>OY288258.1:2500-9781570 GCA_958450325.1 Agrostemma githago | reverse complement strand
GCTGGGCGAAATTCCACCCCATGAAGATGCAGAGGGTGATGGTCTTGCAAAATGAAGAGAAATCGGATTTGGACCTTGAAGTTTGTGCAACTCATTAAGCAACTCTATAAATACAAAACCTAGAGTTTTGAGCCAAGGTGTGCCTTAAGTGAGCCTTGATTGTGCCTCTTAGGAGTAGGATAGAAAACCTCCATATTGTAGTAAGTAGTAGTAGATTGTAGTAAAACTCTCTTAGAAAATTCTCAAAAACAATTATAGATCTACTAAATATTAATACAATTACTCCATTATTAATAGAAAAGTTACAATCTTTATTGAAGAATTGGGTTTATTATTGAAGATTCAAGGGTTTTACAAGGGTTTATGTGACAAAATCCTCGTCTTATTTCTTGAAGATTCTTATTTCTCCTATTGAAGATTGAAGATTTATGCATGGATTAGTGACAAATTCTTGTGTATTTCTCTCAAGATTTAATCTTTATTATTATTAATCTTCTTCTTCCATTTTATATTTCCTCCATTGTTGGTAAAATTCTCTCCTCTCCCTTTTCTCCATTAATATATTTGTTTGTGTAGTTTTTATGCATGTTTTATAAATTTTCTTCTCAATGAATGCTTTGTTGTTAATCACCATGATTAGTGAGTAGATCTTTTTGTTAGGGGGTTAGGGGAGGACGATTTATAGGTAAAGATTTAATCTTTGTGAGATTATTGCATTTGAGGGTGATATTGTCTTTATGTTATTGTTGTGTTATGTTTGACTTAGCTTGATCACCTAGGTTGACTTGACTCACCCGGACCAATATGGGGAAACTCGGGGTTTGGGTAATTCTATCTAGAGACCGTAGTCCATTCGTCGCGAAAGCGGGCTTAGACTTGGTTGGTAGGGAAACCGAAAGGTTGAACCTCCCTTATACACCTTGTGATGATTCTTGCATTATTAGATTCTTGTCTTTATTTCCGATCCCCCGACTCTCCCTAACGCCTTTCCCATCAATAGTTTCCCACCTTAATCACATAAGCTCATTTAGCAAACTTCACCCGACTCGACCAAAACCCCCCCTTCTCGACTCAATTACTCATAGACTCTGACTTAAACGACTACCCCTCTCGACCGTCCCTGTGGATCGATCCTTGACTTACCGCTACTACGTAGTAGTAGTAGTAGTATTCCGGGGTTATAAATATTATTTGACCGCGTTGGATAGGCGACAATCCGCGCGTATCAAAATGGCGCCGTTGCCGGGGACGGTGATCAGTTAGTTGTGTTTTTGTCATTGTATTTGAGTAATTGTTTTCTTCCCTTTTACCCTAGTACCGCTCGGTGCTAGGAGTCTCATCTTTGAATTGAGTTGTGTTCAGGAACAATCATATTTGGCATTGCTTATTCCATACCGGTGCAAGCGAGACGATATTGTTATTTCGGAATTCAAATCAACCAAAGTGAACCCTAATCCATATCTTACACCAACTTTTCACCCATCCACCATTCTCAAAACTCTCACAAAATTCTCTTTCCCTCTTCTTCTCTCTTCTAAAATCACCTCTACAAACAAACATGCATACTCTAAGATCTCACTCCCAACCTACCCATGAACAAACTTCTTCTCCCGTCGCATATGGAAACATACCCGATAACTTTGAGCTCAAGACTTCTTCAATTGACATAGTCCAACAAGACACTTATCATGGGCTTCCACAAGAAGATGCTCTAGAACACATAGCGACATTTAAAGAGAAGCTAATTGGAATGAAGTTGAATGGACTTACTTCATGCCAATTCCATAGACTTTTGTTTCCCAAAACTCTTCGTGATGATGCTAGGAGATGGCTACAAAGCCACAACGATGGTACCTTCCAAACTTGGAATCAATTGGACAATGCATTTCTAGAAAAATACTATCCTCCTTCCAAGACCAATCATTACCGAATGGAGATTCAAACCTTCCGACAAGGCGAAAATGAAAGTATAAGCGAGGCTTGGGATCGATTTCAGACTTTACAAATGAAGTGCCCGCATCACGGTATCCCTCATTGGCTTATGCTCCATACATTTTTCTACTCGTTAACCGCCGATGCAAGGGACATCCTCAATGCTACCGCAAAGGGCGACTTCTTCCTACTCAATGAGAACGAATCCCATGATCTCCTCGACAAGATAGCCAAAACTGACGTGTATGCTAAGGAATTGCAAGAGGGTGAATCTAGTGGAGACTTAGAATCATCGAATGACATGGAGACCTCTCTTGAAGTACAACTCGCTCAACTTTTTGAGAGATTTGAAGCTATGGTTGTTAGGGATACCTTCCAACCCGAACCGAGGTCTCCACCAAGAGAAATCTCTCCACCAAGAGAAATCTCTCCACCAAGAAGAGTTTCTCCACCGAGAAGAATCACCCCACCAAGAAGAACTACACCACCTAGGCGAACATCTATCTCGCCTCCAAAGCCGTATAGGGTAGATATCCCTTGTGATAATTGTGAAGGATACAACCACGACTCCAATCTTTGTGTGAAAAAGGAGAGCGTTCATCAAGCAAACACTCAAGAGACATATGAAAAGCCTCAAACGAGAAATCCTAATTCGGGGTTCGGAACTCATTCCACGCCACATCAATGATCACATCCTTTTCCAAGAGCCCCCAGTCAAAGGGTTTATCCTAATTCATATGAACCTTATTATCAACCAAGGCCTCCTCACACGAATCAAGGTTGTTTCCATCCTCAAGGACCACCGAGACCAAATCAAGGACCTCCCTTTGGAAATCATCCTCCATTCAATCAAGGACCTCCCTTTGGAAATCATCCTCCATTTAATCAAGAACCTCCTTATGGAACTCATCCACCGTTCAATCAAGGACCTCCCTTTGGAAATCATCCTCCATTTAATCAAGGTCCTCCTTTTGGAGCTTATCCACTGCCTAACCAAGGCCCTCCAAGGAACTTCCAAGGTAATTCTCAACCCTTTCATGACATTCAAGAAACTATCAAGTTCTTGTTGAGAGAGAATGCGTCAAACCGAGCTAGACTTGAAGCTTTAGAGGCACGAGCCATGTCGCGAGCTCGATCACCTCAAGAGCCGACCGATTCTTTCAACCAAGCTTCCGTGAATGCCATTAAGGTAATGTGCAAAAAGGAACGGTGAAATCTTTTGACTCACAAGCTCTTACATCTCATCCCTCAATCTATGAATTTGATGAGAATGTGGTCAAGGATGTCACCGAGAAACCAAGAAGAGATCCATCAAAATACCTTGTAGGAGACCTTTCGTTTGTCATTGAACAAATTCCGATAGAGGATACGAACTTACTCTCTAGGATTGAGGTACCTCCCTTGAATGACAAGCCACCGAACCTATTTGATGATCAAGCTTTGGGAATGATAACCTTCACCGACCTTATCGAGAACATTGATACAAGCCCTTCTGTCCGATTACATCCGAGACATCATTTTGAAACCCGCCAAGAAAGAAAGAGCTCCCATTTCTCCAAGAACTAACCCTAGAGTCACAATTCCTATCAAATTAGGTGATCCGGGTAGTTTTGCCATTCCATGCTCCATCGACCACGTCTTGATAGATCGAGCTCTATGTGACCTTGGTGCCGACATTAGCTTGATGCCCTTGGACATCGCTCGTACTATCTATGTTAAAGATTTGGAGTATTTCCCCGCGAATGTGCAAATGGCCGATGGAACCTCTAAAGAGCCCTATGGATTAGCCCGCAAACTCATGGTTAATGTGGGGAACTTGTATATCCCCACCGATTTCGTTATTTTGGATATGCCAATCGAGGAGCGGAATCCTATCCTTTTGGGACGACCTTTCTTAGCTACCGGTGGAGTAATTATTGATGTGAAGCGAGGGCGATTATCTTTCAATGTTGCTAATGAAACGGTCCAATTTGTGCTTCCCGCATTCCTTCACGAAGATCCTCCTAACTTGGAGTTTTGGAACCAAATGGTGGAGTTCCCATCAAATGAAGAACCTTCTACCAAAGATCTTGAGTACGACGATGAAGAAGATGACGGTGCCCTATTTATACTCGGTGCAACCTCTGATGAAGACATTCCCGACGAGTTCGCAATGCTTCCCGAGGTAGTGCAACTTATGGGTATGCCGGAATTCAAGGAAAAGCTCAAGATCGGTAGCATGGAATTTGGAGCCAATGAACAAGACCCTTTGGGTTGCTTTTTAAGCAACCTCAACTAATCTCCAACGTTAAATTCGGTTTGGTGGTGTCCATAATAACCACCATTGTAAATATTTGTATATTCTCGTCCTTTTTTAACTTCTTCGAACAATAGATTTTAGATTTTTCCTTTTGGGAGTTTGTTTTCTCTTTGGTACTTGCACGGACACGAAGATTTCTCTCGGGAATTTTTGGAATCGCGCTTTAAACGATTATAAACAAATTGGATTGAGAAGATGAGTTGTATTTTTGAAGAAGCTAAGGATGTTTGGACCGAGTCATAGAAAAATTTTCGTAGCAAGAAGCTTATTCGGAGTGAAGGATCTCACCGGGCAACGTTTTACCCGGTGGAATTGTGGCCCGAAGTCCGTCGGGTGAAACTTCACCCGATGGCAACTTGCTCGAACAAAAGGAATTGACGGAAATCCGTCGGGCAAATTTTCACCCGGTGGAATCTCACCGGGCGAAATTTCGCCCTGCGGTAAAAATATTTTGCGACTCGGAATTTGACGGAAATCCGACCGGGCGAAATTTCGCCCGGTGGTGAAGCAGCGCGGAAATGTCGAAAACCGACCCGAAGACCGTCGGGCGAAATTTCGCCCGATGGTGACTCACCGGGCGAAACCTCACCCCGCGCCACTTACCCAGCCAAACCTCCCCATTCATCTTCATAATACAACTTTCCTATCTCTCTCCTTAACCAAAACCCAAACAAACCCCAAATCCTCCACCTTAAACCATCTCTAATCCCTCCAATCCTTCACCAAAATCAAATTAAATTATATATTCTTCATCCCCATCACATTCCTAACACTTCCTTGGAGTTTGTTTTGAGAAATCGTTCAAGTTCCGACAAACCCCAAATCGAGACCGTCAACACATAATCATCAAATTTCAAGCATCAAGGATGAAGAGAGTGAAACAAATGGCAAGAAAAAGGATTTCATCAATGCTTAATCGTATTTCGGGGTCAACATAATCCTCAAGGTCCGAGGAGCAACCGGCCGAGGCTCGGGACGAATCTGTCCCGATGCCTGTTCAAATGCAAGGAGCCGTTCCGAGCGAACAACCTGTTCCGCTCGAGGTATGTTACCCGAAAATCCGTCGTAATTTCCGTGAACCTTTATCTGGTCTATATTTTGCTAAAAAAGCTCATGTTGATAAATGTAAAAAATTATGGGTCTGTCGTCTTGAGCCAACTCGTTGGGCGGCTCGAGATGTACTTGAGCGTATGGGCATAGAACCGCAGGTACGAGCAATGTGCCGAAGTCTTGGTCTCATCAATTTTTATGCCTCTCAGGAGGAAACTTTTCAGAAATTGACGTGCGAGTTTTTCGCAACTTTCGAGTTAAGTGGTGACGATAATACCACTGTCTCTTTTCAGTTGCGAGAAACTTCGTACGTCCTCAACTTGAGAGACTTCGGTGCACTGCTTCGTCTACCTTCTTCGGTCCTTGGAAAGCCTAGGGTAGGCCAGACTCGGGACGATAAATTCGGCCGAGATCGATTTTGGTTTAAAATAGCCCGCCAGAGGCCTTTCAAGGGAGGAAAGATGTGTTCTTTCTCGATCCGAAACCCCATCCTCCGGTATGTGGCGCGCATCATAGCTAACTCATTCTTATCGAGCTATGATACGCATCGCAACTGTAGCGCTACAGCTGTTCAGCTTTTAGAGGATGCAGTTTCGGAGAGAGGCCCATCGATCGACATGTCAGAGGCCTTAGCTACTCATTTCGCTCAGATTGCGAAGGGCGGCCGCAAGAGAATATCTTGCGGCGGTGTTGTAACAATGTTAGCCAGAGCCTTGAAAGTCGATTTTAGCGATTTAAGACCAGTTGATGGAGCGGGAATTTTCATAGATGAAGTTTATTGTCCTTTTCTTGTGTGGCCCCAGAAAGGGGATTATGACAGTTTGTTTCTGTATAAGATTACTGAGCTGCGCGCTATTGCAATGCCTAACCCCGATTGGGTAAGGCTAGATATTGAAGAGAACTTCGGCATGCCGAAGAGGTCCGGGGAATACGTTCGGGATAACACCCGAGGTAAGTTTCGTATAGTTCAATACCCCGAGGGACCCTTAGACTTTGGCGACGATGATATAGAGGTCGTAGATGTGTCGGAGGAGGAACCAGAGGTTAGAACCTCTCGGGACGAGGGTTATAGGACTTTACCATCATCATCACATGCACCCTCTTCCTCCCGCCAACCCGAACCCCAGACCTCACAATTTTCACCCCTGACTTTTCGGAATTCACACCACACCGACACTCCACGTTCACCCAGTCTACCCCTGGTTTTCAGGAGGACGTCAACATGAGTCCTCCACGACACTCCTCGTTCTTTGGATCTGAGGACTTTTATAACCAATGGGGGGAAGTCTATAACCGTACACGTCAGACTTGGGAGAACTCGACTACCTCACTAAACCTGGCCCAGGATGCCTACAATGTGGCCCGGGATGCGCGCGATACTACGCATCAATTATACACGTACTCTAGGGAAGGTTTTGAGTACGTCCGGACCAGTTTTGAGATGGCTAGCTAGGGAGGCTGCTAGGGATGCCCAAGCAGCGAGGTTGGCGGCAGAGGAGAACCAAAGGATGTTGCAACAGCAACAACACTACTTCGATAGATTTTTCGGTATACCTCCGCCCGGGTCTTACTACCCACCACCACCTCGTCCCCCAGGTCCTATGTGAGTGGTCGAGAGTCGTCAGTGTTAGTGTGGGGGTTTCAGTTGTCATTGTCAGTCGTCGGTCGTCTGTTCTCTTATCTCAGTTATCTCAGTAACTTCTGTCAGTCCTTGCAGCGCCAAAAATTTGGCATTTGATAATTATGGTTGTTGATTGATTTGTATTGATTATTTTGTTGATTTGAGGAATTGTAAGCCCCTCCGTGATCCTACTTGGGTCGTTACACACGTGAGGTTTATTGCAGGTGCCTTAGAGAAGAAGGACCTGATTATTGCTCCCGGTCTTTGGTGACTTGATCGCACCAAGACCAATTGAAAAATCCAAAATTTTCTTTTTCTTTTAATTTTCCCAATTTGTGCAGAATCCGGGCGAGGTGACATGATTACACCTACGCCCCTTTCTTCCCTTATCGATATCTTTTTCATTTTCATTTTCTTTTTCATTATTCACTTCTTTTCTAAAAAAAAAATCCAAAAAGATTTTCCATCCTTTATTCCCTTAATTTTTCAAAAATCCAAAAACATTTGAAAAATTTTCATAAATACAAAAACATTTGAAAAATCTTGAAAAATCCAAAAACATTTGAAAAACCACAAAAAAATCAAAAAGATTTTCCAATTTTTCTCTTTTTCTTCTTTTTCGATTCTTCCTCTACTTGTGCATTGGGGACAATGCACGGTTTTAGTGTGGGGGAGGGATCTACTACCCTCTTTTATCCATTTTATTTTTCATTTTTCCTTACAAAAAACCCAAAAATCCAAAAAAAAAATCATTTTTTCTCTTTTTAGTTAACTTATTTTCGTTTTTGTGTTACTAGTATTGTCTTGCATTCTCCATCTTGTAGGTACACCGCCAACCATTTAGCATGGATACGCAAGGTAGCGGAAATGAAATGAAGACCGCGCGGTAATACTTTCTACCTTCGTTTTATCCCTTTCTCTTATGCATGGAGTTTGGGCATATATGCTATTTGGAGGTTCACTTGGTGAACATTTTGGAATTGGTGGTTGTGGATTGTGTTGACTTAATGGAGTTTGGAGTGCTTGGCTTTACTTGTGATTGTGTTTTTGATTTTGTTTTCTCGCATTTTTTTTCCCCTTTGTGTTCTCTTTTGTATAGCTTGTCTAGGTAAAATTTTCGAAAATCCGATTTTGAGATTAGGCCAAGTGTTTATTACTCACTTGTTAGTGACCCTTTTTGATTTTTGGACATAATTCTAGTAGAATGACCTTGAACCAATTTTAGCATTGGATTTTTACCATGAGTCCATCTTTTCTACTAGGAGTCTACATCGGGATTTGCATTTGACCACCTTGACCACCCATGGAGTGATAAGGCCTTGGTTACCGTTCCCCGTTCTCTTAGGTGACCTTACTTGAGAAGCCATTTTTAGTCCAAAATTCTCATCCTTTTATGGGTTCGAAGGGGGTGCACACCCGACTAGCCTATTTCTCTACCATACATCCATATCCACAAATAAGCTTGCAAAAATGTGTTTTACCTTGATCCTCAAATGAATCATCTAGCCAAAAATGGGCTATTCAAAGAAAGAAAAAGGGAAAAATGAAGAAGAAAGGGCACTGAAAAATCAAAGTGAAAAAAAAAAAAACCCTCGATCGAAATAATGGGAAAAGAAAAGAAAAACCGAAAAAGAAAATCAAAATCTCAAGAAAATCGTTCCCAAACTCAAATAATCCCTTGGTTGTCTTATTGCCGTGAAGTGCCTACTAGAGGACCGAGTCCCGAGGAAGGAAAATAGCGGTAATTTGGCAATCCTTACCATTTTGCAAACACTTATCCATCCTTTTTGGTCTAATTGGCTTTCTCGAGTTTGGAACGACCCTCTAGGCTTAGCTTAGGAGACGGCATAACACTTACCTACAGTGCTTACTAACTCCATGGTTCTCACTTATCCACTCCATTTATCGTCCCGTTGTAGGCATCTTTAGTGGAATTAGAAGGACCTTGGTAAATTTTCAATGTTTTTGTTGATTGATTGTCATCCTATTAGGATCTTGTCCATGTCAATTTGTGTTACTAGCTTGGTAGTGTTCTCGCTTGTCTTAAGCTCGAATCGGTGCTTTCTCCGTCGTTTCGATGAGGGATTCGGTGATTTATTTTCTCTTTGGTTGCGACTATCTTTTTATGTGTGTCTTCTTTGTTATGTGTTTGTGTGTGTGTTAGTCGCAATCCCAATTTTGAGCAAGACCCAACTTGCCTTGCATGAAGGTACTCTACCTCATGGGTATCTCGATGTGAGTTGAAGGGACGGAGCGGGCCCGTTAATTGCCTCGTATCGGCTTAGCATAGTCTAGCTTAGTAGTAGTAGCTAGTTTCTTTTTGGGTCATTGCTCGAGGACGAGCAACGGTTTAGTGTGGGGGAATTGTTGTGTGCCAAATTTGGACCGTTTTTCCTCCCATTTAGACCCGTTTTTCCTCTGTTTTGTGAGACTTGAGTGCGATTATCGCCATATTTTGCGTAATTCTCACATTAGTATCTCTCTTTTGCATTTTACGTGTTTTTGGTAGTTTTCTGTCTATTTTGATAGGATTTTCGACCAAAAACGTGTTTGAGCTTCTACGAGCAAGAGAGAGATACGGTCCAAGAGCAAAGCACACAACCGAAAGTCCGAGTAATCAAAGTGATCAACGAAGAAAAAGACCGGAAAAGAGTCAATGGACCACCGGGCGAAATTTCACCCGGTGAGTCATCACCGGGCGAAGTTTCGCCCGACGACATTTTTTCATCCCCCGAAGATTTTCACGGCATGCACGACCGGGCAACTTGACCGGGCGAAATTTCGCCCACCGGGTGAAATTTCGCCCGATGGTGAAAACGGGTCGAAAGCGCGAAAAAACGAAGAAAATCTCACCGGGTGAAATTTCACCCGGTGGGATTATTACGTCGAGCCGCGGGGCGAAATTCCACCCCATGAAGATGCAGAGGGTGATGGTCTTGCAAAATGAAGAGAAATCGGATTTGGACCTTGAAGTTTGTGCAACCCATTAAGCAACTCTATAAATACAAAACCTAGGGTTTTGAGCCAAGGTGTGCCTTAAGTGAGCCTTGATTGTGCCTCTTAGGAGTAGGATAGAAAACCTCCATATTGTAGTAAGTAGTAGTAGATTGTAGTAAAACTCTCTTAGAAAATTCTCAAAAACAATTATAGATCTACTAAATATTAATACAATTACTCCATTATTAATAGAAAAGTTACAATCTTTATTGAAGAATTGGGTTTATTATTGAAGATTCAAGGGTTTTACAAGGGTTTATGTGACAAAATCCTCGTCTTATTTCATGAAGATTCTTATTTCTCCTATTTAAAATTGAAGATTTATGCATGGATTAGTGACAAATTCTTGTGTATTTCTCTCAAGATTTAATCTTTATTATTATTAATCTTCTTCTTCCATTTTATATTTCCTCCATTGTTGGTAAAATTCTCTCCTCTCCCTTTTCTCCATTAATATATTTGTTTGTGTAGTTTTTATGCATGTTTTATAAATTTTCTTCTCAATGAATGCTTTGTTGTTAATCACCATGATTAGTGAGTAGGTCTTTTTGTTAGAGGTTAGGGGAGGACGATTTATAGGTAAAGATTTTATCTTTGTGAGATTATTGCATTTGAGGGTGATATTGTCTTTATGGGATTGTTGTGTTATGTTTGACTTAGCTTGATCACCTAGGTTGACTTGACTCACCCGGACCAATATGGGGAAACTCGGGGTTTGGGTAATTCTATCTAGAGACCGTAGTCCATTCGTCGCGAAAGCGGGCTTAGACTTGGTTGGTAGGGAAACCGAAAGGTTGAACCTCCCTTATACACCTTGTGATGATTCTTGCATTATTAGATTCTTGTCTTTATTTCCGATCCCCCGACTCTCCCTAACGCCTTTCCCATCAATATTTTCCCACCTTAATCACATAAGCTCATTTAGCAAACTTCACCCGACTCGACCAAAAACCCCCCTTCTCGACTCAATTACTCATAGACTCTGACTTAAACGACTACCCCTCTCGACCGTCCCTGTGGATCGATCCCTGACTTACCGCTACTACGTAGTAGTAGTATTCCGAGGTTATAAATATTGTTTGACCGCGTTGGATAGGCGACAATCCGCGCGCATCACAAGCTCTAGTACTAAAGCGGGTCGTGCTTCGTGCACGATACGCCCAAGTATAGAGTGGGTTCGAACGGGCCCGAACTCCCATAAAATTCAGTGGCGACTCCTATTTCGATTTTTCAATCCGAGAATCATCTCATCACGAGAACATACCGCCGCCCAAACCCGCGCGTGGCCGGGTCGGGATGGACCTATGTCATATATTTTAGGCTTTTTTCGAGCGATCTCATTGGTCCGTTTCATCAAACCTCAAATTAGAAAAGTATCATAAATAATAAAAAAAAAAAGACTTATTTAACAGGAATAATACCAACTATGGGTAGTATTCGATGAATAAAACCAACTTTGATTAATACGGGAATAAAACAATGTATGAGAGAAATTATACGGGAATGAAATAGCCTCTTAAATGACCGGATGAAGTAGGTTTTTATGGGTCCCATACTATTAATTAACACACATATTCATCTTCTTCATTGCCCTGACAAACTCCATTTTCCCCTAAAGCAAATTCTCTCCTAAATCATAATTTCTCCAAATCCATGACGTATCAAATTCATATTCTTTGAATTCATGGGGATCAAACTCGAAAGATGTTTTATGCAACCACAAGTCTCCATGGATCAACCTACATTTTCAATCAAACCAATTAAAAAGATACTAATTCGACACTTAAAGCCCTAAATTAAGTCCAGAATAAGAAACCCTAAATGAAACCCTGAATACGAAAAACCCAGAAAAATCGATTTGGGGAAATGAAAACAATATTCACCGTTGACATTGCCGACGCAAATGATTGAGGAATGAACTTCTATAACCCGAAAATGAATTTTCGACAATATTAATGGTAATTACTTATAAATACGGACGAACAAAAGTTTGAAGAAGATAAATAAACAAAAGTTTCGAAAAAAAATTACCTTCCGCAAGATGAATTGAGGAAGATGAAGATGAAGTTAATGATGAATAAAGGAAGAAGAAGGTGACGTTTTGAAGTGAAGGAGAAGGAGAAGAAGATGAAGTTTGAAGTCTAAACATTTACAATTAATACTCTACTGTTAGCCAATAATACTTGTATTAGGAAAATATTGACAGGTGTAGGCGGTAGCCCGTTAGAGTATTTCATTCCCATATAATTTCTCTCATACATGGTTTTATTCCCGTATTAATCAAAGTTGGTTTTATTCATGGAATACCACCCATAGTTGTTATTATGATTCTTGTTAAATAACCCTAAAAAAATCAATTAGAGAATCTTTTAATTATTATAATGTATATTTAATTTAATTATTATATTAATTCTGAGGTAAAAACCTTTAAAGTTCATTTTTTAAAAATATTATCGTGAAATAAATTATAAAAATGAAATAATTAGATTCGTGGTAAAAAATGATTTCATTAGAGTATAAATTTCATATTATTTGTTTCACATTATATATGATGAATTTATTACATATAACAATTGTAAAATTATCTCACATCGACAAATTTTAATATGATGATGAAATTCTATATTATAAATAAGAGTACATTCGTTCTTCGATATCTATCAAAAGTCTTTTGAATCTAAAAAAGAGTTCTTAAACCTATAAACCTCGATTAATTATCCTATTTTAAAAAATTATGATGAGGTGATGAAATTTTATATTATATCAAAAAATTATGATGCGGTGATGAAATTTTAGATTATAAATAAGAGTATATTATAAATATTAATAATCATTCGGTTTTAAATATCGACCAAAAAACTTTTGATTCTTAAAAAAACTTTTAATGTATAAGATCACAAATTTAATTTAATGCATAAGACTACCAATTTAAAAACATCCCAGGTGAGGTGGTGAGATTCTATATTACAAACAAGAGTAATGATGTATTTTTTTAGTCTTAAAAAGAGCTGATGGAAGACTATAAACTTAAATAAATTATCCCACATCGAAAATTTATGATAAGTTGATGAATTTTATATTATAAATAAGAATAATCTTTCGTTCTTAAATATCAATAAAAAAAAACTTTTAAGTCTTGAAAAGTCTCTTAATAAGACTACAAATTTAAGTAAAAATAATCTCAAATCGAAAATTTATAATAAGGTGATGAAACTTTATATTATAAATAATACTTCATAGTAATCATGTGTTCTTAGATATTAATAAAAAATCTTTTGAGTCTCAAAACATACTCCGTATTAAGACTATAAACTTAAGTAAAATTATCGCACATTCGAAAAATTATAAAGTTTCATCAAACATAAATATTTTGAATCTTAAAAAAGTTGTTAAGACTATACACTTAAATAAAAAATTATAACACTTAAATAAAAAATTATTATAATATAATAAGGTGATGAAATTTTATATTATAAATAAAACTTATAAAAAAAATTCATTAGACATCGACCAACTTAAGTAATTCTTAATTATCCCACATCGAAACAACATCGAAATAATTAAAATAAGTTACGGTGATGATTCTATTTATAAATAAGAATACAAATTTTAGTTAAATTATCCCACATCGACAAATTATAATAAGGTGATTGATTTCTATGTTATAAATAAGACTAATTATTTGTTCTTAGATATCAATCAAAATCTTTTGAGTCTTAAAAAACTATTAAGACTATAAATTTAAGTAAATTATCCCACATCGAAAAATTATATCCCTCTCTTTTGAGTCTTAAAACACTCTTAAGGCTATAAAATTAAGTAATTATCCCACATCAAAAAAATTATATTCCATTCGGTCACTATTTTTGCCTCATTTCATTAAAATACCCCTCACAAATATTAAGGTAATAGATATCAATCTTAAAAAGTCTCTTAATAAAACTACAGACTTAAATAAAAATAATCTCACATCGAAAAATTATAATAAGGTGATGAAACGTTATATTATAAATAAGATAATCATGTGCTCTTAGATATTAACCAAAATTCTTTTGAGTCTTAGAAATATATTAAGGCTATAAACTTAATAAAATTATCCCACATTCGAAAAATTATAAAGTTTCATCAATAGAAATCTTTTGAGTCCTAAAAAAGTTCTTAAAGACTATACAGTTAAGTAAAAAATTATAACAAGTGATGAAATTTTATATTGTAAATAAGACTAATAATAATTTTTCCTTAGACATCAACCAACTTAAAGAGTTCTCGCACATCGAATTTTTTTGATGAGGTTATGAATTTTTATTAAATAAGAGTAATCATTGTTTTTAAATATCAACCAACAATATTTTGAGTTTAAAAAAGGTCTTAATAAGACTACAAAGTTAAAATTATCCCACATCGGAACAATTAAAATAAGGTACGATGATGATTCTATATTATAAATAAGACTACAAATTTTAGTTAAATTATCCTATCTCGACAAATTATAATAAGGTGATGGATTTCTATATTATAAAGAAAACTAATTATTTGTTCTTAGATATGATATCAATCAAAATCTTTTGAGTCTTAAACAATTCTTAAGACTATATACTTAAAAACATTATCGCACATCGAAAAATTATATCCCTCTCTTTTGAGGGGAACTAATCTTTACCGTGGCGCTTTACTTCTTACCGTCGGCGTTAACTACGTAAAATGACGGTTTTTCCCTTGATTAATATTTGTTTTTTGGATTGTGTTTGTAATATTTTCGATTCACAAAGTCGAGAAAATATTTACGATTTTGTGGACATGACATAGGTCCACCCCGAAGCGGCCACGCGCGGGTTTGGGGAGGCGTATGAATCTTCATATGAGATGGTCAAACTGAAATTTAAATCGAAGTAGGAGTCGCCACCGAACTTTGTGGGAGTTCGGGCTCGTTCGAACCCACTTTATGTCGTAGTGGGCCGTATACAAAATACGGCCCATTTCTGATGTCAGAGCTTATTGGGTTCGTCCCTTTGCATTATGATACCGATACCGACATTATCGGATATCGTGTATTGAATGACTCTCGTTGCCAATGGATTCGGACATCCGGAAACCATGGTTCTGAGTAAGGGGTGAGGGTACGTGTTGGGAAGTTCACTAAGAACACCTAGCCCCGCCCGCACTTAGCGGCCTTTACTAAGATATCGTTCGTTTTTGGTGTACACGCGTTAGTTCGACGGTTGAATGATATGCAAAGATTATTTTCCCTAAGCATGTGAGAGAAAAAATAAATGGGTTGCTAAGTCGTTTAATGCATATTAAACTAATAACGTCGAAGTTGTTTTAGCATGTGAAGTTTGTTTTAGTCTAATAAAACAAAAGAAAGAAATAAATGGCTACAAACACGAGAAAACGAGTTAGTAACGTTTGATAAATCGAATAAAGATGTAAATACGATAATATGCATGATTTTGAAAAAGATTTATGTCACGTGATGGATTAGCACGTGTTGACCGAGGTCGAAAAAGTATTTATCGAAATCTGAAAATATGTCGCGAAAGTCGCTTTTTATGTAAGGTCGGAAAAGAATAAAAAAATACGAGAAAATGGAAAAAAGAGGCTCGGCCATCCAGGCCTCCGCGCGAGTCGCCTGACAGGCGAGCGACTCGCGTGGGGGTCTGTCCGTTTTTTTTATTTTGTCGAAAATCGTTAATTTTATAAATCGCGTACAAATATGGATTAATCTATACTCGATTTATATTTTCGATATTCGTCATATTCGATATTCGATTATGAAATCGATATCGAATAGTCGAAATGCTTTTAGAAAAGGTTTTAAAATAAAGTTTGTTTTGAACGAAAAGAGAAAAAAAAAAGGAATTTGAACGAAAATAGAAAAAAAACATGTTAATTCTCTCCGCGTAAAAAAGCATCGAATTTTGTTTTAAAAAGATGTAACGATTTTTAGCATCAATGAGATTTAATTTAGTTCTTGTTTAGATACGATATTTGATTAGAGAATCGATATCGTATTTTAAGAACGATTGTTTTATGAAAATATTTTTATAATATCGATACTTGAAATATAAAAAATATGTGACGAACGACCCGTAATCATAAAAAACGATGAACGACGCAAGAGAGAAAAAAAAACGAAAAAAAACGTGAAGAGGGGAAGAGAAAGGAGGAAGAGTCGGGTTTGATTTTACACCCTCAACCTACATGCTTTGTTTTCTCGGAATAGAGCTCGTCGGAAAGTGGCTTAAACACGGGAGCGTCGAGATGATGTGGGATGAGTTAAGGTGTTGCGTAGGGTGACGGATTTCGGCCGGTTTGTGGGGTCGGATTCGTCGAATCGAGGTTGCTCGGGAATTGTTTAGCGTAACGAGGTTGTATGCGGGAATAATCGATGTGTAATTGTTGGGCAATGGCTGTGTAAATCGTGTCCTTTTTGTGTTGAACGGAGGGTCCTATTTATAGGAAAGGAGGTAGCCTTGCTTGTACGACAAGAAATACCGATTTGGATAGGAAACGTAAGAGTTTGAAAGGGAACGAGAGTCTCGTTTCTTGGTGAAGAAGTTGAGTATCTCGGCTGTCTTGGGGCTGTTTCGGCCGAGTGTTTGAGCTCGGTCGGTAAATTGATCCGGTTTTCGGATAGAATTCCTACTTGAGATCGAATTCTATCCTTAAACGAATTTGTTTAATATTTTGTGTAGCTGATTTTTTGTAGTGTTGGTGTCCAAACCGGACGTGTGAGGTGTCCCGGCTGGTCCGTGTGTCTCGGGAATATCTTTGACCGGGCTTTGACTCGATCGCTAAAAAGACGGTTTTGCCCCTGGTGCCGGATTCGACCCAAATTAGTCTTATTTGACTCGAAACGACCTACTGAGCCTAGATTTGAGGTTGGTTTTGTAAGATTTGTACTCCGTAATAAGCCCAAGCCAAATGTCCATGATTTCGAGCCCAGATCCGAGTCCATTAAAGCATGTTTGCGTCCGATCATCATCGGGTGTTTGGCGGAAACTACTATAGACACCTGGCGGTCAAAATGTGGGTGTCTACAGAGCCCCCACTCTGACTGAGGCTTGGACAAGGCGAAAGTCAGAGTAGCTACCAGGCCAATCGAGGATTAAGACCTGGCAGACTTCCGATCGAGTCGTTTAGAGTCCATTAGACCTGCGTGAAGGGCTCGCCAGCCATAAGATAGAAATCATACCTAGGTAGATGTCAATAATGTCGCGGGGACTTTGCCCGAAAAGTCTTGGGTATATCTGCCTGTAGATACATCCTGTCTTAGAATTGCGTGGGAGCTTGCCTGTAAGCTCTGGGTGTATCTGCTTGTAGATACATCTTGTCTTGGAAATTGCGCGGGAGCTTGCCTGTAAGCTCTGGGTGTACCTGCTTGTAGATACATCCTGATAAAGATGTTTACTTGAATTTCCACTGGGGAGTTTTTGAGAATCCTTCGGGAGTCTTGGGGTATTTGTCTGTAAATTGCATGTAATATTCAGATAAAATACCGACTCACGCTGGGGAAGAAATGATTCTTGACTGATTTTTGGAAAGAAAAAATGCCGAAATTTTTTTTTGAAAATTTTGGAAATGCCGAAAATTTTTGAATTTTTTTTGGAAATAAGAATGTTTGGGATGACTTGATTTCTGATCAGATTCTGACACGGACTCCTAAAATCCTCCGGTTAGGACTGTATGCCTAGGTGAAGTAGGGAGTATGATAAAAATTCATATTCCCGTGGTGACTAGGAAAAAGGTTTTCTCAAATGGCTAAGTTTTGCAAATTTTAAAATGAGAATTTGAAGAGAGAGATATACCGACAGACTCGACTTCGGACACGCGAGGACGAGTTGACAGACACGACTTTGACTCTCTAAGGGTTAGACCGTGACTTGGTAGGGGGTGGGCCACCTAAGATGACAAGACTCTTAAGTTGCGTTATTCCGTAGCCAAGGCGAGTGGCAACATGGTCGAATCCTCGGAACGGGAAAGATATGTTATGAGACTGTTTCCGTACGACAAGGCTTTGTGGTAGCAACGCCGTAGACTGGTGTTCTTTTGAATTTTTTGGTTTCGGGGTATATTCCCAAAGTAGGTGTTGTCTCGAGTCTCTGACAGATTCTCGTCTTCGACTGAGCCGAGTACTAGGACACACTATAGAAAGGAGGCTAAATTTGAAAGTTATTTGGATTATGTGAGTGGATGGAGAACTCCTGCCTAGGAGAAGCCCCCAGGATGACAAAGCTAGCTGTTGAGAACATGACAGTGTCGTGCCCGGAATGATGGCGCTTTTTTGAATGAGTGTCAATGTGGGTGGTTGTGCCTCTGTTGAAAGGCTGCCTACGTATTCACGTATAGTGAAATCAAACCAAGCCGTAGTTCAGTGGATCGAAATATATAGTGTGGTGACTAGTTTATTAGGGCTTTGTGTGTAACTAGCCATAGCAATGGTGTAGGCTAGGTGCATTTCCAATGATGTCTTGATCAAAGGGCTAGAATGGTTAGGATGTTGATCCTGTGACTGTGAGCATTCTCCGGGGTAGCCCACAGAGGTGGTGTGCACTATTTGGGCATGTTCTATGCCGACCGCAAGTTGAGTTCCCGTGTTTGGGCTGGTAACTAGTTTAGATATTTTTGGAAATGTGGTGCTAGGAAGTAAGTGGCTTTGATGATTCGAAATCTGGAGCTCGATTTTGTGGAGGTAAGGCTTCGAGGGTAAGGTATTGCGATGTGGTAGGAAATGGGGAAGTCGAGTAAAAATGACTCGGACTTCGATCATGGTAGGCTTGATAATGCGGGATCTGGTTTCCATGTCTGGCCCTAATGGTTAGGGTGTATCCTATGGAGCTTGAATCCTCAAAATTCCGGGCTGTCTCTAGCCTAGGTCTCGAGAAGGTCTTGAGGGTTGTAATGTGGGAAGGCTAAATGTGGTATTAGCTGACCAGCTTGATCGTCACTCCCCTATTGGATGGTATGAGTATTGATAATTTTGAATTTGACCGTTTTCACTACGGTCATGGGTTCTTGAATATTTTTTGGTTGACCTCTTAGCCCCGGTCATGGGTTTTTTGAATTTTTGTTGGTTGACCTCTTAGCCTCGGTCATGGGTTTTTTGAATGTTGATTGACCTCTTAGCCCCGGTCATGAGTTTTTTTTTATGATGACCTGCTTTTGTTTTGGCCTTTTGCTTTTTCCTTGGACTTTTGATTTTTTTTTTTGTCCAGCTTTTTTTTGTCGGTCAGACTAACACCTAAGGTAGGGACTGGTTAGTCTTATTGGATGGGTGTTTATGGTGGGAAATGGGCTTGCCTCCCGTCTTGAACCCAAACTAGGAGACTACCTAGATTTGTCATAGGATTCGATACCGCTCCTACTAAGGGTAGTTATGTGGCTTTCTATGTCAGACATGGAACAGGTAAAGGAAAACACGGGTCTCGATTTCCTGCAGTCATTATAGATGTGCCTATAATAGTCACGTGCGTGTGCTCACAGTGTATGATGATGTCTATCATGTTCTCGGAAACACATAAGGAAATTGTATATGAGAAATAGAAAAGCTGATTTTATTGAATTTGAAAAGAGGACAGAATGCAAAAGACTCTGACTTTGATAGAAAATAGGAATCCTAGACTCGGACTCAGACTAGGACTTAAACTAAATCTAGACTCTCGGATAATGTCGTCAGTAGTCTTCGGCCTCTAAGGACTCAAGTGGATGTCCAATATAGCCTTCAGTAGAAGCTTCACCCAGATCTTCATTGTGTCGAAGATCGTCTTCAATCCTAGTGCCCATTTCGGTAAGCACTGCAAAGTTGGAAATGCCGGCATACCTAAGATGGATGCGGTAGGAAGGTAGGAGGTTGTTGATGAACGCCTCCACTAGTGTCTTCTCGTTGGGCTTGTCTACCAACTTCACACTTTCAGCCTCCACCTTTGAAGGTACTTAGTGAAACCTTCCTTGGGCTCTTGGTCCATGATCTCCAAGGTGCGCATTGTGGTCTGGATTTCAGTGTTGTCGGCATAGTTCCGAGCAAAATCCGTCGCCACGTCATCCCAAGTCTTGTACTTCTTGGAGTCTAGCCTGTAGTACCAGGCTTTCGGGTGCTTCTCGAGGGAGGAATCAAACAGGTGCTTGAACATGGTTGATTTCACTCCTTTGATGGCCATGAATTCTTTGAAAGCTCGGATATGTAATACCGGGTCTTCAGTCCCGTCGAACATTGGTAGGCCCGTCAGGTTGAGGTTAGCGGGCAGCTCGTCGGTCAAAGGTGAATAGGAACGAGCATTTTCCGTATGGATCGAGTTGTTTGTTAACAAATTGACCTGTTCCTCCAGTTTGCGGACTGCAGTGACCAGTTCAGCAAAAGGCTCAGTAGTTTCAGCCCCGACCTTAGGAGTCTTTTGTTCCATGACACTTAAACGGGTGGCAATGGCGGTTTGGTCGGTCCTGATGGCTGTCAGTTGGGCCTCCATCTTAGCCAGTGAGGTGGTCAGCTCGTCTATGGCTTGTTGCGTCATGGTTCAGGTGAAGGGCGGCCTGTCTGTAAGAATACCGCGTAATCAGGAAAGTTGCTTCGGAACTCAAATTCACCAAGGCATAGGAAATAGCGCGGGAGGAGAGACGACTCCAGTTTGACTCGGGTTAGACTCTCCTAAGACAATGTGCGGGGTACGATTCTCGGAGTGACTGTGATTAATCGCTCTGTCGGAGAATAGCCCCCAAGTGAGACTAAGGGCTCAGACAGGACTCAGATGGTGTGACACCTAAGTGACTCGAAAGTGGGATACGTGAGACAACACGTGTAAGACCTGATCCTTAGAGCAACCGTGATTGATCGCTCTGCTGAAGGGTAGCCCCCGAGTGGGGCTGAAGACCGACTCCTAGACGGGTGACTCGTGGACGGTGGGCCTTCCTTAGGATTTGGCAAAGTGGGAATAGTCCCGTTCGAAGGAAGATCCGTGTGTGAAATCCCCAGACTTTGGACTCGATTGTGTAAATGGGCTTTCCCTTGTAGGGGTTTGTCCTATGTAGGTGGGTCGTGCCTTGTCAAATAAGGCGGACTGGGATGGGGTAGAAACTCGCGATGTAGGATCGACGGAGTTTCGACGCTATAGACTCTAAAAACTTATGACAAGACCCGACACTGCTAAATACAGGAAGTCCTAAGAAGAAGAAGAAGAAGAAAGCTTTGAAAGGAGAATTTGGATTTGAAAACCGAACAAAGTCGGATAGGATGGCCCGTTTTTTTTTTAAATCGAAAAAAAACGTTACAGGGCCGAGATTTCGGATTTTTGAAATGGTTTGGGCAGCATACCAGCTAAAAATAGGCTATTTTGAGTCAAAATCATAAGTCCTAAATTCGGTAGCTTTCCGGGTTTTGAAAATGGATGATTTTGAAAAGATGCAAGTTTTCAAAATGACGGTTTTTGAAAAGACGAGACACGGATCAAGTAGCATGTAGTCACGGAAACAGTATAATGACGCCATGTATGCTCTTAGTCTAAGTCTCGGTCGGTCGAATAGGGTCTATACCAACGACGATAGCTTTCTCGCAAATCAGGACGGTCTTCCTAAGCCGAGTTGGTCTTAGAACCTGCCGTAAAACCCATACGAGTTCCGCCATCGAAGTCTTTAGTGCACCCATTTAAGAATGCACCGTGGTATAGTGGGACGTCGGTCACAAGTAACCGGCCCGGGAAAGAATTGGGTTATGCATGAACCATTGAACTAAAACGTGTACATTACTATTCGAACGATTTCTTTTCAAGTCTCACCCTGAGGATGCCGATGGTAAGTGACTCATCAGTTGATCCCCAGCGGAGTCGCCAAATTGTGGACATGACATAGGTCCACCCCGACGCGGCCACGCGCGGGTTTGGGGAGGCGAATGAATCTCCATATGAGATGGTCAAATTGAAATTTAAATCGAAGTAGGAGTCGCCACCGAACTTTGTGGGAGTTCGGGCCCGTTCGAACCCACTTTATGTCGTAGTGGGCCGTATACAAAATACGGCCCATTTCCGATGTCAGAGCTTATTGGGTTCGTCCCTTTGCATTATGATACCGATACCGACATTATCGGATATCGTGTATTGAATGACTCTCATTGCCAATGGATTCGGACATCCGGAAACCATGGTTCTGAGTAAGGGGTGAGGGTACGTGTTGGGAAGTTCACTAAGAACACCCAACCCCGCCCGCACTTAGCGGCCTTTACTAAGATATCGTTCGTTTTTGGTGTACACGCGTTAGTTCGACGGTTGAATGATATGCAAAGATTATTTTCCCTAAGCATGTGAGAGAAAAAATAAATGGGTTGCTAAGTCGTTTAATGGATATTAAACTAATAACGTCGAAGTTGTTTTAGCATGTGAAGTTTTTTTTAGTCTAATTAAACAAAAGAAAGAAATAAATGGCTACAAACACGAGAAAACGAGTTAGTAACGTATGATAAATCGAATAAAGATGTAAATACGATAATATGCATGATTTTGAAAAAGATTTATGTCACGTGATGGATTAGCACGTGTTGACCGAGGTCGAAAAAGTATTTATCGAAATCTGAAAATATGTCGCGAAAGTCGCTTTTTATGTAAGGTCCGAAAAGAATAAAAAAAACGAGAAAACGAAAAAAAGAGGCTCGGCCATCCAGGCCTCCGCGCGAGTCGCCTGATAGGCGCGCGACTCGCGTGGGGGTCTGTCCGTTTTTTTTATTTTGTCGAAAATCGTTAATTTTTATAAATCGGGTACAAATATGGATTCATCTATACTCGATTTATATTTTCGATATTCGTCATATTCGATATTCGATTATGAAATCGATATCGAATAGTCGGAATGCTTTTAGAAAAGGTTTTAAAAAAAAGTTTGTTTTGAACGATAAGAGAAAAAAAAGGAATTTGAACGAAAATAGAAAAAAAACATGTTAATTCTCTCCGCGTAAAAAATCGTCGAATTTTGTTTTAAAAAGATGTAACGATTTTTAGCATCAACGAGATTTAATTTAGTTCTTGTTTAGATACGATATTTGATTAGAGAATCGATATCGTATTTTAAGAACGTTTGTTTTATGAAAATATTTTTATAATATCGATACTTGAAATATAAAAAATATGTGACGAACGACCCGTAATAATAAAAAAACGATGAACGACGCAAGAGAGAAAAAAACGAAAAAAAACGTGAAGAGGGGAAGAGAAAGGAGGAAGAGTCGGGTTTGATTTTACACCCTCAACCTACATGCTTTGTTTTCTCGGAATAGAGCTCGTCGGAAAGTGGCTTAAACACGGGAGCGTCGAGATGATGTGGGATGAGTTAAGGTGTTGAGTAGGGTGACGGATTTCGGCCAGTTTGTGGGGTCGGATTCGTCGGATCGAGGTTGCTCGGGAATTGTTTAGCGTAACGAGGTTGTATGCGGGAATAATCGATGTGTAATTGTTGGGTAATGGCTGTGTAAATCGTGTCCTTTTTGTGTTGAACGGAGGGTCCTATTTATAGGAAAGGAGGTAGCCTTGCTTGTACGACAAGAAATACCGATTTGGATAGGAAACGTAAGAGTTTGAAAGGGAACGAGAGTCTCGTTTCTTGGTGAAGAAGTCGAGTATCTCGGCTGTCTTGGGGCTGTTTCGGCCGAGTGTTTGAGCTCGGTCGGTAAATTGATCCGGTTTTCGGATAGAATTCCTACTTGAGATCGAATTCTATCCTTAAACGGATTTGTTTAATATTTTGTGTAGCTGATTTTTTGTAGTGTTGGTGTCCAAACCGGACGTGTGAGGTGTCCCGGCTGGTCCGTGTGTCTCGGGAATATCTTTGACCGGGCTTTGACTCGGTTGCTAAAAAGACGGTTTTGCCCCTGGTGTCGGATTCGACCCAAATTAGTCTTATTTGACTCGAAACGACATACTGGGCCTGGATTTGAGGTTGGTTTTGTAAGATTTGTACTCTGTAATAAGCCCTAGCCAAATGTCCATGATTTCGAGCCCATATCCGAGTCCATTAAAGCATGTTTGCGTCCGATCATCATCGGGTGTTTGGCGGAAACTACTATAGACATCTGGCGGTCAAAATGTGGGTGTCTACAGATTTTTAATTTGAAAGTCGTCTTCCCCAAATCGAATTTTTTAGAAACCGTTTTAATTGACAAGTATTACGCCGTTTTATTAATTTGGTTCATATATATTTTGGAAAACCGGGTTTATAAATTTATTGTTTTGGAACTCGACTCGAATGACTTGGGTTTTGAATATCGAGTTTAAAAAATTGGACTTGAGTACACATAAGCCCACAACTTATTATACTATTGGATATTTGAATATCGAGTTTCGTGAATATTACGAAGCGGTTTTCAAACCGATTAAAAGCCAAAAAATTATCGATTACAAATTCATTTGAATCCCACAACATAACCTGACTAAACGTTCGAGGTATTTTGTTACGTTCGACTTAATATTAATTTATTTTGAGTTCGAACTATAATACCGTCTATATTAATTTATAATTCCGACTTAGTATTAATTTATTTTGAATTAGTAACATCGTCTATAATACAAACACTAGAAAAACAAATAAAAATACTCCCTCCGATTCTTTGGATTCGCAACGTTTACTATTTGCACAAATAATAAGGTTGTGAGTGGAGATGGTGGGTCTCAGAAATAAAGTAAAAAGCTAACACAAACAAAAACTTACCTATTATAGAAATGTTGCAAACCTAATGAATTTGCCAAATATGGAATATGTTGCGAATCTAAAGAATCGGAGGGAGTAATACACAGCAATAGGCGAAAATTTGGTTAAATTTGAAAAAAAGGCCTCAGTCGAAAAATTCTCGGGACTAGCCGATGGGGCGGTCCCCCGAAATTTACATCCGCCCCATGGGGTAGACAAAAAAAATTTATGTCCGCTCCATGGAGTAAACGAAAATTTTTATGTCCGCCCTAGACGAAAAAATTTTATGTCCGCCCCATGGGGTAGACAAAAATTTCGGGGGACCGCCCCATCGGCTGATCCCGGGATTTTTTCGACCGAGACCCATTTCCCCCAAATTTTTTTCCAGTTTTGGCAGGAACCCCGGCACCGAAGAGGAGACGGAAATTATTGAAAAGGACGAAAAAATGGTATTTGTTAAGAGAGAGAAAAAAAAGTGAGATGTGAAGGTAATTTTTTTTACCACAATACATCGGACATTCATAGAAAACCGAGTTCCGTATAATACAATAATCGAAAATAAAACATTTTCACTAACGAGTATTATTAAACCGAGAATCAATAAAATGTAAGAAACGTAAAAAAAACTCGTCATTTCCCGTCAATCCGTACACAACCTAATCGAAAAAAACGTATTATTAAGATAATCGAAAAAAACGGTTTTCTTATCGAGTAATACAATAATCGAAAAATGTAAAAGTAATATATTTTGAGAATAAACAGCAAGGACAAAGTCGTCATTTCACGTAATTAACGCCGACGGTAAGAAGTAAAGCGCTGACGGTAAAAAGTAGTTGCGCTTTTGAGTCTTAAAAAACTCTTAAGACCATAATAAGACAATGAAATTCTATTATAAATAAAAGTAACCATTTCTCCAAATTATGATGAGGTGATAAAATTCTATATTATAAATAAGACTAATCATTCATCTTTAGATGTCAACAAAAAACTTTTAGTCTTAAAAAAAGTTCTTAATAAGACTACAAATAAAGTTAAATTAAAATTATCACATATCGAAAAATTATAATGAGGTGATAGAATTCTACGTAATCTTTCGTTCTTAGATATTAACCAACAATCTTTTGAAACTTAAAAAAAAGTTCCTAAGACTAAGACTAAGACTATATGGTTAAAGTATAATTATCGAGCATCGAAAAATTAAGATGGGGTGATGAAATTCTATATATTATAAATAAGAGTAATCATTCGCCTATAAATACAAGTTCTTAATTAGACTATAAATAAACTTAAGTAAAATTATCCAACATCGAAAAATTATAATAAGTTGATTTTTTTATTATATAAATAAGAGTAATCATTCATCAAAAATATATACTCCAATAAGATGATCAAATTCTTTTAATCTAATAATAAATAAAGAGTAAATCGTCTATCCTTTAACCTAGATATAAAAACAAATTCTTTTAATCTTAAAAATAGCTCTTAAAACTATACTTAATTACCATATCGAAAAATTATGATGAGGTGATGGTGTTTTATATCATACATGAGAAATCTTTCGGTTTTAAATATCAACCAACAATCTTTTGAGTCTTAAAAAGCTTTTAAAAAGACTATAAACCCAGAATTATCCCACATTGAAAAAAATTAAAATAAGGTGATGATTCTATATTTTTTTTTTTGAATCTCCCAAATAGGGAACTAAGTAGCTAACTCTAAAAAGCAATGTTGCTTGTGCTTGCTGGAAGTCGATCGCCCCACATGATGACCGAATCGCTTACCGGTGTGGCACGTGCAAGCTCATGCGCTACACCATTACATGCTCGATTTGTATAGCACCAGCTGATCAAACTGAACTCATCCGCTGCATTTGAGATCTCCTCGAGTAGCATGAACAAACTGCTTCTTCCCTTCTGTTTCTTGTTTATGGCTGACACAATGCCTTGAGCATCACTTTCGATAATAATATCTTCATGTCCTCTCCGTCGTGCCTCCCTCATCTTTTCTAGAATGGCAGTTGCTTCAGCAATTAATACTTTCCACATCTCCCTTCGTCGAATCGTAAAGGCCTAAAGAACACTCCCCACATTGTTACGGCACACACCCCGAAGTCCCACCCCCTGTCCTTCCTTAGAACTAGCATCGACATTGATCTTTAGCAAACCCATCTCCGGTGGTCTCCATTTTGTGATAGGAGTTGTGCCCATCCCCCTCCCCGAACGATCCCCATGATCCCCCTCCACTTCCATGGCGTCAAGTTCCGTGAGAATGTCCATACTTCTTCTCAAGACGTCTTCGCTCCTTCTAAGCTCGTGATTGAAAACCAGCTTGTTTCGTGCTTCCCATAAAGCCCAACAAGCTGTCATAAAAAGACCACGACTTTCCTCTCCAATGCTTCTCCACACTCCCTCTATCCAATCCCTAACCCCCCATAACCCCATCAATGTCCCCCACCTCAAGACCGACCTCATCCCACCCCCTGTCCTTCCTTAGAACTAGCATCGACATTGATCTTTAGCAAACCCATCTCCGGTGGTCTCCATTTTGTGATAGGAGTTGTGCCCATCCCCCTCCCCGAACGATCCCCATGATCCCCCTCCACTTCCATGGCGTCAAGTTCCGTGAGAATGTCCATACTTCCTCTCAAGACGTCTTCGCTCCTTCTAAGCTCGTGATTGAAAACCATCTTGTTTCGTGCTTCCCATAAAGCCCAACAAGTTGTCATAAAAAGACCACGACTTTCCTCTCCAATGCTTCTCCACACTCCCTCTATCCAATCCCTAACCCCCCATAACCCCATCAATGTCCCCCACCTCAAGACCGACCTCATCCCAAACCCGACAAGACAATCCACAATCCCAAAAAAAATGAAGACTCGACTCGAAATTAGAATGACACACAGGACACAAAGCATCCTCCGAACCGACTCGGTTAGAAATGTTTACCTTAGTCGCAATCACATCACTGCACAGTTGCCATAAGAAAAGCTTAATCCAAGGCCAAACCGGGACCTTCCATAACTGGTTCCAGATCCACTTTTCTTGTCGTCGATCCGAGCTTTCCTCCAATCTCGCTTCTTCCCCCTCGAGCAAGCGGTAGGTCGTCTTCACCGAGTAAATACCATCTTTTTCCGGCCCCCAATACTACTCGTCGCAAACTGCCATCTCACTTAGTCTAATACTTAAGATAGTCTCAGCTTCAAAAGGCAAGAAAATCGATCGGATTTTCGAAGCGTTCCAGCGTCTCCCACCCTCGTCCCCTATCAAATCACCGACCCTCATCTCCCTCTGATTTGGTGGGCAACTCGTAATAACCTTACCCTCGTGATTGCCCACAACCCAAGCCTCCCGCCAGACCAAGGTATCTCTGTCATCCCCGATTCGTCTCCTCAACTCTTTTTTAAGGACATCCCGAGCTTCAATGATTCTTCTCCAAGTATAACTTGGATTATTACCCATTCTCGCCTCCAAAAAATTACTCTCAGCAAAGTACTTACTACTCATGAGTCGGGCCCACAACGAATTCGTGTTTGTAGCAAGTCGCCATGCTTGTTTTCCAAGGAGAGCAAGATTACACTTTTTCAAATCTCGAAATCCAATGCCACCAAAATCCTTCGCCTGACAGATCTCTTTCCACGAGACCCAAGTAATACTCTGCTTCGACTCGACCTTGCCCCACCAGAACCTTAATATAATCGAGCTAAATTCATCACAAAATGACGTAGGAATTTTAAACACACTCATTACATAGGTCGGGAGTGAATTGGCTACTGCCTTTATGAAAATCTCCCGGCCCGCCCTAGACAATGTTTTCCCACGCCAGACATTCAGTCTTTTTTGCAATTTAGCTCGGATAATATCAGTTATAGCCTTCTTCGACCGACCCACAACCGTTGGCAACCCCAAGTATTTCTCCTGACACTCGACCTCCTTCACCCCAAGCTCTCCTGTTACCCTATTCCTACGGTCACGTGGGACACCCTGGCTGTAGGATATCGTTGTCTTCGTCAGATTTACTAATTGGCCCGATGCATTCTCACACCTACGCAGAACGTAGTTTAGAGTACGGGCTTCCCGTTCATTGGCCTTGAGGAAGAAAATACTATCATCCGGAAAAAAAGGTGAGAAATAACAGGGGTCGATGGTGCAATTTTTATGCCATGAAGAGTACCTCGTTCAATAGCTCGCCTGGTCATATGAGACAGAACATCCGCACAAAGGATAAATAAATATGGTGACAGCGGGTCGCCTTGCCGGAGTCCTCGCGGCGGAGTAAAAGCTCGAGAAGGTGACCCATTAACTAGAACCAAAAAGGAAACAGAAGATACACACTCCATGACCCGATCTCTCCATCTTGCGTCAAAGCCCATAATGGTCAGCGTCTTAGCAAGGAAATCCTACTCAATTACTCCGTATGTCCAATTTTGCCATGTCCAATTTTAAGGCCATAAAACCACTCGTTGCTCTAGAGTTTTTCATGTGATGAAAAAATTCAAAGGCAATTAGGACGTTATCGGTAATCAACCTACCCGGAGTGAAAGCACATATTTATCCTTAGATGTCAACAAAAAACTTTTAGTCTTAAAAAAAGTTCTTAATAAGATTACAAATAAAGTTAAATTATTATCACATATCGAAAAATTGAGTCTTAAAAAGTTTTTAAAAAGACTACAAACCTAAAATTATTCCACATCGAAAAAAATAAAATAAAGTGATAATTCTATATTATAAATAAGAGTAATCATGCGTTTTTCTGGGTCTTAAAAGCAGATCTTAAAACTATAAACTTTGAGTAAAGTATCCTATATCGAAAAAATAAGATGAGTCAATAAAATCTTATATTATAAAAAAGATTAATCTTTCGTTCTTAGATATCAATCAAAAAATTCACTCGTTCTTAGATATCAATCAAACAACTTTTGAGTCTTAAAAGGTCTTATTATCGAAAAATTATAATAAGGTGATGAAACTTTATATTATAAATAAGAGTAATAATGTATTCTTTTAAGTTCTAAAATGACCTCTTAAAACTATAAACTCGGCTGAAATTAAGTTTGATTACTAATATCATGTGATCATTTTATTTATTGTAATGTCATAGTTTTATTAAGTTTCTTATTTAACGAATGTACATCATCAATGTAATTAAGTCAATTAAGGACAAATATGGAAATAGTGTAAATGGGGAGGGGTCATATGGGAAACATGTAGTTACACAAAAACCCCTTACGCAAATGCCCCCATCCCTCTTTTATTACAACTAGTTTAGGGTATACGATATCCTCATATTACACCCGGGCTTCACCGTATCTTAAACCAACAAATCGTTTACATCACTCTTTTACTCGCGGTATTTTGGATCGCTCTTTCCTATTTCCCATTTATTTTGAATCGAAATTTGACCTAATCAATTCAACTAAATAATCAGTAAGGAATAATAAATTAATCACTGAATTATTTTGTAATTAAAAAGTATAAGTATGATGGTTAAAGAGTATACTCCGTAGTAAGTAATATGGATTATTAAATATACTCTAAGAATTGGATATAATCGTTTAATATTTTCTTAATACGGAGTACGATACACCATAGTAACTTGACATTTGATCATTAAATTAGACATAAATCAATGCAATTTTTTTTCTCTCTTTTAGTTTTAAATTTAGAGTCCTTAGGGCTCTATCTATCTTTTCGATGTATTTTTTTTTTATGATTCTAACCATATTCACAACCCGTGTAACCTGACTCGTATTCGACCCAAGCCGTATTGTAACTCAATACGAGATCCGACTTCAATGGTTCGTTTGACATGTCTAATTGTGATTCGAAATTATTAAGATGATAATAATAAAGATAAAAATAAAATGATCTAAATGAAAAAAAAAAGTAATGAATTATAAACCTAGGGAAAAATTAAAGATTTCATGAACATTATAAAAATGAAGTAATTGGGCTTAAAATTAGCATAGTCATTATTAACATAAATACTAAGGGCAAGATTGTAAATTTTTCAAAAATGGAGGGGCAATTATGTCCTAAAAATATTACGCAAATTATAGGCATCCAATGAGTTACATCCCTCTTTTTAATATAGGTAATGAAGTACTATAATACTGTAGTAACGAAAAAAAAGATGAAAATTTCGGCATTCGAAAATAACATGTCCCGTAATCCCGTATTCTGATCCCATCCGTTTTGACAAGTCTAAATGTACTCAATTATGTATATACAACTAAACTTGCACTCATCACATGACAATCAAACTTCCTCACCAAACTCCACTCCATGTTTTACCACTAATTCTCAAGACGGTCACACAACCCAATTGCAATTATCTAACTCTAGCATTCATTCGGGTTTCAACAAAAAAAAACATCAAACAAACTTCAATTTCTTTATATGCCAACAAATCTGCAATATGATCTGGACATCATCTTGACACCACCTTTTTCTTTGTCCACTTGCAATCAACTTACCAAAATACTACAGATGTTTATAAAACCAACCCTAAAATACCAGAAGTTAATCTTCACCCCTTAGTTTCTAAACACGTTAACACTAATAATATTATATTTAGATCACAAGTTTCACTTTTGATTAATCTGTGCAATTCATCAATAGCATGTGTTCAAAACGTCATAAGAGATAAACCTGCACACGTAATAAGAAGCCGGAAAAGGGTTAGGTGAAATCAATGACATACTTCACAAGAAAACAAACGAGGACTAATCATCTCCAAATTAATTTTTTACCATATCATATTTGCACCCTAATAGAATATTTATTTCGTAATGAACAATTTATCAAAAGAATTGCCACAATTTGATTTTGAAATTTAATTGTGACAAATATTTCACGTAGTGCAACTTTATTATGTTGTTTATTTGTTATTTATTTGACATAATTTAGAAATATAAATTTTTATATTTATGATTACTAATATTTATATGAATTCCATCACCCCATCATAATATTTCGATGTGGGATAATTTAAAAGTTTTTCTTGATCGATATTTATAACCGAATGATTACTCTTATTTATAATCTAAAATTTCATCACCTCATCATAATTTTTTGATATAATATAAAATTTCATCACATCATCATAAATTTTTAATATAAGATAATTAATTGAGGTTTATAGTCTTAAGAACTCTTTTTTAGATTCAAATGTCTTTTGATAAATATCGAAGAACGAATGATTACTCTTATTTATAATATAGAATTTTATCATCTTATTAAAATTTGTCGATGTGGGATAATTTTACAACTGTTATATGTAATAAATTCATCACATAATTTGAAACAAATAATAAGAAATTTATACTCTAATGAAAGCAATTTTTACCAAGAACCTATTTATTTCATTTTTATAATTTATTTTACGATAATGTTTTTAAAAAATGAACTCTAAAGGTTTTTACCTCAGAATTGTAAAATATCACATTAATATAATAAATTTTATATATATATATATATATTATAATAAATTAAATATCACAATAATAATTAAAAGATTCTGTAATTGATTTTTTTATTATTTATGATACTTTCCTAATTTGAGGTTTGATGAAACGGACCAATGAGATCGCTCGAAAAAAGCCTAATATATATATATATATATATATATATATATATATATATATATATATATATATATAGAAATTGCATCATGTGAGTCCTCACATCTTAAATGAGTCCGTCCCGCAAATCAGGACCGTTCGATTTGATCAGATCAACGATCTGAAAAGCACGCGGAGCACATATATAAACTTCTTCTCCCTCGCGAAACTCCCTCTTTACGCTCACTTTTTCTCCCCTCTGTTTCTTCAAATTTTCTCTGTTTTTCTAGGTTCTCTCCAACTTTTCTCAATCAAATTCATCAACACGTTCAATCAAAATACGCAACACGTTCAATCAAATTCATCAATTTACGCAACACGTTCAATCAAAATCATCGTTTGATTAGCGTTATTTTGCAGGTGATTCTCTGTTAGTTTTCCTGTTATTTTGCAGAATCAACGTTTATTCAATCAACATTTATTCAATTAATTTGATTTGAATTCCTCTAATTAATTAGTTTGATGTTTTCAACATTTACAGTAACAGTAACACAAATATTAGTGTCACAGTAATAATGTCACAGTAGAAATGTTACAGTAACATAGCACTATTACAGTAACACAAATATCTTACTTTGACACTGTCACAGTAATAGAAATGTTAAAGGAACAATGTTACAGTAACAGTGTAACAGAAACAATATAATAGAAACAATGTAACAGTAGTAACAGTAACAGTGTAATAGAAACAATGTAACACAAATAATACAACAGTAACACAAGTATCTTACTGTGACTCTGTCACAGTAATAATGTCACAGTAACAATATAATATAATAGTTCTCTGTTACTGTAACAGTCACAGTAATAATGTTACCGTTACAGTTACAGAAATGAGCAGGACATCTCCTTCAATACCAGCTGTGTAAGCATTCTCATGGAGAAATCAATTTTTCATTTTCCCAGAAAAATTGTAACTTGATGATGCAGAACGGTTGCATCTTTGATAACTGGATTGGGTTTTATCAATCAAATACCACTTCTATCCTATTATTATTATTATGCTGGCTATAATTCAATTTCATTTGAGGAACAAATTTATTTCTGCCAAACCCTAATTTTTTTCCAAGAAATTGGGGAACGGAATTAATTCTGGAGGAGATTGTCAACAATTCTGACAAATTTGATTGTAGTACTATGATTCTTGAGACCAGGACTCCAAATAAGGAAAATGCTCGAAACAATTTAGTAGAAAAATGGGTGTTGTGGCACATTACCAGCCATTCAATCTGATTAGATCGTGTGGCTCTAATTTACGGGACGGACTCATTTAAAGATGAAGACTCATCGGATCCTCACTCTATATATATATATATACAGAGAGAGAGAGAGAGAGTAAGGCTCTTATAAGTCCTGTACTCTATCTGAGTCCCTAAGTCCTCATCCCATCCATTGGATGGGATGAGGATGGATGGACAAGATGCATCCATTAAAAAAAAAAGGAAGATTTACGTTCCTAAAATATCTCCCAAGAATTTAGGAAACAATAACTCCCTTGATCACGTTCATTCATCATTCATCACGTTCATTCATTCATTCAAACGTGAAATAAAACCCTTTTTTCATCACGTTCATTCATTCAATCAATTCTGTGCTCGAAATCCCGTTACAATGGATTCAATGACAGCGTCATCTACTTCAACTGTTGATAAGCAATTGATCGAGTATAACAATGGTGAGTTTCAATATTTATTTGACGTCAATTTTCATTGTTGCTATTGCTTTCATTGTTGCGTTATTTTTTAACGTCAATTTTAATGTTGATATTGCTTTCATTGCGTTATAGATTCATTGTTATTTCAATCATGTTATTTCACGTTCATTATTCATCATAGTTTCCTATCAATGGTTAGTTGCTTCTCTCGATCTTTGTAGATCCAGGGTTTTATGTTTCTTATTTAAGTTTAGCATGATATACCGATACTACTGTTTTGGATTGTATTAACGCAAAAACGTCATTAAAGTAACATACCTTCTGAACCACAGTAACACTTAATTGCAATTACAGTAACACACTGAACGTTTAGAAAAAGGGTTCTGATGACGATGTTAAAGTAACGTACTGTAACACAACTTATGAATTGAAGTAACACATTGGTTCCATGGGTGAAACGTTGTTTAATTTTGTGCAGGTGGTATTGGCAAAGAAGCGAACTCACAGGACAACAGTGGAAAAGGTGGAATTTTATTCATTTGATTAATCATGGATTAATAACAATGGTTCATTGATATTATTGTTTCACTGATATTATTGTTTCGTTTTATGTTAAAGCAGACATGACATTGAAGTAACGTTATGAATTACAGTAATACCTAATTCTAGCTAGAGTAACGCAAACACGTAACATTGAAAAAAGGTTTTTGACGCTGACGTTGAAGTGACTTCCTTTAAGAGTTAAAGTAACACAACTTATGAGTTGAAGTAACACGTATGTCCATGGGCGTAACAATTTTTAATTACTTGCAGGAAGCATTGAAAAAGAACCGAATGCACAGGAATGGTGCAGAGATGTGGGTGATGCTTTCACTCCGTACATGAAGCAAGTATTCGGAACAATTGATGAGACAGTGGAATTTTACAAAATCTACGCGCTGGCTTGCGGATTTGATGTGAGAAAGTATACCACAAAGCGATGGTACGGTGGTGAGATAAAGTCAAAACTCCTAGTTTGCAACAGACAGGGCTTTACAAAATCTGTTAAAGCTGTTAACGATACACCTGCGGCTGTGAAAGTTGTTAACGATGCAGCTGGGGAAGGAGTTGTTGTGGACGCGCTTAAAAAGAAGACGAAAGTCCGTCGTTGCAGGTGCAAAGCAAGGATTAGGCTGTTCAATAAAGGCGGCATTCTCAGGATTGATAGGTTCCACATCGGCCACAACCACGAACTTCTCACCAAAAGACAGAGAATTCCAAAAGCTGTCGAGGAACCTGACAAAGTACCACAAGCAAATGATCTTGAATAATTCATGGGTATGGAGTAACACAAATTTTTTAATAGAGTAACATGTGTGTAAGATGGGTGTAACACCCTTTTTTAGGGGTGGTAGTAGCTGGATTAGACCAATGTCTGCATAATCTAGTTACTTTTGCTAGAGTAACACCAGTGACTCTATAGAGTAACACTACTTAAGGGTAAGAGCAACACGACTGGGTGTATTCCTACAATAAAATTGCTACTGTAACATCTTCATATCCTTACAGTAACACTATTACAACATAAGTGTAACACGAATTATCTACAATAACATATATAAATGTTCTACAGATTGGCGATGAATTTAGTTTGTTGGGCATGTAATTCAGTAGTTATTGGTTCTTGTTTTCAGCTGAAGATTGGCGCAACGCGGACATACAACATGTGCAAGGACCAGGTTGAGGGATTCGCAAACGTGGGTGCGAGCTTGGTCGACTTCAAAAACTGGGGAAGAGATATAAAGTGCTTCCTACATGAGAGGGACGGTCAGCTATTCATCGATCGCTTCAAAGACATGGCTAAAAATAGGAAGGGTTTCTATTTTGACTACGAGCTAGATGAGGATGGGAGTGTGAGCAAGGTTTTCTGGGCTGACGGTGAGGCGCGGTGAAATTACCAATTATTTGGAGATGCAGTTTCGTTCGACCAAACATACGAGACGAACAAATACAAAATGATATTCACACCATTCACCGGTGTTGATCATCACAAACGATCGGTAACCTTTGCTGGCGCTCTGATAGCGCACGAGGATTATGAATCGTTCGTCTGGGTGTTTGAGAGATTTATGACTGCAATGGGCGGTAAAGAGCCAGGGTATATTATTACCGACCAGGATCCGGGTATTATACCAGTCGTGAGGAAGATGTTTAAGACGGCGCTACACCATTTCTGTATGTTGATCAAACAATAATTAGCGAAAAAATTAATGAAATCAGATACGAATGTAAACTAAACCTAGTTCTTCAGTACAACAATAGAATATTAGCTAGTTAACTTGTATTATGCCGCCCGAAGATTATGTTTGCTGAAGTTAGAAAGTTGCTTCAATGTAACCTTGCTCGAGTTGAAGATGAGTGATTGAGTTTGAATGAAATCAGGTGCAGGGTTGATGAATGAAGTCAGAAGTCAGAAGTTAGGTGTGCTTGAGTTGAACGATTGAGTTTGAATGAAGTCAGAAGTCGGGGATGATGAAGGTGAAGGGTTTTTGTTAGGCAGGTGTGTTTGAATGAAAAAAATGAATGAGATGAAAGAGAAAGTGTTAACGGTTAGAGGTAAATAAGGGAGGAGAGAGGATTTAATTATACTAGTATACACCCCGTGATAAATCACGGGGCTGTTCTAAAAAAGTTATATTGCCTCGTGGTTATAATATTGACGTGTAGTTTTTCTACATTTGTATTTAGAGAGAATGACAAAATGTAAGAAATCAAACTTAGAAGCGAATTAGTGAGTTAGAAAATTTTTACGGCAAATAAGTACTTCGTAAGACTTAGAAGCGAGGGTGTAGAATATACATGTTTAAAATAATGGACCCAAAAATTGATTTCTTCACCCAGAAAATCAATTCACATAGAGACGGTCTCTCAATAGAGTTATTCAATGATCTCTCATATGATTGAGGGAAGAGAGTTAGATAAAGTTCATTTTCTATGTTGTATTAGTGGGAGAAGGTCTCTCCATATACCCACTCTTCCCAATTTATTAGTGAGGGAAAATTTATTTGACTACTTTGACATGACTTCCCCGTCCTTTAACTGTTTAATGGATTAATTTTAATGAAAACGGGTGCAATGAACATACACCGACACCAATCGTCACTCACTTCCAAGTCCCAACCATCATCATAAGATTCATAACGTAATTACATAAGAGTAAAGATACCCAAGATAAAACATTTTACTCATTATATGATGATATATTAACTTTGTAGAAATTTAGTATGGAATATATAATTTAATATTTCTCCCAAAGTAAAGTAAACTTCAGTTTATTATACTTCGTATATTGATATCTTCCACGTTTTTTTTAACGGTTTCTTTGAATTTTGTCACTTTCATTTTTAGTTAACACACTTCTCTCTTACCTAGGTTGTGTCACTTACTTTACCCCTTACTTACTTTACTACCTTTCTACTTCTATATATTTTATTTTTTTCTTAAAAAATGTTTCACTTTTAAAATGGAAGATATCAATGAAATAGATGAAGTATATTACATTAAATAGAAACGATTTCAATCAAATTAAATGCTACTTTTTAAGAAGTTATTGATACAATAGTTCAAAGAAGAGTAGTACTCCTGCACTTTTTATTACGTTCATATTAAGATGATTGAGACTCTGCTAATAATTCCATTAAAAAATTACATTGAGACAACTTCACATTAATTTATTTTAATTGCTACTTATATTATTAAGTGAAAATAAAATAATAGGAATAATTTTTGAGTCGCCACCGGCTGCACTTGATTATTTGTTTCTTGAACTCGTATCCAATTTCATGTTTTTGCAAGGTGTGGAATTCCGCTTACCTCCTTCGCTTATCGTACATAACAAAAAAATCAAAAAATAATTAGGAAAACATCAACCATAACTCATTTTCTAGAGATAGACATCTCTTTTATGAGAGTTGTTTTCGTCCTTTTTTTCAAGGTTTTTTCCTTTATTTCGAGGTTTCACTCCTTTACATTAGTATAGGGCTTAGATTTCAAGAACTATGTGCAAGATCATGAGAGCAATGGAATCCCTACGTACGGCGATACAATTGAGGTCAGATCTCGGTCTACTATTTGTCAAAATAGAGGAAGTTCATCATCTTGGAGGCTATTTCATCAGATCTATAGATTCCTTCGCGAAAGGCTGTGTCAATAAACAGCGATATATAGAAGGCTATGCAGAAGCGCATTATTCTAATAGTGATCTTTGTCTCAATGATGTTCGTTATTTATTTTTCAAAAATCTGTATTCAGTTCAATTTGACATCGTTTGTAGATGCCAGATGGCTTATTATTAATGATATTGATCTTCACTTTCAAAAAAAAAAAATTTACTCGTAACATCAATCGCTTATCTCGGGAATTTGTTATACTGAAGGAACAGAATATGTTATTTTCAAGGGTTCCATTTGTATTTCTCAATGAATTGATTTAATATGTACTCGTAATTCGTATTATGTATTTACTACGTAGTAAAAAACAGAATTTCACTTGCATAGTCTATTTCCCTTGATGAAAAAGGAAAATGCTGGAGAGACATCTAACATAACTTTGAGCCTTTATTGTGCCACATAGTTAAGTTGGACTCTTTTTTAATATAAAGAAGAAGATACTTCCAAGTTACTAATCAAGGCCCTCCTTTGTAAACTTGCCACTTATCTCCGCCCAATTATCATATTGTATCATCCTACAATTTAAAACAAATCGCTCATATATCATATTGACCGACATTCCAGACCAACTTGAAATATTAAAAATGTTGCGCATAACAACCAATAACGTTAAAAAATGTGAAAGATTAAAAATCTTTCATGTTGTTAAAAAATGTTTTACATTGTCTTTCAAGTTCCCTAAAAAGTATAAGAAAATGTTTGACTTAAATGGTTGAAGTATATTATTTCTTAAATAATCTTGAGTTGTAGGTTTACCTTCTTTGCGGAGATTAGTAACTATGACATTAAATATGAAAATTGACAATTAACAATTAACAACTAAAGTCATAAACAATTAACAATTAACTATGACACTATGTGCGATTAACAACTAAAGTCATAACAGTTAACTATGACACTATGTGCGATTCAATTAGCAATTATATCACTGAAATCATAAAAACTAAAGTCATATGAATATGGAAAAAAATCAATTTCAGAATGTGCTATTGAAAATTAATTAATTGTACAATTAATTGAAAATAATACCTACTCCATTAATTTAGAAAGAAGCTCATATTTTGAATATGCAAATTAAATCAATATTCATCAATAAAATTGGAAAAAGTAAAACTGAAAAAAAAAATCATCAAATGAACCTGAAAAAAAAAACTAAATAAAATCAAAATTCATCAATGGTGAGTATAAAATCAATGAAACTGAAGAAAAAAAAAACTCGGATTTACCTACACTCATATCAGATCTTCAACACAAATCTAAATTGTTAAAACAAAACACCCCACAATTTTTAATGAAAGAACAACAAAAATGGGAAAAAGATCAGAAATTTACCTAAAAGTATGGAACTGTAATCGAAGTGAACCCTGATTTCAAATGGCCCTCTTGTTTCTCGATATTTTTGAGCTGACAGATTTCTGAGATGACTGACTCTTCTAAGCTGACTGATTTCTGATTTCTGATTTCATTCATCAAATGACTGATTTCAAATTTTTGATATTTACAATAAGCTAAATCTGATTTCAAGCACCTATACTATATTCCTTTTCTTTAAACCTGTTTCTCAATTAATTCATCATCTTAGCAAATTATTAAAGTTCAATGTGAAAAATTAAAACAAAAAATTAGTGGTTGAATGAAGAAAATTTGGGAATACAAAGCTTAAATGAAGAAGGGTGTTTGTACCTTGAATTATTTGGTTCTACCCAAAAAAATACTCCCTCCGGTTTCATAAGTTCGCCCCATATTCCATTTTGGGCAGGTTTTTTATGTTTGCCCCATTTCTCTACTTTCCTTTTTGGTCTAATTTTTTTTACCACTTCATCCCTACCAAGTTCATATATTTACACATTTGTCATTCTATTAACTTACCTAACATTACATTTACCAACTAAGTTTTACATAATTACTTTCACTAATTATGATTTTCTATCTAATTTTCCCCCCCAATATATTTCCCACCATATTTATTTGTTTCCCACCAAAACCCATTAATGGACCACCATTAATACACAAGGTTTTAATACCCAAAAAAACTCATACTCCTACCTACCCACTAATCAATTCATAGTCTTCTCTCTATTAATGAGCTCCTACACATTGCATAACCCAACCCAACCCATTCAATTTTCTCGAGGTTTTAACACAACAATCCGCTTCCCCTTAAAAAAACTCTGTCCTCCGTCAAACCCTAACCCAGTGAGACTAACATCAACTATTTCTTCAAACCCTTCTCCATATCTCTCAATTACAGTAATCCTCAAATCTTGGCCTCACTCATTACCTATTCACAGTTCCATACCAACTATCTACCACCCTCCATCTATCTCATTAACCTTGAATGGAGGACTTTGTTAATGGTTCATCCAAAGTGAGGGTCAATGGTGATGAAGACACGGTGGAGGAGGCGAGTATTGCTGATGGGGTGCCGGTTCTAACTGGGTGCAAGGAGGGGAACAAGGGTGGAGAAGTGGAGATGGGCTCAAATTTGCCGGTTCAGCCAGATCTGAGTTCTAAAGAAAGGTTGTCTCTTTGTTCCAAATTGTTCAGTTTTTACTTTACTTTTTTGGTTTTGAATTTATTTTTGTATCATTCCTAAGATTTCTACTGATTTTGTTGAGTTTCATTGTTTAATTTCTTCTGATTAATTTTTTCCTAATGATTTTTGGTCGACCTTGTGATTTTAGTTATATTTATCGCAAGTGGTTTTATGTTCAGATGATTTGTGTCATTTTTCGTCTGACTTTGTTGGTTTCCATGCGATCTTCGTCTTGTTGTGTTTATTGTTGTCTAATACGGTTGAATTCTGTTTGATTTTCATTTGGGGTTGAGGGTGTAATTTTCGTTGGAACTTGGTAATTTCAGTCTTATTTTGTGCCACGATCTTATTTTTGTTGGATTTGTCATCTTTGTTGGATGCAATTTTTGTGATCTTATATTGTCTTTCATTGTCGTATAATACGGTTTACTTCTGTTCGATTTTACTCCGTATCTTTTATCTTTTTTTTTATTAGAAGGAAGATAGTGACCTACACTCTTAAAAAAAATATTCTTGATGAAATTATTTTGCACCATGGAACTCCACCGCACCCAAATTTACAAACAGTCCTTGATGAAATTACTTGGTTATTGAACTTAAAGGCACTTTAGCTAAAAAGGAAAAATAAATAGTCATGAAGAAGTTTTTAATTATACTATCTACAAGTTGGTGTGAGGGAGCTTTACTGATTTTGTGAATTTTGTATGCTTTGAATCTAAAAGACAGTTGATGGTAAAATCCAGGGACATTGTACATGTCCTTGCTTTGGGTTTTGTAGCTGGAGAACCAGAATGTTTCTTTGTTTGATATTATTATCAGAATCTGAAGGTATTGGATTTTGGTTTGATGTTCGTCGCGTAGTTTCTAACTTCTGTTTTATTAAAAGTGCCTCCAATGAGGAGTTGTCAGGCCGACTACCGATAATTACCCCAAAGTCACCAAGGGGGAAGGCAGTTGTTAGTCTAGACTCTAGACGACACTGACACAGACGTATTTCATTCAGAAGGTCAGAGTTTAACCTCCTCTGATTTGAGATTCAAGCAAGAACTTAGGAATATTAGACTGTGTCATTATAGAGAGGAGGAGATTGTATCGTATAATTCTGAAGGTACCCCCCTCATTGTCGACAAGGAAGGAGATCTGGTTCCGTATGATGGATGGTATAACTCACAATCGACCGTTGATGACGATGAAGAGGTTTCCTCCGCGAGTCGTTAGGTCAGTAATTACCGTCTTTTTAGCGTTTACACTATTTTTTTTGCGCAATCTATTGGTTTGCTGCATTTATTTTATGTCACCTGCTTTTATTGATGACCTATGCTAAATTTACGAAATTCGATTTGAAACGAGTCACTTGCGTCAATGTTATTGCTGTAAAATCATCAATTTCTTGATTTATTTTGCCTTTACGTGTCTAATTCATGTGTAAATTGACGGTTTAAGGTGTAAAAATGGTCACTTGTGCAAAATTTACGAAATTTGATTTAAAACGGGTCACATGCGTTAATATTACTGCTGTAAAATCATCTATTCCTTGATTTTTTTTGCCTTTACTTGTCTAATTCATGTGTAAGTTGACGGATTAAGGTGTAAAAATGTTGACTTGTGCTAAATTTACGAAATTTGATCTAAAACGGGTCACATGCGTCAATATTAATGTTGTAAAATCATCAATTTCACATGTAAACTGACTACTGTAAAATTCAAAATTTCTTGGTGTTTTACGGTGTTAGATTTACATTCTTGTAAATTGACTAGCTATGTTAGATTTATGATATTTGCTTCAAAACTGCATGCACACGTGAATAATATTGTTGTAAAATGATTGTGTTTAACGTTTTAGTGCGGTCGTAGAGCAATTTCACGTCACAGATGATGAATGCTTTAAAATGAATATTGTTTTTCGCCAGTTTGTTTGTAAGGACGACCTTTTGAAGGATCCTTTAGTTGGGCTGAAATTAAGGGGCAGCTAGTTTTAGCAACCTTTTTTTGTGCTCCGATGGACTTTCGATCGGAAACCGACAAACGAACTAGGCATTTACAATTGATATTCAATAGCATAACTGGATCAAAATGTGTTACACATTTGGGGTTACACTAAACAGTAGCAGAGAAAAGCACAGTCAAATGACCTTCGACATTACAAAATAATTAGACACCTTTTCATTGTACGTAATTTAAAAAAACTGTTCACGTTTGTGCCATGATCTCCAAATCGTGGATCAATGCATCTAGGTTTGTTGCTCTACCCACGCTTACTAGGCATTCAACGCAGCTTCGGACTTCGTCCTTGCAAACCTCCAAGTTACGAGGTAGTGTCCTTGCCCTTCTTTGGGCGTCCTTCCCTAAATGTGGAAGTTTGTAGTCGTTGTGGCCCTTTGCTTTCATAATTTCAATCATGCAAGCTTGTAAACTTAACCACACATCATCTAGGCATTGGTGTTCTTCTTCATTCCATGCTTCGATGACATTGTTCACTAGTTGGTCGACTGTGCTTGCATGCTTAGTTGTCTGTAACGACTGAATAGATCGAAAAAACCCCAAATCTAACACATTGAGATGCGGTGAATTGGCTGGTTGATTACTTAATGTAATGTTCCAGCCGCCTGATGTGGCGTGCTCTACAAATGTCGGGTCATCCGCTTTAAGATGCGGCCTCGCGTTGTCTTGTTGAATCTGAATATTTTGCGATGATGTTGCTGGCCATTTTGTTTTAATTGCTGGAAGTACTTTTTCTATTAGCATTGCCCTTGTGACTTCTTTAGTGATGGACTCAATTGGTTTGGTTACGATTGTACCAGCGGGTCAGTTCTTGCTTGCCCTTTTGGCAGGCTCTTGGAAAGCGAACGGGAAGCAACCTATTTTGCCATCGAACAAACACACTCCATTTTCATCGTACGTTGGTCTGGAGACGACAGCCATGACATGACTTTTGTGATGAACCGCTTACTTTGAGTTGAACGATACGGTAAGGGTTCATCTTCGGCAAGGTAGTATCGGGCGTCACATTGAGTCATGAAAAACCATTTCTCGTCGATGTGAACCATGTTTGACATTTCCTTAAACTTAAATGCGTTCATTATACAGTCGAAGTATATTTTTGAGATGACGAAATTTAACCTGAGGTGTTTGTTTTCCGTTGTTAAGTCCGGCTTTATCGCCGATGTATGACTCTTCACCTTTCCCTTTTTCACCCACTGTCGGGCTGTACTCGTTGAGACTCCTACCGCGCTAGCTAATGCACGTAATGTCGTTCTTTTGGATTTGTGAAGACCCATAATTTGGGTTGTTGGAACAGGTAATGCATGTTTTCCCGAGTTTCCAGCAATCTTTGAGTTAACACATATGAGGTCCCCTGACTCGCGTTGTTGTTTGGCCGAATGCCAAACACGGTATATAGTTTTCCGATCGACTTGGAATTTAATTCCGAGTTCCTTCATGACCCCTCTACTTGGCTTCATTTGGGTTGTATGTTCAAGTAGTACACATGTAATTTGATGTCTTTCATCATTTGACAGGTTAGGACCGCGCATTTTGAAGTTATTTGACGGAAATGAAGGAACGTAATGGAGCAGATTTGTTTTAGGAAAGAAGAAAAGCTTTTGTTGTTTTGGATTTCTTCTTATAATTGTAAGAAAGTGTAATAATCTATATGTAGGCAGGGGTGATCCATGTAATTTTGAAAAGAAAGTCCCCAATTTTCCCTCCAAAACTGCTTATCCCACCAAAATTTACGTAAATTGTGGTATGTTTGTAAATTGTACTGCTGTGCATTTATTTCTGAATTGACACTTGATGACATAGCATGACAACACTTATTATCCAAGGCTTTTGTGTCATCATTTCTGATTTATTTGTTAATTACAATTAGTTGGCTAATCTAATTAACAAAGTCATGAGTCATGCATAAATAGTGATTCATCATTTCTCATACTTACTCCTCCTTAATTTGTGTGCAATACCCTATGGGGCAAACTTATAAAACCGGAGGGAGTAGGACTAAGAAATCAGGGGACATGAGTAATTAGGCGAAAAAAGAGAAGTAGCAGTAACAGAAAACCCTATTAAACAAAACTGAAGAACAAACAATTGAATCGAATTATGCCGATGATAAAACCACATAAAGAACTGACATAACTATGAGAAACGTCATAAGAGCCAAATAATGAATAATACCGTGTCATCAATGAGCAAAACCTCGATCGAGCGCTCCAGTTTTGTTCTTGTCCTTGAAACCGGGGCGTGTCCAGCGATGAATGACCCTCACGTTCATGTTTTCGAGCCTCTAGACTTCCTTCAATTCGGTAATGGTGACGAATTTCTCCGAATACATTGTTCCCTAAATCTTACCAAACCGAAGAGGAAGTTGAAGATTGAAACGATCTGACGACAACGATTGAATATGAAACAAAAATCGGAATCCATTATATATAAAAGATGGTGCGAACAATTTATGAGCAATTGATGAAGATTGAAAGAAAAAATGGTGATTTGGGGAGGATCGAAGAGCCCGTCAACCATTTTTCAAGAATTGGATTGTCGAGGTGTGTGTTGGGAGGAGTAAACAGGAGTAATTATTTTCCCTTGGAATTGGGGGTTGTTGTGGGGATGAGGAGTAGGTTGCAAATTAGGTAATGTGAGGGGACTGTTCAGCAAATATCATAAATTTGATACATTGGTTTGGCTGAGTTGTTGAGAGTTCTCAAAGGGTAGAAAACTGGTTTGAGAGATTGCCATGTAGGACTCAATGATTTCATCTTTTATAATATAAAGATTTTTTCTAAGATATGGTAGTTATTACCTTAATTACAACACTCAATCACCATCATGGCATTATCCATCCCTTATATATATATATATATATATATATATATATATATATATATATATATATATATATATATATATATATATTGATTTGATTTGTATACAAACTTTAAAAAATCTCTTAGTACTCAGGTATTCAATTACGATAAAACCTCTTTTCAGTAACCGGGTAAATCCAAAAATCATGTAGGAATTTTTTATATGTATGTGAATTATTGGGGTTGGCAATAATGGAATAATTCCTTCATATTCATAGAAATAGGGACAAAATTCACATGGATATTGTAAGCCTCGCTTGGGCTGCTTTAATGGTAGTCTTTACATACATTTTCTCTTTCACTTGTAGTATGGGGAAGAAGTGGACTCTAGAAATACTACTTAACTTATCTAATTTTAACTAATTGAGTTTTTAGTTCAAACCTTATCAATTAATGATGAGCCTTAAAGCAGTGGCGGACCCAAAAATATGAGAGAGAGGGTTCACTTTTTAAAAAAATCATGGATACTATAAAAAAATTAAATAAAAATAGAAATTGATCTGTGTCACATAATTACATATTGTCAATTAAACTATAAATATTACTGTAAATAAAATCCAACTAATTTTTTTGTAACTAATTTTGAAATATATAAAACACTATGAAATTTACTTCAATTCCTCCGTTGATTTTACACCGTCAATATCTTTTATTTTATATCAACAAAAATTATAAAAAATTGATTTTTTAATCTAAAGACGAATCAAATCAGATCCCACATCACTATTTTCTCTTATAGATTGTCGGGAATATTAACGACTCTCTTGAGTTGTGAATAGTGTTCAAAAGAGGAGTGGATCCTTTAGATTTGAACGGCGATAGTACTGTATATTGCAACTAAAGAAATACACTAATACAGTAAGGTACAAGAAATAATGGTAAACTAACAAATAAATACCGAGTAACACAAGAAACCCTAAACTTAGGGTTCCACAATTGGGAATTAGTATATTTCAGTAGTTCACATCAACAAACAAACCCAAAAAAATTGACAAGAAAAAGTACCCAAAAAAGGTAAAAACAATCTAACTACTCCTATAAAATTAGGATTCAAAATTGATGATTGGGAAAACGGAATTTTTAAACTTAGGTTTGAAAAGCTTAAAATACAACATAATAAACTAATAATATAGCGTTCAATCCACTATTACATTTCGTCGTCGACATTTCAGCCACGTCGTCGGCGCTTTATACGTGAATTTACTCTTTTACCCTTCCCTAATTATGATTAATGATATTAATTAAGTTTGTTAATTAATGTAATTAATATTTCCGAGTAAATTAAAATTACAATTTTTGTAATTTTAAACGGTTTTTTAGGCACGTGTGTCAACGGAATTCTTTTACCCTTATGTAATATATTCTAATGAATTTAATTAAGTTTCTTAACTAACATAACAAATATATTCCCGACTAATTTGAAATGTCGGTTTTTGGACTATTGAACGGTCTCCGAGACACGTGTCTCAAAGTATCTCGGGAATATGTTTAGGAAATTTATATATAAACCCCCTTCTCCTTACAATTCATTTTCACTTCTTTCTCTCCCTTAAACAATTTCTTAAAAAATCGTTTTTCAAATATAAAACCGCTTCCACTCCAACTCCAAATCCGTACTCAAATAAGTAGATCTATCTATTTTGTATTACCTTTTAGCTTGTATTTGATTATTTTGGATCGATTAGTTCGATTATAATTAATATTAGATTGATAGTTTAGGTTCCCCATAGCTAATTTGTGTGTGATTAATACATGTAATACCCTAATTGAGTAGTTATTGTTTTCTATATTCGATTTTGGTATCGATTTGGCTGACGATGGGATCGATTTTTGCGAAATGGGGCTCGATTTTTCGCGAACTGGGGCTGGAAACGGACCTCGACGCCGGAAAACCGCGTCTAGGGGGTCACCTAAACGCCGAGAAATCGCGTCTAGGAGACCCCTCGGACGCCGAGAATTCGCGTCGAGGAGGTCCCTCAGACGCTCGATTCTCGCGTTTGGGGATCAGCGCGACGCGAAAAATTCGCGTCCAGGGGGTCTCATCGACGCGAATTTTTGGCGTCTGTACCTGTTTTCGATTTTTTTTTTTATTGTTTTATGTTATGTGTTACGATATCCGTAAAGTTCGTTTATTTTTCGTTAGATGTTCGTATCGTTACTGGGGTGTTGTTTTTTAAAATTATTATTAGGAAATTATACGAAATGTTTATATGTTTAGGATTATTATTTTGAATATTATTAGAATTATTATTATGAAATTCAGGACTAATTGTTGATAAGTTTAGGTTTTGAAATATTTGAGAAAAATTGTAATCAAAAAAATATATAGATCTCTAGCTTGAAAATATCAATTTAGCTTGAAAAATAATAACTAAAAAGTTGAATTTAGGTGAAAAACTTGTAATCGTTATCTCTTGCTAAAATCGGACACCCAATTGAGATAACGATGAGTACTAATTTTAAGGTTAGTAGTGTTTACTAAAAAAATAGCCTTTTTTTAAAATAATTAAGTTGAGAAAAATATACGTTATCAGTAATTTGTTCTTTAAATTAAATTTTATATCAAGCGACAACGTTGAAAGTAATAAGAATAGTAATTTCTTATTATATCAGTAATAGAAATTTTTTCTGATTACATATCAAATTTTATATCAATTGATTTTTCAAGTAATAAGAATAGTACGAGAACGTTAAATTAATTTCTTATTATTATTAACAAGTGACATAGTTTCGTTTTATCAACGTGTGGAATTTATAAAATTAGATGGCTGGTAAGGGGAAGAGTAGCCGGGTAGACGGTAGGGTCGTCACTGCGTCCACTCGTGCTAGGGGTAGGCCGCGGCCGCCACCTACCGGCCCACCAGAGCCATCGTCTTCCTCTCATGGGGGGACACATGACATTCATGTTCCACCTTTCCGTATCACGAGCGGTACACCTGACGGTTCTTCGGAGGGAACCGCGAGCGGTGGTGTCCGCGAGCCATCCAGGTCGTTGCAGTCTGCCGACCTGAACATGGAGTTCGATGAGGAGGAGAGGCGACACGCTTTTCCGGACGACTTCTCGGAGAAGCACGCGGAGGAGCGGGAGCAGGAGACGGACGCGGAGACATCACAGCAGGGTAAGGCTGTTGTCTACAGGAAGGGGTCTGAAGGAACTTTCCGGGGTAGTGTAGGTACTTCGGGCTCGAGCACCCCCCGGCGTCCACGGAGCGACACTTCGTGGATTCTGCAGGGACCTAGTCCCGGAGGTCCCATCGATCCGTCGGTGATCCCGAGCTTTGGGGTCATATTGCACGTCTGCTTTGGTCAGAGCCACAGCACGCGCTGACTCTGCTGACGACCTACAACCGTCCTCGGATTGTGAGGGAGTTGGAGTCGTTCGACCGCTTTCCTCAGGTAGTGGATGCTGTCTGACAGTCGGGCCTGATTCACCTACGGGCGTGCATTCTACGCCATTTGGACATACCGCTCATTACAGCATTTGTCGAGAGGTGGCAGCCGGATACGAACACATTCCACATGCCGTTCGGCGAGATGACTATCATGTTGCACGATGTCGCCAGGATCTTAGGGCTATCTATAGAGGGTGAGTCATGCGTTGTTCGTAACGAGACTGGGGGTCTGGATGATGGGAAGGCCGCTGTGGGGAACTTCTTCGGGATGAATGATTTGCAGTTGAAGGCACCCAGGGGGGAAGCGGGCCCTCCCATTTACAGGAGCGGGGCGGTACTAGCGAGGGCTGTGCGTGAGAAGATGAGCACTGGGACCCATGAGCAGACTGAGCAGGGTTACCTGATCACGTTGTTGGGGGAGTTCCTCTTTATGGATAGGTCGAGCGATCGTATTCATCCATCAGTCTTCCCACTGACGAACAGCTTGGACTCGATTCCTCGTTTTGTGTGGGGTGCTGGTACGTTGGCGTGGCTGTACAGGAATTTAGGGATGGCTTCGAGGGAGGGGTTCACCACTTTGGCCGGGTGTTTGACTTTGCTTCAGGTGTGGATCTATGAGTACTTCCCCGACTTTAGGCCAGGGGCACCGATCCCGATTTTGCCGACTTCGCCACGCGCGACTGCGTGGGTAGGCGTCAGGAAACCATTGGCGCGCGGGAGCAACCTTTTGGCCTACCGACGATCACTTGACTTATTGACAGCAGATCGGGTCTGTTGGGAGCCCTTCGTGCGGAACACGCTCACACGGTGCACCGTACCACTACCTTCTTCGGGACACTATGCTTTTATGGACATCGTTGAGCCTTACCAAGGAGACCGGGTCATCAGACAGTTAGGCTACGTCCAGGCAATACCCGAGTCGATGCCCGAGCCGGTTAGGGCGCATCGACCGAGGCAGGGGGGTGGGGTGTACCTTCTTGAGTTCGGTGCGGTGTACGCGGACCACCCTTGGAGGAGTGTCTATATCATGCGCGCTGACCCGAGAAGGCTCTCGCGGCCCGTGGACTACCCGGGGAAAGTGACTCCGGATTACCACCCTTGGTACTCGAGAGTCTCCCACCCGAGGATCATACCACCATCCGCCTCGTCAAGAGTCTCTCGAACAAACTTTTTCTCGGCCTCGTCAAGGGCGGCTAGACGTCTGTGCCCGTCAGCGTAAACCTTTAATTTGTGGTTGTGCGTGCCACATGGACCGATGGCTAAAATCCATCGTTTCCTGTCTAAGCTCTCGCACGCCTTCACCCAAAACTTACACCCGATCTTCTGAGAACTCTTGGTACTTGATCCCGGTTTTCCGTTACGGTTGCATTTAAAGTAATTTTGACCAAGACGGTTCGGGTTCACATTACTTTGCGTTTTGTTGCTCGCTTTCACCAAGGTGAACCCAAGAGCCGAAGCTATCTCACTAGCGTAGTTGAATGCCTCATTCGAACTACCGAACGCTGGCCCAAAAATAAAACAAACGCGATAGTCAATACCGTCGCCGTCCTCCTGATACACCGATAAAAAATTACTGATTAGTTACAAAGTATAACGCAAAATGGATTTACGAAATTCAAAAATTATTTAATTTCATAATTTCGTATACAATCATCTGAACATTAATAATTCTAATCATATAAACATCCCGTATAATTTCGAACTAAAAAAAAGTCGAGTCACGATATTCATAATAATTCTAATCATATAATTACCTATTTCGAACTATTAATATTCATAATGATAATTCTAATCATATAATTACAAATAACGACACCCGAGTCACGATATTTTAAAAAAAATACCCGATATCGTAACGCATAACGTCGAAAAAAAACAAAAAAAAACGCGAACAGAGGCCTAGACGCCAAAATGACGCGTCTGAGAGGCCCCCTAGACGCATGAAATCCGCGTCCCAGAGGCCCCTTAGACGCATGATTTGGCGTCGAGGAGGCCCCTCAGACGCATGAATTTGGCATCGGGGAAGCCCCTCAGACACATGAATTTGGCGTCGGGGAGGCCCCTCAGACGCATAAATTTCGCGTTGAGGAGGCCCCCAGACGCCTATTTTCCGCGTTCAAGAGGCCCCTCAGACGCCTGTTCTTCGCGTCCAGGAGGCTACGGGGACGCTTTTTCCCTCTCGTCTACCAACATTCGCCCATACCCTCGATTTCTATTTCAACATCGATTTTCACAACAAATCCAGCACATAAACGACATGTTACACAACAAAATGCGATTTCTTTAACTAAACTAACACACATCTCTCACAAGTTTTAATCAAAAGAGAGAAAGACAATGACGGATAATATAAACAAAAAATGTACTAACCGAAGGTCGATCCATTTAAAGGCGGAATCGGGTCTCTAGAAAAATCGGATTTCTCGAAAAAAAAGACGGGTTTTTTTTTATGAGAGGAGAACAAATAATATAAAATGTTGTAAGTGGGGTGTTAGTGGAGTGTAAGTGGGGTAAGTGGGGTGTAGTGTAAGTGTGAGTGGAGTAAAATAAGCTAACTAGTTTGAAAATAATCCAAAGTGTGAGCGTGACGGAACGGTTTGAAAATTTTAAAACCGCTTCGTTAACGAGTTTCATTACCTAATCTAACTAATCTAACTTCATAACATTAGTTAAGTAACCTAATTAAGGCAAGGACAAAATCGTCTTTCACATTAAAAAGCGCCGGCGACGTGGCCGAAATGCCGACGACGAAAAACAGCGCTCGTTCAATCTTAGGTGAGAATTGGAAATAAAATAAAAAGAGAAGAGGGAAGGGTGGGGGTTGGTGAAAAGTGTGCTTGAGGGGGAATTGAACCCTCATCTACTCTACCATTTACCACACTCATTATCACTATGCCAAACCACTTCCAATTACTCCTATCTCACGCGAATTGTACAAATACGTAGCAGCAGTCATTTTTTTCAAAAAAAAATTTAAGACCGAAGGGTGCACACGTGGGGTGCTGTGCGCACCCCTAGGTCCGCCCCTGCCTTAAAGTGTAAGAATTCAATGACATTTCTAGTAAATACTCCCTCTGTTTCTTTGATATCTTCCACATTTCCTTTTTCAACCATTTCTTTGATTTCTTCCACTTTTTTTTTTCTATCACACTTTTCTCTTACCTAGGTGGCCCACTTACTTTACTTCCTCTCTAATTTTACTTATTTTATTATTTTTCTTAAGAAATGTGCCACTTTTAAAGTGGAAGAAATCATAGAAACGGAGGGAGTAAATGATAGGAACAAAGATAATATGTTAAAAATGGTAAAATATACTGTAAAAGAAAAGTGGAGAAGTTAACAAAAAAATAAAGACCTACCAAATAAGCAAAACAGGGCGAAAAATAGTGACAAGAGGGAATATTAATTTTCATCCCTCCCAGTAAATAGTTTACATTTTCCTTTTGATTAAATTTTGGTAGTGTTTAATCTTACTTATTTAAAAGAGTTTTTTTGTTTCATAGTGGGTCGGAGGAATTATAATTTATTCACAAGCTACTTCTCGGAAAAATTCTACCCGTTTGGTTATCATTTTACAAAACTGTTTATTAAAAAGAGTTTTTCACTTAAACAAATGAAAGATACAAAAAATACTCTATATTTTAAGAGAATATCAAAACGGGTCTAAAAGCAACTTAGTCCACCCCTTATTTTTGCCCCAAAAGCAACAGGAAAGAATACTGTAACTTGATGGAAGTATTATTTTAACAAGAGGTTGGTATATTGATAAATTGATTAACGATTTTTCTAACGTGTGTCCACTGAACACAATTAAAACCTTAGAAAGAATTATCAAATATATTATCACGAAAATTTGAAATGCTAACATCATTTATCAATTCGTTTGAAGGAATGATATGCTATTGTACACTTCTCAAAGATAATCATACGATCTTTAATATAGTCAGGCAAAGTCGGCTTTCTTTATCCATTCGATTTCACTTCCTTGACTTCTGCGCAAAAGACAATAGATCAAAAGCTAAAATTCGAGGGAGTATTTATTTGGAATTTTAGATACACCCATATATTTGGCACGGACAATAAATGAACCAACAATATAGGGGGATTCTTTTTTTTGCCAGAAGAACAATACTACCCTATTACTCCCCCCATATTTATATGTTTGTCCACTATTTTTAATATATAGGTAGAGTATTATATTGAAAGTGGACGAACATATAGATACGGAGGTAGTACAAGTTAAGGGCTAACACTATAAAGTGTGCTCCTTTGTTAAGGAATTAGAAAATAACATAATATAATAAAGAAATAAAGAAACATAACAATGGCCTAAACGAGAGGAAATCACATTGTCCAAGGGCCAAAGCTAAGCTAGAGCAGGCATTTCGGGCCGGGCCGCCGCCGCCGGCCCGAGCCGGCACGAGATTTGGCACGACCGGCCCGGCACGAGGGCAAATTCGGGCCTGGCACGGGCACGGCCCGTCGGGCCTCGGGTCGGGCCTCGGCGAGGAAAAGGCTGAAAAGCCCGTGCCAGGCACGGGCACGACAGGCCCGATCCGGCACGGCCCGCTGACAGCCCGCTGACAGGCACGCGGGCTGGCCCGACCAGGCACGACCGACCCGGGCACGGCGGGCCCGAGGCACGGCCCGGCCCGGCCCGGCACGGCCTCAACGGCTCTCTGCTCTGCTGGCCTGCTGCTCTGCCTCTTCCCTTTTCCAAATTCCAACGGCTCCTTCCTCCAACACTCTCCAACGGCTCCTTCAATCCTTCCCATTCCTCTATATTTTTTTTTCATTTCTTTTCCTATAAATTACCCACTTTCATCCATCTTCATTTCACAAATCATTCTATTCTTCTTCTAATCTTATAATCATTCTTATCAATTTTTTGAAAATTTCAATACTCTATAAGTATACATTTCTAAATTCTAATCGTCTAATCTTATAAAATTATTACTAATATATATAAAAAATATTAATTATAAAAATTATTACTAATCTTATAAATAATATTATAATCTTAATATAACAAGTATTATATATTCGGGTCGCACACAAACGCGTCTTGTTTTTGCTGGAAAAAATATGAAATAGATTGAGGCACGACCCGAAACCCGAAAACCGGCACGAAAACCGAAACACGGGCACGAGCACGAAACTAGCACGACCGGGCACGAGACCCGGCCCGAGCACGGCACGACCGGGCCCGGGCCTCGGGCCGTGCCTCGGCGGCATGGTCGGCTAGAGCTCCGTGCCGGGCACGGCACGAGCCCGGGTCTAGGCACGACCGGGCCGGCCCACCCAGGCACAAAGCCCGCCGGGCACGGCACGAAGCCCGGCCCGGCCCGACTAACTGCCAGCTCTAAGCTAAGCCTTCTAAGGGGAACCAGTACAATGGGAACGAACATTAGCATTGACCACATCATAATCGAGGCTGAAATCTCCAAACAATCGTTGATAAAACCACTTGCACAAACAAATTGCACTTACGCCATATAGACGTAGAAAGGAAGGGTGAAAAATAGGCATAGAAGACCTGTCATTCTGTCAATAATGGAGAAAAACACGACTAGAATAGGCAAGCGAACTGAGGAGCAAGCCCAAATGATAGGAAAGAGAAAGTAAAGTCCCTCAACCAACCACAATTCAACCCCACCCTAGAAAAGGACTCTAGAGTTGAACCAACACACCCAAGGCGCCCAAACACCATAATAAGCCCATAAAGAAAATTAAGAAAGAAACCATTCAAATGTCTCCTACTGGAGATTATTAAAAAAAATAAGGTAACATCATAAATCTAAAAACAACTCAGATGCAGAAGGAGAACCACCACTGCAACGAAACCACACAACAGTGACAACACCATGATCCAATCTATCTGAAAGACAATCACACTCCGATCACAATGCAACTATGAAAACCACAACATGAAGAATTAAAGCCCAAAGACCACATGAGATGCTACCGATCAACTCAATCAAAGACAGAACAAACACCTCGAAAACGAGGAGACATGTACGACAAGCAACACCGCTTTCCTCTTTTTGTGAAGCGAAGCCTGTACAACCTATTTGTGAAACGAAGCCTGTACAACCTGTTCTCATTTGTTCACCGATCGCACACTGATGCATACGTACCATTTCGACTTCCATATACTTTCATCTCATTCCAAACATACCATTCCACTCTGAAGAAAGCCGGTTTACCAGTTCTGAACGTCACAAGTAGCCCATTTACCAGAACAGAATTTGCAAAATCACTTGTCATCCAAGGTTTACAGAACAATGCTGGCACATTCAGTCAGACACAAAAACACGAGTAAACATTGCTGTGTACTGAATACAAAACATCATTTCACAATTCTAATAATCAGCATCTTCCATTATGTGGGTATGGCTCTTCATATTGCTTCACAATTCTACCTGATCCGGGTATAAGTAGGACAGCTAAATATTTCACTTTAAGGCAAGAAACATACATAAATTCATAATTTCTAAATGACACTTGAAACACTCACCTATGTTTCTACTCGAGTCCAAGTAACATAAATTACGAAACCGTTAACAATTTAACATTGACTTTCAATTTTCCCTGAATCTACATCCGTAAAAAATCTCAACAATGTGAGGTATAAGTATAACCAACCTGGCACTCAGGTTGGATGGTAAGAAGCGAAAACACTGGAAAATTAGAAGTTTACAAATTCAATCATTTCTTTGGGTAGGTGCGATGCTCAGGCCCAACGTCACGAGAGCCAGTATTGACATATGGTCCTCGAAAAGTTGCCTGAGGTGGCAATGGCTTTGATGAGTCGATCACTGGTTGCTTCTTAGCCGATGTGCTGGAGGAAGCAGGGAATTAAAACCAACTTACAGAAGGTATAATGGGAACAAAGTGGTTTAATACACACTAGAGTTGACTTACGCCATATAGAAAGGAAATGCTAAACCAGCCGAAGCAAAAGCTAGTAATCCGGCAGCTACTATAGCGTTGCGCTTTCGGGACATCGGTTTGGAGTACACCACAATGTATTTGGAGAAGAATGATAATACCTAAACAATTCAGTAAAATTAAACGCATAAATTGCATAGGTCGTTTATAGTAATAGGCTGTTCTTCAACCTTAATCATCAAAAGTCACTTCGTAGTACTTTAGTAGGGCTTTCTTCATCCATGATTAAAATTCTTGATTTGTCTTTTTAATGTCCAAAAATAAACTTTATGCTTGTAATATTTCCTTTCTGTTCATTTATGAAGTAAATCTCCTATGAGATCGCCTCACATAAGCTTAGTGTGAGAGTGTGAGACCATCCCCTTTAATTGTGCTCACTTAACTCACATGGTCAACCGACACTGACTTTGATCCTGAAACATAAGTTAATATACAATGATATATAGGAACATATATTTTTCCTTCCTGGTGTCTATCCTACGACTCTACATACGAGTTTCCAATACTAGGATCTATTCATCCCAATACTAGGATAGGATCTCTTATTCTCTTCAAGACAGCTATAGATTCGATTTGAGATAGGCACTCTCTTATGGTAAAAGACGATATACACAATTAATTGCAGGGACATCCTTTACACTAGGATAAAAATTGCATCGTTTAGAATCGAATGAAAAAGAGTCACCCTTAAATCACAGAAAGGAGGCAGGAGTTAAGGAACTATTTCTAGAAACAAAGCAAGAGAACTATTAAGCCCTCAAGGCTTCAATTACTTGTTGACGTTTCATTAGCGAGGATGAGGATCAACCATGCTTTAGGTGTCCCTTCATGAAAAAGCTTAAACAAGACTTTCTCATTGCAGCGTAAAGCGGGGGTCAGCCCCAATGATTCCTCTATAAAGTACTCCCTCCGGACACAATTTATCGCCCCGCTTTCCTTATTTGGAAGGTTTTTATTTTTTGCCCCACTTCTCCACTTTCCTTTTCTATCTTACACTTTTACCATATTATCCCTCTTTCCATCCTTTATTTACAAGAAATGCCATTGAATTTTACATTTAAGGCCCACCATTCATTTCTTTACCATTTTATATTCATTTTTCACTACTCCACCATCATTTTTTACCATTTTATATTCCTTCCTTATTCTACGTGCAAAAGTGAACGGGGCAATAAATAATGACCGGAGGGAGTATAAACTCAACTCTCAACGTTAACATGTAAAACCCCCAAGCTTTCAAGATCAAAATTCATAGAGGAACTGCACTAGCCAACAGGTTTGATCTAACTGATTAAAGACTCGATCAGGTGGGCAAAGGTGCAAAACTACACATATCAATATCACAATTAAGATGACACAATAACTTTCCACAACGCAAAGCCACGCCATACTTGATTAAAATATGCGTGCTTCCACTATGATACATCTAGGTCTCATATAATTAGTAGTAAGAATCTAAGGGTGTGTTTGGATGACAAAAAAAAGGAAAGGAAGGGTAAGGAAAATAGAGATGGCGATTTTCCCTCCAATTTCTTTCATTGTTGGAGGGGGAAACAAAGTGGCATGGAGGAGGGAAATAGAGGGATTCATTTTCCTTCTCCTCCAAATCCCCATATCCAAAGTCCATACGCACTCGTGCCAATTGCGTGCTCAGGAAATGGCATCTCCAAAAAAAATCTACGCATCTATCAATTAGCAAACCGAGTCGTCCTTTACCACCCAGGCAATTAAGAAGCTCGGCGTGCTCCATTGAATCCTCATAACAACAATCATAGAAAAACATCAAATTGGCGCAGTCTAATACATTCGTCCTACTTGAACTTACAGCATAGAAACAATTATGAAATCTCTTGTTTACCTACACCACCAATAAACTCAAATGTCCAAATTGTAGTTAAAATATCCCAGACCTTTAAATTTGAAAAAAAAGAGGGCTGATCATATCCTAAATCATAATCTCCTTTTACCCCTCTTTCATACAAACTCAGAGCTTTAGCTATATGATCCAACCCAACAACAATTAAATAAAACTCGAACTAGACCTCCAACAATCCGAATTTCACCATTTCTAAATGTTATCTTATAACTCCGAGTTTTAGTTAATTGCATTGTAAAACTTCCTGGAGATTATAAATACAAAGAAAAGGGAAGTGGGCATACAAAGGATTATTGATCTCCTGAAAAGGCAGGCAGGCAGGCAGGCTCAATAGTACATCAGATCAAAATATATACTCAGTAGATGAATTTCGGGGTAAAAAAAAGCAGTGAATTACCTGAAGAACACAAATTTGTTCCTTGCCCGATGCTGTGATTCGACTCCCACTGTTTCCTTGAGATATTCAGGAATTAAACAAATTACTTCTAACAAAATTAGGGTTGAGTTCAAGTGTTGAACCAATTGGGTTACCAGCAACAAACTCCTCCAATATTTGTTACTCGTGTAAAAGTTTCTGCCATGAGAAGAGACAAGCTTATGCTTATTAGCTTAAGAGACATGAGTCGGCCGAGAGATTGAGGGTTCGATTCTCACCACGTTGTATGCATTATTTTCTAGTCGAGATAAAAAATAAAAAATAAAAAATATTCCGTAAATAAATAAATAGAAGTTTTTGGTCCGACGGAATTGAAATGAGATGGATTTTATATAACTTAATTTTAATTGATAGTCTTCGGTTTGGCGAGTTAAATTTATCAAGACAACTTGATATATTTTTTTTCTTTGGTTATGATAGATTTAACTTAACTTATATCGTGAATAAGGATGCAAATTTTTTATTTGATCTAAAAATAAGTTGAAAGAACTCGACTTTTGTCACTTTATATTTCTTTAAAAATATAGACAAAAAATACTCTATAAAACTTACAAATAAATCGTAAATCAAGTTCAAAATACAAAGCAAATTCGTACAAGGAGTGTTTAGAAACATGAAATTATTTTCATTTTTCATGAATATAATTCTAGATATTGAATTATTAACATTCAATTCCATTTCCAATTCGAAAATGTTGTTTGGGTATCCATGGAATTAGAATTTGAATTGTGCGGGGCGGAGCCGGGTCGAGGTCACAAAATTAACTTTTGATTTTTTTTCCATGACGAAAATGTATATTTTCCATTAGGGACAAAAATTAATAGAAATAAAATATTCCGAACTAGATTTACGCAAAAAAAAAAACAATGACTAGTAACGGAATTAAAATGACTACCATGGGGCAGTCATTTGAGAAAGTCAAATTTAAACAAGGTTGAAATTGGTATGGAATTCATCTCAAATCCAATTCTAAATTCTCGGTTTTCCCAAACACTTGAATCATCTCAAATCCGGAATTCAATTCCAATTCCTAGTTCCCAAACAAGCCGACATTGTATTGTTAAATTTTAATGTTTGATGTGTAATGATTATTTATTTTTCATCGTGGATAGTTTTTGAGTCTTTATTGATGCACAAATTAATTAAGGTAGTCACTCTGTGTCTCTGTTACACTGTTGCAGGGGTCAGCCATTTGTTTACACTCATATACTTTTTCTGTCTCAATCATTAGGACAACAAATGATCGAGACAGAGGGAGTAGTCATATAGTTATTGACTTATAGGCTTATAGCCTTAGGGCATTGTGTACGCAGGTACTCTCCTTTGACAAGCAAATAAATCACTTGAAAGCAATTTTATTTAGTTTAGAGAATATTGCACTACATGTCTACCTCAGATGAAAATCGAATCCTCAACCTTGTTGTTGACCTTGTGAGTATTCTGAGTAATAACATTTGTTTTGTTTTATTCATGTAAAGATTCATCTTAATGAAGTTTCAAACCCACATAAACAGCAATATCTCAGTAAAATCCATCACAAAGCATGGATTTCCAACCCACATAAACATCAGGGAGGCCAAACAAAACAATCTAAAGGGAAGCAAGCAGTAGCATATACTTGCATACTTCATGAAGACTACATTAGGATGTACTAGTACCAAGTAGAATACCAGCAAAGTTCACAGTACCTATCTGTTTTCAAGCATATTCAAATGCCAGAGAAGTGCAAACAAAATCACAGTACGTAAATTCGCTTACAAGTATAGTAGTACTAGACAACTGATGAATTTTAACCATACTAGCACTTCCATTTCTAGAGCAACAGAAATGAAACAGGGCTACGAGGAAACATTTTCACTTGGCCATAATGCTAGCTTGATTCTCCTGTTGCTGCTGGTAGTTGAGTGGCCTCCTGAACAGCATGATGTGTGGCTCTGGGCGATGGACTGCGTAGTGCACCCATCCACGGCTCTGCTGGACTCCAATTGCCCGCCATTCATTCTGATCAAACATACACCCATCAGAGTTACTTGGTTAACCATTTATGCAACACACAATTCTAGCACAATCCACATTTCATATCCGTGATAAATTGCAAAACCTTAGCTGTTCCGTGACAACAAACTCTTTTACAACACCACTTACATTGCATTCAAATATAAAATATTAGCCTTACTGTATGAATAAGAGGAAAATGTACAGTGAGGACAGAATTTATCCATCCTGCTACTTCTGAATTTTACAGGTTCATACATTATCAATAGACAGAACAAAATTCAAACAAACTAGCATACCAATTGATAATAGGGATTAAGTCACAAAACCTTAAATGTTCTGTTGTTTATGTGATGATAATAGGGATAACTTTGCAAAACCCTAGTTGTTCGTCCAAAGTAAAAATAACACCGATGACAATGGAATAATAAACACAAATTCTCGTGTGATTGTTGTGAGACCTCTCAGAAAGGAGGAGGATTTATTGTGAGACCGTCTCCTCAACAAAGGCACTGTCGAGACTGTTCAAATTGTAGATTAACATTATATGCCAAGAAAACTGCTGGTTTACAACAAATCTAGTCACCGCTACATGCTTTGTTTCATATGGAACAAAAAGTATATAATCATACGAAAACCTCTCATTCTCCCTCCCCTTCCCTTCCGCTCTCCTTTCCTTTACCTCTAAATCCTTCAATCCAAGCATACTCATCATAAGCATAAGGCATAATCAAAGCACATTTGAGCGTTAGAATTTGATGTAACAAGATGAAGAACATCATGAAAGTTGTAGAAAAACCATTTGAAACTTGGAAACCAATCATCATACAAAACATTCATAAAGATTTCGCAGAAAAAAGAAGCAATTCGGAAACAAGATGAAGAGAGTTGAGTTGAGTTGAGTTGAGATATAGAATCGAAACCTCAGAGAGAAGGCGATTCTTGGGGAGAAGTTTAGCGACCTCGGGAGGGAGAACAACATGCCTGCAACATGGAGTGAATTCAATCAAATTGAAAACCCTAAAATGAGAAGAAGAAAGAAAGAAAGAATTGGTAAAGGGACCTGTACTCAAAAGTATCATCGAAGTATTTCTCAGAATACTGGATCTGTCCCATATCTTCTTCTTCTTTTTCTTCAATCAAATTCAATCTACAGATGAATCAAAACAATATCTATTTAGGTTAAACTCAAAGTATGAATAATCGGAGGATTATAAATAAATACATGAAAAATGAGTGGGATGAGGAAAGAGAGCGTACAGAGTAGACTAGAGAGAGAGGGAGAGGAGCGGGGGGCACTGATGCAACTGCAATTGTGGAGTAGTGGAGGAAATGAGCGGAATTCCTGATTGTTGTGGCTTTCTTATTTAAAGGGAACTAGGTCTATCAAGGGACGATTCTTCCTTAAATTTATTGACATACGGATATATTATTCTTTATCATTCATTCAATTTTTTACCTGAGCCTATTATTAAAATGGAATACAAATTAATACTCTTGTATAATAATATCAAATCTAAATTAATAAAATAGAAATAATTATAATTATACTTTGTATAAAAATAAGTATAAAATAAAATGTTTATTTTAAGAGACGTCTGATAATAATAATAAAGATACAAATAATAAATAAGTGATCTCAATACAACGTCTCTCTCTGATGTGTTTAAGAACTTTTTTCAAGCAATTTAACCTTTCTTTGCTTTATGGTTGACTGATTTCCTACTACACAAATTCTTGTTTGTGACGGTGATATTTGTCACAAACGTATGACGGGTCAAATAGGTACCAAATAAGTGGGATAAGACAAAAGTGAAATTGGTGGGACCTAAATAAATATTTGTCTATTTCTCTTCAAATGGTACCTACTTCACCCGTCTTAAACTTACGATAGATATATCCGTCGCAAGAGAAACCAACTATTCCTACTATATTTGCTTTATAGATTATCCTCTATTTTGAATTTTGAATGTTGGAAGCCCCCGCCAAAAATGATGTTACTCCGTTGCTTTTTTTTTACCGTTGCTTTCTTGTTTGTTTAAGTTTTGGTGTGATTTTAGGTGGGCCTTTGTGATTCTATGGAAATTAAAAAATGAAGGCTGCCATAAGTGTTACAACTAGACCTATCAAAAAAAAAAATGAATCGATCCGAAAAATCATCTGAAATCTCTTCAACAAAAGGTCAACAATAATCACTCGAAAACGATTAGAATCGATAATAACCCGAATATTTAGTCATTTAGGGTCAGAACCCGTCTGACTCGTTACCCGACTCGAAAATAGGAAAATTTATATACAATCTCTCTTCTACTAAAAGAATAGGGAGTTCTAAAAAATGGGACACGTGTCAACCTCTCCTTCAATTTTTTCCAGCCCTTTTCATCCACCCTCTCAATCTCATATTGTAGTATCATTTCATAATATAATGACTTATGAAAATAACTAGTATAGGCCCCGTGCAATATGCACGGTATTAATAATAAATTTATTTTATACTGTAATATTTCTCTTGAGATTTAAAATTAAAATTCCAATATTTTAATTTTAAATGTATCTATTAACTGACAACCGTGTACTTCAGATATAAGAAATATTTTTAAAATTGTAAAATTAATCAAGATAATTGAAGGCTTGAAGTCATTAAATGATATTTCAGTAACTATAATATCGATAATGTATATACTTCATATATGTCAGCTTGTAACTCGACATTTTGCTTCAATATACCGTAAAATGTATTAAACATTTATTAAAGAATGTATAATAATGATTTTTTTAGTAGTTCACATGTAGTATAATAATATACCATTTAATATCACGTAAATGAAAGATCATTTACAAAATGTATTGTCTCATGTGTATTTTTTGGGTGAGACTGCGTGTCCTCCTGTATAGTTTGTGAAACATTTTCATATATAATAAGTTTAATGATATACTTTGTATTTTGAGTATTGTTTTAAAATTAAATTAAAAAAACTCATTTTGAAAATAAAATTTCAACTCCGAATAATCAATTTTTTTTTTGTCTCAAAGCTAATATAATTTGTACGTTTGTAAGTATGGTAATATTACTTTGTACAATATAATATTACATACATATGATAATTAGCTATATTGGTAATATAAATATGGGTTTATATATTATTTGTATAATAGTATATATGGTAATACTATTATTTTGTACAAATTAATTATGGTATTATTTAATATACTTACCATATATATGTGGGAAAATGTATTGGGCGGGAAAACTTTTAGTGTGGTGTTGACACGTAGGCATATTTTTAGGTTCTCCTATTCTTTTAGTAGAAGAGGGATGGGAATACTACTCATTGATAGGATATTCTGTCATTTCACGAATATACTCATTGATACTAAAGGAATATACCTAATATTCATTGACACATGAAATATTTATTTGAGTCAAATAATAATATTATAATAATTATGTAAATCTCTGAGTATAATAACTTAGATTAATTCGTTAACATTAAAAAATTTCCTCCAAAAGTTTCAATTTCTCAATTTTAAAAACAAATAATTTAGTTTAGAAATAATAATTTAACTCATATATATTTATAAAATTCTCATCGTACCAATTATCTTTTTTGATAAATTATAAAAATTGAAAAGTATTTTTAAAACAATTGCAAATATTTACTTTTATATTATTTGACTTAGTTTAACCCTCTTATACTAAAAGAATAAGAGAAACTAGAATTGTCCTTACGTGTCGGCGATAATGTCGTCACGAGAATGAAAGTTTTTGTGTTAAAAAATATATTATACAGTATTTTTAGTATATTATACAATAAATTAGTTATAATATCACCAAATAGTATATATTATTATAAGATGTATCACCAAATAATATAAGGATATAATAGAAAAACATAACCAAATATAAATTCCTAATAAAAATATTGAACGATATAATAGAGATATTCCTAAAATTGACAAATATGGAGAAAAATAAAATTAACCAATATGGAGAAACCGATGATTTTAGTCAAGTATATTATACAATATAAGGATTATAATAATACACGATACTTTTTATTTTAATTTCTATCAAAGGCCATTAATTTTTAACATCTTATTAAAAATAATCATTACAAATAACCTAACATACCAAACATCAAAATACCTATTATGAAAAAATAGGTAATAAAAATGTAAATGTTACGTAGTACTCCGTATTAATTGCTTATACAAACATTTTTTACTCAAAAAATATGCAATAACCATATTAACTCAAAAATCGTGCAATTGCACGGGGTCTATTCTAGTTATTATAAAATAAAAATGATAAAAACAATCTAGACCTTGAGTTTGTCTTAACTACTCCATTTTTTTTTGGTACGACAAAGAGGGCAAGACCCTAAACAATCTTGATCGTAATAAAGCCAAAATACACAGCTAACAATCTGACATAATATATCTCAACCACAAGACCCCTGCAAGATTATGATTCATCAACTCAAACAGCTCAGTCGGCGTGTCCTCAAAATTGATGTTTGCTAGCTGACCGTTCTACTTAACCCCTAGATTGCCAAGCTGTTTGCCTCTCTATATACGTGCATTACTTTCATCATCCAATCGTTTCTGCTATCGGTTCCTTACATATGTTCAGCATGTGCGAATGGGCATTCGGGTATCCTTTTCCTTATGCAATAGTTGCACAATCACTTGGGAATCAGTTTGGATGATAAGCTTCTTGATGAAGTGCCATGATTTCTGCCCGGGTGACCGAGGCATGACCCAATTTCTCCACAAAAGCATAAAAGATTTGACCCGTGCTATCTCTAAACACCCCTCCCGCCCCTGCACTTCTCGGGTTGCCTTTCGACACATCGTCAATATTTAAGGCAATCCAATAATTCAGTGGAGCAATCCATTTGACAAATATATTTGTTCTCTCACTCGTACCTGCGTCGTCAATGTATCGCTTAGGATTTCTTCCAACCTTCCAAAAAATGCGACAATTCCGCCATCTCCATAGCCACCACAGAGTAATAGTGTAGACACCCGCATTTTGACTGCCAGGTGTCTATGGCAGTTTCCAAAAAACACCCGATGATGATCGGACGCTAACGTGTTTCTATGCGCTCGGATACGGGCTCAAATCCATTAATCGTTGGCTAACACACTTACGGAGTACAAATCTCACCAAACGGACCTCAAATCCAGCCCCAGTGGATCATTCCGAGTCAAACAAGACTAATTTGGGTCAAAACCGACACCGAGAATAAAACCGACTTTTAGCGACCAGATTAAAACCCGGTCAAAGCCGTTTCCGAGTAGCTCACCCACGATCCACCTCCAAACGGACCATCAAATCAAGTCCGTCAAGACACAAAACCCTAGACACCAAAGTGCCCTAGCTTTGCCTATATAAGCAACCCCATGCAACACACAAAAACAACTTTTGACAACTTTTACAAACCCTAATCAACTTTCACACACACTTTCAAAATCCTAATCAACATCAAAATTCAACCCTAATCAAGATCAAATTCAAACCCTAAACCTAGTTTTAGGAATCAATCCCGAACCACCACAATTTAACCTCCATAAAACCTCGAAGACTCTTGTGTTAAAGCCACGGTTACGAGTCCGCACCGAGACAAGAACATGTAGGTTGAGGGTGACAAACCTCGTTCTCCTTTCCCTTTTCTTCTCGTCGTCCATCTCTTTTTTTTATTCCTTTTTACGTTTATTATTATTATTATTATTATTATTATTATTATTATTATTATTATTATTACTACGTTTATTATTATTATTATTATTATTATTATTACTACGTTTATTATTATTATTATTATTATTATTATTATTACGTCTATTATTATTATTATTATTATTATTATTATTTACCTCGTTATCTTTATTGCATCATCGATAATATTGTTAGCATCAAAACATTAAAATACTTATCGATTTTTGTCGAATGAGAGGGATATCGGAATAAGGAAACCCGAATATACAAGTGTACTGCACACAGCGTTGCCGGTCGCTTATTCCGATACCCCGATTATTTGATTATTGAGATGAGTTAACTTAAACAATAATTCATTATTATTTCTCGTTATCATCATCCATCCTGCATCCATCAATTTTCAAATCAATCTTTAACAAGGGTCGAAACCCGTTGACACGGATCCGACATCACAATCCCTAGGGATTTATCGATGTCGGAGAAGTCGAGGGAATCAAGTTCTTTTATTATTTAATCAAAGAGTCAATCTTTCTAAATCGCATTAAATCAACTTAGGACAATTTTCGTTGATGCTAAATAATTGTCAAAACAATTCTTTGGAATTATGACATTATTAACGCGGAGAGAATTTAATCACATCTCAATAATCAATTTAAAACGATTTTCGACATAAAACACGATTTTACAAACGAATCTTAATTCGTACAGAGGGCACTCGACCGAGTGCCTAGCCTACTCGATCGAGTGGCACCTCAAAATCAAGTCAGAATGCTCACCACAACCACCACTCGATCGAGTCTCACAGTGACTCGGTCGAGTGGCCATGTACTCGACCGAGTTGGTCAATAACTCGGCCGAGTACGGTCTTTGACGCAAAACAGAATCGATTTTTTAGGGTCCACTCGATCGAGTCCATCGACCACTCGATCAAGTGACCTCATAACGACTAAAACGCGAGTCGTACATTATTCTATTTTTCAAACTCGATAGTATTTTACGACTTAGGTCAACATGTGCATAATTAATCACGTGTATACTATCTTTTCAAATCATGCATCCTCATATTTGCATCTTTTCGATTTAATTCAATATTTGCAAACCGTTATTAATCGTTATATCGTTATATCGTTACTAACGCGTTTTCTGTTTCTTTTGTCAATTTAATTATTATTCGTTTATTGTACTAAATGAACCCGCATGCTAAAATACAACTTTGACGTTAATTTTAGTTGCATTAAATTGACTTAGAAACTCGTTTCGATTCCATTCGCATGTTTAGAGGAAATAAATCTTTGCATATCATTTTTTCCCGTTTTACTAGCACGCGTATTAGAAAGTCATTCGAGTTCTTAGTAGAGGCCGCTAAAGTGCGGGCGGGGTTGGGTGTCCTTCGTGGGCTTCCCAACACGTACCCTCACCCCTTACTCAGAACCTGGGTTTCCGGATGCCCGAAACCGTTGGCGCACGAGAGTCATTCAATATACGATTAACCGCTCAAGTCGGCATCTATATCGATATGCAAAGGGACGAGCCCGATAAACTCTGACATCGGAAATGGGCCGTATTTTGTATACGGCCCACTACGACATAGAGTGGACTCGAACGGTTCCGAATAACCTTAAAATTCGGTGGCGACTCCACATAGACCTAAATTTCAATTCGATCCTTCTCATATGGAGATTCATTCGCCTCCCCAAACCCGCGCGTGGCCGCGTCGAGGTGGACCTATGTCATGTCCACAATTTGGCGACTCCGCTGGGGATTAACTGATGCGTGACTTACCATCGGCATCCTCAGGGTGAGACTCGAATAGAAATCGTTTGACAAATACAATACGCGTTTTAGTTCTACGGTTCATGCATAACCCATATTTTCCCGGGCCGGTACTCGCGACCGACGTCCCACTATACCGTTGATGTACTCCAATATGGATATGTCAAAAGGTGTCCATAGTCGATTCGAGTGAGTTTCGCGGCATGTTCTAATATCAACTCGACTTAGGAAGTCCGTCCCGATCAACGTCTAGACTATGTACACTGGTATAGACCCGCTATAGACCGACCGAGACTTAGTATAGAGCATACATGGCGTCGTTATAATGCTTGTGTGACTACATGCTATTTGGTTTCCGAGTCGTTTTCAAAAACCGTCAGTTTTTCAAAATTGCATCTTTTTCAAACCATTCAATTTCAAAACCCGGGACACATACCGAATTTAGGACTTATGATTTTACTCAAAATAGCCTATTTTCTAGACGGTATGCTGCCCAATTCAAAACTCGAAAAGCATTTCGAACTTTCAAAACCCGTGGCCCAATACCCTCTTCGTTTTTTCGAAAATTGGGCCCTCAACCGAGTTTTCTCGGACCCTTTCCAAAAACAATCAATTTTCAAAACCTTCCTCTCCTTAGGATTTCCCGTATTTAGCAGTGTCGGGTCGCGTCTTAAGTTGTCAAGGTCTTTAGCGTCGAAACTCCGTCGATCTTACATCACGAATTTCTTCCCTATCCCGGTCCGCCTTATTAGACTAAGGCAAGGCCCACCTACGTAGGATAAACTCCTACAAAGGAGGGCCCGTTTACACAATCGAGTCAACCTTCCTTCGGACAGGACTAGGCCCACATAGCCGAATCCTAGGGAAGGCCCATCTTGCACAAGTCACCCATCCAAGTGTTTTTTCCGAGTCAACCTTTTACAAGGCATAGCCTTATAACAAAAGGTTCACGGTCCTTACGTCTAAGGGTCACTCGTCCGACACTTGAGTCTTACCAAAATTATCGATCCCACTCCGGGCTACCCCTTAGCAGGGCGATCGATCACGGTTGCTCTAAGGGTCATGTCTTACACGTGTCTCACATACTCCACTTTCGAGTCACTTAGATGCCACACCATCTGAGTCCTTAGTCTCACTTGGGGGCTATTCTCCGACGGAATGACTAATCACAGTCACTCCGAGAACCGTACCCTACACATTTGTTTTAGGAGGGTCTATCCCGAGTCAAACATGGTCGCCCCATTTTCGAACTCACCCTTCTGCAGTTCGAGTCTAATTTACGGTCGTTACTTCGTCTAGGTCAACATTCAAGTATCCCGGTCCGAGAGTCTTTGTCGACTCGTCACCCCGGGCCATGTCTAGTTTGACTCTTGTACTTGCGCAAAGCCGAGTTTAGGCGAGTCGTGGCACCCGTCGTTCTCTCCAATCAAAGACTTTACCAAAAAAAAAACAACCAACCGAAAATCCGAGTCCGGATTTGATTCGAGTCTAAGTCTGAGTCCGAGTCTAGGATACCCTACATCCTCATTTCTAAATCAGAGTCAGAGTATTTTGCATTCTGTCCTCTTTTTTTTTTTTTTTTTTTCAAAATTCAATAAAATCAGCTTTCAATATTCTTTCTCATATACACTTTCCTTATGTGTTTCCGAGAACATGATGAACACCATCATACACTGTGAGCACATGCACGTGACTATTATAGGCACATCTATAATGACTGCAGGAAACCGAGCCCGTGTTTTCCTTTTACCTATTCCATGTCTAGCATAGAAAAGCCACATAACTACCCTTAGCAGGAGCATATCGAATCCTATGACAAATCTGGGTAGTCTTCTAGTTTGGGTCTAAGACGGGAGGCAAGCCATTTCCCACAACAAACACCCATCCGATAAGATCAACCGATCCCTACCTTTGGTGTTAGTCTGACCAAAATCAAAAAAAACCCATGACCGGGGCTGAGATGTCAACCAAAATAAATAAAAAACCCATGACCGGGGCTGAGAGGTCAACCAACATTCAAAAAAACCCATGACCGGGGCTGAGAGGTCAACCAAAATCCAAAAAACCATGACCGGGGCTGAGAGGTCAACCAAAATCAAAAACCCATGACCGGGGCTGAGAGGTCAATCAAAAGTCAAAAAAAAAAAGAAAAAAAAAGGGCCAAAGCAAAAAAAGGCCATCAAAAAAACTGGACACAAAAAAAAAATCGAAAGTCCATGAAAAAAAAAAAACAAAAGGCCAAAACAAAAAGCAGGCCATCATCAAAAAATTCAGAATACCCATGACTGTGGTCAACTTTCAATTCAAGTGAAAGCCCCACGACCAGGGTACGGTCAAAATCATCAATACCCATGACCGTGGTCAACGGTCAACTCAAGTGAAAATCTTTTGACCGTGGTACGGTCAAATTCAAAATTATCCATGTCATCCAATAGGGGAGTAACAACCAAGCTGGTTAGCTAACACCACACTCAGCCTTCCCACATTACAACCCTCAAGACCTCCTCGAGACCTAGGCTAGAGACAGCCCGGAATTTTGAGGATTCAAGCTCCATAGGATACCCCTAACAATTAGGGCCAGACATCGAAACCAGATCCCGCATTACCAAACCGGCTCTCGAAGCCTTAGCTCCACAAAACCGAGCTCCAGATTTCGAGTCGTCAAGGCCGTTTACTTCATTATCAAACCGGCTCTTGAAGCCTTAGCTCCACAGAACCGAGCTCCAGATTTCGAGTCGTCAAGGCCGTTTACTTCATTATCAAACCGGCTCTCGAAGCCTTAGCTCCACAGAACCGAGCTCCAGATTTCGAGTCATCAAGGCCATTTACTTCATTATCAAACCGGCTCTCGAAGCCTTAGCTCCACAGAACCGAGCTCCAGATTTCGAGTCATCAAGGTCATTTACTTCCTAGCACCACATCCCCAAATACATCAAATCCCGAGAACAAAACTCGTTAAAATCCCGAGAACAAAACTCGTTAAAAGTCCATCCAAACCAGTTACCAACCTCGAACACGGGAACTCAACTTGCAGTCGACATAGAACATGCCCAAATAGTTCACACCACCTCTGGGGGCTACCCCGGAGAACACTCACAGTCACAGGATTAATATCCTAACCATTCAAGCCCTTTGATCAAGACATCACTGGGAATGCACCTAGCCTACACCGTCATTATGGCTAGTTACACACAAAGTCCTATTAGAATAGGCACCATAATACATCTTCCGCCACTGAACTACGGTTTGGTTTGATTTCACCACACGTGAATACGTAGGCAGCCTTTCAACAGAGGCACAACCACCTACATTGACACACATTCAAAAAGCGTCATTATTCCGGTCACGACATCATCGTGTTCTCAATAGCTAGCTTTGTTGTCCCGGGGGCTTCTCTTAGACAGAAGACCTCCATCCACTCACAAAATCCAGATGAATCCAACAAAAAATCTAGCCTCCTTTCTGTAGTGTGTCCTAGTACTCGGCTCAGTCGAAGACAAGAATCTGTCAAGACTCGAGGCAATACCCACTTTGGAAATGTATCCTAAAATAGGAAATCCAGAAGGGCACCAGACTAAAACAGTCTCATTACAGGCTACTGCAATTTCCCCATAGCATATCTATCCCATTTCGATGTGCGACCGTGTTGCCACTCGCCTAGGTTACGGGATAGCGCAACTTAAGAGTCTTGTTAGGCGGCCCACACCCCTACCGAGTCACGGTCCAACCCTTAGAGAGTCCAGTCCGTGTCGGTCAACTCGTCCTGTCGCGTCCAGAGTCGAGTCTGTCTGTAGGCCTCTCTCTTCACATTCCACTTTGAGATTTGCAAAGTTTAGCTATTTGAAAAAAGATCCTTTTCGACAAGGTCAGATTTCAGTCTATTTAAACTGCGAATTTCTTTTCTACCCCTTTCCATTTTGAAAACCTAGCTCGTGATTGCTTTCAGGATTTCAAAAATTCAACTTTCAAAAATCATTGTCCCCAGCACGAGTCATTTTACTACCTACGTGTTGCATGCATTTTATGTACCTTATACAGATACGACTCAAGCAAGGCATGCAAGCCAATCAAATCTCCCCAGCAGCATTTTCCCGGGATGGCACGGGATGGGCCAACACACAGGCGCATCCAGGACTTACGCCACAAGCCCAAATTCCCCACGGAGTACGATCATCCAGCGCAGGTATGGTCTCTGTCTTATGGCTGGCGAGCCCTTCACGCGAGTCTAATAGACTATAAATGACCCGACCGGAAGTCTACCAGGTCTTAGCGGGCTTGGTAGCTACTCTGACTTTCGCCTTGTCCAAGCCTCAGTCAGAGTAGGGGCTCTGTAGACACCCGCATTTTGACTGCCAGGTGTCTATGGCAGATTCCAAAAAACACCCGATGATGATCGGACGCTAACGTGTTTCTATGCGCTCGGATACGGGATCAAATCCATTAATTGTTGGCTAACACACTTACGGAGTACAAATCTCACCAAACGGACCTCAAATCCAGGCCCAGTGGATCATTCCGAGTCAAACAAGACTAATTTGGGTCAAAACCGACACCGAGAATAAAACCGACTTTTAGCGACCGGATTAAAACCCGGTCAAAGCCGTTTCCGAGTAGCTCACCCACGATCCACCTCCAAACGGGCCATCAAATCAAGTCCGTCAAGACACAAAACCCTAGACACCAAAGTGCCCTAACTTTGCCTATATAAGCAACCTCATGCAACACACAAAAACAACTTTTGACAACTTTTACAAACCCTAATCAACTTTCACACACACTTTCAAAATCCTAATCAACATCAAAATTCAACCCTAATCAAGATCAAATTCAAACCCTAAACCTAGTTTTAGGAATCAATCCCGAACCACCACAACTTAACCTCCATAAAACCTCGAAGACTCTTGTGTTAAAGCCACGGTTACGAGTCCGCACCGAGACAAGAACATGTAGGTTGAGGGTGACAAACCTCGTTCTCCTTTCCCTTTTCTTCTCGTCGTCCATCTCTTTTTTTTATTCCTTTTTACGTTTATTATTATTATTATTATTATTATTATTATTATTATTATTATTATTATTATTATTATTATTATTATTATTATTATTATTATTATTATTATTATTATTATTATTATTATTATTATTATTATTATTATTACGTTTATTATTATTATTATTATTATTATTATTATTATTACGTCTATTATTATTATTATTATTATTATTATTACGTCTATTATTATTATTATTATTATTATTATTATTATTATTATTATTATTATTATTATTATTATTATTATTTACCTCGTTATCTTTATTGCATCATCGATAATATTGTTAGCATCAAAACATTAAAATACTTATCGATTTGTGTCGAATGAGAGGGATATCGGAATAAGGAAACCCGAATATACAAGTGTACTGCACACAGCGTTGCCGGTCGCTTATTCCGATACCCCGATTATTTGATTATTGAGATGAGTTAACTTAAACAATAATTCATTATTATTTCTCGTTATCATCATCCATCCTGCATCCATCAATTTTCAAATCAATCTTTAACAAGGGTCGAAACCCGTTGACACGGATCCGACATCACAATCCCTAGGGATTTATCGATGTCGAAGAAGTCGAGGGAATCAAGTTCTTTTATTATTTAATCAAAGAGTCAATCTTTCTAAATCGCATTAAATCAACTTAGGGTAATTTTCGTTGATGCTAAATAATTGTCAAAACAATTCTTTGGAATTATGACATTATTAACGCGGAGAGAATTTAATCACATCTCAATAATCAATTTAAAACGATTTTCGACATAAAACACGATTTTACAAACGAATCTTAATTCGTACAGAGGGCACTCGACCGAGTGCCTAGCCCACTCGATCGAGTGGCACCTCAAAATCAAGTCAGAATGCTCACCACAACCACCACTCGATCGAGTCTCACAGTGACTCGGTCGAGTGGCCATGTACTCGACCGAGTTGGTCAATAACTCGGCCGAGTACGGTCTTTGACGCAAAACAGAATCGATTTTTTAGGGTCCACTCGATCGAGTCCATCGACCACTCGATCAAGTGACCTCATAACGACTAAAACGCGAGTCGTACATTATTCTATTTTTCAAACTCGATAGTATTTTACGACTTAGGTCAACATGTGCATAATTAATCACGTGTATACTATCTTTTCAAATCATGCATCCTCATATTTGCATCTTTTCAATTTAATTCAATATTTGCAAACCGTTATTAATCGTTATATCGTTATATCGTTACTAACGCGTTTTCTGTTTCTTTTGTCAATTTAATTATTATTCGTTTATTGTACTAAATGAACCCGCATGCTAAAATACAACTTTGACGTTAATTTTAGTTGTATTAAATTGACTTAGAAACCCGTTTCGATTCCATTCGCATGTTTAGGGGAAATAAATCTTTGCATATCATTTTTTCCCGTTTTACTAGCACGCGTATTAGAAAGTCATTCGAAATCTTAGTAGAGGCCGCTAAAGTGCGGGCGGGGTTGGGTGTCCTTCGTGGGCTTCCCAACACGTACCCTCACCCCTTACTCAGAACCTGGGTTTCCGGATGCCCGAAACCGTTGGCGCACGAGAGTCATTCAATATACGATTAATCGCTCAAGTCGGCATCTATATCGATATGCAAAGGGACGAGCCCGATAAACTCTGACATCGGAAATGGGCCGTATTTTGTATACGGCCCACTACGACATAGAGTGGGCTCCAACGGTTCCGAATAACCATAAAATTCGGTGGCGACTCCACATAGACCTAAATTTCAATTCGATCCTTCTCATATGGAGATTCATTCGCCTCCCCAAACCCGCGCGTGGCCGCGTCGGGGTGGACCTATGTCATGTCCACAAATAGTCGGCCATTTCTGAACTCGCTCCAACCATTCTCCTGAAATGTTTGATAGTACCCATTCTTTGATGGATCCTGCTGGTTGGCCCAATATAGCATCCGCACCATCAAAGGTGGCCCACAGTTTTTTCGTTTCCCTACATTCTCGTAATAAATGTAAAGCTGGCTCCTCCGAATAATAAACGTTGCGTGTGCTGTTTTACGTTGTTCGCATTTCAGCCGCATCGTCCGCGCGTTTTAACAAAAAAGACAACATTGCTCCTTGAATTACTCACTCTTATATGTCATTAGTTTTACTTAATTAACGATTCTATGCGTTATTAAAACTCGTTTAAATAATGGTTTCAAATTCTTTAGTAAAACCGTTATTTTTTTGCATAGTTTACGTGTTTTATATACTCCTTAATATGTGTTTCGTTTTTGTGTTTAATAGTTATCGTGTTTTATATACACCTTAATATGTGTTTCGTTTTATGTTCCGATCACGGAAACAATAGACCCGACTTCGGATTCGAATTTTATGATTATGGTGTTACTCAGATAGTAATCGTGCGACTTTCTTTGATCTCTCCTTTCCCTCACTCCGGTGGTCGGACCTTCCCGGCGAAGACGGCCTGCTCCCTGCACAATGATCGCACAGGGCCTCGGAGGTATTCGAGGGAACCCTCTCCGATGCCTAAGTCAGTCCGTGAAATGCCTTGAGAAACCTTACTCGTGAGGAGTGAGGTGGCGGTTTTTTTAGAGAGAGAGTCTAGAGAAAGAAAATCCAACCTTTTGCACGTGGGAAATGACAAAGTATTATACCTTTCCTCAAGAGAGAGAAAAGAGAGAAGAAGAGAAAGGGAAAATGGGTGGACGGGCAAGTGACACGTGGGTTCACCTCGTCCACTCATTCTCTTTTACTTTATGCAGGCGACGGAGGGGTTCCTATGTTCTCATGGCCCTGCCTGGGGCGAGAGCGCCCTGGAGGCTGGCAGGCAGGGGGCGTGACTGCCCAGGCCAGCAGGCGGCATGGCCTTGCTGGGCAGCGGAGCGACTAAGGTCGCCCTTTTTGAGGTTCCTTAGCGACCTTGCTCGTTGGCCTGCTGGGCAGGCCTTCTTCTGTTCTTGGGTCGGGCCATCTCGAGGCCCAGTTGACGGGCGACCCGCGGCAGGCTACCGACCCCCATCAATTGGCCCTCGCCGGCTGTGGGGGAGCAGAGCTTCCCTTCAGCAGGCGATTTCTTGATTGGGATGGCGGGAGGTTGACCTTTTGAATTCCTCTTTGACATTTAATGTGTCGCGCGTTCCCGAGGGAAAGGTCTCAACTACTTCTGGGTATGCAAAAGAGTCGGAATGTCTTTCCTCATGATTGCTTTTCTCGTAAAGTGGTTTCTTGAGCAGCGTGTTAGGTTGATGATTGGCTCCTCTCCTTGCAAAGATGGTTGGGACGCCATTAATGCTCTGCTTTTGCTTTTGTATAATTTCGACCTCCCTCACCATTTTCGTAACCCATCCTCATTCTTCTTCTCCCCATCGTTCAAAACGAAATGTCTTGGATCAGGAAAATAGTTTTTTCGTTGCGGAGTTTACATGAACGTCTTCTGTTTCAGAGGGCGCCGGAGGCTAAGGTACTCCCGGCTGGCTCATTTGATCCTACGTCGCAGTAGACGAGCTCGCCCTCGCCCTTCGCGGGCTATTAGGAGGGAAACTTCATTCAGGGCTGACAAGCGCCCCAAAAAGTCTTCGTCTCCTGCTAGGCCCATGCCCCGACGTTGCTCCCAGGCGGGAGGTTGCTTTTATAGGGGATGTCCCAGATGCTTCCCTTGGCTACATCCAGAGCAATTCGATCCTAGTTGCCCTGAACTGAACTCCTCCCCTGAGTTAGGTCCTTCCTCTCCCCTGATGAGGAAGGTGGACTGTGGCTCCCCTGGAGGTACCAGGGTGGCCCCTTATGGCAGGGACTGGGACGTGAGTAGTCACGACTCAGAAGATAGTGAAGGCCAGGGCTACTCATCTGGCAAGGATGAAGAGGAGGACCCCGATTATCCATTCAAGGACTCTGATGACTGGGACTGGGGATCTGACGTAGGTGGTCACGACAGCCCCGAGGATTACTCTCCGGGTTTTGATGATGATTAGGCCTGCCCTGCGTATGTAGGCGGGTTGAGCCAAACTGTCAGGCTCCTTTTGTAACTTGTTCTCTCCACGCTTTGTAATCTGGACCCTTTCTGGGCCTTTTGCTTAATGAGAAGGAAAAAATGGGCTTTTGAATTTTATATATATATATATATATATATATATATATATATATATATATATATATATAATCTCAGCCATCCATCTATATTTAATCTGACGGCGGAGAATGGAACTTATGTCCTTACTTATTTGATCTGCCCTTATTTGATCTCCCCTATATATATATATATATATATATATATATATATATATATATATATATAGGTTCACATAAGGCCAACAACTCTTATAAGTTCATAAGTCCAAGTGTTAAAGTTACACAAAAGGTGCTTAAAGTTACACGAAATGAGTGTTAAAGTTGCACTTTATCACTTGAAGTGATAAAAGAGCTGAATGTTATAGTTATATATCAATTCTGAAAAAATGCAACTTTAACGTATGTCATCTGTAACTTTAATATAGACTTAATTACATATGGTGAACTTATTTGATCCTTTCTATATATATATATATATATATATATATATATATATATATATATAGAGGGGAGATCAAATAAGGGCAGATCAAATAAGTAAGGGCATAAGTTCATATATATATATATATATATATAGAGGGGAGATCAAATAAGGGCAGATCAAATAAGTAAGGGCATAAGTTCCATTCTCAGCCGTCAGATTAAATATAGATGGATGGCTGAGATTGAGTGATATATATAATTATTTAAAAAAAAAATAAAAGCAATTGATTACCTCTTTACGTTTTCCATGCATACCACTTTTTTCCCACTCTCTGTTTTTCCCACCATAATTGATTACCTCTTTACGTTTTCCATTCAATTCTCTCAAACCCGTCTCCAATTCTCTCAATTGATTACCTAACACTGCCCGCTCTTCAATCTCCGTCCCATCTCCAGTTCAATCTCCGTCTACTTGTTGCTCTTCAATCTATCATTGCTCTTCATTCTCCAGTTCAATCTCCGTCTACTTGTTGCTCGTCAATCTACTTGTTGCTCTTCAAACCCATCTCCAATTCTACTTGTTTTCTTCATTTCAGGTAAATATTATTGTTAATTTCTTCATTTCAGTTCTTCATTACACTTCTTTATCGAGTAACCCTATCTCCATTACACTATTTCATTTCAGTTTCAGTAATCCCTAATCTGTTTATCGAGTAACCCTAATTTCGCATAGGGTTTAGGGTTTACGATTCTTTATTCAACGATTGTTCGTAAGTTCGTTTATCACTGCATATTTTCTGTGTATTGTTGTGGTTTATCATTGCATATTTTCTGTGTATTGTTGTGATTTTAATGTTGTGATTTTATTCAATCATAAAAATCAGGGGTTCTCTGTGTATTGTTGTAAGTTCGTTTATCATTGCATATTTTCTGTGTATTGTTGTGATTTTATTCAATCATAAAAATCAGGGGTTTTTAGGCATAGAATCGAACTTATACATAACAATTTGTGTGTATTGTTGTGGTTTTTGTTTATCGTTGCAGATTTCATATTAAAAAATCATATTGAATATTTATCGTTGCAGATTTCGTTTAATATTAAAGAAATTAGGGGTTTTTAGTCACATTGCAGATGTTATCGTGTTTGTCTTGTTTATCATTGCAGATTTTCTGGTTGATATGTCTTCCGGAGAACGTCAAATCGTTGAAGCTGCGAGCAATGAGCCATTAGACGAGGAGGAGGAGGAGGATGCAAGCGTTCCTGTCAGATGTAGGGGACAGAGGCTCGCCAAGTTAATTTCCAATCTAAATGACAAGCAGAAACAGTCCGTACGCTCGATCGGGTTTGGTGGGCTGCTGGATTTCAAGATCAGTAAGTACCCTTTGTAGTACGTACTACTGTTTTTGAAAGCGTTTGATGACGGTTCCCATGTATTTCGTGCGTCGGAGATCAAGGAATTCTGTGTGACGAAACACGACGTCCACGATTGTTTTCTACTGCCACGCGGGCCGAATGAGGTGGAGTTGGCACCGACCGGACGTAAAAAACACTCCTCCGACGAGGAGTTCAAGGCATTGAAGGATTTTTGGAGGGCTCGGTACCATGTCGCTAACAACAGCAACCAAGTAAAACTAGGTGGTCTTTTCGACGAACTTATGGCCGATAAAGATGGGGGTGAATTATTCTATAAGATGTTCGTCCTATTTGCAATGTCATCGTTCCTGTGCCCTACGTCAAACAACGGAATAGACCTGAAGCTGGTAAAAGCCGTGGACGACGTCTCAGGTATTAGCAAGTACGACTGGTGTTTGTACATTCTCAAAAATCTGGTCGATGCAGCTGCTGAGACGAGGAAAAGTCCGAAGCATTTGCGAGGTTTTGTTCCGTTCCTCATGATCACCTACCTCCAGAGGTTCGATTTCCGTGGAGAATCTTGCCCACATGATCTACCCTTAATTAAGCACTGGAACAACGAGAATCTGGCAGCACGACTACATGGTGAGATGATGGCTGGTTCGTTGGGTAGACAGGTGTGGTCGAAAACGACCTATCCACGGTCTTATTCCGACGGAGTCGAAGTCAACACGGTGCTGCTTATCACCGGTCATGATGACCCGGGACGTACACCTACATGTTCCAATCACCGAAACAGCGGGAGGAAATTCATCGAGATAGAGCTTCCACATGGGCTCGAGGACGATAGCGAACTTGCCGCTCGGACTGACGATGTAAGTAAATTTTTACAATCTGTCATATCTTTAATCCTCAATCTGTCATTAACCTTTACGTTAATTATCTACTTTGACATTATTAAATCGCAATTTTTAATGTTATTACAACGTGTTCAGCTCTTTTTCTATGAAGTTTGACAGTACAAGAAATCTTAGATATGTTTGAGCATGAAACTTTAGTTCAATGGATTTGAAACTTCAGTGACCTGTCGCCGAACTTTAACACTACTAAATCCCAATTTCAATGTTATTAGGACGAGTTCAGCTCTTTTGGTAGGAAGTTTAGCAGTAGAATAATATTATATATGTATCAGCATGCAACTTTAGTACAATGGATATGAAACTTCAGTGGCCTGTCGTACAACTTTAACAAAACTAAATCACAATTTGAATGTTATTAGATCTTTGAGCATGCGACTTTAGTGATATGGATTTGACACTTCAACAGCTTGTCGCATAACTTTTTGTATGAAGTTCGACAGTACAAGAAATCTTAGATATGTTTCACCATGAAACTTTAGTTCAATGGATTTGAAACTTCAGTGACCTGTCGCAGAACTTTAACACTACTAAATCCCATTTTCAATGTTATTAGAACGAGTCCAGCTCTTTTAGTAGGAAGTGTAGAAGAATATTGTATATGTATCAGCATGCAACTTTAGTTCAATGGAGATGAAACTTCAGTGGCCTGTCGCAGAACTTTAGCACTACTGAATCGCAATTTCAATGTTATTTTCACGAATTCAAGTGTGAAAAGGAATCTTAGATATGTTTGAGCATGCAACTTTAGTGATATGGATTTGACACTTCAGTGGCCTGTCGCAGAACTTTTTTGTAGGAAGTTTAACAGTAGAAGAAATATTAAATACGTTTCAGCATGCAACTTTAGTTCAATGGATTTGAAACTTCAGTGGCCTGTCACAGAACATTAACACAATTATGCTGCAATTTCTATGTTATTTGAACGAATTCTATTATTTGCACGCTAATTATTTACTCATCCACTACGGTGAACAATAACGTTGCAGGACGTTCACCTGCTGCTCCTCAAAATGCAAAGGAATAAGGTTGCTTTTCCTGCTTGGTTTGGCGAAGCAGCTGGTGAAATTAAGGATCGGACCATGCCGTCTTCTCTCGGAACCGAAACAGATCACTGGCAATCATCCCAGGCGCTCTGGACTAGCGACGAACTCCATCGATATGTTGACTAGGTCTGCGAGTCAGCATTTCGTTTCCGAGATTCAACTGCCAATGTACCAGTGTACGCTGCAGCGGCTGGAAAGACTACAGCCGACATCACACCCATAGATGTGCAGGTAAGCGAGCAACCTGAAGTTCCATTAGAGCAGTCTGCTGGAACTGTGCAGGTGGGCGCCGATGCGGGTTCCAACCAGGTGGACGTTGGCGGTGAGGAACAGCGACCTGAGGCATCATTGGCAGACTCCGCAGTGCAGTCCCACAAACGAGGTCAGCACAACGTACGAGGGTCGTCATCTAAGCGGCAACGCTCCACAGAAAATCAGCCAGTAAATACTCCAGTGCAAGGTCCCGTTGCAAATTCAACACCGCGGGAAGCATCGTCATCATTGAGGAGCCGCATCCGTGGTCGGGGGGATGGTCTCGGGTGCACTTTGGATTTCGGGGACATTGACACTAAAGCGCTGACCGTGTCAAAAACATTCCGCAGCAACCAACAACCGTTAAGCAACCTCCCGAATTACGGAAGCATGTATCGGACTATAGCCTGCTCGATGACTACGATTATCCTAACGAGTAAGCTTCCTTTTCAAATTACTGATTTCTTATTTGTTGCGACGTACCCACCCAGTGATAACCAGTTAATACGATCCTTTCGACCTAATTCAGTGAGCTGCTAGCATACTACGGGAAGGACGCAATGATAACTCGCTCCGACGTACTGACCATGCTCCCTGACACGGACATGTCTTCTTCCGTCCTAGAGTGCTGGTCGATACTCCTCACTCGTATTTCCGCTGCAGACCCAGGGGACGGCAATCTTCCAACAATGACGTTCATGGGGGTACGCCACTCGGTATGCACTAACCCCCACTCTTACTATTTCTACATTAGTTTTTCTTCGGAAGTACTCTGCATTACGCTTGAAACTTTAAATCAATTTTTTAAGAACTTCAATTCTCAAATTCCAAAACTTTAGACATTGTAGAAAATGTCGATAGAATTAATTTAAAACTTCAGCTAAGTCAGTTCAGAACTTCATAGAACAACAGTGAAAACTTCATCAGCAGACAGTGTCAAGTTGTTCATTATTTTGCTCTAAAACATCAACACATCGGTTTCGCAACTTCAACTCAACTTCTAATTGACTTCAGCACATAGGGTACTATCATTTTCTAATCTTGGCTCAGTATTCCTACATGTTTTAATCTCCACAGGACGTTATAGAGAATCTTGTAGAGAATTGCGACGACCAAGCAACACCTTACCATGATCTCCAACAGAAGCTCTACAGATTTTGGGACGTATTCATCAAAGATTGCCGTCCAGCAGTCAATTTGCAGTCCCACCTTATTTTTGTGCCAGTCAAACTCAACCAACATTTTGTCTGTATTTGTCTCAACTTCAAGAGGAATACAATCGACGTGCTGGACCATTACCTACACCCTGATTTCCCGAACTCGGATGTTTAAAAGGCCGCACAAATTATTGTAAGTACTACTCCTGCAAAACTTACTATATTGTACCAGATAATTACAAGCTTACGCAGCTCACTTCAACTTCTTGCAGGCATCTGGAATGAGTAACTACATGGAAGTGAAGGGGGTTACCAAGGCCTTACAACTTCCTTTCTTTGAAATAAGGCAGGTGAAAACAGAGTGGCAGAGCAATGTCATCAATCAAAAGGAATCTGGATTGTTCACAATTATGCACATGCTACTGCATGAGGGTGAGGATGAGGTGCCACCCCACGAGGATCTGCAGCGTAAAGTTGGTAGGCGATTCCTCATTGTGCAGCTCACTGCCACACTAATTCTCTCCGACTACAACAGAGAACGGAAAACAGTCCGCAAACAACTCGACAAGTTCAACGCGGAGAAAGAACACATTTGGGATATTTTGAAGGAGAAACGTAAGTCATCGAAGGTCTACACTAGTCGTAGGAGGTGAACAAACGATTCCCCGTGGTTACTGAACTTTTATGTTTTCGTCAAGAAGAACTTGTATCCGCTACAATGTAGCTAGCCTTAAACCCGGATTTCGTCATTGTCTTCTGTAAACAATCGTTCCGATTTTCATTTTACGCAATTTTTGAGGAACGTCATATCATTTTCTAACCATGTGCCATTTTCCTCCAAACTTCATAGCCTTGATCAATATTTATCTATTATTGTTTTTGAAACTTTAAGTCGACTGTAACATAACTTCAGCACATAACTTCCAAAACTTAAATAATTATTCGCTGCACATCATTTCACATTGACATTCCATAGTTCTGTGACAGGCCACTGAAGTTTCAAGTTCATTGGATTAAAGTTGCATACTCAAACATATCTACGATTTCTTGTACTGTTCAACTTTTCACTTGAATTCGTTCTAACAACATTGACATTGCGATTTGGTAGTGCTAAAGTTCTGCGTCAGGCCGCTAAAGTTTCAAATCCATTGAATTAAAATCTCACAAAAAGAGATGAACTCGACAACATAACATTGACATTGCGATTTATTAGTGTCAAAGTTCTGTGACAGGCCACTGAAGTTTCATGTTCATTGGATTAAAGTTGCATAAGGAAACATATCTACGATTTCTTGTACTGTTCAACTTTTCACCAAAACAGCTGAACTCGTTCTAATAACATTGAAATTGCGAATTTAATAGTGTTAAAGTTCTGCAACAGGCCGCTAAAGTTTCAAATACATTGAATTAAAGTTACATGCTCAAACATATCTAAGATTTATTCTAATGTCACACATCTCACAAAAAGAGCTGAAATGGTTCAAATAACATCGAAATTGCGATTTAGTAGTGTCAAAGTTCTGCGACAGGCCACCAAAGTTTCAAATCCACTAAATTAAAAAGTTGCATTCCCCAACATATCTACGATTTCTTCTATTGTTAAACTTCTCAACAAAATAGATGAACTACCTACGACATTACAATTCCTGATCACTGAACTCACAAAACAGAGGTTCCTTCCTCTACGACGTCGTCATCGACAAAGTCTGAAACTTCGTCCTCGGACGGTGGAGGATCTGCAAATGGATTAGGACAATTTCTCTTATCATGGTGACCCATTCGTTTGCAGTTCTTGCACAGCCGCTTAGGTTTTCTCGCAAGGGCAGCTGCCTTCGTCTTTGTTGACAACATTCTCTTCCCACTACCTTTAGTCTTCGACTTTCGTGGAGGCAGACTAGTTATTTCAGTAGTAGACGTACAACCAAGTAATTTCTCAAATTCATGTTCCTTCGTTAGTGGCTCGGCAGGCTTACTAACGCTATCAATAAAAGCCCTTACCACTTCCCTCAGTTTCTGAACATCTTCCTTACCCAATTCACGAACCACGCCAACTGCTTCGTGAAATTCAGACCACAGCTTCGTTATCTCTAACTGCTTTTCATCTACCCCGCGAACATAATTTCCTCCCGATGCGTCAACCGACCACCTTCTGCACACGTAAGCTGTTGGTATCGTCTTCTGCCCATGTGACGTCAAAATCCAATTAACATGTCTGCATAGAATCCCTCTTCTTTCGTACAATGTACAGGTACACGTCGCCTCCATCAACTCTGACACAGGAAAAGGAACTTCAAAGCACTACCAACGTAACTTTGGAAACCAAAAAAGGAACTTCAACGGTAAAAAAAACAACTGTAAACGAACAACTGCATACCTGGATTATAACGAACAACGTAAACTCGATTCCTAGATTGATCCTTCACCGTAGTAACCTCAACCCCTTCATTCACCTAAAAGCCACGTACTGTGCACGTGTCAATAGAATACTTCACCTCGGTCTGGAATTCACTAAATACTTCATGAGTATACAGCTTCGCAGCATCAGCTTCAATAGCTAAATGAGTCTCCAACTTAGGCCTCGAGTGCTTGTTCTCATTGTCAAGCTTCTTCTGAGTATGTCTTTGCTGCTCCATCGCGCTTTCGTAGCGCATCCAGAACTCCACCAAAGTACCGGACTTGCCTTCAAACCTCTTGAAGAAACTATTTGCACTCTCCGACCTTTGCGTTGTTCTCATAACGCTGCTCATTCGTATCTCTCCACAATGAGCCATGACCCACTGCTTTCTATCGGCATATGCGGTTTTAAACCAATCAACTTCAGCCACTCCATGTTCCTCCATAATTTCCTTCCACCTTGAGTCAAACTCTGCGGGTTCAATGGCGTCGTCCCAAACAATTCCATTTAGCTTATGTATGAACTCCATGTAATTGCTCCTAGTCGAACCATACTTCACAGGAACCTTATTCATTATGTGCCACATACAGAACCGATGCCTCGCTTTATTAAAGACAAACGCCACAGAGCTGATAATACCGGGATCTTGGTCCGTTATTATGTATTCCGGTTCTTTCCCCCCCCCCATTGCGTCCAAAAAACGAGTGAACACCCAATTGAAGGACTCTGTGTTCTCGCGAGCAATGAGGGCACCACCAAATGTCACCGACCTTTTGTGATTGTCAACCCCAGTGAACGGAGTGAAAATCATCGAGTACATGTTCGTCCCATATGTAGGATCAAAGGACACAGCATCCCCAAACATTTCGTAGTTCCTCCTACCAACACCGTCGACCCAAATAACCCTACATAAGCTACCATCAGCTGCCAGTTCGTAGTCAAAATAAAACCCTTCCCGGATCGCCACCATTTCCTTAAAATTATCTATGAAAAGCTGCCCATCCCGTTCATGAAGATAACACTTAAGATCCCTACCAAAATTCTTGAAGTCATTTAAGCTAGCACCAATATTCTCAAATCCATTCACATGCTCCTTAACCATAGCGTATGTACGTGTCGGTCCAATTTTCAACTGCAAAAAAGAATACTTTCATAAATGAAGGTACGTCAACAAACAAAATTTTTTAGGTACGTCCACCAATCACTCTACACAACTACAACATATTATAATTGAAACTCCACCACTGAATCTATGAAACTTTAATTACTTACATAGTACTCTATTACACACTTTCACTTAACTGCAACTTAACTCCAATACAGTCCATTTACAACTTCAGTAACTAACATTTAAAACTTCATTAACTACACTTAATTCACGACATCAACAGGAATCAAATTAACAAAAATCGAAAGCAAGCAATTCAAAGAACTTACTCGAGAGTTGTAAACTATCAACTGCTTGTGGTAGGCGGACAAGTTACGTGACAGCTTCTAGAACTCTCTATCCACCTCATAATAGAGTTCATGGTTATGACCTTCGCTGAATTCCGAAATAACTACCACACCGCCCTTCGCAAGTAACTTGATACGTGCATTACAGCCCACCCGTTTCACCTTTGATCCACGTATCGTAGTAACAGGAGAACTCTCATCCTCCAATGCAGATTTCTTCGACTTCAACTTCGCGGACATCGCTACCACATCACCTACGGAACTTTTCTTCTCCTCACAGGACTCCGTATTCTTCGGTACGTACGGGAATCCCTCCCGATTGCAAACTATCAGCTGAGAATTTAGCGTACCGTCCCGAAACCTCTTCGTCGACCACCGACGCACATCAAAACCACAAGCAAGACCATACGACTCATAAAACTCAACCGCCTTCTCAACGTTCACAAACTGCTGACCAACAAACGGCATCAAATCCTTCGAAACTACCCTACTTTACTCGACCGCACGCACCTCCTCCGCAGTGGGACGATGCTCTGCCACTGCAGCACAGTAATTACAAAAATAAAAAACACACAAAACTTCATAAAAGATTAAAGCAACTACAAATAAAAATAAACATACCAGGGGACACTTCAACAATCTGGAAATTCTCCATTCCAATTTAATACTACGATCGGAATCGACAGCCGCCTTGACAACGAAATCGGTAAAAGTATGGAACCCTCTGCTTTCGATTCTGAATCGCCGACAAATAACAGAACCGAAGAGCCCAAAAACAATTTATACTGAAAATGTGATGATGAAGTATGAAATTCCATCATCATTGGAATGCCGCTCATATTTAAGACTGCGTTAATTACCACTGAAGATGACATTGGAATGGCGCGCGGGTTTGATTGCCTCGTGAGAAGTTTTCTCGTGAGAAACAATTAGGGGTTAATTACACCCGCCTAATTACTTGTACAGTAGCTTTTATTATTCATTCTCATGAATAATTAGGTGAGAAACAATTAGGTGTTGAGAAGCAATCTTAACCGTCCAAGCAAGATGGATCCAATGGCCAGAATTTGGCCTTAGGACCTTAATTTTACTATAGACCTTATTAGAACTCCCCTCTATATATATATATATATATGTGTGTGTGTGTGTGTGTGTGTGTGTGTGTGTGTGTGTGTGTAAATATATATATATATATATATATATATTTCGAATGAATGACGTCATGCAATGATTACCCTCTGACCTCTGTTGCCTTTTCGAGGTTTCTTGGGAAGCGATGGGTAGTTGGGTTTTTTTTTTTAAAATGTGACACGTGGGGGCTTTTCTCGGGGAAGTCTTCTGGATGGACGACCCCTTGTTTTCTCTTGCCTATAAAAGCGCTCCTACTCCTCCCATTTCCCCCTTTTACATTTTTGAAAACCCAGAAAACCCTTCTTCATATTCTTTCTTCGCTAAAACGCTTTAGACTGAGGAGCTCTTTTCTTGCACCTTCATCCGGCGGCCATCAATTTAGGTCAGAATCCTATCCTCAGTCTTCATCTTTTCATTTCTTCGTTTTTCCTTCTCCTTAGTCATCATGACCAGTCGCCGCGCTCGTATTCTTACTTTTACTGACCCTTTGGCTGAAAGGGCGGAGGGTAAGGATGGGGTTAGAACTGACCTTGCCTCCTCCTCTGGGGGGCCTGGCGTTAGAATGATCGAGGAGGACCACTCGGAGGGGAGTGGGTACGCCAACTCTCATGACCCTGCTCCTTTTGACGTCATTGATTCTGATGACGAGGCGATGGAGATTGATACCTCCACAATCGCCGGCCCACTCATCCTCAGGGAGCCGGGGAGGACCTATTATTTAGACAAGGCTAAGTACAGAATTCCCCTAAAAACCTACCCGGCGTCCAAGAACCGGGACTTGATTTTAGAGAAAAACGTTGCTGAGGCTATCGAACGATTTTATAATTTTGGGGAGGGGTATACAGTCATTGTCCCTAGAGAGAGGGACACAGTGTGTTGCCCTCCTGATGGCTGCATAGCCGTTTATCATAAGTGCTTGGTGTTTGGCCTACGCTTTCCTCTACACCTTTTTCTGGAGGAGATTTTCAGGCGAATGAACGTGGCCATCGCCCAGTTAACTGCCGTGGCGGTCAGGTCGTTAATAACTTATACCTAGACCTGTTTATTCCTGGGCGAGGGCCCCTCAATTGATGCTTTGAGGTTCATGGTCGGCCTGCAGATGGTGGCCTCTTCTGATGGTGGGGGCTCCCCTGGATACTTTTCTATCCTTAGGCAGAAAAACTTTTCTTTGGTCTGGCCAGTTTTAAACACTCTGAAGGACTGGAAAGACAATTTCTTGTACGTGCACAGTGCCACAAGGTGGAGGATTCCTCGACACTTCAGGAATCATGTTCATACTCGACTGGAGACCCGCCAAGAGTATCACCCTGGTGTTGGGGGGAAGGCCCTTGAGGTGAAATTGACCGACAAGGACCTGGAACTGGTCAAGAGGTTCGCCTCCTCCAAGGACAAATCAGGCGTATTTGACCCTGACTTCTGGCTTCCCCATGCAGAGCTCATAGCCACCAATGACTATCTGACCCGAGTGGGTCTAACCCCTGGCCTCGGAGGAGGTAGTTCACGGATACCAATGATATTTTGTCCTCTTTCAGCCTTATTCTTCTATAACCCTCTGACTAACTTTCCTTTGTCCTGCAGATCTCGCTACCTGTCTCTGGTCAAAGAAGGAGGTGAGGGCCCTTGGACTGAATAGTGACTTTACCATCGCCGTAAAACGCCCCTCCCTTCCTTCCGGCTATAAGAAAGGCGGGAAAGCCCTAATGAAGTACGTGAAGAATATATCTGCCAGCCGAGCGAGACCTCCTCTTCCTCTCAAGCCGACGCCTGCAAAGTCTGCGGCTCCCCCTTCTGCTTTCCGAGGCGTGGAGAGGGAGGCTGCCTCAGAGGCCACCCCCTCCCCTGCTAGCAAACAGGGAGGTTCTCCTGCAGGGACTTACCCTCCCCTGGGGTCAAAACCAGCTAGCTTTGAGGAAACTGGGGAGAGCACTCCCTTGGTGAGTAGGAAGAGGAAAAACAGAGAACCCTCGGATGCTACGCTAGTGGTGGATCTAGAGGCTGATGCCAATACGCCTGACCCCAAGCGCCCTGCTCATGATGTCCCAGGCACTCTCTTCTCAGAAGAGAATATTGAGTTTCATTATACCGCTGACGACAGTCTTGACGTTTCCGCCCTACTTTCCGACTCTAGCGCTGTATTGGCGGATCACCTTACTAAGTCCGTGACTTCCACTACCAAACAGGTGATTCAGTATATCCAGCGTACTTCCAGGGTGTTCTAGGCTTCTACCGAGCTGGCGGCCCTCAGCCGTTTGAGCGACGAAGAGTTAGTCGTTATTCCTGGGCTCCTTCTCCCTGATCGCCTGGCGATGGTTAAGAGGGATGTTACCCTTATCGTCAGCTTGAAGGACCATCTGGCAAAGTGCGAGGGCGACCTGGGGGAGGCCAAGGACCAGGCAATGCATTGGAAGGCTCAGGGTGAACAGGTTGTGAGGGAAGTAACTGGCCTGGAGGCAAAGCTGGAACAAGCAAAGAAAGCGGTCGCCGAGCTGGAGGGCCAAGAAGGCGGTTGCCGAGCTAGAGCAATCTAAGAAAAAGATTGTTGAGTTGGAGGATTGCTTGACCAAGGCCAACTCAGACCTCCAGAAGGCACAGGGCGATTTGAAGGCACATGGCGAGGAATGGCAGAAAGAGAAGGATACCATCATTCAGGAAGCCAACACTGTAGTGGCGACGAATTTTGATGCTGGAGCCTCTTCCTCTTTACAGTTTGTTATGGAGGTTATTAGGGAGATACTCCCAAACTTTGATGAGGATGTCTTTCAGGACCTCTATGCTGCTAAGAATGAGGCCCGAGCCAATAGGTCGCCTGAGGAGGCTATTGATCCTGATCAAGATGCCCCCAATGTGTAACACGCGGGGAGGTCATCCTCTGAGGGCTCTTGCCCCTACCCTGTTGCGCCTTTGCTTCCTCGTTAATACTTTAATCTTTTTTGTGCGCCGGGCCCTGATGCGGCCGGCTGCCGGCTTGATGTAATATTTTAACTTTCTTGTGCCTGGATTTTTATTGTTCATTTCTGTCAAACTCTTCCGTGTTTGTTATGAATGTACTTTCTTTGTTTTACTTGCTGTTATTCTTTAAAGATCAGGCCTGACCCTGGCTTCTTTGCCGAAGTCCAGAGGTAGGCAGGGGGACTTTGCGTTTTTTATACAAGGTTGGGGGATGCCCCCAGTCCTTGTTCATTCGGTACGTGGGGCCCGGTCTGACCCTTGATTCTTTGCCAAAGTCCAGGGGGCCTCCCCCCTGCCTGCTCAGAGGTAGGCAGGGGGACTTAGATATTTTGTTGGGGGTCCATTTTCCTTGGTTCTAGCAACAGGGGGGCCTCCCCCTATTGCCCCCTGCTCGTTTGTGTGTGAAATGCAATTTTGAACAGACAACGAGTATGAATTCGAGAATCTTTTCATTACTTTGGAAATAAAACCTTAAAACATCCATGGTCGGAGCCGTCGTCACTTTTTTCCTTGACCGTTCTCCGCCAATTTTGATGAAAACAAGAAAATTCCTTAGTCTCTTAAGCTAGACATAGTACCTTTTCAGGGTATCTATGTTCAAGTGGGCGGCCAACTCTTGTCCTGCATGGTGGGCGATCTTGTACGTTCCTGGCTCCATGATCCGGGTGACCTCATACGGGCCCTCCCAATTGGCACTTAGTTTCCCATGCTCTCTTGATCTTCCGACTGCTTGCGTTTTTCTTAAAACCAGGTCTCCTACTTGGAAACTTCTTTCGTTCACCTTTTTGTTGTACGCTTTCCTCATCCGATGCTGGTAGGCGTCAATATTAACGCCGGCCTCTTGCCTTACTTCACTGACTAGGTCCAGAGCCTCGGTCATTACCGCTTCATTATCCACCCTGTCATACTGTTGGGATCGCAGGGTGGGAATTCGCACCTCAATGGGCAGCAGGGTGTTGTGTGCTAAGTTTAGACCGTTTTTCCTCCTATTTAGACCCGTTTTTCCCTCGTTTTGCGAGTCTTGAGTGCGATTATCGCCATATTTTGCGTACTTCTCGCATTAGCATCCCTCTTGTGCGTTTTACGTGTTTTTGGTAGTTTTTCTATCATTTTGATAGGATTTGGCATCGAAATCACGATTGAGCTTCCACGAGCACAAGAGAAGGGAAAACCGTCCAAAGAGTAAAGCACACAACTTAAAGTTTAAAGCCATCCAATCAAACGACGAAGAATGAGACAAGAAAGAGGCCAAAAAATGACCGCGTGAAATTTCACCCGGTGAGACACCACCGGGCGAAATTTCACCCGACGGTAAAAATGCCTCCCGAAGATTTTTCGAGACCTCCCCACCGGGCGAAACAGACCGGGCGAAATTTCGCCCACCGGGTGAAATTTTGCCCGATGGAAAGAAGTGCCAAAAACGCCAAAAATGGAAGAAAATCTCACCGGGCGAAAATTTCACCCGGTGGTAATTATCGTCAAGTCCGCGGGGAAAAGTTTCACCCTATGAAGATGCTAAGGGAGATTGTCTCACTAATGGAGCATAAAGTGGATTTGGGCTTTAGGTTAAATACCTATTAAGAGACTACTATATATATATTTATATATATCTACCCTAGTTTGTTGCCCAAGTTACCACTCTCATATCCCATCATTAGTGTAGTTACACCATTCCACCATCTCATTACACCATCTTCTTAGTAGTAGTATTCTAATAAAAATCCTCCATAATTCTAGTAGTTTACATAGTAATTAATAGTAGATCTACATAGTTTCCATCTACAATTCTCTAGATTACAAGTTTGTAGAAGATTATTTCAAGTTTTATTTTGAAGATTTGGTGGGTTTATTGAAGAATTAGTGACAAGTTCTTCATCTTCTTCATCAAAGATTCAATCTTTAGATTAATTCTAGTTTTATTTGAAGATTTGTCGGGTTTATTGGAGGATTAGTGACAAGTTCTCCATTTTATTCATCAAAGATTCAATCTTTATTCATGCAACATTATTATTTCTTATAGATCTTCATAGTTGGTATATTTCTCTTCCACTCTCTAATCTCTAGTTTAGTTTTAATGTTATTTTCTCATCATTGTCTTGTTTAGATCATATTAGTGTTGTTAGTTTTCTTAGATCTAGTTATTATGCATGTTGTAGTGATTTTTCCCTTAGTTAATGTTTTATTATCTTCCATAATGATTAGTTAGTAGATTTCTTGTTGGGGGGTTTAGGGATGAGGACTTGGATTATTTGAATATAGGGATGTTGGTGGGTTGCTTGCATGTTGGTTTATCTTATTTGTGGTTGTTATGTCATTGTTGTTTTAGTCCGGCCAACTAGACCGACCTTGACTAGTTTCTATCAATATGGGGAAACTCGGGGTAGAAATTACCATGACTAGGAGCTTACCCTTCTTCGCCGCGAAAGAGGGTTTCTAGGTGAGTTTACCAATGTTGCGACAAAAACTCGATTCCGACCTTCTTAGACTCCAAGTATCGAATCCCGACTTCCCCCTAACACCCTTCCCTAGATTGATTACCTCTAGCTATCATCATAGACATTCCTCTAGTATAGACTCGACCCTTAGAAAACCCCCATCTAGACATTAAACACGACACTTTAAGCTTTACATCGCACACCGTTCCCTGTGGACCGACCTCGACTTACCACGATTACTCTAGTAGTTTTTGTGTTATTCCGAGTCTATAAATATTGTTTGATCCCCCGTCCCCGATCCGATTGGGAGGCGATCAAAATGGCGCCGTTGCCGGGAACGGCTAGTAGTTGTTGTGTTTTTAGTTGTTGTGTTTGATTGTTTTCTCTTCTCTCTTTTCCTTAGTACCGCTAAGTGCTAGGAGTCTCACCGTTTAATTGAGTTTTATGCCCAGGAACACGTCATCGCCCTTATGGTTCGATCCAGAGCCGGAAAGGACTTTTAGAGCATTGCGTTTTCAAGGAAATAACTCCACCACCATCATCCCACATCCTTCATTACCACCTCCTAACCTTAATCCCATCCTACCACATACACCTTCTACACCTTCTACATCACACAACTTCATCCCAAATAATCTTTCCATACTTTCCACTTCACAAAATTCACCACCACCACCACCATCACCGAAAACACCACCACCAAATCCATTCCCTCCAAATTCACCAAATCCAAATCCACCATCACCCCCAATCCAACAAATGGCGACCCTAGGTTCACATTCCCAATTGACACACGAAGAAAACCTTCTCCCGTCGATTTCGGAGAGACTCGAGAACTATGAATTGAAAGCCTCTTTGACCAACGCGGTCCAACAAGATACTTTTCACGGTTTTTCTCAAGAAGATGCTCAAGAGCACATCGCTTCATTTAAAGAAAAATTAGTAGGATCCCGTCTCAATGGATTAACTTCATGCCAATTGCATCGTTTATTATTTCCGAAGACCTTGAGAGATGGAGCTCGTAGATGGCTTCAAGGCCATCCCGCTAATACTTTCACAACATGGGCTCAATTATTTAATGTCTTCTTGGAGAAATATTTTCCACCGTCAAAGACTAATCAATATCGCATGGAGATACAAACATTCAAGCAAGATGAATTTGAAAGCCTAAGCGAGGCTTGGGAAAGATTTAGAGATTTGTTGCGCAAATGTCCATATCATGGAATACCCGTTTGGCTAACCACCCAAACGTTTTACAACACCCTTTCATCGAGAACCAAGGAAAACCTCAATTCAACCGCCGGAGGAGACTTCTCTTCTTTCACCGATGAGGCATCTAAGAATCTTATTGAGAAGATGGCAAGGAGTGATTCTAGAATGGGTCAATCGAAGGATTCAAGAAATAAAGTTGAAGTGAACTCATCTACGATTTCTAACGAATTGAAATTCCAAACGGAACTTGAAGAATTGAAAAAGAGAATGGATGCCATGAGTTCAAAGCCTACTCCTAGAGGTATGTACCAAATTCAAGGGAGTGTTCCACCAAGGCAACCATCACCTCCAAAGCAATTAACATGGGAAGTTCAATGTGATCATTGTGGCAACTATGGCCATGATTCTAGCTCTTGCATTCCTAATGAAGAAGTTTATGTTGAAGAGCCAAATGAAGTCCAAGCTATACAAGTATATGGGCAAAGACCTCAATTTGATCTCTTTTCCAATACTTACAATGTCGGCTCAAGATTTCATCCTAATTTCTCTTATGGAAATCAATATGTTCAAAATCCGATGCCACGTGCCCAAGGGAGTCAAGTGAGGTCATTCAATTAAAGTCAACAAAGGCCCTTTAACCAAGGTCCTCCAAAGATACCCTCATATATGCCTCCTCATCAAAGGAGCAACTTCAATCAACAAGGTAGCAACTTCCATGTTCCTAACAATTACAACAATTACCAAAATCAACATGGTAATCATTTCAATCATGGATACAATCAAGGGTTCCAAGGTAACTTTCAAGGAAATCAAAGTTACAACCAACCACCATTTAATCAACCCTCTCAATCTTATGGCCAACCAAACAATTCTCAAATTGGTCAAGGAGGAGTCCCATGGGAAAGTTATAATGATTTGCAAAGAACCGTTGGCCAACTATGGAATGAACATCAAGATACTAAGGCAAGGCTAAAGGTTTGGGAATCACAAAAAGCAACAAAAGCCTTAGCCGCCCCAATTCATCCACCCCATGGTTTGCCCGGACAACCCCAAAACCCAAGAGACCCTTCACACCAAGCAAATGCCGTCATTTTGAGAGGTGGCAAAGAACTTGAGGACCCATATAAGAACTTGAACTTGAACACCAAGAGTGTCCCATCCAAAGTGAATCAACCAAGTGCACCACAAGAATCATCTCCCACTTCCCCCAAACAAAACCGGGAAATACAAGCGGAGTTTGATATCCTCCAAAACGCGGAGAATGAACTGAGAGAACAAAGAAAGAAGAAAGAGCAAATGAAAGCGGAAGAAGCAAAAAGAAAAGAGGCGGAGCGATTAGCCGAAGAATAAGAAGAATCCAATGTTCCACCGCCTCCCACTTTTGTCCCACCATTGCCTTTTCCCGAGCGAGCTAAGCCACATAAAGAGAATGCTCAATTTAGCCATTTCGTGGATATGTTGAAGAAAGTAGAGGTAGCTTTACCCTTCACCGAGGTAATTTCTCAAATGCCCCTCTACTCTAAGTTTTTGAAAGATGTCTTGACTAAAAAGAGAACAATAGAGGATAAAGAATGTATCCCTCTCACGGGTCAATGTAGTGCCATTCTTATGAACGAAATGCCAAATAAACTAGACGATCCCGGTAGTTTTTCCATCTTTTGTCGGGTAGGAAATGTCGTTGTTAATCAAGCTTTATGCGACCTTGGGGCTAGTGTTAGTTTGTTACCCTATTCTATTGCTAAGAGACTTAGTTTGGGCGAGATGAGACCCACTAGTATGTCGATTCAACTTGCGGATAGGTTCGTCAAGTACCCACTTGGGATACTTGAGGATGTACCCATTCAAGTTGGTAAGTTCTTCATCCCCTCCGACTTTGTTGTCATGGATATGCCCGAAGACACTATTACCCCCATTATCTTAGGTCGACCTTTTATGGCTACCGGTGGTACTATAGTTGATGTTAAGAATGGAAAGTTGTCATTTAACATAGGGAACGAGTCGGTAGAGTTTTCCCTTTCTCAAGCTCTTAAACAACCAATGATTGAACAAATGCATTCCATTGAAGTTATTGATAGTTTGGTTGAGTATAGCTTGATAGATGATGATAAGCAAGAAGATGAACCATATGACTCTCCACCTCTTGAAGAAGAATGTTTGCATGATGAAAAGGTAGAACCACTACCGGTGGGTAAGAGTATGGTATCTTCTCCTCCTAATCTTGAACTTAAACCACTCCCCTCTTCCCTCAAATATGCTTCTTGAAGGAACTAATTATCCCGTTATCGTTAATGCTACCCTTGATGGACCTTAATCGGAAAAACTTTTGATTGTTTTCAGAAAGCACAAAAAGGCCATCGGGTATAGCATTGCCGACCTCCAAGGCATAAGCCCAAATGTTTGTATGCATAGGATCATCCTTGATGATGACCACCGTACTTCGGTTGAGGGTCAACGTAGGTTGAACCCCACCATGAAAGAGGTTGTCATGAAGGAAGTCCTCAAGTTGTATGAGGCTAACATCATATACCCAAAAACCGGAAGTAAATGGGTTAGCCCCGTACAAGTTGTGCCGAAGAAAGAAGGAATGACGGTTGTTAAAGGAGAAAAGGGTGAGTCAATTTCTACTAGGACTATTACCGGTTGGCGCATGTGTATAGACTATCGTAAATTGAACACAGCCACCATAAAATACCATTTCCCCTTCCCTTTATTGATCAAATGCTTGAAAGATTGGCGCATCATTCTTATTTTTGTTTCCTTGATGGTCATTCCGGATTTCTTCAAATTCTCATTCACCCCGATGACCAAGAGAAGACCACTTTCACATGTCCCTATGACACTTATGCTTATAGAAGGATGCCATTTGGATTGTGTAATGCGCTGGGAACATTTCAAAGATGTATGATGGCTATTTTCAACGATTTTATTGAAAAATCCATGGAAGTTTTTATGGATGATTTTAGTGTCCATGGTACATCTTTTGATTCTTGCCTTGAAAATCTTGATCAAGTGTTAGGTCAATGTGAAGAGTATAGACTTGTTTTAAATTGGGAAAAGTGTCATTTTATGGTTGAACAAGGTGTTGTTCTAGGTCATATTGTTTCTAATAGAGGAGTCGAAGTCGATAAGGCGAAAGTCTTCGTGATTGAGAACTTGCCACCACCTACAAATGTCAAAGGGGTGAGGAGTTTTCTAGGTCACGCCGGTTTTTATAGACGATTTATTAAAGGCTTTTCTAAAATTGCTAAGCCTTTGACTTCTTTGCTTATGAAAGATGCACCTTTTGTTTTTGATGACTCGTGTCTTGAGGCCTTTTCACTAGTAGAATTAGTGTCATTGGAACCTATTAAAAGGAACCGGTTGTAAATACAAGGGGTACCTTAGATGACCAATAAAATGATTGGCACCTGTTGTATATTGAACCGGTTCCAAAGACCTTATCAATGGAACCGGTTGTTCACAAAAAGAGGTGTCAAAGATAGTGTCTAAAATTTTTAGCCCATATTAAAATGCTTTGGCACTTGTTGTAGGTTGAACCGGTTCCAAAGACTATATCAATGAAACCGGTTGTTAACTAAGAAGAGGTGCCAAAGGTACGGGATAAAAATATTTAGACCTTATTAAAAAAGTTTGCACCTCTTAGAAGTTGAACCGGTTCCAAAGGGTCAATGAAACCTACAGCATCTTCCTAACAAATGGTTCTTCCTAACAAATGGTTCCAAAGGGTAAAGTAATTCCAGATTAGAAACTCCGATCGGGACCAACCCCGTCCCGACCGGGACCACCTCATCCTGGCCGGGATGGCCATGCTGCAGCTCCGCCTTGTTTCCTTTCAATTCATTTCCACTTGTAACCCTATATATACCCCCCCCCCCCTCTTGTATTAAGACACCATCTTATGTTATGGACTTCATATTAGACCAAACCCTAGATAGTTTTAGCATAGGTTAGTGTAGATTAGCCTTTAGATTATCGTTAATCTTAGATTAGTGCTTGTAATTTGGGAATTCCTCAAGATCTCCACCAAGCTTGACAAACTTGGATGTTTGTTTTGGGTTCTTCCATTTATGCAAGTTTCTTTCTTCTTTTCATCTTCTAGTTTGGTATAATCTCTTTTCCTTTCTCTTAATCTTGTTCTTTCATTAAAGTTTGAATCTTTGTTGTTTGGATTGTTTATAGTTCATAGTTCTTGTTAGTTTCATTATGTTTGTTTTGATTGTTGTTTTGGCTCATCTTGTTAGTGTTAGTTTTAGATTAGATATGTTAGAGTAGACTCTTGCTAGGGTTAGTTGATAAGTGCCATTTGTAGTGCCTATTTCGTAGTGTTTTGGTCCCATTATCCTTGTGGAATCGCTCCTTGGGAGCGGTTTATGGGCTACTTATGCTTCCTTTAGCTCGTTTCGGGTTCCGAGACCGTTCATGAAGAGTTGGAGCGATTCCGACTCGATACATACACTTTTTGGAGCCAACGAAGCTAAGGAACGATCGCTCGATGCCTTGGAGTCGACCCCGAGACCTTGGGACCCAATCCCGAGCCTCCGAGACCCGATCCCGAGTCCCGAGAATCGATGGGAAGCCCATGAGAAGCAAGGAGGGACCAAAAAGTTCATATTGGAGGCCTACAAGGCTCATCCCGAACGGGTATGGCCTCATCCCGTCCGGGATGAAGAAGGAAGCGAAGAAGGAGCTACTGTGGGCTCATCCCGACCGGGAGCAGGTCATCCCGATCGGGACCAACCCCGTCCCGACCGGGACCACCTCATCCCGGCCGGGATGGCCATGCTGCAGCTCCGCCTTGTTTCCTTTCAATTCATTTCCACTTGTAACCCTATATATACTCTTCCCTTGTTTTGTTAATGATATGTTAGACATTAGACCTTAAACCCGAGACTACTTTAGGTTAGATTAGCTTAGATTAGAGTAGATTACTCTTGTAATTTGGGAATTCTTGAAGAATCCAACCAAGATTGACAATCTTGGTTGATGAATTTGGGTTTTCTTCCATTTATGCAAGATTTCTTCCTTTCTTCCTCTCTAGTATGGTATAATCTCCTTTTCCTTCTCTTTAATCTTGTTTTATTCATCCAAGCTTGAATCTTTATTGATTGTTTTGTTCATTGTTCATTGTTTCTCTAGTTTCATTATGTATGTTTGGTTGTTTGAGTTAGTTCTTCTTGTTAGTGTTAGTTTTAGTATAGATATGTTAGAGTAGTGTTCTTGCTAGGGTTAGTAGGGTGATTAGGGTGTTAATTGGGTGATTAAGGGTTTGTTGGAGATGTTGGTGAAAGATTTGGGTTTCTTCTTGGTTTGGCGCACATCACATGTTTGTTGAAATGCTTGAATGACTAAGTAGTTGCGAATGCTTGTTTTTTCTTGCCTTTCTCTTGTGGGTGATAGTTTGTTTGTGGGTCTGGTTCCCTCACTAAGTTGCGAGAGCCCGGTGAGGACAACCCCTAGGTCGGTCTAAGTAGCGAGAGCACGGATGCGACCTAGGCCACTATAGCACGTTAGAACCCCGTTTGTCATGTATCGCCGAGATGGGTTATAGGATGAACCTCTAGGGAGGTCTAAGTTGCGAGAGCCCGGACCATCCTAGATCACCCTACTACCTCCTTCACTCTAGTTCTCCCTTGACCATTCCGTTACCCCTTTGACCCCGACCTAATCCTAGCCCGTTTTCCTTGTTTGTTTTCTCCGTCTCCTTAGTCATAGTCTTAGCCTTCTCCTCCTAGATTAGCTTGTCTCGAACATAGTCCTAGACCGTAGCATACCTTAGTCCATCCCCCCGTCCCTGTGGATTCGACCCGACTTACCCTAGCTACCTTAGTTAGGTTTAGCCGGTTTTATTTGACGGTTGGGATCCACGACAAATTCCACCCATCAAATTGGCGCCGTTGCCGGGGACGGCGTAGTTTAGACTTTTGTTTGCTTAGTTGTGGACTTTGTTCTTGATTTTTGTGTTCTCTTCTCCTTGTGTATCTCCGTTTTTATTCTTGTGTGCTACCCTCTCTTCCTAGTGCCTCAAAAGCACTAGGCTACTAACGTTTGCTCAAGTGCTTCTAGCTCATCCTAGGTACCAAAGCGACGTTATGGACATGGCTCGTCCGAGCTACCATCAATCATCACGGAGCAACTTTGGGGCAAATGGCCAAGTCCCGAAATCTCACCAACCATATCAACCTCATCAAGAATCTCACGAACGCCCTCCATATGGTTACCAAGAAGGTTGTCAAGGATCATTCCAACATCCTAACAACTACCAAACACCCTCACATAACCCACAACCAAAAATCCCCGACTTTGAGAATTGTCAAATGTTGGTCCAAATGCAAAAAAGTCAACAAGAGGCGATAATGATATTGCATAAGGGTCAACATGAGATGATGAATTTAATGCAAAAGAGTCAACAAATGATGATGACTTACATACAAGGGGTTGAAAAGGAGCTCAAGGCCCAAATAGGGGTGCAAGATGCTCGCATCAATGCACTCATGGCTCATACCACGATGTCGGCCACTCGAGCTCCACAACATGTTGAGGAAGGTTCATTTGGGCAAGAAGGTCGGGTGTCTCCACAAGAAAGTCAACCCGATTGTGAAGCTACAAATGAAGAAGAGGGGGTCGATCAAGAGACCATTGTTGAGTGTTGCCTGGGCGGTGAAGATAGAGGAGGAGTAGAGGAAGTTGAAGCTTCAAGGGTCGACAATGAGGAGGGATTTGAACATGACTATCAAGATAACTCTTGGGGAGCCAATGTATTGGCTATCAAGTTGGATTTGTTTGATTTCCTTCGTGAAGAGCCGGATGTTGACAATGCAAACCCGAGTGAAGAGATGACCCCTATAGGCCATATTGACAAGGTGAGTGAAAAGGAGCGCAATACTTGGGAGAAAGAAGTAGACGCCTTGGAACTTGCCTTGTATGGGAAATTGGAGGATCCTAGAGCCTCCAATGAAGAAAACTTGATGCCTCCTCCTCCTCTACCGCACTCGATGCCTAGTCCTTTGTCTTGTGAGACGGTTGGTGAAGAGGATCCTTGTCGGGCGGTGGAAAAGAGTTCCACTCTCGACCCCGTAGAAGAAGCGACACCCCTAGGGTGTGATCTCCCACATCATGACACCGAGCACGACTCTAGACCACTATACCTACCGGATGGTCATAAGAGTCGTAGCTATGTTGGTTCCAAAGACCCGGAAGATCACGAGAACCCCGAGCATAATGAAGATGATTGCTTCTTCCCTCCGACTTGGAAGCTCTTGGATGTGGCTAGGCTCGGCCATGTGAACTTAATTGAAGATGTTGCTAGAGCATTTGACTTACTCCTCCGAGCTCTTGATGGCTATGGAGGTGTAGTTGGTGAGAGTATCTTAGTAAATATCTTTTCCCTTTTCTTTTGTGCTTGTATTTGTGTTTATGTTTGTTTGTATAGTTTGGTTTCTAGGATTTGTTAGCCCTTGTGGAATTCTTGTTCATTTGGATTGTTGATGAGCGATGTGAGGGAGGGAATTTGATGTTGTATTTGAGTTCATTGTGATAGGTGTGAAGGAAAGGTGATTCCTAGAGGAGAGTAGATAATGATAGAGCTTGGATCGTGAGTATGGAAGACGGTTTTTGAAGCTTTGGTGAAGCTTTTGGGGTTTTGGGAGTCAAGAAGACCCATCCCGGGCGGGAAGGGAGCTTCCCGACCGGGAAGGATACGCCATCCCGACCGGGAAGGAGCCGTCCCGATCGGGATGGAGGTGCAAAAATTGAAGCTTGCTGGAGTGCCGTCCCGACCGGGACGAGTGTGTCTTCCCGACCGGGACCATCCATCCCGACCGGGATGGTCCCCTTTCTCCTCTTTTGGCCTCTTCTTCGACATTTGAGCCCACCCAACCATTGTATACCCCCACCCAACCTCCCTACCCATCCTTGCTCATGTCATATGACCATTACACTTCATTTACATACCCTCACCTCATTTCTCCTCCCTTTCCACCGAGTTTCACATCGAATCCTACCCCCCCTCACACCATTACTACCTCAACCATGCGTTTTATCGAGAATGAAGCGGAATAGCAATGATGAAGACAAGCAAGTGCTTATATTGATCTACGAGACGATGGAGCGAGTGAGTTGCTATCCTATTGGTTTTGGTAACTATTCTTACTTTTCCGTCTTTTATTGCTTGTTTTTCTCTTGTTTGCCCCCTTTCCCCTTGAGTCATGGTATCTTGGTGGCCTTCGAGGCCTCGGTAGTTGTTGCTCCCGACTCTCGATGATGTGACTACATCGAGAGTCATTTTCAAAAATCCAAATTTTACAAGATTTTCACTTTCTTTTTTGAGGATTTAGTCGGATTTAGGCGGAATCCGGGCTAGGTGACTTGATTACACCTAGCCCTCCCCTCCCATTTCCTTTTATTTCCTTCTTTTTATTTCTTCCCCCGTTCATATCTTTTCTTGTCTTGGCCCATGGTGACTTGACTACACCCCGGCCGGACGCCTTCTACCCTTTTCTTCACCTTATTTTTGATTTTTAGCTTTATTTTCGTAGTTTCTTTTATTTTTCTTTTGTCTCTCCGCACACTACAATTGAGCATATGAGGACATTGCTCGGTTTAAGTGTGGGGGAGCGATATTCTAGCATAGTTAGTTTTATTTTCTTAGTTTTTTTCGAAAAAATCTTAAAAAAAACCCTAAAAATTTGAAAAAAAATTCACAAAAATCAAAAAGATTTTCTTTTGTGTGTTTTCCTTTTTTGTCTTTGTGTCGTATATTTGTTTTGTATTGTGTGTTTTGCTTCCCTTTTCCTTATAGGTTGCTTAATCACCATTGTTTGGAAAGCTTTGAAGACATCCGGTAACATCTTTTATCCCTTTTTCCCCTCTTTATCTCTTGTGAAGTTTGGAGAAAGTTATGTTGAGGTGTGCTCGGGTGGAGCTTGTACTTACTTGCGGTTGATTTGGTGATTTGTTTGGAAGCTAGGGGTGGTGATTGTGTTGTTTATATGTTTGTTGTGTTTTGTTTTTGTTTTGTTGCCTTTTGTTTCTTTTTCTTTCATTTTCGTCGTGTCTTTGTTTTGTGTTGTGTTGTGAGTCATGTGTGTAAAACGTTTTCGAAATCCCGGTTTAGAGGCTAGTGTGCGAGTGTCTATTTTCCCTTCCTAGTTGTATAAATCGAGTCTTGGACTTTAGTCTAGTAGAATGACCCTAAATCAATGATTTCGTTGGTCCTTTACCTTGAGTCCACCTAGCTTATTACTAGGGATTTACTACGGGATTTGCATTTTGACCATTATGACCACCCACGGTGTGAAAAGGCCTTGGTTACCGAGTCTCGTCCCTTAGGTGACCGTGTTTAGGATTGCTCGACTAGTCCAAGTTCCCCCCTTTTTTGTGGGTTTGAAGAGGGATCGAGACCCCTGACTTACCCATTTACCTACCTCCCACACATATCCACACAATAAGTTGCAATTTGTTGAATTCTCCCTTTCTTGTCATACAAAGAAATGCCAAAAAGCCAAATCAAGCCAAAAGGGCAAAGAAAAGAAAATGAAAGAAAGAAAAGAATGAAGAAAAAGAAAAGCCAAAAAGAAAATAGAAAAGAAGAAAAAGAATGGCATGGCAAAACAAAGCAAAATTGCAAAAGAAAAGAGAAAATGCCAAAAGAAAACCCGATTCACAAAAATAACCCCTACCTCTCAAAATAAGCCTTTTTCCGACTTTTGCCGTGAAGAGCCTACCAAAGGACCGAGTCCCTAGGAAGGATGATAGCGGCATTAGTCGGTCTTCCCTCATTTTGCATATTTCCACCTTTTTACTTGGACTAGTTAGGCAGTTTTGGCCATGGGACGACCCTCTTGGCTCACGCTAAAGGGGGCGGGGTCTCACTTACCTACAGTGTCGACTAACACCGTGGTTCTTCACTTTTCCACTCCGCCGATCGTCCCGTAGTATGTTTTTAGAAAGTTAGGAGGACCTAGGTAAGTTACCAATGTTTTTATTGCTTTATCGTCATACTATTAGGATTTAGTTCACCTTGGTTTGTATTGCTAAGCTTTGGAACGTTGTCACTTGCCTCGAGTCCTAAACCGGTGTTTCATTCACCGCTTGTTTGAGGGAAGCGGTATTTGTTTTCTTTTGGGTGCAACCGATTATGTGTTTGTTTGTGTGTTTGTTTGTTTGTGTGTTTGGTGTCCGGTTGCATCCACAGTTTTGTCGCAAGACCCGACTTGCCTTGCGGAGTGCACTTTTCCTCTAAGTGTACTCGCGTGAGTTGAAAGGGCGTAGGGTGCGCTAATACCCACTCGGATAGTTTAGTAGTTAGTATGTACTTACTCGAGGGCGAGTAAGGGTTAAGTGTGGGGGAGTTGATAAGTGCCATTTGTAGTGCCTATTTCGTAGTGTTTTGGTCCCATTTTCCTTGTGGAATCGCTCCTTGGGAGCGGTTTATGGGCTACTTATGCTTCCTTTAGCTCGTTTTAGGTTCCCGAGACCGTTCATGAAGAGTTGGAGCGATTCCGACTCGATACATACACTTTTTGGAGCCAACGAAGCTAAGGAACGATCACTCGATGCCTTGGAGTCGACCCCGAGACCTTGGGACCCAATCCCGAGCCTCCGAGACCCGATCCCAAGTCCCGAGAATCGATGGGAAGCTCATGAGAAGCAAGGAGGGACCAAAAAGTTCATATTGGAGGCCTAAAAGGCTCATCCCGAACGGGTATGGCCTCATCCCGTCCGGGAAGAAGGAGGAAACAAAGATGAAGCTACTGAGGGTCCATCCCGACCGGGACCATGGCGTCCCGACCGGGACCACCTCATCCTGGCCGGGATGGCCATGCTGCAGCTCCGCCTTGTTTCCTTTCAATTTCTTTCCACTTGTAACCCTATATATACTCTTCCCTTGTTTTGTTAATGATATGTTAGACATTAGACCTTAAACCCGAGACTACTTTAGGTTAGATTAGCTTAGATTAGAGTAGATTAGTCGGTAATTAGTTGTTAATCCTAGTTTACTCTTGTAATTTGGGAATTCTTGAAGAATCCAACCAAGATTGACAACCTTGGTTGATGAATTTGGGTTTTCTTCCATTTATGCAAGATTTCTTCCTTTATTCCTCTCTAGTATGGTATAATCTCCTTTTCCTTCTCTTTAATCTTGTTTTATTCATCCAAGCTTGAATCTTTATTGATTGTTTTGTTCATTGTTCATTGTTTCTCTAGTTTCATTATGTATGTTTGGTTGTTTGAGTTAGTTCTTCTTGTTAGTGTTAGTTTTAGTATCGATATGTTAGAGTAGTGTTCTTGCTAGGGTTAGTAGGGTGATTAGGGTGTTAATTGGGTGATTAAGGGTTTGTTGGAGATGTTGGTGGAAGATTTGGGTTTCTTCTTGGTTTGGTGCACATCACATGTTTGTTGAAATGCTTGAATGACTAAGTAGTTGCGAATGCTTGTTTTTTCTTGCCTTTCTCTTGTGGGTGATAGTTTGTTTGTGGGTCCGGTTCCCTCACTAAGTTGCGAGCCTGGTGAGGACGACCCCTAGGTCAGTCTAAGTAGCGAGAGCCCGGATGCGACCTAGGCCACTATAGCACGTTAGAACCCCGTTTGTCATGTGTATCGCCGAGATGGGTTATAGGATGAACCTCTAGGTAGGTCTAAGTTGCGAGAGCCCGGACCATCCTAGATCACCCTACTACCTCCTTCACTTTAGTTCTCCCTTGACCATTCCGTTACCCCTTTGACCCCGACCTAATCCTAGCCTGTTTTCCTTGTTTGTTTTCTCCGTCTCCTTAGTCATAGTCTTAGCCTTCTCCTCCTAGATTAGCTTGTCTCGAACATAGTCCTAGACCGTAGCATACCTTAGTCCATCCTCCCGTCCCTGTGGATTCGACCCGACTTACCCTAGCTACCTTAGTTAGGTTTAGCCGGTTTTATTTGACGGTTGGGATCCACGACAAATTCCACCCATCATGGCGTTCCGATAGGCAGGGTTGGCGGTTGGAGTGAAGTAATTGGTTGTTGGCTGTTGTTGGAGAAGCATCTCATGTTGGAGTAGCTTCTCGTGTAGAGCCTCGAAACTGATGGGTGTGTCGCGATTTCGAACTTGGTCAATGACAGATTTATAGAGTTCATAGTCAAGGCCATTAAGAACTCGTGAAATCACGTCTTTGGGATCAAGGATTTTGCCCATAAGAGCCAATTGATCCACACATGCTTTTATCGAGTTAATGTACTCGGCAATGGATTGATCTGTGTTTTTAGAAATTGAGTCAAATTTTGTTTTGATTTGTTGTATATGTATGCGTGATGGGTTTGCATAGGTTTGTGCCAAGATATCCCAGGCTTCTTTAGCGGTTTTTGCTCGGACTATCGAGGCTTGAAGGGCAGAGGTGAGGATGCCCATGAGGGCACCTAGGACGAGACCATCTTGTTTTAGCCAAGACATGTAGGCTGGGTTTGGGACCTCCTGCTCGTTGGCGTCAACTATGGTGGCAGCAGGGGTAGGTTCTGAACCATCTAGGAATCCAAAGAGGCTCAACCCAAAAAGTATATGGGTAAGTTGGAACCTCTAGGATGTATAGTTGAGGGGTGTCAATTTTATAACGTGATTGAGGTTCAGGGCCGTGAGTGGTTTGGCCGCATCATGGGGGTTAGGGATGTTGGTTTCGGTGGTGTTGTTAGTCATGGTGGAAGTCTGGTTGTTGATGTGGTGTTTGCTGCGCTTGAATTGATGGCGTTTGGGACGAAGGAGGTTGGATCGATTTAGACGCTCTGATACCATATAAAACAGGAGAATTGTATTGTTATTGTAAAGTTATATTTCACCAATGAAAGGGAGTACATATTTATAGTGAAGTAGGATGAAACTATTGCTCTAATTATAATGTAAACATAATCACTAATTATTCTAATTTACAATGTAAACACAATTATTGCTCCTTGATTGAGGGAGAGGATTGATATGATGATTGTGGATTGATGTGGATATTGATTTTTGCTTTATTTGGGTTAATATGGTTAATACTCTCTTTGTTCCTTCATTCTTTGTTTTGCCTCGTTATTCTTCTTCATCTTATCGTTGCTGCTATTCGTCTCGTGGTTGCTGCAGCTTTGATGTTTGTTCGAGTTCTTTTGTGCGAGAAGTCTCGTCAATCTCGATCTGTTCTTGTTCTAGTGCTCTCCTTCATCTCTTAATCTTTATTTCGTGAAGACCAACTGAGGACAGTACATGTATATGCTCGTTTCGGAAATCGACTCAAGGTAACTTTAGGACGTTACTCGATTTTATATCGTATGTTTGAGTAGTAGTATGTAGTAAGTACTTTTTAACTTCGGTTTTCTAATTTAGCTATTTATTATTGCTAATAATATTAATTTTAAATCGTATGTCTTATCAATATTTTTACAAGTTTCGATATCATTTTATAAATCGTTAGTAATTTAATTATTTACGATCGTCATAATATTTTGTTGGTTATCGTGACACTAGTAACTAAATAATATCGATTTCATATATTCGTCATATTTTGTTAATTTATAATTTTAACTCAAAATCGTATTTTTATAATATAGTCGAGATTTGTAAACTCATTTAATAAATTAATTTCATTTAACGACTTATATTAATAAATGAGAAAATAGTCGATTTTATTTTAAATACATTTTTAGTCGAGACTATATTCCCTAATAATTTCTCATTTATCTACGATTGATTATTTTTAGTAAAATCAGTATTATTTATTCATAAAAGTTATTTGTTAAAAATAATTTGAAATCTTTGTAATTTCGTTTAATTTATAAAACTCGTTGACTCAATTAATTTTGATATCATTTTCTTTAAACGTCTCTTTTCTAAGGTTTATAGTTTTAATTCGATTTCTTAATCATTTATAAAATACTATATATTGACTTATTATATTTTATTTATATTTTGGGTAACGAATTTAGAAATATATTAAAGTTACGATAACGACAATAATAATAAAATGTTAATTTCGTTAGAAATGCTATTTCACTTATTTTAATAACTTACGTATTTTCTATAAGACTTTCTATTTTAAGTAACTTTCTAAAATTAGTAAGTTTCTATTTATAGAAAGTTTCCTTTTTATATAAAATGTTTATTCCTTTTATCCATATCATTTATATTGATTATATTTACTTTTGAATATCGATAATGGCTTGTTTTGGAGTTATGGAATAAAGAGAAGTGTGGGGTTAGAGTAATATAGTCTAGGATGTACGTTTTTGCCATCAACTATAAGGCTAGTGTGTCTTTATGGGGCACATTGGTTGTTGAACTAAGCATGGTTTGTGTTCAGGAGAGTGTGCATTGTGCCCTTAAACTTAGATATCGCATCGTGTAAGTAGCGTCGGGTTGAACTGGATATGGTTTGTATCTAGGAGGGGTGTATACTACTTAAAACAGGACCTCGCTGCACGCAGTTCTGTTATGGTTGAGTTGCCTAGTTAGAGACTGGATTCTGTTATGAGTTAAGTCTACAGTTCTCGAAACTAGTTTCCAGTATTATCCTAGTGAAAGTCTAGCCTTGTGCACACTGATCGAATCTCCATAACGCCATTTTTGAATATTTATATTATCGATTGATTTTGACTTGCAGGTTGGCAAGTGCTTTAAGTTTCGTTGAAAACTTATTTTTATTATATCGTTTTAATGTTCTCTTTTTAAATATTTTGATATAATAATACTATTTTTTTCCATATGATATAATTTGGCTGGGAGAACATCTGAGTTACTCCCCACTGATGTGGCTGTTATGTTTATACATGACAGGTATTTGCTGCTGGGTTTTGGGTGTGAGCTAGCGAGTAGCATGGATCCTACTCTTTCTTTATTCATGTAATTTAATTTATGGATTTGTATAACCTGTTTGGTGAATTTTCTCTTTAGCCCTTTTGTAAAAAGAGACATTTGTATTGACTTACCATTTCTTTTAATAAGATATAGTTTGTCAGTGTGTTTTAATCCCCCAACTCTACAGTGTTTCCGCCACTGTATTGCGTTAGATTTTCTAGGGGATTACAGGCCTCATATGTATATTATTCATACTGTTATAACAGTAAGTACTAGTGTGGTGTAGTAGTTAAGATGGTGATATTTGACCTACAGGTCAAGAGTTTGATCCCTGTTAATGTTAATTTTTAAGATTTTTGTGCTTCAATTAAGAAAGATTGTCATAAGACTGCCAAACATCCCCTCACCCAAATCAATCACTACATTACTTCCCTCATACCCTTCCCAATCCCCTCATTTTAAATCCATTTCTCAACTCAATTCATCTCTCTCTAACAAAACCCCAACAAATAATCTTCATTAATACTCCGACCATACTCCGTCACCTACTCCAACCATACTGCGTTTTTAACATAACATACTCCGTCAGTAACTCCGATCATCATACGAAGGTATGTTCATGTTTCATCTTCATCATCTTCATCTTCATCTTCATGCTTCTTTTTCTTCATCATCTTCATCTTCATGCTTCTTTTTATTTTTCATACTTTTTTTTTGGTATTTATAAAATTATTCATCTTCATTATCCACAAAAAAAGAACAACTTCATCTTCAAGATAAAGTTTGAAAATGAAGTTGTTCTTTTTTTGTGGGATGAATGAAGGTTGAAGATGAACAAGTCATTTAGTGCGTAATGTTCTTGCAGAATTGCAAGGTCACACACTTTCAGTTGTATAGTCACACTCATTAGGTTGTAGAATCACGCATCTGTACACTCATTGTAGTCACATATTCAGTTGTATAGTCACACTCATTAGGCTGTATAGTCACACTCGCTATGTTGTAGAATCACGCAGCTGTATAATACCTTGGATTAAGGTACCATGCGTTTAATCATCTTCATCTTCATACTTGTTTTATTTTTCATACCTTCTTTTTTTTGGTATTCATAAAATTAAAAAAAATGAAGGTTGAATATTTAATGAATGTTTAGATATTTTCGTTTTTTTAAAGTCACGGTCGTCCATTCATTATTCACAAAAAAAAATGAAGGTTGAATATGGATGAATGAAGGTTGAATATTTAATGAATGTTTAAATAATTTGTTCTGATTCGTAGGTATAATCATCTTTCTAATTATGAATGTGACTTTGCTAATGATGATTGAAGTATAATTAACTGTATGGCTTTTATTCTCCATTTTACGGTTTCAGTTTTGTAGTCACACAATTTAGGTTGTATAGTCAAACAGTTGATGTTGTATAGTCACACTCATTATATTGTAGAATCACACAAATTCTTGCAGTGATCAGTGTGTGTAATCATCTTTGCTAATGATGATTGAAGTATAAATAAGTATAATTTAGTTGTATAGTCACAGAGATTAGGTTGTATAGTCACACAGTTGAAGTTGTATAGTCATACTCGTTATATTGTAGGATCACAGTCATTATGTTGTAGGAACACACCATTTATGTTGTATTGTCACACAGTTAAAGTTGTATAGTCACACTCATTATGCTGGACAATCATGCAGCTATACAGTCATTGTAGTCACATATTCAGTTATATAGTCATATTCATTGTGTGATTTAGATTGATTGTGTGTTTTGTCGCAGCGAAATGGCTGGTGGGAAGAGGAATGTTGGTAAAAGGGACGGTGGGAAGAAGAAGGTCGTGGAAGATACAATGGTCAACCAGGTAATTGGACAACGTATTGTTGCACACGTACCGGAGACCATCGTTAAGCTCTTGAGTGTTTATATGGGATAACATGTTTGCTTTAGGATGAACGTACTATATGTATTGGATGTTGGGTGGGTTAGAATGTTTTTATGTTTGACGTCCTATAGGTAAAGGATGGACTTTTTCTAATGTAAATATATTTCTATCGCTATTTTCTGGTTTCATAATTAATCACGCGAGGTCTATAGCAAAATCACTTATCCTTTCACCTTTAAAAGCACGCAGCTGTGCACCAATTGGTTTGTAGCCAAAAGTGTTCGTATTTGTATAGTCACATTCGCTTTGTTGTATAGTCACCCTCGCTATGTTATATAGTCACACTCGATTTTGGTTTTTCATTTTGTATAGTCACACTCGCCATGCATTAGAATCACACTCATTAAGTTGTAGAATCACACACATTTTGTGCGTAATGTCAAACGTCAACATAATGAGTGTGACTATACAACTGAAAGTGTGTGACCTTGCAATTCAGCAAGAACATTACGCACAAATGTTTGATGAATGAATTTGGAAGATGAAGTTCGTTTTTTTTTATGAATGAATCTTGAAGATGAAGAAAATTTTCTTTTTTTGTTGGATGAATCGAAGTCGCTCATTTTACGTCTAACAATCACCTGTTGTAATATTTGTGATGGGAGAGTAGAACGTTTCAGTAATTTTCCGAATTTTAAATGCGTCTTACAAACAGGAAATCAACTATAAAAGAAACCAACATGAATGGAGGTTGAATATTTAATGAATGTTTAAATACTTTTGTATGTGATTAATACTTTCGTTTTTTTAGAATATCGTTACTGAGGAAGTCATAGTCGTCCATTCATCCAAAAAAATTTTTTTTTGATAATGAAGATGAATAATTTTATAAATACAAAAAAAAGGTATGAAAAATAAAACAAGCATGAAGATGAAGATGATTAAACGAATGATACCTTAATCCCAAGTTATTCTACAGCTGCGTGATTCTACAACATAGCGAGTGTGACTATACAGCATAATGAGTGTGACTATACAACTGAATATGTGACTACAATGAGTGTATAGCTGCGTGATTTTACAACATAATGAGTGTGACTATAAAACATAATGAGTGTGACTATACAACTAAAAGTGTGTGACTTTGCAATTCTGCAAAAACATTACGCATGATGAAGATGATGATAGGATGAAGATGAAGATGTTCATCAAACTTCCGTCATTCATCAAGCTTGAAGATGAAGATGTTCTTATTTTTTGTTGGATGAATGAAGCTTGAGGATAAAGACACTTTTTTTTGTTGAATGAATGAATTTTGAAGATACGGATTTTTTTTTTGTTGAATGAATGAATGAATGTTGAAGATGATGATCTTTTTTTGTTTTATAGATGAAGATGAAGATGAGAGAGTGGTAAAGAGTGAGAGTAGTTGTAAGAAGTGAGAGTTTGATCGAGGGAAAGGTTGTTTTTCTCCTTTTCTCTCTCCACTGCCTATAAAGACACGGGTTTTGAATATCTTGATTCGTATCATTTTATTTTAACCGGTTAAAACATTTGAAAACATTATAGAGTTTTTTGTCAGAAGACACCCAACATTTAGGTCTTCTGCAAAAATGATACTTATAGTTTTTTTTTGTCCAAAAGTACATTAAATGTATATTTCTTTGTTAAAAGACACCAAACACCAACTTTCGTAAAAAAATCATCAATATTGACAGTTCTCATCCTTTAATCTTCTTCCCTTGACCCTGAATTAACCCCCCTCCCTTAATCGAACTCAGTTAACATCTTCTTTCCCTCTTCCTTTGTATTACCTTTATTATCTCTCTTTCTCATCCTCTTTATTTCCCACAAAACCACACTACTCCATTTTCCCTCCCAAAAAACTTACTCCCTTCGTTCCAATGAATTGTTTGCCTTTGTTTTTGGCACCAAGGGTAAGGGATCCAATGAGGAAGTGATATATGGAGCAAAACTTATGAGAAGGATCAAATTACATATAAAAAATATTCCTAAAATAGAAAGGCAACAATTCATTGAGACGCTCCAATATGGAATAGGCAAACAATTCACTGGGACGGAGGGAGTAATTTCCAACAAAAACCTCTTTTATTCTCCCCTTAATTGAACTAAACATTTTTTTTCGCTTGTGCATATTCTCAATTAACGTGACATCTTCAAGTACTCGTCTTATATGATACACATAAAGAATGAAATACAAATGGTTACTAAAATCAAAAATGAATTCACAAAAAAAAGGAATAACAAATGGTTACTCATAAATCACAAATTTAAACACAAAAATGAGTGTTCTTAGTTTCTTACAACAGAAACTTCAATTCAGTAATAGCTCGAAAATTCGTAATAACCTCTAACACACATATCCCCAAATTATAATCGAAATTACGGGTAAATAACTTAAAAACGAAAATTGAGTTCAAAATTTTAATTTGTTGCTAATGACTTAATGATTAATTTACTTAAATGAAGAGTTATAATTGAAAACTTACCGATTGAGGGAAAACTTTGTGGTTTTGACTTAAATAATGAAGATTGATTGAGATGTATGCAAATGAAGAGTAGCAAGGAATGAGGGTTTAATTAAGAATTGAGTGTTGAATTAAGAAAAAAGGGTTGATTGGGTCTAATTAAGGAAGATGGTTGAATTAAAGAAAGATAGTTGATTGAGTTTGATCAAGGAAGAATGGTTGATTAAGGGAGAATGGTTGATTAAGAGATGAAGGAAGATGATTAAAAGAAGAGGACCATCAATATTAACGGTTTTTTGACGGAAGTTGGGATTTGGTGCATTATAACAAAGAAATGTAAATTTAAAGTGTTTTTGGGCAAAAAATAAAACTATAAGTGCCTTTTTTTGCAGAATACCTAAATGTTAGGTGCCTTCTGACAAAAAACGCAACATTATACGTATAAACATGATGACGATAAAACTTATTATATTAATTACAGATGATTTTTTTTATACTATTAGACGACCAACATAGGCAAAACATAGCTTGAAATGTCTATGCATGTTTTTAAAGGGTTTTTTTGGTCAAAAAACACCTAACATTTAGTTTTTTTTGTAAAAAAGACACCTATATTTTTTTTGCCCAAAAGCATCTTAAGTTTCCATTTCTTTGTCTAAAGGCACCAAAGCCCAAATTTCGTCAACATTAAATTTAACGGTTGTTTCATTTTTATTTCTTTTAATCACCTTCATGTCTTAATCAAACCCAAATAATCCTTTATCCCCTTTATTCCCTCATAAGACTCTTTTTTTTCTCCATTAACTCTTTTATCCCTCTACTTAATTAAACCTTACATTTATTTATCTAATGACACGCGACCAATACAAATATGTATGTACGTTTTTATTGATAAATCCCTACAATATTTTTAGGGTTATTTCATGGGAATAATACCAACTATGTGTGTGCTTCTTAAAATAATCTAAACTATACGTAATCTCATTTTAATATGAACTACGCCTTCATTAATCTTGCTTCATTAATCTATAGTGACCCTTTATTTCCAACAAGCAGAAGGTCCAAAACCAACAGTTTGATCGGAGTAAGCACGACCTGAAGGAGATACATTATTGAATTCATGATCTCTCCCCTTCCCCTTCCCCTTCACTGCCTTAGCTAACATCAACTTGATTGGAACCAAACATCCTCCCCTCATTAATAGTAGTACTATGCCAACATTACTACTTTCTTTTCCAATTAATTATCTGTTAGAATATTTAATAATATTTGTGTGGCCTAAGTGTTTCGGTTTAAATATAAATTAAGTTCATATTAAATATTATGAGACTTTAATATAAAAGAAGACACCGTGATGGATCTGTTTCGATTAATGTACTTAAAGTCGGGAATTACTATTCCTTCCGACCTTACCCAGTACCAAAAGATGTCTTTTCACGAAAAGGTGTGAACGGTTTGACTTGAGATCAAATACGTATTTCTTGGCCTTGTACTTATACATATCAAGCAAGACATACGTTATTTTTACAATTTGACAGAAGAACAAAACCTTACACAAATTACAAAAAGTGAAAGACAGTTCCATCTCCATCATCAAGGAACGTAAAGGAAGGTTAAGGAGGAGAATCAATCTTCGTTTCTTATTATTATTGAGTGCGTCTGATAGACATGGACCAAGGTTAGTTCTTACTTCCGTTAATCGATTGTATTGGGTTGAATTAAATCGAATCTATAACGATTGTGGGACAGAATTTATTATCGATTCATAAAGTATAACTTACATTTGGTATCAGAGCCATTATAGATGCGATTAATTCACCCATGAAAACTTTCTTCAATTGCCTGTTTCGTATAGAGTATGTCTGTTACATGATATGAAGGTACTGCCGTAAAGTATTAAATTGAGTGATTGATGCCACTTGTTTGTATGATATATGATATGATTTCAAAACAAGTAGTACTGCCGTAAAGTATCATAATTTCTTCCACTTGAATATATATGATATGTTTTTGCCTGACAAGTATTACTGTATTACTGTCGTAAAGTATCAGAACAAGTATTACTGCCGTAAATTCAATGATATATGATATTGATTTTGCCCGACAAAATTGGTGCGCATCCGGGAAAAATTTCAATAAAATTGCCTGACGAAATTTCAATAAAATTCTTTAATATTTATTCCGCTGTCCGCTGTTTCATTTGTCTATTGATTTTACAAAGAAAATTCATTATTTTTATGTTATAGTACTTGTCATGGTCATTGATTCATGAGTTTTGTTTGGCAGCATAAAATTATCTACAAAGAATTATACCGCATTATTGTACCAAATATGTATTAATGGTCATATGATTGTTTTGTACTGTGGACTTGTGATGAATGTTTTTCTTTGTTATTAATATTGTTTTATCATCATAATGCTGAAATGGATCATCTGACCTTATCACTTGACTATATATTACTCCACATATAGTTGCAAGAGGATGATATGATGGGTTATCTTGGGTAAATTTTGTGTTATGAAAATTAACATATTATGATGTAAATTTGCCATTATAGTTAAAATGTTTATATTGTATGTGACATGTTAGTCACCAAAGTGGCCTTATTATATCATATGTAAACATTTTTAAAATAAACGTTATGTAATTGATCATGATTAAAGAGATATTAAAATGACATTATAGTTAGATTGATCAATTGTTTTGTTATCTATATTTTAGGACATCACCCAAAGGTGGGTCATTAAATATAGTTAATGACATAAAAGGATTAATTATTCATAATTGAGTCTGATAGTGTGTATACAGTATTGTGTTATAGTTAATTGTTAAATTTTATATATTAATATCAATGAAAGTTACTTGTATTTTTAAGTGTTGCCCAAAGGTCATTTAAATACATGTATGAAATGTTTGTATGATATTGTATGAATCTGTATGAAAGTATTTCAAAGCACTATAGGTAATCGCGTATAAATGTCGCAGCTTCTCCTAATATGTTTGCATCTGCTAACTCTGTCGTCAAGTTTAATGGGCTTAGTTATGATGAATGGGCTGAAAAGATCCGGTTTACACTGGGAATAATGTCATTAGACATTGCCATCCTCACAGATGAAGAACCTGCAACCATTACAGATGATAGCTCCGAAGCCGAGAAATGTCGTTATCAAGCTTGGGAGCGATCTAACAGGTTGAGCTTAAACCTTATGAGGATGACAATGGTCGATAACATTAAGCCGTCTATGCCCAAGACAGAGAAAGCAAGGGAATTCATGCTCAAAGTAAAGGAATGTTCACGGTCGGATTTAGCTGACAAGTTAATTTTAGGCAGCTTAAGCAAGAACAATTGTCTGTTTGTCATGTATGTCCAAAAGCTAAGTTCAGAAGATTATCTTTTCCTACTAGTACTACTATTTCCAAATCTATGCTCGAATTACTCCATGTTGATCTATGGGGACCTTATTATCATTCTACTCACTCTAATCAATGATTCTCCTCACTATTGTTGATGATTATTCTAGAAGCACTTTGACTCATTTACTCAATAACAAGAGTAGTGCCTTCTCCATTATATCCTTAAAAGTTTCATCGTTTACATAGAAAACCATTTCCAACTTAAAGTCAAATACATAAGAAGCGACAATGGAATGGAATTCAGTGACACTCAAGCTATAGAATTCTACACTTCTAAAGGAATAATTCATCAAACTTCTTGTGTTAACATACCTCAACAAAATGGTGTTGTTGAACGCAAACACAGACACCTCCTTGACACGACCACGAGCTTATTTTTCCAAGCCAACCTACCTTCAAATACGGGGGGAATGCATTCTCACTGTCACTTATCTCATCAATAGAACACCCTCAAGCGCACTAGCCTACAAGACCCCACTAGAGGTTCTATACAACAAACCACCTTCCTACACTCATTTAAGAACCTTTGTATGCCTTTGTTTTGTTGCCACATTAAAGAGGAATAGACACAAATTTGATCTGAAGGCCAATCCTTGCATGTTACTTGGATATGCTTTTGGAAAGAAAGCTTATACAGTTCTTGACCTCACAAACCACAAAATATTTCATAGTAGAGATGTCGTTTTCCATGAAAACATCCTACCCTTTCACATGAGTAACATCTCAAAATTCTTCCCTCAAAGCTCCACTACATATCTTAATTACCAGCCAAATGTCTGATCCCATATTCTTCAAGCCTCCACAACATGACCTCCAAAACCAAGAATTGCTCGACACTACAAACCTTAACACCAACGCAGAGGCCACTTCATTCACTAACTCTTCCAGTCTTGATTCCATCACAACTAATGATCAATCCACACAATCCTCACCTCTAATTCAGCCTCCACCTGGCAGAATCAGAAGGACACCAGCTTACCTCCAAGACTATGACACCACGTACACTTCCTCCTTCTCTGTCTCATCCTGCGTTTGCTACCTCTGTCACTTCTCCTCATTGGTGCAATCTGGTCACTTTTGAGTCCCTTTCTTCTACTAGTCAAACCAACATCAACAACATCATTTCTTGCTCTGATACCATGTTAATCTTGGTATTGGATTCATTGTTTGAGAAAATAAATGTTGAAAGATTGAAATTGTTGTATTGATTAAATTGCGGCAGTACATGGACAACTATCTATATATATTACAAGATGATAAAAAAGACCTAGAGGACATGTGTAGGACATGTGTCATACTTGGATCAAGTGTTATGAATAGATAGTTGGGCTTGGTTCTAGAGGGCCTTTAGATATCTCACTTGGTGAGTCCAACAAATATAGCTTATTTGGATAAAAGACGATTGTGGCGTGACAAGTCACTGTCCTGAAGTCGATTTGCCCCGTACTCTACACACGGTTTTCATGGCAATCGACGCCCAGGAGTGCACAATCTTTAATTTGTAGTTTCGGTGTAGACGAAACCACAAAATGAACCCCACCAAGAACGTTGCCAAGTAACTCTCGAAAGTAAGAGAGAAGTAGAGTGAAAATGTAGATAGAAGAAGAGATGTGTGATTGTTGTGTGTCTTTGAGTTTTGGGGTATTGGTTTATATAGTGGTGAATTAAGCATAGTAAATCACGATTTCAACATAGAAATGATGTATTATTTCAACATGAATCAAGAATGAAAAACGCACAATTAGTTTGGAAATACGTTCCAAGACTAATTCCTAGTATTTGCTTCTTTTGAAGCATCAAGTCCAACACACTAATCCACGACAAACTATCAAGCATTGCAATACTCTCTTTGTTAAGCTTTCTTAGTAAAGCATATTTCCCTTACGACTTGGTATCCTCGTTCTTTACTTAATCTCGATCTTGTTAGTCCGACTTAAGATGTGATATTCGGATTTTCCTGACTAAACTTGCGACGGGACTACGAGTTAAGTGACACACGAGTTTTTCAAAGGGATTGGAAGAGTCATCTCACCAGAGTGGGCTCCAAATGTGAATTATATACAAAAAGGGGAGGAGATAGCTAGGGGCTGGGTTTCTTCGGGGTTAAGCATTTGCTTAAAGTAATGAATCAATCAATCAAGGGATTACCTTTTTCAAAATCTTCGTAGGCTTTATTTCCTTATCCACAAATTCTTGTTGTATTTGAATCATTTAAAACGACGAGCTGTGGAAATCGTCGTAATTTAATGTCCATGGAATAATATGTGGCCCCGCTGTTTGTACATCCTTGCAAGAAAAGTTGGGTTAAGCTTGTTTAATGAGATGATGATGATTGCAAATAATACTGGATCCGCATGTTGCACACACCAATTTATTTAATAACGTGCACGGTTATCGTTAAGTAACAGTAACGTACTGTAACTTTAGACTTCTTTTTCCTCACAAGTACGTATCAAGTATGGAGTATAGTTTTATCTCTTTCTAACTTTGAATGAATATTGTCGTCATTAGTATATCATTACTGTCAATATAAGTTGATCTTTAAATATTGTGCATGTTTATCGTTAAGAGCATCCACAATGGTTTGGGTTCCATTGTGATCCATTTGTGGCCACGTCATTTACTTACAAACTCAACCCTTATGAACTTGTATCAACAATGGTAAAAGTCCATCCAAGTTCATAAATAGGTTCCACCCATAATCTACTTTTAACATTTAATTTCTACTAATAAAATATCTTATATTTAATTAATACTCGTTTTGGATTACTTTAACAATGAACTAATAAAAATAATTAATACAAACACTTTAAAAAAATTAAATTAAGCTAAATTACTTTTGCATGAACTAAATGGTTTCAATAAATGGAAACGCTCCACCATCAAAACAAAACACATGCAGCATACCGAAACAATAGGGACCCACTCTCTCACTCACTAAAATTGTGTGTGAATTACACACCACTCACTCTCTCATTATTATATTTGTATTTGCTGCTCACACTCTCCCCTCCTCACATCATTACTCCATTCATGAACCATGTCCGTCTGCTCAAAACAATTTTCATGAACACAAAACGGACGAACTCCAACAATGGGAGTAGAATTGTCCATCCTCGTAAAACCCCCTCATTGACAACCATTGTGGATGCCCTAAGTGACATGCAACTTTTAGAATTCGTTTGGTTCACATTGGAAATATTGTTTGATTACTATGAAGAAAATGAGTTCATGTGAAAACTCGTAGAAGAGTAACCAAACGAGTCATTACTCTTTTATCTCCTAATTAAGTACTTTTTTAATTTTGAATACGAAATATCAGTTTTGCCACTAAATCTATTATATCATCTCATCTGTGTCTATATAAGTTGATCACAGAGGTCAAAATGTTTAAGATACTTTAAATTTGTCAATATCTTACCAAATATATGCATTTAAATTCCTCTATGTATATCGTTCCAAATATATGAGTACTTTGTAAGTAAAATGTAAATATATTATTACTTCCTTCAACTTTTAATGATCTTTTCATGGGATATCATTTGAGAGAGTATTAAATAATCAAGTGGGAAGATCTTAGAAAGTTGGATGAAGTATTAGTCTATTACAGAGTACTACGAAGTACACTAGATTATTAAAAGAAGATTTATAATAATAATAATAATAATAATAATGATAATAATAATAATAATGATAATAATAATAAAGTTATTTAACGAGAATAATATCAATTATAGGGTTTCTTCTCAAAATAATACTCCGTACTAATTTAATTTAATCTGAGAAACATACGTATCATTAGACTAGTTAACCAAAACAGTATCGGTGACTTGTTACTTAGTGAACCCGTCCAACTTCCATTTTTACTTTTATTTAATTTCATATTTCATCGCTCTCTTTATTATTGTCAATATACGGAGCACTTAATTTTCATCCTCCATTAATGTCTTCCTCCTCTTTCTTCATCTTTATCTCCAACCAATCACTTTCAGACGGTTAATTCATTGAATCGGTTAAAAATGAGTTAGGTTACCTAATGTGGTCGGTTAAAAAGTCGCAAATACCATTCTGAGTTAACTAGTACAATAATACGTATTATTCTCTGAATAGTTCTCATCGTTTGAGTTTGTTGAGGATACGAGCGCTTATATGGCGAAATCCTTTGTGTCATAGGCATGAATCATCAATTGTCACTTTCATACAAGATAAGGAATCAGATCAAAGCAACCGTATTCAAGTCTACAATACAAACGTTTTTATAACTATGTTACTAGTGCCTTTAACTATAATACGACAAACATTCGAGTGATCAAAACCACTTTTTACCTTTGTCGCTTATTAGTTGAGCTATACTTAGTAGGTTATGTTTAGGATTGTCGACTAAATACAGAGTATACGTTGCTATTGCATGTGTGTCCGAAACACCTACTTTACCCATACCAATTTATTTGCCCTTTTGTTGTAGTGGCTCTATCATATATAGTCTTCAGGCAAGTGAAAGAAATTATTTTTTTGTCACCGGTCATGTGCCTAAACATCTACTACCCAGATACCACTTGTTATTTTTCTTTCACTTATAAGTGCAATCAAATTAAACTCATAAGTTGGTCATGGATGTTGGAGGATCGATCAGGAGTGAAAGAACTGAATTGCTAAATTGAGACCGGAATTCATCATGTGTGCTTTAGCTATAGTGAGGTCACCCCGGCTTATCTTCTTTAATATGTAGAGCTAAATTAAAGTAGGTTGGGGGTGGTTGATGCTCCAGAACGTGAGGCGCGTCGCAAGCTAAGGAACGTACACAACTTATGACCTGACCTGACCTGACCAACCAAGTTTCAACGCTTAAGACTGTAGTATATATGTTAGGTCAACAAACAAAAAAACTCTCAAACCTTGACTTTGTTTTTATATAATCAGGCAAAGGAAGTGCATGCATTACTATAAATGACATTACTTCTGCATGCATTTATTTACTCTATTTATTTAAGAAAATAAAGCATATATATAATCCTACATGCATACATCAGACAAACATACTCTCCCACAATAATACAGAATGACTGGGTAAAAAGACTACTTTAATTTTTCTTTTTCTTTTTCCAAATAAATAAAAGAGATCACAACCAACTTTAGCTAGTTTGCTCATTGCTGAAACCCAAGATTATTACGGACTAATATTTGTTTCCATTGTCCATGCATGCATTGGTGAAAGACTGAGTTGGAAAGTCTTTCACCAATGCATGCATGGACAAATGTCTTTTTAATCATTTTTCGTTACTCCGTATTAGATACCGAGTATATACAAGTACAATATAACATCAGGTCTACGAAAAGATTGTTTCTAATAAATTAGTGGGAGACGTAACATGAAAAATGAGAATTAAGTCACTCTTTTCTATTATGCGAGAGGTTTCTTGATAAAACATACTACGAGGGACAAACTAAGGGTAACATTATCAGACAGACTTTCCAAAGTCTTAAGACTCTGTCACCTCAACTTTCCACTCATTTTTATTATTTGTTTATTGCTCAAAATCTCCTCAGACTCACCTCAGACTTTATACATTATCAAGTCAGACTTTGTTCAGACTCACCTTACCCCTTTTTGGTAAAGAACTTAATTAATTTGGTTTAGTTTGGGATTAAACAATTACAATTTACTTGTTCCGTACAAATTACTACTTACTTTACTATTTAATTTAATTAAAAAATTTAACTTGTTTTATTTTAGTGTTGTTTGTTTTTGTGTGACATACAAAAACACGGGTAGACAATCTTAAGGACTTCGTTCATATTATAGGTCCGGATGATTTATGATATTTTAATTATGTCTTGCTTATATTAATTTACGATATTTTAATATTATATTTTCGTACATAGCCTTAGGTATATCGATTTAGGTTATTGACTTATGATTCCACTCGTAATTATTATTTTGCAAAAAAAAAATCCGTCAGAGGCCGGACGGTCATCCGTTTTTTTCATTTTCAAAATAACGATTACATTAAAATTGTTAATTCCGTATTTAATTAGTTAATTGCATTTCTATTTGTTAAACAAGTGTTTAATTACGTTAACCCAGTTAATTAAGTGAAATTGTATTTTTATTTGTTAAATAAGTGTGTAATTAGGTAATTAAGTTAAATTAGTTTATTAAGTGTTTAATTAAGTAATTATTTCGTAAGTCAAATTGGTTAATTAAGTATTTTATTAGTTAAATATGTACTTCGTATTAAAAAGTTTATTAGGGGTCAAGGGTTAATTGATTTTATACTCTCTATGTCTTGTTCATTTATTTACCTTTGATTAAAAAAAATCTTACAAATAATATAAAAGGTAAACAACTGACCGAGACGGAAAAAAAAGTTTGGAATAGATGGACAATTAAACAAAGAAGTGAGACTTTAAAACAATTGAAAATAAAAAATTGTATAAATACGAGTAATTTATCAGATAATATGTCGAGAAATACGTAACATGAGTCATGACCCCACAAAAGTCTTAAGTTGAGTCCTTAAAATTCAAGACTCAACTTAAGACTTTGGTACTTTATTAGTAGACCCCACACGAGTCTTGATACAAGACTCATCTCAAGACTACCAATAATCTTCTCAAGACTACCAAAAATCTTAAGACTCCCTCAAGACTACCAAAAATCTTAAAACCTTCCCCAAGATTTTACAATATTATTGGTAAGACTCACATGAGTCTTGAGAGAAGACTCACCTCAAGACTACCAATAATCTTACCCTAATGTCTAGACTCCTCTCATATTCAATTCTTTTGTACACTTCTATAAAGTTAAGATATTCGTATTAAAAATCTGAGTTTATCACTAATAACCCCCTTCTATGTTACCGATTTTTCAAATTACCCCCAAAAATGGATTCCGTTAAAATTACCCCCGTAAAGTTGTTAAAAAATTAGATTTTGCCCCCAGTGCTCCTTTTGTCCCCTTTCCGGTGAGTTTTGCTGATTTTCTTCCCATTTTGCCCCTCCCCTCACAAACACCCTCCCTCCTCTCCTAAACCCCCTTTCACTCATTCTAAGTCACTCAACCCTACCAAACCCCCAATTTCCCCCAATTTCCCGGAACCTTAACCCTAATCTCTGAAATTGACCCAAAATCGACCCAGAATCGAGCGCGTGACCCATCTAAAGGCAATCGATCCACTTCCAAAGGTAATTTCTCTTCCTTCCTCTTCCCATTTTCGTCTCTTCTGTTTTCGCGGTTTTGCAAAATCAGATTAGGGTTTAGTGTTCGAATTGGAATTGAATACTACTGTTTGAATTGAATTGGGGGCACCTGTGTTTCGTAAGTTGTGGTTCTTCGCAGTATGTAAAGTATTTCAATTGAGGACTATTTCAGTTGTGGTTCTTCGTAGTATGTAATGTCGACTGTAATTCGTAAGTTATGTTTGCGTTGGAATGGATTACATTTCGGTTTGGTAGCTGTTATGATCCGATGTACCTCAATTGACTATAGAACAGAAGTATGAAATGTGGACTGAAGTAATTTTGTTTATATTTTGATTAGGATGGAGTTCCATGTGGAGTTCAATCTGCGAACATTCTTTGGTGGTGAGTTTGCTCTAGTCAATGGTAGAACCGAATATGTTGGGGGTGGTATGCATCTAGAATGTGGGTTAAATACTCAAAATCTGAATGTCCAATACTTGAGAAATATAGGAGAGCGTTTGATGGGAAGAAGAGACTTCGAAATTTACTATACTAGAGCCGATCCTAGACTTGCTCAAACCATGGGGAAGGCAATGGTTACATGTCCACATGATGTGGACTGTTTGTTGAGGACAATGACAAAAGAGAGGTCAGTAACGGTGTTCATGGCGATAAGGAAAAAGTTGAATTATGTGCCCTTTCCAAGGACCAAACGTCCAAGTGTGGACCAGGTGGAAAAAAATCAGCAGAATATGCCAAGGGACCACTTCCCCATAAGGGAATCTTCCACATTGAAAGCACCCTCAACAACGCCACCCACTCCACCCACTCACAATAAACAACTCTCTTCACCTTCAGAGTTGAGAAGAAGCCCTAGGTTAAGTAAGGCTGCCTCTTCAACCTCTGCTCACCCCTCCATTCCAACTGCAGAGCAACCACTTTGCTCACCTGAAGCAGCAAAAAAATATTCCCATTTAATTGGCGTCAGTAAGCCGTTGGAGCATTTACTTGGGATAAATGAAGGCAAAAGAGGGCAGAAATTACCATTCAAGAGGAAGTTAGTGTTTCGAGAGTCCAGTGAATCTGAGGCCGTGGCCTTAGATAAGGCCGATCAAGGCACAGATCTAGGTGGTGGAAAGTGTTTGAAAGAACAACATCAGAGGAGAAATGTTGGTGACGATGATGAAGATATTTTGTTGAGCTCCTTAAAGAAAAGAGGTAAAAGAAAAAGTACGAAGGGGGTGGCTGAGGACGAAGTTGAGAAAATCATAGCGTCCACTTTGAGAAGCTTGAGAAGTGGTGGTCAGAGGAAGGGGAAGCAGGTCATGGCTGAGGCAGATTCCAGTGGTGACGACGAAGTAAGTGACGAAGACTTTGTTCCAATTGAGGACGGCTTACGTGGAGTTAATGTTGGTGAGGATGATGTCGATGGTACTGTACCTGTGAGGGATACGAGAAAGAAGAGTAACACAGGTAAGGGTAGTGTAGGTAAGGCGAGTAAAAATAGGGGTAGTAAAAGTAAGGGGAATAGAAGTAAGGGGAAGAAAAGGAAGGGGAAACAAGTCGAGGAGGATGACGATGAGTTCAGTGATTCTGAAGTCAGCAGTGCTGATGAATTAGATCACGGTTTGAATGAATTTGATTTGGGTGTGAACCTTGATGAGCAGTTTGTAGGAGTAAGTCCAGAACTTGAAGCCAGAAACTTTGAGGAGGAGGCAGTTGGTGGAACCTCCAATCAGAACAAGGATAGAGAGATATTTGGTCTCGACAACTTGACTGTATTTGCTGGTGAGGACGCTGTGTGTGACGATGATGAGGTACGCAGTTTGGCTGACAGTGATGTTGATGAGGGATGCATTTACCCTACATTCAACCCCAAAACAGACTTCGATAAACCGATTCAGTTAAAGGTTGGTTTGCAATTCCGTAGTGTAGACATTTTTAGGAAAGCATTAAGAGAGCATAGCGTTTCTAATTCCTATGATTTTTACTACACTCACAATGAAAGGGAGAGGGTCACTGCTAAGTGTAGGAACAGGTGCAATTGCGAGTGGAACAAGAAGAAGTCTAAGCTCGGTAAGTGTTCTTGTGGTGTAAAGAACCATTGTCTTTTTCTTGTTCATGCTAGAAAACTACCCGACTCTAGCACATTCCAAATTAAGTTCGTACAATTGAAACACAACTGTGTCATGAGTAGCTACAATAGGAAAGTGTCTGCAGAGTACTTAGCCGAGAAATACATTGAGTTCTGGAAAGAAAACATTGATTGGAAGTTGAGATCTTTTCAGAGGCATGCGACTAAGGATTTGGGTGTTTACGTGAGCTACAGCAAGTGTTGGTACGCAAGGTGTAGAGCAAAATTGATAATATATGGGAATGCAGATGATCAGTATGCTAGAGTTTGGGACTATGCAGCAGCAATTAGGAAGTACAACGAAGGATCATCATCCTTTGTCGTTTGCGATGGTATTGACAGACCCCCACCACTCTTCAAGAGGCTTTATATTTGTCTCCAAGCTTGCAAAGAGGGCTACAATAAAGGTTGTAGGCCTATCTTGAGTGTTGACGGCTGCCATTTGAGAGGTGCGTACCCTGGAATGATCCTCACTGCAGTTGGGATTGATGGTAACAACAACATCTACCCAATTGCTTGGGCAGTGGTAGAGGTTGAGAGCAAGGACTCCTGGACATGGTTTCTAGAGTTACTCATTTCTGACTTGGGGAAGCCTGACGGTGAAGTGCTGACCATAATGTCAGATAGGCAGAAGGGCTTGGTTGATGCTCTTTCGGATGTGGTCCCAAAGAGCAACGTCAGGTACTGTGTGAAACATATTTGGGAAAACTTCAAAGCAAGGTGGGGTGGTCCGTTGTACGAGGCTGCCTTCTGGAATGCTGTAAAGGCCTTAACTAAGGTGACATGACATTAAATTTACATTTACTCTTACTGTATCACTAGAAATGCTAACGTATTGGATTGTTTGCAGGGAGAATTCAACAAAGAACTGTTGGGGCTGAAGTTGTTTGATGAAGAAGCTTGGTCTTACTTGGAAAACATTCCTACGAGAAACTGGTCGAGACATGCATTCGACACCCAATGTAAGTCTGATATACTACTGAACAACATATGTGAGGTGTTCAATAGTGTTCTCAAGGAGTGCAGGGACAAACCCATTATTACACAAATGGAGTGGATGAGGAAATATGTGATGAATAGATTTTGTCAGAGGAGGGAAATGGGGGAGAGGTATGAGGGAAGGATGATGCCATATGTCACGAAGTACCTCGAGTTTACTAAGAATGAGGCTAGGTTCTGCACTGTCGTTCAGTCATGTGCTAATCAGTTTGAAGTCGACTACTAGAACGACACTGCAGCTGTGAGCTTGAATGCTAGAACATGTTTCTGCAACCACTGGAATCTGACTGGGCTGCCTTGTGTTCATGCCTTGAGCTGCATGCTAGTGAAGAGGATGGACCCATACGAGTACGTCGACGACGTTTACTCAATAGGGAGGTACACTTTGGCTTACTCAACCCCTGTCTCACCTATGCCCGGTGTCAAACATTGGGAGGACACTGGTATGCCAGAGCCACTCCCACCACCACACAGAAGGTTACCTGGAAGGCCCAAGTCCAAGAAAAGAAGAATAGGAGCTGGGGAAGTCGAAGAGCGACGGATTAGAAGGGGGACAAAGGTGAACAAATGCAGCAACTGTGGCGGCCGTGGACACACTAAAAGAACATGCAAGAACCCGACTGCACCCTCTACATCTACAGCACAGAGGGCTCCTGGAGGTAGGCCTTTGGGAGGTAGTGCGTGGGTTGTAGAGACAAGGAGGAAGAGGCAGGCGAGGAATGTCCAGAGAGCACGTTTGGCTTTAGAGAATCAAGCTCAATCTACTCAAGCGACTGCAGAAGCTTCCACCTCGAGCATCAACCCTTCAACATCAAATCAAGTACCCAGTGGACAACCTCAGACACCAACAAGCTTTGTCGAACTTCTTAGTCAAGCTTCGACTTTAACTGGAAATATGATTTAGAACTCTTGTACGTATGATTGTGGATCTATTTTGTTGTGGTTGTATGACTTCGGATCTATTTTGTTGTGGTTGTATGACTTTGGATCTATTTTGTTGTGGTTGTATGACTTTGGGTCTATTTGGAACCTACTTTGCTTTCGAGTTAGAACAGTACTTTGCTTGTGGTTGTATGGCTTGTGGATCTGTTTTATTTGTAGTACTGCGCATTTGGTTATCAGGTGGCCAATTCCAGATCAGTTATTTGAAAGTTGTTCCTTGTCTTTGTATACAAATTGGTGACAATTCCTCTGTATAATGGGGGTGAAATGAAATATTTTCACACCATTCTGGGGGTTAATTTTATGTATACGTAGTCTTTGGGGGTTAATTTTATGTATATGTAGTCTTTGGGGGTTAATTTTATGTATACGTAGTCTTTGGGGGTAATATTAAAGAAAAAAAGAATTGTTAAACACAGGCTAATGTCACTCCTCCATCAGTACACTGGTATAATTCGACATTAATTAGTTAGGGATTCATGAAGTCATTTAATTTGCTGCCTAACAACCACACAGTCAACCTTGCTACTTACCAATTGAAGTTGTAGATTATATTGACCAATGAAAGAGGTGGTTGGTAAGGGCAATTAATGCTTCCCTAAAACCCTAAACCTATGAACCCTATAAATAGACCCTCAATTGCATCCTCAACAACCACAACTCCACATATTGAAAACCCTAGACCCTAACCTAAATATGGCAACGAATGGAGTGTACTACACCGGTCCTTGTACGGTTGTGCTTGCAGGGATGCCATCTAATGTGAGGAATCGCCAACTTGTGAGTAGAACATTCAGTAGGGTCAAGGACTACCTCCAAGGCAGGGGGTTCGAAGTGAAGACGATTAAATCCCTCTGGAATCAGGCTGAGTTTCGTGGGATTGTGTTGCTCACTTTTGGGAGGTCCGGAGAGGACTGCGTGTCGGCATTCAAGATGGCGACAATGTTCAAGCAGAAGTCAAGGGGGAAGGAGGAATGGAACAACGGGGTGGGTGAGCACGGACCGTATGCATGGGTGGCTACACATGCCGACAATGCCATGTTTGATAGGTATGCTACTTACGGACCCGTACCATACATGTACCAACGTGTAGGGGAGTTGGAAGCTGCAAACGACTCAGTCGATGTATGCGGCGCAATAGACAGAATAGTAAGGCCACTGTACACCTAGACGGGACGACTTTGCAAATGTTGGTTGGAATGTACGGACTACCGTAATGGCGACGGCTAAATTTTCTAATAAAATCATCGTTTCATTATCTTGCAAAATGGCTCTATTATATAGAGCTTACATAAAATCCACAATTTTAGGGCATTAGTAGAACGTACATTACAATACATTACGCTACAATACAGTACAATACATTACGCTACATTACAATACGTAAGTGAATAGTCACTTCACTAAGCAAATGCGATACCGAGTACAAGCGCCAAACAAACCACCGACAACATAATGACAGCCTTCTTCAAAAGAGCATCCCTCTTAGCTGCCGACCTCAACATTGCCTTGAGGTCGTCATTCCTCATATCAGTTAACGCAATACCGTTCGAGAAAGTGTCCTTCGTGACTTCCAGAACGGACTTCTGCAATTCCAACAAGTCCTTATCCATCTTCAGTTGGTTAATTACATCCCTTTGCCATTCAGTTGGACATTCGTCGACCCATTTGAAGTACGTACAGCCACGAGTATCAAGCATCCTGTTATACTCTTTGCAACACTTGAAGCGTCGGCCGGGATTCCTATGTGTCCATGAAGTGAGCACCGCAATTTCATTGCCGCAGTGACATGTTTCGCGCCCACCTGATGACTGCACCCCGCTATGGACGGACATGGCTGCAATTTACAGAAGTCACTATATCGAAGAACCCAGAAACAATGACATTAACACAAAACCCAGAAACAATGACATTAACACAAAACCCAGAAACAACGACGACATTAACACAACCCAGAAAAAACGATGACATTAACACAACCCAGAAACAACAACATTTACATAGATTGAAGTTCGAATCACTACCATTGAAAACAATAACCCTAAACCCTAAATATAAACCCAGAAATTGGAAATAAACACAGGAAATAGTTCGACTCACTACCACTGAAATAGTTTTCAATTGAAGCACGACATAAACACGGGAGTTAAACCCTAATCAGATTTTGCAATTCAATTCAAACAGTAATATTCAATTCCAATTCGAACACTAAACCCTAATCTGATTTTGCAAAACCGCGAAAACAGAAGAGACGAAAATGGGAAGAGGAAGGAAGAGAAATTACCTTTGGAAGTGGATCGATTGCCTTTAGATGGGTCACGCGCTCGATTCTGGGTCGATTTTGGGTCAATTTCAGAGATTAGGGTTAGGGTTCCGGGAAATTGGGGGAAATTGGGGGTTTGGTAAGGTTGAGTGACTTAGAATGAGTGAAAGGGGGTTTAGGAGAGGAGGGAGGGTGTTAGTGAGGGGAGGGGCAAAATGGGAAGAAATACACCAAAACTCACCGGAAAGGGGACAAAAGGAGCACTGGGGGCAAAATCTAATTTTTTAACAACTTTACGGGGGTAATTTTAACGGAATCCATTTTTGGGGGTAATTTGAAAACTCGGTAACATAGAAGGGGGTTATTAGTGATAAACTCTAAAAATCTACTAACTTATGAGATTCAAACTCTTACCGTTCTCAATTGTTTAAAATCAATTTGAAGCTAGATTATCAAAGATAATTGGAATTAATTAACACTTCCTCCAATTCATAAGAATTGTCCCACTTTTTATTCATATGTAAGGTATATTTTAATCAAATGGGACAATTCCTATGAGTTAGATCGAGGGAGTACATAGTAAAATATTAACGTAAAAATTAAGGAGAATCACACTTAATTATACACCTTTAATTAAAATAACCTTCATTCCTGATATTGATAAAAAAAAATACTCGATGTTGATAATAAATATAAAAGCAAATTAATGAAGGTTCGGATCAATATTCAAAGAACTTTTGTCTAAACCGTTAATCCAAGGACTATAAGACTTAAATCAGGCATAACCGTAGGTATGTATGTATACACGTCACGTACTTGTAATTGAAATATTGAAGGTGCAAGGAACCTACCAATCGTAAGCCAGACATCAAACATGTGTAAACAAAATACACCCACCCAAATAATTCTTCAACCCAAAACTCAGGTAGAACCTTCTACATGACATTACTCCATTAGACCATTACTCATACATTAGTCATACAATTCAACTTTCCACTAAATATAAATACTCCTTAATGAGAAAAATTTATCCGAAAAAAATGTATGCTCAAGTGGTAAGAGCATCCTTACTTCGATCAAGAGGTTGAGGGTTCGATAATACATACTGTATGAAGGAATTTCGGTTATTTTGAGGAAAAATTTAGCCTAAGTTATACGAGTATGAATAGTTAGGTCCATTAAGGGACGGTATCTCATTAAAAACTTATTTTGAGATTAATTAAAAATTGATGTAACAATCGTACCAAAAATAATAACAATAGGTTCTTTTAATGTGGAAGAGTAACAATTTACAGCATAGGGGGCATACTTGTTACAAAAACAAGTATAAAATAAAATACGAGTAGTTATTTTGAGGGACATTTAGTAATAAAATAGTTACGAATAACACACAAATAATTACAAAAAAAGTGACATCCTCTCTCCATAACACAAAAACTAAAAAGAGATGGTCGCTTATTAACGAAGTACTCGTATGTTACTCTACTCCATAGTCACGTATATGGGCGAATTTTTGTGGTTCTAGTTAAACCGACTTGATTGAGAATGAGAAACTAGTACTCCCTCCAGTCATTATTTATTGCCCCGGTCCTCTTTGCACATAAAATAAGGAATTAATATAAAATAGTAAGGAAATGATGGTAGGCCTTGATATGTAGTGAATAATGAATATAAAATGATAAAGAAATGAATGGTGGGGCTTAAAGTGTAAGAGTTCAATGACATTTTTTGTAAATAAATGATAGAAAATGGATAATATGGTAAAAAGTGTAAGACATAAAAGAAAAGTGGAGAAATGGAGCAAAAAATAAAAACTTTCCAAATAAGGAAAGCGGGGCGATAAATTGTGTCCGGACGGAGTACAATTATTATTTCACAGTTTCTAAAATTTTGTTGAAACACAATATCTACATTATAATTCGGTGAGATCGGAGACTAGTCTAGTGTATCTTTGTGAGTTCATTTGTTTACCTTTTGTTATGATGACTAAAGACTAAAGACTAAAGAGTGAGAAGAGAATCATTTTTAACCTCGTTACTCTCAGTTTTTTAATCAGTTAACTCCGTATTTTTTTATTATGTGAGGAGGACTACATAGACTATTGAAAATGATGGAGGAAATATTAATAACACTTGTACCAAAATATAAATAGATAATTTAATTAGCTTAGCGGTTTTTTCTAACGTGTGTCCACTGGGCACATGTTAAGATGCTAATTAGAGAAGGAATTACAATCATATTATCACAAGAAATTGAGATACTAAATCATACGGAATATTACCATACATAAACAACATGATTGTAATTTCTTCTCTAATTAGTATCTTAACGTAGGTCCACTAGACACACGCTAGAAAAACCGTTAACCTTATTAACACATGTTTAGTGAAAGTGAATACTGAATAGATACATCCGTGTGTGGGGTAAGTAGAGAAAAACATACAGTATATAAATCTCACATCCATTCTTCATCTTCTTCTTCAATTCTCTTCTCCTCTTACGGAATACTCCTCCTTAACCTTTCTCTCTCTAAAATCTCTCTCTCACTAAACTACCCTACTCCATAACTTAATTGCATATGCTCCAATACTCTACAAAATTCAAAGATTTAATCTTTTTTATTTTTTCAAAAACCCTTTTTTATTTTAATCCCAAACTATTCTTAATTAATTACACCCCATAATTCTCTACTCATTTCTTAATTCTTCCCAAATATTCTTCTTCTTCTTCTTCTTCTTCTTCTATTCTATTCTACTTGTTGGTTCAATAGTTGTTGTTTGGTGAGCTGTCAAATTCAATTCATCAACGGAGAGAATAAAGTACAACGAACTCTGAATTAAGAGTATTAAATTTTGGATTTGGAATTGGAATTGGAATTGGAATTTAAGATGAAGGAATTATATACTACGAGTACTATTGTAGCAGCAAGTTTATTCATTTGGGTGGTGATCTTATCCGACGTCGTTATTGGCACTTCATTTCCGACAACTTTGACTCTTCAACGCTCCATTTCCTTAAAAGATCGAGTTGGACTGAGTCAACTCAGAGCTCATGACCGAGCTCGCCATGGCCGCCTACTGCAGTCCATCAATGGCGTCATAGATTTCCCTGTTTCTGGCACTTTCAATCCTTACCGTGTTGGGTGATCTTTCTTCTTCCTCTTCCTTTTCTCAATTTTGTTTCATTGCATATAAATAAACCGGGTTTTTGTTGTCATCGGAGTACATGATATGTGATCTGGGAGTTTTAGTTTTAATGTCGGTGTTTGAGCCTCATCATGCTTTATCTTCTTCTTCTGTTTCATTGTAATTTCGGCCTGTATAATTAATTCATAATAAATCCAAGTGATTAATCATTTCATAGGCCGATTGTATTTTGTGGATGATGATGATTTGTGTGACTTATTGAATTTAGTCCATTAACAACAATTGCTGCCTACCGTAGATATCTTAGCCTAGTCGTTACTAAGACGGAAGTACCCTAGACAACCTGATATTGTAATGCGACTAAGTGCGTTCTTCGTTGAACAAGAGAAAAACAGCATCACTACCTGACAAATGTGAAAACATTAAGTATTTAGTAACTTCAACTTTTTAAAATACTAACTAATAAAGCTACTACTCTATCAATTATTCTGTAGCTTTAATCCATTCCCTGCTTCAAAGTTCATTGCTTTTATTTTGGGAAGTTTCTTCTGTAATTTCCATCAACGCCTTTATGACTGGATTTCGAATTTCGATAATATAATAACCCTAAATTGAGTGTCAAAGATGTGATGTGGTGACTAATTTTTAAAATTGGATTGATATTGTGATTATAGGCTGTACTATACACAGGTGCAACTAGGGAGTCCACCCCAACAATTCAATGTGCAGATTGATACTGGAAGTGATGTCTTGTGGGTTGGTTGCAGGGGATGCACTGGTTGTCCATCCACTACTGGTCTTCAAGTATAGTCACTCTTGTCTTCTTAGAACCGCTCGTCTTTCCCTTTCATTTGTTCAACTTTGTCCGCGAAAAACAGTCATTCTTGAAACAAAGATTGCTAACGTTATAATATATGATGAGTTGGTACATATGCCCTCGATCTCCTATTTCTGATGATGGAGTACTTGCACAGGATGTTCAACTCAGCGCTTTCAACCCTTCCAGCTCCTCATCAGCTTCTGTTATTTCTTGCTCCGACAAACGATGCAGTATGGCAGCACCGTTTGCTGATGCTCTCTGCGATAACTCCAACAACTGTGCCTACCAATTCCAGTATGGGGATGGTAGTGGAACCGAGGGCTATTATGTCTCTGATATGCTGCGCCTAACAACTATTGTTGGTGGAACTACAATATCTAACAGCTCTGCCAAAGTCATCTTTGGGTAAGAATTACTTCATCCATTTCTGTTTGTAACTTGACTTGTCATTCTATTGATTCGAAAAAGGGTGTTATGTTCCAATTAAAATGGTTTTTAACCTTCCATGGAGGTAAAGGTATCATTCCTAGTTTAGACTGAGCTGCTTATGGTAACAGTTTCTGCTGCCTTTTGAACGAGGTATTGAAAGATTGGATATTCCAATTCCGTGGAGGTGCACCCATTTTGATGCAATAAAGCAAAATACCTCACTGAACTGCTTTTGTGAAGTAAGGTCAATGCAATTTTCATTATGGGTATTTTGTAAACCCATATAACCCCCAATCTGCGGCAGCTCTTGAGGCAGTAGAGTATTGTTGCTGTTACTGCTTAGGTAACACTGTGTACAACCGGTCCAGTTATCTTGTAGGCACTGGGGAGACTTTGTCTCTATGGTCGTAGTTCTTTTTGTCTAAGCTGTCGGAAGAGGAAAAAAGAGTCAGTTTTACACCTGTAACCATTTTCATTTTTGGCATTCTCTAAGGTAGCTTATTGATTTACTATGGAACAGTTGTAGTGTTACTCAAACTGGTGACTTGACAAAGACGGACAGAGCAGTTGACGGGATTTTTGGATTTGGACAGCAGGCAATGTCTGTTGTCACTCAGTTATCATCACAAGGAGTTGCACCTGCAGCATTTTCACATTGCTTGAGGGGGGATGAAAATGGTGGTGGAATACTTGTTCTTGGGAGCATTGTGGAGCCTCACATGGTCTACACTCCTCTTATGCCATCACAGTATGTTCCTTTCTTCTTTAAGCCATTACGTAGTGTTTTTTGTTGTTGTTGGTAGTTAAGTTCCATTTAGCTTATCGCGGTGTTGAGCATCTTAAACTCATTTTTATGTCTTTCATCATTGTATTAAGTAACACTCCCTACATAGCTGTTTAGTAAAAGTAACTAGTCTGAGTTCTGATGGTACAGTCTGCCTGTTGAATGAACATTAGTATATTTTTTTCACTTGAACTCTAGTTAATTATTCTTAATATCAACATAATATCATTATTGTATTTTAATTTTTAAGAGTCAACGCAAACTCACTTCATTTTTAGTTTATCCTCGGATTTACAAAAATTCTTTTTGATACAATATGGACTTTAGAATGCTCCTTAAAAATATATGTGGGATCCTTTATTTCTCCTAATATTTACTATCCAAAGTCAAATTGAGGTTTATCAGATGTCCAAAATGGTTGCCTATAAACCTTGGTCTTGACCAAATTTTGAAGCATAGTCTATTAGTCTGTAGTTCAAATTTGGAATAAAGTCAATCGTAATTTGAGCATAATTTATAATGGGTTTAAATATATATTAATCGTGGTATTTATACTCTGGTTCTGAAGATTAGGATAAGGGTTTTGCTGGATAAAGGGGTAGAGTAAAGAGAGCCTGATGTTTCCCAGTGAAGCAAAAGATAAAGTCTAAATCTCACTCTTGTGCTCAGATTCTCTTTTATTAAACACTCTTCTCTTTCTCTTCCTTTTCTTGGCCTGAAGAAGTGCTCATGTCTGAAAATTCTAGAACAGTCACCCTATTAAGATTCCAATCTTATTTTATTTATTTGCAATTTTAAGATTTTAGTACATTCGACAATCGCCCCACTCTCTGTTTTTTCTTTTCGGTCCCTCTCACCAAGTAAATATGGAGTACTCCATATTTATGAGCTGGGCTCATCATCTTAGCCTACTGAGATACCTATGATATTAGACATTACTAAAGAGCTGACACTTATTTCAATCAGATTTGATCCTATAGTGCATATCTCGTAAGAAATTCAGTTGAAAGTACCTCATGCATGGATTTATAGTACACCGTCGAGCTACAAGTCACCAGTAGACCTGTCAAACGGGTCATTTAGGCTCAGTTCAGGCTAAGTGGTGGGCTCAGGTGGTTTTCGAATCAGCGGGGTGGTTGGTTGAATTTTGAGTTGTTTCACCTTGTGCATATAAATATTCTTTGTTTAGGTTAGTCATTATCGGTCGTTTGCTGGTCATTTCAGATAGGCCAATTTTCAGGATGGGTTGTTTCGTATAGGTTCAATAGGGGTTCGACTTTCGAGCATACCAAGGGTTTCTTATTGGTTTATGTCGGATTGGGGTCATTTTTTTTATCAGATCTAGCTATCTCATTCTGAACTCCCTCTCATTGTTTTGATTCATACCATTTCCTTAAATGACAAAAATAAATTTCTTACATGATCCATATATAACCTTCACATACCCCACAACTACTTTTATTCCTTACATTCAAAAAGTAATGGTATGGTATGATCTCCAAGAATGGGAGCCTGGGAGGTACAGTAGTATTTTACCTTGTACTTGTATAAACAGAACGAGTTTACCTGGATATTGATTACTTTTTATTATCATTTGGTCAGTTCTAACGTGTATACTCACAGATTTCCTGACGATTTTGTTACTATGAACTTGCAGGCCACACTACAATTTGAATCTAGAGAGTATATCTATCAACAGTGAAACACTTCCCATAGATGCTTCGGTATTTACTACATCTACCGACACTGGGACCATAATTGACTCTGGGACGACCTTGGCTTATCTTGCCGAAGCAGCTTATGATCCGTTTGTGAATGCGGTAAGCTTCAATATACTGGTTGTGCAAATAGCAGATACTCGTATTAACTAGCTCAGCTTGAAAAAGTTATCCAGGGGTGATACAGTACTCATTATGTGGGTTTGAAACCCCTCAGGAACATAAACTATCCAAAACAGTCTAAACCTCAAACCCCAGTAATTGAATAACAATTTCTCCGTATTATGCTTCCCATCAAAATCAAGTACTTAGTAGTTTTCTCTTAGATGGTGTCAAGGCTAGTCCTTCTCATCTCCGGGTATCTTAATAAGGAAATAAAATGTTTTTTTTTTTTGCAGATATCGACGGCTGTTTCTCAGTCAGTACGTCCTTTACTCTCAAGGGGAAACTCATGCTATTTGATAACATCCAGGTTTTCCTTAAACGTCTTTTACACTAATAATATCTCCCGTACATTGTATCAATGGGTACAAGTTTCTCATGCAGTTATGTTTGTGACTGTGTCCTAAAATGTACAGTGTTAATGATGTATTCCCTCAAGTTAGCTTAAATTTTGCGGGTGGTGCGTCAATGGTTCTGAGACCACAAGATTATCTATTGGAGCAGAACTCTATTGTAAGTTTACTTCATCCATTACTTGACTTCTGTTTTGGAGTGAGCTTCAATACTCTCCATTTAGTCCATTATCACCTACGCTATGTTACTCGGGTTCAGTTTTGGGAGCCTCTCCATGTGTTGTACTGGACTAGTTGTTTTGGCTTAAATGGAACTGTCCAAAGTTTATCAACATCACATATTCACTATTGATACAAAGAGTCAAGGTGTAAAACAAAGAGTCAGGGTGTAACATAGCCACATAGGCTATAAATATCACATATTAACAGTTAATGACTAGGTTTTTTGTATTCAATGACTGCTTTTCACTTGTAAACTATTGTACTCCAGTCTCTCAGCCGCAAGTAACAACCTCTTAATACTCATCCGCGTTTAGTTAAAGCAATATAACAGATCAAATTCATTGAAAATAACCAAATTGAACACTCGAGTACAATATATCCTGCTAGTTCTACCAGAGAAGAATAAAATGACATATCTTGTTACATTTTGTTGTTCATTTCAATTGCAGTTAACTCAATCTCTTGATTTGATTTATGGTAATTGCTGGTAACAGGCGGGAGCTGCAGTTTGGTGTATGGGATTTCAGAAGATTGATGGGCAGAAAATGACTATTTTAGGAGGTAATCCCTCTTTAATCGCACATAACCATTTCCTTGATCTTTACCATGAGGGCTGATTTCCATGTTCCCCGCATTCCGATGTCTTATGTTTCTTTCTCTGTCCTTAATGCAGACCTTGTTTTAAAAGACAAAGCAGTGGTTTATGACTTGGCCAATCAGCGTGTTGGATGGGTTAACTATGATTGTAAGTTTATTCTCACCTTTGATTCCCTTTCGCCATTGATTTGACGTTAACAAATAAAAAGAGTGAAACAAGATGAGTCTCTCGACGGTCCTTGGAACGGCATAACTGGTTACCACTTACCAGGCAGAATGAGACCGTGAAATGACCCCATTTTAGGAGACTTTGTCCAATGTTTTTTTCTCATTATATGCTGTCTGTTTTTCTAGGTTCTCTATCGGTGAATGTTTCGACAAGTACAGGCTCAAATTCGAACACATACGTCAACACCGGACAGCTAAGCAGCGGTGTCTCCATGAAGATACTGCGTCTCTCCGCAGTACTAACTGTTGTCGTCGTAATGCTGGGGACTCTGCTGTTGATGTGACCTACGGATACCCCAACTTAAATTATCATTCTTCTTATACTATTTTTTTCTTCAAATAGATTGCCCTGCCCTGCCCTGTCGTATATATTTATAGCAAATGACGGGACAAATTAGGTACTTCACTTATACAGCCTTAGGTATAGCCTCTCTTTTTCTTCTTATTGTTTTGCTTTAGTTTGTGCTTTCGTTGTAGGTTAAGAATGATTTTGGCCTTTCTTCTTGTATATGGGCATTGTGTATTTATAGGGTTGTACATTACATGACATTTAATGAATTAATACAGAGTACTATATCAGCTCAACAAGTCTTCGATTATTCTTACTCGTATCAGATTCCAAACAACTGTATATGGGTTGCTAGTGGACTTCACAGTCGAATCATATTTTGGATTCTACAGTAGTATTTTAGGCTGTGAGGGATCGGGCTAGGACACTTGATCACCTGTGTCGATCTCATGTGATGTCCGTCAAGGTTGGAAAGGTGGCTGCAATGCACAAACCTTATCGCTAACTGATTGTGTATTTCGCGGACAGGCTTTGACTTGCCAAATGTGTTTCTGACTATACTATCAATTTAATCATTTTCTTCAGTTGAATCGCATGCATTCCAGAATGTCCATAAAACTATTCACTGGTACGATAATACTCCATCCTAGAGGTACAACTCTTTATAATTGTAATTGATCCTGCAACACGGCAGGATACAGAATAATGAAACATGGATTGTTGTCCAAATCAGAAGAAGCTGTATAAGACAGTAGTCATATATATTTCTGAATAGTACTGTATAACACAAAGTGAGAAATGTGGATAAGATTACAAGAAGAAAAGAGCAGCAATGGATGGGAATAATGGTTATGGTTATGGTATGGTATGTTGAATTGTTCATAATGATTATGATTCGGGGTGCCATCCCAAATGACGAGCTCGTTGCTCCCACAAGAGAGTAAGCTTGATCTCGTTCCTCAAAAGAGCCTCGGAGCGCTCCCTGGCTGCCTCGCAGGTTTCAGTTGCGGCCACGCATTTATCGGCCTCCCTCTGGTACTGGGAAGCCACTCTTCTGGCATCACTCAGAGTGGCATTCATATGCTGAGCATGTTCCCAGCTCACACCCTTTTGCAGCTTCAACTCTTCCGTCAACAGATCCACAAACTCTTTCCCCATCTCCTGCTTCACTTCCGGATCATTTCCCCCACAATCTGCATTTGCAATTCAATTCATTCATTCATTTTAAACACCATCATTTCCACCAAACAATCAATAAATCAATGTCTGTCCTTACTCCTTACCTGTAGTAGTCAAGTTGAGCAATCCTGCAGCAAAAACGAAAGATGACTCAAGTGGTGATCTGAAGATGATAAAAGAAGTAGTAATTGGTTGGGGAAAAAGAAAAGAAAAGAAAAGAAAAGACGAACCGGGGGCGAAGCGAAGAAGAGAAGGAGGAGGAGGGCAGTGGCAGGAGCAAGGAGGGCAAGTGAAGTGAGGAATGCTTCTGTGGAACTTCCAGTAAAGGGCCGGCCCCGATACGCACAGCGCCGACATCACTGCGAACATCACCAAACACCACCGACCAGAAGATGAAGATGAAGATGAAGATCCCATCATCCCACTTTACTTTTAATGCTTGCTTACCCAGATAGATAGATAGATAGATAGATCTGTGTTCTGGATTCCAGCTTCCTAACTTCTACCCTGCTGGGATTTTGCTTCTTTTGATGATTTTTTATTATCAGATCGGGGTTTTACTTCATTTCATTTTGCTGCTCTGCTCCTTAACTTTATCAGTACTAGTAAAACTAGTACCAGTAGTAATGTACGGAATGTTATTTTACTCTTTACCCTCTTTGTTACCCTCAATTCCATATATTTGATTTTTTTAATATTCTTCGTGAGTGAGAAGAATCTCAATATAATCGTTAGATCTTGTTTAAATTGTCTTATTGAATGCATCATGAATATCAAATTTTTTCAGTATAATTTTTAGAAATATGTAATTAAAGATAGGGACAAAAGAAAGCGTCCATTTGGCAAGTGTGAAAAAGCAAACGTATGGAATTGATTGGAACGGAGGAAGTAATATTGTATAGGTTACCTTATCTTGGGTCGTGCTTTTCCTAACGAGCCATCATAACGACATTTTACCGTTTTATCTTTCTCATTTAATTATTATAAAAAATAATTAAGTACTCCATAAATAAGTAATCGACAATTGAATTAGAATTCATAATCGAATTCGGAAGCATGATTGATAAATATTTTCGAGCTACTCAAGAAAAATGGTTATTTAATGACAATAATACCAACTATAGGACGTCTTCCCAAAATAATACTAATTTCAGTAAATCTGAGAATAATACTGTAGGTATTATTGGAGTAATTAAATAAGAGTAGTATAAGTAAGTTTATCACCTGCTACATCAAGTCACCTCATTAATATTTAACTTGTTACTTATCCTCCATCCTCCTCCTTATACCTGGATAACGGGTGAACTGTATCGAGTCAGCTTCGGGTCAGGCCAATTTCGGGTTCTAATAATCGGGTTGACTTCGGGTAGGGTCAGATAATTTCGGGTTCGGATCATTCTCGGGTTTGCTGTTTTCAACTTTTTTTTAGGGATATCCACTCGTTTTCAATAATAATATATAGTCGGGTCAGTTTCAGGTTAGCTCGGGTCAATTCGGATTACGGGTCAAAATCATGTCTTCAGTTCGGGTGTCGGGTCGGGTTCGGTTTGGCTTATTCGGGTCAGGTCAGTTTTGCCAGGTCTACTCCTCCTTACTTCTCTCCTTCATCCTCCCTCCATTACCCTTCATCATTCTTCAGTTTTTTTTCTATACGTTTTGTTTAGATTAACGTGTTGATTTTGGTGTAGGATTATGTTGTTAGCTAGATTTGGTGAGGTTGAAGGAAGGGAAATACGGAAAATATTAATGACGTTTAATGTCCTGTACACTGAGTAAGTGAAAAAGAGTGAATTAATATGAAATAATTAAAGGAGAAAAGGAAGGTGAACGAGTTCTACCGATAATTGGTCATCTATACTACTCTGGTTTAACTACTTCAAAAATATGTATTATTCTCAGATTTATTAAAATTGAAATTATTTTCGAAAGATGGTCTATAGTTGGTATTATTGTCGTTAACTAAAATTAAATGTGAAAAAAGAAATGTGAAAGAGTTCTACAGGTAACCGGTCACCTATACTACTGTGGTTTAACTACTCCAATAATACCTATTATTTTCAGATTTATTAAAATCAATCCATCAATCAATATATATTAATAAAGCAGGAACTTTCCGAGCGATGTGATTGGTCGAAGATTTTTAATATATTTTTTAAGTTAATAAAGAATATAAAAATTTGTATATGAAAAAAAAAAAAAAAAAAACCCAACTCAGACTCGATTTTTTTTTGATATTTAGATAAAAAAAACATATGAATTTGTATAGAAAAAACAATCCTACTCCATTTAAGATTAACAAATTATCACTATATAAACCGACAATTATCACCTCATAACACAACAAAAGTTGGACCTCATGAAATTATAAACTTAAGTAAAAAAAAACCTCTCATCATCAAAAAAATTATAATAAGGCGATGAATTCTATATTACTTCATTATAAATAAGAGTAATAATTTGTTTTTAGATATTAACAAACAATCTTTTGAATCTTAAAAAAAATTCTTAAGATAATAAAGTTAAGTAAAAATTATCCACATCGAAAAATTATGATGGGTAATAAAATTCTGTATTATAAATAAGAGCAATCATTCGTTCTTAGATATCAACAAAAAAATCTTTTGAGTCTTAAAAAAACGATCTAATGAATATAAACTTAAGTTAAATTGTTTCACATTGAAAAATTATAATATAATGTGATAGAATTTTATTATATAAATAAGAGTAAATGAGTAATAATCCTTCATTTTTAGATATTAGCCAAAAATCAAATCTTTCGACTCTTAAAAAATCTCTTTAGACTATAAAGTTAAATAAAACGATCTCACATCGAAAAATTATAATGAGTCATAGATAGATTTCTATTATATAAATAAGAGTAATAATTCGTTATTAAATATTAATATAAAAAATCTTGTCATAAAATGAATTTAAAAAGAATTTTTAAGACTATAAACCAAAAATCTTATACTCCAATTCTTTAGAAATTCTAAAAATATAAAATTAAAATTTTAAAATAATTAATAATAAAGATATTATTATTATTATTATTATTATTATTATTTATTATTTTTTTTTTTATAAAAACGGAACTTGTATTAAACACCAGAACAAATTACAAGAAGTTAGAAGGAAGTCGAGATACTATCTCCCTTATTATTATTATTATTATTATTATTATTATTATTATTGTTATTATCAGATATATTTTCTTTTCCTTTATTTTATTATGATAAATAAGATTAATCGTTCGTACTTAGATATCAACCAAAAAATTAACCCACACCGAAAAATTATAAGAAGATGATGGAATACTATATTATAAATAAAAGCAATTGTTCGTCCATAGATATCAACAAAAAATTTAAGAAACCACATCGCATGGTCTTAAGACTCTAATAACGTGGTGAACAGAGTATCTACAAGACTACAATTATAAATATGAAGTCGTAATTTTAAACTTTAGTATCATTTCAAATGCATTTATAATTGTACTATTATAAATAAGCAAAGATATGAATCGTTACTTTAAGCTCAATATTCATTATAATAACTTAACTTGTGCGTTGATGATGATAAATTTGTTTTTTATCCCATGTTTCATGGTTGTTGACTATAATATGTTCCCATTTTACCCAGTAAATATTTATATTTACGTATATTTATGTGCGAGGAAATTTAATTAGTCTTTTATTCTAATTACAACTCACCATATAAATGCCTATAATTTAATTTGATCTTTATCGTATATATTATCTCTGATTCCTTGAAACACATTTAGGTATATGGATAATATTTCTTTACTATGAAGCATGCTCTTAACCTCGACGGACTCTTTTCTGTTTTACAATTTCACAAATTTATGTAATCATTCAACTTGGTATCTTTATCAACGTCACTAAAAAGTGGCCCGTGCATCGCACGGGCTTTACATCTAGTATATATATTAATAAAGCAGCAACTTTTCGAGCGATATGATTGGTCCAAATTTTTTAATATATTTTTTAAGTTAAATGAAGAATATAAAAATTTGTATATGAAAAAAAATCTTACTCCGCCTAAGACTCGTTTTTTTTTAAATTTAAATAAAGAATATAGGAATTTGTATGAAAAAAAAAATCTACTCTATTTAAGACAAAAAAAATTATCCCACATCAAAAAATTACTATAAGGTGATAAAATCTACACCAATCATCCGGTTCTTAGATATCAACCAAAAATTAAATATTATCCCAAATTATCTCAAATTCTACGTAAATAATAGCAATCTTTCGTTCTTAGATACAGAGTATCAGTCAATAATATTTCGAGTTTTAAAAAAGCTCATAAGATTATAAACTTAAATAAAAAAAGTTTTCTCATCAAAAAACTATAATATAGTGATGAGTTCTGTAGTACTCCTAAGATAAATAATGGGTACAAATGTGTAAATGTTAGATATTTGTTTAATATTAAATGTAAGGTAAATAGTCTAAATAGTGAGTTTAAAGTATTTGTTTAATATTAAAATAATTACTAAAATAGAAATGAGAAGTTGAACTTGAATGTCCGAAAAAGAAATATACAGTATTAGCTTAGACTTGAACGAAGGGAGTATATAAATAAGATTATTCATTCTTAGATACTGAGCAAAAAAAATTGAGTTTTAAAAAAATCTCTTAGGACTATAAAGTTAAATAAAATTATCTAATATCGAAAAATTATAATGAGATCATAAATTTAAACGGAGTATTATATAAATAAGAGTAATAATTCGTTATTAGATATCAACCAAAAGTCTTTTAAGTCATAAAATGAATTTAAAAATAATTTTTAAGACTATAAACCAAAATTATTTTAATTCTTAAGAAATTCTAAAAATATAGCATTAAAATTTTAAAATAATTAATAATAAAAATAAAATTATTATTATTATCCTAATACTAGCAGATATATTTTATTTTCCTTTATTTTATTATGATAAATAAAAGTAATCTTTCGTCCGTATATATCAACCAAAAAATTTAAGACATCGAAAAATTATAAGAGATGATGGAATATTATATTATGAATAAGAGTAATCGTTCGTCCTTATATATCAACTAAAAATTTAAGAAAGTAAGGTTATTATCAATCACATTGCATGGTTCTAAGACTCTAACGCGGTGAGTATCTACAATTATAAATATGGAGTTGTTTTTCAACTTTACTATCATTTCAAATCTGTTCATAATTAAATAAGCAAGAGTATGCATCGTTACTTTAACCGACAACATTAATTCGTTATTATAACTTGTGCACTGATGCTGACAAATTTGTTATAACTTCTGCACTGATGCTGACAAATTTGTATTTTTATCACATGTTTCATCGTTGTTAATGGTAATATGTTCATTTTACCCAATGAATATTTATATATTTGTGTATATTTTTGTGCGAGGTATTTTAAGTAGTCTTTCATTCTAACTACAATGCACCATATATAATGCCCATAATTTAATTTGACGTTTACCGCATATATTATCTCGGACCCCTTGAAACACATTCACGTATGTGGATAATATTCATTTACTATTAGACATATCATTACCTACGACCAACTCTCTGCTATTGTGCGGTCTCACTAATTTATGCAATCATCCAAGTTCGTATCCTCATCAACGTCACTAATAAGCGGCCCGTGCATCGCACGGACTTTCCAGCTAGTTGATATTATTATGGGAAGACGCTATATTATTGTTGTTAAATAACTCAAAGAAAATAACTCGTTTGACCGGTCATAAGTTATACTCTCTCATCTATTCAATTGTTTGAGCTTGAGTGGACCTCTTGTTGTGAAGAGAAAAGATGGACTAGGTAAAGAATTGAATGGACGATAAAAATATCCAATTTATAAATTTTAATGAAAAAAGAAAAAGATTTTCCCGGCAACTCGAGGAAGCGGAAGGCGGCGACTTAAGACAAACACCAACTAATTTCCTCTCTCTTCCAAAACCCTAATTTCTTTCCCCAAAAACTTTCAATCAGTCCAATTAATCCTAATTGAAAACCCTAGCATTCGAATCTCAATCCGTTCCCATAATCATCCAATAACAGCATGGTAGGTGATAGAGATAAAGAGAGGGTGGTTAGTGAAGAAGAAGAAGAAGGAGAAGAAGAGAGTGATTACACATCTGAAGATGAAGGTATCGAAGATTACAGAAGAGGTGGATATCATCAAGTTAAAATTGGGGATACTTTTAAAAACGGTAGATATGTTGTTCAAAGTAAACTTGGCTGGGGTCATTTCTCTACTGTTTGGCTTGCTTGGGACACTCTCAATCCTGTAAATTCCCTTTTCTTTTTCCTATTCCTCTGTTTTTTTTTTTTTTTAATGTTATGGAGTGATTGCTGAATTAAGCTGCATGTTGATAGATAGATAGACATTGTTTGTTGCAGTGGCAGAACCACGATTTTTAGTTAGGGGGCGAGGGCGAGGGCGAACTGGTAATGCAATAGGATAATAAATTAGAATAAAGTTTGAATATTTGAACTGATAATTTCACCTGCTGCCCCCTAGTTCCGTCACTGCTCAGTGATTTTACGGGTCTTGATATTCGGTTGGATTTGCATTTCATTTGTGGATTCTTCTGGCCATACTTTTCGGGACATTGCATATAGATTGTGATGAAAGAAGTTTGAATTTTTTCAATGTTTATTGATAGTGGTGGGGCCAGGATTTGAACTTAGGGATGGAGTAGTAATGAAACTTTTTAACTTGAAAATGAGTTTGTATTAAGAGATCCATGTATTGGAATGATTAAGAAGGCAGTTGCCCTTCTTAGTCCCCGTGTGTCATGTGAAAGACCTTTTTGAGGGGAGTGAAATTTTGGTTGTGTTACCCTTCATCGCTTTGGCAGGGGCCGGGTTAGAACTAAGGAGGTGAATTTGTCTTGCCAGTGTGTAACATAGAAAAAACCGAAAATTTTAATTTTAAGATACATATTTTTCATTGATTGATGGATTGGTTGCTCTTGTTAACCCATGTTTGTGATGCTTAAGTCGTTTTAAAGGGCATGAAATTGAAACGGTCTTATGTACCGTTTGGGAACCTAGATTTCATTTCAAATCATCATTGTCGAACTAGAAAAGTGAAATGATGAATCACAATCCAAATTCCTTGTTTGAGGAACGACGAATTTGAAATTCTAATATTTGAAATGCAATTTCCATGTTTTGAAAAATAATGAATTTGCAAATGAAAATTTATCAATCTAATATGAGCAATGCAAGTGATCAAAAGTAGTGAACAAATATAGTAAAACCAATCATATGATGTCAATTGGCAAATACTCCGTAGAAGGTAAGCACCTGACATGTTTGAGTAAATAGTTCACATTTAGGTAAAGTCAATCAAATGATCTCACATAAAACAACCACAAAATCGCCCAAATCATTGTCACCAGTAGATACAACATCTTTCCTCAAATTATGTGATTCATAGGAGTGATCAACAAAATTTACTTCCTAAAACGCTTCTATCTTGAACTCGTTAATCAATAAATAGAGAAAAGATCAAATCAGATTGGTAATTCCATAAAAAATCGCTATTTCAAAAAATATGGTGATCATACAAAGTATCAAATCAATCAGTAACATAAACCCTTATCAAACAAAAACTAGTCCTTTATATAATCACAGAATTACAGAAATCAAGTAGAAATCTCCTATAAATTGCGAAAAAGAGCTACCACGGAAAATATCCCACAGTAATACACAAGTTCGCACAATATGCAATATGTACACCTATTTAATCATGTTTGGATAAAACAAAAGTGATGAGTGACAAATTATATACTCCCTCCTAGTCTTTAGAATTGCCCCATTTGAATAAAATATACCTCACCCATGAATAAATAATGGGGCAATTCCTATGAATTGGAGGGAGTAGTATATACTACACGATTTTACATATATGTTTACAGATTAATGGTTCGTAATTGGGATGACGGATGTTGGATTGACGTCCTAAATACGTATTCTTATGCTGCATGCAGCATGATTCAGCTAGTCATGTGGTTCTATGATTTTACTGTTTGGTTGTACAAATTTACATTCGACAATGATTCTCCATATGTTTTGTTGCTTTTATTGGGAATAGACATGCTCTCATCACTAGCAAAAATACGGTTCTTATTATGTTATTGCTTCTGGCAGAAATATGTAGCACTTAAGGTGCAGAAGAGCGCAAAACATTATACAGAGGCCGCAATGGATGAAATATCGATCCTCAAACAGATTGCAGATGGAGACCCAGATGACAAAAAGTGTGTTGTGAAGCTCTTAGATCATTTTAAGCATTCAGGGCCAAACGGGCAGCACGTGTGTATGGTATTTGAGTATTTGGGAGACAATCTGCTTACTCTAATAAAGTATTCTGATTACCAAGGGATACCACTCCATTTGGTGAAAGAAATTTGTTTCCGTATCTTAGTGGCTTTAGATTTTTTGCATCGTGAACTTTCGATGATACACACTGATCTCAAACCCGAGAACGTTTTGCTTTTGTCCACGATTGATCCCTCTAATGATCCGAGGAAGTCAAAAGTTCCTTTAGTTCTTCCGTTGAATAAACCTAAATCTGTTCCTGATCTTGAACCCTCAAAGACTACATCCATCATTAATAGTGACTTGACCAAGAACCAGAAAAAGAAAATGAAGAAGAAGGCTAAGAAGGCTGCACAAAAATGTGTCGAAGATGAACCGGCCGAGGAACCTGAATCCAGCATGAGAATGGCAGGTGAAAAACTCAGTGATGATGTGTTGTCGAATGGAACCTCTAATGAAGCCGACCAAAGAAAGAAGGGTAGTAGAAGAGGTAGTCGATCAACAAGGAAAAAACTCTTGAAGTCTGTGGATGGCAGTTGCAAGTTGGTGGACCTTGGAAATGCATGCTGGACCTATAAACAATTTACATCTGATATCCAGACTAGGCAATACAGATCTCCAGAGGTTATTCTGGGATCTAAATACTCTACCCCAGCAGATATGTGGTCCTTTGCTTGCATATGTTTCGAGCTGGCCACTGGTGATGTCCTGTTTGATCCTCATTCTGGTGACAACTACAGTCGAGATGAGGTATGGCTGCAAATCTGTTGCTGTTACTTTCTGATAAGACACGCCTTTTGCTCTTAAGTGTTCTGGGGTCATCCAAATACCACTTATTTGTGTCATTACCACATTGACAAGGCTGTGTTAGTTTGACCCCTCTATTTGTTTGAGCCGTGGAGGCACTAGGATAATATTGTTGTATTTGTCTCTGAATATGGCATACTGAACATATTACTTTTTCATGGATGTCGGACTCTATTAGATGCTTCTTCAATATTGCTAGCTTTTAGCAATTTTGAATGACATTAATTCAACACATAACAACTTCACCGTTAGAAGGAAACGATATTTCTTGTGTTTTATTGACATGGAATTCGATTACATAGTTAATACAAAGCTGTTTATTTATCTGTATTGTAGTCGCATATTTTTAGTATCCAGTTACTAGAACCCCTAGCTATGGCGCCTGATGGTCTTTGCAGTACTCGGAGGCTTTCCTGCGATGGGAATGTAGAATTCCCTATGCTTCTACTTGGACTTTGAGAATCTGTATAGTAGACCAATGTCCTTTTAGGGAGTCAGGATTTTTAGTGACAGAGACATCGAACCTATAAGTTCTCACCTGTCTTTTGGTTTCAGGACCACCTTGCGCTGATGATGGAGCTGTTGGGTGTGATTCCTCGAAAGGTAATTAATAATCCTCTTGCAAACTCTTTTGTTGTCACCTCTTGTAAAAGTTTTGTAACTCTTGTAATCCTCAACTGTATTAAATATTAATTATAAGCCGTGATGACGGCCTAGATGAGTAGATTTATTTGCAGGGACTGATTTCGAGGTCAAGTCTCATACTGAGTTTTAATACAGTATTGATTCAGTGCTGCAACAGTTCCCACAAATGATGACTTTGGATGACTTGTTAATAATGAAAATAATAATTTCAAATGACTAAAATGATAGGGTTGGTGAAGAATTATTTGCATGACCTTATAGAATCTTGAATGGTCATTGCAGATAGCTCTAGCAGGACGCCATGCAAAGGAGTTTTTCAACCGGCATGGGGATCTGAGGCACATACGTCGGTTACGTTTCTGGCCGCTAGATAAGGTACTTGTTGAAAAGTATCAGTTCACTGAGCAAGATGCAAAGGGCATATCAGAATTCCTCCTCACAATTCTTGAATATTCCCCTGATAAGAGACCAAAAGCTGCAGAGTGCCTGACCCACCAGTGGATGGATTCTGGTCCTAGGCTTCTGGAGCCTTCCATGGAAGTCCGAGCTAGTGGTGCACAACGTGAGGATGAAAAGGAGAAGGAGGAACAAGAGGAAATGGAAGCTGGTTTAGGTAATATTGCTCTTAATGGGCCTTTCAAGTCCATGAAAGATGAGCCGGAATCTGCTCCTGTCCCATTAAAGGTAAGCGCTTGCTAATTTACTGTCGGGGTGGGTGCATTGCTTTGAATTCCACGCCTTGGAAATACTTCCCAAGGATGCGGGTGAACTGTATGGTGGGAATGTCAGATATATGGGTGAGTCGGGTCACGTCAGGTCAGGTTTACTCGGGTTAGGCTTGCCAGCTCTAGATATACCCTTTGAAGTTGCTGCTTGGTCGCTGATCAGCCTTCCAAGTGAGTTTGGTGGGTTGGCTAGATATAAAGCTCTCATTTTTGGGTCGAATTGGATATGAAATGTAAATTTGAGTTGGGACAGGTTATGAATTCTTGTTTCCAAGTGCATTTATTTCAAATTTACGTGTATGCGATGTCTGCTAAATTTGAATGTTGATTTGGTTGGAGGTGGATGTTATATTGATAATTTATTGTTTGCAAGAATATGTAGATATGGAAGTGACATAGTTACATGAGTAAAATTTCTTGGATTTGCTTGAGCCTAGATGCTATAGATGATCGTTGCAGCGACACAAGAGAAGACCCATGTGTACTTCCAATGTTCCTTGATACGCTTCTTAGTCGACCATTGTAGTAGTATATCCTTAATATCCTATGCTGCTCCCAGTCCCTTGTAGGATCTGCAGTAGCAGTAGTACTTCCCTAGCGTAAGTTCACAACTTAGAGCTGAATATTTTACACTACTCATATAGTTTATGATTTTTATTTTTGCTATCGTAAAAGTATCTCCGACTACTGATTTCAGTATAATTTTTACAAATTAATCCAACACAAATTCCCTCAACTTTTGTATGATTTCCAATTAACTTGTTTTCTTCAACATACTCCCTCCGCTATTTGAATGAGATACCCCGTTTTCATATTCATTGTGAGGAGTGTTTTGATCAAGACAACCAAATGAACGACATGTAACGAGTATTTGAACAATTGCTGATTTCTCAAATGTAGAGCCCAATACACATTCATATCACTAAACAGAAACAAAACTTAGTAAAAATTTAGTGTAATCAAAAGTAAGAATTAATCACACGCAAATTCAAATGATTCTAATTAACTTGTTTCTCTGGGTAAGAAAAAATGAATAGGCCAAGAAATACTACGTATGCATCACGGCCGGCGAAAAATCCGACGGCCAAGCATCGAACAAAATTGAGCCATCTTCATCGTACTATCTCGGTCCACATGACCGACCCAGCGATTACACCACCTCCTTTCGTCTCAAACTCGTGTCTACGACGACTGTGAACATGCTATGCATCTCTCTTCGTGACCGACGGAAATTCGGGTTTCTTGACGGCACACTCAAGTTTCTAACCCCTCCATGCGCACAGATGCCGACAGGGAAGCTCTTCAATGCGCACTCTTGTCGTGGCTGACAAATACAATTACCAACGAGGTAAATGAACTTCTACCTAATTATGGAAACTCGAAATATCTGTGGAACGATCTAAGTGAACGATTCCGAATGGTAAATGGACCCGAATCCGACAACTTAAATCTGAACTAACTGAATGTCGACATATGGACACGATGTCAATCGCTGTGTATTACAGGAAACTCAGTACGTTTTGGGATGAATGAGATAAACATGAACCACATCTTGCACCTGCAGTAAATATGAATGTGGTGTCGGGAAGAAGCACTCAACACGGCGGGATGAAGGCCGTCTTCACATATTTTTGCTTGGTTATGATCCACTCATTAGGCTCTCCACGGTGCATTCTTCTCACACAAGAATCCATGACCTCTTTAAATCAGGCTTTCAGGCTATATCTCAAGAACAGGTACGAGGCATCGATCCGCCCTCTTGATATCACAAGAATCCATGCCCTCTTTTTTTTTTTTTCATTTGTGCTTTCTCTTGATATTTATTGCCCAAATCAGCTAAAATAAATAAAACCAGCCTGCATTCACTCTGTGACCGGTTTTGTTCTTCCACACAAAAACAAAGTCTATACTGATTGACCGGTTTTCATTGAAGAAGGAATATGACAAAAATTATCTTATGTTTGTACAGCAGGAGATGCTTACATTTGCTGAGTAAAAAGATAAAGAGTTCAACATACCTGATGGTGAGTAAGAAGGCTGGTGGAATAGATTGAGATGGACAAAACTTGTGAAGAAAGAGACAATTGCAGCAGTGGTCGTTGCACTGGTATACCATAATTGGCAGGCAAGAAACTAGTTACCATGATCAGATATTATTCAGGCGTGAAGTGCTCGGACAGGGGCTAGTTAAGGAAGTCAAGTCTCGCCCTATCACTCGAACACTCTGGAAGCCTTTATGTTTTTACTTAGCTGATGTAATTGATGTTACGAGGCATGTGATATCTTTCTTGTCTACGAGCCTTGAAGCCAAAGTTGTAACGTGGTTGAATTTCAATATGCTTACTCACATTTTCAACAAAAAAAAGAAGAATATGACAAACTAAAAAGAGATTATGCCTAACTTCTATCGACTTTCTAGCATCAAACTGAGTTGGTTAACACAAATTGGTTCACTGATTCGGAATTTGAACGCAATGGATTACACATTCGTGTTTGGTTGATGATTTTGAAATGGATTATAACTCCACCCAACCCCTTGGAATCTTATCTCCATGGAATTCTAACTACGGAGTACATTCCAACAACAACAACAACAACAACATTAGAGCTTTAGTCCTAAAAAGCTTTGGGGTCGGCTAGCATGAATCGATATCTGATGTCGTCATATTCTAACTACATTCCCTCATCTTGTAAATTTTGCCGAACCAAGCAGTAACAATTTTTACGTTGAATGGAATTAGAACCTCATACATATTCTAATCCAAGTGAAGCAAACATTGAGGAGAATAGTTTTCAGACAATTTTGTATACATTCTTCCTTCCTAGGATGGATGTGAGATTCATAAGATCTAAGCCGCCGCTTCAATTGCTGTTTCTGATTACAGCAACTCCAATGAAAACCCTAATTAATTAAACTTAAACTAGTACAAATTATAACAAAAAGAGTAGTATTCCGAACCTTGTCTACTTGCAATAACGATCAGCCTTTTTCTTGATGCGATCATCGAGAGCGTCTTCCACAGACTTGACCTTAGCATTGGGGTCGTACCCAAACTTCTTGGTCTCAACAGGGAACAGTTCCTCATACTTCATCTTCTTCGCGGCGTCGATGGTGTAAATATCATCCCCAGATGCACCTGACCCAGCTATGGCGGCTTGATCCACCATCACCTTACCGAATTCCAGTTGTTGTTCATCACCCTCTTCCTTGATTATCATCTTCTTTTTCTTCTTCTTCTTCTTGTCAATGGTTTTGCTGTGGGTTGCGACTGCGCCGCCTTTGAAAGTTAGGCGTCCGCCCTTAACTCTCTCGTATGGGCTGTCCGCCATATCTTCGCTCCGTTTCTTGGGGTGAATTTTGGGTGTTCGGAGATGGGATTTGATGAATCCACAAGTGTTTTCGACAAAATTATAGATCCAGGTTTACCCAACCGGTAACACTAACACACGGGGATAAGGGAAACTATGTCTCCGTTACTCCTACTTTCTTTCCCTTAACCTAACAATCCATTACAAATACTCGTCAAATGAGACGGAAAATAATGTACAAAGTCATACTCTATTTGAACACAAAATGCACAAATTCTTACTTGTAACGGTCATATCATCCTAAGTGTGCGACGGGTAAAATATCCTGTAGGGTGATAAAGACAAAAGCAAAATACCTGGGAAATGGTAATGTGTTTTGTCTTATCTATCCATATGGTAGTATTTGACCCGTCGCAAGTTTGTGACAGATATGTCCATCACAAGCAAGACTTGCTAATGGAACAATTAATTTGAGATGAACAAATAAAAAAAATGACAATAAAATTGTCAATCTGTACATTAGTTATTATTAGTACATATATAATCGTATTAGCACCTAGTTGGGTAAAAAATATAGTACTACGAAAATACTCATATAAGTTATAGTCCTATATAATATGGTGTCAAACCATAGATACTACAACTAGGCAGGCCTATTGATTAAATCGAATAATATGTATTGTACAAACTATAAGTAGATGATTTTGTTCTTCCATGAATCAATTTTCTGCCATTAATAAAACTATACAAGCAATATTTCAAGAGGATAAAGAAAGATTAATGACCAAATTCTAAATCTGTAATTAAATAGACTATAAAACTGTACACGTTTTGAGCGAATCAATTAAGCCATTTCAGCATCCTCCTCCACCACCACCGCCACATCCACCACCTCCGCCGCCACCACCACATCCACCACCGCCTCCACCACAAGCAGCACCACCATGGCCATGGCCATGACCATGACCATGACCGTGGCCACCATCGCCGCCAAAAAATCCCCAACCACTAGACATGACGACAACTCCACCATCACCATAGCCCGCAGAGCCGCCATGGGCACGTCGTCTTTTTTTAGTTCCGTCAGCACAACCAAAAACAATCATGGTTATAACTAGCACAGAGACGACAACCAAACATATGAAGAGCAGTAGACCACCCGAATTTCCTAATAACTTAAGACCATCACCGCTATATTTTGATAAATGCATAACGCTCATATGATTGATGTACCTCGCCATTGTAGTTAGTTAGTCTGAGATAACTTCTCCTCCGATCCGTCCTTCATATAACCTAGGAGTACTATTTATAATGTGGTGTTTGTAATAACGAGAAGAGAATTGTACTCCGTAATTAAGTTGGCATGCATGTGGCCGGCCGGGTGTAGATGGTTGACTTGTGCTAATTCTACGGCTTAGTTCTTCATAGTTGACCCTTCGCTCTTGCTCTTGGGTTGAATGACTTGAACAACACGCATGTCATGTGTACTAATTCTACGCAAGTATTCGTATTTATTACGTACTCCATATTTGCCGCTTGAAAGCCCATCAGGATCAGCCTATCAAAGTACTCTTGGGTTGAATCGGTCAATCAGCATTTTGATCCTCTTCCTTGAATCTTCCCTCCTTTTCCTTTGGAAAATTTCGAATTGAAGAAAGTCATGGCCTGGACATTTATGGATAAGTTATAAGATGAATAATAGTACTATAATACCCCTCGTCCTGTGTGTAAATGTTTGTCGTTTTCAATAAATACAAAATACAGTACTCTTTTACATGTATTCATAAAATGGGACAAACATTAAAAAACGAAAACGAAGGAAGTAATACAAAAGATTTTGTAAAATAGAATGACATACAAGAAATTGTGAGAAGAAAATGGAAAAAATCTAACCGTTGAATTAAACCCGATAATACTGACCCAATCCGAATAATCCAACCTGAACCGGATTAACGAGAATGTTTACTATTACACACGAACTGATTATCCTAAATAAGTTGAACATAACAAACTTGAAACTGATTATTGGAGTTCGTGCTCTTTCTATTGATTTCCGTCAGCATGCTTTGGCCCTTGGACAACGGTGTTGCATCTCGTTTAGGCGTTACTTAAGATTATTTACGTCGTTGTTGTATTATGTAATCCCCCGATCGGCGATCCCTTAACAAAAAGAGCTCGCAATATATTGTTAGCTCTTAACTTGTTGTAGGGTGGTTTTGTTCTCGTTGCCCAAAAAAAAATACAAACTTGAAACTGATGTGAACCCAAAATGATCCCGGCCGACCCAAAATGACCCAACTCTTATTAACACGAAATGGCCTAATCCGGAGAGATGTCATGCGACGTAGACTCGATTGACCTATTTGTTAGAACAAATGTGGTCTCGCCTCAATGATCACTTATCTGGACTCTTCGGGAGTAAGTTCCTTATCTTGATCACTTATAAGATGTCACTTGGTGGAATCTTTATGCTCAAAATCCCGATTCAAGCCGTCATTTTGTTTGGTACCTCCCAAGGAGCGGGAATGCCTATTCTAACCCTTGGGCATTTACATCCACAAACACAAAGTTTATGGTTAACTATCATCATCATCATTTAACTATTGCATTTATTTCTCTTGTTGCTGGTCATATATATAGAACGAACTTTGGGATTGGGCACATGTATTCTTTACCTACTAATGATAGAAGTAGTGGGATGAAATTAATGTTGGAGTTTTCTTTGGGGTACGGGTACCCTTGAAAAAACGATTTTTTCACGTGGTACCTTTACTGGAGTAGGTCTACTGAGAGACGGCCTATCATTAAATTTATTGAGAGACCAATTACAAATGAACGTAGCAATGATAACAAAAAAAAATAAAAATAGATACGTTTAACATATAAAAGATTTTTTTTTTTGACGAATTTATAGTTATATATATATATATAAACCAAAGTTTTTAATAATAATAATTTTTTTTTGAAATCGCGTCACCTATTATATTAAATCAACTTCCGTCAACTCAACCACAGTTGTCGGAAAAGAAGATTCCATTACAACCTCACAATTCTGATCAGTACAGAATCTAGCTAGCCAGTGAGCAATAGTATTACCACTACGTCTAGTATGCAAACAACGACTCTTAGGGAATAAACCAAGCAAGCCATAGATATCCTCCAAGCAATACCCGAGAGGTGATCTCCAATAGACCCGCTTACGCACATTAGAAACCACATTGGCCGAATCACTCTCCACCGCAATACTCTGAAATCCCGCTAGGCGAGCTTTCGACAGCCCAAAACACACCGCCTTGATCTCCGCCACTTCCGGTGGCCACCTCGCATCCTGTCTCCGGCTTCCAATCATCAAGATCTTTCCCGCCGCATCTCTGATCACAAAACCCAAACCCACCTCGTTATCATTGAGAATCGCTGCATCGACATTTATTTTTACCTCTCCAAGATCCGGTCGCCTCCATCACCTCGCCCCGACCTCATCAGCCTGACTACGGACCCCAGTCACTGCCATTTGATAACGGGCATAATACGAAACCAACAGCGACATACCTCGTACGATCACACTCAGAGGCTTGGGGTCGTCATCAAAAACCAGTGAATTACGGACTGTCCATATCGACCAGAGAATTGTCAGAAACCTGATTTTTGCAGCCAACTCCAGCCCACCCAGTGCACTCGTCAGACTCGCAATGAGATCGTCGTCCATATTAATCTGTGTCACTAGCGACTCAAACTCTGTCCCTAGCCACACCCACTTCGTCTTCTCGCAGCCCCAGAGGGCGTGTGCCATAGATTCCTCCCCCTGCTCACATAAATTACAGGTGGGTGCCTCCACACAGTGTCGAGAGAAGAGGTGCTTCCTGACTCCCAACGATTTCGAGCAGACACACCATAAGAAATGGGCTAGCTTAGGGGGGATTGGTAGACCCCAAATCATTTTCCAAAAAGCCGATTGTGTGGAGAGAGGTTCCGACAGGCCCAAGTGGTACGCGGATCGAACAGTGAAAGCACCATCTTTCGACGGCCACCAAAACATAGAATCCCGAGTACTCCTCAACGCCAAAGGTAACTCCAACACCGCGCGAACGTCATCGTCGACCAAGACCTCTCGAAGACTGGTCATGTCCCATGATCGAGAAGGATGATCGATCAAGTCAGCTACTCGGAGGTCCGCGTCAGCTTCCAGATTAGGGACCGGTACCCGGGCAGCAGACAGACCTGGCAGCCATGCGTCGCTCCAAACCCGAATGTCCGCCCCATTCCCAACCCTCCATTTAAGCCCCTCCAGGAGTAGAGGTTTGGCACCCCACTTACTCCTCCAGCAGAAGCTCGGGTCATGACCCCTCCTCGCCTCCAAAACCGACGTATTTTTGAAATATTTAGCCTTCATAATTCTAGCTACCAAAGACGTCAGACAAAAATAGAGTCTCCACAATTGCTTAGCCAACAAGGCTTGGTTAAACACCCTCAGGTCACGAAATCCCAGCCCCCCACTCGCTTTAGCTCGACACAACTTCTCCCATGACATCCAGTGGAGTCTTCTCTTGTTCTCCGTCGAACCCCACCAAAAGCGCGCCATCGTCCTGTGCAATTCGTCAATCACACCCCCCGGAATAGCAAACAAGCTCATCATATAAGTGGGTATAGCCTGAGCTACCGCTTTAATTAGAATTTCCTTACCGGGCTTTGAGAGGAGTTTCTCCTTCCATCCATGTGTTTTCTTCCACACCCGATCCTTAATACCCATGAAGATCGCCTTCTTAGATCGCCCAATGATGGTCGGGAGTCCAAGGTATTTCTCGTGCTTATCGATCGTTCTAACACCCATAATATTGCCCACCGAAGCTCGCACATTAATAGAAACTCTTTTACTAAAGACAACTTCCGATTTGGCATTGTTTATTTTCTGTCCCGAAGCTCTTTCATATTGGCTAATCAAGTTAGCTATCTTCGAGCATTCTTCCAAAGTTGCCCTAGCGAAAAGAATACTATCATCTGCAAAAAACAAATGTGAAACAATGTGTGCCCCACGACAGACGCGAATCCCATGGAGTAGCTTAGCTTGCACGGTACGTCTAATCACGTACGAGAATGCATCAGCGCAAATGAGGAAAAGGTAAGGCGATAATAGGTCACCTTGTCGTAACCCCCGACTCGGAACGACCTTGCCCGTCAGATTGCCATTGATCACGAACGCGTGGGAAACAGACCCTATGCATGTCATAATTCGTCGCACCCATCCCTCATTGAACCCCATCGCTCGCATCATGGCCTCGAGAAAAGGCCATTCCACCCGATCGTACGCTTTGCTCATATCCAGTTTGAGGGCAATGTTCCCGTGTCGACCCTCTCCCCCACGTTTCATGGCATGAAAGATTTCGAAGGCTATAAGGGCGTTGTCGGTAATAAGACGACCTGTAGTAAAGGCACTCTATTCTTCAGTGATAATTTCATTCATGAACGGCTTAAGTCGATTAGCAAGAGTCTTCGAAATGATTTTATATAAAACATTACACAGGCTTATCGGCCTAAACTCCGTCAAACTTGCGAGGGGACGAAGTTTTGGGGATAAGAACAACGGAGGTCTCGTTAACCCTTTCTAAGCTCTCACCCGTGGACCACCAGTGTCGCACATACTCACAAATATCGGGGCCCATCAAATCTCAATGTTTTTGGTAAAATACGGCATGCATTCCATCCGGTCCCGGGGCCTTGTGTGGGTACATGTCGAAGAGGGCCTTTTTGACCTCATCATCATCAACCAAACCCATAAGTGCCTCATTCATGTTCATTGTAACTCGCGACTCCACCGCATCAATAACTTCCTGGACCCCACTAATCCCTTGGGATTGAAACAGATTACCAAAAAAAGACGATGTAATATTCACGATCGATGCCTCGTCCGTCCTCCATTCGCCCTCGTCATCTTCTAGTCCCTTAATAGTATTGCGCTTTCTTCTGCGGGTAGCTTTGTGGTGGAAATATTTCGTATTCTTATCTCCATCACGTAGCTCATTCTTTCGGGCACGTGCGTACCAATAAGCCTCCTCTAGTCGACGGAGCCTGTCAAGCTCATCAACCATCCTCGAACACGCAGCTAACATATCAGCCGAGGGAGAGCGCTTCTGCCAATATTCAAGCGCTCTTTCGGCTTGCCTAATTTTCTTCTTCAGGTCACCAAAAGTCTTATAAGCCCATGTACCCAATCTACGCGAACATTCAAGGATTTTGTCCTCCATCTTAGCCCCATAAGTGGAACCCCACGTCTCACTCACAATATCTCGACATCCCGGGTCAGACAGCCAAAGGGCCTCGAAGCGAAACCGTCTCTGACCTCTTGTAGACACCCGTATTTTGACTGCCAGGTGTCTATGGCAGTTTCCAAAAAACACCCGATGATGATCGGACGCTAACGTGCTTCTACGCGCTCGGATACGGGCTCAAATCCATTAATTGCTGGCTAACACACTTACAGAGTACAAATCTCACAAAATCAACCTCGAATTCAGGCCAGTGGATCATTCCGATTCAAACAAGACTAATTTGGGCCAAAACCGACACCGGAATAAAAACCGACTTTTAGTGTTTGGGTCAACCCCGGTCAAAGTCGTTCCCAAGACACACAAAACAGCCCCTCACATCATCAAAAGTCCAAGTCAAACACAAAACCCATCAAACTCAAGTCACGGTCCAAAGTCAACGGACTCACGCGACCCAGTTGGGCCACTCGATCGAGTGCCCGACCCACTCGATCGAGTGGGCCTGTTTCGAGCCCGGCTGCACGTGTAACGGGCCACTCGACCGAGTCAGCCACCTACTCGGTCGAGTAACCCTAAACCGGGTGCCCTAGCTTTTCCTATATAAGCAACCCCCATGCACACATCTTGAACAACTTTTACAACCCTAATTTTACACACCCAACCCTAAGCAAACCCTAAGCAATATCACACTAGCAAAACCCTAAACCTAGATTTTAGGAATCGATCCCGAGCCACCATAACTCAACCTTCATACACCTCGAAACTCTTGTGTTAAAGCCACGGTTACGAGTTCGATCCGAGACAAGAACATGTAGGTTGAGGGTGTCAAAACCCCTTTTTCTCTTCTCCTTCTCTTCTCGTCGTCTTCTTCTCTTTTTTCGCATCTTTTTCTTTTTTTATTATTTCATTCATTGCATTCATAATATCGATAATACTATTAGTACAAAGCATTAAAATACTTATTGATTTGTGTCGAATGTGAGTGATGGTGGGATAAGAAAAATCGCATATACAAGTGTACTGCACACGCGTCGTCGGTCGCTTATCCCATCACCCCGATCGTTTGATTATTGAAATAAGTTAACTTAAACGATAATCCTTTTTATTTCGTTTTCATCATTATTCGAGTCACATATTTACGTCAATTTTCAAAACAAACATTGTATTTTAATAAGGGTCGAAACCCGTTGACACGGATCCGACATCACAATCCCTAGGGATTTATTTCGATGTCGGAAAAGTCGAGGGAATCAAGTCCTTTAATTCAAGCGAAGAGTCGATTCCCTAGATTCGATACCAATTTCATAATTGGATGTCGAATCTAGCAATCTAGTCGCATAAATAAATTAACGCGATTTATCCATATCGCGCTAATTAATTTAAGACGATTAAAATTAATTTATTTTCTTTTATTTTCACTCTAGTATTCCATATCGATTCGATAATCGAATATGGGATACTAAGAGTATTCAAATTTAGAATCGAATATAAATCCCGCAATATTTATATTCGATTCAACAAAATCGACAATTTATAAAATCCGAGTCGAACATAAATTATGCAATATTTATGTTCGATTTGGTAGAATCGTCGAATTATCAAAAATCAAAAGCACTTTCAAAAGCAGTAATAAAATTGCAAACGAACTTGGTTCGTACAGGTGCCACTCGACCGAGTGCCTTAGTCACTCGATCGAGTGACATCACAAAATCGAGTCAGAATGTCTCTTTCAACCTCTACTCGGTCGAGTCTCATATTGACTCGATCGAGTAGCAACTTACTCGACCGAGTTGGCCAATAACTCGGCCGAGTAAGGTCTGAGACGCAAAGCAGAATCCTTTTTTGAAGGTCCACTCGATCGAGTCTGTCGACCACTCGATCGAGTGGCCTCATCACGACCAAAACGAGAGTCGTACATCCTTCTATTTCCTAAATTCGATAGTATTTTACGACTTAGGTCAACACGTGCTTAATCAATCACGTGTATTTACTATCTTTTCGAATCATACATCATCTTGTTCATCATTCAATTTTATTCAATATTTGCACAAACCGTTATTATTCGTTATATCGTTACTAACCGTTTGTTGTTTTCTTTGTCAATTTTTATCGTTTGTTTTATTTTACTAAAATGAACTCACATGCTAAAATTCCACTTTGACGTAGAATTAATTGCATTAAATTGACTTAGAAACCCTTTTCAATTCCATTCACATGTTTAGGGAAAATAATCTTTGCATATCATTTTCCCGTTCAACTAACGCGCGTATTAGAAAGTCACTCGAACTCTTAGTAGAGGCCGCTAAGTGCGGGCGGGGTTGGGTGTCCTTTGTGGGCTTCCCAACACGTACCCTCACCCCTTACTCAGAACCTCGGTTTCCGGATGCCCGAAACCGTTGGTGCACGAGAGTCATTCAATACACGATATCCGATAACGTCGGTATCGGTATCAAATGCAAAGGGACGAGCCCAATAAACTCTGACATCGGAAATGGGCCGTATTTTGTATACGGCCCACTACGACATAGAGTGGGCTCGAATGGTTCCGAATAACCACAAAATTCGGTGGCGACTCCACTTCGACCTAAATTTCAATTCGATCCATTCTCATATGGAGATTCATTCGCCTACCCAAACTCGCGCGTGGCCGCGTCGGGGTGGACCTATGTCATGTCCACACCTCTATCCCTCCGTTGCTAAGGCCGAACTCGCTACCACAATTGGACCATGATCTGAGGCGTAAATAGGTAGGTTTCTAACGAAAGCCTCTGGGAAGAGATGTTTCCACGCAAGGCAAGACACCGCCCGGTCCAATCGTTCGCGAAGAGTATTGCCCACAACCCGACCCCTCTGCCAAGTGAAAACCGGCCCCTCAAACCCCATGTCGGAAAGATGGCAGTCTGTAAGAGCTTTGCGGAAAGCGTTCATTGCACGGTCTCCGTGGGCATTCCCCCCCTCCTTCTCGCTAGCACAAAGGATCTCATTAAAGTCATCGAAGATGATTCGAGGGGTACTGATATCATCACATAACTGTCGAAGTAAGCTCCAAGTTCCGTGTTTGTCAGCCGCGCTCGGCCAGCCATAAACACCAATCGCCTCCCACACGATACCCCTTTCCCCATCACGCACTCTAATACGAACATGTCTACTGTCATATGTCACCAACTCAGCATCGACATTCCGCCACCAAAGACCAATCCCACCCGACCTTCCATTGCTATTTACACAAATACCTTCATTGAAACCACACTTAAACTTCACTTTTTCTAACTCGCTCGCCTTCACCATCGTTTCCATGACGAAAACGATGTTTGGGCCCTCCCTCCAGCACCTATCTTGGAGGGTGTTCACCGTCAGGGGATTGCCCAGCCCATGACAGTTCCAACTTAGAATTTTCATTGCTGTTCGCGGGGCTGCTCAACAACAGCCTCCGCTACTTTCTGGTTGACGACCAGCACCATATCGTTATCTCCAGCACCCAATTTACGACGAGTTGTGATTACTTCCTCAAGTTCGTGGTCTCCCTCCACGTCCCTACTCCGTTTTCCCACTCTCACGCTCTTCCCTTCATCGATACTCACCTGGACCGTGGGCGCCCCAGTCCCTTTACTACTCCTCATGACCTTGAAAGGTTTCTCTCTTCTCGTGTTAGGACCCCTCCCAGGCTCAGATAAGTCATCATTCATGATCGTGTCCAGATCGCCAATTTCTCCAACCATAATACTATTCTCTACACTCTCCTCTCCAATCTCATCCTTATTACTCCGTATCTCACCTGCCTCCTCCCTCACCTCCTTCCCCTGACTATCCCCTACACTCCCCACGTCACCATTGTCCTCCCTAGAAACCTGCGTCGCGACTTCACCACTCTTCTTTCCTTTATTATGAACAACAATAGAGTTTAGTTTAGCGATAAGGTCATTAACAATAGAATCATCCCGCCTCTTCGCCTCTTCGTCAAACACCTTCTGGAGAGTACGCCCCTTATTACTGGTAGAAGTAGGCACCAGACGAGTCGTCTTCCATGGGGAAGCACGAAGGGATTCATCATACACGAGCTCACCTTCATCATACGGCCCATCATCACAATCTTTCTCCCCGTGCCCTAATAAACCACACCCGTAGCAGAAGGTCGGTAACCTCTCATATTTTATAGCAAATCTCTCTACCTTTCCCGAAGACATTCGCACGTCCACCCCATCCCGAAGTGGTTCCCTGACATCATGGAGTATTCTCAAGCGCACCGCCCTCTCAACCCCGCTCACCGACCCCTTATCCATGCACATGAACGACCCCACTTGGTTCCCCATGTAGCACAGATTTTCCTCCTTTCCCCGACCTCGAAGCGGCATGTCATACACACGAATCCATAGGGGCACATGAAACAGGGAGGTGTCTGACAATTTCTCATCCCCCTTGGGTTCATTAAAGCACCATATGTTCTTGTCAAAGTGCCACGGTTGATTTTCAAGGACTTTAAGTTTATCTTTTTCTAGGTCAAAACGAAAGAGGAAAATACGGTCGGTCGGATTGAGAACATTACGTACGATCGTGCCTCTTAATTGGTTGCCAAACTTTGGCCATGGTCTCAATAGCCGCTCGTACATTAACTGTCTTCGTGGTCCAAATCTTTCCAAGTAGTATGAACTCTTCCTTCTCAGCGTCTGGTGGGTCATCCGCATCCCACACGTAACCGCTTGTTTGTCCCACGATCTCCTTCCCTTTTCGCTGCCCTACTTCATTGTTGTCAGTCATCGTAGGACGTTGTAAAGGTAATGAGCACTGATAGCGAGAAAGATTTGAGGGAGAAGTACTTTTGTCAGATCCCACATGGGGAAGAGGCCGTCAAAGTTAGGACAATGGGGGGTAGTTTGGGAATAGGAAAGTTACGCAAATCTTGTGAATACCTCTCCCTCTTTTTAAATAAGTTATATGATAAAAGAATATACAAATAAAAATTGTCGTAATCTACACTAAAAAGGGTACAATTGTTACAAAAATAAGTACAACATGAAATTGTCAATTTGAGAATAACAAAACTGATGCGCTTCAAAAAAAAAAAAAAAACAAAACAAAACTGATACGAATAACACATAATGTGATATTTAAAAGTGGTCTCTCAATAACTTATTGAGATACCATCTTTCCATAATTTTTGTGTACTGATAATATGGTACGGAGTATTTTATACTCCCTCTATATAGGGATGGCAATTTCACCCGCATCCGTTCCGCATCCGACCCATCCGCAAAAATTAAATGGGTGAAAACCCGAATAAATGGATGACTAGCGGGTGATGGATGAAACGGGTGATGGATTGGGTCAGATCCGGGTGGAGCATCATCCCACCCGTAATCCGTTAACCACCCGATCCGACATCATCCATTTAAAAAAATATGTGGCTTCAAGAATCGAGACTATGAAGCTTAATATTTGTATCACATGTTAATTTGTGATGGAGATTTTATAATGTCTAATTTTCATGTCAAGACTATGAAGCTTCCATGTATTGATTTAATTTTCATGTCGGATTTGTAATGTTTAAATTTATATTGTATTTTTGCAAGGCAACAAAAGACGTCGAGTCGCAAGCTAGGACTCGCAAGAATTTTTTTCCGATTTGGTATTTATTTCATAAAATAATGGTACAAGTGAATCACCTGTTAAGCACCCGAACCATCCGTTTCACCCGTGGATGACGGGTGGATCGGATATGGATGACACCTTTAGTGGATGATGGGTGGATCGGATGAGCGGATAGAGACGGGTGATGGATGCGGGTGAGGCTTCACCCGATCCGAATCCGACCCATTGCCATCCCTACCTCTATACCATAATCTTCTTGCCATTTGATTATTACTCTATATGGTGGGGAAGAGTCACCATTTTACTCCTCATTTGCACTCATATTTGACTCCATTTTGTGTACTTAATTGTCGATATAAATCATGTAAGGGCTTGTTTGGTTACTCATCCAATTACCGGGAAGTGCAAGATCCCATGAATTGCATTTTCAGGGAGCTGTTTGGTTGTCCATTTTATGGGAGTTGCCACTTCCCGGAAATTATCACTTCCTCCATAATGGGGGAAATTACTCACCAAGTCCCCCTGGGTGTGTAGAACTTCTCGCATGAAGTCATTTCCCACCTGATAATTAACCACTATTTTTGTAATTCCCATGAAATACAAATTCACATAAATTTAAGTTCCCGGTAATTTCATCTTCTCATGGTGAACCAAACGAGCCCTAAGTATGTATTTAGTATTTTTTTTAGTTTCATCATAAATTACATTATTTTCATAGAATTTGTTAGTGCTCTTGTTTATTTTATTTTACTAGTGCAAAACCCGTGCAATATGCACAGGTGTTTAATTAAAATTTTGCGATGATAAAAATTATTTCCTGATAGTACAACATGATTAGAGTGTTACATTATTAAGATAATGTTATTTTGTTGAATCAATCATATACTTATAATGTTAATGTTAAAAGTATGATATTTTTTTCGTCCTCTCTTTATCGAGGATATCTTTGGGGTGACTATTCCTCGTGTAATAAAAGGAATGAGATCATGATTAGACGACGGTTAGACCTGACAAAATTTACTCGTCCCAACACTCGAACTGAAAATCCAAGTTTGACCCGTGATTCGAATTGACTCACCTAACCGATGAAATGACTTGAATTGTTTATTATGCTTTAAAAAGTTGAAAAAGACAATCCCGAAAACGAACAGAGTCCTGTAGACACCCACATTTTGACCGCAAGGTGTCTATAGCAGTTTCCGACAAACACCCGATGATGATCGGACGCAAACGTGCTTTAAATACTCAGAAACATGCTCAAAATCATTGGCATTTGGCTTGGGCTCATTATGGAGTACATATCTCACAAAACCAACCTCAAAATCAGGCCCAGCGGGTCGTTTCGAGTCAAATAAGACTAATTTGGGTCGATTCCGACACCAGGGGTAAAACCGTCTTTTAACGACCGAATCAAAACCCGTCAAAAATATTCCCGAGGTACGTGAGTCATCCGTGACACCTCACACGGCTGATTCGAACTCTAATCCTACGAAAAATCAGCTACATAAAATATCAAACAAATCCGTTTAAGGATGGAATTCGATCTCAAGTAGGAATCCTATCCGAAAACCGATTCAAACACCCGACCGAGTGCAAACACTCGGCCGAGTAGCACAAACCAGCCGTGTTTCCCTTGCTTCCTCGACAAATAAGCGGAATTCTCATGCCTTTCATCTTCTTATATTTCCTATCTTAAACGGTAGTTCAAACTCTCCTAGCCAAGGTCGGGAACTCCCTATAAATAGCCCCTTGCATACAACACTTTCAAAAAAAAAAAGAGAACACACACAATACGAATCAATTACACACATCTAAATTCATTATCATACATCAATTACACACTTAGTATCGAGAAAACCGATATTATTCCCGAAGGAAAACCGGCCCCTTATACCCGACCCCCCTTTGCCGAGACCACACCGAACCGAGCCACCACAACTCACCGACATCCACTCGACGCTCTTGTGCCCAAGCCACGTCCCGACGAGCCCCGATCCGAGTAAACAAAAGCATGTAGGTTGAGGGTGTAACAAAACCCGATTTCTCTTTTTCTTCTCTTCTCCTCCTCGTCGTTCGCTTTTTTATTACGGGTCTCGTGTCAGTCCTTTTTTTTACGGGTCGTTCGTCACTTTTTTTATTTTCTAATATCGATACTACAAAAACTATTTTCATATAACAACATTCTTAAAAATATGATATCGATTCTCTATAATCGAATATTGTATCGAAAAGAATTATATTAAATCTCGACGACGTTAAAAATCGTTACACTTTTTTTTTTTTTTTTTTTCGTTCAAACTTTTTTTTACAAAACTTTTTTTATTCATTTCGAATACTCGATATCGATTTCATAATCGAATATCGGTACGACGAATATCGAAAACATAAAATCGAGTATAAATTAATTCATATTTTGTACGCGATTTATCAAAATCAACAATTAAATTGCGAACGAACCAAGTTCGTACAGGTGCCACTCGACCGAGTGCCTTAGTCACTCGATCGAGTGACACCCTAAAATCGAGTCAGAATGCTAATTACGACCACCACTCGATCGAGTCTCACAGTGACTCGGTCGAGTGGCCATGTACTCGACCGAGTTGGTCAATAACTCGGCCGAGTATGGTCCATAACGCAAAACAGAATCACTTTTTACAGGTCTACTCGATCGATTCCATCGACCACTCGACCGAGTAGCCTCATCACGACCAAAACAACGAGTCGTACATTCTTCTATTTTCAAACTCGATAGTATTTTACGACCTAGTCGACATATGCTTAATTAATCACGTGTATACTATCTTTTCAAACCATGCATCTCATATTTGCATCTCGTTTACATCATTCAATTCAATTCATCATTTGCACAAACCGTTATTATTCGTTATATTATTACATCGTTACTAACGCGTTTGTTATTTCTTTTGTCAATTTAATTATTGTTCGTTTATTGTACTAAATGAACCCACATGCTAAAATTCCACTTTGACGTAGAATTAATTGCATTAAATTGACATAGAAACCCACTTTTCAATTTCATTCACATGCCTAGGAAAAACAATGTTTGCATAAGCATTTTTCATCGTATTACTAACGCGCGTATTAAAAAATCATTCGATATCCTAGTAGAGGCCGCTAATGTGCGGGCGGGGTTGGGTGTTCTTAGTGAACTTCCCAACACATACCCTCACCCCTTACTCAGAACCGTGGTTTCCGGATGTCCGAATTCATTGGCAACGAGAGTCATTCAATATACGATTAACCGATCAAGTCGGCATCGGTATCGAACTGCAAAGGGACGAGCCCAATAAACTCTGACATCGGAAATGGGCCGTATTTTGTATACGGCCCACTACGACATAGAGTGGGTTCGAACGGTTCCGAATAACCATAAAATTCGGTGGCGACTCCAACTTCGATTTAAATTTCAATTTGACCATCTCATATGGAGATTCATTCGCCTCCTCAAACCCGCGCGTGGCCGCGTCGGGGTGGACCTATGTCATGTCCACAATTTGGCGACTCCGCTGGGGATTAGCTGATACGTTACTGACCTTCAGCATCCTCAGGGTGAGACTCGAATAGAAATCGTTTGACTACTACAATACGCGTTTTAGTTTTACGGTTCATGCATAACCCCATATTTTCCCGGGCCGGTACTGGTGACCGACTTCCCACTATACTATCGATGTAGTCCAAATTGGATATGTCGAAGGTGTCCATTAGCCGATTCGTATGGGTTTTACGGCATGTTCTAAGCTCAACTCGACTTAGGAAGTCCGCCCCGATTCTCGATAGGCTGTGTACACTAGTATAGACCCTTACAGACTGACCGAGACTTAGAATTAGAGCATACATGGCGTCGTTATACTGCTTCCATGACTACGTGCTACCTGATTTACAATTCTTTTTTTTTTCAAAAACCGTCATTTTTAAAATTGCATCCTTTTCAAAAAATCCAATTTCAAAACCCGGGACATACACCGAATTTAGGATCCACGATTTTACTCAAAATAGCCTATTTTTAGCCGGTATTACGCCCATTTCAAAACTCGAAAATATTTTCAAAATTTTTCAAAATCGTCCCCGGTCCGCCTATCCGTTTTTTCTTTTTCGAAAAAAAAGGCCGGGCTCCTCTTCCCGATTTTACTCGGGCTTTCAAAAATCAATTTCAAAACCTTCCTCTTCTTAGGACTTCCCGTATTTAGCAGTGTCGGGTCGAGTCGTAAGTCGTCAAGGTCTCCTAGCGTCGAAACTCCGTCGATCTTATATCACGGATTTCTCCCCTATCCCAGTCCGCCTTATTATACTAAGGCAAGGCCCACCTACGTAGGACATACTCCTACAAGGGTCGGCCCGTCTACATAATCGAGTCTAGAAGTCTGGGGAATGTTTCACGTGAACCTCCTTTCAAACAGGGCCCAGCCCACACAACTGGATCCTAAAGGAGGCCCACCTCTCACAAGTCATCCGTCTAGATGTCTTTTCCGAGTCGTTTCCTCTCTAGTTTCCCTTTTCCTTGCTCGGGATGTACTTTAGTTCTACGATTTGGGTTAGTAGCTGATTACGTGGTGTTCTTACAGACAGGCCACCTCACACCCGAACCATGACTAAGGACTCAATTGATCAACTGAACGCCGCATTGGCCAAGATCCAAGAACAACTCGACCAGATCAGGGGTAACCAGATCGCCATTGTCACCCGGGTTAGCGCCATAGAGCAGGATAGGCCGAGTGATGAAGACGAAACTAAGGGCCCATTAGCCGAATTGACTAGCGCGGTCCTCAAGCTACAAGAGCAGGTCCACTTGTCGACCCATAACTCGATCCATACGGAGAATGCTCGAACCTATTCTCCCCTGACCGACCAACTGCCTGCCAATCTCAACTTGACAGACCTCCCGATGTTCGACGGAACCGAAGACCCGGTATTACATATCCGGGCCTTCAAAGAGTTTATGGCCCTAAAAGGAGTCAAGTCAGACATGTTCAAGCATCTGTTTGCTTCCTCGCTAGAGAAGCACCCGAAAGCTTGGTTTTATAAGCTCGACTCCAAAAAGTAAAAGTCTTGGGACGACGTAGCAACGGAATTCGCTCGGAACTACGCCGACAATGCGGAAATCCAGACAACCATGCGTACTCTCGAGGTCATGGCCCAAGAGCCAAAGGAGGGTTTTACCAAATACCTCCAAAGGTGGAGGGCCGAAAGTGTCAAGCTGGTCGACAAGCCCAGCGAAAAGGTACTAGTGGAGGCCTTCGTGAAAAATCTCCTCCCATCTTACCGGATCCATCTCCGGTACGCTATCATACCCAATTTCGCCACCTTAACTGAGATGGGTACAAGAATCGAAGACGATTTAAGGTTAGAGAGCCTTACTAAGGCCTCTACAAAAGGTTATCAAGGAGCCAGTTCATCTTCTGGCAAGCCCGCAACTACAAATGCGGCCCGAAGCATCTTCGACGAGGTCAATCTGCTAGATACCTCGACCAAAAAGAGTACTGCGGCCCGAGTATTCACGGACATAGGGACTACTTATGCCGACGCCTTACAAAGGCTATCCTATAAGGGCCTGATCCAGCCAATAGGCCCAATGCCGGAGGTTCCTGTCGAGAAACGGTCCAAAACCTACAACGCTCAGGCCTATTGCCGCTATCACCAGGGTAACGGGCATGACACCGAAAAATGCTGGAAATTGAAGCATCTCATTCAAGATCTGATCGAGAGTGGGAAGATACCACTACCCAGTGACAAGCCCAGTAACAAAAACAACCCTCTTGCTACTCACGCCATTTTCACTAGAGAAGTAGTCGATTGTACTCATCTCATTTCCCCTTTCATTCCCCAAATCAACGGGATATGGAATGACGATGAAGACGATGTTTATCTGGCTAAGGGGGAGACCGTCCCCATTACTGTCGAAGAAATCAGGAAGGCCAGAACCAAGGCCCTGGCCGGCACACATGTCATCACGGTCGGACCTTCGGCCCCGGAATCCGTCACTGAACCTACCAGGACAGAACCTACGCTCGAAGAACCGGACACTGAATCAAAGTCCAAGTCTGAGTCTGAGTCTGAGTCGGAGTCTGAGTCTAGGTCTAGAAGGTCCAGTACTAGGGTCGAGTCTGTAACCCCTTTTCCTTTAGCTGTACCTCAGGGAGTCTCAGAATTTGTCCCGAGAGCACTCCCCATACCGCCTCTGACCAGCGATCAGATGGCAGCTCTCTTTGAGCTATTTTCAAAGCTCTCTATCAATAATAACGATAACCGTTTTGCTTACGACTTGTCTTATTTTCAAAACATTTTCAAAAACTTTATTTGCAATGACATTGAGGAACCCGACGAACAGGTACCACTACCTCAGCATCTAGTCGAGCAACTCGAACAAAGGGAGTCCCGAGATCCGGTGATCGAAGAAACCGATTCCATTAATGTAGGAACCCCTTTAGAGCCTCAGATGCTTAAGTTAGGTTTATCCCTAGACCCGAGGAGAAACAACAATTCACAGATCTCCTCCATGAATTCAAAGACGTCTTCGCATGGTCCTACAAGGACATGCCGGGAATAGACCGGGAGATAGCCGAACACCGTATACCCATCAAAGATGGGTGTAAGCCGATAAAGCAAAAACTCCGAAGAATGAGGCCCGAATGGTCTCTCAAAGTCAAAGAAGAAGTTGACAAACAATTCAAAGCAGGCTTTATCCAAGTGTCTGCATATCCAGACTGGGTCGCAAATATCGTACCGGTACCCAAGAAAGACGGAAAGGTACGAGTTTGTGTAGATTTCCGGGACCTTAATAAGGCCAGCCCGAAAGACGATTTCCCGTTGCCACACATCGACATACTGGTGGACAACACGGCCGACCATGCCCTCTATCCTTTATGGACGGGTATGCCGGATACAATCAGATCAAAATGGCAAAAGAAGACATGAGTAAAACCACCTTCACTACACCTTGGGGGACTTACTGTTACACTGTTATGCCATTTGGGCTTATCAACGCCGGTGCCACTTATCAACGGACCGCCACTACCTTACTGCATGACATGATGCATAAGGAAGTAGAAGTCTACGTGGACGATATGATCATTATGTCCAAAGAACGAAACGGGCATATTCCAGCCCTTAGGAAGTTCTTCACCCGACTGCGCAAGTACAACATGAGGTTAAACCCTCAAAAATGCAGTTTCGGGGTAACATCGGGCAAATTACTGGGCCATATCGTCAGCTAGCGCGGCATCGAGGTTGACCCAGCCAAAATAAAGGCCATTACCGAGATGTGGCCGCCTAAAATCGAAAAGAAGATTAGGGGGTTTCTCGGGAAAGTCCAATATATCAGCAGGTTCATTTCAAAGCTAACCATGGTATGTGAACCCATTTTCAAAAAACTGAAGATAGGAGAATGGGTACTATGGGACGACAAATGTCAAGCAGCTTTCGATAAGATCAAAGATATTCTGTCATCTCCGCCGGTATTAATGCCTCCTCAGCACGGTCTGCCTCTGTCATTATACTTGACAACGATCGAGACAGCCATGGGGGCTATGCTAGCCCAGACAGTCGACTCAGAAGAACGAGCCATTTACTACTTCAGTAAAAAGTTCCTAGAGTACGAATGCAAATACACGATGCTCGAAAAGACGTGTCTAGCTCTAGTTTGGGCCACTAAAAAGCTTCGACACTATATGCTTAGCCACGAAGTGCACGTACTATCAAGAATGGATCCAATCAAGTATCTGTTCGAAAAGCCCATCCTCAATGGTAGAATATCTAGATGGACTTTAATGCTAGCTGAGTTCGACCTCAAGTTCGTACCATTAAAAGCCATCAAGGGCCGGGTAGTAGCCGACTTCCTCGCCGATAGTCCAATATCTGAAGAGGGACATACCGATACTTGGGCCTTCTCTGACGAAGATATATTCCATACCGACACGGAGACATGGGATCTATATTTTGATGGGGCATCCAACTTTCGGGGATTTGGTGTCGGGATTTTACTAATCTCACCACAAGGGGAGCACACCCCGTTATCCATCAAGTTAGATTTCGATGTGACTAATAACGCAGCCGAATACGAAGCATGCATTCATGGGTTGCAAGCCGCCGCTGATTTAGGAGTAACAAACCTCCGGGTCCACGGTGACTCCTCATTAGTCATTAATCAAGCACTCCAGAAATGGAAAACTCGGAACGCAAATCTCGTAGCTTACCAAGCACGAGTAAGGGTTCTCGAAAAGCAGTTTCAAAAGGTGGAGTACATTTATCTACCCCGAGAAGAAAACCAGTTTGCAGATGCGCTATCCAAATTAGCATCTTTACTAAATATCCCGGAACACCTGACTAACATGCCGATTTGCGTCGAAAGACGGTCTGAGCCGGCATATATCAACGCTATCCAAGACATCGAAATAACCGACCCAGAACCTTGGTACCAGGCTGTTCTTACCTACTTGACGTCGGGAGAATATCCTCCGGGATCTGAAAACCGGGCCAAGAAAGCCCTACGAAGATGGGCCACTCAGTTCATCCGCACGGACGATGGACAATTGTACAAAAAGACGACACAGGGGGCTTTACTCCTATGCATCGATAAAACACAGGCCGAAAAGGTCATGGCCGAGGTGCACGATGGTGAGAACGGCCCGCATATGAATGCCCATATGCTAGCTCGAAAAATCGCCAGACTCGGGTACTATTGGAATAGCATGGAAACCGACTGTCAGTTATATGTTAAGCACTGTCACAACTGTCAGATTTTCGGCAACGTCCAGCATATGCCGTCATCCCTGTTATATACTATGACATCACCATGGCCATTTTCAACATGGGGAATTGATATAATCGGGAAAGTGAACCCTTCCGGGACGGGAGGTCACTGCTTTATTCTAGTGGCTATTGACTATTTCACTAAATGGGTCGAAGCCGAGTCATATCGTGTCTTGAACGCCAAGCACGTTGCAAGATTTATCCAAGATAAAATTATATGTCGATACGGGATCCCGCACGAATTCATTAGTGATCACGGGACCCATTTCCAAACCGAAACCGCTACTTTGCTAGCAAAATATAAGATTCAAAGGCATACATCTTCGCCTTACCGTCCCCAAACCAATGGAGCGGTAGAGGCAACAAATAAAACAATTGTCACCATACTTAAAAAGATGGCTGATAATTACCGGGATTGGCCCGATAAAATCCCTTTCGCCTTATGGGGATACCGGACCTCAATCTGCACTGCAATCGGGGCAACTCCATACTATCTGACGTATGGGATGGAGGCGGTCCAGCCGGTCGAGCTTGAGGTACCATCTCTAAGGATTCTACTCGAAAGTCAAGTACCTGAAGCAGATTGGGTTCAAACCCGATACGACTCGTTGATTCTTTTGGACGAACGACGATCCCGAGCCCTCAACAATATCCAGATATATCAAAAAAGGATAAAACGGGCTTTCAACAAAAGGGTTAGGCCCAGAAATATCAAAGAGGGCGATCTAGTCCTAAAATCTGTCCGGGCTTTGCTACCAGTCGACCCAAGAAGAAAATTCAAACCTAATTGGGCCGGACCGTATTTAGTGAAGAAGGTTTTATCAGGAGGAGCAGTAATGCTGACAGACTTGGATGGGAACGAATTTGTCAACCCAACCAACTTGGACCAGTTGAAACGTTATTACCCCTAAAAACCTTATCTCAATGTCATTTGCTAAAAGTTTATAAAAGTTTATCTTTTTTTACAAAACTTTCAAAAATTAAGCAAGTCAATGAGTTAGGATTACTGATCCTACTGTCGCACATCTCAAACTAATAGTCTTGAGGTATTTCGAAAATTGCAAAAATCTATGTCTGAACTATGGTCGGTTTGATTCCACTAATCATGGATACGTAGGCAACCCCTCAAAAGGGTACAACCACTGCAATAACGAAAAGACAGGAACGGTTTTCACTAATATGTCTTGTATTATTTCAAAAAAAAATGCCTCATGCAAAAATAAACAACAAAAGTCACACAAAAATAGTAGTAATACTTAAATAATAAAATTTAGGAGACTACTCGTACATTTTTTCCTTCCCCTTATCTTTCGGGTCACGTGGATCCCGAGGCCGACGAGGTGGGGGCGAACATTCTCTAATCACAAGTGGAACTTCCTTTACTCGAACCCGCTTCTTCGACTTCGGTTTCTCCTGCACCGGTTCGATCCGAGCTCGTACGTGCTCGGGAAGTCTATCCCGAGGACCAAGTCGGTCCTTAGCTGCCAGTCTTGGACCAAGTCTCCTTTCTAAGTCTGTCTGGGGGCTTACCTTCCCCCATGTACCTTTAGTGCTGGACCCTTTAGTCAAAGTCTTAGCCTTCCCTTTCTGGCTTGACATCAGTCGGACCATTGTAGCTGGGGTGTCGCCGTCATCAAAGAAACCTCGATTATCTTTAGCCTGTTCTCGGCGCAGCAAGTCAAAGGCTTCATCAGTCTTTAAAGCAGCACGGGCTTTAGCAGAATCTGCCTGGGTCCACTTCGTATAAGAATCTGATACCCAGATCGAGGGAGAAGCTTTAGAAACGGGCCAAGTGTGCCGGGTATACCATCTTTGCGCCCAAGTGTCACACATCACGTCCGTTAGCTGAGTAGATTCACTCACGATCGCCTCGATTTCCGGGATTCTTTGGGCCCGGCCATATTGCCTAAATATGCGATCGGGATAAAGATGAATCGTCTGCCTAAAAGATAGGATCAGTTGATAACGGGCCCTATCTCGCAATTCTAACCCGGTCCAGACGTAAATGGGCCACCAAGGTACGGTCCAACGGATCAATGGGCCTCCATGGAAAGACAACAGCTCGTCCCAGAATTTTTGGGTAGTAAGGCGAGAAAAGTCAACAGTCCGTCTTCTCGTCATCACTTGGTTCGGACGATATCGGCTTACATCTAGAGGAGGATCCAAGATCGATAGCCTCTCAAAAAGCCATAGCTGAAAAATCAAAATCACGAAAAGTCAAAATCGTGAAAAGTCAAAGTCGCAAAAAAAAAAAATCGCAAAAAAAAAAAAATCGCAAAAATCGACAAAAACCGCGAAAACCGCGAGAAGATCGAAGACCGAAAAAAAAAACGGAAGTTGAAAAAAATAAAAAAATTGCGAAAAATAAAAAAAATCAGCCTACCTGTAGAAGACGGGTGCTACCGGTCAGCCTGATCGATGGATCCCTCTTACGATTATCTAAGCCTTGGTTAATCTCCCCAGTAATCAGCCAAGCTGGGCTATGCTCTATCTCCATTTGATCCGCTACGGCGAGAAGTCTAACATGGCCCATACAAGATAGCCAATCCATATGGTCTTCAAAAGCGTAGACATGAAGCATGCAAAAAGTAAAGGCCCTACGACTATATGCCGGCCTGGCCCGAACGTCATTTGGATTCATAAATTTTGCAGCCAGGTCGATCAAGGAGACTGTATTTCCTTCCAGCATGCGGGACACCTCCATATGAGAAAGCCCTAAAAATTCTCTTAATTTCCTCCTGGGATCATGAACTGAAAAGGGGATAACAGGACGAAGAATGGGGTTCCACCCTCCTACAGCAGCTATTTCCTCAGGAAGGGGACAGATTTCGCCCCGAGGAAACCTAATAACATGATAAGTATCATCCCAGTAGGACAGACAAGCATCCAAAAAGTGACGATCCACTTGCATCTGACGGATTGTGGATAGCTGGGTGACGCCATTCTGATTCAAAATAACTTTGTCAGCATCTCTGAAAATTCGGGACCAATCTTGCAACATTCCAACTAATCGATCAATACCCATGATGAATTTCTGAAAAGAAGAAATAAGTTTCTCAAGGCTTGTTTTTTTTTTCTTTGAAGGGAGAAGAGGATTGTGTGAACTATGAATAATTGTGAGCAGGGAGAAGGGTATTTATAGCATGAAACCAAATTCTCCTCCTCACTTTGGGATTCCTAATCCCAAGGGATTTAGCATACAAGCCTTTTTCCTAGGATCTAGCTAAGTCATCCCGAGCAGTCCTATTCCTTCTCAGAGTCAAAATACCTTATTTTCAAAAATTCTTCCAAATTCAAAATTTCAAAAAATCCTCTTCAATTTTTTATTCCCCAGCACGAGTCATTTCTCCTAAAAATGTGTTACATGCAAACTTTACATAAATCATTATACAGGACGACTCAAACAAAACCGTGTAATCAACTCCCCAGCGGCATAGACTTATACGACAAGTCTGATTCCCCACGGAGTATCATCATCAATTCAGGTACATTTCTAGTCTCCGGCCGGCGGGCCCTCCACGCAGGTCTAATGGACCTTAAACGACCCGACCGGAAGTCTGTCAGGTCTAATCTTTGATTTGCCTGGTAGCTACTCTGACTTTCGCCTTGTCCAAGCCTCAGTCAGAGTGGGGGTTATGTAGACACCCACATTTTGATCGCCAGGTGTCTATAGCAGTTTCCGACAAACATCCGATGATGATCGGACGCAAACGTGCTTTAAATACTCAGAAACGGGCTCAAAATCATTGGCATTTGGCTTGGGCTCATTATGGAGTACAAATCTCACAAAACCAACCTCAAAATCAGGCCCAACGGGTCGTTTCGAGTCAAATAAGACTAATTTGGGTCGATTCCGACACCAGGGGTAAAACCATCTTTTAACGACCGAGTCAAAACCCGTCAAAAATATTCCCGAGGTACGTGAGTCAGCCGTGACACCTCACACGGCTGATTCGAACTCTAATCCTACGAAATCAGCTACATAAAATATTAAACAAATCCGTTTAAGGATGGAATTCGATATCAAGTAGGAATCCTATCCGAAAACCGATTCAAACACCCGACCGAGTGCAAACACTCGGCCGAGTAGCACAAACCAGCTGTGTTTCCCTTGCTTCCTCGACAAGTAAGCGGAATTCTCATGCCTTTCAGCTTCTTATATTTCCTATCTTAAACGGTAGTTCAAACTCTCCTAGCCAAGGTCGGGAACTCCCTATAAATAGCCCCTTGCATACAACACTTTCAAAAAAAAAAAAAAAGAGAACACACACAATACGAATCAATTACACACATCTACATTCATTATCATACATCAATTACACACTTAGTATCGAGAAAACCGATATTATTCCCGAAGGAAAACCGGCCCCTTATACCCGATCCCCCTTTGCCGAGACCACACCGAACCGAGCCACCACAACTCACCGACATCCACTCGACGCTCTTTTACCCAAGCCACGTCCCGACGAGCCCCGATCCGAGTAAACAGAAGCATGTAGTTTGAGGGTGTAACAAAACCCGATTTCTCTTTTTCTTCTCTTCTCCTCCTCGTCGTTCGCTTTTTTATTACAGGTCTCGTGTCGGTCGTCTTTTTTACGGGTCGTTCGTCACTTTTTTTATTTTCTAATATCGATACTACAAAAACTATTTTCATATAACAACATTCTTAAAAATATGATATCGATTCTCTATAATCGAATATTGTATCGAAAAGAATTATATTAAATCTCGACGACGTTAAAAATCGTTACACTTTTTTTTTTTTCGTTCAAACTTTTTTTTACAAAACATTTTTTTATTCATTCCGAATACTCGATATCGATTTCATAATCGAATATCGGTACGACGAATATCGAAAACATAAAATCGAGTATAAATTAATTCATATTTTGTACGCGATTTATCAAAATCAACAATTAAATTGCGAACTAACCAAGTTCGTACAGGTGCCACTCGACCGAGTGCCTTAGTCACTCGATCGAGTGACACCCTAAAATCGAGTCAGAATGCTAATTACGACCACCACTCGATCGAGTCTCACAGTGACTCGGTCGAGTGGCCATGTACTCGACCGAGTTGGTCAATAACTCGGCCGAGTATGGTCCATAACGCAAAACAGAATCACTTTTTACAGGTCTACTCGATCGAGTCCATCGACCACTCGACCGAGTAGCCTCATCACGACCAAAACAACGAGTCGTACATTCTTCTATTTTTAAACTCGATAGTATTTTACGACCTAGTCGACATGTGCTTAATTAATCACGTGTATACTATCTTTTCAAACCATGCATCTCATATTTGCATCTCGTTTACATCATTCAATTTAATTCATCATTTGCACAAACCGTTATTATTCGTTATATTATTACATCGTTACTAACGCGTTTGTTATTTCTTTTGTCAATTTAATTATTGTTCGTTTATTGTACTAAATGAACCCACATGCTAAAATTCCACTTTGACGTAGAATTAATTGCATTAAATTGACATAGAAACCCACTTTTCAATTTCATTCACATGCCTAGGAAAAACAATGTTTGCATAAGCATTTTTCATCATATTACTAACGCGCGTATTAAAAAATCATTCGATATCCTAGTAGAGGCCACTAATGTGCGGGCGGGGTTGGGTGTTCTTAGTGAACTTTCCAACACGTACCCTCACCCCTTACTCAGAACCGTGGTTTCCGGATGTCCGAATCCATTGGCAACGAGAGTCATTCAATATACGATTAACCGATCAAGTCGGCATCGGTATCGAACTGCAAAGGGACGAGCCCAATAAACTCTGACATCGGAAATGGGCCGTATTTTGTATACGGCCCACTACGACATAGAGTGGGTTCGAACGGTTCCGAATAACCATAAAATTCGGTGGCGACTCCAACTTCGATTTAAATTTCAATTTGACCATCTCATATGGAGATTCATTCGCCTCCTCAAACCCGCGCGTGGCCGCGTCGGGGTGGACCTATGTCATGTCCACAAGTCCAAAATAATCTGGTTCAACCTTAATTTGACCCTATTCTTACTAATCCAAATATAACTCGACCCGTCCAGTTGACCCAAACAATAAATAACACTATTTAAAATATAATACTCGTAGGAGTTAGAAAATCAATATATATAATTAAAGGAGATTTTTTTAATTTTACAATCAATATTAACTATATTATTATTTTATTTCCGGGTTTTGAGTAAAGATGAGGTAGAAGTAGACTTCTAAGATGGATTTTGAGTGAGAGTAAAATTCTTTTTATAAACCCATGCATTATTGTTATTGTTATATTCTGTATATAATATGACATATTATATTGAGTATATTGATTATTAGTATTAGTAATAATATAAAATAATAAATTTTGACTGAAAGTAGAATTCATACTTCTAACCTTATAAGACGGATTTTATTTAATGTGCATAATTTTTTTTAAATAACTTTAAACATGTCAGGTCAAAATACTGAATACGGGTCGGTTTAACTATGGGTCGTGTTATATGGGTCCGAAACGAGTTATGGTCAGAATACAGATAGTTTCGAATGTCAATTTTTTACCTCTTTTTATTTATTTTAATATTACTTCGTATTATTTTTATACTCCTTAACTATGATGTTATATGTCAATTATTCAAACTAATATTCATCGCACGGACTTTATGCTTCAATAAATTTTTAAAATTCTTTTATAATTAAAAGATAAAAAATTAAATTGAATACGAAGTATTAGTTTATATTTTTAATTAAAATATCGAGTCATAGATCAAGATTTAGAGATCTTGACTCTTGACCTACGAAAAAACGAGTTGGACATGTCGGGTCAGGTTTTGTATTATAGTAATGTTGAGTACTATTTAACACGAGAACCCAACTTTTATCTCTTATATATGTGCAACTTTACAGGAGAGTAAGTTACTAAAAATACTAGATGATTTAAGTTAAGATTAGACATAAAATTATATTCAAATAAAAAGATAATATATACGGAGTAATAATTAATTTCTCGCTCCATTTTTTTATTAACCTTATTTGGGTTTGGTACAAATTTAAAGAAACAGTGAAAAAGTAAGACGAAATTGGTGACATAGTGCATGTGATAGAGAAAAGTACTAATTAATAAATTTTCATATGAAAAAATGGGGCCAGCTCAAAAAAAAATCTTTAAAAGAAAATGGGGCTAAATCAAAAAATGGAGGGAGTATATCGAATTGCTAATAACTTAAAATTAGAGTTTAACAAAATCTAGGCATAGGAATAGATTGGCTGGAATTGTGCTTTAGGCTTTGTAATCTCTTCTTTCCAACGGGTCGGGTCATGTCATGTCCCTAAATTAACAGGTAATTTAGAATTTGGGTCAAAAAACTGGATTCATGACCCAAAAAATAACAGATTGGATTAGATAGGTTTGCGGGTCAGGTTGAATTTAAAGCGAGATGGTTGCATACATGCAAATATATTAGATGTAGTAAAGTCAAATGGTTAGCGAGTAAAAGACATAGATAAACTTAATGTTCGCAAATGAGTTGTCATGGTTTCACGGACATATTAATATTGCTCAGATGCAAGACCTGCTATTTTGATGAGTGTCATTTGTTTCACCCTAGTAACTAATGTAGACACTAGAACTGTCGAGTGGGTCGGGTCAAATACTGGTCCCGTATCGGGTTATGGTCAGAATACGGGACATAAATAGTTTCGAACGCCTATTTTTTTTATTTTAATACTATTAGTATTATTTTCTTTAAATTATAATTTTTATATTTAAAAAAATAATCAAAGTTTTATTACCTTGTCTCACTTCTAGATTTCTCTCGGTGTCGTCCCCTTAAGATAAACATTGATAAGCGGTGTCAAATCTTCGAAATGACAATGGTTTGAAATAATCATAATCACTTCGTCGCATAACTAATACTCCCTCCATCTCACTAAAAGGGTCACCCCACCTTCTTGATGAGAATTAAGGTGTATAGAAATGTGTGGTGGAAAATGAAAGATGGAAAATAAATGAGCTTAGAACCAATGTTAACCACAAAAATCAGACAAAATAAGAATAAAATAAAAAGTGACTTTTAGAGAGACAACCCAAAAAGGGAAGAGTGACTCCTCTACAAAGGGGTACTACTCTGTATGGTTTTTTTGCCCGCAAAGAAAAGCATTGGATTACATGCTATTTGGGTTCTCGAAACCCATATTACATCCTTTATTGAAATTAAAAACGATATCACAAGCTACTACTAATAAAACAATAACGATAAGATAGAGACGTCGGGTGATTGTGATGAGTTGATGCTGAACGGATCCGTGAGCATGAGTGTCTTCATCCCTATTATCAACACAGCTGCCGACTCCCAGGTACCATCCACCCATATGAATCGTAAAGTGACGAGGCCAAGATGCACTTACGCACTTCCGAAAAAGGCGTAGAAAGAAACGAGTGAGAGCAAAGCGATTAGGCCTGCCTCTAATGGAGAAAAATCTCCTACATATTGAGGATCGAACTCTACAATCATACGACCAATAGACCAAAGAACCAACCGACATGCAAAGGGTCGAGGATAAGGGCAACCCACAAGCTATGCTCCGAAAGGAAAAACGAATCCTGGACCAGTAAGTGGTCGTGACAACCCTCACCCAACGCAGACAAGCCTCCATAAGGAGACTCTTATTCTTAAGAAGAGCGAAACTTAAGCTTATAATTAAGAAACTACTAGAAATAATAGCCATAGGAGAGATCATTATTGGAGAATGCCACCGGAGACCCAGCCACAACAGACACCCAAACCACCATGAAAAGACACCAGACCCGAAAGCGTCCTATAGAGCAAGATCCAAGTCCGTCAAGGCAGGAGACCTGCCACACAACTATTGTCCAGTAAAAGTGTAAAACCAAAGAAAAACCAAGAAAATCAACAGATAAAAGACACGGACCTTACAACCCCAAATCTAAGACGGAACAACCCGACAAGAACAATCGGAAACCAAACCAAGACGAAAGAACCCGGACCAAACCCCAAACAGCCTGACCAACCAAAACACTAACAAAAACCTAAAAGACAAAACACAATCAGACACCCTAAAAAAACAACCAAACACCGACGCAAAACTGGAGAATGTGGGAGGGGGCGAGGGGAGGGCGGAACACCCACCGGTAGAGGTCAATGACGGGGAGGGGGTCGACATAGGGGAAGGGGAAGCCGGTCGCCGGAGGGTGGGGGAGGGAAGCGAGGAGAGGGGGGAACGCCCCCGACGAACGCCAGCAGAAGACAGGCGCGACAGCCAGGACACGCGATCGGAACGATTCGTCAATGGAGCGGGCCAGGGACGGATCAAGACGGCGACGACAATCAGGCAAGGAGAGAGCCGTCCATCACCACAAAAACACAAAAGAAACAAAAGGAGACTTATTGGACAAGAGAGATCGGATGGTGGTCATCACCGACAAGATGGAAACGGGGAATAGATAACTTAATAAGAACGGAGAAGGAGAATGATGGTTTGATCAGCCGGCCGGAGATAGACCAAAAGACGGTCATATCTCCGGCCAGGCAAGAGGAATGGGTGGCTGAGAGGTGGTTGAGACGACAGCTTCAAAGTTCGGGTTTTGTTTTGTTTTGGAGGAAAAAGAGATGAGAGGGAGCCGATGTTAGAGAGAGAAAAGAGGACGCTTCTTTTGTTACTTTGTATGTTAAAATTTTAGTTTTAGTAAAATCCAGACATAGAAATAGATGGCTAGAAATTGGCTTTTAGACTAAAATTTTATGGTCTCTTCTTTCCAACGAGTTGAACAGGTTGGGATAGACAATGACCCAAAATTGGGTAATTTAGGATTCAGGTTAAACGGACTGCGAGTAAAAAAACTGCCTCTAAAAACATGTAAGGTGGGTCAGGTCAAATTTAGAGCGAGATGATGACATACATACAAATATATTCAATGTGAAAGTCAAATGCTTAGAGAACAAAAGACACAGATAGACTCAATGTTCCAAATGAGTTGTCACGGACATTAAAATTGCTGATAGTGACCAAGTAACAGGTATTATGATGAACATCGTTTGTTTTAACTATGTAGTTAATGTACACACTAGACCTGTCACCGGTCGGGGTATACGGGTCATGCTCAGAAATAGTTTCGAACGCCTAATTTTGTTACGACTTTTAAAGTAAAAAAAATTAGTACATATTAACTTACGGTCGGGTTTATGGGTCGAGTCGCATTTGACAAGTCTAACCGTCTAAGTGTAGCATCATAACCCGCGTCTGCTACTTTTCGTATAAAATACATGCAAACGTGGAGTGCTAATCCTCTAAAATGACAATTATTTGAAATAGTCGCAATCATTCCATCGCAGTCAATAATTATAAATAGAAGTATTAAGGTTGATTTAGTGACATTATTGTTACACCCGTGCATCGCACGGGCATCAAAACTAGTAAAATATAAAAGAATAATAGTTGCTAAATATTTAAGTTAACATATTGGGAGATTCTTTTTGGAGGGAAAGTTGAAAATACCAAATTGTTCTTTGATTTTTGTTTTAGTGGATAGGTGATAGATACGTGTTTGATAAAGAGGGGGAGTCAAAGTGACAAGTCAAACCGGACTTTAAACAAGACCCTAAATCCACCTTACACCATTTCGATACCTATCACCAAACCAATCCACTACCCAAGTTTCCATAACCCACTTACATAACCCAACTATCAACCCAATCCATCTAGCCCAATTCAATTTACTCAACCCAAATTCTTAGTCAAGGTCAAGATTGACCTTACCAAGACCATCACTAATCCTCTCCTTTCCTTTGGAGATTGAGTGGGTTATAAAGTACTTCCTCCCTACCATGAGTTCTTTCCATACATTAAGCGAGAAATATAATAATCAAATGAAAAAAAAAATATTTTGGTATTGAGGGAATATTAATTTTATCGTAGTAGGATAATTCTATAGAATTTATATGTAAAGTAAAGAGAGATCAGAAATTTGATACAAACCAAAATGTTAGTAAGGGGTATACTAGTAAATTTGTCATTTATTTCTTATTCTCCAAGTCATATGTCCTATATATAGACATTAGTAAGTTGTAATGAGTTATCAAAGAATTTATCATTGAAAGTTAATCTTTCTTAGCTATCCAATCTCCATTTTCTCTCTAATTCCATCCAAATCGATTGATTAATCCTAGGTGATTCCTTCTCTCACCACAGATTATTCTATAGATCAATCTAACCTATCGACTAATTAGTCGAACAGTTAAACCGATCATATCATTTATTTACTTCATTTTTTACGATTGTACCATTTGGTATCAGAGCCATCTTTCCTTTAGACCTGTTTTAATCAAAAAAAAAACCAATTAACAGTTATGGCACTTATCGCAACTCTTAAATTGGGAATCCACAAGTTAGCAGTAACCATTGAAGAACTTGCTTTAAAAAGGTATGCACAAGGAGAAATCGACATTAGCAAGATACCATGGTTCACTCCACATTATGTTCCGGGTGACTCGATTAAATTATGTAGGAGACATCTCCCCACCGTTGCTGCTCAAGGTAAATTCAATGAGACTTTGGTTTCTCCAAGTATTTTGAAGAATATCGAAATGTCGGAGGATGCAAACCGAGTGTTTGATGAAATTCCTGAACCAGTTTCTTCTAATTCGCCGGATGGGAAGACGATCTGTGATGCGAATCAAGTGTTTGAAGAATTACCAATACCAACTTTTATATTAGAAATGGCTCAATCATTAAAACTTACCCAAGAAAGTGAGAACATAGCTTCTGCCCACCAAGTGTTTGATACAATGTCCGAACAAAGTGCAGAAGCTAAGGAAGAACAAATGATATCTGAAATTGGAGCCAACAACCATGAGTATTACATCACTCTAGAAGATGATCAAGTAGCAGACGCCAACAACATGTCTAATGGAGTACCCCTGTCAAACTCTCACTCACACTTTACTCAGCCTAAGCGATTGGAGAAGGATTTTTGTATAGCACGCCAGATGTTCGACAATATTTATGCTCCAAGTTATTGCTCTAATCACGCCCATATGATAGGAATTGATCTTCCTAATACCCACGATTATCATACTGGAGGTTTTTGCGAGTTTTGCTCCAACAAAACTGGTGCAAAAGAGGGAGTTAATGAATATACTCCAACAGCTACCGTCCACAACTCGTTCGACGAATTGTTCGAACCAACTTGGAGCTCAAACCAATATCAGGTAACATTCTATGAAAACGACAGTAACTACAATTACTTAGTGACTAAGTGTTGCGTCTTACAAGATGATGTTAGAGGCTACAAGCCCAATTTTCAATTGCTCAATGAGGTGAATGAAGCCATCAACTATCAATATGACTATGATTGGAGTAAGGATACTCAATTACTAAATACATTCTTGGTGCCTAACACATTACCCCAAGCTTGCTATTTTCGATATGATCAACAGAAATTTCGGAAATTAAGGGGATTAGAGGGCTTATATCTTGCTAAATGCATTTGGAAATTGATTGACAAAATATTCTTAGGATGTAAGTACAGTACTTGCTCTTTGTTTAATTCCCTAGCCACATATGACATCGATATGAGGAGCCTCAACTTTAGCAAGCCATGTCTTTCGAGGTTGGCAGTGGCATGTATTCTTATTAAACTCAAACTTATGTGCAAGGATTTAACATGCTACCTTGGTTTATGATATTGAAGTTCATGTTCCCATGTACATATTTTGGTTGGATGGCAACTACAAATTGTTTGATCCAGGAATTGATATAAACAATCTAATCCTCTTACACAGCCTCACCCATGAGGAAAATGGTAGTTTGGAAGACATGAAAAATGGGTGGCAACCACATATAAGCTACAAGGAGGGACATAATTGGGGTATATTAGACATGGGATTGTCTTTTTGTAATGGAATAGGTGTCGTATTTGAACTTCCTTCATTCCAATATGATCTTACTCTTTCTTCTTTTGATTTTATAATCACATATGATAGGCTGATAAGTCATGAACTTGATTTCATTTGTTCTTTGCCCAAGTTCGAACTCCACTATTGTAGCATCTTCGTTTGCAGATTTATGATCATTATTGGTGCTTGTTGTGGCAAGAGTGCGGTAAAGTCAAATTTCTTTTCTAGTCCCACCCTTGAGGACAAGGGTGCTTTTAGGGGTGTGGAAGATACTAGTAAAGAATGTAATTGGGAATCCAATCGTATAGTCTTATGGTTTAACTACATCATTAGTAGGACAAGGAAAGAGGTTGTATTTCTTACTTACGCCTTTGACCCGGGTGATTCGTATTGGCAAATTAATGGTTTGGATGGCCAAATTCTTGATTCTAGTAAGGAATTATGTGGAGATGTGTTACATTGTACTCCATTCATGGTGTCATTACCTTCTGTATTATGTGCTCAGTTTCGTGAGGGGCTTAATGAAGTATATGGAGTAAATGAGGAACATAATAGTGATGATATGTTTTGGACAAAGAAAGTCACATCTGCTAGACTGATTATTCAGTGGAGCGTTTGGAGTGGGCAACTTATTTTGGTGAAGCATATTGGTCGAGTTCGTATTCGGACAACAATAGCATTGATGAAGCATGTTAACCTTGAGCTGGCTTGCGAAATCTTACACGACCAACAACTTGCTTCCAATCTAAAGGAAGCAAAACTACTCTCTTTAGTGACTGAGATTATCAAGATAAGAGCAAGACTTGAATGGAGACCGGATCTTTCGCTAGAGAATGGAAAACAAAGTCCAGATGACACCATCTTTGTGTTTGATCCAGGTGGATCTTACATAGCTAAAGGATGTCTCGGTGAGCCAAACCGGATCCTTGAGGGCAAGGATCTTTTGATGGGGTGGGTATTGATACAAACCAAAATGTTAGTAAGGGGGTATACTAGTAAATTTGTCCTTTATTTCTTATTCTCCAAGTCATATGTCCTATATATAGACATTAGTAAGTTGTAATGAGTTATCAAAGAATTTATCATTGAAAGTTAATCTTTCTTAGCTATCCAATCTCCATTTTCTCTCTAATTCCATCCAAATCGATTGATTAATCCTAGGTGATTCCTTCTCTCACTACAGATTATTCTATAGATCAATCTAACCTATCGACTAATTAGTCAAACAGTTAAACCGATCATATCATTTATTTACTTCATTTTTTACGATTGTACCAAAATTTATACATGAAAAAATTCTTGAGAAGAAAAAATCACGAGCATCAAATCAGGACTGAGTATTGGATTATAATTAAACTTTGAACAATTAATGTAAGAGTATATACATATTGTGTGATAAATATTTCTGACCCTCCAACCATTACCTTAAGATTTTTGTTGAGTTAGTTCTATAACAATTATATTCCCCCTCTTCGTCTAGCCGTTTTGGGCTCTTAATTCTGCATTTAAGGAGATGCTTGTATGCTCCTCTTTTAATGGCCGTCATCACCTTTGATTATATAACGCTTTTGTCATTGACGACGGCTCTTTTGATTGCTTAGCAGACTTGCTTCCTTGGTTACATTTGATTTTCGGTTGCTAGGTTATTTGTACCGCGACATACTTTGGCCTAATCATAGTAAATCCAAATTTGGGCCTAACAGCTTTATGAAAATGGCATATAGACATGTAGGACTCGTTTGATTCACTATGAGAAGATGGAATTATCGGAAACTTAAATTTACCTGAATTCATATTTCAGGTGAATTACAAAAAATGTTGTTTGGCTGCCATATGTGAAATTAATTCAGGTGGGAAGTTGTACACACTCAAGGGACTAGGTGTGCAACTCCCCCCATTATGCAGGAATTGAAGTTCATTGTGAAGTTGCAATTCCCATGAAAGAGGGCAACCAAACGATGCAGTGTAAATATTCAATCACAATAAGAATAGTTAGGTCATGAAAATTTACAAGAAATTAAAGAAAATGTGTCAACTGGATTTGAAATAAATATTTTTGGGATATGAAGGAAGTGTGTATAGTACAAAATCTATTATTTTGTAAAAGAAAAACGTAGAATTTAGGTAGAGATGACCTCTCAATAAATTATTGAGAGACCATGCATTTGAAATCTGTTTTTCTTTCAATGTTTTAATTTGATTAATTCATATCGTTATCGGTTTGTGTAATTTGGAATATTAGGCAATCATCAATATATATAATTAAAGGAAGCTTTTTTTTTCGAGGGAATCCAACTTTTATGAAACACTAAAAATTTAAATATTATCCATATTAAAAGTGGATATGATAAATAATACTCCTATTTGTTTTAGTATTAGATAATGAATAATACTTCTTTGACTCTTAGTATTAGACTAAACAATCCTAACACCCCTAAGAGTCAAAGAATTACCATTACATAAACCGTCAATTACCACCTAAGAAAACAACAAAATTTGAATAGACACCGCGTGGAACACGTAAAATGGTTATGATTATTTCAAATAATCGTCATTTTTGGAAAATTATTATTAAAATAAAATTATTATCCTAATATAAGTAGATATATTTATTAAGATAAAATTATCCTAATAGAATTGGATTTACATTTTTGCGAAAATACGGTGTGAGAAATTACAATTTTATAACTTTTTACCTTTTATATCAATAAAAAAATTTAAGAGTTTTTTTAATTTAATATTGGAGTATTTTATTTATATTCATTACTTGTCATATTTATATAGAAATAATTATAAATAATAAATGTTTTAAAAGATATTACACAATAAAAAAAAAATTATTACTTCATTTATAGGTGTCATCAAAATAAAAGTACACTGCATTTAATATTGCAATCATATAGAGTAAATAATTTTTAACGGGCAGGTCGGGTCGGGCCGCGACCCTAATATACTGGGTTTGATGACAGTCAAGTCGCGGATCTATATTTATAGGTGTTGACCTACAAAAAAACGTGTTGGATGGGTTGGGTTTACGGGTCAAGTCAAGTCATTCAGATTAACTAGAGAGTACAACTTTAGTCTCCTAATTTATAACCAAACAATATACTCGTATATACTAATAAGAGTACTAGATAATTTAAGTTAAAATTAAAAACAAAATCATATTCAAATAAATTGATTGATATATAAAAAATAATTATGTTCAATCAATCAATCTGTCAATTATCAATATAATTAAACGATACATTTTTCGAGCGACGTTGGTAATCTCCAATAGTTTTAGAATTCTTAAATACAAACTTCAATTATTTATCATATTTAAGTATTTAAAAATTTTGAACTACTGCAAACTTGATTAAACTATTTTAACTAATTCAAAATTTAATGAAGTTAAAACACTTAAATAAAATAATTAAATAATTAAAAACAAAATGAATACATGTCGGGTTAGACTACGGATATTTCGAGTGACATGTAGTCTCAAACTTTTTTAAACTACGTAATTTATTTAAATAACTTTATATATGTCAGCTTAGACTACAGGTCGGTTCAAATAGGGGTTGGGTTATACGGGTCACGAGACGGATTATGCTTAGAATACAGCTGAAAAATAGTTTCGAACTTAGATTTTTTTTTACCTTTTAAGTAGAACGGAGTAATATTTTCAATATTACCTTTTTATTTATTTTAATAATATTATTTTTATACTCCTTTATTATAATGTTTATATTACAAAGAATTTTTAAAATTATTTTAATAATTATTTACTATCAAAAGATAAAAAAAAGTTGTATTAAATTGAATATTAATTATATTTGTAATTTAAAGTATCGAGTCACGGATCAAGATTTAGATGTCTTGAATCTTAACCTATGAATAAACGGGTTGAGCGGATCGTGTTACAAGTCAGGTCAAGTTTTGTTGAGTTTAATAGTAACGTTACTATTTAACACGATAACACAAATTTAATCTTCCAACAAGCGTTCCTTATGACGACCATATCTGTCACAGAATCACAAGCTTGCGACGGGGAAAATACTACCCATTGGGTAGATAAGACGAAATAAAGTGTCATTTAATAAGTATTTTGCTTTGGTTTATCTACCCCACTGCGACGAATATATCCGTCACAAGTAAGAATTTCTGTTAGGCTCCCTATATACAACTTTACAAGAGAGTAACGTACTAAATTTACTAGATAGTTTATGTTAAGATTAGACATAAAGTTATATTCAAATAAAAGAATAATATATAAAATTAATTATATCGAATAACTAATAAATTAAAATTAGAGTTTTAACAAAATTTAGGCAGAGTAATAGATTGAGTCGAACTAGGCTTTTAGACTAAAGCTTTTAGATTGGTTTAGGTCAAATGGGTCGCGGCTCAGGAAAAAAGGGCTCATGACCCTAAAAACAATGGGTTGGGCGGGTAGGGTCGAATATAGTGCGAGAAGATGACATACATACAATATATTTGATGCAGAAAGTCAAATGATTATAATCTTATAAAGTAAAAGACATAGATAAAGTTGTGACGTATTAATATTGCTCACAGATACATGACCCACTACTTTGATGAGCGTCGTTTTTTATCCAAGTAAGTAAGCAATATAGGCACTAGACCAGTCAAACAAGTTGAGCGGGTCGGCTCACGGGTCGAGTTATACGAGTGGAGTCAGGATACGGGTCCGGTTATACGAGCCACGGGTACCAAAATTACAATTATTTGAAATAATCATAAACAGTTTGTCACAGTCAATATCATAAAATGAAGTATTATCACTATTATGGATGATTTAGTAGCATTTTTGTTGCACCCGTGCATCGCACGGGCATTAAAAATAGTGAATTACTAATTTAGGGTTTTTTCAGGTTTTTACCATAGCAGAAACTTTCAAATACTATCATATTTGTCCAATTTTTTGTGTTAACTTATACTCCGTAAGTATGTCTTGTGAATCAAACCCGATTCGGGTCGGGTTTGAGTAGGGTCAAACTCGAAGCTTTAATTCGGGTGTCCGGTCGAATCAGGCCAAGTTAATTAGCTCGGATCAACAATTGTTTTTAGGTAATTGAAGGATTCTCAAGTGATTTAATAGAATTTAAGTTTTAATTAATCAACTACTCTGTTGACTGTACCTTAGATTCCCTTGAAAATTTAAATTAACATTACTTACATGAATTTGCTTCTTCCTATGTACAATCTTACTTAGTCTATTGTGAGACCGTCTCACAATACGATTATTGTGCGACCTCTCACATAAGAGTATTTTATTATTTTAATAACTTCCTCCTATGAGATCGTCTCATATGAGAATTTGTGTACCTTTTAAAAGTGTTTGACGGGTATACTTGATACCTTTATTATTATTATCCCCTTTGTTCCATAATGGTACTCGTACTCCCAACTCCCGACCTTTTTTTAAAAATGACTCCTGCTTGGGTTTTATGATACGAGTAGATCTGATATGTTTGCCTAGTAGTAGTGGGTAGTGGTAGTGGGGGTTGAATAGGCAGAGGGCAGAGGGCAGAGGGCAGAGTTGCAGCTGGATTTGGGAGGCAATTGGCACGACCACTTTTGTGCATGCAAACAAATTACAGCAACTCACTCACTCACAAGCGGCCAATACAATACATAGCGGTAAGCAGCAATAATAAATGACGCACAGCACCATTACTCTCTAACACAACGTGCAATAGAATAAATAAGACTTTGGAATAATGGAGTCATAGTGAAAAAGAAGCTGAGAAATTGTTAATTGTGAAGCAAACAACAAACTAAACAAGCTGCAGAAACGTAGAAACGGGTTTATTCTTCACTTCACTTCCTCCCTCCCTCCCTCTATTTCTCCCAAGTATATTAAGTATTATTTATTATTCCATCCCCTTTCTTTCATTCTTTCTTTTCTTCCACTTTTTATTCATCATTTCAAATAAAGCTGACACACATCAACATCAACATCAACATCAACATCAACATCAACATCAACATCTGCATCAAAGCCTCCTCCTAATTTAATTTGACGGCTTTTAGTTTCTTGTGTTTCTACCTAGTAGGGTAGGATCGGAGTACCAATCTTTTCATCCCTACTCACTATGATCATCTGAGTTTTCTGGGCCGGTGAGTTTTGATTTCTTCATTTTTTAGGTTGTTGAAGATTATTATTATTGTATTATTATGTAATGTATGCTTTGAATTTTGATTATTTATTTATTTATTTGAATTGTAGCTGAATTAATTAATTAATTGATTGTTGACTTGCCGCCTCTGGGCGCCGCGTGCTTGCAGTTCAATAATGGTTGTTAGCAGTATGTATTTGATTATGATATGATTTCAATAATCTGTTTATGGCATGAGATTATGAGAAGATGAGATGATTAGTGTTATGATGGATGATATGAAATGATTAGTGTGATTAAGAGAAACGCACGGCACGGACACGGGTAGCAACCAACTGTAGTGTTGTAGTGTATTATTTTGTGTGACGGGGGGATTTGGTTCCTAGCTGCTTTTCAATTGATTTGTGATTCTTCATTCATACCATTATAATCTTAAGAGTTAAGAGGGCCTCGTCACAATTATGAGTAGTTACTACTCCCCACCCCTTTTCATTTGGTCCTGCTTCAAATACTTCTTTCATACAGACGAGTATTATCCTCCATAGCGTTAGCGTGTGTGATACTCGACACTCTGATAGATAGATAGATAGACTACTGAGTATTCACACGGAAATATGGGACTTTTTCTACTACTCTATGTCGGATCATTTTAACCATGTAGTAGTAACATGAACATGTGTGTGACAATCACTAGTACGCACTCAAAATGTCCAATATGTTAGCCTTCCCTGCTGCCTGCCTCCCTGTAACGCTACCATTTCAGACTGTGCACTACTCACACACAATGCTGGACTCGCGATTTCACTTCTATTGCACTCCCTTATCACATTGGTCTCAACTTTGTTTCCTTTTGTGATTAATGGATAGTTGGTGGATGTTTTTGGTGACTTCTACTGTTTAATCTGCTGTTTAAAAGTGACCCATCAAGATCATTTGACTTTCTTGTATTCATTGATCCTTCTGTCTCAGAACAACACTTATATGTATTCTGTCAGTGATCAATCGGATCCTCTGCTATTATATATTCTGTCGGTGAAGAATATATTTTACTCATATATTCTGTCAGTGTTACAAATATATACGGGTCACCAGAGCATTCTCAAACTGCCTTGTTACTTATAACCCCGTATGATTTTGTTTGATAAGCAGACTAATAATTTTATCGTGTCTGTGAACATAGGCGTATTGCGTTATACTATAAATATATGATGGATGAGCGCAAGTTAAACTTTAATCAGCCTCTGCTGTCTGTGAGGCGGGGTGCATCAATGGGTGCTCAACCAGAAATCAACAGCAGGAAGGCCCATGATTCTAACAGCAGTTTCCCTCCTCTTCCTTACTACAAATCAGACCTAAAATCAGGCCCCGTAAGGAATCCCGGGGTTGTTCCGTTTCAGTGGGAGCAAATGCCCGGAAGACCAAAAGATGAAAACAAAGTACCTAAAGACGATTATTGGCAGCTAGCTGTCGCTCCAAAGTTGCCACCGGGGAGGATTCCTCGTGCCCTAGACATGTCTTCTGTGACAAAAGGCATATTAGACAACGAAGAGTCCGAGAAGGATACAAAAGACGAGTATACTTGCAGTTCTGACGATGAAAATGTGACCTTTGTAGATGCACCTGACGCCCTTTCTCGGACAGAATCATTCTTCAACTGTAGTGTTAGTGGAGTGGATGATCCGAGCATGGTTGACTCTGGTATGTACATGGATCCTCGGGCAAGAGATTTCATGATGGGCAGGTTCCTTCCTGCTTCTAAAGCCGTGTCTTCTGAAACAATTCAGTATTTTTCTAGAAAGCATTCAGAAGCTAGACAGGAATTAAAGCCGGTTAAGAGGGTAACGAAATGGAAGCAGCAGGCCCTGCAGGCCACTTTGCCTAGCAACGTAGACGGGGAAAAGGAAGATGAGAGAGAAGATAATGGAGAATATGTTGGAATGGACGATATGTCTGCTAGCCTCTGTGGTTTATTACCTAAATTTTGCATCTTAAATCCAGTACCGGGGATGAGACATCATACACGAGAAATATCCTCTGTTAGAAGTGTTCGCACAAGACCTTCATACGCCGAATCTTGCAAGCAGACTGAAAAGAAGGTATACATCGGTTTATAACAAAAACCTTTCTATTTTTCATTTTGGTACGTCCATTATTCCACGATTACAGTTTCCACTGAAGTCTTTTCTTTTTGACTCCATATGCTATCTGCATTGTGGTTTCTGATCGTTATCTTTCATCAACTTGCGTTGACATCCTCATCGTATTCTGTTCTTTATCTTTTATGCAATAGAAACCAGAAAATTTAGTCATGGACAGTGTGAGTGTGATTTATCCAGTTTATCACTACTATTTTATGATTACATCTGCTCAATATGATGGTTCCCCAACATTTTCCCTCTGCAGGATAAAACAAACAGTCATATAGGAAATATGAAAAGAGTAATACATCCTAAAACGGACCCATTGATGAATGAACATATTTGTGGCTGGAATATAAAACCACCTGAAGATGGAGCGCATCATTTGTTCGTTGATAAAGAAAAAAGAAGTTGGAGTGTTCCCCGGGAACGTAAGGAGGGGATGTCAATTCAGGGTGTTCACCAAACAACCATTCTAGCTGACCTTGATGCTGAAAAGACCATACATGTCGTCGGTTCTGAACCAACACAAAACTCTCGGGATTCTACTTCAGGCTCATCAGATTCCAGGGAAAGAAACCCTTCTGTGGATTCACTGCAAGATATGATGAAGGAGGAACAAACGATTCTCTCTAAAAGCTCCGATATTGTTGATTCTAGAATATTATCTAGTACCTGGGAAAAGACCTTTTTTCAAGATGCTGGGAAAGACTTGAAGAAACATCAGGATTATTTCAATGTAGCCAGTGTCAGAGAAAGTGGTCTGGTTGCTTTGGGCCCTCTCCTGCCAAAGTCTCCATCAGAATCCTGGCTCTCTCGGACATTGCCTACAATGTCCACCAAGAAGCCATTTCCCAAGTATGTAGGGAACTTGCCTTCTAGGTCATCACCACTGCGAAGATCTGATTTGCAGCACAAGGTATTTCGGCATGCCACGGTATGTTTATTTTCTGAGTAACCTGTTTGTTTTTGGCTGTGCGTAGGCCGCAAAACGTCTTCCTTCTGACCCTTATTTTGATTTAGGGACTCGGGCCTATACTGGAAAATTAGCCAAGGGCGGGGAAGATACATCAGGCCAGGTTATTCTGTAAATGTTCATGTCGACGGGATTCGAGCCACATGTGAGTATGTGACACCTACTTTACCAACTAGCTGCAAGTAAGCTAGTTGGCAAATGTAATTGTTGTGTAAATGGTAGGCAACACAATTCTTATTTGTACCTAATGTATAAGGTTTGATTGTTTACCGTGTAAATGCAATCTGTTTTCTTAAACCTTGTATGCCTTTTTATCGGGTTTGTGCTAAAAATGATTTCGATCTCCATCTTCTTGAAAATGGTCTTTGATGAGCCGAAGTCGTATGTTTCCAAAGATACGAGTATTTATGTACTTATAACCTTCAAACAATAACAATATTCGTAGTAATATAAGTGTAGTAATATAAGTGAATTATAATGTAGAAATTTAGTACCGAGTAACTAATAAGGAAATAATATTACAAATATGAAAGACCTTGGGGACTGTCATATACTTCTTAGGATTGGATAACCAGGACACCTTGGTGGATGTAGCAAGGGGTAGTAGCAAGGTCATCCGCTGAAGCTGAGTACAGAACCATGACACTAACTACATGTGAAGTGACATGGCTCATGACGTTGTTAAAAAAATGGGATTACAGAAGATATAATCAGCCGTGTCAAAATGTGATAATTAGGCAACTATTGCCATTGCTGCAAATCCTATTCCACATGAAAGAACGAAGTACATTGAGATTGATTGTCACTTTATAAAAGAGAAAGGGTGAGGAAAACATTCAACAATTTAAAGTGTACACTAAAGACCTTTGTAGATGTCTCTACCAAGCAACCCACCGTCCAGCAACATTCAAGGCTATTGAGCAAGATGGGTGTGGTGAAGAATATTCAACCCACCCACATCTTGACTTCCTGAGGGAAATGTAAAAAGATAAAAACAAACGAAGCACAAGAAATGAATGCACAAGGGAACGAGCAATGGAAATGAGTTATTGTGTCCATTATAGAAATAGAAGTAATTGACAATGAGCTGTCCTTATTTGTCTTATTGGGCTTTGTTTGTGTTTCTGTTAGGAAATAATCACACCCGAATCGGACTCGGACCTAGATTAGGTTTGAGTTCTCTTGGATCTAGCTTGATTCCCAAGTCTCACTTCTCTCCTCTAATTGTCGAACCTTTCCAGCGGAGTGAGTCTGCACTTGGTAAACTTACTCGTGAGGAATAAGGTATCGTTTTTTAGGGTAAGAGTTTAGCGAGAGAAATTTTATTACCCCTTTATGAGAGAAAATAAGGAGGTATTTATAGGTTCCCACAAGAGAGATAGAGAGACGCCATGTGGGGGCGCGTGCCCCACACGTGCTCCTTACCTTAGGCTGGATCATGAGGGTCTGCCCTACCCCACCTGGGGTCGGCAGGGTCGTTCTAAGATCAGAAAAGTCGAGGGCACCTTAACTCCCTGGGGGAGCTTGTGGGGGCTCGACTTGGCTGACCGGGGGTCAGACCCCAGAACGTGCTTTTGATAGGAATTGGTCGGAACTCTTCAAGAATGTGCCCCTCCTGGGTCGGTCAGTCTAATTCGACCGATTACTCAAGCGGCGGGCTTAATCAGGATAGGGTCAGACCCGGGTTTGAATGATGGGCGACCCGGATCAGATAGCTGACCTCATCAGTTTGCTTATCGTATAGTCTTATACAAGAACTCAATATAGTATCTCGAATATAAAAATATTTAATACAGAGTAGAAAAATATCTTTACAGTTGTCTATCCTTACATTATGATAAAAGAGAGATGAATGAAGCAAGGAATCCTAGAGTATACTACTCCCTCCCTTCACTATTTTTTATCTTATTTTATTAAAATATTTCTCATAAATATTCATAAAATAAGGTAAAAAAAATAAGGAAAATGATAAATACAGCCCTTAAGGCGGTATTTAAAATGCCATAAGAGGAAATAATTTTTCAATACATGCATTAATTGCATCGATGCATGTATAATTTGGATTTCAAATTCTATATTTATACTAAATTTGAAAGTTTTTAATGCTTTAAATACAACCCTAACATAACCGAAAAAATAATGATAGAAGCAGAGGCGGACCTAGGGCTTGGCTACTCGGGCTATAGCCCGAGTAGTATGCCAAATATAAATTAAGTGCATTAAATTTTATGAACATATTGTAGCAGAGTTGGTTGTATACTTTCCCATCATGTGGAAGGACTGGGGTTCGAGCCTTCTTTCCAACATTTTCATTATTTTTCTTACTACCAGCCTGCTCTTGCTTCTCTTTCCCATCGATGAGTTTTATACCTTTTTATATTCTACTCCGTAGTGTTTATTCTAGAAAATTATTTTTATAAACAATCAATTTTAATATGAGTATATTTTATGACAAAGGAAAAAAATATATTTAAGTCGAGTTATTAAGTACTACTCCTTATGATATAATGATCATTAATAGTACGAAATACAGTAGTAAATTGAAAAAATTAAAGCATACGGAGAACTAATTATTACTCTTTCCGTCTCGGTCATTTGTTGTCATTTGATTAAAATATTCAACCGAAATTCTCGTGTGAGAGTTGATAAGACGGTCTCACAATGTGATTATTGTGAGTCTGTTTCACATGAGATCTCCTATATTTTCTATTTGTAGTCATTTGGAAAGTTAATCTTTAATTACATCACTTTGATCGGATCATAATTTTGTGTCGACCATCTAATATTTGATAATATTCAATATTCAATAGAATACTATATGTCGCGGCAATTTTTTTTATTAACATGTTTCGACCGTTCGTAAATCCAGCCCCATATACATTTTATTCCTGGGTCCGCCCCTGGTCGCGGCAATTTTTTTTATTAACATGTTTCGATCGTTCTTAAATCCAGCCCCATATACATTTTATTCCTGGGTCCGCCCCTGGATAGAAGATAATACGGAATGGGAGTAGTTTTTTTCGGACAATATGGAAAATGAGGCATTGTTGTGGAAAGATGGGAAGTCAATTTGCAGAGGAATTCACTAGTCTTCTCTTCACATGCTCAGCAGTCAGTAGTCAGTAGTTCGAGGTTTGAACTTTGGGGTAAACACTCATCACTTACACAACGGAAATAGACGAATCAAGTAGATATTATTTAAGGGGAAAAGACAAAAATGAAATTGGTGGGACTTCTATCCTTTTCCCCTCAAATAATATCTACTCCCTCCCATTTCAATATGGCACATTGATTAAGAAATCGATAATGAATGGTGGTAAATTGTTTGGTGGGGTTCAAGAAGTCAAATCACAAAAAGTAACCAATGGGAAGAGAGTAAATTGGATGAATAAGGAAATTTTTGAAGTGGGAAAATCTTAGTGGTGTTTCATTTTAAGGAAAGTGGAAAAATCTTAGTGGGGTGGAGGGAGTACTAGTTTTAATGCCCGTGCGATGCACGGGTGCAACAAAAATGCTACTAAATCATCCATAATAGTGATAATACTTCATTTTATGATATTGACTGTGACAAACTGTTTATGATTATTTCAAATAATTGTAATTTTGGAGTTATTGATAATAACTCGACCCGTGACTCGTATAACCTATCCTGACTTCACTCGTATAACTCGACCCGTGAGCCGACCCGCTCAACTTGTTTGACTGGTCTAGTGCCTATATTGATTACTTACTTACTTGGATAAAAAACGACGCTCATCAAAGTAGTGGGTCATGTATCTGTGAGCAATATTAATACGTCACAACTCATCTGTGAACATTTAGTTTATCTATGTCTTTTACTTTATAAGATTATAATCATTTGACTTTCTGCATCAAATATATTGTATGTATGTCATCATCTCGCACTATATTCGACCCTACCCGCCCGACCCATTGTTTTTAGGGTCATGAGCTCTTTTTTCCTGAGCCGCGACCCATTTGACCTAAACCAATCTAAAAGCTTTAGTCTAAAAGCCTAGTTCGACTCAATCTATTACTCTGCCTAAATTTTGTTAAAACTCTAATTTTAATTTATTAGTTATTCGATATAATTAATTTTATATATTTACGTTACTCTCTTGTAAAGTTGTATATAGGGAGCCTAACAGAAATTCTTACTTGTGACGGATATATTCGTCGCAAACTTGCGATGGGTCAAGTACTACAGATGTGGGGAAGATAAACCAAAGCAAAATACTTAGAAAATGACACTTTGTTTCGTCTTATCTACCCAATGGGTAGTATTTTTCCCGTCGCAAGCTTGCGATTCTGTGACAGATATGGTCGTCATAAGGAACGCTTGTTGGAAGATTAAATTTGTGTTATCGTGTTAAATAGTAACGTTACTATTAGACTCAACAAAACTTGACCTGAATTGTAAAACGATCCGCTCAACCCGTTTATTCATAGGTTAAGATTCAAGACATCTAAATCTTGATCCGTGACTCGATACTTTAAATTACAAATATAATTAATATTCAATTTAATACAACATATTTTATCTTTTGATAGTAAATAATTATTAAAATAATTTTAAAAATTCTTTGTAATATAAACATTATAATAAAGGAGTATAAAAATAATATTATTAAAATAAATAAAAAGGTAATATTGAAAATATTACTCCGTTCTACTTAAAAGGTAAAAAAATCTAAGTTCGAAACTATTTTTCAACTGTATTCTAAGCATAATCCGTCTCGTGACCCGTATAACCCGACCCCTATTTGAACCGACCTGTAGTCTAACCTGACATATATAAAGTTATTTGAATAAATTACGTAGTTTAAAATAGTTTGAGACTACATGTCACTCGAAATATCCGTAGTCTAACCCGACATGTATTCATTTTGTTTTTAATTATTTAATTATTTTATTTAAGTGTTTTAACTTCATTAAATTTTGAATTAGTTAAAATAGTTTAATCAAGTTTGCAGTAGTTCAAAATTTTAAAATACTTAAATATGATAAATAATTGAAATTTGTATTTAAGAATTCTAAAACTATTGGAGATTACCAACGTCGCTCGAAAAATGTATCGTTTAATTATATTGATAATTGACAGATTGATTGATTGATCATAATTATTTTTTATATATTAATCAATTTATTTGAATATGATTTTGTTTCTAGTTTTAACTTAAATTATCTAGCACTCTTATTAGTATATATATTGTTTGCTTATAAATTAGGAGACTAAAGTTGTACTCTCTAGTTAATCTGAATGACTTGACTTGACCCGTAAACCCAACCCATCCAACACGTTTTTTCGTAGGTCAACACCTATAAATATAGATCCGCGACTTGACTGTCATCAAACCCGGTATATTATGGCCGTGGCCCGACCCGACCTGCCCGTTAAAAATTATTTACTCTATATGATTGCAATATTAAATGCAGTGTACTTCTATTTTGATGACACCTATAAATGAAGTAATAATTTATTTTTTTATTGTGTAATATCTTTTAAAACATTTATTATTTATAATTATTTCTATATAAATATGACAAGTAATGAATATAAATAAAATACTCCAATATTAAATTAAAAAAACTCTTAAATTTTTTTATTGATATTAAAGGTAAAAAGTTATAAAATTGTAATTTCTCACACCGTATTTTCGCAAAAATGTAAATCCAATTCTATTAGGATAATTTTATCTTAATAAATATATCTACTTATATTAGGATAATAAATTTATTTTAATAATAATTTTCCAAAAATGACGATTATTTGAAATAATCATAACCATTTTACGTGTTCCACGCGGTGTCTATTCAATTATCGGTAGTGAGTAGTGAGTAGTGAGCAGTGAGTAATCAATATTCACCCGACTCTATCTAGTACGAGTATCTCACAAAACAACAAAACCATCAGTTTCCCAATCACGTGGATTTCATCCCCTTGTCCCTTCTCCATCCATCCATCAATCCCATCCCATCCCCATTTCCCATCATCATCCTCTTAATCCATCTCCCTCTATCCTCCTCTGTATCAGTCAGGCATGAGAAGAAGCAGCAGCAGCACGACGACCATCCACGACATCCCGGATGCTATCCTGACGAGCATCCTGGGCGCAGTGAGCGACGTCCGGAGCCGCAACGCCGCGTCCCTGGTGAACCACAAGTGGTGCGCGACGGAGCGCCACACCCGGACCCACCTCACCCTCCGCGGCAACATCCGCCACCTCCTCTACACCCTCCCCACCTGCTTCACCAATGTCACCCACCTCGACCTCTCCCTCCTCTCCCCCTGGGGCTCCCCCCTCCCCCTCCCCCACCCCGACGCCGCCTTCCTCCTCCGCCTCGCCTTCCCCGCCGTCCACACCCTCACCCTCTACTCCCGCCTCCCTGACTCCGTCTCCCTCGTCTCCCTCGTCTCCCGCGCCTTCCCCTCCCTCACCCGGATCAACCTCCTCCGCTGGCACCAGCGCCCCCACCTCACCCACTTCGCCGCCCTCTTCCCCGACTCCCCCTCCCTCCGCTCCATCGATCTCTCCTCCTTCTACTGCTGGACCGAGGATATCCCCCCCGCCTTGGACGCTCATCCCCAAGCCGCTCTCAACCTCGTCCGCTTGAATCTCTTGAATTTCGCCCTCGCTGAAGGGTTCAAGTCTGATCAGATTCTCACTATCACCGCCGCCTGCCCTAATTTGAGGGATTTTAGGATTGTGTGTACCTTTGATTCTAGGTACTTGGGGTTTCTCGGGGATGAAGCTCTTCTGTCTATTCCTGCCAACTGTAACCAGCTTAGGGTTCTTCACTTGGTCGATCTTTCGTCCGCCGAGAGAGAGTTTGATGATCAGGGGTTCAGCACTGAGGATGCTGGGTTTAGTATGCAGGGATTGATTGGGTTTTTTGGGGGGTTGAGGGACATTGAGGAGTTGGTGTTGGATGTTGGGAAAAACGTGAGATCCACTTGGGTTGCTCTCGAAGCTTTGGCTTCCAAATCTCCGAATTTGAGGCGGCTTCAGTTGGGTTGCTTTCATGAGATATGTAAAGCCATTGAGTCCCACCTTGATGGGATTGCACTTTGTCATCGGCTTGAGTCGCTGTCGATTAAGAACTCGGCAGATTTGACTGATTTGCGCTTGATTGAGATTGGGAGAGGGTGCTCTATGCTGACTAAGTTTGAGGTCAGTGAATGTGGGAACATTACAATGAGAGGGTTGAGGACCATGGTTAGCTTGCTTAGGAAGACCCTCGTGGAGGTTACGATTTCACATTGCAGGCAACTCGATGCATTTGCTTCGTTGCAGGCTGTGGAACCCATTTCCAGTAGGATCAGAAGGTTGAGCATCGACTGTATTTGGGGCCAAGAGGGATTACTACACAGTAGCAGTAGCACTTGTGATGTGGATGATGGTGAAATTGAGGGACGCAGGGTGAGTAAGAGGTGTAGGGTGGTATCATCAGATGATGGCGAGAGTTGTTACGAGAATGGGAGTAGCAATGGGAGGTTTGGCATGAGATCGTGGGATCGTCTGGAGTTCTTATCCCTTTGGATCGGTGTGGGAGAGCTGCTGGCACCTTTAGCAACTTCTGCTGGACTTGGTGATTGCCCAAATTTGAGGGAGATTCATATTAAGGTTGAGGGTGATTGTCGGGAGAAGGCAAAGCCTTGTCAAGCTAGCTTTGGGATGAATACGTTGGTTGTGTACCCCAAGTTATCGAAGATGAAGGTGGATTGCAGTGATACGATAGGGTATGCATTGACAGCCCCTTCGGGGCACATGGACCTTAGCCTATGGGAGAGGTGGTTCCTGAACGGTATTAGCCATTTGAGTCTGAATGAGCTTGACTATTGGCCCCCTCAAGATAAAGAAGTGAATCAGCGGAGTCTGTCTCTCCCTGCAGTCGCATTGATTTCGGGATGTTCCTCATTACGGAAGCTTTTCATCCATGGAACTACTCATGAGCACTTCATGATGTTCTTCCTGCAGATTCCTAACCTGAGAGATGTTCAGCTGAGAGGGGATTACTACCCAGCGCCTGAGAATGATATGAGTACAGAGATGAGAGTCGACTCGTGTTGTCGATTTGAGGACAAGTTAAACGATCGCAAGATTCCTGATTGATTGAGCCATAAGGAGTCTAAATGTTGGCAGTGACAGTTTTCCGCTTCATTTCATGCGATAGATTTTGTATGTATGTATGTATGTATTAAGAGGATGATTTGTGGTACTGTATGTAATAAGCAAGCTGAAATGATTCTGTAGTTGATGTTGATGATTTAATGTTTTGAAGTACTGGATATCAACTCCTTTCCTTGGTGTCTTTTACTGGATATCCATCCTATGACCCATCATATGAAAACCTGATGTGCTGCTGCCTTTCACAGTACTTTCTCTTGGACAGTTTTCATAACCCAAGAGAATCTTTAATATTCACGATAATCTATAAGAGAAAATATAGGGGGTGTCCGGTAAATGATGGATCCGCCAAAAATTGACATATTGAGAGCAAATAGCGGATTTGATCAACAAATATGCCAATTGTAGTGTTTGATAAATGGCGGGTTGTAATAGCATGTTGGGGTCGAATATGTCGTTTTGCAATAGGTTAGGAGCAACCTATTGAGTTGGCAGGTTACTTTTTTTTTTTTTTACCTCCCTACCCTTTTGCTATTAAACCATACTTTCATTATTCCTACTTTCGTTATTCTAAATTCTTTCATGGTGTGTTTGGGAACTCGGATTTGGATTTAAAATCCGGATTTGAAATATTTCAGGCGTTTGGCAATCTTGGGATTTGGATTTGAAATTGAGATCAAATCCAACCTAGTTGAAATTTGGCTATCTCAAATTCCTAGGGTATGGGTAGTCATTTCAATTCCGTCAATTATCGTTTTTTTATTTTTGCGCATAATCTTGTTAAAATACTTTTTTTTTTTTTTTTCCGTTTTTGAAAATTTACACTTTTCTGATGAAATTTTTTCAAAAATAAAAATAAAAATTGGTGATCTTGACTCGACTCCACCCGCCCGAATTCCAATTCCAAGGGTACCCAAACACCATTTTGGATTTGGATTTGGATTTGAAATCTAGAATTTTAAATACAAGAATTGAAATCATGAAATTTAAATCAATTCCGAGTATCCAAACGCAACCTCAAAAAATTATTTATGTCATTTTTTGTCATTTTACAAAGTAGTTAAACAATCCGCTAATCTAAAACAACTTATTACCAAACATTATTTAAAAATTTCTGCTAATTAAATCCGCTAGTTAAACCTGTCAATTGAATCTGCTAGTCAAATATGCTTTTTAAATCTGTTTCTACTAATATCATTCCGCTGTTTACCGAACAGGATCATAGTCATGTGGGATCTGGTTTGATTCGTCTTTATGAGTAGATTAAGAATATCGATTTTTTATAATTTTTGTTAATGTAAAACGAAAGATATTGATGGTGGAAAACGTGTCTCGACAAGTGTGAAAAAACAAACGTACCCTTTGGATTCGAACGGAGGGAGTACGAGCTTTCCGAGTGTGACTCCAAAGGCACACTTTTGACTTTTGAGGCTTTAAATTGTTATAAACAAGTTTGAAAGCTCCTCATTTGGGTCGTCGGCGTTTCAGCTGGATCGTCGGCGCTTTAATACGTGAATTTACCTTATTGCCCTTGTATAATAATTCTTAATATAATTAATTGGTTTGGTTTATAAATCTAATCTTACGTTTCGGAGTATTAATTTGACACGTAAATTGAACGGTTTATGTGACACGTTTCCCCATGGACCTCGGAAATATTTTTGTAATAAAGAATAATATAATTGATTGGTTATTTATTTTAGTCTAATTTCCTGTTTTAGAGTTTAAATTTGTCCCATAAATCGAGGGAATCTTTTTTAAAATTTTCTATTTAAACCCTTCTCATAGTTCATAATTCATTTTCACTTCTTTCTCATCCCCTCCTAAACCACCTTAAAAAGAACTATTTTGTTTCTAAAATCGCTTCTCAAAACCGCTTTTCAAGGAATCGGCTGAACTAGTCCAATCAAGTAAGGTTTTTGTTTTTATATCTAGTAATTGATTAATTGATTAAGTCGATTTATAATTTTGTAATTAGTTTGTTTATGTCGTACTCGTGTAATTAGTTTGTTTATAATTGATTAAGTCGATTAATTGATGCAATTAGTTTGTAATTGTTTAAGTCGATTTATATCTCGTAATTGATTAAAAAATCCAAAAATCTCGGAAATAATATGCATGAACCGTCGGCAAAACGTGGCATTTTCACGTTTTACCGATCGGTAAAACGTGGCATTTTCACGTTTTGGCAGTTTTTTAATGTGCTCGTAATATTTCCTATTTTAGAGAATACGTTTGATTTAAGTATAAAACACGTTATTAATTTTTATAATGTCACGTTAATAATTTCTATAATGTCACGTTAATAATTATTATATTAAAGAAAACACGTAATTAATTTTTATAATGCCAATGAAGTAAGGTTTTTGTGATTAATTGATTAGGTGGATTTATAATTTTGTAATTAGTTTGTAGGTCGATTAATTTCATTAATTGATTTGGATGCTCGCTATGTTAGTTCGATTTGTTGTTTGCGGCATGATTAGAGATTAGTTTACGGATTGTAGGTAGAATTTGTCGGAGTAATCCAAAAAATTCGGAAATAGAATTACTTACTTTTTTACGTTTTTTCTTATTTACTCGTAATATTCCATATTTTATGGAATACGTTTGATTTAAGTATAAAACACGTTATTAATTTTTATAATGTCACGTTATTTTAGTATTGGACTACATATAAATAGATTAAGTTTATAGGACAATTTAAACTTAGTTTGATGTGAAGGTGACGTATGAAATTTTCATCGATAATTTGTTTGTAGCCATATCTCAATGAAAGCATGGACGTCGTAAATATTATTTTGAAATATTAATCGTCAATGTATCGTTTTATGTTTTTTTGTTATCCAATCTGTTAGGGTAATAAGTGTGTAATAATTTCTGTATATATATAATTTTATTTTAAACAGATGGCGGATAAAGGTAAGAGTAAGGTTGAGGGTGACCGGGTTACTGGTAGGGTGGTGACGGCTTCTAAGCGTAGGGAGAGGGGTCAACCTGCCATGGGACCGTCGGAGGCGTCGGTTGGGGAACCAGTCGTTCCTGTAGCAGAGAGTAGGAGTACATCGGACGTACGCTCTCAGATCCGAATTATCCATCGTCATGCTCCGTCTTCACAGGGGACGACCGTGTCGGGGGGCGTTCCCGAAGAATCTCGGTCCACCCAGTCTCACGACCTTAACTTGTACTTCGACGACCACGCCCGAGAGTACGACATTCCGGAAGACACTCCCGTTGAGGACGACCAGCCCTTAGAGGAGGACAGTCCAGTTCAGAAGGGCGTTATGTATAAGAGGGGGCCTGCTGGTCGGTTTGTGGGAACCGTCGGTTCGTCCAGCTCTACTGCTGACCGTAGATCAGAGAAGGACACGACTTGGCGCCTTGTGGGGCCTAGCCCCGGTGGGCCTATTGATCCATCGGTCATTCCGAGCTTCAGGGGTCACATTGCACGCCGCTTGTGGTCTGAGCCGGAGGTGCCATCGGTCATGATTAAGAAGTATGATCGTCCTCGGCATTTGAGAGCGTTGGCTGAATTTGATAATCACACGGAGACGTTCGCCGCCCTTCAGGAGAGTGGGTTGATGCAGCTACGGTCCTGTGTTCTCGAACGTTTAGACGTTCCGCTTATTACAGCGTTTGTGGAGAGGTGGCAGCCTGACACGAACACATTTCACATGCCGTTTGGAGAGATGACGATTATGTTGCACGATGTCGCTCGGATTTTGGGGTTGCCTATCCAGGGTCAGGCGTGTGTGGTCCGTAATGACGTAGGTGATCTTGTTGATTCGTGGGCCGCTGTGATGAACTTCTTCGGGCGGACTGACGAGCAGATGAGGAGTTGTATGCCTGGATCGACAGCACCTATTTACAGGAATGGTGCTGTACTCTCGACAGCTGTGCACTCATTGATGCGGACTGGGACCATTGCGCAGAAGGTGCAGGGGTATTTTATATCGTTGCTTGGGGACTTTTTGTTTGTCGATAAGTCCAGTGATCGGATTCGTCCAGCCGTGTTTCCGTTAACGAACGAGATTCCGGCCATTCGTGGCTATGCATGGGGAGCGGGTACGTTAGCCTACTTATATAGGCAGTTGGGGATGTCCTCGTGGGCGGACTGCTCCGGTATTGCTGGTTGTCTGACTCTGCTACAGGTTTGGATTTGGGAGTACTTTCCAGATTTTCGACCGGGCAGTCCACGAGTTGTTTCACCGACGGCTCCACGCGCGATGGCCTGGACTGGTATTGGTCGTCCTCTGCAGCAGGACGGCAAAGTGAAGGAATATCGTGCGATTCTAGATCATATGACAGCTGATCGTGTGATGTGGGAGCCATTTTTCATCGACCGCAGCAGTTTCATGCTACCACCACCTTCATGGGAACGTTGCGCTTCATGGACATAGTTGAGCCATACCAGGCTGATCGGGTGCTTCGACAGTTAGGATGCGTGCAGATCATTCCTTCTGCTATGCCTGCACTTGATGAGGAGTATCGGCCAGCGCACGGAGGAAGGGGGTACAAGGTTAGGTACGGTGGCCGGTATGAGGATCAACCTTGGACTAACATTCGGGCGCATCGCATAATTCCTAGAGCAATTTCCAATGAATGTGAATACCCGGGGGAGATGGTTTCGGATTACATGGAATGGTACCTGAGAGTTTCTCATCCCCGGATTATACCTCCAGACGAAAACGAGGAGGAGGAGCAGGTGATGATGACCGGGGGATCACAAGCGGTAAGAATTAGTAAAGTATTTACTCATTCATTTACGTATGTTTAATTGTATATATGATGTTGTCCAACATTTATATATGGTTGTTATGTACTGTGTTTCAGGCGGCGGCCTCGTTGATGCGACGATTTGCAGAACTCGATCACTTCGCTGACGATCCGGAGGCCCGACTGGCATTCGTGGACCAGCTGTACCAGTCATACAGACCGTTGCTTCCGCCTCCCCCCCCCCCCACCACGTACTTCGAAACGTGAGGGGAAGCGCGGCCGTCGTTGATTTGATTGTCACCGTGGATTATTTAGTATTTCGTTGCGTCATGGATTATTTAGTATTTGGTTTGTAACTTCTATGTTGGACTTGCTCCGGTATTTTCATTTTCGTATTTCGTTCCCTTTTTATGTTGGTTTTTTTTTTGCAAGAAACTTTGAACTTGAATTTTGTTTAGTATGTTGTTTGTTTTTTTAATGTTGGATTCGTAATCAGCTGCATCATACTTTTTTGGTGTCTCATAACAACTAGCAGTACGAAAGTTTACACATAAGAACAAGTAGCAAGCAAACTTTAGTACAGTACTGTGCTTAGCTAAGTCACAAGTGGGTTGTCTTTGGCTCCAGGGTAACCCATACTCGGGGGAGTTGGGAAGTAATCTGCCCACATGGCCTTCCACAATTTGTGACGCGCACGGAACAGGCTACGATAATGTGCTGTCGATCGATCACGATTACCTTTCCAAAGAGGGTGTTTTCTCGGCATTGGGCATTCTTCTGTCATGCGTAGCCTCAACCAATGTGCACTTGTGTTCATTATCCACAACACTCCAAAAGGTGCATGGTTACCCGGCATGGCCCTCAAAGGGTAGTATGTAGCGCACTCCATTGTCGACGACAAGCGACAAATGACCCAATTGTGGTGTGTTGCGAAACCAAACAGGTCAACGTCGTGGAGCCAGTGCGTTGACGGTACCAGATCTGGGCTCATTGTGCCTATACGCCACATTGCCACCTCTACACCTCCATCCAATGACACCGCGTACACGTTCAAGTATAAAGGATCCTTGATCTCACCGAATAATACCATCCTCTGTTTTATGAAACTTGACTCATCACCCGTAGCAGCATGAGAGAAAACACGAAATCCGCAGTGTCCGTCCCCAATAACATTATACCAGGCAATCAAAAAAGGGTACATGAAACCGACTAGGGACTCATAGAACGGAAACGTGCCTGTAGTGTAGTTCAGCTCCAGGGGACCGTTTGGGGCAGAGGCCCACGATCCATCACTGGACTCAGTGTTAGCTTGCACGGACGGACCTGTTGTGTTTGTCGACTGCGACCTCAACGGAGTGGAAGACTTATCAGTCCTAGCAGTCTTCTTTCTAGCATGCTTTACTCCGCTCAGTAACCTACCCGTACCTGATGACTTTCTCGGCTTAGGATTTGGTGAAGGGTCGACTAACCCTGACTCCTCAGGATGTAACGCCGAATTCAAAACGTCGATGTAATGATCCCACATGCATGGATCGCTTTTTCGAATCTCGTCAATAAGCCCGTCTAAGGTGAGAACATCACTGGATGGCAAAGCTTCATCCCCAGTGTACACAAGAGTTCTCCAATACACGTGAACATCATCCAACTTCACACGACGTTCCTGAGCCAGTATTCTGTGCATCGTACACGCACACGGCAACCCACAAGTTGTCCTAAGAACACAAACACAATCGTCGTACACACGGTCACCCAACTTGTACATTCGAACCAATTCTGCCTCGAGCATCTTCAACGCCTTACGACTAACACGAAGATTCAATTTTTCGAGAACCGGTGGCAGGTGTACGACTCTTTTAGAGCGTGACTTCTCCAACTTCACTCGTATCGCTGAATGCTGACGACCGATCTGTTTGTCTATTCTTTCAAACAAGCGATCCAATGTGGCGGTTGACGTACCAAGAGCTTTCTTAAGTGCTGCATGTGCGGACTCGACAATGGAGGTTGTCGTGTTCCCAAAATGGAGAACTTGATTGGTGTATGCATGAAGAAAGTTTCGATCATATTTCTTCAACCAAGTATCAGTTATGTAAACCGGGATTCCAGTTAGCTCGTACCTTCGTCTGAAGTCATCCCAAGCTGCGACCACATCTGGGACGGTATTGGCATACAGTACTCGTCCCCAACCATATTTCATGAAGTTCTCGACAGCAGATTTGCGCTTCCACACTTTATGGGCACGGATTTCAACACAGTTTGAAATATGCATGCCAAGTACATAGAAAATTCTGGGTATATGGAGTTGGAAATACAAGAGGAATGGCCTCCACCGACCCCATTTCTCGATAGGTCAGAATGACATTCGGCACCTTATCACCAGTGAGCATCCGTAACTTACGCAACAACCATATATACGAAGGCTTGTCTTCATATCGGAGGAGGGCATAGGCGATGACGAAAGATTTTCGAACAGGTGTAATCCCAACCATCTCCACGAGCTTCATATCGTAGGTGTTTGTTTTGTACGTTGCATCCATGAGCACGACTTGATGGTAAGTCCGGTACATTTTAACAGACTCGGGATGCGCCATGAATATACGCTCCACCTCCAACGTAATCTCATTCTCAAAGAAAAAGTGGACGTACTGCTCCCTACGCGCCAGAACAAGCATCTGCTCAACTGCGTTCCTCCCTTCTCTTGACGTAGCCCTCAATTTAGCCCCAATATTGTATATCGTGTTTATCGAAGGTCGAGGTTTACCTGGGTTCATGTTATGAAGGCCCTCCAGAACTTTAGCCGGTTGAACATGCGCCTTCAGAGACGTAATAACGAAAGTCTTCTCAACATCAGTCAAAGCTGCTCGACGACAATGACCGTCAGCGTACTCAAGTAACTTGTGATTATGTACGCCAGTTGGACCCACGGTAAGAATCCATCTTTTCCGATCAAGGGTTTGACAGGCTTTCACCCAAAATCTGCAACCAATCTTCTTAGATTCCCTTGTACCTGTCTTCGGATTACCGTATCGATCACACTTAAAGTAATTAGCGCCAAGATCTGAAAGCTCATCTCTTCGACTTTTACGCTGGTTGCTGGCTTTGACCAGGTTAATTCCGATGGCTGACGCTATTTCGTTAGCGTAATTAAAAGCTTCGTCCGAGCTACCGAAGGGGGGCGCAAATATGAAGCAGCAACGGTAGTCAATGCCGTCCCCACCGAAATCCTCCGGGTACACCTACACAAACAATATTTTAGTAAACATTAGCTACAAAAATTCCTAAATCAAAAACATAAACGACCCTTTTACACCGTAACTTATAATGAAACTTAAAATAAAAAAATGTGACAAAAACATTTCCACAAAACATAAATAAATAAATAAATAAAACCAAAAAATAGGACAAAAAGTTAAAAAGGCACGTTTTACCGAACGCCAAAACGTAAGTATAGGACGTTTTACCGATCGGTAAAACGTGACAAATTCACGTTTCACGGATCGGTAAAACGTGACAAATTCACGTTTTACCGATCGGTAAAACGTGAGTTTGTCACGTTTTACCGATCCGTGAAACGTGAATTTGTCACGTTTTACTGATCGGTAAAACGTGAATTTGTCACGTTTTACCGATCCATGAAACGTGAATTTGTCAAGTTTTAATATTTATTTCGTCTTTTTCTACGTCAAATTAAAAAGTTGTACTAGATGATCGAACCTAATGCGATAGTTATAATTCTTTAAGTAAACACAATTTCAGATCGAAAAAAATGGCGAGAAAACTATACTAGATGATCGAAAATAAGTAAATATTAAACAATTTTTTTTAAGAAATTGCAAGAAAACTAACCCCGAAATGCAAATACGGTTGCCCGGTCCCCATTACTTTTAGATCGAAAAATACGTACACACTTGGGCTCCACCCATTATGTTATTTTTTTAAGTTTGTAGAGAGAGATTATTAAAGAATAGAGTAATGAAGTGTGGGGTGGTGGAGGGACCATAACTTACTAATTATAATAGGACAAAAAGTTGCGGAGAGGACGGTTTTAGAAAAAACAAAAAACCGTCACATTATCGAGTAATTAGTAATGTTAGTATAATTAGTAAAATAATTCTAAATGTAATTATTAATGTTAATGAGTTAAGTTAAAGAAGGGGCAAATGCGTCAATTCACGTTATAAAGCGCCGACGATCCAGCTGAAACGTCGACGACAAGGAATAGCTCTTTGTTTGAACCATGGTCTGATTGGGATTCTATGTTCCAGAGTATCTCTAGCATGTTCTTATATGACCATGCAAATACATCCTTCTATTGTTTAATGAGGTGGATAAATCACTCGGTAGGAATTCTACGGCTCTAGCAGTAGCAGGGTTCCTACGTTTATGGATTCTATAACTTCGATCAACAGTGCCTCTAATTCTTGTTTTTCTATCTCCCATAAAATGTGAAGCGAGAGCGAAGAGGATATGTACTATCCTTATTTTAATCTTTTATGTTTGATCATAGTCGATAATTATATATGACTAGTTTTTTACTCTTATTTTTAAAAAATAGACAGGTAATCATAATTATATACCGTATGAATAGTTTTTTATCCAATGAAATATTCTTACTGATTTGTCTTGTATTTTTTTTATATATATATATTTTCGGATCCAAGTTAATAAAAAATGTAAACTTAATATTTATACATAGGGTCGAATAAACTCGTCAGTTTGCGTGTGAGCTCAATTATTTTAAGCTTGTATACGCTCGAGATCAACTCGTATTTGAATTTTATTAGTAGATTCTTACTCAACTCAACTCGTTATTGGCCATATGTCCCATAACGACCCATTTCCACCCTTACTCAACTACTCAAGTACATTTATAATTTGAGTAGAGGACGACTATAAACATCCGGAAAAGTAAGAGAAGAGCAAGAAAAGAAATCATTTAAAGCTTAAACAAACAATGGAGATAACCGCCATAGTTTTACCACCAAAGGAGCTTCATCTGGATCATCATCATCATCATCATCATGAAACGAAGCTTCGCAAAGAGAAGAAGGCCTTCTTTCTGGAAACTTACCTCCAGTTCCTCCATACTCGCGACGTGCACAGCCTCACCGTCGATCATCTCAACAAGGTCCGATCCTCTCTCTTCCCTCCATTACTTTCTTCAGTTTTTCCATACATTTTCTGGTAACATTTTTCATCTTAGATTCGAATTTTGATTGCTATCTTTTCTGGCGCTAACACTCTAATTAATTACTCCCTATATTTCAGTTTTAATTGATCGCATAGAACTAATGTCTCGTCTACTAACTAACTGTTTTTAGCTATATTATAATGCTCTAAAAGTACCATTCATGTTTGTTCATCTACTCGATTTTCATCAGTAATTGATACAAGTATAAAGTATTTAAATAGATTCGCAAATTAATTTCGGTAGCAAAAAGAAGTGTAGGCATTTAGTGTTCAGTTGGTTTCATAGTTGCGAATTTCTTAGCAAATTTGCTGATATTCAAGGAAGAAGAAGAAGAAGAAGAAGAAGAAGAAGAAGAGAAAATCCGAGTGTAACTGTTCTAAACTTAAGTTGTAGTAGCTCCATTGTGAATTGTTTTTCCGTTAGATCAGGCAGTCTGAATAAAATATCTTGTGGTTAGGTCGATTGTATTTGATTTACCCCCAAAAATATAGTGTAGGAGGAATTAGCACAATTGTCGGTCCTTACAATTAATTCTATGCAGATGGCTGAAATTTTGGGCATTAGTAGAATCTACATTCTATAATCAGTTAGTCGCCCCGTTTGATGATTACTTTTCCTATCTTGTAGATAATTTCGATCCATGGCTACAAAAAGGTCAGCAGCAGGAAGGTAATTCTACTCGATTCATTACATGATACATTTACCAATAGAGTGGGTGGTGAGGTGATAACACGGTAGAATACACTTGAGCTTATTGTGATTGAGGATGGTGGTGAGTGAGTGAGTTGAGTCGTTGCCATACAGAGTACGCGGATGGATTACTTTGGGCAATTAAGAACCACTCTTGCTTTCAGATAACTGATGCAATGTCATATTTTTCATGTGACAGCTAGCTGAAGAAGCAGTTGCAGCAATCAGTGAGCCAATAAATCCAGCACGCTCAACACTCGAGGACGACATTCCATCAAGCAAAGGAACCCCCACAGTGGCGGAAACAATGAGAGACCTGAAATTGCTCAACTGGCAAGAATGTTCTATTTCCTCCATCAGAACAATCAGCTCCAAGAACTGTCTACAACCTGATGATCTGCCTCTTGTTGAAATTGCTGCCAAACTCATTTCTCTCAAGAACAATAAGAGGTGCAAGCTGTCAAACCCAAGTGCTACATCTATCACGAGCAACAGCAATGCGAGGAGTATGGACGACGGCTGTGCTTCTGGTGCTTGCTCCTCTTCTTCCTCAAAGATGCCTCCCATTGGAATTAAGAAAAAGAGAAACAAGAGGGCCTCTATACAGCAGCTGCTATACACTGCAGATGCAGTAACTGCACTGGCTGCTCCACTCAATTCAAAGTAATATTTCCATCAAAATGAGAAAGGATCCAATATCGTCTCTTAACCAGACTAGATACTTCTGAAGCATATTGCAACTCTGCTGAACTTATTGCCCTCGATAGCTCTTTCCTGCTTCAGCCATCACGCACGTGACACCAGCAAACTCAAAACACCCCTTCAACTAAACTCCCATCTCTTGTCCAACAATGGTACAAAAAAAAGGATAGAAACGATCATGATGGAAAGTTTTTTTTTTTTTTTGAAAATACATTATAATTGTGAATGATAATAGTACAAGAGTCTTATGAAAATCATCAGGAAGACTACTACAACCAGCAATTGCAGGCATTTTGGTTAAAAACCTGCTGTCACATGTTTTTCCTACCCATTTCTATTAGAAAATGGGTGGCATATTTTTGGTTTCAACATACAAAGCAGAGTTCCAACGGACGCGATAAGATCTATCTGTCAAGCACCTGTTGCGTATGAGCGTGTCCATTCCTTCGCTGCAAACAGATAATGTTCAGACTCCAGAGTAAAAATATAAACATACACTACCAACAGATTATCATAATAATAGAACATTGCATTGTTGCATATATGTTCTTCTGTTTCGAATGGAGCTTGGGACTCGTGATTCTATGTCTAAATTATGATGAAATAAGGAAAATGGCTCACTGGTATGCAATTCACAATTTTCAAGACTAGTCATCCAGATAGTCTTGTTGCGTAGACTGTGCACATTCTTTTTTTTTTTAAGCCACACATTTTTTTCATTTTTAAACTAGCGTATGGTGGTGCATTTCACATTCCGAAGAGTCACTCCTGATAATGAACCTTCCGTTTGACATTAACGTTTGGGATTTTAATTTGGCTTGTATGAGCGAAATAACGGATCCCCTTACTTCCCCACAACCCAATTTGGTATCCAAACGAGGAAATATTCCCCTTCCATTTCCTCAATCCCATCCAAAATTGTGTACTCCGTATGAGTGTAAGACGTAAATAAAGGTATAGACCTAAGAAGGTTCTTTCGACAAAAACAATTGAAACGGTAAGTGATTTAGACTAACCTGTTTCCACAGCTTCAACTTCGTTACTCTTCCAATGCTTTGCCACGTTCTCAGACAGGGGATCATCTGGGTTGGGGGCACTCAAAAGAGCTTGGATGCTGAATCAAAGGAAAACAATAATTGTCGTCGGTTGCAGAATCACATAAAAATTAATGGACTTTATATAGCATATATAGTAAACCATTTTCTATATATCACTATCATTAACCTGTGTTGCTCGGACTCATTTAGAAGCTGCGTATCCAAGTGTCATACTAGGCTATTTTTATGAAAATTCGGCATATGTTGGTTGAAAGTATCAGACACGGGTATGCGAGGTAATTAGAAGAGTTGGAGTTACATAGTCTTTAACCAAATATAGTTGTACTAACAACACGAAATCGTTATCTAAGCTTTAGCTCCCTCAATTAGCTTTATAACAAACACCAACATTTTATAAACAATCCTACCATAAGACCTCATTTGACTAGCAAATAATCAGTGAGAAGTATGATCCAATGAAGCAGAAATTCAAGTCAGGGTTAGATGAATTATAGCCTGGGAAGTTCCAACCACTTACCTCAATAATACAGTCCGGATTTGGAGAGCTGGACTCCATTTATCTTTAAGAATGTCTAAGCATATTCTTCCAAGCTGTGCCAAATAAAAAAAACTCCCATTAGATAACCAACATGTCAACAAGCAGAGTGTCCATAAATAGAATAGGTTCAGTCTTCAAACCTTATCAATGTTAGGATGGTAAATCTTGGTCAAGAATCGGACCTGTATTGCAATGAAATAAATCATGAGATTAAAAATCTCGAAACAAGAAAACAGAATTACGCAATTAGGATGGAAGCCTACAGCCTACTACTAATCTTGAGCAACAATTTTAGATAAAGAGTATTAATATGGACAGTTATCAAGTTACAGTGCATCCTACTACAACATTGGGAGGGTGGTTACAGCTAACATGAATCATTCTCCGAAACCATATAGTCGTCTCCAAAAAAAGTCATATAACAGTAGTAAATGGTAGGGGGACTAAGTAGAATAAAAAAATACACATAATTTCAAGGTCAAAATAAAGTTAAAAAGTGTTAGTAAAATTATTATTTTTGAAGAGTTACAAGTTCCAAGTGAAAGGAGAAGCGAAGTAAGATTAAATATGCAGAATAGCAGGTAGGACATGCATGGCTTTAAGCCAGGGGCCTCGACACCAAATCTAGTTGTCGATGATGACCAACACAACATATAATACCATGCGGACAGATGAGTGGCACTTGTATATGCATAAAATAGTGTGCCCCAAAGATGGAGCTAAGAGAGAACCAAGAGATATGAGTATCTAAGCTAAATAAAGTGTGGAGAAACGGCTTCTGAATCTGAAGCACGTGATTAATGGCTGGAGGCTCACTTATATGTAAGCAACTAAGCATGGAGAAAGGAAAAGGGGATACGAATATCTCCCAACATGTTATACACAATATGATGGCCTCCTTGGAGCCTACATGAGGTCTAACTCGATAAAAAGCTGCTCAGAACATATTATAGGTCAAATGATTGGTTTCCAGAATCACCGAGAGCGTATTTGATGAAGTAAATCACATCATCAAATAAAATTTCAGCAGCACCGATTATAATGAGAAAAGGGGACATCCAGTTTACCAAATATATCTTTCAAATACTCATATATCTTTGCATTTATCTGGTTTACCAACTAAAAGCATAAACCAATTAAGAAAACATGCTCCTTACAAAATTTTAGCTAATTTCAAGTTTTTGCGATGGGTGTCTCCTTATAACCACATTGTAACACCACAGCCTAAATCCCATATTGATTTAGGATAGGCTAACATGAATCATCATTCAAAATCGTGATTGAATTTTCAACCAAATTCAATCAGGGAAACCCCAATATGCAGCAGGATCTACCCTTTTTAAGTATGATAAAGCATTAACGCATTAGACTGTACGCCACGGCAAAAGCCTCCTAGAATGATAACATGACCCAGCAAAGCCATGTGAATCAGACTGTCAGCCCTCCATTAATCCTGGCCAGTTGCAAAATTGCAATTAAATCTAAAGTTTCAACATGGCTCTTAGGCGACATATTGTCAAGAGTTAAAAATTCCATAATAATCACTAGGTAGGCAAATACCTCACAAGTGAGAAAAAAAATATAACAAACGAATGCACAGTTTGTTGTGTGAGACTGCAGAAGACAACCCATTCCATCATAATAAAGAAGATATAATGCTTCTATAATAGATAAATGTAGCTTCCACCTCCATCTCCCATCAATTTTTTGAGAGACTGGACTTCAAGTCTTTGAATACTCTCGTGGAGAAATAAGATGTGATATAAAGCAAAGCTTAACTATAATTGGAATATAATACTTCATGGATTCAAAGTCTATCATCATAAGATTTTGATACTGGAATATAGGAACCGACATCTGAAATCTGAAGGTTCTTGCATGAGACATACAAGAGAAAGTTGTCACTTTGGAGTTTGGACATACTTTGTAACAAAGAGGATTATTGCATATATCATGATTTTGGCAGTTACACTAAAAAATATCAAACAAAAATGTAAGCTACTCTGCTAGTAAATTCATTGATAAAGACGGCAAAGCTGGTATACAGTGACCTGCACGGGCTTTACTCGATAAGCAGAGACATATAAGTGATAACTACATACGGAGTAGATGTTTAGCATCATAATCAAGACAACCGGGAAGAGACTATCTTCATTTGACAACCACTTCCCTCCCCTCCTCTCTTAATCACAATAATGTCTACAGTCTTAGTAAAAGTGAAGACTATAGATCTCAAGGGAATTAAAAAGTAAGCCAAAACTGAGTCAAGCACATCAAATGTTTAAACATTAAGGCATGCAAAGTGGACGTACCTTTGGCGGTGCCATCGGATATTCTTCTGGTAAGAACAACTCCAACTTGAAAACACCCCCTATTTGTCAAACTTGTAAATTTGAATAAATGCACTAAAAACAGACATCTAGAAGAGACAAGGGAAAGAAGAGGTGCACTAAAAACAGACATCTAGAAGAGACAAGGGAAAGAAGAGGTACGGCAGTAGCGTCAAGACAAACATTGTCAGCAAGCCACATAAGACAACTCGTCAATTTAGTTCAGCTATGGTTCCATAACAAAAGCAATAGAATGTGCAGTAGTAAACTAGCCCAGTGCATCGATGGTGGAAGAAAGCAAAGAAGTGATTTGTACTTTATACTTTATAGCATATAACCTTTGGCTGTCGCACAGATCATCAAGAGAATATAACACGCGGTGAAAAAGAGACGAAGGAATATGAGATGCATTATTTCACTGTATTTTGCTGAAGCCAGAATCTAGCATGCATCTTCTTGATTATTTTATAGTATCGCAACTTCTTATATATGAGATGTAGTCTAGCCAAGAGGAAAAACCCTTCGATGAAAGCAAGTAACTTTTACACGTTTCATGTCAAAATCAAAAAGCTGACTCATGTAAGTTTCAGCCAAGTATACAAATTAACAAGTCTACAAGTTCAAATGTTTCTAAGGTAGAAAGAAACAAACTTAGAGCCCATATTGCATGTTAGTGGTTTGATTCGTTCGGGGCCGAAAATGAGGAGCGACAGAGGCCAGGGGAAGTACATAACACCCCCTCAAATTTTGCCGTCCGACAATAATTGTGTGCCCCACTAAAATAGGTATGCATATAAATAACTGGGGACTGAGGCGATATTGCTAAAAATTGTGTTTTGAAAGTAAGGTATTTAACAATTTCCTTCAAACTGATCTCTATAAAAAAAAATGAGTTGTGTGTGACAAGAGCAAACTAACACAAAGATGGTAAAGCAAGACGGGCTATTTCTAATGATGACAATGTTTGGGGCGTTGAAAGAATTAAGAATGGATTTCATCATCTAAGGTATCTTCCATCACAATTCACAAGAAGAAAGCTTTTGCTTTTAGTCATCCTTGCACTTTGAGTAGGCATCAAAGATGTAATTGAGATAATGTTGATGTGATGTTGACAAGTAACACAACCATATGTTGAAGCTAAAGCATACTCACAACTTATATCTACAAAACAATGATAGGTATAACAAAAAACAAGATAGAATGATGGAGAATATCGCAAATCGCAAATGGTGCGGTAAAAAGAGGTGGGGATTCACCTTCATAAGGAGATTGAGAAGGACCAAGAATCATAACATTGAAGTAGCGCATATTTTCTTCTGATGGTGAGGCACTAATCCCAGGAGCTATATAAACCCCATGAAATCAAATTAACAAAATCAACCAACAAGTAATCAATCACTACTGCCACTAAACTCAAACTACTGGCTTCATACTGAAAACTACTGCCTTTATAAATAAATAAATAAATAGACAACCTGGTTCACTGAGAAGACGCTGGGTCTCCTGTCGAATCAAAAACAATGAATAAATAAGTTATGCAAAATGGTAAAGAGAGAGAGAGAGAGAGAGAATACTAACTCCGTCCCAATTTCCTCATCAAGTATTTGAATGAAGCGGGGTAATCATGGGACGGAGGGAGAGAGAGAGAGAGATAACCTTGATGATCCTTCGAGGGAGATTGGTGTTCGCCATTAGAGTATTAAAGTGAAAGAGAGTTGAAGAAATGTGAGAGATCAGGAATCAGGATCCAGAACCAGAAGACAGGGAACAGGGAAGGAAGGATGAGCAATTAATTAAAAAGGGGGTTTATGGGAGTAGTCGACACTACTAGTAGCAGTGATAAACACCTCTAAAAGCATACCATTTGGGATGTCCTTTCTTTTCTTTTTTTTTAAAGCTTTTACGTCCATGATACTTCGTGATTACGTGTGATTAAAATATTTTTCATAATGAATATAAATGAATAAAACGGGGTGAGTGTATCTTTTAAGAACAAATCGAAAACCCAAATGATTAAAATACATAATTACTCGCACGAAGTTTGATGTAAACGTAGACAATTGTCTCAACATGAATCGTCTACCAAATTGTCGAGGTTTAAGATGGGTTAGCTCATGAGCTATGGTATTATTCTTTCGACTCGTAAAAGGTCTCGTCACTCTATCGTACGGGAAAAAAATATAGGGGGTGTTGGGGTGGATCTATAGGGGATGATGGGGGTGAAAGTATTTAGGTTGCCGTAGCTTCTCGTTAATACGCAATCACCTAAGGTCGAAATCGTAGAAGAATTATTCAAAACTGTCCCTAGAAGTCTAGAACCAATGAAAAAGATGAATGCATGATTATTAGGCAGGTCATTATTATATGTAGTCCCTCCGAGTTCCTATAAACCTATATTGTTTCTTATCTCCCTTTTAAGTTGAGTTAACTATTGTCCCCTATTTCATTTTTAAGTCACTCATTTGTGATCTAGATTACCCCTCGAACATATTTTTTCTCCCTTCCCATCTTTTGAGTTACTTATACTTCCACCCAAATTTTCACCCAAATGCAAAAAAGAAACAATATAGGAACTCAGAGAGTACATTAAAATAATTTTAACAAGAAAAATAATTGCAGCTATTATTATTATTTGCTAAACTTATAAGGACAAAACTATAAGAGTTGAGCTAAGTCGGACTGAACTTATAAGAGCTGAGATGAACTTATAGAAACACAAGAACTTATTAAAACTAAGCTGAACAAGTAGGAGTTGCTGAAATTAAGTTGGAAAAACATCAGCTGGAGAGAGGTTATGAATTTTGTGGGTGTGATAGTCGTCCATGGTGGAGATATTAATGAAATTAAGGTGTACCTTAAGACTCCACACTTAACGGATTTACGATGACAGTATTGTTGTTGTCTATCATATGACTCTATACGAGGCGCTATCACCTGAGAGCATAATCATTGATTCCTTCAACATAACTTATTGCAGACTTTACAGTACAACACTCCTCCTTTTCCAGGAGCCACCGTGAACCGCAATCACCAGTGTCACTCCATTCAATGTCAACGATAACAATCATCGTTTGTGGGCATTTGGCAAGCACAGCCGAGAAAAAGAAACGAGAACATAACGAGTCGCAAATTTCATGCCAAAAATGTGCACATTGATAATAAAAATTTGAGAAGGTATAGAAATAAAACAGAGAACAATTCTCAATCAAAGAAAATACTGGCTGGAAACTGACTCATAGCCTCAACAGTCAACAGTGAGCCACTCCTCAAACCTTAATCTTCAAGGGCAGCAAGTAGAAAAGCAAATGGCACACAAATCGGACGATAAACCATATGCTTCTCATATAGCCTACAAGGCAAAAATGCCCTGCTACCGAAAGCAAAACAACATAAACATCCCATTCATTCATCTTCTCTTATGATTAGCTATATAACACCACGACCTTGTTGATCAAGTTATGCTGATTCACTGCAGAAGGTTAAGAATATCAGACAGTGTACTTGTAGATATATCAGCAATCGATCAAAATTATGGTTAAGGAGAGTAAAACCAACCTCGGCATTATCACCACCATGGGCTTTTCCAGCACCATCAACCTTCTGAATATCATCTGAAAGAATCAGTGAGTAAGAATCGCAGTCAGTCCTTTCAGGACAACAACAACATCAGAGCCTTAGTCTCCAAAAGATTTGGGATCGGCCTTTCAGAACGGACAGGGGAAATTAAGTATAAAGTAAATTCTATGTACTGACGATAATGCAAGATTGGTCATTTACATCCCATGTCAGACTTAAAATATTATCATAGAAACATATTTCACGATTTCCATCAATAGTGATACACTTAAAGTGACATGTTGATAACCGTGCACATATTACTCTCTTGTGTAATCATATGGTACTCCAACTTGGCTGCAAGTGTTGGAGACGGCCGAGTTAAAGTTTCATAATTTTGGCATAAAATCTAGTGATGATGTTGAGTGCTTCACACGCAACATTCAGCAAACCGAGGTCCAACTATGAAAGTAGCATAGGTCTTTTATGTCTCTTTACTTTCAGCGATCAATCACCTATCCTTCCTTAGCACATAATATAAATAGTATGCACACACGAGCATCAAATACAGGGGGCTTGACAGGTGGATCAACACAGCAAGACAAAATGCAGAATGAGCAAAACAGGGAAGACAATTCTGGAATCTTCAGAACATAGTAGCACTAATCAATACGCGATAGTAGTGATTAGCCCCCTTAAGTTTGATCAATTGTGAGATTAACCCCCTTAGGTTTCAATTGTACTCCCTCCATCCCAAAGAGATATTCCCATTTGATTATTATATTCCTCACATTGGAATATAAGTGGGAACATCTTAGTGGGATGGAGGGGTAGTAATTAAGCCCCATAACTTTGGCTAGAAGTGAAATTCAATCCAAATTTTTTATTTTTTCAATTAAAATTGTACCTTAAAAATAAAAACTCTATTTATTTATACAATTTCTCAGCATACGATAAAAATAATTATATATTTACAATATGTATGCAATTTTTACATATTTTGGAAAAAAAATATTTGAAAGATTTACCTAAAATCGAAAATTTGTAACATTAATCTCATAGATTATATAAATTACGGAGTATATTAAAATTATTAAAAAAAAAAATTCTAAAAATTATGTTCATAAATTATTTAATTGCTTTTATAATATTAATAATTATTCAGTGTACATTGAGTTTATATATAACATGATTTAATGATATAATTTATGTTGAGAATAAAACTTGAATCGAATTTCACTTCTACTCAAAGTTATGGGGCCTAATTACAACATTTGAAACCGGGTTTAATCTCACAATTGCCCAAAGTTAAGGGGGTTAATTAACACTTTCGCGCTAATCAATACAGTAACATTCTTTTCTTTGAAGAAATACAGTAACATTCTTGAATACTATACAGTATTCTATTACTTTCAAGAATACAGTAACATTCTTGAAAGTAATAGAATATGCCAATATTTTGTTGTATATTTAGTCAACCATGTATCTTTTGTATAGCTAGCATATCTTGTAATTTAGGATATGAGAACCTAGTGTTCACACCTTAGCCTTGTATTTAATACTGATGCTAATTAACGAACTATTTTTCAGATAGGACTAAACAATTGAAATGAAATAGGACTTAAATTCGGTTCCATTACGTACAACGACCAAGACTAGATAAAGTACAAAGGAAATTACCATTTTCGTCTGGAATGTCAGAGGTCCATAATGTGAGATTGTCTCTGAGAAGTTGCATGATTAAGGTGCTATCCTTGTACGACTCCTCATTTAGAGAGTCGAGTTCTGAGATAGCTTCATCAAAAGCTTGCTTGGCAAGGTGGCATGCCCTAAAATATTGAAAGAAAGAAGAATATAGAATCATAATAAGCACGAAGAAACAGCAACTCACTTTTTTTAAGGAAGAGGGGAGAACAAACCTTTCAGGGGAATTCAAAATCTCATAATAAAATACAGAGAAATTTAGGGCCAATCCTAATCGAATGGGGTGTGTAGGGGGCAATTCAGCCTCAGCCGTGGAGGTTGCACTCTGCAGAAATAAGCAAACAAAATCAGAAATCAGAAATAAGCAAACAAAATAAGAAATTGAAAAGAGGATGAATTCATATACTACAACATATATGTTTGACTATCAATATCTGGCTTCATACAGCCAGCTTAGCTACCATAATTGTGGTTCTTAACTTCTTACATTGACAAATGTACATTAAACTTGTTATGGCTTCCAAAAACGTTTTGAGCATACTTGATTGATGTATTGTAATGTTCATTGTTCAATGCCAAAAAAAGGCAAGTTCGCAAAATAGAAACCACTAAAGTACTAAACTAATTTGGTCTGGTGCGAGTAAATTCTGGATTTCAGTTGATTAAGCACTCATGAAAATCTGCTTCATGCTAAACATTACCCAATATAAACTCCATACCGTAGTTGCATTAATTGTCTTTCGACATGCAAATGATCGGACATGAGCAATTGAGTATCAAGCTCAGAGCATGATTAAAAGCAAAATAAACAACCAACTGCACAACAAAAAATTCGAGCAGACCATAATTGAAACGCAAAATAGTGCATATAACTTGCAGCACACGACACATCACAAGAAATGTCTATACCAGATTGTAAGGAAATATCGTCAAAAAGGATAGAAGATGAAGAAATATCATAAAATACATTTGGTGGAAATACTTGTATACAGAGTTTAATACAGATGTATTACAATAGACAGCAAATGTAAAGGAAGAAAAAATTGCCTAAGAGTTTTACATGAAGAATATAAAAGAGCATGAGTAGATTACGAGTAGCATGCAATATACTGATAACTATAGTCGTTCATTTTCCACTGCGATCTCAACTAGAGACTAAAAAAACATCAGGTTTTGGCCAAGGTTTAAGAGGATCATTAAGGTTTCTGTATTTAACCCTAGTAATCGGACCCTTAATTGGGAAATAATCAATGTTCCGACTAAATCACTCGTGGGCTCGTGGCATAAGAACAACACAAGAAGGAAACTTGTAAAAAAATGAGTAGACATACCTCGTAAGCTTTCTTGGATTGGTCAGCAGCCTCCTTCCTCTCATTACCAGACTTAAACTCAGCCAGGTACCTATAGTAATCCCCTTTCCTGCAACACAAATAATGGCACACCAATCACAACCATGCAAGCCTATTATAAGACGGCGTCGTGAGGTGATACTAAGTTTCAATACTACTCTCTCGTATACATTACACAGATCCCCAAAATAGGCTAGATATTTTAAAATGCACGACAAAGTTGGATACTAAACTCTATATCATCCAACACCCATACTAGATATTTAAACCACGAGGCCCTTACATCTTGTAGTAAAAAACAGTGGATTCATCGGCAGTGGCAGACGGAATGAGATGCTCATTGATGACAGTCATGATATCCTTACAAATGTTGGTAAGCTCAGTCTCAACTTTCTGTCTATACTCCTTAATCCGCTTCACATTCTGCGCATTCCCTTTCCCCTCTTCCTTCTGCTCAATCGAAGATAGAATTCTCCATGATGCTCTTCTTGCACCTACCACGTTCTTATACCCAACCGACAGCAAATTCCGTTCCTCCACTGTCAATTCCACATCAAGCTTTGCTAGATTTGTCATCGCTTCCACCATTTCTGAACAGCAATTCAGGCAACAATATCACATTCAGCACCCTCATATACTTGTATGACATCTAAAAATATCACCAATTTCTCAGCAGAAGATACTATTTCTTTATCATGTGAATATTAACAATTGCATTTTTAAGCGAATGTTGAGCACACAGTAGTAAGATTAAGACAGAATTCTTGATCTAAATCGAACATGCACGACATTTTCACATAACTACAAAATTCAGCAGAAAAGAAAATAATTTTATTTATCTCAAATTGCATAATCGATCTAATGCATGGAACACAGAATATAAATGAGACCGAAACAAGGACAACATTAACAAATTTTAAAAATCATCTTTTCATTTCAGCACGATTTTTCTGAACTCATTAAAATCATTACTATAACTGATCAGCAGACAGAAAGTCTTCTTTGTAATCAGCAGCCACGACGAAAGCAGGAAAAAAAAGCACAAAAATCAAAGGATGAACCAAAACAGAATTCATGGCGTTTAGGCATTTTCAACAATCACGAAAATAAACAGCAAAAAAAAAAAAAGGATGGAGTGGAAGGAAATTAGAAGGAAGGAATGATGAAGAATAAAAGGATGAATCATTAAAAGTGAATTGGATGATGGAGTTTCAAAATCAGGCATTTTCTCAGGTGAGACGGAGTATAGCACAGAAAGAAAGGAGAGGTTGGAAGGAAATGAAGCAGTGAAGAAGACGGACCGTCGTAGCGTTCAGCTTGCTCAGCTAGCTTAGCGGTGTAAACGAAGTGGTCGCGTTCTTTAGTGGAAGCCATGGTTGTTGCAGATCTAAGCAAGTTGAAAAGATACAAAAACAACAACAACAACAACAACAACAACAACAAAGTAGGAGTAGCAGTAGCAGTAGAAGTAGTAGGATTGAATTTGGGGGAAAAAGCAGAAGAAGAGAAATGATTGAGAATTGAGATGAGATTGGTTGTCGTTATCAAGTGATGAATAAAAAGATGATGGTATGGTGGTGGGAAGGAGGTCACTCTCTCTCTCTCTCTCTCTCTTGTCCAAGTACTACCGAGAGCCACACGGGAATCTCTCCCTCCCTAGTCCCTACTTTTTCCACTCTTTTTTCTTCTTCAATCTTTGTTTTTTTTTTTTTTTAATGAACGAGGTAACCCGCAATCGTTATTTTTTTGTGCACTTTGGGTAAATTCTTGGGTGTACGCATAGCCTGCAAATTACGCGCGTATTAAGGTAAATCGTCCGTGGGCGACAGGCTTGAAGTCTAGAAGGCATAGTCTCAAGCCTACAACTTCCACAAGTTCGCGCTTGCAGAGGCTTGAACCTGATACTCTTGGCCCAATAACCACAAGTTTTAACCACTAGGCAACATACTTGCGGACCCTTCTACGTCAATCTTTGGTGTGCGCTGCTACTGCTACTGCTACTGGGCCGTGCTGTACGTACTTCTATAATATGCTTCATTCATGTTTCGTTGCTCACTTCCTAAGTGGTGGGCCTCCCATTCCATATTCCATATTCCTCAACCCCAACTAAACCATTCCTCCTCATCATAACTCACATATTTCGACTCCAGTTAGGATCTTATTTTACCCATGATCCAACCCCTAAATAGATAAGTTTATGCTCTTAACTAGTTTAGATCCTGTGTAAATACAAGGCTTATATAGGTGGTCAGATATTATCGAATAAATATATTTTAATATAACATGTCAATTTATGTTTTTTTTTTTAATTTTTTAATTGTCAATTGAAATAAAACATTCACATAAATTTTAGATGCTACATTAATTTTATTTATTTATAAGCTCATTGAATCAATTATTGCAATGACTTCGACACTTCGTATACTGGATTTACTTTATAAACTATTCTGAAGCTCAAGTACAATCCATAATTATATTTTTAGGTGGAAAAACGATAAAAACTTTTAATAAGATTGCAATATACTCCTTCTGAGTCTGACTCATGTTCCCTCATTCTTTTTGGGCTGAGTTATTCTTTCTTCTCTCTTTTCTTTTTAAGCCACGTTCTCTCTTCCTCTCCCATTTTTGAATCACACTTTCTCACACCCTTCTTTTTTCTCTCAAAATCCAAAGGGGAATATAAGTTAAACTCGGATGGAGCATGTATCTTCCATTCTATTGGTTTTATTTTAGTATTTAGAATATTGAAATCTTATGAATATGAGTTAATTGATGATCTGTTTACATAATTAAAATATGAGAATTTTGGAGGGAAAAGATTTAATGTGAGAGTCCTAGTGTTATTCTATTAGTATATAGGGAATGTGAAAATCATATATTCAACCTCAAACTACAACTAGTTTTAAAACCCGTGAAATTCACGGGTCAGTAATATCAAATTGTGATATATACTCATATTTAAAATTTGAAGTATTAACGGAGTTATGTGACGTTGTGAGAGTTACTTATCCAATTATCCCCTCATGTTCAAAAAAAAAATCAATAAGATATAAGTCGAAATCTCGATAATCTCACACATTATTGTCATTTCGTATTTATAATCATTCATTCATGTCATATATTTCACATTTTCATTCATAAACAATTATACTATACACCCCTTAATTAAGTGACGTAGATCACAAATTCTTGAGAGAGACGGTCTCTCAATAACTTATTGAGATACCACTCTTCAGTATCACTCTGTGTCATATTCGTATCCTTAAATGACAATTTTGTTTTGTAGTATCTGTTTTTATAAGAAGCGTACCCTCTTTATATTTGTATACTCTTTTATGTTAATCGTACCGTCTCTCAGGAGACCTACTCACGTAATATTAGGGTGTGAATTATTCTTAATCTTGATTTTAGTAAAAAAAAAAATCAGGAATATTTTATAGTATTCACGTGAACTTTCCGCCATATACAATTATCAGATTGTTTAATTATATTTATTTTTCAATGACATCAATTCAATAATGACATTATATATAGATAAGCAAATATGATTAAACCTATATGGTGTATTGGATGTAATTAGATCTGTCAAAAACTTGACCCGACTTGCTGGATCCAATTTTTAGGGTCATCAACCCGGTTTTTCAACCCGCAACCCGTTTGACATGCACCTATTATGACCCATAAATTTAGGGTCGAAACCCAACTCAACTAATTCGACCCGTTTGGTCAATGGAGATTTATTAAAATTAATATTTAAATATTACATTTGAATTTATGATTAAAAACGAATACTTCTAATATTTTAAATTACAAAGATAAACAAATATTTAATCTAATTTAACTTTTTTAATCATTTAATAATAAAAATAATTATTAAAATAAATTTCAAAATTGATTTTAATATAGATTTTAAAATATAAACATTAATTATTGATGGGAGTTGACTAAGTGCCACGGGTCGCCCGCCCGCGGCACCCTGGAATAACTCGCCCCTAGGGTGAACTGAGGATTGTCCAGCAGGCCCGCCCTGCGAAAGACTACTAAAAGCACTCCAAGGCTTGCACCTGCTCGGCAGGGTCTTGCGGTCGGCCGAGCAGGGCCACCACGTCCCCTGCGTGCTGGTTTCCAGGGCGCCCAAGCCCCCAGTACGAGCAGGGGAAACCGAGGGCCCATCCGTCATTTCGCCTCAGGTAAGGGAAAGTGGGTAGATGAGGCGAGGCCACGTGTCGTCTTTATGTCCACCCATTCTCCCACTCTTTTCCCTCTCCTTCTCTCTCTCTTGTGGGAAGGTATAAATACCCACCCATTTCCCACTTAGAGGAGGTTGGATTTTCTCTCTCTAGACTCTCACTCCAAAAAACGCCGCCTAGTTCCTCACGAGCTAGGTTCATCAAGGCAATCACGGACTGACTTAGGCATCGGAGAGGGTTCCCTCGGACAACCTCCGAGGCCCTGTGCGCTACTTGTGCAGGGAGCAGACTCAATCCGCCGGGAAGGTCCGATCATAGGAGAGGGGGGAAAGGAGAGATCAAAGGAACTCAAGCAAGCAATATCCGAACACTAAGAACCCGAATTCATAGTCGGGTTAATCGTTTCCGCGACCGGAACAATTTGGCGCCGTCTGTGGGGAAGATCTAGGTTGTACCCACGAGATTACCCACAAAATCAACCATTCCAAAACACGAAATTAACAAATTAACCACTCAAAATCGAACATGCCTGAAATTTTCGACACCAGCTCGGTGGCAAACCCGCCCAAAGCCCCCCAATATGGCATGCCACCAGAAGTAACACCTGCCGCCACGATTCCAGGCGTGGGGCGAGCCAATCTTCAGGGGGCACCGGGTCAGGGGGCAGTTGCCATGGCAGGGCAGGGGGGCCATCCGAGGCAAGTTCTGAACCTCACCCCTGCTCAGATGGTACAAACTGCGGCGTTCTTCTCAGCTATGTTGGATCAGGAATTCACTCCAGACGATCTGGTAGGCAGGGTCGCCACGACCCCCAGGTTGCTCCACTTTGAAAGTGGAGAAGGAACCGGGGGCACAAAGCGAACCGCCGTCAGAAACGTTCAGAAAAAGGCTAGGAAGACAGCTCAGGCATATGCACAAGTGCAAAGGCGAATCACAGAAGCCCGTCAGGAACTGCCTGCACAGCAGGAGGTTGCTGGTCCTGAGAAAGCGTTCTCCATTCATACTACAGAATCCACGGCTGCTTGTGAAAGAGGGGGTCTATCCCAGGACCTGAGAAATCGCATGAAGCACAAGGAGCCAGTGTCCAAACGCTTGGGAGAAAAACAAGGAGATGTATTCTCCAGGCTGACACCGGTTGAGGGATTGCAGCCTGCCCCAGGGCTATCCCAAAGCCTACAATCCAGGCTTAACAACGGTCAGCCTATGAGGCCTAGGCACCGTCAGGGTGATAATCTCGAACCTGCCCAGAAAAAGCGCTCTCGGTATCACTCCCCTTCCGGGGACGATGAGGCGATAAGCAGGCGCTCACCAAGGCACCGCTCCCCTGAAAGTAGAAGACCGACCCCTGACAGAAGGGATGACTACGGTCACTACTCAGGCACGAGCAGGTCAAAAATGGTGGGCAGGCCAACCAAGACCCCGCTTCACCCTGAGGTTCAGGCGTATCCAATCCCGAAGATTAAGATGCCGACTGTAAAGTTCGACGGAACTACAGATCCGGAAGATCACCTAGCTGCGTACGAAAGTCATATGGGCATGTACGACGCCGACGACGCAGTCTGGTGCAAGATCTTCCCCACCACCCTGGTGGGCCTAGCCCAGGGTTGGTTCAGGGACCTCCCGCAGGGGTCAATCTCTTTCTTCATTGAACTGGCAGAAATGTTCTTGGACCAGTATGCTGGAAACAAGAGACGACGTCTCACCCGTTTTGACCTAATGACCCTCAGGCAAAAGAATGGCGAAACTGTCAGGGAATATCTAAAAAGGTTCGACTTATCATTCCAGCAGGTGAAAGAAATTGACGACCCAACAGCACCGTATGCACTAACCAACTCCCTGCTCCCCGGCGAGATGAAAAACCAAATGATCAGGGCCCAGCCGGAAACCCTGGTCAAAGTCAGAAAGATTGCAGAGGGGTTTATGCTGCAGGAAGAGTTCCACAGCCTGCCGGAGACCCCCGCAGGCCCCACCAGGCAGCAGGGGGGACCGCAGGATGGACGCGGTAGAAACGAATCCGGAAGGCAAAGAACTGAGGAAGGGGATACCCCTAAAAAGGAACGCACTGTCTACCAGCCCAGGTTCGACAGTTACACAGCCCTTAACAAATCCAGGGCGGAAATCTTCGAGCTGGAAAAGGAGACTGCTAAATGGAATCGCCCGAGCAAACCGCGTAGTCCAAAAGGGGACCCCAAGAAATTCTACACTTTCCACGACTGCGTAGGCCACACCACCGAAGAGTGTCGCCACCTGAAAGACGAAATTGAGAAGCTGATCAGGAATGGCTGGTTGGCCAACTACGCAGCCAGGAATAAATCTCAGAAAGAAGCGCCTGAAAAGCCCGAAGGCTCAGTACAGAACCGCCTGGTAATCCATGTGATATCAGGGGATGCGGAAGGCCAAGTCAGCCGAAGGGGTCAGAAAAGGCAAATTCGTGAGCTGAGGAATCAAATCTGCTACGCTGAAAGAGCAGGAAGCCCGAAAGGAGTAACGTTGAGCATCACCCCCGAGGATGCAGGACGGGTGGTGTACCCCCACAGCGATCCCCTGGTGCTATCCTTGGTAATCAGCAACCACATTGTTCGGAGGTGCATGGTGGATACCGGTGCCTACACGAACTTGCTGTACAAAGACGCCTTCGACAAAATGGGCCTGGAGAAAAGGCACCTACGACCTGCCCCTGGATCATTATATGGGTTCAGCGGAGCAGGTGATAACTCCCGAATTATTCATATTTTGTACCCCGTTATTATATTATTTTATGGTCGTCTATTACATTATTTATATTATTTATCCCACTTTTACTAATTTCGGGATTTGATTACCTTATTTGTCACTTTTCATATCAAAAGGATTAATTCATGTACTTTTTGATTAACATGTAATAACCAAATAACATGGGAGTTAGACTGAGATTTATAGGACGTAATATTGGAAAATCTAAAGCAAATAAAGAAATATATGAAGGGCAGTGAGAAGTTTTGGAGGGAAATCTAATGAAGAACAAAAAGCACAAGAAGTGGCTGGAAGTTGAAAGATACGAACCATCAATAGAGAGGAGATTATGGAAACAAGATATTCCTCATATTTCTTACTCTCATCAGTTTCCATATTTCTACCCAGAAATTATACCTCAAATCTTTCCTAAATTTTGATCCAATGCAACTATAAATACCCGATCTCCCATCATGAATCAACCAAGCAAGCAAACACAAAAATACCAAACCCTTTTAGTAATTGAAGTCAACAGTTTTTTTGGAGCTCGGAGCAGTCCGTCGGGTGAAGCGGCTTCAACTCGAGGGAAGACGGAAGCACTACTACTTGTGGAGGTGTCGAAACCGAATCAAGGAGGAGTCTTTTGGGCCTAGATATTAAGTTCTCTACTCCTTAATACTTGTTAATTTCAGTTATTAATTTTGTCTTGGATCTTATATGACGTTAATCGTTCAGTTATGAAATCAATTAGTTTTACCAATATTATTTTGTTAGTATTCAATTTTATACTCGTTCTTATTGTTCAATAGCTAGTTGTATTATTTGGCGCGGCGTTAAATTATACAACCGAGTAGCAACTATATTAATTTAGGACTGCGAATTGTCACTAGGTTAATCTAGGAGTATAATTTGATCTAGTTAATTTTAATTGACTAGGATTAATGATGTCTTTCTTGTCCTTAATGCGACTAGTTAACTTACGGAGTGTCGAAACTTACGTAATAATTAATTAGTTAGAATTGGTGATCGAGCGGCTCGACATCGATTATAAGTAAGGAAAGATAGGGAGATTTAGCGGCTAAATTCTCTACAATTAATCTAGTAATAAAATAATGTGGGTACGACGAGTCGATTTAGTAACTGAATGGGTAACCAAGTATAAGAAATATATGAGCCGAATTATTATGCTTGTTTCACTTGTATATATTAGGATATTAGTTATAGTTTATTATGGAGTAGTTCATTAGTTTAGATTATTCGAGACAATTAATTGAACCCCCCATTCCGTATATATTCTTGTTAATATTGTTAATATGTTATTCCTAATCGTAAATATGTAATGGACTAGTTAATGAATATATCGTCTCTCCGTGGGATCGACCCTTACTTGTACTATACTACGTAATTTTTAAGATCGTTAGTGTGATAAGAGTAAGGTTATAAATTATTAATTTGAGTGCGGTAACGACACGTATCAGCAGGCGTATTGCCCATGGGGATCATAGACCTACCTGTAACATTCGGGGAGGGGGCTACTGCCAGAAATGTCAGGGCATCATTCGTTGTAGTGGATGCAAGGTCTGCTTACAACGCCCTAATCGGCAGGGCCACCCTGGACGAGATTGAGGCGGCCATATCAATTAGGGCCCTCACTATAGCCTATGTTATAGATTTTGGCCTTGAAGGTAAAGTGCACGGGGACCAGGAGTCGGCCAGACAGTGCTACCCCGTGGCCCTGCAAACTCACGAAAGTGAAAGAAAAGGAAAGAGAAAAGCCGACAGTTCCCCCAGCTGGGAAGGCGAGATTCCAGTCGGTAATCAGGCGTCAAACCACCTGGAACCGGGGGGAGAGAGCATGCTGGTGGACCTGGAGCCAGGGAGGCAAGTCCTTATAGGGGCTGACCTGGAAGAGTCCTACCAAGCGGAACTGGTCAGGCTGTTGAAAGAAAACAAGGACGTATTCGCCTACTCGGCGGACGAGATGCCAGGGGTCGATCCAGCGTGTATCGTTCACAGGCTGAACGTAAACGCGGATGCCCGCCCGGTGAAGCAGAAAAAGCGGAATATGTCTGCAGAGAAAGACGTAGCGATCAAAGAGGAAATTGAAAAACTTCTGAAGGCAGATTTTATTGAGGTTTGTGACTACCCAGAGTGGCTGGCGAATGTAGTCATGGTCAAAAAATCATCAGGCGCATGGAGAATGTGCGTGGACTTTACGAATCTCAACAAAGCCTGCCCGAAGGACTGCTACCCACTCCCCAGGATCGACCAACTGGTAGACGCTACCAGTGGGTATACTATGCTGAGCTTCCTGGATGCCTTCTCAGGGTATCATCAGGTGTACTTATGGCAGCCGGACAGAGTGAAGTGCGCATTCATCACTAGTTCAGGTACCTACATGTACAAGATGATGCCATTCGGGCTTAAAAACGCAGGGGCCACATACCAACGCCTGGTCGACAAGGTGTTCGAAGGACAAAAAGGCAGAAACATAGAAGCCTATGTCGATGATGCCATTGTAAAGAGCAGGGGAGACAAGGAGCACCTGGCAGACCTGCGGGAGACCTTCTCCTCCCTGCGCGCCTACAAAATGAAACTCAATCCAAAGAAGTGTACATTTGGGGTGCGTTCTGGAAAATTCTTGGGTTTCTTGGTCAGCTCTCGAGGGATAGACGCTAACCCCGAGAAAGTTCAGGCTGTTCTGGACCTTCCTGAACCCAAGACCATCAGGGACATCCAACGTCTGACAGGCCGCATGGCCGCCCTGGCACGATTCATCGCCAGGTCAGCAGACAAGTCAACCCCATTCTTCAAAATACTGAAAGGCAACAAGCAATTCAAATGGGAGGACGAGCAAAAAGAAGCATTCGGGCAGTTGAAGGAGCATTTAAAGAAACTCCCCACCCCGGCGAGAGCAGTGGCAGGGGAAAAACTCTTCCTCTACATCGCTGTAACCAATGTGATAGTCAGCGCAGTCATCCTGAGGGAGGAAGCAGGCGCTCAACAGCCCATATATTTTGTGAGTCATGCCCTAGGGGCAGCAGAGAAAAATTATCCTATGGTCGAAAAAGCAGCCTACGCGGTCATTATAGCGGCCAGAAAATTGAGGCCATACTTCGACGCACATCCTGTCGTAGTATTGACGGACCAGCCCCTAGAGAAGGTGCTGGAAAAGTTTGAAAAGTCAGGCAGGCTGTTAAAGTGGGCTATTGAGTTGAGTGGACTGGGGATAACATACCAATCGAGAACAGCCATCAAGGCCCAAGCTCTGGCCGACTTTCTGGCAGAATGTTCCCACTCTGAGGAGGATAGCCCAACCCCCGGCGAGTGGATAATATACACCGATGGGTCCTCAACGGCTAATGGAGCAGGGGCCGGAGTAGTATTGACCAGCCCAGAGGGGACCGACTTTGAGCATGCACTCAGATTTGTCTTCCCCGCGTCAAACAATGAAGCTGAGTACGAAGCAGTGCTCGCAGGCGTCAACCTAGCCAAAGCCGCAGGTGCGGAGCGGATTGTCCTGGCAACAGACTCCCAACTCATCGCCAACCAAATCAATGGAGAGTATGACACTACAAAAAACTGATCGAATTGCGGCGGACTAATTGCGGCGGCCGAATATTCCGACGTATGAAAGATGGTTGCGTCGGACTACGTCTGCCAGTCCGACGTATTCGTATTTGCGTCGGCATAGCCGACGCACAGTCGACAGAAGATGCGGCGCGTTGGTAAAATTTAGCGCCAAAGAAGTTTGCGGTGGCATACGACGGAATGGGCGTCCCAAATTATGTGCATGTGGCGGACATTCCGACGCATAGTCTGTCAAATCCGACGCGTTTAAGAGCCTCAAGTTCAGAAGTTCGACAAAAGTTGCGTCGGACTATGTGAGGGATAGTCCGACGCATAGACTTTAAAAAAAAAATCGAAATTTTAACCCAGCATTTAGTCATTTACCCGACCCCAAACCCCTTCTTTCTTCATTACCCTTCACCCCAGACCCCTAATTTTAACCCTAACCCCCAATTTCAAACCCAACCTCCACCCGCCACCTGTCGCCGGCGACGTCACCGGCGTTCATCCCAACCGCCGCTCGCGCTACCCTCTGTTCTCTTCCGTCCTCCTACCGGCGCGCCGTTCCACCTTCGTCCTCCTGTTCCTTCGTCCTCCTGCCGGCGCTCCGGCGGGTTTCTCTGTCGTTCTCCGGCGTTTTCCGGCCTGCTAATGTATGTACTACTGTTTTAGTATTGTTATTGTTATTGATGTATGATTCATTTAGGGTTAATTAGTTTTACTAGTTTTGGGTTAATTTTGGTTATTGATTATTGATTATTGAGTATTGATTATTGATTATTGATTATTGATTATTGATTATTGATTATTGAGTATTGATTATTGATTATTGATTATTGAGTATTGAGTACTGAGTATTGAGAATGGGAAATATAGGCTTTGTTGTCTAGCTATACTCCGTATAAGTTGAAAAACGGGCTCAAGCATAAATGTAGGCTTGAGTATTGAGTATTGAGCAGACACGATTTATACTTTACGCAATGGTTGGGGGTTTTATAAGGTGAATTTGGTCAAGATTGGGGTAAATAAAATGAGTTGAACTTTGTTAGTTCAATCCAATTCAGTGAAGACACGAGACGAGATGAGAACTCTGAAATGTCTGATAGACTGTAGAGGCCAGTATTGATTAGACGAGTATTGATTGATCAGCCTGTCTAAATAATTTGGGTCTATTTATTGAATTAATTTGGGTCTTCAGACGAGTATTGATTAGAGTAGTACTAGTGTAGACTGTAGAGGTCAGGATACGGAATATTAGTCAAATTCAGATGAATAATGTGGAGTGAAAGTAGCTACAAACAACAACTTATTCTATGTCTAAATTAAATGGCCTGCTGTACTACTACTACTACTAATACTACTACTACTACTAATACTACTTATTCTATGCCTAAACTAATCTACTATTACTACTACTAATACTACTTAAATACTACTAATCTACTATTACTACTACTAATACTACTTAAATACTACTAATCTACTATTACTACTACTAATACTACTTAAATACTACTAATCTACTATTACTACTACTAATACTACTTAAATACTACTAATAATACTACTAATCTACTATTACTACTACTAATACTAATAATACTACTATTCTACTATTACTACTAATCTACTACTACCACTACTACTCATTCACTACTACTACTACTTAACTACTACTTAAATACTACTAATCTACTATTACTACTACTAATACTACTAATAATACTACTAATCTACTATTACTAATACTACTTAAATACTACTAATCTACTATTACTACTACTAATACTACTAATAATACTACTAATCTACTATTACTAATACTACTAATCTACTATTACTAATACTACTGATCCGGAATTCATGAAGAAGTCCGAAGTGAAGAAAGCGAACCGGCGATGCGGAGATAAGGACGGTGTCGCGAAACCGACGAGCTGCCTCGGGAGTAAGAGCGCAGTTGCCCATTACAGAGAGATGGTATGTCTTTTCAAGTTAAATTATTAAATGATCATTTGTTTCGAATAAATTAATCCACTCAACTAAAGGAATTTTGCATGTTCTAATTAAGGGGCCGGACGCTACCCCAATCCAGGTGTTTGAAAAGACAAAGAAGACGAAGAAGGGAACCTACATTGAACCGAGGGCGGGGGTGGTGCATGTGAGTCATCTTACCATATAATCGTATTAGCACGTTATGGTTGTTATCTAAGTACATTTCTGAGCTTTGTTGTTTCCCTAATAATATATTTTCTTATTGTAGGCCAATTATGACAAAGCGAAGGAGGAGGCTTTGGCTGCAAATCCATAGGAAATTGATGAGGCTGAGCTGTACCACAAGGCCACAGGCGGGTACGACGCGAAGAAACGAGTTTACGGAATAGGCAGCCTAGCTAGGGAGCTGTTCCGCCCATGCACCGGCAAGAGCAGTGCCGCCGCCGAGAAGGACCCGTACATGCCTACTCTCGCCACACAGCAGCGTGTGAAGACCGACAACCTGACCAAGAAGCTGGAGACATTAGCGGAACATCAGCAGCTGGCGGACAAGAAAATAGAGGAACATCAGAAGACGATAGAGATGCTGCAAGAGAGGTTGGCCATGGCAGAGGAAGGCTGTAACATGGGACATCGTTCACAGCGTCGGGACGACAATGCTGATGACGGTCATGGTTTCGGCTCTAGAACTGTTGAGCCATTGTCTTAGGTAGATTTATGTTGTCATGACAATCTTAACTCCCTACTCATCCAACTACTAAACCAAACAAATTGCTCTCTTATTGTAATATAATCTAACTACCTACTAATCCAACTTCTAAAACAACCTACTCTCTTCTTGTAATATAATTTTATTTTCTCTGAAAATCACGTTTATCTTCTACGGGAAGCGGAAATGGAATGCGGAGTATGATGTACGTTGTCTTGCACGAGATGTGCTTTTGTAATGCTGCTGGTTTGTTTGTATGATGATATGCGACGTTGATGTGTTTCTTTGAGCGTATTTGGGGAAGTAGCAGAAGGGGAAATTGGTGGAAAAAACAGACCCGTATGTGGCGGACATTCCGTCGCAAATTCCGACACATAAGTTCTGTATGCGTTTACCCTTCCGACGTAAAAACCGTCGTAAAACTCAACCATGCGACGGAAATGCCGACGCATAGCAAGCTCGATTTAAGATTTAACCGCCAACTTAGGCGTCGGCTCATCCCACGCACCGTCCGACGCAAATGTGTATGCGTCGGACTCGGCGCCACATACAGGGCCATTTGCGACGAATATTCGCGGGGGACTCATTTCGTCGGCCTGTCCGACGGAAACGTCAATTTGCGTCGGTTTTCTGAGTATTTGCGGCGGAATTGTCCGACGCAATCCGACCTGTTTTTTTGTAGTGTGAGGCCAGGGACCAAACGATGGCTGCGTACCTGGAAGTGGTGAAGAGGGAATTGTCAGGCCTAAAATCATATGAAATCAGACAGATCCCCCGATCCCAGAACAATCGGGCGGACGCCCTGTCAAAACTGGCTAGTTCCAGCCTGCAGGATATAAGGAGGTCAGTATGGGTGGACGTCATCCAGGAAAAATCTACCGTCCCCTGCCAATTCGTCGGCGCGGTGGAGGAGGCAGGGCCTGGAGATTGGAGGACCCCCATCATCCTGTTCAAGAAACACGAAATCTTACCAACTGACCCCGTACAAAAAAGAAAAATGCCGGCAAGGGCTGCATGGTTCATCATTATGGGAGAGGACTTGTACAAGAAATCTTTCTCGTCCCCCCTGCTCAGGTGCCTGGGGGCAGAGCAGGCGGCGGAGGTATTGGATGACATCCACTCTGGCATATGTGGCCATCACATAGGAGGAAAGTCGCTGGCACACAAGGCCTTGAGAGCCGGATACTACAGGCCGACCCTGCTGGCCGACGCCAAAGACTTGACTCAAAAGTGCAGGAAATGTCAGCTTTTCGCCCCATCCATCCATGCCCCGGCCCAAGAACTCAGGCCAATCCTGTCCCCCATCCCCTTCGCTCAGTGGGGGATGGACATACTAGGACCTTTTGCGGTGGCCACCGGGGGAAGAAAATTCTTGATCGTAGCTATCGACTACTTCACCAAGTGGGTGGAAGCTGAGGCAGTGCCTAACATCACCGAGCCTGTAGTCAGGAAGGTGATATGGCGGAACATTATCACTAGATTCGGCCTGCCGAAAATGCTAGTGTTTGATCATGGAAGACAATTCGATAACGACCCCCTGAGAATCTGGCTGGAAGGCCACGGCGTCGCAGTTGCTTACTCTACCGTCTGCCACCCTCAAACCAACGGACAGGCAGAGGCAGCCAACAAACAGATCCTGAATGGCCTTAAAAAGATGGTAGATAACCTCAAGGGCAGATGGGCCGACGAGCTCCCCAGCATACTTTGGTCAATCCGGACCACCCGAAAGGAATCTACGGGCCAGACCCCGTTCGGCTTGGTATATGGTGCAGAGGCTCTATTACCAATCGAGGCCAGGATCCCTTCCCTGCGTTCCATACAATACGATCAGGCTGAGAACGAAGCAACAATGGCTGAGGCCTTAGATCTGGTCAGTGAGGTAAGGGAGGAAGCCAGTGCCAATATCGTCGCCTACCAGCAACGAATGAGGAAGGCGTACAATAAGAGAGTGCACCAGCGAAATTTTTAGATGGGTGATCTAGTCCTTAGAAAAACACAGGCTGTGGGAAAATCGAAAGAGCACGGCAAACTCGGCGCTAACTGGGAGGGCCCATACCAAGTAACTCAAATCTTAGGCCCAGGCACGTATAGAATCGCCAATCTTGAGGGCCAAGAGTTGAGTGCTCACTGGAACGCGGACACCCTAAAGAAGTATTATGTCTAGCAAAATTTTAAGATAGTTTTTGATTCACTGGAAAATTGGCGGAGAACGGTCAAAGAATGTCGACGGTTCCGACCACCCTTGTGTTAAATTTTTACAAAGAAATGAAAGAACTTCAAGTCTATACTCGTTGCCTGTTCAAACTTGCGTTTTCACACACAAACGAGCAAGGGGCAATAGGGGGAGGCCCCCCTGTTGCCAGAACTGAGGAAAATGGACCCCCCAACAACAAAAATTCAACGCCTCCCTGCCAGCCTCTGGGCAGGCAGGGGGCAGGCCCCCTGGACTTTGATCAAAAGCCAGGGACATGCCAAATGAACAAGGACTGGGGGCAGGCCCCCAACCTTGTATAAAAAACACAAAGTGTCACCCTGCTTACCTCTGGGCAGGCAGGGGGCAGGCCCCCTGGACTTTGGTCAAAAGCCAGGGACAGGCCGAATGAACAAGGACTGGGGGCAGGCCCCCCAACCTTGTATAAAAAACACAAATTGTCACCCCGCTTACCTCTGGGCAGGCAGGGGGCAAGCCCCCTGGACTTTGATCAAAAGCCAGGGACAGGCCGAATGAACAAGGACTGGGGGCAGGCCCCCCAACCTTGTATAAAAAACACAAATTGTCACCCCGCTTACCTCTGGGCAGGCAGGGGGCAAGCCCCCTGGACTTTGATCAAAAGCCAGGGACAGGCCAGATAAACAAGGACTGGGGGCAGGCCCCCCAACCTTGTATAAAAAACGCAAATTGTCACCCTGCTTACCTCTAGGCAGGCTGGGGGCAGGCCATACTCTATGGAAAACAAAGCAAGCAGAAATAAAGGACAAAATATTCGAAAATCGATTCAGGAAAGAGTAATATTGTTTGAACAGAACCCGAAATAAAGATCCGAAAAAACCAGAACATTACAAACAAGCTGGTCATACTAAGGCTCAACACAAAAGAGTTATCATCAAAGAAAAAGCCTAAGCATCAGGCACATCATGGCTGGGACCAGCAGCCTCCTTAGGGGCTCCAGCTGCCAGAGCTTCATTCTTGGCAGCATAAAGGTTCCGGAAAGCATCCTCAGCATAAAGGTTCCGGAAAGCATCCTCGTCAAAAATAGGAAACATTTCCTTGATCACCTCCATAACAAGCTCCAAGGAGGAAGTAGCCCCATTCTCAAAGCTCAAGTCCGCGGCAGCTTCAGCTTCCTTCAGGATGGCATCTTTCTCCTCTTGCCACCCAGTCTGAGCCTGTTTGAAATCTGAGTTGGCCTTGGACAGCTTCTCTTCCAAATCAGCTGCTCTTTTCTTGAAATGCTCCATCTCAGCCAGGGACATTGTAGCGCGCTCCATTGCCAAGTGACTCTCCTTCAGCTCCACCTCCAGCTTGGACGCCTCCCTTACAGCCTTCTCCCTTTGGAGTTTCCACTGATTGGCCTGCCCCTTCGCTTCCTCCAGCTCGCTCTCCTGCTTTGTCAGCTTGTCCTTCAAGCCAATGATCAGGGTCACATCCCTTTCAACCATGGCTAGGCGATCAGGAGGAGGGGCCCCAGGGGTGACAGTCAGCTCCTCATCACTTAGGCGGCTAAGGGCCGCCAGCTCAGCAGAGGCCTGCAGCACCTTGGAAGTGCGCTGTATGTATTGAATCACCTGGTTGGAGGTAGTGGTTATAGACTTGGTAAGGCGATCCGCCAAGACAGTACCAGAGTCCGAGAGCAGGCCTGACACATCAACACTGTCGCCCGCGGTACAATGGAACTCTACATTTTTCTCCAAGAGAGAAGTGCCCGGGACGTCGTGAGCAGGGCGTTTCGCCTCGGGGGTCTCCACATTAGCCTCCAAGTCAACCATAGGCACAGTCCCTGGAGTCTCCCTATTCCTCTTTCTCCTGTGGACCAAGGGAGCACTCTCTCCAGTCTGCTCAGAGTCCGCAGGGTGAGACCCCTGGGAAATGTGAGTCCCGGCAGGAGAATCACCCTGCTGGTGAGCATGGGAAGGGGTCGCCACAGAAGTAACCTCAGCTTCCCCACCCTGGGCATTGGGGGAAGGAGCCGCCGGCTTTAGCCGTGGAGGGAAGGGGAGTCGTCGGCCAGAGGCGAATTCCTTCACAAACCTCATCAAGTTCTTCTCTCCCTTCTTGAAGCTGGAGGGAAGAGAGGGGCACTTTTGAGCAACAACAAATTCCTCAGACAGGCCAAGCCTCCTCACCTGCTTCTTTGTCCAAAGGCGAGTAGCAGAACCTGCAAAACGGATAAAACAGCCGGTTAAGGAAACAGGGATGGAAACCTCGAGAAAAATCAGGCCAATTGAAGCCCCTAAACTACCTTCAAGGCCGGGAATCAGGCCCAGCGGGGTCATATATTCATCCGTGGTAATGAGATCCGCGTGAGGAAGCCAGAAAGCAGGCTCATTAGGGGGAGCCCCCTCAGTAACCTTAAACTTCTCGACCAAACTCTCGTCGGCCTGGCTCAGCTTCACCTTTAGATCCTTCCCCCCGACACCCGGATGGTATTCTTCGCGAGTTTCCATGCGGGTATGCACATGGTTCCTAAAGTGTCTAGGGATCCGCCACCCTGAGGCACTATGTACATACAGAAAATTGTCCTTCCAGTCTTTCAGGCTGTTTAAAGCCGGCCAGACTAGAGCGTATTTCTTCGACTTCAAAATGGACCAGTACCCAGGGGAGTCATCCCCCCTTGATGAAGACACCATTTGTAGCCAAGTCATGGCACGCAGGGCATCAATAGAAGGCCTTTCCCCATGAAAGAGGCAAGTCCAGGTGTAGGCCACCAGGGTCCTAATCGCCGAGGCAGTCAGCTGAGCAATGGCCACGTTCATCCTCCTAAAAACCTCCTCCAAAAAGGGGTGTAGAGGGAATCGTAGGCCGAATTCCAGGCTCTTGTGATAAACAGCCACGCAGCCGTCAGGAGGGCAACACACCGTGTCTCTCTCCCCGGGAATTATAACGGTGTATCCCTCCCTAAAGTGATAAAATTTCTCAATCTCCTCGGCAGCATTGCTCTCCAAAATCAGGTCTCGATTCTTGGTTTCAGGGTAGGTTCTCAAAGGAACCAGGTATTTGTGTTTATCCAAGAAATACTTTTTCCCCTTCTCCCTAGGAACAAGGCCAGCAATAGTAGTGGGGTCTATCTCCAATGCGCCGTCGTCGGAGTTGACAACGTCAAAAGGAGCGGGTTCGGGTGAGTTGGTACCCTCATCTTCCTCGGGGCGGTTTCCCCCGCCGGGTCTGACCCCAGAGGAAGAGGCTAAGTCGGATCTCCCCCCTCTCCTACCCTCCGTCCCTCTAGACGACGGACTGAAAGAAAGAGCGCGAGCGCGAGACATTCTATTTCGCGAAGGAGTACGAAGAAAAAGGAAGAAAAACGAAGAGTTGGAATCAAGATTCTAACCTAGAAAGATGACCGTTGCTGAAAAATCCGAAGTTAGGCGTTCCTCGAAATCTTGAAAGAGTTCTCAGCAACAAGGAGAGTGAGGAAGGAGCAGAGGTTTGAGTTTCGAAAATGTTAAAAAAGGGAGTTAGGGGGAAGAGAATGGGCTTATATAGGTCCGGGCAACTGAAGGGTCACCTTTTCTCTGCAAGGCTCTCCCCGCAAATTACCCCCCACGTGTCACGTTTCTAACAACCAACCTCCTCTTCCCAAGAAGAGCCTCGAGAAGGCAAATAGGCGTCAGAGGGCTAACACCCTCCCAATGACGTCACTCCCTTTCAAAAAAAAAAATGCAAACAAACAATAATAATGAACCGCCTGATCTTTTTTCATTAGAATAAGCCCAAGAAATGGGAAAGTTACAAAGCTTAGCTGAATTACAAAAAGAACCAGGGAGCCTGGCTCAACCTGCCTGCCTGACAAAAGCAAGGCTAGTCATCGTCAAAACCTGGGGAATAATCCCCAGGACTATTATACCCCCCTGCGTCGGAACCCCAATCCCAGTCATCTGAGTCTTTAAAGGGGTCCGCAGACTCGTCGTCCTCATTCCGGCCAGAAGAGTAGCCCTGGCCGTCGCTGTCTCCGGAGTCACAGCTGCTAACGTCCCAATCCCTGCCATAGGGGACTGTCCGAGCATTATCGCAAGAACCACAGCCGACCCTCATTAGGGGAGAGGAAGGATCTGATTCCGGAGAAGAAGTTAGCTTCGAGCAGTTGGGGCCAAACTGCTCAGAATGCAGCCAGGGGAAGCATTCATGGCATCCCCTGTCAAAGCAGCCCCCACCCTGGGGGCAACGCTTGAACTTAGAAGCAGCCGGCGAAGCCCTCTTGGGACGCTTACCTGCCCTGACACGCGCCTTCCTCCCGAGTTTCCTACGAAGTCGGGTGCTGAATTGCCGGCTACGGCGAAGGGCACAGAAGGACATCCTGTGATACCTTAGTCTCCAACCTCTCTTCCAGCGGCGGGTCACCACTCGGGCCCCGCGATGAAGGAGAACTTTTGTAATCCATGACATGTTTTCTTTGGGGAATAAGAAAGCTAAAGATGAATTGTGAAGAATGGCAAGAGGAACAGAATTTATACAAGGAACTAAGGCTGTGCATTAATGGCGCTTCAACCACCCTGTAAGAGGAAGCGACCAATCATAGGATTTGCGCGTTACCCGAGAATCCGCTTGCGAGAAGTAATCATTACTGGAAGAACATTCCAGCCTTCCTTGTCATAACCAATGCGCTTGGGCCTCACACCTCGGGAACAAGCAACGCATTAAATGCAAGGGAGTCCAAAAGTCAACTGTACCCCATCTCATGAGACGCCTGCCAAGAGGTAGACCCTGCCTCCCTCTGGCCGACGTGGGCAAATTGATGGGAGTTGACTAAGTGCCACGGGTCGCCCGCCCGCGGCACCCTGGAATAACTCGCCCCTAAGGTGAACTGAGGATTGTCCAGCAGGCCCGCCCTGCGAAAGACTACTGAAAGCACTCCAAGGCTTGCACCTGCTCGGCAGGGTCTTGCGGTCGGCCGAGCAGGGCCACCACGTCCCCTGCGTGCTGGTTTCCAGGGCGCCCAAGCCCCCAGTACGAGCAGGGGAAACCGAGGGCCCATCCGTCATTCCGCCTCAGGTAAGGGAAAGTGGGTGGATGAGGCGAGGCCACGTGTCGTCTTTATGTCCACCCATTCTCCCACTCTTTTCCCTCTCCTTCTATCTCTCTTGTGGGAAGGTATAAATACCCACCCATTTCCCACTTAGAGGAGGTTGGATTTTCTCTCTCTAGACTCTCACTCCAAAAAACGCCGCCTAGTTCCTCACGAGCTAGGTTCATCAAGGCAATCACGGACTGACTTAGGCGTCGGAGAGGGTTCCCTCGGACAACCTCCGAGGCCCTGTGCGCTACTTGTGCAGGGAGCAGGCTCAATCCGCCAGGAAGGTTCGATCATAGGAGAGGGGGGAAAGGAGAGATCAAAGGAAATCAAGCAAGCAATATCCGAACACTAAGAACCCGAATTCATAGTCGGGTTAATCGTTTCCGCGACCGGAACAATTATAATTAAAGAGTATAACGATAATACTATTAAAAAAATAAAATAATTAATATAAAAAATATTTTTTACTTAAAAAAGGATAAAAAATTAGGCGTTCATAACTATTTGTTACATGTATTCTAACACTAATGCGACCCGTATACGACCTCACCCGTATTGCTGCCTGACCCATATGACCCGACCCACCTGACCCGTTTGACAGGTCTACATATAATCAATTAAAAATATTTGAACTCTTAATTGGTACTTCCTCCGATTTTTAATTATCTTCCCCTTTGACTTTTGGGTGAAAAATAAGGGTGTAAGAATGTGTGGCTCAAAAGAGAAGAAGGATGAGAGAGAAATGCAAGGGTAATTCTAGACCACATGTTGATGGCCCAAAATAGAAATAGGGAAGAAAGGGTGTTTCAGCCCAATAAGGAAATAGGGAAGATAAATAAAAATCGGAGGGAGTATGTTAGATATACCTAATACACAAATATATTTCAGTTCTTTTCAAACTTATTATATATATTTACGATATATACGTACATGATTAATTAGTTAAATCAATTAAATATTTAGATTTTGCTTAATGTTTACAAATTTCAGTATTAAAAATTAATATTGCAATTGTAATTTTATGTTCTGAATAAGTGAAAGAATATTAGGGGTGAATTATTCTTATATTTCATTTCATATAAAACTCAGATATATTCTATAATATTGAATATATATGCAAATAAAAAATACAGAGTAAGAATATTATATCTGCTAAATATTACTCCGTATATCGCCACTATAAAACGATAAGAGATTTTTTTTAAAATCTTAACTAATATAATATTTCATCCGTATCTATATGTTCGTCCACTTTCCATATAATACTCCTTACATATATTAAACAAAGTAGACGAACATATAGATACGGAGGGAGTATGTTATACGGAGTATTTCTTTAAAAAATTTATATTTTCTACCGGTTGCTTATAAGTTGTCAAGGTCAAATTTACTTTTATTTTATTATATCCTTATCAGTATCTTATCATGTTTAATTTTATTTATTATTTTTCATTTATTTTTCAATGACATCAATATATTGATATTATATTTAATAAATTAAATAAGTATGATTAAATTTACTTGATTTGTATTACAATTATTGTATTACGATAATTTCGGTGTTAAAAATTAATATTATTATGTCAAGTTTTTGTATTTTAAAAATAAGGTTTTTTTTAAACATATATTTAAGAAAAAAATCAAGGTTTTTAAATATATTTAATATTTATAATAATGTTAAATGAATAATAATTTAACATAAATGTTATATGTTATATGAATAATTTAATTACATAAATTATACGGAGTATAAATGTTATATAAAAGCAATTTTTAATTTTGGTAATATTGAGGAGAAAATGTGAAAATGAATAATGGCATGCCACGTCAGCGAAGGAGCGCATCCACGCTGCCATGTCAGCAGTGGATGAACTCAATTAATATATATATAGATATAGATAGATACCTACAAATTTGTCTAATTCATCTTTAGTAAAAATTTTATTATTACTGTTTATTTATGATTACCATATTATTCCAAAAAGTTACCAAGTTTAGCAAACCAATAACGGAGTGCATATTTAAGTTCGTACAAGACCTTCTTGAGAAATGATAATAAGCCCCAAATTTTTAAGTGTATTTGGAGGGAAATGATTTTAAAGCAGAAATGAGCACGTTCTTATACTAGAGTGTAGAGATATTCGAAGCCGCAAATCCTAAGTTTGCAACATCAAGCGCGACTATGCCACAATTGCCAAATATAAGAATGTCATTCCTGTACTACTGTAGACACCCGCATTTTGACTGCCACGTGTCTATGGTAGTCTCCGAAAAAAACACCCGATGATGATTGGACGTCAACGTGACTAGTATACTCGGACTTGGACTCGAAATTCATAACATCCGACATGGACTTTTTAGCGGAGTAAAATCTCACAAAACAGACCTCGAATTCAGGCCCAGCGGATCGTTCCGAGTCAAATAAGACTAATTTGGGCCAAAACCGACACCAAAAATATTTCCCGTCTTTTGGCGACCGGGTCAAAACCCGGTCAAAAGCAAAACCGTCTCAGAAATCAGCTGAAATCATTTAAGCGCCCAAATTCGAATTCAAAAAACAAGCCCAACCAACAAAGACCAAGTCTTCCTTATTTTTCTCACCCAACTGATCCACTCGATCGAGTGGATTAACCCACTCGGTCGAGTGGGGCGCTTCGAACTGGGCTTGGCCCATTTTCTAAGGCACTCGATCGAGTGCACTAGGGCCACTCGATCGAGTGCCCCTAGGTCGTGGGAAACGTCTATAAATACCGACTCATTCCCATGCATTTGCCAACTTTTTTCTTCAGAAATTACACAACACATTTCAGCCATACTTTGTCATACCTTCAACCCTAATTCATACCTTGCAAACCCTAGAAAAAAACACCACCAAAACCGAGTCTAGTCCCTCGATAATCCAACGCAACACACACGTCATAATTCGCGCGCATTCCTCGATACTCCTAAAGCTTTGTCGCTGTTCACGAGTCCGTTTCCGAGGCCAACACTAGCATGTACGTTGAGGGTGTTCTAAACTCCTTTCTAGTCTCTTTTTGATTTCGTTTTATGCACATTTTTATATTGTTGTATCGTAGTTGTCACAACACTAACACTAACATTTCCATTTTTTTATGTTTTCAATTTATTTCGCTTTTATCGTCATCATATTATTAATACCGCGTACGTATAACGCTAATATCAAAAGTCGGATTTGAAATGTTGAACTACGATAATCACCTTCGATCCGTCTAATCCCTTTACGAGCAACGACGGAGGTGGAGCCCTTTCGAGGAGCCCCGCCCCAATGCACTCAAGGGCGTGACGAGATCGTGATTCGTCGTAGTTGAACATATTCAATTCCATTTTCATAATTGGTACGAGACCCGTTGACACGAATACCGACATCACATAACCCGAAAGGGTTAGTTTCGATGTCGTGACGTAGAGGGATGCATCTCGTTACTAATTCAAAGTTTCGTAATCTAAACACAAACGTTTTCATAAAACCTCCGGTGACGGTATTATAATCGTTCTTACACGATTATAGTACCGGAGGCCGAGTCGAATACAAATCATGCGATATTCGTATTTGACTCGGCCGACCATCGATTTCAAGTCATAAAACCGAGCAAATCAATGCTCGTACAGGGGGCACTCGACCGAGTGCCATAGGCCACTCGATCGAGTTGCACCCCAAAAACAGGGCAGTAGCCCCATTAATGATGCACTCGACCGAGTGCCATAAGGCACTCGATCGAGTAACCCACCAAAATATGGGCAGTAGCCACGTTAATGGCGCACTCGGTCGAGTCAATCAATGACTCGGTCGAGTGGGTCTGGCAACTCAGAAACCCGAGGGCTTGGACACATATTCCGAGCCCCGTTCTTATCGACTTTAGACCGTTGACCGACCCTTCATCATTTTTCAAAACGCTACACATGACACGACACGTAGAACGACTTTGACCACTTTACGTGATAAGTCGGGACAAGACTACGGAATGTGAGACTAGGCTAGCAATACGCCGCAATCTCATATTTCTGTCCTTTGCTTAATATGTGACATAATACGTATCTAAGCGAGGTAGTCCATCTACATAATTTCGCGGTCTAGTTTACATATGGGTCCGTTTCTTATTTTTATCTTTACGTTATTTTGTTTATGTCGTATTGTGAAATCCGGGTTGTATTTCCGCCCGTGTAGCTTGTACGCTTTTTACTTCCTTTTTTTCGAGCTTTATTTATTATTTGCTTTTAGGCTTTATAAATGAACCTCGCATGCTAACTCAACTCGACCATAATTAGATGCATTAAATGACGTAGTTAACGCAAAATTCGCATGTTTATACAAAACGCTGTTTGCATATCATTTCGTTATTTTACTAGCGCGCGTATCATGAACACGAACGATGTCTTAGTAGAGGCCGCCATGTGCGGGCGGGGTTGGGTGTCCTTCGTGGGCTTCCCAACACGTACCCTCACCCCTTACTCAGAACCTTTGGTTTCCGGATGTCCGAAACCCTTGGCGAACGAGAGTCATTCTTTACACGATTACCGGTGTAGATGGTATCGGTATCGCAATGCAAAGGGACGAGCCCCATAAACTCTGAAATCGGAGTGGGCTTACTTTGTGTAAAGCCCATGACGACATAGAGTGGGCTCGTATGGTTCCGAATAACCACAAAATTCGGTGGCGACTCCATTTTGACTTAAATTTCGAACCCGAGAACAATCTCACCACGAGATTCATTCGCCTACCCAAACCCGCGCTTCGCCGCGTCGGGGTGGACCTACGTCATGTCCACAATTTGGCGACTCCGCTGGGGATACCTGATGTACCACATGTCATCGGGGTTCCTAGGGTGAGACTCGAAGAGAAATCGTTCGTCGATTAGTGTGCGCGCGTTAGTTTAATGATTCATGCATAACCCATTTTTGCCCGGGCCGGTTACTTGTGACCGACGTCCCACTATACCGCGGTGCATTCCTACATGGGTGCGCTAAAAACATCGATGGTGGAACTCGTCTCGGTTTTGCGGCATGTCCTAAGACCAACTCGGCTTAGGGAGTCCGTCCATCACATGAGAAAGCCATCGTTGTTGGTACAGACCCTATTTTGACCGACCGAGACTTAGCGTAAAGCATACATGAGCGTCGTTATAATGCTTGTTTGACTACGTGCTACTTGGTTTCCGTGTCATTTTTCAAAAATCGTCATTTCAAATTTACATCTTTCCAAAAATATCCACCTTTCGAAAAACCCGAAATACTGTCCATTTCGGGGCCCGTCATTCTAAAACGATCATTTTGAAAAACCCGAAATGCTGCCCATTTCGGGACTCACCTTTTCAAAATACCCAATTTTCAAAACTCGGAATGCCGCCAAAATTTAGGATCAACGATTTGACTCAAAATATCCTTTTCTGTAGTCGGCATGCTGTCCGTTTTAATTCTCGAATTTCCACCCCCACCACCTTGATTTTCGGAATTTTTCCTTTTCAAAATTCTAATCTCGGTTTTCGAAATTCCGTTTTCAGTTTTCAACACTTTCGGAAATTCGTTCATTTTGCATTCAAACCTCAACTTTCAACTTTCCTAAAATAAACCTTCCTTATTATAGGACCTACCGTCTATCCGTGTGTCGGGTCTTTGCATAGTACGTAGAGGGTTTATAGCGTCGAAACTCCGTCGATCTTATATCACGAGTTTCCCCCCTTTCCCAAGTCCGCCTTATCTGTCAAGGCACGACCAACCCGCGTAGGGCACACCCCTACAAAGGAAAGTCCGTCCATACACTCGAGTCAAAAGTCTGGGGAGCAATCTCACGTGGACCTTCCTTCGAACGGGACTAGGCCCACAAAGCCGAAATCCTAAGGAAGTCATACCACCCACGAGTCATCCGTCTAGATGTCTTTCTCGAGTCTTTTCCGCTCAGTCCTTTCTTTTTGGGTCGCTCGGGATGTGCTGTTTCCTTTGATTCCAAGACTGGGTTCGGTTTCTGATTACGTGGTGTTCTTACAGACAGGCCACCATCAACCAGACACACTCGCAGGATGGAAACTGCCTTAGCTGAACTGAAAGCCTCCGTTGATTCCATGATCGAGAAGCAGGCCGACATTGATGCCCAACTGAATGAAATGAGGGCTGGGCAAGTTGCTATCGTCACTCGATTGGCCTCGGTGGAGCACAGGACTCCTACTACCGGGACTACCGGACCTTTAGCTGAACTGGTTAGCTCGGTCCGCCGACTGGAAGAACAAGTGCATTTAACTGGGAATAACAACATTCACCGGGAAAACAGTCGGGAGTATAACCCGCTAAGTGACAGGCTGCCTGCAAACCTGAACCTCACCGGTTTGCCTATGTTCGAAGGGACTGAAGACCCGTTACTACATGTACGGGCCTTCAAAGAGTTCATGGCCATCAAAGGGGTGGACTCCACCATGTTCAAGAACCTCTTTGCTGCGTCTCTTGAAAAGCACCCTCGGGCCTGGTACTACAGGCTAGACCCGAAGAAATACCCTACATGGGATGATGTGGCCACCGAGTTCGCTCGGAACTACGCTGACAACACCGAGATCCAAACCACAATGAGATCTCTGGAGGTCATGGCCCAAGAGCCAAAAGAAGGTTTTACCAAATACCTTCAGCGCTGGAGGGCTGAGAGTGTGAAACTGGTCGATAAGCCCAGTGAAAAGACTTTAGTGGAGGCCTTTGTTAAGAACCTCCTCCCATCCTACCGGGTTCACCTCCGATATGCTGTCATACCCAACTTCACCACCCTCACTGAAATGGGTATGAGGATCGAAGATGACTTGAGACTGGAAGGCCTCACCAAGGCCGCTGCTAAGGGTTACCAAGGGGCTTCTTCCTCCACAACCAAGCCTCAAGCTGCAACCCGCAGTATTTTCGACGCGGTTAATCTACTAGATGCCCCGTCCAAGAGAAACACCCCACCTCGGGTTTTCACTGATATAGGTACGACCTATACTTATGCCTTACAAAGGCTATCCTCAAAAGGCCTAATCCAACCGATAGGCCCAACTCCCGAAGTTCCGGTTGAGCGACGCTCCAAGAACTACAATGCTCAAGCCTATTGTCAATACCACCGAGGCAATGGGCATGACACCGAGAAGTGCTGGAAGCTGAAGCACTTGATTCAAGACCTGATCGAAAGCGGTAAAATCCCGCTGCCCGGAGATAAGCCCAGTAACAAGGAGAATCCTTTCGGCTCCCACGCCATCTTTACCGGGGAGGTGATTGATTGCTCCCACCTTATCTCCCCATTTATCCCGCAAGTGAACGGGATCTGGTTCGACGACGAGGAAGACGTCTACCTCGCCAAAGGGGAAGCTGTCCCCATTACCGCCGAGGAGATTCGAAAGACTAAATCTCGAGTCTTAACCAGTAACCACCTTGGTCGTCCCTTTCAAGCCACTAGCTCTAGGGACACCCCTATCCCGACAACCGTCATTACGGAAGTCGCCTCTGAAGAGCCAACTGCTGAAACGGCTCTTGTGAAACAGTTGAAGAAAACCCGAGTTGACCTCACTATATGGCAACTTCTGGTTAGTTCTCAAGAACATCGGGAAGCACTTACAAAGTCTCTCGATCAAATCAAGGTTGACTCTCTGGTTACCCCCGCTGAGATGGTAGCCACGATTTTGCCCCACCTGAAGGGCAAAGCTAAGGAAGAAGGACCGGTAATCACTTTCTCCGAGGCCGACCTACCACCATTCGGGGCCGCCCATAACCTGGCCCTCTACATCACGGTGGTCTGCCGAGGAAAATACCTTCCCATGACCCTAGTTGATGACGGGTCTGCTGTGAATGTCCTTCCTCTAAGGACCGCAAAAGCCCTCGGCATTACCGAGGCTGACTATGTTCCGACTGCTCAAACCATCCAAGCCTTCGATGGGAGCCCGAAGTCGGTAGCTGGGGCCGTGAAACTGACCATCATCACTGGCCCGATAGAGAAGGAGCTCGAGTTTCAGGTGATCGATGTCACCTCATCGTTCAACTTGCTCCTGGGTAGGCCTTGGATCCACGCGGTCAAGGCGGTGTCCTCCACCCTCCACCGAAAGATCAAGATGCCTCTGCTTAACGATGTCGTCACTTTAGAGGCAACACCAATGACTGTGGCTAGCTGTAACGCCACGGGGCGCACGGACCTCTGGGGGTTCGATTTTGTGGGGATGATCGAGGAAGAGTGCCTCTTTAGGCCTTACTTCACTACGAGTATCGACATGATGCTCCAAAACCTAGGGTACTTTCCGGGGGCTACCTCTCGACCCGATCTTCCAGCTGGGAAGATCATCGAGGTTCTCAAAGACGAAGAATCTCACTTTGGTCTCGGTTATGACATCACCCCCGACAATGTTGTCCGAGCAGGGATCGAAAAGGCCTGCAACATCCTTAAGGGTATCTACTTGAGCCCTTATAGCCCACGGTTGGCTGACTACTTTGTCACGCCGGTGTTTGGGGCTATCCAGGTTGGTCTATACCAACCCAATGCTATGCAGCTCGGGACCCACTTGGCCCGGGACTGCAACTACATCCCGGATGATGTGTTCGCCCTCATCCAGTCCAACGGAGCTGAAGATGCTGAGCCCGCACTAGGGCTACTATTTGGGGAAGATACCGTAGCCCCAACTCCAAAGGAAGACCTGGTCAACCTGATTCTCCGCAGCAACAGGTTTGACCCGACCAAGCTGATCTCGGATGTTGGTTCCGAGACGGGTAACAGAGCCTGGAGAAAGACTGTCAAGTGGACTGACAGTCAGGGAAGGATCTACAAGCTGGTCACCGGAGAGGGAGACATGCCTGAGTCTGAGTCTGAGTCCGAGTCTGAGTCGGAGTCTGAGTCAGAGTCTGAGGTCGAGTCTAGGGAAGTCGGTGCTAGAGTCACTCCTGTAACCCCCCTCCCATTTATTATTCCTGCTGCTGGCACTTCGGGGTCTGTCCCGAGTGCCCTACCTATCCCGCCACTGACCAATGATCAGATGGCTGCTCTCTTTGAGCTGTTCTCCAAATTTTCAATCAATAATAACAACCGTTCTGCTTACGACTTGTCTCCTTCAAATTCTGCTTTTAAAAATGTTTTATGCTATGACATTGAGAAATCAGACGAACAGGTGCCCTTACCTCCGCATTTGATCGAGCAACTAGAGCAAAGGGAGTCCCGGAACCCGGTAATCAAAGAAACCGAGTCCATAAATGTGGGAACAACCTTAGAGCCTCAGACACTTAAGATAGGGTTATCCTTAAATCCCGAGGAGAAACAACAGTTCGTAAACCTCCTCCAAGAATTTAAAGATGTCTTCGCGTGGTCCTACAAGGACATGCCGGGGATAGACCGGGAAATAGCCGAGCACCACATACCAATCAAAGACGGGTGCAAACCGGTCAAACAAAAGCTTCGTCGGATGAGGCCCGAATGGTCTCTCAAGGTAAAAGAAGAAGTCGACAAACAATTCAAAGCCGGCTTCATACAAGTGTCCGAGTATCCGGACTGGGTGGCAAACATCGTGCCGGTTCCTAAAAAGGACGGTAAGGTGCGGGTATGTGTAGATTTTCGGGATCTTAACAAGGCGAGTCCGAAAGATGATTTTCCGTTACCACACATCGACATACTGGTGGATAACACGGCCGATCATGCCCTTCTATCATTCATGGACGGGTATGCCGGGTATAATCAAATCAAGATGGCGAAAGAAGACATGAGTAAGACTACCTTCACCACACCTTGGGGTACTTACTGCTATACCGTCATGCCTTTCGGTCTCATTAATGCCGGGGCCACATATCAAAGAACTGCTACCACTTTACTACACGACATGATGCATAAAGAGGTAGAAGTTTACGTAGACGACATGATCGTCAAATCCAAAGAACGGGACGGTCACATCACCGCCTTAAGAAAATTCTTCACCCGATTGCGCAGATACAACATGAGGTTAAACCCTCAAAAGTGTAGTTTCGGGGTAACATCAGGCAAATTACTGGGTCATATCGTTAGCCAACGAGGTATCGAAGTCGATCCAGCTAAAATCAAAGCCATTACCGAGATGCAACCTCCTAAAACCGAAAAAGAAATAAGGGGATTCCTCGGGAAAGTCCAGTACATCAGTCGGTTCATTTCCAAATTAACCATGGTGTGTGAACCAATTTTCAAAAAACTGAAAGTGGGAGAACGGGTACTATGGGATGACAAGTGCCGAACCGCTTTCGACAAGATCAAGGAAATTCTGTCTGGACCGCCAGTCTTAATGCCACCTCAACCCGGTTTGCCTCTGTCGTTATACCTAACGACGACCGAGACAGCCATGGGGGCTATGCTGGCTCAGACAGTTGACTCCGAAGAAAGAGCCATTTACTACATCAGCAAAAAGTTTTTAGAATATGAGTGCAAATATACCACGCTCGAAAAGACGTGTTTGGCTCTAGTCTGGGCCACCAAGAAACTCCGACATTATATGCTCAGTTACGAGGTCCATGTGCTATCCAAGATGGACCCGATCAAATACATCTTCGAAAAGCCCGTTCTCAACGGACGAATCTCTAGATGGACTCTAATGTTGGCGGAGTTCGACTTAAAGTTTGTACCGTTAAGGCTATTAAAGGTCGAGTAGTAGCTGAATTTCTCGCCGATAGCCCGATAACCGAAGAAGGACACAACGACACTTGGTCCTTCCCAGACGAAGATATTTTCCATACTGATACTGAAACTTGGGATTTATACTTCGATGGTGCATCTAATTTTCGAGGGTTCGGAGTCGGGATCCTCCTAATTTCACCAAAAGGGGAACATACTCCCGTCTCCATCAAACTGGACTTTGATGTTACTAATAATGCAGCAGAGTACGAAGCATGCATTTACGGGCTACAAGCCGCCGCCAATCTGGGGATCACAAATCTCCGGGTACATGGTGATTCATCCTTGGTCATAAACCAAGCACTCCAAAAATGGAAGACTCGAAATGCTAATCTCGTGGCCTACCAGGCACGAGTACGGGATCTCGAGAAACAATTCCAAAAGGTAGAATACATATATCTGCCCCGGGAAGAAAATCAGTTCGCAGATGCACTCTCAAAATTGGCATCTTTACTGAATATTCCCGACCATGTGACCAGTATGCCAATTTGCGTCGAAAGACGGTCTGAGCCGGCATACATTTGCGATATTGAAGACATCGAAATAACTGATCCTGAACCATGGTACCAAGCCGTGTTAACATACCTAACGAACGGAGAATATCCTCCCGGGACGGAAGGTCGAGCCAAGAAAGCCTTACGGAGGCTAGCCACCCAGTTCATCCGCACCGACGATGGTCAACTCTATAAAAAGACGGCACAGGGGGTTCTTCTCCTTTGTGTTGACAAGTATAAGGCTGAAAAGGTTATGGCCGAAATACATGATGGTGAGAACGGCCCACATATGAATGCCCACATGCTGGTCCGGAAAATCATGAGGCTAGGTTATTACTGGAATACCATGGAAGCCGATTGCCGGTCGTATGTCAAACATTGTCATAACTGTCAAATCTTTGGCAATGTACAACATATGCCGTCATCACTACTCTATACCATGACGTCACCCTGGCCGTTCTCGACGTGGGGTATCGACATAATCGGGAAAATAAATCCCTCGGGTACCGGTGGGCATTGCTTCATTTTGGTAGCTATCGACTACTTCACCAAATGGGTCGAAGCTGAATCATATCGCATTCTCACTGCCAAGCATGTCGCCAAGTTTATTCAAAACAAGATAATATGTCGATATGGGATTCCCGCTGAATTTATCAGTGATCACGGGACTCATTTTCAAGCCGAGACTGCGGCCCTACTGACCAAATATAAAATCCAAAGGCATACTTCCTCGCCTTACCGTCCCCAAACAAATGGAGCAGTAGAGGCGGCTAATAAAACAATTGTCACCATACTCAACAAGATGGCTGACAATTACCGGGACTGGCCCGACAAAATACCTTTTGCCCTATGGGGATATCGAACGTCAATTCGCACTGCAACCGGGGCAACACCATATTACTTAACCTACGGGATGGAGGCAGTCCAACCAGTCGAGCTGGAGGTACCGTCCCTCAGAATCCTGCTAGAAAGTCAAGTACCCGAAGCTGACTGGGTTCGAGCACGATATGACTCGTTGGTTTTACTAGACGAACGACGGTCTCGTGCCCTCAATAATATCCAAATCTACCAGAAGAGGATCCAACGGGCCTTCAACAAGAGAGTAAGGCCCAGACACATCAGGGAGGGCGATCTAGTCCTTAAGTCTATTCGGGCTCTACTACCGGTTGACCCAAGGGGAAAATTCAAACCCAATTGGGCTGGGCCATATCTGGTGAAGAAGATCCTATCGGGGGGAGCAGTGATGCTAACGGACCTGGACGGGAACGAGTTTGTCAACCCAACCAACCTGGACCAGCTGAAGCGTTACTACCCTTAGCCCATTTCTCAATGTCATTAGCAAATTTTATCAAAATCATTTTTTACAAAAAGCAAGTCAATGAGCTAGAATTACTTATTCTACTGTCATAAACATCTTGAACCAATAGTCTTGGTGTAATTCGAGATTGCAAATTTCCTATGCCTGAACTACGTTTGGTTTGATTCTGCTAATCGCGGATACGTAGGCAACCCCTCAAAAGGGTACAACCAATGCAATCAAGAAAAGACAGGAGCGGTTTAATAATAAACTTCTTTTATTAATTCAAATAAATATATCCCGATGAACTCGGAAATCACAAAGTGCAGGAATTCAAAAAAAATATATATATACAAAAAAAGGGCACACAATAAAAATAATAATAATACTTAAATAATAATAAATCTAAGGACTCGGCATTTAGGGCATCTTGCCCTTCCCCTTGTCCTTAGCATCCTTAGTCGTCCACTGGCGACGACGCGGAGGAGAACGCTCCCTAATCACTACGGGAACTTCTCTGGCTCGGGCTCGATTGTGTGAGCCCGAATCCTCCATCACCTCAATGGGCCCAAGTCGAGCCCTGACCGGCTCAGGGAGTCGGTCACGCGGACCAAGTCGGTCCCGGGCCGCCAACCTCGGCCCAAGTCGTCGTTCCAAGTCGGTCTGCCCCCGAGTACTGCTAGAACCGACTTCTTTAGATCGAGTCTTAGTATGTGACTTATGACCCGATTCTTCCCGGACTTTAGCTCCAGGAGTGTCTTCCCCGGCGAAGAGCTCTCTGTTATCCTTCGCCGACTCGCGCTGCACCAATTCGATGGCCTCGTCAACTTTTAAGGCCTTGCGAGCCTCCTCGGACTCTTCAGAAGTCCACTTCTGGTAAGCCCGTGATACCCAAGCGGATTGGCAAGGGCTAGGTATCGTCCATGTGGGACGAGTGAACCATCGTTGCAACCAAGTGTCGCACATAGCGTCCGTCAATTGGAGCGGGACGCTAATAATGGCTTCCTTCTCAGGAATGCGCTGAGATGAACCGAACTGCCTTAGGAGGCGGTCCGGGTAAATATGAACCGTCCAGTCTAGGGACAAGATCGTCAGATATCGGGCTTGGTCCCTCTTGGCCAATCCAGTTAGCTTCGAAAGAAACCACCAAGCAACGGTCCACCTGATCAAAGGACCCCCGTGGAATGCCAGTTTTTCATCCCAGTAAGCTCGGTTTATCTGGTGACTCGAGCTTATCTTCCGCCTCCTAGAGCTGATCTGACTACTCCGATAACTGGAAATGCTCGGAGGAGCCTCTATGATTGACAGTCGTTCCGACAACCATATCTGAAAGGCATATACAAACTTCATAAGCAACGGAGCAACTCGCTACAGCTCACTCGATCGAGTACAAAATCTGACTCGACCGAGTAAGCTTGTCAAAAACAAGCAGTAGCCGGGATCGAGTGCCACTCGATCGAGTGCAACATCTGACTCGATCGAGTAAGCCTGTAAAAAAACAGGCAGTAGCACGATATAAGTGTCACTCGATCGAGTGACTTACGAAGATCAGAAAATTCGCGTAAAACGCGATACAAAAAAAAAAAAAAAAAAAAAAAAAAAAAAAAAATTCGAGGTACATACTTGAAGAATACGGGTGCTTCCCGTCAGCGGTCGAGTTGGGTCGAGCCGTCTAGCGTCCAGACCCGTAATAATTTCCCCCGTGGCTAGCCAAGCAGGGCTATGACCAGTCTCCATCTGGTCAACCACTCCGATCAGCCTGATCTGACCCATGCACAAGTCAAGGTCCATCAGCCCTTCGAACACGTAGCAGTGTAGCATGCAGAAGGCGAATGCCCTACGCCTATGAGCAGGGGTGGCCCTCACGTCCCGTGGGTTCATGAACTTATCGGCTAGGTCGAATAGGGAGACGTTATCCCCCTGCACCATTCGGTTTGTCTCCGCATGAGACAGACCCAAAAATTCCCTCAACCGCCTCCTTGGATCCGGGTAGAACGGAGGGATAGCTGGCTGGGCGGTAAAGCTCCAACCACCAATAGCAGTAATCTCCTCGGGCAAAGGGCATATCTCCCCCCGCGGGAACATAAATACGTGATGGGTAGTATCCCAGAGCGACAGACAGGCATCTAGAAAGTGCGAATCCACTATTAAACGTTGAAAAGGGAACAGATTGACTATCCCCATTTGAGTCAGCCTGACCTTATCCTCGTCCCGGAAGTATTGAGACCAGGCGAGCAGCATGGCGGTCAAATGGTTGATGCCCATGACAAAAATTTCTAAATTTTCTCGAAAGTCTACAAGATTTTGAGAAGGGAGAAGGAGAATCTGAGTTGTGATGCAGAAACTGAAGCAGGGATCTCCTATATTTATAATGGAGAAACCTAACAGAAACCTAACTGCTACTGCCTCCTCATCCAGCTGGGCCCCATGCGCGCGCAGGCCTGATTTCAAACTTGAACCCAGAATAGGAATCAAGCTGTCCCGAGCTTTCCTAATACTTTCTAAAATTTCTTCGCGTCAAAATTTTTGTCTTTCCAAAATTTTCAATCTTTTTTCTCCCCAGCGAGAGTCAACATTTTACCTACATGTTACATGCGAGTTGTTATGTGTCAGCATACAGGTACACCCCAGACTTCAAAAGGCAAGTCCCCGCAAAACTATTTGATTTCCCCAACGGAGTTAGCTTTACCCCGGTGTGCTACATCCGAAGTACGATGTGTCGGCATACGGGTACACCAACTCCCCGAAAGAAGCAACCTTCACTCCCCACGGAGCATTTTTCAGCTCAAGTACGGTTCAAGGCTTCGAAAGCAAGCTCGTACAAGCTCACATATTTCCCCATCGGAACGCCCGAGGCGGCGTTCTCCACATGCAAGTACGCCCCAGGACATGTGTCTGGCACAGGTACGATTTCTATCTTATGGCTGGCGAGCCCTTTCACGCGAGTCTACTGGACTATAAACGACCCGACCGAAAGGCTGCCAGGTCGTAATCTGCGATTGGCCTGGTAGCTACTCTGACTTTCGCCTTGTCCAAGCCTCAGTCAGAGTGGGGGCTCTGTAGACACCCGCATTTTGACTGCCACGTGTCTATGGTAGTCTCCGAAAAAAACACCCGATGATGATTGGACGTCAACGTGACTAGTATACTCGGACTTGGACTCGAAATTCATAACATCCGACATGGACTTTTTAGCGGAGTAAAATCTCACAAAACAGACCTCGAATTCAGGCCCAGCGGATCGTTCCGAGTCAAATAAGACTAATTTGGGCCAAAACCGACACCAAAAATATTTCCCGTCTTTTGGCGACCGGGTCAAAACCCGGTCAAAAGCAAAACCGTCTCAGAAATCAGCTGAAATCATTTAAGCGCCCAAATTCGAATTCAAAAAACAAGCCCAACCAACAAAGACCAAGTCTTCCTTATTTTTCTCACCCAACTGATCCACTCGATCGAGTGGATTAACCCACTCGGTCGAGTGGGGCGCTTCGAACTGGGCTTGGCCCATTTTCTAAGGCACTCGATCGAGTGCACTAGGGCCACTCGATCGAGTGCCCCTAGGTCGTGGGAAACGTCTATAAATACCGACTCATTCCCATGCATTTGCCAACTTTTTTCTTCAGAAATTACACAACACATTTCAGCCATACTTTGTCATACCTTCAACCCTAATTCATACCTTGCAAACCCTAGAAAAAAACACCACCAAAACCGAGTCTAGTCCCTCGATAATCCAACGCAACACACACGTCATAACTCGCGCGCATTCCTCGATACTCCTAAAGCTTTGTCGCTGTTCACGAGTCCGTTTCCGAGGCCAATACTAGCATGTACGTTGAGGGTGTTCTAAACTTCTTTCTAGTCTCTTTTTGATTTCGTTTTATGCACATTTTTATATTGTTGTATCGTAGTTGTCACAACACTAACACTAACATTTCCATTTTTTTATGTTTTCAATTTATTTCGCTTTTATCGTCATCATATTATTAATACCGCGTACGTATAACGCTAATATCAAAAGTCGGTTTTGAAATGTTGAACTACGATAATCACCTTCGATCCGTCTAATCCCTTTACGAGCAACGACGGAGGTGGAGCCCTTTCGAGGAGCCCCGCCCCAATGTACTCAAGGGCGTGACGAGATCGTGATTCGTCGTAGTTGAACATATTCAATTCCATTTTCATAATTGGTACGAGACCCGTTGACACGAATACCGACATCACATAACCCGAAAGGGTTAGTTTCGATGTCGTGACGTAGAGGGATGCATCTCGTTACTAATTCAAAGTTTCGTAATCTAAACACAAACGTTTTCATAAAACCTCCGGTGACGGTATTATAATCGTTCTTACACGATTATAGTACCGGAGGCCGAGTCGAATACAAATCATGCGATATTCGTATTTGACTCGACCGACCATCGATTTCAAGTCATAAAACCGAGCAAATCAATGCTCGTACAGGGGGCACTCGACCGAGTGCCATAGGCCACTCGATCGAGTTGCACCCCAAAAACAGGGCAGTAGCCCCATTAATGATGCACTCGACCGAGTGCCATAAGGCACTCGATCGAGTAACCCACCAAAATATGGGCAGTAGCCACGTTAATGGCGCACTCGGTCGAGTCAATCAATGACTCGGTCGAGTGGGTCTGGCAACTCAGAAACCCGAGGGCTTGGACACATATTCCGAGCCCCGTTCTTATCGACTTTAGACCGTTGACCGACCCTTCATCATTTTTCAAAACGCTACACATGACACGACACGTAGAACGACTTTGACCACTTTACGTGATAAGTCGGGACAAGACTACGGAATGTGAGACTAGGCTAGCAATACGCCGCAATCTCATATTTCTGTCCTTTGCTTAATATGTGACATAATACGTATCTAAGCGAGGTAGTCCATCTACATAATTTCGCGGTCTAGTTTACATATGGGTCCGTTTCTTATTTTTATCTTTACATTATTTTGTTTATGTCGTATTGTGAAATCCGGGTTGTATTTCCGCCCGTGTAGCTTGTACGCTTTTTACTTCCTTTTTTTCGAGCTTTATTTATTATTTGCTTTTACGCTTTATAAATGAACCTCGCATGCTAACTCAACTCGACCATAATTAGATGCATTAAATGACGTAGTTAACGCAAAATTCGCATGTTTATACAAAACGCTGTTTGCATATCATTTCGTTATTTTACTAGCGCGCGTATCATGAACACGAACGATGTCTTAGTAGAGGCCGCCATGTGCGGGCGGGGTTGGGTGTCCTTCGTGGGCTTCCCAACACGTACCCTCACCCCTTACTCAGAACCTTTGGTTTCCGGATGTCCGAAACCCTTGGCGAACGAGAGTCATTCTTTACACGATTACCGGTGTAGATGGTATCGGTATCGCAATGCAAAGGGACGAGCCCCATAAACTCTGAAATCGGAGTGGGCTTACTTTGTGTAAAGCCCATGACGACATAGAGTGGGCTCGTATGGTTCCGAATAACCACAAAATTCGGTGGCGACTCCATTTTGACTTAAATTTCGAACCCGAGAACAATCTCACCACGAGATTCATTCGCCTACCCAAACCCGCGGTTCGCCGCGTCGGGGTGGACCTACGTCATGTCCACAACTACCATATCCCTTCTTTTTCTTGACGACTTTGATTTATTCTTATTGACAAGGGTAGTTTGTTGATGGTTCGTCGCACGTCTATTCAATGTCTACAAGTAATTTGTCAACGATCTTTGAGACCAATAGAAGGTAAAATTTCTCAAGTTCTGAATCAAACGAAGGATCCCTCAACAAAAGCTGCAAAAAGATAGCGATACGAAGTCATGCCGAATTGTCAGATCATGTCTTGGGATCCTTTTGTCAGATCATGTCTTGAGATCCTTAGTTTATAAGAGAAATTACTTATAGGTATACGTTGTAAGTGCCGTTTGGCGTTCTATTAATGAATTATTCTTCTCGCTCAAAAAAAAAAAAAACAAATCAACAATGACCGGAAATACCATTTTCTCTTCTGTACACAGTACATCAATCCCATCTCACAGGCAACATACACACTTTTCACAAAAGAAAGAGATAAAATGTACTCTCTTCAGTTTTACAGTACATAACCCACATGGGCATACGAACCTCAGCCTGATTTCTCTTCAATAACCCTCTTTTTTTTTTTTTTTTTTTTTTTTTTATGTTCACGTTTTGCGACAATATGAGAATGATAGAGAAGTCAGACATGTGTTTTACAGGCTCGTAATTGCTTGCCCCCTCAAGAAACAGTCATCAGATGAATGCTAATGGATGCTAAATGACCCACTACTATACAGCATCTGGTAAACAGGTCTAATTCTGACAGTAAGAACTAGGCCTAGTGATGCTCCAATCGCACAGGCAGCAGCAAGAACTAGGAATGTGAACCTGAAACAGTCAGCACCATAGCACGCTGAGACTCCCTGGCGGGCCGCTTCTGCATCATAGACAGACCCCGCCAGCAGGCTCGAGAAGAGGAATGCACCGACAGGATTCCCAAGCATCATGAAGTTGAAGATCACGCCGAAACTTTTCAGTCCAAAAAGCTCTGAAGCAACTGGAATCATTGTGGTGAACTGCACCCCATAGCACATACCTATCAACCCCGTTGCAATGTAATGGGTTCCATTGAGATTTGATGCATATAGAAGGAAAGATACAAGCATTATCACTTGAGAGAATGACATCCAGATTGTTCTTGGTATTGCTTTGGAGCTGCAATAATGAAATTTAGAGTAAGTAATGAGCTTTTGCTTATCTTAGGCATTGATAAACAGTGGAAGCTTGTGGTGAATGACTAACTAATCTAGGATGAGACTCGCTCATTGCATGAAATGACTCAAATGCAATTATCACAGATTCAATATGTTGTTATAGACCCGGTAAAACTGAAGCCGGTCTGCATACCTTGACCTGAGTTCGAGTTAGACTCGAACAAGATATGAGTTTATGACATAGAAACAGAAATGACTCGATCCAGCACATACTCGACCAAAATTTTGTTGATGGTGACATGATTCGCAATGTCCACACTCAAAACGACTAATCCACACAAGATGGGATTAAGCTAGACCTGAGCTCACCAGAATCACCTATGTGAATATCAAAATGAAGATAACAAAGATCATGATAAACTAGATATCTGACTCAGACTAGACCAGTAACCCAAAATGATCTAAATTGGCAAAATTTGGAGTGCATAGTATACCCGAAGATCTCTCAGACTGACATGACTCGCATCCTGATCAATTGTTGTTTGTCAAGTCTAAGTATCAGTAAGCATTTTGGTTGAGTGCTTGTTACATGAAGCCTGATAGTCTAACTTCCAATCTAATACCAGAATTTATACCAGACCAATCACTCCAAATAAAAGTAATTAAGAAGCCTCATAAAGCAGCTGATTACCTGACAAAGTATTCGGGAATAGCACCGCCTCCAAGGCGACCTGCAAAAAAGCAGAAAGAGAACAGAGAAAGCAGCATTGTGGTATCATTCCCGTTTCCTTGGGAATAACCTATCTGTGACAAATTGTTCACAACTGTCACACCCGAACCCGACCCTAAGAAATACACCAACCATAAAAGCCAGAAATCAGCCTTCACCATTGCTTCTCGGAATGTGAAATCTTCTCCTCTTCTCGGTCTTCGTTTCTTATTTTCAACAGCGCCTTCTCCAACTGCGAGGAGCAGGTTTTGATCAGATTCTGACCCTGATAAGATGTTTTGGCCACTTTGTGTTTCCAGTGAAGATTTTGAAGGCAATAGAGGGTCACTGTCAGTCATTGAGCTTTCAACTTTCTTCTCAGACGGAAATAGTGTCATTTTGATAGGGATTGCAAGAGGTGCCAGCATCAATACTACCATTATAACAATGAAAGAGTAGCATACGGATTTTTGTAGGACAATAGTACTGTCTAAGACTTGTGTTGACAGAAGAAAAATTCCTAGAACAACACCTGCAACAACAAAGAAAACAAATCATTAGTCTCTACGTGATATGAGGTTGGCTAACAAGAACCACTATTTGAATCTGTCAATAAAAGTTACAACAGTCAATGATGTAACAGAAAGAAAGCAAAAAAATAGTTAACAAAATCTTAATAAAACGTAAAGCGTGGAGCCGTGGAATGAAAAAAATCAAAGAAAAAATAAATCAAAACATTGGCAAAATGTAATATGAGATGATATAGTTATGAGACTAATCCATACAAGGATCAAAATAGGTTGTTTTTCACTGAGTGGGTGGGTGGATGGTTATATGAACCTGTGTATAACTAAATAGGATGATCTTAAATAAAAATTAACATGACATAATCTTATGAGAGACTAAGACAAAATTAGCAAAGATAATCACCTGCAATTTGAACAAATAAAAAGTTCTGTGAAGTGTCTTCTGAGGAAGTTGCAGGGGAGCAAAGCTTGACAAGGGTCATCATGACAAAACATATGACTGGAAGGCCAAAGGTGAGGAAGAGCAGAAGGGCTGAAGTAGATTTGTTGAGGACCATGCTGTAAATCTCTGTGAAAATACCGGCTGCAAGAGCTGAGTATCCCTTCATAAGCCCGGCAACTGTGCCTCTATTTAGGGGAAAGTTCTTCATGTTGGTCACTATTACTGTCGTACTGAACCACGCGCTGCTGTTGGCTGCAGCCAAATGAGCGAGCCACAACTGTCATGAGATAGCAAGCTATTGTCATAAAGCTTAATCAGACTCACATTAGTTGTGACAAATAGGTTGCAATTTACCCTAGTGCCACGGTTGGTCCCGGCACTGGAAAGTTAGTGGAAAGGGAAATACATGACCTTTCAATATAAACTATAGGGACATTATTTGCAAAGATGGACAATGGAAGTTGAGAATTGTATCAAAACCCACAACGAAAGAATTGTTCGCATTTGCTACATTAATCCCTGAAGAAGAAGATGATTCAATGATAAACTCGTGTCTTATTTTCTGAAACTATGCACAGTTAGTTACTGATAATGAGAAAATAAAAGGATGCAATTTTGTATCAGAAATCATAGTTTTGAACGTCATATCCTGCAGATGACCTGCGTTTAGTGGTTGAAGCTATAGTTGTGATGTTTATACATGGGTAAGACTGTAGTGTCAAGAAGTCAAGTCAACAACTTGATGTTTTTAGGTTGGCTTTTGAAAGTTGAAACCCAGCAAGAAATCTTAAGGCCTTGTTCGAATAGAATATTAGAAGAGAAGGGAGAAGATCTTAATTTGGTTCGGAGGCTTGTGCATTCCCTTCAACCTAACTTGTTAACTAAACACAGAAATTGTCCCCTTCTCTTTCCTTCATTTGAGTGCTCCAAGGGTCAATGCTAAAGAGGTATCATGTGTTGCTACAGAAATCCTTTATTTTGAAAGGTTCATGCCTTTGCTAGATGGAAATGCTAGTCATACATCATAAGATCATAAATTTGACAGCAAATATATTTGCAAAGTTTGGAAATCAAATTGAATCTGTATGAATCATGTTTTTCCTTGGCTGATTTTGACAAGTCATTATAAAATAATTGAAATCTTGGTGCAAAGTCTTGGCACTCACATCCTGAAACAGGGGTAATAGCTCATCAAAATTAAGTCTAAGACAATCATGGATATATGTATATAAAAATGACATTGCCACCTAGTCAAGCAATCAACTTCAAAAAATATCCCACATCTGAGTCATGCCTTATAATGCACACTATTATAGTTGGCATACTTTACATGAGTATCTAGACCATACCAGTCAATAAGGAGAACGGCACGTTCACAAAGTAAAATAGATACGCTAGCTGCAAAACTGCAGGTAATTGAAATTTGAAACTATAAGAAACTAGTATTTTTTTTAATACAGAATTAGAAACCAATCATTTTCTAGCCACGTGTGTCTGAATCTGTCAGAATGCACCAAACAACAATCCTGAATGAGTATGAAATAGTGAAGTACTCAAAAAGTTTAATGGCCGAGATTTTTGCCTAGTGGTGAAGACTAGGGTCATCTAGAGGAGTTTGGTTGATCTCTATTTCCTCTCCGTTTTCTTCTATACCTTTTCATGATTCCAGATTCTATCCGGGGACAATCTAAGAGACATAAATTTATGCAATGACTGATGCGATGGGGGTGATATAATACATTAAATGATGCTATTAAAGGAAATGGACCTCTCCATAAGTTTTAGAAATTAGATAACATCCCAAACCCATGTGGATGATGCAATGGGTTGTAGGTTTGAATGCCCTTCACGTTAATATTTTACTTGATAATGGTTCATACCTCTCAACAAGTAACGAAAAACAGAAATAGAGTTTGCATGATCCAATCAGTGGGTAAAGCTACGCATATGAGATCTCTACCTCTTGCCTAGGTAAAATATTCAGTGTTAACAGAGAATTAGCAGCAACAACGGCTATAAAAATCACAAGAGTCTTAGAGTCTCAAAACTATGGGATCTGTAACCATGAATCATCGTATGAAAATTGAACTAGCAAAATGATTAACACAAACAAAATATAGTCCTGAAAAAAAGGGAAATCTGAGTTACCAGCCAGTAGGGGAAGTTCTGCAAAGTTTCAGTAGCTGCCAACCAAATAAGGCCATACCCACAGAAGCAAGAGAGAGCACCAATGAAGAGCACAACCCATGGAGGGAACTTGTTACACGCCATGCCCGGCAGAATCCCGGCACTCTCACCGATATCCACTGCAACTCCGAGCAGTGTAATCTTCTGCTGACTGAGCCCAAGCACAGATTTCAAGGTAGGGGAGTAGAGAGGGAAAGTGTAGGGGTTCCCTGAACCAAGTTGAACCCACACAGCTGCTGCTAGACCCACCCACGGTGGTCTAGTCCCTGCTTTAATGGCGAGCGTCATCTCAACCAAAAGCGTAAGCTAGGGACTAAGATCCACACAAGTAGTGTCAACTGATACGCCAATCAGACAAATTCTTAAGCCGGCTCCCCTCCAAAATGCATAAGATTATCTATGTAAATATATATAGAGACAAGTTCTTAGCAAAAATGGGAAAAATAATAATATGTTGACAAATTACAAGGGAAAAAGAAAAGGACATTCCATTACAATTAGTATTTATAAAGCTGGTAGACCACATTATTAATGCTTCTTTATTAAAGTATGATGAGGACCCACAGTAAGAAATATATGGCTGTCATGTCCCCTAAATAATGATCGGAATAGAAATTGGTTTTGTTCATTAAATTCCCTTGGCTTACATACACAAACACAAATTCCTAGCTTTTGGGATGTTTGCAGGGCATACAAGCAAATACAGCCATGTAGGATATTCTCTGCCCTTTTTTTCATAGTATGAATAATCAATTAGCAAAGACGATGTCTAATATTATCCGCAAACATACTCGAAAGTCTAAACTAATCCAATTCCAATTCAAGGGAGACAGTTATTGCAAGTTGCATAAGTGGGTAGTGATCCAGCAGATGCAGGCTTATTATTATTATTATTACCATTAATATTAATATTATTAATATTATCTTTTGTACGACTGCCATGTTTAGTGGCTATTAGGCTTTCATTCGAGGTATTTTGTTCCGATTATTTTGAGTTAGTCTCGATGTCCATCCTAATGCTATAACGGGTAAAATATACTACTCATTTAGATTAAAAAATGAGAAAAGTATGGTGTGTTTTTGTTTTGGTATGTAAATGAGTAGTATTTGAGGCGTTATAATATTATTATGACGGATGGATATTTCCATGACAAAGTGCGTAAGTATAAGATGCATAATTGTATTGGGGAGGGGGGGGGGGGGGGGGGGGGGCTATAAGTATACATAGGAGTGGTGATTACATATATTATTTCCAGCTGAGTCCTCCTCCTCCTCCTCCCCAGGCCAATAGGTTGATTTTGTCAAGTCCTAAGAGTCTAATTATAGGGGTGAAGAGAGGTTGAAAGTGAGGGGGAAAACAAGAAGAGTATGGGTTCAGACTCAGAAGTTGGTTGTCAAATGCATAGACTCATAGTCGTAGCTGTCGTCTGTCAACATGAGATGAGATTATGAATGCAAATAAATGAGTGTAACAGACTAAGGGGATGAATGCTGCTGCTGCTGCTGCTGGCAAAATCAATATCAGCAAAGAGCAATGGATTGGAGTGATAGTAGAGTGAAGTTGGAGAGTTGGACAGTTGGGTTGAGCATTGAGTAATATACCAAACTCAATTCCTAGTTACTACAACTGCAAGTGCTAGTAAAACATAGAGACCAAAATACAGACCTGAATGACTAGTATTGAGTAAGCGACGGGCGGGGTTTGAAGTTTGAACTTCTTCTTCTTCTTCTCCACTTTCTTGCTCTGTCAAATCTCCATCTCTTCTTTTATGTGGGCCAGATCGGATCTCCTCATCGCCAAACCTCGCCAAACATTGCCCCTTTTTTACTTTTCACTAGTCTACCCTGTCTGTCTATATCTTTCTTCTTTTTTTCACACTTTTACCATCAAGGCTAATCCCATAGTTGCCACCCTCACCTAAATACCGGGCGAGTAGATAAAATAAAAGTGAAATAGGTAGTAAATGATAATTTATTTTATCCTATTTATCCACCTGGATAATATTTGATTCATTGTAAATTTGTGACAGATATATTCGACGTATACAAGAAAATCCCATTGCAACTTCATATTTTTTCACCCACACATTCTAATTTGTGACTAACTTATCCTCACAAATTTATGTGATGACTCAAATATTTTTTATATGGGTAAATAAAAATAAAGCATTCCATGATGTGGGTTATTAAAGACCTTGCTTTATGCTTCAAGTAACCTTGCAAGATAATGTGTGAATTCTCCCATCACCATCGAGGGTTGCACCTTCATGACGTATCTTTTTTTTTGCCAGTAAAATTAGGAATTTTGTTAATCACGTAAGGTGGAAACCGCTAGGACATGCCGTATCTCTTTGAGTTTGTATTATGTACAAAAATAACAAAAAAGAAGCCCAAGGAGATTGAAAAAGTTGTGTATGAATGGAAAAAAAATCAAATATGGAGTTGTAACGTGATACGAGACTATTGGTAACTTTTTTTTTTTTTTTTTTTTTTTTTTGGTGAAAGACTATTGGTAACTAGCTCAATTTAATTTCCTTGCCAGCAAGTCAGATACTTATCGTTTATTGATGATTTTTGTATTATGGTTAAATTGTAGACATGTGAAAATTCACCAGCGTTGAGTGAGATACTTGACCCAAACTTGTGAAGAAATTGACGAATATATATCACGACAGTTACTGTTACAACGAAATTTGGTTTCACTTTAACTCATCGACAATGACGTTGTGGTCAACAGACTCAACACAAAGATCACACTTCTGATTGACTCTGTGCAGTCCCTATTCCTGTTGGGTGGGGGCAAACGATGAATGAAAGTACATAACGTACTATGTTAAGCTTATCGATCGTGTATTCCCTTGTTTCTAGTACCTAGTTCCTATTTTGTCTTTGTACTTTAAATCTGTTCAATCTCGAGTCCATTTTGTTTCGGCACTTCAATTCAGTTCAACCTACTTCACTTCAAAAGAAGAATTTAGCCCAACTTCCTTAATTGTTTTGAGCTTGATAATACGGAGTACTAATACTACTAATAATAATATTTTAAATGATTTTTCTAGCATGCACATGTTAGTAAGTTAATTACGGAAAGGTTGACATTGATATTATAATGAAAAATTGTTACTATATTAATTGATATATTTACCATAGTTAGACAATATTAGGTTAATCTTTCGTAATTAACTTATTAACGTGTGTCCCGTGAACTTAGTAGTCCAGGTTAGAAAAAATCGTAATTAAAAAAAAAAAAAAAAAACTTCGTAAAAACATTGTTCGTACTATTATGTGTGTTTTTTTTTCTAACGAAATGTGTTTCAAATATAATTGGGGTTCACGTATAAGCCCTAAACTCTTCACTCTCTGGAGATGATTGGGTTTTTGTTGTCGTGGGTAAAATTTCTGTCCTAAGCTTAAGCAAAATTGTCGTACTTTTGAGCCCAGGTATGCAATTATTATTTCACTGAAACTAATCACTTTGATTGAATTTATACTGCGTTTTGATTTGCTTTACTTGGTTACATTTCCGATTATTGGTGACAGTTGTGCTCTGTTTTGGTAGGTCTGATTTGTGTATTGTTCTTTGATTTATTTGTCAACCTAGGGTTCTTCTTTCCTTAGGTTATGATATGGGTTTTGTGCGTTTAATTTGTTATGAGAGTAATGGATTCCTGAATGAATTCAATTACAACCCGCCAATCCTTCAAACTTCAGCCATATTGCAATTTCTTAGGAATATAATTAGAACCCTAGCTATCTTAGCAAATGGGAGGGAACTGATCATGTTAGTTCTGAATTGGTTTTTTTTGTTGGTGAGTGGATGTGTTAAGGTTTTAGTAAGCTGCTTCATTAATCGGATTTACGATGCTTGGAATTCGCTTAGATTGATATTTTCTGGACTCACTGGCTGCTATGTTTGCTTAGTTGAATGGAGTGGAAAGGTATGAACTTCACTAGAATTTGGTATATTTTCAACTAAACCTAGAAGCACATAATGTAGTTGGGAGGAAAGGATGGGTGTGTGTGTGTAATGACAAAGAAGTGTGGGTCTATCGTTGTATATAAAAAATTTCGGTTCTCATTGAGCATCATTGTTTAATTTCTGATGCGAGGAAGTGAAAGTTTAATTTGGTAATTTAGAGCTTGAACAGTTGAACACCTATATGCTCTCGTTGTTTGGGAAATGAGGACTTTGTATGAAAGAGGGAAAAGGCAGTTGAGAGGAAGCAATAAAGAGTGTGATTAATGTGGGTTAGATTCGCCTTCAGCGTTTGAGTTTATTGTGATGAGGAAACTTGCCAAAATTAACTTTGATGGTGTTCAGTTTAGTCATCTTAAAAGCTGTTTAATTGGACAGGGGGTATTTGGCTTTGATCGACAATACCATCGTCATTTGAGGATGAATAGCGTAGCAAGTATTGTGAGAAGAGCAGTTGCTAATGTTTGGAGCCCGGCCTTGCAATTAAAATACTATTGCTCTCATCCTTCATCTATTTCGCAATTATTTGTTAGTGAGAAGTTGTTTCTTGCTGGGTTTTCTTGGTCAGTCAATGAGATGGCCTTGTCGAAAGCTTTCTCAAAATTTGGAGAGGTGACGGAAGTAAAGATAATGTATCAGAAAGATACAGGAAAATCTAGAGGATTTGGATTTGTCTATTTTTCTAATGGTGATGACGCAAAATCTGCCAGAGCAGCCATGGATGGTAAGGTGATTTTCGGCCGTCCATTGAGAGTAGACTTTGTCTATAATAAGCTTTTAGGATCTTCAATTGTAGTACCTCACATTCAAGATGTAGAAGCTACCTCCCGGCGCAACCGAAGATCCTGATGAAAAGATTGCTAGATGGAACAAAATAGAGCTTCCATTTACCTTTTGGGTTTTCTGTAAAATTGAATTCTTGGAAATTGTTTCTGAATCTTTGGTGGCATATATCGTAGTGTACGTGCGATGTTTATTAATATTAGCTTTGCTTTTGCTGATTTGGGATTATGTCTATGAAATCGGTCTTCTTGTTTATCAATTGTTGGCATTAGTTGTTAATAAGAGCTCATTGTATGCCTTGTGCTTGTACTTTTGTTTCATTTTCTTGGGCATCATATCCACTGGACATACCTGATTTGAGATTGTGCTATATCCAATATAATAGAATATATCAATATATTTCTGGAAAAGGAAATTTGTTATGTTTATCTGTAATCTATGTAACTTTTGCAGGTTGATTCTACAAAATTTGATGGTAGTTCCAGGTTTGTAAACCATTAATATGAGGTACTTATCATTGACATTTTTGAGTTAGTATTTGATCACCTTTGAGAAGACCAATCTTTTTATTTGAGGCTTACAAGTTGTAAGTTTTTAGGTCTTTGTTTTTGCCTTACTTCTCAGCAATTACTGTGGACGGTGTGCTTATTTTGAGGAAGTCTGTGGAGAATTAAAGGTGGCTGCACTTGATGCACATTATGTGACAGAAGGTTTATTTTCGAGTCTAAATGAGCGCAATAAAAAAAAATTAAAAAAAAAATCAATTGCTTTTAGCAATACTAATGGGTCTTCACTCTGGGAACACCCTTGGGTGTTTATTTATTTAGTTATGGAATATTTAGTTATTTAGCATCAAAAAAGAAAATCAATTGCTTTTATCAATACTGATTGGATGTATATTTATTTAGTTGTAGTTCTTGCTGCAAATCCTATTTTGGTGCGGTGAAACCCTTGTGCGTCTTTACTCTCTTGACAGAAATGGGTGTATATACAACTAGTTGCCAGTTACAAGTCATCACAACTAACTTCTTTTTGTTCATAAAGCCTTAATGGGTCCAAGATGGAAAGGAAAGGGGTCGAAAGCCAAAGCAGCTGCAGAACCCATGTCAGAGATAGTTTCGTCACTTCAGTCATCTTTGGCCACCTCAAATTGCAAGGGACTTTTATCGGGATGTAGCGTCCTTCTTGAAGCAAATCCAGAACAGTCTGCTTTTTTAAATCGCGCGTGTTTTGGACGGGAAGTTATATCCAGCCAGAAAGAGGAACAATGGTATGAATTGGGTCTGGATGAAGCCTTTTACTTGAGCAACGCTTTGAAATGCTTGGAGATTGTAGATCATGCAGGAATCATCAAAAAAGCTGTTGAGTTATGGCATTGCATGTGCTCTAAGATCGAAGCTTTTCCAAAGCTTTACAAAGGTTATTCTCATTTAAGATCCAAGAACTGGGTTGTCAGACCCGGATCCCAATATGGCGTGGATTATGTTGCTTATCGTCATCATCCGGCTTTGGTTCACTCAGAATATGCGGTGATTGTCTCGTCTGATAACAATGATAACTCACGTGAACGGTTGAAATTGTGGTCGGATTTTCATTGCACAATCCGACTTTGTGGTGGTGTTGCCAAGACGCTGCTGGTGTTACATGTCCAAGGCAACGGAAATGAGGTGGGTTCTCCGATTGGTTTGATGAATTGCCAAGTTAGAGAGCAGACAATATGTAGATGGATACCTGAACAGAATCGTGAACAAAACTCAGATGTCAAATCTCACGGTCAAGCTAACATAATGCCCTAGCCCTAGTGATGTTTTATGAAAGCAAAGATTAGTGAGACGGTCTCGGACAAATACATACATTGTAAGATGTTTTTTTTTGATAAGATAAGATCGCGTATTTGATGCTAAAATCAAATTTTGTTTATTTCGATTTAGCTTTTTCAGTGAGACACTTTCTCATATACAGTACTCTGATATCTTTCATCTATCTCTGCTGAATCTAAATTTGAGAAATTATCTTACTCCGTATCAGTTATCACCAGTCAGTCGGTCGGTCGGTCACTAATCTTGTACACCACTATACTCCGATAAAAAGGTCATTTAATCCTAAAGTCTATTCGTGCAATTAGCAGTAGTGGCTTTGCTAATTAGGAGGCCACCATCCGATCGCCTTTGCAGTAAAATCACTTGAAGCAAAGCTGGAGTACAATTGTAGACACTCGCATTTTGCCTGTTAGTGTGTATAGCAGTTCCCGACAAAACACCCGATGATGATCGGACGTCAACATGACTTAATACGCTCGAATACGGACTCGGAATCAATAGTATCCGACGTGGGCTTTTAGCGGAGTGCAAATCTCTCAAAACCGACCTCAAATCCAGGCCCAGTGGGTCGTTCCCAATAAAATGAGACTAATTTGGGCCAAAACCGACACCAAAAATAAAAACCGTCTTTTGGCGACCGGGTCAAAACCCGGTCAAAGACGAACCCGTCACACAAATCAGCCAAATTCAGCTTCTAGAAGCTGGCGCCAAATCAAAATTCAAAATAAAACCTAAATTATTTCGATCTTACTGATCCACTCGATCGAGTGGATTGACCCACTCGGTCGAGTGGAGCGCCAAAGACCGTATCAGGCCCGTTTTGCAAGGGCACTCGATCGAGTGACCCTAGGTCGGGGGGTGAAGCCTACAAATACCCCCTTAACCCCATTCATTTCACAAGCTTTTTTCCATGCATTCTTAGTCTACATTTCTACCCTAATCCCACCATACTGCACTACACTACAAGCCCTTAGCAACCCTAAGCAATACACACAAAAACCGAGTCCTTCGCCCCTCGAAAATCGACGAATCATCCATTACACATACACATACACATACAATCAAAACTCGCCAAAGACCCGAGAGCATCCTCTCCCTAACCAAACACACCCTAACTCACCCTACATATCTCGACACTCCCGCGCACACGCCGCTACTACGAGTTCGTTTCCGAGGCCATTTAAGCATGTAGGTTGAGGGTGTCATCAAACCCCATTCCTTTTTCTCCTTTCCCTTTTTTCGATTATATATGTATTATTATTATTATTATTATTATTATTATTATTATTATTATTATTATTAGTAGTAGTAGTAGTAATATTATTATTAGTCAATATTAATGACACTAATATTTTATTTACTAACGCTAACCTTTAATTTTGTGCATACTAACTTTTTATTTATTTTTGTATACTAACATTTTATTTATGTACTCTAACACTAACTTTTTTTTATCGTTTACTAACACTTTAATTCCGTATTCTAACATCTAACATTATTATACCGTGTATATATACATACTAATATCAAAATCTCGGTTTCGAATACGTTTGACTATGACGATCGCCTAAAGTCCATCTAATTCCTTTACGAGTAACGACGAAGGTGGCGCCTTTTCGAGGAGCGCCACCCCAATGTACTCAAGGACATGATGTGATCGTGATCGGTCCTAGTTGAACGTATTTGATCCCATTGCGATAATTAGTACGGAACCCGTTGACACGAAAACCGACATCACATAATCCGAAAGGATTAGTTTCGATGTCGTGACGTAGAGGGATACAATTTCGTCACTAATTCAAAATTTCTAATCTAAACGATAACATTTTCATAAAATTCCGATGACGGTATTATAATCGCTTGCCTATGCGATTATAGCACCGAAAGCCGAGTTAAGTGCAAATCGTACAATATTTGTATTTAATTTGGCCCACTATCAATTTTAACCAAAAAAAGCAACACGAGTTGTCACTCGTACATGGGCTACTCGACCGAGTACGTAGGCTACTCGATCGAGTAGCACCCAAAAATCTGGACAGTAGCTATACTTGAGGACACACTCGACCGAGTGGGTCCTGTAGCCCAGAAATCCGAGAGCTTCAATGTAACATTTGAGCCTCGTCATTTTTTACGACTTTTAGTCGACACGTGTAAAGTCAATCACGTGGTCCTATTTTTCAAAACTCATGCATATCACGACACCTAAAACGATTTTGATCGACGGTCTCGCACTATTAATTTTATGTCGACGACTCTTTAGTCGTATCTGACACATAATTAATTTAGACTCCATTTCTCGAGGCGATAAGTCGGGACAAGGCATCGAGGTTCGAGATCGGGTTAGCACCACACCTAGGTCTCGAACCTCCGACCTTTGATTAATATGCAATATACTGCGTAATTAATTAAAGTTCGTCCGTCTAACTAATTCACGATCTAGTGTGCATTTATTGTATACGGGTCTTTGTCGAGTCGTGTATTTATTTATCGCTCTTCTTATTTAATTCAATTATTCTATTTTATTGCTCGTTGTATTGTGAATTCCGGGTTGTATTCCGCCCGTGTAATTTGTAATTTATTTACGAGTTTTCTATTTTCGATGTTTGCCATTTATTTATTTAAATGAACATCACATGCTAAATCACTTTGACGTGAATCAAGATGCATTAAAATGACGTAGTTAACCAATAATTCGCATGTTTAGCTAAAAGCGTTGTTTGTATATCATTTAATCATTTTACTAGCGCGCGTACACAAACACGAACGATGTCTTAGTAGAGGCCGCCATGTGCGGGCGGGGTTGGGTGTCCTTAGTGGGCTTCCCAACACGTACCCTCACCCCTTACTCAGAACCTTGGTTTCCGGATGTCCGAAACCATTGGCGCACGAGAGTCATTCTATATACGAAAGCCGGTGTAAACGGTATCGATATTGCAATGCAAAGGGACGAGCCCCATAAACTCTGAAATCGAAGTGGGCCGTACTTTGTATATAGCCCATGACGACATAGAGTGGGCTCGAATGGTTCCGAATAACCACAAAATTCGGTTGCGACTCTATTTTGACTTAAATTTCGAACCCAAGAACAATCTTACCACGAGATTCATTCGCCTACCCAAACCCGCACGTGGCCGCGTCAGGGTGGACCTACGTCATGTCCGCAACAATGAACCACAAACATCTGACGGAGCCCTTTCGTGTGTCTGTGACTCCTGCGACCACAACCGCCACTCCCCTCAGTATCAAGGGACTAATTTTTCCATACATGGATGAGATCCAGTCCATCTACCTAATTATTTTTAGGAAAATTACAAAACGTTATTTTATAAATCATCACCGTGTATTTTGTTTTTACAACTTACTACCTACATTTCTAGGTATATTTTCAAACTCCCCACCGTATTTCAATTTCGAGACTCATCTAACTTAATTTTCGATTCATTAAGTAAATAAATATTGTAATGACAAAAATACTCTCACTTTTATACATCTAAACAAACTAAATAAATACATCAATCACCAACAATCATACAAATTCTGAACATAAACTAGTTTAACATTATGAACTAAAAAATGACTGTACTTATTTTCTACCTATGCGATACAAATATTTCAAGGACAATACCAAAGTGGGATTGTTGTTGAAAAAAAATAAACGTAATGAGTTCAATCTCGACTTCTATTTTATTCGGATAATGCAAGTGATTAAGTTTACGTAATCATAAAACATGGTAAATCTTTACTAGTACAAAGTAATTAAATCCGTGGAAGGAATATAAATGGATTTAAATATACACAAATTATACTATACAACCGTTGTACCGTACGACGGACTGAATTTATGGTAAAAAGTTACCACTTTAGGTTATTTAGTAACCACTTTAGGTTAAATAGTAACCATTTTTTTATACGAAAAAGTGGTTACTATCTATCTGAAAGTGGTAAATAGCTAACCTAAAATGGTCACTTTTTATTATAAATTACAAATTTTATTATTGTTGCACAGTACAACGGTTGTACATTATAATTACTGTTTAATATACGCCGTATGTATATGTTACTACGTAGAGATTAAACAAACGTTGGTTGATGCGAACCCATTTGAAGAATATCTTCTTCTTCTTGTGATTTGGTAGGCTTGTTATCTTGTTTGTCCTTGTTCAAGAACCTAGAATACCACTTTTGAGATAGCTTAGGGTGCCTTGGCAATGCTGGGTCATTGAAATCAACGTAGTATATCCCGAATGTCTTTTCGTAGTTATACAAGTATTCGTACACGTCCAAGAATGACCACACAAAGTACCCCAACACATTCGATCCATTTCTGCAGACAGTAATATAATGTGACCGGTGTAATAAGAAATTCGATGGGGACGAATGAAACGACTATGCAATCAATCAAAAGGTAATAAGCGATGGTGCGTCGTGGCTAGTTTATTACTTACTACATACGTAAGAAGTATTCTTTGTTTTCCTAATTAACATGAGTGTAATTTGAAAGGAAAATTTTGGAAAATTATTATTCTATCGGTAGTATACGTGCTGCTAGTAGGACACAAAGCTAGTTCCTTTGGTCCAAGAATTTTGTAATCGTGATAGAGTTTTGATAATATTATTGCAACTAACCACACTCTGCATGTCATGATGGTATGTAAGACGTCTAGTTATCGTATAAGATATAGTTAAGGTTCCTAGATAAATGGGTGATACGATATATATATATATATATATATATGTTGGCTAGCTACTTTCAGATTTGTAGTAAGACGAGAAAGCAATATGAAGAAATAATTAGATAGTAGCCCGGCGGCCCCATATCATGAGAGTAGAATGAACATACATACCTCACAGAACTGAGTAAGCTCTCGACATGTCCTCTGATATATTCCACCCTCGATGGGTCGATCACCGTTGTAGTATGATAATCTGTCAGTTGACCTATATATTCACAGTTCGAGTTACGATAGAATATGAGGGAGGCTCTAATAGAGTCATTATAATTTTCACTAAATGAACGATATACTATTAAAGATAAATAAATGTTTGGAACGAAGGAAATATATAAAGATTTATTGACAAATTTGAGATGGCTCTAGCTTGACTGGCTATTAATTTCAATATCATCTTACTTGGTTGGTTCCATTTTTAAATCAATAACACGATGCACATTAAAAAGAATATGATAATGAATCGATGACGTAGTATGATCCGATGGCATTAATTAATAAAAACAAAAATAAAAATTGGTATATAGGACTCACTGTAGTCTGTAAGCGTATGTATGTCTAAATGCAATGCAAAAAAGAAGCAATTGAAGTGAAGTATGGAGCGAAACCATTTTCATGGATTAAGAGAGGGGGATTATTGTAAACGTGCTTGAAGTACTCCAAAATTCCTTGCAAACCCCAAGGCGTATTAACATAAGGATCCTACATTACAACACCAATATCTAATGTTAAAATCTAATTAAGAAAGATGACTGACTAACCAGGCTAGCTAGTAAAAACGTTAAAAAAATCATCTAAAATACTCCGTACAAATTATAATATACCGTACATCAAACCTTAAAATAAGAAATTTATGATCAAAAGTTACTCGTATCACTTTAGGTAATTTAGTGATCACTTTTTTATACTCCATCCATCCGTTATATTCAATTGTTTGTCTTTGATTAAAATACTTCTCAAAATAAATATAAAAGATAAACAATTGAATGAAACGGAGAGAGTACGAAAAAGTGGTTACTATTTATTTGAAAGTGATGCATACCTAAGAACCTGATGGACCTAAAATGATCCCTCTTTAGTTTTTACCATAGGTTGCAAATTATTATTAGGGATTTTCTACGTGATACCCCTATATTTTTTCACTTTTCTACATGGTACTCTACCTTTTCTATGTCTATACATGATACCCTTGAAGTTTACTATTAAGTTAACTAGCGTCCCAAAAGTTTTTTTCATGAAGTTTAATCGTTAGATTATGTTATTAGCTTAGGATTAAGACTTCAATATCATTTAACTTAGATAATTAACAAGTAATTGAGCTTAATAATTTGATTTGACAATATAACGTCAATAATATAATCCTTTTAGATTCGGAGTATAACTGCAAATACGTACAAAATTGTTAGTTTAAGTTCAATTATCGGTTAAGTAGGTATGTTAAATGACGTTTTAACTTTCAATCTTGAACATAAAAAGGTAATTTGTTGCCAAAACTTAACGGGAAAAAGTTTAGGTGTACCAATAAAGATAATAAGAAAGTTTAGGGGTACCAAAGAAACTTTTAGTAAAGTACAAGGGTACCATGTATACATGTTAAAAGGGTAGGGTACCAGATAGAAAAACAAAAGTTCAGGGATACCACGTAGAAAATCCCTTATTATTACTATCGATTGTCGCACCATTACAAGAGTTGTACGTGATAAGTACTCCATCTAAATTAAAAAGCCTAGAAAATATAGTTACCCCGTAGAAAGGATCAGTGTCTTCAAAATCTGAAGCAAAAACAATATGTATGTGAGTCATTAGTCAAAATTATACTCGTATAATACACAAACACAAATACTCCATACGAGTATATAATAACTGTAAACAGAGTAAATTAGATGTACAAATGCTTTACTCCATGATCAAAACACCAAGTCACCAAGTGAATTAGTTTTCGAAATTGTGTTAATGAATCACAAAGTAATGAATATTATTATTACGAGTATTTTCTAGTGTCAGTATTTGAATTTGTAGCACGCGGTGGCCGGGTCGGGTGGGTATTGACGGGATTTGGTGAAGTGATGGAGGTGAGAAGGTAAAAAGTGAAGTGTAAGATATTACATACATGTCCATTCTGTAGGGTTACAACCCTTAAACCCAAGGACCTGTTACGAGTATTAACCGAAAAGACAAAAGTAGAGGGATAACAATTATACCTTATTTGCAGCGGAACAACGTATTAATAAGAAGTATAATAAACCCAGAAATATATATAATCTCCACGGACAGAATAAATAATCTTCACGGATAGAATAGATAATTCCCACGGACAGAATAAATAATCTCTACGGACAGAATAAAGCACCCCAAACGTGATGCCTCCTTTGGTATCCACACGGGTACAGAACTGCGACGTATATGCTAGTATAAAGGTACGTGAGATCGTCTCACAACTTCTCTCTATATCTATCTTATAACTCTTTATAAGAAGAATACTCCGTATATATATTATGAGTCAATACTCTTAATTCCATATCTTGGTTCATCATATGAGCCTCCTTATATAGGAGATGAGAAACTAGAATTAGGTTATTAGTATAACCCTAATTACCATAATTAGATTATTAGTATAACTCTAATTACCATAACCTGACAACGCAGTTGGGTCCGTATTACTACTGACCCGATATAATTAATATCGTTATATTAATAATATCCCGTACATATTGTGTGTGACCCAATGGGCCCACTTAAGACTACCAGACACGTAACTCATTTACATATCAATCCGACATCGACCTCTAGCAAGGCATATCGGATACATAGACTTAAGCGGGTTAATCCGTAGGACAGTGGACATAACTCCTTCAGTCTCCCACTTGTACATGTCCTCTCAAGAACGGCGTTAAGTCTCTTTGCTACTATTGTCTCCAATTGAGAATGAGGTAAGAAGAAGTGTCATCCTCACATGTCTCAATCTTTTACTCGAATCTTTGAGTTGACTTGTTAAAAGAGCAGATAGATGACAATCATCCTATCTGAGCGCGGCCACGCATTTGCACAAGTCACACTCTTCGAGTGGCCAAGAAACAATAAATTCCCTTCAATAAAGGAAGAGCAAATCCCCTCTTGTCTAACCACATCCTATCACATGATCCATGCATGCCCAATAACCATCCATAGCCCCCTTTCACAGCTGACGAGGAATAGTATCAAAGCATACACATCACATGTACAGAATAGTCAAAGACTCAGGTCTAAAGACCGTACAAGTTCATAACTTGCAAAGAACTTTACTGACACTAAGCGAAATCTTAGTAAAATCCTTTTTGGCGGGTCTGTCTAATGCATGTTCTAAACATACACCCGTGTGCCTGGTTTAGTATCTCAATACCTATGACTCAAGGAACTTAGTCATCAACCAACTCATACACTAGTCAGTTAAGGGTATTCAAATGTCCCAACATAATACCCTGACTAGAGACAAAATAATTACATCATCCAAATAGAGTTCCAAGACTAAGTCACGTACTTAGTGATCAATTTCATCAATGTAAATTATTTAGGGACAAAACTCGGTTACATTAACCAAATGACAATATGTCATACATATATCAATTATCAAAATAACTCCCACTAAACCAAACACCTCTAAAAGTACTAAGACCACTCGCCCATGCATCTTATACCAATCATAACAATATGATCTTTATGTAGAGGTGATTTCTGGACATACAACATTTGTATCGGCTATTTACAAGCATATGATCATTTTATCTTCTCTCAATAAGGTAAATTGTTAGTTTCATAAGCAACAAATTGCTTCATAAACTTTAAAGTTGAGTGTGTGCTTGATTCGTAATCAAACGTCTATTTGCTTCAGAAGCAATAGAACACTAACTTTAGTTATAATATTAGTCATAAAGTTGTTCTTTGGAACCGTTCCAACACACAACTTCTCATCCAAAACAAAATATACCGAGATTACAATCTCATGTCATCTTTGTCTATTTGGAAATATGAATCGTTGTAACTTGTTTACAATAATTCGTTTATCACATCATGTGCATCTCTTAAATAATTCCTCTTTTGCTTCTTAAGCGCAAAGGAACAATTCTAAGATAGCATTCTGGTGACACTCACCAGATTAGTATCTACTCGTCACACGAACACACAATAAACACATTTCTTGCAAAGTCTCATGGACTAAAGCAACCAAATGTCGTTTAGTTAGAGGAGTATGTCACTTACATACCAAATCATACCGATAAATGCACTCCCACTAGCCTCTTGTACACAGTACACTCTGTCTCTCTTCGTCTCAAAGGAAAACAAACATCTTTGAATTACCACATTAAGAACGAAGATACTACTCCATACTACTTGCTCCAATCAAATTGGATCATTCACATTCGTCAAGCAATTTTGATAATATGAAATTCATACGATGAGTCGCACACACATCATATTGCATCTCTTTCAAGAAATGTATTTCACACATATATGTCCAAAACTCATCAAATGAGTGATGACAATCAAAATGCTAAATCGTTCCTAATAGACTCAAGCATAATGTTGTAAAAAGAATTTTTCCGTAGTCACTACTATGAGATCATTCCTTAACTACCAACTATGCTTCATAGATACTCTTATATCAACCTATATCGTCTTTATATTGAAGACGGTTCTTCACTATAAGACCCATTTAACCAAAGTCTATACTTGGTAGTTATGGTATATAGAATCTATTAGATTTTATGTGAATTTTGGAGTCTTTCCCATTTATTGTTTCATCATAGGTCAAACCTATGTAGGGTAATATTTTACAGGTAAGATGATCATGACTTTTCATGGATGCATCAATATTATCCTCTTCAACATTTGTAGAGAATTCCTGTTAATCTTGAACAATTCAAGGTCGATTCTACTATTAGAAATCACATATTTTTAAAAGAAACATACCACTTCATGCAACAAGACAATTTTGTTCTTTGGATGGTTTGTAGAATTAACATAATACCCCTAATAAAACACATGTCATAATTGAGTCTAAGTTCTAGAAAACAATTTTCTTTAAACTTAACTTGATAATTAAGAAAAGACTTTTAAGAACATTTTCAATCCATATCTCATATGGTGTCTATTCTCCGACTTACATGGACAATCTCATCAATATTTGTACAAAGACTTTTATAGTGCATAACTTTCTAAACAGTCAATAAAATCTGCATAACGCATCATAGACCAAATCATATCAAATACGGTTCGATGTAGTTTGAAACACTTTTCACTACTTCTAAGATGATCACAATCTTTTAGTTCAATTCCTCCCTGTTTCAATCATATCGAACGACTCGTATCAACTTATCAAGTTGATCTTGTACTTTTATCTGAATTTCCTTGAACAATTCAAAGCATTCATTTTCAAAATACATCAAATGAACAAAACCATACATGTTACCCATTTTTGCAACACTACTAGTTAAACTCACACGTATCTGTATATATGTGATCCAACAAGTCTAAGTACCCTCCCATTACAAATAATGAGAGTCACTTCTAATGTCATTTATCCATCTTAACAAGATCCATTTACCTCAGTTGATCCTTATCAATAAGGTTAATAATTTCATCATTATGTAACTTATTCTTATGTTTCTTGTTTCATGGATTAAGGACAATGCCGTAATAGGTAAAACTTGAGTCGAGGGACTTGAACCTTTCGGTTGTTATGTTACAAATAAAAGCATTCACTACTAGGAATGTAGAACTTAACAATCATGTTAGCCTTACTGTACCTCATATTCTTGCAAGGTATAGAGCAACAATTGTTCTACTTTTATCAAAACTTTTCATGCCCATACATGAAACAGAATCAATGTCCTTGCTTATGACTAGTACAAGAATAACAATTATTCAATTCTAGTATTCAGCTTTATGATAAAATTAAGTGATTTTCCTTTTATATATGAAACAACAACGTTTGTCTATTTCATCATAAAATACTTCACTTATATACCATTATTCCACCCTCTTTGAGCCATCACATCCACAATGTAATAGTTGCATTTAGTATCTTATACCAAAACAGTGGAATGAAAGTAACTATTACTTCAGTAACAAACACACCTGAAGTCATACTTCAATTGATTTGCAGAATTTCTAGACACTTCTAGAAAGCTATCTACCAATGTCATATATTTGTCATTACATTATGACTAATAAAATCGTACCTAATCTAAATTTGGCAACAAGTTTGGATATGATAACAATTATCCTTCCCTTACTTTAACCAACATCTTAGATTTATTAATCATTATCTCAAGCAATTTTCTTAATGAACTCATAGAACATTTGTATTATTTGCCTTCTTGATACAATGTTCAATCGTCTTTTAACATCTCATGCTAAAATGTGAGAAACTTTATTAAGTCACATGTTTATTCATAATAAAGTGACCTAAACTTAGTACTAATTGAAACAATTTCAATTCCTAATTCTTTAGAAAGAAACATCCAAAATTCTCCTGATTATCAAGATAATCATTCATCATATGACATGGATTAATTGGATCATCTTTAACATTTTCTCACTCAATGGGAACGGTTCCCTTTATTGAAACAATTGATTTTGGTACTTATAGTAGTCATCTCCATGACTCTAATTATACAGTCCATACTGTACATTAGCATTGGTTATAATTTGTCGAAATTATCCTTCACAAGGACAAAAACCATATCTCTAATTTTGAAAACAATTCTCAAGATACCAATCGACAAGGTTGAACAATTCAAACTCATCTTTAATAAATGTGATAAAGGGACTAAATTACAACTACAATTATATGCTAGGTAAAACGATAATTAATATTTATAATCTTAAACAATTTTAAAATAAAATCATGAAAACTACCCTCAAGTTCGCATAATATTCCAAGATCCTAAACCTTTTGTCGCTCAAGTGAACTTGGGCTCACTGCTCAAGCTCCAAAAGTAAAGGTAGACAACAACATTGTCAATTACATCAATATGTAATTCTTGGTTCGTTGGAATTAGTCATCATATGACACCAATTATTTGCCTCAAAGCCCAAGTCCGACTTGATAGCAATGTTAAGCAAACCAGACTGAACCTGTGGGTAACCGTTACTCACCTACTCAGTCCACACACATCGGCAAAGCACCGCTTAGGCAGTCACTTCAACCAATGATATGAAATTGTTGTAGTGGTCAATTCTGGAAAGGCAATACTTAATATTTGTGCGAGGGATTAAATGCATATGGGTCCTAACCATGTCACTAGGTCAACTTACAAGGCGACCTATTAGTTCTAAGCACACAAGACACAAGTCTAAACAATAAAATTCATGCATCGTATGACATAATATTTCAATTGTTACTAGTGATTTGTGCATAAAACAAAACAAGTTAAAAGATCCCATATTTTGATTCATAATCATATTACAATTCATAATTGCTATTTGGTTTGAACAATTTTACCAATATCTTTCATTTTTCCAACTACGAGGAACAATTTCCCACCCGGAAAATTTGAACGGATATACAAAACTCGATTCACAATCGATCTGCATCTTATAATTGTCATATAAATATGAACAATTCATCAAAATCAAATAAGACTCGAGAAACTCTTTTCCGATCTATTTATGATAATATGATAATTAAAATGCATAATATTATTTAACCGATTTAGAAAACTAATTTTTCTTAGATTCGGAAAAATAAAAGTATAATCCATTTTGATTCATAATCAACACACAAACGCAAGAAAAACGACTTTTCTTAAAAGCGTCGCTCGACCCGACACCATGTCGTCCGAGTAAATATTGTGTCGTCTTGGTCAAACCTTTGCCGCTCGGGTCATCCCGTTCCAACCGGGACATACCCGTGCTGACCGAGTCATACTCGTGTCACCCGAGTCACACTCGTTCCGACTTACAAAAATCGAGTCTTGTCCTAATCATATTAGGACTCATCGTTAATAAAATTAAATTCCAATAATTTAACGTTCCCAATTTCAATCGAATCTTGACTAATCTAATTAGTCTCATCGTCAACAAAGAATTTGAGATTATAGTGGGTCAATTTAGGGTAAATTAAATTAAAACATAATCGATATTAGATATTAAATTAATTTTAATTCAATTTCAGAATTCAACAACTTAAATTCGCAAATTAAATAAACCCTAAACAAAAACAAAAATTACTAATGCATAATCTTGACGAAAATACAATTACTGGCCGCACAAAACAAGTTGATCAACTTGACCATGCAAAAGACGTAATAATAGCAAATTCTAACCAATTAATACACTTGCCTAAGTCGTAACACAAGTTCTTTAACCATGCAAAAGACGTAATATAAACACTTCACGATAAAGTTTTACGGGACAAATAAAGACAGCGAGAACCGTTCTCACGACAATAAGATATAATCAAATTAATACGCGGGTGGAATCCCTCATAACCAATTATGAGACATAGATTCACGTCAATTAGATTAATACTACGTAACAGAGGCTCTGATACCACTGTAGGGTTACAACCCTTAAACCCAAGGACCTGTTACGAGTATTAACCGAAAAGACAAAAGTAGAGGGATAACAATTATACCTTATTTGCAGCGGAACAACGTATTAATAAGAAGTATAATAAACCCAGAAATATATATAATCTCCACGGACAGAATAAATAATCTTCACGGATAGAATAGATAATTCCCACGGACAGAATAAATAATCTCTACGGACAGAATAAAGCACCCCAAACGTGATGCCTCCTTTGGTATCCACACGGGTACAGAACTGCGACGTATATGCTAGTATAAAGGTACGTGAGATCGTCTCACAACTTCTCTCTATATCTATCTTATAACTCTTTATAAGAAGAATACTCCGTATATATATTATGAGTCAATACTCTTAATTCCATATCTTGGTTCATCATATGAGCCTCCTTATATAGGAGATGAGAAACTAGAATTAGGTTATTAGTATAACCCTAATTACCATAATTAGATTATTAGTATAACTCTAATTACCATAACCTGACAACGCAGTTGGGTCCGTATTACTACTGACCCGATATAATTAATATCGTTATATTAATAATATCCCGTACATATTGTGTGTGACCCAATGAGCCCACTTAAGACTACCAGACACGTAACTCATTTACATATCAATCCGACATCGACCTCTAGCAAGGCATATCGGATACATAGACTTAAGCGGGTTAATCCGTAGGACAGTGGACATAACTCCTTCACATTCCGCATCAATGTAGAGTTCAAAGTCTTTCCTTTGCTTCAAAGCAGCAGCAGTAGTAGTAGTTGAAGGAGGAGGAATGTATTTAACGAGGATCACTGAATAGTAATTCAATGCAAGAAAATCAAATGCTCCCTTCACCAACTCAGAATCAGTCTTTGTGAATACAGGAAGACCAGCGCCCATCACTTTCTTCACCATTTCAGGGTTCTCTCCATACATTAAGGGATGTACCAACCTACCTTATTATATTATTACACAAATTAAAACCAAGCTCGCTTAATTAATTAATTAATTAGCATTTTGTCATTATATTATCGGTTCCGAAATTGATCCATCCAGTATATATATATATATATATATATATATATATATATATATATATATATATATATATATATATATATATATAGTACGTACAATTTTATTTATTGTCACTAACTACTTACCAGTTGGTATGAAATTCATATGATCTCTCGCAAGCTAATATGTCTTCACTTGAATTGCTATAAGGAATAAAGTAGCTAGTGTATAGACTGAACCCTAACTTTCCATCTTGTTTATCCTGCACTACGTACAAACTCACTCCATCATTACTTGGACTATATATATATTTCCTCCATTTTAATCTACATGTACGTTAACACTTACACACGGATATGTTCGTCACAACTCAAATCAATGGGTAATTAAATGTATCTTCGACACAAATATTAGACGATATATATTAATATATTGTAGTTAGTAGTAGTAATTAGTAGAGTCCCTTGACATTCCCGTCATTAGTGTACTAGTTATTACCTCCGGTATATATATACCGAGTTAGTTCAATGAAATAATCAAGACATTACGTTATCTTACATGGTATCAGCCTAATCGATTCTCTCAAAAATTCTTCCGCTTGCAAAAACTCTCGTGTTAAAACCACCGGCCGGAGATGGCCATACGTATTATACCATCTCCGGCGGGTCTCTTTTCTAGTACCACCCCTTCAACTCCTCACTCAGTAGTATTATTATAATATTTGTTATAATAATAATATGGTGAAGACGTGAAGTAGCAGGGGCTAGCAACATCCCAATGTGCTCATCCATTCAAATTTTCTTATTCCTTCGCCCAAGGTTTTATTATTGTAGTAATATATAAATAATGTCAATACTCTCCGTATACCGTTTGTCATATTGTTTTGTCGTCGTCATGTTCTTGGTTGACTCGATCCTTGCCAATACCGCTCCTACTCTTGTCGTTTGTCATGTTGTTTCGACAACCGCCGTCGCACTAAACCTCCACCCCGTCCCATCACCGCCTTCTCCGTGTCCATCTCAGGTTCGCCCCAGCAACCGCCCCTATCTCACGGGCCGGGTGGTCTGACTCTGTCGCCTACGACCCGCATGGCCAACCAACCGACAGTGGATCGAAGAGCCCAATCGGGTGTTTTATGTTTCGGTTTAGTCGTTTTTTTTTCCTTTTTTTTTATACTGTTGAGCTTTGCTCCAATTTGTGGTGCTTTACGGGTTGTCACGTTCCCGTACACCGTTTTTTTTCTTCTTTTTCATTTACACTGTTGAGTTTTGCTCCAGTTTGTGGTGCTTTACGGGTAGCCACGCTCCCGTACACCGTTTTTTTTTCTTTTTCATTTACACTGTTGAGCTTTGCTCCAGTTTATGGTGCTTTACGGCTAGTCACGCTCCCGTACACCATTTTTTTTTATGAGTGTCACGATCTGCCGCTTCGGCCTCGTGACCATTAGCTTTGTTAGCGTTTTTCTTTTATTGTCGGCATTCGCGCAATTTCGAGACATACGTTCAAGGCACATAGTTGCGGTTCCCACGTCAAAAGGTCGACTTGGTTCATCTTCAGCGGCATCTACAATTATCTTTTGGTCCAGTCAAAGCATCCGTAAACTACCGTTTTGACTGAGGGGGTGTATTAGACGATATTAATATATTGTAGTTATTAGTAGTAATTAGTAGAGTCCCTTGACATTCCCGTCATTAGTGTACTAGTTATTACCTCCGGTATATATATACCGAGTTAGTTCAATGAAATAATCAAGACATTACGTTATCTTACAGGAAGGATACTTCGTGTATATAAGGGCTACCAGCGGTCAAAATGTTTGGTTATTAGTTTACTACTGTATACTCCATCCGTTCCAACCATTTGTATCCATTTGCTTTATGCACGTATGTCGATACTCGTTTTCTTTTGTCTATATATTTAGTTACGTATTACTAAAAGTTTTAAGATTTTGATATTCAAAATGTATTCAATTAGACGATTTAAACAAGATCCCACATGAATACATTTTATCTTATATATTAGAAGTTATATCGAAAATTCATTCTACTTATAAATTAATAGTGCCAAAAAAAAAAATGTATACAATTTATTGGAACGGAGGGAGTATATCATCTCTTCAACGGATTATATATATATATATATATATATATATATATATATATATATATATATATATATATATCATTCAAAATTATTAGATCAATATTTAATACTTTTATAAATGTTCCTAATAAATTTCGAAGATAATTTTGTATGAAATTATATAACAATAATTAGCTGTGATTGAACATTTAAATCGCAAGTACAACTTCATTAAAATACTTCTCACCTGTAATAGGGAAGTGAGAAGAAAAATAAAAAGGAGGTGGTAGTGTAGTACTCCATAGTAACTACTCCCTCCAATCCATTCAATTCTTTACGTGGGAGCCGTTTTTGTGAGAAGAAATGGTGGGTCTATGTAAAAGATTGAATGGATGAGAGGGAGTAGGCTTTAGAGATTGTCCCATCGAATTTAATTTCTGATGAGTTGACGACGTTTGGTTAGAACATCTTTATCCATGGAGGAAAAATCTCCCCATTTAAAGAATGGAGAAAAAAAAATATTCATATGGTCTTCTAATTTATATATGGAGCGTAATAATATTATTCATGAACATTGAGAATAGAATGAAGAAAATCTTATTTAAAATGTGTATTTTAAATTCTTATGTAATAATGAAAGTGTATAATATTTAATTTTTTAAAGTTAATCTAATTTTTGTATGTATTATTCAATATTTAATTTTTTAAGTTAATCTAAATGTCTCAGGAGGATGAAAAAGCTAAAGAAAATCAACAAAAAAATTATTCCCATTCCTAATTTTTTTTAATACAATTATGGAATACAAAATCATTACTCTGTAAATGATAATATTGTACTCCGTGTAATTACGTCAAAAAAATAAAAGAAATATGCATAATATTATGATAATATAAGAGAAAAGTTGGGGTGTAACTGAATGTGTTAGAAATAATGCAAAGTGAAATTGTTGATCATTCTTGCATAGTAAGAGCATCTCCCATTAGTAGCATATTAAACCTAATTTATTAGCATGGTTATGATTGTCATTATATTTAGAATAATGATAATTCATTTTCCATCATAAAGTGACTTTGGATACCTTTTGAGGTTAGTCTCATATAACACTTATTATATAAAGTGAGAGTTATGAGAATGATGACATACATGAGAATATACATCAAATACTTCATCATCCAAATCTCTTTGATAAATTCTGAGTATACCATCAAGTTCAACTCCTAATGGTTGAGTACACAACATTTTAGGAGTGTTGTGTGACCTTGGGGGACGATACTCATTCCGATTTGTACCGTAGTCGGGGCGATATCGTTTCTCATTCAGCGACCTTCATACCACGACACAACAACGTGTATTTACTAGTTATATATCGCCCCTATAGTGACCCTATATTTCCAACAATTGAGAAACGAAATTATGTCACTATTATTGTGGTTGTGTCCATCACTTGTCATTGGAATTGTTTCAATTGGTTATCTTGTTTCGTTGGTAAGATTCATCTCGTTGAGGGTGAGACAGAAGTTCGGTATTATGGCAATAACTCCGTCTCTAGACCTCCGATATGAACGTGTAATATGGCGTTGGAAAGCTAAGAAGAAGGGCTACAACTCTTTAGTTGAAGTCGTGAGCTGATTCTGTCATTTACCTTTCGGAAAACGGGACACAATGTCGTGGTAGTATGCTGAAAATTTTTGAAGGTTTATGAGTGGATGATATTATCTTATTTTATTATCAATATTCATCCTTGAGAATGAGGTATGGTATCTATGAGTTTATTTCTTGTCTTCTTGTGATTCATGATGATATAATAATTACGTTTGGTAGATGAGTATCATTTATCGTCATTGATTGGAAGATAAATTATCTGATAAGAGTAGGATGTTAATGTTGTTTCTGAACATATATATGAATGTGTTAGTCTCAATATTTCATGATAAATGATGAATTCGCACATATATTTTTAATTTTATATGACTAAAAAAGTGAACATTTTCTTAAACTTTTATCGAGTCTTGATATTGCATCTTGGAAAGAAGATTTAGACTCATGTTTATGAAAAATGGTATGTGTATAGTCAAATAAAATAATTAATGCGATTATTAGTGGTGTAATATAATAATGATTAATTATAAAGGATTATTGTGCAAATTATGATGGTTAGAAAATGACCATGTGGAGATTATATGCTCTTATGAGTAATGAGAGTAATATTTGGATTTATTATATGGCCGTTATAATTTTATTCTATTCACTTAATATATATGACATTGAATATTATTCATTAATCAATTTAAGAACATTATGTATGTTTTGCTTGAGAAATTGAATATGTATAATATATGTTGGGATTATATATTAAGGTGATTTTTCGTATCTTTATTAATGTTTTGAAAAGGCACGTGTGTACTTGTCTTGTAAATTATTTTGGATACATTTGGAAGGAGAATTTAACTTCACACTAGAGACGCATCAATGCTCACTTGAGTAAAATAAGCTATATGTGGGGGTTAAATATTTTATTTTTATTGACATGCATAATCTTGATCAAGTGTTTATTAAATAATTGGATGAATTATTTGATAAATTACTCTAAGAATAGATTATGGAATAGATCAATTGTCAGACACAATTATTTGATATCTAAAGTTGAGATGATTAATGAATGAATAATTTGTACATTTTGTTTGAACGATTATGTTTGTCACTATTTCTAGTGTGACAACATGTGAGGGAAGTCATTCAACTTATTTGATAAAATTATTCATGCATCAATTTTAAAGTTGATATCTTATAATTTGTAAAGAGTATGTATATCTCTAATTATGGGGGAAAGTGAGGATCGATAACGTGTTTTATACATGAATAATGGAACCAAATGTAAGAGTTTTAATTTGTTGACTAAGTCAATAAATAATGGTTGCGTAAGGTTCATTCATTTATGTTGTACATTTGGCTTACACCACACTATATGAGATTATGATGATTGATTTTATGTGAGTAAAGGATATATATTTTAATTTGTGGATTTGCAAAAAAAGAATATATAAGTGAAACAATCATCGAAATCGTTGTTCTCTAATATAAGAATGATGATGTATATATGGTGCAATATTGAGAATTGCAACATGTTGGATATTTATAAAAGATGTTGGATCACAAGGTAAGATGCACAATGATCATGAGTAATCTTTCATCTTTATAATAATTTTATTATAAGTCTATTGAGAAGACTGTTATAATTTTATGTATTATGTATGCGTATTATTTTGCTTCTTTAACCTTATCGGGGTAATGCATGGTGATTGAGAGCTTAATATTTATTGCATAATTGTGGGGGCATCAATTGCTATGCAATGTTTGATGTTAATTTCAGCTTTGTATTGCTAAAAATGATGTGTCGTGAATTACACACATGTATTATACAGATTTGAGAGAGTTGAAATCATCAAATATAGTTTGGTGTATTTGAAAGGTTGAGCATACAACTCTTAATGGTCTTATAGCCCGAATTTGGGTGGTCCTTGTGAGACGAACTTGATGAGATCACCGTAATGATAGAGGTTGAGCATATAGCTCTTAATGATCTTATAGCCCAAATTTGGGTAGTCCTTGTGAGACGGACTTGATGAGATCACCGTAATGATAGAGGTTGAGATATTCCTCTTAATGAATCTATATCCCTATGTTTGGGTGGTCCTGTTGTGAAGGTCTTATAGTTATGAAGGTCTTATATCCCTATGTTTGGGTGGTCTTATACAACTCTTAATGGTCTTATAGCCCGAATTTGGGTGGTCCTAGTGAGACGAACTTGATGAGATCACCGTAATGATAGAGGTTGAGCATATAGCTCTTAATGATCTTATAGCCCAAATTTGGGTGGTCCTTGTGAGACGGACTTGATGAGATCACCGTAATGATAGAGGTTGAGATATTCCTCTTAATGAATCTATATCCCTATGTTTGGGTGGTCCTGTTGTGAAGGACTTGATGGATTCATCGTAGTATTGAGAGGTTGAGCTTTAGAGCTCTTAATGATTCTATAGCTCATAAGTGAGTGGGTCATGTGGAGATATCCTTGATAGAATCACCTAAGTGGGTGTGAAGGGTTGGCCTTCTTCTATGAGAGATTGAGTAATCTTTCTAGAGCACTCATCAAAATCCCAAGGTTCATTCGGCCATAAATTAGTTGAATCGTATTGCGGAACTTGTGTGGAACTTAAGGTATGATATGTGTTGTGAGGATAATTCAACCGAAATGCAATAAGGAATTCAAATCGAAAGATATTCTCTTATTGTAAGTAAGTTGTTGACTCATTTCACTAATACGTTAATTCAAATCGAAAGATATTAACGTCTAAGTGTCAACCTTTTCATATGCTCAGGATTTTTGTTTTCGGTTTATCATTTGCATTAGTGGGGGATTGTTAGAAATAATGAAAAGTGAAATTGTTGATCATTCTTGCATAGTAAGAGCATTTCCCATTAGTAGCATATTAAACCTAATTTATTAGCATGGTTATGATTGTCATTATATTTAGAATAATGATAATTCATTTTCCATCACAAAGTGACTTTGGATACCTTTTGAGGTTAGTCTCATATAACACTTATTATATAAAGTGAGAGTTATGAGAATGATGACATACATGAAAATATACATCAAATACTTCATCATCCAAATCTCTTTGATAAATTCTGAGTATACCATCGAGTTCAACTCCTAATGGTTGAGTACACAACCTTTTAGGAGTGTTGTGTGACCTTGGGGGACGACGCCCATTCCGATTTGTACCGTAGTCGGGGCGATATCATTTCTCATTCAGTGACCTTCATACCACGACACAACAACGTGTATTTACTAGTTATATATCGCCCCTATAGTGACCCTATATTTCCAACAGAATGTATCTCCTAAATGGAGAGAAAAATCATCCATGGGTATAAGTCTTGTTTTTGTTGAATGGAGAATGAAAATGATGACTATGAATCACCCGAACGGAGAAATTTTTTATCCATTGATACAGATGCCCTTAATAACATTTGGATTATTTTTTTTTCTTTTCATTACTCCGCAATGAGGACACCTTTACAGGTAAATAAGTGTTATGTGTAATGTTTGTAAAGGCAAAATGGCAAAATGGGTAATAATATTTGGGATGGACGAAGTTGTAAAAAAATAACCTAAAAAAGAAAGTAAAGAAATTGGGCAATTTTAAGAACTTACCTAAAAGGAAATACGAAAAAATCTTCAAGGGACTTTAAAATTAAAAAAAATAGTTTTTTTTGATCTTTATGGCGACGTTGGGTTGGGCATGGCCGTCGATTGGCATGCTCAGAGTGTGCTAAGCACCGGGGTCCAAGATTTTTGTGGGCCCAAAACTCAAACTTACTAAGCTATATTAATGTTTGGGGCAGTAAAATCAGGGCCGGTCTTGAGCAATTAGAGGCCCTAGGCAAATTAATAAGATTAGGCCCCGTTATAGCGAAATTTGGAATCAAGTATTCAAGTGCACGTTTGATATTTTTTTCCTGAATACTACATCGAAAATAAAAATTACAACCCTAAATTTGTTACTGTATATTTTTCTCTTGTGAATAATATATTAAAAATGAAATTAAGGTCCGAAAATTTTAAATTGTAAAACGGTTTTTCTAACGTGTGTCTAGGGGTGTTCAAAAATTGACCCGAACCAGCAAACCGGACCGGACCGGACCGTAAGGTCCGGGTCGGTCCAGACCGGGGCACGTACCAGTCCGGTCTCCGGGTCCCAAAAAAGTTGGTAACCGGTCCCCGGTCCGGTCCGGTCCGGTCCACACTTTAAAAAAATATCAAATTTAGTGTATTTTTACGGTCCGGTCCGGGTTCTTTGTTAACCGGTCCGGTCCGCGGGTTTGGGTTTTTGGGTTTCCGGTCCGCGGGTCAAACCGGTCCGGGTTTGGACCGGTGAACACCTGTGTCCACTGGGCACACGTTAATAACCTAACTAAAGCAAGTTTAAGTGAAAATATAACTTGGTACTCCCTCCGTCCCCTAAAATTCGTTTCATTCATTAAAATACTCCTCACAGGGAAATTGGACAATCTTTTAGGGACGGAGGGAGTATAATAATTTCTCATAATATTATCCTACTTAAACTTTCTTTAATTAAGTTATTAACGTGTACCCACTGTGGGCACACGTTAAAAAAACTGTAAAGCGATTATAAAAGTATGTAAACATAGTCAACAAAAAAAAACTTCAAGTATATACTCCGTAATAATTTGGGATTGATATGAACTCTCGCAAATCAACATAAACAATACAAAAAGACGACTCATATTTAATAAAAACAAGAATAAAAATCACCAATAAAAAAACCCTTAAAAAACGGGAGTCATGAGGGCTTGATCCCGCATGCTTTGCACCAACAACCAAAGCCCTAACCACTATGTCTACGTCATTTCACTTGTGAAAGTACTGTTAGAAATACATTTTTATCTATTTTTAATTTTTTATCTTCGTATTGGCCCCCTTCCCACATTGGGCCCTAGGCCTTTGCCCCTCCAAATAACCCTCAGGGCCGGGCCTGAGTAAAATGAATATAAAATACATTTGTTCTAGTGGTGTGTGTTTTGCATTTTGTATGGGCCTAGCTATATGTCGTGTGTTCGACTCTTTTATGCACCAAAATCTCTATATTTTTGTTATGTTTTTTATTTATTTATTTTTCTCCAAATAAAATTGGATATTAATGACTAAATCTATACAAATGAAATTATATAGTCATAAAATTGAACTTTATTAAGTCGTGCATCAGTTTATTACGGAGTACAAATTAGGTTTTGTGTCTAACTTTTGATTTATTATGTCAAAAAAAAAATATATTTTCTTGCTATTTAGGGCCTCAAAAGAACGTTTTGAACCGGGGCTCTCAAAATCATTTGACGGCCCTGGGGTTGGGAATATTTGAAATTTAAATAAATAAATAAATTTTGAGTCGGACCTGGTTGGGTCGTCATTTTTTGATCGGGTCGGTCATCGGATTGACTCGGGTTACAAACTGAATCAGGGGGTGGGGTGGCTATTTGGGAATAGAGGTTATGATGGTATCAGATTAGGGTTGGCAGCTGTGTAAGTGTGTAAGTGTAACGCATGAAAATTGGGAGACCCGAATCAAGTGGATTTATTATAGCCTGGTAGACGGAAACCAAAGAATATACCATACTTCACATACCTTGTAGTTTTGGTGATAGAGTCTTGCAGCCGATGCATGAGCAAGCAGCGTATGGTGAGCAATAAGAAAGGGGTCAAATGAGTTAGCCGCTGCCGCCTTGATGTTGTTGTTGTTTCCGGTGGAGTAATTGAGTTTATTATTATTAGAAGAAGAATAAGAAGATTTGTGTTTAGAAATGGGTGATTGTGATTTCAAGGGTCGGTAAGTGATATATCCAAATAAATTAGCCTCATTAATAGTAGTCCAATGCTTCACTCTGTCGCCAAATTCTCTAAAGCAAACTTCAGCATATGCTCTGAAGTCTTCCCTGTATATATGTATGTACACATTTTACCTTCATTAATCCTTAGATCTTACCCTAAATATCGATCTAGAAAATCGAGCGAGCAAAGGCACTACGTACGTACACAATCCTTGGATTTGTGAACCCTCCATATTCATCCTCCAATACAAGGGGTACATCTTGGTGCAACAAAGTAACATGTGCTTCTATTCCTGCAAATTCAAATCATATACTCCAGTAGTCAGTAGATGATGGATTTCAATTTAAAACCTGCCCTCCCTCCCTCCATATTCTATTCATTTATTCATCCTCAAATTCACTTGTACGGAGTAGTATTTATTTTGTAGGAACGATGAGCAACTTGATTGTACTGTGGTAATTACTAGTAGTTAGCTAGCTTGAGTAGGTGTTACTACTACCGTACGTACCATGGGTAACGAGTTCATCGATGAGATTGTTGTAGTATTCCAGACCTTTGGGGTTAATAGAACCTCTGCCATCTGAATCAAGCAACATATATAGAGTATATGTATGATAATACGTATAATTGGGTAATCAAGTTTGATCTTGGGGCCGGGTTTGATTAAGCTAGGGATAAGCAGGGATGTTACTAGGTAATAGTCTCGACCACGAGATGGAGAACCTGTACGCATCCAATCCTGTTTCTACCATGAGCCGAACGTCATCCTATAATTAACATAAAACGCATCAGGGTTAATTAAGAGTAGTAGTGTTAAAGCAAGTCATGAAACTGTAGTTAGGTCACTCACTCCCAGGCCAAAGGGAGTTAGCTGCATTCGATTGATTACTCAGAAGTGAACTTTGTCACGTGGCTGGCCGGAGCACAATTTACATCATCATCATCATCGGAGAACGATCGAAGGAGTGCATGCATATATATATATATATATATAAAGCGAAATGAAGAGGGAATTATATTAGAGTACCTTGTATCTATGATACTCATCACATGTTACATCTGCATTACTTGGGATAGGGCCTGTAACAGTACATACATTAAACAAGAAGAAAGAGAGGAAGGGAGACGTATGTAAGTCAAGTAAAAGTATACCTGTACGCGCATGAAAATCCGCTGTGCTGGGAGTTCGTCCATCTTCAAACGCGGCTCCTTCCACCTTCACATATCATATCATATCATATCATATTTCAGTCAATACGTACAGTGATCATTACAGGCATGCGGGGTATATGGTACCTGGTAAGCTGAAGTTCCAGCCCCGAATATGAAAGCAGCAGGAAAATCGTGGCGGTTTAGGTCATCTTTTGCAACGGCAGTAGTCAGTTTTGGAGTGGAGTTCAATAGTCCGCAGTAAACAAGAAAAGGAAGTAGTAAATACTGAGATGCTCTTCTAATGCAACTAACCATACTTACTTGTCGATCACTGTGTGTTTTTCACAACCAACTCCATCACACATGTCATATTATATATACACAGACATAACCATGGTTACTGGACTAGCGAATCACGTAGGAATGGTTACACAGGACACGTATTCTAAAAGAATGAATCGTCTAGTAAGTACTCGTGCTTAATTGCTCCTAGCAGCCGTGTAGGCCCCACTGGCTTCCTTATTTTGGACTGACAAATTGTACTTGGATAGAAAGTGAACATAATAAATAGATTGAGATTTCTAGCCAACAATTGTAGTGACCAGTGAGCATTAATTGTATGATCCATGAAGAAGCTCTTTAATGCATACTACTACTCCGTACAACATAAGCTTATTCTTCCACCCGCCAAATTAATACATACTCCGTCGGTTGAGTTATGACTGTCGGTTGAGTTATGACTACGTGTGACGATAAATACTCGGATCTTCAACTATTTTAAGTACATACGTACGGAGTGGCTACTGAACTATATATTGTCCTTCTAGCCAAGGGCATCTTAATAAATTCGGAGGCACTGTTCGAGTCTCGAGTTTGAAGCCCTTATAGAAGTGTATCCAACAAGGCTAGAAGAGAAGTAAACTCAAACCACCACACTACAAGTCACATGTAAAGATATTATTATCTCATAATTTTGTATATAGAGAATTCCTCAGAAATAGGATTATGAGGTCCAGTAAATTTGGAGGCCCAATTCCGTTGTTCACCCTGAATCCCCTATTAGACGTCCGCCCCTACTTCTAGCTACCTAGATTCTCCTTGGTGATGTACAAGTACTGCCCTATGCCATTTGCGGGTACTAGCTGGAATTTTACTTGTCAGGTGGTTGCCTTGGCACACGTGACATGTCATTCAGAGTCAGTAACGGATGTTTCCAATGTATGACGGGTAGATGATAAGCTGATGGATGGGAGTAGACGGGCCCATGGGACACCGGACACGTTGTTAGGAATTCGAGTTTCAGCTTCCCTGATTTCTATGTATGTAGTTTACTAAAAATAGGGTCGGGAGTATTTTGGCTTTGAAATTAAAAATACATTATTCACGTCGGATTAGGATTAAATATGTGGTGGATTAACGCTATTACAAACGCTTATTATCTTATTCGATTCATAACTATATGATAAAAAAATTGGATTAATTAACAACAGCTACCCTTTACAAAGGGGGATTAGGTAGATCCCCGGATGGGACCTCGATATTTAGGACGGACAAATTGTACATGGTTAAAAAGTGAATAATATGAATAGAGATTTCTTGTGAACATTAATTGTAGTAAGCAAAATTGTCTACTTTGGATCGGATAGAGGATTAAGAATCGAAACATTGGATTGAATCGAGTATATAAGATTCTACATAATATAGAATAAATAGGCCATGATTCGGCATAAGACAAGCAATTGGGCCAGTCCCATGCATGATGCATGACCCGAAGATCCGATTAATTGGTGGCCACGACCCGACGAAATGCCGACTATGATACTTAGGCCATGTTTTACCATGGAGAAAAACTTCTCCATGAGGTGCCATGGAGAGAAACACCACTTTTTACCGTGGATATACTCTCCATCAACATGGAGAAAGGTAAAATTCTCTATGTTGGTGGAGAAATGGATGGAGATTTATTATGGGGTCCATAGGTTAATTATAATAAAAAAATGTTGAAAATGAGTGAGATAAATAGATAAAAATGAGTTGGGAAAGGTGTGGGTCCCATAATGGAGAGGTTGATGGAGAAAAATGATATCCATTATAATTGAGAATTTTTGGGTAGAGAAAAAAAGATGGAGAATAGTAATGGAGAGAAAATATGGAGAAAATTTTATCCATGATAAAACATGCTTAGAGCATGTACATCCATGAAGTGAATGGCTCTCCATGAATAGGATGGAGAAAGAACCCTCCTCCATTCATGGAGATTGCATTCTCCATGGACGGATGAATGAGTTTTATCCGTGCAGACGGAGAGGTAAAAAGAAGGGGCATTTGATGTGGGTGGGGACCATGGGAGCAGTGGAGCAGCATTCTTTTTTTTTTTTTTTTTTTTGATATTTACGCACCACTTCAGTGCATTTGCCAAAAAATGGAGTGGATCCACAAATTTGTTCAACAAATAAAAACATGCCAAGTGTTTTTATTTAGGGGAATTAATTCCTCCCTTTCATTCATATGCAACATTGCAACGTCTTTTTTATACTAGTAGTATTTAAAAAAAGTTTTCTATGTTATCGTCTTTATTTCGTAATGAAAATCAAAATATTTTCAACGTCATTACTTTTACGTTGTCTAAAAAATGATTATCACAAAACATAAATTAACAAGTCATAGTTATGTTTTTAAAAACATCGATTATTATTAATCAATTGCCAATGTAAATTAAATAGAAAGATAACTAAAATAAAATTAATGTGTGGGGTATGATAAATGAGGTGGATGTGGTAGGGTTGTTTATTGAGAGAAATTGAATCCTGGAGCAAATTTATTTAGGAAAGATAAAGTAGGGTAGAAAAAGTGAGGTGGAAGGAGTGGGGTCCAATATGGAGAGAAAATGGATCCATGAATAGTCATGGCCTTATTAGATTTCTTTTGGCAAGAGTACATGATACCAGAGCTACGTAGCTTTGTAGTTCATTTATACTACTAGTAGTAACAAATACTCCGTAATAAGATAAATATCACGGAGAATATATACCCATCTTCTTCTGATAATAATAAGTGTTAATTGTATATTTGTATGATAAAAAAACGGAATTGCTAAATCATACACGGATTTTACTCCGTTGTACACATTTTGTCATTAATTTTTCCGTGTTTGCCCTTCCTCTAGAAAAAACCCTCTCCCATCCTCTTCCTCAAACCCTAAACAATTCACATTAAACAATTAACCCAAAAATTCTACGATTATTGATTTCATTTCAGACATGGCAGAACTAATTTTTTTGTTTTGTTAATCATCTCATCAATTTCTAATTAGTAATTGAATTATACTCCGAAATACTTTTCTAGTTAGAGAATCGACGCTATTTCATTTTTTATCATTGGGCAGTCCGTGAAGTGGGCGACGTAGGGGGACTCCTCGACGGAGTAGGGAGGCTAGCCGTCGGGGAGGGGTGGTTGTAGGCTGAGTGGAGTCGAGCGCGGGGTTAAGTTGGGCTGACGTGGGGTCAAAATTCGAGAGCGGTGCAGGTGGTTGTCGGCGTTGGGTCGATTGCAGGTGATTGTCGGCGTTGGGTCGACTGCAGGTGGTCGCCGATCATGATGGTGGTGCATCGGATGGCAGGGTGCTAGGTTGGGTGAGGCTTGGGCCTTGGGGATGAGGTCGGGGTTTCCTTCTTCCTGATTTTTTCTGTTCTTTTCTCTCTCAAATGGTGGTGGGGAGGTGAGAAATGGGAGGGACAAATATGGTATTTGCGTGTACAACGGAGTAATTTCCGTGTATGATTTAGCACATCCCTAAATAAAACTCTTCATTTAAGAGACGAGGAGTGAATCTGAATGATAAGCCTCTACTTCTTTGCTAAGATTAACAACGAGACGTACACGAAATACTCCACCGTTTTTTAATTACTCGTAATTGATATTTAATTTTGTTAATTACGTACTTTAATTTACTCCAAATAATAAATTACTTATTTTATTTTACTTGTTTTTCGATACGCTACTTATTTTATTTTACTGGTTTGATAAGCTTTAAATTTCCGAGGATAAGTTATAGCAATATCTTGTAGAATTGATACGAAATGTAGAAAAGGAAAAATAAATTATTTGTTTAAACTTGAAGGTAAGCAGTAACATTATAGGACCCGTACTAACTACTCGTAGTAACTACGGAGTACAAGGTAGTGTAGGCACAAGGTAGTGTAGGCTCGTAGCTAGCTTAGACTATGTTTATCTACAGACTCATCTTTTTTTCTCAGACTCGGCCACCTCAGCTTTCCACTCACTTTTCATTCTTCAGACTCAGACTCAGACTCATTACAAAAGTACACTTTATCCACAGACTCATCTCAGACTTTCTCACCTCACATACCTTATTTTATATTATTTTTTCATTCATTTCACCTCAACTTTTTACCTACCTTATTTTATTTTATTATTTTTATATTTACCTCATTTCACCTCAAATCTACCTGCCTTATTTTATTTTTTTATTTACCTCAATATCTACGTTTATTTTATAACTCGAATAATTACAATTAAATAATTAATTGTTAAATAAATATTGTGACATACGAATAATTTTACATCCAAGTGGTCCTTATTAAAGATGACAATCGGGCGGGTGGATCGAGTTCGGGTTGGGTTGTCGGTAGACCTGACAAACAAGTCAACCGGGTCGGGTTTGGGTCAGGTGACTTTTGCGTTGACTTTAAGTCGGACCATATCATTTCGGGTTTGCTATTTTCATCTTTTTTTAAGGATATCGACTCGTTTTTTATAATAATAGTCGGGTCAATTTTGGGTTAGCTCGGGTCATTTCAGGCTACGAGTCAACCTCGAATCTTTAGTTTGGATATTAGATCGGGTTCGGGTTGGCTTATTCGGGTCCGATCGGGTCGAGCCAGTTTTGCCATGTCTAATTGTCGGGTATGGGTCAGATGCGGATCATTTTCCGGGTCAGATCGTTGGTTCGGGTCGGGTTTGGTCATGTTCAGGTTGAACTAGGTTTTTTTTGGTTTGGTCGGGTATAACCATCGATTCATTATCCATTATTATTACTACGTGTCGTGTTATTTATCATTTATTATATGAATTTGGTTTTTATCATCTATACAACTATATCATCTAATACAAATTATTTTGGCCATGTTCTTTTGTACGGAAGTGAAATGAGCTAAAGTGTAATGAGATAAAATGGAATGAGTTGAACTGAACTGAACTAAGCTGAGCTGAGCTGAACTAAAGTAGCCTGAAATACAGAAATAATAATAATAATAATAATAATAATAATAATAATAATAATAATAACAATAACAAGTTTACTTGTTACATGGGGAAACGTATAAACCGTCCCTTAACTCTAGTTGGTCTTGGAGGAGGATCTGCTGGGTTAAGGACCTATTTTACGATAATAAGCTTTTCCCCATGTTACTGACGCAGAACATGGATTATACAGTAGCTAAAGCATATAATTGGATTCGTCATCCTAGACCTAAAATAAGTTGGAAAAATCTGGTTTGGAATAGAGTGGACCTGCCAAAACACGGGTTCATAGCGTGGCTAGTATGCCAGGGTAAGCTTCTTACGAAGGATCGACTAGTCAAGATGAGTATGGTGGTGGATAAAGAATGTTTCCTATGTGGCACAGCGGATGAGGATCATGAACATCTTTTTTCCCGGTGTGTCTATGCTCAGAGATGCTTCTCACTCCTGTCAAGCTGGTTAATGTGCTGTGTGCCGAGTGTTAATACAGCGGTTTGGTGGGAGAAGACAAGACGTAAATCCATGATGCTTAAGCAGGTTATGGCAGGGGCAATTGTAGCTGTCTGGTATCACATATGGAGAAATAGAAACCATAGCAGACTGTACCAAAAAGTGGAGAGGCCGGAGTATGTTATTGCTACTATCAAGCGTGATATATGCAATAGGGTTAAGATTTTGAGTAGAGTTGTAATGAGTAAATACCGACATCAAATTGATAGATTAATGTAGTGTCTCACATATAGGATGATAGAGGAGAAGATTGTATTGGTGCCGCGAAAGTTGATTTCCCACTTAGGCCCTGTTCTTTTCGGCTTAATTTCAGCCCGTTTCAGACCAGCTCAGCTTTTATCAGCTCAGCCCAGCTCTTCTCAGCTCAGCTCAGCTCCAATATTTTTCTTAAAATTATCAGATAATTTATATAAGAAATTATTAGTTTCAGCTTCTATAAATTCAGCTCAGCCCAGCTCAGCTTCTATCAGACCAGCTCAGCTCTTATCAGACCAGCTCAGCTCAGCTCAACCTTGTTTCAGCCGAAAAGAACAGGGCCTTAATATACATACTTACATTTGCACCAAAAAAAAAGTTTACTTGTTACAAAAAAAATATTAATTACTATTTAAACAACAACAAATAATAATAATAACAATAATAATAACAACAAATAATGTTAATTATTGTATCAAAAAATATTAATTATTATTATATTAATTTTAATTTTAATAAAAATACTATTAATAAAAATATTTTATAATAATAATAATAATAATAATTAATTAATAATAATATTATAATAATAATATTAATATCTATAATTAATATTAATATTAATAATTAATATTAATATTAATAATTAATATTAATAGTAATAATATTACTAACAATAAAAAAATATTAATATTAATAATTAATATTAATATTAATAATTAATATTAATATTTAATAGTAATAATATTAATAACAATAAAAAAATATTAATTTTTATTATTATATTAATATTAATTATTATAAAAATGTCATTAATTTTTATTATTATATTAATATTAATTATTATAAAAATGTCATTAATTTTAATATTTAATAATAATAATAATAATATTTAATAATATTTAATAATAATAATAATAATATTTAATAATATTTAATAATAATAATAATAATAACAACTTATTTGAACTGAACGGAACTGAACTGAACTGAATGAACGAGTCTGAGATTGAGTCTTTGAAATCCAAGACTCAACTTCAGACTTATCTGAGTCTCAGACCGTCTCAACCACTTTAACCAGGTATGAGTCTCAGACTCAAAGAATCTGAGTCTCAGACTTTTGTTCAGACTCAACTTCAGACTCCCTTTAAACTTAGATCCGTCTGAGACTCAGACTTGTACCAACCACATTATCCAGGTATGAGTCTCAGACTCAACAAATCTGAGTCTCAGACTCGTACTCAGACTCACACTCAGACCCCCTTTAAACTTAGCCTTAGAATTATTGGAGATTTGGAACTGTTTTAATTGAAGAGCAAAATAGCTTAAAATTCCAAGGTGATAAAAGATAGCTACATAATCATCCACCATTTCGTTCATTTATTTGTCTTTTATATTTACCGTGAGGAGTATGTTGATTAAAGGCAAACAAAAGAATGGAACGGATCGGGAGTACGTACGTAGTACTATATTGTAGTGTTTATCGTACTTGTTCTTAGAATCTTAGTTCATTATCCTGTACGACGGAAAAACTTTTGGCTAGATTATACTTGTGCTCATTTGAATTGGTGTGATACATTTTATTATTCAAACCTTTCGCGTACGTTTTCTCGTTTAGTTGATCTGAGTAGACAGATGAAAATGTGAGACTGCTTCATTCATGTTAATTTAAATTTATTTTTTAACGTTACTTGCAGTTATGATACGAAGTGATTATTCGTGTAATAAAACAATTTGAAGAGGGACAGAATGAAAAGAGAGACGAGATTTTTTTTGTACGTGGAAACCCAAAATTCTGGGAGAAAACCACGGGGGGATTCTAAGTCCCACCAAGACACTTTCACTATCATTATTCTTTCTCTTACAACTACTTTGACACCCAAAAAAAACAATTATCTATGTGGTCATCGTCTTCTTCCTCCACTATCTGTAACCTAACAATGATAATGGCTCCGGTAGAGGTTGCGCCTTGCACCAGCGTACCAAATTTAACATGGAGTCTAAGTTATACTAGTAAAATAATCACATGTACGTACATGTGGCTACAAAAAATCTAGTATGAAAACATCCACGAGTCGCGCTGGTATGGGGACACAATTACCACCAGATATGTGGCCATATCGATCATACTAAACTAGCTAAACCCATGTAATTAAATTGACAGACTCTTCTAACATAAGACGCTCCAAATTTGCTGATCCTAGCTTCAAAAACAACTTATACACACACGTACATGCATGCAGAACTAACACCCAAACCAAAACCAGATGCATCTCCCGGGTAGGCTCGAACTAACTTAATTGAGCATGCATGCATGCATGCAGTAGTCTAGAACTAGTATCATAAAATCGACAGCTTAAGCTGGTGCTTTCACCAAAAACGCAGGCAGCAGCATGCATGCATGCATGTACGTACAATACAACTCAATTCGGGCCTATACGCACGCCTTCCTTGGTTGTAGCTCGATCACCAAGTATATATAGAAGCAAGCATATACACTTTTTGATGTAACCTTCCAAGTTGGGTTAGATTGCTCCGCCACATACCATGCGTCCAAAGCAATAAATTTAATTCACATCGCCCAACTTAATTAGCCGCCATATATAGCACTTGCCACACAATGTACTTCTAGCAGCGTGGGTTATATATATCATTAGTGCCATGGAATCCGGATCTATTCATTTACTATAGTCTTATACGATCCTAATTATTTTACGAATCATCCCTCGCGTGTTTGCGTTCCACACCCCAACACAGTGCAATGACTTGGTGGACATTATAGAGGGTTATACTTATTGCTCATACTCTTGGTCGCGTCATCCCGTGACCGCTGTGGCTCCAAGCAAAAGATGATGCCATTTACATTTACCCACTCACACTCACTCAACACTCAACACTGTGTTACTGTTACTGTTACTGTTACAGCAGCAGTAAAACTGACAGTACACTCATATCATATCATATCATATCCTACCTCAAAGTAATAACCTCCTCTCCTCTCCTCTCTCACTTTCACACCTGAAAAAGCCCTCATAAAAACAAAACACTTAACACACCACACCATGATTATTCACTGACTCACAGTACACATCATTGTTGTTGTTGTGGTGGTGGTTGGAGGATGGCGAGCAGCGGGAATGGGGCGGCGGGGAGGAGGAAGCCGTCGTGGAGAGAGAGGGAGAATAACAGGAGGAGAGAGAGACGGAGAAGGGCGATTGCGGCGAAGATATTCGCAGGGTTGAGAGCACAGGGTAACTATAATCTACCCAAACACTGTGATAATAATGAAGTTCTTAAAGCTCTTTGTGCTGAAGCTGGTTGGATTGTCGACCCTGACGGCACCACTTACTCTTGCGTACCCTTTCACCGAGTTCCCTCCAAGAGCATCGAAGCATTGTGCCTTGAGATATATATATTTATTTCCATTTTGAGTACGTTTTGACGACGGGGTCACACCCCTCGCATGTCTCTTGGTTCCCAATTTTGAAGGTCATGTGCTAGTGTAATGGGCAAACATTTTAAGGGTTGCGTGCGTATGCTCATACCATCGGTCGCAGTCATCCCGTGACCACTGTGACCCCTGATTAATCAGGTAGCCTCCGAAGCATCGAAGCATTTCATCGTAAAACGAACCATTAGACTGTACATTATGAATAAATTAGATCTCAAGCGACGGAAACTTGTTAGCCGCAAGGTCAGGCATCATGTAAATCATCCCCTCAACACGGACTGAAACACCAATTAGTAATATGCCTGCCTACCTACTTGGATTTTATTTCATTAATTATTTAAGGTGTACGTATAGGCTCCAATTAAGTCATATATGCATGCATGCATGCACAATACTCCAATAAATATAGGGTTTATTCATAATAACCTGCCGATTTTATGACACTAGCTTAGCTAGCTCCCTGACTTCCATCCTTAACTTACTAAAAGTGACGCCCTAGTAATGATTTTTTAGACATGACTTGACCTATACACAAAGTAATGACACGTAAACAAAAGCTGCATGCATGCAAGTGGAAAACCAAAGCATCCAAAGACACTAAAAAGAGATCGTTGGATTTATTTTTTTCTTGGTTTTGTTTAAATAAAACAATTAAAAACCGAAACTTAAAAATAAAATTAAAAAAATCTTATTTTGAGGAAAAAAAACAAGTAAAACCTTTTTTTGAAGTACATTTTAGGCAAAAAAAAAAAACATTCCGTATCATTACAAAAACGACGGATATATAGCGTTTTTTGAAAAATAATATGAAAATGAAATTAATGATTTTTTTAGTGCTTTTGTTGAAATGAAAGTATGACTAAAAAAAGGAATACATAGATACTTTCAAAAAAAAGAAAAATAGACAACACTGTTTTGTGTTCTCTTTGTTTATAAAAAGTAAAGAAAAAAGTTTTTTTCTTTTAAATTGTTTTTAGATAAATAAAACATTTTTTTTTTAAAACATAAAAGTGAAATGTAGATAGGAACATGAAGTTCTCCGAAATGAAAAAAAATCGTTTTATGAAAAGAAAGAATCGAAAAATTAAAAAGATTAAAAGAAAATCATTTTTTTGATTTTTTTTTTTTAAGCATAGAGTATATATTAAGAGTGAAAAGAGTGAAAGATAGGGTAGATAGGAACAAGAAGTTCTCCCAAAAGAAAAAAAAAATGTTTCACGAAAGGAAAAAAAAAAACGAAAAATTAACAAGATTAAAAGAAAATCATTTTTTTGAGAAAATAGTTATGAGTAATATAGAAGTAAAGACATGAAAACAAAGAAAGAAGATGGAGTAGGTACGTACCTTAGCTTGCTTATTAGTGATGGAGTAGTGAATAGAGTATGTATAGTATTCAACCCTAACTGGCCTCTGGCTAGGCTCCAGCATTAACCCCTTGACCTAAATTATCCTTGATGAGTTTTCTGACATCTTTAGACCTCGAATATCCCTTGTAGAACCTCTCATGCACCGACCTCAGCTGAGTCAAAACCCTAATAAACTCTAGGTCCATATCACCTTTGTTGCATTCCTCCTTAACCGCCCACTCGACTCCCTTCCCTCCTGCGGCCAACCCAGCCCCAAAGAATCTGTACGCCTCAATCTGTACTAGGTTGTCGGTATACCCTGCCCAAACCTCCCTCGAATCATCGACAACAACGGTAACTTGCTCCGGATACAGAACAATATCAAGCCCCTTTGACCCCGTTGAGGTGCAATCTTCCCGGGAGATGACATACTTGAATATGCACTTATATGGGTCTAGAATCCGAGCCACCGCATTGGCATAGGAGCGCTCCGCCATGGTGTAGATGGATACCTCAAAGAGCGAGGCCAATAGTTGCAAGAATTCGGTGACACCTTGCCTCTTTTTGACTGCGTACGAGTTGTTGAGCATGAGGTGAATGTAAGATGGGTTAACGACCCCTTCCACGATCTCCCTTTGTGTAAGCCTTATGTAATCCTTGTCTGCGGCTGCCAGCTTCCACTCACGTATGGCGTGGATTAGCGTGTTGTCAAGGTCGAGCAAGAGGGGGAGCTTTTTCTCATGGATAAGTTTCCGCATATTCTCTTCTCGGAGACGGATCATCTCCTCCACGGCGACGCATATATTAGGGTAGATATAATCCAAGGGTTTCGTCGGCGGAACTCCACATTCATTCTTGGTTTTTTGGCAACCAAGGCATCTAAAGTTTACGAAATATGAATGCTTGCATGGTGATATCATGGTTTGTATGTTTTGTTTGTTGCTTTTTTTGATACGAGTATAATCTAAGGTTTGGTTTTAATTTGTGAATATAGCAAGTTCATTGATTATATATTTATATATAGGAGTGGCTTTTGTTGTCGACCGTTTCCCTAATCTTGAACTTTTTAGGAAACTTTCCTATTTTGATATACTCACTCAGTGTTCTATGTTTCTTCAGTATTCCTTTTCAAGTTTATTATTTTTATGTTTCTCCCTATTTCTATTTTTTCATTTTTTGTTCAACCACTTCTGTTCGGGCCAAAAATTTGCACTCTAGGAATACCACGTGGCAAAACCCGAGTGGACAGACAATAAGTCAGAGGTCGAAAGTCAACAATAAAAGAGTCAAGGTCAAAGACTAAAATATGGAAGTCAAGTACTCAAAAGACGCCAAGTCGAACAAACCCAAAATTACACACAACAATGGGCCGAGTGAAAACATGAGGTAAGACAGTGGGCCACTTATTTAAAAGAAGGCCCAACATGTGAAAGATAAAATTCAACCCAAGAGGAAAGGAGACTAACCTCCACTACAAATGGGGAAACCCTCCCATTAATTAGGAGAGAATCAAGGGGAAGAGAGTAACGGCTAAGGGAGAGTTAAGAGGGGGAGATCTCAGGCAATTAAGGAGAATAAAGAGGGGAAGATCCTAGGAGGAAGGGGCAACGGATGATAGCAATATAAAAGGCAAGGCAGACAAAAGAAGAAAGGTCATTCCAAGCTCACATACTCACAATCAGTAAAAACCATAGCTAGAATAAAATTGCTTGTATTAGATTTCTCTTCTTCATCCCTTCTAGTTCATAGTAGACTCTTGGTGGGATTCCGACCCCCCCGCGGTTTTTTCCCTCATTGGGTTTCCGCGTCACCAAAACCTTGTGTGTCGTTGTTTTTTCGTTGTTCTTTGATTCCTAGATTCGTCTCGATTTCACCAACCCGTAGTTGTAAGACGATTGCTTTGACCCGCGACTTAAATCATTGACCCGGTAAATTTTTACCAAAACAATTTGGCGCCCACCGTGGGGCATAGTGATCGTTTTCTATAAGCCAAATCCTACAGTGAAGCAATTCCGTGTCGCCATGTCCGGATCTGACCGAAGTCCCTCCGGCAGTCAAGGAGCTTCAGCCCAGCCCAGTGGAGGAGGATTGTTCCCAGGATCAGCAGAGCCAATTCTCACGCCCCTCACCCTGGCAATCCCCCCCAGCCTGACGGTGAAACCCACGCTTTCAGCATCTAGGCCCCCTCCGACGCCTAAAACTTCTGGGGTCACCAGCTCCTCCAAGGCCAGAAAGGAGGGCATACCGACCAGAACCTCGACTCCAGGAGGATTCGTGGGAGAAGCTTCCAGTGGCGCAGGGTCACCAGACCTGATGCAGAGTATGCTTCAAGGAATCAATGCTCTGCGCCAGGCAGTGGAAACTCTGCAGAGGGACAATCAAGACATCAAGGCTCGGATCTCGGCAGCAGACAAGACTCCAGTTGCATCGCTCCAGATGTCACCAGAGATACCGCCCCTGATGCCTAGAGGAGAGCCCAGCACCCGTAGGGAGTCAATGACCATCAGAAAGACCACCAGAGAAATCCCCTCAGAGTTGGTCACCAGACTGGAGTTAGGATTGGCTCCACCAGGCCCAATCATTGAACCCCAAGGGTTGGGTTACCTAACCTACGGCCCCACACCCGGCAGATCTCCTACCACAGGTAACCTTCTCTCCAGCATCGAAAGTCGGGAAACTAATTCATTATCTTTCGCAGGTACCCCTGCCCACCAGACACCAGAGGTGACCACCTTATCCAGTCACCAGCCCTCTGGAGGAGCATGGACAGCACCCAGAACCCCACTCCAGCAGACGTCAGAATGGCAACCCGGATCTGCGACAGCAGCAACGCCTTTACTTCCTCCTCATAACAGCCAACACCTTGGAGGACCTTATGCAGGAAGTACTCCTTTCAATTTTTCTCCTCCTGTCTCTAACTCTCTTGCAGGAACAATCAGCACAGCAGATCAGCAACTCCAGGAACTGAAGGAATTAAGGGACCTGATCAACAAGATTCCCGGAATGCCACGCCCCCTAGAGAGAGCAGCTAGGGACAGCTACGCAGACTCACCCTTCATCGACGATCTAGCATGTGTTGCTGTACCCAAGGGCTTCATGCCACCAGCCATGACGCTTTATGATGGCACCGCCGACCCCCTGGATCACATCAACCAGTACAAACAGAAGATGATGGTGGTAACGGCTACGGGACCTCTGAAGGAAGCTTGCATGTGCAAGGGGTTTGGTTCCACCCTCTCAGGAGCAGCCCTCCATTGGTTCGTTGGTCTGCCAAACAGAAGCATCACCTCCTTTGCCGATCTAGTCAATGCCTTCAACCAACAGTTCGCCAGCAGCAGAAAGCCGGAGAAACAGACTAGCGACCTATACCGGGTGGTGCAGAAATTCGAGGAGTCTACGCGAGATTTCCTCAACAGATTCAACAGGGAGAAGGTGACTATCCCCAGATGTGACGTAGCCACCGCCATAGAAGCCTTTCGTCAAGGGCTCCTCCAGGATTCGGATCTTTACAAGGACCTTACTAAATATCCGTGTGCCACATTCGAAGATGTGCAGACTAAAGCAATGGCAGCCATCAGGTTAGAGGAAGATTCGGGTCCCAGAAGGGCTACATATGGTTCTGAGCATGCCACCAGGAAGGCGCCGACAGGAAAAAGGGGTGAGAGATCAAAGCCCTACGCCCGGAACGTAAGCAAGGTCTCTGAGGAGAAAGACTGGAAGGATAATCCGGGGTTACCACCCAAGATAAGCGAGTACGGATTTTCCACCAACCTGGCTGGGGTACTCAGGGCCCTGAGGGAGTTAGGACGTAGAGTCAGGTGGCCCAGGAGACAGGAGTACACCCATGACCGAAGAGATGCCAGTAAGAGGTGCGAATTCCACGACGACATTGGACACCATACCGATGAGTGTGTTCAGCTCAGGAGGGAAGTTAAGTTCCAGTATGATCAAGGGAATCTGGACCACCTCGTGTCTAGAAACTCCAGCAGGATAAATGCGGCAGACCAAGTATTGCCTTCTCCACCTCCAGTATGTACCAGAATTGTCAATGTGATCACAGGAGGATCGGAATTATGCGGGTTGACCTACTCAACAGCCAAGAGGCATGCTTCCCAGACCAGAGGAGACAGACCAGAGCATTCCTGCAGAATCAGTTGCAAAGATCTCCCAGCTGTCACCTTTGACGAAACTGATGCAAAAGCCACCCCAGAGATGCATCATGACGCCCTAATAATTACCCTCTCCATAGGAAATTGCACTGTGAAGAAGATTCTGGTGGACACTGGAAGTTCAGTCAACCTCATCATGCTAGAAACCCTCCAGAACATGGGATTTAGCGAGAAGGATCTGACCAGGAAGGCAGTTCCCTTGGTAGGTTTCAGTGGAGAAACCAAGCACTCTCTAGGGGAAATTACCATTCCTACTTATGCTGGAGGAGTGAATAAGCAAGTACGATACCTAGTCATTGATGGACCCTCCACCTACAACGTGATTCTGAGGAGGCCCTGGATCCATGAGATGAAAGCAATTACCTCAACTTACCACCAATGCCTGAAGTTCCCTACGCCCTGGGGAGTGCAGAAGATCAATGGAGATCAGGAGGAGGCGAAAGATTGCTATAAGGTGGCCCTCAAGAAAACTGCAAGTCCTCCAGCATAGCAATTAAAGAGCCTTCATCTGCCTCTGCAGGAGTACGTAGAACCACCTCAGGCGGAGTTGGATGAAGTCAGCTTGGACAAGCAACATCCAGAGCGGAAAGTGTTAATCGGATCAGAATGCACAGGTAATATCCGCCAAAACCTCATTGAATTATTAAAAACTAACATGGATTGTTTTGCTTGGTCGCATGATGACATGGTAGGTATAGATCCAAGCGTTATCACCCACAAGCTAAGTGTGGACCCGAGCTACAAACCAGTCCAGCAGGAGAGAAGGAAATTTGCCCCAGAGAGAAATCAAATCATAAATCAGGAGGTGGACAATCTGCTGGCTGCTGGGAAAATCAGGGAGGTGAGGTATCCAGAATGGCTGTCTAATGTGGTGGTGGTCCCAAAGAAGAATGGTAAGTGGAGGGTGTGCGTTGACTTCACCGATTTGAACAAAGCATGCCCGAAAGATCCATTCCCCCTACCACACATAGATGCCATGGTGGATGCTACAGCAGGCCACGAGATGCTAACCTTTCTTGATGCATGGAGCGGGTACAACCAAATCAAGATGCATCCAGCAGACCAGGAAAAGACAGCTTTCAGATCTGAGAGAGGTATATATTGTTACAACGTAATGCCTTTTGGTCTGAAGAATGCAGGTTCCACCTACCAGAGACTAGTCAATAAGATGTTCAAGAGACAGATTGGGGACACGATGGAGGTATATATTGACGACATGGTCGTCAAATCCAAACAAGCTTCACAACATACGACGCACTTGGAAGACACCTTCAACACCTTGAGGGAGTACACGATGAAGCTAAATCCTTCAAAGTGCACATTTGGAGTGTCATGTGGGAAATTTCTGGAGTACATGGTGACCCAGAGGGCAATTGAAGCTAGCACAGAGCAGATCAAAGCCATCCTCCAGCTGGAATCACCACAGAAGCCAAAAGACGTGCAGAAGCTGACTGGAAGAATTGCTGCTCTGAGCAGATTTATCTCCAGGTCTTCAGATAGATGTCGGCTGTTCTATGATATCCTGAAGAAGGCCCAAAGGTTCAATTGGACAACAGAGCACGAGAAGGCATTCAGCGACCTGAAGCACTACCTCAGCAGTCCACCTCTGCTGTCAAAACCGGAACCTGGAGAACAGCTCTTCCTATACCTGTCGGTAACTGAGGTAGCCGTTAGTGCAGTACTGGTGAAGGAACACGAAGGAGCACAGTACCCGGTATATTATGTCAGTAAGTCTCTGCTCCCTGCAGAGACCAGGTACACATCCCTTGAAAAACTTGTACTTGCACTCGTTACAGCATCTTATAAGCTTCGACCTTATTTTGAATCGCATGCTATTTCCGTAATAACAAATTATCCACTAAAAACTATTATGAGAAAACCTGAGTTATCAGGAAGAATGGCCAAGTGGTCTATACACTTGAGCGGCTTCGACCTGAAATTTGTCCCCAGAACAGCAATAAAATCCCAGGCGTTAGCAGACTTCGTATCCGACTTCAGCCCAGCACTGCAGACCCAGGCAGAGAAAGACATCCTTCTCCTTGAGGAGGACAAAGGCGAACAGGTGTGGAAGCTAAATGTAGATGGCGCTTCCAACATGCGAGGATCTGGAGCAGGATTAGTTCTGAAGTCTCCACAGGGGGATCTCATAGTCCAAGCAGTACGGTGCGAGTTCCGAACAACAAACAACGAGGCAGAATATGAAGCTCTAATCTTGGGTCTCCAGTTGGCTCTGGACCTCAAAATCAAGCGCCTGGAGGCATACAGCGATTCCCAGCTAATAGTCAACCACATGAATGGTTCGTATGCAGCTAAGGACTCCAAGATGGTGTCTTACCTTGAAGTGGCAAAGGAGCTCTCCCTTAGGTTCGTAGCATTCTCAATCAACCAAGTCCCTAGGGAGCAGAACGTGGAAGCAGACGCCCTAGCCACCCTGGGGGCAATCTTCAAACCAGACGTAGTTTCCACCATACCCATTGTTCATGTCCTGGAGCCAGCAATTTGGAAGAGTACACAGGAGCACAAGATGCCTGGAGAGGAGGGAAATTCACCAGACCAGGGGTTGCATTGGCTGCAGAAAGCAGGAGTCTGCAGCACCTCAGCAGAACAAGAAGAAATTTCTGACTGGAAAAAACCCTACAAAGAATGGCTGCAAAACGATATTCTGCCAGCAGACAAGAAGGAAGCCCGGAGTTTTAGGATGAAAGCGTCCAGGTACACCCTCATTGATGGTGTCATGTTCAAAAGATCAGTCGCCGGACCATACTTGAGGTGCCTGAGTCAGCAGGAGGCAGAGGTGGTTATGCATGACCTCCACAGCGGTGAATGTGGAAATCATGCAGGGGGCAAGAGTCTATCCAACAAAGCACTCCGCCAAGGTTACTATTGGCCGACAATGCGCAAAGACGCCAGAGAGTATGTTAAGAAATGTGACGCCTGCCAGAGACATGCACCGGTCAACCACCAGCCAGCAGAACCATTGCACCCAATAATTTCTCCTTGGCCCTTCATGAAGTGGGGGATGGATATTGTTGGCAAGTTACCAAGAGCTCCAGGAAACAAAGTCTTTATGTTGGCCATGACAGACTACTTCTCCAAGTGGATAGAAGCAGAATCATTCCCTCAGGTGACTGAGAAGCAGGTTATATCTTTCATAAAACGTAACATTATCTGCAGGTTTGGCATTCCTTCAGAGATCATCTGCGACAACGGATCCCAGTTTATTGGCAACAAGATGGAGGCCTACTGCGCCAGGTGGAACATTACACTAAGCAAGTCTACCCCCAGAAACCCTCAGTCCAATGGTCAGGCGGAGTCTAGCAACAAAATTGTGATAGACAACCTGAAGAGAAGGCTGGAGGAGGCAGGGGGCAGATGGGCAGAGGAACTCCCCTTGGTGCTGTGGTCTGACAGAACTACACCCAAGGTGGCTACAGGACAAACACCTTTCAGTTTGGTCTTTGGTGCTGAGGCGGTCATCCCTTCAGAAGTGAGAATGTCTACCCACAGATACGGTTGAATAACAGAAGACAGGAGGAACCAGGTGGAGATGGCAAGCAGCTTGGATACTGTAGATGAGCTCAGGACCGATGCTCAGATAAGGATGGCCTCCTACAGACAGACAGTCGCCAGAAGTTACAGCAAGAATGTCAGAGTCAGAATCCTGCAGGAAGGAGACTTAGTCCTCAGAAAAGTCTTCCAGAACACCAGGAACCAACGAGCAGGAAAGTTCGCCTACAACTGGGAAGGACCTTACCAAGTGGAGAAGGTAGTTGGGAATGGAGCCTACCGACTTATGACCATGGAGGGGAAAATCATCCAAAAGCCATGGAACATCATACACTTAAAGAAATACTTCTTCTGAGAAGGGCCACAGTCGCCAGCAATCCAGGTCACTGCCGCCAGAAACGTGGCATCTATTCTGCCAGGTGCACCTCCACCAGAACCCAGGTTTAATCTTTTCCAAGCCTCGCAAGCATGTATCTACTCTTTTTCATTCTTTTCGCCCAATTCAAATTTTTTCCATGCATTTAAATTAGATAAAATTTTGATTTCCTTTTTACGTGTGTCGTCAAAATTCAGTTTTCTTTAGCACCAAAATTTAAACTTTTTTTTGCACACATTCAATTCTTCGTTATGTCTTCAAACACTACATTCCCTATCTTGGTCAAAATCTTCTCAGTTCTCCTCAAGCTGGTGACTAACCTGGTGGAGTGCACAACTTCTGCAGAGGCGTGTGTCTTGTGACTAAGTGCCTACAACCGGGACATTACAGTCTCCTGCGCCACTTAGCACCCACGCAAAGCGTGGCACCTCCGACTGAGTGGGCGAACTAAACCCCAGGCCACCACTATATCAAAGGTCGACCATACATACATAAGGCATGCATACAACAGAAGGTAGTCAGACAAAACTACAACAAACGATCATAGTCAAAAAACAAACAGTCATAATCAAACAAGTCGAATACGAAGCACCACAAAGTAGTCAACAAATACATTACCCCTTGGGTAAAGATAAAGAAAATTCAAAATACAAAGTTTGAAACTAAAGTATTTTCTGTGCCACACAGGACAAACAAGCAGATTCAGCAGACAGAAAGGAGCCTAGACACCAGCCCCTTCTGGGGACGAGGAGACAAGAGGTTCTACGACAGTGGGTGTAATAGCATGCTCCTGAACAGCTTCGCCAACCCTCTCAGGCCTCTGATCTGAAGGGAGGAAAGCAACCGACTCACCCACAGCTTCCTCCTCTTCATCAGCAAGAAGGTCCAGATCAGGTGCCACGGGATAGCACTCCGCTAATTCTTCTTTCTCAGCTGATAGATCCCAAGATTCGTGCTCACCCCTCGAATAAGCTTCCATCATTTCTATTCGAGTCTGCTGAGACGCCCAGCCGTAAGCATCCGTCAACATCCGCTTCAACTTGGAGATTTGTTCCCTCAGCGAAGTACTGACTCCCTGAACTCGGGATAATTCGCCCACCACAACCTCACGACGGCCCCTTTCATGTGCCAACAACTTCCTTACCTGCTCTAGCTCCCCGCCCAGATTGGAGACTTCCTCCTTAGCTCTGTCAGCCTTGCTCCGCAGACCATCCCTTTGGTCCCTGAGAGAGTCCACCTCGACCGCCAGACGGGGCACAACGCTGCGCAAATATATACCCAGCTGCAATGCCTAAACAGAGCCACAGCAAGTCAAGGCATGGTTGGGAAAATCGCGCTCGACAATAAGATAAAGAAGTAAATACCTCGAAGGTGTGCTCCGTTAACAGAGCAGTCAGGTCCCTCAGAGACCTCCTATCCATAGCAGCTTCAGGGATGGGAAATAACAACTGATCCAGAGCCGCCCAATCCGCCTGAGACTTAAGGAAGCCAAAATCATTGGGGAATTTAAGCGTTAATGCAGAAGCCGTGTTGTCTGCTGACTGGGGGGCAGAATCAGAAATAGGAGCAGAAGCTACAGCCACCAGGGATTTCCCAGCAGAAGTGTCTCCAGGAGAAGAAGCACGCTTTCGCTTGACCCCAAGAGAAGCGGACGGAGTAAGGTTGGACTTCCCTTTGGGCAAAAAACTAACGAGCATTTTCTTCCTCCCTGAGGAGGTCAGTCGGTTCAAGGTAGTACGAGGCTTAGGATTCCCTAAGAAAAGGACGAAAGGCAAACCTCAAAATCAAGTTTAAGATAAAACACTCTAACCAAAATCAGAGTAGAGTATACCTGAAGACGTGGTGCCAACAGAGTCTTACCCTGTGGAGACATAGGGAGAGGAGTTAACCCCCAGAGGGCTCACCAGATGACAGAAGGACCGAAGCTCAGGCGCCAGACCATAAAGGCGAGACAGAGAGTCCGAATCCCCGGAGTCATAATAGGGTTCCTTCAGGTCTGCACCACAGTTTCAGTAAGAAGAATGAACCCGCAAAGAAAATCCAGGGAGAGGAAAGATACTCGTACCTTCAGCAAGCTTCTAAGGGGAAAAGAGGTAGCTGGCAGCAGAAGAGGAAATACTATCAATCTTCACGAAAATGAAATATCTATACCATTTGGCATCTGGGGGATTGGCGGGAAAAGAGATACAGGACTCCATACCCTCCTGTTGACGAAGGGTCACCAGACCATTCCCAACAGGTCTGGCCCGGTAGACGGAAGAGACATCACCCAAGGTAATACCCCTTTTATATCGAAGGTTCATAGCACAGAAACACAACAGGAGACGCCAAGCATGTGGCGTCAATTGGCAAGGGGGAAGGCGATGGAAGGACAGGAAATCACGAATCAGCTCGGGAAAGGGGAACCTAAGACCCAGACGGAAAGGATAAGAGTAGAGGCAAGTCCATCCCGGACGGAGAAAATCCGCCTTCTGATCACGAAGGGGAACGTGAATGGTTACACTCTCTTGAAAGCCGAAAACCTCCCTAATGGTAGAAAGATCTCTCTCAGTATAGTAGGAGTCACACGAGTGAGGAGGACTAAGGGTAAGTGTAGAGGGGAATAACGTTGGGGAAGAGGAAGGAGACGATGACGACGAAGCCCGGGTCGGGGATTTCGAGCAATCAGATTTGGGAGCCATGGGAATAAAACAAGCGGGAAAGGTAGGAAATCACTACAAAAGAAGAGAATCACCTGAAAATAGTGACGGAAAGTACGGAGTTATCACCACAGCGGCAACGGATGTGCAGAATAAGGGGCGCTTTTTTGAATTTTTGGAGGACAAGGAAGGAGTGGTTAGGGTAAGAAAGGGTAAGAAGAAATGAGAGTGAGGAAGAGTAAAAGGTAATTGAGAGAAGGAAGTTGATAAGACAAGTGAATAGAGTAGGAGCATTAATTGGGTAGTTGGAAGCATATGCTTTTTGAAAGATAATTGATCAATTGACACCAGAAGATATCTGCGAAGGAACGGAAATTCCCGCCTAAAAAGAAGTTAGTCGGAAATTTGGGGGCATCTGTTCGGGCCAAAAATTTGCACTCTAGGAATACCACGTGGCAAAACCCGAGTGGACAGACAATAAGTCAGAGGTCGAAAGTCAACAATAAAAGAGTCAAGGTCAAAGACTAAAATATGGAAGTCAAGTACTCAAAAGACGCCAAGTCGAACAAACCCAAAATTACACACAACAATGGGCCGAGTGAAAACATGAGGTAAGACAGTGGGCCACTTATTTAAAAGAAGGCCCAACATGTGAAAGATAAAATCCAACCCAAGAGGAAAGGAGACTAACCTCCACTACAAATGGGGAAACCCTCCCATTAATTAGGAGAGAATCAAGGGGAAGAGAGTAACGGCTAAGGGAGAGTTAAGAGGGGGAGATCTCAGGCAATTAAGGAGAATAAAGAGGGGAAGATCCTAGGAGGAAGGGGCAACGGATGATAGCAATATAAAAGGCAAGGCAGACAAAAGAAGAAAGGTCATTCCAAGCTCACATACTCACAATCAGTAAAAACCATAGCTAGAATAAAATTGCTTGTATTAGATTTCTCTTCTTCATCCCTTCTAGTTCATAGTAGACTCTTGGTGGGATTCCGACTCCCCCCGCGGTTTTTTCCCTCATTGGGTTTCCGCGTCACCAAAACCTTGTGTGTCGTTGTTTTTTCGTTGTTCTTTGATTCCTAGATTCGTCTCGATTTCACCAACCCGTAGTTGTAAGACGATTGCTTTGACCCGCGACTTAAATCATTGACCCGGTAAATTTTTACCAAAACAACTTCAACCTTTTAGAGCAAGTCCATTAGTTGAAGGAAAGGACCTGCTTACAAATAATAAAAATACTCTACCTACATGATAACTATTGGAGAGAGAATTTGTGTTGTAGCTTGAAAACATATCCTGCTTGAGAAATAAAAAAAATATATTTATGAATTAAATAATCCATCCTCATCTTTCACCTCTATTTTTTTTGAAATTTCATGCTACAACAACAACAACAATTCCATTTTTTTTGGCATTTCCTATTAGACTGACTACAATTTTTTTTTTTTTAAATATGAATTTTCTCTAATACTTTGTTGATAAATTCAACATTTCCTAAATTATTTCCTTGTTGATGAATTCAAAGTTGTAAAAGTCAAGTTCAATTTTATTTGTTACAACTAAAAAAGTGAAAAATTGTTCTATAAATAAGTAGTAAGTAATTTGATTATTAATTCACCGTCATTATAATTTTCACCAATAAATTTTTCTATTTCATTTCAATATTTAATTTTTGATGGAAAATTCATTTAGCCAATATTATGAATATCTACAAAATTCTTCTAGTACCGACAATCAAATTTATCAAAATTCACCACGACCATTGTCGAATATGCAAACATATTCGATTCATCCAACCCCCGAAAATTATCCAATAAATGTGAACTCATTTAGTCGAGGTTATTTTCGTCCGAACTATTTTCATCCGCATATGATTATCTCTAGCGTTCGTCCTCTGGCACCGGGCCACTACCAATCACCTACAACTTTGAGCCAACCCATTTGTCTTGAAGAAAATACAAGTCGAGAAAGTATAGGTGCTTTAAACATGAACCATGAATCATCATGTCAAGGTTCGAGGACGGATTTTGATACTTCTCAAAATGAAAGTTTACAAGAGGAGGCAAATATTCAACCCACCAAAAGTACGACGGAAAAGTTTAAATGGAGTCAATATAACGACGAAGATTTATGCACGAGTTGGTTAAATTTTACTTATGATTCCGTAATAGGCACCGATCAGAGTAAGGATAAATACTGGCAAAATATTGTTAAATATTATAATCAATGGAAAAGGGAACGGCCGTCAATTACTATTGAGCAAGCATCAAATCATTGGTACAAAATGAGTGCAGATGTTAGTAAGTTCAACGGATGCTACATACAACTAAAGAATAGTCAACCAAGTGGACACGACGAAGAACTTATAATAACTAAGGCTAAAGAAATTTTTAAGTCACAAAACAAGAATTTTTTTTTCCTATATACATTCTTGGAAAATTCTTCGAACGGCTCAAAAATGGAAAGAATTTGTTGACCCACATAGTGGTTCCTCGAAGAGATCGAAAAAATCAAGCTTAAGTATGCTCACAACTAACACAGATACAGTTGTAGACTTAACAGATGAACGACCACATGGACAAAAGGCGGCTAAAAAAGCAACAAGAAACAAAGGAAAGGTGAAAAATAAAAATGAAGCCGTCGATGAGAAGTGGGATAAATATAAAGATTTACAAGAAAAAAGGCTTGCATTGTGTGAGGAAGCAATTCGACATAAGGATTTTGCGATGTTGTGCAAGGACGTATCTAATCTGGATGAAAGAGCTAGGAAAAGTCGTGATCAAATATGTGAAATAATTAGGGCCAAGTATGGAATGTCGTAATTTTTTTTTTTAGAATTCATATGTCGTAATTTTTTTTTTAGAATTCAAATGTTGTAATTTTTTTTTTATTAAATTCAAAGTTCGTAATTGTTTTTTTTTTTTAAATTCAAATGTCGTACTTTTTTTAGAGATGATTTTACGTATAGACAATAATTGAACTGAACAATTAGTAGTTCAATTCCACCTTATAAAAAAAGAGTTGAAAGAGTTGTTATGAAAGTAGCCGTTTTTAAAAAAAATAGCCGTTATGAAAGTATCCGTTATAATACAATTAGTTGGAAAATAGTTTCTTTAAATTCCGTCTCAACCATTTTGGATGAGTCACAATAACTCATCATTCCGGAAAAAAAACATCACAAAATTCAAAAATGTCTCAAAATTCCGGTAACTCTAACAATTTTGATTTAGATAAATTTTTGGAGGAAGAATTATTTGATGAAACACATGAAGAAATAGGGTGTTATCTTCTCCAACAATATGAGAAACCATCGAGAAAAATTGTACCTCGTGATCGAGTAGGTGGCGCAGAAAGATTATATCATGATTACTTTTCTGCTGCACCAGTTTATCCGGATCATGTTTTTCGAAGACGATTCCGAATGGGAAAACATCTCTTTTGTCGGATAGTTGACGCCCTTGGATGTCATTCTAATTACTTCCAACAAAGAGTCAACCACTACAAGAGTTTAAGTTTGGGGCGACTGAGCTTAGCTACAGTCATCTGTAGCTAAAAAGAGACGCGCGACTGTTAACAGTCGCTAAGCGATTGTCGCTACAGTTAGTCGCATCTAGCGACTGATTTCAGTCGCTAAAACAGACGCGCGACTGATTTCAGTCACTAATTTTAGCGACTGATTTCAGTCACTAGGTCCTCAATTTAGCGACTGATTTCAGTCGCTAAGGGCGACAGTTAGCGACTGAAATCAGTAGCTAAATTTTCTATTTAGCGACTGATTTCAGTCGCTAAATAGAAAATTTAGCTACTGATTTCAGTCGCTAAAGTGCTTGAAATAGACCGGTTATAATTATTATTATTCTAGCCAAAATCTGCGCAATAAAACAAACCAACAACCACAATACATCCCAAACATCATTCCAAACGTTGTTCCAAACGTTACGCAAGCTTCACACTCCAAAATGGGCGACCAAGTACGCAAACGTCGTGAATACACTAAATTTAAAGTGTTGTTACAAACTGTTTTTTCAACAAGCATTCAGAAACTACAAGCTATTTTCAATTACTCACCTAACAAGGAAACTAGCTGACGCACCACTACCACCCCATTGAAGGGGTCTCTAGGATCCGGGGGTCGGGGAATGGGATCGGAGTTACAGTTATACTGCTCCATGCTCCTAAGGCGCTGTAGCTCTTGCAGAATCTGCAGGTTAACTGACTCCTGCATCTTCAACCTCTCATCCTGTTCCTTCAGCTTCTCGGCCATAGCCTCCCTTCGCGCCCTTTCCTCCTGCAGTTCCGACCTCATCTCAGCCATTTCGGATGGCACATAGTCTGTCGAGGTCGCATGGGTCCCCCGAACATTGGGTGGTATCCAGTACAGGGAATGAGCGTTCCCCATACCGTTCACCGCTCCCTTGCGGTATCCCTCCGCGACTCTGAACCAAATCGTGCTCGGGTCCACACCTTCATTCTTGGGCGCTCTAGTGGCATCCAAATATGACATCTGAAAGAAATTGTCATGATTAGGTGGGTTGTGTGAAGAAAAAAAGTAACAAAATCCTATGTTTGAAACTTACCCAAGTGTCCATATCCTTCTTCGTGGCGAATGTTCGACCCTCAGTATCGTCCCCCTTGCTCTTCATGTCGAGAAATAGCTGCACAGGCGGAGGAAATTCTCCGGTTTTCTTCTTTACCTGTTGACAGTACATGTACATTTCTCATTTATATTTATAATGAAAACATTAAATAAGAATCCAAAATAAAAATCAAAGGTAAGGAAATACTAACACTCATGGCCCGCTGGTGCATCGACTGCGACCCACCGTAGTGGGTGCGCTCCGCCACCACCTCGGGGTCCCCTCCCCGCCTCTTGTTCTTTTTCTCCTGGACGGATCTTTTAATGAACTTCGGGTCGGACCGGACTGTTCTGAACTATTGCATGGCGTCACCTACAATTTATACACTTTGAGATCAATAAGTATTCATTCGATATATACAACTTTCTATTCAAGTACTAACACTAATTGAGTAATCGAACCTTTAAGGTGTTTCTGTAACTTTTCATTGCTTGCCATCTTATACATCATGTCTATAAATCTGTCGACCGCGACATCAATGTATCGGTCTCTCACAGCCACCTCGAGACCCTCATTGTAGAAGTGTTTCAACTGCAAGATCCAAGTGGTTCCCACAAGTGTTTCTTTTTTTTTTTGGGAAAGTGTAAGTGTATTAATAAAATAAAAGACTGTACAGTCTTAATTACATCTTATGCCTCAAAAGGCCCGTAATGAAATTTCTATCTTTATCACTAAACTTTTGATTACATTTCATCTTGCAAAAATCGATAAATTCCTTAATGATTCTTCGTGCCAAAATTTCAGGACGGATAAGCTGCTCTTCCAGTCTAGCTTTATTTCGTTGATTCCATATGTTGTAGCAAATCGAGTTAATAAGTCCATTCTTTATAGCTCTTTGCATTTTGGTCCCTTTCATTCTCTTCCTCTTCTCATTCTGTATATCAATCTGTAGACACCCGCATTTTGACTGCCAGATGTCTATGGTAGTTTCCAAAAATCACTCGATGATGATCGGACGCTAACATGTTTCTACGCGCTCGGATACGGGCTCAAATCCATTAATCGCTGGCTAACACACTTACAGAGTACAAATATCACAACATCAACCTCGAATCCAGGCCCAGCGGACCATTCCGAGTCAAACAAGACTAATTTGGGCCAAAACCGACACCGGAAATAAAACCGACTTTTCACGATTGGGTCAACCCCGGTCAAAGTCATTTCCGAGACGCACAAGACAACCATACAACCATCAAAAGTCCAAGTCAAACATAAAACCCATCAAGCAATCGAGGTCAAGGTCCAAAACAAGACCCGTGCGACCCATCTAGGCCACTCGATCGAGTGACCTATCCACTCGATCGAGTGGGCCGACTTTGAGCCCGACGGCTGGCATAACGGGCCACTCGACCGAGTTGGCCTCCTACTCGGTCGAGTAGCCCTAAATCGATGCCCTAGCTTTTCCTATATAAGCAACCCCCCATGCACACATCTAAAACACTTTTGACACAATCTTTACAATAACTCTAATACATCCTAAAAGCAATCCTACACTACATCTTCTACAAACCCTAGAAAAACCCTAGGAAAACCGACAAGAGCAAACCCTAAACCTAGTTTTTAGGAATTCAACCCGAGCCACCACAACTTAGCCTCCATATACCTCGAAGACTCTCGTGTCATAGCCGCGTTTACGAGCCTTATTCCGAGACAAGAACATGTAGGTTGAGGGTGACAAACCTCGTTCTCTTTTCCCTTTTTCTCTCGTTATTCATCTCCTTTTTTTTTATTCCTTTTATTATGTTTATTACTATTATTACGGTATTATTGTTATTATTATTATTATTATTATTATTATTATTATTATTATTATTATTATTATTATTATTATTATTATTATTATTACGGTATTATTATTATTATTATTATTATTATTATTATTATTAATATTATTACGGTATCATTATTATTATTATTATTATTACGTTATTATTATTATTATTATTATTATTATTATTACTATTATTACGTTATTATCTTTATTATTATTATTATTATTATTAGTACGGTTATTATTATTATTATTATTTACCTCGTTATCATTATTGCATCATAATATCGGTAATATTGTTAGCATCAAAACATTAAAATACTTATCAATTTGTGTCGAATGAGAGGGATATCGGAATAAGGAAACCCGAATATACAAGTGTACTGCACACAGCGTTGCCGGTCGCTTATTCCGATACCCCGATTATTTGATTATTGAGATGAGTTAACTTAAACAATAATTCATTATTATTTCTCGTTATCATCATCCATCCTGCATCCATCAATTTTCAAATCAATCTTTAACAAGGGTCGAAACCCGTTGACACGGATCCGACATCACAATCCCTAGGGATTTATTCGATGTCGGAGAAGTCGAGGGAATCAAGTTTTTTATTTTATTTATTTAATCAAATAGTCAATTCTCCTAAATCACATAAAATCAATTCAAAACGTAATTTCTGTTGAGGCTAAAATAATTGTCAAAAACAATTCGTTAGAATTATGATATTATTAAACGCGGAGGAAATTTAATTTTATAGCAACGACCTACTTAAAACGATTTTCGACATAAAACACGTTTTTTTTACAAACGAATCTTAATTCGTACAGAGGGCACTCGACCGAGTGCCTAGCCCACTCGGTCGAGTGGCACCTCAAAATCGGGTCAGAATGCTCATCAGAACACCCACTCGATCGAGTCTCACAGTGACTCGATCGAGTGGCCATGTACTCGACCGAGTTAGTCGATAACTCGGCCGAGTACGGTCTTTGACGCAAAACAGAATCAATTTTTTTAGGGCCCACTCGATCGAGTCCATCGACCACTCGATCGAGTGACCTCATAACGACTCAAACACGAGTCGTACATTATTCTATTTTTCAAAACCCGATAGTATTTCTCGACTTAGGTCAACACATGCATAATTAATCACATGTATACTATCTTTTCAAATCATGCATCCTCATATTTGCATCTTTTCAATTCAATTCAATATTTGCAAACCGTTATTGTTCGTTATATCGTTACTAACGCGTTTTCTGTTTCTTTTGTCAATTTAATTATTATTCGTTTATTATACTAAATGAACCCGCATGCTAAAATACAACTTGGACGTTAATTTTAGTTGCATTAAATTGACATAGAAACCCACTTTTCGATTCCATTCGCATGTTTAGGGAAAGTAAATCTTTGCATATCATTTTCCCGTTTTACTAGCACGCGTATTAGAAAGTCATTCGAGTTCTTAGTAGAGGCCGCTAATGTGCGGGCGGGGTTGGGTGTCCTTTGTGGGCTTCCCAACACGTACCCTCACCCCTTACTCACAACCTCGGTTTCCGGATGCCCGAAATCGTTGGCGAACGAGAGTCATTCAATATACGATTAACCGCTCAAGTCGGCATCTATATCGATATGCAAAGGGACGAGCCCAATAAACTCTGACATCGGAAATGGGCCGTATTTTGTATACGGCCCACTACGACATAGAGTGGGCTCGAATGGTTCCGAATAACCATAAAATTCGGTGGCGACTCCACATAGACCTAAATTTCAATTCGATCCTTCTCATATGGAGATTCATTCGCCTACCCAAACCCGCGCGTGGCCGCGTCGGGGTGGACCTATGTCATGTCCACACAATCTTAGGCTCAAACGAAAAGACTTGATTAATTTCTGCAACTATCTTCCTACTGTACTCGCAAGAAAGGAGCATATGCTGTACAGTTTCTTCAGCTGCTGCACATACGGTGCAACTGTCATCCTGTGTAACCCCGATTCTGCATAGTTTGCTCTTCGTATTTAGACCATCATGCTGTATCATCCAAGCAACTAGGTTATGTTTGGGCATCGACCATCTAGACCATACAGACGCACACCAATCAACCGTACCAAGTTTGATTCTCAGCCAATGGTAAGCTTTCGCCACAGAGAAACCATTAGCTTGAGCTGTAAGAACATTAGCCGTATATGCAGGTTTTAGCGTATCATTGATCTGACATAATTTCCTCCAATACCAGCTGGAATCTGTAGGTGGACAGTAGTCGTCCCAACTCCTCCCTTTTAAGTAGATTTGATGAATCCATCTTACCCAAAGTCGATCTTGCTTGCTTGCTATCCACCAAGCCATTTTCCCTATTGCTGCTTTATTCCAAATAGCGCTTTGAGTCAAATTCAATCCCCCTTCTTTAAATGGAACACAAATTTTCTCCCAAGAGACCTTAGGCACTTTACGATAATCAGCACTTCCGTCCCATAGGAAATTTCTGCAAATACTGTCAATCTGCTTCATTATGGAAGGAGGCAAGATGAAAATGGTGGCCCAATAGTTGTGCAAAGTAGCCATAACACTCTTAATCAGAGTAAGACGACCTGCATAGGACAGCTTTTTTGCCCCCAGCCGTCTGATTCTCTCTACGATCTTGTTCACTAAGGGTTGACATTCCAAAATGGTCAATTTGGAGGTCTTAATCGGAACCCCCAAATATCTGAAAGGCAGTGAGCCCTTAATGCATCCAGAGACATGGATAATATCTGCTCGAAGAATGGGATCAACTCCGTTGAAATAAACATTCGATTTTCCTCTACTCATTTGTAAACCTGTAGTATTCGAGAATGTAGCAAAAGTTCTCAATATATAGTAGCATCATGGATTTCGCATCCCCTTTGGAAAATAAGAGTAAGTCATCCGCAAACATGAGATTAGATAGCTTCATTTTTTTGCACAAAGGGTGGAAATCAAACGGTTTGGAACTCGTGGTGAAGCTCAACAATCTAGTCAAGTAGTCCATACAGATGGTGAACAGGAGGGGGGAAAGGGGATCCCCTTGACTGAGGCCTCTTTTTCCCGGGAAAAACCCAAAGCTTTCTCCATTCAGGTTGAGAGTATAAGTCGCTGAGGTAACACATTGCATAACCATTTCTCTTAAATGCTTAGGGAAATTAAGATGAACAAGCATCTGATGAAGAAAATCCCATTCAACAGAATCATAAGCTTTTTGAATGTCTATCTTGAAAATGCATCGAGGGGATGCACTCTTCCTGTTATACAACCTGATTATATCTTGGCAGATCAGAATATTCTCGATAATGCTCCTCCCTTTAATGAATCCACCTTGAGCCGGGGATACAATATCAGGAAGGACAGTTGCAAGCCTTGAACAAAGGATCTTCGAGATAGCTTTATAGACAACATTACAACACGATATGGGCCTGAATTGCATAACTGTCGTGGGTCTGTCCACTTTAGGGATGAGCGTAACAGCAGTAGTGTTGAACTGCTTGAGAAGTCTACCAGATTTGAAAAAATCCTCTATAGCATTCGTGACATCCTCACCAACTATATGCCACGAATCCTTAAAAAACTTACTTGAGTACCCGTCAGGTCCCGGAGATTTGTCATCAGGAATACCAAATATAGCCTGTTTGATTTCATCCTTCGATACAGGTTGTTCAAGTAAACCATGATGCTGCGAGTTACATATCTGAACATGTTCTATTATTCTCTTCTTTACAGCTGTAGTAGGGGTGCTCGAACCAAGCAAGGATTGATAAAATTCCAGGAAAGCGCCTTGAATGGTATCTTGCTCATTATGCAATATGCCATGGACATCCAGAATTTGGTTTATTTCGTTTGAAATTCTCCTTGCTTTCAATGTACCATGGAAAAAGGCCGTGTTCTGATCACCATCCTTAAGCCAAGAGCATTTAACTTGTTGTTTCAGGAAATCTGCCTGAGCAGTAAAGAGGAATCTATATTCCTCATGCGCAGTTTTCTCCCGAGCACGAAGAATCAGGTCGTCAGGATGTAAGACCAGTTCCTTTTGTAGCTGAAGAAGTCTCACATGGGCCATAGCAGTTCTGTTCTCAATCTCTAAAAAATGAGATCTATTAAGGAATTTGAGAACCTTTTTTAGCCGTTGGAGCTTCTTCGCAACGCAAAACTGCTTAGTCCCCTCAATACTATTATGCCAGTCATTGGAGACCAGTTCGTCAAAAGATTCGAGCTTGCTCCACATATTGAAGTACTTAAAAGATCTCTTTTTGGTCCGTTAATTCCCAAGAGACCTAATCACACATGGACAATGGTCGAATAACCCTTCGGGAAGAAAATTTGCTTTGTAATCGTCTTTTAACCTCAGCCAATCCTGATTCACAAGACACCTGTCTAGCCTACTATAAACTCTGTCTTCAGGGTTTTGTTTGTTATTCCAAGTATAGTAGGCACCCAAGGCAGGACTATCAGTAAGAGAGCAATCCGTAAGGCAATCTTGGAATGGCATAGTTTCCGCCACTGAGAATCCTCCACCCAACCTTTCCTCAGCAGTCAATACACAGTTGAAGTCCCCTCCTACCAACCAAGGCTCATTGATACTTGAAGCTAATCGCCTGAGATCATACCAAAGTGCCTCACGTTCCTGTATCTCATTAAAACCATAGACCATGGTAACCCAGTATTCATCGCCAGAAATAACCTCTTTTACTTTGCAATGTATAAGTTGTGAAGTACACATACCCGGCTGCACCTCACACTTCCTATGATCCCAAAGGATCCAAATTCTCCCTCTTTCATGCATATGGCTGTTAGCCACAAGTGTTTCAATTCCTCTATCACTGGTTGTAAGTAAACATCCAAGTGGTTTTTGGGATTTTTTGGGCCGGGAACAATGAGAGAAAGGAATATGAACGGTGGTTTCAGACAAAGCCATGGGGGTAAGTTGTACGGTGTGACCATGACAGGCCAGCATGAGTATGACTTACCGAACTGACCGAAAGGGGCGAACCCATTGGTACACAACCCAAGTCTCACGTTACGGGGATCCTCAGCAAATTCAGGGTAAATCCTATCAAAGCGTTTCCACTCCTCCCCGTCACTAGGATGACACATCTTCCCCTCTACACGAGTTTCTTCCTTATGCCACCTCATTTGTTCGGCAATGGTTCTGGTTGCATATAATTTTTGAAGTCTAGGGGCGATGGGAAAGTAGGTAAGTCGACTAAGTGGTATAGGTTTTTTATGCCTCGCAACACTCTTTCCCTTCCTACCCCTCAAAACAATATTCCCATTTACACTTTTGTATCTACCCTTCCCACATATCTTACATTCCTCAAGCACGGCATCGTCCTTCCAAAAAAACATACATCCATCGGGACAAGCAACGATCTTTTGATGCGGAAGTTCAAGACCTTTAACTATTTTTTTGGTATTGTAGAATGTTTTGGTCATAATGTTGTCTTTTGGGATGAGTTTCTCAATCAATGCAGCGACACCGTCTACGCACCCAAAAGGTAGGTTATACTCACATTTAAGGGTCACTACCATAGACGCCACTTCTAACAATGTCACATCACACCCTCCATATAATGGCTTCTCCGCAGCCTCTAACATATCAAAAAAAGCTTTCGCTCGTGGGTTTGACTCTTGTGGGGTTGGTTAGTCATCGTTAGTGTACATGCTCTCATCATTGAACAAATTGCACTCAACCACATCAACAATCATTCCTCTCACCCCGCCCTCATTCTGATCCACCTCAGATTCCTCACGTCTCACCATGACAATCCAATAATAATAATTTGGGCTAAACTCATTTGAGATAATATGTTCCTTAATCAGAATATCGTCCAAGAATTTGAGGTTCTTACATTTCAAACAAGGACACCTAAATCTACCCTCTGACGCGTATTCGGGATGGGTTTTAGCGAGCTCAAGAAAACTATTAACACCCTCAAAAAATTCCGTTCTGGGACGTCGTCTCTTATCTAATCTTTCCTCATACATCCATTTTCGTTCCTGTCGCTTCATTTTTTTATCTAAAAAAGTTGAGACAATGGCCACATACAAATTATTTCCTCTTAAGTAATTTACTAATATATACACACTACTCACATATTTCGTAAAATTCACAATTCACCTAAACATAGTACTATTTGCACCTAATCCATCCATAATTACATCACTAAATCGACATAATTGTATTTCCACTTTCAATTTCCTAACACATCAAAACAACCCAATTCATTCAAATACTCAATCATAAACTCTAATTGTATACTAACAATCTACCTATTTCAAATTGGGGAACCTATTGGGCGATTAACATTCTAACTACACTAAATATTCCGACAACTAAAAAACTATCCAACCCAATATCTAATTTATTTATATCTATAAAAACAGAAATTAACAAATAATCGAAACTAAATATAGATAGATAAACATACCTTAAGGAAAATGAGAGAATTGAAGAAGGAATTAAGAGGGAAGGAGGAGGCTCGAGTTTTAGAGAGAATTGAGACGGATTTTAGAGAGATGGAGTGAAATGAGAGAATGAGACGGGGGAGGGAGGGCTGCTGTTTGATTTAAAAAAATTTACGACTTTTAGCGACAGATATCTGTCGCGCGTCTTTTTTTTAGCTACAGATATCTGTCGCTAATATCCTCCTTTGCGACTGAAATCTGTCGCTAAGTAACTGATTTAGCGACAGATATCTGTCGCGCGTCTAGTTTTTTAGCGACAGATTTCTGTCGCTAAGGAATTTTTTTTTAAAAATCCGTCTCCTCATCCAGCGACTAATATCCGTCGCGCGTTGTACTTTCAGTCGCTAAATAAGCGATTGAATTTTTCAATCGCGCGTTGGTAGTAGCTACATGGAGTATTTCTTGTAGTGAACGCTGCAAAAATAAAAGGTTTGTCCCCTTTACAAAAATGCACAGCTGCTATTCGCATCTTAGCATACGGTACCCCTGCCGATGTAGTTGACGAGTATATTAAAATTGGCAAAAGCACTGCTATAGAGTGTCTTTCAAAATTTTGTCGCGGAATTATTGAAGTGTTTGGAGAGCAATACATGAGAAAACCAAATACTAATGATGTAAAAAGATTACTTAAGATGCACGAGGAATGTCATGGATTTCCTGGCACGCTTGGTAGTCTGGATTGTATGCATTGGACATGGAAAAATTGTCCTACAGCATGGAAAGGCCAATATACACGGGGTGATTATGGATGTCCTACAATCATGCTTGAAGCAGTCGCCTCTGTCGATCTTTAGATATGGCATGCGTTTTTTGGTGTTGCTGGGTCAAATAACGACCTTAATGTGCTTAGTCGATCAAACTTATTTCAAGAAAAAATGAAAGGTATAGCACCGGAAGTTCATTTCACAATTAATGGCACCAAATACGAGACGGGCTACTACCTTGTTGATGGTATATACCCTGAGTGGGCAGCTTTTGTAAAGAATTTTCCTCATCCCCGAGACCCAAAAAGAATTTTATTTAAACAAAAACAAGAGAGTGCAAGAAAAGACGTGGAGCGAGCATTTGGAGTACTACAATCACGTTTCACAATAGTTCGTGGACCAGCACGTTCTTGGTATAAAAGGACTCTCCACGATACCATGGATGCATGCATTATATTACACAATATGATAGTCGAAGACGAACGTCACACGTATAAGAGGAAATTTACTCAAGATGACTACTCTTCGGGTGTCTCTGATGTTTGCCAAGGGCATGACATAGATTTTGAAACATATCTTGCAAGGGATGCGACTATCCGAGATAGGCAAATGCATCATCAATTGAAAGCGGATCTTATGGAGCATATTTGGACACATTTCGGAAGCCAAAACTAAGCTCTTGCATACAATTTTTTTTTCATTTAACTTAATATTTTTTTAGTTGAACTAATAATGTTTTGTTCTATTATATTTTTACGTGGTTGAATTTAGTTACGTAAACAAAGTTGTTAGTAATGTAAAAAAATGTATGACTAATTTATATAGAATAATTAATTAACAAAATTAAATTACAATACATGGGGCCTACAAAGCTACAACCCCTTGTAGCTTACTATTGGAGAAGGTTGTAGTTGCAAAACCATGTAGCCCAAAAAAGTGAGTTGGCAAAGCAAGCTACAATTACTATTGGACACAAACCATTTCATAAGGCACACCATCTGTTACTTTACAATTTTTTATCCACTTTCTTATTCTACGTGCAAAAAGTAATAGAAGAAAAAAATACGGAGGGTAACAAATACTGTTATTGTCCGTTATAGGATAGAGCTTTTGGCTTAAGAAAAACGCTAGTTAGACCTTGTTCTTTTAAACTTCTTTTCAGCTCTATTCAGTTCAGTTTAGTTTTGTTCAGCTCAGTTCTGTTTAGCCCACTTCAATTCCATTCAGTTTAGCCCAAGGAAGCTTATTTTGTCTCAGTACGTACTTCTGCACACTTCAATTCAGTTATGTTCTGTTCACTTCAGTTCGATTCAGTTACATAAGTTAAGTTCAGTCTACTTTAGTCCAAAAGAATAGAGCCTTAGTCCAATCGTAGCAAATAGATCGAGTCGTGTCCTTTAAAATCGTGCCACATGTAAACGGATATCGACCTTTTCCACCCAATTAAATCTCATGTAATGCTTATTAGGTCGAACTAGTTAGCTAGATAGATGGGTCATGTAACACCCCGTGTTTTTGACTATTTTAATTATTTCTAATAACGAGTAATATTAATAAATCGAGTCTCGACAAACTATTTTAATAGTAATATTCAATTCTTGTGCCTTTGGAATCTTTCTATTTCTTTTTACAGTTTGCAAAACTGAAATTTCTATCGTTATCACAATTATGCGCGATTTTGTAAAACGATTCTTATTTTCTCATACGAACTCTGATTGAGACGTTTCTAAATCCTAACTTTATTATTTTTTCCAAGATCTACACAATATTCATATTCAAAATTATAATTTCTAAGTGAATCATAAAAATATTGTGTTGGACAGCTCATTTGCAATGAAATTTTCACCCGATTAATCGTTTCTCGATTTTCGATGCCAGTACTTCTTTCCTAACCTTTGTGGAACCAAAATAACTCCAAAATATCATATTTATACACTCTATACCGTCACCTTGAAGTTCAAGGGTAAAAAAATGTTTTTCTAATAAAAAACAACAAATAGGGTAATGTACCTCATTTTCAAAATAGGGTAATAAAACTGTACTCTCTCTTTTCAAAGTTATTTAGTAGTATAATTACTAACTTATATTGTTATTGTGTCATTCTAACTAATCTACGAAGAGGAACAAGGGTAAGGAAGCATCGATCTTCGTTTTTCAGTTGTTTTGTATAATCAGTTGTTGTTACTTAAGGGTTATACGCAAGTTGACCTAAGCAATGTTTGATTATATATAGTTAGTATAGCTAGGATTAGAGTATGGGCTTTTGTTGTCAACTGTTTTCATAGTCCTAAACCATTTTTAGAAAACTTTAACTTCCTATTTTGACATAAAAATATCGTGATAAGTACATAACTACAAATAAGCATTTGGGTCATAGGTTCATAGCTGAATTTGTGGCAAAAATGTAATTTTTTTGTGGCTAAAGTACTTAATCTGTCACGGGTGTGGCATTCTCCGTGGCAAGAGTGCTTATTAGCCACGACTTTAGTAAATTCGTAACGCAAGTGAATATTAGTTAAGGGAAAAACTTTCCCGTGGCATAAATTTTTCCAAGGTACTGATTCAAATTTTTCTCATGGCTACGTAAAATTCAGCCACGGATAACAAATTCCCGTGACATAATTTATGGCCTAAGTGTCAATTTGTTGTAGTGGTATAAAGCTCTTGCTTAAGAAAAACGCTTTGATAGAGTTAGTCATGGGCCTCACTCGTTGCAAATAGATAATCCTAGTCGTGTCCTTTAAAATCGTGGATATATATTGACCTTTCCTACCTAATTAAATCGCATGTAATGTTTAATTGTTTATGTCGAACTAGTTACATAGATGGGTGTTGTATCTGAGGCGTCCCGTTACGGTTTGTTAATTATGCGAGAAGAACAAAACAAATAGCAAACAATAATAAAACTGACACACAGATTCACGTGGTTCACCAGCAAAATCACTGGCTACGTCCACACAGACAATGAGACCAAATTCACTATTGTGGAGATAATACACGCGCTTAATAGCTGACAGCTAAAGTCAAAAGTACTACCAATTCTACTAACCAAATAGGAATCTCAAACTAGAGAGAGACTACCCAAACTGAGTTCGACCTGCGACGAACTCACCAACGAGACGGAAGACAAATGATCTTGGGGCCACAAGATCCAAACAAACTCCAACGGTCTCCAACGAAGAAGAGATTAGTAGAACCACCAAATAATAGGGACGCGGAACAAATTGAGTTTTTTCCTCGAGAAAACCTCACAAATTAAATCAGCTCTCTATATTTGTGCTCTCAAATCATCTCTCACTCTTAATTAACGTAGAAAGTAGAAACTAGTCAGGTCTTTATATAGTATTTTTTTGAAGTGAAGATCAATATCATTAATAATAAGTCATCTGGCATCTACAAACAATGTCAAATTAAACTGAATACAAATTTGTATTATATAGTATTATTTCACCCTAACTAGTTACCTAAACTAATTAGGACCTACACAATATTGTTTTCAAAACAAGAACATCAACTTTAGGAAAGATATAAGAGACAAATCAATTCGAGACTCAAAAGGACAATTGCTAGACACTTATTTCCTAACAATCTCCACCTTGACTTGAATTGTTCAATACAACCAAATAGTTGATTCTCAAGTCACTACTTGTCCCACTAGTCTCAACAGTGACTTGAATTCAACAAACAAAACGGACAAATGAACCAAGTGTGCATGCCAGCGTGACCAAAACGTACCAAGTACCAAATGTAGCAAGCTGAAACTACCAACGTACTAAGCACTTAACATATCATCATACTAACATGGCCAAACGTAGCGAGATCATCACTACCAAATGCCAAAAACAAATGTATGAGATACCAACGTCACAAATGATGGAATGATGTTCCGAAACAAATGCACAGAAGACTCGAAAAAAAATTCCCCTTCAAAATATGGCCAAATATACCGTCGTACCAAATTGCCCAAAAGGACACAACGCCATAAACAATACAATGTCTCACTTGATTCAACAACGGTGTCATGACAACACAAATTTGCCCACATACCAAGGCCCAACAACACAAGTCGAAACAATCAATACCAACGTTCTAAGCGAGCCCAAATCATCTTGCTCCATCGTCAGGTGCAAATGTTAGACTAACAAGTCCAACCTAACAACTCCAAACAACACAAAATAATGAACTCCCGTCGAAGTTCCAAATAACCTCACTTGAGGTCCAAACGACTCTCTTTCAAGAGCCCAAAGTAGTTCCACCTGGAGCTCCGAACCGCCCACCACGCGGGGCGCAAACCCGCCTCATTGAGAAGCGGAAACAACAGTCGATAGCTTGTCTTCAGAATTGCGTAGTTCGACCCGTACAGGTAAAAACTCCACCTTACCGCCAACACTACCATCCTCACCCAAGCCTATCAACCCGAAACTATTATTCCACGTGAATTTATCAACCTTTAAAACTGTTGCTGCAGACATCTTCTCACCAAAAATTCAACAAACCCAAATAACGCATAACTCAGCGGAAGCAGAACCTGAAGCTCTGATACCAGTTTGTTGTAACGGAGGCGTCACGTTACCTACGGTTTGTTAATTATGCGAGAAGAACAAAACATTACGTGGTTCACCAGCAAAATTACTGGCTACGTCCACACCGACGAGGAGACCAAATTCACCATTGTGGAGATAGTACTACAATAGTAGACCGTAATACATGCGCTTAATAGCTGACAACTAAAGTCAAAAGTACTACTAATTCTACTAATCAAATAGTAATCTCAAACTGGAAAGAGACTACCCAGACTGAGTTCGACCTGCGATGAACTCACCAACGAGACAGAAGAAAAATGATCTTGGGCCACAACATCCAAACAAACTCCAACGGTCTCCAACAAAAAAGAGATAAGTAGAACCACCAAATAATAGGGACTCATAACAAATTGAGTTTTCCCCTCAAGAAAACCTCCACAAATTAATTAGCTATCTATATTTGTGCTCTCAAATCATCTCTCACTCTTAATTAACGTAGAAAAGTAGAAACTAGTCAGGTCTTTATATAGTATTATTCCACCCAAACTAGTTACCTAAACTAATTAGGAAACAAAGACTAACCAAATACAAAATTTTCTAAACCAAATGATATTGTGTAACAATATTGTTTACCTAAACTAATTAGGAAACAAAGACTAACCAAATACAAAATTTCCCAAACCAAATGATATTGTGTGACAATATTGTTTCCAAAACAAGAACATCAACTTTTAGGAAAGATATCAAGGGACAAATCAATTCGAGACCCAAAAGAACAAGGGTCGTGCTTTTTCCTAACGAGCCTTTACTCAATCCTAACGAATTTTCCTCAACTTTTCCCATTATACCCTTATATAAACTTTCCATTGACATTGAAATTAATTACACTTATTTCATTTTACTTCATCAATTTAAAAAATCAGTCGCTCCCAATTTCAATTACGACTTCTAATTCAATTACCAAAGATGTAAAATCGTTCATTTATTTTAAAAATTATTTTTTTTAATTGTATCATTATTGTTCGATTAATTGTTTAGAGTTAATTGAATTTAAAAGTTTCAACTAAAATAATAAAAAAAGTTTATCTAACAAAAAAAAATAACAAATAAAAAAAGTGAAAACATCAATTAACAAATAAAAAAGGAGAAATTTAGATAAAAAATTTAAATTTAAAAAATAATTAAAAATATACCCGCCACCCACCAACAACGTCCCCCCTCCCTGACTCCACCCCATGACGCACCCCACCATCTCACCCACCAAACCCTCACCGTCGACCACTGTCACCACCTGACCAGACCCCCACCACCGATAACCCTTACCCACCCGACCCGACCCCCACCCGGCCAACGACCACCACGCAGCCCACCCGCCTACCACCCACCACCCAACCATTGGCTCCGACCCGATCGATCCCGCTGACCCGATCTCAGCCACCGACTCCAGCCACCGACCTCGAACAGTCCCGATATTCGTGGTGGTTCATGGTGAATTTATGGGGGCTTGAAATTTATTTAGAGAGAGAACCAAAGGCTTGATTTTTTGATGCGGTGAAATGAGAGGGACAAAGCGGTAAAATGTTGTTAGGATTGAGTAAAGGCTCATTAGGAAAAAAAGTAATTTCGAAGAACAATTGCTAGACACTCATTTCCTAGCAATGGATCATCAAAATTCGACCAAAATCTTTTAATTTCATGTCATATTTCGATTTAGATGTCAATAATTAGAAAATAAAGTGTAGCTATATTTATGTGAAGGACGATCACAATAACATAGATTAACTTAATAAATAGCTTATTCGTGTCAGGTAATGTTTTGAGACCTCAACCTAATTAAATCCAACTTAATTAACTTTTTTGTATCAACATATATTTACCTAAAATAGTAAATTGCCGGTGCATTGCACTAGTTGGGCATAACGTGTTTTTTGTGAAACTCGACCTTTAAAATAAGTGTTTTGTAAAACACAACCTTTGATAAAAAACTGTGTGAAACACAACTTTTAATACGAGTATTTTGTTTTTGCAAAACACGACCTTATACGTCGGAATTTGACCAATAGTCGATGTTGACTTTGTTTTTCTGATAAAGTCACGTGTTTTGTCTTCATTCTTTTTCTGAGGTGTCTTTTTTGCTCCAAAACCATTTGTACCTCATCATTTTTCCCTTACCTAATTAAATACCCTTCAAGTCGCCAAAACACACACACACACCATCTACTATCTTCAGCTTTTTTCTTTGCTATAAAAATTAATTGATTCAAATTCCTTATCAACACCTCCTCACAAATGGTTTTTAATTTGTGAATTACTCTATTTACTCCGAATGATAAGCTACTTATTTTATTTTATTTGTTTGGATATGCTACTTATTTTATTTTGCTTGTTTGATAAGCTCTAAATTTCCAAGGGTAAGTTATAGTAGTAATATCTTGTAGAATTGATATGAAATGTAGAAAAGGGAAAAAAAATTATTGGTTGAAACTTGAAAGTACGTACAGTACCCATACTAACTACAAGGTATTGTAGCTAGCTTAGCATTATCGGAGATTTGGAATGGTTTAATTGAAGAGCAAAATAGCTTAAAATTTTGAGGTGATAAAAGGTAGCTAGGTACATATATAGTACGGAGTAGTATATTGTTTCGTATAACTGTTTATTGTACTTGTTCTTAGTTCATTGTATGTACGATGAGAAAACTTTTGACGAGATTATACATATGAATGAAGTGCATGATCTCGTTATATACTTAGACGTACTTGTTCTCATTTGAATTGGTGTGATACATTTTATTGTTCAAACCTTTTTTGCGGCGTACTCTTTCTCATTTAGTGGAGTACACGAATAAAAAATGTGAGACAATACTTTATGCATGTTAATTTAAATCCAAGTTTTAATGTTACTTATGGTTATGGTACAACGTGATTACGTGTAATCGAAAATTACTTTTCCTAACGGAGATTTACTAAATCCTAACAAAAAATTTCTAAAATTTTCCGACTTTACCCTTAACAAAGCCTTCACCAATGTAACTATCTTGTTCCGAAATTATCTCTTTTCTTTTACACGTTTATATCCATTTTTTCCAATTTACCTTCTTAATCCGTTAATCAATTAAAATTATCGATGAAGTAATATTGATTTTCACTTATTTAATTAATTGAATTGTTTAGAATTTCATTAATGTCTAATAACAATAATACCGATAATAATAATAATAATAAATTTTGAATTAAACTGATAATATACATCGAATTCCATAACTCAAAGTACAAATTTTAATTCAATTTACGATTAATTAATATCTTTAGTGATAATAATAACAATAATGAAATGTAATAATAATTGACAAGTGACGCTTACAATCATCATCTCCTTCATCATTTTTTCCAAAAGTATTGTACATCAAATTCCCCCTAAATTTAACCTATAATAACAATCAATAATAATAACAATAAATCAATAATACTCGTGGGGAAGGGGCTGCTAAGAGTCGTGGGGGAAGGGTCAAGGCCGATCGGTGACGATGTTTCACGTTTTCGATGACGGCAGATTTCGGTGGTAGTTGCAGGCGTTTTAGGTGGTGGTTGTCGGGGTTGACGGTGCGTGGCTCAAATTTAGGGATTTTTTTGAGAGAAAATAACATTACTATTGAGAAAAAAGGGAAATGATGAGGGTAAATTGGTAAAGTTTATTTAGAATTGAGTAAAAACTCATTAGGAAAAGCACGACCCTACGTAAACAAATTTAAAAGAGAGAGGATATTTTTTTGGGAAAAGTCTCATGGTATCCTCGAACTATGTCACATTACACATGATATCCCTGCTTTTAAGTTTGTTTCCATGGTAACCTTGAGTTTTATAGTTTAATTCTCGATTTGACCTTACCCAAATTTCTGTCATGACGCCGTTAAATTATGACCAAAATTAATTATAGTTGTTCTCATGGTACCCTTAAGTTTTCATAGTTGTTCTCATGGTACCCTTAAGTGTTTCATAGTTGTTCCCATGATACCCTGAAAGGAAAGCAACGACTCATTGAAGCAAAGTAACGACTAGTTTATTGAACTAGTCGTTAAAATTATTGATGAAGTAATATTGATTTTCACTTATTTAATTAATTGAATTGTTTAGAATTTCATTAATGTCTAATAACAATAATACCGATAATAATAATAATAAATTTTGAATTAAACTGATAATATACATCGAATTCCATAACTCAAAGTACAAATTTTAATTCAATTTACGATTAATTAATATCTTTAGTGATAATAATAACTGTTCCGGTATCGGAATCAATTAACCCGACTGCGAATTCGGGTTCTTAGTGTTCGAATATTGCTTAGTTGATTTCACAATTCTCCCCTTCTTCTTACTCCACGGGTCGGACTTTTCCCGGTGGATCGAGCCTGCTCCCTGCATAATGAACTCACAGGGCCTCGGAGGTTGTCCGAGGAAACCCTCTCCGATGCCTAAGTCAGTCCGTGAATGCCTTGATGAACCTAGTTCGTGAGGAGCTAGGTGGCGTTTTATAGAGTAAAGGTCTAGAGAGAGAAAACCCAACCCTTGGAAAGTTGGAGGAAAAGGAGTATTTATACCTTCCCTCAAGAGAGAGGGAAGAGAGGGAAAAAGAGCGGGAGAATGGGTGGATGGTAAAGCGACATGTGGATCCATTTTGTCCACCCATTCTCCCTTACCTTAGGCGAAATGACGGAGGGGTCCCTGGTAGCCCCTGCCCTGCCTGGGGGAAAAGTCTCCTGGAGACAGGCGGGTAGGGGGTCTTGAAGCCCTGCTTGGTGGGCCGCATCGCCCTGCTGGGCAGGCGATTGCCTGAAGCTACCCCTTGGGGGTTCCTTGGTGATCCATCCTGACAGCCTGCTGGGCAGGCTCTTCTGGTTTCTCGGGTCGGGTCGCCTTGGGGCCTACCAGGCAGGCGACCCAGCTCAGGCTTTCGACCCCCATCAATTGGCCCTCACCGGCTAGGGGGAAGCGGGGCTTCCCTTTAGCAGGTGAACTCTTGATTCAGATGGTGGGAGGTTGACTTGTTGGCTTCACTATTGCATTTAATGCGTTTGCACGTTCCCGAGGGAGGAGACTTAACTGCATTGGGCATGCAAAGAGTTGGGATGTCTTTTGGTCATGATTACTTCTCATGCTCAGCGGATTTTTGGGCAGCGTGCTGGTTTGATGATTGGTTGCGTCTTCTGCCGAGGTGGTTGGAGTGCCATTTAATGCCTTGGCTTTCCCTTTGTATAAATTCCGGCTTTTCTTGCCATTTTGTCAACATATCTTCATTTTCCTACTGCTTTTTCTTCTTATAGAACCATGTCTTGGGTTAAGAAGACAGTTGTTCGTTATGGAGTTCGCACTATTAGCTTTCTCTTCAGGGGGTTTTGGAGGCTGAGGTATGCCAGGGCGGCTTTTCTGGCCCTGCGCCGTAGTCGACATCTGCGCTCTCGCCCTCGCCGGAACACCAAGAGAGCTCTCGTCAGGGCAGGAAAGCGCCCTAACAAATCTTCGTCTCCGGTAGGTTCCCGGTTCAAACGTTGTCCTCAGGGTGGAGGTTGTTTTGACAGGGGATGCCATGAGTGCTTTCCCTGGCTGCATCCTGAACAATTTGACCCTAACTGTCATGAGTTGAACTCCTCTTCGGAGTCGGGCTCCTCCTCCCCTCTAGTGAGGAGAGTGGGTTGCGGCTCTTGCGATGACAACCAGGCAGTCCCTTATGGCAGGGACTGGGACGTCAGCAGCCGTGATTCTGGAGATAGTGAGGGTCTGGGCTACTCGTCTGTCAGAGATGAGGATGGACTCCCTGACGACCCCTTCAAGGACTCTAGTGACTGGGACTGGGGGTCTGACATAGGAGGCCAGGACAGTCCTGGGGATTACTCCCCGGATTTAGATGATGACTAGGCCTGCCCACAGGGTGCAGGCGCATTAAGCCGGCAATTTAGGCTCCTTTTGTATTTTCTACTTGCCTTGTGTAGAATGTAACCTGCCCATTTTCGGGCTCTTTTCAGATTAATGAAAAATCAGGCAGTTTGTTTATGTGTGCCATTTTTTTTTACACGAATGAATGACGTCACAGGGTGATTAATCCTCTAACGCCTTTTTGTCTTCTCGAGGCTCTTCTTAGGAAGAGGTGGGCGGTTGGTTGTTAAAGCGTGACAAGTGGGGCAGTTTATGGGGAGGTTTTTGTTGGAGGGGCGACCCTTCAGCTGCCCGAGTCTATATAAGCCTTTCTCCTCCCCCTATTTCCCTCTTTCACATTTTTTCAAAACTCAAAACCCTTCTTCATATTTCTCCCCTCTTTGCTGCTGGGAATTTTATAAGACTGAGGAGCCCTTCCCTTCGGATTTTCAAGCGGCGGTCATCGCTCTAGGTTAGAATCTTACTCTAAATCCTCGCCTTTTCATTTCCTCATACTTTTCCTTCATAAATCAGCATGTCTCGTGCTCGTGTTCTCATATTCGGTCCGTCGTCTGAGAGGCCAGAGGGTAAGAGGGAGGGTAGAGCTGACGTAGCCTCCTCTTCCGGGGTTAGGCCCGGTGGGGAGGACTACTTTGAGGGGGAAGAGGATGCCAACTCCCCCGAACCCGCTCCCATCGATGTCGTCGATTCTGACGACGAGGCACTGGAGGTAGACCCTTCCAGGATTGCCGGTCCTCTTGTTCCCAGGGAGAGAGGGAGGACATATTATTTTGACAAAAGCAAGTACCAGATCCCTTTGAGAACTTACCCAGAAGCTAAGAATCACGACTTAATTTTAGAGAAAGACGCTGCTAGGGACATTGAGAGGTTTTATGACTTTGGGGAGGGGTACACCATTATAGTCCCAGGGGAGAAAGATACAGTATGCTGCCCCCCTGACGGCTGTGTGGCTGTCTATCATAAAAGCTTAGAATTCGGCCTGCGATTCCCCCTGCACCCCTTCCTGGAGGAGACCTTTAGGAGGATGAATGTGGCCATAGCCCAGTTGACCGCTTCGGCAATTAGATCGTTAATAGCCTACACCTGGACCTGCACCTTTCATGGTGAGGGGCCCTCCATCGACGCCCTGCGTTTCATGGTTGGGCAGCAAATGGTGTCTTCGTCAGAGGGAGATGGTTCCCCTGGATACTGGTCCCTTCTAAGGCAGAAGAAATACGCTCCAGTTTGGCCGCCCTTAAGCAGCTTGAAGGATTGGAAGAACAATTTTTTGTACGTACACAGTGCTTCAGGGTGGCGGATTCCTAGGCACTTTAGGAATCACGTTCACACCCGCATGGAAACTCGTGAAGTGTACCATCCAGGCGTTGGGGGGAAAGCCCTGGAGGTAAAACTGAGCAAGAAAGAAGAGAAGCTAGTCAAGAAGTTCGAAGTTATTGTTGACAAGCCTGGCGCTAGTGGCCCTGCCTTCTGGCTCCCTCACGCGGAGCTCATAGCCACAGATGAATATCTGGCCCCAATGGGCCTGATCCCTGGCCTTGGAGAAGGTAGTTTAGGGGTTTCCACCGGCATGATTTTTCTGAGACTTCTATCTCTTTTTCTTGACCAATTACTCTTTCACCCTGCAGGTTCCACCTCTCGCCTTTGGTCAAGAAAGCAGATAAGAAGGCTTGGTTTGACCGAAGAATTTGTTATTGTTTCGGAGCGTCCCTCTCTTCCTTCATCTTTTAAGAGAGGGGAGAAGAGCCTGATGAAGTTCGTGAAGGGTCTCACTGCTAATCGAAGACTCCCCCTTCCTCCGCGGTTGCAGCCAGCAAAGCCGGCGGACTCTCCCTCTGGTGTCCAGGGTGAGGAGGCGGAGGTTACCTCAGAGGCCACCCCCTCCCCTGTCTGTAAGCAGGGTGATTCTCCTGCTGGACCCATATCTCACAGGGTTCACGTCCTGCGGATTCCGAAGAGAATGGGGAGAGTGTTCCCTTGGAGTGCAGGAGGAAAAGAAACAGAGAACCTTCAGGCGATGCGCAGGTGGTTGACCTGGAGGCTGACGTTAAGACCCCCGAGGCCAAGCGCCCTGCCCGTGGCATTCCAGGCACCCTCTTCTCGGAGGAGAATACGAAATTTCATTATACTGCAGGCGATAGCATTGACGTGTCGGGCATGCTTTCAGACTCCGGTGCCGTTTTGGCAGATCGTCTCCCCAAGTCTGTAACCTCTACTTCCAATCAGGTGATCCAATACATTCAGCGCATCTCTAAGGTGCTGCAGGCCTCTGCTGAGCTGGCGGCTCTCAGCCGCCTGAGCGATGAAGAGCTGGCTGTCACTCCTGGGGCCCCCCCTCCTGACCGTCTGGCTATGGTTGAAAGAGATGTCATCCTGATCAACAATTTGAAGGATAAACTGGCGAAGTAGGAGGGCGAGCTGGAGGATGCGAAGGGCCAGGCAAATCAGTGGAAATTTCAGGGGGAGAATGCAGTAAGGGAGGCGTCCAAGTTGGAGGCAGAATTAAGGGAGAGCAGCCTGGCGATGGAGCGAGCTAAAAATCTCTGGCTGAGATGGAGCATGTTAAGAGGAAGGCGGCTGACTTGGAGGAGCGTCTGTCTCAAGCTGAATCAGACCTCAAGCAGGCCCAGGGTGAATGACAAAAAGAGAAAGATGCTATCTTGGAGGAGACTGAAGCTGCGGTGGACCTGAGCTTTCATAGCGGGGCCAATTCCTCCCTGGAGCTCGTTATGGAGGTAATTAGGGAGATGTTCCCTGATTTTGACGAGGATGCTTTCCGAAACCTCTATTCTGCTAAGAATGAAGCTTGGGCAACCAGACCGCCTGAGGAGGCTGCTGGTCCCAGCCAGGATGCTCCCCACACTTAGGCTTTTTTCAATGAGAATTCTAACTTTTGTGCCGAGCCTTGACATGGCCGGCTGCCCTGTAATATTTTGGTTTCGTTGCTCTTTGGATTTTCGTTTTGGTGCTTCCTTGTTAAACAATTTTATTTCTGCATGAACCTGCTATGAATATTTCTTCTTAATTTCTGTCTGTTTTTTCCTTTCTCAAGGCATGGGCTGCCCCCTGCCTGCCCAGAGGCAGGGTGGGGGGTCTGCGTTTTTTATACAAGGTTAGGGGGATTGCCCCCAGTCCTTGTACATTTTTGGCGTGCGAAGCCCAGCCTGACCCTGGCTTCTGGTAGGAGTCCAGGGGGCCTGCCCCCTGCCTGCCCAGAGGCAGGGTGGGGGGTCTGCGTTTTTTATACAAGGTTGGGGGGATTGCCCCCAGTCCTTGTTCGTTCGGCGCGTGGGGCCCGGCCTGACCCTAGCTTCTGGTCGAAGTCCAGGGGGCCTGCCCCCTGCCTGCCCGGAGGTAGGTAGAGGGACTTAGAATTTTGTTGGGGGTCCATTTTCTTTGGTTTTGGCAACAGGGGGGCCTCTCCCTATTGCCCCCTGCTCGTTTGTGTGTGAAAGTGCAAGCTTAAACAGACAACGAGTATAGATTCGGAGTTTCTTTCATTCTTTGCAAAAAAGGTTAACATAAGCGTGGTCGGAGCCGTCGACATTCTATTCTGACCGTCCTCCGCCAGTTTTCTGAAAACGAAATTTACTTAAGACTTGCTAGACATAGTATCTTTTTAGAGTATCGGCATTCCAGTGCGCGCCCAATTCTTGGCCTTCAAGGTTGACGATTCTGTACGTGCCTGGCCCCAAAATCCGGGTTACCTGATATGGGCCTTCCCAGTTGGACTCAGCTTGCCATGCTCTCTTGACCTTCCTACAGCCTGCGTTTTCCTCAAAACCAGGTCGCCTGTCTGGAAGTTTCTCTCATGTACTTTTTTGTTTTACGCTTTCCTCATCCGCTGCTGGTAGGCTGCGATGTTAACGCTAGCCTCCTCCCTTACTTCGCTGACCAGGTCTAGGGCTTCGGTCATTGCCACCTCATTTTCCGCCCTGTCATATTGCAAGGATTGCAGGGAGGGAATTCTTGCTTCGATGGGCAGTAAGGCCTCCGCCCCGTAGACCAGGCCAAAGGGGGTCTGACCCGTGGACTCTTTTCGAGTTGTCCTGATTGACCAGAGTATACTTGGCAGCTCGTCAGCCCACCTGCCTTTAAGGTCGTCTACCATCTTTTTGAGACCGTTCAGGATCTGTTTGTTGGCAGCCTCCGCCTGTCCATTGGTTTGAGGGTGGCAGACGGCAGAGTAGGCAACTGCGACGCCATGGCCTTCCAACCAGACCCTTAGAGGGTCATTATCAAATTGTCTTCCATGATCAAACACCAACATTTTTGGCAGGCCGAATCTGGTGATGATATTCCTCCATATCACCTTCCTGACTGCAGGCTCAGTAATGTTTGGCACTGCTTCGGCCTCTACCCACTTGGTGAAGTAGTCGCTTGCTACGATCAAAACTTTTCTACCCCCGGTTGCTACTGCAAAAGGACCCAGTATGTCCATCCCCCACTGGGCGAAGGGGATGGGGGATAGGATTGGCCTGAGCTCTTGGGCCGGGGCGTGGATGGATGGGGCGAAGAGCTGGCATTTTCTGCACTTCTGAGTCAAGTCTTTTGCGTCGGCCAGCAGGGTTGGCCAGTAATATCCTGCCCTTAGGGCCTTGTGAGCTAACGACTTCCCTCCTATATGATGACCACATATCCCTGAATGGATGTCATCCAGGACCTCTGCAGCCTGTCCTGCCCCCAGACACTTAAGCAGGGGTAATGAGAATGATTTCTTATATAAATCCTCCCCTATCAGTATGAACCACGCAGCTCTTGCTGGTATGTTTCTCTTTTGCACAGGGTCAGATAGTAAAACTCCGCATTTTTTGAATCGGATGATTGGGGTCATCCAATCCTCAGGTCCCGCCTCCTCGACAGCGCTGACTGGCTGGCAGGGGGCGGTGGATTTTTCCTGGATGACGTCCACCCAAACTGACCTTCGTATGTCTTGCAGGCTGGAGCTAGCTAGCTTTGACAGGGCATCCGCTCGGTTGTTCTGGGACCGGGGGATCTGCGTGACTTCATACGACTTTAGGCCCGACAACTCTCGCTTCACCTTCTCCAGGTATGCGGCCATTGCCTGGTCCCTGGCTTCATACTCTCCATAGATTTGGTTGGCCATGAGTTGGGAGTCTGTCGCCAAGACAATCCGCTCTGCTCCTGCAGCTTTGGCTAGATTAACGCCTGCAAGTACTGCCTCGTACTTGGCTTCGTTGTTTGATGCTGGGAAAACAAATCTGAGTGCGTGCTCAAAGTCAGCCCCCTTCGGGCTGGTTAACACGACTCCGGCCCCTGCACCATTAGTCGTGGAAGACCCGTCGGTGTATACCACCCATTCACCGGCAGGCGGGCTGTCTTCCTCAGAATGGGAACATTCTGCTAAGAAATCAGCCAGGGCCTGCGCTTTGATAGCTGTTCTAGACTGGTATGTTATTCCTAGTCCACTCAGCTCGATGGCCCATTTTAACAGTCTCCCTGATTTTTCGAACTTCTCCAGTACTTTCTCTAAAGGTTGGTCCGTCAGCACCACGACAGGGTGCGCCTCAAAGTATGGTCTTAATTTCCTGGCTGCTATGACAACCGCGTAGGCTGTTTTTTCGACCATTGGATAGTTCTTTTCCGCTGCCCCCAGGGCATGACTTAGAAAGAATATAGGCTGCTGGGCACCTGCTTCTTCTCTTAAGATAATTGCACTTACTGTCGCGTTAGTTACAGCAATGTAGAGGAAGAGTTTCTCCCCTGCCACTGGCCTCGCCAGGGTGGGGAGTTTCTTCAAATGTTCCTTCAATTGCTCGAAGGCCTCTTTTTGCTCATTCTCCCATTTAAACTGTTTGTTGCCTTTCAACACTTTGAAGAAAGGGGTCGACTCGTCTGCTGATCTGGCAATGAAGCGTGCCAGGGCAGCCACTCGGCCTGTCAGACGTTGGATGTCCCTTATAGTCCTGGGTTCAGGAAGATCTAGGACAGCCTGAACCTTCTCAGGGTTGGCGTCTATCCCTCGGGAGCTGACTAGAAACCCTAAGAATTTACCAGAGCGAACTCCGAACGTGCATTTCTTTGGATTAAGCTTCATCTTGTAGGTGCACAGGGATGAGAAAGTCTCCTGCAAATCTAACAGGTGTTCATTGTCTCCCTTGCTCTTCACAATAGCGTCGTCGACATAAGCTTCTAGATTTCTCCCTTTCTGTTTTTCAAAGACTTTGTCGACTAGCCTCTGGTAGGTGGCGCCTGCGTTCTTCAGTCCGAATGGCATCATTTTATACATATAAGTGCCGGAGCTGGTGATGAAGGCACACTTAACCCTGTCGGGCTGCCAAAGATATACCTGATGGTACCCTGAAAAAGCATCCAGAAAACTCAGCATAGAGTACCCACTAGTGGCGTCTACTAGCTCGTCTATTCTCGGAAGGGGGTAGCAGTCTTTTGGGCAGGCTTTGTTCAGGTTTGTGAAGTCCATGCACATCCTCCATGCACCTGACGACTTCTTAACCATTACGACATTCGCCAGCCATTCAGGGTAGTCGCAGACTTCTATGAAGTCTGCTTTCAAAAGTTTCTCTATTTCTTCTTTAATTGTCACGTCCTTCTCTGCGGACATATTTCACTTTTTCTGCTTTACAGGGCGGGCGTCCGCGCTCACGTTCAGCCTGTGAACGATATGTGCCGGATCGACCCCCGACATTTCGTCTGCCGAGTAAGCGAATACATCCTTGTTATCCCTTAGTACTTTGATCAGTTCAGCCTGATAGGACTCTTCTAGGTCAGCCCCTATGAGGACCTGCCTTCCTGGCTCCAGGTCCACCAGCATGCTCTCCCCCCAGGTTCCAGGTGGTCGGATACCTAATGACCGACTGGGATCTCACCTTCCCTGCTGGGGGAACTGTCAGCTCTCCTTTTTCCTTTCCTTTCGCTTCCATGGGTCTGTAGGGCCACGGAGTAGCATTGCCTGGCCGACTCCTGGTCTCCGTGCACTTTCCCTTCCATGCCAAAATCCGTCACATAGGCTACGGTGAGCGCCCTGATTGATACGGCTGCTTCAATCTCATCCAGGGTCGCCTGCCTATCAGGGCATTGTACGCAGACCTTGCATCTACCATAACAAACGATGACCTGATATTTCTGGCAGAGATCCCCTCCCCGAATGTCACAGGCAGGTCTATAATTCCCATTGGCAGTATGCCTGCCCCGCTGAACCCATACAATGATCCAGGGGCAGGTCTCAGGTGCCTTTTCTCCAGACCCATTTTCTCGAAGGCATCCTTGTATAGCAGGTTCGTGTACGCGTCGGTATCCACCATGCACCTTCGCACGATGTGGTTAGTGATCTCCAGGGACAGTACAAAGGGGTCGCTATGGGGATACACCACTCGCCCTGCATCCTCAGGGGTGATGCTCAGCGTCATACCCCTCGAGCTTCCTGCCCTTTCAGCGTAACAGATTTGGTTCTTTAACTCACGAATCTGCCTCTTCTGGCCTCTTCTGTTGGTTTGGCCCTCTGCATCCCCTGATATCACATGAATTATCAGGCGGTTCTGCGTCGAGCCTTCAGGTTTTTCCGGTGTTTCCTTCTGAGTTTTATTCCTTGCTGCGTAGTTGGCCAGCCAGCCATTCCTGATTAGCTTCTCGATTTCATCCTTCAGGTGGCGACACTCCTTGGTGGTGTGGCCTACGCAATCATGGAATGTACAGAACTTCTTGGGGTCCCCCTTCGGGCTGCGTGGTTTGCTCGGACGGTTCTACTTGGCAGTCTCCTTCTCTAGTTCAAAAATCTCTGCCCTGGACTTGTTGAGGGCTGTATAGCTGTCGAATCTAGGCTGGTAAACTGTACGCTCTTTCTTCGGGGTATCCCCTTCCACGACTCTCTGCTTCCCTGCCTCATTCCTGCTGCGTCCACCCTGCGGTCCCCCCTGCTGCCTGGTAGGGCCTGCGGGGGTATCCGGCAGGTTGTGGAACTCTTCATGCAGCATAAACCCTTCTGCGATTTTCCCGGCCTTGCCCAGAGTTTCTGGCTGGGCCCTAATCATCTGGTTTTTCATCTCTCCGGGGAGCAGGGAGTTAGTTAGTGCGTACGTTCCTGTCGCATCGTCTATCTCTTTGACTTGTTGGAAGGACAAGTCAAACCTCTTCTGGTACTCCCTGACAGTCTCACCCTTCCTCTGCTTGAGGGTCGTTAGGTCGAACCGAGTAAGGCGACGCCTCTTGTTTCCAGCATATTGATCTAGGAAGGCCTCTGCCAATTCGATGAAAAAACTGATGGACCCCTGCGGCAAGTCTCTAAACCAACCCTGGGCCAAGCCGACTAGGGTGGTTGGAAAGATCTTGCACCAGACTGCGTCGTCGGCATCATACATGCCCATATGACTCTCGTACGTAGCTAAGTGGTCCTCCGGGTCAGTCGTGCCGTCGAATTTTACAGAGGACATCTTAATTTTGGGGATTGGGTACCCCTGCACCTCTGGATGAAGAGGGGTTTTTGTAGGCCTTCCTGCCACCTTCGACCTGCTCCCCGTGGAGTGGTAACCGTGATCCCTCCCTCTGTCGGGGGTTGGTTTCCGACTACCAGGTGAACGGTATCGGGGCGGTTGCCTGCTGATCCCCTCGTCGTCCCATCTGTCAGGGGAGTGGTGTCGTGGGCGCTTCTTCTGAGGTGGCTCAAGATTGTCCCCCTGACGATGGTTCGACCCAACAGGCTGCCCATGGTTAAGCCTTGACTGTAGGCTTCTGGACAGGCCCGGGGCTGCTTGCGAGTCTGCCACCGGCGTCAGCCTGGAGAAGACGTCGCCCTGTCTCTCCCCTAGGCGTTTGGACGCAGGCTCTCTGTGCCTCATCCGGTTCTGAAGGTCTTGGGATAAACCCCTTTTCTCGCGAGCAGCGGTGGACTCTATTGTGTGTATGGAGAACGCCTGCTCAGCAGGCGGTTCCTGGTTGCCTACTGTAATGCGTCTCTGCGCCTGAGCATACACTTGTGCTGTTTTCTTCGCTTTCCGTTGGATTTTTCTGGCGGCGGTTCGCTTTGAACCCCCAGCTCCCTCCCCACTTTCGAAGTGGAGCTCCCTGGGGGTCGTGGCGACCCTGCCTACTAGATCCTCCGGAGTGAACTCCTGGTTAAGCATCGCTGAGAAGAAGGCCGCTGTCTGCGCCATCTGAGCGGGGGTGAGGTTGAGAGGCTGCCTCAAGTGTGCCCCCTGCCCAGCTGTGACAGCGACATCCTTACCAGGCGCTCCGTGGAAGCTTGCCCGTCCTACTCTTGGGATTGTGGCAGCGGGCGTCTTTTCTGGGAACGGCATGCCGTACAGGGGGGGCCGTCGGTGGAACTGTCGGGCCCGCCCCTGAACTGGCGTCAACGATTTCAGGCATGTTTTGATATAATTGGCTAATTTGTATTTGAGAATGGTTGATTTTGTGGGTAATTTCGTGGGTACAGCCGCTTCATCCCCACAGACGGCGCCAAATTATTCCGGTATCAGAATCAATTAACCCGACTGCGAATTCGGGTTCTTAGTGTTCGAATATTGCTTAGTTGATTTCACAATTCTCTCCTTCTTTTTACTCCACGGGTCGGACTTTTCCCGGCGGATCGAGCCTGCTCCCTGCACAATGAACACACAGGGCCTCGGAGGTTGTCCGAGGAAGCCCTCTCCGATGCCTAAGTCAGTCCGTGAATGCCTTGATGAACCTAGTTCGTGAGGAGCTAGGTGGCGTTTTTTAGAGTAAGGGTCTAGAGAGAAAATCCAACCCTTGGAAAGTTGGAGGAAAAGGAGTATTTATACCTTCCCTCAAGAGAGAGGGAAGAGAGGGAAAAAGAGCGAGAGAATGGGTGGATGGTAAAGCGACACGTGGATCCATTTTTTCCACCCATTCTCTCTTACCTTAGGCGAAATGACGGAGGGGTCCCTGGTAGCCCCTGCCCTGCCTAGGGGAGAAGTCTCCTGGAGACAGGCGGGTAGGGGGTCTTGAAGCCCTGCGTGGTGGGCCGCATCGCCCTGCTGGGCAGGCGATTGCCTGAAGCTACCCCTTGGAGGTTCCTTGGTGATCCATCCTGACAGCCTGCTGGGCAGGCTCTTCTGGTTTCTCGGTTCGGGTCGCCTTGGGGCCTACCAGGCAGGCGACCCAGCTCAGGCTTCCGACCTGTAACACCCCGTGTTTTCATAATTCGATAAACATATATAAACTCTTTTAACTCCATCCCCATTATCCATTAATCCATCCATCCCTTGTATGCTTGGAATTAATATTTCAGGTTCCTACCCTTCACACTTTTATTTATACTCTTAAACTCTTATGTTCGGATGGACTAATAAACTGAGGTAATGTAATTGCTCATTTTACGTCATGTTAGAGACGTATTTGGCTCTTGGTCAAACCATAAAAGTTTTATATCTTTCTCTTAGCTTTCCAACGCCACCTTAATCATCTTAATCGGAGTTCTGTAGAGAAAGTTATGCTCGAAATACGACAGGCTGTCACCGAAATCCGCGGACCGCAATTCCGTCGCCCTCATCTATTTCACTCACACTTCACTTAGTTGTGTCACATGCTTGCAACTTGCCCACTTGCATTTCATTAGAGCCCAAGGTCTATGAGCATAGGTCCTTAGCCATGCATGGCTATATGGCTAAGCCTAATCATCTTCGTCATCACATGCATTTTGTCCTTAAATTAAGGGATGAACTACTCATTCCTCCATTCCACCTTGAACATCACCTCCCCATTTCTCACCATTTTCTTTTCCATATCCTCTTCTCACATCATTCCTAATTACTAGTAAGTATAGATTATTTATCCATTAGTTTTATTTATTTCTAGTTAAATTGTGTATTGTTTTCTTGACAAATTTTATTAATCTAAAACTAGGTGAACAAGAGACCTTGGTGGAAGGAAACCACTTGGGTTGATATCACTCACATTCTACTTATTAGTAGTACTAATTTCTCTCAAGGTAACTAGGTTACTCTTTTTCTTGATTTATGAAATTCTAACATTTTTATGAATTTATAATAAGATTGAGGATATATATGAAGTTTAAAAAAAAATTATGGTAATATATGAACTTCATGGTATATAAATTATGTATATAATTTTGTGATGAATATTTAATATATGATTGGTTTTATTGCTTATTATTTAATCATGCTTGTAATTTATTTATCATGCAATAAATATATAAATTATATGAATGATTAAAATAGTTGTGTTCTTAATTATATTCCTACTTTTTTTTATGTTGATGATGTTGCATGTAGATTTTTAAGTTTTAGATGTGATTTTCGGATCATTATTTTATTTTGCCATGTTATCACATTTTTTTTAGAAATACTCATGCATGCATGCATAAATATCCACAATATGTAAATAATTATGAAAAAAAATATTTTTTTGTTATAATATGACTTTTTAATATGTAATAAACTTTTGCATGTTGATTTTATAATTTATATAATTATTCTTTTGGATTCAAATGGATAATTAGGTAATAAAGCCCTCAAGTTATGATAAATATGAGATAAATTCATATGATATTTTATATAAATATATTCTGATTTTTTTGGTTAAATTAATTTATAAGTATCATAAAATATTTTTATTTATTTATTTAATTAATTATTCATGAAATTTTCTATTAAAAATGCTATTATAAATTGTAAGTATAAAGACTTGTTAAATAAGTAATATGATATTATTTTAATTGAATTTAAAACTTAATTTTATATTAATAAATTTTCATTGACAGTATGTATTCAAATTTAATCATTTATAATGTGTAGTTAAGCATATCCATGATTGTATAATAATTAAAAATGTAAGTTTTCGTCACCCTAAATAACACTGTTTGTTTACAATGAAGTAAAATTTAATTCTGGAAAGGAACAGAATAGTAGTTGTGCTGCAGTGGTTAGACACACTGCCCATTTGCTTGACAACCAGGGTTCGAACCCCACTGCCACCATCGTTTGAAACTTCCTTATATTATCTCCTACATCTTCTTTTAAAATTTAATTTTATAGTTACTATTTAATGATTTATTATACTTTTTGTACTTCTTTATATTTCCTCTTGCATCTTGTTTAAAAATCTAATTTTAGAATTACTATTTCTTGCATATTGTTTTAAAATTTAATTTTATAATTACTATTTGATGATTTATTATACTATGTGAATAAATTACATGTTATGAAGTAAAACATAGAAATGCTTATTTTAAGAAATTGATTTATTATTTTTATAAATATCAATTATTTAATATTTTTCAACTTTTATTTTGTATTATAAATAATAATTTGATCATTTATTTAATAAATGAATTTATAATCATGTGTAAGAGAAATATAAAATATTGTAATTAATTGTTGTACATGTCATATGATCTAATACTATTTGCTTAATCGTATGGTTAACATAAAATTTACTTAGTCGTCATGTTCGAATAATATACTTTTGATAAGTGGTTATTTTAAGCGATATTGATTTTTATGGTGAAATTTTATCTTATACTCTAGCAATTTTATTATACTTTATTTTTATTGATGCTATTAAAATTTATTGCTCGGTTATGAGCGTTTGGCATGTTAACATGCGGTTATCCATGGTGCCCAGATATTATCTTTTGGACCTTGTTCCATTTTATATATGGTATGGCTAGAGTATAAGATATCGAGTAGATTTCAGGTTATTGGTCTACTCGAGAAGAGCAATACCAAACTGGGTAGGTTTCAGGTTATTGGCCTACCTAGTACCCTGACATGGTTTCAGGTTATTGGCCTGCTAAGGGTTGACCGTTCCTTATGGAATACTCTTATGAGTCTATGGATATGTCGTTTGGGGGTCAAGGGTCCGCACTTTTACGCCTTGACTGGTTAAGGGTCCGCACTTTTACGCCTTAACTAGACATTTTGTCCCTCGAAAGTCTGGCCAGTCTTAGACACGGGTTCACGGTTATGTGTCCCACCATAGGGTTATTTTGGTGTCAGGTTATTGTCATCGAAGTTCAGGGTTTCAGGTTATTGGCCCTGGATGGTGCTCGTTCTTAGCTCGTGTTATTCTATATATTTTTGGTTCGAGTTCTGGAAGGGTGCATCAGCTTTGCATTATATTTATTTATATATTTATTTTATTTATTTATCTATGACTGGGTATTTGACGTTATCATATATTCCTTGCTACTAATATATGTATTTTTTTATCACCTTTGATGAACATTATATGTTATCATGTTTTTAAATGTAGTATATGTTATCTCTTATTATATTCTCGTAATTATGATTAGATTTTCATCAGTCACGACTGGGAGGACTCCTAGTTACTCCCCACTGACGGTGGACTTTTATTTTTTTCAGGTTAATGTGCTACTTGGTCGTGAATGGGGTTGACTTGAGAGCGAATGAATATTGAATAATATGTTTAATAATTGAACCTTGTAGTTTTATTTTGATCGGGTTTCAATTCCGAGAGTAGTTGTATGCGTTAAGACATATTATTTATCTATGTTGGTAACACTCGGATTTAGTTAACCATGGTGTTTCCGCCACCATGGTATATTTTTAATATAAGACGCTATAATTATCTACTTTATCCCTTTTGTTTAAATCCGGGGAGTTACACGACCCCCATCAATAACAATAATGAAATGTAATAATAATTGACAAGTGACGCTTACAATCATCATCTCCTTCATCATTTTTTCCAAAAGTATTGTACATCAAATTCCCCCTAAATTTAACCTATAATAACAATCAATAATAATAACAATAAATCAATAATACTCGTGGGGAAGGGGCTGCTAAGAGTCGTGGGGGAAGGGTCAAGGCCGATCGGTGACGATGTTTCACGTTTTCGATGACGGCAGATTTCGGTGGTAGTTGCAGGCGTTTTAGGTGGTGGTTGTCGGGGTTGACGGTGCGTGGCTCAAATTTAGGGATTTTTTTTGAGAGAAAATAACATTACTTTTGAGGAAAAAAGGAAAATGATGAGGGTAAATTGGTAAAGTTTATTTAGAATTGAGTAAAAACTCATTAGGAAAAGCACGACCCTAAGTAAACAAATTTAAAAGAGAGAGGATATTTTTTTGGGAAAAGTCTCATGGTATCCTCGAACTATGTCACATTACACATGATATCCCTGCTTTTAAGTTTGTTCCCATGGTAACCTTGAGTTTTATAGTTTAATTCCCGATTTGACCTTACCCAAATTTCTGTCATGACGCCGTTAAATTATGACCAAAATTAATTATAGTTGTTCTCATGGTACCCTTAAGTTTTCATAGTTGTTCTCATGGTACCCTTAAGTGTTTCATAGTTGTTCCCATGGTACCCTGAAAGGAAAGCAACGACTCATTGAAGCAAAGTAACGACTAGTTTATTGAACTAGTCGTTACACAAGTGCTTATAAATTCACTTTCCTTTCTATTTTGGCAGAAAAAGAACAAATAATCTACACTTAATCACTCAACCTTTTCACCTCCTTCACTTGTACAAAAAAATGGAAGAATGTTTCCGGATGATCGAGCTTCAAGGTTATGGTGATGAAATTTTTCCATTTTTTTTACAAGTGAAGAAGGAGGTGAAAAGGTTGAGTGAGTAAGTGTGGATTGTTTAATCTTCTTCTGCCAAAATAGAAAGAGGATTGAATTTATAAGCACTTGTGTAACAGTTAGTTCAATAAACTAATCATTGCTTTGCTTCAATGAGTCATTGTTTTTCTTTCAAGGCTACCATGGGAACAACTATGAAAACTTAAGGGTATCATGAGAACAATTATAAAAACTTAAGGGTACCATGGGAACAACTATGAAAACTTAAGGGTACCATGAGAACGCCTCTCTTTTTGAAGAAAAGTAGTTAATTTTGGTCATAATTTAACGACGTCATGACAGAAATTTGGGTAATGGTAAATCGGGAACTAAACTATAAAACTCAAGGTTACCATGTGAACAAAATTAAAAGAAGGGGTACCCATGTGTAATTTGACATAGTTCGAGGGCACCATGGAAAATTTCCGTATTTTTTTTGTACGTGAAAACCCTAAATTCAGGGAGAAAACCACGAGGGATTGTAAGTCCCACAACACATTTCACTATCATTCTTTTCCTTACAATAAGTACATTATTTATCTAGGTCGTCTTCTTCTTCTTCTTCTTCCACTATTTGTAACCAAATTTAATATGGAGTCTAAGTTATACTAGTAAAATAACCACATGTACGTACCGTGTGGCTACAAAAAATCATACTTAACTAAACCCATAATTTTGGATTAGTGATCTGAAGGAGTTATGTCCACTGTCCTACGGATTAACCCGCTTAAGTCTATGTATCCGATATGCATGCCTTGCTAGAGGTCGATGTCAGGTTGACATGTAAATAGGTTACGTGTCTGGTAGTCTTAAGTGGACCCATTGAGTCACACACAATATGTACGAGATATTATTAATATATATCGATATATTAAATATATCGGGTAAGTAGTAATACGGACCCAGCTGCGTTGTCAGGTTATGCTAATTAGAGTTATACTAATAATCTAATTATGGTAATTAGAGTTATGGAAGTAACCTAATTCTACCTTCTCATCTCTTATATAAGGAGGTTCAAATGATGAACCAATATATGGAAGAAAAAGTATTGACTCATAATATATTCATCTTATAAAGAGTTATAAGAGATATAGAGAGAAGTTGTGAGACGGTCTCACGTACCTTTATACTAGCATATACGTTGCAGTTCCGTACCCGTGTGGATATCAAAGGAGGCATCACATTTGGGGTGCTTTATTCTGTCCGTGGAGATTATATATATTTCTGGGTTTATTATACTTCTTATTAATACGTTGCTCCGCTGCAAATAAGTGTGGACATGACATAGGTCCACCCCGACGCGGCCACGCGCGGGTTTGGGGAGGCGAATGAATCTCCATATGAGATGGTCAAATTGAAATTTAAATCGAAGTTGGAGTCGCCACCGAATTTTATGGTTATTCGGAACCGTTCGAGCCCACTCTATGTCGTAGTGGGCCGTATACAAAATACGGCCCATTTCCGATGTCAGAGTTTATTGGGCTCGTCCCTTTGCAGTTCGATACCGATGCCGACTTGATCGGTTAATCGTATATTGAATGACTCTCGTTGCCAATGGATTCGGACATCCGGAAACCACGGTTCTGAGTAAGGGGTGAGGGTACGTGTTGGGAAGTTCACTAAGAACACCCAACCCCGCCCGCACATTAGCGGCCTCTACTAGGATATCGAATGATTTTTTAATACGCGCGTTAGTAATACGATGAATGATATGCAAACATTGTTTTCCTAAACATGCGAGGAATTGAATGGGTTGCTAAGTCGGTTTAATGCATGAAAAATTTAACGTCAAAGTTGAATTTAGCATGTGAGGTTTGTTTTAGTATAATAAAACAAATGATAAAAAGATGAATTTGCTACAAAGGACAAAACAAACGAGTTAGTATCGAATTGTGAATAATAATATAGCAAAAATAATAAATATGCGAGATCAAAATCTGAAAATATTGCTAAAAGATGCGGTTTTGTATAAAAAACGAAGTTCGAAAAATAAATAAAAAAAAGGGAGGGCGTTGGGTGACAGCCGGCCGCACGGCTCGCCCGGGATGCCGGGGGGTCGCGTGACGGCCTGTTTTTGAAATCGGTTTTTTGAAAATTCGATGTTTTTATTAAATCGCGTACAAATATCGCATAATTCGCACTCGATCTAATATTTTCGATATTCGTTATATTTGATAATTGACTAGGAAATCAATATCAAATATTCCGAATAGTTTTAGAAAAGATATAATTTTTAGAGATCGTTTCGTAGAATAAATAATAAAACGAACGAAAAAGCTAAAAAAGGGGTTCGGGTTTCAGGCCCGTGCGCGAGTCGCCTGGGTGGGGCGCGACTCGCGTGCAGGTCTGTCCCGGTTCCGTTGTTGTTTGAAAATTGCTAATTTTGATAAATCGCGTACAAATACGAATTAATTTATACTCGATTTATGTTTTCGATATTCGTCGTATCCGATATTCGATTATGAAATCGATATCGAATATTCGGAATGAATTTTATAAAAGGTTTTGTGAAATTGTTTGAAAAAAAGAGTTTGAACGAAAAAAATATGTTAATTCTCTCCGCGTTAAAATTGTTGTATTTTGTAAAAAAAGATGTAACGATTCTCTCAGCTTTGACGAGATTTAATATAATTCTTTTTGATACGATAATCAACTATAGAGTTGATATCATATTTTTTAAGAATGTTCGATATATGAAAATAGTTTTTAGTAGTATCGATATTAGAAAACAAAATAAAAAAGTGACGAACGACCCGTAAAAAAAGGACCGACACGAGACCCGTAATAAAAGCGGACGACGAGGAGGAGAAGAGAAGAAGAAGAGAAGTCGGGTTTTGTTACACCCTCAACCTACATGCTTCTGTTTACTCGGATCGGGGCTCGTCGGGACGTGGCTTAGGCACAAGAGCGTCGAGTGGATGTCGGTGAGTTATGGTGGCTCGGTTCGGAGGATCGTGTGAAGGGTATCGGATGTCGGGCCGGTTTCCTTCGGGTTTGTAATATCGGTGTATTTGTGTGGTATGCTTGATGTATCGCGAATATGAATAATTATGAGTGATATTGTATGTGTCTATGAATATGAATGATTGTGAATGATAATTCATCTGTCCAAAAGTGTTGTGCAAGGGGCTATTTATAGGGAGTTCCCGACCTTGGCTAGGAGAGTTTGAACTACCGTTTAGGATAGGAAACGTAAGAATTTGAGAGGAATGAGAATTCTGCTTTCTTGTGAAGGAAGAAAGGGAACCCGGCTGGAAGAGGGCTGCTCGGCCGAGTGTTTGCACTCGGTCGGGTGTTTGAATCAGTTTTCGGATAGGATTCCCACTTGAGATCGAATTCTATCTTTAAACGGATTTGTTTAATATTTTCTGTAGCTGATTTTTGTAGGATTGGAGTATGAATCAGCCGTGTGAGGTGTCACGGCTGACTCACGTGCCTCGGAATATCTTTGACCGGGTTTTGAGTCGGTCGCTAAAAGACGGTTTTACCCCTGGTGTCGGAATCGACCCAATTTAGTCTTATTTGACTTGAAACGACCCACTAGGCCTGATTTTGAGGTTGGTTTTGTGAGATATGTACTCCATAATGAGCCCAAGCCAAATGCCAATGATTTTGAGCCCGTTTCTTAGTATTTAAAGCACGTTTGCGTCCGATCATCATCGGGTGTTTGTTGGAAACTGCTATAGACACCTGGCAGTCAAAATGTGGGTGTCTACAGAGCCCCCACTCTGAGTGAGGCTTGGACAGGGCGAAAGTCAGAGTAGCCACCAGGTCAATCAAAGATTAAAACCTGGCAGCTTCCGGTCGGGTCGTTTAAGGTCCGTTAGATCTGCGTGGAGGGCCCGCCGGCCGGAGATTAGAAATGTACCTGAGTTGACGATGATAACTCCGTGGGGAATTGGACTTGTCGTATAAGTCTATGCCGCTGGGGAGTTGATTGCACGGTTTTGCTTGAGTCGTCCTGTATAATGATTTATGCAAAGTTTGCATGTAACACATTTTTTAGGAGAAATGACTCGCGCTGGGGAATAAAATTTTTGAAGAAGATTTTCTTGGATTTTTGGATGGAAGAATTTTGAAAGATTAAAGTATTTTGACTCCGAAAAGGAATAGGAATGCTCGGGATGACTTAGCTAGATTTTAGGATAAAGGCCTGTATGCTAAATCCCCTGGGATTAGGAATCCCAAAGTGAGGAGGAGAATTTGATTTCATGCTATAAATACCCTTCTCCCTACTCACAATTTATTCACAATTCACACAATTCTTCTCCTTTCAAAGAAAAAAACAAACCTTGAGAAACTTATTTCCTCTTTTTAGAAATTCACCATGGGTATCGATCGATTAGTCGGAATGTTGCAAGATTGGTCCCGATTTTTCAAGGATGCTGATAAAGTTATTTTGAATCAGAATGGCGTTACCCAGTTATCCACAATCCGCCAGATGCAAGTGGATCGTCGCTTTTTGGATGCTTGTCTGTCCTATTGGGATGATACTTATCATGTTTTTAGGTTTCCTCGGGGCGAAATCTGTCCCATTCCTGAGGAAATAGCTGCTGTAGGGGGGTGGAATCCCATTCTTCGCCCTGCCGTCCCGTTTTCAGTCCGTGATATAAGGAGAAAATTACGAGAATTCTTAGGGCTTTCTCACATGGAGGTATCTCGTATGATAGAAGGAGATACAGTTTCCTTGATCGATTTGGCTGAGAAATTCATGAATTTTGACGACGTCCGGGTTAGGCCGGTATATAGCCGTAGGGCCTTTACTTTTTGCATGCTTCACGTCTACGCTTTTGAAGGTCATATGGATTTGCTGTCTTGTATGGGCCATGTCAGACTTCTTGCTGTAGCTGACCTGATGGAGACAGAGCACAGCCCAGCTTGGCTGATCACCGGGGAGATCATATAGGGCTTAGATAATCGTAAGAGGGATCCGTCGATCAGGCTGACCGGTAGCACCCGTCTTCTACAGGTAGGCTGATTTTTTCTCGATTTTCGCAATTTTTGATTTTTTTTCAATTTCGGTCTTCGATTTTTTTCGCGGCTTCCGCGGTTTTTCTCGATTTTCCCGTTTTTTCTCGTTTTTTTGCGATTTTTGCGATTTTTTTTTACGACTTTGACTTTTCGCGATTTTGACTTTTCAGCTATGGCTTTTTGAAAGGCTATCGATCTTGGATCCTCCTCTAGATGTAAGCCGATATCGTCCGAATCAAGTGATGACGAGAAGACGGACTGTTGACTTTTCTCGCCTTACTACCCAAAAATTCTGGGACAAGCTGTTGTCTTTCCATGGAGGCCCATTGATCCGTTGGACTGTACCTTGGTGGCCCATTTATGTCTGGACCGGATTAGAATTGCGAGACAGAGCCCGTTATCAACTAATCCTATCTTTTAGGCAGACGATTCATCTCTATCCCGATCGCATACTTAGGCAATATGGTCGGGCCCAAAGAATCCCGGAAATCGAGGCGATCGTGAGTGAATCTACTCAGCTAACGGACGTGATGTGTGATACTTGGGCGCAAAGATGGTATACCCGGCACACTTGGCCCGTTTCTAAGGCTTCTCCCTCGATCTGGGTATCAGATTCTTATACGAAGTGGACCCAGGCCGATTCCGCTAAAGCCCGTGCTGCTTTAAAGACTGACGAAGCCTTTGACTTGCTGCGCCGAGAACAGGCTAAGGATAATCGAGGTTTCTTTGATGATGGCGATACCCCGGCTACGATGGTCCGACTGATGTCAGGCCAGAAAGGGAAGACCAAGACTTTGACTGAAGGGTCCAGTACTAAAGGTACATGGGGGAAGATGAACCCCCAGACGGACTTAGAAAGGAGACTTGGTCCAAGGCTGGCAGCTAAGGACTGACTTGGTCCTCGGGATAGACTACCCGAGCAAGTACGGGCTCGGATCGAACCGGTGCAGGAGAAACCGAAGTCGAAGAAGCGGGTTCGAGTAAAGGAAGTTCCACTTGTGATTAGGGAACGTTCGCCCCCACCTCGTCGGCCTCGGGATCCGTGTGACCCGAAAGATAATGGGAAGGGAAAAATGTACGAGTAGTCTCCTAAATTTTATTATTTAAGTATTACTACTATTTTTCTTGTGTGATTTTGCGTGAGGCATTTTTTTTTTTTGAAATAATAAAAGACATATTAGTGAAAACCGTTCCTGTCTTTTCGTTATTGCAGTGGTTGTACCCTTTTTGAGGGGTTGCCTACGTATTCACGATTAGTGGAATCAAACCAACCGTAGTTCAGACATAGAATTTTGCAATTTTCGAAATACATCAAGACTATTAGTTCGAGATGTGCGACAGTAGGATCAGTAATCCTAACTTATTGACTTTCTCAAATTTTGAAAGTTTGTAAAAAAGACAAACTTTTAGCAAATGACATTGAGATAAGGTTAGGGGTAGTAGCGCTTCAACTGGTCCAAGTTGGTTGGGTTGACGAATTCGTTCCCATCCAAGTCTGTCAGCATTACGGCTCCTCCTGACAAAACCTTCTTTACTAGATATGGTCCGGCCCAATTAGGTTTGAATTTTCCCCTTGGGTCGACTGGTAGCAAGGCCCGGACAGATTTTAGGACTAGGTCGCCCTCTTTGATATTTCTGGGCCTAACTCTTTTGTTGAAAGCCCGTTTTATCCTTTTTTGATATATCTGGATATTGTTAAGGGCTCGGGATCGTCGTTCGTCCAAGAGAATCAACGAGTCGTATCAGGCTTGGACCCAATCTGCTTCAGGTACTTGACTTTCGAGTAGAATCCTTAAGGATGGTACTTCGAGTTCGACCGGCTGGACCGCCTCCATCCCATATGTCAGATAGTACGGAGTTGCTCCGGTTGCGGTGCGGATCGAGGTCCGGTATCCCCATAAGGCGAAAGGGATTTTATCGGGCCAATCCTGGTAATTAACTGCCATCTTTTTAAGTATGGTGACAACTGTTTTATTAGCTGCCTCTACCGCTCCATTTGTTTGGGGACGGTAAGGCGAAGATGTATGCCTTTGAATCTTATATTTTGCTAGCAAAGTAGCGGTTTTGGCTTGGAAATGGGTCCCGTGATCGCTAATGAATTCGTGCGGGATCCCGTATCGGCATATAATTTTATCTTGGATAAATTTTGCTACGTGCTTGGCATTCAAGACACGATATGACTCGGCTTCGACCCATTTAGTAAAATAGTCAATAGCCACTAGAATGAAGCAGTGACCTCCCGTCCCGGAAGGGTTTATTTTCCCGATTATATCAATTCCCCATGTTGAGAATGGCCATGGTGATGTCATAGTATATAACAGGGATGACGGCATATGCTGGACGTTTCCAAAAATCTGACAGTTGTGATAGTGCTTGACATAAAACTGACAGTCGGTCTCCATGCTATTCCAATAGTACCCGAGTCTTGCAATTTTTCGAGCTAGCATATGGGCGTTCATATGCGGGCCGTTCTCGCCATCGTGTACCTCTGCCATGACCTTTTCGGCCTGCGTTTTGTCGATGCATAGGAGTAAAGCCCCCTGTGCCGTCTTTTTGTACAACTGTCCATCGTCCGTGCGGATGAATTGAGTGGCCCATCTTCGTAGAGCTTTCTTGGCCCGGTTTTCAGATTCCGGAGGGTATTCTCCCGACGTCAAGTAGGTTAGAATAGCCTGGTACCAAGGTTCTGGATCAGTTATTTCGATGTCTTGGATAGCATTGATGTATGCCGGCTCGGATCGTCTTTCGACACAGATCGGCATGCTAGTCAAGTGTTCCGGGATATTTAGTAAAGATGCTAATTTGGATAGCGCATCTGCAAACTGGTTTTCTTCCCGAGGTAGATAAATGTACTCCACTTTTTGGAACTGTTTTTCGAGAACCCTTACTTGCGCTTGGTAAGCTACGAGATTTGCGTTCCGAGTTTTCCATTTCTGGAGTGCTTGATTAATGACTAATGATGAGTCACCGTGGACCCGGAGGTTCGTTACTCCTAAATTAGCGGCGGCTTGCAACCCGTGAATGCATGCTTCGTATTCGGCTGCATTATTAGTCACGTCGAAATCTAACTTGATGGATAACGGGGTATGCTCTCCTTGTGGCGAGATTAGTAAAATCCCGACACCAAATCCTCGAAAGTTGGACGCCCCGTCAAAATATAGATCCCATGTCTCTGTGTCGGTATGGAATATATCTTCGTCAGGGAAGGCCAAAGTATCGGTATGTCCCTCTTCAGATACCGGACTATCGGCGAGGAACTCGGCTACTACTCGGCCTTTGATGGCTTTTAACGGTACGAACTTGAGGTCGAACTCAGCTAGCATTAAAGCCCATCTAGATATCCTGCCATTGAGGATGGGCTTCTCGAACAGATACTTGATTGGATCCATTCTTGATAGTACGTGCACTTCGTGGCTAAGCATGTAATGTCGGAGCTTTTTAGTGGCCCAAACTAGAGCTAGGCACGTCTTTTCGAGCATCGTATATTTGCATTCGTATTCCAGGAACTTTTTACTGATATAGTAAATAGCCCGTTCTTCTGAGTCGACTGTCTGGGCTAGCATAGCCCCCATGGCTGTCTCGGTCGTTGTCAAATATATCGACAAAGGCAGACCGTGCTGAGGTGGCACTAATACCGGCGGAGATGACAGAATCTCTTTGATCTTATCGAAAACTTCTTGACATTTGTCGTCCCATAGTACCCGTTCTCCTATCTTCAGTTTTTTGAAAATGGGCTCACATACCATGGTTAGCTTCGAAATGAACCTGCTGATATATTGGACTTTCCCGAGAAACCCCCTAATCTCCTTTTCGGTTTTAGGCGGCCGCATCTCGGTAATGGCCTTGATTTTGGCTGGGTCAACCTCGATGCCGCGCTGGCTAACGATATGGCCCAGTAATTTGCCCGATGTTACCCCGAAACTGCATTTTTGAGGGTTTAACCTCATGTTGTACTTGCGTAGTCGGGTGAAGAATTTTCTAAGGGCCGGAATATGCCCGTTTCGTTCTTTGGATTTAACGATCATATCGTCCACGTAGACTTCTACTTCCTTATGCATCATGTCATGCAGTAAGGTAGTGGCGGTCCGTTGATAAGTGGCACCGGCGTTGATAAGCCCAAATGGCATAACGGTGTAACAGTAAGTCCCCCAAGGTGTAGTGAAGGTGGTCTTACTCATGTCTTCTTTCGCCATTTTGATCTGATTGTATCCGGCATACCCGTCCATAAAGGATAGAAGGGCATGGTCGGCTGTGTTGTCCACCAGTATGTCGATGTGTGGTAACGGGAAATCATCTTTCGGGCTGGCCTTATTAAGGTCCCGAAAATCTGCGCAAACTCGTACTTTTCCGTCTTTCTTGGGTACCGGTACGATATTTGCAACCCAGTCTGGATATTCAGACACTTGGATAAAGCCCGCTTTGAATTGTTTGTCAACTTCTTCTTTGACTTTAAGAGACCATTCGGGCCTCATTCTTCGGAGTTTTTGCTTTACCGGCTTACACCCGTCTTTGATAGGTATACGGTGTTCGGCTATTTCCCGATCTATTCCCGGCATGTCCTTGTAGGACCATGCAAAGACGTCTTTGAATTCGTGGAGGAGTTCCGTGAATTGTTGCTTCTCCTCGGGGTCTAGGGATAAACCTAATTTAAGCATCTGAGGCTCTAAAGGGGTTCCTACATTGATGGAGTCAGTTTCTTCAATGACCGGATCTCGGGATTCCCTTTGCTCGAGCTGCTCGACTAGATGCGGAGGTAGTGGCACCTGTTCGTCGGGTTTCTCAATGTCATTGCAAATAAAGTTTTTGAAAATGTTTTGAAAATAAGACAAGTCGTAAGCAGAACGGTTATTGTTATTATTGATAGAGAGCTTCGAAAATAGCTCAAAGAGAGCAGTCATCTGATCGCTGGTCAGAGGCGGTATGGGGAGTGCTCTCGGGATAGATTCCGAGACTCCCTGAGGTGCAGCTAAAGGAAAAGGGGTTACAGACTCGACCCTAGTACTGGACCTTCTAGACTCAGACTCCGACTCTGACTCTGACTCGGACTCGGATTCGGACTCGTCGCGTTGCATGTCTCCTTCACCGGTAGTGAGCTTGTAGACTCGACCCTCGCTGTCGGTCCACTTGATCGTCTTCCTCCAAGCCCTCTTTCCAGTGTCAGCACCTACTTCAGATATCAGCTTGGTTGGATCGAACTTGCTGCTATGGAGGATCAGGTTGACTAATTCCTCCTTAGGGGTCGGGATTATCTTGTTGTCCCCGAACAAGAGCACCAACATGGGCTCGGCTTGGTTTGAATCTTCTTTCGATTCGGTCTGGATGAGAGTAAAGATATCATCTGGGATGAAATTGACCTCAGGATAAGTTATAGTGGGCTGATAGAGACCCGTCTGGACAGCTCCGAACACTGGGGAGACAAAGTAATCGGTCAGTTTCGGGCTGTAAGGGTCCAAGTAGATACCCTTGAGAATGTTACAGGCCTTTTGGATGCCGGCCCGGACCATATTTTCCGGGGTTAAGGCATACCCTAAACCGAATTTTGCGTCCTCATTGCTTAAGACGTCGATGACTTTGCCAGCCGGGAGACCGGGCCTCGAAGTATCCCCCGGCAGGTAGCCCAAATTTTGCAACATTGTTTCGATGCTGGTGGTGAAATAGGGCTTGAAGAGATACTCTTCATCGATCATTCCCACAAAATTGAAGCCTCGTGGGTCGATTGAGCCAGCCGTGTTGCAGCTTGACACGGGTATGGGAGTAGCTTCGAGGGTGATGACCCCATCTTGCAAAGGTAGCTTGACCTTCCCGTGGAGAGTGGAGGACACGGCTTTGACCGCGTTGATCCAGGGTCTTCCAAGTAGCAGATTGAACGATGAGGTGACATCGATCACTTGGAATTCTAGTTCTTTTTCAATCGGGCCAGTTATGATGGTTAGTTTGACGGCCCAAGCAACTGATTTTGGGCTTCCATCGAAAGCCTGGATAGTTTGCGAGGTAGGAAGGTAGTCTGTCTCGGTAATGCCGAGAGCCTTAGCAGTCCTTAAAGGAAGGACGTTCACAGCTGACCCGTCATCAATTAGGGTCATGGGTAGATACTTGCCCCGACAAATCACCGTGATATATAGGGCCAGGTTGTGGGTGGCCCCAAATGGTGGCAGATCGGATTCAGAGAAGGTGATAAGTGGGCCTTCTCCTTTGGACTTGCCCTTGAGGTGAGGCAGAATAGTGGCTACCATTTCAGTGGGAGTAACCAGTGAGTCTACCTTGATTTCATCGAGAGCCTTAGTAAGTGTTGCCCGATGTTCTTGAGAACTGACCAGAAGCTGCCATATGGTAAGATCGGTTCGGACCCTCTTCAGTTGCTTGACTAGGGCCGTGTCGGTGTCTGGTTCTTCAAGGGTGGAGTCCGTCTTGGCGGGTTCAGTGACGGATTGTGGGGCCGAAGGGCCGGCCGTGATGACATGGCCGCCGGCCAGGGCCTTGGTTTTGGCCTTTCGGATCTCTTCGACAGTGATGGGGACAGTCTCCCCCTTAGCCAAGTAAACATCGTCTTCATCGTCATTCCATATCCCGTTGATTTGGGGAATGAAAGGGGAAATGAGATGAGTGCAATCGACTATTTCTCCAGTAAAAATGGCGTGAGTAGCAAGAGGGTTGTTTTTGTTACTGGGCTTATCGCTGGGTAGCGGTATCTTCCCACTCTCGATCAGATCTTGAATGAGATGTTTTAACTTCCAACATTTTTCGTGTCATGCCCGTTGCCTTGGTGATAGTGGCAATAGGCCTGAGCGTTGTAGCTTTTGGACCGTTTCTCGACAGGAACCTCCGGCATTGGGCCTATTGGCTGGATCAGGCCCTTAGAGGATAGCCTTTGTAAGGCGTCGGCATAAGTAGTCCCTATGTCAGTGAATACTCGGGCTGGAGTATTCTTTTTGGTTAAGGTGTCTAGCAAATTAACCTTGTCGAAGATGCTTCGGGCACTTGTAGTTGCGGGCTTGCCTGAAGATGAACTGGCTCCTTGATAACCCTTTGTAGAGGCCTTAGTAAGGCTCTCTAACCTTAAATCATCTTCGATTCTTGTACCCATCTCGGTTAGGGTGGCGAAATTGGGTATGATGGCGTACCGGAGATGGATCCGGTAAGATGGGAGGAGATTTTTCACAAAGGCCTCCACTAATACCTTTTCGCTGGGCTTGTCGACCAGCTTGACACTTTCGGCCCTCCACCTTTGGAGGTATTTGGTGAAACCCTCTTTTGGCTCTTGGGCCATGACCTCCAGAGTACGCATGGTTGTCTGGATCTCAGTATTGTCCGCACAGTTTCGGGCGAACTCCGTTGCGACATCGTCCCAAGTTTTGTATTTCTTGGAGTCAAGCCTGTAGTACCAGGCTTTCGGGTGCTTCTCGAGCGAGGAGGCAAACAAATATTTTAACATGTTTGACTTAACCCCCTTAAGGGCCATAAATTCCTTGAAAGCCCGGATATGTAATACCGGGTCTTCAGTTCCGTCGAACATTGGGAGGCCCGTCAGGTTGAGATTGGCGGGCAATTCGTTGGTTAGAGGCGCATAAGTCCGAGCATTCTCCGCGTGAATCGAGTTGTGGGTCGACAAGTGGACCTGCTCTTGTAGCTTGAGGACTGCGCTAGTCAATTCGGCTAAAGGCCCATGAGTTTCATCTTCATCCCTCGGCCTGTCCTGCTCTATGGCGCTAACCCGGGTAACAATGGCGATCTGGTCGCCCCTGATTTGGTCGAGTTGTTCTTGGATCTTGGCCAATGAGGCGTTCAGTTGATCAATAGAGTCCTTAGTCATGGTTCGGGTGTGAGGTGGCCTGTCTGTAAGAACACCACGTAATCAGCGACTAGCCCAAATCATAGAACTAAAGTACATCCCGAGCAAGGAAAAGGGAAACTAGAGAGGAAACGACTCGGAAAAGACATCTAGACGGATGACTTGTGAGAGGTGGGCCTCCTTTAGGATCCAGCTGTGTGGGCTGGGCCCTGTTCGGAAGGAGTTTCACGTGAGACATTCCCCAGACTTCTAGACTCGATTGTGTAGACGGGCCGACCCTTGTAGGAGTATGTCCTACGTAGGTGGGCCTTGCCTTAGTATAATAAGGCGGACTAGGATAGGGAAGAAATCCGTGATATAAGATCGACGGAGTTTCGACGCTAGAAGACGTTGACGACTTATGACACGACCCGACACCGCTAAATACGGGAAGTCCTAAGAAGAGGAAGGTTTTGAAATTGATTTTTGAAAGCCCGAGTAAAATCGGGGAGAGGAGCCCGGCCCTTTTTCGAAAAAGAAAACGGAAAGGCGGACCGGGGAGGGTTTTGAAAGTTCGAAAATATTTTCGAGTTTTGAAATGGGCATAATACCGGCTAAAAATAGGCTATTTTGAGTAAAATCGTGGATCCTAAATTCGGTATATGTCCCGAGTTTTGAAATTGGATATTTTGAAAAGGATGCAATTTTAAAAATGACGGTTTTTGAAAAAAAAAGAATTGTAAATCAGGTAGCACGTAGTCATGGAAGCAGTATAACGACGCCATGTATGCTCTGATTCTAAGTCTCGGTCAGTCTGTAAGGGTCTATACTAGTATACACAGCCTATCGAGAATCGGGGCGGACTTCCTAAGTCGAGTTGAGCTTAGAACATGCCGTAAAACCCATACGAATCGGCTAATGGACACCTTCGACATATCCAATTTGGACTACATCGATAGTATAGTGGGACGTCGGTCACCAGTACCGGCCCGGGAAAATATGGGGTTATGCATGAACCGTAAAACTAAAACGCGTATTGTACTAGTCAAACGATTTCTATTTGAGTCTCACCCTGAGGATGCTGAAGGTCAGTAACGTATCAGCTAATCCCCAGCGGAGTCGCCAAATTGTGGACATGACATAGGTCCACCCCGACGCGGCCACGCGCGGGTTTGGGGAGGCGAATGAATCTCCATATGAGATGGTCAAATTGAAATTTAAATCGAAGTTGGAGTCGCCACCGAATTTTATGGTTATTCGGAACCGTTTGAGCCCACTCTATGTCGTAGTGGGCCGTATACAAAATACGGCCCATTTCCGATGTCAGAGTTTATTGGGCTCGTCCCTTTGCAGTTCGATACCGATGCCGACTTGATCGGTTAATCGTATATTGAATGACTCTCGTTGCCAATGGATTCGGACATCCGGAAACCACGGTTCTGAGTAAGGGGTGAGGGTACGTGTTGGGAAGTTCACTAAGAACACCCAACCCCGCCCGCACATTAGCGGCCTCTACTAGGATATCGAATGATTTTTTAATACGCGCGTTAGTAATACGATGAATGATATGCAAACATTGTTTTCCTAAACATGCGAGGAATTGAATGGGTTGCTAAGTCGGTTTAATGCATGAAAAATTTAACGTCAAAGTTGAATTTAGCATGTGAGGTTTGTTTTAGTATAATAAAACAAATGATAAAAAGATAAATTTGCTACAAAGGATAAACAAACGAGTTAGTATCGAATTGTGAATAATAATATAGCAAAAATAATAAATATGCGAGATCAAAATCTGAAAATATTGCTAAAAGATGCGGTTTTGTATAAAAAACGAAGTTCGAAAAAAAAAAAAAAAAAAAAGGAAGGGCGTTGGGTGACAGCCGGCCGCACGGCTCGCCCGGGATGCCGGCGGGTCGCGTGACGGCCTGTTTTTGAAATCGGTTTTTTGAAAATTCGATGTTTTTATTAAATCGCGTACAAATATCGCATAATTCGCACTCGATCTAATATTTTCGATATTCGTTATATTTGATAATTGACTAGGAAATCAATATCAAATATTCCGAATAGTTTTAGAAAAGATATAATTTTTAGAGATCGTTTCGTAGAATAAATAATAAAACGAACGAAAAAGCTAAAAAAGGGGTTCGGGTTTCAGGCCAGTGCGCGAGTCGCCTGGGTGGGGCGCGACTTGCATGCAGGTCTGTCCCGGTTCCGTTGTTGTTCGAAAATTGCTAATTTTGATAAATCGCGTACAAATACGAATTAATTTATACTCGATTTATGTTTTCGATTCGTCGTATCCGATATTCGATTATGAAATCGATATCGAATATTCGGAATGAATTTTATAAAAGGTTTTGTGAAATTGTTTGAAAAAAAGAGTTTGAACGAAAAAAATATGTTAATTCTCTCCGCGTTAAAATCGTTGTATTTTGTAAAAAAAGATGTAACGATTTTCTCAGCTTTGACGAGATTTAATATAATTCTTTTTGATACGATAATCAACTATAGAGTTTATATCATATTTTTTAAGCATGTTCGATATATGAAAATAGTTTTTAGTAGTATCGATATTAGAAAACAAAATAAAAAAGTGACGAACGACCCGTAAAAAAAGGACCGACACGAGACCCGTAATAAAAGCGGACGACGAGGAGGAGAAGAGAAGAAAAAGAGAAGTCGAGTTTTGTTACACCCTCAACCTACATGCTTCTGTTTACTCGGATCGGGGCTTGTCGGGACGTGGCTTAGGCACAAGAGCGTCGAGTGGATGTCGGTGAGTTATGGTGGCTCGGTTCGGAGGGTCGTGTGAAGGGTATCGGATGTCGGGCCGGTTTCCTTCGGGTTTGTAATATCGGTGTATTTGTGTGGTATGCTTGATGTATCGCGAATATGAATAATTATGAGTGATATTGTATGTGTCTATGAATATGAATGATTGTGAATGATAATTCATCTGTCCAAAAGTGTTGTGTGCAAGGGGCTATTTATAGGGAGTTCCCGACCTTGGCTAGGAGAGTTTGAACTACCGTTTAGGATAGGAAATGTAAGAATTTGAGAGGAATGAGAATTCCGCTTTCTTGTGAAGGAAGAAAGGGAACCCGGCTGGAAGAGGGCTGCTCGGCCGAGTGTTTGCACTCGGTCGGGTGTTTGAATCGGTTTTCGGATAGGATTCCCACTTGAGATCGAATTCTATCTTTAAACGGATTTGTTTAATATTTTGCGTAGCTGATTTTTGTAGGATTGGAGTATGAATCAGCCGTGTGAGGTGTCACGGCTGACTCACGTGCCTCGGGAATATCTTTGACCGGATTTTGACTCGGTCGCTAAAAGACGGTTTTACCCCTGGTGTCGAAATCGACCCAATTTAGTCTTATTTGACTCGAACGACCCACTGGGCCTGATTTTGAGGTTGGTTTTGTGAGATATGTACTCCATAATGAGCCCAAGCCAAATGCCAATGATTTTGAGCCCCGTTTCTGAGTATTTAAAGCACGTTTGCGTCCGATCATCATCGGGTGTTTGTTGGAAACTGCTATAGACACCTGGCAGTCAAAATGTGGGTGTCTACAATAAGGTATAATTGTTATCCTTCTACTTTTGTTTTTTCGGTTAATACTCGTAACATGTCCTTGGGTTTAAGGGTTGTAACCCTACAGTGGTATCAGAGCCTCTGTTACGTAGTATTAATCTAATTGACGTGAATCTATGTCTCATAATTGGTTATGAGGGATTCATCCGCATATTAATTTGATTATTTCTTACATTATTTACCCGGACAGTTGTTTCATTCGCATGACTTTTGGCATATCATAAGGTGTATTTTTGCATAAACATGCCATGTACACACATATATAATTTGATTATGGATGTTTGAATATTATCTCGAACAAGTGGCAGATTCATATGGATGAATTGATTGTATTTTCATGCGAGACTTGTTATGGTGGTGTATATGATTGTATTGACGCGACTAGTTGTCGTTTCTGTCTGTTTAGGATTTGTTGTAATTTATGAATTTAAATTCTAAAATTCTAAAAGTGATTCTTAAAATTAATTTTAAAATCTAATATCGATTATGTTTTAATTTAATTTACCCTAAATTGACCCACTATAATCCTAAATTTCTTTGTTGACGATGAGACTAATTAGATTAGTCAAGATTCGATTGAAATTTGGAACGTAAAATTACAAGAATTTATCGTTGACGATGAGACCTAATACGATTAGGACAAGACTCGTTTTAATTATGGTGGAGACAGAACAAAACAAAGTCAACCCATTCGACCCGAGTGTGACTCAGTCGGAATGAGTGTGACTCGGTTGGCACGAGTATGACTCGGTAGGCACGGGTGTGTCCCGGTTGGAACGGGATGACCCGAGAGGCAAAGGTTTAACCAAGACGACACAATATTTACTCGGACGACATGGTGTCAGGTCGAGCGACGCTTTTAAGAAAAATCGTTTTCTCGCGTTTGTGTGTTGATTATGAATCAAACACGGATTATACTTTTATATTTTTTTCCAAATCAATGAAAAATTAGTTTTCTAAATCGGCAAAATAATTTTATGCATTTTAATTATCATGCTATCATTAATGGGTCGGGAAAAGAGTTTCTCGAGTCCTAATTGATTTAGATGAATTGTTCATCTATATGACAATTATAAGTTGCAGATCGATTGTGAATCGAGTTTTGTATATCCGTTCAATTTTTCCGGGTGGGAAATTGTTTCTCGTAGTTGGAAAAATGAAAGATATTGGTGAAATTGTTCAAACCAAATAGGAATTATGAATTGTAATATGATTATGAATCAAAATATGGGATCTTTTAACTTGATTTATTCACAAATCACTAGTAACAATTGAATTATTATGTCATACGATGCATGAATTTTATTGTTTGAGACTTGTGACTTGTGTGTTTAGAACTAATAGGTCGCCTTGTAAGTTGACCTAGTGGCATGATTAGGACTCATATGCATTTAAACCCTCACACAAATATTAAGCATTGTCTTTCCAGAACTGACCACTACAACAATTTCATATCATTGATTGAAGTGACTGCCTAAGCGATGCTTTGCCGATGTGTGTGGACTGAGTAGGTGGGTAACGGTTACCCACAGGTTCAGTTTGGTCTGCTTAACATTGCTATCAAGTCGGACTTGGGCTTTGAGACAAATAGTTGGTGTCATATGATGACTAATTCCGACGAACCAAGAATTACATATTGATGTAATTGACAATGTTGTTGTCTACCTTTACTTTTGGAGCTTGAGCAGTGAGCCCAAGTTCACTTGAGCGACAAAAGGTTTAGGATCTTGGAATATTATGCGAACTTGAGGGTAGTTTTCATGATTTTATCTTTAAATTGTTTAAGATTATTAATATTAATTATTGTTTTACTTTGCATATAATTGTAGTTGTAATTTAGTCCCTTTATCACATTTATTAAAGATGAGTTTGAATTGTTCAACCTCGTCGATTGATATCTTGAGAATCATTCTCAAAATTAGAGATACGAATTTTGTCCTTGTGAAGGATAATTCCGACAAATTATTACCAATGTTAATGTACAGTATGGACTGTATAATTAGAGTCATGAAGATGATTATAAGTACCAAAATTAATTGTTTCAATAAAGCGAACCGTTCCCATTAAGTGAGAAAATGTTGAAGATGATCTAATTACTCCTTGTCATACGATGACGTGATTATATTGATAATCTATCAGGAAATTTTGGATGCTTCTTTCTAAAGAATTAGGAATTGAAATCGTTTCAATTAGTCCTAAGTTTAGGTCACTTTATTATGAATAAACATGTGACTTAATAAGGTTCCTCACCTTTTAGCATGAGATGTTAAAAGATTGAACATTGTATCAAGAAGGCAAATAATACTGATGTTCTATGAGTTCATTAAGAAAATTGCTTGAGATAATGATTAATGAATCTAAGACGTTGGTTAAAGTAAGGGAAGGATGACAATCGTTGTCATACCCAAACTTGTTCCCAAGTTTAGATTAGATACGAAATTATTTATCATTAGTATAATGACAAGTTTCTAGAAATGTCTAAAAAAATCTGCAAATCAATTACTGAAGTATGACTTTTGGTGTGTATGTTACTAAAGTAATTGTTAATTTCATTCTACTGTTTTGGTAGAAGATACCAAATGCAACCATTACATTGTGGATGTGATGGCTCAAAGAGGGTGGATTAATGGTATATAAGTGAAGTGTTTTATGATGAAATGAACAAACGTTGTTATTTCATATATAAAAGGAAAATCACTTAATTTTACCATAAAGCTGAATAGTGGAATTGAATAATTGTTATTCTCGCACTAGTCATAAGTAAGGACATTGATTTTGTTTCATGTATGGACATGAATTTTTTTAATAAAAGTAGAACAATTGTTGCTCTATACCTTGCATGAATATGAGGTACAATAAGGCCAACATGATTGTTGGACTCTACATTCCTAGTAGTGAATGCTTTTATTTGTAACATAACGACCAAAAGATTTCGTCCCTCGACACGAGTTTTACCTATTATGAATTGACCTTAATTCATGAGACAATGCAAGAAACATCAGAATAAGTTTCATAATGATGAAATTATTAACCTTATTGATAATGATCAACTGAGGTGAATGGATCTTGTTTAGATGGATAAATGACATTAGAAGTAACTCCTATTAATTGTAGTGGGAGGTTACTTAGACTTGTTAGATCACACATATACAGATACATGTGAGTTTAACTAGTGATGTTGCAAAATGGGTAACACGTATGGTTTTGTTCATTTGATGAAATTGGAAGTGAATGCTTTGAATTGTTCAAGGAAATTCAGATGAAAGTACATGATCAACTTGATAAGTTGGTACGAGTCATTCGATATGATTGAAACAAGGAGGAATTGAACTAAAAGATTATGATCATCTTAGAAGTAGTGAAAAGTGTTTCAAACTACATCGAACCATATTTGATATGATTTAGTCTATGATGAGTCATATGCAGATTTTATTGACGCTTTAGAAAGTTATGCACTATAAAATAAAGTCTTTGTACAAATGTTGATGAGATTGTCCATGTAAGTCGGAGAATAGACACCATATGAGATATGGATTGAAAATGTTCTAAAATAGTCTTTTCTTAATTATCAAGTCTTAAAGTTGAAAGAAAATAGTTTTCTAGAACTTAGACTCAATTATGAAATTTGTTTAATTAGGGGTATTATGTTAATTCTACAATCCATCCAAAGAACAAAACTGTTTTGTTGCATGGAATGGTATTTTTCTCTTAAAGATATGTGATTTCTAATAGAAATAGTGGGAGTAGAATCGACCTTGAAATGTTCAAGATTAACAGGTGTTCTCTACAACTGTTGAAGAGGATATTGATTCATCCATGAAAAGTCATGATCATCTTACCTGTAAAATATTACCCTACATAAGTTTGACCTATGATGAAACAATAATGGGCAAAGACTCCAAAATTCACATAAAATCTAATAGATTCTATATACCATAACTACCAAGTATAGACTTTGGTTAAATGGGTCTTATAGTGAGGAACAGTCTTCAATATAAAGAAGATATAGGTTGATATAAGAGTATCTATGAAGCATAGTTGGTAGTTAAGGATTGATCTCGTAGTAGTGACTATGGAAAAATTCTTTTTACAATATTATGCTTAAGTCTATTAGGATTGATTTAGCATTTTGAATGTCATCACTCATATGATGAGTATTGGACTTCATATGTGAAATACATTTCTTGAAAGAGATGTAATATGATGTGTGTGCAACTCATCGTATGAATTTCATATTATTAAAATTGCTAAGTAAATGTGAATATTCTGATTTGATTGGAGTATGGAGTAATATCTTTGTTCTCAATGTGGTAATTCAAAAATGTTTGTTTTCCTTTGAGACAAAGAAAGACAATGTGTACAAGAGGCTAGTAGAAGTGCATTTATTGTTATGATTTGGTATGTATGTGACATACTTCTCTAACTAAACGACATTTGATTGCTTTAGTCTATGAGACTTTGCAAGAAATGTGTTTATTATGTGCTCGTGTGACGAGTAGATACTAATCTAGTGAGTGTCACTAGAATGTTATCTAAGAATTGTTCCTTTGCGCTTAAGAAGCAAAAGGGGAATTATTTCAGAAATGCGCATGATGTGATAAGCGAATTATTGTAAACAAGTTACAACGATTCATATTTCCAAATAGACAAAGATGACGTGAGATTGTAATCTCAGTAAATTTTGTTTTGGATGAGAAGTTGTGTGTTGGAACAGTTCCAAAGGACACTTTTGTGACTGGTATTATAACTAAAGTTGATGTTCTATTGCTTTTAAAGTAAATAGACGTTTGATTACGAATCAAACACACACTCAACTTTAAAGTTTATGAAGCAATTTATTACTTATGAAACTAACAATTTGCCTTAATTGAGAGAAGGTAGATTGGTCATATGCTTGTAAATAACCGATACAAATGTTGTATGTCCCGAAACCTCCTCTACATAAAGATACATATTGGTATGATTGGTATAAGACGCATGGGCGAGTGGTCTTAGTACTTTTAGAGGTGTTTAGTTTAGTGGGAGTTATTTCGATAATTGATATATGTACGACATATTGTCATTTGGTTAATGTAACTAAATTTTGTCCCTAAATAATTTATATTAATGAAATAGATCACTAAGTACGTGACTTATCTTGGAACTCTATTTGGATGATGTAATTATTTTGTCTCTAGTCATGGTATTATGTTGGGACATTTGAATACCCTTAAATGACTAGTGTGTGAGTTGATTGATGACTAAGTTCCTTGAGTCATAGGTATTGAGATACTAAACCAGGCACACGGGTGTATGTTAAGAACATGCATTAGACTGACCCGCCGAAAATGATTTTATTAAGATTTCGCTTAGTGTCAGTGAAGTTCTTTGCAAATTATGAACTTGTACGCTCTTTAGACCTAAGTCTTTGACTATTCTGTACATCACTAGTACAATTAATGCCATTGGAACCTATTAAAAGGAACCGGTTTTAAAAACAAGAGGTTCCTTAGATGAGAAAAAAATGATTGGCGCCTGTTATAAATTGAACCGGTTCCAAAGACCTTATCAATGGAACCGGTTGTTCACTAAAAGAGGTGTCAAAGATATTGTCTAAAATTTAAAGCCCATATTAAAATGCTTTGACACCTGTTGTAGGTTGAAGAGGTTCCAAAGACTTTATCATTGAAACCGATTTTTAATTAAAAGAGGTGCCAAATATAGAGGGTAAAACCTTATTAAAAACTTTTCTATCAATGGAACCTATTTTCCTTAACAAATGGTTCCAAAGAATTCTAAATCACAAAATAGAAAATATAAAATAGAACCCAATTAACTTAGAAATTAAAAACACAAAATATCACCCTAAGGGAGCGTTTGGGAACTCGTAATTGATTTGAAAATCATAATTTCAATTCCTGTATTTGAATTTCTGGATTTCAATTCCAATTCCAATTCCAAAATGATGTTTGGAATAACCTTGGATTTGAATTCTACCATTCAATTCCACCGAGTTGTTTGGGAGACACAAGGATTTCAAATAAAATCATTTCACCATTTCAATTCAATCCATATTTTTAAAAATCTACATAACACGGGAACTACATAGTTCGACTACATAAATACACTTCTTTTAACTACATAGTTCGACTTTTTAAAAAGTAAAATGGTCAACTACATAACATGTGAACAAGAACTTACTAAAATAACTAAACTTCCCTTAGACAAAGTAAAACCCAATCAAGTTTATCTTCATCCGGAAGTGATTTAAGCATCTCAAAATCACTAACCGGACCATTAAGAAACATTCTAGCCGCCTCCATGATTTGGTGTCTCCCGAGACCGATCACGTTCTTCACAACTTCATGAACTTCAACAGGAGTAGGTTTCACGACCTCTTTTGGTTTGCTTTGAACATAATCACTAAAAATCTCGGTAAACTTACTCATTGCATCTGCTAATCGATCTTTTTTTTGTTTCTTAGATGCCGAGGAAGATACTCTTTTGTTTGAACTCCCTCCACTTTCACTTTCTTCCTCCATAGCCATAGCCGCTTCATCATGCATCTCCACCCCATCCCCTAAAGCTCGATCCGGGCCACACAAAGCACATATATCGTCCCAATAGTCTATAGACTTGTTTCGGTACGGGATTGCACTTTGGTGTACCTAGTAACGGAAATCAAAACATTGGAATAAACTGAAAGAAGACACACACTGTATATTGCACAAAACAGAAGTTGGTGATTTTAGATGACAGTTAGATTGGTTTGATGCTTCACTCTCCTAGAGTTGATTGCTCGGATCCTACTGTCTTGATAACTACTTAATGATTCTTGTTTATCTAGATCAATTTATTTTTTGTAGCATTAGATTGTTCAAAGACTATACAGAGGTCATCAGACAGACAGACAAAGAATCATTCTTCAGGAATGCAGAAGCAGACAGCAATGCATACAAAGAAATTTATCAGATGCTAATTTTCTGCAGAGAAGACATCAACCAAAAATCAAACAAGAAACATATCTCGAATGTAAATCCTTGGCCGAGTTTTGAATATTTTGATGCAGTTTAGGACTGTTGCAATGGGGTTCCCGGGCTGTTTTATCCGCATGCCATATTGGAGGTTATTAATTAAAGTTGAGGAATCTAATACAGTAGGTTTTCTTGAGACCATGATTGTCATGCTGTCTGTTGGACGATGGAACTTTGAAATTATAAGATGATTTCTATTGGTTGTTCTGATTTCTGAACATGGTGAAATTATTAGGTGCTATCTTCGGTTCCATACTGTTTAACATGGTGGCTTCAGTAGTTCACCATCTACTACCAGTGTAGTAACAAAAATCATTGAAAAACTAATGAAGTTAGTAAAAAAAAAACAACCTAGGTAAAAAAAAACAGAAGTTCATGCATTCGACTCTCTCATTAATTCAAAATGTTCAGTTCATGCATTCAACTGGCAGAAGTTAGTAAAAAAAACAACCTAGGTAATAATTTAATATGGAGGTGAATCATTCACAGAGGTCACTAATGTTGGGTGAAGGGTATTAATAGTTTTATTGTTGTACAGAGTACATGATAAATGGTGAGCCTAATAAATCGGTTGCTTATTAAGCCTAATTCTTTTATCACAATAAAACTAGACCGTCTTACGTTAAAATACCGCGATATTACTTTTTTTTTAGGTATCGATTTATATGGCACATTGTGAAAGGTATTAACATTAGTAAATAATTTTTACCTCGATAAACTCATTCCATTGCTCCAAATCTTCGATTGCAATCACAATCATTTTCCTCTCTTCGTCCCATTTGAACTTTGACAAAGTTCGTATGTCCGTGATAATGGCATAATGCTTCTTCCAACTTTTCATCCGATTCTTCACATTATCAGTGGTGACGACGATTCCCAAGGTAATCCTAAGCTCATCGACTACGGCTTGGTAAGCTTGTGGTTTCCATTAACCATCCGCCTTGTTACCTTCTTGCAATTGTTTATAAAATACTCCGATCATTGTCTCATCCATTTGTTTGGTCCAACTTAGGTAAGCCCTCTTCTTCGATTGGGTTGGTGCCATAGGTGCTTTTCCTTTGTTGCTCATGGTTCTCTGTATTTACGAAAAAAAAAAAAAAAACTTAACATTTTGTTTTGGACCAACCAACCAACAGCCTTCCCCTAAGATAGATTCACCATTGATTAACTCAAGTTTTGAGTACTACATACAGTACTATTCTATATATACTTCAATCTGCATCAGTAAACCATTAGTCATAATATTCATTCAACAATACTTCAACATAGCATTAGCAGAACATAAAAATCAATTTATCCATAGTAGTAATTGATAATAGAACAAGTCCTGCTCATATATATTCAATCCGAAAACATACAGTAGTTGCTCATGGTCCAACTATTGTATGTAGTACTCAGAACTTGAGGGCTTTATCCATAGTATTTTGTTACTTATCATTTCAAGTATCTATATATCCTAAATACGGATGAACATAAACTTTGGAAGTTTTACCTTATGATCTTCTTCGGGGTTGGTATGCGGCCCACATACTCGAAGCGATCTTATTCCTTTTATCATCCCAATCATCTGTTTGACGTGCACTCGAAACAAGTCCCAATTCTTCCTCACCCTCAATATCCACCCCAGGTGTATTGACTAAATCTTCATCCACCTCCGCCAACAAGTCGTCCTCATTCATATTTTCACTCCTCACAAAATTATGTAGTATGAAACAAGCATTTATAATCCTAACTTGTGTTTTCTTATCATAAAAGCTACTTGTCCTAAGTATAGCCCATCGCTTTTTCATTAATCCAAATGCTCTTTCTGTGGTATTTCGAGCCGTAGAATGACGCAAATTAAAGAGTTCTTTGGAGTTTGTTGGAGTATTTCCTTTCCATAAATTCAAATGATATCGAGTTTTTCTATAAGGAGTTAAGAAGCCTGGTCCATTTGTAAAACCTAAATCCACAAGATAATATTTATTACTTGGAACTTTTAGACCGTTATTAGGCCTTTGAAGAGCATCACCAAGGATACGAGCATCTGTCGCTGACCCTTCCCAACCCGGTAAAACATAACTAAAGTGAAGTTTATTATCACATGAAGCTAGCACATTGGTGGTAATATCACCTTTTCTATTTCTATATCTATGTCTATCTAGCGCTGAGACCGTCATATCAATATGAGTCCCATCAAGTGCTCCCATTACTCCTTCAAACCATTTCCATTTATCATCTCTCACAAAGCTTTGTGTATTCTCTCTTTGGTTTATATAATATTGACCTATTTTCATCACAGCTTTAAGCACTACATGGAAATGACGACTCACAGTTTCTCCCGATCGAGTATACACAGCCCCAATAGTCCTATTTTTTAAACCATGACCCAAGATATGAAGAAAATAGGCTACAATTTCCTTAATCGTCACATTTCTAGTTGACCTTAAACCCCCTCTTACTTTTAAAATGCGACACAACTTATCAAAACAATTTCTATCTAAACGCAACTGTTCTTGACAAATACGGTTGTTCATTAATGTATCCATCCAATATTTTCTTTTCAGAACACGTTCATGCTCGCACCACGCTATTTCCTTCGTTCGATATTGAATGTGATGCCATGAACATAGTATCATACTTATAAAACCAAAAATAATCGCAAACAACTCGACTTCGTCATCATACTCCTCCCTATCACGCTTCCTCGACTCAATATCATTCATTTCATCATCCATTTTCTTGTACTAGAGTCAAAAACCTAGAAATCAGCAGCTACAAGAAGTAACAAAATTGCAGAAAATGCAGAAATCACAATACCATTCATTTCATCACCAAATACCATTCAAATTGCAGAAATTGCAGAAACCTTAAGATGGATTTTTTTTTTGCTAAATAAAATGATATTCATATACATGTCGATATGATTGCAGATTTAGGGTTTCCGATTTCAACGAGTAATTTAATTGATGCAATGATTCTAATCACATATAAGAACAATGACACAAGAAACAAACGCAAAAAACGGAATAATTACAGTAAAAAATTACCGTAAATCTCGAGCAGCAGAAGGTGAGAAGTAGAGAGAAGAACTTACAGTAAAAAAATGGCGGCAAGGAAGAGCAGGAAGTGGCGAGAAGGATGTAGGAAAAAGAGACGAAAGGAAGTCGAGCAGCGAGCAGGGAGCAGCAGCAATCTCGAGCAGTGACAATGGAGAAAGTAGGAAAGGGAGAGTGAGCGTTAGAGGTGGTGGTTGAATTGAAATGACGGGGGGTAGGGTAGGTATTTGAAATGAATCATTTTCTTACTGTATTGGATTAGTATGGAATTGGGCCAAATTTCAATTCCAAATTTTTGGGATTGCCAAACACAGTATTTGACCCAATTCCAGAATTCAAATCCAAATGGGACTTCCCAAACAAGCCATAAGTGAAAACACAAAATAGAACCCTTAACCATTAGCTACCACCAGCACACCAAAAAAAACAATTAGCTATCACGAAGAAGCGAAAACCCAGACCAATCGAAGAACCCTACCCGCGAAAAGCCAGAAACCCAGACACGAAGAACCCAGAAAAATTGAAGAACGAACAACCCTAAACGGACGACACGAAGAAGAAGAAGAAGAAGAAGAAGAAGAAGACGACGCACAGATAAGAAGAAGAAGAAGAAGACACAAAGAAGAAGACGCGCGACGAACCCTAAACTGGAAGGTACCCTAAACTTTTTTTCTAATTCACAATCACTTTGCTTTTTAATTGCATTTCTGCCATTGATTTTCTCTGGTTTTTTTCAGTAATTGCAATTCACAATCCGCCATTGATTTTCTCTGCTTTTTTCGGTAATTTTCTGTGTTTTTCTTCTTTTTTTGCGATTTTTTGCTTCGATTGATCGTTTTTTACTGTTGAAATTGATTGAGTTAGTGAGTTTAGCTTGAAAATGATATGAAATGTTTGTTTTTTGAGGTTAATTGATGATTTTTGAGGTTTTTGTTGTTTGAGTACAATTTCGTACTCCGTATTATTATATTTCGGGTATTTTGCTTTATTGAAACCCTAAGTCGATTTTCTTTGTCCTAATTACTGAACACCTAAGATGTTTACTATGCTAATCTTTAAAAATTCAATTATAGATTTTTTCTGTTATATTATAGCTTGGGGTTTCTAATTTAGTTAATTATCCTAGTCTATCTTTACTTTACTCAGCTTAGAACTCGTAGCTTGTAACTTCCTGTTATAGCTTGTTTCTTTCATCAAACAATTCGATTCATATTGAGTTAGAACAACCGCCACTAATAAGAAAAAATTTGGTTAGCCTAAGAATAGATAAGAAGTTGCAGTACAGAAAAACAGGTGTTGTTGGTGGTGGTAGACAAAATAATAGCTCTGATTACCAGCAACCTCCAAATTTCGGCGCCACCGGCACCGCCTCTTCTCTCTCTCCTAATCTCCTGCTAGTCGCAGGTACTTTTAACTATTCAAAAAAAATTAATTGATTGATGGTTCTCATTCCCTTAACCTATTTTCTTAAATTTGCATTCATTGATTCTATCAGTTGGAGTATTTCTATAATTTCCGAATTTGCATGTTGTTGTTCACTTGTTTGTTGTGATTAAATCATGTTTTGATGTTCTTATTCTATTTGTAATTTGGTGTTTGGCTTTAAAAAGCCTAATAATGCACAATGTGGGCATTCAAGAGGCAATATGGTCCTCTGAATTCATCATCAGACCATAATCCTGCTATCGAGGCTCGACCTGCAGAGAATGGCAGTTATGTGCACTCTGTTTTATTTGGTATGTATTTTATCGGTTTAAGTGTATTTATCTGTTGAACTCAAAAAATTATATGTAAAACGATTTAACATGTGAATTATTGTAATAGGACAAACAATTCATTCCCAATACCAGTATAATTTCTTTTAGTAAAGACTATTATTTATGCTGCCTTATTCTTTTGATGCCGAAATGCTTGTGTCTTATAGAGTTATGGCCCTATAATAAGGTCAAGTATGATAGTAAATCAGAGCGATAATTGACTAGCTATGACCATCACATATGGTGGTGTAGTCCACAGTATATCAAAATATTACATTCATCTTCTCTGGCTCATTTCTTCTTATCTTATACGATTAGCTATATTTGTGTTGGATGAATAATCTGTCACTTTGCATGTATATGATACCTTTCAGATACCGTATGAGATAGCTTCCTAAGTCAAATGGTACAACCGCAACATCATTTGAACTTATATGAGACAGTCTCACACGTGATACAAGGTCAGCCTATTAACCATATACTTTAATGAATACTCCATATTATGAAACTCATTAGATCAATTTCCCAAATGTGATCGTCTTTTCTGCATATCTTATGTTCGCTGTTGACTATTGGTGCCATTCTCAACTGAGCGTATAAGTTCCTTTCACGTGACTTGTTACCGAATTACTGCTAAAACTTCTAGGGATGATCATGTATATGATTTGCAACCTTTTATTCATACAAGGTAGAGACATTGAACTTGTACTCCTGTACACGAACCCATGAACCGTATTTTCATACAACAGTTCATCTTTAATCAATTGTTTTGGTGCATAAATTGTTGTAGATGAAGGACATGTTGCAACTTCACCCCAAGCTATCCAAACTACACTCTCCGTTAAAGGTTTCCTATGTTGTAGCACTGGTTGTGCGTGGCTCATTAGCATTTGTATTTATTGATTATTGGGTGTTTGCCTTTTATCTAGGTTGGTTTTGATCCTGAACAAGATGCGTATCCATCTTTGCTACTTTCCCAACCTTTCTCAAGTGTTTTGCCTTCCGTTGTAGCCCTAGGATCTGAAATAGGGACTCTAAAAGAAGATGTCGGAAACAACTAGGTATAGTACATTACGTCACAATTTGTTTCGTTTATGGTCGGATCCTTAACATTTTTCCATTTCCATCCATTGATAATCAGCTACTTGATATTGATTCTTCGAAAGCTGTTGATGCTATTAATAAGGAGATGTTGGGTTCTCCGGGTTTGCTAATAGAAGATGTTGATATGTTATTACCTTTTCTTCAATGTAGTGTTTCTTTTTGCTGTCAACATGTCAAAACAGGAGGGAATGTAGCTGCCTATTATTCAGCTAGGTTGTGCTAGTCTAGTGGGGAAAAACTTAGACTTCTGCAAGTTTAGACGACGTGGAAATCCTAGGGCTGTTGCCTGTTATAGTGGTAATGTGGTAACTCATGTGAGTCTCTGTTTGACAGGTTTCTCATAGGACTGCGTTGTTTGCACTAGAACTACGGATAGAATAGCGGCTTTTCTTGCAGTTCGTGTCACCAAACCAGGCAAGGCAGTAAGATTTCTTCCATTTCTCTTATTCTTCCTGCATTTTTAAATTTAATGATCTCACCATCTAAAACAAAACAATGGTCATGGAAGTATCAGGCTGGAAACTTGAGTCGTTTTCACTGAACTTCTCTACACTGTGAGTGTTGGAGTTTCAGCCATACCTAAATTGTGTTAAAAGTTCTTGTTTTTGGTGCAACTTAAGTGGATCGAATGGATAGATACTAAGAAACAAATTGATGAGCGAGAATGAAAGGGTGATAGTGCACACGAACCCATCTACCGTATTCTTATACAATCAGTGTTGGCCACCATACAATACTCCCATTTAGTTTTATTTTCCTCTCTTCTCTGTGATAATCAACTAGTACTTTGATGATTCTTTTTTCTTACCATGTTTCAAAGGTGTCGGGATTTCTGTTTGCAATGACACCTATTTTAGAGGGATGGATACCCAATCATTACTTGAAACTATTATTAGATTAAGTATCCTGTTTTTGCATTGGACACATTTTAATCTTAATTAACTGGGCTTAATTTGTACACCGAGTCTAAATTTGTGTGCCTTAAATTCTAGAAAGTATACCATATTATTCAAATGATAATGGCTTATATTTTTTTTGCTTATGTATATTAAGGTTGATAAAGTTTTGCAAAGTATTGAAGACGAAGGTGAGTGTATCTATAATGATGGCGTGGATTGCTTGTGGACTGTATATTACCATGAAATTAAGAAGATTGTTGTATGTATGATGTAGGAAATGTGGAAAATGTAGGATGATATATATGGTGTAATTTTTTTTTTTTTTTTTGAACGGGAAGAATAATTCATTAATAGAACGCCAAACGGCACTTACAACGAATACCTATAATCGTAATCAAATCTAATAAAAACCAAAGAAAACAATTTCTCTTATAAACTAAGGATCTCAAGACATGATCTGACAATTCGGCATGACCTCGTATTGCTATCTTCTTGTAACTTTTGTTGAGGGGATCCTTCGTTTGATTCAGAAGGAGAGAAAACTTATCTTCTTTTAGTCTCAAAGATCGATGACAAATTACTTGTAGACATTGAATAGACGTGTGACGAATCATCCACAAACTACTCTTGTCAATAAGAATAAAATTAAGCCCTATAACAACGTAAAGGACCAAAACCTTGAACAAAAGTACCGAAACCTTGAAATAAAGGACGAAACTCCCATAAAAAGAGAGACTTTTATTGAATAGGATATTGATTATCATACTAAAAAGTGAAAATTAATCAGTTTTTTGGGCTTACCATCGATTAATTATCGATGGAAGCCCCGGATGAAGATGGAGGCTAGGGTTTTTTTGGGGGAGGAGGAGGGTTTTTTTGGGGAGAGTCAAGAGTATTGTAATTTTCTATTTTATATATTAATAAAAATATTATATTTTCAATTTTGTGGCTATCTTTTAATCAATTAATTTATTGTTGGTTTTTCTTTTATATACAATTATTGTGGATTTGAATATGCATTTTTTTTTAAAAAAAATTAACACCTTTGGAATCGGTTGTGAATTACAGCAGGTTCCAATGGGGCACCTTTTGGAACCGGTTGTGATTTACAACAGGTTCCATTTGTACACCCTTTGGAACCGGTAGTGGATTTCAATAGGTTCCAATGTGACACCTTTGGAACCGGTTGTGGATTTCAATAGGTTCCAATGTGACACCTTTGGAACCGGTTGTTAATTACTGTAGGTTCCAATGGTATACCCTTTGGAACCGGTTCCACCAACAACCGGTTCCAAAGGTCATATTTGGAACCTTTTTACAACCGGTTCCAAAGCTCCGGACCAAAGGAATCTGTGGCATTAGAACCTATGAAAAAAGGTTCAAAAGGGTAGTTTACAACCGGTTCCAAAGGTTAGTTTTCTACTAGTGCATATGATGTGTATGCTTTGATACTATTCCTCGTCAGCTGTGAAAGGGGGCTATGGATGGTTATTGGGCATGCATGGATCGTGTGATAGGATGTGGTTAGACAAGAGGGGATTTGCTCTTCCTTTATTGAAAGGAATTTATTGTTTCTTGGCCCCTCGAAGAGTGTGACTTGTGCAAATGCGTGGCCGCGCTCAGATAGGATGATTGTCATCTATCTGTTCTTTTAACAAGTCAACTCAAAGATTCGAGTAAAAGATTGAGACATGTGAGGATGACACTTCTTCTTACCTCATTCTCAATTGGAGACAATAGTAGCAAAGAGACTTAACGTCGTTCTTGAGAGGACATGTACAAGTGGGAGACTGAAGGAGTTATGTCCACTGTCCTACGGATTAACCCGCTTAAATCTATGTATCCGATATGCCTTGCTAGAGATCGATGTCAGGTTGACATGTAAATAGGTTACGTGTCTGGTAGTCTTAAGTGGGCGCATTGGGTCACACACAATATGTACGGGATATTATTAATATATATATCAATATATTAAATATATCGGGTAAGTAGTAATACGGACCCGGCCATCTGCGTTGTCAGGTTAGGGTAATTAGAGTTATACTAATAATCTAATTATGGTAATTAGAGTTATGGAAGTAATCTAATTCTACCTTTCTCATCTCCTATATAAATATATGAAAGAAAGAGTATTGACTCATAATATATTGACTCATAAGTTGTGAGACGGTCTCACGTACCTTTATACTAGCATATACGTCGCAGTTCGTACTCGTGTGGATATCAAAGGAGGCATCACGTTTGGGGTATTTTATTCTGTTCGTGGAGATTATATATTATACTTCTTATTAATACGCTGTTCCGCTGCATATAAGGTATAATTATTATCCTTCTACTTTTGTCTTTTCAGTTAATACTCGTAACATGTCATTGGATTTAAGGGTTGTAACCCTACATGATCGAGAGTAGTGGATACAATAGTAGGTACTCCCTCCGTTTCTATGATTTCTTCCACCTTAAAAGTAAAAATAATAAAATAAGTAAAAGTAGAAAGGGAGGGAAATGTGGAAGATATCAAAGAAGGAGCAGTAAAGTACGTAGGTTATTCAGCCCTAACTGGCCTCTAGCTAGGCTAAATCCTTGATGAGTTTTCTGACACCTTTCGACTTTGTATAACCCCTGTAGAACCGCTCATGCACTGACCTCAACACAGTTAAAACCCTCACAAACTCTATGTCCATATCAGTTATCACCTCTGTTGCATTCCTCCTGAACTGCCCACTCGACTCCCTTCCCTCCTGCGGCCAACCCAGCCCCAAAGAATCTGTACGCCTCAATCTGTATCAGGTTGCCCGTATGCCCTGCCCAAACCTCCCTTGAATCATCGACAACAACGGTAACCCGCTCCGGATACAGAACAATGTCAAGCCCCTTTGACCCCGTTGAGGTGCAATCTTCCCGGGAGATGACATACCTGAATATGCACTTGTAGGGGTCTAGAATCTGAGCCACCACGTTGGCGTAGGAACGCTTCGCCATGGTGTAGATGGATACTTCAAAGAGAGAGGTGAGTAGGTGCAGGAAATCGATAACACCTTGCCTCTTTTTGATTGCGTACCGGTTGTTCATCACGAGGTGGATGTAAGATGGATTAACCACCCCGTCAACGATCTCCCTCTGAGTCAAGCTTATGTAGTCTTTGTCGGCGGCTGCGAGCTTCCTTTCACGGATTGCATGGATTAGGGTTTTGTCCAGGTCCAGTAGGAGGGGGAGCTTCTTCTCGTGGACCAGTCTGCGCATGTTCTCGTCTCGGAGACGGTTAATCTCCTCCAGGGTGACGCACATGTTACGGCAGACGTAATTCAATGGCTTCGTGGGTGGAACTCCACATTCTTTCTTGGTTTTTAGGCAATCCACGCATCTAAAGCTGACGAAGTAAGGGTGCTTGCAGGCTGATTTCATGTTTCCTTTGTTTTGTTTGTTGCTTTCTTTGATACTCCCTCCGGTCATTATTTTGGGCGAAAAATAATGTCCCAAGTAGTAGTATAATCGAATGTTTGGTTTTTGTGTATACAGCAAGTTGACCTAACCAATGATGATTATATACCGATTATATAGGATTAGAGTATATAATCCTAAATTTTTTCGGAAACTTTCCTATTTTAACATAAAAAATACTCGTATCATTATTGTCCCGTCATAGGTAGAAAGCTTTTAGCTTAAGAAAAGCGCTTATTGAAAGTGGAGCTATATTTATGTGACAGAACAATTTCAATAATTTAGACCAACTTACCAAATACTAGCTTATTCGTGTTGTCGGGGTAATATTTTGAGACCTCAACCTAAACCCGACTTAATTAACTATTTGTTTCGACCTATTTACATGATAAGTCATTAAAACCTCATTCAAATCTACTCTGCTAATTTCATGTCAACTTGTATCGTGTTTCGGGGTCATGCTATTGCTTGCCGACCCTAAATAGAGCCATAAATACTACCGTGTGAAGTTAGTCTCTGAAAAAACAAGAAAATCAATCAAGGAATAAACCTCATAGAATAAACCAGACCAAATAAAGATAATTTGATAACGGAATGTAGGGCTCGAATGTGACTCAAACCCGTGATAACCTCATTTGGCCAGCCCCAAATAACCATCCAAATGCCACCCGGTTTGAAATGAATACGAAATGAAATGACTCAAACGACCATAATACCTAATTTAAAAAGGCATAATTAGGGGGGTACAGTACTTTTTAAAAATAATGATTTGTGGTGATGCAGCTTGAAAGCACGGACAAAATTGCTGCATCCACCAGCAAGTAAATGTCCATTTACACTTGATAGCAATCTAACATACAAACTACACTTCTAGTGTCCTAAACATAAAATACATAATAAAGATCCACAATCCGAAAAGATTTCATTGTTATCTACAAAATCAACGATTCAACTACTAATTAACGGCCACGGTCGCAGCTGCTTCTAAGACGGAGGAGGCATCATTTGTACCAAAGTTTCGATGCTTACCATCGGCAATATTAGCAAGCTGGAATCCTTGCTTCGGAAGCTGGTTTATCAGTAGAGTTTCAAGCTGACATGCTATGCTCTTCCCCTGAACTATAAACGAAATGAATATGGCGCTTTGCATACCGTCCTTGGCTCGGTGTGCTTTAACTCTACCTTGAAGATCGTCAGTCTGCATCATCATATAATCCAATATTCGTAAGGGAAAGGAGCTAGTAGAATTGACTAAGTCATACACGGGGGAATCGTAGGAATCCACCGGGACAAAGCAATGCAATGTCTCAAGCAACCTAACCCCACACACGTGTCTAGCTAACTGACAAAGTCATTAAGATGTGATACTCGTGACTTGGTTTCAAACCTCATTAGGCCATTAGCATCATACGTAGCCTTGTGGAGGAGCTCCTAAGTCCCAACCTATGGCTGGGCAAGGGGTCTGACATAACCTTAAACTTCAGCACTTAAGTCCTGTACCAAAAAAACAGAAGGAAAAAAAAAACACAAGGCAGGCATTGGCCTTAGGCTTACCTCTCCAACATATAGCCTCTTATCAGGCCGTAGCATCACATAAACACTTGACACCCCTATTGTCGACGGAGGTGGCTGTTCCCTAGCACCAATACTTGTAAACTTCAATTCAGGTACTTGAGATTCGTCTGCCAATTTGCTAAGTTCCATCAGCCTTTTCTGGCAAATGGCACTAACAGCCCTCTCAACTTTTCCTTTTAAGATATCTGTTCCGGAAGCAATTATTGCAATGGATGCAGAAGGAGCTTCATTACAACCATTTACGTCAGGATCATCCTTCAAATCTCGAGGCTTTGTAACTTTCAAAGGCATATTATTTAGATAAACGGAACGATAGAGTTCTTCAGCTCTTTTAACTACAGTATCAGGTACGCCTTCTCTTTGGGCAGTTTCGAAAGCAAGACTTTCTTTACAGATTCCATCAACCAACTTCCAAGTTGGCATTGTTTGGCCATCAATGTATTCTGCACTCATAGATTTATTGACAGTATTCCTTGTTTGAAGTGGCAAATCAAAAACTCCATGCAGGTGAGTAGATACAATACCCAGACAGCCAATTGTGTCCAGGGTCTCGACGATGCTGCCTGCAATGCATGTTCCTTTTGCAGTTTCTGTTCCTCGGCAGATTTCATCTATAAGAACAAGACTTCTTGATGTGGTTGCAGATAATAAAGAGCGGATCTCTGACATTTCAATCTGAATTTAAGAACCAACATAATTATATAAATTCTACACGAGACAGACCTACAAAAGTTGAGAGATGGCAAAGAGAGAAGAGGGGGATAAAAGTATCATCCTAGAGACATATTTTTATAATTCATGCAAGACAAGGAATAATTCGGCAAATTCCATGTTCAGTAACATGACATTTAAATGAGCGAAAGCCAAGAGCCATCACATCATATCATATAACAAACGGAGTACTAAATAAAGTCAAACTGGAAGAAACAACTACTCGAATAAAGAGCAGAATTAAGACGGATCAATATATTTCTCTTCTACTTCATCATCATAGCATCAAAATGAGAAATGACTCAAAAGGTTATCAAAGAGAGAATAGGCAAATTTCAGAATACCAATACAAAATGCAAGCCAAACCTCTGGGTAACACAACAGAGAGCCATAATCCCAAAATTATTTGACATGAATCATCATTCAAACCGTAAACGAACGTAAAAATAATGACACTACAGAAATAACTGGAAGTACCAGGAGAAAATATTAAGCAGTCAATATACTGTTCGGAATCAAGTGGTCGTAAAAATGTGGAAAAATTTAAGTAGATAAAAACAGAGTATTACTATGCTTAACTAAGTACTCCGTACTTAATAATTTACAATATCAACATATAAAAGAATCAAATACATACAGAAATAAGTAGGAGATATCTGGGTTCTTTTTCCAATACATGATAAAATAAATAAATAAAATAAAAAAAATAATTAAGCAAAACCATGTACTACTATAAAAATACTATCAAATAACAGTAATAAGAAAATGAAACCTCTGGACAACATGTGGTAAAAAAAATCTTTTAGTTCACTGAAAACAGTTCAGGTTAAAAGGTTTAGTTACCTAAAAAGCAGTTATTAAAACAACAATACCTGAAACGAACTTTTGCCATCAACAGGGCTATCATAAGATTTCATGTGAAGAACAATAGCATCAAAATGCGGAATATAAGCAGACTCTGCTGGCACCATGAAGCCACATATTCCAAGCAAAGCAGCTGCACAAACCGATCTGAGCAAACTTGATTTACCACCTCCATTAGGTCCTGTTAGTAGGAACAATGATTGCATGCTGACTGTGTTACGCACTGCACTGCCTTGGGCTACATCAAACCAATAGGGCGATAGACCCATTAACTCCATCCTTGCTGGACTTGATCCCTCAGCTACTTGCTTTCCATTCTGTGTACGTGACAAAACGCTATTGTTCAGAAGTGATTATTCCAGAAAGCCATCAACAGTTGATAACTGTTTTTCATCTTTGTAAGTGTGCTTTTAGAGAAAAACTTGACTCATTCTGAGAAGAATATCACATTTAAGAGAGGCATACAACGCAAAGATATGAAATAGTAAAAACTACAAAGGCTCATAGCAGATTATCAAGGAACTGCAACAGAAATACATAGAAAGGATTTACGGAAAGGTGTGATTACTGTCGAAAATTATTTCAAAGAATGGATAATTCATAAGGAATTAAAGGAGCTCATCCGCTAAACTTTTCCAAAAATGTCAGTTAAGGTGAATATCTTTCGCTTGGAACTTTTAAAGTCAAACACAGCCAAAGATTGTACAACAAACAGCATATAAATTTACTTCCAAGTCATTTATCACAGCTAGTGCAAAATCAGGTTGTTCTTGGAAAAATACATAGTACAAAAAAATTAGCAAACGAAGTTATAGTCATTAGAATTAAAAAAAATACCACCTCATATTTTTTGGGTACCAGCAGAGTAGGAAAGACCCATTTTCGTCTCCTTCCTTCACTAATTACAACCAAAAAGACGTCAGAACTTATAAAATACAAACATACACTATAAGACAAAGATGTACTTCCTCAGTGCCACCACCCCAAAAATTTTACCCACATTTCAAATTTGATTTTTTTCACAAGATATTTGGTCACTTCTTGGATGAAACTTACAAAATAAGAAGAAAAAAAAAACAGAAGAGATGAATAAGAGGGTAGAGTAAATGACAAGAGTACATGAACATTTTCAGTAGTTGTACTTTTTGCTAAAAGTGACTAACGTTTTTGGGATAGAGTATCAGCTAGGATCAATAATTTGGTTGTCCTTGTACATGCTAATCTTCCCTACGATGATTTGCCAAGTTTCTCTAGTCCATTGAAATAAAGAAAGAAAGGCAACTCATAACATCTAAAGGCAGGATAAATGACAAATGATACATCCATAGCTAACTGAGAGGGTGAGCAAATGTTAAGGTCGAAACATGAAACCAAAAGAACACAATTCTCCATGCTGAAGTTGAAGAACAACTGTTAAATCCTTTGGCCACATATCTAAAGAGGGCAGACACTATTTCCCTCTCGTACAAATATTCCTAGATAACCATGATTTTCTGGCCTATTTTACTTGCAATATCAGTGGACCTCAACACCCAATAGCTAGAAACCATTAGACAGAAACCTTAAGGCCCTGGCATCATATGACGGATTAATGCTGATAAATTACAGGAATCTATATGCATTTCTAACCTTACATGAGCACATAGTGCCTTTGCAATGATAAGCATCATGGAGGCAAAGACTAGTGCATTTGTTTTACATTGTAACTCAGCAGAAAGTCCCCTCAGCAATTCAAGAACTTTTGACTTAGCCTTCTCATTAGCTTCATGGTAACTACAACAGAAAAAGATATTGATTTAGATTTTACCATGTTGAATAGAACCAAACACGACGACAAAAAAAAAACACAAACCTCATTAATGCATCCTCCACCTTCGCTGTGGTGAACCATTCATCACCAACTTTCTTCCCTTTTGAATCCATTGCAGGCCTCAACTGTTTAATTTGTAGTTCTCCAGGGGTCTCAGCCCATACTGATGGCATGAACCGTTTCCCCTTGAACCAAACTGCTTCATGCTCTCGAGAATATAATATTTCACCTTTTGGGGTCCCAAATGGTGCAGTCGAAGCTTTTATCCTTGAAATAATGGGGAGGAAATCCTCAGAAACCTAAAGTATATAATATATGATAGGAATGGTTATTGTTAAAGTATCTGATACTTCAAAAAGCAGTGATACTTCTAAACCGTCACTGTAGAAAGTTATCAGCTTGTTTGACATCAAGAGATGAGTGAAGGGTCACAGGTTGATAAATTCTTTCCAAGTCATTTCCAGAATATCATACCAAAACAGCTATAAATAAGAAGTATATAGGTTTCAAAGAAGTTTACTTACCGCAGCATGTAGAACCTTAGCTGCTTCGTCAACTTCCTCATAAAAAATTTCCATATGTTCTCTTCTCACTCGTCCTTTCCAAGCAGACTCAATTTCCTCAAAGAAACCATTCGGAATAAGGGACCAAGAACTATACTCTTGGTCAACATCACCATCCTGTGAGATTAGCTCCCCAATTCTATGTGATACCCATTCACACTCGCTCACCTGGAATAAAGAGTGTTTCAAACCAAAACTTATTCAGATCTATTTTTCAAAGTGATGAGGAGAGGAGCACAGAGATTACGAGGCCCGGCTAAGGTAATAGAGAGTTAGAGACAGAATCTGCAATTTTATCCAAATTTACTGCTAGTTTTACCATATTATTAAGTAATCCCGCAATAATTTAAATATATTACAAACATATACTCCCTCCATTCAAATCCAAACTACACATTTCTTTTTTTGACACTATTCACAACTAAAGAGAATTTTCGATATTCTCGACAATCTATAAGACAAAATATAGTCATGTGGGATCTGTTTGATTCATCGTTACAAGTAGGTCAATAATATCATATTTATATAATTTTGCTTATGTAAAATGAAAGATATCGATTGTGCAAAACGCGCCTCGACAAATGTGCAAAAGAGAAATGTGTAGTTTGGATTTGAATGGAGGGAGTACATGCTAAGTTTCTGACAGAAATCATTCAATGAGCAAATATAGTGTGGAGTAGTAAATACCAAAAGGGGTACCAGCACCCTTGTATGACATGAACAACTATGACTGTCACTTTCTCGCAAAGATCTAGATATGGGAATACTCAAAAAGTCAAAAGAATAACAGAAGAATATCATCCCATCAAACACCAGCATATTTTCTTAAATTGGGCAATCTGCTACAGCATTGATCTTTGATACCTACTATAAATCACAGAAATTTCCCCCAATCCAGGCAGGTCGGCCAAAAAAACAGCTATTAAGAGACGTGGACCCTAACCAAATGAAAAATATAGAGAACATCTTTTTGAAGAATAATTCAGTTTTCACTAACCAATTTATCGGATTCAAGCTTCAACCCAGTTGCTACGCAAGTAGGATCCATCAAGAGCTCGAGGATTTCACACAGCTCAGCCTTACAGTGCAACTGTAATATTTCCTCAGCAACATTCTTTATTCTGTTAAACTCAATATGATTAGCCTCCCTCAGCTCAAGCAACTTGACAAGCTGGAGATGATAACAACAGAATCAGAACACGAACAATTACGCACTTGAGGATGTGAGCAGGGAAATACAATGGGCAATAGTTACTATATTCTTTTTGCATGCTTTCCTCATAAAATTGACTAGTTAACTATACAATGAATTAAATTAACAAGACCATACTTCCAACAAAATTTCACTCCCATAGCATTATTAACGTTGACCTTTGACAAAACAAAAAGGCCTACGGGACAAAACAGAATATCGCTGAGGTTAATAAAATCAGAGGTTCATGAAGAAACATCAGCATACTGCATAACATAGCCACATGATAGTGAGAAACGAACATCACTAGAACACTTGACATTCTTCAGCGAGAGCACAACAAAAGTTCTACACGCAGATTTCTTGAACCCGCAATATATTACCTTCGAAGAAGACAGACAAGTGAACTCCGGCATTGAACATGTCACACTGCTCATTTGTTTGCACACATCTGTTAAGCAATCGAAGGTGTGCATAAGAGAACACAATTTTGAAGTTTTTATATCAGCTCATTTAATGTATAAAAATCTAGATCATCAACAATTACTCCAGTTGTCAAGTTTCTACAAGTAGTCTTCTAGGATACTCTTGAAATATGGTTCATATTCTTTTCTTTCTGTTCAGCTGTTTGCTGACAGCTCGCCACGTTTCGGAGGAAAAACTCACCTTGTATTTTAGCTGCTGTAGTGTAAGCTGGAGGGTTGAGAAGAAGATCTCTGATATACCTGAGGAAAAACCCTTTGAATTTCATCAAAAATACCAATCAAAATACTGATCAACAGCTGCATTCGCTTTCTTTGAGGCCCAAGAAGGACAGCATCTCAATTAACTAACTCCTACTCATTCATCTTTGGATATACAGCCGCCGATTCATATAACTCAGGAGGTGAATCCTGAACTATCTATTAATCAGAAATATACATGTAATTAATATAAATTGAGTAAAAGTTTTAGATATCACTATCAACTCCAGGTTCTCAGCAGCATGCATCATGACGTCTCAACTTTCAAAGTAAGATTAAAGCTTTGGGATGTGCACAGCAAATCACATTCCAATTGTAACTCCGTTAATGACAAGATTGATACTTAGATACTCTGTCTATTTTGCTGGATTAGCGCCATGGACCCACATTTTCCCTCGCAAAAAGTGGACCAACGGAGCTAACTAAAGAAAAAGAGGGAGTATTAAACTTCAGTGTATAGGACATAAGCTTTACCGTTGTACGAAGTTTTATTCAACCTAATAACCTGACCTGTACCTCCCTAGTTACCACCTTGCTAATGTTTTTCATCTTTTCATCTTTACTAGTTACGACAAACATCCAAGGCATTAAATACTGGTTAAGTAAAACGGTGTTTGTAAATGTTTCAAAATTATTGATTTTCTGAAGAAAACCACAGTAACAGTGAAGTTTAGGTAAGTAGAAATGAAACACATGACAAAAAAGATGGGCTATATATACCTATATGGCTAACCGAATGGAGGTTAAGACAGTAGACGCGCACATATATATTTAGATTTATATACTCCATGCCATTTATATTTTTTCCTTTGCACTAAAAATACCAATATCGGCGCTCGGCTTTAACAGCAATACAACAACATTACCCCATTGCCATGGCGGATCTTGGTTGGGCCGGGCAAGGGACCGGCCCCTCAACCCAATCACGAAACTTCTATTAGATTCGGTCTAAGCAGTTCTTTAAAATAAAAATAAGCTACTTAAATCTTATATCACTTGTTTAGAGTGTCACACTTGGTTGGAAACTTTGGTACTGACATAATGGACCAGGTTCAAATCCTAATATGAGCATATTTTGTGCTCATATGCAACATTTGTATTCAAATCCTACTATGAGCATATTTTGTGTCCATATGAAATATTTTTATTACACTTTAATTAATCACCGTATATTCTCAAATGTCATAATTAGTACGGAGTACCATATATTTCTCAATAAAAACTAGTATACCATACGAGTTTTATCGATTTTTTTTTATAAAATTTTAATGTCATCCGTTTTTGAGAGTTTAGAATAGAGTGATTTAAAACCAAAAGTTAGAAACTTAAAAGAGCGATAAAAATTTATGGAGTGGTAATTTACGGGAAAAAAATACGGCCCCCCGTAATATTTTTCTCAAGATCCGCCACAGCCCATTGCCACAAGGGTTCCCGCAAATATGTGAAGTAGGGGGGGCTCAAATGTTCGCGGCCTTACTCTTAAGCTCGCAACACAAGTAGTTGTTTCCGAATGACCCAAGATGAAAATTTTATCAAGAAGTGAATCCAATGACGGCCTACTACTACTTCACATAGAAAGAAGTAGAGCTTGACTCCAACAAAAAAGACTGCTATTTGTAGAAAAGTGTTACAAACTAGGGAATACGAAAAGTGGGTAATGTTCACCTTTTATTTTACATTTAGAGAAGGACAATTATTTTGTGATGGAAAGAAAATGAGAATAAAATAAATGGAATGGAGGGAGTAAATAATAGGTGTCTATATGACTAAGAAAGTGTATACCTAGACAAGAAAATTTTTCTTAAATGTTCAACAAGTGCATAAAACAGACTTCATGCTTACAATTGAGGCAAACCAGTGCAACTTGATGGCAGCAATACTCTCAACAAACAAGGTATTCCCTCCGTAGGTATGGCACCTAAGATTTAAAAAACCAAAATAAGATATCATAACCATAATAAGGGCAAATTGTTCAAAGACTCTTCTAAAATCAAGTTTTTGAAACTTACTCCCTTCAAAATTAATTTACAAAAATTACTAACACAAAAATAACAGTAAAACTTTAACGGGCTTGGGCCACACCTAAATGGAGGAGGGAGAGTCCACAATACAAGCCTAAGAAGGTTCAACTATAAAACCAATTGGCAATAAAGGGAGTAGCCCCTTAGTTTTATATAGTGGTAAACTCTCCAATCTTTCCATGTGGGACACTCACATTTGAGAATATATGAGTTTCTTCACACTTCCCCTCACATGTAAGGCCGATTTAAATCATAGCGGAGCCATGAACTGATGGATTCATCTCTCACTTCAAATAACGCCCATGATGGGCCATATAAGAGGTAAATAAAGCCTCACCCATCTTGCCGATAAAGGCCCGGTTTAATTCGATACATAGGCATTGCATTAAACTGTGGGCTCTGATACCATATTAAATTTCAACAACAGACGTCGGCCGCACAATGGAGGAGAGAGAGTCCACAATACAGGCCACATGTTAAATTTCAACAACACGCCCGTGCCACATTCAAAGGGAAGAGAGAGAGTCCACAATACAAGCCCAAGAGAGTTCCACTCCAAAACAAATTAGCAATAGAGAGAGTAGTTCCTTAGTTTTATATAATTATATGGGTAGGAGCCAATCTCAACATTCCCCCTTACACCTGAGTTCCCTTTAAAGCTTAGACTGGGCCAAAGAGGTACAAACAAAGCCTCACCCAGCTCGAATACAAATACAAAGGCCTGGTTTAATTCAATACCCAGGTCACATTGCGGGATTTGATACCATGTTAAATTTCAACAACGGGCCTAGACCACAGCCATATGGAGGAGAGAGAGTCCACAATACAAGCTAAGAATGTTCCACTCTAAAACCAATTGGCGATAGAGGGAGTAGCAGTAGCCCCTTAGTTTTAGGGTAGGCATAATGCCACGAGCTTAAATACTAATGCCACGAGAATTGTGAGTGGATGAATAGTAACATCTTTTGCATTTGCCTTACTTTTGTCGTGGCATCATCAAAAACTCACGTGACGTTAGTGTTGCCCTAGTTTTATATAGTGAACTCTCCCATCTTCCTTCCATGTGGGACACTCACATGTGAGAATAATAGAATATATGGGTTTCTTCACAACCTTTATTCAGATATTAAAACCACATACTCCGTAGTTTTTTGGACGCAAAAAAGAGGCTTCTTGTCATACTCTTCCTTATATACCACCAACCCTTCTTACCATGTAGGACACCATGTGAAGGCAGTTTCAACTAGGTGGTGGCGTGAGTAGTGGTGGACGGTGAAGGCGAGAAAGTGGAAAAAATATGGTGTTTTGGGGGGGAGTAAACGAGTGGTGGTGGAGGGTATTGTGATGCTGGTGTGATTGGAGGTCGTGATGGAATTGGTGGCGGTGCAATTGGAGGTAGTGATGTGATTGGTAGTGGTACGATGAGGATTGGTAGTTGATTAAGCTAATGAAGGAAGACATATCGGGGGCAAAAATTGTGACAAAAAACATAAATTTGGAGGGAATATTCCATAATCGACGGAATATAACTTTTTCGGCCGGAAATCAACTATGGTATCACGTTTCAATCAAAAGTGGTTTAGATGGTTGTAATAAGTTCTGGTCCTTCTGGAAAAAGGTTTTAAATGAAGTTTCTAAAAACTAAATCTTGATTTTATTAAAAAAAATTAACAACTTTGCCTCATAATAATAATGTATACATATATGATAAAGAAAAGAGGCTGGGCACTCAAACAAACTCTTAAAAATCAACTCACCAATCTGTGTGGCAGTTCCTAGGTGTAAAGGACGAGGTCTGTCTTCAGAAGGAATGGCTATATTTCTGAATGCAACTTCATCATCAAGACCATAGAGCTCCTTCACCTAAAAATAAACTGAGTGAGAGCACAGATGCAATAAAGCAACATAGCAAGCATACAGAAACATAGGCATCAGAAATCAAACTAGCTGCACAAACAGTCAACCTTAAGTAAAAGTTCTTTGACATGGTCACCTTCAAACCATTCAAAGTGTCGGGAACTGCATTCCGCCCACAATAGCCCTCCCTCGCCAAATTCTCCCCAGCGACAAGTTCCTGGGCGTAAGTATCTTTACATGAGAAAGTAAAGAAACTATTCTGATATATCAGTGTGCACTGGAAATTGTCAATTTTGCAAGACTAAGCAAAAATACAAAGCAGGCACGGGTAAGAAACTAATAGCACACAGTATGGATTCTCCTGGGGTCAGAGATGATCCATATGTTTTTGTCTCATTCAGAGAAAGTGAAGTTAATACCAGTTGCTGAAAGACACTTTAATGCTGAATGAAGTCATGATCAAGTATTTCCAAATTTATTTAAACAACCACCATCAAAAAATTGTATATATATACAGATACACCAAAACTTAAAGGTAGACATGCGCACCTGAAGAATTGTGTTTCAATGAAGAGTGCAAAAACAGATGGTGGCAGCGACAAGTGCGAAGCTTTGTGACTAGAGCTTCTTCAGTTAAACCATCCTCAGTAGAAAATGTCTTCAGAGTCTCCAAGATTGAGATTAAGGAATAACCTTTGGCAGAACGAGATACACCTAAGCAGAAAAGACGTATACAGTATGATCCGTCACTGAAAGTTTCTATAAGGAGTAATGGGAAGGGACACAGTTTTTACGGAAGTATTCTGAAAAGAAATGCATCCGCAATATATCACAACACATAAAGACGTATATTTGATAGCAATACCAAAGCACAAATTCAGGTGAAACAAAACTACTCAGTTCAACGAAAGAAATACTCAAGCTTCGGTAATAATCAAGACTAAGCTCATCCAATAAGAGGAGAAAATGAAAGAGGAAAACACTGAAATAGTTTTATTTGTTGCTTACCAACAACAGGCATCGGTTCTGGAAAATCGAGATCACGATCAACCCCAACATGACCAAAAACATATGGGTTTCCAGGATGTGCATGCCTAAATATGAGGAACACGTTAAATTACAGTGAAACACTATAAATAAATGAGCTGAGACAAAGTTCTAGACCACCTAGTCAGCAATTCATGTGCATCTGAATAGTAAATATAATTCCTTTAACACTTGACTCTTCAAGATTTCACAACTACCATCAGTTTTTCGTACAATTTATACATTCATTACCCAGCAGCTACAATGTTTGCAAGAACGTCATTTGATAATCAATTGTCATTTTATTAGTTCCACTTACGTGCAATATTTATGAATTGACACAACAGAATGTCAGAGAATAAGTGATGACTGTAAACGGCGGTGCCTTATCATCAGCATCAAAGTAAAATATATATTTTTTTTAAAAAAGGTAAAATGGCTAGGAACCTTTTTTTAGAAAGTGAGTCTGGGGCACGCCTAGGCGCAAGGCCAGTGAAACGCCAACCAAATCGCATCAGGATGCTTAAAGTGCATGGAATATAAAAGGCGCACCTAAAGCGCATGAGGTGCACTCGAGGCACAGAGATGCAACTAGTAAGGCGCACCAAGGGCCCAAGGCGCAGTAACATGCAATTTCGTTATTTTTTCTCCTGATTGTTTTTTTTTACCCTTATCCCCCTTATCCTAAATTCACTTATAAATACATGTTAGCTCTCTTTAAGACAAAGAAAAAGGGATTATTCTTGCACAAAATTTGATTGTAAAATATGCACGTTCGTTTGAAAAATTAGTGTGCCTCGTGTCCAAAAGGCACACGCCTTCGCCTCGCAAGTCGCGCCTCATCACCCTAGGATCCAATCGCTTCAATACTCCTTGCGCCTTCTCAAACTAAGGTTAGGAATTTGTGGCACTCTTAAATAAAAACAAAGAAAATGGCTGGAATTTCAAAAGCCAAGAAATGATTTACAGGCTTTCTCAAAAGTCAAAACTATATACCCCTGGAAAGAAAAGGGATTAATCACCTGGTAGAAGAATTGACATCAAAGAGATTATGATGGGACACAGAAAAAAACAGTATGGTTTGAAGAAGAGTTAATATGGGTCCTTTCATTTCCATTCCCTTCCAATCCACCTCATCTCATTTAATTGTCAAAATAACCAATCAATCAGCTAAAGCACTTCTGGTTTGTTTGGACGAATGTCGAATTTCATAAATTGATCAAACTGAAAGTAAAGTGCCACAAGCACTTGGAGAAATCAAATGAGAAAGATCAGTTTGATGACATCGTTCTTGTTGCATCAGAAGCTATCTTCCATGAAAACTACCGTGAAGTAAAGGAAACTAACAAGAAAATAATTTCATTGACATACACTACAGTGCACACAATTCAAGAGGTGGAAGGAAATTACCCAGATATAAAGCGGCCTTTCCGGGAACGAGCTTGAGACGGACCTTGTACTTCCTCAACTATGCACTACCAAAGCAAACATAAGTACATAACAATGGCTAGTAATATAAATAAAACCGAGTCAAAACTAAATTAATAAGAATTAAATAAACCACACATATTAGAGATTAACAGTATTCACTACTTTATGCGAAGAGTAACTGAAGTTAAAGTTAATTTCTTCTGGACTATCGAACTACCATAGTTTCAAAATCTGTGTCTGAGTAGGTTTACCATAAAGAATCGCATGATTTGAATCCCAAGTTAACAATCTCATGATGATTTATGACAAATTGGAAAAATGAAAAATCAAACACTGCAGAAGTATTAACCCAGTGCCTCAAGAAAGCCAGCAAATTGTGAGGTAAGGGATGTCGAATGTACGCAGTATTAGACTTGTGTTAGCAACATAAAGAGGTTGTTCCAGAATGACCCAAAATGATAAAAACCGCAGCCAGTGTTCTATTCTCCATGGTACAAAGAGTCGTTACTCTTAGGTTCCTGCCTTCTGTATTATGATGACATCATCAAAATTGCTTCACCAAACTGGTTGCACTTCTTGTTATTGTGATTTAGTCATCAAAAGTACGAAAAATGGAACACACGACTTTTGAAACTCTGGTCAGTTTTCTTCTTTTTCCTAATGGGTTTAACATAGGCCTCAACCCCCGTGGCATTACATGGTTTTCTGACTAAGTTTCGCCTCTAATGACTCTTGGAATCATGTGCATGCTCCTAATCTTAGTTATTTCTCATAGCTGCACTAGAATAACTATAGAGAAATTGCATCAGGCGAAAATGGAACACACTACTTTTTCTAACTTATTAGGTCATTAACTAAAATGGAACATGCCATTATGGCATGTTTTAGAACTTGAATTTGGATTTGAAATTCTGATTTGAAATATTTCAAGCATTTGGGAACTTTGGGATTTGGAATTGAAATTGAGACAAAATTCAACCTAGTTCAAATTTGGTTCTCTCAAATTCTTAGTATAGGGTAATCATTTCAATTACGCCACTTATCATTTGTTTGTTTTTTCCGCATAATCTTGTTAATACATATTTTTTCTTTATTTTGTTTCCTTGTATTTAAAAATTTACATTTTTCTAATGAAAAGTTTTCCAAAAAAATGGTGACCTTGAACTGACTCCGCCCACCCGAATTCCAAATCCAAATCCAACTTGTATTTGGATTTGAAATTAAATTCTAGAAATTCAAATACAAGAATTGAATTCATGATATTCAAATAAATTCTGAGTACCCAAATGCAAGCTAAAGGTATTCATATTATTCAGTGTTCACAAACCATGAGAATGGTAACAGCTTTTGATAATAATCTGACAAAGAAAAGCAGGACACTCACAACAGAGTAGCCATTGCGTGTCAGATCGTCCAAAGTTTGTTGCAAGTTCTGCATAAGTAAAAATTAGACAGTAACTTTCAGGGAAATTATTTGAACATAAAAGACCAGTTATATACTTATATTTAATTGAGCGTGCAAATGGAGTGGAATTAGAGAAGATATTAAATCCGAAAAAAAGCACCAGGTGGATGATATGCAATGGACTGATAAAAAGCTCCACTAACCAAATGCGGCAAGAACAAAAAGAATAGATACTAACTTAATGGAGTACAACAACAACAACAACAACATCAGAGCCTTACTCCCAAACAGATTTGGGGTCGGCTAACATGGTATTGTAGGGAGTGTTTAATGAAAATTCTAAGAGATTGTTTGGATGAAGGGAACTGTAGGGAACAGGATGGAAAGGGAGGAGAGAGGGGAGGATACAAAATTCCCTTGTTTGGTTAGAAAATAAAGGGGGGAAAGATTCATTGTATAGAAGAAATTGTAGGAAAAGGGAGGGAAAGGAAGGAGAGGGAAATGAAGGATACAAATACCCTTATTTGGTTGGAAATCAAAGGGAGAGGAGAATGGATAGATTATAGTCCTCTTTGCATTTGCAAAAGCCCTATACACACGGCATAAAATGATCCACGGAGAAAAGAAAGCAGCCATTTCATTAGTTATTACCACCACTGGACATCCAGCTCTGGGGACGCTATCTGACCGCAATCCACCAAAGGGGTTTAATCCAGCATATTCAACAAGAACACATGCATCTATTCCAATGGCCTCATAGAAATCACCAACCTAGAGAAAGGAAAACAAAAGGAAAAAAATGGGAATAAGAGAGTAAGCCATGTGTGATTGTATAAAGAGCTCTTCAAGTAACTAGTATGCAGAAAGGAATCAGCAATATGACATAAGCATACTCTACATAATAGAACTTCTCTTGGGAACCGAGACTTGAATTGCAGCATTTCCCAATTGAGGTTTCCTTCTTTCACACTGCATATTGCAAATACACTTAAGTAAATTGTGTAGGATAGATAAACATGTCATCTTATACACATTAAACTACAAGTAACCCTACACTCCTACAGAAGTTATAATTTTACGGAAATTTCAGGAGAAAACTTGAGTTTATGAGGATAAAGGTCATCATTATGAGTTTTACCTTCCATTTTTCAGGTTAACATCTAGCCCGAGCAAATTAGAGTACTCAAGTTTCTTTATCAGCTGAATACTTGAAGCTTTTCTGTACATCTCTAATCTCTATATCACAGTCAAAAACAATTATTGTAGCCAGTTTAGCATCCAGAAGTGCTTGAATCTATTATTTATTTGCAAGAAAAGCTATATAGAGTCTGTGTTATGAAAAACAAAACCAAAATATCGACAAATTCTGAACGGGTGGGGAAAGTAGAAAGCATCCAATCAGCATACCTCTTTCCACCACAAAATATGAGAAGTATCTTTCTCATCCAAGACATTTCTCCATTCTTTGAATTTTTTCACTATCCTTGATGATCCTTTTGTTGATTTTCTATCTCTGAAACAACGCACTTGTTCATGCTGTTCGGTTTTTCTGCCAAAAGACCCGTTAATCTTTTCCTTTCACAGAGTGGTGGTACTTATACCAACATACACACTATATTCAACGGGGGAAATTTATAATCAGCTAAGTAGAACAAAGGAGCATCCAGTAAAAGTCAAATTTTTTACATAGACATAAATTTGTTATTTCCAAGTTAAATGATTGAACAAAATGTGAAGCTACTTCATTGATTTGATGAATTACAGATATTGTGGGATTTTAGAGACGATAAATCCATGTTGCGAGGAGCAACAATATAGAGAAACCAAAAAAAAATGTATGAATAATGTAGGAGACATTAGATTTGATGTTAGACACTCCAGTAGTGGGAAGTAAGCAAAAGAGATAGGAGAAGATTGTTAGTCCATGATTCATATAATCAAAATATTGGAGCAAGACATGAATTCCCCCTCAAAACAAACAGAAGATGCCTAGAGGCCGAAGTCCTTCATGGCTTCTAGGAACAGAATGTCCCAATCAAACTGAAAAGATGTGGGCGCATACGGAATAGAAAGAGCATTTGAATTTTCAAGACTATGGAAGGAGGGTGATTAGTTAGCCCAACATAAACACAACACCAACACCAGTACACCACCACCCCCCAAGCATTGTATTGTGTGTCCCATCTCGTGTCCCACTATTTCTCCTTCTGACACAGAATCACTTTCACCTAAATAATCATTCTTTTTAGTACGAGTATTAATTAAAGGGTGATGTGACACTTAATCAAGGCAATGGGAGGTGATCTCAACTTCAACTGGGTGAGTAGTGATATAGCCGGAATCAGTCGTAATGTTGTGGGAAAGTGTAGCATAATTAAATAAAGGGGGGTTTGAAATTCCTTTTTAATTCTACATGTTACCCCCAACAATATGAACCCATAATAGTAGTAATAATAATAATAGCAACAAAGTGCAGAAGAAATTCATAAAGAGGTGAGGAGGAGGAATTACAAGGGTAGTGAAGGGGAGGTAGGAGAAGAGTAGTTGGGTAAATGGAAGGGAAGAAAGTGAGGAAGTGGGCGCCATTTTGCGAGTGAGGAAGGTGCACCGCCACATGCCAATGCCGCCTTCATTCTTAATCTGTACATATGATATGTGCAGATTCCTTCCTTTACTGCATTCATTCATTCATTCATTCATAACAACAACCATAAAATAAAACACACACACAAAATTTAGCCACACAAATATTCATTCAATCGTGAGAGACAAAGACAAAGACAAAGACAATGAGCGCCACAAACTTGCCTGAATAGTGAATACTGAGCAGAGGTGAGGGCGCGAAGGGAAACTGGAAACTGGAAACTGGAAACTGTGTTGCTTTTGTTTCAAATGTGAGTATGTGACTCTTTTGCCTCAATTTTGGTTGTGGACATAGTGCTTATGTTAACCCAATATGGCCTTATTGGAGACTTGGAGTTGGGACAAGTTAGGGCAGGTTGAGCAATGGATTTAGATTCAATTCACAGGGACAACGAGGTGGTAATGATCTTCGTTTGAACAAGTTGTGGCCTCAATTCATCGCTATTTTCCGAATCGAAACCGACTCGGTTTAAACTGAGTACCCGATTTTATTTCATATTGTAAACCGAAATCAAACCGGTTTTTATGACCCGGTTTTTAAAAAATATTGTTATCTTTGTTATAAACCGGTTTTTTGAACTGGTTTCACTAATTTGCATATCAATTTTTTTTATTTTTTTTCGTTTAAAAGTGTAAAGCGGTTCAAAATCAGGTACCCGATTTTTAAAATTGTGAACCGAACCCAACCTGGTTTTTCACTAAAAAAAACCGGTTCGGGTACCCGAACCGGTTCTCAACTTCAAAAACCCGGTTTTTCGGGTTTTTTAAACCGGATTTTTGATTTTTAAACCGATTCGGTTTATTTTGCTCACCCCTAACCCTACTTATTAATTTTCACTCATCTTTTATCCTCTATTATATAAAGCTGCAACATTTCAAGCCTCCACATTAAGCCCCATCAACACTTTTTCATTAATCCAACATGGATCCAACGTAGATCAGACGTGGCGCCTTACTGGCCCATTACGTGCACAGCTGCAACCGTTCGAAATTGATTAAAAATGGTGTTAACCGGCTTATTTTTCTCTTTCCCGGAAATTAAGGGTCGTCAACTGTCATTGCTTATTCAAACTGACACCAACTTCCAGGAACTCCCTTCTTCTATGTAACTCACCAAAAATTCAAGCAGTGGGTAGTTTATTTTGGCTAGTGGAGAGGTTTATTAAAAGTGAAAATTATCACTCTCTTCGTTCACTATTTTTGTTCATTAAAATACTCTTCATAAATATTCATGAAATGAGACGAAAAATAATGAACAGATGTAGTATTTAAGAGTGAAAATAAAAACACCACAATCCCAGGAACATCACTGAAACTTGAGAATGTCGTTCTAGAATCCAGAGCACCATAGTTACAATTCCAGAAATTTCAGAATTCAAAAAATCAGTCCAAATCACAGCACGAATAATGCGCAAGTGGCTGCGTACATCGAAAAACCAGATGTCGACGCAACAAAAATTGGCAAAAAATTGTGTGGTTGTCAATTCTCCCAGGCAATATTGTGTTGATAGGTAAACAGAGGTGCTGCTCCGATCCATCTGAATCAATGAATCCAGGAGAAGTAAACACTTCAATTAGAGGAGTGACTCTAAGTGCATATTACGGGTCGTCTCAGACCATTTCAAAGGATGAAGAAGTCGCCTATGATTTTATTTTATAACATTTATCCACTATTGCTCATCATCGAGAAATTTCTCTATATTAACTTCATCGTCCTCCATCTCACTAAGAGCATATTATATCTATAATCACCGTATACATGCTACGATTAGGAGAGAAGGACAAGGTGTATTATGGACGACTAAGCAGATGTGAAGTGCTGAAAGTGCAAAATTTCTATCACTGGGACATTCCAGATTCTTTCCAGAAATAAGGGTCGTCAACTGCCAAAGGTATGTCAGTTGCCGCCAAACTGCTCACAACCCCCACAACAATTACGTAACTCCCCACGGCTTGGAGTGGGGGATAAGGATTATATTTGTTATATTCTCTAAGTGGCACCATTGAGATTGTGTTCCTGCAATACAAATATAGAAATAAAAGCGCTAACAGGATTATACACCTGGTTGTACAATAGCAATGTACAACCAAGGCAAAGTTTTTGAGTTTTTGTGTATATATTTATTGAACTAATAAAAGTTTTTTAGTTAAGTTGTAAGTTTTTGAGCTTAAACATTTATGTGATTTAAATCGACAACTTTACACTAAAGTTCAGAAAGTTTACAGCAAAACTCGAAATCTTTGTGATAAAGCTCAAAATCTTAAACCAGTTGTACATAGAGCTATGTACAACTGGTTGTATAATCCTCTAATTGAAATAAAATGTATATTAAATATGAATGTTGGACATAATTTAGAGATATATACACGAAATTTAAGGATAAATAGGTACGGAGTAGATAATAGATAGATATATTGTATACATGTAATTGTTAGATAATAGATATATTGTATACATATATACATGTAATTCTAAAATATATTTGAGAAAAATGGACGTAATAAATTCAAGCTGCCCAGAATGTAAAATGTATACATTAAGGATCCGTTTGGATAAGAAAATAAAAAAAAATGGAGGGGAGAGGAGGGGGAGGGAGGGGGAGGTTGTTTGTATAACAAAAATTGGAAGGAAAGGGAAGGATATGAGGTTTGGGTTGAGTTACAACCCTTAAACCCAAGACATGTTACAAGTATTAACCGAAAAGACAAAAGTGGAAGAATAACAGTTATACCTTATTTGCAGCGAAACAGCGTATTAATAAGAAATATAATAAATCCAGAAATATATACATATAATTTCCACGGACAAAATAAATAATCTGCATGGACATAATAAATAATTCACACAGAAAGAATAAAACACCCCAAACGTTATGCCTCCTTTGGTATCCACACGGGTACAGAACTGCGACGTATATACTAGCATAAAGGTTTCTGAGACCATCTCACAACTTTCTCTCTAAATCTCTCTTAACTCTTTATATATAATAAAAATATATATTATGAGTCCATACGTTTAATTCCATATCTTATTTCCTTATATAGGATATGAGAAGAAAGAATTAGGTTATTATCATAATTAGATTATTACTATAACTCCAATTATCATAACCTGACAACGCAGTTGGGTTCGTATTAATACTGACCCAATATATGAATATATCGATATACATTAATAATATCCCGTACATATTGTGTGTGATCCAATGGGTCCACTTAGACTATGATGGGAAACGACGTCCCCTCCATATGCCGAGATAACCTCGTCCTCATCCTCGAACGGACTCGACGGAAACGAGTGGACATGACCCAAAATTGAAAGCAAATTATTATTAAGAAAGAGGAGAGGAACTAACCTAGAAAGGTGCGTCGGCGATACTCGAACCTCCACAGGGAAGGACGGCGGCCTAAGAAGGGCAAGAAGTAGAAAAAAGAATGTTGGAGAGAAGCTTTAGAAAGAGAAGTAAGGAAGAAAGGCAAATAAGGACGCAAAGTGGAGGGGAAGCCCCTATTTATACAAGGGAGAAGGTTGTCTTGCCTGAGCCACGAGATTCTGACAAGTGGTAAAGGACATTAAATGGGATTCTGACAACATAGACAAGAATATCAAAGGTCATGGAAGCAAGCGCGGTAAAAAAGAAGAAAACGAAGAGACAAAATGACTTAATCAAAAGGTGACCATTAACATCATCATCGATAAACTAGAGGTCACTTAACAAAATAAGGGGGCCGTTACTCCTATTCCACAATCCGGCATAGTCAGCGAAAAGGGAGGTCGGCACCCCCATATCACATCTGGCACTGCCTAATAAAAAGAAAAAGAAAAATAAGAACAACACTAAGGAAGGACATCATCAGCCTCCATGGCATTATCCGAACGCAACATCACTAAAATACGTCGACCCTCCTCCCCGAATGGCTTGGTTCAACCGGCAAAACGAAGCCCAACCTACCTTGGGAACTTAATCGCGTGCCTCCTCATTAGAATCCTCTTGGGGAAGAGGAGAGGGCGAGCGAGCAGACGAGGTCGGAGACCCCGGAGAAGAAGGCGGGGCGCGGGTCCCGTGGGGGGACAAGTCATAATCCTCCATATCATCATCAGAGCAGTAGAGGCACCGGCCTCGAGGAACTCGAGGCGAAGAGGAGGAGCTGCCACTGGAGGTGGAGTAGCTGGGCGACCTCCCAGATGATGGGCATTCTGAATTAATGTCAGACTCGGACACCCCATGGTGCAGTCTCCCCCTCCGACGATGGGGAAGGTGGAGAGCGCCGAAGGATGACCTGACCGGTCCCTCGACAGGCGCAGTAAGGGGCGTGACCATCACCGAGCCTCTGGGGAAGGCCATGATTGGGCTCCGCGAACAAATTAACGTCTCCTCCTAGGCCGAGACGGCTCAGGGGAAGGAAGACGACGACGTCTCCTATGGATTGCAAGGGGGACTCCAAGGGCTGAGGAGAGTTACTACCCGAAGAAGACATAACTTTGGGAGCAAGGTTGATTTGAAGATTGAAATTATATCAAAAAATGGCAAATGGGGGGGGGGGTGGGTTTATAGACATGCAAAACCTCATTTAATGCTCTCCAACTTCCAACCACCCGAGAAGTAATGAGGGAGGCCTTGGGAAAGCAAGCATCATCATTACCCCTAGGGTGCCCTCTTTAGGAAGGGGGAATACGAGCGGACTCGAAGGAAACGCAAGCGACCTCAAGACGCCTCCCCAAGCATACTACTCGGCGGTCATTACCGGCTCAAAACCCTTGGCGCTAACCGACGATGGGGCAATTGATGGGGGTCGGCACCTCGTCGGTATGCGTAGCCGGCCGCCAGTAATCTCACCTCGAAGGACCCCCTATCCACGTGGGGGTGTGCCGGTTTATCAAGAGGAGGCTGGCGACTTCCCGGTAGAACGAAGGAGGGAAATCCGTACGTGTGTTCCCCTTATAAATAAAGAAATGGCCTCCATAGAAAAATGGGGCATAAAAAACTAACAACACTCATCTCTCTAAAAAGCTAGGTAAATCCTTTACAAACTCGATCATCACCCTCACTGACTTGAGCGTCGGAGAGGCAACCTCGGACACCCTCCTAGGCCCTTGTGTGTTTATTGTGCAGTTCCGAGGCGTGAAGCCTCGGTAGGGACGAGGAAGGAGCAAGCAGACCACTACAGGTCAGAGACTATAGGTTGTTTGTATCCCAAACAACTCCAATTACCATAACCTGACAATGCAGTTGGATTCGTATTACTACTGACCCGATATATTAATATATCGATTTACATTAATAATATTTCGTACATATTGTGCGTGACCCAATGAGCCCACTTAATACTACCAGACACGTAACTATTTACATGTCAACCCGACAATGACCTCTAGTAAGGCATATCGTATACATAGACTTAAGCGGGTTAATCCGTAGGACAGTGGACATAACTCTTTCAGTTTGATAAGTGTCGATTACTCGTATTAGAAAGAAGGATGTTGGATAAACAAAATATATAATGACAACTTCATCATGTATTTGCTTGAACAATGAGTAGTTGCGTAAAAAAATGTTTGAATTGCTCATTAATTTTAGTTAACAAGATACTCATTAACAAGTGTCTTCTTTACTCATTAATATTAGGGACATGGATATCTGGGTTTTTAAAATTGAGAGTGGTAGGTAGAATTGTAGATTAAAGACGAGATGTCAAGATCTAACGGACCAAAAGAAGCAAACTGCTATTGATGGTACGAATGGAAGAGTCCGAGTCCGAATCAAGCCTCAAATTATCCCTACGATTTGGACTCCGCAACGCTACATACCCTGATTTTTAATTATGTTGTTAAAATAAGCCCTTCATCATTATACGTACGGAGAAGTGAATGTCTCTACTACTCTTTGTGTGTGCTTTACAACCGTGAGTAGCAATTCATTTGTTAAAATTAAATGAATAAAAAAATTACGAGTATTTGATTACTAACTCCCGATTCTTTAAACTAAATGGTTCACAATCCTATGACGTTTTATGGGGCTAACACTAGTTCTTGTAATTACGGTTATTATTTTTTGACTCGTTTAAATATAGCAAGTACGTAGTATATTTTCTGACTTAAAAATTGGTAAATAAAACAATTTTTTTATTCGTTTTCTTGTCCTAACCTGATTCACTCGTGACGGAAAAAAAAACAAGGCATAAAAGAACTATATTGAATGTGTCAATTGAACTGAATGCGTTTGAATTGAACTGAACTAAAAGTGGTAGAATATAAGCACAAAAAAAATATGTCTTGTCCTAACTCGACTCACCCGTAACGGAACAAAAAAAAGCGTAATTTTTTAATCCGCTTTCTTATCCTAATCCGACTCACGCGTAACAAGAAAAAAAATATAAAAAACAAGGAAATGAAATAAGTGTAATTGAATTTTTTTAAGATATGTCAAAATGACAAGGGCGGACCAATGTGATATGGAGGGATGGAGTGTCATTTTCCCTAGGGGTGAGAAAAACCGGGTACCTGAACCGGTTCTGGTACCCGGTTTTTGAAAACTGCTTTTTCCCGAATCGAAACTAGGGGTGTAAACGAGCCAAGTTGAGCGCTAGCCTGGTGCTACTCGGCTCGAGCTCGAAAAGCGAAATGGGAGTCTCGGCTCGAGCTCAGGCTCGTCGAGCTTCAGAAACAATGGCTCGAGCTCGACAAATGAAAACATGGCTCGAGCTCGACTCGTGGCTCGGGAAAAGGCTCGACTCCGGGCTCGAGTTGATCTCGACTCGCGAGCTCAAGTTGAGCTCGACTCGCATGGTTGGTTGGGTTCGAGCTTAAATACTTAACTTATTTGGATTTTTTACTAATGAAACGAAAATTAAATGAATACATTATTGATTTATGGGTGTCTCAAGCTATTATGAGGAAAAGAGAAATAAAAGTACAAATTGTAATGATGAAAGATATGTCTTAAATATTGTAATTTGCAACATTATAGTAATAAAATAAAGGGAAAATTACAAAATACCACCACGTATTTGGTGTATTTTACAAATTACCACAATGTATTTTGATTTTTACCTATTATCACCTACACTTTACCGTATATATCCGAATCACCACCATATTTCATTCCGTTCTTCATTTTTTTCTTAATTTCCGATTGTTTGGATGAATTAACTTGTTAATGACCAAAATATCCTTCACCCTTGTTCTCTTCTAACATTAACCCATCTAATCTAATTCAATTAAAAACACCCATATCAAAACTCTAGAAATCAGTCAAAATCAAACATAACAAAATCAAGGGTGATGCTTTTTCATAATTGTGTATTACTCATTTGTACTTGAAAATTACATAATTGCCCTTCCCATTTCCTCCTCCCTCATCATTGCATTAGAGAGAGTTTTGAGAGAAATCTCAAAAATTCTCAACGTTCCAAATTCCATCCACCTCCACCACCTCCCTACTCCGGCCGCCACTCCGGCCACCACTCCGGCCACCATTTTTTTTCCTTTTCGATTTTTTTTTGTTTTGAAAAAAAATATATTAATTTTATTATTGCCAAGCTTTTTTCTCGGAAAAAATGATCAGTACTCAAATTTATTCGTAATTTGGGGAAAACTTATTATTTGTTCCCTAATTATTATTATTTCCCAGACAATTTTTTTTATTTTATTTCTTGTTCCCTAATTAATTATCATAATTACTATTATTATTGTTAACAATATTGTTGTTGCTTATTAAATAATAACAATATCACAAATATATCATTGAAAATATGACAAATAAATAGCACAAAGTCCAATAATACTAATCAGAATAAAAACCTTAACATGTGTCTATAATAATACTAATCAAAATAAAACATTAATATGTTCCGAAATAATATACATATCCACGATCAGCTGCGTCCTTAAGGAATTGTTCTAATGCTGTGCGATGATCTCTCGCCTTTATCTTTTCTCTGGAAGTGACATTATAAACTTGTTTATGGCTAACAACATATCCAAGTTTTCCCAACTCGATCAGGATGCTTGAAACTGGAATTTTACTTGCACTCATCCTCAAAATAATTTGCTTAGCTTCTTTCTGTATCATCCCAAACTTTTCAACAAGTTCGTGATTGTGAGATCCATTTATCACATTTAACTTCCATGTACAGTCATCTTGTTGGACACCCTTTAATCTAAAAGGACAATGAATTTTTTTCGTACCCGTGTACGAGTAGGTAGATGGAGCGTCAATCTTTGCGTTCGATAAATATCCATCGGATCGTTCACAACAAAGCCATTGCTCCTCATAATGGTAATAGTAGTGATTTTTAACTCGTATATGAATATTGTGTAACAACCCGACTCTTTTAACTTCTTCAAAGAGTTCAGCACAATCTTTGAAATTTCTATCAAAGGCGAAGAAATTTGAAGTGTCAATGAGTTCTTCGTCATGAATATCGTCCACAAAATCATCGTCCTAACGTCCAAAACAAAATTCAAATTAAATAAAGTACAAAAATGAAAATACAAGTAATTACAACAAAATTAAAATTATAATAACAAAAATAATTCAAAATAACACAAATAAAAATTAATAAAAATTACAATAGGACAAATCAAAATCAAAATACAAAATTACAACAACAAAATGAAATTATACAATAATGCGAGAATTACACTACGAGAATTACAATCGCACAAAACAAAATTAATTCGAATAAACTTCAAAATAATTAACACAAAAATCTAATTACAAAATAATTAAATAAACCTCTATAGACACCCGCATTTTGCCTGCTAGTGTCTATAGCAGTCTCCAACAAAACACCCGATGATGATCGGACGCTAACGTGACTTAATACGCTCGAATACGGGCTCGGAATCAATAGTATCCGACGTGGGCATTTAGCGGAGTGCAAATCTCTCAAAACCGACCTCAAATCCAGGCCCAGTGGGTCGTTCCCAATAAAATGAGACTAATTTGGACCAAAATCGACACCAAAAATAAAAACCGTCTTTTGACGACCGGGTCAAAACCCGGTCAAAGACGAACCCGTCTCACAAATCAACCAAATTCAGCTTCTCGAAACTGGCGCACAATTTAAAATTCAAATTAATTAATCAAATCAACAAGGTCAACACCTTCCTAAAATATCCCGATTCACTTGATCCACTCGATCGAGTGGATAGACCCACTCGGTCGAGTGGAGCGTCATTCAGCAGATCAGGCCCGTTTTGAAGGGCACTCGATCGAGTGCACTAGGGCCACTCGATCGAGTGACCCTAGGTCGGGGGGTAAAGCCTATAAATAACCCCTTAACCCCATTCATTTCACAAGCTTTTTCAATGCATTCTTAGTCTACATTTCTACCCTAATCCTACCATACTACACTACACTACAAGCCCTTAGCAACCCTAAGCAATACACACAAAAACCGAGTCCTTCGTCCCTCGAAAACCGACGAATCATCCATTACACATACACATACACATACAATCAAAACTCGAGATCAAAACTCGCCAAAGACCCGAGAGCATCCTCTCCCTAACCAAACACACCCTAACTCACCCTACATATCTCGACACTCCCGCGCACACGCCGCTACTACGAGTTCGTTTCCGAGGCCATTTAAGCATGTAGGTTGAGGGTGTCATCAAACCCCATTTATTTTTCTCCTTTCCCTTTTTTCGATTATATATATATATATATATGTAGAGTATTATTATTATTATTATTATTATTATTATTAGGGTTATTTAACAACAATAATACCAACTACATGACGTCTTCCCAAAATAATATCAATTTTAATAAATCTGAGAATAATACGTATTATTGAAGTAGTTAAACGAGAGTAGTATGGGTGACCGGTTACCTGTAGAACCCTTCCACCTTTCTTTTTCATCTTTAATTTTATTTAACAGCAATAATATCAACTATAGAGCGTCTTCCAAAAATAATTCCAATTTTAATAAATCTGAGAATAATACATATTTTTGGAGTAGTTAAATCAGAGTAGTATAGATGACCAGAGAACTCGTTCACCTTGCTTTTTCGCCTTTAATTTGTTTAATGTTCACTCTTTTTCACTTACTCAGTATACGAGGCATTAAACGTCATTAACGTCTTCGGTCTTCCTCTTCCTTCAACCTCACCAAATCTGACTAACAACACAATTCTACACCAAAATCAACACGTTAATCTAAACAAAACTTATAGAAAAAAAAACGGAAGAAGGATGAAGGGTAATGGAGAGAGAGGATGAAGGAGAAGAGTAAGGAGGAGTAGACTTGAGAAAACTGACCCGACCCGAATAAGCCAAACCGAAACCAACCCGACACCCGAACCGTAGCATGATTTTGACCCGAGCTAACCCGAAACTGACCCGACTATTATTATAGAAAATTAGTCGATATCCCTAAAAAGGTCGAAAACAGCAAACCCGAGAATGACCCGAACCCGAAATTATCCGACCCGACCCGAAGTCAACCTGATTATTATAACCCGAAAGTGACCTGACCCAAAGCTGACCCGACACAGTTCACCCGTTATCCGTGTCTAAGGAGGAGGATGGAGGATAAGTAGCAGGTTAAATATTAATTAGGTGACCTGATGTAGCAGGTTATAAATTCACTTATACTACTCTTGTTTAACTACTCCAATAATACGTATTATTCTGGAATTTATTGAAATTGGTATTATTTTGGGAAGACGCCCTATAGTTGGTATTATTGTTGTTAAATAACCCTTATTATTATTATTATTATTATTATTATTATTATTATTGCTAACCGCTAACACTAACCTTTAATTTTGTGCATACTAACTTTTTATTTATTCTTGTATACTAACATTTTATTTATGTATTCTAACACTAACTTCCATTTTTGTATACTAACACTTTAATTCCGTATTCTAACATCTAACATTATTATACCGTGTATATATACATACTAATATCAAAATCTCGGTTTCGAATATGTTTGACTATGACAATCGCCTAAAGTCCATCTAATTCCTTTACGAGTAACGACGGAGGTGGCGCCTTTCCGAGGAGCGCCGCCCCAATGTACTCAAGGACACGATGTGATCGTGATCGGTCCTAGTTGAACGCATTTGATCCCATTGCGATAATTAGTACGGAACCCGTTGACACGAAAACCGACATCACATAATCCGAAAGGATTAGTTTCGATGTCGTGACGTAGAGGGATACAATTTCGTCACTAATTCAAAATTTCTAATCTAAACGATAACATTTTCATAAAATTCCGATGACGGTATTATAATCGCTTGCATATGCGATTATAGCACCGAAAGCCGAGTTAAGTGCAAATCGTACAATATTTGTATTTAATTTGACCCACTATCGATTTTAACCAAAAAAGCAACACGAGTTGTCACTCGTACAGGGGCTACTCGACCGAGTACGTAGGCTACTCGATCGAGTAGCACCCAAAAATCTGGACAGTAGCTATGTTAAAGACACACTCGACCGAGTCAGACCATGACTCGATCGAGTGGGTCCTGTATCCCAGAAAACCGAGAGCTCTAATGCAACATTCGAGCCTCGTCATTCTTTTTATGTCTTTTAGTCGACACGTGCATAATCAATCACGTAATTCTCCTTCTTCAAAACTCATGCATATCACGACACTTAAAACGACTTTGATCGACGGTCTCGCACTATTAATTTTGTGTCGACGACTCTTTAGTCGTATCCGACACATAATTAATTTAGACCCCATTTCTCGAGGTGATAAGTCGGGACAAGGCATCGAGGTTCGAGATCGGGTTAGCACCACGCCTAAGTCTCGAGCCTCCGTCCTTTGATTAATATGCAATACAATGCGTAATTAATTAAGGTTCGTCCGTCTATCTAATTCATGATCTAGCGTGTATTTATTATATACGGGTCTTTGACGGGTCGTGTATTTATTTATCACTCTTCTTATTTTATTCGATTATTCTATTTTATTGCTCGTTGTATTGTGAATTCCGGGTTGTATTCCGCCCGTGTAATTTGTAATTTATTTACGAGTTTTCTATTTTCGATGTTTGCCATTTATTTATTTAAATGAACATCACATGCTAAATCACTTTGACGTGAATCAAGATGCATTAAATGACGTAGCAAACCAATAATTCACATGCTTAGCCCGAAAACGCTGTTTGCATATCATTTAATTATTTTACTAGCGCGCGTACACGAACACGAACGATGTCTTAGTAGAGGCCGCCATTGTGCGGGCGGGGTTGGGTGTCCTTAGTGGGCTTCCCAACACGTACCCTCACCCCTTACTCAGAACCTTGGTTTCCGGATGTCCGAAACCATTGGCGTACGAGAGTCATTTTATATACGAAAGCCGGTGTAAACGGTATCGATGTAACAATGCAAAGGGACGAGCCCCATAAACTCTGAAATCGAAGTGGGCTTACTTTGTGTATAGCCCATGACGACATAGAGTGGCCTCGAATGGTTCCGAATAACCACAAAATTCGGTGGCGACTCCATTTTGACTTAAATTTCGAACCCGAGAACAATCTTACCACGAGATTCATTCGCCTAACCCAAACCCACGCGTGGTCGTGTCGGGGTGGACCTGCGTCATGTCCACAACCTCAAATTAAAAAAAAAAAATTAAAAAAAAGTACAGGTACAACATGATGGCAGGAAAAAAAAAAGTACATTGAACGTTACAGCATGAGAAAGGGAAAAAAAAAAGAACTACACCACCACCAAGTCAGCCACCACCTCACCATCGACCCTCACCCTCCCTCCCCCTTTTCCGGTTGTTCCCGCCCCTACATGGACCCTCCTCCGGCGCCGCCTCCTCACACCACCCTAAACAACCACAACACCAACCTCCCTCTAATACCCGCGCGCCGCCCTCCGACCTCCTCTCTTCTCCGGCCGCCGGCGCCGGTGCCGCCCCTCCGCCGTCACTGACTCGCTGCCCTTCACAAATCCTCCGGCCACCGCCATCTATTCCGGCAATCTCCGGCGTCCCAACCCTAACCCTAAATTTCTAAAACAATTAACCATACTTATCAATTAAATCATAATTTGCAAATAAAACTAAAATATCGATTACCGATTTGTAATCCATAGCGAATTCCTAAATAGCGATCGATCGATTGTCAAATTTGACGAGATTTAAGAAAGAAATTTTGATTAAAGGTGACTTAGAAAAGAAATAAAGAAGTAGGGTTGAATAAGCATGAAAAATTATGGGAAGGGCAATATAGGAATAATTAGGAAATTTTAGTGATGATTGAGTAACACGCACTTATGAAAAAATAATTCCGAAAATCAATAAATCGTAATTAAAATCAAATTATAAATTAGTACTCTATAAATTAACATTACAGAAATGACCACCAAAATGAAACATCAAAAATCTAAGTTTTTGTTCGACCTCAAGATTATAAGACCACAAGTCATAGCTACAAGAATAATCGAAGAATTCAAAATTCGCATACAATCGGTGGTGATGTACCCTCTCGACAGATCAGAAGGAGTGATAAGAGAGCTATTGACTTGAATGAGGGGATTGAATGGAGTTTTAGGGGGTTAGGGTTCTAAGGTAGGGAAAAAAATCTGGTTTTATGCATGGTGCCCAGGAGATCGACATCAATTTTGTGCTTATAATTTACAGTCATTTTGTTGTTGTGTAATGGTGATGTTGGTCTGGGTTGACATCAAATTATTGTAATTTTTTGTTTTGCTGATCGACTCGGCACTTCCTTGGCCGCGGCAGCGGTGGCTGCATAAGCAGTGGTGATGGCAGTGGCGGGGAGATTTAGGTCGTTTGGGTCTTCGTTAGTCATCGTTGAGTTTCGATGATTAAATTTTCATCCGTAATGTTAATTCATAATTCGATTTTGATTTATTGATTTTGTTATGTTTTTTTTATTGGTAAAGTGTAAGTATATATTTGTGTAAATAATTACAAGCAAATGGCTACAACAGCTTTTGCAGCCATCTAGCGTCTTTATCACCAATAGGATATTTAATTGATGCGTGCAATTTATATATGATTATTTCGTCTTTTACGCACACATTTCCATGCATATCGAGTATCATTGTCTACTATTTTCCCCCGAATTTGATACTTTGTGGTCATATTGCATCTTATGCAGGTTTGAACCCGTTGATGCATAAAGAAGGCAAAAATCGTGCTTAAAGATGAAATCTTTTGCGAAATAAGAAAAGAGAATGATCGTTTCCAAATGAGTCTACTTTAAACGTGAATATCTTGAGTTCTACAAATTCAATTGAGCTGATTCCAGTTGCGTTGGAAAGCTCTTTTTCTTAGCTTTCCAACGGTATATTACACGCCCGATTTGAAGAAGTAACGAATAAATGGCAAGCGTTTGAAGTTGAGCGCGCAGTGCTGAGAACAGGTCAAGATAGTCGAACGACTATCCATAATAGTCGACCGACTATTCTCGAGACTGGACGAAGATCGAGACTTTCCTAATTTGATGTTTAGGGTTAATAAGACTTTTGGGCTTTTGTTTTGATTTAGTATTTAAGAAACTATTAGACTAGAACTTAGGAGGAACCTCTTCTTTTATACTTCTTCTCTTTAGGCTTTTCCTTAGACTTCTCCCTACTTTTACTCATTCTCCTTAGACTTTTATTTAGATCTCTTCTTCTTATTCTTTAGAATTATTTCTAGTTTAATTTCTTCCCAAAACTCGGTTATTGTAAGAATTTTTGGATTCGAATCGCCTTCATTCCTTTGGTAATTTTATTAATCTTCCTTCCTTCTTCTTTGTTCTTGATTGTTTTCTTCTTCATATTTAATTAATCTTAATTATTGTTTTATACTTGTCGTAAATTTATTATTATTCGTAATGTTTAATCTAGTAGATTCTTTTATTAATCTTGTTGTTCTTAATTTAATTATGAGTAGCTAATTTCCCTCGCTAGGATTTAGGGGATCTGCGAATTGAATGTGGTCGCTAAATAATTTATAGATCTGTCAATAATATTGTGTCTGAGTTGTAAATTGCAGCATTTAATTGAGATTAATTGATTAAGTCGACGTAATTGGTTAATTGAATTCGGTAAACTTGAACCTAAGATCGGAAGCCTGGTAAAAGTTAGACCTGCTACAACACATTAGTTTGCCCTAATAAGATCGGAAGCCTTTAGACGCATGCTAGGGTGAATAGCGGACCGGAAGGACCTTTTCAATACCCCTTAGACCAATATCTGTGACAGACCTGTGATTTAGACCGTGACCATATGAGATTCGTAGTGAACCGACAATCCTAGTTTTCTCTCCTTATATTTATTCATCTTAAATTCATCTTATTTTATTTTAGTTATTTCTTCCCCTTTAATTCTCTTCCCTTCACTACTTTAGTTTAGATAAACACAATTAAAAACCCCCGATTTGTTACGTAGATAGACTTTAATTACGAGTAGGATTTATTTGTCTCCCTGTGAATTCGATCCCGACTTCCCTAGCTATATTTTTAGTTAGACCGTAGTTGGTTATTTTTGATAGGTATACGACTAGCTTATCACGCGGGTGACCCGCCTGTCACGCGGTTGTTATGTTTTTTTTTTGGTAAAGTGTAATTATATATGTGTAAATAATTACAAGCAAATGGCTACAACAGCTTTTGCAGCCATCTAGCGTCTTTATCACCAATAGGATATTTAATCTTACACATTACTTTATTCTTAACATCGTCTTTAATCAAATTGACAACATAACTAGTCGCCATACCCGTGCACCGCACGGGAATATATTGTTTTATGGCCTTTGTAAATCGCAATTCTGTCTTTTTGCTTCATAGTCCAATATTTATTTTATTATTAATTTATGCATTTTTTTTTGATTTCATGTCTTTGTAATTTTAGTTACTTCCACAGACATTCCTAAATTCTGAATAAGACGGGGGTTAGAAAGATTGAACGATTCAAGTTACAGAAATATATATGACATGTATGTTAAATGAATGGTGGGGAAAAAGGGGGAGTAAAAGTGTCGAAACATCCATCAAACATGTCACCACAAGTGTAGCAAGGTGAATTAGATTGAAAATGTGTTTGTAAAAACGTAAGCAAGTGAATATAGGCGAAAATGAGATATAACGCTATAAGATGTAATGCGTAACTAATAATTCGTTTTTTAACTTTTATTGGAGAACGTAATCCTCTTGAATTATGACTTTGATCTTTCTTAGTTTTTTCTCGCGTCTTTAGTTGAAATTTTCAAATCTAATCTTGGTCTCTTTTCTTCTATGGTTTCTATTGTTACGGATGCTTCTTTTACTACCACTTCAGACTTATAACACATTAGGTGTGTTAGTTTTGTTCTTAAAATATAAGCAATGTATTATGAAGTGCTCGTAGTTGATGTACATAATAATTGTTTGCTTACCTCTTGTCTAGCCTTCTCTTCTTCTTTTTAATTGGTGTGTTTACCGCGAAACTCTAATTCTATTTGGGTGGTACACTGAGGTTCATATTGAGGTTTGGTTGTAGGTCTAATCGGGTCGCTTTGGTTGTACACTTGGGTGACATATTGAGGTTCATGCTATATAATAACTTTTGTATCCATTATTGTAGGTGATAATACAGTTATGAACTATAGAAGGGGAAGATGAATGGAAGAGGGTGATGAAGCGAGGTGGAGTTGATAAGTTTTTCCTCTTTTCTCTCTTCTTTCTTAATTGATTGAGTTTTTTTTAATTAAAAATTTTGTTAAATGATTGTCTTTGTTTTTTTAACAGACTTCATCGTTTCTTAATTTTATTTGTTGGTTGGTTTAGTTGTTTGGCCCAAACAAAGCAGAACACGTGACTTTATTACTCCCTCCTTTCACTATCTTTTGCCCCGTTTCGTTAAAATACCTTCACAAATTAAATAATGATGAAATAGGGCAAAAGATTATGAACAAAGGGAGTATAAGATAGTATTAGGGCAATAGCAATGATAACATATAAGGCGGTTCATGTCATTGAGTTAGAGAATAAAGTTCCTTATATGAAATCGGTTTCTAAAGTAAGGAATCGATTTCATACATGTAAAATGAGAGAAAAAAGGGGATCTACAATAAATATATGAAACTTTTACCATTGGTCGGTGAAATAGAAACTTTCAAACATTGTTAGATGTACCTTGATAACAATGAAAATATGGTATATGGAACTACAACTATTGCTGCTATTGTCCTTAGATAAATGATGGATGATGATGGTTTGTTTGAATTTTAATAAATTAATAAATAGATAAGATAGTGCTCTAACATCCCCCCTCTCTCTCTCTCTCTACAATTTTCTTTTCTCCTATTTTATATTTTTTGCTTTCTCAACTTTTGCACGTGATTTTTTTTGTACGTGAAATTATACAAATAGTGAGATATCGTATTTTAATGTTCGATCTTGTGCTAGTTTCTCCTTTGTTTTTTCTCGTCTACATTGTTGAGTTTGTTGTTCTTGCCCTTTTTTTGGTAAAATGTGAGGTATTATTATATCATAGACAAAAGGTGACATATACGTGGGATAGCAGTTTTAGCGCTTTAATACATAATACCACTATATAGCAAGCTGGAAACAAAGTCCAACACACTTAACAATCTATTATTGCTCTTGCCCTTTGTTGTGCTTGTTTCCAATTTTGATGTTTCACATCTGTTGTTGTCTGTGTCAGTGTTTTTCTATTATTTTCCATTATTAGTTGTGTATTAGATTATGATTGATGTAGAGATGCCTCTAAATATATGATCGACGTGTTGATATGATACTACATCAACTCATCGATCAACTTATTATTACAATAACAATACTATGTCAATTATGTGAGAATAAGGTTGTATCGGTTGACTCCTACTAATAATGAGTAGCATTAAGATGAGTCTAATGCAAGCATGAACCCAATGAAGCAGGAACGAATTGATAGCCACGCACATACCGAGTTAGTATGGGCGGTGGAAAAAATCGGGGTCGTCTGCGTCCAACGGCAACAGTAAGATGACGTTTGGCGGTGGGAATCAACTTGATTTCGTTGTACACTTGGATAATGTAATGGGAAAAGCAAGCACCCATTGTTATAGGTGGTGGATTATAAGGGAGGAAGATGAAAATAATGTGAGGTGGTTGAAATTTATTGCTTCACTTTGGATTTTACATAACCAATGAAAAAGAAGTTGATGAGTTCTTCACTTTGGATTCTACATAATCAATGAGGAAGAAGTTGATGGGTTCTTCACTTTGGATTCTACATAATCAATGAGGAAGAAGTTGAAGGGTTCTAATGAGGAAGAAGTTGATGAGTTCTTCAGTTTGGATTCTACACAATCAATGAAGAAGAAGTTGAAGGATTCTAACTAATAATAACCGACTTTGGCATTGATTATGTATTCAACTCCCTCCTTTTCAATTTCTACCAAATCACATCACGCCAAGTGTGTTACCTTAGAATTGAGTATTGCAAGCAGCCATTGTTATATGTGGTGAATTATAAGGGAGGAAGACGAAGAGGATGGGAGGTGGCTGAAATTTATTGCTTCACCTAGGATTCTACATCATCAATGAGGAAGAAGTTAAAGAGCTTACATTTTAATAATAACCGACTTTGATTGCTTTACCTAGGATTCTAATTCATCAATGAGGAAGAATTTGATGAGTTTCTCACCTTGGATTCTACCTAACGAATGAGGAAGAAGTTAAAGAGCTTACATTTTAATAATAACCGACTTTGATTGCTTTACCTAGGATTCTAATTCATCAATGAGGAAGAATTTGATGAGTTTCTCACCTTGGATTCTACCTAATGAATGAGAAAGAAGTTGAAAGAGCTTAAATTTCACCAGATTAGCTAATGAATAAGAAAGAAGTTGAAAGGTTGTAAGTAATAATAACCGACTTTGATTGCTTTACATAGGATTCTACATCATCAATGAGGAAGAAATTGATGAGTTCCTCACCTTGGATTCTACCTAATGAATGAGAAAGAAGTTGAATGGTCCTAACTAATAATAACCGACTTTATGTACTCAACTCCCGTCTTTTCAATTCCTACCCAACCGCATCGCGCCAAGTGTCCTACCTTAGAATTGAGCATTTGTTGAATAGAGCATGGAGAGTGCTTTGTTTTCTATTATTAGACACACCAAAAACATGACAAATAAAATAATCAATGTTAAAATAATCAGTGTGCTCGGGGCAGGATAGGGCTGGGCTTCCGGGGCAGCAATGTTGTTTCTTTTTTGTGAGATAATCAAGCCCCTCCTAAGGCGGCAGAGGCTGGCTTTATAGCTTCGTAGGCTTACTACACCCGAGTATCGTTGATGTGGGAGGCGTATCAAATAGAACGTAGGTGGGTGGAGGTTGTTTCCGATGCTTGTCTCGACGACTACACATCTTCGGATCAGGCGATTTAATTTCTCAACAGTAATAGGGTGGGAATTGATCATGGTATCTCACTCAGTTGAATACCACAATGTAGGCATGGAAAATATTTATAGGGTGATCAGAATTTATTGCTTAACCTAGGATTCTAAGTAATAATTGAGGAAGAAGTTGAAGGGGTTGATAACTCATGCATTTAGTAGGTAACCTAGGATTCTAAGTAGTAATTGAGGAAGGAGTTGAAGGGTTAACCTAGGATTCTAAGTAATAATTGAGGAAGAAGTTGAAGGGTTGATAACTCATGCATTTAGTAGGTAACCTAGGATTCTAAGTAGTAATTGAGGAAGAAGTTGAAGGGTTGATAACTCATGCACTTAATAGGTAACCTAGGATTCTAAGTAATCAATGAGAAAGTAGTGTAACTTATGCATTTTAACTACATTTTCTTCACTTTGGATCTAAGTAGTAAATGAGGAAGAAGTTGAAGGGTTGTCCAATAAGATCATGTCAAGTGTGTGCCTTAAGAAGTGAGGATTGGAAGAATGAAGCATGGGGGTTGCTTTGCTTCCCTTTTAATAGAATATATAGATGGGGATGCTGCACAACACTCTTCAGTTCTGCAGATATTCCGCTGCCTCCGATCCAGATATAATATATTGTCACATTAATCAGCACTCTTAACACATTGCATTGAAACTTCGAACCCCTCATCTTGGTCGCCCAAATAAGTGCCCGCCTAACCGGAATTCTTTTGTTCACCCAATCACTTAGCATCCCATTGATTCTATAACTCCAAGAACAGCCAAAGAATAGGTGCTCTAAACTCTCCTCCTCCTCTTCACAAAGATAACACCGATCATTGTCCGCATCTCCAATTCGCAATAGCTTCTTCCTCGTATTTAGAGAACCCCAAAACACAAGCCAGGAAATGAACCTGTGTTTCGGGACACTCCAAGCACTCCAAACAAGCCTCGCCCAAGGAACTCTCGGTTTCGGAACTCTCAGCTCCTGGTAAGCCTACGATATATTGAATAATTGTTGCACGAACCATGCCAGGTACCATTCAAATACATGTGTTTAACTTTCTCCTTAGCCTGACAAATTTTCTTCCAAGCCCATGTAACGTCCGTATTAGGCTGATAATCTCGCCACTCCTTTCCCTTCAGATAGATACCATTAACCCATCGAACCCAAAGCCGGTCCGGTTGGTCAAACACCCAAGAAGCTAACTTCCCTACTGCCGTCTCATTCCACAAATACAAATCTCTCAGTCCCAATCCTCCTTCAACATAAGGACAGCAAATCTTCTCCCAACTCACAAGTTCCCGATTATTGCCTTCCACACCGCCCTCCCACAGGAAATTACGGCATAGAGAAATAATACGAGCCATGACAAACTTCGGAATAATAAATACCATGGCCCAGTAATTATGTAATTGGGATAACACAGACTGAACCAAGGTCAACCTCCCCGCATAAGACAGCTTACGGGCTCCAATACTAGTAATCCTCGAGATGACACGGCTAACTAATTTATCACACTCAGCTTTCCCAAGTCGGGTACATTGGATAAGTAAACCAAGGTATCGAAAAGGAAACGAACCTTCCACACAGCCTGAGTAATCTAAAATAGCCGCCTTACGGTCCTTATATTCAACTCCGAGGCTCTAGTAAAAGTTGCAAAAGCTCTCCACATAAATTTCATAGAATCCGAGTCCCCTTTGCAAAAGAGAAGCAGGTCATCCGCAAAGAGTAAATGGGTAAGCTTCATCGCGCCACATTTCGGGTGATATCTAAAATTCCTATCCACTTTGCCATGAATCATAATCCGAGAGAAGTACTTCATGCAAACCGTAAAAATCAACGGAGACATGGGATCCCCTTGTCTCAAACCCCGTTTTCCTTTGAAAAATCCAAAATTATCCCCATTCGCACAAAGAGAATATGAGACGGTCTCAATACACTCCATGATCAACCCACGAAAGTGATCAGGGAAGTCCAATGCTCGTAACATTTGATCCACAAAACTCCATTCAACACTATCATATGCCTTGTGTATGTCAACCTTATAAAGGCATCGAGGTGACACGCTGTTGTGTGCTAAATTTAGACCATTTTTTCCTCCCATTTAGACCCGTTTTTCCCTCGTTTTGCGAGCCTTGAGTGCGATTATCGCCATATTTTGCGTACTTCTCGCATTAGCGTCCCTCTTGTGCGTTTTACGTGTTTTTGGTAGTTTTTCTATCATTTTGATAGGATTTGAGCACCGAAATCACGATTGAGCTTCCACGAGCACAAGAGAAGGGAAAACCATCCAAAGAGCAAAGCACACAACTTAAAGTTTAAAGCCATCCGATCGAACAAACGAAGAATGAGACAAGATTCGAGGCCAGAAAAATGACCGGGCAAAATTTCACCCGGTGAGATACCACCGGGCGAAATTTCACCCGACGGTGAAAATGCCTCCCGAAGAATTTCCGAGAACTCTCCACCGGGCGAAACTGACCGGGCGAAATTTCGCCCACCGGGTGAAATTTCGCCCGATGGGAAGAAGTGTCGAAAACGCGAAAAAAAGAAGAAAATCTCACCGGGCAAAAATTTCACCCGGTGGGAATTACCGACGAGTCCGCAGGGCGAAGTTTCACCCCATGGAGATGCAAAGGGAGATTGTCTCACTAATGGAGCATAAAGTTGGATTTGGGCTTTAGGTTAAGGATCCATTAAGAGATTACTATATATATGTTACTCTAATTCATTGCCTAACTCACCTCTCCATTGTGCTAAGGAGGGAAGACATTACACCCTTCCACCATCTTATTACACCATCCATTAGTAGTAGTAATCTAGAAAAATCCTCAAAAATTCTAGTAGTTTAATAGTAGATCTACAAGTTTCCATCAACAATTATTTAGATTTCAAGGTTGTAAGAAGACTATTCAAGTTTTGTTTGAAGATTTGTTGGGTTTATTGGAGGATTAGTGACAAGTTCTCCATTTTATTCATCAAAGATTCAATCTTTATCTATGATATCTTCTTATTTCTTATAGATCTTCATAGTTGGTATAATTCTCTTCCACTCTCTAATCTCTAATTTAGTTTTTGTGATATTTTCTCACCATCATCTTGTTTAGATCTAATTAATATGCATGTTGTGATGATTTCCATAATGATGTGTGAGTAGATTTCTTGTTGGGGAGTTTAGGGATGAGGGCTTGGTTTATTTGAATATAGGGATGTTGGTGGGTTGCTTGCATGTTGGTTTATCTTATTTTTGGTGTTGTGTCATTGTTGTTTTAGTCCGGCCAACTAGACTGACTTGACTAATTTCTATCAATATGGGGAAACTCGGGGTAGAAATTACCATGACTAGGAACTTACCCTCATTCACCGCGAAAGCGGGATTTTAGGTGAGTTTACCAATATTGTGACAAAAACTCGATCCCGACCTTCTTAGACCCCAAGTACCGAATCCCGACTTCTCTCTAACGTCTTTCCCTAAATTGATCACCTCTAAACCATCATCGTACTAATCCCTCTAGTATAGACTCGACGCCAAAAAGAAAACCCCCCTTCTAAGGCATCGAACACGACACTTTAAACTTCACAACATACACCGTTCCATGTGGACCGACCTCGACTTACCACGATTACTTGTTTGTTTTTGTGATATTTCCGAGTCTATAAATATTGTTTGATCCTCCGTCCTTCGCTAAAACGACCGATCCGATTGGGAGGCGATCACACGCGCCCCCTCTGATACATTCAGACCAAGTCCTGACAAATCAGCACATTCTCCACAATACTCCTCCCCTCTATAAAACCCCCTTGAACAGGAGAAATTATTTGAGGTAGCACTTTAGCTAGTCTTGTACAAATGATTTTCGCAATACATTTGTACAAAACATTGCAACAAACGATAGGCCTAAAATCCTTCACCGACTTAGGTCAATTAACCTTCGGAATAAGAACACTATTAGCACAATTCAATTGCTTTAAAAGCTTACCTGAGACAAAGAAATCTTGGACAACTTTCACAATATCATCTCCGACAATGTCCCAAGAATCAATAAAAAATTGACTCGAGAATCCGTCCGAACCAGGCGCTTTATTCCGTGAAATACTAAACAAAGCCCTCTTGATTTCCTCGGGTGTAACACTCGCCTCCAAGAGTTGCTTATGTTCCTGAGAACAAGTACTTCCCCTTCGAACCAAAGCAACATTTACCGGTTCAACCTCACAAGTCTCACCTAGCAACGTGTTGTAGAACCGAATAAATGCATCTTCGATCTCCTCTTTAGACTTACATTCGCGCCCATCTGCATCCACAATGTTCACAATAGCATTGTGATCAGAACGCCTGGCCCGAAGTAGTCCGTGGAAGAACGCAGAATTGACGTCCCCTTCCTCAATCCATCGTTGCTTCGATTTCTGATTCCAGAAATCAGATCTCGCAGCTTGCAAGAACCTCACATGTTCATTCAGCTCGACTTCCTCCTGCATTGCTGCAATCGAACTATCAGTCCGCAGTCCGACTTGGAGCTGATGCAGCTTCGATTCCGCCTGAACGCACCTGTTTTCAATATCCGAGAAGCAGGCCGTATTCAGCAGTTTCAATGGCTGTTTCAGACTGCGTAATTTCATCACAACCCGGTACCTTTCAGTCCCTCGAATCGAAGTTGACCACGCCGCAGCAACACAAGGTTTAAACTCCGACGCTCTACTCCACATGTTTATGTATTTAAAGCTCCTATTCCTCCTCGTCGGGGGTTGTTCCAATTGCACAATACATGGGCAATTATCAAACGTCCCTTCCGGTAAGAAATTCGCATACCCATTCAGAAATAGTCCCATCAACTTGTGGACATGACATAGGTCCACCCCGACGCGGCCACGCGCGGGTTTGGGTAGGCGAATGAATCTCCATATGAGAATGGATCGAATTGAAATTTAGGTCTATGTGGAGTCGCCACCGAATTTTGTGGTTATTCGGAACCATTCGAGCCCACTCTATGTCGTAGTGGGCCGTATACAAAATACGGTCCATTTCCGATGTCAGAGTTTATTGGGCTTGTCCCTTTGCATTTGATACCGATACCGACATTATCGGATATCGTGTATTGAATGACTCTCGTGCGCCAACGGTTTCGGGCATCCGGAAACCGAGGTTCTAAGTAAGGGGTGAGGGTACGTGCTGGGAAGCCCACAAAGGACACCCAACCCCGCCCGCACATTAGCGGCCTCTATTAAGAACTCGAATGACTTTCTAATACGCGTGCTAGTAAAACGGGAAAATGATATGCAAAGATTTACTTTCCCTAAACATGCGAATGGAATTGAAAAGTGGGTTTCTATGTCAATTTAATGCAACTAAAATTAACGTCGAAGTTGTATTTTAGCATGCGGGTTCATTTAGTACAATAAACGAATAATAATTAAATTGACAAAAGAAACAAAAAAAACGCGTTAGTAAACGATGTAAAGAAACGAATAATAACGGTTTGCAACTATTGAATTGAATTGAAAAGATGCAAATATGAGGATGCACGATTTGAAAAGATAGTATACATGTGATTAATTATACGCATGTTGACCTAAGTCGTAAAATACTATCGAGTTTGAAAAATAGAATAATGTACGACTTGCATTTTAGTCGTTATGAGGCTACTCGATCGAGTGGTCGATGGACTCGATCGAGTAGGCCTGTAAAAAGTGATTCTGTTTTGCATTATGGACCGTACTCGGCCGAGTTATTGACCAACTCGGTCGAGTACATGGCCACTCGACCGAGTCACTGTGAGACTCGATCGAGTGGTGATCGTGATTAGCATTCTGACTTGATTTTGAGGTGCCACTCGACCGAGTGGGCTAGGCACTCGGTCGAGTGCCCTCTGTACGAATTAAGATTCGTTTGTAAAATCGTGTTTTATGTCGAAAATCGTTTTAAATTGATTATTGAGATGTGATTAAATTTTCTCCGCGTTAATAATGTCATAATTCTAAAGAATTGTTTTTGACAATTATTTAGCATCAACGAAAATTGCCCTAAGTTGATTTAATGCGATTTAGAAAGATTGACTCTTTGATTAAATAATAAAAGAACTTGATCCCCTCGACTTCTCCGACATCGATAAATCCCTAGAGATCGTGATGTCGGATCCGTGTCATAGGGTTTCGACCCTTATTAAAATTGGTTTTAGAAAATTCGATGAATGCAATATTAAAGATGATAACAACGAGAAATAATGACGAATTCTTGTTTAAGTTGACTCATCTCAATAATCAAATAATCGGGGTATCGGGATAAGAGACCGTAAACGCTGTGTGCAGTACACTTGTATGTTCGTGTTTTCTTATCCCGATATCCTTCTTACTTGACACAAATCAATGAGTATTTTAATATTTTGATACTAACGATATTACCGATATTATGACGCAATAATGATAACGAGGTAAATAATAATAATAATAATCGTAATAATAATAATAATAATAATAATAATAATAATAATAATAATAATAATAAACGTAATAATAATAATAATAAACGTAATAATAATAATAATAATAAGCGTAATAATAATAATAATAATAATAATAATAAACGTAGTAGTAGTAATAATAATAATAATAATAATAATAATAATAATAATAATAATAATAATAATAATAAACGAAAAAATGAATAAAAAAAAGAGATGGACGACGAGAAGAAAAGGGAAAGGAGAACGAGGTTTGTCACCCTCAACCTACATGTTCTTGTCTCGGTGCGGACTCGTAACCGTGGCTTTAACACAAGAGTCTTCGAGGTGTATGGAGGCTAAGTTATGGTGGCTCGGGTTTGATTCCTAAAACTAGGTTTAGGGTTTTTGCTAGTGTAGAATTGTTAGGGTTTTGAAGTGTGTTAGGGTTTTGAAGTGTGTGTAGATGTGTTAGGGTTGTCCTAGAGTGTACTAGGGTTTTTTAAGATTGCTCAAGGATGTGTAATTGTGTTGCATGGGGGTTGCTTATATAGGAAGAGCTAGGGCACCCGATTTAGGGTTAATCGACCGAGTATAGGGCTAACTCGGTCGAGTGGCCCGTGAAGCCAGCCGTCGGGCTCAAAACAAGCCCACTCGATCGAGTGGGTGAGTCACTCGATCGAGTGGCCCAGTCGGGTTGCACGGGTCCATTGTTTTGGACCTTGACTTTGATTGCTTGATGGGTTTTGCATTTGACTTGGACTTTTGATGGTTGTATGGGTTATTTTGTGTGTCTCGGAAATGACTTTGACCGGGGTTGACCCAATCGTGAAAAGTCGGTTTTATTTCCGGTGTCGGTTTTGGCCCAAATTAGTCTTGTTTGACTCGGAATGATCCACTGGGCCTGGATTCGAGGTTGATGTTGTGATATTTGTACTCTGTAAGTGTGTTAGCCAGCGATTAATGGATTTGAGCCCGTATCCGAGCGCGTAGAAACATGTTAGCGTCCGATCATCATCGGGTGTTTTTTGGAAACTGCCATAGACACCTGGCGGTCAAAATGCGGGTGTCTACACAACTCATCATTAACAAAACAGCGACAATGAGACTAAACACCCTCGTCTCAACCACTCTATGCTTGTTATTCCAAGTGAACCAGGACCCAACCGCCTTACAGTTACTCACAACACAATTCGCCACACAATCTCTAAATTGGCTCATCGCCTCTTCCGAATTCCCACCTCCAAGACGCTCACTAGCATCCATCACACAATTGAAGTCACCCATTATCATCCACGGCCCTTTCAGAGCGTAGGATTCTAGCCTTCTCCAAAGGTCAACTCTTTTCGACGCAGAATTAAAGGTATAAACGAAAGTCAGCCAATATTCCTTACCCGAATTTGTCTTCACTTTGACATGAATACTTTGGTTACTATACTCCACTATCGTCAAATTCACCCTTTCGTGTTTCCACAAGAGCCAAACTCGATCTCCTTTATGACAATGACTATTAGTCGTAATACTCCATTCATAGAAAATATTCTGATGAACTTTGGCATACGCCTTATTTTTTATTTTAGTTTCAAGTAGACCGACGATGTCTACCTGCTGTTTCCTAATAAACTCACAAACTGTCCGCTGCTTATTTTTATTACACATCCAATGAACATTCCAACACCTTATATTATGTACCTCCATGGATCACCAACTCCAAACCGACCCCATTGTTTTCCTCCACCACCTCTTTCCTCGGAACTCCCATAACCACATCACTGAACGCTACCCCCTTATTCACAATAGCGCTGGTCCTCGGACCCTTAGGACCAGAGCCTGCTGGCTTATGAAGACCAGCTTGCACTCCTTCTACACTCGGCCGAGTAACCACTAATGCACCAGTAGTCGGTCCCGGGGCAGGCTGGCGGACCACTACCCCCCCTTCAGCCCTTTGCCGCTTCACTTCCTGCCTAGCTTTCCTCAACTCATCCCTCCTACAATCCTTCACCTCATGTCCATAACCCTTGCATTTTGAACACCAAGTAGGTTTCCACTCATATTTGACAAAAATCTCAACCAAATTCTCTCGTTCATCCAAAAATTTGATTGAATGTTTAAACTTTTGACCCACCTTCGCCATGACTAACACTTTAGCATAGCCTAACCTAGTACGTTCCTCCGTAGCTAAGTCAGACTTGACATACGGACCTACTAGGGCAGCCAATCGGGGCAAACATCGCCCCCAAAATTTCAACGGTGGTAAGTCATGAAATTGCACCCATATAGGCACTTCAGAGACATCCTCTTTATCCAGTTTGGCATCAGGGGTCCATTCTTTAACAATCAGCGATTTATTGTCAAACATAAAACAACCATGATCAAGAATTTTTACCTTTGCTTCCTTGTCCTTGAACCTGACTACGAATATTCCATTAGGTAGAAACGAGATTTTGTCAATGCCGTGATCCTTCCAAATTCTTCTCACAAACCCCTCGACCACCTCCATCCCATGGCGGGTTTGCACCCATAATGAAACAATACACCGCAGTACTCCAATATTCAATTTCGTCATCTAGGTCATCCTCTGAAAACCTCAAAAGCTCCTCGTCCTCTTCCATGTCGACAATTTTCTTGCCCTCTCTCTATTTCCAACCGCTCGTCTCCATTTCAATCGTTTTCGGTACGTATTCCGACACAGCGTCGTCGTCCGACGCATAGTTCAAACTTGGGATAACATTCAGTCTTTCATTCGTCGAATTCGACGAACCGTCACCAGGCTACGATTGGTGTCCATCCAAGTTCGATTTTTTGACAAGTTTACGCAAAAGTTCCTCCTTAGCCTTCCGAGTGGTCGGCTTCATTGCCATAGGGCCTTTAGGAACTGCACGAGATTTCTTACGCATCGAAACGGGACCAAAATCAGCGCCGGACAGCCTGGTCGGGGTCGAGGACTGTCCACGCCTTACTATCGCCGGAAATCTCCAATCAGTCACCGGAAATCTCCAGAGCACGCGAAGGGTTTTTTTGATGATTAGAATTTAATTTGGTTTTGACTGATTTCTAGATTTTTGTTTTGGGCGTTTTTAATTGAATTAGATTAGATGAGTTAATGTCAGAAGAGAACAAGGGTGAAAGATATTTTGGTCATTAACAAGTTAATTCATCCAAACAATCGGAAATTAAGAAAAAAAAAATGAAGAACGGAATGAAACACGGTGGTGATTCGGATATATACGATAAAGTGTAGGTGGTCATTTGCAAAAATCAAAATACATGGTGGTAATTTGTAAAATACACCAAATACATGGTGGTATTTTCTAATTTTTCCTAAAATAAAATTTGTCTTAATAAGAGGCGTATATGATACCAAACATTCCAAAACTAAATCTTTAAGATGTATACTCTCAATCGTCATTATTTATACGCTTTAAACGTAGACATTATTTTGAAGATGTATACAAACATACAAAATAATATATGTGGTTAACTATATATGTAGACGTAAAAAAAGAATAACTCAAATTTGCTATCCAAACAATTTGAGACTTAGAATTCTTTCCGAGATTTTTGAGAAATGACTATTATTTTCCGACGCTGCTCTTGATATCTAATATTTCTATGATTACAAAACGATTTGTACACCTTCTATATATATTTCAAAGATGGTCATTCATGATGATGGAGCAACTACTTATTTGATATTCCGCAACAAATATGAAGTTGAGAGAGGATATTATAATACTCAATTCCTTACCTCCCAATAACAACTAACCTGTTTTACTATTTCTAAAAACTCAATACTTTGTCAATAATAGCACAAAATGCTAAGTACGATGGTTTTCACAAACTAAAGTATTTGAAATCTTTGAAATACAAAACCTCTACCAAACCCATCTTCCAGCCCCGTGATTTTATCACGGGTCCTATACTAGTTAACTATAAAAGACAAAACAATATATTGAAACTAAATAAACTAAATCGATTTTGTTTATAGATACTCTTTTTTGCATATTAAGTTTATTAACTGTAACAGCCCTAAATTTTCGCGACCAAAATAGAAGAATAAAATAGGAAAATTTAAAGCCGTTACTCCGCATTTAGCTCACAAGGCCAAATGCAAGGCAAAAGAATAATATATGAAATAAAAGAAATATAAAATCTAATAAATAATTAAATGAAAACGTTGCAGCGGAAGACTTAGGTCCCACAAAATCCAAAACGGTTTAAAACAACTTCAACCAAAATCCAACATAAATATAAATAGTTCGTAGGTAAAATATTAAAAAATAAAATTCTTCCTCGCTCAGCATCCCGAACCAAATGCACCCATGCAGCATATTAATTGTACCTATCAACTGTACCCAAAACACAAATAGGTACAGGTTCCAGCGGGGGAACGACCCAAAACAAAAGGACGTCAGCAAAGATGAGTAAAATATATTATATGGAAAACGTAAAACAATAATTATAATTTGTAGTAAACTGAAATCAGAGTTAAATATCATTGTCTCAATACCAAACCAAAAGTACTGTGAAAACAATAGTCAAAACCAAATTCAACTAAAATATATTGTCACCACCTGTGTGTCAAGGTCCTACCCTTTTTGCACGATCTAGAGGTATCACCTATGCTTAGCTAGACTTACTATAGTGCGCACTACTCACATTTGGGCAGTCAGTAGGATGAGGCTGCCAAAGGAGGAAGTCTAACTACCTAGCAAGTGGGGGGGCCGGAAAACCCCCACTTAACACAACTCGGGCCAGGAGTTCAGTTTCGGGACGAAATCCCAGGGTCGTCTCAGATGCACCTTAACCTCATAGACCAACAGAGCTCCCAGAGTCTGTTATAACCACCAAAAGAATTGTACCAAAATAATACCAATATGTGACTTGTGTCACAAAATTCCAATATCCAAAATATTACAAGAGTATCATAAAAATTCATTGTTGACAAAATAATTATAAAACCGTTTCAAAAATATAATTTAAACCGAAAATGCTCTTTACTTAAAGGTGAAAAGGTCAAAACGTCCTTACCTCTCGAGACGGTCAGTCCAAGCTAATTTAATCCAAAAATTCTTTCTCCTCGAACCCACAAGCTACAATAGTATAAATTGATTCAATATTCTAGTTAATATAACAACAGGTCTAACCTACGTAGTATTCATTTACATATGCTATCGAGAACGCTCAACCTCGAGACACAAACTATTCATCACCCACTCGACAAGTAAATCCCAAATTCACCCAAAATACTTATTTGGTTTAAGTATTATGTACCCGATCAAAGTCACGGACATACTTGTATTGTAGGTTAGAACTCAAGCGGCACTAACTAAAGTATATCGGCAATTCGTACTAAGTCCTGACAACACACCTAATAATCTACTCATTCATTATTAACAAATTTCATGCCTAACCCATCACCATCCATCACCTGCACACCCCCCCTTTATCCAGAACAATGCCAAGGAAAAATCCTATTCCTATGACCCACGCTGTAAAACAGGGTTAACACTATTCGCGTTCCACATCCAACTCTATACTCCACAAAACGACGATCAGTTCAAGTCTAAATCGACAAGGTACAAATAGTCTCGAGAATTAACCCAAAAGTCCAGTCCAGTAAGGGTTCACCCCACATCCCGACAACGACGATATGAAAATATGGAGACCACGATTTTAGTAAATAAGAATCAGATTTAAAATATCCAGACCTGAAATATGTTTACTTCACAAATTAGAAGGAGTAAAGAGATTAGTTAAATTAAGGTACTTACGATTTTTGACGAAGATGGATAAAAGCACGATGGTGTATAAGAAGGATTAGAATTGATTAAGAGAAGAGAGGGTGGCAGAGGACTTGAAGAAACTTAGAAAATAGTGGTAGGAAGAGAAGGGACTACGGTGGGAGGGGTTAAATAGATTCATTAGTTTTTTTTTTTTTTTTCTTTTTGTGTTTGAGTCGAAATCCAAGTCAAAATAAGTCGGTTTTTAAACTAGCGGTCCACTTTTAAAATAGCCCAAAATCGATTTATTATAAGAAGGTCCAAAGACTTTAATATTTATAACAACATTAAAAATATTTTTCCAACTTAAAAAAAACCCGATTTAAATAAAAGTAGAAAGGTCAAGCTTTATAATTGACTCGGAAAATAACGGGGTGTTACATTAACTCCAAAACCGTAGATGTGGTTTTATATTGGAATTTAGATGTTAATTTGGTTTATCTAAGGTAATAAGAATAAACAATATATCGACTAAAAATTCTTCGGCAAAAAATTTAAGGTAATATGACTAAATCAATGATTTACTTTCTTTTTTTATGATTAATAGGTATATTTAATTTAGGTAGAGGAAAATAATATCGAGCCGCTCGCGAGCTATTCGAGCCGAGCTAGGTCTTGCTCGATCGACTCGACTCATAAATGATCCGAGCCGAGCTCACACGAGTCGAGCTTTGACCGAGCCGATCTCGAGCTGCTCGCGAGCTGTCTCGGCTCATTTACACCCATAACCGAAACCGACCCGATTTTTTTTCATATTGTAAACCGAAACCGAACCAATTTTTATGACCCGGTTTAAAAAAATATTGTTATCTTTGTTATAAACCGGTTTTTTTAACCGGTTTCAAATCGGTTTTTGACATGGTTTCACTAATTTGCATATCAATTTTTTATTTTATTTTTTCATTTAAAAGTGTAAATCGGTTCAAAACCGGGTACCCGGTTTTTAAGATTGTGAACTGAACCCGACCCTGTTTTTCACTAAAAAAACCGGTTATTTTTCCTCCAAATCTTGTCAACTTTGGCACGATTTCATTTTGGTCTAAAATGAAGAAACTCATTTCCTCTATTTCTTTCCTCCCTAAATTGTACGAAACAAAGAAAAATGCATCCCTCCCACCCATTTTCCTCTCTCCAAACAGAAATTAATGGGCTTGCTTGGGATGGGGGTAATACATTAAGGGGTAATGGAGGTTGAAATGTGAAGAAAATGGAGGAAGGTGGTGGATAGTGATGGTGTTTTATAGTGTAAAGAGAAGGTGAGAGAGTAATAATTACCTCCATATGGGAGTAATGCATTACTTAGGGGGGGGGGGGGAGGGAGGGGAGTAATGTATTACCTCCATATGGGGGTAATTGTTCCTCCTTCACTTCCTCTTTACACCATAAATCACCACCACTAACCACTCCTCACCTCCATTTTCTTCACATTTCAACCTTCATTATCCCTTAATGTATTACCCTCATCCCAAGCAAGTCCTAAGTGGGAAAAGAGAGAAGTACTAAGTGATCATCCAATCCAATGGTTCATAAATGCATAATCTTTTTCGACAAAGTGGAGAAAAAAATATAAAAATTAAGTTAAATATTTGCAAGATCGATTAATATCTAATGGTAGACCCAAATATTTGTCAATATTTGTACTTGGGAAAATCTTGAATCTTTTGTAACATGACGTAACCAACCTAAGAGTAATGTTTTGATTGAAACTAACGGAAGATTAGTTCTGATTATGCATTGGCTCGAAGCTTTGTAGAAACCATTAGGAACATTGGATTATAATGTGATACTTGCATACGTACCCTCCTTAAAGAAGATTGCAAGTTTGCGAAGAATAAATAATTGATTGTCGGGGCGTATTTAGAAATCTTAATCCCTTGAATAATCTTGCTTTCTTGGAGCCAATGGTACGATATGTTTTGTGCATAGGACACATAAATAGTAGGATATAACGGATCTCCTTGCCTGAGTCCACGAGCTGGATAAATTTTTTCTTGGGGTACGCCATCAAGGAGAACCTCATAGAACCACGTGGGAAGTTAATTTCATGCTAAATCCAAGTTACTAATTAAGGGGGAAATTTTTGAACAATTTTCTATATTTTTGTTGGAAATCTAAGTCATGTAAGTTTTCGCAACTCTTTTATTGAAAAAAAGGATAAGTAACCAAACAAGTCTAACGTTTGCATTTGCGGTATTTCACTTTCCATATTTTCCTAGCGACGACTAGGGATGGCAACGATCTGGGATCCGATCCAGATCCGCAAGATCCGGTCCACACGGATCAGATATGGATCCTTAATTTTGAGATTCGTTGGATATGGATCCGGATCCGGATCCGCTATCTTTAGACAGATCTGGATCTTAATAAGTAAATCTGGATCCGATCCGCAAATCCGTTTTATTAAAAAAAATAATGAAAAAAAAATAAAAAATGTGTGTGACTTAGAACTTTAATTTGTGTTTTTTCGGTTATTTCCAAGACTTTTTTTATTTTAGTTTACTAATCTTTGATTATGAATTTTTCTATTTGATTTTATTTATAAAATTATGAAAATTAATATGACCACAAATACTTATTTATCAATTTTTTTTGTAGAAATTGGATCCGCGGATCCGATCCAGATCCGCCGGATCTAGAATTGGATCTGCACTTTTGGGATCCGGATCCGCTACTAGGTATTAGAATATCTCCTCTATTATCCTCACCATATCATTGTTAGTATTAGATTTATTATATGTTGTAATTACTATGATTGGTATCTTGTAAATATAGCCTAGAATCGAGATTGTAATCATAATCATGTAATCATTAGGAAATTATATACTAGGTAATCATTAATCATTAGGGAACTATATACTAGGAGTATCATTTCTTGATATGTAACTAAAATGCATGTATGTACGTATCGATGAATACAAGTCAAAATTAAAACATTTCTAAACTCCTTTATGGTATCAGAGCTTAGATCCTTAAGTTGCTAAAATCGTTGCCTGTCATACCGTGGCTATTGCCTCACCCGGCTATGTCTTCCTTCGGCACCGTCCTCGCTAACCCACATGAACCAAAAATTCCCCTCTTTGTCCTTAACCTTGGCTCCGTCACAAAACTTAACACTAAGAATTATCAACACTGGAGAACACAAGTGTCTGACACCCTTGTCGGATTTGGTCTCATCTCTTATGTCGACGGCACACTCTCCGTCCCATCCGATACCATCACTAGTGATGATAAGAAAACTGTCCCTAACCCCGTCTTTGGTACTTGGTCACGCCAAGACCACCTCATTAAGGCCGCTCTCTTAAGCAACGTAGACCCAGATACCTCTCGTCTCTCCCTTGGCCTCAAAACTTCTCGCGAAGTTTTGTCCGTACTTAACAAGACCTATGCCAACCCCTCGCGTGGCCATTTACTCCAACTCAAAAATAAGTTAGACACCATAACAAAAGGTGACAAAACCGTCACCGAATACATCACCGTTATTACCACCACCACCACCACTGAACTTGCCCTCTTGGGCAAGATTGTTGACCACGAGGATGTGGTTGACAGGATCCTTAAAGGTCTACCCTATAAAGCCTATCAGCCCATTATTGAGGGTGTTCGTGCTCGAGACGACACCATCTCAATTGAAGCTCTTCATGAGAAGCTTCTCCACTTTGAAATCAACAACTCTCACACTGACCATCTTTCTCCCTCGCCCCCGGCGTCGAATCTGCCTGTCACGGCCCTCACGACCACCACTCGGCCCGCTCACCATCAACATCGCCCCTCTTCCTCTCGCCCATCTCCTCCTCTCCTTCCTACCCCTACCACCTCGCCTTTGTCACCCTTCAAAGGTAGGTGCCAATATTGTCGTATTATTGGGCATTATATCTATAGCCCATGTCGAAAATTCCAACGTGACTTTCCTGGTGTTGTCTTACCCCCTCAACCCGCCTCACCCCTCTCGTTCCAACCGAACCTATACTGCCCCCCAAGCCCACACCGCCACCGTTACCCCCGTCAAATCCAACCCAACTTGGCTCCTCGATAGCGGCGCCTCCCACCATGTTACCAATGACCTCACTAACCTCTCCCTCCACGCCCTTTATGATGGGAATGATGAGCTAATAGTTGGTGATGGATCGAGTCTCCATCCAAAATTGTGGAATCCAAATTTCCCTCTCATCCCCATACATGCCCCTCTTTTTAGACCGATACATGGTGCACCTACACCTCCTCTAACACACCTACCTCGGTCCAAACAGACAAACCCACAAATCCCCCTCTAACTCAATCTGTTCAGCCCAATACAAACATAACCACAAATCCTCCTCTAACTTCATCTGTCCAACCCAATACAAACATAACCACAAATCCCCCCTCCATTCGGCCCAATTCCTCTAATCAGCCCACCCCCTTCAACCAGCCGAGTAACCCCACCTCCCCTATCAGTACCCATTCCCCTAACTCCTCCTAGTCCAGTCCGCACTCCCCCTCTAGCCCATCCTCTGATTCATCCCAACCCAGTTCGCCCCTCACATCTAGCCCTTTAAACTCAACCCCTTCCTACTCCACTACCCACTCTCCTAATTCAACCCAATCAAATTCATCATCTTCATCCACTTCACCCACCACTACACCCCCACCAGTCCGCACAATCCAAACCCGTCTCTCCAATAATTTTATAAACCCAACCCTTGTTATGCTATGACCGTCCTCCACTCCACCGACACCTCATTTCCCACCACCGCCAAACAGGCCCTACTTGACTCTCGCTGGCGCGAGGCAATGACCGCTGAGTATGACCCCCTTATACGTAACAAAACTTGGATCCTTGTACCTCGTCAATCTCACCTTAATATTGTCGGCTGAAAATGGGTCTTCCGAGTCAAATATAATCCAGATAACTCGGTTGACAAATTTAAAGCCCGTCTCGTTGCTAAGGGTTTTCACCAACGCCCTGGCATCGACTACTCTGAAACGTTTAGTCTGGTCGTCAAACCCACCACAATTCGCATCATTTTATCACTTGTGGTGTCTCGTGGTTTGTCCCTTCGTCAACTCGATGTCAATAATGCCTTCCTCCAAGGTCGTCTCACTGAAACTGTTTACTTGTCACAAACTCACAACCCCCCTGATGGTAGGGATTGTCGTCGATCCCAACACCAATTAAACAACCGGCTATACCTAGTGGGTAGCTAGGGCAAGTCGGGATCGTGTCCACGGAGACGGTATTGTAAAGTCTAGACTAGGTCCACTAGAAACGAGACTATGCTACCAAAACAACACAAAGAGAACGATAATTGGTAAACTATGATGGAGAAGAGGTATGAACTAGAATAACCATGAACAAGCTAAAACAAGACTAAATGAAATAACTAGAGACTAACTAAACAATGAAACTAGAGAAATGACGACTAACTAGGAGGATGAACCAAATATGGAAAGGAGTAGGGTTAGGTCGGGTTCTTAAGTGTAGAATGGTAATTGGGTGATCAAGGATGTAGGTGTCTCCTAGTTGCTAGAGTCGGTTTGCGCTCTAGCATCTAGACCTAGGTCAAGGTCGGTCCGCGCTCTCGCGTCAAAACCCAAGTCCGCACTCTCGTGACTAAGACTATACCCTAACACAATCACACACTAGCCAAACAATGAGAAGATGAGAACAAATATGAGAAGCATTGGCCACTACTACCCACACAAGCAAATCAACAAACACATGGTGTGCCTAATATGTGACTAGCAACAAAGATGTAACCTTTACCCCTAATCAAACCCTAATCATCCATAATCTACCCTTAATCCCCCTACTAACCCCACAAGAGAACTACTCACTCATTATCAAGATCAAACTAACATAAACAAAAGAAATCAAACTAAACATCCAAACATCCATAATAATCAAACAATAACAATAAACAATAAGTAAAGATTCAAACTTGAATAAATAAACAATGAACAAGAGTAAAAAGGAGAAGAAGATTATACCAAACTAATAAGGATGAAAAAGATAAGAACTTGCATAAATAAGAAACCCAAATCAACTCCAAGGTTGTCAAGCTTGGATGAATCTTCAAGTGTCTTCTTAATACAAGAGTGATTAAACTAGATTAAATAAGGATTAAAGAGAGATTAAACTAATTAGAGGAGCACTAAATCTAGGGTTTTTCATGTTCTAGAGAGGCCTAAGAGAGTCTAATCTATTATATGATACATAAACAATACAAGAGGGAAGTATTTATAAGGTTACAAGAATGAAGGAGAGGAAAGAAAGAAGTCACGCGCAGCAGCACTTCTTCCCGGTCGGGAAGGAATGGTCCCGGTCGGGATGGGCCATCCTTCCCGGTCGGGAAGCTATCTTCCCGGTCGGGATCAAGCATAACACCGGGCTGTGTTATCAATAACACCAGGCTGTGTTATTGCTCTTCCCGGTCGGGATGAGGTGGTCCCGGTCGGGATGAACTCATCCCGGTCGGGATGGACCCAGGACAGAAGCTATCGCATTTGTGCACCTCATCCCGGACGGGATGAGGTCCTTCCCTTCGGGGATGAGTCTTATAGGCCTCCAATATGATCTTTTGGGTCCCTCCTTGGTTCTCATGGGCTTCTCACCGATTCTCGGGGCTCGGGATCGAGTCTAAGAGGCTCGGGATCGGGTCCCAAGGTCTCGGGGTCGAGTCCAAGGCATCGAGTGATCGTTCCTTCACTTCGTTGGCTCCAAAAAAGTGTATGTATCGAGTCGGATTCGCTCCAATTCTTCACAAATGGTCACGGGAACCTAAAACGAACTAAAAGAAGCATAAGTAACACATAAACCGCTCCCAAGGAGCGATTCCACAAGGAAAACGGGACCAAAACACAGCAAAATAGGCACTACAAACTACACTTATCAACTCCCCCACACTTAACCCTTACTCGCCCTCGAGTAAGCACATACTAACTACTAAACTAGCTGAGTGGGTATTAGCGCACCCTACGCCCTTTCAACTCACGCGAGTACACTTAGAGGAAAAGTATACTCCGCAAGGCAAGTAAGGTCTTGCGACAAAACTGTGGATGCAACCGGACACAAAACCACATAAACAAACAAATACACAAACAAACAAATAATCGGTTGCACCCAAAAGAAAACAAATACCGCTTCCCTCAAACAAGCGGTGAAAGAAGCACTGGTGTAGGACTCGAGGCAAATGACAACGTTTCCAAGCTAGCAATACAAACCAAGATGAACTAAACCCTAATAGTATGACGATAAAGCAACAAAAACGTTGGTAACTTACCCAGGTCCTCCTAACTTTCTAAGAACGTACTACGGGACGATCGGCGAGATGGAAAAAGGATGAACCACGGTGTTAGTCGACACTGTAGGTAAGTGAGCCCCCGCCCTCTTTAGCGATGAGCCAAGAGGGTCGTCCCGTGCCCAAAACCGCTTAACTAGTCCAAGTAAAAAGGTGGAAATATTTGCAAAGTGAGGGAAGACCGACCATTACCGCTATCATCCTTCCTAGGGACTCGGTCCTTTGGTAGGCTCTTCACGGCAATAGTCGTAAAAAGGCTTATTTTTGTGGGGTTAAGATCTTTTTGTGAGACGGTTTTCTTTTGGCATTTTTCTTTCTTTTGCATATTTGATTTGTGTATTGCTATGTCATTTCTTTTTCATCTTTTCTATTTTCTTTTTGGCTTTTTGTGCCTTTTCTTTTTCTTCAATCCTTTCTTTCTTTCATTTTATTTTCTTTGCCCTTTTGGCTTGATTTGAGTGATAGGCATTTCTTTGCAACTAAGAAAGATGATTTCAATAATTTGCAAATTTATTTGGTGGATATGTGTGGAAGGTAGGGGAATGGATAAGTCGGGGGTCGCGATCCCTCTTCAAACCCACAAAAAGGTGGAGAACTTGGACTAATCAAACAATCCTAAATACGGTCACCTAAGGGACGGGACTCGGCAACCAAGGCCTTTTCACACCGTGGGTGGTCATAATGGTCAAAATGCAAATCCCGGAGTAAATCCCTAGTAAGCTAGGTGGACTCAAGGTAAAGGATCAACGAAATCATTGATTTAGGGTCATTCTATTAGACTAAAGTCCAAGACTCGATTTACATTACTAGAAAGGAAAAGTAAAAACTTGCACACTAGCCTCAAAAACGGGTTTTCGAAAACCTTTTACACACACGACACAACTACACAACGCAAAACAAAGATATGACGAACACGAAAGGAAAAGAAACAAAAGCAACAAAAACAAAGCATAACAAAACAAACACATAACGAGACAAACACCACCCCAAATCTCCAAACAAGTCACCAAATCAACCACAAGTATGCACAAGGCTCCACCCGAGCACCCAACATCACAAATCTCCTCCAAACTCCACAAGGAACAAAGAGGAAAAAGGGGTGAAGAGATGTTACCGGATGTCTTGAAAGCTCTCCAAAGGTAACGGTGATTAAGCAACCTATAAGGAAGAAGGGAGGCAAAACACGCACAACAAAACAAATATACGACATAATGACACAAAAGAAAAACACACAAAATAAAATCTTTCTGATTTTTGTGAAAAAATTTCAAATTTTTAGGGTTTTTTAAAGATTTTTTCGAGAAACTACAAAAATAAAACTAACTACGATAGAATATCGCTCCCCCACACTTAAACCGAGCAATGTCCTCATGCTCGATCGTAGTGTATGGAGAGCCTAAAGAAAAGAAATGAAACTACGAAAATAAGGCTAAAAGCCAAAGATAAAAGTGAAGGGTAGAATGTGTCCGGCCGGGGTGTAGTCAAGTCACCATGGGCCGAGACGAGAAAAGATATGTATGGAGGAAGAAAATAAAAAGAAAGAAATAAAAGGAAATGGGAGGGGAGGACTAGGTGTAATCAAGTCACCTAGTCCGGATTCCGCCCGAATCCGACTAAATCCTACAAAAAGGGTGAAAAATCTTGTAAACTTGGATTTTGAAAATGACTCTTGATGTAGTCACGTCATCGAGAGTCGGGAGCAATAACTACCAAGGCCTCGAAGGCCACCATGACATCATGACACAAAAGTGTAAACGGGGAAGGGGATAAACAAGGGAAACAAGCAATAAAAGACGGAAAAGAAAGGATAGTTGTTGTACCCATCGGTAAGCAACTCACTCGCTCCATCGTCTTCAATGATCAATAATTGCACTTTGCTTGTCGTCATCATTGTCATCCCTCTTCAAGTTTGAAAGTATCGCATGGTTGAGGTAGTAAGCTTGCAATGGTGTGAGGAGGTGAGATTTGATGTGAGGCTTGGTGTAAAGTGAATAGGAAATGAAGTGAGGGTATGCAAATGAAGTATATGGGTCATATGATATGAGCAAGGATAGGTAGGGAGGTTGGGAGGGGGTATAATGGTTGGGTGGACTCGAATGTCAAAGAAGAGGCATAAAGAGGAGTAGGGGACCATCCCGGTCGGGATGGATGGTCCCGGTCGGGATGCCTCACCCGTCCCGGTCGGGATGGCACTCCAGAAAAATCGAAAATATGCACCCTTATCCCGATCGGGACGGCTCCTTCCCGGTCGGGATGCCTTACCCTACCCGGTCGGGAAGCCTTCTTCCCGGTCGGGATGAATCTTCTAGCCTTCCACAAACCCAAAAGCTTATCCTAAGCTTCAAAAACCGATTCCCTTGCTCACAATCCATGCTCTATCAATAGACCTTTCGCTTTAGGATTCACCTTCACTTCACACCTATCAAACAAACTCAAACTCAACATCAAATTCTCTCCCTCACATCGCTCCTCAACAATCCAAATAATCAAGAATTACACAAAACTAAAAGGAATTACAAGAGAAAGAGATATATATACAAAGGGACGGTTCTGTTGGAACTCTGTCAAACCATTGATGGTGCATTCTTCAATTCTTTTTCAACAACCTTGAAACCAATTCCATCTCCGTCAAGGGCACGAAGAAACAAATCGAAGGCTCTCGAGAAATCTTCGATCAAGTATGTGATATAACCATCCACATCCCAAGGTTCTTCATGACCTTGTCTTGACGTTCCCGGGGCATCCCGATCTACTAAGTTCAATGGCTTGAACTTGTACTTGCGATCCTTCGGGATATACCCAAACGTCCATCGATCCTCATGTGGCCCCAAGGGAGGCTCATCTTTCTTCTTGTCATTGCACTTGTCTTCACACTCATGACGTGGGCACTCATCCGCCCCAAGCTCGGAATCATCATCCTCAAGCTCATAGAAGTCGTTCTTCAAGCTTTGTCCCGATTCATCCCCTAGACCGTCGTCATTCATGGCGTGGATCATATTACAAGACTCGTTCCTAGGCGGGGTTTTGCCTTGAAGGTCAAACACTAACTCTTCATCGCCTAGCTCAAAAGTGATCCTACCCTTCTTGACATCGATCTTGGCACCGGCGGTATGTAGAAATGGGCGCCCAAGGATAATGGGAGTGATAGCATCTTCCGGCATGTCAAGTACGAGGAAATCAACCGGAATGAAGAACTTTCCGATTCTTACCGGCACATCTTCCAATATCCCCAATGGTCGGTTGAGTGAACTATCGGCCATTTGGAGTGTAATGGAAGTACGCTTGAGGTCCTTCATCCCAAGTCGCAAACAAATGGTGTAGGGAATAATGCTTACACTCGCACCCAAATCACAAAGTGCTCTTTCAACCGTGAAGTTGCCTATGGTGCAAGGGATCGAGAAACTACCCGGATCCTTCAACTTGGGAAGCGTAGAACCTTGAATAAGCTCGCTCATCACCCTCATGAACGCTATGGTCTCTTCCTTGTCGATGGATCTCTTCCTAGCCAAGATTTCTTTCATAAATTTTTCATATGCCGGGATTTGGGTAAGTAGCTCGGTGAATGGGACACTCACATCCAATTTCTTCACAATATTGAGGAACTTGTCATATTGAGCATCCACCTTGGTTTTCATTTGCCTTGTTGGGAAAGGCAACTCGATGTGCATTTTGTTCTGCTCGGTAGGGGTAGACTTTTCAAATGACACTTTCCTTTTTCCCTTGTCTTTACCTTGAAGTGGGGGAAGCTTGTCTTCATGGGGTTTCTCAATCTCCCATAAGACTTCCTCCTCCAATGGATTTTCCATGCTTGAATTGCCTTGAGAGGGGGGTGTAACTTCTTGCATTGGTTCTTGCTCACTAGGGGTAAGGGGGAATCATATGATGTACCACTACTCGTGGTAATAGCATTTACATGCTCAAATTTCGGTATTTCACCTTGAGGAGGTAGTTGCCCCTTTTGTCTTGAAGAACTTCCCGAAGCAAGTTGAGATATTTGGGTCTCAAGCATCTTCGTATGAGCATCTCTTGCTATGTTATCCCTTTGAACATGAGCAAAGAACTCTTGTTGGTTTCTTGCCATCTCCATTTGGCTTCTTTGCATATCCATCATAGATTTTTGCATGTTGAAATCTCGAGGTGGAGATTGTGGATTGTGCGGAGTATCGGTGATGGCTAGAGGAATACCGTAGTCATAAGTGGGAGACCGGCTCCTTGCTTGCTTTGTTGTTGTTGACTTTGAGTTGATTGTTGTTGTTGACGGTTCCCTTGGAACCCATGAGAGTTGCCTTGATTAAGGCCTTGATTGTTGCCATGGTTGTAGTTTTGATACCCTTGGTTGTGGTTTTGGTTGCCTTGGAAGTTTTGGTTCCCTTGGAAACCTCCTTGATTGAAGTTCCCATGTTGGAACCCTTGATTGTTGTTGAAGTTACCTTGGTTATGTTGCTTGAAATTGTTAAATGGTCTTGGATTACTCACATAACCTTGGTAACCTTGATCGTTGTCCCTTAAGGGAGGTGGAACATAGGGACGAGGTTGTAGAGCTTGTTGTTGAGGGACTTGATGGGAAGCTTGGAACGTATTAGGATTGGAGGCACCTTGCTTGAACGCTTGAAAGGCGTTCACTTGCTCAATACTCCCCCGACAATGTGTAGACTCATGTCCAACTATCCCGCACATATCACACATCCCATAATAAGGTGTAGGAGACACAACTCCCAAAGCATTAATTTCATGAATCGAGTGTTGGTTGGAGGAACTAGAGCTTTGAACTTGATTGAGGTGGCTTTGGAGCTTCTTGTCAATAGTCTCCATGTGAGTTCTTAATTGAGCCCCAAGGTCAATGCTTAGTTGTGTAATGGCATCGACCTCGTGCCTACCTCCTCGATTCGCGTTTCTAGGCCTTGAGTATTGGGAGTTATGCACCGCCATCTCCTCGATTCTTGCCCAAGTTTGATCGTCATCGACCTCGGTAAACCTACCATTGGAGCCCATATTGAGTATAGCTCTTAAGTCCTCATATAAACCGTTCCAAAACTGTTGGACTAAGAACCATTGTGAAAGTCCATGGTGGGGGCATGATCTAACCAAAGATTTAAACCGTTCCCAAGCTTCATAAAGGCTCTCTTCATCCCGTTGTTGGAAACCGGTGATGGAGGCCCTAAGAAAATTTGTCTTCTCCGGAGGGTAAAATTTTTGGTAGAACGCCAATGCAAGTTTCTTCCAAGTATCGATACCCATGGTTGCCCTATCGAGACTCTTAATCCATTGTTTTGCCTTTCCAATGAGAGAGAACGGGAAAAGTACCCAACGAATTTGATCTTGAGTAACCCCGGTTTGAGAGATAGCATCGCAATAATCGGAGAAAGTCTCCATGTGTTGGTGCGGGTCTTCGGTGGGCAAACCACTAAATTGATTTCTCTCCACAGGTTGTATGAATTGTGTCTTTGCCACGAAATTTCTGGTGTAAGTATCCGGTAAAGCACTCGGTCCCGGCAAGACATCCTCGGTAAAAGTGGAGTGAGATGAAAACTTCGGCATAATTGGATGTAAGGGAGACGATGGTGTAGACGGTGTTGATGTAGAACTAGACGGGGAACTAGGTGAAGAAGAATGGATAGATGAACCAAAGGGATTTATGAAGATCCCTTCGGCCGTCTCTCGAGGTGACTCGTTAAAGTCGGATCCTTGAGCTTGCTCTTCAATGGTATTGCTAGTACCCGGTTGAGAGTGTCTAACCAGATCAATCGTTCGTTGGCGAAAGGCTCTAAAGAGTCTCTCCGGTTCTGGATTGAAGAGAAAGAAATCGCCTCTCCTCCTAGGCATACACTACACACTTGAGCAAACGTAAGACCACCTAGTGCTTTTTGGGCACTAGGCAAAGACAATAAACGAACACAACGAAAAACAAAGAGAAAAGAAAGCTAAGAAAACAAAAGAAACCTACAAAATATGCACAAGAGATGATAGAATTGAAGAGCACGAAGAAGGGTAACTAAGTCAAGCTAGAAGTAAACTAAGTCTAAACAATGCACCGTCCCCGGCAACGGCGCCAAATTGATGGTAGGGATTGTCGTCGATCCCAACACCAATTAAACAACCAGCTATACCTAGTGGGTAGCTAGGGCAAGTCGGGATCGTGTCCACAGAGACGGTATTGTAAAGTCTAGACTAGGTCCACTAGAAACGAGACTATGCTACCAAAACAACACAAAGAGAACGATAATTGGTAAACTATGATGGAGAAGAGGTATGAACTAGACTAACCATGAACTAGCTAAAACAAGACTAAATGAAATAACTAGAGACTAACTAAACAATGAAACTAGAGAAATAACGACTAACTAGGAGGATGAACCAAATATGGAAAGGAGTAGGGTTAGGTCGGGTTCTTAAGTGTAGAAGGGTAATTGGGGGATCAAGGGTATAGGTGTCTCCTAGTTGCTAGAGTCGGTTTGCGCTCTCGCGTCTAAACCTAGGTCAAGGTCGGTCCACGCTCTCGCGTCAAAACCCAAGTCCGCACTCTCGTGAATAAGACTATACCCTAACACAATCACACACTAGCCAAACAATGAGAAGATGAGAACAAATATGAGAAGCATTGGCCACTACTACCCACACAAGCAAATCAACAAACACATGGTGTGCCTAATATGTGACTAGCAACAAAGATGTAACCTTTACCCCTAATCAAACCCTAATCATCCATAATCTACCCTTAATCCCCCTACTAACACCACAAGAGAACTACTCACTCATTATCAAGATCAAACTAACATAAACAAAAGAAATCAAACTAAACATCCAAACATCCATAATAATCAAACAATAACAATAAGGGTTATTTAACAACAATAATACCAACTATAGGGTGTCTTCCCAAAACAATATCAATTTTAATAAATCTGAGATTAATACGTATTATTGAAGTAGTTAAACGAGAGTAGTATGGGTGACCGGTTACCTGTAGAACCCTTCCACCTTCCTCTTTCACCTTTAATTTTGTTTAACGGCAATAATATCAACTATAGAGCGTCGTCCGAAAATAATTCCAATTTTATTAAATCTGAGAATAATACGTATTTTTGGAGTAGTTAAATCATAGTAGTATAGATGACCAGTTAATGGTTAAACTCGTTCACCTTGCTTTTTCGCCTTTAATTTGTTTCATGTTCACTCTTTTTCACTTACTCAGTGTACGAGGCATTAAACGTTATTAACGTCTTCGGTCTTCCTCTTCCTTCAACCTCACCAAATTTAACTAACAACACAATTCTACACCAAAATCAACACGTTAATCTAAACGAAACGTATAGAAAAAAACGGAAGAAGGATGAAGGGTAATGGGGAGAGAGGATGAAGGAGAGAAGTAAGGAGGAGTAGACTTGAGAAAACTGACCCGACCCGAATAAGCCAAACCTAACCCGACTCGACACCCGAACTGAAGCATGATTTTGACTCGAGCTAACTCGAAACTCACCCGACTATTATTATAGAAAACTAGCCGATATCTCTAAAACAGTTGAAAACAGCAAACCCGAGAATGACCCGAACCCGAAATTATCCGACCCGACCCGAAGTCAACCCGATTATTATAACCGGAAAGGGACCTGACCCGAAGATGACCCGACACAGTTCACCCGTTATCTGGGTCTAAGGAGGAGGATGGAGGATAAGTAGCAGGTTAAATATTAATTAGGTGACCTGATGTAGCAGGTTATAAAGTCACTTATACTACTCTTGTTTAACTAATTCAATAATACGTATTATTCTCGGATTTATTGAAATTAGTATTATTTTGGGAAGACGCCCTTTAGTTGATATTATTTTTGTTAAATAACCCTAACAATAAACAATAAGTAAAGATTCAAACTTGAATAAATAAACAATGAACAAGAGTAAAAAGGAGAAGAAGATTATACCAAACTAATAAAGATGAACAAGATAAGAACTTGCATAAATAAGAAACCCAAATCAACTCCAAGGTTGTCAAGCTTGGATGAATCTTCAAGTGTCTTCTTAATACAAGAGTGATTAAAGTAGATTAACAAAGATTAACTAAGGATTAAAGAGAGATTAAACTAATTAGAGGAGCACTAAATCTAGGGTTTTTTATGTTCTAGAGAGGCCTAAGAGAGTCTAATCTATTCTATGATACATAAACAATACAAGAGGAAAGTATTTATAAGGTTACAAGAATGAAGGAGAGGAAAGAAAGAAGTCACGCGCAGCAGCACTTCTTCCCGGTCGGGAAGTAATGGTCCCGGTCGGGATGGGCCATCCTTCCCGGTCGGGAAGCTATCTTCCCGGTCGGGATCAAGCATAACACCGGGCTGTGTTATCAATAACACCAGGCTGTGTTATTGCTCTTCCCGGTCGGGATGAGGTGGTCCCGGTCGGGATGAACTCATCCCGGTCGGGATGGACCCAGGACAGAAGCTATCGCATTTGTGCACCTCATTTCGGACGGGATGAGGTCCTTCCCGTCGGGGATGAGTCTTGTAGGCCTCCAATATGATCTTTTTGGTCCCTCCTTGGTTCTCATGGGCTTCTCACCGATTCTCGGGGCTCTGGACCGAGTCTAAGAGGCTCGGGATCGGGTCCCAAGGTCTCGGGGTCGAATCCAAGGCATCGAGTGATCGTTCCTTCACTTCGTTGGCTCCAAAAAAGTGTATGTATCGAGTCGGATTCACTCCAATTCTTCACAAATGATCACGGGAACCTAAAACGAACTAAAGGAAGCATAAGTAACCCATAAACCGCTCCCAAGGAGCGATTCCACAAGGAAAACGGGACCAAAACACAGCAAAATAGGCACTACAAACTACACTTATCACCCCCGGGTTTGTTGACAACACACGCCCCGACTATGTCTGTTGTTTGTCTAAGGCCATCTACGGCCTCAAACAAGCCTCTCGGGCTTGGTTCACTGAACTTAAAAATTTTTTAGCCTCTCTCGGCTTCAAAGGTTCTCTGTCTGACCCCTCGTTATTTTTTCTTTCCTTTTTTTTTGAGAGAATTTATTCTTTCCTCTCCCACCCCCTTGTATTTGTTAGTCTATGTTGATGATATTATTGTTACGGGTCCGTCTGTGTCTACAGTCCAAAAATTCATCTCTCTTCTTGCGTCCCGCTTCTCTATTAAAGATCTCGGCCCCCTGTCTTATTTCTTAGGTGTCGAGGTGCGTCCCACCTCTTATGGTCTTCATCTGTCACAAACAAAATATATTCGAGATCTGGTTACGAAATTTCATATGCCTGAGTCTAATCCCTCACCGACTCCCATCACTCCTGACACGTGCTTAACGCGTGACGGAGGTGACCTCTATCCTGATGTCACCTCCTACCGTGCCCTTTTGGGAAGCCTACAGTATCTCTCTCTTACACGCCCCGATGTTGCCTTTACAGTTAACAAACGTGCACAATTTATGCAAGCACCCTGTACCACTCAATAGCAAGCCCTTAAACGTCTCTTACGTTATCTAAATGACACTTCCTTTTAGGTCTACCCATCTACCGGGACGGCCCAACCTCGCTCCACGCCTTCTCGGATGCAAATCATCCCGAGGCTAAAGGCGATTTTATCTCCACCTTTGGTTATCTCATATACATTGGCCGCAATGTTGTTTCCTGGTCCTCCAAACGTCAACCCGGTGTCTCTCTTTCCAGTACAGAGGCCGAATTCCGTGCCGTAGCAGCTACCACTACCGAACTCACTCGGGTTTCTTCCCTCCTTCGTGAACTTGGTGTATCCTTTTCTTCTCCTCCTGTTATCTATTGTGACAACCTCAGTGCTACCCATTACTCTTCCAACCCAGTATTTCACTTTAAGATGAAACATAATGCACTTGCTTTCCACTTCGTTTGGGAACGAGTCCACGATGGGACGCTCCGCGTTTAGCACATTGCTGCCGCCGATCAACTCGCCGACATCCTTACGAAGCCCCTTGGTCGCGCCTTGTTTACGTCTCTACTTTCCAAGATTGGCCTTGCCTCCAGCTAGCCCATCTTGCGGGAGCCTATTAGGAATATCTCCTCTATTATCCTCACCATATCATTGCTACTGTTAGATTTATTATATATATTCTGTAATTATTCTGATTGTTATCTTGTAAATATAGCCTAGAATCGAGATTGTAATCATAATCATGTAATCATTAGGAAATTATATACTAGGTAATCATTAATCATTAGGAAACTATATACTAGGAGTATCATTTCTTGATACATATTGTAACTATATATTTGCATGTATGTACGTATTAATGAATACACGTCCAAATATTTCTAAACTCCTTTACTAAGGGTGCGGATCTGGATCTGGATCCATGTGGATCCGGTCCGGATATCATCCCTAGCGACGACCAAGCAATTGTCGCCAGAGGGGAATCTAGCTAGTAGCAAAAGGTAGCATTCGCTACCCCAAATTTGAAAAAAAAAATGGTTAAAATTATCGACTTATACTACTCCGAACTTTGTAAAAATGATACATTTTCATATGAAGTAAGCAAATATGATGAAATCGCTACCCAAAATTTGAACTCTGGATTCGCCCCTGATTGTCGCTATGGAAAATCAAAACTCATGGCACATAACTTTGAAATACTACGTAGATCATAAAGGGGCGTGAAATGAAGAAGGGGCCTACGTAGTTAGTTGATGGACATGCCCATGTTAAGGCGCATGATGGCCGACGCTTTGAATAAGATTAGTCACTCGCCGACATAAATACGAAAATCCATACAGCTTGATTGTGATTTGGGAAGAGTGGTAGTTAAATACGGAGTAAAACACTACTACTGCATCTCTAATTGATCAACTAACGTGTGGCTATAATTTAAAGCAGCAAGTCTACATTACACACAAATTACTCACTAGTCACGTACTCCGAAAGGGAAGTTAAACGAATTGGATGTTGTAGTGTGTAATGTGTTGTGTCTTATTCGTATGTGCCGGGCCAAATTCTTATTGGTGATGAGAATATCGATCATAATCTTGTTACGGATTAAATAATATGGAGTAGTCACTTTGGTAGATAAAGGGAAACACCGATTGTTTTTCTATTAGGGTGTGTCATTTGATCCGTAAGTAATTTGTAACGAATATATCCGTTACAAGGATCAATGGATACATACTTATGTCCGAGTAGTATATTCTTGTGCATAGAGCATTTAATTAGCGTTAGTTTCACATGTACTTTGCCATTTTACTACAACTCCAAATACCCAATATTCCTCAGTTTGTCCGGCTAATTAATTAATACAAGTTCCCTCGCACGCTACGGCTTTCTAAGTAAATAAGATAAAAGCGTTCCTGGTAAGTACTAGATGCCATGCCTAATCACGATTTATATATGATACCGTTTCTTCGGTAATATTTGCCTCACATATTTTTCTGTCTTAAGTCATTTGTTTAGTACGGAGTATATTATTAGTAAACTACTCCCTCCGTCTCGTTTATTATTTGTTTGGTTTTATATTTATTGTGAGAAATATTTTAATTAAAGACAAATAAATGAACGAGACGGAGAGAGTATTATTTATGTAAACAAATGACTATGTGAAACAGATAAAATATATACTCCAATTAGAAAGGAAATACCAAATATTTTGCTACAACCTAGACAAATGTTGTTTGTCTTATCCTAATTATTTAACCTGTCATAATCTTAAGACGGGTATACTCATCTTAAGAAACAATTTGTAATCAAATACAGTATGCTTGTATTATCCACGTTCTATCCAGCGGTAAAATTATCGTGGTGATAGCCTCCATGTTGCAATGCTGGCATGGTTTTATAGTGACTTTCCAGGGGAAAAAGAAAAAATGGCGGGTGTTTTAATTTTTTTTTTTTTTTTGTAGAAGTAGAAGTAGAACTACATTTTATTTAGGATGTTTTATGAGCAACTATTTTTTATTTAATTTTTTGCCATTTAATTATCTTTTATTCTCAATTTTTGTTAAAAACTACCTAAATCTAATTTTTGATAACTCAAAGTCAACTTTCTGACATTTTGTGGGAACCTATTTTTTTTTTTTTTTTTTTTTTTTTGGTAGGCAACTACCTAGTGTAAGTGTAAGTGTAAGTGAAGTGGAGTATAATATGCTTGAACTAACTAGCTAGCTGATTAACCGGCAAACACAATATATAAGAGTAGAAGATTAGAAGTAATATAATTAATTAAATTGGTGGGATGTGAGAATGCAGTAAAATTAATTTAGTAATTGTGAATGAACATTGTTTGTCCCTTCCGGCAAGAACTTTGATGTAGTGATCCTAGGTATGCCACTATGCCATTACTTTCTACTTATCGCATATATAATATGAACAAACTTAGAAGATTCCTAATTACATACGATTATTCATTCTCCTTTTAATCATATTTCCACTTGCATTGTCCTTGCTTGTTCCAATCATTATTTGTTTGCCTATTCTATTTTGAGGTGTATCGTTCATTTGTTTGCCTTTCTAATTTAGGAAGAGTTTTATGAGTAATTTTATCATACACGTACATATCCTTCCCTCCACATGTTACTCAATAACTGGACATCTTCCCGTCCTACTTGGTTTTTGTGTCAAAATCAAAGACGGACAAATGATCAGCAAGGAGGGAGTACTTAATTAGTATCCCAACCACAAAAACAAATTTAATTTCAATGATGACTACTCTTGCATTTAATCACGCAGAGGCCCGGCCCTATGGGTAATCTAGGGGGCGATGGCCTAGGGCCCAAAGTTGGAAGGGGCCCAATCTTGAGAATAAACAATTAATAAATACATTTAAACTGCATATCATAACAATAGATGTGCTTGTGACCAAGTGGTTAGGGCCTTCAACTTTGATATAAACCACCTAGGTTCAAACCCCCTTAAGGGGCCTTTTTTGGTAACTCAAATCATATTCCCAATTATCATAAAAAAATTAGTTAATTTAAATAAAAAAATTAGTTAATTTAAAATTGAGAATTGTTTTATTGTCTATATTAAAAACAATTAAATAAAAAAAATATAATAAAAAAAGAAGATGACACATGTCGCAATGTCATTATAAATTTTCCTGCCTAAAAACACAACTATAGATTGTACTTGGTTTTTCGAATAGTTTATAAGTAAGGTTACCGTACGAAAGATTGCAATAATTGATTAAATGAGCTTTTAAATAAAAAAATTAATGTACTCTGTACCATTTAAATTTTATTTCAATGGATGATTAAAAAATTATGGAAAATAATAAATACAACCCTTAGGCTTGTATCTAAGAGACTAAAAGAGGAAACAAAATGTTAATGCTTGTATTAATTGTATCGATGTATGTGTAATTTATTCTTAAATTTCTAACTTTATGTCAAATATAGAAGGTATTTAATGCTTAAATACAATCCTAAGGGCTGTATTTAACATTACCGAAAAATTATTATCAATCGATATGTTAAATTAAAATTTATTTGCATCGATAATATCTTATCACCTATATAAGTCGTGCATCTGCAGGAGGCCTAAACTGGTTTTGATTTTAACATCACTAAAGAAGGATCTACCAAATTTGGAGTGTTAATTTTGATTTTCACTATAGTATTTGGAAAAAAAAATCAAACGTATACCCCCAATTTCAATTTGTTATAAAAGGGGCCCCATTTTACGTTTTTGCCTAGGGCCTCCAAATGTATAGGACCGGCCCTGATCACGCATAATTAGCATTTACGTATGCGGTCCATGCATACTCCACATACATGCATGAAGCAGTAAGCACATTCTATTTTTGGTGTCGATCATCAATTAGTGCATGCTCCTCTAATCTCCATTCAACCCAAATTGTACTTTATACGAGTAACAAATAGGGTATACATACGAGCATATATGTTGCGCACTTACAAAGTTACTCCATATATAGTTGATACACGATACTTCAAAAACACGAGTAACGCAATATATATACATTTAACAATTTATGACGTACAAGTAACTAATAACGAAAATAGAAAAAAATAATTAAAACATGGAAATTTTAGTGCATTTCGTCTATCGATCATATATATTCCAAAATTTTCTTGAATTTGAAAGACTTCCATATGCTTCACATATTTGGATAAATTCAATTCATCATTTCATTCCTACAATAACAAAACGGTCACAAGTTATTGAGTAAAAGCAATCTATTATTGTCGAGATTAAATGAGTCGTAACATCGATCGAACACAGTCGTTGTACATCATACAACGTTCTCACTGAAATATCGTCATTCTACTAAGGGCTCGTTTCGTTCACCATGGGAAGATGAAGTTACCGGGAACTTAAATTTACGTGAATTTATATTTCATAGGAATTACAAAAATATTGTTTGGTTGCCATGTGAGAAATAATTTCATGCGGGAAGTTCTACACACCAAGGGGACTCGGTGAGTAACTTCTCCATTATGGAAGAAGTGAAAATTCATGGGAAGTGACAATTCCCGGTAAGTAGGCAACCAAACAACATCACAATTAACTAATTCATGGGAGGTTCTACATGATTTAAGAGGGCAACCAAACGACCCTAAGAATTAGAGAATTATCAAAAATATGTTAAAATTCGGAAAATCATTATTCTTATTATATACTCTCTCCCATTCTTTGGATTCCTACCCTAAGTTGATTATATGTGAGTAGTATTTTAATCAAATGGTAGGAATTCAAAGAATGGGAGGGAGTCCGTAGTAGGAGTAATATATTTATAAAAGGTAGGGAATAGGGGAAATATGTGAAGATTTGGAATATTATTAGAATTGGGAAAGAATGGGGTGGATGGGATGAATAATGTGCCAACTTTAGTAATGTAATAGGATGGTGAGGTGTAAACAATTATAAAAACGGGCATTTTTTTTTTTCGACGTAGACTAATAATAATAATAATAATAATAATAATAATAATAATAATAATAATAATAATAGAGGCGTGACTAGTGTAGTAGTAGTAACACTTTTTTAATTTAATTGGTGGTGCTCCGTATTATTACTAGAATCATCCTCCAAATTAAAGCATTTACATTTAACAGTTGTAATCTCTCTCCCCCAGTCCCACACATTCCATTTCTATTGTCTTTGTCTTTGCTGCCTTTGTTTGTCTTGTTCAATTATTTTGAAATACTACTCCAACTTCTGCTCTGCTAAAATCAAAGAGCTACGAGTCATTTAACCATGTGCGTCCCCTTTATGATGGGAGTCATTAATTATTAACCCTTTTTATTTAGTTTAATCATCCATCCAACCAAACCAAGTTAATCGTACATAAATAAGTTCAATTTGAATTTGATTTTAATTAATCTCTCTCATCTTAATTATATACTTTTAGTCAATTAAGGAGCTAGCAGCTAGATGGAGGAGGAGGCTAAAGCTAAAACTAAAACTTGGAGTAACCAAACAATGAAGACGAAGACGGTGGATGATTCATGGAGTTGGACGCCGCCGACGAAGCCTTTGGATTACACAAAGATGCTTAAGGCCATGGTGATATGCTTCAGTGTCGCGCTTGCCTTCATGGTTTTGTATTATGCTTCCATCAACAACTTCGGCCAAACTCTTCCCTCTCTCTACGGTTTTAACTATTCTTCTCCTGCTCCTCCTCCTCCTGCAACACTACCTCATAACAAAACGGTGATTCACTCACTACTCTTCACTTCTACTTCGCTTTTTTTATTTATTAATCTTTCACATTTTACGATTTCTATATTGTGGAGTTATATGTAACAAGTATTATAATGAGACGTGATATACATGAGGGAGTGTATATACATACATACTCATCCATTCCAATAGTCGAGCAACCATCAAAATGGGTGGTGGCAACAGATTTTGTACGAGGAATAATTGAAATAATTAGACATATATGATGATTGATGAGTATGTAGTACGAGTAGTAATTCATGTTCACCATAATTATTTAAGATTGTAATCCATTGATTGTACTTGAATAATTGAGATAAGTAGACAAAGATTTGTTTAGTCCAATATTTCAACATATTTGACTACTTGATAGATTAATCTTTTTTTTTTTTTGAAAGAAACTATATTAAATCTAAAATATTTGATTAATCTTATTATATTAGTCCCAAAAAATTCTTCCTCCAAATTTCATTTTTCGTACAATCTCACAAGTATACGTGACGAATATATATTTTACTGAGTATTAAATGGGATAACAGTTATATAATGGCAGGAATTTAGGAATTCTTTTTTTAAATTTTAGTAATGGGTAATTTGAGCACTCAGAATTAATTAGTTAAAAAAAAGTTCAAAAAGTAAAATCAATCAAAGTTGTAGTCCAATGATTTAGTCATATATAGTAGCCGGTGTAGGCCGCCATGAAAGAAGGGAATGATTATTGACTTTATGGATTGTATATTGAATTGAATTCGAAAGGTGGTAAAAGACAAGTACTACGAGCTAAGGAAGGTGTTAGAAGCAGCCGCGACAAAAGACAAGACAGTCATATTGACAACGTTGAATGAGGCATGGGCGGCCCCCAACTCGGTATTTGATCTCTTCCTCCACAGCTTCAGGGTCGGAAACGACACCGCTAAGCTTCTCGATCACCTGGTGGTCATCGCAGTGGACGACGATGCATATTCCCGCTGCACAGCCACGGTGTCGCATTGTTATCTTCTCAAGACGAATCAGTCATCCCAAATGGCTCATGAGGCTCTCTTCATGACCCCTATTTATATGGACATGATGTGGGGAAGACTTGATTTCTTGCACACCATTTTGAGCTTGGGTTATAACTTCGTCTTCACGGTAGGTTTTTTCCTCTTCTCCTTTTTATTTGGTTTAGAAATTAACATAATAGATTGCGGGTGGGGTATAACCGCTTTTGGTCTTAATTGCGTATAAATGTTAAATTGGTATAAATAATCAAATTTTGAAATAACTAACACAATAATTAAGACCTTTATTACAAACTTTGAACAACATCAAATCAACAATGCGACAAATTTTCATATTCATTAAAATATATATCTGGTCTAGGAGACTCCTGACATAGTATGAGAATTTAAAAGAATGGGAAACAAACTAGATTCATAGCCAAGTAATTAACCAAACCAAAACTATCAAAAGTGAAAGAAACTACTCGTCCTCCACTTTATTTGTTTGTTTATTTTTTTTTTTATATGCATTGAGAAGAGTATTTTATTTAATCAAAGAGGAACAAATGAATAAGACGGATGAATTATACGTCAATCAAACTAGTTTAATGACAAGATGAAAAAAGTGATTTAAAAGACGAAGTTAACTTTACCTAACCTATCTTAACGGGTAAATATATGCTCTAGAATGATTTGAATTTTGTGACCAAGCAATATCCCTACTACCTATAACGCGATTCCCTCACAAAAACAAGGTTGATTGGAAGCACAGCACATTCCAGCGGGCCACAACCCAATTCCCGTCGTTATATTGGGCTGTAGGCTTTAAATACCCAATTGGCAAATGTCAATTATACAATGAGGAGAGGGGACAAAAGTACAAAACAAACAAAATTGTGGAATAAACATTAACCACACACTTAGCCAAGGAGGCAGCAGACCAATAGAGAGGGAGGGAACTGAAACGTGTAATATTATTGTAATCTATCAACAAATCGATACTAGGACGTTAGTTAATAAACTTGTGCGAGTGATTGACATTATTCATAATTAAAGAAATTTTTTGATATTTATCTGGGATCTTGTTTGATTCATCTTTACAAGTAGATCAAGAATATCAAATTTTATAATTTTTTCTAATGTAAATGAAAGATATAAATGGTGCAAAACGTGTCTGGACAAATGTGCAGAAGAGAAATGTGTAGTTTGGATTTCAATGGAGGGAGTAAATAATATTTTCTCTGTTCCATTTGATTATTTGTATTTGCTTTTAGATACTATTCATAGGTTAGTGAAATGTAACTTCTAATATAAGTATAACATAAAATATAGTCATGTAGATCTTGTTTAAATTTTTTAATCGATTACATTATAAATTTCAAATTTTTATAATTTTTAGAAATATGTTTCTAAAGATATTGACAAAAGAAAACGTGCATTAATAAGTATCAAAAAGTAAATGCAAAGAATCAAATGGAACGGAGAGAGTATAGCCCAAATATCAGTACCTCAAGTAATACTATGTACTCCCTCCGATTTTTATCTATCTTCCCCTTTGGTTTTGGGGGAGAAAATAAGGGTATAGGAATGTGTGGTTCAAAATAAAAGAAGGAAGAGAGAGAAATGTAAGGTAATTCTAGACCACATATTGATGGCCTAAAATAGAAATAGGGAAGAAAGGGTATTTCAGCCCAATAAAGAAATAGGAAAGATAGATAAAAATCGGAGGGAGTATTAGTTTTTAAACATAAATAATTTTAGTTAATAAAAAAATAGAGTATAAACTTGATGTTTTATGATGATTTTTAAAATTATTTTATATTTTTTCCGTCTCGTTCATTTGTTTGTCTTTGATTAAAATATAAATCATAATGAATATAAAAGACAAACAAATAACTAAAACGGAGGGAGTAACATAAAACGATCCTTTAAAAAAAAGTCATAGGCCATGTTGTTTTTGATCTTTTTTATGGTCACTTCATTCTCCTTCGGACAAATTTACTTTTTTTTTTTTTTTTTCTTCAGTTCAGTTTAACTTCACTAGAATCATTAAATTCAGCTCAATTTTTTTTTATTTTTTTTATTTTTTTATTTTTATTTTTTGTATTTTTTGTATTTGAATAGAAATAAAAGGTGACAAAGTTTCTAATGTAATTAATGTTACACATTCAATACGTAGGATTGTTTTGCATGTAAAGGGGGTCATATAAGCTCATGATTCCATTGAGATTGGGGTCATAGTCATACATATAAAAATAAAGGCTCGCCAAGATTGTGGGAGCATCATATCATATATACACACACTGTAGAATGCACACCGACAACGTAACGTAACGTAACGTCGGTCATGGCATTATATATGTATAGAGATGCACCAATGCACCTAGCTGCTATATAAATTATAAAATGAACTTTGCGCTACATATATGATACCGATACGACTTACGAGGTTCATCACTATATATCAGTTTGGCATTTTGTGTTATCCAACGTTAGATTTAACTTTTGCGTTATAAGAAGTAGGACTGTAGGAGTACTGAGTACTGAGTACTGACTACAGAGTACTCCATGATACGAGAAACGAGATTGACTTTGGGTTACTTGGAGTATGTACTTGATAATGTATCACCCGTGACCCGACTACTCTATCATATGTTGAATCTTTTAATTACGTGATTATTGTAGGATTATTAGAGCAAGTGCAAAGAATTTACTATATAAAAGTTGTTTTTATTACCAAGTTATATCTCACAGTTACAACTTTTTTTGTTGTATTTTTTTAATATATACCAATTATTGTTTGCGACGGTGATATTCATCACAAATTTGTGACGGGTCATACATGAGAGACATGACAAAAAGTGGACTATTTGGGAAAATCAAATGAGCTACCTTTACCCCACCAATATGAGTGTTATTTGGCCAGTCGTAAACTTGTGACGGATATACCCGTCACAAGGGAGACTTACTCTTTAATATATTACTATATGAATCTCTATTTATATTATTTGTACATGAGGCACGATGATTTATGTATATCATTGATCCAATCAGTAGTATTTGTATCAATTCTCAGGACACGGATGTAATGTGGTTTCGAAGTCCATTTCCACAATTTATCCCATATTCAGACATTCAAACATCCTGCGATTTATTCAATGGCCAACAATTCAATACAAGCAACTTCCCCAATAACGGGTTTGTGTTCGTCAGGTCCAATCGACGTACAATTAAATTCTACAAATTTTGGGTGTCATCAAGATACACATATTGGGGTTTACATGAACAAGATGTGTTCAACAAAATCAAAGATGGCCCATTCGTTAAGAAGATTGGATTGAGGTTACGGTTCTTGGACACGGATTATTTTGGCGGATATTGTTCCCCTAGCAAAGATTTTAATAAAGTTTGTACAATGCATGCTAATTGTTGTATAGGGCTTGATAGGAAAATAGCGGATCTAAATACTACGATTGAAGATTGGAAGAATTACTTTAATTCAAATTCTACGGGATTACGGCCTTCGCTTTGGAGGGTTCCAGATCGGTGTCGTGGGTGATACTCCCATGTGTATACACATTATTTGATTTCTTGTATTTTTTTTGTTGAAATAATTTATTAGTAGCTCATGGTGTAATAGTCATAGCGTGATTTTATACGTTAGTTGGAATATATGTATACTTCGAGAGGAGAAATATGCTCGTCCCTGGCCTAGTAATATATCTTGATTTTTTTTTTTATTGAATTATAAGTATAATAACTAGTAAAAAAACCAACATTTATAAAAACTTATTTTATAGCATATTTTATTTTAGATTTTAATGAATGAGATTCCTTTTTTCTGCTTGTAATTTGTATCTAGTATCACCATAGTTAATATTCATTGGTATTGTTACAACGGAAGAGAAATCAAACAAATTATGAACGTAAAATCGAGAGGTGGACAGATTCGTGGTTTATTAACAACCTGTTAGCTAATTTGAAGAGAGATTACAGATTTCGGACTGATATAATAATTTCTAGGGTAAGGGTATGAGAGTTTATATAATATTCTCAACCTAAACAAGAACTAACCTAAACAAACTAGTTTTAATCCCGCGTAAATTCCGCGGTTGTTCATTCAAAGATTATATAAATTCTTATGTGAGACGATTATTGTGCAATCGTCTCAGGCGAGATTTTTTTTAAAAAAAAATTGTGCTACTCTTCAAAGTAAAAAAATGTTTACCTGTATTATTATTATTTTTCTCAAGAATTTCGAGGAAATGTGAAATGGATTTTTTTTCCTTTGAACTTAAAATTCATTTTAATACTCTTATATTTAAACACATTACTCATATAGAAAAATAGTAATCGATTAATAGTTTTATAAAGTTAGTCCAACAATAGTTTTCCCAATTATTTTTTGGTGCTTATCTATCTTCTTGAAGATTTGGCTTCTCAAATTAGATTAACTAAAACACGTGAATTTCATGGGTATGTTATAATATGTGGTTATAATGTAAAAATTATGATAAAATTTATAATTTGAATCATATAAATGCATTTACCATTCATAGCATAATTTTAATGTAATTAAATAAGGTCCTCGACATAAACTCCTTGTATTCCTCCGCACATTTCCGCTCACATACAAAAAAGAGAGAGAATTCAACCAGCTACCATTGTTAACGGATTAAATTAGTCAAATTCACCAAATTAAGGAGGGGTGGAAGATTAAGTGGTAGAGTGATTACTAATTGAGGCCGAGGTTAAGGTGATTTCCCCATACTTTTATAAATATTTGTGAAATAGTGAAAACAATATTTATAACTAAAAAATCACACAAAAATTTAATAAACCTTTGAATCACAATTTCTAATTGAAATATTGAATCAATTCAATATTTTAGGGTGACACGAAGAATAACTGCACAAAGATTCATCAAACAAAAGAAAACATATAAATTAGTTAGAAAAATATAATATAATTTATTTCTACCATTTATCCATATAATCATAATCATATACAGTAATATTTATCAATCATACCAAAATCAGTTAGAAAAAAATTAGGGTTAAAAAAAATCTGAGTTTTAGAAAGAGGGACATACGGTGGCAGAAGAGGGACAATGGTCGGGGGCGTAGGGACGACAATCCTGCGAACAAAAGAAAAATCAATATCAGATCAAAACTTAATCAATCAATAATCGACATTACTTCGAGAACCCAGCATAATCAATCAAAAATCAATATGCGGTGACATCGTCATCATCATCTAAAACAAAGAAGAAAGGGAGAGAGCATAATAAGGAGGCAATCGTAAACTCAATAAGGGGAAATTAATTTTTTTCTGTTAATTGGAAGGATTTGTAAAATTTGGCAGAAGATAAATAAGTCTCTCTTTAAAAAAAATGATTAATTCTTGTAAACTGAGATGAATTTTTTTTTGTGTGGTTAAAAGTCAATGAGTTTCAAACTGCTTGACAGTTTCTTAAAAAAAAACTGTTCATGAGTTTTAAACTGCTGGACGGTTTCTTTAAAAAAAACTGCTCATCAGTTATAATTTAGGGTAACATCGTCGTAAATACTCAACACGTAGTACTTGTCACGTCAGCGACAAATCAGCACCACACGAGATGATGACGTGGGTGAATGTGGTGCGAGTATTTTCTTCAGCTTTAATATATAAAAGATTAAGAAACCTTATATAATAGTAAACCTTAGGTCAGTTACTCATATATTGATCAGCAAACTCTAATCAATCAGATACTAATTAGGAAACCTTCATAATTAACCAGATTCGATCAGATCACAAGTCAATTCGAGATGCGAAAGGACAATTGCTAGACACTTATTTCCTAACAGAAATTACCCACAATGAATGAGAATATCGATTGATTTGTAATTATTGTGTTCTCGTATCGTTGATTTGTAATAATAATTAGTTTTATTTATTTGATCAAATGTTTAACAAAACTATGCTTTCTAATTCATTTATTATGTGATAATTATTTTGAAAAATATGGACCTCGGTTGTTAGTGACGATGGACAAATGTTGGTGACAATTGAAAGGAGTTCCGGTGAAGACCACAATAGGAGCCAAGAAGTTGGATCCAGACTTTGTATCTTCCAAAGCTACAGTTTTGTAGCAATAGTCTAGTTAATAGGATTAACTGTATTAGGTGGTGATGCGCGTCGAATTGTCGCCTATCCAACGCGGTCAAACAATATTTATAAACTCCGAAATACTACTACGTAGTAGCGATAAGTCGGGATCGATCCACAGGGACGGTCGAGGGGTAGTCGGTCAAGTCAAAGTCTAAGAGTGATTGGGTCGAGAAGGGGGGTTTTGGACGAGTTGAACTAGGCTAACTAAACGAGCTATGGAACTAAGGAGAGAAACTATTAATGGGAAAGGCGTTAGGGAGAGTCGGGGAGTCGGAGATTAAAGTAAAGATACGGATTGCAAGAATTATCACAAGATGTATAAGGGAGGTGCAACCTTTCGTTTCCCTACCAACCAAGCCTAAACCCGCTTTCGCGACGAATAAACTAAGGTCTCAAGACGGAACTACCCAAACCCCGAGTTTCCCCATATTGATCCGGGTGAGTCAAATCAACCTAGGTGATCAAGTTAAGTCAATCAAGACACAACAATTCCAATCAAGACAAATCACCCTCAAATGCAATATTCTCACAAGATAAAACCTTTATCTAGAATTCCTCCTCCCCTAGCCCCCTAACTAAAATCTACTCACTACCCATAATAAAACTAACACTAAGGAGACTAGGAGAAAGATTAAACATACTAAAAATAAAACTAATTGATGGAGAAAGGGAGAAGAAAGAAACTACCAACAATGGAGAAACTAAAGGAGGAAGATGAAGATTAACATAAAGATTGAATCTTGGAGAAGAAAATACAAGAACTTGTCACCAATTCTTGCAAAACTCTTCAATCTTCAACATAAACCCAAATCTTCACCAAAGATGGAAGCTTGGTTAGAAATTATAGAGTAATTTAATCTAATACTAATAATATCGACTAAGTTTTTGGAGATTTTTACTATGAAAGCTTACTACAAACTACTACTACTACTATGGAGATTTTCTACCCTACTCCTACTCATAAGAGGCTCACTTAAGGCACACAAATTGAAATGTAACCCTAGGTTATCTATATATACTAACCCTTAATGGGTCACACAATCATCAAGCCCATAATCCAATCCTTCTTCTTTTAGTCTAGACCTTCACCCTTTGCACCTTTATGGGGCAAAACTTCACCCTGCGGTTGACGACATTAGCACCACCGGGTGAAATTTCACCCGGTGAGATTTTCTTCTCGAATCGCCATTTTTGGCGTTTTTCTCCATCGGGCGAAATTTCACCCGGTAGGGCGAAATTTCGCCCGGTCATCTCATAGGGTGAAATTTCACCCGGTGAACTTTTTGTCCAAAATGGCAATCTGGGGGGAACACCATCGGGCGAAATTTCGCCCGGTCAAATTCTCATCGGGTGAAATTTCGCACTGTGACTTCAGAGGGCCATAACTCTCTCGTTTGATCTTCGATTAGGGCGTGTAATACGTCGTTGGAAAGCTAAGAAGATAAGATTTCACCTCTAATTGGAATCTCTTCGATCCGAGGTCTAGAACTTTAGATATATTCATTTGAAGTTCGACCTCTCCGGTGAAGATGCACAATTGATAAGTGTAGTTTCTAGTGCCTAATTTGCTGTGTTTTGGTCCTGTTTTCCTTGTGGAATCGCTCCTTGGGAGCGGTTTATGGGTTACTTTTGCTTCCTTTAGTTCGTTTTAGGTTTCCGAGTCCATTTGTGAAGAATTGGAGTGAATCTGACTCGATACATACACTTTTTGGAGCCAACGAAGTGAAGGAACGATCACTCGATGCCTTGGATTCGACCCCGAGACCTTGGGACCCAATCCCGAGCCTCGAGAATCGGTGAGAAGCCCACGAGAACCAAGGAGGGACCAAAAAGATCATATTGGAGGCCTACAAGACTCATCCCCGACGGGAATGGCCTCATCCCGTCCGGGATGAGGTGCACGAAATGCAATGGTTCTGTTCTGGGTCCGTCCCGGTCGGGACCAGCCCTTCCCGGTCGGGATCAAGCATAACACCGGGCTGTGTTATCAATAACACCAGGCTGTGTTATTGCCCGTCCCGGTCGGGACCGATCCGTCCCGGTCGGGACCGTGGTGCTGCTGCACGAGACATATTCTTTTCTCCTCATTCATTCTTGTAACCTTATAAATACTTCCCTCTTGTATTGTTTACAAATGGAGACATTACCCACTAAACCCTAGACTACTTTAGCATAGATTAGCTTAGATTAGAGTAGATTAGTCCTTAATTAGTCCTTAATCTAGTTAGCTAATCTTGTATTAAGGGATCTCTTGAAGAATCCATCCAATCTTGACAACATTGGTGGAGGTTTTGGATGTTCTTTATATACAAGTTCTCATCTTTTCCATTCCTTTCTTGTTGGTATAATCTTCTCATACTTTTACTCTTAATCTTTGTTTATGTTATTCAAGTTTTCGTCTTTATATCTAGTTTGTTGTTCTTGCTTGTAGTTTCTTTATGTATGTTTTGATTCTTATGTTGATTTCTCTTGTTAGAGTTAGTTTTAGCATAATTATGTTTGAGTAGACTCTTGCTAGGGTTATTAAGGTGATTGGTTGTGATTGTGGATGATTATGGTGAGATGGGTGGTATTAGATGTTGTTTTTGTTGTTTCCCATTAACCTTGCACTCCACATGTTCGATGAAATGCTTGTGAGACTAGAGACGATCAATCCTTGTTTTTCTTGCATCTTCTCTTGTATGTATGTGTTTGGTTGGTTGGTTTGTTTGCCTCATTACGTAGCGAGGGCCCGATGAGGACGACCCCTAGGCCGATTACGTAGCGAGAGCCCGATCGGCGGTACCTAGGCCACGAAAGCATGCTAGTGACCCCGTCTTTCCCCTTTTTGCCTCCTTTGCATCCATGAACCCGACCTAACCCTAGTTTTGTTTTTATCGTTATCCTCGCTTCCCTTAGTCACTAGTCACTTGTTTTGTCTTCCTTTCTCTCGTTTTAGACCTTAGCCTAGTCCGATCCTTAGCCATCACCCTAGATTAGCTCGTCTCGAACCTAGTCCTAGACCGTAGCACCCATTAGTCCGAACGCATTTTCCGTCCCTGTGGATTCGACCCGACTTACCCTAGCTACCCTAGTTAGGTTAGTTGGTTATTATTTGACGGTGGGATAGACGACAACCCCCCCCCCCCCCCCCCCCTCCCATCAACAATGGACTTGAAGTTTTTCCTTTTCACTCAAGGTTTCACCTCTTGGGTTTGGACTTTGGATTTTGAGTTGTGTGCTTTGCTTTTTGGACGGTTTCCCTCTCTCTCATGCTCATAGGAGCTCAGACACGCTTTTGGTCGAAAATCCTACCAAAATAGACAGAAAACTACCAAAAACACGTAAAATGCAAAAGAGAGACCCTAATGCGAGAATTACTCATAATACGACGATAATCGCGCTCTAATCTCGCAAAAGGAAGGAAAAACGGGTCTAAATGGGAGGAAAAATGGTCCAAATTTGGCACACAACAGGTGGTAATACGTACTAGGATGGTAAAGTGCTAAGAATAGGGACTAGAAGTGCATGGGCGAGCTCGGTGGACACCAGAGACTGCAGAGGCTAAAGCAGCATGTTTCGGACTTCTCGAGGGTCAAAACGGGAGGTATGTATGTTGTGTGCCAAATTTGGACCATTTTTCCTCCCATTTAGACCCGTTTTCCTCCGTTTTGCGAGACTTGAGTGCGATTATCGCCATATTTTGCGTAATTCTCGCATTAGTGTCTTTCTTTTGCATTTTACGTGTTTTTGGTAGTTTTCTGTCTATTTTGATAGGATTTTCGACCGAAAACGTGTTCGTGCTTTTTTGAGCATAAAAGAGAGAGACACGGTCCGAAATGCAAAGCACACAACTGAAAGTTCAAGTAATCCAATTGATCGACAAAGAAAGAGACCAGAAAAGAGGCGGAAGACCACCAGGTAAAGTTTCGCCCGGTGAGTCACCACTGGGCGAAGTTTCGCCCGACGACATTTTCCACTCCCGAAGATTTTCATGTCACTCTCCACTGGGCGAAATGACCGGGCGAAATTTCGCCCACCGGGGGAAATTTCGCCCGATGGAGAAACCGGGCCGAAATTGCAAAAAATGAAGAAAATCTCACCGGGTGAAATTTCACCCGGTGGGATTATTATGTCAAGCCGCGGGGCGAAATTTCGCCCCATGACGATGCAAAGGGTGAAGGTCTAGCTTAAATGAAGAGAAATTGGATTTGGGCCTTGAAGTTTGTGCAACCCATGAAGACTAGTATAAATACTCCTCCTAGGGTTTAGTGCCTCCGTGTGCCTTGAGTGAGCCTTTAGGAGTAGGAGTAGTTTAGAGGATTCCTAGAGTAGTTTTAGAGGATTTCTAGTAGTACTAGTAGTAGATTGTAGTAAGCTTCCTAGTAAAAATCTCCAAAAACAATTAGTAGATCTTAATATTAGTATAATTCTACTCTATAATTAGTAATCAAGCATCCATCTTTATTGAAGATTGCGTTTTATGTTGAAGATTCAAGGCTTTTGCAAGGGTTTATGTGACAAGGCTCTTGTTTTATTTCTTGAAGATTCATATTTCTTGTATTGAAGATTGAAGATTTATGCATGGATTAGTGACAAATTCTTGTATTATTTCTTCCAAGATTCAATCTTTATGTTGATCTTCATCTTCCTCCTTAGTTTTCTCCATAGTTGGTAAATTCTTTCCTCTCCCTTTCTCCATTAGTTTATGATTTTCTCTCCCATGTTAGTTTCTCTTTAGATTGTGTGTTAGTTAATTTCTCTCCTTAGTGTTAATTGTTAGTATAGTTATTATGCATGCTTTAGTTATTTTCTCCTTAGTTAATGTCGTGTTGTTATTCGTCATGACTAGTGAGTGGATTTTCTTGTTGGGGATTTAGGGAGGAGGATTTGGATTATTTGAATTAAGGGATGTTGGTGAGTTGTTTACTTGTTGATTATCAATTTTAAGGTTTTTGTGTCTTTGTTGATCTAGATTGCAGCTAGATCGACCTTGGCTCGTTTCTATCAATATGGGGAAACTCGGGGTAGAAATTACCTTATTTTGAGACTTACCCTTTCGTCGCGAAAGCGGGTTTAGGTAGGTTGGGTGAAGAAACCGAAAGGTGGCATCCTCCCTTTTTAACGTTGTAGCTAAAACTCGATCCCGAGACTCTTAGACCCCATTTCCGAATCCCGACTCTCCCCAACATTTTTCCCATTATTGTCCCTAGTTTAGTTAGCGTAGCTCATTAGCATTAGCTCGACCTCTCTCGACCCAAAACCCCCATCTCAATCCCAATCACGATTAAACTCTAGACTTGACCAATATCGCTTAACCGTCTCCCTGTGGATCGATCCCGACCTACCACTACTACACTAGTTAGGTTAGTCAGTGTTAAAAATATTGTTTGCATGCGTGTCGACGACAGCGCGCATCAATGTACCATATAATATTATCCTTGAAAGCGACTCCTTTAATGTGATTCAGAGGGTGTCGCAGCAGGCAAAGTGGAAAAGTTTGATCGGATAATGTTGTTTTGATGATATTATTTGTTTACTTGATCATTTTCTATAACTAGATGTATGCATACAAATCGTGGTGCTAAATTGGTAATACTGTAGTCCACTGGATGTCAAGGTTTTTTGTGATATTGTGGAAAGTGAGACTCTAATAATTGACTTAAATTTCCCGTCAACTGTGATTTAGTTGTCTGAAGTTGATTTAATATAATGAGCTATGCTTTGCTTCAATTTTTTTTACCACTTCGGAGGATACCTTTATTATTATACTCAAGTACATACCCACTTAATTATTATTACTTGTACAACTTATTTTTACAAAGTCCGATAGGCGGATTGCTCCACCAATGGATTGGATATATAACACTTAACATTGACGAAGCCTCCAAAGGCAACCTAGGACTGTCCGACGCAGGTGGGCTGTTCAGAGACCCAACCGGGAGAGTTAGTTCTCAGCGCCTTTTTCGAGCAAATTGGACAAGCAACGTACGGTAACCCGAGCTGAGATAATGCATGGCCCTTAGACGTGACGTCCTACTAGCGAAAATGTGTTGGTGCAAACTGACTCTCAGGTTGTTCAAAGACTGGTCAATAAGGAAGCGCTATATCCAACTGCCCACACAGTACACATATGTTATATATCTGTAAATGTTTATTGGATGACCTGAACTGGAAGATAGAGGTCAAACATGTTTATCGGAAATTAAGCGAATAGATGTGTGGATTAGCTCGCAAATTACGGAGTAATGCAAGGACCTCAACTCCTTGTTTTTGAGGAAGACAGAATCCCGGCTACGCTTTTCGAGTTAGCTCAAGAGGATGTTGGAGGTAGAGGTGTTAATGGGACGGGACAGCTCGAGCTCGACTCGGCTCATGCGAGCTCGACTCGAGCTCGGGCTCGGCTCGACAACTTAACGAGTCGAGGTGAGCAAGGCGTGACTCGGCTCGAAAAGCTCGCGAGCAGCTCGATTTGATATGATTAGTTAATAAATTGTTCTTATTTATTAAAAAAAATACTAATAATAGTTACATAGTTTTTCACCATATAAAATGTTCTTATTGATTTATCTAATGCATTTGTATATGTTTTTTGGATCCCAATTTATTAACCACATCGGTGCAAAAAAATGTAAACTTTAATAATTATATATAGGTTCGAGTTAGGCTCGAACTCGCATTTTAGCTCGCGAATTTGGTTCCGAACTCAATTTTTTTAAGCTCAGGTAAGCTCAAGTTCGAATTTTGCTTAACGAGCACGAGTCGAGCAAGGTGATCAAGCTCGTGCTCGGATCGGCTCATTTACACCCCTAGTCGGAGGCACTAGTTGGCCTTGGCTAGTACCACTTTATACTCTCTTATTTGTTTTAGTGGTTTGTTTTTGAGGCTATCCCACTTCTATTCTAGTATTCTCGACCAAAAAAAAAATATTTTCACAAAGTATGTACTATCATTTTTTTGAAACATCTAATTAAATATTTTTACAAAATATTAAACATCTAATTATTATATCGCTTTTAAAAGTAATAAAATATTTCTTCGGTATATTTAGGCGGGTGCTTTTATACTTGCCTAATCAAAGATCAGTTCATCAATATGGAATGTAATTGAAACAATATTTAGAGGAATATTATGAGGATTTTAGTTTGTATATATATAGATTACGATTTTGTTATTTGTCTGCCATTTTTGGCGTCTCGGACTCGAATCGACCTCCTCCATTCCGCTGTGAGGGTGTAATTATATTGGAATAAGTCACATTTATCTTAGAGATAATAATCATACTTTTCAGTCATTTCTTCACCTTTGATTAAAATATTATTTATCACCAATATTACCAAACGATAAATAAATTATCGATAGAGAAAGAATAGTTTTTATATATATATATATATATATATAGGGTAGGACAATATTTTGGTACACTCCATTGACGAATTTGTTTTGAGACTACTACGTACGTCTACATTGAAGAATAGTTTTACTTTTAAACTTGTGGAAATTATTTATTATTAAAGAAATGAATAAGATGATAACCTACCATGCATATATATATATATATTGTCCTAAAAAAAACAGATTGATTTAAGGAAAATTAATCTCCTTCCACGTACGTACGTAACCTATGATATTGTAATACATCATTAAGGTATAAATGGGGATTATTGGTGTATTAAATTCCAAGCTAATTAAGGCAGTAACCTAAATTAATTCATTATTACTGCAGTACAAAAAAAAAAAAAAAAAACAAGCAAGAAGGAAGACATATACATACATACATACAAAAATATGAGCAAAACATCATCATCATCATCATCATCATCATCAATAACAAAGTCCGTTGATCATGTAAAGATTTCGAAGCAGGCAGTGGTTTCAGTTTCAATCCTACTTCTTGCATTTGGATTCGTTTACTGCGTTTTATTCAACAATTATTATTATGGAAATCTCATTGCTTCACCTTCACTTGGAACCACGGTTTGTTTGTTTCATTCATTCGTATATATTTATTTACACCATAAATACATTCATGTTGGTATTTATCACTATCAATTTCTAACGCTACGTCCCGAGATCTTGTAGTCATCGTCCTCCTTATCAAATACTAACATGCATTTATCTGTTACTCGTACCAGTAGTATTTTATAAGATTAATCATCATGTGGACGGAGCATGCATATACATACATACATACATACATACATACATACATGACGATTAATGAAATAATCCTCCCAATATAAGTATAGAGTATACCCGTACAACTTTCCACAGGTGTAAATTAAATAACTATGTAGATAAATATTATTTGAATATTCAACCTTGCTTTAACCCAAATAATTATTATGTAAATTAGTGTCTTATTTCCCGAAGCCTAAATTTTAGGTATCTTCCAAAAAAAACTTTTTTAAGAATCTTCAATTGATTCTAGCTCGAGTAGGTCTTCCTTGTGACAGACATATCCGTCACAATTCAATAATCACTTGGCTAGAAAAGATAGGTTTGAAAGTAACACATGAGTTTGTAACTCCATCCTACATTACAAATAACTTAGTATTTTCCAAAGTTTTTTTTTTTTAGATTGATGAATGAATTATTGATCATTTTTTTCTTACGATATGGTAGAGAGCTTGTGTATAAAAGACTAATTGGTACAGTACGATATTTCCGATGAATCGTCAATTCGTCAAGTAAATAAATTAGATTATTATACTGTATATAATTAGTTGGAGAAATAAAAACTACAAATGATTGAGTTTACTATACATGAATTATTATTATTATTATTATTATTATTATTATTTTTTTTTTTTTTAAAAAAAAACGGAACTTGCATTAAACACCAGAACAAATTACAAGAAGTTAGAGGGAAGCCGAGATACTATCTGGGCCCCCACTCCCTTAGCGATTGCAAAGCTAATTCTAGTGAAAATATGAAATGCCGCACGCGCTCCAGCATCCTGAGAGAAAGCAAATTTTCGAACCCGCTGGAGCAGAGAAACAGCATCCGTGTCGAGCTCGCCGAGAGAGGAGAAGGAGAAAGGTAAGAAACCATATCCGATCGCAGTGCAGCGTGCCTGATACTTGGCACACTTACGACGGGCAGCATCAGCAACGACCCGTCCGGGCTCGAAAGCGGTGAGGCCAGTCTGAGTCAAGGGCGAGGACCCAGTCAGATCAACACAAACATCACGCCCCTTGTCCCACGAGTAAAGCAGGAGGTCGGCTGGTCGCAAGGGCTTGTCATTATCGTCGCAGAGGCCAATCTCCACCTCCTTACCTGCAGAGATCCCAGTTCGGAAGCAAATATCCAACAGTGTGTCCCGAACAAGGTTATGGCGATGTTTAATCCCCACAGTACCAGCACACGAAACCGCGTGATCGCCAAAAATATCGCCTCTGAGGCCCCTGGAGCAAGAAGAGCAGGTCCCGGAAAGCGGAAACAGAGGGACTCCAAGGCGGTAGCTGAGCACACTGCGATATGTCCGACCGTTCATGGTTTGCCCAAGCCCAGAAATAGGAACAGCCCTCAACCAGTCCGAAGAATGGTCCCCCTGCTGAGATTTCCACAGGGCAACCTGTCGAGGAGTCAAGGAGAAAACAGATTCTGCCGCTGAAGCAACCCTCGTGAAATATATATCTGCCAATTTCTTCATAAGTTTTGGGGCAGCGATCTCAGATGGGTTACTCAAGAAGGCAGAACCGGTGGCCTCAACGAACCCACTCAAGGCAGACTCAAAAGCAAATCCGTGGGCAGCGATCTCGGAGGGACGAAGCAGCTTAGCTTGCAAATCGGCAGACTGGAGGCGAGAAGCAAGGAAGGCAAAGTGAAGGGCATCCGCCGCAGCAAAGACACCGAGCCCCCCAAGAGAAAAGGGGAGGGTAGCCAGCCGCCACTGCCACTCCCCGAAACCGGGTCCGGACGCCGCGACAATACGCTCAAGGCTAGATCGGAGCGCAGTGTCGAAAGAAAGGTGGGCCGACCCAAAAGCAAGGGGAGAGCAAGTGCGCAAAGCAAAGTATAATTTAGAAATACCTGTGCACGCCCGAAGAAGAAGTAACTCACACTGGGGATCCTCAATCGTAGCAACCAAGTCCATGAGCTCTATAGTACGGGCGACCCTCTTCGAGACAAGGGCGCCACTGAAAGCTGGGCACACGCTGACCGATCCCCCCAGAACCTTAACACCGTGCAAGGGCCTGGCAATAGAGGTAGGGAAAACACCATCACACCTGCTTCTCGGATCTTCGACAGGCCAAAAGACCTCCGTCTTCGTAACATTGAGGTGGAGGCCAGAACGGGGGCCCTCCTCCATGATCATCTGAAGAACCTTCCCCACAACAAGCGTATCCCCAACAATAGTACCGTCATCGAGGTACCAAGCCTGAAAGCAAAGAGCAAAGGAATCCCTGATCCTACGAACCAAGGGATGCAGGACCAGAGAGAAAAGGAGGGGACCTAAAGGGTCACCTTGCTGAACCCCCTGGCAAGAACGGAGGCAGTGTTCCCCGTAGTAGAGCCTAGCTGGGCTGGAATAGCAAAACTCAACCCAGCGGGATAGGGCAGGACACTGACGACGGACCTCTCCCAGCATAGTCTCTCTGTCGACCAAGTTAAAGGCATTCTGGAAATCGACAAGCAACATGGAGAGACCCACATCAGCGCCGCGCTCCTCGACAAGGCGGTTCAAGGAATGCAGAATAGCCTCACCCCCGCTAGAAACACCTACCCCGAATTGAAGGCCCTCAAAATAGCCACTCAAAGATGGCCCAACCAAGAAGGCACCAACCTTGGAGACAAGGCGCCTCCAGATGGTGCCCACAGCAATAGGACGAACCCCTCCCCCTGGCTTAACGAGCGGGGTAAGCGGAGCACTGGCAATGTACTCACCTAGGACCTGCGGACACTTCCCCTCGAGAAAAAGGTTGACCACCCGGGTGATAGAGGCAATGGAAGAGGATGAGTATTACGAGTTAAAAAAGGTATTGAAGGCAGCGGCAACAGAAGACAAGACGGTAATACTGGCGACATTGAACGAAGCATGGGCAGCACCCAACTCCATATTCGACCTCTTCCTCGAGAGCTTCAGAATAGGTGACAACACGGCCGGGCTACTGGACCATCTGATCGTCATTGCAGTCGACGACAAGGCCTATGACCGGTGTCTCTCCTCGGTGCCCCATTGCTATTTCCTCAAAACCAATCACTCCCACGATATTGCTGCCCAAGCTGATTTTATGAGCCCCCATTATCTGGACATTATTTGGCAGCGGCTCGCCTTTTCCCACACCGTTCTCACCTTGGGCTACAACTTCATCAACACGGTAATTAATACTCCACGTACTAATATCTCTCCATAGTTTGTGTTTTGCATACTGACGATGATGATCTGTGATGGTCCAGGACACGGATGTGATGTGGTTTCGAAACCCATTACCAATTTTCACACAAGATTATGATTTCCAATTATCATGCGACTTCTTCAATGGTCGAGAGTATGATTTGGAGAACAAGCCCAACGTAGGGTTGATGTTAATAAGATCCAACAATCGTACAATCAAATTCTACGATTTCTGGGTGAAAGCACGACCCTACTTTCCTAGGCAGCATGAGCAAGATGTGTTGAATGTTCTAAAACATGGGGATTATATCAAAGAAATCGGATTAAAAATACGATTCTTGGATACGGATTATTTCGGAGGGTTCTGCACACCAAGCAAAAATTTCAGTAAGGTTAGCACCATGCATGCTAATTGTCGCGTGGGTTTGCCGAGCAAAGTTGCTGATATTACTACTACGCTTCAAGATTGGAAGAACTACACCATGTCGCCCAATAAAACATCCACGCTATTCAAGTGGACGATGCAAAATCCCTAATATTATTGCTTAGAGAAGAGCACACTACGTCGCAGGTGGTCTGAGTAAGGGAGCTCTTATCAGCTACCATGAGTTATTGACTACGTTAAGTCTGGATTTTTGTATATTCCGTATTGAATCATCTTCATGTATGTATCTATGTACAACTCAAAAGTCCAAATAATGTGTAATTCATCCTATTTTATTCTCTTAACTTAAGATAGCTTCTTCTTTTTATGTACAAAAGGCACAAATTAACACAGCAAAAGCGTATTTAGCTTCGCGTAGCTAAACATAATAAAATAAAGTCTCTGTGGAAAGTTTTCAGGTCGAGCTGAGAATCCTTCTTCAGACAATCAAAGATCATTTCCGTCAACTTTCCCGATTCCTTTTTTTGCCCGTATGATGCATGGACAAGATTCCTCTTCTCCTTATACATAGGAACGTACAAGTCGAGGATGTGATGGAGAGAAACGGATTGACCTTCCCCTTCTTCCATAGCAAAAGCAGTCCTCCCATCCTTAGTGATAAGCTGTAGAGCAAGAAGTCCGAATGCAAATACATCAGCTTGGGCAGTACCCACACCTGTTTGTCAAGAATGGAGACGACACCAGACTTGTCATGGACATTGATGGTGAGAAAGATAAAGTCTGTGGTCACACGCACACAGTCACACATGCTTATGGAAGGGGGGAAAAAGCGTACAAAGTACCGCCAAAAGAGAGACAAATCTATCAATAACCATAAACGTTTGACTACAACTTCATATTAAAGTGGGATTCTCTGAATTTGTAGCACAATGATTAAGATTAGGTCAGAACAACCAATTTTGAGACCAAAACTGAAACCGACTTATGAAACCATGTTATAAAACAATCACATGGAATAAACCGACATGAATTGAGGAATGTTGCCTTCAATACGACGATTGTTAATTCACCATGCACATCCTAGTAAAATGGAGATTATGCTGAGGTACCCATATTTAGAGGTTGAGGATCATAGAACAGACTCTTAAACCCCAGCCCTTCTGTTGGTTGGATATTAATTACCCTAGGAAGAAACTATGATAGAAGGCTACCGAGGATTTATCATACTCGGTAACAATAATTCACCAGAGAATCATTTGCACGATGTTAACCGGCATAAGCATAAACAAACACAGGAAATATACCTTCTTGTTTTGTAGCATAATATCTGGGACTAGAGTGTATGCTTCTTTCGCCTTCCACTATGCAATGCCTGAAATCAATGAGTTTAGGCACAAAGTCCTGCAAATTTATTACCAATCTTTTCATCAGTTGGATCAAATGAAAAGAAAGATACAAGAGACGCAAACGAGAAAAAAAATTGGTGACCATTTTCCCCAAGAAAGAGTCTAATAAGTACCTCGGTCACAAGTACATTGTTGGTGCTGATATTAGAATGCACAAATGGCCCTTCTGGATGGCTGTGAAGAAACGCAAGGGCAGAAACAGTTCCTTTGAGAATCTTAACAGCTTGTTCCCATGTCAACCCTGATTGATCAAACGGAGTTTAAATATTTATGTGTCGAGGAAAAAAAAGCCAGTGGCTGGGACTCTTGAGTCATGACAAATGTAAGACATTTGACACAAGAAGGTAGTATCTTTATTATCTTACAAAGACCAAATAGCACTGGAATAGATCGAGGCAAAGTGATGACAAACAGATAGAGAAAGGTAAGACAACGAAGATGCATGACTCCACAGAACTACTGAATACGGAAACGGGTATAGCAAAAAATGACTTCACAGAACTACAATAGGATCATTCTAAAATCACAGATATGAAAAAAAAAAAGAGCAAGCACTCAACTAACCTTCAATGATTTTTGACAACGGCCTTGCCTGGAACATCTCATAGACAAGATAAAAGTTCTCCTTTGTCTCACAGAACCCAATCAAGCCAATGATATTCCGATGTTTAAGGGAACACAATTTCAACTCGTTCTGCAATTCGAGTGAACAGAAAGAAAAAGCATGAGTACAACAGATGAATCGTGAAGAACATCCTAGTGAATCATGACTAGATTCACACTTTCACGCAAATCCATGCATGTTACCTATTTGTGCCATCGTTATTTATTTATTAATATCTACGTATTGGACACCATACTAAGTGCATAATGTGTACCAGTATAGGAGGTACTATGAATTAGGCTGTGAAATGATGAGAACGAGATTAATTCACTAAGTCAATCAAAGTATGACATCAAGCACAGAAAGAATATGCTTGAAAGAAGAAAACTGATCTAAAATAAAAATTATCAGGCAAGGGTAATAGAATAAATATACGTTCATCTAACACAGATAATTGCAACTTCAACAATTAAACTAGTTTTAATGCTACTTAATCACAGTAAAAGAAAAGAGAAATATAATTGAGAGCCACTAGTTGAAAATTTAGTTTTTAATCGTCCGGACATAGTAAAGTTTATCTATGCATATAGTTATATAAAGAGAAAGAAGCTAGGTTATTTTATTTACAATTCATGAACTCTTCCTTTTAAAAAGATAGGCACTAATTATTCCTTCACGAACTCTAGTGCTCTCTTCATACCAAGTATAAGCCCTTCGCATTAATAATGCATACATAAGCAATCTCCCATTAAATCAAACATAAGCCCTTCTCATTCATGGACAAGAACCTCAACCACAAGCAAGACGAGAAAGCAAGCAAGCCGAAAAATGCCACTAAAAAAGATTGTATCAATTCATGAACTCTTAAATTTTGAAGGTTGGGGATATGCCACTATATATACCATTGATAAGGGAACACAAAAAGCTAAAAATGATTAACAACTTAAAATACTTAGGATGGAAAAGGCGCAGAAATTTAGATTTTTATCAGCATGCAGAAAGAGCTTGATACAATGCACAAAGAAATACACAAGAAAAAGAGATTAAATGACAGAAGTAAAAAAGCGAGAAAGTTGACAGTAAACACTAAACACTAACAAGTGACATCATAATGTCAACTCAAGTTTTAAGTCTTTCAAATTGCGCACTCGGGTTAGGAAAAGGGAAAAAAACAAGGTTTCGCAAAGAAGATATAACAACAATCGGAATCCGGTTCAAGAGGTGGTAGAATATTAATGTGTCTAAGCAATGCTTTGGTTGATCACTTGTTAGGGAACACGATCATTAAACTTTAGTCTACAACAAAGTGATTAGTGCCTTTGGTGACCAAGAATTTATACTGCTAAAAGTTAATAGAACCCATGTGAAGTCAAAAGCATGATCATGTACTCGCTATATAATGAGTATACTTTGAATTCTGAATGAAGAGTTTCTTCTTGGTTTCCTCCCCGAGTAGTCTGTGACACTCTGATCGCAACCTCCATCTCTTTGAGACCATAAGTATTATGGGCAGGAATGCGACGTAGGAATATGTCACCAAATGCATCTACATTGCCAATTGGTTGCTGACTAAGAAATGCTTCAACATCTTCAAATTTGAACTCCATATTCTGAGATCCTATTTAACCAAGCAAAGTTCAGCATGACTAACTTTATAAGCTCATCAGTTTGATTATTCCATTTTCAGACCGACGTTCACCTCAGAACAATACCATACCATACTTTGTAACAAAATCAAAACTTTAAGCAAACCCAATTTACTTAACATCCAATATTCACCAATGCAAAACTCTCAAATACGAAATTCATTAAAAATTCTCAAAAAATTTAAACAGTCTAAATTAAATTTCAAGGATTCTAATGAATCCAGTAAAAATTCAGAAAAATTCAAACGCAATCATTTGTACAGATGAATCATTCATCAAACTTTTTTTTTATAGTGATGGATTAACAAAAGCAAACATTATATTGGCGAGTGATTAGGTAAAAGAAAAAAGAAATAATCTTTTGAAACCCAGTAATAAAAAGAATCTAATTTTGCAATTTATGTGAAAAATCAAATATTGGATACTACACTACTACTACTACTACTAGTACTACTAGTGTAGTGAATGAATAAAAAGAGAAAGTAAGGGTAAGAAGGAAGATGAGTAATACAAGTTGAGAATGAATGAATCAAGCAACACCGTACCAAGCTTGAGGTATCAAGTTAACCCGGGCGGATAGTTTGGCAAACAAACAAATATGAGATCCAGATGTTGTACCAAGAATTTGAGGAGTGAAAAAATAATAATAATAATAATAATAATAATGAGAAAAGTAGAATTGAGAGTGAAATACCTTTACAAGGAATCGAGACAGACCGGAGATGGAAGAGCTTAATCACTAAACTGAATTACTGCTACTGCTTACGGACAACCGAACAACCAGCTTGTTTAGGTTAGTGTTAGTGAGTATCCCCTCCCCAATTGGCCGTCTCTCCACCTTTTTGTGTCTCATCTTTTCCTCTACCCTTTAATAAAAAGGGAGAGACCCTCCTCTACCCTTTAAAAAGGGAAAGATTGCGGTAACTAGGGCTGTGCAACCGGGCCACCCGGTCCGACCCAGACCGGACCCGGTTGGATCCGGATCCGGAATCGTCAAATTTCATGACCCTGGATCCGGACCGGAAACCAAAATATTGACCCTGGTCCGGTTCGGAAAAACGGGTCCGACCCGGACCGGACCGGTTGGCCCGGAATTTTCAATTTTTTTTGGAATTCCGGTCCAAAATTCCGGCCCGGTTTGGACCGGAAAACCCGGAATTTTTAAGAAATAAGCATAATTCCGGGTTTTCCGGTCCAAACCGGTCCGGACCGGAAAAAACCGGGTCAGGACCGGACCGGACCGGAACCCGGAATCGCCCAAAATGATGGCCCGGAGCGGACCGGAATTTTTTATTCCGGATCCGGTCCGGTCCATTTTCCGGGTCCGACCCGGATTTTGCACACCCCTAACAGTAACTACAGTAAACCCTAAAAAAAAAAAAAAAATCATATAAATAGTGTCTCTTGCTTTCTCCGCCCTCTCCTTCCATCACTCTCTTCCGCCATTTTTTCAGTCCCTCTCTCTGTTCCTCTTGTTTTCTTCCCTCTCTATTCCTCGTCATCGCTTCGTGTTCATTTTTCGTGTTTGGTTTTACATGTTTTGCTTGTCTTTACTTTTGTAGAGCTTCGTTTGCAATTCTTGGGTTTCTGTTTTTCATTTGCGGTTCTGCTGCGTTATGTCTTCTTGCGTTTGTGTTCGCTATTTTCTTCCGTGGGTTGCTGTTTTTTTGTTGTTCTTGCTTCTGACAATTTTGTTTTCCATTTACGATTTAGGGGTCGGCGGCGGTGGATCAGGATTCTGTTGATGATGATGGTGCCGCTTCTGATAAGCAGGTGATTTTGTCTGCCCATTTCTGTTTTTGGGTTGTTCAAGTTCCAGTCTTTTATGGATTTTTTTGGCTTTTTTGGTCGAGGGATCGATCCGAGTAAATTGATCGGCTCAGGTAAATTTTGGTGTAAATTTATGTGCATCTACCCTTGTTTCGTTTGATTTTGTGACTGTGATTTATAGCTGATTATGTGCTAAGACATGAGTTTTGTTTGTTTTACGCGACTTCCATTTGGATTTTTGCGAGTGCTTTAGTCTGTTTCCCGTAGATCGGTTGGATTTTTGGGCTTGTTTAGTCCGCTTCAGGTAGATTGATCCTCAATCTGGGTTAATTAGGTCTTCTTTTCCCGACTTATTTCTTGTTTATGCCCAAAATTTGATCTGGGTTCTTCTTGTTTTTGGAAGACTGACCCTTTCATGCTTTGTTTTTTTTTTTTTTTTTTTTTTTCAGTTTATCGTGGTTTTTTATCGACTCGATTGGTTTATTGCAGATCTAAGACATGGGTTTGGTCTGTTTTGCAGGAATTTCATTTGGTTTTTTGCCACAACAACCAAATCAAAGGGTTTATTCTGCAAACAACCAAATTTCATCTCTAGGCCTGCGATCGTTGCTGAAATTGGGGAAATAAGATGCGATTTTACTGGGTTTTCGAAATTTTGTGGTAAGTCGATCTTTATTGTTTTAAATTAATTGATGATTTTTCGGATGATGATGATGATCGGATCGTTTTCGATTAATTTGACGACTTTAGTTCATCGATTTTTGTGAGAAAGGTCGCGATTTAATCATGCTGTTGTTTCGGGATAATGTCGTTTATGTGTTAGGGTTTGTATAATTCGTGACTCCTGCTTGATTTTTTTATTGAATTTGACGACTTTAGTTCATCAATTTCTGTGTGAAAGGTTGTGATTTAATCACGCTGTTGTTTTCTTTTCTCCTTTTCTATTTCTGATTTCTTCTCTCTATGTTTCTCATCTTCGGTTTTTTGTTTCCTCTTTGTTTTGGGTTCTTGATTTCGTTTTTTTCGCCATTGATCTTCGTTTGGTTGCCCCTCTTTTTTTTCTTCGATTCTCGTCTTTGGCTCCCTGATTTTCGTTCTGCTGCCTTTGATTTCCTTTGTAATTTGCTTTGATTTCTCGATTTGGGGTTCCTGATGTTGCTCTTTTTCTCTTTTGTTTCAGGTGGATCGATCCATCGCGAGGTTTGGTTTTTTTAGGGGCCTGGGATGATCCAGGTATTATTGTGTGTTTTTTTTTTGCGTTGATCTTGCTTCTTCCCCTTTTTTTCCAGGTGGATCGATCCATCGATCACGAGGTTTGGCTTTTTTTTGGGCCTGGGATGATCCAGGTATTATTGTTTTTTTTTTTCATTATTTTTTCACGTTGATCTTGCTTCTTCCCCTTTTGTTTCGGGTGGAGCGATCGATCGATCGCGAGGTTTGGTTTTTTTAGGGGCCTGGGATGATCCAGGTATTATTGTTTTTTTATTTTTATTTTTTTAGTTCTTTTTTAGTTTTTCACGTTGATCTTGCTTCTTCCCCTTTTCGATCGATCGCGAGGTTTGGTTTTTTAGGGGCTTGGGATGATCCAGGTATTATTGTTTTTTTATTTTTGTTTTTTAATTTATTTTTGAGGTTGTTCACAAATTTTCAGCTTACTATATCTCAGTAGAAGGGGAAGAAGACAATGAACGAGGATGAGGTCAAAAGCAAAAGCCAACATACAGGGAGCGACGATGAGGAAGAGCAGGTAGATTGTCCTCGTCTTGCCTTTGTTTCACTTTCTTTTCCTTTTCCTGATCTTGCCTTGTTTTTGGTTTTCTTTGTTCATCCTTTCATTTCAGGTCAGCTGACCGATTCAGGTGGTTTGATCGATCCAGGCTGACTGTCCTCAGCTTTCCTTCAGTTTCATCTTTCGGGTCAGCCGATCGATTCAGATATTTTGATCGATACAGGTAGATTGTCCTCATCTTGCCTTCGCTTTCATTTTTTGAAAGTTTAATTTGTCGAGTATATCCATCTTCAGCTCATGACGCGTCAACATAGTGAGGATAAGAACGTTATTTGACTTGTTTTATTGTTGAGACGGATATGTTTGTCAGTTCGTCACAGGGAAGACCGACATTGAATTTTATATGTATTGTTGTTTCCTGGTTTCAGAGTGGTAGTTGTTAAAGTTTACAGCTTTTTGAATTGTTTTATATTTTCCTGTCTATGATTTTTTTTTTCTTCTACGGCTGAATAGTATGTGAAATTGTGAGTCTTTAGTTGAATGTTTCAAAGCCAATAATAATTTAAAAAGGATGATGATGATGATTTAGAATTACTGTGTTAAATGTCGAAAGAACATCGAGTGATTTGCCTGGAAATCGATGTAGGAATTATGTGACTCGAGATGGAATGACTGTGAGGAAAAAGTAAAAAAGGTTAATAACTTTCTCGACGAATTTTATCATTCCGTGAATAAGTTCTAAATTTGTTTTTTTTTCTGTGAATAGGGAAATGACTGAAGACGGTAAAAACCTGTTATTTGACCATGGTGCTCCGTATTTCACTGCGACAAATCTCACTGTTTTGGAGGTTGTGCACGAGTGGGAATCTAGAGGTTTGGCTGCAGAGAGGAAACAGAGATTCGGATCGTATGATTGCTTCTCCAACAAATTTATCGATCATGACGATGTGGCTGTCATTCTTAGCATTTATCTAATCTTTCCGAAATCACTGCAATATTTCTGAAATCTGTGCATTTCTATAGCATTGCAGGAATCGTCAAAAAGGAGGTTTCTTGGCGTTCCAGGCATGAACTCGATATGGAAAGGTTTATGCAACGACCCTGGTATCCATCTGCGTTCTGAACTTCTAATGCTAGATTATACGTTACGACTTTTTCTTTTGCTGTTTCGGATCTCAGATAGTCTATTATGACCTCTTCCTGCAGAAATCGAGAGTAAGTTTGGCGTTGGTGTTGGAAAGTTGGAGTGGATGGCCCATGAAAATTTATGGTAGATCTTCGGTTTGGATGGACAGTCTCTCGGGAATTTTGGTGGCTTGATAGCGATAAACAAGCTTTTGGCCGTGTCTGGTTTCCTGCATTTAAAAGGAATCCCTCCACCGATTGGTTAGTCACCTTTTTATCGCCAGTTCGTTCAATATGTGTTTTTGTTAAGAATTTCGCGATTTTAATGTGATGACTCGCCTCTGTTTGAAATTCGAGATTCCACAGATACGAACGCGGCTCCTGAAACAGCATCGCGGATGAAAGACCTTCCGGCCAGACCGTGTTTTGCTCATACGCTAGCCTTCACCGAGCCTCTACAATCTGTGAGAAATCGGAACACCACAATGTTTTATCTTTTGTCGAACATCACAACGTCATTAACATCTCTTCACCCGATTCCTGTGAAAGGCTTCTCATTTGTGAATTCAGAAGTCCTGAGATCAGCCTCGTGCGATAGCATTAAGCCCGGCCGTGCTTCATCTAGGTCAGTGTCGTACTGTCGTGTTTAATTGATACTCCGTAGTATTTAATATTGATATTTTGTTTGTTTAATTTATGATCATCGTGACCTTCCTTTTTATGGGTGTGATCGCTTTAGGTCTTTTGATCGACGCGGGTAGGCTGTCCTCGTCTTGCCTTTGTTTCCTGTTTCCCCGTTTCCTCGTCTTGCCTTCGTTTTTTTTTTACTTTTGTTCTCCCTTTCGTTTTAGGTAAGCAAGACCGATTCAGGTGGTTTGATCGATGCAGGTAGGTTGTCCTCAGTTTTCCTTCAGTTTCGTCTTTCGGGTCAGCTGATCGATTCCGATATTTTGATCGATGCAGTTAGATTGTCCTCATCTTGCCTTCGCTTCCATTTTCTCAGATTTTACTCGTCTTGCCTTCGTTTCTTGGTTTTTTTTCCTCCTTGCTCTCGTTTCAGGTCGCCTAACCGATTCAGGTGGTTTGATCAGTTCAGGTAGACTGTCCTCGGCTGGCCTTCGTTTTTATCTACTTCTCGCGGTGCGATACTGCTGCTTCTTTCATTTCATTTCCCTGTCATCCCCTTTCCTCTTAGCTCCAGATGCGCGGCTGGTTTTTCGCTTCCTTTTATTCTTCTCTGACGGTTTCTCCGTTATCTCGTCTACCTGTAGGTCCAGGTCCGCGGCCAGCTTTTTGTGGTTTAGTCCTTTCGTCTCAGGTAAGGTGATCGATTCACAGGGTTTAGTTTTATGAAGGGATTTGGATGATCTAGGTATTATTGTTTTCTCTCCCTCTTTCAGGTTCCTGATTGTCGAGTGGCCATTTCTGATGACCCTCGAGCTGTTTCCTGAGTAGTGTTCACCGCAGATCATCGATCGTTTTTTCCCAGGTGATCAGTCAAAAATCTGTTTTGGGTTTCAGGGTCTCGGTCTTTTCTGCTTGCTCGCTTATTAGGTGTAGTTTTGTGGTATGGGTGTTGCTGATTTGTGTTCTTTTTTTGGTCTGCATGGTGTGACGATGTTTTAATCGAAGGAGATTCTGATGAGGACGAGCTCATCTTGGCTTCGTTTTTTTATTTCTTTTCTGGTTTTGATGTTGCTGTTTTTTCGTGTCGTTTCAGGTCGATTCAGGTAGAGACGTAGAGTTTCCTCGTCTTGGCTTCGTTTGAAATTTTCTCTTTTTTTCCTTCCGTCCCAGGCCAGGTGGTCGCTTCATGTATCTTGATCGATTCAGGTAGAGTTTCCTCATCTTGGCCTTGTCTGCAATATTTTTTTTCCTTTCCTCTCGTCTCAGGTAAGGTGGTCGACTCACAGGATTTAGTTTCCTCAAGGGATTTGGATGACCCAGGTATTATTGTTTTTTTTTTTTTTTTTTTTGCTTTTTTAGGTTATTGATTGTCGGGTGGCCCTTTCTTATGACCCTCGAGACGTTTCCTGCGTAGTGCTCATTGCAGATCGTCGATCGCTTTTCTGCAGGTGATCAGTCGAAGATCTATTTTGTGTTTCACGGTCTCGTCTTTTCTATTTGCTTGATTATTAGTTGTAGTTTTCTGCTATTGGTGCTGCTGATTTGTGCTATTTTTTTGGTTTGAATGGTGTGATGATATTTTTTAGTTGAAGGAGATTCTGATGAGGATGAGCTCCTCTTGGCTTCGTTTTAAATTTCTTTTCTGGTATTGATGGTTCTGTTTTTTTGTGTCGTTTCAGGTCAGGTGGTCGCTTCATGTACCTTGATCGACTCAGGTAGAGTTTCCTCGTCTTCGTTTCGTTTAAAATATTTTTGGCCTTCATTTGATCTCAGGTAAGGTGATCGATTCAAGTGGCGTGATTCATTTCATCTCAGGTAAGGTGCTCGATTCAAGTGGCTTGATCGCTGCAGGTAGATTGTCCTCATCTTGGCTTCGTTTTCAATTTTTTCCCTCGTAGTGATGCTTTTTTCCTTTCGTTTCGCGTATGGTCCTAGATCTAGATCTATTCTCTTTGATTTTTTCAATTTTTCATTTGCCACTCACTTGTTGGTGCTACGTTTGATTTTGCTGGTCGCTTTGTGCCTGCGTTACCTTTCCGCTCTTTATCTTCACTTTCTGAGTTGCGTTCATTAATTTCCTGTGATCTTGAACTTGATTTTGATGATGTTTTTTGGTTTACAATTGCATGTTTTTGGGTTTGCTTGGTTGACTTTCTTTGTGTTCGTGCAGCTGTTTATTTTTTTTCCTTTTCTTTGTGCTCGTGCTGACGTTCTTCTTCCCTTTTATTTCAGATAGAGTGATCGATTTTCGGTGAATTGATCGACTCATTTCAATTTTGATGTACGTTTGTTTGCATCTAACCGTATCTTATCGTATTTGGTCTGCTTCTGTTTTTGTTTTTGTTGATTATTTCTTGTATTTTGTTATGCGGGCCTTCTTCGTTCTCGTCATCCTTTGATTTGAGCTCTTTGGGGTTGAATTACCTGCCTTCTTTTTCCCTGGTTATTGTTCGATTTTGGGTTTACGTTCTCGGATTTTAAGGGTTTCGGTTCCGGTTATTGTTTATGGCTGCAATTTAATTTGGGCATTCCTTTGCTGTTTGCTTGAACCCAGGTCATTGCTCGCTGGCGCCGTCATGAGGTTGGGTCATCCCTGCTGTATCAGTTTCTTCCCCGGACTATAAAGACGGGTTTTTAAAAAAAGTATAAAAGAAGCTTCTGTCGGAGTATATATATCAATGATTTCACGCTAATTTGACGTTTTAGTCGAAAGATAATCGAATGTCTTTTAAATTTGTTTATTTGAAACCTTACCTACCTTCTGTTAAACCTCGTCGTTTTGAATTGTGGCTTCCCTTTGCTTATTGCTTGGACCCAGGTCGTTGCTTGCCTGCGTACCCCTGCGAAGAGTTCATCGCCTTTCATCACCTGTGAACATTGCCCTGGTTTTTGCTTATATTTGTCAATTTCGAATTCCCTCGGGGCCGTAAACTTTGTATATAGTCCGTTCAGCTATAACATAGCGTTTTACTGCTTCCGAGTAGTTTTCTGTTGCCATTGTTTTCCATTTCCGAGATATTTTGTGAAGAGGTGATCGTTGGCAAAGTGCGTACGCCCCTTACAAATGAGGAAATAAAGAAACACTTTCACTCAACTCGGCGGCTACATGTGTAGACTGACCATCTATCTGTAAAAGATGGTGTTGTCAGCAATGTGCACACCAGCAGCCGCCTACTATGCCCAACCTCTGCACACCAGCAATGATATTTTATGCAGTTAGGTGAATGAGCTGTAATCTTGAATATAAAAATAGTTGAGAGACAAATGACTTTTGGCGTGTAGTGAAAGGTGGAGTCTGAAATAAGGCAAAGTAGTAGTAGTGCATGTATGTCGTATGTGAGTTGTATGGCGTTATTAGATTTGAAGGTGATGGACGTTTAGTAGAGGGAAATTTAGTGTTTGTGACCTTTTTTGTTGGAATTTCTACTCATCGAGAGCAACTTAGTTACGCTCCAAGTATATATTCATATTCCTCTGTCCCCGTCAAGAGTTTACAGATAATTCAGTAACTACGGTAGAAAAGTTCGAGATTTTTTAACGGTTTTTCAAGCATGTGTCCACCGGGCACACGTTAATAAGCCGATTAAGGTAAGAATCAAATTGATATTGTCACAAGTAAATTATCACTCGTCTCTTCCAGACTCATCAAACCCAATTCATCGTAATCGTGAAAACTAACCTTATAAAGTTGTCACGAGTATTATCAAGTACTGGTAATAGCATTGTCACGAGATTTGATGAGGTTTGATGGGTTTGACGACTATGCCATGAGATAAGGTTCACATTTTCAGTGAACCGTTTGCTAAAGACAACCCGAAAGTCGGAAACAAAACCCATAGACTATACCCGGCTAGAAGGGGACCTGGACCGGAACCTGTTAGGTTCAGTTTTCCCAGGTTTTAGCCCGGACCGAAGATCAGACACCAAATACTGTATTTTTTTGGACATCCAGATCATAGTTTGTAGTTTTGTACCCTCTTTAGTCTTTTGTACCGACAGTCCGCCACCTTTTCATGTTGTACTTGGACACTTGCATATTTGGCTGCTACAGTCGATCCTAGGCTAAAATACACCAGAAGGGGACTCGGTTTTCCAGGTTTGGACGAGACCGAAGATCAGGCACCGAATAACATATTTTTGTGGACGTCAGGACCGTATTTTGAACTCTCTTTTGTGCCGACATTCCGACACCATGTCATGTTGGACTTCGACAGTTGCATATTTGGCTACTACAACCGATCCTAGGCTAAAATACGCTCTATACTTGTCGTCTGGAAAAAAAAACATAGTTCATGAGTCATGACTCCGATCATATCGTCGTAAAATGTTGACACAATTCGACAACGTAGACGTTACGCTTCTGCATTCTGGTTTCGCAGGCATGGCTTCCATCCGAGGAAGTGTACTCACATTCCGTCAAAGACGCAAATTTGTGAGTAACTAGACCAAGTTAGATGAAATTAGTTCCACAAGTATTGACACATGATCGAAGTTTACAATATTTTGGTCACTAATACGTCAACTAAGTGAGGTATCGTGTATCGTAATTGTCCATAATTAATTGTCCTTCAAGGCTCCTATTTCACTTGTTAATATGTTTGACCATTCAATATTTCGTATGTCCGTATGTTTAATGAGCTCAATAATTTGTGAAAATCCCGATTCCGGGTCCGTATTCATCTAGATGAACGAGTGTTGATTTCTGTCACACGCAACGTGCACTAAGTCGTGAATGAGAATCATTTCGACTTCAATGTTGCTGTAAAAACTCTTCTCACTAGAGTTAGCCCTCGTTTCTCACGAGCAAGTGTTGACTATCGAGATTCATTTTAAGTTTAAGACACGTTACATTCTACCAGTTATCGAGATTCATTTTTAAGTTTAATACGCGTTTATAACCTACCCAGTATCGAAATTCATTTTATGTTTAAAACAGGCGTACTCTGTCAAATATCGATAATTATTTTAAGTTTAAATCGAATATCGAGTTTTTTTTTTTTGGGAATTCACAAACTCGGGATTAACTTGATTGATTATATAATCACTCAAAACAAGAGCTTCAACATTGTTCGGCCCATTGTCTTCCCACACTCACCGTCCAAAGTCTCGAGAAAAAAACCAAGAGAGTTCGTGAGCAACCTGAACGCGAGATGAAGACGGTACCCATCGAGTAGCTGATTAGAGTTAGTTTTGTTCGTCATAATATATATCCACTACCTCTATTCTTATCGAAGATTAACATCATGAGTTAGCTAGCGTGCATTATGTATCCTAAATACTACGAGTAATAACTATGAAAATTGGTCTACTGATTGAAGATTTACACTATTGATTGCATGAATCGAGTCTTTCAAACTTAGGTCTTATTAAAGAGACACATATGGGAACGGGAAAGATAAGATAAAGTGGAGAAGGAGGAGTGATTTTAGTAGGCAGGGAAGGATGAACATGAAAATAAATGTCATTAGGAGGGAGATGGGAGAAGAAGGGCGAGTGAAGAGGAGAGTTTAGAGGTTTTTAGGGAAGATGTCATCACTGAACTAGATGATAGAAAGAAAGTCATAGTTAAGGACGGGTCTTTGACAAGAAAGGGGAGAAGAAAGAGAAAGGGATGTGAAGGAGGTGAAATGTACCGAGGTACCGAGGGAAGAAGAGAGGGTACAATATTAGAAGAGGGGGTGAAGATGGTAGAGGTAGAAGGAGATGATAGCGTCTTCTTCTCCAGTTTTTAGGCTTCTGTTTCCCTTGATTTTTGTTTTTTTGTTTGTTTTTTTGTCCTTTTCTTTTTTCCGTTTTGTTGTTCCTGATTTCCGTTCTGTTGCTATAGATTTCGTTTCTGGATTTTTTGCTTTTGCTCTTTTCCCCGTTCTTGGATTTCTGATGTCGCTCTTTTCCCCTTTCAGGTTGTAGATCTGCGATTATAGGGCGTCTTCTTCTCCAGTTTTTAGGGTTCTGACTCGCGACAAAATAAGCGTATCAAACACATTTCAGAGCTTCGGAACACCGACTATGCCTTCTGCCCTCTGACCTCTGTAAGCCCCTCCCTCTCTGTACTTTTCTCCTTGATCGGGAGACCATTGCTTCCATCATCCCTTCATATTATATGCAGAGTTCGCCTCCCCTTTTGTAGTGAATTTATGTCCTGCTGTGATAGCCTTTTGAATCGATTTTTTAAAGAGCTCAACTTTAAGCGGTATGGATCGAATATCTCATAATCAAAGTCCTGGCCTTTGTGCACTTACCTTGATGCTCTACCTCTACATGCTCAACGTGTTGCAGTTAGACTCATCTTAGATATGGGTGACTTCATTTTCCACTGAATTATGTGTATCGGCCTTTTAGTCTCTGTCTGCATGTCTGTTGTTGGTTGCAGTTCAACAAGAGGTGATTAGATTAGGGTTTGGAATAAAAGGGAAAAGTTATTCTGTGTTCAAATTGTGAAAATAAATGTGATTTGTGCCCAAAATTTACTGCACTGTGTTGAAATTTGTCGCCTCAGATTCTGTTAGGTTCAGTAGAATCTTGATGTGGATTTATGCTTCCTGAGAAGGAAATTCGCCAGTAATTATTTTGTTGTCTTCTTGAGTTCGCCTGCTTCGTGTTAGATTAAGTTCTTCCTGTTTGTGGGAACTACGATTATTGTTGTGGTCATGCATACCTTGTGGATTTTAGGAGTACACACAAAGTCCCCCATAGACTGATGGGACATGAATCTGAGCTAATTATCTGATCTTGGCTCACAGTACTTGCAAATCGATCAACAACGCAGGTTCTAAAATCCGATGATGGTGAAACTTCTGTGCAAGGGAGGGGTTGCTGACAACGAGCAAGTCGATAGAGCTGAAGAAATACAAAGGAGAAGGCGGAGGAAGCAGCGCCACTTGAAGTCTATATTTAGGCAGAGTCACAGCGTTCAGATACGTAGCAGGCAGACTACGTCAGCATCAAGTGTTCTGTCGAATGAAGATATCATGGACAAGTTTGGTATTCTTAGGCTGCAAACAGGCGGTTCGGCTGTCTCTGCTTTTGCTTGGGAGCATTTTGTGATGAATACTATGTACTATACCCTGTTTCCCTGTCACCTCGGTGTCTTAATGTACTGTCGTAGATTAGTATGTTCTCGGCGTAGGGTACGTTAATGACTCTGTCCCGTCTTAGTTGCACAGTGATGATTATTTATATATGTACCTAATTTGTAGGGGTCACTCATCTTTTACCATACAAGCACACCTCGCGCTACACCTCCAGGAAACCAGGCAACGTCCCCGCGCAGTTCCCATAGCGGTCCCTGCAAGTCCGGTAACGGATTCTCACCTACCGACTAACGCCCAGAAAGCGCGCGCATCGCGCGCGGTCCCGCTACTAGTATTATTAAAAGAGGAAACCATCCAGTCCTACGTGGCAACCCATATTCTCTCAATTCTTCCTTCCTTGCGCTCTCAGCAGCCTCCCCTAATCAGTCTCCTAATTCTTACTTATTGCTAAACAGTCCCTCCCATTTTTCCAACTTTACTAACTGCTCCCCCATTCCCACCAAACATTCACACTTTCCCATTAATTAGGATTCATTCAATACCCCAATTCAATCCCCTCATAAATCACCTCGGCAATACAAGCCTTGAACAAAGAATCAACCCTTCGATTCTCAATAATTCAATTTCAAAACTATCAATCCTCTGCACCGAATTACTATAAAATGGAGTCAGATTTCGGTTATGCTATTCAATCTTCACAGATCGTATCATTCATCAATATTTTTACAAGATTCAAGCAACAATGTCGCCTGAGAAGTTTGTCCCCATATCTGAAATGAAAGATGGCGATAGGATTGAAAACCGAATCACTCGAGGTTTTGTTGATTGATGATACGGTATTTTTCTTAAAACTGTTCTTTTAATTTCTTTGTTGGTTATATCAGTTTTCTACTTGAGGTTAGGTTGGTTTTTTTATATTTTTCTTTATGTATTTGGAGATTCTTTAATGACATGAGATTTTCAAGATACTGATGATAAATCTTGAGACATCGAGTCCTCTCATGTCATCTAAATAAAAGATACTGATGATAAAAAGACGACAATAAAGAGAGTATTCGAGTATTCTTGAAAATTTCATGTCATTAAATCTTCTAATTTAGATCTAATTTTGTATTAACCTTCTACTCTAAATCTTTCAATCTGATTATAAAAATAACTTTTAATTCGTTTTTCATGTTTTTTCAGTTCTGCTTCATTTGGATTTGGGTCCATGAAATTAATTCAATCAGGTACAGTTTTTTTTTACCAATATTCACTCCTTTGTTTATCAAATTTGAAATTATGAGTTTACAGTTGTGATTTATAACAATCAGTAACACTTTTTATGTGTTTTCATGTTTTTAGTATTTCAAATTTTAATTTTTAATTTTATATTTTATTTGCTATTGTATTGCATAGGTGAGAATCTTATAAAAAAAGGTAAAAGTAGGAGAATTGAAGGTCTTATATTTTCTGGAATGTGCATGAATCTTCTCCTGAAAAAGTAACGTTCTTTCCTTCATTTAATTTAATTAATTTGGTTTATTTTGCATATTGATTAAGTTATAAAGTTAATTAGGCATAAACTCTCTTCATTATTTTTGATTTATTTTTCTGGGTAGTAGGTGATTTTGTAGTTGAATATTTTTGTAGTACTACTTATTTATTGTAGTTTCTGTAGTTTTTAATTTTTTTAAAAAAAATGTAGTTTTATAATTGTAAATAATATACTTTTGCTTTGGATTGGATGCAAGATTTCATAGGTGGCTGAAGGATGTTCCTTGGAATCAGTTTCAAAACAAAGAATGAACCATTTAAGGTTGAGTTAATTATTTTATTCATTGAATTTTATAATTTAATTGGGTATTTTTAGAAATGAGAATACAGTAAAGTTAATTAATTGGATTAAAAAAAAAAGAGTACAATACAATGATTGCAGGACACCATTCACACTCCACGAAAATTGTTATCAATATACTTTCCTCTTTCCCATGAATTTCTCTCTTCTCTGTAAACCTTACTTGCTCCCTAATAAATTTCCTTCTCCCTCTATTTTTCTCTTCTTCTTTCCTGTTTCATTTTTTTAACTTCTCAACAAATTTTTTCCTTCCCAATAAATGATATGACTTTTTTCTGTTGTATTCAACAAATGATGTAGTTGATAGTTTTTTTAAAATATCTTACTGTAGCCCAAGTAACCCATAATGATGTAAATTTTGTAGATTTTACCTTAGATGGACAAATTATCTAAGGTTTGAAATATGGAGAGAGAGTTTAGCAAGAGAAAAAGATGATCGATCATTAAGGGTCATTTAACTATCCGAATAGTAATTTAACTCCTTTTTATTTTTTCTCAGATTTTTTGACGTTATGAGCCGATATAAGGGTCATTGAGCTTGGTTTATGGCCCAGGTCTAGAATTATTGTTGTACTTCGTTTAAATTTTTCATCAAGGTTATGTACAGACAAATTTGTGATAGGATTAACTTTTTTATGTTTTGTCACATTTATGATTTTTTCTTTTTGGTGCGAACATTTATGATTTTTAGGGTCATGCACTTTGTATGCTTTTTTTTATCCTATAACGTTTCAATTTTTTCTAGCATTGTTAACTTGATAGATATTCATTTATTTGAATATAAAATAATCAAATGAAAAGATTTGCAAAAATCAAAATTTTAAAAAAAAAGCTGCAATTGCAGCTCTTAATCGAGTCTATTACTCCTTCCATTTTCCTATATCTTGAGAAATGAATATTTCTTTTCCCTAAATAAATTATGATTTAATTTTTAATCAAATTAAATTTCAACTTTCCCATAATTTTTTATTTCTTCCAAATTTCTCTTCCCTACAAATTTCTATTTCCAATACATTCTCCTTCTTCCACATTTTTTTTCTCTATTCCATAGTTTTCCTTTCTCCATATAAGTTTCAACTTTTAAATCTGAACATTATTTGGCGCTATACGGATATAAAGATTTGTTTGACTCACTGAGTATAATACGGAGTACTCTGTTTTGCCTTACTACTCCGTATCGAATTAATACCATATGACCATATCATTGTTCCTCTTAAATTATAGTATTCTAATAAATTGTAAGAAAATATACAAATCTGCCGTATATCGGATTGTATACATAATTTAAATTGATATACAAATATTTACGGTATCTTTCAAAATTATTTGGAGAGTCATTTATGGAGACAGTCATCATTTTTTTACGAGGGACCCGCAGCTAGACCTGTCAAACGGGTCAGGCGGTCGGGTTTCGGGTTCGGGTAAAATACGGGTCGGGTGTATTTCGGGTTTGAAAAATATGGGTTTTATACGGGTTTCGGGTCAGGTTCGGGTCAAATACGAGTTATTAACGCACTTTAAAAACATTAATTTTCTTTACTTTTTTTAATCATAAAATACAATTTTTTTCTTAATTTACTTAATCATCTCATTTAATATGGAGTATATGATATTAGTGAGAATAAACATGTTTTATTTAATATATCTTTTAATTTACATTGATATTTTATTTCTACAAGAAGTACGAATATATATGACGAACTTTGACTCGATTTATTGATTTTTTTCTCATTATAATAATCATCTGATAAAAATATGATTTTAAAGATGTATACATAAATATTATTTCTTAAAATTTTGAGGAAAAATAAAATATTTCTTAGTGTTTTGAGAAACTTTAAAGTTCATTTTCTTTTTGTTTGGTTAAATGTAAGAAATACGGTGACTATACCAAAACATTAAAGTTCATTTTCAAAATGTCCTTTCAAAACTATTAATTCCACATATTTAGCATAATTATAAAGTCTTCACTCAATTATAAAACGTGGCACCTAATTACTTCATCTACATCGGATATGCTTCAATATGACTAACTTCCAATTATTTAGAATAAAAAGTTTATAATCCCGTGACGTGTCACGGGTATTATACTAGTTGTCCTTAGTTCACGGTCCAACACGATTACCATCTTTGTTATACTCCGTATTATCTTTGTATCATAGACATAGTGTGTTCTTATTTTCAAATTTTATTACTTGAATAATTTTGACCTTAACCTTAATTAGTTTAAAATCCGTACAAATTGCACGGGGCATAAGAAACGCGTGACAATGTCAATGACAAAATAACGATTACATTATGTTAATCCAAACCGAAATCGTTGGGATCAAAATAAGTAATTCCAAGAAATAATGGATTTTCTAAACTGATAATGGATGTACTTGAAGGGTGAACAAATATATAAAAGCACACATCTAGAAATGAGCCAACGTATGTGAATAAGGGTTAATTAACCCTCTTAACTTTGGGCAATTGTGAGATTAAACCTCCGTACATTTAATTAAGTTGGTTTCGTATTAGATAAATACTTCCTAAAGTTCTATTTAAACATTCAAAATATTCCAAATTTAGAAGTATAACACATACGAATTAAAGCACAAATTACATATCATCGATACAATTAATAATCCTTCCAACCATTTTATAACTTCCTACTTTCTTTTTTTAGTTGTTAATCCTAAAACTTCATATTTGTAATCTTTCCTCATTTGTCTCATATTTGTGGTTATTATACTTTCTGACCCAACATTTTTCTCCATCTTGCACCCATGAGACATGAAGTTTTACTTATGGATAAAGGAAGTACATGTATAAAAAGATTTTTTTTTGGTATCTTTGGTTAGACCTGTAAAACGGGTCGGGTCAAAATACATGTCGATTCGTATATGGGTCGAGTCATACTAGTCAATGGTCGGGTAGGGTCAGAATACGGGTTAGAAATAATTTCGAGCACCTAATTTTTTTTCCTGCTTTTGAAGTAAAAAAAAAGCTTTTTAATACCATTAAATGTTAATTTATTTTAATGGTTATACTCTCTATATTTTTATTATACTATTTAGTTATAATTTACTCCGTATAATGTTTATATTTTTAAAAATATTAAAATTGGTAATTGAAGCCCATCCATATGAATAATAGTATTAATGATACAAATTCTACTCGAAATGAGTTTACATGAAAATACATCTATCCCAGAATACTTAGTCTTTACTGTGATAAGATTATCTAAGGCATAGACTGGTTCGCAAAAAATGTAAAAAGAGAAACAAAGCAAGTCGACGTGAGGGCGCATCAAGGGAACCTCATGACCTGCACCTCTAACAGTCACATAGGTTACCCCTTCGTATAGTTGACTTCACCCACCAACCTGGTTGGGGCAAATGTATAATTTCGATCAGAATCAAAAATTAATGCACGTTTTGAGAAACGGTAAAAAATATATGGCAATTGACGTTGAGTAAGACTACCCGTTTCGATGTCGTACCAGGGGTATCATTCTGTTTTGGTCTTGAGCTTGAATCCATTTATGGAATATCTTGTCGTTTTCAATGGTAAAACTACATCGGTGCCTCCACTGTAAAGCGATGGGTGATCAGTTACATCTTACACGTGTCGGTTACAGTAAAATTACATTTAAGGGAGTTGTCAAAGTAACATAGAACCAAATCAAAAAACTGTTTGGGAAAAACCATGTACCTGAAAATCCAAATCTGAATTTCAGTAACTATGAGTTCCTTGAAGATTGGCAGCATAGATTTAGAAGAGTCTATCCATCGTCTTCGAACCACTTCACTGTACATAAATAACGCTTTAATCACGTACTCAAACATATGAATATTCGACATGATATGATATACTACTCGGTATTGTTTTAATTTTTTTTTTTTTTTTTTTTTTTGCCAGATGGAAGAAAAACGAGTGTTAACAATTTTTACGTGCCGAGATGGCTAGCCCATGAGCACGCTTATTGACAATTCTAGGAATGAACTTAAAAGAAATACAGTGAAAGAAAACAGCAATCTGAAAAATGTCTTCAATGACCCCCCCTTAATTCGTTTCTGTATTTTGTTGGTGCACTCAAAGCCTCTAAAAGGTTGAGACAATCGCTGGCAATAACAAGATGAAGAATCTTTCGTCTTCTAGCCCAGGTGCACGCAGAGAGAGCAGCAATAGCTTCAACAATAAGAGGAGAAGAGGAATTAAAAATACAAATATCCTCATCCATGACATTGTTATTAATATCAAGCAGAACCCAACCACCAACAGCTTTGAGGTCCGAAGTCCAGGAGGCATCAACGCAAATAGTGAGAGTCTTAAGGCAATGATTAGAACTGATCAGCTTGATAAGATGGCCAGCCTGAAGATTCAGAGGAGAGCCGTAAGTTTGAGTATCAGACTCCTCAATACGACCCTTGATGTCAGTAGATATAGGCTGGAAGCTGTTGATCTCATTTAAGGCAGTACCAATCGGAATGAGAGATCCATTGAAAAGGTGATTGTTCCTGCATCTCCAAAGAGTCCAAAGAGTACCCAGAAACTTACATTGAAGCCAATCCCCATCATTCCTTGTTTTAAGATATTGCATCCAATTAATGATCCATAAGGCTAATTCCATATGTTTCACAGGCTCACAATTGATCCCAAGAGGTCCACCAAGCCAAAATCTAGAGGCAAGTGGGCAGTCTCTGAAGAGATGTTCACGAGTTTCAACAAACTCATTGCCAGTAGCCTTACAGTGAGTGCAACAATGTTGAAGATTTATGTTACGTCTTAGGAAGTTCTCACCAATAGGGAGGCAGTTAAAAAGTAGCTTCCAAAGGAGGATTTTCCATTTATGAGGGCATTTGATCCTCCATAGAATGGACTTGCAAAAATTCTTCGCCTCTGGAGTAGTTCTAAGGAAGCAAGTCGTGGAGCGATCATCAAGGTAGTTAGAAAGTGCCTGCTTATACCCCGATTTTACCGTGTAAATGCCATTATTCGTACCTCTCCAATAGATTTCATCCCGATTGACATTTTGTGAGACATATATTCCTTGAATGCAATTAACCCAGTAAGGAGCAAAATAATAATTCAACTTTCCCAAGTCCCACATACCTGAATCAGTTAAGAGGTCTGAAACATACAGAGGAAAGTTATCATCGTCAACTAGATTGACCCCTGTCTTGGCTGGGGGAATCGCACCTTGTATCCAATTAGCATCCCAGATGCTAATCCTACTGCAGTAGCTTGGAGACCAGGCAAGTTGCTTACAGAGAAGACTAAAACCCCATCTAATACTTCTCCATCCCCAAGAACAGCCATGATAGTAGTATTAAGGAAGTCCTTGAAGGTCCCTTCAAAAAAAAAAAAAAAAAAGGAAGTCCTTGAAGGTATTGTTATGTTAACTTATACTTGGCAGCGAAGGTTTTGCTAACGAGAGAGTCTGAATCAGTTAAAATTTTCCAAGAAGTTTTAGCCAGTAGAGCCTGGTTGATGCACCACGTATTTCTAACGCCGATCCCACCTTCGGATTTTGGGAGACTAATGAAGTCAAAGCTTCTCCAGTGTACGGTACGTCCACTTCTAGTTCCAGCCCACCAGAAATGCGATAAGAGGGAGTTAATCCTCCTAGTCACACTTATCGGTATGCGAAATACCGATAGAAAATAAATTGACAGTGAGGATAGAACAGAAGCGATCAACGTTAACCTACCCCCAGGAGAAAGCGTTGAACCACTCCAAGAGCATATACCTTTTTTTACTCTTCCAATAAGATCATTATAAAAAATCTTTTTGTTGCCATCAATAACGAGAGGAATACCTAAATAATTGCCCATCGGATTGCACTTTTTCATTTTGAAAGTACGCAAGAAATTGTTAACATTGCCCAGCGGAGAAGAATTGCTGAAATGGAGTGCTGATTTGTCAAAGTTTATCTGTTGGCCGGAGACTTTGCAGAAGTCTTGAATTACCCTGTTAAGAGTAGTGATGGACATATAATCACAATGAGCAAAAAAGATAGCATCATCTGCAAAGAATAGATGGTTGATACTTGGGGCGTTTCGACATATTTTGATTCCCTTAATCTGTCCGTCCAGTTGGGCTTTAACTAAGTTGGCAAAAAGAACCTCCATAGACAGAATGAAGAGGTAGGGTGATAAGGGGTCGCCTTGTCTGAGCCCCTTTTTCGGGATGAAATTCTTAGTGGGTGAGCCATTCACAAGAACTGCATATGTGACCGTAGTTATGCAATTCATAACCAGATTAATGAATTTCTCAGAAAAAAGCAGTGACGAGAGAACACGTCTGAGGAAATGCCAATCGACCCTGTCAAATGCTTTGCTCATATCCACCTTAAAGGCCATAAGTCATGATTTATTGCTCTTATTTTTATTGATGAAGTGGATTAATTCATGAGCAATCAGGATGTTGTCACTGCAAGAGCGGCCCTGCATAAAACCACTTTGATAGGAGCCAATAATACTAGTAATCACCCGTCTAAGTCGATTAGCAATACATTTAGTAATTATCTTCATGATAGTGTTGCATAGACTGATCGGGTCTGAAGTGTTGCATGCATTCAGGATGTTCAACTTTCGGGACCAAAGTAATGAAGGTGCGATTCAATTCTTTTAGAATATTCCCGCTGTTTAGGCAATGACAGACAGCCATGATAACGTCTTCCTTAATAATGTACCAGAGTCTCTGATAAAAGACAGCCGATATGCCATCAGGTCTAGGGGATTTGAGGGGGCCAAGTTGAAAAACAGCCGTGCGAACCTCCTTGGGCGTGAAAGGAGTACTGAGGTAAGCAATATCACCTTCTGTAAGTTTATTTGTGAGATTGTCAAATAGAATCTGGGAGCCCTCAGAATATGCCGGATGGGTAGAAAAATGAGGCGTTGTGCTACAATTCTCATAATTAGAATCAGCCTCATAATGTCTTGAGAAAAAATCGTAAAAAGTGTTGCTTATATTCTCCTGACAGTAAGTCCAGTCTCCATTAATGTCCTTGATTCCAGCTATGAAATTTTTGCTTACCCTCCCTTTGACCCAATTGAAGAAGAATTTTGTGCAGGTGTCACCATTAGTTTCCCAATTGATCTTAGATCATTGTCTCAAATATTTAGCAGCAGCCGTGCAGAACTCCATGAGTTTATTATGGTGACTGTTAAAAGAGTTAACCTCAACTTCAGACCCTCCGAAAATAACGTTTAGATCAGTATCAAGAAGTTCGTTAAACTCGGACCATTTTTTACCCCACTCCAGTCTCTTATCAAGCGACCATCTCTTCATAGTAGCCCTAGAGATGGCCAGTTTCCTTGCCAAAACAAAGGAGGGTGAACCACTAATACCATTGATAGAGTCGTGATTATTCCAGGCTTCAGAGATCTTAGATTTGCATTCCTCAAAGTCGAGATTCCAAGCTTCAATTTTATAGGGGCGAAACTTATGGTCCAGGCATAGATGAAGGTCCACTTCTATTAATGCATGGTCACTAACTTGGATCGGGTAGTGCTTAACAACAGTATTAGGAAAAATCTCCAACCAGTTCGGAGTAGCGAGGACCTTGTCCAGGCGCTCATAGATTCTATCCATGCCTTCTCTATTGTTACACCAAGTAAAACGCGGGCCTTTGTAAGGGATATCAATCAAATTGCAATCAAGTTTCCATCTTGTGAAGGTTTCAGCACCCCGAAGATATTTATCATTATTATCGAGACTATAGTTGTCTTCAGGGTATTCAACTTGATTGAAATCGCCCATAAGAATGACCGGTAAATCTAAGGGGTTAATCTTCTCACTCAAATTATTCCAAACCGTATTTCTTTCTTCATGATAAGGACTACCATAAACAAAGACGAGGTAGCAGAATAGTCCTTTTATTAATGCTTTCATAATGATAAAGTTGCTACAACTGAAGATAAGATGCATCGAGATAGAATTTCTCCAGCCAACCCACAATCCACCACTAGTTCCAAGGGCATCTACGCCTACAGCATTAGTAAAGCCAAGTGAACCTCCGAGTCTACTAACACTCGCTACATAACATTATGTTTCCCTAAGGAAAAGGACATCATATTTATTGTTCATGACCATCGCTCTCAATTTCGGAATTGCAGGGGAGAGCGGGTCGTTAAGACCCCTGCAATTCCATAGGAGGCCTCTCATGGCTGCTTTGGAGACTGTTGTGGGACAGTCTCCACAGCCCTTGGGAAGCCAGAGGTCTCACAATCAAGGTCTTCAAAGTCATCATCCGTCACATCCATTCTGAAAGCCTTATTAACAGGCTCATCAAACTTGAGTTTCTTACCAAGTGATAGAAGATAAGTCTTAGCAGTATTCTTATCAGCAAAGGAGTTTTCTTCAAGGAGTTGTAGATCAAGATCAGAGTTAGTCTTTCTCTTAGCACTAGAATTCTTCCGGGCACTGTAGAAAAAAGGCTTCTCAGTAGGTGTTGTGTGCCAAATTTGGACAGTTTTTCCTCCCATTTAGACCCGTTTTTCCTTCGTTTTGCGAGAATAAAGTGCGATTATCGCGTATTTTGAGTAATTCTCGCATTAGCGTCTCTGTTTTGCATTTTACGTGTTTTTGGTAGTTTTCTGTCTATTTTGATAGGATTTTCGACCAAAAACGTGTCTGAGCTCCTATGAGCATGAGAGAGAGGGAGATCGTCCGAAAAGCAAAGCACACAACTTAAAATCCAAAGTCCAAACCCAAGAGGTGAAACCTTGAGCAAAAAGGAAAAAGTATAGTCCATTGTGCATCTTCACCGGAGAGGTCGAACTTCAAATGGATATATCTAGAGTTCTAGACCTCGGATTGAAGCGATTCTAGTTGGAGGTGAAAGCTTATCTTCTTAGCTTTCCAAGGACATATCACTTGCCCCAATCGGAGATCAAACGAGAGAGTTATGGCCCTCTGAAGTCACAGGGCAAAATTTCACCCGATGAGAATTTGACCGGGCGAAATTTCGCCCGACGGTGTTCCTCCCCAGATTGCCATTTTGGACGAAAAGTTCATAGGGTGAAATTTCACCCTATGAGATGACCGGGCGAAACGACTGGGCGAAATTTCGCCCACCGGGTGAAATTTCGCCCGATGGAGAAAAGCGCCAAAAATGGCGATTCGAGAAGAAAATCTCACCGGGTGAAATTTCACCCGGTGGTGCTAATATCGTCAACCGCAGGGCAAAACTTCACCCTATGAAGACTCATTGGGCAAACTCAAAGGACAAAGTCTCACTATTGGGCAAGGATTAGATTATGGGCTTTAGGTTAAATACCCATTAAGAGATTACTATATATATGTTACCCTAGTTTATTGCCCAAGTCACCTCTCCATTGTGCTAAGGAGGGAAGACATTACACCACTCCACCATCCTATTACACCATCCATTAGTAGTAGTTTAGTAGTATTCTAGTAGAAATCCTCCAAAATTCTAGTAGTTTACATAGTAATTAATAGTAGATCTACATAACTTCCATCAACAATTATCTAGATCTCAAGTTTGTAAGAAGATTATTCAAGTTTTATTTGAAGATTTGTTGGGTTTAATGAAGGATTAGTGACAAGTTCTTCACTTTATTCATCAAAGATTCAATCTTTACTTATGCAATCCTCTTATTTCCTATAGATCTACATAGTTGGTATAATTCTCTTCCACTCCCTAATATCTAATTTAGTTTTTATATTGTTTTCTCATCATTATCTTGTTTAGATCTAATTAATATGCATGTTGAAATGATTTCCATGATGAATTGTGAGTAGACTTCTTTGTTGGGGAATTAGGGAGGAGGATTTAGATTAATTTATTCAAGGGATGTTGGTGGGTTGTTTACTTGTTAATTATCGATGTTAAGGTTTTTGTGTCTTTGTTGACTTAGAATCGCGACTAGGCCGACCTTGACTCATTTCTGCCAATATGGGGAAACTCGAGGTAGAAATTACCTTAAATTGAGACTTACCCTTTCGTCGCGAAAGCGGGTTTAGGTAGGTTGGGTGAGGAAACCGAAAGGTGGCACTCTCCTTTTTAACGTTGTAACAAAAACTCGATCCCGAGACCATTAGACCCCATTTCCGAATCCCGACTCTCCCCAACACCTTTCCTACTTATTGACCCCAGCCTACGATCTCTTGACCTCTCTCGACCTCTCTCGACCCAAAACCCCCCTTCTCGACCCAATCACTCCTAGGCTTTGACTTGACCGACTACCCCTCGACCGTCCCTGTGGATCGATCCCCGACTTGCCGCTACTACGTAGTAGTATTCCAGGGTTTACAAATATTGTTTGACCGCGTTGGATAGACGACAATTCGACGTGCATCAAAATGGCGTCGTTGCCGGGGACGGTGATCAGTTAGTTGAGTTGTTTTCATTGTGTTTGGGTAAAAATAACAAAAACAAAAAAAAAAAAAAAACAAAAAAAAACAAAAAAAAACAAAAAAAAAACGAATAAAATAAATATGGCTAGTCTTTTTGTGTGCTTCTTGGTGTTCGTGTTGCTTGTCTCTTGCATTCATCTCATTCGTTGATCAATCTCTTTTATGTCTCTCATGACGACCTTAGACGATCATAGTAGACTCTATGACCACATGGTTACCTCACCTATTACCGTTAGAGATGAGGATAGAGCGAAATTTGAAGTGAATCAAGTATTTATCACGGTGCTTCAAAGAGACATGTTTTGGGGATTGCCTAATGAAAATGTGCTTGACCACCTTACGGAATTTCATAAAAATTGTTTAGTTGCGAAGAGGAATGGTTTGCCAATCAACACCTTTAAACTCTTAGCTTTTCCTTTCACCCTTGGAGGTAAAGCCAAGAAATGGCTACGTTCTTATCCTCCTAACACATTTTGTACTTGGGATGAACTTGTTCAAGCCTTTTTAAACCACTTCTTCCCATATCACAAGACCAATAAACTTAGACGAGAGATCCTTGCCTTTGAACAAGGTGAGTTTGAGTGTTTAAGTGATGCTTGGGATAGATTTCGAGATTTATTGACATATTGCCCACGCCATGGGATTCCGGTTTGGCTAACCACCATAATATTCTTTGACAACTTGCTTGAACACGTTAGAGAATTGATTCATACTTCGGCCGGTGGTAACTTTTATGAATTAGGAGATGATGAGGCGAGATTATTGCTTGAGAAAGTGGCTAGAACCGATGCCCGTGAGGGATATGGGAGAGTGACACCTTTGAGAGAACCGAAAGTTGAATCTTCCTCTCTTGTTTGCAATGTTCAATCCTCTCTTGTTAACTCTTCTCCAATTTTTGTGAATAATTTGCATGATTCTTCACCTTATGCCATTTGTGATGATGTGAAACATGAATTTAATGCTTCCTCTTCACCTCCACCCTTTTCTAATTTGGATATAATATATGAAGAAGAAGAAGAGGATGAAGAAAACGATGTGCATATTGTTCAATCCCAACATGCTCCCCCACTCCCTTTGAATACATGTATTGTGCATGATTCTCCATTGCATTTGATTGATAATGATGCTCTTGATAAGGATTTTATGGAGTCATGTAAGAATTGTGATGATGTCAATGTGTCTTGTAATGATGATGTGCTTGAGCTACTAAACTCCTCTTCTATGCAACATGATATGAGCTCCAAGCCTTTAAATGTGACACTTGACGATAATCTTGGGAGTAGGAGATGTGTTGGTGATGAGGTTATTGAGGAGACTCTTGTTGAGAATTTTGAGGATGTTGATGAGCCTTATAATGAGGAAATTGTGAGTATGTCTTGTGATGTTCTTGACATGAAGAGGGATGATGATTGTGTGTTAATAGAGGTTGAGAACCCCGTTCTTTCCCTTGAGAATGATTGCATCCCCCACTTTGTTGATGATGAGAGTAAACATGAGGACATACTTACAACTACTTGTGATAAGCCTATTGAGCTTTCCATGACCAACACCTTTGAAAATCCGGCAATTGAGAGCTTATGTGAGGTTGCGATGCATAATCCTCTATTTGAGCGCATGATAGAGGGAGTTAGAAGTGAAGAGGGTGAGATGCTTGATGATGGAGCGAATTGTGGAGAAGCTCCTAAGACCCACTTTATTGAGAAGCATGAGACTTTGAGTGATAATGGAAAGAATGAGGAGAGCTCTAATGTGATCATTATTGAGGTATTGTCTAAGGATGACTTCTTTTACCGTCACTTTCTTGATAAAATGTCTCTCCTTAACTATTTACAAGCCTCATTTGAGCTAGACTTGAATGGTTTCTATACCATATATCCTCCATCCTCTTTGATATTCCTTCCTCGCTCACATAAGGAGTTTAATAATGACATGAAAGCGTCTTTTGAACATAGAGGCATGATGGATACTCTATTATTTGCTTTGACCTCTTATGTTTATGTGCTATCTTTGTGCATCAATGCTTCATATTGTCATTTCTTTGAGTTCAATGCAAGATTGTTTGATCTACTTCTAAGAGCGTTGAATTGCTATTTACTTGAAAATTGGAATGAGTCTTTCCTCGGTAAGTTGAAATCGAAATGGCCCGGTCCATTCGAGGTGACCAAGATACAACCATTTGGATCAATTGAAATCTCATGCCCGAAAACCGGGAAGTTTATGGTTGATGGACAACGCTTAAAGATTTATCATGCCGGTCACGTTCGTGAGGCCTTTGTTACCGAGAAACTTGGTGAGCTCCCGTTTGGGAGCATTGGTTATCCTCCTCTCGATTTGATGTAGGTTTGGTGGTATCCTCAACAACCGCCTTGTATATATGTATCATATTTCTTTGTGTTTGTTAGCTTTGTTAGCTTGAGAACAATGGATGAACTTGGATTTCGTCGTGGAGCATTTATTTGGATGAAGATCAAGCTTTTGGAGAAGTTATGAAGCTTAATTTGAAGACCACAAGCATGTTTGTGGGAGATATTGATTATGTAATGTGAGTCGTGTCGTTATTTGAAATTTTAGGTGATTATTGAAGAGCCATGGAATGACAAGGCAGAAAAAGGAAGCAATCAAGACCGCGGGCGAAATTTCACCCGGTGAGATTTGACCGGGCGATGTTTCGCCCTACGAAAAAGTGCCAGATCTGCCAGAACTAATGAAGATACCGCCGGGCGAAATTTCGCCCGGTGAGATTTTCACCGGGTGAAATTTCATGACGGAATACCGCCGGGTGAAATTTCACCCGGTGGTGCTTGACCGGGTGAAATTTCACCCGGCGGCATGAGCTTGAATGTCAATCACCTATAACATATTTTCTCACTACAAAATCAATTCCCTCCTTCCCAAATATCCCACATAACTTTCCCTCCAAAAATTTTTACACCAAATTTTACCACCCACTTTAAAACTTTCACTTTCCCTCCTCAACCACCCTTATTTATATCACCCTTTTTATCCCACAATTCACTCCACATTTTCACCCATCATAAACACATCAAACCACCTTCCATACACCCCAACCACATTTAAGCCTCCATTCATAATTTCATCCACATCTTAGGTGTTTATATTTGGGTTCTTTGAAGAGGTGAAGTTCAAGTTTTTTTGGGGATTATTCTTGCAAGGTTATCACTATGGAGACAAGAGCAAGGCGAGCCGCGCGTAAGCAAGGTATGGCTTCGACTTCTACACCTTCTAAACCTTCTAAATCTTCTAAGTCTTCTAAGCCTATAAATTTACCTTGTCTTAATACTTCTTTGTCTTGGACCTTCTCTGAAAAGATCTTTCGGAGTACTAGGTGGCCTTGTCCCCACACAGTGACCAATCTAGGGATAGTAAACGATATTAAAGAGTTATCGTCAAAGACCGGAACTAGCAAGCTCCTTATCCTCACGGCCTTCACCTATAAAGACCTTACTTGCGAGTTCGTCTTGCAATTGATTTGTGACTCTTTGTTGGGTAACCCTAACCTTTTAGACCTACCACTTGTCGTGGCGTTGCACTTCTACCGTATCATTATTACCCAACGCCCCTCCTTAGACTGTGGAGGTCTCGTGACTGTAATTGTAAACAAATTGGGTTATTCAACCGACCACCTCACCCCACTAGACGATTCCATATGGCTTGACGAGGCCTATTTTCCGACTTGGATTTTTCATGTACCTCATCAGTGCCTCGTCTACATTAGCCGTGGAAGAGCTTTAATAGTTCCGAACACACACCAAACCACTATCCATGTTCACAGAAATTGGGACCTACCCTTGGGCCCCGGTGAATTTCGACTGACCAAGACTGAGTTGGGAGGAAGGGGAGTTTAGGAGTATGCACACTATAAGTTGCCCAAAGGTCGTACGATCTACGACCTTTGTGAGATTGAATCCTTATTTGCCCTCTCGCTTAGCGACGGTCCGAAGGAGTTTTCTCCCGAGTCATCCTCCGAGGTGTAGACACCCACATTTTGACCGCCAGGTGTCTATAGCAGTTTCCGACAAACACCCGATGATGATCGGACGCTAACGTGCTTTAAATATTCAGAAACGGGCTTAAAATCATTGGCATTTGGCTTGGGCTCATTATGGAGTACATTTATCACAAAACCAACCTCAAAATCAGGCCCAGTGGGTCGTTTCGAGTCAAATAAGACTAATTTGGATCGATTCCGACACCAGGGGTAAAACCGTCTTTTTACGACCGAGTCAAAACCTGGTCAAAGATTTTCCCGAGACATGTGAGTCAGCCGTGACACCTCACACGGCTGATTCCTACTCTAATCCTACAAAAAAAATCAGCTTCTCAAAATATTAAACAAATCCGTTTGAGGATAGGATTCGATCTCAAGTAGGAATTCTATCCGGAAACCGAATCGGATATCGACCGAGCACCAAATACTCGGCCAAGACACCCAAGGTAGCCGAAATACTCCTCCATTCAGCCGAGATTTTGGCTTCTCCACCAAGAAACGGAATTTGCGTTCCTTTCGAACTCTTGCGTTTCCTATCCAAAAACCGATTCAAACACCCGACCAAGTGAAAACACTCGGCCGAGTAGGCTCCCACCAGCCGTGTTCCCTTTCTTCTCGAACAAGAAAGCAGAATTCTCATGCCTTACAACTTCTACGTTTCCTATCCCAAGCGGTAGTTCAAACTCTCCTTAACCAAGGTCGGGAATTTCCTATAAATAGCCCCTTGTACACGAGATTCAGATTCATTCAGAAACGATATTAATTACTATCGACTATCAATCAGTTATCATCAAAAATACACATCTATTATTAGCATCATACGTCCATACACATCAGACACCTAAAAACTTAGCATCGATATCACAAACCCGAAGGAAAACCGGTCCCTTTATACCCGACACCCTTCACCGAAACCTCGTCCAAACCGAGCCACCAACTCACCGACATCCACTCGACGCTCCTGTGCCCAAGCCACGTCCCGACGAGCCCTGATCCGAGTAAACAGAAGCATGTAGGTTGAGGGTGCACAAAATCCGATCTTTCCTTTTCCTTCTCTTCTCTCTCTCGTTTTTTTCTCATACGGGTCGTGTCATTTTTTTGGTCATTCGTCGAGTCTTTTATTTTTTCTAATATCGATAATATCAAAAAAACTATTTTCATATAACAACATTCTTAAAAATATGATATCGATTTTCTATAATCGAATATTGTATCAAAAAGAATTATATTAAGATCTCGACGATATTAAAAATCGTTACATTTTTTTCGTTCAAACTTCTTTTTACAAAACCTTTTATAAAATTCGTTCCGAATACTCGATATCGATTTCATAATCGAATATCGGGTACGACGAATATCGAAAACATAGATCGAGTACAAATTAATTCATATTTTGTACGCGATTTATCAAAATTAGCAATTTCGAACAAAAAATAAAAAAAACCGGACAGACCCGCATGCGAGTCGCGCCATGCCCAGGCGACTCGCGCACGGGTCTGAAATCCGAGACGTTTTTTAGCTTTTTCGTTCATTTTATTTTATTTATTCTACGAAACGATTTCAAAATTTATATCTTTTCTAAAACTATCCGGAATATTTGATATTAATTTCGTGGTTAACTATCAAATATAACGAATACCAAAAATATTGAATCGAGTACGAATTACGCAATATTCATATGCGATTTAATAAAAACATCGATTTTTCGAAAACCGTCTTCAAAAACAGACCGACACGCGACTCGCCGGCATCCCGGGCGAGCCGCGCGGCCGGCTGCCTCGACGCCCCCTTTTTCTCGTTTTTTTTTATTATTTTTCGAACTTCGTTTTTTATACAAAACGTCGTTTTTAACAATATTTTCCAGATTTCGGTTAATATTTATTTTTTTCGATCTCGTTTATTATATTTGCTATATTATTTTCACAAATCGATACTAACTTGTTTGTTCATCTTTTGTAGCAAATTCATCTTTTCATCTTTTGTTTTATTTTACTAAAACGAACCTCACATGCTAAATTCAACTTTGACGTTAAATTTTTCATGCATTAAATCGACTTAGCAACCCATTCAATTCCTCGCATGTTTAGGAAAACAATGTTTGCATATCATTCATCGTATTACTAACGCGCGTATTAAAACATCATTCGATATCCTAGTAGAGGCCGCTAATGTGCGGGCGGGGTTGGGTGTTCTTAGTGAACTTCCCAACACGTACCCTCACCCCTTACTCAGAACCGTGGTTTCCGGATGTCCGAAACCATTGGCAACGAGAGTCATTCAATATACGATTAACCGCCCAAGTCGGCATCTATATCGATATGCAAAGGGACGAGCCCAATAAACTCTGACATCGGAAATGGGCCGTATTTTGTATGCGGCCCACTACGACATAGAGTGGGCTCGAACGGTTCCGAATAACCATAAAATTCGGTGGCGACTCCGACTTCGATTTAAATTTCCATTTGACCATCTCATGGAGATTCATTCGCCTCCCCAAACCCGCGCGTGGCCGCGTCGGGGTGGACCTATGTCATGTCCACAATTTGGCGACTCCGTTGGGGATTAGCTGATACGTTACTGACCTTCAGCATCCTCAGGGTGAGACTCGAATAGAAATCGTTTGACTAGTACAATACGCGTTTTAGTTTTACGGTTCATGCATAACCTCATAATTTCTCGGGCCGGTACTGGTGACCGACGTCCCACTATACTATCGATGTAGTCCAAATTGGATATGTCGAAGGAGTCCATTAGCCGATTCGTATGGGTTTTACGGCATGTTCTAAGCTCAACTCGACTTAGGAAGTCCGCCCCGAATCTCGATCGGCTGTGTACACTGGTATAGACCCTTTCAGACTGACCGAGACTTAGAATTAGAGCATACATGGCGTCGTTATACTGTTTCCATGACTACGTGCTACCTGATTTACAAGTCTTTTTTCAAAAACCGTCTTTTTCAAAATTACATCTTTTTCAAAATATCCAATTTTCAAAACCCGGGACATATACCGAATTTAGGATCCACGATTTTACTCAAAATAGCCTATTTTTAGCCGGTATTATGCCCGTTTCAAAACTCAAAAATATTTTCGAACTTTTTCAAACCTGTCATCCGGCCCACCTTTTCCGTTTTTTTTTTCAAAAAAAGGCCGGACTCCTCTCCCGATTTTACTCGGGCTTTCAAAAAATCAATTTTGCAAATTTCCTCTTCTTAGGACTTCCCGTATTTAGCAGTGTCGGGTCGTGTTATAAGTCATAGAGTCTTCTAGCGTCGAAACTCCGTCGATCTTATATCACGGATTTCCCCCCTATCCCAGTCCGCCTTATTATACTAAGGCAAGGCCCACCTACATAGGACATACTCCTACAAGGGTCGGCCCGTCTACACAATCGAGTCTAGAAGTCTGGGGAATGTCTCACGTGAACCTTCTTTCAAACAGGGCCCAGTCCACACAGCTGGATCCTAAAGGAGACCCACTATTCACAAGTCATCCGTCTAGATGTCTTTTCCGAGTCGTTTCCTCTCTAGTTTCCCTTTTCCTTGCTCGGGATGTACTTTAGTTCTACGATTTGGGTTAGTCGCTGATTACGTGATATCCTCACAGACATGCCGCCTCACACCCGAACCATGACTAAGGACGCAATCGATCAACTGAACACCGCGTTGGCCAAGATCCAAGAACAGCTCGACCAAATCAGGGGCGACCAGATCGCCATTGTCACCCGGGTTAGTGCCATAGAACAGGACAAGCCAAAGGGTGAAGATGAAGCTCATAGGCCTTTAGCCCAATTGACTAGCGCAGTCCTCAAACTGCAAGAGCAGGTCCACTTGTCGACCCACAACTCGATCCATACGGAGAATGCCCGAACTTATTCTCCCCTGACCGATCAACTGCCTGCCAATCTCAACTTGACAGGCCTCCCGATGTTCGACGGAACCGAGGACCCGGTATTACATATCCGGGCCTTCAAAGAGTTTATGGCCCTAAAAGGAGTCAAATCGGACATGTTCAAGCATCTGTTTGCCTCCTCGCTAGAAAAGCACCCAAAAGCTTGGTTCTATAAGCTCGACGCCAAGAAATACAAAACTTGGGACGATGTCGCAACGGAGTTCGCCCGAAACTATGCGGACAATGCGGAAATCCAGACAACCATGCGTACTCTGGAGGTCATGGCCCAAGAGCCAAAGGAGGGTTTCACTAAATACCTCCAGAGATGGAGGGCCGAAAGTGTCAAGCTGGTCGACAAGCCCAGCGAAAAGGTATTAGTGGAGGCCTTTGTGAAAAATCTCCTCCCATCTTACCGGATCCATCTCCGGTACTCTATCATATCCAATTTCGCCACCTTAACCGAAATGGGTACCAGAATCGAAGACGATTTAAGGTTAGAGAGCCTTACTAAGGCCTCTACAATGGGTTATCAAGGAGCCAGTTCATCTTCTGGCAAGCCCGCAACTACAAATGCGGCCCGAAGCATCTTTGACGAGGTTAATCTGTTAGACACCTCGACCAAAAAGAACGCTCCAGCCCGAGTATTCACGGATATAGGGACTACTTATGCCGACGCCTTACAAAGGCTATCTTCTAAAGGCCTAATCCAATCTATAGGCCCAATGCCAGAGGTTCCTGTCGAGAAACGGTCCAAAAGCTACAACGCTCAGGCCTATTGCCGCTACCACCAGGGCAACGGGCATGACACCGAAAAATACTGGAAGTTAAAACATCTCATTCAAGATCTGATCGAGAGTGGGAAGATACCATTACCCAGCGATAAGCCCAGTAACAAAAACAACCCGCTTGCTACTCACGCCATTTCTGCGGGAGAAATAATCGATTGTACTCATCTCATTTCCCCTTTCATTCCCCAAATCAACGGGATATGGAATGACGATGAGGACGATGTTTACTTGGCTAAGGGAGAGACTGTTCCCATCACCGTCGAAGAGATCCGAAAGGCCAAAACCAAGGCCCTAGCCGGCGCCAATGTCATCGCAGCCGGACCTTCGGCCCCACAATCCGCCACTAAGCCCGCCAAGACGGACTCTATACTTGAAGAACCAGACACCGACACGGCCCTAGTCAAGCAACTGAAGAGGGTCCGAACTGACCTTACTATATGGCAGCTTCTGGTCAGTTCTCAAGAACATCGGCCAGCACTTACCAAGGCTCTCGATGAGATCAAGGTAGACTCGTCGGTTACCCCCACTGAAATGGTAGCCACTATCCTTCCTCACCTCAAGGGCAAGTCCAAAGGAGAAGGCCCACTTATCACCTTCTCTGAGTCCGATTTACCACCATTTGGGGCCACCCACAACCTGGCCCTATATATTACGGTGATTTGCCGGGGTAAATATCTACCTATGACCCTATTTGATGACGGGTCAGCTGTAAATGTCCTTCCTTTAAGGACTGCAAGGGCTCTCGGCATTACCGAGACTGACTATCTTCCTACTGCACAAACTATCCAGGCTTTTGATGGAAGCCTGAAATCAGTTGCTGGGGCTCTCAGACTAACCATCATAACCGGCCCAATTGAAAAAGAACTAGAATTCCAAGTGATCGATGTCACCTCATCGTTCAATATGCTACTTGGAAGGCCTTGGATCCATGCGGTTAAAGCCGTATCCTCCACTCTTCACAGAAAGGTCAAGCTACCTTTACAAGACGGGGTCATCACCCTCGAAGCTACCCCGATAGCCGTGTCAAGCTGCAACACGGCTGGTTCAATCGACCCGCGAGGATTCAACTTCGTGGGAATGATCGATGAAGAGTATCTCTTTAGGCCCTACTTCACAACCAGCATCGACACAATGTTGCAAAATTTGGGTTACTTACCGGGGGCTACTTCAAGGCCCGGTCTTCCGGCAGGTAAGATCATCGATGTCTTAAGCGATGAAGATTCGAAATTCGGCTTGGGGTATGCTTTAACCCCGGAAAATGTGGTCCGGGCCGGCATCCAGAAAGCCTGCAACGTCCTCAAGGGTTCCTACAGCCCGAAACTCAACTTCGTCACTCCAGTATTCGGTGCTGTCCAAACGGGCCTTTACCAGCCCGCTATAACCTATCCTGAGGTCAATTTCATCCCAGATGATATCTTCACTCTCATCCAGGCTGAATCAAAAGAAGATTCGAACCAAGCTGAGCCCATGCTGGGGCTCTTGTTCGGGGAAAGCAAGATAATCCCTACCCCTAAGGAGGAATTAGTCAACCTGATCCTCCATAGCAACAAGTTCGATCCAACCAAGCTGATCTCTGAAGTAGGTGCTGACACTGGAAAGCGGGCTTGGAGGAAGACGATCAAATGGACCGACAGCGAGGGCCGAGTCTACAAGCTCACTACCGGCGAAGGGGACATGCAAGGCGACGAGTCTGAATCCGAGTCTGAGTCTGAGTCAGAGTCGGAGTCTGAGTCAAAGTCTAGAGGGTCCAGTACTAGGGTCGAGTCTGTAACCCCTTTTCCTTCGATCATTCCTCTGGGAGCCTCGGAGTCTGTCCCGAGAGCACTCCCCATACCGCCTCTGACCAGCGATCAAATGGCAGCTCTCTTCGAGCTATTTTCAAAACTTTCTATCAATAATAACGATAACCGTTCTGCTTTCGACTTGTCTTATTTTCAAAACATTTTCAAAAACTTTACTTGCAATGACATTGAGAAACCCGACAAACAGGTACCACTACCTCAGCATCTAGTCGAGCAACTCGAACAAAGGGAGTCGCGAGATCCGGTGATCGAAGAAACCGATTCCATCAATCTAGGAACCCCTTTAGAGCCTCAGATGCTTAAGTTAGGTTTATCCCTAGACCCCGAGGAGAAGCAACAATTTACGGAGCTCCTCCACGAATTCAAAGACGTCTTCGCATGGTCCTACAAGGACATGCCGGGAATAGACCGGGAGATAGCCGAACACCGTATACCCATCAAAGACGGGTGTAAGCCGGTAAAGCAAAAACTCCGAAGAATGAGGCCCGAGTGGTCTCTCAAAGTCAAAGAAGAAGTCGACAAGCAATTCAAAGCGGGCTTTATCCAAGTGTCTGAATATCCAGACTGGGTCGCAAATATCGTGCCGGTACCCAAGAAAGATGGAAAGGTACGAGTTTGTATAGATTTCCGGGACCTTAATAAGGCTAGCCCGAAAGACGATTTCCCGTTGCCACACATCGACATACTGGTGGACAACACGGCCGACCATGCCCTTCTATCCTTTATGGACGGGTATGCCGGATACAATCAGATCAAAATGGCGAAAGAAGACATGAGTAAGACCACCTTCACTACACCTTGGGGGACTTACTGTTACACGGTTATGCCATTCGGGCTTATCAACGCCGGTGCCACTTATCAACGGACCGCCACTACCCTATAACATGACATGATGCATAAGGAAGTGGAAGTCTACGTGGACGATATGATAGTCAAGTCCAAAGAACGAAACGGGCATATTCCGGCCCTTAGAAAGTTCTTCACCCGACTACGCAAGTACAACATGAGACTAAATCCTCAAAAATGCAGCTTTGGGGTAACATCGGGTAAATTACTGGGCCATATCGTCAGCCAGCGCGGCATCGAGGTTGACCCAGCCAAAATCAAGGCCATTACCGAGATGCGGCCACCTAAAACCGAAAAGGAGATTAGGGGGTTTCTCGGGAAATTCCAATATATCAGCAGGTTTATTTCAAAGCTAACCATGGTATGCGAGCCCATTTTCAAGAAACTGAAGATAGGAGAACGGGTACTATGGGACGACAAATGTAAAGCAGCTTTCGATAAGATCAAGGAGATTCTGTCATCTCCGCCGGTATTAATGCCACCTCAGCACGGTTTGCCTTTGTCGTTATACTTGACAACGACCGAGACAGCCATGGGGGCTATGCTAGCCCAGACAGTCGACTCAGAAGAACGAGCCATTTACTACATCAGTAAAAAGTTCCTAGAGTACGAATGCAAATACACGATGCTCGAAAAGACGTGTCTAGCTCTAGTTTGGGCCACTAAAAAGCTCCGACATTACATGCTTAGTCACAAAGTGCACGTACTATCAAGAATGGATCCAATCAAGTATCTGTTCGAAAAGCCCATCCTCAACGGTAGAATATCTAGATGGACTTTAATGCTAGCCGAGTTCGACCTCAAGTTTGTACCATTAAAAGCCATCAAGGGCCGGGTAGTAGCCGAATTCCTCGCCGATAGTCCGGTATCTGAAGAGGGACACACCGATACTTGGGCCTTCCCTGACGAAGATATATTCCATACCGACACGGAGACATGGGATCTATATTTTGACGGGGCATCCAACTTTCGAGGATTTGGTGTCGGGATTTTGCTGATCTCACCACAAGGAGAGCACACCCCGTTATCCATCAAGTTAGATTTCGATGTGACTAATAACGCAGCCGAATACGAAGCATGCATTCACGGGTTGCAATCCGCCGCTGATTTAGGAGTAACAAACCTCCGGGTCCACGGTGACTCATCATTGGTCATCAATCAAGCACTTCAAAAATGGAAAACTCGGAACGCAAATCTCGTAGCTTACCAAGCGCGAGTAAGGGTTCTCGAAAAGCAGTTCCAAAAGGTGGAATACATTTATCTGCCTCGGGAAGAAAACCAGTTTGCAGATGCATTATCCAAATTAGCGTCTTTACTGAACATCCCGGAACATTTGACTAGCATGCCGATTTGCGTCGAAAGACGGTCCGAGCTGGCATACGTCAACGCTATTCAAGACATTAAAATAAATGATCCAGAACCTTGGTACCAGGCTGTTCTTACCTACTTAACGTCAGGAGAATATCCTCCGGGATCTGAAAACTGGGCCAAGAAGGCCCTACGAAGATGGGCCACTCAGTTCATCCGCACGGACGATGGACAGTTGTACAAAAAGACGGCACATGGGGCTTTACTCCTATGCATCGAAAAAACACAGGCTGAAAAGGTCATGGCCGAGGTACACGATGGCGAGAATGGCCCGCATATGAATGCCCATATGCTAGCTCGAAAAATCGCAAGACTCGGGTATTATTGGAATAGCATGGAGACCGACTGTCAATTATACGTCAAGCATTGTCACAATTGTCAGATTTTCGGCAATGTCCAGCATATGCCGTCATCCCTATTATATACCATGACATCACCATGGTCGTTTTCAACATGGGGAATCGATATAATCGGGAAGGTGAACCCTTCCGGGACGGGAGGTCACTGCTTTATTCTAGTGGCTATTGACTATTTTACCAAATGGGTCGAAGCCGAGTCATATCGTGTCTTGAACGCCAAGCACGTTGCCAAATTTATCCAAGATAAAATTATATGCCGATACGGGATCCCACACGAATTCATTAGTGATCACGGGACCCATTTCCAAGCTGAAACCGCTACTTTGCTAGCAAAATATAAAATTCAAAGGCATACGTCATCGCCTTACCGTCCCCAAACAAATGGAGCGGTAGAGGCAGCAAACAAAACGATTGTCACCATACTTAAAAAGATGGCTGATAATTACCGGGATTGGCCCGACAAAATCCCTTTTGCCTTATGGGGATACCGGACCTCAATCCGCACTGCAACCGGAGCAACTCCATACTATCTGACATATGGGATGGAAGCGGTCCAGCCGGTCGAGCTTGAGGTGCCATCTTTGAGGATCCTACTCGAAAGTCAGGTGCCTGAAGCAGATTGGGTCCAAGCCCGATACGACTCGTTGGTTCTGTTAGACGAACGACGATCTCGAGCCCTTAACAACATCCAGATATACCAAAAAAGGATAAAACGGGCTTTCAACAAAAGGGTTAGGCCCAGAAATATCAAAGAAGGTGATCTAGTCCTAAAATCTGTCCGGGCTTTGCTACCAGTCGACCCAAGAGGAAAATTCAAACCTAATTGGGCCGGACCGTATCTAGTCAAGAAGGTTTAATCAGAAGGAGCGGTAATGCTGACAGACTTGGACGGGAACGAATTCGTCAACCCAACCAACTTGGACCAGCTGAAGCGCTATTACCCCTAAAACCTTATCTCAATGTCATTTGCTAAAAGTTTACTCTTTTATTACAAAACTTTCAAAAAATTAACAAGTCAATAAGTTAGGATTACTGATCCTACTGTCGCACATCTCGAACTAATAGTCTTGATGTATTCCGAAAATTGCAAAATTCTACGTCTGAACTACGGTCGGTTTGATTCCACTAATCGTGGATACGTAGGCAACCCCTCAAAAGGGTACAACCACTGCAATAAACGAAGAGACAGGAACGGTTTTCACTAATATGTCTTTTATTATTTCAAAAAAATGCCTCACGCAAAAAATAAATCACAAAAATAGTAGTAATATTTAAATAATAAAATTTAGGAGACTACTCGTACATTTTTCCCTTCCCCTTATCTTTCGGGTCACGCGGATCCCGAGGCCGGCGAGGTGGGGGCGAACGTTCCCTAATCACGAGTGGAACTTCCTTTGCTCGAACCCGCTTCTTCGACTTCGGCTTCTCCGCCCTCTGCACGGGTTCGATCCGAGCCCGGATGTGCTCGGGTAGTCTATCCCGAGGACCAAGTCGGTCCTTAGCTGCCAGTCTTGGACCCAGTCTCCTTTCTAAGTCCGTCTGGGGGCTCGTCTTCCCCCATTTACCTTTAGAGCTGGACCCTTTAGTCAGAGTCTTGGTCTTCCCTTTCTGGCCTGACATCAATCGGACCATCGTAGCCGGGGTGTCGCCATCATCAAAGAAGCCTCGATTATCCTTAACCTGTTCTCGACGCAGCAAGTCAAAGGCTTCGTCAGTCTTTAAAGCGGCACGGGCTTTAGCAGAATCGGCCTGGGTCCACTTCATATAAAAGTCTGATACCCAGATTGAGGGAGAAGCTTTAGAAACGGGCCAAGTGTGCCGGGTATACCATATTTGCGCCCAAATGTCGCACATTACATCCGTTAGCTGAGTAGATTCACTCACGACCGCTTCAATCTCTGGGATTCTTTGGGCCCGACCATATTGCCTAAGTATGCGATCGGGATAAAGATGAATCGTCTGCCTAAAAGATAGGATTAGCTGATAACGGGCCCTATCTCGCAATTCCAACCCGGTCCAGACATAAATGGGCCACCAAGGTACGGTCCAGCAGATCAATGGGCCTCCATCGAAAGATAACAGTTCGTCCCAGAATTTTTGGGTAGTAAGGCGAGAAAAGTCAACAGTCCGTCTTCTTGTCATCACCTGATTTGGGCGATATCGGCTTACGTCTAGAGGAGGATCCAGGATCGATAACCTCTCAAAAAGCCATAGCTGAAAAGTCAAAATTGCAAAAAAAAGTCAATGTCGATTTTCGAAGAAAAAAAAATCGCAAAAATCGGAAAAACCGAGAAAATCAAAAAGAACCGCGAAAGCCGCGCAAAAATCGAAGACCCGAAAATTCGGAAATTGCAAAAAAATCAAAAATTGCGAAAATCAAGGAAAAATCAGCCTACCTGTAGAAGACGGGTGCTACCGGACAGCTTGATTGATGGATCCCTCTTACGATTATCTAAGCCTTGGATAATCTCCCCTGAAATCAGCCAAGCTGGGCTGTGCTCTGTCTCCATTTGATCTGCAACGGCAAGAAGTCTGACATGGCCCATACAAATCCATATGGCCTTCAAGAGCATAGACATGGAGCATACAGAAGGTGAAGGCCCACGACTGTATACCGGCCTGACCCGAACGTCATCCTGATTCATAAATTTTTCAGCCAGGTCGATCAAGGAGACTGTATTTCCTTCTAGCATGCGGGATACCTCCATATGAGAAAGCCCTAAAAATTCTCTCAATTTCCTCCTTGGATCACGAACTGAAAAGGGGATAGCAGGACGAAGAATAGGATTCCACCCTCCTACAGCAGCTATTTCCTCAGGAATGGGACAAACCTCGCCTCGAGGAAACCTAAAAACATGATAAGTATCATCCCAATAAGATAGGCAAGCATCCATAAAGTGACGATCCACTTGCATCTGATGGATTGTGGATAGTTGGGTAACACCGTTTTGATTCAAAATAACCTTGTCAGCATCTCTGAAAATTCGGGACCAATCTTGCAACATTCCGACTAATCGATCAATACCCATGATGAATTTCTAAAAGAAGACTAAGTTTTTCAGAGCTTGTTTTTCTTTAAAGGAAGAGATTGTGAGGATTATGAATAAATTGTGAGCAGGGAATGAGTATTTATAGCATGAAATCGGATTCCCCTCCTCACTTTGGGATTCCTAATCCCAAGGGATTTAGCATACAGGCCTTTAATCCTAGGATCTAGCTAAGACATCCCGAGCATTCCTATTCCTTCTCAGAGTCAAAAATACTTTAATCCTTCAAACTTCTTTCATCCAAAAAAAATATTCAAAAAATCTTCTTCAAATTTTTTTCCCCAGCACGAGTCATTTCTCCTAAAAAAATGTGTTACATGCAAACCTTGCATAAATCATTATACAGGACGACTCAAGCAAAACCGTGCAATCGACTCCCCAGCGGTATAGACTTATACGACAAGTCTGGTTCCCCACGGAGTTATCATCATCAACTCAGGTACATTTCTAGTCTTCGGCCGGCGGGTCCTTCACGCAGGTCTAACGGACCTTAAACGACCCGACCGGAAGTCTGCCGGGTTTTAATCTTTGATTGACCTGGTAGCTACTCTGACTTTCGCCTTGTCCAAGCCTCAATCAGAGTGGGGGCTCTGTAGACACCCACATTTTGACCTCCAGGTGTCTATAGCAGTTTCCGACAAACACCCGATGATGATCGGACGCTAACGTGCTTTAAATATTCAGAAACGGGCTCAAAATCATTGGCATTTGGCTTGGGCTCATTATGGAGTACATTTCTCACAAAACCAACCTCAAAATCAGGCCCAGTGGGTCATTTCGAGTCAAATAAGACTAATTTGGGTCGATTCCGACACCAGGGGTAAAACCGTCTTTTTACGACCGAGTCAAAACCCGGTCAAAGATTTTCCCGAGACACGTGAGTCAGCCGTGACACCTCACACGGCTGATTCCTACTCTAATCCTACAAAAAAAAATCAGCTTCTCAAAATATTAAACAAATCCGTTTGAGGATAGGATTCGATCTCAAGTAGGAATTCTATCTGGAAACCGAATCGGATATCGACCGAGCACCAAATACTCGGCCAAGACACCCAAGGTAGCCGAAATACTCCTCCATTCAGCCGATATTTTGGCTTCTCCACCAAGAAACGGAATTTGCGTTCCTTTCGAACTCTTGCGTTTCCTATCCAAAAACCGATTCAAACACCCGACCAAGTGAAAACACTCGACCGAGTAGGCTCCCACCAGCCGTGTTCCCTTTCTTCTCGGACAAGAAAGCGGAATTCTCATGCCTTACAACTTCTACGTTTCCTATCCCAAGCGGTAGTTCAAACTCTCCTTAACCAAGGTCGGGAATTTCCTATAAATAGCCCCTTGTACACGAGATTCAGATTCATTCAGAAACGATATTAATTACTATCGACTATCAATCAGTTATCATCAAAAATACACATCTATTATTAGCATCATACGTCCATACACATCACACACCTAAAAACTTAGCATCGATATCACAAACCCGAAGGAAAACCGGTCCCTTTATACCCGACACCCTTCACCGAAACCTCGTCCAAACCGAGTCACCAACTCACCGACATCCACTCGACGCTCCTGTGCCCAAGCCACGTCCCGACGAGCCCTGATCCGAGTAAACAGAAGCATGTAGGTTGAGGGTGCACAAAACCCGATCTTTCCTTTTCTTTCTCTTCTCTCTCTCGTTTTTCTCTCATACGGGTCGTGTCGTTTTTTTGGTCATTCGTCGAGTCTTTTATTTTTTCTAATATCGATAATATCAAAAAAACTATTTTCATATAACAACATTCTTAAAAATATGATATCGATTTTCTATAATCGAATATTGTATCAAAAAGAATTATATTAAGATCTCGACGATATTAAAAATTGTTACATTTTTTTCGTTCAAACTTCTTTTTACAAAACCTTTTATAAAATTCGTTCCGAATACTCGATATCGATTTCATAATCGAATATCGGGTACGACGAATATCGAAAACATAGATCGAGTACAAATTAATTCATATTTTGTACGCGATTTATCAAAATTAGCAATTTCGAACAAAAAATAAAAAAACCGGACAGACCCGCACGCGAGTCGCGCCATGCCCAGGCGACTCGCGCACGGGCCTGAAATCCGAGACGTTTTTAGCTTTTTCGTTCGTTTTATTTTATTTATTCTACGAAACGATTTCAAAATTTATATCTTTTCTAAAACTATCCGGAATATTTGATATTAATTTCGTGGTTAACTATCAAATATAACGAATACCAAAAATATTGAATCGAGTACGAATTACGCAATATTCATACGCGATTTAATAAAAACATCGATTTTTCGAAAACCGTCTTCAAAAACAGACCGACACGCGACTCGCCGGCATCCCGGGCGAGCCGCGCGGCCGGCTGCCTCGACGCCCCCTTTTTCTCGTTTTTTTTTATTATTTTTCGAACTTCGTTTTTTATACAAAACGTCGTTTTTAACAATATTTTCCAGATTTCGGTTAATATTTATTTTTTTCGATCTCGTTTATTATATTTGCTATATTATTTTCACAAATCGATACTAACTTGTTTGTTCATCTTTTGTAGCAAATTCATCTTTTCATCTTTTGTTTTATTTTACTAAAACGAACCTCACATGCTAAATTCAACTTTGACGTTAAATTTTTCATGCATTAAATCGACTTAGCAACCCATTCAATTCCTCGCATGTTTAGGAAAACAATGTTTGCATATCATTCATCGTATTACTAACGCGCGTATTAAAACATCATTCGATATCCTAGTAGAGGCCGCTAATGTGCGGGCGGGGTTGGGTGTTCTTAGTGAACTTCCCAACACGTACCCTCACCCCTTACTCAGAACCGTGGTTTCCGGATGTCCGAAATCATTGGCAACGAGAGTCATTCAATATACGATTAACCGCCCAAGTCGGCATCTATATCGATATGCAAAGGGACGAGCCCAATAAACTCTGACATCGGAAATGGGCCGTATTTTGTATGCGGCCCACTACGACATAGAGTGGGCTCGAACGGTTCCGAATAACCATAAAATTCGGTGGCGACTCCGACTTCGATTTAAATTTCCATTTGACCATCTCATGGAGATTCATTCGCCTCCCCAAACCCGCGCGTGGCCGCATCGGGGTGGACCTATGTCATGTCCACACGAGGGTATACCCTCTTTCTATGGGTCTCCTAGCGCTTCATTTGCGTCGGTCGATCACTCAGACTATCTCCCGGAGTCGGTGGTGTGTGTGTGTGTGTGTTGTGTATTTGTGTGTGGGTTGGGTAGGTGAGTCTCTAATAATCTATAATTGCATGTCCTTTGGTTGATCCCTTTCTTGTTCCTCTTATTCCTTGATCATTGTGATTGTTTTACCTCTAACATAACTTTGCAAGCTGTCCCATTGATCGATTGTTGCGGCCAAAGCGGCCTTGGTATTGCTCCCGGTCATTAGGCGATGTGATTACGCCATTGACCTTTTGAAAATCCAAATTCTTCTCATTTTCTCAAATTTTTCTTAATCCGGGCTAGGTGATGTGACTACACCTACTCCCACTTTTCATCCTTTCTTTTAATTTTTTTTATTTTATTTTATTCTCATTTTCTTAGTCACTTGGCTAAGGTCTAGGTGATGTGATTGCACCTGGGCCCGCCACCCTTTTATCATTTTCTTTTCTTTTGTTTTCTTTCTTCAAAAAATTTTTAAAAAAAAATCCAAAAAAACATTTGAAAATTATAAAAATCCAAAAAGATTTTTTCTTATTTTTCTTTTTCATCCTTTTTGATCTTTTCCTCTACTTGTGCATTGAGGACAATGCACAGTTTTAGTGTGGGGGAGGGATCTACTATCCTTTTGTTTTTCAAAAATCTTTCAAAAAACCATAAAAATTGAAAAATTTCGAAAAACCAAAAACATTTTCTTTTTATTTTCCTTTTCTTTTTCCCTTTTTATTTTCTCGTTTTCGTTATGTTTTCGTGTCCCTTGTATAGTCTTGTTCTCTACTCTTACAGGTAACCACCACCTTGATAGCACAATTTGAAGAGTTATGGAAGCAACCTACTAGGTAACTTCCTTCCTTTTCGCTTTCTTCTTTACTTTCGTAGAGGAGTTAGGTTGTTGCAATTGGGAGGCTCTCGAAGAGATGAGCATTTTGGGTGTTGTGGTTGATTTTTGTGCTTGAATGTCGATGGAGTACGAAGTGCATGACTTTACTCGTGTTTTCTTTTATTTGCCTTTTCTTTTTCGTGTGTTCCTTTTGCTTTTGTATAGCGTGTCTAGGACTAAATGTTTTTGAAAACCCGATTACAAACTTATTGCAAGAGTTTACATTCCATTGTAGATAACCCATTGTAGATTTTGGGCCTTAATCTAGTAGAATGACTCTAAATCAATGAATTTGTTGATCCTTTAGCTTTGAGTCCACCTTTTCTACTAGAGGTTTACTTCGGGGTTTGCATTTGACCACCTTGACCACCCATGGAGGAGTTAGGCCTTGGTTCCCGCATCCCGTTTTCTAGGTGACCTTGCTCGAATGACCATTGCACCTTTAGTCCAAATTCTCCATTTTTTGTAGGTTATCCGGAGATGGGCCCGTTTCCGGGTACCTATTTATCCTTTCACCCATACATCATCACATAAGTTTACAAAAAAAATAACCTCAAAACTTGGTTTCGAACCACATCAAAAAAAGTCAAAATGGGCAAACCAAAGTAAGAGAAAAGGGCACAAAAATATGAAAAACAAGGGAGAGAAAAGGAGCTTCATATGAAATCATATCATCAAAAACATCTCCTTCGGAAAAAAAAAAAGAAGAAAAAAAAAGAAGAAGAAAAGAAAAAAGCCCTTGATCGACTTTTGCCGTGAAGTGCCTACTAGAGGACCGAGTCCCGAGGAAGGAAGATAGCGGTAATTAGTCGATCCACCCAATAATTGTAAACACTCCACCTTTTTGTTTAGGCTAATTTAGGAAACTCGAGTTTGGAACGACCCTCTTGGCCTTAGCCAAATGGAGCGGGACTGCACCTACCTACAGTGTCGAACGAATCCATGGTTCACTTTTTCCACTCCGTTATACGCCCCGTAGTACCTCTTTAGAAGATTAGGAGGACCTAGCTAAGTTATCAACATTTATATTGCTTAATTGTCATAGTATTAGGCTTTGGTCCTTATTTACGTGGGTGATTTATCTTGGAAGTTTATTGTTGCTTTAGGTAAGTAATTGGTGTTTTTCCCCGCCGTCTCGATGAGGGATTCGGTGTTTTATTTTTGTTGTGGATGCGTCTATTCTTTCGTGTTATGTGTTTTTGTGTATTTAGTCGCATCCACCATTTTGAGCAAGACCCAACTTGCCTTGCATGGGAATACTCTACCTCATGGGTATTCCGATGTGAGTTGAAGGGACGGAGCGGACCCGTTAATTGCCTCGTATCGGCTTAGCATAGTCTAGTTTAGTAAGTAGTAGCTAATTTCTTTTTGGGTCTTTGCTCGAGTACGAGCAACGGTTTAGTGTGGGGGAATTGTTGTGTGCCAAATTTGGACCATTTTTCCTTCCATTTAGACCCGTTTTTCCTTCGTTTTGCGAGAATAAAGTGCGATTATCGCCGTATTTTGAGTAATTCTTGCATTAGCGTCTCTGTTTTGCATTTTACGTGTTTTTGGTAGTTTTCTGTCTATTTTGATAGGATTTTCGACCAAAAACGTGTCTGAGCTCCTATGAGCATGAGAGAGGGAGATCGTCCGAAAAGAAAAGCACACAACTTAAAATCCAAAGTCCAAACCCAAGAGGTGAAACCTTGAGCAAAAAGGAAAAAGTATAGTCCATTGTGCATCTTCACCGGAGAGGTCGAACTTCAAATGTATATATCTAGAGTTCTAGACCTCGGATCGAAGCGATTCTAGTTGGAGGTGAAAGCTTATCTTCTTAGCTTTCCAACGACATATCACACGCCCCAATCGGAGATCAAACGAGAGAGTTATGGCCCTCTGAAGTCACAGGGCAAAATTTCACCCGATGAGAATTTGACCGGGCGAAATTTCGCCCGACGGTGTTCCTCCCCAGATTGCCATTTTGGACGAAAAGTTCATAGGGTGAAATTTCACCCTATGAGATGACCGGGCGAAACGACCGGGTGAAATTTCGCCCACCGGGTGAAATTTCGCCCGATGGAGAAAAGCGCCAAAAATGGCGATTCGAGAAGAAAATCTCACCGGGTGAAATTTCACCCGGTGGTGCTAATGTCATCAACCGCAGGGCAAAACTTCACCCTATGAAGACTCATTGGGCAAAGTTTCATCTCAAAGGACAAAGTCTCACTATTGGGCAAGGATTAGATTATGGGCTTTAGGTTAAATACCCATTAAGAGATTACTATATATATGTTACCCTAGTTTATTGCCCAAGTCACCTCTCCATTGTGCTAAGGAGGGAAGACATTACACCACTCCACCATCCTATTACACCATCCATTAGTAGTAGTTTAGTAGTATTCTAGTAGAAATCCTCCAAAATTCTAGTAGTTTACATAGTAATTAATAGTAGATCTACATAACTTACATCAACAATTATCTAGATCTCAAGTTTGTAAGAAGATTATTCAAGTTTTATTTGAAGATTTGTTGGGTTTAATGAAGGATTAGTGACAAGTTCTTCACTTTATTCATCAAAGATTCAATCTTTACTTATGCAATCCTCTTATTTCCTATAGATCTACATAGTTGGTATAATTCTCTTCCACTCCCTAATCTCTAATTTAGTTTTTATATTGTTTTCTCATCATTATCTTGTTTAGATCTAATTAATATGCATGTTGAAATGATTTCCATGATGAATTGTGAGTAGACTTCTTTGTTGGGGAATTAGGGAGGAGGATTTAGATTAATTTATTCAAGGGATGTTGGTGGGTTGTTTACTTGTTAATTATCGATGTTAAGGTTTTTGTGTCTTTGTTGACTTAGAATCGCGACTAGGCCGACCTTGACTCATTTCTGCCAATATGGGGAAACTCGAGGTAGAAATTACCTTAAATTGAGACTTACCCTTTCGTCGCGAAAGCGGGTTTAGGTAGGTTGGGTGAGGAAACCGAAAGGTGGCACTCTCCTTTTTAACGTTGTAACAAAAACTCGATCCCGAGACCATTAGACCCCATTTCCGAATCCCGACTCTCCCCAACACCTTTCCTACTTATTGACCCCAGCCTACGATCTCTTGACCTCTCTCGACCCAAAACCCCCCTTCTCGACCCAATCACTCCTAGGCTTTGACTTGACCGACTACCCCTCGACCGTCCCTGTGGATCGATCCCCGACTTGCCGCTACTACGTAGTAGTATTCCAGGGTTTACAAATATTGTTTGACCGCGTTGGATAGACGACAATTCGACGCGCATCAGTAGGGGGCCCAAACACCAAAGCTAGGTATGGTTTCTTAGGAGGTTTGTCTTGGGAGCGAAGACGGAGGTCCGCTTCAAGAGGCCCGAAAAGATCAGTTGAGAAACCCTTCAGTTTGTTATCAAGTTCCTGGAAAAGAGAGAGAACAGCAGGGGTAGTCACACTAGCAGTAGAGCGAGTAACCAAGTGTTTACCAGAGTCTTCAAATTTAGTTTCAACTTCGGGTGTGTTCAGTATGATGCGAGCAATGGTTAACTTTGCTGGTGGAGAAGTGAAAGTAATTGGGACAGCAGGTGCTATAATATGTTGAGGAGGAGAGTCATCCCAAGCATCAACAAAAACTTGTTCTGAGGAATTGGAATCAGAAGAAATTTGAATGGCATAGTCATAATTGTTGTGTTCTTCAGAGCTATACAATGGCCATTCAGGGGACGATCGTTCTGATGAGTCCCCCTCGCTCCAGTTATCTTCCTTAAATCCATTGACATTCTCATCACCAAGGGTACCTTGGCGCCCACCATGGTTGGCACCCACATCGTCATCGTTGATTGGGGATTCATTGTACTGAAGATTGAGATTTGGAGGTATTTCAAAAGTTTGAGCCCAGCCTCTGGCATCATCAATAGCAAAAGCAGCTTCATAATCTTCCTCCAATCTATAGTTCATTGCTTCATGTTTCCTAATATCAGCATCCCAGGAGTAGCACCAGTTTTTTTCATTTAAAAAAGGGGCGAGCAGAGGATCCTCCGCAAAGCAAGTCGATAAGGGGTATCTACAGTTGTAAGGAGTTTGGAAGGGCACTCCACGCCACTCTCTACTGCCATTTCTGACTAACAGCGGATCAGCAGTTTGATCATCATACTCAAATTCATAGACTCGGCCACGAGCAGAGGAGAGATTAACTTTCAGATGTTTGCTTCCGATAACTGGACTTTTGAACGGCTAGGAAGAAACCAGGAATTTCATGCATGGGTAAACTTTGCCACCAGGAGAGAGACCAAGGTTGTAATCAATGTAATATTCTACAAATTTGTCAGCAGGCACAGGCCGGTTAGCAAAACATCCCACACGAAAACTGGAAGTAAGACACTTAGAAGATGTAGGGAACGCCCTTAGATCGAGATTAAATATCGTGTGTCTCCCACAAGCCTCGAGAATAGTAAAACCCTTATCATGAATAGTCTTCAAAGTTTGATCCAGCTTATCCGAGACACTGAATGCAAGTTCCTCACATTGGAGAGCCTTATGCCCAACCCGACCACATTTGGTGCAATACTTGTATTGAAACTGGATCCAAATTAAGGTACTCATTGTTGCATACTAAAAAGAATCCAGGCCTTAGAGGGTCCCCAAGCGAGACACGAGCTCTAATTCGAAGGTAATCATTTGGAGGTATGACATTGAAAGGCTCCACTTCGAAATCGTTGCTGATGAGTGGCCCAATAGTATTGGCAGTTCCCATATTTAGATATTCAAAAGGCAGACCACAAATACGAACCCATAAATAGGCCATTGGGAATCTAACCGTACGCGGAACAGATTCAGGGGACCATTTCGCGAGAACAATAATAGCACCATGAATAGAGACAAATGAGCGCTCTAAAAGGTCTTCTCTGTCGAGGAAATCAACACAGTGGAAAATAAACAGATCGTCCATCTTGTGGACTTGAATGGGACCCCTTGTAGTCCAGTGATCTTCAATTACTACATTGATAAGATCAGCGCTATGACTCTCATAATCCACCATATATCCCAGGAGACACCGATTCCAAAGGGCAAATGAGTCTCCGAGAAAATCCTGGTTCATATTGATAACCGGGCCTGTGCGTGGGTATCTCCATGCCTTTTCCCCATCTATCTCGTAGCCAATATGCTCTCCTGCAGGGATGTTTGAGACTCTCGGAATACTGGGACCAGCTTGAAGCAAGAGAGTTATTGGGAGTGGGGTTTGAGGCCATATTTTGTGGTCTTAAGGACTCGATTGTATTGGTTATGTAAGTGAATTGATGGTGTTTGTGCTGTGATGAACTGAACATGAACAACAAGTCAGGTATAAATAGCGTCCATCTCAAGGTTGAATCAGGCGAAAGGTTATTGATGTGTCGTATTTATATAGCTTTATTCCCTCGATTCCGTTGTCTTTTATGGTCGGAACGCGCTCTCTAGAGCCGTTTCTTCTAACATTTTGCTTTGAGTGAGTGTTTTTGTAGATTCTACACGATTTCAGGTCTTTATGTGCATTTACACTCATATCTGGTTAGAAGAACGATCCCGAGACAAAACTCGTGCCTCGAGACGCTTAGGCGATGAAGAAATAAGAAGCGTTGATTCACTGGGCCATTGGGAAGCGGCCCTTTACTCCTTTTATCAAGGCGTGCACGCCAGCCTGCATGTGACCGGCGGCCTGATGGCCGGCCGGCATGACACAAGGCCATTTTTAGCTTCAAATTGTAGCGTGCGTCGGCCCCTGCATGTGGCAGGCGGCCTGTCGGCCGGCCGGCGCGACACACAGCTTGTTTTCGCCTAATCTTGTATAACTAGGGGCTTGTATCATTTTTCGAAGATCACTTTTTTCATACTTAGAATATTTTTCCTTAGAAAAAGCTCGTGACCCTTAAGATTCTAGCACTCGATTTCACTCAGATTCGACTTCGGTAATCTCGTTTATGCAATTGTTAGTTTTATATTTTCAATCTTTATCGCAAATTAGTTAGTTCGTCATAATTTTCTCTATTTTGGCATTTCGTTGCTCCGTTTACTTCGCTAGATTTTCGTTTGATTATCGTTAGATTTGTTTGCTTCACTTTTAATCATGAATTCCATGTATGCGTATTGTTGTTCCGTAATTACCATGTGTAGCTAATTTTCTCGCTAGGGTCGAGGGGGATCGATGGATTATTATTCGATTATGCTACTTTGATACTAAATGTATAATTATGCTAGTACCATTTTCGCGTGCTTTATTGTTGATTAATTTGTTAAAGGCCACAACACGTTAATCTGTTTGGGAAATTCTAATTCTTGTGCGAAAGCCGAATTAGTATTAGATCACGCGCGATTTGGTAGAGAGTCTAATAAGTTGCGAGAGCCCGTTAGATCCTTCCTAGGTTGACACGATTCGAGAGAACGCGTTATAGCCGACTAGCATGTTTATGTGTTTACTATTCTTGTCGCATGATTGTTGAACGTCTATCGTGAACCCGTGACCTTAGTTTTTATCTCTTTATTAGATTCGATTATTTATTATCACATTTTAGTAGTGTTTCTATCTCTTTCCATCAACCAAACCGTTTAGAGCATCTAGAATCGCCATAGCTATTAGACTTGTTTAACCGTTCCCTGTGGATTCGATACCTTACTTGCCGCTATCTTCTAGTTAGTAGCATTAGGTTTTTCTTGATTGGGTGACACGACTTAACCCATATCAGTTATTTACAAGAAGTAGTGAAAGGAAGAGTATTGGGTAGAAAAGCGGTGATCATTGCATGGAGAGGGATTACAATGATTTAGAAAGGAGGAGAAGTCTAGGGGTCACAAGGATAACAAGAACAGATTGTCGTTCTTGGGAAGGAGGAGTAAGAGGTAAGAGTAGTAAAACAGGCGTGCGATAGGTTTCAAACAAAAAGACAAAACGAGGTAGGTATATGTAAAGTGTAATGAATGAGACTAGCATTAACTGACTGGCCGTTAAAAATTTATTGGCTCAATGAGGTAGGAGAGCTAGAGAAAAATTAGAAGCTAAAAACAGAACCTGAAATGGAGCTGAACCATTGATTCAGGGTGATTTGAATGATTTTGAAAAGACAGCGAAAAGGAAAAAGGAGGGAGTAGAAGAAAGATTGTTGGTAGGGAAAGACGATGATCTGGGTAAAGTGAAATTAGGGTTTGAAAAGGCAAAATTGATTTGGGGGTTTAGGTTTTTAATTTGGTACTTCTTCGAACAATTTTTGATAAATGACGCTACAAGAATTTAATTTTTGACAAACAAATTTGGATTGAAATGTGATTGATTAAAATTTTTCTGAATTATGGATGAAGTTAGATTCAGTTTGATTTGGGGTTAATTGATTTGGGGATAATTGGATAGGGGCTCTCTTCTAAAGAGAGACTTTTTTGGTATGGACCTTATGGTTTATTGTTTTAATTTAAGGATGCAAACCTACAAGGCTTCCAAGGTTGAGAAATTGAACTTCCAAGGCGTTCGTAACCAACTGCAACACATAGTCTGCAAACAGGATTCGACTTTTATCCGGTTGAGCAACATCACTAACCGGCAGTAATTATTGGAGATGAATTCCGGTGGAATGAATGAGTATAGAGGAGTAATTGAGGGGAAATTCAATGGAGGAAAGAAATGATGGGGATTAAGTTAGGAGTTCCCATTTTCTACAAATGGGAGTAGGAGGTTCGTTTACAACCGTCCGTATATACGCAAACTACTCCAATTTTTTCTTGAGAATGTAGTGGAGTTGAGAAGTTGGTCGAGAGCAAAATTGTGATTAAATTTAACTGCTACTCTACAAAACTATAAATATTTGGAAATTTTAATAGTCAAGTCACTGACAACTCATTGCCAAATGGGATGACGAGGTGGATGAATGTTGAAGCAGGAAATGTTTCTGCTTTAAAAGATTAAGATTCTGTAAGGAAAACTAACGGAACAAGGTGAATTGACATATTTACCCTTGTTTGTAGCACAATTATCAAAATTAATGTGGTGTTGTTAGTTCTTATTCATGTAAACCTTGGAAAATTCGAACAATATTTTTCCCCAGAAGCAAACCCTAAATCAACTTCCCGAATCATGTTCCTATATTGTTTTTACTCAAAATTTTCTTTGTCCCTAATATGATCTGCTTGGCAAATAGAATTTCATTTTAAAATCTGTATTTGACCCAGGTACAGTATGTGATTTGTAAATCTGGATTTTGCCAAATACAACCGAAATGAGGCCCTTGCCAAAAAGATCCAAATACAAATGACACACCTGCAGACAAGTCATTCTGATTTCTGAAATCTATTTCACTTCTCTCAGTTTACGCTCTCTCTCGTCTTTCTTCCTTCTTCAACCTACCCCGAAAGATAATCAAATTCAGTCAAATCAAGTTTAATTGATAGGGTTTTCGCGTTTTAATTCATCTATTATTCCTCTCCATTGAATTATTGTAAGTTTACTCTCGTTTTTAACTTTAAAATTTCTCAATTTATTTTCTAGGGTTTGTTGTTGAGTATGATTATGTCTGTTTTTCATTCGAATTCCTTGTAATAGTATTGTCTGTGTTAATCTTGAGAATTGATGAATTTGCTAATGAATTTATGATAGCTCGTGATGAATTTGTTACTTTGAAATTTCGTTGTTTTTAGCTCAATTGGCCAACTCCAGCCAATTTGCTATTGCTATGGTGAAATGGATATGATGGTTTGGTGTGTTAATGAATTTGTTAATGAATTGGCCATCTTTGAATTTGTTAATGAATTTATGATAGCTCGTGATGAATTTGTTACTTTGAAATTTCGTTGTTTTTAGCTCAATTGGCCAACTCCATCCAATTTGCTATTGCTATGGTGAAATGGATATGATGGTTTGGTGCGTTGTGCTCTGTTTTGTTTGTTGGTGCATAATTTGCTATAATCTTGTATCATACTCAGAATATTGATAACTCAGAATATCTATCTATAAAATTGTATGATTTGTTCTTAAGATCTTTATCACAATGAAAATCGTACTATAATGCTAATTTGGATATACTATAGTGCTAATGTGAATATTTTTTGTCATAAGTTGTCGTCATTTTAATTGTATAGAGCAATATGTTAAGTTCACGGCAATCAAGGAAACACACTCGTGTAGAAGAAGCAAAAAATGATGATTTAGCCCAAGCAAAAAAAGGATAAACATCTAGTTTTTGTTTAATTATGTGATGAAACTTGAAATTTATGTTTTTTTAGGTAAGTGTGATGTCTTTTTTTAGCCAAAACCTTGAAAGTGGGTTGTAAGTGATGTAAGAAGAAAAAATTGAACAATTTGGATTTACAAATTACTTGTCTTACAATACCCCTGTTTAATCGAATTTCATTCTACGAACTAGATACATTAAATTCTAATTTTTTGAACTGAATTTCATTCGTTCTACGCTTTCCGATCTTTCTGAATTTCGTTCAATCGATTTTCCACAGAAATTCTGCCCTTGCTGCTTTTTTTCCTGGAAGTATTGCTGCTTTGTGATTCCTATTCAACCTTGCTACGTTTTTGTTTGTATTCAACCCTTTTCTTCCTTTTTTTAACCTAACCATTAATTCGGGAAGATTTGTGTCCTACTTTTGCTTGTTACTAATTCCTATTCATGACAAATTACTTATAATGGAACACAAACCCAGATGAAATATCGTCAAAAAGGGTCAAATCAATCGCTTAATTGATTAGAACAACACAAACCCATATGAAATTAATTCTGCCAATTTGGGTTTTTTCTCTTTGGATTTTTTTAAAGAAAAAGAATTATGAACCAACAAGAGTAATTAAAGTTGAACCAACCTTGTTTGAATTGAAAGATCTGGCAACAATATAGTTGATAGGGTGAATCAAGGCTTCAATTTGATGAATATTGAAGGCTGATAAGGTTTGTCATTTGTTGTCATAGTATATTTGTTTGTGTAATTTGCTTATGCTATCTTCCTAATTTTTGTGTCAAAAGATATGGGTGGCAAAACCTTTTTAGGAAAGGTTATATATTTTCAAAAATAAAACAAAGTAATTTCCGTACTCCGTATTAATTTGGTGAGATGGTGGATGTAGGAAATCAGGAAAGCAGCAGCAAGTTCGTGTTCCAAGACCAAATGTCAGAGTCAACATCGAGCATCCCGGACGCATCCCTACCGCCGGCGGAAAGCAGCACGTCAGTAGATTCCGGCGGAATGTTGACCAGATCCCTGTCGTTCTCATCTGGAAACCCCAGAATCGAAGAAACTCGCGGTATCCTTCATTATTTTTCTCACGCCCTCGACGTTGCTTCTTCTTCTTCTTCTTCACTCCTCCCTGTAATTTCTCTCTCTCTCTCTCTCTCTCTCTCTCTCTCTCTCTCTCTCCCTCCCTCCCTCCCTCCCTCCCTCCTTTTTGTTTCATGTTAGTTCAACATCTATTGCAGATTTATACAATAGATTCTCCAACTTTTGCGGATTTCTTGATAATTATTTTTCGGATTTAGCCTATTGGATGGATGCATGAGTTGGTGACTTCGATTGGAGGTCTCATTTAGCGGGTTGAATGTGTGCGATGATCATTTGGAGGTGTTGCTTGGGACAAGGGTATTACTATTAGGGAACATATTGGTGTTGGTGGTCATATAAGCTCAAAAATGACATAATTATTGGGGAGTACTCGTAGTAGTTACCGACCTTGCTCGAGTAGAGGTAAGTCATTATGGTTGAGACTTGAGAGTAATAGAGTGGCATCACCCCTTCTGCTCACCTCATACTAATATTACTGTCACTTGCCTCATTTTTCCGATGCCATTCACTAGAATATTGGGGATTAAAACAGAGTTTGATGGCTAAATATACACTTTGGAGATTTATCTATTTCCTTATCATTTCATGTATTATGGGAACATCGATTGGGTAGAGCCGTAGAGGCCATTGATGTTATGTATAAAGCTTACATACAGAGAAGATGTTGGAAGCCGAATTTTGATTGTATGCCTAGATACTGTGCACTATCTGTTGAAGTATCCTATGTTTAGAGTATAATAAGAACGAGTGGCCTTGGTTCTTACGCTGACGAGTTTTTTTAGCATTATGACGCGGCTGAAGTACTCCCTCTTTCAAATCCAAATACCCCATAGTTTTCATAATTCCTTTCACAGAAGCAGCGGGACCTGGGCACTTGAATTTGAAGAGAGGGAGTATCTGACACACATGTCAGGGGAAGTTGTGGCATAGCTGATATTATGTTTGCAATAGACAGTAGGATATCAGTTAAATGTGTGGTCCTAACATGTAATTACAATGTAGATTTTAGGCAGGTTATGTGAGTTCTGAATAATCCCGGCGAAAACTAAAACTCAGATGATCAGATATGTGGTGCTTGCCTTGGGTGTTTAAAGGAGCTTATGAACCTTCGAAAGAAAAGCATCGTTTTACCTTATACTTACCTTAAAACAAGTGTTGCTCATTTGATATAAATTCAATCCACAGATTTCTTTGCCTTCTTCCTTTCTAAGTAATGGCTTGTGCGTGAAAGTGGTTATATGCAGCGGTTCTATAGATCATAAAGACGTAAGGCAAGTGTAGTTCTATAGATCCGAAGCGGATGGTTGCCCCTAGATTTTTTCTTCTTCTTTTTGAACTGTTGATTAGTTGATAGATTAAGGTTCTTCAGAAGGTTGATCAGAAGGTTGATCTAATTGAGTTAAATCACTGTTTTCCATAGTAGTATTGGATGAGATTAACCATGCTGATGACCTGTAGGTGGAGAGGAAGCCTCTTGTGTGTGTTATTGGAGTGCCAAATCACATGACATATGCAGATTTTTGCCAGTTTTGTGGCTCTTTTATTCAGCACATGCTTGAAATGCGAATTGTGAGGTTAGGATATTGTTACCTTTTTTCGCCCAGAAAGATAGGTGGTCTTTGTGTGTTCTAAATTGACTCATGTATTGTATACAGGAATGATGAAATGGAGGATAAATATATTGTTCTCATCAGGTTTGACAACCAGGACCCGACAGATGAATTCCAAAGGCATTTCAATGGGCTTCGATTTTCCTCCCTTGAGGTTGTTTTCTTCAGTTGTCGCACTTCCTCCATAATTACATCTTATTCCCACTTGACTTTAGCAGCCTCCTAGGTGACATTTTGCATTTGTATATTACTCCATATTTTTTTATAATAAGTATATTTTGTGAAACCTCTTTTTGTAACAAATCTAAATACGAGTATTTTTTTTACCATATCCTGATGTTTCATATTTTGCTAATTTTTCATGTGTAAACTTTGACCTTAAAAGTCAAGTGGGAAAAAAACAACATTGGGGAGAAAGTATATACACCGTGATTTTTCCTATTAACTATGATGGTTGTTGTCAATCAATAGAAACCTAACTGTGTATTTATGAAGTCAGAGGCGTGTGACGTGCTTTTCATGATCGATGTGCAATACACAGGCTCCATTGAACATGCACAACCTTCTCTTCTGAACTCAGTTGAACAGCCTACGTGTCCAGTTTGCTTGGGTATGCTTCTCAAAATTAATTAGCCCTCGTCTTAAATTTGAGTGCTCTATGCATTTTCTGTTTTTGCATGAAATCACTGTGTTTTATAGCCATTCTACTTGCTTTGCAGAAAGGCTAGATCAAGATACAGGAGGAATCCTTACGACTATCTGCAATCATTCTTTTCACTGTTCATGTATCTCAAAATGGACAGATTCATCTTGTCCCGTAAGTTTTTAAAATAATATGGGATATAAATTATTGTTGTGCCCTAGGCCGAGAACATAAATTTGATATATCTATTGTGTAGTAATGAAAAAGAAAGAAAGATTGGGGGCCGTATTGTAGACTGGAGGGAGGGATTATGTTTGGCAGTTGATGAAACATAGAGAACAGGTAAATATAAGTATAGTGGGTGTTTGGCCTAGCTTATTTATTAGCTTTTACTTCTAAAAAACTTCAACTTGGCCGAGCACCTTTTGTTGTGGGTGGCTCTTTCTACTCCTGTTTGCTCCACCACGAAATTGACTTTAGGTATGCTGTCACCTTGATGTATGTTGGAGTGGTAATCATACTAATCAACCTATAATATTTGTTGATAGAGTAAAAATTGAAAAGGTAGTGTGCCAAACTTATTTAACATGTCATTAAGTGATGAACTAAGTTACGAGGTAGATGCTGCAACTTGTTATAGATACCAGAAATTTACTCTGGTTACAATTTTGTCACATATATCTATTTTTTGTTCTATACAGGTTTGTCGGTATTGCCAGCAGCAGCCTGAGAAATCAATATGTTTCATTTGCCAGACCGCAGAAAATTTGTGGATATGTGTTATTTGTGGATTTGTAGGTTGTGGAAGGTAGTGACTAGTGAGCTTCTTCCTTTTTTTTGGAGATAAACATCCTCAGTTTAATTCATAACTTAACTTATTGGATAGAATACAAAAACAGCAACAACGCCAACAAAGTTCCTCAAGGTTATATCCGTAGTTATCTAAATTACCTAACCATGAAAGGTTTGATTCAGGTATAAAGAGGGCCATGCGATAATGCACTGGAAGGAGACACAGCACTGCTATTCCCTTGAGGTGGAAACTCAGCGTGTATGGGATTATGTTGGTGACAATTATGTCCATCGTTTAATACAGTCAAAAACTGATGGGAAATTGGTTGAACTTAATGTTCCATGCTCACATACTGTTAATGACTGTGGAAGCTGTGAATGCAGTGGGGATATTGGAATTAATGAAGCTATGTTAAATAGTAAAGTTGATGCGGTATGTTTTATCCTTCATACTGCCTGTTTCAATCTGTAAGATTACATGACAGGTTTTAGAGGGTTTTTCTTTTCCTAATTTGTTTGCTTGGCAGATTAGAAATGAATACAATGAACTTCTATCCACACAGCTTGAGAATCAAAAATTGGTAAGTTGTTCATCTAATGAAACATTTTTTTTAAGTTTACCATTTTCACGATCTCTGACAAAAGGTGTAGCTGAGCTATAATGTCATGGTTGTTAATCTTTCAAGTATTTACTTTGTATGTTATGTAGTATTTTGAGTCATTGCTGCAAGAGGTTAAAGAAGAAACTGAAAGAGAAACTGCAGAAGCTGTGGATAAGACCATAACCCTAAAATTGCAGAAAACGCAAGCAAAGTTGGATAGATGCATGGAAGACAAGAAGTTCCTTGATGATGTATGTGTCTGATTCTGTTGCTCGTTGTTTTTGGCGCAAAAGTCTTGAAATTCTGTCAATCAGAAAGCTATGCTCTATTTATTGGAAAAGTGTATTCCTCTTCAAGAGGTTCAATTTTCTTTTAATCCAATTAGTTCCCTGTTGTTGCCTGTAGATCAATGAAAATTTGTTGAAAAATCAAGAGATTTGGAAAGCGACGATACAAGAGGCTGAGGAACGGTATGTTATTATCCAACTTATGCTATTCTGTAGCTATGGGGACCGAATCCGTGCCTTCTCTATTGCCATGTAGGTATAGGGATCTAATCACTGCCTTCTGTATTGTCATGTGATTTTTATCCTTATTTGTCATGGTCTTCATAAAATAATGGCATCTATCAAGAAATGAGACCATGTGAGTAAATACTCTTTTTTTGTGTACAGGGAGAAGAGAACTCTACGGTTGACAGAGGATAAAATACGCAACCTTGAAGAACAGGTTTGTGAACTTAAGATTCCATCCGATTATAATCGTTTGGTTTCAGTCTCATTGGTGCTGATCTTTTCAAGCATTTGCAGCTCAAAGACCTGATGTTGCAGCTTGAAGCCGTGCAGACTGTAGAGCAGCTACCCGTATCAGATGAAGTAAAAGATGGTGATGTCCTGAAGATCGGAGGTGAATCCGCGCAACCTAGCCGTTCAAAAAGTACAAAATCTAGTAATCGAAAAAAGAAGAAATGAGATGCAAAAGTGTAGCCGTGTTGGTACAAACTGTAGATACCGCTGACTAATAAAACAGTGGATTGGATCTGAATATTTTGTGGTTGGTTGGACCAAAGAATGCGTCTTGACTGTTGACATGTTGCCTAAAAATGAAAGATTAGTCCTGTTTATGCTACACCAAAGTCGTGCCTAACAATGAAAGCTTAGTCCTGTTTATACAAGGTTGGTGTTCCGCCAAAAGTCTCGAGGAGGGTTGAAGTTTGAGGCTAATCTAGATAAATCTAGAATATTCTAGAGATGTACAGAATATTCTAGAATAGTATAGAACGGTCTAGGTTATACAGAGTACTAGACTGAAGGCTAGTGATGTCTTGTAGACTAGAACAACTGATGAATTTTTTTGTTTATAAAAAGGTGACTGAACTTGGAAACTTTGGTGTTGGAAGGATTGAAGAAGCGTTTCACTTGGAATGGCTTTTAATTTGCTGCAGTTTTCTCCAAGCAGCTAGTCTCCCTTGTGACGGATATATCCGTCATAAGGGTATGACGGGTCAAGTATTACCCACTTGATAAAGTAATCACATGCATTTCCTCTTTCCTATGCACTAAACTTTTTTGTTATGTACTACTTGACCCGTCACATGTTTGTGACCGATATATCTGTCACAACTCACAAACAAGAATTTGTGTTCTCCAAGAGTGTTTGACTTGCCTTTTTTTTTTGACATGGGTGATTAAACATCAAAAATCTGATATTTATAGAGAAAATTAGGCCACGAATGCGATATAGGTTCTTGGCACCAGTTGCAGCGAGATTGTTATTTCCCATGATGGACGATTGCGATTGAAGACTGCTACGCCTGACGTACATAAATGTTTGAGATCTTCGTGTTCGAGTTTTTAGAAAACTTTGCAAAGCAATTTAATACGTAATGTGTTGCAAGTCCTTACAATCCTTGAACTATTCACTACGTGTCATAACTTTTGTTAACATGTCACAGCTGGATTCTCATCGCCATGTTAGAAATATGACCTTGCTACATGACATACAAAATGATATCTTAAGTCGATATGCCTGGTCCGGGCACGATGAACTTGATTTTTAGGTTCATCTTGTTAAAAATATTTTAAGATATTTTTTTTTTAGTATTTACAAGTTATCTTTTCGGTTTTTATCGAGTTAGAGAGTAAGAGGTTAAGTTATTTTCTAGGTCGGGTGGTCTCAAGGCAGGTCCAATTGAGTCAATTTCGGGTCTCTTAGTGGAGTCGTACGTAATATTTTGGGGTTGGGTTTACTCGGATTTGGAGTCTGATGGATGAAGTGGTTGGCTTTATGACGATTGATGTCTACTCTCGTTTTTGCTGGGCAAATAAAAAACCAAACAGAGCTTCCCATTATACGGAGTACTCTACAACCAGGTAATAAGGTAATATCCCTCCAACCCAATCGTCTTATTATTTTCTCAATATCTTCATTCATGGATGTTCTTATGTCATTTACCAAATTTCAATCGTCTTATTCTAGAAATGTTTGATTTTTTTTTTTAATCAGGGTTGCTCTTCATTCATTGGCATAAACTTATACTTGTTCTAATTGTTCCTTTTTTTTTTATCAGCATAGTAGTTCTGTGTATTTTGGGGGTGAAGGGTTAGGTCAAAATTGATCTATTTCCAATTGATTTGATATGTTTTCCCCACATCATTTTTCAATTTTATAGGCGAAACAGGTTTAAAGATCCCAAAAATTGTTCTTTGCGTCTGAATTGTCCCTAGAGCGTTGGCGTTTGACGCTGACGCTGACGCTGACGCTGATGCTGGGGGCAAGCTTTGATTATTTACTTTTTTATGGTGGCATGGGTGATTGGGTCAGGGTCAGGGTCAGGGTCAGGGTGGTCTCCAGTGGTTATTGTCTTTCAGCTATCTTGATCTTTTCTTGTCGATTACTATTTACCAATTGAACCAGTTGCATAAGATTCGTCTTAAGGTCACAAGGAGAATTCAATGGTTTTTGACGGAGTAATTGGGTTCATGCGACACAGTTCTATGCGTTAGCTATGATATTTTGGAATTATTTTGTCAGATTGTATGGACTCTGGTTTGCTCATCATTGTAGCGATTGAGGAGGTCTTTGGAATGATCAGAGTTGTGACTGTTAGAATCACACTACAACCTAGCCTATCTACGAGTGCTTATAACTTTAGCAAACTCTGGTTTGTGACGGGTCAAATAATAGCCAGTTGGATGGATAAAGACAAACAATTTGCTACTCTCTAGATTTGCTTTATCTAACCATGTGGTGTTATTTGACCCGTAAACGATGTGTGATGGATATATGTTTCACAAGGGAAGACTTACTCTATAACTTTAGCTGGACTTGCTATTTGCTGCCTTTTAGTTTCTGTGGGCAAACACACAATTTTGGTACCATTTTCCTTGACACTCCACGAGTCACCCTGTTCGATGGAGTCTAAGTAACATAGGTTTACACGGAAGTCTTTTTGTGTGTTAAAACATTATTTGGTTTTCTATTTGTGTGAACTATGCTCTTACTAGTTGAAAATAATTATTTTATGCATTTAGGTCTTTCTCTTTCATTTCTTCGCTCTCTGACAATTACGTGTTTCATGAAATTTATCTCCTTTCAGATAGATTTGATCGTACACTAATAAGGTAAATGCGGAATGAACTGACACCTGGAGGCTGGAGGCAGAGTCCCGCAAGATAATCCTTTAGCAAATACAAACAAATTCCCTGTGTTGCAGCAACAGGCTGTTGCCACCATTGCAGCCTGTTGCTGCTGATATACTTTACAAAGTTAGGAAAAAACACATTATAGCTGTCATGGACACATTGCCAGATCAATTGATATTAGAAATTCTAGAGAGGATCAAATCTACTGCAGATAGAAACTCTGTGTCTTTGACTTGTAAGCGTTTCCATGAGTTCGAGAATGAGCAGAGACTATATCTACGTGTCGGCTGTGGTCTGAACCCGGCAAATGAAGCTCTAAGCACACTTTGCCATAGGTTCCCAAACTTAATAAAGGTGGAAATAATATACTCTGGCTGGATGTCCAAATTAGGCAGACAACTAGACGATCGAGGTCTTCTAAACCTGTCGAAGAGTTGTCATTCTCTTGTAGATCTCACCTTAAGCTTTTGCACCTACATTACAGATGCAGGTGTAGGTTGCTTAGCTTCTTGCTTAAATCTTTCATCATTGAAACTGAATTTCGCTCCTAGAATTACTGGTTGTGGAATTCTCTCTGTTGTTGTGGGATGCAAGAAATTGAGTGTGCTGCACCTCATCCGATGCTTAAATGTAAACGGTTCCGAGTGGATTGACTGTCTAGGGAAGCTTGAAACAATCAAATATCTCTCCATCAAGAATTGCAGGGCTATCGGAGAAGGTGACTTGATTAGGCTTGGACCCAGCTGGCGAAATCTAACGTTTTTCGAGTTTGAAGTGGATTCCAATTACCGGTATATGAAGCTATATGACCGTATATCAGTCGATAGATGGAATAAGCAATCAATTCCCTGCGAGAGCATGTTGGAAATGAGCTTAGTGAATTGCATAATAAGCCCAGGACGAGGTCTCGCATGTGTTTTAGGGAAGTGCCTAAACCTGCAGAAGATCCACTTGGACATGTGTGTTGGACTTAGAGATGGTGACATCTTGGATTTATCCCGAGCAGCGCAATCACTTCGTTCCATCTCTCTTAGAGTACCATCGGATTTCTCTGTCCCTCTCTTAATTAGCCACCGGTTAACATTAACCGATGAGAGTTTGAAGGCGTTGGCCGAAAACTGCCCATTGTTGGAGTCGGTTAAGATATCATTTGCCGACGGAGATTTCCCGTCACTTTCATCATTTTCAGTAGAAGGGATCATATACTTGGTAAGAAGTTGCCCAATCCGGGAGCTGTCATTGGACCATATGTATTCCTTCGGCGATCTGGGAATGGAGGCTTTATGTTCAGCAGGACTCCTAGAAAGTTTGGAGCTCGTGAAATGTCAGGAGATAAGTGATGACGGTTTACAACTGGTGGCACAGTTCCCAAAGCTGTCAGTGTTGCGACTGAATCGATGCTTAGGAGTCAGTGATGATGGGTTCAAGCCATTGAAGGGAAGATGGAAGTTGGAGATGTTGTCTGTGGAAGACTGCCCTCAGGTGTCGGAGATTGGTCTTCGGGGGACTGCAAAAAGGGTGTCATTTAGGCAAGATTTATCCTGGATGTGCTAATTGTTATACTTGATCCAACTTTCGAAAATCTCCAGGTACCCGTACTCCCTCCCTTCATATCCGATCTTCATCCAATAATAGTCCAACTTTTGGGTTTTACTTGCTGTACAGAGTATGTCATAGAATAGCATCAAGAAAAGTTATGGTGAGGTTAATTAGTGGTCTCCTAAAGTGTTGTATTTGGCGTCATGAGATTGTAATTTCTGAGTTTGTAACTCCTAGCAATAGCAGTTACTTCATAAGTACTGCATGCGTCTTATTTACTGCATATTTGTTTATCTTAAGGCTAAGTTTAAAGGGGTCTGAGTTGTGAGTCTGAATATGAGTCTGAGACTCAGATTTGTTGAGTCTGGGACTCATACATGGATAATGTGGTTGGTACGAGTCTGAGGCTCAGACAGATCTAAGTTTAAAGGGAGTCTGAAGTTGAATCTGAACAAAAGTCTGAGACTCAGATTCTTTGAGTCTGAAACTCATACCTGGTTAAAGTGGTTGAGACGGTCTGACACTCAGATAAGTCTGAAGTTGAGTCTTGGATTTCAAAGACTCAATCTCAGACTCGTTCATTCAGTTCAGTTCCGTTCAGTTCAAATAAGTTGTTATTATTATTATTATTATTATTAAATATTATTAAATATTATTATTATTATTATTATTAAATATTATTAATTATTATTATTATTATTATTATTAAATATTAAAATTAATGACATTTTTATAATAATTAATATTAATATAATAATAAAAATTAATATTTTTTTATTGTTATTAATATTATTACTATCAAATATTAATATTAATATTAATTATAAATATTAATATTATTATTATTATTATAATATTATTATTAATTAATTATTATTATTACTATTGATATAATAATAATAATAATAATAATAATAATAATAATAATACTCAATAATTATTATTATTATTATTATTATTGAATGCCGAATTTTATTGATGAATCAAACAGCAGTTTACAAAAAATTGGTGGGTAACCGAGATACAATCTGGGCCCCCACCCCCTTAGCTATAGCGAAGCTAAGTCTGGTAAAATAAAAGGAGCAGCGCGTGCTCCGGCATCCTGTGCTACCGAAAATTTTTGAATCCTCTTAAGTAAGCCGATAGCATCCGCCTCCAATTCCCCCAGCGAAGAAAAGGAAAAAGGCAAAAACCCATACCCAAGCCCCGAGCATAGGTCCCTGTACTTAACGCATTTGCGCTGGGCAGCGTCACCCACAGCACGGCCTGACGCGAAATCAGAGAGCCCGGACTGAGTCAAAGGAGAAGACCCGGTAAGATCTACGCAAACGTCACGCCCCCTGTCCCACGAATAAAGAAGCAAATCTGCAGGACGCAAGGATCTGTCACGATCATCAATCAAGCCAATATCGATCTCCTTCCCAGCCGAGACCCCGGAACAATATTTTTATTAATATTATTATTAGTATTATTATTATTATTATTATTATAATAATAAAATATTTTTATTAAAATTAAAATTAATATAATAATAATTAATATTTTTTATACAATAATTAACATTATTTGTTGTTGTTATTATTATTATTATTATTATTATTTGTTGTTTAAATAGTAATTAATATTTTTTTTTGTAACAAGTAAACTTGTTATTATTATTATTATTATTATTATTATTTCTGTATTTCAGGTTACTTTAGTTCAGCTCAGCTTAGTTCAATTCAATTCAACTCATTCCATTTTATCTCATTTCACTTTAGCTCATTTCACTTCTGTACAAAAGAACATGGCCAAAATAATTTGTATTAGATGATATAGTTGTATAGATGATAAAACCAAATTCATATAATAAATGATAAATAACACGGCACGTAGTAATAATAACGGATAATGAATCGATGGTTATACCCGACCAAACCAAACAAAACCTAGTTCAACCTGAACATGACCAAACCCGACCCGAACCAATGATCTGACCCGGAAAATGATCCGCATCTGACCCATACCCGACAACTAGACATGGCAAAACTGGCTCGACCCGATCGGACCCGAATAAGCCAACCCGAACCCGATCTAATATCCAAACTAAAGATTCGAGGTTGACTCGTAACCTGAATTGACCCGAGCTAACCCAAAATTGACCCGACTATTATTATAAAAAACGAGTCGATATCCTTAAAAAAAAGATGAAAATAGCAAACCCGAAATGATATGGCCCGACTTAAAGTCAACGCAAAAGTCACCTGACCCAAACCCGACCCGGTTGACTTGTTTGTCAGGTCTACCGACAACCCAACCCGAACTCGATCCACCCGTCCGATTGTCATCTTTAATAAGGACCACTTGGATGTAAAATTATTCGTATGTCACAATATTTATTTAACAATTAATTATTTAATTGTAATTATTCGAGTTATAAAATAAACGTAGATATTGAGGTAAATAAAAAAATAAAATAAGGTAGGTAGATTTGAGGTGAAATGAGGTAAATATAAAAATAATAAAATAAAATAAGGTAGGTAAAAAGTTGAGGTGAAATGAATGAAAAAATAATACTCCCTCCGATTACCTGTGTTCTTCTCCTTTCATTTTGGGGAAGAAAATAAGGAGGGAGTAATTATATTAGTAGAATAATGGGGTGGAATGAAAAAGTAAGGGAGAGAAATATTATATTAATTAAATGAGAAAAAGTAGAATGAAAAAGTAGGAGAAAGAATATTATATTAATTAAATGAGAAAAAGTGGTGAAAAAGTAGGAGAGATGAATATTATATTAATTAATAAAGAGGTAAAACTTTCCTTAAATGGAAAGAGGGAAGAAAATCAAACTCAGTCCAAAAAGGAAATAGGGAAGAACATAGGTAATCGGAGGGAGTATAAAATAAGGTATGTGAGGTGAGAAAGTCTGAGATGAGTCTGTGGATAAAGTGTACTTTTGTAATGAGTCTGAGTCTGAGTTTGAAGAATGAAAAATAAGTGAAAAGCTGAGATGATCGAGTCTGAGAAAAAAAGATAATTTGTGTATAAACATAGTCTAACTATGGGGTTGTAATACACGAATAATTTATAAGAATAGCTCTTAGTTGTGACTTGTGAGACATTTTTCGAACGATGTGACAACTTTAAAATATAAAATCAACCATTCTCTTTCGGTTCCACACCTCCACTTGAATTACATACAACACTATTGACTACAGTATCATCATCATCTCCAACGAAAAGTTTTCCATTAAAATCCACACCCACCCACCCACCCACGACCCACCCACCTTCCCAACCTTTACTATACTCACGTATTCTTGTTTGCGATGGTTATATCCGTCATTTTAATATGATGGATCAAATAATATTCATTTAGAAGGAAAAAGATAAAAATAAAGCACATGAATGATACTTATATTTTGTTCTTATTTATTTAAACAGTCATTATTTAACCCATTATACCAATGTAACAGATAATTTCGTAACAAGCAAGGCTTAGTGTACTATAATTGCTACGTACTCCCTGTCTACCTTCTCCCCCTCCCCTCTGAGAGATCAGAAGACAAGTGAAAAGGGCAAAATAAACAGTTTTTTAAGCAAAGGTACGTAGACCGCAATAATTCTCATATGTCTATATCTATATATTCACATTTGATTCCACGTACGTTTACGTACACCCTCTCTCTCATATATATATATATGCTTCTTTCATTATTTTTCACACTCTCTCTAAATTTCTTCTGCGTATTATAATGAAGTGGATCACCCTGTTGTACGTAGTAATAATTCACCTTTTCCTGAGTTTCATTATCATCGCTAGTTTATCAGCAGCAGCTCCTAGTCCTGAACAACTGATAATGGAGTTGGGGTTGGGGTTTTCAGCAACTCCGGATGAAAGCGTAACCACTTTTCAACCACTTCTATCCGATTCCACCGGCAACTTCTCACTCGGTTTCCTTCGACTCAACCACCACCAACTCGCCCTTGCTGTTGTCCACGTTGCATCCGCTGAGTCCTTCTGGCAGCCCAACTCGTTGTTATTGGCTCACTGGGGAAAACACACTCGCCTCTTCTTTAATGGGAGTCTCGTATTTACCGACCCCAAGTCAGGGATATTATGGTCATCCAACACTAACAGTAGGAAAGGAGGTATTAGTGGAGATCGTGTTGTTCTTACCAGTGCTTCCAACTTGCAAATTTTAAAGGCAAAGGGGGACTCCGACTCTCACTCTCGCTCTCGCTCTCGCTCTCGCTCTATTATTGTATGGCAGAGTTTTGATTTTCCCTCCGATACCCTCGTCGAAAACCAAAATTTCACTTCTGCCACCTCACTTGTTTCCTCAAATGCCCTCTATACGATGCGTTTAGGATTCGACTTTTTCGGCTTGTACGCAAATTTTAATCCCCTCAGTGGTCTGGGTCATATTTACTTCAAGCATAGAGCCTTGGAAGCCAAGGCGGAAATAGTGCCAGGTCACGGTCCGATCGTGCTGCGGATCAGTTCGGACGGGTTCATGGGCATGTACCAAAACGGTTCGGTTATCCCAGCTGATGTAGAAACATTTAATAGTTACCAGAGGTCTGTACCCGGACCTAGACGAATCCGAATCGAACGTGATGGGAATTTAAAGGGTTATTATTGGTCGGGTTCAAGTTGGAACTTGGATTACGTGGCGATAACCGAACCATGTGAATTACCAAGCCCTTGTGGGCCCTACGGTCTATGTACACCGGGGCACGGTTGCTCATGCTTAGACAATCAAACCCAAACCCAAACCCACGAATGTCGTGAGTCTAGATTTGTACCCGGACCGGGGGACTTGTGTGGAGGTAGCAAGGGAAGGAGCAATAAGTACACTGAGCTTAGGAGGAGAGGGGTGGAGGTAGGATTTAAAGAGCTAATGAAGTACACGAAAACGGCGTCGTATGAGAGATGTGAGGAGTCATGTGAGATGGACTGCAAGTGCTGGGGGGCATTGTATAACAACGTCTCGGGGTTGTGTTACAAAGTAGAGTGCCCTATACAAAGTATGATAGGGGTGGGTGGTACTGGTGATGACTATGACTCCAAAATGGGTTATTTCAAGGTGTGGGAAGGTAATGTAGCCAAGAAAAGGGGTAGATGGGTGGTTGGGATTGGTGTGGGATTCTTGTGTGTTTCCATCTTCTTTCTTTTGGGTGTTGTAGGTTTGGCATGTTGGAAGTTGTGTAAAAGGAAGAAGAATCATGGGTTTTTGGAGGATGAAGACAATGTTTGTTCTAGGCCCTACAAAGATTTGGGCTCATCTAGTTTTGGATCTATTCAACTTACCAATAAATAATGGGTAGTGTTTTTTTCGAACGGGTTTTACTTGATTTTAAGTCTTAACGTGATGGGACTATATACAATTATACACATGACTAGAGCTGGCAGTTAGTCAGGCCGGGCCGGGCTTCGTGCCGTGCCCGGCGGGCTTCGTGCCTGGGTGGGCCGGCCCGGTCGTGCCTGGGTGGGCCGGCCCGGTCGTGCCTAGACCCGGGCTCGTGCCGTGCCCGGCACGGAGCTCTAGCCGACCATGCCGCCGAGGCACGGCCCGAGGCCCGGGCCCGGTCGTGCCGTGCTCGGGCCGGGTCTCGTGCCCGGTCGTGCCCGGCCCGTCGTGCTAGTTTCGTGCTCGTGCCCGTGTTTCGGTTTTCGTGCCGGTTTTCGGGTTTCGGGTCGTGCCTCAATCTATTTCATATTTTTTCCAGCAAAAACAAGACGCGTTTGTGTGCGACCCGAATATTTGTAGCCTTGTAGGTAATTATATATTATAATATTTGTAGCCTTGTAGCTATCACTCCACAAGTCCCACTTTGGAAATAGTTAATACTCTTTATTAAAAAAAATTGAAATTGTAAAAAAACACAATTACTAAAAATTACAATTACTAAAACAATTACTAAAAATAATAGTAATTATACAAACTGGCCAGCAGAGCAGAGAGCCGTTGGAATTTGGAAAAGGGAAGAGGCAGAGCAGCAGGCCAGCAGAGCAGAGAGCCGTTGAGGCCGTGCCGGGCCGGGCCGGGCCGTGCCTCGGGCCCGCCGTGCCCGGGTCGGTCGTGCCTGGTCGGGCCAGCCCGCGTGCCTGTCAGCGGGCCGTGCCGGATCGGGCCCGTCGTGCCCGTGCCTGGCACGGGCTTTTCAGCCTTTTCCTCGCCGAGGCCCGACCCGAGGCCCGACGGGCCGTGCCCGTGCCAGGCCCGAATTTGCCCTCGTGCCGGGCCGGTCGTGCCAAATCTCGTGCCGGCTCGGGCCGGCGGCGGCGGCCCGGCCCGAAATGCCTGCTCTACACATGACTACTCATCGTCGTCCGCATATTAAGTTAGCATCGTCTAGTAACTATTGAATTGTTCTTTCTTATTTACAAAGCTAATTTAACCTCATGCTAATTACAAATTCATTTTTACTTTTTGTCGTCCATAATTTTACTTAACATTGTCTGTATTTTAACAGATATAACCCTTTTACCCCCACTTTATTAACCCTTTTACCTTTCTTCTTTATTCACCTTCCCACTTTTATAGAGAATTAAACGATTTTAAACAATATGACTCCAATTAATTATTTCGTGTCATCCCAATTCCGAGTTCAAAGTAAATTATTTCTTAATTTCTGTACTTTAGCATGAATACGATTTCTGTTTGTTAAACTTTTTTTTTTTGAATTGCATATTTCGTAGTTAGAAATCGATCCTCGCTCTAGAAATCTAACCCAGGCTGAGACGTAGAACATATACCCCAACTAGACCTGGCAAACGGGTCATTCGATTCGATTTCGGATCGGGTTAAATCGATTCGATCTTAATCGGGTTAGCATAAATTTCAATTTCAGTTTGATTTTAATCGGGTTTATGTTATTTCGAGTCGAGTACGGTTCAAGTTGGGTCGATAACAATTCAGGTGAGTCTCGGGTCATAAATTTCTTGAATTAAAAAATAAATAATTTGATTTTGGGTTTGTTATACCTTCAAATTGTAGGTAATAATTCATAAAACCATTAATAAATAAAGAATCAATGAAGAAAAAAACCAAAATTTGGGTGTTTTTATGAAAAAATATAAGTATTTATTAATCAGGTCAATCGGTTCAGTTATTATTGGTTCGGTTATATTCGGGTTCGGGTAACATTCGGTTATATTAAATTCGGTACAAATTCGGTTCGATTCGGATTGAATCGGGTTTCGGGTATTATTTCAGGTTAATCCTATCGGGTGTTCGATCGGTTTCAATTCAGGTATTTTCGGTCGGTTTTTCGGGTTCGAGTTTACTTTGCCAGGTCTACCCCCAACCCAGGCTGGGGTTTAGAACTACCACACCTCTCTCCATCTAGAGGTTTAGATCAACAATGCATCTCTCCAGGCCGAGGTCTAGATCTGCAACACCTCTACTCCAGGCGTAGGCTTAGATCTGCCACAACTTAGTCTTGATTGAGTCGCAGGTTTGTTACGCCCGAACCCAGAATCGCTCTTTACGTCGTTTTTGTTCATTCTTTCCCCTGCCTTTATGCTTAACGTGTTCGTATAATCAATCAAGTTTGAATCTTGGGTTGCTTTTCGTAGATGCATTGATGAATTGGGGGTTTTCTTTTCCGTTATTAGTTTGATTAGTAGCAAGTAGAGCGTGAATTTCAATTGTCCAAGAGGTTGCATAGTAATGTAATAGGCATGTAGCATAAATAATATCAAGCTTAAGAAGTGGGATGATTTTGTGTTGATATTTGTTTTGGTAAAAATTTACCGGGTCTACGATTTTGGTTGCGGGTTAAAGCGATCGTCCTATAACTACGGTTGACGAAATTGAATTGGATCTAATGAACGAAAAAAGTAACGAAAGAAAAAGGAAGACACACAAAGTTTTGGTGACGCGGAAACCCAATGTGGGAAAAACCGCGGGGGGAGTCGGAATCCCGCCAAAATTCTACTATCAATGGGAAAGAATGAAGAAAGGAGTACTAATACAAAGAATTTGACTATAACTGTGACTTATGGTTGATGGTGAGTATTTTCTCGTGATGTATGCTTGAAATGGATGTGCTTGAATATCTTTTCCTTCTTCATCTCCTTCCTTTTATACTACTGCTAGCCGTTATCTTCCTCATTATTGGAGAATCTTGGCATTCAATCTCCCTTATTGTCTTTGATTGCCCTCTATCTTGGTATTTAATCTCCTCTTTTATTGCTTAAGATCTTGGCCATTCATCGCTCCTAGCCGTTGCACTCTCCTCCTCCTTTATCTCCTGGCCTGCAGGAATCATGCCTTAAATGTAGGAGTCGGTTTTTGACTCTTTTCTGCTTCATACCCGTTGGAGTGGGAATGGGTCATTACATTCGTTGGGCTGCGTTGTTGCTTTTCCTTGGTTCGGCCCATCTCCCTTCTTGTTGTATCCTTTTATGGCCCATTGTCTTTTGTTGTTTCGGGTTCCGTCTGACCCAATGACTCTCATAACGTCGACTTTCGTCCTTTGACCTTTGACCTTCGACCTTTGGCCTTTGACTTTTGACCTTTGACCCTCGGCTCTTGACTTTGACCTTTGACCCTCGATTTTTTACTATCGTCTTTGACCTCCCGACCTTTGACCTTTTGACCGTCCACTCGTAGCATGCCACGTTGCATTCCGAAGGTGCAAATTTTTGGCCGAACAAATGCCCCCAAATTTCCGACTAAGCTCACCTTAGGCGGGAATTTTCGTTTGCTTCAGTTGTAGGCAGTTGGTTCTGCTTCTGCTGGCCTTGCTGGTTCTAGGAGAAGGCGTAATCCGTCCCCTCTCTTAGAAATTACTCCTGCAGAAAGTGTACCTCAGGTGGCAGATCTTTCTGAGTCTCACTCTTATTCTGCCCCCAGATCCATTGATAATGTTTCTGCTGGAGTGGTGCTCAAATTTCTTGAAGGCTTCGGTAAGTCTGCAGAGGATATGACTTTTCTGGATCATATGCTACTTCCTGGTCCCAGGTCTGTGCTAGAAAAAAGGTTCTCTGAAGAAGTTGGACTTGGTTCGCAGATTGTTGGTGGAGGAATCTGGTTGTAGAGAAGAAGCGACTGGATGAGGAATTTCCTGTGGTGCTTGACCTGGATGCTCTTTCTGATGTGGAGGCGGAGGATCTGAAGGAGTCCGTTGACTTCCCCATTGCTGACCAGGAGGCCGATAGGCAAGAGAGTGTGGACCAGGAGGATGTCGTTGATGATCCTGGGAGTGGTTCTGTCGCTGTTCATCAGAGATCCAGGTTTCTGCTGGAGGATCTGCTACAGTTCCGCCTCCACCAGAGGAGAATGTCTAGGCTGTGGACCAAGTTCTGCTGGAGTGATGCTACTCCTCTTTTGTTGAACTTTGTCTTCGGCTTGTGAACCATGCATGGTGTGAACTTCTGTTAATGTTTGCAAAAATTTATGTGGTGACCTTGCCTTTGCTCAAGGGAGCGAAGTGTGTTAGTATTTTGTGGCACTTCGTGCCTTAACAGAAGGTCGTAATCGTTTGCTTTTGATCGTGATTGTTTGCGTTTGATTGTAATCGTTTGTTGTAGTTTTGTCTAACTACCTTCTATTGTATGCATGCCTTATGTTTGTATGGTCGACCTTTGATATAGTGGTGGCATGGGGTTTAGTTCGCCCACTCAGTCGGAGGTGCCACGCTTTGCGTGGGTGCTAAGTGGCGCAGGAGACTGTAATGTCCCGATTGTAGGCACTTAGTCACAAGACACACGCCTCTGTAGAAATTGTGCACTCTACCAGATTAGTCACCAGTTCTTAATTTAGGAAAGGGTTATTTCATGACAATAATACCAACTATGAGGGGGCTTCTTAGAATAATCTCAACTATACGTAATCTCGTTTTAATATGAACTATGCCTTCATTAATCTCATTTTGTTATGGGCAAAATTATGACCTGCTATTGCCGGTAATAGTGACCGGTTGTGACTTTCTAGGGTCCTTGAGTGTTCCGTCGTCGTTCATGAAAGCCAAAACAACAAGAAAATTAAGCATTTTTTTCATTGCTTCTATAATACTAATCAGAAAAAAAAAATGCAAGATGAATTTTGGGAAGATTCAAAAAAAATTTAACCAATAGCCGAAACTAAAGAGGAAGGTTTAACCGGTATTCTAGGTAACCGGTCATCTATATCAATGAGAGATTAATGAAGTCATAATTCATATTAAAACGAGATTACATATAGTTGGAATTAATCTAAGAAGCCCCCTTATAGTTGGTATTATTGTCATGAAATAACCCTTTAGGAAAACTGATAAAATTTGGCAAAGACGGGGGGCGCAATGTTTGAAGACGTATGTGGAAGAAAACCGAATTTTGAAAATATATGAAGAAAGAAAATCAAATTTCGAAAATGTATGCAACAAGAAAATCAAACTTTGATGCAAAAGAAAATTGAATTTTGACGACACATTTAAAAAGATTTAAATATTGACGAAAATTTTTTGACGAATATTGACGGCTGGAAAAGATTGACGAATATTGACGAAAAGATTTAAATATTGACGAATATTGATGCATAAATTTTTTGACGACGCCTCTGATTTAAATATGCGGAAAAAATTTAAATTTTTCGAAAAGAAAGTAAAGAAAACAGAAGAATGACAAGAAAATTTAAATATACGTTTGCAAGGTTTGAAAAGATTAAACCTGGGTTCCGGTGGAGGTGCACCTGGCAGAATAGATGCCACGTTTCAGGCGGCTGTAGCCCATGTTTCTGGCGGCAGTGGCCCAGATTGCTGGCGGTTGTGGCCTGTTTTAAAAGAAGTATTTTTTCAAGTGTATAATGTTCCAGGGTTTCTGGATGATTTCCCCTTCCATGGTCATAAGTCGGTAGGCTCCGTTCCCAACCACTTTCTCTATTTGGTAGGGCCCTTCCCAACTGTAGGCAAACTTTCCTGCTCGCTGATTTCTGGTGTTCTGGAAGACTTTCCTGAGAACTAAGTCTCCCTCCTGCAGGACTCTGACTTTGACATTCTTGTTGTAACTTCTGGCGACTGTCTGTCTGTGGGAGGCCATCCTTATTTGAGCATCGGTCCTGAGCTCATCTATAGTATCCAAGCTGCTTGTCATCTCCACCTGCGTCCTGTCTTCGGTTATGCATCCATATCTATGGGTGGGCACTCTAACTTCTGAGGGAATGACTGCCTCAGTACCAAAGACTAAGCTGATAGGCGTCTGTCAAGTAGCCACCTTAGGTGTGGTTCTGTCAGACCATAGCACAAAGGGGAGTTCCTCTGCCCACCTGCCCCCTGCCTCCTCCAGCCTTCTTTTCAGGTTGTCTATCACAATTTTGTTGCTAGACTCCGCCTGACCATTAGAATGAGGATTTCTGGGGGTAGACTTGCTTAGTGTGATGTTCCACCTGACACAGTAGGCCTCCATCTTGTTGCCAATAAACTGCTTCTCAGTCACCTGAGGAAATGCTTCTGCTTCTATCCACTTGGAGAAGTAGTCAGTCATGGCCAGCATAAAAACTTTGTTTCCTGGGGCTTTCGGTAACTTGCCAAAAATATCCATCCCCCACTTCATGAAGTGCCAGGGAGAAATTATTGGGTGCAACGGCTCTGCTGGCTGGTGATTGACTGGTGCATGTCTCTGGCAGGCGTCACACTTCTTAACATATTCCCTCGCGTCCTTGCGCATTATCGGCCAGTAGTAACCCTGGCTGAGTGCTTTATTGGATAGACTCTTGCCCCCTGCATGATTTCCACATTCTCCACCGTGGAGGTCATGCATAACAACTTCTGCCTCCTAGTGACCTAGGCACCTCAGGTAGGGTCCAGCAGTTGATCGTTTGAACATAACACCATCAATGAGGGTGTACCTAGATGCCTTCATTCTAAAGCTCCTGACTTCTTTCCTATCTGCTGGCAGAATGTCATTTTGCAGCCACTCCTGGTACGGTTTTCTCCAGTCTGTGATTCCTTCTTGTTCTGCTGAGGTGCTGCAGACTCCTGGTTTAGTGAATTTCCCTCCTCCCTCAGCATCTGGTGTTCCTGTGTGCCCTTCCAAACTGCTGGCTCCAGCACGTGGACAATGGGTATGGTGGAGACTACGCCTGACTTGAAGGTTGCCCCCAGGGTGGCTAGGGCGTCTGCTTCCACGTTCTGGTCCCTCGGGATTTGGTTGATTGAGAAGGCTATGAACCTAACGGACAACTTCTTCGCCACTTCGAGGTAGGCCATCATCTTAGAGTCCTTTGCCGCATACGAGCCATTCACATGATTGACTATCAGCTGAGAATCGCTGTATGCCTCCAGGCGCTTGATTTTGAGGTCTAGAGCCAGCTGGAGACCTAAGATTAGAGCTTCATATTCTGCCTCGTTGTTTGTTGTCCGGAACTCGCATCGTACTGCTTGCACTATGAGATCTCCCTAAGGAGACTAGAGAACAAATCCTGCTCCAGATCCTCGCATGTTGGAGGCGCCATCTACATTTAGCTTCCACACCTGTTCGCCTTTGTCTTCCTCCAGTAGGAGGATGTCTTTCTCTGCCTGAGTCTGCAGCGCTGGGCTGAAGTCGGATATGAAGTCTGCTAACACCTGGGACTTTATTGCTGTTCTGGGGACAAACTTTAGGTCGAAGCCACTTAGGTGTATGGACCACTTGGCCATCCTCTCTGACAACTCAGGTTTTCTCATAATAGTTTTTAGTGGATAATTCGTTATTACAGAAATAGCATGCGATTCAAAATAAGGTCGCAGTTTATAGGATGCCGTAACAAGTGCAAGTACGAGTTTTTCAAGGGAAGTGTACCTGGTCTCTGCAGGAAGCAGAGACTTACTGACATAATATACTGGGTGTTGCGCTCCCTCTTGCTCTCGAACTAAGACCGCACTAACTGCTACCTCGGTTACTGACAGGTACAGGAGGAGTTGTTCTCCAGGTTCTGGTTTTGACAGCAGAGGTGGAGTGCTGAGGTAGTATTTCAGCTCGCTGAACGCCTTCTCGTGCTCTGCTGTCCAATCAAACCTTTGGGCCTTCTTTAGTATATCATAGAACAATCTGCACCTATCTGAGGACCTGGATATGAATCTGTTCAGAGCAGCGATTCTCCCAGTCAGGCGTTGGACGTCCTTTGGTTTCTGCGGGGATTCCAGCTGGAGGATGGCTTTGATCTGCTCTGTGCTAGCTTCGATTCCCTTCTGGGTGACCATGTACCCCAGAAACTTCCCACACGACACTCCAAACGTGCACTTTGAAGGATTCAACTTCATCTTGTATTCCCTCAAGGTGTTGAAGGTGTCTTCCAAGTGCGTCGTATGTTGTGAAGCTTGCTCTGACTTTTCGACCATGTCATCAATATATACCTCCATCGTGTCCCCAATTTGCCTCTTGAACATCTTATTGACTAGTCTCTGGTAGGTGGACCCTGCATTCTTCAAACCAAAAGGCATTACATTGTAACAATATATACCTCTCTCAGACCTAAAGGCTGTCTTCTCCTGGTCTGCTGGATGCATCTTGATCTGGTTGTATCCACTCCATGCATCAAGAAAGGTTAACATCTCATGGCCTGCTGTAGCATCCACCATGGCATCTATGTGCGGTAGAGGGAATGGATCTTTTGGGCATGCCTTGTTTAAGTCGGTAAAGTCAACGCATACCCTCCACTTGCCATTCTTCTTTGGGACCACCACCACATTAGACAGCCACTCTGGATACTTCACCTCTCTGATTTTTCCAGCAGCCAGCAGGTTGTCTACCTCCTGATTTATGACTTGATTTCTTTCTGGGCCAAACTTCCTTCTCCTCTGCTGGACTGGTTTGTAGCTTGGATCCACGCTTAGCCTGTTGGTGATAACGCTTGGATCTATACCTACCATATTGATGGGAAGGATTTGTCGTGGATCCCAACCGTCAAATAAAACCAACTATACCTAGTGGGTAGCTAGGGTAAGTCGGGTCGAATCCACAGGGACGGGAGGTCGGACTAAGGTATGCTACGGTCTAGGACTATGTTCGAGACAAGTTATTCTAAGGATCTAAGGAGGGGGAGACTAAGGCTAAGCTAGGTCTAAAGCAAGAGAACTATCAAAGAAAACGGGCTAGGATTAGGTCGGGGTCAAAAGGGGTAACGGAATGGTTGAAGAAGAGCTAGAGGTGAAGGAGGTAGTAGGGTGATCTAGGTAATGCCCGGGCTCTCGCAACTTAGACTCACCTAGAGGTTCCACCTAAAACCCAACTCGGCGATACACAACACAATCGGGGTTACTAGCACGCTATAGGCCTAGGTCGAATCCGGGCTCTCGCAACTTAGACCGACCTAGGGGTCGTCCTCACCGGGCTCTCGCAACTTAATGAGGGGACCGAACCCACAAACAACTATCACCCACAAGAGAAAGGCAAGAAAAACAAGCATTCACAACTACTTAGTCATTCAAGCATTTCAACAAACATGTGATGTGCACCAAACCAAGAGGAAACCCAAATCTCCCACCAACATCTCCAACAATCCCCTAATCATCCAATTAACACCCTAATCACCTTACTAACCCTAGCAAAGATCTACTCTAACATATCTATTCTATAACTAACAAGAAGAAGAGAAATCAAAGCAAATAACAAAACTAACATAATGAAACTAGTCAAACAAAGAACAATGAACAATAACAAGAACAAAGAATCAAACTTTAATGATAAAACAAAGATTAAGAGAAAGGAAAAGAAGATTATACCAAACTAGAGATGAAAGGAAGAAAGAAACTTGCATAAATGGAAGAACCCAAAAACAAACATCCAAGTTTGTCAAGCTTGGTGAAGATTCTTGAAGAATTCCCAAATTACAAGCATTAATCTAAGATTAACGATAATCTAAAGAGTAATCTACACTAATCTATGCTAAACTATCTATGGTTTAGTCTCTAATGAAAGGCATAAGCTTAACATAACAAGGGAAGAGTATATATAGGGTTACAAATGGAAGGGAGAAGAAAGGAAACAAGTGCGGGTTACAGCTAGGCCGTCCCGGCCGAGACGGGATGGTCCCGCTCGGGAAGCCATGCTCCCGATCGGGATGGGCCCTGGTCAGTAGCCTCCTTGTTTGTGCACCTCATCCCGAACGGGATGAGGCCATCCCGAACGGGATGAGGCCATCCCGAACGGGATGAGCCTTGTAGGCCTCCATTATGATCTTTTTGGTCCCTCCTTGGTTCTCATGGGCTTCTCACCGATTCTCGGGACTCGGGATCGGGTCTCGGAGGCTCGAGATTGGGTCCCAAGGTCTCGGGGTCGACTCCAAGGCATCGATTCATCGTTCCTTAGTTTCGTTGGCTCCAAAATGTGTATGTATTGAGTCGGAATTGCTCCAACTCTTCCAAATCGGCCTCGGGAACCTGAAACGAACTAAAGGAAGCATAAGAAGCCCCTAAACCGCTCCCAAGGAGCGATTCTACAAGGAAAACGGGACCAAAACACTACAAAATAGGCACTACAAACGACACTTATCAACTCCCCCACACTTAACCCTTACTCGCCCTCGAGTAAGCACATACTAACTACTAAACTCACGCCCTCGAGTGGGTATTAGCGCACCCTACGCCCCTTCAACTCACGCGAGTGCACTCAGAGGAAAAGTGCACTCCGCAAGGCAAGTCGGGTCTTGCGACAAAACTGTGGATGCAACCGGACACAAACACATAAACAAACACACAAACAAACAAACAAACAAACACTTAGACGGTTGCACCCAAAACAAAAGAAATACCGCTTCCCTCTAAAAGCGGTGAAAGAAGCACCGGTTTAGGACTCGAGGTAAGTGACAACGTTCCAAAGCTAGCAATACAAACCAAGGTGAACTAAACCCTAATAGTATGACGATCAAGCAATAAAAACGTTGGTAACTTACCTAGGTCCTCCTAACTTTCTAAAAACGTACTACGGGACGATCGGCGGAGTGGAAAAGTGAAGAAGCACGGTGTTAGTCGACAATGTAGGTAAGTGAGACCCCGGCCCCTTTAGCGTGAGCCAAGAGGGTCGTCCCGTGTCCAAAATCGCCTAACTAGTCCAAGTAAAAAGGTGGAAATATTGCAAAATGAGGGAAGACCGACTAATGCCGCTATCATCCTTCCTAGGGACTCGGTCCTTTGGTAGGCTCTTCACGGCAAAAGTCGGAAAAAGGCTTATTTTGAGAGGTAGGGGTTATTTTTGTGAGTCGGGTTTTCTTTTGGCATTTTCTCTTTTCTCTTGCATTTTTGCTTTGTTTTGCCATGCCATTCTTTTTCTTCTGGCTTTTTGTGCCTTTTCTTTTTCTTCAATCTTTTCTTTCTTTCATTTCTTTCATTTTCTTTTCTTAGCCCTTTTTGGCTTGATTCGGCTTTTTGGCATTTCTTAGTATGACAAGAAAGGGAGAATTCAACAAATTGCAACTTATTGTGTGGATATGTGTAGGAGGTAGGGGAATGAGTATGTCGGGACGACGTCTTCCCTTCATACTCACAAAAAGGGGAGAACTTGGACTAATCGAGCAATCCTAAACACGGTCACCTAAGGGACGAGACTCGGTAACCAAGGCCTTTTCACACCGTGGGTGGTCATAATGGTCAAAGGTGCAAATCCCGTAGTAAATCCCTAGTAAGCTAGGTGGACTCAAGGTAAAGGACCAACGAACTCATTGATTTAGGGTCATTCTACTAGATTAAAGTCCAGAACTCGATTTATACAACTAGGAAGGGAAAATAGACACTCACATACTAGCCTCTAAACCGGGTTTTCGAAAACGGTTTACGCACAAGACACACAACACAACACAAAGCAAAGACACGACGAAAACGAACGAAAGAAAAAGAAGCAAAAGCAACAAAACAAAAACTAAACAAAACGAACACATAAACAACACAAACACCACCCCGATCATCCAAACAAGCCACCAAATCAACCACACTTTACAAAGCTCCACCCGAGCACACAACATCACAATCTCCTCCAAACTCCGCAAGAGGTAAAGAAGAAAAAGGGATAAGATGTTACCGGTAGTCTTGAAAGCCTTCCAGAATTAACGGCGATTAAAGCAACCTATAAGGGAAAGGGAGGCAAAACACGCACACAAAACAAATATACGACACGACGACACAAAAAGGAAAAGACACAAAAGAAAATCTTTTTGATTTTTGTGAAATTTTTCAAATTTTTAGGGTTTTTTGAAGAATTTTTCGAAAAGCTAAGAAAATAAAACTAACTACGATAGAATATCGCTCCCCCACACTTAAACCGAGCCATGTCCTCATGCTCGATCGTAGTGTGCGGAGAGACAAAAGAAAAAGAAAGGAAACTACGAAAATAAAGCTAAAAATCAAAAATAAAGTGAAGAAAAGGGTAGAAGGTGTCCGGCCGGGGTGTAGTCAAGTCACCATGGGCCGAGACGAGAAAAAGATATGTGTAGACACTCGCATTTTGACCGCCAGGTGTCTATGGCAGTTTCCAAAAAACACCCGATGATGATCGGACGCTAACGTGTTTCTATGCGCTCGGATACGGGCTCAAATCCATTAATCGTTGGCTAACACACTTACGGAGTACAAATCTCACCAAACGGACCTCAAATCCAGGCCCAGTGGATCATTCCGAGTCAAACAAGACTAATTTGGGTCAAAACCGACACCGAAAATAAAACCGACTTTTAGCGACCAGATTAAAACCCGGTCAGAGCCGTTTCCGAGTAGCTCACCCACGATCCACCTCCAAACGGGCCATCAAATCAAGTCCGTCAAGGCACAAAACCCTAGACACCAAAATGCCCTAGCTTTGCCTATATAAGCAACCCCATGCAACACACAAAAACAACTTTTGACAACTTTTACAAACCCTAATCAACTTTCACACACACTTTCAAAATCCTAATCAACATCAAAATTCAACCCTAATCAAGATCAAATTCAAACCCTAAACCTAGTTTTAGGAATCAATCCCGAACCACCACAACTTAACCTCCATAAAACCTCGAAGACTCTTGTGTTAAAGCCACGGTTACGAGTCCGCACTGAGACAAGAACATGTAGGTTGAGGGTGACAAACCTCGTTCTCCTTTCCCTTTTCTTCTCGTCGTCCATCTCTTTTTTTTATTCCTTTTTACGTTTATTATTATTATTATTATTATTATTATTATTATTATTACGTTTATTATTATTATTATTATTATTATTATTATTATTATTATTATTATTATTATTATTACGTTTATTATTATTATTATTATTATTATTATTATTATTACGTTTATTATTATTACGTTTATTATTATTATTATTATTATTATTATTATTATTATTATTATTATTATTATTATTTACCTCGTTATCATTATTGCATCATAACATCGATAATATTGTTAGCATCAAAACATTAAAATACTTATCAATTTGTGTCGAATGAGAGGGATATCGGAATAAGGAAACCCGAATATACAAGTGTACTGCACACAGCGTTGCCGGTCGCTTATTCCGATACCCCGATTATTTGATTATTGAGATGAGTTAACTTAAACAATAATTCATTATTATTTCTCGTTATCATCATCCATCCTGCATCCATCAATTTTCAAATCAATCTTTAACAAGGGTCGAAACCCGTTGACACGGATCCGACATCACAATCCCTAGGGATTTATTCGATGTCGGAGAAGTCGAGGGAATCAAGTTTTTTATTTTATTTATTTAATCAAATAGTCAATTCTCCTAAATCACATAAAATCAATTCAAAACGCAATTTCCGTTGAGGCTAAAATAATTGTCAAAACAATTCGTTAGAATTATGATATTATTAAACGCGGAAGAAATTTAATTTTATAGCAACACCTACTTAAAACGATTTTCGACATAAAACACGTTTTTTTTTACAAACGTTTTTTAATTCGTACAGAGGGCACTCGACCGAGTGCCTAGCCCACTCGGTCGAGTGGCACCTCAAAATCGGGTCAGAATGCTCATCAGAACACCCACTCGATCGAGTCTCACAGTGACTCGGTCGAGTGGCCATGTACTCAACCGAGTTAGTCAATAACTCGGCCGAGTACGGTCTTTGACGCAAATAAGAATCGTTTTTTTAGGTTCCACTCGATCGAGTCCATCGACCACTCGATCGAGTAGCCTCACAACGACTAAAACACAAGTCGTACATTATTCTATTTTTCAAACTCGATAGTATTTTATGATTTAGGTCAACATGCGTATAATTAATCACATGTATACTATCTTTTCAAATCGTGCATCCTCATATTTGCATCTTTTCGATTCAATTCAATATTTGCAAACCGTTATTACTCGTTATATCGTTATATCGTTGCTAACGCGTTTTTTGTTTCTTTTGTCAATTTAATCATTATTCGTTTATTATACTAAATGAACCCGCATGCTAAAATACAACTTTGACGTTAATTTTAGTTGCATTAAATTGACTTAGAAACCCTTTCAATTCCATTCGCATGTTTAGGGAAAATAAATCTTTGCATATCATTTTCCCGTTTTACTAGCACGCGTATTAGAAAGTCATTCGAGTTCTTAGTAGAGGCCGCTAAAGTGCGGGCGGGGTTGGGTGTCCTTTGTGGGCTTCCCAACATGTACCCTCACCCCTTACTCAGAACCTCGGTTTCCGGATGCCCGAAACCGTTGGCGCACGAGAGTCATTCAATATACGATTAACCGCTCAAGTCGGCATCTATATCGATATGCAAAGGGACGGGCTCGATAAACTCTGACATCGGAAATGGGCCGTATTTTGTATACGGCCCAGTACGACATAGAGTGGGCTTGAGCGGTTCCGAATAACCATAAAATTCGGTGGCGACTCCACATAGACCTAAATTTCAATTCGATCCTTCTCATATGGAGATTCATTCGCCTACCCAAACCCGCGCGTGGCCGCGTCGGGATGGACCTATGTCATGTCCACAATTTGGCGACTCCGCTGGGGATTAACTGATGCGTGACTTACCATCGGCATCCTCAGGGTGAGACTCGAATAGAAATCGTTTGACAAATACAATACGCGTTTTAGTTCTACGGTTCATGCATAACCCATATTTTCCCGGGCCGGTACTCGCGACCGACGTCCCACTATACCATTGATGTACTTCAATATGGATATGTCAAAAGGTGTCCATAGTCGATTCGAGTGGGTTTCGCGGCATGTTCTAAGATCAACTCGACTTAGGAAGTCCGTCCCGATCAACGTCTAGACTATGTACACTGGTATAGACCCCTTATAGACCGACCGAGACTTAGTATAGAGCATACATGGCGTCGTTATAATGCTTGTGTGACTACGTGCTACTTGGTTTTCGAGTCGTTTTCAAAAACCGTCTTTTTTCAAAGATTGCATCTTTTTCAAACTATTCAATTTCAAAACCCGGGACACATACCGAATTTAGGACTTATGATTTTACTCAAAATAGCCTATTTTCTAGACGGTATGCTGCCCAAATCAAAACTCGAACTTTCAAAACCCGTGGCCCAATGACTTTTCGTCCTCTTTTTCGGAAATTTGGGCCACTCACCGAGTCCACTCGGTCCTTTTTCAAAAATCATCAATTTTCAAAACCTTCCACTTCTAGGACTTCCCGTATTTAGCAGTGTCGGGTCGAGTCTTAAGTTGTCAAGTTCCGTAGCGTCGAAACTCTGTCGATCTTACATCACGAGTTTCTTCCCTTTCCCAGTCCGCCTTATTAGACTAAGGCATGGCCCACCTACGTAGGACATACTCCTACAAAGGAAGGCCCGTTTACACACTCGAGTCTAAAAGTTTGGGGATGTCTCACGTGGACCTTCCTTCGGACGGGACTCAGCCCACATAGCCAAATCCTAAGGAAGGCCCACCTTTCACAAGTCACCCGTCTAGGTGTCTTTTCCGAGTCAACCTTTTACAAGGTGTAGCCCTATAACAAAAGGTTCACGGTCCTTACGTCTAAGGGTCACTCGTCCCACACTCGAGTCTTAACAAAATTATCGATCCCACTTGGGGGCTACCCCTTAACATGGCAATCAATCACGGTTGCCCTAAGGGTCATGTCTTACACGTGTCTCACGTACTCCACTTTCGAGTCACGTAGGTGTCACACCATCTAAGTCCTTAGTCTCACATTGGGGGCTATTCTCCGACGGAGTGACTAATCACAGTCACTCCGAGAATCGTACCCTACACGTTCGTCTTAGGAGGGTCTAACCCAAGTCAAACATGGTCGCCCCATTTTCGGACTCACCCTTCTGCGGCTCGAGTCTAATTTGCGGTCGTTACCTCGTCTAGGTCAACATTCAAGTATCCCGATCCGAGAGTCTTTGTCGACTCGTCACCCCGGGCCGTGTCTAGTTTGACTCTCTCTCTTGCGCAAAGCCGAGTTTAGGCGAGTTCTAACACCCGTCGTTTCTTCCGATCAGGGACCCTATGAACGAGACACTACCAAACCACAACAAACCCCACGCCGTCAAGAAAGGGGATATCCAGGGTTGTATGCTTATGCTATCTTGCTCCATTAACAACATCTTCTCGAAAATCAATACTGCCCTAGATAACCTAAGTTCCAGGGTAACCATCATTGAAGAAGACCTTGTAAGAACCCGATCTCGTCTAACATAGCTAGAGCGGGCAAGGCAGGCGATCACCCAACCGAGCCATTTGAAAGGTGAACAATCTTACGAAACTGGCCGATACTCACAAGATGGCAAGGCCGAGAGAGGTAACCCTCAAGTCACCTCTCCAAAAATCAAGAACCAGTCAAAGGAAAGGACATTTACCTACTTGGATATGTCCTACACCGTCGCTTTCCAGAGGTTGGTTCCGAAGGGCCTAGTGCTACCTATAGGCCCAACAGCCGACCCACCTGTGGAGAAACGTTCCAAAGCATGGAACGCCGAGCATTACTGCAAATTCCACAGAGGGAGGGGACACGATATAGAACAATGCTGGAAGCTGAAACACCTCATTCAAGACTTCCTCGATGCCGGGAAGACTCCCGTTTTGGAAACATTGTCACTTGCAAAGCCCCTCGTGGACTACACAGGGCCCGATGACCGAAGCATCCAGTCTACCTCTCATGCATCCAAGAGTCCGGATTTGATTTAAGTCCGAGTCTGAGTCTGAGTCTAGGATGTTCTATTCCAAAGTCAAAGTCAGAGTCAGAGTCAATTGTATTCTGTCCTCCTTTTCAAAATCCAATAAAATCAGCTTTCCTGTTTCTCATATATACTTTCCTTATGTGTTTCCGAGAACATGATGAACATCATCATACACTGTGAGCACACACACGTGACTATTATAGGCACATCTATAATGACTGCAGGAAACCGAGCCCGTGTTTTCTTTTTTACCTACTCCGTGTCTGGTATAGAAAAACCACATAACTACCCGTAGCAGGAGCGGTATCGAATCCTATGACAAATCTAGGTAATCTCCTGGTTTGGGTTCAAGACGGGAGGCAAGCCCATTTCCCACAATAAAACACCCCTCCAATAAGACTGACCAATCCCTACCTTAGGTGTTAGTCTGACCAGCCAAAAAAAAAAAGAGAAAAAAAGAAAGGACCAAAGCAAAAAGAAGGCCATCAAAAAAGAAAACTGGAAAAAAAAAAGCGAAAGTCCATGAAAAAAAAGCAAAGGGCCAAAACAAAAAAAGCAGGCCATCATCAAAAAATTCAGAATACCCATGACCGTGGTCAACGGTCAATTCAAGTGAAAGCCCCACGACCAGGGTACGGTCAAAATTATCAAAACCCATGACCGCGGCTAAGAGGTCAATCAAAAAATCAAATACCCATGACCGTGGTCAACGGTCAATTCAAGTGAAAATCCTTTGACCGTGGTACGGTCAAATTCAAAATTATCCATGTCATCCAATAGTGGAGTAACAATCAAGCTGGTCAGTTAACACAACACTCAGCCTTCCCACATTACAACCCTCAAGACCTTCCCGAGACCCAGGCCAGAGACAGCCCAGAATTCTGAGGATTCAAGCTCCATAGGATACCCCTAACAATTAGGGCCAGACATCGAAACCAGATCCCGCATTATCAAACCGGCTCTCGAAGCCTTAGCTTCACATAACCGAGCTCCAGATTTCGAGTCGTCAAGGCCGTTTACTTCATTATCAAACCGGCTCTCGAAGCCTTAGCTCCACAGAACCGAGCTCCAGATTTCGAGTCGTCAAGGCCGTTTACTTCATTATCAAACCGGCTCTAGAAGCCTTAGCTCCACAGAACCGAGCTCCAGATTTCGAGTCATCAAGGCCATTTACTTCATTATCAAACCGGCTCTCGAAGCCTTAGCTCCACAGAACCGAGCTCCAGATTTCGAGTCATCAAGGTCATTTACTTCCTAGCACCACATTCCCAAATACATCAAATCTCGAGAGCAAAACTCGTCAAATCCCCGAGAGCAAAACTCGTCAAATCCCTTACCTAATCATACACAATCCCGAGAGCAAAACTCGTCAAATCCCCGAGAGCAAAATTCGTTAAAATCTCCGAGAGCAAAACTCGTTAAAATCTCCGAGAGCAAAACTCGTTAAAATCCCCGAGAGCAAAACTCGTTAAAATTCCCGAGAACAAAACTCGTTAAAATCCCATCCAAACCAATTACCAACCCCGAACACGGGAACTCAACTTGCAGTCGGCATAGAACATGCCCAAACAGTTCACACCACCTCTGGGGCTACCCCGGAGAACGCTCACAGTCACAGGATTAATATCCTCACCATTCAAGCCCTTTGATCAAGACATCACTGGGAATGCACCTAGTCTACACCGTCATTACGGCTAGTTACACACAAAGTCCTATTAGAATAGGCACCATAATACATCTTCCGACACTGAACTACGGCATGGTTTGATTTCACTACACGTGAATACGTAGGCAGCCTTTCAACAGAGGCACAACCACCCACATTGACACACATTCAAAAAGCGCCATTATTCCGGTCACGACACCATCATGTTCTCAATAGCTAGCTTTGTTGTCCTGGGGGCTTCTCCTAGGCAGAACTTCTCCATCCACTCACAAAATCCAGATAAATCCAACAAAAAATCTAGCCTTCTTTCTGTAGTGTGTCCTAGTACTCGGCTCAGTCGAAGACAAGAATCTGCCAAGACTCGAGGCATCACCCACTTTGAAAAAGTATCCTAAAATAGGAAATCCGGAAGGGCACCAGACTAAAACAGTCTCATTACGGACTACTGCCAGTCCCCTATAGCATATCTATCCCATTTCGATATACGACCGTGTTGCCACTCGCCTAGGTTACGGGATAGCGCAACTTGAGAGTCTTGTTAGGCGACCCACTACCCTACCGAGTCACGGTCCAATCCTTAGAGAGTCCAGTCCGTGTCAGTCAACTCGTCCTGTCCAGAGTCGAGTCTGTCGGTAGGTCCCTCTCTTCAAACTCCATTTTGAGATTTGCAATAATTAGCCATTTGAAAAAAAGATCCTTTTCGACAAGGTCAGATTTCAGTCTATTTAAACTGCGAATTTCTTTTCTACCCCTTTCCATTTTGAAAACCTAGCTCGTGATTGCTTTCAGGATTTCAAAAATTCAACTTTCAAAAATCATTGTCCCCAGCACGAGTCATTTTACTACCTACGTGTTGCATACATTTTTATGTGACTTATACAGGTACGACTCAAGCGAAGACATGCAAGTCATCAAATTTCCCCAGCAGCATTCTCCGGGATAGCACGGGATGGGCCAACACACAGGCACACCCAGGGCTTACGCGACAAGCCCAAATTCCCCACGGAGTACAATCATCAAGCTCAGGTATGATTTCTGTCTTGCGGCTGGCGAGCCCTTCACGCGAGTCCAACGGACTATAAACGACCCGAACGGAAGTCTACCAGGTCTTAACGGGCTTGGTAGCTACTCTGACTTTCGCCTTGTCCAAGCCTCAGTCAGAGTGGGGGCTCTGTAGACACCCGCATTTTGACCGCCAGGTGTCTATGGCAGTTTCCAAAAAATACCCGATGATGATCGGACGCTAACGTGTTTCTATGCGCTCGGATACGGGCTCAAATCCATTAATCGTTGGCTAACACACTTACGAAGTACAAATCTCACCAAACGGACCTCAAATCCAGGCCCAGTGGATCATTCCGAGTCAAACAAGACTAATTTGGGTCAAAACCGACACCGAAAATAAAACCGACTTTTAGCGACCAGATTAAAACCCGGTCAGAGCCGTTTCCGAGTAGCTCACCCACGATCCACCTCCAAATGGGCCATCAAATCAAGTCCGTCAAGGCACAAAACCCTAGACACCAAAGTGCCCTAGCTTTGCCTATATAAGCAACCCCATGCAACACACAAAAACAACTTTTGACAACTTTTACAAACCCTAATCAACTTTCACACACACTTTCAAAATCCTAATCAACATCAAAATTCAACCCTAATCAAGATCAAATTCAAACCCTAAACCTAGTTTTAGGAATCAATCCCGAACCACCACAACTTAACCTCCATAAAACCTCGAAGACTCTTGTGTTAAAGCCACGGTTACGAGTCCGCACCGAGACAAGAACATGTAGGTTGAGGGTGACAAACCTCGTTCTCCTTTCCCTTTTCTTCTCGTCGTCCATCTCTTTTTTTTATTCCTTTTTACGTTTATTATTATTATTATTATTATTATTACGTTTATTATTATTATTATTATTATTATTATTATTATTATTATTATTATTATTATTATTATTATTATTATTATTATTATTATTACGTTTATTATTATTATTATTATTATTATTATTACGTTTATTATTATTATTATTATTATTATTATTATTATTATTACGTTTATTATTATTATTATTATTATTATTATTATTATTATTATTATTACGATTATTACTATTATTATTTACCTCGTTATCATTATTGCATCATAACATCGATAATATTGTTAGCATCAAAACATTAAAATACTTATCAATTTGTGTCGAATGAGAGGGATATCGGAATAAGGAAACCCGAATATACAAGTGTACTGCACACAGCGTTGCCGGTCGCTTATTCCGATACCCCGATTATTTGATTATTGAGATGAGTTAACTTAAACAATAATTCATTATTATTTCTCGTTATCATCATCCATCCTGCATCCATCAATTTTCAAATCAATCTTTAACAAGGGTCGAAACCCGTTGACACGGATCCGACATCACAATTCCTAGGGATTTATTCGATGTCGGAGAAGTCGAGGGAATCAAGTTTTTTATTTTATTTATTTAATCAAATAGTCAATTCTCCTAAATCACATAAAATCAATTCAAAACGCAATTTCCGTTGAGGCTAAAATAATTGTCAAAACAATTCGTTAGAATTATGATATTATTAAACGCGGAGGAAATTTAATTTTATAGCAACGACCTACTTAAAACGATTTTCGACATAAAACACGTTTTTTTTTACAAACGAATTTTAATTCGTACAGAGGGCACTCGACCGAGTGCCTAGCCCACTCGGTCGAGTGGCACCTCAAAATCGGGTCAGAATGCTCATCAGAACACCCACTCGATCGAGTCTCACAGTGACTCGGTCGAGTGGCCATGTACTCAACCGAGTTAGTCAATAACTCGGCCGAGTACGGTCTTTGACGCAAAACAGAATCGTTTTTTTAGGTTCCACTCGATCGAGTCCATCGACCACTCGATCGAGTAGCCTCACAACGACTAAAACACAAGTCGTACATTATTCTATTTTTCAAACTCGATAGTATTTTATGATTTAGGTCAACATGCGTATAATTAATCACATGTATACTATCTTTTCAAATCGTGCATCCTCATATTTGCATCTTTTCGATTCAATTCAATATTTGCAAACCGTTATTACTCGTTATATCGTTATATCGTTACTAACGCGTTTTTTGTTTCTTTTGTCAATTTAATCATTATTCGTTTATTATACTAAATGAACCCGCATGCTAAAATACAACTTTGACGTTAATTTTAGTTGCATTAAATTGACTTAGAAACCCTTTCAATTCCATTCGCATGTTTAGGGAAAATAAATCTTTGCATATCATTTTCCCGTTTTACTAGCACGCGTATTAGAAAGTCATTCGAGTTCTTAGTAGAGGCCGCTAAAGTGCGGGCGGGGTTGGGTGTCCTTTGTGGGCTTCCCAACACGTACCCTCACCCCTTATTCAGAACCTCGGTTTCCGGATGCCCGAAACCGTTGGCGCACGAGAGTCATTCAATATACGATTAACCGCTCAAGTCGGCATCTATATCGATATGCAAAGGGACGGGCCCGATAAACTCTGACATCGAAAATAGGCCGTATTTTGTATACGGCCCACTACGACATAGAGTGGGCTCAAGCGGTTCCGAATAACCATAAAATTCGGTGGCGACTCCACATAGACCTAAATTTCAATTCGATCCTTCTCATATGGAGATTCATTCGCCTACCCAAACCCGTGCGTGGCCGCGTCGGGATGGACCTATGTCATGTCCACAATATGGAAGGGGGAAGAAAATAAAAAGAAGGAAATAAAAAGAAATGGGAGGGGAGGGCTAGGTGTAATCAAGTCACCTAGCCCGGATTCCGCCTAAATCCGACTAAATCCAACAAAAGGGTGAAAAACTTGAAAAATTTTGATTTTGAAAATGACTCTCGATGTAGTCACATCATCGAGAGTCGGGAGCAACCATATACTAAGGCCTCGAAGGCCACCATGACACAAATAATAAGGGAAGGGGAGTAAACGAAGGAAAACAAGCAATAAAAGACGGAAAAGAAAGGATAGTTGTCGTACCAATAGGATAGTAACTCACTCGCTCCATCGTCTCGTAGATCAATATAGGCACTTGCTTGTCTTCATCATTGCTATTCCTCTTCAAACTCGATAAGTACGCATGGTTAAGGTAGTAATGGTGTGAGGGGTGGAAATTGATGTGTAACTCGGTGGAAAGGGAAGAGAAATGAGGTGAGGGTATGTAAATGAAGTGTAATGGTCATATGACATGAGCAAGGATGGGTAGGGAGGTTGGGTGGGGGTATACAATGGTTGGGTGGGCTCAAATGTCAAAGAAGAGGCCAAAAGAGGAGAAAAGAGACCATCCCGGTCGGGATGGATGGTCCCGATCGGGATGACACACCCTTCCCGATCGGGAAGCCTCCTTCCCGGTCGGGAAGCCACTCCAGAAATCTCGAAATATGGCACCATCATCCCGATCTGTACGGCTCCTTCCCGGTCGGGATGACACACTCGTCCCGGTCGGGAAGCCCCCTTCCCGCCCGGGATGGGTCTTCTTGACCTCCAAAACCCCAAAAGCTTACTCCAAGCTTCAAAAACCGACTTCCATTCCCAAATCCAAGCTCAGTCATTATCTACTCTCCTCTAGGAATCACCTTTCCTTCACACCTATCACAATGAACTCAAATACAACATCAAATTCTCTCCCTCACATCACTCATCAAAAATCCAAATAAATAAGAATTTCACAAAAACTAACAACCCTAGAAACCAAACTATACAAACATAAACACAAATACAAGCACAAAAGAAAGGGAAAAGATATTTACACTAAAATACTCTCTCCAACTACACCTCCATAGCCATCAAGAGCTCGAAGGAGTAAGTCAAATACTCTAGCAACATCTTCATTGAAGCTCACATGGCCGAGCCTAGCCACTCCCAAAAGTTTCCAAGTCGGAGGGAAGAAGCGATCATCTTCATTATGCTCGGGGTTCTCGTGATCTTCCGGGTCTTCCAAACCAACATAGCTACGACTCTTATGACCATCCGGTAGGTATAATGGTCTAGAGTCGTGCTCGGTGTCATGATGTGGGAGATCACACCCTAAATGGGTCGCTTCTTCTACGGGGTCGAGAGTGGAACTCTTTTCCACCGCCCGACTAGGATCCTCTTCACCAACCGTCTCACAAGACAAAGGGCTAGACATCGAGTGCGGTAGAGGATGAGAAGGCATCAAGTTTTCTTCATTGGAGGCTTTAGGATCCTCCAATTTCCCATTCAAGGCAAGTTCCAAGGCATCTACTTCTTTTTCCCAAGTATTGTGCTCCTTTTCACTCACCTTGTCAATATGGCCTAGAGGAGGTATGTCTTCACTTGGCCTTGGATTGTCTAGATCCGTTTCATCATGAAGAAAATCGAACAAATCCAATTTGATAGCCAATACATCGGCTCCCCAAGAGTTATCTTGAGAATCATGTTCACTCCCCTCCTCATTGTTGGCCCTTGAAGCTTCAACTTCCTCTATTCTTCCCCTATCTTCACCTCCCAATCAACACTCAACAATGGTCTCTTGATCGACCCCCTCTTCCTCATTTGTAGCTTCAAGGTTAGGTTGACTTCCTTGTAGAGACACCCGACCTTCTTGCCCAAATGAACCTTCCTCAACATGTTGTGAAGCTCGAGTGGCCGACATCGTGATATGGGCCATGAATTCATTAACGCGAGCATCTTGCACTCCTATTTGGGCCTTGAGCTCCTTTTCAACCCCTATTATTTGAGCCACCATCGCTTGTTGAGTCTTTTGCAATAGAGCTATCGCATGCATCATGTTGACTCTTAAGCAATTGAGACATCATTTGAAAAGTCTCAAAGTTGGGATCTCGTGGTTGTGGGTTATGTGAGGGTGTTTGGTTGTTGTTAGGATGTTGGAATGATCCTTGACAACCTTCTTGGTAACCATATGGAGGGCGTTCGTGAGATTGTTGATGAGGTTGATATGGTTGGTGAGATTTCGGGACTTGGCCATTTGCCCCAAAGTTGTCCCGTGATGATTGATGGTAGCTTGGACGCGCCATGTCCATAACGTTGCTTTGGTACCTAGGATGAGCTAGAAGCACTTGAGAAAATGTTAGTAGCCTAGTGATTTTGAGGCACTAAGAAGGGAGAGTAACACAAGAAGAAAAACGGAGATACACAAGGAGAAGAGAACACAAAAATCAAGAACAAAGTCCACAACTAAGCAAACAAAAGTCTAAACTACGCCGTCCCCGGCAACGGTGCCAATTTGATGGGAAGGATTTGTCGTGGATCCCAACCGTCAAATAAAACCAACTATACCTAGTGGGTAGCTAGAGTAAGTCGGGTCGAATCCACAGGGACGGGAGGTCGGACTAAGGTATGCTACGGTCTAGGACTATGTTCGATACAAGCTATTCTAAGGATCTAAGGAGGGGGAGACTAAGGCTAAGCTAGGTCTAAAGCAAGAGAACTATCAAAGGAAACGGGCTAGGATTAGGTCGGGGTCAAAGGGGTAACAGAATGGTCGAAGAAGAGCTAGAGGTGAAGGAGGTAGTAGGGTGATCTAGGTAATGCCCGGGCTCTCGCAACTTAGACTCACACTACAAAAATCGAGCCCGAATTGCGTCGGACAAATCCGACGCAAAATGCATATTGCGTCAGATTAGCCGATGCAAACGACCGCCGTAATATTTTGACGATTTTTTTTTTTTTTTGCATCGGCTAATCCGACGCATATGATTTGCGTCGGCTGCTCCGATACGAACACATGGAGGTCAACGCCCCTGTCAATGGGCTTTGCGTGGGATTAGCCGACGCAAATCATAGTTTCTGTCGACTTTGCGTCGGCTAATCCCACGCAAAGTCATTTGACTGAGGGGCTTTGCATGGGATTAGCCGACGCAAAGTCATAGTTTCTGTCGACTTTGCGTCGGCTAATCCCACGCAAAGCCATTGACTGACATTTGACTGTGGGGCTTTGCGTGGGATTAGCCGACGCAAAGTCAACAAAAACTATAACTTTGCGTCGGCTAATCCCACGCAAAGCCTATTAACAAAAAAAATCGTTTCTTTGTTTTCAGCTCCCCATATGCGCGAAATAAAACAACCTGCAAATAAACAACCCACTCCTACAACAAACCACAGCAGCACATCCTAAACCAAAATCCATCAATAACTCCAATCAAAGCTCTCTTCTCACAAAACTCCACAAAACGACACAAACATAAACTAATGTAATGTTATAGAAAATGAAAATATTACAAAGATAACCAGCGCTAGGTTCAGAATTCAACCAGAGTGTAAACAAGACAACCAGCGCTAGGAGTTGGTAAAATATATATACACACAATGTAACCAAAGTGTAAACAAGTAACATAAGGGAGCTGAACTACCTAAGAAAGGGACTCGATGTGCTCCGATCCAAAGGGATGACCATCGTTGTTGTCGTCATCGTCGCGCCTACTCATGCGTGGTCCTCCACTGCATCCCTCCGTCCCCATGTTGAACCGTTCCTTCATGAACTGAATAAACTGCTGCTGCTCTTCACACCTCTGCTCCAATGTCTTCAGGCGCTCTTCTTGTCTTTGGAATTTATCTTCCATACGATCGTTCAGTGTGGGTTCCTGCGAGGTGGCGGTAGGGAGGTACGTGTCCGCAGATACCTCCTTACCTCGGTTCAAGCATGGGCGAAAGAGCTGTTTCGCTGCATTCCCTATCCCCCAGAACCGTCCCTTCTGGTTATAGCCACCCGTCACATCGTAGAAGATCTTCAGCGTGTTGGGTGCCTGATCAGAGGCGCGTGCCTCCTCCACCGCTTTCTGGTAGTTCTCCTGAAACAGCAACATGAAACAGTGTTATAACTTTTAGAACACATACTATCACGTCGTAATTTTCATGCCTAGTATATTTTTTAAAAACATTACTACTACTCACAACGATCTCCGGTCCTCTAGGGTCTATCCACTTGCCGTCTTTCCCCTTCTTCGTCTTCTCCAAGAGCTCGACCGGGGTTGCAGTTGGGCCCTTCATATAACAGTGTTAAAACTTTCAGCATTTATTTACCAATAGTATATATTGAATTATACTCAAACTTTTTACTTGTGTTATAAGCACTTACCAACGCCGCGAAGGCTGTTGCTGCACTTCTACTTCCGAGGCAGCTGGTGGGTTTCACCACCCCGTCCACCTGCCCACCTCTCCTGTTCGACGACTTAATCGCCGATTTCTTCTTGAAAGCTGGGTCGGCAGCGTTCTTCTTCAATATCTCCCACTTCTCTTGCGGAATCCAGTCCGCTTTGTCGACCCTCGGGACAGCTCGCTGGAATAGGTCGGTTATCTTCTTCTTAATCCGAGTCTCAAAATCCGACCTGAGGTCGTACCCCAGGTCTATACGCACTCTCCTCTGTTTGTCAAAAAAAAAGATTCGTTAGCGACAATTGAATGTATAAATCGTGCAACGAAAACCTTAGAAACACAGACGAGGTAATTACCGCGAAGTGCATATACATCGCTTCCCGAGCTTCCGGTGGCGCCTCCGTCCAGCTACGGTAGGCGCCAGGCGTGGACGCATACGTCATGACTACGGAATCCCGCATATAATTAGAGTACTTCTTGTCGTCCCACCTACACAAGTCAATTATGATAATGTGAAGCAAATAAATGAGTGAAAATTTAGAAAAGAACTGGTTACAACAACTAAAACTCACCAACTAGCTTCCTTCACTTTCTGCCGTGATAGGTACGATTTCCCAGGCGTGGCAACGTAGACCGTCGCCCCGACTTCCTGGACATCATCCACACCTAGGATGACAGGAGTCCTAGGCACGTCCTCCTCCATGTGGTCACCATGGCTGCTGCCTCCCGTCAGCATCTCACTGCTACCTGCCATAATCACGTCTACAAAATATGTTTGCGCAAAGTTAAACTGTAGAGTCAGTTCGTTTAGGGTAAAGCAGGAATTTCATTAAGTACCAAAATAGTCTTCAATTACAAATAAATAAATTACAACTTATGCGAATAAGATACAAACAACTACATAATTGCTAATTATCGTCACTGTCACTGTCACTGTCCGCGTCGGTGTGCGGTTCAATGAACCCCTCGTCCCCGTCCTCATCATCATCGTCCCAGTCAGTATTCACCTCATCACCGTCATCTTCATCGTCGATGACCAAGTCGTCGTCCTCATCACCCTCTCCCTCAGGAACAATCCAGTCGGCAAACTCGTCGTCCTCCCCTACCACACCAGCAACTTCAACTACATATTCTTCTTCATTGACGTCAGTGTCTTCGATCAGAGTTGATGACATCGGCTGATTATTACCAACCACACTCTCTTGGTAGACGTCATCGTCGATGATAGGATTATCAACTTGTGATCTTGCCTTGATTTTGAAAACCGCAGACCAATTCGTACTCTTTTTTCCCTTTGGGTAAGGTGCATAGCAGACTTGATCGACTTGATACGCCAACACAAAAGGGTTGTGCCCTCGCAGTTTTCTCGTCAGGTCGACATCCACAAGATTGTAGTTCTCATGAACAGTGACTCCGTGCGGGGAGTTATCGATCCAATCACATTTGAACAGTATGGCCTTGCAGTTTTTGTGGCTGTCGTAGTAGTCTAGCTCGATCACCTCGATTAGTGTTCCATAGTAATCTGACCCTTCGGTGGACAACACACATACGCCGTTACTTTTGGTCAGTTTTGGAACATCAACACCCTCGACAAACGCACGGAACTTGTACCCGTTAATTGTATATCGCCTCCAAGTTCTGACTCGTGAAGACGGCCCAGTGACTAGAGGTCTTACAATGGGATCCTCCAGCGCTTCAGGCTATTGTCAACATAAAATTCGTCGAAAAACAATGCAATTAAATTTTGTACCAAACACATACACAATTTATAATGATCAAGCAAATAGCATTTCAACATACTTGAGTACGTAGCCATGAGGGAAACAGTGACTCATATGCCACCCAAACATCTTCAGATGTTTTCACTCCCGCATGTTCTGCCATAATGGAAGCCTCGAATTTCCTGAAATTGTCAGCAGTTGTACTTAATCACACATACTACCAATTATGAGGAGGGTATGTTGTACGTGAGTTACTTACTCCTCGTACGGTCTGATTACAGGGCCACAGTTTCTCAGAACGTAGGAGTGTGCCTGCTTGTACTCAACATCGGTCAACCACCTCTCCTTACATTTTCCAGTGGTACTTCCAACATCAGACTAAAAGGGTTCCACCTCTATTTGATGGTCTTCAGTCTGATGCGCACCCACGTCTAGGTCTTTGGCTTTTGTGTCAACGTGTTCTTCGAAGTAGAAGGAGCAGAAGTTTGATGTCTCCTCTAACAAATACGCGTTGCATATTGAACCCTCAACACGTGCTTTGTTACCAATTTTTTTTTTTTAGATGGTTTAAGAACCTGCAAATTAAAATATTAGCTCTCATGTAAGACTTAATTGGTAATCAATGCACGGGAAGTCACACTAAGGAGAGTTGAGGACGTTACCTTTCGAATGGGTACATCCACCGGTACTGAACAGGACCGCCAACCCTTGCCTCATACGGCAAATGAAGTGGGAGATGCTCCATCGAGTTGAAGAATGACGGAGGGAATATTTTCTCCAACTTGCAAAGGATCTCGGGAATACTGTTCTCAAGTCGATTCATGGACTCGACTGACACCATAGTGGAACACAAATCTCGGAAGAACTGACTGATCTCTGTCAATGCATTCCACGTGTTCATTGGCAGCAGCTGCTTCAAAGCTACTGGCATCAAGCGCGACATAAACACGTGACAGTCGTGGCTTTTCATGCCATGCAAAATTAACTTGGACTGGTCCACACACCGGGATAAGTCGGATGCGTAACCATCCGGAAACTTCAAACCACTCACCCAATCGCACAAAGCCTTCCTATCATTTTTGTCCATAACAAAGGACGACGATTTGGGTCGCCCAAGACACAGTTCCTTGAAATCTGCTTTGCCTTTTGGTCCGAAGGCTGTCTTGTTCGGTACATCCATCACGGTGTTGATAATCTGCTCAAAGAAATTCTTCTCGATATGCATAACATCAAGGTTGTGTCTGATAAGCAGAGTGTGCCAGTACGGAAGTTCCCAGAATATGCTCTGCTTCCACCAACCTTCCTTCTTGTTCTTCAATTTTTTCAACTGTTGGTGGGTAGCGTGTACTATTGTAGGGTACTTCTGCACATCTGCCCATATCTCATCGCCTGTTAACCGTTTACATGCGATCCTAGTTTCATCGGGTTGTTTCTTCAGGAAACTCTTACAGTTATGCCTAAATGGATGGTCGGAAGGTAGAAATTGTCTGTGACAGTCAAACCAAGATACCTTTCCGCTATTTTTAAGCCAAAAGGATTTTTGATCCTTCGCTTGACAGTAAGGACAAGCACGGTAACTCGTTGTACTCCAACCAGACAACATCCCGTAAGCTGGGAAATCGTTGATGGTCCACATTAGTGCAGCTCGTAAATTGAAACTAGTTTTCCTCGACACATCGTACGTGTAAATCCCATTATCCCACAAACCTTTTAACTCCTCAACAAGTGGTTGGAGATACACGTCCATATTGGCTTTCGGGTTCTTAGGGCCAGGAACAATAAGTGACAGGAGCATAAATTGTCTCTTATTGCATAACCACGGCGGTAGGTTGTACGGTGTCAAAATAACCGGCCAACATGAGTACGACTTGCCGAACTGCCCGTAGGGTGAGAAACCAGCTGTGCACAAACCCAAACGTACGTTGCGCGGCTCTTTCGCGAACTCGGGATATTTGATATCAAATGTCTTCCAAGCTTCACCATCGCTAGGGTGTGTCATCATACCACTAACTCTGATTTTGGAGTTACTGTGGTGCCAACTCATCTCGCCCGCAATTTTCTTTGTCGCATACAGTCTTTGCAGCCTCGGACCAACTGGGAAGTAAGTCAAGACCTTAGTTGGTACTCTCTTCCCCCTAGTATTTTTTGTTCGACTCTTGTACCTCCCGGATCCACATTTCCTACACGCGTCGAGGTCCGAATCTCCCTTCCAGAACAACATGCATCCATTCGGACACGAGTCTATCTTTTCATGGGGGAGTTGGAGGCCCTTCAACAAATTTTTAACCTCGTAGAAATTATTTGCCATGATGTTCTCCTTAGTGCCTCGTAGAAGGTCAATTAGCAGTTGGATCCAACCGTCTAAATGTCTTAAGGCCATGTTGCTCTCGCACTTCAAAGTCAGCATCCTTGAAGCGACTTGCAACAGACTCATATCGCACCCGCTGAAAACTGGGAGTTCGGCATTTTTTAGCATTTCGAAAAAGGAAAGGACTTGTGGGTTAGGTTCATGTTGTACTTCTTCGTCGCTTAATTTGTCTGGGTTACGTTCCTCCTCCATGATGTCCTCAACCGCCGTACGCAGTGCGTCCTCTACGAAGTCCCGGTACGGATTTTCGCGAACAGGTTCTTGCAGGCGACTACTTTCATTTTCACCATGATACGTCCACACGTAGTAGTTCTCAACAAAACCATGCTTGTATAGATGTTGTTTGACATCTACTTCATGTTTTAAGGCACGATTTTGACATTTTCTACATGGGCACCTAAGCTGCTCGCTGGTGTAGTTGGGGTTATTATCTAAGGAAAACTTGATGAACTCCTCCACACCGTCTCTAAATTCTATTTTCGGTCGCTTATTGTCGGTCAGTCTCTCGTACATCCAACTCCGTTCTACTCTATTCATTCTATATGGATTGAACTATGAATGATTAGGGTATGTAGACATGAACAAAATGGCGTGGGGAAAGAAGTCAACAACATGAAATTTGAAGAATAGTTTGCGAATTTCACCATAAGTTGGAACTCTCACAACCATCAATTTACGATTCATCACCGGGGACCTTATCACTCCAACCTAAACTCATTCTTGTGCGTTCCATGTCACTGATAAACACGAAATTGTGTAATGTCGATAAGAGAAAAAATCGGCAGCAATTCGCCTCAGTTCTCCAAAAGCACAATGTGGAATATATGAAAACTCCACATATGCAATCGAAGAACATTGAGGGAATTGTCACCAAATTTTCCTTACCAACACAACACAATTTCATGTTTACCACCTAAGTGACATGAAAGGCACAAGAACAGTCCCAAAACGGGGACTGTCCAAGAATTACTCCTAATGAGTAACTCTTGAATGGGCACTAGGTAGGTCTGAGTAGATTTCAAACAATGCTCATGCACAGTACACAACGAAAACAAATAACAACAACAATCATCTCTCGACACAGTAATCCAAAACATTAATACTTACTATAACTACAACCACTACTGCTGAAATTTAGGAAACAAAACAAATTTCCCTTATTTTAGTACTGTTTATGTAGCAGAAGTACATAGTAGAAGATTAGTAGTAGTATTAGTAGAAAATTAGTAGTAGTAGTAGTAGTAGTAGTAGTAGTAGTAGTAGTTTAATAGTAGTAGTAGTTTAGTAGTAGTAGTAGTAGTAGTAAATTAGTAGTAGTAGCGGTAGTATAGTAGTAGTAGTAGTAAAAGTAGAAATAGGAAATTAGTAGTAGTAGTAGTAGTTTAGTAGTAGTAGTAATAGTAGTAGTAGTAGTAAATTAGTAGTAGTAGTAGTAATAGTAGTAGTAGTAAATTAGTAGTAGTAGTAGTTTAGTAGTAGTAGTAATAGTAGTAGTAGTAAATTAGTAGTATAGTAGTAGTAGTATAGTTGTAGTAGTATAGTAGTAGTAGTAGTAGTAAAAGTAGAAATAGGAAATTAGTAGTAGTAGTAGTAGTAGTAGTTTAGTAGTAGTAGTAAAAGTAGAAGTAGTAAATTAGTAGTAGTAGTAGTAGTAGTAGTTTAATAGTAGTAGTAGTAGTTTAGTAGTAGTAGTAGTGGTAGTAAAAGTAGAAGTAGTAAATTAGTAGTAGTAGTAGTAATAGTAGTAGTAGTAAATTAGTAGTAGTAAATTAGTAGTAGTAGTAGTAGTAGTTTAGTAGTAGTAGTAATAATAGTAGTAGTAGTAAATTAGTAGTAGTAGTAGTTTAGCAGTAGTAGTAATAATAGTAGTAGTAGTAAATTAGTAGTAGTAGTAGTAGTTTAGCAGTAGTATAGTAGTAGTAGTAGTAGTTTAGTAGTAGTAGTAGTTTAGCAGTAGTATAGTAGTAGTAGTAGTAGTTTAGTACTAGTAGTAAAAGTAGAAGTAGTAAATTATTATTATTAGTAGTAGTTTAGTAGTTTAGTAGTAGTAAATTATTATTAGTAGTAGTAGTTTAGTAGTTTAGTAGTAGTAAATTATTATTATTAGTAGTAGTTTAGTAGTAGTAAATTATTATTATTAGTAGTGTTATTATTAGGTCACCATCACGAGCTGAGTTCCCGACATACCAACACATGTGCACGATCGTGCACCGACACCAAACCATTCAACACATACACGCAAGCGTGACACTAGGCCGAGACAACACCACCACGCAACACATACGCCGCAACAACAACAGTAACACTATATCATATGCAATCAATTTAGGGGGGTCGGTTTAGCTTACTCAAAATTAATTAACTAATCAAACTAAATTAAGTACTAAGTCATACCAATCAATTTAATTAACTTAATCAAAACAATAATCCGTTTAGGGGGGTCGGTACAACTAATCAAACTACTAATCAAATTAATTAAGTAAAAATTAACTTAATCAAAACAATTAACTTAATTAAGTACTAAGTATCATACCTGAATTGAGGGGGGTCGGTTTAGGGTTTATGGGATTCGGGGTCGCGCGTGGAGGCTCGCCGGAAAGAGGGAAGGAGTCGTCGGTTTCTGGGTTCGCCGGACGGAGCAGGAAGATTTAGGGTTTCGATTTCGGTTCGCCGGAGGGGCTGGGATTCGGGTTCGCCGGAGGGTTTATGGGATTCAGGGTCGCGCGTGTAGGCTCGCCGGAAAGAGGGAACTTGTCGTCGGTTTCTGGGTTCGCCGGACGGAGCAGGAAGATTTAGGGTTCCGATTTCGGTTCGCCGGAGGGGCTGGGATTCGGGCTCGCCGGAGGGTTTATGGGATTCGGGTCGCGCGTGTAGGGTCGCCGGAAAGAGGGAAGGAGTCGGGTTCGCCGGGGTTCGCGTTTTAGGGAGAGAGCGATATTGGGTTGTCGGGTTTGGGGTTTGGGATCTGTTTAGTTGTTGCCTTTTTTTTTTATATTAAACACCTTGCGTGGGATTAGCCGACGCAACCAGACGCAGATTTCAAGTTTGCGTCGGCTAATCCGATGCAGTACAATAAATGTTTTTTATATTAAAACCTTTGCGTGGGATTAGCCGACGCAACCAGACACAGATTTCAAGTTTGCGTCGGCTAATCCGATGCAAAGCTATTAATTCTGTTGGTTTTTTTTTTATTTTGACGAATTCTGCATCGGATTAGCCGACGCAACCAGACGCAATATTAAACTTTGCGTCGGCTAATCCGATGCAAAGCTATTTATTCTGTTGGTTGGGTTTTTAGTCAACAACTGTTGCGTGGGATTAGCCGACGCAACCAGACGCAGATTTCAAGTTTGCGTCGGCTAATCCGATGCAAAGCTATTAATTCTGTTGACTAGATTTTTTTAATTTTGACGCACCCTGCATCGGATTAGCCGACGCAATCAGACGCAATATTAAAATTTGCGTCGGCTAATCCGATGCAAAGCTATTAATTCTGTTGACTAAATTTTTATAATTTTGACGCACCCTGCATCGGATTAGCCGACGCAATCAGACGCAATATTAAAATTTGCGTCGGCTAATTCGATGCAAAGCTATTTATTCTGTTGACTAAATTTTTTAAATTTTGACGCACCCTGCATCGGATTAGCCGACGCAATCAGACGCAATATTAAAATTTGCGTCGGCTAATCCGATGCAAAGCTATTTATTCTGTTGACTAAATTTTATTTTGACGCAGCCTGCATCGGATTAGCCGACGCAAATTTTGTTTTTGCGTCTGGTTGCGTCGGCTAATCCCACGCAAAACCTTTCACACAGTGACGCCAACCCAAAATTATTGGCGCCTGTATCATGGAGTCGGATAGCGTCGGCTAGTCCCACGCAATGTTATTGCATCGGATTAGCCGACGCAAATCGACACAGTTACGCCAGTTGCGTCGGATTTACAATCCGACGCAACTTATCCGACGCTATTTCCGCTGTTTTTAGTAGTGTCACCTAGAGGTTCCACCTAAAACCCAACTCGGCGATACACAACACAATCGGGGTTACTAGCACGCTATAGGCCTAGGTCGAATCCGGGCTCTCGCAACTTAGACCGACCTAGGGGTCGTCCTCACCGGGCTCTCGCAACTTAATGAGGGGACCGAACCCACAAACAACTATCACCCACAAGAGAAAGGCAAGAAAAACAAGCATTCACAACTACTTAGTCATTCAAGCATTTCAACAAATATGTGATGTGCACCAAACCAAGAGGAAACCCAAATCTCCCACCAACATCTCCAACAATCCCCTAATCATCCAATTAACACCCTAATCACCTTACTAACCCTAGCAAAGATCTACTCTAACATATCTATTCTATAACTAACAAGAAGAAGAGAAATCAAAGCAAATAACAAAACTAACATAATGAAACTAGTCAAACAAAGAACAATGAACAATAACAAGAACAAAGAATCAAACTTTAATGATAAAAAAAAGATTAAGAGAAAGGAAAAGAAGATTATATCAAACTAGAGATGAAAGGAAGAAAGAAACTTGCATAAATAGAAGAACCCAAAAACAAACATCCAAGTTTGTCAAGCTTGGTGAAGATTCTTGAAGAATTCCCAAATTACAAGCATTAATCTAAGATTAACGATAATCTAAAGACTAATCTACACTAATCTATGCTAAACTATCTAGGGTTTAGTCTCTAATGAAAGGCATAAGCTTAACATAACAAGGGAAGAGTATATATAGGGTTACAAATGGAAGGGAGAAGAAAGGAAACAAGTGCGGGTTACAGCTAGGCCGTCCGGCCGAGACGGGATGGTCCCGGTCGGGACGGGGTCGGTTCTGGTCGGGAAGCCATGCTCCCGATCGGGATGGGCCCTGGTCAGTAGCCTCCTTGTTTGTCCACCTCATCCCGAACGGGATGAGGCCATCCCGAACGGGATGAGCCTTGTAGGCCTCCATTATGATCTTTTTGGTCCCTCCTTGGTTCTCATGGGCTTATCACCAATTCTCGGGACTCGGGATCGGGTCTCGGAGGCTCGGGATTGGGTCCCAAGGTCTCGGGGTCGACTCCAAGGCATCGAGTCATCGTTCCTTAGTTTCGTTGGCTCCAAAATGTGTATGTATTGAGTCGGAATTGCTCCAACTCTTCCAAATCGGCCTCGGGAACCTGAAACGAACTAAAGGAAGCATAAGAAGCCCCTAAACCGCTCCCAAGGAGCGATTCTACAAGGAAAACGAGACCAAAACACTACAAAATAGGCACTACAAACGACACTTATCACATATCATCATGCGACCAAGCAAAACAATCCATGTTAGTTTTTAATAATTCAATGAGGTTTTGGCGGATATTACCTGTGCACTCTGATCCGATTAACACTTTTCGCTCTGGATGTTGCTTGTCCAGGTTGACTTCATCTAACTCCGCCTGAGGTGTATCTATGTACTCCTGCAGAGGTAGATGAAGGCTCTTTAATTGTTATGCTGGAGGACTTGCGGTTTTCTTGAGAGCCACCTTGTAGCAATCTTTCGCATCCTTCTGATCTCCCCTGATCTTCTGTACTCCCCAGGGTGTGGGGAACTTCAGGCACTGGTGGTAAGTTGAGGTGATTCCTTTCATCTCATGGATCCAAGGCCTTCCCAGAATCACGTTGTAGGTGGAGGGTCCATCAAAGACTAGGTACCGTACTTGCTTGTTCACTCCTCCAGCATAAGTAGGAATGGTGATCTCTCCTAGAGAGTGCTTGGTTTCACCACTGAAACCTATCAAGGGAACCGCCTTCCTGGTTAGGTCCTTCTCGCTGAGCCCCATGTTCTGGAGGGTTTCCAACATGATGAGGTTGACTGAGCTCCCAGTGTCCACCAGAATCTTCTTCACGGTGCAATTCCCTATGGAGACAGTGATTATCAATGCATCATGGTGCATTTCTGGAGTAGATTCTGCATCAGTTTCGTCAAAGGTGACGGCTGGAAGATCTTTGCAATTGATTCTGCAGAAGTGCTCTGGTCTGTCTTCTCTGGTCTGAGAAGCATGTCTCTTGGCTGCTGAGTAAGTTAGCCCACATAATTCTGACCCTCCTGTGATCACATTGACAATTCTGGTACATACTGGAGGTGGAGAAGGCAATACTTGATCTGCTGCATTTATCCTGCTGGAGTTTCTGGACACGAAATGGTCCAGATTCCCCTGATCATACTGGAACTTAACCCCCCTCCTGAGCTGGACGCACTCATCGGTATGGTGTCCAATGTCGTCGTGGAATTCGTACCTCTTGCTGGCGTCTCTTCGGTCATTGGTCCACTCTTGTCTCCGGGGCCACCTGACTCTGCGCCCTAACTCCCTTAGAGCCTTGAGTACCCCAGCAAGGTAGGTAGAGAACCCATACTCACTTACTTTGGGTGGCAATCCTGGATTGTCTTTCCAGTCTTTCTCCTCGGAAACCTTGCTCACGTTCCTGTCATAGGGCTTTGATCTTTCACCCCTCTTTTCTACTGGCGACTTTCTGGTGACATGCTCAGAACCATACGCAGCCCTTCTGGGGCCTGAATCTTCTTCCAGCCTGATGGCTGCCATTGCCTTGGTCTGCACATCCTCAAACGTGACACATGGGTATTTTGTGAGATCCTTGTACATATCTGAGTCCTGGTGGAGCCCTTGGCGGAAGGCTTCTATGGTGGTGGGTACATCACATCTGGGGATGGTTACTTTCTCCTTGTTAAATCTGTTGAGAAAGTTGCGTATTGATTCTTCGAACTTCTGTACCACCCGATACAAATCACTGGTCTGCTTTTCTGGTTTTCTGCTGCTGGCAAACAGCTGGTTGAAGGCATTGACCAGGTCAGCGAAGGAGGTGATGCTTCGGTTAGGCAGACCAACGAACCAATGGAGGGCTGCTCCTGACAGAGTGGAGCCAAACCCCTTGCACATGCAGGCTTCCTTCAGGGGTCCCGTAGCAGTCCCACCATTATCTTCTGTTTGTACTGGTTGATGTGATCTAGGGGGTCTGCAGTGCCATCATAAAGCGTCATGGCTGGTGGCATGAAGCCCTTGGGTACAGCAACACAGGCTAGATCGTCGATGAAGGGTGAATCTACGTAGCTGTTGATCGCCTCCCAATCGTATCGGTCGTTAACGAAGGACGGGGGATCAAACGATATTTGTAAGACTCGAGATTACACAATAACTACTAGAGTAATCGTGGTAAGTCGAGGTCGGTCCACAGGGAACGGTGTGTGTTTGTGAAGCTTAAAGTGTCGTGTTCGATGTCTTAGAGGGGGGTTTTTAGGGTCGAGTCTAAACTAAGGGAATATCTAGAGGAGCAACTAGGGGAAATGCTAGTGGTGGTCAATCTAGGGAAAAGGTGTTAGGGAGAAGTCGGGATTCGGTACTTGGAGTCTAAGAAGGTCGGAATCGAGTTTTTGTCGCAATATTGATAAACTCACCTAAAATCCCGCTTTCGCGGCGAATGAGGGTAAGTCCCTAGTCATGGTAATTTCTACCCCGTGTTTCCCCATATTGATAGAAATTAGTCAAGGTCGATCTAGTTGGCCGGACTAAAACAACAATGACACAACACCATAAATAAGATAAACCAACATGCAAGCAACCCACCAACATCCCTATATTCAAATAATCCAAGCCTTCATCCCTAAACTCCCCAACAAGAAATCTACTCACAAATCATTATGGAAGACAACAAAATATCTATTAAGGGGAAAATTACTACAACATGCATATTAAATAGATCTAATGAAACTAACAACACCAATATGATTTAGACAAGATGATGATGAGTAAACAACATAAAAACTAAACTAGAGATTAGAGAGTGGAAGAGAATTATACCAACTATGTAGATCTATATGAAATAAGAAGATATCATAGATAAAGATTGAATCTTTGATGAATAAAATGGAGAACTTGTCACTAATCCTCTAATAAACCCAACAAATCTTCAAATAAAACTTGAATAATCTTCTTACAAACTTGAAATCTAGATAATTGTTGATGGAAACTTGTAGATCTACTATTAATTACTATGTAAACTATTAGAATTTTGGAGGATTTTTCTAGATTACTACTACTAATGGATGGTGTAATAGGATGGTGGAGTGGTGTAATGGCTTCCCTCCTTAGCACAATGGAGAGGTGACTTGGGCAATAAATTAGGGTAACATATATATAGTAATCTCTTAATGGATATTTAACCTAAAGCCCAAATCCAACTTTATGCTCCATTAGTGAGACAATCTCCCTTAGCATCTTCGTAGGGTGAAACTTTGCCCTGCGGACTTGACCATAATTCCCATCGGGTGAAATTTTCGCCCGGTGAGATTTTCTTCCATTTTTCGCGTTTTTGGCACTTCTTCCCATTGGGCGAAATTTCACCCTGTGGGCGAAATTTCGCCCGGTGGGTAAGCTCGGAAAATCTTCGGGGGAGGCGTTTCACCGTCGGGTGAAATTTCGCCCGGTGGTGTCTCACCGGGTGAAATTTTGCCCGGTCATTTTTTCTGGCCTCGAATCTTGTCTCATTCTTCGTTGTATGATCGGATGGCTTTAAACTTTAAGTTGTGTGCTTTGCTCTTTGGACGGTTTTCCATTCTCTTGTGCTCGTGGAAGCTCAATCGTGATTTTTGTAGCAAAACCTATCAAAACTATTAGAAAAACTACCAAAAACACGTAAAACGCACAAGAGGGACGCTAATGCGAGAAGTACGCAAAATATGACGATAATCGCACTCAAGACTCACAAAACGATGGAAAAACGGGTCTAAATGGGAGGAAAAACGGTCTAAATTTAGCACACAATAATTCTCCCACACTAAACCGTTGCTTGTCCTCGAGCAAAGACCCAAAAAGAAATTACAAACTACTACTACTAGCTAGACTATGCTAAGCCGATACGGGGCAATTAACGGGCCCGCTCCGTCCCTTCAACTCACATCGAAATACTTATGAGGTAAAGTACTCCCATGCAAGGCAAGTTGGGGCTTGCTCAAAATGGTGGATGCGACTAAACACACAAAAACACGTAACATGAAAGGATAGACGCATCCAAAGCAAAATATAAAACACCGAATCCCTCATCGAGACGGCGGGGAAAGACACCGATTACTTACCTAAAACAACAATGGACTTCCAAGATAAATGACCCACGTAAACAAGGACCAAAGTCTAATACTATGACAATTAAACAATATAAATGTTGATAACTTAGATAGGTCCTCCTAATCTTCTAAAGGGGTACTACGGGGCGTATAATGGAGTGGAAAAAGTGAACCATGGATTCGTTCGACACTGTAGGTAAGTGCAGTCCCGCTCTCTTTGGCTAAGCCAAGAGGGTCGTTCCAACCTCGAATTTTCTAAATTAGCCCAAATAAAAAGAAGGTGGAGTGTTTACAATTATTGGGGTGGATCGACTCATCACCGCTATCTTCCGACCTCGGGACTCGGTCCTCTAGTTGGCACTTTACGGCGACGAATCGATCAAAGGGTTTTTTTTTAAGAAGACGTTTTTGACAATTCGATTTTCATTTGAAGCTCCTTTTCTTCTCCTTTGTTTTTCATATTTTTGTGCCCTTTTCTCTTGCTTTGATTTGCCATTTTTTGGCTTTTTGACGTGGTTTGTAACCAAGTTTGGAGGTTATTTTTGTGTAAACTTATTGTGATGATGTATAGGTGGAGGAAAAATAGGTAATCGAGAACGCGCACCATTCTGGATAACCCACAAAAGGCGGAAAGGATTTGGACTAAAGGTGCAATGGTCATTCGAGCAAGGTCACCTAGAAAACGGGATGCGGGAACCAAGGCCTAACTCCTCCATGGGTGGTCAAATGCAAACCCCGAAGTAAACCTCTAGTAGAAAAGGTGGACTCAAAGCTAAAGGATCAACAAACCTCTACTAGACTAAGGTCCAAAATCTACAATGGGTTATCTACAATGGAATGTAAACTCTTGTAATAAGTTTGTAATCGGGTTTTCGAAAAGTTTTAATCCTAGACACACTATACAAAAGCAAAATAAAACGAAACACACGAAAATGAAAAAGCAAATAAAAGAAAACACAAGTAAAGTCATGAACTCCATACTCCATCAACATTCAAGCACAATCAACCACAACACCAAAATGCTCACTTCGAGAGCCTCCAATAGCAACAACCTAACTCCTCTACGAAAGTAAAGAAAGAAGGAAGGAAGTTACCAAGCGGGTGCTTTCATAATCTCTTCAAATCGTGCTATTAAGGTGGTGGTTACCTGTAAGAGTAGAGAACAAGACCATACACGGCACACGAAACATAACGAGAAAAGAGAAAAGAGAAGAAAAAGAAAAGAAAATGTTTTTGATTTTTCGGATTTGTCAAATTTTTATGGATTTTTGAAAAGATTTTTGAAAAAATAAAAGATAGTAGACTCCTCCCCCACACTAAAACTGTACATTGTTCTCAATGGACAAGTAGGAAAGAACGAGAAAAATGAAAAAGAAAAAGAAGAAAAATCTTTTTGGATTTTTATGATTTTTTCAAATGTTTTTGGGTTTTATAATTTTTTTTTTGAATGTTTTTGGGTTTTTCAAAAATATTGAGAAAAGAAAAAGGAAAATAAAATAAAAGGGAAAGCGGTAAAATAGTGGCGGGCCTAGGTGCAATCACATCACCTAGACCCTAGCCAAGTGGCTAAGAAAATGAGAATGAAAGAAAATAAAATGAAAGGCTGAAAAATTGGGCGTAGGTGTAGTCACGTCACCTAGCCCGGATTAAGAAAAATTGAGAAAGATTTGATTAAAAAAATTTAGATTTTTCAAAAGGGTCAATGGCGTAATCACATCGCCTAAAGACCGGGAGCAATACCAAGGCCGCGACGGCAGCAAAAATCGTTCAATGGGACGGTGGGATAACTTGCAATTTTTGTTCAAGATAAAACAATCACAATGATTATAATGATGGGACAGGGAGCAAGGAACAACATTAATTCACATACAATTGTAGATGATCAAGACTCACCGACTCCACACATATTTACCCACAACACATACGAACCACATAATCTACCGACTCTTGTAGGGGGGGTCTAGTCCGAATAGTCATTAGATGCAAAGGAGGCCGTGGGAGTTCCTTCACCGGCATACTCCCAAACTCCTACATCCCCTGATTTGTTCAGTCGGAATTCACAGAGACCTGGAGGTAGGTCCCAATTACGAGGGTTATAAATATTGGTTCGGTACTTGCTCGGGACATTTAAGGCACGGTCATGGCTAACAGAGACGAGGCGGTGGTCAGGTACATGAAAGATCCAAGTAGGGAAATAGGCCTCGTCAAGCCAGACACGGGGTCATGTGGTTTAAGATGGTCGGTCGCATAACCCAAATTTTTTGCTATTAAAGTCACAAGACCACCACAGTCGACGGTAGGGCGTTGGTCAATAATAATTTGATGAAAGTGTAACGCCACGACGATAGGTAGGTCTAGGGGGTAAGGGTTACCGAGTAAAGAATCACACATTAATTGTAGGACACACACATTGAGGTTAATGATATTGTCGCTAGATGGCAAAAGACAGTGAGAAAGGATTTCAGCGAAATAACGAATGGCTGGGTTACGGATTTCAGCGGTAAAACTAAAATTGGGTTCGAAATCACGTAGACCCGGCGCTATGCGCCTCCACAAGTCTCTCCTAGTTGCACTACTTTGCGAATCACTTAGGGGTCTACTTAGTCCGGTACCCGATGAGGGCAAACCTAGAGCTAAGCTAAAGTCGGAAATATTTAAACAGTGATTTCTACCAAACAAATTAAATTTTAACTCTTTAGGTGTGGTCGGGTTATCGATTGTAAAGGTACCTAAAAACTCACAAGTCAAGTCTTTGTTTGTGCAAAGCACAAAATCAAGGAGTTTACTAATACCAATTCTAGACGATAACTCTCTAATATCGTTCTTAATTCCTAGAGTTTTCATTGTGAATGGACAAGGCCATCTCGTACTCTGAAAGTTCTTTTCAGAGAAGGTACGAGCAACGGATGAATTAGGGCACGGTAAAAGTTTAGGCCTAGCGGACTTACTAGAAGATGAACATTTAGAAGGATTAGAAGTCGAGGTCATACCTTGTTTACGCGCGGCTTGTTGAGCTCTTGTCTCCATGATAATAATTTGCAAGAAAAATCCCGAAACTTTTGCTTCTCCTTTCTTCAAAAACCCAAAATAAATATTCACCCAAGTATGGAATGGAGGTTGAATATGGTGTATGGAAGGTGGTGTAATGATTTTGTGATGGGTGAAAGAGTGAAATGATTTTGTGATGGGTGAAAAAGGTGGTATAAATAAGGGTGTTTGAGGAGGGAAAGTGAAAGTTTAAAGTTGGTGGTAAAAATTTGGTGTAAAAAATATTTGGAGGGAAAGTTATGTTGAGGTAGATTGTTGGAGGGAGATGAAAATGTAATGAGTGAGTAAAAAGTGTAGGTGATCGGCCAAGTCACACCGCCGGGTGAAATTTCACCCGGTCGGGCACCATCGGGTGAAATTTCACCCGACGACTTTTCGTCGTGAAAATCGTTCTGCCAACTTTTTCCACCGGGTGAAATTTCACCCGGTCAAAATCTCACCGGGCGAAATTTCGCCCGGTGGTATATTCTTCGGTTCCGACAATTCTGGCAACTTTTCCGTAGGGCGAAGTTTCGCCCGGCGGTCTTCTTTGCTGCGTTTTTCCGCCTTGCCATTTCATGGCTCTCCAATAATCACCTAAAGATTCAAATATATGACTCAACTCACGTTACATAATCAATATTTCCCACAAACATGCTTGTGGTCTTCGATTTAAGCTCCATAACTTCTCCCAAAGTTTGATCTTCATCCAAATTAAGCTCCAATGCGAAATCCAATTTTCACCAATCTTCTCAAGCTAACAAAACTAATAAATTCAAAGAAATATGATACATATATACAAGGTGGTTGTTGAAGATACCACCAAACCTACATCAACTTTGAGAGGGGGTCAAACAACGCTCCCCGATGGGAGCTCACCAAACTTCATAGTAGCAAAGGTCTCACGAATATGACCGGGATGATAAATCTTCAAACGTTGCCCATTAACCTTAAACTTCCTGGTTTCCGGGCTTGATATCTCTATCGATCCATATGGTTGCACTCCGGTCACTTCGAATGGACCCGACCATTTTGATTTCAACTTACCGGGAAAGAGCTTAAAGCGAGAGTTGAAGAGTAATACCTTATCACCAACGGAGAAGTCCTTACGTAGAATTCGAGAATCGTGCCATTGGCGAGTTCTTTCTTTGTAGATCTTCGAATTTTTGTAGGCTTCAAGTCTTAGTTCTTCCAATTCTTGTAGTTGGAGAAGGCGATTATTTCCTACAACACTCTTATCGAGGTTTAGCTCTTTGATTGCCCATTTGGCTTTGTGTTCTAGCTTCACCGGTAAATGACAAGCTTTACCATACACAAGACGATAAGGAGTGATTCCGATCGGCGCTTTATAAGCCGTCCTCAATGCCCAAAGGGCGTCATTTAACTTTAATGACCAATCCTTTCGGTGTGTATTAACAACTTTCTCTAAAATTCCCTTGATTTGACGGTTGGAGATCTCGGCTTGCCCATTTGATTGAGGGTGGTAGGCTAAGGACATCTTGTGAGTGATACCATATTTCCTAAGAAGGTGTTCAAAGGTATCTTTCCTAAAATAAGAGCCTCCATCATTAATTATGGCTCTAGGCATACCGAATCTCGGGAAAATCACGTTCTTGAAAAACTTGATTACAACCTTGGAGTCATTGGTAGGGGAAACTACGGCCTTGATCCATTTTGAGACATAGTCAACCGCGACTAGAATGTACTTGTTACCAAAAGAGGATGTGAACGGACCCATGAAATCAATGCCCCAAACATCGAACAATTCAATCTCCAAGATAGGTTGAAGGGGCATCACATTTCTTCTTGTAATATTGTCGCTTCTTTGGCATGCATCGCATGTGAGAATAAAAGCTCGAATGTCTTTGAACATGGAAGGTCACCAAAACCCGCTTTGGAGAACCTTGGCAATTGTCTTTTGATTAGCCAAGTGTCCACCATAAGATGTCGAGTGAAGGCGCTTCACAATATTATATCCTTCTTCGGCCGTAACAAATCGTCGGTAAATTCCATCTACACATCGGCGAAATAAATAAGGCTCGTCCCAATAATAGCGTCGGGCTTCATAATGTAGTTTCTTCCTCTCTTGCTTGGAATAATCGTCCGGAATAAAATGAGACACTAAGAAATTGACGATATCGGCATACCAAGGTGTAATAGTTTCAACGGCCATCAAGGCCTTATCTCTCATAGCTTCATTGATGGGGATACCATCTTCTTCATTGCTTTCTTTACCAACCGTTATCCTACTAAGATGATCCTCTACCAAGTTCTCCGATCCGGCTTTGTCTTTAATCTCAATATCGAATTCTTGTAAAAGGAGCACCCATCGAAAGAGTCGGGACTTTGTCTCCTTTTTAGACATTATGTATCGAATCGCCGCATGATCGGTGTGAATAATGACTTTCGAACCGGTAACATAATTTCGAAATTTCTCCATGGCATAGACAACGGCAAGCATCTCTTTTTCGGTTGTGGTGTACCTCGATTGGGCTTCATCTAAGGTCTTGCTTGCATAATAAATCACATGTAGCTTCTTATCAACCCATTGACCTAGAACGGCACCAACGGCAAAATCGGATGCATCGCACATGATCTCAAATGGAAGATTCCAATCGGGAGCTTTGATAATCGGTGTGGTGGTGAGAGCGGTCTTTATCCTACAAAAGGCCTCAAGACACGAGTCATCAAAAAAAAGTTACATCTTTCATAAGCAAAGAAGTCAAAGGCTTAGCAATCTTGGAAAAGTCTTTAATAAATCGTCTATAAGAACCGGCGTGACCTAGAAAACTCGTCACCCCTTTAACATTCGTAGGTGGTGGCAAGTTCTCAATCACGGAGACTTTCGCCTTATCGACTTCGACTCCTCTATTAGAAACAATATGACCTAGGACAACACCTTGTTCAACCATAAAATGACACTTTTCCCAATTGAAAACAAGTCTATACTCTTCACATCGAGTCAACACTTGATCAAGATTTTCAAGACAAGAATCAAAAGATGTACCATGGACACTAAAATCATCCATAAAAACTTCCATGGATTTTTCAATGAAATCGGAAAAAATAGCCATCATACATCTTTGAAACGTTCCCGGCGCATTACACAATCCAAATGGCATCCTTCTATAAGCATAGGTGCCATATGGACATGTAAAAGTGGTCTTCTCTTGGTCATCGGGATGAATAGGAATTTGAAGGAATCCGGAATGACCATCGAGGAAACAAAAATAAGAATGATGCGCCAATCTTTCAAGCATTTGATCAATAAAGGGAAGGGGGAAATGGTCTTTTATGGTGGCCGTGTTCAATTTATGATAGTCTATACACATGCGCCAACTGGTAATAGTCCTAGTGGAAATTGACTCACCCTTTTCTCCTTTAACAACCGTCATTCCTCCTTTTTTTCGGCACAACTTGTACGGGGCTAACCCATTTACTTTCGGTTATTGGGTATATAATGTTAGCCTCATACAACTTGAGGACTTCCTTCATGACAACCTCTTTCATGGTGGGGTTCAACCTACGTTGACCCTCAACCGAAGGACGGTGGTCATCATCAAGGATGATCCTATGCATGCAAACATTTGGGCTTATGCCGTGGAGGTCGACAATGCTATACCCGATGGCCTTTTGGTGCTTTCTGAAAACAATTAAAAGTTTTTCCAATTGAGGTCCATCAAGGGTAGCATTGACGATAACGGGATAATTAGTTCCTTCAAGAAAAGCATATTTGAGGGAAGAGGGGAGTGGTTTAAGTTCAAAGATTATGAGGAGAAGATACCATACTCTTACCCACCGGTAGTGGTTCTACCTTTTCGTCATGCAAACATTCTTCTTCAAGAGGTGGAGAGTCAAATGGTTCCTCTTCTTGCTTATCATCATCTATCAAGCTATACTCAACCAAGCTATCAATAACTTCAATGGAATGCATTTGTTCAATCATTGGTTGTTTAAGAGCTTGAGAAAGGGAAAACTCTACCGACTCGTTCCCTATGTTAAATGATAACTTTCCATTCTTAACATCAACTATAGTACCACCGGTAGCCATAAAAGGTCGACCTAAGATAATGGGGGTAATAGTGTCTTCGGGCATATCCATGACAACAAAGTCGGAGGGGATGAAGAACTTACCAACTTGAACGGGTACATCCTCAAGTATCCCAAGTGGGTATTTGACGGACCTATCCGCAAGTTGAATCGACATGCTAGTGGGTCTCATCTTCCCCACACTAAGTCTCTTAGCAATGGAATAGGGTAACAAACTAACACTAGCCCCTAGGTCGCATAAAGCTTGATTAACAACAATATTTCCTACCCGACAAGGGATGGAAAAACTACCGGGATCATCTAGTTTCTTTGGCATTTCGTTCATCATAAGAACGGCACTACATTGACCCGTGAGAAAGATACATTCTTTGTCTTCTATGGTTCTCTTTTTAGTCAAGACATCTTTCAAAAACTTAGAATAGAGGGGCATTTGAGAAATTACCTCGGTGAAGGGTAAAGCTACCTCTACTTCCTTTAACATATCCACGAAACGGCTAAATTGAGCATTCTCCTTGTGTGGCTTAGCTCGCTCGGGAAAAGGCAATGGAGGGATAGGAGCGGGAGGCGGTGGAACATTAGATTCTTCTTCTTCTTCGGCTAATTGCTCCGCCTATTTTCTTTTGGCTTCTTCGGCTTCCATTTGCACTTTCTTCTTTCTTTGTTCTCTTAATTCATTCTCCGCATTTTGGAGGATATCAAACTCCGCTTTTATTCCCCGGTTTTGTTTGGGGGAAGTGGGAGATGATTCTTGTGGTGCACTTGGTTTATTCACCTTGGATGAGGTAGTCTTGGTGTTCAAGGTCAAGTTCTTATATGGGTCCTCAAGTTCTTTGCCACCTCTCAAAATTACGACATTTGCTTGGTGTGAAGGATCTCTTGGGTTTTGGGGTTGACCGGGCAAACCATGGGGTGGATGAATTGGTGCGGCTAAGGCTTTTGTTGATTCTTGTGATTCCCAAACTTTTAGCCTCGCCTTAGTATCTTGATGTTCATTCCATAGTTGACCAACGGTTCTTTGCAAATCATTATAGTTCTCCCATGAAGGACCTCCTTGACCAGATTGAGAATTGCTTGATTGGCCATAAGATTGAGAGGGTTGATTGAATGGTTGTTGATTGTAACCTTGGTTACCAAGAGAATTTCCTTGGAACTCTTGGTTGTATCCATGATTAAAGTGATTACCATGTTGATTTTGGTAATGTTGTAGTTGTTAGGAACATGGAAGTTGCTACCTTGTTGATTGAAGTTGCTCCTTTGATGAGAAGGCATATATGGGGGCATCTTTGGAGGACCTTGATTAAAGGGCCTTTGTTGACTTTGATTGAATGGCCTCATTTGACTCCCTTGGGCACGCGGCATCGGATTTTGAACATTTTGATTTCCATAAGAGAAATTAGGATGAAATCTTGTGCCGGCATTGTAAGTATTAGAAAAAGGATCAAATTGAGGTCTTTGCCCATATACTTGTATAGCTTGAACTTCATTTGGCTCTTCAACATAAACTTCTTCATTAGGAATGCAAAAGCTAGAGTCGTGACTATGATTGCCACAATGATCACATTGAACTTCCCATGTTAATTGCTTTGGAGGTGATGGTTGCCTTGGTGGAACACTCCCTTGAATTTGGTACATACCTCTAGGAGTGGGCTTAGAATTCATGGCATCCATTCTCCTTTTCAATTCTTCAAGTTACGTTTGGAATTTCAATTCATTAGAACTCGTAGATGAGTTCACTTCAACTTTCTTTCTAGAATTCCTCGATTGACCCATTCTAGAATCACTCATTGCCATCTTCTCAATAAGATTCTTAGATGCCTCATCGGTGAGAGAAGAGAAGTCTCCTCCGGCGGCCGAATTGAGGTTCTCCTTGGTTCTCGATGAAAGGGTGTTGTAAAATGTTTGGGTGGTTAGCCAATCGGGTATTCCATGATGTGGACATTTGCGCAACAAATCTCTAAATCTTTCCCAAGCCTCGCTTAGGCTTTCAAATTCATCTTGCTTGAACGTTTGTATCTCCATGCGATATTGGTTAGTCGTTGAAGGCGGAAAATATTTCTCCAAGAAGGCATTAAATAGTTGAGCCCATGTTGTAAATGTATTAGCAGGATGGCCTTGAAGCCATCTACGAGCTCCATCTCTCAAGGTCTTCGTAAATAATAAGCGATGCAATTGACATGAAGTTAATCCATTGAGACGGGCTCCTACTATTTTTTCTTTAAATGAAGCGATGTGCTCTTGAGCATCTTCTTGATAAAAACCGTGAAAAGTATCTTGTTGGACGCATTAGTCAAAGAAGCTTTCAATTCATAGTTCTCGGGTATGTCTCCGAAATCGACGGGAGAAGGTGTTTCTTCGTGTGTGAGTTGAGAGTGAGAGGCTAAGGTCGCCATTTGTTGGATTGGTGGTGATGGTGGATTTGGATTTGGTGAATTTGGAGAATTTGGAGGGGATGGAATTGGTGGTGGTGTTCTCGGTGATGGTGGTGGTGGTGGTGAATTTTGTGAAATGGAAGGTATGGAAGGATTGTTTGGAGTGGGGTTATGTGATGTAGAAGGTGAATGTGGTAGGATGGGATTAAGGTTAGGAGGTGATAATGAAGGATGTGGAATGATGGTGGTTGAGTTATTTCCTCGAAAACGCAATGCTCTAAAAGTCCTTTCCGGCTCCGGATCGAACCACAAGGGCGATGATGTGTTCCTGGGCATACAACTCAATTAAACGGTAAGACTCCTAACACCTCGCGGTACTAGAGAAAAGAGAGAAGGGAAAATAATCAAATAATGAAACACAACAACTAAAAACACAATCAACTAGTCGTTCCCCGGCAACGGCGCCATTTTGATCGCCTCCCAATCGGATCGGTCGTTAACGAAGGACGGGGGATCAAACGATATTTGTAAGACTCGAGATTACACAATAACTACTAGAGTAATCGTGGTAAGTCGAGGTCGGTCCACAGGGAACGGTGTGTGTTTGTGAAGCTTAAAGTGTCGTGTTCGATGTCTTAGAGGGGGGTTTTCTAGGGTCGAGTCTAAACTAAGGGAATATCTAGAGGAGCAACTAGGGGAAATGCTAGTGGTGGTCAATCTAGGGAAAAGGTGTTAGGGAGAAGTCGGGATTCGGTACTTGGAGTCTAAGAAGGTCGGAATCGAGTTTTTGTCGCAATATTGATAAACTCACCTAAAATCCCGCTTTCGCGGCGAATGAGGGTAAGTCCCTAGTCATGGTAATTTCTACCCCGTGTTTCCCCATATTGATAGAAATTAGTCAAGGTCGATCTAGTTGGCCGGACTAAAACAACAATGACACAACACCATAAATAAGATAAACCAACATGCAAGCAACCCACCAACATCCCTATATTCAAATAATCCAAGCCTTCATCCCTAAACTCCCCAACAAGAAATCTACTCACAAATCATTATGGAAGACAACAAAATATCTATTAAGGGGAAAATTACTACAACATGCATATTAAATAGATCTAATGAAACTAACAACACCAATATGATTTAGACAAGATGATGATGAGTAAACAACATAAAAACTAAACTAGAGATTAGAGAGTGGAAGAGAATTATACCAACTATGTAGATCTATATGAAATAAGAAGATATCATAGATAAAGATTGAATCTTTGATGAATAAAATGGAGAACTTGTCACTAATCCTCTAATAAACCCAACAAATCTTCAAATAAAACTTGAATAATCTTCTTACAAACTTGAAATCTAGATAATTGTTGATGGAAACTTGTAGATCTACTATTAATTACTATGTAAACTATTAGAATTTTGGAGGATTTTTCTAGATTACTACTACTAATGGATGGTGTAATAGGATGGTGGAGTGGTGTAATGGCTTCCCTCTTTAGCACAATGAAGAGGTGACTTGGGCAATAAACTAGGGTAACATATATATAGTAATCTCTTAATGGGTATTTTAACCTAAAGCCCAAATCCAACTTTATGCTCCATTAGTGAGACAATCTCCCTTAGCATCTTCATAGGGTGAAACTTTGCCCTGCAAACTTGACGATAATTCCCATCGGGTGAAATTTTCGCCCGGTGAGATTTTCTTCCATTTTTCGCGTTTTTGGCACTTCTTCCCATCGGGCGAAATTTCACCCGGTGGGCGAAATTTCGCCCGGTCAGTTTCGCCCGGTGGGTAAGCTCGGAAAATCTTCGGCAGAGGCGTTTCACCGTCGGGTGAAATTTCGCCCGGTCATTTTTTCTGGCCTCGAATCTTGTCTCATTCTTCGTTGTATGATCGGATAGCTTTAAACTTTAAGTTGTGTGCTTTGCTCTTTGGACGGTTTTCCCTTCTCTTGTGCTCGTGGAAGCTCAATCGTGATTTTTGTAGCAAAACCTATCAAAACTATTAGAAAACTATTAGTCTCCTCCAGTTCCTCCACATTGTTATTATTCCACAAAACTTTGACCATTCTAGTTTCACCTCTACAGGCTTTACGCACCTTATTATCAAAAATTTGGACATCGATTCATAAGTCGTAGTCTCGTCAAGCTCAATGTTCTCCGGGTATAACAAATGTCATGGATCACTAATGTATTCCTTAGTTGAAAAACATGGAACATATTATGTACTCGTTCTATATCAGCTAATAAGTCAAGTCGGAAAACTATCTCGCCAAAATACTCCAAAATTTCATACGGACCAATACACGTTGGGCTCAATTTGCTCTCCTTACCAAACCTCAATACTCCCTTAGTAGGAGAAATATAAAAAAGAACTTTGTCACAAACCTCAAATTCTACATGCCTACAAGTTTTATCTCTTCCAACGGTCTTGAGCCGCTTTCATTCTCACGGGTATAATCTTAACATGCTCAACCATCTCAATTATAATCTCGTTCCCTAAACCACAGATTCTCTAATATCACCCCCAATACATCGGACTCCTATACTTGCGTCCGTACAAAACCTCAAATGGTGTCATCTGAATTGTAGCCTAGTAACTATTATTATATGAGAACTATATAAGATCTAACTTATCCTCCTAATCTCCTTTAAATTAAAGGGCAGTAACATGTCCTCAAATATTTGATTTGTACTTTCAGTTTGACCATCAATAGCTGGATAAAATGATGCGCTGTCTTAAACTTTCTCAAACCTATCTGAAATTTCGCCCAAAATAATTAAACAAATCTGTATCCTCATATGATAAAATATTCTTTGAAACACCATAAAGTCTTACCACATAATGTATATAAGCATCCACAAGTTGCTTCTACTCTCATGTATCTTTCATTTGAATAAAATGTGCACTCTCAAGTAACCTATTAATTATAACCCCAAATCATATTATTACCTTTCCGTGACCTTAACAATTCAACTATAAAATTCATAAAGATTAAACTCCACTTCCACTCGGTAACTTCTAAAAGTTGTAACTTTCCTTGAGGTCTCCTATATTCACTATTAAACTTCAAAAATATCAAGTATCGAGCCACAAAATCCGCAATTTGTTTCTAATACTAGACTATCAAAATCCTAATTCCAAATCCGCATGCTTTTTATCACCTCCCAAATAAACATAATACATCTTTTCCTTTAATTCCTTGTGGTTAGGTACGCAAATTCTATCTCAACACTTAATAAATTCATTCTCATCGCACTTGACAAAGCAGACTCATTCACCAACCAACTTGACCTAGAAAAATTTATCACCACCTTGTAACTCTCTTGTAACTCTCATCAATTCTCTCTCAATGGATAACACACTAGACGAGGTTTCTAATTTTGTCATTTTGTTCCCAAATATCAGAAACTCTTCCCTCAGCTTACCACGGTGCACCATTAACAGTTTTGTATGGAAAAATTTACTCCAGACATTAGCCACCACATTGACGTTTCTTACATGATACTGAATCTCGATCTTATAGTCCTTAATCAAATCCAACCACCTTCTCTTCTCACGTTTGGCTCCTAATGGATAAATATATATCTTAAACTTCTGTGATCATAATAATATTAAAAAGGGTACACCAAACAGTATGTCTCCAAATTTTCAAGGCAACGACTACGGTTGCTAACACTAAATCATAAGTAGGGTAATTTTCTTCATAAAAGTTCCACTGCATAAACGCATAACTAATCACTCTCTTATTCTGTACAAGAACACAACCTAATCCTTTCTTAGATGCAGATGTATAAATCTCATAAGCTTCATTTTCATCAGAAGTGGTCAATTCTCCTTTAAAATTTGAAACGATTCCTCACTCCTCTCATACCAAAGAATTTGTGGCTTCCCTCATTAGTGTGGTCATTGATCTATCTATTTTGGAAAAATATCCTTCACTAATCTTCCTGTAGTAACTTCTAAACCCAAGAAAAATAAAATTATGAATATCAATCAAAGAATTCGGTCTAGGTCACTCTTTAACAACCTTAGTAGGATCTACCGATACTCCATCCTTAGATATAATATTCCCCAAAAATTACTCGAACCAGCCAAAAATCTACTTCAAAAATTCAACATATTACTATTTTTTTTTCCTCAAGATGCTAAATACAATTCGTAAATGTTCCTCATGTTCTTCTTCATTCTTTGAATAAATCACTATGTCATCAATGAATATTACAACAAATAATCAAATCCATAAACACATCAAGTGCACTATTTGACCCAAAAGGCATCACAGTAAACTCACAATGGCCATATCTAGCAGAAAATATACTCTTAGGTAAATCCTCAAGCACTATCATCAATGGTGGTTCCCAAATCGCAAGTCAATTTAGAGAAAATAGAGGCTCCTTCAATTGGTTAAATAAGTCGTCAATCCTGGGCAAGGATTCCTAGTCCATATTGTATAATCAATACACAATCTTAAAGTCTCGCTCTTCTTTTTCCACAAATAAAACAGGGGCACCCAAAGGCGGCGCATTAAGCCTAATTTATCCTTTCTCCATCAGTTCATCTAGTTGTTTCTTAAATTCTTGCATTTCTAAGGGTGTCATACGGTACGATGATTCAGCCATTGGACTCGTTCTTGGCACTAGGCTGATTCTAACTCAACTTCTCTACCAGAAGACATTCCCGATATTTCCTCAGAAAACACATAAACAAACTCACTCACTATTGGAACTTCACTTAGCTCGAGATATTCAATCCTCAAATCCCTTATATGACACAAGATCAACTTAGTTCTCGTAAATAAATGACTTTTCACCTTCATAACAGACGTAAGCTTCACCTTAAGACCTCTCACACGACCCTATAAGTACTCTCACATTTTAGGTTCTCCTAAGAAAATTTTATTATCTCCATAATCAATATCAGCCCGATGAAATTTTAGCCAATCCATCCTCAAAATCACATCAAAGTAAGGTAATGGAAATTCTAACAAGTCTGCCTCAAAATCATGATCGCCAATAACACACACTTCCTTATACAACCTTTTACGGTTTACTAAGTTCCAAATGGCATGACAAAAATAAAAATAACCCAAAATTTTCACTAGGTTCTACGGTTCCTTCATCCACAAACATAGTCCACTAGAGTGAGATGCACCACAATCACCAAAACATGGGCTGAAATAGAGTCCACTAAAAATTTACCCAAAACAATGTCTACATTCTTGACTGCCTCTCCATTCATGACACGACACTTTCCAAATTCCAATAAATGATATCCCATTACAATTTACAATAAGGCATAATATGATTCTATCCCAAAAAATAACGTAAGTAGACCTTACCTCTATCACAATTGAACTAGGTAAGATTAATAGTACTAAAACATGACAAATATAAATATAAACATAATAATTCAAGCGTATGCAATGCACCCAATCCACCCAACACTCTATTTTATGTATACAGGATTTTTATTTTTTTATTTTAAAACCAATTCAAATGTAACAATAAAAGTTTTTTTTTAAACCATTTCAAATTTTGCAAAACATTTTGGAAAAACCTATTGCTCTGATACCAACTGTAACAGCCCTAAATTTTTGCGACCAAAATAAGAGAATAAAACAGAAAATTTAAAGTCGTTACTCCGCACTTAGCTCACAAGGCCAAGTGCAAGGCAAAAGAATAATATAAGAATTTAAAAGAAATATAAATCCGATAAATAATTAAATGAAAACGTTGCAGCGGAAGACTTAAGTCCCACAAAATTCAAAACGGTTTAAAACAACTTCAAACCAAAATTCAACATAAATATAAATAATTCGGAGGTAATTGTTAAATAATAAAATCCTTCCTCGCTCAGCATCCCGAACCAAATGCACCTATGCAGCATATTAAGTGTACCTATCAACTGTACCCCAAACACAAATAGGTACAGGTTCCAGCGGGGGAACGACCCAAAACAAAAGGACGTCAGCAAGGCTGAGTAAAAATATAATATTATGAAAACGAACACAATAATTATAATCTGTAGTAAACTGAATCCAGAGTTAAAATCCACCGTCTCGAAACCAAACCACAATACTTTAAAAACATTGTAGTAAAAATCAAAACCATCCAAAATATTTTTCACCACCTGTGTGCCAAGGTCCTACCCTTGCGCGGTCTAGAGATACCACCTGTGCTTAGTTCGACTTATATAGTGCGCACCTCTCGCATTTGGACAGTCAGTAGGATGAAACTGTCAAAGGAGAAAGTCTAACTCCCTAGCAAGTGGGGGCCGGATAGCCCACTTAAATATAACTCGGGCCAAGAGTTTAGTTTCGGGACGAAGTCCCAGGAACGTCGTAAACGCACCTTAAACCAACTAGACCAACAGAGCTCCCAGAGTCTGTTATAACCTCCAAAAATTTTACCAAAACAATACCAATGTGTGACTCGTGTCACAAGTTCAATATTCGAAATATTTCTAGTATCATAAAAATTCACCATTGACAAAATAATTTATAAAACCGCTTTAAAATATAACCTAAACCGAACATGCTCTTTACTTAAAGGTGAAAAGAGTAAACGTCCTTACCTCTCAAGACGGTCAAAACTCAACTAGTAATTAATCCAAGAACTCTTTCTCCTCAAGCCCACAAGCTACAAATAATATCACGGTTCAATCCTCTAATCAAGTAGTATAAATTTGAGTCTATCACAATTTAACAATTTAGTACTCTATAATTATCCCATCCACAAAATGTTCACTCTGTACTCTACAATCCAACCATATGACAAACACTGCGAGTATAACATTAACCCTTCGTTAATTCTCTCATTCAACACGCTATTACCGTCGTCGATATACAGCTACGAGAAGCTACCAATGCCACGTCTTATTACAAATAAGACAGCTTAGTCGTATGCTAATACATCAGCCAACCCAAAGTATATCAAGTAATAACCCACACCGCAAAAATACAATCTCACGGACAAAATACGCAACCCAAAGTATAACTCATATCTAAATCTCACTCTAATGACTCACTTAAAGGCCACGACATCAGATCTCAAATATGCTAATTTAAATCAACCTGAACGTTAATTACTCACGTACTAATTAATTAAGTCGAGAAAACAATTTTAATCAAGAAAACAAAAGGAAAATGGTCAAAACTTAAAATATTTGGACCTATTTCATATAGATGAACTAATTAGAAAACAAAAGGGCAATTAGTTTAGAAACTTACAATTTAGTGGAAGAATGATGTAAAAATATGTTGGTATAAGCAAGGGTCAAGAACCGATTTTAAGACGGCGATCAGATTGTTGAATCGGAACAGGAAACAGAGGGGAAGAGGGAGTAACAGTGCGGCAGAGGAAAGGTGAAAGAGGAAGAGAATGAAAGAATGAATTAGGGGGTGGGGTGGGGTGTACGTAGATTTAAAAAATAATTTAGGTTTTTTTTTTTTTTTTTTTGTATTTGATTCAAACTTAAACCCGAAATCAAGTTGGTTAATAATTAACTTTCTACTTTTATAAAAATAGTCAAAGACCGATTTATTACAAAAAGGCCCAAAATACTTTAATATTTATAACGACAACGAAATAACTTTTCCAACTTAAAAACCCGATTCGAATAAAATAGAAAGGTAACGTCTTATAAATGACTCGGAAAATTACGGGGTGTTACAGGCGTGGCATTCCAGGAATCTTGTTGATCAGGTCTCTCAATTCCTTCAGTTCCTGGCGTTGCTGATCTGCTGTGCTGATTGTTCCTGCAAGAGGGTTAGAGACAAGAGGAGAAAAATTGAAAGGAGTACTCCCTGCATAAGGTCCTCCAGGGTGTTGACTGCTAGGAGGAGGAGGTAAAGGTGCTACTGCTGTCACGGGTCTGGGCCGCCACTCTGGTGCCTGCTGGAGTGGGACTCTGGGTTGCGAGTTTGTTCCAGCGTACGGGCTGTTGTCAGCGGTTGCCAGGTTGACCAGGGCTCCTGGCTGCCATCCCGGTGTCTGCTGGCTTGGGGTAGGTGCTGTCCACACTCCTCCAGAGGACTGGTGGTTGGGCAGGGTGGTCATCTCTGGTAGGGTCGCGGGTCGCTATTCTGGTGCCTGATGGACAGGGGTACCTGCGAAAGACAATGAGTTAGTTTCCCGACTTTCGATGCTGGAGAGAGGGTTACCTGCGGTACGAGATCTGCCGGGTGTAGGGCCATAGGTGAGGTAACCCAACCCTTGGGGTTCGATGACCGGGCCTGGTGGAGCCAATCCTAGCTCCAGTCTGGTGACCAATTCAGAGGGGACTTCTTTGGTGGTCCTCTTGCCAGGTATTGATTCCCTGCGGGCGCTGGGTCCTCCCCTAAACATCTGGGGCAGCATCTCTGGTGACATCTGGAGCGATGCAACTGGAGTCTTGTCTGCTGCCGAGATCTGGGCCTTGATATCTTGGTTGTCCTTCTGCAGGGTTTCTACTGCTTGGCGCAGAGCATTGATTCCTTGGAGCATACTCTGCTTCAGGTCTGGTGACCCCGCGCCACTGGAAGCTTCTCCCACGAATCCTTCTGGAGTCGGGGCTCTGGTTGGTATGCTCTCCTTCCTGGCCTTGGAGGAGCTGGTGACACCAGAAGTTTTAGGTGTCGGAGGGGGCCTAGACGCCGATAACGTGGGTTTCACCGTTTGGCTGGTGGGAATTCCCAGAGTGAGGGGTGTGAGAATTGGCTCTGCTGATCCTGGGGACGATCCTCCTCCAATGGACTGGGTTGATGCTCCTTGACTGCTGGAGGGATTCTGCCCAGATCCGGACGCGATACGGAATTGCTTCTCTGTGAGATTTGGCTTATAGAAAATGATCACTTTGCACCACGGTGGGCGCCAAATTGTTTTGGTAAAAATTTACCGGGTCTACGATTTCGGTTGCGGGTTAAAGCGATCGTCCTATAACTACGGTTGACGAAATTGAATTGGATCTAATGAACGAAAAAAGCAACGAAAGAAAAAGGAAGACACACAAAGTTTTGGTGACGCAGAAACCCGATGTGGGAAAAACCGCGGGGGGAGTCGGAATCCCGCCAAAATTCTACTATCAATGGGAAAGAATGAAGAAAGGAGTACTAATACAAAGAATTTGACTATAACTGTGACTTATGGTTGATGGTGAGTATTTTCTCGTGATGTATGCTTGAAATGGATGTGCTTGAATATCTTTTCCTTCTTCCTCTCCTTCCTTTTATACTACTGCTAGCCGTTATCTTCCTCATTATTGGAGAATCTTGGCATTCAATCTCCCTTATTGTCTTTGATTACCCTCTATCTTGGTATTTAATCTCCTCTTTTATTGCTTAAGATCTTGGCCATTCATCCCTCCTAGCCGTTGCACTCTCCTCCTCCTTTATCTCCTGGCCTGCAGGAATCATGCCTTAAATGTAGGAGTCGGTTTTTGACTCTTTTCTGCTTCATACCCGTTGGAGTGGGAATGGGTCATTACATTCGTTGGGCTGCGTTGTTGCTTTTCCTTAGTTCGGCCCATCTCCCTTCTTGTTGTATCCTTTTTCTGGCTCATTGTCTTTTGTTGTTTCGGGTTCCGTCTGACCCAATGACTCTCATAACGTCGACTTTCATCCTTTGACTTTCGACCTTTGGCCTTTGACTTTTGACCTTTGACCCTCGACTCTTGACTTTGACCTTTGACCCTCGGTTTTTGACTATCGTCTTTGACCTCCCGACCTTTGACCTTTTGACCGTCCACTCGTAGCATGCCACGTTGCATTCCAAAGGTGCAAATTTTTGGCCCGAACAATATTACCAATTTTTCATGATTTATTATAAACAAAACCGGTTCATAATGATGTAGTAAATAATTAGCTTAAGATAAACTGACATGTATGTATGTAGCTGAAACAATTCATATATAATTCATATATAATTCTTATAATTGAGACGAAATATTATAACTGAAATAAGAGAATAGAATATTGGCCTCCTCCCAAATTAATTCGAAAATTTATTCGACCCTAGGATTGCACAACCGCTATGATCTTTGAGTAGACAAGACCGTATGAGTTAATACCAAAATTGTTGCCAAAATTCCACTCAAACTGTAACTTACATTAGTAATATTTTTGAGAGAATATTTTTGTGATAGAAAGAGAAGTAGATGAATATTTTTGGATGAATGAAAATGATGGGATTTGATGACTATTTATACATACAAGTACTTGTCCTCCAAACTCAACACATCACCATGGATGTCATGGTGTAACATAAGAAGATGTCAGGAAGATAATGTAACTACTTGGCCTCCAAGTGTCCAAGTCACTTACATCACCATTACACATGTTATATGTCATCACAAATTAAACTTATTTTGAAATATTTTTCCAACCGTTTGTCTTTAATGAAAAGTTCCAAGGCAGAGACAAGAGTTAGCTAAGCCCCTTCGACCCTTGCCTATTTCTCATGTCCCCACTCATTGATCGGATTTAGATTCTTTAGTTTTCGGATCCCCATCTAGGCAGAAGGACTTTTATTCTACAGATTCATCTCTAAAAATAGGGTGTCCTAACCACTCTACATTAAAACGTTGTGTAAAAAAGCTTCGAGTACTCAAAAGTATTGAGGTTCTGGATGAGTTTTTACAAGGCCTCGAATTTTTCATCGGACAAATACGGTAAAAGAATCATATTGAAAACACAAATTCTTATTTGTGATGGAAGTATCCGTTACAAACATCTAACGAGTTAAGTACTTCGTACTATACTAAAGATAAAAATAAAGTGTGGGTGTGACCTAACAAACTATTTCTCTTATTCATATACATATACTCCCTCTGTTTCTTTGATATCTTCCACATTTTTTTTTTAACCATTTCTTTGATTTTTTCACCTTTTTTTTTTTTCTATCACACTTCTTTCTTACCTAGGTGGTCCACTTCCTTTACTCCCTCCCTACTTTTACTTATTTTATTGTTTTTCTTAAAAAATATACCACTTTTAAGGTGGAAGAAATCATAGAAACGGAGGGAATAATATGTATTTGACCTATTTTATTATTATCGCAGACAAGCCCGTCATATCACTGTATTGAAAATGCTTCTGGATTTGTGAGAAACCGTTTTTTCCACGTTGGTCTCATAGCCTGTGCTTTCAGATTGCTGCAGAAAAAGAACCAAATATAAAAACGATGTTGGGGAATCGAATTTAAGAGGATTCGATCTGCAACATTAGAATCGGACCTTCGACCCGTTGATACGTGTGGGAACGAGTCTAAACTTAGAAATCCTTCCTCCGACAACCAAAACCCTCTCTTCTCTCTCTCTCTAACCAATAGCCAGCCGCCTTCTGGAGAATCAATGCCCACATCATCCCACGTCCTCTCCTCCTCACACTCCCTCACCACTCCACTCCGCCGTCACATCCACCACCACCACCACCACCACAACCCAACCCACCTCCGCCTCCGTCCGTCCTCATGCCTGGCTGCCCCGTCCATCTCCACCTCAAAAACGCAGCAGATAATAGAGGATGAAGCGAAGGTGATAGTGGGCACGTACGGTCGAACACCGGTAGTGCTTTCCCATGGCATTGGCTGTAAATTATTCGATGTAGAGGGTCGGGAGTATTTGGACATGACTTCCGGTATTGCCGTCAATGCCCTCGGTCACTCCGACCCGGATTGGGTTCGGGCTGTTTCTGATCAGGCTCACCTCCTCGCTCATGTCAGCAATATCTTCTACTCCATTCCCATGGTATCCTTCCTTCCTTTCTTCCTTCCCTTTACTTTACTCATTTTGTTTTCTACCTACTCGAAACAAAAACGTAAACAAATGACCGAGACAAGTGTATTGTAATTGTAAGCTGTGGATTGATGTTATTGTGTTTTGAGTTGATCAAGTTTTGAGGATTCTTAATCGATTATGAAATCCGTGTTTGCATGCAAACCTGCTGAAGTGGCCTACATAATTCATCCATGTAGAACAACTTCAAAATCCTAAGTTTAGACTTAAGACTATGCACTACGGTCGTCTACAATCGCTACCTGCTGAGAAAGTTCAACCGTCGTGCTTTACGTTGGCATGCTTGCTTGTCGTATTAATAGCTGAAATTCCTGGACGGTGTTTAGTGGCGCTTGTAAACGGATTGTATGGCGACTGTAAATAGTCCTTACTCATACAAGCTTTTTCCATGAGTTCCACACTCAGACTTTGCGACTACACCATGCTCATGTTTTGCTTGCGTATTGTGACTGAATGTAATGAACCTCGTGTAGATGAGTTAAAAACGTGAAAATGAGGGAGAGCAAGTGTCTTGCAATTTCTACCTTCCAACCTGAATTTACTACAGCTCTGAACCTAACCTGAATCAATGTGTTTCTTTCAGTTTTCTGTGCCTAGGAAATGGAAACTGATAAGGTTTTTCCTGCCTATTGCATTGTAGGTGGAGCTTGCAAAGCGTTTAGTATCATCTTCATTCGCTGATCGGGTCTTTTTTACGAATTCGGGAACTGAAGCCACTGAAGCTGCCATTAAATTTGCAAGGAAGTTTCAGAGACATACACGTCCGGATGTCAAAGATCCTCCAACCCAATTTATTGCTTACAGTAATTGTTTCCATGGCAGGACTATGGGTGCTCTTTCTTTAACTAGTAAACAAAATTACAGAACACCCTTTGAGCCACTGATGCCTGGAGTTACTTTTCTCGAATACGGAGATGAGCGGGCCTCCCGTGAGCTCATACTCAGTGGTAAAATAGCTGGTGTTTTTGTCGAACCTGTCCAAGGTGAGGGTGGCATATACAGTGCCACAAAGGAATTTTTACAGTCATTACGTGCTGCTTGCGATGAAGTTGGGGCACTCTTAATATATGACGAGGTATGCAATTACTATCTCCATCCACCCCTTTTGTTATGATTACAGATTTGACTGTTTCGTCCATGCTCTCTAACTATAGCCATCCTTGCTCTTAATGCTTTTTGTAATACCCATTTCCTTTATGTGAATTCGGATGGGTATCCTGTTTCACTTTGACTTAACCCTAAAACTTCTTGGTAAAGTGTTGCCAACTCTACACTGGTTTTTTGCTGCAAACACTAAATCAAACTCGGAAGGGCTTGGTAACATAATGATGGCTTACATGTTTGTGAAAGAACCCTGATGCTTTCTTTCATAGGCCGTCTTCATGATGCATTCTCAGCAGTTTCTGTATTATCTATCGTCTTTTGCCATCATTTAGTTATATTTATAATGTCGTAGTATCTTATAATTTTCTTCTACTTCTGTGTAAACTATCCTTATTTGACCCAAGAGTGTGACCTAGACGGAGAAAAAGTTATACGTAGTATCAAAGGACATTGTTCTTATTCTAAATTTACTGTTCAGGCGAATTGTTCTTAGATTAAATAGAATTTGTTGCATCATATTCTTTTTCTAGTGCCGCAGTTTGACTAACTAGATACATACATCTTCCATCATTTACTAGGTCCAATGTGGTTTGGGCAGAACTGGAAACCTCTGGGCACATGAATCATATGGTGTGTACCCTGATATAATGACCCTCGCAAAACCTCTCGCCGGGGGAATACCAATTGGAGCTGTGCTAGTGAAAGAGAGAGTTTCAACAACCATAAACCCTGGCGACCACGGAAGTACTTTTGCTGGTGGGCCCTTAGCCTGTAATGCTGCAATTACTGTCTTTGATAAAATTGCTAATCCCAACTTCTTGGCTAGCGTATCAAAGAAAGGTCGGTATTTAAAAGATTTGCTAATAAAAAAGTTAGGTGGAAATAGACACGTAAAAGAAGTACGCGGTCAGGGTCTTATTGTGGGTATAGAGCTAGACGTGCCAGCAGGCCCCTTAGTAGATGCCTGCCTCAAGTCAGGATTGCTAATTTTAACTGCTGGTAAAGGAAATGTCGTGAGACTGGTCCCACCATTGATCATATCGGAGCAAGAATTAGAAGTTGGTGCCGATATTCTTCTGAAATGCATATCCGTTTTGGATACATGCAATTGAGTAGCGGTGTAGCCAGAAATGCTGAGCGGGGGAGGATACTTACTAGCTGTACTGTATTAGTTTTTCATATGTATTCAGCTTTCATATTGGACAAGAACTTTTAACGTGTGGTGGGTTTTCTGTAAAATGAAATAAAATTGACATATTTATTCGGAGAATCAGAGACTTGCTTAATCTCACACCAAGTGATGAAATAACTTTTCCAGAGAGGTACACCATCCAAGGTTTTATCAGTTCGTGTTTTTTTTTTTTCTACTGCCATTTCCACATTGTGAATTTGTGATCAGGCTCGAACACCTATTAATAATAAGTGACTTGCTTATTTGAGATAGAAACATTCGTGGTACTACTCTCTTTGATAGGTCTTCTGAATGATGCAAACTCTTTAACTTCTATATTATCGTTTTCCCCACCATTTATTAATTATCTGTAGAATATCAAAGTGTCCTGTAATTTCGTCTACTTTGACTTGCTTGTCAGTGTAGATTATTTTCAGGAATTCTCACACAAATTGTGTAATCCGGCTGGGTACGGTCGGGGTCAGTAGCTCTAGTTTCGTGTTGCTAATGAGCAAGGATGATGATATATACGCTACCGTGGGATATACATCTCCACGGATATTTGCATTCTCATGCTGGTATGTTCCACTGGTTCCATGCCGAGAGTTTTCATAGGCATTTTTCCTTTGCCTTTTTCTTCACCTGAGTACTAGTGATCAGTTACTAAGCTACGCACATGAGTAAGGGTTTTGCTGGTCTTTGAAAGACAAGAAAAAAATGAATAAAATTAAAATGAAAAAATTCAGAGTGCCTGTAGTTTTGATGATATTGTCTCTATGTGCCAAGGCCCAAGGGTTAAATCTCTTTTTGAAATTGCTGTCTGGTTAAAAGCTTCACTCTCAATGGAATTTCTATTTACTTCTGCTTGAGATAAGTTCATTCAGCAGAGCTGAAGGGGTTGCCCATCTTGCCCTCCTTTTGTCCAAGGGCGTCAGTGTGTCATCCTCTTTGGCATCTTTTTGTACATGGGCGGGTATTACCCACTTGGTGTCTTCAATTAATAGATAAAATGTACGAAGTATGTTTTCGCCTTTCGGAATCAAGAAGGGCAGTCTTTAAAATTCCAATTGTTCAGTTTAAGCTACAATGTTGAACTATCATACAGGTGACGACTGACGAGTGAGATAAAACTTGCAAATTAGCTGAGTAACGGAGCTTAATCATGATCCAAACAAAGGGTAAGAATTTGTTTGGATGGAAGGGACCAGGGCAAAAAAATAAAAAAATAAAAAATAAAAAAATCTTGAGTGGTTAACATGCCTAAGCAAAACCCCTTTATTATAGGAAAGATCTTCTGGAGAAAATCACAAATCACATCCAATTGATTGGCCATCGCCCATGGCTAGTAGTGGATAAATGACGCATCTGCTTTACCATTGCTATTTGCTAACTCGTAGAGATTTATGACTATGCTTGGCACTTCTTTCTGGTTTACTAGTTTTTGTTAGTGTTCTAGCTTCTGTAAATGCGAAAATAATCATACGTGATTGTAGAAGTATAGTATTGGTACTAGTAGTAGCGTGTATAATTTAGTTTCCATTGAGTGCTTTTGCGTTTGAGTTATTTATGATGTTTATTTGTTTTGACTGCAGCTATTTCCTATTTTTCAGTTGGATTTACATCTCTACAGTCGTTGCTTGTATACCTTGTACAAGCCCTTTCAATTTCAGTGAGTATGTTCTTCATAACGAAACCCAGCAGAAAAATCTAGAAACGTTGGAGTTCAGTGTCTCATCTATTTGTTGTGGTTGATAGGAGTAGTTGATACTCACAAGATAGCCTTTTTGAGGCACATCAATATCAGATGGGAAGCCTAAATTTGTATTAAATCTGTTCTACAATGATCTTCTCGCGTCGGAGTTTAAACAAGTTTTGTTATGGGCATGTATTATGTATATATAATACTTCCTTCATTTTTTTTATATCTTCTCATCCGCTTAATATATAGATGGAGTATTATATTAAAATGAGAAGGTATAAAAAAAATGGAGGAAGTAGTATAAGCTATGAATTGATGCATTTAGCATGACAACAATATTTGGAAGAGACCATCCTGTCATTAAATATTAGATGAGATGTTAGTTTTAGAGGGTGGATTTGCTATTTCAGACTGAACTTGTAAGATTTTGATTTTGAGTAAAACATGGTCCCTTGATCAACTACACTCAATTTTACCTTTGAGAATCATAGGATAGTCTTGTAAAGGTTTAGGGTCTGCCACTGGATCCCTTCCTCTACCTCATGTCTCTTTTGTATGGTCAGTAGCATGAGATGATTTACTGCAAACATTTGATCGAAAAGTGATAGAATTTATTCAAATAAACATTTGCTACTCATCAGTAGTTAAACACAAACATGTCATTTTTTTCATTGATCATGACTGTGTACATACATTTTATTTTGTACGAAACACCATCAAAATTTGGAAAGGCTTGGACTCATATTATCTACAAAAATACTAAACTTTGAGACTATTCATATCTTAAGATTTTGTGCTATCCGGCATTGACGGAGGAACCTCCCAAAATGGCGGATAATCATCACTGCCTCCGGGGGGTGTCTCCCATGGCCATGTTGTTGGTGGCTGATCAAGACTCCCAATGGGTGGTGTATTGAAAACATCATCGGTGTTACCACCACTGGGTGCTTCCCATGGTAATGGTGACCATGGCAGCCATGTTTCTGGTGGCTCTTCATAATTTCCAGACTCTGGTGGAGGGGAAACTTGAACTAGAGGAGTCCAGGGTGGCAGAGTCACTGGTGGTAGTTGGAATACAGGTGGAAGTACTAGAGGAGGCAGCTGTGGTGGGAAATTTATTGGTGGAAGTAAGGGTGGCAACTGAAACAATGGAGGTGAAGGTGGCAGAGTCACTAACGGCGTTGGTGGTTGAAGGCCAAGAACTGGTGGTGGGGATGACATTGGCTGTGGTGATAATGTTGCTGGGGGGAAAAGGGGGGGCAATTGGAATGTGGGTGGGGAAGGTGGTGGTGAAGCTACAAATGGTGTCGCTGGTGGCAATTGAAACACAGGTGGCGGGTATGAAACCATTTGGGGGGTTCCTGGGATGAATGGTGGAGTCGGTGGATATTGAACTGGTGTAAATGGTGTTGTAGGCAAGGACGGAGGTGGTGGTGTGACTGTTGGTGTTGGCAGTGGTAATCCTAATGCTGGTGGTGGTGGTGGTGGTGGTGGTGGCAAACCTGTAGTTGGTGTTGGCAATGCAGTTCCAATCGGTGGTGGTGGAGATGGAACTGCGAATAATGGTGGTGGCGATGAAACCGTGGATGGTGTGGGTGATGGTAATCCAAAGCCTGGTTGTGGTGGTGGTGGTGAATTTGGGATAACAGACATTGGCGGCGGTGACAGACCTACAGTTGGTGTTGGCAATGGAATTCCGATGGGTGGTGGTGGAGATGGAACTACTAATAATGGTGGCGGTGACAAAACTGTGGATGGTGATGGTAAAGGTAATCCAAGGACTGGTGGTGGAGTTGCTGTTGGTGAAGACGGGATATCAGTTACTGGTGGCGGTGGGAAAAGTGAGGGTGGTGTTGGTTGTGGAATACCAAAAGCTGCTGGTGGTGGCTGAAAAGCCACTGGTGAAGGCGGGATTTGTGCTGATGGTGGCGAAGTGATAATTGGTGTTGATGGTGGAAGCTCTCCAACAGGAGGTGGTGATGAGACTATAGGGAGGGGTGGTGGTAGGAAAGTTAGCGGGGGCGACTGAGGTGGTGGGAAAACTAAGACCGCTGGAGGTGCAGATGGCGGAAGTTGAGCGACTGGTGGTGATCGCCATGGCCAGAATATTGGTGGCAACATTATCGGTGGCCATTCAAATGGCGGATGACGTTCTGGTGGTGGAGACAGTGCAACAGGTGGCGGTGAGGGAACAAGTGGCGGAGGGAGTATTATTTGTGGTGGCGGCAGAATAATCTGTGGTGATGGCAGTACCGGTGGTGGAAGTGATGGTGGCAGAATTATCTGTGGGGGTGGCAGTAACGGTGGTGGGAGTGATGGGGGTGGCAGCCATGGAGGTATACCTGCAGGTGGTGGTGGTAGGTCCGATGGCGGGGGTGGAAGTGAAGTCGGGGTTGGTGGAGGAGGCAAGATAGTAGGTGGCGAAGGAGGTGGTAGTGGTGGTGGTGTAGGGAGAAAGGGGTTATCAGGGTTAGGAGAAGTCAGAAAAGGCCACTGCCCACAAATCCCAAACAGGAAGCTATATAATGGGTCACAATTAGTTTGGCCTCTTCTTAACCTTCCTCTGCTCTTTCCCCTTCCCCTTCCCCTTCCCCTTCTGCTTCTTCCCCTTCTAACTCTATGCTGGCTTCTTGACCTTTTATCATCATCATCATTATAGTTTTCTCTGTCCTGCTTCGATAATCTCTGCGTTTCGAACGTATTTGCTTCTGCTATTGCTTGGGTAATCAAAAGTAGTGTCACTATAAGAGCTAACAATATGCTTGATTTCATCTCTACTGAGAAATCAATGGTTGTTTTTTGTTACTTGCATGACTGTTGATTTGTGTTCTTACATATGCATGTCTATTTATTGGATGCATAGGCTTCAAATTTATTAATACAAATCTGCCCTTGTTGACAAATGTCAGTTATTCAACCTATAGCTACTGAAGTGTAGCATAAGATAGCAATAACTGAACCAAAGCTGACCTTGTAAGACTGAGTATATGCATAGATGTTATGTTTGTACTTTGTGAGCATAATCGGACTTCTATATCCGCACTGTATATATCTTTATGGACTTTAACCATTGCATAAGTCTATCTGTCTATCTCAAGCTCCCAGTTTGTTCTTTTTTACGTGTTTGCCAGTTCCGTAGTCATAGAATTGGATATGAATAAAGACAGAAGCAGAAATGCTACTCGTAGTATTTCTCTAGCTTTTAACTACAGACTACCGAGAGTAATATTTGCTAATCATTCCAGTTTATCAATTGTTAGTGACAATCATCCACAGTTACTGCGCCAGGAGCGTGAACCATACGTGCCTACTTGTCATGGGACCCGAGGAGCAGGTCTTATTTTGCCATGGATTTTTGATATCTCGAGTTTTACGGTCTAATTATTAACTGTTGGTTTCAGGAAGAAACAGGTGAAAGTGGAGCTCAATATTGTTTTGCATGAGACAACTGTTTGTGGATGGATAGTTTCAGTATTAATGAAACTTCCAAGTAGCAACAGATGGTGTGGAGAAGCTTACTGATGAGCTGCGCATTTAAAGTAGATGGTGCTGCACTGCTGTCTGTGACTATGACAGAGCTCCTCAAATTGACTTAACAATCTCTTCTGAATTCTCATTTAGTTGGGGAGACTTTCAAGGATGTTTGATTGCATGGCCTGCGGCTACCTACTTAATGCTACCCTTGATCTTTGTGCTTTGCCATTTATTTCTGCTCTATTTTTTTTTTAAAATTAGTAATTCTTTTCAGCTTTGTTTTCTGACTTTGAATTTCATAAGGTTGGTGCTAATCTGATGTTTTTAAATTCTTCTACGAGACCGTTCTACTAGTGAGACCAACTTAATTTTTCATTTGGTTAAATAAGTATACTTTTTTATTGCCCAGTATGTGGATTGCTATCATAATGGAAACAATTAGCACCTGTTTATGAGTGTTGATGTTAATGTCAGTCACCCAATTCTAAGTACAACTGTACAATGCACTACATATCTCCACTGTTTTTCTTAGGTAAGATTTGATTCACAACTCGTAAGTCGTAACCAAATTTATATCGGGCAAGGGTGCACAACTGCACATATGACATATCTACCTAAGCACAGCTGTTACGGCCATAGAATTAGATATTAGCTGCCCAAGCCCAACACCATACCACAGCTGCTTTAGAGAGGGCCTGAATGTTAATGATACCGTAGTTCAAGGTACTATCAACTATTCAATGACCTAACGACTGATCCGGACCATGGTTGTAGACTTGTCGTGTAGCATACAGTGATCTTGCCACTAGTAATCTGCAACTCTTGCATAGGACCCGTAGTGCAAAATTTTCTGGTTAGGTCAGAGAATGGTCTGGTTGATCAATGGTGTGCATCAGACAAAACAGGATTTGGTGAGTTACACTGGTTAAGGGCTGGTTAGGAGGCTGACATTTCGGTTGGGGTACTGGTTGATTGAATGTTTCAACCTTGATAATAGACTTTGACAACTAACAAGTCAGCGACTTTCATATTCTTTTTTGTTGTTAAAAAATAATTCAAATTAAATCTTGCTGAATTTGGTACTGTTTGGAGGCTGAAACTTTCTATTGTGTTTACTACTTTACTTGGTCATATCTTTATGTTATCTGTCAGATCTTGACATTGTACTGTATTTTGTATCCAGTCTGCGGCTTTCATGGTAGCCCCATTCTTCATTCTCGAGTTTGCTATGCACTTTCACTCATTCTCCTTGTCCTTTTCACTATCGCTGCTATGTAAGTATCACTCTTCTCGGCACTCTTTCTGCCTGTAAGTTTGCATTTGTGTGCAATATACATTTCAGGTAATCTGTGGTGCTATGATAAGACATTGATCTGATACGCCTTTTTTTTTTTTTTGAGTTTCAAAATTGTTACTCATATAGTGGAAAAATCTGCTTTTAACTAGACTGAAGGCCATCAGTGTAGACTGTAGAGCGTCAAATACCAAGGGTGTTAGCTAATGTGCCGCCATGTATTGCATATTATTGCAGCATATGTTGTGTGTCTTGATGGTCCAAAATGTGTCGAACTTGTACTCAACGAGTATAAAGTGGCAACAAACATGAGTGACTAATTCAGAGCTCTGACAGCCATAAGCCAGAACCCCTGTAAAATCCGGGACGAAGTCCTGGCTGACTTCTATGAGAAGTGGCAGAATGACTTTTTGGTAAGTGGACACGACACGGAAGTCCGGCACCCAAGTGAAGTGTCGACAGCTCCATATTAGCTAAATAAATTTTGTTTTTGTATATAAATCATTGCTAAACTCGGGTTTTTGTTTGGAAAACAAAGATTGTGAACAGTAGTTATGATGAGACCCGACAAACCCTTGCCAAGGTAAACTTAACTACTCTCCCACATCAGAAGTAATCCCGTACACTATTATGACTGACATCGCCCACTGTTGAATTTACAGGTTCAGCTGGAGAAGATATTGTCCTGTAATGGGCTTTCGGAGAATGTTTTTGAGATTACCTTCAACTCTTGAAGAGCTTGGCAGAGTAGAATCTCTTCTTATCGGGCGGTAGTTGTTAGGAGCATGAGAAGGCGCTGGAGCTATTGTTTTTTAATCTCTACAAAAAAAATCCGATCAATCAATTGAATTTTTGTGAATTCAAAAATTGATCCTAATTCTTCAAGTAATGATGAAATAATTTTGCTTCTCAGTAAGTTTTAAGTTTAGGTTTTTTAAACAATTTATTATTGTTGATAACTCATGATTTTATCTATTTTTGTCTCACGTTTCGACTCTTATTTAGTCGATTTTATAAACCGTCTAGGTATTATTTAGTCGTTTTACGTTTATTTAGGTTATTAATCGAGTTTAGTTTAATTATTGTCAAATCATATTATTTGTCGGGATTTTTGGTATTGCTTCGATTATTTGATATTGTAGATACCGGAAGGATCGAGTCGGCTAAAACCAAAACAAGTCAAGACGGGTCAAGAAGTAAAAGTCGGGCCAAAATACCAAATTAGAGAGTGGACTACCGGCCCAATATTAAAAGAAAGGGCGAGGGCTGATTTGAGGAAGGGACCAGCAAGACAAAGGAAGGAAATAAAGAGAGGAGCAGGCAGCAGGAAGCTAGTAAGAGGTCAGAGTAGAGAATTAGATAGAGAGTAGAGTAGAGTAGCAGGAGGGCGGCAGTAGGAGTGGAACAACAAGAACGCAGCTTTCTTCTTTCATTTTTCTCAATTCCAATTCCTATTCTCTCTTTGGTTTTTGATTAATCTTTTGTTTAAATTAGTTTTGGGTTCTAATTCTTCCCTCTTCAACATTCTAGATCTTCATTTGGTAATTTGGTATAATTCTTTTCTCTCTTCTTATTTATGATTTTTTTTCAATTTTTACATTTATGTTAGATTTAGTTTATTAGTTTTTTTTTGCAATTATTAATTAGTCTATCTAGTTTAATCTCACTCTTATTAATCGATTCGCGTAGCTAATTATAATCCGAGGCCGAACTAGTACTCGGTTCCGATCTCTTTGTGGATTCGACCCGACTTATCCTTACTATTTTAGTTTAGGTTAGTTGGTATATTTGGTAGTTAGATTGGCGACAAATCCGACTGTCAAAATGGCACCGTTGCCGGGGAGATCAACGGATTGATATTAGTTTAGTTTTAGATTTATTAGACTACGCTTGTTACTTGTTGCTTGTTCCTATGACGATTTACCACATTCCACAACGAAAAGAGACATTGCATGATTATTGGGATAAACTTAAGAATTGCACTCTTGAATTTGATGTTGAGATGTGGGAATTTTGTCATATGGTGTATGATGGTGTTCATGATAACATTAGAGGCATGATTGAAGAAAGTTGTCAAGGTAGGTTTACATCGATGTCATATTGTGAAAGATGAGACCTTCTTAATAAGTTGGTTAATGATTCTAGGCAATCGGAGAAAACTAGTTATAAGGATGCTTATTTGCCTCTCCATGTAGATGCTACCACTTTAGTTGATGACTTAGAGTTTAAGTTGGATGATGAGCCTCTTGTTAACATGACCACTTTGCCTACCATTTGTGATTTGATTAGTTCTCCCTTGCTTAAGGGATGTGATGATCATGGTAGCGTTTATGTTGGGTCTATTGTTCTTATTGATGATAGCAAGCCTTCATTTGATGATAATCTTGAGGATAAGAGATGTGTTGGTAATGATGCTATTAAAGAGACTCTTCTTGAGGTTTTTGAGATTGTTGATGAGCCATATGATGAGTGCATGGGTGTGTTTAATGATGCTTTTGATATGGAGAGGGATGAAAATTGTGTTCTTATGGAGATTCAAATCCCTTCCCCTAGTCTTAAGGATGCTTGCTTGCCTCACCTTATGGATGTTGATGATTTAGTTGATAATTCTTGCAATGAAGAGGTTTCTTACTCTCATGATAAGCTTGTTGATGATGTTGAGACTAGTAGTGAGAATGTTGTGGAGGTAGTTCAGAGCATGGGGGTATTTGAGGATAAATGGGATATGGATATTGATTTCTTTGAGGAGCCCATTTTGGAAAAATTTGAGTCTTTTGCTTATTTTGAGGATGAATCTATTTCATGTATAGATTATGTAGACCTTGTTTCTCTTACCCCTTTGCTTGAGGCCATGTATATTGATGAAGATTTTGACAAGTCTATCCATGAGGCCAATGTTTCTTCATGCTTGGCACTTGAGCTTGGCTTGATCAAGTGTCTTGAGGATGGGTTTGAAAAATATTTTACTATTGAAAAATTGAAAAACTTTAACCCACCTCTTGACACTTTCAAAGCAAGTGCTAAGTATTTTGATGAATTTGAGATTTTTGGGTTTCGTGTCTTTTCTCGTAAGTATCTCATTCATCTTTCCACCTCTTCTTTCTATCATCTTTGGTCATGTCTATTCACTATGATGCTTTATGACCAATTTAATTGGTCTATCTCATTTGACAAATTAATGAGATCCTTGGTGGGGACTAAGTAGATAACAGTAATTTGTAGGTTTGGCGGTTTCCTTGAAACCGCGCTTCTTGGGAGGCACCCCAAGTTTGTTGTACATATTTATGTTTTTTGTTTGTTCGTGTTTTTGTTTGTAGGTATCTCTAGCAAGAAACCACATTGAAGCAAGATGGATAAGAGGCATGCAATCGATCAAGTGTGGGGAAGAATTATGCTTCAAAGGTATTTTCTTACCCTCCTTTCCTTTTCCTCCCTAGTTTGGAACATTGAGGACAATGTTCGTTTCAAGTGTGGGGAGGTAGATTTTGGATTGACGATTTGTGTTTGGTTGAAGATTTGTGGTCGTAACTCTTGTTGGAGGATACTTTGGTGGAGTTTATTGTAAATATGTGTTATTGTGGGATTATATCTTTATGTGGATTGTTTTGTTGTTTTTGGTATCTCTTTTTGTGTTTTTTTTGAAAAATTGAAAATTTTGAAAAAAAAAAGTCTAAAAAGTGAAAAAATGAAAAATTTAAAAAAGATTTTTTGTTTTTCGATTCACTTGTTTTCCTTGATAGAGTGATTTTTCTAATTTTCAACTTCTTTAAAGAGTATGTATTTTTCTATTACTTATCGGTTGTTTCTTAATATTATATATTGATTGTCCTCCTACTATAAGTCGCTCGGGATGTGTCATTCACTTGTTTCCACCTTCCACCTCCCGTGTTGTGATTTTGGCTTTGTATATTTGTCTAGGTGACTGTTTACCCAAGTGACAATCTATCATTTTTTCGATCCATATTTCACAAAAATACTCACAAAATAAGAGTTATCTTCTATCCAAAAAGAGCTCAAGCATCAAATACGAGAAACAAAGAAAAATTCTCAAAAACTCAAAAAGAAAAGAATAAGGGGGAGAAGAAGAAAAAAAAATGAAAAAAAAAAATGAAAAATGAAAAATGAAAAATGAAAAAGAAAAAAAAATGAAAAAGAAGAAAAAGAAAAGAAAAGAAAGACGATTCCTCCCCGAGTATTTTTGTTTATCCTTATTTCCATTTTGGATCGTTTCATGTGTCATTTGGGTGATTAGGACGACCCTAACCCTTTGTTTATTCAAGGGGTCGAGACTTTTATACATTTGTCGATAACTTCATAGGAGACCCCCTTCCATCTCCGTCTCACATCCCGACATAGCATGGACCGAGGCCAAGAAATATGTAATAATAATTTTTGCAACCGATTTAGTAATTTTTACGTTCATATTCTATATTTTAGTTGGATTTTAGAATCGTGACTTTTGATTTGGGAAACTTGTGACTCGTTTGTTTATATTTGCTTATTTTCGTTTTTGTATATATTGTGTGTTTTTTTTATTTTCGTGATTTTATTTACGGGTCGTAGTTGTCTTTTGAGCTTACTCGAGGACGAGTAAGAGTTAAGTGTGGGGAGTTTGATAACTCATGATTTTACTTATTTTTGTCCCACGTTTCGACTCTTATTTAGTCGATTTTATAAACCGTCTAGGTATTATTTAGTCGTTTTACGTTTATTTAGGTTATTAATCGAGTTTAGTTTAATTATTGTCAAATCATATTATTTGTCGAGATTTTTGGTCGGGCCAAAATACCAAATTAGAGAGTGGACTGCCGGCCCAATATTAAAAGAAAGGGTGAGGGCTGATTTGAGGAAGGGGCCAGCAAGACAAAGGAAGGAAATAAAGAGAGAAGCAGGCAGCAGGAAGCTAGTAAGAGGTCAGAGTAGAGAATTAGATAGAGAGTAGAGTAGAGTAGCAGGAGGGCGGCGTAGGAGTTGAACAACAAGAACGCAGCTTTCTTCTTTCATTTTTCTCAATTCCAATTCCTATTCTCTCTTTGGTTTTTGATTAATCTTTTGTTTAAATTAGTTTTGGGTTCTAATTCTTCCCTCTTCAACATTCTAGATCTTCATTTGGTAATTTGGTATAATTCTTTTCTCTCTTCTTATTTATGATTTTTTTTTCAATTTTTACATTTATGTTAGATTTAGTTTATTAGTTTTTTTTTTGCAATTATTAATTAGTCTATCTAGTTTAATCTCACTCTTATTAATCGATTCGCGTAGCTAATTATAATCCAAGGCCGAACTAGTACTCGATTCCGATCTCTTTGTGGATTCGACCCGACTTACCCTTACTATTTTAGTTTAGGTTAGTTGGTATATTTGGTAGTTAGATTGGCGACAAATCCGACTGTCAATTGTCAAGTTTATCGGTTAGTGTTTCTCACGGTGATTGATTTTTACGGATTAATTCTTCTAATTAGCTTTAATCTCTACCAAAACAATTTCAATCAATCAATCGGTCTCTTTTAAATTCAATTATGGATCATAGTTTTCCAATTAATGATAAATTATTGTTCATCAGTTAGGGTTAACTTTAGTTGTTTGAATCAATTTATTGTAAAGTTCATCAATTAGGTAAAGAGAATGAAATCAACAAAGAGAAAAAGGGTAAATAAATGGGACTATCCCAAATTTAGGTTGTTGTTTGCCTTTCATTGAAAGCGAATACATTTCATCTAACATTAACGGTTTGCCATCATCAAAATCATTAAAATATTATTTTGTAATATTTATACATTATATCTTAAATAATACTCCTTCCCCTTCTCCATGATCTTCCATATTGGATTTTGGGAAGTTTTTAAGGAGGAGGGAATATGTGGAGGAAAATGAATGAGAAGAAAAGAAGTGTGCTCACAAACAATAAGAACCACAAAATATATACTAAAAAGAAAAGTGGAACATCTTAGTGAATTTTCCTAAAAAGGAAATGTGGAACATCTTAGTGAAGGGAAGGGAGCACTAGTATTTAAAATTTATTAATTTTAATATTAAAATTATAAAAATAAATTTTGTGTAACTTTTATATATTTCAATAATAAAATATTTATAAAATAATATAATATTTACAAACTTTTAATCTAAATACGGTATTAATAGTAATTTCTTATAATATGATTAAAATTTTAAAAATTGTTTTTTTTAATTGGTAAATTAAGGTGTCAAAATTTATTTTTTACCCGCATTCTGACCCAAATCCAATCCATATTTGACCCGACTCAATAGTGGGGTGATGGTCATAGTGGTGGTGGGGGACCTTGGTGGTGGTGGTGGTTCATGGTGAGCTAGATCTAGCAATGTGCATAGTGATGACTCGGTGGGTTAGTAGGGAAAGAGAATTGATTCCCTTGGGGGGTGGGGGTAAGGAGGTAGAGGAGTTAGAGGGTTAGGGAGGGGGAAAAAGAATGATTGAAATGGGTAAACAAACGCAAACAAAGGAAATCATCAACTTTTATTCCCTTTCCCTTTCCTGAATACCTCAAATCAAACGGTCCCTCAGGGTTTCTCTCAATGATTGATTTTTAGGGATTTTTTAGGGTTTACGGATCTAGTTTTTGCTATAAGATTGATTGATTGATTGATTGATCGATCAATTAAAGAAGTGTTTTAAGCGAGCCTATATTATTGCACTCAAGAATGTCGAAGGTAACTTTGAAAATTAAGAAAAGTTTGATGTTCAATTTTTTAGAGAGAAAAATCAAAGTATCACTTTTTTACAATGGGAAGGAAATGACAAGATCAAATCGGTAAATTGTCGTAGAATTAAGTAAAAAGTCGTTAGGAAAAAACACAACCCTAATTTTATTGTTATTCAAATACTTTTCTCCCAACGATGAAAATATGCATAAAATAATTTATGACAAATAATAATGATTTTTTTGGTTAAAAACATTTTTTCGTAAGATAACAAAATTTTTAAAAAATCATTATTGTTCAATCAATTAAAAATATCTAAAAAATATTTCTTTCTTACCATAATAACAGATTTTTTTTTAATTAAAAGTCTTTTTCCTATAAGATTACAAACATTTTTTTTTGAGATTACTCAGAAATGAACCAAACGCAGGGTATCAGGAATGAAGTTCCAAACTCATACCATCCTGGTATGATTCCTTATTCCATACCGATACCTTTTTTCGAACCAAACGGTCCCTCAATAGTTACCTACTCTGTATTACTTTTGGATCAAAGTTGAAAGTAAAGAACAATAGGTGAATTTGGACCACACAAAATCCATTTGCACTACATGACCTAACAAAGATTTAGCAAAAACGAAAATTGATAACTCTTGAATAATAGTACAACCCAAAAGAGTAAATATGTAACTATTGAATGGGACGGAGAGAATAATTTATACAACATCGTAAAATCAAAACTTTTAAAAAATCCGTCTTTTAAAACCTGTAAAAAAAACTCGATCATTGACCAAGGCTAAGCGCCGTAAGGCTAATCCAAGTCTCCAACTTAACATATTGTTAAACCATGACTAATTAACGTTTTGGGTTGATTTTAAAATTAATTAACAAAATGGGGCTCACGTAAGTTCGGAAGTAGGTTCGATTTGGGACGAGCAAACCGGCAAACCCACCATTAGAAATGATGGGTCTCCAAAATGGCAAAAAAATAAATAAATTAACACATAAATCTGCCATTGGGAGTGACGGTTTGGGCCCATTAAACGCCATTCATAATGGAAGGTGGAGGTGCCCTAGCTATTGTAAAACTCAGTTAATAAGTAAATATTAACCATATTAATACAAGACTTGTATTATGTTAGAGTGGTACTAATACAGGTCTATTGTCCCGTATGTCTTGGGTTCGAGTCCCGGTGGTTGTTTTTTTGCATAGAATTTTTTAATTGTTTTTTCATTTTCGTTTAAAACAAAACTCCGTACTTAGAATCGAACCTACAACTTATAAACACCTTTACGGCTCTACCATTATTATGATAGACATATTTTCAAAAAATTATTATGATAGACAATAACGTGTTAAGGGTTTTATACTATCGATTCTTAAATTGTCATTGATAAGGGGGACTTTAATGAATTAAAATTTATAGTGACGGGTTTAGAAACTACTCTGTAATTAACAATGACGGGTTTATGTTGCGTGAGAATCAATAATATAAAACGCTTAAATGATGTCTTTGTAAATTGTCCAAAGGTCTTAAGTTCGATTCTAAGTATGGAGTTTTGTTTTAAACAAAAATGAAAAATAATTAAAAAAAATTATGCGAGAAAATGTCCACCAGGACGTGAACAAAAAACAACTGGACAATAGGCCTATACTGCTCCCGCTTTAACACAATACTCCATCACATCCATTCAATTTTTTACACTTACTATAAATGAACAATCCATTCAATTTTTTACATTTATCTTTTGGCAAAAGACTTTATCTTATAATCCTCATATCTTTTCTCTCTTTACCCAAAATGTCACTCTTTTTTCTTTACTTTAAAGTTTGGTGGACCATAACACCACTTGATTTACCCAGTAAAAAATTAAATGGATTACAAGGATTACAAGTTTTGCATTAATATGGTTAAATTTTACTTATAAACTGGGCTTTACAATAGTTAGGGTGCCTCCACCTGCCATTGTGAATGACGTTTTAATGGGCCTAAACCCGCCACTCCCAATGGCGGGTTTATGTGTTAATTTTTTTTTTGCCATTTTATATTTTTGAAGACCTACCATTCCTGATGGCGGGTTTGCTCCGTCCAAAATCGAACTTACTTTCGAACCTGCCTCAACCCCATTTTGTTAATTAGTTTTAAAATCGACCCAAAATGTCAATTAGTTTATTTTTCAACATTATTTTGACAAAAAGTTCATTTTTTTAATCCACTTTGATTAAAAAGAGAATTAATTAGTACGGAGTATTAATTAAAAAAATCGCTATTTATTTTATCGATGTATTCATCTATTAATCCGTATAATATTAACAAATAAAAAATAAAAAAGTTATTACGGAGTATTATTTTAATCTTTTTGTTTATTTATACGTTTAATTCAGAAACCATGCAATTGTATGAGATATATACACTACTATGGAGACTAATCTTTCTCGTCGATGTAATTACTTCAAATTGTGGACATTTAAAAGTGAAATACATCCTTGCCCTTGCCTCCTACTCCGTATATGTTTTCTAAACTACTCTCTCCGTCTTACTCAATAGTTACCTACGTTTGTATTACTTTTGGATCAAAGTTGAAAGGAAAGTGTAGACACCCGCATTTTGACTGCCACGTGTCTATAGTAGTCTCCGAAAAAAACCCGATGATGATCGTACGTCAACATGACTTAGTATACTCGGATTTGGGCTCGGAATTCATAATATCCGACATGGACTTTTAGCGGAGTAAAAATCTCACAAAACAGACCTCAAATTCAGGCCCAGTGGGTCATTCCGAGTCAAATGAGACTAATTTGGGCCAAAACCGACACCAAGAATAAATCCCGTCTTTTGGCGACCGGGTCAAAACCCGGTCAAAGACGAAACCGTCTCATAAATCAGCCAAGTTCAGATTAGGCGCACAAAATAAATTCAAAAAATGATCACAACAAACAAAGTCAAACATTTCCCCTTTTATCTCGATTTGTTTGATCCACTCGATCGAGTGGATTGACCCACTCGGTCGAGTGGAGCGCCTTAAACTGGATAAGGCCCATTTGCATAGGCACTCGATCGAGTGCACTAGGGCCACTCGATCGAGTGCCCTTATGTCGTGGGGTAATGCCTATAAATACCCCACGACATCCCCTCATTTCACAACTTTTTCCTAAGCCATTTCAGTCACACTTTGCCCTACTTCCACCCTACATTCTACACTTCAAACCCTAAGCAAAAACACATCAATCCCGAGCCCCTTTGTCCCTCGGCAGCCGACGTAATACACATACACATCTATACACACCATAACTCGCGTACATCCTCGATACTCCCAAGCTTTGTCGCTATTCACGAGTCATTTCCGAGGTCTATACTAGCATGTATGTTGAGGGTGTCCTAAACCGGTGTTCTGTCTCTTTTCTATATCATTTTATGTACATTTTCGTATTATGATCGTAGTAACACCGACACTAACACTAACGTTTTTTTTATACTTTTTTTGCATCTTTATTTTGTATTGTCATTTTTCTATTACTAACATCATTAATAATACCGCGTATATATAAAACTAGTATCAAATTTCGGTTTAAAATCCGTTTGACTACGATGTTTGCTTAAGATCCGTTTAATCCCTTTACGAGCAACGACGGAGGTGGAGCCCTTTCGAGGAGCCCCGCCCCAATGTACTCAAGGGCGTAACGCGATCGCAAACGGTCGCAGTTGAACGAATTTCATTCCATTTCTATAATTGGTACGAAACCCGTTGACACGAAAATCGACATCACGTAACCCGAAAGGGTTAGTCCCGATGTCGTGACGTGGAGGGATACATTTCGTCACCAATTCAAAATTTCCTAATCTAACGTAAACGTTTTCATAAAACTCCGGTGACGGTATTATAATCGTTCATACACGATTATAGTACCGGAGGCCGAGTCAAATACAAATCGTGCGATATTTGTATTTGATTTGGCCGATTATCGATTTCGAGTCATAAAACCGAGCGAGCCATCACTCGTACAGGGGGCACTCGATCGAGTGCCATAGGCCACTCGATCGAGTAGCACCCCAAAAAGTGGTCAGTAGCCACGCTAATAACACACTCGACCGAGTCAGTCAATGACTCGATCGAGTGGGTCTCATAACCCACAATACCGAGGGCTTGGACACATATTTCGAGCCCCGTTCTTTATCGATTTTAGACCATCATCCGACCTTCCTATTTTTTCAAAACTCACACACATCACGACACGTAGAACGACTTTGACCATTTTGACGTGATAAGTCGGGACAAGACTACGGGACGCGAGATTAGGCTAGCAATATGCCGCAGTCTCATGTTCCCGTCCTTCGTTTAATATGCGACATAATGCGTATTTAATCGAGGTTAGTCCGCCTACATATTTTCGCGGTCTAGTTTACATATGGGTCCGTCCCTTTAATTATATCGCATTATTTTTATTTCATTTCTTTACGAATTGTTGTATTGTGAACTCCGGGTTGTATTTCCGCCCGTGTAATTTGTACGTTTCTTTTTTTACTTTCGAGCTTTGTTTATTTAATTGCTTTTACGCTTTATAAATGAACCTCGCATTCTAAATCATTTCGACCAATAATAAGATGCATTAAATGACGTAGCTAACGCAAAATTCACATGCCTAGACAAAACATTGTTTGCATATCATTTAATTATTTTACTAGCGCGCGTACACGAACACGAACGGTGTCTTAGTAGAGGCCGCCATGTGCGGGCGGGGTTGGGTGTCCTTAGTGGGCTTTCCAACACGTACCCTCACCCCTTACTCAGAACCTTTGGTTTCCGGATGTCCGAAACCCTTGGCGCACGAGAGTCATTCTTTACACGATTACCGGTATAGATGGTATCGGTATCGCAATGCAAAGGGACGAGCCCCATGAACTCTGAAATCGAAGTGGGCTTACTTTGTGTAAAGCCCATGACGACATAGAGTGGGCTCGTATGGTTCCGAATAACCACAAAATTCGGTGGCGACTCCATTTTGACTTAAATTTCGAACCCGAGAACAATCTTACCACGAGATTCATTCGCCTACCCAAACCCGCGCTTCGCCGCGTCGGGGTGGACCTATGTCATGTCCACAATTTGGCGACTCCGCTGGGGATACCTGATGTACCACATGTCATCGGGGTTCCTAGGGTGAGACTCGAAGAGAAATCGTTCGTAGATTAGTGTGCGCGCATTAGTTTAATGATTCATGCATTACCCAAATTTGCCCGGGCCGGTTACTTGTGACCGACGTCCCACTATACCGCGGTGCATTCCTACATGGGTGCGCTAAAAACATCGATGGTGGAACTCGTCTCGGTTTTGCGGCATGTCCTAAGACCAACTCGGCTTAGGGAGTCCGTCCATCACACGGGAAAGCCATCGTTGTTGGTATAGACCCTATTTTGACCGACCGAGACTTAGTGTAAAGCATACATAAGCGTCGTTATAATGCTTGTTTGACTACGTGCTACTTGGTTTCCGTGTCAATTTTCAAAAAACCGTCATTTCAAAATTGCATCTTTCCAAATATACCCACCTTTTCGAAAAAACCCGAAATACTGTCCATTTCGGGACCCGTCTTTCCAAAACACCCAATTTTGAAAAACCCGAAATGCTGCCCATTTCGGGACTCACCTTTTCAAAATATCCAATTTTAAAAACTCGGAATGCCGCCGAAATTTAGGATCAACGATTTGACTCAAAATATCCTTTTCTGTAGTCGGCATGCTGTCCGTTTTAATTCTCGAATTTCCACCCCCACCACCTTGATTTTCGGAATTTTCCTTTTCAAAATTCTAATCTCGTTTTTCGAAATTCGTTCATTTTTCATTCAAACCTCAACTTTCAACTTTCCTAAAATAAACCTTCCTTATTATAGGACCTACCGTCTATCCGTGTGTCGGGTCTTTGCATAGTACGTAGAGGGTTTATAGCGTCGAAACCCCGTCGATCTTATATCGCGAGTTTCCCCCCTTTCCCGAGTCCGCCTTATCTGTCAAGGCACGACCAACCTGCGTAGAGCATACCCCTACAAAGGAAAGTCCGTCCATACACTCGAGTCAAAAGTCTGGGGAGTAATCTCACGTGGACCTTCCTTCGAACGGGACTAGGCCCATAAAGCCAAAATCCTAAGGAAGTCATACCACCCACGAGTCATCCGTTTAGATGTCTTTCTCGAGTCTTTTCCACTCAGTCCTTTCTTTTTGGGTCGCTCGGGATGTACTGTTTCCTTTTATTCCAAGACTGGGTTCGGTTTCTGATTACGTGGTGTTCTTACAGACAGGCCACCATCAACCAGACACACTCGCAGGATGGAAACTGCCTTAGCTGAACTGAAAACCTCCGTTGATGCCATGATCGAGAAGCAGGCCGACATCGATGCCCAACTGAATGAAATGAGGGCTGGGCAAGTTGCTATCGTCACCTGATTGACTTCGGTGGAGCACAGGACTCCTACTACCGGAACTACCGGACCTTTAGCTGAACTGGTTAGCTCGGTTCGCCGACTGGAAGAACAAGTTCATTTAACTGGGAGTAACAACATTCACCGGGAAAACAGTCGGGAGTATAACCCGCTAAGTGACAAGCTGCCTGCAAACCTGAACCTCACTGGTTTGCCTATGTTCGAAGGAACTGAAGACCCGTTACTACATGTACGGGCCTTCAAGGAGTTTATGGCCATCAAAGGGGTGGACTCCACCATGTTCAAGAACCTCTTTGCTGCGTCTCTTGAAAAGCACCCTCGGGCCTGGTACTACAGGCTAGACCCGAAGAAATACCCTACATGGGATGATGTGGCCACCGAGTTCGCTCGGAACTATGCTGACAACACCGAGATCCAAACCACAATGAGATCTCTGGAGGTTATGGCCCAAGAGCCGAAGGAAGGTTTTACCAAATACCTTCAACGTTGGAGGGCCGAGAGCGTGAAACTGGTCGATAAGCCCAGTGAGAAGACTTTGGTGGAGGCCTTTGTCAAGAACCTCCTCCCATCTTACCGGGTTCACCTCCGATATGCTGTCATACCCAATTTCACCACCCTCACTGAAATGGGTATGAGGATCGAAGAAGATTTGAGACTGGAAGGCCTCACCAAGGCCGCTGCTAAGGGTTACCAAGGGGCTTCTTCCTCCACAACCAAGCCTCAAGCTGCAACCCGCAGCATTTTCGACGCGGTTAATCTACTAGATGCCCCGTCCAAGAGGAACACCCCACCTCGGGTTTTCACTGACATAGGCACGACCTATACTTATGCCTTACAAAGGCTGTCCTCTAAAGGCCTAATCCAACCGATAGGCCCAACTCCTGAAGTCCCGGTCGAGCGACGCTCCAAGAACTACAATGCCCAAGCCTATTGCCAATACCACCGAGGCAATGGGCATGATACCGAGAAGTGCTGGAAGCTGAAGCACTTGATTCAGGACCTGATCGAAAGCGGTAAAATCCCGCTACCCGGAGATAAGCCCAGCAACAAGGAGAACCCTTTTAGCTCCCACGCCATCTTTACCGGGGAGGTGATTGATTGCTCCCACCTTATCTCTCCATTTATCCCGCAAGTGAACGGGATCTGGTTCGATGACGAAGATGATGTCTATCTCGCAAAAGGGGAAGCTGTCCCCATCACCGCCGAGGAGATTCGAAAGACTAAATCTCGAGTCTTAACCAGTAACCACCTTGGTCGTCCCTACCAAGCCACTAGCTCTAAGGACGCCCCTATCCCGACAACCGTCATTACGGAAGTCACCCCTGAAGAGCCAACTGCTGAGACGGCTCTTGGGAAGCAATTGAAGAAAACCCGAGTTGACCTCACTATATGGCAACTCCTGGTTAGTTCTCAAGAACATCGGGAAGCACTTACAAAGGCTCTCGATCAAATTAAGGTTGACTCTTTGGTTACCCCTGCTGAGATGGTAGCCACGATCCTGCCCCACCTAAAGGGCAAGGCTAAGGAAGAAGGACCGGTAATCACTTTCTCCGAAGCCGACCTACCACCATTTGGGGCCACCCATAATCTGGCCCTCTACATTACGATGGTCTGCCGAGGAAAATACCTCCCCATGACCCTAGTTGATGACGGGTCTGCTGTAAACGTCCTTCCTCTAAGGACCGCAAAAGCCCTCGGTATTACCGAGGCTGACTATATCCCGACTGCTCAGACCATCCAAGCTTTCGATGGGAGCCCGAAGTCGGTAGCTGGGGCCGTGAAACTGACCATCATAGCCGGCCCAATAGAAAAGGAGCTCGAATTCCAGGTGATCGATGTCACCTCATCATTCAACTTGCTCCTGGGTAGGCCTTGGATCCACGCGGTCAAGGCGGTTCCTCCACCCTCCACCGAAAGATCAAGATGCCTCTGCTTAACGATGTCATCACTTTAGAGGCAACACCAATGACTGTGGCTAGCTGTAACGCCACGGGTCGCACGGACCTCTGGGGGTTCGATTTTGTGGGGATGATCGAGGAAGAGTACCTCTTTAGGCCTTACTTCACTACGAGTATCGACATGATGCTCCAAAACCTAGGATACTTTCCGGGGGCTACCTCTCGACCCGATCTTCCAGCTGGGAAGATCATCGAGGTTCTCAAAGACGAAGAATCTCACTTTGGTCTCGGTTATGCCATCACCCCCGACAATGTTGTCCGAGCAGGGATCGAAAAGGCCTGCAACATCCTTAAGGGTATCTACTTGAGCCCTTATAGCCCACGGTTGGCTGACTACTTTGTCACACCGGTGTTTGGGGCTATCCAGGTTGGTCTATACCAACCCAATGCTATGCAGCTCGGGACCCACTTGGCCCGGGACTGCAACTACATCCCGGATGACGTGTTCGCCCTCATCCAATCCAACGGAGCTGAAGATGCTGAGCCCGCTCTAGGGCTACTATTTGGGGAAGACACCGTAGCCCCAACTCCAAAGGAAGACCTGGTCAACCTGATCCTCCGCAGCAACAGGTTTGACCCGACCAAGCTGATCTCGGATGTTGGTTCCGAGACGGGAAATAGGGCCTGGAGGAAGACTGTCAAGTGGACTGACATTCAGGGAAGAATTTACAAGCTGGTCACCGGAGAGGGAGACATGCCTGAGTCTGAGTCCGAGTCTGAGTCCGAGTCTGAGTCAGAGTCTTAGGTCGAGTCTAGGGAAGTCGGTGCTAGAGTCACTCCTGTAACCCCTCTCCCCTTTATTATTCCTGCTGTTGGCACTTCGGGGTCTGTCCCGAGTGCCCTACCTATCCCGCCACTGACCAATGATCAGATGGCTGCTCTCTTTGAGCCGTTCTCCAAGTTTTCAATCAATAATAACAACCGTTCTGCTTACGACTTGTCTCTTTCAAATTCTGCTTTTAAAAATGTTTTATGCTATGACATTGAGAAACCAGACGAACAGGTACCCTTACCTCCGCATCTGATCGAGCAACTAGAGCAAAGGGAGTCCCGAATCCCGGTGATCGAAGAAACCGAGTCCATAAATGTGGGAACAACCTTAGAGCCTCAAACACTTAAGATAGGGTTATCCTTAGATCCCGAGGAGAAACAACAATTCATAAGCCTCCTCCAAGAGTTCAAGGATGTCTTTGCATGGTCCTACAAGGACATGCCGGGGATAGACCGGGAAATAGCCGAGCACCACATACCAATCAAAGATGGGTGCAAACCGGTCAAACAAAAGCTTCGTCGGATGAGGCCCGAGTGGTCTCTCAAGGTAAAAGAAGAAGTCGACAAACAATTCAAAGTCGGCTTCATACAAGTGTCCGAGTATCCGGACTGGGTGGCAAACATCGTGCCGGTTCCTAAAAAGGTTGGTAAGGTGCGGGTATGTGTAGATTTTCGGGATCTTAACAAGGCGAGCCCGAAAGATGATTTTTCGTTACCACACATCGACATACTGGTGGATAACACGGCCGATCATGCCCTTCTATCATTCATGGACGGGTATGCCGGGTATAATCAAATCAAGATGGCAGAAGAAGACATGAGTAAGACTACCTTCACCACACCTTGGGGTACTTAATGCTATACCGTCATGCCTTTCGGTCTCATTAATGCCGGGGCCACATACCAAAGGACTGCTACCACTTTATTACACGACATGATGCATAAAGAGGTAGAAGTTTATGTAGACGACATGATCGTCAAATCCAAAGAACGGGACAGTCACATCACCGCCCTAAGAAAGTTCTTCACCCGATTGCGCAGATACAACATGAGGTTAAACCCTCAAAAGTGCAGTTTCGGGGTAACATCAGGCAAATTACTGGTTCATATCGTTAGCCAATGAGGTATCGAAGTCGACCCAGCTAAAATCAAAGCCATTACCGAAATGCAACCTCCTAAAACCGAAAAAGAAATAAGGGGATTCCTCGGGAAAGTCCAGTACATCAGTCGGTTCATTTCCAAGCTAACCATGGTGTGTGAACCAATTTTCAAGAAGCTGAAAGTAGGAGAACGGGTACTATGGGATGACAAGTGCCAAACTGCTTTCGACAAGATCAAGGAAATTCTGTCTGCTCCGCCGGTCTTAATGCCACCTCAACCTGGTTTGCCTCTGTCGTTATACCTAACGACGACCGAGACAGCCATGGGGCTATGCTGGCTCAGACAGTTGACTCCGAAGAAAGAGCCATTTACTACATCAGCAAGAAGTTTTTAGAGTATGAGTGCAAATATACCATGCTCGAAAAGATGTGTTTGGCTCTAGTCTGGGCCACTAAGAAGCTCCGACATTATATGCTTAGTTACGAGGTCCATGTGCTATCCAAAATGGACCCGATCAAATACATCTTCGAAAAGACCGTTCTCAACGGCCGAATCTCTAGATGGACTCTAATGCTGGCAGAGTTCGACTTAAAGTTTGTACCGTTAAAGGCTATTAAAGGTCGAGTAGTAGCTGAATTTCTCGCCGATAGCCCGATAACCGAGGAAGGACACACCGACACTTGGTCCTTCCCAGACGAAGATATTTTCCATACGGATACTGAAACTTGGGATTTATACTTCGATGGTGCGTCTAATTTTCGAGGGTTCGGAGTCGGGATCCTCCTAATTTCGCCAAAAGGGGAACATACTCCCGTCTCCATCAAACTGGACTTTGATGTTACCAATAATGCAGCAGAATACGAAGCATGCATTTACGGGCTACAAGCCGCCGCCAATCTAGGGATTACAAATCTCCGGGTACATGGTGACTCATCCTTGGTTATTAACCAAGCACTTCAAAAATGGAAGACTCAAAATACTAACCTCGTGGCCTACCAGGCACGAGTAAGGGATCTCGAGAAACAATTCCAAAAGGTAGAGTATATATACCTGCCTCGAGAAGAAAATCAGTTTGCAGATGCACTCTCAAAATTAGCATCTTTACTGAATATTCCCGACCACGTGACTAGTATGCCGATTTGCGTCGAAAGACGGTCCGAGCCGGCATACATTTGCGACATCGAAGACGTTGAGATAACTGATCCCGAACCGTGGTATCAGGCTGTGTTAACATACCTGACAAACGGATAATATCCTCCCGGGTCGGAAGGACGAGCCAAGAAAGCCTTACGAAGGCTAGCCACCCAGTTCATCCGCACCGACGATGGGCAACTTTACAAAAAGACGGCACAAGGGGCTCTACTCCTTTGTGTTGACAAGTATAAGGCTGAGAAGGTTATGGCCGAAGTACATGATGGTGAGAACGGCCCACACATGAATGCCCACATGTTGGTCCGGAAAATCATGAGGCTCGGTTATTATTGGAATACCATGGAAGCCGATTGCCGGTCGTATGTCAAACACTGTCATAACTGTCAAATCTTCGGCAATGTGCAACATATGCCGTCATCGCTACTCTATACCATGACGTCACCCTGGCCATTCTCAACGTGGGGTATCGACATAATCGGGAAAATAAATCCCTCGGGTACCGGTGGGCATTGCTTTATTTTGGTAGCTATCGACTATTTCACCAAATGGGTAGAAGCTGAATCATATCGCATTCTTACTGCCAAGCATGTCGCCAAGTTCATCCAGAACAAGATAATATGTCGATATGGGATTCCCTCTGAATTTATCAGTGATCACGGGACTCACTTTCAAGCCGAGACTGCGGCCCTACTGACCAAGTATAAAATCCAAAGGCATACTTCCTCGCCTTACCGTCCCCAAACAAATGGAGCAGTAGAGGCGGCTAATAAAACAATTGTCACCATACTCAAAAAGATGGCTGATAATTACCGGGACTGGCCAGACAAAATATCTTTTGCCCTATGGGGATATCGAACGTCAATTCGCACCGCAACCGGGGTAACGCCGTATTACCTAACCTACGGGATGGAGGCAGTCCAACCAGTTGAGCTGGAAGTACCGTCCCTCAGAATTCTGCTAGAAAGTCAAGTACCCGAAGCTGACTGGGTTCGAGCACGATATGACTCACTGGTTCTACTAGACGAATGACGGTCTCGTGCCCTTAATAATATCCAAATCTACCAGAAGAGGATCCAACGGGCCTTCAACAAAAGGGTAAGGCCCAGACACATTAAGGAGGGCGACCTAGTCCTTAAGTCAATCCGGGCTTTACTACCAGTTGACCCGAGGGGAAATTCAAACCCAATTGGGCTGGGCCATATCTGGTGAAGAAAATCCTATCAGGGGAAGCAGTGATGCTGACGGACCTGGACGGGAACGAGTTTGTCAACCCAACCAACCTGGACCAGCTGAAGCGTTACTACCCTTAGCCATTTCTCAATGTCATTTGCAAATTTTATCAAAATCATTTTTTTTACAAAAAGCAAGTCAATTAGCTAGAATTACTTATTCTACTGTCATAAACATCTTGAACCAATAGTCTTGGTGTAATTCGAGATTGCAAATTTCCTATGCCTGAACTAAGTTTGGTTTGATTCTGCTAATCGCGGATACGTAGGCAGCCCCTCAAAAGGGCACAACCAATGCAATCAAGAAAAGACATTAGCGGTTTAATAATAAACTTCTTTTATTAATTCAAAAAAAAATCCCGACAAACTCGGGAAATTACAAAATAGAAAAAAAGGGCACACAACAAAAAAATAATAGTACTTAAATAATAATAAAGCTAAAGGACTCGGCATTCAGGACATCTTGCCATTCCCCTTGTCCTTAGCCTCCTTAGTCGTCCACTGGCGACGACGCGGAGGGGAGCGTTCCCGAATCACCACGGGAACTTCTCTAGCCCGGGCTCGAGTGCTTGAGCCCGACTCCCCTATCATATCAATGGGCCCAAGTCGAGCCCTGATGGGCTCAGGGAGCCGGTCACGCGGACCAAGTCGGTCCCGGACCGCCAACCTCGGCCCAAGTCATCGTTCCAAGTCATTCTGCCCTCGAGTGCTGCTAGAACCGACTTCCTTAGATCGAGTCTTAGTTTGTGACTTAAGACCCGATTCTCCCCGGACTGTGGTCTCAGGAATGTGTTCCCCGGTGAAGAAGTCCCTGTTGTCCTTCGCCGACTCACGCTGAACCAATTCGATGGCCTCATCAACCTTTAAGGCCTTTCGAGCTTCCTCGGACTCTTCAGAAGTCCACTTCTGATAAGCCCGTGACACCCAAGCGGATTGGCAAGGGCTAGGTACCGTCCATGTAGGACGAGTGAACCATCGTTGCAACCAGGTGTCGCACATAGCGTCCGTCAATTGGAGCGGGACGCTAATAATGGCTTCAGTCTCAGGGATGCGCTGAGACGAACCGAACTGCCTTAGGAGGCGGTCCGGATAAATATGAACTATCCAGTCTAAGGACAAGATCGTCAGGTACCGGGCTTGATCTCTCTTAGCCTGTCCGGTCAATTTTGAAAGGAACCACCAAGCGACGGTCCACCTGATCAAAGGACCCCCATGAAACACCAACTCCTCGTCCCAATAAGCTCGATCTATCCGATGACTCGAGCTTATTTTCCGCCTTCGGGAGCTAATCTGACTGCTCCGATAATTGGGAATGCTCGGAGGAGTCTCTATGATTGAGAGCCGTTCCGACAACCATATCTGAAAAGCATACACAAGCTTCGTAAGCCATTGAGTGGTCCGCTACAGCCCACTCGATCGAGTACAGCAGCTGACTCGATCGAGTACAGCAGCTGACTCGATCGAGTAAGCCTGTCAAAAACAGGCAGTAGCCCGGTATGAGTGTCACTCGATCGAGTGACAGGTCCACTCGATCGAGTGACTTACGAGAATCAGGAAATTCGCGTGAGACGTGAACGAAAAAAAAAAAACCGAGAAGTATACCTGCAAGAAACGGGTACTCCCCATCAACCGTCGGGTCGGGTCGAGCCGTCTAGCATCCAGACCCGTGATGATCTCCCCAGTGGCTAGCCAAGCAGGGCTATGACCAATCTCCATCTTGTCAACCACTCCGATCAGCCTAATTTGACCCATGCATGAGTCAAGTTCCATCAACCCTTCGAAGACATAGCAGTGCAGCATGCAAAAGGCGAATGCCCTACGCCTATGAGCTGGGGTGGCCCTTACATCTCGAGGATTCATAAACTTATCGGCCAGATCAAACAGGGAAACAGTATCTCCCTGCACCATTCGGTTTGTCTCAGCATGAGACAAACCCAAAAATTCCCTCAAACGCCTCCTTGGATCCGGGTAGAATGGAGGGATAGCGGGCTGAATAGCAAGACCCCAGCCGCCTATGGCCGCAATCTCCTCGGGCAAAGGACACATCTCGCCCCTTAGGAATGCAAACACGTGATGGGTGGTATCCCAAAACGACAGACAGGCATCCAGAAAATGTGAATCGACTATCAGACGCTGAAAAGGGAATAAATTGACTATCCCCATCTGAGTCAGCCGGACCTTCTCCTCGTCCCGAAAGTATTGGGACCAGGCGAGAAGCATAGCCGTCAAATGGTCGATACCCATAGCGGAGATTTCTAACTTTCTTGAAAGTCTAAAAGATTTTGAGAAGGAAAAGAAGAATTTGAGTTGAAGATGCAGAAAACTGAAGCAGGGATTCTCATATTTATAATGAGGAAACCTAACAGAAAACCTAACTAACCTGCCTCCTCAGCAAGCTGGGCCCTATGCGCGCGCAGGCCTGATTTCAAACTAGAACCCAGAACAGGAATCAAGCTGTCCCGAGCTTTCCTAAGAGTTTCTAAAAAAAAAAAAATTGATAAAAATTTCTTCGCGTTAAAAAAATCTTTTTTTGTCCTTTCAAAAAAAAAATTCAATCTTTTTCTCCCCAGCGAGACTCAACATTTTACCTACGTGTTACATGCAAGTTGTTATGTGTCAGCATACAGGTACACCCCAGACTTCAGAAGCAAGTCCCCGCGAAACCACTTAATTTCCCCAACGGAGTCAGCTTTCTCCCGGTATGCTACATCCAAAGTGCGATGTGTCGGCATACGGGTACACCTACTCCCCAAAAGAGGCAGGCTTTACTCCCCACGGAGCATCATCATCAGCTCAAGTACGACTCGAGGCTTCAGAAGCAAGCCCGAACAGCTCATATATTTCCCCAGCGGAACGCCTGAGGCGGCATTTTCCCCAAAATGATACGGGATAGGCCCACACATAGGCGCGCCCAGGACTTATGATACAAGTCTGACTCCCCGCGAAGCTATCATCATCAGGACAGGTATGACCCTCTGCTTATGGCTGGCGAGCCCTTCACGCGAGTCCACTGGACTATAAACGACCCAACCGGAAGTCTACCAGGTCTTAACAGGCTTGGTAGCTACTCTGACTTTCGCCTTGTCCAAGCCTCAGTCAGAGTGGGGGCTCTGTAGACACCCGCATTTTGACTGCCACGTGTCTATGGTAGTCTCCGAAAAATACCCGATGATGATCGGACGTCAACATGACTTAGTATACTCGGATTTGGGCTCGGAATTCATAATATCCGACATGGACTTTTAGCGGAGTAAAAATCTCACAAAACAGACCTCAAATTCAGGCCCAGTGGGTCATTCCGAGTCAAATGAGACTAATTTGGGCCAAAACCGACACAAAGAATAAATTCCGTCTTTTGGCGACTGGGTCAAAACCCGGTCAAAGACGAAACCGTCTCATAAATCAGCCAAGTTCAGATTAGGCGCACAAAATAAATTCAAAAAATGATCACAACAAACAAAGTCAAACATTTCCCCTTTTATCTCGATTTGTTTGATCCACTCGATCGAGTGGATTGACCCACTCGGTCGAGTGGAGCGCCTTAAACTGGATAAGGCCCATTTGCATAGGCACTCGATCGAGTGCACTAGGGCCACTCGATCGAGTGCCCTTATGTCGTGGGGTAATGCCTATAAATACCCCACGACATCCCCTCATTTCACAACTTTTTCCTAAGCCATTTCAGTCACACTTTGCCCTACTTCCACCCTACATTCTACACTTCAAACCCTAAGCAAAAACACATCAATCCCGAGCCCCTTTGTCCCTCGGCAGCCGACGTAATACACATACACATCTATACACACCATAACTCGCGTACATCCTCGATACTCCCAAGCTTTGTCGCTATTCACGAGTCATTTCCGAGGTCTATACTAGCATGTATGTTGAGGGTGTCCTAAACCGGTGTTCTGTCTCTTTTCTATATCATTTTATGTACATTTTCGTATTATGATCGTAGTAACACCGACACTAACACTAACGTTTTTTTTATACTTTTTTTGCATCTTTATTTTGTATTGTCATTTTTCTATTACTAACATCATTAATAATACCGCGTATATATAAAACTAGTATCAAATTTCGGTTTAAAATCCGTTTGACTACGATGTTTGCTTAAGATCCGTTTAATCCCTTTACGAGCAACGACGGAGGTGGAGCCCTTTCGAGGAGCCCCGCCCCAATGTACTCAAGGGCGTAACGCGATCGCAAACGGTCACAGTTGAACGAATTTCATTCCATTTCTATAATTGGTACGAAACCCGTTGACACGAAAATCGACATCACGTAACCCGAAAGGGTTAGTCCCGATGTCGTGACGTGGAGGGATACATTTCGTCACCAATTTAAAATTTCCTAATCTAACGTAAACGTTTTCATAAAGCTCCGGTGACGGTATTATAATCGTTCATACACGATTATAGTACCGGAGTCGTGCGATATTTGTATTTGATTTGGCCGATTATCGATTTCGAGTCATAAAACCGAGCGAGCCATCACTCGTACAGGGGGCACTCGATCGAGTGCCATAGGCCACTCGATCGAGTAGCACCCCAAAAAGTGGTCAGTAGCCACGCTAATAACACACTCGACCGAGTCAGTCAATGACTCGATCGAGTGGGTCTCATAACCCACAATACCGAGGGCTTGGACACATATTTCGAGCCCCGTTCTTTATCGACTTTAGACCATCATCCGACCTTCCTATTTTTTCAAAACTCACACACATCACGACACGTAGAACGACTTTGACCATTTTGACGTGATAAGTCGGGACAAGACTACGGGACGCGAGATTAGGCTAGCAATATGCCGCAGTCTCATGTTCCCGTCCTTCGTTTAATATGCGACATAATGCGTATTTAATCGAGGTTAGTCCGCCTACATATTTTCGCAGTCTAGTTTACATATGGGTTCGTCCTTTTAATTATATCGCATTATTTTTATTTCATTTCTTTACGAATTGTTGTATTGTGAACTCCGGGTTGTATTTCCGCCCGTGTAATTTGTACGTTTCTTTTTTTACTTTCGAGCTTTGTTTATTTAATTGCTTTTACGCTTTATAAATGAACCTCGCATGCTAAATCATTTCGACCAATAATAAGATGCATTAAATGACGTAGCTAACGCAAAATTCACATGCCTAGACAAAACATTGTTTGCATATCATTTAATTATTTTACTAGCGCGCGTACACGAACACGAACGGTGTCTTAGTAGAGGCCGCCATGTGCGGGCGGGATTGGGTGTCCTTAGTGGGTTTCCCAACACGTACCCTCACCCCTTACTCAGAACCTTTGGTTTCCGGATGTCCGAAACCCTTGGCGCACGAGAGTCATTCTTTACACGATTACCGGTATAGATGGTATCGGTATCGCAATGCAAAGGGACGAGCCCCATGAACTCTGAAATCGAAGTGGGCTTACTTTGTGTAAAGCCCATGACGACATAGAGTGGGCTCGTATGGTTCCAAATAACCACAAAATTCGGTGGCGACTCCATTTTGACTTAAATTTCGAACCCGAGAACAATCTTACCACGAGATTCATTCACCTACCCAAACCCGCGCTTCGCTGCGTCGGGGTGGACCTACGTCATGTCCACAGAAAGGAAATAACGTTAGGTGAATTTGGACCACACAAAATCCATTTGCGGTACATGTCATAACAAAGATTTATCAAAAGCGAAAAAACTCTTTGAATAATACAACCCCAAAGAGTAAATATATAACTATTGAATGAGACGGGGAATAATTTATACAACATCGTAAAATCATAACTTTTAAAAAAATCCATCTTTTAAAACCGGTTAAAAAAACTGGATCATTGACAAAGGCTAAGGGCCCTAAGGTTAATCCAAGTCTCCAACTTAACATATTCTTAAATCATGACTAACATATTAGTAACATGTTTTTTTTTTTTTTTTTTTTTTTGCCAGCAAAGACAAATCCACCCTACAACAAGTTCAGAGTCAATACTAAGTAGTGTTCTCTGTTGTTAAGGGATTGAGGGAAACATAAAACATTAAGAATAACATAAAAACTTAAAGAACGCCTAAAAACGAGAATGCTACGAGGTCCAAGGGCCACAGCATGCTGACGGAGATCAGTAGAAAGGACACGAACTCTAGCATCCACCATAGCATCGTCCAAGTTGTAAACTCCATGCGATCGCTGATAGGACGACTGGAACACACAAAATGCACTTACGCCATAAAGACGTAGAAGGGAAACGAGGAAAACAAGTCTGGAGGACCTGTCATCAGTGGAGTAAAGACTCCTACATTTTGGTAGTCGAACACGCCTAAAACAAGGCCAGCAAATCAGAGAGCAAACCCAAACGACGAAACGGAGTCTACCCCGTCCAACAACCTTCCTATACAGCACCACCACTCTAGAAAAAGAGTCGAGGAAGGAACCAACACACCCATGACGCCAGAGGGCCAAGCTTATTCTAAAAAGGATAATTAAACTATAACAAAGACTCCTAACGAAGATTATTGTGAAAAGAAAACGCAGAAAAAGGAAATAAAGAGGCATCATTATGAAAGGAGGAATTCACCATCACAACCAACCAACACAACACCCAAATCGAACCCAACTCCAGGTCATCCAAACACCAATAATTCCACAACTAAGAAGACCACAACAAGCAGCCACCACAATGATCACATGCATGGGAGCCGTCCAGCGCACACAACAAGGAAAAGACAGAACATAAAAAGACGGAAAGAGAAACAAGGCTCAATCAAAATCCACCCAAAGAGAACGGCAAGACCGATCGTCATTAGTAACATGTTATTTTCTTGTCGGGTCATTTTTGAGAATGGAGTTTTGAATTGGGGGTTTTAAAAATGGGGGGCTAATACCTAAAAGTAAGAGTAGCCCGCCCCATTGAAGGAAGGAGTGGGACAAAGTAGTAAGAGGTCCAGCGGTATGCTACGATGCTACCAAACTTACAAGACAGGCTTAGAAGAAGATTCGGTGTTTTACACAAACACAGGGAGGGCTCTTGTAACTGCTACACGCCTATTACCCAACTACTCCCATTACCCCACTCACGTCTTATACTTGACTCTCTACTCCTCTACCATTTTCCCCACCTCGCTCTCTTTCTTTTTTCCATTTTAACGTCTTTATTTGTGTGATCTCTCTTTATGTGAGTCAGACAAAACAAATGCGCATCAAACCTGCACTGCAGGCTGCCCCAAGTAAAGTACAAGTACCACGGAATCCCATTTTCATTTTCATATTCATATTCAAATTCCCAATACATTACATTTTTAGTGCATGTATGTACTCATTATTTAAAAATAAATTCTTGGGCGAGGAAATAAATTAAAGTCTCAAATCCCCATCAAATTCCTCCCTTTCTATGACTCACTGCCTCACTCACTCTATTTATTAATGCTGCTCTTTTGGATGTTTTTCACCTTGTTTTCTGTTGCTGCTACACCTCAACACATTCTCCCCATTTCCCAAGCTTCTGCCTCCATTCAACCTCCTAAAGGTACTTCCTTTTTTTTTGGTAACCACTACAATTCTGTACTGCTTCATTGCTTAATCATGTTTTACCAGGGGTTTCCCATGTGGGAGGGTATCATCAACAAAAATGTGTCTTTTCTGCAGTCTACTGTTGTTTTGTGTATGTGGTAGGTAATGTTATACTCTCTCCTCCGACCCGTCTCATTCATTTGTTTTATCTTTAATTAAAATACGCATCACAATGAATATAAAAAACAAATAAAACAAATGAACGTGGCGGAGGGGGTATATTTAAAGTAGAAGTATGTTTCCCTTTCATTTAATTTGCTTATTTCAAAGAATGGTAAACAATCAAATGAATGAGAGAAAGTGGGAGCATTATTTGATGTGATCATCAGAATATGAGTAGTAAGTTTGTAGTATTAATGTTTGTGCGTTTCTGGTTATGCTAACATGATTGGTTTCATACATACATGGGATAGATGGGCATAAAATACTGTACTGTATAATTTTTTATGGTGATTTTGTTGTTGTTCCAAAAGCAGGAATGGCTGATGATGAGGGTATGGAGGAAACTCATGGAAATTCGAAGAAGATCATTGTTATATCACTGATTGCTGCTTCTGCTGTACTTGCTGTCGTTTTGCTGATTTTATGCTGTTTGTGGGTTATAAGGATGAAAAGATTTAAGAGATCCTCTCAAGAAATGGGAGAAGTTGAATTGGGTATGACTTAATTACCCTACCCTCTCCTACAGATATTTGAGTAATTGAACATTTGCTGCATTTGGTATGTTTAATGTATGGATGGATTCTGGGGGGCCATATTTGATTTTGTTGTTATGTTAAATTTAAGACTTTCACGACATGTCGACATCATACTAAATTTTATCGTAACTTGTATTTTATTTTTGGCAATGAAGATGTTTCAAAAAGGCGGTCCCTAGTTCCGGTATTGAGTAAGTTGAACTCATTGAGGGTGGGAGGTAAGAAAGGTAATGTTCCTGTTTTGGAGTACCAGGTGTTGGCAGAAGCAACAAACAATTTTGAGGAAAGCAATAAGATAGGTGAGGGAAGTGTTGGGTGTGTTTACAAGGCCTGCTTGGGTGAGAACTTATTTGCCGCGGTCAAGATTGTCAATGCAGGTGCGGAAAAAGAGTTTCAGGTAATTGGTTCTGAACATGGTTTAAAGGGTTAAATTTCGAGGGTGGCTTTATTTGTTCTTTACGCTGATGATTGCTTCCGAAAATGCAGAGTGAGATTGGGTGGTTGGGCAAAATTCAACATCAAAACATCGTTACCCTTTTAGGAAGCTGTATATATGGGGACACCAAATTCCTGGTTTATGAACTGTTGCAGAATGGTTCACTGGAGACTCAGTTGCATGGTAAATTCAAATTACATACTTTCGTTTGCTAAATCACTGATGTAAATTACGGAGTATAGTGTCATGGATTAATCGATTCATTTACTATCATGACTGCTCTTTGCTAGGTACTTGTAGGGGTTCAACATTAAACTGGTCCTTGAGGATGAAAATAGCCCTTGATATTGCTAGGTAAGTACCATTGCACCAAATCATACCTTTTCTTTTCTTGGCTTTCATTTCTTTTTACATTTTTAGTTTTCCATTTCACCCTTATAATCATCACTCAGCGCCTTCCGTAATTTGAGTTTTTTCTTCCCGCTCATTGTAATGATTTATGTGTTGTAGAGGATTGGAGTATTTGCATGAACGCTGTGATCCTGCCGTCATTCATAGAAATATAAGATCATCCAACATATTGCTGGACTCGAACTTCAGCGCCAAGGTACATCACATTTTTCACTTGATAATCTTATCTTCTTTCTGCGTTAGTAGGCACATCTTTGATTCTGATGTGTAAATTGGTTTGAAACTTTTTAATTGTCGTTCAGCTTTCAGGCTTTAGCTTAGCTGTCACTGCAGCAACACAAAGTAAAAATGATCTGAAGATTTCTGAAAGTTTGGGTTATTTATCACCAGAGTACTTACTTGACGGTAAGCTTCAGTAGCAGGATGGTCATATTGTTTTGGATTAAGCGGCTACTGATGCTTCCCCCTATTATTAAATCTTTCTAATAAACTTCAGTCATTTTGCTGCAAATGATACAAATTTCATATTTATTCATTGCAAGGCATTGATCTTTACAGGTAGGTTAACTGATAAAAGTGATGTTTACGCCTTTGGAGTCGTTCTTCTGGAGCTGCTGACAGGGAGGAAGCCTGTTGAGAAATTGTCGCCCACTCATCAATTATCTGTAGTAACTTGGGTATGCATTCAGTTGTCAGTTGTCTCGGACCCTGCTTTAATCAGTAACAACCAAATTAAATGTTCTGTAGTCTGCATTTTCTGGTCAAGCTCTCATAAAAGCACAATTGAACAGTTTTTGAGTTTGTGGGTTTATGAGTAGATGAACGGAGAATAATATTGAATGGGTTCATCTTCAATCGACTTGCAGGCTATGCCTCAGTTTACTGACAGATCCAAGCTTCCAGATATTGTGGATCCCGTGATCCGAGACAAAATGGACCCAAAACACTTGTATCAGGTTCTTCTTGACAAAACACTACACGATCCCTCGAAAGGAAAACAATATCATTCATTTTTCTGACCATGAATACCGTGTTTGATGTTCCTCAGGTTGCAGCTGTGGCTGTATTGTGTGTACAGCCAGAACCAAGTTACAGGCCCTTGATAACAGATGTCCTCCATTCTTTGATCCCGCTAGTATCTGTTGAGCTAGGAGGATCTCTTCGAATTGCGTAAACCTCTAAACACTTTGTGATCAGGAAATCATTTTGCTGATTAATCGCAGCGAAATGTATTCTCAGCATCACATACGCTCTTTCCTGACTTGGCTTAAGCACCTTACTGATGTAGTCATTAGAAAGATAGTACTCCGTATATCTCAAAAGCTTTTCCTTATAAGTCATCTTTTTGTATATATTACATAACTTTTGATACTGATGTAGTTGTGCTGATGTTCTGATGACTGATAGTATCCATTTCTAATCAGAATTCATTTGTTTTCTACTCTTATTTCTTACACGATAGTTAGAGACTAAAATTTGGATAAATTTCGTCTATTCTCGTGGCTAATTTTGGCTTATGCTCCCACTAACTGTTACGGAACCAATTCAACCAGCACCTTAAAGTGATGGTTGAAGCCCATTTATATTCTATTACGCCTAAAAAATGTGGTAAAATGCAATCTGTACATTTACAAAATACTCGGTTGCTTTTGGCAATCGTGAGCTTGATTCCGCTGAATAGTGAGCAGTGAGCAGTGAGAGCCCTGACAGGCTGTTGCATTGGTTCACGAATTGGGGAGCATTGCATTAATGTTGGTGTGTCAAAGTATTGATGGAAAGAAACATTAAACTGTGAGACTATTTGATCATCTCAAATTTACTTCTTTTTTTATTTTTTCCCACTCAGGGAGTATTTATGATGGTCACAGTTTTTTTGTATGACTGGCCTTCTGTATGTTTTCACTGTTTAGAGGTCACGAGAGTCCCACTTGTGCGTGCTTCACTATGCTCTGGATTTCAGTCTATTCTTTTCCAATCTACTACCAGTTACAATAACTGACAGAAACTACTTGCACCATCTGTACAAAACTATACAGACTACCAATTTTATTCAAAACACTCATCAAGTACTCCCTAACTTATATACTTGCAACTGTTTTCTTTAAGACTAGGTTGTGTCATGCCGTGTCTAGTGTTGGTCATTATGCCTGAAGAAAAAAAAATTGCCTGAGGTAATTGTCATATAAGATAAGATCTTTAAAGAAAATGATGGGTCGGCATCCAATGAATTGGCTAAATAAGCATAGCACTCACATTGCATTGTGGAGATGATAACCCTTACATGGTTTTGTATCGAGAGCACAGATGTCATCGGTTCCATTCAGATTGAGTCAGATATCGGGTACTATTCAGGTTACTGATATCGGGTGTTGATCAATCGATTGTCAATCTAGATGTTTTTGGTCAATTATTCAGGTCTAGGGTTACTTTGATCTGGTCTAGTAGATAGTCGTAGTCTTGAGTATTGTATCGTCGTATTGATACTTGATACTAGATATAAAATTGAATAAATGACAAGGGACATAGAAAAAGAAGATGCAAGTATTTATTAGGAAAAAAAAACTTTGCATTTCATCATTGAGAGAGTGGAACATTGTAACATTATGCAAGACTGACAATAGTACTAGCTAGTCTTAAGATTTTTGGATTTTGTTTTTGATGAGATAGTACTTAGTGTTATGACATCTTAAGCGCCTTGGATTTTCTTTTCTCCGAGTGAAATCTCCATGGCTGGTTTGGTTTATTGCCATTCAATTCTTCCATCAACATCCTCTTGGAAATTGAATAAGAAAAAAGGGAGGACATATAAATAGCTAGTTTCCATTTTTGTTTTTTCTTATTTCTTCCTCTTCTTTTGTGTAGAAATTTGCAGCGACGTGCTCTTTCTCCTGCCTTAAACTGTGTAGTGCTGCTGGATAGTATCGATGTCTAGTCCCTTCAGCTTCACAACTGATTCAACATGTCCTTTCAGTGTATGGAGTTCCCTCAACCTGAAACACATTTGTTTTGTAAAATGTCAATTATAGTACTCCTAGGATCTTAATGCAGCAGTAGCAGTAGTAGGATCTGATGTTACCTTGCAATCTCAGCGCGTCTTTTGGCCTGCTCAGCGATTTCAGACAACTCCCGGTAGTTAGTCTTGTCTGCCAGGATGTCGGGTACTCCAGACTGATTGAGGCCATGGAGGGTACGTTGAGCAGTAGCCCACTGTGCCTCTCGCTCACCTCTTCCATAATCCTTCTTGCTTGTGAATGCAGTCTATAATAAACATCCGAATTCCAGGTTTGGTTATCTTAGAAATTCATTGAATCCAACATTCCACTCTCACAATAGAATTTAATATGTACTGTACCTTCTTTTCGATGAGGTTGTCCCAGGCACGACCAGTTAATGTGTATCTGATGATGAACTTTAAGACGTCTAAAGGAACGTAGAAGACGATACTGTATAGCCAGATCACACCAGCCCATCCCCACCCTATGCCTGAGATACGTGCAAATCCCCAGTTTGCATACACTGTTATTACCGTTGCAATCTGATCCATTCCAACAAAAACACAGTACAAATGGGTCATTAAATTAAATGTTAAGTGAGATTAGTTAAGCTTAGCAGAAGTATACTCCGTATTTAAGTCGTAAACCCACCAGTTGTGCGATAAGGAAGGCTACAAATAGCAAAGCGCCAGGGCGTTCAATGAAGGACCAACTCCTTGATCGTGTCACAAAGATCAACGCCTGGCTCACAATGCTCACTTGTAGGTACAAGGCAGCCATTAGCCCCTTTTCATTGCCCCTTAGACTTCTTACATGGAAATGATCCTGTCATTCATCATTAAGTATGATTATGGTAAGCGTATGATAAAAGAAAGTAGTGTATATAATACGAAACTCATATTAAATAGACATACTGAGAAGAAGTTGGAGTCATGAGCAAGCCAGAAGAAAATGACAGTCATGACAGCAAGGTAAGTCCCGAGGACAACACCAGTGGCGAATATCTCCTTAAGCTTCCAAGAATCGGGAGTAGGAGATGGCTTGACTCTGTCCTTGGAGATTGTCATTATAGTTCCGTCATTGAGTATGGCAATGATGAGAACCATGAATGGAGAGAAATCAAACTTCCAGATGAGAGCAATAAGCATGAATCCCATGACAATTCGGATGGTGATGGAGACTGCGTAAATGGTGTAGTTCTTCATTCTCTGGAAGATGGCTCGACTGGTCAACACCGCACTGATAATCACACTTAGCCCTGGCTCGGTCAAGACGATGTCAGATGCACTTCTTGCTGCGTCAGTGGCATCGTCGACTGCAATACCAATGTCTGCCCTCTTAAGGGCTGGAGCGTCATTCACACCGTCTCCTGTCATCCCACAAATGTGCTTCCTTTCTTGTAGCTTTTTCACAATCTCATACTTGTGCTCTGTAAATGATATTTACGTATCAGTGTTAAAACTACACTGAGTTGCATGCCAATAGTGTGTATGTATATGATTGAGTTTACGTACCTGGGAAAACTCCGGCGAAGCCATCAGCCTTTTCAATGAGCTCCTCAATGGGTATGGCAGCGATGCTCTCATCCTTATGTTGACCAAGTAAGGAAGAAGAAGGATACATGTTAGTGCCCATGCCAAGCCTGCGTCCTGTCTCCTTACCGATGGCCAGTTGGTCACCCGTAATCATCTTCACGTTGACACCAAGGCTCAATGCTCGCCTGATGGTTTCAGCACTGTCGTGCCTTGGAGGGTCAAAAAGCGGCAGTAGAGCAATAAATTGCCATGGCTCTCCTGCACTCTCCTTGTTCTTCTCGGGAATTGTCTGTCATTCATCAACGAGGTAACAAATTAAATTAAACATGAAAGGTGGATTACACGACTTGTATGCACGCACGAGTTTCAGATTTGAGTTTTGTTACCTGTAGAGCAACACCAAGAGATCTGAGACCACGGTCAGCAAACTTATCAATGATGGAATGTGCCTTGTTCATCATGTCAGGATCCAGGTTGCACAATTCAATAATCTGTAATCATTTCAACAGGATTAATTATGAGATGTAGACTTTGTAGCGGTTGAAAGATTAGACGAGAAACAGTACCTGCTCAGGAGCACCCTTGCTTATGCGATACCATTCTCCCTTGCTATCGTAGTATGTTATTGCTGTTCGCTTTTCAACTGGGTTGAAGGGCAGGAAGTGCACCTCAGTGATTCCGGCCCTAGCCTCTTTAGGGTCTGCCAAATTTCCTACAATGCAGGTATCAATAGCATCTTGGTTTTCAATTCGGGAAGCCCTAGCAGCGTACAAAACGGCTGTGTCGTTGTCTATATCAGGGGTAAATGTCTGCAAACACAAAATCGTACATCCAATATTTATATTAGTAGACAGCAACACTGAAAAACGGAAACAGTGGGAATGAAACCGACGCGACCTCAATCATGGCTCTATCAACAGTGAGTTTGTTAAGTGTGAGAGTTCCAGTCTTGTCACTGCAGAGAACGTCCATGCCAGCCATTTCTTCAATGGCGGTCATCCTCTTGGTGATGGCACCTTGCTGTGAGAGACGGTGTGATCCAATAGCCATGGTGACTGACAAAACAGTGGGCATAGCAATCGGGATTCCACCAATGAGCAAGACCAAGAGATTGTCAATTCCATCTCTGTACCTTCTGTGCTGAATTGGGTACATGACGACCAGCTCTATCACGATCCCAACTGCGATGGAGACTATGCAGAAGTTTCCGATGGCAGTCAAGACCTTTTGGAAGTGACCCACTTGGTTGGTGCTGTCGACAAGGTGAGCCGCCTTACCAAAGAAGGTGTGGACACCTGTGGCTATCACAATCGCCTCGATCTCACCCTGCTTGCAGGTGGACCCCGAGAATACTTCATCACCTGGGAGTTTGTTGACGGGCATGGACTCTCCGGTCAGAGCAGACTGGTCAATCTTAAGGGGGTCGCCTTCCAAGAGGCGTGCATCAGCAGGGACGATGTCTCCTAGCTTGATGCTGATGATGTCACCAGGTACCAGAATCTCTGCATCTTTTTCACTCCATCTCCCGTCTCGCAGCACCTTTGTCTTAGGAGCAAGACCTGCCATCAAAGCAGCAGCCGCATTTCCGGCATTGTTCTCTTCTATGAAACTTATGGTGGAGTTGATGATCAACAATGTGACTATTCCAACAAAATCTTGCCAATCCGCGGGTTTTCCCTGTATTTATTTTCAGCTTAGCTTGTTCAGAACACTAGTACAAGGTTGAATGAAAATGATCGAGTGAATGAATAATGATGAGATTACCCCTCCATTAGCCAAGGCTATAGCCATGATAGCCGCCATCTCCATAACCCATGATAATGGATTCCACATGAATCCTAGAAATTTTAACAGTTTGTTGTCCTGTCGTCCAATTTGCAAATAAATGGATAAGTAAGTACGAGTACAAATCAAGGCGGAATTGAAAAGAAGAAAATGATAATGATAGTAATAATGTATATGTAGGAGCTTGCCGTTTTCTCTTCGAGCTTGTTAGGGCCGAAAATGGTAAGCCTTTTGCCACCTTCATCATCTGTTAGTCCATCTCTCGAACATTTAAGCTGTTCAAATACTTCATCCACGGGAATGCTCTCCTGTTTACATTACATCATGCATAATTCTCTTTATTTACTAACCATTAGGGGTGAGCAAAACCGGATATCCGATCCGGTTTTGCAAACCGTATCGGATATCCGGTTTTAAAAACTTAAAATTTTGCGATCCGTATCCGATCCGGTTTTTTCCGGATATCCGGTTTTTTCGGATATCCGGTTTTCAGATATCCGGTATCCGGTTTTATATTTTTTTCAATTTTTCTTTTTTTTTAAAACAATTTTTCATTTTTAATTAAGACTAGTTAATTGTTTTTAAGCAACGTTACGTTTTATATAAATTGATATAACAAAAATACATTAAAAAAAACCTAAAAAAAATGATACATATGACTTGCGGTACCATTGTTCCAAAAAAATATGACGCTTCATTACCTAAAATCATAAATTCACTAATAGTTTTGTTTTTTACCTTTGAGAATAATTGGTAAGTTTTGAATTCTTTATTGTATAATGCATATTAGGATTATATTTTTCATATTTTTTATTGTTTTTAAAAAACCGGATCGGAAACCGGATATCCGGTTTCAATTTTCCCCGATACGTATCCGCTACGGTTTTAAGGAAAACCGTATCGTATATACGGTTATTCATATCGGATATCCGAAAATTCGTATAATTGAAAGCGTATACCGTATCGTATACGTATAATAAAACCGTATCGTATATTTTTGCTCACCCCTACTAACCATGCATGCATGCAACAATAATTATTCTATACCGTATATGATTTAAAAATTATATTTTTAGATCATGTTAGACATCGTGCATTTTTCTCTTTATTTACTAAAACATAATTAGTGTACATGATTCTATTTCTTATAATCAATATAACGGTGATGCAGCATTAGTGTATGAAGTAGTAATAATAATAATAATAATAATAATAATAATAATAATAATAATAATAATAATAATAATAATAATAATAATAATAATAATAATAATAATAATAATAATAATAGTCGTCTTACAAGATCGATATTCTCCTTCTTGATATCCTCCAAGCTAGCCATGATATCTGTCTTTAAAACTTACAATAGTAACGTATGCAATAATGTTTGGAAGAAATTAACAAAAAAGTAAGGTAAAATTCATGAGAAGGCCAGGCCGGTAATAAAGAAAGATAGAAGGAAAGAATTATGAATGATTGAGGTGAAAGAGAAGAGGTTTTGAGTAATAGATAGAATGATGAGTGAGTTTGGAGTTAAAAAGAGGTGATATATATACACATAAATGTACAGGAAACTTTCTAAACTAAGAAGAGATTTGTTCAACAATACACTGCGTATATGGGGAGAGTTAGTTAAGAACTGACTAAATCTCATTCTCACAATTGTCATTACTCTACACTACACTACTTTTAGTAATGCTATATATGGAATGTTGGCATATTCCTTCCTTCCCAAATTATACAAACTACATCAAACAATTACGCTAATCTAATCTAATCTAATTAATCAATTTGCATCCTAAATATATACGTATATATATAATTTTGTATATGTGGTTACTCCTAAACAACCACCATTTATACCCGTGTGATATGTGCTTTTAAAATCATATTCTAAAGTAAAAATACATGTAATTAAATATTTAATTTGTTCATATTTTCTCTTCGTTTGAATCGTTTATTTATGTTTTTGATTAATCTTTGTGGTGGATAAATTAACTAAAAATAAATACATCATACGGAGTATATGATTAAAATCAAAGCATATATGACGATTAAATAATCATTAATAATTATATGCATACAAGCATTCAAATAGGCTAGAACTAACATGCCACATACCATATTCGAATAGGTCATATAACTAATAAAAAGGTCAACGCACCAAAAAAAACTAATAAAAAGGTCACGTGTGTTACACCACATTATGAAAAATGTAAAGGAAATATATTAGTCATGTAATGCGACGATTAATGATCGACATAGTGTACTCGCCAACATTTATTTGAAAATGTGAGGATTAACTTCTGGTTGCACACCATCGGTGATAACCATTCAACCAAAAAATACTCCGAAATAACTCATTGCTTTTACCAAAACTTGAAATAATCAATAAACGTTATAATGGGATAAAACTCAATCCATAATAAGTTGGTCCGTTGGATAATCAAGATAAACAACTCCCTTCGTCCCTTAAAGATTGCCCCGTATTCTTTAGTACACAAATTAAGGAAATTAAATGATGATTGAACATGTTCAATGATGACACCCTTTATAGAGGTGACTGATCAAGATTAGTGAGTATAGAATGAAAGAATGACTAAAAAAATTAAATTTGGCATACACAAATAAATTTGTGAAAAAGAAAAGACAAAAAAAGAAAGTGGAGAAATGAGACAATATTAAGAATTTACGGAAAAGGAATACATGACAATCTTTAAAAGACTGAGGGAGTACTATAATTGAAACACATTCTAATTGATAAGTGAACGTAGAAATCTTAAGATAAAATACATTTACATGATATATTCTTAACAATGTTATTCAAATAATGATAACTCCCTATTATAGATTTTTGGTCATTGTTGTATAGGGGCACAATATCGAATAAAAATTATTTAGCTTCGCTAATATCACATATTAACCTACATAAATAAGAATATTCAAATGATTGTTATATTTTATTTTAAAATTAAAGACAATAAATGTAATAAAAAAAGGCTTTAACTCCACCAAAATTTTGTCCGGCCTATCTTAAGCTAAAAATCCACATAAAATCAATACGTACAAACTCTTATTTAATTTTTGTAACCCGTGATATATACCCGACCAATAATTTATCCAAACGTGAAATAGATAAACCGTGACCCACCCTCCCAACCCCTTTTGCTAAGTTTACACTCAGGTATGAACTTAATTCCTGATGCTTACTTATATCTTAGAAACTAGCTAACTTATTTTGACATGAATAACAAATTGTGTCTCAATAAGATATCAATCTTCTCATTACCCTTATTTCATCTCTATCATATTATGATAAAATAAATTTAACGGAAATAACCGTAAATCCAAATATACTTATTTCACCGATTAATTGATGCAAAAATCAGCCCTCTCTACTAAGCTAAAACCAAAAATTAAACAACAAAATTTAATCAGCTAATAACAAATGTACGACTTTCTTTCGATTTTGTAGAAGTTTGGATATCATTAGTCAGAAGTAGGGCCGGGCAAAAATTACCCGAACCACCTTTTCAAACCGAAACCGAACCGAACCGAAAATGCTTTGAAAAATCCAAAAAACTAGTTTTCTTAGTATAAAACCGAGTCGGTTTTTTGAATTTAAAAGCAGTTCTTGATTAGAAAAATGGTCCAATAAGTTCTTGATCTGAATCGATAGGCCAAGCTAAGGTATAACAAGAGGTTAGGAGACCATATCATCTAAGAGAAAGGCAAGATCAGAACCAGTTATTATCACAATAAGGTAATTCTATGAACGTAAGCTCATGGAGGGTCCTAAGTAGATTAGAAAGTTCCACGTCGAAGAGGATTATTGAATCCAAGATAATTTCATATTGAATAATTGCGTAAAACAGGAATATGAGATTGATCTTACAATCTTGAATTAGTGTTTACTAATAAGACTTTTGTTCGGTTCTATGTGCAAAATGTTTAATCTATCTATCTATCTATCTATCTATATACATATCTATATAAATATATAAAAAGGCAAGTTGGGTAGTTAGTTGTGTAGTTAATTGAATGACATGTGGCAAGTTGGGTAGTTAGTTGTGTAGTTAATTGAATGACATGTGGCAAGTTGGGTAGTTAGTTGTGTAGTTAATTGAATGACATGTGACATTATTTCAATATAACTTGAGGTTTGGTGAATCAAGAGAAAGTAAGAGGTAACAATAAACTTAGATGCAGATTTTTTATGTTGTAAGAGTAATTGCCAATTTCTATCCTTTCGTTTTCTCGTGCCCAAACTTTTCTATTTTACTACCCCTTAAGTCCCTAACTACTACTACTTCGTATATATACTTTCACTTTAATTATTAACTTTTTCTCTGCATAGTAAACAAATTAGCGCTATAAATTAATTTCAATCATGAGAAAACTAGCTAATTGAGAATTTTTAAGTGAATACTCCATATATTATATTGTCTTTCTCTCCATCATGTGTTTTACTTTTATATTATTTGTCAGAAATATTTTATTTAAATATAAATAAATAATAGAGATTGAGGGAATACAATATTTGTTCACCCAAAGAAAGTTAATAAGTAAATGTGGTTATGTTCTTCAATATTTTTCTTCCCTTTTTTTTTCCTTTTTTTGACGATTTAGATGCTCAGGCAAGAATAAACAGCATTTTGGCGTAACCGATCCAAGTTATACTAAGTACATAGTATATAATTTGCTTCATTTGACCGTAAAATTTTATAATACATTTATGAACGAGTACTAAGGAAGAATACGACTTTGCAAATGATATTAGATCTCAATTGTGCTTGAGGAGTTAAGGATCTGTAAAACAAAATAGTCTTTTGTCATGTATGACACATAAGTACTAAGTAAGAATTTCTTTTTTGGGTTTATATCATCTAAAATTTGGGTTAAAATTAAATTCTTAGCAGCGTTTCTTCGTCATCAATAAGTTTTAATTTTTATGTATTAGATACATGTGAAGAAATGTTGCACTTAAGTATTAATTGAATTTTTTTTCTAGATAATTATCGCAGTGGAGAAATTCACAAATAGATAACTTCAATTTTTCTCTATTGGTTAAGTTGTTTTTGCGGATTAGTATAAAGTACTGAGGATCAACATAAAACATTTTTTGGTATTGTAACAAATTTCCATCACGATTGATAGTAATTTTGTTGTATCATTTACATATATGAGGTATTTCGCCTTATGACATGTATGAATATCAATTTAATACTTAATTCTAATTTTTTTCAACAACAAATCAGTAATATCAAACAAGATACTGTAGTTATAATAACGAGATAAAATTGAACAAGGTTCTAGACATCCCGTGAATTTCACGGGACACAAAACTAGTTACATATTAAAAAGCATGAATTTCTAAATACATATCTTAGGAATAGTGTTTCACTATTCAATCATACACTACATTTTTTTTTCGGTAAAAGGTAAGTATGTATTAATATGTGTAACCAATTTACAAGGATATGACTACATCAAATTATGTAGCCATCTAGCGTCTTTAGCAAGTAACGGATATTTAATCTCACACATTATTCTATTCCTTACGTCCATTTTAATCAATTTGACAATACCCTGTGGCTGCTGCACTATTCCATCAATTCTGCACAAATTCCGCTGTCTCCAAACATGATAAATCATGGCATTGAACATAACGCGAATGACGTTGCATTGCAATTTCGATCCCTGCATATTGCTCGCCCAATTTAATCCATTACTACTTGAAATTCTTTTCTTCACCCAGTCACTCAAAAGATCCACAACTCGAGAACTCCAAACACATCCAAAAAATAGATCCTCCAGGCTCTCTTCCTCTAATTCACACAAGTAACAAAGGTCTGAATCTGCAACTCCAAACCTCAATAATTTTTCCTAGTGTTTAAAGCCCCCCTAAACACGAGCCAAGAAATAAAGCTATGTTTAGGAACACTCCAACCACTCCACACAAGACGTGCCCAAGATACCCTCGGTCTGTGAGGCCGAAGGACGACCTCATAGCCCTCCAAAATCGAATAGCAGGACCGCGACCCATGCCAAACTCCATCCACATACATATTCTTAATCTTCTCATTAGCCTGACAAATCTTCCTCCATGCCCAAGTGACATCAGCATGGGGCTGATAATTACTCTAGACACGCCCCTTCAGATATATGCTATTAACCCACCGGACCCATAAGCGATCTGGCTGATCAAAGACCCACGAGACTAGCTTCGCCACAGATGCCTCGTTCCAAGAATATAGGTCCCTAAGTCCCAATCCACCTTCCTCCTTCGGGCAACAAATTTTATCCCAACTCACTAAAGCCCGATTAGTACCTTCCACACCACCATCCCAAAGGAAATTGCGACATAGAGAACTAATTCGAGCCATAACATATTTCGGGATAATAAAAACCATAGCCCAATAGTTATGCAGCTGAGACAACACAGCCTGAACCAAGGTCAACCTTCCCGCATAAGAGAGCTTCGTGCACCAATACTAGAGATTCTCGAGATAATACGAGCTAACAATTTTTCACAATCATTTTTACTTAATCGAGTACTTTGGATAGGTAACCCAAGATAACGAAAAGCATCGTACCTTCAATTCCACACAGCCGCAGAACTGCAATATAGCTGCCTTCCTATCATCATCGACTCCTGCAAAATGAGCATGAGACTTGCCTACGCTTAAGCTCAATCCCGAGGCTCGGCTGGAAGTAGCAAAAGCCCTCCACAAGAACTTCATCGACTCCGTCTCCCCTTTGCAAAAGAGAAGCAGGTCATCGGCGAAGAGTAAATGTGTAAGCTTCATCGGGCCACATTTCGGATGATTTAAAATTCCTATCCATCTTGCCGTGAGTCAAAATTCGAGAGAAGTACGCCATACATATCGTGAAAAGCAACAGAGACATCGGATCACCCTGCCTCAATCCTCTTTATACTCCCATATGCTACATTTTCGTTTATATTATTTTTTCAATTTCATTACTCTCACTAGTCACTCCATTAGATCCGACCATATACAAAATAATTTTACACTTAACATAAACAAATCGAGCTTCTCGGGAGTTCATATCGACTCATGTTTCAAATAAAACCTGATTTTCATATATACCACGTGACTAGGGTGTCTTCAAGATATAACCTGTCCGATTTCACGCCCAAACGACAAATATATGTCGCTTTTACACGATAAACAAATTTTCTGGTAGGAGGTGGTTTAACACATACAAGAACCCCAAAACGTTCACCATTGCTCCTCAAATTTATGTGGATGTTCTTACCAACCCAATGAAAAATTCGTACATTTTTCATCAATTTTTATTCCGGGCACCGGAGCTCTAGAAAACATGTATTATACATTACAAATCGAGTGGTTCAAGAATCATATCGGGTCATGCTTAAAATCAACCCGATTCACGTGACTAGGGTATATACTGAGGATATACCCTGCTCGATTTCACGTCCAAATGACAAGGATAAGTCACTTTTACACGATAAACTTATTTTATGGAATGGGTAGCTTAACACATACTCGTACTTGCTCTCGCAAATGTTCTCCGTTACTTTTCATATTTTGTGCGGACGTTCCTACCGACCCAATGAAAATTTCATATAATTTTCAGCCATTCTTAGTCCGGACTCTGAAGATCTGAAAAACAGGTACTCTCTCCGAGTTTGACTTATATGTTCACTCTTTCTCTTTTGGGCCGAGTCATTCTTTCTTCCCTCGTTCCTTTTTAAGCCATGAATATGTGGTTCATATTCACCCATTCATTTCTCTCCCTTCTTCCTTTATTTTGGAGTCATACATTCTCACCCTCTTATTTCCCCCCCAAAAACTCTAGGGGAACATATCTTAAACTCGGAGGAAGTATTATACACCACAAACCGAGCTACTTGGTAGTTCATATCGGGTAACGTTTCAAATAAACCTGATTTTCATACCACGTGAGAAAAGGTGTCTTCAAAACGTTTCCTACCTGATTTCATTTCCAAAAGACAGGTATAAGTTGCGTTACATGATAAACCGATTTGCGGGTAGGGGGTGGTTTAACACATACCAAAGTCACTAACGTTCTCCATTGTTTCTCTTATTTTGTGTGGATGTTCCCACCGAGCCGATGGAATCTCTATACAGTTTTCAGCCTTTTTTTTCCTGGACCTTAAACTCTAAAAAACGTGTATTATCGAGCTGCTTGTGAGCTCATAACGAGTAATATTTCAAATCAACCTTTTTTTCATATCCAGTGATTAGAGTGTCTTCATGATATACACCTTGCCCGATTACACGTCCAAACAACAAGTATAAGTTGTTTTTCCACGATAATTTTTTTTTCCGGTAGGGGCGGTTTGACACATACCGCAAATCTCAAATATTCTCCGTTGCTTCTCATATATGGTGTAGTTTTTTCTACTAACCCGTTTGAAAACTTTGTACAAATTTCGACCATTTTTATTCCGGGCCCTGAAGCAATGAAAAACCTGTATTATACACTAAAAATCGAGGTGCTCAGGAGCTCATATCGAGTCACGTTTCAAATCAACCTTATTTTCATATCACGTGATTAGGGTGTCTTCGGGATGCACTTTGTCCGATTTTACGCATGTATAGGCCGTTTTTACACGATAAACTGATTTTCTGGTATGAGTAATTTAACACATACCAGAACCCCAATCGTACTCCTATGCTTATGTAATTTTGTGTGGACATTCATACCGACCTGATGAAAACTTCGTATAATTTCCAGCCTTTTTTATTTCGGTCCCCAAAGCCCTAAAAACGTGTATTATAAACTACAAATTGAGCTGCTCGTGAGCTCATATCAAGTCACGTTTCAAATCAACCTAATTTTCATATAACGTGACTAGGGTGTCTTCAGGATATACTCTCGACGATTTCATTCCCAAAAGACAAGAATACATTATTTTACATGATAAATCGTTTTTCTAGTAGGGGTGTTTTAACACATAACAAAACCCAAAACATTTTTCGAAGGTTCCTTAATTTTGTGTGCACGTTCAAAACGACCTGATGAAATTTCGTACAATTTTTAGCCATTTTTATTCTGAACCCTAAATCTTTGAAAAACGTGTATTATACACTACAAATCGAGCTACTTGGAAGTTTATATTTGGCCACGTTTCAAATCAACCTGACTTTCATCACGTGACAAGGATATCTTTAGAATGTACTCTGCCCGATTTCACGCCCAAAAAACAAGTAAAAGCCGCCTTTACACGATAAATAGATTTTTTTGGTATGGGTGGTTTAACACATACCAAATCCCCTAAACGTTCTCCATTGTTCCTCTTATTTAGTGTGGACGTTCCTACCAACCCAATGAAAAATTATTTGTTCCTAATTTAAGCCATTTATATTCCTGACCCCGAGACTTAGCTTTGAAAAACATGTACTCCGTAATATACACTACAAATCAAGTTGCTCGGAAGCTCATATCGGTTCACATTTCAAATCAACCTGATTTTTATACCACATACAAGAGTGTCTTCAGGATGTACTCTACTCGATTTTATGACCAAAGGAAGAGAATAAGTCATTTTTACACGATAAATCTATCTTATGGTAGGGGTAGTTTAACACAAACCGGAACCCCTAAACGTTCTTTGTTGCTTCTCTTATTTTGTATGGGCGTTCCTATCAACCCCGATGAAAAATTCGTACAATATTCAACCATTTTTATTCCAGGCCCCGAAACTCCGAAAAATGAGTATTATACAATATAATTCGAGTTGCTCGGGAGCTCATATCGGGTCTCGTTTTAAATCAATCTGATTTTCATACAACGTGACTAGGGTTTCCTCTGGATGTACCCTCTCCAATTCAAATCAACCTGTTTTTCCTACCACGTTGATACGCTTTATTTTTAGCTTCTTTTCCTCGTCTTTGCTTCCCTTTTTCCTTTTGTTTGACCGCTTTTAGAAGCGGTTTTGTTCGATTAACGCCCCGTTTAGCTATGATTGTGCTTGTAGGTTCTTTTGACGCAAAACATGACTTTTGGAGTCGTTTTCATCGTCGTTCGAGACAATCCCGAGTCACGACATCGCTAGGGAATCAAGGAATATAGACCCATGAAGCTACATGGCCGGGTCATAGGCCAAGAACTAAAGACGAGAAGAAGGAAGTAGCTGCAGCGTGTCATGGCCGTGACCTTGACCCCTCACGGCCGGGACGGGGGTAGGACACGACCGTGAGGCACCATCTCACGGCAGTGTCGCCTCTGTTTCGCTTAGACTTCGTCATTCCCCTTCCCTTATTTGTGTAACCCTATATATACCCTCCTCTTGTAATCTTTTAGAGCACGAAATCCCAGACAGAAACTCTCTACTTTTAGCCTAATCTTTCATTAATCCTCCTTTAATATTTCCCTAATCTTAGCTTAATCCTAATAGATACTTGTGTAATTTGTGAAGCTCTTGAAGATTCTATCATTATTGACACATGAGTGGATGTTCTTGGGTTATCTTTTATACAAGTTTCAATCTTTCCATTTCTCTCTTGTGTTGGTATAATTTCTCTTGTCTCTCTTTTCTTAATCTTTGGTTTTTATTAAAGTTTCAATCCTTTTCTCTTGATTATTATTTTTCATTGTTTATCTTGCATAATGAATGTGTTTGCTCTTATGTTGTTTTCCTTTGTTTATGTTAGTCTTAGCTTAGATATGTGTGAGTAGTACTCTAGCTAGGATTAGTAGGGAGATTGGGTGTTTTCATGGGTGATTAAGGGTTTGTGTAGGGTGTACGTTGGTGGTTGTTTTGGTTGCTTCTTGGTTGTATGCATGTACCATGTTTGATGAAGTGTTTGTATGACTTGTAGTTGCAAATACATGTTGTCTTGCCTTCTTTGTGTGGTTTCGTATGTTACTAAGTTGGGTTCTCTCGCGAGAGCAGGAAGCCTCTAGGTCGGTTTTGGAGCGAGAGCCCGGATTATACCTAGATAGCTTGACTACCCTTTTCATCCTTGCTCTCCCTTGATCATCTCGACATCCTTGAACCCAACCTAATCCTAGTTCTTTTCTTCTTGAATTCTTTATCTCTTTAGCTATTGCTCTTGTTGTTTGTTGTCTTAATTTAGTTTTAGTTGAATCATTTAGTTTATGTTAATCTTAGTTTCTAGTCTTTTCCAAACCAAAATTATTCTCCTCCATTGTTTCTTGTGACTTCGTCTAGTCTTTAGGTGAACCTTAGTCTAACCTTTTTCTGTCTCCGTGGTTCGACCCGACTTGCCCTAGCTACTAGTTAGGTTCGTTGGTTTTACTTGGTGTCGGGATCCGCGATAATTCCTTCCACCACACGTGACAAGGGTGTCTTCAAGATGTACTCTGCTCGATTTTATCCCCAACGGAAAAAAAAACAAGTCGCTTTTACACGATAAACCTATTTTCCGCTAGGGGTAGTTTAACACAAACCAGAACCCCCAAACGTTCTTCATTGCTTTTCATATTTTTTGTGGACGTTCCTACCAACCTGATGAAAACTTCATTTTCAGCCATTTTTTTCTGGCCCCCAAAGCTATGAAAAATGTGTATTTATACACTATAAATCGAGCTGCTCGGGAGGTCATATCGAGTCACGTTTCAAATCAACCTTATTTACATACCATGTGACAAGGGTGTCTTCAGGGTGCACCCTACTCGATTTCACGTCCAAAAGACAATTATAAGTCGCGTTTGCATGATAAACCGATTTTCGGATATGGGTGAATTAGCACATACTATTGCCCCCAAAACATTTTCGATGCTTCTCCTATTTTGTGTGGACGTTCCTACTGACCTAATGAAAGCTCTGTAAATTTTTAGATATTTTTTTTTCCGAACCCTGAAAATGATATAAACGTGTATTATACAAAATAAAATAAACCGCACGGAAGATCATACCGAGTCACGTCTCAAAGATACCTGATTATCATACCACGTGGTCGACTAGGGTGTCTTCAGGATATTTCTTGCCTGAATTCATGCCCAAAAGACAAGTATAAGTCGCTTTACACGATAAACCATTTTTCGGATATGGGTGGTTTAACGCATATCGGAGCCCCCAAACTTTTCTCTTGTTCATTTTACTTTGTGTGGACGTTCCTACCAACCTGATGAAAACATCGCTCAATTTTTAGTCAATGTTATTCCGACCTCGAAACTATAAAAAAACATGCATTATACTGTTGTGTGCCAAATTTGGACAGTTTTTCCTCCCATTTAGACCCGTTTTTCCTCTGTTTTGCGAGACTAGAGTGCGATTATCGCCGTATTTTGCGTAATTCTCGCATAAGTGTCTCTCTTTTGCATTTTACGTGTTTTTCGTAGTTTTCTGCCTATTTTGATAGGATTTTCGACCGAAAACGTATCCGAGCTTCTATGAGTGTGAAAGAGAGAGATACAGTCCAAAGAGCAAAACACACAACTGAAAGTTCAAGTAATCCAATTGATCGACAAAGAACGAGACCGGAAAAGAGGTGGAAGATCACCGGGTAAAGTTTCACCCTATGGGTCACCACCGGGCGAAGTTTCGCCCGACGACATTTTCCACCTCCCCAAAGATTTTCATGGACACACCCACCGGCGAAACGACCGGGTGAAATTGCGCCCGATGGAGAAAAGTGCAAAAAATCGCACAATGGGAAGAAAGTCTCACCGGGTGAAATTTCACCCAGTGGTACTATCTCGTCAAACCGCAGGGCGAAGTTTTGCCCCATGAAGATGCAAAGGGTGAAGGTCTAGCTTAAATGAAGAGGAATTGGATTTGGGCCTTAAGCTTGTGTGATCCATTAAGAAACACTATAAATACAAAACCTAGGATTTTGTGTCACACTTGAGCCTTGAGCGAGCCTTAAGTGAGCCTTGAGTGTGCCTCTTTAGATTAGAATAGTTTAGTAAATCTTCATAGTAGTAGTAGTAGTAATAGTAGTAGTTTACATAGTAAAACTCCATAAATTTAGTAAATTTCCTTAGTTTTAGATTAATCTACTATACAATCTACAATCAAGTTATCATCTTTGTTGAAGATTTGGGTTTTATAATGAAGATTTATGGGTTTTGCAAGGGTTTAGTGACAAGATCCTTTTATTATTTCTTGAAGCTTCATCTTTTTATGTTAATCTTCATCTTCTCCTTTTGAGTTTTCTTCTATTGTTGGTAGTTTCTTTCCTCTCCCTTTCTCCATTAATTAGTTTTATTTTTTGGTTATTGTTAATCCTTTGTTTGTCTTGTCATTCTTTATGTTAGTGTAGTTTTCCATTGTTTGTTTGTTTTCTCTCTCTCCTTAGTTAGTTTTCTCCATAGTTTGTGTGTTTGTTTATTTTCCTCTTTATTGTTGTTTGTTAGTGCAGTCCTTTTTATTGTCTTAGATTAATTATTCCTCCTCTAGTTTAAGCATGTTTAACTTTTCTCCTAGTCTCCTTAGTGTTAGTTTTATTATGGGTAGTGAGTAGATTTTAGTTAGGGGGCTAAGGGAGGTGGAATTCTAGATAAAGGTTTTATCTTGTTAGATTATTGCATTTGAGGGTGATATTGTCTTGATGGGATTGTTGTGGCTTGATTGCCTTAGCTTGATCACCTAGGTTGACTTGACTCACCCGAACCAATATGGGGAAACTCGGGGTTTGGGTAATTCCGTCTAGAGACCTTAGTTTATTCGTCGCGAAGCGGGCTTAGGCTTGGTTGGTAGGGAAACCGAAAGGTGGCACCTCTCTTATACATCTTGTGATAATTCTTGCATTGTTTGCACCCTTATCTTAATTACCGACTCCCCGACTCTCCCTAACGCCTTTCCCATTAATTGTTTCTCACTTTAGTTCCTTATCTCGTCTAGTTAGTTTAGCTCCTCTCGACCAAAACACCCCTTTCTCGACCCCCATCCGCTCCCTGTGGATTGATCCCGACTTGCCGCTACTACGTAGTAGTTAGTTGGAGTTTATAAATATTGTTTGACCGCGTTGGATAGGCGACAATCTGATGCGCATCATATACACTTCAAATCAAGCAGCTCAGAAGCTCATATCGGTTCACAGTTCAAATCAACCTGATTCTCATACCACATGATTATGGTGTCTTCATGATGAACCCTGCTCGATTTTATGCCAAAATGACAAGAATATCATTTTTATACGTGATGGGAAGGATTTTGCCGTTAATCCTACTGTAGACACCCACATTTTGACTGCCAGGTGTCTATAGCAGTTTCCGACAAACACCCGATGATGATCGGACGCAAACGTGCTTTAAATACTCAGAAACGGGCTCAAAATCATTGACATTTGGCTTGGGCTTTTTACGGAGTACATATCTCACAAAACCAACCTCAAAATCAGGCCCAGTGGGTCGTTTCGAGTCAAATAAGACTAATTTGGGTCGATTCCGACACCAGGGGTAAAACCGTCTTTTAGCGACCGAGTCAAAACCCGGTCAAAAATATTCCCGAGGCACGTGAGTCAGCTGTGACACCTCACACGGCTGATTCATACTCCAATTCTACGAAAAATCAGCTTCACAAAATATTAAACAAATCCGTTTAAGGATAGAATTCGATCTCAAGTAGGAATTCTATCCGAAAACCGAATCAAACACCCGACCGAGTGCAAATACTCGGTCGAGCAGCACATACCAGCCGGATTCCTTTGCTTCCTCGACAAGCAAGCGGAATCCTCATGCCATCCGACTTCCTGTATTTCCTATCCTAAGCGGTAGTTCAAACTCTCCTAGCCAAGGTCGGGAACTTCCCTATAAATAGCCCCTTGCACAACTCAAAATATATTCATCAACATTCAGAAATATTCATATACAACAACGAATAATTCCCATACACACTCATAAGCATAAAAACTTAGCATCGAGAAACCGATATTACAAAACCCGAAGGAAACCGGCCCGATACCCGACACCCTTCACACGTCACACCGAACCGAGCCACCACAACTCACCGACATCCACTCGACGCTCTGGTGCCCAAGCCACGTCCCGACGAGCCCCGATCCGAGTAAACAGAAGCATGTAGGTTGAGGGTGTACCAAACCCGATTTCTCCTTCTCCTTCTCTTCTCCTTCTCGTTGTTTTTTTTACGGGTCCTTCGTCGCTTTTTTTTTATTTATTTCTAATATCGATATTATTAAAACTATTTTCGTATAACAAACATTCCTAAAATATAATATCAACTCTATAGTTGAATATCGTATTAAAGGAATTAAATTAAATCTCGTCGAAGCTAAGAAAATCGTTACATCTTTTACAAAATACAACGATTTCAAACGCGGAGAGAATTAACATCCTTTTTCGTTCAAATTCTTTTTTCAAACAATTTTACAAAACTTTTCTAAAATTCATTCTGAATATTCGATATCGATTTCATAATCGAATATCGGATATGACGAATATCGAAAACATAAATCGAGTATAAATTAATTCGTATTTGTACGCGATTTATCAAAATTAACAATTTTCGAACAACGACGGAACCGGGACAGACCCGCATGCGAGCCGCGCCCCTCCCAGGCGACTCGCGCACGGGCCTGAAACCCGAACCCTTTTTTTAGCCTTTTCGTTCGTTTTATTATTTATTCTACAAAATGATTTCTAAAATTTATATCTTTTCTAAAGCTATCCGGAGTATTCGATATTGATTGCGTAGTCAATTATCGAATATAATGAATATCGAAAATATTAGATCGAGTGCAAATTATGCGATATTTGTACGCGATTTAATAAAAGCATCGAATTTTCAAAAAATCGATTTCAAAAACAGGCCGTCACGCGACCCGCCGACATCCTGGACGAGCCGGGCGGCCGGCTGTCACACGACACACGCCTTTCTTTTTTTATTATTTTTTGAACTTCGTTTTTTATACAAAACAACGTCTTTTTAACGATATTTTCAGATTTCGACCAATATTTTCTCGATCTCGCATATTCATCATTTTTGCTATATTATTATTCACAATTCGATACTAACTCGTTTGTTTATCCTTTGTAGCAAATTCATATCTTTTTCATTATTTGTTTTATTATACTAAAACGAACCTCACATGCTAAATTCAACTTTGACGTTAATTTTTCATGCATTAAACCGACTTAGCAACCCATTCAATTCCTCGCATGCTTAGGAAAACAATGTTTGCATATAATTCATCGTATTACTAACGCGCGTATTAAAAAATCATTCGATATCCTAGTAGAGGCCGCTAATGTGCGGGCGGGGTTGGGTGTTCTTTGTGAACTTCCCAACACGTACCCTCACCCCTTACTCAGAACCGTGGTTTCCGGATGTCCGAATCCAATGGCAACGAGAGTCATTCAATATACGATTAACCGATCAAGTCGGCATCGGTATCGAACTACAAAGGGACGAGCCCAATAAACTCTGACATCGGAAATGGGCCGTATTTTGTATACGGCCCACTACGACATAGAGTGGGCTCGAACGGTTCCGAATAACCATAAAATTCGGTGGCGACTCCAACTTCGATTTAAATTTCAATTTGACCATCTTATATGGAGATTCATTCGCCTCCCCAAACCCGCGCGTGGCCGCGTCGGGGTGGACCTATGTCATGTCCACAATTTGGCGACTCCGCTGGGGATTAGCTGTGTGAGTGAGCCGAACTATTCGATCCGATTCGTGAAGTCCGGCTCGAAAAAAGCTCGATTCGTATTCGATTCGGGCGATCAAATATAGGGCCAAATCATAATTTGGTATTCGAACCAAATCAAGAATAATATTCGGCTCGATTCGTATCAATCCATTACTTGTTCCATTTTTTCGGTCCATCTAAATTCATGGTTCATTTAGAAAATTTATCCTAAAAGACACCAAGAAATTTGCAAAAGCAACCGTCTTCGAGCACTAAGAAGCAAAGAAGAACTTGAAACTAGATTTGATTGAGAAACTTATTATTTTTGGATGAATTTATATTGTACACCCTCCGTGTCTATATGTTCGTCCACTTTTAATATAATACTTCACCCATATATTAAATAAAGTGGACGAATATATAGATACGGAGTGAGTAATAGATACTAAAGTAGGGACTTTATTGCTGGTTAGCTTGCTTGAGGAGTTAGGCCAGAACTCTAAACTAAACTATCGTAATATACGTAGATTTATTTTGTTTTCCAAAATGTTTTGTGTTTTTGAGATGGCTAGTTGAATTAGTTGGTTGCTTACGGCTATACTTAAGGTCGATTCATTTTGTGCTTATATTTTTTTTATTTTTTTATTTTGGCAGATCAAATCAAATATTATTCGATTATTCGATTCGAAAAATCAAATATCAAATCAAATAACGATTTTCATTATTCGACGGTATCAAACCAAATCAAACGTCGGCTCGAAAAATTTTCAAATCAAACCAAATAATGGCATTATTCGGTATAGTTCGGCTCGATCACAGCCCTACCTTCAGCATCCTCAGGGTGAGACTCGAATAGAAATCGTTTGACTAGTACAATACGCGTTTTAGTTTTACGGTTCATGCATAACCCCATATTTTCCCGGGCCGGTACTGGTGACCGACGTCCCACTATACTATCAATGTAGTCCAAATTGGATATGTCGAAGGTGTCCATTAGCCGATTCGTATGGGTTTTACGGCATGTTCTAAGCTCAACTCGACTTAGGAAGTCCGCCCCGATTCTCGATAGGCTGTGTACACTGGTATAGACCCTTTCAGACTGACCGAGACTTAGAATTAGAGCATACATGGCGTCGTTATACTGCTTCCATGACTACGTGCTACCTGATTTACAAGTCGTCTTTCAAAAACCCGTCTTTTTCAAAAATAGCATCCTTTTCAAAATATTCAATTTCAAAACCCGGGACATATACCAAATCTAGGATCCACGATTTTACTCAAAATAGCCTATTTTTAGCCGGTATTATGCCCATTTCAAAACTCGAAAATATTTTCGAAACTTTTCAAAACCGTCCCCGGTCCGCCTTTCCGTTTTCTTTCTCGAAAAAGGGCCGGTTCTCCCTGATTCTTTCGGGCCTTTCAAAAATCATACTCCCTCTGTTTCTTTGATATCTTCCACATTTCCTTTTTCAACCATTTCTTTGATTTTTTCCACTTTCCTTTTTTCTATCACACTTCTCTCTTACCTAGGTGGCCCACTTACTTTACTCCCTCTCTACTTTTACTTATTTTATTATTTTTCTTAAGAAATGTGCCACTTTTAAGGTGGAAGAAATCATAGAAAAGGAGAGAGTATTTCAAAACCTTCCTCTTCTTAGGACTTCCCGTATTTAGCAGTGTCGGGTCATAAATCGTCAAGGTCTTCTAGCATCGAAACTCCGTCGATCTTATATCACGGATTTCCTCCCTATCCCAGTCCGCCTTATTAGACTAAGGCAAGGCCCACCTACGAGGGTCGGCCCGTCTACACAATCGAGTCTAGAAGTCTGGGGAATGTCTCACGTGAACCTCCTTCCGAACAAGGCCCAGCCCACGCGGCTGGATCCTAAAGGAGGCCCACCTTTCACAAGTCACCCGTCTAGGAGTCTTTTCCGAGTCGACCTTTTACAAGGCATAGCCCTATAACAAAAGGTTTGTGACCCTTACGTCTAAGGGTCACTCGTCCGACACTCGAGTCTCAAACCAAATTTTCGATCCCACTTGGGGGCTACCCTTCATCAGAGCGGTCAATCATGGTTGCTCTAAGGGTCATGTCTTACACGTGTCTCACGTACCCCACTTTCGAGCCACTTAGATGCCACACCATCTGAGTCCTATCTGAGTCCTTAGCCTCACTTGGGGGCTATTCTCCGACGGAGTGATTAATCACGATCACTCCAAGGATCATACCCTACACATTTGTCTTAGGAGAGTCTAACCCGAGTCAAATTGGAGTCGTCTCTCCTCCCGCGCTATTTCCTCTGCCTTGGTGAATTTGAGTTCCGAAGCAACTTTCCTGATACGCGGTATTTTTACAGACAGGCCGCCCTTCACCCGAACCATGACTAAGGACTCCATTGATCAACTGACCGCCTCGTTGGCCAAGATCCAAGATCAACTGAACCAGATAAGAGGAGATCAAACCGCCATTGCCACCCGTTTGAGTGCCTTGGAACAAAGGACTCCTAAGGTCGGGAATAAAACCACTGGGCCCATAGCTGAACTGGCAAACGCAGTCCGCAAGCTGGAGGAACAGGTCCACCTGTCGACCAACAATTCAATCCATACGGAAAATGCTCGTTCCTATTCACCTTTGACCGACGAGCTGCCCGCTAACCTCAACCTGACGGGCCTACCAATGTTTGACGGGACTGAAGACCCGGTAGTACATATCCGGGCTTTCAAGGAGTTCATGGCTATGAAGGGGGTGAAATCCACTATGTTTAAGCACCTGTTCGCTGCTTCCCTCGAGAAGCATCCGAAAGCCTGGTACTACAGGCTTGACCCCAAGAAGTACAAGACTTGGGATGACGTGGCGACGGAATTCGCTCGGAATTATGCCGATAATACCGAGATCCAGACCACGATGCGTACTTTGGAAATCATGGCCCAAGAGCCCAAGGAAGGTTTCACCAAGTACCTTCAAAGGTGGAGGGCCGAAAGTGTGAAGTTGGTAGACAAGCCCAACGAGAAGACACTAGTGGAGGCGTTCATCAATAACCTCCTACCTTCCTACCGCATCCATCTTAGGTATGCCGGCATTTCCAACTTTGCAGTGCTTACCGAAATGGGCACTAGGATTGAAGACGATCTTCGACACAATGAAGATCTGGGCGAAGCTTCTACTGAAGGCTATATTGGGCATCAGCTTGAGTCCTTAGAAGCTGAATTGACAACATCATCCGAAAGTCCGAGTTGGATTCGAGTCTAAGTTTGAGTCCGAGTCTAGGATACCCTACATCCTCAAAGTCAAAGTCAAAGTCAGAGTCTTTTGCATTCTGTCCTCTTTTTCAAAATTCAATAAAATCAGCTTTTCTATTGCTCATATATACTTTCCTTATGTGTTTCCGAGAACATGATGAACACCGTCATACACTGTGAGCACATGCACGTGACTATTACAGGCACATCTATAATGACTGCAGGAAATCGAGACCCGTGTTTTCCTTTACCTGTTCCATGTCTGACATAGAAAGCCACAAAACTACCCTTAGCAGGAGCGGTATCGAATCCTATGACGAATCTAGGTAGTCTCCTAGTTTGGGTTCAAGATGGGAGGCAAGCCCATTTCCCACAATAAACACCCCTCTGACAAGATCAACCATACCTACCTACGGTGTTAGTCTGACCAACAGAAAAAAAAACAAAAAACTGAAAAAAAATCGAAAGTTCATGAAAAAGGAAAAAAAAGCAAAAGGCCAAAAGAAAAAAGCAGGCCATCATAAAAAAGAGCATCCACGACCAGAACGGTCAACACCAAATGAAGATCCCATGACCGGGGCTAAGAGGTCAACCAACAAAAAATATTCAAATGCCCATGACCGTGGTCAACGGTCCACTCAAGATCAATACTCATACCATCCAATAAGGAAGAAACAATCAAGCTGGTCAACTAACACCACATTTAGCCTTCCCATATTACAACCCTCAAGACCTTCCCGAGGCCCCGGCTAAAGACAGCCCGGAATTTTGAGGATTCAAGCTCCATAGGATACCCCTAACCATTAGGGCCAGACATGGAAACCAGATCCCGCATTATCAAAACCTATCCCAAACAAAGTTCGAGCGATTTTACTCGGCTTCCCCTTTACATAACAAAATTCACATTCACCATACAAAGACCCGAGATCAAAACTCGTCAAAGACCCGAGAGCAAAACTCGTCAAATCCCTTACCTAATCATACACAATCCTGAGAGCAAAACTCGTCAAATCCCCGAGAGCAAAACTCGTTAAAATCCCCGAGAGCAAAACTCGTTAAAATCCCGTCCCAATTCCTCTCATCCAAACCAGTTACCAACCCCAAACACGGGAACTCAACTTGCAGTCGGCATAGAACATGCCCAAATAGTTCACACCACCTCTGGGGGCTACCCCGGAGAACGCTCACAGTCACAGGATCAATATCCTAACCATTCTAGCCCTTTGATCAAGACATCACTGGGAATGCACCTAGCCTACACCATTGCTATGGCTAGTTACACACGAAGTCCTATTAGACTAGGCATCATAATATATCTTCCGACACTGAACTACGGCATGGTTTGATTTCACTACACGTGAATACGTAGGCAGCCTTTCAACAGAGGCACAACCACCCACATTGACACACATTCAAAAAGCGCCATCATTCCGGTCACGACACCGTCATGTTCTCAGCAGCTAGCTTTGTCGTCATGGGGGCTTCTCTTAGGCAGAAAACCTCCATCCACTCACAAAATCCATATAAATTCAGAAAATCTAGCCTCCTTTCTGTAGTGTGTCATAGTACTCGGCTCAGTCGAAGACAAGAATCTGTCAGGACTCGAGGCAATACCCACTTTGGAAATGTACCCTAAAATCAAAAATTCAGGAGAGCACTAGACTGCAACAGTCTCATTACAAACTACTGCAACCCCGTATAGCATATTTATCCCACTTCGATGTTCGACCATGTTGCCACTCGTCTAGGCTACGGAATAGCGCAACTTAAGAGTCCTGTTAGGTGGCCCACCCCCCTACCGAGTCACGGTCCAACCCCTCGGGAGTCCAGTCGTGTCCGTCAATTCGTCCGGTCACGCCCAGCGTCGAATCTGTCGATAGGTCCCTCTCTTCAAATTCTCATTTTAAAATTTGCAAAACTTAGCCATTTGAGAAAACCCTTTTCGACAAGGTCAAATTTCGGTCTATTTAAATTGCAAATTTCTTTTCTACCCATTTCAGTTTTGAAAACCTATTTCCTAGCACGTGAGTTGCTTTCAGGACTTCGATTTCAAAACTAAGCAAAAATCATTTTTATTCCCCAGCGCGAGTCATATTTGTTTCACCTACATGTTGCATGCAAAATTTTATGTAACTTATACAGGTACAATTCAAGACCGCGCAATTCACATAACTCCTCAGCGGCATTTAACGGGATGAGCCCACATATAGGCGCACCCAAGACTTATACAACAAGTCTGATTCCCCACGGAGTTAGCATCATCAGCTCAGGTATGATTTCCAACTTATGGCTGGCGAGCCCTTTTACGCAAGTCTACTGGACTATAAACGACCCGACACTACTACACAAAAGGGCAAAGAAACCAATGAAAAATAACCAATTAACTATATGTATGGTCTCTTTGATAAAAAAGATCATCCCCAATAAATAGATGGTGTCTTATATATTAATATGATTTGTAATGAGATAACAAAGAAACCATTTTTTCTAAAGGATGATTATTATGCTTCTTAAAGTGGGGCCTATTAAAATCATTTTTCATTTTTCATTTTTCATTTTTTTAAATATTGGAAAGTAAATCTAAGCTACCCTAATTATATTCTAAAGGAAATTCTTTTACTCTTCATTCTTCATTTACACTAGTAGAGCGCGCCCTTCAAGTCTTCGCGCCTTCGACTTCGCCAAATTCAACTCCGCTGCGCCAAATTTGCTCCGACTTCATCATATTCACCCTGTTCCTCACCACGTTCTTCACCTTCCTGGTCAATTGTTTGAAGGTACTTCTTGACCATTCTAATTGAACTAGGGTTTCTAATTTTTCCTTAATAAATTGGGTTTTTGAGTAGTTTAGGGTTTCTGATTTCGATTTTGTATTCTTGCGCTACTTATCTTTACTAGATTCAAGTGTTGTGAATTGAATCAGAACTTCCGACTTCAGTCTTGTGATTTTTGTAGTTCGTGCATCAATTCATCAGTTTTGCAATCAAGTACGAACTTCATTAGTATTCATGTCAATTATGTCCTTGCTTGATTAATTCTAGGTTTTTGTGAGTGTTAATGAACTGTTTTGAGTGTTATGATTCCTAGTTTTTATATTTGGGTTTTTGTTAGTGTTTGGTACTCTTTTGTACTGTATACTGTTAGTTGTTATTTCTGGGTTTTTTTTTATTTTCTATCCCGTTATTAGAATCTTACGGATAGTATTTTCTTTCCTTGTATCTTTGTGTTTAAAACAAATCTGGAAACCCAATAGTAAGAAATAATATGACTGTTCTCATAAAGACTAGGTGGCAACATACATTAGGTTCCTAATTTTTTGACGTTTTGCAGCATCATACATTCATACTTTATGATTATTAGGATGAGACTTGAGTGGATTTGTGTCACATTAAAAAGAAAGATCTAAGGTAGTGGTAGTGGTAGTGGTGCTGCTAATTGTAGTTAATCATTCAACTAATGATTTCATACAACAGCTAACATTTATATGACGCCAACATTGTCGTCGTCAATCAAGCTTTGTAATTTTTATAACACAGTCCAATTTTGCCTTGTTGAAAATTTCAATCTCTTTGTGTGAGCTTGGTATATATGTGAACTTGATGTGTAGATATGGATCGAAGTTGGATATCAACTACAAAGCCGGGTGAACAAAAATACAAAGCCGGAGTACTTGATTTTATTAGGTTTGCCGTTAAGAATAAAGGAGAACGTACTAGGTTACCTTGTCCTTGTTATATGTGTCATAATTTTTTGTATAGGAGAGTTGATGAGATACTTAGCCATTTGGATAAATGGGCATTTGATAGAACATATACTCGTTGGATATGGCATGGTGAGGATAAGGAAGAAAGTTCAACAAATGTTTTTTCAGAAAATGTGCATGCATTTGATAACAACATTGAGGGTGATAGGTTAGAAGAAATGTTAAGTGCAGCTCAAGATAAATTCAATGATAATCCCAAAACATTGGAGACGTTGTTAAATGATTCTGAGAAGCCCTTGTATGTGGGCAGCAGGTATACAAGGTTGTCTGGTTTAATTCGGTTGTATAATGTAAAGGTCGGTCAAGGGTTGACGGACACATGTTTTACTATGTTACTAGAAGTGCTAAAAGACATGTTTCCTGAGGGTAATGTGCTACCAAGTTCTACGTATGAGGCAAAGAAGTCATTATACCCAATGGGCTTGCAATATGAGAAAATCCATGCCTGCCCTAATGATTGTATACTATATAGAAATGAGCATGAATCTTTGAAAAATTGTCCGGTATGCAATGCATCGAGGTACAAGAAGAAGGAAAGAGTGCCAGCTAAGATTTTGTGGTATTTTCCAATAATACCAAAATTCAAACGACTATTTTCGCATCCTGAAGATGCAGAGAAGTTGACTTGGCATAAAAACGGGCGAAATGATGATGGGCTTCTTAGACATCCGGCCGATTCTCCACAATGGAAGTTCATCGACGGAAAGTATAGTGAGTTTGGTAAGGAAGAACGTAATTTACGTTTAGCATTGTCAACTGATGGTATGAATCCATTTCGATCCCTTAATAGTACCTATAGTACTTGGCCAGTCATTTTGGTTACTTATAACCTCCCTCATTCTCTGTGTATGAAAAGAAAGTATATGATGTTGTCTTTATTAATTTCTGGACCAAAACAACCAGGAAATGATATTGACGTGTACTTGACGCCTCTGATTGATGATTTGAAGCTATTATGGGAAAATGGCGTGGAAGTGTTTGATGCCCATCGAAATGAAACTTTTATCTTGAGGGCCATGTTGTTTTGTACCATACACGATTATCCTGCATATGGTAATGTATCAGGGTATACTGTGAAAGGGGAAAAGGCTTGTCCTGTATGTGAGGATGGTATGAAAGGAGAGTAATTGAGTTCATCTAGAAAGATGGTTTATCTTGGACATCGTCGCTATCTACCCCAAGATCATCATTATCGTAAGCAGAGAAAAGCATTTAATGGGAAACAAGTATACGAAGGGCGTCCAAAGATTTTGACAGGGGAGCAGGTATTTGAAAAAATTAAGAACATTGAAACAACATTTGGGAAGAAAAAAAACCCCTCTTCCAAAACAAGGATATAAAAAATGCTCGGTATTTTGGGGCCTACCGTATTGGAGATTCTTATTTGTTAGACATTGCTTGGACGTAATGCACATTGAAAAAAATGTGTGTGATAGTGTTATTGGCACACTATTGAATATTCCAGGGAAAACAAAAGATGGTGAGAAAGCGAGGGATGACTTGAAAGAAATGGGAATTAGAAGTGAACTCCACATTGTTAAAGAAGGAACTCGAAAATACCTACCTCCAGCTGCCTACACGCTATCGAAACAAGAGAAGAAAGCGTTTTGTGAGTGTTTAGCAAGAGTAAAAGTTCCAGATGGTTATTCTAGCAACATTAGTAGTCTTGTTTCAATGGATAACTTAAAACTTGTGGGTCTTAAATCTCATGATTGTCATGTTCTAATGCAACAACTGTTACCGTTGGCTATTCGTTCAATTTTGCCTAAGAATGTCCGATATGCCATTGTAAGACTTTGCCTTTTTTTCAATGCCATATTCGAGAAAGTCATTGATCCAAAAGAATTGGATGCCTTAGAGGATAATCTAATTGTTACTTTGTGTCAGTTAGAGATGTACTTTCCTCCATCATTTTTTGACATTATGGTTCACTTGGTAGTTCACTTAGTAAGAGAGGTTAGATTTTGTGGACCTGTGTATTTGAGGAATCAATATCCATTTGAAAGGCAAATGAAAACATATAAAGGGTATGTTAAAAATTTGTTTCGACCTGAAGCTTGTATTGCAGAGCGGCTATTGTATGAATCTGCTATTGAACAATGTGGTCCATATCTTAGAAATGTTGAGGTATTAGGGGTACCTGTGTCTCGACATAGTCAAAGAATTGAAGGTGAAGGTATTAGAGGCCGAAAACAACTTGATTTGTCTTTTTAGAAATGGCGCACTGCTTATACATATGTTCTTCTTAACGATGATGATGTTGCGCCGTATATCGAAAGATATGGATTTTTTAAAATGTCATAATCGAAGAGCAAGTGCTAAATCACTAGCAAGTGCACATACAAAATCCTTTGCCGCTTGGTTTAAAGATGAAGTAATGAGAGAGATTCGTGGTTCTACAATATCTATATCGGATCGTCTCGAAAGTTTAGCCTATGGACCTAACTTTAATGCTACCTTCTACTCTGGATACATCATTAATAGGTGCACATTTTCGACAAGGGACCATGATGAAAAAAAGTACTACACAAAATAGCGGAGTTACTTTGGAAGCTATGTGTATGAATTTTGCAAGTGCAAAAGACAAACGCCCATTGTATGGTAAGATGCGATACTATGGAATTATTGATGAAATTTGTGAGTTGCATTACTCGGGTTTCTCTGTTGCACTTTTTGGATGCAAGTGAGCGGACAACAATACTGGTGTTCACACCGATGACTTGGGGTACACTTCTGTCAATTTTGATAAATCTGGTCATGTAGAAGATCCATTCATTCTAGCCAGTCAAGCTAAAAAAGTGTTTTATATGTCCAACCCAGCTGAAAACGGATGGTCAGTCGTTATAACTCCTAAGCCTCGATATGCTATTGATGAATTTGATCATAATGATGATAATACTGAATTAGAGGCACGGTCTCCTTCAAGGTTGGTACAATTTGATGATCATATTGTTGATGACTCATGTATATATGTTCGAAATGACCATGCTGAGGGGATTTGGATTGAAGAAAACCGAAAGCGTCGCCGTCCTTGATGTAAAAAAAACTTAAGAAGATGAGGTTTGTTCGAGGGGCTGTGAAAAAGAAGTGAAGTCTTCTCTCTAATAGGAAAGTTTTTCACCTTGTTTATTATTTTACTCAATGTTTATGCTTGTGATAACGAATTGGTTCTTCTTGTGTGTTTTGTATTGTTTTCTGTCATTTTCAAAAAAAAAAATTATCGTCAATTTTGTTTAGGTGTGTTTATGTTATGTGGTCATTGATATTGTGATATATGATTCCATGGATTTTTTGGGATGAAGAGTTTTAACCTTTTGTGATATATGACTTGATTTATTTACAACATTGTTCTTTCGTTGGCACTTGCTACTTGTATAATATTTTTGTATAGGCTTATGGCTGTAAAAAGAAAACAAGCCTTTGAGCATGGGGAAGATGTGGAATCTGATCCTGAATCTGATGTCGAGGAGAAAAATCGTGAAGATGAGAGAGGTCGTACAATGCTAAAATTAGTTGGGAAGACGATTAATGCAAATGCTAAAGTTCCTTTGGAGTGGAATCATAAAAAACTTCCATCTGGGAAATACAGAACTGCCTTTTCTACGTATATTGGAATAGTTAGTCGTGAACGAGTAAGCATCAAGTACAGGAAGTGGCCTGATGTGCCAGAAGAACTTGTTGATGAAGTGTACAAATTCATATGTGTAAGGATAAATGGTACAAATTTCAATTCTTTGTTTTGAAATTTAATATTATAATTTTTTTTTAACTATGGATGACAATGATGTCACAGAAAGGGTTTGTAGTACGAGAAGATCGAAGAAAGTGGATTTTAACACGGGCTAGCAAACGATGGAGTGCTTTTAAGACTAGATTAAGAAAGTATTGGCTATACAAACCGGATGGAAGAATCAGAAAAAGGCCTCCATGGAAATACCCTTCGATAAATCAAACTATTTGGGACACATTCACCGCAACTTATACCACAGTTGAATTCAAAGTGATTTCCTAACATATTTTCTGATATTATAATGTGGAGTTAACAAACACTAATGCTTGTTCCCTAACTTTCATTTATCGTTGTATGTACACAGGCAATAAGTGCAATGTTTCGAGAAAGATCACTTTTGAAGAACTCAAGCTATCGTGGAGGTCGACTTGGTTACCAATATTTCGAGGAAGAACTAGTATGTATTTTGAAGATTACTCCAATATTCTCGTGTATCTCATAACTTAAATTTAATCATTACTATGTTATTGTTTTGTTTTTAAATTTTAAGGACGAAGAACTGTTGAAACAAGGAATCCATATCTCGGAGGTTCCGCGGCATCTAGTATGGATCAAGGCTCATTCTATTATTGAAAATGGTGAAGATGGTGGTATGTTAACCTTTAAGAACAAAGCTGATCAAGAAGTTGCCGAAGCAATTGTAAGAAGTTATCCTCTTAATTTGTATATTTTGTGATCAATTTTTTTTTATTTACTGAAGATGATGGAAGTTTTTTTGTTCTTTGTATTTTAGAAAGCATTGATGACACAAAGTAAAGATGGAGGGATAAGATCCAAGGGTCGAGATGATATTTTAGCTAGAGCAATGAAGAAACCGGAACGAGGAGGTCGCGTAGTGGCTGTTGGATCAGGTATCACACAAACAGAATATTTTGGGTATAACAAACCGGTCCCACTTTCCCAATTGCACGCAGAAGTTAATAGCTTAACATCGGAAATAGCGGTTGTGAAAAACCAACAGAACCTTTTGGTATCGTTTGTTATGTCGACCTTCAACGAAGAGCAATTAAGACGGTTCAAAGCCTTTAGTAATGCTACTCAGTTCGCTCCTGCTCCTGATCTTATAAACCAACTGGGTAGCTATGCTGTTGGTTTTAATAGTCAAGCTATTGGTGCATCTGTCCCATTTAGTACTTTTAGTCAATTTGGTGGTTATGGCCAGTTTGATTCTGGTAGTGGCGCTTCAGGTGAGTTGGGTTCTAGTGTTCCCGATCCCAACAACTACTTAGGGGAAGGAGTTTCATTCACCCAATTATTAACCACAAACTTTGGGCTTGATCAACGGAGTCAAGGTGTTAAACCCTCGCTTTCTAATGATTCAAAGAGGGTTTCGGTGGAGGTGGTAGAACCTTATCGAGTTCCTTGGCCTGAACCATGGATGAAGACACTTAATAATGACCTTGCCGACTTTCAAATTAAATCTAACAGTAACTCTCACATCTTTCCAGAGGTAATGACGATTCCTTTTATGTATTTTTTTTCTTTCCGAAAGTATTACTCGTACTTGTTTCAATTATAATATAAACTTGATTTAATTTATGTAACTAGGGAGAGAGTGATTGTTTCTTAGCTATTGCTGACCAAGAAGGGCCCCAGATTGTTGCTATTGGAACTGTATTTATCGATGCCGCTGAAAACGTGACAGTTCATTGTCATAGTCTCCCTTATGGATTTCGTAGAGTGAGTGTTTTAGAAGTTCTTGTGCCTAGTGCTCCTTTGCCTTGTCCCACCAAGGAATGGACTGTAGTTATTCAAGCCGTACACAGTTTTGTCAAGTGGCCAACTCATTTGATTTTTCCAAGGAACATGGTAAATTCATTTCCTGCTTATTCGTCACCAATCAATATCATTACCTGAAATTTTAAAATTCTTAATCTAATGATACTTGTATTTTATACAAATGAAGGTGGTTGCTGATGAAAACGAGAAGGATAATTGTCAATCAAAAAATCAGTTACGCTCCACATCCCCTCAATCTTGTTCATCTCAAGGGTCTTGCTCCCAAAAGTATATCATAACGGATAAGGATCGAGCCAATTTAACCACTGATTTGTTGCGCTTTTTTAAGAACGAAGCTATATCCATGAAAAGGAGTAATGAAAAAATCAAAGTGCCTATCCCTACTTCTGTATCTTCTTTTTCCCATGACGTTGAACTAAACTATAAAGATATGCTTGACTGGTCTTTTCAACGAGCGATTGGAGCAAGTCATGTAACTGTTTTTATGAAGTAAGTCTCCAACTATTTAATTTTGGCATTTTCATTGCTTTAGTTCATCGATTTTTTTTAAACAATGTATCTTATGTGTTAGGTACTTAAGTGAAAAGTGTCACAACGAGAGTATTTCCGGAGTCTATGGATTTTGCGATGTCAATCATTTATCATCATTGTCGATGGTGGATAAGAAAGAGCGTATCGACTATTTAGCTCGTGTCTTGGGTTGCAATGAAGGTGTCAATATCAATCAAACTTTCTTTGCTCATTTTCATGAGGGGTAAGTACAATCTCTTTATAGTTTATTAGTTGAAATGTTGTATTCGTGATAATTGATCTTGAACACAATGTAATTTCCGTTCATTTCTTCTGTTATTACGTATAAGTACTTTGCTAATCCCTTTTATCCAGTTACCATTGGATGTTAGCTGTCATTAGTCCGTGGAATGGAGTGGTGTGGTGGCTGAATCCAGCGGGTGAAAATGAAATACCTAAGTTTGCTGAAGAAATCATTAATGAGTACGTATCATAAATCACTTTCGTACACATTTTATACTAATGTACATAAATTAGACGGAAGTATCTAAGTTTGCTGAAATATTTGTTTATACTAATTAATGTAGACAAATATTTTTTTTCTACACATTTTATAGAGGAGTCATAAAATTTAGCTTGGAGCATCGGAAAGATATCAAGAAAATGAAAAAGAAACCACTTATTAAGTGGAGGAAACCATTGGTATGCATTTATTTACAATTCATTAATATTTTGTTATGAATCTTATCATTGAGTAGTATTTGTAAAGCATATTCATAAGAAAGTTAGATATCTTTACTTGTTTTTTTAAATTTAAGAATTCTTAACACACTTTAAATTATTATTTTTTGCAACAGTGTCCTCAACAATCACTTGACTCATTAGATTGTGGATTCTATGTTTGCCGTTATATGCTGGAAACAATCGTAAACCGATATCAAGTAATTCCTGATCAGGTATAACTATAAGTCGTAGTTGGAGTTGGTTGATTTTTTTAGATGATATATTTTTCTAGGATAGTATGTAAATCTTTGTGCAATATATTGTTCTAGGATCAGGTGCTATTATTTTAAAATAGTATAGTATAGTTTGCCTTTTGAATCAATGTCGATTCAGAACCCACAATTAAGTTAATAATACGAAGCTAAGCTCGAGTAAAATTAAGAACGCCCCGTCAATTTAGTAATTAACTTAATATTGCCCCTACAATTAAGCTGATTAACTTATACCCCCTTTAAAATATCACTGCACTAACCTTAATATTGCTTGTCCACCAAAGTCCCTTGCAAGAACCGTCTAGTCACACACGAACAAAGACAACTTGTCTTAAACAGGATCAGCTGCTAGTACTTGTGATGACGTTTGTATTATAACATCAACTTGTCTATGTATTTACATATACTCCGTGTTTTGTCTTAAACATCAAGCTGCCAGTGTGTTTGTTGAGTTACTTATAACTAAAGGAATTGTCCTTGTATGTCTCACATACAGCTTGGAAACAAGCTATTGTTAAATGCACAGGATGAAGACTTAAATCATGTAAATACCATTTCCAAGGGTGTATATATGTGCTATTAATGTTGATTTTTGTTTGTGTTCTCAGTATTTTAAAGGTGTTCCAAACTCTTATACCCAAGAAATGATTGATGAAGTTAGAGAAATCTAGATCAAATTTGTTCTCAAGCACAAACAAGAGGTAGAAGAAGAGGAAGATGGATTAGAATTTCATTAATGAAGTGGGTATTTTGATTTAATAGACGTATAGTTAATTTTATATACTTCAATTCGTATTTTTGGACACATTTTTGGCCCATCTATCTTACAGTGCGCACTATTATGTGCTTCAATTGTGATTTTGAACAGGTTTTTTGCTTCTACCTTATAGTGCACATGCACTATTATATGATTCCATTGTAATTATGAACACATTTTTTGGCATCTAGCTTACAGCGCACTATTATGTGCTTCGATTATAATTTGAAGACATTTTTTGGATAAATTTTTTTATATATTAATCATATTTTGTGCAAATTTCTACTGTAGTATCTATTTTGGATGATAAGAAAATCAATGGCACGTGTATTTTAATGATTGGTTGTCTCAGATATTAAAAAGAGAACATCTACTATATTAGAAGAAAATAAAAAGATATCAAAGAGACCATTTTTCTGACTTTTGTGGTTATTTTGAAGGAGGCAAAGAAACCATTTGTCTATGTCACATGGTCTATTAGCATAGGATAAGAAACCATCTATCTATCCATTAAGGTGTTTTTCCTATAATCCTAAGAAACCATCTACCTTATAACAATGATTTCTAAGCTTTGACCAAAGAAATCATTTTCATCACATGGTCTCTTAGCCTAAGAGACCTTTGACTTGGACACCATCTCCAAGATGGTGTCTTAGGCTACTTTCCAATGGTTTCTTTGGGCTTTATTGTAGTAGTGCGACCGGAAGTCTGCCAGGTCTTAATCTTTGATTGACCTGGTAGCTACTCTGACTTTCGCCTTGTCCAAGCCTCAGTCAGAGTGGGGGCTCTGTAGACACCCACATTTTGACTGCCAGGTGTCTATAGCAGTTTCCGACAAACACCCGATGATGATCGGACGCAAACGTGCTTTAAATACTCAGAAACGGGCTCAAAATCATTGACATTTGGCTTGGGCTTTTTACGGAGTACAAATCTCACAAAACCAACCTCAAAATCAGGCCCAGTGGGTCGTTTCGAGTCAAATAAGACTAATTTGGATCGATTCCGACACCAGGGGTAAAACCGTCTTTTAGCGACCGAGTCAAAACCCGGTCAAAAATATTCCCGAGGCACGTGAGTCAGCTGTGACACCTCACATGGCTGATTCATACTCCAATTCTACGAAAAATCAGCTTCACAAAATATTAAACAAATCCGTTTAAGGATAGAATTCGATCTCAAGTAGGAATTCTATCCGAAAACCGAATCAAACACCCGACCGAGTGCAAATACTCGGTCGAGCAGCACATACCAGCCGGATTTCTTTGCTTCCTCGACAAGCAAGCGGAATCCTCATGCCATCCGACTTCCTGTATTTCCTATCCTAAGCGGTAGTTCAAACTCTCCTAGCCAAGGTCGGGAACTTCCCTATAAATAGCCCCTTGCACAACTCAAAATATATTCATCAACATTCAGAAATATTCATATACAACAACGAATAATTCCCATACACACTCATAAGCATAAAAACTTAGCATCGAGAAACCGATATTACAAAACCCGAAGGAAACCGGCCCGATACCCGACACCCTTCACACGTCACACCGAACCGAGCCACCACAACTCACCGACATCCACTCGACGCTCTGGTGCCCAAGCCACGTCCCGACGAGCCCCGATCCGAGTAAACAGAAGCATGTAGGTTGAGGGTGTACCAAACCCGATTTCTCCTTCTCCTTCTCTTTTCCTTCTCGTTGTTTTTTTTACGGGTCCTTCGTCGCTTTTTTTTATTTATTTCTAATATCGATATTATTAAAACTATTTTCGTATAACAAACATTCCTAAAAATATAATATCAACTCTATAGTTGAATATCGTATTAAAGGAATTAAATTAAATCTCGTCGAAGCTAAGAAAATCGTTACATCTTTTACAAAATACAACGATTTCAAACGCGGAGAGAATTAACATCCTTTTTCGTTCAAATTCTTTTTTCAAACAATTTTACAAAACTTTTCTAAAATTCATTCTGAATATTCGATATCGATTTCATAATCGAATATCGGATATGACGAATATCGAAAACATAAATCGAGTATAAATTAATTCGTATTTGTACGCGATTTATCAAAATTAACAATTTTCGAACAACGACGGAACCGGGACAGACCCGCATGCGAGCCGCGCCCCTCCCAGGCGACTCGCGCACGGGCCTGAAACCCGAACCCTTTTTTTAGCCTTTTCGTTCGTTTTATTATTTATTCTACAAAACGATTTCTAAAACTTATATCTTCTCTAAAACTATTCGGAGTATTCGATATTGATTGCGTAGTCAATTATCGAATATAACGAATATCAAAAATATTAGATCGAGTGCAAATTATGCGATATTTGTACGCGATTTAGTAAAAGCATCGAATTTTCAAAAAATCGATTTCAAAAACAGGCCGTCACGCGACCCGCCGGCATCCTGGGCGAGCCGGGCGGCCGGCTGTCACACGACACACGCCTTTCTTTTTTTATTATTTTTCGAACTTCGTTTTTTATACAAAACAGCGTCTTTTAACGATATTTTCAGATTTCGACCAATATTTTCTCGATCTCGCATATTCATCATTTTTGCTATATTATTATTCACAATTCGATACTAACTCGTTTGTTTATCCTTTGTAGCAAATTCATATCTTTTTCATTATTTGTTTTATTATACTAAAACGAACCTCACATGCTAAATTCAACTTTGATGTTAATTTTTCATGCATTAAACCGACTTAGCAACCCATTCAATTCCTCGCATGCTTAGGAAAACAATGTTTGCATATCATTCATCGTATTACTAACGCGCATATTAAAAAATCATTCGATATCCTAGTAGAGGCCGCTAATGTGCGGGCGGGGTTGGGTGTTCTTTGTGAACTTCCCAACACGTACCCTCACCCCTTACTCAGAACCGTGGTTTCCGGATGTCCGAATCCATTGGCAACGAGAGTCATTCAATATACGATTAACCGATCAAGTCGGCATCGGTATCGAACTGCAAAGGGACGAGCCCAATAAACTCTGACATCGGAAATGGGCCGTATTTTGTATACGGCCCACTACGACATAGAGTGGGCTGAACGGTTCCAAATAACCATAAAATTCGGTGGCGACTCCAACTTCGATTTAAATTTCAATTTGACCATCTCATATGGAGATTCATTCGCCTCCCCAAACCCGCGCGATCCTAACAAATAAAACCAACTAATCCTAACTAGGTAGCTAGGGCAAGTCGGGTCGATCCACGGAGACGGTAAGAGGTGTCTAGACTAGGGTCAACTCACAAACAAGACTAAATTACCAACACAACACAAAGGGAGACTAACTAACAAGAATTGATTAACTATAACGGTTGGAGGAGATGGAAGTGGACTAACAATGAAGTATGTATGACATGAACTAATTGAACAACTAGAACTAATACAATCAACTAACTAGATAAATATATGCTAACAAGATGGAGAAATCAAATATGGGAAGGAGTAGGGTTAGATCGGGTTCATAAGTGTTGTAGGATAGTAGGGAGGTCAAGGGTGTAGGTATCACCTAGTTACTAAGGTCGGTCCGCGCTCTCGCGTCAAAGCCAAAGTCCGCACTCTCGTGTCAAAGACTAGACCCGAAAACTCATGCAAGATATTAACCAATACACAAGAATTCAACCACAAATCGATCACAAAATGAGAAGATGAAAACAAGCATGAGAAGCATGACCACTACAACTCAAACAAGCAATTCAACAAACACATAGAGTGCTCAACATGTGACTAGTAACAAAGATTTCACCTTTTCCCTTAATCAAACCCTAATTACCCATAATCCACACTTAATCCCCCTACTAACCCCACAAAGAGTCTACTCACACATAGTGAAACTAACAATAACAACAATAAGAGAAATCAACACAAACATTGAAACATCCATAATGAAAGTGAAACTAGTAAGAACAATGAACAATAAACAAAACAATGAACAAAGATTAATACTTGATAAATAAACAAAGATTAAGAGAAAAGAGATTATACCAACTAACAAGAGGATAAAAAGATGAGAACTTGTATTATAAGAACACCCAAAACCTCCTTCAATGTTGTCAAGATTGAATGGATTCTTCAAGAGATCCTTAATACAAGATGAACTAACTAAATTAATCTAAGATTAACAAAAGTTTAAGGAGAAATTAGTCTAATGAGAGGAGGAACTCTATCTAGGGTTTAGAATAATGTAGAGGAGTCTAAGGTGCTTAAACAATACAAAGGAAGAGTATTTATATGGCTACAAGTGCAAAGGAGAAGAAAAGAAGAGGCGCGGGCTACAGCTGGCCCATCCCGGCCGGGATAGTGGTGGTCCCGACCGGGACGGGATGGTCCCGACCGGGATGAGCTTGGTCCCGGCCGGGATGGCCCAACAGTAGCCGCATCATTCTTGCACTCCTTCCCGACCGGGAAGGCTACTCTTCCCGCCCGGGAAGGGTCTTGTAGGCCTCAAATATGATCATAAAGGTCCCTCCTTGCTTCTCATGGGCTTCTCATCGATTCTCAGAGCTCGGGATCGAGTCTAAGGGGCTCGAGAATGGGTCCCAAGGTCTCGGGATCGAATCTAAGGCACCGAGTGATCGTTCCTTCTCTTCGTTGGCTCCAAAAGTGTAGGAAACGAGTCGGAATCGTTCCGATTCTCCATGAATGGTCTTGGGAACCTAAAACGAACTAGAGGAAGCCTAAGTAGCCCAGAAACCACTCCAAAGAGCGATTTCACAAGAGAAACCGGGACCAAACACAACAAATAGGCACTACAAACTACACTTATCAACTCCCCCACACTTAACCCTTACTCGCCCTCGAGTAAGCACCAACTAACTAAAAACTAAAAGAACTAGACTACTAACCAAGCGGGTATTAGCGCACCCTACGCCCTTTCAAATCACGCGAGTACGCTTAGAGGAAAAGTGCACTCCGCAAGGCAAGTAAGGTCTTGCGACAAAACTGTGGATGCAATCGGACACAGAAACACAGAAACAAGCAAACATACAAACAAACAAGCAATCGGTTGCACTTAAAAAGAAACAAATACCGCTTCCCTCTACAAAGCGGTGAAAGAAGCACCGGTTAAGGACTCAAGGCAAGTGACAACGTTCCCTAACTAATAATACAAACCGATATGAACTAAACCCTAATAGTATGACAACAAAGCAATAAAAACGTTGGCAACTTACCTAGGTTCCTCCTAACCTTCTAAGAACGTACTACGGGACGGTAGGCGGGATGGAAAAAGGATGAACCACGGTATTAGTCGACACTGTAGGTAAGTGAGACCCCGCCCCCTTTAGCGATGAGCCAAGAGGGTTGTCCCATGCTTAAAACCGCTCAACTAGTCCAAGTAAAAAGGTGGATATGATTGCAAAATGAGGGAAGACCGATCATTACCGCTATCATCCTTCCTAGGGACTCAGTCCTTTGGTAGGCTCTTCACGGTAACGATCGGAAAAAGGCTTATTTTTGAGAGGTGATGATTCTTTTTGGTGAGATATTTTCTTTGGCATCTTCTTCCCTTTTGCATTTTTGCTTTTGTGTTGCTATGCCAATTCTTTTTCTTCTTTTGTATTTTCTTTTTGATTTTTTGTGCCTTTTCTTTTTCTTCATTCCTTTCTTTCTTTCATTTTTTTTTTCTTTTCTTTGTTTGCCCTTTTGGCTAGATTTTTGTGTTGTAGGCACTTCTTTTTGCAACTAAGAAAGAGATTTCAACAATTTGCAACTTATTTTGTGGATATGTGTAGGAGGTAGTGGGAATGGGTAAGTCGGGGGTCGCGATTTCCCTTCAAACCCACAAAAAGGTGGAAAACTTGGACTAATCAAAACAATTTCGAACACGGTCACCTAAGGAACGGGACTCGGCAACCAAGGCCCTTTCACATCGTGGGTGGTCATAGTGGTCAAAATGCAAATCCCGTAGTAAATCCCTAGTAGACTAGGTGGACTCAAGGTAAAGGACCAACGAGACTATTGATTTAGGGTCATTCTACTAGACTAAAGTCCAAGACTAGATTCATACTACTAGAAAGAGAAAGTAAACACTTGCACACTAGCCTCAAAACCGGGTTTTCGAAAACCTTTTTACACACTAGACACAACTACACATCACAAAACAAAGACGCGACAAAAACGAAAGAAAATGAGACAAAGACAACAAAACAAAACAAAACAAAACAAACACACAAAGAGAACAAACACCACCCCGAACTTCCAAACAAGCCACCAAATCAACCTCAAACTTTACAAAGCTCCAACCGAGCACACATCATCACAAATCTCTTCCAAATTCCACAAGAGACAAAGAGGAAAAATGGATAAAAAGGATGTTACCGGATGTCTTGAAAGCCCTCCAAAGTTAACGGTGATTAAGCGACCTACAAGGAAAAAGGGAGGCAAAACACGCACAACACAACGAATATACGACACAACGACACATCACAAAACAAACAAAAGAAAATCTTTTTGATTGTTGTGATTTTTTTTTAAATTTTTAGGGTTTTTTTAAGATTTTTCGAAAAAACTACGAAAATAAAACTAAACTACACTAGGATATCGCTCCCCCACACTTAAACCGAGCAATGTCCTCATGCTCGATCGTTAGTGTGTGGAGACACAAAAAAGAAGAGAAACTACGAAAATAAAGCTAAAAATCAAAAAGAAAAGCGGAGAAAAGGTAGAATGTGTCCGGCCGGGGTGTAGTCAAGTCACCATGGGCCGAGACGAGAAAAGATATGGATGGGGGAAAAAAATAAAAAGAAGGAAATAAAGGGAAATGGGAGGGGAGGACTAGGTGTAATCAAGTCACCTAGCCCGGATTCCGCCCAAATCCGACTAAATACTAACAAAAGAAAAGGAAATCAAAGAAAAAGTGAGAATAATTTCAAATTTGGATTTTGGAAAGACTCTCGATGTAGTCACGTCATCGAGAGTCGGGAGCAATGACTACCAAGGCCCCGAGGGCCACCATGACACAAAAAAGTGGAAGGGAACAAATAAAGGGAGACAAGCAATAAAAGACGGAAAAGAAAGGATAGTTGCCGTACCAATCGGTTAGCAACTCTCTCACTCCATCGTCTCAATGTTCGATATCGGCACATAGCTAGTCTTCATCATTGTTATTCCTCTTCATTCTCGATAAGGTTGCATGGTTGAAGTACTAACCTTGCAATGGTATAAAGAGGTGGGATTTGATGTGAAACTCGGTGTATAGTGAAGAGAAAATGAGATGAATGTATGTATATGAAGTGTAGGGGTCATATGATAGGTGCAAGGGTAGGTAGGGAGGTTGGGAGGGGGTATAAAGTGGTAGGGTGGGCTCACATGACAAAGAAGAGGCAAAAGGAGGAGCAGGGCACCATCCCGGTCGGGATGGACTTCTTCCCGGTCGGGATGGCTCCTTCCCGGTCGGGATGAACATGATCCCGGTCGGGATCACACTCTAGAAAACCCAATTTTCAGCACACTCATCCCGATCGGGATGACATCCTTCCCGATCGGGATGACATCCTTCCCGGTCGGGATGGCTCATCCTTCCCGGTCGAGATGCTTTCTTCCCGGTCGGGAAGAGTCTTCTAGCCCTTCATAATCTTGATAGATTCACCCACAAGGCCACCAATACAACGAGACCTAGAATCTCGTCCCCAAAAGCTTAAGAAAAGCTAAAAAACCCGACTTCCTTGCTCAAATTCAAGCTCTATCAATAACCACTCCTCTCTAAGATTCATCTTCACTTTGCACCTATCAAATAAGCTCAAAACATCCATCAAATTCCCTCCCTCACATCGCTCATCAAAATACCAAATTACGAGGATTTCACAAAACTCAAAAGAATTACAAGAAAGAGATATATACAATAAGACGGTTCTTTTGGAACTCCGTCAAACCAAGGATGGCGCATTCTTCAATCATTTTTCAACAACATTGTAGCCAATTCCATCGTCATCAAGGGCACGAAGTAACAAATCGAAGGCTCTCGAGAAGTCTTCAATCAAGCTTGTGGAATACCAATCCACACTCCAAGGTTCTTCACAACCTTGTCTAGAAGTTCCCGGGGCATCTCGATCTACTAAGTTCAACGGCCTGAACTTGTACTTTCGATCCTTCGGTATATACCCAAACTTTCACTCATCTTCACAAGGCCTCAAGGGAGGCTCAACTTTCTTCTTTCCTTGAAACTTGTCATCAATCTCATGATATGGGCATTCATCCGCCCCAAGCTCGGAATCATCGTCTTCAATTCCATAGAAGTTGTTTTTCAAGCTTTCACCCAACTCATCCCCCAGATCGATGTCTTTCATGGAGTGGATCATATTACAAGACTCATGATTTGCAGGAGAGGTGTTGCCTTGGAGGTTAAACACGAGCTTCTCGTCGCCTAGCTCAAATGTGATCCTACCATTCTTTACATCAATCATCGCACCGGCGGTATGTAGAAAGGGGCGGCCTAGGATAATGGGAGTGACGGCATCTTCCGGCATATCAAGTACAAGGAATTCGACCGGAATGAAGAACTTCCCGATTCTTAGTGGCACATCTTCTAACATCCCCAATGGTCGGTTGAGTGAACGATCGGCCATTTGGAGTGTAATAGAAGTACACTTTAGCTCTTTCATCCCAAGTCGATCACAAATGGAATAGGGAATAATGCTTACACTCGCACCCAAATCACATAATGCCCTTTCAATCTTCAAGTTGCCTATGGTGCACAGGATTGAGAAACTACCCGGATCCTTCAACTTGGGAAGTGTAGAACCTTGAATGAGCTCGCTCACCTCTCTTGTGAACGCTATGGTCTCTTCCTTGTCGATGGATCTCTTCCTAGCCAAGATTTCTTTCATAAATCTTCCATATGCCGGGACTTGGGTAAGTAGCTCGGTAAAAGGGACGCTCACATCCAACTTCTTCACAATATCAAGGAACTTGTCATATTGAACATCCACCTCGGTCTTCATTTGCCTTGTTGGGAATGGCAACTTAATGTGTATCTTGTCTTGCTCATTAGGTTGGGACATTTCAATTGACACTTTCTTCTTTCCTTTGTCTTTTCCTTGAAGTGGGGGAAGCTTGTCTTCATGGGGTTTCTCAACCTCCCACAAGACTTGCTCCTCCATTGGATTTCCCAAACTTGCATTGTCTTGAGAAGGAGATATACTTTCTGTCATAGGTCCTTGCTCAATAGGGAATAAGGGGGAGTCATAAGATGCACCACTCCTCAAGATAATAGCATTCACATGTTCAAATTTTGCCGGTTCACCTTGAGGAGGTAGTTTCCCCTTTTGCCTTGAAGAGCTACCCGAAGCAACTTGAGCTATTTGGGTTTCGAGCATCTTCATATGAGTATCTCTTGCTATGTTCTCCCTTTGAAGATGAGCAAAGAATTCTTGTTGGTTTCTTAGCATCTCCATTTGGCTTCTTTGCATTTCTTGATTACTCCTTTGCATATCCAACATTGATTTTTGCATGTCGAAATCCCGAGGGGGAGATTGTTGGTTATGAGGAGTGTTGGTGATGGCTAGAGGAATGCCATAATAATGAATAGGAGACCGACTTCTTTGCTTGCTTTCATATTGAGTAACTTGAGACCCTTGTTGTTGTTGAAGGTTCCCTTGGAACCCATGAGAGTTGCCTTGATTAAGGCCTTGAGTGTTACCATGATTGTAGTTTTGATGTCCTTGGGAGTGTTGGTTTCCTTGGAAACCACCTTGATGATTGAAGTTCCCTTGATTGTGGAACCCTTGATTGTTGCTAAAGGCACCTTGGTTATGTTGTTGGAATGGCCTTTGGTTGCCTACATAACCTTTGTAACCTTGGTTGTTGTCCCTTAAGGGAGGTGGAACATATGGACGGTGTTGTAGAGATTGTTGTTGGGAAGCTTGATGGGAAGCTTGGAACATGTGAGGATTTGGCACATTTTGCTTGAAGTTAGAGTATGGGGCACCTTGCTTGAACGCTTGAAAGACATTCACTTGCTCAATACTACCTCGACAATGTTGAGGTTCATGTCCAAATATCCCGCAAATCTCGCATATCCCATAATAGGATGTAAGAGGTACAACTCCCAAAGCATTGACTTGTTGAATTGAATGTTGGTGGGAGGCACTTGTGCTTTGACCTTGCTCAAAATGACTTTGGAGCTTCTTGTCAATAGTTTCCATGTGGGTTTTAAATTGTGCTCCAAGATCAATACTGAGTTGTGTAATGGCATCGATCTCGTGCCTTCCTCCTCGATTCGCTTTCCTAGGCCTTGAGTATTGGGAGTTGTGTACCGCCATCTCCTCAATTCTTGACCAAGTTTGGTCATCATCTACCTCGGTAAACCTTCCATTCGATCTCATGTTGAGTATGGCCCTTGAATCTTCATATAACCCGTTCCAAAACTGTTGAACAAGGAACCACTGTGATAAACCATGGTGAGGACAAGAACGGATCAAGGCTTTGAATCTTCCCACGATTCATAGAGGCTTTCCTCATCACGTTGCTGGAATCCCGTGATTGAAGTTCTCAATAGATTGGTCTTCTCCGGTGGATAAAATTTTTGGTAGAATGCTAAGGCTAGCTTCTTCCAAGTATCAATACCGAGAGCCGTCTTGTCTAACCCTTTGAGCCATTGCTTTGCCTTACCGATTAAAGAGAAAGGAAATAATACCCACCGGATTTGGTCTTGGGTTATTCTCGGTTGTGAGATAGCTTCACAATAGTCCGAAAAGGTTTCCATGTGTTGATGAGGATCTTCTGTTGGTAACCCACTAAATTGACTTCTTTCGACCAATTGGATAAACGGCGTTTTTGCCACAAAATTGCCGGTATATGCGGCCGGTAAAGCAGTTGGACCGGGCAAAACGTCTTCCGTAAAGGTTGAATGAGAAGAGAACTTAGGCATTGTTGGATGTGTGGGAGATGATGGTGTAGACGGTGTTGATGTATATGTAGAAGGAGAACTAGGTTGAGAAGAGTGACTAGAAGTACCAAAAGGATTGATGAAATTCCCTTCGGCCGTCTCTCGAGGTGTTTCGTTCAAGTTGGATCCTTGAGCTAAATCTTCAATGGTATTGCTAGTACTTGGTTGAGAGGTTCTAACCCGATCAAACGTCCGTTGGCGAAAGGCTCTAAAGAGTTTTTCCGGCTCTGGATTGAAGAGAAAGAAAACGCCTCTCCTCCTAGGCATGTGCACTACACACTTGAACAAACATTAGAACACCTAGTGCTTTATGGGCACTAGGCAAAGACAATAAACGAGCACAACGGAAGACAAAGAGAGAAGAAAGCAGTAAAAACAAGAAAAAGCCTACAAAATATGCACAATGGATAAAAGAAGAACACAAGAAGGGTAACTGAGTCTAGCTAATAAGCAAACTAAGTCTAAACATGCACCGTCCCCGGCAACGGAGCCAAATTGATGGGAAGGATTTTGCCGTCAATCCTACCAACAAATAAAACCAACTAATCCTAACTAGGTAGCTAGGGCAAGTCGAGTCGATCCACGGAGACGGTAAGAGGTGTCTAGACTAGGGTCAACTCACAAACAAGACTAAATTACCAACACAACAGAAAGGGAGACTAACTAACAAGAATTGATTAACTATAACGGTTGGAGGAGATGGAAGTGGACTAACAATGAAATATGTATGACATGAACTAATCGAACAACTAGAACTAATACAATCAACTAACTAGATAAATATATGCTAACAAGATGGAGAAATCAAATATGGGAAGGAGTAGGGTTAGATCGGGTTCATAAGTGTAGTAGGATAGTAGGAAGGTCAAGGGTGTAGGTATCACCTAGATACTAAGGTCGGTTCGCGCTCTCGCGTCAAAGCCAAAGTCCGCACTCTCGTGTCAATGACTAGACCCGAAAACTCATGCAAGATATTACCCAATACACAAGAATTCAACCACAAATCGATCACAAAATTAGAAGATGAAAACAAGCATGAGAAGCATGGCCACTACAACTCAAACAAGCAATTCAACAAACACATAGAGTGCTCAACATGTGACTAGTAACAAAGATTCCACCTTTTCCCTTAATCAAACCCTAATTACCCATAATCCACACTTAATCCCCTACTAACCCCACAAAGAGTCTACTCACACATAGTGAAACTAACAATAACAACAATAAGAGAAATCAACACAAACATTGAAACATCCATAATGAAAGTGAAACTAGTAAGAACAATGAACAATAAACAAAACAATGAACAAAGATTAAAATTTGATAAATAAACAAAGATTAAGAGAAAAGAGATTATACCAACTAACAAGAGGATAAAAAGATGAGAACTTGTATTATAAGAACACCCAAAACCTCCTTCAATGTTGTCAAGATTGAATGGATTCTTCAAGAGATCCTTAATACAAGATGAACTAACTAAATTAATCTAAGATTAACAAAAGTTTAAGGAGAGATTAGTCTAATGAGAGGAGGAACTCTATCTAGGGTTTAGAATAATGTAGAGGAGTCTAAGGTGCTTAAACAATACAAATGAAGAGTATTTATATGGTTACAAGTGCAAAGGAGAAGAAAAGAAGAGGCGCGGGCTACAGCTGGCCCATCCCGGTCGGGATGGTGGTGGTCCCGACCGGGACGAGATGGTCCCGACCGGGATGAGCTTGGTCCCGGCCGGGATGGCCCAACAGTAGCCGCATCATTCTTGCATTCCTTCCCGACCGGGAAGGCTACTCTTCCCGCCCGGGAAGGGTCTTGTAGGCCTCAAATATGATCATAAAGGTCCCTCCTTGCTTCTCATGGGCTTCTCATCGATTCTCAGAGCTCGGGAATGGGTCCCGAGGTCTCGGGATCGAATCTAAGGCACCGAGTGATCGTTCCTTCTCTTCGTTGGCTCCAAAAGTGTAGGAAACGAGTCGAAATCGTTCCGATTCTCCATGAATGGTCTTGGGAACCTAAAACGAACTAGAGGAAGCATAAGTAGCCCAGAAACCGCTCCAAAGAGTAATTTCACAAGAGAAACCAGGACCAAACACAACAAATAGGCACTACAAACTACACTTATCAATACAATAACCCTATTTTCTGGTAGGAGTAGTTTTACACAAACTGAAATCCCCAAACGTTCTCTGTTGATTCTCATTGTGTGGACGTTTTTACCGACCCGATGAAAATTCCGTGCAATTTTCAGCCATTTTTTCCCGTGCTCCGAAGCTATGAAAAACGTGTATTATACCTTTGAAATCGAGCTGCTCGGGAGCTCATATCGTGGCATGTGACAATGGTGTTTTCAGGGTGTACCCTGCCGGATGTCACGCCCAAAAGACAATTATAAGTTGCGTTTGCATGATAAACCAATTTTCCGATAGGGGTTATTTAGCACATACCAATTCCCCCAAAATATCTCTGATGCTTCTCCTATTTTGTGTGTATATTCCTACCAACCCTACGAAAGCTCCGTAAATTTTAGATTTTTTTTTCCGAGCCCCAAAACTCATAAAAATGTGTATTATATACACTAAATCAAGCTGCTCGGGAGCTCATACCGAGTCATGTCTCAAAGATACCTGATTTTCATACCACATCACTAGGGTGTCCTCACGATATTCCTTACCTGACTTCACGCCCAAAAGACAAGTATAAGCCACTTTTACACGATAAACCGATTTTCGGGGAAGGGTGGTTTAACGCATATCGGAGCCCCCAAACATTCTCCGTTGGTCCGCATATTTTTTGTGCAGGTTCCTATGCACCTGAGGAAAACTTCGTTCAATTTTCAGCCATTTTTATTCCGGACCTCGACACTCTGAAAAACATGCATTATACACTACAAATCGAGTTGCTAGAACGCTCATATCGGTTCACATTTTCAGGATTTTTCCCGATCGGTTTCATGCTCAAGGAACATTAATAAGTCATTTTACACAATAAACCTAATTTCTGGAAGGGGCAACTTAAAAAAGTTGGAAACTTTGTTTCTTCTTATATTTGTGTTGGCATTCTACCCATTCGATGGAAACTTTGTTCAATTTTCAGCAATTTTTATTGCGGACCCTAAAACTATGAAAAACGTGTATTATACACATTATATCGAGCGGCTCGGAAGAACATATCGGTTCACATTTCAAATCAACCTAATTTTCATACAACGTGACTAGGGTGTTTTCATGATGAACCCTGGTTGATTTTACGCCAAAACGACAAGAATAAGTAGTTTTTATACGATAAAAGGACCCGAAGAAAATTCCGTTCAATTTTCAGCCATATTTTTCCCGGGCACCAAAGCTATGAAAAACGTGTATTGTACATTAGAAATCGAGGTGCTATTGAGAGCTCATATCGAGAAACGTTTCAAATTAACTTGATATCCATACCACGTGACTATAGTGTCTTCAAGATATACACTGCCTTATTTCACGCCTAAATGAAAAGTATAGATCGTCGCTTTTACACAGTAATCCGATTTTCTAGCCAGTAGGGGTGGTTAAACACAGTACCGAAACCCCCAAAGGTTTTACGATGCTTCTTATATTTTGTGTGGACGTTTCTACCGACCCGATGAAAACTCCTTACAATTTCCAACCTTTTTTATTTTGAACCCCGAAACTCTGAAAAATGTGTATTTTTATACACTACAAATCAAGATTCTCGGGAGCTCATATCTAGTCACGTTTCAAATCAAAGTGATTTTCATACCACGTGAATAGGTTGTCTTCAGGGTATACACTTTCGATTTTACGCCCAAACGACAAGTATAGGTCAGATTTACACGATAAATCGATTTTCTGGTGAGTGTAGTTTAACACATACCGAAACCCTCAAACGTTCTACGATCCTTCTCATATTTTGTGTGGGCGTTTCTACCGACCCGATGAAAACTCCATACAATTTTCAGCCATTTTTATCGGATCCCGAAGCTCTGAAAAATGTGTATTATACAATACAAGTCGAGGTGCATGCTCGGGAGTTCATATCTAGTCACGTTTCAAATCAACCTGATTTTTATACCACGTGACTTAGGTGACTTAAGGATATACTCAGCCCGATTTCACGTCTGAAGGACAAGTATTGATCACTTTTACACGATAAACCGATTTTCTGGTAAGAGTGGTTTAACCTACACATACCAAAACTCCCAAACGTTCTCTGATGCTTCTCCTATTTTGTGAGGACGTTCCTACCGACCTGATGAAAACTGTACAATTTGGAAACTTTTTTTATTCTGGACCCTGAAGCTCTCAAAAACGTGTATTATACACTAAAAATCGAGCTGCTCTAAAGCTCATATCTAGTCACGTTTCAAATCAACCTTATTTCCATACAACGTGACAAGGGTGTCTTCAAGATATACCCAACCCGATTTCACGTCCAAACAACAAGTATAGGTCGGTTTTACTCGATAAATCAAATTTCAGGTAAGGGTGGTTTAACACATACTGAAACCTCCTAACATTCTCGATGCTTCTCATATAGTGTGTGGATATTCATACCGACCCGATGAAAACTTCTTACAATTTTCAGCCTTTTTTTTCTGGTCCCCAAAACTCTGAAAATTGTGCATTTTTATACACTACAAATCGGACAGCTTGTGAGTTCATAAACCTGATTTTCATACCACGTGACTGAGGTGTCTTCAGGATATATATATATATATATATATATATATATATATATATATATATATATATATATATATATATATATATATATATATATATCATACCCGATTACACGCTCAAACGACAAGTATAGGTCGCTTTTACACGATTAGTATATTTTCTGGTAGGGGTGGTTTAACACAAACCGGAACCCCCAAAAGTTCTCCGTTGCATCACATATTATTAGTTTAGTATTAGTTTATTTACTAATAAATTTATTTCTAATATAACGCGTACGTGTTGCACGTGATCTAAACTAGTTGAATTAATACAACTTTCCCCATTTCATTCATAAATTCACTTATTGATTCCCTCCGAGTTAGGATGTCGTAATCAACCCTTTCGGATCATGTGACCATCGATTCAGCGTCAACGGGTTTCTTTCTAGCCCAATTTGTCGATGATTCTTTTAGAATAATATTTTGAAAAAAATGGCGTCGAACATGTTTAACGACGTATCATCGCGATCCACTACGCCCTTAAGTGTTTAGGGCGGCACACCTCCAATATGACCTGTAAAGGGATTAAATGGACGTTGGACGGAAATCATGATTAAACATATTCGATCCAAAATCGCTTTTTTACTAAGTAACTAATTTTGTGTCCCGTGAAATTCACGGGATGTCTAGATCATTGTTCAATTTTATCTCGTTATTATAATTACATTATCTTGTTTGATATTGATGGTTTTTTGCTTAAAAAAATAGAATTAAGTATTAAATTGATATTTATTACATGTCATAAGTTGAAATATCTCACGTATATAAAAGATACAACGAAATTACTATCAATCGTGATGAAAATTTATTATTATACCAAAAAATATTTTATGTTGATCCTCAATACTCTATAGTAGCCCGCAAAAACCACTTAACCAATAGAAAAAAATTGAAGTCATCTATTTGTAAATTTCTCAATAGCGATTATTATTTAGAAAAAAATTCATTAATACTTAATGTGCAACATTTTTTTACAAGTATGAATCTAATACATAAAAATTAAAACTTATTGATGACGAAGAAATGCTGCTAAGAATTTAATTTTAAACCAATTCAAATTTTAGATGATATAAACCCAAAGAAAAAATTCTTACTTAGTACTTAACTACTTATTTATCATAGGAGTACATGTCAATAAGCAAAGACTACTACGGGAAGATGATACACTTACACGCGGTGTATGAGAATTTCATACACAGCGAACCACATCGCGCCACGTGGACGATTAGGCTAGGGCTAAGTTAGTAATTTTACATCTTTAGTTAATTATTAACCTTAATCTAGTTAAGTCAATTTTAGAAACTTTTGTATATTGTTTTTTTTTACATTTTTCGATTTCGTGAAATAATCATATAATATTGTTAATATATTTTCGATTCATTTAAAATGTAAATTTAATTAATATGATTACATTTTGTAGTTTTTCAAAATCTTAATTTATTATTATATATATGAATAACAAGTAAATATATTAAAATAATTAATTAATAATTAATTTTTTTGAAAATTTAAAGTAAATTCATGAAAAAATTTTAATACGATTTTTTTAGTGTATTAATAATTGAAATATTTCCTACACACACTCACACATACACACACACACATACCATATTAGCTAATGAATGAGAAAGAAGTTGAAAGGTTGTAAGTAATAATAACCGACTTTGATTGCTTTACCTAGGATTCAACATCATCAATGAGGAAGAAGTTGTTGAGTTTCTCACCATGGATTCTACCTAATGAATGAGAAAGAAGTTGAAAGGTCCTAATTAATAATAATCAACTTCGTCATTGATCATGCATTCAACTCCCTTTCTTCACTTTGGATTCTGAGTAATAAATGAGGAAGAAGTTGAAGAGTTGTAACTAATAATAACCGACTTCCTCATTGATCATGCATTCAACTCCCTCCCTTTCAATTTCTAGCCAATCAAATCATGCCAAGTGTATGCCTTAAAGTGAGGATCGGTAGTATGGAGCATGGGGAGTGCTTTGCTTCCTATTTAATATAATATATAGATTCACTTATTATGCACTACAAATCTATCTATCTATCTATATAAAAACATTAAAAGTCATTCCAAAATGTTAGACTTTACAAGTGATTGACAAGTGGCACCACTAAAATGTTAGCTCATCAATATGTAGTTCATGTGCTTTTATTAGTTGTAATTAATACTCCGTACAAAGTAATTACCGTACATATTAGCATTTTCTACATTTTTAAGAATTTTTTATATAAGTCGTGTTTATAATTTTGATCACACAACTTTAATTTCATATCATTTTAACAATTAAGATAATTCTTACAGGTTAATTGGTTACTCCAGTACAAAATATGTACCAATTTTTTGTTTACGTTTTTATTCCATTTCATTGATATTTTTTGGGCCGGTATGGTTTATTTTTATTTTATTTTTTGCGGACGTTGTAACATCATTTTATATATGAGAAAAAATATGAGTGGACGATTCTGTTGACTTTGCGTCGGCTAATCCCACGCAAAGCCCATTGACTGGGGCGTTGACCTCCATGTCTTCGTGTCGTATTAGCCGACGCAAAACACATGCGTCGGATTAGCCGATGCAAAAAAAAAATAATTGCGTCAAATTATAATGGCGAACGTTTGCGTCGGTTAATCCGACGCAATCTTCTAATTGCGTCGGATATTGCCCATTTGCGTCGCAATTCCGGTTTGATTTTTGTAGTGCAAGTTCTATATGTTATCACAGTAGTAGTAGAAGTAGGGAGAGAAGAAGGTAAGATCTTATCTGGAACCAAGAACAGAAATTGTGTCGCGACAAGAACGTCACTGTCCTAAAGTTGATTTATGCCCCGTATGCTACACACGGCCTCAATGACACTCAACTCCCAGGATTTCACAACCAAACCGTAACTCCAGTGTAGGTGGAGAACGGGTGAATACAGCCAAGAACGTTTGCCAACAATAAAACCGAGAATAGAGAGAAAGAATTGAGATATGAGAATGTGTGTTTGCTGTGTGTCAGAACTGAAGGAAATGGCAAATTATATAGTGGAGCAGGAGCAAGGGTTCAGTGTACAGCAACAAATGCATACTGGAATAATCATTCTCGAGAAGGTGCAGCAATCAGTCTCGGGAAAACAATAAAGTTGACTGATTTCAAAAGGAGAAAAAGGAAGTTTCTGGACAAACAAAGAATCCGACTACTAAAAAAATACCCGCAAGCGGTACGCCGCAGGCCAAAGCCCAAAGTCCAGCTCATGCCGTGGTGTAGTTAGTCTCCACTTGTACACATCTAGTAAGGCATTTAAGTCATATATAAACTAGTTCGAGAAGCATTAAATGATCAATGTGGGACACTTAATACCATATATGCTTCTTTTGAAACATTTAACTCTAACAAAGATCACTTACAAATCAATGTGTGAATTTTTGCATCATAATGAAATAAGATCATTATGTTTGGATCATAATGATCATATTTCATATTGTTTGGATCAAAATTTGGGATCAAAATCCGCGGTTTGGATCAAATTTCATATTGTTTGGATCGTATTATTTTGATATTAGGGATTGATGCTTATCATGGGAAATTTGGGAATGATGGGTTTACTATGTGTCTAACTATTCAACACTTAATACAAATTAATAATAATAATAATAATAATAATAATAATAATAATAATAATAATAATAATAAGTTCCTAGCTCCCCGCTCTGCTCCTTGCTATTTGCTTCACTTCTTCTTGCCTGAATGATTTGTTTAAAAAAATTTGAAATTTAATCAAACAAAAAATAATATGTACTGAGTATAAATATAAAAAAAAATATATTAATAAATTGGAACTAAAGACTCAAACCAAAAGTACAATATGAAATATTAATTCTACTGAATATACATATTAGGTTATAAATTTGTTATTCACTATGTGGTTTCGGGTTTAAATTAATTGACTAAACTAAAGCTGTGAAGAAATTATTTGGAAACGGTTTTTACTTACTAAAACTGGTAATACTTTATGACGAATTTGATTTGGGTTTATATCAAAACATCTTAATTGCCCGAAAGGTTTACGCTAATTTGTTAAAATCATGAATTATTTACATAGGCGGATCTAGGCCGCCTAGACTTGTTGGGCTATAGCCTAACATGATTTCAAGACATATAAAAATTAGTGTAAAATATTTCCATCAATTTGTTCTTGTCTCAGTGGCTTGGTAGGCTGTTTTTCATTGAGGAGCCTTGGGTTCGAACCTTGATGTTCCCTATTCTTTTCATTCTTATTTTCCTACTATTTCTCCTTTTTTTTTTTAAGACCAAAATAATCCAAATATTATTCAATTTAGGTCAAATTTTTTAGTAATTCCTTCTAGTAAATATTTTCATCTATCCAATTTAACTCATTTTAAGGTTAACACGAATATATCATTTCTTATAAAAAAATACGGAGTATATATTTTGATGCTTTCATGTATATCATACATATGTCGAGTTTGTAAATTTTTGTTCAAAATTGATGAATCTGAGTTGTATTGTATACTGTAATAAGTTACTCCGTATATATTTGGATTTTAACTTTCTAACTCATTTAATGTATATTATTTCACGTCAAACAAGCAATGATATAACAAAACATGTGATGAATTTTTATCCAAGTTCAATTGAAGTGATTCCTTGCCAAATTTAGAATAATTCGAAATTGTTCATATAGCTAGTATACAACTATACGAGTAATAATATTTTAATGCTACAATCTCAAAACAAGTTATTTAATTAATCATGTTTAGCTAAAATATATATTATGATAGATTGATAGTAACACGTAAAATATATTGTGAATAATAATTCAATGTAAAAAATTAGCCCCATATACATCAATTTCCTGGATCCGCCCCTGATTATTTACAAACTTGTAGTCATATTGTTCTAATTTAAAATATCACAAATTCTTGGGAGAGACGGTCTCTCAATAACTTTTTGAGAGACCACTCTTCAGTACTACTTTATGTTCTATTCGTACCCTTAAATGATAACTTTGTTTTGTACCTGTTTTTATAAGAAGCGTACCCTCTTTATATTTGTATACTTTATGTTAATCGTACCTACTTCTATTAGGTTTGATACCATTGTTACTTCCATTTGTACTTGGTCTCTCAGTAAAGTTAACGAGAGACCGTCTTTCAGGAGACCTACTCAATATATATAGTGTATTTTACGTATATAAAAATATTTAAGTAACGGATCATAACACATACAAGTATCAGAATACTTGTTGGTAATTACCCCACACTTATCAGTAATATAAGTCGAGTAAAGTTCAGACCGGGTTATAACTGAGTAAGCCCAAATATCCCGAAGACATATTGGCCCTGTTTGGTAAACAGCGGATTGATAATAGCAGAAGCAGATTTAGAAAGCGGATTTGACTAGCATAATCAATTGACAGTTTTGACCACCATATTTAATTAGCAGAATATTTTAAGTAGTGTTTGGTAATTAGTAGTTTTAAATTAGCAGATTGTTTGATTGCTTTGTAAAATGACAAAAAAGGACATAATTTTTTTTTGGGAAATTCTCACTTGTACCCTCTAAGTTTTCACTTTTCCCAGTTGTACCCCTGCGTATAAGCAATTCCCAACTGTACCTCTGAACTATATTAATTACTCTCAACCGTGACTAAACTAGAATTTGCCGTTAAGTATGACTTTTAAGTGCCACCTTGCAGCCCTAATCTAATGACATGGCTAATGACATGTCGGTCTACTTGGCTTTTGTCCTCATTAATCCCTAATTCACCATTTCCCCCCAATTTTTCCTCCAATTCTTTCGCTACAATTCTCAATCCTTTCCCTCCCATTTTTTTTTTCTATTTATTATCTTCTTACTCTTACTTATTTACCTCTTCAAACACTTCTCTTTCTTCCTCTCTCTCACGCTAACTATGAAGATGAAGACATTTTAGCAAGTCTTGAAGCTATTAGTGATGAATTTCTAGGATTGAAGATGCACTTGAAAGAATTGATGTCAACTATGAAGGGTTTGAAGTACTTTAATGTTGCATTACTCATATTTGTTGTAGTACTTGCTTTAGTACCGCATTTCTCCTACAAATATTGCAAACTTGATTTCGAAATTCAAGTCCTTCAATGTGGTTATTTCTTACCCAGGCCAACTTGTAGATGAAGATGACATAATGCAAAATAAGAGAGAAAAAAATGAGAGAGTGAGAGAGAGAAAGAAATAGAAGTGTTTGTAGAGGTAAATAAGTAAGAGTAAATAGGAAAAAAATTGAGAGGTAAAAGATTGAAAATTGGAGGGAAAGAATCGGAGGAAAAAAATTGGGGGAAAATGGTGAATTAGTGAATAATGAGGACAAAAGCCAAGTAAATCGACATGTCACTAGCCATGTCATTAGATTATGGCTGCAAGGTGGCACTTAACACCTATACTTAACGGAAAATTCTAGTTTAGTCACGGTTGAGAGTAATTAATAGAGTTCAGGGGTACAGCTGGGAATTGCTTATACGCAGGGGTACAACTGAGAAAAGTGAATACTTAGAGGGTACGAGTGAGAATTTCCCCTTTTTTTTTCATTAGATATACGTCAACATATATCACACTAACTATTTTAGTAATTAATATCGTCGATTTCTTACATTAGCCACTAAAGTTGAACAAATATTATCACAGAGAGTTGATATTTCTGAAATTTCTTAAGTATTGATCGGAGACAAAACATTTCAATTCATCAAACATAGATAACATTATATTGAAAGTAATGCTCCATGAAATTTTATAAAAGACTGAAAATTGATTCAATTGAAATAACCAAAAATTAATTAGTGCAAGCTAAGAACTCATTGCATATCAAATTCATGCATAAAAAAATTAAAGGAAAGAGGAAGACGGATCTTAGAAGGACGAATTCATGAAATAGTTGAAAATAATGAAAATAAGGTTTGATTTGAAAAGGGGTAAAAAGGTAAAAAGAAAATTATTCCAATCCGCTAACTCAATATGCTGCTTCTAGCAGCATATTGGAAAACAACATACTGGACCCCAATATGCCATTACAATATGTCATTTACCAAACACCATCATTGGCATATTTCGTAGTCAAACATGCTATTTTCTTCCAATATGTTGTTTTTTGGCTGATCTGCCGTTTACCAAACACCCCCATTATCACTTTATTTAAGGGTTAGTACTCCTTTTTCTCGTCATATTTGTAACTAAATTAACTATACATCGGTTGTAACTTGATAAATGTGGTTTGCAGTTTTGCACATCTAGCAAGGGATTCTTGTTGTCCCTTATTTAAATATTTATATGAAGTTTAATATTTGAGGATGGTAGTTATAACATATTAGAACTCAATATTTCAAATTGGGTTTATATGAACTAAGAAGTGCTAATATGAAATACAAGTTGGAGTTTCATTAAATTAATTGACTAAACAAGTTCAAGTTGCATGTTAACAAAAATATTAATTCATACCTACAGGTTTTCCGGCGTATCCTGATGTAAACAAAAAATTTACTGACTTCAATTAACATTACTAGCGATATTTTTCTAATTCTTCGTACCTCGTTGGAAACCTCTAGGGGCCCACCTTCGCAGTGCTCATGGTTACCTTCGTACCTCCTTATAAACAACAATGCCGTTGACAACAACAATTCCGCCGTCTATGTAATAATGGATTTATTGGTATTTTTTTTCTTGAATTTTTTTGGGTGCTTAATTAATTGGAATTTGAGGATTTGTGGAATATGAGTCGTGAACGAGAGTAAGAGAAAGTTAGAGATTGCTGGATGATTTTGAAAGTGGGTGGACGGACAAGTGAAGGAGAATGGCTTATTTATAGAAATGAAAAGATGGTCCCACCAACAAGTAAATTAAGAATGAAGTAATAAGTATTTTTAAAATAAAAATAAAAATAACGTTTTAGATTCATATTTCGCCCGAGATACGTACAAACACATCCCGTATAAAAACACTACTTTTCAAACCCGAAATACACCGCCCCAAAATGACGAACCCGAAATATGACCATCCGACAAGTCTAATGAAACATGTTTTATTTTTCATAATAATAATAATTAAACTTTATACATTGGAGTACGGATTAGAAACGAATCAAATGCAAGTGGATTAGTTAAACTAGTACTCCGAACTAGATGAGTATTAAAGGAAGAATTTAGGGTATACTAAATAACCTATATTAATCAAATCCATTAAAACTCCATTACTTTTATTTTATCTATATCTTTAGTTACATATTTAAAAAATTTAAATTTTAAAAAATTGATATTCATAGTCAATTCGATTAGACAATTTAAACAAGATCTCACATGACTATATTTTATCTTTTACGTATTAATTTATTTATTTTATCCGTGAAAATCACAGATATATTTCAAAATAATTGTCACAATTTTTTTTAAATTTAATTGTGACAAATAATTGTCACAATTAGGTAAATTGTGATAGTTTTTTTGATATTTTTGAATAAAATTGTTTATTACTCCCTCCGGACACTATTTTTTTGTCACATTTCATAAAAATACTACTCAAAAATATTGAAATAATGGGGTGAAAAATAGTGTCCGGGGAAAAATTTAAAAAGAATATTCATAGCATGTGATAAGTTGTCAATCCGCAATTACTGCAATTACTACTACGTACAATTATACCACATAATACCGAGTAACGTGTCAATGTTACCTTCCTACGAAATAATTAAACATATGGTATTAAAACCACATTAAGTGAATAGAAAGGAGAAAAAGGGATGAAGAACGAATGAGAGTAATTAAATTACCGAGACGAATTAGGATCGGATTGATGAACAAAAAGGAGTAAGTTTAACGTAAAACATAGAGGAGAAAAGAAACTTGTGTTGTGAATAAAATAGATTAGAATGAAAGAGAATATAAAGAGAAATTAGGAAGCTAAAAGATAGGAATAATCGAGTCACAAGGACTCTTAACTCAACTAGGAGACGAGATAGAGTTTTCGATTAAAATAAATGCGAGGATAATATTTAAAATAAATAGGATGAAAACAATATGTAGTGTTGATAAAAGTGTCTGAAAATATTTCTCAAGTCGATAAAAGAAGGTTCGTAAAATAATATAAGCGTTTACGAAGAAATTAGATTAAAACACGTTAGAAAATAGTTATTTATGAAATCGCGTAGTAAAATAATTAAACAACCATTCTTCGAAAATAAAAATATTTTTGAGCTAGAAACCATTATAAATATAATCGAGCATTTTTAGAAAAATAAATAGTTCAAACTCGATTTCTCAAAAATAATTAAACATACTTGCAATGCAAAGAATTAAATGATGTAGTTAGACGAAATATTACAGAGTTACGATATAATCGTAATGAAACAGATAACAGAGCTAGGAAATTTGCGGGTATTACACCCGACTCGGGCTCGGCTCGGCGCGTGAGTGTGTGGTGCATGTAGTCTCCACTTGTACACATCTAGTAAGGCATTTTAATGGGTCATATATAAACAAGTCAATGAAGCATTAAATGTTCCATGTGGGATAGTTAATACCAAAATGTGCTTCTTTTGAAGCATTTAACTCTAACAATCCCCCACATGATTCAAAAGAAGAAAAAAATAGAGAAATCATTGGCAAACGGAGATTTAGTGTTTAGATGTTCAGTGTCTTGTGGACTTTAACTGACACCCAGTACAAAAACCTAGAACCATCATTTAAAGGTGGATCGAAGCCTTTAACCTCGTAATGATCTTGGTAAAAGGTTAGTTGTGCACTTACCGTTCTCAAATCAGGGCTAGTATTCGCACCATCCATGAACTCATCATGAACGCCAACTGTATATCGTAAGTATTTTACTTGGACTTCCCAAGTTCTCTCCAAATGAATCCTGGTAATTCATGAATGCCTCTAGAGATCCTTAAGCCTAAGGATCTCTTGGGGTTTAGAGCAATAATCCCCCACATTCACATAGGTAAATTCATCAGGTTTGACTGTCACAAACTATCCGTATAGGATTATGAATTTATTAAGAGTCGAAGCTCAACCTTAAAAACACAAGATAGTATATCTCAAAATAAAACATATGTCACGTAAACAAGTTACAAAAGGAAATGCTTGTGACATTTTAACTCGAGTTTACTGTGACTTCGTTTGACCGCATTTGACCTTAGCCGAGCTATGTTGGGTATCAATCACAGTTTACTCCTTTACAGGCTTTAAACCATTTCCCGTGCTGTCTCCAGCACCATCTTTCTACCAAGGCCTTTGGTGAAAGGATCCACTATGTTCCTCTCGGATCTTACAAACTCAATTGAGATTACATTTTCTCTGATCAGATTCCTCACTATTCCATGCCTTAGGCGTAGGTGTCTCCTTTTCCCATTGTATGTTTGACTGTGAGCTACCCCAATTGCAGCTTGATTGTCAGAATGCATGGAGACTAATGGAGTCGGCTTCCCCCACAATGGAATGTCAGCTAGCAGACTCCTAAGCCACTCTGCTTCCTGTCCTGCCAATTCTAGAGCAATAAATTCAGATTCCATTGTTGATTTGGCAATGCAAGTTTGTTTAGACGATTTCCATGAAATAGCACCACTAGCAAGTGTAAACACATAACCTCTAGTAGATAAAATATCAGGAGAATCGGCTATCCAATTAGCATCAGTATAACCTTCTAGAGCAGCAGGTGTTCTCTCAAAATGTAAACCTCAATCTATAGTACCCCTTAAGTATCTCAACAAACGAATAAGGGCCGTCCAATGGTCTTGTCCAGGTTTGTGAGTGTACCTACTTAATCTGCTTACTGCGTAGGCAATATCAGGTCTGGTATAATTCATAAGGTACATGACACTACCAATAATCTTGGCATATTCCTCTTGACCCACACTGTTCCCGAGGTTTTTAGCCAGATCTATACTAAAGTCATAAGGTGAGGACAGGAGTGAACTATCAAACTGGTTGAACTTTCTCAGAATTTTTTCCGTGTAGTGAGATTGACTCAAACATAATCCTGTTATTGTTCTAGTGATTTTCACCCCCAAGAATAACATCGGCCTCCCCTAAGTCTTTCATGTCAAAACACGAATTTAGAAAATTCTTGGTAGCGTTTACCACAGCATGTTGGTTCCAAATATGAGCATATCATCCACATACAAACATATTATCACACAACCAGAATCATCATATTTAGATTACACACATGCATCAGAATCGTTTACCGTGAAACCATTAGATCTGATAGTTTTGTCAAATTTGTCATACCATTGCTTTGGTGCCTATTTTAGACCGTACAAGGACCTGATGAGGTTGCATACCTTATTCTCTTGACCAGGAGCCAAAAAACCTTCTGGTTGTTTCATGTAAATCTCTTCATCGAGATCGCCATTTAGAAATGCAGTCCTTACATCCATCTGATGAATGACTAAATAATCTATAGAGGCAAGTGCAATTAGAGCTCTAATGATAGACACTTTAGTAACAGGTGAGTAAGTATCAAAGAAATCCAAACCTTTTGTTTGACGATTACCACATACAACAAGTCTGGCCTTAAATTTATCAACTGAGCCATCAGGTTTGAGTTTCTTTTTAAACACCCACTTATTACTTAGGGGTTTACAACCCCTAGGTAAATATGTTAACACCCAAGTGTTGTTACTCATAATAGACTCTATTTCACTATTAATGTCTTGAAGCCAAAATGTGGAATCAATAGAACTCATAGCCTCTTTATAAGTTCTAGGATGTGATTCGAGCATAAAAACATTTACAATTCAACATACTCATCAACTAAACTCGTTTCGGCAAGAAAAGCGATCACGAAATCTGGACCAAAACTGGTTTCGGTCCTGGAGCGTTTGCTCCTTCGAGGTTCCTCGGGAATCACCGCAGGAGGAGAAGGACGCACTGTAACGACAGGAGCCAAAGAGTTAGTTTTCATAGGGAAAATATGCTCAAAAAATTCTGCATCTCTAGATTCCTTTATAGCCCCAAAACCGGACGAATCTTTAAGAATAAAGCGATAAGCGACACTATTCATGGCATGCCCGATAAAAATACGGTCTACGGTTTTAGTTCCAATTTTGTTCCTTTGAAACGTTGGAATCCCGATCTTCGCCAGGCACCCCCACACTTTGAGGTATTTGAGGTTGGGCTTGTATCCTTTCCACAACTCATAAGAAGTCTTATATGTTTTCTTATGAGGTACACGATTTAGAACATGACATGCATAAAGAATTGCTTCACCCCACATATTCGAAGGCATTCCAGAACTCAACAACATTGCATTCGTCATATTCTTAAGAGATCGGTTTTTGCATTCAGCAACACCGTTTTGTTGAGGTGAATAGGGGGCAGTCCTTTCATGTATAATCCCATGGGTCTTGCAAAAGTCACTAAGTGGATTACCGTCGTATTCACCTCCCCGGTCAGATCTTACTCGTTTTATTTTAAGATCTAATTGATTTTCAACCTCGGCTTTAAAATCTATGAACTTTTCTTCAGCCTCATCTTTTTTTTTGGTAAAAGGTAAGTATATATATATGTATGGAATTCAATTTACAATCAAGTGACTACAACAAATTTTGTAGCCACCTAGCATCTTTGGTATGAATTGGATATTTGATCTTACAAATTATTCGATTTTTCACCTCCAACATAATCAAATTAGCCGTGTAGGTTGGCTGTGACACAATTCCATCCACTCTGCATGCATTTCGCTGTCTCCAGATATGGTATATCAACGCATTAACCACAGCTCTAATAATGTTGCATTGGAGCTTCGACCCCCTAATGTTCTTAGCCCAAGTCAGGCTCCCATTAGCAGGAATCCTCTTCTTCAACCAGTGACCCACAATGTCCACTACTCTCGAGCTCCAGACATACCCAAAAAAAAGATGATCTAAACTCTCAGACTGCATCTCACACAAATAACATCGATCAGAATCAGCAACCCCAATCCTGTGAAGCTTCTGTCTCGTATTAGAAGCGCCCCTAAACACAAGCCATGAAATGAAGCTATGTCTCGGGATACTCCACTTACTCCAAACAACCCTCCACCACGAAATTGTTGGCCCTTTATTACGTAACTCCTCATAGCCCTTCGAGATCGAGTAAAAGCTATCCGACCCATGCCACTTTCTATTTCCAAACATATTCTTAATCTTATCCTTAGCCTGACAGATTTTCCTCCACGCCCACGTGACATCCGCATGAGGCTGATAGTCACGCCAGGGGGAGCCTTTCAGACACTACTAACCCACTGAACCCACAACCTGTCCGGCTGATCAAAGACCCACGACGCCAGTTTAGCCACCGCAGCCTCATTCTACTCAGTCAGATCCCGTATCCCCAACCCACCCTCATTCTTGGGATAACAAATTCTCTCCCAACTCACTAACGCTCTATTATTGCCTTCCACCTCACCATCCCATAAAAAGCTCCGGCACAGGGATCCAATACGAGCCATAACAAATTTTGGAATAATGAAGACCATAGCCCAGTATTTGTGTGATTGAGATAACACAGACTGAACTAAAGTCAACATACCCGCATAAGATAATTTCCGAGCTCCTATACCTGTAATTCTCGCAGTAATACGCGCCAATAATTTCACACAATCAGCCTTACCCAGTCTGGTACTCTGAATAGGATGTCCAAGGTACCGAAACGGGAAGGACCCTTCTACACATCCCGAGAACAACAGGATTGCAGCCTTCTTGTCCTCATCAACTCCTGCAAAATAGGCATGAGACTTCCCAACACTAATGCATAAGCCCGAGGCCTTACTAAAAGTCGCAAAAGCCCGCCATAAAATCTCCATCGACTCCGCATCCCCCTTACAAAAAAGAAGGAGGTCATCAGCGAAGAGCAAATGACTAAGCTTCAAGCCTCCACATTTCGGATGAAACCTAAAATTTTCCTCCACAGCCACAAAATCCATAATCCGAGTAAAATACTCCATAGAAATCGTGAACAGCAACGGCGACATAGGATCCCCTTGCCTCAATCCCCTTTTCCCTTGAAAGAACCCAAAATTATCCCCATTTACGCATAACGAATATGAAACAGTCTTCACACACTCCATAATCAGCATACGAAAATGGTCCGGAAAATCTAGAGCTCTCAACATTTGGTCCAGAAAACCCTATTCCACACTGTCATACGCCTTATGGATATCGACCTTAAAGAGACAATGAGGAGATATGCGTCCCCGATTATACATTTTAACCAGATCCTGGAAAATCAGAATGTTCTCCACTATACTCCTGCCCTCGATGAAACCCCCTGCGTGGGACTAATCAACTTAGGCAAAACCCGAGACAACCTCACACAAATAATTTTAGCAATGCATTTGTATAAGACGTTGCAACAAGCAATCGGGAGAAATTCTTTGACACTAAAGGGTCGATTAACTTTTGGGATTAAAACAATATTAGCACAATTGACTTGTCTAAGCAACTTACCCGACACAAAGAAGTCACGAATAACCTCCAAAAACTCTTCACCGATTAAATCCCACGAATCCATGAAAAATTGACTCGAATATCCATCCGGACCCGGAGATTTGTCTCGAGGAATGCTAAACAACGCGGACTTAATTTCATCCGCAGAAACAGGCTCAAGCAGCATCTTTTTCATTTCTTCACTCCAAATTTGTCCCCGTCGAACTATACTGACATTCACCAGTTCAGTAGAATTCGACACGCCAAGCAGCTTCTTATAGAACCTCAGGAACGCATCCTGAATTTCTTCAGCATTCCCGCAGTCAACGCCTTTAGCGTCCTTAAGCCGGACAATTGCATTCCGAGCACGCCGGGCACGAAGCAGTCCATGGAAATAGGCTGAATTGACGTCTCCCTCACGAATCCATGTCTGTTTCGCCTTTTGGGACCAATAGTCATACCTGGCTGCCTGAAGGCACCTGACCTGCTCATTTAGATCACTCTCAGCCTGCAATAACTTAATGCAATGGTCATTGCGCAGCTGAACTTGCGTTTGTTCAAGGCGCAACTCAGCTTGCAGACAACGGTTCTCAATGTCTGAAAATGAAGCAGCGTTCAGCAACTTCAAAGGCTTCTTCAATTTTTTCAGTTTCGTCACAACCCGAAACATTTGGGTCCCCCTAATCTGCTCACCCATACGTTAGCAATGCAATTTTTAAACTCCGGGGCACGACTCCACATATTCATATACTTGAAACTTCTATTTTTTCGAGCCGGAGGATATTCAAGTTGTACGATACACGGACAATGATCAAGCGTACCCTCCGGCAAGAAATTAGCAAACCCATTTGGGAATTACCCCATCATCTCATCATTGACTAAACATCTATCAATCTGACTAAACACCCTAGTGTCAGCCACTCTATGTTTATTATTCCAAGTGAACCAATAACCAATCGCCTTAATATCACTTACATTACAGTTAGCCAGACAGTCTCGAAACTGGTCCATGGCTTCATCGGTTGAAGAACCTCCGAGCCGCTCTCGGGCATCCACAACACAGTTGAAATCACCCATAATCATCCATGGCCTTCTAAAGTTATATGATTCTAGTCTCAGCCTCATCTTTGGTTGTTAATAAATAGACCCTAGTGTATCGAGAAAAATCATCCACAAAAGTGATATAGTAATGTTTCTCATCTGTACTTGTGGTGTTCTTAAAGTCAGCTTAGTCTGAGTGAATTAGCTTAAGAAGCGTAGTAGAACGTTCCACACATTGATTAAAGGGTGTTTTAGCATGCTTAGCTTCGACACATATTTCACATTTATCAAAGTTTGTGTCGCTAAAGTCAGGAATAAGATCATGTTTTTTCATGTTTTTAATGGAGGTCACGTTCACATGTCCTAGTCTAGCGTGCCATAAAGAAACAGACTCAGCAATATAAACAGAAGCGGATGAATTCTTATTAATAATATCTATGTCTAATACAAATAATCCACCATTACAAAAGCCTTTACCAACAAAATTTCCATTTCTAGTGAGCACAAGTTTATCTGATTCAAAAGATAGTTTGATACCTGCTTTGATTAATAAAGCTCCAGAAATAAGATTTATTCGAATATCAAGAACATGTAGCATGTTATTCAGTTCAAGAGTCTTACCGGAAGTGAGCTTCAAAATGACTTTCCCTTTACCAAGTACTTTCACGGTGCTAGAATTCCCCATAAATACGCATTCCCCACTCGGTACTTGAGAGTAGTCCGTGAAAACATCTCGATTGGAGCAGATGTGCCTTGTAGCGCCAGTATCAACAACCTATTCTGAAAAATTGCTTACTAGATTAACTTCTGACACAACAACAACAATAATATCTTCATCTCATTCAGTAAGATTAACATACGATTTATTGGGGTTCCGTTTAACAGTAGGAGAAAAGCCTTCGGGACAAAATCTAGCCGAGTGACCCGGTTTACCACATGTAAAACAGTTTCCCTTATATTCCCGTTTACCTTCACCTTTAGAATCCCCTTTGCCATCCCGTTTGAAGGTATTCTGGTTTCTAGTCCCATGAACTTGATTAGAAGACTTGTTACCCTGTTTTTTACTCTTGTAATGATTTTTTGGCTCGGTCAGGTTAGCCATGGAAGAAGCTAGAGTGTTCGACTTGCTTACCTAGAGTCTGAATCCGATTTTGCTCTTCAATTTTTATATGAGACACTAGTTCTAAAAGAGTAAAATCCTTTTGTTTGTGTTTCATACTACGGACATAATTTTCCCAAGAAATCGGAAGTTTATCTAATAAACAATTAGCCTGAAAAACCTCACAAATTTTCATATTTTTCGCCGTTACCTTCCCTACATGTAACAGTAGTAGTAGAAGTAGGGAGAGAAGAAGGTAAGATCTTATATGGAACCAAGAACAGAAGTTGTGTTGCGACAAGAACGTCACTGTCCTACCGTAACTCCAGTAATACAGCCAAGAACATTTGCCAACAATTAAACCCCGAGTCCGGCCCGGCTCGACGCGCGCACGCGTGTGTGGTGCACGTAGTCTCCACTTGTACACATCTAGTAAGGCATTTTAGTGGGTCATATATAAACAAGTCAATGAAGCATTAAATGTTCCATGTGGGATGGTTAATACCAAACCGTGCTTCTTTTGAAGCATTTAACTCTAACACTATATGCTACACATCTGGTGGCCCAGGGGCGGATCTGGGTGAGGGAATGGGAGGTCACGTGACCTCACGTAACCCATAAAAAAAAATTGGAAAGACGCGGAAAAAAGGAGAAAGAAGCAGGGCAACTGAAACTTCCAAAGCAATAAAGTAATAAACCCCAACTTTTCCCCAATTCCACCCACCACCTACTCTGACACGACCACCCACCACCTCCCCCTTGCCGGCGTCGTCCATGTCGCCGCTGTCATCACTATCTGTCTGTCGGAGTCTTACTTATACTAGAAAGTAAGTTATTGATTTTCCTCCAAATTCTAAGTTTGATATTTAGAAATTTGATTTGAATTATGCTAAAAGTCTATGAAATATAATTGTTTGTTAATTTATAATTGTTGGTCTCTTAATTGCTTAAGTATCTCATATTTTCTTAACCCTAAATCATTTGCTAAATCACCAACTCACTTAATGATTAATTTGGTTATTTGAGAGATCTATTTGAGTTTAATTTATGTATATTTGGGGAATTATTGGTATTTTTTTAGTAATCTATTCTTATTTTTCTCGATAATTTGAGACCTTTGGGTAGCAATATAAATGTAAAAATGGATTGTTTTGCTAGATTAATAATAAAAAAACAAAGGTGTAGTTGCGTAGCATGTATGTGGAATCGGAACGAAGTTAGAAGGCATTCAAGATACGAATCCTTGTCGGTAGGGCGAATATATATATATATATATATATATATATATATATATATATATATATATATATATATATATATATATATATATATATATATATATATATATATATATATATATATATATATATATATATATTATTTAGGGAGTAAAAGATTATAACAAGTACTACTACCATTTAATGTAATAATATTGTGATTTCAATTATTGAACTTTATAGACAATGACGAAAAAATAAAATCGCTACTCAATACTTCAATTCCCTAACTCTTCGGAGTATGTAATAACGACAACTAATTTTTAAACTTTTTATGTTGGTTTTTTGTTTTGTTTTAGATATTGTCCGTAAAATTTTTAAAAGTGTCCCTCCTTCCCTCAAATCCTTGATTCGCCCCTGGGGTGGCCCAATACATACTAGGATGTCATGATCCTTACTTTCCAAATAAAAGTAGTCGGACTGTTTTATAAAGCAAAATGTGAAATATTGGAGTTGGAACTTCTAATATTACACAAATTATTGTCCCGCCGGCTCTTTTTGCACACTAGTGAAAACTATTTGCTTTGCCCGCCCATTTACTCTAGATCATTCAAACTGACTACAATTATAAGAATATATATATATATATATATATATATATATATATATATATATATATATATATATATATATAGGAAGGATCAAGTGAGTCCTCCTTTTAAAATTGAGTCCGTGAGTCCTCACCACATCTCTCTTGGATTAGAAAGAGATGGTTGTGATTTCTTTGAGTAATTAAAGCAAGTGACTATATTTGGTAAATATCTCTCTCTCCTTAATTTACTCATCATTTAATATCTCTTCTATAAAAAATAATTACCATCTCTCACACACATATTCCTTCACAATTAATATTTTCATTTAAAAAAAAAATTGTTATTATATAGAACTAAAAATAATAATTTACCGCATATCTTCTTCTATCCTTAATTTATTTTGTGTTACTCTTATTGCATAGAACTGTTACTCTAGTTAAAGTTTGGTGTTACTCTAACAACATCATGCAAATATGCTTACATTGATTTCAGAGTAATACGCCCCTAACACTGTACATAATTATCAACTCAACATATGAATAATAATGTTAGTCCAACATTACTAACGTGTTACTCCAATATATACTTTGTGTTACTCCAACGTTAGAATTGTGTTACTTTAATAGATACTTTGTGTTACTACATTACAAACGTGTTACTCTAATAGATACTTTGTGTTACTCCAATGTTAGAAACGTGTTACTCTAATAGATACTTACAAACGTGTTATTCTAATGGATACTTTGTGTTACTTCAATGTTACAAACGTGTTACTCTAATAAATACGCCTTACACATAATTATTGAAATACTGATTGTGTTTCCTATTTTGTTGGATATAACACTCCTTCAAATTAGGAAACAATATATTGTTTTTTTAACATAAAATCTCAATTTATCTCATCCATCCATTGTATTATAATCCAATGGATGATAAAAGAACTTAGGGACTCAAATATATAGAAGGACTCATAAGAACCCTCCTATATATATATATATATATATATATATATATATATATATATAGAAGATCCTTTGAGGCAGCTCAACTCGCCGCACCCATTGAGGCACAATCTCAACCATTAGATTAAAATCAAATTAAAGGCTAAGATTAAAACAAAAACTCATACATAAAAAAAATTTCCCCAATTTTTTTTCCCGGGGAAAAAAATCGATATTTTTCGGAATTATTTTTTTTTTCGGAAAAAAAAAAATTTCGGAATATTTTTATCCAAAAAAAAAAAAAATTTCGAAAAAAAAAAAATTCCGAAAATATTTTTCCAAAAAAAAAAAAAAAATTCCGAAAAAAAAAATTCGAAATTTAAAATAAAATTGGTATATATAAAAACAATTTCAGTGTACATAATAACTGTTTTAAGGTATATAACAATTCTATTATATCAAATAATTAAGTACATATGACAATTATTTCAGTGTATATATGTTAATTAATTGGTGTACATAGTAACCATTTGAGTGTATATAACAATAACTATTTTACTGTATATATATTTAGTTCTTAAGTGTGTATATATATATATATATATATATATATATATATATATATATATATATATATATATATATATATATATATGTAGTGAGTTTAATAGCGTATATAATGAGTTTTTTAGTGCTTATAACGGTTATTTTGATGTATGTTTCATTGTTGATTAACTGATGTACATATTAATTATTTGGGTGTATATAACAATTATTTTACTGTATATATTGAGTTCTTGAGTGTATATATGCAGTGAGTTTAATAGCGTATATAATGAGTTTTTTTTGTGTATATAACAGTTATTTTGATGTATGTTACATTGTTGATTAATTGGTGTACATAATAACTATTTGAGTATATATAACATTTTTTTACTTAAGTGTATATAACATTTTTTTTACTGTATATATTGAGTTCTTAAGTGTGTGTATATATTGAGTTTAATAACGTATATAATGAATTTTTTTAGTGTATATAACACTTATTTGGATGTATGTCCCATCTTAATCTAATGGTTTAGATTGTGCCTCAATGGGTGTAAGGAGTTACATGCCTCACCGGAACCCACCTCTATATATATATATATATATATATATATATATATATATATATAGATTTAGGATCCGGTCCGAACCACAACTTCGGTCCGAACCGTCCGAACTATATAATATAAAATAAAAGAAGCGCGATTCTCCAATTAGGGAGTATTACTTAACTACACCGTTCATCTTTCATTTTTCCCCAATTAATCCTTCCACTGTCGTTCATCCATCACTTCTCATCCTTCATCCCCAATTTGCGATCAATCAACCGCGATTCTACAAACAGATATATAATCTGATTCTTCTATTCCTCAATTCATCAAATTTTCAATCAACTAATCTTCTATCCATCAATATGAACCCCGGTAAATTATTAATTTCATCTATTTAGGGTTAGCTTATTCTATATGTAATTCAATGATTAGATTTTTGATGTTAGTTAGCTAGTTCTCGCTATTGCTGCTGCGGTTGTTGTTAATCGAATTAATTGATTTAATTTCATCGATTTAAGTTTTAAATTTCATCCATTTTTCAATCGAACTAATTCCATTTAATTCGATTTAGTGTTAGTTATTGCTGCTGCGGTTGTTGTCATCTTGTTACTACTTGTTTCCGTTCGTCTCGATTTTACAGTGTTGACATGGTAGCTGACTAGATTTTCCACGAGAATTCATAGGAACGTCGTGCGTCATTGTTGGATTCAAATCGATGCTTTTGTTCGTGTTTCTGCGGTGCTGTTGTTCGTCTCTATTGCTCTAGCTTCTTCTTCTTCGTTTTGTCTAACTATTTTGTTGTTGTGTGTCTCTCCGTGCCTTGCTGCTGCTACGTTTTGTTGCTTCTTCATCTCCTTCTCGCAAACTCTGATTTCCGTCTTTGCTATGGTTGCTATTTTATGTTCGCACTTGCTGCCGTTGTTATCGTTGTTGCTGATATTCATGTTCGATGTTGCATTTTGTCGTCCCTCTATTGCGTTTTGGTTTGGCTTTCCCCGTTTCTACTTACATTTCATCTGTGATTGAATTAGATCGTATAGCACCAGGTTGTCACAAGCTATTATTCTAAAATTTAGTATATAATCGTGCACTTACATTTCTTTAACATCTACTTGCACGTTTTCACCGTCTAGTTACACTTTCTTCATTATTATTCTAAAACTTATTACATAATCGTCCACTTACCTTGTCTACTATACACTTTTTCACCGTCTAGTTACACTTCTTTTAAACTCCAAGTTACTGATCTAAATCGGTATAGTTTTGACGAATAATTTCTAAGTTCCGGTACGTTATAGCCTTCGGTTTTTTGTTCTAGTATGCTGCTGTCGTGTTACTATAGCATTCAGCCATAGGTTTTTGTTCTAGTATGTTTCTTTGTTATTATTCTTTAATTTATTACCAGGTTGTCTCATATAGTTATATGTACCCTTTTTCGTTATGCTTTTCATAATTACACTTAATTTTGCCGGATATGAAGAATGTTCTTGCTATTCGACATAACAAAAGAAAAAGAGAAGATGAAGTTGATGATGGTGTTGATATTCCGATTTTAGGGCCACATTTTTTGAAGACAAGGATGTCAAGTAAATGATATCAAGTCGATGGGTTTTGGGGGTTTGATGACCCTAAAACTAACAAAGTTTCAGGGTTGTCTTAAGGGATATATATACTTGACCCGTTTTATGGTTAAGACGGATAGTACTGTCTTAAGGGAGATTAACTCAAGTAGTAAAGAAAAATGTAACCCTTACGAGACAAATTAAAATAGAAAGTGTAAACCATATTTAGAGATGATACAAGTTAGTCTTCTAGAATAGTCGAGTAGTTAATGTACTTCTACTAAGAATAATGTTTTGTCCTACTACAAGTTCAGTGGCCCAACTTTTGATAAACCAAAAAGCACTATGGTATTAATGATAAACTAATTATTACTCCATAACATGATGAAAATAGAATCAATTATCAGCAAATAAGTACCTAGTTGCCAAGGGAACCAACTTCAAGTGCCGACAACAGTATAATCAATTGTCTCCTGTCTTGCTTGTCACAATTTATTTTAAGCAGCTAACAGCAGTAGCACTTGACATTAAAAGTGTGAATTCATATGGCAGGAAATCGTAATCTTATGAAAAGAATGCAAAAGTTAGGCATATCTAATTGATCTCAGGACTCACTGTCATTGCATCAGCAGATGCAGATGATTTGAAGACTTGGTTTCAGAACATGAACAAAAATCAAGCAAGCTCAACCAACAATGGCCCTATATCGAATAAATCAACAGCAGAACAAGATCAATAACACCATATATAATCAATGTCTCCCATAACATAACTTCCTTAGAGATGATACAACATGTATTTAGAGACGATACAAGTCCTTAAGAACCAATACAAAAACAAGAACTCCATCAAACTGCCGGAAACTGGCCAAAACAGCAGTAATAAGTCATTACAATGATCTGATTGTAAAGTCAACAGCAGTAACGCTTCTTTGAGACACCAACAGTCTTTCCTCTACGACCTGTAGTCTTGGTGTGCTGACCACGGACTCTCAGGCCCCCAGTAGTGACGAAGACCACGATGGTTCCTATATGCCAGAGGTTGTAATCATGAGTGTACTCGGAGGCACAACACGTAAAACATAATCAGCAAACTAGAATGATAATTTTTTATTAATCAACTACTTTTATTACACACAAGCGTCTTGTGTGTAGTAACTTCATCTACCACTTTGGATGAATCTATTCTCGTAGTAAAACCGCCAACCTTGGCATATTCATTATAAAATTCTACGCCTTTGTTTATAAGTTTGAAATTTTCATCCCAATATACGGCTTAAGCTCCTCTCGACAATAGGCACTATTTGAATTGGAGTTTCAGCAACGACTTCTTCCGGGGTCACTATAAAAAAAAGTAAAAAGAATTAACAACGAACTTTTCATATGAGTCGACACAAACAAGAAGAAGAATTACTAATGAAAGTATTGTACCTGAAACAATCGTTGAACAAAGTGTCTCACAAGCATCTACTTCTACCATTTCTGAATCTTCTTCAGTTACTTGAACCTGTACATCTGCAATCACAAAATTAAACTTAAAAAATTTAATCTACAAGAAAATGAGACAATTACACTTCTATAGTCTCTACTTACACTATTACTCTCTTGTTACACTTCTTAAGAAGTGTACGTGGAGCCTTCAAAAAGTGTAAGTGGAGCCTTCAAAAGTGTAACCTACAAGAAAATGAGACAATTACACTTCTATAGTCTCTACTTACACTACATTTAGTCTCTTGTTACACTTCTTAAGAAGTGTAAGCGGAGCCTTCAAAAAGTGTAAGTGGAGCCTTCAAAAGTGTAACCTATAAGAAAATGAGAAAATTACACTTCTATAATCTCTACTTACACTTCTTTTAGGCTCTAAGAAGTGTAAGTGGAGCCTTTAAAAGTGTAACATACAAGAAAATAAGACAATCACACTTCTATAGTCTCTAGTTACACTACTTTTAGTCTCAGTGAAGTGGAGCCTTCAAAAAGTGTAAGTGGAACCTTAAAAAGTGTACCCTACAAGAAAATGAGACAATTACACTTCTATAATCTCAACTTACGCTTCTTTTAGGCTCCACTTACACTTCAAAAAGTGTAAGTGGAGCCTTCAAAAAGTGTAAGTGGAGCCTTAAAAAGTGTAACCTACCTGTATATAATTTATCTATTACCTAACGGATCGACCCATTTGAGTCAGGTTTCGATCCTAAATTTTGTTCGATCATGATGCTCCATATTCCATAATTAGCACCCACTGACAAATTTTGTTGTATACCCAAAAATCCACCAAAGAGCTTTTACTAATTGCTAGCATAATCAGCTTTCCATCTTATTAATTACTCTTCTAATTACTAATATTTTGACTAAGTGTATGATACTGAAAGAAACGTTAGTTGATGAAGTGATTAATTGTATTTAAGAGAGTGAGAGACTCTCCACTCCCAAATAAGCATCAGAAAGGTGCAATCAAGGATAAATTTGCTGATATTGAGAAACAGACGGACCTGGCGCAGGTCAAATTACTCGACATTCAACGTGATTTATGTACAGATGTGCATAACCATGATTTAATCAAGGCGGAAATAGAGGCAGCTGAGAATTTCAGGCGCTTGGACAAGGCGAGATTGTGTTTCCTTCGCCAAAAGGCCAAATTGCATTGGCTCAATGAAGGGGATGCTAACACAGCTGCGTTTCATGGGTCACTTAAGGCTAGAAGGGCGAGGAACTTGGTGAATCAGATAGAGGACAGCCAGGGTATCTTACATTCAAATGCGGATTCTATCTAAGAGGCCTTTTTATCATATTATAAAGGTCTTTTGGGTGATCGGAAGAATACCACAAAGGTTGTAGAGCATGTTATGAATTTGGGGCCTAAATGTAATGCTGCTCACTGGGACATTCTTAACTCGCCGGTCACCAGTGACGAGATACGTGATACGATGTTTAGTATTCCGAATGATAAGGCTCCGGGACCTGACGGGTATTCAAGCAAATTTTTCAAGGATGCTTGGGATGTTGTGGGAGACGAGGTTTGCACTGCTATTTTGGACTTCTTCGCGTCTGGGCGAACGTTGAAGCAGCTTAAAACCACGACTATTACGCTTATACCCAAAATTGAGAGACCGGTTTCGGTTCTCCAATTTCGTCCGATAGCGTGTTGCAACACTGTTTACAAATGCATCTCGAAGATACTCTGTTCCAGACTTGCGAAAGTTTTGCCCGACATCATCTCGCCTGTGCAAGGTGGGTTTGTTCGAGGACGAAGCATAGTAGAAAATATCCTCATATGTCAAGATCTTGTTCGATTATATTCGAGGAAAGCTGTGTCTCCGAGATGTATGATTAAAATGGATATGCAGAAAGCGTATGATACGGTTGAATGAGATTTTTTAGATCAAATGCTACGGCTCCTGAATATTCCTCAATCGATTCGATTCCTTCTGATGCAATGTGTCTCCACGACTTCGTTCTCGCTTAGCCTGAATGGAGATACATTTGGGTTCTTCCAGGGTAAACGAGGTTTGAGGCAGGGGGACCCTTTATCCCCATTGTTGTTCACTATTTGTATGGAATACCTGACGAGACTGCTCAAATATACCACGGATACCATGGATTTCAGGTACCACCCGCAATGTAAGCAACTGAAGCTCGCTAATCTCATGTTTGCTGATGATCTCTTATTATTTAGTAAAGGGGATATAGCGTCTATGATGGTGCTCCTGCGAACATTTGCTACGTTCTCCCAGGTCTCCGGACTCCAACTCAGTAAAGGGAAATCGAATATTTATTTTAATGGAGTGAAGAAGGAGGTTCAGCAGGATATACTGGCTGTTTTGGGCTGTACTGCTGGGAAGCTTCCTTTCAAATACTTGGGAGTTCCTATCAAAGCTTCGAGACTTATGATCCAAGATTGTCAGCCGTTGGTACACAATATTACTGAACGAATAAGAAGGCTGGGGCTAGAAAATTGTCTTATGCGGGTAGACTAGTCTTGATTAAGGCTGTTTTATCCACGCTTCATAATTATTTGGCGAGCATTTTCCTTCTTCCCACTGGTATCATTAAACAGATTGAAGGGCTATGCCGGACTTACCTTTGGGAAGGAGGAACAACGTTGTGGACATGACGTAGGTCCACCCCGACGCGGCGAAGCGCGGGTTTGGGTAGGCGAATGAATCTCGTGGTAAGATTGTTCTCGGGTTCGAAATTTAAGTCAAAATGGAGTCGCCACCGAATTTTGTGGTTATTCGGAACCATACGAGCCCACTCTATGTCGTCATGGGCTATACACAAAGTAAGCCCACTTCGATTTCAGAGTTTATGGGGCTCGTCCCTTTGCATTGCAATATCGATACCGTTTACACCGGCTTTCGTATATAGAATGACTCTCGTGCGCCAAGGGTTTCGGACATCCGGAAACCAAAGGTTCTGAGTAAGGGGTGAGGGTACGTGTTGGGAAGCCCACTAAGGACACCCAACCCCGCCCGCACATGGCGGCCTCTACTAAGACACCGTTCGTGTTCGTGTACGCGAGCTAGTAAATTGATTGAATGATATGCAAACAGCGTTTTAGCTAAACATGTGAGTTTTGCGTTAACTACGTCATTTAATGCATCTTATTATTTGTCGAAGTGATTTAGCATGCGAGGTTCGTTTATAAAGCGTAAAAGCAAGTAAATAAACAAAGCTCGAAAGTAAATAAATAACGTACAAGTTACACGGGCGGAAATACAACCCGGAATTCACAATACAACGTTACATAAAAATAATGAACGATATAAAGAAAGTAATATAATGATAGAAACGGACCCGTATATAAACTAGACCGCGAAAATATGTAGATGGACTAACCCCGATTAAATACACATTATGTCGTGTACTAAACGAAGGACGGAAATACGAGACTGTGGCATATTGCTAGCCCGATCTCATATCCCGTAGTCTTGTCCCGACTTATCACGTCAAAAGGTGGTCAAAGTCGTTCTACGTGTCGTGATGTGCATGGTTTTGAAAATAGGATAGTCACGTGATAGTCTTTGACATGATGACTAAAGTCGATAAAAAGGTCGGGGCTTGAATTGTGGGTCAAACCCCTCGGTTTTGTGGGTTACAGGACCCACTCGACCGAGTAGTGGTGTGACTCGGTCGAGTGCACGTTTAACGTGGCTACTGACCACTTTTTGGGGTGCTACTCGATCGAGTGGCCCATGGCACTCAATCGAGTGCCCCCTGTACGAAGCATGGCTCGTTTCGTTTTTATGACTTAAAATCGATGAACGGTCAAACCAAATACAAATATCGCACGATTTGTATTTAATTCGGCCTCCGGTACTATAATCGTGTATGAACGATTATAATACCGTCACCGAAGTTTTAGGAAAACGTTTACGTTAGATTAGAAAATTTTGAATTGGTGACGAAATGTATCCCTCTACGTCACGACATCGGAACTAACCTTTTCGGGTTACATGATGTCGGTTTTCGTGTCAACGGGTTTCGTACCAATTATGGAAAGGGAATTAAATCCGTTCAACTACGACCGATCACGGTCGCGTCACGCCCTTGAGTACATTGGGGCGGGGCTCCTCGAAAGGGCTCCACCTCCGTCGTTGCTCGTAAAGGGGTTAGACGGACCAAAAGTGATCATCGTAGTCCAACGTTTTAAAACCGATTTTTGATGTTGATATATGTATATACGCGGTATTATTAATGTTAATGACGATAAAATGATACAAAAACGAAAATATGAAAGGTACAAAAAATGCTAGTGTTAGTGTTACTATGATTACAAAGATGATGCAAAAATACGATAAATAAAGCGAAAAGGAGACTAGAGATTAAGACGGGGTTTAGGACACCCTCAACATACATGCTTAGTAAGGACCTCGGAAATGGACTCGTAAATAGCGGCACGGCTTGGGAGTATCGAGGATGTACGCGAGTTATGGTTTATATGGATGTGTGTGTGTGTGTGTCGGTTTATCGAGGGACGAGAGCTCGGTTTTTGTGTGTTTTTGGCTTAGGATTTCTAAGGCTTTTAAGGTGATGAAGTAGGGTTGAAGTAGGGTAAAATGTGGCTGAAATTGTAGGGTAAAAATGCTTAAAAAATCTTCTTAAATGCATGGGGGGGTGAAGCGGTATTTATAGACTTCACCCCTCGACATAGGGGCACTCGATCGAGTGGCCCTAGTGCACTCGATCGAGTGCCTTCGCAAACGGGCCAAACCCGGGTTCAAAAGGCTCCACTCGATCGAGTGGGGTCAATCCACTAGATCGAGTGGGTCAAACGGGTGAGATAAAATAGGGAAGTTTTGACTTTGTTGATTTGATTGACTTTTTGAATTTTATTTTTTGCGCCAACTGAACCTGGTTGTTTTATGAGACGGTTTCGTCTTTGACCGGGTTTTGACCCGGTCGCCAAAAGACGGGAATTATTTTTGGTGTCGGTTTTGGCCCAAATTAGTCTCATTTGACTCGGAACGACCCACTGGGCCTGAATTTGAGGTCTGTTTTGTGAGATTTTTACTCCACTAAAAGTCCATGTCGGATATTATGAATTCCGAGTCCAAGTCCGAGTATACCAAGTCACGTTTGCGGGTGTCTACAGAGCCCCAACTCTGACTGAGGCTTGGACAAGGCGAAAGTCAGAGTAGCTACCAAGCCCGTTAAGACCTGGTAGACTTCCGGTCGGGTCGTTTATAGTCCAGTGGACTCGCGTGAAGGGCTCGCCAACCATAAGCAGAGGGTCATACCTGTCCTGATGATGATAGCTTCACGGGGAATCAGACTTGTAGCATAAGTCCTGGGCGCGCCTATATGTGGGCCCATCCCGTATCATTTCGGGAAAAATGCCGCCTCGGGCGTTCAGCTGGGGAAGTATGTGACCTGTACGAGCTTGCTTTTGAAGCCTTGAATCGTACCTGAGCTGATGATGAGGCTCCGTGGGGAGTAAAGCCTGCCTCTTTTGGGGAGTAGGTGTACCCGTATGCCGACACATCGCACTTTGGATGTAGCACACCGGGGAAAAGCTGACTCCGTTGGGGAAATTAAATAGTTTCGCGGGGACTTGCTTCTGAAGTCCGGGGTGTACCTGTATGCTGACACATAACAACTTATATGTAACACATAGGTAAAATATTGACTCTCGCTGGGGAGAAAAAGATTGAATTTTTTTTGGAGGGACCAAAAGTTTTGAACAGAATTTTGTCGCGAAGAAATTTTATCACACAAAAAAAAAATTGGAGACTCTTAGGAAAGCTCGGGACAGCTTGATTCCTATTCTGGGTTCAAGTTGGAAATCAGGCCTGCGCGCGCATAGGGCCCAACTTGCTGAGGAGGCAGGGTAGTTAGGTTTTCTGTTAGGTTTTCTCATTATAAATATGAGAATCCCTGCTTCAACTTTTTATATTCCAACTCAAACTCTTCTTTCCCCTCTCAAAATCTTTTAGACTTTTAAGAAAGTTAGAGATTTCTGTCATGGGTATCGATCACTTGACTGCTATGCTGCTTGCTTGGTCCCAGTACTTTCGGGATGAAGAGAAGGTCCGGCTGACTCAGATGGGGATAGTCAATTTATTCCCTTTTCAGCGTCTGATAGTCGACTCGCATTTTCTGGACGCCTGTCTGTCGTTTTGGGACACCACCCATCACGTGTTTGCGTTCCCACGGGGCGAGATGTGTCCTTTGCCTGAGGAGGTTGCGGCTATAGGTGGTTGGAGCCTTGCTGCTCAGCCAGCTATTCCTCCGTTCTACCCGGATCCAAGGAGGCGTTTGAGGGAATTCTTGGGTTTGTCTCATGCTGAGACAAACCGAATGGTGCAGGGAGATAACGTTTCCCTATTTGATTTGGCCGATAAGTTCATGAACCCTCGAGATGTAAGGGCCACCCCTGCTCATAGGCGTAGGGCATTCGCCTTTTGCATGCTGCACTGCTATGTCTTCGAAGGGTTGATAGAACTTGACTCATGCATGGGTCAAATTAGGCTGATCGGAGTGGTTGACCAGATGGAGACTGGTCATAGCCCTGCTTGGCTAGCCACTGGGGAGATCATCATGGGTCTGGATGCTAGACGGCTCGACCCGACCCGACGGTTGATGGGGAGTACCCGTTTCCTGCAGGTATACCTCTCGTTTTTTTTTTTTTTTTTTTTTGTGTGTTCCCGTTTCACGCGAATTTCCTGATTTTCGTAAGTCACTCGATCGAGTGGACCTGTCACTCGATCGAGTGACAATCATACCGGGCTACTGCCTATTTTTGACAGGCTTACTCGATCGAGTCAGCTGCTGTACTCGATCGAGTGGGCTGTAGCGGACCATTAAATGGCTTACGAAGCTTGTGTATACTTTTCAGATATGGTTGTCGGAACGGCTGTCAATCATAGAGACTCCTCCGAGCATTCCCAATTATCGGAGTAGTCAAATTAGCTCAAGGAGGCGAAAGATAAGCTCGTACCATAACCCGAGCTTACTGGGATGAAGAGCTGGTATTCCACGAAGGTCCCTTGATCAGGTGGACCGTCGCTTGGTGGTTCCTTTCGAAATTGACCGGACTGGCTAAGAGAGACCAAGCCCGGTACCTGACGATCCTGTCCTTAGACTGGACAGTTCACATTTATCCGGACCGTCTCCTAGGGCAGTTCGGTTCGTCTCAGCGCATCCCTGAGACTGAAGCCATTATCAGCGTCTCTCTCCAATTGACGGACGCTATGTGCGACACCTGGTTGCAACGATGGTTCACTCGTCCTACATGGACTATACCCAGCCCTTGCCAATCCGCTTGGGTGTCACGGGCTTATCAGAAATGGACTTCTAAGGAGTCCGAGGAAGCTCGAAAGGCCCTGAAGCTTGAGGAGGCCTTTGAATTGGTTCATCGCGAGTCGGCGAAGGACAACAGGGACTTTTTCACCGGGGAATATATTCCTGAGGCTACAGTCCGGGGAGAATCGGGTCTTAAGTCACAAACTAAGACTCGATCTAAGGAAGTCGGTTCTAGCAGCACTCGAGGGCAGACCGACTTGGAACGACGACTTGGGCCGAGGTTGGCGGTCCGGGACCGACTTGGTCCGCGTGACCGGCTCCCTGAGCCCGTTAGGGCTCGACTTGGGCCTGTTGATGTGATAGAGGAGTCCGGCTCAAACAATCGAGCCCGGGCTAGAGAAGTTCCCGTGGTGATTCGGGAACGCTCCCCTCCACGTCGTCGCCAGTGGACGGCCAAGGAGGCTAAAGACAAGGGGAAGGGCAAGATGCCTTAAGTGCCGAGTCCTTAGATTTTATTATTATTTAAGTATTATTATTATTTTTTGTTGTGTGGCCCCTTTTTTGTATATTTTTTTTGAATTCCTGCATTTTCGTAATTTTCCGAGTTTATCGGGATTTTTTTTTTGAATTAATAAAAGAAGTTTATTATTAAACCGCTCCTGTCTTTTCTTGATTGCATTGGTTGTGCCCTTTTGAGGGGCTGCCTACGTATCCGCGATTAGCAGAATCAAACCAAACGTAGTTCAGGCATAGGAAATTTGCAATCTCGAATTACACCAAGACTATTGGTTCAAGATGTTTATGACAGTAGAATAAGTAATTCTAGCTCATTGACTTGCTTTTTGTAAAAAAATGATTTTGATAAAATTTGCTAATGACATTGAGAAGAGGCTAGGGGTAGTAACGCTTCAGTTGGTCCAGGTTGGTTGGATTGACAAACTCGTTCCCGTCCAGGTCCGTCAGCATCACTGCTCCCCCTGATAGGATTTTCTTCACCAGATATGGACCAGCCCAATTGGGTTTGAACTTTCCCGTTGGGTCGACTGGTAGTAGAGCTCGAACAGACTTAAGGACTAGATCGCCCTCCTTAATGTTCCTGGGCCTTACCCTTTTGTTGAAGGCCCGTTGAATCCTCTTCTGGTAGATTTGGATGTTATTGAGGGCACGAGACCGTCGTTCGTCTAGTAGAACCAGTGAGTCATATCGTGCTCGAACCCAGTCAGCTTCGGGTACTTGACTTTCTAGCAGAATTCTGAGGGACGGTACCTCTAGCTCGACTGGTTGGACTGCCTCCGTCCCGTAGGTTAGGTAATATGGTGTCGCCCCGGTTGCGGTGCGAATTGACGTTCGGTATCCCCATAGGGCAAAAGGTATTTTGTCGGGCCAGTCCCGGTAATTATCAGCCATCTTTTTGAGTATGGTGACAATTGTTTTGTTAGCCGCCTCTACTGCTCCATTTGTTTGGGGACGGTAAGGCGAGGAAGTATGCCTTTGGATTTTATATTTGGTCAGCAGGGCCTCAGTCTCGGCTTGAAAGTGAGTCCCGTGATCACTGATAAATTCAGAGGGAATCCCATATCGACATATTATCTTGTTTTGGATGAACTTGGCGACATGCTTAGCATTGAGGATGCGATATGATTCAGCTTCGACCCATTTGGTGAAATAGTCGATAGCTACCAAAATAAAGCAATGCCCACCGGTACCCGAGGGATTTATTTTCCCGATTATGTCGATACCCCATGTTGAGAATGGCCAGGGTGACGTCATGGTATAGAGTAGCGATGACGGCATATGTTGCACATTGCCAAAGATTTGACAGTTATGACAATGTTTGACATACGACCGGCAATCGGCTTCCATGGTATTCCAATAATAACCGAGCCTCATGATTTTCCGGACCAGCATGTGGGCATTCATGTGTGGGCCGTTCTCACCATCGTGTACTTCGGCCATAACCTTTTTAGCCTTATACTTGTCAACACAAAGGAGAAGAGCCCCCTGTGCCGTCTTTTTATACAGTTGCCTGTCGTCGGTACAGATAAATTGGGTGGCTAGCCTTCGTAAGGCTTTCTTGGCTCGTCCTTCCGACCCGGGAGGATATTCTCCGTTTGTCAGGTATGTTAACACAACCTGATACCATGGTTCGGGATCAGTTACTTCAATGTCTTCTATGTCGCAAATGTATGCTGGCTCGGACCGTCTTTCGACGCAAATCGGCATACTAGTCACGTGGTCGGGAATATTCAGTAAAGATGCGAATTTTGAGAGTGCATCTGCAAACTGATTTTCTTCCCGGGGCAGATATATATACTCTACCTTTTGGAATTGTTTCTCGAGATCCCTTACTCGTGCCTGGTAGGCCACGAGATTAGCATTTCGAGTCTTCCATTTTTGAAGTGCTTGGTTAATGACCAAGGATGAGTCACCATGTACCCGGAGATTTGTAATCCCCAGATTGGCAGCGGCTTGTAGCCCGTAAATGCATGCTTCGTACTCTGCTGCATTATTGGTAACATCAAAGTCCAGTTTGATGGAGACGGGAGTATGTTCCCCTTTTGGTGAAATTAAGAGGATCCCGACTCCGAACCCTCAAAAATTAGATGCTCCATCGAAGTATAAATCCCAAGTTTCAGTATCGGTATGGAAAATATCTTCGTCTAGGAAGGACCAAGTGTCGGTGTGTCCTTCCTCGGTTATCGGGCTATCGGCGAGAAATTCAGCTACTACTCGACCTTTAATAGCCTTTAATGGTACAAACTTTAAGTCGAACTCTGCCAGCATTAGAGTCCATCTAGAAATTCGACCATTGAGAATGGGCTTTTCGAAGATGTATTTGATGGAATCCATCTTGGATAGCACATGGACCTCGTAACTGAGCATATAATGTCGGAGTTTCTTGGTGGCCCAGACTAGAGCCAAACACGTCTTTTCGAGCATGGTATATTTGCACTCATACTCTAAAAACTTCTTGCTGATGTAGTAAATGGCTCTTTCTTCGGAGTCAACTGTCTGAGCCAGCATAGCCCCCATGGCTGTCTCGGTCGTCGTTAGGTATAACGACAGAGGCAAACCGGGCTAAGGTGGCATTAAAACTGGCGGTGCAGACAGAATTTCCTTGATCTTGTCGAAAGCAGTTTGGCACTTGTCATCCCATAGTACCCGTTCTCCTACCTTCAGTTTCTTGAAAATTGGTTCACACACCATGGTTAGTTTGGAAATGAACCGACTGATGTACTGGACTTTCCCAAGGAATCCCCTTATTTCTTTTTCGGTTTTCGGAGGTTGCATCTCGGTAATGGCTTTGATTTTAGTTGGGTCGACTTCGATACCTCGTTGGCTAACGATATGACCCAGTAATTTGCCTGATGTTACCCCGAAACTGCACTTTTGAGGGTTTAACCTCATGTTGTATTTGCGCAATCGGGTGAAAAATTTTCTTAGGGCGGTGATGTGACCGTCCCGTTCTTTGGATTTGACGATCATGTCGTCTACATAAACTTCTACCTCTTTATGCATCATGTCGTGTAATAAAGTGGTAGCAGTCCTTTGATATGTGGCCCCGACATTAATGAGACCGAAAGGCATGACGGTATAGCAGTAAGTACCCCAAGGTGTTGTGAAGGTAGTCTTACTCATATCTTCTTCCGCCATCTTGATTTGATTATACCCGGCGTACCCATCCATGAATGATAGAAGGGCATGATCGGCCGTGTTATCCACCAGTATGTCGATGTGTGGTAACGGCAAATCATCTTTCGGGCTCGCCTTGTTAAGATCCCGAAAATCTACACATACCCGCACCTTACCGTCCTTTTTAGGAACCGGCACGATGTTTGCCACCCAGTCCGGATATTCGGACACTTGTATGAAGCCGACCTTGAACTATTTATCGACTTCTTCTTTTACTTTGAGAGACCACTCGGGCCTCATCCGACGAAGCTTTTGTTTGACCGGTCTGCACCCGTCTTTGATTGGTATGTGGTGCTCGGCTATTTCCCGGTCTATCCCCGGCATGTCCTTGTAGGACCATGCGAAGACATCCTTGAACTCTTGGAGGAGGCTTACGAACTGTTGTTTCTCCTCGGGATCTAAGGATAACCCTATCTTAAGTGTCTGAGGCTCTAAGGTTGTTCCCACATTTATGGACTCGGTTTCTTCGATCACCGGGTTCCGGGACTCCCTTTGCTCTAGTTGCTCGATCAGATGCGGAGGTAAGGGTACCTGTTCGTCTGATTTCTCAATGTCATAGCATAAAACATTTTTAAAAGCAGAATTTGAAAGAGACAAGTCGTAAGTAGAACGGTTGTTATTATTGATTGAAAATTTGGAGAACAGCTCAAAGAGAGCAGCCATCTGATCATTGGTCAGTGGCGGGATAGGTAGGGCATTCAGGACAGACCCCGAAGTGCCTGCAGCAGGAATAATAAAAGGGAGGGGGGTTACAGGAGTGACTCTAGCACCGACTTCCCTAGACTCGATCTTAGACTCTGACTCAGACTCCGACTCAGACTCGGACTCGCACTCAGACTCAGGCATGTCTCCCTCTCCGGTGACCAGCTTGTAGATCCTTCCCTGACTGTCAGTCCACTTGACACTCTTCCTCCAGGCCCTGTTTCCCGTCTCGGAACCAACATCCGAGATCAGCTTGGTCGGGTCAAACCTGTTGCTGCGGAGGATCAGGTTGACCAAGTCTTCCTTTGGAGTTGGGGCTATGGTGTCTTCCCCAAATAGTAGCCCTAGTGCGGGCTCAGCATCTTCAGCTCCGTTGGATTGGATGAGGGCGAACACGTCATCCGGGATGTAGTTGCAGTCCCGGGCCAAGTGTGTCCCGAGCTGCATAGCATTGGGTTGGTATAGACCAACCTGGATAGCCCCAAACGCCGGTGTGACAAAGTAGTCAGCCAACCGTGGGCTATAAGGGCTCAAGTAGATACCCTTAAGGATGTTGCAGGCCTTCTCAATTCCTGCGCGGACAACATTGTCGGGAGTTATGGCATACCCGAGACCAAAGTGAGACTCTTCGTCTTTGAGAACCTCGATGATCTTCCCAGCTGGAAGATCGGGTCGAGAGGTAGCCCCCGGAAAGTATCCTAGGTTTTGGAGCATCATGTCAATACTCGTAGTGAAGTAAGGCCTAAAGAGGTACTCTTCCTCGATCATCCCCACAAAATCGAACCCCCAGAGGTCCGTGCGTCCCGTGGCGTTACAGCTAGCCACAGTCATTGGTGTTGCCTCTAAAGTGATGACATCGTTAAGCAGAGGCATCTTGATCTTTCGGTGGAGGGTGGAGGACACCGCCTTGACCGCGTGGATCCAAGGCCTACCTAGGAGCAAGTTGAACGATGAGGTGACATCGATCACCTGGAATTCGAGCTCCTTTTCTATTGGGCCGGTTATGATGGTCAGTTTCACGGCCCCAGCTACCGACTTTGGGCTCCCATCGAAAGCTTGGATGGTCTGAGCTGTCGGGATATAGTCAGCCTCGGTAATGCCGAGGGCTTTTGCGGTCCTTAGAGGGAGGACATTCACAGCGGACCCATCATCAACCAGGGTCATAGGGAGGTATTTTCCTCGGCAAACCACCGTAATGTAGAGGGCCAGATTGTGGGAGGCCCCGAATGGCGGTAGATCGGCTTCGGAGAAAGTGATCGTCGGACCTCCTTCCTTAGCTTTGCCCTTTAGGTGGGGCAGGACCGTGGCTACCATCTCACCAGGGGTAACCAAAGAGTCAACCTTAATTTGATCGAGAGCCTTTGTAAGTGCTTCTCGATGTTCTTGAGAACTAACCAGGAGTTTCCATATAGTGAGGTCAACTCGGGCTTTCTTCAATTGCTTCACGAGAGCCGTTTCAGCAGTCGGCTCCTCAGGGGCAATTTCCGTAATGACGGTTGTCGGGATAGGGGCGTCCTTAGAGCGAGTGGCTTGGTAGGGACGACCAAGGTGGTTACTGGTTAGGACTCGGGATTTAGTCTTTCGAATCTCCTCGGCGGTGATGGGGACAGCTTCCCCTTTTGTGAGGTAGACATCATCTTCGTCGTCGAACCAGATCCCGTTCACTTGCGGGATAAATGGAGAGATAAGGTGGGAGCAATCAATAACCTCCCCGGTAAAGATGGCGTGGGAGCTGAAAGGGTTCTCCTTGTTGCTGGGCTTATCTCCGGGTAGCGGGATTTTACCGCTTTCAATCAGGTCCTGAATCAGGTGCTTCAGCTTCCAGCACTTCTCGGTATCATGCCCATTGCCTCGGTGGTACTGGCAATAGGCTTGGGCATTGTAGTTCTTGGAGCGTCGCTCAACCGGAACTTCAGGAGTTGGGCCTATCGGTTGGATTAGGCCTTTTGAGGATAGCCTATGTAAGGCATAAGTATAGGTCGTGCCTATGTCAGTGAAAACCCGAGGTGGGGTGTTCTTCTTAGACGGGGCATCTAGTAGATTAACCGCGTCGAAAATGCTGCGGGTTGCAGCTTGAGGCTTGGTTGTGGAGGAAGAAGCCCCTTGGTAACCCTTAGCAGCGGCCTTAGTGAGGCCTTCCAGTCTTAAGTCATCTTCGATCCTCATACCCATTTCAGTAAGGGTGGTGAAATTGGGTATGACAGCGTATCGGAGGTGAACCCGGTAAGATGGGAGGAGGTTCTTGACAAAGGCCTCCACCAAAGTCTTCTCACTGGGCTTATCGACCAGTTTCACGCTCTCGGCCCTCCATCGTTGAAGGTATTTGGTAAAACATTCCTTCGGCTCCTGGGCCATAACCTCCAGAGATCTCATTGTGGTTTGGATCTCGGTGTTGTCAGCATAATTCCGAGCGAACTCGGTGGCCACATCATCCCAAGTAGGGTATTTCTTTGGGTCTAGCCTGTACTACCAGGCCCGAGGGTGCTTTTCAAGAGACGCAGCAAAGAGGTTCTTGAACATGGTAGAGTCCACCCCTTTGATGGCCATGAACTCCTTGAAGGCCCGTACATGTAGTAACGGGTCTTCAGTCCCTTCGAACATGGGCAAACCGGTGAGGTTCAGGTTTGCAGGCAGCTTGTCACTCAGTGGGTTATACTCACGACTATTCTCCCGATGGATATTATTGGTCCCAGTCAAGTGAACTTGTTCCTCTAGTCGACGTACTGAGCTAACTAGATCAGCCAGGGGCGGCATTTGGAGTCCTGTGCTCCACCGCAGCCAATCGAGTGACGATGGCAACTTGTCCAGCCCTCATTTCATTCAGTTGGGCGTCGATGTCGGCTTTTTTGTCGACCATGGCGTCCACAGAGGTTTTCAGATCAGCTAAAGCAGCTTCCATTCTGCGAGTGTGTCTGGTTGATGGTGGCCTGTCTGTAAGAACACCCCGTAATCAGAAACCGAACCCAGTCTTGGAATCAAAGGAAACAGTACATCCCGAGCGACCCAAAAAGAAAGGACTGAGTGGAAAAGACTCGAGAAAGACATCTAGACGGATGACTTGTGGGTGGTATGACTTCCTTAGGATTTCGGCTTTGTGGGCCTAGTCCCGTTCGAAGGAAGGTCCACGTGAGATTACTTCCCAGACTTTTGACTCGAGTGCATGGACGGACTTTCCTTTGTAGGGGTATGCCCTACGCGGGTTGGTCGTGCCTTGACAAATAAGGCGGACTCGGGAAAGGGGGGGAACTCGTGATATAAGATCGACGGAGTTTCGACGCTATAAACCCTCTACATACTATGCAAAGACCCGACACACGGATAGACGGTAGGTCCTATAATAAGGAAGGTTTATTTTAAGAAAGTTGAAAGTTGAGGTTTGAATGCAAAATGAACGAATTTCTGAGAGTTTTGAAAACTGAAAACGGAATTTCGAAAACCGAGATTAGAATTTTGAAAAGGAAAATTCCGAAAATCAAGGTGGGGGTGGAAATTCGAGAACTAAAACGGACAGCATGCCGACTACAGAAAAGGATATTTTGAGTCAAATCGTTGATCCTAAATTTCGGCGGCATTCCGAGTTTTGAAAATTGGATATTTTGAAGAGGTGAGTCCCGAAATGGGCAGCATTTCGGGTTTTCGAAATTGGGCGTTTTGGAAAGACGGGTCCCGAAATGGACAGCATTTCGGGTTTTTCGAAAGGTGGGTATTTTTGGAAAGATGCAATTTTGAAATGACGGTTTTTTGAAAAAATGACACGGAAACCAAGTAGCATGTAGTCAAACAAGCATTATAACGACGCTCATGTATGCTTTACACTAAGTCTCGGTCGGTCAAAATAGGGTCTATACCAACAACGATGGCTTTCTCGTGTGATGGACGGACTCCCTAAGCCGAGTTGGTCTTAGGACATGCCGCGAAACCGAGACGAGTTTCACCATCGATATCTTTAGCGCACCCATGTAGGAATGCACCGTGGTATAGTGGGACGTCGGTCACAAGTAACCGGCCCGGGCAAATTTGGGTTATGCATGAATCATTAAACTAATGCGCGCACACTAATCTACGAACGATTTCTCTTCGAGTCTCACCCTAGGAAGCCCGATGACATGTGGTACATCAGGTATCCCCAGCGGAGTCGCCAAATTGTGGACATGACGTAGGTCCACCCCGACGCGGCGAAGCGCGGGTTTGGGTAGGCGAATGAATCTCGTGGTAAGATTGTTCTCGGGTTCGAAATTTAAGTCAAAATGGAGTCGCCACCGAATTTTGTGGTTATTCGGAACCATACGAGCCCACTCTATGTCGTCATGGGCTATACACAAAGTAAGCCCACTTCGATTTCAGAGTTTATGGGGCTCGTCACTTTGCATTGCAATATCGATACCGTTTACACCGGCTTTCGTATATAGAATGACTCTCGTGCACCAAGGGTTTCGGACATCCGGAAACCAAAGGTTCTGAGTAAGGGGTGAGGGTACGTGTTGGGAAGCCCACTAAGGACACCCAACCCCGCCCGCACATGGCGGCCTCTACTAAGACACCGTTCGTGTTCGTGTACACGCGCTAGTAAATTGATTGAATGATATGCAAACAGCGTTTTAGCTAAACATGTGAGTTTTGCGTTAACTACGTCATTTAATGCATCTTATTATTTGTCGAAGTGATTTAGCATGCGAGGTTCATTTATAAAGCGTAAAAGCAAGTAAATAAACAAAGCTCGAAAGTAAATAAATAACGTACAAGTTACACGGGCGGAAATACAACCCGGAATTCACAATACAACGTTACATAAAAATAATGAACGATATAAAGAAAGCAATATAATGATAGAAACGGACCCGTATATAAACTAGACCGCGAAAATATGTAGATGGACTAACCCCGATTAAATACACATTATGTCGTGTACTAAACGAAGGACGGAAATACGAGACTGTGGCATATTGCTAGCCCGATCTCATATCCCGTAGTCTTGTCCCGACTTATCACGTCAAAAGGTGGTCAAAGTCGTTCTACGTGTCGTGATGTGCATGGTTTTGAAAATAGGATAGTCACGTGATAGTCTTTGCACGTGATGACTAAAGTCGATAAAAAGGTCGGGGCTTGAATTGTGGGTCAAACCCCTCGGTTTTGTGGGTTACAGGACCCACTCGACCGAGTAGTGGTGTGACTCGGTCGAGTGCACGTTTAACGTGGCTACTGACCACTTTTTGGGGTGCTACTAGATCGAGTGGCCCATGGCACTCAATCGAGTGCCCCCTGTACGAAGCATGGCTCGTTTCGTTTTTATGACTTAAAATCGATGAACGGTCAAACCAAATACAAATATCGCACGATTTGTATTTAATTCGGCCTCCGGTACTATAATCGTGTATGAACGATTATAATACCGTCACCGGAGTTTTAGGAAAACGTTTACGTTAGATTAGAAAATTTTGAATTGGTGACGAAATGTATCCCTCTACGTCACGACATCGGAACTAACCTTTTCGGGTTACATGATGTCGGTTTTCGTGTCAACGGGTTTCGTACCAATTATGGAAAGGGAATTAAATCCGTTCAACTACGACCGATCACGGTCGCGTCACGCCCTTGAGTACATTGGGGCGGGGCTCCTCGAAAGGGCTCCACCTCCGTCGTTGCTCGTAAAGGGGTTAGACGGACCAAAAGTGATCATCGTAGTCCAACGTTTTAAAACCGATTTTTGATGTTGATATATGTATATACGCGGTATTATTAATGTTAATGACGATAAAATGATACAAAAACGAAAATATGAAAGGTACAAAAAATGCTAGTGTTAGTGTTACTATGATTACAAAGATGATGCAAAAATACGATAAATAAAGCGAAAAGGAGACTAGAGATTAAGACGGGGTTTAGGACACCCTCAACATACATGCTTAGTAAGGACCTCGGAAATGGACTCGTAAATAGCGGCACGGCTTGGGAGTATCGAGGATGTACGCGAGTTATGGTGTATATGGATGTGTGTGTGTGTGTGTGTCGGTTTATCGAGGGACGAGAGCTCGGTTTTTGTGTGTTTTTGGCTTAGGATTTCTAAGGCTTGTAAGGTGATGAAGTAGGGTTGAAGTAGGGTAAAATGTGGCTGAAATTGTAGGGTAAAAATGCTTAAAAAATCTTCTTAAATGCATGGGGGGGTGAAGCGGTATTTATAGACTTCACCCCTCGACATAGGGGCACTCGATCGAGTGCCTTCGCAAACGGGCCAAACCCGGGTTCAAAAGGCTCCACTCGATCGAGTGGGGTCAATCCACTCGATCGAGTGGGTCAAACGGGTGAGATAAAATAGGGAAGTTTTGACTTTGTTGATTTGATTGACTTTTTGAATTTTATTTTTTGCACCAACTGAACCTGGTTGTTTTATGAGACGGTTTCGTCTTTGACCGGGTTTTGACCCGGTCGCCAAAAAGACGGGAATTATTTTTGGTGTCGGTTTTGGCCCAAATTAGTCTCATTTGACTCGGAACGACCCGCTGGGCCTGAATTTGAGGTCTGTTTTGTGAGATTTTTACTCCACTAAAAGTCCATGTCGGATATTATGAATTCCGAGTCCAAGTCCGAGTATACCAAGTCACGTTTGCGTCCGATCATCATCGGGTGTTTTTCGGAGACTACCATAGACACGTGGCAGTCAAAATGCGGGTGTCTACAAACGTATACTAGGTCCCCTCTGGTTGCTTGGAAGAAAGTGTGTTTGCCATACAAAGAGGGCGGGCTGAATCTGAACCAATGTTCCAACTGGAATAAAGCAGCAATAGGGAAACTGGTTTGGTGGGTTGCGAATGATCCGACCAGGCTATGGGTATCGTGGGTACATTCGGTCTACCTGAAAGGACAAACATGGATGCAGTACGAGCCTCCGACGGACGTTGGATGGGGATGGAGACGGATATGCAAGGTGAAAGAAAAATTCAAAAGTGGCTTCGAGGGAGGAGAATGGAACGAACATAAGCGATATACGATTGCCCAAGGTTATAATTGGATCAGAGATAGGGAGAATGAAGTGGATTGGTATAGGCTAGTGTGGAATAAGTGGACTATACCGAAGCATCGTTTTATGGCGTGGATGTATCAGCACGATGCTATGAACGTGAAGGTCAAATTATTCGGCCTCAATTTGATCTCTGACGACCTGTGTTGTATTTGCCGCGAGAAATCGGAAGATAAGAGCCATCTGTTTTGGGATTGTGAATATAGTCGTAAAATCTTGAAGAGCGTAGGGGATTGGCTGAACCACGATTTTAGCAAGACTCTCACCAACGTACAGCGTGATGGGATGAAGGGAAGTCGTCTACAACGTGCTGTGATTAACAGTGTGATGAATGCATCCATCTACTATATTTGGGAGCAAAGAAACAAATGTAGGATCGATGATTGTCTACTTAGAGCGTTGATTGTTAGTATGAACATTATTAAAGAACTGAAAATGTTTTTTAATAATGTCCAGAAAGGGAATCTCACCATTAGAGATGATAGCTTCATTTCTAGATTGACGAACTCATAATGTATATTTGATTGATTTTTTGATTAATATACTTCTTACAATTACCCAAAAAAAAAGATACAATCTTTTTTGATGAAGTATCAGAAAGGTGCAATCTTTCCAACTTGATCATCATCAGCCTAAACTTAGAATAAAAAGATTCATTACTAATCAATCACAAACTCAATCAGTCAATGAGCAGTGAAACTAATCCCGATCTGATAAGTTACTAATCCTCAAACATCACAAACAAGAATTCCAATCGATACGATATTGAAGCTTATCGAGAACAATAATTGACACAATTCAGAAAAATAATAAGACCATCCAAAAGCTAACTACTCGGAAAAATAAATTGAATATAGGTATACCTGGTGAGAAACCGAAAATCGAAAATAACAACAGCAACACGAACAACAGCAATGAAAAATGACGAATGAGATGAATACCTGGGGAATGATGTAGATATAAGTAAAATTAGGGTGAAAAAAAATCAAAAATTAGAGTAAAAAAAAAACTGAAAATCAAAAATAGGAATCACAAATCGCGGACAACAAACGATTGATTGATTGCTTGAGTTGGTGCGTTGATTGATTGCGTTGAGAGCGTGCGTTGATCTCAGGGGTGAGTTGCTTGAGAAATCGATTGGGGAAGAATGAGGGCGTGCGTGTGTTTTGAATTGGGGAAGAATGAAATTAACAGTAAGGGATGAGATAATTGCGCGTGTTTTCTATTTTTTTGGTTATTATATAGTTAGGATGGTTCGGACTGAACTAAGGTTCGGACCGGATCCCGGCCCTATATATATATATATATATATACATATCCTTATAATTCTCCCGCCCTATATATTAAAGTTGCTTTATATATCCTCTTCGTAATTATTACTTCTCCTAATTTTAAATGATTGTCTTGTTTCAATATAATATCCATAACATATGTTCAACGAACAGGACAATCATTTAAAAAAATCGGAGAGTATTAATTTGCATTAAACATGAATTAAGATTTAAAAAAAAAAAAAACATTACAGAGTGCAGACTTATGAAAATGCATAATATTTCATACAGTAGGTATACATACACTAGCTAGCTTAGGGGTTGGAGTAGTAACTTAAGTTGCTAAGTTTGGGCGTTGTTACAAAATTCAATGTAACCGTAATCAAGCAACTCTTCTATCATTTGCTCTATAAGCGCCTGATCATCTTCAAGTAACGGATAATGACCATTATTATTATTATTATTATTATTATTATTATTATCTTCCTCCGGCCAACTCACAGGGGTCGTTTCGACACTACTAGGCTCTCCATTGTCCCTGCTAGTAGGACGAGTAACCACATTAATATTGTTGACAACAACTTGATGCTCATGCCTTTTTGTCAGTTCAAGGCTGGCTTGGACATGGCATTTATGTAACTTTGCTGCAAGACTTGAAGACAATAGCTTAGAAGACGAAGGTGATGATGATGATGATGAGGACGAAGGGAAGTTGGTTCGAGCGTTGGGTCCACACATTAGTCTTGCTGCTTCGTCGTATGCTCTTGCTGCGTCCTCCGCCGTTTCAAACGTCCCTAGCCATATTCTCGTTTTCCTGCACCCATTCAAACACTACGGCATTAGTGTTATAATTGAACCTCAACCTCGTTGTTAAACCTAAAAAAACTTTTATCACTTGAGCTAACTTTTGTTCATTGTACGTAAAAATCGAGAAACCTGGGATATGTTCTCTCTGTCTCAATCATTTGTATATTTTTTTATATATATTACTAGTAAAAATTATTTTAATCAATGGTAAATAATGACCAAGACAGAAAGATTATTTTTTTGTCATGCAACTCATTATATAATATTATAGTATATCTTAATCGTCTATTTATTTTTATATAATGAGAAATATTTTAATTAAAAGCAAATACAAATGGAATGCATAAGGGATAGAGAATTACAATAATGGGTGACGAATTTCGGATACCCAGGAACCCCAATGTCTTTGTCGTACGCCTCTATATCTTTGTTGCGGTCTGGCCATTATATATATTTCTCAATCAATTTGAAAAAAAGGCCTACAAAAATGTCTTGTACTTGAAATTGAAATTGAAATTGAAATGGTTGTTATTAGTAATGAGACAGAACCTCGTCAAATGAGAATAAGTAAATAGTGCTGGGGTTGGGGGAGAGTTGAAGTGTGGAGGGAGAATGGGGGGTTTTTGTAGGCAATTTTTGCGGCATTTCAATGAATAATACAAGTGGGACCTTATATCTTTGTTTTTTTAGGGGCATTTTTTTCAATATTGTGATCGATCATCATCCTTTATTATGAATAACAATAACAATATATAGCCACTTTGGTTTCATGGTTATTATCTGCTTTGTTAATATTTTATAGACAAAAGGTGTAGCTTGTTGGATCTTGGGCTAACACTCGAACATGCGTTGCCTCCTAGATAAATGCTCCAAAAACACAATTCTTTGTGTGGTCAAGGATCACCGTTGTCTTTATTTACCTAGTTCGTACTTCCCATAGAAATAAAAATTCTTTTATGATGAGTATATCCGTCATAAATATATAACGGATCAAGTATTACCCACATAGATTGACGAAAAAAACATTTGTTATTACTGAGGCATTCTGATTTCGTCTCACTTAACCATATAAGTGATACTTGACTCGTTATAACTTTGTGACGGACATACCTGTCACAAGAAAGAAAGACCAGCTCAAGAAAAAATTTTGAATCCTAATTCAAAAAGTTTGTAGTACTAGACTATATAGTGCATATAAATAGTATGAATGGGGATGATTTATGATGTACTCCCTTCATTTTAACTCAACCAAAACCTTGCCCATTTATATATATTCTATTATGCCCCCTTGGTCCTCACTCGACTATATGATGAGCTCATGACCTCTGACTTGAAGATATTGGGAACTGACAGAGTTCGAACTCATTACCTCTGACTCTGATACCATGATATGAAACAAACTCAATCAAAACTTTAAGTTAAGGTTGAGACCCATTTATATTCTATTATGTGCATTTGACATCATTACTTTATCTATCCTAATTAATTATATCATGAGATAGCCAAGAATTTTATTCATCTAGAGCTAAATTATTATTGCACAAATTTGGGATACAAAATAAACACGATGGGTGAGGGTAAACATACACAGATTAAAAACAGGAACGAAAATTTTGTAAATTTTGTAATTAAGTTGTTGACCTTCAAGGTAAAAATTAAGCCTCTAACCAATTTGGCTCAACACATTTAATTACTTTTTATTCTACGAATGATGCACTTAGTTGCATTACAAATTACAATATAGTGAAGGGAGATTCGAACTTGCGACCTATTGTCACACGGTACCTAATTTTAACTATTAGACCAAGACATAAAACAATACTCAGTACTTGGTTTGAACTTTTTTGGGGTTGTAGTCCAAGGAGAAAGGGGTTGGATCCGTCCCCGTCCCTACTTATACATACTAACTAGCTAGTTGATTGCCAAATAAAATAGTTAAGATGAAATAGTAGAGAATGATTGAAGTGGAACAAAGTCATGATAGATGTTTGGGAGAGTGTACTTGTTGTTTAATTGACCGGGATACAACAATATCGAAAATTACAATAGTTACAAGTACTAAAACTATTATGAATTACAACAACGAAAATATAATTGCTTGGATATCTTAGTAGAATCGTGAACGGAATCACTCTCCTTCAAGAATAATCGACCCTAACGTGTCCCGGGTTACACGATTTTCTTGTGGGATAAGACTACAAGAATACACTCTTATTCCGACACTAGAATTTTGAGCAAGGACTTATGAAGATTGAGAGTTTTACTTTTACAAAGAAGAAACAGAGAGAAGAACAGAGAGAATTGAAGTTTTTCTATGTTTTTTAGCCCTTCTCACGTCAAGTATAAGTTTTTCAATCAAGTATGTGTAACTTACTGCATGTGGATAAACCATGAATAACTTACTCATGTGGATCCCTATCCATGCAAAGGTACATGTCATAATGACAATGCAATACAAATAACTTATGTATTGCCTACATTCCACGTCAAACAAGTTAATAGGAACAATAACCAACACTGCCACACCACCGTTTTATACAACGGTCCGAAAGGAATTTACACAACTCGGATTCTCGAGATTGTGTACCTCAATCGGGTTGACCCGTGGGACACGTGAATTGACGGAAACATAAAATTACATTCACTTGATCATTTATACAAACCGCAAGCTCAATTTAGACTTAGACAAGCGCGCACTCCGCACTCCCGACTCGTCATATAGCTAAATCGAGTTCACCCTTCTTTGTAACTAAACCCCGAATACATCAAATGAACGGTAATTAACTCAAATCACCAACATTACTGTATGTGTAAACAAGATTTGTATGACTAAGATGTTGTCTAACCCTGAATACTAATTGAGAGGAACATCTCCTGGAATTTTGTTCTTGGGTTTTACCGCAGGTTTGATTTAATTGTAGTTGTTGTAGGGCATATGCATGACATCTATATCAACCACTTGTTCCTTCATTTGGAAATGACAAGATAGGCCAATTGTGTTTACGTTTACATCGATCTCTTCATTTGGTAATTGTGTTAATTAATGAATTCTACCCATGCATCTACATCCATATCATCTACCCAGCATTATTCGTTAATATGAAGTTTATGATGATCATAATAGACTAATGCATGCATGCACTTGAAACATCGATCTGGTCTAAAACCATTGCACATGGACTACTTTGTAATGATTAATATTACAACAAGTTTTCCCTACAATGAGCATATTCGTCACAAGTTTGCTATAACACAAATACTATTCCCATGTGGCCGGGTAGATATATAAGACGAAACAGATTGTTATTTCTTAGGAACTTCGTTTATGTTTTATCTATCCACAATAATAATATTAGACTCATCTCAAGTTTGTGACGGATATGTCCGTCACCGTACAAGTAATAATTTGTGATATATAAATATGTTAATTGAGATTAGCATTAGTAGACATGATGAGTACATACATGGATGACATGAGGCAATTAACGGCCTAGTGAATAAGCGAGGAAACCAACCATATGAGATTTTGTTAGTTGCATGAAGACAAAAACGCCATGTTATATATATGTATTGATTATTTTTCCATGCATGCATGCATGCATGTTCTTTGGTTCTAGGAGGACCTGAAAGCTGCTATTGTTGACTCATCAATATGCTTTCAAACAAGAAAACACCAAGCATTTCATTGCAGACAGCATTTTGGGATAGAGATCGAGCTTCATCCGATGACGTTAATTCATTTTTCTTATATTTACATAAGCACATACGGATTATGTATGATTTGGCTTGAGATTCTGACTTATCAATTTGATCATATCAGGCGGATAACATTCATTTATATATTATTGTGAATTAGGTTAATCCGACCCCATGTGCTCTATTATATTATAATTTAGGAGGAATGAAAGCAACAATAATATGCTATGTATGGCGGTATATATGTTACTGTATGATCGAGTATGAGTGGACAAAATTAAGGTTAGTTAATTCAATGAACTTGGAAATAGAATGTCTATCTCATTCTTAGCTCGCTTTTGATTATTTGTTGCATCATGTCACATGTATATAATGTACGAGTATTCACTATCATTCTCAACCCCACATCTACATTTCTCAGGATATAGATATTCATATGATCAACATTACAACATCAATAATACTGCTATATATGCGTCATGGCAATTAAGACATGCACGTTAAAAATAAAGGTATAGATTTCAAGAAGAAAACCGTTTGCATGCATGCACAGTACTAATTACGAGTAAGATCAGATTCACCAAGATGCATGTCAACAATTATGCATGTTACGTTAAATACTCTATCCCAACCTTATCATACATGCATAAATATGAATCACGTGACTCGAAGTTTCGACCCATATCATGGATATATATCACCTTTCATGATTTTACTAAGTTAATTGACATAATTATTTAATGGAGTTGCCTAACGTACGTTTGTTCTTACTCTACACGTTAAAATGAAGTATGATAAAAATTTTCTAAAATTATCCAATACTCCGTATGATTAAATATATCAAATTTAACCTAATCAACCATATTTATTTTTCTATGATCTCTCCATAATTATTTTCTTCCCCAAACTAACTTTTTATTTTCATCGATCAACACATTTTTTTAATGGGTTAAAGTTATTCATTTATCCTTTAAACAATTGAGGAAATTTTGATGGATATATTAAAGAGAATGTACTCTAGTATTTTATAAAACAATTTTGTAGACAATAGTGAAAATGTATACACATAAATGAAACGGATCAAAATGAAATAAGTATACAATTCCTCGGAAATGAACGAGTATTAATGCTGATACATTTGGTGGGGGCACGCTTTCTCCAAAGGATGATCTTTGTTATTCTTTTCTTGAGATTTACTCCACAATATAAATCATGTAAAAATAAATAAAGTAAGTATGATAACCTTATCACCAATCAAGAAACCCATGTAAACTACGTTTCAAAAAGTAGTACGTATTGGGCCAAAGTGGACAGTGCATTGATCATGTAGTACCTATTGTTTTCATGCCAATCATTTACAGCACAACACTTGTGTATACATTGTCACCCAACTCAAACTTTGCGGATTGTTTTTTGCCTTTCTCCATTTATTCAACGACCAATTCAAGATTGCGCATGCCCTGGGATATCATTTTGCAAGACCTTTTCATGCTCTATCGACAAGTTTTACTGTTTATACCATGGGATGGAAAATTGGAAATGAATAATATTTTTTACCATTTTTTTAATTCTTCTGTTTCATTGATTTCTTACACCTTTGACACTTTTCTTAACAAAATAATACTTCCTTCAAGTTTAAGATATGTTCTCCTAGGGTTGTTGGGAAAAAAAATTAAGGTGTGAGAATGAGTGGTGTAAAAATAAAGGAGTAAGAGAGAAATGAATGAGTGAATATGAATCACATATTTAGGGCTTAAAAGGGAAAGAGATAACATAAGTCAGACTCGGCGAAAATAGAATACTAAATAAAAGTAAGTGGAACACCCGGGTAATAGAAAAGTATGATAACAAAAAAAATGGAAAAAAATCAAAAAAATTATTTAAAAAAGAAATGTGAAATATATCAATGAAACGGAGGGAGTAATCTTATTCAATATTAATATAATTATCGTAGTTACAAAAATTATACTGTAAATATTATAGTACTTGTTAGAAATGCAAGACTAATATAAAATGAGAAAAGGAGATGATTAATATTAATTGATTTATTTTATTATTTGATTGATTTGCTTAATAGTGAAAATACATATGTGTGGTTTATATAGGCGATGATATGTTGGAAATATAGGGTCACTATAGGGGCGATATATAACTAGTAAATACACGTTGTTGTGTCGTGGTATGAAGGCCACTGAATGAGAAACGAAATCGCCCCGACTACGGTACAAATCGGAATGAGAGTCGTCCCCCAAGGTCACACAACACTCATAAAGATTGTGTACTCAACCATTAGGAGTTGGAACTCGATGGTATACTCAGAATCAGGGGCGGATCTAGAAACTAAAAGTATCTTGGGCTAGGTTTACGTTAACGTCTCGGCGGTTTAGTCGCAGAGTCAAAAAATGTTTTTTGTCAATTATACAATGTCGAGATTATTTTCTGTTAATATACAATCGATATTTTGTAATTATGTATCGTATACATTGCTTCAAATATTCCGTCATAAAAAATTAAATAAAGTCTAATACTCAAATTTTGAAAAAAAAAAAAACTCATTACTAACTATAAAATAAATTAAATAAAGTCTAATACTCAAATTTTGAAAAAAAAACATCATTACTAACTATAAAAATTAGGGTTATTTAACAACAATAATACCAACTATAGGACATCTTCCCAAAATTATATCAATTTTAATAAATCTGAGAATAATACGTATTATTGGAGTAGTTAAACAAGAGTAGTATAGGTGACCGGTTACCTGTAGAACCCTTCCACCTTCCTTTTTCACCCGCTACTACAAAAGATCAAATAGACAACTCCTAATAGACATCTAATATTATTAACAACTGATGTATAATTTATAGACAACTGTTTTTTTTTACAAACAGTTGTCTTTATAGGCTTATAGACAACTGAACTTTATAAAAACAGTTGTTTATATGTTATACAACTGTTTTTCCTAATCTCAGTTGTCTATTAACCTATTATAGACCACTGTCAATTAGTGGATACCCGACCCAGATTAGCTTGTCAAGTATCTCAACAATTGTAAAACCCTAAAATCTAAACAACTGAAACAAAATATGGAGTATGTGAAACCCAAAATCACGCACTGTCATTCGCGCCCTCCTTCACAACTGAAACCCTAAATCAAAAATCGAAAAACCCCTAATTCTCCGACGAAATCCTCAGACGACTTCCTTCACCGGTGATTCATCTCTCTGTTCATCACCATTCGCCCTCCTTCTTCTCGTTTTCCATCTTCGTTCGTTCCCTAAGTCGATATCTTTGTTCTTCTCATTCAAGGTATTCCCTTCGTTCCTTCTTCTCCTTCTTATTTCATTTCTTCTCTCTGTTCAGTGTTCGATTTAATTATTCATTGTTGGCTTCCAAAGATGACGTGAATTGTGAAAAAAAGAAGAGTCTAGAGTCCAGACCCATGTCGTAAGGAAAACAGATTACCTTATCACATTTGATGAAGTTTGTATGATTATTCCGTGTGTTATGTTTTCAGTTTGTATTACGCGAATGTATCTATCGGAAGATCGGAATCCTAGTATCTGGTGGCACTCGACACAGGAAGTGGTCTTTTCTAGATACCCTGTGACTGCTCATCTAACTGCATTCGCACCTACGAGTTCAGTCAGAACCAGGTACCCTATCGATCCCAAAACTACGACTTAATCTTAATTGCAAAAGTACTTAGATTGCAATACTTTTGAATGTGATTTTTGTTAATTAAAATTTCAGACAGTAGAGTTGAACATATACAGCTTAAGCAGTTCATCTACTGGCACAAAGCTCTCATGTATGAGTCCGCTCTGCGAACGCAGCTGTCTGCCTGGAAAAGAGCTACTGCCCTTATACAGTTGAGTATCTTTCAGCAAACACGTCTTCGTCTGGCTATGTCGTCGAGGATATATTGCATCTTGCCAGTGATAATTCCGCTTCCAAAACAACTGATGTCAGAATCCTTTTCGGGTAAGCTAAGCATTCCTTATTTCATTCCTACTTGCATTTCTCGACGCAGTTTTCAGTATAGGGTTAATGATGCATTGCTGCTACTATTGTTATATATGCAGTTGTGGTGTGATACAAACGGGTCATTTCTTGGTATCCGGAGCTCCAAATGGATTATTCAGACTTTCTATGATCCGGTTTCCCTGCCTAGCGTGTTAGCGAGACAAAATCTTGTTGCCAATTATTTCTCAATGTGTTTCAGCAGCGATGGTATAGGTAGAATCCAGTTTCGGAGATAAAGGTGGTAAAAACCTGAGCGAAACTCCCGTCATTCCTAATCGATTAAAGTAAGTCCCCTCCTCTTCAACCTCTATAAAACGATCACTCATTTATTAATAATAATAATTATCTGTGTCCCTTCAAAGTGACACTAACACAACATTATGCAGCATTATATTGTGAACAACACCGTGTACACCATCAACTTAACCCGTGTCAGTGTGGGCTCTGATTCATTCTCTGCCAACTTGAATCTTATTTTTGACCACTACTGCCTGATCCTGTTTACGATCTTTTAACTGAAAAAGGTAAGTTTATTTTTTGTCGTTCATCCATGGATTACAATCGTCGAGGTAACTTTAATTTCTTGCTCATTTTATGTCCCATTTCTGTGCCAAAAAATTAGGAGTGTTAACTGTTAAGATGCTGACTCAATTCATGTGTTTCGGGTTTTTCTTTTGATCTCAAGGATGACATGCTATTCTACTGCTTGGCAGTCGTAAAATCAGATGAAGACATTAGTATAATCGGAGGTAATTAAGCGTGTAATTCTCACGACTGTCACTGATTTACCTCAGAGACTGATTAGGCTATGGATATACCTCAGATCAGGTCATAAATGGGTAAAACATAAGATAATATTAAATGTTTAGAGGAAGCTCATTTACATTAAAGATATATGTTGTGCATATAGCATCATTTGTTTGACTGACACCCTTCAAATAATTCTGAAGGCATTCACTTTGAACTTGGTACCACCCCTTGTAGACGATATTGTGGCTGGAGGCATAGAACGAAATTTCATTTCAAGAGACCTGCTAGAAGCAACAAGCATCAGTGATGCACTTTAGGTGAGAAGGGTGCCTTGGTTAAAAAAAATTGAACAATATTCCGCAGTCCATTTCATAATCCATTTAACCAGGTGAAAACTAACATAAGTAAGATAGCGGTATAATTAAGCTACTTCAGATTTCAGATAGTCTTTTCTAATAATTTGCAGAGAATTCTGTCATCAGCTGTGTCTATTGGTCATAGCTACAGTCTCATCGACAAATCAATGTGCAAGATCATAAACGTTGAAACAGCATCAAAGAATCGAATTTCAGTCCTTGAAATCAATTCAAAACCATTTTTCCATGCAAAGATGTATCTTCACCTTCAGGTTCCACAGGTAATAAAATTTGCACAAACATATCAAAACAGCATATATTTAAACAAAAGAAGTCAAGAATCAGGATCGAACATTTGAAGTGGAAATGGGCTGATCAGTTCATAAATGAGCTGTAATAAACACTTGTTGCTGCAAATATAATACTAGATACTTTTAGAGCTTAGCATCACACCAGGTCTGCAACTGTAAAAAGAAAACTGAAATATCTGCATGTTTGAGTGTTTCAGGAAAGTGGATAGAGTTGGGGAATATCGTGTACAGGCCACTAAGAAACGGGCCTACATTGTGGGAAATCGGTGTTCCTGACAGCACTGCAGCGGAATTCTTTATCTCTGATCCTAACCCAAAACTCGTCAACCGGCTCTATGTCCGAGATAACCAGGACAAGTAATTGCATTCTCTGCAATTCTGCATTCTGTGTTTTTGTCCTGTGAATGCAATTCCTCATCGATTTAATTGATTTACTTTGTCGATGATGAACAGGTACAGACAATACGGTTTGTGGGATTGTTACACAGATCTTTATTCCAAGCAAGACCTGATTTACAAAGTCGGTGTCAGTAATTATCGCAAGGACTTGTTTTTCGCTCATGTTCCTAGGTATCTTCGCAGAAGGATGGAAAACACAAGATTTCAAAAACAAATGGCGCGATAGAGTAAGTTGAATTTTGTATTGACATGTCTGTATCGAGTTTAATTTTTATGAGAGGGTCAGGTTTTTATATGATGATTGTAATTAATGCAGAACATTAGTCAAAACTATATCGAATCTTGAGATGGAGTTAGCTGCTGCGAGGGCTACATAGGAATCTATAATGGAAGGATCTCCTGTGTCGGAATCTCGTGGCAAAAGGAAGTATTTGGTGGTAGTTGGGATTAATACTGCGTTCAGTAGCCGAAAGAGAAGGGATTCCGTGCGTGCTACTTGGATGCCTCAAGGTTTGTACCCTTAAGTCCTCTTATATACAACATCGTAGCATCAAGGTAAAGGTTTTACCATTGATGCTAAATCATCTTTGATAATGTCGTTAATCAGGAGAAAAGAGAAAGAAACTGGAAGAAGAGAAGGGCATTGTCATGAGATTCGTCATAGGCCACAGGTTGGTATGACTTGAGTGACGAATATATATATTGTTTACCAAATTCACTGCTTAGCTGATCTGATGTTTTGATTGCTGGCCTGGTGTTATTTTCAGTGCAACAGCGGGTGGTTTTTTGGACAGCTATTGAGGCAGAAGATCAAAAGCATGGAGACTTACTAAGGCTGATAAGCTAGTTTGATTGCCATGAAATATACTGTAAGTTGCTAGATTTTGGAGAAAGCTATCCAATTCGCTCCTATTTGATTATTGGACATGTATAATCTTTGGACTCAAATACGGGGGAAGAGGGTCGTATTGTGAGGATCAAATTGCGGGGTTGTGGCCACTTTGGAGTGTATTCAAGCAAAAAGCCGAGGTACTGCAGTGTTGACAAAAAGTTGTGTTGGATAATGGCTATATAGACGAGGTGTTATTATGTTGGAATATAGTATATGATTTTTTTACCTTTTGGATGTAATTGGATAATTGTTTGTACCTTTTGTATGCTGGATTATATAAAAATAAAACTTCTTGTTCAATTTCATATGATATTCATTTCTTATGTTTTGTTAATATATAGTTCAAATTGTGATATATAGTTGAAATATGTGTATTATATAGTTCATAAATACGGGCAATAGACAACTGTTGTTTTAGAAAACAGTTGTCTACTGAAAGAATATACATCAAATTTCTTAAAAGATCAGTTGTCTATACACACAATAGACAACTGTTACATTAGAAAACAGTTGTCTAGTAATGAATAGACAACTGTTGTAAAACAGATGTCTATACTTGGACTAATATGCAACTCCAAACTACTCAACTGTTGTAAGTCAGTTGTCTATTGAAAAAAAAAACAGTTGTCTATTTGATGTTTTGTAGTAGTGACCTTTAATATTATTTAACGGCAATAATACCAACTATAGACCGTCTTCCAAAAATAATTCCAATTTTAATAAATTAGAGAATAATACGTATTTTTGGAGTAGTAACCAGAGTAGTATAGATGACCAGTTAGAAGTAGAACCCGTTCACCTTCCTTTTTCGCATTTAATTTATTTCATATTACTTCACTCTTTTTCACCTACTCAGTGTACGGGCCATTAAACGTCATTCATGTCATCTGTCTTCCTCTTTCTTCAAGTCTTCATCCTCACCAAATCTAGCTAACAACACAATCGTACACCAAAATCAACACGTTAATCTAAACGAAACGTATAGAAAAAAAACTGAAGAAGGATGAAGGGTAATGGAGAGAGAGAATGAAGGAGAGAAGTAAGGAGGAGTAGACCTGACAAAAATGACCCGACCCGACACCCGAATTGAAGACTTGATTTTGACCCGTAATTCGAATTGACCCGAGCTAACATAAAACTGACCCGACTATTATTATAGAAAATAAGTCGATATCCCTGAAAAAGATGAAAACAACAAACCTGAGGATGACTCGAACCCGAAATTATCCGACCCGACCCGAAGTCAACCCGATTATTATAATACGAAAGTGACCTGACCCGAATCTAACCCGACACGGTTTACCTGTTATCCAGGTCTAAGTAGGAGGATGAAGGATAAGTAGCAGGTCAAATATTAATTAGGTGACCTGCTGTTGCAGGTTATATAGTCATTTATACTACTCTTGTTTAACTACTTCAATAATACATATTATTCTCAGATTTATTGAAATTGGTATTATTTTAAGAAGACGCCCTATAGTTGGTATTATTGTCGTTAAATAACCCTAAAAATTATCGTAAAAACAAAAAATTTCGCATAACCCTCATCTTTAAAGATATACTCCCTCCCCACCACAATGATGTTCCCATTTAGTAATGGCACATAGATTAAGAAATGGGTAATGAAAGGTGGTAAATTGTTAGATGGGGTTCAAGATGTCAAATCACAAAAAGTAACCAATAGAAAGAGAGTATAATGGCTGAATAAGGAAAGTTTTGAAGTGGAAAAATCTTAGTGGAGTTTCTTTTTAACGAAAGTGGGGAAATCTTAGTGGTGGGGAGGGAGTACTTATTAAATAAAGATCTTTCTTTTTTGATATTAACGTGATACTCTAAATAAATTCTGAAGCAAAAAGGTAAATAAAATATGCCAATTATGCTCTACCCAAGCTTCGAACCCATGACACTCAACCAAGAGGGCCCTTCACCTTTCCATCCTACCAACTGGGCTAGTCTACTTTCATGCTTATGCTTATACATGAATAACATTTTATCTAAAATCTACTAGGGCTATAGCCCAGCCCGCCTTACCCTGGATCCACCCCTGCTCAGAATTTATCAAGAGATTTGGATGATGAAGTATTTGATGTATATCCCATATGTCCTATCAAGCTCATACTTATATAATAAGTGTCATATGAGATTAACTTCAAAAGGCATCCAAAGTCACTTTATGATGGAAAATAAATTATCATTATTCTAAATATAATGACATTCATAACCATACTAATAAATTTGTGTCAATATGCTACTTAATGGGAGATACCCTTACTATGCAACAATATTCAACATATTGTCTTTGCATTATTTCTAACATGATACGCCTTAAACACATAAATGATAGAGTATAAGTTTCTAGCTTTCAATCCTACGCCTAACGCATGAATTGACTAATTGGTATATGTTTCAATCTTCAAGAATTTATTTTGGAGAAGTTTCACTTTCTAACACTCCTCCTTGAAAGTCTTTCAATTACTCCGAGCTGGAGTCTTAGATATTCAAACCGTGGTTTGGGTAACGCCTTTGTGAAAATATCTGCCAATTGTTCTTCTGTCGGGCAATAAATGAGTTTCACTTCTTTTTCTTGTTGTGCATCACGAACAACATAAAATTTGATTTTCATGTGTTTTGTCTTAGTGAAGCAAACTGGATTCTTTGAAATGGCTATTGCAGACTTGTTATCGACCAAAATATCAGTGGCTTCATTTTGGTTATAACCTAGGTCCGCGAATATCTTTCGCATCCATTTGGCTTGATTAACAGTGGCTGAAGCAGCAACATATTCAGCCTCTGCAGTAGATTGTGCTACAACATCCTGCTTTTTTGAAATCCAGGAAAATACTCCCGATCCAAGGGTGAACGCATATCTCGTAGTACTCTTCATATCATCAACTGAACCGCCCCAATCACTAAGGCAATCATCTTTGGGCTTGAGCATGGTTGGTACAAAATACCAAAGTCACTAGTGCCTCTTAGGTATCGTAGAATCCTTTTTGCAGCACCCATGTGAGTTTCACTGGGTTCATTCATAATCTTGATAAGAGGCTTGCAGCATACATTAAGTCTGGTCGAGTAGCCGTCAAGTACAATAAACTACCAACCAAACTTCTAAAATGCTTTGGGTCAACCTTATTTTGACCATCATTTTTCGAGAACTTCTCATTTAGAACAAGGAGAGTTCCCACTGCTTTACACTGCTGCATTTTAAATTTTTTCAGGATGTCTTCGGTAAACTTTTGTTGAGAGATAAAAATCCCTTTCTCCGATTGATCAACTTCCATGCCAAGAAAATAATGCATTAGACCTAAGTCGGTCATCTCGAATTGTTTCTTCATCTCCTCCTTAAACTCAGTCACCATTTTTGAATTATTACCTGTGACTAAAAGATCATCAACATAGAGTGAAACAATGAGTAAATCATTTTCACCTTTTCTTTTTATATAGAGGGTGTGCTCATTTTTACTCCTTTCAAATCCTTGATGAATAAAGTGAGTCAATCTTACTATACCAAGCTCGGGGTGCCTGTTTTAGTCCGTACAAGGCCTTCTTTAATTTGCATACCTTGTCTTCATCTTCTTTGACAACAAAACCTGGAGGTTGCTCTATGTATATCTCCTCCTCAAGTTCGCCATTGAGGAATACAGACTTGACATCCAACTGATAAATTTTCCATTTCTCTTGTGCAGCCAAAGCAATAAGGGTGCGCACAGTATCATGTCTAGCCACCGGAGCAAAAGTATCTCCGTAGTCTATTCCAGCTTGCTTGCTGTGAATATCCCTTAACAAACAATCTGGCTTTATGTTTGTTAATTGAGCCATCGGGATTCAACTTCAGCTTGGAAACCCATTTTACTCTAATTACTTTTCGATCTTTTGGCCTATCAACCAATTCCCAAGTCCCATTCTTCTTGATCATCTTTATTTCATTTTGCATAGCATCTTGCCACTCTTCATGCCTAGATGCTTCATCGTAATCTTTTGGTTCTTCGACGGCAAAATGACATCTCTCACACTCTTCTTGATCTAAGTGAATAATTGGACAATGATCATATATATATGATAATGCTTTTTTACCTCGAGGGCCTGTGACGATGTCTTAATCATCTGCACATGGGTCAAGTGATCCTGCTTGTATTGGAGAATTAGGAGGTGTGATCACATCATCTTCAGGTTCATTATGTTCATGTTGCTCGTGATGAGATTCATGAAGCAACATAACACTTTTTTCGACCTTTTCCTTCTCCCAATTCCAAATCGCATCTTCATCAAATGCAACATCTCTACTGATCATGATCTTCTCGGTTTCCAGATTAAAAATCCTGTAACCTTTAGATTTTGAATCATACCCAATGAAAATTTCTTTTTCAGCCTTTTCATCAAGCTTACCTCTTTTTTGAGGTGAAATGTGGGTATAGCAAACTGAACCAAACACCTTCAAATGTTTCGCCGTTGGTTTCTTTCCACTCCAAGCTTCAATTGGGGTTGTTCCTCGAAGTGCCTTTGTAATGAGTCTATTTAATAAATAGACAGTATTATACACTGCTTCAGCCCAAAATTTCTTCGGCAGTTTCTTTTCAGCGAGCATACATCTCGCCATTTCCATAACAATTCTGTTTTTTCTTTGCGAAACTCCGTTCTGTTGAGGCGTATACCCAACTGTGAGTTGACGTTCCATTCCTTAACTTCATCTTCACAGAACCTATCAAACTCCAATGAAGTGTATTCTTTTCCTCTATCCGATCTTAACATTTTTATTGTGCACCCCTTTTGATTCTCTGTAAGAGCTTTAAATTTCTTGAAGACATGAAATACGTCTGATTTTTCCTTCATGAAATTAAATATACCCATGTCATGTGTATGAAGTCATCAATAAATAAGATGAAATACATATTTTCATTAAGAGACAACGTTCTTTGAGGACCGCACACATCGGTATGCACAAACTCCAATTTCTCTTTAGCCCTCCACGCTTGTCCCTTCGGAAATGGTAGTCTATGTTGCTTCCCTAGCTGACAAGGCTCGCATAAATCATACTACAACAAAATGACCTTTTTGCGGCGATTATTTTGGTATTTCGTGGCGATTCTTTTCGACGCGAAATATTTCCCCATCGATTGTGTATTTGAGGTGGTACACGGCGTTGCCGTAGCCTTTCGTAGCGAATAATCTATTCGATGGGTTAGTTTGCAAAAATCGACGCGAAAGAAGAGAAGCTTTAGTGGTGATTTTTGTGTCGATTATTATTGATGCAGTAATATAATTTGATATTACCTCATAATAATTGTAGCGATTGTATTTGACACTGTAAGTTCAATAAAGTGTCATTTAGTGACAATTGTTGCAATTGTATTTGACACGATAAGTAGTATTAAATGCAACCATATAAGTAGTAAATTTGGTACCAATTTCATTCGATACGAAATATTATCGCATCTATCTCTCAAATGCAGTGTGAAAATAAAAAGAAAGAACAAGTTAACAAAAATGTACTTTTTTATTGCTTATAAATTCCCAAAATTTTATATATCCAACATCGAGTAAATTAATTTAATATAAATAGGTACAAAATAAGTGCAAACAAACTTTTGACAACGTAAAAAAAATCCTACGTCTTCGGCTACCAATGCAAAGCTCTGAATTATGTTAAAGTAGTCGCGCCTCGGAAAAAACCCTCAAACTAATTATAACTTACTGTAAATTACGGTAAACTGTAACAGTGTTACAGTAACAATATTACTATAACCTGTAACTGTGTTACAGTAACAATTTTAATGTAATAGTGTTACGGTAAAAATATTACTGTAACAGTGTTAGGGTAACATACGAACTTCTTACAGTAACAATCAACGAGGTAACGATAAACTCATTGATGTAAGTGACCCACTTAATGAATTCACCATTGATCTCACTTGAAAATTAAATCTTCATATATGCTGCAATTTTGAAGTATTAATTAATGGATGACATGAACAATGAGATTTCAATGGAAATTCGGTTAAATTAAAGCAATATGTAATTAGAAAGTTAATACGGACGTGTTTATTATTTGGAGAGAGGAAGTGGTCTTTAAGTAGGGTGATGGCTGCTGATAGGGATGAAGGTTTAAATAAAGTGAGTTGGGAGTAATCTCCGCCCTTCATTTGAGTCAGATCCATTGGTGGAGAATTGCAGGACAGATTCACCTATGATAGGGGGACTCACGAGATGCAATTCCTATATATATAGCGTTTCGATGTAGTTGAATTGGATTTTATAATAATCTCAGCATCCTAAACAGGCAATAGATATTTCGCAGAAAGTAACTAATGTTCATTTATAAAGTAAAACCCTACAAATCAGGCAACAAGAACCAAGAAATCCTTCAATAAACTCATACAAATCATGTTTTCAAATGAATTGAAAAGTAGAAGTACCAGTGGTAGTAATTAATTAAGAATATGAACCATCTTTTTCTCCGCATTGACTAGTGCATTGGCAAGAAAGTAAGCACAAAATCTCATGGTTAGTGGACTGTTTCCCCCATGCACCTTCGTGATTCCGTCACTTCCTCATCTTCCTCCTCTTACAGTCACCAAATATCACCGATATCAAGGCGTCTTACTTCAAATAGCAATTAAGAATACCAACTTTCAATTACTTGAGACACTGATGTACAACCAAAACACAAACAATATACAATGGAAAAAAATTTAAGAGAATAATCAAATCGTACCAGTAAAAGACTAGAAGCAATCCAAATCAAAATTATCAGCTTCAAGGATTTTCATACAGCTACAACCAGAAACCGGTGCAAACAGCTGCTGGCGTGCATCAAGTGCCATAAACTCCCTAATATCAACATATCATTCGTATCCATTCTACCTATTGATTGTAATCCTGATCACATAATCATATCAACATTTCATTCATAAAAAACTTAAACCATTTAATTCTTCACATAAACAACAAATTATTGGATAATTACAATGTAAACAGTTGATTATGAAAATTCAATGCGATTATGAACAATGAGTGTGGAAAAATCAATGCTATAATTTCAGCAAGAAAGAGTACACAGTTCCGAATTGTGAGATACCTCGATTAATTGCAGAAATCACACTTTAGAAATCAAAGCGTAATTTCCTGAATAACACAAACAGAAGAAAATTTTCAATAACATGAAGGTAAAAGCAAAAAAAATATCATGCTTCACCTATACGGAGTATTTCCTATCTATCAAATTCCTTGTTATTTGAATGTTAGCTTAGAATTACTTGCACAAGACATAAACCCTAAAAAATCCTGCAAAATTATCAATCAACAATCAAATTGAACATTCCTAATAAAATCAAGAAAAGAATCAATCAAGCGTCCATCTGAAGAGGGTATCTTCTTCAAATCAGCGGCAACTTGCCCGAAGTTTTCGCCCAAACAAGCAAACAGATAAGCTGAATCGAATAATCTTAATCAATAAAAAAAGAAAAGAGAAAAGCAACATACACACATAAATGGGTGAGGCGGTCGAACAAGAGGTGAGTAGCGGTAAGAAGCGGCGGCGTGATGTAGAAGACGATGGTGGTGGTGTGTAGAATGGTGAAGTAGGGTGTGGGGTGAAGAAGTGCGGCTTTTTCGATGAAAGGAAAACGAGATGTGTTTATGAGATTTTATGTTTAGGTTTAGTAGTTAACTACTACAAAAAGGGGCAAAGAAATCATATGTTATAATTTGAACATATAATTCATCGTGAACCAACCACTAAAAACAAGTAAATGTATTTGTTGCATCCATGTATATTTAGCCACGTAGTTAAAAGCTTTGTACAGTAGTGGAGTAAAGTGTGAACCCAAGCAAGAAAAGGTAAAAGATCGGAAGAGAAAAATTAAGGTAGATACCTTAAGGTCACCAAGTAATTTAGAAGCCAAAGCCTCAGCAAAAACGCAGAGAGTACACAAGGAGTATACAATCAAATTGCATAAATAGATAAGTATGCAATCAAATTGCTCAAAAACGTAGGGAGTACACAATCATTTCAGCTCAATCAATACTAAATCGACAAAACCAAATCAATTACCTTCCTACTAACTTCCTTCATATCAATCACCTTCGTCGCGGAAAAACATTACAATGAACAGCATATAAAACGATAAGCCGAATCGAAATTCGAAACGCAGCTAAATTTCTCACACTTTCTTCACAATTAATCACCTAATTTCACATCATCAACACAATTTCAAGTTTCTACACAAAACAACACTCTAAAACATCGAATTCTAGATCATTCACGTAAAAACTATAGAATTAAAGAACAATCATCGCGACAAAACCAATAACCGAACCAAATCAAAATATATAGAAAGAAAGAAACCTGTAAAATGAGCTGAGAATGATGAGCAACATCATCAGTGTTGACAGAAATCCTAGAATGCGAACCACGAGGAGGAGAATCGTAGCAGTACCAGGAACCACACTATATTACCGTTAGAGTCGGGTTTCGATTTGAGGGAAAAGGAGTCGGGTCGGTTAGGGATAAGATGAGGAGGAGGAGGAGGTGAGTCAGGAGGAGGCGAGTCGGAATAGGAGGAGAAAACGAGTGAGTTTACCGCGGCGGTGGTGGTCGAAGTTGTGGAGGTTGATTAGGGTTCGGAGAAAGGGGCAAAAAAAAGTTAAGAGAAATGAGAAATTGAGAAGGGGGTTTTGCATTATTAGCAGACTTATTCAATGACTTAATTAGAAATCATTTTTTTTTGGGAAAATTATGTCTTTGTATTAAATTTAATTTGCCTTAGAAATCATTTTTTTTTTTTGAAAAATGATATCTTTGTATAAATTTATTTTGTTTAGAAATCATTTTTTTTTTTTGACAAATGATGTCTTTGTAGTAGATTGAATTTGCTTAGAAATCATTTTTTTTTAAAATGGTGTCTTTGTTAGTAGATAAGAGATCACTTGTCTGGGATAATTGATTTCTTTAACTAAAGACATCATTGGGTATACTTAAATGATTACTTATTAATGATTGGTTAAGGAATATGTTTTATTGAAATCATGTATTAGTGTCGATTACAACAAGTATATTAGCGTTGATTTCTATTTTTTTGGCATAAGGGATCAATTACATGCGCAATCGTGGGTTAAATATGTCGATTTTCCAATCGACACAAAATAATCGCTGCGAAAAAGGATTTTGATCATTAGTAACAAATATTGAGTGGAAGTCACGCACAATATTTTGTTTGTGGAGATCACTTAGTGCACGTAAATTAAAATGTCATATCTACGGTGCCATAACCAAGTGTCTTCTATTGCCCTATTCACATTTTCTCGTGGGTAGTCCCATTTTAATGACAAACTTTTATTCTCCAAAATAACACTATCAATTTCTCTCTTGTCAGGTCCATAAATATTGCAATGGTCATTTTCAAAAATAAGTGAGTACCTATTTTTAACCATTTGAGCAACACTTAATAAGTTCTCAGTAAGATCGGGAACAAGAAGAACGTCGTCAATGTATTTTGTTTCTCTTTTTGTTGCAACAGCGATAGTACCTTTACCTTTGGATTTTACAACACCGTCATTTCCCATCCGAACTGGAATATTAATTGACGTATCCAATCTGCAAAAAATGCTAGAATTATTAGTCATGTGGTTTGTGCAACCACTATCAATTAACCATTTCTGATTTGGGCTGATGATCGATGCTTGACGAGCATAAAACAACCGATCTTCTTGATTGGTGCTTGAGAAATTTGATTTTGTTTTCGTTCTACAATCTTTCTCCATGTGGCCAAATCTTTTGCAGTAACGACATTGAGGTTTGCCTTTGAAGTAACAATCTTTTTCAGCATGGTTAGTCTTCCCACAAGTTTGACAAGGAGGATATTTTTCTCTTGATTGTGAACTTTGTTTCCCAGAAGAACCACTTGAATTTGCAGTATTCGACTTCGAGTTACTGCTTTTTGAATTGAAGTTCTTTGATTTATTGTTTGATGGGAAAGCATCTTCCGATGGATGATTCTCCAACTTCTTAAATTTATGGTCATGGGCAAGCAAAGAGCCTGTTAATTCAGTCACACTAAGTTTTGATGTATCTTTGGATTCTTCGATTATCGTGATAATTGTGTCAAACCTTTTAGTTAAGGTTCCCATAATTTTTTGCACGATTCTTTCATCGAAATTTTTTTCGTCATACATTTTCATTTGATTAACCACTTCCACGAGTCTCGAAGTGTAATCTTTGATATTTTCATTGTCTTGCATATTCATATTCTCAAAATCCTTTCGTAAAGAATTTAGTCGAATGGTTCTTATTTTAATGTCTCCTTGGAATTCTTTTTGAAGTAAATCCCAAGCTTCTTTTGCGATTTTTTCACGCATGATCCTCGGAAATATTACCTCATTGACTGCATTTAAAATATATAAGAGAGCTTTGGCATCTTTTAGCTCATCGTCATTATATTTTTTTAATTAGGTTTCGGTGTACTCAACACCTTCTTTTTGTTGTTGAAAACCGTTATCCACAATTTCCCATAGCGCATTTGCTCTTAAAAAAAACTTCATTTTTATGCACCAATAATCATAATTTTCTCCTCCGAAAATAGGAGGTGTGGGCGTTGAAAAAGTATTTGTTGCGGAAGCCATATTTTTTCTACGACCCTTAAGATCTTTAAAGCTCTGATACCACTTGTTAGAAATGCAAGACTAATATAAAATGAGAAAAGGAGATGATTAATATTAATTGATTTGTTTTATTATTTGATTGATTTGCTTAATAGTGAAAATACATATGTGTGGTTTATATAAGTGATGATACACCTTAAACGCATGCACATATTTATAATATAATATATGATAGAGTATAAGTTTCTAGCTTTCAATCCTACGCCTAACGCATGAATTGATTAATTGGTATATGTTTCAATCTTTAAGAATTTATTTTGGAGAAGTTTCACTTTCTAACAGTACTATCTTTCATTCACTGGATTCCTACCATTTAGTGAATATATATATGGACAATACTCTCTCATTCAAACAATTCCTTACACTTACTGTAAAAGAACAATCCAATCAAATTTTTACATTTCCCTTTTGACAAAAGACTTTACCTTATAATCTTCGCTCATCATATTCTTCCTTTATTTACACAAAATGTCACTACGTTTTTCCTTACTTGAAGTTGGGTGGACCCATAACACCATTTGATTTACCAACAATACTCTTACTTTTACCACATTTCGTAAAATGAAAAATTCTATGTAATGATTGAATGGCCTGAATGGGAGAGAGTATTTTATTCAAAGCCAAATAGCAAACTACTACCTATTATAGTATTATAGTAAAAAAATCAAATTGTTATAAGAAAGAATGAAGATGTTATTCGAGTGTGTTCATAAGATACAACTGTGCCTTTATATATAAGGTTAAGGTACACAAGGACATCTTAATACTTCCTCCATTTTTTTATATCTTCTCACCTTAATATAATACTCTACCTGTATATTGAGAAGATATAAAAAAAAAGGAAGAAGTAATATAATAAGGAAATATTCACCGAATATCTTTACCATAATTGAAAGAATAATATGTGGAGTATATTCCTTTATATTGTTGCTCATATTGTGAATATATAGACATTATTTGTATAGTTCATGATATTATTACTTGAAATAGAAGATACCAAAGATATTGTAAAGTACTCCTAGTATATAAAATATGATGTATTGTGTATCAGATCAATGAGAAAAACGGAGAGTTATTCCTTCTCGCAAATACTAGAATTTGTCGACAAGTGGTATAAGAGTTGATGGTTCGGCTTGAAACCATAAGGTGTGATGTGGTGATGGTGCTCAAGATGATGTGGAGTAGCATCGTGGTTGTGGAGTAGCACCACCACCAAACTCTTCTCCTTGGTTAGCCTGAGATGCGGAGTAACTTGGTTGGCCCAATGAGTATCGGGTGCGGAGTAGCACCAAGTGAGGAGGAGTTTCGGTTCACAAACGTGTGAAAGGGGGAGACTGTTGACGTCTCTTCCCAAGTTCCCATGTATGTGATTGGGGCATTGTCTCACATCGGTAGAATTAGAGAGTGGAGACTAGTTTATAAACTAGTGGGCTACTCCTATCACCAATTAGTTTTAGGAAGGACCCTCACTTGTTTGTGGGTCGGTCTCTTGCACTTGTTTAAAAACATAAAATCCAACATGTGTTGGACGTGCTTGCAGGCCCGGCCCAAACCCAGTGCAACCTGTGCCCTTGCACTGGGCCCAACCCAAAAACTTGTTAGTAGACTACTAGACTAGTAGTATCTAATTTCCTAAATGAATAGAAGGCCCACTAACCAAATATCACCAAGACACCAACTAAATTAAAAAAATATATACTCCTTGTGAATTGGAATCAGTATTTCCTTACTTACCTAAAATTAAGGGTCGTGCTTTTTCCTAATGAGCATTTACTCAATCCTAACGAATTTTCCCAAAATTTTCCCATTATACCCCTATACAAACTTCACTTTGAATTGACATTCAACTACAGTTCTTACGTTGTGCTCTGTCAATTACCGTTCTGATTCAATTACCGAGAATGTAAATTCGATTATTTATTTACCAATTAACTTTTTTAATTGTATTATTATTGTTTGAATAAAGTGTTTAGGGTTTATAAAGGGATGGTGGTTGGCGTGGGGGTTAAAGGGAACGGGTTCACTAGAAGTGGTGGCTGACCGTGGTGGCGGGTCGGGTCGGGTTGTGGTGGTGTGTGGTGGTGGACAGGAACAAACAAAAATAAAGAATTTAAATAAATAGATTAATTTAAAAAAATAAAAAATAAACAACAACCAACAGGGCAACAGCAACGTCACCCCTAACCCCACCGCCGACCACCACCCAGCCCACCCCTACGACCCGACCCGACCCATCATCACCACCCAGCCCATCCCTTGACCCGACGCACCACCACCATCCAGCCCATCCCTTGACTCGACGCACCACCACCACCACCCATGACCCGCCACCATCACCCACGACCCACCACCACCAAGCCCCCGCCGACCCGATCTCTACCTTCTCAGCCACCGATTCCAGCCACCGATCCCGGACGGTCCCGATATCGGTGGTGGTTCACGATGAGTTTCATGGGTGCTTGTGAGATTTATTGAGAGAGAAAACAAAAATTTGACTTTTTGATGGGGGAAATGAGAGGGACAAACTGGTAAAATGTCGTTAGGATTGAGTAAAGGCTCGTTAGGAAAAAAGTAATTTCGAAAATTAATTGCATTAATCCCTCCATAAAACCTTATGGTAATTAATAGTTTCCTTGAATCAACCAAAATTTATTCTAATCAATCCCAAAATCAGCAATCAGCATCTTCAATTCTTCCTCTATCACCATAACGTTCCAATTGACTCTTCCATTTTCCCCAAATACATCATTTATCACCAAAAAAATGAAGAGCCAAATGGATGGTTTTGAGGATCTTTCCCAATACTCAATCAATTTCTTTGACGGTATGCACTAACGTTCAAATCTACATCTCTAGTATAAATTTGTAGTATCTAATCCTTATTTCATAAATCAAAAATACAATATTGATTGTTTCAATTTGTAGTTGAGGAAAAAAGTGATGTGAAGATTGAAAGTTGTCAACTTGTCATTGTCGGGGTGCCGTGAGCCGTCGTCGACTCGTCGATCGTCATTGTCGATTTATTCCAGGCTTTCAGATTCATTGTCATCGTCGTCGATCGTCATCCGTCGCAGTGCCGACTTTCAGTTTTGCTAATGAATTGTGTCAGGTTGTATTATCCCTTAATTTCATAGAATTATTTTTGTTTCATAATTTTATTTGATAATATGTTTTCAAAAAAGTATGCATCTGGATCTGAGAAAAAGAAAAGAAAAAAAGAAGAAGAAAGAATAAAACAATATGAGAGGTTCTATTGAAAAACTTTGGAAAAAAATTAGACCTGCGGCTGATAATCAAGTTGTAAATGAAAATGACACTATTTTGCCCGAAACCTCAAATTTGGTTGAAAATGAAAATGAGTTCGGTGATGATACCGTAGGTGCGTCTGAGAATAACGAGGAAATTAATAATGAGGTAAATGACAATATGGGAAATGACAATGACGGAAATGAAGTCATATGCTCGTCAAATGTGAATATATATGATCCTAGGTCGTGGGATAGCTTAAGCCGTCAATTGAAAGATCTTGTTGAAAAAGGTCCGATTAGAGAAGCAAATATAATATATCCAAAGGATGAAAAAAATAGAGGCTTCCCTACGCTTTACTATGAACAAAAATTGCGAAATGGTGAAATGATTGATAGAAAATGGTTGGTTTATTCGAAAGAATTGAATAAAGTTTTTTGTTTTTGTTGTAAGATAGTTAATAAAATACGTTCTAAAAGTTTTCTAGCCTCGGTCGGAGTTAATGATTGGATACATTTAAGTGAAAAACTTAAACTTCACGAGGATAGTCGAGAACATCTCATAAATCATAAAGCTTGGGTTGAGCTTCGAGTTTGATTGAGATCAAACGAGACCATTGATAAACAACTACAAGAGCAGATTAAAAAAGATGCTGAACATTGGAAGCAAGTATTGATTAGAATTGTTTCCGTGGTAAAACATCTTGCGATGAACAATTTAGCATTTCGGGGATCCAAAGAAAAAATTTATTTGAACAACTTTTATTTCTGCGATGATCGATGCTAAGGAGATAGCTGATAAAATGGATATTGAACCAGTGTTTCAAGAAAAGCGCAAAGGTAAAAGAAATTCGAAGTTTGATGAAAATCGTAATACTGAAAGAGAACAACAAACCGCCCAAGAAAATTTTAGAACTGATTACTTTCTTGTGTTAGTTGATATAGCAATTTCCCAATTAAAAATAGGGTTATTTCATGACAATAATACCAACTATAAGGGAGCTTCTTAGAATAATCCCAACTATACATAATCTCGTTTTAATATGAACTATGCCTTCATTAATCTCATTTTGCTATGGACAAAATTTTCTAGGGTCCTTGAGTGTTCCGTCGTCGTTCATGAAAGTCAAAACAACAAGAAAATTAAAACATTTTTTTTCATGGCTTCTACAATACTAATCAGGAAAAAAAATGCAAGACGAATTTTGGGAAGATTCAAATTTTTTTTAACCAACAACCGAAACTGAAGAGGAAGGTTCAACCGGTTTTCCAGGTAACCGGTCGCCTATATCAATGAGAGATTAATAAAGGCATAGTTCATATTAAAACGAGATTACGTATAGTTGGGATTAATCTAAGAAGCCCCCTTATAGTTGGTATTATTGTCATGAAATAACCCTTAAAAATAAGATTTGAACAACTTGCACTTTTTGAATCATTATTTGGTTTTTTATTTGATGCAAAACGTTTGGTTTCATTAGATGATGAAAATATGAAAGTTGTTGCCTAGAACTTGAAAAGGCTTTAAGTTTTGGTGCTAATTATGATATTGATGGACATTGTCTTTTTTCAGAATTACAAATATTGAATGAAATGTTGCCATCTGAAGCGTATGAGAGTAATGTTCCTTGGAACTCCATCAAAATTATGGAATTTGTGAAGAAGATGAATATATTTCCAAATATTTTGATTTCTTATAGAATATTATTGACAATACCAGTTACTGTGGCATCCGCCGAAAGAAGTTTTTCAAAGTTAAAACTGATTAAATCATATTTGCGAACGACTATGACTCAAGACAGATTAAATGGTTTAGCAATTTTAAGCATTGAAAAAAATGTGTTGGAAACTCTTAATGTCGATGATATAATTGATGATTTTGCGTCTAAAAATGGAAGAAGAAGTCATTTTAAATAAATTAGTGTTTGTAGTTGAAAATTTTGCAGATATTCGGAGCAAAAGAGGATGCAAGAATAACATGAATAATGTTTTATTTTTGTAGTTGTATTTTGTTTCATTTTGTACGTATAGATTTCACCTTCCGTATTTTGTATGAGTAACTATTTTGGTATTAATGAAAAAATTCGGATTTTAGATGCTTTTTTTGTCCTTTCGAAAAAGGCCCATTTTTTATGCTTTGCACTGGGCCTTCGAATCGCCAGGGCCGAGCCTGCTGCTTGTGATACCTCGTTAAAACCTTGACAAGGAAAATCCAGTGAGAAAGAAAACCTTAACGAAGGAAAAGGAATACATCATGATAAGTCCAACATCATGGACAGGGGCGGAAAAAAATGGAAATAATAACAAACATACGCAGAGAAAGGGGGAGGAAGAAGCCGAAGAAAGGGAGAGTACATTGCTAGTGCTCCGCTTACCCTTTGTTAAGCCAGGCGGCGGTATTCGTCCTGTTGTTGTTGGTACGATTTGGAGAAGGCTTGTCTCTAAGGTTGGTGCTTTCCTGATCGGTCCGTCGCTGGGTGGCTATTTTTCTGGTCTCTAGTTTAGAGTTGGGGTATCTGGTGGGAGTGAGGTTATCTTGCATGCCTTGAACCGCTTGTTAAGGACCAGGGTGATGAGGTGAGTCTTTCCCTGCTTTTGGTGGACTTTCAAAATGCTTTTAACATGGTCGATCGGGAGATCATGTTACGAGAGGTTCGTTCTCATTACCTTGTTCTCTTTCGGTGGGTGGAATTTTGTTATTCTAGTCCTGCCCGGTTATATTATGGTGAGCACAGCCTGTGGTCTTGTTAGTGGGTCCAGTAGGGTGATCCTTTGGGTTCTCTGCTTTTTTTCTTTAGTGTTACATCCCTTGGTTTGTAAGATCCGGGACTCTTTTGAATTGAGGTTGCAGGCTTGGTACTTGGATGGTGGCACTATCGTAAGGGATACCTTGACCATGGGTAAGGTTCTGGAGCTGATTATGGATGATGGTCCTCGATCGGGTCTTTATCTTAATGTCAGTAAAACCGAGGTTTTTTGGCCTTTGGAAGATCCTAGGAGCCGACTCCCTAGTATCTTCCCCTCTGCTATCGCCAGACCGACGCATGGTGTCAAAGTCCTTGGCGGGCCTATTATTGCATGCTATGAGTTCAAAAGTGAGCTTGTGATGAGTAGAGTTATCAGAACCATCGCGCTTATGGGTTCCGTTGCTCTGCTTGATGATCTGCAGTGTGAGTTGCTGTTGCTCCGGACTTGTACTGGAATTTCCAAACTTTATTTCGCTTTATGTAATTTCCCACCTACTATTTTTGAGTCGGCTAAGCTTGCTTTTGACGCGACACTTCGTTCTCATTTAGAACGTATTGTTATTGCGTTGGGCCTGGGTTTGGCAACTGGCGGCAGTGGCGGCTTGCCACCCTTCCCTTTTCTTTTTGACGGCTTCGGGTATGTGCCGCTGGAGATGTCCTTCATTATACTTGTGTGGCGTCTCGACTGCAATCTGTGGGTTTGTAAGCTACATTGCTTCGCGTTGCGGGCGTCTCGGCCCCTGGCCCTGCTTTCGATGCGGCTTTGTGTAGACTTAAGGAGGATTCGGGTTCTGTTGTGTGTAATCCTGGTGAGATCGTTGCCACCAAACATATCAAGTCTTTGGCAGATATATATTTCACGAGGGTTGTTGCTACTGCAGATTTAAATTTCTCTTTGACCCCCCGCCAGGTTGCGTTATGGAAGTCTCAGTAAGGCAGTCATGCTTCTGATTGGCCGCGCGTTGTCCCTATTTCTAGGTTGGGTCAGACTATGAATGGTCGGACGTACCGATGTGTGCTTAGCTATCGGTTTGGCGTTCCCTTGTTTTCCGTGACTGGGCAATGTCCTGTCTGCTCTCGGGTTTTTGGTGACTCTATGGGGACCATGTTGTGTCATGTGCGAGGGTTTTCGGTATAAAACATCGGCATAACCTCGTCCGCGACACTCTTTTGGATATCTGTCTCCGTTCTGGGGTCTCGGCAGGTAAGGAGGTCGATATTGACCTGATCGACGATCATGACAGATCCCTGCGTCTTGCATATTTGATGCTCTATTTGTAGGACAAGAGGCGTGACGTATGCGTGGATCTTACCGGGTCTTCACGTTTGACTCAGTCCGGGCTCTCCGAATTCATGACAGGTCGTGTTGTGGGCGACGTTGCTCGGCGCAAGTGCGCTAAGTATCGGGGCCTATACGCGGGGCTTGGATATTGGTTCTTGCCTTTTTCCTTTTCTTCTTTAGGGAATTGGAGGCGGATGCTATCAGCTTGCTCAAAAGGATTTAAAAATTCTCGATAGCACAGGATGTCAGAGTATGCGCAACTTCTTTTATTTCTACTTAGCTTTGCTATAGCCAAGGGGGTGAGGGTCCAGATTCTCTCCTTCCCTCCAATTTTTTGTAAACTATGTTTTGATTTATCAATAAAATTCTCTTTCATAATAAAAAAAAAAGTAATAATAATAATAGTAATAGTAATAATAAATAGAGTTATTTCATAACAATAATATCAACTATGAGGGTGCTTCTTATATTAATACCAACTATACATAATCTCGTTTTAATATGAATTATCCCCCATTAATCTCTCCTTATAACAAGTTACCGGCTACCTGATGAGCTGGTTTCCTTCTCCTTTTAATTTCTTTTTGAATTAAAGTCCCCCTCCCACCACTGTACACTTACTCCCTCATTACTACGTACTCTCCTCTCACCATTGCTGAACTCGACATCTGCTCTCGCCATTGCTTTTCTTAAATTTTCTGAAATTAGGGAAATAGATTGGAATATTTTACTTTGAAATTATGGTAAATAGATTGGAGCATCTTAACGGACGTTTGCAAAAGAAAAATTCTGACATTTGAAGGATACAAATTAGAGGTGGATCCAGATGAATAACCACATCTCATTGTGTGAATGAGGTTTTTGAAGGTTGATAATGGAGGATGATTTTAATTTGATGAAGGAAGAAGAAGAAGAAGAGGCGCACCAAAACCTAGCAGGTCATAATTACCTGTTTTTACCAGTAAAAAGGCGTTGGTTATAAAGAGAGGTTAATGAGGAGATAGTTCATATTATAATGAGATTACATATAGTTGGTATTAATATAAGAAACACCCCTATAGTTGGTATTATTGTTATGAAATAACCCTAATAAATATAGTAGCATTTATTATTGTTCAACTTAGATACAGGAAGTTCTAGCACCGTGCGATGTAAAGAGAAATCAACTCGTTATCATATCAAACAGAATAGACTACGTATTTCATGCTGTCTTCGTTCAATTTTTGTGGTGTTTTAAGGTGATAATTGACTGTTTATATAATGTTAATTTTTTGAGTCAGAGATGTAGTAAGATTTTATTTTTATAAAAATCTAATATCGCTTGATTTTTAGGTGTATATGTATTGTTTTTTCTCCTATACAAAGTTTTGTATTATTTTTTTAAATTAAAAATATATATTAAAAGTGTTAATATCGCTTGATTTAATATACTTTTCTATTCCTGTTAAGATTGAAGAGCTATTTAGTTTTTCCATGGAGTGTTCAAAAAGTTGGATTATTTCATTCGCTCGAAAAAAGTTTCAAATATATATTTATATATGATTTTGGCAAAATCATTCTTAGTGACGTAAAAAATCTCTTTTGTAATTTGACCGTAAACAACGGTCAAAGCAGATTCAAATACTCCCTCCGATTTTTATCTATCTTCCCCTTTGGTTCAGGGGAAGAAAATAAGGGTGTAGGAATGTGTGGTTCAAAATAAAAGAAGGAAGAGAGAGAAATGTAAGGTGATTCTAGACCACATATTGATGGCCTAAAATAGAAATAGGGAAGAAAGAGTGTTTCAGCCCAATAAAGAAATAGGGAAGATAGATAAAAATCGGAGGGAGTAGTATAAATGAGACAAAAATAAAGTTCTTTATCCATCTCAATTATTTGTTTATATTTGATTAAAAATACTCCTAACAAAGAATATAAAAGATAAACGGGGACGGAAATAGTAGTTACGGAGTATTACTTTAAGAACTAGTAAAATGTTTATCACATCGATTTAAGTTAGGGATAGAGTACGAAGTACTATTTAACCCGTTTAATTCTTTGAAAATTAATTTGTATATAAAAAATTTGGTAATTACTACTCACTCTGTATTTTATGTTTCTTCTTGTTGCTTTTTGCACATTGAATTAGAAAATGGATAAAAAAATTATAAAGTAATAGTTGACATGTCGTATGAAATGATTTGTGTCCAATGAGAGTTGTCCAATAAGGATAAAAAGTTAAAAATGGTTGAACAAAAAAAGAATGCAAGCAGTAAGAAACATAAAAAGACTATCCTAAAAGGAATACAGAAATAAACGTGAAAACAAAGCGATTACTAAAACTTACTCGTACTTTAAAACATACTCCGGAGTACTAAAAAATGCTCTTACTCTATAAATTACAATGCGAGTAGCCTAGTAAATATACTCCCTCTATTCCAATCGATTTCATACATTTGCTTTTTTGGCACTATTTATAGGTGAGTAAAAACTTTTGATACTTCCTCCGGTTTTCTTTCATCTTCCCACTTTTTGATAAATGGGTGGGGTATTATTATATTCAAATGGAAAGATAAATTAAAATCGGATGAAATATAACTTTTAATATAGTCACGTAAGATCATGTTTAAACTGTCTAATCGAATGTATTATGATATCAATTTTTAACTTCGTATAATTTTTAGAAATACCAGTATGTAACTAAAGATATAGAAAAAAAATATATAAAACAAACGTATGAAATTGATTGGAACGGAGAGTAGTAATTAACGGGCCTACAGGGCTATACCTACTAGTCTACTGTGCTATTACCATTGCCCATGGTCCATAGGGACCATAGAGCATTTCAATTACATAAAAAAAAAATTAAAGGAGCAGGGATTAGGGATGTCAATTTCACCCGAATCCGTTCAAAATCCATCCACCCGAATAAAATTAATGGACGAAAACCCGAACTAAATGGATTTTAAGCGGATGACGGATGAATCGGGTGATGGATCGGGTCGGATTCGGGTGGAGATTTTTCACCCGTCACCCGATCCGTTCACCCGTTTATAGATTTTAAAAAAAAAATTATGAATATATCAAAAAAATAATTAATTTCACTCTATTTGTATACTCATTAATCATTATCCTTTTTTTTCTTAAAACCCTAAGAAAATATTTTTTGTAATCACTTTGGCGGCCACCATTTTAGATTTTCTTTCCCCGTCTTAATTTCCGACCACCAAAAAATCCCAAAAAACTTTGCGCATCTTATAATTTGTATATTTGTTATTGTATTTTAAAAAAATATTTTTCATCCGCTAAGCACCCGATCCACCCGAATCACCCGCGGATGACGGATGGATTGGATCCGGGTGGAGGGTTAATCGGGTGACGGATGGATCGGGTGGAGTATGCGGATTCGGGTGAGGCTCCACCCGACCCGAAACCGACCCGTTGACATCCCTAGCAGGGATCGAGCACGGGTCCACAGAATAGGAAGCAAGAACTGTACAACTACAGCACTTGCTCAGTTCTGCCATCCAACACTACGGAGTACGGAGTACTAGACACTACAGTACGTTACTTGGAAATCTACTTGGGCTACAACTCAAGTAGTCTGGGCCTGGATCCATCCCTACCAAGGTCGTGTCGAAATTATTTTCAAAGTAGTAGTCCTCCTACCATGTTATGAAAATTCAGCTTTATTTTTCTGTCCCTCGGCCCCTTCATTTTTACCCTTTACATCACTCGTTAGTTTTTTTTAGCCAGCTGGAAAATACTACTCGTAGTAGTTAGTTTGGGTCGAAATGGTCAAAATCCATGGAATAGCCATCAGTGCGCAAAAACACGGTTAATCACTTGTTAGTTAGCAGGAAGCAAGGAGCAGGAGCAGGAGCAGGAAGCAGGAACTAGTAGAGGTGGCAATCGAGTCACTCGAGTCGGGTTTCGGTCGAGTCAAGACGGGTTGAGTTATATTGTGTAAGCATACTCTTCCGAGTCGAGTCTGGTTCGGCTTAGGTCATTATCGGGGCAAATCATTTTCGGGTCAACTAAATACTCCCTCCGTTTCTATGATTTCTTCCACCTTAAAAGTGACACATTTCTTAAGAAAAACAATAAAATAAGTAAAAGTAGAGAGGGAGTAAAGTAAGTGGGTCACCTAGGTAAGAGAGAAGTGTGATAGAAAAAAAGAAAGTGGAAGAAATCAAAAAAATGGTTGAAAAAGGAAATGTGGAAGATATCAAAGAAACAGAGGGAGTAACTAATATAGGGTCACATCGGGTTTAGGCTGGGTCATTATCGGGTCTAGTTAATAAATCATATTAATTCAATATTTTCCAAATAAGTTTAATTTAATTAATTTGTTATCATGTCAAACGTATCAAGTTATATATTTCATTTGATTTAATTTTTAACCTTAATAATTGTTTGATCGTCAATCTTATCAAGTCGGGTTTTAATAGGGCCGGGTTCGGTTCGATGGTCATCGGGGTAGATTGGTTAACGGGTCACAAGCGAGTCGGGTTGGATCTTAAAATTTTGGATTATATCGGGTCGGGATGTCGGATGGGCCAGATCGATTTGAGAAGTCGGGTCAACTTTTGGCGGGAGGAAGGAAGAGACAGGGGGTAAAATCTAAGAATACTTTGGTCCACCTTTCTCTTCTTTTTCCAAACATACTTCTTAAAATAAGTGTCAGCTACTACTATTGTGCTCTGTACCACGATCATGTCCATGGCTCCTGAATTATAATCCCCTGTTTCAGGCTTTAACATCTTTCTCTTTTTCTTGTTAGGTGAGCTACATGGGCCCTCTCTTCCACCATTCCCTCCATCTTTTCAAATTGCCTGTCTAATTATATTTTTGTACTCTTCTCTAAAACTTGCTGTATTATGTTACTAATTTAATCATAGGAGTGCAAAATGTACGGGAAATACTAGTACTAAATTTCGTGCAGGCGTCAACCCGGCACCACATTGCATTGCAACCGGGTTTTAAAGAATATAAGGTCGGGAATCCGCACGTCGTGCAATGAATAAACCACTGATTAAGTGAATCTAGTTGGTTCCAATCAGTCTATTCAAGACACCAAGCTCCATAAGCATGGCCTACTTTAGAAATCATAATCGACTTGGATAGCGATATGACATTGTTGCCATCCAAGACAGCGATATAACCATGTCTACATATGGAGTACATCATACACCAACTGATTAAGTGATACAAACATGAACCTGAACTTGGAAGGGAGGGAGGGAGGGAGGGAGGGAAAGTTAATGTGGAGTGAAATCATTCACAAATCACCGGGTCTATACAAGCAAACATGGCCTTGAACATCAAAACTCCAAATCACAAATCACAAACAATTATATGCATTCTAGGATCACAAGTGACACAACATTCTAGGATCACATAAACAAAAACCCATAAAAGTGGATCTTTATATCTGCAATTCTTAGTTTTAGGAGCTGCTAATAGCAGTAGAACCCACTATCAAAGGCGAAGATGGAGTTACAGGTTGCTTTTTTTGTGTACACTTACTTGCAGAAGTAGTTGCATTATCGGAAGCCGATAACGATAAAGAAGAAGGAGATGATGATGAAGTGGAAGATGTTGTTGTTGTTGTTGTTGTTGTTGTTGTTAACCCCTTTGAGATACTCATCGTAGCTGTCTTGTCTTCCTCTATTATCTTCCCTTCTTTTCGGCAATGCCCAATTTTCGCCATCGTTACACTCGCTGGAATCATACAATTGCACAGAAACCCTGCAATATTGTTTACCAAATCTGAGTATCAGGCTCAAACCCCAGCTATTAACATCGTTAGTTTTTGACATTACAACCGCATAAACCCAAACCCAGTGTCTCGAATCAATCCACACCCCAGTCCCGACTATGACCGAGGGATTCGACCCTCGCACCTAATTATCCAGGCTACTTCGTCTTAGCCACCAAACCCAGCGTCTCAAATCAATCCACATCCCCAGTCCAGACTATGACCGAGGGGTTCAAACCTCGCACCTAATTATCCAGTCTACCTTTTCTTAGCCACCAGGCAGGCTATGACATTTTCGGTATATCAGATGAATTATGCCAACACAAACACCTGACTACGAGTATTATTAAGAGCATTCCTTAGTTTAATAACCTGTTACACGATGGAGCGTCACATACATTGCTGTATTGCATATTGTAGATATAAAATGTTGGAGCAGCATATGAGTCATTTTGTTAGGGTATGTGTGAAATAAATACGAGTATATAGTAGGAGTAGGAGCAGGAGTATAAGTTACCGATTCTAGCGAGGCGATTGACCCAACTGGGAATTGGATTCCCAGAGAGTTTAAGGCAAGCATCATTGCAGAAATGGTTACAGTTTTTGGTAATGAGATTATAAGCATTGCCTCTGTATTCCTTTGCAAGTTCTTCCATCACTTTCTTGACTTCTTCAGCACTTAATTCAGTCCATCCTACCAAAATCGCTTTCCTGAACATAAATCCTTGGCATTGTTTCGGCTCTCCTTCGAAAATCCCTGTGCTCGGGAACTCGTGTGCTCCATATGCATACTCCACCCCATGAACTGATCATCATGAAGAAGAAGAAGAAAAAAAAACAGCCAAATTATTACTTACGAAACTTCAATAATCCAGTACTACTTGTTAACAAGTTGATGGTTGGTTACCTTGAACTCCAGAGTGATAGACCCCTAAACCAAACCAATAGGCGTAACCATTGACGGGGGTGATATCGTAGACATTGAGATAAACAGGAATGGAACCCCCGACATCGACACAAGAATTCCGCCTACACAACATTACGTCGTCTTCGTCTTACTATCATAACTAGCACTTCACATACTCATAAGTTATAAGTGTGTGACTGTGTGTGTGTGTGTTGCAGCAGCACATTAATTAAAGTTCACTCATGCAAAGCACTTGGCTGCTGTTGCTGCTGCTGCTACCTAAATGTTGACTAAAGAGGGGTATTGAAATTGAAGTTGGGATTGTTAAGTCTGAAAAGGATAAAAGGTGAGTATTAATTTTGAAAAAGGGTGATCGGAATTGGGGATCTCATGGATGGATTGCCAAAGTATAGCATAGATGGAAGGGCCCAACTTGGTTTGTTTGGTGAATGGTTAATATAAAAATGTTGTTGGTAATAGGAGGATGATGATGATGATGATGAGTGATGAGGGTGGATTATTGGATCTGCGAGATTTCATTAAATTAATAAGGCTGAAAAGGGGGGTGGTATCACAGATTCACAGGAGGGGTTGGGGTTGGTGTTGGTGTTGCGCTTCCTCACAGGCACAGCTTTCTTAATTCTGAGCTGTCTCGAAACTCTTCCATCTTGAGTTTTAGGAGTTTTGAATCTCGGGCGTTTTCCAATTTTTTTTAGGACAAACTAACGCACACTCATAATGCTAACGGGTGGGGGCGTCTCTTATATGTTTCTCTAGTGATGTCTTTCCTTTTTTTTCGAACCCAAACGTTTGAAATGATGTATTTGCAAGTTTAAACAAATACACAAAAATGAGAAGAATACGGTCTTTAAATACTTATTGAGAGACCAATTTTGTTGTTATTAGACCTGACAAAATTACAAAATTGATCCGATTCGAATAAGTCAACCCGACACCCCAATTGAAAACCCGAGTTTGATCCATAACGTGAATTAACCTGAGTTAAACCAAATTGACCGGAGTATTACTCAGTATCATAGAAAACTAGTCGATGTCCTAAAAAAAGTTGAAAATAGTAAACCCGAAAATGACTCGAACCCGAATTGATCCGACCCGACCTGAAGTCAACCTGATTTTTATAACCCGAAAGTGATCCGACCCGAACCCGAATCAGTTGACCCGTTTTTCAGGTCTAGTTATAACTTATAGAAGTAACTCTTTATAAGTTATTCGTACGTGTTTTCGTATTAGTTGTCTCTCAAAATAATCATTTCACTTTTTACTTAGAGTTTATCACTAATTACCCCCTTTTATGTTACCCATTTTTCAAATTACCCCCAAAAATGGATTCCGTTAAAATTACCCCCGTAAAGTTGTTAAAAAATTAGATTTTGCCCCCAGTGGTCCTTTTCTCCCCTTTCCGGTGAGTTTTGCTGTTTTTCTTCCCATTTTGCCCCTCCCCTCACTAACACCCTCCCTCCTCTCCTTAATCCCCTTTCACTCACTCAACCCTACCAAAACCCCCAATTTCCCCCAAATTCCCAGAACCCTAACCCTAATCTCGGTAATTGACCCAGAATCGACCCAGAATCGAGCGCGAGACCGAATTGCAGGCAATCGATCCACTTCTAAAGGTAATTTCTCTTCCTTCCTCTTCCCATTTTCATCTCTTCTGTTTTTGCGGTTTTGCAAAATCAGATTAGGGTTTAGTGTTCGAAATTGAATTGAATACTACTGTTTGAATTGAATTGGGGGCACCTGTGTTTTGTAAGTTGTGGTTCTTCGCAGTATGTAAACTATTTCAATTGAGGACTATTTCAGTTGTGGTTCTTCGTAGTATGTAATGTCGACTGTAATTCGTAAGTTATGTTTGCGTTGGAATGGATTATATTTCGATTTGGTAGCTGTTAAGATCCGATGTACCTCAATTGAATATGGAACAGAAGCATGAAATGTGGACTGAAGTAATTTTGTTTATATTCTGATTAGGATGGAGTTCCATGTGGAGTTCAATCTGCGAACATTCTTTGGTGGTGAGTTTGCTCTTGTCAATGGTAGAACCGAATATGTTGGGGGTGGTATGCATCTAGAATGTGGGTTAAATACTCGAAATCTGAATGTCCAATACTTGAGAAATTTAGGAGAGCGTTTGATGGGAAGAAGAGACTTCGAAATTTACTATACTAGAGCCGATCCTAGACTTGCTCAAACCATGGGGAAGGCAATGGTTACATGTCCACATGATGTGGACTGTTTGTTGAGGACAATGACAAAAGAGAGGTCAGTAACGGTGTTCATGGCGATAAGGAAAAAGTTGAATTATGTGCCCCTTCCAAGGACCAAACGTCCAAGTGTGGCCCAGGTGGAAAAAAATCAGCAGCACATGCCAAGGGACCACTTCCCCATAAGGGAGTATTCCACATTGAAAGCACCCTCAACAAAGCCACCCACTCCACCCACTCACAATAAACAACTCTCTTCACCTTCAGAGTTGAGAAGAAGCCCTAGGTTAAGTAAGGCTGCCTCTTCCACCTCTGCTCACCCCTCCATTCCAACTGCAGAGCAACCACTTTGCTCACCTGAAGCAGCCAAAAAATATTCCCATTTAATTGGCGTCAATAAGCCGTTGGAGCATTTACTTGGGATAAATGAAGGCAAAAGAGGGCAGAAATTACCATTCAAGAGGAAGTTAGTGTTTCGAGAGTCCAGTGAATCTGAGGCCGTGGCCTTAGATAAGGTCGATCAAGGCACAGATCTAGGTGGTGGAAAGTGTTTGAAAGAACAACATCACAGGAGAAATGTTGGTGACGATGATGAAGATATTTTGTTGAGCTCCTTAAAGAAAAGAGGTAAAAGAAAAAGTACGAAGGGGGTGGCTGAGGACGAAGTTGAGAAAATCATAGCGGCCACTTTGAGAAGCTTGAGAAGTGGTGGTCAATGGAAGGGGAAGCAGGTGGTGGCTGAGACAGAGTCCAGTGGTGACGACGAAGTAAGTGACGAAGACTTTGTTCCAACTGAGGACGGCTTACGTGGAGTTAATGTTGGTGAGGATGATGTCGATGGTACTGTACCTGTGAGGGGTACGAGAAAGAAGAGTAACACAGGTAAGGGTAGTGTAGGTAAGGCGAGTAAAAATAGGGGTAGTAAAAGTAAGGGGAGTAGAAGTAAGGGGAAGAAAAGGAAGGGGAAACAAGTCGAGGAGGATGTCGATGAGTTCAGTGATTCTGAAATCAGCAGTGCTGATGAATCAGATCACGGTTTGAATGAATTTGATTTGGGTGTGAACCTTGATGAGCAGTTTCTAGGAGTAAGTCCAGAACTTGAAGCCAGAAACTCTGAGGAGGAGGCAGTTGGTGGAACCTCCAATCAGAACAAGGATAGAGAGATATTTGGTCTCGACAACTTGACTGTATTTGCTGGTGAGGACGCTGTGTGTGACGATGATGAGGTACGCAGTTTGGCTGACAGTGATGTTGATGAGGGATGCCTTTACCCTACATTCAACCCCAAAACAGACTTCGATAAACCGATTCAGTTAAAGGTTGGTTTGCAATTCCGTAGTGTAGACATTTTTAGGAAAGCATTAAGAGAGCATAGCGTTTCTAATTCCTATGATTTTTACTACACTCACAACGAAAGGGAGAGGGTCACTGCTAAGTGTAGGAACAGGTGCAATTGCGAGTGGAACAAGAAGAAGTCTAAGCTCGGTAAGTGTTCTTGTGGTGTAAAGAACCCTTGTCTTTTTCATGTTCATGCTAGAAAACTACCCGACTCTAGCACATTCCAAATTAAGTCCGTACAATTGAAACACAACTGTGTCATGAGTAGCTACAATAGGAAAGTGTCTGCAGAGTACTTAGCCGAGAAATACATTGAGTTCTGGAAAAAAAACATTGATTGGAAGTTGAGATCTTTTCAGAGGCATGTGACTAAGGATTTGGGTGTTTACGTAAGCTACAGCAAGTGTTGGTACGCAAGGTGTAGAGCAAAATTGATAATATATGGGAATGCAGATGATCAGTATGCTAGGGTTTGGGACTATGCAGCAGCAATTAGGAAGTACAACGAAGGATCATCATCCTTTGTCGTTTGCGATGGTATTGACAGACCCCCACCACTCTTCAAGAGGCTTTATATTTTTCTCCAAGCTTGCAAAGAGGGCTACAATAAAGGTTGTAGGCCTATCTTGGGTGTTGACGGCTGCCATTTGAGAGGTGCGTACCCCGGAATGATCCTCACTGCAGTTGGGATTGATGGTAACAACAACATCTACCCAATTGCTTGGGCAGTGGTAGAGGTTGAGAACAAGGACTCCTGGACATGGTTTCTAGAGTTACTCATTTCTGATTTGAGGAAGCCTGACGGTGAAGGGCTGACCATAATGTCAGATAGGCAGAAGGGCTTGGTTGATGCTCTTTCGGATGTGGTCCCAAAGAGCAACGTCAGGTACTGTGTGAAACATATTTGGGAAAACTTCAAAGCAAGGTGGGGTGGTCCGTTGTACGAGGCTGCCTTCTGGAATGCTGCAAGGGCCTTAACTAAGGTGACATGACATTAAATTTACATTTACTCTTACTGTATCACTAGAAATGCTAACCTATTGGATTGTTTGCAGGGAGAATTCAACAAAGAACTGTTGGGGCTGAAGTTGTTTGATGAAGAAGCTTGGTCTTACTTGGAAAAAATTCCTGCGAGAAACTGGTCGAGACATGCATTCGACACCCAATGTAAGTCTGATATACTACTGAACAACATATGTGAGGTGTTCAATAGTGTTCTTAAGGAGTGCAGGGACAAACCCATTATTACACAAATGGAGTGGATGAGGAAATATGTGATGAACAGATTTTGTCAGAGGAGGGAAATGGGGGAGAGGTATGAGGGAAGGATGGTGCCATATGTCACGAAGTACCTCGAGTTTACTAAGAATGAGGCTAGGTTCTACACTGTCATTCAGTCATGTGTTAATTAGTTTGAAGTCGACTACAAGAACGACACTGCAGCTGTGAGCTTGAATGCTAGAACATGTTCCTGCAACCACTGGTGTCTGACTGGGCTGCCTTGTGTTCATGCCTTGAGCTGCATGCTAGTGAAGAGGATGGACCCATACGAGTACGTCGACGACGTTTACTCAATAGGGAGGTACACTTTGGCTTACTCAACCCCTGTCTCACCTATGCCCGGTGTCAAACATTGGGAGGACACTAGTATGCCAGAGCCACTCCCACCACCACACAGAAGGTTACCTGGAAGGCCTAAGTCCAAGAAAAGAAGAATAGGAGCTGGGGAAGTCGAAGAGCGACGGGTTAGAAGGGGGACAAAGATGAACAAATGCAGCAACTGTGGCGGCCGTGGACACACTAAAAGAACATGCAAGAACCCAAATGCACCCTCTACATCTACAGCACAGAGGGCTCCTGGAGGTAGGCCTTTGGGAGGTAGTGCGTGGGTTGTAGAGACAAGGAGGAAGAGGCAGGCGAGGAATGTCCAGAGAGCACGTTTGGCTTTAGAGAATGAAGCTCAATCTACTCAAGCGACTGCAGAAGCTTCCACCTCGAGCATCAACCCTTCAACATCAAATCAAGTACCCAGTGGACAACCTCAGACACCAACAAGCTTTGTCAAACTTCTTAGTCAAGCTTCGACTTTAACTGGAAATATGATTTAGAACTCTTGTATGTATGACTTTGGATCTATTTTGTTGTGGTTGTATGACTTTGGATCTATTTTGTTGTGGTTGTATACTTGTATGACTTTGGATCTACTTGGAACTTCTTACGCAAGCTTATGAAACCTACTTTGCTTTCGATTTAGAACAGTACTTTGCTTGTGGTTGTACGGCTTGTGGATCTATTTTATTTGTAGTACTGCGCATTTGGTTATCAGGTGGCCAATTCCAGATCAGTTATTTGAAATTTGTTCCTTGTCTTTGTATACAAATTGGTGACAATTCCTCTGTAAATGGGGGTAAAATGAAATATTTTCACACCATTCTGGGGGTTAATTTTATGTATACGTAGTCTTTGGGGGTTAATTTTATGTATATGTAGTCTTTGGGGGTTAATTTTATGTATACGTAGTCTTTGGGGGTAATATTAAAGAAAAAAAGAACTGAAGGGGGAAAACAGGGATACTGAAACGCAGGCTAATGTTACTCCTCCATCAGTACACTGGTATCATTCGACATTAATTAGTTAGGGATTCATGAAGTCATTTAATTTGCTGCCTAACAACCACACAGTCAACCTTGCTACTTGCCAATTGAAGTTGTAGATTATATTGACCAATGAAAGAGGTGGTTGGTAAGGGCAATTAATGCTTCCCTAAAACCCTAAACCTATGAACCCTATAAATAGACCCTCAATTGCATCCTCAACAACCACTACTCCACATATTGAAAACCCTAGACCCTAACCTAAATATGGCAACGAATGGAGTGTACTACACCGGTCCTTGTACGGTTGTGCTTGCAGGGATGTCATCTAATGTGAGGAATCGCCAACTTGTGAGTAGAACATTCAGTAGGGTCAAGGACTACCTCCAAGGCAGGGGGTTCGAAGTGAAGAAGATTAAATCCCTCTGGAATCAGGCTGAGTTTCGTGGGATTGTGTTGCTCACTTTTGGGAGGTCTGGAGAGGACTGCGTGTCGGCATTCAAGATGGCGACAATGTTTAAGCAGAAGTCAAGGGGGAAGGAGGAATGGAACAACGGGGTGGGTGAGCACAGACCGTATGCATGGATGGCTACACATGCCGACAATGCCATGTTTGATAGGTATGCTACTTACGGACCCGTACCATACATGTACCAACGTGTAGGGGGGTTGGAAGCTGCAAACAACTCAGTCGATGTATGCGGCGCAATAGACAGTATAGTAAGGCCACTGTACACCTAGACGGGACGACTTTGCAAATGTTGGTTGGAATGTACGGACTACCGTAATGGCGACGGCTAAATTTTCTAATAAAATCATCATTTCATTATCTTGCAAAATGGCTCTATTATATAGAGCTTACATAAAATCCACAATTTTAGGGCATTAGTAGAACGTACATTACAATACATTACGCTACAATACAGTACAATACATTACGCTACATTACAATACGTAACTGAATAGTCACTTCATTAAGCAAATGCGATACCGAGTACAAGCGCCAAACAAACCACCGACAACATAATGACAGCCTTCTTCAAAAGAGCATCCCTCTTAGCTGCTGACCTCAACATTGCAGAGAGGTTATCGTTCCTCACATCAGTTAACCTTATAGCGTTCGTGAAAGTGTCCTTCGTGACTTCCAGAACGGACTTCTGCAATTCCAACAAGTCCTTATCCATCTTTAGTTGGTTAATTACATCCCTTTGCCATTCAGTTGGACATTCGTCGACCCATTTGAAGTACGTACAGCCACGAGTATCAAGCATCCTGTTATACTCTTTGCAACACATGAAGCGTCGACCGGGATTCCTATGTGTCCAAGAAGTGAGCACCGCAATTTCATTGCCGCAGTGACATGTTTCGCGCCCAGCTGATGACTGCACCCCACTATGGACGGACATGGCTGCAATTTACAGAAGTCACTATATCGAAGAACCCAGAAACAATGACATTAACACAAAACCCAGAAACAACGACGACATTAACACAACCCAGAAAAAACAATGACATTAACACAACCCAGAAACAACAACATTTACATAGATTGAAGTTCGAATCACTACCATTGAAAACAACAACCCTAAACCCTAAATATAAACCCAGAAATTGGAAATAAACACAGGAAATAGTTCGAATCACTACCACTGAAATAGTTTTCAATTGAAGCACGACATAAACACAAGAGTTAAACCATTATCAGATTTTGCAATTCAATTCAAACAGTAGTATTCAATTCAATTCCTAATCTGATTTTGCAAAACCGTGAAAACAGAAGAGACGAAAATGGGAAGAGGAAGGAAGAGAAATTACCTTTAGAAGTGGATCGATTGCCTGCAATTCGGTCTCGCGCTCGTTTCTGGGTCGATTCTGGGTCGATTTCCGAAATTAGGGTTAGGGTTCTGGGAATTTGGGGGAATTTGGGGGAAATTGGGGGTTTGGTAGGGTTGAGTGAATTAGAATGAGTAAAAGGGGGTTAAGGAGAGGAGGGAGGGTGTTAGTGAGGGGAGGGGCAAAATGGGAAGAAAAACAGCAAAACTCACCGGAAAGGGGAGAAAAGGACCACTGGGGGCAAAATCTAATTTTTTAACAACTTTACGGGGGTAATTTTAACGGAATCCATTTTTGGGGGTAATTTGAAAAATGGGTAACATAAAAGGGGGTAATTAGTGATAAACTCTTTTACTTATTTTTATAACAAGCGTACTAATATAAAATCATATTATGTGAATGTCCATTGGGTGTTAGTCCATATGTAAACTCCCTTATCATTACTGATATATACTATATATACCCGGATACCCCTCTAGATGAGATAAATAAGACACTCATTCACATCTTTCTCCCTCGTCTATTCTCTAGTTTTTCTTTCTCTCTTAGTTTATAACATATTATTAGCACGATAATCTAATAATTGATGGCATAACTTTTTCTCGATTGATCCTTGCGTCTCTATAGCAAGGAGTTCGTTATTTTTTTCTTAATCATTGTATTTCTATAGCAATGAAATCATCTTATTTTTATCTCGATTCTTACCTCTTTTTAGCAAGAAGATCGCTATTTTTTTCTTACTTCTTGTATCTCTATAGCAAGAAGATTGATATGATTACTATTTTAGTTGTTTCTCAATCCTTGTATCACTATATCAAGGAGTTGATTTATACTCCGTACTACGTAATTTTTAAGATATACGTACTCGTATGATATACTATTATCTATGACTGTAGAGATATTATATAATATATATATATATATACATATATATATATATATATATATACATGTGGGATTTGGTGTAAATACCCTAAGCATCTGAACCGTTGATCTAATCTTGATCAACGGTTGAGATTAATTGTCAGAAGATAACAAAACCCAAAAAAAATACCACACAACCTGCCTCACTTTCTCTCTCCTCTCTTTCTCTCTCTTCTATCATCAATTTTTCACCCAAAAATTCCCAAAAATCCTCTCAAAAATTTACCAGAAATTAGGGTTTCATAAATTAGGGTTGCGCGTAAATTAGGGTATAATTTACCAGAAAATCGTTCATCCTATCATACTAATTCGTTCTATCATCCTAATTCGTTCAAATTGTATACGGAATTCGATTCAATTCGTTCAATTTTCAGAAATTCAATTCAATTCGTTCAATTTTCAGAAATTCAATTCAATTCGTTCAATTTTCAGAAATTCCTTTTTGATAAGCATGGATTCCACTGAGCATGAACCTATTGTCGATGAACATGAAGGTAATGTTGTTATAATTCAATACATATTCGTTTTTGAATAGGTATTCGTTTTTTTAAGTTGATTTGTCCGGTTTTTGAGCATGAATTCGTTTTTAACTATTGGTTTTTGATTTCCTCTAGAATTCTTTATGATGAATATCGATTTCAACATAGAAAACATGAATCAACTTGAAGGTAATCTCAGAATTTTATAGAGTACTTGAATATATGTGTTGGAATAGTTGAATATACATGTTGGAGTAATTGAATATACATGTTGGAATAGTTGAATATATGTGTTGGAGTAATTGAATATATGTGTTGGAGTAATTGAATATATGTGTTGGAGTAATTGAATATACATGTTGGAATAGTTGAATATATGTATTGGAATAGTTGAATATATGTGTTGGAGTAGTTGAATATATGTGTTGGAATAATTGAATATATGTGTTGGAGTAATTGAATATATGTGTTGGAGTAGTTGAATATATGTGTTGGAGTAATTGAATATATGTGTTGGAATAGTTGAATATATGTGTTGGAATAGTTGAATATATGTGTTGGAGTAATTTAGTATATGTGTTGGAGTAATTGAATATACATGTTGGAATAGTTGAATATATGTGTTGGAATAGTTGAATATATGTGTTGGAGTAATTGAATATATGTGTTGGAGTAATTGAATATATGTGTTGGAGTAATTGAATATACATGTTGGAGTAGTTGAATATATGTATTGGAATAATTGAATATATGTGTTGGAGTAGTTGAATATATGTGTTGGAGTAATTGAATATATGTGTTGGAGTAATTGAATATATGTGTTGGAGTAATTGAATATATGTGTTGGAATAGTTGAATATATGTGTTGGAGTAATTTAGTATATGTGTTGGAGTAATTGAATATACATGTTGGAATAGTTGAATAGTTGAATATATGTGTTGGAATAGTTGAATATATGTGTTGGAATAGTTGAATATATGTGTTGGAGTAATTGAATATATGTGTTGGATTAATTGAATATATGTGTTGGAATAGTTGAATATATGTGTTGGAGTAATTTAGTATATGTGTTGGAGTAATTGAATATACATGTTGGAATAGTTGAATATATGTGTTGGAATAGTTGAATATATGTGTTGGAATAGTTGAATATATGTGTTGGAGTAACTGAACACAAACATGGAGTAACTGATGTCTAATATTGGAATAACTGAACATGAGCATTGGAATAACTGTGATTCTTAAATGGAATATATTTGCAGAAGAAACCCAATCCATTGATAGCAATCATACTCAAGTTAGCAACAATGCTCCCATTATGACAACACCAACGGTTGAAAATAGCACCAATTCTCTAAGCCTGACTTACACTCCGGGTGGTAGCGATAGTTGGACAAGGACGGTAGAAGATGAGCTCACACCTAAGATAGGGAGATGTTTCCGAAGTCTTGAGGAAGGGATTAATTTTTATAAGATGTATTCCCTTAGGTATGGTTTTGATCCTAGGTTGCACACGCAAGTATGGGCTCGTGGTGGTACAAAAATATATAAGAAGACTGTAGTGTGTAACCTACAAGGTTTAAAAGAAGATCGAAAAAAGACTACAAAAGTATCTGAAAAGACGGTTTCTGCAGAATCTGCCATTGAAAAGGTTCAAGACGAACGATTATCCAACCCTATTGTGAAGAAGCAAAAAAAGAAAAAAAAAGAAAAGAAGAGCAACTCTCAGACCAAAACTAGTTCACCACAAAAGCGAAGGGTTGATCGAACTGATTGTAAGGCAAAGATACAGTTAGTAGCTTTTGAAAATGGATACAAGATTGATCAGTTTGTTGAAGCACATAACCATATGCTTTGCCCAATGAAGGATAGAGAATTCCAAAAGCTTTCAAGAAACCTAACGCTTTATCATAATCAAACGATGGTTAACAATGCAAAAATGAACATAGGTGCTACCAAAACATTTAGATTGATGAGCGTCAATGCGAATGGGTATGAAAATGTTGGAGCATCTCTTATAGATTTTAAGAACTTTCTAAAAGACATCAAGCTCTACATTGGTGACCGCGATGCGGATTTGTTCATTGACTATCTTGAAACCCAGAAAAAAACCGATGATAGATTCTACTTTGCTTACCATGTCGATGAAGACAATCATTTCTCCAGAGCATTTTGGGCAGATGGGCAGGCAAGGATGAATTACTTTATGTTCGGAGACGTTGTAACTTACGACGCCACTTATGGTACCAACAAGTATTTTATGGTGTTTACTCCTTTCACAGGGGTAAACCATCACAAAAAGTCAGTGACTTTTGCCTCTGCGTTGCTTGCACATGAGGATGAAGTGTCTTTCAAATGGGTGTTTGAGAGTTCCTTGATTGCATGGGTAGTAAAGAACCTCATTGTTTTATCACGGATCAAGACCCTGGAATGAAGGGTGCCATAGCTCAGGTTTTCAAGACGGCGATACATCGTTTATGCAGTTGGCATATCATGGAAAAATTGACAAGTAAAGTCGATTCCTCAATTTGCAGGTACAATATTTTTTGGAATAACTGAACATGAGCATAGAGTAACTGACATCCAATATTGGAATAACTGAACATGAGCATAGAGTAACTGACATCCAATATTGGAATAACTGAACATGAGCATTAGAGTAACTCAGAATTGAATATATTTGTTGAATAGTTGAATATATGTGTTGGAGTAATTGAATATATGTGTTGGAGTAACTGAGTATGTATGTTGGAATAACTTAATAAATGAAGTAGAGTAACTGAATAATAAAGTGACTGTGATTCTTGAATATTTGCAGGGGAAACAAAGTTCGTGAATCAAATTAGTGAAGCAGTGTGGGATATACATCTAGAACCTCTTGAGTTTGAAGATAAATGGAGTAAAATCATTACTGAATACAAGTTGGAGGGGAACACTTGGCTAAGTAGCGTCAAGGAGCAATGGATACCTGCCTACCATAGAAACATTCCATTAGGTTGCTTGTTGAGAACAACCCAGCGATCGGAAAGTGAAAATAGTTACTTTAAGAGATTTGAAGGAATACATGGAACACTTATGGAATTTTGGTTGAGGTTTCAATGTGCAATGGATCAACAAAGATACAATCAAAAGTGTCTTGACAGAGAGAGTGACAGCTCATTGCCTCAAACTTTGACTCCTTTAAAGTTGGAGATTCATGCAACTAAAGTCTACACGCACACTATTTTTTATGAGTTCCAACGGGAGGTAACTGAATCCATTTGTTCTTGTGGTATTAACAATATCACGAAGATTGAGAACGTTTTGCATGCTGACATCGAAGATATTGCTAGGCATAAGATCGTCCAAGTTGTGTACAATATTGAAACAAAAGATGCAACATGTTCATGCAAGTTATTTGAAATGAAAGGGTTGCTTTGTAGACATGTCATTTCGGTTTTGTCGGGACGAGTGGAGACTATACCTGAGCAGTACATACTACCAAGGTGGACAAAAAATGCTTACCGAAGACCGCTTTATGATGTAAATGGCGTCCTAATTCAGGATTTCAACGCCATTGATATGAGAAAAGTGGAGATGTCAGCAATTTGGTCTGAGTTTTATGCCACCATTGGTGTTGTTACCTCGATGCCTACGGAGACAATGAAGGAACTGTCGAAGTTGTTGAGGCAATTTAGGGAAAATTCTCTTCCGAAGGGGCAACCTACGAACAAGGAAAAAGAAATCGAGATGTTGTTGGGTTGCAGTTCCTCATCAGAAATTAAAATTTTGCCTCCAAAGCACTCAAAGAATAAGGGGACGGGGAAAAGGCTGCTATCAAACCGAAATCAAAGCATTGTGAACGCTAAAAAGCGAAAAAGGTTATGTGCAAACTGCAAACAAATGATAAATCATGATAAACGAAACTGTCCAAATCCATTTGTTGAACATGTGGATCACGGTGTTGAAGTGGACATAGAAGATGACACAGAAGACAGAGAAGAAGGAGGAGCACAGGAAGAAGAAAGAGCAACAGGTATGCATTTGAGTTAATGTGTTTGGAATAATTAACATTAATATTGGAGAACTTGAGGTTAAATGTAATATATGTGTTTGTGTGTGTGTAGGACTCCCTCGGAAATATTTACGACTCAGTCAAAAGGATGGGACTACATGACGTTGAAGACATTCATACAAGTATACACACATGAAAGCATATGATACTTCATGTTATAATTTTTGGATAGATGTTGGAGTAACTGTGAAAACATGTTGGAGTAACTGCTTTTAAGCATTAGAATACTTGGTGTTATCTTTTGGAATACTTGATGTTATAAAAGTTGGAACATTTGGTGTTATGTCTTGGAATACTTGGTGTTATGTCTTGGAATAACTGCTTGTAAGCATTGGAATAACAATGACGACATTAGAGTAATTGAAAATGAATTATTGATTGATTCAATCAATCAATTATTTGAATGATTGTTGGAGTAACCATGAAAACATGTTGGAGTAACTGATGTTAAGCATTGGAATACTTGGTGTTATCTCTTGGAATACTACATGTTAATATAAAATGGGTTTAATAAAATTATTTGCAGTGCCCTTAGTTTACAGCTTTGCCTCCTTAGCTACCATACTTGAGCAGAAATGTTTTGATCTAAAACTGCTTGTATGAAAAACATAAATGATAGATTTGGCAGGCTGCTTCGACCCCTAGAAAAAAAAAAAAAAAATCGAGCTCGCCTCGGCCTATCAAAAGACACTTTCAACAAACAAACCAGATTCATAGCTCAAAATACATTCATCAAGGAATGGTCACCTGTCGACAAAACTCCTCCATACCATGTTCTTTCAGTGTCCATTTGCCATAGCCTATCACCAACAGCCATAGTTCACTAAAATATTATATACGACAGCCTAATGTTGTTAAACCTAATTCTGCAATTAGAATAACTAATTCTAAGCATTAGAATAACTACTTCTAAGCATTAGAATAGCTACGACATTTCAATCTGCTCACAATTCAATCTACAGCTTCTCCATGCTATCTAATTTTTCCTTTTTCTTGAGGATTAATCCGCGCTGCCACTGGTCTCAATGTTCCAACACGGTGATCAGCACGTACTCTCGTAACAGCCTTGAGGATGTTGTCCTTATCATCACAGAAATCTTTGACTTTGGCCTTCAAAGCTGTTATTTCCTCATTCACATCAGAAAAGATCATGATTCCAGCCATTTCAATCGACATGGAAATCCTGTTTGCTCTTTTGTCGACATATAACGGATCATGATCCCCATCGTAGTACAATGTGTGCAACATAAGGAAAAAACCAGATTCATTTTTGTTGACTTGCGTAACTTTACTCCAATTGAAAACTTTGATGACGAGTTCAAAGTTGACAATATCGCCAGCCCCATGTATCTTTTTGTGTTCGAAATAGTCGGACAAGCAACCCACCTTTGAAAAAAAATGGAAAGACAAAAAAAAAGTATAATCATTCAATACAGAAAAACACAACTTGAAAGTTCATGTACTACACAACTTGAAAAGAATACTAACCGCAAACGTTGTTAACTTGTGGAACACGGATTCATGCCATTTATCATGTATCAGGTTGTCCAGAACTTCAACCTGTCTTTTTGGAAAATTAACACACACACAAAAATAGTGCTCTTCAAGATATAGTGGGAGGAAAACCAATTCCGCACCCAACATGCACCCTTTAGGATTGTTTATGATGAATTCATCCCACAAACAGATTAATCTGTCCATGCGTGACTGCGCTTGTGAGTCTTCACTTTCATCCTCAAGCATACTCAAGAGTAGATCCTTTTTCATAAGAATATCAAAAGTATTCATGAGATTCAAAAGTATTCATGGATGGAATAACTCTATATATGCATAGGAATAGCTTCTAAATCTACTAGCAGCCAACATCGGAAATAATGAACAGAACATGTCAACTACAACAACCCAGCCTAACAATGAAAACAGAGACCATACGTACATAAAAAAATGGAATAACATACTTACCATGTGCCTAATCCCAAAAAATATCATGGTTGGTGATGTTTTTTGTATGTTCTCCATGTAGTTTAGCACAATTGACCAACACTCGATGATGGACCATTCGGTCTTCACATCATGGCGGGCTGACCAAAGGTCTTCTCTTGTTGCACTCACATTTCCGGAACGGAAAACAACCTCACTAAGCATATGAAAAAAAAGACATCAGTAGGCAAATAGTAGTAATAGTTATATAATGCCTTGGAATAACTACTTTAACGAATTGGAGTAACTGATGTTGAAATAACTATTTTAATGTCTTGGAATAACTACTGTGATGCCTTGGAATAACTACTGTAATGTCTTGGAATAACTACTGTAATGCATTGGAATAACTACTGTGATGCCTTGGAATAACTACTGTGATGCCTTGGAATAACTCTTGTAATGCCTTGGAATAACTACTGTAATGCCTTGGAATAACTATTTTAATGCCTTGGAATAACTACTGTGATGCCTTGGAATAACTATTGTAATGCCTTGGAATAACTACTGTAATGCCTTGGAATAACTATTTTAATGCCTTGGAATAACTACTGTGATGCCTTGGAATAACTATTGTAATGAATGACAAGTTATAAAAACACAATTATAAAAAATGTATCACAACTTATACCTTTTCTCATATGTGTAATCTTCTAAGAAACAGTAGTCAAGTACTTCTTTTTTCAGTTTTGGCAATGATAAAGTATGCACTTCAGCTCCTCTGAAAAGTAGTGAGACAAGTACCATCTTAACATCACTCTGACCCACATCTAACGTACACCCAAATCCGTCTCCAATTTGAATATCAACAGGTTTGCGAGCACTAGATATTGGAGATGCAGTTGTTGCAGACTTCCCCTTCTGTTCTTTTTGTTTGCGCGATTTTGATAAGGTCGTCAACAATCTTTTTTTGTTCTTACCGAAGGGGGTGATTGACTTATGCAGAATATCATCCCTAATCCGGTTATCATCGGCTAAAAACAGCGCTGCACCAATCTCTGCTCGGTATCTAATTCTTGATTTCATGTCTCCCAAAGATGAAGTAAATACACATCCATGATATAAGAGCATATGAATCATCAAATATACTCCACAATCCAAATCTCCCATAAATGTTTCTTTCTAAGGTAAAGGGACAACTTTCCATGTGAAAAGTTTCACCTTTTCTCCAATGGATAAACCCTTGCTGCTTAGAAAAGAACCATATAAGAGTGCCTGATAGAAACGTAATTTAGTTAGTATCCATTTAATGTATTACTGAATAATGAAATATATATTAAAAAAATGTTATAGCAAATACTTACAGCATATTTACAAAGCAGTTCAAAGTATGAACCAAGATCAGTGTCCCAGTAAGATGTCAGGTTATCAAGATAATCCAATGTTTCATCCTTGAAATTGATTACAACACATATAAAGTGCTCTCGAGAATGGATAGGAATGAAAACCTACAGAAGACAACACAATAATCCAGTTATTCACGTTCAACTATTCCATTCCAGAATTACAGTTGCTCTACTGCTCACGTTCAGCTATTCCAATATTAGACATCACTTTTTTTACTCACGATCTCCAATAACACATATGTTAGAATAACTGAAAAAAAGATGATTACCAGATCAGAATCAAGCTTTACTGGATGATTAATAATCTCAATGTACGTAGACCACGCTGTGAAAATTTGGGCCTGATAATCTTCTTGATTGATGTTAATCTTGCCCTCTTGAATGTACTTTATTAATGTGGGCTACACAAGAGAATCAAAAGTTATACTCTAAATATGATTCATAACACAAAATAACTTCACATACACCAAAAAGGTTTGTGTGCACTTACAGAATGGCCAACCCCAAAAAATAGTCTTGATAAAGAAGAGCAGCTTCCATCTGCCTTGATCATCATACGATTGAGAAGCAAGGACCAACAATCCACCACATTTGTAAAAATCATTCTGTCAACTTGCAATGACTGAAAGTCATCTATTGCCAGGAGGTTTATATGGGAGAATTCAACCAAAGCCTCCCTGAGATTTCAATAAAATAATTTAGTTGTCTACAATAGTAAAATATACAACCAACTGAAAAAAAGAAGTAAAAGGAAATTGATACTTACAATTGAGAAAACTTATAGTCATCGAGGAAAATGTAATCAACAACATTTTTCCTCAAACTGTGAAGGCCTTTCAATAACTCATAATTCTCAATCATGTACAAAGACACAACCGTTGTGTCTTTTTCAACTGGCCCACAGTCTATACTGCATGTAAGATCTGGAGGAACAACACCCACACAATCATGTAAATAACATAAAGGATCACTGTTGGAGTTTGCATTGTCATTGTCTAAATTGCAGTCAACAGGCTCCTCATCAACATTCCCAGAATCCACATGATCATTTACAGGCTCCTCATCAACATTCCCAGAATCCACATGATCATTTACAGGCTCCTCAGCAACATTCCCAAAATCCACATGATCATTTACAGGCTCCTCATCAACAGGCTCTCTTGTCACCTCTTTGACATATTCTTCATATGATGGAAGATTATCTTTCACTTGATGCATTTTTAAAGCATGTTCAGTGATGAAATCAATGTAGTCAAAGAATTTACTCTCCTTCCAAAATTCTGGAGTTGATGAGAGGCTGACTTATGTCGGTATTCTGGAGCTTGGAAAACCCTCTGCTCTCATCAGCTCACTCCGACGAGCATGTCTCTTATAAAAGAGATCAACATCTTGTTGCATGATCAGCCAATGTGCATGCAAATTCTGAAAAATAACAGAAAAATATATAAGAATAGCTTATGTAATGCCTATGAATTGGAATAACTACTTTAAAGAATTGGAATAACTACTGTAATGCCTTGGAATAACTATTTTAATGCCCTGGAATAACTATTTTAATGCCTTGGAATAACTACTTCAATGAATTGGATGAATTGGAGTAACTAATGTTGGAATAACTATTTTAATGTCTTGGAATAACTACTGTAATGCCTTGGAATAACTACTATAATGCCTTGGAGTAACTACTGTAATGCCTTGGAGTAACTACTGTAATGCCTTGGAATAACTACTGTAATGCCTTGGAATAACTACTGTAATGAATTGGAGTAACTGATGTAAGACGTTAGAATAACTACTTTATTGCCTTGGAATAACTACTGTGATGCCTTGGAATAACTACTGTAATGCCTTGGAATAACTACTGTAATGAATTGGAATAACTACTGTAAGACGTTAGAATAACTACTTCATTGCCTTGGAATAACTACTTCAATGAATTGGATGAATTGGAGTAACTAATGTTGGAATAACTATTTTAATGCCTTGGAATAACTACTGTAATGCCTTGGAATAACTACTGTAATGCCTTGGAGTAACTACTGTAATGTCTTGGAATAACTACTGTAATGCCTTGGAATAACTACTGTAATGAATTGGAGTAACTGATGTAAGACGTTAGAATAACTACTTTATTGCCTTGGAATAACTACTGTAATGCCTTGGAATAACTACTGTAATGCCTTGGAATAACTACTGTAATGAATTGGAATAACTACTGTAAGACGTTAGAATAACTACTTCATTGCCTTGGAATAACTACTGTAATGGCTTGAAAAAGTGTGTAATATAGACACTTACATCATTTGCCCTAGCTCGAATTTGTTCGTCGGTTTCAAATCCAGCTGGCAACTCCAAATATGTCTTTCCGGGTTGAGGTTCACTCACAACCTCTGTCAATATTTCATTGTTTTTGATTGTCGTGGCCACCGGAGTCACCGGAGGATCTGTTAACCACACAAACGAAAAACACATGTTAAACATAAAAATTTTAAATGTAGACAAATTGGAAAAAAAATGGAAGAACATTAATAGAATAATTATACCATTCTTGCTGGTTGACTGCTTGCAAATAGGGTAAACACCCTTGATTAAGTTACCGGTTCCTAGCCGACCGGTGCTAAGTTCCGCCCTTGCCCTCTTCTCTAAACTCTTGTCTGACCAATGCTTGATCAGTGGTATATCCCTTGGGGCAGCCTCTCCACAGAACTCTACTCGATGAAAATAACAAAGTAACAAGACAAGTATACAGCCCCGTAAATTCTTGCCCTTTCCCTTTCCGGACCTAACCGAACTCACTCCCTCAACTAGCTGATGAAAAATATATGAGCACCAATCATACTCACATATCCTTCCCACATCTTCGACCATTTTTAGAAGGGAGAAATCAAAGGTGTGGTTTGACGTTGGTGCAAGAAAGGATGACATAGCAAACAAGACAAACATACGCTTGAATTGGTCTCCACCTTTATCTTTGTCCTTAAGCATAGATTCAGTCAGTTGGTTCACCATGATACAATCCTTGTTGTTGTTTATGCCAAAATCTTCCCTCCATTTGCGCTTCAACGTGTCTTGAGTTGATAAGATGCCAGGCCCAGTTGGCACTAATTCGACTTTATGGCCACCCCTTGGCAACCCAAAGACGTCATGGACATCGTCTTTTGTGAGGAAAAATCTGATATTTGAAGCCTCAAACATGTGGCCAGCAGCATTGAAGTGTCTCACCAAAGATGGCACTATTTCTAATGGGAGTACAGAAACCTTAAGATCGAGTAACCCCTCAAACCCGATCTCACGAACATCAGCCAACTGACGTTTGCCAAGTCTACTAATCAGCTCCACAAGACCATGAGGCCGACATTTGACAATCATTGACTTTGGCCTGCAAACATCAGACCACGTTAGACAGCATAACTATTTTACTGAATTGGAATAGTTATACTAAGACATAGGAGTAACTGAGGTTGAAATAACTACTGTAACAACTTGGAATAGCTACATTTATACCTTGGAATAACTACTGTAATATGTTAGAATAACTAACATCAGCTAACACATAATTACAGTAATGCCTTGAAATAAGAACAATAAAAAGTAAAAAACTTACAATTCTGGTGGTTTTGCTAATTCCCCACCATCTGTTTGGACTGTGACAGATGATTTCGACCGTTTCTTGGAAGGCTTTCTGGTCGCCTCATCATTTGTTTCTATGGGACGCTTGTTTTTCTTTTTAGAAATGAAGTTGGCTAGGACATCTTTATCCTTGAGAATATCTGCCATAGAATCTAAACCAAAACCAGCTCAATCATCTCAAATTAATCAACTCAAAAGTATGAGATTTGTATGAAAAGTGAATTAATCAGCTCAAACATCTCGAATTGACATACATAAAGTAATAAAACTCAAGTGAAAAGCAGTAAAATCAAATTAAAGTTAAAACGAGTGGCGAACAAACAAGAAAGAATGCAGTCATCAGAATGGAGAAGGAATTGCAGGAAGTCATCATAAAAATGCATGATACATAGAAAATGAGAATGAGATTGCATTTAACTATCAATTAATAACCTATACTCCATATTAGTTAGCAGTACATTGATGCAGATGCAGTACACAACCACAATTCATTGTTTAGTGTAAATGTGTCCACAGTTCATCTACTATGTGAAACCACTGAAAAAGCTTACAAGTTTAATTCATGAATGACAAAATAAACATAATAAACATAATGCAGTACATTTTGAACGAAATAAACATATAACAAGTTGAAGATACCGAAATTGGGCAAAAAACAGAGTGAAGAAATTGAGGCAGAGTGAAGTAATTGAAGAAATTAGGGCGGAATGATGAAGATGATGATGATGACTGTTATCAAACCCTAACATAGAGGCGAAATAACATATACACAGTAATAGAAACAAATCCACAAAAATCAAGCAGAAATAATGATGAAACAACCTAACAAAGCTCGGAAATCTAATTAATCAACTAAATCATCTCAACTTAACCTAAAACTCAATCGAAAAGCACAAAAATCAAATCAAAGTTAAAAAGAAGCGGCGAACTAACGAGAAACAAGCGATTCAGCAAACAAATTAGAATCATAAGCGCATAAATTGAATTAATTAAACTTTGGGCGAAAATACCGAAATTAAAGAGTGAAGAAATTGAAGCAATATACCGAAATTAGGGCGTAATGATGATGAAATTGAAGCAGAGTCGAAGATTACAGAAGAAGCTGAAGAAAATGATGATGAATGGGTAGAAGAAGCTGAAGAGAATGGAGCTTGAAGATGAACCGTTACTTGCTTGGTGAAGAAGGAAGAGAATGTTGTTTGCTGAGAGAATGAAGAGAGAGAAAACAAAAATCGCGCCTAACTGAAAAATCTTGGGGTTTTGTGTGTTTACCGAGATCTAATCTCGACCGTTGATCAAGAATTAGATCAACGGTCTAGATTATTAGGACGTTTACACCAAAATTGGGTGTTTACACCAGATCCTAATTCTCTCTCTCTCTCTCTCTCTCTCTCTCTCTATATATATATATATATATATATATATATATATATATAGATTTAAGTTCATGTGAGAACCATCAACTTGATGAGAACCTTGAGAACTCCATTAAATTATTAATTTTTTTGAAATTTAATGACATATTTGAATTCGTCGTAAAATTTAATGGGTGGGTAACATATTTTTCGGTAAAAAAAATCTTGTTTAGTGACGGAAACGGAAACATATAATTTTAGTGTACCTAATACTCGTTTTAGTGTACCTAATTTTTTTGATGTACCTTATTACACTTTTAGTGTACCTAAATTGCATTTCAGTGTACCCTTTTAACTTTTCGTGAATAAATAGCAATTTTCTTAATATTTTTAATAAAATATGATTAGTTATGCCTAATAAAACATTTGAATAAATTAAGCTATGGTTAAATTAGTCATCTAAATTTTCGAAAAAAATAATAATTGAGTTTTTATTGAGGTTCTCACGGTTCTCAACGAGTTGTGGTTCTCACCGGATCTTGACTCTATATATATATATATATATATATATATATATATATATATAGAGAGAGAGAGAGAGAGAGAGAGAGAGAGAGAGAGAATTTTCGGTGCATCACCATCTTTGTATTTCCATTACAAAGAATTATACCCGTATTTAAAACTATGGCAAAGGAGTATATATAAATGTAGTCGTTTTAACTATTTAGATAAACATTAAATATAATAGTTTAGTTACTGCTCCTTACTAAACTAGTCTTTTGTTTGTCTCTCTGCTAATATATTTAACGGAAATTTCCCATGGTACCCTCGAACTATGGCACATTACACATGGTACCCCTGCTTTTAAGTTTGTTCACATGGTAACCTTGAGTTTTATAGTTTAGTTCCCGATTTGCCCTTACCCAAATTTCTGTCATGACGCCATTCAATTATGACCAAAATTAATTACATTCTTCAAAAGGAGAGGGGTTCCCATGGTACCCCTAAATTTTCATAGTTGTTCCCATGGTACCCTTAAGTTTTCATAGTTGTTCCCATGGTATCCTTAAGTTTTCATAGTTGTTCTCATGGTACCCCTGAAAGAAAAACAACGACTCATTGAAGCAAAGCAACGACTAGTTTCCCGAACTAGCCGTTACACAAGTGCTTATAAATTCATTCCCCTTTCTATTTTGGCAGAATAAGATCACACAATCCTTGTTCAACCTTTTCACCTCCTTCTTCACTTGTACAAAAAAAAGGAAAAACGTCATCACCATAACCTTGAAGCTCGATCATCCGGAAACATCAATTTTTTTCATTTTTTCGTACAAGTGAAGAAAGAGGTGAAAAGGTTGAGTGAGTAAGTGTGGATTGTTTGTTCTTTTTCTACCAAAATAGAAAGGGAAGTGAATTTATAAGCACTTGTGAAATGGCTAGTTCAGTAAACTAGTCATTGCTTTCCTTTCAGGTGTACCATGGGAACAACTATGAAAAACTTAAGGGCACCATGAGAACAAATGTGAAAACTTAAGGGTACCATGGGAACAACTATGAAAACTTAGGGGTACCATGGGAACACCTCTCCTTTTGAAGAAAGTAGTTGTTGAGTAATGTAATTAATTTTGGTCATAATTTAACGGCGTCATGACAGAAATTTGGGTAAGGTCAAATCGTGAACTAAACTATAAAACTCAAGGTTACCATGAAAAGCAGGGGTACAATGTGTAATGTGACATAGTTCGAGGGTACCATGAGACTTTTCCCTATATTTAAAATGAAAAATTTGACGATTTTTATATCATTCCAACATTATGATTTAGGTATTAAATTTGATGATTATCTGAATTACACATTTTATAAAGTCATACATTTTGATATCACATATATTTAATTCTTATTAATAGTATATTCTCTAGCTTGTTATAGTAGTGCAGTTATAATAGTAATATTTTGCAATTACGGTAACAATCTTTCTATTCAATTTGTTACATATTGATGAAATAGTAATGACAATCCTTAGGATATTAAAAATATGTAGTAACATGCGTGCATGATGGTATACTTATTATTAGAAATTTAGAATGTTAAGATTTCATAATCATGCTCATTATTTTCTATGTTATATTTGTCACACGTAATTTACGTTGTATTGTGAAATGTTCTGTAATAATTTAATGTGAGGTTATGTCCTATTGATTTAATGCGAGACAATCTTTTACTCCCTCCCATCCATTCAATACTTGACATTGGATATTTCATCCATTTTAAGAAAAACTAGTCGCCATACTCGTGTACCGCACGAGACTATATTGCTTTATGATCTTTATTAATCGCAATTCCGTCTTTTTGCCTCATTGTCCAATATTTATTTTATTATTTATTCATTTTTTGTTTTGATTTCGTTTCTTTGTAAGTTTATTTACTTTCGCATGAACAGGACAGAGCTTAGGAAGATTTAATGATCCAAGTTACGGAAATATATATGACATGTATGTTAAATGAATGACAGGGAAAATAGGGTGGACTAAAAGTGCCGAAATCAGAACGCAAGTGAGTGATTATTGACGAAAATGAGATATAACGCTATAAAATTTAATGCATAATAACTAATAATTCATTTTTTTCTTTTATTGGAGAACGTATTCATATTGAATTATGACTTTGATCTTTTTTTTTTCTCGCGTCTTTAGTTGGGATTTTTAAATTTTGGCCTATTTTCTTTCATGGTTTCTATTTTTACGACTGCTTACTTCTTTTACTATCACCTCAGGTCTATAACACATTTTGGGTGTGTTAGTTTTGTTTTTAAAATATAAACAATGTACTTGTAGTTGATGTACAAAATAATTGTTCACTTACCCCTTATCTAGCTTTCTCTTCTCCTTTTTAATTGGTGTGTTTACCGTAGACTCTAATTTTGTTTGGGTTGTACTTCATATTAAGGTTTGATTGCAGGTCTAATTGGGTCGTTTTGGTTGGACACTTGGGTACCTTATTAAGGTTCATGCTCTGTAATAGTTTTTTTGTATCCATTGTTATAGGTGATAATACACTTATGAATAAATTATGGAAGGAAAAGATGAATAGAAGGGGAAGATGAAGCGAGGTGGGAGCTAAGTTTTCTCCTCTTTTCTCTCTTCTTTCGTAATTGATTGAGGTTTTTTAATTAAAAAATTTGTTAATTGATTGCCTATGGTTTTAACATATCTCTCCTTTCTTGATTTTGTTTGTCGGTTGTTTTAGTTGTTTTACCCAATCAAAGTAGAACACGTGGCTTTATTAGAAAATAGTATTAGATAAATGATGGATGAAAAATAATTTGTTTGGGTTTTAAATTTATTCCGTAATATATATAGTGTATATAATACGGAGTATAAGATAGTACTCTAACATCTCTCTCCATTTTTCTTCTCCCCTATTTTATGGAGTATTTTTTGTTTTCTCAGGTTTTGTACGTGAAGTTATACAAATAGTGGACCGGAGGTCCGAATGTGTCATATTTTATTGTTTGACCTTGTGCTAGCTTCTCTTTTGTTTCCTCTCGTCTACATTGTTGAGTTTGTTGCTCTTGCCCTTTGCTGTGCTTGTTTATAATTTCCATGTTTCAGATTTGTCTGTGTTAGTTTTGTTCGATCTATTATTTTTCATTATTAGCTGTGTACTCGTATTAGATTATAATTGAGGTTTATGGTGATGGTTTCCTTACGTTTCTTTTCTGTTTCACTTTTCCTTAATATCTGATGTGTCTTGTGTTATCTTTACTCCTCTTATCGGTTGGCTTAACCGTTATCTTATAATTCGCCCTGAACATTGTCCAATGAGTAGATTATACAATCAGTTATACATAACTCTACGTACAACTGGGTTTATGATTTTGAATGTTATCACAAAGGTTTTTAGCTTTGTTATAAACTTTATGAACTTTAATGTAAAATTGTCAAGTTAAATCACATAAATATTTAAACTCAAAAACTTACGATTCAGCTCGAAAACTTGTATAAGCTCAATAAGTATACACAAAAGCTCAACAACTTTAAGATGATTGTACATACAACTGGTGGTATAATATTATTTTCCAACATTGTTTGTGTTAATAGTTTATTACGGAGTAATTGTTATGGAAGATTAACCAATATTAGCGTCTAATAACAACTTAAAATAAAATAATAATTAAAATAATAGTACTCATATTTTTCTAGGGCGACTATAAGTTTTGAAAATGTAGTTGGAAATTAAATCAAGATTTTTTCTATCCAATACCACTTTATATATACCCACAATACATGGTTCATTCAAAGTTTATCTAAATTAATTTTTTTTTTAAAAAAAGAAAGAAATTAACCAACTATTTGAATAAAATGCATATTTTTTTACCCACAATATTTTTTTTAATGAAACGGGACAAAAGATAGTGAACGGAGGGAGTAGTATTTAATATCAACTATATATTTGCGTTTAATACTATACATTTAACACAAATTTTTGTTTGTGACGGAGATATCCGTCACAAACAAATGACGGGCCAAGTAGATACCATTTGAGGGGAAAAGACAAAAGTGAGGTTGGTGGGACCTTTGTTCTTTTCCCCTCAAATGGTATCTATTTAACCCGTCTTAAACTTTCAACGGATAAATCCGTCACAAGAGAGACCAACTGTACATTTAATACACAAATCTATCTATATCTATATCTGTATCTATATATATAATAAAAAGGCAAGCCTTTTTGCATCCCTTTACACTATTCATTCTTAAGTGAATATGAGAAAGCCACATCATCATTCTTAAGTGCATATGAGAAAGCCACATCATCATCATTCAATATTCAATGAGAAAATGTGTGTATATATATATACCTTTTTAAATTAAAAGCAAATAAGTGCATACTAAAGAGTACGTTATTAATTGTTATCGTTAAAATAAATTAAGACATGTTATTATTAAATTAATTTAAACAACAACAATTTACATTATAATTTATAAATTACATATTAACGTTGATTACTCTGATAGAAACTTTCATCGATCTTCATAATTGGATATTTTTTGTATAAAATGTGAGAGACTTTATATATATATATATATATATATATATATATATATATATATATATATATATATATATATATATATATATATATATATAGTAAGGCTCTTATGAGTCCTTTACTCTTTGTGAGTCCCTAAGTCCTCATCCCATCCATTGGATGGGATGAGAATGGATGGACAAGATGCATCCATTAAAAAAAAAAAAAAGAAGATTTACGTTCCTAAAATAACTCATAAGAATTTAGGAAACAATAACTTCCTATCATTCACATTCATTATCACGTTCAATTTTCATTCCACGTTCATTCACACCTAAAAAAAAAAAAAAAAAAAAAAAACTCTGATTCATTCACGCTCATTCATCAATTTTGAACTCGAAATTTTGCTACAATGGATTCAATGACCGCATCATCGTCTTCAACGGTTGATAAGCAACTAATCGAATATAACAATGGTGAGTTTCAGTGTTTCATTCACATTTTTATTCGTTTTTTCTTCATGGATTTCAATAGTCATATTGCTTTCAATTTGCGTTTTCATATCAATGTTTTATCACGTCGAATTGCGTTTTTTTTTTTACGTCGATCTTCATGTTTATAGTGCTTTCATTGTCATTTTGTATCACAGTTTCGTATCAATTTGCGTTTTTTTTGATGTCATTGCGTTTTGATATCACAGTTTCGTATCAATGGTATTTTGATATCTCGATCTCTATAGATTACAGGTCTTTATGCTTTTTATTAAGATTTTCCCTGATATCCATTGATTCTATTTTTTTGATTTCAGGTAACGCAGATTCGTCGTTGAAGTAACATGCCTTCTAAGTTAAAGTAACACTTAATTGCAATTACAGTAACACAAATGAACGTTCAGGAAAAGGGTTTTTATGATATGCTAGAGTAACGTATTGTACACGTTAGGGTAACACCACTTATGAATTACAGTAACACATTATTTGCATTGATGTAACGCTGTTTGATTTTGTGCAGGTAGTTGCGCCAAAGATGCGAACGCACAAGACAACACTGGAAAAGGTGGAATTTAATTCGTTTGATTAATTATGGATTAATATTATGGTTCATTGATATTATTGTTTCACCGATATTATTGTTTTGCTTTATGTTGAAGCATACATGGCATTGAAGTAACACAAGTAATGAATTACAGTAATACCTAATTTTAATTAGAGTAACACAAAAATGTAACACTAAAAAAGGGTTTTTGGCGCTGACGTTGGAGTAACATCTTTTTAGAGGTAAAGTAACGCAACTTAGGAGTTACAGTAACACTTATGTCAATGGGCCTGACTTTTCTTAATTTTTGGCAGGAAGCATTGGTAAAGAGCCGAATGCACAGGAATGGTGCAGAGATGTGGGTGAGGTTTTCACTCCGTACTGAAGAAGACACAGAGGAAGACGAGGATGAACAAGTGTTTTGATAATACTCGTGTTCTTTGACATTACAAGAATTTTTTCTTTTTTCCTGATTTACACGAAAAACTAATGTTGTACACATTTTTGCAATTAACACTATATTTATTTAATAAATGTGTTTTTGGTTAGAGTAACATCTCATGTGCGTTTAAGTAACACTATTAATTTGTTACAGTAACAGAAAAAATGCATTGTAGTAACTGAGGACAGCAGTGTTGTTCATTCATTGAAAGAGTACCAATATTGGTGATTGCAATATCATTGTACTAACGGCATTAATCACTTAAAGTAACATAATTTGTTCATTAAAGTAACACACACAGTGCTTCGGTGTAACACACAGATTGTGAGACCAAAGAAAATTGTGTTAATTTCAATAATCCCCATAGTAAAACCAACAGTGAATTAGAGTAACAGGTGCAGCTGGTCATTGTAACAGAGTTTCACAACTTCAATGTATTGGTGATAGTCAAAATACCAATGTAATTAGACAGGTAACTAAAGAATATAGACCATTAAATCGTAGTTACAAAAGAGATGACATGATTCAGTAAACACGCTATTTTTTTCGGCCCTTTGTTGGCTTGCTCTTGGGACCGTCGATGATTTTTTGTCTACTGTTCTCATACTTGGCTACGTTTTCCAACAATTGCGATCGCACAGTGTTCCTGTCTGCCAATAGAAGTGTGGAGTAACATAAGAAGCAAATTAGAGTAACAAATGTACACAATTGAGGGTTTACAAGGATTCAAAGTATCACGAAGATGAGAGTTAAAGTAACACCTCTTATGCATTACAGTAACACATGGTTGTCTTTGAAATAACACCGTACATCAAACACAGTAACGAAGCACCCCTTACAGTAACACATCAAGTTTATTACAGTAACAGCGTATGTGCATTAAAGTAACATTCGATATATGTTCGTCTGTAGTTGAATTCAATTACACGAAACAGATGAAAACCCAGATAGCAAAACAGTCTTCAGTGAAAAAAATTAATTATATGGCACAGACGCAGCAAAATTAATGAATCAATAATTAGCGAAAGAGGTAATGAAATATAACACAGATGTAAACAAAACCTTGATCTTCAGTAAAATAATAACCTTGCTCGAGTTGAGGACAGCGATTGAATTGAGTTGAGCGACAGAGTTCAGTTGAGCGAGTGCTCGAGAATCCTAGAGTTGAGCGAGCGATTGAGTTGAGTTGAAGGATTGAGTGCGAGTTGAAGGATTGAGTGCTCGGGTATGCCTGAGTTGAGCGCAAAAGTTGAAGTTGAAGTTGAGCGATTGAGTTTGAGTTGAGCGTTTGAGTGTAAGGCTGTGCTTGAGTTGAGCGAAAAAATTGAGCGAGATGAGAGAAGAGATGAAGATGAAGGGTTTTCTTAAACGGGCGTTTGAATGCAAAAAAAAATAAATGAGATGAGGGAGAAGGTTGCAGTTAGCGCTAATCTAGGGAGGAAGAGGATTTTTTTTTTTTTCCAAAATTTGGTAGTTGCTACCTTAATTAGCATATGCAATCTCAACCATTCATCTTGTTTAGATCAATGACTAAGAATAGGACTCATAGACTCAAAAAAGAAAAAAGAACTCACTTGATCTCACTATATATATATATATATATATATATATATATATATATATATATATATATATATATATATATATATATATATATATATATATATATATATATATATATATATATGTTCTCCATACCCTAAAATCACAACCTCTATCGATTCTTTATTAGTTACAACAAATCACCAACATTATTTTGTCACTTTATATTTTTCATTATTATTTATTATAATAATTGCGATGCATTGACAATTTGTATGATTTTATACAAAAGTATACTACGTAATACATATGGACTACTGTGACTAACCAAGCTAATATAGTACTTTAAAGATAACATACAGAGTTAACGCTCTTCAACCCTTCTAACGACACGCCCCTTCACACATAACAATCAAAAATCAACCCCAACTCATATTACCATCAATGAGGCAATAACATACCCCCCACCCAATAAATACAACTACCTCTCACAAAAACAAACTCAAAATAAATTCCATAAAAAACATAAAAAAAATAAAAATAAAAATTTTTTCCTTCTAATAAACGAACCTAATAACTTTATATTCAAAATGTTGTATTCATTTAGATCTCCAAAATTTAAAGCAATATGGTATTAAAATTGTGACATCATAATGGTTAACACAATGACAAAACTTTTTCCACGTAAAACTTTTATTTACAAGAGTGTAACAATTTCTAACAATAGTGTTTAACTAAAAAAATGTTCATGATGGAAAAGTTTAATAGAAGTATTGAATGTACCGTTGACATATACTCAATGTTAATTTTAATAGAAGTCGTGAAAAGTTTAATAGGAGTAGTTAATTTTGGATAAAAAAAAATACTCAATGTTCAATTAACTAATTCACGTTTTTTATATTTTAATTGTTAAACCTATATTACATGAATATCTTGGTTTATGCAAAAATTGATACCAACATGCGGTCTGTTTATATACCGAAACTTATACGGAGTAAATAAGAATTCGCGTCATATGTTGTTGCATGTTGGTGCAAATGACATTCCTATACCAAAAAGTTCTTAAGAAAATTAGATCATGTTTAAGTGTGAGCTTATACAACTTATTTACAATACACCCGTGATTTTCACGGGTAACAGGCGAAAATGTAAACATACAATTGTTCCCAATAATAAATATTATAGAAATCCCGTGCATTGCACGGGTCACAAAACTAGTTAACTATTATTTTTCAAAAAATTTAAAAATCAACCAATGAGAAGAGGGTGACATGGCTTCCTCAAATGCTCTCAAAATGAAATGAAGAAATATGATGAGTTTGTTTGAGTTTTAATAGTATATCACTACAAAAAAAAATAGCCATAGCAAGGGACCAATCCGTTGCAAAAGGCTCGAATTCCGTTGCAAAAAGGCCATTTGCAACGGATTCGTGTCCTCGCAAATAGTGGTTGCAAAAATGACTAATTCCGTTGCAAATCCCTTGCAAACTGCCATTTGCAACGGACTTGCAACGGAAAAAAAGTCGATTGCATGACAATAAAGTCCGTTGCAAATCCGTTGCAAAAGACAAAACTTGCAACGGATTTGCAACGGATTTCCCTTGCAATCGTGAATATAATCCCTTGCAATTCCCTTGCAAACTTTTTATTTGCAACGGATTTGCAACGGATTTAACTCTCATATGGAATTTCTGTTTTGGTGTGTCCCTTGCAAATCCGTTGCAAAATTCAATATTTGCAAGGGAATTGCAGGGGAATGTCCCTTGCAAATGTGCTGTATTGATACCCCTACTGCCTGTTTTCGGCTCCCCAAAATGCCAAAATTTCATAACAACATCCAACAAACAACATATATTTTTACAAGTCCACAAATACCCAAATTTGTCTTCAAAATCTTCAATACCAATAAGATAACTCAAGAAAATATATCTTGATTACTCTAACTGAATTCAACAACCATAAAGTGCTTGGAGTAGATCAAAGTATACGACACAATTCTTTTTAAAACATTGAAAACTTGTCAAGGGTAACTTACACCAAAGACTACTAAACATCCTAATAGATAGGGATATACGGGGTAAAGTTAGGGAAAGAAGCTAATCTAGCATTATCACCACCACCACTATCATCATCATCATCATCATCATCACCCCCTTATCCAGGGAGACGATTTCCGGAATTGCAGTTTGGGTTAAAGTTTCTCTCCGATAGCCGAGACAAGTATTGTTCTATTGCCTCCACTCTTTTATCCCCTTCTTTTTTCTGAGCTACTAATCTCCCAATTAGGCCCTTTGAGTAGTCAGAGCTGCCCGTGGAGGCTCGAGCTGGCTCGTATATGTGACATGTAGCATCTCCAAGCCCGTATACCCTCCCTTTCTTATCAAACCCATCTTGAACTTCAAAGAACAAGTCATCTGGGATGATCGTAGCCCCCTTACCCTCTACTTCAGCCTTTTTTTTTTTTTGTAGAATAAGTCCTATACGAGAAAATATTAAAAGATCTATTATTGTTTCATTAGATCATTGAATGAAATAAGAATTTTTATATTTCTTATTTATACTTACAGCAAATTTGCTCGCTTTTTTGCTCACCCAACCCTTTTTGGGATGTTTCTTCGCTTTCTCCAGCATTTCAATGGCCGTTGGAACTTCTTGAGTCTCTTTTTCCTACAAGTTAAACATTACGACATCAAACTCTTAATTATTTTTCCATATCCGATGCATTATCATATATACTAACTTACAATTTAATTTTAAAAATTATTTATATTTCATATAGCTACGTATCATTTTGAAAAGAATATGCGTGACTCAACAAACTTTATACATGTAACTGAACGCTACATCAAACTTTATACATGTAGTAAGGGTATTAAATTTAGAATCCATCAATCGAGTAGAGGACTAAGTATTTGGGAAAAACATTACCATACAATCCATAAATTGTAGAGTGCTTCTTTGACCCATCAGGTGAGTGGCCGGTGCCTTTCCCTTTTCATCAGCTCCTGACTTACGGTTGGTAGAGGAATTGCTTGATCTTGCTTGGAACGTTGGATCGTTTGCCCGGCCCTTGATTTGGGCGTACACCTCAGCAATCATCCAATCTGGCTTTTTTGAACTAGTGTATGCACGATTGAATTCATGTACGAACATTAGTTTAATTACACGGAACAAGATAGGGTGCACTATAAAAAAAATTAGGATTAGGCAAATTAGGAAACAAACACAAAATGAGTACAAGAAAAGGGGTCGAGATGAATTAGAAAGGGTAATTCGAAAACGGTAATTCAAAATGAATTTAAAAAATTAACAATTGAAATTGCAAAAGGATGAAAAGTAGGAAGTAGGAACATTAAAAAAGAAGACAAGGGGAAAACACACATCCAGCAAGGCTCGAACACTAGGCCTCTTGTATGCTCTAACAATACCAAACCACTACGCTAGTCTTAGTTGTTTGATTATCAACTTTTCCTATAAGTACACATATCAGTTATGTGATACAAAAAAAAAGGACAAGTAAAAGATTACCAAGCCCTGATTAAAACTAATCCATACAATCTTAAAAAGTTGGATGAGCATACATATAGGGCTGTGCAACCGGGCCGACCCGGTCCGATCCGGACCGGACCCGGTTGGACCCGGATCCGGAATCGTCAAATTTCATGACCCTGGACCCGGACCGGAAACCAAAATATTGACCCTGGTCCGGTCCGGAAAAATATCGGGTCCGACCCGGACCGGACCGGTTGGCCCGATTGGCCCGGAATTTTCAATTTTTTTTGGAATTCCGGCCCGGTTGGACCGGTTGGCCCGGTTTGGACCGGAAAACCCAGAATTTTTAAGAAATAAGCATAATTCCGGGTTTTCCGGTCCAAACCTGTCCGGACCGGAAAAAACCGGGTCAGGACCGGACCGGACCGGAACCCGGAATCGCCCAAAATGATGGCCCGGAGACCGGACCGGAATTTTTTATTCCGGATCCGGTCCGGTAGATTCCGGTCCGGTCCGGTCCATTTTCCGGGTCCGACCCGGATTTTGCACACCGCTACATACATATTCCTATTTTGAGGTAAGTAATCTTAAAAAGTTGGATGGGCATACAATCTTCCTATTCCGTTTATTCATATTTATGTGATACATATCAATTCTAATGGCACATACTCCTTGCTTCAATTATTTGGCACTATGCAAACCGCTATAAGCTTCGCCGGTCAATTAGCTTTCTAATCAACGAAACTCCAGCTATCACCGAAATCAAAGGAGTGCATCCAACTATACTATAATTTGTATAAATCCGTAAACAAAAACAATGTCATTACACACTCCACAAAAACAATTAGGAAGAAAATTCAATCGACTATTAGAAAATATACCTAATCGACGACGGATGACAGAATGCGTCAACAACAGGAACTCCGGCAAGAGCAGCTCGCCGGTCGCCAGTACCAGCTGAAACTTCGGTGTCGTGCAACCTGAATTTACAGAAAAAAAAAAAGAAAAAAAAAGAAAAAGCAGCAGCACCCTAAAATTATAGAAGATGAAAAAAAAAACAATCGTAGGAAAAAGAGTCGTTCCCTTTTTATATATTTCACACCTTCTTAAATTACCTCAAGTATTAATCTAATGCCTTCCCTTTTTATATATTTCATCTAAAATCATTCCATACTTTATTCTAAAATCATTTCAAAACAACCAATATTACTAGTATATGCCAATCTTATTTCAAATATAGAAGTAATAATAATACAACTATTTGAAGATTCGACCCCAAAATGAGCTGCACAAGATGAAATCAAACATTTCGACCCCAAGTTATAATAATAATCGACACCACTACCCCGAAATCAAACATTTCGACCCCAAAATAAGCTGCACAAGATGAAGAGAATAACAGCTTATTTGAACATAATCAACAAGCCTGCTGTCAAGACTATTCAGGCATGTTTATTTTCACCACTCCTATTTTTTTGCCCAACACGCTCCATCCCACTATAAATTCAAAGTGCAACAACATATACTAATACTATGCAGTTAAAGTTTCCGAATTTGTTCTCAGGTTTTTGCGAGGGGGCTAGTACAGGCATTCACCGTCACTCTAAACAACAACAACAATAACAACAACAACATAGTTGCAGTACTCCAAATCGAGGCATATTCATGGGGTTGCTTTCTTAGTAATAGCAATAGCATGTACTCCGACTTAGATCAATGATTTCTTAATCTAAGATTCCGAATTTGTTTAGAAACTTAATATACACCAAATATTTACACTATATACAAACCAGAATTGAAGAAACAAACAAAAATAGAAAAATAAAAAAGAGGGAGTGTGAAGAGGAGGAGAACCGGAGAGGAGTTCGTGGCAGAAATGACCGGCGCCGGCAGAGGAGGGAGGCGCCGGTGAACCGCCGGAAAGGAGGGAGTGGCAGCCGGAGAGGGGAGGGGTCAGGCGAGGGTTTAGGGTTGGGGGTCGAATTGGGGGTTTCGGGTTTTAATTTGGTTTTAAGTTAAATGAAAGAGGGGGAGGGAGTATGTAGCTGGGATTAATTTGCGAGAGGTTGCAACGGACTTGCAACGGACTGTCCGTTGCAACTTCTGAACTTGCAACGGATTTTCCCTTGCAAATAACGATAGTCCCTTGCAAATTTACGCGGTATATGGAAAATATTTTGGCGCCTACAAAACCGTTGCAAAGTTTACGATCCGTTGCAAGTCCGTTGCAAGTTTTCATATTCCGTTGCAAGTCCCTTGCAAAAATTTATTTTACAAGGGATTGATTTTCCCTTGCAAAAATCCCTTGCTATGGCAATTTTTTTTTTGTAGTGTATATAGATATAGATAGATGATGTAGAGATGCCTCTAAATCTATGATCGACGTGTTGATATGATACTACATCAACTCATCGATCAACTTATTATTACAATAACAATACTATGTCAATTATGTGAGAATGAGGTTGCATCTAGGGATGGCAACGGGTCCGGGACCCTGCCCAGATCCTGCGGGTCTTACTCTAATGGGTCGGGTATGGGTCCTTCAAAAATTTTCCGGGTCCGGGTCCGGGTCCTAAGAGTCAGACCCGGACCCGACCCGTATATATATATATATATATATATATATATATATATATATATATATATATATATATATATATATAGATCTAGGATCCTTTGAGGCAGCTCAACTCGCCGCACCCATTGAGGCACAATCTCAAACATCAGATTAAAATCAAATTAAAGGTTAAGATTAAAACAAAAACTCATACATAAAAAAAAATTCCCCAATTTTTTTTCCCGTGGAAAAAAAATCAATATTTTTCGAAAAAAAAAAATATTCCAAAAAAAAAATACTTTTTTTTCCGAAAAAAAAAACATTTTTTCCCAAAAAAACATTTTTTTTTTCCGAAAAAATAAACACATTTTTTCCCCCAAAAAAACATTTTTTTCCCAAAAGAAAAAAAATCCAAAAAAAAATCCCGAAAAAAGATCATTTTTATAAAAAATTTGTGCATATAAAAACAATTTCAGTGTACATAATAACTGTTTTAGGGTATATAACCATTCTACTATATCAAATAATTAAGTACATATGACAATTATTTCAATATATATATGTTGATTAATTGGTGTACATAGTAACCATTTGAGTGTATATAACAATAACTATTTTACTATATATATTGAGTATTTAAATGTATATATGTTGTGAGTATAATAGCGTATATAATGAGTTTTTTAGTGTATATAACATATATTCTGATGTATGTTCCATTGTTGATTAACTGATGTACATATTAATTATTTGGTCGTATATAACAATTATTTTACTGTATATACTGAGTTTTTAAGTGTATATATATGCAGTGAGTTTAATAGCGTATACAATGAGTTTTTTTAGTGTATATAACAGTTATTTTGATGTATGTTCCATTGTTGATTAATTGGTGTACATAATAACTATTTGAGTGTATATAACAATTTTTTTACTGTATATATTGAGTTCTTAAGTGTGTATATATATAGTGAGTTTAATAACATATATAATGAGTTTTTTTAGTATATATAACACTTATTTGGATGTATGTTCCGTCTTAATCTAATGGTTTAGATTGTGCATCAATTGGTGTAAGAAGTTACCCTGCCTCACCGGAACCCATCTCTCTCTCTCTCTTTCTCTCTCTCTCTCTCTCTCTCTCTCTTTCTCTCTCTCTCTCTCTCTCTTTCTCTCTCTCAATGGTTGAGATTAGCTTTGCAATTAAGTAATTAAGAGAGTAGTTGATTTGACATTAAATGAAAAACACACCTAACCTATTCTAACAACTCATCTCTCCAAAATAAACACTATACATTTTTTTCTCCACCACATCAATTAATCAACCAAGCCAAATCCCAATACTAAAACCTTCATCATATTATTTTTCTTATTAACCCATTGTTGCTTCAAATTTATTATTTTCTTCTACATGTCACTATTTACTTGTTAATTTTAATTTATTCAAATATTTTTCCGTAAATTCTATTTCAAATATTGAATACGAAATTTAAATCATTCCTTAAATAAAAGCGTCTTCATCAATAGTTTCGTAAAACTTAATTATGAATGATAGCGTCTTCTTCAAATATTGAATACGAAGTTTTTTCTGACAAAATATACATTTGTACGCTTGAAACTTTAATTCAATTACTACATAACTTCAACTCTCACTTTCTGAAATTTTAGAACTCGTCTCCCACATATTTTCATCTTTAGTTCATAACGTCGAACACTATAGTATTTATAATTTCAACAAACTCACTTTATAACTTCAACTCATTCACTTTAGAACTTCAAAGCACAACAATTACAACTTTTTATATATATATATATATAACTGCTAGAAAGTTGAACATTATTTCTCTGTAAAAACATACAACGACGTGCTTGAAACTTTAATTCAAATTATTTACAACTACAACTCTCAATTCATGAAACTTCAACTCTAAGCTTCTAAGACTTCAAAACACGTATACTTAAATATTCAGTGCATGACTTTCAATATTTAAATACCAGTTTGTTTGGAACTTTAATTCAGCTGCAATGCAACTTCAGTACATTATATTTACAACATCATAGTTAACTGATGTACATTCAAAACAATCTACCACGCGCTTGCAACTTCAGTTCGAAAACTTTACAAGTTCAACTCTCTGTTTCTGAAACTTCAACATCACGCCCCTTTGATTTGTACAACATAACTTTGTAACTATAAGTCATTCTCTTTACAACTTCAGTGCACAACGTCTACAACTTCAGTGCACAACGTCTACAACTTCATACTTAAATGATGGAATGTTCATTTTTCTTCTGCCCATATATTCAACTATATGCTTGAAACTTCAATTCCAAGACCGTAGAACTTCAACTCTCATCTTCATAAATTTCATAATACGTGTCTCATATATTCTCCTCAATTTCAACTATAACACTATCAACAACACAAAACACAATTCTTTTTTTTCATGAGAGAATTGATGAGGTAAATTTTAACAACCATCTACTTCTCTTTCTGAACACAGTTGACAAAAAAAAGTGATTACAATAATAGAGTTAATGTCTTTTGTTTGAATTTTAAACTACATTTTTAAATTAGTAACGGAAACTAGTAACAACTGGAAACTAGTAACATCAATCATATTGAATATAGTGCCGGAAACTAGTTTAAATTTCTACTTCTCCTCAATTTCAATCATATTGAATATAGTGCCGGAAACTAGTAACAGCAATCAAAAGCACCATTACAGACATTTTTTTTGCGGCCTCAAACATTACTTCAGTTCATCGTATACATTTTCCAAACTCAAACTCGATTGATCGAATTCAGTAATACTCCTATATGAATCCAATTTCCTCATGCAAAAACATACTAATTGGTATACATATCTCCAATTTCCAATTAATCGTATACATTTTTCAAACTCAAACTCAAACTCAAACTCAAACTCAAACTCAAACTCGATTGATCGAATTCAGTAGTATATGAATCCAATTTCCTCAGGCAATAACATACTTAATCGTATACATTTTTCAAACTTGAACTCAAACTCGATTGATCGAATGAAAGTAGTACTATATGATTCAATAAATTGCAAGAAGAAACAAGAGTAAAAAATGTGATTCAAATTACCTGCATATTCACAGACGAATTGGGCAGAAGAAATGAACTGATCAGCAAACAATCCCCATCCCTTATTACAAACCCTAACAACATTCAATCTGACAGAAACAACTGATTGAGTTTGCCGATTCGCACAACCCGACCCGCACCCGCAACCTGGACCACACTCGAACCCTATCGCAGAACACGGACACTCATCCGCAACTCCACGATTGCCCTCGCCCTCGCCCATACAATCACACCCTGAATCATCGAAACTGAAATCGGGAAGTGTGAATTGGGGGTTAGGCAAAAAGTTGAAAATCCTAAACCATAATCTCAGTAAGCGAAAACGAGTAAAACATAACTAATCGTTGAATAAAGAATCATAAACCCGAAACCCTGTGGATTGAGCAGTGGAGATTGAAAGGAGTTTGGTGGATTAGTGGAGATGGGTTGGAGAATTGAAAGGAGTTTGGTGGATTCAGAGTAATAAATTATGATGGGAAAACAGAGGGTGGGAAAAAAGAGGTGTGCATGGAAAACGTAAACCTTGATTTTTTTTTTTTTTAAATAATTATATATATCACTCAATCTCAGCCATCTATCTCTATTTAATCTAACGGCTGAGATTAGAACATAGGACCTTAAATATGTAATATGCCCTTATTTGATCTCCCCTATATATATATATATATATATATATATATATATATATATATATATATATATATATATATAAGGACTAATATTAGCCATTGATTTAATAATGAGATGAATGGTTGAGATTATACAATTAGATTAATGATAGTTCAATTCATTCAACGCTTCTCTCAATTCCCCATACTCACTACTCAGCATTTCCAATACTTCTCTCTCTCCTCTATTCAATATTTCAATCAACCGCCTCTCCATTCTATATTCATTCCAATATTCTCAAAAATATTCTCATTCATTCCATTCCAATATCCTCTCCTCTTCTCCTTTCAATATTCAATAATTCTCAAAAATTCTCTCCATTCCACCGCCTCTCCGCACCCAACGCTTCTTTAAACTCGATCCACCACCCTCCGGCATTCTCGCCGCCTTACCTCCGGCCTCCACCAACCACCATCTCCATCATCCCCTCCACCACCACTCCCCCGTCGTGTACCACCGTCGCGTAGCGTGTGGATTCGATAGCGAATACTCCGGCGTTGTCTTGCTCTGTTCTAGAGGGTGATGGAAGGACCTTGAAGGGTAAAGATCTTCATCAGGTTCGCAATGTCATCTTTCGTCAAAGGTTTCATCGATTGATGAATTAATCGATTTTAATTCAGAATTTTCTTAAGGTTAGGGTTTCAATGTTACAATTTTTTTTTTTTTATTTAGATTTGAGTGAGAGTTTTTGTAGAATCAAAAAAAAATTGTATCACAGATTTTCAATGTTAATGATCTGGATTTCAATGTTACAGATTTTCATATTTTAATGATCTGGGTATTTTGTAGAATAAAAAAAATTGTGTCTTTGTTGTGTTGTTTTTAATTGTGTTCTTTAATTTTAGGTTTTACCCAATTTGAATTTTGTCATCAGAATTTATGTGAATTGTTTAAGATTGAATTTCTATTGTTTTGTGATGAATTTGATTTTTGGGTTTTGTTTGTTTGTTTGAGTTAGGGATGAATTTAATGACGCATCTTACGTATTTCAGGCATATGAGTTGAAGGGGTTCAGTGCTACTAAACATGACGGCTGTGATCGCTTTCTATTACCTCGTCGTCCGAATGAGTGGGATTGATACCGACTGGACGAGCTTTGTAAATGAGTTGATTTTTATATATAATTGTAACTTCAGTTCATATGTTTATAACTTCAGATTGTATATTGTAACTCCAGTCCATATATTTGTAATTTCAGTTCACATCTTTTGTAACTTCAATTCACATATTTTGTAACTTCAGTTCACATATTTTGTAACTTCAGTTCACATGCTTTATAACTTTAGATCGTAAATTGTAACTCCAGTTCATATATTTATAACTTCAGTTCACATATTTTGTAACTTCAGATCGTATATTGTAACTTCAATTCTAATAGTTCATATATTTTTGTAATTTCGCTTCACATATTTTGTAACTTCTGTCCATATTTTGTAATTTCACTTCACATATTTTGTAATTTCGGTTCATATGTTTTGTAACTTCAGATCATATATTGTAACCACAATTTTCTGTAACTTCAATTCTAATCATTTCATATATTTTTGTAACTTCAGTTTATATATCACGTAACTTCGGTTCATATATTTTGTAACTTCAGATCATATATTGAAACTCCGGTCATGTTTTGTAACTTTATTTCAAATCAGTTTATATATTTTTGTAACTTTAGTTCTTGTATTTTGCAATTTTAATTCATCTCAATTAATATTTAACTCAAAACTGTCAAATTCCGGTTGAAACTTCAAACATCAAATACTAAAATTCGAATGAAAACATTCAAATATTCTGATTCATGCTAAATACTGGTTGGATTTAAAAGAGTGTATATATTAAATTGGGTTGGAGAGAGAGTGTGTATTAAATTTGGTTGGAGAGAGAATGTTAAATTGGGTTGTATTGGTATTTGGTGAGTGTGTTAATTGCTTTGAAGTGTCTTACTCATGATTAAATAAATCTCAACCCTTCATCCTCACTCCATCCAAAGGCTTAAATGTAGACTTATGTACTTATAGGAAGGGTTGTTCTTATGTGAACCTCTCTCTCTCTCTCTCTCTCTCTCTCTCTCTCTCTCTCTCTCTCTTTATATATATATATATATATATATATATATATATATATATATATATATATATATATATATATATATATATATATATATATATATATATATATATATATATATACTATTCTACTGATAAGTGATGATAATATGTTAAACCCCACTCCCCTTACTTCCTACCTTCTTTTCTCGTCCTCCCTCCTCCAATTACACTAATCTTCATCTTTCACCATCACTGCAATTCACCAACATACCCACCGCACCTTCCATACCTCTCATACCGCTGCTTCTTTCGTCCACCACCACCCCTTATTTGTTTATTTTTCAACTACACAGCAACATGATGACACGGGAGAATGAGCTTTAAAGTGACTGATTTTATTTTAGCTTTTAATTTGGCTTTTTAAATTGTCGGGTTATAAATTGTACTCTCTCCGTTTCTATGATTTCTTCCACCTTAAAAGTGGCACATTTCTTAAGAAAAATAATAAAATAAGTAAAATTAGAGAGGGGGTAAAGTAAGTGGGCCACCTAGGTAAGAGAGAAGTGTGATAGAAAAAAGGAAAGTGGAAGAAATCAAAGAAATGGTTGAAAAATGAAATGTGGAAGATATCAAAGAAACAGAGGGAGTATATATTTTAAATTGTCGCGCATTGGACCCGTAACGGACCCGGACCCTACCCGTACCCGTCGGGTTCGGGTAAGGGTCTAAAATTTCCGGACCCTTAAGGGTCCGGGTCCAACTTTTGAAGATCGGGTCCGGGTCCGGTCGGACCCGACCCATACCCGCCCTGTTGCCATCCCTAGTTGCATCGATTGACTCCTACTACCAAGATAATAGAGAACTAATAACGAGTAGCATTAAGATGAGTCTAATGCAAGCATGAACCCAATGAAGCAGGAACGAATTGATAGCCGCACACATACCGAGTTAGTCTCGACGTTGGAAAAAATTGGGGTCGTCTGCATCCAATGACAACAGTAAGACGACGTTTGGCGGCGGGAATCAGCTCGATTTCGTTGTACACTTGGATGGTGTAATGAGAAAGGCAAACACCCATTGTTATAGGTGGTGGATTATAAGGGAGGAAGATGAAGAGGATGAGAGGTGGTTGAAATTTATTGCTTCACTTTGGATTCTACATAAGCATGAGAAAGAAGTTGATGGGTTCTTCACTTTGGATTCTACATAATCAATGAGGAAGAAGTTGAAGGATTCTAACTAATAATAACCGACTTTGTCATTGATTATGTATTCAACTCCCTCCTTTTCAATTTCTACCCAATCACATCATGCCAAGTATGTTGCCTTAAAATTGAGTATTGGTTGTATAGAGCATGGAGAATGCTTTGTTTTCTATTTAATATAATATATAGATGGTAAAAGTAAGTGTATTATTGGTAAATCAAATGGTTTTATGATTCCACTAAACTTAAAGTAAGGAAAAAAGTAGTGACATTTTATGTAAATAGATGAAGGATATGAGGATGATAAGATAAAGTCTTTTGCCAAAAGTGGAATGTAAATAATTTATTGGATTGTTCATTTATAGTAAGCGTAAAGAAATGAATGGACGGGAGGGAGTATATCGAGTTAATGTTAGACAATTTTTTTTGTCATTATAATGTGAGTCAATCTCCTATCGCATTAATGTGAAGCGGTATTTTATCATTATAATTGGAGGTGATTTCATATAAATTACAATCTTCGATCCGTATAAGTTGAGTCAATCCTCCTATAAGTTTAATATTATATGAGTATTTATTTCTGAAATAATCTTACTCATAATTATTCCCAATTTCTTACTTCGGAAATCTGAAATGTCTCACTTCGTAGCTCTTAAATATTCATCATTTGAGTAATTACTCAAACAGAATATATAATGTCATTATATTTTCCAAAAGGATATTAATATACGACTAATCTTGCAAATTTACATGAGACACTAGAAGTGTTCTATTTGGCGAGATGTAAAGTTTCGTGTAATATTGAGGGAAGATCTTAGATATACACTAGGTGTATGAAGGATTCGTTAGACCACAATTCCTAGAGCGATACATATCTTATCCAAGAAATCTCTCGTTTGAAAGATTCTCTCAGGCCTCGTTTGGTTCATCCGGGAACTTATTTCCTGGAGGAAGTTGCAATTCCCAGGAAGTTACTTCCCACATCAACTTCCCGGGAATTTGCAATATTCGTTTGGTTGACATCCTGGAATTCACACTTCCCGGGAATTGAATTACTGCATCTTGTTTGGTTGACTCGACCTAATTCCCATGATTTTGATTACATGACTATTATGCCCTTTATTAATCAAGGGTATAAAAACTTATGAATTTATTTTTTCAGCAACTTATGAAATATCTAAAATTGTCTTCTCTATAATATGCAGTCGTAATCAAATTATATTAACGAAAAAGAATGACAAAAAATATATTTTATAACAAGATCGAAGAAAGTAATTTACCATGAATGATTTTGGCGGGTAAAATGTTTTTTTTTTAGAAGAAGGCAATGAAAAAGAGTTGAAAGGAAACCATAGATGGAGAATTGAATGAGAAATTATGGCTATAAAGTGAGAAATAGATAAGTAAAGAAGGGTAAAAAAGTCATTTGAAATAATTGGGATGTGGGAAGTGCAACTCACCGAGGGGGAGGGGTCGGTGAGCAACTTCCCGCATCATGCAGGAATTGGAACTGACGGGGTAAGTCTGAGTTACCCCATTTTTGTACTTTTGGGGTAACCAAACAACTCCCCAGGAATGCAATTCATGGGATGTTGCAATTCCCGGGAAGTAAGTGGGCAACCAATTACCCTTTCACCTAACTCTCACCTAATTCCCACAAAATCACCTCTTCTTTTTTATTTTTTTTATTTTGTTATCAACTTCAACTTTAATATTTTTGATTTTTTTACCCTGTTTTATACGTGTATTTTTATATGGTACTGTATTTCAAATGTATTTATATGTTATTGTATTTATATATGGTATATTCATGTATTTACAGTTATGTATAGTTATAGTGTATTTGTTTTTCCTTTACACGGTATTTTATATTTTTTTAAAATTTTAAATTGATAAGATGTCTTAATTTTTTCTTTCGGAATATTCGTGCTTCTTAATTATTTGGATTATTTTTCTTTTTTTAATCATTCAATTTATTCGTAAGGTATTAGGGCGAATTTATAAGGAGAGAAAACTAGGATTGTCGGTTCATCACGAATTTCATATGCTCACGGTTTAGGTCGCATATATTGGTCTAAGGAGTAGTGAAAAGGTTCTTCCGGTCCGCTATTCACCCTACCATGCGTCTAAAGGCTTCCGATCTTATTAGGGCTCACTAATGTGTTGTAGTAGGTCTAACTTTTCTCAGGCTTTCGATCTTAGGTTCAAGTTTACCGTATTCAATTAATCAATCATGCACATTAACTGACTAATCGCGATTATATGCTACAATTAACAACTCAGACGCAATATCGATGAAAGATCCATAAACTACTTAGCGACTATATTCAATTCGCAGATCCCTAAATCCTAGCGATGAAATTAGGTACTCATATTTAATTCAAGAACAACAACAATAATAAGCAAATTTACTAGATTAAACATAATGAATGATAATAAGATTGAAACAAGCATAAACGACTTAAAGATATTAAGAAAAAAGAAGAAAGAAGGATTAGAGATTAAATTGCCAAAAGGAAAGAAGGAGATTCAAAAGATGCAATAGTACGTAAAACCGAGTTCAAGAAGAGATAAAACTAAAACCTAGAAGTTTAGTAGTAAGAGAGTAAAATTTGTAAGAGAGAGAGAGAGAGAGAGATTATTTTAATAGTCGGTCGACTAAGATTGATTCATTTGACTTTTGCGGCTTCCCAAATAGTCGGTCGACTAATGTAATAGTCGGTCGACTAATGTAATAGTCGGTCGACTATTCTGATGGTCGGCCGACTATCATTGACCCACTTTTGCGTTCAGCTTCGTTTCGGCTCCGATTTGATTCGTTTCAGCTCCTGTGGCTTCTGTTCCTGCAAAAAGACAAGGTACACCACAAAGTAGCCAATTCGGGACAAAATGGTAGCTTACACTACTCGATAAATACGAGAATGCGTGAATAAGTGTATATAAAATATAGGCATCAAACCTCCCCAAACCAAACCCTTGCTTATCCTCAAGCATGCACAAAACGATAGACTCGCTCCTAATGGAATGTATATAGCTCATAGCGGAGTATGCTCCAAAGTTACCCAAACTAATGCACAACGATTAAAGTAAATGAAAACAACCATATACAACAAGCTTGACCAATGACAATAATACTGAACCTTCAACTTTGTAAGACTCGTCTATGTCGGACTCTCACATGCCGCTCATCAAGGGTGATATTGTGAGTTTATGTAAAATCGGAAAGACAAAACACTCACCTAACTGCGACCTATGGAACATGCATGCAATCTAACATGAAATCAATCTCTACTAACCGTACATACGCATTATATCGGGTAAAGACACGTGCCAAGGACTTACATATGGTATGATGTGAGACTAATCAGATAAGAAGGGACAAAATGATATGGTCATAAGGAGGTAAAAGCCAAGCTAGTATCCCTTTGATGGGAGGGATTTGCCGCGGATCCCCACCAACAAATAAAAACCAACTATTCCTAACACGTAGATAGGGCAAGTCGGGTCGAGTCCACGGGGACGGTAAGAGGTGTCTAGACTAAGGTCTACCCAAATACAAGACTAGGTCACAAGGCTAGGCTATGACTAAGAATAAACTAAGACTAAAAGAAACAATGACAAGAATGAAGGAGAAATCTAATAAGGAAGGAATAGGGTTAGGTCGGGTTCATAAGTGTAGTAGGATAGTTGGGAGATCGATGGTACAAGGTTCACTTAGTTACTAAGGTTGGTCCGCGCTCTCGCGTCAAAGCCTATGTCCGCACTCTCGTGTCAAAGACAAAACCCGAATACTTATGCAAGATGTTACTCAATACACAAGGATTCAACCACAAATCAATCACACAATGAGAAGAGAAAGACAAACAAGAGAAGTATTTGCAACTACTACTCTAACAAGCATTTCAACAAACACATAGTGTGCATAATATGTGACTAGTAACAATGAATCCACCTTTACCCACAATCAAACCCTAATCATCCATAATCCACACTTAATCACCCTACTAAACCCATAAAAAGTCTACTCAATCATATCTAAACAAACATTAACATAAACAAGAGAAATCAACACAAACTAAACACAAACACAAATGAAAACTAAATAGAAGAGATTAGAGAGAAGAGGAATTATACCAACACTAGAAGAAAGGAAAAAGATTGAATCTTTGCATAAATAAACCGAAAGGAAGATCTCCAATGTTGTCAATAGAGTAGATCAACCCAAAAAGTCTTCAATATTACAAAGATGAAACTAGGATTAAACTAAGATTAATGATAAACTAAAGACTAATCTACAATAATCTAGGCTAAAGTAGTCTATGGTTTAGTGGGTAATGTCTCCCTTCACATAAGATTACAAGAGGGGGGGGGGGGGGGGGTATTTATAGGGTTACAAGAGTGAAGGAGAAGAAAAGAAGAGTCACGTGGCTACAACACTTCTTCCCGGTCGGGATGGGTCATCCTTCCCGGTCGGGAAGCTCTCTTCCCAGTAGGGATCAAGCATAACATCGGGCTGTGTTATCCATAACACCAGGCGGTGTTATTGCTCTTCCCGGTCGGGACGGCCAGATCAGTAGCCTCTTCATTCATGCACTCCTTCCCGACCGGGAAGGCTACTCCTCCCGCCCGGGAAGGGTCTTGTAGGCCTCCAATATGATCATAAAGGTCCCTCTTTGCTTCTCATGCGCTTCTCATCGACTCTCGGTGCTCAGGATCGAGTCTAAGGGGCTCGGGAATAAGTCCCAAGGTCTCGGGATCGAATCTAAGGCACCGAGTGATCGTTCCTTCTCTTTGTTGGCTCCAAATGTGTAGGAAACGAGTCAGAATCGTTCCAATTCTCCATGAATGGTCTTGGGAACCTAAAACGAACTAGAAGAAGTATAAGTAGCCCAGAAACCGCTCCCAAAGAGTGATTTCACAAGAGAAACCGGGACCAAACACAACAAATAGACACTACAAACTACACTTATCACTCTTGCACCAAACATTATCATCATTTCGTTCTCACCAAACTCCAGTCGAAGAAATTAGGCATAGTAACAAGCGCCTTATCATAATCGTTTTTCACTAACAACTATGAAAACAGAGAGATCAACTCTCTTCTCATAGCAAAAACATATTCCTCTTCTTGTTTCACTTTTTTTTTCACTTCATTTTTTTTCTTTTTCATTGATTTTTTTTTTCATTCTCTTTTCAATTTATCGTGGTACCAAAATCAACCCGGAAAAAAAACAATTTCGTTTAAATAACCAACTACCTTGACTAAAGTAGGCAATTTATGACATGTAGTTAATAAACGGGTCAAAACAGGTCAATTTGACTATGTGAGGTTCATGGGAATTAGATAAAAGAAAGGGGTTTGCCTTTTCCGCACATGTCAAAATCGCGAGTCAAATACGTACAGGTACTTAAGAGATGAATGTCATGTTTATGCAATTTGATGTTACATATCTCATAAGGAGTTACTATCAACCTAAATGAAACAGATCATGAATTTCATCAGTTTAAGGCTCTAAATCCTTACAAATCTGAGTAGTTTGCCAACAATGAGTCAAGTTTATTCGTTCAGTATAGTCAACCACAGATGCAAGAATGACGCATGTAATCGCGAACAAAAATTCTAAGGGCGCACGAGCATAAACAACTAAATGAAAACACACTAGCATTATCATCATTGCTAATTAAACAACATTCTGACTCGACTAAGACTTGACTATATGCAAAAACGTATTTTTATGATTTTTTATGCATGCGGAAATGCAAGAAATATGCAGATGGATTAAAACAAACAGAAGCATAACCTCCCCAAATCAAACCACACAATGCCCTCATTGTGTACAACAGACAATAAGAGGCAACAATAAATACGGGAAAGAAATGCGAGACAATGGAAGTGAAAAAAGAAAATAGAGAAAATAAAAGAACTACTTACAAGATATATACAAGTGGAGACTTCCCCAAACCGTCCTAATCGGAGTCCTCGAACTTCACATTGACGCTTTCGCCACTCTCTTAAGCGACTACCACTTCCACTATAGTTTTCATAGAAATCGTCATCCTCATTTCTCTCGTTATCGAGCAAATCCTCGTTGTGGGGCATTATTAGAATAGCCGCCCGTGGAATAAATGTAGTAGATTGGGTGTCAAGCTCTAGGAAGGGTCTGACTGACTTCCACTGAATTATCGTAAAGTGGAAAGTCGTACAGTGCTATGTTGCAGTATTGCACCGTGGCTACCCGGTGTCACAACTCATTAAGCCTCGCAAGGACCGCCGTTTGGTCGATGACGGAGGCACGAAGTGTGTCGGATATGCAGATACATTAGAATAGTCAGTGTAAGGAAATGTACAAAAAGGCTCTGGTGGGTTTGAAGGTCCAGCCGCAAAAGACGGTGTGTTTGACGCGCGACTGGTCGATGGGCGGGTTACCCCTCGAGATCGTGGAGGCGGCTGAGACGGTTCGCCCGTCATAGGTAAGGATGACAAAGAATCCGGGATCTGCAAGATCCGGTCCGCACGGATCGGATATGGATCCTAAATTTTGAGATCCGTTGGATATGGATCCGGATCCGCTATCTTTAAACAGATCTGGATCTGGATCTTAATAAGTAAATCCGGATCCGATCTGCAAATTCGTTTTATTAAAAAATTAATAATAATAATAATAAAATTGTATGTGACTTAGAACTTTAATCTGTGTTTTTTTGTTATTTTCAAGACTTTTTTCTTTAGTTTCTTGATTTTTGATTATTAATCTTTCTATTCGATTTTATTTGTAAGATTATGAAAATTTAATATGATCGCAAATACTTGTTAATCAAGAAATTTGTATAATCTAAGTAAGAAATTGGATCCGCGGATCCGGCGGATCTGGATCTGGATCTGCACGGACCGGATCCGGATCCGCTACTAGGGGTGCGGATCTGGATTATCTGGATTCATGTGGATCTGGTCCGTTGCCATCCCTAATCTCAGGTGTGAAGTCTGTGGGGGTTTGAAGATCCCTCATAAGTGGCAGCAAATAGGAGGGGTACGGTGGATAGTCCATGTCTGGACTAAAAGGGAGCTGGGGAAAAGGATAAGAGGCGGTAGGGGGTACGGGAGAACGACCGTGTAACACCCTGTTATTTTCTGGGTCATTCATAAGTTGTTACTTTTCTATTTTATTTAAATCGGGTTTTAAGTTGGAAAAATATTTTCAATGTCGTTATATAATTTAAAGTATTTTGGGCCTTTTTACAATAAATCGGTCTTTGACTATTTTAAAAGTGGAACGTTATTTATAAACCGAGTTGAATTCAAGTTGGACTTCGAGTCAAACACAGAGAAAAAAAAAACCTAAAATCTAAGTTAAACCCTGCGTACCCACTACCCCCAAAACATCATTCATTCTTTTCCTTCTTCATTGTACTGCCGCGCACTACTATCCCTCCTGCTCTCCTTTGTTCTTCAATTTTTCGATCAATCGGCCATCATCAATAATTCTGTCCTTATTTTGCCAATACCCTACACGTTTTACATCATACTTCATCCAAATTGTAAGTCTCTTAAACCAATTGTCCTTTTTGTTTTATAATTAATGGATCAAATATGAAGTAGGTCCAAATATTGAGTTTCAACCCTTTTCTTTTATTTTGTTTTGGTTAAATCACTTTCTCAACGTAATTCAACTATTTTGTAAATAATTAGCATATGGGTCGATTAAATTGGCATCTTTGATTTGGGTTGTGGATTAGACGATTATAATCGAAGTGGAATGGTTGTGATGTAGTCGAAATTTACCTCGTTTCGGGGGTTGTGCCAGGGCACGTCAAGTGCAGGGCTGTTAGTATTACTCAGTTTTGCTTTTAAGTCAAGAGGAGTATACTGCTTTAGGCTTTACGTGAGTCAGTAAAATTTCATGTGCATTATGGTTTAGGTAAGGATGTGGAGGTGAGAGGAGATGTAATATTTCTTGGTGGTTATGTTGGTAAGTGAATAGTATACCTGTGAGAGGTAACATGAGACCGTCTTGGAGAAGTCCTAGCATAGTACAATTGTACATCGAGCTTGGGTCGTCTGAATATTAGTTGGTCCGTTATTGAACCATTTATCGTATTTGTAGCTTGTCGATAAGAGGAGAAATAATATTTGGATTTATATTAGCTTGGATTGACCGCCTCGAGAGGTAAGGACGTTTTACCCTTTTCACTTTTAAGTAAAGAACATGTTCGGATCAAAATATATTTTTATAACGGTTTCTTGAATTATTTCGTTGATCGTAAATATTTTCATAATACTCGTAATGTTTGGATATTGAATTTTGTGACACAAGTCGCACATTGGTTATTGGTTTTGTTTTGGTAAAATTTTGGTAACTTATAACAGACTCTGGGAGTTCTGTTGGTCTAGACAGTTTTATGGTGCGTCTAAGACGTTCCTGGGAACTTTGTCCCGAAACTATTTTTGAGTGAGGATTGTCCGGCCCTCACTCGCTAGGGAGTTAGACTTTCTCCTTTGGCAGTTTCATCCTACTGACTGTCCAAATGTGAGAGGTGCGCACTATTATGAGTCTAGCTAAGCACAGGTGGTTACCTCTAGACCGTGCAAGGGTAGGACCTTGGCACACAGGTCGCGAAAAATATATATTTTGGTTGGTTTGGATTTGACTACTATTTTTATGGTATTCTAGTATTTAAACGATGAGTTTAACTCTGGTTTCATTTTATCATCATCATCATCATCATCATTATCATTATTATTATTATTATTATTATTATTATTATTATTATTATTATTATTATTATTATTATTATTTCACGATTTATTATATTATTATATTTTTGCTCAGCTTTGCTGACGTCCTTTTGTTTTGGGTCGTTCCCCCGCTGGAACCTGTATCTATTTGTGTCTTTGGGTACAGCTGATAGGTACACGTGATTTGCTGCATGGGTGCATTCTGGTATCGGGTTATGCTGAGCGAGGAAGGACTTTTATAATTTAACTTTGACTACAAACTACTTACACTATTATTGGATTCATTGGTTTGCTATTGTTTTAAACCGTTTTGGATTTTGTAAGACTTAAGACTTCCGCTGCAACGTTTCCATTTAATTAGCTATCGAATTTCTATTTTTATTTATTTATTATTTATCATTTTCCTTGCACTTGGCTCGGTAAGCTAAGTGTGGAGTAACAGCTTTGAAGTTTTCCGTTTTGGTTTATTATTTTGGTTGTGGAAATTTAGGGTTGTTACAGTTGGTATCAGAGCAATAGGTCTTTCTGAAAATGTTTTGCAAAATTTGAAATGGTTTAAAAGAAAAAAAAAAGTTTTTATTTGTATTAAAAAAGAAAACTTTTACCTTTGTATTTGACATGGTGAAAAAAAAAATCCTTTATATATAAAAATAGAGTGTTGGGTGGATTGGTGCATTGCATACGCATGAATTATTACGTTTACATTTATATTTGCCATGTTTTAGTACTATTAATCTTACCTAGTTGAATTGTGATAGAGGTGAGGTCTACTTAATACATTATTATTTGGGATAGAATCATATTATTGCCTAATTGTAATGAGATATCATTTATTGGAATTTGGAAAGTGTCATGTCATGAATGGAGAGGCAATCGAGAATGTAGACATTGTTTTGGGTAATTTTTTTAGTAAACTCTATTTCAGCTGTGTTGGTGATTGTGGTACATCTCACTCTAGTGGACTGTGTTTGTGGATGAAAGAAGCGTAGAACCTAGTGAAATTGTGGATTCTTTTTATTTTTGTCATGCCGTTTGGGACTTAGTAAACCGTAAAACGATGTATAAGGATGTGTGTGTTTATTGGTGATCATGATTTTGAGGCAGACTTGTTAGAATTCTCATTACCTTACTTTGATGTGATTTTGAGGATGGATTGACTAGAATTTCTTCGGGCTAATATTGATTATGGACATAGTAAAGTTTTCTTAGGAGGACCAAAAATGTGAGAGTACTTATAAGGGTCGTGTGAGGGGCCTTAAGGTGCAACTTATTTCTTCTATGAAGGTGAAAAGACATTTATTTGGGAAAGCTGAGCTGATTTTGTGTTATATTAAGGATTTGAAGGTTGAATATCTCAATTTGAGTGAAGTTCCAATAGTGAGTGTGTTTGTTGCGTTTTTCTGCGGAAATTTTGGGAATGCATCCTGCTAGAGAGGTTGAGTTCAAGATCGACCTAGTGTCACCCTTACAATTGGTAGAACTTAAGAAACAATTAGATGAACTGATGGAGAAATGATATATTTAGGCCTAGTATTTTGCCTTGGGTGCTCTGTTTTATTTGTGGAAAAGAATAATGATGGAACTATAAGAGTATGTATTGATTTTTGGGAATTGAATCAAGTTACTATTAAGAATATATATCCCTTACCTAGAAATCCAGGATTGAGTACTTATTTGACCAGTTAAAGGAAGCCTCTATTTTTCTGAAATTGCGATTTGGGAACCATCGATTGATGATACTGTTTGAGGATATACTCAAGATTATATTTTATTTTTTTTACTAGATATGGTCATTATGAGTTTACTACGATGTCTTTTGGGTTGACGAATGCACCTGATGTGTTTATGGACTTGATGAACCAAACTTTGAGGACATGCTTAGATAATTTGTTGGGATTTTCATTGATGACATAGTGATTATTCAAGAATGAAGAAGAGCATGAGGATCATTTACGGATTGCCTTGGTACCTTGAGAGAAAACAAGTATTTGTAAAATTTGCGGGGTGTGATTTTTGGCTGGTTCGAGTAATTTTTGGGACATATTATATCTAAGGAGGGAGTATCGGTAGATTCTGCTAAGGTTGTTAAAGAGTGACCTAGATTGAAATTTGTGGCTAAAATTCGTAGCTTTTGGGTTTAGTTGGTTACTAAAAGAGATTTGTGAAGGATCCCCCCACATAATAGATAGATTAATGACCACATTAATAAGGAAAGTCACAAAATTTTATTGGGATGAGAGGTGTGAGGAATCATTTCGAATTTTAAAGGAAAATTTAACCACTGATTTGAGGCTGAAGCTTATGGAGTTTATACATATGTGTCTGAATGGATTAGGTTGTGTTCTTATGCAATATAAGAGAATGATTGCTCATGCGTTTAGGCAGTTGAACTTTATGGGAAAATTACCCTACTTATGATTTAGAGTTAGCAACCGTAGTCGTTACCTTAAAAATTTGGAGACATTATCTATTTGGTGTACCCTTTAAGGTTTTATAATCACAAAAAGTTTAAGATATATATTTACCCTTTAGGAGCTAATCGTGAGATAGAGGAGGTGGTTGGATTTGATTAAGAACTATAAGATCAAGATTCAATATCATGTAAGAAATGCCAATGTGGTGGTTGATGCCTGGAGTAAATTTTTCCCATACAAAACTGTTAGTGATGCTCCGTGATAAACTGAGGGAAGTTTTTCTGATATTTGGGATTAAAATGGCAAAATTAGGAACCCCATTTAGTGTGTTATCTGTTGAGAGAGAATTGATGAGAGTTATTAGAGAGTTACAAGGTGGTGATAAATTTTTCTAGAATAAGTTGGTTGGTGAATGAGTTTGCTTTGTTCAAGTGTAATGACAGAGTGTATTGATTAAGGGTTGAGATAGAATTTGCGAACCTAACCACAGGGAATTAAAGGAAAAAATGTATTATTTTATTTGGGAGGTGATAAAATGCATGCGGATTTGGAATTAGGATTTTGATGGTCTAGTATTAAGAAACAAATTGCAGATTTTGTGGCTCGGTACTTGATATTTTAGAATTTAATAGTGAATATAGGAAACCTCAAGGAAAGTTACAACCTTTAGAAGTTCCCGAGTGAAAGTGGAGTTTAATCTTTATGGATTTTATAGTTGGATTGTTAAGGTCACAGAAAGGTAATAATATGATTTGGGGTTATAATCAATAGGTTACCTGAGAGTGCACATTTATTCCAATGAAAGATACATGAGAGTAGGAACAACTTGTGGATGCTTATATAATCATGTGGCAAGAATTTATGGAGTTTCAAAAAACATTATACCAGATAGGATGCCAGATTTGTTTCAATATTTTGGGAGATATTTCATATAACATTAGGAACCAAGCCTAAGATGAGCGCATCATTTTATCTAGCTATTGATGGTCAAGTTGAAAAGACAAATCAAATACTTGAGGACATATTGCGATTTTGTGTCTTATAACTTCATGGAGATTAGGAGGATAAGCTAGATTTTATCGAGTTCTCATATAATAATAGTTATCGGGTTACAATTCAGATGACACAATTTAGGGCTGGACATAAGTGGAGTATTCCGGTGTGTTGGAGTGATATTATTGAGTCTGTGGTTTTAGGGCCTAGGGCCTGAGATGATAACTGAAATGGTCGAGTAGGTTAAGAGTATACATGAGTGGATGAAAGCAACTTAAGATGGTTAGAAGAGTTATGCAGATAGAACTCGTAGACTTACGAAATTTGAGGTTTGGTAAGGAAGACAAATTGAGCTCAAAGTTAATTGGACATATGAATTTTGGAGCGTATTGATGAGTAGTTGATTTAGAACGAGTACATGAGGTGTTCCATGTCTCCCAACTAAGGAAGTGCATTAGTAATCCATTACATGTTTTAATTTAGATCCTAGAACTCATTGGGCTTGATAAGACTATGACTTATGAAGAGACTTATGTTCATATTTTGGATAGTAAGGTGCGTAAAACCCGTAGAAGTGAAACAATAATGTCCAAAATTTTCTGGAACAATAACAAATGTGGAGAAAACTATTTGGGAAGTTGGGTGAACCATGATATGAATACCCTTATCTGCTTAAGATTATTTTCATGCTTCGTGGACGAAGCTTTGTTTTAAGGGGGATAGAGATATGCATGACTACATTACTTTGTGTTAATTTGACATTATTCTTGTGAGGTTTTATAGTATTATTGCTTATCGGTTACAAATATAAATATTTTGGCTATTGTTGATGCTTAATAAGCACAATGTCATTGGTTATTGGTTATTACTTGAAATTGACCTGTTTACACGTGTGTTTGTGATTTGTGTGTGCTTAACGCACATATTTGTGATTTGTTTGTGCTCAACGCACATATTTGTGGTTTGTTTGTGCTCAACGCACATATTGGTGATTTCATGCTCAACGCACATATTGTTGGTTTGGTATTGCTAACCGCACTTATTTGATTGATTGATTCATTTTGTGCATTACGCACTTCTAAAATGGTTGAACATGTGAAATTTCAAAATTTCAAAATAATTTTAATTATTTTCCGGCATGCTCATAGCTTTTTTAGTGATACTTTTACCTTTGAGAATATGAGAAGCTTGATAATTTCGTACTCTATCATTATTTTGTGGAATTAGGTGATCTTGTGGATTTAGATGGTTATGAAGTTTGTTAGTTCGGAATCTGAGGAATTAGGTGATTTTGGAATTTGAGGAATTTAGAAATGTGAGATATATTAAAGGCTGTGTGTTTGTTTCGACAGATTTTGGAGTAAACCGTTTATTGTAGATGTATTTGAAGAATTTTGAAATGAGGTGTATCTTAAAGATTACCTGTCTGTTTTGGTGGCCGGATTTTGGATATTTATGAGGAATGTGAGACTTTATTTTCGAGGATGAGTTTAAACTTTGAGGACGAAGTTTTGTTTTAAGGAGGGAAGTCTGTAACACCCTGTTATTTTCTGGGTCATTCATAAGTTGTTACTTTTCTATTTTATTTAAATCGGGTTTTAAGTTGGAAAAATATTTTCAATGTCGTTATATAATTTAAAGTATTTTGGGCCTTTTTACAATAAATCGGTCTTTGACTATTTTAAAAGTGGAACGTTATTTATAAACCGAGTTGAATTCAAGTTGGACTTCGAGTCAAACACAGAGAAAAAAAAAAAAAAAAACCTAAAATCTAAGTTAAACCCTGCGTACCCACTACCCCCAAAACATCATTCATTCTTTTCCTTCTTCATTGTACTGCCGCGCACTACTATCCCTCCTGCTCTCCTTTGTTCTTCAATTTTTTGATCAATCGGCCATCATCGATAATTCTGTCCTTATTTTGCCAATACCCTACACGTTTTACATCATACTTCATCCAAATTGTAAGTCTCTTAAACCAATTGTCCTTTTTGTTTTATAATTAATGGATCAAATATGAAGTAGGTCCAAATATTGAGTTTCAACCCTTTTCTTTTATTTTGTTTTCGTTAAATCACTTTCTCAACGTAATTCAACTATTTTGTAAATGATTAGCATCTGGGTCGATTAAATTGGCATCTTTGATTTGGGTTGTGGATTAGACGATTATAATCGAAGTGGAATGGTTGTGATGTAGTCGAAATTTACCCCTTTTCGGGGGTTGTGCCAGGGCACGTCAAGTGCAGGGCTGTTAGTATTACTCAGTTTTGCTTTTAAGTCAAGAGGAGTATACTGCTTTAGGCTTTACGTGAGTCAGTAAAATTTCATGTGCATTATGGTTTAGGTAAGGATGTGGAGGTGAGAGGAGATGTAATATTTCTTGGTGGGTGCTTGGTGGTTATGTTGGTAAGTGAATAGTATACCTGTGAGAGGTAACATGAGACCGTCTTGGAGAAGTCCTAGCATAGTACAATTGTACATCGAGCTTGGGTCGTCTGAATATTAGTTGGTCCGTTATTGAACCATTTATCGTATTTGTAGCTTGTCGATAAGAGGAGAAAGAATATTTGGATTTATATTAGCTTGGATTGACCGCCTCGAGAGGTAAGGACGTTTTACCCTTTTCACTTTTAAGTAAAGAACATGTTCGGATCAAAATATATTTTTATAACGGTTTCTTGAATTATTTTGTTGATCGTAAATATTTTCATAATACTCGTAATGTTTGGATATTGAATTTTGTGACACAAGTCACACATTGGTTATTGGTTTTGTTTTGGTAAAATTTTGGTAACTTATAACAGACTATGGGAGTTCTGTTGGTCTAGACGGTTTTATGGTGCGTCTAAGACGTTCCTGGGACTTTGTCCCGAAACTATTTTTGAGTGAGGATTGTCCGGCCCTCACTCGCTAGGTAGTTAGACTTTCTCCTTTGGCAGTTTCATCCTACTGACTGTCCAAATGTGAGAGGTGCGCACTATTATGAGTCTAGCTAAGTACAGGTGGTTACCTCTAGACCGTGCAAGGGTAGGACCTTGGCACACAGGTTGCGAAAAAATATATATATTGGTTGGTTTGGATTTGACAACTATTTTTATGGTATTCTGGTATTTAAACGATGAGTTTAACTCTGGTTTCATTTTATCATCATCATTATTATTATTATTATTTCACGATTTATTATATTATTATATTTTTGCTCAGCTTTGCTGACGTCCTTTTGTTTTGGGTCGTTCCCCCGCTGGAACATGTACCTATTTGTGTCTTTGGGTACAGCTGATAGGTACACGTGATTTGCTGCATGGGTGCATTCTGGTATCGGGTTATGCTGAGCGAGGAAGGACTTTTATAATTTAACTTTGACTACAAACTACTTACACTATTATTGGATTTATTGGTTTGCTATTGTTTTAAACCGTTTTGGATTTTGTAAGACTTAAGACTTCCGCTGCAACGTTTCCATTTAATTAGCTATCGAATTTCAATTTTTATTTATTTATTATTTATCATTTTCCTTGCACTTGGCTCGGTAAGATAAGTGTGGAGTAACAGCTTTGAAGTTTTCCGTTTTGGTTTATTATTTTGGTTGCGAAAATTTAGGGCTGTTACAGACCGAGTCATCTTTCGCTATGCACCATCGCATATCTGGGCCTATCCAAAGTAGACCCCTAAGAACAAAAAAGTTAAAAATGCGACTATCGAGTCCCTTCGCAAGTGGTAGATCGTGTCCTATAGGGTCATGACCACACGGAAAGTCGTGAAATAGCTGACAATTGATGTGGGAAATGAGACCCTTACAGTGAATGGAAGCTAGAAGCCCTTTTCTAATATGTTGGAAATGGTGAGCAACGAGGGCGGCCACATTCATGACGAAATACCTGTAGGTCGGGTGAGTGACCAGTAACCTGAGGCGCCGGTGCCAGTCTTACTCATAGTAAGGCTCGTCATGCTCCGATGGGCGTTGATATAAGGTTTGTACCCCGGAACAGGCAAACCCATGCGTAGGCCACCAAGCTCCTGACCGAGACAGGGTTTAACTGGGCAATGGCTACATTCATTATCGTAAACGCCTCTGCAATGAAAGAGTGCAGCGGAAACTGAAGCCCAAACTCCGATCCAAGTCTTTGCGATACACGACAACACAGGCCTCAGGAGGGTTGCAAACCGTGTCCTTCTCCCCAGGATACCATATGGAGACCCATTCCCAAAGTCGTAGAAGAGTTCTAAATCCCTTGTCGGGTCAGCAAACATTATATAACCCCGGTTGCCCTCGTCTGTGCGCTGGTGAAGAGGGATTGCGTATATTTCCTTATCTAAGAAGAAGGGAGCGCTCGTCGCTTCAGCAGAAGGGACCGCCACAGTGACAGGAGTAGCGTCAAGACCCGCCCCGCCTGACTCGGCAATATCGGATGGGGAACTCTCTGATACCAACTGTAATGCCTAGAAAAATATGTCGCAATATAGTGGCGGAAACACTATAGAGTTGGAACAAAAAACACACTGATGTTCTATATTTTAATAAAAGAACAGTCAGTCAATACAAAGCCCACTTTTTACAAAAGGGCTAAAATAAAAATTCTTCAAACGAGTTTGTACAAATCCATAAATAAACATGAATGAAGAAATAGTAGGATCCACGCTACTCGCTAGCTCACACTCAAAACCAAGCAGCAAATACCTGTCATGTTATAAACATAACAACCACATCAGTGGAGAGTAACTCGGACGTTCTCCCATCCTTATTATATCATATGGAAAATAATAGTATTACGATATCAAAATATATTAAAATGGAAAACATTAATATTGAAACACCCCACATTGATTGAAGATGTCCTATTTATGAGCTTTAATGACTAGTGCTTAAAAGGATTAAAAGTACTACTCATATAAACAAACACACTTTCTTTTCTGGTCATTCTATGCAAAAGAACTACACAGTTAAGCGTGCTTGAGTGGGAGTAATCTAAGGATAGGTGACCTCCTCGGAAGGTTTACATGATGCACATGAGTGAAGAAAAAATGCGCTGGAAAGGACTTGTTGGTCTGTGGGACCAGCACAGAGCCTAGCGAGCTACCACGACTAACATTTTCGGTCCTAGTTTGGGCAGGGGTGTTACAGGCAGCCTGACGACCAGGATACTTACCGATTGAGTCCCCGACGTGTCGCGAGTCGAAGCAGCAGCCCTCCTGACGCATAGGCCCAGAAGAAGTTGACAACCTGCCATAACCGCTGGTGGGTGGCCGACGAAACGTGATCAACAAAACCAAACGAGTTAGCCAACAAAACCTAACCCACAAACGCAACTTCAAAGCAAAATCACAAAACTTACCTGATACACCCGGTCGCGCCACTCCATCCCGGCCTCCATCTCTTCTGTAGAGCAAGGACGAAGAGGCTCGGTAAAAACCACCCCGGCCGCATCCACCCTAAGTAGTGTCAAAGGGAAGTCTTGGGGCTGAACGAGATCAATCAGGTCGGCCAGCTAAAGCAAAAAATAACACACTACCGTTCAAAACATGACAAACCCGAACCACAACGCAAAAAAAAAAACAATAACCAGATACTTACCACGATACGGTGGCAAGCCAACCGCTGACAGACGTGAGACACGTACGAGGCGTCAGGCACCAGTAACGTCTCGCCTCCCTCACCATCCCTATCCTCGCGGGCCTTAGCATCAGTCGGAGGCCTAAACATGGTCCTGGGAGGGTCAACTGGCACCCTGAACTCATCATAGAGGCATTGGCGTACCAGCCTCTCGCCCAAATACTACCATGCGGAATAGCGCGGGGAGGAGCATCCTCCTATAGCTCCTCGGCCTCAACTCTACCTCCACATACTCGGGCACACCCTCGTAATTGGCCCAAGGACGAGCCACAAACGGCACAACCGAACCTACATTACATCTCAAAGCTCCTAATCATGGGGGCTAGTTAAGAAAGCAAGTAAGGGAAAAACTTACATCCTCGAGACGCAGTTGGTTGACCAGCAGATTCTCCGTCGAGTAGTGGCTCGTGGTCGTCTTGGTCTGAGCCAACCTCCACTCAATCCTAGTCGGGAACCTGGCCGGGCGGACTGACACTGTCTTAGGCCCCAAGCACGATATGTAGGAATTGATCCAAGCCTGTAAAACTTAGGATACCGTTAGCAAAACAAAACAAAACCAAGCAAAATCCAAAACCAAATGCAAGACAAGTAACTTACCTCCAGCACAAGACCTGGACCTACAATGGGTATAGAAGAGTTCGAGGCTACCCTCTGCAGACAGCGGGTCATCTCCGAAAAATCCGCCGTCATCCAATCAAAACGTCCCAGCTGACTCAAGTCAGCCAGGAAAGGCAAAATCCTTGTACTGAACCTCTCGCCCTTATCCGCGAAGTGGTCGAGACTAGGAAGTACCACAACCACAGACGAGCGTCCTCTACCGCCGTGTTGGGCTCTCGAATCTCCAAAACCGCCACCCTCTCAAAGTGGTCGATGATATAGGAACTAACCAAGGCATGGGACGTACTATAAGCCGAAGGCTCCAAACAATAATCATTGATCCAACCCTTAACCTCGGCGCTATCCAGACTAGGACCCTCGCACGCCCACCTGATCAACTCGGGACCCTAAGGTAGTCCCGTAATCACTCCAAAATCCTCCAAAGTCATGCCGACCTCGCCGAACTACATATGAAATGTCTAGGTCGTGTTATGAAAGCGATTTATCATCGCTCTGATTACCATTAGGTTGCATTTGGTTTATCAACCAACTAGTCGAACCCAAAGTCGTCCCCATAACCACCTCCTTAGCCTCGGGGCTAAGCTCCTGGGAATATATCCCCAGACACGTCGTAAAGCCCGAGAAGGTCCTCATCGGACTTGGGGGCTGCAAACCGCAACGATGCAAGTATAAACAAACCTTACGAGTACAAATCAAGGTCAAATAATACGAGTCAATAACAAAATAATCAAGGTACTCACCTTGCCGTTTACAGTACGACTAGACACGTGTAAATCTGAACGGAGCAACAATTGCCGACCGTCCCAACCCCGAGCCTAAACGGGATCCATATAAGCGGCCTCCTCAGCCTTGTCAGCGGGCCTAGCAACTTGCCTTATCCTATGAACCGTCACAGGCAAGACACGCGTCGTGACTCGGTCGAAGTTAGCTTCATTCACGCCCCGGGCTCAAGTCGAGGCGAAGGGGCATTCCAACGTCTCTTGCGGGCCACCCGGGGAGTCAAGGAACTCGAATCGGTAGCCTCTCTGGTAGTACCAACTATGGAGAGCTCATCGGGACGTCTCATACCATCTCCAGCTGAAAAACAAAACAAACAATGCACTTTGGGTCAGATCAAGACGGCCCAAACAGGTCAAAATAAGCTCAAATTTTTGGAGCAAGGTATCAAAATTCTAAAAAATCCGCTACCACCTATTTTCGACCCCGATCGCAATAAAAGTAGTTTCGAGGAAATCCGGCATCATTACGGCCTCATTTGGTCCGTCGTAAGCATTACAAACTCACACAAAGTGCCCTATAATGCATCCTGGGTCACGAAAATCGACATACAAGCTACTCATAATGTCACAAGCAAGAATCTAGCAAGATTACAAGAGTCAAGTGTGGGATTAAGCGGGAATAATCCCTAAACCCTAACATTTCGACTTTCACCCATGGGAGGCCATTAAAGGACCTTCAAGCATTCATTTCATGCAAATAACTACACCTACAAGTTCTATACTACCCTAATTCAAATAGGGAACCAAGAACAAGCATCAAAACCTAGCAAAGACAAAACATCCATATCGATTCCTAGGCTTTAAGCGAATTCAACCAAAAAAAACCACATCAATCAAGTACAAATCGACAATAGGTAAGTAAGGAACACTTACCCGAGGTCGACATGATCGAGTATAGCAAAAATCGAGTTTGAAATCGGTTGATCGAATCGAGAACTTGAGTTTGGGGCGATGAGGGATGCGAGTCTGAGATTTTATGCGAATGAGCTTCACCCCCCTTTCATTCACGACTTTAAACAAGTCTGAGAAACAAAAGATGGGCCGCCTCAGAGCAGGCGCTCGAATTCTGGGGCGCTGAAGCCCAGGCGCCTCAGTATTGGGTCGCTGGAATGGGAGCGCCTAACCTTTCAACATAAGACAAAACTTGGTTAATCTGGGCGCAGTTCTCAATACCCGAAAGGCATACATTCGTACACTAGCCAAAGAAGCAATGGCGATCCAATTTACTTCCTCAGTATTGGGTCGCTGAAGCCCAGGCGCCTCAGTATTGGGTCGCTGGAATGGGAGCGCCTAACCTTTCAACATAAGACAAAACTGGGTTAATCTGGGCGCAGTTCTCAATACCCGAAAGGCATACATTCGTACACTAGCCAAAGAAGCAATGGCGATCCAATTTACTTCCTCCCAACGGAATAATCAAGTCAATTTAACCTTCCCCAACGGAATAATCAAGTCAATTTACCCTTCCCCAACGGAATAAGCAAGTCATACAAAGTCCCTAGCGGGTATAGCAAACCATACTAAAACCCAAAGCAGCCAACTATACTATCCCCTCCAGCAGAGCATCCCATAAGCCGGCACATCCCATTATGCAAACCAACGTAAATCCCCAACGACACCCATCAAATCAAAATATCAAGTTTAAGTAGCGAATCCTTCAGTAAGTCCCCAGCAAATTCTCAATCCAAAGCAATCAAACTTACATCCCCAACAGGAGACCACAAACCACAGATCAAGTACAAGAGAGCAAGAAGCAATACAAATACAGTCACATACTCGCCAAGAGTTTATTCAACGATTCCAGGAAAAGAATCAGAATGCAAATACAATTACCAAAATTTATACAACCACTCATCAAAATGCAAAATTCAGGAACAGATAGGGAATCTATTCCAAAGAATACAATATGCAAATTCTAGGGACAAACAAGAATCTGTTCCAAAGAATACAATGTGCAAAGTCCAAGAACAGACAAGAATCTGTTCCAAAGAATACAATACGCAAAGTCCAGGCCAGGAACATACAAGAATCTGTTCCCAAGAATACAATATACAAACGCAACCACCCGAGAGGAATTTATACAATTCAACGCAGTCACTCGAGAAGGATTTATACAATTCTGGACACCCACCCGAAAGGGATTTATACAATATACAAGGACAGCCACCCGAGAGGGATTTATACAACACAAAGACAACCACCCGAAAGGGATTAACACAATTCAATGCAGCCACCCGCAAGGGATTAAATCAAAACCAAGTTATCCGAGAAAACTAGGGGTTCATCTCACCTGACAGACTCAAACAAGGGGTCTATTCCGAAGATCAAAACACTAACCAATTACAATAACCATGCATACCCAAATCAAGGCAAATAAATCCAGACCAAAGCTTCAACAAACAACCGCAGGTGAGGAGGTCAGATACGATTTCTAAACCTTGGCTGACGAGCCTTAGTATATAGTCCAACGAACTTAAAACAACCTGAGCGGACAACCACCAGGTTGTAATCCTCGATTGACTTGGGCAGCTATACTATGACTTTCGCCTTGTCCAAGCCTCAGTCAAAGTGAGGGCTTCTGTAGACACCCAGATTTGGACCTGGTGGCTGCAGGAGTGCCCGACAAACACCCAATGACGATCGGACTGCAACACAACACGATTTTACGATGTTTTAGATGATTTTTTTTTATAAAGTATCAAATAATTACTCGGAAAAATTAATTCAACATCAAGACGATCTTAGTCTTGTTATTACGGTCGCATCGACACTAATTAGAGTCGATTTCGACTATGGGGCTCCGAATCGGTCCCGAGACACTCAAAGTCCAACCCGAGTCAGCGCGTCAGGTCGAGTCGAGCCTCGAGACGCGCACCCGAGGCCCAACGGCGCATGCGCTAGGGCATAGGGTGAAGCCTTAATGACCACGCAACTCACAAGAGTACGTATAATCTCCGCTTTAGAAACTTTTCAAATCGGATATTCAAAATCTCGATCGCCTCCTCTCAGGCACCTCAATTCTGCACCGCCTGGAGCCAAGCATCCCAATTCTTGGTCGCACGATGTTTGGCGCTGATGAACTCATTTTGTATACATATTTAACCCCAACTTTTCCTTTATTTTGGTTCATTTTATGTATCCTAGGAGTTGTTTTTCTAGCTTTGCATCCTTCTTTGTTATGCCGGGTATTTTGTTTACGTTTTGTAGGAAACGAAACAAATGAAGACGATTGTGCTATATTTTGGGCAATGACGAGAGTCGAGCCATGAAATCTACAAGGAAGAAGTGATAGAAGTTAGAGGATATTAAGTGAATACTTGCAGAAGGACGTGAGTGAAGAAACAATAAGAAAAGACAAAGAAATAAGTTGGAAAGCTCAAACAAATGCAAATCGAGATGAAAGAACGATCGCTAAAACAAGGGTCAACTTCAAACGTGAATATCTTAAGTTCTACAACTCCAATTGAGCTGATTCAGATGGCGTTGGAAATATCTTTCTCTTAGCTTTCCAACGGTATATCACACGTCCAATTCAGATAAGTAACGAAGAAACAGCGAGCATTTCAAATTCATCGCGCAGTGCAGAGGAACCCGAACCGCTCGGGATGAACCCAAACCGCTCGGTTCAGACCCAAACCGATCGGTTTGAAGCTGTTTCGCGGGATTTTCAGTTATTAGACTTCGTAACTTACCATAAATCGTATCTTACGTAATATTCTTAGCTTGTTATTTTTTACTTATTATTTAGGAAAGGAGAAGATGTTAGACTCCTTCTTATTAGTATATATACCCTCCTTGGGGTTAGATTTATTAAGACTTCTTCTCACTTTCTCATTGAGTAGTTTAGTTGACACTTTCATATTCTTAGTTTAGTTTAGTTTTTATTAGCATTAGAATTCTTCTAGTTTGTAATCCTACCTTTAGATCGTTAATCTTTCAGCTCTACGTAATTGGTATTTTTCTCTTTTCTCTTAGTTTCATATTGTCTTTTATTATGCTTAATTTCTTTATTGCTTTATGTTTTAGTATGAGTAGCTAATTTATTTATCTAGGGTTGAAGGAGATCTATGTTAATTGAATTGGGGATGTTGGATTGATTATTTGTTTAATTGTTCATTCATATGTTATTGCCTTACTACTTGTCTTGTATTATTGTTTGATTAGTTTGAGACGTTGAACTAGTCGAATGTTTAGGAACCCGAACCTAAGATCAAAAGCCTGGTAAGGGTAGACTTACAAGTAAGTGGGTAGGATAATCTGGTAAGTTGCGAGAGCCCGTCAGAATCTATCCTAAGGTTGACATAAGATCTGAAAGGCCGTGTCTTTGCCCTAAATAACTGAGATTGATTGTGTAGACACCCAAATTTTGACCGCCAGGTGTCTATAGCAGTTTCCGACAAACACCCGATGATGATCGGACGCAAACGTGCTTTAACATACTCAGAAACGGGCTCAAAATCATTGACATTTGGCTTAAGCTCATTATGGAGTACATATCTCACAAAACCAACCTCAAAATCAGGCCCAGTGGGTCGTTTCGAGTCAAATAAGACTAATTTGGGTCGATTCCGACACCAGGGGTAAAACCGTCTTTTAGCGACCGAGTCAAAACCCGGTCAAAGATTTTCCCGAGGCACGTGAGTCAGCCGTGACACCTCACACGGCTGATTCATACTCCAATCCTACAAAAATCAGCTACACAAAATATTAAACAAATCCGTTAAGGATGCAGTTCGATCTCAAGTAGGAATCTTATCCGAAAACCGATTCAAACACCCGACCGAGTGCAAACACTCGGCCGAGCAGCCCTCCACCAGCCGTTTCCCTTGCTTCTTTGACAAGTAAGCGGAATCCTCATTCCTTTCGAATTCTTACGTTTCCTATCTTAAACGGTAGTTCAAACTCTCCTAGCCAAGGTCGGGAACTCCCTATAAATAGCCCCTTGCATACAACACTTTCGACATCAGAAAATATCACATCTACAGTATCAATTATTATCATACACTCATAACATCAAGTATAGAAATCGACATCCGTACACATACATTCATACAAGCATAAAAACTAGGCACCGAGGAACCGATATCTCGTCCAAAACCCGAAGGAAATCCGGCCCTATACCCGACACCCTTCACTACCAAACCGAACCACCATAACTCACCGACATCTACTCGACGCTCTTGTGCCCAAGCCACGTCCCGACGAGCCCCGATCCGAGTAAACAGAAGCATGTAGGTTGAGGGTGTAACAAAACCCGATTTCTCCTTTTTCTTCTCTTCTCCTCCTCGTCCGTCTTATTTTTTATGGGTCGGTCGTCGCCTTTTTTTTTTTCTCTAATATCGATATTATTAAAAACTATTTTCATATATCGAACATTCTTAAAAATATGATATCGATTTTCTAAAATCGAATATTGTATCAAAAAGAATTATATTAAGATCTCGACGATGTTAAAATCGTTACATCTTTTTTTCGTTCAAACTTCTTTTTACAAAACTTTTTTTATTCATTCCGAATATTCGATATCGATTTCATAATCGAATATCGGATATGGCGAATATCGAAAACATAAATCGAGTATAAATTAATTCGTATTTGTACGCGATTTATCAAAATTAACAATTTTCGAACAACGAGCAAAACCGGGACAGACCCGCACGCGAGTCGCGCCCCACCCAGGCGACTCGCGCACGGGCCTGAAACCCGAGTCCCTTTTTTTTAGCTTTTCTCGTTCGTTTTCTATTACTTATTCTACGAAACGATTTCTAAAATTTATATCTTTTCTAAAACTATTCGGAGTATTTGATATTGATTTCGTAGTCAATTATCGAATATAACGAATATCAAAAATATTAGATCGAGTGCAAATTATGCGATATTTGTACGCGATTTAATAAAAGCATCGAATTTTCAAAAAACCGATTTCAAAAACAGGCCGTCACGCGACCCGCCGGCATCCCGGGCGAGCCGCGCGGCCGGCTGTCACACGACACACCCTTTCTTTTTTATTTATTTTTCGAACTTCGTTTTTTATACAAAATCGCGTCTTTCAACTAATATTTTCTCGATCTCGTATATTTATTATTTTTGCTATATTATTATTCACAAATCGATACTAACTCGTTTGTTTATCCTTTGTAGCAAATTCATATCTTTTTCATCATTTGTTTTATTATACTAAAACGAATCTCACATGTTAAATTCAACTTTGACGTTAAATTTTTCATGCATTAAACCGACTTAGCAACCCATTCAATTCCTCGCATGTTTAGGAAAACAATGTTTGCATATCATTCATCATATTACTAATGCGCGTATTAAAAAATCATTCGATATCCTAGTAGAGGCCGCTAATGTGCGGGCGGAGTTGGGTGTTCTTAGTGAACTTCCCAACACGTACCCTCACCCCTTACTCAGAACCGTGGTTTCCGGATGTCCGAATCCATTGGCAACGAGAGTCATTCAATATACGATTAACCGATCAAGTCGGCATCGGTATCGAACTGCAAAGGGACGAGCCCAATAAACTCTGACATCGGAAATGGGCCGTATTTTGTATACGGCCCACTACGACATAGAGTGGGCTCGAACGGTTCCGAATAACCATAAAATTCGGTGGCGACTCCAACTTCGATTTAAATTTCAATTTGACCATCTCATATGGAGATTCATTCGCCTCCCCAAACCCGCGCGTGGCCGCGTCGGGGTGGACGTATGTCATGTCCACAATTTGGCGACTCCGCTGGGGATCAGATGATACGTTACTGACCTTCAGCATCCTCAGGGTGAGACTCAAATATAAATCGTTTGACTAGTACAATACGCGTTTTAGTTTTACGGTTCATGCATAACCCCATATTTTCCCGGGCAGGTACTGGTGACCGACGTCCCACTATACTATCGATGTAGTCCAAATTGGATATGTCGAAGGTGTCCATTAGCCGATTCGTATGGGTTTTACGGCATGTTCTAAGCTCAACTCGACTTAGGAAGTCCGCCCCGATTCTCGATAGGCTGTGTACACTAGTATAGACCCTTACAGACTGACCGAGACTTAGAATTAGAGCATACATGGCGTCGTTATACTGTTTCCATGACTACGTGCTACCTGATTCACAAGTTTTTTTTCAAAAACCGTCATTTTCAAAAATTGCATCCTTTTCAAAATATCCAATTTTCAAAACCCGGGACATATACCGAATTTAGGATCCATGATTTTACTCAAAATAGCCTATTTTTAGCCGGTATTATGCCCATTTCAAAACTCGAAAATATTTTCGAACTTTCAAAACCCTCCCCGGTCCACCTTTCCGTTTTCTTTTTCGAAAAAAAAAGGGTCGGGCTCCTCTCCCCGATTTTACTCGGGCTTTCAAAAATCAAATTTCAAAACCTTCTTCTTTTTTAGGATTTCCCGTATTTAGCAGTGTCGGGTCATGTCATAAGTCGTCGAGTCTTCTAGCGTCGAAACTCCGTCGATCTTATATCACGAGTTTCCTCCCTATCCCAGTCCGCCTTATCAGACTAAGGCCAGGCCCACCTACGTAGGACATACTCCTACAAAGGTTGACCCGTTTACATAAATCGAGTCCAAAGTCTAGGGAACGTCTCACGTAAACCTCCTTTCGAACAAGGCCCAGCCCACACAGCTGGATCCTAAAGAAGGCCCACCTTTCACAAGTCACCCGTCTAGGAGTCTTTTCCGAGTCGACCTTTTACAAGGCATAGCCCTATAACAAAAGGTTTGTGACCCTTACGTCTAAGGGTCACTCGTCCGACACTCGAGTCTTAACCAAATATTCGATCCCACTTGGGGACTACCCTTCATCAGAGCGGTCAATCACGATTGCTCTAAGGGTCATGTCTTACACGTGTCTCACGTACCCCACCTTTGAGTCACTTAGATGCCACACCATTTGAGTCCTTAGTCTCACTTGGGGGCTATTCCCCGACGGAACGATTAATCACAGTCACCCCGAGAATCGCACCCTACACATTTGTCTTAGGAGAGTCTAACCCGAGTCAAACATGGTCGCCCCATTTTCAGACTCACCCTCGTGCAGCTTGAGTCTCATCGTCAAATCCAAGCCAGTGGTCGTTACCTTGTCCAGGTCAACGTTCGAGTATCCCGATCCAAGAATCGTAGTCATTCCAGTCACCCCGGGTCGCGTCTAGTTTGACTCCCTCTCTTGCATTTGCGCAAAACCGAGTTTAGGCGAGTCGTGGCACCTGTCGAAGACCTTACCAAAAAAAACAACCAACCAAGCATCCGAGTCCGGATCTGATTCGAGTCTAAGTCTGAGTCCGAGTCTAGGATACCCTACATCCTCATTTCCAAATCAGAGTCAGAGTCTTTTGCATTCTGTCCTCTTTTTCAAAATTCAATAAAATCAGCTTTTCTATTGCTCATATATACTTTCCTTATGTGTTTCCGAGAACATGATAAACACCATCATACACTGTGAGCACATGCACGTGACTATAGGCACATCTATAATGACTGCAGGAAATCGAGACCCGTGTTTTCCTTTACATGTTCCATGTCTGACATAGGAAGCCACAAAACCACACTTAGCAGGAGCGGTATCGAATCCAATGACGAATCTAGGTAGTCTCCTAGTTTGGGTTCAAGACGGGAGGCAAGCCCATTTCCCACAATAAACACCCCTCTGACAAGATCAACCATACCTACCCACGGTGTTAGTCTGACCAACAGAAAAAAGACAAAAAAAAGAAATCGAAAGTCCATGAAAAAGGAAAAAAAGCAAAAGGCCAAAACAAAAAAGCAGGCCATCATAAAAAAAAAAAAAAAAAAAAAAAAAAAAAAAGAGCATCCACGACCAGAACGGGCAACACAAATGAAGATCCCATGACCGGGGCTAAGAGGTCAACCAACAAAAAATATTCAAATGCCCATAACCGTGGTCAACGGTCCACTCAAGATCAATACTCATACCATCCAATAAGGGAGAAACAATCAAGCTGGGCAACTAACACCACATTTAGCCTTCCCACATTACAACCCTCAAGACCTTCCCGAGGCCCAGGCTAAAGACAGCCCGGAATTTGGAGGATTCAAGCTCCATAGGATACCCCTAACTATTAGGCCAGACATGGAAACCAGATCCCGCATTATCAAAACCTATCCCAAACAAAGTTTGAGCCATTTTACTCGGCTTCCCCTTTACATAACAAAATTCACAATCACCATACAAAGACCCGAGAGCAAAACTCGTCAAATCCTTTACCTAATCATACACAATCCCGAGAGCAAAACTCGTCAAATCCCCGAGAGCAAAACTCGTTAAAATCCCCGAGAGCAAAACTCGTTAAAATCTCATCCCAATTCTTCTCATTCAAACCACTTACCAACCCCAAACACGGGAATTTAACTTGCAGTCGGCATAGAACGTGCCCAAATAGTGCACACCACCTCTGGGGGCTATCCCGAAGAATGCTCACAGTCACAGGATCAATATCCTAACCATTCTAGCCCTTTGATCAAGACATCATTGGGAATGCACCTAAGCTGCACCGTTGTTATGGCTAGTTACACACAAAGTCCTATTAGACTAGGCACCATAATCTTCCAATTCACTGAACTACGGCATGGTTTGATTTCACTATACGTGAATACGTAGGCAGCCTTTCAACAGAGACACAACCACCCACATTGACACACATTCAAAAAGCGCCATCATTCCGGTCACGACACCGTCATGTTCTCAGCAGCTAGCTTTGTTGTCCCGGGGGCTTCTCCTAGGCAGAAGTTCTCCATCCACTCACAAAATCCAGATAAATTCAAAAAAAAACATCTAGCCTCCTTTCTGTAGTGTGTCCTAGTACTCGGCTCAGTCGAAGACAAGAATCTATCAGGACTCGGAGCAATACCCACTTTGGAAATGTACCCTAAAATCAAAAATCCAAGAGAGCACTAGACTACAACAGTCTCATTACAGACTACTGCAACCCCGTATAGCATATCTATCCCACTTCGATGTTCGACCATGTTGCCACTCGTCTAGGCTACGGAATAGCGCAACTTAAGAGTCTTGTTAGGTGGCCCACCCCCCTACCGAGTCACGGTCCAACCCCTCGAGAGTCCAGTCGTGTCTGTCAACTCGTCCGGTCACGCCCAGCGTCGAGTCTGTCGATAGGTCTCTCTCTTCAAATTCTCATTTTAAAATTTGCAAAACTTAGCCATTTGAGAAAACCCTTTTCGACAAGGTCAAATTTCGGTCTATTTAAATTGCAAATTCCTTTTCTACCCATTTCAGTTTTGGAAACCTATTTCTTAGCACGTGAGCTGCTTTCAGGACTTCGATTTCAAAACTAAGCAAAAATCATTTTTTATTCCCCAGCGCGAGTCATATTTGTTTCACCTACATGTTGCATGTTTTATGTAACTTATACAGGTACAATTCAAGACCGCGCAATTCACATAACTCCCCAGCGGCATAGACTTATACGACAAGTCCGATTCCCCACGGAGTTATCATCATCAACTCAGGTACATTTCTAGTCTCCGGCCGGCGGGCCCTTTACGCAGGTCTAATGGACCTTAAACGACCCGACCGAAAGTCTGCCAGGTCTTAATCTTTGATTAGCCTGGTAGCTACTCTGACTTTCGCCTTGTCCAAGACTCAGTCAGAGTGGGGGCTCTGTAGACACCCACATTTTGACCGCCAGGTGTCTATAGCAATTTCCGACAAACACCCGATGATGATCGGACGCAAACGTGCTTTAACATACTCAGAAACGGGCTCAAAATCATTGACATTTGGCTTGGGCTCATTATGGAGTACATATCTCACAAAACCAACCTCAAAATCAGGCCCAGTGGGTCGTTTCGAGTCAAATAAGACTAATTTGGGTCGATTCCGACACCAGGGGTAAAACCGTCTTTTAGCGACCGAGTCAAAACCCGGTCAAAGATTTTCCCGAGGCACGTGAGTCAGCCGTGACAGCTCACATGGCTGATTCATACTCCAATCCTACAAAAATAAGCTACACAAAATATTAAACAAATCCGTTTAAGGATGGAGTTCGATCTCAAGTAGGAATCCTATCCGAAAACCGATTCAAACACCCGACCGAGTGCAAACACTCGGCCGAGCAGCCCTCCACCAGCCGTTTCCCTTGCTTCTTTGACAAGTAAGCGGAATCCTCATTCCTTTCGAATTCTTACGTTTCCTATCTTAAACGGTAGTTCAAACTCTCCTAGCCAAGGTCGGGAACTCCCTATAAATAGCCCCTTGCATACAACACTTTCGACATCAGAAAATATCACATCTATAGTATCAATTATTATCATACACTCATAACATCAAGTATAGAAATCGACATCCGTACACATACATTCATACAAGCATAAAAACTAGGCACCGAGGAACCGATATCTCGTCCAAAACCCGAAGGAAATCCGGCCCTATACCCGACACCCTTCACTACCAAACCGAACCACCATAACTCACCGACATCTACTCGACGCTCTTGTGCCCAAGCCACGTCCTGACGAGCCCCGATCCGAGTAAACAGAAGCATGTAGGTTGAGGGTGTAACAAAACCCGATTTCTCCTTTTTCTTCTCTTCTCCTCCTCGTCCGTCTTATTTTTTATGGGTTGGTCGTCGCCTTTTTTTTTCTTTCTCTAATATCGATAATATTAAAAACTATTTTCATATATCGAACATTCTTAAAAATATGATATCGATTTTCTAAAATCGAATATTGTATCAAAAAGAATTATATTAAGATCTCGACGATGTTAAAATCGTTACATCTTTTTTTCGTTCAAACTTCTTTTTACAAAACTTTTTTTATTCATTCCGAATATTCGATATCGATTTCATAATCGAATATCGGATATGGCGAATATCGAAAACATAATTCGAGTATAAATTAATTCGTATTTGTACGCGATTTATCAAAATTAACAATTTTCGAACAACGAGCAAAACCGGGACAGACCCGCACGCGAGTCGCGCCCCACCCAGGCGACTCGCGCACGGGCCTGAAACCCGAGTCCCTTTTTTTTAGCTTTTCTCGTTCGTTTTTTATTACTTATTCTACGAAACGATTTCTAAAATTTATATCTTTTCTAAAACTATTCGGAGTATTTGATATTGATTTCGTAGTCAATTATCGAATATAAAAAATATCGAAAATATTAGATCGAGTGCAAATTATGCGATATTTGTACGCGATTTAATAAAAGCATCGAATTTTCAAAAAACCGATTTCAAAAACAGGCCGTCACGCGACCCGCCGGCATCCCGGGCGAGCCGCGCGGCCGGCTGTCACACGACACACCCTTTCTTTTTTATTTATTTTTTCGAACTTCGTTTTTTATACAAAATCGCGTCTTTCAACTAATATTTTCTCGATCTCGTATATTTATTATTTTTGCTATATTATTTTTCACAAATCGATACTAACTCGTTTGTTTATCCTTTGTAGCAAATTCATATCTTTTTCATCATTTGTTTTATTATACTAAAACGAATCTCACATGTTAAATTCAACTTTGACGTTAAATTTTTCATGCATTAAACCGACTTAGCAACCCATTCAATTCCTCGCATGTTTAGGAAAACAATGTTTGCATACATTCATCGTATTACTAACGCGCGTATTAAAAAATCATTCGATATCCTAGTAGAGGCCGCTAATGTGCGGGCGGGGTTGGGTGTTCTTAGTGAACTTCCCAACACGTACCCTCACCCCTTACTCAGAACCGTGGTTTCCGGATGTCCGAATCCATTGGCAACGAGAGTCATTCAATATACGATTAACCGATCAAGTCGGCATCGGTATCGAACTGCAAAGGGACGAGCCCAATAAACTCTGACATCGGAAATGGGCCGTATTTTGTATACGGCCCACTACGACATAGAGTGGGCTCGAACGGTTCCGAATAACCATAAAATTCGGTGGCGACTCCAACTTCGATTTAAATTTCAATTTGACCATCTCATATGGAGATTCATTCGCCTCCCCAAACCCGCGCATGGCCGCGTCGGGGTGGACCTATGTCATGACCACAGATTGATTGAATGATTAATTAACTTTACCCAATTTAATTACATAGTGAACTGTAAGACCCTAGATCCTTCTAATATTGTTAGAACCTCTTCATTTATATTATTGCAGTAGTTTAGAAAAATAATTCAAGCAACCCGGAATTTAAATAGTTTAGAATCGATTATTAGATAATTAGCGATTTTCATCCGTCTCTCTGTGGATTCGACCCTTACTTACTGCTAGCTACCTGTTAGTTGTTCGTTAGGATTATTTTGATTAAGGTGATACGACTTTAGCCTTATCAATTTTGGCGCCGTTGCCGGGGAGACGGTTTTGTATTATTGCTTATTATTTGTTTTGGGTTATAGATTATTTTGTATATACTTATTTATTTTTATTTCGTATATATATATTTTTTTTTATTTGTCTCACCATTATGACTATCTTCTACTTTCCTCAATTTTAATCATGAGTCACTGCATACTTATTGGGATAGACTTGAGTCTTTTATTTATCAAAGTGGCTATCATGTTGATATTTGGGAGATGTGTCATATGATTTATGATGGTGTGGATGATGAGACACGGGCTAATATTGAGGCAAATTGCGACGGGATGTTTAACTATATGCCTTATGAGGAGCGATGAGAACTCCTTAAATATGAGGAGGATTGCTTTCATGGCGGACTGTAAGGTGATATTGCAAAAATTAACGGCTACTCTATGTGAGTCAAATTTGAGAGCTGATCCTGCACCATCATCAGCTGACTGTGTTATGAGTACGTCCGTTGCACATGTTAGAGAGGATATTGATCTATTTGATGACGATGATGATGAGCCTTTGATTTTTGCCACTACAAGAAATACTTCATATAGCTAACAATCACGCGCGACTGATAAATTCAGTAGCTAATTTTGCGACTGAAAGTACAACGCGCGACTGATATTAGTCGCTGGACGAGGAGACGGATTTTTAAAAAAAAAATTATCCTCAGCGACCGAAGTCGGTCGCTAAATAAATGGGCGCGCGACCGAAATCGGTCGCTAAATTCATTAATTAGCGACTGAAATCAGTCGCTAATCTGTGACTTAGCGACTGAAATCGGTCGCTAATTAATGAATTTAGCGACCGATTTCGGTCGCTAAATGTGTGAAATTTTTTTAAATCAACGAACACCCCCCCTCCCCCGGCTCATTCATCCATTTCACTCTCTCTCTCTAAAGTCTCTCCCCCCTCTCTCTAAAACGCTCCCCTCCTCCATTCCTCTTCATTTCTTCTTCAATTCTCTTATTTTCCTTAAGGTATGTTTATCTATCTATATTTAATTTCAATTATTTGTTAATTTCTGTTGTTATAGATTTAAATAAATTATTTATTGGGTTGGATAATTTTTTAGTTGTCGGAATATTTAGTGTAGTAGAATGCTAATCGCCCAATAGGTTCCCCAATTTGAAATAGGTAGATTGTTAGTATAAAATTATGGTTTGCGGTTACGTAGTTAAATGAATTTGGTTGTTTTGATGTGTTAGGAAATTGGAATTGAAATACAATTATGTCGATTTAGTAACATAATTATGGATGATTAGGTGCAAATAGTACTATGTTTAGGTGAATTGGGAATTTTACAAAATATGTGAGTAGTGTGTATTTATTAGTAAATTACTTAAGAGAAAATAATTTGTATTTGGGTATTGTCTCAATTTTTTTAGATAAAAAAAATGAAGCGACAGGAACGAAAATGGATGTATGAGGAAAGATTAGATAAGAGACGACGTCCCAGAACTGAATTTTTAGAGGGTGTTAATAGTTTCCTTGAGTTCGCTAAAACCCATCCTGAATACGCATCAGAGGGTAGATTTAGGTGTCCTTGTGTGAAATGTAAGAACCTCAAATTCTTGGATGATATTCTGATTAAGGAACATATTATCTCAAATAGGTTTAGCCCAAATTATTATTATTGGATTTGTCATGGTGAGACATCTGCTGTTGAGGAATCTGAGGTGGATCAGAATGAGGGCGGGGTGAGAGGAATGATTGTTGATGTGGTTGAGTGCAATTTGTTTAATGATGAGGGCATTTACACTAACGACGATGACCAACCAACTCCACAAGAGCCAAACCCACGAGCGAAAGCTTTTTTTGATATGTTAGAGGCTGCGGAGAAGCCATTATATGGAGGGTGTGATGTGACATTGTTAGAAGTGGCGTCTATGGTAGTGACCCTTAAATGTGAGTATAACCTACCTTTTGGGTGCGTAGACGGTATCGCTGCGTTGATTGAGAAACTCATCCCAAAAGACAACATTATGACCAAAACATTCTACAATACCAAAAAAATTGTTAAAGGTCTTCAACTTCCGCATCAAAAGATCGATGCTTGTCCCGATGGATGTATGCTTTTTTGGAAGGATGATGCCGTGCTTGATGAATGTAAGATATGTGGGAAGGGTAGATACAAAAGTGTAGATGGGAACATTGTTTTGAGGGGTAGGAAGGGAAAGAGTGTTGCGAGGCATAAAAAACCTATACCACTTAGTCGACTTACCTACTTTCCCATCGCCCCTAGACTTCAAAAACTATATGCAACCAGAACCATTGCCGAACGAATGAGGTGGCATAAGCAAGAAACTCGTGTAGAGGGGAAGATGTGTCATCCTAGTGATGGGGAGGAGTGGAAACGGTTTGATAGGATTTACCCTGAATTTGCTGAGGAACCCCGTAACGTGAGACTTGGGTTGTGTACCGATGGGTTCGCCCCTTTCGGTCAGTTCGGTAAGTCGTACTCATGTTGGCCTGTCATGGTCACACCGTACAACTTACCCCCATGGCTTTGTCTGAAACCACCGTTCATATTCCTTTCTCTCATTGTTCCCGGCCCAAAAAATCCCAAAAACCACTTGGATGTTTACTTACAACCAGTGATAGAGGAATTGAAACACTTGTGGGAAGTAGGGGTGGAGACATATGATGTATCGTTGAAACAAAATTTTCAGCTTAGAGCATCGCTGTTGTGGACTATAAACGACTTTCCTGCGTATGGTATGTTGAGCGGTTGGTCTATGGCAGACCAAAAAGCGTGTCCTTGTTGCATGAGTGAAAGTAAAGCATTCTACCTAAGTAATTCAAGCAAAATTAGTTGGTTTGACTGTCATAGACAGTTTCTACCCGAGGGTCACATGTATAGGAAGAATAAGAGAGCTTTCAAGAAGGGTGAGGAGGTGCTAGATGAGGCACCGATTCGTCTCCAAGGAGATGAGATTTGGGAGATGATTTCAGAGTTCCCATCTACTGTGGACGGGACTGATCAAGAGTTCAAAGATCTTAAGAAATTAAAAAATGGTTGGTTTAAAAGAAGCATCTTCTTCTACCTTCCATATTGGAGTACTTTATTACTCCGACATAATCTGGACGTGATGCATATTGAAAAGAATTTCTTTGAGCAACTAATTCACACCGTCATGGATGTAGAGGGTAAGACATATGACACTGTAGGATCCCGAAATGATTTGAAAAAAATTTGTGACCGTCCGAAAATGCATATCAAGCGGGATGGGTCCAAGCCTAGGGCATTGTTTAGCCTTGATAAGGCTCAGAGAAAGGCCGTGTTAGAATGGGTAGGGAAACTGAAGTTCCCTGATGGGTATGCATCCGATTTTAGTCGTGTGTGGACATTAAGAACCTGAAGCTCCAAGGATTGAAGAGTCACGACTGCCACGTGTTCATGGAGCGGTTACTACCTGTGGCGTTGAAGCACCTGCTGCCGGAAAGTGTTTGGAATCCTATCACCGAGATATCTCAGTTTTTTCGAGATTTGTGTTCGTCGACAGTTACAAATGACGACATGACTCGTTTGGAGGATCAAATTCCTCAGATACTATGCAAACTTGAGATGATCTTCCCACCCTCCTTCTTCAACTCAATGGAGCATCTACCGATCCACTTGCCCTACGAAGCTAAAGTGGGAGGACCGGTACAGTTTAGATGGATGTACCCGTTTGAGAGGTGAGAACTTTCAACTACTTACTTATTTTACCCACTAACTAACTTTAGACACTATAATTTGATAATAACATAATTGCTTGCTGATTGTCATAGATTTCTCAACCATTTGAAGAAAAAAATTGGTAACAAGGCGAGGGTTGAGGGCTCCATATGTAACGCTTACTTAACAGAGGAGATAGCCAACTTCTGTTCTCTGTATTTCGAGAAAGAAGTGAACACCAAAGCCAAAAATCTAAACCTAGAAACACCCGAGACGACGATTGACCCCAACATACCAGACTTTTTTCAAAGTAAGGTGGGTGAGGGATCGTCATCAGCTGGCGGGTGGAGGACATTAGATGAGAAGGAGTACAATCGTGCTCACCTGTACTTGCTATCAAACTGCGAAGTTTTAGAGCCGTACGAGAAGAAGTTTGTAACTGAATTTGTGGCTGCTAATCCACATTTAAATGCTGATGATGTTTGGAATAAGCATGAGGAACAGTTTCCCAAATGGCTTAAGCAGCATGTAATTTCAGAGAATATTCAGGATGATTTGGTTAGGAGTCTAGCATTAGGTCCTTTGTGGAAGGTTAGAACTTGGAACCGGTATTCGGTTAATGGTTACAATTTCCATACATTTGCCCATTGTAGCAGTAGGAGTAGATGTAATTTCGGTGTGAGTGTGTCGTCACTTGAGGGTGAAGATTACTACGGTCTATTGGAGGACATCTTCGAGCTGTGCTATGTTGGAAATGATCGTGGGTATAGAGCTGTGGTATTTAAATGCAAATGGAAGGACAACTCTGTGCTAGGTACTAGAGTACATGAAAGGTACAAACTAGTTGAAGTTAATCATACCAAAAAATACTCCAAGTACGATCCGTTTATACTTGCACATCAAGCACACCAAGTGTACTTTGCGCCTTACCCAACCACAAAGAACGACAGAACTGTAAACCAGTGGTGGGCGGTGTTCAAAACCAAGCCACGAGGGCACTATGACTCTGACCTCTTCCAAGAGGATGTCATTTCTAGTGGTACAACATTGTCTCCAGTTGATGAGAATCTTTTCGCAAATGAGGATGATGACAATAATGAGGTGGATGTGGGGGAAGATTTTGAAGACGATGAAGGTGGTGACGAGGAGGAAGGTGCTTCTAGTGATATGGTCGAGGAGGAGGACGACACCAATAACTTAGAGGTCAGTGACGAGGAGGAGGAAGATGACTACGAGGAAGAGGATGTCGTTGGTTCGAGTAGGCAAGTGGAAGATGACAACGAGAGTGACGATGATTTTTAGTGGGGTATAGTTTTAATAAGTTATATTATTTGTACATAGTAATCTGCATTACATATTGTAGTCAAATTATTTCAATATTATGATGTCAATTTCTAACTTTCTACTACTATATGTCTGCAGATATGACGTTGGGCAGCAGGCTACGGTACGGTAGTTCGAGCAGCAACAGCAACAGGGAGTCCCAGCAGCAGGAGGACCAGGAGGAGAACCGGCGAGAGGAGGAGAACCAGGAGGAGAACCAAGAGGTGAACGACGAGGAGCAACCAGAACGACCACAACAGGATCAAGGGCTTCAGTATACAGACGACGGACGCCTTATTATTAGCCCGGAGAACACATGGTGAGACGTTATATTTCCCTTTTCTTTTGTGAGACATCATCTTATTTCACTCTTTGGTGTAGGTTTCGTACCCGTGCGGTGGTGACGGGTGTGAAGGACGGTTTTATGAATGATTTGAATACCTACTGCACGAGTTGGACAAAGTTGCCTCTGTGGCAACGGGAGAAGTGGTTTGCCAACTTTAAGGTACAACTGAATTTCTGTTTTTTATTAATTATCTGTTACTGTTTACAAATTACTAATACAATGACAACAAACGATCTTGCAGTTGAAACACTTCTACAACGAGGGTCTCGAGGTGGCTGTGAGAGACCGGTACATGGATGTCGCGAAGCCCAGATACAAGGACATGATGTACAAGATGGCGAGCGACGAGAAGTTAATGAAACACCTTAAAGGTTCGATTACTCAATTAGTGTCCGTACTTGAATAGAAAGTTGTATATGTCTTCAAAACACTTATTGATCTCAAAGTGTATAAATTGTAGGCGACGCCATCCAACAGTTCAGAACAGCCCGGAACGACCCGAAGTTCCTTTCAAGATCCGTCCAGACGAAAAAGAACAAGAGGCGGGGAGGGGACCCCGAGACCTTTGCTGAGCGCACCCACTATGGTGGGTCGCAGTCGTTGCACCAGCGGGCCATGAATGTTAGTATTTCCTTACCTTTGATTTTTATTTTGGATTTTTATTTTATGTTTTCATTATAAATATAAATGAGAACTCTACATGTACTGTCAACAGCTGAAGAAGAAAACTGGAGAATTCCCTCCGCCGGTACAGCTTTTTCTCGACACGAAGAACAAGGGGGACGATCCTGATCGAATATTCGCCACGAAGAAGGACCTGGACATTTGGGTAAGTTTAAAACATAAGACTTCGTTACTTTTTTTTTCTTCACACAACCCACCTACTCACGACTTCATTTTCTTTCAGATATCGTATAAGCAGGCCACTAGAGCACCTGAGAATGAAGGTGTGGACCCGAGCACGATTTGGTTCAGAGTCGTGGAGGGGTACCGCAAGGGAGCGGTGTACGGTACGGGGACCGCTCATTCCCTGTATTGGACACCACCCAATGTTCGGGGGGGCCATGCGACCTCGACGGAATGTGTGCCATCCGAAATGGCTGAGATGAGGTCGGAACTGCAGGGGGAAAGGCGTGAGGGGATGCCTTGGCCGAGAAGCTGAAAGAGCAGGATGAGAGGCTGAAGATGCAGGAGTCCGTTAACCTGCAAATTCTGGAAGAGCTACAGCGCCTTAGGAGCATGCACCACCAGAACTGTAACTCCGGCCCCATTCCCCGACACCGGGATCCTAGAGACCCCTTCAATGGGGGTGGTAGTGGTGCGGCAGCTAGTTTCCCTGTTAGGTGAGTAATTGAAAACAGTTTGTAGTTTCTGAATGCTTGTTGAAAAAACGATTTGTAACAACACTTTTAATTTAGTGTATTCATGACGTTTGCGTACTTGGTTGCCAAATTTGGAGTGTGAAGCTTGCGTAACTTTGGAACAACGTTTGGAATGATGTTTGGGATGTATTGTGGTTGTTAGTTTGTTTTATTGTGCAGATTTTGGCTAGAAAAATAATAATTATAACCGGCCTATTTCAGGCACAATAGCGACTGATTTCAGTAGCTAATTTTTCTATTTAGCGACCGAAACCAGTCGCTGTAGGACTGTGGATGTCGCCACATCACCCCATTTAGCGACTGATTTCAGTCGCTAAATGACGCCATTAGCGACTGAAATCAGTCGCTAATGGCGTCATTTAGCGACTGAAATCAGTCGCTAATGGCGTCATTTAGCGACTGATTTCAGTCGCTAAATTTAGCGACCGAAATCAGTCGCGCGTTTTTTTAGCGACTGATTTCAGTCGCTAGATGCGACTAACTGTAGCGACAAACGCTTAGCGACTGTTAGCAGTCGCACGTCTCTTTTTAGCTACAGATGACGGTAGCTAAACTCAGTCGCTAAATACTTAAACTGTTGTAGTGTGCTTTGAAAGTCCATTCTCCGGTCATTGAAGTTGATTCTGTTATGTCTGAAAATTTAATGATTCAATCTTTGACGGAAAAACCTGAGGTTTTGAGCATTGTTAATGAGCCTATTTGTGATTCAATTGGTCATTCTCGATCTTTTTCACCCAACCGAGCTTTCTTCCGAGACCGTGCCTAATTCATGCATTAATGCTTCTGATGCGGTAGATGAAGTTATTGATTATTTTGAAAAAGGATCCTTCCCGGAGGATTTTTTTAAAGGATTTGATGTGTTTTGAGAATTGTGCAGGAGAATCAAACCCTTGGGAAGCCGAGGTAGATGCTTTAGAAGCGGCACTCAATCATCCAGGAACCCTCGAAACAGAAAAGCTTGAGGTATATGGGATTGTGGATACACTCGTTGAGGTAATAAATCATTCTCATCCACTTGAATTTCCTCCTTGCTTCGATGCTAGTACAGGTATTCCTCCGGTCTCGCATGAATTAATTGTGAAAAATAATGTTGTTGATTTGAGAGGTATTAAGTTGTCTAACATACCCGATAATTTATGTTATTATTTTCCACCATTTGTTGACGGCTGGGATTATATGTCAAGGACTTATCAAAGTTTTCAAAGGAAGTATGACAAGCTGAGACGGTCTTCGACATTGATTTTATATGATGTCTTTACTATATTTTGGTGCTACTTATGCTTCTGTTTAGCACATGCGCAGACATTTGATCTACTCCTACGAGCCTTGAACTGCTATGATTTTAATACTGATGGTTATAAGGCTGATCCATACCCCCCATGTTTGTTGTTGGTTTGGGGGGAAATTATTTGCAGCATATATTGTCGGTACTACCTTTCTCTTTTCTCTCTTATTTTATTTTATTTTTTATTTTTTTATTTTATTTTTCGTTTTTTGTCTTCCTCTACCCATTATATTTTTGTCCAATTTTATTTCTCTTGGTTCACAATGAGGACATTGTGTAATTTGGTTTGGGGGGATATTTTGTGTGTAGCGTATTTTTCTTTTGGGTGTGTTTTAATTTTCAAAAAAAAAACATTTTTTTCCGTTTTTTTCGTGTGTTTTTGTGTGTTTTAGTATAGAGTCGTGTCGGCGATGAGGACATTGCATTTATCACATGTTTTTCCCTAGTTCTTTGCTCTTTCTTGTGAATGACACTATTTCCCGTTATTTGAGTTTAGTATTTCTTAGATCTTGTCGCCGTTATGTTTTGAATGCCAAATGAGTAAATTGACCTGTTGTCGAGTAAGCTACTTATATTGTGAGACTTAGAGCCTTAAACTGATGACATCTATGATCAGTTTCATATAGGTTGAGAGTAGTACTCCTTATGAGACATGTAACATCAAATTGCATAAGCATGACATTCGTCTCTTAACTACCTGTATGCATTCGGTTTGTGATTTTAGCACATGTAGAAGAGACACTCCCTTTCTTTTATCTTATTCCCATGAACTTCACATAGCCATAATTTGACCTGTTTTGACCCGTTTATTAACTACATGCCATATTTGCCTACCCTAGTCAAGCTAGTTTGGTTAATTAGACGGAATTGTTTTTTTTCGGGTGAAATTTGGTACTATGTCTTGGAGAAGAAAAAAAATCATGAATGAATTGAAAAAAAATCAATGAAAGAAAAGAAAAAAAAGGAGATAGTTGAAAAAAAAAGAAAAAAAAGTGAAACAAGAAGAGGAATTTGTTTTTGCTAAGAGAAAAGAATTGATCTCTTTGTTTTCATAGTTGTTGGTGCGAAGCCGGTCATGAAAATTTGAAAATAAGGTGCTTGGTACTACTTGTAATTCCTTTGATTGAAGTTGGTTAAGAATGGAATGAGTTTAGTTTGGTTACGGTTGTACTAGCTTGACTTTTACCTCCACATATCCAAATCGGTTTGCCCCTTCTTACCCGATTAGCCTCACTTTATACCATATGTAAGTCCTCGACATGTGTCTTGGTTCGATTGAATGTGTATGTACGGTTGGTAGAGATTGGTATCATGTTAGATTGCATGCATGTTCTTATAAGTTGCAGTTAGGTGAGTGTTTTGTCTTTCCGATTCTACATAAACTCACATATTGCCCTTATTGAGTGATGAGTGTAAACCGTAAGGAATCTCGACATAGAAGGTTGTGCAAGATTAAAAGTTTGGCATTTGAATATTGATTGGAGCTTGATTTTTGAAATTCTTTTACTCTTTATCTTTTTGCTAATGAATTCGTTTCTTTAGCCTAGGTGTCATTCGCTTGTTGGAGTATTCGATGTTGGGATTCGTGTTGGTAATTAGTTCGGAGCCATTGTTTTAAGTCTTGTCCATACTCTTTGTTGATTGTTTTGCTTAGGGACAAGCAAAGGTTTGGTTTGGGGGGGGGTTTGATGAACTCATTTTGTATACATATTTAACCCCAACTTTTCCTTTATTTTGGTTCATTTTATGTATCCTAGGAATTGTTTTTCTAGCTTTTCATCCTTCTTTGTTATGCCGGGTATTTTGTTTACGTTTTGTAGGAAACAAAACAAATGAAGACGATTGTGCTATATTTTGGGCAATGACGAGAGTCGAGCCATGAAATCTACAAGGAAGAAGTGATAAAAGTTAGAGGATATTAAGTGAATACTTGGAGAAGGACGTGAGTGAAGAAACAATATGAAAAGACAAAGAAATAAGTTGGAAAGCTCAAACAAATGCAAATCGAGATAAAAGAACGATCGCTAAAACAAGGGTCAACTTCAAACGTGAATATCTTGAGTTCTACAACTCCAATTGAGTTGATTCATATGGCGTTGGAAAGCTCTTTCTCTTAGATTTTCAACGGTATATCACACGTTCAATTCAGATAAGTAACGAAGAAAGAACGAGCATTTCAAATTCATCGCGCAGTGCAGAGGAACCCGAACCGCTCGGGATGAACCCAAACCGCTCGGTTCAGACCCAAACCGATCGGTTTGAAGCTGTTTCGCGGGATTTTCAGTTATTAGACTTCGTAACTTACCATAAATCTTATCTTACGTAATATTCTTAGCTTGTTATTTTTTACTTATTATTTAGGAAAGCAGAAGATGTTAGACTCCTTCTTATTAGTATATATACCCTCCTTGGGGTTAGATTTATTAAGACTTCTTCTCACTTTCTCATTGAGTAGTTTTGTTGACACTTTCATATTCTTAGTTTAGTTTAGTTTTTATTAGCATTAGAATTCTTCTAGTTTGTAATCCTACCTTTAGATCGTTAATCTTTCAGCTCTACGTAATTGGTATTTTTCTCTTTTCTCTTAGTTTCATATTGTCTTTTATTATGCTTAATTTCTTTATTGCTTTATGTTTTAGTATGAGTAGCTAATTTATTTATCTAGGGTTGAAGGAGATCTATGTTAATTGAATTGGGGATGTTGAATTGATTATTTGTTTAATTGTTCATTCATATGTTATTTCCTTACTATACTTGTCTTGTATTATTGTTTGATTAGTTTGAGACGTTGAACTAGTCGAATGTTTAGGAACCCGAACCTAAGATCGAAAGCCTGGTAAGGGTAGACTTACAAGTAAGTGGGTAGGATAATCGAGTAAGTTGCGAGAGCCCGTCAGAATCTATCCTAAGGTTGACATAAGATCTGAAAGGTCGTGTCTTTGCCCTAAATAACTATGATTGATTGATTGAATGATTAATTAACTTTACCCAATTTAATTACATAGTGAACTGTAAGACCCTAGATCCTTCTAATATTGTTAGAACCTCTTCATTTATATTATTGCAGTAGTTTAGAAAAATAATTCAAGCAACCCGGAATTTAAATAGTTTAGAATCGATTATTAGATAATTAGCGATTTTCATCCGTCTCTATGTGGATTCGACCCTTACTTACTGCTAGCTACCTGTTAGTTGTTCGTTAGGATTATTTTGATTAAGGTGATACGACTTTAGCCTTATCAGGCGCCTGAAATCTCGATCGAACTACGAGAAAAACTATAAATACCCTCCTTCTCCGCTCATAATCGATACACAATACAATTCAATTATTCTTCTCCTCTCTACGAGCTCCACACAACTTGTAGCTCTTCTTTATCGTCGTACTCCGACATTAGGCACTATCCACCCGATCGTTTTCTATTCGATTCGCATTCCACGAATCAACACTACTCTTCGTAGTTTTTCGAGTTCGTGACTCGACAAGAACGAAAAAGGGCACCTGTGTTGACTTGTCGACTTGCCTCACCGTAGCGAAGCTTTGCTAGAATTGCCGCAGGAATCTAGGAAGATCAACCCGTTGAAGTCATTTTCGTCACTAGGTTGTCATCTAAACACAACTTTACATATCGCACCTTTAATTATGAACTTCGATAACGTCGAGTCCGATCCATGTGGATACTAATTCCACGACGCGTCGTAAACGTGCATAACGTCCACAACTTCAACCTCAAATACTAAAGCACCTAAATCAAATCCGAGTAGTCACGTGATCCATTCTCGATCGTCTACACATCGTATCTCGTTTAGTGTATACTCTGAGGATGCAATCCCTCATATAATGTGATTTACTTACATTTCGAATTTTACGGCTTTCGTATGATTTATCGCTTTTGTGACCATAATCGCATGCTAAATCACCTAACACGACATTCGAAATGTAAACAAGCTAAAACTAAACAAGCGGTGGTCCAGTCTCGTATTAATCTCAATGCTCACCCCTCACACGTGGTTCGACGCATCCTTATTAATACCGAACCGACGCGCCTTAACTAGAATATCAGGTAAGGTATACCACGAGAATGACTAATATCCGTATTATCACGTTAAAACTGATTTGCTAATACGAATACTATCTAGTACTCTCTACTCTCCTACGTGCATCTTTTCATGGCTTGCTTATCACGTGAAATCGCATGCAAAGAATGTAAAACACTTACTTCAATGACAAACTTATTTGTCCTTAAACAACCAACATAGCAAAGGCATAGGGTTAAAACAACTGATGTTATCGCATTTCCGCCACAACTAGGAACGAAGTTATCAGCCCATCGATTGATTAGTAGAGGTCGTTGCGTGCGCGCGGGATTGGGTGTTGATGTCTATCGGACGTTGGCTTCCCAGTACGTACCTTCACCCCTTAATCTGTATCTACGATTTTCGGATGTCCGAAACCATTGGCAATGAGAGTCATTCTAGACATGAAATGCTTAAGGGTATAAGTTCTTATCTTTAGGTCCACATGTCAGTCAGCTTTGAGCCGGCTAAAGATTAAAGTTGACTTGAACGGTTTCCGAGTATCCCAAAATTACTCGGTGGCGACTCCACTAATCGGCAACGAATTCGGTTCACTAAAAAGATCGTTAGACCAAACATATCGGCCTTTAAACATTTACAACCACATCTCGATTGATTCAACGGAAACATACATGTCCCCACATCTATCTAGTACAATTCAAATCGTCAACCAAATCGAGGTCCGACACTTCGCCCTGAACGTGAGATCAGACTGGCCTACCAGGACGCGAGGCGCCCCGGACCGATGGGCTGTGTGGGTGACCGACGCGACGTCCTGCGCGGGTGGCAGCGTCCACAGAACCAAACAATAGGATGGATGGAATCCATTCCATTCCAATCCAAAACCCTCAATCAAACACATCCAAAATGATAAAGCTCCTTTGTGAACCCAAACTCATTCAGAATCTTCATTATTCATTTTCATTCCTGCAAAATAAGCATTGGACTTCCCAACACTTATAGTTAATGAAGAGACTCCGAAGAAGTGGAGAAGGCATTCAGAAGGGTCATAATTAAAAGGATTTCCCCTCGCCAAAATGAGATCATTAATAAACATGAGATAACATAATCTCATATGACCACATTTAGGATAAAATTTAAAAGGATAATTCTCAATAGGATACGAATATCCTTGATAAATACTCTAATATATTCCGTATTACAAATGGTAAACGTGAGAGGTGATTAAAGATCTTCCTACGTAAGACTCCTTTTCCTAGGGAAGAATCCATAACTCTCCCATTTGACTTAAGGAGAAGGTGATAATGCTGCTCATACAAGGTCAATGATCCAAGAGGTGAATTGAGGTGGGAAATGGGTTGCCTCCTATACATTCTAATTTTTAATCAATGGGGATGGATCTATAACATATTATTGTTGTTTATTTATTATCAATTTTCAGAATTCTTTGTCAAACAATTGGAGATGTGAGAAGAAAATAATTAAAAGGAGGTACTAGTAGTATTCTATCCATCAAAACCGTGGTTGAATGAAGCAGCCTAGAAGATAGAGACACAATCAAATGAATTTGTGATAAAATAATAGCAGAAGTTTGATCATGGTCGTTCTATTCCAGTCAGTACCACTCGTAATTAAGAGTCAATAGTCATACATACATGCTTTCATATTTTATTTACAAATAGTTGGTAATCAACATAATACATGAACATTATGCACTAAACTACCAATTAAAACGTCACCAAATACACCGATCAATAAATAATTCAACGACCTTTTCCTTTTTTTATACATAACATATGTCATACGTGATATATAGTACGAGTATACTTGTTCGTAGGTCCAATTACAGGAAATTTTTAATGAAAAGTATAATGCAATTCAACTACCTACACTCAAATTCACGAGCATATAAAAATCAGCAATCAGGACCTAAAAGCAGCTTTTGGTTATCAGACCCAAAAATGTTTATATATACTCTTACACGTCTCTTTATACGAATGTCCATCGGGTTTGAATTGTGGATGCAATTCAGACCTTCTCATATCTGACGTCAAATATTCCACTTTAGAAAGAATGGGTGGGGATTCGAACCAAAACCTTACGACGATATTGATGTCCATTTATATTCTATTGAGACCAACTAAAGCTGCCTATTTTTTCAACTCTTGTTAGTAAGCTGACTCAAACAGCTGAACCTTCTGCCCATCAATGTGACTACAGAATATAGATGCAGGATTACGGTAATCTGAAATCAGCAACAAAAACTCTGCTTTTATGCTTAGAATAATATCGTTTCTGTCCTGAATGTTTACCCCTTTTGCATCCTCCCTGCACTTGCTCTCTTTTGTCATCTGCTTCGTCGTCTATGCTGGACTGCCTTCATGTGATGGCGTTGACGACTGGTATAAGACATGCTCTTCTGTGTTATTTTCATGTGGCAAACTCAAAAATGTCGGCTATCCGTTTTGGGGAGATGGCAGGCCTCAGAACTGTGGCCACCCAGCGTTGCAGCTTCAGTGTATCGACAATCCAAGCGGTCGTTTCCCATATCTGAAAATTAATCCAAAACACTTGGAAGCTTACTATGTTCTCAACATTAGTTTCTCTGATTATAATGTAACCCTTGAACTCAGAGGGGCTCCGGAGAACAGCTGTGGTTCTTACGGGACAGATTTCGCTGACATACTTCAGTTCAGCGACCGTGTTGAGAAGATTAACTTACTGTACAACTGCAGCAAGGGATCCGGAATTGCTCCAAATAAAAGTGATGGATCGCCGGTTTCATGCTATCAGAACTCTTCACAAGTACCGGTTTATTACCGCAACAATAGTACAGCACGAGGGCAGTATGCATCTTGCAGGTCGTCTGAGGTTCCTGTCTTCACTAAGGAACTGAATAGTTACAACATGGGTCATACAAATGTTTCTCACATCGTAAGAGTGGGCTTTGAGGTGAATTATGAGTATTCCTTAGAATGTGTCAAGTGTTATAAGTCTGGCTGTATATGTGGCTCATCTTTGCATAAAGTTTTTGTGTGCATCTGCAAACCAGGTATGCTTATGCTTTTACCTTTCTATCAGTGACTTGTCATATATATCGGAAAGTCTTTTGAGGCGATGACAGATTTTGTTGCTGTTAGGGAGAGGCCCTTCTCAGTCCTCGGCACGCACACTGTGTTTCTTAACTTTATACACATTTCAGTACATAAGTTGGCCTGGTAGTTGACTGTCTAGCTTAAGCCCCAATGTTGATACCAACGCAATACCATTGTTGTCGATGAATAACCAGAGACCATTTTTATTCTCAAATCTGATCGTTTCAATCTCACCTACAGGGAAATGGAAGCTCGTTCTTGCAATAGGTATGACTTACGAGGTTATCAACCATGTTCATGAAATAAGGTTTAATTTAGAGTTTGTTCAAAACTCTGCATTACTGTAACAGTAAGTCTGTAAGGTTTCACTTTTGCAGTCATTCCAGGAGGTGTATTTATCCTGGCAGCATTCTGTGTGGGTCTCTGGTATTACAAGAAACTCAGGTTTGGCTCAACGGTTTTGCTGTCAAGGGATATTTCCTTTGATCCTACAACACCAGAACTTGAAGCTGGGAGCTCACTGCATGGCGTGCCCGTCTTTTCTTACAGTGAGCTTCGACAAGCAACCAACAATTTCGATGACTCTCAGGAACTCGGAGATGGAGGCTTTGGCATCGTCTACTATGGTAAGTAATCTTGGTTAAAGAAAAGCATAGTCCTACAACGCCGAGTAGTAGGAGGATTGGATGTAATTGGTTGATTTGATTTAGGTAAACTAAGAGATGGAAGAGAAGTAGCAGTGAAGCGGTTATATGAGAAGAACTACAAGCAAGTAGGACAGTTCATGAATGAAGTTGAAATCCTTACACGACTGAGGCATCCGAATCTTGTCACACTTTACGGGTGCACCTCTAGGCACAGTCGAGAGCTCCTGCTCGTCTATGATTACGTTTCCAACGGAACAGTTGCTGATCACTTACATGGGGATCGATCAAAATCAGGAGGAGGACTCTCTTGGGAAATCCGGTTGAAGATTGCCATTGAAACGGCCAGTGCACTGTCATACCTCCATACATCTGAGATAGTACACCGTGATGTTAAAACGTCCAACATTCTCCTCGACAGCAACTTCTCTGTCAAAGTAGCAGATTTCGGTCTCTCGAGGCTTTTTCCTTTTGACGTGACTCATGTCTCGACGACACCACAAGGGACTCCAGGCTATCTAGACCCTACGTATCACAAATGCTATCAAGTGACTAACAAGAGTGATGTCTACAGCTTCGGGGTTGTCCTGGTTGAGCTCATATCTTCATTACCTGCAGTGGATATCAGAAGACAGGAGGACGAGATCAACCTATCAGACTATGCTATGAAGCGGATCCAGAGAGGTTTGATGAATGAGTTGGTTGATCAGAAACTGGGATATGACTCGGATTTCAAGGTCAAGAGGGCGATAAGTCTAGCGGCAGAGCTCGCATTTCAGTGCTTGCAACAAGAGAAGGAAGTGAGACCCGGCATGAGCGAGGTTCTCGAGGCCTTGATGCGCATCGAAGACTTGGATTACAATGCTTTGGAAGCGGCCGAGAAGATGGGCAAAAACAAGATTTCAGTTATCGAAGATGATGGGACTAGGAAGCTTCCACCTTCACCAAGCTCTGTAATGGACAATTGGGCTATAAAGTCTAGTGCATCTAACCCAAGTAGCTAACTAATCTCTTTGTTATGTTTAGTACTAGTTTGTAAGAGTCACATTATGGTGAATACTGAAAACTGAATTCTGAAACTGTGTTGCAGAAGGGCATGCTTTTAGGATGGGGTGTTCTTGATGGGGTCAATTTTAGTGTAGTTTAGAGGTATGTTTTACTTGGAATCTCATGTCATAATGCCGGTTTCAGGCATATTTCATCGTGTTATGCTGACAGATTTTATTTAAGCTCGTAATTGTGAGTTTTTGAGCTTGGTTGTTTAATATTGGGAGTGCAAGACCTTGGCTTTCGAATGCCTTATTTTTGAGCTTTCTACAAAGACAAAAAAAACTAGTAGAAAAGAGATAAGAAATGGAGAAGGAATGAATAGGCAGACTGCCTTTGTTTCAGTGCAAGTCAGGAAAATGCAGTTCTGATGTTAATGCAAGATTGATTTGTCTCTGCACTAACAGCTTATACATAATGTGTTCATCAATCAATACTGATGCTGTTCTAATATATACCCGAGTGCTGCTGCTACATTCTCATCTATTCAGGGTCCATTCGAATGAAATCCAAGCTGGCATTAAGCACCAACGCAACGCAGGTCGCATTTGTAATGCAGTTCATAAGGAATGGGGAGTGGTGAGTGGAGGGAATCAGATTCAGGCTACATATCAAGAATGCAATTAGATGAGAATGCAGGTTGGCGAAGCGTCTGCTGAATCAGAACTGAAGCAAGTTGCACCTGTTGCTAATGAAACTGCCCATTCTCGAGATCAGTATAAATGGCAAAGCATCCACCATTTCAGTTTTCAGACCTGAGATTATGTCCTAAAGAGATTCAAGAAAAGAGCAATGCTGGAGCTGCAGTTCTTTACCAATGCGGGATGCTATGTGATACAAAGGCTACCCACTCTTCAATGGTTAAAGCATGCTGCATTCGAAAAGGTTTGGACTGAATTTCGAGCTGCAGACTTATGCTGCCCACTCAATTAATGCTTAATGCCTGCTGCTGCCATTCTTACAAATTCCAAACTACTTCAAATTCCACTTCCTAATTTCTTACCCCTTACCCCTTCCAAGTTCCAACCTACCTCAAATTTGATTGTTCAATTCCGTCACTATTCAATCTCGTGCTATAGTTTTAGTTTGTTTGTTTTTTCGCTAATTCCGTTGAAATGAGACCTAGTTGAGTTCATTGTTCAGAACATCAATTTAACATGTTTAGAATATCCTTTTCTTTTTAAATTAATTTGGAGGATATAAATTACTCTCTCATTTTCACTAAAATCTTCTTCCGTTTCTTTTTGGGAATGTTCATTAAGATCTTCAATTCTTTCCTTTTTAATCCAAAATATATGGATAATATGATCCCATCTTCAATTCTTTCCTTTTTAATCCAAAATATATGGATAATATGATCCCATCTTTTAAACTTTGTGCCCAAAACACCAACAAGAACATGGTAAAAAAGAGGGAGTATAAAAAAGGAGGAGGAAACTACGTTGTTCAGAATCAATTGTTTTAAAACGATACTCCCACAGTTATATTGAATTGTTATCTATTGCTTTTGGAACGAAATTCAAGGAAACAATAAGTAAATTTGGACCACACAAAATCCGCTTCCCCGACTATTGTCAGTTTGTAACTGTTGACTCTACTTAAACCCTAACTAAAACCCCCAAATTAGTCTTCATCTACTAACAAGAATGGCTCATGCGATTCTACCTCTGCGAAGATCATTGCTCTACAAATCCCAATCTTTGCTCCAGTACCACCTCCCAACACAACAACACCAATCTCAAAACCCCATTTCACATTTTCCTCCTCCTCCTCTACCATCAATCCAACCCCAATTTAGATACCTTGGCAGTATTGTGAGTCAAGCCACTAAATCACCCACTCATAACATTTTGCTTCGTCTTCTTCGCAACGAGCTTCAGTATGAGCTTACTAATTCCCCACCTCAACAGGTCCACACTCCACATCCCCCCTTTCCACATAATTCTGTATATGTTGTTGATTTGTTTGTTGGGTGCTTAATAACCTAAATTATATTCTTCTTCATGGGTTTGTTGCAAAATTAGGTGAAATTATGTCATTTGTTGTTTTCTTTGCTTCAATTTAGTCGCTAGTGGAGGGAATTCGAACCTGCGACCTATTGTCTTAACCAATAGGCTATGACATCTTCGGTAATTATGTCATTTGTTGTGGGCAGTGATTGTCCTATTTTTGTGATCAGTGACAGTGGCGGAATCAGGAATTTCTGCTTAGAGAGGAGGTGTAATTTTTTTGGGAGATTACTTGTTGCTAAATGAGATGAACTATAAAAAATTGAATTTTAGAAACAAATATAATTTTTTTCATTGCGAGCGCATTAAATTCTGCTGATGACTAATGATTTCCTAATGCCCATCACTGCAACAATTGGAGAGGATGAGACCCATCCTTGAAATGGCGATTTTAGGGTTCTGTCTGCGTAAATGTATTTGGTGGACAGCCCCTTTTGATGTTTTCTTTGTTGAAGTTTATTTTTCCGACTTTTAGTCATTTATCTCAAACCCCCTTAAGGTCAACTAATGTAGCTCCTTGGATAATCTTATAAGCTATTGAGGGTCTTGTGCTATGGTATGAAATGTGAGTGGTGCTCGTCGCTTAGTTTAAAATGTGTACTATGCCGCAGTAAGGGACTATCTAGAGCACAGCTGGGTGTTATACCGTGTAATCTCCATGTTATTTTTCTTCTACTTGTTTTTAAGGCCCTTCCTTTTGCCACATTATCCGTAGCTTGTAGTCATTTGAATGTAAGTTCTCCTGTCGGAACTTAAAGAAGGGCATTATTCGGCAACATTTTATTTTGAAAATACAAACTTGTGTGCAAAATCTGTCTTGATCTCTATCTCTGTCATCTCCCTTTGCCCCTGTAATCTGTACAATTGAACCCTTTAAAAGCTAAGGGTTGTTGATATTAAGGTCTTTTGCTTGTTGTTAATATTACATAGATTTTGTGCCAGTGTAATCAAGCTCAATGTTGATTTTTTTTTTTTGAGGTTAGATGATAACACAAAATCGATCAGTGTAGTGACCTAATACTAATTGATGATTGTTATTTAAGAGTAGTTTTGGTTTGTTGTTATACTTCATTTACCTGATTGGGAAGATATGAAATTATAAATCTCACAACTTCGCACACTTGTTTTGACTGGAAGAATAATTCATGGTTTAACCTAAAATGAAGTCGATGTATGCTGTCTTGTCGACACACTACACACAAGACATAACTTTAGTCAAGTGTCGAAGCTACATAGATTCCAGCCATACAAAATAGGAGTATACATCATCAGGGAGCTATGCTTTCCTCCACTGATGAGATGGTATATTTGTTTGAATCTTCAGGAGACTTCATGTAAAAAGTACCCCACTATTCCCTCCACCAGTCCATCCCGTTTATATCGCCATCCTTTCGCTAAGATGGTGAAACAATGTCGAGCGACTGATATTTTCTTATAATGTGAAGTTATAAATTGTTAATGATGTTATGATAATAATTGGTTTGATGAATCAACCATAACAGTTTTAACATATGTAACACTACATATATTTTTGGAAACTGTTGCTCAAAGTTGACATCGGTTGATCACTGAAGTCGAATAAGGCATTTTTTTTTAATTGTTAGAACGTGTTTGATTTTTGCAAGTTCGATATGCGATTGTTTGTGGGAGTTGAAATTGGTTGAAATTTCTTTCCCTTTGTTTAGCTTCCTGTGGAGTGCAATGGATTTAAAGTAAACGAGCGCCCTGGGGAGCAGTGGATTAGCTTAGGGAAAGAATTTAGGAATAGCGAAGAGATTGCAATTGAAGTCACTATGTATGATGGGTCAGTCCCTGTTCGTATAGAAGGCGAAAAGCCCGGATTACCAGGAGAGGAGGTTCAGTTGCATATAACAATGATCATTAGCATATTCAAAGAGAAATCTAACCAAGTGTTAGAATTCATTTGCTCAGCATGGCCGGACAGCCTAGAGGTTCAAAAGTTCTTTGTCCGTGAGCAAGCGAAGATGCCAAACAAACAGCCCTATACTGGTCCATCTTTCAGGTATGCTTTGTATAGAAAAACTATTCTGTGGTTGCTTTCTTTCTTTCTTTTTTTGCCATTCCATCATATTATCGAGGAAAGAAAATATGATCATTTCCATTTCCAGCCTGATTTTTCAAATTAGCTTTTACTGAGATAAGAACTTCTCAGCGTCAAGGCATCAAACCGTTGTTGCGTGAAAAGACACCACACAAAATTTTAGATAGAGATGGTCTTACATGTGAGATTGTGAGACGAAGTCGTCAACCTTACAATTAAATAAGGAATAAGAAGCGATATGTGTGGGTATGAGAGTAAGACTGTTTTATACAAGACTCGCTAAGTCGCTAGTTATTGATCTTTGCACCTACATTGTGTTTTGACAGGGAATTGGACGACCAGCTGCAGGATTCATTGTATGATTTCTTGCAGGAAAGGGGTATAGATGATAATCTTTGTGTATTCTTGCATAGGTATACTCACCATAAAGACAAGGCTGAGTATATTCGTTGGATGGAATCTCTAAAGTCAGCAATAGAGAAATAGCATGGTAGCCTCGGAAAACACCTGCCTCAACCTGCTTGATTGTGTGAGATCAATTACTCCTTTTCATTCTCAAATATCTTCAAACTGTGATATATTTGTGAGGTTTATCAGTTTTAGCTGTAGTCGGATGTGTCAAACTCCAATCCCGCTAACCCGCCCCGGAAAATTTTGACCCGCTATCGAAATGACCCGTGAATTCTGGGTCGAAACTTGACCCGACCCGACCCGTTCGAACTTTCAGTAAAATTATCAAAATATTAAATATGAAGTACTAAATTTGGAATAATAAATAGTTTTTTTAATATTTTAAATTACAAATCTAATCAAATATTCAATTTTATACAACTTTTATATTAAATAATAATTTATTTATTAAATAATGTAATTTTTGTAATTATTTATATATAATTATAACAAGTGATGAGTATATATAGTAATAATATTCAAATAGAAAAGATTTAATATTAGAAATATATCTTTCTCAATTTTAAAGTGATAAAAAAAATAAGGCACTTTCTGACTTGTATTTTGACCCTAACCCGACCCATGACCCGTACAACCCTACCCATATGACCTGACGTGTTGCCCAATGCACCCGACCCGTTTGAGAGGTCTACCTGCGATCCCTTATTATTTTAAAACTACTGTTGTTGGTGTAATTGAATGTATGACCTACTGTTCTTCATTTGATGAGTCTATTAGTGGATCATGGACCAAATTAACCTTTATACAGAAGCCCAAGTTTCATATTCAGCAAATGAGGACTTGTAATTTACCTCCTTATTCTCCCGATTTTGTCTAGGATGATTATATTTCAGGTTAGGGATTAGGATCTTGTAGGCCTTGTATTTTTTAGAGTCGAAATACAGAATTAATAATATGTGTTCACTATAGATGCATAGCATACATAAAAAAAAAAAAAAAAAAAAAAAAAAAAAAAAAAAAAGAGTAAATACAGGAGTATTTATTAGTTCTAGTCAATTTGGTACAACTCTAAAAGATCTCTTTCATACTTAGATATCTATTTTTATGCATTTTCTCAATATAAGAGTGTGGGATTAGTAGTTTTAAAAGCTGTGTTGTGTAGTGAGAGGGTTGAATATGTGAATAAATGTTTAGGAGTTGGAATAGTCATTCACTCATTCCATCTATATTAACAAAGAGCAGGAGTACATTAGATTATATACTTTCTTGATTTGAGAAATTAAGCATGTTAAGTCAACTGAATGACATATCTGCTCACCACACTTTCTATATCTACCATCATGTTGGCCTTTTTTGACCCCTATAATAAAATGTTGAAGGTTTCGAAAGCAATTTATAATCTGTTGATCACTTGTTTTTTAAGGCCGCAAATCTTGCATTAGGCAATCTCACATATGAAATCAACTTAAATGTTTATATAACTTTCCCTTAATTTATATGGTTATGAATGTGTCTCACATCTGAAATAATTTCATATAAGTCTTTTTTTTGAAGGTGACAAGGAAAAAAGTAAATATGAAAACAATTTTAGATAGGACTAAATGAGAATTTTGACATTTGAATGAGTTAAGAAGTTCAATGTTTCTTTGACTTAGAAGCATGGTAGTGTCAGATGCTGTATGTTGTCGAGATTTTTACATGGCTAAAATAAAATATAGGGTGGTCTTGTCGAAAGGCCAGAGTCTGCTGCACGCACAATATATTATCATGCTGCACCAGTAGGAAGAAGTTAGAAGTGTCACTCCAGTAGAGTAGTCCAGTACTCCATTAATCTATAAACAAGGTGGTTTGAGGGGACAACTATATTTGATTGTGCACTTGTGATAAAGATTGTCATCTAAGTTTATAGTGGCCTAACTTCTTAAACCCATGTTTAATTTTATCAAATCTTTTTTCGAAAGCAACCTGATTGCCCTAGGATATCTGGTATAGGGACAATTACAAATTATATTATTGCCTGAATCTTTTACTTCTGCATGATATCTTTGCAAAAGCGACAGTTAACCTTCTTTAATCGGTATAACCTACTCTTAGCTCATCATTTGTTAAAGCTTGATTATGCATGTCTTTAATGAGCAAGTTGACATATCCCTTTCATTATTAGGGCAGTAATTCTCTAGTGCTTGCTTTATTGAGCCACTTGAATTTTTTTATATTACGAAAACTACAAAATTTCGAAGAATATGGGAATTCAATCAAACTCACGTGGCACGCAACAGGTGCTTACTACCTGGAAATCAACAAAAATGTAAAGAAAACTCTCATATATTTTGGTACTAATAGTATGCAATCAGGCCTTAGGATATGAAACTAGCAACGAAACTCTCTGAATCAACTCAATTGACAATATAGCAAACAACATATCTTGTATATATGACACCTTAGATTACAGATTCTTGCATAAGCGGCATTATTAGTTAGATTAATTGGCAAACTCCTTACGGGCTGTCAGTGCGGTGGTTGAGTTGTTGAACCAACTATACACCATTGTATCTAATCTGGCTTCGTCTTTTGTTGACGATTTTCTGTGTCCTCTAGAACTAGTGGGTAATGTTGCTGCTCAATGGAGCCTTTGAAGTTAAAACTCAGATTGATGACGGAAATGACAGTATTCTGCAAAGCATCCTTGCTTTAGAAAGACTTCATTTCTCCTAAGATTGAACCCTACGCTCGAAATCCTCCTTCAATTGTTGTACAGGATTTTGCATCTCTGTATGTATTTGAAAGAGTAACCAAATCATACACATAGATCAAGTCAAGCTATATATCAAGGCAAGAAAATGACAACTACATGTGTAGGGAGAATTTGGCCTCCGAGTGTCAGCAGCAGAAGCTTGTTCGAGTGAGAAAATGTACAGAGTAAAATTTAACAACTACATTGACAACCAAAGCTAAAAAAAATAGTAAAAATATTAGCACCATATTGTAAGAATTCTTGCAAATGGCGGGGTAAAAGGGTCAAGCGATAAAAATTACTTAACAGTTAATCAAGGGCTTAATAGATCACTCAAAAAAAAAATCTATGGACAAACTTTAGAAATAAGTTCTGACTAATATTTTGGTTGATACACAAAAACACAATAGTTGCCACTTCAAAGCTTAAGCGATAAGTCAAGCTTCTGAAAGTGATCATGATCTTGCTGATTACTACTTATAAAACTCCTATTACTCTTGAGAACATTAACACTAATACCCTTCCAGGAAGTCTCTACGATTGACGTGTGAGAATTCTTCTGAACACTAGCGAATCTTGTAACGTCACCATGTGATGAAGATGGTGAGCCTGATGATCCCATTGTTATCCGTTGCTGGTCAATCATAGGCATCCTTGATCGTCCATTTTGCAAAGGTATAGAACTAGAAAATGGCATGTTAATAGATGGCTTTTGTATCAAGGAATGAGCTTGAATTCCAAGAGGCCTATGGCTATGAGTATTGTAAAAGCCGTGGAGGGGCAGGACAGTTATTTTGTTAGAGTAAGGTATAGATGTTAATGGCCTTCCCTTGAAGAGATTTTCAGGGTAGTAACTACTAAATGTTGTTGAACCGATCCTTTGACCTCGTTTTGCTAGTGTCCTCTCCCGTTTATGTGCATTTTGGTGACCTCCTAGGGCTTGAGAGCTATAGAACTTCCTTTGGCAATAGTTGCATGAGAACACTCTTGGCTCTCCTTCACTGACTCGAGGTGTTTTTTCGAAATGATGAGTTTCACTCATGTTGGATAGATCGATATTACTAGATTTTGGATTGGACCCTTGATCCGAGTCATTTCTACATAGGCTAAGATCTAAAACAAGGTTAATTTTGTTGTGATTTTGGCGATATTCTTCTTGGTTTGAGTGTTGAGAAGATGATAGAGAGCTTGACATGGTAGGTGCCGTCATGATTTTGGATTAACAGGTGACACAGGAGGAGGTTCTAATATTGTTGTAAATGTTTGAAAGTTTGTGATGAATGTTATGGTAAGATATATAGAATTTCTTGCACTGATTGGTAGTAAATGCCTCGGTACTTTATATGTGAAGTACTCCATATATGATAATGGAGTGTAAGTTACAAAAGCCTTGCTATGTATGACTTCAATAATTAAAGATTGATAGGGAAAGAAATAGAAGGCATGAGGGAGAAAAGGTTTTAATAAAGTGTTTGAAAGCTTGCTTTGAATCATAGGACTATATTTTCAAGGGGTTTGTTTTTACTAATAATATGTGAAAGTTGTTTTAGATCACACCCTTTTATAACTGTAGTCTGTAGGTGAACTTGTACTACTTGTTGAGCAGGCGGATCAATTGATAAGTTATTGTTTCTTCCAAATCAGACATCTTGAGTTCGAGTCTATAAAAAAAAGTTCTATTGGGTTGAAAGTCTCGTTGACATTGTTATTTGGCTCAAATTCAGAATACAACTAGACTAGACTGTGTGAACAATGTCACAATTGATTTAATAGGTTTGTTTTTGTGTAAAGCAAGTCACGAGAGCAAGTTTTATGTGTTGTTAACCTCATGTACAATGCAAACATTTCCCTAAATTTCTGAAACTCGAAAGTGACTTGTTTAAAGCCTCATATTTATTTCCCTACTAACCTGTTTTTTTCACACTTGAATTACTCAAATCTTGTCTTTGAGATGTTCAACTTTTGTGAGATAAGATGTTATTAGCTTTTCCAAAAGGCAAAGAATTACTGTATTTAGGTCGAGTTAGTATTTGTATTCAACCAGTAATTTATACTGAATCGTCAAGACTGATAGAAAGGGCCTTTGATATTAAGTAACTTTCCCAATTTAATGAAGCAGCCACTATTATGGAAGTATACTGTATGGGAAGCTTATGGTTGTACAACTACTGACATTTTCAGGTGGGTTTTGAGCTTTGAAGAGTTTTAAGGTATTGGAAAGTACAGAGAGATCCAACTATGAAGTAATGGTGTAGGAGTGGAAGCTGTACCCCTGACCACAACACCGCCCAGGTATGGTCATTTTTACGAGCAGACACGGCCTATGGTATAGATGTGTCGTGGAGCTACCTCTTCTGAAAATCGACTGGTCAAGCCCCTTTGAAATTCTACCTGTCTCTCTATCTAATACGGAATACTCTGTATTCTCATTCTTATACGGAGTCATTTCTATTGACTGAAATTTCGATTGGTCTCAGACAGACATATCAAATCGTTGCTCCTCTATTAATTTAGTCTCAAAAAAGGTATAAAGGACGCCATTATGTCAAATAATTGTTGCTCTCTTTGATTAGTTTAGTCAAATTAATCGTTAGGTGAGCTTCCATCTCGATAGGACGAGGGACATGATTCACATTACTCTTGCCTATCTCATATATCACTATTGTATACGTAATGTTAGAGAAAACCAGACACCATTAAATTCTACATAAAATAGGGGTTCAATCCTCCACAAATACTCCCTTCGTTCCATTTGATTATTTACTTTTGCTTTTTGGACACTATCCATATGTAGTAAAATTATCAATGTAATTTCTAATATATAAGATAAAATATAGTCAGGTGAGATTTTGTTTAAATTGTTTAATCGAGTATGTTATAAATACTTCATCCGTTTCATTTGATTGTTTGCGTTTGCTTTTTGGACACTATTCATTGGTGAGTAAAACCGTCAATCTAACTTCTAATATACTCCGTATAAGATAAAATATAGTCTTGTTTAAATTTTCTAATCGAGTACGTTATGAATATTAAATTTTTATAATTTTTAGAAATACATAATTAAAGATATACAAAAAAAATATACATTGATAAATATAAAAAAAGTAAATGCAAATAATCAAATGAAATAGATGGACTAAATTCTACGAAGTACTAGTACTACTTATTATTAAGATACTTAAGTCCGGTATTTTTTGGCTTATTGTCAGGTTAGATGGTTAGTTACTTTTTGTTGTTGTTACTTATAGGTTTGGTCTAGCCCTATGTAGACCAATTTAGCTCCACTTAATTTATGTCAGGTTAGTTAAACCCATTTTATTCGGAAAGAACCCGGTCTTAAATATTGTAGCTTCAATGAAAATTTACCGTGGAGCATGATACGGAGTTATCATGCATAGTAGAGCAGTAGGTAAAAAACTTCTTCCTCAACCCTTTTCCCTCCGAAATATCCTTGGGCTATAACCATTAATTGGTGGTAAACCCCCCGTTTTAGTTAATTATATAGTTTTAAAAAAAAAAATTAATATTAGTATCGGTATTAGTACTCTATTTATAATAATTGTCCTCTCTATTTGGAGAGTTTCACCTTCATCATTTTATGGGTTTCACTCTCTCTTTTAGGAGAGAATGAATCTATGATAGCGGAGAGGACGCAGAAGATCAATACCATATCTCAATTTATGTCACACTGTTGACTACAATCTATACGTTAGATGAAATCGATTCTTTTCAAAATCTTGGAAGATCTGAAGAGCCTCTTGTGAGAAGCTGTATCATTAAACAGTAATACGTTGGAAGAGAATGTGCAGAAATGGAGATCAAAATCATAGTGAGAGTATTTGTTTTAATGAGAATTTATTTTACTCAAATTTTATAGTATTATATTCTGTCAATTTCGATATAAATTATAGATGACGTATGATTTTTTATTAATGAAATTATCTATTCTGATTTAAAAAATAGAGCAATAGGTCCACAAAATAATTGCATAAAAGAGGGTATGATTGAAATAAATAAATAATACTCCTATAGAATATGAATTAATCAATGAAAAAGTGGTAAATAGTGAGGTTGATGACCTAAGGTCATGACCTTCTAAATGGGAGGATTTAGAAGGATAAAGGTAAACAAAGTGAAATTAAGAGAAAAAACGGATCACGAGTCAATTAACTTGACCCTTAATCGGGGAGGATCTAAAACTCTAATTTTTGCATTTCAATTTGGATTTGAATTACCGTCTTTCCTGTCATTTGTCAATTTGATGGATAACATACATAGTACGATCCACTTGTTTTGACTAGAGTATGATTCCTTCCTAGATTTTGTTGCTCAAAGTAACTCGAGTACTAAAATTGTGCTTCCATGTTTTTCATCTTGCATTTTGAAAGTGGTTCCCACCCTTCTATCTTTCTCACCTTATATTACGCCTAAAAGTAAATGGGACGATATAAAAACTCGGAAGAAGTATGTTTATATACATTCACTTCGATCATTTAGTTAATGTATGTGAAAAATATGACTCCTATATTAAAATAGAGCAATCATTTAAAATCAGAGTGAGTAATTATATTACTAAAAAAATAATGCTTATAAAAATACTTAAAATTAATTACATGAAATTTAAAAACATTAAATAAAAAAGATGTGAAATTAAAATATATTTTGACCCGGTTTGGTGATTTTTACTCTAATATAACCTAAACCTGTACGTGCCAAGTAAAAAAAATACGAGTATTTCTATTTGAATACTATATAATCAAGTAACAACAATCGACTTTTTTATATTGACCCAATCGGAGGGAGTATATATGTTATCATTATTATGCTCCCTCCCTTCATGTCCAACTTTGGCGTTGCCTATCTATTACTGGATTTCACCTTCTAAAATCAAAATGAAGAAAGTATACAAGGCAACTACTAAATGAAAGCAATAATACTACTAGTCCGTAGTAGTGAAAAATTGATGGTGATAGAGTAGAGGAAACAAGTGTGCGTGTGCAATAATGGGATGGTATGAAGTGCGATCTTATCCCATCAACAAAAAACATACTCGTATATAGTTGGTTTAATTTGAGATGTTGGTTCACGTAGAGGTAGAGCCCTAGTTGTCTTATTACTAGTATGCAAATGCAATGCACACTAACACTATCTGTAGCTACCACCTCATCTCATCTCATCTCATCTGACCTGACCTGGACTACATTCAATTGTCCAAAGAACTTCCTAATCTATAAGCTCAAGTGCTGAACCCAACTACGTAAGTACATGATACATACATACTCTATCTCACTTTACTTATGCATTGAATCATTGAGACACTCACTCACTCACTCACTCCTGACCGACACAAAACTACATAGATACAGTGCTATAATTAGCTGAAATAATAACTCCTCAAATACACTCTTTACCTTAAACATAAAATAAAGGGTTATTTTATGAGAATAATATCAACTATGCGTGTGCTTCTTAAATTAATACAAACTATACGTAATCTCATTTTAATACGAACTATGTCATCATTAAGCTCGCTTTGCTATGAGTGACCGGCTACCTGTTGAACCTCCCTTATTCAACTCTTTCTCTAACTCTTCTTCTTCTGATTTACATTTCGTGTTCATTTTCGGCCATTGAAAAAAAAAATCAGAAAATTTATCTTCCATTTTTTTTCATTTAGTCTTATAGAAGCTATGAAAAAAATGTTTTTATTGTTATTTTGGCTTTCACGATGACTGCAACGGACCTAATAAAACCGTAGAAAGTTACAACAAGTCACTATGACCTGTAATAGCAAGTCATAATTTCATACATAACAAAACGAGATTAATGAATGCGTAGTACATATTAAAATGAGATTACGTATAGTTTGGATTATTTTAAGAAGCACACATATAGTTGGTATTATTCCCATGAAATAACCCTAAAATAAAATATAGGAGTACGTACTCGTTATATTATTATATATATCCATCGTCTCAACCAGTTTTTCTAGATATTATTTAGAGGCCGGCTAGGAATGAAATGAATTTTGTGAAATACTAGTATATATTAGGAGGTTGGTTAAGTTGTGATAGATGAAATATTTTGTGAAAAAGTCGAGATATGGAATATAATAGAGTTGGTCTCCCTCAATCTCTCGTGAGAAATTATACGTCGTATTTTTAAAACGAAAAAAACAACAACTATTCATTTAATTAGACAAACTACACAAAACATTGTTTTTAGGAAATAATAATGTCTTATCTTTTTTTACATAAATGAATACATACTTATTCTGTTATAACAATATCATAGATATTTTCGTCGCTAAATATTTCTTCTAAAACAATTGGATGATTAATTGAACCGGTTTTAAAATGGGAGACGTTGAAAACATAAAATTTGAGGGTAGATGACTAGACATTGATCAATTAGGTTGGATTTGACTCGATCATTTCAGGTTTTTCATAAATTTTAGGTTGGGTTGATTTAAATCATTTTGGGTTTTGGGTCAGTTTGAGGTGGATTGTTGGATCATTTCGGGTTTGTGTAGCATTTCAATTTTCAAGTATAAGTTATTTTCGGAATAGGTAAAACATTTTAATGATACCTAATAATAATTCGACTAGAGTAATGACAAAATTATACGTATAGTTTATTATGAAATGTTTTAACGTACAAATGAATAATTGTTTTGATGTACTAAGTACACAATATTTCCCTATTAATACGGCTTAATATCAATCATTTCGGGTCGCTTCAGAACATGCATTTTGGTTGCGGTCAATTATGAGCCGGTGGCTATATATGAGTTAGGTCAGCTCATGTCGTGTCACTATTGGGTTAAGTCGAGTCAATTAGAATCGAATTTTGCATCAAATTCAAGTTAGGTGATCTCAGATCTTGAATCAACCTTATTAGGTCAGATTAACTTTACTAGGCCAATGAATAATAAGTAGGCATAAACATTGAACATGATGGTCACGCTCACTCACTCCTCAAAGGGAGACCTTGATAGGATTGGTCATTTTGGTGAGGTTAAAATCAGGGAACAACACATAATAGTGTTTGGTTTGATAACACAGGCACCGCACAGCACATAATTGACGGAGGATGGATTGCGCACTTATAAGTGTCAAGTGAAGTATGTAGTTGGAATAAGAGGGTATTTATTGGTTTTCACTTTTCCAGTAGCTAGGTTTGATATATGAGATGATATTATTGGACCCCCTGTAAATCACTTTCTAAGATTTCTTTGTCGAATATGCATGCATGCATGAATGATCATAGACAGTCTTTACAAATTGCAAGTACGCTAATACAAGACTATCAATTATGTTCTAAACAAGTGTATGTGTTACTTTAAGGGACACTTCACCTCTCCAACACTACTACAGTCTACAGACTACAGTAGACCTTAAACATTAATTATTTGGCTTTTACTCAATATTTACCAATAATTCTACTCACTAATCACTATACATCTTCATTAGTTTATATGCTCGTCTCTGTAAATTTAAATAGATATTGTACTCTAAGTCGGAGTAAATTTTGTGGTAACATTTTTCTACTTAAGAAATATATATGGTATATTAACTACTACGAGAGAATGACAAATACAACAATTTTGTAGCAAGAGGTTAAATTAGGGCTAAAAATTAGCTACTCAGTCCTCACCTCATGTTATGGCCTTATTCGCCTAACTTAACAATAGGTAAGCTGTTGGCAAAAAAAAAAAAAAAAAAAAAAAAAAAAAAAAATAGGTAAGCCGTAAGTAGATAAGTTGTTAGTCATTAGAATACAAGTCAGAATTCGTTTGGCTTAGCTTAATTATGCATGCTAAGCTACGGGAGTTCCACAAAAACTCACAAACTCTCTACCATTAGATTGGCGACGGCCTTCTTTCACGGTTAATCATAGTTGGTAAAGAAAGACACATAAAAAAAAAAAGATATTTAGCAATATCGAGGAGACGATCTCTAATAAGTACAGAGTAATAACTATCAAGAAGCTAAGTCCCGTGGAGCTGGCAAGGCATCAAATGGGGCTTGGAAATCATTGAACATGGTTTCGCATGGAACCTAGAAAAGAACTCAAAATTGCCCATTTTCCTTTGGGGATATAGGACTCATGGACAAGAGCCGACCCCTTCATCTTTAATTGAGACGTCTGACCACTGATTGATTGTAATAACAAACTCGAAACATAAATAAACACAGACACAAGCGCCCCATGTGTGTCGTCCAAGAATTGAGACACCTAGTGTCAGACACTTCAGTTCGAAGAGGCCAAGACCGGGCACGAGTTTATTCAGAAAGATCTGAACATTTATTCAGAACTTCAAAATGTAAACTGAGCGCCCAAAACCTTAGAAACACCATCCCTCCTACTTTGTTTTTTTCAGAGTTGACCGATAATCAAAGAAAAATGTGCAGTGGATTATAGCAAATAAATCACGATACTACACAGCACTTAAAACCAAGATACGCATACACCTTATAATAACATATAACATGGCTACCAAAGAGTACATCTTGTGTTGTTGAGTGTTGACACTAAGAATAAGAATCTAATAGGAGGTCGCTCAATGCCTCAATGTATGCTCTGTCCACCCTGTAACTTACACATGACAAAACTATAGCTTTACTAACATCGATTCACACAAAAAACTTCCTATACTTCCAACTTTACATCGAAACTACGATAGCCCCCCAAAACTCAATCGGGCACCCAATGAAGAGACTGCTCACTGCGCCGAATTGCTGAGTGTGTAAGGCATTGGCCATAACATGGAGATTTTGACTGAGATAATGACAGCTTTTGGTATAACAGCATCCAGACGGCTTCACAGGATAACCCCACAGAGTTTTTGACAAAGGTCGGCCTATTTGGTCAGCCAATAAATTAAGATGAGGAATGTGCAAACAGAAGCAACGAGTGAGAGTATGATAGCATCCATGGACTTTTTCCTTTTTATGGAAGCCAGAATTTGATTCACCTGCATATAGCCCAAATACAATGCAAGAAAACGTCAGACTTAGAGGTCTTTGTTAAGTTATTTTATGGCATTTGAATTTTCAACGACTCAACGAGACATTATAATTTGGTGATGAAACCCACACTAAAAAGTAAAAAGAGTAGTAAACCAGTAATAAACAAAACACACATTTGGCTGGTTGAAAACCATAAAACTCATACCATAGGAAGACGGCTGCTAACATTACTGATCTTCGAATTAATGCCCCCAAACATCGAGCGCTGAAGTACAAGAGCACCAAGGGTAGACTGTGCATGAGATATAACTGCATCCATCTGTATTCACAATCGCCACAAAATACAAGGTGAGAGGACAGAAACAATAAACTTGTGAGGTACTTTTAGTATTGTATTGCCTTTTATAAATACAGAAAAGCAATTTTTATAGCTAAGTCTCCAAGTCCAACAGGGTGCTTTACTAGTCAATGCTCAAAAGTTATACGGAGTATTTAGCAAAACCATTAATGTCATTCCTCACAAGCCACAAGCTTAAATTGTTTGCTTGGCTCTACAATAAATCAAAGGCATCAATCCAGTGGGGTGGCATGTTCAACAATCAACAGTAAGGTAGTATCGCAAGAGGCGACACTAACAAGAACAAAATGGGGGGAAAACAGTTTTCATAGGTCATTCCCAAGGTTTATTTAAAATCAATTTTGTTACAAATTGCAAGCCCTGTCACTATATTACAAGAGACAGGAGCAGCATTTGTGCATGTACCTGCCCTGTATTCCTGCTGATAGACGCATGTTCCTTTAGCAAAGCTCGATCCTCTGAATTTCCTGCTTCCAAGTCTAGACTACTGCGATCAAATTCCCTGAAGTCTTGTAGTAGGGATGCATGTTCTTGCTTTGCTCTAAGACTAGATCGGAGCCGATAAAACTCCTGCAGTCAACGATAGGTCTCAACAATGAGTTTCAAGGCCTTCAACTAACCCTTTTTTGGATACAGCAAGAGAGGAAGAGCTGGAAAGGAAGGGGGAATGGACTAAGGCCATCTTCCTTCTTAAACTCTACTACATTAGAGGGATTTTAGTGTGCCTCCCAGAAGGGATATATTGAGATCTATTTTCCCTCTGACTCGATTTTGTTTACCAAACAAAGCAACTGTTACCTTCCCTTTCCCTCCTTCCAAAGAAAGATAGATAGATAGTTTTTCTAGCCCATAAAAACTATTCACGACTAAAGGTTAAGTGGTTTATCACGTAACTCAATCAATGCAATTCCATTAGCTTTCTCTCAATTTCAAAGACTCTTCCAGGTTTAAGAGACAAATCAAACATGAAGCAAACAAAAGAGATCCAAACAGTATAAGGAAGAGAAAAGGAGAGCTTGGCATAATCAATTCAGTAACTTATAGTAGAAAAAAAGTCATTAGGTTTATTCATTCTTTTCAGCCAAACCGCTGAACATAATCAAACCTGAGTTAAATCTTGAAGAATCTCTTGGTGTCGGGTCAAGGTATGAGAGACCATCTCTGAGCCTCCAGAAGAAACCCATGCTCGCATCTGATTGTTCACGTGTTCAAGCTGTTTTAAGAACTGTTCTATTCCAGACTCAAGGCTGTTATCTGCAGTGTCCGCTTTGGTTGAAACTAGTTTGCGATATGCGAACATCTGCTCATCTAGCTGTGCTTCAAGATTCCTTGCCTGAATTTGTAATAAGTTTCAGATACTATAAGAGAATGAACAACTTTCTGTCCTATCTTGAACCACTGTCTTTTCAGAAATGGTTGGGGAAATTAATGTTGATGATTTAATAAAACCTCAGGCATAAAGGTCTTAGAATGGAACTCTTACAAAGTGGGCACCAGTTTGATTGCTTTTTACTCTCAAGAGTAAACTTACTAAAAAGTGGACAGATTCGAATTCAACCAATACTTTCTAAGTACTAGAACATTCATCAGAGCTAATAATTTTGGAATTCCTAAACACCAAATCAGTGAAGTAACCAGACCCGGGTAAATCTAATATAGACATATTGAATTTAATGGTAAATGTAAAATGTTGATGAATGTAATATTGAATTTGAAGTAACCTACTACTAAAATATTCTTCCATGCAAGCATTAACATTTCAAAACTTGGCACTAAGACATTGGTATCCGTGTCTAACACTTGATAATAAGTTAATGGTATGACATTCCATCACTTCATTATGAAACAAAAACTTGACATTCTTTTTAAAAAATAGCCGGAACTAGCACTTGGGTATGCACTTGTGTCCGACCTTTCAAAACGAGTCTAAGTAACATAGGTTGAGAGTTTAAAGCCCAATGTATGGGATTCGCTTTCCCATACCTCATTTACGTACCACCATTAAAGAAATCCCTCTAATACGGATTCGTAATTCGATCGAATCGATTCGTGATTCGTAGGGTGATAAACCAAATTCGGTAACCCTGATCACAACAGCATAATAGAGTCATCAAGCAACAGAATAGCATGATAGGATTTGTACAGTTTCCACTTTTGAGCCTAAAAAACACAATTTCGTGCAACAAAAGAACAGAGCAGTGTATGTTGATGATTAAGTTGGTCAAGTCCAATTGAGATAACACCTGAATCCCACATTCCCACCCAGCCAGCCACGCCTCATTAACCACGTTCAAGATCACGTCTTTCAAATCAAGGAGAGTACTTTTCCAGAATGGATTTGTTACAAAAAAAAAGGGATCAATCATATCATCCATACACTTATCCACGACAATTAGCTGTTACGAATCTTACATCTACACTTGATTTACCCCACGTCAGACAACAAAATTGCGAGAAATCCATGAAATCTGTACAATCAACGATTCATATATCATAGTAATAAAACAATCCGATTATGCGATGATCAAGCAATCTGACGGTAATAAATACAATCAAACTCGAATAAAACCCTAATTTCCCATATTAAGAAGAAAGAAAGAGGGGAGACCTGTTTACGGAGGGAGTCCCAGGAGGTAGGGACATCCATGGCGGAAGAAGAATCTGGAAAATTCTATTTGATTTCTTCTTCTGTCGCTCACTCACTCTTTCTCCCTCGAATCTCCAGGTAATAGATCGGAGGAGAAGGGGGGAGGTGACTGGTTAGAGTCGAATACTGCAATTGTTTGAGTAGGTGGATCTAACAAAATAAATTTACAACTAAAAAATACTCCGTACATGTACATCGCCTTTTACTTTCTCGCTAGTTGCATGGATACTCCTCCGAATCATTGTGTCCGTGTCGGACACACGATAATACATGTCGCATGTCGACTACCTATAAAATTGTGTCCGATTTTTTATTTTATTTGGAGGCTACATGTCGTATGTCGATCACCTATAAAATTGTGTCCGATTTTTAAATTTTTTAATTTATTCGGAGGCGTGTCGGACACGATTCATGATATTTTGAGATGTATCCGACACGATTCATAGTATTTGGAGACTCTTCGGACATACTTAACGTTGTTTATGAGTTCTGAACTTTAATAAAAGACAATATTATATGCTTATAGCGGCTACTTAATGCTATAAACACCCAACATAAGACTAAATAATTAGCTAATTATAATAGGATAATGTTAAATACAACCCTTAGCCTTTAAAATCTTCCAAAATTTAGTATAAACATGGAGATTGAAGCACACTTACACTTACATCAATGTAATTAAAGAGAAGAAGGCGACGTAGTGCATGCGCTTTTCTCTCAATGCAATAATATAAGAAGATTATTTCATTTTTTGGTCTCTTAAATACAACCTTTATGAATTTATATATCGCTTCCTGTTATAATATTATAGTAGTTCAATTGTTTGAGTTTTTATGATTTGATGTTTAACTTTGAGTTTATAAGACTTTAATTTTTTTTTTTTTTTTGTTATTTTATGATAATTGTACGTGATATTTCAGTAACCATTAACCAAACCTATATTTTAGTTATAAAAACCTTCAAATTTTCTTTGTTTAAATATACGTAATGTTTCTTCTTTCGCCGTGTCCATATCCTATGAAGTTTATAGCGTCGTGTTACGTGTCAGATACGTCTCCGTGTCCGTATCGGTGCAACCTAGCTTTCTTGTCCAAAAGTGGAATTGAAGTGAATTGAATTCAATTAAAATGATATGGAAATGAATTGAACTAAACTGAACTGAATCGAATGAAGGTACCGAACTGAACTGAGAAAATAATAATAAAAGGAGTTAATCTAATTTTACACTCTTATAATTTTACACCCTTTGTAATTTTAACTTTTTTGTTAAAATTACACCCAAAAGTTGTCAAAAAAATTAAAAATAGCATCTCATTCGCCACTAGTAAATTTTCTGGCAGGTAGTTGTAATTTTTGGGCGATTTTTAATTTCGTTGTTACATACTCCCTCCCATTTATTGGAATCCTACCATTTGATTAAAATATACCTCACATATATTCAATCTTTGGTAGGTATCCAGTGAATGGGAGGTAGTATCAGTTTATGGTTAGATTCGCAATGACATATTCGGCTCAATAAATTGACGAGGTGCGTGATATTTTGGCTAATTACACACTCAATTCAAGAAATAATAAGTGTTACTGATCGAAGTTCAGATTAGATAACATGAATTTCTATCAAACTTTATGCTTATAGCACCACATCTATTCATAGTTCATGTTTTAATGATTAAATTTGACTTTTGGTGGATTAATAATTGGGCGTTTAAATATGTTAACTAGTAATTTTATGATGTTTATTTAGTACTTTCAAGTGAAACTTATCAAAACTATATGGCTAGTTAATAACAAGCTTTCATTTATGGTTTTCTTTCATTCTCCAATGTATCCGCAATTTCTAAAAGACATTAGCTAGGCAGTTGAAGTGGATTGACTTTGCTGGCATTCCCTGATTTGCAAAGACCATGCATTTGTACTACTCCCTCCGTTCATAATCTTTTGCCCCATTTCATCATTATTTGTGTGGAGTATTTGAATGAAACGGGACAAAAGATAGTGATCGGAGGGAGTATTATGATGTATTTTTGTTGGTTTCTGCAAGAATATGTATTTTGTTTGTAGATATTGAAGTTCTTGCAATCATATATGTTCATCACTTCATGTATGTGTGTGAAGTTTCTTTTGTCGAATTTCTACTATTCTGTAATATATTGAAGTTCTTGGAATCGTGGTTTCGTTAGTAACTTCATTAGTTGGAATGCAATAATATTGAATTGGGCTCTATTGGATTGTAGGATGTATTACATGATCAAATAATTGAAAACAAATTGTGTGACCCAAAAAACCATGTAACAAAGTCGTGGTTGGTTTGTATCATACCGAGTATACACCAACCGTAATTTTTGTTACACATTTTTGTTTACAAAGATGACGGTTTTAACAATGAAATAAGCTGTTTTAGAAGGGCAACAAAGATCACGGATTTAACAAGGAATTGTCCTCTTTAAGAGGAATAATAACAAAGATCACGGTTTCAGAAAGAAAGTGTGCTCTGGAAGTATAACAACAATGACGGTTTTGTAGTTCAACCGTGCTCCTTCATAAAAACAGAGAGAACGGTTTGACTCGCTTTAACCGTGGTTGATTATCAACGATCACGCTGACCTGCTATATGATGGTTATAATCTTATTAAAGGATGATTTTGAACCGTAATCTTTTGTATGTTTTGTAGTAGTGATATATGTGCCGTGTGCTGGCGTTGTCGGTATCAAACATCGATATAACCTTGTTCGCGACACTTTTTTAGATACACGTTTCTAATACGAGATCTCTGCATGTAAGGAGGTCATCGATATTGGTTTGATCGACAGACGGGACAGGTCCTTGCATCCGGCATATTTGTTGCTCTATTCTTGGGACAAGGGTCGGGATGTGTGTGTGGATCTTACTAGGTCGATCTTCCCCTTTGACTCAGTATGCCTTGGTCGGATTTCGATTAACTGGTGGTGTTTGTGTTAGAAAATAAGTGCCTAGCAATTATTCTTTTGGTCTCGAATTGGTTTGTCCATTGATATTTTTCGTAAAGTTGATGAACTTGTTTTGATAACAATATAATTACAGTAATATTGTTTGGTTTAGGAAAGTTTATATTTGATTAGTCTTGTCTTTTTTTTTTTTTTTGAATCCCAAAAACGGGAATTATCTCATAGATAAAATGTCAGACAAAACAATCGCAGAAACAAATGACAGTCCACCATCATCCCAAGTACGCAAACCGAACCCATCATGCATTACATGAGCTAACGCATGAGCGGCCTTATTACAAACTCGGGGGACAAAGGACCAAACAATATTGTCAAACCATGAACTTAGCTCGCCAATCTCATCGAAAATCGCGCACAAATTGCTCCGTCCTCTTGTTGCGCGCTACAAGCAGTTGACCACCGTCTGAGAATCACTTTCCATAATGACATGTTTATCACCCCTCCTCCTCGCCTCTTCCAACCCCAGTAAAATAGCTTCTGCCTCAGCCTCTGCAACATCAATTTCCCCTCTAGTTCTCGAGCTTACTCCCCACAGCATCTCCCCATCTTCCTTCCTCGCGATCACGCCACAGTTTCGCCCCCCATTAAAGACCCCCGCGTCACAATTAATCTTCACGACACTAGCCGGCGGAGCATGCCAAACCGTCCTCATACCAGTCAATCCCCGACCCCCTTCCTCTTCTGGCAAATTTGCAGCCTTACCTCCACCCTCCAGTTCATTCTCAATATCCCGCACTCTCTCTATCACTCTGTGAACATCGAGCCTCCCTCCCTCAAAAACCCGTTTATTCCTAGCTTCCCATATTGCCCAACAACCAATCATAATCCTCCCTCTCTCGCCTACCTCCATCTCCCTCCATAACTCTTCCACCCACTCCCTCACCCGCTCATGCCCATGGTCCTTCATAATCTCCACCCCCAACCCGTCCCAAACCCCATTCCCCCACCCACACCCCTTTACAAGATGGAGACAAGTCTCCACCTCGCAGCAGCATAAAGGACAAACAGCATCCGAATTCGGTATTCGGGCAGCTATATTCCCTTTAGTCGGAAGAGCCTCGGAGCAAAGTTGCCAGAAAAAGATCTTAATCCTCGGTAGAACCCTTGCTTTCCAAATCTGCGCCCAAATCCATTTCTCTCTATTGAGGTCCGAGGGACCTTGATCATCCCAACCCGAGCCCGTAAGAAGCTTGTAAGCTGATCTGACCGAATAGATCTGATAACTCCGTTATTGACCGTATTTCTACACCTTTTTGACGTTTATTTAGCCTCGATTGATCGCATTTTCTTAGGCATTTTGGCTCGTTTCGTCTATCTTTTGTGTTACGCGGGTTTTGTGTTTTCTCTTTGTTTTTAGGCGTTTTCGTATCGAAAGCGGTGAAACCCGAGAGCACCCGAGTAAAACGAAGCTTGTGGACCGAGTTCGAGCCTAGACAAGCGCATAGAAGACCAAAAATGGGAAAATATAAGAGAATGGAGTTACGCACGATGCACCGTGCGTAACGAAAGCAGAAGGAAGGCACCGTGCGTTTCCCGCCGTGCGTAACTCACTGACCGTGCGCAACTCCGGCTTTATATTTTTCCCCTATTTTTGGCCCGGTTTTGTGTAACCTAATTGCAACATATAAATACTCGAATTTTATCATTTTTCCTCTCAAGCTTTCATTACACAAGATATACATTTTGAATTCTTTGGGGTCTTAGAGAGGGTTTGTAGTCTTTGAAGATCTTCATCTTCCTTATTGTCCAAGATTCAAGCTTTTTATGATTATTATTATTTATTCTTCTTAATCTCTCCATCCTCTTTAAGTGGGTAATTTTTACTTCCTCCTTTGTCTTAATTTCATCTTGTTATCTTTTCTTTTTCTTAGTTTAACTTAGTTCATGTTATCTTTGTTTGTTACTCTAGTTTGCAATTAGTTTAGTTTTCTCTCACTTTGTTCATGTTTATGAATTTCATGTTAGTGTTAGAAATCTCCAATTAGATTCTTCCAATTTGACCACTTTTACATAATTGGTAGTATAATTCAATTTACAACAATGTTCATAGTTAAAGACTCCACCTTTATGCTTAATTCCACCAATTTAGTCATGATTAGGCAGTAGTCACCCACTAGGGGTCGATGAAGCCTAAATTCGCTTAAATTGTGCCTCTTGTATGTTTTGTATCGATTGAATTGGGTAATTGGGTGAAGTGGTGTTGAGGATTTTGGATTGCCTTGGTTTAGGAGTTTGAGACGGTCCCGATCCCTTGGTCATCGATGGGAGTCGATTAGGATGGGTAACCGGTTTGACCCTCTATCTTGCCTTACCGTACTAGATCGAACACGGGAGTGGTGTCTAGCGTGGTATCCTTCACACTAGTATGCGTGCCTTTTTGACTTGAGTCGGTTTGGGATTTATCACGGGAGTGACCCTCGAATTTGACTTAGGGATTCCGCTTTACGAACCCGAGAGGGAGGTAAACGGGAAATTAAGCCGGACACGAACCCGGGAGGGAGGTGGCCGACCTAGACGATACAACTTTGCCCTTAATCCCGATTCCTTCGATACTCGATGTACTTTGGTGTGATTTAGGTGGATTGAAGCGACATCGTTCCCTAGTCCTTTTTATTCTTGATTAATCGTTATTTCTCTAGTTATCATCTTTCCTTAATTTAGTTTCATCTTCTTTTTTTAGTAGTTTCTTGTCTTAGTTAATATTCATTCACCTAGCTTTAGTCCCCTATCACCAATCTTTATCGACTTAGATAAACAATTAGGATTAAAACGACTAGGAATCACCACGCTACTTGTGGATCGACCCTCTATTGTGCTACGATTATATCGTGCGCTTGCGAGGTATTAAAACCCCAACAAGTTTTTGGCGCCGTTGCCGGAGAGTGTTAGCGGTACTAGTAGTTTTTATTCTTACGTTTAGACTAAGTTATCACTTGTTTTGCACACTTCGGTGTGCCCTTGCCCGTGATCTAACTTCTACTTTTTAGTTTTTGTATTCCTTTGCATGACTAGGCGGATCCTTGGGCTTTCACCAATCCATTTGTTGAACCCCGAGATCGAAGCTACGGCAAGGCGGTATAACGCCGAAAGAAGAAGACATCAAGTGCAACCGCCTTCACCTCCCATTATTTCCGAATCTGAGGAAGAGATTAGATCCGAAGACACAATTGAGTCCGACGAAGAGGTTAATTCTCCGAGACCCCCTTCTCCGCCTCCTCATATGGCTACTATAAGGGAAGAGTCGACACCCCAAGTGGTGTCGCAATCGAGTATTACAAGGCCCGCGGTCGGAGCTAACAACTTTGAGATCAAGCCCTCTCTCATTCAATTCGTTCAACAAAACCAATTCTCCGGATTACCCCTCGACAATCCCAATGAGCATATCAATGTGTTCTTAGAAGCGTGCGACAACGTCAAAATCAACGGAGCGTCGGAGGAGGCCATTCGCCTAAGACTTTTCCCGTACTCATCAACGGGAAGAGCCAAGGAGTGGTTGAGATCCCAACCGGCCGGCTCCTTTGATAGTTGGGATAAACTCTCTAAAGCTTTCCTCTTGAAATTCTTTCCGCCGGGTAAGACGGCAAAATACCGTAACGATATAACAAACTTTGTCCAAGAGGATCACGAGTCGCTTTACGAGGCATGGGAAAGGTTCAAAGAGTTATTAAGGCAATGCCCCCACCATGGTATAGCCCCCCAAGTGGTCATCCTCACTTTCTACAATGGCGTTCGTTCCGAATATCAATTGGGGTTGGACGCGGCGGCCGGTGGTGCCATCAACTTAGTTTACCATACCGCGGCCATGGGATTTATTGAAAAGATGGCCTCCAACAATCATCATTGGGGTGGGGATAGAATAAAGTTGAAGAAGCAAGACAATAGTGAGACTTTGAATGTTCTTAATGCAAAGATCGACAATTTGACAAAACAACTTTCTCAATTCAAGCAAGGGGGATCAAGTTCCTCTAAGGAGACCAATGAGTTCTCTTGTGAGCTATGTGGAAGTTCAAGTCATGATGCCGCGGAGTGTTGTGTTATTACTACCATGGAGCAAGCCAATGGTATATGGGAAACAAACGCAAGACAAGTATTCAACAACAACCAATACCATCCCGGGCAAAGAGCGTTTCTATCTTATGGGAACAAGAACTTCCAGACTCCATTCAATCAACAAAAGGGTACTTTCAATCAAAACTTCCAAAGACCGAATCAAGGCTTTAATCAAGGGTTCAACTTCCAAGCACAAGATACATCGGGTTTTCAAGCAAGAAACTTCCAAGCAAGACCAACATTCAACACCACTCCTTTTCAAACCCCTCTCCAAAATCAATTTCAAGTTCCATTCCAAACTCCTACACCCTTCACTACTCCTATACCACAAGTCCAACAACAACAACTTGCACAAGTCCCACAACAACAACAAGTTGTGCAACAACAAGCTCCACCACCAAAGTCCAATTTGGAGATACTTATGGAGCAAATGATGAGCACTCAAAATAGTTTCATTCAACGCCAAGACCAACGCCATGAGGAGACTACATCTTCTATTTCTCAATTGAAGAGTCAAGTCCAAAATGCCCAAAGAATCACCGATCATCAAATACAACAACTCGCGAATCAAGTCAACGAGTTGACCGTGTCAAGTGGGACATTTCCGGGTGGCATTAAGGCAAATCCTAAGGGTAAAGGCGAATTGAATGCCATTCAATTAAGGAATGGGCGCATATTGGATGAAGTTGTGGTTAACAAGAAGAGGAAGACCAATGTTGTGGATGAAGTAAGTGAGGAAGAAAATGGTGAAAAAGAGGGTTCAAGTGAAGTGGTTGTTGATAAACCACCTATTGTTGAAGATCAAATTGTACAAGAAACCCCAAAGGCGACTAGAGAAGTCAAAGCATATGTGCCACCGATTCCATTTCCTCAAAGGTTAGCTAGGGCCAAGCTTGAGCAAAAGTATGGGAAATTCTTGGAGATGATGAAAGGTATGCATATCACACTTCCTTTCCTTGAAGTTATTAGAGACATACCTTCCTATGACAAGTTCTTGAAGGATATCATTTCCAAGAAGTCATATGGTGAGCAATTGTCGGTGAGCCTTTCAAAGGAGTGTAGTGCCGTTCTTTTGAACAAATTGCCACAAAAATTGGAAGACCCTGGATGCTTCACTATTCCTTGCTCAATTGGTTCTATCAATATTGAGAAGGCATTTTGTGATCTAGGAGTGAGTGTAAGTCTTATGCCCCTTTCCATCTTCAACAAGCTTGAAGGCTTTGAGCTAGCTCCCACAAGAGTGTCCCTTCAATTAGCGGATCGTTACGTTAAATATCCGATGGGGGTAGCCGAGGATGTTCCAATCAAGGTCGGAAACTTAATCATCCCGTGTGACTTTTACATCATGGACATTCCCGAAGACACCAAAATTCCCATTATACTTGGTCGTCCATGCCTAGCCACCGGGGGAGCTCTTATTGATGTCAAGAATGGTAAGCTCTCACTTCAAGTCGGGGATGACAAGATGGAATTTTCACTTGAGAAGGCCATGAAAGAGCCTTCAAATGTTGGATCATGCTACCAAGTACAAAAGCTTGAAGAGTCTACCATGGAGCAAGATACTTATTATGCCCTTGAGGAGTCCATTGTCGGGAATTCGGAAATGGATGCGATGGAATATACTCTAGCTATGGACTCAATCTTGAAGCAATGCACCACAAGGTCACTAGAAAGCTTGGCCGAGGAAGGGTTATATGAGGAGAGATCTACGCCTCCTCAAGTGGAGTTGAAACCTCTTCCCTCATCTCTTAAATATGCTTTCTTGGGTCCTAATGAGTCCTACCCCGTTATTGTCAATAGTGCACTTAATGACCGTCAAGTACATGACTTGTTGGAAGTTTTGAGGAAATATAGAGAAGTCATTGGGTACACTATTGATGATATTCGTGGTATTAGTCCCGCCTTATGCTCTCATCGTATACTCTTGGAAGATGAGAGCACCTCATCCATTGAGCGTCAAAGACGTCTCAATCCGGCCATGGCTGAGGTGGTGAGGAAGGAGGTGCTAAAACTCCTTGATGCTAATATCATTTATCCAATCTCGGATAGTAAGTGGGTGAGTCCCGTTCATGTCGTCCCTAAGAAAGGTGGGACGACGGTTGTCAAGAATGATAAAGGAGAATTAGTGTCTACTAGGCCAATTACCGGGTGGCGCATGGTTATAGATTACCGTCAACTCAACAAAGCCACCCGAAAAGACCATTTCCCCCTCCCCTTTATAGACCAAATGTTGGAACGCTTGGCCAAACATTCTTACTTTTGTTATTTGGATGGATTTTCGGGATTTTTCCAAATCCCGATCCATCCCGATGATCAAGAAAAGACTACATTCACTTGCACTTACGGGGTGTACGCTTACCGTCGTATGCCCTTTGGGTTATGTAATGCGCCGAGCACGTTCCAACTTTGCATGATGTCTATTTTTTTCGATTTTGTGGAAAAGACCCTTGAAGTATTTATGGATGATTTCTCCGTTGTAGGGTTTTCTTTTGAAAATTGTTTGGAAAACCTTGATAAGATCCTACAACGGTGTAAGGAAACCGGGCTTACACTAAATTGGGAAAAATGTCACTTTATGGTGACGGAGGGGATAGTCTTAGGCCATGTAGTGTCTAATAGGGGAATAGAAGTTGATAGGGCGAAGGTCGAGGCCATTGAAAAATTGCCTCCACCTAGTAACGTTAAGGGGATTCGTAGCTTTCTTGGTCATGCGGGATTTTACCGCCGCTTCATTAAAGATTTCTCCAAGATAGCTAGGCCCTTAATGGAACTCCTCGCCAAGGATGCTCCTTTTATCATGACTAATGCTTGTCTTGATGCTTTTGATAGGTTGAAGAATGCTCTCATTTCGGCCCCTATAATCCAACCACCGGATTGGAATATCCTTTTCGAGCTCATGTGCGATGCAAACGATTTTGCCATTGGAGCGGTTTTGGGACAAAGGAAAGAAGGCAAACTCCATGCTATACATTATGCGAGCAAAACATTAGACTCCGCTCAAGCAAACTACACCACTACCGAGAAGGAGCTTCTAGCGGTGGTGTACTCCATGGAGAAATTCCGATCTTATCTTGTAGGATCGAAGGTTATTGTCCACACCGACCATTCGGCTCTAAAGTATCTCATGGCCAAGAAAGATTCCAAGGCTCGTTTACTCCGTTGGGTTTTACTCCTCCAAGAGTTTGACATTGAAGTCCGGGACAAGAAGGGAACGGAAAATGTGGTCGCCGACCATTTATCTCGTCTAGTGCTTGACGATCGTGATCCGGAAATTCCTATCGATGATTCTCTTCGAGATGATCATCTATTAGCCCTATCAATGGTAGAAGCCCCATGGTATGCCGATTTTGTGAATTATATTGTGTCGGGGATTGTGCCTCAAGACTATGACTCCCACAAAAAGAAGAAGTTCTTCCATGATGTTAAGCAATTTCATTGGGATGATCCCAACCTATACAAATCATGTGCCGACGATTTATTCCGAAGATGTGTACCCTATGATGAAGCCAAGTCTATTATAATGCATTGTCATGACATGCCTTGTGGCGGCCACACAAGCTCGATGAAGACATCCGCTAAGATCCTACAATGCGGATTTTAGTGGCCCACCATTTACCATGACGTAGCCGCCTACGTCAAGAGTTGTGACAAATGTCAAAGGAGCGGGAACATATCAAGGCGACATGAGATGCCACTACAATATATGCTCGAGGTCAAGATTTTCGATGTGTGGGGAATAGATTATCAAGGTCCTTTCCTCTCCTCTTGTGGGAACGAGTATATCTTAGTGGCGGTGGATTATGTGAGTAAGTGGGTTGAGGCAATCCCTACTAAAACTTGTGATGCGAAATCGGTAATGAAACTCTTGACCAAGATCATATTCCCTAGATTTGGAGTCCCGAGGGTCTTGATTAGTGATCGGGGTACTCACTTCCTTGAGAGAACATTGGCCACCATGCTCAAGAAATATGGGATTCAACACAAGAAGAGTCTTGCATATCATCCGCAAACAAATGGACAAGCGGAAATTTCCAATCGTGAAATCAAGGCGATTCTTGAGAAAACGGTCAACCGGTCGAGGAAGGATTGGGCATTGAAAATTGATGAAGCTCTATGGGCATATCGCACGGCCTTCAAGACTCCGATCGGAACTTCCCCATTCCGTCTCATATACGGAAAAGCTTGTCATCTTCCCGTTGAGATGGAACATAAGGCATATTGGGCGATAAAGCATCTCAACTTGGATATGAAGAAGGCGGGTGAAAAGAGACTACTTGACCTAAATGAGCTTGATGAATTCCGTCTCCATGCATATGAACATGCAAAGATCTACAAAAAGAAGACTAAAAAGTTTCATGACAAGAACTTGGTACGAAGGGAATTCAAAGAAGGCGAGTTAGTTCTCCTATTCAATTCAAGATTGAGGTTATTCCCGGGGAAGCTCAAGTCAAGGTGGTCGGGACCGTTCAAGGTTGTAAGAGTATTCCCTTATGGCTCGGTGGAGATTAAAGGGAATGAGGAAATATTCAAGGTTAATGGTAGCCGACTCAAGCACTATTTTGCCGGCCAACCAATTCAAAGAGAAATCGCTTCACTCAAGTTCAACTAATCTCATTCATAAGGATATTGTTGTTGTATATTCTCATCTACTTCATTCGGTCGAGCCAACGACCTTAAACAAAGGCGCTTCGAGGGAGGCAACCCCGATTCTTGACATTTTTCTACTTCTTCTTTTATTGGATTTTCTCGGAGGAGCACTTTTGTGATGAATTATATCGTCTTTGGAGTTTGGTTAAGGGTTTGGTGCATCTTGGGATGGATTTGGTGTAACAACCCGGATTTTCCCGACTTTATAAATAAGTCTATAATAGGAAACAGCGGAAGATATGATACATATCCGAGTCATTACTATTCTCAACTAATTAGATTACTTTTACAATAATTACGAAAGTACTTAAATATTACATTTAATTGTAACCATATATGAAGAAATAGAAATACATTTGAATCCCATCTTGAGCTATCTCCAACCTTGCCCGTCTGAGGAATGGTCAGTCTCCCTTAATCTGACGATTAAAATATTTTTAAAAGAATTTCATAGAAAAATAAATCGTCAGGTGGGTAAATTATCAAAATTTAATATGAATAAAATATTAAATCAAACATAGATCAAATAATAGTACATAAACACCCAACCGATAACACATAACCTTAGAAATCGTAAGAAATGTTTTAAGTGCCGTATTATTTTTAGAAAAGTTTTATCACGATATACCGGCCAATTATTGTACAAGTTCCGAATAAGTTTCGCATTCGATACTTGTACAATAATAATATATCGCCAATCACACCGATACCAGGGGATTACACTATTACCCCTGTTTACCGTGGTGACATAAACACGTTTAAAACAAAATTCGTCCTCTCATCTCCAGGGTCGAATGCCGGTACGTGGGGTTGTTACCCGGACCATGGACTACTCACCACCCGGCTGGTTATCCCCGCAGCCACGCTCCAATCGTCGACTCACGGAAACCCGGGTGCGATCCACCTAACGCGTATGGGACTGATCAGATCCCCACCTAAAGTATGGCCACACTCCCGCCTACTCTCGGGTCAATGTCAGCACAGCCAATGACCCTTCGTACGCTACGGACGGTTTTATACGGTTAAGCTAAGCGCTATTCTTCCAAGTTATCTCGTACACAATAGAGACAACCTGCTTTCCCGCTCAAAGAGATTTCGAATTAAGTCCTAAAAATGCCCAATAAAATAAAAACCATTTGAAATATATTTCGAAAACATTATGTGTTATCCAACTCGAATTTAATAGAAAATTCCTTTTTTAATTTTATACGAAGTAATAATAGCCAAATAGCACATAGTCAAATAAAAGTCTCCTTACGGGTTGTCCCTATTTGTAGGCCGGGATTTGGCTAACGAACTTGGCCCAATATGTCAAATGATTAGTACGATCATTTCACGGAGTTTGGCCAAGTTTAATCGATTTAACTAAGGGACGGTTTTTATTCCCTTGAGTAGTTTAATCGATGTAGATTGTCTTTGTTTAATTTGGTTAATTCCGATTTAAAAATATCGATTTAAAATAATTTTAGGAAAAGTTATTTTAAAAGGTTTCTGATTACGTAGTGTAATGTAAGAATGCTTTTTGATTTGAAATTTTTATTAAAAGTTTGTTTATTTAAATACTTTGGTTTCAAAAAGATGATGGATTTAAGTCCATGTTGGAACGTTTTAACAAAGTCCAAAAAGGCTGATGCATATCTGTTTATGCTTGCTAAAAATCCAATTTTGTCTTATAAGAAATTTTATTTTGAAAGCGTCAAAGTATACCGAAAATTTTATTTAAATAAGTATTTTTAGGAAATACCGAGATTTATTTAGGCGAATTTTTGTGATATCGTGAGTCAGGCCTAAACGCTTGCCAAGGTCCTAGAAATCTAACCTATTCGTAAGAATAACTAGGTCTTTTATATTACATATTTTGGGGTATCGTTTGGTCAAGTCTCGCCCTAATCTATTAAATTACATCAATTTTCGAAGTCTTAAACTAAAACGATAAAAATACAAATCTAAATTTACAACATCATTTTAAGGACAACAAATAAAAGCAAGAAATCATTTAGCACGTATTTGATCCACGGAATAATAGACTTTAGTGGTGTTTCCGTGGATTCTTTTAAGACACTAAAATAATTTCGGAAAAGTCCCTACGCCGAATTTTATGTTATCATACTCAAAGTGATTATCTTTGTTCTTAATTACATGATTACTCTAAAATTTTATTAAACCCTAAATTTTATTATTATCTCCATTTCAACTAAAACTTGTCACTAATTATTTTCTCTTTTCATTATTTATGACTTTAGACCAAAGTTTTATTTATACTATAAGTTATTATACTAATGTTTCCCCTAATTTAGTAGTAGTCTTACATGCAACCCCTTATTAACATAAAACTACGACTAAAATGAACATGCAAACAGTTATATGAAAAATTCATTTTAGAATGAATTTTTCATCAGTTAATATAATTTACCCACCCTTGATTCGATTTTTGAGTCTAAAACGAGATAGGGCAACTAGGCTTCTTCGACCTCGGTTCCGACGTCTTCTTCGGCCTCCTCTTCTTCTTTTTCTTCTTTTTTGCCACCATGACCCATAACACATATAATTGAATTAATTCTACCAAAATTCAGAAATTTTCATAAAAATACAAATAAAATAAAAGTAAAATTCACTAGATCTATAAATTTTAAAGACATGCAAATGCCAAAAATAGTTTAAACTCAAAAGTTTAAAAATAAGACAATAGTTATATAAGTCAAATGTATTAGATCTGTAAGTTATAAGCACATGCAAGATGAAAAATGGTTAAATTTCAAAAGTTTAAAAATAACCCGAAAATAAAATAAAAATAGAAGTAATGGACTATAAGTTTTTTAAAACATGCAAGTCTTTCATTATATAAATTTCGTTTTTATTATTATTATTACATAAGAATATTATTATATATAGGAATTTGAAAAAAAAATACCTTTTTACATAATGAGAATTTGGGTAATCTAGAATCTTAAGTTTGCCTTAGTTTCTTCATTTTGGATAAATACCCCTTGATTTTTCTGTTTTGATTGTAACTTCATATTTATTATTATCATTATTATTATTATTACTATTATTATTATGTTTTATTTTCTTTTAAATGGTGAAAAGTGAAGGTGGTGTAATTGAATAGGAGAGAAAGAAAAGTGGATGGAGATAATATTTTAGAGGAAAGTAAGAGGGAGGTGTAGTTGAGATGTGTGTGAGAGAGAGAGAAATGACGTGAAGGGGTGAGAAAAAGAGGAGAGAGGGAGAGAGAAAGTAGGTAGAATTAATTAGAACAGTTTTGGGACTCGTAATTGAGTCTGTTTCGAAATTAAATCGGTCTTTGTTTACGTTTATTTTAAAACACGACATTATTAAAATAGTTCAAAATAGTTTGTTGACGGAGTAATTAAATGTCTTAGTTTTACCCATAATAGTTAGATCAAATTACGGATACACATATCCTAACGTTTAGACAACGATACAATTTTTAGATACGAAAGATGGGACGTAGTCAATTGAGTTTGAGTCAAGAATGATTTAAATAAATTAAGATGAAGATATGACAGTTAACAACATAATATTAACACATAATAATATATGACGTATTTTAACCACATTTCTTTACTAATGTATTTAATAGGATTCGAACAAAATAAATATAATAACGTTTGGGTTGAAACTATACTTTTGGTTAAGAACTTAAAATTATATTTGAATATATAGAAAATATTTATTAAATGATTTTGATAGAAATATCTCATAAAATGTCGGGTTGGTATAAGTTGGACGGTACGTAATTGTCTGAATTTGTCTTTGACTTTTTCCTGCAGAGTTGTAGTACTTACTCTTATTTTCAAAACGAGTATTGGAGTATGCACGTATGCGAATTAATGAGAGAGTTATGATCGACTTAAATTGTCTTTAAGTTGAGCTGAAAATTTATTATGAATAATAGTAAAATAATATAAATAAATAAATAAAATGACATATTACAGATTTTGAAAGAAAGAATAGAATGAGAAAAGTTGTAGAAATCAAATATGAAATTTCTATCCACTCTACGGAAGGGGTCTAGTAGTTTCTAAAATACGACAAAATATAACGTAAAGTAGGAAAAATTTATAAAAGATTGTTAAAAATACGGGGTGTTACATTTGGAGAATCAAAAATCGAAAAAATGAGAAAATAAGGGCAGATTGAGTTACGCACGATGCACCGTGCGTAATGAAAACAGAAGGTAGCGACCGTGCGCATTGAACCGTGCGCAACCTAGTGACCGTGCGTAAAAAAAAAAAAAAAAAATAACGCACGGACCTTACTACCCAACCGACCCCCCTTCCTATCATACCCCACTATTATTATTATTATTAACAACCACAATACAATCTTCATCTTCCCCAACTCCCATCTTCACACCTTCAACATCTCCATTAAAACCCCCATTATACCTTCACCCTAATTTTCTCATAAATCTTTCAAAATCAACCCAAAACCCCCAATTTTTGCACCATTCTCTTCCTTATCACTTCCTCTCTAATCCACACTATACAAATTCCATCATAAACAACAAAACTTCACCAACACAAAATTCTTAGATCTGTTTTTTAGCCATTTCTACACCTTCAAATCGACCCATCTTTTGAAGGATGGCTATTTGAACAGTGCTGATTCTTTTGAGGCATTACTTGATTGATTCCGGGGGAAAAAAAAAAATTCCGAGTTGGACACGGATTGAAGACGGGTTCGAGTGAATCTCTTTGATTACACTTCGGGTTAGCATTCATCCATGGCCCCAAAACGACCATTTTCATCAGGTATGGATGCTCCTTCTTCTTCTTCAAACCCCGTTCTTATTCGACAACCTGTGAATCAACACAAGTATAAGCATGAAAATGTAAGTTTCCGCACTGATAAACAACGGGCAAAATACAAGGCACTTCTAAAATTACCTTTTGACCCAACTCGGTTTTTCCACCGAGAAACCACCATGGCTATGGGAATTGATGGTGAATTAGAAGTTTTGCTCGCTAGATTTAATTGTCCGATTGGGTTTATGCATGCTTATTCCTACCAATCCTTGACCTGTGAATTCCTTGCTACACTTTCGACCGAGACCTCGGGTCCAAATCCTACCATATCATTCCAACTCTTAGGTAACGAAATTACCTTGAGTTTAAACCGATGGACCCAATTTCTCGGCATAAATTTCATCCATCTTGCCCCGGGAAAGGCCTCCCGAAAGTCCGCCGTGCTTAAGGAAATGGGAGAGTTTTGGGAGGAGATATCTAGGAGTGGTATAGCCTATGAGGCTAGGGCTACAACCCTTAATGAGGTGAAAAATCCCGTTCTCCGATACGTATTGCGCCTTTTCTCGAATATCCTCATAGGTCCGTATGAATCGCACCACCGGGTTAGTGCTTTAGCGTGTCAAGCGCTCATGGAGGTCTTGACCCATCGGGCCCTATCCATGGATTTTACTAAGGCCGTAGTCATGCACCTTTACCCCATGACCCTAGTCAACCCTCCAACGGTAGTGGGCGGAGGCCTAGTAACTTTGATAGCCCAAGGATTAGGCATGAACCGAGAACCGGAACCTCGAGCTTTGGGTGGGACATACATTGATCTTGAGTACCTTTCGTCCTCCATTAGCCCCGTCTCAATTAATGGGATGACCCGAATTCGATTCAACATAACCCAACTTCGATCCATCCTACTCCCGGATCCACCTCATGTCACAATTCATAGACGGGAAAATTGGGGAATGCCTCTTCGAATGAATGAATACACTCGCAAAAACATTCATGTCGATTGGGACCCGGTCAACTACGGCCACGACCCCTCCCGCATTATTTACGAGACCGAGGACATTGAGGAGGAAGATGAGGGTCGATGTAACACCCCGTATTTTTAACAATCTTTTATAAATTTTTCCTACTTTACGTTATATTTTGTCGTATTTTAGAAACTACTAGACCCCTTCCGTAGAGTGGATAGAAATTTCATATTTGATTTCTACAACTTTTCTCATTCTATTCTTTCTTTCAAAATCTGTAATATGTCATTTTATTTATTTATTTATATTATTTTACTATTATTCATAATAAATTTTCAGCTCAACTTAAAGACAATTTAAGTCGATCATAACTCTCTCATTAATTCGCATACGTGCATACTCCAATACTCGTTTTGAAAATAAGAGTAAGTACTACAACTCTGCAGGAAAAAGTCAAAGACAAATTCAGACAATTACGTACCGTCCAACTTATACCAACCCGACATTTTATGAGATATTTCTATCAAAATCATTTAATAAATATTTTCTATATATTCAAATATAATTTTAAGTTCTTAACCAAAAGTATAGTTTCAACCCAAACGTTATTATATTTATTTTGTTCGAATCCTATTAAATACATTAGTAAAGAAATGTGGTTAAAATACGTCATATATTATTATGTGTTAATATTATGTTGTTAACTGTCATATCTTCATCTTAATTTATTTAAATCATTCTTGACTCAAACTCAATTGACTACGTCCCATCTTTCGTATCTAAAAATTGTATCGTTGTCTAAACGTTAGGATATGTGTATCCGTAATTTGATCTAACTATTATGGGTAAAACTAAGACATTTAATTACTCCGTCAACAAACTATTTTGAACTATTTTAATAATGTCGTGTTTTAAAATAAACGTAAACAAAGACCGATTTAATTTCGAAATAGACTCAATTACGAGTCCCAAAACTATTCTAATTAATTCTACCTACTTTCTCTCTCCCTCTCTCTTCTTTTTCTCACCCCTTCACGTCATTTCTCTCTCTCTCTCACACACATCTCAACTACACCTCCCTCTTACTTTCCTCTAAAATATTATCTCCATCCACTTTTCTTTCTCTCCTATTCAATTACACCACCTTCACTTTTCACCATTTAAAAGAAAATAAAACATAATAATAATAGTAATAATAATAATAATGATAATAATAAATATGAAGTTACAATCAAAACAGAAAAAATCAAGGGGTATTTATCCAAAATGAAGAAACTAAGGCAAACTTAAGATTCTAGATTACCCAAATTCTCATTATGTAAAAAGGTATTTTTTTTTCAAATTCCTATATATAATAATATTCTTATGTAATAATAATAATAAAAACGAAATTTATATAATGAAAGACTTGCATGTTTTAAAAAACTTATAGTCCATTACTTCTATTTTTATTTTATTTTCGGGTTATTTTTAAACTTTTGAAATTTAACCATTTTTCATCTTGCATGTGCTTATAACTTACAGATCTAATACATTTGACTTATATAACTATTGTCTTATTTTTAAACTTTTGAGTTTAAACTATTTTTGGCATTTGCATGTCTTTAAAATTTATAGATCTAGTGAATTTTACTTTTATTTTATTTGTATTTTTATGAAAATTTCTGAATTTTGGTAGAATTAATTCAATTATATGTGTTATGGGTCATGGTGGCGAAAAAGAAGAAAAAGAAGAAGAGGAGGCCGAAGAAGACGTCGGAACCGAGGTTGAAGAAGCCTAGTTGCCCTATCTCGTTTTAGACTCAAAAATCGAATCAAGGGTGGGTAAATTATATTAACTGATGAAAAATTCATTCTAAAATGAATTTTTCATATAACTGTTTGCATGTTCATTTTAGTCGTAGTTTTATGTTAATAAGGGGTTGCATGTAAGACTACTACTAAATTAGGGGAAACATTAGTATAATAACTTATAGTATAAATAAAACTTTGGTCTAAAGTCATAAATAATGAAAAGAGAAAATAATTAGTGACAAGTTTTAGTTGAAATGGAGATAATAATAAAATTTAGGGTTTAATAAAATTTTAGAGTAATCATGTAATTAAGAACAAAGATAATCACTTTGAGTATGATAACATAAAATCCGGCGTAGGGACTTTTCCGAAATTATTTTAGTGTCTTAAAAGAATCCACGGAAACACCACTAAAGTCTATTATTTCGTGGATCAAATACGTGCTAAATGATTTCTTGCTTTTATTTGTTGTCCTTAAAATGATGTTGTAAATTTAGATTTGTATTTTTATCGTTTTATTTTAAGACTTCGAAAATTGATGTAATTTAATAGATTAGGGCGAGACTTGACCAAACGATACCCCAAAATATGTAATATAAAAGACCTAGTTATTCTTACGAATAGGGTAGATTTCTAGGACCTTGGCAAGCGTTTAGGCCTGACTCACGATATCACAAAAATTCGCCTAAATAAATGTCGGTATTTCCTAAAAATACTTATTTAAATAAAATTTTCGGTATACTTTGACGCTTTCAAAATAAAATTTCTTATAAGACAAAATTGGATTTTTAGCAAGCATAAACAGATATGCATCAGCCTTTTTGGACTTTGTTAAAACGTTCCAACATGGACTTAAATCCATCATCTTTTTGAAATCAAAGTATTTAAATAAACAAACTTTTAATAAAAGTTTCAAATCAAAAAGCATTCTTACATTACACTACGTAATCAGAAACCTTTTAAAATAACTTTTCCTAAAATTATTTCAAATCGATATTTTTAAATCGGAATTAACCAAATTAAACAAAGACAATCTACATCGATTAAACTACTCAAGGGAATAAAAACCGTCCCTTAGTTAAATCGATTAAACTTGGCCAAACTCCGTGAAATGATCGTACTAATCATTTGACATATTGGGCCAAGTTCGTTAGCCAAATCCCGGCCTACAAATAGGGACAACCCGTAAGGAGACTTTTATTTGACTACGTGCTATTTGGCTATTATTACTTCGTATAAAATTAAAAAAGGAATTTTCTATTAAATTCGAGTTGGATAACACATAATGTTTTCGAAATATATTTCAAATGATTTTTTATTTTATTGGGCATTTTTAGGACTTAATTCGAAATCTCTTTGAGCGGGAAAGCAGGTTGTCTCTATTGTGTACGAGATAACTTGGAAGAATAGCGCTTAGCTTAACCGTATAAAACCGTCCGTAGCGTACGAAGGGTCATTGGCTGTGCTGACATTGACCCGAGAGTAGGCGGGAGTGTGGCCATACTTTAGGTGGGGACCTGATCAGTCCCATACGCGTTAGGTGGATCGCACCCGGGTTTCCGTGAGTCGACGATTGGAGCGTGGCTGCGGGGATAACCAGCCGGGTGGTGAGTAGTCCATGGTGCGGGTAAAAACCCCACGTACCGGCATTCGACCCTGGAGATGAGAGGACGAATTTTGTTTTAAACGTGTTTATGTCACCACGGTAAACAGGGGTAATAATGTAAGCCCCCTGGTATCGGTGTGATTGGCGGTATATTATTATTGTACAAGTATCGAACGCGAAACTTATTCGGAACTTGTACAATAATTGGCCGGTATATCGTGATAAAACTTTTCTAAAAATAATACGGCACTTAAAACATTTCTAACGATTTCTAAGGTTATGTGTTATCGGTTGGGTGTTTATGTACTATTATTTGATCTATGTTTGATTTAATATTTTATTCATATTAAATTTTGATAATTTACCCACCTGACGATTTATTTTTCTATGAAATTCTTTTAAAAATATTTTAATCGTCAGATTAAGGGAGACTGACCATTCCTCAGACGGGCAAGGTTGGAGATAGCTCAAGATGGGATTCAAATGTATTTCTATTTCTTCATATATGGTTACAATTAAATGTAATATTTAAGTACTTTCGTAATTATTGTAAAAGTAATCTAATTAGTTGAGAATAGTAATGACTCGGATATGTATCATATCTTCCGCTGTTTCCTATTATAGACTTATTTATAAAGTCGGGAAAATCCGGGTTGTTACAGTCGAATTCTAGAGCCACCCCACCCATCTTTGTATCAACCCGGCCCATCTTCGTCGAATGCCGGTCAACAATACGGCTATAGCCAACCACCACCATTTGGGTTTGGGCAAGGTTACCAACAACCGGGCTATGCCCCTTGGGACATGTCCGCCTTTAGTGCCCAAATATCCTCACTTTCGGACCTTGTGACCTCCAACCACGAGGAGAACCGTAGGTCCATTGAGGAACTCCCCACAACATCCCGACAACAACATAAGGAAGCGATGGGATCGATTAACCGAATTGAGAATTCGGTCAATTCTTTTTTTGAAAGCTTCTATTCTCGTTTTCCCCCTCCCCAATGAACTTCATGACAAGGTTTAGTGTGGGGAGGTGGCTTTGGGTTGTGTTGGTGGTTGGGAGTGGTGATGTGGGTGAGAGTGGTGATGTGAATGGGACGGTGAGTGTAGTGATGTTGGGTCAAGGTTTATGCTAGAGGATGTGGTGGATTTTTGTGTGGTGAAATTTTTGAGTGGTGGAACCTTGGTATGTTGTTAGTGAGGAATGATGAGAGTAAGATATTGCTCCCGGAAATTCGGTGATGTGATTACACCGAATTTCCATTTTCGAAAAATCCAAAATTTTATTGCTCCCGGATTTTCGGTGACGTGATTACACCGAAAATCCTTTGAAAAATCCAAAAGTTTTGCTCCCGGTGCTTTAGTGACTTGATTACACTAAAGCACCACTTGAAAATCCAAATTTGTAATTATTCACTTTATTTTCTTTCATTTTCTTTCATTTTCTCTTAGATTTTCTTAGTTTTTTTTTTATTTTTTTATTTTCCCTTAGTCTTTTCCCTAGCTCTTTCTATTTTCTTACTACTTTCCATCTTGCATTTTGCATTGAGGACAATGCAAGGTTCAAGTGTGGGGAGGAGTCTTAGCTTAGCTCTTTTCAAAAATTTAAAAACCATAAAAATTTCAAAAATCTCAAAAATCCAAAAATATTTTGTTTCTAGTTTAATTTTGAGTAGCTAGTTTATTCTAGTTTAGTTTGTGTGTATATATTTTTGTTTCTCGTGTTGTTTCCCTTTTTCCTTGTGTAGGTAAACAACCCGTCGGACGCCAAAAATCAAAGTCCAAGGTAGATGGATGAAGACCGCTTCGGTATATTCTTTCCACCTTATTCTCTTTTCTTTCGTTTGTTGAAGGAGGATGGGATTTTGGTTGCATTGGAGGTTCTTGGATGAACATTTGGGTTGTTGGTTGTTTGCTCACTTGTGGAAATTGGCTCTTTTGTGTTTTGTTTTCTTTGTTTTTGTGTGATTAGTGTCTAGTTTAGTGTGTCTTAGAGTAGTGTAAAATTTTTCGAAAACCTAGTCTTGAAACCTATTTTTGGAAGTCTACATTCTCTTATTAGTTTTACCTACCTTGATGTAGGACTCGAATCTAGTAGAATAGCTTTAAAATACTAGGTTTATCGACATTCTAGCTTAGGTCCACCCTTCCTACCAAATAGATTACTCGGGGGTTTGCATTTGACCATTTTGATCCCCCGTGGTGTGAAAACTCCTTGGTTACCGTGTCTCGTGTACCTAGGTGATCTTTACTCTTTATGGCCGTTTATATAATCCAAGTTTACCTATCAAATACCACAAATATCTTCCTCAATAATTTTTTGTTTTTTGCTTTTGGGTGATTCTATTATGTGAAGTTCTCCCCACTTCTTCGAAAAAAAAAAGAAAAAAAAAGAAGAGAAAAAAACGAAAAACGAAAAAAATAGAAAAGGAAAAATCGAAAAAAAAAAGAAAGAAAAGAAGAAGAAGAAATTGAAAAGAAAACAAGGGGAGAAAGAAATGAAAGACTATGAAAATCGAAAAAAAATCACCACACATCAAAATAAATAAATTTTCCGTTGATTTGGGGAGCCATCGTGAAGGGCCTACCGAGGGACCGAGTTCCTAAGGAAGGAAGATAGCGGTGGTGAACCGGCCATTGGAATATCACTTTTCTATTTCCATTTTCACTTGGATTATTTGGTTATATTGAGTTTTGGGACGATCCTTCTCTTTATTTCATAAAGAGGTCGAGGCACACTTACCTACAGTGTTTTTATAACGCCACGGTTCTACCTTTTCACGCCATCTTACGCCCTCTTGTAGTTTATTTGGAAGGTTGGGAGGAAATTTGCTAGATTATCGATGTTCATAGTAATTTATAGTTATAGTATTAGATTTTTGTCCATGTCTTGTAGGTTAACTAGTTTGAGAATGTTAGTTTTCATAATAGGTGGATGATTAGTGCTTTTCCCCGCCGTCTTGATGAGGGTGACGGTGTTTTCCTTTTTGTGATGCAAACATGTCTTGTATTTGTGTGCTTAATTGATTGTTTGTGTCAAAAGTTTTGTGCAAGACCCAACTTGCCTTGCAACGGGATACCTATCCTCATGGTATGTCGTTGTGAGTTGAAGGGGCGTTGAGTGTGCTAATACTCATGCGGTTAGTGATAGTTTAGTAGTCGAGGGATGCTTATATCGTGCATTCATTGCTTATAGCCTAGATGTTTGTCTTTGCCTTTGTCGCGCTTACTCGAGGACGAGTAAATGTCTAGTGTGGGGAGGTTGATAACTCCGTTATTGACCGTATTTCTACACCTTTTTGACGTTTATTTAGCCTCGATTGATCGCATTTTCTTAGGCATTTTGGCTCGTTTCGTCTATCTTTTGTGTTACGCGGGTTTTGTGTTTTCTCTTTGTTTTTAGGCGTTTTCGTATCGAAAGCGGTGAAACCCGAGAGCACCCGAGTAAAACGAAGCTTGTGGACCGAGTTCGAGCCTAGACAAGCGCATAGAAGACCAAAAAGGGGAAAATATAAGAGAAGGGAGTTACGCACGATGCACCGTGCGTAACGAAAGCAGAAGGAAGGCACCGTGCGTTTCCCGCCGTGCGTAACTCACTGACCGTGCGCAACTCCGGCTTTATATTTTTCCCCTGTTTTTGGCCCGGTTTTGTGTAACCTAATTGCAACATATAAATACTCGAATTTTATCATTTTGCCTCTCAAGCTTTCATTACACAAGATATACATTTTGAATTCTTTGGGGTTTTAGAGAGGGTTTGTAGTCTTTGAAGATCTTCGTCTTCCTTATTGTCCAAGATTCAAGCTTTTTATGATTATTATTATTTATTCTTCTTAATCTCTCCATCCTCTTTAAGTGGGTAATTTTTACTTCCTCCTTTGTCTTAATTTCATCTTGTTATCTTTTCTTTTTCTTAGTTTAACTTAGTTCATGTTATCTTTGTTTGTTACTCTAGTTTGCAATTAGTTTAGTTTTCTCTCACTTTGTTCATGTTTATGAATTTCATGTTAGTATTAGAAATCCCCAATTAGATTCTTCCAATTTGACCACTTTTACATAATTGGTAGTATAATTCAATTTACAACAATGTTCATAGTTAAAGACTCCACCTTTATGCTTAATTCCACCAATTTAGTCATGATTAGTGAGTAGTCACCCACTAGGGGTCGATGAAGCCTAAATTCGCCTAAATTGTGCCTCTTGTATGTTTTGTATCGATTGAATTGGGTAATTGGGTGAAGTGGTGTTGAGGATTTTGGATTGCCTTGGTTTAGGAGTTTGAGACGGTCCCGATCCCTTGGTTATCGATGGGAGTCGATTAGGATGGGTAAGCGGTTTGACCCTCTATCTTGCCTTACCGTACTAGATCGAACACGGGAGTGGTGTCTAGCGTGGTATCCTTCACACTAGTATGCGTGCCTTTTTGACTTGAGTCGGTTTGGGATTTATCACGGGAGTGACCCTCGAATTTGACTTAGGGATTCCGCTTTACGAACCCGAGAGGGAGGTAAACGGGAAATTAAGCCGGACACGAACCCGGGAGGGAGGTGGCCGACCTAGACGATACAACTTTGCCCTTAATCCCGATTCCTTCGATACTCGATGTACTTTGGTGTGATTTAGGTGGATTGAAGCGACATCGTTCCCTAGTCCTTTTTATTCTTGATTAATCGTTATTTCTCTAGTTATCATCTTTCCTTAATTTAGTTTCATCTTCTTTTTTTAGTAGTTTCTTGTCTTAGTTAATATTCATTCACCTAGCTTTAGTCCCCTATCACCAATCTTTATCGACTTAGATAAACAATTAGGATTAAAACGACTAGGAATCACCACGCTCCTTGTGGATCGACCCTCTATTGTGCTACGATTATATCGTGCGCTTGCGAGGTATTAAAACCCCAACAAGATCCCATCTTTCTCCATATCCCAACACCACACGTCTTCTCCAGGTCGATTGCTAAGTCTCATATTACATATAATATCCTGTTCGAAAGGCAAAAATATGCCCTTGATTCTCGACAAATCCCACTCCCCATTGCTCCTGATCAACTCCGCAACGAGCATGTCTTGATCATTATTCGCTCTAGGTGAGACAACCATCGAGGAATTACTATTCTGTAGCCACGCATCGCCCGACACACGCGTACTCTGCCCATTTCCTATTCGACGCCGAATCCCTTTTTTAATCACCACCTTCGCCTCCCAAATTCCCTTCCAAGTGTAACTCGGATTATGACCTAAGTTCGATTGTAGGAATGACCCGTTTTTATAATATTTTGCCCTTAGAATCCGCGCTAGAAGACAACCCGGATCCGACACCAATCGCCACGCGTGTTTTCCCAGGAGCGCCATGTTAAACTGATGTAAATCCCGAAAACCCAACCCTCCCATAGCCTTCGGCATACACAACTTCTTCCAAGCCAACCAAGAAATTTTCCTCTTCCCATTCTCCTTACCACACCAGAATCTTGATATAAGGGACTTAAGCTCATCACAAAAACCAATTGGCAAAACAAAAACACTCATAATATAGGTAGAGATAGATTGGGCCACAACCTTTATCATCACTTCTCTACCTGCTTTTGAAAGAAGCATTCCTTTCCATCCATTTAGTTTCTTAATAAGCTTCTCTCTTAAAATTCTTGTCAGCTCCCTTTTCGATCTGCCTATCATCATTGGGACCCCCAAGTACCGTCCTGGGGCCGTCACCCGCCTCACACCCAACTCAGCTGCTACTGCCTCCCTACGAAGCTGAGTCGTACCATTTGAAAACGACATTGTCGTTTTATCGTAGTTGACCAACTGCCCAGACGCGGCCTCGTATCGACCCAGGATCTGCTTGAGCTCTCTCGCTTCCTCGACCCTTGCCCTACAGAAAATAAGGCTGTCATCTGCAAAGAAAAGATGAGAAATTGTCGGAGCATCATTAGCAATTCGCAATCCACGAAGAGACCGGACCACTATCGCCTTCCTGATTTGATTAGACAGCGCCTCAGCACACAAAATGAAGAGATAAGGTGATAAGGGATCACCTTGTCTCAATCCTCTACTCGGAACAAACTCACGAGATGGGTATCCATTAATCAGCACTTGAAAAGTGACCGTCGTAACACACGTCATAACCCGATCAATCCACCTTTCCTCGAACCCCATACAACGAAGAACTCTCTCCAAAAAGACCCATTCCACTCTGTCATAGGCCTTTGCCATGTCTAACTTGACTGCCATGAACCCCTCCGCAGACCTCATATTCTTCATATAAAAGCTTCGAAGGCAATAAGTATATTGTCAGTAATTTGTCTCCCCGGAGTGAAAGCACTCTGATTCTCCGAGATCACCTCACCTAAGAACATCTTCAGCCTATTAGCTAGGACTTTAGATGCTAGCTTGTAAATCACATTACAAAGACTAATGGTCTGAACTCACCCATATGACTCAGTCCCTTCACCTTCGAAATAAGCACAATAGAAGTTCTATTACTTCCTCGCGGTAGAGGAGCTCCAAGAAGAAATTCTAAAACCTTCATCTTGACAAAAGGCCCAACAACATGCCAATAGGTTTGGTAGAAAAGACCGTTCATACCATCCGGTCCTGGAGCCTTCGTCGGATTCATCTGTTCAAGAGCAGTTAGCACCTCCTCCTGTGTATACTTCCTCGAAAGAATGTCATTCATCTCGGCCGAAACCCGCCCCTCCAACCCCTCCAAAACCTCATCAAAGCCCCGTGGATTACCCGATTCGAACAACTTCCCGAAGAAGTTACAGGCCACTCTCTCAATGTCTTGTCTTCTAATTAGTTTAATGAACTAGTTTGGGTGAAATAATACTATATAAAGACTTGACTAGTTTCTAGGTTAATTAAGAGAGAGAGAATTTGAAAGCACAAATATAGAAGGGTGATATGTTAAGTTTCTTGAGGATAAAACTCAATTGTTTCAAGTCCCTATTATTTGGTGGTTCTACTCTCGTATTTGTTAGAGACCGTTGGAGTTTGTTCGGATCTTGGTTGACCGAAACATCATTTGTCCTTCGTCTCGTTGGTGAGTTCGTCGCAGGTCGAACTCAATCTGGGTAGTCTCTTTTCGGTTTGAGAATACTATTTGGTTGGTAGAATTGGTGGTACTTCTGGCTTTAGCAGTGAGTTAGCTATTAAGCGCATGTACTACGGTATACTGTTGTACTATTATCTCCACAATAGTGAATTTTGTCTCCTTTTCGGTGTGGACGTAGCCAGTGATTTTGCTGGTGAACCACGTAAATCTGTGTGTCAGTTTTACTATTGTTTGCTGTTTGTTTTGTTCTTCCCGCATAATTAACAAAGCGTTGGTAACGGAATGCCTCCGTTACCATAGGCGATTTCATAGGGGGTGATGAAGGTGACCCATCACGGGTCATTTTCTTAAATGGGGCTCAAACTTAACGTAATTACAAAAATAAAGTTGAAATCAAACTTATTACAAAAATGGGGTCCACGTCATCGCTTTTGTTTTTTTGTTTCTTGTCGGCAACCCCTCGCTATCCCGGACAGCGAGGGGTCAGCTGGTAGAATAGAAGTTCAACCCCTCGCTATCCCGGACAGCGAGGGGTAAGCCGGTAGAATAGAAGTTCAACCCCTCGCTATCCCAGACAACGAGAGGCGTAGTGCCCTGAACCAGAACGCTTCTGTTTTGTGTGAAGTAGCCCCTCGCTATTCGGGAAAGCGAGGAGTCGACTAGTAAAAAAAACAATTTAATTTTTACTCCCTTAAGAAACAGTCCACTACCCCGCATTCATTTACCATCCTCAGTAAAAAAAAAAATTTACTCTCACTAAACCCTAACCCCTCTTTCATCAATTCCTTGTTCAAATCACTCGATTCTTCTCCAAATCATCAATTTTCTACCCAAATTCTATCCACCATATTTAAAAGGTATGAAACTTTGAATCTTAGCATATATAAATTGTTAATTTGTTAGCAAATTTGGTTATTGGGTAGCAAATTTGTGATTCAAGTATTGTTTTAGGTGGTGTTATTGTTTCAACTTGTTGTTTATTTAGCTTAAGTTTTTAGTTTAGGTGGTTGAATATTTTCTTTAGGTATTATTTGGATTGATTTTTTTGGAAATTTTGAGATGAAGAAATACAATTTTCCATTGTGTTGTTACTCTAATGGTGAAACAGTTGTGGAAGGGGAGAATGTAGCTTATAAGGATGGAGAACAATTTTTTGTATTTGTGGGTAGTAGTAATAATTTCTTGAAACTTAGTGAATTAATTTGCAAAGAGTTGGAGGTTAATTTGACTCAATTTGAGTTAAAAATTAAGATGAAATATCCTAGTGTAAGAGGATATAAGGTGGTATCATTGAACAACGATCGAGCTTTGAAAGCTATGTGGGCTAGTGTATACCATTCAAATGCTGCCTCTATGGATTTATATGTATTGAAATTCAAACGGCCACTTAATTGTGTATGTTACAAGAATCTCTCAATCAGTCATAATGAGGGATTATGACCATAATTAGGGATAATATAATTACTCATTAAATCAGTCTTAATGATAATTATTGCGTCCTTAATTAGCCTATTCAATCAGTCTTAATTGTGATTATGACCATAATTAAAGAGATTATGATTACTCATTAAATCAGTCTTAATGGTAATTATTATGTTCTTAATTAGCTCATTCAAACTGATATGTTTTGAAGATTATAAAAGGACTGATTCTGTGTGATTCAGTACAAAAAAAAAAGAAATAACACAATACAGTACAAATCTGTTAGAATATGAAACTTCTCCCACTTAATGCATGATGAAACTCCTTCGATTGAATTCATGCGTTAGGATAATAAATTATGCAATTTACTTTAGAAACTCATATTACAAGCATTAATATGTGCATGCGTTTAAGGTGTATAATCACCTATATAAAGCACGCATATGTATTACAAATATAATAAATCAAATAATAATAATCACAATCAATTAATATTAATCATCTTCTTTTCTCTTTTTATATTAGTCTTGCATTTCTAACAAAATCACATAAAAGCCACCATTGTTGAAGAGCTTTTGGAACTTGGAGGGTGGACTCTACCGGGACTCTAGTAGCGACCTAGGTTGCACCGATACGGACACGGACACGGGACACGGGTACGTATCGGACACGTGACACGACATTTGAAATTTTGTAGGATACGGACACGGCAGGAAAAAAATCAATATACATATTTAAACAAAGAGAATTTGAAGATTTTTATACCTAAGATATATGTTTGGATACTTATTCTGTCCCAATAATCATAAAATAATAAAACAAAAATTAAAGTCGGATAAATTTGAAGTTAAAAATGAAATCTTAAAAATTCAAACAATTGTACTAATATAATATAATTATTAGTTAGTTATTTAGTCTTAGAATAAGTGTTTATAGCATCAAGTAACCACCATAAACCTATAATATTGTCATTTATTAAATTCGGAACCCAATAAAACAACGTTAGGTATGTCCGAGGAGTCTCTAAATATTACGAACCGGGTCGGACACGTCTCCAAATATGACGAACCGTGTCCGATACGTGTCCAAATAAATTTAAAAAACCGGACACGGTTTTACAGGTGTCCGACACGTATTGTCGTGTGTCCGACGTGTGTCGGTGTCCGACACGTGTGTCTGACACGACACGTTGGTTTGGAGGAGTGTCCGTGCAACCTAGGTAGCGACGGTATTCGGTCTTATTCGAGGGCAGTAAACAACACGAGATTAATTCCGCATATAAGGTGTGTCCTTATATTGAGACTTTGAGTTCTGGGCATTTTTCTTTCCATTAAGTTGACTCCAATTTTTTTTGCCCATTGTTTTGAGGGGGAGGCCTGCAAATGTTCACATGTTTTGTGGGTTGTATTTTGTTTTTTAGTATGCGGAGTATTATGAAAGTATTGGTATCTGTTCACCTACGGTTACTTTTATGTTTTATAAGACATGTGTTTTTTTCCTTGTCAGTTGTCTATTGTGTATTGTACGGAGTTTTATCGGTTGTTGCGTTTTCTTTTTAAGTTTTGTTCGCTTACTGATGATCTACGCGTTTTACTGGTTTTAGAAGTACACCAATTATATAACTGACATGGATGTACGAATCTGTTTTGTACAAAATGTAAAATACGAATATGTTTTGTAGTATTCTATTTTAATTTTGTGAATCAAGTTTTTACTAAATTTAAATAGTAATTGTAAATTTGTTTTACAATTTTAATATCTAAGTGATATATTATCAAACTAATTTTGATTGGTTTGTGAGGTACACGAATTTGTTTCTTTATAACGTTGTGAGAAAAATTACATTTAAAGAATTTCGTTATTTATTTTTTTGTGATGATTATGAGCTTAGCGAATTTTTCGAACGACTAAAGTAAATAATGAAATTTTTTGGGATAATATAATTTTTCAAATCGTGCCTAATGTCCATTTAAAATTATATACTTATAAGATGGCTAAAAATATGATTGGTGACTTGTCCACGAACGAAAAGCTAGATGGTACAAATTATGATATCTGGCATAGGAAGATTCAGTATCTTCTTAATAAACGTGAGGTTCTTGAGACCATAACCACTACTGTAACTAAGCCGAAAGAACCTGAAAAACCTGAGACGCAGGAGGAAGCGGTTAACTATAATGAAAATATGAAACTCTACGATGAATGGTTCTAAAAGGATCGTTCTGCACGCTTTACTATGCTGTTCTGCATGCGTAATGATTTGATTGGTGAGTTTGAGATATGTCTCACTGCTAAGGACATGTGGGATAAGCTTAAGATCACATTTGGTCAAACATCAGCGACAAGGCTACGTGCCTTGAACCTGAAGTGGATGGATTATTCGATTGATCCAAAACACAATGTGACCGAACACTTACGTGTCATGAGTGCTATGATACGCGATCTCAAAGCTGCTGGGCGAGATGTGCCTGATGAGGAGCAGATTGTGAATGTGCTTCGCTCTCTCCCTTCTGACACCGAGGAGTGTAATAATTTCAAACTCCTAATGTCTTACAGTGAAAATATTAAGACTTTCACTGAGCTTGCTAAGCATGTGGAGATGGAGGTAGAGCGTCAAAGGCGCTCAAACCACCTACTCCGGTTGCTGCTTTTGTTGTTCAGAATAAGTCTAAGAACAACAAGGGTAAGCAGGGCAAGAAGGGGCGTCGCCCAGCAAAAGCTCATGGACCACAGGGTGGAATCCAAAAGCAACAAAAGGCTAAGCCTAAAGAGGTTAACTTAGCACGTGTGAAGTGCTATAATTGTGAGAAGAAAGGTCACTTTGCTCGAGAGTGTCCCGAGCCAAAGAAGATACGGGGGCAAGCAAGCACATAGTTCGTGATCGTGATGGTTTTGTGGACTATCATCGTTTTCCAGTTGGTTCACAGACCGTCATGCTAGGGAACGGAAGTGAGGAAGATGTCCTAGGAACCGACACCTATCAAATAAAGCTTCGTGGAGGCAATACGTTGCTTTTACATGATGCCTTCTATGCACCAGGGGTGCGGTGTTGCTTAGTTTCAGTAATTAGTTTATTGAAATTAGGATTCATTTTCAATTTTCATGCAAGTAGTCTGGATATTTTATATCATGGTGATGTTCTTGGCCATGGTATTTTGAAACATGGTTTCTCCATACTTGACTTGGATGATATTTATGATAATTCGTCTTATGCTTTTGTTTCTCATTTTGATAATGATTCTGAATCTGTTAAATGGCATGCTAGACTTTGTCATATTGGCCAAGAGCGTATGAATAGACTAGCTAAAGATGGTTTTTAAGACAAACTTACTAGGGTTAAGTTGCCCATATGTGAGCCTTGTCTAGCTGGTAAAGCAAGCAAGAATCCTTTTAGTAAGGCTTCAAGAGCTCTATATCCTTTAGAGTTAATCCATTCTGACATTAGTGGGCCTTTAAATGTAAAGGCACGTCATGGGGCTATATATTTCCTCACTTTTATAGATGACTATTCACGTTTTGGGTACGTGTATTTGTTATCTCGTCGTTATGAAGCACTTGATACGTTCAAGCATTTTGTGACGGAAGTTGAGAACCAATTGGATCGAAAATTTAAGACTCTTCGAACTGATCGTGGTCGTGAATACCTTTCTGATATGTTCAAAGGGTTTTGTGCGGAAAAGGGTATACGTAGACAATTAACGATTCCTAATACTCCACAACAAAATGGTATTGCAGAGAGAAGGAATCGTACCTTACTGGATATGGTTAGGTTGATGATGGCCCAAGCTAACCTACCAATTAGTTATTGGGGAGACGCGTTGCTTACGGCAACCTATATTCTCAACCGTGTCCCAAGTAAGAGTGTACCCCTCACACCATATGAGTTACGGTATGAAAGAAAGCCCTCTTTGGATCATTTACGTCCATGGGGTTCGGCAGGCTATGTGCATAACCCTACCCATAAACATGGCAAGCTTGGTCCGAGAGCTACCAAAATGGTGTTCATAAGATATCCTGAGCACTCCAAGGGATATGTGATGTATGGTGAACATCCAAATGGTGGCATGACTGAGATAGATTCTCGCAATGTCGTTTTTCTTGAGGATGAGTTCCCAAGTATCGGTGACATGAACAAAGATCTTGAGTTGTATGAGTTACAAGAACTATCTCTAGGTGAAGAAGGGGGATTTAGAACTCCTGATATCACTAGAGATAGTGAAGTTCCTAATAGTGACTTGAATAATGGGAAAGGTTCCATAGTTCAAGAGGATCAACTTGAAAATGAGGCCAGTCCTCAAACTTCAAGCAAAGAACACGAGATTAGTCCTCAAGTTCAAGATTCTTCACTTAGCGGCATGGAATGTAAGAGCGAGAGAGGTAGAGTCCCTCGACGATATTTCGATATCGAAGAGCGAGATGAACTAGCTTTTCTTTGTGCTTTTACTGAGATCGATGAACCAACTTCCTTTAAAGAAGCTATGGATTCACCAAAAAGTCAAGAATGGATGGATGCTATGAAGGATGAGATGGACTCAATGGTAAAGAATGAGGTTTGGCAACTTGTTGACCTTCCGCCCGAACGTAAGTCAATTGGAAATAAGTGGATTTTCAAAGTAAAATGAAAGGCAGATGGATCAATTGATAAGTTCAAGGCCCGACTCGTGGCTAAAGGCTTCACCTAGATCGAGGGTGTAGACTATGACGAGACATTTTTCCGGTGGTGAGAATTGACTCTATTCGCCTATTGCTAGCCATAGTTGCCTATTTGGACCTTGAGTTGTTCCAAATGGACGTAAAAAATGCTTTCCTCAATGGTACACTTAAGGAAGAGATGTACATGAATCAACCTGTTGGGTTTGTCTCAAAAGGTCAAGATGACAAAGTATGTCGTCTAAAAAGATCCATATATGGTCTAAAGCAATCTTCTAGGCGATGGTACTTCAGATTCCATGAGGCCATAACTGATTTTGGTTTCTATATGGTGGATGAAGACCATTGTGTGTATGTCAACAAAAGTGCAAAAGGGATTGTGTTTCTCTCATTGTATGTTGATGACATACTCTTAGTTGGTAATAACTTGGAGATGATCAATGCCGCTAAGAAGTGGTTGTCCTCCGTCTTTGAGATGAAAGACATGGGTGAAGCTAGGTATGTCCTAGGCGTGGAAATTACGAGGGATCGTTCTAAGAAGCTTCTTGCTTTGTCTCAAGAGTCATATATCAAGAAAGTATTGGAACGTTTCCGAATGCACAATTCCAAACCCATTGATACTTCGATCGAGAAGGGTAAAACCTTAAGTCTTGATCAATGTCCTAAAACAGATGCAGAAAAGAATCAAATGAGGAATGTTCCATATGCTAGTGCGATAGGCAGTTTGATGTATGTCATGTTATGTACACGGCCGGACATCTGTTATCCGGTTGGCTTGGTAAGTCGTTTCCAAAGCAATCCCGGGCTCGCGCACTGGCAAGTAGTTAAGAGAATCATGCGTTATCTTCGTGGTACAAGTGATTTAGCTCTCTGTTTTCAAGGAGGGGACTTGCGATTGAAGAGATACTCGGATTCCGATTTAAGTGGTGATTTAGATCAGTCTAAATCAACCTCGGGATATGTTTTCATCCTTGGTGGAGGAGCAATATCCTGGTGCAGTAGGAAGCAAGACTGCATAGCTTTATCATCTATGGAAGCAGAGTATGTCGCTGTTAGCCTTGCCGTTCAAGAGGCAATGTGGCTTAGGTGTTTTCTTCAGGATCTTAAACTTACTCCTAAAGTTGACGAACCTATTGAAATGATGTGCGACAATACTTCTGCTATCCAATTTGCTCAGGATCCCAAATGCCATAAGAAAACAAAGCATATAAAAAGGCGTTATCATTTTGTTCGAGAAGCAATAAAGGATAAAGAGATAGCCATTAAGTATATTTCGACCAACAAGATGATAGCTGATCCGTTAACTAAACCTTTTCGCAGAGATGTGTTTCAAGCTCATGTGAGGAGCTTAGGTTTGCAAAGGTTTTAGTTTTACACTTGTAATCTTGTTTATTTTCATTATGGACATGTATGGGGTAATGGACTTACATTGAGAATTATGGAATAAAATTTGTTTTTCTTCTAACAGATGTTCATGAGCATATGTTGCATTTTTTTTAGGCACGTTAGAGATGTCACCAAGCTTTATGATGCCTAGTCACACAGGTATTCGCCTTGATGCTAGATGAGCGTGCAAGATGAGGCTGAGTCACATTCACACTTGGTGTGTGCATGTAGTTTGTTGACTCATCACAAAGTCGCCTTAGTAAGTCTAAGATGAGACTCGAAAAAAGTCGAGTATGAAAAACATGTCTTTCATACCATAGTTGTCCAGTATGAAAAACATGTCTTTCATACCATAGCTTATAAGACCAAATCTTGAGTGAAAGATTGAACATTAAGTATGTTGATCAGGTAACTTGAGTTTTTGATACTTAAGTAGTATCGGGACTATAGATTTGCACGACATAGAAGAGTGACATGCCCATCATAGTGGGAGCTATGTTGTGACACATATATCATACTATGTGTGTTTTGTCGACCGTTATAGGAGTGACAGATGGTTCCCTAATCTGTTACGGTGTGAGCCCTTTTTTGGATTTTGTACCCACCTTGGAACGATGCCCTTCTAACTTGGAACTATGAGATGAAGTAAAAACTTGATGATGCTACTTTAGCGTGATTTCAGAGAATCATAATTATTTTGGTTCAATGGTTCATACTAGGAAAGCAGTTGAGTGAAGATGGATTTTCATTAGTGTCTAAGGAATGGTCAATTCAACTACACTATGTTAAGCCCGGCCGGCGGTTATATTGTGTATATAACTACGTAACATGTTATAGCATAAAGGGACAATGTATGCTGCGGTGTTGTTTTGAATGATCTGGGGAATCGTTATTTTTTTTGAAAGTGTTATGCTCCGTATTAGTTTTGATGGTGACTTAATATAGCACTACTTGTTACAAGTTGGTCGCACGCTCCATTTTCTTGTATGAGATGTGATTGATAGTTTTTTTTGAACTATGTTGTGATAAGCTTAGTTGTGTGACTAAGTGGGAGGATTGATTCAGTTATGTGGCCGAGTGGGAGTATTGAAATTCAAACGGCCACCTAATTGTGTATGCTACAAGAATCTCTCAATCAGTCATAATGAGTGATTGATCGCCTCCCAATCGGATCGGTCGTTAACGAAGGACGGGGGATCAAACGATATTTGTAAGATTCGGAATAACACAAAAACTACTAGAGTAATCGTGGTAAGTCGAGGTCGGTCCACAGGGAACGGTGTGTGTTTGTGAAGCTTAAAGTGTCGTATTTGATGTCTTAGAGGGGGGGTTTTTCTAGGGGTCAAGTCTTAAACTAAGGGAATATCTAGAGAAATAGCTAAGGGTGGTCAATCTAGGGAAAAGGCGTTGGGGAGAAGTTGGGATTCGGTACTTGGAGTCTAAGAAGGTCGGAATCGAGTTTTTGTCGCAATATTGATAAACTCACCTAAAATCCCGTTTTCGCGGCGAATGAGGGTAAGTCCCTAGTCATTGTAATTTCTAACCCGAGTTTCCCCATATTGATAGAAATTAGTCAAGGTCGGTCTAGTTGGCCGGACTAAAACAACAATGACACAACACCATAAATAAGATAAACCAACATGCAAGCAACCCACCAACATCCCTATATTCAAATAATCCAAGCCCTCATCCCTAAACTCCCCAACAAGAAATCTACTCACACATCATTATGGAAATTATCACAACATGCATATTAATTAGATCTAAACAAGATGATGATGAGAAAACAACACAAAAACTAAACTAGAGATTAGAGAGTGGAAGAGAATTATACCAACTATATAGATCTATAAGAAATAAGAAGATATCATAGATAAAGATTGAATCTTTGATGAATAAAATGGAGAACTTGTCACTAATCCTCCAATAAACCCAACAAATCTTCAAATAAAACTTGAATAATCTTCTTACAACCTTGAAATCTAGATAATTGTTGATGGAAACTTGTAGATCTACTATTAATTACTATGTAAACTACTAGAATTTTTGAGGATTTTTCTAGATTACTACTACGAATGGATGGTGTAATAGGATGGTGGAGTGGTGTAGTATCTTCCCTCCTTAGCACAATGGAGAGGTGGTTTAGGCAATGAATTAGGGTAACATATATATATAGTAATCTCTTAATGGGTTTTTAACCTAAAGCCCAAATCCAACTTTATGCTCCATTAGTGAGACAATCTCCCTTTGCATCTCCATGGGGTGAAACTTCGCCCTGCGGACTTGACGTTAATTCCCATCGGGTGAAATTTTCGCCCGGTGAGATTTTCTTCCATTTTTGGCGTTTTTGGCACTTCTTCCCATCGGGCGAAATTTCACCCGGTGGACGAAATTTCGCCCGGTCAGTTTTGCCCGGTGGGTAAGCTCGGAAAATCTTCGGGGGAGGCGTTTCACCGTCGGGTGAAATTTCGCCCGGTGGTGTCTCACCGGGTGAAATTTCGCCCGGTCATTTTTCGTGGCCTCGAGTCTTGTCTCATTCTTCGTTTGTTCGATCGGATGGCTTTAAACTTTAAGTTGTGTGCTTTGCTCTTTGGACGGTTTTCCCTTCTCTTGTACTCGTGGAAGCTCAATCGTGATTTTTGTAGCAAAACCTATCAAAATTGATAGAAAAACTACCAAAAACACGTAAAACGCACAAGAGGGACGCTAATGCGAGAAGTACGCAAAATATGGCGATAATCGCACTCAAGACTCGCAAAACGAGGGAAAAACGGGTCTAAATGGGAGGAAAAACGGTCTAAATTTAGCACACAACAATTCCCCCACACTAAACCGTTGCTCGTCCTCGAGCAAAGACCCAAAAAGAAATTACAAACTACTACTACTAGCTAGACTATGCTAAGCCGATACGGGGCAGTTAACGGGCCCGCTCTGTCCCTTCAACTCACATCGAAATACTTATGAGGTAAAGTACTCCCATGCAAGGCAAGTTGGGGCTTGATCAAAATGGTGGATGCGACTAAACACACAAAAACATATAACACGAAAGAATAGACGCATCCAAAGCAAAAATAATACACCGAATCCCTCATCGAGACGGCGGGGAAAGACACCGATTACTTACCTAAAACAACAATAAACTTCCAAGATAAATCACCCACGTAAACAAGGAGCAAAGCCTAATACTATGACAATTAAGCAATATAGATGTTGATAACTTAGCTAGGTGCTCCTAATCTTCTAAAGGGGTAGTACGGGGCGTATAATGGAGTGGAAAAAGTGAACCATGGATTCGTTCGACACTGTAGGTAGGTACAGTCCCGCTCTCTTTGGCTAAGCCAAGAGGGTCGTTCCAAACTCGAATTTCCTAAATTAGACCAAATAAAAAGGTGGAGTGTTTACAATTATTGGGATGGATCGACTCATCACCGCTATCTTCCGACCTCAGGACTCGGTCCTCTAGTTGGCACTTCACGACGACGAATCGATCAAAGGGCTTTTTTTTTTCTTTTTTTTTTGAAGGAGATATTTTTGATAATTTGATTTTCATTTGAAGCTCCTTTTCTTCTCCTTTGTTTTTTTTTCTTTCTTCTTTTTCATATTTTTGTGCCCTTTTTTTCTTACTTTGCTTTCCCTTTTTTTGGCTTTTTGATGTGGTTTGTAACCAAGCTTGTAGATTATTTTTGTGTAAACTTATTGTGATGATGAATAGGTGGAGGAAAAATAGGTAATCGAGAACGCGCGCCATTCCGGATAACCCACAAAAGATGGAAAGGATTTGGACTAAAGGTGCAATGGTCATTCGAGGAAGGTCAACTAGAAAATGGGATGCGGGAACCAAGGCCTAACTCCTCCATGGGTGGTCAAGGTGGTCAAATCCAAACCCCGAAGTAAACCTCTAGTAGAAAAGGTGGACTCAAAGCTAAAGGATCAACAAATTCATTACCTAAGAGTCATTCTACTAGAATAAGGTCCAAAATCTACAATGGGTTATCTACAATGGAATGTAAACTCTTGTTATAAGATTTGTAATCGGGTTTTCGAAAAGTTTTAATCCTAGACACACTATACAAAAGCAAAATAAAACGGAACACACGAAAATGAAAAAGCAAATAAAAGAAAACACAAGTAAAGTCATGAACTCCATACTCCATCAACATTCAAGCACAATTAACCACAACACCAAAATGCTCACTTTGAGAGCCTCCAATAGCAACAACCTAACTCCTCTACAAAATTAAAGAAGAAAGAAGGAAGGAAGTTACCAAGCGGGTGCTTTCATAATCTCTTCAATTCATGCTATTAAGGTGGTGGTTACCTGTAAGAGTAGAGAACAAGACCATACACGGGACAAACATAACGAGAAAAGAGAAAAGAAAAGAAAAAAAAAATGTTTTTGATTTTTCGAATTTTTCAAATTTTTATGGATTTTTGAAAGATTTTTGAAAAATAAAAGATAGTAAACTCCTCCCCCACACTAAAACTGTACATTGTCCTCAATGGACAAGTAGGGAAGAACGAAAAAGACGAAAAAGAAAAATAAGAAAAATCTTTTTGGATTTTTATGATTTTTAAATGTTTTTGGGTTTTATAATTTTTTGAATGTTTTTGGATTTTTCAAAATTTTTGAGAAAAGAAAAAGGAAAATAAAATAAAGAAAACGATAAGATAGTGGCGGGCCTAGGTGCAATAACATCACCTAGACCCTAGCCAAGTGGCTAAGAAAATAAAAATGAAAGAAAATAAAATGAAAGGGTGAAAAATTGGGCGTAGGTGTAGTCACGTCACCTAGCCCGGATTAAGAAAATTTGAGAAAGATTTGATTTAAAAAATTTGGATTTTCAAAGGGTCAATGGCGTAATCACATCGCCAAGAGACCGGGAGCAATACCAAGGCCGCGACGGCCGCAAAAATCATTAAATGGGACGGTGGGACAGCTTGCAATTTTTTTCAAGATAAAACGATCACAATGATTATAATGATGGGACAGGGAATAAGGAACAAGATTAGTTCAAGGACATACAATTGTAGATTAAGACTCACCGACTCCACACATATTTACCCACAACACATACGAACCACATAATCTACCGACTCTTGTAGGGGGGGTCTAGTCTGAATAGTCATTTGACGCAAAGGAGGCCGTGGGAGTTCCTTCACCGGCATACTCCCAAACTCCTACATCCCCCTAGTTGTTCAGTCGGAATTCACAGGGACCTGGAGGTAGGTCCCAATTACGAGGGTTATAAATATTGGTTCGGTACTTGCTGGGGACAATTAAGGCACGGTCATGGCTAAGAGAGACGAGGCGGTGGTCAGGTACATGAAAGATCCAAGTAGGGAAATAGGCCTCGTCAAGCCAGACACGGGGGTCATGTGGTTTAAGATGGTCGGTCGCATAACCCAAATTTTTCGCTATTAAAGTCAAAAGACCACCACAGTCGACGGAGGGGCGTTGGTCGATGATAATTTGATGAAAGTGTAACGCCACGACGATAGGTAGGTCAAGGGGATAAGGGTTACCGAGTAAAGAGTCACATATCAATTGTAGGACACACACATTGAGGTTAATGATATTGTCGATAGATGGCAAAAGACAGTGTGAAAGGATTTCAGCGAAATAACGAATGGCTGGGTTACAGATTTCAGCGGTAAAATTAGAATTGGGTTCGAAATCACGTTGACCCGGCGCTATGCGCCTCCATAAGTCTCTCCTAGTCGCACTACTTTGCGAATCACTTAGGGGTCTACTTAGTCCGGTACCCGATGAGGGCAAACCTAGAGCTAAGCTAAAGTCTGAAATATTTAAACAGTGATTTCTACCAAACAAATTAAATTTGAACTCTTTAGGTGCGGTCAGGTTATCGATTGTAAAGGTACCTAAAAACTCATAAGTCAAGTCTTTATTTGTGCAAGGCACAAAATCAAGGAGTTTACTAATACCAATTCTAGATGATAACTCTCTAATATCGTTCTTAATTCCTAAAGTTTTCATTGTGAATGGACAAGGCCATCTCGTACTTTGAAAAGCTTTTTCAGAGAAGGTGCGAGCAAGGGATGAATTAGGGCACGGTAAAAGTTTAGGCCTAGAAGACTTACTAGAAGATGAACATTTAGAAGGATTAGAAGTCGAGGCCATACCTTGTTTACGCGCGGCTCGTTGAGCTCTTGTCTCCATGATAATAATTTGCAAGAAAAATCCCGAAACTTTTGCTTCTCCTTTCTTCAAAAACCCAAAATAAATATTCACCCAAGTATGGAAAGAAGTTATGAATGGAGGTTGAATATGGTGTATGGAAGGTGGTGTAATAATTTTGTGATGGTTGAAAGGGTGAAATGATGAGTGAGGTGAAAATGGTGGTATAAATAAGGGTGTTTTGAGAGGGAAAGTGAAAGTTTAAAGTTGGTGGTAAAAATTTGGTGTAAAAAATATTTGGAGGGAAAGTTATGTTGAGGTAAATTGTTGGAGGGAGGTGAAAATGTAGTGAGTGAGTAAAAGGTGTAGGTGATTGGCCAAGTCACACCGCCGGGTGAAATTTCACCCGGTCGGGCACCATCGGGTGAAATTTCACCCGACGACTTTTCGTCGTTAAAATCGTTTTGCCAACATTTTCCACCGGGTGAAATTTCATCCGGTCAAAATCTCACCGGGCGAAATTTCGCCCGGTGGTATATTCTTCGGTTCCGGCAATTCTAGCAACTTTTCCGTTGGGCGAAGTTTCGCCCGGTCGAGTCTCACCGGGCGAAGTTTCGCCCGGCGGTCTTCTTTGCTGCGTTTTTTTCCGCCTTGCCATTTCATGGCTCTTCAATAATCACCTAGAGATTCAAATATATGACTCGACTCTCATTACATAATCAATATTTCCCACAAACATGCTTGTGGTCTTCGATTTAAGCTCCATAACTTCTCCAAATGCTTGGTCTTCATCCAAATTTATGCTCCAATGCGAAATCCAATTTCAATCATTCTTCTCAAGCTAACAAAACTAATAAACTCAAAGAAATATGATACATATATACAAGGTGGTTGTTGAGGATACCACCAAACCTACTTCGATTTCGAGAGGAGGTTCAAACAATGCTCCCCGATGGGAGCTCACCAAACTTCATAGTAGCAAAGGTCTCACGAATATGACCGGGATGATAAATCTTCAAACGTTGCCCATTGACCATAAACTTCCCGGTTTTCGGGCTTGATATCTCTATCGATCCATATGGTTGCACTCCGATCACTTCGAATGGACCCGACCATTTTGATTTCAACTTACCGGGGAAGAGCTTAAAGCGAGAGTTGAAGAGTAATACCTTATCACCAACGGAGAAGTCCTTACGAAGAATTCGAGAATCGTGCCATTGGCGAGTTCGTTCTTTGTAGAGCTTCGAATTCTCGTAGGGTTCAAGTCTTAGTTCTTCTAATTCTTGTAGTTGGAGAAGGCGATTATTTCCTACAACACTCTCATCGAAGTTTAGCTCTTTGATTGCCCATTTGGCTTTGTGTTCTAGCTCCACCGGTAAATGACAAGCTTTACCATACACAAGACGATAAGGAGTGGTTCCAATCGGCGCTTTGTAAGCCGTCCTCAATGCCCAAAGGGCGTCATTTAATTTCAATGACCAATCCTTTCGGTGTGTATTTACAACTTTCTCTAAAATTCCCTTGATTTGATGGTTGGAGATATCGTCTTGCCCATTTGATTGAGGGTGGTAGGCTAAGGACATCTTGTGGGTGATACCGTACTTCCTAAGAAAGTGTTCAAAGGTATCCTTCCTAAAATGAGAGCCTCCATCGCTAATTATGGCTCTAGGCATACCGAATCTTGGGAAAATTACGTTCTTGAAAAGCTTGATTACAACCTTGGAGTCATTGGTGGGGGAAGCTACGGCCTCGATCCATTTTGAGACATAATCAACCGCGACTAGAATGTACTTGTTACCAAAAGAGGATGTGAACGGACCCATGAAATCAATGCCCCAAACATCGAACAATTCAATCTCCAAGATAGGTTGAAGGGGCATCTCATTTCTTCTTGTTATATTGCCACTTCGTTGGCATGCATCACATGTGAGAATGAAAGCTCGAATGTCTTTGAACATGGAAGGCCACCAAAACCCGCTTTGGAGAACCTTGGCAATTGTCTTTTGGTTGGCCAAGTGTCCACCATAAGATGTCGAGTGAAGGTGCTTCACAATATTATATCCTTCTTCGGCCGTAACACATCGTCGGTAAATTCCATCTACGCATCGGCGAAATAAATAAGGCTCGTCCCAATAATAGCGTCGGGCTTCATAACGTAGTTTCTTCCTCTCTTGCGTGGAATAATCGTCCGGAATATAGTGAGACACTAAGAAATTGACGATATCGGCATACCAAGGTGTAATAGTTTCAACGGCCATCAAGGCCTCATCTCTCATAGCTTCATTGATGGGAATGCCATCTTCTTCATTGCTCTCTTTACTTACTGTTAGTCTACTAAGATGATCCGCTACCAAATTCTCCGATCCGGCTTTGTCTTTAATCTCAATATCGAATTCTTGTAAAAGGAGCACCCACCGAAAGAGTCGGGACTTTGTCTCCTTTTTAGACATGATGTAACGAATGGCCGCATGATCGGTGTGAATAATGACTTTCGAACCGGTAACATAATTTCGGAATTTCTCCATGGCATAGACAACGGCAAGTATCTCTTTTTTGGTTGTGGTGTACCTCGATTGGGCTTCATCTAGGGTCTTGCTTGCATAATAAATCACATGTAGCTTCTTATCAACCCGTTGTCCTAGAACGGCACCAACGGCAAAATCGGATGCATCGCACATGATCTCAAATGGAAGATTCCAATCAAGAGCTTTGATAATCGGTGTGGTGGTGAGAGCGATCTTTATCCTACAAAAGGCCTCAAGACACGAGTCATCAAAAACAAAAGGTGCATCTTTCATAAGCAAAGAAGTCAAAGGCTTAGCAATCTTAGAAAAGTCTTTAATAAATCGTCTATAAAAACCGGCGTGACCTAGAAAATTCCTCACCCCTTTGACATTCGTAGGTGGTGGCAAGTTCTCAATCACGGAGACTTTTGCCTTATCGACTTCAACTCCTCTATTAGAAACAACATGACCTAGGACAACACCTTGTTCGACCATCAAATGACACTTTTCCCAATTTAAAACAAGTCTATACTCTTCACATCGAGCTAACACTTGATCAAGATTTTCAAGACAAGAATCAAAAGATGTACCATGGACACTAAAATCATCCATAAAAAATTCCATGGATTTTTCAATAAAATCGGAGAAAATAGCCATCATACATCTTTGAAACGTTCCTGGCGCATTACACAATCAAAATGGCATCCTTCTATAAGCATAGGTGCCATAGGGACAAGTAAAAGTGGTTTTCTCTTGGTCATCGGGGTGAATAGGTATTTGAAGAAATCCGGAATGACCATCGAGGAAACAAAAATAAGAATGATGCGCCAATCTTTCAAGCATTTGATCAATAAAGGGAAGGGGAAAATGATCTTTTATGGTGGCCGTGTTCAATTTACGATAGTCTATACACATGCGCCAACCGGTAATAGTCCTAGTGGAAATTGACTCACCCTTTTCTCCTTTAACAACCGCTATTCCTCCTTTTTTTCGGCACAACTTGTACGGGGCTAACCCATTTACTTCCGGTTATTGGGTATATAATGTTAGCCTCATACAACTTGAGGACTTCCTTCATGACAACCTCTTTCATGGTGGGGTTCAACCTACGTTGACCCTCAACCGAAGGACGGTGGTCATCATCAAGGATGATCCTATGCATGCAAACATTTGGGCTTATGCCTTGGAGGTCGGCAATGCTATACCCGATGGCCTTTTTGTGCTTTCTCAAAACAATTAAAAGTTTTTCCAATTGAGGTCCATCAAGCGTAGCATTGACGATAACGGGATAATTAGTTCCTTCAAGAAAAACATATTTGAGGGAAGAGGGGAGTGGTTTAAGTTCAAGATTAGGAGGAGAAGATACCATACTCTTACCCACCGGTAGTGGTTCTACCTTTTCATCATGCAAATATTCTTCTTCAAGAGGTGGAGAGTCAAATGGTTCCTCTTCTTGCTTATCATCATCTATCAAGCTATACTCAACCAAACTATCAATAACTTCAATGGAATTCATTTGTTCAATCATTGCTTGTTTAAGAGCTTGAGAAAGGGAAAACTCTACCGACTCGTTCCCTATGTTAAATGACAACTTTCCATTCTTAACATCAACTATAGTACCACCGGTAGCCATAAAAGGTCGACCTAAGATAATGGGGATAATAGTGTCTTCGGGCATATCCATGACAACAAAGTCGGAGGGGATAAAGAACTTACCAACTTGAACGGGTACATCCTCAAGTATCCCAAGTGGGTACTTGACGGACCTATCCGCAAGTTGAATCGACATGCTAGTGGGTCTCATCTCCCCCACACTAAGTCTTTTAGCAATAGAATAGGGTAACAAACTAACACTAGCCCCTAGGTCGCATAAATCTTGATTAACAACAACATTTCCTACCGACAAGGGATGGAAAAGCTACCGGGATCATCTAATTTCTTTGGCATTTCGTTCATAAGAATGACACTACATTGACCCGTGAGAGAGACACATTCTTTGTCCTCTATTGTTCTCTTTTTAGTCAAGACATCTTTCAAAAACTTGTAATAGAGGGGCATTTGAGAAATTACCTCGGTGAAAGGTAAATCTACCTCTACTTTCTTTAACATATCCACGAAACGGCTAAATTGAGCATTCTCCTTGTATGGCTTAGCTCGCTCGGGAAAAGGCAATGGAGGAACAAAAGCGGGAGGCGGTGGAACATTAGATTCTTCTTCTTCGGCTAATCGCTCCGCCTCTTTTCTTTTGGCTTCTTCCGCTTCCATTTGCTCTTTCTTCTTTCTTTGTTCTCTTAGTTCATTCTCCGCATTTTGGAGGATATCAAACCCCGCTTGTATTCCCCGGTTTTGTTTGGGGGAAGTGGAAGATGATTCTTGTGGTGCACTTGGTTGATTAACCTCGGATGGGGTATTCTTGGTGTTCAAGTTCAAGTTCTTATATGGGTCCTCATGTTCTTTGCCAAAATTACGGCATTTGCTTGGTGCGAAGGATCTCTTGGGTTTTGGAGTTGACCGGACAAACCATGGGGTGGATGAATTGGTGCGGCTAAGGCTTTTGTTGCTTCTTGTGATTCCCAAACTTTTAGCCTCGCCTTACTATCTTGATGTTCATTCCATAGTTGGCCAACGGTTCTATGCAAATCATTATAATTTTCCCATGAAGGACCCCCTTGACCAAATTGAGAATTGCTTGGTTGGCCATAAGATTGAGAGGGTTGATTAAATGGTTGTTGATTGTAACCTTGGTTACCATGAGAATTTCCTTGGAACCCTTGATTGTATCCATGATTAAAGTTATTACCATGTTGATTTTGATAATTGTTGTAGTTGTTAGGAACATGGAAGTTGCTACCTTGTTGATTGAAGTTGCTCCTTTGATGAGGAGGCATATATGGGGGCATCTTTGGAGGACCTTGATTAAAGGGCCTTTGTTGACTTTGATTGAATGGCCTCATTTGACTCCCTTGGGTGCGCGGCATCGGATTTTGAACATTTTGATTTCCATAAGAGAAATTAGGATGAAATCTTGTGCCGGCATTGTAGGTATTAGAAAAAGGATCAAGTTGAGGTCTTTGCCCATATACTTGTATAGCTTGGACTTCATTTGGCTCTTCAACATAAACTTCTTCATTAGGAATGCAAAAGCTAGAATCATGACTATGATTGCCACGATGATCACATTGAACTTCCCATGTTAATTGCTTTGGAGGTGATGGTTGCCTTGGTGGAACACTTCCTTGAATTTGGTACATACCTCTAGGAGTGGGCTTAAAATTCATGCCATCCATTCTCCTTTTTAATTCTTCAAGTTCCGTTTGGAATTTCAATTCATTAGAACTCGTAGATGAGTTCACTTCAATTTTCTTTCTAGAATCCCTCGATTGACCCATTCTTGAATCACTCCTTGCCATCTTCTCAATAAGATTCTTAGATGCCTCATCGGTGAGAGAAGAGAAGTCTCCTCCGGCGGCCGAATTGAGGTTTTCCTTGGTTCTAGATGAAAGGGTGTTATAAAACGTTTGGGTAGTTAGCCAATCGGGTATTCCATGATGTGGACATTTGCGCAACAAGTCTCTAAATCTTTCCCAAGCCTCACTTAGGCTTTCAAATTCATCTTGCTTGAACGTTTGTATCTCCATGCGATATTGGTTAGTCTTTGACGGCGGAAAATATTTCTCCAAGAAGGCATTAGACAATTGACCCCATGTTGTGAAAGTATTAGCGGGATGGCCTTGAAGCCATCTACGAGCTCCATCTCTCAAGGTCTTCGGAAATAATAAGCGATGCAATTGGCATAAAGTTAATCCATTGAGACGGGCTCCTACTAATTTTTCTTTAAATGAAGCGATGTGCTCTTGAGCATCTTCTTGAGAAAAGCCGTGAAATGTATCTTGTTGGACCGCATTAGTCAAAGAAGCTTTCAATTCATAGTTCTCGGGTATCTCTTCGAAATCGACGGGAGAAGGTGTTTCTTCATGTGTGAGTTGAGAGTGCGAACCTAGAGTCGCCATTGGTTGGATTGGTGGTGATGGTGGTTTTGGAGAATTTGGAGAATTTGGAGGGGATGAAATTGGTGGTGGTGTTCTCGGTGATGGTGGTGGTGGTGGTGAATTTTGTGAAGTGGTAGGTATGGAAGGATTGTTTGGAGTGGAGTTATGTGATGTAGAAGGTGTAGAAGGTGAATGTGGTAGGATGGGATTAAGGTTAGGGGATGATAATGAAGGATGTGGAATGATGGTGGTTGAGTTATTTCCTCGAAAACGCAATGCTCTAAAAGTCCTTTCCGGCTCCGGATCGAACCACAAGGGCGATGACGTGTTCCTGGGCATAAAACTCAATTAAACGGTAAGACTCCTAGCACCTCGCGGCACTAGGGAAAAGAGAGAAGAGAAAAGAATCAAACACAACAACTAAAAACACAACAACAACTAGCCGCTCCCCGGCAACGGCGCCATTTTGATCGCCTCCCAATCGGATCGGTCGTTAACGAAGGACGGGGGATCAAACGATATTTGTAAGACTCGGAATAACACAAAAACTACTAGAGTAATCGTGGTAAGTCGAGGTCGGTCCGCAGGGAACGGTGTATGTTTGTGAAGCTTAAAGTGTCGTATTTGATGTCTTAGAGGGGGGTTTTTCTAGGGGTCAAGTCTTAAACTAAGGGAATATCTATAGAAATAGCTAAGGGTGGTCAATCTAGGGAAAAGGCGTTGGGGAGAAGTCGGGATTCGGTACTTGGAGTCTAAGAAGGTCGGAATCGAGTTTTTGTCGCAATATTGATAAACTCACCTAAAATCCCGCTTTCGTGGCGAATGAGGGTAAGTCCCTAGTCATGGTAATTTCTACCCCGAGTTTCCCCATATTGATAGAAATTAGTCAAGGTCGGTCTAGTTGGCCGGACTAAAACAACAATGACACAACACCATAAATAAGATAAACCAACATGCAAGCAACCCACCAACATCCCTATATTCAAATAATCCAAGCCCTCATCCCTAAACTCCCCAACAAGAAATCTACTCACACATCATTATGGAAATTATCACAACATGCATATTAATTAGATCTAAACAAGATGATGATGAGAAAACAACACAAAAACTAAACTAGAGATTAGAGAGTGGAAGAGAATTATACCAACTATATAGATCTATAAGAAATAAGAAGATATCATAGATAAAGATTGAATCTTTGATGAATAAAATGGAGAACTTGTCACTAATCCTCCAATAAACCCAACAAATCTTCAAATAAAACTTGAATAATCTTCTTACAACCTTGAAATCTAGATAATTGTTGATGGAAACTTGTAGATCTACTATTAATTACTATGTAAACTACTAGAATTTTTGAGGATTTTTCTAGATTACTACTACTAATGGATGGTGTAATAGGATGGTGGAGTGGTGTAGTATCTTCCCTCCTTAGCACAATGGAGAGGTGGTTTAGGTAATGAATTAGGGTAACATATATATATAGTAATCTCTTAATGGGTTTTTAACCTAAAGCCCAAATCCAACTTTATGCTCCATTAGTGAGACAATCTCCCTTTGCATCTCCATGGGGTGAAACTTCGCCCTGCGGACTTGACGTTAATTCCCATCGGGTGAAATTTTCGCCCGGTGAGATTTTCTTCCATTTTTGGCGTTTTTGGCACTTCTTCCCATCGGGCGAAATTTCACCCGGTGGGCGAAATTTCGCCCGGTCAGTTTTGCCCGGTGGGTAAGCTCAGAAAATCTTCGGGGGAGGCGTTTTACCGTCGGGTGAAATTTCGCCCGGTGGTGTCTCACCGGGTGAAATTCCGCCCGGTCATTTTTCGTGGCCTCGAGTCTTGTCTCATTCTTCGTTTGTTCGATCAGATGGCTTTAAACTTTAAGTTGTGTGCTTTGCTCTTTGGATGGTTTTCCCTTCTCTTGTGCTCGTGGAAGCTCAATCGTGATTTTTGTAGCAAAACCTATCAAAATTGATAGAAAAACTACCAAAAACACGTAAAACGCACAAGAGGGACGCTAATGCGAGAAGTACGCAAAATATGGCGATAATCGCACTCAAGACTCGCAAAACGAGGGAATAATGGGTCTAAATGGGAGGAAAAACGGTCTAAATTTAGCACACAACAGTGATTATGACCATAATTAGGGATAATATAATTACTCATTAAATCAGTCTTAGTGATAATTATTGCATCCTTAATTAGCCCATTCAATCAGTCTTAATTGTGATTATGATCATAATTAAGGAGATTATGATTACTCATTAAATCAGTCTTAATGGTAAGTATTATGTCCCTAATTAGCCCATTCAAACTGATATGTTTTGAAGATTATAAAAGGACTGATTCTGTGTGATTCAGTACAAAAAAAAAGAAATAACACAATACAGTACAAATCACATAAAAACCACCATTGTTGAAGAGCTTTTGGAACTTGGAGGGTGGATTCTACCGGGACTCTAGTAGCGATGGTATTCGGTCTTGTTCGAGGGCAGTAAACAACACTAGATTAATTCCGCATATAAGGTGTGTCCCTATATTTTTCTATAATATGTTGAATTGATTCCCATACAACAAATAAATGGAACATCAAATGTATCTCTTCTTCACGAAAATGCTTCATTCAGTAGCATGTTAAGTCATGTTATGAGAGGTGATGATCCATTGTCTTGTGCTTCCCCACAGACGACGCCAAATTGTTTCGGAATAAAAGTGGGTCCCTGACTTTGGGCTTCGCGGTTCTCCTCGGCTCCGAATGCGTGCCGACGGTGATCCTGCAAGGTAAACTCCGTGCCCGGGGGAACCTCCGGGGCGGAGCCTCCGACGCCCAAGTTAGTAAAATATATGATTGAATATAGATATTTAGGGAGATAAGAGAGGTAGAGAGAGAATAGAGAGGAATATGTGTGAATCAATTGCCCCCTTTCCCCTCACCCTAAGTGGGGTATTTATAGGGGAAAGGATGTAGTGACATCACTAGGGTGATGTCACCCATGATATCAGCATGGTGATCAGTAGAGAAGTCTCTCTGAGTCAGTTAATGACTACCCGTAAGAGGGGTAGTCTGATAGGGGGTTCGGCCTCTAGGGTCGGCTAGAACCAAGTTGGGCCTTCTCAATCACGGGAGTCGGGCCTATGCGTCTGGGGATTTTTATCCCCCATCACCTTCAAAACGAGTAAGGCACTCGTACAGGGGCACTCGATCGAGTGACACCCCAAAACAGAGGCAGGGGGTCTTTAGAAGGGTCACTCGATTGAGTCCTTTCATTGACTCGATCGATTGGTCTCCCTTACATTACAACGTGAGTTTCTCACGTCATTCAAGCCTCGTTAAATATTTTTATACGACTTTGGTCATCACGTGTAAAGACAATCACGTGTCTTCCTTTTCAAAATCATGCTACATATCGCTTCTATATTCGTCTAGCTCAATTATAATATCGTTATGCTTGTTGTATTGTATTTCCGGGTTGTATTTCCGCCCATGTAGCTTGTAACTTGCTTTCGCTTTTATTTACTTTTGATGTTAGTCGTTTATCGTTTCATAAATAAACATTACATGATAAATCACTTCGACGTGAACTAAATGCATTATGACGTAGCTTACGCATAATCCACATGTTTAGTCAAAATGTCATTTGCATAACATTCAATCGTCAAACTAACACGCGTACATGAAAACGAACGATATCTAAGTAGAGGCCGCTAAGAGCGGGTGGAGTTGGTGTCCTTTGTGGGCTTCCTAACACGTACCCTCACCCCATACTCAGAACCATGGTTTCCGGATGTCCGAAACCGTTGACACACGAGAGTCATTTGATGCACGATTCCCGATAACTCGGCGTCGGTATCGTAATGCAAAAGGACGAACCCCTAAACTCTAGCATTAAACGCGGGTCGTGCTTTGTGCATGATTCGCCTAAATGCAGAGTGAGTTCGAACGGGTCCTGATTCCTATAAAGTTCGGTGGTGACTCCTAACTTCGATTTAAATTTCAACACCAGATCTATCTCACCACGAGATTCATTCGCCTACCCAAACCCGCGCGTGGCCGCGTCGGGGTGGACCTATGTCATGTCCACAGCTAGTTATTAAGCGCATGTACTACGGTCTACTGTTATACTATTATCTCCACAATAATGAATTTTGTCTCCTTCTCGATGTGCAGGCCCGTTGAATAGGATGTTCACCCGGTTCTAAGAATCGGGGCCCATGATGAATATGGGCCTCATCTTCTTTATATTAAAACAGAAACCACTTCCCAATTTTTAAGAACATGGAAAGCTCACATCTTGAAATAAGCCTCAATTTTTATACTTTTCACTTTCCATCTAATGTGAACGCAATGTTGTGTGCATTCAAACTAAATGCCTCAAATTAGCCCAAAATCTCCTCCAAAAACAAACAACAACGGGATTTGAACCCACGACCTCCAGATTCTATCCCATGTGAACAAACCACTGATCCAAGACATAACTTTGTGAAAAGTTTGTAGAAAAAAAATATAGTAGTCTTTTACGAAGAAAAAACAAGGCAAACGCAGTTCACAAGCACCATAATTACTGTTCTTGATCTACTAAATCATTCCTTGCACTTCAACGTTTCACGAGGCATCTTCACCATCTTTCAATTCATCATTCAATTCATCCTTCTCGAAAATGCATCACCAATTTAATTGATCTTATTAATTGCTATTCTTCATCAATACTCTATGTCATTATCCGTAATCCTTCTCGAAAATAGTTGTAGGCAGTCAATATCTTGAATAATGCTAAAATACTTTTCCCCAATTTGAATAATTCAAAGCATCGGTAATATAAGTCGTGCTTTATAGTTTATCTACCCATCTAATAATCAAAAATTCACATCTACCCATCTAAGTTTGTCGATATTTGGGGTTTTTCCCTTCATAATTCTAATTTCTTAGTTTCCTTTATAATTTATCTATTTGTTTGTGATTGATTAGGTTTGGAAGTGTAATTGTTGTGTTAAAATTTGTGATCTTAGAAAGTTCAATGTAGATGAATATAGCAGGAGTGAAAGATGTGGAAGGAGATGCTTCAATGTCAATGCCAAATTTTGAACAACAGGTTTCTACTCACTTCAATTTACTTAGTTGCATATCCTTTTTTTTTGTTTAAGTTTGCTATGATCATAAATTCATAATCCAATTTCTTCTTTTTAGGGTGTCTATCAAGGTAATAATCAAACCCCACCTAAATTAATTCAACCCCTTTCTGCTTTCTATCTCTGATTTCTTTTGTTTTGGTTGGTAATCGTTGAATGCAATTCAGGAATGAGATAGGCAGAAGCTTCTGGAGCAAAGTAGGTTGGAGCGAGATCGCCGTCTTTTTCACCGTCTTCGGAACTCTTCTGCTACTAAAATTCATGTCCTTTTGATGGTTTTTTACGGTTTTAGATTCTTTACTATTGTTCTTCAATTGATATTTTGTTTTAGGGCAGATTATTTTATTTTGTTTTTTAGGGTAAATTACTGAATTGCCATGTCCTTGATATGGCCATGATAACTGGGATGTGTACTTGCAATATTTTTTTTATTTTTTTTTATTTTGGTTTCAGATAAGTGTGGGATAAAGAATTTGAGACTATTTTCAAATTTTCTGAGATACTTTGTAAACGTCTGATTTGAGAGATTTTCAATTACTGGACAATTTTCTCAGGTAGTTTGTAAAAAATTTGACTTCTTTATCTAAAATCTGATTTCAATGATAATAATGGTAATTGAATTTTATAAAAATCTGACTTCTTTTTCAATTTATTTCGTGAATTTCTAGGCAGAAGAAAGGAGAAGAAGGCAGCGAAAAAACAAGGCATCATGAGGACCATCATTTAATTGGTAATTATTTTAATTTTTTTTGGTTAATTTCCGTTTTCTTAAGAAAAAAGATGAGGTAAAACCGTAAAAGTTCAAGTTCTCTTTTTTGTAAGATTGTTGAACAAATCATGGGTTTATGATGATGCATGTTTGTTAACGTGTGTACTTGCGATTTATGTTGTAAGTTTTATATGATGTATGTTTACGATTTATATTTTAATTTGTCATGATAATTATTTGATTGATAATCTTACCATTATTGAGTTATTAACATATGCCCATTTAATATCGAGTTCTTATTTGTTTCATTTGATTCTTTCCGTATTTGTTTATAGTAACGTTAGTCGATAATGATTAATTTAATTGATGAGACATTCATCAAAGGGTTAGTTGAAGATTATAGACTAAATTGTGGTGTTTAATTTGCAAGTAGGGATTAAAAATTTATTTACGATCATAAGTTACTTATTAAAGTGAAAAGTTTAGATTTACGATTAACTCATTTATCAGCCGAGTTTGCCCAATTGTTGTTTTGCGTACCGATAATAAGTTAGATTAGATAAGTCGAGTTCAGATCATAAATAATCAGCGTAGTGAGCGTAAATTTGTTACATTCAATTAGAAAGAGATAAGTGAGTCATAAATTTGAGCAAAGTTGTATTTTTTTAGAATTAGGCACAATTTTTATCTTTGTTTCTGCATTGTACTCCGTAAATGAATTTATAAACAATGAATTTATGATTAACAATACTTTTATGTTAATCAATCATGGGAAGTATTATTAGTAATATTATCTTCAATAGTATGCTTTTAAAATTGGTACATTTAATTAAAATTTAAAGAACATAAAGCATAGATGTATGAAAATATTGTAAGTATTATTAGTAATATTATTAGTAATATTATCAGAATTTGTATGCATTTAAAATTGGTACTTTAATTATAATTTAAAGGACATAAAGCATAGTAGATGTATGAAAATATTGTTTCTATATGTTATGTATATTACTATATTGCAACTATCGGAGCATCCCATGTATATAAGAAAAAGATCTCATAATCTTACGAGGTGTCAGTCAGTAAAGATATACAGAGTAACTGCTATAAACGACATAATTCTAACAGAATAATTTTTTGAAATATTTGCCTAATATATTTGCCTAAGCGAATGTGATATTTATAAATTTATTTTTGATATTCAATTATTCAGTGTTATGCAGTTGTGATTTTGTGAAAGTTGAAGTTTTACTTGAGAAAAAAAAACGTTATTTTAAAAAAATAAAGAGAAAAAAGCGAATACTTTTTTAATAAAATAAATATAATACTTCTTAATTCTCATGTTATAATTAATCTCTCAACATAAAATGATTTTAATAATTTAGACTTCGTTTAAAAAATTTACTGGATACATAATGAATTAATGACCTATTTTTACAATAAAAGACGGGGTCATTTTAGAATAATTGTGATTAACGTGATACATTGTCCATAATTTCTTGGTATCTCGATAATGTGGATTTTATTATGCAATAACTATTAATACTCCGTAAAAAATAACCAACAATTAAATAACATGGTTCACATAATCATAATAAATATACAGACATTAACTAATACTCCAACATACTCCAACCTGTAATTAATTCTTCAACCTTCCCCGTAAATTTCTCATTTCATATCACTTGCATTTTGATTCCCATTACTTTGCAATTTTTTTTTAAAAAAAATTATATCTAATAATCTAATTTTAACTTTTCTTTTTTATATTCTAATCGCATATTTGAATATTTTCTTAGTTGGTGCCACTTCTTAGTTTGATAATATTTTTTTAGTAATTATTATCGCAAGAAAATTGTTATTATTCATATTTTTATTAATTCTTATCTCAATAATGTATGATATATATTATATTTTATTTTTAAAATAGAATCTAAGTGCAACGTATGGGTACAATAACATTTGAGAATTGCATGCAATAATAATAATAATAATAATAATAATAATAATCTTTTATTTATTAAAACAGGCACCAAGATAGGTGAGGTGGCACATGTCTTTGATGAGTATTTCAAAATACTCAAGTCTCGTTAAATCAACCTAATTATGACAATTCTTCCCATGAAAATATGAAAGCATCCATCAAAGAAATGGACTACACAATACGGGCTTGACTATTGTTATACACAATATGAGCTACACAACCTAATTAAAGATTGATGGTGTTGGTGTTGAGTTGCTTCTAATCTTTTATTTATTAAAACAGGCACCAAGATAGGTGAGGTGACACATGTCTTTGATGAATATTTCAAAATACTCAAGTCTCATTTAAATCAACCTAATTATGACAATTCTTCCCATGAAAATATGAAAGCATCCATCAAAGAAATGGACTACACAATACGGGCTTGACTATTGTTATACACAATATGAGCTACACAACCTAATTAAAGATTGATGGTGTTGGTGTTGAGTTGCTTCTAATTGACTCAAAGATGATTTGTTATCTTATATTTTCATGGTCAAAATTGTATAAACATACTACAAGTCGACGGTCTTCACTTGCTCGAGTCATTCATGTTTTTTAATTAATTTCATAATATATACGGAGTAAATATTATTCATTTTCTAAAATATATAAATATTACTCCCTCTGTTTCTTTGATATCTTCCACATTTTCTTTTTCAACCATTTCTTTGATTTCTTCCACTTTCCTTTTTTCTATCACACTTCTCTCTTACCTAGGTGACCCACTTACTTTACTCACTCTTTACTTTTACTTATTTTATTGTTTTTCTTAAGAAATGTGTCACTTTTAAGGTGGAAGATATCATAGAAACGGAGGGAGTAATTTTTATCGTAGGGAAATTATTATTCATTTTTTTTATTAATTCTTATTTCAATAGTATATAAGTATTACGAATATTCATTTTATAAAATATATTGGTACATACAAAAGAATTTTCCAAAAAATCATTTTTATTTATTTTCATAATTTAAATATTAAAATTGATAATTCTTTGTTAGTACTTTCTCTAATATAATACATAGTATTTTATATGTATTACAGTAACATTTTATTCCTATTTTAATAAAGTAATGTCTTTTAAAGGCTCCACAATCAATCTCACATTTTAAAGATGATGTGTCAACACCACAAATATTTGGGGAATATTATATTAGTTGTATTAGATGCAAACATTAACTTGACTATTAATCAACTAAATCAACTATAGTTAAATCTAACCAATTATGTTAACCATCTCTATTTTATTAAATTAATGTTAAATAAAGCTCTCGCATTCATGCTCACCCACAATTTTTTAAGGAGTAAAATATTAATTTGAGGGGAAGTTACCTAATGTACCATTATAATAAAATAATCGCTTATTAAATTAAAATGAAATCACCATTAAAATTATATCAGTAACTATACAAATTATCATGGATACAATATATTGTCAAATTGATCATCATTAATCAAAGAAAAACTAAAAAACCAATTGATATACGGAGTAGTAAAAAAAATTCTTATAAATTTCGTAAGATTATGATCAACATTTTGAAGTTCTTTCATTATAACAAATTGTTTAAATGCAATTCACGCATTTACCATAAGAATTAACATTTGTATTTTACTGTAATACGCAAGTAAGAAAATGACATGTATGTAATCATGAAGTTTTATTATAAAATGATACATAAAATGATACGGAGTATGTCAGAAAGATTTGAATTAAGAAAATACGAAGTACTAGTTTTTGAAAATAATAAAAGGTTAACAAAATTTAAGAAAGTTAATCTTACATTTTACTCTTTGTTACACAATTCATGATATTAACTATTGTTACGCAAATTTTCATGTGAGAAATCTCACAATAATGCAACATAAATTCGATATGTTACATAACTACAAAACGTTTGATTTGCTATAAATTCAAAATCAATTAATTAATTATTCTAACCCCGTAAAAAAAATCATATAACGAACTACGTATACGTAGTAAAGACTACAGAATAATATTAATACAATCCCGTGAATTTTCACGGGGCTTAATACTAGTATTATATAAAGTCATATGTTCGGGTCAAATTGGATATATACATTAGAAATCATTTTTTAAATAAATGGTGGTAAATTAGGTGGATATAAAAATGAATTAATTTTAAGAAAAAATAACGCTCTTAAACACATTTGTAGTTCCCAGATGCATAATTTGCATTGATTAGGTATGGATAATTTGTAGTCCCAAATGCAATTAAAAAAAAATCTACTCTTCCAATTATCTATACTTCTTCGATCCGAGAAAAAAATTAAATTATTTCATTTATAGCTCAGTGGGAGTTGAGGCTTTAGTAAAATTAATACGGAGAAATTAAAAATGAGTAACAATGTAACAATGTTGCACATTCTCATTGTTGCATTTCTTTCCTTTTCCAATATTTTTTTAAGACACTCATATTTTATCTTTCCTTTCGAATAATTTTCTTATTCTCCCATTATTTTTTTCTTTCACATAATTTTATTGAGCCACGTTTTCCCCCTATTAACCGGAGAAAGGGAAGAACATTTCACATCATCAACTATTCAATTGGCAATTATTTTACCGATTTTTGTCCCAAATTTCTACTCTTATTTATATGATTTTATTATCTGATTTTATTTTATTTGTCCGTTTTGTCTTAGATCTAATTACGAGTAGTTGACTTCCAACTTAGTTAATGTATATTGATCATATTGCTCAGAATTTTGCTACCATGCATCAATGTTTCTATTTGTAGGTGCGGACTCAAGATAGACAGGACAAAGTGAGTCGAAACGGGTCAAACAAAAGCCAAAATAGATTCATTTTAACTATTTCACAACAATCAAATGATATTCAAGACGGGTCTTTCACTTATGCGCGTATCATATATACGCTTAATAAAACTCAATGTTAGTGTTTGAGTTATACGCTTATTGTAAGGCTATCCCATATATGGTTATCGTGTTTGATTAATTATGCATTTGTCGTAAAGAATTACTTATATAATCTTTGTAAATATAATAAATTTATAAACAATCCTGTGAGATTACATGAGTTTTGCACTAAGTGCATAAAAAAAAGTAAATTGATTTTTAAAGAAATAAGACTCTTAAATGTATTTGTAGTCCCAAATGAATAATTTGTGTTGATCAGGTTTGTATAATTAATTACCAATAGACTCTTAAAAAGTAAATACCAATAAGTATTAAATGAGTCTCGGTAAATACCAGTAAGTTTCGCCTTTAGTTTGTAATACGAAGTACTCCCTCCGGACATTATTTTTTGCCCCATTTCATTAAAATAGTCCTCACATATATTGAGTTAGTGGGGCGAAAAATAGTGTCCGGAGGGAGTATAAAACTACAGTGTAATACACGTGATAAATTACGGGAGTCTATTGATCTTACTTTTTAAATTCTGAAGTATCGAAAGGTTTATTATCAATATTGAATGCGTTTATTGAAGCAATAAAAATGATTTCTATACATTACACATTCCGATGAAGTCTATAGGGTTGTGTACGTTCAGTAATATAACAGAGAGTTTGACCGTTTGACGGATATTATTTTTCACTATTCTTACACGACGAAGATGCCAACTAACTACAACTGATGATAATCGATCAAGATCAAATAGTTGGTGAGGAATGCCTTCATTCCTCAACTAATAGATTTTTTTTTTTTTGGATTTAAAGAGTAATTTGAGGATTACGGTTGGGTGTATAAGGGTCGGGTTTATAGGGGCCGGGTTTATACGGATTTCTACATTTATCATAAGGGTCGGGTTTGTACGGGTTTCCGCGTTTAGTATAACTATATTCATCGGTGGACAATTGACTGCTTTACGTACTCTATGTTGTTCATACTTTTGTCCACCTATTAATAAATAGATTAACTTTCATACTTTGAACGAATAATCTAAAATAATCACGGGTATTATATTTTTCTTGGGCACACATTTCAATATGTAACATGTTGTTTTTAGTTTCTTACACCTATTAGTATATTAATTAACTTTCAGTCTCTTAACGTATTCTCTCCAAACGATATTTGCTTCATAATATTTTATACTCCGTATGAAACTAAAACTGGACAACCCGTGAAAATTTTCACGGGTAACACACTAGTTATATATAAAATTTATACAAACACTAGTGGTGGTTTTAATTTCTCTTGGTTCAGTGGTAAGATGTTGGTCCATGTAATGAAAGGGTCTGGGATCAAACCCTAGCGCCCGCCCTTTCCTTTTTTTTTGGCTTCCTTTTATTCCAAACTTTCAGTCTATCATGATTCACTAGGTACTCACTAGGTACTAATGAATTAATTATGTACTGCAATTAATTATATCTTTGGCTTACCATATTTTTGTGGTTATTAGTGTTATTGAAAAATGTGGAATCACGACGGATTGTTAAAGGACATGAAAAAGTTTATTCATAAAACGATGAAAGGAGGTAGTACTACGTAGTCCGTAGCATTTAGTACTTGAAAATATCGTGTCTCGTTAGTTGTGCTTAATTTATACACTAAATATGTGCAATAATGTAGAATGTTTGAAAAATAAGTGCAATAGGTTAAATAACTAAATAAAATGGCCCGCATCGAGAAAAAAACCACACTAAATAATTTTTAAAAAAAATACTTGTATTGTATATTTAAATTGTTTATTTGAACTTCAATACATAAGAATACGATACATTATTTTTAATAGAACTTTTCTTTTTAAGCGGGGCCTCATTTTAAACTTTGGAACAGGGCCACACGTTACCATTTGACGGGCCTGTCGGTGTGGACGTAGCCAGTGATTTTGCTGGTGAACCACGTAAATCTGTATGTCAGTTTTACTATTGTTTGCTATTTGTTTTTTTGATCTTCCTGCATAATTAACAAACCGTTGGTAACAGGATGCCTCCGTTACAACATTGTGGCCGACGCTGCTCGGCGCAAGTCTGCCAAGTACTAGGCTTTGTGTGCGGGGCTTGACTATGATCAGTTCTTGCTTGCCATGCCTTTCTCTTTTTCTTTGCCGGTGGAGTCGAATATGGATGTTATTGTCCTACTCAAGCGGATTCTGAAATTTTTTGTGTCTCCAGATGCGGGGCACGCACAACAGCTTTTATTTTTACTCGACTTAACTTTGCTATTGCTAAAGGGGTGTAGGGCCAGACAATATTTCGGTTGCCCACTAATTTTTTGTAAAATTTGTTTTGATTCATCAATAAAATTCTAATAATTCTAATAATAATAATAATAATAATAATAATAATAATAATAATAATAATAATAATAATAATAATAATAATCCTCTTTAATTTTACTACTAAGAGAATAGAGGTTGCTTAGGTGGCGGGTTTAGGTTAAAAATTTTCCCTCCAAAAGATTTAATTTTTAATTATGGAAACAAATAATTAATGATACAAATCAACAATTAAATCATATTTACAAAATTTCTTTTTATACAAATTAAATTTTATGATAAATCAAAAAATAGAAAAATATAGAAGAAAAAAAATGAAAATCTTTATTTAGGTATTATTTTGACTTAATTTAATTAAAATACGGAGTAGTAATTAATCATTATATTAACTAAAAGAGTAAGTTTCCCTTTATTAACTTTTTTTTAATACTAATATTAATAACATATATGTTACGTTTTATTTTGTAGTACCGCAAGCGTACTGGTATTGTAGCATACGGGTCGATCTCAGGGAGGTGAATGATTAAGTACTAGCTAATTTTTTACTCAAGTTATCTACGCCAAATAATTCAAAATGGTGATTGTCTAACTAATTTTAACAAACTAGATGTAATAAATCGAGATGAAATCAATTATTAAAAAGACCTAGGGCAATGGTTCACCATTAACATGGATTATCGATGCAATCAAAATGTTACACAGCTTTGCCAAATTATCGTCTTGGGTGAGACTAGCATTCCTATTTTTAATCAATAATTTAAATTCTCCGTCGAGACATAAAAAGCCTATCTAGCATGTTATAAATCCTATTCTCATGGCACGAATAACAAAACTAAACGCATTAAGAATCGATACTAACATGTCTCAATTAGTCCAATTCACTATTCTCATGTGAAAGTTCAAATCTTGTTTCGGTTCTCTAAATTAAAACCCAGCTCTCGTCGTAATTAAAATTGAGTAGAAATTAATCGACAAAGATATAAACTTTTAGGCATGATTCATATGAAAACATCCAACTCTCGTTGTAATGATAATCTAGACTCAAACCTAGCAATTCAAACTAATCAATCAATTATTAAGCACAACCGAAACAAATCCAATTCAATAATTCAACAAAGCGCGATTAAAATCAAAGCAGCAATAACCCATATTGTCGGCTCACCAAGCCCTTGATAAAAAGACTACTCACAATTCATAATCACACTAACAATCAACAAATAAAAATCAAGAGTAGAGAATTAGGGAAACTTAGTCTTGAATAATGGATAAAATGATGAACTATCGTTTCTTCAAAGTCTTGAATAATAAAACTAAATTTGCATAAATCTCATAAAATTGCATAGGTTTTTGTGTATCTAGTCTAGGAATGAATAAGGATCCTCTAATAATAATAGTAATCCAATATAAGTAGGATAGAATAGAGGGAGATCAAAAGTCATGGACGGGTAGCTATTCGCTAGTAGCGGCACATTTCGCTACTAGCGGCACTCTGGAAGCTTCACAATTTGCATGAATTCTGATGAAGCTTCTACTAGCGGCAGTTTTGCTCTTCGTCATCCTCTAGTAGCGGCACTTGAAATTCTTTATTCTCTCTTCTTTGCTTTTCCTTTGATTTCTTCTCTTATTTTCTTCATTCAATCCTCGATATAACCCGGCATTTGACACGTATACCACCACTATAATCCGGGCATAATACATGAAAATAGCTAGAAGCGTCATCAAAAAACACATATATAACCAAACCATGTGAGATCATCGGAAATCACTTCGAATGTCACTAATATCGTCCAAAATCCACTCTTAAACAGTATAAATATGACGATATATACTCACAAGTAGTGCTAAAAATAGCACTTAACAAATTCCCCCATGCTAAACCTTTACTCGTCCTCGAGTAAACTCAAAAGGCATAAGACGATATCAGTGCAAGGTCTAGCGAACTCCCTCACTCACAAATGGTTAGCTCACAACTTCCTTCTTATATCGCCCTTACTACCTACTCCGAAATCGTCTAGCTTAGCATGGTCAACACCAAAAGATAAACCAAGGAGTCAAGTCAGTGTATGACTCCCCCATGCTAGCTCAAAAACACTCTCTATCAGAAGCCAATAATATCAACATTAATAAACATCAATTCACAAGCATATCTAAAAACGGGATCACAGCAACCAACGATCCCCAACACACAATCCAATTCCAACACAAAACTACGACGCCAAAAAATGATCCTAATCCTACCCCTTACCTCCAAACGCCGTCTTCTTATCTCGCCGACCGCCATGATGTTGACTATTTGCCCATAGTACGGGATATTGTGGCCCCTTTTCTTTCTTGCGGCTCTTTTTTTTTTCTTTTTATTCTTTTTTTTTTCATTCATATTTTTTTATCCCTCATTTTGCCTAGGCCGCCCTTTCGGGTTTTCAACCTAGCTTTTATTTTCTTTTTTTAGCTCACTTTTTCCACTCTGAACCTCAATGTTGCCTAGAACGTCTGCCCTTGCAGATTTTCATTCTAGCGAGGCCTCCCAATTTTTTGCCTAAGCCGCCCTTTCGGGTTTTCGACTTAGCGGGATTTTTTTCTTTTTCCTTTTTTTTTCTTTTCTTTTTTTTGAGAAAATAAATATATACACAAGTGAAATGTCCCTCCCCCATGCTTGAATCGAGCAATGTCCTCAATGCGACAAAGACAAAAATAAAAATAGGAAAGAGGGGACAAATCACCTATCAAGAAGAATCAGAGGGGTCTGCAGAAGGTTGACGAGAGCTACTACGTGCCTCCCGACGACTTTTAATAGCGCTGCTCTCGGCCGCTAACTCTACATAAAATTGCTCCGAAGGGGAAGTGTATGTGTTAGGATGTCTAGCCGATAAAAACTTGTCGAAACTTCGACACAACTCTAGGACTTCCCGCATAGCTAACCCTTGTTCCGCTCGCCAATCATCGACCTCTAACCTCCACATATCGGACTCCCTAGAAGAGGAAGAAGCATGTGTGGATGAGGGAGAGGATCTCTCGGTCGCATTTTCATCGTCACTACCATCCATATCATCATCATTTGACATCTCATCATCATTTTCTGCAACTCGATTTGCTACCCTTTTATCACCCGACTCCAAGATAGTAAGTGGGTCACGTGGTATAAAAAAATCAATGGTCCTTGGCCCGGTAGGAATAGATTGCTCCGTAGAACGAGGCAATCGTAAGTAAGGGGAAGCTTTCGGACTACGTCGCCATAAAAAATAACCACGGACCACCGAATCTTGAAGCATAAATGTACGCTCCAATGTATCAAAATCAAGCAAATAACCTCCCGTCACCGGTGTAACTGTGCTAGGAATAGTGACTCCAAATGGGTAAGTATCAATGTAACCATGTCACCCATGCTAATTTTTCCTTTAACGTTCTTCCTACACTTAAGGCAGCTAGATACAAACAGGTCAACCCAATCAGGCACCATCGAAGTCTCGGGCATCAATGCCCACAAATAACCCATTTCATTTTGACTAATCTTCGATGGTTGCCCTTGACAGAAAATCGCCATAGACCAAAATCGGTGAATCATACGGAGACATGGGTGAGGAATACTAGAGCTTACATCCCCCCTTCTCTTAATAGCTTGCCCCGTAATAGATGCCCAAAATATGCCCGAATCTCCACCTTTGAACGGATTCCACTCTTTTGTGCACTCCCCAACAAATCCAAAATTCTCTCGAAGCTTAGAATAGGAGATTTGATGGGAAGTTCCACCAAGTTTAAAATCAATAACTGGGCCCTCAGTTCTTTTTGAAGTTTTCAAGGTTGCCAAAAATTCCAAAGTATATCTAGTATACGTTGGTGCTTGTCGTTCCAACAACCCTTCCATTCTCACTCTTTTCAACAACACCGACATATGCTCTAGTAATCCTAACCGTGACAAAGTGTCTCGATCAAAGAATTTAGTTGGTAGGACATGACGGTTTGCTTGTCTCAAATTGGTGAGATAGACGAGCTCATCACCATTTATATGTGAAAGACCCAGTGGAACCGAAAGATACATCGTGAGAGTAGAAACGGTCTTAGACTTTGACTTGGACACATGACCCTTACCTTTTTTTACACTCCGTCCCATTTTTTCACTTTTTTTTCTTTTTTTTTCTTTTCAACTCACTAACTCACAATCAACCAAACTCCCTCAAATATCCTCACAGAACACTCACAAACAGGACTCGATAAGGCTCACACAACACTCACGGACACACACTAATTCAAATCCCGCCGCAAGATGACAATCACCTCACAAGAATGACAAACACCAATTTCCCTAAATGATAATCAAATCAAAACAACCCACCACCAACACAATTTATATACAACGGAAGACACTATGTTTTTTTTTATAGACAAAATCAATAACTTCGAATAATTTGAAATTAGTAACTTCAAATAATTGAAATTAGTAACTTCAAAAGAATTCAAATTATTTATATATATAAGTTACTAATTGAAATTAGCAATTGAGACACAAATAGTCAAAGAATAGCCAAACCTTCAATCGAGAGAAGAAAGTAAAGAAGGCAGCCACAACAAACTGAAGAATTCGTGCCAACAATGACTTAATTCCGACTCCAATTATACCCAAATCGTTCTTGATAGTAAAACCCTAAAAGCTAGGGTTTTTTTTTTTGGGTTGAATAGGGAGAGGGTGATGGCGGTTTGTGTGGTGGTAAGTGGCGGCAGAGGGCGGGTAGAGGGCGGTGGTGGTGGTGAGTGGCGGCAGAGATGGTGAATGACGGTGATTGGAGTTTTTTTTTCAATGTACGTACTGTACGTACTATTGTGTCTCTTTTTTTATTTTTATTTTTCCTTTTTTTGTCTTTTTTGTTTGAGTATGAAGGAGGAAATAGGAAATATACCTGATGGAATAGAAATTAGGGCCGCTAGTAGCGAATTAGGCCTCTAGTAGCGAACAAAAATCGACTTTTAGCATGAAACGTAGGGGGAAGGGCTGGAAACGCAGCTAGTAGCGGCTCAAATAGCCTTCCGTGGCCGCTACTAGCGGCACTAAACTTGGAAAATGGAATTCCCGCTTCTTCGATCTGGAAAAATGAGTCAAATTAGCTATCTCGGACTCATTATAACATCGTATCACTCGTATTTTTGGATTTTTTGAATTTTTAGTTTTATTTTTTTTTAGTCATAAAAATTAAAATAAAATTATAATAAAATAAAAATATGTACAACACGGGTTGCCTCCCGAGAAGCGCTTGTTTAGAGTCACGAGCTTGACTTCATGTTTTTTTTTCAATTGAGGGTGGGAATGACGGAGAGTGTATAAATCACTTTCACCTGAATCGGATCACCTGCAATATAGTGCTTGAGACGCGCACCATTGACCTTAAAACTCTGATTTTCATCGCTAGAAACCTCGACCGATCCATATAGGAATACTTTGGTGACTCGGAATGGTCCGGACCACCTCGAGCGCAGCTTGCCCGAAAATATTTTAAGTCGTGAGTTAAATAGAAGAACTAAATCCCCTTCATGAAATTCACGCCTCAAAATTCTATTGTCGTGCCATCTTTTTGTCCTCTCTTTATAAATTCGAGCGTTCTCGTAAGATTCAAGGCGAATCTCATCGAGTTCATTCAATTGCAAAAGACGACGTTCTCCCGCACTCTTGTAATCGTAATTAAGAACTTTGATGGCCCAAAATGCACGATGTTCTAATTCTACCGGGAGATGACAAGATTTCCCATACACCAATCGAAATGGTGAAGTACCAATCGGTGTCTTGAATGCGGTGCGATAGGCCCATAATGCATCGTCAAGTTTCATTGACCAATCTTTTCTCGAGCTTGCGACCGTCTTTTCCAAGATAGTTTTAATCTCGCGATTGGAGATTTCAACTTGTCCACTTGTTTGTGGATGATACGGGAGCCCAAATCGGTGTTGAACACCATATTTCCTCAACAATGCTTCTAGCTTCTTCTCAATAAAATGAGTCCCATTATCACTTATCAACACTCTAGGAACACCAAATCGGGGAAATATAACCTTTTTGAAGAATTTGGCCACGACTTTGTCATCATTAGTAGGTGTAGCGATGGCTTCCACCCACTTAGAAACGTAGTCGACCGCGACAAGGATATATTTATTCCCATAAGAGGAGGGATAAGGGCCTTGGAAATCGATTCCCCACACATCAAATAATTCAACCTCCAATATAAAATTAAGAGGCATCTCGTTCCTCCTTGATATATTCCCGGCCCGTTGACAACGATCACATGACTTTACAAATTGTGCAACGTCCTTGAATAAAGAGGGCCAATAAAAACCACATTGAAGAATCTTCGCGGAGGTTTTTGTTGTACTAGCATGCCCTCCAGTCGGCATATCATGACAATGAGAAATAATTGATGTTGTTTCCTCCTTGGGCCACATCTACGAATGATTCCATCGGTACACGACTTGTAGAGATGTGGGTCATCCCAATAATAGTGCTTAGCAACGTGATAGAATTTCTTGCGTTGGTATGAACTTAAACCTTTAGGAAGAATTCCACAAGATAAGTGGTTCACAATATCGGCATACCATGGCAATTCGGACTCGAGAGCAGCAATAGAATAAAGGTGATCGTCCGGGAAGGAATCATCAATGGGTAACTTATCATCATCGTCTAACAATAGGCGAGATAGGTGGTCAGCTACCACATTCTCGGCGCCTTTCTTGTCTTTGATCTCTATATCAAACTCTTGAAGCAATAGAATCCAACGAATCAAGCGGGGTTTAGCATCTTTCTTTTGCAACAAATACTTAAGTGCCGCATGATCCGTATGAACAACAACTTTAGAACCTACAAGGTAGGACCGAAACTTCTCAATGGAGAAAACAATAGCTAACAACTCCTTTTCGGTTGTGGTGTAATTAGCTTGAGCAGGATCAAGAGTTCTACTAGCATAATAAATGGCATGGAGTTTGCCATCTTTCCTTTGGCCAAGCACGGACCCAACAGCGTGATCACTAGCATCACACATCAACTCAAAGGGAATAGTCCAATCCGGTGGTTGGATAATAGGTGCTGATGTGAGAGCCTTCTTCAACCTGTCCAATCAGCTAATAGTTTCGTTAGTGGGCGGGCAATTTTTGAAAAATCTTTTATGAATCGACGGTAAAACCCCGCATGACCGAGAAAACTTCGCACCCCTTTCACATTAGTAGGGGGTGGGAGTCCCTCGATGACTTCCACTTTGGCTCTATCGACCTCGATACCCCGATTAGATATAATGTGTCCTAAGACTACACCCTCTTGCACCATAAAATGGCACTTTTCCCAATTCAAAATAAGATGAGTTTCTTGGCATCTATGAAGCACTCTAGTCAAATTTTGTAAGCAAGTGTCAAAATTAGTGCCATAGACCGAGAAATCATCCATGAAAACTTCCATGATGCGCTCTACGAGATCAGAAAAGATAGCCATCATGCACCGTTGAAAGGTAGCGGGAGCATTGCACAATCCAAATGGCATTCTACGATAAACAAATGTGCCATATGGACATGTGAATGTCGTTTTCTCTTGGTCACTTGGATGAATGGGGATTTGGAAAAAACCAGAATAACCATCCAAGTAACAAAAGAATGAGTGTTTTGCCAACCTTTCAAGCATTTGATCTATGAATGGGAGGGGGAAGTGATCTTTTCGGGTGGCTTTATTCAATTTCCTATAATCGATACACATGCGCCAACCCGTCACTGTTCTAGTAGAAATCAATTCATCTTTATCGTTCTTAACAACGGTCATGCCACCCTTTTTTGGAACCACTTGAACCGGGCTCACCCATGCACTATCGGAAATAGGATAGATGATGCCCGCGTCAAGCAATTTCAAAACCTCTTTCTTGACAACCTCTTTCATGTTAGGATTAAGGCGTCGTTGCGATTCAATAGAGGTGACATGATCGTCTTCAAGCAAAATACGATGCATACAAAAAGATGGATTGATTCCTTTGATATCATCAATGGTATACCAATAACACTCTTGTATTTACGAAGAACATCAAGCAATTTCTCAAGTTGAGTGTCATTAAGGTTAGCATTGACAATAACCGGATAAGTAGAATTAGCACCCAAAAAAGCATGTTTCAAATTTGGGGGAAGGGGTTTTAATTCTACTATAGGAAGATTAGGACGTACCTCGGGTGTAGACTCCAACGATAATACCTTAAAAGAAGGACCGTGATCATAATAAGAGAGAGAGGAATCGAGGAGTTGAGTATATGAAAGCAGCTCTATGTCATCGGTATTGTCCTCAACTAAGCAACTTTGGAGTGGGTCAGTAGATGCATCATCCAAAGCTCTTTCTTCAACTAGTTTGTCGACAACATCGACACGGTAACATACCTCTTTCAATGTTGGTTGACCCATAGATTTGTGGAGTTCGAATTCCACCTTTTCATTGCCAACACACATTGAAAGTTTACCACCCTTCACATCGATAAGTGTACCGGCGGTGGCTAAGAATGGTCTTCCAAGTATAATTGGAATTTGGATATCCTCCTCCATATCCATGACAACAAAATCACAAGGGAGCACCAATTTCTCAACTTGAATGGGCACATCCTCAATAATACCAAGAGGGTATCTTACCGATCTATCGGCCAATTGAAGAGATATTAAAGTGGGTTTCAATTCACCCATATGAAGTTTCTCACAAATAGACAGTGGCATTAAACTCACACTAGCTCCAAGATCACACAATGCCTTTTGGATAGCCACATTACCAACCAAGCATGGAATAGAAAAACTACCCGGGTCTTGCATCTTCTTTGGTAACTTGTTTTGCAATATGGCACTACATTCTTCCGAAAGAGCAACAACATTATGCTCTACTAGTTTCCTCTTGTTTGAGAGAAGGTCTTTGAGAAACTTGGCATAAGAAGGTATCTCAGATATAGCTTCCAAAAATGGGATATTAATATCAAGCTTTTTCAAAATTTCAATGAACTTACCATACCTTTGCTCTAGCTTCTCTCGTGCCAACCTTTGTGGAAAGGGAATATGAGGATAATGTACCCTTGCGGGTGTAGATGTGTCGTCGGCTTGCTTATCTTTTTCCACTTCCTCAATTGGAGCATCTTCAATAATTGGCTCTACCTCGGTCTCATCCACTACCACAATCTCCGGCTTGCTTACTTTGGTTGGTCGCACCGTATCTTCAAGTTGCTTCCCACTTCTCAAAGTAACCGCATTTATCTGTGCCTTGGGATTTACTTTGGTGTTCCCCGGGAATTGTCCACCCGACTTAGACAAAAGATTGATTTGTTGAGCCATTTGGGCCATTTGAGTCTCGGTCATTTTTTGAGAAGCTTTAATTTGAGAAATTGAAGTCGAGAACTCATCATTCTTCTTGTCTTGATTTTGCATATATTGAGTTTGTTGAGCAAGGACTTGCTCTAACATCAACTCCATATTGGTGGAGCTTGTTGTGGAATCGGTTGAACTTGTTGAACCGGTGGAGTTTGTTGTGGTCGGAACGTAGGCTTTTGCCCATAGCCCGGAGGTTGGTTGAAAGGCCTAGAAGATTGTTGTTGGTGTGACAAAGGTCCTTGAGCATTGTTGTTTTTCCAAGAGAAATTCGGATGATGGGCCCAATCGGGATTGTATGTATTCGAATATGGATCAAATTGTTGCTTTTGATAAAGAGCATTAGCTTGTTCCACCATTGACACATTTCCACAATCAGTTGAATCATGACCCCGAATACCACACAAATGACACGTAGAAACCGATGAGCTCGAACCACCTAGGCTAATCTTGGAAATTTGTTGAGATAAATCATCAAGGCTTGTGTGCACCATGTTCAAGTCATTGTTTTCTACCCTCCTTCCTCGCACTTGACGGTCACTACCCCAATGATATGTATTTGCGGCCATTTCCTCAATTAGCTCTTTAGCCTTATTCCATGGTAGACTATCTAAGCTACCTCCAGCAGCAGCATTGTAGACACCCGCATTTTGACCGCCAGGTGTCTATGGCAGTTTCCAAAAAACACCCGATGATGATCGGACGCTAACGTGTTTCTAAGCGCTCGGATACGGGCTCAAATCCATTAATCGTTTGCTAACACACTTACGGAGTACAAATCTCACCAAACGGACCTCAAATCCAGGCCCAGTGGATCATTCCGAGTCAAACAAGACTAATTTGGGCCGAAACCGACACCGGAATTAAAACCGACTTTTCACGATTGGGTCAACCCCGGTCAAAGTCGTTTCCGAGACACACAAAACAGCCATACAATCCTCAAAAGTCCAAGTCAAACATAAAACCCATCAAACACCCAAAGTCAAGGTCCAAAACAATGGACCCGTGCAACCCGACTGGGCCACTCGATCGAGTGACCCACCCACTCGATCGAGTGGGCGTGTTTCAAGCCCGACGGCAGGCTTCACGGGCCACTCGACCGAGTTAGCCCCATACTCGGTCGAGTAACCCTAAACCGGTGCCCTAGCCATGCCTATATAAGCAACCCCCTTGCAACACAATTACAAAAAAAATTCACAACCCTATAAAACCCTAGAGCAACCCTACACACACATACTACGTCTTTTGCAAACCCTAATCAAACCCTAATCAAACCCTTGCAATTCTACACTAGCAAAAACCCTAAACCTAGTTTTAGGAATCAATCCCGAGCCACCACAACTCAACCTCCATAAACCTCGAAGACTCTTGTGTTAAAGCCACGGTTACGAGTCCGCGCCGAGACAAGAACATGTAGGTTGAGGGTGTCAAAACACTCTCTTTTCTTCCCTTTCTCTCTTCGTCGTCTGTCTCCTTTTTCTTCGTCTTTTTTTTCGTTTTTTTATTTATTTCGTTCGTTGCGTCATAATATCGATAGTACTACTAATATCAAAGCATTAAAATATTTATCGATTTGTGTCGAATAAGAAGGATATCGGGATAAGGAAAATCGCATATACAAGTGTACTGCACACGCGTCGTCGGTCGCTTATCCCGATACCCCGACTATTTGATTATTGAGATAAATCAACTTAAACAACAATTCGTTATTATTTCTCGTCATCATCATCAATAATTTTGCATCCATCAATTTCTTTAAAAATCAATTTTAATAAGGGTCGAAACCCGTTGACACGGATCCGACATCACAATCCTTAGGGATTTATTTCGATGTCGGAGAAGTCGAGGGAATCAAGTTTTTATTCAAGTAAAGCATCGATTTTAGATTCGATACCAATTTCATAATTGGATATCGAATCTAACAATCAAGTCATATGAATTAATTAACGTGATTTGTTCATATCACGATAATTAATTTAAAACGACTAAAATCAATTTATCTTTTTTTTTTCTATTTCACTCTAATATTCCATATCGATTCAAATAATCGAATATGGGATACAACGAGTATTCAAAATTAGAATCAAGTATAAATTCAACAATATTTATATTCGGTTCAACAAAATTCGCGATTTATAAAAAACCAAGTCGAACATAAATTGTGTAATATTTATGTCCGATTCGGTAAAACCGTCGAATTATCAAAGCAATTCCAAAATCAATAATTAAATTGCAAACGAACCAAGTTCGTACAGGTGCTACTCGACCGAGTGCCTTAGTCACTCGATCGAGTGACATCACTAAATCGAGTCAGAATGCTTTTTACGACCACCACTCGGTCGAGTCTCATAGTGACTCGATCGAGTGGCTACGTACTCGACCAAGTTGGTCAATAACTCTGCCGAGTACGGTCTAGTAAGCAAAACAGAATCGTCTTTTAAAGGTCAACTCGATCGAGTCCATCGACTACTCGATCGAGTAACCTCATAACGACTAAAACAATGAGTCGTACATTCTTCTTTTCAAACTCGATAGTATTTTTATGACTTAGGTCAACGCGTGCTCAATCAATCACGCGTTTTTACTATCTTTTCAAAACATACATCATCATATTTGCATCTTTTCATCTCATCTCATATTTGCACAAACCGTTATTAGTCGTTATATCATTGCATCGTTACTAACGCGTTTGTTATTTCTTTTGTCAATTTAATTATTGTTCGTTTATTGTACTAAATGAACCCACATGCTAAAATTCCACTTTGACGTAGAATTAATTGCATTAAATTGACATAGAAGCCCATTTTTTCAATTTCATTCACATGCCTAGGAAAAACAATGTTTGCATAAGCATTTTTCCCGTTTTACTAACGCGCGTATTGTAAGTCATTAGAATTCTTAGTAGAGGCCGCTAATGTGCGGGCGGGGTTGGGTGTCCTTTGTGGGCTTCCCAACACGTACCCTCACCCCTTACTCAGAACCTCGGTTTCCGGATGCCCGAAACCGTTGGTGCACGAGAGTCATTCATACACGATATCCGATAATGTCGGTATCGGTATCGCAATGCAAAGGGACGAGCCCAATAAACTCTGACATCGGAAATGGGCCGTATTTTGTATACGGACCACTACGACATAAAGTGGGCTCGAATGGTTCCGAATAACCACAAAATTCGGTGGCGACTCCACATAGACCTAAATTTCAATTCGATCCATTCTCATATGGAGATTCATTCGCCTCCCCAAACCCGCGCGTGGCCGCGTCGAGGTGGACCTATGTCATGTCCACAATTTGGCGACTCCGCTGGGGATTAACTGATGCGTGACTTACCATCGGCATCCTCAGAGTGAGACTCGAATAGAAATCGTTTGACGAATACAATACGCGTTTTAGTTCTACGGTTCATGCATAACCCATAATTTCCCGGGCCGGTACTCGCGACCGACGTCCCACTATACCGTTGATGTACTCCAATATGGATATGTCAAAAGGTGTCCATAGTCGATTCGAGTGGGTTTCGCGGCATGTTCTAAGATCAACTCGACTTAGGAAGTCCGTCCCGATCAACGTCTAGACTATGTACACTGGTATAGACCCCTTATAGACCGACCGAGACTTAGTATAGAGCATACATGGCGTCGTTATAATGCTTGTGTGACTACGTGCTACTTGGTTTCCGAGTCGTTTTCAAAAAACCATCAACTTTTCAAAATTGCATCCTTTTCAAACTATTCGATTTCAAAACCCGGGACACATACCGAATTTAGGACTTATGATTTTATTCAAAATAGTCTATTTTCTAGCCGGTATGCTGCCCAAATCAAAACTCGAACTTTCAAAACCCGTGGCCCAATGACTTTTCGTCCTCTTTTTCGGAAATTTGGGCCATTCACCGAGTCCACTCGGTCCTTTTTCAAAAATCATCAATTTTCAAAACCTTCCACTTCTAGGACTTCCCATATTTAGCAGTGTCGGGTCGTGTCTTAAGTTGTCAAGGTCCGTAGCGTCGAAACTCTGTCGATCTTACATCACGAGTTTCCCCCCTATCCCAGTCCGCCTTATTAGACTAAGGCAAGGACCACCTACGTAGGACATACTCCTACAAAGGAGGGCCCGTCAACACAATCGAGTCAAAAGTCTGGGGATGTCTCACGTGAACCTTCCTTCGAACAAGACTCGGCCCACATGCCGAACTCTAAGGGAGGCCCACCTTTCACAAGTCACCCGTCTAGGTGTCTTTTCCGAGTCAGCCTTTTACAAGGCATAGCCCTATAACAAAAGGTTCACGGTCCTTACGTCTAAGGGTCACTCGTCCCACACTCGAGTATTAACAAAATCTTCAATCCCACTGGGGGCTACCCCTTAGCAGGGCGATCAATCACGGTTACTCTAAGGGTCATGTCTTACACGTGTCTCACATAACCCACCTTTGAGTCACTTAGATGCCACACCATCTGAGTCCTTAGTCTCACTTGGGGGCTATTCGTCGACGGAGCGATTAATCACGGTCACTCTGAGAATCGCACCCTACACATTCGGCTTAGGAGGGTCTAACCCAAGTCAAACATGGTCGCCCCATTTTCGAACTCACCCTTCTGCAGCTCGAGTCTAATTTGCGGTCGTTACCTCGTCTAGGTCAACATTAAAGTATCCTGGTCCGAGAGTCTTTGTCGACCCGTCGCCCCGGGCCGTGTCTAGTTTGACTCTCTCTCTTGCGCAAAGCCGAGTTTAGGCGAGTTCTAACACCCGTCGTTTCTTCCGATCAGGGACCCTATGAACGAGACACTACCAAACCACAACAAATCCCACGCCGTCAAGAAAGAGGATATCCAGGGGTGTATGCTTATGCTATCTTGCTCCATTAACAACATCTTCTCGAAAATCAATACTGCCCTAGATAACCTAAGTTCCAGGGTAACCACCATCGAATGAAGAAGACCTTGTAAGAACCCGATCTCGTCTAACACAGTTAGAGCGGGCAAGGCGGCCGATCACCCAACTGAGCCATTTGAAGGGTGAACAATCTTACGAAACTGTCCGATGTCCTCAAGATGACAAGGCCGAGAGAGGTAACCCTCAAGTCACCTCTCCAAAAAGCAAGAACCAGTCAAAGGAAAGGACATTTACCCACTTGGATATGTCCTACACCGTCGCTTTCCAGAGGTTGGTTCCGAAGGGCCTAGTGCTACCTATAGGCCCAACAGCCGACCCACCTGTGGAGAAACGTTCCAAAGCATGGAACGCCGAGCATTACTGCAAATTCCACAGAAGGAGGGGACACGATACAGAACAATGCTGGAAGCTGAAACACCTCATTCAAGACTTCCTCGATGCCGGGAAGACTCCCGTTTTGGAAACATTGTCACTTGCAAAGCCCCTCGTGGACTACACAGGGCCCGATGACCGAAGCATCCAATCTACCTCTCATGCACCCAAGAGTCCGGATTTGATTTAAGTTCGAGTCTCAGTCTGAGTCTAGGATGTTCTATTCCAAAGTCAAAGTCAAAGACAAAGTCAGAGTCAGTTGTATTCTGTCCTCCTTTTCAAAATTCAATAAAATCAGCTTTCAATATTCTTTCTCATATATACTCTCCTTATTTGTTTCCGAGGACATGATGAACACCATCATACACTGTGAGCAGAACCACGTGACTATTATAGGCACATCTATAATGACCGCAGGAAACCGAGCCCGTGTTTTCCTTTTACCTACTTCGTGTCTGGTATAGAAAAACCACAGAACTACCTTTAGCAGGAGCGGTATCGAATCCTATGACAAATCTAGGTAATCTCCTAGTTTGGGTTCAAGACGGGAGGCAAGCCCATTTCCCACAATAAAACACCCCTCCAACAAGACTAACCAATCCCTACCTTAGGTGTTAGTCTGACCGGCAAAAAAAAAACGAAAGAACACTGGACAAAAAAATCAAAAGTCAAAACAAAAAAAAGAAAAAAAGAAAGGGCTAAAGCAAAAAGAAGGCCATCAAAAAAAAAAAAAAAAACTGGACACAAAAAAAAAATCAAAAGTCCATGAAAAAAAAAAGCAAAAGGCCAAAACAAAAAGCAGGCCATCATCAAAAAATTCAGAATACCCATGACCGTGGTCAACGGTCAATTCAAGTGAAAGCCCCACGACCAGGGTACGGTCAAAATTATCAAAACCCATGATCGCGAGGTCAATCAAAAAATCAAATACTCAAGTGAAAATCCTTTGACCGTGGTACGGTCAAATTCAAAATTATCCATGCCACCCAATAGGGGAGTGACAATCAAGCTGGTCAGCTAACACCACACTCAGCCTTCCCACATTACAACCCTCAAGACCTTCCCGAGACCCAGGCCTGAGACAGCCCGGAATTTTGAGGATTCAAGCTCCATAGGATACCCCTAACAATTAGGGCCAGACATGTAAACCAAATCCCGCATTATCAAACCGGCTCTCGAAGCCTTAGCTCCACAGAACCGAGCTCCAGATTTCGAGTTATCAAGGCCATTTACTTCATTATCAAACCGGCTCTCGAAGCCTTAGCTCCACAGAACCGAGCTCCAGATTTCGAGTCATCAAGGCCATTTACTTCATTATCAAACCGGCTCTCGAAGCCTTACAGAACCGAGCTCCAGATTTCGAGTCATCAAGGCCATTTACTTCCTAGCACCACATTCCCAAATACATCAAATCCCGAGAGCAAAACTCGTTAAAATCCCCGAGAGCAAAACTCGTTAAAATCCCCGAGAGCAAAACTCGTAAAAATCCCCGAGAGCAAAACTCGTTAAAATCCCCAAGAGCAAAACTCGTTAAAATCCCATCCCAATTTTTCACATCCAGACCAGTTACCAACCCCAAACACGGGAACTCAACTTGCAGTCGGCATAGAACATGCCCAAATAGTTCACACCACCTCTGGGGGCTACCCCGGAGAACTCTCACAGTCACAGGATTAATATCCTAACCATTCAAACCCTTTGATCAAGACATCACTGGGAATGCACCTAGCCTACACCGTCATTATGGCTAGTTACACACGAAGTCCTATTAAGAATATGCACCATAATACATCTTCCGACACTGAACTACGGCATGGTTTGATTTCACTACACGTGAATACGTAGGCAGCCTTTCAACAGAGGCACAACCACTCACATTGACACACATTCAAAAAGCGCCATTATTCCGGTCACGACACCATCATGTTCTCAACAGCTAGCTTTGTTGTCTCGGGGGCTCCTCCTAGGCAGAAGTTCTCCATCCACTCACAAAATCCAAATAAATCCAACAAAAAGTCTAGCCTCCTTTCTGTAGTGTGTCCTAGTACTCGGCTCAGTCGAAGACAAGAATCTGTCAGGAGTCGAGGCAATACCCACTTTGGAAATGTATCCTAAAATAGGAAATCCAGAAGAACACCAGACTAAAACAGTCTCATTACAGGCTACTGCAATCCCCCCATAGCATATCTATCCCATTTCGATGTACGACCGTGTTGCCACTCGCCTAGACTACGGGATAGCGCAACTTAAGAGTCTTGTTAGGCGGCCCACACCCCTATCGAGTCACAGTCTAACCCTTAGAGAGTCTCGTCCGTGTCAGTCAACTCGTCCTGTCGCGTCCAGAGTCGAGTCTGTCGGTAGGTCCCTCTCTTCAAATTCCACTTTGAAATTTGCAAAATTTAGCCATTTGAAAAAAAAGATCCTTTTCGACAAGGTCAGATTTCAGTCTATTTAAACTACGAATTTCTTTTATATCCCTTTCCATTTTGAAAACCTAGCTCGTAATTGCTTTCAAGATTTCAAATTCAAAATTTCAAAAACTTCAAAAATCATTTTCCCCAGCACGAGTCATTTTACTACCTACGTGTTGCATACATTTTTATGTGACTTATACAGGTACGACTCAAGCGAAGACATGCAAGTCATCAAATCTCCCCAGCAGCATTTTCTGGGATAGCACAGGATGGGCCAACACACAGGCACACCCAGGGCTTAGGCGACAAGCCCAAATTCCCCACGGAGTACAATCATCAAGCTCAGGTATGATTTCTGTCTTGCGGCTGGCGAGCCTTTCACGCGAGTCTAACGGACTATAAACGATCCGACCGGAAGTCTATCAGGTCTTAACGGGCTTGGTAGCTACTCTGACTTTCGCCTTGTCCAAGCCTCAGTCAGAGTGGGGGCTCTGTAGACACCCGCATTTTGACCGCCAGGTGTCTATGGCAGTTTCCAAAAAACACCCGATGATGATCGGACGCTAACGTGTTTCTACGCGCTCGGATACGGGCTCAAATCCATTAATCGTTGGCTAACACACTTATGGAGTACAAATCTCACCAAACGGACCTCAAATCCAGGCCTAGTGAATCATTCCGAGTCAAACAAGACTAATTTGGGCCGAAACCGACACCGGAATTAAAACCGACTTTTCACGATTGGGTCAACCCCGGTCAAAGTCGTTTCCGAGACACACAAAACGGCCATACAATCCTCAAAAGTCCAAGTCAAACACAAAACCCATCAAACACCCAAAGTCAAGGTCCAAAACAATGGACCCGTGCAACCCGACTGGGCCACTCGATCGAGTGACCCACCCACTCGATCGAGTGGGCGTGTTTCAAGCCCGACGGCAGGCTTCACGGGCCACTCGACCGAGTTAGCCCCATACTCGGTCGAGTAACCCTAAACCGGTGCCCTAGCCATGCCTATATAAGCAACCCCCATGCAACACAATTACAAAAAACTTTTCACAACCCTAAAAAACCCTAGAGCAACCCTACACACACATACTACGTCTTTTGCAAACCCTAATCAAACCCTTGCAATTCTACACTAGCAAAAACCCTAAACCTAGTTTTAGGAATCAATCCCGAGCCACCACAACTCAACCTCCATAAACCTCGAAGACTCTTGTGTTAAAGCCACGGTTACGAGTCCGCGCCGAGACAAGAACATGTAGGTTGAGGGTGTCAAAACACTCTCTTTTCTTCCCTTTCTCTCTTCGTCGTCTGTCTCCTTTTTCTCCGTCTTTTTTTTCGTTTTTTTATTTATTTCGTTCGTTGCGTCATAATATCGATAGTACTACTAATATCAAAGCATTAAAATATTTATCGATTTGTGTCGAATAAGAAGGATACCGGGATAAGGAAAATCGCATATACAAGTGTACTGCACACGCGTCGTCGGTCGCTTATCCCGATACCCCGACTATTTGATTATTGAGATAAATCAACTTAAACAACAATTCGTTATTATTTCTCGTCATCATCATCAATAATTTTGCATCCATCAATTTCTTTAAAAATCAATTTTAATAAGGGTCGAAACCCGTTGACACGGATCCGACATCACAATCCCTAGGGATTTATTTCGATGTCGGAGAAGTCGAGGGAATCAAGTTTTTATTCAAGTAAAGCATCAATTTTAGATTCGATACCAATTCCATAATTGGATATTGAATCTAACAATCAAGTCATATGAATTTATTAACGTGATTTGTTCATATCACGATAATTAATTTAAAACGACTAAAATCAATTTATCTTTTTTTTTTCTATTTCACTCTAATATTCCATATCGATTCAAATAATCGAATATGGGATACAACGAGTATTCAAAATTAGAATCGAGTATAAATTCAACAATATTTATATTCGGTTCAACGAAATTCGCGATTTATAAAAAACCAAGTCGAACATAAATTGTGTAATATTTATGTCCGATTCGGTAAAACCGTCGAATTATCAAAGCAATTCCAAAATCAATAATTAAATTGCAAACGAACCAAGTTCGTACAGGTGCTACTCGACCGAGTGCCTTAGTCACTCGATCGAGTGACATCACTAAATCGAGTCAGAATGCTTTTTACGGCCACCACTCGGTCGAGTCTCACAGTGACTCGATCGAGTGGCTACGTACTCGACCGAGTTGGTCAATAACTCGGCCGAGTACGGTCTAGTACGCAAAATAGAATCATCTTTTACAGGTCAACTCGATCGAGTCCATCGACTACTCGATCGAGTAACCTCATAACGACTAAAACAATGAGTCGTACATTCTTCTTTTCAAACTCGATAGTATTTTTATGACTTAGGTCAACGCGTGCTCAATCAATCACGCGTTTTTACTATCTTTTCAAAACATACATCATCATATTTGCATCTTTTCATCTCATCTCATATTTGCACAAACCGTTATTAGTCGTTATATCATTGCATCGTTACTAACGCGTTTGTTATTTCTTTTGTCAATTTAATTATTGTTCGTTTATTGTACTAAATGAACCCACATGCTAAAATTCCACTTTGACGTAGAATTAATTGCATTAAATTGACATAGAAGCCCATTTTTTCAATTTCATTCACATGCCTAGGAAAAACAATGTTTGCATAAGCATTTTTCCCGTTTTACTAACGCGCATATTGTAAGTCATTCGAATTCTTAGTAGAGGCCGCTAATGTGCGGGCGGGGTTGGGTGTCCTTTGTGGGCTTCCCAACACGTACCCTCACCCCTTACTCAGAACCTCGGTTTCCGGATGCCCGAAACCGTTGGCGCACGAGAGTCATTCATACACGATATCCGATAATGTCGGTATTGGTATCGCAATGCAAAGGGACGAGCCCAATAAACTCTGACATCGGAAATGGGCCGTATTTTGTATACGGATCACTACGACATAGAGTGGGCTCGAATGGTTCCGAATAACCACAAAATTCGGTGGCGACTCCACATAGACCTAAATTTCAATTCGATCCATTCTCATATGGAGATTCATTCGCCTCCCCAAACCCGCGCGTGGCCGCGTCGGGGTGGACCTATGTCATGTCCACAATTTGGCGACTCCGCTGGGGATTAACTGATGCGTGACTTACCATCAGCATCCTCAGAGTGAGACTCGAATAGAAATCGTTTGACGAATAAATACGCGTTTTAGTTCTACGGTTCATGCATAACCCATATTTTCCCGGGCCGGTACTCGCGACCGACGTCCCACTATACCGTTGATGTACTCCAATATGGATATGTCAAAAGGTGTCCATAGTCGATTCGAGTGGGTTTCGCGGCATGTTCTAAGATCAACTCGACTTAGGAAGTCCGTCCCGATCAACGTCTAGACTATGTACACTGGTATAGACCCCTTATAGACCGACCGAGACTTAGTATAGAGCATACATGGCGTCGTTATAATGCTTGTGTGACTACGTGCTACTTGGTTTCCGAGTCGTTTTCAAAAAACCGTCAACTTTTCAAAATTGCATCCTTTTCAAACTATTCGATTTCAAAACCCGGGACACATACCGAATTTAGGACTTATGATTTTATCATAATAGCCTATTTTCTAGCCGGTATGCTGCCCAAATCAAAACTCGAACTTTCAAAACCCGTGGCCCAATGACTTTTCGTCCTCTTTTTCGGAAATTTGGGCCATTCACCGAGTCCACTCGGTCCTTTTTCAAAAATCATCAATTTTCAAAACCTTCCACTTCTAGGACTTCCCATATTTAGCAGTGTCGGGTCGTGTCTTAAGTTGTCAAGGTCCGTAGCGTCGAAACTCTGTCGATCTTACATCACGAGTTTCCCCCCTATCCCAGTCCGCCTTATTAGACTAAGGCAAGGCCCACCTACGTAGGACATACTCCTACAAAGGAGGGCCCGTCAACACAATCGAGTCAAAAGTCTGGGGATGTCTCACGTGAACCTTCCTTCGAACAAGACTCGACCCACATGCCGAACTCTAAGGGAGGCCCACCTTTCACAAGTCACCCGTCTAGGTGTCTTTTCCGAGTCAACCTTTTACAAGGCATAGCCCTATAACAAAAGGTTCACGGTCCTTACGTCTAAGGGTCACTCGTCCCACACTCGAGTATTAACAAAATCTTCAATCCCACTGGGGGCTACCCCTTAGCAGGGCGATCAATCACGGTTGCTCTAAGGGTCATGTCTTACACGTGTCTCACATAACCCACCTTTGAGTCACTTAGATGCCACACCATCTGAGTCCTTAGTCTCACTTGGGGGCTATTCGTCGACGGAGCGATTAATCACGGTCACTCTGAGAATCGCACCCTACACATTCGGCTTAGGAGGGTCTAACCCAAGTCAAACATGGTCGCCCCATTTTCGGACTCACCCTTCTGCAGCTCGAGTCTAATTTGCGGTCTTTACCTCGTCTAGGTCAACATTAAAGTATCCTGGTCCGAGAGTCTTTGTCGACCCGTCGCCCCGGGCCGTGTCTAGTTTGACTCTCTCTCTTGCGCAAAGCCGAGTTTAGGCGAGTTCTAACACCCGTCGTTTCTTCCGATCAGGGACCCTATGAACGAGACACTACCAAACCACAACAAATCCCACGCCGTCAAGAAAGGGGATATCCAGGGGAGTATGCTTATGCTATCTTGCTCCATTAACAACATCTTCTCGAAAATCAATACTGCCCTAGATAACCTAAGTTCCAGGGTAACCACCATCGAATGAAGAAGACCTTGTAAGAACCCGATCTCGTCTAACAGAGTTAGAGCGGGCAAGGCGGCCGATCACCCAACTGAGCCATTTGAAGGGTGAACAATCTTAGGAAACTGTCCGATGTCCTCAAGATGACAAGGCCGAGAGAGGTAACCCTCAAGTCACCTCTCCAAAAAGCAAGAACCAGTCAAAGGAAAGGACATTTACCCACTTGGATATGTCCTACACCGTCGCTTTCCAGAGGTTGGTTCCGAAGGGCCTAGTGCTACCTATAGGCCCAACAGCCGACCCACCTGTGGAGAAACGTTCCAAAGCATGGAACGCCGAGCATTACTGCAAATTCCACAGAGGGAGGGGACACGATACAGAACAATGCTGGAAGCTGAAACACCTCATTCAAGACTTCCTCGTTGCCGGGAAGACTCCCGTTTTGGAAACATTATCACTTGCAAAGCCCCTCGTGGACTACACAGGGCCCGATGACCGAAGCATCCAATCTACCTCTCATGCACCCAAGAGTCCGGATTTGATTTAAGTTCGAGTCTCAGTCTGAGTCTAGGATGTTCTATTCCAAAGTCAAAGTCAAAGACAGAGTCAGAGTCAGTTGTATTCTGTCCTCTTTTTCAAAATTCAATAAAATCAGCTTTCAATATTCTTTCTCATATATACTCACCTTATTTGTTTCCGAGGACATGATGAACACCATCATACACTGTGAGCAGAAGCACGTGACTATTATAGGCACATCTATAATGACCGCAGGAAATCGAGCCCGTGTTTTCCTTTTACCTACTCCGTGTCTGGTATAGAAAAACCACATAACTACCTTTAGCAGGAGCGTTATCGAATCCTATGACAAATCTAGGTAATCTCCTAGTTTGGGTTCAAGACGGGAGGCAAGCCCATTTCCCACAATAAAACACCCCTCCAACAAGACTAACCAATCCCTACCTTAGGTGTTAGTCTGACCGGCAAAAAAAAAACGAAAGAACACTGGACAAAAAAATCAAAAGTCAAAACAAAAAAAAGAAAGGGCTAAAGCAAAAAGAAGGCCATAAAAAAAAAACTGGACACAAAAAAAAAATCAAAAGTCCATGAAAAAAAAAAAAAGCAAAAGGCCAAAACAAAAAGCAGGCCATCATCAAAAAATTCAGAATACCCATGACCGTGGTCAACGGTCAATTCAAGTGAAAGCCCCCGACCAGGGTACGGTCAAAATTATCAAAACCCATGATCGCGAGGTCAATCAAAAAATCAAATACTCAAGTGAAAATCCTTTGACCGTGGTACGGTCAAATTCAAAATTATCCATGCCACCCAATAGGGGAGTGACAATCAAGCTGGTCAGCTAACACCACACTCAGCCTTCCCACATTACAACCCTCAAGACCTTCCCGAGACCCAGGCCTGAGACAGCCCGGAATTTTGAGGATTCAAGCTCCATAGGATACCCCTAACAATTAGGGCCAGACATGGAAACCAGATCCCGCATTATCAAACCGGCTCTCGAAGCCTTAGCTCCACAGAACCGAGCTCCAGATTTCGAGTTATCAAGGCCATTTACTTCATTATCAAACCGGCTCTCGAAGCCTTAGCTCCACAGAACCGAGCTCCAGATTTCGAGTCATCAAGGCCATTTACTTCATTATCAAACCGGCTCTCGAAGCCTTAGCTCCACAGAACCGAGCTCCAGATTTCGAGTCATCAAGGCCATTTACTTCCTAGCACCACATTCCCAAATACATCAAATCCCGAGAGCAAAACTCGCTAAAATCCCCGAGAGCAAAACTCGTAAAAATCCTCGAGAGCAATACTCGTTAAAATCCCCGAGAGCAAAACTAGTTAAAATCTCATCCCAATTTTTCACATCCAGACCAGTTACCAACCCCAAACACGGGAACTCAACTTGCAGTCGGCATAGAACATGCCCAAATAGTTCACACCACCTCTGGGGGCTACCCCGGAGAACGCTTACAGTCACAGGATTAATATCCTAACCATTCAAGCCCTTTGATCAAGACATCACTGGGAATGCACCTAGCCTACACCGTCATTATGGCTAGTTACACACGAAGTCCTATTAAGAATATGCACCATAATACATCTTCCGACACTGAACTACGGCATGGTTTGATTTCACTACACGTGAATACGTAGGCAGCCTTTCAACAGAGGCACAACCACTCACATTGACACACATTCAAAAAGCGCCATTATTCCGGTCACGACACCATCATGTTCTCAACAGCTAGCTTTGTTGTCTCGGGGGCTCCTCCTAGGCAAAAGTTCTCCATCCACTCACAAAATCCAAATAAATCCAACAAAAAGTCTAGCCTCCTTTCTGTAGTGTGTCCTAGTACTCGGCTCAGTCGAAGACAAGAATCTGTCAGGACTCGAGGCAATACCCACTTTGGAAATGTATCCTAAAATAGGAAATCCAGAAGAACACCAGACTAAAACAGTCTCATTACAGGCTACTGCAATCCCCCCATAGCATATCTATCCCATTTCGATGTACGACCGTGTTGCCACTCGCCTAGACTACGGGATAGCGCAACTTAAGAGTCTTGTTAGGCGGCCCACACCCCTATCGAGTCACAGTCCAACCCTTAGAGAGTCCCGTCCGTGTCAGTCAACTCGTCCTGTCGCGTCCAGAGTCGAGTCTGTCGGTAGGTCCCTCTCTTCAAATTCCACTTTGAAATTTGCAAAATTTAGCCATTTGAAAAAAAAGATCCCTTTCGACAAGGTCAGATTTCAGTCTATTTAAACTGCGAATTTCTTTTATATCCCTTTCCATTTTGAAAACCTAGCTCATAATTGCTTTCAAGATTTCAAATTCAAAATTTCAAAAACTTCAAAAATCATTTTCCCCAGCACGAGTCATTTTACTACCTACGTGTTGCATACATTTTTATGTGACTTATACAGGTACGACTCAAGCGAAGACATGCAAGTCATCAAATCTCCCCAGCAGCATTTTCTGGGATAACACAGGATGGGCCAACACACAGGCACACCCAGGGCTTAGGCGACAAGCCCAAATTCCCCACGGAGTACAATCATCAAGCTCAGGTATGATTTCTGTCTTGCGGCTGGCGAGCCTTTCACGCGAGTCTAACGGACTATAAACGATCCGACCGGAAGTCTACCAGGTCTTAACGGGCTTGGTAGCTACTCTGACTTTCGCCTTGTCCAAGCCTCAGTCAGAGTGGGGGCTCTGTAGACACCCGCATTTTGACCGCCAGGTGTCTATGGCAGTTTCCAAAAAACACCCGATGATGATCGGACGCTAACGTGTTTCTACGCGCTCGGATACGGGCTCAAATCCATTAATCGTTGGCTAACACACTTACGGAATACAAATCTCACCAAACGGACCTCAAATCCAGGCCTAGTGAATCATTCCGAGTCAAACAAGACTAATTTGGGCCGAAACCGACACCGGAATTAAAACCGACTTTTCACGATTGGGTCAACCCCGGTCAAAGTCGTTTCCGAGACACACAAAACGGCCATACAATCCTCAAAAGTCCAAGTCAAACACAAAACCCATCAAACACCCAAAGTCAAGGTCCAAAACAATGGACCCGTGCAACCCGACTGGGCCACTCGATCGAGTGACCCACCCACTCGATCGAGTGGGCGTGTTTCAAGCCCGACGGCAGGCTTCACGGGCCACTCGACCGAGTTAGCCCCATACTCGGTCGAGTAACCCTAAACCGGTGCCCTAGCCATGCCTATATAAGCAACCCCCATGCAACACAATTACAAAAAACTTTTCACAACCCTAAAAAACCCTAGAGCAACCCTACACACACATACTACGTCTTTTGCAAACCCTAATCAAACCCTTGCAATTCTACACTAGCAAAAACCCTAAACCTAGTTTTAGGAATCAATCCCGAGCCACCACAACTCAACCTCCATAAACCTCGAAGACTCTTGTGTTAAAGCCACGGTTACGAGTCCGCGCCGAGACAAGAACATGTAGGTTGAGGGTGTCAAAACACTCTCTTTTCTTCCCTTTCTCTCTTCGTCGTCTGTCTCCTTTTTCTCCGTCTTTTTTTTCGTTTTTTTATTTATTTCGTTCGTTGCGTCATAATATCGATAGTACTACTAATATCAAAGCATTAAAATATTTATCGATTTGTGTCGAATAAGAAGGATACCGGGATAAGGAAAATCGCATATACAAGTGTACTGCACACGCGTCGTCGGTCGCTTATCCCGATACCCCGACTATTTGATTATTGAGATAAATCAACTTAAACAACAATTCGTTATTATTTCTCGTCATCATAATCAATAATTTTGCATCCATCAATTTCTTTAAAAATCAATTTTAATAAGGGTCGAAACCCGTTGACACGGATCCGACATCACAATCCCTAGGGATTTATTTCGATGTCGGAGAAGTCGAGGGAATCAAGTTTTTATTCAAGTAAAGCATCAATTTTAGATTCGATACCAATTCCATAATTGGATATCGAATCTAACAATCAAGTCATATGAATTAATTAACGTGATTTGTTCATATCACGATAATTAATTTAAAACGACTAAAATCAATTTATCTTTTTTTTTTCTATTTCACTCTAATATTCCATATCGATTCAAATAATCGAATATGGGATACAACGAGTATTCAAAATTAGAATCGAGTATAAATTCAACAATATTTATATTCGGTTCAACAAAATTCGCGATTTATAAAAAACCAAGTCGAACATAAATTGTGTAATATTTATGTCCGATTCGGTAAAACCGTCGAATTATCAAAGCAATTCCAAAATCAATAATTAAATTGCAAACGAACCAAGTTCGTACAGGTGCTACTCGACCGAGTGCCTTAGTCACTCGATCGAGTGACATCACTAAATCGAGTCAGAATGCTTTTTACGGCCACCACTCGGTCGAGTCTCACAGTGACTCGATCGAGTGGCTACGTACTCGACCGAGTTGGTCAATAACTCGGCCGAGTACGGTCTAGTACGCAAAATAGAATCGTCTTTTACAGGTCAACTCGATCGAGTCCATCGACTACTCGATCGAGTAACCTCATAACGACTAAAACAATGAGTCGTACATTCTTCTTTTCAAACTCGATAGTATTTTTATGACTTAGGTCAACGCGTGCTCAATCAATCACGCGTTTTTACTATCTTTTCAAAACATACATCATCATATTTGCATCTTTTCATCTCATCTCATATTTGCACAAACCGTTATTAGTCGTTATATCATTGCATCGTTACTAACGCGTTTGTTATTTCTTTTGTCAATTTAATTATTGTTCGTTTATTGTACTAAATGAACCCACATGCTAAAATTCCACTTTGACGTAGAATTAATTGCATTAAATTGACATAGAAGCCCATTTTTTCAATTTCATTCACATGCCTAGGAAAAACAATGTTTCCATAAGCATTTTTCCCGTTTTACTAACGCGCGTATTGTAAGTCATTCGAATTCTTAGTAGAGGCCGCTAATGTGCGGGCGGGGTTGGGTGTCCGTTGTGGTCTTCCCAACACGTACCCTCACCCCTTACTCAGAACCTCGGTTTCCGGATGCCCGAAACCGTTGGCGCACGAGAGTCATTCATACACGATATCCGATAATGTCGGTATTGGTATCGCAATGCAAAGGGACGAGCCCAATAAACTCTGACATCGGAAATGGGCCGTATTTTGTATACGGATCACGACGACATAGAGTGGGCTCGAATGGTTCCGAATAACCACAAAATTCGGTGGCGACTCCACATAGACCTAAATTTCAATTCGATCCATTCTCATATGGAGATTCATTCGCCTCCTCAAACCCGCGCGTGGCCGCGTCATGTCCACAATTTGGCGACTCCGCTGTGGATTAACTGATGCGTGACTTACCATCAGCATCCTCAGAGTGAGACTCGAATAGAAATCGTTTGACGAATACAATACGCGTTTTAGTTCTACGGTTCATGCATAACCCATATTTTCCCGGGCCGGTACTCGCGACCGACGTCCCACTATACCGTTGATGTACTCCAATATGGATATGTCAAAAGGTGTCCATAGTCGATTCGAGTGGGTTTCGCGGCATGTTCTAAGATCAACTCGACTTAGGAAGTCCGTCCCGATCAACGTCTAGACTATGTACACTCGTATAGACCCCTTATAGACCGACTGAGACTTAGTATAGAGCATACATGGCGTCGTTATAATGCTTGTGTGACTACGTGCTACTTGGTTTCCGAGTCGTTTTCGAAAAACCGTCAACTTTTCAAAATTGCATCCTTTTCAAACTATTCGATTTCAAAACCCGGGACACATACCGAATTTAGGACTTATGATTTTACTCATAATAGCCTATTTTCTAGCCGGTATGCTACCCAAATCAAAACTCGAACTTTCAAAACCCGTGGCCCAATGACTTTTCGTCCTCTTTTTCGGAAATTTGGGCCATTCACCGAGCCCACTCGGTCCTTTTTCAAAAATCATCAATTTTCAAAACCTTCCACTTCTAGGACTTCCCATATTTAGCAGTGTCGGGTCGTGTCTTAAGTTGTCAAGGTCCGTAGCGTCGAAACTCTGTCGATCTTACATCACGAGTTTCCCCCCTATCCCAGTCCGCCTTATTAGACTAAGGCAAGGACCACCTACGTAGGACATACTCCTACAAAGGAGGGCCCGTCAACACAATCGAGTCAAAAGTCTGGGGATGTCTCACGTGAACCTTCCTTCGAACAAGACTCGACCCACATGCCGAACTCTAAGGGAGGCCCACCTTTCACAAGTCACCCGTCTAGGTGTCTTTTCCGAGTCAACCTTTTACAAGGCATAGCCCTATAACAAAAGGTTCACGGTCCTTACGTCTAAGGGTCACTCGTCCCACACTCGAGTATTAACAAAATCTTCAATCCCACTGGGGGCTACCCCTTAGCAGGGCGATCAATCACGGTTGCTCTAAGGGTCATGTCTTACACGTGTCTCACATAACCCACCTTTGAGTCACTTAGATGCCACACCATCTGAGTCCTTAGTCTCACTTGGGGGCTATTCGTCGACGGAGCGATTAATCACGGTCACTCTGAGAATCGCACCCTACACATTCGGCTTAGGAGGGTCTAACCCAAGTCAAACATGGTCGCCCCATTTTCGAACTCACCCTTCTGCAGCTCGAGTCTAATTTGCGGTCGTTACCTCGTCTAGGTCAACATTAAAGTATCCTGGTCCGAGAGTCTTTGTCGACCCGTCGCCCCGGGCCGTGTCTAGTTTGACTCTCTCTCTCTTGCGCAAAGCCGAGTTTAGGCGAGTTCTAACACCCGTCGTTTCTTCCGATCAGGGACCCTATGAACGAGACACTACCAAACCACAACAAATCCCACGCCGTCAAGAAAGGGGATATCCAGGGGAGTATGCTTATGCTATCTTGCTCCATTAACAACATCTTCTCGAAAATCAATACTGCCCTAGATAACCTAAGTTCCAGGGTAACCACCATCGAATGAAGAAGACCTTGTAAGAACCCGATCTCGTCTAACAGAGTTAGAGCGGGCAAGGCGGCCGATCACCCAACTGAGCCATTTGAAGGGTGAACAATCTTACGAAACTGTCCGATGTCCTCAAGATGACAAGGCCGAGAGAGGTAACCCTCAAGTCACCTCTCCAAAAAGCAAGAACCAGTCAAAGGAAAGGACATTTACCCACTTGGATATGTCCTACACCGTCGCTTTCCAGAGGTTGGTTCCGAAGGGCCTAGTGCTACCTATAGGCCCAACAGCCGACCCACCTGTGGAGAAACGTTCCAAAGCATGGAACGCCGAGCATTACTGCAAATTCCACAGAGGGAGGGGACACGATACAGAACAATGCTGGAAGCTGAAACACCTCATTCAAGACTTCCTCGATGCCGGGAAGACTCCCGTTTTGGAAACATTGTCACTTGCAAAGCCCCTCGTGGACTACACAGGGCCCGATGACCGAAGCATCCAATCTACCTCTCATGCACCCAAGAGTCCGGATTTGATTTAAGTTCGAGTCTCAGTCTGAGTCTAGGATGTTCTATTCCAAAGTCAAAGTCAAAGACAGAGTCAGAGTCAGTTGTATTCTGTCCTCTTTTTCAAAATTCAATAAAATCAGCTTTCAATATTCTTTCTCATATATACTCTCCTTATGTGTTTCCGAGGACATGATGAACACCATCATACACTGTGAGCACAAGCACGTGACTATTATAGGCACATCTATAATGACCGCAGGAAACCGAGCCCGTGTTTTGCTTTTACCTACTCCGTGTCTGGTATAGAAAAACCACATAACTACCTTTAGCAGGAGCGGTATCGAATCCTATGACAAATCTAGGTAATCTCCTAGTTTGGGTTCAAGACGGGAGGCAAGCCCATTTCCCACAATAAAACACCCCTCCAACAAGACTAATCAATCCCTACCTTAGGTGTTAGTCTGACCGGCAAAAAAAAAGCGAAAGAACACTGGACAAAAAAATCAAAAGTCAAAAAAAAAAGAAAAAAAGAAAGGGCTAAAGCAAAAAGAAGGCCATCAAAAAAAAAAAAAAAAACTGGACACAAAAAAAAAATCAAAAGTCTATGAAAAAAAAAAGCAAAAGGCCAAAACAAAGAGCAGGCCATCATCAAAAAATTCAGAATACCCATGACCGTGGTCAACGGTCAATTCAAGTTAAAGCCCCACGACCAGGGTACGGTCAAAATTATCAAAACCCATGATCGCGAGGTCAATCAAAAAATCAAATACTCAAGTGAAAATCCTTTGACCGTGGTACGGTCAAATTCAAAATTATCCATGCCACCCAATAGGAGAGTGACAATCAAGCTGGTCAGCTAACACCACACTCAGCCTTCCCACATTACAACCCTCAAGACCTTCCCGAGACCCAGGCCTGAGACAGCCCGGAATTTTGAGGATTCAAGCTCCATAGGATACCCCTAACAATTAGGGCCAGACATGGAAACCAGATCCCGCATTATCAAACCGGCTCTCAAAGCCTTAGCTCCACAGAACCGAGCTCCAGATTTCGAGTCATCAAGGCCATTTACTTCATTATCAAACCGGCTCTCGAAGCCTTAGCTCCACAGAACCGAGCTCCAGATTTCGAGTCATCAAGGTCATTTACTTCCTAGCACCACATTCCCAAATACATCAAATCCCGAGAGCAAAACTCGTTAAAATCCCCGAGAGCAAAACTCGTAAAAATCCCCAAGAGCAAAACTCGTTAAAATCCCCAAGAGCAAAACTCGTTAAAATCCCATCCCAATTTTTCACATCCAGACCAGTTACCAACCCCAAACACGGGAACTCAACTTGCAGTCGGCATAGAACATGCCCAAATAGTTCACACCACCTCTGGGGGCTACCCCAGAGAACGCTCACAGTCACAGGATTAATATCCTAACCATTCAAGCCCTTTGATCAAGACATCACTGGGAATGCACCTAGCCTACACCGTCATTATGGCTAGTTACACACGAAGTCCTATTAAGAATATGCACCATAATACATCTTCCGACACTGAACTACGGCATGGTTTGATTTCACTACACGTGAATACGTAGGCAGCCTTTCAACAGAGGCACAACCACTCACATTGACACACATTCAAAAAGCGCCATTATTCCGGTCACGACACCATCATGTTCTCAACAGCTAGCTTTGTTGTCTCGGGGGCTCCTCCTAGGCAAAAGTTCTCCATCCACTCACAAAATCCAAATAAATCCAACAAAAAGTCTAGCCTCCTTTCTGTAGTGTGTCCTAGTACTCGGCTCAGTCGAAGACAAGAATCTGTCAGGACTCGAGGCAATACCCACTTTGGAAATGTATCCTAAAATAGGAAATCCAGAAGAACACCAGACTAAAACAGTCTCATTACAGGCTACTGCAATCCCCCCATAGCATATCTATCCCATTTCGATGTACGACCGTGTTGCCACTCGCCTAGACTACGGGATAGCGCAACTTAAGAGTCTTGTTAGGCGGCCCACACCCCTATCGAGTCACAGTCCAACCCTTCGAGAGTCCCGTCCATGTCAGTCAACTCGTCCTGTCGCGTCCAGAGTCAAGTCTGTCGGTAGGTCCCTCTCTTCAAATTCCACTTTGAAATTTGCAAAATTTAGCCATTTGAAAAAAAAGATCCCTTTCGACAAGGTCAGATTTCAGTCTATTTAAACTGCGAATTTCTTTTATATCCCTTTCCATTTTGAAAACCTAGCTCGTAATTGCTTTCAAGATTTCAAATTCAAAATTTCAAAAACTTCAAAAATCATTTTCCCCAGCACGAGTCATTTTACTACCTACGTGTTGCATACATTTTTATGTGACTTATACAGGTACGACTCAAGCGAAGACATGCAAGTCATCAAATCTCCCCAGCAGCATTTTCTGGGATAGCACAGGATGGGCCAACACACAGGCACACCCAGGGCTTAGGCGACAAGCCCAAATTCCCCACGGAGTACAATCATCAAGCTCAGGTATGATTTCTGTCTTGCGGCTGGCGAGCCTTTCACGCGAGTCTAACGGACTATAAACGATCCGACCGGAAGTCTACCAGGTCTTAACGGGCTTGGTAGCTACTCTGACATTCGCCTTGTCCAAGCCTCAGTCAGAGTGGGGGCTCTGTAGACACCCGCATTTTGACCGCCAGGTGTCTATGGCAGTTTCCAAAAAACACCCGATGATGATCGGACGCTAACGTGATTCTACGCGCTCGGATACGGGCTCAAATCCATTAATCGTTGGCTAACACACTTACGGAGTACAAATCTCACCAAACGGACCTCAAATCCAGGCCTAGTGGATCATTCCGAGTCAAACAAGACTAATTTGGGCCGAAACCGACACCGGAATTAAAACCGACTTTTCACGATTGGGTCAACCCCGGTCAAAGTCGTTTCCGAGACACACAAAACGGCCATACAATCCTCAAAAGTCCAAGTCAAACACAAAACCCATCAAACACCCAAAGTCAAGGTCCAAAACAATGGACCCGTGCAACCCGACTGGGCCACTCGATCGAGTGACCCACCCACTCGATCGAGTGGGCGTGTTTCAAGCCCGACGGCAGGCTTCACGGGCCACTCGACCGAGTTAGCCCCATACTCGGTCGAGTAACCCTAAACCGGTGCCCTAGCCATGCCTATATAAGTAACCCCCATGCAACACAATTACAAAAAACTTTTCACAACCCTATAAAACCCTAGAGCAACCCTACAAAAACATACTACGTCTTTTGCAAACCCTAATCAAACCCTAATCAAACCCTTGCAATTATACACTAGCAAAAACCCTAAACCTAGTTTTAGGAATCAATCCCGAGCCACCACAACTCAACCTCCATAAACCTCGAAGACTCTTGTGTTAAAGCCACGGTTACGAGTCCGCGCCGAGACAAGAACATGTAGGTTGAGGGTGTCAAAACACTCTCTTTTCTTCCCTTTCTCTCTTCGTCGTCTGTCTCCTTTTTCTCCGTCTTTTTTTTCGTTTTTTTATTTATTTCGTTCGTTGCGTCATAATATCGATAGTACTACTAATATCAAAGCATTAAAATATTTATCGATTTGTGTCGAATAAGAAGGATACCGGGATAAGGAAAATCGCATATACAAGTGTAATGCACACGCGTCGTCGGTCGCTTATCCCGATACCCCGACTATTTGATTATTGAGATAAATCAACTTAAACAACAATTCGTTATTATTTCTCATCATCATCAATAATTTTGCATCCATCAATTTCTTTAAAAATCAATTTTAATAAGGGTCGAAACCCGTTGACACGGATCCGACATCACAATCCCTAGGGATTTATTTCGATGTCGGAGAAGTTGAGGGAATCAAGTTTTTATTCAAGTAAAGCATCAATTTTAGATTCGATACCAATTCCATAATTGGATATCGAATCTAACAATCAAGTCATATGAATTAATTAACGTGATTTGTTCATATCACGATAATTAATTTAAAACGACTAAAATCAATTTATCTTTTTTTTTCTATTTCACTCTAATATTCCATATCGATTCAAATAATCGAATATGGGATACAACGAGTATTCAAAATTAGAATCGAGTATAAATTCAACAATATTTATATTCGGTTCAACAAAATTCGCGATTTATAAAAAACCAAGTCGAACATAAATTGTGTAATATTTATGTCCGATTCGGTAAAACCGTCGAATTATCAAAGAAATTCCAAAATCAATAATTAAATTGCAAACGAACCAAGTTCGTACAGGTGCTACTCGACCGAGTGCCTTAGTCACTCGATCGAGTGACATCACTAAATCGAGTCAGAATGCTTTTTACGGCCACCACTCGGTCGAGTCTCACAGTGACTCGATCGAGTGGCTACGTACTCGACCGAGTTGGTCAATAACTCGGCCGAGTACGGTCTAGTACGCAAAATAGAATCGTCTTTTACAGGTCAACTCGATCGAGTCCATCGACTACTCGATCGAGTAACCTCATAACGACTAAAACAATGAGTCGTACATTCTTCTTTTCAAACTCGATAGTATTTTTATGACTTAGGTCAACGCGTGCTCAATCAATCACGCGTTTTTACTATCTTTTCAAAACATACATCATCATATTTGCATCTTTTCATCTCATCTCATATTTGCACAAACCGTTATTAGTCGTTATATCATTGCATCGTAACTAATGCGTTTGTTATTTCTTTTGTCAATTTAATTATTGTTCGTTTATTGTACTAAATGAACCCACATGCTAAAATTCCACTTTGACGTAGAATTAATTGCATTAAATTGACATAGAAGCCCATTTTTTCAATTTCATTCACATGCCTAGGAAAAACAATGTTTGCATAAGCATTTTTCCCGTTTTACTAACGCGCGTATTGTAAGTCATTCGAATTCTTAGTAGAGACCGCTAATGTGTGGGCGGGGTTGGGTGTCCTTTGTGGGCTTCCCAACACGTACCCTCACCCTTTACTCAGAACCTCGGTTTCCGGATGCCCGAAACCGTTGGCGCACGAGAGTCATTCATACACGATATCCGATAATGTCGGTATTGGTATCGCAATGCAAAGGGACGAGCCCAATAAACTCTGACATCGGAAATGGGCCGTATTTTGTATACGGACCACTACGACATAGAGTGGGCTCGAATGGTTCCGAATAACCACAAAATTCGGTGGCGACTCCACATAGACCTAAATTTCAATTCGATCCATTCTCATATGGAGATTCATTCGCCTCCCCAAACCCGCACGTGGCCGCGTCGGGGTGGACCTTTGTCATGTCCACAAGCATTAAGACTCATTTGAGATTCCGGCTTCACACCATTGTAGAATGTAAGAACAAGAAGGTAATTAGGAATACCATGATGTGGACATTGACGTTGGAGTTCCTTAAACCGTTCCTAAGCTTCATATAATGATTCATTCTCATGTTGAATGAATGAGCTAATATCATTGCGTAACTTTGCAGTCTTACCCGGTGGAAAGAACTTGTGAAGAAACGCGGTGGAGAGCTTGTCCCATGTATCAAAAGAGCCAGCATCACAATTTCGCAACCATTCTCTAGCCCTATCTCGTAATGAATATGGAAACAACCGCAACCGAATAGCATCATTGGAAACCCCATTGATCTTCACATTGTCGCAATTTTCAAGGAAAGTATTGATGTGCTCATTAGGATTTTCCGTTAGTGACCCACTAAACTGATTTTGTTGAACAAATGAAATCAGTGACGTCTTCAGCTCAAAATTATTTGCTTCCACAGAGGGTCTCATAATGCTCGAATTGAGCACAACTTTAGGAGCACTTTCATCCTTAATAAACGTCATAGTAATTTCTACCCCGGTATCAGTGACTACTTCCTCAGTATTAAGAACTACTTCCTCGGGTTCTGGCTCACGTTGAGCCTGCTTCTTCTTTCTCTCTGCGTTTCGTCTTCTAGCGGTGTCTTCGATCTCGGGGTCAAATTCGTATAAACCCTTCGATTTACTCCTGCGCATAAAGATCACAATACGTAACTAGAGAAATATTAGTAACAAAGAAAGCGTACCAATGTACGCGGTAAAAGACGTAATCTAACAAATCAAAAATCTAAGCTAATATTAATCCGTTACCTCCCCGGCAACGGCGCCAAAAACTTGTTACGTTTTATTTTGTAGTACCGCAAGCGTACAGGTATTGTAGGATATGGGTCGATCTCAGGGAGGTGAATGATTAAGTACTAGCTAATTTTTGACTCAAGTTATCTACGCCAAATAATTCAAAATGGTGATTGTCTAACTAATTTTAACAAACTAGATGTAATAAATCGAGATGAAATCAATTACTCCGTATTAAAAAGACATAGGGCAATGGTTCACCATTAACATGGATTATCGATGCAATCAAAATGTTACACAGCTTTGCCAAATTATCGTCTTGGGTGAGACTAGCATTCCTATTTTTAATCAATACTTTAAATTCTCCGTCGAGACATAAAAAGCCTATCTAGCATGTTATAAATCCTATTCTCATGGCACGAATAACAAAACTAAACGCATTAAGAATCGATACTAACATGTCTCAATTATTCCAATTCACCATTCTCATGTGAAAGTTCAAATCTTGTTTCGGTTCTCTAAATTAAAACCCGACTCTCGTCGTAATTAAAATTGAGTAAAAATTAATCGACAAAGATATAAACTTTTAGGCATGATTCACATGAAAACATCCAACTCTCGTTGTAATGATAATCTAGACTCAAACCTAGCAATTCAAACTAATCAATCAATTATTAAGCACAACCGAAACAAATCCAATTCAATAATTCAACAAAGCGCGATTAAAATCAAAGCATCAATAACCCATATTGTCGGCTCACCGAGCCCTAGATAAAAAGACTACTCACAATTCATAATCACACTAACAATCAACAAATAAAAATCAAGAGTAGAGAATTAGGGAAACTTAGTCTTGAATAATGGATAAAATGATGAACGATCGTTTCTTCAAAGTCTTGAATAATAAAACTAAATTTGCATAAATCTCATAAAATTGCATAGGTTTTTGTGTATCTAGTCTAGGAATGAATAAGGATCCTCTAATAATAATAGTAATCCAATATAAGTAGGATAGAATAGAGGGAGATCAAAAGTCATGGACGGGTAGCTATTCGCTAGTAGCGGCACATTTCGCTACTAGCGGCACTCTGGAAGCTTCACAATTTGCATGAATTCTGATGAAGCCTCTACTAGCGGCAGTTTTGCTCTTCGTCATCCGCTAGTAGCGGCACTTGAAATTCTTTATTCTCTCTTCTTTGCTTTTCCTTTGATTTCTTCTCTTATTTTCTTCATTCAATCCTCGATATAACCTGGCATTTGACACGTATACCACCACTATAATCCGGGCATAATACATGAATTTCTCGGCTCTTCAAAATAGCTAGAAGCGTCGTCAAAAAACACATATATAACCAAACCATGTGAGATCATCGGAAATCACTTCGAATGTCACTATCTATATCGTCCAAAATCCACTCTTAAACACTATAAATATGACGATATATACTCACAAGTAGTGCTAAAAATAGCACTTAACAATATATTTCAGGTTTAACACATCATTACAGTAATATTTTAATTTTTTTTTACTATGAATAATACCATTACTTAAAACAATGCAAATACATTTATGTTTATATTTTCTTCAAGGAGAATCATTATTTATACTCCTAATTAAGTTTTCATGTGTAATTACAATCATTGATATATCATTTTTTAACAAATTAATATTAAACGTAGGGTATATTTTATAAACATTATAAAAAAAACTTTATTATTTAATACGATTATCAAATCAAAAAATCCACTTATAAAATGTTGATAAGCAATATGCCGCACATATGTGCGGGTTCTAAATTAGTAATAATAACAACATTTTTGAAATGAACGGACTAAACTGAACGAAATGTATCTGAACTGAACCAAACGTGTTTGAATTGAATTGAAGTGAACGGATTGTGTTTCAATGTGAGCCGGAAAGAATAGGGTCTAACCCTTCATCCCTCTCAGCAAGTCAAGCGTCTTTTTCGTGTATTTCTCTGAAGTACGCCTTCCCTTTCTCATTTATAGGCGCACATTTTGTCCATGTCCTTAAAATAAGGGGATGTCAAAAATAGTTCTCCCACAAATTAAAAGTCTCTAGAAAAAGCTTTAAATTGAAGGGCTCTCTTCCTGGATCCTGGAAGTAATAATTATTAGAATACAAATAAGATCGATGTCGGGTAGGGAGAAGATTGAAGATGGTGATGATAGTAGTGAAGCCCTAAAGTCACCCTTTAGTAGGGTATACCTTTGTCCAGAAAGTGAGCAAATAATCAACTGCACAATGGGTCTACAAAATCCCATTGACATAGAAGCCCTAAAGAAGGTTTTCTCTACTTCCATCATGCTCAAACACCCTCGATTTTGCAGTCTCATGTCGAAAAACCACAAAGGCCACGACTGCTGGGAGAAAACCCATGTTAACATCGACGACCACGTCATCATCCACCCTACCAGTACCACCATGGCGGCCGAGGCGGATATCATCAACTCTTACTTGGCTGACATTTCGGTATCGAGCCCACTAAGCAAGAACAAGCCGTTGTGGGAGATACATGTGTGGAGGGGCATGAAGTTTGTGGTGCTGAGAGTCCATCATGCCTTGGGTGATGGTGCATCTTTGATGTCGATGCTTTCAGCATGTTTCGGTACTACTGATCATAATAATGACGACGACGATGTGGGGAAGGAGGAGGAGGATGGTCATGCAATTAGGAAGAGGATGCGGAAATGGAAGGAGAAAAGTGTGTGGGGTTTTGGTAAGAGCTTATGGTATACGTTGGTGTTTGGGTGGAGGTTCTTAGGGAAACTTTTATGGGTGAAAGACATGGAAAGTGTGATTAGTGGAGGTGATGGAGTCGAGCTTTGGCCGAGGGTGTTGGTCACTGCCAAGTTCAAGCTTCAGGACTTCAAGCTTGTCAAAAAGGCCATTCCTTCCGCTGTAAGTTAGTTCATTCATGCATTTTATCCCCCTCACTAATTTCTTTGATTGATTTAATTACTACTCCTAATTTCTGTTACAAACATGGTTACTACTAATTTCTGTTACTACTCCTAATTTCTGTTAAAAACCTTCTTACAAACATGGTTACTCACTTACTCCAGTTGGACAGTTGTTATTATATATTCCTTCCGGACACTATTTTTTGCTCCATTTCATTAAAATACACCTCACATATATTGAGATAGCGGGACGAAAAATAGTGTCCGGAGGGAGTATACAAGTAGTACTAACAGTTGACGTTGAGTGACAAATGAGTGCACTTAAATAAAAGTAAGCTCAAATATTTTTCAACAATGCCAATCAATTTAAGCTAAAAAAAAAAAAGTTGATTATTTGTTTACATTTTATATGGAGTAATTTTATTTATGAAACGATTTTTAATGGAGTAAAAGCTAAACAAAATGTTGAGATGGAGGGAGTATTATATATCCGAGTCGACTCTTTGACCATCATTTTAACCACTTGTATGTATAAAGTAATTGTTTTTTTTTATAACTAACAGAATGATGTAAATATCATCTTATACTCGACACTTGCATTCTAATGAGTTATGGAGTAGTATATTCCATTTTGTTGTGTTCCATACTTCTTTTTTATACTATGATCCACATAATTGTTCGCTAAAAGACTAGACTTTCTATTATAGACCCATATATAAAACGTTGTCCAATTGTTTAAAGAGCAAATGAGTGACTTTAATCCTAAAATTCTCTTTCTGACACCACCTAAATCCATGTATAAAAACAAACATCTATAATTCATTGGAACGGAGGGAGTAAGATGTCAAATTTTTACTAGGAGTATATTTTATTCATAATCAAAGTTTTACTCTGTATAATTTAAATAACTTCTAAGAAAGTTTTAGGATGAGAACATTAATAAATGGACTTATGTAGATTGACCACTACAATTCCTGTGACATCAATTGATTGAGATACCCAAAAATAGTACGAAGTAGTAAATGATAGAAACATTAATAAATGAAGGGAATACTGTAGAAGCATGAGATTAGAGTTATATATCACTAGACATTTTCTTAATTACCTATCAATTCAAAATTAGTAAAATGTATCAAATTAACCGTACACCAAACACTAACAAATCTTTTTCATCAATTTTATTGGGTGAATATGGAGTCGGATTAGATTGACTATGGGGTTGACTTTTGTTGTATGTAAGGTGGTGTTTTAATTTGGGGGCATTCATATAATGTGAAGTTTTTGTGAGGTCCAACGTGAAGTTGGTACAAGACATTTTGTTGAATCAAAATAATCCTACTGAGTAAAACGTTGGGTATAATATGTACAAATGGGAAGCATGAACAGATTTGTCTTTGGTAAGTAGGCCATGCATGCATATTGCATAGTGATAGTTGATTATTACCTGTTGGTGAAGTTGTCAAATCATTTGACCTATATATAGTATCTGCTTCTCCTACGTTGATGGACCGCCAAAGTTTCTTCAAACGAACAAAAAATGATAACCTCGTCTTACACATTTCACATGCAGACAATTAATGATGTACTGCTGGGTATTATTTCCTGTGGACTCTCCAAGTACATGCAAATTAAATCTCCAAAGGGTAATTAACTCTTCTCGCTCCAACTTCCTTCCAATAACATACTCCGTATATAGTTACTCAATTCATGTATAGTAGCTAGCTGAGATAATACTACGGAGTATTAATTTATTTACTGACGTACGTCAACTACCTTGCTTCTCTTTTCATACGACGTATGTATGTAGCTATGTTACAAGGCCTTCAGCTCACAGCAATTGTCGTGGTCAACCTACGTAAACATCAGGTAATAACTCAATACTCCAGTTCCTACGGAGTAACCTAGCTACATTGCATTGTCAATATACTCGATGCATATTACGGAGTAAAACAAATCTTCCTTGTAATAACCGTATATGTGTACGTCATAAGTTTGCGATGAAACAAATACTCCCTTTCATTCAATTCTTTACGTGGAGACTATTTTTATGAGGAGAAATGATGGACTTATCTAAAGAATTGAATGCATGGGAATATGGGAGGAAGTATTGTTCATGTAGGTAGATAAGACAAGACAAATTACTTTCTCCAAGTTTTAATGATCTACCCATTGGAAATTGGCACAAAGTTTTTTCCATTTTCACCTTCGGCTAAACTAAATACTCCCTCCGAGTTCCTATCATTGATACGTATTCTTTTGGGTTGGGTTTGATCTTTAACTCATTTTCCATTTTAGGTCATAAACGTGTGATTCACATTACCCACTCACTTCTCTCTCTTCCCTTTTTTTTAAGCCACTCGTTTTTCCCTTCTTATTTTTCAACCAAAAAATAAATGTGTAAATCTTAGAAATTAGGAGGGAGTATGTATCGGGTGGGCTTAGAAGGCAAATGAAGAAGGTAAAATAAGGAGTACGGGTATATAATATCCTAAGCAAATGTTAGATGAGAAGAGAGAGAAGGTAGATAGCAATTCTCATGTGTTTATTGGCCTCTTACTTCCATTAAAATAAATACTCGTAATTGATGTTTAATGATAGATTACTCTTTGGAGGACCTAATAATTACTCGACTTAAATATTTGAAAATTTTCTCTTCCTTATTCAAACAAAATTATACGTCTGTATACAAGTCAATCCCTCAAACATTACAAAATACAACTGAAGAAATATGTTTAAAGTATCATCTCATAGATCATAAAAATTCAAATGGGAAGATTGATTTATCCTCCAAGTTGATCTCTTTAACGAGATCTTCGTTTTAAAAACAGAATCAACATTTTTGGAATTCGTTGAGGGTTATCGACGATCAAATCTATCTTAACAAAAAATAAAAAGGAGCTACTCGTATATTATATGGAATATATAAAATGGAGAACACGACGGTACATTGTAAAAATATCACAATATATATTATGGAGTATACAAATGAAGAAAAATACATCTAAAATATTATTTCGCATATAGAGTTATAGACTATAAAAAAATCAAAAGGAAAAATTGATTGACAAACTTCTCAAAATTACATGTTGCAGTACTTATTTAGTGTGTTTACCTCTATTTGAGACAACACCACAAAAATATACTAGTACTCCGTACTACCTATATTCAACTTTTGTCGTTTTTATGTGTATTGAATGGAGATTTGATGCACCCGGAAAAGAGTAAGCCTCTCTATTAATGGATCGGATCTATTTGTCACAAGAGAATAACGGGTCAAATAATAACATTATATTAGAAAGATAAGGCTAGTGGATAACACATGACTTTGTCTTATTCACTTAAATGAGTATTATTTGACTCGTCATACGTTTATGACGGATAGTTCCGTCACAAACAAGAATTTGCCTCCGGAAAATAGGATGTTTTAGCTTGTAAATAATGAGAACCCAGTAGGGAAATGATCATCTCCATTATTTTTTCTCTCCATTATCTCTAATATAATAATATAATATCATTAATCATATTACACCTCATCAAAACCGATCATCGTTGGATTATTTTGAAATAAATCTAAACCATCCAAAAATAATGAAAAATTATAAAAAGTAAAAAATAATGGAGAAGAACTTTACCAAATCCGTGTTAGTGATGAATGACAAAAAAATTCAGGTGGGAACTAGTTCAATAATCTCAAGTAGCAGATCATCTTGGGGAAATAAAACGGGTTTAATTCTCCAACCCGTTTACTGTTGTCACGGGCTTCACCCATTGGAACATCTCAAAAATATGAAGGCAATTATGGATCAAAAGAAGCAGTCCTTTGAGGCCCATCTTCCCTACATATTTCTTAAATTCATGATTGCTGCTTTTGGCCCAAAGGTTAGTTCTTTCACTTTCAATTATAAGCAAGCTCAATCAAGTCATTTTAATTTCATGCTAATTTTACTGCATGTTTATACTCCGTAAATCTTAGGGGGCGTTTGGTTCATCAAAGGGAAAGTGAAAGGGAATGAAATCAACAAAGGGAAACAGATGGAAAGGAATGAGATTACCCCAACTTTAGGTTGTTATTTGGTTTCAATGAAAGAGAATGAATTTCACCCAACGTTTACTCAAACTCAACATTAGCGGTGTGCCATCATATTATTTATACTTATGTAAAATAAAAAATTATAAAATAAATAAATTAATATCGAAATTATAAAAATAATAAAAAATAATTTTTGTAGTACCTTTTGATAATAAAATACCTGTAATATAAGAAGTATTATTTTTACACTTTTTTAATTGTAAATATGGTAAATATACAGAGTAATAATTACTACAATACGATAAATTTTAAAAAATACGTTTTCTTTCTAATTGATAAATTAAGGTATCAAAAATTATTTTAACCAAATTCGACTCATATTTGACATGACCCGAAAGTGTGGTGGTGTTCGTAATGGTGGTAGGTGGGCCTTGTTAATAATATGATATGGAGTATAAGACTAGTACCGAAAAGAGTATGATCACATTAATGCGAGTATAGCAAGATTATTGTATATCGAGTTATAAAGACAAATAAAGATGATAAATAAATAAACACAATTAAGTTAATATAAAATTAAATAGTAATGAGATAGCTTATCTAGTTAAAAGATGGTTGTGGGGCGACAGAATAGTTGATTTATGCCCCGTCTACTACACACGGCCTCAATAGCACTCAACTCCCAGGATTACACAACCGCTGTTACCCTAATGTAGGTAGGGAAACAGATGAGTACCGCCAAGAACGTTGCCAAATTTTAGAGAGAATGTAGAAGGAGAGAAAGATTATTTTGATTGTTGTTGTGTGTCCAAATGATGGTGTGGGAGGTTGTATATATAGTGGTATGATAGTTACTACCAACCACTATATGACCAACCAAAAACAAGATGGTGTGCTAGGTAGTACCAACCACTTGACTAACCAACCAAAATTAAGGTCACTACCTACCACTCAACTTACTTTGCAAATGCTTCTTTTGAAGCAACTATTCCAACATGCCTTGGTGGTGGTGGTCGTAGTGGTGGTGAGTGGACTTTGGTGGTGGTGGTGATGGTGGCAGTTGTTGGTGATGGTGATGTGATGACTAGGTTGTTGAGTGGGGGAAAGGGAATCCAATTACCTTGGGGGTGGGGGTAAGAAGGTAGAGGAGTTTGGGGGAAAAGAAGGGGGAAAGAGAATGATTGATTTGGCTAAACAAACACAAACAAAGGGAATCGTGAACTTTGATTCCTTTCCCTTTTCTGAATACCTCATACCAAACGATCCCTTAGTATGTTTATTGGCATGTTTAATGGTCATTAATTGTGCAACCTTGTACGCAGTAATTTTTTTTAAGAGATGTCCCATTTTGTATTGACATAAACCAAAAAAGAAGAAGCAAAAACAACTTATTTGTAGGATTAGAATCCATGAACTCTTACACAAATGTCATATACCTAACCACTCCACCAACTTTACAACATTTTTTTTGCCATCGAACTTTACTACATTGATTCTACGTAATATACACTAAACTTTTATTTATTTGATTTTGGGGGTACATGCTTAACTTCTAAGTACCGTCCCTTTTTGTTTTTTTTTTCCAACTTTTCCCTTGACTTTATTTTAGTTGTCTATTCTTATTTTACTTTGTAAATGACATTTAAAATTGTTATTTTTTTTGTAAAAAAATATTTTTCACAATTTGTTATTACAGTCAACCGTATTAAATAAATAATATTTTGTACTTTATTCAATTAATTGTACTCGACCTAAAATTCTAGCAAATCTAAAATTCAAACTTACTGTGGACATGACATAGGTCCACCCCGACGCGGCCACGCGCGGGTTTGGGTAGGCGAATGAATCTCCATATGAGAATGGATCGAATTGAAATTTAGGTCGAAGTGGAGTCGCCACCGAATTTTGTGGTTATTCGGAACCGTTCGAGCCCACTCTATGTCGTAGTGGTCCGTATACAAAATACGGCCCATTTCTGATGTCAGAGTTTATTGGGATCGTCCCTTTGCATTGCGATACCGATACCGACATTATCGGATATCGTGTATGAATGACTCTCGTGCGCCAACGGTTTCGGGCATCCGGAAACCGAGGTTCTGAGTAAGGGGTGAGGGTACGTGTTGGGAAGCCAACAAAGGACACCCAACCCCGCCCGCACATTAGCGGCCTCTACTAAGAATTCGAATGACTTACAATACTCGCGTTAGTTAAACGGGAAAATGATATGCAAAGATTATTTCCCCTAAACATGTGAATTGAATTGAAAAGGGTTTCTATGTCAATTTAATGCAATTAATTCTACGTCAAAGTGGAATTTTAGCATGCGGGTTCATTTAGTAAACGAACAATAATTAAATTGACAAAAGAAACAACAAACGTGTTAGTAAACGATGTAATGATATAACGAATAATAACGGTTTGTGCAAATGATGAATGATGTAAACGAGATGCAAATATGAGATGCATGGTTTGAAAATATAGTATACACGTGATTAATTATGCACGTGTTGACCTAAGTCGTGAAATACTATCGGGTTTAGAAAAATAAGAGAATGTACGACTCGCGTTTTAGTCGTTATGTGGTCACTCGATCGAGTGGTCAATAGACTCGATCGAGTAGACCTTTAAAAAAAAGATTTCTGTTTTGCGTTTATGACCGTACTCGGCCGAGTTATTGACCAACTCGGTCGAGTACATGGCCACTCGACTGAGTCACTGTGAGACTCGATCGAGTGGTGGTCATGATTAGCATTCTGACTCGATTTTAGGGTGTCACTCGATCGAGTGACTAAGGCACTCGGTCGAGTGGCACCTGTACGAACTTGGTTCGTTCGTAATTTAATTGTTGATTTTGAAATTGATTTTGATTTTTGATAATTTGACGTTTTTACCGAATCGGACATGAATATTGCATAATTTATGTTCGACCTGGTTTTTTTATAAATCGCGAATTTGTTGAACCGAATATAAATATTGTTGAATTTATACTCGATTCTAATTTTGAATACTCGTTATATCCCATATTCGATTATTTGAATCGATATAGAATATTAGAGTGAAAAATAAAAAAGATGGATTAATTTTAGTCGCTTTGAATTAATTATCGTGATATGAATAAATCACGTTAATTAATTCATATGACTTGATTGTTAGATTCGATATCCAATTATGGAATTGGTATCGAATCCAAAATCGACGCTTTACTTGAATAAATAAATAAAAAAAAACTTGATTCCCTTGACTTCTCCGACATCGATAAATCCCTAGAGATTGTGATGTCGGATCTGTGTCAACGGGTTTCGACCCTTATTAAAATTGATTTTAAAAATTGATGAATGCAAGATTAATGATGATGACTACAAAAAATTAAAAAACGAATTATTGTTTAAGTTAACTTATTTCAATAATCAAACGATCGGGGTGATGGGATAAGCGACCGACGACGCGTGTGCAGTACACTTGTATATGCGGTTTTCCTTATCCCACCATCACTCACGTTCGACACAAATCCATAAGTATTTTAATGTTTTGATGTTAATAGTATTATCGATATTATGACGCGACAAACAAAATAATGAAAAAGACGAAAAAAAAACGCGAAAAAGAGGACGAAGATGACGAAGAGAGAAAGGGAAGAAAATAGAGGGTTTTGACACCCTCAACCTACATGTTCTTGTCTCGGTGCGGACTCGTAACCGTGGCTTCAACACAAGAGTCTTCGAGGTTTATGCAGATTAAGTTATGGTGGCTCGGGATGGATTTCCTAAAACTAGGTTTAGGGTTTTTTTGCTAGTGTAGGATTACTAGGTTTTTGATTAAGGTTTGTAAGGATGTAGTGGGTGTATGATTGCTCTAGGGTGTATTAGGGTTCTAAAAAGATGTGTAAAGTTGTGCATGGAGGTTGCTTATATAGAAAAAACTAGGGCACCCGATTTAGGGTTACTCGACGGAGTAGGAGGCCAACTCAGTCGAGTGGCCCGTTATGCCAGCCGTCGGGCTCGAAATAAGCTCACTCGATCGAGTGGGTGGGTCACTCGATCGAGTGGCCCAACTGGATCGCGCAGGTCCGTTGACCTTGACTTTAATGGGTTTTGTGTTTGACTTGGACTTTTGATGATTGATGGGTTGTTTTGTGTGTCTCAGAAGCGACTTTGACCGAGGTTGGCCCAATCGTGAAAAGTCGGTTTTAATTCCGGTGTCGGTTTTGGCCCAAATTAGTCTTGTTTGACTCGGAATGATCCACTGGGCCTGGATTTGAGGTCCGTTTGGTGAGATTTGTACTCCGTAAGTGTGTTAGCCAACGATTAATGGATTTGAGCGCGTATCCGAGCGCATAGAAGCATGTTAGCGTCCGATCATCATCAGGTATTTTTTGGAAACTGCCATATACACCTGACGGTCAAAATGCGGGTGTCTACAGAGCCCCCACTCTGACAGAAGCTTAGACAAGGCGAAAGTCAGAGTAGCTACCAAGCATGTGAAGACCTGGTAGACTTCCGGTCGGGTCGTTTATAGTCCATTAGACTCGCGTGAAGGGCTCGCCAGCCACAAGACAGAAATCATACCTGAGCTTGATGATTGTACTCCGTGGAAAATTTTTGGGCTTGTCGCGTAAGCCCTGGGTGTGCCTGTGTGTTGGCCCATCCCGTGCTATCTCGGGAAATGCTGCTGGGGAGATTTGATGACTTGCATGTCTTCGCTTGAGTCGTACCTGTATAAGTCACATAAAAATGTATGCAACACGTAGGTAGTAAAATGACTCGTGCTGGGGAAAATGATTTTTGAAGTTTTTGAAATTTTGAATTTGAAATCTTGAAAGCAATTATGAGCTAGGTTTTCAAAATGGAAAGGGATATAAAAGAAATTCGCAGTTTAAATAGACTGAAATCCGACCTTGTCGAAAAAGATCTTTTTTCAAATGGCTAAATTTTGCAAATTTCAAAGTGGAATCTGAAGAGAGAGGCCTACCGACAGACTCGACTCTGGACGCGACAGGACGAGTTGACCGACACGGACTGGACTCTCTGGTGTGAGCCGCCTAACAAGACTCTTAAGTTGCGCTATCCCGTAGTCTAGGCGAGTGGCAACAGAGTCGTACATCGAAATGGGATAGATATGCTATGGGGGGACCGCAGTAGTCCGTAATGAGACTGTTTTAGTCTGGTGCGCTGCCCTTCTGGATTTCCTATTTTAGGATACATTTCCAAAGTGGGTATTGCCTCGAGTCCTGACAGATTCTTGTCTTCGACTGAGTCGAGTACTAGGACACACTACAGAAAGGAGGCTAGATTTTTTTTCGATTTATCTGGATTTTATGAGTGGATGGAGGTCTTCTGTCTAAGAGAAGCCCCCGGGACAACAAAGCTAGCTGTTGAGAACATGATGGTGTCGTGACCGGAATAATGACGCTTTTTGATTGTGTGTCAATGTGGGTGGTTGTGCCTCTGTTGAAAGGCTGCCTACGTATTCACGTGTAGTGAAATCAAACCATGCCGTAGTTCAGTGGATTGAAAGATGTATTATGGTGCCTATTCTTAATAGGACTTCGTGTGTAACTAGCCATAATGACTGAGGCTAGGTGCATTCTCAGTGATGTCTTGATCAAAGGGCTTGAATGGTTAGGATATTAATCCTGTGACTGTGAGCGTTCTCCGGGGTAGCCCCCAGAGGTGGTGTGAACTATTTGGGCATGTTCTATGCCGACCGCAAGTTGAATTCCCGTGCTTGGGGTTGGTAACTGGTTTGGATGGGATTTTAACGAGTTTTGCTCTCGGGGAATTTTAACGAGTTTTGTTCTCGGGATTTTTAACGAGTTCTGCTCTCGGGGAATTTTAACGAGTTTTGTTCTCGGGATTTGATGTTTTTGGGAATGTGGTGCTAGGAAGTATGTGGCTTTGATGACTAGAAATCTGGAGCTCGATTCTGTGGAGCTAAGGCTTCGAGGGCTGGTTTGATAATGCGGGGTCTGGTTTTGATGACTCGAAATCTGGAGCTCGGTTCTGTGGAGCTAAGGCTTCGAGGGCTGGTTTGATAGTGCGGGATCTGGTTTTGATGACTCGAAATCTGGAGCTCGGTTCTGTGGAGCTAAGGCTTCGAGAGCCGGTTTGATAATGTGGGATCTGGTTTCCATGTCTGGCCCTAATTGTTAGAGTTATCCTATGGAGCTTGAATCCTCAAAATTCCGGGCTGTCTCTGGCCTGGGTCTAGGGAAGGTCTTGAGGGTTGTAATGTGGGAAGGCTAAATGTGGTGTTAGCTGACCAGCTTGATTGCTACTCCCCTATTGATAATTTTGAATTTGACCGTACCCCGGTCAAAGGATTTTCACTTGAGTTGATCGTTGACCACGGTCATGGGCATTTGATTTTTGATTGACCTCTTAGCCGCGGTCATGGGTTTTAATAATTTTGACCGTACCCTGGTCGTGGGGCTTTCACTTAAATTGACCGTTGACCACGGTCATGGGTATTCTGAATTTTTTTTTTTGATGATGGCCTGTTTTTTGTTTTGCCCTTTTGCTTTTTTTTCATGGACTTTCGATTTTTTTTTTGTCCAGTTTTCTTTTTTTTTGATGGCCCGCTTTTTTTTTTTGTATTGGCCTTTTGCTTTTTTTCTTTTTTTTTGCCGATCAGACTAACACCTAAGGTAGGGATTGGTCAGTCTTATTGGAGGGGTGTTTTATTGTGGGAAATGGGCTTGCCTCCCGTCTTGAACCCAAACTAGGAGACTACCTAGATTTGTCATAGGATTCGACACCGCTCCTGCTACGGGTAGTTATGTGGCTTTTCTATACCAGACATGGAATAGGTAAAAGGAAAACACGGGCTCGGTTTCCTGCAGTCATTATAGATGTGCCTATAATAGTCACGTGCATGTGCTCACAGTGTATGACGGTGTTCATCATGTTCTCGGAAACACATAAGGAAAGTATATATGAGAAACAGGAAAGCTGATTTTATTGAATTTTGAAAAAGAGGACAGAATACAACTGACTCTAACCCTGACTTTGACTTTGACTTTGACTTTGAAAGAAATGGTACATCCTAGACTCGGACTCAGACTCATACTTAAACCAAATCTGGACTCTCGGATGATGTTGTCATTAGTCGTCGGCTTCTAAGGACTCGAGTTGATGTCCAGTATAGCCTTCAGTAGAAGCTTCACCCAGATCTTCGTTATGTCGAAGATCGTCTTCAATTCTAATGCCCATTTCGGTAAGCACGACAAAGTTTGAAATGTCGGCATACCTAAGATGGACGCGGTAAGAAGGTAGGAGGTTGCTGATGAACGCCTCCACTAGTGTCTTCTCGTTGGGCTTGTTTTTCAACTTTACACTTTCGGCCCTCCATCTTTGAAGATATTTAGTGAACCCTTCTTTGGGCTCTTGGGCCATGACTTCCAGAGTACGCATTGTAGTCTGGATCTCGATATTATCGGCGTAGTTCCGAGCGAACTCCGTTGCCACGTCATCCCAAGTCGGGTATTTCTTGGAATCGAGCCTGTAGTACCAGGCTTTGGGGTGCTTCTCGAGGGAGGAAGGGAATAAGTGCTTAAACATGGTGGACTTTACCCCTTGGATCGCCATGAAATCTTTGAAAGCCCGGATGTGATGGACCGGGTCTCCAGTACCCTCAAACATTGGAATTCCCGTAAGGTTGAGGTTAGCAAGTAGCTCGTCATTCAAAGGTGAGTAGGAACGAGCATTTTCAGTGTGGATTGAATTGTTCATCGACAGATGAACCTATTCTTCGAGCCTGCGAACAATGCTGGTTAGCTCAGCTATGGGCCCAGTGGGCTCAGATCCTTCCACTGGGGCCGTTTTCTCCACGGTGCTTAGGCGGGTGGATAAAGTCGCTTGGTTAGCCTGGATGGCAGCCAGTTGGGTCTCGATCTTGGTTAGAGCGTTTTTCAATTCGTCCATCTTGCGTTGGCGTCTGGTTTCGGGTGGCCTGTCTGTAAGAACACCACGTAATCAGAGAGGTTGCTTCGGAACTCAGACTCACCCAGGCATAGTGTGGACATGACATAGGTCCACCCCGACGCGGCCACGCGCGGGTTTGGGGAGGCGAATGAATCTCCATATGAGATGGTCAAATTGAAATTTAAATCGAAGTAGGAGTCGCCACCGAATTTTGTGGTTATTCGGAACCGTTCGAGCCCACTCTATGTCGTAGTGGGCCGTATACAAAATACGGCCCATTTCCGATGTCAGAGTTTATTGGGCTCGTCCCTTTGCATATCGATACCGATGCCGACTGGGCGGTTAATCGTATATTGAATGACTCTCGTAGCCAATGGATTCGGACATCCGGAAACCACGGTTCTGAGTAAGGGGTGAGGGTACGTGTTGGGAAGTTCACTAAGAACACCCAACCCCGCCCGCACTTAGCGGCCTTTACTAGGATATCGTTCGTTTTTGGTGTACACGGGTTAGTTCGACGGTTGAATGATATGCAAACATTATTTTCCTAAGCATGTGAGAAAAATAAATAAATGGGTTGCTAAGTCGTTTAATGCATATTAAACTAATAACGTCAAAGTTATTTTAGCATGTGAGTTCGTTTTAGTCTAATAAAACGATAAAAACAAATAAAAAGCTACAAACACGAGAAAACGAGTTAGTAACGATGAATAAATCGAATAAAGATGTAAATAAATAATATGCATGATTTTAGAAAAGATTTGATGACACGTGATTGATTAACACGTGTTGACCGAGGTCGAAAAAAAGTATTTATTAAAATATGTCGCGAAAGTCGCATTTTAATGTAATGTTCGAAAGGAATTAAAAATAGAAAAGCGAAGAAACGAGAAAAAGGAGGCCGGGCGAACCAGGCCGCCGCGCGGGTCGCCTGGCAGGCGCGCGACCCGCGTGGTGGTCTGCCGGGTTTTTTTTATTTTGTTCGAAAACCGTTAATTCCTATAAATCGCGTACAAATATGGATTAATTTATACTCGACTTATATTTTCGATATTCGTCGTATTCGATATTCGATTATGAAATCGATATCGAAGACTTTAAAAAAAGTTTTGAAAGAAAGTTCGTATTGAACGAAAAAAATAAAAAAAAAGAATTTTGAACGAAAAAGATGTTAATTCTCTCCGCGTTAAAAATCGTCGAATTTTGTTTAAAAAGATGTAACGATTTTATTTAGCATCGACGAGAATAAATTAATTTAGTTCTTGTAGATACGATATTCGATTAGAGAATCGGTATCGTATTTTAAGAACGTTATTTGAAAATAGTTTTACTATCGAAAATAAATAAAAATATGATGCGATGAACGACCCATATTAATAATTAGACGACCGACGAAAAAATAAATAAAACAACGGACGAAAGAAGAAAAAACGTGAGATTAGGGAGAGAGGAAGGAGAAAAGACGGGTTTGATTTGCACCCTCAACCTACATGCTTTGTTTACTCGGAATAGGGCTCGTCGGACGGTGGCTTGGGCACGTGAGCGTCGAGATGATGTGGGTGAACTAAGGTGTCGGTTTTTGGACGTTTTTGTGTGTGTATGTGGGGCGTGGATCGGCCGGATTGGACGGAATGGATTCGTCGGTTTTTTGGTTGCTATTTCGGTATTCCTTCGGACGTGGATTTCGAGACTTATTTTTTAGATACGAGTTCTGAAAAATTATTGTGTGTCGGGATTATTGTGTTGATATTTCATGTCTGAATGGTCGGACGTAAGGTCCTATTTATAGGAATTGCGGTGGTCTTGCTTGTGTGACAAGAAACACCGGTTTGGATAGGAAACACGAGAGTTCGTGAGGAAATAAACCCCTCGTTTCTTGGTGAGTAAGGCAAGGATACTCGGCTGGTGGGAGTATTTCGGCTGTTTCAGCCGAGTTCTGGGGGTTTGATCGATCTCTGAATCGGTTTCCGGATAGAATTCCTACTTAAGATCGAATCCTATCCCTAAACGGATTTGTTTAATATTATTTGAGGTCTGATTTTTGTAGTGTCTGAGTCCGATTTGGACGTGTAGGGTCACGGCCAGACCGTGGGACTCGGGAAAAAATATCTTTGACCGGGTTTGACTCGGTCGCTAAAAGACGGTTTTACCCCCGGTGTCGGAATCGACCCAAATTAGTCTTATTTGACTCGAAACGACCCACTGGGCCTGAATTTGAGGTCCGTTTTGTGAGATTTGTACTCCGTAATAAGCCTAAACCAAATGTCCATGATTTCGAGCCCATATCCGAGTCCATTAAAGCATGTTTGCGTCCTATCATCATCGGGTGTTTGGTGAGACCTCCTATAGACACCTGGCGGTTAAAATGTGGGTGTCTACAGAGCCCCCACTCTGACTGAGGCTTGGACAAGGCGAAAGTCAGAGTAGCTACCAGGCCAATCGAGGATTAAGACCTGGCAGACTTCCGATCGGGTCGTTTAGAGTCCATTAGACTTGCGTAGGTGGGGCTCGCCAGCCATAAGATAGAAATCATACCTGGATAGATGTTGATAATGGCGCGGGGACTTTCTACTAAAAAAGTCTTGGATTTGTCTGGTTGCAGACAATTTCCATTTTGAAATTGCGCGGGAGCTCCTATCAGAAGCTGCGGATGTACCGCTTACTGATACATCCGATTCCTTAGCGAAAATGTTGCTTGAATTTTCACTGAGAACTTTGAGAATTCTCCGGGAGTCTTGGGATACCTGTCTGTTTTGCATGCAACATACAGATAAAACATCGACTCGTGCTGGGGAAGTAAAAATGATTTTTGACTGAATTTTGGAAAGAGATTTTATTATTATTTTTTTTTTTGGCGGAAAAACTAAAAAACCGAATTTTTTTTTGAGGCGGAAAAATAAAAAAACCGAAAATTTTTTTTGAGGCGGAAAAATTAAAAAAAACCGAATTTTTTTTTGAGGCGGAAAAATTTAAAAAACCGAAATTTTTTTTTGGGCGGAAAAATTAAAAAAAACCGAAATTTTTTTTTTTGGGGCGGAAAAATTTAAAAAAACCGAATTTTTTTTTGAGGCGGAAAAATTTTAAAAAACCGAATTTTTTTTTTTTGAAAATGGCGGAATTATGAAGGAAAAGGAATGCTTGGGATAACTTGATTCCTGATCAGATTCTGACACGGATTCCTAAACTCCTCTGGTTAGGCCTGTATGCCGACAGACTCGACTCTGGACGCGAGAGGACGAGTTGACAGATGCGACTTGGGCTCTCTAAGGGTTAGACCGTGACTCGGTAGGGGATGGGCCACCTAAGATGACAAGACTCTTAAGTTGCGATATTCCGTAGCCTAGGCGAGTGGCAACATGGTCGAATCCTCAGAGTGAGATTGTTTCCGTACGACAGGGCTTTGTGGTAGCAATGCCATAGATTGGTGTTCTTTTGCATTTTTTTGGTTTCGGGGCATGTTCCCAAAGTGGGTATTGCTTCGAGTCTTGACAGATTCTCGTCTTCGACTGAGCCGAGTACTAGGACTCACTAAAGAAAGGAGGCTGGATTTTGAAGGTATATTGGATTATGTGAATGGATGGAGAACTTCTGCCTAAGAGAAGCCCCCAGGACGACAAAGCTAGCTGCTGAGAATATGACAGTGTCGTGACCGGAATGATGGTGCTTTTGAATGAGTGTCAATGTGGGTGGTTGTGCCTTTGTTGAAAGGCTGCCTACGTATTCACGTGTAGTGAAATCAAACCATGCCGTAGTTCGGTGTTGAAAGATATATTGTGGTGCCTAGTTTATTAGGGCTTTATGTGTAACTAGCCATAGCAATGGTGTAGGCTAGGTGCATTCCCAATGATGTCTTGACCAAAGGGCTAGAATAGCTAGGATGTTGATCCTGTGACTGTGAGCATTTTCCGGGGTAGCCCCCAGGGGTGGTGTGAACTATTTGGGCATGTTCTATGCTGACCGCAAGTTGAATTCCTGTGTTTGGGGTTGGTAACTGGTTTAGATGTTTTTGAAATTGTGGTGCTAGGAAGTAAGTGGCTTTGATGTTTTGACATCTGGAGCTCGATTTTGTGGAGCTAAGGCTTCGAGGGTAAGGTATTGTAATGTGGTAGGAAAGGGGGAAGTCGAGTAATGATGACTCGAACTTCGATCGGGGTAGGTTTGATAATGCGGGATCTGATTTCCATGTCTGGCCCTAATGGTTAGGGTATCCTATGGAGCTTGAATCCTCAAAACTCTGGGCTGTCTCTAGCCTTGGTCTCGAGAAGGTCTTGAGGGTTGCAATGTGGGAAGGCTAGATGTGGTGCTAGCTGACCAGCTTGATTGTTTCCCCCCTATTTGATGATATGAGTTTGATCTTGAGTTGACCGTTGACCACGGTCAGGGGTATTTGAATATTTTTTTTTTTGGCTGACCTCTTAGCCCCGGTCATGGGTTTTTTATTTGAGTTGACCGTGTCTGGTCGAGGGATGTTGATAATTCTTTTTTTTTGATCCTGGCCAGCTTTTTTGTTTTGGCCTTTTGCTTTTTCTCTTGGACTTTTGATTTTTTTTTTTTACCCAGCTTTTTTTTTGTCGGTCAGACTAACACCTAAGGTAGGGATTGGTTAGTCTTATTGGATGCGTGTTTATTTTGGGAAATGGGCTTGCCTCCCGTCTTGGACCCAAACTAGGAGAATTCCCAGATTTGTCATAGGATTCGATATGCTCCTGCTAAGGGTGGTTATGTGGCTTTCTATGTCACACATGGAACAGGTAAAAGGAAAACACGGGTCTCAGTTTCCTGCAGTCATTATAGATGTGCCTGTAATAGTCACGTGCATGTGCTCACAGTGTATGACGGTGTTCATCATGTTCTCGGAAACACATAAGGAAAGTATATATGAGAAATAAAAAAGCTGGTTTTTATTGAATTTTGAAAAAGAAGACAGAATACAATTGACTCTGACTCTGACCTTGGAATAAATAATATATCCTAGACTCGGACTCAGACTCGGACTTAAATCAAATCCGGACTCTTGGATGCATGGGAGGTAGATTGGATGCTTTGCTCACCGGGCCCTGTGTAGTCCATGAGGGGCTTTGCAAGTGATAATGTTTCCAAAACGGGAGTCCTCCCGGCATCGAGGAAATCTTGGATGAGGTGTTTCAGTTTCCAGCACTGCTCTGTATTGTGTCCCCTCCCTCTATGGAATTTGCAATAATGATCGGCATTCCATGCCTTGGAACGTTTTTCTAAAGGTGGGTCGACTGTTGGGCCTATAGGTGATATTAGGCCCTTCGAAACCAATCTTTGGAAAGCGACGGTGTAGGACATATCCAAGTGGGTAAATGTCCTTACCTCTGACTGGTTATTGATTTTCGGAGAGGTGACTTGAGGGTTACCTCTCTCGATCTTGCCATCTTGAGGGCATCGGACAGTTTCGTAAGAATGTTCACCCTTCAAATGGCTCCGTTGGGTGATCGGCTGCCTTACCCGCTCTAGCTGTGTTAGACGGGATCGGGTTCTTACAAGGTCTTCTTCGATGGTTGTCACCCTGGCATTTAGGTTATCTAGGGGGGTATTGATTTTTGAGAAGATATTGTTAATGGAGCAAGATAGCATAAGCATGCTTCCTTGGATGTCCCCTTTCTCGATAGCGCGGACTTTGTCGTGGTTAGGTAGTATCTCGTTTATAGGGTCCCTGATCGGAAGAAATGACGGATGTTAAGAACTTGCCTAAGCTCGGTTTTGCGCAAATGCAAGAGAGGGAGTCAAACTAGACATAGCCCGGGGTGACTAAAATCCTCGGATCGGGAAACCCGGACATTGACCTAGACAAAGTAACGACCGTGAATTGGACTCGAGCTGTACAAGGATGAGTCCGAAAATGGGGCGACCGTGTTTGACCGCGTCGCGTGCTCGGACCAACCGTGGTGACCTAACCCTAGGTGACTCGAGTATTCGTAGTATAGGTACGACTCGAAAAAGGCATCATAAGGACGTCGGTGTAGGATGAACGTGGGGTACTCCCTAGGGTGACCATGGTTGACTGCTCGGGTGGAGGACAGCCCCCGAGTGAGACTAAAGGCTTTGATAGGACTCAAATGGTGTGACATCTAAGTGACTCGAAAGTGAGGTACGTGAGACAACACGTGTAAGACAAGACCCTTAGAGCAACCGTGATTGATCTCTCTACTGAAGGGTAGCCCCCCGAGTGGGGGTGAAGATCGACTCCTAGACGGGTGACTCATGGACGGTGGGCTTTCTTTAGGATTTCGGCAGAATGGGCCTAGTCCCGTGTGAAGAAAGGGCCTACGTGTAAGCTAATCCCCAGACTTTGGACTCGATTGTGTAAGTGGGCTTCCCTTTGTAGGAGTTTGTCCTACGTAGGTGGGCCGTGCCTTGACTAGTAAGGAAGGACTTGGGATGGGGTGGAAACCCGTGATGTAAGATCGACGGAGTTTCGACGCTATGGACTCTTACTACTTATGACAAGACCCGACACTGCTAAATACGGGAAGTCCTAAGAAGAAGAGGGTTTGAATTTTGAAAACCGAGCAAAGTCGGGTTGGACGGCCCGATTTTTTTGAAAATCGGAAAAAAGGTTTATCGGGCCGAGATTTTGAATTTTTGAAAAGGTTTGAACAGCATACCGGCTAAAAATAGGCTATTTTGAGTCAAAATCATAAGTCCTAAATTCGGCAGCTTTCCGGGTTTGAAAAATGGATAGTTTTCGAAAAAGATGCAAGTTTTTTTTTTTTTTTTTGAAAACACGGTTTTTTTTTAGAAAAAGGATGAGACACGGACCAAGTAGCATGTAGTCACGGAAACAGTATAACGACACCATGTATGCTCCTAGTCTAAGTCTCGGTCGGTCTAATAGGGTCTATACCAACAACGATGGCTTTCTCGTACTGAGGACGGACTCCCTAAGCCGAGTGGGTCTTAGGACATGCCGCAAAACCTAAACGAGTTCCACCATCGATGTCTTTAGTGGGTCCAAGTAGGAACGCACCGTGGTATAGTGGGACGTCGGTCACAAGTAACCGGCCCGGGAAAGATTGGGTTATGCATGGCCCATTGAACTAAAACGTGTGCATTACTATTCGAACGATTTCTTTTCGAGTCTCACCCTAGGGATGCCGATGGTAAGTGACTCATCAGTTGATCCCCAGCGGAGTCGCCAAATTGTGGACATGACATAGGTCCACCCCGACGCGGCCACGCGCGGGTTTGGGGAGGCGAATGAATCTCCATATGAGATGGTCAAATTGAAATTTAAATCGAAGTAGGAGTCGCCACCGAATTTTGTGGTTATTCGGAACCGTTCGAGCCCACTCTATGTCGTAGTGGGCAGTATACAAAATACGGCCCATTTCCGATGTCAGAGTTTATTGGGCTCGTCCCTTTGCATATCGATACCGATGCCGACTGGGCGGTTAATCGTATATTGAATGACTCTCGTAGCCAATGGATTCGGACATCCGGAAACCACGGTTCTGAGTAAGGGGTGAGGGTACGTGTTGGGAAGTTCACTAAGAACACCCAACCCCGCCCGCACTTAGCGGCCTTTACTAGGATATCGTTCGTTTTTGGTGTACACGGGTTAGTTCGACGGTTGAATGATATGCAAACATTATTTTCCTAAGCATGTGAGAAAAATAAATAAATGGGTTGCTAAGTCGTTTAATGCATATTAAACTAATAACGTCAAAGTTATTTTAGCATGTGAGTTCGTTTTAGTCTAATAAAACGATAAAAACAAATAAAAAGCTACAAACACGAGAAAACGAGTTAGTAACGATGAATAAATCGAATAAAGATGTAAATAAATAATATGCATGATTTTAGAAAAGATTTGATGACACGTGATTGATTAACACGTGTTGACCGAGGTCGAAAAAAAGTATTTATTAAAATATGTCGCGAAAGTCGCATTTTAATGTAATGTTCGAACGGAATTAAAAATAGAAAAGCGAAGAAACGAGAAAAAGGAGGCCGGGCGAACCAGGCCGCCGCGCGGGTCGCCTGGCAGGCGCGACACCCGCGTGGTGGTCTGCCGGGTTTTTTTTTATTTTGTTCGAAAACCGTTAATTCCTATAAATCGCGTACAAATATGGATTAATTTATACTCGACTTATATTTTCGATATTCGTCGTATTCGATATTCGATTATGAAATCGATATCGAAGACTTTAAAAAAAGTTTTGAAAGAAAGTTCGTTTTGAACGAAAAAAAAAAAAAAAAAAAAAAGAATTTTGAACGAAAAAGATGTTAATTCTCTCCGCGTTAAAAATCGTCGAATTTTGTTTAAAAAGATGTAACGATTTTATTTAGCATCGACGAGAATAAATTAATTTAGTTCTTGTAGATACGATATTCGATTAGAGAATCGGTATCGTATTTTAAGAACGTTATTTGAAAATAGTTTTACTATCGAAAATAAATAAAAATATGATGCGATGAACGACCCATATTAATAATTAGATGACCGACGAAAAAATAAATAAAACGACGGACGAAAGAAGAAAAAACGTGAGATTAGGGAGAGAGGAAGGAGAAAAGACGGGTTTGATTTGCACCCTCAACCTACATGCTTTGTTTACTCGGAATAGGGCTCGTCGGACGGTGGCTTGGGCACGTGAGCGTCGAGATGATGTGGGTGAGCTAAGGTGTCGGTTTTTGGGACGTTTTTGTGTGTGTATGTGGGGCGTGGATCGGCCGGATTGGACGGAATGGATTCGTCGGTTTTTTGGTTGCTATTTCGGTATTCCTTCGGACGTGGATTTCGAGACTTATTTTTTAGATACGAGTTCTGAAAAATTATTGTGTGTCGGGATTATTGTGTTGATATTTCATGTCTGAATGGTCGGACGTAAGGTCCTATTTATAGGAATTGCGGTGGTCTTGCTTGTGTGACAAGAAACACCGGTTTGGATAGGAAACACGAGAGTTCGTGAGGAAATAAACCCCTCGTTTCTTGGTGAGTAAGGCAAGGATACTCGGCTGGTGGGAGTATTTCGGCTGTTTCAGCCGAGTTCTGGGGGTTTGATCGATCTCTGAATCGGTTTCCGGATAGAATTCCTACTTAAGATCGAATCCTATCCCTAAACGGATTTGTTTAATATTATTTGAGGTCTGATTTTTGTAGTGTCTGAGTCCGATTTGGACGTGTAGGGTCACAGCCAGACCGTGGGACTCGGGAAAAAATATCTTTGACCGGGTTTGACTCGGTCGCTAAAAGACGGTTTTACCCCCGGTGTCGTAATCGACCCAAATTAGTCTTATTTGACTCGAAACGACCCACTGGGCCTGAATTTGAGGTCCGTTTTGTGAGATTTGTACTCCGTAATAAGCCTAAACCAAATGTCCATGATTTCGAGCCCATATCCGAGTCCATTAAAGCATGTTTGCGTCCTATCATCATCGGGTGTTTGGTGGGACCTCCTATAGACACCTGGCGGTTAAAATGTGGGTGTCTACACATAGGAAATAGCGCAAGAGGAGGGACGGCCTCTGTTTGACTCGGGTTAGACTCCCCTAAGACAAATGTGTAGGGTACGATTCTCGGAGTGACTGTGATTAATCACTCCGTCGGAGAATGGCCCCCCAATGTGAGACTAAGGACTCAGATGGTGTGGCATCTAAGTGACTCAAAGGTGGGTTATGTGAGACACGTGTAAGACATGACCCTTAGAGCAACCGTGATTGATCGCCCTGCTAAAGGGTAGCCCCCAAGTGGGATCGATAATTTTGTTAAGACTCGAGTGTGGGACGAGTGACCCTTAGACGTAAGGACCGTGAACCTTTTGTTATAAGGCTATGCCTTGTAAAAGGTTGACTCGAAAAAGACACCTAGACGGGTGACTTGTGAAATGTGGGCCTTCCTTAGAATTCGGCATGTGGGCCGAGTCCTGCTCGAAGGAAGGTCCATGTGAGACATTACCAGACTTTTAGACTCGATTGTGTTGACGGGCCCTCCTTTGTGGGGATTTGTCCTACGTAGGTGGGCCTTGCCTTAGTCTAATAAGGCGGACTGGGATAAGGAAGAAACTCGTGATGTAAGATCGACGGAGTTTCGACGCTAAAGACCTTGACAACTTAAGACTCGACCCGACACTGCTAAATATGGGAAGTCCTAAGGAGAAGAAGGTTTTGAAAATTGATTGTTTTGAAAAAGGACCGAGTGAACTCGGTGAATGGCCCAAATTTCCGAAAAAAAGACGAAAAGTCATTAGGCCACGGGTTTTGAAAGTTCGAAAGTATTTTCGAGTTTTGAATCGGGCAGCATACCGTCTAGAAAATAGGCTATTTTGAGTAAAATCATAAGTCCTAAATTCGGTATGTGTCCCGGGTTTTGAAATTGAATAGTTTGAAAAAGATGCAATTTTGAAAAATTGACGGTTTTTGAAAACGACTCGGAAACCAAGTAGCATGTAGTCACACAAGCATTATAACGATGCCATGTATGCTCTATACTAAGTCTCGGTCGGTCTATAGGGGGTCTATACCAGTGTACATAGTCTAGACGTTGATCGGGACGGACTTCCTAAGTCGAGTTGATCTTAGAACATGCCGCGAAACCCACTCGAATCGACTATGGACACCTTTTGACATATCCATATTGGAGTACATCAACGGTATAGTGGGACGTCGGTCGCGAGTACCGGCCCGGGAAAATATGGGTTATGCATGAACCGTAGAACTAAAACGCGTATTGTATTTGTCAAACGATTTCTATTCGAGTCTCACCCTGAGCATGCCAATGGTAAGTCACGCATCAGTTAATCCCCAGCGGAGTCGCCAAATTGTGGACATGACATAGGTCCACCCCGACGCGGCCACGCGCGGGTTTGGGTAGGCGAATGAATCTCCATATGAGAATGGATCGAATTGAAATTTAGGTCGAAGTGGAGTCGCCACCGAATTTTGTGGTTATTCGGAACCGTTCGAGCCCACTCTATGTCGTAGTGGTCCGTATACAAAATACGGTCCATTTTCGATGTCAGAGTTTATTGGGCTCGTCCCTTTGCATTGCGATACCGATACCGACATTATCGGATATCGTGTATGAATGACTCTCGTGCGCCAACGGTTTCGGGCATCCGGAAACCGAGGTTCTGAGTAAGGGGTGAGGGTACGTGTTGGGAAGCCCACAAAGGACACCCAACCCCGCCCGCACATTAGCGGCCTCTACTAAGAATTCGAATGACTTACACTCGCGTTAGTTAAACGGGAAAATGATATGCAAAGATTATTTCCCCTAAACATGTGAATTGAATTGAAAAGGGTTTCTATGTCAATTTAATGCAATTAATTCTACGTCAAAGTGGAATTTTAGCATGCGGGTTCATTTAGTAAACGAACAATAATTAAATTGACAAAAGAAATAACAAACGTGTTAGTAAACGATATAATGATATAACGAATAATAACGGTTTAATTTGTGCAAATGATGAATGATGTAAACGAGATGCAAATATGAGATGCATGGTTTGAAAAGATAGTATACACGTGATTAATTATGCACGTGTTGACCTAAGTCGTGAAATACTATCGGGTTTAGAAAAATAAGAGAATGTACGACTCGCGTTTTAGTCGTTATGTGGTCACTCGATCGAGTGGTCAATAGACTCGATCGAGTAGACCTTTAAAAAAAAGATTTCTGTTTTGCGTTTATGACCGTACTCGGCCGAGTTATTGACCAACTCGGTCGAGTACATGGCCACTCGACTGAGTCACTGTGAGACTCGATCGAGTGGTGGTCATGATTAGCATTCTGACTCGATTTTAGGGTGTCACTCGATCGAGTGACTAAGGCACTCGGTCGAGTGGCACCTGTACGAACTTGGTTCGTTCGCAATTTAATTGTTGATTTTGTAATTGATTTTGATTTTTGATAATTCGACGTTTTTACCGAATCGGACATGAATATTGCATAATTTATGTTCGACCTGGTTTTTTTATAAATCGCGAATTTGTTGAACCGAATATAAATATTGTTGAATTTATACTCGATTCTAATTTTGAATACTCGTTATATCCCATATTCGATTATTTGAATCGATATAGAATATTAGAGTGAAAAATAAAAAAGATGGATTAATTTTAGTCGCTTTGAATTAATTATCATGATATGAATAAATCACGTTAATTAATTCATATGACTTGATTGTTAGATTCGATATCCAATTATGGAATTGGTATCGAATCCAAAATCGACGCTTTACTAGAATAAATAAATAAATAAAAAAACTTGATTCCCTCGACTTCTCCGACATCGATAAATCCCTAGAGATTGTGATGTCGGGTCCGTGTCAACGGGTTTCGACCCTTATTAAAATTGATTTTAAAAATTGATGAATGCAAGATTAATGATGATGACTACAAAACATAAAAAAACAAATTATTGTTTAAGTTAACTTATTTCAATAATCAAACGATCGGGGTGATGGGATAAGCGACCGACGACGCGTGTGCAGTACACTTGTATATGCGGTTTTCCTTATCCCACCATCACTCACGTTCGACACAAATCCATAAGTATTTTAATGTTTTGATGTTAATAGTATTATCGATATTATGACGCGACAAACAAAATAATGAAAAAGACGAAAAAAAACGCGAAAAGGAGGACGAAGATGACGAAGAGAGAAAGGGAAGAAAATAGAGGGTTTTGACACCCTCAACCTACATGTTCTTGTCTCGGTGCGGACTCGTAACCGTGGCTTCAACACAAGAGTCTTCGAGGTTTATGCAGATTAAGTTATGGTGGCTTGGGATGGATTTCCTAAAACTAGGTTTAGGGTTTTTTTGCTAGTGTAGGATTACTAGGTTTTTGATTAAGGTTTGTAAGGATGTAGTGGGTGTATGATTGCTCTAGGGTGTATTAGGGTTCTAAAAAGATGTGTAAAGTTGTGCATGGAGGTTGCTTATATAGAAAAAACTAGGGCACCCGGTTTAGGGTTACTCGACCGAGTAGGAGGCCAACTCGGTCGAGTGGCCCGGTATGCCAGCCGTCGGGCTCGAAATAAGCCCACTCGATCGAGTGGCCCAACTGGATCGCGCAGGTCCGTTGACCTTGACTTTAATGGGTTTTGTGTTTGACTTGGACTTTTGATGATTGATGGGTTGTTTTGTGTGTCTCGGAAGCGACTTTGACCGGGGTTGGCCCAATCGTTAAAAGTCGGTTTTAATTCCGGTGTCGGTTTTGGCCCAAACTAGTCTTGTTTGACTCGGAATGATCCACTGGGCCTGGATTTGAGGTCCGTTTGGTGAGATTTGTACTCCGTAAGTGTGTTAGCCAACGATTAATGGATTTGAGCCCGTATCCGAGCGCATAGGAGCATGTTAGCGTCCGATCATCATCGGGTGTTTTTTGGAAACTGCCATCGACACCTGGCGGTCAAAATGCGGGTGTCTACACTTACCTAAAATCGTCTTTACTCATTAAATACAACTACTCTACCTCAAATAATTCAACACCAAAAAATAATCCTCCTCGGGCTCGTGCTTAACCATGGCGTAAGCAATAAGAAAGCTCTTCGAAATAGAAGTAACTCCAACCATTTCCACAATAATAAGACCGTACTTGTTGGTTTATATGTCGAGTCGATCAAAGCAACATACGGCCAAGTTTGAAACATCGAAACACTATGAGGGTTGGTCATGACGACGTGAGTAACACAGATGTTGCATCATCCATTAAAATATCAAACATGTAATCATATTTGTTGGCTAGAAAAACCATCTGTTGTGCTTTATTTCTAACACATCTTTCATTGGTGCTCAATTTTTAAATCTCGTTATAAACCCGTCTCTTACCAACTAGTGGCATCCCGTTATTTACATTCTCAATTTGTTTAACAATTTGTGTCGGTTTTACAACAGTGACCCAACCCGTTTTAATCACTAATTTAGTCTTCTCGTTTAACCTAGATGCAATTGGGTGACCATCTAAAGACCTCAAAAACTCGTGATTATGGAGCCCACAGACGGGTTCTACTACCCAACCGTTTCTTCTAACGATCTTTAGCTCAAACGGACTATAAAACTTCTTTGACTTTGTAGGTCGTTGGGGTTTACTTGGGTCTTTCGCTGTTGTTCTAAGCCGACCAACTCTATCACAAATGATTATTTTATACGGCAAAGTTTTTTCAAGATGATAACTCTTCGACGTCAAAAAAAAAAACCCACTTTGTGTGTAACTTCTTTGCAAAAATGATACGCATCTTCAGATCTCACAGATGATTTCAGAGATCTAAATCGGTCACTATAATCTACACCATCACCCTCAGTAAGAGGTGGAACGTAGATGACCCGACGGATAATGTTACGTACGTCGGTAAATTAAAAAAACAGAACTTTAGTGTAAAACAGACTAAACTACCATGTGATTTTAGTGTAAAACAGACTAAACTACCTGGTGATTTTAGTGTAAAACAGACTAAACTATCATGTGATATAGTATAAAACAGACTAAGTTACCAGTTGATTTTAGTGTAAAACAGACTTAACAACCAAGTCATTTTAGTATAAAAAAAACTAAACTACCAAGTGATTTTAGTGTAAGACAGACTAAACTACCAGGTCAGTTTAGTGTAAAACAAACTAAACTACCAGGTCAGTTTATAAATAAATAAAAGTTACTATAACGATAAAATAAAAGTTAGTGGTTAGTTAGTAATCAATAAACGAAAATAAGAGAGAAAGAGATTAGGGAAACGGGGTTTGTTTACACCCTCAACCTACATGCTAAAAGTCTCGGAACACGGGCCCGTCTAGCGGCGGCGTAGGCACGGGAGCGATCGAGAACGTAGGTGAGTTAAGGTGTGTTTATGGATGGGAAAAGGCTCTCGGTTTTCTGAAATGGGTTTCGAGAAAATGAAATGCGACCCTTGAAACGTATGAGGTAAGGGTGTATATATAGAATTTTTGAGAAATGTTTCGGCTCAGTATTCGGATGTCCAAAGTGGGGCGATTCAAGACTCGGGCGCCCCAGATGAGGCGGCTCAATTTTGGGGCGCCTGGTTGCGGGCAGCTGAACTTGCGCGTATCAGAAATTGCTCAAAATATGGATTGATATCCGTGTTATTCGAGGCATGATTTGTTTTCGTTTGACTTTGATTGATTTTGTATTTGGACGCATTTATGGGTTATTTTGTTTTCGGGTTTCGACTTTGACCGGTTTCGGCTCGGTAGCAAAAGACGGTTTTGTCCCCGATGATGGTTTTGACTCAAAGTAGCTTTGTTTTATTGGAAACGACCCACTGAGTTTGGATTTGAGGTCGTTTTTGGGAAATTTGTACTTCACTAAGTGCCCACGTCGGATACTATTGATTCCGAGTCCGTATTCGAGCGCATTAAAACATGTTTACGTCCGATCATCATCGGGTGTTTTGTTGGAGACTGCTATAGACACAAGCAGTCAAAATGCGAGTGTCTACAATGTGTGACCTGAAGTTAAACCGCTCACACTTAGGGATGGCAATGGGTCCAAGACCCGACCCATACCCGGCGGGTCGGACCTGAATGGGTCGGGTCTGGGTCCTCCCCAAAAAAATCGGGTACGGGTACAGGTATGAGTTTTGGGACCCGGACCCGACCGTAGACCCGTTAAATCAATTTCAGTTCAGTAAAACATATTGAGTACTGACTTCCTGAGTTAGAAACTTAGACCCTAAAAAACTTCTTCTTCATCCTGACTCATTTCATTAAAGCATACTTAAGGATTATGTTTATTTAATAAATTATTTTGTGACGAATGTTTTTAAAACGACTTTTGGGAGATTTTGCGGTTGTATTGTGAGACTCTGCGGTTGTATTGTGAGACTTGCAGACACTTTTTTTTTTTAATAATTTTTATGCGTGGTTTGTAATCCCTTTTGAAAAAATTTATGCGTAAGGAATGACTCAAGACATTACGTAATTTTTTTCGAAAATTAAGTTCGTGTTTTTCTATGAAATTTCTATCGAAACAATGAATAATACAACAATGTAATAATTAAGGCGGACCCGCGGGTAGACCTGGACCCGGTCCGGACCCGACCGGTTCGGGTGTGGGTCTGATAATTTTGGACCCGTTCGGGTCCGGGTCGGGTCTGGGTCCAGGGTTGAAACTTCGGGTCCGGGTCCGGGTGGACCCGACCGAGACCCGACCCGTTGCCATCCCTACTCACACCCTTTCGTGAATAACAACCTTTACGTAATATTGGGTAAGGTCGGAGGGAATAGTAATTCCCGACTTTAATCACATTAACCAAAAACGTCCATCACGGTGTCGTCTTTTATTTTAAAGTCTCGTAATATTTAACATGAACTTAATCCCCTATTCACTAAAACAAAAATCAAGGGGCAAATCCGTCTTTTCATCTTTCCAGCCAAAATCACTTATTCATTTCATAAATTGGGCTTAAAATTACCTATTCATTTAGAGAATTGGGCTTTTGGGAGAACCAATCCAATTTCTTAGCAAATAAATCACAGAAAATATAAAACCAATCCATATGAATATATAGCAAATTAGTACCCTAATTAATTAGATTATAACATTTAGAAAAGAATAATTTTCAAATGGAAAATGAGATTACATTAGGATGCATAATGAGCATCTAACCTAACTATTTCATTTAAACATTTAAGATCCAGTTCAACGAATTTGTACAACACGTATGTATGTTGTCAAAGTTTTTATTTAAAAAATGGACCCAATGATTCACCAAGATAATTTTAGGAAAAAAATTATATTCCCTAATTTTTAGCAATTATTATATTTCCTAAAAAACTACTCTGTATTAGGTTACAAAATTAACAACCAAATACAGAATAATAATAATAATAATCACATAATAGTTTCAAATTATTACTTGACAGATATAATTTCTAAATATTAGGTTGATAGTATAATTTTCGGCACCTTATTTTTTACAAATTAAAAATTAAAATTACTATTTGTTTGAAATTAATCATATTCAATATAACTAATGTTATTAAATTTAATACTTACCGTATTTACAATCAAAAAATTATAAAAAATAAATTATATGGAGTATTATTTTATAAATATTTTATCATCCGGAGTATAAAAATCATATACAATTTTAATTATTTTTTTATTTTTTTATGACACGTCATCAACGGGTCAACCCAGATTTTTATCCTAAATTAATGGATCATTTTGGGTTTGAGTCAAATGGATCACGGGTCAAAATTTTCATGTTTTGATCCAAAAAAATGGGTCGAATTTACGAGTCATGTCGAAATTTGACATGACTGTTTTCTAATTTAAAATTTTCTTATCTAATCATATACCCTAAAATTTTTAAACATATTAATTTCCAAAAAATACTCTACTAAACGATAAATCTACGAAGTTACGTGTAATATTTTCAAATATATGTACAATAACTAATAAATATAATAAGAATAGTAATGACAAACATAGTGTAAAATTAAAATTATTTTTTTTCGACCTAAAATAGGTAAAAAGTAAGGCATTCATAATTATTTTCTACTTATATTTTGACACTATTATGTATCATAAATTAAATTGCAATCTTATAAATATTATGGATGACTTATAAAAAAGAAGGTAAAAGTATGAACAATATATTGTACTCCGTATTTATTACGAAATATATGACGAAACATATTACTCACAATTTTACAAAATTCTTAGGTACACCGGGTGCACCAAGTCATTGTACTCCTTACCCAATGAAAAAGCTAAGTCTTGATAGGTGCAAATGAGACCATAATTACTTTTAAATAAGTTATGAAAATCAACAATTAAAACTTCTCATTGGTTAGGGTGTACGATAACATGGTACACCCGGTGTACCTAAGAATTTCTCCTAATTTTATATTCTCCGTAATAATAAAATGTTGCTCCGTACATTTTCTTTATAAGGAAAGACACGGTAGTCAGAGAAAAATTGTTTTTATTATGCATAAAACAAAAAGGTAAAGTGACATTTGTCCAAAATAGAAACATAAACGATTGACAAGATAAAGAAAAAAAATGTAAACCATATTGACTGAAGGTAATAAAATTTTGTTAAGTCAATAAACTCATTGCGTGAACAAAAATTAATTATAAAACCGTGCATAGGCACGGGTTTCGCACTAGTTTATATTTAAACCCGAAACACTTAGGCCACACGAATATTATTAAATGTTCTAAATAACTGAAATACTTTTGAGTTTTGATAGTAAAGGTTGATTACTAATGTTGCAGGTGGCTAGTTGGTGCAGTAAAAGGGTTTTATGCAACACAAGCTTACTCCTTTCAAACATCATGGGTCCCTCCGAGGAGTTGATGATTGGTGACAACCCTGTTACTTCCTTAAGAGTTAACATCTCTGCCCAACCACAGGTACATCCTTCTCACACTCGCCTCTCTTTTACATTTACTTTCATACTTAAGAGTTTACAGGTCAATCGTTGGTGTGACATTTCTGAATCCTCAGATTTGTTTTTGTCATTTTAATGTTTTTTTAATTAAATTATGTATAGCTCATTTTAACATCTTTTTACTCCCATTTTTTTTTTTATATTTTTATTTTAATATGTTACTCCACCTATATATTAAAGGGATAAAAAGATATAAAAAAATGGAGTAAGTAAAATTATTTCTCCCCAATAAGTCCACCTCATTTTTTTTTTATTTTTTTTTTCAGTGGCTCAATCGTTACTTGATGGAGCGGTTGAGTCTATTATTCTGTTTCGTTCATAAATCAATAGCTACTGATTTATGATATTAGGATGATTCGTGTTATTAGGGGGAGGAGATACTTAAAGTAATGGTTAAGTGTGTTACTCTATTTCGTGCATAAATCAAACAAATAAATGACAACTTTACAAAAATCAAACAAACAAATTGGCCACACTACAAACAAACAATGGGTTACTAACATAACCAACATTGTAACATCAACACTAACATAAACATCAACAAATCTAACAATATCACCAACACCAATTGTGAAATGAAATCGCAATATTAAGTGCCTAACATCAAACTAGAACATCAATAACAATAGTAAACATCAAATCCAAATTTTTTCAATACAACTAAAACATTCATCTTCTTTTTTAATGACCCCCTTTTTGCTTTCGTTGTGAAAACGAACCACCTGATCTGAAGTGTTTTTTTGTGTTAGTTGAGTAGATATTATTTGAATAAAGTCATAACATGGAGTTTGTTTCGGTTCTTCAAAGACATCATTAAGGGCATCGGGTAGGATTAGATAGCCTTGCCCAGTGTTTTGAAAAGTATGAAGAGATATTGTTTACGTTGCTTTGAATGCCTTCGCGTACATATTACATGTTTAGGTTGCCTGGTGCATGCGATATATAGCTAGGAAGACGATGAATTTTCCTGAAGACACATACTTTAGACTACAAAAAAGGGTAAGGTGTGAGGTCATAAAAAAAGACACCTTGTAAGATACTTTCGAGGTGATGGCAGTCGACAGTGATAAGATAGTAGTTGCAGTGGTCTTCATAGTGCCCACTTGTTTGATTAAAGTGATGGCTAATTATGAGACGGATCCCTCTAGTACCAAACCATGTTGTCATCGTAATACTCTATATATTCTGTTGTAACGGAAGAGAAAGACAAACAAATAAGAACGTAAAATCGAGAGACAGACAGATTTACGTGGTTCACTAACAACCTGTTAGCTACGTCCACGGGCAGAAGGAGGGGATAGTTTTATTAATTTGAGGAGAGGTTACAGATTTCAGACTGATATCATAATTTCTAGGGTGGAGGTATGAGAGTTTATATACCACTCTCAACCTAAACAGAAACCCTAAACAGATTAGGAAACCCTATACAATAGGAAAATCCTAGGTCAGATACTCAGATATTGATTAGGAAACTCTAATCAATCAGATCTTAATTAGGAAACTTTCCTAATTAAACAGATTTAGGTCAGAGACCAATTCGAGATCCAAAAGGACAATTGCAAGGCACTTATTTCCTAACAATCTCCACCTTGACTTGAATTGTCTCACAATCAGATCAGACAGATGTACCAGATGCATTCCTACGAATGCCAGATGTACCAGAAAACTCCTCAACAGATGTACTAGATGCACTTCAACGAATGCCAGATGTACCAGAAATAAAACTCCTCAACAGATGTACCAGATGCACTTCAACGAATGCCAGATGTACCAGAAATAAAACTCCTCTCCCCCTCCTGCCTCAGATATTGCCCAACAAAGGGCGATCTTCCCCGAGATCTCGACTGTCTTTTTCACCCAAGACACGAGTCTTGTCTTTTTCACCCACGACACGGGTCTTGCCTTTTTCACCCAAGGCCCGGGTCCTGCCTTTTTTGACCCAAGGCACGGGTCCTGCCTTTTTCACCCAAGGCACGGGTCCTGCCTTTTTAACCCAAGGCACGGGTCTGACAGACCTATCCTTTCATCTTCATGACCATACATGTTCCGAAGCTTGATTGACCGCTCACGGACCAAACTCTGCTGCTTCTGAACTGGCAATGAAGAAACTGATGGTTCAGACTCAGATTCAGATTCAGACTCAGATTCAGACTGTAGTGGTTGATCTTCAGACTTTGCTTCACTCTCCTCAAGAGTTACTTGATGCTCCACCTGTTTATCAGTACTACAACTACTACTTCTATCTTCCTCCGATTTCAGTGACGATATCATCAGACAAACTATACTCTCCTCCAGAACGGCCATCTCAGCGGTGACTGCTGTGTCGTCTTTCTTCACGAATGACGCCCACCGTCTCTGTTGTTTTAACAACGCCCGCATCTTGATCTGCCACAGACTAAAACTATTCCTCCCATCAAAACTCTCAATTTTAACGCTCAACCCAGACATCTTTCTCACAGATCAAATTAACCTGAAGCTCTGATACCAGTTTGTTGTAACGGAAGAGAAAGACAAACAAATAAGAACGTAAAATCGAGAGACAGACAGATTTACGTGGTTCACTAACAACATGTTAGCTACATCCACGGGCAGAAGGAGGGGATAGTTTTATTAATTTGAGGAGAGGTTACAGATTTCAGACTGATATCATAATTTCTAGGGTGGAGGTATGAGAGTTTATATACTACTCTCAACCTAAACAGAAATCCTAAACAGATTAGGAAACCCTATACAATAGGAAAATCCTAGGTCAGATACTCAGATATTGATTAGGAAACTCTAATCAATCAGATCTTAATTAGGAAACTTTCCTAATTAAACAGATTTAGGTCAGAGACCAATTCGAGATCCAAAAGGACAATTGCAAGGCACTTATTTCCTAACATATTCTTTGTAAGGATTCCCATTGGGAATTTGATTAAACTTTTGGTTCATCCACATTTCAATGTATTTCACATGCTTAGTTGCATAGTTCTTCTCTTTTGTCGTATGATTGAAATCATGCCACCTCACACTAGTGTCATGATCAAGTGGCTCAGTTTGATGCGAACCAAATTGTCAAAAAAACTCTACGAGGTAAATGAAACTCCACTACATCAAAAAAAAATATTAAAGGTGCAATAACACGCCACTCCCACATATCTTCACTACCTAACTTCTATGAGGTAAGTTTGATTTTAATATATTTTTTAAAATCTAAACATTAGAATTAATGAATATAATATTAATAATATTAAAAAAAAAAAATTCTTAAAAGCGCTAAAAACTTAGCGCTTGAAACTATTTATGACTCGTGTATTGACCATAACCCGATTCCAGTGACTCGTATAACCCCTCTCGTTTTTTACCCAACCCGTATTCTTAACTGCTTGTCCGATCCGTTTGACAGGTATTTGTGTGATCCGTGGGTTGGACATCACTTAGGAGTTTTTTATAATATAATTACGTGTTTAGTTAACAATTAACATTATAATTACATATTTAGTTAGAAATTAATTATAAATTGATGTGTTTAGTGAATGATGATGTGTTAAGTTAATATTTACGTGTTTTGTTAACGATAATTGCGTAATATTCGTATGTGTTTAACCAAAAATTCTGTCGATTAATTTGTTTTTTACGAGTTTTAAAAATACGATTATTTTAGCGGTTTCAAGAGCACAATATTTTAGTTTAAAATATGTTTAGAAAACATGAATTTAATGGAAGTGTAGTAATGAGTTTAAGCCAGGTTAAATTAAATTAGTGCTTGGAGTTGAGCTTGGACTAAACTTGAGAGATTGGGATGATAAATATTAGAGCTGACCGTTTGCGGGCTTGGGCTGGACATGGGCCGGGTCTAACCTATAAAAATGTGTCCGACGGGCTTTTTTCTAATGCCCATGCCCGCTATAGCGGGCCTACTATAACTGTCCGTACCCGTCCAATATACCTTAGCGGGCCAACCCGTGGGCTTGCGGGCTTTAAATATACAAGAATATTTGATATTGAAATTAATTACTGACAAATCAAACAAACAAAAGGTATAAAAACATCGTGATTATTGATTTTGCAAAAATAAAATTAATAACTTAAGACTTAAGATCATTTTCATAACTATCAAAATACTAAATAAACATCATACTATTTGTTTTGGAATTGGAAATTGACGGAGTGAGAAGATTGAGTTTGGGAATTAGAAATTTGGAATAATCGGAAGTCTGATAATCAAGAATCCAAGGGTGAGTTTTGTGCTTTTTGTGATATTCAATGAACCGATTAGTCTTTTCAACGTGGGTACATGCTATTTTCAACAGAATAATTTTTATTTTAATTTTTAATTGATTTTTTCTTTTGGTTTTGATAGGTTACATAAAAATTAGAGTGTACGTAGCGGGCCTAGCGGGTTGTCGATGGACAATTTTATTTAGTCCAAGCCCGTCCATTAATTTTAGCGGGCCTGATTTTCTTGCCCGTGCCCACTTATTTTTAAATTTCTTGTGACCAAACCCGCTAGCAAAGCGGGCCGAACAGGACGGGCCGAACGGGCTGTCCCGCATTTGGCCAGCTCTAATAAATATGAGTTGAAATATGAATTTGTTATATAATTCGACTCCGGAGTAACTCTTAAAAACTAACTTGACGCAAACACATTTTTCTTAATATTGTCCCCATTAAAATCGTAGACTCGGGGAATCTAAGCATGCTACATATATATCTTGTTGCCTCGAATATTTGTTCAGACCATCCCAGTTATTTCAGCAGATTAAATAGGTTTCTGTGAGTGATTATTTGGTTGTGCTTTTGAGCAGGCTTTGACGATGCACTTGGTGAGTTATGGAGGGAACGCTGATTTACAGGTAATGGTCGCCAAAGATATAATCCATGATCCTCAATTCCTGGCAAATTGCTTTCAAGAATCTCTCGATGAAATGAAGAACGAATTGCATCAGATTAAATCAAGAAAATAAGCAGATTTCCGCATGTGATGTTAACAATATTACTGCTTGAAAAAATGTTCTTCTAGCTTACACTTGCAGTCTTCAGGAGCAAAGTTACGATTTGTTCTTTAATCGCTTTTAACATGTTTTTTAAATGTAGCGCTAATATATATATGCATGGTGAAAGTTTGTACTAGTTTAATTGATGAATTCCCCAAAATTCTGAGTAAGAGTTGTTCTGAACTACAAAAAAATGATACTCATACCAAACTTGGTTGTCATGAACCATAAAACATACCCTTGAGTTACCCGTGTCCACTCCCCTCTATTTTGAATATATTCATTACTGTCATCCTATACTCCATTACTCCCTCCGTTTTTTTATGTTTTTTTCCATTTCTTTTTGCACTTGGAATAAGAAAGTGGTTAAAATATTATAAGGTAATGAATGATGGGCCTTATGAAATGACTTGGATTCAATGAGAACAAAAAAGTAAAATAGAATGAACAAAAAAAAGAAGGAAAGAATAGAAATGAAAAGAAACAAAAAAACAATCCTAAAAGAAATACGGGAAGAAACATAAAAAAACAGAAGGAGTAACAAACTTTCTAAAATAAATAAATAAAGTGTCAAAATCTCATCAACAATGCATTCTCAAGTTTTGTAGCCGCGATTTTGTATTCCCCGTTAAACATGTGAGATTCATGTTTGTCAATATGCTACTTGCCTTTGAACCACATTACTAATTAAAATCAGATAACTCTGTTTTTAAAATAAAAAATCAATTATTTTTAATCTAATTAATATGGATACTACTATGAAGGATAGGTTTGATTTTGATAATAAGTATGATGCCCATCCTGAGATTGAGTCACAACAAGTGATTAATTTCGCAATGGGTCTTAAGTACCCAATTGACATAGAAGCTCTTAAGGAAGCATTCTCTAATTTTGTCATGATCAAAAACCCAAAATTTTGTAGTATCATAGTAAACGACAACAGTGGTAGAAAACAATGGAAAAAAGTCAGTGTCAACATAAATGACCACATCATCGTCCATCATCACCCGTTTCCGGCCACTACTACCAACACAGAAACCTGCATCGATGATTACAAGGAGGCGGCAATCAACTCGTTCTTGATGAATATTTCAAGCTCATCAACCCCACTAGTTGATGAAAAGAAACCATTATGGAAATTACATGTGCTAATAGACCTGAATTGTGTTGTCTTAAGAGTCCATCATGTCTTGGCTGATGAGTTTTCTTTGATGTCTATGCTGTCGGCTTCTTTTGGTCGAAGTCCAGATAATAGTGCCAAGCAAAATGGTAACATGGATGATCATAAAGGGATGCATAGTACTTTGGACAAAAAAAACTATCAGAGGAAGAAAGGAAGTTGGTGGATTCTACACAGTATATGGCTCACTTTCATACATGTCCTAAGTTTTATAGGGAGGGTTCTTTGGATAAAGGATAAATTCAGTGTGATACATAACAACGAGAAAGCAAAGCTTGAGCCACATAAACTATTTACTGCAGTATATAAGCTCGAGGATTTTTGGTTTATCAAAACTGCCATTCCCTACACTGTAAGTTGCTCTCCAATTCACTACGTACTAATTTAAGTTAAACTAAAATCGAAGCAACAACCAAAACGAAATCAATGAAGCCAGATTTGTTCCTAAGTTTTAGTCTCTTATAATGACATATATAATATATTAGTTTTTCTAACTCCTACAGACTATCAATGATGTGTTGGTAGGAGTGATATCATGTGGACTGTCCAAGTATCTTCATCTCGAATCGCAAAGAGGTAACTAAAAATGTTGATTTTATCATTTTCCGGTTGCCCCTAGTTAGTAATTTCAATCAAGTATGTTTTTCTATCTTTCTAGCAACGCTGAAGGAACAACGACATCGTCTTACCGCAATCCTGAAAGTCAATCCACACAAAGACCCTACTGTTTTACAGGTTTTCTTTTCAAATGGCGAATGACATCGTAACATATGCTCTGTCATTCTAATCAACTATTCCCTCTGTCTCGTTCATTTGTTTGCCTTTTATATATTCATTGTGATTACTTCACTTGATTTCATTGGTCTGATATAATAGTTATTCAATATATTAATAAACAGAAATTTACAAAGATGATAGAATTAGAAACCAACTCGGAATTGTCAAGTTGTAAAGCAAGGGGAGATGAAACGTCATTCGTTTTACTGCCTATTTACTGCGGTAAAAGGCTTCATCCTCTTGAGCATGTAACTGTAATGAAGGCGATCTTGAATAAAAAGAAGATTTCATATGAAGCAAATGTCACCAACGTTGCTCTTGAAATTGTAGGTTCTTATTTTGGTGCCAAGGTTAGTGTTCCCAACGGAAAACTTTTTACAATCATATAAGCCAATTTGTCTCGTATTATAAACTCTCTCCATCTCCTCCATTTGAATATAATCAAGACCCGTTGTTGCAATCTAATGCTATCTATTTACATTTCACCTCGTTAATTTTAATTATATATGTAAGCTCAAATTGCGTACATGTATGTACATTTGATCTCATCTACATAGTACATACCACTGATTTCTTTCTGCCTTGTACGTGGTTATTATGTAGGCTGCTAATTGGTTGTATAATAGAGCCTTATGCAATTCCACCTTGTTGATATCTAACATCAAGGCTCCTACACATCAGATCTTGCTCGCTGACAATCCGGTCACTTACATAAGAAGTCATATCTCTAGGAACCCTCAAGTAATAAAACTTCTACTCTTGAAATAACTTTTCTACTTACAACTAACAACCTCAACTTATCCAAAATGATATGGCAAATAATAATACTAACAAAAATAATAATTGATGTGTGTGTGCTTTATATATATTTGTTTTTTTTTATAAAAAATTAAAATAAATAATAAATATAATAATAATAATAATAATAATAATAATAATAATAATAATAATAATAATATCGGGGTCTGTGTGCGGGACTTGGTTATGGGTTGTTGCCTTTCTCTTTTTCTTTGCTAGGAGAGCTAGAGGTGGATGCTATTGGGTTGCTTAAACGGATTCAAAAAAATTTAATGGCTCAGGATGCCGGAGCACGTGCTGCTCCTTTTATTTATACTCGACTTAGCTTTGCTATAGCTAAGGGTGGGGGCCCAGGTTGTATCTCGGCTGCCCACCAATTTTTTGTAAACTGCTTTTTGAGTTATCAATAAAATTGCTCCATTTTATAAAATAATAATAATAATAATAATAATAATAATAATAATAATAATAATAATAATAATAATAATAATAATAATAATAATAATAACAACAACAACAATAACAATTGTAATAATTGTAGGGTTAGTAAGCGTGTTTGTAACTCTTGGTACCGTAGCTCCATACTCAGTTCTAACAATAGTTCAATTTATTTTTAAGGGATTTTAGCGCTTAATTATTTGCTTTTATCACTTTTTTTTTTGAAAATAACCTTTGCCTCAACATCATTCTTAACTCCCATTTTAAAAAAATATCATAAAAACAAGAGGAAATTAGAAATTACTCTCTTCAAAGTTTCGGTTTTTAAAATTTACTCCCTTATAATTTTTTTTTAATATTTTACACCCAAAAAGATGCAAAAGTTCAAAATTTATTTGCAATCTAATATTCCGACGAGTTTATGTTTTTATTGACCGTTTTGCCCTTCTTTAATCGTACACCCCCACCCCCACCTCTTATTCATTTTCACTTTCCCAAATCTTGCAATATCAATTCCATGAAACCTAAAATCTTCGAAGTGACTATTTTAGGGACGATTCCAATGGTGGAGATTTTTTTTTTTCTTTTCTTACAAGTGACAGCACAAGGAAGATTTTTTTACAAATGAGAACATAAGGGAAGGGGAAGAAGAGTAAGATGAAGATAGGGGCAATTTCGGTATTAAAAATAGGAAAAAGGCAAAAAAATTCAAACTCGCCGGAAATACTCGTCGGAATATAAAATTGCAAGTAAATTTTGAACTTTTGCATCTTTTTGGGTGTAAAATATTAAAAAAATTTCATATGGGATTAAATTTTAAAAATCGCAACTTTGAAGGGAGTAATTTCTAATTTACTCTAAAAACAAAGCAGCTTTCGGAACTTGTTATCGAGAATTCTGAACGGTCAACATTTATTTCATTAAATAAATCTGACACACTAAAATTCTTAAGTATGATTTCCAAAAACCGTGAATTTTCACATCGAAAATCTCGGAAAAATTCGATTTGAATAAAAACATCACAATTTTTGGTAGCGGCAACTTAAATTTATGGTTGTTCAAAGTTTTTTTTATAGAAAAAAGGATAAAAGTTAGGAAACTAAATAATTGAGCGATTTGAATGAGAAAATCCCTTTTTTAAATACACTTTCGCTTCTCGTAGTCTGTTTTTACTTTGTGTCGTCAGGATTTTATGTGAAGTACCCAAACTACCCTCCATATCTTATTTCACTCAACTAAAAGAAAAAAGAAAGATTCACCACTAATAAATTGTTGCAAATTAATTACATATTCCAATTAATAAGGAAGAACATCGATTTCACGCGAAAAATCAAATTGGTTTTTTTATTACTAGTGAGGGAATAATATAGGTAAGATAGTAACTCTTCCAATATGGCTCAATGGATCTTAATAGTGCAACTCATTACTTAATTGTGATCAAACAAATTTTATTTTATTTTTTCAGGCGGCCATAACAATAAACATGGTGAGTTATGCTGGGAGGGTAGATGTACAAGTAATGGTGGGAAAAGAAGTTATACCAAACCCACAGCTGTTAATCAAGTGCTTTGATGAGTCGCTCTTGGAAGTGAAGTCTTACAGCAAATTGATTCATCTCTTGTTGGGAACTGGGAATCCTACTAGTACTGAATCACCAGATTGGTTTCTTTATGTATAATTGCAAATTAGTTGTTTCTTTGGAGAAATAAGAAAACAAGTTATAGATCATGTTTTGACCAATAATTAACCTCCAGCCATTGCTTATTAGGATCCAAGAACAACTTTATCAAAAATCTCGATTTATCGTCACCGAAAATAGGTTGAACGTCTTGCTAATAATTGGAAGTTTTTTTTAGATGGTGTATTGAATGAATACAGAAATTGTTGGTGTTTATGTGTGATGGAAATTGTAAATGGAAGAAGTGAGGTGAAGAGAAGAGTTGGTTTGATTTGTTGGAAAATTTGTTTTATTAATTGTTGTGAATTGTTGGTTTTTGGATGCATGATATTGGAGGGGATGACATGTATTTATAGTGCTCCTCATCCTCTTCTACAACCTAGGAACACTCTAGAGAAAACATTCTAGAGTGACCTAGTCTTATTTCTTCTGGACTCTTCTAGACTTTACTAGACAATATTTGTACATACATGAACCTTCTAGAACCTTCTAGTATTTACTAGAACAATCTAGTATAATCTAGACGACTCTACATTATTCTAGCATATCTCGGACATTTCTAGAATATTCTAGATTTATCTAGAAAAGTCTCACACTTCAACACTTCTCCTTGAGACGTTTCGTGTAACGCCACGCTTGTCATGGTGGAACTTGAATCTTGGTTCTGGTAGAGTCTTCGACATTTTTTAGCCAACTTGATCTATCTTTGTAGATATTTCTCTTCTGATGATTTGTAACTCGATCTCTTGTGTTTCCATTACTTCTCGAATTAAAGAATGATTTATTTTGATATTCTTTGACTAGAAAAGAGTGTTTTCTATCATCGTGCCGATTTTCGCAATATATTATTTTTGGTTTACTTCGAAGCGTGTCACGATCCTTGTAGTTTTGGACTAAGTGATTTTGTTTGCACATGGTTTTTCTAACACTCTTTGAGTTAATGACTTCGTTTTTTCTGGGCCTGTCTTTAACCAACTTTGTATTGCCCTTTCTTATCTTTTTAGTTGCTTCTTGAAAGTTTGACACTTCTCGGGCCGTGAGTACCATGATTACTTGACCACATTTTTCTTCCTATTGCGCAGAGAAAGATCTTTGGTTATTTGATCTTGGAACTAAGGGTTCTGATTTTCTGGAGTTTGGGATATGTGGTATTTTCTGTATGAGTGAAAGTGCTTGTTTTTGTGTAGTTGGTTTTTCAGTCCTTACAAGCATTTTTAGCGTGAAAATCTTGTCCCCACTCATTTTTGTTGAAGCAATTAATTGACCATTTCCCTTGTCGTAGATGAGACATTTGTTGTAGTAAAATGTTACCTTATAACCTTTTCGTAGTAGTTGTCCAACACTTAGTAAGTTATGTGTTAGACCAAGGACATAAAAAACATCATGAATATGTTTGGTTGAGTCATCTCTTGTTTTGACGGCTATAATCCCCTTTTCTGCAACCTCTTGGTTTGTTCCATCACCAAGAGTAATTTTAGATTTGACTTTCCCATTGGGACTGACAAATGAGTTTCTGTTACCGTACCGGTCATGTGATTGGACTTTTGATGAGTGTCATTTATATACATATTTCCATCCCCTAATAGTTAGTTTATTTTATCTAGGGTTTTGTGCTTAACATGTTGATAATGATGTTATATACTTTGAATGTTGATACTTCTGTATTTGTGTGTATCTTGTAGATTTGGATGCATTTGGATCTAATCGGAGCATCACGTAATTGACAATTGGAGAATTTACACCTAAGCATGGAATCAAAGGAAGAAGATGCGGATACTCGAAGAAACAAAGAACAAAAAAGGAAAAGGACGCGAAACGAGAAGAAAGAACGATCGCCTACACAAGTGTCAACTTCAAACGTTCATATCTTGAGTTCTATAACATCAATGAGAGTGATTCAGGTGGCGTTGGAAATCTCTTTCTCTTAGCTTTCCAACGGTTTATTGCATGCCTAATTTGAACAAGAGTAAGGAAGAAATGACAGTCGTTCGAATCCGAGTGTGTGATGCTGTGATTCACAGCGTGACTCGATCGAGTCATCTACTGGACTCGATCGAGTTGGGTCGTTAAATTTGGGCGGAAACATCTCGTCAGGAGACTCGATCGAGTCCTTCCTTGGACTCGATCGAGTTGACCTTTTTCTGGTCCGCTAATCTTTTTACACATATGACTTATTTTGGGCCCAATTTTTTTTATCTTATTAAGCTTGTATTACGACAGGATTAAGAGGATCTTTTCATTATTCTGTTTTAGTTTAGTTTACCTAGTTAGCGAGTTTTTTTTATAGATTTCTTAGTTTGGGTTTTACGTAGATTCAAGATTCAACCTTTATGCTTTTTCCTTAATCATTCAGTATGCAATTTCTATTCTTCTTTCAATTCATCCTCTTTTATTTATCGTTCTTTTGTTATTGCTTTCAATTTATTGTTATTTGATTCTTGTTCGTTTATTATTAGTATTTACTTTAATTCATCTTAGTATGTTTAGATCCAATTTATTTCTTTCTTGTCTGATTAGTTTAATTATGCGTAGCTAATTTTCTATCTAGGATTAAAGGGGATCTATGCAAATTAGGAGGGGTTATAACTGATTGATTGTTTATTAATCGCATGAACTATCGCTTGATTAACCTATTAAATCTGATTGATTGTTTGATCCATAATTCAATTAATTAGCATAGGAAATTAGGCTTTTTACCGACCGGGTTAAGAACTAATTAGGTCACGATAAATCGAGTAGACTGGCTTAATGCTAGCGACCCCAGGTTAAGTTTATATCTAAAGGTTGTATTGTACCGACCGAACTTGCACCTTAGGTAGTTCGATTAATGATTAGGTAGTTAATTCCCTGACCCCGACTAATATTCATAGCGAACCTACGATCCTGGACCTTTACCTTATTATTGTCTTGTCTTAAGTTATTCATTACAAAACCCATAAAAATTGTGACCCATAATCTAGAATCTAATTCTTAGGAATAGGCAGTTAAATCTCATCTCTTTTTGGTTCGACCCTTGACTTCACTATATGCATTTAGTTAGTGTCCTTAGGGTACTTTTGATTGGAGATACGACTTTCCCCTATCAACTTTTCTTGCACATTTGAGCAAGAGTAAAATAAATGTCCACTTGAATCTTATTTTTTAGTGAAATTTGCATCATCTTTAATTTTGAACCAACAAATCTTCTTCATGTGCCCAAATTTCTTATTGAGAATTACCTTTGAAGTATCACTTTATTTCTTCACGATTAGTTCTTCCACAAATGCCACATGAAGAAAATTTTTCCTTCGGTTGTGACATTTGCTCATTGTAAGTGCCTCCACCGTCACTTTTCTTCTTCCACCCTTTGGATGAGCTTGATCCTTTCATTTATGTAGACTGAAATGCATCCTCGGTGAAGTCATCTTTGTTCTTGAACTTTTGATAGTGAGCAAGAAGAGATCCATCCAAATAGCTCGGTTACTGTGAGCTTTGATATATCTCTTGATTCTTCGATCACAGTGACAATCGTGTCAAACTTTTTTGTTAGAGTCACGAGAATTTTTCGCACAATTCTCGTATCTGAGATAACTTCACCATGCATATATTTCCATTTAATTAACTATCTCCATCAACCTTGAAGTGTAAATTTGAATATCTTCATTATCTTCCATCTTTAAATTTTCAAAATCATTCCTTAATGTATTAAGGCGTATGTTCTTATTTTTTCATCTCCATGAAATTCCTTTTGGAGAGAATCTCATGCTTCTTTTGCGGTAGAAGCCACATTATTTTAGGAAAAATGGCCTCTGTAACGGCATTGAGGATGAAGGACAAAGCTTTGGCATCCTTTAATTCATCCTCATTTACTTTCTTCAAGGAAGTTTTTGTGGTTGAAACACTCTTCTTTTGTTTTTCGGAACCATTCTCCACTACATCTCATAGTGCATTTGCTCTTAAGAAGAACTTCATTTTAATCCACCAATAATCGTAATTTTCTCCTCCAAAAATCGGAGGTGCTGGAATTGATATATTGTTTGTTGTGGAGGCCATGATTTTTTGCCCTTAAGAACTTTCGAGCTCTAAAACCCCTTGCTGGTGTTTGTATGTGATGAAGATTGTGAATGGGAGAAGTGAGGTGAAGAGAAGAGTTAGTTTGATTTGTTGGAAAGTTTGTTTTATTAGTTGTTGTGAAATGTTGGTTTTTGGATGCATGAAATTGGAGGGGAGGACCTCTATTTATAGTGCTCCTCCTCCTCTTCTACAACCTAGGAACACTCTAGAGAGACCATTCTAGAGTAACCTAGTCTTATTTCTTCTAGACTCTTCTAAAATTTACTAGACGATATTTGTACATATATGAACCTTCTAGAACATTCTAATATTACTAGAACAATCTAGTATAATCTAGATGACTCTATATCATTCTAGAATATTCCGGACATCTCTAGAATATTCTAGATTTACCTAGAAAAGTTTCACATCACTTCAATAGAGATAGATTCAATGATCTTGCTTAATTAAAATGTTGCATATTTATACTAATCTTTCCATAAAAAATTAGTTAACAACAGATAAAGTTTGGAGAGTGATTACTGAAATATACTGTAGGAGATAAGCATGGGAGATTCAGTTCATGTTGAACAACAATAATTGGGTCAGAATTTTAGGAACTAAAACTGATTAAGTGACTTAGCCATTTATGTTAAGTCCAACATTCTCCCATTTGGTCCAGTTATTATACGAAAGACCACATAGATGAATCAAAATGACTAATTCTCTTAGGACGAGAATTAACCTTCCAACATGTATCACAATATACTTAATCTCTCACCACTCTTAACTTTAATGAATTAAATAAGATTATTTAACGACAATAATACCAAGTATATATAAGGCGTCTTTTCAAAATAATATCAATTTCAATAAATTTGAGAATATTACGTGTTATTGGAGTAGTTAAACTAGAGTAGTATAATTGATTTTATAACCTACTACATATTAAAGTTAAGAAAAGATTATATTATTGAATGAATTAACTTGATTACAATGCTAATCTATATATATACTGCCCTACATAATATTGACAACTACGGCAAGGATCAACTATCCTAGGCTACAATCAAGGGAGAAGATAACATTACAAAGATATGAAGATATGAATAATATTATGATTACAATAAACAGGGAAATAATATGTGCAAGATATTAGGAGATATCTTTAATATGCTCCCGCAAGACGGACGATCCTCCGAAGAGTCCGATCTTGAGTACAAGGTCCGTAAATCGAGGGCGTGGCAGCGGTTTTGTGAGGCAATCTGCAAGTTGATAATCATCTCCAGCGATGTGTTGTACACGAAGGGCGCCCTTGCCGACGAGTTCACGTACAAAGTGGAAGGCGAGGGCAAGGTGTTTCATTCTTGAGTGAAATACTGGGTTGGCTGAGTAGTTGGTGGCACTCAGATTGTCACAGAATATAACTGGTGTAGATATTATGGGAAAGTGGAGTTCAGTGAGTAGGTTTTGGAGCCACAGGAGTTTTGAGGCAGTGGTTGCTACAGCTCGGAATTCTGCTTCAGTGGAGGATTGAGCTATGGCCGACTGTTTCTTGGATGACCAGGAAATTGGTTTTCGACCTAGGTAGGTGACAAAGCCGGTGGTGGAAATATAGTTTTCACGGTCGCCGCTAGGTCAGCATCACTATAGGCATGTAACCTATTGGGTGATTCGCGATGAAGTAATAGGCTAACCTGGGCCGTGCCCTGAAGATATCTGAGGAGTCTCTTTAGGGCGGTCCAGTGAAGGTCGGTGGGTCTTTGCATGAATTGAGCTAGACGGTTTACAGCGAATGCTAGGTCCGGGCGTGTGAAGGATAGGTATTGAAGACTACCAATAATGGTTCGATAGTCAGTTTCCTTGGTTGAAGGTGATGATGCATCCTTGTGAAGTGGTGGGAAGGCAGTCATGGGTGTATTGGTGGGTTGTGCCTCAAGCATGTGGTGACGGTGCAATAAATCATATATGTATTTTGATTGTGTGAGAAGTAGTCCCGATTTTGTTGGTGTGACTTCGACCCCTAAGAAATATGATAGAGCACCAAGGTCTTTGAGTGCAAATCGGGACGCTAATTTGGACACAAAAGACGTAACTACAAGTTGATTTGGACCGGTGATAATTATGTCATCGACATACACAAGTAAATTTATTTTGTCACGTGGTGTCGTGGTGATAAATAGTGAGGGGTCAGCTATTGACCCGGTGAAGCCATTTTCGAGCAGGTATTGCTTGAGGGTGGTATACCAAGCTCGTGGGGCTTATTTGAGACCATAAATGGGCTTGGTGAGTTTACAGACGTGGGAGGGAGTGTGAGAGTTCACAAACCCGGGTGGTTGTGACATGTAGACAGTTTCAGTGAGTTTGCCTTGTAGGAAGGCGTTGTTTATATCAAGTTGGCGTAATTTCCAGCCATTAGTGATGGCTAGGATGAGGAGCAGCCGCACAGTTGTAGGTTTGACTACCGGACTAAAAGTGTCAGAATAGTCAATACCGGGACGCTGAAGGAATCCTTTTGCTACTAATCGGGCTTTGTAACGTTCAATGGTGTTATCGGGTTTGTATTTGATACGGTAGATCCATTTACATGTGATAACATTGAAATGTGGTTGGCGTGGGACAAGGGTCCACGTTTGGTTTTTACATAGAGCATCATACTCAGCTAACATGGCATCTTTCCATTGAGGAATGGCAAAGGCTTGTTTGACGGTGTTGGGTAGTTGGGATGGTGGGGTGAGGGAGGCTAGATTAACATATTTGGGGTTGGGTTTTCGAATATTGTTTGAGAGGCGAGTGGTGGGTCGATTTTGGGGGGGTGGTGGTATTTGTTCGTTCGTCTCGTTCGTTGTGGGATGTGTGTGAGGTGTCGAAGGGTTGTTGGTTTGGTCGTGTTCATCGGTTGGGTTGGATGGTGAGTCGGTGTCAGTGTGGGTAGGTGAGGGTGGTGAGTTAGGTTCGGTATGAATAGGTGAAGGTGGTGGGTTGGCAGTGTGATGTTGGTTGGGCAGTAGCGTGGGTGTGGCAGCGGAGGTGGGAGAGCTCGGGGTGGTAGTGGTGGGAGGGTCGGGTATGGTAGAATAGAACCAGTTTGTGTGTTGAGTAGTGGGTGGGGGGTTCGTGGTCCGTGGGTTGAGTTCCGGGAAGGGAAAGCATGTTTCAATAAATTTTACGTGACGTGAGACATAGACCTTGTAGGTGGTTGGGTCAAGACAATAGTAGGCACTTTGGGTGGGAGAGTATCCCACAAAGATGCACGGGGTGGATCGGGGTTGAAGTTTGTTAGTGGTGTAGGGTCGAAGCCTTGGGTAGCAAAGACACCCAAAACTCCGTAATTTGGTGTAATTTGGGTGTGTGCCAAAAAGTGTGAGATATGGTGAGGAGTTTTGAAGGGTCGGGGTGGGTAGCCTATTAATTAGGTAGGTCGCGGTGGAGAAGGCGTGGGGCCAGAAAGTGGTGGGGAGTCGGGCGTGGGTTAGGAGAGATAGTCCGGTTTCAACGATGTGCCGGTGTTGGGTTCCTATTTTGGTAGGGTCGGTCATGATTGCGTGGAGGGTTGGACCGATACTGAACTACGTGAGCAGTGGCTGGAAACGGTTCGGGGGTGGTGTGTTTAGGGACGGTGCGATCATAATTAAGAAGTTTTTCGTGTAGGTTGTCAAAGGTGATGGGTTCGTCTCGGGCATTGACGGAGTCAATGAACGATTTGTAGATAGTAGGGTCGAGGCCTTTTAGGATTTTGGCCGTGATATCTTCGGGGTCCATGGGTTTTCCTAGTACTGCGAGTTTGTCGGTACAGGTCTTAATCGACTGCATGTACTCGGTCACGGTGGTGGTTTCGGTTTTGGTGATGGAGTCAAGTCGATCTTTGACTTGAAGAATGTGTCCCCTAGAGGGATTTGCATAGGTTTTAGCAAGAGAGGACCATACCTCGTGAGATGTGAGTAAGCGTGTGACTAAGGCGCCCGTGTCGGACGAGAGTGAGCTCAGTAGTGCGGCTTTAATAAACTGGTCTTGACGTTTCCACGTCATGTGGGCGGGGTTTGGGATGTCGGGTGGGGTTGTGGCTGTTTTGTCGCCGGGTGTGGGTTTGTGGTTGGGGTCAGGGATGGTTGAGGGAGGACATACGTGCGTGCCATCAATGTATTTTAATAGGTCGTAACCGAAGAGCATGGCTTCCACTTGAGTTTGCCATTGCATATAGGTAAGGGGGGGTGAGTTCGTTAATCGTAGAGAGATCTACGATAAACAGTGGAATGTTGGGTTCATGAGTATTGGATATTTGGTTGGGTGCCATTGATGTGGTTGAGTTAACTGGGTGATGGTTATGGAGTATTATAGCTCTGATACCATATTAAAGTTAAGAAAAGATTATATCATTGAATGAATTAACTTGATTACAATGTTAATCTATATATATACTGCCCTACATAATATTGACAACTACGGCAAGGATCAACTATCTTAGGCTACAATCAAGGGAGAAGATAACATTACAAAGATATGAAGATATGAATAATATTATGATTACAATAAACAGGGAAATAATATGTGCAAGATATTAGGAGATATCTTTAATACTACATCAGGTAACTTAATTAATAATTAATCGGCTACGTATACTCCATCCTTTATTTCTCCTTCATCCAATTTCTGCATCACCGTCCTCCTTCTCTTCATTAATGATATATGTGCATCTCCAAAAAAAAAGTCTAAAAATTTTTTTGCTTCAAAATTGCGCTTCAATCTGCATCTTCTCCTTGGTGTTGTCGATGAAGGGGGAGAGAGGGGGAGAGTGTTGTCGATAAGTTCAGTAGCTGGAGGAAACAACCGGATTTGGCGGTGGCGGTGGTTGCTATACGAGCTTTGACATCCGTTATTAGTTATTAGGTTTAGGAAGGCTATTACTATGATGAAGCTTGAGATTGAGCTCAAGAAAACTTCCAATTCTTTCAAGGTTTTCTAATTTATCTAGTTTTTTATAGGTTCGTTTAGATTAACATGTTGTTGGTGTAGGATTGTGTTTTTAGCGAGATTTGGTGAGGTTGAAGGAAAATGAAGGCAGACCCGACCCGAGTAATGTGTTGACCCGTAACCCGAATTGATCCTAATGTGCTGTTAGCTAGATTGTACTTCAAAACTGACCCGACCCGAGTAAGCCAATCCGAACCCGACCCAACACCCGAACTGAAGACCCAAAGTTGAATCGTAACTCGAATTGATCCGGGCTAACTCGAAAATGACTCGACAATTATTATAGAAAACGAGTCAATATCCCTAAAAAAGTTGAAAATAACAAACTCGAAAATGACCCGAACCCGAATGACCCGGTCCGACTCGAAGTCAACCCGATTTTAATAACCCGAAAGTGGCCCGAACCGAACCCGACCCGTTGACCAGTTTTGCCAGGTCTAATATTGTCATTAATGACGTTTAGTGCTCCGTACAACGAGGAAGTGAATGAGAGTGAAGTAGTATGAAATAAATTAGGGTTATTTCATGGAATAATCCAAATAACTGCCCACCTTCTTAGAGTAATCTCAACTGCACGTAATCCCGTAATAAATTGAATTTTGGATACCTTCCTCTCATACCAAACTAGATGACGGGTTACCTGATTCATAGGTCATCACTTTCCATAATTCATCCATACTTCCCCTAATTAAACCATGAATCACCATTACAACCACATGAACCCATCATTTCACCAATTTCAACCATCGCCAACATACATACAATTAGAGATGTGCAAAATCCAGTATGAACTGGAAAAATGGACGGTCTAGACAGGAATCTATCGAACCGGAATCGTAATTAAAAATTAAAGTACGCTCTCCTATAAAGGTGTTCAAAAAGTGGTCTGAACCGGTATACTATACCAGGCACAAACTAGTCCGGTCACCGAGTCTCCAAAAACTCGGTGACTGGTCTCCGATCCGGTCCGTTCCACACTTAAAAAAAATCAAAATTACTCTATTATTTCGGTCTGGTCCGGTTCAAAACCGGTCCTAAGCGTATCCGGTACGGGTACCTTTCTAACCGGTTCGGTCTTCGGGTTTGAGTTTTTTGGGTGGCCGATCCACATGTTAATCCGGTTTGGGTTTGTATCGGTGAACACCAATACTCTCCGGTCCAACAATTTTGGTGATTTTAGTTTTCAGTCCAGTTCGATCCTGACTCGATTTTGTTGGTCCGGACCGATTTTGACGGAAAGACCGGAATCATAGTTTTCATATAAGGAAGGTAGCAAGGGGAAGAACAAAGGTGAGAGAGAATGACAATGTCGCATTTAACCTGAGATAATATTTAAAAGATGGGTGTAATTTAGGAAGGTGGATTTAAAAGTTCAGTTTATTTTGAGAATGAAAATGTCGTATTTAACCTGAGATTAAAATATTCGATAACGTCTACGTTACGCTCCTCCTCCATTATGTCCTCAACTGTCGTACGTAGTGCATCCTCCACTATGTCCCGATACGGATTTTCGCGCACAGCTTCTTGCAGGCGACAGGCGATATTCTTATCTTCACCATGATACGTCCATACATAGTAGTTTTCAACAAACCGTGCTTGTATAGATGAGTTCTAACATCGTCCTCATGTTTTAATGCACGATTTTTGCATTTACTACATGGGCACCTAATTTGCTCGCTCGTGTAGAGGGGATTATTAGTTAACGAGAATTTGATGAAATCCTCCACTCCGTCTATAAATTCATTTTTCGGCCACATACTATGGTCCAATCTCTTGTACATCCACCTTCTTTCTACTCTATTCATTCTATATGAATTGAAATATAAATATTCGGGGTACGTACACATTAAAAAATTAGCGTAGGGAAAAGCATTCAACAATATCTAACAGTTTCATACTTCCTACGTGTTCCAATAGGTTCTTTGCATTTGAGTTTTGGACACTATTCATGAGTGAGGGGAATTGTCGATATAACTTCTAATACATAAGATAAAATATAGTCATGTGAGATCTTGTTTAAATTGTCTAATCGAGTGCGTTGTAAATATCAAATTTTTATAATTTTTAGAAATATGTAACTAAAGATATGGACAAACAAAAGAAAACTTTTCTCTTATCAACACAACACAATTTCATGTTTACCACCTAAGTGACATGAAAATTAAAAGAACAGTCCCAAAACGGGGACTGTCCAAGAATTACTTCTAATGAGTAACTCTTGAACGGGTACTAGGTAGGTCCGAGTAGATATACAACATTCTTTATTAACAAATAGGTAACGAAAACTAAAAACAACAACAATCATATATCAACACCCATCAAAAACATTAATACTTAGTATAATTACTACTACTAACTAATAAAATAAAAAAGAACAAGGAACTGCCTTTTTTAGTAGCTAATTCATTTATATATTTTCACCTCAATTCATTTAGTCGTAGTATATTAGTGTAATAGTGAAGTAATAGTGGAGTATATTAGTAGTAGTAAATGTGTTAGAGTAATAGTAGTAGTAGTAGTAGATTAGTAGTAATAGTAGTAGATTAGTAGTTCCATATTATGCAAGGAGACATTGCTTTTGCTAATTCGAATCGAAGGGTGCTATAAAATGGGGCGATTTCCGGCATCATATCCATAGTTAGCGCATTCATCATAGTTAGAAGTTCCAGCTCCATATCAAGGTCACGATCAATATCGTCACTAGCATCAATATCGTCATCGTCACTAGCATCAATATCAATATCGCCACTAGCATCAATAAGAAAACCTTTAAGCTTGTTATCCAGAAACTTGTTCAAAAGTACCGTAATAAAAGAAACATAGGAGTTTGTCGATAGGTATTTGACCAAATAGGATCGTCTAGTTCCTGTAGAACCTATCACTAAAATACCCCTAGAGAGAAATAAGGCTAAGCGGAGCGAAAAAGGTTTTCCATGGGATGGGAAATGAAATCTATTAGCTCCACACGAGGTTTGTGAATAAGTAATTGTCTGATAATGAGTAAGGAATACTCTTCTTTCTGCTAAACAAGATGTATTGAACTCATAATTTATTAGATACTTTTATGAATGTCAAGTAAGTATCGTAAGTAAGTTGCTCCCGGTTGTTCAATCAATACTACTACTAATACTACTTCACTACTACAACTAATACTATTAATCTACTACTAATTTACTATTAATACTGCTACTAGTAATCTACTACTACTACTACTAATACTACTAATCTACTACTACTATTATTACAGTTATACCATTACTACTACTACTACTACTACTACTACTACTACTACTACTAATACTCCACTATTACTTCACTACTACTTCTCTATTACACTACTACTACTACTACTACTACTACTCCACTATTACTTCACTACTACTTCTCTATTACACTAATCTACTACTACTACTACTACTACTACTACTACTACTACTACTACTACTACTACTACTACTACTACTACTACTACTACTACACTACTATTACCCAACAGATATCAACAAGGTGGGCAATACTTAAACAACAACATTAATAAACCAAATATCAACATAATCACACTTAATTTTAACATAATTAACACTTATCCTCAAATCTAACACAATACTAACCTAACTACTATAATCACACGTAATCTACAATATACACAACACAATATCAACAACACAAACCAAAACAATTAATATCAACTTAAACAACACAAACCAATTAAACCTAATCTACAATTAACACAAACAATAAATCATACCTGAAGGGGAAGGAGCAGCGGGCGACGGCGAGGCGGCGTAGGAGCGGATGGCAGACCGGAAAGGGAAGGGGGAAAGGAAGGGGGAAACCTAGGGAAAGAAAAGGGGTCAGGGTCGCCGGGGGGTTTGGGTTGCCGCAGAGGGTAGCATGCAATCGCCGGAGGGTGGTTTCGCTTTTGGGTTTGGGTTTCGCTATCGCCGGAGGGGGAGCAATCGAATTAGGGGTTCTGGTTTTGGGAAAGAGGATCACGTATTTTTTTTTAATATTCGCCCACTTTGCGTCGGATTAGCCATCGCAATTTAAAAAATTACGACGGCTACTCTGACGCAACATATGTACTTAATTTTCAAATAACGTATTGTCTCGACGGATTAACGTCGGATTTGCCGACGCAAGAGCTGGCATTGTGTCGAGTTTGCGTTGGTTAATCCATCGCAAAGAAATGACACACTGGCGCCAACGAGAAATTTATGGCGCCTGCCCATGATGTCGGATTGTGTCGATTATTTCGACGCAAAAATATTGCGTCGGGTTGTCCGCCGCTGTCTACTCACCGCAATTTCCTCTGTTTTTAGTAGTGCAAGTGCCCCCCAACCCATTGAACAACCTTGTACATAGTGCGTCGGATTAGCCGACGCAATTTAAAAAATTGCGACGGCTACTCTGATGCAACATATGTACTTAATTTTCAAATAACGCATTGTCTCGACGGATTAGCGTCGGATTTGCCGACGCAAGAGCTGACATTGTGTCGAGTTTGCGTTGGTTAATCCGTCGCAAAGAAATGACATACTGGTGCCAACGAGAAATTTATGGCGCCTGCCCATGATGTCGGATTGTGTCGATTATTTCGACGCAAAAATATTGCGTCGGGTTGTCCGCCGCAATCCGCCGCTGTCTACTCACCGTAATTTCCTCTGTTTTTAGTAGTGCAAGTGTCTTTCAACCCATTGAACAACCTTGTATATAGTGCCCCTCCCCATTGAACAATCTTGTACACAGAAGCCAACCTAGTGGGACCTCGGGTAGGCAAGTGCCCCGCAACCTATTAAGAAGCAATTAGTTCTGAACAATGTAAAATATTTGTGTGTTGGTATTTTTGTAGTGGTTTGATCATCTTTCTAAGTACATAAGAGGATTCAAACCCTGGTCACATGTATGAAATATTGGTAATGTAACCAAATCTCACCACCTTATAGTTGACACTTTATAATAATGTAAGATTAATATTATATTTAAATATTCTCACAACTTTCAAGTGTAGTCTTTTGCTTATAAATTAGTTATACGTCACTTTGCAAATATTTGTCTTAATGTTTTGCTAGATAACAAACGGATGGGTGCTCGGGCTTCAGGTTCACTGGTTCGGGTAAAATTCGGGTCGAGTGTATTTACAAAAATTGGGAATAAATAAACATTTACAGAAGTTTTAGCTTATGATTTTAATCAAAATTTTATATTAATGGTAGATACATTATATACAATTTCTTAATTAATTTAGATATTATGGTCGGCTCGTGGGTTGGGCGTATATTCTGATCCTAAATATTCAAGTTAATATCGGACCAGTCACTTAGTATCATTTTTGGGTGTGTTTTTTTCCGGGTTTTTTGACAGGTTTCATTGTTCATGGATTATAGAGCTGAGAAAAGAACATTGTAACATGTAATTTTTAAATTCAAGACATGTCAGTTTTGTGCTTCCCTAAGGGAAAAATCCTAAGTCAGTCACTACTTGGATATATGTGTTTAAACGATTTCGGATGCCCTAAGAACTATGTATGCTTCTCGGGTCATTGCCACTGCAATTAATACATCTAGGTTTATTTTGCTCTTGTTTCTTTAGTTCACTTCATGTAGTAAAAAATACTCTTATATTATCTACAATCTTTCTATAAGAATCATCGTGACTTCACTTCTTCACTACATGTACTATAAACCACAAAATTTTGAAATGTAAGAACCTCGATATTGAGAGCTTCGTACCTGTTTGAACTTCCTCTACATATTCGAAATTGACCCAATTTAACCAATTCTGGTCAAATATCTATTTTAGACATGCATATGAATCATTATCCCTAAAAAACTTGATGATATGACATCTAATGTCCCGACCAAATCCATTTTACTCTTATCTCTTACACACGTCAAAATAAACCGACCCAAATCTCCCTCCTACTCTCGAAGTCTCGAGTGTACGATAAACTGATCAAAGACCCTTTGTACACCATAAACGGTTTGATATGGTTAAGTTATTATACGCTATATATTCTTCTATATAATCCGGTTTACAATAGAAATAACATGTTTTTCTATCCAAGAATATGTTATCATGTTTACAGTAGTAGAAATAACATGTTTTCACTGTCAAAGAGATTTCCAATTTAATTCTAAAAATGCATGATAAAATTAAAAAAAAAACGTTTGAGATTTATTTTTAAAACTTTATGTGTATCTTTTAATTAATTAACTATATAAGGTACGATTTTGACCCTCGTGTAATCAATTGATTCAAGCACGCCCCTAGTACATATGACTAGCTTGACAAAGGGTTGAATTGATTTGCTAAAATGCTTTAAAATATCATGTTGAAAAATGTGATACTCCCACTGTTTTATTGGTTTGTTCGTTTTTTATATTTATTGTGAGAAATATTTTAATCAAAGATAAATAAATGAACGAGACGGAGAAGTATTAGAGAAGGAATTGATTCTCCTAAAATTTGCAATTTTAAAGTATCAGAGTTTTGAAATTCCACATCTAAAATACCCGATCTTGATTAATGTGTTTTGTCAACTTTGAAATTTAAAAAAAAGGGTTATTTCATAACAATAATACCAACTATGGGGGTCCTTCTTATATTAATACAAACTATATGTAATCTCGTTTTAATATGACCTATCCTCTTATTAATCTCTCTTTATAACCAATGCCTTTTTTTACTTGTAAAACCGGTAATTGTGACCTGCTAGGTTTTGGTGCGCCTCTTCTTCTTCTTCCCCTTTATATTCATCAAATTAAAAGTCATCCTCCATTATCAACCTACAAAAGCCTCATTGATACAATGAGATGTGGTTATTCATCTAGATCCTCCTCTAATTCGTATCCTTTAAATGTCAGATTTTTTTTGCAAACGTCAGATGCTTCAATTTATTTACCACAATTTCAAAAAATTTAAGAAAAGCAATGACGAGAGGAGATGTCGAGTTCAACAATGGCGAGAGAAGAGTACGTAGTAACGAGAGAGGAAGTGTACAGAGTATGGTGGGAGGGGGACTTTAATTCAAAAAGAAATTAAAAGGAAAAGGGAACCGGCTCATCAGGTAGCCGGTAACTTGTTCTAAAGAGAGATTAATGAGGGGATAATTCATATTAAAACGGGATTACATATAGTTGGTATTAATATAATAAGCACCCCCATAGTTGGTATTATTGTTATGAAATAACCCTAAAAAAAAGGGTTATTTAACAGGAATAATACCAACTATGGGTGGTATTCCATGAATAAAACTAACTTTGATTAATACGGGAATAAAACAATGTAGGACAGAAATTATACAGGAATGAAATAGCCTCTTAAATGACCGGATAAAATAGGTTTTTGTAGGTCCCATACTATTAATTAATACACATCTTCATGTTCTTCATTGACGCGACAAACTCCATTTTCCCCAAAATCAAATTCTCTCTCCTAAATCATAATTTCTACAAATCCATGACCCATCAAACTCATATTTCCAAATTCATTGGATCAAACTCGAAAGATGTTTTCTGCAACCACAAGTCTCCATGGATCAACCTACATTTTCAATCAAACCAATTAAAAATACCCTAATTCAACATTTAAAGCCCTAAATTAAGTCCAGAATAAGAAACCCTAAATGAAACCCAGAATACGAAAAACTCAGAAAAATCGATTTGGGGAAATGAAAACAATACTTACCGTTGACATTGCCGACGCAAATGATTGAAGAATGAACTTCTATAACCCTGAAAATGAATTTTCAACAATATTAATGGTAATTACTTATAAATACGAATGAACAAAAGTTTGAAGAAGATAAATAAACAAAAGTTCGAAAAAAAATTACCTTTCGCAAGATGAATTGAGGAAGATGAAGATGAAGTGATGAAGTGATGAAGTGAATGATGAATAGAGGAAGAAGAAGGTGACGTTTTGAGGTGAAGGAGGAGAAGAAGATGAAGTTTGAAGTTTAAGCATTTACATTTAATACTCTACTGTTATCCAATAATACTTGTATTAGGAAAATATTGACAGGTGTAGGCGGTAGCCAGTTAGAGTATTTCATTCCCGTATAATTTCTCTCATACATGGTTTTATTCCCATATTAATCAAAGTTGGTTTTATTTATGGAATACCACCCATAATTGGTATTATTCCTGTTAAATAACCCAAAAAAAAGATTAAAATGTTGTTCGACAAAATTAGAGAAGGCATTTTGATGGACAGGAACATGATTCATGATGAACCGTCGTGCCTAGCCAGCTTCGTGGCAAGGCCCAAGAATGGCCAAGCGGGCCATTGTGTCATGCCTGGGCTTGACTCGATGTTCTTCTTGTCGTCAAGGCATGATATGGGTTAAGTCGTCTCACCCAATCAAGATAAACCTAATGCTACTAACAAGAAGATAGCGGCAAGCAAGGTATCGAATCCACAAGGAAACAGTCAATTTTCGTCTATTAGCTATGGCGATTCTAAAATGCTCTAAACGGTTGATTGATTGAAAATATATAAAAGACTACTAAAAGACGATAATAAAAATCGAATCTAACAATGAGATGAAAACTAAGGTCACGGGTTCACGATAGATGCTCAACAATTATGCGACAATAATAATAAACACATAAACATGCTAGTTCGCTATAACACGTTCTCTCGAATCGTGTCAACCTAGGAAGGATCTAACGGGCTCTCGCAACTTATTAGACTCCCTACCAAATCGCGGGTGATCTAATCCTAATTCGGCTTTCGCATGAGAACTAGAATTTCCCAAACAGATTAAAATGTTGTGGCCTTTAACAAATTAATCGACAAATAAAACACGCGAAGATGGTACTAGCATAATTATATATTTAGTATCGAAGTAGCATAATCGTATAATAATCCTTCGATCCCCCTCGACCCTAGCGAGAAAATTAGCTACGCATGATGATTACGAAACAACAAATTGCATACAAATAATTCATGATAAAAGTGAAGCAAATAAATCTAACGATAAACGAACGGAAATCTAACGAACTAAACGGAGAGCAACGAATTCCAAATAAAGAAAATTACGACGAACTAAGTAATTTACGATAAAGATTGAAAATATAAAACTGAAAATTGCATAAACGAGATTACCGAATTCGAGTACGAGTGAAAACCGAGTGCTAGAATCCAAAGAGTCACGAGCTTTTTCTAAGGAAAATCTAACTAAGTATGAAAAAGTGATAGATAGGAAAAAAATACAAAAATCCTTAGTTATACAAAATTAGGCGGAAATGGGCTGCGTGTCACGCCAGCCGCCTGCCACATGCAGGGGCCGAGGCACACTAAAAAATCAAGCTTAAAATACTCTTGTGTCATGCCGGCCGGCTGGCAGGCCGCCGGTCACATGCAGGCTGGCGTGCACGCACTAATAAAAGAAGTAATGGGCCGCTTCCCATGGCCCAATGAATCGACACTTCCCATTTCTTCTTCACCTAAACGTCTTGAAGCACGGGTTTTGTCTCGGGATCGTTCTTCTAACCGGACATGAGTGTAAATGCACATAAAGACCTGAAATCGTGTAGAATCTACAAAACCACTCACTCAAAGCAAAATGTTAGAAGAAACGGCTCTAAAGAGCGCGTTCCGACCGGAAAAGACAACGGAATCGAGGGAATGAAGCTATATAAATACTAGGGGTGAGCAAAAATATACGATACGGTTTTATTATACGTATACGATACGGTATACGCTTTCAATTATACGAATTTTCGGATATCCGATACGAATAACCGTATATACGATACGGTTTTCCTTAAAACCGTAGCGGATACGTATCGGGGAAAATTGAAACCGGATATCCGGTTTCCGATCCGGTTTTTTAAAAACAATAAAAAATATGAAAAATATAATCCTAATATGCATTATACAATAAAGAATTCAAAACTTACCAATTATTCTCAAAGGTAAAAAACAAAAATATTAGTGAATTTTGGATTTTAGGTAATGAAACGTCATATTTTTTTGGAACAATGGTACCGCAAGTCATATATATCATTTTTTTTAGGTTTTTTTTATGTATTTTTGTTATATCAATTCATATAAAACGTAACGTTGCTTAAAAACAATTAACTAGTCTTAATTAAAAATGAAAAATTGTTTTTAAAAAAAGAAAAATTGAAAAAAAAATATAAAACCGGATACCGGATATCCGAAAACCGGATATCCGAAAAAACCGGATATCCGGAAAAAACCGGATCGGATACGGATCGCAAAATTTTAAGTTTTTAAAACCGGATATCCGATACGGTTTGCCAAACCGGATCGGATATCCGGTTTTGCTCACCCCTAATAAATACGACACATCAAACTCCCCCGAACCGAACCCTTGCTTGTCCTCAAGCAAGACCCGTAAGAAAACAACTAATATAATATCGGAACAGCTCAAAGCAAATAATAGGCAACCAAATACTCAAGTTCATCATAGCAAACATCTAACCAAGTCTAAGAAACGAATTCCAAGACGGGAAATAGTAAAATTAATCCATCAACAAATGCACAACTTCACCAAGAATAATATGTAGAAACCACATTTTCAACCAAAACCCTTGCATAGGCTACTCACGGAGCCACTCATCGCTCAACTAGGAATGGTGTGTATATGTGAAATAAATATGTGAAAACCCTCAACTACTCCAACTCATGGAAATATGCCCGCAATCTAGTATGGTATCGACCTCTAAATTTTTACAAAACATGCTAAGATCACATAGGGAGGCAAGGATGGTGATAACAAGGTAGAAGGTGGAAACCGATATGGTCATGTGAGGTTAAGGCCAAGCTAGTGAACTAACTAGTGCGATAATGCTCAACTCAAAAATTCTCCCACTTCCATAAACAAAACATACAAATCACCAACCAACGAGAACGAGTCCGGGGTCAAAAGAGGGTGCTCAAATTTCATCAAGTAACGGAAAATAAAAGTAACGAGAATAACATTTTTTTTTTGTTTTGATTTTTTTTTTTTCGAATTTTTCGATTATTTCTCTTTTTGATTTTTTTTCATTTTTTTCATTTTTTGATTTTTTTGATTTTTTCAAAGCTTGATGAAATTAGAAACAAATATATACAATAACCAAAATTGGTCCGAACAAGATCTACAAACTCCCTTGAAACAGAGTCAACAACATCCAATCATCCATCAAAAATCTCCATAATCGCACAATAACGAGCATAGAACGCACTAGGTGACCTACTTCATCAAGCTTGGCTAGGTAGGCAAATTTGATTTTGTAGTTCATTTTGTGAATTCTTAAAATTTTAGCCAAGAAGAAAATGGATAGAAATAGATGAAATGAAAATGTCCCAAAAATGACCACTAGACAAGTTAGTCAAAATAAAGGGGCAAACACCATACTTATGCGTATTGACATAGCATATTCCACGAGGAGACCTACACACACAACCTAAGTGGTAGCCTAGTATGAATGTACTGGCTACAGGAGGCTCTAAATCTCACCAATGTTGTAGCTAAAGCCTAAATGCAAGGTCGGTCTAAATGGGAATCACAAATTATAGCTCAGTTGGCTGCATACTTATCGATTAATTATTATTCCACATAACAAAGGTCAAAAGAATGCCAATTGAGAATGAGTAGGTAGCCTAAAGAGTGCAAATTATCATCATTGCTGCATAATCGGTATCATAGACAATCACTAAGACTCAAGGAAATAAAACTAGAAATACTAAAAACTCCCACACGCTAGACTCGACATTGTCCTCAATGTCCATATCATACAGACTCAAAATTGGTGGGGGGACACAAATAAAAACCGAGGATAGAGAAAGGACATACCAAATATATACACGGAGAGGTAGAGGAATCAGCAATCCGCTACTGATCATCATCATCATCATCACCGAAATCATCATCCTCCATATCATCATCTGCAGCAGTCCCGGAACCAGATGCACCACCCGTATACCACCCACCTCCCTGATAATCACTAGCGGCTCCAAAAGCAGGGCCTATCGGGGCACTAAAATAGTCAATGTGAAGATGGAAGCCGCCATGAATCGAAGGGTCAGTATAACCACCCACGGGCCACGAAAAGTACGAGGGGTAAGGGGCCTGTGGTGGCACAGCAGCACGCCTAGCATAGTCATCATAAACGGGATACATCCCGAGACACTGATCAACATATAACCTGTCTAGACGAGCGTGAGTAGCAGCGGTGTCGGCACGAGTCTCTGTGCGAAGAGTATCCAAATCTGACCTGGAAGAACCGGCACCCAGCTCCATACGCTCCATCCATGCAATCAGATCGGGATGGAAGGGAGCATACTGGGGTGGTGGAGGAGGCTGCTCAAAAGCAGTAGTGGTGGTGGGCTCGGAAGCAGGCTGAGATGGACAGGGTTCAGGGGCGGGCTAGGAGGTACTAGGCTCGCTCGTCGGGCGACGAGTATAGGTAACAACATGCGACGATGGAAGAGAGCTAGGGGCAGCAACGGGTAATAAATAATTAGGCTGATCAGCCTCAAGTGACAAAACCGACCCGGCTTGCAAAATAATAGTCGTCTGCTCATGAATAAGCCAAGCCCAACGATTCTGATGCCTAGAAGAAATCCAGTTAAGAGACGCCAAATATCGGAGGCTAAGGGTAAGCTCGCCCTGGACCGGATCATGATCCGCTTCACGAAAAGCGGTCAACCGGTGAGCTAATTGCGTGACTAGCCCGCCAATATAAATAGGAACATCGGCAACGACCGTAGCTATTCTCCTAAACTGGAGGACGAGGTGATAGACAATATTAATATGCCACACCTTCGGCTTACGCCGCAAATACGAGCCCAAAAAAGACACCTCCTCGGTGCGCACCTTATGTGGCTCCTTCCTAGCAAAAATCGTCCACCCCATAAACCTCTGCCAAACCTTAATAACAGGATTATGAATACTGTTTGAACTCATATGCCCCTCGGTAGTGTACGGGGCATCAGCAATACATTCCCAAAAATCACCCACCCTAAAATTAGCATGCTCGGGTGGTGCACGGTCATCATAATCCTTAAGGTCAAAACAATCCCCAAACTGCTTCAGGCTCATCGCAAAACTAGTATTCAGTAAACGGAACTCAACAGAAATATCGCCAGACCGTATATTCTTATGTACCTCAAATGAACTCAGAAATTCCAACGTAAGCTGGGTATACGTATTACAACGCATCGTAAAAAAAGTACCCATACCAACACCTTTAAACAATAGTTCCAAAGCAGAATCAAAGCCTAAAGTTCGCATAGCATCACGATCGATAAAACGAGTTGGAACAATAGACCGCTTTCTCAAATTTTGAAACCGTACCTTTTGGTCAATAGTGGTAAAAATCACACCTGGAAAAACTGGATCGGGATCAATGTCGGGCTGAGCATGGTCGTTTCTGGTGCGCTTGTTTCGAGGACGCATTACAAATCGGCTGAAAGTAGCAGTATTTGGGGGAAAATATGGGGAAATTTGGAGGAGTGATAGTGAAGAAGGGGAAAGGTGAAGCTGGGAAAATAGGGAAATTGGGGTTTTGGGGGGATGAGAGAGAAGAGAGAGGCGAGAGAGAGCTGAAGAATGAAGCAAATGACGAAAAAAAATTGGGTTTGGGGGGAGTTATGCGACCCGGACGGTCTGGACCGGCGGCCGGCTGGCCGGCCTGACGACCCCCCTATTATTTTTTCGATTTTCTTAATAGGAATACTCCTCTCACAGCTCAGCCGGCAGGCACAGGCCCCCGGCTAGCCGGCCTAACGAACAATTTCCCTTTGTTTTCGAGATTTTGCCCAACTTTCCGTCTCTTTTTTTCTTGTGCCTCGGCCCCTGAAGTCAATAGGGGGCCTAGGCATAGGCTGAGGCGCACATTTCACTCTTGTCGAACTCAAATTCGGCTCGTACCTCGGCCCCTAGAGTGGATAGGCCCCATAGGCCTAGGCTGAGGTGACCTACTATATTATCACAAGTACGATGAATTTTTTTCCTCTCCTTTTTTCTAATAACTTCAATTCGAGTTATTTCCGATGATTCTGCGCATCTCCAAAAACATTAGTCCCTCCTCTCGTCCTCACTAAAACAACTAAAAAAACGAGAATGAGGGAAATTATTTACGTACTCGGGCTGCCTCCCGGTAGCGCTGGTTTAGAGTCTCGCACGACTTGATGAGTTTCAAGATTTAGTGGAATGAGGGAACGGAATGAAGTTGTATAACTTCAATCGCTCCAATTTGAGCACCATCGTGATATAACTTCAATTGTTGACCATTCACCTTGAATCGTTCACCCGAATCATTCTCGACTTCAGTCGAGCCAAATTTACCCACATGGGTGACAGAAAAAGGTCCTGACCAACGAGATTTCAACTTTCCGGGAAACAACCAGAGTCTAGAGTTAAACAATAATACCTTATCCCCCACATTGAACTCACGGTGAAGGATATGCTTGTCATGCCACCGCTTGGTGCGCTCCTTATAAACCCGAGCACTATCATAGGCACCAAGACGGAATTCTTCTAACTCATTCAGTTGCATGAGTCTCTTCTCCCCACTCAAATGTGGATCCAAGTTAAGCTCCTTGATCGCCCACCAAGCCTTGTACTCAAGCTCGACCGGTAAATGGCATGACTTGCCATAGACCAATCGGTAAGGTGAAGTACCAATAGGCATTTTAAAGGCGGTACGATAAGCCCATAGTGTATCATCGAGCTTAGAGCTCCAATCCTTCCGAGCTTTTGACACGACCTTCTGGATAATAGACTTGATTTCCCTATTGGACACCTCAACTTGCCCACTCGTTTGAGGGTGGTAGGCAAGACCGGTACGGTGAGAGACCTCGTACTTAGCAAGTAAAGCATCAAGTCGCTTCTCATGAAAATTGCTTCCACCATCACTAATAATCGCTCTTGGAACACCAAAGCGGGGAAAAATAGTCTTTTTAAACAGAGATATTACCGTTCTAGCATCATTAGCAGGAGATGCTACCGCCTCCACCCACTTGGAAACATAATCAACCGCAACCAAAATATATCGGTTGCCCTTGGATGACGGGAACGGGCCTTGATAGTCTACACCCCAAACATCAAAAATTTCTACTTCGAGAATCCCATTTTGAGGCATCTCATGCCTCCTAGAAATATTACCAGTCCTTTGACATGCATCGCCGGACATAATAAAAGCTTGGGCATCCCGGAATAAAGTTGGCCAATAAAAACCCGACCGAAGGACCTTAGCCGTGGTTCGGCTCGGTCCATGATGGCCACCATATGGTGATGAATGACAACTCGCTAGAACTCCTTGAACCTCCCACTGAGGGACACATCGACGGAAAATACCATCGGCACACTCCTTAAATAAATAGGGGTCATCCCAGAAAAATTGTCGAACATCATGTAGAAATTTTTTCTTTTGTTGATAAGAGAGATCGGAGGGCAATACCTTGCCAACTAAATAATTGTCATAATCCGCTTACCAAGGTCCTTCGCTTTCACCGGTAGTTAAGGCCATGAGAGAGTCATCGGGAAAAGAGTCATCTATGGGGATGACAACTCCTTCCTCCTCAACTCTAAGCCTCGATAAATGATCTGCAACGGCATTTTCCGCTCCCTTCTTATCCCGGATCGATAAATCAAACTCTTGGAGGAGGAGAATCCATCGAAGTAATCGGGGCTTCGCTTCTTTCTTAGCAAGGAGGTCCTTTAGAGCCGCTTGGTCGGTGAAAACAATGACTTCCGACACCAAGTAGGTTCTGAACTTTTCCAAAGCATACACTATAGCTAGCAATTCCTTCTCGGTAGTTGCATAGTTAACTTGAGCATTATCAAGTGTTTTACTAGCATAGTATATAGCATGCAAGACTTTGTCCTTTCTTTGGCCCAAAACCGCTCCCACAGCATAATCACTCGCGTCACATATTATCTCGAATGGCAAATTCCAATCCGGTGACTGAATAATCGGAGCAGAAATGAGGGCCTGCTTAATCCTATTAAAAGCTTCAACACACTCATCAGTAAAATCGAAAGGGGCATGCTTTAGGAACAATTATGTAAGTGGCTTAGCAATTTTGGAAAAGTCCTTAATAAAGCGGCGATAAAATCCCGCATGACCAAGGAAACTTCTCACTCCCTTTACATTAACCGGCAAAGGCAATTGCTCAATCACTTGCACTTTTGCTTTATCCACCTGAATGCCCTTTTCGGAGACCACATGACCCAAAACTACACCCTCAGTGACCATAAAATGGCACTTTTCCCAATTCAAAACCAAACAGACCTCGACACATCGGTTTAAAATGGTATCCAAGTTAGCTAAACAAGCTGAAAAACTCATACCATACACACTAAAGTCGTCCATAAACACTTCCATAATGGACTCGATGTAGTCAGAAAAGATGCTCATCATGCATCTTTGAAAGGTGGTGGGTGCGTTACATAGCCCGAATGGCATCCTGCGATATGCGAAAGTGCCATATGGACAAGTAAACGTGGTCTTTTCTTGGTCGGCGAGGTGTATCGGGATTTGGAAAAATTCCGAATATCCATCTAAATAGCAAAAATACTTGTGAGAAGCTAGTCTCTCAAGCAGTTGGTCGATAAAGGGCAATGGGAAATGGTCTTTAAGTGTAGCGGTGTTCAACTTTCTATAGTCTATGCACATTCTCCATCCCGTCACAATTCGTGTTGGGATTAATTCATTCTTTTCATTCGGAACCAAAGTAGTCCCTCCCTTCTTAGGTACAACTTGTACCGGACTCACCTACTTTGAATCGGGAACCGCATAAATAATTCCCGCATCCAACAATTTCATAACTTCCTTTTTAACAACCTCTTGCATATTCGGGTTCAACTTACGTTGACCCTGGACACAAGGACGATGACCTTCCTCAAGATTAATTCTATGCATACAGAAATCGGGACTGATTCCCTTCAAGTCATCAAGACTATACCCCAAAGCTTTCCTATTTTTTTTCAAAACAACTAACAAATCAGAAAGTTGTTGCTCAGTTAAATCAGCACTTACAATCACGGGGAAGCTCTCGGTATCGTCTAAAAAAGCATATTTTAGGTGAGACGGAAGTGGCTTACGCTCCGGAACGGATATGTCAATAGCAAATGAGGTGTGAACGATGTTGGTTACGTCGACACCTTGCTCCTCCGTGAGCATCCTTCCTTCCAAAGCAGCTTCCAAAGCATCAATGACAGTAGAGTCAACGGAAACATCACTGTTGTGTGCCAAATTTGGACCGTTTTTCCTCCCATTTAGACCCGTTTTTCCTCTGTTTTGTGAGACTTGAGTGCGATTATCGCCATATTTTGCGTAATTCTCACATTAGTGTCTCTCTTTTGCATTTTACTTGTTTTTGGTAGTTTTCTGTCTATTTTGATAGGATTTTCGACCAAAAACGTGTTTGAGCTTCTACGAGCATGAGAGAGATACGGTCAGCAAAGCACACAACCGAAAGTTCAAGTAATCCAACTGATCAACGAAGAAAAAGACCGGAAAAGTGTCAATGGACCACCGGGTGAAGTTTCGCCCGACGACATTTCTTTTCATCCCCGAAGATTTTCACGGCGACATGACCGGGCAACTTGACCAGGCGAAATTTCGCCCACCGGGTGAAATTTTGCCCGATGGTGAAGACGGGGCGAAAACACAAAAAACGAAGAAAATCTCACCGGGTGAAATTTCACCCGGTGGGATTATTATGTCGAGCCGCGGAGCGAAATTTCACCCCATGAAGATGCAAAGGGTGATGGTCTAGCAAAATGAAGAGAAATCGGATTTGAGCCTTGAAGTTTGTGCAACCCATTAAGCAACTCTATATATACCCCTTCTAGGGTTTAGTGCCTTCTTTGAGCCTTAAGTGTGCCTCTTAGGAGTAGGATAGAAAATCTCCATTGTAGTAGCAATAGTAGTTTGTAGAAAAAGCTCTCTTAGAAAATTCTCTAAAATAATTAATAGATTTATCCAACACTAATACAATTACTCCATTATTAGTAGTAAAGTTGCCATCTTTATTGAAGAATTGGTTTTATTATTGAAGATTCAAGGGTTTACAAGGGTTTATGTGACAAAACCCTTGTCTTATTTTCTTGAAAATTCTTATTTCTCTTATTGAAGATTGAAGATTTATGCATGGATTAGTGACAAATTCTTGTGTATTTCTCTCAAGATTCAATCTTTATTATTATTAATCTTCTTCTTTCTCTTTAGATTTCTTCATTGTTGGTAAAATTCTTTCCTCTCCCTTTTCTCCATTAGTATATTTGTTAGTGTAGTTTTTATGCATGCTTTAATTATTCTCTTCTTAATGAATGATTTGTTGTTAACTACCATGATTAGTGAGTAGATCTCTTTGTTAGGGGGTTAGGGGAGGAGGAATAATAGATAAAGATTTCATCTTTTGTGAGATTATTGCATTTGAGGGTGATATTGTCTTAATGGGATTGTTGTGTTATGTTTGACTTAGCTTGATCACCTAGGTTGACTTAACTCGCCCGGACCAATATGGGGAAACTCGGGGTTTGGGTAATTCCGTCTAGAGACCTTAGTTTATTCGTCGCGAAAGCGGCCTTAGACTTGGTTGGTATGGAAACCGAAAGGTGGAACCTCCCTTATACATCTTGTGATAATTCTTGCGTTAGTAGACTCTTGTCTTTATTTCCGATTCCCCGACTCTCCCTAACGCCTTTCCCATCAATAGTTTCCCACCTTAGTCACATAAGCTCATTTAGTAAATCTAGCTCGACTCAATCACTCCTAGACATTGACTTGACCGACTACCCCTCGACCGTCCCTGTGGATCGATCCCTGACTTACCGCTACTACGTAGTAGTATTCCGGAGTTTATAAATATTGTTTGACCGCGTTGGATAGGCGACAATCCGCGCGCATCAAAATGGCACCGTTGCCGGGGACGGTGATCAGTTAGTTGAGTTTTTGTCATTGTATTTGAGTAATTGTTTTCTTCTCCTTTTACCCTAGTACCGCTCGGTGCTAGGAGTCTCATCTTTGAATTGAGTTGTGTTCAGGAACAATCATATTTGGCATTGCTTATTCCATACCGGTGCAAGCGAGACGATATTGTTATTTCGGAATCCAAATCAACCAAAGTGAACCCTCATCCATATCTTACACCAACTTTTCACCCATCCACCATTCTCAAAACTCTCACAAAATTCTCTTTCCCTCTTCTTCCCTCTTCAAAAATCACCTCTACAAACAAACATGCCTACTTTGAGATCTCACTCCCAACCCACCCATGAACAAACTTCTTCTCCCGTCGCATTTGGAAACATACCCGATAACTTTGAGCTCAAGACTTCTTCAATTGCCATAGTCCAACAAGACACTTATCATGGACTTCCACAAGAAGATGCTCTAGAACACATAGCGACATTTAAAGGGAAGATAATTGGAATGAAGTTTAATGGACTTACTTCATGTCAATTCCATAGACTTTTGTTTCCCAAAACCCTTCGTGATGATGCTAGGAGATGGCTACAAAGCCACCACGATGATACCTTCCAAACTTGGAATCAATTAGCCAATGCATTTCTAGAAAAATACTATCCTCCTTCCAAAACCAATCAATATCGAATGGAGATTCAAACCTTCCGACAAGGCGATAATGAAAGCATAAGTGAAGCTTGGGATCGATTCCAAACTCTACAAATGAAGTGCCCACATCATGGTATCCCTCATTGGCTTTTTCTCCAAACATTTTTCTATTCCTTATCCGCCGATGCTAGGGACATTCTTAATGCGACCGCAAAGGGCGACTTTTTCCTACTCAACGAGAATGAATTCCATGAGCTTCTTGACAAGATAGCCAAAAGTGATATGTTTGATAAGGAATCGCAAGAGGGTGAATCTAGTGGAGACTCGGAATCATAAAATGATATGGAGGCCACTCTTGAAGTACAACTCGCTCAACTTTTTGAGAGATTTGAAGCTACGGTTGCTAGAGACACCTCCCAACCCGAAATGAGGCCCCCACCAAGAGAAGTCTCTCCACCGAGAAGAATCACCCCACCAAGAAGAACTACACCACCTAGGCGAACATCTATCTCGCCTCCAAAGCCGTATAGGGTAGATATCTCTTGTGATCATTGTGGAAAATATGACCACAACTCCAACCTTTGTGTGAAAAAGGAGAGCGTTCATCAAGCAAACACTCAAGAGACATATGAAAAGCCTCAAACGAGCAATCCTAATTTGGGGACCGGATTTCGTTCCACGCCGACTCAAGGATCACATCTTTCCAAGAGCCCCCAATCAAAGGGTTTATCCTAATTCATATGAACCTCATTATCAACCGAGGCCTCCTCACACAAATCAATTCAATCAAGGCCATTTCCATCATCAAGGACCACCGAGACCAAACTATGGTCCTCCCTTTGGAACTCATTCTACATTCAATCAAGGTCCTCCCTTTGGAACTCATCCACCATTCAATCAAGGACCTCCCTTTGGAACTTATCCTCCATTTAATCAAGGTCCTCCTTTTGGAGCTTATCCACCGCCTAATCAAGGTCCTCCAAGGAACTTCCAAGGTAATTCTCAACCCTTTTATGACATTCAAGAAACTATCAAGTTCTTGTTGAGAGAGAATGCGTCAAACCGAGCTAGACTTGAAGCTTTAGAGGCATGAGCCATGTCGCGAGCTCGAGCACCTCAAGAGCCGACCGATTCTTTCAATCAAGCATCCGTCAATGCCGTTAAGGTAATAAGCAAAAAGGAACCAGTGAAAACTTTAGACTCACAAGCTCTTACATCTCATCCCTCAATCAATGAATTCGATGAGAATGTGGTCAAGGATGTAACCGAAATACCAAGAAGAGATCCATCAAAGTATCTTGTAGGAGACCTTGCATTTGTTATTGAGCAAATCCCAATAGAGGACACAAATCTAGTCTCGAGGATCCAAGTGCCCCCCTTGAATGACAAGCCACCAATCTCATTCTATGGCCAAGCTATGGAGTATATAACCTTCACCGATTTGATAGAGAATTTGCAAACTAGTCCCTCCATGCCAACTCCGAACGAGTATATAAGTGTGGACATGACGTAGGTCCACCCCGACGCGGCCACGCGCGGGTTTGGGTAGGCGAATGAATCTCGTGGTAAGATTGTTCTCGGGTTCGAAATTTAAGTCAAAATGGAGTCGCCACCGAATTTTGTGGTTATTCGGAACCATTCGAGCCCACTCTATGTCGTCATGGGCTGTACACAAAGTACGGCCCACTTCGATTTCAGAGTTTATGGGGCTCGTCCCTTTGCATTGCAATATCGATACCGTTTACACCGGCTTTCGTATATAGTATGACTCTCGTGCTAATGGTTTCGGAAATCCGGAAACCAAGGTTCTGAGTAAGGGGTGAGGGTACGTGTTGGGAAGCCCACTAAGGACACCCAACCCCGCCCGCACAATGGCGGCCTCTACTAAGACATCGATCGTGTTCGTGTACGCGCGCTAGTAAAATAATTAAATGATATGCAAACAGCGTTTTCGGGCTAAGCATGTGAATAGTATGTGAACTACGTCATTTAATGCATCTTGATTATGGTCGAAATGATTTAGCATGCGCGGTTCATTTATAAAGCGATAAGCAAGTAAATAAACGAAACTCAAAAAGTAAATAACGTACAAGTTACACGGGCGGAAATACAACCCGGAATTCACAATACAACGATACGTAAAAAAAATAAACGAAATAATAAAAGGCAATACAATGATAGAAACGGATCCGTATGTAAACTAGACCGCGAAATATGTAGATGGACTAACCCCGATCAAGTGTACATTATGTTGTACATCAAACAGAGGACGGAGACATGGGACTTTGACGTATTGCTAGTCCGATCCCACGCCTCTAATCCTTGTCCCAACTTATCACTTCGAAGAAGTTCGGTCAAAGTCGTTCTACGTGTCGTGAAATGCATGGATTTTGAAAATAGGAGGATCACGTGATGGTCTTTACACGTGATGACTAAAGTCGATAAAAGGCGAGGCTTGAAATGTGTGTGAAAGCCCTCGGTTTTCTGGGTTACAGGACCCACTCGATCGAGTCGTGGTCTGACTCGGTCGAGTGCGTCTTTTACGTAGCCACTGCCCAGTTTTTTGGGTGCTACTCGATCGAGTAGCCTACGTACTCGGTCGAGTAGCCCATGTACGAGTGATAACTCGTTTCTTTTTATGTTTTAAAATCGAAGGTTGGCCAAATCAAATACAAATATCGCACGATTTGTATTTAACTTGGCTTCCGGTATTATAATCGTGTATGCATGCGATTATAATACCGTTATCGGAATTTTATGAAAATGTTTATCGTTAGATTAGAAAATTTGAATTAGTGAAGAAATGCATCCCTCTATGTCACGACATCGGAACTAACCTTTTCGGGTTACGTGATGTCGTTTTTCATGTCAACGGGTTCCGCACTAATTGTATAAATGGGATCAAATGCGTTCAACTATGACCGATTGCGATCACGTCACGCCCTTGAGTACATTGGGGTGGGGCTCCTCGAAAGGGCTCCACCTCCGTCGTTGCTCGTAAAGGGATTAGACGGACCTTAGGCAAACATCATAGTCAAACGTTTTTGAAACCGAATTTTGATACTAGAGTATATATACGCGGTATAATAACGTTAGTAATGATAAAAAAGTTGATAAAAAAAAGTAAAAAGATTAGTGTTAACGTTACTATTACGATTATGATTATGATACAAAATGCAATAAAGTAAATAAGAATGAGACGAGATAGTAGAGATCAAGATGGGGTTTAGGACACCCTCAACATACATGCTTAGTAGGGACCTCGAAAATGGACTCGTAAATAGCGACGGGACGCCGGAGTATCGAGGATGTACGCGAGTTATGGTGTGTATGGGTATATGTGTGTGTTACGTCGGTTTTTCGAGGGACGAAGGACTCATTTTTTGTGTGTATTGCTTAGGGTTACTAAGGCTTGTAGTGTAGGTGAATTAGGGTTGAAATGTAGGCTAAATGTAGGGTGATCAAAACTTGTGAAATGAATGCGGTTGAGGGGGTATTTATAGGCTTTACCCCCCGACCTAGGGTCACTCGATCGAGTGGCCCTAGTGCACTCGATCGAGTGCCCTTGCAAACGGGCCAAACCCGGTTTTTGGCGCTCCACTCGACCGAGTGGGTCTATCCACTCGATCGAGTGGATCAAGCAAATCGAGCTATTTTAGGAAGAGGTTGACTTTGTTGATTTGTTTGTTTTTATTTGAATTTAGGCTTGGCGCCAGCTTCTAGAAGCTGAAATTGGCTGATTTGTGTGACGGGTTCGTCTTTGACCGGGTTTTGACCCGATCGCCAAAAGACGGAATTTATTTTTGGTGTCGGTTTTGGCCCAAATTAGACTTATTTTGCTCGGAACGACCCACTGGGCCTGAATTTGAGGTCTGTTTTGTGAGATTTTTACTCCGCTAAAAGTCCATGTCGGATATTATGGATTCCGAGCCCAAGTCCGAGTATACTAAGTCACGTTTGCGTCCGATCATCATCGGGTGTTTTTTGGAGACTAGCATAGACACCTGGCAGTCAAAATGCGGGTGTCTACAATAAGGGATATAATTTTGAATTCTACCATAAGGAAGGAAACTCCATTACCACCTAGGGTCACTCCAAAAGTTATTATACCTACTAAGCTTGGTGACCCCGGTGGTTTCTGCATACCATGTTCGATCGACGATGTTGAGATACATCGAGCATTATGTGACCTCGGGGCGGATATTAGCCTTATGCCATTAATCATTGCTCAGACAATCAATATTCCAAGGATGGTAAACTTTCCAGTTAACGTTCAGATGGCCGACGGTACTACGAAAGCGCCAATTGGGTTAGCACGAAATCTTATGGTTAAGGTAGGTCCCTTATACATACCTACCGATTTCTTGGTCCTTGACATGCCCATTGAAGAACGAAATCCTATCTTACTAGGGCGACCTTTCCTAGCAACCGGCGGGGTGATTATCGACGTGAAAAAAGGGAAATTATCTTTTAATGTTGGTAATAGCACCGTTCAATTTGTATTACCCGACTTCTTGCCGAATATCCCTTTCGCAAAGGAATTATGGGACCATATGGTGGAAATACAAGCCGATGACGAATTTCTAGGCTAAGATAATTACCGAACTTCCGATACACCGACATTTGACTATGCCACCGAGGAACCATCCGAAGAAGATGTCCACTATAATGATAGTGATGATGATGGTGTTTTTCTTATACTTGGACAAGCCCCCGAAGAAGAAGTTTTAAATGAGTGGGGTATGCTACCGGAAGTAGCTCGCCTCATGGGTTTGCCAAGGCCAAGAAGAGAACATATGGTTGGTGGCGTTATTATCAAGGACAAGGAGCGTGGAACTCCGGGTTGCTTTTCAAGCAACCCCGATTAAACTCAAAACACTTAATTCGGTTTGGTGGTGTCCATAATAACCACATTTGTAAATATTTGTGTATTCCTTTCCTTTTTTTTCTTTCCGGACAATAGATTTTAGATTTTTTCTTTTGGGAGTTTGTTTTCTCTTTGGTACTTGCAGGAGTCATGAAGATTTCTCTCTGGAATTTTTGGAATTGCGCTTTAAACGATTATAAACAAATTGTATTGAGAAGATAAGTTGTATTTTTGAAGAAGCTAAGGATGTTTGGACCAAGTCATAGAAAAATTTTCGTAGCAAGAAGCTTATTCGGTGTGGAGGATCTCACCGGGCAACGTTTTTGCCCAGTGAAATTGTGGCCCGAGGTCCGTCGGGTGAAACTTCACCCGATGGCAACTTGCTCGAACCTAAGGAATTGACGGAAAATCCGTCGGGCAAAACTTCACCCAGTGGAATCTCACCGGGCGAAATTTCGCCATGCGGTAAAAATATTTTGCGACTTGGAATTTGACGGAAATCCGACCGAGCGAAATTTCGCCCGGTGGAGTCTGACCGGGCGAAATTCGCCCGGTGGTGAGTTGCGTGGAAATGTCGAAAACCGACCTGAAGTTCGTCGGGCGAAATTTCGCCCGATGATGACTCACCGGGCGAAACCTTACCTCGCGTCCTATACCCAGCCAACCCACCTTACCCATCTTCATTATACATCTTTTCCTATCTCTCTCCTCAACCAAACCCCAAAAATACCAAACAAACCCCAAATCCTCCACCTTAAACCATATCTAATCCTTTCATTCCTCCATTAAAATTCAATCAAATTATATATTCTTCATCCGCATCATATTCCTAACACTTCCTTGGAGTTTGTTTTGAGAAATCGTTCAAGTTCCAACAAACCCCAAATCGAGACCGTCAACACATAATCATCAAATTTCAAGCATCAAGGATGAAGAGAGTGAAACAAATGGCAAGAAAAAGGATTTCATCAATGCTTAATCGTAGTTCGGGGTCAACATCATCCTCAAGGTCCGAGGAGCAACCGGCCGAGGCTCAGGACGAATCTGTCCCAATGCCTGTTCAAACGCAAGGATCCGTTCCGAGCAAACAACCTATTTCGCTCGAGGTATGTTACCCGAAAATCCGTCGTAATTTCCGTGAACCTTTATCTGGTCTCTATTTCGCTAAAAAAGCTCATGTTGATAAATGTAAAAAATTTTGGGTCTGTCGTCTCGAGCCAACTCGTTGGGCGGCTCGAGATGTACTTGAGCGTATGGGCATAGAACCGCAGGTACGAGCAATGTGCCGAGGTCTTGGTCTCAACAATTTTTATGCCTCTAAGGAGGAAACTTTTCAGAAATTGACGTGGGAATTTTTCGCAACTTTCGAGCTAAGTGGTGATGATAATACCACTGTCTCTTTTCAGTTGCGAGAAACTTCGTACGTCCTCAACTTGAGAGACTTCGGTGCACTGCTTGGTTTACCCTCTTCAGTCCTTGGAAAGCCTAGGACGGGACAGACTCGGGACGATAAATTCGGGCGAGATCAATTCTGGTTTAAAATAGCACGCCAGAGGCCTTTCAAGGGAGGAAAGATGCGTTCTTTCTCTATCCGAAACCCCATCCTCCGGTATGTGGCGCGTATTATAGCCAACTCATTCTTGTCAAGCTATGATACGCATCACAACTGTAGTGCTTTAGCTGTTCAGCTTTTAGAGGATGCAGTTTCGGAGAGAGGCCCGTCGATCGATATGGCTGAGGCCTTAGCTACTCATTTCGCTCAGATTGCGAAGGGCGGCCGCTAGAAAATATCTTGTGGCGGTGTTGTAACGATGTTAGCTAAAGCCTTAAAAGTCGATTTTAGCGATTTGGCACCATTTGATGGAGCGGGAATTTTCATAGATGAAGTTTATTGTCCTTTTCTTGTGTGGCCCCAGAAAGGGGATTATAACAGTTTGTTTCTGTATAAGATTACTGAGCTGCGCGCTATTGCAATGCCTAACCCTGATTGGGTAAGGCTAGATATTGAAGAGAACTTCGGCATGCCGAAGAGGTCCGGGGAATACGTTCGGGATAACACCCGAGGTAAGTTTCGTATAGTTCAATACCCCGAGGGACCTTTAGACTTTGGCGACGATGATATAAAGGTCGTAGATGTGTCGGAGGAGGACCCAGAGGTTAGAACCTCTCGGAATGAGGGTTATAGGACTTTACCGTCATCATCACATGCACCCTCTTCCTCCCACCAACCCGAACCCCAGACCTCGCAATTTTTCACCCCTGACTTTTCGGAATTCACACCACACCGACACTCCACGTTCACCCAGTCTACCCCAGGTTTTCAGGAGGACGTCAACATGAGTCCTCCACGACACTCCTCGTTCTTTGGATCAGAGGACTTTTATAACCAATGGGGGAAGTCTATAACCGTACACGTCAGACTTGGGAGAACTCGACAACCTCACTAAACCTGGCCCAAGATGCCTACAATTTGGCCCGAGATGCGCGCGATACTGCGCATGGCTCGTACGCGTACTCTAGGGATGATTTTGAGTACGCCCGGACCAGTTTTGAGATGGCTAGGGACGCCGCTAGGGATGCCCAAGCGGCGAGGTTGGCGGCAGAGGAGAACCAAAGGATGTTGCAGCAGCAACAAAGTTATTTTGATCGATTTTTCGGTATGCCTCCGCCAGGGTCTTACTACCCACCACCACCTCGTCCCCCAGGTCCTATGTGAGTGGTCGAGTGTCGTCAGTGTTAGTGTGGGGGTGTCAATTGTCATTGTCAGTCGTCGGTCGTCTGTTCTCTTATCTCAGTTATCTCGGTAATTTCTGTCTGTCCTTGCAGCGCCAATTTTTGGCATTTGATAATTATGGTTTTTGATTGATTTATAATGAGTTATTTTGTTGATTTGAGAAATTGTAAGCCCCTCCGTGATCCTACTTGGGTCGTTACACACGTGAGTTTTATTGCAGGTGCCTTAGAGAAGAAGGACCTGATTATTGCTCCCGGTCTTTGGTGACTCGATCGCACCAAGACCATTTGAAAAATCCAAAATTTTCTTTTTCTTTTAATTTTCCCGATTCGTGCAGAATCCGGGCGAGGTGATATGATTACACCTACGTCCTTTTTCTTCCCTTATCGATTTTTCTTATTTTTCTTCTTTCTTTTTCATTTTTCATTTCTTTTCTTTTTATTCCCTTAAACTTTGAAAAATCAAAAAACATTTGAAAAACCATCAAAAATACAAAAACATTTGAAAAATCTTCAAAAATTCAAAAACATTCGAAAAATCTTGAAAAATCCAAAAACATTTGAAAAATCATAAAAGTTCAAAATGATTTTCCGTTCTTTTCTCTTTTTGTTTTTTTTCGATTCTTCTCCTATTCGTGCATTGGGGACAATGCACAGTTTTAGTGTGGGGTAGGGATCTACTATCCTTTTCTTTATTTTCTTTTTCATTTTTCCTTTACAAACCAAAAATCCAAAAAAATTTCATTTTTTTTTCTCTTTTTAGTTTTCTCTTCTTTTATTTTCGTTTTCGTGTCACTTGTATTGTCTTGCATTTTCCTTCTTGTAGGTACACCGCCAACCATTTAGCATGGATACGTAAGGTAGCGGAGATGAAATGAAGACCGCGCGGTAATATTTTCTACCTTCGTTTTATCCCTTTCTCTTATGCATGGGTTTGGGCTTATATGCTATTTGGAGGTTCACTTGGTGAACATTTTGGAATTGGTGGTTGTGGATTGTGTTGACTTAATGGAGTATGGAGTGCTTGGCTTTACTTGTGATTGTGTTTTTGTTTTTGTTTTTGTTTTCTCGTATTTTTGTCATTTTTGTGTTCTTTTTACTTTGTGTAAAGCTTGTCTAGGTAAAGTTTTCGAAAACCCGATTTTGAGATTAGGCTGAGTGTTTATTACTCACTTGTTAGTGACCCTTTTTGATTTTTGGACATAATTCTAGTAGAATGACCTTGAACCAATTTTTGCATTGGATTTTTACCATGAGTCCATCTTTTCTACTAGGAGTCTACATCGAGATTTGCATTTGACCACCTTGACCACCCATGGAATGATAAGGCCTTGGTTACCGTTCCCCGTTCTCTTAGGTGACCTTACTTGAGAAGCCACTTTTAGTCCAAAACTTTCATCCTTTTATGGGTTCAAAGGGGGTGCACACCCGACTAGCCTATTTCTCTACCATTCACCCATTTCCACAAATAAGTTTGCAAAAATATGCTTTACCATGTTCCTCAAATGAAACATCTAGCCAAAAATGGGCTATTCAAAGAAAGAAAAAGAAAAAAAATGAAGAAGAAAGGGCATTGAAAAATCAAAGTGAAAAAAAAAAGAAAAGAAAAAAAAAGGCCCTCGATCGAAATAATGGGGAAAGAAAAACCGAAAAAGAAAATCAAAATCTCAAGAAAATCGTTCCCAAACCCAAATAATCCCTTGATTGTCTTATTGCCGTGAAATGTCTACTAGAGGACCGAGTCCCGAGGAAGGAAAATAGCGGTAATTTGGCAATCCTTACGAATTTGCAAACACTTGTTCATCTTTTTGGTCTAATTGGCTTTCTCGAGTTTGGAACGACCCTCTAGGCTTAGCTTAGGAGACGGCATAACACTTACCTACAGTGCTTACTAACTCCATGGTTCTCACTTATCCACTCCATCTATCGTCCTGTTGTAGGCATCTTTAGTGGAATTAGAAGGACCTTGGTAAATTTTCAATGTTTTTATTGTTTGATTGTCATCCTATTAGGATCTTGTCCATGTCAATTTGTGTTACTAGCTTGGTAGTGTTCTCGCTTGTCTTAAGCTCGAATCGGTGCTTTCTCCGCCGTTTCGATGAGGGATTCGATGATTTATTCTCTTTGGTTGCGACTATCTTTTTGTGTGTGTCTTCTTTGTTATGTGTTTGTGTGTGTGTTAGTCGCAACCCCAATTTTGAGCAACACCCAACTTGCCTTGCATGGAGGTACCTTACCTCATAGGTATCTCGATGTGAGTTGAAGGGACGGAGCGGGCCCGTTAATTGCCTCGTATCGGCTTAGCATAGTCTAGCTTAGTAGTAGTAGCTAGTTTCTTTTTGGGTCATTGCTCGAGGACAAGCAACGGTTTAGTGTGGGGGAATTGTTGTGTGCCAAATTTGGACCGTTGTTCCTCCCATTTAGACCCGTTTTTCCTCTGTTTTGTGAGACTTGAGTGCGATTATCGCCATATTTTGCGTAATTCTCACATTAGTGTCTCTCTTTTGCATTTTACGTGTTTTTGGTAGTTTTCTGTCTATTTTGATATAATTTTTGACCAAAAACGTGTTTGAGCTTCTACGAGCATGAGAGAGATACGGTCCAAGAGCAAAGCACACAACCGAAAGTTCAAGTAATCCAACTGATCAACGAAGAAAAAGACCGGAAAAGAGTCAATGGACCACCGGGTGAAGTTTCGCCCGGTGAGTCATCATCGGGCGAAGTTTCGCCCGACGACATTTCTTTTCATCCCCGAAGATTTTCACGGCGACATGACCGGGCAACTTGACCGGGCGAAATTTCGCCCGATGGTGCAGACGGGTCGAAAACACGAAAAACGAAGAAAATCTCACCGGGTGAAATTTCACCCGGTGGGATTATTATGTCGAGCCGCGGAGCGAAATTTCACCCCATGAAGATGCAAAGGGTGATGATCTAGCAAAATGAAGAGAAATCGGATTTGGGCCTTGAAGTTTGTGCAACCCATTAAGCAACTCTATATATACCCCTTCTAGGGTTTAGTGCCTTCTTTGAGCCTTAATTGTGCCTCTTAGGAGTAGGATAGAAAATCTCCATTGTAGTAGCAATAGTAATTTGTAGAAAAAGCTCTCTTAGAAAATTCTCTAAAATAATTAATAGATTTATTCAACACTAATACAATTACTCCATTATTAGTAGTAAAGTTGCCATCTTTATTGAAGAATTGGTTTTATTATTGAAGATTCAAGGGTTTACAAGGGTTTACGTGACAAAACCCTTGTCTTATATTCTTGAAGATTCTTATTTCTCTTATTGAAGATTGAAGATTTATGCATGGATTAGTGACAAATTCTTGTGTATTTCTCTCAAGATTCAATCTTTATTATTATTAATCTTCTTCTTTCTCTTTAGATTTCTTCATTGTTGGTAAAATTCTTTCCTCTCCCTTTTCTCCATTAGTATATTTGTTAGTGTAGTTTTTATGCATGCTTTAATTATTCTCTTCTTAATGAATGCTTTGTTGTTAACTACCATGATTAGTGAGTAGATCTCTTTGTTAGGGGGTTAGGGGAGGAGGAATAATAGATAAAGATTTCATCTTTTGTGAGATTATTGCATTTGAGGGTGATATTGTCTAAATGGGATTGTTGTGTTATGTTTGACTTAGCTTGATCACCTAGGTTGACTTAACTCACCCGCACAAATATGGGGAAACTCGGGGTTTGGGTAATTCCGTCTAGAGACCTTAGTTTATTCGTCGCGAAAGCGAGCTTAGACTTGGTTGGTAGGGAAACCGAAAGGTGGAACCTCCCTTATACATCTTGTGATAATTCTTGCGTTAGTAGACTCTTGTCTTTATTTCCGATTCCCCGACTCTCCCTAACGCCTTTCCCATCAATAGTTTCCCACCTTAGTCACATAAGCTCATTTAGTAAATCTAGCTCGGCTCAACCAAACCCCCCTTCTCGACTCAATCACTCCTAGACATTGACTTGACCGACTACCCCTCGACCGTCCCTGTGGATCGATCCCTGACCTACCGCTACTACGTAGTAGTATTCCGGGGTTTATAAATATTGTTTGACCGCGTTGGATAGCCGACAATCCGCGCGCATCAATCACCTGCACACGCTTCCAAACATATTAAAGCCTCTAAGGGGTCCCGTATAAGGGACGCCTCCATAGAATCATGAACTAAAACATCCACAACATCAATCATGCAACAAGAATCCGTTACCATCGGGTTCTTAAGTGTACTGTCTAAGCAGAAAACAATGGTGTCTCCACCCACTTCCAAAGTCAATTTACCGTTCTTGACATCAATCACCGCGCCGGCGGTGTGCAAAAATGGCCTTCCCAAAATTATAGGAATTTGGGTGTCCTCGGCCATGTCAAGGACGATAAAATCAACCGGGATAAAAAATTTCCCAACTCTAACGGACACGTCTTCTAAAACTCCCAAAGGGCGTTTTATAGAACGATTCGCCATCTGCCAAGTGACACTAGTACACTTAAGAGGACCCATATTAAGTTTTTCACAAACGGAATAAGGCATGACACTTACACTAGCACCTAAATCACATAAAGCCTTATCAATCGATAAGGTGCCAATAGTGTAAGGAATCGAAAAACTACCGGGGTCCTTTAGCTTTGGTGGGGCTTTGTTCTGTAAAAATGCACTACACTCTGCAGTAAGAGCGACGATTTCTACCTCACCAATGCTTCTCTTCCGAGTCAAGATGTCCTTCATAAACTCGGTATAAGATGGGACCTGCATAATGAGCTCGGTAAATGGGACTGTAACCTGCAAATTCTTCACAACCTCCATGAACTTGCCAAACTGGGTAGTCTCCTTCCGATTCTTCAATCGACCCGGAATGATACTTGAATTGTTGGACTAGTCGGAGTGGGAACGGGAGTAGTGGATGGTGGAACTTGATCTTCACTTGGAGTTTCCACAATAACATCCTCATTGACATCTTCCACTAGAACCTCCTCCTTCTCGGCCGGTGTATCATCCTTAGGCATCGACGGGCCTTCATAGTGTGTGCAACTACGAAGAGTGATTGCATTAGCCGTATCATGTTGTTGATCACCTTGAGAAGGGAGTTTACCTTGTTGACGCGTTGCTTGTGACGCGGCAAGGTGTCCCACTTGGTTCTCCAAATTCTTGATGGCATTATCCTTAGCTTGATCATTCTTTTGCATTTGCGCCATCATAGAGTCCTTGGTCTTGGCCATCATCTGCATCATACTACGAAGCTCAGCCATTTCATTAGAACTCGAAGAAGAAGAATTACCTTGAGCTTGTGCTGAGGATTGGTCAAAGTTCTGCTGACTAGTACCGAAATTCTGGTGAGAATTCCCGAAGTTCTGATTAGTATTGCCAAAATTTTGTTGAAGTTGACCCGAGTGAGGTCGCTGCTGAAAATTTCCCTGATTTTGGAAATTCTTTTGATTACCGAAAATCTGCTGGTTCTGAAAATTCCCTTGATTATGGAATTGCTGCTGGTTCTGAAAATTTCCTTGATTCTGGAAATTCTGCTGTTTCAGGAGATGCTGCTTTGGTGGGGTACATAAACTGGTGTAATAGGCGGGTTCAAGACATTAGTACTTCTGTAAGACAAAAGAGATGCATCATAGCCTGGTTGGTTCATATACGGATAACGTGGACGCATAGAATGGAACACATTCACCTGTTCTATGGAGCCTAGGCAATCCTGAGCTTGATGGTCCGCGGCAGCACAACGCATACATGCATACTCTTGCATGGCATGTACTTGATGCATGCCTCCTCCCCCTTGAGAATTTGACACTTCAAATGCATCAAATCTCTTAGCCAAAGCGGCTAATTGAACGGCCACGGCATTAGAGGACCCACTTTCACCGGAATTTGATCGAGTATTACCACGTGGATTACCCCATCGGGAGTGGTGAGATGTCATCTCTTCTATTGTTTGCCGAGCCTTATCATCATCCACATTACATTGGAATTGCCCATTGCATGTCGAATCAAGTGTACTTCTACAATCATCATACAACCCGTTATAAAATTGGTTACAAAGAAACCAAACCTGAAAACCATGGTGCGGACATTCCTTCACAAGCTTCTTGAACCTCTCCCACGCTTCATGAATATTCTCGCTCGGAGTTTGATGAAAATTGGTGATTTGACTCCGGAGCATGTTCATCTTTTGTGGAGGGTAATAGTGCTTGTAGAAGGCAAGTGCAAGAGAATTCCAATCGGTGATCCCCTCAGTGACTTTATCAAGGTCCGTTATCCACTCCCTAGCGGAATCCCGTAGCGAGAACATGAAGAGCATCTCCATGACTTCTTCTTGAGTTACCCCGGCCGGAAGCGGAATCGTGGAGCAATAATCAGTAAGAATCCTCATATGCTTGTGAGGATCCTCCTTTGGGTCACCACCAAATTGATTCTTCTCCACCAAGGTGATAAAGGCGGGTCGAATCTCAAATGTACCTTGAGTGGCAGTTAGTCGTTTAACCAACTTAGGAAGAGCAGTTTGCTCGGGCTCCGAATGACTAGAAAGCTTCGGCATTTTTATGATCGGAGGAGGTGGTAAAATGATCTCGGACTGAGATTGATGTTCCTCTTCAAAGGACTAATTCTCAGCTACAAATTCAGTATGAATAGCTTCCAAAGTCGCAAGATCAGAAGCTGCGGAAATCTCTCTCCAAAATTGTCGTCGCCTACGAAAGGTTTTCTCGGGTTCAGGATCGAACGGAGTAAGCTCTAATGACCGAAAAAACCTGGGCATAAGCAAAACTACAATAGGAAAGTGAGATCAATCTCAAGGAGTTTTAATTCCTTGAGACGAAAGAGAGAATAAAAGAAACAAGCTAAAAAAACAAGATAGCGGCAAGCAAGGTATCGAATCCACAGGGAAACAGTCAATTTTCGTCTATTAGCTATGGCGATTCTAAAATGCTCTAAACGGTTGATTGATTGAAAATATATAAAAGACTACTAAAAGACGATAATAAAAATTGAATCTAACAATGAGAAAAAAACTAAGGTCACGGGTTCACGATAGATGCTTAACAATTATGCGACAATAATAATAAACACATAAACATGCTAGTCGGCTATAACACGTTCTCTCGAATCGTGTCAACCTAGGAAGGATCTAACGGACTCTCGCAACTTATTAGACTCCCTACCAAATCACGCGTGATCTAATCCTAATTCGGCTTTCGCACGAGAACTAGAATTTCCCAAACAGATTAAAATGTTGTGGCCTTTAACAAATTAATTGACAAATAAAACACGCGAAGATGGTACTAGCATAATTATATATTTAGTATCGAAGTAGCATAATCGTATAATAATCCATCGATCCCCCTCGACCCTAGCGAGAAAATTAGCTACGCATGATGATTACGAAACAACAAATTGCATACAAATAATTCATGATAAAAGTGAAGCAAATAAATCTAACGATAAACGAACGGAAATCTAACGAACTAAACGGAGAGCAACGAATTCCAAATAAAGAAAATTACGACGAACTAAGTAATTTACGATAAAGATTGAAAATATAAAACTGAAAATTGCATAAATGAGATTACCGAATTCGAGTAAGAGTGAAAACCGAGTGCTAGAATCCTAAGAGTCACGAGCTTTTTCTAAGGAAAATCTAACTAAGTATGAAAAAGTGATAGATAGGAAAAAAATACAAAAATCCTTAGTTATACAAAATTAGGCGGAAATGGGCTGCGTGTCACGCCGGCCGGCTGGCAGGCCGCCTGCCACATGCAGGGGCCGAGGCACACTAAAAAATCAAGCTTAAAATACTCTTGTGTCATGTCGGCCGGCTGGCAGGCCGCCGGTCACATGCAGGCTGGCGTGCACGCACTAATAAAAGAAGTAATGGGCCGCTTCCCATGGCCCAATGAATCGACACTTCCCATTTCTTCTTCGCCTAAACGTCTTGAAGCACGGGTTTTGTCTTTGGATCGTTCTTCTAACCGGACATGAGTGTAAATGCACATAAAGACCTGAAATCGTGTAGAATCTACAAAAACACTCACTCAAAGCAAAATGTTAGAAGAAGCGGCTCTAAAAAGCGCGTTCCGACCGGAAAAGACAACGGAATCGAGGGAATGAAGCTATATAAATACTACACATCAAGGCACAACCGATGGCACTAAGTTTGTCGTGCCGTGCCTGGCAGGTGCATGTGTCGTCGTCCTACCCATTATTATTATTATTATTATTATTATTATTATTATTATTATTATTATTATTATTATTATTATTAATGATCAGGCCTAACCCGAAACTGACCTAAATGTTATTATAGTAAACAACTCGATATCCCTTAAAAAAAAGATCGACCGAGTTGACTTGTTTACTCGGTCTACCTGGAAGTACTAGAACAAAAATTACCAAAAATTGGTCGGTCAAATAATGTGTCTTCCATTAATTTTATGACAAACAAAAGAAAAATGAGGATACTTTCGCTTCAGATTTTAGATTCATAACAAAAAATAATGTTGAATTTATTCTAATAACAAATCAATTTCATTCCATATATAATCGATTTGACAAAAAAATTATATTAAGCTAAATAATCATTACAAAGTGGGAAAATTGATATTTTATACCTCAAGTAATACTATTTTTTTAAACTTTATACCTCAAATAATTTTTTTTCAAATCTTATACCTACTTTTTCTATTTATTGCATAATTTATACCTTAATCCAAATTTCATCAAAAATCGTAATGGAATGAGCTGAATTGACATATTTAACCTTGTTTATTAAAACAATGACATCACCAAAACTAATTCATGCATTCTCTTGATCAATTTGACCCCAAAAAAAAATTGAAAGAAAGAATTTCCTCAAAATCTAACCCTAAATCAATTCGCCTAAAATCATGTTAACCCTAAATCATTCACCCAAATTCACTTTATCCCTAAATTGATTTCTGCAGTTTAATTGCTCAAGATAAATGGTAAGATTGATTTCAGCATATCAATTCCAAAATCACTACCATTAGATATACCAGAGATGAAATTGATTTTCACCCTCAAAATTTTTAGTGGTGCATTGGTGAAGACATGGCTTGCTATGAGTACCATAACTTTGACGGTTCTTGATTCCAGTTCCATAGGACCTTCGATGCATCCTGCTAATGTATTTGGATGATTTTAGTAACTAAACTAATTGATGGTTCATACTATTATTTAAATTTTATTTAAATTTATCCGTAGATTTGGGTAGCTACATCCACAAGTACTTGGTACTTGCCACCAATTGTGGGTTATTTAATTTTTTTTTCTTCAAAAAGAAAAAAAAGATGAAGATTGATGGATGAAATTTGGATGTGAGTAAAATTATGACTAAAGTGAGAGAAAGGATGAAGATGAAAATGGAGGAATTAATGACGATGGAGATGATGATAGATGTAATGTTTGGCAAACTATTAATGGAGGGTATTATTGGAACAAAACAAAAAGATTGAAATGTAACCCATCAAATAAAACGGTTTTCCTTAGTATTTTTTTTAAAATTTGGGTTAAGGTATGGATTATGAAATAATTAGTATATGTAGGTATAAAATTTGAAAAAATTATTTGAGGTATAAAGTTTGAAAATACATGTTATTTGAGATATAAGTTATCAATTTTCCCTTACAAACTATATAGATTTTTTCTAAAAAAAATATTGATTTCATGCCATCGGTTTCATTTAAAAAAACTCACTTATTAATCATTACAAACTAATTAAAAATATCGATTTCACTCTTAAAAAAATCTATCCCACTTCAAAAAAAAACATCGATTTCACAAAATAATCTTTTAATTACTCGTTACTACTAAATCTTTAAATTAATAATAAAAAAAAAATATCGATCTAAATTCAAAAATATTGATTTGACATGTTTTGTGTGATCAATTTTTTGGTCGAAGCGATATATTAGAACGTATAATTGTTTTGTTGTAGTTTAACGAAATAATTAGTTAGCAACAATTAATTAACATCGCATTTATACAATTACCGAATTTTTAAGAACGGGGAAAATAGAAAATGGAGAAGTGTATTTTTATTATCAAGGGCAAAAGTATCATCAGACAGTCCGACATGTCGGGTCGTGCTTCGTGCTGATGTGGTCGTGTCCGGCCACCACCCCAGCGGGCCCAGGCACATCAAATCCGTGTGTTATATGGAGTATATATGATATAAAAAAAAAAGGAATAATCATAGTATATTTAGTCGATCTCCCTCCCAACCAAGCTGAAGTGCTCGTTGCTCCCATATAAAAGATAGTTTAATCTCAGTTCGTAGCAAAGCCTCGGCACGCTCTCTAGATTCCTCGCATGTTTCAGTGGCAACATTGCATTTCTCTGCTTCATGTTGATATTGGGAGGCTACCCTTCTTGCTTCTCTATATGTCGCATTCATGTGTCTCAACTGCTCTTCCGATACCATCTCTTGCAACTTCAGCTCCTCTAGTAATAGTTCTGCGTATTGCTTTTCCATCTCAACTTGCACTTCTGCCTCATTTTTCCCACAATCTGATCCACCATTATTATATACGTTTTGCTGACACTCCATTAGTTTAATAATAATAGAGTTTTTTTTGTCGAAAGACACCTAACATTTAGCCTTTCTGTAAAAAAGACACCTTAAGTTTTTTTTTTTTGCCCAAAAGCACCTAAATTCCTCAATTTTTTTGTTTAAAGGCACCAAATGCCGATTTCCGTAAAAAAAAGTACGAATAGACGTTAGACTTGACGGATATACGTACATACCCTCATTCTTCTTCCCCTAATCAACTAATACCCTAATTCTTCCTGATTTCCCCCCAAAAGAACCTTTCCTCTTTCTCAATCAAACTCCATTTTCCCACCCGAAAATATTTTTTTCACTTTTGTATTTTCTCAATCAACATGAATCCGGGTAGGAGATTTATGACATGCAAGTTTTATAATGGTGAAACGGGTTTGCGTGGATATGTTCGTTTTAAGAAAGTTATGCTTGATTTATGACAATACGGATGTTCGTTTTAATAATTAACAATTAGGGTAGGCTCGAAAGTTAGGGTTTGTTGTTGATACTCGAAAATTAACAATAATTTACCAATACTTTAAAATTATACTCGAAAATTAGGGTAGCTAGCCTAAAAAATGAAATTGAACTCAAAAGTTAAATTTGTTTTGTTGATGATTTAGGTGATTATTTACTTAAGGATAAAGAATCGTAATAGAGACTTACCGATTGAGCAATGAAGTTTGATTGAGAATTTTTAAGAAACATGCATTGATCAGGGTATTAGTTGATTAGGGGAGGAGATAGATAGAAGAGTATATGTATATTTAGTGTATTAGTTGATTAGGGGAAGAGAAAAAAGAGTATTCCGTCAAGTCTAACGTCTATTCGTACTTTTTTTTACGGAAATCGGCATTTGGTGCCTTTAAACAAAAAATTGAGAATTTTAGGTGTTTTTGGGCAAAAAAAAACCTAAGGTGTCTTTTCTACAGAAAGCCTAAATGTCAGGTGCCTTTCGACAAAAAAACTCATAATAATACAATAACAAAGTAAGGATGAAATATGACTGGGTACCGAAGATGTATTAGTCTAATGATTAAGATTAGGTACCATAGACAATAATAATCCTAGGTTTAAATCTCTCTCCCCTATATTGTAATACGACTAGGTGTGTGATTCGTTGGACAAAAAAATACTACTCTATAGAACAAAGTAAGGATAGAAATATTATTCATATACTAACCGTCAATCGAAAGGTTAGCCAAGCCTGAAAAAACGAAATTAATTAATTAATTTCAAAAAACATTACTCCGTATAGTAGTTGAATAAAAAACTTACATGCGATCACAAATTAAAGGATAAATTGTGGTGGATTTTGAACATTAACCAATGGTTAAGAGTGATTGATAATAATAATAATATGATTGAATTAATATTTGTTATCAACATTAGACTTAAGGAAGAATTGTTTAATGACTATTAAATAATATTGTTGAAAGACAAAGAAGGGATAGATTGATTTAGAAACATATATAGATATACCGGGATCAATGTTAAGGATGGAGAGAGGAGGAGGACAGTCACAAATACAAGGAGGGCAAGACGTAGCAGTACCACCATGTCCCAACATGCTACCTTTGTTTACCTTCCAATGTAGGGCGGGTCCTAAAACACACACTATTATTCCAACTCCCACTATCATTATACAACATCTCATGCACGTCGTCGTCCCTGGTGACGATGACGATGACGATGATGGCTGTGACGATCTTGAACCACTATTTCCTAACATTGATCGATCCATCTCTAGTACAGTATGTATATCCTTCACCTACTCCATCTATTCTGGTTTGATTTCATTTGGAAATTGAATTGAGATTAAGTGTGTTTAACAGATCCATCTCCTGATTAATATAATAACATTGGTAGATTTGGCGTCTAATGTACTGTATGTTTTACTAAGACAAAGTCACCTAAAGTTGAGGAATAATATGTGATGCAATGCGGAGGGAGGTAGTTACATTTCCAATATTTTACTTCTTTCCTACCAAAATTATTAGGTAGTAATTGTACTCCTTAATTACTAGTACAAAATACTCTCTTTATTTAACGGGAATAATCTCAACTTGGTATTTCATAAATAAAACCAACTATAATCAATCTGGAGACACATCAAACATGAAAGGATTCAGGTTACCTCTACCTGCTACGCCGGCACACTATTCCATTATGGTTAAATTGATGTTACTAAACTAACTGGTAACAACCATAATCGTAATTATTGAGCTTATTATAATTACCGGCCATAATGGATATCCATAAAACTTCTTCCAGTGTTTTCTCATTTCTTGATAGTCCTAATTATTAGATATTGTACATATCTTGTAAATATCTTGTAAATATATTAGAAATGTTAGTTACCTAACTTATAGGATATTCTGTATCAGTCTGATTATATTCCGATCCTGTAATCTCTGTAAACAGTATTTAAGGAATGTGATACCTACGATCCTGATGAGGGAATTATCATAACTTTCATGGTATCAGAGCTTTGGTTTTCGAACCAAGCATCCGAATAATCTTCATCTCCCACGTGTGCTTCGGCAAGGAATTTTTTTTTTTTTTTTACAATGGCAGGAGGTGACTCCCACAAAAATACCACAAAAAGTCTTCATCCTGTATACAGTATCACGAATATTCAACATAAAGTCCGTGTCCTTGATGGTACGAAAATAACATACAATCACTGGGTCAAACTTTTCACACTTCATGCCCGCGGATATCAGGTGCTCAAGCACATTGACGGCACTGCGGCACCGGCGGAGACTGACCCGTCATATGGCGAGTGGGCCGAGATTGACGCTGTTGTAGTGCAATGGATCTACGGATCTATTGCCGAGGACCTGCTCATACAGATTCTTGAGGAACCAACCACGGCTTACGAAGCGTGGACCCGCCTCAAGAGCCACTTCCTGAATAACAAAGGGTCTCGGGCTGCTGCTCTCGAACACGAGTTTGTCAATTTGACACTCGAATCAACGACATCGCTGGACGAATACTGCCGAAAATTGAAGGACTCGTCCGCCCAATTGAACGATGTCGGAGGATCGGTCGACGACCAGCGACTTGTCCTCCAACTTGTTCGAGGTCTGCCTGCTGCATATGACACAGTTGGGGCATATATTAATCAGACCCTTCCGACCTTCGACACCGCTCGGAGTATGCTGCAACTTGAAGCCCAGCGTCAGACAAGCCGATCCGACGCATCTCCGGCGAGTGCCCTGGCGATTCCGGCGACAGATCCGGTCGATTTTGAGGATCCGTCACCACCACCGATCCGCCACCAGTTCCGTGGTCGTGGCGGCCGCAATAATCAGCGCAGGGGTGGTCGTGGTGGCAGCAACTACCGCAGCAACAATCAATACCACCGCGGTAACAGCAGCAGCAGCAGTCGTGGCGGACCTCCGACATCCGTCAACCCTGCACAGTACTGGGGACCGAACCCACCACAGTACTCGTGTCCGCCATATATGTGGTCTCCTCCACCGTATCCTTACCCGGCTCAAACTGGATGGGCTGCTCCTTGGGGACCACCACCACCGAACCCGAGCAGAGGAGGCGGAGTGCATAGAAATTCTGGTCGGGTCAGTGGTCAGGCTCACTTGGCTGAAAATTCGGATCTTGAATTCAGCCAAGTCGAATCAGCCTTTCAAGCTATCTCTCTGAACAACCCGGAGGATACACAATGGTACATGGATACCGGGGCTACATCGCATCTTACAGCTGACCCAGGTATACTCTCTCCTCCTTTTAATTTGAGTACGGTAAAGTCTATTTACGTTGGCAATGGCAACTCCATTCCGATTCACAAATCGGGTATGACACAAATTAATAACCCGACCCGAGACCTACACCTCCGAAACGTCTTGTATACCCCTCATATTATAAAGAACCTTATTTCCGTTCGTCAATTTACAAAAGACAATAATGTTTCTGTTGAATTTGATCCATATGGTTTCTCTGTGAAGGACCTCAAGACTGGGCTTATGATTATGAGGAACAGTAGTCGGGGCGAACTGTATCCCGTGTCTCCACCAACAAACTCCGCTCCGTCCCAGTCCAATTCTCGTCCGTCTGTTTTTATTGCGTCAGAGTCGATCCCGTGGCACGATAGGCTAGGTCACCCGGGATCTAATATCTTGTCTTTACTGTCTCGTCAGTCATTTATCTCGAATAATAAAAATTCTCGTCATTTATGTTCATCGTGTCAGACTAGTAAACATAAACGATTGCCGTTTTCTCCCTCCACCTCCGTCTCTCTCGCCCCGTTTGACATTATTCATAGCGATTTATGGACAACACCTGTTTTGAGCAAGAGCGGTTATAAATACTACCTTGTGCTCATTGATAATTTTACAAATTTTGTGTGGGTTTTTCCCTTAAAGTTCAAATCCGACACTCACTTAAAATTCGTACAATTCACAAAATATATCAAAACCCAATTTGGTCGCGACATTAAGAGCTTTCAATGTGATATGGGTCGTGAATTTGATAATTCGGCATTTCATGACTTTGCTAGCCAAAATGGGCTTGTTTTTCGCTTCTCGTGTCCAAAAACGTCCCAACAAAACGGCAAAGCCGAGCGAATGCTCCGTCGGCTAAATGAGATCGTTCTTGTCTTACTTGCCCACGCGTCTCTCCCTCCTCAATTCTGGGTTGATGCCCTCCATGTAGCCGTCTACCTCCACAACATACTCCCGTCCACCACAATTCAATTCCGCACCCCTTCCTCCGTCTTATACCTCCGACACCCGTCCTACTCTCATCTTCGTGTTTTCGGTTGCCTTTGTTTTCCCAACCTATCGGCATATCGAACCCACAAGCTCCAAGCCCGCTCCACTAGATGCGTCTTCCTAGGATATCCCCCAAACCAACGAGGATATCGGTGTCTCGATCTCAAATCGGGCAAACTCATAATCTCCCGTCATGTCACATTCGATGAGTCGATCTTTCCGTTTGCGTCATCCAACGGTTCTGCTCCCGATTACTCGTTCCTGGACCCTGACGAAAACCCCTCCCTACCCATCCTGTTCCCACACATAACAGGCCCAACACCATCCACCATCCCTCCAACAGCCCACACCACCCCTCCACCTGAAACAGGCCCAACCATCCCCTCAGCCCAACATACTCCCATCAACCCAGACATAATTAATACCAGCCCATCTACTCATTCCCAAACCACAACCCACACTACTACCCCGCCCAATACAAACTCCGCCAACCCTCACCCACCTCGACCCCAGCCTCATCTCCACCACCACCACCACCACCATCATCCCATCCCATGGCTACCCGCGCCGCCCGAGGTATATTTAAGCCTCGTGTACCTATGAACCTACACCTCAGCCACAACCAACCCGTCACTCCGCTACCCAAATCCCACATTGACGTCCTACGTGATTCGAACTGGAAAGCCGCCGTGTTAGATGAGTACCGTGCTTTAATTAAAAATAAGACTTGGGAGCTTGTACCTCGTCCTGTTAATGCATCTATTATTCGTTGTATGTGACTTTTTCGACACAAATTTCGTTCTGACGGTTCTTTGCAGCGTTACAAAGCTCGTTTGGTAGCTAATGGCAAAACCCAACAGGTCGGCATTGATTGTGATGAAACATTTAGCCCGGTTGTGAAACCAACTACCATCCGAACTGTTCTAAGTATTGCCACGTCCCGAAACAGGCCGATCCACCAATTGGATGTTAAAAATGCATTTCTCCACGGTGATCTGGCTGAAACGGTCTACATGCACCAACCCCCAGGATTCCATGACACAACCAAACCGTGGTTTGTTTGCCGGCTTCGGAAATCCCTATACGGACTGAAACAAGCACCTCGTGCTTGGTATCAGCGTTTTACGACGTATGTTATATCCCGTGGTTTTCGAAGCAGCTTATCCGTCTCTTTTCATTCTTCAACGAGGCCGTGACACCGCATACTTATTGCTATATGTCGATGACATCATTCTCACAGCCTCGTCCGACTCGCTACTCCGGTCCATTATTCATTCTTTATCTCTAGAGTTCGCTATGACGAATCTTGGTGCATTACATCAGTTCCTTGGCGTAACCGTCACCCGTAATAAATCAGGTCTGTTCTTATCTCAACGACAATATGCCTTGGACATTCTTGACCGTGCCGCTATGGCAAACTGCAACCCGTCCAACACGCCTGTCGAGCCCGGTGCAAAACTCAGCACCGAGTCTGGTCCGCGGATCTCTGACCCTACACTATATCGCAGCTTGGCCGGCGCATTACAGTATCTTACGTTCACTCGGCCTGATATATCATATGCGGTCCAACAGGTATGTCTTTTTATGCATGACCCTCGTGAACCACATCTTGCCTTCCTTAAGCGTGTCCTTCGGTACGTTAAAGGAACGATCGATCACGGGTTGCACATTGGTGTGTCGAAATCACTTACTCTCACAGCATATTCTGATGCTGATTGGGCTGGGTGCCCAAATTCTAGACGATCCACGTCCGGGTATGGTATATTTCTTGGAGACAATCTTGTTTCTTGGTCCTCTAAACGACAGCCTATTGTCTCCCGTTCTAGTACTGAGGCCGAATACAGAGGTGTAGCAAATGCTGTTGCTGAAACTAGCTGGCTCCGTAATTTGTTACTGGAGCTACATATTCCACTCCGCCATGCTACACTTGTATTTTGCGACAATGTGTCCGCTGTCTATCTCACAGGTAATCCGGTCCAACACCAACGCACCAAACATATTGAACTCAACATACATTTTGTGCGTGAAAAAGTGAAGGTTGGCCTTGTTCGTGTACTTCATGTTCCATCAGAATTCCAATATGCTGATATATTTACGAAAGGTCTACCTCGGTACCTATTTGACCGGTTTCGCTCCAGCCTGAGCGTCCGCCCTCCTCCCGCTCCGACTGTGGGGGCGTATTAGATATTGTACATATCTTGTAAATATATTAGAAATATTATTTACCTAACTGTAGACACCCGCATTTTGACTGCCACGTGTCTATGGTAGTCTCCGAAAAACACCCGATGATGATCGGACGTCAACATGACTTAGTATACTCGGATTTGGGCTCGAAATTCATAATATCCGACATGGACTTTTTAGCGGAGTAAAATCTCACAAAACAGACCTCAAATTCAGGCCCAGTGGGTCATTCCGAGTCAAATAAGACTAATTTGGGCCAAAACCAACACCAAAAATATTTCCCGTCTTTTGGCGACCAGGTCAAAACCCGGTCAAAGGCGAAACCGTCTCGTAAGTCAGCCAGGTTTAGATTGGCGCACAAATAAAATTCAAAAAAAGTAATCACAACTACAAAGTCAACCCTTCCTTATTTATCTCACCCGTTTTGACCCACTCGATCGAGTGGATTGACCTCACTCGATCGAGTGGAGCCTTTTTACCCGGGCTTGGCCCATTTGCGAAGGCACTCGATCGAGTGCACTAGGGCCACTCGATCGAGTGCCCCTAGGTCGAGGGGTGAAGTCTATAAATACCGCTTCACCCCCCCATGCATTTCAGAACTTCTTGAGCATTTTTACCCTACATTTTTCAGCCACATTTACCCTATTTCCTCCTTGCATACCTACACTACAAACCCTAAGCAAAACACATCAAAATCCGAGCCATTTATACCTCGGAAACCGACACAACATCCATACACACCATAACTCACGTACGTCCTCGATACTCTCAAGCCGTGCCGCTATTTACGAGTCCATTTCCGAGGTCCTATACTAGCATGTATGTTGAGGGTGTCCTAATTTCTCTTTCGATCTTTATTTATTCCGTCATTTTGTTTATTTTTATTGTATTGTAGTCATGATCATCACAACACTAACACTAACACTAACACTAACATTTTAGCATTTTTATATCTTTGTTTTATATCATTTTATCGTCGTTTACATTATTAATACCGTGTATATGTAAACTAGTATCAAAATCGGTTTTAAAACGTTTGACTACGATGATCACTTTTGGTCCGTCTAATCCCTTTACGAGCAACGACGGAGGTGGAGCCCTTTCGAGGAGCCCCGCCCCAATGTACTCAAGGGCGTGACGAGATCGTGATCCGTCGTAGTTGAACGGATTTAATCCCCTTTTCATAATTGGTACGAAACCCGTTGACACGAAAGCCGACATCACGTAACCCGAAAGGGTTAGTTCCGATGTCGTGGCGTAGAGGGATACATTTCGTCACCAATTCAAAATTTCCTAATCTAACATAAAGCATTTTCATAAAATCCCGATGACGGTATTATAATCGCTCATATACGATTATAATACCGGAGGTCGCACTAAGTACGAATCATGTAATATTCGTACTTGGTTAGGCCGACTATCGATTTCAAGTCATAAAACGAGGCGAGTTACCTCTCGTACAGGGGGCACTCGATCGAGTGCCATAGGCCACTCGATCGAGTAGCACCCCAAAAAGTGGTTAGTAGCCACGCTAATGACACACTCGACCGAGTCAGTCAATGACTCGATCGAGTGGGTCTCATAACACGCAAACCTGAGGGCTTGGACACATATTTCAAGCCCCATTCTTTATCGACTTTAGACCATCGTCCGACCTTCCTATTTTTCAAAACTATACACATCACGACACGTAGAATGACTTTGACCACTTTGACGTGATAAGTCGGGACAAGACTACGGGACGTGAGATTAGGCTAGCAATATGCCACAGTCTCATGTTCTCGTCCTTCGTTTAATACGCGACATAATGCGTATTTAAGCGGGGTTAGTCCATCTACATATTTTCGCGGTCTAGTTTACATATGGGTCCGTCCCTTTAATTATATCGCATTATTTTCATTTCATTATTTTTACGTAACGTTGTATTGTGAATTCCGGGTTGTATTTCCGCCCGTGTAACTTGTACGTTATTTATTTATCTTCGAGCTTTGTTTATTTACTTGCTTTTACGCTTTATAAACGAACCTCGCATGCTAAATCATTTCGACGAATTATAAGATGCATTAAATGACGTAGTCAACGCAAAATTCACATGCTTAGACAAAACGTTGTTTGCATATCATTTAATTATTTTACTAGCGCGTATCACGAACACGAACGATGTCTTAGTAGAGGCCGCCATGTGCGGGCGGGGTTGGGTGTCCTTAGTGGGCTTCCCAACACGTACCCTCACCTCTTACTCAGAACCTTTGGTTTCCGGATGTCCGAAACCCTTGGCGAACGAGAGTCATTCTTTACACGATTACCGGTATAGATGGTATCGGTATCGCAATGCAAAGGGACGAGCCCCATAAACTCTGAAATCGGAGTGGGCTCGTATGGTTCCGAATAACCACAAAATTCGGTGGCGACTCCATTTTGACTTAAATTTCGAACCCGAGAACAATCTTACCACGAGATTCATTCGCCTACCCAAACCCGCGTTTCGCCGCGTCGGGGTGGACCTACGTCATGTCCACACTAACTTATAGGATATTCTGTATCAGTCTGATTATATTCCGATCCTGTAATCTCTGTAAACAGTATTTAAGGAATGCGATACCTACGATCCTGATGAGGGAATTATCATAACTTTCATTAATCACTGCCCGTAACTTGTGGTTGCAGAAAGATCTTTCGAGAGGTTAGATTCCCATGAATTTGATGAATTATCCATGAATTTCTAGAATTGTTGCACAAAATTATAGTTTAAAATTTGGGTTTAGGGAAAAAAATCGACCTTGATGTGGAAACAAAGAAGATGTAGCTGTGTTAATTAATAACTATGGGACCCACATAAACCGGCCTGCTTCATCAGGTCATTAATGAGCCAATTTCATTCGTGTTTGATGCGTCTCATATATGAATTTATTCCCAGATTAATTAAAGTTGATTTTATTTATGGAATACCACCCTAAGTTGGGATTATTCCTATTAAATAACAAAAAAAAATTAGGTGATTCTAAAAAGAAGGGGAAGAGAGAGTAAATCACATATTTATCGCCTAAAATGGAAAGTGGATAAAAGATTAAACTTAACCAAAAAAAAAATACGTGTCAATGGATGGAAAATATTTATCTTTGATTCCTTTCATAAATAAAGGATAGCAAATAAGAAAGGTAGAAAAGACTATACTGTGTAACGTTTTAGGGAGTGTTACATCATACGTAATAAATTCCTTTAGTTGTAACTTGATCAAGATCTCTTCTACGGAGTAATTTTTGTTGTTAAGTGTAGGACTAAAATTTAATGAAAGCTTAGATCCATTAAATGATGTAATTAATGTTATAATCTTATTAACTACGTTTTCATATGATCATAGGTGGTAACTTGTATATTAGGCCATGAATTTTGATCGACAATCAAACACACGTAAAAAAATAAAACGATTACTTTTGCTACGACTCCATTTACCATCCATCTTATCAACATCATTTCACAACAAAGGAGAAAGGTAAATGTTCAATTTAGTTGAAACAAGAGTAGCAATTTTATGTTTTTAACCTAATTTTATCTAATTTACTACTCGTAAGAAATGAAAATATTTTACCCACATGAAAACTGATATTTTTTTTTTTTTGGCAGATAATTATGGATTATGGTCTGTCCAAAAATGAGAAATCAAAGGAAGAGGATGAGGCTTTGGTATACGCTATGCACATTACCCACACTTTTACACTGTCAGTTACCCTAACCGTGGCACTAGACTTAGGTTTCTTCAACATGATAGCCAGGACTGGAGAAGGTGGCCGACTCTCCGCCTCTGAGCTCGTCTCACAAATCCCAACTAAGAATCCAAGGGCGGCTTCTGTCGTTGATCGTATGCTCAACCTTTTAGCCACTCACTTACTACTGACTTGCGAGTTGAGGGAGCTTGAGAACGGGGTTGTTGAAAGAGTTTATGGCGTAGCTCCTGCCTCTAAATTTTTTGTTACCGATATTAAGGATGATGATGATGGTGTCGCAACAGGACCCTTTCAGACTAAGGGACCATTCCAAGACAAATGGTAACTTTTCGTAAAGTACTGCTTTTGTTTCATTAATATCTTCCACATTTGATCGAAATATATTTGAAAAACTGGTGCGTGCATGCAGGAACTACATGAAGGATGCAGTTTTAGAGGACATAATCCCATTCGAAAAAGCAAGCGGAATGTCTCTATTTGAGTTCATGAATAAAGATCCAGAATTCAACCATATGTTTAACAAGGCGATGGCAGAATCGAGTAGCACGACAATCAAGAATATCCTAACGACATATCAAGGATTTGAAAATGTTAAGGTGTTAGTTGATGTGGGTGGTGGCATTGGTATATCTCTTGCTGTCATACTCTCTAAATATCCTCATATCAAAGGAATTAACTTTGATTTGCCTCATGTTCTCCAAACCGCTCCTAATATCACTGGTATGTATCTTCAACATTCATTCTTACTAATAGAATATTCAAGCCTCGCCTTAAGGTTTTTGGTTGAAGTCGATACATTTAATTAAAGAATTACAAATCAAAATATGTTATTATGTGAATGATCTTCTTAAATAATGACGCAGGGGTTGAGCATGTTGGTGGAGATATGTTCCAATATGTTCCATCTGGGGATGTTATTATGATGAAGGTATATTATAATATATATACTTGGAATTTTTAGCGTCATTGGTTCTTAGGGCAAAAGCAATGGTAGGAGTTCCATACCATGTTTTTTATTGTCACATCAACATATTTTCTTATACATGGAACTTGTACATTTTGATCTCAATGGTTAGAGTTTCATACTATCTTTTATTCTTTTTAGTGGGACCAATTGATTTTTGATTATTATTTTATCTAATTACCAACAAATCTAATTTTAAATATATGAACATTAATTAAATATTTATAGTTGTGTAAATTAACTCAATAATATTTTCATAAATTTTGGTTACTTGAATAGAATACGGATTACATAATTATTGGAAGTAATAAATTGTGCGTGTTATTAAAAAAAATTATCAAAGATACTCGTACATAAATAAGCAAACAGAAGTTAAGGAATATTTATTTAATAAATAATTTATACTAATATTAATTTTATTATAATTTTTCTTATTAAAAGTATAAAATAATGCTTGAAAATTGGACATTTAAGAAGAAATAATTGCATAAAAAAAACAAAGAAAAACAAAACAAAACAAAAAGAGTTTGAAAAGGAAAAAGAAAGAAAATATGGAGAGAGTAAAAAAGGGAATAGTACATCACCCAATCCCCTCTTCTCCTTTATTTATGAAATTGGTTTTGAATATAAGAAACCAACTCCTTAATAAGGAGTTCCTTATGGTTACTACAATGGATAAGAAGTTCTTTATTGTATATGGAACTTCTTATAATCCCCCATTGTTATTGCCCTTATGTTATTCCGATATTTTTTATTTGAATTGTTGTCAAATGTATGGTTGACAGAGCATATTACACGATTTTGATGACGAGACATGTTTAAAAATCCTGCGAAACTGCCACAAAGCATTGCCGGAGAAGGGGAAGATGATTATTGTGACAGCAATATTGTCGGAAGCCGGGGATAGTAGTTTGGAAGCCAAGTTTACAGCAGAGCTAGACATTACTATGTTGTCTCACTTGCCCGGAAGAGAAAGAACAAAGAGGGAGTTTAAGGACTTGGCTGAGGCGGCTGGTTTCCGGTTTGGTTCAGTTGCATACGGTGCCCATGCCCATTGGGTCCTCGAATTCCTCAAATAGCTCTAGATTTAAGATACGATGACCTTGATGCATGTTGCCAGGTTTTTCAATAAATATGAAGTCATTTTTTGTTTGTACTGTATACAAAAATTGCACAACCAAAGATGTCTTGGTCCAGTGATTAAGATTAGATGTCACATTTTCGAATTCCCCCTCCCCTATATTGTAATCCCATCAAGTGCACTTTAATTTTTAGGTAGTTACATCAAAATAAAACAAATAGAGGTTTAACCATTAACCGTAGCTTCTTACTGTCACGCAAATAGGGTCGAGAAAAGATATTCAGGAAAGCTTCGCTCTTGTTCCATTTCATTGAATAAATACATGAGAAGAATCTTCTTAATATCGGAAACGAGGCTAGAAAATCATTGTGATTAGGCAACAATCGCAATGTGATTTCAGATTAATCAGCGTGAGGTTGGGTATGTAGTTTCCGACCATGTCCAACCATATTGGTTAGTTTAGATTCGGGACCTTACTTGTTGATTTTTCTTTTAGACCTCTCGGTGGTGTTACTGTGTCACTCTTGTCATATGCATTAATGCATGCAATGATAAGTAGCTTTCTTGTTACTATTAGCTGGGTAAAACGGTGGATGAGTCTTAACTACTCTTGACGATTGAGATGCATCTTGATTTCTCACACTGATGAGAATTGCAATACAAAGAGTACTTACACACAACTCGATCGATTCTCCTTTTTAGTTGATGATACAAGTTGTATATATATGATATACGGAGTAGCATGCATCTAGTAGTATTAGCGAACGCGTTAGGATCTTTTATTCTCAACGTTACGTACACGTACGCTTTCAACTTCTGAAACTCACGACTGCTGAAGGCTGCTTGAGGGCATCTTCTTCGTCGTCTGGGAGCTTGACAGCTGTGTAGACGCCTGCTCCACAGAGCGCCCCAAGAATTGGGGAAGTAAGGTATATCCATATACCTTTGAAGTTATTTACAGCTATCGCTGGTCCCAGACTCCTTACTGGATTCATAGAAGCTCCCGTCATCGGCCTACGTACAACATGCATAGTCGAAATAAAGCCTTAGTATTCACATTTAGTTAAATGCATGCATGCTCAGGATGCTCCTATTCTGATTTTATTCCTTGACATGCTTGAAATTTATTGTTGCTTCATATTGAGAAATAAACACATGATACACTTATATCTAAAATCTATTTCAGGAAAGTTCTTTACTTAGCTTTGTGAAACTACTTATTGATGATTGTGATTCAAAAATCAAAATTAAAGGTTTTTGAAGTATGCATGCATATATACCCAGCTATGAGAATATTGAGCATCACAGTTGCCCCTACTGCAATTCCTGCCAGTTCTCCTACCTGCACAATGTCAAACATTTTCATTCGATTAGACAATTTAAACAACATCTCACATGACTATCTTTTATCTTATATATGTATGAATAGTACCTAAAAAGCAAAAGTAAATTAAGAATCAAATGGAACGGAGGAAGTATTATTTATTCCAATCAAACTCTCTTTCCTACGATTATTTTTTTTGTTCAACCAATCAAATAAGGACACCAAGGTCACAAAAGTCATTACCAACTGACCTCTTTTAATTTGCAATTGAGTCATGATAGTACATACATTCCCTAATTAATTGTAGAGGTGACTCAAAAAGGTCATTACCTCGTTCTTGACCTTGTTCGGGAGTGGGAAAGGGAATCGTAAGACAAATGATTACATACGGCAACTAACTGGGGAGAGAAAGGGATTGCATGCTTACAGCTCTGGTGTCGGTGGCTACTGCAGTAACAACAAACATGAGGTTGAATGATATGATGAACTCTAATGCGAAAGCCTGACCATAATTTACTGAAGGAACTGTTACTCCTCCACCCATAATGGGATGAAAAATAGCCTTGAGCATGAATGAGGCACATATAGATGCTACCAGCTGTGCTCCTATATACACTGGCACCTATATACATCAATCAATGTTAGTTATGAATTAAAAAACAGTATTATATGTTGTGGCCTGGTGAATGGTGATGGACTTACTTGGGTCCATGGAAAATGTTTGAGTGATGCAAAGGCAATGGTTATAGAGGGATTGAGATGGGCGCCGGAGATGTGGCCAGTTGAGAGGATGATGATCATGACAGCAAGGCCACCTGAGGCACCTAGCCCTATTAGCGTCTCCGTTCCCTCTGTCTTTTGGTTCACAATAGCAGTGGCTGTCCCAGCAAAGATGAGTATGAAAGTCCCCATGAACTCGGCAATCACCTTCTTAGCAAGGGGGACAGGGGGAGGGGGCATGGTAATAGTGCAAGTGACAGCAGGCAAGCTTCCTTCCTCATTAGGCCAAGTGTCGACCCTGAAACAGTTGCATCCTTTGCCAAGAAGGGACTTCTTACGAACCGTACTGCTAGCTCCTCTATCTCCCCGGAATCCTCCCATAAAAGGACCCCCGGGAGTACCTGGGGGCGTAGAAACCGGATCTTCAGGGTCCATATTATGCATACTACTGCCAACCTCACTGTGAGTAGTTCTACCTCGCTGATTTTATACGATAGCAAGTTGACTTGGGGGGGTATCCCTGGAGAAAAGAAGTGGATATTAGAGAAGGAGCCGAAAGAGAGGATTGGCTTTAGGCTTTAGAGGCAGGCAATGCAATTATGGTGGGACATTAGAGCCTAAGGACTTGTGTTAGAGTAGCTGCTGCTTGTTGTGTCAATGTGAAAAGAATCTTTTAAGTTTGGAGACATGAATCATGATCTTTCATTCTGCATCATATCATTGCTCCCGGCCCTATGATTATGACAATGCAAACACCACTATCTATCTCTGCTCAACTAATTGTCGTATATAACAACACTCGATTTCTGTTCAATTAATTGTCATAGTATATAACAAGAGTCGATTTTCGGTGTTTTTGGTTTGAAAACCTAAAGCAAATTATACGAGGGTGGGGACTGCGAAGTTAGAAGTAGAATTCTTGCCAGTAGTACTAATTAAATGAATGGTGAGAAGTTTAGTGCCTCCTCACGCTATCTCTCTCACTGTTTCTAACTTCATTGTAACGATCACTAAATGCGATTGGCTTGTTTGCCATGGATTGTGCTTAAGATCGAAGTACTGTAGTTTTAGTCCTCTGAGCTTGAACACGGGAATACACGTATGTGCTCACCATATTATGTGATAGAAAAATTGACTGACGTGGGATGCTGGAGACTCTCGGAATTTGAATTCGAATCCTTGAGACCTCAGGATCATCGGGTACCATGTGATAGAACTAGTAGAAAAGGCTCGATATATTTATATCAAAGCAAAGAATTGCGACATCAATATTCTTCGGATCTAGGTTTTCAAACGTGGGGTTCCCTGTTCTGTTCCCACACACGAGAGAACAAAGTTTGTTTCATGGATATTGTGCAAATTATTCAGAGCTAGCTACTTGTACGAAATACATGATAGAGAGCAAAACGACTCTCCCCTAGGCTAGATTAAGGCAGGCAGGTAAAATTATTATCGATCGTGAAGGGAGATGAATTTGACATGTTATATATAGGTAAATGGTAGATATTAGAGGAAGGTCAGGTCTGGTCAGTTCAGCTCCTGAAGTGGAGTGGCATCAAATGGGGTTAGTGGAGCTCAAAGGAACATCTACCTCAAACCCCCTTACTCCACTTTTTAAGTAGTCTAATAATATCAGACGCAATGATATAGCTAGACTGATATGATATATATGCATTAGTACTTGATGGTGTTTGAGAAAAAGTAGTGGACGTCTGGACATCTATACCTGTGAAACACACTTGATGATAATGATTTCCAATAATTCCAAATTCCATGCTTCTACTTTTATTCCTATTCCAATGTCTAATCTCCTACAGTAATAAACATGACGATGATCGCAACCTAATCCAAAAAAAAAAAAAACAGCACCATTTTCAGCCTTTAATTTGTTTGATGCCAAGGCATCTAGAACTACTTTCTAGCTATGGACTTCGAGGTCATCCGATGGAACGAATATGAAGCCTCCAATGTCCAATGTCACATACAGATCTAGTATAATGAGATATCATTTAATAATCTTACTTGGCCCGCAGTCAGATGAACAATCTTGAAAAGGAACCATCTCAATAACTGAGCTAGTGCCACCAAGACGCTCTTCCGAGGCTGATAGCACTGTATTAAAGTCACCTGAAACAACCCACGCCAGATAATTACTTGCAGACCTGGCCTATACTTCCTCAAATGAAGCCACGGTTTTTCTCTACCAGCAATAGAGTTCAACGCATACACAACCGTAACTGTAGAAAAGTTATTGAAAGTGAATTGAGAATTTCATTAACATGAGCACAATATTTAAACAGGCTAAAAACCTAATACAGTTAAGGAAAGAGTAAATCTAGTATCTAACTAGAATTCTAGGAATAGGAAAGTTACAGTATTTGGCAATAATACAAAGATTACAAAATATAGTAGATTACAAAGACTAGAAGATATTCCTAAATAATATCTTTAACTAATATCTTCAATACGCTCCCGCAAGTCGGACGTTCCAAAGGAAAGGCCGAGCTTGAGTAATAACGAGTAAAACCGTGCCTTAGGAAGGGGTTTGGTTAGCGCATCTGCAAGTTCGTCGTTAGTGGATATGTGTTGAACACGTAGTGTCCCATTTTGAACATGTTCTCGAACAAAATAGAACGCAAGAGCTACATGTTTCATTCGTGAGTGAAAAACTGGATTTGCTGCATAATGAGTAGCACCAAGATTATCACAGTAGATTATTGGAGGAGACTTAATGGTAAAGCAAAGTTCGGAGAGAAGAGAGCGGAGCCAAATCAGTTCGGTTGTGGTTGAAGCCACTGCCCGAAATTCAGCTTCCGTAGTAGATAGCGTTAGTGCTCGTTGTATCCGAGAAGACCAAGCAATTGGGTTCCGGCCAAGGTAGATAATAAATCCGGTAGTAGAAATATATTTGTTGTCATCACCTGCCCAATCTGCATCACAAAAAGCATGAAGAGAAAGAGGAGTATCGCGAAATAAATTAATACCAACCGTTAGAGTGCCTTTTAGGTAACGAAGCATTCGCTTCAAGGCTAACCAATGAGACTCTTGAGGATCCTGCAAAAACTGTGCAAACTTGTTGACACCAAAAGCGATATCGGGACGAGTGAGGGAAAGATATAAGAGGCTACCAACAATAGCGCGGTAGTCGGTGGGATTGGGAATGGGTTTGCCCGTAGTAGCCTTGAGTGGCGAGTAGGCGACGATGGGGGTGGGGGTAGGTTTACAGTCAAGCATGTTGTAACGGGAGAGAATGTCATAGGTATATTTAGTTTGTGTGAGAGCTAAGCCTGTTTTAGTAGGGGTAACCTCAACACCAAGAAAACACGATGGAAAACCAAGATCTTTAAGAGAAAAACGACGAGAAAAAGAATCGAAGAAGGATTGAAGTTCCTTCGTCGGTGGACCGGTGACAATAATGTCATCAACATAAACAAGAAGAAAAATAGGATTAGTCATAACTTTGTGAATAAAAAGGGAGGGATCAGAAATTGATTGTTTAAAACCATAAGAAAGTAAAATAGATTTGAGTTCATTGTACCAAGCCCTAGGAGCTTGTTTGAGACCATAAATAGCTTTAGATAATTTGCAAACAAAAGCGGGAGAATTTGCATTAATAAAACCAGGAGGTTGAGACATAAAAACAGTTTCAGTAAGAGTACCTTGAAGAAAAGCATTGTTGATATCAAGTTGTCGCAGAGACCAACCACGGGAGAGAGCAAGTGCTAAGACGAGACGAACTGTTACCGGCTTAACAACAGGACTAAAAGTTTCAGAGTAATCTACTCCGGGACGTTGAAGAAAACCTTTAGCAACTAATCGTGCTTTATATTTTTGAATTGAGTTGTCGGGATTATATTTAATACGAAAAACCCATTTGCAACCAATTACATTGTAGGAGGGGTTAGGAGGAACAAGTTCTCATGTGTTATTTTTAACTAAGGCTTGGTATTCATCTACCATGGCTGAGTGCCAATTTGGGTCAGCTATGGCAGACTTGACCGTAGTAGGAGGGAGAGAAGGAGACACGACGGAGGCTAGAGAGGCATACTTAGGGTTAGGGACTCTAATATTGTGCATAGCACGAGTCACAGGATGGTTCGAGGGAGGAGGGGTAGGTGTGAGTGAATCGGTATAGGGAACCGAGGAAGGGGAAGACTCGGGCGAGGAGACCGAGGAGGGAGAAGGCGAGGAAGAAGCAGCGGAAGAGGGTGAAGAGGCAGCGGAAGACGGAGGGGAGGGTGGGACAACGGGAAGGGTCCGGGGAGGGCGGGTCCTGCGCGTGTAGACACGCAGGGGGGTAGTCGGGTCGGGCTGATTCGGGACCGGGTCAGGATTCGGGACCGGGTCGGGATGCGGAACCGGGTCGGGCTGATTCGGGACCGGGTCGGGCTGACTTGGGGTGAGGACTATCATGAAAAGTGGGTCCGATAGCCATTGAGATGGGGTGACTGGGGAAGAGGCGGCGGGTAGGAGGGAAGGGAAGGGAAAGACCGACTCACAAAATTTAACATGTCGAGAAGTATATATTTTATTTGACACGGGCTCTAAACAGTAATAAGCACTTTGAGTGGAGGAATAACCAACAAAGATACATGGTTTCGAACGTGGGTCAAGTTTGTGAGACGCATAAGGGCGTAACCAAGGATAACAAAGACAACCAAAACTACGAAGTTTATTATAATTTGGAATAGTACCAAACAACCTAAGAAAAGGAGAGTCATTGTGAAGGACGGGTGTGGGCATACGATTTATTAAGTAGACCGCTGTGACAAAAGCATACGACCAATATGTGGTAGGTATGTTAGCATGGGTGAGGAGAGAGAGACCAGTTTCGACAATATGACGATGACGTCTCTCAGAGATACCATTGTGTTCGGGGGTGTGGGGAGGGGAGGTGAGATGGGTTATACCATCGGAGTTGACGGAGGGGGTGAGTTTTAAATATTCACCCCCGTTGTCGGAAAAGATTTGAACTATGGGTCGATTAAAAAAAATTTCGACTAAGGCACGAAAACGATTAAAAACTGAGAATGTGTCAGATTTACGTTTTAAGGGATATAACCAAGTGTATCTAGTAAAGTGATCTACAAAAATGACATAATATTTAAAATTATCAACGGAGTAAAGAGGAGATGTCCATACATCCGAGAAAACTAATTCTAGAGGGTGAGAGGAGGATAGAGAAGAAGTGGAAAAAGGAAGTTTATGACTTTTATTAATATTGCAAGCATTACACGGGTTGGACAAGGCCGGTGTAGTTTTTATTTTAGCTAAATTAGTAATAGAACTAAGTATAGATAAGGATGGATGACCAAGTTTGTGATGCCACGGATCCGGAGAGATGATGGTGGTGTAGGCCGAGATGGGAGAGGAGATCGGGTCAGGTGACGGAGTCCATATATATAAGCCGGATTTAAGCTGTCCCGTTAGCAGCACCTGTCCCGTTAGTCGGTCCTGCAAAACACAAGATTTAGAAGAAAATTTAGCAACAGCATTGTTGTCAAGACAAAATTGTGAGACAGAAATAATATTTTTGGAAATTTTTGGAGCATGTAAAACATGATTGAATTTAATGAGATGAGAAGAAGGAGATTTTATAGAAAAGGAACCAATATTATTTATGGTAAGAGGAGAGCCATCGCCAATCAATAGATCGTCGTTTCCATCGTAAGGTGCGTGGAGGGCAAGGTTGTTGAGATCATGAGTTATGTGATGAGATGCGCCACTGTCAATGATCCAATTTGGAGGGTAAGAGTCGGGGAGAGTGACGGTATTGGCTTGCGGGTTAGGACGGCGGGCTTGGTTCGCGGGAGGGGCGGGTCTTGGTGGGACGGTGATATTGGGATAGAGATTGCGAAATATGGCACAAGTGCCGAGGTAGTGAGCAGGAACATGGCACCATTGACATTTTCCTTGAAAGGGATTGTATTGGTACCGGTGTGGGGAGTCGGGAGGAGACCGGGTTGATTGGATTGGTTGGGGCGTGTGTTAGGACGATTGTTAGGGCGATTGTAGGCGGCTAGGGCGGAGGCCGGGAGAGGGGAGGTGGTGGAGTTTTGGGTGTGTTTGAGTGAGAGGTCATATTGGATAAGGCGTTCATGTAGGGCGTCGAAGGATATGAGGGTGTCCCGATGTTTGATGGCATCAACAAGAGAGCGATAGTTTTCATAGTCGAGTCCATTGATGACCTTTGCGATGATATCTTCGTCATCCATGGGTTTTCCTAGGTTGGCTAATTCATCTACACATGAGCGAATCAGCTGCATATATTCCGTGGCCGAGTGTCAACTCTTTGAGATGGAATTGAAGCGATCCTTGATTTGAAGGATATGATCACGAGAAGGATTAGCATAGGTGGACTTCAGATTAGCCCAGATTTCGCTAGAGTTCTTAGAATTATGTAAGAACGGAGCGATACTTTCAGATACAGTTCCACGAAGAGCAGCACTGAGAAGACGGTATTGACGGTTCCATGTTAGGTAAGCCGGATTTGGGGATGTGACTTTAGTGACAGCATCCGTGATTGTAGCTTCAGGACATGTATGAGTTCCGTCAAGATATTTGAATAAATCAAAGCCAAAAAGTAGGTCTTCAATTTGACGTGACCAATTCCGATAAGTTGCTGGGGTGAGTGCCGTAACATTGGCTAAGTTCACCGCAATAAGAGGGACATTGGGCTCGTGAGGGTTGGCAAGGATCGATGATGAACCGGCCATGTTGCGGGAAGAATTTTTTGTGCGCTTTTGATGTGAGCGACGTGAAGAAGGGAGAAAGGAGGTTGAAGACGATTTTCTAGATGGAATCGTTTTGCTCTGATACCATGTAGAAAAGTTATTGAAAGTGAATTGAGAATTTCATTAACATGAGCACAATATTTATACAGGCTAGAAACCTAATACAGTTAAGGAAAGAGTAAATCTAGTATCTAACTAGAATCCTAGGAATAGGAAAGTTACAGTATTTGGCAATAATACAAAGATTACAAAATATAGTAGATTACAAAGACTAGAAGATATTCCTAAATAATATCTTTAACTAATATCTTCAATAGTAACTACATACATTACCCGATCTTATATGATTCACCTCAAGATGAATGCATTGCGAGGTGTAGTCGAGCATCTTCAAACTGACTTTAAAGGGGTTCCAAAGGACTCAAATGCAACCGCCACTGTGACAATGCCACTTAGTAGTGACACACCAACTAGCAAAGTGAGTAACTAATAACCTTAAGTAGTATCTTTAGGCTTTATTTTTGTTTCCAGCAAAGCAAACAAATCAACATTATTTCTATTAAGAAAGGAACTAATCATACGCTGCTTATTCATACAGTACTATTCATGCCACGTACGTTCCAGAAACCGATGTTATGAGTTTCAGACATTAAGATCGACATTTGAACCTGCTACAGCTACACCACCATTATCAGCGTCTAGTGATGGCCCAGCACCAGATACTATGTAAGCAAAGGATTTGTCGCGGACACTAGTAGAAGCATTAGAGCATTCGGTACAGAACCAACCAGCTGCATTCTGCACTGGAACAGGCTTCTGCAGTACAGTAATGTGACCCTGACGCTGCTACTTATGCACAGGAATCTCATCCTCCGATCCTCCTGCTTCTCTTTTTTTTAACATGCGGTGTAGTGTGAGAGTTCGAGATATTGGGGACTGTCAGGGTTCGAACTCTTGATCTCTCAACCAAAATGGTCGTGCTCCATTTATATTCTATTAAAAGGACATAATACTTCCTAGGGAGAACTGCCGTCATTTGCGACTCTCCATTTATCCAACCACCATAATAAAGCTTGGATGTAATAATAAGGCAGTCAACGCCATGGATTGAGATTTTCAGAAGATAGGCGTTAGGCTATGTTTATTGGGGGTCTGAGGATGAGTCTGAGACTCAGATTTATTGAGTCTGAGAGTCATACCTGGATAATGTGGTTGGTACGAGTCTGAGTCTCAGACGGATTTAAGTTTAAAGGGAGTCTGAAGTTGAGTCTGAACAAAAGTCTGAGGCTCAGATTCCTTGAGTCTTAAACTCATCCCTGGTTAAAGTGGTTGAGACGGTCTGAAACTTAGATAAGTCTGAAGTTGAGTCTTGGATTTCAAAGACTCATCCTCAAACTCGTTCATTCAGTTCAGTTTAGTTCCGTTCATTTTAGTTCAATTCAATTCAAATAAATTATTATTATTATTACTACTACTAATTATTATTTTTTTGAGGCCTACTACTACTAATTATTATTAATAATATTAATTATTATTATTATTATTATTACTATTATTATTATTAATGACATTTTTATAATAATAATAAAAAAAATTAATATTATTCTTATTGTTATTGTTATTAATATTATTACTATTAAATATATATTAATGTTGATTATTAATATTAATATTATAATATTATTAATAATTAAATTTATTATAATTAATTATTATTACTACTATTGTTATTGTTATTGTTATTGTTATGAATATTATTATTATTATTAATATTTTTATTATAATTATAATTAATATAATAATAATAATAATTAATATTTTTGATATAATAATTAACATTATTATTTATTTTTATTTTTATTATTTGTTATTATTATTATTATTATTTTTTTTTTTTTTATTATAAGTGCCGAATTTTATTGATGAATCAAACAACAGTTTACAAAAAATTGGTGGGTAACCGAGATACAATCTGGGCCCCCACCCCCTTAGCTATAGCGAAGCTAAGTATTATTATTATTATTTCATGCTAATTTATTTCAGTTCCACTCAGTTCAATTCTACTCATTCCACTAAAGAACATGGCCAAAATAATTTGTATTAAGTGATATAGTTGTATATAGATGAAAAAAAATCAAATTCGTATAATAAATGATAAATAATATTGTACGTAACCTGAATGACCCTACCCGAATAAGCCAGCCCAAACTTGATTTGATACTCAAACTAAAGATCCGAGCTTAACCCGTAACCTGAATTGACTTGAGCTAATCCGAAATTGACCCGACTATTATTATAAAAAACGAGTCGATATCCCTAATTAAAAAAACATGAAAATAATAAACCCAAAACCCAAAATGATCTGGTCTGGCCCAAAGTCAACGCGAAACTCACCTGACCCGTTGACTTGTTTGCCAGGTCTACCGACAATCCAACCCGAACTCGACCCACCCGTCCGATTGACACTTTTAATAATGATCACTTGGAAATAAAATTATTCTTATGTCACAAGATTTATTTAACAATTAATTAGTTAATTGTAATTATTCGAGTTATAAAATAAACGTATATATTGAGGTAAATAAAAAATGTAGGTAAAAAGTTGAGATGAGATGAGATAAATAAAAAAATAAAATAAGGTAGGTAAAAAGTTGAGGTGAGATGAGGTAAATAAAAAATTAATAAAATAAAATAAGGTAGTTAAAAAGTTGAGGTGAGATAAATAAAAGTAATAATATAAAATCATGTATATGAGGTGAGAGAGTTTGAGATGAGTTTGTGAATAAAGTGTGATTTTGTAATGAATCTGAGCCTGAATCTGAAAAATAAAAAGTGAGTGGAAAGCTAAGGTGACAGAATCTGAGAAAAAAAGGTGAATCTGTGGATAAACTTAGTCTTAGACGTCAGCAAGTCCGGCCAACTTGTCATATACTAATATTTTTGTTTTCCACAACTTGTCATATTCTACACTTCCAGTAGGCTGCTCCGTACCGTACCGTAGTCCGTGGTATATATTCAAAGTTAATGTCCTCGTTCAATTAATTCTGTATTTCCTATGCATCAACTTGCGATGAGAATTTAGCTACCTCCCATTCTTCAATTATTTGTGTGCAGATGAGAAGGCAGATTGCACCCTCATATTCTACTCAATTGTCACATTTTATATTGTTAATCCCATTATTTAAATAATCAAAACATAATATTTTCAACTATTTCAGACATCTACTTTAATCATTTATATTTGATACACACCAAAATAATATGAAGGGTAGTCTCGTAATTGTGTCTTTTATTTCTAGCTTATTCCCCAAGGCATTTAGCCTATATAAGGGCATTAGTAAGTTGTAGTCACTTATCCAAGAATTTATCATTGAAAGTTAATCTTTCTTAGCTATCCAATCTCCATTTTCTCTCTAATTCCATCCAAATCGATTGATTAATCTTAGGTGATTCCTTCTCTCACCACAGATTATTCTATAGATCAATCTAACCTATCGACTAATTAGTCGAACAGTTAAACCGATCATATCATTTATTTACTTCATTTTTTACGATTGTATCATTTGGTATTAGAGCAGTTCATCCTCGGATTAGTTACTGCAAAAAAAAAAAAAAAAAAAAAAAAAAAAAAAAAACATTATTGATTACCCCTACCATTAGTGCATACCTACTGCTATTTTCACGAGAAGTTAAAAAAAAAAAAAAATCAATTGAAAAACAATCCATCTTCTACCATTCTCCTGCTATTTTCCTATTTGTTTCTAGCTAATCTCAAGTGATCTTTTCCTTACTGCGGATTTGCTTATTAGGTTGCAGCCTATCAATCTTTGTGATTGAACAGTAGCATCAATTTGTATCAAAAAAAAAAACAATCAAAATCAATCGATTATGTCACTTGCCGATGAAGTTGCTTCGCTTTCTTGCCGGATTCAGAAGTTGTCCGACGCCGTCGCGAATTGGGTAATATCAAGCTTTTCCCAGGGAACTTTTCGTTCAACTCCTTTTTCCGAATGGAATCGCTTCGACAAGTTGTGCAGTGTAATGTCAAGTCACATGACGATGGAGCAAATTGCGAGATTCGCTTTGACTGGTAAGGTAATTCGATCTTACAAAATTGATTCAGCAAACTCATTTTATGATAAGTTAACTAAGGGTTTGTGGAAGAAAGTACCAAATGGTGGTTTATATAAGTTGGATGATGGTGAGAACTTTTTGTATGTTGAAATGAATGATAATTTTGAGGTGGAGTCTGAAAGTTGTATGGAAAAATTGAGGAATTTTAATGTTGCCCATAGGGTGTTCGATGAAATGACTAAACCAGTTTTATGTTTGAACGAAAGTCAGTCGGTCTCTTTTGTGGATGGAAATGCTACTATTTGTGAAAATGATGGAGTAAAATCTGTTGATGAAGTTGGTGTCAATAAGATTTTTGAGCGAGATGTTGGTGAAAATGTTGATAATGAAGTTACTCTAGAATATGACACTGAACTTAAAGAAGCTCATGAGATCAATGTAGAAGAAAGTTGTATGTTGGTCGATGATTTGCAGGATGTGATTAAGTTTGCACGTGAGTCATATGATGAAATGCGAGTACCCGACTTCATGCTAGAAATGGCTCAAGCGACACTAGATGAGCCTATTAATCGTGATGAGGATGTTGTGTCTTGTGAAATCAATATGAAGTTGGATGACTTCTTTGTTTATGAACAACAAATGCTCACCAAATTAGTTTGTATGAAGAGGAAGTACAAAATTTTTGATCTAGAAGTTGATTTGAACGAATTGGTGCTCTTGCATAACCTTAACTTTGAGGGAAATGATAGTTTTGAAGACATGAAAAATGTGTGGCAGCCGCATATAACCTATAAGGAGCTATATAGTTGGGGCATATTAGACATGGGATTGTCTATTCTTAATGGAATAGGTGTCGCATTTGAGCTCCCTTCATTTCAATATGATCTTACTCTTTCTTGTTTCGATGGTATAATCATATATGGTATGCTGATAAGTCATGACCTTGGTTTCATTGGTTCTTTGCTTAAGTTCGAACTCTACTATAGTATCTTCATTTGTAGGTTAATGTTCATTGGTGCTTGTTGTGTCATGAGCACAATAAGATCAAATCCTATTTCTAGTCCCACCCTTGAGGACAAGGGTGATTTTAGGGGTGTGGAAGATACTAGTAAGGAATGTAATTGGGAATCCAATCGTTTAGTATTACGGTTTAATTACATCACTAGTGGGACAAAGAAAGGTGTTGGATCTCTTACTTGCGTTTTTGATCCGGGTGGTTTGTATTGGCAAATTAATGTTTTGGATGGCCAAATTCTTGATTCTAGTAAGAAATTATGTGGAGATGTGTTACATTGTACTCCATTCATGGTGTCATTACCTTCTGTATTATGTGCTCAGTTTTGTGAGGGGCTTAATGAAGTATATGGAGTAAATGAGGAACATAATAGTGATGATATGTTTTGGACAGAGAAAGTCACATCAGCTAGACCGATTATTCCGTGGAGCGTTTGGAGTGGGCAACTTATTTTGGTGAAGCATATTGGTCGAGTTCGTATTCGGACAACAATAGCATTGATGAAGCATGTTAACCTTGAGTTGGCTTGGGAAATCTTACATGACCAACAACTTGCTTCCAATCTAAGGGAAGCAAAACTACTCTCTTTAGTGACTGAGATTATCAAGATAAGAGCAAGACTTGAATGGAGACCGGGTCTTTCGCTAGAGAATGGCAAACAAAGTCCAGATGACACCATCTTTGTGTTTGATCCAGGTGGATCTTACATAGTTAAAGGATGTCTCGGTGAGCCAAACCGGATCCTTGAGGACAAGGATCTTTTGATGGGGTGGGTATTGATACAAACCAAAATGTTAGGAATAGGGTATATTAGTAATTTGTCCTTTATTTCTTATTCTCCAAGTCATATGTCTTATATATAGATATTAGTAGGTTGTAATGAGGTATCCAAGAATTTGTCATTGAAAGTTGATCTTTCTTAGCTACCTAATCTCCATTTTCTCTCTGATTTCATCAAAACTCATCGATTAATCCTAGGTGATTCCTTCCCTCACTATAGATTATTCTAAAGATCACCTAGCCTATCGACTAATTTAGTTGCACACCAAGTGTTTGATGGTATGAAAAACCCAATTTTAAGCCCAAATGCACACCAACTTAACTCCTTAGCTACTGAAAATGATGAGGAAGCTATCGTGTACGTAAATGAGGAATCAAAGCACAATATTTTTTCTCACCACACTTCTTTCAAGGTGATATCCAAGCTTTATTCTCCTCTTATTAAGGTTGATATTGGTGAAGTCTTAAGTTGGAGTAAGAAGACTTTTGGATATAAAGGCTTAAGGTTGAATACGATGTTTGGTATGAGATGTTGCTATAGGTTTGTTTTTGATCCCGGAGTCTTGTTTTCACAACTAAATCGAGATGAGATATGTTTATCTAATCTTTTTGGGTTGACACATGGGTGGGAATCATATACTTACAAGGAGGTACATAGTTGGGCTCCCACGTTTACACTTCCATATGGTTGGAGCAGGACGACATCATTGTTGCTTGGTGGACTTTTAAGTGGGACTAATCTTATCTCCATTATTGCAATTTTGAAAGAACTTGGTGCAAGCAAAGAACCGAGTTCCACAATTGAGGGGGAATCCTTGATGAATGACGGGATTTCAATCGTGGTATATCAATTTGTCTTTGAAACGGCCCTTGCCAAAACCTCCAACTGGGTAGCAATTATAAAGTTTTTGGCTCAAATTTCACTTAGAACCGTTGGAATTGACATTGCATTTGGAATAGTGCATATTCTATGGCTTGAGTTTGTTTCCAGTAACATTGTAATTGAGATACTATTTACATTGACCGTGACCAATCTTAGCTATTATGTTGCACAAGAGGGAGCTAAGGTCTCTGGAGATTGGTATTTATTCGTTTGCTTTATTTATAGTCCAATGCCCCTAATATTCCCAGCAACTTGTGTCTTTCCAATAATTCAGATACTTTGTCTCACCCTTGAGGACAAGGGTGATTTTGAGGAGGTTGGAAATGGTTATGTGCATCGGGTACACTACAAGGGATATCATGGTTGTGTTACTACTACCTCAAAGAAAATGTCATCTCTCTCAAATCATCTCTTAATTGGATTGACATTTATGAATTATGAGGCACACCTTGATGCTAGTTTGAAGGGTTACCCAAGTGTCTTTCATGACTTAGTGATGAAGTTAAGAGGAGGTGGTCCGAACCTACAAGTTTTCATTTGGGACCCTGGCAATATAGAACAAGTGAAGCACGACGACCTCTTGACCGAAAAAGTAAGTCACTTTGTTTTTGACCCAGGTGGATTTCATTACAATCGTCTCTCCCAGGTAGAGACTAAGCGTACTATCCTTGTTTTTGATCATGGCGGATTACAAGTAGTTGGGCTTATGTTGGTCCTTCCTCAGACTCCAAGTAGCCAAGATAAAATCTCCTATATGCCGAGAACATCATCCACACCAGTGATTGAAAGCTCCTCTTTCTCTTTAGTTATCACCTTATCCATTCCATTATTATTATTATTATTATTATTATTATTATTATTATTATTATTATTATTATTAATGGTGGAAGAGAAGACTCTGAGGATTTCAGTGAGACCAGAGACAGCAAATTTGAGAAGTAGGGGTGTTTGATTCTTTGAATTGTTTGTTGGTTGGCGTCGGTTCCAACAGTATCGGGTTGATCAAGCTACTAAAATTGTACTCCGTATTCAATTTATGGGGTGCCTTGGTGAGTTAAATCTGATCCTTGAGGACAAGGATCGTTTCAAGGGACCGGTATTGATACACACCAAAATAATATGAAGGGTAGTCTCGTAATTGTGTCTTTTATTTCTAGCTTATTCCCCAAGGCATTTAGCCTATATAAGGGCATTAGTAAGTTGTAGTCACTTATCCAAGAATTTATCATTGAAAGTTAATCTTTCTTAGCTACCTAATCTCCATTTTCTCTCTAATTCCATCCAAATCGATTGATTAATCCTAGGTGATTCCTTCTCTCACCACAGATTATTCTATAGATCAATCTAACCTATCGACTAATTAGTCGAACAGTTAAACCGATCATATCATTTATTTACTTCATTTTTTACGATTGTATCAACATTCAAGTATTCAACCCTTAAGATTTTAATTAAGGCAGCAGCTTATATCATACTCATACACCCTAAAACCAGAAACCATACATGTACTATTACAGTAGCCAAATCTTGATACTATGTCTCCTACCGCTAATCTCTGTCTCTGTGCTGTCTCTGCGTCCGGGCATACCCATAGGAAGACCCGGCTGTGTCGAAACCTGCGAAAACTCTACAATCAAAATCCCATTTCCCTTTGGTATTGGTAGCAGCAACTGCTACTACAACCCCTGGTATGAGATTGAATGCAACAACACTCATTTATCCGGTACTGTAAAACCATACCTCAAGAAACTCAACCAGGAGGTGTTAAACATCACCTCTTGCTTAGACAACAGTGGGGACTCCTCTTGTTTCGAAGTCGATTTAACAATCCACGTCGCATCCCACTGGCATACTACATGTAACAATAACAATAATAATAATGGAAGCAGCAACATCAACTCTTCACATCAGTTTGTTACTGCTGGCATTGACTTGACTGCAACTCCTTTTGTCCTGTATGACAACAACTTTTTGGTAAGAGGGTGTTCGGGTCATGCCTCGGTTATGAATCGAGATAATGTGATTGTAGGCGGGTGTTCAACCGGTTGTCAAGGAGGGGATTCATTACTGTCTTTCACCCGGAATACTACTTGTGATGGGATCGGCTGCTGTTCAATACCCTTTAGCAGTGATTTGGGTCAGTTTTATAAGATGGGGATTTCCAATGTCGCGCGTAATTCTTGTGTTGAGTTCACCACAGGGGACTGGTATGACCGTCAAAACATCCTTAAGGTTGACAGCGCTGGCGTGCTTTCCAATCAATGGCTCTGGAAGGTCCCCAGTTTACCTGCTGGAATGGCGGATTACCCGGATAAGAATCTGGTATGTTCTTCAGTGTGTGGTAACAATAGCAGGGTTAATGGCTGTGTATTGTGTACTTGTCGTCCGCCTTTTCGAGGAAATCCCTACCTTCCTTATGGTTGTCAAGGTAAAAACCCTATCTCACTATTGTTTGATTTAATTGACCCGGCAATCTAAAATGGCTGTTTGGTTTCTGATTGTTTGTTTTTATGCCTGTTTGAGAAGATCCATGCAAAATCGGGACTAACCATTCCCGCGAATGTAAGAAGCCAATTCTAAGTTGGAGGGCAGTCCTTGGTATGAATTTTTGTACAATGTTGAATAATTATTCTCCGGTCCGTGCTCGAATGTGGAATGTAGAAATTTTGTGCATAATAGATCAATGTTGTGATTTTCACAGGGCTTAGCATAAGTTTGGGATCGGTGAGTTTGATTCTTTGCTGCTACTGTTTTTATCGTCTAACACGGAGATGGAGGCTGGCAAAGAGAAGAGCTATACATTTTAAGAGGAATGGAGGTCTGTTATTACAACAGCAAATGACATGTACAGAAGGGAATAATGATGAGAGAACAAGCATCTTCACTGCACAGGATTTGAAGAATGCTACGGATAATTTCAATGAAAACAGAATTCTGGGTCAAGGAGGTCAGGGTACTGTCTACAAAGGCATGTTACTTGACGGAAGGGTGGTGGCGATCAAAAAGTCTATAAAATTAGAGGAGAGTTTACTACAACAGTTCATCACCGAGGTTGTTATTCTCTCCCAAATTAATCATCGAAGTATTGTCAAATTATTAGGGTGTTGTTTGGAGACAGAAGTTCCTTCGCTGGTGTATGAGTTCATCCCTAATGGAACATTGGCGCACCATTTGCACAGTCCCAAGGAAGAAGAAGGGCACATTACTTGGAGAAAGCGCTTGCAAATCGCGTTAGAGACAGCCGAAGCTCTCATGTACCTACATTCATACTCGACTATACCTATATTCCACAGAGACATCAAGTCCTCCAACATTTTGCTGGATGCCAACTTCCGGGCAAAAGTCTCGGATTTTGGCACGTCAAGAACCATTACGATTGATCAGACCCACCTGTGCACTCGTGTGCAAGGTACGTACGGGTATTTGGATCCCGAGTACTTTCAAACACACCAGTTTACGGAAAAGAGTGACGTCTATAGCTTTGGAGTAGTCCTGGCTGAACTTTTGACAGGAAAGAAGCCACTATCTGAAACTTATTCTGATGGGTGGAAGAACCTGGCTGGGGAGTTCTTGAATCACATGGAAACATCTCGTTTGTTCGACATTGTTGACAGCCGAATAGTCGAGGAAGCCAAGAAGGAGGAGCCGATGGCCGTAGCAAACCTTACAAAGAAATGCCTGAATATAAGCGGGAAACATAGGCCTACTATGAAATATGTTGCTAGTGCATTAGAAGAGATTAGATCAGGGAGCTTTCCTTCTAAAATTAATTGAGTTGCAGTAATTTATTCCAATCTTACCATAATTCATCTAGATTTTCATTACATCTTCCAATTTTCAATTTTCAATTTTCACTTTTCACTTTTCTTTGCTTCGTTTACATGTGACAGCATTAAACAATGATTCAACCACTGTTAGTCAAAATGTCAAACACAGCCTACAATGCCATTTTGCTACCAATCACATACAGCTCGATTTCATACAAGCATGAACATTTATTTGTTGACTGAGAAATGAGCTTTAGGTCCCACAGAAAACATGGGCAAAAGCAGAATCCAAGTTGTCTACATTCAAATCTCTATTTGTTTGCTTAATATAATGGTAGTTGGTATGTATTCTTTGCTGATATTCAATGTACTCTGCACCCAAGTTGCAATATACTATTATCATTGTACAATTATTTTTTAATGTCTTTGACTTCTCAGAAACATCTATGAAGTAAACATCAGTGCTAGGCTTCCTATGAGAAGAAGATAATCTCCTGCTCACTTCAAATTTCTAGTTTTTACATCAATTATCTTCCATATATATATAGAAATATTATCACATTGTATTTACTAGCATCTGTCTTTAAGACCTTTAGTATGGCATGGCGGATTTGAGCCGGTGGGCAGTGACATGTATAATGGTGTTCAATGTGTCTTTGGTTCATTGAAATAAGCTAAGGGGCTCAAACTCTTCTTAGTTCTGACACACTTGCCAAAAACAAGGACCAAAGTTGAAAAGATGATTGGAAACAGATTACACAAGTTGTTCATGGCAATGTGCCTCTTACAAGTAGCAGTATCATCAATGGATGCAAGTATACCAATAGGAAGGCCGGGGTGTAGCGAAAACTGTGAAAACTCAGCCGTCAAAATTCCATATCCGTTTGGAATTGGCAAGGGTTGTTTCTACAATCCCTGGTATGAAATTGTTTGCAACACTTCTTCAGGTAAACCAAAGCCTTTCTTGCATAAGTTGAACATTGAAGTGTTGAACATCAATAGTTGCATACAGAAAAAATACTCATGTGTCAAAATTTATCTTACTATGGAAGTGTCCTCTTCTTGGCAAACAAGTTGCAAAACTATTACCCCAAGTAATGTTTCTTCAGGGGATGTTAGTACTGTCAATTTGCAGGGAACACCATTTCGGTTTTCCGAAAACAATGTCTTTTTAGTGAAAGGTTGCTCAGGGCATGCCAATGTGATGAACACTACCAATATTAGTATAGGTGGGTGTTCCACAACTTGTCTAGGTTCATCAGACAGTAATAAGACAAGTAGTTCCTGTGACGGACTTGGATGTTGCTCAGTTTCACCAACAGTACAAGCTGATTACTACCAAATAGGGTTTAGTAATCAGGTGGGTAATTCTTGCTTAGATGTTGGATTAGTAGATTGGTCAAAACAAGACAAGGTCATTCAAGAAATTGGGAGTGTGAAATCCTTTCCAACTCTCTTGTACTGGGACCCTCCAACGTTGCCAGGTGGTACGGACGCGTATCAGGATAGCAAGTTTTATTGCAGGTCTTATTGTGACGGGGATGTAAACGGGAATTGCACTGTCTGCACTTGTGCCGATTCTTATGAAGGAAATCCCTACATTCCTTACGGGTGCCAAGGTAAAGTGTCTGCTGTCATTGTCGTAGTGCGTGTTCTAATATTTTGTCATCTTGTTTTGGGTACTTCGGCTTAGCAGTAACTTCATTGTCTGTGTTTGTGTGCGTAGATCCTTGCAAAGTTGGCACAAAACATTCGGGGAGTTGCAACAAAAAAAAGTGGATTGCAGTCCTAAGTAAGCTTGATTAGAACTCATTACATCAGTTTGTTTATCCAAATATTCCACATTTGAATGTTTCTGAAATCTAAACCCAATAAATTCATTTATTTGATGATTTCTGTAGGTGCTATAGCATGTTCAATAGCAGTGATTATCCTCTTTTGCTGCTACTGCTTGTATAAGATATTAAAGAAGCGGCATCGAGTCAAGAAAAGATCTGGACACTTCAAGAAAAATGGTGGCCTACTACTACAACAGCAAATGACTTCAACAGAAGGCACGATCGACAGAACAAAGATTTTCACTTCCTCTGAGCTGCAGAAAGCGACTGATAACTTTAATGCGAATAGAATCCTTGGCCAAGGAGCTCAGGGTACAGTCTATAAAGGGATGCTTCCGGATGGGATGGTTGTCGCGATCAAGAAGTCTAAGAAGGTAGAGGAAAGCCAGTTAGAACAGTTCATCAATGAGATAGTTATCTTGTCTCAAATCAATCATCGCAACATTGTTAAACTGCTAGGATGTTGCTTGGAGACGGAAGTTCCTTTGTTAGTTTACGAGTATGTCTCAAATGGGACACTTGGACATCAAATTCATAGTCCCGGTGAAGAGTTTCATATGACTTGGAAGACGCGGTTGCAAATTGCTGTAGAATCGGCTGAAGCTTTGACCTACCTGCATTCTTATTCAGCTATGCCTATATACCACAGAGATGTCAAATCGGCAAATATCCTCTTGGATGACGAATTCAGGGCTAAAGTTGCGGACTTTGGTACTTCAAGAACCATTATGGTTGACAAAACCCACATGACGACTTGTGTTCAAGGTACACTCGGTTATTTGGACCCCTAGTTCTTTCAAACCCACCAATTTACCGAGAAAAGTGACGTCTACAGTTTTGGAGTAGTACTTGCAGAGCTTCTAACCAGCCAGAAGTCACTGTCTCCAATGGGTTGTGGTGGGTTCAAAATCATAGCAGTAGAGTTTGCTCTCCACATGGAAACAGATCGTTTATTTGAGATTGTAGACAGTCGAGTACTGAAGGAAGCCAGCGAGGATGAGGCGAAGGATTTTGCAGATATTGCCATGAAATGTATGAACTTGAACGGGAAACAAAGGCCTAGAATGAAGGAAGTAGCGAGCGCGCTGCAAAAGATTAGATCCTCCCATGTATCATTGGCTATGGAGACGAAGCAGGGCGATAATCAGGAGGGGGTGGCGTCGAGTTATAAGATGCCTAATAATAGTAAGGTGAGTTCAAGCAGTACATTTGGTTCAGAGTTTGGTACCGATGCTACTGCTTCCTTGTCTACAGCTGATATTGAGTCAATTGTCCCTTAATTAGCTTGACAGATATTTCATCATCAGCTAGCTAGTTTCATTTTTTTTTTCTATTATGAAATTCCCGTGTAATATATAGTGTAGTTGTTACCGATTTTCAGGATGCAAGTGTATGTAGATGATTACAGAGTAGACAGTAGACAGTTATCATTTTTCAATTGATTATTGTACAAGCCAAATTAAAGGGTCAGTCATTTTTGTCGGATCCTTTAGGATGGATGTGATGATTTTTGATGTTTCAAAGTACGTAGTACGTGTACATCTGAGTATATCAGAAGTGAAGTGAATTGAATTAGTGGAGCATGCATGGAGATTAATAACAATGTGATGTGCGATGTATGCAGAGGAGTGATCGATCTGAGATAGAGTCATAGTCATAGTCATAGTCATAGTCATAGAAGGATTATAGAGGAGAGGAGATGCATATGAGAGAGAGAAGGATAGGATAGGGTGGAATGGAATGGAATGGAATAAAATATAGATGTTGAAGATAAGATTAGGAAAATGAAGTGAGAGAAGAGAAGCTAAGGTGTAAAAGAGAGAGCAGTGATGAGTTACTGATGAGGAGTATCATGTTGAGACACGTACAGTTTGTAACCATTGGACCCTTGCTTTCTTGTGTTACGTTGGGAAGCTACAACTTAGGAGTATTTGCAGCTGCCTCTTGCGCTATAAAATGCAAGTGTAACTAACAATTACATCTCATTTCCTGATTCCCATTCAAATGTACGTACGTACGGCTCATCAAATCAAGATATACATACTCCCCATATATACTGTGCAACTTGAGGTTGGAATTGGAGTAGACTCATTATATTACTTGCATAAACAGTAACAGTAACAATAATGCAGGTACATATGTAGTCAGCTGCCTGCCTGGCTCTCATTTTATTACGTACGAGTACAGAGTACTTCATTCTCTCAAATTGTTCTACATACCATACGGCCGGGCCCTCTCTTTTTAACTAACATTACCTCTTTATACATACAAAAATGTTTAACATCACTGACTGACTGACTGACACTTATTAAGTAACAGGCACACAAAAGGCAATCAACTTCGGAAGCAGCGGCTCACCTTGATTCTCTCAAACACAAGGTACTCCAACTCCCATACATGCATTCATATTCATATTCATATTCATATTCATATTCATTCCCCCACCGGCCACCGCCCAACTCTGTCACTCTCAACTCTCAACTCTCAACTCAAGTAGATGGAGCTAATTAATTACTCGTAGTTGTTTGATTGCAGGATGTTGAGCAAGTCCTCGCACAAATTAAGGTACTCTACTCATCATTACATACGCTGTTAACTCCATCATCATCAAATAACCTCCTCCTCATACATACGGAGTAGTCTACTAATTAGTCCTTGTCCATATCATGTTGCATGCGCTGCGCTGCTACTAATTAAAATAGAAAAAGAAATCCAACCAAGAAGACGATGTCGCTTCTGCTGGACTTAAGGTATGTATTATTTATACACTCAATAATATTAATACCTCTCAACCTACACATGCGTCTAGTCTCCTCATGCTCTTTAATTTGTTCCTGGCTGTGTATGTAGAGTGTCCAACACACTACTGATATCCAGAATGATGGGGAACTTCAAGACCCCCAAAAGGTCAACGCTCCCTCCCTCTAATACCTACGGAGTACTACACTAATTAATCAATCAATCAATCACGCTTATTAAAACCATTCCTCTTCACAGCAGGAACACGGACTCAAAAACGAGGATGTAGATGATGAAGAGGAGCGCCCAAAGCTCACCCATGGATCTCACATGGTTCGGGGCAAAATGGACCACGCCATGGAAGACTGCCTTGTTGCTAAAAGCCGCAGAATCAACGGCCATCACCTTGGCTTGTACGCCATTTTTGACGGCCATGCAGGCCCTGATGTCGCCCATTATCTGCGCCATCACCTTTTTCACAACATTTTACACCAGGTATCTACTTCAAACTTTCATTTTTTTCTCTTATCTCCTCATCATCATCATCATCATCATCATCATCATCATCATCATCATCATCTATGCTTCAATTGCTTATGGATCGGGTGATATACTTTTGTGGGGTATGTATGTAGCCCGACTTTTGGGAGAACCCGGAAACGGCCGTGAGGAAAGCATATAAAGAGACGGACGAGCAAATATTGGGCAAAGTCGCAGAATGGAGAGGAGGATCCACGGCTGTTACTGCTGTTTTGATCGACAGGGAGAAACTCATTCTGGCCAATGTCGGCGACTCCCGTTGCATCTTATGCAAAAGGCATAAGATTGAGCAGATCACAGTTGATCATGAGCCGGGCAAGGAGAAGGAGAGACAACTCGTCGAGGAGCATGGTGGTTTTGTAGCCAAAAAACAAGGTCACTCAATCAATACTCATTCTAATCCTCATACATACATTATATAAAAAGCAGGCCATAATTAAATACTCGTATGTATGAGCTAAATAATGAAGCTAAGATATATACATGGACTAATCAGTGGCAGGGAATGTGCTCCGAGTGGACGGGGTTCTAGGAATGACCCGAGCGTTTGGAGACGGGCGATTAAAGGAACACATAACAGCAGAGCCGGATGTGAGAGTCGAGAAAGTAGATGAGGATGCCAAATTCATAGTGCTTGCAAGTGACGGCATATGGAAGGTACATACTACCCCTTGTATACAGCGAGTATTAAGTGCAAATTGAATTACCAGATTTGGGTGTGATGAACAATAGGAGTATCATCTTACCAGGTGATGTCAAATGAGGAAGCGTGCGAGTGCATAAGGGAGATGGACGAGGCGCAGTCTGCTGCAGAAGAGCTGGTGAAGGAGGCCTTGCATCGGGGAAGTGCTGATGACATCTCCTGTGTTGTGGTTATGTTCCACTAGATACTAGCTAGTAGCTAGGCTGCTTCTACAGGCCCCTTTCGAATAAGGAAACATGTATCTAGTGATCAGATCTCGGAAATATAGATCGTGGCATGTACTTGAGGCCTTGAGCGCGATGTGGTTTGTTTCAACTTCCCCAATTCAATGCAATGCATTTCGTTTTCTTCCCTGGAGATAGTACGGGGCACTCAAAAACAATGTTTCCATAATGGTTTAACTATTTAGTGATGAAGTTAGGGTAAGCCAAGGACAACCCTAAATCAATGAAATATATAGAACTGCATCAAGTAAACTGATGTTGCATGCATCAGTTTACCTTTCACCCCCTAACTATGAATTTAAATATAAATCTGACAAACAATACCATCATCAAAGCCCAATGCTAGTCTGCTAGACAGGCACCAGCACCAGCACCCGCAAAATAGCATCTTATCGGAGAATCAAAAGAAGTTTAGCTTACCAATTAATGTACCATACATCCATACTCTAGTGCTGGACATTCGGAAAGTCGGATTGCTAATCCCTTGAACCAAAGGTGTTGTATGTTGGTCAACAAGATGAATGAAAACGAAACCATTAATCCGTCCGCCTAACTCTACTAACTCATGGAGCATAAGTTAACAAGCAGAAACAAGAAAATGAACAGCAATGACAGGAGACAAAGAAAGAAAGAGAAGCAGAAGGTAAAATAAATCTCTATCTATTACCAAACCATTACAAACTGATTTTAACAAAAGTGTTGACAGAGACAAGGCACAAGGGGTACTGAAACTAGCTCTTAGTAAACACTTTGTCCGTTGTCAACACCAAGTCCATACAAAACACCCGCATATTTATCGACCGACCCGTCAAAATAAACATGTTTCAACTTCCTAAATGCACATGATGTGAGCAAACTATCTGAACCTGCTTGATGAGACACCCCAACTCTCTTCAATCCCAAAATCTCTCCGAGCTTGTTCAGACCACCGTGGAGATTATCTTTGAACTTCATCAAGTGCTTAATGTCGTAGATGGTCGGGAAGTAGGTGTTGATGAGCTCAAAGAAGTCTTCTTGTGTCTCCGGGATATCCCGACATGTCAACAGCTTAATCAAATACCCAAAGTCGTACCCACTATGGAAAGTTACCCAGTTCACATTATAGTTCAAAACAACCCCGGACGACATCAGTAACTCCCCAAACCGCCTGGCATCAATCCCCTTCTCATTGTTCTTCTGAAAGTCTATCCCACTTTGCCGCAGCAGCTCAATCGAGTCATTAGCAAAGACATCCTCGTTTAAGTTGAACTCGCGGAAATTGAATTGCCAAATGCAGTACTTGTCAGTTCCACAGGTAGGTAGCTCCCCTTCATCGTTGAAAAACGTAAGTCCTAGTTGAATCATCTTCAGCATGTCGACGTTATCCTTGAGAGTTCGGTAATGGAATTCATAGCTAGTCTTGAAATTTCCGACTGGATGACAAACCACCCCGGGAAACTCAGTGTCCATAGCTACGTAAGGGAATCCATCCACTATCTCGCGAATCAAACCAAATTCTTTCTCTAGATTCCCCTCATAAACCTCTCTAATTAGAATTGAATCGCTCTCGTACACAAATGACATTTCTTTTGAATTACTCACTGTCATTGTATCAAAATTGGGTTAACACAATATGGAAAACTAACCATCACCCAACTTCAACAAAACCTTGAATCAAACCCTCCTCCAAAACCTAATCTGCCCAAAATGAAGAGAAAAAACAGTTCATTTGTTGATGAAATTAGGAAACAAACCCAGATGAAATTAACAAAACAATCAGAGGAAATCAATCAAAATTCAACGAAATCAAACAAAATACACCATGGACAGACAAAAATCATCACAAAACTATGAAATTGAGGAACAAAACCTGAATTCAATCAACACCTATATCATAATATTAAAAGAAAAAGGCGATTAATTTGATAGGTATGACGCCTTACCGAGGATTGACGAAATGATGAGACCCAAACAAAAGGATCTCGAGGGAGAATGACGGAAAAGTTTAAGGTTTAGACCCCTAGGGTTTGGAGATGAGGGTCCTGTAACGACGCAAAAAGGGTGAAAAAATTTAGGTAATTAATAATTTTTCAGAATACTTTGGGAAATTATTCGTTTGCCAAAAAAGTGTTTTTTTGTTTTTTGTTTTTTGTTTTTTTTGTTTTCGGGGACTCAAACACACAAGAGAGAAGGGAGAAGAGGGGAAAAGAGGGGAGACACAGAGAGGACAAGTTCCTCTCCAGCCAACTTTCAAATGACAAAAAAACAAGGACAATATACGAGGATATTGCACTAACTTTAAGAATATTTGCATTATTCTTCTGTCGTCCACGCAATTACTTTAACCCGTTGATATGTAATTGTAAAACACTTTCGCTTCTCGTCGTCCATAATTTTATTTAATGTCGTCCGTATTTTAACTGATTTACCCATTTTGCCCCTCACCTTATTTAACCCTTTTATTTACCATTCTCCCCTTATTCATTCACTTACATTTAACCTTCATGCTTCTTTCACCTTCAATCATATTTTTTGAAAATTGAAAACCGATTTCGAGCAATCCGACTCCAATTAACTCATTCTTGTCATTCTAATTCCGAGCTCTTGATAATTTTTTCTTAATTTTTACACTTTAGCAAGATTATGAATTGCATCATTTTAATAAAAAATCGCGACCAAAATATACGATTGAGGCGCCTCGATCTAGATCAAACCATAAAACTGCCATGCCTCAACCCAATTTGAGACGTAAAACATTCACGCCCCAACCCAGGTTGAGGCGTAGAACAACCATGCTCAAACCCAGGTTGAGTCTTAGAACTCCCAAGTCCCAACCTAGGTTGAGTCTTAGATCTCCCATGTCCCAACCTAGGTTGAGTCTTAGATCTCCCAAGTCCCAACCTAGGTCGAGCCGCAGATCTCCCAAGTCCCAGCCTAGGTCGAGCCGCAGATCTCCCAAGCCCAACCCAAGTCGAGCCGCAGATCTGTCACGCTTCAACTCGGAATTAGATTGTTCCGCGTTTTGTTTCTGGGTTTGATTTCATTGGAGTAATCTTATTTTATGTTGCAAAAATCCAATAATATGCACTAACAAATCACAAAGCTGTTAGATTTGTGTTTATCCATTAACACAATACTGAATTCACGAACCAATTCTATAGATGGTTGTACACATAGCCATGAATTCTCGTGTAAATTGAATGAGGAGTGCAACTAAATCAAAATGGACATCAGAATCAAAATGAGCAGTGCATCTAAATCTATGCTCACCCGTTAGTGTTTTTTCGTGTTCATTAATGTCTTTACTGATGAAATTGAATGATTAATTATTGTAAACTTCACTTGATTTTGTGTTGAATGACATGTATCTATAATTAGCATCTAGGATAATTAGTACGAGTATCAAACTAAAGAAGTGAGATAATTAAAATAGAATTTGCTAGCATAATTAATAGTGAGTTACACTAAGTAATGACATTAAGTGTTTAAAGTTGGTTTTATCCGAATTGTAATTAAAATTAGGTAAATGAATAGTTAGGTTAAATTAGGTTAATAAATTAAAAAAAAGGGCAAATCGGTAATTTACTCATAAAATATGGACGACGCTAAGTAAATGAACGGACGACATGAAGTAGCCCCCTTGTAAAATTATGACTTTGTCCTTCCTTTTATTTTGGGTCGTGCTTTTTTCTAACGAGCTTTTACTCAATCTTAACGACATTTTTCCGTTTTGTCCTTGTCATTTCATCCCATCAAAATTTTACCATACTTCTCTCTCTAGAAATCCCAAAACCCTAACCACCCATAAACACACCATTAACCACCACAAGCATCTAAACTCGGGATCAATGGGGAGGATGGATGGGATCGGTGGGGGTTGGGTGGCTGGGGCGGTTAGGGTCGGAGACGGTCTGGGCAGTGGGTGAGGGTCGAGTGGCTGGTGGGTGGGTGACGGTGTGAAGTGGTGAGACGGTCTGGACGGTGAGATCGAGGTGGGCGACGGTGGTTGGGGGGTGGTGAGTGGGTGAGGGTGGTAGGGTGGTGGGTGGGTGAAGGTCGGGGAAGAGCTGTAAGTTTTGTTTTTTTTTTTTCCTTTTTTTAATTTCCCTTTTTTAAAAATATTTATCTTTAGTAAATTATAATTAATCAAATAAAAAAATAAAAAATAAAAATAATTAAGTACTTATAAATAAGTAATTTATATTATGTGATCGATAATTGAATTGGAATAAATAATCGAATTTGGAGTCGTGTAAATTGATTAAACGATGAGAAATTTGATTGAATCTCAATAAAACTGTATAGAGGGGTAGAGCAGGAAAATGTTTGGAAAATTCGTTGGGATTGAGTAAAGGCTCGTTAGGAAAAAGTAATTTCGTTTATTTTTGCAGTTAATATTGAATTTATATTTTAATGATTATCGTGTTGCTAAAACTCGAAATGAAAACTGTCTTTTTTATTATCGTAATAAAGTAAAATCGAGTTAATATAAAGGTTACAAAAGGGTAGTTGGTTACCTTTTTTTTTATCAATTTCACTCTTTCTCCTCAAATTTTTTTCTCTCTTATAAGAATCAATCAATAATTATATTATATATTTAATTTATTATATTAATGTGATGTTTTACAATTTTGACGTAAAAATATTTAGAGTTCATTTTTTAAAAATATATCGTAAAACAAATTATAAAAATGAATAATTAGATTCGTGATAAAAAAAAATGCTTTCATTAGAGATAAATTTCATATTATTTGTTTCACATTATGTGATGACTTTATTACCTATAACAGTTCTAAAATTATCCACATCGACAAATTATAATATGATAACGAAATTCTATATTATAAATAAGAGTAATCATTCGTTCTTCGATATTTAACAAAAGTCTTTTGAATCTCAAAAAAAGTTCTTAAGACTATAAACCTCAATTAGTTATCCTATATTAAAAAGTGATGAAATTTTATAGGGTTTTTCTATGGGATACCCCTCAACTATTGGCTTTTCCAAGCTGTACCCCGTCTTTTTCGAATTACATGGTATACCCCTAAACTTTACTTATCACTCCATATCATAACCAAAGTGATAAGTGTATTACAATTATTTTTTGAAAATGAATAATTAACATATTAATCAATCCAATTTGATGCTACCAACCACCTCTTTTTCTTTACTATTCACCAAGCCACCAAATGCTCATCAAAACGCACTCTGTTGTCGGCCGACATCGACCTATCTCCCTCACTCTTTTAAATCCGTCAACCTCAATCCCTCTGTCCCCCCCATGTCGTAGTGTGGTGGAATGGATTTTTTCGAGTAAAGGATGCAAATTGAAGAAATATATCATGGTTGATGAAAGTAAAATAGGAAATAATCACTATTTATATCATCAATTGAGAAATTTCCGTTGGAAAATTATAACTTTGGTTACAATATAGACTAATTTATAAAGTTTAGGGGTACATCTTGTAATTCGAAAAAGGGGTACCACTTGGAAAAGTCGATAGTTGAGGGGTACCCCATAGAAAATTTTATATTATAAATAAGAGTAATCATTCGGTTTAAATATCGACTAAGAAAAACTTTTAAATTATCCCACATCGAAAAATTATGATGGAGTAATGGAATTCTATATTATAAATATTATTAATCATTCGATTTTAAATATCGACAAAAAAAAAATTGAGTCTTAAAAAAACTTTTAATATATAGCACTACAAATTTAAAATCATCCCACATTGAAAAATTATAGTGAGGTGATGAAATTCTATAGTATAAACAAGAGTAGTTGTGGACATGACATAGGTCCACCCTGACGCGGCCACGCGCGGGTTTGGGGAGGCGAATGAATCTCCATATGAGATGGTCAAATTGAAATTTAAATCGAAGTAGGAGTCGCCACCGAACTTTGTGGGAGTTCGGGCCCGTTCGAACCCACTCTATGTCGTAGTGGGCCTTGCACAAAGTACGACCCATTTCCGATGTCAGAGTTTATTGGGTTCGTCCCTTTGCATTACGATACCGATACCGACATTATCGGATATCGTGTATTGAATGACTCTCGTTGCCAATGGATTCGGACATCCGGAAACCATGGTTCTGAGTAAGGGGTGAGGGTACGTGTTGGGAAGTTCACTAAGAACACCCAACCCCGCCCGCACTTAGCGGCCTTTACTAAGATATCGTTCGTTTTTGGTGTACACGCGTTAGTTCGACGGTTGAATGATATGCAAAGATTATTTTCCCTAAGCATGTGAGAGAAAAATAAATGGGTTGCTAAGTCGTTTAATGCATATTAAACTAATAACGTCAAAGTTATTTTAGGATGTGAAATTCGTTTTAGTCTAATAAAACAAAAGATGAATAAATTGCTACAAACACGAGAAAACGAGTTAGTAACGGTTGAATAAATCGAATAAAGATGCAAATACGATAATATGCATGATTTTGGAAAAAGGTTTATGACACGTGATGGATTAACACGTGTTGACCGAAGTCAAAAAAAAAGTATTTATCGAAATATGTCGCGAAAGTCGCTTTTTATGTAAGATCCGAAAAAAATAAAAAATAGAAAAGCGAGGAAACGAAAAAAAAAGGACCCAGCCATCCAGGCCTCCGTGCGAGTCGCCTGACAGGCGCGCGACTCGCGTGGGAGTTTGTCCGGTTTTTTTTATTTGTCGAAAATCGTCAATTTTTATAAATCGCGTACAAATACGGATTAATTTATACCCGACTCATATTTTCGATATTCGTCGTATTCGATATTCGATTATGAAATCGATATCGAATAGTCGGAATGATTTTAGAAAAGGTTTTGAAAAAAGTTTGTTTTGAACGAAAAAGAGAAAAAAGAATTTGAACGAAAAAAATGTTAATTCTCTCCGCGTAGAAAATCGTCGGATTTTGTTAAAAAGATGTAACGATTTTATTAGCATCAACGAGATTTAATTTAGTTCTTGTTAAATACGATATTTGATTCGAGAATCAATATCGTTTTTTTTAAGAACGTTTGTTTTATGAAAATATTTTTTGTAATACCGATACTAGAAATAAAAAATATGCGACGAACGACCCATATTAAAAAAAAGACCGACCGACGACACGACCCAAAAAAACGTGAGAAAGGAAGAGAAGAGGAGAAGAATCGAGTTTGATTTACACCCTCAACCTACATGCTTTGTTTTCTCGGATAAGAGCTCGTCGGACAGTGGCTTAAACTTGGGAGCGTCGAGATGATGCGGGATGAGTTAGGGTGTCGATTTTTTGGGACGTGTGAGGTGACAGATTTCGGCCGGATGGTGGGGTCGGGTTCGTCGGTATTTTGGCAGTATTTCGATGCTTCTTTGAATGTATGTCGGGATTTGCTTTGAATTATTTTTGCTAGATATCGAGGATGTATGTGTATTTCATCTGTCTATTTTGTGTTGTGCAAGGGGCTATTTATAGGAGTATTCCCGACCTTGGCTTAGGAGAAGTAGTTGAATTGAAACTACCGCTTAGGATAGGAAATGTAAGAAGTTGAAAGGAACGAGAAGTCCGTTACTTGGGGAGGAAGCAAGGAAATCTCGGCTGAATGGGGGGGTTTGGCCGAGTATTTTGAGCTCGGTCGGTATCTGATTCGGTTTTCGGATAGAATTCCCACTTGAGATCGAATTCTATCCTTAAACGGATTTGTTTAATATTTTTTGAAGCTGATTTTTTGTGGTATTGGAGACCGAATCAGCCACGTGAGGTGTCACGGCTGACTCGCGTGTCTCGAGAATATTTTTGACCGGGTTTTGACTCGGTCGCTAAAAGACAGTTTTACCCCTGGTTTCGGAATCGACCCAAATTAGTCTTATTTGACTCGAAACGAACCACTGGGCCTGAATTTGAGGTTGGTTTAGTAATATTTGTACTCCGTAATAAGCCTAAGCCAAATGTCCATGTTTTCGGGCCCATATCCGAGTCCATTAAAGCATGTTTGCGTCCGATCATCATCGGATGTTTGGCGGGAACTACTATAGACACCTGGCGGTCAAAATGTGGGTGTCTACAGAGCCCTCACTCTGACTGAGGCTTGGACAAGGCAAAAGTCAGAGTAGCTACCAGGCCAATCGAGGATTAAAACCCAGCAGACTTCCGATCGGGTCGTTAAGAGTCCATTAGACTTGCGTGAAGGGCTTGCCAGCCATAAGATAGAAATCATACCTGGGTAGATGTCAATAATGTCGCGGGGACTTTGCCTGAAAAGTCTGGGTGTGTCTGTTTACAGACATATCCCGTCTTGAAGTTGTGTGGGAGCTTGGCTTGTAAGCTCTGGGGTGTATCTACTTGTAGATACATCCTGTCTTGGAATCATGTGGGAGCTTGCCTGTAAGCTCTGGGTGTATCTGCCTGTAGATACATCCTATCTTGGAATTGTGTGGGAGCTTGCCTGTAAGCTCTGGGTGTATCTGCCTGTAGATACATCATATCCTGACAAAAATGTTGCTTGAGTTTCCACTGGGAGTCTTTGAGAATTCTTCGGGAGTCTTGGGTGTACCTGTATGCTGATACATAACAGATTGCATGTAATATTTAGGGGAAACACCGACTCACGTTGGGGAAGAAATGATTTTTGATTGATTTTTGGAAAGAAAATGCTGAATTTTTTTTGAAATTTTTTGGAAATAAGAATGCTTTGGATGACTTGATTCTTGATCAGATTCTGACACGGACTTCTAAAATCCTCCGGTTAGGCCTGTATGCCTAGATGAAGTAGGGAGTATGATAAAAATTCCTATTCCCGTGGTGACTAGGAAAGGGATTTTCTCTAATGGCTAAGTTTTGCAAATTTTAAAATGAGAATTTGAAGAGAGAGATATACCGACAGACCCGACTCTGGACGCGAGAGGACGAGTTGACAGACACGACTTTGACTCTCTAAGGGTTAGACCGTGACTCGGTAGGGGATGGGCCACCTAAGATGACAAGACTCTTAAGTTGCGTTATTCCGTAGCCAAGGCGAGTGGCAACATGGTCGAATCCTCGGAACGGGAAAGATATGTTATGAGACTGTTTCCGTACGACAGGGCTTTGTGGTAGCAACGCCGTAGACTGGTGTTCTTTTGAATTTTTTGGTTTCGGGGTATATTCCCAAAATAGGTGTTGTCTCGAGTCTCTGACAGATTCTTGTCTTCGACTGGGCCGAGTACTAGGACACACTATAGAAAGGAGGCTAGATTTGAAAGTTATTTGGATTATGTGAGTGGATGGAGAACTTCTGCCTAGGAGAAGCCCCCAGAATGACAAAGCTAACTGTTGAGAACATGATAGTGTCGTGACCGGAATGATGACGCTTTTTTGAATTTGTGTTAATGTGGGTGGTTGTGCCTCGTTTGAAAGGCTGCCTACGTATTCACGTGTAGTGAAATCAAACCAAGCCGTAGTTCAGTGTATTGGAATATATGTTATGGTGCCTAGTCTATTAGGGCTTTGTGTGTAACTAGCCATAGCGATGGTGTAGGCTAGGTGCATTCCCAATGATGTCTTGATCAAAGGGCTAGAATAGTTAGGATGTTGATCCTGTGACTGTGAGCATTCTCCGGGGTAGCCCCCAGAGGTGGTATGAACTATTTGGGCATGTTCTATGCCGACTGCAAGTTGAATTCCCGTGTTTGGGGTTGGTAACTGGTCTGGATGTGAAGAATTGGGATGGGATTTTAACGAGTTTTGCTCTCGGGGATTTTAACGAGTTTTGCTCTCCGGGATTTTAACGAGTTTTGCTCTCAGGGATTTTAACGAGTTTTGCTCTCGGGTTTGCGTTTGGTGATTGTGAATTTTGTTATGTCGAGGGGAAGTCGAGTAAAATGGCTCGAACTTTGATTGGGATAGGTTTTGATAATGCGGGATCTGGTTTCCATGTGTGGCCCTAATGGTTAGGGATATCCTATGGAGCTTGAATCCTCAAAATTCCGGGCTGTCTCTGGCCTGGGTCTCGGGAAGGTCTTGAGGGTTGTAATGTGGGAAGGCTGAGTGTGATGTTAGCTGACCAGCTTGATTGTCACTTCCCTATTGGATGGTACGGGTATTGATAATTTTGAATTTGACCGTTTTCACTACGGTCATGGGTTCTTGAATATTTTTTTTTGGTTGACCTCTTAGCCTTGGTCACGGGATTTTTTGAATGTTGGTTGACCTCTTAGCCCCGGTCATGGATTTTTGATTTGGATTGACCGCTTAACCTCGGTCATGGGTGCCTCTCTTTTTTTGATAACGGCCTGTTTTTTTTTTGTTTTGGCCTTTTGCTTCTTTCCAGGACTTTTGATTTCTTTTCGTCCAGTTTTTCTTTTATTTCTTGGACTTTTGATTTTTTCGTCCAGTTTTTTTTTTTTGTCGGTCAGACTAACGCCTAAAGTAGGGACTGGTTAGTCTTATTGGATGGGTGTTTATGGTGGGAAATGGGCTTGCCTCCCGTCTTGAACCCAAACTAGAAGACTACCTAGATTTGCCCTAGGATTCGATACCGTTCCTGCTAAGGGTGGTTATGTGGCTTTCTATGTCAGACATGGAACAGGTAAAGGAAAACACGGGTTCAGTTTCCTGCAGTCGTTATAGATGGGCCTATAATAGTCACGTGCATGTGCTCACAGTGTATGACGGTATTCATCATGTTCTCGGAAACACATAAGGAAAGTATATAAGGGAAATAGAATATTGAAAGATGACAGAATGCAAATGACTCTGACTCTGATTTGGAAATGAGGATGTAGGGTATCCTAGACTCGAACTCAGACTTAGACTCGAATCAAATCCAGACTTTCGGACGCTCGGTTGGTTTTTTTTTTGGTAAGGTCTTCGACAAGTGCCACGACTCGCCTAAACTCGGTTTTGCGCAAATGAAAGAGAGGGAGTCAAACTAGACATGGCCCGGGGTGACGGGATGACAAAGACTCTTGGATCGGGAAATCCGAACGTTGACCTAGACAAAGTAACGACCGTGACTTGGACTCGAGATACGGAAGGGTGAGTCCGAAAATGGGGGCGACCGTGTTTGACCGTGTCGCGTGCTTGGACCAACCGTGGTGACCTAACCCTAGATGACTCGAGTGTTCGTAGCATAGGTTCGACTCGGAGAAGGCATCATAAGGACGACGCCGGTGTAGGATGGACGTAAAGTACCCTTAAGGTGACCGTGGTCGACTGCTCGGGTGAAGGACAACCCCCAAGTGAGACTAAAGACTCTGTTAGGACTCAGATGGTGCGACATCTAAGTGACTCAAAAGTGGGGTTGGTGAGACACGTGTAAGACATGACCCTTAGAGCAACCGTGACTAATCGCTCTGCTGAAGAATAGCCCCCGAGTGCGGAAAAAGCCTGACAAGGAAATGACCCGGAAAAGACACCTAGACGGGTGACTCGTGGACGGTGGGTTTTCCTTAGGATTTTGGCAAAGTGGTCCTAGTCCCGTTCGAAGGAAGATCCATGTGAGTATCCCTAGGCTTTGGACTTGAAAGTGTAAACATGCTTCCCTTTGTAGGAGTTCGTCCTACGCAGGTGGGCCGTGCCTCGAAAAATAAGGCGGACTGGGATGGGGTAGAAACTCGTGATGTAAGATCGACGGAGCTTCGACGCTATAGACTCTAACAACTTATGACAAGACCCGACACTGCTAAATACGGGAAGTCCTAAGAGGAAGAAAGCTTTGAAAAGAGGATTTGGATTTGAAAACCGAACAAAGTCGGAAAAGATGGCCCGTTCTTTTTTGAAAATCGAAAAAAAAATTATCTGGCCGAGATTTCGAAATTTTGAAAAAGTTTGGGCAGCATACCAGCTAGAAAATAGGCTATTTTGAGTCAAAATCATAAGTCCTAAATTCGGTAGCTTTTCGGGTTTTGAAAAATGGATAGGTTTGAAAAGGATGCAAATTTTTGAAAATGACATTTTTTTTGAAAAGACGATAAATAGATCAAGTAGCACGTAGTCACGGAAACAGTATAGTGACGCCATGTATGCTCCTAATCTAAGTCTCGGTCGGTCGAATAGGGTCTATACCAACGACGATAGCTTTCTCGCAAATCAGGAAGGTCTTCCTAAGCCAAGTTGGTCTTAGAACCTGCCGTAAAACCCATGCGAGTTACGCCATCGAAGTCTTTAGTGCACCCATTTAGGAACGCACCGTGGTATAGTGGGACGTCGGTCACAAGTAACCGGCCCGGGAAAGAATTGGGTTATGCATGAACCATTGAACTAAAACGTGTACATTACTATTCGAACGATTTCTTTTCGTGTCTCACCCTAGGGATGTCGATGGTAAGTGACTCATCAGTTGATCCCTAGCAGAGTCGCCAAATTGTGGACATGACATAGGTCCACCCTGACGCGGCCACGCGCGGGTTTAGGGAGGCGAATGAATCTCCATATTAGATGGTTAAATTGAAATTTAAATCGAATTAGGAGTCGCCACCGAACTTTGTGAGAGTTCGGGCCCGTTCGAACCCACTCTATGTCGTAGTGGGCCGTGCACAAAGTACGGCCCATTTCCGATGTCAGAGTTTATTGGGTTCGTCCCTTTGCATTACGATACCGATACCGACATTATCGGATATCGTGTATTGAATGACTCTCGTTGCCAATTGATTCGGACATCCGGAAACCATGGTTCTAAGTAAGGGGTGAGGGTACGTGTTGGGAAGTTCACTAAGAACACCCAACCCCGCCCGCACTTAGCGGCTTTTACTAAGATATTGTTCGTTTTTGGTGTACACGCGTTAGTTCGACGGTTGAATGATATGCAAAGATTATTTTCCCTAAGCATGTGAGAGAAAAATAAATGGGTTGCTAAGTTGTTTAATGCATATTAAACTAATAACGTCAAAGTTATTTTAGCATGTGAAATTCGTTTTAGTCTAATAAAACAAAAGATGAATAAATTGCTACAAACACGAGAAAACGAGTTAGTAACTGATGAGGGTTGAAAAGCCTGCGCCGGGTCGCCCGCCTGGCAGGCCCCGCAAATACCCAACCCGGGAACCGAAGGGTCTGTCCAGCAGGCCGTCGAGGTAGGACACCAGGACTCTCCTCTGTGAATGTGTCTCCAAGAGGGTCGCCTGTCCAGCAGGGTAAGGCGACCAGCTGGGAGGGGCCAGTAGACTCCTCTTAACCACCTGCCCCTAGGCGATCTCCCTTCCAAGCAGGGCAGGGATTACCAGGGGCCCCTTCGTCTTTCTGCCTAAGGTAAAAGGGAATGGGTGGATGAAACGGGCCCACGTGTAACCCTGACATCCACCCATTCTCCCGCTCTTTTTTCCCTCCATTTCCCTCTCTTGTGGGAAGGTATAAATACCCACCCATTTCCCACTTAGAGGGGGTTGGATTTTCTCTCTCTAGACTCTTACTCCTAAAAACGCCACCTAGTTCCTCACGAGCTAGGTTCATTAAGGCATTCACGGGCTGACTTAGGCATCGGAGAGGGTTCCCTCGGACAACCTCCGGGGCCCTGTGCGTTACTTGTGCAGGGAGCAGGCTCGATCCGCCGGGAAGGTCCGATCATAGGAGAGGAGACAGGAGAGATCAAAGGAAGTCAAGCGAACAATAACCGAATACTAGGAACCCGAATTCATAGTCGGGTTCATTGATTCCGTGACCGGAACAATTTGGCGTCGTCTGTGGGAAAGATCTAGGTTGTGCTCACGAGATTACCCACAAAAATCAACCATTCTAAAACGCAAAATTAACCACTCACAATCGAACATGCCTGAAATTTTCGACACTAGCTCAGTGGCGAACCCACCCAAAGCCCCTCGGTATGGCATGCCGCCGGAGGTGACACCTGCCGCCACAATTCCAGGTGTGGGGCGAGCCAGTCTGCAAGGGGCACCGGGACAAGGGGCAGCTGCCATAGCTGGGCAAGGGGGCCAGCCGAGGCCAGTCTTGAACCTCACCCCTGCCCAGATGGTACAAACTGCGGCTTTCTTCTCAGCCATGCTGGACCAGGAATTCACCCCTGACGACCTGATAGGCAGGGTTGCTACAACCCCCAGATTGCTCCACTTTGAAAGTGGAGAAGGAACCGGGGGCACAAAGCGAACCGCCGTCAGAAACGTTCAGAAAAAGGCTAGGAAGACAGCTCAGGCTTATGCACAAGTGCAAAGGCGAATCTCAGAAGCCCGTCAGGAGCCCCCTGCACCGCAGGAGGTAGCTGGTCCTGAGGGCGCGTTCTTTATTCATACTACAGAGTCCACGGCCGCTCGTGAAAGAGGAGGCCTATCCCAGGACCTGAGGGATTGCATGAGGCACAAGGAGCCAGTGTCCAAACGCTTGGGAGAGAAACAAGATGTATTCTCCAGGCTGACATCGGTTGAGGGATTGCGGCCTGCCCCCGGGCTATCTCAGAGCCTGCAATCCAGGCTCAACAACGGCCAACCCATGAGACCCAGGCATCATCAGGGTGATAACCTCGAGCCCGCCCAGAAAAAGCGCTCGCGGTATCACTCCCCTTCCCAAGACGATGAGGCAATTAGCAGGCCGAGGCCCCCACCAAGGCACCGCTCCCCTGAGAGCAGGCGACCGACCCCTGACAGAAGGGATGACTACGGTCGCTACTCAGACGCGAGCAGGTCAAAAATGGTGGGCAGGCCAACTAAGACCCCGCTTCACCCTGAGGTCCAGGCGTACCCTATCCCGAAGATTAAGATGCCAACTGTAAAGTTCGACGGAACTACAGACCCGGAAGATCACCTGGCTGCGTACGAAAGCCACATGGGCATGTACGACGCCGACGACGCAGTCTGGTGTAAAATCTTCTCCACCACCATGGTAGGCCTAGCCCAAGGTTGGTTCAGGGACCTCCCGCAAGGATCAATCTCTTTCTTCATTGAGCTGGCAGAGATGTTCTTGGACCAGTATGCTGGAAACAAACGATGGCGTCTCACCCGCTTTGACCAGATGACCCTCAGGCAAAAGAAGGGCGAAACTGTCAGGGAATATCTAAAGAGGTTCGACCTATCGTTCCAGCAGGTGAAGGAAATTGACGACCCGACAGCAGCATATGCACTAACCAACTCCTTGCTACCCGGCGAAATGAAAAACCAAATGATCAGGGCCCAGCCTGAGACCCTGGCCAAAGCCAGAAAGATTGCAGAAGGGTTTATGCTGCAGGAGGAGTTCCACAGCCTGCCGGAGACCCCCGCAGGCCCTACGAGGCAGCAGGGGGGACCGCAGGGTGGACGCGGGAGAAACGAATCCGGAAGGCATAGAACTGAGGAAGGGGATACCCCTAAAAAGGAGCGCATTGTCTACCAGCCCAGGTTCGACAGTTACACAGCCCTTAACAAATCCAGGGCAGAAATCTTCGAGCTGGAAAAAGAAACCGCTAAGTGGAATCGCCCGAGCAAACCACACAGTCCAAAAGGAGATCCCAAGAAATTCTGCACTTTCCACGACTGTTTAGGCCACACCACCGAGGAATGTCGCCACCTGAAAGACGAGATTGAGAAGTTGATCAGGAATGGCTGGTTGGCCAACTACGCAGCCAGGAATAAATCTCAGAAAGAGACGCCTGAAAAGCCCGAAGGCTCGGTACAGAACCGCCTGGTAATCCATGTGGTATCAGGGGATGCAGAAGGTCTAATCAGCCGAAGGGGGCAGAAAAGGCAAATTCGTGAGCTGAGGAACCAAATCTGCTACGCTGAAAGAGCAGGAAGCCCAAAAGGAGTAATGCTGAGCATCACCCCCGAAGATGCAGGGCGGGTGGTGTACCCTCACAACGATCCCCTGGTGCTATCCTTGGTAATTAGCAACCACATTGTTCGGAGGTGCATGGTGGATACCGGAGCCTACACGAATTTGATGTACAAAGACGCCTTCGACAAAATGGGTCTGGAGAAAAGGCACCTACGACCCGCCCCTGGGTCATTATATGGGTTCAGCGGAGCAGGCGTATTGCCCGTAGGGATCATAGACCTACCTGTAACATTTGGGGAGGGAGCTACTGCCAGAAATGTCAGAGCATCATTCGTTGTAGTGGATGAAAAGTCTGCTTACAACGCCCTGATCGGCAGAGTCACCCTGGATGAAATTGAAGCGGCCATATCAATCAGGGCTCTCACTATAGCCTATGTTACTGATTTCGGCCTGGAAGGGAAAGTACGCGGAGACCAGGAGTCGGCCAGACAGTGCTACTCCGTGGCCCTGCAGACTCACGAGAGCGAAAGAAAAGGGAAAAGAAAAGCTGACAGTTCCCCCAGCAGGGAAGGCGAGATTCCAGCCGGTAATCAGGCGCCAAACCACCTGGAACCTGGGGGAGAAAGCATGCTGGTGGACCTGAAGCCAGGGAGGCAAGTCCTTGTAGGGGCTGACCTGGAGAAGTCCTACCAGGCTGAACTGGTCGAGCTACTGAAAGAGAACAAGGATGTATTCGCCTGCTCGGCGGATGAAATGCCAGGGGTCGATCCAGCGTGCATCGTTCACAGGCTGAACGTAAGCACGGACGCCCGCCCTGTGAAGCAAAAAAAGCGGAACATGTCCGCAGAAAAAGACTTGGCAATCAAGGAAGAAATCGAAAAACTTTTGAAGGCAGACTTTATAGAAGTTTGTGACTACCCTGAGTGGCTGGCAAACGTGGTCATGGTCAAAAAATCGTCAGGCGCGTGGAGGATGTGCGTGGATTTTACGAACCTCAACAAGGCCTGCCCAAAAGACTGTTACCCGCTCCCCAGAATCGACCAACTGGTGCACGCTACCAGTGGGTATACTATGCTAAGTTTCCTGGATGCCTTCTCAGGGTATCATCAGGTGTACTTATGGCAGCCAGACAGAGTTAAGTGCGCATTCATCACTAGTTCAGGCACCTACATGTACAAAATGATGCCATTCGGGCTGAAAAACGCAGGAGCCACGTACCAGCGCCTGGTCGACAAGGTGTTCGAAAGCCAGAAAGGCAGAAACATAGAAGCCTATGTCGATGACGCCATTGTGAAGAGTAAGGGAGACAAAGAGCACTTGGCAGACCTGCGGGAGACCTTCTCCTCCCTGTGCGCCTACAAAATGAAACTCAATCCGAAGAAATGTACATTTGGGGTGCGCTCTGGAAAATTCTTGGGTTTCTTGGTCAGCTCTCGAGGGATAGACGCTAATCCCGAGAAAGTTCCGGCTGTTCTGGACCTTCCTGGGCCAAAGACCATCAGGGACATCCAACGTCTGACAGGCCGCATGGCCGCCCTGGCACGGTTCATCGCCAGGTCAGCAGACAAGTCAACCCCATTCTTCAAGGTACTAAAAGGCAACAAGCAATTCAAATGGGAAGACGAGCAAAAAGAAGCGTTCGGGCAGTTGAAGGAGCATTTAAAGAAACTCCCCACCCTGGCAAGACCAGTGGCGGGGGAAAAGCTCTTCCTCTACATCGCTGTAACCAACGTGACAGTCAGCGCGGTCATCTTAAGGGAGGAAGCAGGCGCTCAACAGCCCATATATTTTGTAAGCCACGCCCTGGGGGCAGCAGAGAAGAATTATCCTATGGTCGAGAAAGCGGCCTACGCGGTTGTTATAGCAGCCAGAAAATTGAGGCCATACTTCGACGCACACCCCGTCGTAGTGCTAACAGACCAGCCCCTGGAAAAGGTGCTAGAGAAATTTGAAAAATCAGGCAGACTGCTAAAGTGGGCTATCGAGTTGAGTGGACTGGGGATAACATACCAGTCAAGAACAGCCATCAAGGCCCAAGCCCTGGCCGACTTTCTGGCAGAATGTTCCCACTCTGAAGACGATAGCCCAACCCCCGGCGAGTGGATCGTATACACCGATGGGTCCTCCACGGCCAACGGAGTAGGAGCAGGGGTAGTGTTGACCAGTCCGGAGGGGACCGACTTTGAGCATGCGCTCAGATTTGTCTTCCCCGCCTCGAATAATGAAGCCGAGTATGAAGCAGTACTCGCAGGCATCAACCTAGCCAAGGCTGCAGGCGTAGAGCGGGTCGTTCTGGCCACAGACTCCCAGCTCATCGCCAACCAAATCAATGGAGAATATGAGGCTAGGGACCAAACAATGGCCGCGTACCTGGAAATGGTAAAAAGGGAATTATCAGGCTTAAAATCATATGAAATCAGACAGATCCCTCGATCCCAGAATAACAGGGCGGACGCCCTGTCAAAACTGGCTAGCTCCAGCCTGCAGGATATAAGAAGGTCAGTATGGGTGGACGTCGTCCAGGAGAAATCTACCATCCCATGTCAAACCGTCGGGGCGGTGGAAGAAGCAGGGCCTGAGGATTGGAGGACCCCCATCATCCTGTTCAAGAAACACGGAATCTTACCGACCGACCCCGTACAAAAAAAGAAAAATGCCAGCAAGGGCTGCATGGTTCATCATAATAGGAGAAGACTTGTACAAAAAATCTTTCTCGTCCCCTCTGCTCAGGTGCCTGGGGGCAGAGCAGGCAACGGAGGTGTTGGATGACATCCACTCTGGGATATGTGGTCATCACATAGGAGGAAAGTCACTAGCACACAAGGCCTTGAGAGCCGGATACTACTGGCCGACCCTGCTGGCCGACGCCAAAGATTTGACCCAAAAGTGCAGAAAATGCCAGCTCTTCGCCCCATCCATCCATGCCCCGGCCCAGGAGCTCAGGCCAATCCTGTCTCCCATCCCCTTCGCTCAGTGGGGGATGGACATATTAGGGCCCTTTGCGGTAGCCACCGGGGGGAGAAAATTCTTGATCGTAGCTATCGACTACTTCACCAAATGGATAGAGGCTGAGGCAGTGCCTAACATCACCGAGCCTGCGGTCAGGAAGGTGATTTGGCGGAACATTATCACCAGGTTCGGCCTACCGAAAATGCTGGTGTTTGACCATGGAAGGCAATTCGATAATGACCCCCTGAGATTATGGCTGGAAGGTCACGGCATCGCGGTTGCTTATTCTGCCGTCTGCCACCCTCAAACCAACGGGCAGGCAGAGGCAGCCAACAAGCAAATTCTGAATGGCCTAAAGAAAATGGTGGATGACCTCAAGGGCAGGTGGGCCGACGAACTCCCCAGCATACTCTGGTCAATCCGGACCACCCTGAAGGAATCTACGGGCCAGACCCCGTTCGGCCTGGTATATGGTGCAGAGGCTCTACTACCAATTGAGGCCAGGATCCCCTCCCTGCGCTCCTTACAATACGACCAGGCTGAGAATGAAATAGCAATGGCAGAGGCCTTAGATCTGGTCAGTGAGGTGAGGGAGGAAGCCAGCGCCAATATCGTCGCCTACCAGCAATGAATGAGGAAGGCGTACAATAAGAGAGTGCATCAGCGAAATTTTCAGATGGGTGATCTGGTCCTCAGAAAGACACAGGCCGTGGGAAAATCGAGAGAGCACGGAGCTCAGCGCTAACTGGGAAGGCCCGTACCAAGTAACCCAAATCTTAGGGCCAGACACGTATAAAATCGCTAATCTGGAAGGCCAAGAGTTGAGTGCTCACTGGAACGCAGACACCCTGAAGAAATATTATGTCTAAAGAGAATCTTAAAGTAGCCTTCGTTTCTTAAAATTTGGCGGAGAACGGTCAAAGAATGTCGACGGCTCCGACCACCCTTGTGTTAGATTTTTACAAAAGAAATGAAAGAACTTCAAGTCTATACTCGTTGCCTGTTCAAACTTGCACTTTCACACACAAACGAGCAGGGGGCAATAGGGGGAGGCCCCCTGTTGCCAGAATTAAGGAAAACGGTCCCCCCAACAAAAATTCAAGGCCTCCTTGCTTACCTCTGGGCAGGCAGGGAGCAGGCCCCCTGGACTTTGATTAAAAGCCAGGGACAGGCCAAACGGACAAGGACTGGGGGCAGGCCCCCCAACCTTGTATAAAAAACGCACAATGTCACCCTGCCAGCCTCTGGGCAGGCAGGAGGCAGGCCCCCTGGACTTTGATTAAAAACCAGGGACATGCCAAATGAACAAGGACTGGGGGCAGGCCCCCCAACCTTGTATAAAAAACGCATAATGTCACCCCGCCAGCCTTTGGGCAGGCAGGGGGCAGACCCCCTGGACTTTGATTAAAAGCCAGGGATAGGCTAAATGAACAAGGACTGGGGGCAGGCCCCCTGGACTTTAATCAAAAGCCAGGGACAGGCCAAACTGACAAGGACTGGGGGCAGGCCCCCCAACCTTGTATAAAAACGCAAAGAACCTCCCTGACTCGCCCTTCGGGCAAGCAGGGGGAAGGCCATACCTTAAGGAGCTCCAAGCAAAAAATTCAAACAGAATCAGGGCGAAAACAAACAAGAAAATCCATAGAAAAGGAAACGAAGTAGCAGGAGATACACCAAATAAAGGTTTTCCAAAGTAATTACATCAAATACGGCAGCCGGCCACAAAAAGGCTCGGTGCGCAGAAAAGATAAGAAGTCAAAATATTAGCGTAAGCGCGGCAAGGGACAGGCATGAGCCCTTTGAGGATGACTGCCTTCCATGTTAAGCAGGGGGGGCTTCTGGGGCAGATGTAGCAGCTTCTTCGTCCATCCTGCGCATATGGGCCTCGTCCTTGGCAGTATAAAGGGCCCGAAAAGCATCTTCATCGAAGCCTGGGAACATCTCCCTGACAGCCTCCATGACCACCCCAGGCAAGAGTTGGCACCATTGACAAAGCCTGCTGACACGGCAGTTTCCACCTCCTGGATTATCTCATCCTTCTCTTTCTGCCACTCCTCAGTCTTCGTCGTCAAGTCACCAAGAGCCGCCTGAAGAGCCGAATCCGCCTTGGAAAGACGCTCCTCTAGGTCGTCAGCCTTTCTCTTGACCTGGTCCAGCTCGGCTAAAGCTTTTTTGGCCTGCTCCAGCTCCGCAAAGGCCTGTTGGGCTCTCTTCGACTCCTCCTCCAGGCGGGACACCTCTCGGACCGCCCTCTCGCTTTGAGATCTCCAGTGAGTCGCCTGACTCCTGGCCTCCTCCAGCTCGCTCTCCCTTTTGGCCATCTGATCCTTCAGGCCGGCAATAAGGACTGCGTCCCTTTCTATTGTAGTCAGACGGTCGGAGTTGGCCAGGTCCTCGTCGCTTAAACGACTAAGGGCCGCCAGCTCAGCAGAGGCCTGAATAACTCTGGCAGTGCGCTGGATATACTGGGTCACCTGGTGGGTAGCAGAGTGGACAGTCTTGAGGAGATGATCCGCCAAAACCGCCCCGGAATCAGAGAGTAGGGCAGAGACATCCTGGCTATCGCCGGCAGCATAATGGAACTCGGCATTCTCCTCAGAGAAAAGGGTACTAGGAACTCCCTGAGCAAAACATTTGGGGTCAGGTGTATCAGCCTCCAGATCCACCACATGATCTGCACCTAGAGTTCCCCTGCTCCTTTTTCTAATCAGCCCCCTGGGAGTGCTTTCCCCTGTCTCTTCAGAGCCAGCAGCCTGCGGCCCCTGGGGAATCTGAACCCCTGCAGGAGGACCTCCCTGTTTACTAGCAGGGGACGGGGTAACCTCGGAAGCAATCGCCCTTTTCGCAGCCGGAGAAGGAGTGGCTTCAGAGACCGCCGTTTTGGCGGGAGTTGACCTAGGAGGAGCAGGGAGCCTCGGCCTGCTGAACGAAAGTCCCTTCAGGTGCTTCATCAAGTTTTTCTCGCCCCTCTTGAAGTCAGGAGGAAGGGAAGGACGGACTTGAATAACGTCGAGAGTCCCGGACAAACCCAAATGTCTCACCTCCCCTTTTCTCCAAAGGAAGGTGGCGAGGTCTGCAAAGCAAACGGACGACTGGTTAGAAAAGCCATTTAAAAAAGAAAAAAAAAAGGCGAGTAAGGAAAAATCATCAACACTCCTGAACTACCTTCGTCTAAGCCCGGATTCATGCCCACCCGGGTCAGGTACCTGTCAGTAGCAATGACCTCCGCATGGGGGAGCCATTCTGAAGGACCGTACACCCCATACTTATCATTACTAGCAGCAAATCGGTCCACCAAGTCCTTGTCTTTCCTGCTCAACTTCACCTCCAGAGCCTTACCCCCCACGCCAGGGTGATATTCTTCAGGAGTCTCAAGCCTGGTGTGGACGTGATTCCTGAAGTGGCGGGGAATCCTCCACCCATGGACGCTATGTACATAGAGAAAGTTGTTTTTCCAATCTCTTAGGCTGTCCATAGCAGGCCACACCAGTGTATGCCCTTTCTGTCTCAGAAGGGACCAATACCCAGGAGAGCCCTCACTCCCAGAAGAAACCATTTGTAGGCCGACCATAAATCTTAGGGCGTCAACAGAGGGTTCGGCGCGATGGAATAGGGAGGTCCACACGTACGAAATTAACGACCTGACAGCCATGGCTGTCAGCTGGGCGATGGCCACATTCATCCGCCTGAAAATCTCCTCCAGAGCAGGATGAAGGGGGAAACGAAGGCCGAACTCCAAGCACTTATGATAAACCGCAATGCACCCGTCGGGAGGGCAGCACACGGTGTCCTTTTCACCGGGGACGACAATTGTATACCCGTCCCCGAAATTATAGAAACGCTCAATCGCGTTGGCGGCGTTCTTCGCCAGAATCAGATCCCGATTTTTTGGGTCAGGATAAGTGCTCAAGGGAACACGGTACTTGGTTTTGTCTAAGTAATAAGTCCTCCCCTTTTCCCGGGGAATAAGGGGACCAGAGGTCCTGGAGGGGTCGATCTCCATCGCCTCGTCATCCGAATCGATAACGTCGCAGGGGGCAGGCTCGGGGGAGTTACCACCCCCACTACCCACCGGTCCTCTTCCTCAACCATCCCAAGACCAACCTCCCTAGAGGAGGAGGCGAGGTCCTCCCTCCCCTTTTCCCGTTCTTCTTCCCTCAGTGGGTCGGTGAATGACAGAATGCGTGGACGGGTTCTAGACATGGCAACTCTAAGAGGGAAGAAAAAAGCAAGAAATTGAAAGAAAGGGAGCAAGAGTTGGAAGTTAAAAGTCTAACCTAGGGTCGGCCGTCGAGGAAGTGTAAGCTTGAAAAAGGAGTCTCCCAGAGAAGCGGGGGTACGAAGAAGAGCTCGAGTTATCACACCGAGAGATTTGCAGAAGGAAAGAAAGAAAGTTTGAAAAGAAAAAGAGAAGAGGAATGAGTGACAGATTGTTTTTATAGGAGGAAAGGCAGACGAAAAGTCGCCAAACCTCGAAGACCCGCCCAAGGGCTACTGTCCACGTGTCGAACTCTCGGAAGGCAGCCACTTGTAGCTTCCCGAGGATGGCCTCGAGAAGACCAAAAGACGCTGGAAGGTCGATCACACTGTGACGTCCTCCTTACCTCCAAATAATAAATAACAAAAAACAAATAATAGCAAATAATAAAAATGCCACATGTAAACAAAATCGCCTGACTTTTTCATTAAATTAAAGAAAACCCGAAAAACGGGCAAGTTACATGGCATGCAAGCCAGGAATACAAAAAGAGTCCCTGTTTCTGGCTCACTATGCCTGCACCCCTTGGGCAGGCCTAATCATCATCAAAGCCTGGGGAGTAATCCCCAGGGCTGTTGTACCCCCCAGCGTCAGATCCCCAGTCCCAATCATCAGAGTCTTTGAAGGGATCCGCCGAGTCATCATCATCCCCACGACCAGAGGAGTAACCCTGGCCGTCACTGTCGCCGGAATCCCGGCTGCTGACATCCCAGTCCCTGCCATAAGGGACTGTCTCGGTATCATCATAGGAGCCACAGCCCACCTTCCTCCTCAGGGGAGAAGAAGGGCCCGACTCGGGAGAAGAGGACAGCTCTGAGCAGTCGGGGTCGAACTGCTCAGGGTGTAGCCATGGAAAACACTCATGGCACTCTCTGTCGAAACAGCCCCCACCCTGGGGGCAGCGCCTGAATTTCAGAGCGGCTGGAGGAGCCCTCTGAGGACGCTTGCCCGCTTTGACAAGAGCCCTCCTGAGCTTGCGGTGACGTTGAGCGCGGGGTCGCCGGCTACGGCGCAAAATGAGGAAAGACGCCCGAGGATACCTTAGTTTCCAGCGCCCCCTAAAGCGACGGCTCACTACACGAACCCCATGGCAGAAAAGTACTTTGGTAATCCACGACATTTTCTCTGAAGGAAGAAGAAGAGAAGGTTGAAGATGGGTTGTGAAAATGGCAAAGGAACCGCAATTTATACGAAAAGGGTGGCCAAAGCATTAAATGACGCCCCAACTACTTCGACAGGGGGCACGACCAATCAGCACACAAGCACGCTGCCCCAAAATCCATTGGGTCTGGAAAGCAATCATGACCAAAAAGACACTTAAACTCTTGGCATGCCCAATACAGAAGAGTCTTCCCCCTCGGGAATACGCGAGCGCATTAAATGCAAGGGTAAAACCACAAGTCAACTACTCACCATCAAGAGTCCACCTGCCAGGGAGAAACCTTACTTCCCCCCGGCCGGTGAGGACCAATTGATGAGGGTTGAAGAGCCTGCCCCGGGTCGCCCGCGTGGCAGGCCCCGCAAATACCCAACCCGGGAACCGAAGGGTCTGTCCAGCAGGCCGTCGAGGTAGGACACCAGGACTCTCCTCTGTGAATGTGTCTCCAAGAGGGTCGCCTGTCCAGCAGGGTAAGGCGACCAGCTGGGAGGGGCCAGTAGACTCCTCATAACCACCTGCCCCTAGGCGATCTCCCTCCCAAGCAGGGCAGGGATTACCAGGGGCCCCTTCGTCTTTCTGCCTAAGGTAAAAGGGAATGGGTGGATGAAACGGGCCCACGTGTAACCCTGACATCCACCCATTCTCCCGCTCTTTTTTCCCTCCATTTCCCTCTCTTGTGGGAAGGTATAAATACCCACCCATTTCCCACTTAGAGGGGGTTGGATTTTCTCTCTCTAGACTCTTACTCCTAAAAACGCCACCTAGTTCCTCACGAGCTAGGTTCGTTAAGGCATTCACGGGCTGACTTAGGCATCGGAGAGGGTTCCCTCAGACAACCTCCGGGGCCCTGTGCGTTACTTGTGCAGGGAGCAGGCTCGATCCGCCGGGAAGGTCCGATCATAGGAGAGGAGACAGGAGAGATCAAAGGAAGTCAAGCGAACAATAACCGAATACTAGGAACCCGAATTCATAGTCGGGTTCATTGATTCCGTGACCGGAACAGTAACGGTTGAATAAATCGAATAAAGATGCAAATACGATAATATGCATGCATGATTTTGGAAAAAGGTTTATGACACGTGATGGATTAACACGTGTTGACCGAAGTAAAAAAAAAAGTATTTATCGAAATATGTCGCGAAAGTCGCTTTTTATGTAAGATCCGAAAAAAAAAATAGAAAAGCGAGGAAACGAAAAAAAAGGACCCGGCCATCCAGGCCTCCGCGCGAGTCGCCTGGCAGGCGCGCGACTCGCGTGGGGGTCTGTCCGGTTTTTTTTAGTTGTCAAAAATCGTCAATTTTTATAAATCGCGTACAAATACGGATTAATTTATACCCGACTCATATTTTCGATATTCGTCGTATTCGATATTCGATTATGAAATCGATATCGAATAGTCGGAATGATTTTAGAAAAGGTTTTGAAAAAAGTTTGTTTTGAACGAAAAAGAGAAAAAAGAATTTCAATGAAAAAAATGTTAATTCTCTCCGCGTAGAAAATCGTCGGATTTTGTTAAAAAGATGTAACGATTTTATTAGCATCAACGAGATTTAATTTAGTTCTTATTAAATATGATATTTGATTAGAGAATCAATATCGTTTTTTTTAAGAACGTTTGTTTTATGAAAATATTTTTGTAATACCGATACTAGAAATAAAAAATATGTGACGAACGACCCATATTAAAAAAAAGACCGACCGACGACACGACCCAAAAAAAACGTGAGAAAGGATGAGAAGAAGAGAAGAATCGAGTTTGATTTACACCCTCAACCTACATGCTTTGTTTTCTCGGATAAGAGCTCGTCGGACAGTGGCTTAAACTTGGGAGCGTCGAGATGATGCGGGATGAGTTAGGGTGTCAGTTTTTTGGGACGTGTGAGGTGACGGATTTCGGCCGTATGGTGGGGTCGGGTTCGTCGGTATTTTGGCAGTATTTCGGTGCTTCTTTGAATGTATGTCGGGATTTGCTTTGAATTATTTTTGCTAGATATCGAGGATGTATGTGTATTTCATCTGTCTATTTTGTGTTGTGCAAGGGGCTATTTATAGGAGTATTCCCGACCTTGGCTTAGGAGAAGTAGTTGAATTGAAACTACCGCTTAGGATAGGAAATGTAAGAAGTTGAAAGGAACGATAAGTCCGTTACTTGGGGAGGAAGCAAGGAAATCTCGGCTGAATGGAGGGGTTTGGCCGAGTATTTTGAGTTCGGTCGGTATCTGATTCGGTTTTCGGATAGAATTCCTACTTGAGATCGAATTCTATCCTTAAACGGATTTGTTTAATATTTTTTGAAGCTGATTTTTTGTGGTATTGGAGACCGAATCAGCCACGTGAGGTGTCACGGCTGACTCGCGTGTCTCGAGAATATTTTTGACCGGATTTTGACTCGGTCGCTAAAAGACGGTTTTACCCCTAGTTTCAGAATCGATCCAAATTAGTCTTATTTGACTCGAAACGAACCACTGGGCCTGAATTTGAGGTTGGTTTAGTAAGATTTGTACTCCATAATAAGCCTAAGCCAAATGTCCATGTTTTCGGGCCCATATCCGAGTTCATTAAAGCATGTTTGCGTCCGATCATCATCGGGTGTTTGGCAGGAACTACTATAGACACCTGGCGGTCAAAATGTGGGTGTCTACAGTAATGATGTATTTTTTTAGTCTTAAAAAGAGCTGATGCCTGATGGTTAACTATAAACTTAAATAAATTATCTCACATTGAAACATTATGATAAGTTGATGAATTCTATATTAATAAATAAGACCAAACCTTCGTTCTTAAATATCAATAAAAAACTTTTAAGTCTTAAAAAATTTCTTAATAAGACTACAAACTTAATTAAAAATAATCTTAAATCGAAAAATTCTATATCATTGTTTATTCAAATTCTATATAATAAATTAGTTTCTTCAAATTTTCAAATATGATGGAATTCAATATCATTGTTATTTTAAATTATGATGAGGTCATGAATTTGTAGTCTTATTTTTTGATTTGTTTTTAAAAAACTTTTGAGTTTAAAAAGGTCTTAATAAGACTAGAAACTTAAAATTATCACATATCGAAACAATTAAAATAAGTTACGGTGTTCTATATTATAAATAAGACTATAAATTTTAGTTAAATTATCCCACATCGACAAATTATAATAAGATGATGAATTTCTATATTATAAATAAGACTAATTATTTGTTCTTAGATATCAATTAAAATCTTTTGCAGTTGACGGGTCAAGTTGAGGGGATAAAGACAATTATTTATCTAGGTCCCATCAACCTCACTTTTGTCTTATCCCCCAATTTGATATCTATTTGACCCGTCATATGTTTGTGACGGATATCTCCATCACAAACAAGAATTTGTGAATCTTTTGAGTCTTAAGACTATAAAGTTAAAGTAATTATCTCACATCGAAAAATTATACCTCTCTCCTTTGAGTCTTAAAACACTCTTAAGCTATTAACGTAAGTAAATTATCCTACATCAAAAAATAATACTCCCTTCGGTCACTATTTTAGTGAACGAATAGAGTATAATAAGATAATGAAATTTTATTATATAAATAAAAGTAACAATTTCTACAAATTATGATGAGGTGATGAAATTTTATATTATAAATAAGATTAATTGTAGACACCCACATTTTGACCGCTAGGTGTCTATAGCAGTTTTCAAAAAACACCCGATGATGATCGGACGTAAACATGACTTAATACACTCGATTTTCGGACTCGGAATCAATAGTAGTTGGCACGAGCTTTTAACGGAGTAAAAATCTCACAAAACAGACCTCAAATCCAGGCCCAGTGGGTCGTTTCCAGTCAAATGAGACTAATTTGGGTCAAAACCGACACCAAGGGCAAAACTGTCTTTTAACGACCGAGTCAAACCCCGGTCAAAGACATTTCAGAGGCGGAAAAATCTGTCACGCCACTTCAAAAATCTGACTCGAAGTCAAATACTACACAAATATCAGCTACAAAGTAGGAATCCTTTCCTATCCAAAGTCGGAATTCTACTCCATCTAAACCGGGTGTTTCTTCCCCTACAAGTAACATTTTCCTATCCAAAGACGGAATCCCACTTCATCCCAACCGGTTGTTTTCTTCCTTTGCAAGATATCAATCTCCTATCCCAAGTCGGTATTTCATCCTATAAATACCCTACCCTTGCACACACAATTCATCAACAATTCACAACACAACAATTCCAATCCCGACATACACAAATTACAACCCGGAATTCCAGCAATACTAGGCATATTATATTCCGATCTTTCCTCTAGAAATCCTATAGGATTCCCGACCAAATACTAACCCGAAATTCTAGGCAATTTTAGGAAAACCATATACAAACCCGAGAGCAAAACTCGCCAAATCCCCTCCCTAACCGTACACACTATAACTCACCTATATACATCTTAACGCTCCCGCGCCTAGGCCGCTACTACGAGTCCGTTTTCGAGATAATCAAGCATGTAGGTTGAGGATGTTACAAATCCCGACTTCTCCCTTTTTCTTCTCTTTCTCTCGTCCGTCCGTTTTTATTTACGGGTCGTCGTCGCGTTTTTTTATTTTTCTTTTCTCGTTTCTAATACCGATATTATCGCAACTATCTAATTTTTACACAAAAACGGTCATTCTTAAAATACGATACCGACTCTATAGTCGAATATCGTATCTACAAGAATCAAATTAATCTTGTTAATGCTAAGATAATCGTCACATAGTCCTAAAAACAAAATACGACGATTTCAACGCGGAGAGAATCTACATTGTTTTTTTCGATTCTCAAACAATTTACAAAACATCTTTTCTAAAAGTCGCTCCAAATATTCGATATTGATTCCATAATCAAGTGTCGAATATGACGAGTATCGCAAATTCAAGTCGAGTAAAAATCGCATTATATTTTTACGCGGCTTGACAAAATTAACGATCTTTTCAAAAACAATCTCAAGAGCAAAAACAAACCGGATAGCAGTCCGTACAGGGGGCACTCGATCGAGTGCCTAGCCCACTCGATCGTGTGGCACCCCAAAAACCGAGGCAGAAACTTTTTTTTTTCGATACCACTCGATCGAGTCCCTCAATGACTCGACCGAGTGGCTCCTGACATTGCAAAACATCGAGTCTTTTAGCATCTTTCGAGTCTCGATAACATATTTCTTTGACTTTGGTCAACACGTGTCAAGTCTATCACGTGATTCATCCTTTCAAAATCATACATCGCATCATATTTACATCATTTATTCAATTTACAAACCGTTACTAACTCGTTTGTTCTTTGTCTTAGCCCTTTATTTTCATTGTTTGTTTTATTATACTAAAATGGACCTCGCATGCTAAAACAACTTTGACGTTAGCATTAGATGCATTAAATCGACCTAGCAACCCATTCAATTATTCGCGTGGTTAGGCAAAACAATGTTTGCATATCATTCATCGTATTACTAACGCGCGTATTTCAAAATCAAACGATATCTTAGTAGAGGCCGCTCATGTGCGGGCGGGGTTAGGTGTTCTTTGTGAACTTCCCAACTCGTACCCTCACCCCTTACTCAGAACCTCGGTTTCCGGATGTCCGAAACCGTTGGCGCATGAGAGTCATTCAATACACGGTATCCGATAATGTCGGTATCGGTATCAAAATGCAAAGGGACGAACCCAATAAACTCTGAAATCGGATTGGGCCGTATTTTGTACATGGGCCACTACGACATAGAGTGGATTCGAACGGGCCCGAACTCCCACAAAGTTCGGTGGCGACTCCAACTTCGATTTAAATTTCAATTCGACTCATCTCATATGGAGATTCATTCGCCTCCCCAAACCCGCGTGTGGCCATGTCGGGGTGGACCTATGTCATGTCCACACTAATCATTCGTCCTTAGATATCAACAAAAAAACTTTTTAGTCTTAAAAAAAGTTCTTAATAAGACTACAAATAAAGTTAAATTAGATTATCACATATCAAAAAATTATAATGGGGTGATAGAATTCTATGTAATCTTTCGTTCTTAGATATTAACCAACAATCCTTTGAGACTAAAAGAAAGTTCCTAAGACTAAGACTATACAGTTAAAGTATAATTATCCTGCGTCGAAAAATTAAAATGGGCTGATGGAATTCTATATATTATAAATAAGTGTAAGCATTCGTCTATAAATTAGACTATAACTAAACTTAAGTAAAATTATCTCACATCGAAAAATTATAATAAGGTGAATTTTATTTATTATATAAATAAGTGTAATCATTCATCCAAAATATACAATAAGATGATCAAATTCGAGTATATAAATAAAGAATAATCGTGTGTCCTTTTAACTTAGATATAGAAACAAACTCTTTTAAGTCTTAAAAATAACTCTTAAAACTATAAACTTAATTAAGTAAATTATACCTCATCGAAAAATTATGATGTGATGATGAAATTCTATATCATAAATTAGTTATCTTTTGGTTTTAAATATCAACCAACAATATTTTGAATCTCAAAAAGCTTTTAAAAAGACTACAATCCTAAAATTATCCTTGAGCTTTTAACAATAGTAATCTGATCTTAAGACTATAAACCTTGAGTAAATCCTACGTCAAAAAATGATGATGAGGCGATTGAACCTTATATTATATATAAGACTAATCTTTTTTTCTTAAATATCAATCAAAAAATTCATCATTCGTTCTTAGATATCAGTCAAAAAAAACTTTTGAATCTTAAAAAAATCTCTTAATAAGACTACAAACGTAAAATTATTTTCACATCAAAATTTTTTAATAAGGTGGTGAAATTTTATATTGTAAATAAGAGCAATCATGTGTTCTTTTGAGTTTTAAAATGAGCTCTTAGGACTATAAATTCAGCTAAAATTAAGTGTGATTACTAATATCATGTGATCATCTTATTTATTATAATGACACAGTTTGATTAAGTTTCTTATTTGATATATTTACACCATCATCAATGTAATTAAGTCAACTGACTCGTGCAGACACGAGCTTTCATCTAGTATCCCTAATGAAAAGTTTGATTAATGTAATTGATATGATGAACAATTTATGCAAGGAATGTATCTCTAGAATATGTGCAATTAAGGGAAGATTACAATAATTACAATTAGTAATCATGATCAAGCTAATTAGTGATGTGAAGTCAATATTAGTGATTGTTGATGGGTTTGATGGGTTCAGTCGAGTACAAACCACCTAATTACGGTTCAGTTGAGTACCAGGTTGATGGGTTTGATGGGAGTTTTGGTGATAGTAGCCATGTTGTTGCTGTCGGGTTTCATTCAAACGGTCACGAAACACGGGTAGAGGCGTTTCCGAGTCTAGATGACCTTTCTAGTTCCTTGTTTCAGTTGAATTCACAGTCATCTGGGTCCAGCAATAGTGAGGATTCAAAGGACAGGGTCGCCACCTCCCCTGTTAGCACACTTACATCCCACGACAGCAAACCGGTGGTTCGTCCAACAAGAAAGAAAAAACCGTCAAATGGATGAAGCTGGTTTCGAAGGTGGTGGTGGTGGTGGTGGTGGTGGTGGTGGTGGTGGTAGGGGTAACAGGCACCAAGCATCCTCAAATGAAGATTATGTTGAAATGGAGGAATTTGATGATATATTGTTATGCAAGGAAGACAAGGTTAATGATACCCCCAAGAGTGGATTCTCATGTAATGAAGTCAAAGGGTCTAAAGGTAGAACTGCCGCACGAGGCAAGAAGTCAAGTGATTTGGTGGAGGAGGTTGATCTTCGCGATCTACCCAGTCATTATGCTCAAGCAGTTTCAAGCTTTGATCTCAGGACTACAAATGAGAGGCTTAAGCAAATCAGGCAGCATTCTACTTAGTATGGAGATAGCATCCGATCCAGTGGCTTGCCCACTACTTTGCTAATGCTCTCGAGGCTCGCATAGCTGGGACTGGCTCAACCTTTACAACTAACATCGTTGATGCATAGATCTCCTCATCCGAGTTTCTAAAGGCTTATAGGGTCTATGTTACAGCGATTTCTTACCGAAGGATGGCATACTTTCTTGCTAATAGGACAATCATGAAGTGGGCTGGGACTGCTAAGAAAATTTGGACGGAAAATTGCAATCATATTTCATCGCAAAGACGCAAACGGGGATTAAAAAAACGGAATTACTTTTTCATAGTTGTGTATTATTCAATCATCCCTAAAATTTCATAAATTTTCCAATATTATCTTTTTTTTGTCTTTTTCATTATTTTTCTCCTATACTAAACCCTAATATTTTTCATCAAAATTAATTCTCGTCAATTCTAAAACTGATTCCATCAATTATTTGGAATTAAATATGAATCATAATTTGTTAATCGATATTTTATCGTAAATTAATATTAATTCATTAATTAAGAGATTCGATTTAGGGTTAATCGGTTAACATTGAATTTTAGGGTTTAGGATTTAAAGCTTGTATGTTTTTTTAAAAAAATTTGAATTGTGTTATTATTTGAATTGTATTTTCAAATTTGAATAGTATCGAATTAATTTTATCTTTTTAATTTTGTTATAATTTTAATTAATTATAGTTAATTTTAATTTTAATCTTGAAAAAATAATACTCCCTCTGATTCACAAAGATCTTCCCTTTGATTAAAATATACCTCACATATATTAAACAAAGAGGAACATCTTTGTGAATCGGAGGGAGTAACATTAATAATAATCTTTTAGGAAAATCCAAAAAAAATCGAAAAATAATTGAGATGGCCAGAGTGGTGGTCGAGGCAGTGGGCCGGAGTGGTTGTCGGCGACCGGCGTGGTGGGGTGGCGGAGAGAGATGAACTTTGGAGTTTTGAGATATTTTTCTCTCTCTAGAAACTTATATGGGGAAGGGAAAATGAGAGGGGTAGGGTAGTAATTTTGAGGTGTAATTGAGTAATGTGTACCACCCAAAAAAAATTGACCAGGCACGACACATGCACGAAACCCGGCCCGAGCACGGCACGGTCGGGCCTGAGCCTCAGGCCCTGCCTCGACGGGTTGGTCAAAGTTTGAGTCGTGCTTGGCACCGTTGGACACGATTTTCTTGGGCACGAAGCACGACCCGACACGCCCGAACTGCCAGCTTTACTCCCTCCGACTGCCTATTTTCTTTCCCTTTCTTTTTGGGTGGAAAATAAAGATGGAATATTATATTATTAGAAGAGAAAATGTGGAATGAAAAAGTAGGGGAGAAATATTATAAGTCAGGGGCGGATCTGGGGGTAGGCCTAGGTGGGCAAGTGCCTACCCTCAAGTTCCAGAATTATATTTGTATACTTCCTCCATTCAAATCCAAATTACACATTTCTTTTTTGATACTATACAGAACTAAAGAAAATTTTTGATATTCTCGACAATCTATAAGACAAAATATAGTAATGGGATCTTGTTTGATTCATCTTTACGAGTAGGTCAAGAATATCAAATTTTTATAACTTTTGCTAATGTAAAATGAAAGATATCGATAGTACAAAACGCGCCTCGACAAATGTGCAAAAGAGAAATGTGTAGTTTGGATTTGAATGGAGGGAGTAGTACTCTTTTAAGCATTAATGCTAAAGTGGTGTAATGGTATAATGATTTCCTTACAAAGGGGGAGACCAAGTTCAAATCCCAAATGGACCAACATAACGTTGTAGTATAAAAAGACTAATGGAGAGCCGATTATTTTCGAATTATTTTCGAAAAAATGGATTGAAAAAGTATGAAAAAAAAAATATTATATTAATAAAATATGGTAAACTGGATGAATTTTGTTTTTTTTTTCCTTAGATATAAAGAGGAAGAAATTTAAACTCAACCGAATAAGTCAATAGGAAAGAAAATAGAATATCATAGTGAATTTGAGTGTATAACGTAAGGGGGCGGAAAACTTTTCTTTATTGACATCTTAAGAAATATGGCATCCTTTTTTTTTTCTATTTTGGTGGCTTCTTCTGTTGGAAAGATTAGTGCTCGTAGTGGTAAGGAATAACGTATGTAGGTAGAGTATGACTTATACGGAGTATATAGTTATATATCCAATCATTTGTATACAATTATTTACTGAAGACTAGATTATTTAGATGGAGAAAATATGCGTAGGATTAACGGATAATTTATTTATTTAGGTTAAGGTTTTTGGGTTGAATTGAATTTTAACTGAAGTACTCTGAATTGAAAATAATTAAAATGAATTTAATAGAATTAAACTGAAACAAATTGAAACGAGTTTAGTTGAGTTGAAATGAACTAAATTGAGTTCAAACAACTAAAAAGAACAAGGCTATTCACCTTCTATTCAAGCGGGTTACTTGATCAGTATGGGTCACACAATTAAGTCGAGATGATATTATCTTTTGGGCATTGATAATGTCACACCAAAGTTGCTCTTTTCACTTATTTTTGTGAAGGTCTATATCATACAGTCTTAATTAAAATCGAGTGGCAAAAGCAATAACGGTATATTTTTTTAAGTCGTACAATAACGCACTTAGTCACATTACAATAACCGGGAAGAGGTATCGAACCTAAGACCATTCGTCTAGGGTACCTTCGTCTTAACCAAATACTACGGAATATGTATATAAAAATGAATAGAATGAACTTAAACATAATAGGAGTATATGTTTTGAGTATAAAAATGAATGAAACGATCTTAAGTGTGATATATATACAAATGAATGGAAGGAAGGTATATATACTCCATTTGAGTCAAAGTATACTTTCCTTTACATTTTGACAAAAAAAAAAAGAGGAATGAATATAGCGTTAATAAATGATACAATCGTGAAGTACACAAATGACGAAAAAAAATTGGATTGAATAAATTATTACGAGGTAATAAAGAAATGAATAAATTATTAAGAGTTCATTTACGATGAAGGTAATTATTAGGTCTAATGAAGTTTGAAAAGAGAGGAAAATGAAGAAAAGTGGTGGTTAGTGATGATGGTTTATGGCGTAAAGGGGAGGTAATACGGGAACTACTGAACTAGTACTCTGATCTCATATAGTCATATGGCCGGGGCAATGCATTAGAGTCTTAAAGAGATTATTCCATAGTACTCCGTAATTATTATTTCTCCTCTAAAAATATCACATTTTTTCGTATTCATTTTAAACTCTATTATACTTGTACGAAGTAATAATCACTTTACCTTATACCAACTGAACCTTAAAAGATACGGAGTACAAAGTGAGGTACACAATAAACTTAAAATAAAAATAGAGAAAAGAGATGAGCTCAGCTCAAAAACGAAGTATATACTCCAACCCGATGCAAGTATATACTTAGGCAAATTGCAATGGTGATATATAAGGAGTTTCATATCATATAAGGAGCTCTTTAACCATTGAGTTAGAAAACAAACAAGGAGCTCCTTATATAAAATCGGTTTCATACATCTAAAGGAGAGAAAAAATGGGATTTACGTTAGATGTATGAAACTTTTACCATTAAAGAGAAATAGAAAGTTTAATACATATGGTAGATATGCTCTAGTGACGATGAAAATATGATGTACTCTCTCCGTTCAAGTCGAATCTTCTTTTTATTTTCTTTTCGGGACGTTTAATTCTAACCTACCCATTTCCTTTTTAGTCATTTTTTTAATACTATTAAACAATTATTTTAAACTTTATATATATATATATATATATATATACCCCCTATCTATCCTACATTTAATATTAACAAATATTCCGTACTTAATTTTTTACTCATTTGATCTTTAATAATAAACAATCAATTTCTTAGAATTTGTGCAAAAAAAAAAATGAAAAGTTCGACATGAGTGAAGGAAGTATGAAACTACAATCATTACTATTTTCCTTTAACGCTAATAGGCGGAATGTCGGCAGCCTTAGCGGATTATCTAGAACACCTCGACAATTATTACAAGCGGTCAGACCCTGACCACAAGTTCACCAATAAGATACGGAGTAGATAGCATAGAAATTAGCAATTTGCCAATTGACTTAACACCTTACGTCACTCGATCACGTACTACTCCATAAATAACACATGATCTGGTCTCTTAGCTTGCCCTATCTCTCAACCAACAGCCGATAGATACATTCAAAATGGGAAATTATGGTGATGAAACCCTTAAAGTTAAGGTCATACACGAGTGTTTTGTGAAACCTACAATTTTAGCTAATGAAGCCTCAAAAACGCCCATTTACTTGGGTGTTACTGATCTATTCATGTTAACCATGGATACAATGCAAAAGCCAAAAGGGTCTCCTATTTCACACCAAACTACAACCCAATGCTCTTAAGAAGCTCCAAAAAGCCTCGCATTTTGCCCTTGTCCACCTCTACCCTTTAGCCGCTCGACTTGCCACCCAAAAGTTCGAGGATGAGGATGACCACGCTTGTTGCTTCTACGTGGACTACAAGGTTGGCCCTGGAGCACGTCTCATCCACGCTACTGTCGACTGCACCGTGTCTCACATCACGTCCTCACTTGATGTGCATCCGATAGTGCAATCTTTCTTCGATCTTGGAGAGAAGTCCATCAACCATGACGGTCATACTAGACCGCTTTTGTCTGTCCAAGTCACCGAGCTTGTCGATGGGGTGTTTCTCGGCTTCACCATGAACCATTGCATAGCAGACGACGTTTCTTTATGGCATTTCATATCAACATTATCCGAGATTTTTTCGCAAATTGAAGACAACAACAAAAATGCTTTGACCCTTGAAGAAGATTTCCAAAAGGTTACCATATCCAGGATACCACAAATTGAGAAAGAGACGGGTCCAATCTGGAAGCTGCCTTACCTTGATCCCGAAGAATTCGTATCACGATACGATCCAGGCCCATTAAGAGTTCGAATATTTCGCTTCTCACCAGCCTCCATATCACTACTCAAGGCTAAAGCAAACCAAGAATGTGGGCGTTGTAACATCGTCGAAATATCCTCATTCCAGGCCTTATGTGGCTTTATGTGGCGTTCTATTACGCGGGCTAGAGACTTAAGACCCGATAATGAGGTCCACTGCAGTATAGTCATAAATGCCAGACCACTATTTGACCCACCACACCCACCCGAATACTTTCGGTCTCTTCTAACGGCGACCCAAGTTGGATCCAAGACGGGTGACCTAATCACCAATGGTGGTTTGGGCCGGTATGCGTTACTGATTAACCAAAGTATCAAAAGTCATGACAAAAAAGCATTCCGTGCATTGGTCCAAATATGTGAGGAGCATCCCGTTGTTCTCCCCTCCGGCCCCAGCTCACCCTATTACAAGGCTAATTCCATAACCGTAGGTGGGTCTTCGAGGTTTGACATGTATGGGCCTGAGTTTGGCTTGGTAAAGCAGTCGCGGTGCTAGCAGGCTATGCTAGTAAAGATGATGGGAAGGTGACCGCTAATCCAGGGCGTGAAGGTGGTGGAAGTGTGGATCTGGAAGTCTGCTTAAAACCTGAAACCATGACCCTCCTTGAACAAGATGGAGAGTTTATGAGTTTCGTGTCACCAATTTAATTACGAGTACTTTTTTATGTATGCATCACAATTTCAATTCGGTATTGAAATCAGTTTGAAACTGATGAGAAACTTGAATCAATTCAATTTAACCTATTGGTTATACTCCCTACTTGGAAGTAGGAAGTGAGAAGGAACTACTTTGATCAATTGTTATCAATTATTATTATTCCCTAAGGTTTTATCTATATCTATATATCAATAACCCTTATAAATGTATGAACTTACAAACCCCCCCTCCCCTTACTGTTCCTTATGAACAGTAACCCTCTGCCTCTCCCCTGCTCCTCCTCCCCTGCTCTTCCTTCTCGGTTCTTCCTTCTCTGCTTCTTCCGCTTGCGTTCCTCCTGTGCTTCATCTTCTTTCCCTTCTCTCCTACTCCTGCGGTTCTTCTTCTTCCCTTCTCTCCTACATTCCTTTTCTGCGTCTTTTTGATTTCTGGTGAGTTCGATTTTGTTTTTTGGTGAGGTCGATTTCTTTGTAATCCTGGTTGGTCTAGGGTTTCTCGAGATTTGGTTGTTCCCGATTTCTGGTGGGTTCGATTTTGCTCCTGCTTTCCTCACCTCTGCGTTTCTGCTTCTTCCTCTTCTACATCCTTTTCGATTTCTGGTGAGTCCGATTTCGATTTCTGATTAGTTTACTTTTCAATTTCTGGTGAGTCTAATTTCCATTTTCGATTTTTGATTAGTTTACTTTTCTCAATTTTTGGTGAGTATATTTTACTGAGTTCGATTTCGATTCTCGATTTCTGATTAGTTTTTCGTTCAATTTCCGTGAGTCCAGTTTGGTGAGTCCGATTTTGATTTCCGATTTATGGTTAGGTTGTTTTTCAATTCCTTGTGAGTACAAATCTGATTTGTTTGCTTCGATTGTAGATTTTGATTATAAGTCTGGACCTTTTACAGTTTTTTTGGTGTCGTAGCGTCGCGTTTGAGAACTGACTTTTTCATCGGTATTCTTTTTTGTTTTTGGTTTTAGTCGACTGTGCGGCTTCCGATTGTTTGGCTTCCGAACGTTGATTCTGATTTGTTTACTTCGATTGTAGCCTTTGATTATATGTCCGAAGCGTTTACATTTATTTGGTGTCGTAGCGTCGCGTTTCGGAACCGACTTTTTCATTTTTTTGGGTGTCGTACCGTCGCGTTTGAGAACTGACTTTTTCAGTGGTAGTTTGGTGTCGTAGCGTCGCGTTTCGGAATCGACTTTTTCATTTTTTTTGGGTGTCGTAGCGGCGCGTTTGAGAACTGACTTTTCAGTGGTAGTCTTTTTGGTTTTCGGTTTTAGTCAATTGTGTGGCTTCCGATTGTTTTCGGTATTTTGGTTCAGGTAGTTTCTTTTGCTTCGATTGTAGCCCGATTGTTTCCATCTGTTTGGTTTCGTAGCGTCGCGTTTCAGAACGGACTTTATCGGTGGTTTTGGATGGCCAACTGTTTTGTAGGTCCGATTCTTGTGTGGGTTTCGGTGTTCATCGATTGTTTCCCTTTGGTTGTAGCTTCCAATTTTTTGGTTTCCAGCTCTCCGTTTTGAATTGTTTGCTACGGCTGGAGCCCAATTTTTTCCATTTGTTTGGTTTCGTAGCGTCGCGTTTCATAACGGAATTTATCGGTGGTTTTGAATGGACAACTGGTTTGTAGGTCCGATTCTTGTGTGGGTTTCGGTGTTCATTGCTTGTTTCCATTTGTTTGTACCTTCCGAGCTTTTGGTTTCCAAGTCTCAATTTTGGATTGTTTGCTTCTATTGTAGCCCGATTGTTTCCATTTGTTTGGTTTCCTAGCGTCGCGTTTCAGAACGGACTTTATCGGTGGTTTTGAATGGCTAACTGTTTTGTAGGTCCGCTTCTTGTGTGGGTTTCGGTGTTCGTCGATTGTTTCCGTTTGGTTGTAGCTTCCGATTTTTTGGTTTCCAGCTCTCCGTTTTGAATTGTTTGGTTTGGCTGTAGCCCGATTGTTTCCATTTGTTTGGTTTCGTAGCGTCGCGTTTGAGAACGGACTTTATCGGTGGTTTTGAATGGCCAACTGGTTTGTAGGCTGCTTTTATGTACTCCTATTTTCTGAACCCAGGTTAAATATCAGCAAGTTTGGTTGGTAAAATCCTCGCTTGTGAATTTTGCCGCCATCGATAATCTGATTTTCGTAGAGAGAATTGCTCTACTACATTTTCATTTATTCTGAATCAAAGGAACGTGTTCGAGTTGTGCTCCAAAATTTGGATCGATTAGTGGATGATAAACATGATTTTATTAGTGATTAGTAAGTCACAAAATCTTGTATAGTTCCACGGTTAACGACCATAAACGTGAGATTTGATCTCAAGTCATGTATCGTCTAAGATTCATTTAATAATTTTGTTGTCCACTGTTCTTAGGCTTTCTTTGGAGGTTATTGTTGCTTAGTTATTCAGATAAATTCGCTTCTGATCTGGCATCTGATAGTCTTGTAAGATGCAACCAATTCCTTCTCTCTATGCGGCTCCTTATGCAAATGTTCTTGTTAACAATTTATCTTCAATTTCCGAGGCATCTTTACCCCACAAATTTTATGCAGCTAATCGTATGAAAGCCTTGTAATCTTTTCACCTTTGTGAAAGCAAAATGTTTATGCCTAGCCAACACTTGTTAAAGTATACAACAAAGTGTATTAATAGGATCTTATTTTTATTGTCGTGTTTTACTACGTTTGCTGCAAAATGTCATCAAACTTGTTGAATCAGTAGTACAAGCTGTGGCATGCTTCTCTCTTACTGTCTTTATTAGATTTATTTAAAGTTTGTTATGGAATATATGTGAGTTCAATTTCTGATTTAGGGCGATTTCTAATTGCAGTGAATGCAATAATGAAAAATCATGCTTGTATGTTTAGGTTTTTTACTTAACTTTTTTTTATCATTGAATACTCGTGTAGGGAGAAGGTTACTGACACTGATTGGGCATTGGTGGCCACAAACGATGGCAAAAAGTATTACTACAACACAAAAACCCAGGTAAGCATTATACTCCGTACTTGTTTAATGCTCCTACAACTTTATGTTTAAAGCACCGTGGAGTTAATGTTTGAGTGTGAGGGGTCATTCGCCATTCTAGGGTCATTCGCCATTCGAGTGTGAGGAGTTAATGTTTAAAGCACCGTGGAGTCTCGGGTGCGTAAACTCGCCAGTCTCGAGTACGTAATTCGCCATTCTAGGGTGCGTAAACTCGCCAATCTAGGGTGCGTAAACTCGCCAATCTAGGGTGCAGGTGCGTAAGTCGCCAGTCTAGGGTGTCAGGACAATATTGTCTGAAAATCTCCGACAAAATATTTGACCAAATGTAAATTTTAAGCTTGCTAATAGATTGAAGATGTGAATGCAGGAGAAATTTGTGAGAGTAGAAAAGAAAATTTAATCACAGATTATTGGGTTTAAGGGGTAAAAGATTATATTTAGGGAGGGTAAAGGGAAGTTTATGGGGTGAGGGAGAAGGGAGAAATATTTTGATGTAATTCGACGGAAGGGCAGCGGAAGACGGGGAGGTACAGGCTGATTATATAGATCTAGGCTCTGATACCATGTTAGAATTATGAAAGGATGAGAAAGATTATTGTGAATTGCTTGATTAATATTGATCTACAAGGGTCCTATTTATAGGAGTACAATGGGGTACAGGTATAATATCACTAGGATATTCTAAGAGATACAGATTACCTAAAATAAAGATTCTAAGAGATATAATTAACTAAACAATAATATATTCTAGAGATATTATATTAATATCTCTAATATTTATCGCTTTTATTTACTCCCATTTTTTTCCTCCGTTGGTCATAAATATCTGGGAGGATCGGGTATAATCTGTCGAAATATTATGAAAGGTAAACACAAAAGATGTGAATCAAGCGAAAGGTTTTCCCGAGAAGGCTCTTCAAACGAACTGATTCGAGATTCGTGGCACTGAACTTTGAATCTGGTATCACTGGACTCAAAACTCGCCTTGCGTATATGTGCGCGAGAATCAAGCGTCGCGCATAAGATAAAGCGTTTCTTTCACCCGAGTGCTCCATACGACCATACTCATTCCCCTTCTCGTAAGTTGCTTTTTCAAACAATCTCGACTTCAGTTTTTTTGTTCCCGTCAGATCAACCCGTCTTACCGCTTTCCTTCGTAGAGTTCTTAACCCGTCTTACTGCTTTCCCCCACGGATTCTTGTTTTCTTGTCACTATAAAATGTAAACATATAGGAGCACAAACTTGCACGAGGAATAGCGACTACTCACAATAATTAATACCTACTAACGACTAAATAAATAGTACATTTGTTTTATTCATTTATTTAAATGCCTGAACTTTTCGCAGAGGTTCCTGAGAGTACAATCATCGAATCACTCATGGTATAAATAAAACCCGTTTATCACAAGTTATTGAACTACAGAATATTTGCTAATGTATTCAATGCAGGTTGAAGTTCAGAATGTCACTACGGGTATCACTACAAAGACAACTACTGGTATCAACATGTTCAAGTCCATTAAGACAACTGGGAGCCACTTCTGTTTTCTTTCGCCACCACACCCATCTTATGCTTGGCCAGGCCAAAGCGCAACTAAAACTTAACCAATCGATCATTATCTCCCGCAACAAGACGTGTTGGAGGCTACATGCTTGATCCATTGATGGAGTCAACTCTACACATGTGAAAATGTTTGGCGTTTTTCTACCGTGAACTTGCCACAACAACAATGATATGAATGTGGCTGAACCTACATCAGGGAGAACTAGAGGATGTCTCTATGTACTTGAGACATGAGATGTTTGATATAGTTTGGAGTCTCGGTCTCTGAACACATGTTTCCGATGATGTTGATGTTGTAAGTAGGTGTACCAGTAAAGTATTGTTTATAAGAAGGAAGCTGTGTGATTACTGCAGTGAGAAGATGTAAAAGGTGAGTCAGCCATCATTACTTAGGATGGGCAGACGAATGATGAATTGATGATATCTGAAAATGCTATCTAGAAGCTATTCACTCCACTTTGGCCAACCACTTACGACTTACATTTCCAAAGTCTTAGCTAAAAGTTATGTTCGATCAAAGGACTTTTAGTTTTGTTTAAAATGGAGGGTAGTTGCCCACCACATGGCACTGTCAGAGCTGCAGTCAAGGATTCTGAATATAAAAGTGTCGCCTCAGACACAGAAGGCTACTACAATTGCAGCAATCCGTTCTAAAAAGGTGCGCACAGTACTGTTCGCTGTTTTAACTTGGACATGTTGTTCATCTGCAACCAACTGTAGATGCATTGCTGATTATAATCCTTGAATTGGTCCGCAGGCGAAGTTAGTTCTCCAGGACGACAGGCACTGGCTGGATGTTACTATTCCAGATGCTGACCTATCCAGAATGCATGCTTACTTGGGCTGCTCCCACTGCAGCAAGCGTTCTAACACGCCACCAGGAACTACCTAAAAATGAATCTTAGACGATGTCAAGCAAAAGGAGGAAAGTAAGGAGCGGGAAGGGGAATAAGAAGACGAGAAGCTGGACAAGAAGGACGAATAATCTTGGTAGGTGGACATAAACAACCAGAAAAAAGTAACGTTAGGGGAAGAAGAATACGAAAGAGTGAAACAAAAGGACGTGAAGGGTAAGATTAGTGAAAGGGACGAACCATTGTTAAACTAGATAATCAAAGATAGTCATATATAAGGATGAATCTTGAATGATGAGGAGGAGCGGAGGCGGGAGAAAAGGGACGAATAAGGGAAAGGGAAGAAGATGTGGATATGAAAGTGGTAGATGAGGAGGACAACTGATCTTAGTAGGACGGGATGGTGAATGGGTAGAAGAGGAACATTAGAGAAAAGTGAGGGGAAAAAGAAGAAGGGTCGGGGGAAACACTTAAGGTAAACTAAACTAAATGACAGAAGCAGGGTCTATTTAATGATGAATCTTGGATCGAGAGGAGGGGGAGGCACATGAGAGAAGGAAGAAGATAAAGGGCATGTAGATGAGGGGTACGAGGAGAACGCTTGGTGGAAAAGGGAAGGGAAAATGGGATGTATATGAGGAAAATCGATAGACAAGTAGGAGGAACGTATAGAGGAACAACGTTAGGGAGAGAGACAAGTGAAAGAAGTTGGGTCTAAGGGACGATACCCTCACTGAATTAATGACCAAAACAAGTTATTTTAAGCATGTGTCTTAGATTACAAAGAGGGAAAGAAGAAGGAGAAGTTATTCTAAGTTTCTCCCAATTTTGCTCCCAACGATGGGAAATTTCATATATGGAAACGAATCTTAGATGATGAGAAAGATAAGGGAAAGGATAATGAAGTGTGAAGGATGATGAAAAAATATCTTAGTGGTACAGGAGAGAGGGATGAGAAAAATAATGTTAAAGAGGGGGGGGGTGGGGTAATAAGGAGGGAGGAGCATGTGGGAAGAGAGAGTATGGAATCTGATAGTTTGAAACAGTTGAAATGATGACATAATCGCTAAAATAAATGACAAAAACACTATATCTGGAAAAATAGATCTTAGACAGTGACGAGCAGAAGAAGGAAAGTAAGGAGCAAGAAAAGGAATGAGAAGACGAAAAGCTGGACAAGAAGGATGAATGATCTTGGTAGATAGGCATAAGCAACCAGAAAGAAAGTAGCGTTAGGAGAAGAAGAATACAAAGGAGTGAAACAAAATGACGTGAAGGGCGTGAAGGGTAAGATAAGTGAAAGGGACGTACCATTGCCGAACTTGATAACAAAAGATAGTCATATATAAGGATGGATCTCGATTGATGAGGAGGAGGGGAGGAGGGGAGGCGGGAGAGGAGGGACGGATAAGAGAAATGGGAGGAAATAGGGAATATGAAGGTGATAGATGAGGAGGACAACCGATCTTAGTAGGAGGTAACGGTAAACAGGAAGAAGAGGAACATTAGAGAAAAGTGAGGGGAAAAAGGAGAAGAGTCGGGGGGGACAGTAAGGTTAAACTAAACTAAATGACAAAAGCGAGGCCTATTTAAGGATGAATCTTAGATCGTGATGAGGAGGAGGCACATGGGGAAGGAAGAAGATAAGAACATGTAGATGAGGGGTACGAGGAGAAGGCATAGTGGAAAAGGGAAGGGAAAGTGAGATGTTTATGAGGAAAACTGATAGACGAGAAGGATAACTATGAGAGAAACATTAGGAAAAACAAAAAAAATGATATGAGGGAGTGCATGAGAAGAATGGTGAAACATAAGAAGGATAGAAACGGATTAATGAACGAAATTATCTAAAATAGATGACAAAAGAAAGTCATATTTAATTCTGAATTTAAAAAGGATTGTAGGAGGATGAGAAAGCTAAAAAAAGGAGGTGGAGGAAATTAAAAATAATCATAGTTGATGAAGAAATGGGGGCAATAAGAAGGAGGGCTTTAGGGGGAGGTGATAAGGGGGGAGGGGTGGGAAGAGGAGTGGAAGGGGAAGGACAAAAGGATGAAGAAGAAGAATAGATTAATCTTAATAACGGAGAAATAAGAATATGATCGGAAGAGGTGAAACATTAAGGAGAGATATAAATGAGTGTCGGAGATATGATGAATAATGTGAGGAATGGAAGGTATTGAAGGTGCACACTTTCACTAAAGTACATGAAAAAGAAATTTTATATATAGAAACGAATCTTAGCTTATGAAGAGAACAAGGAAAAGAATAATGAGGTGAGAAGGATGATGAAAAATGATCTAAGTGGACGAGACGAGAAAAGAGGAACAAGAAAAGGAATGTTAAAAGGGGGGTGGTGAGGTGATAAGGAGAGAGGAGTATGTGCAAGAAGGAGATAAAGATAGTCATATATAAGGACGAATATTGAATCATGAGGAGGGGCATAAAAAGACACAAAGAAAGGAGAACGGGGGAGACAAAATAGGAAGAAGAAAGTGAATGATTAAGAAAATTGATGTTCATAAATGGTAATTGAGGAACATGAAAAGGCGGATCAAGAAGAGGGTTCAAGGATGAGGTAGTGAAGAATGGGAAGGATTGAAGAAGTTAAAGATATGACACTCCTACATGAGAAAAGAAGTCCTATCACTAGTAGAAAATAACCCTTTGGAACCGGTTGTAAACTACCCTTTGGAACCTTTTTTCAAAGGTTCTACTGCCACAGATTCCTTTGGTCTGGAGCTTTGGAACCGGTTGTAGGGTGGTTCCAAAGATGACCTTTGGAACCGGTTGTTGGTTGAACTGGTTCCAAAGGGTATACCATTGGAACCTGATGTAACTACAACTGGTTCCAAAGGGTATACCATTGGAACCTGATGAAACTACAACCGGTTCCAAAGGATGTATCATTGGAACATGTTGTAATACACAACCGGTTCCAAAGGGTGTCCAATTGGAACCTGTTCTAGGCTAGAACCGGTTCCAAAGGGTGTTAATATTTTTCAAAAAAAAAATCAAATCCACGACTATATATAAAAGATAATCAACGCACTTCAACAATATATTTACCTGCTTCATAAATTAATTAATAAAAAGAATGCCATAAAAATGAAAAAATAATATTTTTATTAATATTATACTGAAAATTACAATCTAATGTTCATCGTACACATCGTAAATATTGCAATGTTCACATCAATTAATCGGCCATTCACACATCATAAATACTAAAATCTTCTTTATATTCGTGGTTTCTTCCTTGATATAAGGAAGCCCTCCCGTCGTACACCTTAGTAAGTCTGTTGAGCTTGTAGCAAAACAAGGAAAGAGAATTGCGACGAATACTCACTTTCGTTTATGTTAATGCATCTTCCTGACTACGTTACCTATTTGACAATTTATTCCTCATATATGCAATAGAATTCTGCTTGGAGAAAGAGGGCTGCCGGCTTCTTTTAACATCATTACATGCTGCTCAAGTTCACACATCAGGCACCAGTTATTGCGCGACCTAGTTACACATTAGAAAAAGAAATTCAGGCACCTTAAATACAGGGAAAAAATATAAAATATTTTTTGACAGCAGAGTTAGATTCTTACACGCTCTTGAATGAATTCGGACCAACACATAGACGACTAGAGGTTTTGTGCATGTTAAAGACTGCAGCAGCGCATTCACGTAGAATTGTATATGGAATTAAATAAATGTTGAATTGAGATCGATTAAGATGCTAGATAATTTGCAATTTCATGCATGAGATAAACAGAATTCTGCTAAAAAAAATTGCAGACAACTATGAACTGAAACTGTACATGTTTCCACAAGTTTGTAGGCCTCAGAGAAAAATCAAATACTGCCCACAACATGATTAAGGAACTTATATTGTTTTAAGTTTAAGCGGTATGTACCCACCTAAAACAAGAATTTATGTCCAAATATAGTTCATAAACAAGAATTAGTGTGCTGAAAATTTCAGTGAGATAAAATATTTTGACAAAAAAATATAGTTGCATGCCAAACATATGTTAGATGATCAACAAGAAAGATAAAAGGCTACAGAGTATCTAACAGAGTATGCTTAAAATGTCGATTTGTTTACTTAATTAATTGTATTGGACCCGGCAAACAGGTACTGAGTATTAAGTAAAATGATTAGATCCATCACTAATCTAGTAATTCCACAAAATAATAGCGGTATATTTTTATATACTCCAACATGCATGTATAACAATCTAATTATGATCTAATGAGTAGGGGTATTAACTAATTGAGTTTATAAATCCACAAAAGTGTCCAAAAGAGAGAGTTGACTAATGATAAAGTGGAAGAAGTGACATGTGAGTGGGAAGTACCAGCACAAGTCCTGGCAATGGTGAGCTTGTAAACCAAGATCAAGATACTAATATCATGAGAAGCTTGAGCAGCAACATACAAATATGAATGATTCTTAACAAATAGTTTGAGCAGGACAAGTGAGACGAAAACTGCAACTGCACCAAAGTTCACTTTCTCCCGCACAGTCCTGCTTCTAATTAACCTCCCTATCTTCCTCATTGCTACCGGTGTCTCCACCACCTTCGTTTCACTTCCTATAAGCATGAAAGGCTATATAAAATGACTCCAAACAGCCTCCACATTGTAGCCAAAGACATGTCACAGTAAATAACTGAAGGAAAAAAAAGGCCTCCACATTCTCCAAAGGCTACATTTCTCTATTGCAGTAAAAAGAATGCAATGCTGATGTGAATTGCTTAATGTTGATTTTCTCGGTTTTGGTTGCTAGAATTGCATTGCCATACCAGTATCAGGGGACTATGGGTCTGGCTTCAAACCAGATGGTGGAAGCATAGGTTGAGAAGCAGGCATTCCTTGCCCTAGCTTAACCCCTAGTTTATAGAAAGGAAACAACAAAGTAAAATAAAATAGATAGGACAAGGAACAAGATGGGACAAAGCATAATACTGTTTCCAGGTGAGCCATAATGTAGTCTCAAGAATTACGTAGACGGCTACATCACAATTTACAAAAATCAGTCTAGTGAGCTATTTTGTTTATTCCATGATTTCACCGTAGACAAGAACAAAGGAATAATGAATCTGTTCGATGTTGGAAGAAGATAAAGGGAATCCCTAGTTAAAGTCAACCATAAAATGTACGAGGCTGAACACACTTGGACCAGATGTAGAGCCATATCCCGTATTACCATGAGATGGATAAGAAAGACCAGTCAAACACATGAGTATTTCATCCAACTTAATGTTGTCAGGAAGTGTAGGGGGAAGGAAGTGCCCTTCTAACTCTTAATGAAAGCATGCTATCACTATCCTGGTCAGATAGATCCCATAATTGGTTCAAGACCTCTGAGATAATATGTAAAAGACCACAATGAGTACAAAGAAACTATTGACTTTAGGATTTGGGCTTTGTGAAGCAAACAATTTGATTAAAAAAAAGTGTAAGATAGTGTGACAATGGCACAATCATGAAAATATAGCCACATACACATTGCAACTACACAAGAATAATTAGATCCTACCTCTTTGTAGCCTCCAGCTCGGAAAACCTAAGTTTCGACTACAAAAGACACATGAGTTGGCTTAAGTCGTTCAAATATCATAAACCCTTATTCGTATTCTTCAGTGTGATTCCGAAATCACTGTTCCACAATAAAGATCAATAAGAAAATACATTAAATATGACCTCATTGGAAGGAATATTGATTAGTATTGTGTATTGACTTAAGAATACATCAACTAAACCTAAACGAACAAAGATGATTGTCGAAAAACATTCCAATTACGAAATCAAAAAAAAAAATTCCAATTACAGGGTAAGAAATCAGCAGCCTTAAGCCAATAGTGAATAGTGTTGTACTAAATCAATCATGCTACATTTGAAATGTCTCAATTTCTAATTACTCACAACTAACCTAAAATTCAAGTCGAAATCATCAATTGTACATTAGATCTAAACTATACTCTGTATATCATGAATCAAATAAAGCGAAATTAGTCACAATGAACTTAAAATTCAGTTCGAAAACATCAATCGTGAGCTTCAACATAAGATTCAGGTTTAATTAACCTAAGATTAACCGAATGAGAATTTGAATGTAGTCCGTATAAAAGCGATTACCTGATCGATTGTGAAGGAAGAAGAAGCCGGAGTAAAGAGTGGTGTACCAAGATTAGCGATACACTCTGATTGAAAAGAGAGAGAAAACGTTGAATAAGGGTTCTTCGTGTCTTCTTCTGTGCGTCTTCATCTTCTTCGTCAGTTTAGGGTTCTTCGTTCTTCGTTCTATTTTGCGTTTTCTGATTTTTTTTATTTGGCAGCAAATGTTTTCTGATTTCTAAGTTGGGTTAGTTCCTTGTGTTTTGGGTTTCAAATTTAGAATTACTCTTTGGAACCACTTGTTCGAAAAATAGGTTCCGTTAATGCAAAGGTTTTTAATAAGGTCCAAATATTTTACCCTCTACCTTTCGCACCTCTTTTTAGTTAAAAACCGGTTTCATTGATAAGTTCTTTGGAACCTATTCAACCTACAACAGGTGCCAAAGCATTTTAATATGGACTAAAAATTTTAGACACTATTTTTGGAACCTCTTTTAGTGAACAACCGGTTCCAATGATAAGGTCTTTGGAACCGGTTCAATTTACAACAGGTGCCAATCATATTTTAGGTCATCTAAGGAACCTCTTTCTTTAACAACCGGTTCCTTTTAATAGGTTCCAATGGCATTAGTTGTACTAGTGTATCACTTATTGGAGGGGCGGAGGTGAGAGAGTTGTGACAAATAAGGGATATGGTAAGGACAAGGGGATATGAAGATGGTGGAAGAGGAAGACAACTGATCTTATTAGAAGGTAATAATTAACAACAAATTTAGATGTTATTTTGAGGGACCGGACCCTTTTTTTTAAATTGGCGGGACATGAAAATTCCAAGAGACGGACCCAACGTGTGAGTCTGATCAGTGAAGACATTACATTCCTAACAGAATATCCTAAATATGCCCTGGTACCATTATCTATGAAAACTACAGGAGGTGGTCAAGCGAATAACTTTCAAGAGTGCCACTACAGACCCACTAGAGATGTGTTGGTGCGATTATGCCCAGAATTCTACGAGGATTAGGAAGCTGCTATGATGTCCCATAAAATGGCTGCAAATTCGCGATCTGTAGCTTATTTGTTGTATGTATTATATTTGTCGCATCAAAGTCTTTTTTGTGAATAGTGTGTTTTATGTAGAATGTCAGCTCAAACATTTATTTAGAATTTGTACGCGAACTTTCATACAGCGACGAACTTTCTCTGTTGTCCTGTTTTGAAGTCAACTTCTCTTGACGTTTTCAACTGTGATGATGTTTAGAATACGAGATTGATCGGTTACCCACAAATTGTGTATGTCGAACACCAAAATGCACAGATATATGGTAATATTTCTCTTCTTTCCACACTTATCAACGATTTCGTTACTTAATGATCACGCTTAATGTTTTAACTTTACTACACGCTGCTTCCTTGGAACACTGCGCGCATCAAGTGCTGCACACAAAGCGAAACAACAACTGCTGACCACACTGAATTACCGGAGCGTGTTGGTCCAGCGATTTGTGCGTGAAGGTGAAGCAGGCCTGTGTTGGTCCAACGACGTCGCTCTCAACAAGTAACATCCTGCAGTGGGTGGTGAAGCAGGTTGTAGTGGCTGACGATGGTGTCGACGAACCAGCGACCAGTGCTGGCACTCCAGCAATGAAGGTACAGGCTCAAAAAGATGAAACAAACGTAGCCGACGCAGAGGAGGTCAGCACTGATGAACCGGTCAGCAAAAGCTCAGATGCCACCGTCGACACTTCGCTGCCCAAAGCTCCTCATAAAACTTAGAACTTCATCCAGCTCCTTTAGCTGGCGTAAACCAGACCTCTGTCATCTTATTCATAGCTTATAACTTTTGTCTGCAACTCATCGAAAACTTGTGATGAAAAAACAAGGACCGTATTATGTATGGCCAGGTGTTGCTCGAACTACCTAATGTATCCCTAACGTATCTTCGTAGTATCTGTCAAACAAGTTTTACAGTACCCCTTTCAGGTTTACGTTACACTGCAAGGGTACGTTTGCTGCTGCTACGACAGACGTTTGCTAAAACATACTTCTTTCATCTTGGAGCTTCGTGCGCAGACTCACAAAAACGAACTGTATATCATTGCTGTTTATGATCCCTGCATTGATCCGCAGGCGAAGTCAGTTCTTCAAGACGATAAGCACTGGCTGGATGTTACTATTCCAGATGCTGACCTATCCAGAATGCATGCTTATTTGGGCTACTCCCACTGCAGCAAGCGTTCCAACACGCCACCAGGAACTGCCTACACTTGCTCCGCGTGCTCTGTCCCAGACTGTACTTCGGAGCCACGGTATGTTCAGCGCCATCATACTACTTAACATTCACTATGACGTCCGGTACCATCCGCCCACCTCAGGAACTGGATTTTTTTGCCCACATTAACCTTTTATATGCTCAAATAAGGTCGTAATGCACACGAATTCCTACAGGATCACTTTCAATTGTGAGATATCAGACGAGACAGGCACATTACCAATGACGGCTTTCACCCCGACCGTTTCAAAACTGTGTATGATGTCGGCGTCCGACTTGTTCCACATGAAACATTCTGTGAGTCGATATCCACCTATACATGCATACTGACCAAGCTACTAGACACGAAGAGTACATTGTAACACGTTGTCCACACCTGTACAGGAAAACAATGAGGCTTTTGAAGTCATTAGGGAAACATTGGAGCGTAGAAAGTTCAGGGTGTGTGTTGGACCGGCGAAGACGCTGTCAACAAGTAACATCCTGCAGTGGATGATGAAGCATGTAGAAGTGGCTGACGATGGAGTCGCCACACCAGCGAACAATGCAGGCACCCCAGCAAGTACTGTACAAGCTCGGGGAGGTGAATCGATTGTAGCCGTTGCGGAAGAGGTAGGTGAAGTTGATTCAGGCAGCAGCAGCTCGGCTACCGCGATCAATAAACCGTTGTCTGAGACTCCCCGTTCAAACTAAATCTGCGTCCCGCTTATAAATCTATTGTTAACCAGAACTCTGCCATTTTCGCATGGCTTAAAACTTTCGTGCTTACTCGTCAGACAAATGCGATGGAGAAACAACCACCATATTCTAAGTAGATGTATGTTATGCGAACTGCCAGACTTTAACCATAAAATATCCTTGTACCTTCCGCTAAACAAATTTGCACGTACCCCCTTACATAATTACGCTATTCTGCATATCTACATTTGCAGGTGTCGCGACAACCGTTCACTCAAAACTGCTTCATATGTATTGCAGCTCTGGGACACATTGTACAGACCCAAGCAACTGTTATCCAAACTGACACTGCAAACGAAATGTAGACCGCCACAACTATATTGCCAGATTGTAGACAGATCAATGGACATGCATAAAAGGATAGTGGAAACTACTAAAGTGGCCGGTCTCTTGACACATGACTAACAGAACACACCTTTGCTACAATTATGTTTGCTTTCGGTGTCCCTAACCAAAACTTTTGGTCAGCACTTATCTTTATTACTAAACGTAGTCCCTTTCGATTTGTACACATTTCCGTCGATATAATTCAATTCATCGGTACCCCTCTCAGGTTTATGATATATTACGATTGTATGTTTACTGCTGCCCGTGTGCCAAAAACTACTTTCGTCATTTTGGAGCTCCGCGCGCATCGCGCGCGGATAAACAACTAGTACTATTAAAAGGCAAGCATTTTGGAGTTAATTAATAAAACATCCATCATAGTATGCCAAGTGGCAGCTCTCTTTATCCCTTATCCCGCCAAGTGGCAGCTCTCTTTGCCACTTATCCCTCCACTTAAATATTTTATAACTAAGTCATATGAATAGTCTTTAAAGATCATAAAAAATAGCATTATTATATGTTCTTTTTATATTTCTCCATTTCATTAACACCTCATAATATGCCCTACATAAACAACATTTTAATACTTGAGATTAATGATACAGTACTTAAATTTGGTTTTTTTAAGTATATATGGATATATATGAGCTAAATAATTTAGTTCGAGTTTGTAAAAGTGATTTTATTTTGTAGTTAATGGTTAATAGTTGCGGTACAAAAAGGAGAAATTGAAACATTCAAATTTACTCAACAAATAAGCAAGCTAATACTAACAAATTAGCATTGTTCTCTAAGAAAAAAGAGTTTTGACATTTCTTATTTAAATGTTATTCATCACTGTACTATGAAAGATTAACAGTTGGTGACTTCGAAATATCTCCGTTTTCTTATCTATAAATATAATTAAAAGATATGGAGTAATATGTTTCTATCAAAAATATTGTTTAACTTATTCTAATTATAAAATACCAAAATTTAGTATGTTGCTTTTCGATCGAATGAGGACATTAATTAAACAAATGACATTCATACTCTTCCCTCCTAATTAGTTTCTTGATAAGTGTAGTTTGTAGTGCCTAATTTGTTGGGTTTTGGTCCCATTTTCCTTGTGGAATCGCTCCTTGGGAGCGGTTTATGGGTTACTTATGCTCCTTCTAGTTCGTTTTAGGTTCCCGAGACCATACATGAAGAATTGGAACGATTCTGACTCGTTTCATACACTTTTAGAGCCAACGAAGAGAAGGAACGATCACTCGATGCCTTGGATGCGATCCCGAGACCTTAGGCTCGATCCCGAGCCCCGAGAATCGGTGGGAAGCCCATGAGAAGCAAGGAAGGACCAAAAAGATCTTAAAAGAGGCCTACAAGGTCCTTCCCGAGCGGGATAATGCCTTCCCGACCGGGAAGGAAGGTGCGAATTGAACTGCTGCTGTTTGGAGTCCTTCCCGACCGAGAAGGGGGCTTCCTGACCGGGAAGGGACCCTTCCCGACCGGGACCACCTCTTCCCGACCGGGAAGGGCCCAGTTCAGACCCGCGTCAACTCCTTTCTTCTCCTTCACTCTTGTAACCCTATATATACCCCCCCCCCCCCCCTCTTGTAATCCTATGTTATGTTATTCATTACCCATTAAACCCTAGACTACTTTAGGTTAGATTAGCCTAGATTAGTGTAGATTAGTCTTTAGTTAAACGTTAATCTTACTTTAATCCTTGTATTAAGGGAATTCTTCAAGATTCAACCAAGATTGACAACCTTGGGAGATTGTTTTGGGTTTTTCTCATTAATACAGGTTTCAATCTTTCTTCCTCTTGTTAGTAGGTATAATCTTCTCATCCTTCTTACTATTAATCATTGTTTAATCTTTCAAGTTTTAATCTTTGATTGTTGTTTATTGTTCTTGCTAGTTTCTTTATGTATGTTTTGTTGTTTGTGTTGATTCATCTTTTTATGGTTAGGATTAGTTTAGTTATGTTTGAGTAGTCCTCTAGCTAGGGTTAGTAGGGGGATTTGGGTATTTAGTGGGTGATTAAGGGTTTGTTTAAGATGTTGGTGGAAGTTTTGGTTGCCTCTTGGTTAGATGCATAGAACATGCTTGATGAAATGCTTGAATGACATGTAGATGCATATGCTTGTTTTTCTTGCCTTTTCTCTTGTGGGTGGTGGTTTGCTCGTAGGTTTGGTTCCCTCATTAGTAGCGAGAGCGTGGTGAGGATGACCTCTAGGTCGGTCTACGTAGCGAGACCCCGGACGTAACCTAGGCTACGAAAGCACGCTAGTAACCCCGTTTGTCATGTGTGTCGCTAAGTTGGGTTCTTGCGCGAGAGCGAGGAACCTCTAGGATGGTCTACGTAGCGAGAGCCCGGACTACACCTAGATAACCCGACTACCCCTTCACCTTAGGTCTTCCTCGATCATTCCATCACCCTTGAACCCGACCTAATCCTAGCCCTTTTCTTATTTGTTTTCTTCGTCACCTTAGTCATAGTCTTAGCCTTCTCCCCTTCTTATCATTCTAGTTTAGCTTAGTTCATTGACCTAGTCTCGTATTTGGGTGACCTTAGTCTAAATGCCTCATTACCGTCCCCGTGGATTCGACCCGATTTGCCCTATCTACGTGTAGGTGTAGTTGGATATTATTTGACGGTGGGGATCCACGACAAATCCCTCACCATCATTTCTATTATGTTTTTTTAACTTAATAATAATAAAGACGATAACGATAATTAAACACGCAACTAATGATATTAACAATTTATGAGGAAAAAAAGCAATTGATAACCAACGGTGGTAATTATTGATAATAACAAAAGTAAGACGCGTAATTAACACTTTACAATTAAACGATCATGACGTAAATGATAATTAAACAATTAATTAACACTAAATTTAATCATTTGCATAAGTCTAAAAAATATTTAGATAAATGATACGAGTATTAAGCAAATAATTGACGGTTTAAAGATCTAATACACTTTTTTTTAAAAATAAAACCCCGAAATTGTCCAAGACATCTTCGAGACTAGAACACTTCGAAGTCATATGGATGAGAACACTTCGACGCTAGAATAAAAGGGATCAACGTAAAACAAACATACCCCGTGCATTTGCACGGGTGGAAAAACTAGTTTATTGTACAATTTCAGCAATATGTAGGTAAAATATTTTAATGAAATGGGATAATAAATAAAAAATGGAGGGAGTAATTATTATTATACTATTATTATTACTAATTAATAATAAATACAGTAACAACTAACATTTATAATAATAATAATAATAATAATAATAATAATAATAATAATAATAAATAATTAAATAAAAAATAATAATAATAATAATAATAATAATAATAATAGTTAATTAAATAATAATAATAATAATAATAATAATAATAATAATAATAATAATAATAATAATAATTTAATGAGAATAATCAAAACTATGGGTTATGTTCCGATATTACTCCCAATTATTGATTAACTAAAAAAATTCCAAACTATTCAATAATTGCTCATTTTACTCTAATTGACCGGCAACCTATTGAACTGGTTATTTAAAAATCCAAAAGAAAATTAAACATATCTCGACCTCTTCTCCTAATTAAGTTCTGAGTTCTGACGAACCATCCTCATTTTCATCGTCACCAACTTTTCCAATTTTTCATCGGACATCATCTACCTAGCCAAAATCGAACCATGTATATTCAACTGCGATCGTGAAGTAAATAGCATGGACCAATTTATTTATTTCTTTTTCGATTTCAATCATACATTTTTCTTTGTTATTGTTGTTTGAAATTAGTAATTGTACTTATGAGTTGCAAGTTTAAATTTGTAGGGTTAAAAATTTGATTAAAATTAGTAAAAACTCTTTCAATTTATTGTTTTTAAACTGACATTGTTAGTGACATTACTATGTGTTTCATTTGCTTTTGGAGAAATCCTTACCAAAATTTGCGAAGGTTAATTGGATATACTATATAGGTAATTTTATGGAAGAGGAAAAAATGGAGTTGATGAAAATGAGGGAGCAATTTACTGAGGATAGCAATTTATGTCAGACAATAAGATAGGTAAGTTTATGGAGGAGGAGAAAAAATGGAGTTGATGAAGAAATGGACTTGAATCAAATTTGTGCATGTTTACTGACTTGACACGAAGTTTTGCGTCTCATGAATTAGGGCCTGTTTTTGGGATACTGGATATGAATATTTGGTTGTCTTGTGTTTTAAGTGGTTTTACAAAGATGGAAGAAAGAAGGGATTTTCTACTTGGTATTCATATGTTTTTTGCTATTCTATATGGTACTCCTGTACTTTTATAATCACACATATTATCCCTCGTTTTTAGTGTATTTTATCTCTAATCTCTATATCCTTAATGATATTTTCCGTATTTTTTTTACTTTCTTCTTCCATTAATTGTGTCCCTTATACAAAAAAAGGAAGGTTTAAGATTAACATAACAACCACTTAAGCATAGTTAAAGCAACACAACTAACGAAAAGAGGAAGTCAAAGAAGACGGAAAACGTTATTAAGGGTATGAAGGCATAATACCCTAATAGTGGGGGTATTATGTGTGATTATAAAAGTGTAGAGATATCATATAAAAAAATAAAAAATATGGATACCATGTACAAAATCTCAAGAAAGAAATATGGGTCTTTTAGACCATCCCCATCCAACCTCATGACCTAGGTCAAGTTGGATGGGGGTCATGCTAATGGTTGATTAGAGAGCACCAACGTAAATAATTAGGGTGACAATCAAGTATGGAGTGTCAAAGCATGACCCTCACGCACAAGTGGATGACCTCCACCAAAAGTACTCTTTTTGCCAAAGGTGGCCCCACTTCTGCCACAAGCATTTCACACTCCAACGGATACTTTTTTTTTACACTGACAATTCACATGCCAATAGTACTATTCATACTTTTCCAACGTCTATTTTTTTTTACAACAACTATTTTTTTCCTCTATAAATAATCATACACTCCTACAAAAAATATTACTCATAACCTTATTCTCATATTCTCATATTTAAAAAATCTCATATTCTTCTATACTTAAAAAATAAAATTCTACTTATAATATGGATTTTAATAATTCTTCTTCCCCAAATTTCAACGATTACACTGATGACATTCACCATTTCGATTTAAATCTAAGTACTCAAAATTATATTCCTACTTTTACTGATTTAATTTCCGAAAGGCAAAATTATGAAAATATTGATCGGTTTGATGACTCAATATCATTGTCTCAGTTCTCAACTCAAGGTTTTGTTGAAAACACTCCAATTTCTTCTACAAAAACACCATCAAGGGTCCAAAAAAAACAATCCAAATCGAACCCCATTGAAAAATCAAATTGGAATGAAAAGGAAGACGTTGCGCTTATGTCGAGTTGGTGTTTGGCTAGCGAAGATCCAATTGTTGGTAAAAATCAAAACACATTAACAATGTGGAAAAAAATAAGTGAGTTATATGAACAATCGAGGGTCGAAAACGAAAATAGTACCCAACTAACTATTAGGAGTATCGATGCTATGAAAGGTCGTTTTAAGCGGCTCAACACCATTGTCAACAAATGGGTTAGTTGTTATAGCAAAATTATTAATCGACCACCGGCGAGTGGCACCAATATAGAAGATGATATTGAGGCAGCTCAAATATTATTTCGCAAAGGCAACAACGGTAACGATTTTGATTATTTTGAAGTTTACAACAACGTTATGAGTAAGCACCCAAAATGGAGCTTACCAAACAACAACTTTAGTGACATGTCAAATAAAAGTAGTTCCAGCTCAAAAAGATCGAGGTCGGATTTCGATACCACCCCTAGTAGTGTTGGTATCTCCACTCCATCTAGTGTAAATTACGATGAAGACGTGAATAGACGTCCAGAAGGTCGGGAGGCGGCCAAAAAGAAGCGTAATGGGAAATCAAAAATATCAAAATCTATGTTTAGTGAAGACGATCAGTCATGTATTGAAAAGCACGGGGATAATATAAAGTTACAAATGGAGGCTAGACAAAGACGTATTGACGCAGATTTGAAGATTGAGGAAAGTAAGAATTTGCGACTGAAGACCAAAATGGAGATGAAAATTTTGGATACATTACTTTCAAAACAACATTTAAGTCCAAAGGATGAAGAATTGAAGGAAAACTTAGATTAAAATACTACTCTGATCTTTATATTTTGAAATTTCGTATTTTTAATTTTTAGGGGGATTATGTCGTCATGTTCATCCTTCAATTACGTCTTAAGAAATATTCTGTTTTTATGTAGTGTAGTTTATTTTTATTTTTATGTAGTATAGTCCATTTTCAATTGCGTCTAAGGAGTATTATATTTTGAGAACGTGATGCACTTTATTAAAAAACACTTCAATTTTAAATTACCATACGCTAATACAACATTAAACCATTACTAATATTCCGTAGAACCAACATTAAACATTAAAATTAAACATTAAACCATTACTAATATTCCGTAGAACCGACATTAAACATTAAAAAATAAACAGTAGGATTGACATCACAACATTAATCCTCTTCGGAAGTAGAGCCGACTGGTGAAATTTCTTCCATATAATCGACACATATATCGATCATATCAAGCTTTTCTTGTGGAAGTAACAAGCTTCCTCCCTCACCACAAAGTTCAATGACAAATCCCCATTGGAGAACAGTTTGAAGTCGCTTGAATAGCTCAAGCACGTCACTCTTAAAACGTTCGAGTTCATCATATTTAATACGTACAGTATCTATATAAAAGAAATTTTGAGCCAAAATCAAAATAAACATATGTTATTTAAAAAATATATATATAACACATACCGTTTGAAACAACTTCAGAAAGAACTGGGAATGAAACGGGGACAGTAGAGCTGGTAAGAATTCTATTTGTAGTAGACAATGATGGTTCCCTTTCTATCAAACCCCATATGGTCGAAGGTACCACAATGTTGATCAAACGATCAAATAACATACGAGTTTCAGAAATAATTTGATCGATTTTGAATTGGTAGTTCCTGACACATTCGACATTGGTCATGGCTCTAGGCATTATTGGAGAAAGTTGAAATCAGGTTTGAAAAATAATTTTTGGAGAAAGTTTGCAAATTTGGAATGACAAATAATTGGATCTACCCATTCTATTTATAGAGAAAGGGGAAAAAATAGTAGTTGGGTTTCAAATTTTGAAAACGACCGTTCATTGAAAATTTAAAATGAGTCGTTGGAATCGGGTTTGAAATAAAGTGTTAGTTTCAAATTTTGAAAACGACCGTTCATTGAAAATTTAAAATGAGTTGTTGGAATCGGGTTTCAGAAAAAGTGTTAGATTCAAATTTTGAAAATGACCGTTGAAATAAAAATTTAAACTGAATCGTTGGAATTGTGTTCGTTAGATTCAAATTTTCAAAACAACCGTTGCAATACAAATTTAAAATGGGTAATATTGAAAATGATTGTTGCAATACAAATTTAAAATGAGTTATTCACATCGGGTTTGAAAAAAAAGATGGTTATATATACCTATCATTACTCATGTGATAGATATCAAACCCAATACAACATTTTCAATCTTCCTAAATAATAATCACATAGTATATCACAAACAAAAATGTCTACTTCAAGTTGTAGCTCATATTCTTCAAATGACGATGTTGTTAATCAAAATAAGATTTCAGATAATGAATGGGAATCTCAAGTGGATGAAGAATCTGAGCAATTAAACAACCTCATAAGTCAACGTACAAACCAACGTATTCAATCTAATACACAACTCACTCGTACTCCTAGACGACCAAGGAGATATATTGAAAGGAATCGTGAGGATGGTCATCAGCAATTACTGAACGACTATTTTCAGAACCCAATTTATCCTGAGGAGCTATTTCGCCGCAGGTTTCGAATGCGTAAACATGTATTCATGCGCATAGTTAACGCTCTTTCCGACAGTGATGACTACTTCAAACAAAGAGCCGGCGGTAATAGAAGACTTGGTTTCTCAGCTCTACAGAAATGTACGGCTGCAATAAGAATCCTAGCGTATGGTTCTTCTGCGGATTCCGTGGATGAATATTTGCGTATGAGTGAGACTGTCGTAAGGGATAGTCTTAGGCACTTTGCTCGAGGTGTTATTTCAAATTTTGGAACTCAATATTTACGCAGGCCAACTGCAGACGATTTAGCAAGATTACTTCATATTGGCCAGGAACGTGGATTTCCTGGCATGTTGGGTAGCATTGACTGTATGCACTGGGAGTGGAAAAATTGTCCGACGCAATGGTCTGGACAATATGCTGGGAGAAGCTCGAAGGCAACAATTATTTTGGAGGCAGTTGCATCTTATGATTTATGGATATGGCATGCGTTCTTTGGCACACCGGGTTCCCATAATGATATAAATGTTCTTCAACGTTCTCCCGTCTTTGACGATATTTTAGAAGAATCGGGCCCACCGGTTTGTTTCATGGTAAACGGAAAAGAGTATAACTTGGGATATTATCTCGCTGATGGTATATATCCAGGTTGGGCAACATTTGTGAAAACAATTACTGCTCCGCAAATTCAGAAGCATAAATTATTTGCTGCTCGCCAAGAGAGTTGTCGAAAAGATGTTGAGCGTGCGTTTGGTGTCCTACAATCTCGTTTTGCGTTCATTAAGCGCCCTTGTCTACTTCTGAACAAAGATATTATGGGGAAGTTCTTATTGCATGTATCATTATGCATAACATGATAGTAGAAGATGAGCGAGAAACATATCTCCACTATGAAAATATAATCAGAGAGTTCAAAGAAGATCATCCTACATCAGCTAATGATAATCCTTTTGAATATCAGCGTCGCCGTAGATCAGCTCAAGACCGGTTCGTGCAAAATTATGATAACATTCGCGATAATCCAACCCATGTCGCTCAAAAAAATGACCTCATTAAACATATTTGGATGAACTTTCGAGACTAAATTACGTTAATGTTATTTATGGTTCGGAAGTATTTAAATTATTTTCTGTATTTAATGTTATGCACTCCGTTAAAGTTGTATTTTTTTAATCAATGTATGCAGATGTCATATATCAATGTAATCGCTACCCATTTATCAGTTGTAATAATTTAATTGTAATCGTAAGTTTCTATTTTAAAAAAATTGATTGTACGTTTTTAATACACCTCCTCACTATTTAAAAAATAATAATGTTGGTATTAAAATATTTGTAATAATAAATATATGTAAATATAGTGGTAGTTGAAAAAATAAAGTATGAGAGAGATATGTGGAATAGAGAAAGTGAGAGATGATTGGGTTGAAAAGTAAAAAATGATTGGGTTGATGACCTAGGTCATGGTTTTCTGAATGGGAGTGTATAGGATGAGTGAGGGTCAACAAATTGATTAAAACATTAAAACGGGGATGACCTCCATTAGGGTGACCCTTGGATGGGGATGGTCTTAAAAGAAACAAAGAGGAGTGTGAAGGACGTGTGTTTTACCTGAATCATTCACTCTTCACCCGTTTTAATTAGCATGTCAAATTTATTGGGAGTATGAAAAGTTAAATGAATGAATAATACGGATTTATTTGAGTTAATCAATTATCAGTTGGTCTGCGAGCTTAAAACAGGTCAAGTAAGTGTCACTTAAGAAGATAAACAATTGTTCATCTAGGTCCCACCAACCTCACATTTGTCTTATTCCACCTATTTCATATCTATTTGACCCGTTATACGCTTGTGACAAATATCTCCATCACAAACAAGAATTTGTGATCAATAATTGGGTGTAATATAAGAAAGTCATTCATAATTCGGATTATTTTCATTCAATTTTCCTAGAAAAAAATATGGATATCACGTAGAAAAGTGAAAAGTCGAAGGACTACTTCATGGCTTAGACTTAACCAGAACCGGACCAGAACCGAGTCTAACTGGCGGGTGACCCGGGATGAACAGCTGACCCCATCAATTATTATTATTATTATTATTTTTTTATTTTTTTTTTATTTTTTATTTTTTTAAACGGAACAAAATGCTATTGAGGAGGATCGAGCCCCTGACCTACCAACTGGGAACCAAATGACCAAACCACTGACCTACCAAGATTTATTATTGTTATTATTATTATTATTATTATTATTATTATTATTATTATGTCTTTGTCTTCCACTCTTCCTACTTCTTAGGCATTTATTTTACGTGTTAGTATTTTAAGTGATAAGATTAGTGTTATAGATAATAATAAATCTTGAAATGTTTTTGTTAGTGGTGTAGCACTAGCCCATTAACACATGTGGACTCGCCTCTGCCCATATCTACTAAATTATGTACGTGTTACTAATTAATCGATGCATTATTATCATAATCATATACTCCTTATAATATATAGAGGGGATCAGATTACTTCACCTCGCTCTTAGAGTACTCCATATGATATATTAAGGGAGTAGATTTCCGAGAGAGAGAGAGAGATACTCGATATAAAGTTAATCTTAATTTGGATCCAGAATTTTTTGTATGGTGTAGCAAATTTGTAATAGACACATAAGAAAACTTTAATAATATTTTCTCTTTTTTTTCGAACATTTTTAAAGTTTGTTACTCCGTATTTTGTAATTTTAAAAGTATAATAAAAAATATATATTAAGCCTAGTACAAAAATATATTGGGTTAACCTTAGAAGCTAAGTAATACAAAAATATACTACTCAATATAAAAATATAGTCATCAGCATCTCTAGTCTTGATTATTATATTTAAAATATTCTCTCAGTTACACATACATCATATGTATTTTACTTTTTACTCTGAAATACGATACATTAAATCTACAGAAATCACGTAAATCAAAAGATGAGTAACAAAATTTAATGTACCAAAATTCTATATTCTCAATAAAATTGGTGCGGCAAGTGTTACACCATTCTTGTACGTAGGTCCGCCCATGTGTGGTTCAACCCTTAACATCTCCTACCCTTTTTGGTATCTTCTCGTCCAAGTTACTGCGGACATCCCTCCTTCAGACTTGAATGTGGGTCGAGCCAGGCATTCAGCTTACAACTAAAAAAATCCAACCTACAATGTCCAAAAGATTAACTATACTTCACATGTTATCCGAGTGATTAAACAACCATTTTCTCGAGGCCCATGTCCGGAATTCGCAACGGACCTTAGGAATTCTTCACTGGATTTGTCATTCTTTGATTATGTTTCGAATTCACGAAACGTACCCATCTTCTACAACTGCTCGGGAGCTTCTATTTCAAAGCCACCACAATTCTTTTTCAGTTGTCCCAGAGACGCGTTCTCACCATCATTTGTGAGCCTTAACAATTATATGGTGACAACGGATGATAAGCAAGTGACTAATCATCTGAGAAATATATGTAGGTCGGACGTGTTTCTTCCGGTGTTTCGAAACCAAGTGTCCGCCTTGGAGAATAGATTGTCAAATGTCGATGAAGTTGTAACAAAAGGATTTGAGGTGAATTGGGAGGCAAATGAAAGACAATGTGAGGTTCGTGTGCAAGTCGGGGGTCGTTGTCGGTATAATCGGACAATAGACCGTCCGATTTGTTTGTGTAAAGATGGAGTTTAGGTTGAAGTCTGCAATTCACCTGCTGCACCTGGTAATCATTTAATTATTATTATTATTATTATTATTATTATTATTATTATTATTATTATTATTATTATTATTATTCCGATTATGAAACAATCACACCCGAATCAGGTTTGGATTTAGATTAGATTGAGTTCTCTTGGATCTAGCTTGATCCCCATGTCTCACTTCTCCTCTCCTCTAAACGTCGGACCTTCCCGGCGGAGTGGGCTTGTAACCTGCACAAGGAACGCACAGGGGCCTCGGAGGTGTCCGAGGAAACCCTCTCCGATGCCTAAGTCGGTCCGTGTATGCGCTTGATGAACCTTATTCGTGAGGAATAAGGTGGCGTTTTTAGAGTGCGAGTTTAGTGAGAGAAAGTTAATTACCCCTTAATGAAAGAAAATAAGAAGGTATTTATAGGTTTTCATAAGAGAGATAGAGAGAGGGAGAGGACACGTGGAGGCGTGTGCCCCACACATGTTCTTTACCTTAGGCTGAATCAGGAGGGCCTGCCCTACCCCGCCTTGGGTCGGCCGAGTCGTTCCGAGTTCAGGGAAGTTGAGGGCTTCTTCGCCCCCTGGAGGAGGCGCAAAAGGGTCTGACCCTCGGCTGGCTGAGTGTTGGGCCCCAGAACTTGGGCTTGGTAGGAAACGGATGAGACTTTTCAGGAGAGCGCCTTGGAGGGCTAACCGATCAGATCCTGTCGGCAATCCAGGCGGCGGGCTACTTCATGGATTGGACTTAACCAAGACCGGGCTAGACCCGAATCTAACTGGCGGGTGACCCGGGATGAACAACTGACCCCATCAATTGCCCTCGGCAGCTGGGGGAGCAGGGCTCGTGCAGGCTGTCGACACTTATCTGAACTGAATGGGAAGCTGACGTTTGAACTCTATCGCATTAAATGCAATGCGTGTTTCCCAGGGAGAATGTCTTAATTATTTGGGCATGCGAGGCGTCAGAATATCCTCCCCATCATGATTGTATTTCCAGAAAATCCCTCGAGCCTTGTGTTCTGAACGACACTTGTCTCACTCTGCAGGGGTGGTTTGGACATCATTAAATGCTCGGCCTCCTCCCTTCATGACTATAAAGGAAGGATTCCGTTCGGCTCATCTTCACAAATCTTCGAACACCCTTACTGCTTCATCTTTTTTTCTCACAACAATGGGCTGGATAGAGGATAAGGTTTTCAAGAGGGGGGTCCTTGTCAGTACCTTCAGGTATACAGGGCCTATCCCAAAGTTTAAGTACCCAAAGATACTACGAATGATCATTAGCCGATGTAAGCTGATAGCTCGTCGGTCCCCCTTTGCCCGTAGGGCAAATGAGCTGTCGGCGGCTATTCACCGTCCAAGGAAGGTTTCGTTCTTCATGAAGCGGAAGCCTGAATCTTGCACGCAGGTGGGAGGTTGCTCCTACCGAGGCTGCCGCCGGTGCTTTCCCTGGCTGAGGTCACGAAACGCTAACCCTGACATTCATGACTCAGGGTCCTCCCTTCCTACACCGAAGAGGCTGAAAGGCGACCTCGGTTATCCCGAGGGTGCCAAACTGACTAAGTTCGGGGAAAACTAGGATGCCAGCAGTCGTGACTCGGGTGACAGTGAGGGTGGAGGCTACTCGTCAGACCCTGAGATGATGGGGAGTAATGAGGGAGGGGTTAATGACCCCATGGACACCCCAGACGGTTGGGACTGGGGGTCCGATGAGGAGGGCAGCAGCAGCCCCAGGGTTACTTCTTCCCAGGTTCAGACAAAGATTGAAGCTTCTTCCGTCCCCTTGCTTGGCCGAGCTGGGCTCCAGGCACGTTTTGTTTGTAACTGATTTTGAAATATTTGCTTAACTTTGTAATTCTGACCTCCGGGTCTTTTTCTTAATGAAGAAGTTACGACCTTTGTCTTTTTGTTGTTTTTGTTGTTTTTTTTAATGTTCCTTGGATGACGCAATATGACTCTTCCTCTTCCCGTCTTTTTGCGTTTTCGAAGTCTTGGGATGTGATGGATGGGTTAGTTGAGTGTGTGACACGTGTGGGGGATTTTATGGGGAAGAGCCCTGACAGTACAGAATGGTGGGGGACTCTTCAATTTTCTTTCACTATAAAAGACCCTTTCTTCATTCATTCCCCCTTTTCCACACTCTCAACCCCCAGAAAACTCCATCTTCCTTAAATCTTCATCTTCTTCGTTGGGCGATTTTGAATAAGGTGGCGTTTTTAGAATGAGAGAAATTTAATTACCTCTCAATGAAGGAAAATAAGGAGATATTTATAGGTTCCCACAAGAGAGATGGGGGAGGACACATGGAGGCGTGTGCTCCACACATGTTCTTTATCTTAGGCTAAATCAGGTGGGCCTGCCCCACTCCGCCTTGGGTCAGCCGAGTCGTTCCGAATTCAAGGAAGCTGAGGGCTTCTTCGCCCCCTAGAGGAGGCGCAAGAGGGCCCGACCCTCGGCTGGCCGAGGGTCGGGCCCCAGAACTTGGGCTTGGTAGGAAACGGATGGGACTTTTCAGGAGAGCGTCCTGTAGGGCTGACTGGTCGGATCCGACCGACTATCCAGGCGGCGGGCTACTTCATGGCTTGGACTTAACCAAGATCGGGCCAGAACCGAGTCTAACTGGCGGGTGACCCGGGATGAACAGCTGACCGCCTGACCCCATCAATTATTATTATTAGTAGTAGTAGTAGTAGTATTAGGTCTTTGTCTTCCACTCTTCCTACTTCTTAGACATTTATTTTACGTGTTAGTCTTTAGCTTAAATGTGTTTAGTGGTTCAATACGGAAAATTCAATACGGAAAATTCTTCAAATGAGTTTAGTGGTTCTTTTTATTGTTAAGACAAATTTGAACTAATCATATGGTCAGACTGATTGCAAGACATATAGGCCATTGGTGTGTCATTTTTTAGAGTGATTGCAAGATCGTAATTGACTATTTATGACAAGCAAAAACTGGACGGAGTAATTTGTTCCTAATTCTAGACGAGATATTGAACTTTTTTATGCGTTTGGTAATGTTGTTTTGTCCTATGTCCCCGTGATTGTAATCATGTTACACACGTGCTTGCGCATTCTTTTGTGAACAATTTCGAGCAAGATTTAAATCTCGGCCGTCTCGTCTCGAGGGTACCGAGACAAGAAATGGCGATATGTACCGGTATAATTAAAAGGGATAAAAATCGTCCGAGATGGCCGAGAATCACGAATCTCGGTCCGATATGGGCGAGATGACACTGAGATGATCCAATATAATTAAAACTGTAGAAAAACATAAAATATTCTGATACAAGCTCCCGACAAGCGAGAAAGAGCTATTCCCTGACTCCGCGACCGATAACGAGATTTAAAACCAAGTTTCTCTTGTATTAGAATCTTGTATTTATCATTTCAGTAGAAAAACACAACACTACTAGCCATATAGAGTAAATCCTCGGCAAGAAAGTTACGAGGCCCCATGAATTTGGAGACACAGTTCCTCCGCGCACCCCGAATCCCTATTAGCTGCCCTTAAGTAATAGACCGTAGTCAGTGCTCAGTAGCAAATAAGAAGAGAATTTAGCCCACTTCTGGTGCCAATTTGTGTACCTGTTTAAAGAAGGTACATTGTATGCAAAGAAGATCAGATGAGCCTTACTGATTCAAGGCTAGAACAAAACAGAACTCATCTATTCACAAGTACCAGACTAGACCCCCTTTCTGCACACACAAATTGATGTTTATTGTGGCCAATGCGTTATGTATGACCTGCCAGTAGAGCCATATATGCATGTCGACTGTCCTCTGTCGTGGCATATTAATGCTATCAAAATTTGATACATAAGAAATTTTAATAGCATGTTGATTGTGCATGAATGACTGCCATTTGCTATCAAAATTCCTATAGATCGAACTTCTACACTTCTTTTCGTTCAGTTTTTAGTACCGTTATATTGATTGTGCATTGTTTGGTTGAATGCAGATGGGAAAAAGAAGATGCATTCCACTCTCATTGGTACGTTAGTTTATTCCGCTTAATTTTCCATCCTTTCTTTCCCAACATGTCAAATAACTTAGTTTTGCCTACTGCAAGTCTGAATTTTACTCATTAAAAATTGATATGTTAACGCAGGGCTACTAGTTGCGGGGCTTTCGTTATTGGCATCGCAACTGCAAGAGCAGTTTTCTTCATTCGCTTATGATGATGCTTTCATTTGCTTATCTATATCTTGTTATCTGTGTCCAAACCCGGATTGAGAGATGTGTGGTATTAGTGTACTCTATGGTTGGTCTTTAGTCTTTTAACATTGGTTACTTGTTGGCTCCATATCAATACTCAAGGCTAAAGCAAACCAGGAATGTGGGCCACGTAAGTCGCCGTCATATCCTCATTCCAGGCCTTATGTGGGGTTCCATTACGCGGGCTAGAAACTTGTGGCCCGATGACGAGGTCCAATGCACTATAGTCATAAATGCCAGATCACTATTCGACCCACCACACCCACCCGATTACTTTCGGTCATTATTACGGTGACCCAAGTTGGATCCAAGATGGGTGACCTAATCAACAACGGTTTGGGCCAGTCTGCGTTGTCGATCAACCAAAGTATCAAAATTCATGATGAAAAAGCCTTCCAGGCATTGGTCCAAATATTTGAGGAGCGTAGTGTTGTTCTCTCCTCCGGCCCCAGCTCACCCTATTATCAGGCTAATAGCATAACCAAAGGTGGATCTTCGAGGTTTGACATGTACGAGTCTGAGTTTGGGCATGGTAAAGCGGTAGCAGTGCTAGCGGGATATGCTAGTAAAGATGATGGGAAGGTGATTGCTAATCCAGGACGTGAAGGAGGTGGAAGTGTGGATTTGGAAGTCTGCTTAGAACATGAAACCATGACCCTCCTTGAACAAGATGGAGAGTTTGAGTTTCGTGTCATCAATTTAATTACTTTTGAGTTTTTTTGTCAAAAGACACCTAACATTTACGTCTTTTGTAAAAAAGGCACCTAAAGTTTTTTTTTTTGCCTAAAAGTACCTTAAATTTACATTTCTTTGTTAAAAGACACCAAACACCAACTTCCGTCAAAAAACCGTCAATATTGACGGTTTCCATCCTAATCTTCTTCCATCAACCCTTAATAACACTCATCCCTTAACCAAACTCAACAACATCTTCCTTCCCTCTTCCTTTGCATTACCTTATTATCTCTTTTTTCCCATTCTCTTTATTTTTCCACAATACTCAATTTTTCCTTCCAAAAAAACTTAATTTCCATTCAAAACCCCTTTTACATACTCTCCCCTTAATTGAACCACGTTTTTTTTCCACTTTTGTATATTTTCAATTAACATGTCATGATACACATAAAGAATGAAATACAAATGATTACTAAACCAAAAATGAATTGACAAATACAAAAAATGAATAACAGATGATTACTCAAACTCACAAATTTAAACACAAAAATTAGTATTCTTAATTTCTTACAACAGAAACTTCATTCAATTCAGTATTAACTCAAAAATTTATCTAATAAACTCTAACACATACACATATCCTAAAATTATACTCGAAATTAAGGGTAAATAACATTAAAATGGAAATTGAATTCAAAAATTTAATTTGTTCTTAGAATGAAGAGCTATAATTAAAAACTTACCGATTGAGCGAAAACTTGGTGGTTTTTACTTAAGTAATGGGGAATGATAATTGAGATGTATGCAAATAAAGAGTAGCTAGGAATGAATGTTGAATTAAGAAAAGGGATTGATTGAGTTTGATTAAGGGAAGATGGTTGAATTAAAGAAAGAGGGTTTGTTGAGTTTGATTAAGGAATGAAGGTTGATTAAGGGTGGATGGAAGAAGATTAAAGGATGGAAACTGTCGATATTGACGGTTTTTTTACGGAAGTTGATGTTTGGTGTCTTTTAACAAAGAAATGTAAATTTAAGGTGCTTTTGGGCAAAAAAAATAACTTTAGGTGCCTTTTTTACAAAAGACGTAAATGTTAGGTGCCTTTTGACAAAAAACTCATTACTTTTTTATGTATACATCACAACTTCAACTCAGTATTGAAATAAGTTTCAAACTCAATTGGAAACTTGATCAATTCTGGCTCGGAAGTAGGAAGTGAGAAAGATCTACTTGGATAAACTGTTATTGTTCCTTGAATAACTTTCTGATTTATCAAACCCTACGTAGAGCAACACATCATGTATTCAGCAGAACCTATATTTTGAAAGATCATACGACTTTTGCACCCGTTATCAATCTTAATGGGATCATTTTTGTACTCTGTAATAAGAGTAAGTAGTAAAAGGATTACGAACTCAAAAAAAAACATTTGAATTAAGATTTGAAGGTGGTGGTTCCCAAGAACATCGAAATGGTAGAAGCTAAAAAAACAAAGATGGATAAAACCAAAATCATAAAGAGGTCAATTCCCTCAACGTCTCAAAAGATGATCGACCTTTTCTTTCATAGTTCTGAATAAGATTTAAACTAGGTTCGAACTTCAGATAGTAAGCATGTCTTTAGTGAGACTTGATGTGCTGCTGAACAACATGGCGTCCTTCAGTATCTTCTCCAAAATCCTAAGAATACAACCAAATAAAATCGGAACAAAATGTTAGCAAACCTGAAAGAAATAAAAACTACCACTCCCGTCATAAGTCATAACAAAATATATGCACATTGTTCACCTGAATGACAACACACGAGCAGCCGACAACTTTCCTGGCATTACCCTCTGAATCAATCTTGCACAACTGCACAGGTATTACAACATAATGAGCATATGACGATTGAATCAGAAATTCCTGCAAAGGCTCAAAACACAGCTATACTCGCCAAACTCCAAAAATCAAGCCTCAAATGTTTCAATTACAGTGATATATACTGTAAAAAATTAAGCAGGAGTTGAATTAACAATGACATAGCATGTAAAGAGAACATAAGACAGTACACAACAAATACAGTTTGACATTTTGAGGAAACCACTGCAAGTTGAAGTATGGGATAGCCAGCAAAAGAGTGAATATTCTCAGAACTCTAGAACAAAACACATAAACTGGGGAAAGAAGGAGCAGACAAACATAGACAAATTTAAAAGAGCTAATGAGTCAAGAAATCTGACTTACACCAGCCCATTCGCCCAAGGTTTTAGCACTGGGGACAGTAAGTAAATCCACATTATGCTCAGCACAGAGAGCTTTGACCAACTTTACATAGTCAGGCTGGTCACAGTCCTCGGCCAACAAGCACAACTGAGCTGTGTGTTTCTCAATCGCCTTGGCACCTTCATGCAACCCACGAGCAAGGCCGCTGTGGGCCATTGACTTCTTAATAACCAGCTGAAGTGCAGTCATGAGATCCATGGTCTCCCCCAATGGAGTCGGAGTCTCAGCAGGAGCAGCAGCAGCAACAACTTCCTCTCTGACGACAAAATAAAAGATAAAATAACAATGAGCGAACTCAACATCAATCACACTGTAGTGGCAGATTGACCTAAAAGCTATGAGAAATGTAGTATGTGAAACCGTTTCAAACACTGTTTTAGTAAAAGAGTCTCGTACGCGATCGGTCTCATTAATACACATTTTTTCAATTCAGGAATACATTAGGATGGAGCAAAAAATGTTTAACCCCAGTACAAAGAAGATAACTATTTTCAAGTTCATTACACATGAACTTCTTACTCAGTCGTGTCTGATCATAGACGTTTTCTGAAATCTTTCTCATGCATTTGGGATAGCAGGTACAACCAAACGGAAAGAAAGAAGTAATAATACAATAAACATAAGAATCGACGAAAAACATAAACAATAACCCGGAAGCTTACCCAGACATAGTGTGTTAGCGGGTTGTAATCTTCTCTTATCCTGCAAATAAGAAGCCCAAATGAAACCGCGATCATGCTAATGCTAATGCTTTTAGAGGATACGCATAATACGGAAAATCGACAACACCGAAAACAAAAACAGCATACTAAACAACTACCTCGATTCTTAATCAACCTAATGCATAAAAAAAAAATATTCAAACTTTCAGAAGAAGATAGTTTCTCCTATCTAAGGCTACAATGTTATGGAATTATCAGCCAAAGTATTGGAATAACACCTTTAGACACAACCACCAAGACAGCCATGTTAACTGGAAACAATGCCTCATAAGTGTATTCCAGAACATGGTTACATCGTGTAGGTAGAGACTTAATCTTTTGCAGTTTCAAGCATAGATAATCGATTGTGTTTTTGATCAATTTAAGCCAAACCCACGTAGATATGAGCACAAAAAATGATCATAAATGAGAAAACAAAGAAAAGGGAGAGAGCAAACCTCGAAGATTACGTTGATGAAGGTAGAGTCGTTTCTTTTGTTTTTGATGCGCGGCGGGAGGAATGAAGAAGGCTGATCAAGTTTTGTTTAGGGTTATGTTGTGTTTTATACTTTTTGAGGGTTCGTGTTGATATGGCAATGTGTAGGGTTTGGGACGGGTCCAATAAAATGGTCCAATGATAAGATCCGGACTCGACTCTATGAGTCAATGTTGTACGTTGGATTCAGACCCGTAGAGTCTAAAATATTTGAAACCAACCTTACCCGAGCTGGTGGGTATTTGTAAAGTTACTACGTAATAACTAATTTTCAAAATAAAAAAATCAATCTTTGAAAATTTAAAAATTACTATAAAAAATTGTTAAATGTTTGATAGTCTGTATATGTGACTTTTTAAGGGTCTAGGGTAGAGTCTAAAACTCTGGGTCTTACATTAGAGGGATCGGATCCGTAAACTTTTAGAAAGAATCATAAATTCGACGGGTCTAGGTAGAGTCTTGGAAACCTGGACCCATTGTCATCCCTAATTTTTGTGTTTTGTACACTTGTTTAGGTTTAACATTTTATTTTTCTTAATTAGTAACACAGTCTTTTCTAAGACGGTTTTACGTAGTAATATTATACAACATATAATAGAATACACTAACAAAAAAGTGTCACTGTCACCTATGTGAGATGTCCACAATAAATTAATAATTGTGAAACCGTCTCGTAGGTGATTTCCGTGTTTCGTTATATTGCAATTATTTGCCTTAAATTTCGTGAAAAATAAGCCTTCTCGTTTACAATAATACAGTAATTTGTGTCATTCCGATCTCATATTCTTTTATAAATAATACTTTTCGTTTAGAGTTGAAACTTGAAAATATATTTAATTATCGTAAATGAGACTATTTCGTGGATACATTGGTTTTTTTTTAAACCCATAATCGGGTACTATATCATAAATAATAAATCAGTCTGAATAGCGTTGTACACAAACAGAAGGAAATTGTCCGACTACAATGTACGACCCGAACCACAAGACGGAATATGTACTGAAGCATGGGCCACTCGATTACAAGAACGTGGAGTAAAAGACAATGTAACCGCCTCAAACACCTTTACTAATATTACTAATATCGCTAAGTATCGAGTGAAAAATGATTCGCTCTTGTTGTCCTTCCCGCACCGCTTCGATCACCTGGAGACAATCACTCTCCACTTTAATTTTTCAGTGTCCCGCACTCCCGCTACTTGCTTCGATCATGGATACATTGTTTGATTTAAATAATGTAAGACACACTCTCATGATATCAAAAGTTAAATATGATATCATTTGTTTGTGTTATTATTTTATTTTCTATGTATGTATATAAAATTAGGATTATTTCTAAAATACAGGGTGATATATTATTTACAGTGCATTTCAAGCAATCAGTTGTCTCCATATAGATTATAAAGTTATAAACTATACTTTTAACTTAATGTGATTTACTAGTTTAGGACCGTGCAAAAGGGTGGCTTAATTACGACTTTCGATTTTAGCCGTTGATATAGATTTTAGGATATTCAAACAGGATGTTAGGATATTTTCAAACTAATTGAATTTTTGTAAGGATATGATATTCCTAAAAGGGCTATGTTAAATACAACTCTAAGGGTTATATTTAATCAATTAAAATTTTTCATACTTAGTAAAAACATAGGGATTGAAATCGAAATTACACATTTATATATCAATGTAATTAATACTTATATTACAGAATTATTTCCTTGATATAGGGTTATATATATATATATATATATATATATATATATATATATATAGAGGTGGGATTTGGTGTAAACACCAAATTTGGTGTAAATACGCTAACACTTCGGTCCGTTAGATCTTGCAAGATCGACGGTCGAGATTAATTCTCAAAAGATAACAAAACCCCCAAATTTCCATTAGGTGTTTCTCTCTCCTCTCTTTAGGGTTTGATAAACCCCCAAATTTTCTCTCAAAAAATTTTCTCCCAAAAATAGATCATATCTTTCAAATTGAAACGCCTAATTAAACAGAAAATTGCTCAATCGTATGTTCCTATTGCTCAATCGTAAGATTTGATTATAGATTACTTCATTCAATTCATTCAATTTTTGGAAATTCGTTCAATTCATTCAAATTTCCAGAAATTTTATACGAAATTCGTTTTTGATGAGTATGAATTTCACTAAGCATGAACCTATTGTTGATGAACATGAAGGTAATATCGTTATACTTCAATACATATTTGTTTTTGAACGCCTATTCGTTTTTTAAGGTAATTTATCACGACATATATTCATTTTTGAATTACTATTCATTTTTGAATTCTTCCAGAATTCTTTATGATGAATATCGATTTCAACATAGAAGACATGAATCAACTTGAAGGTAATCTCAAAATTTTTAGAGTACTTGAATATATATGTTGGAATACTTGAATATGTATGCTGGAATACTTGAATATATATGTTGGAGTAACTGAGTATACATGTTGGAGTAACTGGAGTACTTGAATATATATGTTGGAATACTTGAACATATATGTTGGAATACTTGAATATATATGTTGGAATAACTGAATATATGTCTTAAAGTAGTTGGAGTACTTGAGTATATGAATCTCAAAATTTAATAGAGTACTTAAATATATGTGTTGGAATACTTGAATATTTATATTGGAGTAACTGAGTATATGTCTTGGAGTAATTGAAATACTTGAGTATACGTATACATTGGAGTACTTGACTATATGTTTTAGAATACTTTAATTTATATATGTTGGAGTACTTAAACATGTATGTTGGAATAACTGAATTGGAAGGTTAAAATAGGTATTTGAATCTACGGAATTTTAAAGTGCTTGAATGTATGTTTTTGCATAATCTTGAATATATGCACTAGAGTACTTGAGAATATGCATTAGTGTACTTGAATTTGAATATTGGAGTACCTGTATATGTTTGCAGACATTCAATCAGTTGATAGCAACAATACAAAGTTCACAACAATGCTCAACACCAACTATTGAAAATAGTACGAATTCTCTAAGCTTGACTTGGACTCCGGGTGCCAACGACAATTGGATAAGGACGGTAGAAGATGAGCTCATGCCTAAGATAGAGAGATGTTTCAAAACTCATGAAGAATAGAATAGTTTTTATAAGATGTATTTCTTTACATGTGGTTTCAATCAACAATTAATGTTGGAGTAGTTGTTGTCGAACATAGGAATAACTGCGTATATGCATTAGAATAACAACGACATTAGAGTAATTGAAGATTAAAAATTTATTGATTCAATCAACTAGTAAAATGTTGGAGTAACTGTCGTCGAACATAGGAATAACTGCTTGTAAGCATTGAAATAACAACGACATTAGAGTAATTGAAGATTTAAAAATTGATTGATTCCATCAGCAATTGGTAAATGTTTGAATACCTATTGTCGAACATAGGAATAACTGCTTGTAACATTGAACTAACGACATTAAAGTAATTGAGGATGAATAATTGATTGATTCAATAAATAATTTGAATGATTGTTGGAATAATCAACAAAACATGTTGGAGTAACTGCTTAATTCTATACGTGTAATTACATATGGGATACGACAATTAAAATACGGCAAGTTCGACCATTTTGAAATGCGTCTTTCTGATATTCCGACACGGTAGATGTTTTGATATCTCTGAACTTGTGTTCTTGGATTGTTTCTTCATCATCAACTGCTGTAAAACAGTATTAGTCGGTGAAAAAAATTGAATATATATGTTGGAATACTTGAATATGTATGTTGGAATACTTGAATATATGTGTTGGAGTAACTGAGTTTATATGTTAGAGTAATTGAATATATATGTTGGAATACTTGAATATATGTGTTGGAATAACTGAGTATATATTCAAGTATTCCAGCGTATATATTCAAGTATTCCAAGGCATATATTCAAGTATTCTAATGAACGCATATATTTTGCATAAAATTGAACGAATTTCTGGAAAATTAAAACGAATTCAATGAAGTAATCTACAATCTAATCTTACGATTAAGCAACAAGAACTTATAATTGAGCAATTTTTCGGAAATCGAGCAATAGGAACGAATTTTCTACAAAAATTGGAATTTTAATCAAAAAATTGAATGAATTGAATAAATTTCTGGAAAATTATAACGAATTAATTGAAGTAATCTACAATCTAAGATTACGATTAGCAATAGGAACTTATAATTGAGCATTTATCCGGAAAAATTAATCATTTCAATTTTGAGAGCAAAATTTGTAGAGAAAAATTTGGTTACATGAGTATCAAAGAAAGAGAGGAGAGAGAAAAGAGAGGTAAGGGAGGGACTTTGGGAAGGTTTTGATCTCTTTTGAAGATTAAATCTGAGTCGTTGATCAAGTATTAGATCAAATCAAGGGAGTTTGGTGAAAAGTGGGAAGTTGGGAAGTTGTGTTGTTGACCCTTGATCTTAGGTTGAATGAATGGCTTAGGCTTAGATGGATGATGTATTAAAAAAAAAAATGGACAACAAACTGACAAGCAACAGTGGAGAGAGGGAAGCAACCCTCCCCTCAATCACACTTCGCAGCAGTGGAGAGAGGGAAGCATTCCTTCCTCAATCAAATTCTCCCTTCCTCATTACTTCACTCATTTTCAATTCATTTCCCTAATTCAATTCATCTCTCTTTGACAAAACTCCATCAAATAAGCTCCATTAATAACTCCGACCATACTCCGTCAACAACTCCGATCATACTCCGTTTTTAACACAACATGACGGATAATTATACCAAGGTATGTTTATGCATAAACTTTGATATCTTCATTTTTTTTAGCTTCTTTTTCATCTTCATCTTCATCTTCGATCATCTTCATCTTCTTCAAACTTCTTTTTATTTTTCATATCTTCTTTTTTTCGGTATTTATAAAATTATTCATCTTCATTATCTAAAAAAAAGAACTTCATCTTTAAGATGGAGTTTGAAGATGAAGTTGTTATTTTTTTGTGGGATGAATGGAGCTTGAAGATGAAGATGAAGATGAACAAGTCATTTAGTGCGTAATGTTTTTGCAGAACTGCAAAGTCACACTCATTATGCTGTACAATCACACTCATTATGCTGTACAGTCACACTCATTATGTTGTAAAATCACGCAGATGTACACTCATTGTAGTCACATATTCAGTTGTATAGTCATACTCACTATGCTGTATAGTCACACTCGCTATGTTGTAGAATCACGCAGCTGTAGAATACCTTGGGATTAAGGTATCATTCGTTGAATCATCTTCATCTTCATGCTTGTTTTATTTTTCATACTTTTTTTTTTTTTGTATTTATAAAATTATTCATCTTCATTATCCAAAAAAAAATGAAGGTTGAATATGGATGAATGAATGTTGAATATTTAATGAATGTTTAGATATTTCATTTTTTTAAAGTCATAGTCGTTCATTCATCCATATATATTCAACTTTCATTTTTTTTTTGTGGATAGTGAAGATGAATAATTTTATAAATACAAAAAAAAGTATGAAAAATAAAACAAGCATGAAAATGAAGATGGTTAAACGCATGATACCTTAATCCCAAGGTATTCTACAGCTACGTGATTCTACAACATAATGAGTGTGACTATGCAACATACTGAGTGTGACTGTACAACTTAAAGTTTGTGACTATACAACTAAAAGTGTGTGACTTTTTTCAGGTATTTTTTTATCTACGTTCAAGTTTCCACGTTCGTCAAATTCCTACTTTCGAACCTCGATGATTTTCAGGTATTGTTTTTATCTTTTTAGAGCATCTTTAAAATAATTAATCATCTTCATCCTTATGCTTGTTTTATTTTTCATTCCTTCTTTTTTTGGTATTTATAATATTATTTATCTTCATTATTCACAAAAAAAAATGAAGGTTGAATATGGATGAAAGAAAGTTGAGTATTTAATGAATGTTTAAATAATTTGCTCTGATTCATATGTATAATCATCTTTCTAATTATGAATGTGACTTTGATAATGATGATTGAAGAATAATTAACTGTATGGCTTTTATTTTCCATTATACGGTTTCAGTTTTGTAGTCACACACTTTAGGTTGTACAGTCAGACTCATTATATTGTATAGTCACACTCATTATATTGTAGAATCACACAAATTCTTACAGTGATTAGTGTATGTAATCATCTTTGCTAATGATGATTGAAGTATAAATAAGTACGAGTATAATTTAGTTGTATAGTCACAGAGATTATGTTGTAGAGTCACACAGTTAAAGTTGTACAGTCACACTCATTATGCTGTACAATCATGCAGTTGTAGAGTCATTGTAGTCATATATTCAGTTGTGTTGTGTGATTTAGATTGATTGTGTGTTTTGTTGCAGCGAAATAGTTGGTGGAAAGAGGAATGTTGGTAAAAGGGGCGGTGGGAAGAAGAAGGTCGTGGAAGATACAACGACCGACCACGTAATTGGACAATGTATTGTTGCGCACGTACCGGAGACCATCGTTAAGCTCTTGTGTGTTTATGTGAGATAAAATATTTGCTTTAGGATGAACGTACTATGTGTAAATGATGTTTGGTGGGTTAGAATGTTTTTATGTTTGACGTACTATATGTAAAGGATGGACTTTGTCCAATGTAAATATATTTTCATCGCTATTTTCTGGTTTCATAATTAATCACGCGAGGTCTATAGCAAAATCACTTATCCTTCCACCTGTGTGACTATACAACATAATCTCTGTGACTATACGACTAAAGTATACTCGTACTTATTTATACTTCAATCATCATTAGCAAAAATGATTACATACACTAATCACTGCAAGAATTTGTGTGATTCTACAACTACATGATTGTACAGCATAATGAGTGTGATTGTACAACTTTAACTGTGTGACTATACAACATAAACTGTGTGATCCTAAAACATAATGACTGTGATCTTACAACATAACGAGTATGACTATACAACTTCAACTGTGTGACTATACAACATAATCTCTGTGACTATACAACTAAATTATAACATTAATTAAATATTCAATTTTCATTCATTCATATTCAACCTTCATTTTAATCCATATTTAATCTTCATTTTTTTTTTGGATAATGAAGATGAATAATTTTATAAATACAAAAAAAAAGGTATGAAAAGTAAAACAAGCATGAAGATGAAGATGATTCAACGAATTATACCTTAATCCCAAGGTATTCTACAGCTGCGTGATTCTACAACATAGCGAGTGTGACTATACAGCATAATGAGTATGACTATACAACTGAATATGTGACTACAATGAGTGTACATCTGTGTGATTCTACAACATAATGAGTGTGACTGTACAGCATAATGAGTGTGACTGTACAGCATAATGAGCGTGACTTTGCAATTCTGCAAAAACATTACGCACTAAATGACTTGTTCATCTTCAAGCTCCATTCATCCCACAAAAAAATAACAACTTCATCTTCAAACTCCATCTTAAAGATGAAGTTGTTCTTTTTTTTTTAGATAATGAAGATGAATAATTTTATAAATACAAAAAAAAAAAGACATGAAAAATAAAAAGAAGCATGAAGATGAAGATGAAGCACGAAAATGAAGATGAAGATGAAGATGAAGATGATGAAGATGAACATACCTTCGTATGATGATCAAAGTTATTGACGGAGTATGTTGGATTAAAAACGCAGTATGGTCGGAGTAGTTGACGGAGTATGGTCGGAGTAGTTGACGGAGTATGGTCGGAGTTATTAATGGTGATTATTTGTTGGAGTTTTGTTAGAAAGAGATAAATTGAGTTGAGAAATGAATTGAAAATGAGGGGTTTGGGAAGTGTATGAGGGAAGTAATGTAGGGATTGATTTGGGTGAGGGGATGTTTCCCTCTCTCCACTGCTGCTATGTCTGTTGATTGTCTTTTTTTTTTTTTTTTAATAATTGAACCCATCCATCCACCATCCATCTTAGGATGAATGGATGGAGGGGATTAGGGAGAGTTGGAGAGTTAGTAACTCCCTTGATCCTCTCTCTCTCTCTCTACATATATATATATATATATATATATATATATATATATATATATATATATATATATATATATATATATATATATATATATATATATAGAGTAAAGATCAAGTGAGTCCTCTTTTTCTTTTTGAGTGTATAAGTCCTATTTAGAGCCATTGAATTTAGATGGGATGGATGGTGGTGATTGAGTATATATATATATATATATATATATATATATATATATATATATATATATATATATATATATATATATATATATATATATATATATATATATATATATATATATATATAGTAAAGATCAAGTGAGTCATCTTTTTCTTTTTGAGTGTATAAGTCCTATTTAGAGCCATTGATTTAGATGAGATGGATGATGGTGATTGAGTCTAGTAATTAAGGTAATATATAACATATTTTGGAAAAAATATAATAAAATTCTCTCTCCTCCCTTAATTATCTTCAACCACCTAACTCACTTGATTATGTTTCATCACATTCAATTTTTTCATTCAAACTCACCCGCCTAACTAAAACTCTTCATCTTCATCATCCCAAACTCAATCTCTCGACTTCTGATTTATTTCAAAACACACACCCGCTCATTCTTTCATCTTCAACTCAAGTAAGGCTACACACCCGTGTTACATTGACGTATTATAAGTGTTACTTTAATGAACAAATGATGTTACTCCAAGTAATTAATGGTGTTATTCTTTGTCTCATGGTTAAACAATGTTATTATCATCAATTATTCTGACGCATTATATATCGTTCTTTAAAGAACGACAATCGTTAATAATGAATGGTTCCAATCCAAGTTATCATCAATTACTTTGGTAATCATTTGAATAAACGATGTTGTCCTCAGTTACTTTAATGCATTATGTCTGTTACTCTAACTGACGAAAGGTGTTACTCCAATAGAACAAAGATGTTACTCTAACCAAATGCACATGTATTAAATAAAATATAGAGTTAATTGCTACGTAGCACAACGCTACTTGTAAAAAATGTGTACAAAATCAGTTATTCTTGTAAACAAAATAAGAAAAATATTTTTATCATGAGCAAAAACACAAGTATTCTCAAAACACAAGTATTCTCAAAACACATGTTCCTCCTTATTTTCAATATCACCTACACAAAATTAAACAGCGTGTTACTCCCATGCAGCCAATGTGTTACTTCAACTCTTACGTTGTGTTACTCTAACTGGTAAAGTACGTTACTCTAACATCATCATCAAAAACTGTTTCTCAACGTTCAGTGTGTTACTGTAATTGCAATTAAGTGTTACTGTAACGTTAATACATATGTGTTACGCCCATGCAGCCAATGTGTTACTTCAACTCTTACGTTGTGTTACTCTAACTGGTAAAATACGTTACTCTAACATCATCATCAAAAACTGTTTCGTAACGTTCAGTGTGTTACTGTAATTGCAATGGAGTGTTACTGTAATGTAGAGCGTATGTTACTTAAACATCGTGACTGCGTTCATAGAAAACAAAACAATATTATCAGTGGACCTCATTGAAAACCCAAATAACAAACATAAAACTATGGAATCAATATCAATTAACCATCAATATGAATCTATGATGAATGAAAAAACAATATCAACATAAAAATTGATGTAAAAAGGGAAGCCAAATCGACATGAATATCAATTAACCATCAATATGAATCTATGATGAATAAGATGACAATGAAAACAATATCAACATGAAAATTGACATAAAAAACGAAGCCAAAGCGACGTGAAAGAAATTTAATTTTTGTTAGTCGATCGCCGAATTAAAATTGAAGCAAAACGTGAAAGAAATATTAAAACTCACCATTGTTATACTCGATCAATTGCTTTTCAACAGTTGATGATGATGTCGCGCTCATTGAATCCATAGTAACGAGATTTTGAACCAAGATTTGATTGAATGAATGACGGAACGTGATGATGGAAGTTTTTATTTTTTTTTATTTTTTTTTAGGTTTTGATGAATTTTGCAAGGTGAATGACTAAATGATGAATGAACGTGATCATGGGGTTATTGTTTCCTAAAATCATGGGAGCTATTTTAGGAACGTAATCTCCCTTTTTTTCTTTTTTTTTTAATGCAAATAATTGGAAGCATCTCGTCCATCATTGGATGAGATGAGGACTTAGGAACTCATATAGAGTAGAAGACTCATAAGAGCCTTACTATATATATATATATATAGACACCCATATTTTGACCGCCAAGTGTCTATAGTAGGTCCCACCAAACACCCGATGATGATAGGACGCAAACATGCTTTAATGGACTCGGATATAGGCTCGAAATCATGGACATTTGGTTTAGGCTTATTACGGAGTACAAATCTTACAAAATCAACCTCAAATCCAGGCCTAGTGGGTCGTTTCGAGTCAAATGAGACTAATTTGGATCGATTCTGACACCAGGGGCAAAACCGTCTTTTAGCGACCGAGTCAAACCCGGTAAAAGATTTTTTTTCCGAGTCACACGAGCTGGCCGTGACACTACACAGCTGATTCGGACTCAAACACCACAAAAATCAACTTTCAAATAATATTAAACAAATCCGTTTAAGGGTAGAATTCGATCTCAAGAAGGAATTCTATCCGGAAACCGAATCAGACACCGACCGAGCTCCAAATACTCGGCCAAGACAGCCGGATACTCGGCCAACACTCCCCCAACCAGCCGAATAATTGGCTTCTCCACCAAGAAACGAGACTTTCGTTCCCTTTCGAACTCTCGTGTTTCCTATCCAAACCGGTATTTCTTGTCACACAAGCAAGACTACCTCGACTCCTATAAATAGGACCTCATATTCAACACAAAAAAGACGAATAAACTATCAATCAATACACAACAATCATTAACCACACTGTGGACATGACATAGGTCCACCCCGACGCGGCCACGCGCGGGTTTGGGGAGGCGAATGAATCTCCATATGAGATGGTCAAATTGAAATTTAAATCGAAGTAGGAGTCGCCACCGAATTTTGTGGTTATTCGGAACCGTTCGAGCCCACTCTATGTCGTAGTGGGCCGTATACAAAATACGGCCCATTTCCGATGTCAAAGTTTATTGGGCTCGTCCCTTTGCATATTGATACCGATGCCGACTGGGCGGTTAATCGTATATTGAATGACTCTCGTAGCCAATGGATTCGGACATCCGGAAACCATGGTTCTGAGTAAGGGGTGAGGGTACGTGTTGGGAAGTTCACTAAGAACACCCAACCCCGCCCGCACTTAGCGGCCTTTACTAAGATATCGTTCGTTTTTTATGTACACGGGTTAGTTCGACGGTTGAATGATATGCAAACATTATTTTCCTAAGCATGTGATAGAAAAATAAAATGGGTTGCTAAGTTGTTTAATGCATATTAAACTAATAACGTCAAAGTTATTTTAGCATGTGAGTTCGTTTTAGTCTAATAAAACGATAAAAACAAATAAAAAGCTACAAACACGAGAAAACGAGTTAGTAACGATGAATAAATCGAATAAAGATATGAATAAATAATATGCATGACTCGAAAAAGTTTTAATGTCACGTGATGGATTAACACGTGTTGACCGAGGTCGAAAAAAAGTATTTATTAAAATATGTCGCGAAAGTCGCATTTTAATATAAGGTTCGAAAGGAATTAAAAATAGAAAAGCGAAGAAACGAGAAAAAGGAGGCCGGGCGAACCAGGCCGCCGCGCGGGTCGCCTGACAGGCGTGCGACCCGCGTGGTGGTCTGCCGGGTTTCTTTTTTTTTGTTCGAAAACCGTTAATTCCTATAAATCGCGTACAAATATGGATTAATTTATACTCGACTTATATTTCCGATATTCGTCGTATTCGATATTCGATTATGAAATCGATATCGAATACTCGGAATGACTTTAGAAAAAGTTTTGAAAAAAAGTTCGTTTTGAACGAAAAAAATAAAAAAAGAATTTTGAACGAAAAAGATGTTAATTCTCTCCGCGTTAAAAATCGTCGAATTTTGTTTAAAAAGATGTAACGATTTTATTTAGCATCAACGAGAATAAATTAATTTAGTTCTTGTAGATACGATATTCGATTAGAGAATCGGTATCGTATTTTAAGAACGTTATTCGAAAATAGTTTTACTATCGAAAATAAATAAAAATATGATGCGATGAATGACCCATATTAATAATTAGACGACCGACGAAAAAATAAATAAAACGATGGATGAAAGAAGAAAAAAACGTGAGATTAGGGAGAGAGGAAGGAGAAAAGACGGGTTTGATTTGCACCCTCAACCTACATGCTTTGTTTACTCGGAATAAGGCTCGTCGGACGGTGGCTTGGGCACGTGAGCGTCGAGATGATGTGGGTGAGTTAAGGTGTCGGTTTTTGGGACGTTTTTGTGTGTGTATGTGGGGCGTGGATCGGCCGGATTGGACGGGATGGATTCGTCGGTTTTTTGGTTGCTATTTCGGTATTCCTTCGGACGTGGATTTCGAGACTTATTTTTTAGATACGAGTTCTGAAAAATTATTGTGTGTCGGGATTATTGTGTTGATATTTCATGTCTCTTGAATTGTCGGACGTAAGGTCCTATTTATAGGAATTGCGGTGGTCTTGCTTGTGTGACAAGAAACACCGGTTTGGATAGGAAACACGAGAGTTCGTGAGGAAATAAACTTCTCGTTTCTTGGTGAGTAAGGCAAGGATACTCGGCTGGTGGGAGTATTTCGGCTGTTTCAGCCGAGTTCTGGGGGTTTGATCGATCTCTGAATCGGTTTCCGGATAGAATTCCTACTTAAGATCGAATCCTATCCCTAAACGGATTTGTTTAATATTATTTGAAGCTGATTTTTTTGGTGTTTGAGTTCAAATCAGCCGTGTAGGGTCACGGCCAGACCGCGTGACTCGGGAAAAAATATCTTTGACCGGGTTTGACTCGGTCGCTAAAAGACGGTTTTACCCCCGGTGTCGGAATCGACCCAAATTAGTCTTATTTGACTCGAATCGACCCACTGGGCCTGAATTTGAGGTCCGTTCTGTGAGATTTGTACTCCTTAATAAGCCTAAACCAAATGTCCATGATTTCGAGCCCATATCCGAGTCCATTAAAGCATGTTTGCGTCCTATCATCATCGGGTGTTTGGCGGGACCTACTATAGACACCTGGCGGTCAAAATGTGGGTGTCTACAGAGCCCCCACTCTGACTGAGGCTTGGACAAGGCGAAAGTCAGAGTAGCTACCGGGCCAATCGAGGATTAAGACCTGGCAGACTTCCGACCGGGTCGTTTAGAGTCCATTAGACTTGCGTGAAGGGCTCGCCAGCCATAGGATAGAAATCATACCTGGATAGATGTCGATAATGGCGCGGGGACTTTCTACTAAAAAAGTCTTGGATTCGTCTGGTTGCAGACAACTTCCGTCTTGACATTGCGTGGGAGTTTGCCTTGGAGGCTATGGGTGTACCGCTTACTGATACGTCCCATCTTTGAATTGCGCGGGAGCCTCTATTAGAAGCTGCGGATGTACCGCTTACTGATACATCCGATTCCTCAGCGAAAATGTTGCTTGAATTTTCACTGAGAACTTTGAGAATCCTCCGGGAGTCTTGGGATACCTGTCTATTTTGCATGCAACATACAGATAAAACACTGACTCGTGCTGGGGAAGTAAAATGATTTTTTTGACTGAATTTTGGAAAGAGATTTTATTATTATTATTTTTTTGGCGGAAAAACTAAAAAAACCGAATTTTTTTTTGAGGCGGAAAAATAAAATTTTTTTTTTTTTTTTTTGAGGCGGAAAAATTAAAAAAAACCGAATTTTTTTTGAGGCGGAAAAATTAAAAAAACCGAAATTTTTTTTTGAGGCGGAAAAATTAAAAAAACCGAATTTTTTTTTTTTTGAGGCGGAAAAAATTTAAAAAAATCGAATTTTTTTTTTTTTGAGGCGGAAAAATTTTAAAAACCGAATTTTTTTTTGAGGCGGAAAAATTAAAAAAAAAAAAAACCGATTTTTTTTTGAAAATGGCGGAATTATGAAGGAAAAGGAATGCTTGGGATAACTTGATTCCTGATCCGATTCTGACACGGATTCCTAAATTCCTCTGGTTAGGCCTGTATGCCGACAGACTCGACTCTGGACGCGAGATGACGAGTTGACAGATGCGACTTGGGCTCTCTAAGGGTTAGACCGTGACTCGGTAGGGGATGGGCCACCTAAGATGACAAGACTCTTAAGTTGCGCTATTCCGTAGCCTAGGCGAGTGGCAACATGGTCGAATCCTCAGAGTGAGATTGTTTCCGTACGACAGGGCTTTGTGGTAGCAATGCCATAGACTGGTGTTCTTTTGCATTTTTTGGTTTCGGGGCATGTTCCCAAAGTAGGTGTTGTCTCGAGTCTCTGACAGATTCTTGTCTTCGACTGGGCCGAGTACTAGGACACACTATAGAAAGGAGGCTAGTTATTGAAAGTCTTTGGATTGTGTGAGTGGATGGAGAACTTCTGCCTAAGAGAAGCCCCCCGGACGACAAAGTTAGCTGCTGAGAACATGACAGTGTCGTGACCGGAATGATGGTGCTTTTGAATTTGTGTCAGTGTGGGTGGTTGTGCCTTTGTTGAAAGGCTGCCTACGTATTCACGTGTAGTGAAATCAAACCAAGCCGTAGTTCAGTGTTGAAAAATGTATTATGGTGCCTAGTTTATTAGGGCTTTGTGTGTAACTAGCCATAGCAATGGTGTAGGCTAGGTGCATTCCCAATGATGTCTTGACCAAAGGGCTAGAATAGTTAGGATGTTGATCCTGTGACTGTGAGCATTTTCCGGGGTAGCCCCTAGGGGTGGTGTGAACTATTAGGGCATGTTCTATGCTGACCGCAAGTTGAATTCTCGTGTTTGGGGTTGGTAACTGGTTTATATATTTTTGGAAATGTGGTGCTAGGAAGTAAGTGGCTTTGATGGTTCGAAATCTAGAGCTCGATTTTGTGGAGCTAAGGCTTCGAGGGTAAGGTATTGTAATGTGGTAGGAAAGGGGGAAGTCGAGTAATAATGACTCGAACTTCGATCGGGGTAGGTTTGATAATGCGGGATCTGATTTCCATGTCTGGCCCTAATGGTTAGGGTGTCCTATGGAGCTTGAACCCTCAAAATTCTGGGCTGTCTCTAGCCTAGGTCTCGAGGAGGTCTTGAGGGTTGTAATGTGGGAAGGCTAAGTGTGGTATTAGCTAACCAGCTTGATTGTCACTCCCCTATTGGATGGTATTGATAATTTTGAATTTGACCGTACCCCGGTCAAAGGATTTTCACTTGAGTTGACCGTTGACCACGGTCATGGGTATTTGATTTTTTTTTATTGACCTCTTAGCCCTGGTCATGGGTTTTTTTTTTTGAATGTTGGTTGAACTCTCAGCCCCGGTCATGGGTTTCTTGAATTTTGGTTGACCTCTCAGCCCCGGTCATGGGTTTCTTGAATTTTGGTTGACCTCTCAGCCCCGGTCATGGGTTTTTTGAATGTTGGTTGACCTCTCAGTCCTGGTCATGGGTTTTTTGAATTTTGGTTGGACTGATACCGAAGGTAGGGATCGGTTGATCTTATCGGATGGGTGTTTACTGTGGGAAATGGGCTTGCCTCCCGTCTTGGACCCAAACTAGGAGACTACCTAGAGTCGTCATAGGATTCGATACTGCTCCTGCTACGGGTAATTTTGTGGCTTTCTATGTCAGACATGGAATGGGTAAAGGAAAGCACGGGTCTCGATTTCCTGCAGTCATTATAGATGTGCCTGTAATAGTCACGTGCATGTGCTCACAGTGTATGACGGTGTTCATCATGTTCTCGGAAACACATAAGGAAAGTATATATGAGAAATAGAAAAGCTGGTTTTTATTGAATTTTGAAAAAGAAGACAGAATACAATTGACTCTGACTCTGACCTTGGAATAAATAATATATCCTAGACTCGGACTTAAATCAAATCCGGACTCTTGGATGTATGGGAGGTAGATTGGATGCTTTGCTCACCGGGCCCTGTGTAGTCCATGAGGGGCTTTGCAAGTGATAATGTTTCCAAAACGGGAGTCCTCCCGGCATCGAGGAAATCTTGGATGAGGTGTTTCAGTTTCCAGCACTGCTCTGTATCGTGTCCCCTCCCTCTATGGAATTTGCAATAATGATCGGCATTCCATGCCTTGGAACGTTTTTCTAAAGGTGGGTCGACTGTTGGGCCTATAGGTGATATTAGGCCCTTCGAAACCAATCTTTGGAAAGCGACGGTGTAGGACATATCCAAGTGGGTAAATGTCCTTACCTCTGACTGGTTATTGATTTTCGGAGAGGTGACTTGAGGGTTACCTCTCTCGATCTTGCCATCTTGAGGGCATCGGACAGTTTCGTAAGAATGTTCACCCTTCAAATGGCTCCGTTGGGTGATCGGCTGCCTTACCCGCTCTAGCTGTGTTAGACGGGATCGGGTTCTTACAAGGTCTTCTTCGATGGTTGTCACCCTGGCATTTAGGTTATCTAGGGTGGTATTGATTTTTGAGAAGATATTGTTAATGGAGCAAGATAGCATAAGCATGCTTCCTTGGATGTCCCCTTTCTCGATAGCGCGGACTTTGTCGTGGTTAGGTAGTATCTCGTTTATAGGGTCCCTGATCAGAAGAAATGACGGATGTTAAGAACTTGCCTAAGCTCGGTTTTGCATACATGCAAGAGAGGGAGTCAAACTAGACATGGCCCGGGGTGACGGGTCGACAAAGACTCTTGGATCGGGAAACCCGAACGTTGACCTAGACAAGGTAACGACCGCGAGTTAGACTCGAGCTGCATAAGGGTGAGTCCGAAAATGGGGCGACCGTGTTTGACAGCATCACGTGCTCGGACCAACCGTGGTGACCTAACCCTAGGTGACTCGAGTATTCGTAGTATAGGTACGACTCGAAAAAGGTATCATAAGGACGCCGGTGTAGGATGAACGTGGGGTACTCCCCAGGGTGACCATGGTTGACTGCTCGGGTGGAGGACATCCCCCGAGTGAGACTAAAGACTCAGATGGTGTGACATCTAAGTGGCTCGAAAGTGGGATACGTGAGACACGTGTAAGACAAGACCCTTAGAGCAACCGTGATTGATCGCTCTACTGAAGGGTAGCCCCCGAGTGGGTGTGAAGACCGACTCTTAGACGGGTGACTCGTGGATGGTGGGCCTTCCTTAGGATTCGGCAAAGTGGGCCTAGTCCCGTGTGAAGAAAGACCTACGTGTGAGCTATTCCCCAGACTTTGGACTCGATTGTGTAAGTGGGCTTCCCTTTGTAGGAGTTTGTCCTACGTAGGTGGGCCGTGCCTTGACTAATAAGGCGGACTTGGGATGGGGTGGAAACCCGTGATGTAAGATTGACGGAGTTTCGACGCTATGGACTCTAACGACTTACGACAAGGCCCGACACTGCTAAATACGGGAAGTCCTAAGAAGATAGCTTTGAAAAGAGGGTTCGAATTTGGAAACCGAACGAGGTCGGATAGGATGGCCCAAATTTTTTTTAAAAAAAAATCGAAAAAAAAAAAAAAAAAAAAAGGTAATGGGCCGAGATTTTCGAAATTTTGAAAAGGTTCGGACAGCATACAGGCTAGAAAATAGGCTATCTTGAGTCAAAATCATAAGTCCTAAATTCGGTAGCTTTCCGGGTTTGAAAAAAATGGATGATTTGAAAAAAGACTCGAGTTTTTTTTTTGAAAAGGACGGTTTTTGAAAAGATGAGACACGGACCAAGTAGCATGTAGTCACGAAACAGTATAACGACGCCATGTATGCTCCTAGTCTAAGTCTCGGTCGGTCTAATAGGGTCTATACCAACAACGATGGCTTTCTCGTACTGAGGACGGACTCCCTAAGCCGAGTGGGTCTTAGGACATGCCGCAAAACCTAAACGAGTTCCACCATCGATGTCTTTAGTGGGTCCAAGTAGGAACGCACCGTGGTATAGTGGGACGTCGGTCACAAGTAACCGGCCCGGGAAAGAATGGGTTATGCATGGCCCATTGAACTAAAACGTGTACATTACTATTCGAACGATTTCTTTTCGAGTCTCACCCTAGGGATGCCGATGGTAAGTGACTCATCAGTTGATCCCCAGCGGAGTCGCCAAATTGTGGACATGACATAGGTCCACCCCGACGCGGCCACGCGCGGGTTTGGGGAGGCGAATGAATCTCCATATGAGATGGTCAAATTGAAATTTAAATCGAAGTAGGAGTCGCCACCGAATTTTGTGGTTATTCGGAACCGTTCGAGCCCACTCTATGTCGTAGTGGGCCGTATACAAAATACGGCCCATTTCCGATGTCAAAGTTTATTGGGCTCGTCCCTTTGCATATTGATACCGATGCCGACTGGGCGGTTAATCGTATATTGAATGACTCTCGTAGCCAATGGATTCGGACATCCGGAAACCATGGTTCTGAGTAAGGGGTGAGGGTACGTGTTGGGAAGTTCACTAAGAACACCCAACCCCGCCCGCACTTAGCGGCCTTTACTAAGATATCGTTCGTTTTTTATGTACACGGGTTAGTTCGACGGTTGAATGATATGCAAACATTATTTTCCTAAGCATGTGATAGAAAAATAAAATGGGTTGCTAAGTTGTTTAATGCATATTAAACTAATAACGTCAAAGTTATTTTAGCATGTGAGTTCGTTTTAGTCTAATAAAACGATAAAAACAAATAAAAAGCTACAAACACGAGAAAACGAGTTAGTAACGATGAATAAATCGAATAAAGATATGAATAAATAATATGCATGACTCGAAAAAGTTTTAATGTCACGTGATGGATTAACACGTGTTGACCGAGGTCGAAAAAAAGTATTTATTAAAATATGTCGCGAAAGTCGCATTTTAATATAAGGTTCGAAAGGAATTAAAAATAGAAAAGCGAAGAAACGAGAAAAAGGAGGCCGGGCGAACCAGGCCGCCGCGCGGGTCGCCTGACAGGCGTGCGACCCGCGTGGTGGTCTGCCGGGTTTCTTTTTTTTTTGTTCGAAAACCGTTAATTCCTATAAATCGCGTACAAATATGGATTAATTTATACTCGACTTATATTTCCGATATTCGTCGTATTCGATATTCGATTATGAAATCGATATCGAATACTCGGAATGACTTTAGAAAAAGTTTTGAAAAAAAGTTCGTTTTGAACGAAAAAAATAAAAAAAGAATTTTGAACGAAAAAGATGTTAATTCTCTCCGCGTTAAAAATCGTCGAATTTTGTTTAAAAAGATGTAACGATTTTATTTAGCATCAACGAGAATAAATTAATTTAGTTCTTGTAGATACGATATTCGATTAGAGAATCGGTATCGTATTTTAAGAACGTTATTCGAAAATAGTTTTACTATCGAAAATAAATAAAAATATGATGCGATGAATGACCCATATTAATAATTAGACGACCGACGAAAAAATAAATAAAACGATGGATGAAAGAAGAAAAAAACGTGAGATTAGGGAGAGAGGAAGGAGAAAAGACGGGTTTGATTTGCACCCTCAACCTACATGCTTTGTTTACTCGGAATAAGGCTCGTCGGACGGTGGCTTGGGCACGTGAGCGTCGAGATGATGTGGGTGAGTTAAGGTGTCGGTTTTTGGGACGTTTTTGTGTGTGTATGTGGGGCGTGGATCGGCCGGATTGGACGGGATGGATTCGTCGGTTTTTTGGTTGCTATTTCGGTATTCCTTCGGACGTGGATTTCGAGACTTATTTTTTAGATACGAGTTCTGAAAAATTATTGTGTGTCGGGATTATTGTGTTGATATTTCATGTCTCTTGAATTGTCGGATGTAAGGTCCTATTTATAGGAATTGCGGTGGTCTTGCTTGTGTGACAAGAAACACCGGTTTGGATAGGAAACACGAGAGTTCGTGAGGAAATAAACTTCTCGTTTCTTGGTGAGTAAGGCAAGGATACTCGGCTGGTGGGAATATTTCGGCTGTTTCAGCCGAGTTCTGGGGGTTTGATCGATCTCTGAATCGGTTTCCGGATAGAATTCCTACTTAAGATCGAATCCTATCCCTAAACGGATTTGTTTAATATTATTTGAAGCTGATTTTTTTGGTGTTTGAGTTCAAATCAGCCGTGTAGGGTCACGGCCAGACCGCGTGACTCGGGAAAAAATATCTTTGACCGGGTTTGACTCGGTCGCTAAAAGACGGTTTTACCCCCGGTGTCGGAATCGACCCAAATTAGTCTTATTTGACTCGAATCGACCCACTGGGCCTGAATTTGAGGTCCGTTCTGTGAGATTTGTACTCCTTAATAAGCCTAAACCAAATGTCCATGATTTCGAGCCCATATCCGAGTCCATTAAAGCATGTTTGCGTCCTATCATCATCGGGTGTTTGGCGGGACCTACTATAGACACCTGGCGGTCAAAATGTGGGTGTCTACACACACACATACTCGATATCTAGCAAAAGAATAGTGTCGACACACATCCGAAGAAATACCGAAATATCGTCCCGAAATACCGACGAAACCACCTCCCATCCGGCCGAACCTATCCCATCACACGTCCAAAAATCCGCACCACCTTAACTCACCCGCATCATCTCGACGCTCCCGTGCCTAAGCCACCGTCCGACGAGCCTTATACCGAGAAAACGAAGCATGTAGGTTGAGGGTGTAAATCAAACCCGATTCTTCTCCTTTCTCTCCCTCTTTCTCACGTTTTCTTCTTTTTTTAGTTTTCGTCGGTCGTTTCCTATTTTAATATGGGTCGTTCATCGCATATATTTTTCTAATAATCGATACTAAAAAAAAACTAATTTTTTATATAACGTTCTTAAAATACGATACCGATTCTCTAATCGAATATCGTATCTACAAGAACTAAATTAATTAATTCTCGTTGATGCTAACAAAATCATTACTCTTTTTCTAAAAACAAAATTCGATGATTTTAAACGCGGAGAGAATTAACATTTTTTTCGTTCAAAATTCTTTTTTTCAATTTTCGTTCAAAACAAACTTTTTTAAAACTTTTTCTAAAATCATTCCGACTATTCGATATCGATTTCATAATCGAATATCGAATACGACGAATATCGAAAATATAAATCGAGTATAAATTAATCCATATTTGTACGCGATTTATAAAATTAACGATTTTCGAACAAACAAAGAAAACCCGAACATGCTGCCACGCGAGTCGCGCGCCTGTCAGGCGACTCGCGCAGCAGCCTGGTTCGCCGGGTCTTTTTTTTTTTCGTTTCTTCGCTTTTCTATTTTTAATTCTTTTCGAACCTTACATTAAAATGCGACTTTCGCGACATATTTCGATAAAATACTTTTTTCGACCTCGGTCAACACGTGTTAATCCATCACGTGCCATTAATACTTTTTTCGAGTCATGCATATTATTTATTCAATTCTTTATTCGATTTATTCAACGTTACTAACCCGTTTTCTCGTGTTTGTAGCAATTTATTTTCATCTTTGTTTTATTAGACTAAAACGAACTTCACATGCTAAAATAACTTTGACGTTATTAGTTTAATATGCATTAAACGCTTAGCAACCCATTTTATTTTTCTCACATGCTTAGGAAAATAATCTTTGCATATCATTCAACCGTCGAACTAACGCGTGTACACCAAAAACGAACGATATCTTAGTAAAGGCCGCTAAGTGCGGGCGGGGTTGGGTGTTCTTAGTGAACTTCCCAACACGTACCCTCACCCCTTACTCAGAACCATGGTTTCCGGATGTCCGAATCCATTGGCAACGAGAGTCATTCAATACACGATATCCGATAATGTCGGTATCGGTATCGTAATGCAAAGGGATGATAAGTGTAGTTTGTAGTGCCTATTTGTTGTGTTTTGGTCCCTTTTCCTTGTGAAATCGCTCCTTTGGAGCGATTCATGGGCTTCTTATGCTTCCTTTAGTTCGTTTCAGGTTCCCGAGACCGATTTGGAAGAGTTGGAGCGATTCCGACTCAATACATACACATTTTGGAGCCAACGAGATAGAGGAACGATGACTCGAGGCCTTAGAATCGACCCCGAGACCTTGGGACCCAATCCCGAGCCTCCGAGACCCGATCCCAAGTCCCGAGAATCGGTGGGAAGTCCATGAGAGGCAAGGAAGGACCAAAGAGTGTTTAAGGAAGGCATACAAGACCCATCCCGTTCGGGATGGCCTTATCCCGTTCGGGATAGGGTGCTACATTAGGATGGCTGCTGTGAGCCCATCCCGGTCGGGACCAACCCGTCCCGATCGGGATGACAGAGCCGTCCCGATCGGGATGATCCGTCCCGGTCGGGAAGCTATAGAGGCAGCACGGGCTTATTCTTTTCTTCTCCTTCATTCTTGTACCCATATATATACTCCCTTCTTGTAATTTTAAGATATCGTATCTTAACCTACATTAGTTTAAGCCTCCAAAACCCTAGATTTACTCTCACTCATTAGCTTTAATCTTCCCTTAATCTTAGTTAATCCTTAGTTAATTATTGTAATTAGCTCTTGTATTAAGAGGGTACTTGAAGAATTCTCCAAGATTGACAACCTTGGGTTTTATTTGGGTTCTTATTTATACAAGATTTCATCTTTCCATCTCCTTAGTGTTGGTATAACCTTTCTTACTCTTAATCTTGTTTATTTAATCTTGTTTGAATCTTTTCATATTGTTAGTATCATTGTTCTTGTTAATATTATGGATGTTTGTTTAGAGATAATATTTTCTCTTGTTATGGTTGTTTTATTCTTGATAATGAGTGAGTAGTCTTCTTGTGGGGTTAGTAGGGGGATTAGGGGTAGATTATGGATGATTAGGGTTGATTAAGGGGAAAAGGTTGTATCTTTGTTGTTAGTCACATTGTAGGCACTCTATGTGTTTGTTGATATGCTTGTGTGAGTTGTAGTGGCCATGCTTCCCATGCTTGTGTTCATCCTCTCATTGATTGCTTACTTTGTGGAAATGTTGAGAATAGTCATAGTCACGAGAGTGCCGACTAGGGTCTAAGTTGCGAGAGCCCGGACCCACCTTGACATCGGTCTAAGTTGTGAGAGCCCGGACCGACTCTAGCGATTAGGAGGCACCTATACCCTTGATCACCCCAATTACCCTTCTACCTCTATGAACCCGACCTACCCCACTTCTTTCCATATTTGTGTTAATCCTCCTAGTTAGCTATCGTTCTTTTAGTTTATTCATTAGTTCGATCCTTAGCTTAGTCATACTTCTCCTCCATCATTAGTTTTCCTTTTATCGCTTTCTTTGTGTCGTTTTTGGTAGCATAGTCTCGTTTGTAAGCCGACATAGTCTAAGCTTTGATATACCGTCCTCGTGGAATCGATCCCGACTTACCCTAGCTACCCACTAGGTTAGTCGGTGTTATATTGATCGGCTAGGGACGTGACGAATCCCTACCATCAAGGGACGAGCCCAATAAACCCTGACATCGGAAATGGACCGTATTTTGTATATGGCCCACTACGACATAGAGTGGGCTCGAACGGTTCCGAATAACCATAAAATTCGGTGGCGACTCCTACTTCGATTTAAATTTCAATTTGACCATCTCATATGGAGATTCATTCGCCTCCCCAAACCCGCGCGTGGCCGCGTCGGGGTGGACCTATGTCATGTCCCCAATTTGGCGACTCCGCTGGGGATCAACTGATGAGTCACTTACCATCGGCATCCCTAGGGTGAGACTCGAAAAGAAATCGTTCGAATAGTAATGTACACGTTTTAGTTCAATGGTTCATGCATAACCCATTCTTTCCCGGGCCGGTTACTTGTGACCGACGTCCCACTATACCACGGTGCGTTCCTACTTGGACCTACTAAAGACTTCGATGGCGGAACTCGCATGGGTTTTACGGCAGGTTCTAAGACCAACTCGGCTTAGGAAGACCGTCCTGATTTGCGAGAAAGCTATCGTCGTTGGTATAGACCCTATTAGACCGACCGAGACTTAGACTAAGAGCATACATGGTGTCGTTATACTGTTTCCGTGACTACATGCTACCTGGTCCGTGTCTCATCTTTTCAAAAAAAAAAAAAACGTCCTTTTCAAAAAAAAAAAAAAAATCGAAAATTATCCATTTTTCAAAACCCGGAAAGCTACTGAATTTAGGACTTATGATTTTGACTCAAAATAGCCTATTTTCTAGCCGGTATGCTGTCCAATCCTTTTCAAAAATTCAAAAATCTCGGCCCGATAACACCTTTTTCGATTTTCAAAAAAGTTTGGGCCTTCCAATCCGACTTTGCTTGGGTTTTTCAAATCCAAACCCCTTTTCAAAGCTTTCTTCTTAGGACTTCCCGTATTTAGCAGTGTCGGGTCTTGTCATAAGTAGTTAGAGTCCATAGCGTCGAAACTCCGTCGATCTTACATCACGAGTTTCTACCCCATCCCAAGTCCGCCTTATTTGTCAAGGCACGGCCCACCTACGTAGGACAAACTCCTACAAAGGGAAGCCCATTTACACAATCGAGTCCAAAGTCTGGGGATTAGCTCACACGTAGGTCTTTCTTCACACAGGACTAGGCCCATTCTGCCGAAATCCTAAAGAAAGCCCACCGTCCATGAGTCACCCGTCTAGGAGTCGGTTTTTAGTCTATTTCCGAGTCTAGTCGTCTTTTTTTCTTGCTCGGGATGCACCTTTCGATCTGGGTCCGATTCTGATTACACGGTGTTCTTACAGACAGGCCACCTCACACCCGAACCATGACTAAGGACGCTATCGATCAACTGAACACCTCGTTGGCCAAGATCCAAGAACAACTCGACCAAATCAGGGGCGACCAGATCGCCATTGTTACTCGGGTCATCGCCATAGAACAGGACAAGCCGAAGGGTGAAGATGAAGCTCATGGGCCTTTAGCCGAACTGACTAGCGCAGTCCTTAAGCTGCAAGAGCAGGTCCATTTGTCGACCCACAACTCGATCCATACGGAGAATGCCCGAACCTATTCTCCCCTGACCGACCAACTGCCTGCCAATCTCAACTTGACAGGCCTCCCGATGTTCGACGGAACCGAAGACCCGGTATTACATATCCGGGCCTTCAAAGAGTTTATGGCCCTAAAAGGAGTCAAGTCAGACATGTTCAAGCATCTGTTTGCCTCCTCGTTAGAGAAGCACCCGAAAGCCTGGTTCTATAAGCTCGATTCCAAGAAATACAAGTCTTGGGACGACGTAGCAACGGAATTCGCTCGGAACTACGCCGACAATGCGGAGATCCAAACCACGATGCGCACCCTGGAAGTAATGGCCCAGGAACCAAAGGAAGGGTTTACAAAATACCTTCAACGCTGGAGGGCTGAAAGCGTTAAACTGGTCGATAAGCCCAGTGAAAAAGTCCTAGTTGAAGCCTTTGTCAAGAGTCTCCTGCCCGCCTACCGGATCCATCTCCGGTACGCCATCATACCTAGTTTCGCGATCCTAACCGAAATGGGAACGAGAATCGAGGATGATCTAAGGATGGAAAGCCTCACTAAGGCCTCCACCAAGGGATACCAAGGGGCCAGCTCATCAACAAGCAAGCCCACATCCGTCGCCGCTACTCGTAGCATTTTTGACGAGATAAATCTACTTGATAACCCGTCCAAGAAGAATGCCACGCCCCGAGTATTCACCGACATAGGTACTACCTATGCGAATGTCTTACAAAGGCTCTCATCAAAAGGCCTCATCGCCCCGATAGGCCCAACACCCGATCCTCCAGTTGAGCGTCGCTCCAAATTCTACGACGCCCAAGCGTACTGCAAATACCATCAGGGTAAGGGACACGACACAGAAAAATGCTGGAAACTGAAGCATCTTATCCTGGATCTCATCGAAAGCGGGAAAATCCCCTTACCAGGAGGTAAGCCCAACAACAAAGACAACCCGTTGGCCACCCACGCCATCTTCTCCGGGGAAGTCATAGGCTGCTCACATCTCATTTCTCCGTTTATCCCGCAAATCAACGGAATCTGGTGTGACGATGAAGGCGACGTCTATCTCACTAAGGGAGAAGCCGTCCTTATCAGGCCCGAGGAGATCCAGAAGGTTAAGTCCAAAGCCTTAACCAGCAGTCACGCTCTCATCATCACCGAGTCGCCACCTAGAGTGGAGCCCGCCCCAGAAGAGCCGCCAACTACTGAAAAGGCTATGGTAAAGCAGCTGAGCAAGACTCGAGTTGACCTCTCTATATGGCAACTCCTAGTTAGCTCTCTGGAACATCAAGAGGCACTCACTAAGGCCCTCGATCAAGTCAAGATCGACTCTATGGCTACTCCAGCTGAAATGGTAGCCACGGTTCTGCCCCACCTAAAGGGGAAAGCTAAAGAAGAAGGCCCACTCATCACCTTCTCCAATGCTGATCTGCCATCATTTGGGCCAGCCCACAACATGGCTCTCTACATCACGGTAATCTGCCGTGGAAAATATCTGCCTATGACCCTTATCGACGACGGGTCCGCAGTCAACGTCCTCCCCTTGAGGACCGCCAAAGCCCTCGGTATCACCGAGGCCGACTACATTCCTTCAGCTCAAACCATTCAGGCTTTCGACGGAAGTCCAAAGTCAGTAGCCGGGGCCGTAAAACTTACTATCATAACAGGCCCAATAGAGAAAGAGCTGGAATTTCAAGTAATCGACGTGACCTCTTCCTTTAACCTTCTTCTAGGAAGACCCTGGATCCACGCGACCAGGGCTGTGTCCTCCACCCTGCACCGGAAAGTCAAGCTACCTTTGCACGATACCGTCATCACTCTAGAAGCCACACCTATGACCGTGGCTAACTGCAACACCTCGGGTCGCACCGATCTTTGAGGGTTCGACTTCATAGGGGCCATCGAAGAAGAATATCTTTTCCGACCCTACTTTACGGTTAGCATGGACCGGATGTTACAAAATCTGGGCTTCCTACCAGGGGTCACATCAAGGCCCGATCTTCCCGCAGGAAAAATCCTCGAAGTCCTAGATAACGGGAGGATTCAAACCGGTCTAGGTTACACCCTGACCCCGGAAAACATGGGCCGAACCGGAGCCGGCAAAGTCATCTTCGTCACACCGGTGTTCGAGTCCGACCAAACGGGCCTATACCGCCCCCCAAACGCACGCCCTGGGACCCACTTGGCCCAGGTCTGCCACTACATACCCGATGACATCTTCGCCCTCGTCCAGTCCGAAGATGCTAAGAATGTTGAGCCCGCACTGGGGCTACTTTTTGGGGAGGAGCTCGTGACCCCAACGCCTAAGGAGGAGCTAGTTAGCCTCGTTCTCCGCAGCCGCACTTTCGATCCATCCAAGCTGATCTCGGATGTTGGATCCGGGACAGGTAAGAGAGCCTGGAGGAAGACTGTCAAGTGGACTGACAGTCAAGGAAGGACTTTCAAGCTGATCACAGGGGAAGGAGAAATGCCAGAATCTGAGTCTGAGTCCGAGTCAAAGTCTGAGATTGAGTCTAGTGAGTCCGGTGCTAGGGTCAGTCCTGTAGCTCCCCCTCTCCCTTTAGCTTTTCCTAGTGCTTCGGGGTCTGTCTCGGGCACCCTATCTATCCCGCCACTGACTAGCGATCAGATGGCAGCTCTTTTGGAGCTTTTCTCTCAATTTATGAATAATAACAACCGTTCGGCTTACGACTTGTCACTTTTTCAAAATTTCCTAAATTTTCAAAATTTTCTGTGCAATGACATTGAGAAACCCGACGAACAGGTATCCTTACCTCCACATCTGATCGAGCAGCTAGAGCAAAGGGAATCTCGCAATCCGGTAATCGAAGAAACCGAATCCATCAACATGGGAACAACCTTAGAACCTCAGATGCTTAAGATAGGGTTATCTCTAGATCCCGGGGAGAAACAACAATTCATCGATCTCCTTCAAGAATTCAAAGACGTCTTCGCATGGTCCTACAAGGACATGCCGGGGATAGACCGCAAAATAGTCGAGCACCATATACCGATCAAGGAGGGGTTCAAACCGGTTAAGAAGAAACTCCGACGCATGAGGCCCGAATGGTCCCTCAAGGTCAAGGAGGAAGTCGACAAACAATTCAAGGCTGGGTTCATACGAGTCTCCGAGTATCCAGATTGAGTTGCGAACATCGTACCGGTCCCTAAAAAAGACGGTAAAGTACGTGTCTGCGTGGACTTTCGGGATCTTAACAAGGCGAGCCCGAAAGACGATTTCCCGTTACCACACATCGATATACTGGTGGATAACACAGCTGACCATGCCCTTCTATCATTCATGGTCGGGTATGCTGGGTACAATCAAATAAAATTGGCAGAGGAAGATATGGATAAGACCACCTTCATTACACCTTGGGGTACCTATTGCTATACTGTTATGCCGTTTGGCCTTATCAATGCCGGGGCCACCTATCAACGAACCGCCACAACTTTATTACATGACATGATGCATAAAGAAGTGGAAGTTTACGTGAACGATATGATTGTCAAATCCAAGGACAGGGACGGTCACATCACCGCCCTGAGAAGATTTTTCACCCGATTACGCAAATACAACATGAGACTAAACCCTCAGAAATGCAGTTTCGGGGTAACCTCTGGCAAATTACTGGGTCACATCGTCAGCCAACGCGGTATCGAAGTCGATCCAGCCAAGATTAAGGCCATCACCAAGATGCAACCCACTAAGACCGACAAGGAAATAAGAGGGTTTCTCGGAAAAGTCCAATACATCAGTAGGTTCATTTCGAAGCTAACCATGGTATGTGAACCGATCTTCAAAAAGCTGAAAATAGGGGAACGGTTACTATGGGACGACAAGTGTCAAGCAGCCTTTGACAGAATCAAAGAAATCTTGTCTTCACCGCCGGTCCTGATGCCACCTCAACCCGGTTTGCCTTTGTCGTTGTATCTAACCACGACAGAGACAGCCATGGGGGCTATGCTAGCTCAAACGGTCAACTCCGAAGAACGAGCTATATACTACATCAGCAAGAAGTTTCTAGAGTACGAGTGTAAGTACACCATGCTCGAAAAGACGTGTTTAGCTTTGGTCTGGGCCACTAAGAAGCTCCGACATTATATGCTCGGCTATGAAGTACAGGTACTGTCAAGAATGGATCCGATCAAATATCTTTTCGAAAAGCCCATTCTCAACGGCAGGATATCAAGATGGACCCTGATGCTGGCAGAATTCGATCTAAAGTTCGTACCATTGAAAGCCATCAAAGGCCGAATAGTAGCCGAATTTCTTGCCAACAGTCCCGTAACCGAAGAAGGACACACCGACACTTAGTCCTTCCCGGATGAAGATATTTTCCATACTGACACCGAAACATGGGACTTATACTTTGATGGGGCATCCAACTTCCGAGGATTTGGAGTCGGTATCCTCCTAATATTGCCTAGAGGGGAACATACTCCCGTGTCTATCAAATTGGACTTTGACGTCACCAATAACGCTGCTGAGTATAATGCATGTATCCACGGGCTACAAGCCGCCGCCGATTTAGGGGTCACAAACCTCCGAGTACATGGCGACTCATCTCTGTTCATTAACCAAGCGCTCTAAAAATGGAAAACCCGAAATGCCAACCTCGTGGCCTACCAGGCACGAGTAAGGGATCTCGAGAAACAATTCCAAAAGGTAGAGTATATATATCTGCCTCGGGAAGAAAATCAATTCGCGGATGCACTTTCAAAACTGGCATCTTTACTAAATATTCCCGATCATATGACCAGCATGCCGATCTGTGTCGAAAGACGATCCGAGCCAGCATATATCCACGACATCGAGGATATCGAGATACCCGATCCCGAGCCGTGGTATAAAGCAATCCAGACATACTTAACAACCGGGGAATATCCACCCGGGTCCGACAATCGAGCCAAAAAGGCCTTGCGTAGGCTAGCGACCCAGTTCTTCCGAACCGATGACGGACAGCTTTACAAAAAGACACCGCAGGGGGCTCTCCTTTTATGTGTCGATAAGGGTAACGCCGAGAAAGTCATGGCCGAAGTACATGACGGCGAGTGTGGTCCTCACATGAACGCCCAGATGCTAGTCCGAAAGATCATGAGACTCGGATATTACTGGAACAGCATGGAAACCGATTGTCAGCTTTACGTCAGACATTGCCATAATTGTCAGATTTTCGCTAATGTACAGCATATGCCACCATCCCTGCTGTATACCATGACATCACCCTGGCCGTTTACAACGTGGGGAATCGATATAATTGGAAAGATAAACCCCTCGGGAACCGGAGGACACTGCTTCATTTTGGTAGCAATCGACTATTTCACCAAATGGGTTGAAGCGGAATCCTACCGTATTCTCAACGCCAGCCATGTTGCCAAATTTATCCAAAATAAGATAATATGCCGGTATGGGATCCCTCATGAATTCATCAGTGACCACGGGACCCACTTTCAAGCCGAAACGGCAGCCCTGTTAGCCAAATACAAGATCCAAAGGCATACGTCCTCACCTTACCGACCCCAAACCAATGGAGCGGTAGAAGCAGCTGACAAGACTATTGTCACCATACTCAAAAAGATGGCTGACAATTATCGGGATTGGCCCGATAAGATACCATTTGCCCTTTGGGGATATCGAACCTTGATTCGTACTGCGACCGGGGCAACACCGTATTACCTTACATACGGGATGGAAGCGGTCCAACCTGTTGAGTTAGAGGTACCGTCACTCAGGATCCTACTCGAAAGTCAAGTACCCGAAGCTGATTGGGTTCGAGCACGATATGACTCGCTAGTACTTTTAGACGAACGACGATCTCGTGCCTTCAATAACATACATATTTATCAAAAAAGGATCCAACAGGCCTTCAACAGGAGGGTAAGGCCCAGGAATATCAAAGAAGGAGACTTAGTTCTCGAATCTGTACGGGCTTTATTACCAGTTGACCCAAGGGGAAAGTTCAAACCTAACTGGGCCGGGACATATCTGGTAAAGAAGATTTTATCTGGCGGAGCGGTAATGTTAACAGATCTGGATGGGAACGAGTTTGTCAACCCAACTAACCTGGACCAGCTGAAACGTTATTACCCTTAACCCATTTCTCTCAATGTCATTTGCAAAAGTTTATTAAAAACATCTTTTCAAAAATAAACTTTTAAAGACAAGTCAAAAGTTAGAATTACTTATTCTACTGTTATAAACATCTTGAACCAATAGTCTGGATGTATTTCGAAATTGCAAATTCTGAACTACGTTTGGTTTGATTCCGCTATTTGCGGGTAGGTAGGCAGCCCCTCAAAAGGGCGCAACCACTGCAATCGAAAAAAAAACAGGAACGGTTTTTTTAATAAACTTCCTTTATTTATTTCAAAACAAAATCCAATTACAAAAAAATCCAAAAAAAAAAAACACAAATAGTACTAATATTTAAATAATAAAAAATCGAAGGCATTTTCCCTTTCCCTTATCCTTAGCCTCTTTTTCGGTCCACCGGCGTCGACGCGGAGGTGAACGCTCCCGAATCACCAAGGGAACTTCCTTAACCCGGGCTCGTTTCTTCAGACTCGATTCCCCGGTCACCTCAGTCAGTCCTAGCCGAGCCCGCACTCTCTCGGGTAGTCGCTCACGCGGACCTAGCCTATCCCGGGCCGCCAGTTTCGGCCCAAGTCTTCCCTCCAAGTCGCTAGCACCGGTCTCTTTAGCTCGAGTCTTAGTTTTTGACTTAGAACCCGACTCCGGCCCGACAAGGGTAGTTGGAACTTCCTCTTCATCGAAGAACCATCTGTTGTCTTTTGCTGATTCTCTACGGGCTAGTTCAAAGGCCTCATCAGTCTTTAAAGCTTCGCGGGCCTCTTTAGATTCTTCAGAAACCCACTTGAGATATGATTCGGAAATCCAAACGGTCTGACAAGGGCGAGGTATAGTCCACATGACACGGGTAAACCAGCGTTGTAACCACGTATCACACATAGCGTCCGTCAATTGGAGCGAAACGCTAATAATTGCTTCAGTTTCGGGGATCTGTTGGAACGAACCAAACTGCCTTAGAAGACGATCTGGGTAAATATGGACGGTCCAGTCCAAGGACAAGATCACCAGGTAACGGGCTTTATCTCTTTTAGCTAGGCCCGTCATCTTCGAGAGGAACCACCAGATCACGTTCCACCTAATCAAGAGCCCGCCATGGAATTTTAGCTCTTCATCCCAATACTTCCGATTTATGTGATGACTCGAGCTAATTCGTCGGGACCGCGAGCCAATTTGACAGCTTCGATATCTGGATATGCTCACCGGGGGCTCTATGATCGACAGACGCTCGGATAACCAAATCTGCAAAATTTTCGAAAAGTCAAAAACTTTCGAAAAAAAAAATCAAAAAAAAAATTCCGAAAAAAATTCAAATTTTTTTTTTTGGAAAATTCAAAAATTTCGAAAATTCATAAAAAAAAATCAAAATTTTCGGAAAAAAAAAAAATAATAATAATTTTTCGAAAAAAAAAGAAGGTCAAATACCTGCAAAAGACGAATGCTGCCCGTTAATGGCCGATCTGGATCAAGTCTCCTCGCATCAAGGCCCATGATAATCTCCCCAGTTATCAGCCAGGCTGGGCTATAACCTGCCTCCATTTGATCCACCATGCTGATTAGCCTGATTTCGCCTAAACATGAGTCAGCATCCATCCGACCTTCGAAGGCATATCGGTGCAGCATACAGAAGGCAAAGGCCCTACGCCTATAAATAGAAGAAATTCTGGGACCATTTGGATCCATGAATTTATCAGCTAAGTCAAACAGGGAAACAGAACTTCCCTTCACCATACGAGAAGTCTCAGCATGAGACAACCCAAGAAAGTCCCTCAATCTCCTCCTTGGATCAGGATAAAAAGGAGGAATAGCAGGATGAGCATTGGGACACCAACCCCCTACAGCAGCAATTTCTTCAGGAAGGGGACATATTTCTCCCCGGGGAAAAGTGAAAACATGGTGGGTAGTATCCCAAAAAGTTAAACAAGCATCCAAGAAATGTGCATCCACTTTAAGTCGCTGGAGCAGGAACAAAGCCACAATTCCCATCTGAGTAAGCTGGACCTTATCTCCATCTCGGAAATCCTGGGCCCACGCGTGAAGCATCGCGGTCAGATGTTCGATACCCATAGCAGAAAGTTTTGTTTTATCTTAAAAAGTCTAAAGCGATTTTAAGATAAGAAGGAAATATTTTGGGTTGGAATATGAGAGGATTAAAGAGCAAGAACTCTTTATTTATAATAGAGAAATCCCCTCTCCTAGTCACCCCTGGAATAGGGATTTTTACAATGTTCCCTACTTCACCTAGGCATACAGGCCTAACCAGGAGATTTTAGGAACCCGTGTCAGAATCTGATTAGGGATCAAGTCATCCCAAGCTGTCTAATTTCCCAAAAAAAAAATCGGCATCTCCAAATTTTTTTTTTTTAAAAAAAAAAAAAAAATCAGGCATTTTGCCCTTTCCAAGAATCAATCAAAAAAAAAAATTTATTTTCTTCCCCAGCGTGAGTCAATGTTTTATCTGAATGTTGCATGCAAAACAGACAGGTATCCCAGGACTCCCGGAGAATTCTCAAAAAAAAAATTCCCAGTGAAAATTCAAACAAAGAATGGGACGTATCAGTAAGCGGTACATCCCTAGCTTCTAATGGAGCTCCCGCGTTATTCCGAGTGGGATTATCAGTAAGCGGTATACCCACAGCTTCCAACGGAGGCTCCCGCGCCATTCCAAGATGGATATGTCTGTAAACAGACACACCCAAGACTTTTTAGTAGAAGTCCCGCGCCACTATCGACATCTATCCAGGTATGATTTCTATCTTATGGCTGGCGAGCCCTTCACGCAAGTCTAATGGACTCTAAACGACCCGATCGGAAGTCTGCCAGGTCTTAATCCTCGATTGGCCTGGTAGCTACTCTGACTTTCGCCTTGTCCAAGCCTCAGTCAGAGTGGGGGCTCTGTAGACACCCACATTTTGACCGCCAGGTGTCTATAGTAGGTCCCACCAAACACCCGATGATGATAGGACGCAAACATGCTTTAATGGACTCGGATATGGACTCGAAATCATGGACATTTGGTTTAGGCTTATTACGGAGTACAAATCTTACAAAATCAACCTCAAATCCAGGCCCAGTGGGTCGTTTCGAGTCAAATGAGACTAATTTGGGTCGATTCCGACACTAGAGGCAAAACCGTCTTTTAGCGACCGAGTCAAACCCGGTCAAAGATATTTTTTCCGAGTCACACGAGCTGGCCGTGACACTACACGGCTGATTCGGACTCAAACACCACAAAAATCAGCTTTCAAATAATATTAAACAAATCCGTTTAAGGGTAGAATTCGATCTCAAGTAGGAATTCTATCCGGAAACCGAATCAGACATCGACCGAGCTCCAAATACTCGGCCAAGAGAGACGGATACTCGGCCAACACTCCCCAACCAGCCGAATACTTGGCTTCTCCACCAAGAAACGAGACTTTCGTTCCCTTTCGAACTCTCGTGTTTCCTATCCAAACCGGTATTTCTTGTCACACAAGCAAGACTACCTCGACTCCAATAAATAGGACCTCATATTCAACACAAAAAAGACGAATAAACTATCAATCAATACACAACAATCATTAGCCACATACATACTCGATATCTAGCAAAAGAATAGTCTCGACACACATTCGAAGAAATACCGAAATACCGTCCCGAAATACCGACGAAACCACCTCCCATCCGGCCGAACCTATCCCATCACACGTCCAAAAATCCGCACCACCTTAACTCACCCGCATCATCTCGACGCTCCCGTGCCTAAGCCACCGCCCGACGAGCCTTATACCGAGAAAACGAAGCATGTAGGTTGAGGGTGTAAATCAAACCCGATTCTTCTCATTTCTCTCCCTCTTTCTCACGTTTTCTTCTTTTTTTAGTTTTCGTCGGTCGTTTCTTATTTTAATATAGGTCGTTCATCGCATATATTTTTCTAATAATCGATACTAAAAAAAACTATTTTTTTATATAACGTTCTTAAAATACGATACCGATTCTCTAATCGAATATCGTATCTACAAGAACTAAATTAATTAATTCTCGTTGATGTTAACAAAATCATTACTTTTTTTCTAAAAACAAAATTCGATGATTTTAAACGCGAAGAGAATTAACATTTTTTTCGTTCAAAATTCTTTTTTTCAATTTTCGTTCAAAACAAACTTTTTTAAAACTTTTTCTAAAATCATTCCGACTATTCGATACCGATTTCATAATCGAATATTGAATACGACGAATATCGAAAATATAAATCGAGTATAAATTAATCCATATTTGTACGCGATTTATAAAATTTAACGATTTTCGAACAAACAAAGAAAACCCGAACAGGCTGCCACGCGAGTCGCGCGCCTGTCAGGCGACTCGCGCAGCAGCCTGGTTCGTCGGGTCTTTTTTTTTTTCGTTTCTTCGCTTTTCTATTTTTAATTCTTTTCGAACCTTACATTAAAATGCGACTTTCGCGACATATTTCGATAAAATACTTTTTTCGACCTCGGTCAACACGTGTTAATCCATCACGTGTCATTAAAACTTTTTTCGAGTCATGCATATTATTTATTCATGTCTTTATTCGATTTATTCAACGTTACTAACCCGTTTTCTCGTGTTTGTAGCAATTTATTTTCATCTTTGTTTTATTAGACTAAAACGAACTTCACATGCTAAAATAACTTTGACGTTATTAGTTTAATATGCATTAAACGACTTAGCAACCCATTTTATTTTTCTCACATGCTTAGGAAAATAATCTTTGCATATCATTCAACCGTCGAACTAACGCGTGTACACCAAAAACGAACGATATCTTAGTAAAGGCCGCTAAGTGCGGGCGGGGTTGGGTGTTCTTAGTGAACTTCCCAACACGTACCCTCACCCCTTACTCAGAACCATGGTTTCCGGATGTCCGAATCCATTGGCAACGAGAGTCATTCAATACACGATATCCGATAATGTCGGTATCGGTATCGTAATGCAAAGGGACGAGCCCAATAAACTCTGACATCGGAAATGGGCCGTATTTTTTATACGGCCTACTACGACATAGAGTGGGCTCGAACGGTTCCGAATAACCATAAAATTCGGTGGCGACTCCTACTTCGATTTAAATTTCAATTTGACCATCTCATATGGAGATTTATTCGCCTACTCAAACCCGCGCGTGGCCGCGTCGGAGTGGACCTATGTCATGTCCACAATATATATATATATATATATATATATATATATATATATATATATATATATATAGAGGTAGGTTCAAATAAGGTCCACAATTTTTTTAAGTCTATATTGAAGTTATAGATGACATATGCTAAAGTTACATTCGTTCAAAATTGATATATATACAAATGCAACTTTAGCGTATGTCATCTGTAACTTCAATATAGACTTAAAAAAATTGTGGACCTTATTTGAACCTACCCTCTCTCTCTCTCTCTCTCTCTCTCTCTCTCTCTCTCTCTCTCTCTCTCTCTCTCTCTCTCTCTCTCTCTCTCTATATATATATATATATATATATATAGAGAGAGAGAGAGAGAGAGAGAGAGTGGAGATCATATAAGCTCCAAGCATATGTATAAGGTCCTAAGTCTCAATCTCAGCCTTCGGATGAAATACAAATCAATGGCTTAGATGTGTTTGTTTATATAATTATTTTTTAAAAATTTATTAAAAGAAATTTACATTTTCCATGCCTACCTCTTTTTCCCTATCCACTATTTTCCCATCTCCATTCATTACTCCCTGCTCATTTTTCCATCACAATTCAATACTCCAAAACTCTCCTCTCTAAAACTCTCCTCATATCTGATATCTTACCTTGACTGTCTTAAATTCTCCTCTTAACCAATACTGCTTTTCGCATCTTCATTGTCCAAGTAACTGTCCAAGCATCTCCTATGTCGACATTTCTTCATCTCAGGTAAATTATACTGTTAATTTCGCATATGGAGAACAGTAATTCGAGTAACCGTAATTTGGGGATTTTCAGCGAAATTAGGGTTTTTTTTCCAATTTGGGGTTTTTTTTGCATTTAGTCGTGATTTCAAGGCTTACCTGCGAGTTTCTTGTTAAATTGGGGGTTTTCTATTTGGGTTTTTTGGTGCTTGATCAATTTTTGGTGGTAATAGTGTTTCTAATCAATTTTTATGATGTTTAATCAAATTTCTATGGTGTTTACTGATTTTTTTTTGGGGTTTTGTTTCATTGCATCTGTGATTTTGTAGTATCAATGTATATGTTTGATTTCACGTTTTTGATGGGTTATCACGTTCATCCCGTTAGACAACAGACTTTTTTTTGTCAACTGTGTTCAGAAAGAGAAGTAGATGGTTGTTAAACTTTACCTCATCAATTTTCTCATGAAAAAAAAATTAAAATTAAAAGTTACTTGATGAAAAAAAAATTACGAAATGAAAACTAAAAGTTACCTTAAAATGTTGTCACATATGATACATGCATGGTTTGTTTTTGATAGGTTATTAGGTGTCCGTATTTTAATTGTTGAGTCTTAATAATGCGTTTGTGATTGGTTATTAGATACTCCGTAGGAACTAACTTCGTATGAGTCTAAGAATTGCATTTTGTGTTGTTGATAGTGCTATAGTTGAAATTGAGGAGAATATATAAGAGACGTATTATGAAGTTTCAGAAGATGAGAGTTGAAGTTCTACGGTCTTGGAATTGAAGTTTCAAGCATACAGTTGAATATATGAGCAGAAGAAAAATGAACATTACACGATTTTATTATGAAGTTGTAGACGTTATGCACTGAAGTTGTAAAGAGAAGGACTTAAAGTTTCAAAGTCATGTTCTACAAATCAAAGGGGCATGATGTTGAAGTTTCAGAAACTGAGAGTTGAAGTTGTAAAGTTTTTGAACTGAAGTTGCAAGCGTGTGGTAGATTGTTTTGAATGTCCACCAGTTCACTATGATGTTGTAAATGTAATGTACTGAAGTTGCATTGCAGCTGAATTAAAGTTTCAAACAAACTGTTATTTAAATATTGAAAGTCATGCACTGAAGATGCAAGTATACGTGTTTTGAAGTCTCAGAAGCTTAAAGTTGAAGTTTCATAAATTGACAGTTGCAGTTGTAAAGAATTTGAATTAAAGTTTCAGGCGTGTCGTTGTATGTTTTTACAGAGATATAATGTTCAACTTTCCAGCAGTTATATATATAAAGTTGTAATTGTTGTGCTTTGAAGTTCTGAAGTCAATGAGTTGAAGTTATAAAGTGAGTTTGTTGAAATTATAAATACCGTAGTATTCGACGTTATGGACTAAATATATATGAAAGTATGTGGGAGACGAGTTCTAAAATTTCAGAAAATAAGAGTTGAAGTTGTGTAGTAATTGAATTAAAGTTTCAAGCGTACAGATGGATATTTTGTCAAAAAAACTTCGTATTCAATATTTGAAGAAGACGCTATCATTCATAATTAAGTTTTACAGAACTATTGATGAAGACACTTTTATTTAAAGAATGATTTAAATTTCGTATTCAATATTTGAAATAGAGTTTATGGAAAAATATTTGAATAAATTAGAATTAATAAGTGAATAGTGACATGTAGAAGAAAATAATAAGATTGAAGCAACAATGGCATAAGATAAAAGAAAATAATATAGAGAATTTTTTTTTACAAACGAATTGACAATTCTTTTGATGAAGGAATTGATGAAACAATGTTTGCAATGCATGGAAAGAATACATTTATATAATTAAGGGTTGAGTATTGGAATAGTCGTGATTATTGCAGGGAGAGAGAGAGGTGCAATTAGTATTAAGCTATTTATTAGTAATTAATAATAGGTTAGTTAGGTTGTCAGATTTAATACTACATGACATTTTTGCTAATCTAATCTCAACCATTAATCTTAATTAATCCAATGGTTACTAAAAGACCTTATGGACTTAAATTAGATCTTGCCCTTATTAGAACTCCACTATATATATATATATATATATATATTCCTAAAATATAGTCTCATGATTCTGGCAAAATGGTTAACATAGTCTTTATGTGATTTATATTTTTAAACTTGTGAAGACTATTATCTCATACATTTTTTTATTTTTCGGTGAAATGTGAATTACATTAGAAATAAGCATTTTGCACCTATCATACATAGGATTTATGTGCAAGATATTTCCACCAAATCATGGACGTTCAACCTCAGGAAGTGGGGGACGGTTAGTTACCGACTGAAGCTTGGAATCCACCCCCAACAGCTCTAGCTCCTTCGGCGTCCAGACGTCAGAACTTGCCTTGCCTGTAAAACGAACAAGACATGAATAGAGATAAGCATGGGCAATTCATCCAAAATCAGAATGTATACACCCCAAATACCTGGAGTTGAGGAACAACACATGCCCACCCGTTCCAAATATTCGTTTGACGATATTAAGTCAAACGGAGGAAGCCAGACGACGGGTAGCGTCTTCTCATCCTTCCCTACATTAACCACAATCGCACAAAAAAAATTGTGGAGGATACGATCCGACTTGTGAAGAGAGGACTCATCCATCACCCACCGCCTACCCCCAATCTCGCCGTCCTTTTTCATATATGCTCGGACGTCGTCCTGGAATAGATAGAAAAACCCCAATCGGTGGTGGAACGCACGTACAAGAACCTCCTCTTTCAGTCATGGCAGCTGGAGATGGTAGGGTAGACAGTCACAAAATTACCAAGACGGCCTAACGCCCAATACCGGGAAAACGACACAGCCTTAAGAAACATCATGGAGCGAAACGCGTCAACCGTCGGGATCCACTTCTTAAACCTACAGACCCACCAGAAGGAGACGACGAAGCGAATAGCTTGAGGGGTCAGCTGCCCAAGAGAGATGTTCGTTCGCTGAAGCAATCTTGAGATGAAAGAAGAAAGGGGGGAACCTCGACCCAAACTTGAAAGACTCTACATACACTGCAATGCATCTCTCCGGCGGCGGCTGGCAAGCAATTTGCCCTGCTTCAGGAAGTACGTACCCATACCCTTCCCCCAAAGGGTACAACTCCCTAGCCACTTCCAGAAGACCTTCGCCCAACACCTACCGACGTCAAGAAGGGTCCACCATAGTAGTAATCACCTATGGCTGCTCACCCTGGCGTCGTCGGGAGGGACTCCGTCTGCTGTTCACCTCCTTGGGTTCCGACAACGACGACCCTGCCTCAACCGTACCGCTCTTACCTCGGCGTGGCCTGCCTTCTGATGGGTGCACGATAGAAAGGGGAACATCGTAGAGAGGGGAGCTGTCCCCTGATTCAACGGGAGTCGACGTACCCTCGTCACCCTCATCCCTTGGAGAAGCCCGTGAACGGGTGGACATGGTGCCAGGGCAAGACAGAGAGGAATTTAAAAGAGAAGGGAGAAGAAACTGACCTGCGAATGCTACGCCGGCGACGGAGAAAACAAGTATGCCAAACGATGGCAAAAGGCTCGGAGTTAAGCGGCGAAAAAGAGAGAGAAAGATGAAGAGAGATAAAAGAAATGGGGAAGAAAATAGAAGAAATAAGGTGAGAAACCCCTATTTATAAAGAGGAGTGGAAGCTCGACTAGTAAAAGGTCAATCAAAGAAGGTCCACCAAGTGTTAACTTGCGGAGCAATTTACGAGAAAAAGACACAATACACGAAGGGTTTTTTCATTTAGATAAGCCCTAATTAAATGCACGATTTACATTAATGGCGCATTCAAAATGGCGCGCAGGCCAAGCATGAAGAGGGCACCCACACCCCAGTTACAAAATAAGGGCAGACGCTCATAACATTTCTAAAAGTAAGGCAGACGCCCACATCATATCTAAAACAGAAAATAAAATAAAGCCATAGTCGACCACAGCAACACCTCCCGACCGACTTCACCGATAAAACGAAGCCCGGTCAACCTGAACGCTCAATCTTTGGGAAGACGACGCTTGTATGCCACCCAGTAGGCATACTCGAATTCCTCCCACAGAACCTACTCGTCTGAACCGTCCCTGGGGAGAGAGGGGAGAGAGAGGTGTTGTAGGCATGACCCAGATTGGGCGGTGTGGCGATGATGGGTTAGAGGAATAGGGCGGGGAAGAGGTCTCAGGTGGGGGAGAGTTGTAGTAGTCATCCTCTTCTTTGGATATGCACAAGTGGTGGTCATGAACGACGGAGATCAGGGGTCACGTCTCATCCCTCGTGGAGGAAAGGCGACGGCGAGCCCTACCAGCACGACGTGGCTTCCTGGCAGTTGGAGGATTGGTAAAGCGACACCTCAATGAACCGACACCCCTCCTAAGAAGACAAAGACCTGACAGAGAAATTGCGACGCCTAGCTAACCCGAACATCCCTAGGTGGAGGCGTGTACGGCGCACCAGGAACACGGTTGGGAGAAGACATTTTTTTTTCTTAACTTTGAATTTAAAGAGAAGGAGAGACTTGGGATGAAAGAATGCTAAAAATGGCAAAAAAAAAATCACGGTTTTTATAGGCAAATAAGCATTTAAGGCTACCCCAACCACTTATCTTAGGAAATGATTATGGCATGCAAACCCAACTTCCTTAAGGGTAATCATTACATGCCTCTTCCCAATGAGAAGAGGAGCCAGATGAGAAAGGCATCATACCTAAAAATAAAGATACTCGAGAAAGTAAGAATCCCCTCCAACCGCGTCTATCGTCAGCCTCGCCGCTAGTAGAGGCAAGCGCCGTAGCCTGACGATGGGGCAATTGATGGGGGTCACACAATCAGCTCGACCATGGTATGGTGAGCGATGTCCGCTTACCCCTAGGTGGACGCCGACCTACTTAAGCCCACAGCAAGGACTACCCCAGTCCGACGGCCGATGACCTCTAAGTCTAGCCGACAACTCGGACGACGACCCAAGCCCGGCGATGCCCTGTTTATAAGGAGAGATCCTCTCTTCTTGCCCTCTCCATATAAATAGGGCACTATTCTCCCCAATCAAAGAAGAACAAATACACATCACTTATCTCACTAGAGAGGAGAGGTAAGACTCTTGACCAAAACCGAGACATTCACCACAAAACCCATCGCTAACTTGAGCGTCGGAGAGGCAACCTCGGACACCCTCCGAGGCCCTTGTTTGTCACTTGTGCAGTGACAACAGCCGACCAGACGTCGAAAGGAAGCGAGAGACAGAACCTATTGACGACCTTAGCCGGCTCACACTGATTGTTTGCATCCCAAACAGGAGTCATAGGCCTTTAGTAGATCAATTTTCATGATGCTACGAGGTGAGCGACATTTCCTATTATATAGCCTAACTATATCTAGACAAATCAATATATCCACAATATCTCTTCGTTGAATTACTGTACTTTAGTTCAAACTTATAAATTTCCGAAGCGTTTCAGCCATTCTAAATGCATTTGTAGAGGACGCTGCAACACATTATAGGTAAAAAAATCCATCACTGAAACAGGTCTATCCTTCTTAGAGATTAGAGTTAACGCAGTTGCATTGATCTGTTTCAGGATCTTACCAAATGAGAAGATCTCCTTCAATGCTTTGATTTAGATCAACACAAATAACATCCTGTGCATCTTTAAAAGAAATTGACGTGCAACCATCTGGACCTAGAGCCTTATTATTTTGAGTAGAGTTTAAAGTTTACATGATTTTCTCGTCACTAACCTTCTTAGTCATATTTGCAGTCTAGTTGATTAAGATCATGATTTACAAAAAAAGGATTAAGGGAATCGAGTTTACCCATCAAGGTAGAAATCTCTTAAACGGGGTAAGACCAAGTTTTATCATGGAGAGAAATCTCTCCATGAGGTGTATGGAGAAAAGGGGATGCTTTTTATGATGGAGAGATTCTCCATGGTGGTGGAGAAAGGTAAAATTCTCCAAGGGTGTGGAGAGCAGCATGGAGAGATTGGTGGGGGCTGATGAATTTGGTGCGCACCAAATTGTGTGGAATTTGGTGTGTTGAAATTTGTGCCCACCAAATTGTCATGGGTAATTATTTTCCAACGGCTATTTTCCAACGGATCTATTTTCTTCCACCCCATACAATTTAGTATATATATACGATAATTGCTATACAATTTTTTACATAATTTTTTACTACATACAAAATGAGTAATAATAATAATAACAACAACAATAATAATAATAATAATCCCAATCCATTTTTAGTTAATCAATATCATCCATCATATTTACAATTTCTTGCTTTTCAAAATATGTCTAGTAATTATCATAATAATCGCCCCCCTAATTTTCAGGCACCGAATATTAGTCAGAATCCGCATTCCAACAATCTAATTTACCCATCTTCTCAAAATTCTGGGGTGAACTCATATTTTGCTACACCAAATCTTAATTTTAGTGGTAATGAGCAACTCAGTTACGATGGTGATCATGTAACTCGTTTGTCAGAAGATGAAAATATTGTCGTGGAGAGGAACGAGTACGTGGATGAGTCTAATATCGTAAGGCAAGTAGGTGATGGAGGCAATGGAAATGCCAAAAACGTTTGGTCAGACGATGAAGATAGGGCTCTCGTATCATCCTATATGTGAGTGTCAACAGATGGAGCAATTGGAACGGGTCAACGTGTTTCGAAGTTCTGGTCGAGAGTGAGGAACTTGTTCGAGGAGGCCCGACGATCAAACCCCAGTGCAATCAAACAGCATAATGTTGGCATGCTCACTAATCGGTGGTCCCGAATTTCAGCTGGAGTACAGAAATGGGTGGGTCAGTACGAGAGAGCTAAAAGGAGATGTACCAGCGGAATGAATGAGAACGACATTCTATCTGAGGCTCGTGCGTTTTCAAAAAAAGACGCGGTTTGGGAGAGGCAGTGGTATTTTCTTAAGCAATACCCGAGATGGGAAACGATTATTCGTGAGCAAGAATCACCACAACAACCGGAGGGAAGAAATGCTGACACAACTGCTTCTGATAGTAGTGGGAAAATGAGTCGTGCAAACGATGAAGACCGTCTCGAGACAGAAAGCAAAGGCCCAAGCAGCCGTCCACCGGGAATGAAGGCGCAAAAGCGAAAGAAGGGGAAATCTAAAGTTCTTGATGAAGAAGATGATATCATTGTTAAGGAAATCCAGGAGATTAGTAGTATAATGAAGAAGAAGATGCTAGACTCGGAGAGGAGAACCGACGCGGAAATAAGGAATCAAATATGGAACCAAAAGATGAAGTTATATGAACATTTATGTAATATGAGCAGCTTGACTGCAGTGGAGGAGGAGAGCAAGAACGAACTGTTCCTAGAACTGAAGAAGTTCTGGACGTCACCTTCATAAATAAATTAGATAATTAAGTTTAATTTAAAATTAAAGTATCGAGTAATGTCGTTGTTGAGCTAGGTTGGAAAGTTAAGCAGCTCATTCATAATAATGTACTTTTGATATGTTTATGTTTTAGTTACTTTTTAAATGTACGTTTAATTTCAGTGTCGGCAAATGAAGCTAGATGAAATCCCCACCGTTGGGGCTGCTTTAACACACAACATTCAAATTAAATTACGAAACATTATTTCAAACACACAGGTCTAGACGACACACAAATGCTCTATAAAAAAAAGTACTTCGAAATATAAAAATTAACTGGAATGCCATAAATATAAAGTACTAGAAATTGGTCTCAACCGCTATTTTCCGGACGTTGTTCCTTCTTCCAAATGTGTTCTATTAAATCATTTCTGAGTGTCAAATTAACGGAGCTGTCTTCCAAGTGAGTTCGTTTAGCGATATATTCCTCCACGTTATTGACATACCCTATAGAATGTTGAGATACTTCAACAGTTGTTACATCTTCATCTGATTCGTCATTGAACTCATTTGGATCATCGTACGACGGATATGAGTACCTCTCGTCTTCTACAATCATATTATGCAATATGATGCAAGTTTTCATAATCTTTCCTAACATTTCCTTATCCCAAGTCATAGCAGGATGTCGAATGATGGCCCACCTTGCCTGTAACACTCCAAAAGCACGCTCCACATCTTTTCGAACACTTTCTTGTTGCTCCGCAAACAGGCGTTCCTTAGGAGTTTGTGGTAGCGGAATTGATTTCATAAACGCGGACCAATTTGGATAAATACCGTCGGTCAGATAATACGGGGTGTCATATCGACGCCCGTTGACGACATACTCGACAACAGGGGCTCTTCCATTTAACAAATCATCGAATATGTGAGATCGGTAAAGTACAGTTAAGTCGTTCAGGGTACCTGGTAGGCCGAAGAAGCAGTGCCATATCCACAAATCTTTCGAAGCAACTGCTTCTAAAATCACAGAAGCAGTTCCACCCCTTCCTTGATATTGACCTTTCCATGCAGTAGGACATTTTTTCCAAGTCCAATGCATACAATCGATTGAACCAATCATACCAGGGAATCCTCTTTTCTTATTCACTCGAAGTAGTTCTTTTAAGTCGTCTGTTGTCGGACTCCTCATGTAAACATCTCCGAACTGAGCTATTACTGCGTCCGTGAATTCATGAAGTGCGGTCCTTGCCGTGCTTGAGCTGAGCCTTAGGTACTCGTCCACTCTATCGGCGGCCTCTCCATATGCTAGCAACCGGATTGCAGCAGTACATTTCTGTAAATCTGAAATGCCCAATCTCCCAGTAGCGTCTGGTAATTGGTGGAAAAAAGGATTGTGCGCTTTCACGCCTTCCAACACACGTAGGAATACGTGTTTTCGCATTCGGAAACGACGGCGAAACAGATTATCAGGATACGTGGGTTGAGGGGCGAAGTAGTCGTTGTAAAATTGATTGTAGCCTTCTTCTCGGTTTCTTTCAATTCGACGCCTCTTATGCGGTCGATTTGAACGGGCTTTGCGCTTATTTCGCAAACGTCTCCATAATGCTATTAGAGATAGACAAGCGGCGACATCGTTCTCTAAATCATCAGATGAAGAAACCATTTCTTTGTAAAAGGTAGAGTAATTTGGTGTTACTGTTTTACGAAATGTTGAAGTTTGTTTCTGAGTGTATTCATTTTTGCACATTGTAAGGGATATTTGTAGTTGTTCGGAATATGGCCGTTGGAAATATGGCCGTTGGAAATATGGCCGTTGGGAATATGGTCGTTGGAAATATAGCCGTTTGAAATATGGCCGTTGGAAATATGGTCGTTGGAAATATGGTCGTTTGAAATATAGCCGTTTGAAATATGACCGTTGCAAATATAGCCGTTTTTTTTAAAATTATATGTTTTCCACTTCTCTATATAAGGTGGTGTTGTAAACTTCAGAATGTATTCACATCCAACATTCTACTCATTTTCAGATAATATATTTGATTTCATTATATCAAAAATAAATTACTCAAAAATGACTATGTGGGATGATAAAGTAAGAGAATATCAAAGAAAAATTGACATGATAAAGGATCATGCTCCTCAGTTTCTTGCTCGTTTGAACCTTGTCATGCCAGAAACGGTGTACATGAATATGGTACATTGTGAACCACCATTGACGTTGTTGAGCTCTATCATATCTGGAAACGCGAATAATGTGTTGAGTCCACCTGTTTTGAGCAATGTCACATTAGGTAATATTATCCGGTTTTACTTTGATAAATCGTAGTTGGAAAGATAACTTACATTCTATATGATTAAATACAACATGTTTTTTATTGCGTTATTTCAGATACTTGTATCTCCAAAGACGAAGAACGTCGCAAATTAAGGAAAGAAGTCGTCGAAAGCATTAATCGGTTGTTGAACGTAATGAATTTTGAAACCTTGTACGATCTACTTTCTGGGACTGGTAGAATTTTCAGTCCACGTGAGTGCCTTCATTACTGCGACGTATATGATGACGTTACGATGGAGGAAGAACAAGAATATGGCCGTTTTCAAGATGTACCGGCAGACCGACTTAATTACGATTCGGACGAGTGGTTAGGAAGTGAATGTGATGACTCCGATTGATTTTAATTGTTGTAGTATGTTCGTGTACCAAGTCATGTCTGTTTAGTAAATGTTTTTCGCTTAATGTAACGTTTGTTCTAACGAATCTATTTTTTTTACGTCTTTACATTGAATGTTTGTGATTTAATAAAGCATCGTGGTTTGCTAAAAAATGTGTACAATTCGTATTTTGCTTTAACCTTACGCCAATTTTATCTAGCAGAAATACCATTGGAAGTGGGAAAATACGTACAAAGTAAACAAAAACAAATCGTGAATTTTTAATTTCACAGTGTACTAAATTTAATTAATCGTATAATTAGAATATAATCAAGAAGTTAATTGTAATTAGAGATAATTGAGAATGAGTGAGGGAAATAGATAAAAATGAGTTGTGAAAGGTGTGAGTCCCATTATGGAGAGTTGATGGAGAAAAAATGTATCCATTATAATTGAGGGTTTTTTGATGGAGAAAAAAAAAATGGAGAATAGTGATGGAGAGAAAATATGAAGAAAAAAATATCCATCATAAAACTTGCTCTAACACTAGTTAGTCCAAGAGGATGGGCCGACTAATGGCGGGTATAAAATGGGGAAAGTGAAGTTCACCATAAAATGTCCCAAAAAGTAGAATTTAGTTTAATTTAAATTAATTAAGGGCCACTCCGAGTCCGAAGTGTGAAGTGAGGACAAAAGCCAGTCCCAACTCCCAAATCCTCCGATTCATGCCCTGCCTCCCAAACTACCATGGTATGATGCAACCCTCCCTCCCTCCCCTCCCTCCCTCAGTCCTCCGATTTTAACCAAAAAAGGGCTGCGCTTTGATTCACGAGGAACCCTTCGTACAATTCTCATCCCCCCTTTTCTGATATCTACTACAGTATGTCAAAACTGAGACGAACTTGGTTAATCATCTTCATTTCTGAGTTCTGACCCCTTTTTTGTTTGTTTGCATGCATTTCATTGCCCCCTCCCAAAGAATGCAGCATCCCTCTCTAGTTAATTAATTCCCCATAACATCCAAGGGCCTGCCTGCCTGCCTCTCCATTTTGTGGGCGTTTTTTTTCCTGGTTTCTTTGGATATTATATGGAAGTAGATGGAAATGAGTGATTTATCTGAAAACCAACTGATTGAACTTATTACCGAGGCTGCTATCAGGCTTTTGCAGACCCCTAACTCTATTCCTCAACTTCTAAACCTACTTGATGTAAGTAACACCCCCCCCCCCCCTTTCCCCCATTTTCCTCATATTAATGCCTGCATTGATTTGAATTTTGTATTGTATGCCTCAAAGTTGTTGTCTTTATGGGTTTTGAATGTTGTATTCATTGTTTTAAGTGATGATGTTGTAGAAATTTCAGGCTTTACTAGTTAGTTACTATGTTGGTTTATGTCTTTGATCCTTATATCCTCACTGAGTATGGCTGTGGATGGTTGTTGACTTGTTGCAAAGATGAGGTCTTTTTCTTTCGTATTTCCGTCTTCATCTTGTTAACCAGTATGTACATTCGTCATCTATGTCGCTTTTTAATGCTGGGTGTAGTTAGCTTAAATGTACTGGAATCCTTGAAACACACTCATTTCATTTGTGGCGCTCTGGTGGAAGCAATGACTCCCTCCCTCCATCCTAAAATGATTGCTTCCGCTTGACTTTGTTTATCAACTTTTATCGTTTATCTCTTTGAATATATGTAAATTTACATGCTCAAGTTTGTCACATATGATTATCAAAACCATGATTTTCAAAAAAGTTGTTTACTACTTCGTATTGTGTATTATGAGAAAATAAGGCAACATAAACCTACGCCACTTCAAAGTTGAGGGAAAAATAAAAATGGGATGCAGGCAGTATAAACCTGTGGTTTATTATGACTATACAAAGTCGAGGGGACAATTAAAAGGGGATGTAGGCAGTATAAACCTGTGCCACTTTACGTGAAGTACTGTACTTTTTATCACGTTAATGCATTTGAGATTGTTAATTTACACCGTATTAGCCTCTCATATACAATGGGGACAAACGAAAAGGGGAAGAGGTGTGAGGGTGGTTTACCCTGTCATTCACGGGAGGCTTTGAGGCATTTGGGTTATGTTGTTGATGACATTTTCATGTTTCAGGATTTCTTGTTAAGGTTGTGTGCTTCAAACTCACAAACTGATTGATATTTACTTACCGTGGTTTGGTTTTAGTGGCCTCGTAAATAGTCTATATCCTGCTTAACTAAGACTTTATGATGAACTTTTTGTAAGGTTCATTCGCAGTCTTAAAGAACTTTGGTGTGTGTAGTTTTAGTATTTTGTTAATCTTTTGTGCTTCATGTTTGCTGGTAATTTGTTTCAGTTGTGGTATTTAATAGGATCCTTGATGATGACGGTTTTTTCTAGTACCATAAGTCCATCGTGCGATTATGTGCTCTGCTATGTACTCTTGAGTGCAACACATATGGTATCTCTGTCATTTGACCCCTTCCATTGTTGGAGAACAAAGCTTAGTAATGGATTTCTGTATTCTAGGAGGTAGAGTTCCTCTTGAGGATGGTGGGACAAGCTCCCTCGCAGCTAATGCAAAAGGCGCTTTTGCTCCCCATGAAGGCTTTGATTTCAGATGCGCTATTCAGGCATTCAGATCCAGATGTTAGAATTACTATTGCTTCATGTCTTGCTGAGGTCACAAGGATTACCGCGCCTATTCCTCCATATGAAGATGACAAGATGAGAGTAGGGAAAATAATACTAATTTGTCTCCTTTATTTCCTTAATACCCTATCTTATTAATTGACTGAGATGCATCGAATTTGCTTCTTCCTTGACTCCCTCATTTCACTTTCTTATAGGAAATTTTTGAACTGATAGTATCATCGTTTGAAAATCTATCATGTCAACCTGGCCGCTGCTATTCAAAGGCAGTTTTAATTATCCAAAGCGTTGCAAGGTTGCAGTCCTGTGTGATGATGCTGGACCTTGATTGTGATCCACTAGTAACGAAAATGTTTGAACTGTTTCTGGGGAGCATAAGGTGAATGTTCTAAATTTGTTTTTTTTTTTGCCTTAACCAAACAACAAGGTCTTTCCTGCTTTCCAATCAATCTTTTAGAAAAAAGACTTACTTTCTGGATTTGCCCTTGGAATGATATCAATTGGGTCCGAAGAAGTTCAGTAAAATACAATTTTAGTATCTATATTACATTATTACTATATCCAAAAATTATTTGGCGACTTTGGGTGAAGTTTGGGTCTTGGAAATTGTTTTGATATAAGTGATGTGCCTTACAAGTCACAAGTCTCAATGAATTGCCCTTATCAGGATCTGCTGTTTTTATGAACATTTCCCCAGGAAAGAGCCATTGAACTAGGTTGTAAGAATGTAAGATTGACAGGGAGTTAGGTTATGCTATATGTACATTAGGCCCATCAGCATTATATGTATCTGTATTCTAGTGTTTTTTGTTTCCGTTGTATGAATGTAAGCAGTTTACACTTGTGCAAATATGTCACGTACTCACACGTCTTGTGAAGCACCACATTGTCTTTTTTGATAGAGCTGGCTCACATCCCTGGAAAATTTTGTAACTATGCTAGAATAATTAAAGAAGGAATAAAGTTTTCAAGTATACGTAGAGAAACTAGGAGTAGAAGTTGTCTGATATGGAGCAGGAGGTGGAAGAACTTCACTAATCGCTTATTTATGCTGGTTATCAAGTTGATATGACTGGCTGCTAACCTAGTGTATTTATTTTGTCAACCTCAAGCGCCAAACACCCTCACGCTGTGCATCTTTCTATGGTGAATATCATGAGGGTGATGATAGAAGAAAGTGATTATGTGCATACAGAACTTGTCAAGGCTCTTTTGACTAGTATCAGGAGGGAAAACTTGGTATGTCTTCGTATCTTCATTGTTCTTAGGACACAGTATATTTTTTTAATATTCATTCATATACAAGTATCCAATAGCCATTCTCACAGCCTCACTTGTATGGCTACAGACATTCGTCAAGTCTTAGTAAGTCCAAATGTATAAAGTCGTACACCCAAGCTATCTTTGTATCTGTTTGCACCTTTTCTGATTCTGATAATTGTTATGGTTCTTTTTAGGCTGTTTCACCTGCATCTTGGGAGCTGAGCGCCAAAATTCTTGAAGGATGCGCCAACAAACTTAGACCATTTATCTTGGAAACAGTATCGTCGATGGGTTACTGCCTAGAGGATTACGCTCCCATTCTTTTGTCAATTTGCAAGCCTGAGTCTGACCCTAACCCCATCACTGTGACAAATGTCACAAATGATTCGTCCTTCCTGGTATGCTGCTTGTGTTTAGAGTTTTTTAATCAAAATTTGATGTTTGACGCTGCCATATAGTGAGGTCATTAGCATCTGTTTCTGTTGTAATGAAGCTTGCTTTTGTATAATTAAGCAATGGATTTTTTCGGCCAGTTAGATATTGATCTGAATTGTACATGGTGTATCTGTAGCTTACTAAGCATTTCAGTATTGGATGTTGCTCATTTCTATGAAGTTTCTAGTCTCTAATATGCTAACATTGTTCATGCATATATAATTACTTACAAGCCGCTCAGAGTTTGTTGGCTCAGTGATCCTGCTGTCAGATTAGTGGTCTTGTTGGTGTAATTATTCCGAGGGTAAAAAGTGCGTTTCTATGCTTTATGTTCTGATGAGTGATGAGAACCCGAAGTGCAATGAGATCTTATTAGCTTAAGTTGTGGTCAGAAGTAATCGTTTAATGTACATCAGGCATTATCACTAATGAATGTAATGATATTCCACCCAACTACCCCTCCCTATATCTAACCTAGTTTGTTTGTTGTCACGTTATTATTTTGGTGTACATGATATTTTAGGTCTGACGTTGGAACCTCAACATACAATAGTGCCCCTTTTCTACAGGTGCACGATGAGCCTTCTGGCTATCCGAGTCACCAAGTTCCATATGTTCAGGCTTTGGAGGCAGCTACAAGTGTTGGCTGTGTAAATGCTTGTAGAAGTGCAGGAATTGCTTCAGAAGAGAGGAAGCAGAGCTCTCAGAATGTTGATGAAGAATCTCCTGGACTGCATCTAGTGGGCGATAAGCCTTCTGGCAATCTGTTTCACCCAGCTGAATATGTCCAAGCTTTGGAGACAACGGAGAGCTTTTGTGTCAATGCCTTAGAAACTGGAGGAACTGCTCCCATAAAGGGAAGGGATTCAAAATTTCAGAATCTCGACGAAAAAGCTATTGCGCTCGCGTGTGAACATGATTTCCAGGGAACTGCAGATTTTGACATCAGCAAGAATAACGGGGTCCTAGGGAAGGAATTGGATATTAAGAGGGTTAAGGAAGAAGCTAATGGTTTTGAGAATCAGCAGAAATATGATTCCTGTGCGCTTGTTAATAACAAGAGGAGGAGGGGTAGGCCTCGAAAGAAAGACGTTGAACAACGGGAGTCTTTATGTGGCTCTGGAAACAAGGTACCACAGTTATGTACGTGAGTCGTCATTTCATTCTATAATCTTGAATTCTAGTTTGTTCTGGATATGATAACTTGTAAAGGCTAAGTTCCAATCCAACTTTTCTTTCCAGAAGCAAAGGAAACAGACCTTAAATGAGGAAGTATGTGCTCATTTAATGAGCTTTTCATTCCTTTCTTTTTTTTTCCCCTTACTTGTTCAACTGTATGCATCTTTTTTGTCATTGCTTTCGGTACTACTTCGCTTGAGAGTCTTGAGTCTCTCAACTAGTCTTTATAAGACCTAATAGGCAGTGGTAGACCTTACAATAAGTCATTTTGATTTTTTAGGATGCGTCATGTGAATGTGGGACGGTCTCACATGAGAATTTGTGTTGATTTTTTAGGTGTGCTGTTATTGGGTCATTTTGAGTAAGGTCATTTCAGGGTTTAGTAACCTGGCAAGCCAAGGGTTAAGGAAACAATTTCGTTGACGGGTTGCTACCTTGAGAATTAGGCTCCCATTCATATTGTCAACTTGCAACCTTGGGGCTGATAGTTAGAAAGATCTTTTGATGAAAATTGGATAATTCGTCCTGCTATGCCATGTGCTTGTGTTTAGAATTTTAATCATAGCTGAGTGTTTGGCAATGGGAATAGGATATGATAAGCTTGTAGCTGTGTTTTGGTGAAAATGTGGCTTATTTTTTGAGCTGTAAATTGTAATGGACATTTCTTTTGTAGAAATGATGAAAACTTTCTGGTCAGTTGCTGTATGCAGTACATCCGGACATGTCTGAAGTTTTCATCCCTATACACTAACATCTTGAACGTTCACCTATGTAATTAACAAGCAGCCGCTTCCTTATTGTTGGCTTAGTAACCTGTGCTACGGGATAAGTGCTTTTGTAATGCTATACTTTATTCTGCTGACGGGTAATAATTATTGTATCTGTGCTCTATATTCTGATGGAAGACAATAACATAATGCTTTGAGGTTTCATGGCTTAAGATACTATCAAAAGTAATCACTGGTATACTTGCATATTCAGTAATGTTAAATAACAGTGCTTGACTGCTTGTTAATTGGCAAAACGACTCAAAAGAAGGAAAAACTAAACCGCATAGTCACGTGCAAAAGATGAATGTGGCAGAAATGCGTATGCTAAGATGGATGTGTGGCCATACAAGAAAGGATACCCCTTGTCATTTCTAATATGGTTCGTTACCGTCTACATAGATTATATCTTAATTGTTCAAATAGGAAGTTAGATGTATAGTCACGTGCCTTACTGCCTTCTCAACAGGTGAATGATAAGCCTCCAGGGAACCTGAGTCACCCGGCGGAATCTGTCCAAAATTTGAAAGAAGCAGAAAGTCTCCAATGTGGTGATGTCTTGGGAACTGGAGGAACTGTGACCAAAGAGGGAAGGTCACCAAGATCTCAGAATCTTGAAGTTACTGGTCTTGAGTGTGAACGGTATCATCAGGGCACTGCAGATGATGTAAGCAATAAGATCGATATCCCGAGGGCGGACTTGAATTTCAAGAGGGTTAAGGAAGAAGCTGTGGATTTCGACAATAAGCAGCTATGTAATTCCTCTACCCTTGGTGATAACAAGAGGAAGAGGGGCAGGCCTCGGAAGAAAGCTGTTGAACAACAGGAGTTTTCAGGTGGCTTTGCAAGCAAGGTACCATGAGCTAACATTTTATGTACTTTTAGTTATCATTTTTCCCTATACATCTTGATTTCTAACTTAGTGGCTTTGGAAAAAACAAAGTCCCGTGAGAAACCCATTTATGTTGTTATATTATCATTTTATTCCTATATACTTCTTGATTATCAATTTCTCTTGAATGTGATATTATGTGAAGAGTGAAATGGGTCCTTCTACAAAGGGTTAGTTCCAGTCTGAGGTCCGCTTCCAAAATGGAAAGAAACGGGCCTCCTGAGGTGATGCTGTATGTACTCATTATATGAGTTAGGTCCTTGCTATTGATGCCTTTCAGGCAAAATGCCTGTAGGCTCTATCGTGATTTTTTTTTATCTAGTATATTATAGTACATTGGTATCACTTCTTGTGGGAGTCTCTCCACTAGTCTTCATCAATAGTTCCAAGTGTTGTGCACCACGTGCCATGGAGTGTCAGGCACAACTATTCTGAAATACTTTCATCTTTTTGGTATTAAATAAAAGTAATTTTTCAGTGTGCTGTATATGCAACATGCTGCAAGAGTGAGGTGTTGATATAACATTGATCTCCATAATAAGAGGTGTTATGCCTCAGAGATCTTGTAGCACGCCTTAACTCTACCGTTGGGATCATATATGGTGTTATTGTATATGTCATTGTTCTGCTGTTTGATGCATTTGTATCTTAAGAAGATATTTAACTTAGGGTGGAATGTGACAACCAGAAATTACTTGATGATGTGGTGATACTCTATTCTCAGGTTATTGAGACCCATGGAAGAACAATTAATGAAGAGGACCTGGTTGGCCGTAGGATCAAAGTTTGGTGGCCTCTGGACAACAGGTGAACACCTAAAAAAAATGCTGTACTGGATGTGATTTATTCGCTTCTTCTGTTTCACTGCAATGTCATATAAGCGTGATTGTTGATAGAGTTTTATACCGCAGATATTATAAAGGCACAATCACCCTGTTCGATGCATCTGCGAGAAAGCACCAGGTATACAGTTTTCTCTGACATACCATTTTGTACACAATGTTTGTTTGATTTTTTATTTATTTATTTATTTTTAGTTCATCGTTTACTGCTTATTCTATCATTGCGTCAAGGTTGCGTAACATGCTTAATTTTGAAATTAAGATTGTGAATTGGATGATGTGTCTGGTAAAAAAAGTAGTGTGCACTTAGAAACTATGATTTTCTAGGTTATGATTTCTAAGTAGTGTGCACTTTTAGCTCCACAGGCCGTCGAGGCTTGGAACTTGGGAAGGGTCACTTGGTAATAATGCATTGCCGTGGTTATGCTATTGGCTTGTGGAGTTGTGGTTATGCTATTGGCTTGTGGTTCACTTCTTTACCGTATCCAAGTCTTTCAAAGACTGTCACACAATTCTGAGCGACTAACTTGCTCTTTTGTTTGACATTTATCGTGTTTTTCTTTGCTGGCTAATCCCGAGGGGATCTTTAGTTCTGAGGACTTAGTTCTTGCATTGCATACTCATGTTTTGTGGTTGCTATGCAGGTCACCTACGATGATGAAGACGAAGAGGTTCTAAATCTCAGAAAAGAACGCTGGGAGTTCATATAGGCGAGATATAAGTACAGTCTAACTAAAATTGTTTTTGGTGTAAACCGAGGTGTCCACTGTCCACCCTCGACAACAGTCTTAACTAATACAATACGGAGTGCTGTACTTAGCGTTTTGTATAGTCTTCCCTTATTATTGCGGGTTCTGAGACCTAGGATTTCTAGCAATGTATTCTAATTAGGGCCCCTTTTTATCTGACAAGTAAACCCCTCAGCCATGCTCTATTTTGAGTAGTAGTCATGATGGCTTAAGATATTAATCTTCTAGCTCGCTACCCTTTTGCATATGGGCGTCCGCGTCACCCTTTGGGAGTCGTTTTGTACATGCTCATCACCCTGTTGGTAATGGAGACCCTTTAATCTACTTCTACAAGTAGTTATTACTTCTGATATTACTGAAGAGAAAAGTAGAATGATCCATTGAGGGAAGGAAGAGGTAGGCGGCAATTGCTAGGTAAACGGAACAAGGTTGAGAACCACCAGCTAACTAATATGGAAAGTAACTGGTAATTAAACTGTGCAATCATGATTGAAAACCACTAACTACTACTGTAACACATAATCAACTCATTCAATCTTTCAACCCATTCATGCATCAGAGTAATTAGTCAATATGACTATTTCATATGCAAATATCAGTCCTTCACAACTCTCACCTACACACTATCAAAGAAGACGATACACCAACATTATGTATTTGTGTGAGATTTTCCATGCATAATCAATAAGAAACCGTCATGCGGCATTTGTAATTTAACCGAGATAATTAGTTTTGAGTTAAGTCAGTCGTTTTATAAATTCAGTTTGTTTGTATCCTTAATCTAGTTAGGTAAAATGTAAGATTTTTTGTTTTCTTTTACATTTATATTTTTTTGAAATAATCATAGAATAATGTTTATATCCGGGTTTGAATTTTTTGGGTGACCAGTCTCCGGGTCGTTCCAGTCTGGTCTGAGTTTGGATCAGTGAACACCCATAATCAAAAGTATAAGACTTTCTAATTCTGTTTATAAATTTGGAGCAAAGTCTTTTTTGGATTGGACTGCTTCCCAACTTGGGCCCTAGGCCTGCACTCCTTCAGATTACGCTTAGGGTCGGGCCTGCTCATACTAGACACTGGAGTGGAGGAGTGGTGCATAAAAGCAAAAGGAACAAAGTTGCAAAGACATGTTTAAAGATGCTTAAGTATGGTTATGATTTGTCATTACCATGTATGGCAACAAAGCTAAGAAACAAAGGAAAAGTAGAGCAATGCTTGGATGCAGCAATTCAAGGGCAGCATCCTTACGGAGATCAAACAAAGAATACGCTCCAAGATCAAGCTCCCTATACCTACGATCGAGTACAAGAGAAGAGGACTGACTACTGGTTGAAATTAAAGCTAGAAATTTGATGTAATTTTTATTTGTAGTTGATTGCATGCGTTTGTACACTTCTTCATAATATTCTTGAATAATTCACATCACTTCTACTACAAAGTTCACCTTTTCATTTTCGGAATCCAAAATTTGAATTTAGAGCAGATACGGATCCAAGATTCGGATTTGGAGCAGATATCCAATCCGTGTTCCGCCTAGTTATTATACTGTACGTATTAAGCGTTATTGGCATCAACTAATGGAAATTAGTCGCTGCAGTTTGTGAGCCGAATAGTCAAATATGGGGTACATGCACATTCACGGCCATTAGTCAATTAAGCATTAAGGAATTGAATCGTGTAATAATATGATTAATAACATGCAAATCTATAACATTCTTAGCAATAAGTTAACAACAAGTACTCGTACAACGTAACATACTACAAGTCTACAACAAGTACTATACTATTGTTTTTGTTCATACTATAAGCCGTATATATGCCCATATCATTTCAATATACAACAACTAGTAGTACTAATGTTCATACTACCAACTACGGAGTACTACTATTATTCTTCATACTATATTAATATTGGGCCTATCTGTCTAATTAATTAGCTAAACATTTATTTTTAATTAATCTTGGGCTTAAGAATATTTTATACTCTAAAGCATTGTATTTGGGCTAACTAATCATTAATTAAGTAACTTCTAAAAAACTATGACGTAAATATACTTCATATAAGAGATTACTCATGAACACATGTGTTCATAATTGCATGTTTCACAATAAAATACAAGTACTCCTATTTATATACGGAGTATTAATTTTCGAAAAGAAACCTATTCAAAAATAATTTTTGCGATTTATATTACTATTCTTCAACATTATTTTAAAGATTTTCTTTTTCAAAAATATAAAGTAAAGATTGAAAATAATTTTAAAAAAATAAAACGGTTTGTATTGTACTGAAATCATTTGTCCAGTAAACATAAAATAAAATATTAATTAATCAACTAATTAATAGAGAGTACTCCGTATTATATAAGGAGAACTTGTGAAATGTTATTATGACTTTCTAACCTTGTTACGTACCTTCGTAGTCATTTCACGCTGATTCAATGTAATACATCTTTCAAGAAACTTAAGCTTCAGTTAAGGAGTTGAAAAAACGTGATAAAATAGGCATGAGAGACTCGAAATCATGAACTATCTTCTATTGTTCGTCTTTTCCTTCCAACCACTTTTCACCATCGACGGATTACTTGAAATCGTAAACAAATTTTGTCCTTAAATTTACGGTCTTGCCCCTCCCTCCCATTGGAGTCATTTCTAAGAGACATTTTCAACCAAATCTAAAACATCGTACGGAGTAACGTATATAATTAATTGGGTGCTTTAGAAAACCGTTCCGATCTCTACAAAATCGATAAATTAAAATTAAAGAAATTTTAAACTTAGTTTTCATTAATTAATTATGAACTTGAAGAATTTACGACACCGAGTAAAATATAGAATAAATCGTAAATATTCATTTCAATTACCATTGTGGTGGACGTTGAAAGTCCGACCTCTGACATAAGGGTTAATATGTATCGTGAAAAGTCGAACTTACCTTCTATTAACATTAAATTTTGTATTATTAAAGAAATGAACAATAAAAACGCAACAAATGAGATGATCTTTCACATGGAAATTATATTTGAGGCTTTAGGTATAGCCTTCGTCTACATTATCTTTAATTTAATTAAGACTTTAATATTTTATTATTTTAGAAGGCAAGACTATTGAATATGCAATGTACACCTTGTGCTCCAATTTGTTTGATAAATTCGTCTATTGCTTGCTTGCTTGCCTGTATCGTCTATTTCTATTTTTTTTAGTACAATAAGGCATAATTATATTAAATTTTGATTTTATACTCCATCCGTAAATAAGAGAAATTTCTTGGGAATGAAGTTGGTGGGTGAGTATAGGTGATCTCATTTCCTTATAAATACATCACCCTCCACTCTCATTTTCCTTAGCTTTGAAAGCTTTTCACTCCTCTTTTACCAACCCTTAAGTAAGGAAACTAAAAACTCACAATACACGTACCGTACCACCTATCAAAAACCAACAACAACAACAACAACAACGTACGTAACCATCCTCATCCAGAAACCACATACATACTCATCCTTCAAGTGACCTATCGATCGAAATGCCGAACATGCCTTCTGACGTAGCGGCCACCGGAAATGGACAGATTGTTTGTGTCACGGGTGCCGGAGGATTTATTGCATCATGGATGGTTAAGCTTCTCCTTGAGAAAGGCTATACCGTTAAAGGGACACTCAGAAACCCAGGTATATACATACGTATGTAATTATATGTGAACTAATATTTCTCTATAGGGTACGGTATGTATCAAAACAAATACGGACTATATTCCTTCATACGGTGGATCAATACAATTTCATTTTAGTTATTACTCATCAGGGTCTTACATTACATGATCATAATTCCTTCGTGTATTCTTTTAGTAGAGAAAAGGCGATTTCAAACTTCAGATTCTCGGCTAGCTAGCTAGTCACACTATAATTAAGAAATATTATGAAAAATCAATCACATACATATACATACAAATCAATGCATAATTAACAACGTTGATAATATATCTTCAGTATTGTACAGTTTTACGTATTCCTCCATGTATAGTATGTGTATAAAATGTACGTACAATAATGAAGATATAACTGTAACATTTTTTTGAAGGAATTAACATTGTTACACACGGATTTTTATGTATGCCATCTTTTTCATAATTAATGTGAACGAACATGGTAGCTAGCTAGCTAGTAGAAAATCAGACGTAGGATCGAGTATGTTTTAAATAGTGTACATACAGTATATGTTGGATTTAATGTAATGGATGGTGCTTAATTACTAAAAACGACAGATGATCCGAAAAATGGTCACTTGAGAGATCTGGAAGGTGCAAAAGAGAGGTTGAAACTATGCAAAGCTGATCTTCAGGATTTCGAAAGCCTCAAGGCTGCTATCACCGGCTGCCATGGTGTCTTTCACACTGCTTCTCCTGTTACTGACGATCCTGTAACCTTTCTTATTTCCTCCTACATACACTCTTTTCTTTCTCTTTCTTTCTATCACTCATAATTTTTTCTTTTCTTTTAATCATTTGGCTAATAATAAATTTTCTTTGCACTGATCGATTATTTCCTGTTAATATGATGATGTTATATTTACAACTACTATGCTAAAAATTATTGGACCTAAAAGATCGACTAAAAAAGAATTGTATCCTTTAGATTTGAACAGAAAGAGTAACAATTGTATGTGCTCCAAATTGAAAACAACCCGAACATATAAGAGCCATGACTCATACAGTATTAGCTAAAAAATTGCCTGGATAATATCAAATTCACCTCGCTCTATCTTAATTGTTTTTTTTACTTAAACTAAGACAAATGCGCAAAATCTGAACTACTTCGTAATATAATTACGAAACCAATTTGATAACATAGGACAAAATATACTAAGTCGTTGATACTCACCCTGATAATAATTGGAATAGTCGAATCGAACGAACCCAGTTTATCACTGATAATAATGCCCAAACCTAATGATAATCTGGCTTAAACCAAAATCGTTCAAACACAAAATGGACTCGATAAAATTTGACCTCGTTTATCACTCAACTTATTTAACTTGACCGGTTACAGGACTATATATTTCCAGAAAATGACCTAAATTTAAAGGTCTATTTTAATTAGCATGAGTGTTTATTGATTATTTATACATAACCGAAAGTTCTAACCTATTTTTTTTCGTTGTTGACCCATCATGCATGTGTGAAAGACCCAAAAGTTAGGTTTAGTCCATTTAGACATCTACTTTCATTCCTAACGTGCCGAAGCATAGCAATATTGCAATAATGTAATGTCTCAAAATAATTTGATTCGAAGCTCAAATAAGAGATTATTTTCTAGATAATGTTAGATGATTATAGCCAACATGATCGATTAATAATAAAATAATTTATATTTGTTTGCAAAAGGAACAAATGGTGGAACCAGCCGTGAACGGAACAAAGAATGTGATAATAGCTTCAGCAGAGGCGAAGGTGAGGCGGGTGGTCTTCACATCATCAATTGGGGCGGTTTATATGGACCCCAACCGGAGCCCCGATAAGGTTGTGGACGAGACTTGTTGGAGTGATCTTGAGTTTTGCAAGAATACTAAGGTTTGTGTTCTTACTAAGGGCTTTTCTTACATTGATATTATTTGACTAGCTTAGCTAGCTACTTGCATTGCATGCATGCAACGAAAATCAACAATTTGGTAGGATAAAAAAAAAAAAAAAGGCATTAGCTGAGACCAGGCGTCGCAACTAACCCACTCACCAATGAAGACGATAACGATAGATAGATAGATAGCACATACATATTTCTTTCCTAAAAGTATTTCGAACCACTCCTATAGTCCTATGATGAATGATGACAAAGTACTCCACTGATCAACCCTTTATCTTGAATATTCCATGCCAATTCAATTCACCAACAATCTAGCTAGTGTGCCAATTCGCCGGCCTGCAGTGCCTACTATTGGTTTTTTTCAGTTCAAAATTTTCATTTTAAATCGATGGTAGTTTTGACGGGGTTTACAAATGCGTCATTCAATTCATAGGAATATCAACGTACGTATTAGGATTGACCGATTGGATATGCATAAAGTAAAAAAAATCATACTAAAGGTGTCTTAATTAGTCTAATAATTAAGACGAGATCAACTTAGCTTATTGGCTTTAATTTAGATGAGATTAATTGATGATTGGTTAACGTAATGTATGTAATTGATGATTGGTTATTGTGTTAGAATTGGTATTGCTACGGGAAGACGGTGGCAGAGCAGGTTGCGTGGGAGACAGCGAAGGAGTTAGAGGTGGACTTGGTGGTGGTGAACCCAGTGCTAGTGTTGGGTCCACTTTTGCAGCCAAGTGTGAATGCTAGCATTGTTCACATACTCAAGTATTTGAGTGGGTCGGCTAAGACGTACGCTAATTCAGTTCAGGCCTACGTCCATGTTAGGGACGTGGCCATGGCACATATATTAATGTTTGAGAATCCTGCCGCCACGGGAAGGTATCTCTGCGCAGAAAGCGTGCTGCACCGTGGAGATGTTTGTGACATTTTGGCCAAGTTTTTTCCTGAGTACCCTGTTCCCACCAAGTATGTCCCGTCCATCCATCCTCTTTTCATCATTTCATTTCATTCCATTACTCGATCTACTCTCTCATCTCGTAACTCATATTTATGGATTTATAAAGTCGGAATATAGTACTGTTGCAATTCATTCAGGCTAACACGGTACGTACAACTAACTAATTAAGTGACACGATTGCGGTATTACCCTAATATGACACATAAATGCAAGTAAAGATTTCTTAATCAAATCATTATATTGGCGGATTATCTTATGCCTGATATGATATGAAGTAGTAGATGGATCGGAGCTAACTTGCATAGAGGAAGAACGAGTCATCTAGCTTGGTTAAAACGACATTATCAAGTATCATTGTCTGTCCTTAGCTTTCTTCACCTACCCACTTTTAAACAAATCCCAATTTAATTTTCTGAACAATAATACTCATACTCCTTCCTTCTTCTGTTGATCTGATCATGATTGAGTAGGTAGGTGGGGTAAAATTTTAGAGTATCTACTCAGTAATAACTACTCCCTCCGATTCAGAAAGATCTTCCCCTTTGTTTAATATATGTGAGGTATATTTTAATCAAAAAGGAAGATCTTTCTGAATCGGAGGGAGTATTGAAGATTGAGTCCACTTAACTTCAGTCACAAGTCATCTTATACTCTTCTACTTTTTTTATTTATTTATTTATTTATTTATTTGATCCGTCATAAACTTAAGACATAAATTCATTATTATTCAGATTTATAATACAGAGTATTATATAATTATATAATACGCGAGTTTAAGACTAGTTAATTATCTTCCTCGCTCTAGTCATCTGAGACTTTTCCCAGAGGATATCCATTTAAGTTTAGGTGAATATAAAATAATCAAAATGAGAAGATCTTAGACAGTTAGAGAAAAGTAATTATCAGGTCATGCATACACTAATGTAATGACAGACTCCACTATATTAAGACCATCCCCAAGCTAATTTAGCAGAAGGTCAAGCTAGCTGGATCACCAATATTTTAATTCTTAATCTCATTTTAATTATCGATCCACCTATTTCTCTCAATCAAAAGGTCACAACCTAAGTTACCAACTCGACTATTTTATTCCACTTTCCAAATTCCAATCATTTTCAACTAATAAGAGATTGATTCCTCTAGATCACCAAAGAGGTCAAGGTGGAGAAAAAAGTCACCATGTGACCTCTTCTTGACTTGTGGACCCCCTTAGATCATGCTAATTTATTATGATGACCCAACGATGTTACCACAAGGTCACGACCTAGTTGGTGACCTTGCTTGGGCATGGTCTAACAAGAATAATTGGCGCATGTGTTGTTGTTGGTCGGGTCACTGACTCACTGGTGTCATAGTGACTCAAAGGAAACGGTTAGGTAAAGACGTCGTCCTACAAAATAGAAGGCCTCGTGCCACTGTACAAGTGATATGATTGATTGATTTTGTTGGTGAAAGATCAAAACTCAAAAGTGAGAAGCACACTTACCTCTTCACCTACTACCAGTACCACTACATTTCTTTTGTAAAGATTGGTATAACTTTGACCAATAAAATTGGATTATTCATGACTGATTGGGAATAGGCCTTAAAACATGTGATCCGGTTAATGGTTACGTACTTGTATTTCTTAATCAAAGAAAATAGAAAGTTTTGCAACTTTTCTTAATTTATTATGTCGTCGAACCCAATCCAACCTCATAATTTGCTATCAACTTTGATTTTCTCAATTGATTTTAATTATGTGTTTGTGTTTGGATTTAAAATCAGGTTTACTAAATTAACCACACGGTAAATTGAATGAATGTGTAGGTGCTCCGATTTGGTGAAACCAAGAGCAAAACCATACAAGTTCTCAAATCAAAAACTTAAGGACTTGGGCTTAGAATTCACAAGTGTTAAGCAGACATTATACGACACCGTTGAATGCCTTCAACAAAAGGGCCACCTTCCTATTCCTAATCAACATCAAGATTCCATCCGAATTCAATCTTGATCATATCATTTTTACCTGGCCTGGCCTACTACTTACTACCATCATCCTTGTTTTTTTATTTTTCATCTTGGTTTATAGCTCTTATTTTTTAAGAGTAGTAATCATAGTTTGTGTTTATATTGTTGATTTGTGATCCATATTCTAACAATGGTCTTACTTCGAATGGTGTACAAAATATTTTAATATAATACTCCTCTATCTCAATTATTTGTTTAATTTTAATTAAAATACTACTCACAAATAATATAAAAATCAACAAAAAAATCGAGATGGAAAGATAACCTGATTCCAATATTTTAATCATAAAATATGTTTATCTATTTCTTCTTTTTATACTTAGTTATTTAGGAAGGAAAAGTGACAGTGTCATTGGAACAAATGGTATTACGAGTATATATATTTATATCTGAGTACCAATGTACCACCACTAAATAAAGTAAAAAAAAAAACCTTCAGGTGAAACTAACAATGATCTTTATGTAGACCGATTTAAGATGTAGAAAATAATAGCTCGAGACTTATGGAGAAAAGAGTATTTAGAGGTCATGTACTAGATTATGTTGTAAGTTTCGTGCTATTATTACTGAAAGTAAGAGTGGACAGTAAAGAAGGGAAACGACTTTTATTCATCTATGGAATTACAATGATTAAGTAGGGAAATTTATGAGCACAACTAATGTATGCCATGATACACATCTAATATAGTGCATGCCTTAGAATGAGTAACACCACTCTACATAATGCAGGAGACCTAGGAACAAAATAAACTGAATATGCCATTTTCTAAGGGTTGAAACAATCGCTCAAAAAAAAAGGGTTGAAACAATTAACTCAATAAGCAACTAACTCCCACATTCTAGGATCTACTAAGCTTGCTTGATGGATGCATTCGAATTATATTTCAATACCTCCCCTTAATTGAAATGTTACGAATTCTAATTTTTTATATGGAAATCTGATGCTTGGCTTGAGACAAACTCTTGGTGAACAAGTCCACATTCTGTTCATTAGTGCGATAACTAGAACTCAGTGCAACCGCGGGTGCCCTTCTCAGTGACTCCACATTATACCACAGTTTAGCCGAAGTACTCCAATACTTGACCATCACACATCCTCCAAACCATCCAAATCCTCATGCTCCTGTCCGTCCTCCTCCTCAAGCATCTCCCGAACATCCATAAGGATGTCATCGTTATCACCACCATCATCATCCTCCTCTAAATCTTCCTCCACCTCTTCATTATGATATTCATTTGAGAATATGGTTTCATCACTTGGAGATAAGCGCGTACCACTTGAAACAACTTCTTCCTGAAAAAGAGTGTTGTTTATTTGCCCCCGTGATTTAGTCTTAAAGACTGCCCACCATTAACTTTGATTTCTATCATTTCTCGTGGTTGGATAAGGAGCAAAGTACACTTTCTACGCTTGATGTGTGAGTATGAAAGGATCATACTTAGGATATTTCCTAGTATGATTAACTTCAACTAGCTTGTAGCGTTCATGCACTCTTGTACCATTCACTGATTTATCTTTTCACTCGCGTTTGAATATCACAACTCTATACCCACCCACGTTCACTACCAGCGTAACACAGTACAACTCAAAGATATTCTCCAAAATTAATACCGTAGTATTCCTCATCATCAAGAGAAGAAACATTCACACCAAAATTACATCTACCTTATTCTTCTGATCTCGTAGTCGAATGTTTGAAGATTAAACCCATTTACCGAGTACCGATTCCAGGTTTTAACCTCTCGCAAAGGACCGTATGCCAAAATTCTAACCAAATCATCTTGTATATCTAAGGCAATTACATGATCCTTAAGCCATTTAGGAAACTTTTTGTCATGCTTATTCCAAACATCGTCAGCATTCACATTTGGGTTTGCAGCGACAAATTCAGTTACAAACTGCTTCTCATAAGGCTTCAAAATCTAACAATTGGTAAGTAAATAAAGGTGAGGTTTTTTTTTTTTTTTTGAGAGGAAATAAAGGTGAGCTTGATTGTATTCTTTTTCGTCTAACATCCTAGAAAAATGATGAAGTTCCTTCCTCGTCCATAATTTGAAAGTATTTTGGTATGATAGGATCAATTACCCCCGATTTCTCTAGGTTAAAATTCTTGGTTTTAGTTTGGACATCTTTCTCAAAGTAGAGGGAGCAGAAGTTCGCAATCTTCTTTGTTAAATAGGCATTACAAATAGAACCCTCTACCCTAATCTTGTTACCAATTTTTTTTCTTTAAATGGTTATTAATAAATATTAACTATGTTTTCATTAGAATTATGATGCGTGTCGTTTCCGCGCTCAAAATTAAATTTATATTTTCGCTTACAAACTCTAACTAGCAAGTAGAAGGGTAGGTAAGGGTCGAACCCGCAGGGACTAATGTACTATCCTAGATCGACGTAATTATTCTATTATTTATAATTTATAATAGTAGGTATAGTTATATAATTATATTGAGGAGGGTTTTGTTGAGGTGAATAATTTCTAATCTAAATTAAACTATTACAAAAATAAACTAGACTAAATTAAAAAGACAAGTAAATAACAACGATTTTTAATTCAAGTTAAAGTTATAATAACGAATTAATAGGAGATATGTAATTTTCTATAGATATTGGGTCAAATCATTGATTCACTTAATTAGTTATTGGATAGATTGGTTAACTATTTAATCCCTTGTAAGCAAGTAAATTAAAAATTTTATCTTTTTTTACTCGTTAAACTCCGTTAACCACGCAAGTTTAATCCTAATTAAATTAAATCGACTCAACCATGTAAGCACGAATCAAGTCAATAAATTTAATCGCTTTAAGAACACCAATCAATTAGGTCTTACAAAACCAGAAAGCTGCAACTCTATAAGACGGAATTATTACTCAAAATTCTAACAATAAAGATTAGACCAGTAAGCTGCAACCTAATCAAAATTATTATCTATTAACAATAGATTTAAGAGAACAATCTAGGTGATCAATCTAAATTAATAATCATAAATCACAAGGTTAATAATGAATTTCGAGTGAATACTCAATAACAATAATTAATCGTTAAACATAAAAATCCAATCTCATAGACCACAATATCAATAGTTAATTACACACTCCTATTGAAAAATTACTCCATACTAAACATTAAAACAGTAAATAATAGTGAAAGATTAAGAAATCTCATAAAAATCGGGTTGAAATCGAGCCGAATGATCGTTCTTCGTCCGCGTTGTCGGCTGCGCCTCTGTTTCTTCTATTCTTTTTTTCTTTCTCTCTCCTCTGTTTTGTGTCTTGTTGGTGCGCTACGGCTACCCTGTTCTTCTCCTCCTTTTATAATATTTTTTTTGTTTCCTTTCTTTTTATTTCCTCATTATTCTCCTATGGACTTTCCTTTTGTCAATTCAGCCTAATTCTCAAGTAAAATTCTATTAGTCTGATTTTGACCCATAAAACTTTGGATTTTGGTCTAACTTTATTCTATAAAGTTATCGGTCTTGGACTTAGCTTTCCAACGGGTCCTATATCGCCCTATTTTGACCTTGTATGTGTGAGATATCGTCGTCTTAAAGACGGACCTGCAAGCATAAATACGATTTTAGTAGTCTTTTTCATCTTAAATCAAATTGGTCATTACTAATTAATTAAAATACACCTTAAAACTCAATTTAGTACGAAAAATAATATAAGGCCGATAATATATCAAAAGTTACTAAATTTATAACGTTTAGCTCAAATAATACAAAGACGACACTGAAAATATAATATTAAAGGGGTAAAAATACGCATAAATATTGACTCATCCAATTTCCCCACACTTAGTCCATTGTCTTCCTCGACAATGAGAACTCAAGAGCTAAAACGAAAAACAAAAACATTAACCTCAAAAACATTTTAGACGAAACAAACTAGGTACGATCGACGACAAACTAAAAATATTTGGGAAAAATAGTAGTAAGTAAACTTATCAAAACTTTTTAAAGTTAGATTAGCAAGCAATATACACATAAGTTTCTCCTCCACTATAAACTATTCAATTAATTAATTTAACAATATATAATATTTTAAACCGCTCCTAAATCAAAATTATAAATAAACTCATCATCCTTCCCACTTATCTAACTACCTGTGAAAAATTGGGTAAGAATTGACTCAAGAAGACGGGTTTCAGCAGTTTAAGGTCTTAGGGGAGGGGGATCTACTTTCGGTACATTCCTATTACCAGTTCAGTACGAGGATCGTCCTCCCGAACACATAAGGCAAACTAGACACCTCGTCTCACTTTTTCCGCTCTTATTCTTTTATTTCTTTGTTTTTTCTATTTCTTTTTTTTCTTTTTCTTCGTATGATTTTTTTCTTTCACCGTTTTTTTCTCTTTTTTTTCATCATTTTTTTTTCAAGATCGAGTGACCCATGTAGCGATCTTTCAACCAATGACTCCCGCCCTTCCAGACAAGGCATTAGGCATTCTCCCAATCTCATTAGGACTAGGTTCCCCTCGGATTTACTAACTCGAGTCACAAGACCGACTCACTCACTTTTGAGGCATCTAATCTTTCTTATAGTCCTAATTAGAAGTCAACTACGAAAGTAAATTAATTAGACAAGATCGGCTTACCGCTCGTACCTCCAGAGTCAACGAAAAAAAATAGTTTAGATAGGTAAAGTAAGTGGTATTCTTTATAATTTATTTGTAACTCAAATTTAAAAGAGACTTAAGATACCATCTATTACTAAATTAATTAATCCAAGTCTAATTGGGAGGAAAAACCAATGTATACACGACTTTAAAATATATAACCTTTTAAATTACGCTACTACTATTATTAGAGAAATTATTTTAAAAAAAATTAGTCTTTGTGACAAAATATATTTTTAGAGTTCGTCGTCAACTTCTCAAGTCTAGGTAGTCAAAAAAACAAAGGTTAAAACTTTAAAGCTCAAATTCTACCAAAATTTTGACAGCATTTCCCCTAAATATCGACATCTTCCAAAAAAAAATTTAAAGCAATTTGCAAAACACATTTATCATAAATGGCCACCTGCCAACATTACTTTCGGCATGATATCAACAACACTTCCAAATTTCTCCAATTTTCAATTACTTCCCCCCACACTTAAATTTGACATTGTCCTCAATGTCAAAAGAGACATCAAAGAGCAAAAAATTTGCACTCATAAACATAATTAAGAGGGATAAGGTACTTAGCGAAGCTAGTGAAGTAGAGATATTAGCATCTCTGCCACAATTATTGGGAAAAAAAATCTATGCATTCTCAATTCATCACATCTTCCGCAAAGTAGCTCGTTATTCTAACCTGCAAAATTCAAGCACTAGAACAAGACAAGTGAAATAGGAAGAAACGAAAATAAAACAACCTAAGTTAATTAGCAAAATAACCTACAAATTAAAACAAAACAAAAAAACACGCTTGGGTTGCCTCCCAAGAAGCGCCTTATTTTACGTCGTGGCTCGACGTAATACTACATCTTAATTAATTTTCATAAATAGGATCTTCCAAATCTATGATATCAACCCAATTAGCTGTAAAGCCTTCATAATAAGGTTTAATTCTATGCCCATTCACCTTAATAATATTACCCGATTCACAATTCCTTATCTCAACTGCACCATGCTCATATACTCTCATAACCTCAAACGGACCAATCCATCTCGATCTCAGTTTACCCGGAAATAGTCTTAATCTAGAGTTATACTCCCTCCGTTTCTATGATTTCTTCCACCTTAAAAGTGGCACATTTCTTAAGAAAAACAATAAAATAAGTAAAAGTAGAGAGGGAGTAAAGTAAGTGGGCCACCTAGGTAAGAGAGAAGTGTGATAGAAAAAAAGGAAAGTGGAAGAAATCAAAGAAATGGTTGAAAAAGAAAATGTGGAAGATATCAAAGAAACAGAGGGAGTACAATAATACCTTGTCACCAATGCTAAAATTTTTCCTCGATAACAACTTATCATGATATTCTTTTGTTTTCTCCTTGTAAATCATCGAATTCTCATAAGCATCATTCCTAATTTCCTCCAATTCTTGAATCTCTAATTTTTTATTACCACATGATTTCTCATAATCGAGATTACACTTTTGAATAGCCCAAAAAGCTTTGTGTTCGAGTTCCACATGAAGGTGACAAGCTTTTCCATAGACAAAACGATAAGGTGATATTTCAATAGGTGTTTTATATGCGGTTCTATAAGCCCATAATGTATCACCTAATCGAGCACTCCAATCCTTTCTATTTGGGTTCACAACTTTCTCCAAGATAGATTTTATTTCACGATTTGAAACCTCAGCCTGACCATTAGTTTGTGGGTGGTACGCCGTAGAGACCTTATGAGTAACATGGTACTTCTTAAATAAAGCCTCAATAATACGATTACAAAAATGAGTACCTCGGTCACTAATAATAGCTCTAGGAACACCGAATCTATTAAAAATATGATCTTTAACAAATTCCACCACAACTTTAGAATCATTTGTCCTAGTCGCTTTAGCCTCAACCCATTTAGAAACATAATCAACGGCTAAGAGAATGTAAGTATTACCAAAGGAAGATGGGAATGGTTCCATGAAATCTATGCCCCAAATATCAAATACATTATTCACAAAGATAGTTTTAAGTGGCATCTGATCTCTTTTAGAAATATTACCTGTTCTCTGACATCTATCACAAGATTTAACAAATAAATAAGCATCTTTATGCAAAGAAGGCCAAAAGAAACCACATTCTAAAACCTTATGAGCTGTTCTCTTTGGACCAAAGTGACAACCACACTCGAAAGAATGACAAAATTCAAGAATAGACTTAATTTCATGATCTGATACGCATCTTCTTACAATGTTGTCAACACAAATTTTAAATAAGTACGGATCATCCCAAATATAGTATCGTGAATCATGTTTAATCTTATCTTTCTGATGCCTACTTAAATTCTTAGGAAATTCCTTCGACACTAAGTAATTAACAATGTCCGCATACTAAGGTAATATAGTATTTAGTTCAAGTAATTGTTCATCAGGAAATAAATCAGATGAAGATTCAATCAGTTCCTTATCATGAACAATTCTACTAAGATGGTCGGCAACAAAGTTTTCAGCTCCTTTTTTTATCTCTTATCTCTAGATCAAATTCTTGCAATAGTAAAACCCAACGGAGTAATCTAGCTTTAGATTCTTTCTTTTTCAGCAAATATTTCAAGGCAGAATGGTCAGAATATATAATCACATGGGTACCTAGTAAGTAAGACCTGAATTTCTCAAGAGAAAAAATGACAGCATACATCTCTTTTTCAGTAACAGTAATTACATTGAGCGGGATCAAGAGACTTTGAAGCATAATAAACCACATACGGCTCTTTGCCAACTTTTTGACCTAAGACAGCACCCACAGCCTTATCACTAGCATCACACATTATCTCAAAAGGCAAAGACCAATTAGGCGGTCTTATTATAGGTGCTGAAGTTAGTTTGTCTTTTAATGTGTCAAATGCAATTTTACAATTTTCATTAAAAACAAATGATGCATCTTTAGCAAGTAAAGCACATAAAGGCGATGCGATAGAAGAGAAATTTTGTATAAATCGCCTATAAAATCCAGCATGCCCTAGAAAAGATCTTATTTCACGCACACAAGTAGGGTAAGGTAATGAACTAATAATATCAACTTTTACTTTGTCAACCTCTAGACCTTTAGAACTAACAACATGTCCTAAGACTACTCCTTTTTCTACCATGAAATGACATTTTTCATAATTCAGCACAAGGTTAGTTTCAACGCATCTTTTTAATGCTAGAGATAAATTATGGAGACACCTATCAAAATCATCACCAAACACTGTAAAGTCGTCCATAAAGACCTCCATAGAATTATCAAGCAAATCAGAAAATATACTCATCATACAACGTTGAAATGTGCCAGGAGCATTACAAAGTCCAAAGGGCATTTTTCTAAATGCAAAAGTACCAAAAGGGCAAGTAAAAGTGGTCTTTTCTTGATCCTCGGGAGCAATAGGAACTTGAATATAACCCGAATAACCACCAAGAAAGCAAAAGTATGATCGCCCCGCAAGCTTTTCGAACATTTGGTCAATGAATGGTAAAGGAAAGTGATCTTTTCTGGTGGCTTGGTTAAGTTTCCTATAATCAATACACACCCTCCAACCATTCGACACTCTAGTAGGTACTAATTCACCTTTACTGTTTTCTACAACAGTCATTCCCGTCTTTTTAGGAACTACATGAATTGGACTAACCCATTTTGAATCAGATATAGGATATATTAACACCTGCGTCACGCCACTTAAGAATTTCCTTTTTTTACAACTTCCATCATTGCAGGGTTAAGCTTACGTTGGGTTTCTCTGACGGGTTTAGAATCATTCTCTAGAAAAATGTTATGCATACACAATGTGGGACTGATACCTTTAATATCCGCTATGGTCCACCGTATAGCCTCTTTGTATTTATTAAGCACATTAATCAATTTTTCTTCTTGTGACCCAACAAGTAAATTAGAAATAATTACCGGCAAGGTATCATTTTCTCCAAGAAAATAGTATTTTAGATTACTAGGCAAGGGTTTTAGTTCCAAATCAGGGGCACATTGGACAGAAGGTATTAATTTAGGTGTATTTGCGGGTAAGTCAATACTAGCAACACTTTTCAACTTATCGATCGAAATATTGTTATGAGTATGATCAAAATTATCTTTATCATTGAAATCGAACTCATATACTTTATTGAAAGTCTCTCGAGTAACTAAGTCCACTACACATGGCTATCTATACAACTAACGACATCAACATCATTTGGGTGTTTCATAGTATCATAGATGTTAAGTTCAATCGTTTCTCCATCAAACTCAAATGAAAGAGTTCCTTTAAACACATCAATCTTTGTCTTAGCAGTTTTGAGAAAGGGTCTCTCTAGTAATAATGGTACATCTTTAGCATCAAAAGAGTTACCCATATCAATAACATAAAAATCAACGGGAAACACTAACATATTGACCTGAACTAAGACATCCTCTAAAATTCCAATAGGATAAGCATGTGATCTATCGGCTAACTGGATTACTACGTCAGTTTTAGCAAGGGGTCCTAATTTTAATGATTCATAGACAGACTTTGGCATAACACTGATTGAAGCTCCTAAATCAAGCATACATTTATCTAATTTACAGTTTCCAATTTTACAAGGTATGCTAAACATCCCCGGATCCTTACACTTCGGAGGCATTTTCTTTTGAAGAATAGCAGACACATTCTCTCCAATTAACACTTTGTCACCGCTCTTGATTTTCCTCTTATTAGTGCACAGTTCTTTCAGAAATTTAGCATATTTAGGCATTTGTTTAATAGCATCTAAGAGAGGTATATTTATTTCTACCTTCCGAAATGTTTCTAGAATTTCATTATCTAGCTCTTGTTTCTTTGATTGAGCAAATCTTGAAGGGAATGGAACAAATGTCTTAAGATTAGTAACATCAGGTACGGATTTAGTAATTTCTTTTTCTTGAGTATCTTTCTCACCTTGAACATCTTTTTCACTATCAAAAGATTCATCTTGATTATCACTAACATCCATTTGATTCTTTTCTCCTCTACTAACCTCGATTTCTTTTTCAATTTCAACTTTATTCTTAAGCTCTTTTCCACTCCTTAAGGTTATAGCCTTAGATTCATCAATAATGTAAGAGGAGTGTTTCGTATTCTCAATTTGTTCTAATTTGTTATGAATATTACCGAGAGTAGTACACACTTGTTGCATTTGATTCTCTAATTGCTCATGGCGACTAAACGTTTGTGAATGTACTTCTCCTATTTGGATGGCTAATTGTCTAACAATATTTTCTAAAGACTGATTTTGAGCACTAATAGCACCAATTGCATTTTTGAATTCTTTAATCTCCTGTTCTTGCTCCCTTAATTGATTTTGCATTTTCTCTTCGTGATCATTCTTTATTACATATTGTTGACTACTAATAGCCATGTTTGAAATCACTTTTCTAGCTTCTATAGAAGTTTTATCTACTAAAGACCCACCACTAGCAGTATCTATTAGTCGCTTCTGATCATCTACCAAGCCATCATAAAAACTCTCAATCAAGACACTCTCACTAAGTTGGTGTTGGGGGCAAGAAATACACAATCTATTAAATCTATCCCAATAATCATGCAGAGGTTCATTTTCATCTTGCTGAATACTCAAGATTTATCTTCTTATTGACCTACTTATATTAGGAGGTTGATATTTCTCAAGAAAAGTTTTTCGCATGCAATCCCAAGAAGTAATAGATCCAGACGGAAAATAAAACAACCAATCTCTAGCTAAATCATGCAATGCGAATGGAAATGCTCGAAATCTAATAATATCATCATCAACGTCATCCAAAGATAAAGTAGCACAAGCAAGATAAAATTCCTGAATATGTCTTTGAGCACCTTCATTAGAATTACCGTAAAATTTAGGGAGTATTTGGATAAAACCTGGATTAAGCTTAAACGGTTTTTCCAAAGAAGGAAAAACGATACTCGTCGGTGTTTCACCAGAGGAAAGTAACTGCTCCCTTAAACTCTTCTCAGCTGCCCCAGTCATCTTATATAACTTGAAGTATATCTGATAAAAAACAAGGGGGGAAAACTAGTGAAGAAATAAACTCAACCAAAAAAAATAAAAATAAAATAAAACTAATACTAATAATAATAAATAATAAATAATTAACTTACTAACTAAAATCTAAGATAATAAACAAGTAGTCCCCGGCAACGGCGCCAAAATTTGATGGGTGTCGTTTCCGCGCTCAAAATTAAATTTATATTTTTGCTTACGAACTCTAACTAGCAAGTAGAAGGGTAGGTAAGGGTCGAACCCACCGGGACTAATGTACTATCCTAAATCGACGTAATTATTCTATTATTTATAATTTATAATAGTAGGTATAGTTATATAATTATATTGAGGGGGATTTTGTTGAGGTGAATAATTTCTAATCTAAATTAAACTATTACAAAAATAAACTAGACTAAATTAAAAAGACAAGTAAATAACAACGATTTTTAATTCAAGTTAAAGTTATAATAACGAATTAATAGGAGATATGTAATTTTCTATAGATTTTGGGTCAAATCATTGATTCACTTAATTAGTTATTGGATAGATTGGTTAACTATTTAATCCCTTGTAAGCAAGTAAATTAAAAGTTTTATCTTTTTTTACTCGTTAAACTCCGTTAACCACGCAAGTTTAATACTAATTAAATTAAATCGACTCAACCATGTAAGCACGAATCAAGTCAATAAATTTAATCGCTTTAAGAACAACAATCAATTAGGTCTTACAAAACTAGAAAACTGCAACTCTATAAGACGGAATTATTACTCAAAATTCTAACAATAAAGATTAGACCAGTAAGCTGCAACCTAATCAAAATTATTATCTATTAACAATAGATTTAAGAGAACAATCTAGGTGATCAATCCAAATTAATAATCATAAATCACAAGGTTAATAATAAATTTCGAGTGAATACCCAATAACAATAACTAATCGTTAAACATAAAAATCCAATCTCATAGACCACAATATCAATAGTTAATTACACACACTCTTATTGAAAAATTACTCCATACTAAACATTAAAACAGTAAATAATAGTGAAAGATTAAGAAATCTCATAAAAATTGGGTCGAAATCGAGCCGAATGATCGTTCTTCGTCCGCGTTGTCGGCTGCGCCTCTGTTTCTTCTATTCTTTTTTTTTTCTCTCTCTCTCCTCTGTTTTGTGTCTTGTTGGTGTGCTACGGCTACCCTGTTCTTCTCCTCCTTTTATAATATTTTTTTTGTTTCCTTTCTTTTTATTTCCTTATTATTCTCCTATGGACTTTCGTTTTGTCAATTCAGTCTAATTCTCGAGTAAAATTCTATTAGTCTGATTTTGACCCATAAAACTTTGGATTTGGGTCTAACTTTATTCTATAAAGTTATCGGTCTTGGACTTAGCTTTCCAACGGGTCCTATATCGCCCTATTTTGACCTTGTATGTGTGAGATATCGTAGTCTTAAAGACGGACCTGCAAGCATAAATACAATTTTAGTAGTCTTTTTCATCTTAAATCAAATTGGTCATTACTAATTAATTAAAATACACCTTAAAACTCAATTTAGTACGAAAAGTAATATAAGGCCGATAATATATCAAAAGTTACTAAATTTATAACGTTTAGCTCAAATAATACAAAGACGACACTGAAAATATAATATTAAAGGGGTAATAATACGCATAAATATTGACTCATCAAATTACAAATTAAATTAATAAAAATAAATTACCTTTCAAATGGGTACATCCATCTATGTTGTACAGGTTCTCGAACCTTAGCTTCGTAAGGTGATACGAAAATAAAAGTATCTGGTTAGTTGTTTAGGAAATTATTAGTATTGGTTTTCTTCATTTAGTCGTTTTCCTTATTTACGAATATCATCTAATTATTCTATTTCCTACTACTATTTAGGAATTATATTATGTTAGCATATAATTTCCATACTTTAAGATTATTAGTTTATTTTAGTAGTATAAATAAGGGATTAAGGTTGTATTTTGAAACACAGATGATTCAAGAAATACAAATATAGTTTTATTAAATACAACAAGGTCCGTTGTGTTCATAAATCGATAAGGTACTTCGATTTTTCGAGTTAAGGCTGAATCGGCGTTCATCCTTACTCACCGATATTCGTGAGATCGGCGTCTCATTAATACCACCTATCCGTTCTATTCGTTTCGCTTCCGTTACGCAGCATAAGTGGTATCAGAGCTACAACTCTTGATTTTTATTAAAATCAAGACGATCCAAGGGCGTGTCAAAACCAAGTCATTTGTTGAATTTCCGATTGCGATTGGGATTCAAAGGTTAAACTCGAGCGAGGTAGTTCGAGGGTTAATTGGTTTTGATTGTCTCGTGGTTCTTCGTTGAAGTTCCGATTTTCCAAAAAAAAAAAAAAGTTACTGGACAAAAAAAAAAGATGTCGGAAATTTTCTCGTTTGAAAACACAAACAAGGAAAGTGGAATTTTTGATCCAACATTGCCTCCTATTTTCGACGAATATGAATATGTCACATCAGATTCAAAGGAGCATGAACTTGTTCCAATGAAATCATATTTCAAGATTGCCGACGATTTATCTCCCTATTTTGTTGAAGACGAGTTCTCAGGATTGAGGAGAATTCTTTTCAAAGGAGGTGGATGGCACACGATAATTCTTCTGAGATTTAAAGGAAGGAATAAGAAGAGACTTATTAGCATCGAGGATAGTTCGAGTACATGTTCAAGTTTGTTGCTAATATTTGTCATCCATGTCGCTTCTTTATTGGGGGTGTTCGTTTTCGATCCCGGTGGATCAAAGTTGCAAGAATTGAGGACAATTCTTTTCGAAGAGGGAGGGAATGGTACGAAAATAAAAGTATCTGGTTAGTCGTTTAGGAAATTATTAGTATTGGTTTTCTTCATTTAGTCGTTTTCCTTATTTACGAATATCAGTATATAATTATTCTATTTCCTACTACTATTTAGGAATTATATTATGTTAGCATATAATTTCCATACTTAAGATTAGTTTATTTTAGTAGTATAAATGAGGGATTAAGGTTGTATTTTGAAACACAGATGATTCAAGAAATACAAATATAGTTTTATTAAATACAACAAGGTCCGTTGTGTTCATAAATCGATAAGGTACTTCGATTTTTTGAGTTAAGGCTGAATCAGCGTTCATCCTTACTCACCGATATTTGTGAGATCGGCGTCTCATTAATATCACCTATCCGTTCTATTCGTTTCGCTTCCGTTACGCATCATAAGGCAAGTAGACCGGTAGATGCTCCATCGACTTAAAGAATGATGGTGGGAAAATCATTTCATGTTTGCAGAGTATCTGTGGAATTTGATCCTCCAGCCGAGCCATGTCGTCAATTGATATTGTAGAAGAACGCAAATCTCGGAAAAACTGAGATATCTCAGTTACAGAATTCCACACCGTCGGTGGTAGAATCTCGGAAAAACTGCTTTAATGACACTATTAGTAACCTCTCCATAAATACATTGCAATCATGACTCTTTAAACCTTGCAACTTTAGATTCTTATGATCGGCACATCGCTTAAAGTCAGAGGCATACCAATCAGGGAGCTTCAACTTCTCTAACCACTCCAACAACGCCTTTCTCCGAGCCTTGTCAAGGCTGTAGACGACTCTCGGTTGGACTCGTCTCGTTTTATGTGCAACTGAGGACGGTCACAAATTAATTTTTTTTCATATCTCGTCGGGAACCTGTAGTGTCACAACTCTGACCATCCACATTCATCACAGTGTGAATCAACCGGTCAAAAAAGTTTTTCTCTATGTGCATCACGTCTAAATTATGACGAAGTAACAAAGTACTCTAATATGGAAGGCCAAAGAAAATGCTTCGTTTAAACCAACCATTTTTCAACTTCTTTAGAGCCTTGAACTCCTAATCGGTGCCATCAATAGAAGAGGGGAACTTGGATATCAACTCCCATATTTCATCTCCCGGGAGTCAAATAGGTGGATCATCAAGCACTACCTCACCCTTTTTGAATGCTCTCTTGTTCTTCCTATATGGGCGACCCTCTGATAGAAACTGTCTATGAAATCAAACCAACTAATTTTACCCAAATTTGGAAGCCAAAATGCTTTGCTTTCATCCATACAACAAGGACATGCTTTTTGACCCGCAGTAGACCACCTCGAGAGCATACCATATGCAGCGAAGTCGTTTATAGTCCACAACAAAGCTGATTTCAGCGGAAAGTTTTGTCTCAAAGATACATCATATGTTTCCACCCCTACTTTCCACAGCTGTTTCAATTCCTCAATCACAGGTTGTAAGTAAACATCCAAATGATTTTTCGGGTTTTTTGGTCTGGGAACAGTAAGAGATATAAAGATGAAAGGCTGCTTTAAACACAACCAAGTAGGTAAGTTATAAGGTGTGACCATCAAAGGCCAACAAGAGTAAGACTTACTAGACTGACCGAAGGGTGAAAATCCATCAATACACAACCAAAGCCTTACATTTCGGGGTTCTGCTGCAAATTGAGGATACATTCTATCAAAACGCTTCCACTCATCACCGTCACTCGGATGACACATCTTTCCTGGTATCCTAATTTCTTCTTTGTGCCATCTTATTTGCTCAACTATGATTTTGGTTGTATATAATTTCTGAAGTCTAGGTGCAAAGGGGAAGTAATTAAGTAAGCTGACTAATTGGTGTCGGTTTCTTACCCCTATCACCACTTTTTTCTTTTCTACCCCTCAAAACAATATCCCCCTCAAACGATTTATACGATTTATACATACCCTTACCACATCTCTTACATTAATCAAGCGTGACATCATCCTTCCAAAATAACATGCATCCTCGCCAATGCTAACTAACAATCTAATTAATCAATATTGGGCAAACTAACATGATAACTTAATTAACACCCTAAAAGCATTAAAAATCAAATCGAACTCAATAATTACAATAGGTAAACCAAATAAATCAAGCTAACTAACAATCTAACTAATCAATATTGCATTGGGCAAACTAACATGATAACTTAATTAACACTCTAAGAGCATTAAAAATCAAATCGAACTCAATAATTACAATAGTTAAACTAAATAATTCAACCTAATCAAAATTAATAATGACAAAACATGAAATAAATAAATCAAACTTAAGTAAAAAAAAAAGAAACAAACCTTATTAATTGAGAAAATGCAGAAATTTGGTAGGAAAATGGGGGAGGGGCGTCGGGTATATTTTAGAGAGAGAGAGTAGAGAGTGTTTTATGAATAATGAGAAGAGGGGGGGGGGGGGGGGGGGTGTTATAGGCGAAATCACACTCGGGAAAAAGACGACCGATAGTGGTCGCCCATTTTCTCCAGTTGGCGACCGATAGTGGCCGCCCATTTTTCCATTTGGCGACCGACAGCGGTCGTCCATTTTGTCAATTTGGCGATCGAATGTGGTCACCCAAGCCTTTATTTTGGCGACGCACAGTGGTCGCCCACGTGTGTACAGTGTTTAAAAAAACATTTTCGTATACTCGTCGGTCGCCAAATTTGACGACCGATATTGGTCGCCCCATTTTTTTAGCGGACGCCAGTTTGCCGTTTATTGATTTACACGTCAGCTAGTCAGTCGTCCGATAAGTGTTTTCTTGTAGTGCAAGGTAGCCGAAAATGGTTCGAATAAGAAGGGTGGAAGTGTTTATAAAATGGAATCAACCGATTTGTTCACACTATCTTCCTTCCTAGGGACTCGTTTCTTTGGTAAACACTTCACGGTCACAAACCGGTCAAAAAGGCTTATTAGGATAAGATATTTTTGATGCTTTTGATTTCTTCTTTTCTCTTTTTGTTTTCCTCGAACTTTTTTATGCTTTTGGGATTTTTGCTTTTAATGCCTTTTTCTTTGGCTTTGTTTGCCCTTCTAGGCGACGTGATATGACTTGAGGTCTAACAAATACCAAGACTCTTGTTTAGCAGTGCAGAGCATGACCTCCTCTTGGAGTATGCTTAGTACAAGGCACGAGTCGCCAAGTGTAATGAACATCACACTTGTAATAGATAAAAAAATAAAGAAGATTTCGATATTTTGCAAACTTATTATGGGATGAAAAGGTGGAAGGGTATAAGGGTAGTCAGGTGTGTACCCCCAGAGAACCCACAAAAAGCGGTAATCTGAACCATTTAGTGCATTGTTGACAACTTGATTAAGGTCACCTATAGACATGAGACACAATAACCAAGGCTTTATCACTCCGCGGGTGGTCAATGTGGTCAAATGCAAGGCTCAGTGTAAACTCCTAGCGGAAAAAGGTGGACACAAGCTACAAAATCAACGTATCTATTGATTTAAGGTCATTCTACTAGAATAAAGTCCAAGATCAAACTAAGTTATTAACAAAGAAATGCGGGTATTCGTAGGCAAATATCCCAAATGGGTTTTCGAGAAGGCCTACCTTAAACATAGTAGCTAATCAAGCAAAATAAAAACACACAAAAACAACTAGAAAACACAATGGCAACAAGCAAACAACAAATTACGATCCCTCAATCAACATTACAAATACACCACCAAACTCTAACAAGATCAACCAAACATCCTCAAACCACAAACCACAATGGAACAATCAAGGAAAAATTTCCCACACTTAAACCGAACATTGTCCTCAATGTTCAAAACAAGGGTGGGAAGGGAGGGTAAGTAGATACCGTAAAAATTAAAGCACATGTATGTCTTCCCTTACACTTGATTGCTTCTATGCACTTCATCTTCAATCCATGATTGCTTCTTGTTAGAGATTTCTACAAACGAAAACAACACACCAAAAGCGTAAAAAATGCACAATAGGCTTGGGTTGCCTCCCAAGAAATGCGGTTTTGTCTACGATCGCAAAACCTTGAAGTTTGTTTTTCAAGTATCATCTCCACAAACTATACCCTTCGAGAGCTCGGAGAGCAAGTCGAAGGCTCTAGAAAAGTCTTCATGTGGGCTAACGAAGTAGCCGAGCCAAATTATCATCAAATGCTTCTAAGTCGGAAGCGGGAAGCGATCATCCAAAGACCCATTATCATGTTTCTTGTGGTCTCCCGGATCTTTCCAACCCACTAGCTTGATAGACTTCTTTATACCCAAGCATCGTCTCCAACCACAAGAAAGCTTCAATTCAAATATCTAACACGAGGCATAAAAGGCGGTTTTGACCTCATTTTCCTATTGCACATCCTCATATCTTGTTCAAGTTGTGGGCCCACATCCCTACAGTCTCAAGACATCATTTGTCCTTATATCATCTTGGAGGAGAGATTTGAAACTTCTATTGTTGAGACATGTTGGACTCGTAATTTATTGTTGGAACTCCATGCTCTGATCCGCCACGTCTCTGTCATCTATTTGTTGGTGATTTGAGTTAATCACGTTTCATTTGATGTAGTTGGGGTTAAGTTACAAAGAAGGGTGAACTCGATTTAGTTATATGACGAGTCGGGAGTGCGGAGTGCACGCTTGTTTAATTCTAAATCGAGCTTACGGTTTATCTAAATAATCAAGTGTATGTGTCTACGTTTCCGTCTTTACCCGTATAATAACCTTGGGTAATCAGAGTGTGTTACGTTGGAAATCCGTTAAAGTTGTGTGGATCCTTATCATTTTAACCGTCATTTTTGACGTGTTCTTTTCCCACATTTTCACGGTTGCATGGTTTTGCATGGTTGCTTCCCACATTTTCTAGGTTGCATGGTTTTGCATAGTCGCATGACACGTGTTTTATCTAGGCTCATGCATGGTGGAGGTTAATTTTCATTTATAAGAAATGATTGAGGACGTACACTTGAGAATAGAGGCATATGAAAGGCTTTTAAACAGAAACTTTATTCCTTTGTTTTTTCTTCTTTGTAAAGTAAAAACTCTCAATCTACATAAGTTCTTGCTCAAAATTCTAGTGTCGGAATAAGAGTGTACTCTTGTAATCTTATCCCACAAGAAAATCGTGTAACCCGGGACACTATAGGGTCGATTATTCTTGAAGGAAAGTGATTCCGTTCACGATTCTACAAAGTTATCCAAGCAATTATTGTATTTTCGTTTTTGTAATTTTAATAGTTTAGTATTTGTAACTATTGTAATTTTCGATATTGTTGTATCCCGGTGTTTATACAACAATTTTCAAGAATACTTCCACAATGTCGAATGTGAAAGAGATGACAACGAAAATCGGAAAATTGGACAAGTTTGAGGGTGTCGATTTCCGTCGATGGCAAAAGAAGATGCATTTTCTCCTGACTGCTTTGGAGGTGGTATATGTTCTTAGCACACCGATACCGGAAGTGGCGGATGATGGTCACATTGATCAACTTCGGAAGAGGAACAAATGGGAGAATGATGACTACATATGCCGAGGGCACATTCTTAATGGTATGTCGAATTCTCTATTTGCTATCTATCAAAATGTTGAGTCGGCCAAAGATTTATGGAATCAATTAGAATCTAAATATATGGAGGAGGATGCTTCGAGTAAAAAGTTTCTGGTTAGTAATGTTATGAATTACAAAATGGTAGATTCTAGGCCGGTAATGGAACAATATAACGAGTTATTGCGTTTATTGGGTCAATTTGCTCAACATAAGATGGAAATGGATGAGTCTATTTCGGTGTCAAGTATCATTGATAAATTACCACCTTTATGGAAAGATTGCAAACGGATGCTTGAACATAAAAAGGAAGAGTTGAGTCTTGTTCAACTCGGTAGTCACTTGCGTATAGAAGAATCTCTAAGGGCGCAAGAGGATACTAAGGCCAAGGGTAAAATGGCTACAGATCCGTCTTCCATCAATGTGGTGGAGGGTAGTGAGGGTTCTTATAATAAGAATAAGGGTAAAAAGAGGCCACATTCTAGTGTTAGCGATGATACCAATTTAGTACCTAAGGGTGCTTGTTGGATTTGCGGTAAATATGGTCACTTCAAAGAGGATGTACCGTGAAAAGGAACAAAAACGCAACACCAAAAGGGCCTTCTGGGCAGCGGTGTAAGGACAAAGGGCAAGGGTCTAAGGACCAATGGCCACCTAAACATCAAGGTCAGAATTTATCTTGTGATTTTAATTCGGTTGAGAATTATGTATCATTGATTTCTGAGGCATTTTATATGCAGGATGACGATTGTGGACATGACGTAGGTCCACCCCGACGCGGCCATGCGCGGGTTTGGGTAGGCGAATGAATCTCGTGGTAAGATTGATCTCGGGTTCGAAATTTAAGTCAAAGTTGGAGTCGCCACCAAATTTATGGAAATTCGGACCCATTCGAGCCTACTCTATGTCGTCATGGACCGTACACAAAGTATGGCCCATTTCGATTTCAAAGTTTATGGGGCTCGTCCCTTTGCATTGCGATACCGATACCGTCTCTACCGGTTATCGTGTATAGAATGACTCTCGTGCGCCAACGGTTTCGGACATCCGGAAACCGAGGTTCTGAGTAAGGGGTGAGGGTACGTGTTGGGAAGCCTACTAAGGACACTCAACCCCGCCCGCACTTAGCAGCCTCTACTAAGACATCGTTCGTGTTCGTGTACGCCCGCTAGTAAATTGATTAAATGATATGCAAACAATGTTTTCGGCTAAGCATGCGAGTTATGTGAACTACGTCATTTTAATGCATCTTGATTCACGTCAAAGTGATTTAGCATGTGATGTTCATTTAAATAAATAAATGGGAAACATCGAAAATAGAAAACTTGTAAATAAATTACAAATTACACGGGCGGAATACAACCCGGAATTCACAATACAACGAGCGATAAAATAATAACCGGAATTAAAAGCGGCAAATACTAACTAGAAACGGACCCGTATATAATAAATATAAACTAGACCGTAAGTTAAGTAAATGGACGAACTTCGATTAAATACACATTATATTGTGTATTAAACGGAGGACGGAGATATGGGACCTAGGCGTGGTGCTAGCCCGATCCCAAATCTCGATGCCTTGTCCCGACTTATCACATCGAAAAATTGGCGTCTAAATTAGTCATGTGTCGGATACGACTAAAGAGTCGTCGACACAATACTAATAGCGAAAGACATCGATCAAAGTCGTTTAAGTGAAATGAAATGCATGAGTTTTTGAAAAAGAAGATCACGTGATTGACTTTGCACGCGACGACTAAGTCGTAAAAAAAAGACGAGGCTCGGATGATGCTCGAAGCTCTCGGTTTGGGCTAAAGGACCCACTCGATCGAGTCATGGCCTAGACTCGATCGAGTGTGCCTTCGAGGTAGCTACTGCCCGGTTTTTGGGGTGCTACTCGATCGAGTGGCCCATGGCCCCCTGTACGAGTCATAGCTCGTTTCGGAAAAGGTGGTTATTCCGTTTTTTATTTATTTTAAAATCGATGGTTGGCCGAGTTAAATAGAAATATTGCATTATTTAGACTCAACTCGGCTTTCGGTGCCATAATCGTGTACTATACGATTATGAGACCGTCATCGGGATTTTATGAAAAAATGTTATTATTGGATTTAAATATTTGATTAGTGACGAAAGAGTCTCCCTCCGCGTCACGACATCGGTACTAATCCTTACGGATTATGTGATGTCGGTTTTCGCGTCAATGGGTTCCGTACTAACCTCCGAAATGGCAACGGACGCGTTTAACTACAAACGACCACGATCACGTTACGCCCTTGAGTACTTGGGGCGGCGCTCCTCGAAAGGGTGCCACCTCCGTCGTGACTCGTAAAGGGATTAAACGGACTTGGAGCGGTGTTCATAGTCAAACGAGTCCGATCCGAAGTTTTATTATTATATACATATATACGTACACGGTATTAAAATGTTAAATGTTAGTATGCAAAAGAATAAAAAGTTAGTAACAAAGAAAATAAAATGTTAGTAAACAATAAAATAAAATGTTAGTGTTAGAGATTAATAATAATAGTAATAGTACATAATATATATAATTGAAAAAGAGAAAAGAGAAATCGATTAGAGAAGAAGAAATGGGGTTGATGACACCCTCAACCTACATGCTTAAATGGCCTCGGAAACGGACTCGTAATAGCGATGGGAGCGCAGGAGTGTCGGGATATGTAGGGTGAGTTATGGTGTGTGTCTTTGACGAGTTTTGATCTCGGGTTTTTGACGAGTTTTGATCTCGGATTTGAATGTATGTGTATGTGTATGAGTGCCTAGAACTCAAGGGTGATGAAGGTTTGAAGGTTGAAGATGTGTAGGATGATGAATGTTGTGTGAAATGTAGGGTTGAATGGGTGAAAAAGATGTAGGGTTTAATGCTTCAAGTTGGGAAATGTTTTAGGGTGATGGGGTATTTATAGAAGAAATACCCCGATTTAGGGCCACTCGATCGAGTGGGGCGGGTGCACTCGATCGAGTGCCCGGTTTGGCCGGTTCATGGCCTTACTCGACCGAGTGGGTGTGAACCACTCGATCGAGTGGGTCGGGAAGGAGGGAGTGTAAATAGGGCATGATTTGTTGACTATTTTGAATTGATCTTGGTTGTTGGACAAGCTTCTAGAAGCGAACTTGGCTGTTTTTTGTGTCGGATTCGTCTTTGACCGGGTTTTGACCCGGTCGCCAAAAGGCGGTTTTATTTCCGGTGTCGGTTTTGGCCCAAATTAGTCTTATTTTATTAGAAATGACCCACTGGGCCTGGATTTGAGGTCAGTTCTGAGATATTTGTACTCCGCTAAATGCCCACGTCGGATATTATTGATTCTGAGTCCGTATTCGAGCGTATTAAGTCACGTTAGCGTCCGATCATCATCGGGTGTTTTGTCGGGAACTGCTATAGACACTAGCAGGCAAAATTCAGGTGTCTACAGAGCCCCCACTCTGACTGAGGCTTGGACAAGGCGAAAGTCAGAGTAGCTACCAGGCCAATAGCAGATTACGACCTGGCAGCCTTCCGGTCGGATAATTTATAGTCCATTAGACTCGCGTGAAGGGCTCGCCAGCCATAAGAAATAGGTCATACCTGTCCTGATGATGATAGCTCCGTGGGGAGTCAAACTATGCCTTCGAAGTCCTAGGTGTACCTGTATTTGCACGTAATATCTAGGTGAAACACCGACTCATGCTGGGGAGTAAAGTAGCTGCGTGGGGACTTGCTTCTGAAGTCTTGGGTGTACCCGTATGCCGACACATCACATCTCGGATGTAGCATTCCAGAAGAAACACCGCTTTTGATATTCCGTTGGGAAGCATTAGCTGGTACCTGAAATGTTAGATATATAGGCAGAAATAGCAGTCATAGCATATAGCAAGATAGCACATAGGAAATGCAGTTAGCATCTATAGACTGGCTTGCGCTGGGGAAAATGATTTTTGCTTCATTTTGAAATCGAAGTCCTGAAAACAACTCACGTGCTAGAAGATACGTTTTCAAAATTAAAAAGGGTAGAAAAGAAATTTGCAGTTTAAATAGACCGAAATTTGATCTTGTCGAAAAGGATTTTCTCAAATGGCTAAGTTTTGCGAATTTCGAAGCAAGGATTTGAAGAGAGAGACCTACCGATAGACTCGACACTGGACGTGATCGGACGAGTTGACAGACACGACTGGACTCTCGAGGGCTTGGACCCTGACTCGGTAGGGGGGTGGGCCACCTAAGATGACAAGACTCTTATGTTGCGCTATTTCATAGCCTAGGCGAGTGGCAACACGGTCGAACATCGAAATGGGAAGGATGTGATATAGGGGAATTGCAGTAGTCTGTAATGAGACTATTTCTGCATGACAGGACTTAGTAGTAGCAATGCTGCAGCCTAGTGCTCTTTTGAATTTTTGGTTTTGGGGTACATTCCAAAAGTGTGTGTCGCTCCGAGTCCTTGACAGATTCTCGTCTTCGACTGAGCCGAGTACTAGGACACTCTATAGGAAGGAGGCTAGTTTTTGAAAGTCATTTTGGATTATGTGAGTGGATGAGGAACTTCTGTCTAAGAGAAGCCCCCAGGACGACAAAGCAAACTGTTGAGAACATGACAGTGTCGTGATAGGAAGGACGGTGCTGTTTTGAATTTGTGTCAATGTGGGTGGTTGTGCCCTTGTTGAAAGGCTGCCTACGTATTCACGTGTAGTGAAATCAAACCAAGCCGTAGTTCAGTGGATTGGAAGATATGTTATGGTGCCTAGTTTATTAGGGCTTTGTGTGTAACTAGCCATAGCGATGGTGTAGGCTAGGTGTGTTCCCAATGATGTCTTGATCAAAGGGCTGGAACAGTTAGGATGTTGATCCCGTGACTGTGAGCATTCCCCGGGGTAGCCCCCAGAAGTGGTGTGAACTATTTGGGCATGTTCTATGCCGACCGTAGGTTGAGTTCCCGTGTTTGGGGTTGGTAACTGGTTTGGATGTTTTTGGAAATGTGGAGCTAGGTCGTAAATGGCTTTGATGATTCGAAATCTGGAGCTCGATTTTGTGGAGCTAAGGCTTCGAGGGTAAGGTATTGTAATGTTGTAGGAAAGGGGGAAGTCGAGTAAAAATGACTCGGACTTCGATCAGGGTAGGTTTGATAATGCGGGATCTGATTTCCATGTCTGGCCCTAATGGTTAGGGTGTATCCTATGGAGCTTGAATCCTCAAAATTCTAGGCTGTCTCTTAGCCTAGGTCTTGGGAAGGTCTTGAGGGTTGTAATGTGGGAAGGCTAAGTGTGGTGTTAGCTGACCAACTTGATTGTCTCTCCCCTATTTGATGGTATGGACATTGATAATTTTTGAATTGACCGTATCCCGGTCAAGGGACTTTCACTTGTGTTGACCCTTGACTACGGTCATGGGTATTTGATTTTTTTTTGGGTTGACCTCTTAGCCCCGGTCGTGGGATTCTTCATTTGAGTTGACCGTTCCCCGGTCAAGGAATTGACCGTATCTGGTCGTGGGATGTTGATCATGGCCAGCTATTTTGTTTTGGCTTTTTGCTTTTTCCTTGGACTTTTGTTTTTTGTCCAGTTTTTTTTTCACGGCTATCCCTCCCTTTGATGTTGTGGGTGGATATGGGGGTGGGCCCATCGGTTGGATTTGGCTTGTGGAGCTAAACCCTTGTAAGGTGTAAGCCTAGTTGGTGTTTGTGTGAGTGCAACTCGCGGTGGAGTACTCAACGGTAAGAATGGTGATTTGGATCTCGGTATTGTCATCATAATTCCGAGCAGGCTTAGTGGGAGCATCATCCCGGGTTGGGTATTTTTGGCATCAAGCCTATAGAGTAACGATGCTTCTTTTTTGTTTCTGGTCAGACTAAACGCCTAAGGTAGGGATTGGTTAGTCTTATTGGAGGGGCGTTTATTGTGGGAAATGGGCTTGCCTCCTGTCTTGAACCCAAACTAGGAGACTACCTAGATTGTCATAGGGTTCGATACCGCTCCTGCTAAGGGTAGTTATGTGGCTTTCTAAACATGGAACAGGTAAAGGAAAACACGGGTCTCAGTTCCTGCAGTCATTATAGATGTGCCTATAATAGTCACGTGCATGTGCTCACAGTGTATGATGCTGTTCATCATGTTATCGGAAACACATAAGGAAGCATATATGAGAAATTGAAAAGGCTGATTTTATTGGATTGAAAAAAAAAGAGGACAGAATACAGGTGACTCTGGCTCTGACTTTGAAATTGAAAGAGATAGAACATCCTAGACTCGGACTCAGACTCGGACTTAAATCAAATCTGGACTCTTGGATGAGGTTGTCAGTAGTCTTCGGCTTCTAAGGACTCAAGTGGATGTCTAGTATAGCCTTCGGTAGAAGCTACACCCAAATCTTCGTTATGTCGAAGATCGTCTTCAATCCTAGTGCTTATTTCGGTAAGCACATCAAAGTTTGAAATGCCGGCATACCTAAGATGGACGCGGTAGGAGGGTAGGAGGTTGTTGATGAATGCCTCCACTAGTGTCTTCTCGTTGGGCTTGTCTACCAGCTTAACACTCTCAGCCCGCCAACGTTGAAGGTATTTGGTGAAACCTTCTGTTGGATCTTGGGCCATGACTTCTAAAGTCCGCATGGTAGTCTGAAGTTCAGTATTATCAGAATAGTTTTGAGCGAACTCGGTAGACACATCTTCCCAAGTGGGGAACCTTTTTGTATTAAGCCTATAGAACCAGGCTTTTGGGTATTTCTCGAGAGATGCACCGAACAAATTGATGAACATGTCGGCTTTGACCCCCTCGATTGCCATGAATTGTTTGAAAGCTCGGAGGTGTAGTAATGGATCCTCCGTCCCTTCGAATATGGGTAACCCTTCTAGATTGAGATCTGTTGGTAATTTCTCACTGATGGGTGCATAGTCTCGGGAGTTTTCAATATGAATGTTATTCTCTTGAAGGGCGTGGAACTGTTGTTCGAGCTCATGCACCGTGCTGATCAGTTTGGCAAATGGCCCAGTATTTACCGACCCAGAATTGAGGTCTCGTCGTTCAATGACAGTTAAACGAGCATTCATGGCCTCTTGGTCGGTTTTCAGGGACCCTATATGGGTTTCAATTATGGCCTGCCTATTAACCATTGTCTCCAGCAAAGCCTTCATCTCGTTGATGGTGTTTTCCATGTCCCTATTCCCGGTTGTGGGTGCCATACTCTGCGAGAATACCCACGTAATCAGAAATGTTGCTTCGGAACCCTAAATACACCAAGGCATAGGAAATAGCGCGGGAGGAAAGACGACACTGGTTTGACTCGGGTTAGACTCTCCTAAGACAAATATGTCGGGTGCAATTCTCGGAGTGAGTGTGATTAATCGCTCCGTCGGAGAATAGCCCCCAAGTGAGCCTAAGGACTCTTATAGGACTCAAATGGTGTGGCATCTAAGTGACTCAAAAGTGGGGTACGTGAGACAACACGTGTAAGACATGACCCTTAGAGCAACCGTGATTGATCGCTCTGCTGAAGAGTAGTCCCCGAGTAGGATTGAAAGTTTTGTTAAGACTCGAGTGTCGAACGAGTGGCCCTTAGATGTAAGGATCACAAACCTTTTGCTACAGGGCTATGCCTTGTAAAAGGTTGACTCGGCCTTGATGAAGGCAGACAGGTAAGGGAAGAAACTTGCGATGTGAGATCGGCAGAGTTTCGACGCTAGAGACCCTTGACTCGACTTGAATAAGGATGACCCCGTGATTAGGGTAGACCCTTAAGTTAAAGGGTTCGTGAATTGGGATGACTCGACTAATGGTTTGAAAGACAGGCGAGATTCCCTTAGGAAAGGTCATGGGACCGTCCTGCTAGAGGGAAAGATCGCGTGGGACTTTCTAGTTAGGACTCGAGTGTTTAGACGAACCTTCCATTTACGAGTGTTTGACTCGTGTTGGTCGTTTGTGCCTTTAGGATAAGGCGGACTAGGATGGGGAAGAAACCTGTGATGTAGGATCGACGGAGTTTCGACGTTACAGACCTTCGACGTATTATGAAAAGACCCGACACACGGATTACGGTAGGTCCTATAATTAGGAAGGTTTTTGAAAAAATGATTGAATTTAGAAAATTGGGAGGACGGTCCTAAAATTGGTAGTAGGCCAATAGGAACGGACATTTTGAAATGTTAGAATGGTTGCGAATAAATTCGCATTTTGAAAAAAATTGGGAGACGGTCCCGTCTTTTGAAATTGGCAGCATGCCGACAAGACCGATTTTTTTTGAAAAGTTGAATATTTGGAATTTTGAAAATTTGAATATCGAAAATAAATTTCCGAAAATTTGAAAATCGAAAATAAGATCCCGAAGATTTGAAAATCGTAAACGACATCTCGGAGATTTGAAAATCGAGAATGGCATCTCGAAGATTTGAAAATCGCGAATGGCATCACGAAGATTTGAAAATTGAAATTGGATTTTAAAAATTCGAAAATCGATAGGGAATCGAAAATTCGAAATTTGAAATGGGAAGCATGCTGGCTAGAAAAAAAAAGATATTTTGAGTCAAATCGTAAGTCTAAAATTTGGCAGCATTCCGAGTTTTTGAAATTGGATATTTTTGAAAAATATGCATTTTCGAAATGACGGTTTTTGAAAGAAATGACACGGAAACCAAGTAGCACGTAGTCAAAAAAGCATTATATCGACGCTTATGTATGCTTTACAGTAAGTCTCGGTTGGTACAAATCGGGTCTATATCAACAACGACGGCTTCTCATAAATCAGGACGGACTCCGTAAGCCGAATTGGTCTTAGGACATTCCGCGAAACCCATACGAGTTCGGCCGTAGAAGTCTTTAGCGCACCCATTTAGGAATGCACCTCGGTATAGTGGGACGTCGGTCACAAGTAACCGGCCCGGGCAAAAATTTGGGTTATGCATGAATCATTAAACTAATGAGCGTACATTATTAATCGAACGATTTCTTTTCGAATTTCACCCTAGGAACCCTGATGACTAGTGGTACATCAGGTATCCCCAGCGGAGTCGCCAAATTGTGGACATGATGTAGGTCCACCACGACGCGGCCACGCGCGGGTTTGGGTAGGCGAATGAATCTCGTGGTAAGATTGATCTCGGGTTCGAAATTTAAGTCAAAGTTGGAGTCGCCACCGAATTTATTGGATTTCGGACCCCTTCGAGTGACAGGGGTTAGTCGTATCCCTAATCAAAGATACCCTAAGGTCACCAACTAATGTAGATAGTGAAGTCAGGGGTCGAACTACAAGGAGACAGGATTTAATCGTCTATTCCTAAGAATTAGACTCTAGGTTATGGGTCACGGTATGAATTGGTTTTGGTAGGCTAATAACTAATTACTGATAGATAAATCAATAGGGAGAAAGTCTAGGGTCTCAGGTTCACAATGGATATCAATCGGGTCAGGGCGTCAACTAACAGGTCAATTATCGAACTGTCTAAGGTGTAGGTCCGGTCGGTACTACTACAAACTTTAGAACTAAACTTAACCTACGGTTGCTAGAATTAAGCTAGTCTACCCGAAATGTCGTGACCTAATTAGTCCTTAACCCGGTCGGCGAAAAGTCCTAATTGTGATACTAACTAATTAATCCTGGCCAGTAATTAATCAATTAGAATTAAAACAACATTCAGGCGACAGTTCATATGATCAGAGACAGGTCAATTTTCTATAACCCAATTAACACCCATCGATCCCCTTAAACCCTAGATAAAAATTAGCTACTCATGATGATTATAATTAAACTAACGAAATATGAATTGCAATTAAACATGATGAATGTGAATTAAATTAAACTACGAGACTGAAATCAGATAACTATAAAAACTGAGAACGAATTAGACGAAAATTAAACTAGAGAATTAAGACAAGAGTTAAACTAGAGAATTGAAATAGAAATTGAAATTAGAATTAAAGATTATCAACAGCAAACAATCGAGATCTAAAAAGGGAAGAACGGAATTCGATGAACCTTGCGAAAGAAAACGGAAAAAGAACGTGACTTCTACCCTAAGCAAATGTAACGTAATGTGTGTAGGAAAAAATAGAATCAAAAGTGAAAAACTGTGTCTGACAATCCTCCTCCAACTGATTTAAAAGAAATCAGTTGGACTTACAAAACAGGCCCAAAATTCTAAATAAATAAAAATCCAATCTGCGGCCTGGGCGTAACGCACTCGATCGAGTGCACTAGGGTACTCGATCGAGTGGAAGCGTGATCTCTCCAAATTGAGCACGGATATGAGGCACTCGATCGAGTGCTTAGCACTACTCGATCGAGTGGGTGTTGCTGAGCTCGTGATCGAGTTATTCCTTTGCTTCTCGGCTTTTCGTTTTCTTCCTCGTCTTCCGTCCTCGTCTCGGCTATCCGGGTTATTACTTCAAAATATGCTCAAAATTGCACTTAACCTGCAAAATAGCGCGAGAACCGACAGTGTCGACTTTTTAATAGAAATCGACATTAAACATATAATTATGGAAGAAGAAAATTAAAGCTCAAAAACGGTTGTCGGGGGACAATAAAATACGATATAAAATACGTTGATCAAACTCCCCCAAACCAAACCTTTGCTTGTCCTCAAGCAAACAACTAATATATATAAATGAGGACAAGTGATGTGAAACACGACTCAAAGCTGAATTACAATCATTCTCCTAAAATCAACTAAAACCGACGAGAAAACACATAATGTTCAAGAATGCAACGAGATCAATAATCATGCCATAATCAAACAATTGCCTGCCAAACTTTCAATCTTGCGAGACCAATAATGTCGGACTTCCTTACGGTTGTCGCTCGACACTCATAAGTACGGGTAAGTATATATGTGAAGATAGGAAAGAAATAAGACACTCACTCGACTTATGAAACATGCATGCAATCGAATATGAAATCAATCTCCCCAATCTCCCCATAGTACATGCCAAGGACTTACAAATGGTGGCTTATATGTGATGGAATAAAATGGATTGTGCCTAAAGCACGTATGGAAATGTGGGGCTAAGACCAGTAGTCGCAGTTACACAATAAAAACTATTCATCCAAAAACCTCATCTATAAATTCCGGCCACTAGCTAGAAATAACAACTCAAAAGAGCATAAGAGGGAATTTTGCCATCCTCTAAATTACAGTTCAATTCTAGTTATAACTTATCGACCGTTCACCGAAAATTACAAAAAGCATATATATTTTTCTTTTCTTTTTCTTGGAATTTTTCTCTCTCTCTCTCTCTCTCTTTTTTTTTTTTTTTTTTTTTTCAATTCCATTTTCTTTCTTTTTCATGCTTCCATATTTTTTCAATTCAGACAAGGGGAAGGCGAATACAAAGTCACATAACAGTATTACCCACTAAGATCCCAAAAGATGTAAAAATCCAAATTATGACCGATTAGTGGAATAATTCTCAATTAAGTTCACTGCGACTGTCCTGGTAAGGTAGGTTGTTCTGAGTTGTAGCTAATTGATATAAATATCATGAAAACTGGCTTACAAGAGCTGAAACGGGCTAAACAGAGGAAAAATAACCTAAATCTACAAGGTAGTAAAAATGGGTCATTTTGGCTATGTGAAGCTTGTCAAAAACAGAAATGCCTTTCCTCATGTACCTCCTCCTCAAACCAAACACGTATTCAATATCAAGAGACAGACGTCATATTTATGCAAATCTATGTTACACATCCCATAAGGAGAAACCACTCAATTCCTAAATATAAATGAGACCAGTTATAGATGTTACTGGCCTAGGAAGCTCTAAATCCTCAGAATTTTTGTGGTTTGCCGACAAAATGGTCAAATTTACTCATTTGGCAATTAACGGTTCAATAGGCAATCATATCAAAATCATCTCATCTCAAGTATTACATGCATTCAGGTACGAATTTAGCTGTCAATTAGGAGAGGTCATGTAAAACGCAATGTCATCATCGCCGTTTTGCATGTTTCACAACAGACACAAGACAGACACAAAGCACACAAAAATAAAATCTTTTTGGATTTTTCTGATTTTTCAATTTTTTTGAATTTTTAAAAATTTGAAAGCACACAACAGAAAATAAAAGCACACAAAAACACACAAACTCTCCCCCAAACCTAAATGTCACAGTGTCCTCAATGTGACTCTACAGCAAATAAGACAGTAAAATTCCACAGCCAATCCTAAGGACAACTCGACCTAAGGGGAAGAAAAAATCTAAGAAAACAATAAAAACAGAAATAAAAAGGAAAGAAAGTACCGTATATACAATGGTAGCTCCCACACACCGGCTAATCAGCCATCTCATCGTCTCCACCGGTCCCAGATGGACCGGCTCCAGTATCGCCCTGGCCTGAGCCGCTAGTACCACCCTGCTGACCCAACTGTCGCAAGCCTCTCAACCACTGTGCTCCTAGGCCTCCGTAGGTGTGCCCGTAGTACGGACCCCAAGCAGCTGGATCAACCCCATAATCGTGGAAAATACCACTAGTATCTCCTGGACCTCTCCAGTAGGACGGGTGCTGAGGCGCCGAGATGCCTTGAGTAAGCATGTACTCGTGGATCTCACGGTTGACGATACTCTGATTAATCCCCTCGTGTATCCGTCTCTGGTGCTCATAAACTGGATCATACATAAACGGGTACGGGTGCGGAAACTCGGCACCCGGAGTCTGGAACGGGAAGGTCGGTGTGTGTGTGTGGCCCTGGGGGGCTCGGTCTCATCGGGTACGGTCTCTACACGAACCCTACGTCGAGGGGGTTGAACACCCTCGTCGAAAATGAAGAGCTCCTCGGGAATGAGGTAGCGCAGTGGGTCGGGTGTGGTCTCACCCTCGGGAGTGGGTTGTAATGCAAGTAGTGGGGGTAGTATTGTCCCTTCGACAACCGGGATTTTCATCCAAACCTTGTCTCGGACGCGCCACAGAAATTCCGGGGGATTGCCCCGAATCCACTTCAAAGTGGAGAAGAGGTAGCCACGGTCTAGCAAAGGGACGCGGTCGGTGAGACTCTCAAAAGTGACTGTATCCCCAAAACCCATAATAAAGCGCTTTGCTAGCGCGGTGACAATGGCTCCACAAGCGATCGGTCCAGATCCACTGATCTGGCGCTCGATTCCGACACAGATCATACCCGGTGCACTAAACGCCTTCAGGGATCGCCTAGAGGGGTTTAGGTAGTGTCCTAAAATCAACACCTCCAGTGAGTGAAGTTTACTCATGTCGGAGCGTGGAAAAACCACATGACTCAAAATCCGCAAGAAGAGGCGGATAGTAGGGTGTGGGATGGCATTGAGTGCCATAGTGGTGACTGTTGCTCTACGACCCGAAAATAACTCAAAGTAGGGAGGTGCTTTCGAACTCTCGGGTATGTCTAGGATGTCTTCAGCCTGGTCAAAGGTAAGCCTTAAACACTCGGACAAGGTACTAAGGTAGATGGATTGCTCCTCATTGTTCAACCGAAAAGATATCATACTCTCTTGTCTATCAAATTCAAATGAACTTAAGTATTCTAAAGTGAGTACTCGGTAAGATAACTCACGTAGTGTCCATAAGCCACCGAATCCGGTCATGGACAAGAGGTGCAATAATTTCTCGTTCAAACCGAGCTCGATTGTGAATTGTGACGAGCAGCGCCGGGTAGCCTCCATCGCCCTAGGTATCAAGGTAACTAAACGAGCTCTTTGGGCCTCGTCCCTGCATTTAATTTCTTCATATCCTGGCACAGGCTGAACAGCCGGCTGCCTTGCATTCCTGTTCCTGTTGTTGTTTCGGGGCTGATTCCTTCTTCCTGCCATGACTATAGCATAATAACAAAACAGAATCATACAAGAATCCCACAAAAACACAACATCTCGTCCAAAATCAGACTCTATACACAAAAATCGATTTTTGAGCATAAAGTGGTGAAATCAACACAAAATCAATCATGCAATGGGATTAGTATATAACTAAGGATGAATTTATACCATAAAACCAAGAAAAGAAGTGAGAAAATCAAAAACCCGAAATATACCTTGAGGGAGCACGAAAATCACGAAACTGAGGAATAAGGGACGAAAAATTTACAAAATAACACCAAGGAACACAAGTAGATACTACTAATTGCAAATTAGAAGCAAAAATCGTGAGTTTTGGTGAAGATTTGATGAATTGGGAGTGATTTGGGTGAATTAGGGGTTAGGGTTCTTAAGACTAGTAAGGGGGAAGGGGTTTTAATTAGAAAACTGATTTGAAAAAAAAAGGAGTAGGAAATAAAAAAAGGAGGACGGAAAAATCGAAGCTGAACCCGGTTCAGGGGCACTCGACCGAGTGCATGGGACACTCGATCGAGTGATCCCATGAAAACTGGACAGTAGCTGCTTCGTCAGGGCACTCGACCGAGTGCAGGGGCCACTCGATCGAGTGACCTCTGTAGCTGCTACTTCTCGCCTTTTTTCCATTAAATTGCTTCAAAATCATGAAATTAAACCAATTAAACTGTAAAAATCCCTCGTCCTCACTCGATAAATCATACTAACTCCCAATTAGAGCTACCAAGCTAAAAAAATAAAAATAAAAATTGCGGAAAGGGAAATTACAAATATATACAAGTGATGCCGGGTTGCCTCCCGGTTAGCGCTGGTTTTTACGGTCCCGCTCGACCGGTTTACCTCAATTTGATTAGGTGGAATCGAGAGTGTCGTTGAGGTCCATGGCCTCTATGACACCGACATATGCACCTTCGTGATAGAGCTTGAGGCGTTGACCGTTCACCTTGAATATTACGCCTTTGTCGGTAGTGAGTGTAACCGACCCGAATTTATTTGCTTCAGTCACCGTGAACGGTCCAGACCATCGGGATTTAAGTTTCCCGGGAAAGAGTCTAAGTCGGGAATTAAATAAAAGTACCTTATCGCCGACATGGAACTCTCGGGGAATAATGCGCTTATCATGCCATCTTTTGGTCCGCTCCTTATAAATCCTCGCGTTATCATAAGCATGGAGACGAAATTCATCTAGTTCGTTCAATTGCATGAGGCGCTTCTCTCCGGCTAGCTTCGGATCGAGATTGAGCTCCTTTAAGGCCCACATAGCCTTAAACTCGAGCTCTACGGGTAGATGGCAAGCCTTCCCATAAACAAGCCTATACGGGGATGTCCCGATAGGAGTCTTGAATGCGGTCCGGTAAGCCCAAAGAGAATCGTCGAGCTTCGAACTCCAATCTTTTCTCGAAGTATGGACAACTTTCTCGAGAATAGACTTGATCTCACGGTTCGAAATCTCGACTTGTCCACTAGTTTGTGGATGATAGGCTAGCCCGGTACGGTGATGAACACCGTATTTCTTCACTAGCTTAGTGAGTTGGCGTTCATGAAAATGTGAACCGCCATCACTAATAACAGCCCATGGGACCCCAAAACGCGGGAATATTGTCTTCTTAAAGAGCCGGATCACCACGTTAGCATCGTTAGTAGGTGAAGTGATGGCTTCCACCCACTTAGAAACATAGTCTACGGCGACCAAAATATACCGATTCCCATAAGAAGAAGGGAACGGTCCTTGATAATCTATACCCCAAACGTCAAATAGTTCTACTTCAAGAATCCCGGTTTGAGGCATTTTGTGTCGCCGAGAAATATTTCTCGTTCGTTGGCATGCGTCGCAAGAACGGATAAAGGTGGTGGCATCCTTGAGAATAGTGGGCCAATAAAAGCCCGATTGCATTACCTTCGCGAAGGTCTTCGAAGGGCCGTGATGTCCACCATAAGGGGAGGAGTGACATCTGGTGAGGATAGCATGTACCTCACTCTCGGGAATACACCTCCTAAATAGGCCATCTGCACATTCTCGGAAGAGATACGGGTCGTCCCAAAAATACCTCTTCACATCATGTAGAAATCGCTTCTTCTGCTGATACTGAAGGTCGGGAGGTAGAGTACCTCCAACTAGGAAGTTCGCATAATCAGCAAACCATGGAGTATCCATGGTAATAGCGAGCAAATGGTCATCGGGGAATGAATCGTCAATTGGAGCGAGATCCCCACCATCATATCTTAGCCGGGATAGGTGGTCCGCTACAACATTCTCGGCCCCAGACTTATCACGGATCTCCAAGTCAAACTCCTGCAATAATAGGATCCATCTAATAAGTCTCGGTTTGGCCTCCTTCTTCGCTAGAAGGTACTTCAAGGCTGCATGATCTGTATACACTATGACCTTCGAGCCAATGAGATAGGCCCGAAACTTGTCTAGAGCATAGATGATGGCTAATAACTCCTTCTCCGTGGTGGCATAATTGATCTGCGCCATATCTAACGTCCGACTAGCATAGTAGATTGCATGTAAAGCCTTGTCTTTCCTTTGCCCGAGCACGGCTCCTACAGCGTAATCGCTAGCATCGCACATAACCTCGAAAGGCAAATCCCAATCGGGAGCTCAGATCATAGGTACGGAAACAAGAGCCTGCTTAATCCTGTCAAAAGCTCGAGCACACTCGTCAGTAAAGACGAACGGGGCATCTTTGAGGAGCAGCTGAGTCAAAGGTTTGGCAATCTTGGAGAAATCTTAGATGAAACGGCGGTAAAAACCCGTGTGACCAAGAAAAATCCCCACACCCTTAACATTAACGGGGTATGGTAATTGCTCAATCACCTCGACTTTCGCTTTATCCACTTGGATGCCGCGTTCGGACACTAAATGACCCAAAACGACTCCCTCAGTCACCATGAAGTGACATTTCTCCCAGTTTAAGACCAAATTGGTCTCCTCACAATGTTGCAAGACCCGTGTAAGATTAAGTAAACATGCATCATAATCAGTGCCATATACACTGAAATCATCCATGAAGACTTCCATGACAGACTCGATAAGGTCCGAAAATATGGACATCATACAACGTTGAAAAGTGGTCGGGCATTACAAAGGCCAAAAGGCATCCTTCGGTATGCGAAGGTGCCGTAGGGACAGGTGAAAGTTGTTTTCTCCTGGTCGTCTGGGTGAATTGGGATTTGGAAAAATCCCGAGTAGCCATCTAAGTAGCAGAAGTACTTATGGCAAGCAAGACGCTCTAGCATCTGGTCAATGAAGGGGAGTGGGAAATGGTCTTTCCTAGTAGCTACATTCAGCTTACGGTAGTCAATACACATTCTCCATCCAGTCACTAATCGAGTAGAAATAAGTTCATTCCTCTCGTTCGTGATAACCGTGGTCCCTCCCTTCTTAGGGACCACTTGGACTGGACTAACCCATTTAGAGTCGGAAATGGGATAGACAATGCAAGCATCTAGGAGTTTCATAACCTCCTTCTTAACCACATCCTGCATGTTCGGGTTCAACCTACGTTGTCCCTGAATGGATGGTCTATGGTCTCCCTCTAAGTGAATGCGATGCATGCAAAACTCGGGACTAATACCACGTAGGTCATCAATACTGTACCCAATAGCCTTGTTATGTCGTCGTAAAATGACTAACAACTCCGAAAGTTGGCTATCCGTGAGTGCAGCGTTGAATAAATTACGGGGTTTAGACCCTTATCATCTAGAAATGGATATTTCAAATTAGAGGGGAGGGGTTTTAGTTCAGGTTTACTTACCTCGACCTCCTTTTTAGGGGTGCCAAGACTGTATACCTCCTTTTTAGGGGTTCCAGCTCATCTACTTCCGCGCTCCATGATCTCTTCTCTGCATCAGCATCGCCGGATGTTAGCAATTTCTCCAAAGGGTCCCTACCAAGATAGTCGTCAATATAATTTTCTATTTCCAAATCAGTGACATCTATTTCCAAATCAGTGACGTCAATATAAGGGCTTCTTAAGAGCTTGATCGAGACTAAAAGTCACGGTATCATCTCCTACGGAGAGTGTGAGCTTCCCATTTTTGACATCGATGATCGCCCCTGCCGTGTGTAGGAAAGGGCGACCGAGGATAATAGGGATTATGGCGTCCTCAGCCATGTCTAAGACTACAAAGTCAACGGGAATGAAGAATTTCCCTACTTGGACCGGAACATCCTCTAAGACACCTAAAGGATATTTGACCGATCGATGAGCCATTTGCAGAGTCATATTAGTACATTTCAAAACACCCATATTCAATTTCTGACAAATAGAATATGGCATGACACCGACGCTAGCTCCTAAGTCACACAGGGCCTTATCGATAGCTAATGTCCCTATAGTACAAGGGATAGAAAAACTCCCTGGATCCTTGAGCTTGGGCGGAGTACGACTCTGTAGTAGCGCGCTGCATTCCTCTGTGAAAGCAACTATCTCAGTTTCACTAAAAGACCGCTTACGAGTTAGTATTTCTTTCATAAATTTCGCGTAAGCAGGAACTTGAGTGATTAAATCAGTAAAAGGAACACTTACCTGCAGATTCTTGACGACTTCCATAAACTTACCGAACTGTTGATCAAGCTTTGTCTTACGCTGTCGGTGGGGAAATGGAAGTATGATCGGAATCGCAGGCTCCTTGGCTTGAGACGGGGACGCTTGAGAAGAATTAGCATCCTTAATTGAAACCTGGGGATGAAAAGAAGCGGATTTAGGCGTTACGTTATCCACTCGATCGAGTACAGGCTGACTCGGTCGAGTGTCATCATACTCGATCGAGTCACCTGTAGGCACTCGGTTGAGTGGCATCACTGGGGGGCTACTGACCACTTTTGGAGGGTCTACTCGACTGAGTGGGCTGATACCACTCGGTCGAGTGACCTCCAACTCGATCGAGTCAGGCGTGACTCGGTCGAGTGGTACACTTGACTGCTCTCTGCCAGGTTTTAGGGGGTCTACTCGATCGAGTGAGGTGGTGTTAATCGATCGAGTAGCCTCAATTCGTGGTCTACTCAGCGCTTCCTCGGCTAGCTCTTGCTTCTACAACTCGGTTTCGTCAACCACAACATACTCCTCGGGCATTTTCGGACCTTCATAATGGGTTCCGCTTCTCAACGTTATCGCGTTGGCTTGCTCATGTGACTGTTCGCCTTGAGGAGGTAGAGTACCCGGTGGCCTAGCTTGCTTTTGGGCGGCAAGTTGTGCTACTTGGGTATCTAGCATCTTGTTATGGGCAAGTATCTGGTTGACTTGTGTTTCTAGCTTATTATGACTTTGGATACCTTGCATCAACAATGCTTTAATCTCCGAAAACTCGGTGTTGGTTGGAGCTTGAGCTTGAGCTTGGTTTTGGTTTTGTGGGATCGGTTGGAATTGTTGTTGGTTCCCCCACCCTTGTTGGTTACCCCAAGGTTGGTTATTACCCCACTGTTGTTGGTTACCCCAATTTTGTTGTCCTCCTTGGAATTGTTGTCGGTTATTGCTATGGCTTTGGGAGGGTCGGTTTTGAGGTGCTACATATGGGACGGTTTTGTTACCGACGGGTGCTGGTGGGTTGAGCACGTTTTGACTCATATAGGACAACAAGGATTTGTCATAGCCCGGTTGGTTCATGAAGGGTTGGTGTGGTCTCATGGATTGAAATGCATTCGCCGTTTCTAAACTCACACACTCTTGGGTATAATGACCCATGTTCCCACAGTTCTCACAAAAAACCTCAAACATTGCATTAACTTGGTACATTCTGCCTTGTTGTTGGTGGTTTTGGGTTCTAGCAAGCTCCATGGAGTCAATCCGCTTAGTTAAAGCGGCTAGGTGGCTAACTATGGCATTTGATGACTCAGAGTCACCACGATTTCCCCGGGTGTTACCTCGTGGATTTCCCCAACGTGAGTGATGAGTAGCCATATCTTCAATCAATTTCCATGCTTTATCATCATCGACGTTGTTTTGGAACCTGCCATTAGCTGCAGAATCGAGCGTAGCTCGGCAATCGTCATATAAACCATTATAGAATTGATTGCACAAAAACCATACCTCGAATCCGTGATGTGGGCACACTTTAATAGCTTTTTAAACCTTACCCACGCCTCGTAGATATTCCCGTGAGATGTCTGTCGGAAGTTAGTAATCTGACTCCTCAACATGTTGGTTTTCTGCGGCGTGTAGTACTGTTTGTAAAAGGCTAAGGCTAGGAAGTTCCAGTCTGTGATTCTGATAAGTGTAGTTTGTAGTGCCTTTTTCACTTTTTTTTGGTCCCATTTCCTTGTGGAATCGCTCCTTGGGAGCGATTCATGGGCTTCTTATGCTTCCTTTAGTTCGTTTCAGGTTCCCGAGACCGATTTGGAGGAGTTGGAGCGATTCCGACTCTATACATACACATTTTGGAGCCAACGGAGTAAAGGAACGATGACTCGATGCCTTGGAATCGACCCCGAGACCTTGGGACCCAATCCCGAGCCTCCGAGACCCGATCCCGAGTCCCGAGAATCGGTGGGAAGCCCATGAGAGGCAAGGAGGGACCAAAGAGCTCTTAAAGGAGGCCTACAAGACCCATCCCGTTCGGGATGGCCTCATCCCGATCGGGATGGGGTGCGCTTTGAAGAGTGCTGCTGTGGGCCCGTCCCGATCGGGACCAACCCGTCTCCGTCGGGATGGCAGGGCCGTCCCGATCGGGATGATCCGTCCCGGTCGGGAAGCTACAGAGGCAGCACGGGTCCTTCTATTTCATGCTCCTTCATTCTTGTACCCATATATATACTCCCCTCTTGTATTAGTAACACATCTTATCATAGTTTAGACTCTCTTAAGCCTCCCAAAAACCCTATAACCCTAGATTTACTTTCACTCATTAGTTTTAATCTTCCTTTAATCTTAGTTAATCATTAGTTAATCCTTGTAATTAGTTCTTGTATTAAGAAGTTCTTGAAGAATTCTCCAAGCTTGACAACCTTGGGTTTTATTTGGGTTCTTATTTATACAAGATTGCATCTTTTCATCTTCCTAGTGTTGGTATAATCATCTCTACTCTTGTTCTTAGTTATTTAATCTTGTTTCTATCTTTTTATATTGAGATTGTTATTGTTCTTGTTATTCATTATGGATGTTTGTTTTGTGATGATATTTTCTCTTGTTATGGTTGTTTTATTCTTCATCATGAGTGAGTAGTCTTCTTGTGAGGTTAGTAGGGGGATTAGGGGTAGATTATGGATGATTAGGGTTGATTAAGGGAAAAGGGTGAATCTTTGTTGTTAGTCACATTGTGGGCACTCTATGTGTTTGTTGATATGCTTGTATGAGTTGTAGTGGCCATGCTTCCCATACTTGTGCTCATCTTCTCATTGATTGTCTATTATGTGGAAATGTTGAGAATAGTTTAGTCGCGAGAGCGCGGACTAGGGTCTAAGTTGCGAGAGCCCGGACCCACCTTGGCATCGGTTTAAGTTGCGAGAGCCCGGACCGACCCTAGCAACTAGGAGACACCCATTACCCTTGATCACCCCAATTACCCTTCTACTCCTATGAACCCGACCTACCCCACTTTCTTCCAAATTTGATTCAACTTCTTAGTTAGTCATAGTTTACTTTAGTTTATTTGTTAGTTCGATCATTAGCTTAGTCATACTTCTCCTCCACCATAGTTTTCCATTTATCGTTTCTTTGTGTTTGTTTGGTAGCATAGTCTCGTTGTAGGCCGATCTAGTCTAAACTTCGCCTTACCATCCTCGTGGATACGATCCCGACTTACCCTAGCTACCCACTAGGTGTAATCGATAGTTTATTGATCGGCTAGGGACGTGACAAATCCTTACCATCAGATTCCCTTGGTCTCTTTGTCTAGATCCGTGATCCAGTCTCTCGCGTTATCGCGTAGGGAGAACATGAATAGCATCTCCATCACCTCTTCTTGTGTCACTCCCGCGGGGAGTGGTATAGTTGAGCAATAGTCGGTGAAGAGCTTCATGTGCTTCGCCGGGTCTTCATCAGGACCTCCACCGAATTGATTTCGCTCCACCAATGTAATAAAGGCGGGGCGAATCTCGAACGTACCCGTAGTGGCGGTGGGCCTCTTCAACGGTTTCGGTAAGGCACTTTGCTCCGGCTCGGAATGGCTAGCAAGTTTGGGAGGCATCTTGACTAGCGGTGTCTCGGGGGCAGTAGTGGAATTATCCTCTTCAAAGGACAGTGCTTCGGATATATGCTCGTCGTCCGAATGTTCCACTGATTCTGATCTTTCTGTCTCAGCAATCTCCTTGTAGAATTTCCTAGACCTGCGGAGAGTTCTCTCTGGTTCAGGATCGAATGGTGGTACGTAGCCTGAAATTCGAGAGGACCTGGGCATACGAGGAAACTACAAAAAAATGTGAGAAACGGTCTCAAGGAACTGAAGTTCCTCGAGACAAGCAATCTAAAGACTAAAACACAAAACAAGTAAATAAATAACACCGTCTTCCCCGGCAACGGCGCCAAAATTTGATAGTGGTTAGTCGTATCCCTAATCAAAGATACCCTAAGGTCACCAACTAATGTAGATAGTGAAGTCAGGGGTCGAACCACAAGGAGACAGGATTTAATCGTCTATTCCTAAGAATTAGACTCTAGGTTATGGGTCACGGTATGAATTGGTTTTGGTAGGCTAATAACTAATTACTGATAGATAAATCAATAGGGAGAAAGTCTAGGGTCTCAGGTTCACAATGGATATCAATCGGGTCAGGGCGTCAACTAACAGGTCAATTATCGAACTGTCTAAGGTGTAGGTCCGGTCGGTACTACTACAAACTTTAGAACTAAACTTAACCTGCGGTCGCTAGAATTAAGCTAGTCTACCCGAAATATCGTGACCTAATTAGTCCTTAACCCGGTCGGCGAAAAGTCCTAATTGTGATACTAACTAATTAATCCTGGCCAGTAATTAATCAATTAGAATTAAAACAACATTCAGGCGACAGTTCATATGATTAGAGACAGGTCAATTTTCTATAACCCAATTAACACCCATCGATCCCCTTAAACCCTAGATAAAAATTAGCTACTCATGATGATTATAATTAAACTAACGAAATATGAATTGCAATTAAACATGATGAATGTGAATTAAATTAAACTACGAGACTGAAATCAGATAACTATAAAAACTGAGAACGAATTAGACGAAAATTAAACTAGAGAATTAAGACAAGAGTTAAACTAGAGAATTGAAATAGAAATTGAAATTAGAATTAAAGATTATCAATACCAAACAATCGAGATCTAAAAAGGGAAGAACGGAATTCGATGAACCTTGCGAAAGAAAACGGAAAAAGAACGTGACTTCTACCCTAAGCAAATGTAACATAATGTGTGTAGGAAAAAATAGAATCAAAAGTGAAAAAGTGTGTCTGACAATCCTCCTCCAACTGATTTAAAAGAAATCAGTTGGACTTACAAAACTGGCCCAAAATTCTAAATAAATAAAAATCCAATCTGCGGCCTGGGCGTAACGCACTCGATCGAGTGCACTAGGGTACTCGATCAAATGGATGCATGATCTCTCCAACTTGAGCACGGATATGAGGCACTCGATCGAGTGCTTAGCACTACTCGATCGAGTGGGTGCTGCTGAGCTCGTGATCGAGTTATTCCTTTGCTTCTCGGCTTTTCGTTTTCTTCCTCGTCTTTCGTCCTCATCTCGGCTATCCGGGTTATTACTCCAAAATATGCTCAAAATTGCACTTAACCTGCAAAATAGCGCGAGAACCGACAGTGTCGACTTTCTAATAGAAATCGACATTAAACATATAATTATGGAAGAAGAAAAGCTCAAAAACGGTTGTCGGGGGACAATAAAATACGATATAAAATACGTTGATCATCGAGCCTACTCTATGTCGTCATGGACCGTACACAAAGTATGGTCCATTTCGATTTCAGAGTTTATGGGGCTCGTCCCTTTGCATTGCGATACCGATACCGTCTCTACTGGTTATCTGACTCTCGTGCGCCAACGGTTTCGGACATCCGGAAACCGAGGTTCTGAGTAAGGGGTGAGGGTACGTGTTGGGAAGCCCACTAAGGACACTCAACCCCGCCCGCACTTAGCGGCCTCTACTAAGACATCGTTCGTGTTCGTTTACGCGCGCTAGTAAATTGATTAAATGATATGCAAACAACGTTTTCGGCTAAGCATGCGAGTTATGTGAACTACGTCATTTTAATGCATCTTGATTCACGTCAAAGTGATTTAGCATGTGATGTTCATTTAAATAAATAAATGGCAAACATCGAAAATAGAAAACTTGTAAATAAATTACAAATTACACGGGCGGAATACAACCCGGAATTCACAATACAACGAGCGATAAAATAATAACCGGAATTAAAAGCGGCAAATACTAACTAGAAACGGACCCGTATATAATAAATATAAACTAGACCGTAAGTTAAGTAAATGGACGAACTTCGATTAAATACACATTATATTGTGTATTAAACGTAGGACGGAGATATGGGACCTAGGCGTGGTGCTAGCCCGATCCCAATCTCGATGCCTTGTCCCGACTTATCACATCGAAAAATTGGCGTCTAAATTAGTCATGTGTCGGATACGACTAAAGAGTCGTCGACACAATACTAATAGCGAAAGACATCGATCAAAGTCGTTTAAGTGAAATGAAATGCATGAGTTTTTGAAAAAGAAGATCACGTGATTGACTTTGCACGCGTCGACTAAGTCGTAAAAAAAAGACGAGGCTCGGATGATGCTCGAAGCTCTCGGTTTTCTTGCGCTAAAGGACCCACTCGATCGAGTCATGGCCTAGACTCGATCGAGTGTGCCTTCGAGGTAGCTACTGTCCGGTTTTTGGGGTGCTACTCGATCGAGTGGCCCATGGGCCCCTGTACGAGTCATAGCTCGTTTCGGAAAAGGTGGTTATTCCGTTTTTTATTTATTTTAAAATCGATGGTTAGCCGAGTTAAATAAAAATATTGCATTATTTAGACTCAACTCGGCTTTCGGTGCCATAGTCGTGTACTATACGATTATGAGACCGTCATCGGGATTTTATGAAAAAATGTTATTATTGTATTTAAATATTTGATTAGTGACGAAAGTGTCTCCCTCCGCGTCACGACATCGGTACTAATCCTTACGGATTATGTGATGTCGGTTTTCGCGTCAATGGGCTCCGTACTAACCTCCGAAATGGCAACGGACGCGTTTAACTACAAACGACCACGATCACGTTACGTCCTTGAGTACTTGGGGCGGCGCTCCTCGAAAGAGTGCCACCTCCGTCGTGAATCGTAAAGGGATTAAACGGACTTGGAGCGGTGTTCATAGTCAAACGTGTCCGATCCGAAGTTTTATTATTATATACATATATACGTACACGGTATTAAAATGTTAAATGTTAGTATGCAAAAGAATAAAAAGTTAGTAACAAAGAAAATAAAATGTTAGTAAACGATAAAATTAAATGTTAGTGTTAGAGATTAATAATAATAGTAATATTACATAATATATATAATTGAAAAAGAGAAAAGAGAAATCGATTAGAGAAGAAGAAATTGGGTTGATGACACCCTCAACCTACATGCTTAAATGGCCTCGGAAACGGACTCGTAATAGCGATGGGAGCGCGTGAGTGTCGGGATATGTAGGGTGAGTTATGGTGTGTGTCTTTGACGAGTTTTGATCTCGGGTCTTTGACGAGTTTGATCTCGGATGTGAATGTATGTGTATGTGTATGAGTGCCTAGAACTCAAGGGTGATGAAGGTTTGAAGGTTGAAGATGTGTAGGATGATGAATGTTGTGTGAAGTGTAGGGTTGAATGGGTGAAAAAGATGTAGGGTTTAATGCTTCAAGTTGGGAAATGTCTTAGGGTGATGGGGTATTTATAGAAGAAATACCCCGATTTAGGGCCACTCGATCGAGTGGGGCGGGTGCACTCGATTGAGTGCCCGGTTTGGCCGGTTCATGGCCTTACTCGACCGAGTGGGTGTGAACGACTCGATCGAGTGGGTCGGGAAGGAGGGAGTGTAAATAGGGCATGATTTGTTGACTATTTTGAATTGATCTTGGTTGTTGGACAAGCTTCTAGAAGCAAACTTGGCTGTTTTTTGTGTCGGATTCGTCTTTGACCGGGTTTTGACCCGATCGCCAAAAGACGGTTTTATTTCCGGTGTCGGTTTTGGCCCAAATTAGTCTCATTTTATTAGAAATGACCCACTGGGCCTGTATTTGAGGTCAGTTCTGAGATATTTGTACTCCGCTAAATGCCCACGTCGGATATTATTGATTCTAAGTCCGTATTCGAGCGTATTAAGTCACGTTAGCGTCCGATCATCATCGGGTGTTTTGTCGGGAACTGCTATAGACACTAGCAGGCAAAATGCAGGTGTCTACAGAGCCCCCACTCTGACTGAGGCTTGGACAAGGCGAAATTCAGAGTAGCTACCAGGCCAATAGCAGATTACGACCTGGCAGCCTTCCGGTCGGGTAATTTATAGTCCATTAGGCTCGCGTGAACGGCTCGCCAGCCATAAGAAAAGGGTCATACCTGTCCTGATGATGATAGCTCCGTGGGGAGTCAAACTATGCCTTCGAAGTCCTAGGTGTACCTGTATTTGCACGTAATATCTAGGTGAAACACCGACTCATGCTGGGGAGTAAAGTAGCTGCGCGGGGACTTGCTTCTGAAGTCTTGGGTGTACCCGTATGCCGACACATCACATCATGGATGTAGCATTCCAGGAGAAACACCGCTTTTTATATTCCGTTGGGAAGCATTAGCTGGTACCTGAAATGTTAGATATATAGGCAGAAATAGCAAGCATAGCATATAGCAAGATAGCACATAGGAAATGCAGTTAGCATCTATAGACTGGCTTGCGCTGGGGAAAATGATTTTTGCTTCATTTTGAAATCGAAGTCCTGAAAACAACTCACGTGCTAGAAGATAGGTTTTCAAAATTGAAAAGGGTAGAAAAGAAATTTGCAGTTTAAATAGACCGAAATTTGACCTTGTCGAAAAGGATTTTCTCAAATGGCTAAGTTTTGCGAATTTCAAAGCAAGGATTTGAAGAGAGAGACCCAGAGGTGGTGTGAACTATTTGGGCATGTTCTATGCCGACCGCAGGTTGAGTTCCCGTGTTTGGGGTTGGTAACTGGTTTGGATGTTTTTGGAAATGTGGAGCTAGGTCGTAAATGGCTTTGATGATTCAAAATCTGGAGCTCGTTTTTGTGGAGCTAAGGCTTTGAGGGTAAGGTATTGTAATGTTGTAGGAAAGGGGGAAGTCAAGTAAAAATGACTCGGACTTCGATCAGGATAAGTTTGATAATGCGGGATCTGATTTCCATGTCTGGCCCTAATGGTTAGGGTGTATCCTATGGAGCTTGAATCCTCAAAATTCTAGGCTGTCTCTTAGCCTAGGTCTCGGGAAGGTCTTGAGAGTTGTAATGTGGGAAGGCTAAGTGTGGTGTTAGCTGACCAACTTGATTGTCTCTCCCCTATTTGATGGTATGGACATTGATAATTTTTGAATTGACCGTATCCCGGTCAAGGGACTTTCACTTGTGTTGACCCTTGACCACGGTCATGGGTATTTGATTTTTTTTTGGGTTGACCTCTTAGCCCCGGTCGTGGGATTCTTCATTTGAGTTGACCGTGCCCCGGTTAAGGAATTGACCGTATCTGGTCGTGGGATGTTAATCATGGCCAGCTATTTTATTTTGGCTTTTTGCTTTTTCCTTGGACTTTTGTTTTTTGTCCAGTTTTTTTTTCACGGCTATCCCTCCCTTTGATGTTGTGGGTGGATATGGGGGTCATCGGTTGGATTTGGCTTGTGGAGCTAAACCCTTGTAAGGTGTAAGCCTAGTTGGTGTTTGTGTGAGTGCAACTCGCGGTGGAGTACTCTACGGTAAGAATGGTGATTTGGATCTCGGTATTGTCATCATAATTCCGAGCAGGCTTAGTGGGAGCATCGTCCCGAGTTGGGTATTTTTGGCATCAAGCCTATAGAGTAACGATGCTTCTTTTTTGTTTCTGGTCAGACTAAACGCCTAAGGTAGGGATTGGTTAGTCTTATTGGAGGGGTGTTTATTGTGGGAAATGGGCTTGCCTCCCGTCTTGAACCCAAACTAGGAGACTACCTAGATTGTCATAGGATTCGATACCGCTCCTGCTAAGGGTAGTTATGTGGCTTTCTAGACATGGAACAGGTAAAGGAAAACATGGGTCTCAGTTCCTGCAGTCATTATAGATGTGCCTATAATAGTCACGTGCATGTGCTCACAGTGTATGGTGGTGTTCATCATGTTCTCGGAAACACATAAGGAAGCATATATGAGAAATTGAAAAGGCTGATTTTATTGGATTGAAAAAAAAAGAGGACAGAACAGAGATGACTCACTAGTAGAATTAATGCCATTGGAACCTATCAAAAGGAACCGGTTGTAAGAACAAGAGGTTCCTTTGATGACCAAAAAAAATGATTCGCACCTGTTGTTAATTGAACCGGTTCCAAAGACTTCATCAATGGAACCGGTTGTTCACTAAAAGAGGTGCCAAAGGTAGTGTGTAAAATTTTTAGACCATATTAAAATGCTTTGGCACCTTTTGTAGGTTCAACCGGTTCCAAAGACCTTATCAATAAAATCGGTTGTTAACTAAAAAAAGGTGCCAAATGTACAGAGTAAAAATGTGACCCATATTAAAATATTTTTGCACCTATTGTAAGTTCAACCGGTTCCAAAGAGTCCATCAATGAAACCTCTTTCTACACCAAAAGGTTCTAAAGAGTAAATCCATATACGGAGTATCTCTTAAAAAATAATCCAACCTTGGCAGCTGCCTTTCCTTTTCTTGTCTCGCCTCACCTTCAATCTGCCACTCCTCTTCCTCATGCTTTTCCCCTAAAAATTCTTCTGTTCATCTTTCCACGTTCACCAAATCTGGATAATTAACTTCATTTCTCCTTTCTCCTTTGATTTCACTCTACTTGTTCGTTTCTTCCTCTGCTTTTTCAAACAAACCCTAAATCAATGCTTGATCGCGTTTCAATTGATTCATGTTCTTTAGTTTATCAATTGCTTGATTTCAGTTTCTCGAATTAGGGTTTTGTTAAAATAGAAAGCAGGATCAATTCACGTTTCTCCCCCTGCTGTTGTTCGGAGAGATCCTTATGAAGTTTTGAATGTTTCGAAAGAAGCTGATGAGCAGGAGATTAAGACGGCTTATCGAAAACTCGGTCTCAAGTACGTTGTTTTCCCCCTTCTATGATGTGAATTATTGGAATTATTTGAGTTTGTTTGATTTGATGTTGGATTTTGTGCTTTTTTTTATTGAGTTATAGTAATCTGATTAAGTTGGAATTTGATGGTATTTGAGTTAATTAAGTTAGTTTTCTCGTGCTTCCATGCTGTATTCCTCGTCATACTTGCGAATCAGAACACTAGAAGGAAAAAAGCAACGTACTTAACTTCAACAACGCTGTCGATTACATGAGGTTTGAAGTTGACGCTACTAACTTTGATGTCGTAGTGACTCGTTTTCAACAGGAGGTTTGTTGGTATACCAGATGAATGTTTAAGCTGCTTATTCACCTGAATTCTGATGGGACTACTGCTGGAAAGAAAATCGAGGAAGTAAGCACCTAAGTGATCATTGCCATCTCTTTTCATCTTTTAGAGTTGATGTGGTTGTTATCTCATCTCGGTTTATTTTTTTTTTGTTTTTTTCCTTTCAGTTTGTGGATCTGGTATTGTAATTAGAGATTACGGATGATGTGGGCTATTTTTTGAGCTATACGAAAATGTTGCATGTGGTGTGGTGACATTATAATGTCATTCAGCTTCATGGTTCGCTGGCCAACTATTATCATTGTTAATCATCGTGTTATCCGTTGAGAAATATTGCAGCGCTGATGCATACTATGTAGGAATGCTCTTTTTTTAATCGCTGATTTCAATGCCTCCAATCTGAGCAGATTAAGAATGTGAGTTGTACTTCTTTGTGAATGTTCATTTCTCGTTCTTGGATGTGTGTGTTCAGGGAAACAAAAATCCACAATATCGAAGCAAAGGTTGTTGGTGTTGAACGATTTGGCAACAAGTACTATGAGAACATGGATCTTTAGTATGGTGAGCCTATGCTTACATCTTGATGTGTACTCACCATTTAACGTACTATTGCATCTAGCAATTTGGCATGGACCATTTGCGCTTCTCATTGGCTTGGCGATTAACACAAATTAACACTCTTCGAATTTAGTTCGACCCTAATTAATTATTATCCCATTTAAATAAAATAAATATTTCTCGACTTCAGTCACTACTACTAATATTATACTACTGTTGCAGCAGGAGCAAGAGTACATTAGAGTGAGTAATTATTGTACAGTAATATTGTGTGCATTGATCGATATACATAGTTAGTTATGAATGGAATTGAATTGAAGGAAGCCTATGAAGCAGTGAGTGCACTAATGGGTTGATTTTAATTTGTTGCAGAAATATAAGACTTCGTACTGACTTTTGCAAAAGTCAAACCCACCAGAAGGCACCAGACAATCAAATTGCATGCACTGTAATGCATCCCCTATTCCCTTATTCCCTTATATATTTCACCTGCTGGAAACTTAATTCAACTCTCATGGACTCATCATTGATCCACTCACTTGGATTTTTTATTATTATAATGTTTGACTTACTCATCTATGTTTAATGATTGTATTTTTTCCCCTAGTATTATTATTGTGTATAGGTGTTTATCACTAATTATGTTTTGATCAATAAAGCTCATGATCAATAAACCTCACAAAGAGGTCAACATGGGATCAACTTTTCGTGTTTTTTATTTTCAAATATTTTAGGGATATAGAGTTGTTTGCTACAATAAACATTCGGGTAACTTTAGATTATACCAACATTACAAGTCAAACTTGGGAGTAATTGTTACTCCCTCCGTTCATTATCTTTTGCCCCATTTCATGAATATTTTTGGGAAGTATTTTAATGAAATGAGGCAAAGAATAGTGAACGGAGGGAGTATTTGTTTAATTGATTTTGTGGGGTTTTTGTGAGATTTCATGAGGATTTGATGTTTACAGTAATGTTTGTTCTTATGATTTGGTTTTAGTATGAAATGCTTCTAGGTTTGTTTTTTGTGATTATTTTGAGTAATTTGTTTGATTGATTTTGTGGGATTTGCTGAGAATTTGAATTTTTTTTGTTTGATATGGTTGCGTAACTTCTATGGCCAATCTGTATATAGCTGCATATTTTAGGGCTGGGGTAGAATTGGTATTTTATTTGACCTGTCGGCTGGTGGCTGTTACTGCATTCTTCCAGGATTTTGCTCTTGCTGTCCATGAATGTTGTCTTTATTTCTTACTAACAATTCTTTTCATTGCCTGATTCCAGAGAGAAGCTGTGTATGGTTTAACAGAGCTATTGAGACCTGAAATTCAGAATGCTCAATTGGTTGCAAACCCTAGTTGTTATCCAACATCGATCCAGGTCCCTCTTGTTCCTTTGTTATAGCTGTAGACACCCGCATTTTGACCGCCAGGTGTCTATGACAGTTTTCAAAAAACACCCGATGATGATCGGACGCTAACGTGTTTCTACGCGCTCGGATACGGGCTCAAATCCATTAATCGTTGGCTAACACACTTACGGAGTACAAATCTCACCAAACGGGCCTCAAATCCAGGCCCAGTGGATCATTCCGAGTCAAACAAGACTAATTTGGGCCGAAACCGACACCGGAAATAAAACCGACTTTTTGCGATTAGGTTAACCCCGGTCAAAGTCGTTTCCGAGACACACAAAAACAGCCATACAACCATCAAAAGTCCAAGTCAATCACAAAACCCATCAAACACCCAAAGTCAAGGTCCAAAACAATGGACCCGTGCAACCCGACTGGGCCACTCGATCGAGTGACCCACCCACTCGATCGAGTGGGCTTGTTTTGAGCCCGGCTGCAAGCTTCACGGGCCACTCGACCGAGTTAGCCCTTGACTCGGTCGAGTAACCCTAATTCGGGTGCCCTAGCCTTGCCTATATAAGCAACCCTCATGCGACAACTTTTCACAACCCTGAAAAAACCCTAGAGCAACCCTACACACACATACTACGTCTTTTGCAAACCCTAATCGAACCCTAGCAATTCTACACTAGCAAAAACCCTAAACCTAGTTTTAGGAATCAATCCCGAGCCACCACAACTCAACCTTCATCCACCTCGAAGACTCTTGTGTTAAAGCCACGGTTACGAGTCCGTTCCGAGACAAGAACTAACATGTAGGTTGAGGGTGTCAAAACCCTCTCTTTTTTTCCCTTTCTCTCTTCGTCGTCCGTTTCCCTTTTCGTCGTCTTTATTTTTCGTTTTTTATTTTGTTCGTCGTGTCATAATATCGATACTATTATTAATACAAAAAAAAACATTAAAATACTTATTGATTTGTGTCGAATGTGAGTGATGGTGGGATAAGGAAAACCGCATATACAAGTAAAGGGTCGATTTTAGATTATCCCATCACCCCGATCGTTTGATTATTGAAATAAGTTAACTCAAACAATAATTTTTTTTTTACTTCGAGTCACATATTTACATCGATTTTCAAAAGCAATCATAGTATTTCAATAAGGGTCGAAACCCGTTGACGCGAATCCGACATCACAATCCCTAGGGATTTATTTCGATGTCGGAGAAGTTGAGGGAATCAAGTCCTTTTTTTTTTATTCAAGTAAAGGGTCGATTTTAGATTCGATACCAATTCCATAATTGGACATCGAATCTAACGATCAAGTCACATAAATTAATTAACGTGATTTGTTCATATCACGATAATTAATTTAAGACGACTAAAATTAATCTATTTTTTTTATTTCACTCTAATATCCCATATCGATTCAAATAATCGAATATGTGATACAACGAGTATTCAAAATTAGAATCGGGTATAAATTCAACAATATTTATATTCGGTTCAACAAAATTCGCGATTTATAAAAAACCAAGTCGAACATAAATTGTGCAATATTTATGTCCGATTCGGTAGAATCGTCGAATTACCAAAAATTCAAAAGCAATAATAAAATTGCGAGCAAACTCGTTTCGTACAGGTGCCACTCGATCGAGTGCCTTGGTCACTCGATCGAGTGACACCACAAAATCAAGTCAGAATGTCAATTACGACCTCCACTCGATCGAGTCTCACAGTGACTCGATCGAGTCTCACAGTGACTCGGTCGAGTGGCTACGTACTCGACCGAGTTGGTCAATAACTCGGCCGAGTACGGTCTAAAACGCAAAACAGAATCATCTTTTAAAGGTCCACTCGATCGAGTCCATTGACCACTTGATCGAGTGACCTCATAACGACTAAAACAATGAGTCGTACATTCTTCTATTTTCTAAATTCGATAGTATTTCACGACTTAGGTCAACACGTGCGTAATTAATCACGTGTATAATATCTTTTCGAAACATGCATCATCTCGTTTATATCATGCGATTCAATTCAATATTTGCACAAACCGTTATTATTCGTTATATCGTTACTAACCGTTTGTCGTTTCCTTTGTCAATTTTACCGTTTGTTTTATTTTACTAAAATGAACCCACATGCTAAAATTCCACTTTGACGTAGAATTAATTGCATTAAATTGACATAGAAACCCTTTTCAATTCCATTCACATGTTTAGGGAAAATAATCTTTGCATATCATTTTTCCCGTTTTACTAACGCGCGTATTGGAAAGTCATTCGAATTCTTAGTAGAGGCCGCTAATGTGCGGGCGGGGTTGGGTGTCCTTTGTGGGCTTCCCAACACGTACCCTCACCCCTTACTCAGAACCTCGGTTTCCGGATGCCCGAAACCGTTGGCGCACGAGAGTCATTCAATACACGATATCCGATAACGTCGGTATCGGTATCAAATGCAAAGGGACGAGCCCAATAAACTCTGACATCGGAAATGGGCCGTATTTTGTATACGGCCCACTACGACATAGAGTGGGCTCGAATGGTTCCGAATAACCACAAAATTCGGTGGCGACTCCACATAGACCTAAATTTCAATTCGATTCATTCTCATATGGAGATTCATTCGCCTACCCAAACCCGCGCGTGGCCGCGTCGGGGTGGACCTATGTTATGTCCACAATTTGGCGACTCCGCTGGGGATTAACTAATGCGTGACTTACCATCGGCATCCTCAGGGTGAGACTCGAATAGAAATCGTTTGACAAATACAATACGCGTTTTAGTTCTACGGTTCATGCATAACCCATATTTTCCCGGGCCGGTACTCGCGACCGACGTCCCACTATACCGTTGATGTACTCCAATATGGATATGTCAAAAGGTGTCCATAGTCGATTCGAGTGGGTTTCGCGGCATGTTCTAAGATCAACTCGACTTAGGAAGTCCGTCCCGATCAACGTCTAGACTATGTACACTGGTATAGACCCTCTATAGACCGATCGAGACTTAGTATAGAGCATACATGGCGTCGTTATAATGCTTGTGTGACTATGTGCTACTTGGTTTCCGAGTCGTTTTCAAAAACCGTCTTTTTTCAAAGATTGCATCTTTTTCGAACTATTCGATTTCAAAACCCGGGACACATACCGAATTTAGGACTTATGATCTTACTCAAAATAGCCTATTTTCTAGACGGTATGCGGCCCAATTCAAAACTCGAAAATACTTTCGAACTTTCAAAACCGAAGCCCGATGCACTTTCCGATTTTCTCGAGAAATCGGGCCTCTCCACCGAGTTATCTCGGAATTTCCAAAAGCAATCCATTTTCAAAATCTTCCTCTTCTTAGGACTTACCGCATTTAGCAGTGTCGGGTCATGTCTTAAGTCGTCAAGGTCCTTAGCATCGAAACTCTGTCGATCTTACATCACGAGTTTCTTCTCTATCCCAGTCCGCCTTATTAGACTAAGGCAAGGCCCACCTACGTAGGACATACTCCTACAAACGAAGGCCCGTCTACACACTCGAGTCTGAAAGTCTAGGGATGTCTCACGTGAACCTTCCTTCGAACAGGACTAGGCCCATTCGCCGAATCCTAAGGAAGGCCCACCTTGCACAAGTCACCCGTCTAGGTGTCTTTTCCGAGTCAACCTTTTACATGGCATAGCCCTACAACAAAAGGTTCGGGGTCCTTACGTCTAAGGATCGCTCGTCAAACAATCGAGTCTTAACAAAATCTTCAATTCCACTCTGGGGCTACCCCTTAGCAGGGCGATCAATCACGGTTGCCCTAAGGGTCATGTCTTACACGTGTCTCACGTACTCCACTTTCGAGTCACTTAGGTGTCACACCATCTGAGTCCTTAGTCTCACTTGGGGGCTATTCTTCGACGGAGTGATTAATCACAGTCACCCCGAGAATCGTACCCTACACATTTGTCTTAGGAGGGTCTAACCCGAGTCAAACGTGGTCGCCCCATTTTCGAACTCACCCTTCTGCAGCCCGAGTCTAATTTGCGGTCGTTACCTCGTCTAGGTCGACATTCGAGTATCCCGGTCCGAGAGTCTTTGTCGACCCATCACCCCGGGCCGTGTCTAGTTTGACTCCCTCTCTTGCACTTGCGCAAAGCCGAGTTTAGGCAAGTCGTGGCACCCGTCGTTCTCTCCAATCAAAGACCTTACCAAAAAAAAAAAACAACCAACCGAGCATCCGAGCGTCCGGATCTGATTTAAGTCCGAGTCTGAGTCCGAGTCTAGGATGTGCTATTTCTTCCAAAGTCAAAGTCAAAGTCAAAGTCAGAGTCAGAGTCAACTGTATTCTGTCCTCTTTTTTTTCAAAATTCAATAAAATCAGCTTTCAATATTCTTTCTCATATATGCTTTCCTTATGTGTTTCCGAGAACATGATGAACACCGTCATACTCTGTGAGCACATGCACGTGACTATTATAGGCACATCTATAATGACTGTAGGAAACCAAGCCCGTGTTTTCCTTTTACCTATTCCATGTCTGGTATAGAAAAGCCACATAACTAGCCTTAGCAGGAGCATATCGAATCCTATGACAAATCTGGGTAGTCTTCTAGTTTGGGTCTAAGACGGGAGGCAAGCCCATTTCCCACAACAAACACCCATCCGATAAGATCAACCGATCCCTATCTTTGGTGTTAGTCTGACCAAAATCAAAAAAACCCATGACCGGGGTTGAGAGGTCAACCAAAATCAAAAAACCCATGACCGGGGCTGAGAGGTCAACCAAAATAAAAAAAACCCATGACCGGGGCTGAGAGGTCAACCAACATTCAAAAAACCCATGACCGGGGCTGAGAGGTCAACCAAAACTCAAAAAACCCATGACCGGGGCTGAGAGGTCAACCAAAATCAAAAAAACCCATGATCGGGGCTGAGAGGTCAACCAACATTCAAAAAACCCAATACCGGGGGTGAGAGGTCAACCAAAATAAAAAAACCCATGACCGGGGCTGAGAGGTCAACCAAAACTCAAAAAACCCATGACCGGGGCTGAGAGGTCAACCAAAATCAAAAAACCCATGACCGGGGCTGAGAGGTCAATCAAAAGTCAAAAAAAAAAAAAAAAAAAGGGCCAAAGCAAAAAGAAGGCCATCAAAAAAGAAAACTGGACACAAAAAAAAATCGAAAGTCCATGAAAAAAAAAAGAAAAAAGCAAAAGGCCAAAACAAAAAAAGCAGGCCATCATCAAAAATTCAGAATACCCATGACCGGGGTTGAGAGGTCAACCAACATTCAAAAAAAAACCATGACCGGGTGATAAGTGTAGTTTGTAGTGCCTATTTGTTGTGTTTTGGTCCCTTTTTCCTTGTGGAATCGCTCCTTTGGAGCGATTCATGGGCTTCTTATGCTTCCTTTAGTTCGTTTCAGGTTCCCGAGACCGATTTGGAAGAGTTGGAGCGATTCCGACTCAATACATACGCATTTTGGAGCCAACGAGATAAAGGAACGATGACTCAAGGCCTTGGAATCGACCCCGAGACCTTGGGACCCGATCCCGAGCCTCCGAGACCCAATCCCGAGTCCCGAGAATCGGTGGGAAGCCCATGAGAGGCAAGGAAGGACCAAAGAGCGTTTAAGGAAGGCATACAAGACCCATCCCGTTCGGGATGGCCTCATCCCGTTCGGGATGGGGTGCTACATTACGATGGCTGCTGTGAGCCCATCCCGGTCGGGACCAACTCGTCCCGGTCGGGATGGCAAGGCCGTCCCGATCGGGATGGTCCGTCCCGGTCGGGAAGCTACAGAGGCAGCACGGGCTTCTTCTTTTCTTCTCCTTCATTCTTGTACCCATATATATACTCCCTTCTTGTAATTTTAAGACATCTTATCTTACCCTAGATTAGTTTAAGCCTCCATTATCATTCAAAACCCTAGATTATTGCTACTCTCATTAGTTTAATCCTTTCTTTAATCCTTAGTTAATTATTGTAATTAGTCTTGGATTAAGGGATTCTTGAAGATTGTTCCAAGATTGACAACCTTGGGATAGTATTTGGGTTTCTCATTAATACAAGTTTTCATCTTTTCTTCATCTATTGTTGGTATAATCTTTTCATCCTTAGTCTTTGTTATTTATTCAAGTTCTTTCTTATTGTTATTGTTAATGATAATGGATGCTTGTTTTGTGACATTGATTTCTCTTACTATTGCTGGTTTTCTCTTAATGATGAGTGAGTAGTCTTCTTGTGGGGTTAGTAGGGGGATTAGGGGTAGATTATGGATGATTAGGGTTGATTAAGGGGAAAAGGTTATATCTTTGTTGTTAGTCACATTGTAGGCACTCTATGTGTTTGTTGATATGCTTGTGTGAGTTGTAGTGGCCATGCTTCCCATACTTGTGTTCATCTTCTCATTGATTGCTTATGTTGTGGAAATGTTGAGAATAGTTTAGTCGCGAGAGCGCGGACTAGGGTCTAAGTTGCGAGAGCCCGGACCCACCTTGACATCGGTCTAAGTTGCGAGAGCCCGGACCGACTCTAGCGATTAGGAGACACCTATACCCTTGATCACCCCAATTACCCTTCTACTCCTATGAACCCGACCTACGCCACTTTCTTTCCATATTTGATCCATCGTCTTAGTTAGTCATCATTCCATTAGTTTTCATCGTTTAGTTAATTATTAGTCTAGTTTCTATATCTTCTCCATTATAGTTTTCCATTCTTCGCTTCTTTGTGTTTGTTTGGTGATCTAGTCTCGTTGTAGGTAGACCTAGTCTAAACCTTGATATACCGTCCTCGTGGATACGATCCCGACTTGCCCTAGCTACCCACTAGGTTAGTCGGTGTTTTATTGTTGGCTAGGGACGTGACAAATCCCCACCATCAATTTGGCGCCGTTGCCGGGGACGGTGCATTGTTTAGACTTAGTTTGCTTATTTCTAGACTTAGTTACCCTTCTTTCTGCTCTCCCATCTTCTCTTGTGAATATTTTCTAGTTTCTCTTCTTTCCTTAGCTTTCTTTTTCTTTTTGTCTCTAGTTGTGTTTGTTTATTGTCGTTGCCTAGTGCCCACAAAGCACTAGGTGTTCTCACGTTTGTTCTAGTGTGTAGTGTATGCCTAGGAGGGGAGGCGACTTCTATCTCTTTAATCCAGAGCCGGAGAGACTCTTTCGAGCCTTTCGCCAACGGACGATTAATCGGGTTAGGATCTCTCAACCGAGTGCAAGCAATACTCATCAAGGGCAAGCCCAAGGAGCCGACTTGAACATTTCACCTCGAGAGACGGCCGGAGGGACCTTCATCAATTTCTTCGGTGATTCTTCTCCTAGTTCCCCCTCCTCTTCTACATCAACACCGTCTACCACCATCGTCTCCCTTATATCCAATCATGCCTAAGTTCTCTTCTCATTCAACCTTTACGGAAGACGTTTTGCCGGGTCCATCCACTTTACCGGAGGCATATACCGGAAATTTTGTGGCGAAAACGCAATTTATCCAATTGGTCGAGAGAAGTCAATTTAGTGGGTTACCAACCGAAGATCCTCATCAACACATGGAAACCTTTTCGGACTATTGTGACGCTATTTCACAAACGGGAATAACTCAAGACCAAATCCGGTGGGTATTATTTCCTTTCTCTCTTATCGGTAAGGCGAAGCAATGGTTCAAGGGGTTGGATAAAGCAAGACTTGGCATTGATACTTGGAAGAAGCTAGCCTTAGCCTTCTACCAACAATTCTATCCCCCGGAGAAGATAAATCTATTGAGAGCTTCTATCACGGGTTTTCAACAACGTGATGATGAAAGTCTCTACAAATCGTGGGAAAGATTCAAAGCCTTGATCCGCTCTTGTCCACACCATGGCTTATCGCAATGGTTCCTCGTACAACAATTTTGGAATGGGCTATATGAAGACTCGAGGGCCATACTCAACATGGGATCTAACGGTAGGTTTACCGAAGTGGAGGATGACCAAACTTGGTCAAGGATTGAAGAGATGGCGGTGCATAATTCACAATACTCAAGGCCTAGGAAAGCAAATCGGGGAGGTAGGCATGAGGTTGATGCCATTACACAATTGAGCATTGATCTTGGGGCTCAACTAAGAACTCACATGGAGACCATTGACAAAAAGCTCCAAAGCCACCTCAACCAAGTTCAAAGCTCTAGTTCCTCCAACCAACACTCGATCCATGATGTAAATGCTTTGGAGTTTGCACATCCTTTGCCTTATTTTGGGATGTGTGATACTTGTGGAATCGTTGGTCATGATCCTATGTATTGTAGAGGGAGTATTGAGCAAGTGAACGCCTTTCAAGCGTTCAAGCAAGGTGCCTCCTACTCTAATCAATACCAAGCTTCCAATCAAGTCCCTCAACAACAAGCCTTTCAACATCAACAACAACATCGTCCCTATGTTCCACCTCCTTTACGGGACAACAATGAAAGTTACCAAGGTTATGTGGGTAACCAAAGACCCTTTAACAACTTCAAGCAAAATAACCAAGGTAACTTCAATAACAAGCAAGGGTTCCAACAAGGGAACTTCAATCAAGGTGGTTTCCAAGGAAACCAAAATTTCCAAGGAAACCGGAACTTTCAACAACAACAAAACCACAATCAAGGCCTTAATCAAGGCAATTCTCATGGGTTCCAAGGGAACCATCAACAACAAGCAAATCAAAGTCATCAACAACAAAGCAAGCCTAGGAGTCGGTCTCCTATCAATGACTATGGTACTCCGTTAGCCCTCACCGATACTCCACATAATCCATCATCTCCACCATGGGATTTTGACGTACAAAAGTATATGATGGATATGCAAAGGAGTAATCAAGAGATGGCAAGAAATCAACAAGAGTTCTTTGCTTACGTTCAAAAGGACAACCAAGCAAGAGATGCTCATGCGAAGTCGATGGAAACCCGAATATCTCAACTTGCTTCGGAGATCTCTACAAGACAAAAGGGGCAACTACCTCCTCAAGGCGAAACACCAAAATTTGAGCATGTAAATGCTATTACTACGAGGAGTTGTACGTCCTATGAACCCCCTTTTTCACCTAGTGAGCAAGAACCAAGACAAGAAGTCATACCCCCCTCTCAAGATAATGCAAGCTTTGACATTCCAATTAAGGAGCAAGTCTTATGGGAGGCCGAGAAACCCCAAGAAGACAACCCTCCCCCTCTTCAAGAGAAAGACAAGGGAAAAAGGAAAGTGTCCTTTGAAGAATCCACCCCTATTGAGCAAAACAAGTACCAAATCAAGTTGCCTTATCCATCAAGGCAAATGAAGACTAAGGTGGACACTCATTACGACAAGTTCCTTAGTATTGTGAAGAAATTGGATGTTAGTGTCCCGTTCACCGAATTACTCACCCAAATCCCGGCATATGGAAGATTTATGAGAGAAATCTTAGCTAGGAAGAGATCCGTCGACAAGGAAGAAACCGTAGCGTTCACGAGGGTGGTGAGCGAGCTTATACAAGGTTCCACGCTTCCGAAGTTGAAGGATCCGGGTAGTTTTTCGATCCCTTGCACCATAGGCAACTTCTTGATCAAGAATGCGTTATGCGATTTGGGCGCGAGTGTGAGCATCATTCCCTATTCTATTTGTTGCCGACTCGGAATGAAAGAGTTGAAATGTACGTCCCTCACCCTCCAAATGACCAATAAATCATTCAATCGACCATTAGGAATGTTAGAGGACGTACCGGTACGAGTAGGGAAATACTTCATTCAGGTCGACTTCATTGTGCTTGACATGCCGGAGGATGCCAACACTCCCATTATTCTTGGGCGCCCATTTCTACACACCGCGGGTGCCATGATCGATGTGAAGAACGGTAGGATCACATTTGAGTTAGGCGAGGAAAAGATAGTGTTCGACCTCCAAGGCAACACTACGCCTACTACGGATGAATCATGTAATATGATCCAAGCCAAGAAAGACATCGATCTAGGGGGTGAACCGGAACAAAGCTTGAAGAAGTACTCTTATGTACTTGAGGATGACGACTCCGATATGGAGGAAGATGAGTGCCCAATTCATGGGCTTGATGACAAGTTGAAGTGCAATGACAAGGAAGAAGATGAGCCTCCCTTGGGGCCGCATGAGGACCGGTGGACGTTTGGGTATATCCCCAAGGACCAAAAGTACAAGTTCAAGTCGTTGAACTTGGAAGAGCGGGATGCCCCGGGAACGTCAAGGCAAGGCCATGAGGAGCCTTGGGATGTGGTCGGTTATATTAAGAGCTTGATTGAAGACTTCTCTAGGGCCTTCGACTTGTTCTTACGTGCCCTTGATGGAGATGGAACTAGTTTTGGTTGTTGAAAAAGAATGAAGAAGCACCATCTTGGTTTGACGGAGTTCCACAAGAACCGTCCCATTGTATATATCTCTTTCTTGTAGTTACTTGGATTTTTGTGAATTCTTGTTATTTGGTTTGATTGATGAGCGTTGTGAGGGAGAGAGTTTGATGTATGTTTGAGTATTGCTTAATAGGTGAAGTGAGAATGCTCCTAGAGGAGAGTGGCTATGGTATACCTTGGGTTGAGAGCACGAGGATCGGATTTTTGAAGCTTAGAGCGAGCTTTTGGGACCATGGAAGTTGAAGAAGGCCCATCCCGGCCGGGATGAGGCGTCCCGACCGGGAAGGGTAAGGCATCCCGACCGAGAAGGGTGCCATCCCGATCGGGATGAGTGCACCAGATTTCGAGCTTTCTGTGGATCCGTCCCGACCGGGATGAGGGTGTCCCGACCGGGACGGGTGAGGTAACCCGATCGGGATCAACCTTCCCGACCGGGATGGTCCTCTGCTCCCCCTTTGTGCTTCTTCTTCACAAATCGAGTCCACCCAACCGTTTTATGCCCCCTCCCAACCTCCCTAGATACCCTAGCCTTACCATATGCCCCACGTACTTCATTGTCATACCTTCACCTCATTTCCTCTTCACTATACACCGTGATTTGCATCAAATTCCACCCCCTCGCACCATTACTACCTCTACCATGCGATGTTATCGAGAATGAAGCGGAAAAGCAATGACGAAGACAAGCAAGCGCCTTTATCGATCTACGAGACGATGGAGAGAGTGAGTTGCTAACCTATGGTACGGCAACTATCCTTTCTTTTCCGTTTTTGTTGTTGCTAGTTTTCCTTTGTTTATTCCCTTCCCCTTGTACACTTTCGTGTCTTGATGTCATGGTGGCCTTCGAGGCCATAGTTTGGTTGCTCCCGACTCCCGGCGACGTGATTACGCTGAGAGTCAATCGATTAGTCCAATTTACAAGATTTTCACCCCTTTTTAGGAGTTAGTCGGATTTGGACGGAATCCGGGCTAGGTGACTTGATTACACCTAGCCCTCCCCTCCCATTTCCTTTTTATTTCTTTCTTTTTATTTTTCTTCCCCCTTCCATATCTTTTTCTCGTCTCGGCCCATGGTGACTTGACTACACCCCGGCCGGACACCTTCTACCTTTTTCTCCACTTTGTTTTTAATTTTAGCTTTATTTTCGTAGTTTATTTTCTTTTCTTTTGTCTCTCCGCACACTACGATTGAGCATATGAGGACATTGCTCGATTTAAGTGTGGGGGAGCGATATTCTATCGTAGTTAGTTTTATTTTTCCCTTTTTTTGAAAAAAAAAACCTTTAAAAACCCTAAAAATTTGAAAAATTTTCACAAAAATCAAAAAGATTTTCTTTTGAGTCTCTTCCTTTCGTGTCGTTATGTCGTATTTCTGTCTTGTTTGCGTGTTTTGCCTCCTTTTTTCCTTTTAGGTTGCTCAACCACCGTTAGCTTTGGAAAGCTTGCAAGACGTCCGGTAACGCCTTTTATCCCTTTTTTCTCTTTACTTCTTGTGATGTTCGGAAGTTTGTGGTATGGTGTGCTCGGGCGGAGCTTTGTAAAGTTTGGTGTTGGTTGGTTGCTTATTCGGATGTTCGGGGTGGTGTTTGTGTTATGTATGTGTTCATTTTGTGTTGTTCTTGTTTTGTTGCTTTTGTTTCTTTTTCTTTCGTTTTCATTGAGTCTTTGTTTTGTGTTTTGTTTTGTGTCTTGTGTGTAAATGGTTTTCGAAAACCCGGTTTAGAGGCTAGTGTGTGAGTGTGTACTTTCCCTTTCTAGTAGTGTAAATCGAGTCTTGGACTTTAATCTAGTAGAATGACCCTTAAATCAATGATTTCGTTGGTCCTTTACCTTGAGTCCACCTAGCTTACTAGGGATTTACTACGGGATTTGCATTTTGACCATTATGACCACCCACGGTGTGAAAAGGCCTTGGTTACCGAGTCTCGTCCCCTAGGTGACCGTGTTTAGGATTGTTTTGATTAGTCCAAGTTCTCCACTTTTTGTGGGTTTGAAGGGAAATCGCGACCCCCGACTCACCCATTACCCTACCTCCTACACATATCCACACAATAACTTGCAATTTGTTGATTCTCTCTTTCTTAATTGTCAAGAAATGCCAAAAAGCCAAATCTTGCCAAAAAAAAGGGCAAAGAAAAGAAAAAGAAAGAAAAAAAATGAAAGAAAGAAAAGAAATGAAGAAAAAGAAAAGGCACAAAAGCCAAAAAGAAAAGAGAAAAGAAGAAAAAGAAATGGCATGGCAAAACAAAGCAAAAATGCAAAAGAAAAGAGAAAATGCCAAAAGAAAACCCGATTCACAAAAATAACCCCTACCTCTCAAAATAAGCCTTTTTCCGAAGAGCCTACTAAAGGACCGAGTCCCGAGGAAGGATGATAGCGGCATTAGTCGGTCTTCCCTCATTTTGCATGTTTCCCACCTTTTTACTTGGACTAGTTAGGCGGTCTTGGACACGGGACGACCCTCTTGGCTCACGCTAAAGGGGGCGGGGTCTCACTTACCTACAGTGTCGACTAACACCGTGGTTCCTCACTTTTCCACTCCGCCGATCGTCCCGTAGTACGTTTTTAGAAAGTTAGGAGGACCTAGGTAAGTCACCAACGTTCTTGTTGCTTTATCGTCATACTATTAGGGTTTAGTCCACCTCAGTTTGTATTGCTAGCTTGGGAACGTTGTCACTTTCCTCGAGTCCTAAACCGGTGTTTCATTCACCGCTTTTAGAGGGAAGCGGTATTTCTTTTGTTTTGGGTGCAACCGATTATGTGTTTGTTTGTGTGTTTGTTTGTTTATGTGTTTTGTGTCCGGTTGCATCCACAGTTTTGTCACAAGACCCGACTTGCCTTGCGGAGTGCACTTTTCCTCTAAGTGCACTCGCGTGAGTTGAAGGGGCGTAGGGTGCGCTAATACCCATTCGGCTAGTTTAGTACTTAGTGTGTGCTTACTCGAGGGCGAGTAAGGGTTAAGTGTGGGGGAGTTGATAAGTGTAGTTTGTAGTGCCTATTTGTTGTGTTTTGGTCCCTTTTTCCTTGTGGAATCGCTCCTTTGGAGCGATTCATGAGCTTTTTATGCTTCCTTTAGTTCGTTTCAGGTTCCCGAGACCGATTTGGAAGAGTTGGAGTGATTCCGACTCAATACATACGCATTTTGGAGCCAACGAGATAAAGGAACGATGACTCGAGGCCTTGGAATCGACCCCGAGACCTTGGGACCCGATCCCGAGTCCCGAGAATCGGTGGGAAGCCCATGAGAGGCAAGGAAGGACCAAAGAGCATTTAAGGAAGGCATACAAGACCCATCCCGTTCGGGATGGCCTCATCCCGTTCGGGATGGGGTGCTACATTACGATGGCTGCTGTGAGCCCATCCCGGTCGGGACCAACTCGTCCCGGTCGGGATGGCAAGGCCGTCCCGATCGGGATGGTCCGTCCCGGTCGGGAAGCTACAGAGGCAGCACGAGCTTCTTCTTTTCTCCTCCTTCATTCTTGTACCCATATATATACTCCCTTCTTGTAATTTTAAGACATCTTATCTTACCCTAGATTAGTTTAAGCCTCCATTATCATTCAAAATCCTAGATTATTGCTACTCTCATTAGTTTAATCCTTTCTTTAATCCTTAGTTAATTATTGTAATTAGTCTTGGATTAAGGGATTCTTGAAGATTGTTCCAAGATTGACAACCTTGGGATTGTATTTGGGTTTCTCATTAATACAAGTTTTCATCTTTTCTTCATCTATTGTTGGTATAATCTTTTCATCCTTAGTCTTTGTTATTTATTCAAGTTCTTTCTTATTGTTATTGTTATTGTTCTTGTTAATGATAATGGATGCTTGTTTTGTGACATTGATTTCTCTTACTATTGTTGGTTTTCTCTTAATGATGAGTGAGTAGTCTTCTTGTGGGGTTAGTAGGGGGATTAGGGGTAGAATATGGATGATTAGGGTTGATTAAGGGGAAAAGGTTATATCTTTGTTGTTAATCACATTGTAGGCACTCTATGTGTTTGTTGATATGCTTGTGTGAGTTGTAGTGGTCATGCTTCCCATACTTGTGTTCATCTTCCCATTGATTGCTTATGTTGTGGAAATGTTGAGAATAGTTTAGTCGCGAGAGCGCGGACTAGGGTCTAAGTTGCGAGAGCCCGGACCCACCTTGACATCGGTCTAAGTTGCGAGAGCCCGGACCGACTCTAGCGATTAGGAGACACCTATACCCTTGATCACCCCAATTACCCTTCTACTCCTATGAACCCGACCTACCCCACTTTCTTTCCATATTTGATCCATCGTCTTAGTTAGTCATCATTCTATTAGTTTTCATCGTTTAGTTAATTATTAGTCTAGTTTCTATATCTTCTCCATTATAGTTTTCCATTCTTCGCTTCTTTGTGTTTGTTTGGTGATCTAGTCTCGTTGTAGGTAGACCTAGTCTAAACCTTGATATACCGTCCTCGTGGATACGATCCCGACTTGCCCTAGCTACCCACTAGGTTAGTCGGTGTTTTATTGTTGGCTAGGGACGTGACAAATCCCCACCATCACCGGGGCTAAGAGGTCAACCAGCAAAAATTCAAAAAACCCATGACCGGGGCTAAGAGGTCAATCAAAAAAATCAAATACCCATGACCGTGGTCAACGGTCAACTCAAGTGAAAATCCTTTGACCGGGGTACGGTCAAATTCAAAATTATCAATATCATCCAATAGGGGAGTGACAATCAAGCTGGTCAGCTAACACCACACTCAGTCTTCCCACATTACAACCCTCAAGACCTTCCCGAGACCCAGGCCAAAGACAGCCCAGAATTTTGAGAATTCAAGCTCCATAGGATACCCTTAACAATTAGGGCCAGACATGGAAACCAGATCCCTCATTATCAAACCGGCTCTCGAAGCCTTAGCTCCACAGAACCGAGCTACAGATTTCGAGTCATCAAGGCCATTTACTTCATTATCAAACCAGCTCTCAAAGCCTTAGCTCCACAGAACTGAGCTCCAGATTTTGAGTCATCAAGGCCATTTACTTCATTATCAAATCGGCTCTCGAAGCCTTAGCTCCACAGAACCGAGCTCCAGATTTCGAGTCATCAAGGCCATTTACTTCATTATCAAACCGGCTCTCGAAGCCTTAGCTCCACAGAACCGAGCTCCAGATTTCGAGTCATCAAGGCCATTTACTTCCTAGCACCACATTCCCAAATACATCAAATCCCGAGAACAAAACTCGTTAAAATCCCGAGAACAAAACTCGTTAAAATTCCCCGAGAACAAAACTCGTTAAAATCCCGAGAACAAAACTCGTTAAAATCCCATCCAAACCAGTTACCAACCCCGAACACGGGAACTCAACTTGCAGTCGGCATAGAACATGCCCAAATAGTTCACACCACCTCTGGGGGCTACCCCGGAGAACGCTCACAGTCACAGGATTAATATCCTAACCATTCAAGCCCTTTGATCAAGACATCACTGGGAATGCACCTAGCCTACACCGTCATTATGGCTAGTTACACACAAAGTCCTATTAGAATAGGCACCATAATACATCTTCCTACACTGAACTACGGCATGGTTTGATTTCACTACACGTGAATACGTAGGCAGCCTTTCAACAGAGGCACAACCACTCACATTGACACACATTCAAAAAGCGCCATTATTCCGGTCACGACACCATCATGTTCTCAACAGCTAGCTTTGTTGTCCCGGGGGCTCCTCCTAGGCAGAAGTTCTCCATCCACTCACAAAATCCAGATAAATCCAAAAAAAATCTAGCCTCCTTTCCGTAGTGTGTCCTAGTACTCAGCTCAGTCGAAGACAAGAATCTGTCAGGACTCGAGGCAATACCCATTTTGGAAATGTATCCTAAAATAGGAATTCCAGAAGGGCACCAGACTAAAACAGTCTCATTACAGGCTACTGCAATCCCCCCATAGCATATCTATCCCATTTCGATGTACGACCGTGTTGCCACTCGCCTAGACTACGGGATAGCGCAACTTAAGAGTCTTGTTAGGCGGCCCACACCCCTACCGAGTCGCGGTCCAACCCTTAGAGAATACAGTCCGTGTCAGTCAACTCGTCCTGTCGTGTCCAGAGTCGAGTCTGTCGGTAGGTCCCTCTCTTCAAATTCCACTTTGAAATTTGCAAATTTTAGCCATTTGAAAAAAGATCTTTTTCGACAAGGTCAGATTTCAGTCTATTTAAACTGCGAATTTCTTTTCTACCCCTTTCCATTTTGAAAACCTAGCTCGTGATTTCTTTCAGGATTTCAAAATTTCAAACTTTCAAGCCTTCAAAAAGTCATTTTCCCCAGCACGAGTCATTTTACTACCTACGTGTTGCACGCATTCTATGTACAGGTACGACTCAAACAGGGACATGCAAGTCATCAAATCTCCCCAGCGGCATTTTCCGGGATATCACGGGATGGGCCAACACACAGGCACACCCAGGGTTTACGCGACAAGCCCAAATTCCCCACGGAGTACGATCATCCAGCGCAGGTATGATTTTTGCCTTATGGCTGGCGAGCCCTTCACGCGAGTCTAATGGACTATAAACGACCCGACCGGAAGTCTACCAGGTCTTAACGGGCTTGGTAGCTACTCTGACTTTCGCCTTGTCCAAGCCTCATTCAGAGTGGGGGCCCTGTAGACACCCGCATTTTGACCGCCAGGTGTCTATGGCAGTTTTCAAAAAACACCCAATGATGATCGGACGCTAACGTGTTTCTACGCGCTCGGGTACGGGCTCAAATCCATTAATCGTTGGCTAACACACTTACGGAGTACAAATCTCACCAAACGGACCTCAAATCCAGGCCCAGTGGATCATTCCGTGTCAAACAAGACTAATTTGGGCCGAAACCGACACCGGAAATAAAACCGACTTTTTGCGATTAGGTCAACCCCGGTCAAAGTCGTTTCCGAGACACACAAAAACAGCCATACAACCATCAAAAGTCCAAGTCAATCACAAAACCCATCAAACACCCAAAGTCAAGGTCCAAAACAATGGACCCGTGCAACCCGACTGGGCCACTTGATCGAGTGACCCACCCACTCGATCGAGTGGGCTTGTTTTGAGCCCGGCTGCAGGCTTCACGGGCCACTCGACCGAGTTAGCCCTTGACTCGGTCGAGTAACCCTAATTCGGGTGCCCTAGCCTTGCCTATATAAGCAACCCTCATGCAACAACTTTTCACAACCCTGAAAAAACCCTAGAGCAACCCTACACACACACATACTACGTCTTTTGCAAACTCTAGCAATTCTACACTAGCAAAAACCCTAAACCTAGTTTTAGGAATCAATCCCGAGCCACCACAACTCAACCTTCATCCACCTCGAAGACTCTTGTGTTAAAGCCACGGTTACGAGTCCGTTCCGAGACAAGAACTAACATGTAGGTTGAGGGTGTCAAAACCCTCTCTTTTTTTCCCTTTCTCTCTTCGTCGTCCGTTTCCCTTTTCGTCGTATATATTTTTCGTTTTTTATTTTGTTCGTCGCGTCATAGTATCGATACTATAATTAATACAAAAAAAACATTAAAATACTTATTGATTTGTGTCGAATGTGAGTGATGGTGGGATAAGGAAAACCGCATATACAAGTGTACTGCACACGCGTCGTCGGTCGCTTATCCCATCACCCCGATCGTTTGATTATTGAAATAAGTTAACTCAAACAATAATCTTTTTTTTTTACTTCGAGTCACATATTTACATCGATTTTCAAAACCAATCATAGTATTTCAATAAGGGTCGAAACCCGTTGACGCGAATCCGACATCACAATCCCTAGGGATTTATTTCGATGTCGGAGAAGTTGAGGGAATCAAGTCCTTTTTTTTTATTCAAGTAAAGGGTCGATTTTAGATTCGATACCAATTCCATAATTGGACATCGAATCTAACGATCAAGTCACATAAATTAATTAACGTGATTTGTTCATATCACGATAATTAATTTAAGACGACTAAAATTAATCTATTTTTTTTATTTCACTCTAATATCCCATATCGATTCAAATAATCAAATATGGGATACAACGAGTATTCAAAATTAGACTCGGGTATAAATTCAACAATATTTATATTCGGTTCAACAAAATTCGCGATTTATAAAAAACCAAGTCGAACATAAATTGTGCAATATTTATGTCCGATTCGGTAGAATCGTCGAATTACCAAAAATTCAAAAGCAATAATAAAATTGCGAGCAAACTCGTTTCGTACAGGTGCCACTCGATCGAGTGCCTTGGTCACTCGATCGAGTGACACCACAAAATCAAGTCAGAATGTCAATTACGACCTCCACTCGATCGATTCTCACAGTGACTCGGTCGAGTGGCTACGTACTCGACCGAGTTGGTCAATAACTCGGCCGAGTACGGTCTAAAACGCAAAACAGAATCATCTTTTAAAGGTCCACTCGATCGAGTCCATTGACCACTCGATCGAGTGACCTCATAACGACTAAAACAATGAGTCGTACATTCTTCTATTTTCTAAATTCGATAGTATTTCACGACTTAGGTCAACACGTGCGTAATTAATCACGTGTATACTATCTTTTCGAAACATGCATCATCTCGTTTATATCATGCGATTCAATTCAATATTTGCACAAACCGTTATTATTCGTTATATCGTTACTAACCGTTTGTCGTTTCCTTTGTCAATTTTACCGTTTGTTTTATTTTACTAAAATGAACCCACATGCTAAAATTTCACTTTGACGTAGAATTAATTGCATTAAATTGACATAGAAACCCTTTTCAATTCCATTCACATGTTTAGGGAAAATAATCTTTGCATATCATTTTTCCCGTTTTACTAACGCGCGTATTGGAAAGTCATTCGAATTCTTAGTAGAGGCCGCTAATGTGCGGGCGGGGTTGGGTGTCCTTTGTGGGCTTCCCAACACGTACCCTCACCCCTTACTCAGAACCTCGGTTTCCGGACGCCCGAAACCATTGGCGCACGAGAGTCATTCAATACACGATATCCGATGTCGGTATCGGTATCAAATGCAAAGGGACGAGCCCAATAAACTCTGACATCGGAAATGGGCCGTATTTTGTATACGGCCCACTACGACATAGAGTGGGCTCGAATGGTTCCGAATAACCACAAAATTCGGTGGCGACTCCACATAGACCTAAATTTCAATTCGATCTATTCTCATATGGAGATTCATTCGCCTACCCAAACCCGCGCGTGGCCGCGTCAGGGTGGACCTATGTCATGTCCACAATAGCTTAGCTAATCCAAACTTCCATTTTAATGATTTTAAGAACTTAATTCGGGATATCTGGCCATTAACTAATATAATTATCTTATATGCCTCATTTTCACTATAATCGTCTTGTCTTTGTCATTAACGCTCGACAGTTCACACGATATGAACAAATCACATTTGTTAACTCCAATAATAACCTGGCCTTAACATTAAACGAATTTCAGTATGAAATTGTATTATATTGAACGGAAGTTTGAAACTCTCTATTTCTTAAGCTTTCAATAGTCAGGAAGGTTTTATTGAACCTCAACATGGTTGGGTAGCGCACTACATCAAAGTTGCTCAATTTTTTATCCATTTCAGAACTTGTTGCAAAAGTGGAGAGATCTAAAGTAGTCCCTCTGGGTGTTATTTAGTTTTTATGACAATCATGATGGTCGGACACATGACAATAGCAAGCTCCTGAATAGAATTCGATTTGCTAAGGTCTCTTTATCTTCGTCTTTGTATCTTTATGTTACGATAACAAATTGCTTTTTTGCTTTATGAAATATAGTATTAAATTGTGCTACTATTTTGCAGATTATTTCTTATTTGTGTGTTTAGGTTCTAACATGTTTCAAGTACATTTTTTACATAGGTCTCGAAAGGAGAATCTCGAACATGCTATTAAACATCAGTCAAGTGAAAATTCTTCTGTTCCGATATATTGTAGTATGATCTTATCAAAGTAGAGGCATTAACATAAACGAAAGTGAGTATTCATCGCAATTTTCTTCCCTTAATTATTTTTCTACAAGCTGAAGACACTGCTAAGTTGTACGGGAAGAGAGCTTCCTTATTTCAAGGAAGGAACCACGAATATAAAGAAGATTGTAGCTAGTATGTTTGATCTATGAATGACCGATTAATTGATGTGAAGAAGATTGCAGTATGTACGATGACGATATACATTGTAATTTGCCGTTTAATATTAATTTTTCTATTTTCTTGCAATCTTTTATTTAAATAATTTATCAAGTATGTAAATATATTGTTGGTGTGCGTTGATTATATTTTATATACTATTGTCGTGGATTTAAATATCCAATTTATTTTTAAAAAAAATTAGCACCCTTTGGAACCGGTTGTGAATTACAACTGGTTCCAATGAAACACCCTTTGGAACTGGTTGTGAATTACAATAGGTTCCAATGATATACCCTTTGGAACCGGTTGATAACTACAACAGGTTCCAATGAGACACCTTTGGAACCGGTTGTGAATTATAATAGGTTCCAATGGTACACCCTTTGGAACCGGTTGTACTTAAAGTAGGTTCCTATGGTATACCCTTTGGAACCAATTTCACCCACAACAGGTTCTAAAGGTAATCTATGGAACCTTTCTAAAACTGGTTCCAAAGCTCCGGACCTAAGGAATCTGTGGCAGTAGAACCTTTGAAGAAAGGTTCCAAAGGGTAGTTTACAACCGGTTCCAAAGGATAGTTTTCTACTAGTGACTCTGACTCTGACTTTGAAATTGAAAGAGATAGAACATCCTAGACTCGGACTCAGACTCGGACTTAAATCAAATCTGGACTCTTGGATGAGGTTGTCAGTAGTCTTCGGCTTCTAAGGACTCAAGTGGATGTCCATTATAGCCTTCGGTAGAAGCTTCACCCAAATCTTCGTTATGTTGAAGATCGTCTTCAATCCTAGTGCCCATTTCGGTAAGCACAGCAAAGTTTGAAATACCGGCATACCTAAGATGGACGCGGTAGGAGGGTAGGAGGTTGTTGATGAATGCCTCCACTAGTGTCTTCTCGTTGGGCTTGTCTACCAGCTTAACACTCTCAGCCCGCCAACGTTGAAGGTATTTGGTGAAACCTTCTGTTGGATCTTGGGCCATGACTTCTAAAGTCTGCATGGTAGTCTGAAGTTCAGTATTATCAGAATAGTTTTGAGCGAACTTGGTAGCCACATCTTCCCAAGTGGGGAACCTTTTTGTATTAAGCCTATAGAAGCAGGCTTTTGGGTATTTCTCGAGGGATGCGCTGAACAAACTGATGAACATGTCGGCTTTGACCCCCTTGATTGCAATGAATTGTTTGAAAGCTCGGAGGTGTAGTAATGGATCCTCCGTCCCTTCGAATATGGGTAACCCTTCTAGATTGAGATCTGTTGGTAGTTTCTCACTGATGGGTGCATAGTCTCGGGAGTTTTCAATATGAATGTTATTCCCTTGAAGGGCGTGGAACTGTTGTTCGAGCTCACGCACCGCGCTGATCAGTTTGGCAAATGGCCCGATATTTACCGACCCAGAATTGAGGTCTCGCCGTTCAATGACAGTTAAACGAGCATTCATGGCCTCTTGGTCGGTTTTCAGGGACCCTATATGGGTTTCAATTATGGCCTGCCTACTAACCATTGTCTCCAGCAAAGCCTTCATCTCGTTGATGGTGTTTTCCATGTCCCTATTCCCGGTTGTGGGTGCCATACTCTGCGAGAATACCCACGTAATCAGAAATGTTGCTTCGGAACCCCAAATACACCAAGGCATAGGAAATAGCGCGGGAGGAAAGACGACACTGGTTTGACTCGGGTTAGACTCTCCTAAGACAAATATGTCGGGTGCAATTCTCGGAGTGAGTGTGATTAATCGCTTCGTCGGAGAATAGCCCCCAAGTGAGCCTAAGGACTCTTATAGGACTCAAATGGTGTGGCATCTAAGTGACTCAAAAGTGGGGTACGTGAGACAACACGTGTAAGACATGACCCTTAGAGCAACCGTGATTGATCGCTCTGCTGAAGAGTAGTCCCCGAGTAGGATTGAAAGTTTTGTTAAGACTCGAGTGTCGAACGAGTGGCCCTTAGATGTAAGGATCACGAACCTTTTGATACAGGGCTATGCCTTGTAAAAGGTTGACTCGGCCTTGATGAAGGCAGACGGGTAAGGGAAGAAACTTGCGATGTGAGATCGGCAGAGTTTCGACGCTAGAGACCCTTGACTCGACTTGAATAAGGATGACCCCGTGATTAGGGTAGACCCTTAAGTTAAAGGGTTCGTGAATTGGGATGACTCGACTAATGGTTTGAAAGACGAGCGAGATTCCCTTAGGAAAGGTCGTGGGACCGTCCTGCTAGAGGGAAAGATCGCGTGGGACTTTCTAGTTAGGACTCGAGTGTTTAGACGAACCTTCCATTTACGAGTGTATGACTCGTGTTGGTCGGTTGTGCCTTTAGGATAAGGCGGACTAGGATGGGGAAGAAACCCGTGATGTAGGATCGACGGAGTTTCGACGTTACAGACCTTCGACGTATTATTAAAAGACCCGACACACGGATTACGGTAGGTCCTATAATTAGGAAGGTTTTTGAAAAAATGATTGAATTTAGAAAATTGAGAGGACGGTCCTGAAATTGGTAGTGGGCCAATAGGAACGGACATTTTGAAATGTTAGAATGGTTGCGAATAAATTCGCATTTTGAAAAAAATTGGGAGACGGTCCCGTCTTTTGAAATTGGCAGCATGCCGACAAGACCGATTTTTTTTGAAAAGTTGAATATTTGGAATTTTGAAAATTTGAATATCGAAAATAAATTTCCGAAAATTTGAAAATCGAAAATAAGATCCCGAAGATTTGAAAATCGTAAACGGCATCTCGGAGATTTGAAAATCGAGAATGGCATCTCGAAGATTTGAAAATCGCGAATGGCATCACGAAGATTTGAAAATTGAAATTGGATTTTGAAAATTCAAAAATCGAGAGGGAATCGAAAATTAGAAATTTGAAATGGGAAGCATGCCGGCTAGAAAAAAAAAGGATATTTTGAGTCAAATCGTAAGTCTAAAATTTGGCAGCATTCCGAGTTTTTGAAATTGGATATTTTTGAAAAATATGCATTTTCGAAATGACGGTTTTTGAAAGAAATGACACGGAAACCAAGTTGCACGTAGTCAAACAAGCATTATAACGACGCTTATGTATGCTTTACAGTAAGTCTCGGTTGGTCAAAATCGGGTCTATACCAACAACAACGGCTTCTCATAAATCAGGACGGACTCCGTAAGCCGAATTGGTCTTAGGACATGCCGCGAAACCCATACGAGTTCGGCCGTAGAAGTCTTTAGCGCACCCATTTAGGAATGCACCTCGGTATAGTGGGACGTCGGTCACAAGTAACCGGCCCGGGCAAAAATTTGGGTTATGCATGAATCATTAAACTAATGCGCGTACATTATTAATCGAACGATTTCTTTTCGAATCTCACCCTAGGAACCCCGATGACTAGTGGTACATCAGGTATCCCCAGCGGAGTCGCCAAATTGTGGACATGACGTAGGTCCACCACGACGCGGCCACGCGCGGGTTTGGGTAGGCGAATGAATCTCGTGGTAAGATTGATCTCGGGTTCGAAATTTAAGTCAAAGTTGGAGTCGCCACCGAATTTATTGGATTTCGGACCCCTTCAAGCCTACTCTATGTCGTCATGGACCGTACACAAAGTATGGCCCATTACGATTTCAGAGTTTATGGGGCTCGTCCCTTTGCATTGCGATACCGATACCGTCTCTACTGGTTATCGTGTATAGAATGACTCTCGTGCGCCAACGGTTTCGGACATCCGGAAACCGAGGTTCTGAGTAAAGGGTGAGGGTACGTGTTGGGAAGCCCACTAAGGATACCCAACCCCGCCCGCACTTAGCGGCCTCTACTAAGACATCGTTCGTGTTCGTGTACGCGCGCTAGTAAATTGATTAAATGATATGCAAACAACGTTTTCGGCTAAGCATGCGAGTTATGTGAACTACGTCATTTTAATGCATCTTGATTCACGTCAAAGTGATTTAGCATGTGATGTTCATTTAAATAAATAAATGGCAAACATCGAAAATAGAAAACTTGTAAATAAATTACAAATTACACGGGCGGAATACAACCCGGAATTCACAATACAACGAGCGATAAAATAATAACCGGAATTAAAAGCGGCAAATACTAACTAGAAACGGACCCGTATATAATAAATAGAAACTAGACCGTAAGTTAAGTAAATGGACGAACTTCGATTAAATACACATTATATTGTGTATTAAACGGAGGACGGAGATATGGGACCTAGGCGTGGTGCTAGCCCGATCCCAAATCTCGATGCCTTGTCCCGACTTATCACATCGAAAAATTGGCGTCTAAATTAGTCATGTGTCGGATACGACTAAAGAGTCGTCGACACAATACTAATAGCGAAAGACATCGATCAAAGTCGTTTAAGTGAAATGAAATGCATGAGTTTTTGAAAAAGAAGATCACGTGATTGACTTTGCACGCGACGACTAAGTCGTAAAAAAAGACGAGGCTCGGATGATGCTCGAAGCTCTCGGTTTTCTTTGGCTAAAGGACCCACTCGATCGAGTCATGGCCTAGACTCGATCGAGTGTGCCTTCGAGGTAGCTACTGCCCGGTTTTTGGGGTGCTACTCGATCGAGTGGCCCATGGCCCCCTGTACGAGTCATAGCTCGTTTCGGAAAAGGTGGTTATTCCGTTTTTTATTTATTTTAAAATCGATGGTTGGCCGAGTTAAATAGAAATATTACATTATTTAGACTCAACTCGGCTTTCAGTGCCATAATCGTGTACTATACGATTATGAGACCGTCATCGGGATTTTATGAAAAAATGTTATTATCGGATTTAAATATTTGATTAGTGACGAAAGTGTCTCCCTCCGCGTCACGACATCGGTACTAATCCTTACGGATTATGTGATGTCGGTTTTCGCGTCAATGGTTTCCGTACTAACCTCCGAAATGGCAACGGACGCGTTTAACTACAAACGACCACGATCACGTTACGCCCTTGAGTACTTGCGGCGACGCTCCTCGAAAGGGTGCCACCTCCGTCGTGACTCGTAAAGGGATTAAACGGACTTGGAGCGGTGTTCATAGTCAAACGTGTCCGATCCGATGTTTTATTATTATATACATATATACGTACACGGTATTAAAATGTTAAATGTTAGTATGCAAAAGAATAAAAAGTTAGTAACAAAGAAAATAAAATGTTAGTAAACAATAAAATTAAATGTTAGTGTTAGAGATTAATAATAATAGTAATAGTACATAATATATATAATTGAAAAAGAGAAAAGAGAAATCGATTAGAGAAGAAGAAATGGGGTTGATGACACCCTCAACCTACATGCTTAAATGGCCTCGTAATAGCGATGGGAGCGCAGGAGTGTCGGGATATGTAGGGTGAGTTATGGTGTGTGTCTTTGACGAGTTTTGATCTCGGGTTTTTGACGAGTTTTGATCTCGGATTTGAATGTATGTGTATGTGTATGAGTGCCTAGAACTCAAGGGTGATGAAGGTTTGAAGGTTGAAGATGTGTAGGATGATGAATGTTGTGTGAAATGTAGGGTTGAATGGGTGAAAAAGATGTAGGGTTTAATGCTTCAAGTTGGGAAATGTTTTAGGGTGATGGGGTATTTATAGAAGAAATACCCCGATTTAGGGCCACTCGATCGAGTGGGGGGGCGTGCACTCGATCGAGTGCCCGGTTCAAGCCCGGTTTGGCCGGTTCATGGCCTTACTCGACCGAGTGGGTGTGAACCACTCGATCGAGTGGGTCGGGAAGGAGGGAGTGTAAATAGGGCATGATTTGTTAACTATTTTGAATTGATCTTGGTTGTTGGACAAGCTTCTAGAAGCGAAATTGGCAGTTTTTTGTGTCGGATTCGTCTTTGACCGGGTTTTGACCTGGTCGCCAAAAGACGGTTTTATTTCCGGTGTCAATTTTGGCCCAAATTAGTCTCTTTTTGTTAGAAATGATCCACTGGGCCTGGATTTGAGGTCAGTTCTGAGAGATTTGTACTCCGCTAAATGCCCACGTCGGATATTATTGATTCTGAGTCCGTATTCGAGCGTATTAAGTCACGTTAGCGTCCGATCATCATCGGGTGTTTTGTCGGGAACTGCTATAGATACTAGCAGACAAAATGCGGGTGTCTACAGAGCTCCCACTCTGACTGAGGCTTGGACAAGGCGAAAGTCAGAGTAGCTACCAGGCCAATAGCAGATTACGACCTGGCAGCCTACTCGGATTTCCATGTTATCCTACTCGGGTTTGAGTGAGGGTTTTTAGGGAGAAGCAAGGTTAACGGCTTGTTACTTGCTCAATAGGATTCCAAGTAAACGGAATACTATAACTCCATATGAGCTTTGGAATCAAAGAAAACCAAACTTAAATTATTTACGAGTTTGGGGTTGTAGAGCTGTAGTAAGACTACCGGCACCTAAGATTAAAACCTTAGGTGATGAAAGAGGCATTGATTATATATTCATTGGATATGCTATGCATTCCAAGGCATATCGGTTTTACGTCATTGAACCGAATGATTCGGTGTCGGTTCATATCGTCATTGATTCAAGAGACGCCATCTTTGATGAGTCTCGGTTTACATCAATGCAAAGGACAAAAGATATTACTACTCCTAGAAATATTGGAGTAGAGGTGACGGATAATGTGTCATCTCAAGATGAGTCTATTGTGCTTCGAAGAAGTAAAAGGGCTAGAAAAGAAAAATCTTTTGGACCCGATTTCCAAATCTATTTGGTAGAAGGGACAAGAGATGAGGTGGGATTCCAATATTCATATTGCTACAATGTGGATGAGGATCCTGGGACATATAAGGAGGCTATGAAGTCTCAAGATGTCTCATTTTGGAAAGAAGCCATCAATGATGAGATGGATTCCAATATGGGGAATAACACGTGGATCCTCACAGATCTTCCACGTGGTCGCAAACCTATGGGTTGCAAGTGGCTCTTCAAAAGAAAGAAGATTCGATGGAACAATAGACAGGTATAAAGCCCGGATGATCATCCAAGGGTTCAGACAAAAGGAAGGTATTGATTATTTGGATACCTATGCTCAGGTTGCTAGAATCTCCACTGTTAGATTGTTGATTGCTCTTGCAGCAATTAATGATCTAGTTATCCATCAAATGGATGTCAAGACGGCATTCTTGAATGGAGATTTGGAAGAGGAAATTTATATGAGGCAACCAGAGGGTTTTATTATGTCAGGTAATGAGCATAAGGTTTGTAACTTGTTAAATCCTTGTACGGACTCAAACAAGCTCCTAAGCAATAGCATCAAAAATTTGATAATGTTATCTTGTCAAATGGTTTTAAGCTCAACCAATGTGACAAGTGTGTATATAGCAAGTTTGATAAGACCGGTAATGGTGTAATCATTTGCTTGTATGTAGACGACATGTTGATTTTTGGTACTAACCAAAATCAAGTTGACCTCTGTAAAGAGTTTTTGTCGTCTAGTTTTTCCATGAAAGACATGGGGGAGGCGGATGTGATCCTTGGGATCAAGATAATTCGGAATAGCGATGAGATTTCATTAACACAATCACATTATATTGAGAATGTGTTGAAGAAATTTCATTGTGAGAATGGTACTCCGGCAAACACTCCCATGGAACCGGGTGAGAAACTCGAGCCTAATTCGGGTGAACCGGTGTCACAACTTGAGTATGCTCGGGTCATAGGCTGCTTGATGTATGCTATGACTAGTACTAGACCGGACATTGCGTTCGCGGTTGGAAAGCTTAGTAGATACACGAGTAACCCAAGTAGTCATCATAGGTGTGCGGTAAATCGTGTTCTAAGGTATCTTAAGTCCACTAAGGATTTTGAATTGACTTATGTGGGATATCCTTCGGTCTTAGAAGGATACTCTGATGCAAGTTGGATAAACAATGTGGATGATCACTCCTCTACTAGTGGTTGGGTGTTCTTGCTTGGCGAGGTGCCATATCAAGGACCTCTAAAAAGCAAACATGTATATCTGGCTCGACCATGGAGTCGGAATTTATAGCCTTGGCTGCGACCGGAAAAGAGGCGGAATGGCTTAGGAATTTGGTATACAAAATTTCGTCATGGCCAAAATCGATGTCACCCATTTCTATCAATTGTGATAATGCAAGTACATTGGCTAAGGCATATAGTCAAGTGTATAATGGTAAGTCGCGACATCTAGGCGTTAGACATAGCACTGTACGTGAGTTGATCACTCATGGGGTGATCTCGGTGGTGTTTGTGAGATCTCAATATAATTTGGCCGATCATTTGACGAAAGGATTGGCTAGGGACTTGGTGAACAAGTCGGTTATCGGGATGGGTCTTAAACCCCTATGAGTCTTTGGTGGTAGGATACCCAATTCCCCTCTAATATGACGTTGGAGGCAGAATTCAATGTGGAAGGCCTACTATCATTGACTTGAGCACGTGAAAATGTCCCGAAGGTATGTGCTATTAATCTGCATGATTAGGTTGAAGTGAAATCTTCTTAATGGATCTTTGACAAAGTGCAAATGCAACTGCACGATTAAATATTCACCAATGTGAGACATGAAGTTAGTCGCTTCAAAGAGGTTCGGGGTTGACTTCCCATATGTTTTCATGAACGGATATGGACACGAGGCTGTTAATTAGTGTCGGTTTTACTTATGGAGATTACAGCATATGTGTATGATTATCTTCACGTATTCAATATGGGTAAAGGGGTTTAATGCTTAGACACACCCCAATACACCGAATATCTGGAATGTGTAATTATACTAAGTGGTAATTCAATCTTCGTGATATTGCCATAATGCATCAGTTGGTTGTTTTTCGGTTTTGCTAAACCAAGGATTACACTCAAATGGGGGAGGATTGTTGGTGATTTGAGTTAATCACGTTTCATTTGATGTAGTCGGGGTTTAGTTACAAAGAAAGGTGAACTCGGTTTAACTATATGACGAGTCGGGAGTGCGGAGTGCACACTTGTTTAAGTCTAAATCGAGCTTACGGTTTTTCTAAATAATCAAGTGTATGTGTCTACGTTTCTATCTTTACCCATATAATAACCTTGGGTAATCGGAGTGTGTTACGTTGGAAAATTCGTTAAAGTTGTGCGGATCCTTATCATTTTAACCGTCATTTTTGACGTGTTCTTTTCCCACATTTTCACGGTTGCATGGTTTTGCATGGTTGCTTCCCACATTTTCTAGGTTGCATAATTTTGCATAGTTGCATGACACGTGTTTTATCTAGGCTCATGCATGGTGGAGGTTAATTTTCATTTCTAAGAAATGATTGAGGACGTACACTTGAGAACAGAGGCATATGAAAGGCTTTTAAACAGAAACTTTATTCCTTTGTTTTTTCTTCTTTGTAAAGTAAAAACTCTCAATCTCCGTAAGTTCTTGCTCAAAATTCTAGTGTCGGAATAAGAGTGTACTCTTGTAGTCTTATCCCACAAGAAAATCGTGTAACCCGGGACACTATAGGGTCGATTATTCTTGAAGGAAAGTGATTCCGTTCACGATTCTACAAAGTTATCCAAGCAATTATTGTATTTTCGTTGTTGTAATTTTAATAGTTTAGTATTTGTAACTATTGTAATTTTCGATATTGTTGTATCCCGGTGTTTATACAACACTATTTTGATAATGTGTCTGCAGTTTACCTCTCCGGGAATCGTATTCAACACCAACGAACCAAGCATATTGAAATTGACGTTTATTTTGTTCGTGAAAATAATGTTCGTCTTGGTTTAGTTCGTGTTTTCCATATTCTGGCCGACTACCAATATATTATATTGTATCTTCACAAAGGGCCTTCTTAAGTACTTATTTATTCGTTTTCGGCCCAGCTTTAGCGTCTGTTCCTCCACCATTTCAACAGTAGGGTTGTCTTAACAAATATTGTACATCAATACATAATCTCTTCATTCACCCATCATTAGTTTCACTAATGATTTGTATTCAGTAACTAGTTAGATTCGTTGTACTGTATCTAGTTAGTCGACTCGGTTATATAAACCATACGTTTCTATCTCTATTTTGTTATCGAATAATAGAATTCTAGAAGTACGATATATTAACCATACGTTTCTATCTCTATTTTGTTATCGAATAATAGAATTCTAGAAGTACGATATATTTTTATCCTTTTACCTTTTAGTTTTAGTTAGTAATGTAATAATTTATACTCCCTCCGAATCTGACTTATATTCCCTCTTTTTCTTTTGGATTGAGTAATTCTTTCTTCATATTTTTTTATGTCGTGAATATGTGGCTCATATTCATCCATTCATTTTTCTCTCTTTCTTCTTCAATTTTGAGCTACACATTTTCACACCCTTATTTTAGACTCGGAGGGAGTATGCAATACCAGAAAAATAGACCATTAGACCTCAAACAACAATCAATTTATATAGTGTTTGTATTCGCATTATATATAAAGAGGTCGAAATTGATTTGAGTCAAACTCTTTCATCTATATTCCGTTAATTTTCATCATGTTTGAGACTGACTATGACACATATTATATATGGCCTTATGGTCTTATTGTGTTATTTTTCACATTTATTATACTGTTTTTATTCTAAAAAAAACAATGAGAGGTGATGACTTCTAAAAAACCAATAGTTTTGAAATCCAACGTGAGTAATAATTCCAGCAACTAAAGGAGCTAAACAACAATTTTGATACGTAAACATGAAAACAAAATTGAGTTGCGTAAATTAGAAAGTTGAATAATAAAAAAAAATGGTGTAATAATGAAAACTATTATCATCACATACACAATATATAATGACGATAAAGCATCAGCTCAGCGATGAAAGATAAACATATGTACGTAGATGATAAGCATTGAGTAGCAAGAGTTGACGAGTGAGCAAAGGTGATGGTTGATGTCCGCTTATATCCTATTACTCCCCTCACCCAAATACCCAGATTCTACTTGAGAGTTCGAGATATTGGGGACTGTCAGAGTTCGAACTCGTGACTTCCGATCATCTCAACCAAAACCTTAAGATGATAGTTAAGATCCGCTTATATTCTATTACAAATAAATAATTAAGTTGCAGAAGCAGTAGGGTTATTAAGAGGACTAGCTTGAAATTTTCAGGTAAGGTGAGCTGATCAGGTCTCGCTCATACATCCTAGCTACTTGTATGCTTCTTCCTCCTCCTTCTACTTGTTGTTTCTGTAGCCCATGAGAAGAAGAATGGTACGTTATTGGAAAGGCAATTAATTAGACACGTGCGTTGAAGTTGGACTAATACAAGAATTTATCATGTTTGACGAGAATTCATTCATTCATTCATTGTATTGACCACCCACCGTACCCCGGGATGGAGATCCGATCATCATATCGTCCCACTATGTTTTGTCTCAACCTACTCTATTACTTTTGCACTTGGCTTCTATTTTTGTCCACTTCTTAATCCCCATCATTATCGATTCCGACTTCAATTTTTACACTAACTAGTCTCACTCACTAATATACGGACACCCCAATACATGCATCTTAATCACTATTTTTATTATGTATTGCATGCGCTATCATGCATACTAACCATGCATGCATTCGCCTCTACCATTAGCTTTAATTAGTCTTATACTCTCCCTTCGTCTATCTCATATATTTATCTTTAAAGATCATATTTATTTTTTTACAAATAATATAAATTGTAAATAAATAATCGAGACGAAAATAATAGTGTACTGTATATTGAGTATGTACTTATACTAAAGGTTAGACCATGGTTATCTATGGATACATTTTCTCTCAATAGGGGGGTCCCACATCTTCCACCTCATTTTTTCTACCTCATTTTCTCTCTCTTGAAAAATACTCCTACATCCATAGATTCATTTTTCTTTCCATAGAGGTATCACTCATCTAACCCCATTTCTTTATACACTATGATTATAATTATATTTCATAAGTTTGGAACTTTTTCTAATAAAAATAAGGGTTTTTCTATGGAGTACCCCTCTACTATTGGCTTTTCCAAGTGGTACCCCTACCTTTTTCGAATTACAAGGTGTACCCTTAAACTTTACTTATCAGTCCATATCATAACCAAAGTGATAAATATATTATAATTTTTTTTGTAAATGAATAATTAACATATTAATCAACCCAATTTAATGCGTCAAACCACCACTCTTACTTTACCATTCACCAAACCACTAAATGCTCACCACAACGCACCTCTGTTGTCGGTCAACGTCGACCTCTCTACCTCACTCTTTTAAATCCTTCAACCTCAATTCCTTCATCACCCCTATGTCGTAGTGTGGTGGAACGGATTTTTTCGAGTAAAGGATGCAAATTGAAGAAATATATCATGGTTGATGAAAGTTAATTAGGGAATAATCACTATTTACATCATCAATTGAGAAATTTTCGTCGGAAAATTAAAATTTTGGTTACTATATAGAGTAATTTACAAAGTTTAGGGGTACACCATGTAATTCGAAAAAGGCGGGGGTACCACTTGGAAAAGCCGAAAGTTGAGAGGTATCCAAAAGAAAAACCCTAAAAATAATGATTTACGAATCGATTCTTTCACTTGAGTTTTTTACCTCATTGTTTTTTTTTTAGATTTCGAATATAATTTGGAACTAAAAGTCGAGAAGAATTTTATAAATTATGACATTTAATCGAAAATTAGATACAGTATTACATAAACAATAGTAACATATTACGTCTACACTTCAATTAAACAAGACTAATTGCATTACGAAATACTACGAAATACTTTAATAATGCAATAAAAAAAAAATAAAAAAAAAAAAAAAGCGAAATAAAATCACATGAAATCCAACAACTTCCAACTTTCAATTTTTCTCTCTCTTCATTCTTTTCTTTCCGTGGGGAAGGATTCAAAGTCATTCTCCATTATGGTGGAGAGATAATCCATGGATGTGGGACTCTCCACACTCCATCCTTCCCATGGATTCATTTTGAATCCATAGATGTACATGCTCTTAACCATTGTCCATTGATCACGTTAGGGGAGGATCGAGGATAGTCCCAAAATGCGCACCCAAAGGTTCTAGAGGTCTATATTTTTGAAATAAATCGACAATATATATACTATTAACATACAATGAATACTAGTGAAGTTATAGCGGTTTAGCGGTGGATAACATTACATTAGTCGATTAACAAAAATTAGCAACTTTTAGTAAAAAGTGACCCAGTAAATTGGTTAGTTACCATTTTTAGTAACTTAACACAAAAAAAAAAATTGGTTACTACCTCCGATTTTTTATTATCTTCCCTTTGGTTTTGGGGAAGAAAATAAGGGTGTAGGAAGGTGTGGTTCAAAATAAAAGAAGGAAGAGAGAGAAATGTGAGGGTAATTCTAGACCATATGTTGATGGCCCAAAATAGAAATATGGAAGAAAGACTGTTTCAGATAAAAAATTGGAGGGAGTATTATTTATCTTAAAGTAGTCACTTACTTACTAAAAATGATAATTTCTTACGATAAATGATTAGATTTGACGTCCATAAGGAGGAGTGAAAAACCCACCGAAAAAGATTTACACAGTAGTAACGTAGTATTGAGTAGGGCAAAGTTTGACAATACCAGATGACCAAACAAAAGAAAAGACAAGAAAGAGTAGTAGTACTCATAGGATAGGAGTAGTTGTTGACTCTAGTGGACTCCGAATTGAATTAATTGAACATGGTAAACCAATTCAAGTACCCAACCAAACCAATGGATTAAACTAATACGGAGTATTAAGTCATATGTTCATTGCATCTAATATTCGGTGCTTACCAACTTCATTAGTCATTACCTATGTCGGCTGCTCCGCCCTACATAATCACGCCCAAATTGATTCCCCATCTCCTCTAAATAAAGTCTTTTTTGTCCTCCTATTGTTTCCCGGTCCCAGTTAATAGTTTAAACTTTCTTTTTATGGATGTGTCAAGTAAATTCGGAGTAGTCTACAATTTACTTTTTGAGTAAGTTTTATCTATTTACTATTTGCTTTTTAATAAATTAATAATAATTTTTTCTCTCACCAACTTTATTACTGTATAAAACAAACGTAAATTTCCTATTAGGACAGAGGGAGTATGTTAATAAACGTATGACAGGGGACCCATGGACGTCAGAGTGACTTCAACCCCGAGAAAATATGAGAGGAGACCTAAATCCTTAAGTGAGAACCGATTAGATATCGTATTAATTAATGATGATAAGGTCAGAGTTACTTGTGACAATGATTTCGTCAACATATACGAGAATGAAAAGACATGTTGCACCTTTGTGAATATAAAACAGAGAGCAATCAGAGATGGAATTAGTGAACCTATAGTTGAGCAAAAATTGACGGAGCTCAGTGAACCGGGATCTTGGTGCTTATTTGAGACCATAAATAGCCTTTGATAGTTTGCACACATAAGTCGGGAGTGTTGTATCAATAAAATCAGCCGGTCGAGTCATGTACACATTATCATGAAGATGACCCTGTAAAAATGCATTAACTATATCAATTTGGCGGAGAGACCAACCTGGGGTGTCATCAAAATTAATTATTCAGCGGACGGTTTTCAGTTTGATTGTCGGGCAGAAAGTTTCCGAGTAATTAAGACCGAATCGTTGGTTGAAACCTTTTGCGATGAGACGAGCTTTGTATTGATTGACTGAGCCATTGGGGGCATATGTAACCCCGTATATCCATTTACAACCTATAACATTTTGAGCTTAGGAGGAGGGTAAAAGTATCCAAGTTTGGTTTCGGACGAGGGCTTCAAATTCAGCTAACATGGCAGCCCGCCAACGAGGGTGGACGAGTGCTTGTTTAACTGTGATTGGAGGTGGGATATGAGTTTGCTAATTCAGCAACGTGGCGGACTTACGGAGAGGACTGAAATAACGGGGGTTGGCGCAGACAATATTATTTGGAAGTCATCGGTTTCCATGTTGGTGGGGCAACAAACCCGACTGGGGTGGCGCAATAGGGGAGGGCAGCTGTATGCGATTCAAAAGAGAAGATTTAAGCTTTCCATTACGCAATAAACTGTCGTTCGATAATCTGTGAGTAGCGTAAAAGCTACATGTACTTATTGATTGAGCTTGAAATAGAACGAGTTACATCGCGAAGCGACCCATGACACATCGTACAAAAATCGAGAGAAGATAAAACGTTGCTTTTCCGACGACCTCCGAAACGAATGAAATTGAAGTGTATTTTTACACGTTTTTATATAATTCGGGATCCGAAATAAAAATGGTCGAAAATTTTTCGGGATATTTCACGGGTCAAATGAAATGCCCTCACAAAACTTTAGAAACGAAAAAAATATTCGAGATTTCGAGATTTCCTTTACGCAATAAACTAACATCGGTGGAGAATCTGTTAATCACGTAAAAGTTATGTATACTTATTGTTTGAGCATGAAATGGAATGAGTTACATCACGAAGCAACCCATGACATATCAGAAAAATGGGAGAAGATAAAACGTCACGTTATCCGACCTCTAACACGGATGAAAGTGATGAAGTGCATGTATTATACAGTAGTATTTATTTTTCTGGTTTAAAATTGAACGAGTTACATCGCCAAGCGACCTATGACACGCCGTATAAAAATCGGAGAAAGATAAAAAGTTGCGCTATTCGACCTTCAAAACGGATGAAATTGAAGTGTATTATTACACACATTTTTCTAAGACTCGAGGGTCCGAAATAAAAATGGGCTGAAATTTTCCAAGATGTTACACGGGGCATATAAAATGCCCCCCAAAACTTTTTACCTATAAAACAGAACATTCGAGGGTTCCGTTACGCAATAAATCAGCATCTGTCGATAATCTGTTAGTCACTAAAAGCCACGTATACCTGTAGTTTTGGCTCAAATCGAACAAGTTACACCGTGAATCAACCCATGACACATCGTACAAGAATCGGGAGAAGATAGAACGTTGCGCATCCCTACCTCCGAAATGGCTGAAATTGAAGTGTATTATACATGTTTTTATAAGATTCAGAGGTTGGGAAAAAAATTGCGAAATATATTTCGGGATGTTATACGAGTTATATAAAATTGCTCAACCAAATTTTAACTTCAAAAGAGAACATTCGAAGGTCCAGTTACGTAATAAACCAATGTTGGTCGACAGTTTGCCAGTCGCGCAAAAGCTATGTGTACTTGTTGTTTGGTCTTGAAGTCCGACCAGTTACACCGCGAAACAACCCATGACACATTGTAACAAAATTGAGAGAAGGTGAAATGTTGCAATATCCGACCTTCAAAACGGCTGAAATTGAAGTGTGTAATGCACATTTTTCTACGATTCGGGGGTCCAAAATAAAAATGGTAACAGATTTTCCAGGATGTTATTTGGGTCATATGAAATTTCTCCACAAAAATTTAGCAGCAAAAGAGAACATTCGAGCTTTCCGTTACGCAGTAAACTAACATCAGTTGACAATCTGTTAGCTGCGTAAAAGCTACTAGTACATTTGTTGGGCTTGAAATCGAACGAGTTACATTGCCAAGCGACCCATGACGTGTCGTATATAAATTGGGAAAAGATAAAACATTGCGCTATCCGACCTCCAAAACCGATGAAATTGAAGTGTGTTCTACACGTTTTTCTTAGATTCGGGGGTCCGAAATAAAAATGGCCGAAAATTTTTCAGGATGTTATACGGGGCATATAAAATGGCCCCACAAAAATTTTACCTATAAAAGAAAACATTCAAGAATTCCGTTACGCAATAAATTAATGTCTATCGATAATCTATTAATCACGAAAAGCCACGTATACTTGTAGTTTGGACTCGAAATCGAACGAGTTATATTGTGAAGACAATCATAACACATCATACACGAATCCGGAGAAGATAAAACGTTCTGCACCCTGACCTCCAAAATAGCTGGAATTGAAGTGTATTATACATGTTTTTATAAGATTCAGTGGTCCGAAAGAAATTACAAAATATATTCGAATGAGAACATTCGAGGGCGTCGTTACGCAATAAACCAATGTCGGCGATAGTTTATCAGTCACGCAAAACCTATGTGTACTTGTTTCGTCTCGAAGTCCAACCATTTACACCGCAAAACAACTCATGACACATATTAAGAAAATCGAGAGAAGGTAAAATGTTGTGCTATCCGACCTTCAAAACAGCTAAAATTGAGTACACGTGGAGGAGAATGAGCAGCAGCATGTGGAGGAGGAAGTGGTCCCCGAAACGGGACCGGAGCAGAATGAGCAGCAGGGACAGCAGCAGGGGCAGCAGTAGAAGGAGCTGCAGTACGACGACGATGGCCGGTTGAAGATTGACCCTGGTCGCGTTTGGTAATATATATTTTTGTAACATATGAATTGTTCGACTATATCTTTTAAGATTTCATACATACATATATGTGATTCTCGACTCGGTGCAGGTTTCTGTATGAGCAAGTGACCATAGGCCGTACTAACAGCTACATGGTCGATAAAGAGCATGTGTATGCTTGTTGGACTATGGTGCCAATAGACGTACGGCAGTGGTGGTTCAACAACTTCCGGGTACGTTGATTGTTTTACTTACCGAGTTGTTATTTTACAATGTAGACTTTGTAAATATTTTCGCTACTAATTAATAATCCGCCTTGATTTTGTAGTTGAAGTTCTCTTGGGAGTCAGAGTTGGAAGGAAGGGTATGGGAACGGTATAACGAGACCTGTACACGACGTTTCGCGGACGTCATGAACAAACGCCATAAGCGGGGGACAGCGCTGAAAAACCTTACAGGTGTAGTTTTTAATGTACTCAATTTTAACAAACAATCCAACTTCAATCTTTTACTGTATTAACTAATATATTAGTAACTTCAAATTTCACAGGCAGCGTTGGAGAGGTGGGTCGCATACCATGACAGCCCAGAGTTCAAGGTTAGGTCGGTAAGGGGACAAGAGAACAAGATGAAGAACTGTGAATTGGAGGGGAAGGCGAACCCGACATATCATCGAGGTTCTCAGTCTTCTTACCGTCGTGCCATGAAAGTATGATTTTTATTAATATCATAGTATTACTTAAATTCTCATAAACTATGTTCGCATAATATTCACCTAACGTTCATATTCAATTAATAGATACGAGCTGAAATCGGGAGGATGCCAACCGCGCCCGAGCTATTCTTAGACATGCACAGGAAGAGCGATGACGAAGGGACGACTCGATTTGTCGCGAGGAAAGATCAGGCGATCTGGATGAGTGCTAACTATTTCAAATAAATCAACTTTGTCTTACTTTAGGTGGTAGATAACTATCTTTAATGGTTTCATCTAATAACTTGAATTGAAATCATTGTTGTGTACGTAGGATGCCTACAAGGAGCACGCGAACACCGACACCGCTTCTGAGCCTACCCAACCCGACCCGAATCAAACTTTTTTTTCGGGTCGTCTCGAGGTACAAGAAAGGGAGTGTGTACGGTGTAGGGAATGCGCACAGGATGTACTTCACACCTCCGCCACCGCGTCTCCGCACCGCTTCACAGATGGAGTACACGCCGACGGGATCTTAGCAGCCCGACCCGGAGAAGGAGCAAATGAAGGCACAACTGGCACAGCAGCAGAAGAAAATCAAGAAGATGTAGGAACAGATGGACATGTTTCAAGCCATGTTTGCTGGGAGATGCAACCAAGGTCCCCCACCACCGCCTCCGGACGACAGAGACCCCTTCAACGGGGGTGGTGGTAAATCGGGTGCTGCGGCTAGCTTCACAGTTAACTGAATGTTTGTAACTGGATTTATGGATGATGTATCTTCAAACTAGTTTGGATATGTGTACCTTCAAACTGTATGTTAAAATATGAATGTTTTTTCAGCAGGAAATGTGTCGAGAGTTGAAGTGTTGTGGTTGATTGAGAGTGAATGAAGTTGAGGTATTGTGGTTGGTTGACAGTTGTTGATGGTTGAGAGTTGTGGATGTTGTTTATTTTGCAGATTTTGGATAGACATCGAACGCATGGTTACGGCTTTGCAGCAGTATACATGGCGTTCACTAACAGACGCCAATGGAAGCTAAAAACCCGACCAAAATGGCAAATATTCAGGGCAGGTGGCGTCTAACAGTGGACGACACCTGGCGTCCACCGTCGAACGCCATAGAGGGCAGGTGGCGTCTGACGGTGGACGCCATCCAGGGGCACCTGGTGTCTACTGTCACACGCCACGAAGGCGTCCACAGTCAGCCGCCAGAGTGGACGCCCGTTTTTTGGAGTCCAACAATGGACGCCCGCTTTAAAAATAGGCGACCGGTCATGGCTTCCACTTTCTGGCGTCCGACTGTGGACGCCCGTCCCCATATAGCGTCCACTGACGCGAGCCATTGGGTGGACGCCTGAGAGCTCTATTCTTGTATGATCATGACACATTGTAAGAAAATCGAGAGAAGGTAAAATGTTGTGTTATCCGACCTTCAAAACAACTAAAATTGAAGTACGTAATTGTTGTGTGCCAAATTTGGACCGTTTTTCCTCCCATTTAGACCCGTTTTTCCTCTGTTTTGTGAGACTTGAGTGCGATTATCGCCATATTTTGCGTAATTCTCACATTAGTGTCTCTCTTTTGCATTTTACGTGTTTTTGGTAGTTTTCTGTCTATTTTGATAGAATTTTCGACCGAAAACGTGTTTGAGCTTCTACGAGCAAGAGAGAGATACGGTCCAAGAGTAAAGCACACAACTGAAAGTTCAAGTAATTAAACTGATCGATAAAGAAAGAGACCGGAAAAGAGCCAGAAGGCCATCGGGTGAAGTTTCGCCCGGTGAGTCATCACCGGGGGAAGTTTCGCCCGACGACATTTCTTTTCATCCCCGAAAATTTTCACGGCTACATGATCGGGCAACTTGACCGGGCAACTTGACCGGGCGAAATTTCGCCCACCGGGTGAAATTTCGCCCGATGGTGAAATCGGGCCGGAAACGTCAAAAATGAAGAAAATCTCACCGGGTGAAATTTCACCCGGTGGGATTATTATGTCAAGCCGCGGGGTGAAATTTCACCCCATGAAGATGCAAAGGGTGATGGTCTAGCTAAATGAAGAGACATCGGATTTTGGCCTTGAAGTTTGTGCAATCCATTAAGCAACTCTATATATACCTCTTCTAGGGTTTTGTGCCTCCTTGTGCCTTAAGTGAGCCTTGGGATTAGCCCTTAGGAGTAGGAGTAGGGTAGAAAACTCTCTAGTAGTAGTTTGTAGTAAGCTTACTAGAAAATTCTCTACAAACAATTAGTAGATCTACTTAATATTAGTATAATTATCCTATAATTAGTAGTAAAGTTCTCATCTTTATTGAAGATTGTGCTTAATTGTTGAAGATTCAAGGGTTTTACAAGGGTTTATGTGACAAAGATCCTTGTTTTATTTCTTGAAGATTCTTATTTCTTGTATTGAAGATTGAAGATTTATGCATGGATTAGTGACAAGTTCTTGTATATCTCTTCCAAGATTCAATCTTTATATTAATCTTCATCTTCCTCTTTAATCTCCTCCTTAGTTGGTAAATTCTTTCATTTCCCTTTTCTCCATTTATATAATTATTAGTGTAGTTTTTATGCATGTTTTAGACAATTCATCAATTATTAGTGTTTTATTGTTAATTATCATGACTAGTGAGTAGATTTCTTTGTTGGGGAATTAGGGAGGAGGATTTGGATTATTTGATGTAAGGGATGTTGGTGGGTTGTTTACTTGATAATTATCAATTTTAAGACTTTTGTGTCTTTGTTGACTTAGAATCGCGACTAGGCCGACCTTGACTCATTTCTACTAATATGGGGAAACTCGGGGTAGAAATTGTTTTAATTTGAGACTTACCCTTTCATCGCGAAAGCGAGTTTAGGTAGGTTGGGTGAAGAAACCGAAAGGTGGAAATTTCCCTTTTTATCGTTGTGACAAAAACTCGATCCCGAGACTCTAAGACCCCATTTCCGAATCCCGACTCTCCCCAACACTTTTCCTATTTATTGACCCTAGCCTACGCTCTCTCGACCTCTCTCGACTTCTCTCGACCCAAAACCCCCATCTCAAACCCAACCACGATTTGACTCTAGACTTGACCAATACGGCTTAACCCATCTCCCTGCGGATCGATCCCGACCTACCACTACTACATTAGTTAGGTTTGTCGGAGTTAAAAATATTGTTTGATTGTACGGGTCACGACGCCCGCGCATCAAAATGGCGCCGTTGCCGGGGAGACGGTGATTAGTTAATTGATTAAATCTTTGTTTCATTGTGCTTGGATAATTGTTTTTCCTTTCCTCCTACCCTAGTACCATTAGGTGCTAGGAGGACTCATTGTTTGTTTAGTTTTTGCTAGGTATACTTTTGATTTAGGTTGCTTGATCCCCATTCGGAGAGCAAGTCACTTGGAAATATTGTGACCAAAGCAACAACTCGATAGCGTATCCCTCCACCAATTTCTTCATTTCTCAACACTCCATCCTCAAACAACTTCCAAGGATTCAAGTATGGCTACACTTGGGTCCCATTCTCAACCATCTATTGAAGATATTTCTTCACCCGTCTTCATTGGAGCTATCCCAGAGAGTTTCGAGCTTAAACCTCCCATCATGCATATGATTCAACAACAAACTTTTCGAGGATTGCCGGATGAAGATGTGATAGAGCATGTTTGCCTCTTCAAGAAAAGTCTTATTGGTGTCAAGCCTGAAGGTGTCACCGAGTGCCAACTACGTCGGATTCTTTTTCCCCGCACCATGCGTGATGGAGCAAGGAGGTGGCTTAAGAGTTTCCCCAACAATACCTTTCGCACTTGGGAGCAATTGAGCAACTCTTTCCTCGAGAAATATTTCCCACCATCTAAGACCAACAAATTCCGGAGAGAAATGCAAACATTTCAACAACAAGAAAAAGAAAGCATAAGTGAAGCTTGGGATCGATTCCAAACTCTACAAATGAAGTGCCCACATCATGGTATCCCTCATTGGCTTATGCTCCAAACATTTTTCTATTCCTTATCCGCCGATGCTAGGGACATTCTTAATGCAACCGCAAAGGGCGACTTTTTCCTACTCAACGAGAATGAATCCCATGAGCTTCTTGACAAGATAGCCAAAAGTGATATGTTTGATAAGGAAATGCAAGAGGGTGAATCAAGTGGAGACTCGGAATCGTCAAATGACATGGAGGCCACTCTTGAAATACAAATCGCTCAACTATTTGAGAGATTTGAGGCAACGGTTTCTAGGGACACCTTTCAAACCCGAAATGAGGCCCCACCAAGAAGAGTCACTCCACCAAGGAGAGTCACTCCACCAAGAAGAATCACACCACCTAGACGAACATCTATCTCGCCTCCAAAGCCATATAGAGTCGAAATCCCATGTGATCATTGTGGAAGATATGATCACGACTCCAATTTTTGTGCGAGGAAGGAACACGTTTATCAAGCCAACACTCAAGGAACATATGAAAAGCCTAAAACGAACAATCCTAATTTAGGGACCGGATTTTACTCCACGCCGACTCAAGGATCATATCCTTTTCCAAGAGCCCCCAATCAAAGGGTTTATCCTAATTCATATGGACCTCATTATCAACCGAGACCTCCTCACACAAATCAATTCAATCAAGGTCATTTCCATCCTCAAGGACCGCCTAGACCGAACTATGGTCCTCCTTTTGGAACTCATCCTCCATTTAATCAAGGACCTCCTTTTGAAACTCAACCTCCATTTAATCAAGGTCCTCCTTCTGGAGCTTATCCACCACCTAACCAAGGTCCTCCAAGGAACTTTCAAGGAAACTCTCAACCCTTTTATGACATTCAAGAAACGATCAAGTTCTTGTTGAAAGAAAATGCGTCAAACCGAGCTAGACTTGAAGCTCTAGAAGCACGAGCCACATCGCAAGCTCGAACTCCTCAAGAGCCGACCGATTCTTTCAACCAAGCTTCCGTGAATGCCGTTAAGGTGATCAACAAAAAGAAACCGGTGAACCCTTTCGTCCCATAAACTTCATCTCATCCCTCAATCAATGAACCCGATGAGAAAGTGGTCGAGAGTGCAACCGATAAACCAAGGAGAGATCCGTCAAAGTATCTTGTGAAAGACCTTGCATTTGTTATTGAACAAATCCCAATAGAGGACACAAATCTAGTCTCGAGGATTGAAGTGCCTCTTTTGAATGATAAGCCACCAATCTCATTCTTTGGCCAAGCTATGGAGTATATAACCTTCACCGATTTGATAGAGAATTTGGAAACTAGTCCCTCCATGCCAACTCCGAACGAGTATATAAGGGATATAATTAATTTTGAATTCTACCATAAGGAAGGAAACTCCACTACCACCTAGGGACACTCCAAAATTTACCATACCTACTAAGCTTGGTGACCCCGGTAGTTTTTGCATACCTTGTTCGATCGACAATGTAGAGATACATCGAGCATTATGTGATCTCGGGGCGGATATTAGCCTTATGCCATTAATCATTGCTCAGACAATCAATATTCCAAGGATGACACACTTTCCGCTTAACGTTCATATGGCCGACGGTACTAAGAAAGCGCCAATTGGGTTAGCACGAAATCTTATGGTTAAGGTAGGTCCCCTATACATACCTACCGATTTCGTGGTCTTTGACATGCCCATTGAAGAACGTAATCCTATCTTACTAGGGCGACCTTTCCTAGCAACCGGCGGGGTGGTTATCGATGTGAAAAAAGGGAAATTATCTTTTAATGTTGGTAATAGCACCGTTCAATTTGTATTACCCAATTTCTTGCCGAATATCCCTTTCGCAAGGGAATTATGGGACCATATGGTGGAAATACAAACCGATGACGAATTTCTAGCCCAAGATAATTACCGAACTTCCGATACACCGACATTTGACTATGCCACCGAGGAACCATCCGAAGAAGATGTCCACTATAATGATAGTGATGATGATGGTGTTTTTCTTATACTTGGACAAGCCCCCGAAGAAGAAGTTTTAAATGAGTGGGGTATGCTACCGGAAGTAGCTCGCCTCATGGGTTTGCCAAGGCCAAGAAGAGAACATATGGTTGGTGGCGTTATTATCAAGGACAAGGAACATGGTACTCTGGGTTGCTTTTAAAGCAACCCCGATTAAACTCAAAACATTTAATTCGATTTGGTAGTGTCCATAATAACCACCTTTGTAAATATTTGTATATTCTTTTCCTTTTTCTTTTCTTTCTGGACAATATATTTTAGATTTTTCCTTTTGGGAGTTTGTTTTCTCTTTGGTACTTGCTGGAATCATGAAGATTTCTCTCGGAAATTTTTGGAGTTGCGCTCTAAACGATTATAAACAATTTGGATTGAGAAGATAAGTGATATTTTTGAAGAAGCTAAGGATGTTTGGACCAAGTCTTAGAAAAATTTTCGTAGCAAGAAGCTTATTCGGAGTGGAGGATCTCACCGGGCAACGTTTTGCCCGGTGGAATTGTGGCCCGAGGTCCGTCGGGTGAAACTTCACCCGATGGTGACTTGCTCGAACCTAAGGAATTGACGGAAAATCCGTCGGGCAAAACTTCACCCGGTGGAATCTCACCGGGCGAAATTTCGCCCTGCGGTGAAAATATTTTACGACTTGGATTTTGACGGAGATCCGACCGGGCGAAATTTCGCCCGGTGGTGAGTCTGCGCGGAAACGACGAAATTCGATCCGAATACCGTCGGGCGAAATTTCGCCCGATGGTTACCCACCGGGCGAAACCTCACCCCGCGGCAGCCTTACCCAACCAAACCCCCCTTCCCATCTTCATTATTCACTTTTCCTATCTCTCTCCTCAACCAAAACCCCAAAAAACCCAAACAAACCCCAAATTCTCCACCTTAAACCACCTCTAATCCCTTCATTCCTCCATTAAAATTCAATCAAATTATATATTCCTCATCCCTACCATATTCCTAACACTTCCTTGGATTTTGTTTTGAGAAATTGTTCAAGTTCCGACAAACCCCAAATCGAGACCGTCAACACTTAATCATCAAATTTCAAGCATCAAGGATGAGGAGGGTGAAACAAATGGCGAGGAAAATGATTTCTTCAATGCTTAATCGTAGTTCGGGGTCAACATCATCCTCAAGGCCCGAGGAGCAACCGGCCGAGGCTCGGGACGAATCTGTCCCGATGCATGTTCAAACGCAAGGATCCGTTCCGAGCGAACAACCTGTTCCGCTCGAGGTATGTTAAACCAAAAAACCGTCGTAATTTCCGTGAACCTTTATCTGGTCTCTATTTCGCAAGAAAGCTCATGTTGATAAATGTAAAAAAATTTGGGTCCGTCGTCTCGAGCCAACTCGTTGGGCGGCTCGAGATGTACTAGAGCGTATGGGCATAGAATCGCTGGTACGAGCAATGTGCCGAAGTCTTGGACTTATCAATTTTTATGCCTCTACGGAGGAAACTTTTCAGAAATTGACGTACGAGTTTTTAGCAACCTTCGAGCTAAGTGGTGATGATAATAATACCACTGTCTCTTTTCAGTTGCGAGAAACTTCGTACGTCCTCAACTTGAGAGACTTCGGTGCACTGCTTGGTTTACCTTCTTCAGTCCTTGGAAAGCCTAGGGCGGGCCAGACTCGGGACGATAAATTCGGCCAAGATCGATTCTGGTTTAAAATAGCCCGCCAGAAGACTTTCAAAGGAGGAAAGATGCGTTCTTTCTCTATCCGAAACCCCATCCTCCGGTATGTGGCGCGTATTACAGCCAACTCGTTCTTGTCGAGCTATGATACGCATCACAACTGTAGTGTTTTAGCTATTCAGCTTTTAGAGGATGCAGTTTCGGAGAGAGGCCCGTCGATTGATATGGCTGAGGCCTTAGCTACTCATTTCGCTCAGATTGCGAAGGGCGGTCGCAAGAAAATATCTTGTGGTGGTGTTGTAACGATGTTAGCTAAAGCCTTAAAAGTCGATTTTAGCGATTTGGCACCAGTTGATGGAGCGGGAATTTTCATAGATGAAGTTTATTGTCCATTTCTTGTGTGGCCCCAGAAAGGAGATTATAACAGTTTGTTTCTGTATAAGATTACTGAGCTGCGCGCTATTGCCATGCCTAGCCCCAATTGGGTTAGGCTAGATATTGAAGAGAACTTCGGCATGCCGAAGAGGTCCGGGGAGTACATTCGGGATAACACCCGAGGTAAGTTTTGTATAGTTCAATACCCCGAGGGACCCTTAGACTTTGGCGACGATGATATAGAGGTCGTAGACGTGTCGGAGGAGGAACGAGAGGTTGGAACCTCCCGGGACGAGGGTAGTAGAACTTTACCGTCAACATTGCACGGACCCTTTTCCTCCCACCAACCCGAACCCCAGACCTCACAATGTTTCACACCCAATTTCTCAGACTTTGAACCACACCGACACTCTACGTTCACCCAGTCTACCCCTGGTTTTCAGGAGGACGTCAACATGAGTCCTCCACGACACTCCTCGTTCTTTGGATCAGAGGACTTTTACAACCAATGGTGGGAAGTCTATGACCGAACACGTCAGACTTGGGAGAATTTGACAACCTCACTTAACCTGGCCCAGGATGCCTACAATTTGGCCCGAGATGCGCGCGATACTACGCATGGCTCGTACGCGTACTCTAGGTATGGTTTTGAGTACGCCCGGACCAGTTTTGAGATGGCTAGGGACGCTGCTAGGGATGCCCAAGCGGCGAGGTTGGCGGCGGAGGAGAACCAAAGGATGTTGCAACTGCAGCAGCACTATTTCGATCGATTTTTCGGTATGCCTCCGCCAGGGTCTTACTACCCACCACCTCGTCCCCCAGGTTCTATGTGAGTGGTCGAGTGTCGTTAGTGTTAGTGTGGGGTGTCAGTTGTCATTGTCAGTCGTCGGTCGTCTGTTCTCTTGTCTCAGTTATCCCGTTCACTGTCAGCCCTTGCAGCGCCGATTTTTGGCATTTGATAAATTATGGTTGTTGATTGATTTGTAATGCGTCATTTTGTTGATTTGAGGAATTGTAAGCCCCTCCGTGACCCTACTTGGGTCGTTACACACGTGAGGTTTATTGCAGGTGCCTTAGAGAAGAAGGACCTGATTGTTGCTCCCGGTCTTCGGTGACTTGATCGCACCAAGACCATTTGTAAAATCCAAAATTTTCTTTTTCTTTTAATTTTCCCGATTTGTGTGGAATCCGGGCGAGGTGACGTGATTACACCTACGTCCTTTTTCTTCCCTTATCGATTTTTCTTATTTTTCCTCTTTCTTTTTCATTTTTCATTTCTTTTCATTTTATTCCCTTGATTTATCAAAAATCCAAAAACATTTGAAAAACCATCAAAAATCCAAAAATATTTGAAAAATCTTCAAAAATCCAAAAACATTTGAAAAAACCATAAAAATTCAAAAAGATTTTCCGTTCTTTTCTCTTTTTCTTTTTCGATTCTTCTCCTATTTGTGCATTGAGGACAATGCACAATTTTAGTGGGGGAGGGATCTACTTTCCTTTTATTCATTTTTTTTTTCATTTTTCCTTTAAAAACATAAGGATCCAAAAAATTTCAATTTTTTTTCTCTTTTTAGTTTTCTTTCCTTTATTTTCGTTTTCGTGTCACTTGTACTGTCTTGCATTCTCCTTCTTGTAGGCACACCGCCAACCATTTAGCATGGATACGAAAGGTAGCGGAAATGAAATGAAGACCGCGCGGTAATACTTTCTACCTTCGTTTTATCCCTTTCTCTTATGCATGGAGTTTGGGCTTATATGCTATTTGGAGGTTCACTTGGTGAACATTTTGGAATTGGTGGTTGTGGATTGTGTTGACTTAATGGAGTATGTTGTGCTTGACTATACTTGTGTATTTGTGTTGTTTCCTTGTGTTTTTGTCATTTTTGTGTTCTTTTTACTTTGTGTATAGCTTGTCTAGGTAAAGTTTTCGAAAACCCGATTTTGAGATTAGGCCGAGTGTTTATTACTCCCTTGTTAGTGACCCTTTTTTATTTTTGGACATAATTCTAGTAGAATGACCTTGAACCAATTCTTGCATTGGATTTTTACCATGAGTCCAGCTTTTCTACTAGGAGTCTACATCGGGATTTGCATTTGACCACCTTGACCACCCATGGAGTGATAAGGCCTTGGTTACCGTTCCCCGTTCTCTTAGGTGACCTTACTTGAGAAGCCACTTTTAGTCCAAAATTTTCATCCTTTTATGGGTTCGAAGGGGTGCACACCCGACTAGCCTATTTCTCTACAATTCATCCATCTCCACAAATAAGTTTGCAAGAATATGCTTTACCTTGATCTCAAATGAATCATCTAGCCAAAAATGGGCTATTCAAAGAAAGAAAAAAGGGAAAAATGAAGAAGAAAGAGCATTGAAAAATCAAAGTGAAAAAAAAAAAAAAAAAAAAAAAAAAAAAGCCCTCGATTGAAATAATGGGGAAAGAAAAGAAAAACCGAAAAGAAAATCAAAATCTCAAAAATCGTTCCCAGACCCAAATAATCCCTTGGTTGTCTTATTGCCGTGAAATGCCTACTAGAGGACCGAGTCCCGAGGAAGGAAAATAGCGGTAATTTGGCAATCCTTACCATTTTGCAAACACTTGTTCATCTCTTTGGTCTAATTGGCTTTCTCGAGTTTGGAACGACCCTCTAGGCTTAGCTTAGGAGACGGCATAACACTTACCTACAGTGCTTACTAACTCCATGGTTCTCACTTATCCACTCCATCTATCGTCCCGTTGTAGGCATCTTTAGTGGAATTAGAGGGACCTTGGTAAATTTCCAATGTTTTTATTGTTTGATTGTCATCCTATTAGGATTTTGTCCATGTCAATTTGTATTACTATCTTGGTAGTGTTCTCGCTTTTCTTAAGCTCGAATCGGTGCTTTCTCCGCCGTTTCGATGAGGGATTCGGTGATTTATTTTCTCTTTGTTTGCGACTATCTTTTTGTGTGTGTCTTCTTTGTTATGTGTTTATGTGTGTGTTAGTCGCAACCCCAATTTTAAGCAAGACCCAACTTGCCTTGCATGGAGGTATTCTACCTCATGGGTATCTCGATGTGAGTTGAAGGGACGGAGCGGGCCCGTTAATTGCCTCGTATCGGCTTAGCATAGTATAGCTTAGTAGTAGTAGCTAGTTTCTTTTTGGGTCATTGCTCGAGGACGAGCAACGGTTTAGTGTGGGGGAATTGCTGTGTGCCAAATTTGGACCGTTTTTCCTCCCATTTAGACCCTTTTTCCTCTGTTTTATGAGACTTGAGTGCGATTATCGCCATATTTTGCGTAATTCTCACATTAGTGTCTCTCTTTTGCATTTTACGTGTTTTTGGTAGTTTTCTGTCTATTTTGATAGGATTTTCGATCGAAAACGTGTTTGAGCTTCTACGAGCAAGAGAGAGATACAGTCCAAGAGCAAAGCACACAACTGAAAGTTCAAGTAATCCAACTGATCGATAAAGAAAGAGACCAGAAAAGAGCCAGAAGGCCACCGGGTGAAGTTTCGCCCGGTGAGTCATCACCGGGCGAAGTTTCGCCCGACGACATTTCTTTTCATCCCCGAAAATTTTCACGGCTACATGACCGGGCAACTTGACCGGGCGAAATTTCGCCCACCGGGTGAAATTTCGCCCGATGGTGAAACCGGGCCGGAAACGTCAAAAATGAAGAAAATCTCACCGGGTGAAATTTCACCCGGTGGGATTATTATGTCAAGCCGCGGGGCGAAATTTCACCCCATGAAGATGCAAAGGGTGATGGTCTAGCTAAATGAAGAGACATCGGATTTTGGTCTTGAAGTTTGTGCAACCCATTAAGCAACTCTATATATACCTCTTCTAGGGTTTTGTGCCTCCTTGTGCCTTAAGTGAGCCTTGGGATTAGCCCTTAGGAGTAGGAATAGGGTAGAAAACTCTCTAGTAGTAGTTTGTAGTAAGCTTACTAGAAAATTCTCTACAAACAATTAGTAGATCTACTTAATATTAGTATAATTATCCTATAATTAGTAGTAAAGTTCCCATCTTTATTGAAGATTGTGCTTAATTGTTGAAGATTCAAGGGTTTTACAAGGGTTTATGTGACAAAGATCCTTGTTTTATTTCTTGAAGATTCTTATTTCTTGTATTGAAGATTGAAGATTTATGCATGGATTAGTGACAAGTTCTTGTATATCTCTTCCAAGATTCAATCTTTATATTAATCTTCATCTTCCTCTTTAATCTCCTCCTTAGTTGGTAAATTCTTTCCTCTCCCTTTTCTCCATTTGTATAATTATTAGTGTAGTTTTTATGCATGTTTTAGACAATTCATCAATTATTAGTGTTTTATTATTAATTATCATGACTAGTGAGTAGATTTCTTTGTTGGGGAATTAGGGAGGAGGATTTGGATTATTTGATGTAAGGGATGTTGGTGGGTTGTTTACTTGATAATTATCAATTTTAAGACTTTTGTGTCTTTGTTGACTTAGAATCGCGACTAGGCCGACCTTGACTCATTTCTACCAATATGGGGAAACTCGGGGTAGAAATTGCTTTAATTTGAGACTTACTCTTTCATCGCGAAAGCGAGTTTAGGTAGGTTGGGTGAAGAAACCGAAAGGTGGAAATTTTCCTTTTTATCGTTGTGACAAAAACTTGATCCCGAGACTCTAAGACCCCATTTCCGAATCCCGACTCTCCCCAACACTTTTCCTATTTGTTGACCCTAGCCTACGCTCTCTCGACTTCTCTCGACCCAAAACCCCCATCTCAAACCCAACCACGATTTGACTCTAGACTTGACCAATAAGGCTTAACCCATCTCCCCGAGGATTGATCCCGACCTACCACTACTACATTAGTTAGGTTTGTCGGAGTTAAAAATATTGTTTGATTGTGCGGGTCACGACGCCCGCGCATCAGTAATACACGTTCTTCTAAGATTCAAGGAGGTTATACGGGTCATATGAAATTCCCCTCAAAATTTTAACACCAAAAGAGAACATTCGAGGTTTCCGTTACTCAATAAACGAACGTCAGTCGACAATCTGTTAGTTGCGTAAAAGCTACTAGTATTTTTTTTGGATTTGAAATCCAACAAGTTACATTGGCAAGAGACACATGACACGTCGTATAAAAATTGGGAAAAGATAAAAAGTTGCACTATCCAACCTCTAAAACAGATGAAATTGAAGTATATTATATACGTTTTTCTAATATTTGAGGGTCCAAAATAAAAATGACCGAAAATTTTCCAGGATGTTATACAGGACATATAAAATGCCTCCAAAAAATATTTACCTATAAAATAGAACATTCGAGGATTCCGTTACGAAATAAACCAGCGTCTGTCGACAATTTATTAGTCACAAAAAGCCACGTATACTTGTAGTTTGGGCTCAAAATCGAACGATTTATAACGCAAAACGACCCATGACACATCGTACAAGAATTGAGAGATCGATGATAAAACGTTGCGCACCCAAACCTCAGAAATGGCTGAAATTGAAGTGTATTACACATGTTTTTTGTAAGATTCAGAGGTCCAAAAACAAATTGCCAAATATATTTTGGGATGTTATATGAGTCATATAAAATGGCACAACAAAACTTTAGCTGCAAAATAGAACATTTGAGGGCGTCGTTACGCAATAAACCAATGTCGGTCGACAGTTTGTCAGTCGTGCAAAAGTTATGTGTACTTGTTGTTTGTTCTTGAAGTCCAACCAGTTACACCGCGAAACAACGCATGACGCATAGTAAGAAAATCAAGATAAGGTAAAATGCCGACCTTCAAAACGGCTGAAATTGAAGAGTGTAATACACGTTTTTCTAAGATTCAGGGGTCCAAAATGAAAATGGTCAAAAAAATTCCAGAATGTACTATTTGTCATGGATAGCTTCCCGATGTAGCTCATTCAATTTCAATCCGAAATAACAAGTACACGTAACTTTTGCGCAACTTACAGATTCTCGACCAATGCTCTAGTTTATTGCCTAACAGAACCTTCGATTATTCTCTTTTGCAGCTAAAATTTTGTTTGGCCATTTTATATGACCCATATAACATCCCAAAAATATTTTCCACCATTTTTATTTCAGTCCTCCAAATCTTAGAAAAATGTGTATTATACACTTCAATTTATTTGTTTTGGAGGTCGGATAATGCAGTGTTTTATCTTCTCTCGAATGTTATACAATCTGTTATGGGTCGCTTCGCAATGTAACTCATTCGTTTTGAAGCCCAAACAACAAGTCAACAAGTACAACTTTTGCGGGACTAACCCATAAATATTATATGATCATTTTTATTGTTCAAATGAATCATCGCGGATAAGAATCAAACCCTAGCTCGCAAAAGAGTTACTAATAACACTTGAAGAAATAAGGAGTCTTGTTGTTGAGGTTGTGGCCCTTGAAATATGAAGGTGGGAGGGACAAGGAATGGTCCAATCTTGAGTGTCCTCTTGTTCTAAATACATCCACCTTTACTACACATCGCATTCAGTACAACCAAAAGGAGGTCTCCTCCTCATCTCATCTCATCTCATCTCGTGTTTACGACGTGTTTGCTTGACTTGACTTCTCCTTTTATTAATTCCCCATATATTTGTTTTCAACATTTAGCTAAATGTAAAAAGGAATATCTACCTTTTCTCACCTATCTATGTATCGTATCTATCATAGCCGACCCTTGACTCTTTTCTTTGACCCTTCAACACCACAATATTATTATTATTAATATTAATATTAATACTTCCATTTTACACTTATCTTTTTTATCAATTATTTATCATATAAGTATAATATATTATATATCACCGCACGAACACATGTTGTATTGTTCTACATCAAAATAATAAATAATTGTAGGTCCCTCCAACCCCAATGTACGACAATTGCCAGCTTCACATCAGGCATGCATAATCCTACAAGTAAGTATATATTAAAATACAATTTTTCTAATGTATATTCAGTAACACGTTAATAACATAAGTAAAATAACAACCACATTGATATTATTACGAGAAATTAAAATTTAACTCATATTATAATATTTAGACAACATAAATATAATTATTATTTTAATTAGCTTATTAACGTGTGCATATTAAAGATACGTTAGAAAACTGATTAAAATATATACATATATATTGTAAAGTTATCCTGCTATGTGTATAGTAATAGGCCAGGGAAATGTTTAAATGACATATATTATATATACATCTTCCTTGCTTGCTTCCTGTTACTTTCGTCCGCCTGCCTGCAAGTGTGTGTATGGGACAACTAGCTAGCTACCTAAGCTCAGCGGCCTTATCTTATCATCCTCGACCTCTATATATACCATTACTTCCGCTGGTTCACGATATTTGACTAAATCTTTCTTTACTGTATTAATTACTTCATCTTCAATTCAAGGAGATTCAATATATAACTTAATTCAGACGTACACTTGCTTGTTTAAAAGAAAAGAAAAGAAAAGAATCAATAATAATGGATTACTCAACATGGTTAAGCTCATCTTCTTCCTTGGATCATACTCATCATGGAAATAGTAAGAGTGGTACGTTATGCCTTTTCGACGATTCTCCGGTACGCCAACTTAAGAAGGAGACGCTCCAAGCCACCTCCAATCAAGTCGTTGCTACCAAAACTACTTGGCTTAATAATGAGGTATACATATATATATTTCAACATCAGTTACCCTTCAATTGTTTTCATTTCTATATATTTTAGGTTGTCAGCTGTATGATTTTATCTATGGATGGAGGGGAGGGAGCGGAAATGAAAAGGGTTACGAAATCATCCCTAAGGACTAATAAGCTAATGGTTTGAAGCATGAATCAATCAATTCATAACTTTTTTTTAAACGAATAACACACGTAGTCGTATTATAAGAGAATTTAAACTTGAAATTTATTGATTATAGTCTATAAATATCTAAAATTAACCACTAGGGTAGGACATTTTCCGTGTAATTCATTGTTTCTTATGCACAAGGCCATTAAGATCAGATATGCCATATAATGAAGTTTAATGAGTACTGTACTACTTAGTAGTTATATATTCCCTCCGTTCCAATGAATTATCTTTTCCATATTGGACGTCTCAATGAATTGTTTGCCTTTCTATTTTATGAATTATTTTTATATGTAATTTGATCATTTTCATGAGTTTGGCTCCATGTCACTTCCTCGTTGAATCTCTTATCCTTGTGCCAAAATCAAAGGCAAACAATTTATTGGAACGGAGGGAGTACATACAATGAAGTTTTTAAAACTACTTACTATTCTAAGTTCGAATCTTTCTCTCTTATATTGTAATGCGATCAAGTGCGCTCTTCGTTGAACTAATCAAATAATAAAGTTCTTAATTATTTCCGTTGTTTATTTATTTATTTATTTATTTGTGAGACCGTCTAAGAGGAGACTTGTATGATACGGAGTATTAATTTTCAGACAGGAGCATTGTTGGAAGAACTGAATAGGGTAAACGCGGAAAACAAGCGATTAACAGAAATGCTAACAGTAGTGTGCGAGAACTACAACGAGTTGAAGAGGCAGTTGGGAGATTATATGAGCAAAAGTGGCGCTAGTGATGAGGTCGTGGGTAATGCGATCAAAAAAAGGAAGGTTGAGAATGTATTAACAGTTGTTGGTAGCAGCAGTAATCATATTAATAATAATAATAATAATAATGCGACGCCGCCTAGAAATAATAATGTTGTGGAGAGCAGTTCCAGTGATGAAGAAGATTCATGCGGTAAACCAGTTAAAGAAGAGGCCATTAAAGCCAAGATCACTAAGGTTGCCGTCCGAACCGAAGCTTCTGATTCAAACCTTGTAAGTTCCTCTCCTGCCTCGTTTAGATCATATACCATATCAGCATGTATGTTACCGCCTTATAAAAGAATTTATGTTACTCAACCCACTTAGGTACGTACCAGTAGCACCATCATACATTTTAAAGACTCGATATAAAATTTTATTGAACGCCCTCCTCAAGTCCTCAATTATACGAAGATCTAATGTGACCGTGTTGCATTTTAATTAACTCAAAGTTTTGTTATTACAAAAGTTGTGAGAAATTTTTGAACTTGTTGATCAACGGTCTTGACTCCCAAGTCCTACAAAATACGAGTAGTTAGCTAAAGGGTTGGAATGCCGTGGTTTGTGCAGATACTGAAAGATGGATATCAATGGAGAAAATATGGTCAAAAAGTAACAAGGGATAACCCATGCCCTAGAGCTTACTTCAAATGCTCATTTGCTCCTACCTGCCCCGTCAAAAAGAAGGTACGAACTAATTTATTTCTTACTATTAAAAATTCAAAGCATCCACTTAATTTATTTGTTCCCACAAAATAATAAATGTATCATCACAGGCCTCTTTAGTTTGACATTTTAGACATCAAGATCATAGGTTACGTTAATCTTACATTCATAATACAGTATACATTTATGATAGAGACATAGTTTTCAAAAGGTTAGCTACCAAATTGTTGAAACTTAATCAACACATTAATCTCAAATCTCAAATACACGACTTATAACCTACACTTTTATTCCATTTTGTGTAGCTCTAATTATAGCAATAACAACTACTTCTGAAAACTGATCTAATTTTGACGATTATTTATATACTCCATGTGTTATGTATAGGTCCAAAGAAGTCTAGAAGACCAATCGATGCTAGTTGCAACGTACGAAGGCGAGCACAACCATGCACCGCCTCCAACGCAAGAATCGACATCCGGTTCAAGCCGGGTGATCAACGTGGGGTCAGTCCAACTCACAAGTAACCTGCTGCCCGGTCCAACCGTAACTGTTGACCTAACGAAGCCCAAGTCGTCATCATCCAACCTAATCATTGGAAGTGAGACGACCACCAAGATGCTGAACAATGCATCTACTCAAATGAACAAATTCAACTCCCCCGAATTCCAAAAGTTATTGGCCGAACATATGGCTTCTTCCTTGACTAAAGATCCCACCTTCACGTCCGCCCTCGCCGCCGCTATTTCCGGCAGATTTGCTCACCAAAATTCGAGTGATTCATGAATCAACGGTACCGCATGATGGTTTATGACTGATTCATGAACCACTCTTCATCTCACTGTAATTCTACCGTGTGGAATAATGTTCCATCACATACAAGGGAACGAAGAGACCCACCAATTCATTACACCGAAAATTTGAAGTAATTTTTTGAAGAAAATACTAGACCTACGTAGTCTTTGTCCCCTCGTCTTACTTCGTCATTGGTTAGAAATTGTTCAAAGTGTAGTTAAAGTGGACCGTGACGATTTGGAAGCAGAAGTGGGGGGAATTCAAGTTATATAGCTCAATTAATTTTAGTTAGGTATGGAGTACGTAGTTTTGTAGTACGAGTGATATTTTGGAAAGAAATTGTACAAGCCTAAAGTTGCGTTGATCGATCAAGATGTAGAAAGTTTGATTACCTAATACCTATCTACTAGGCACGCGCGTTACCATACACATACAGCATTATGTTTAGTAATTTTTAAATACGGTAGGTACGTAGGTAATAATGAGATGGCACCACCCAGTGGCGCCGAATTTGTGCGCCACCGAGGGTATTTTAGTAATTTACTAGGATTATATTATTTTTAAAAAAAAATATTATTATTTCAAAAGTAGTTAGTTGGCAAGGGTAGAATTGTTACTTCACAAAATATGTTAAATTATATATATAATAATTATATAATTTTAAAAAAAAAATCAAAAGAGATAGGTTAGTTACTATTGAAGATCATAAAAGAAAATCGTATCTTAATTGTAGAAATTAGTTAGGTTAGACATATATTGAAAAAATTAAATCTGTTTGTATTACATATATAATTTTATCATATTTATAAGCAATGAAGTGCACTTGGATGAGTGGTATTTATGAGTCGAATTGATTATGTTTTAATTGTGCTCGGGTTCGAGTCACACATAAAACATTTTTTCATTTTCAATTTTATTTTAACGTTTCAATATCTCTCACTTTTTCATTTTCAATTTTATTTTAACGTTTCAATATCTCTCACTTTTTTTCCTAAAAAACTATTTTTTTTCATTTTCAATTTTATTCTAATGTTTCAATATCTCTCGGTTTTTTTTTCCTAAAACAAATATGTGGACAATATATAAATTGCTTACCCAAACAATTAAACATTGTCCATTTTAATAGTATAAACCAATATTTTTATCTTGTTTTATTGTTATTGATAACCCTGACTATTTTTTTGATGACGCGGAACCTGTTGTTGCTACTTTTGGTGCACTCTCGGGTGTACGCAATAGCAAATCTGATATGACTAATTTTAATCGTGAATGTTAATTCTTTTATTTATTCATATTAAATTTTATTACAACAATCTACCTTTACAATATCAATTATTTATATGTGTCTTGATCATCATCATAAGACGAAAGGGGCGGGGGAGAACCGCCTGACAGCGCGTTTAGTGAAGGCGTCTGGTATATATCATGAGTTTTAGTACGGGGGCGCACATACCAAAATTCAAAACTAAGTTGATTTTTTTTCAATCTATAACATCGTATAAATTAAATGTTATATTAATATTAAGAAAAAATAGGTCAAAATTTAAATAATTGAGGCGGAAAAATTTGTGTTCTCCCTACATCGAAATCATGCATCCGCGCCTGAAAAATAATGATGAATCGTAAAGTAATGATGAAGAATCAATTAAAAGATACAGTAAAGATTATTTTATTTAAAATATTCTTAATTAAATAATTTATAATATAATAAATGGTAAAATTACATCTATGTCCTTTTTGAATTTTACCCAAAATCAAAATAAAGATTCTCAAGATCTTATTTTTTTCATTATTTTATTCCGGTGGCGCTGAGATTCGGCGCCACCGGGTGGCGCCCTATCACTATCCAATTCTAAACGTGCTTATGTTGTATGCAACCGTACAATTTGCTTAAACAATCAACGCTTGGCTTGTAGCACTACAAGAATAACTGTCCTCGGCGTCCACCTGGTGGGCACCGACAGTGGACGCCATAAGGCGCAGGGCGTCCGCAAACAGACGCCAGAAAGCGGAAGCCACGCCTACTCGCCCTTTTTTGAAAGGGGCGTCCACTATTGGACGCCAGGACGAATGACGACCGACAGTGGACGCCAAGCTGGCGAGCGACTGTGGACGTCATGTGCCTCCGAGTGGCGTCCACTGTCGGACGCCTGGGGCCTGAAGTTGGCGACCGACTGTGGACGCCACTCACGAACATCCGGCGTCCGCAGTCGGACGCCATTATAGTGTCCCCTGGCGTCTGCTATGACGTCCGGTATCGGACGCTATTTACGCTGTTGCATGACCGTAAACATGCGTTCAATGTTTAGCCAAAACCTGCAAAATAAACCAAAACTCAACCACAAATGTCGACTATCCACAATACCTCAACCACATTCAAGCTCAGTCAACCAAAAGAGTTCATCTCTCGACTCATTTATGCTGAAAAAACTTATATAAACAGATTTAACGTAAGGTTTGAAGGTACACAAGTGTAAAGTAGTTCAAAGATACAGTTAAAACAACAACAACAACAAACAATCAACTAACTGTGAAGCTAGCTGCAGCACCAGAGTTACCGCCACCCCCGCTAAAGGGGTCTCTGTCGTCTGGAGGGGGTGGGGGAGGACCTTGGTTGCATTTGTCGAACATGGCCTGAAACATGGCCATCTGTTCCTGCATTTTCCTGATGTGTTCCGCCTGCTCCTTCAGTTGCTCCTTCATTTGCTCCTTCTCCGGATCGGGCTGCTGAGATCCGGCCGGCGTGTACTCCATTTGTGTGGAGGTGCTCAGACGCGATGTGGGAGGTCTGAAGTACATACCGTGTGCATTTCCCACACCGTACACACTCCCTTTCCTGTAACCCTTGACGACCTTGAACCAAATCTCGTTTGGGTTGACTTCCTCAACATCAGGATCGGCCTCGAGTCTCTCCATCTCTTGTTGGTAGGCGTCCTGCGTACAGAAGAACGATCTCAATTGAAGTTATTATTAGATGAAATCATTGAAGATAGTTATCCATCACCTACAGTCGATTTAGTACTCACCCAGGTCGCCTGATCCTTTTTCGACTTGAAGGTAGTCCCTGTTTCATCGGTCTGTCCATGCATGTCGTAGAATATATCCGCCGCGGTTGGCTCCCTCCCGAGCTCAGCACGCAGCTATTAAATTAGTACGAAAGTTAGGCAAATATAAATTACGCAAACGTAGTTTACGATTATTCAAGGAAGAGTACGGTATTAATAAGTGGAAATCATACTCTCTTGACACGAGTGAAAGAAGACTGAGAACCCCGATGATGTGTCGGGTTCGCTTGGCCCTCATGGTCACAGTTCTTCAACTTGTTCCTTTGGGCAATTTCGGACCTCATTAAACTCTTTCTGATCGTGATAGGCAATCCATCTCTCCAACGCCTCCCCTAAAATATGACGACCCAATATATTATTTAATACAGTGAAAGATTGAAGTTAGATGTTTATTTGTTAAAATTGATTACCCAAAAAAAAATAACTAACACCTTTAAGGTCCTTCAACGGAGTCCCCCGCGTACGTCGTTTATTCATCACACAGGCGAAACGTCGTGTGCACGTTTCATTATACCGTTCCCAGACCCTACCATCAAACTCTGAGGCCCAGCTGAACTTGAACTGTACAGTCAAGACAGATTAATAAGTAGTATGAAAAATATTTACAAAGTCCAGATTATAAAATAATAACTCGGGAGCAAAAACAATCCACGTACCTTGAACTGGTTGAACCACCACTCTCGTATCTCAGCCGGTACCTGAGACCAATTAGCATACCCTTGCCCTTTGTCGACCATGAAGCTGTTGGTACAGCCTTTGACGACCTCTTTGTGCAGAAACCTGCACCGAGTCGAGAAAACCATATATGCAGTCAATCATACAAAATGTAGTCCAAAAATGAATATTTACAAAAGAATAATCAACAAGTTAGATTATATTACCATGTGCCTGTTGGCTTGAGAACATACCGCCCCTCCTCGTCCTTCTCCAGCACCTCATCCGGCCCCTGTTGCTGCACCTCCTCCTCCTGCTCAGCGGTCTGCTCCGGTCCCGTTTCGGGGACCACCTCCTCGTCCTCCTGCTGAGTGGTGGACGTGTGAGCAGACCTACTACCCCCACCACGTCTCCTAGTCGATCTACCGCCTGCCATTATATTAACCTGTCAAAAAATTAAACAATGTTAACAACAATTAGCCATGTCATCAACAATTTCATTCTAACTTTATTCAAGTAAAATAGCCTACTATAGTAAACATCAAAATAACTTAACCATGTAAACATTTAAACATACAACAACTCTAGTAGTCACCGTCGTTGTCCTCATTTTCTTCAGCCTCATCCTCCTCAGTCTGATCCTCCTCCTCGTTCTCCGAGCCCCCAACTTGATCGTCCTCTGAGTTCTCTTCATCGTGTCCGTCATCCTCCTCAAGGTTCTCCGGAACATCCCTGACCATGTACTCTCTTTGTCCATCATCATCGTCATCCTCAAAATCTTCCTCTGCCCCTTCATTCTGATCTTGTACGGAGAATATGTTCTCTTCAATAGAAGATAAGCGTGTACCACTTGAAGCCGCATCTTCCTGGAACAGAGAACTGTCTATTTGTCCCCGTGGTTTAGTCGTAAAGACTGCCCACCATTGACTTTGATTTCTGTCATTTCTCGTGTAAGGAGAAGGAGCAAAATAGACTTGCTTCGCCTGATGCGCAAGTATGAACGGATCGTACGTAGGATATTTCCTTGTGTGATTAACTTCCACAATCTTGTAACGTTCATGCACTCGGGTCCCGTTCACGGAGCTGTCTTTCCACTCACACTTGAATACTACAGCTCTATACCCTCGTTCTTTGCCAGCGTAACACAACTCAAAAATATCCTCCAAAATACCATAGTACTCATCACCATCAAGAGATGACACACTCACGCCAAAATTGCATCTAGCCTTGTTCTTCCCGTAGTTGAATGTGTGAAAATTGAACCCGTTCACCGAGTACCGGTTCCAGGTTTTAACCACTCGCACTGGACCGAATGCCAAACTTCTAACCAAATCATCACGTATGTCTAAGGCAACTACGTGATCCTTGAGCCACTTCGGGAAATGTTCGTCGTGCTTACTCCAAACGTCATCAGGGTTCACGGCAGGGTTCGCAGCGACATATTCAGTTACAAATTGTTTCTCATAAGGCTCTAAGATCTCACAATTCGAAAGTAGGTAAAGGTGCGCTCGGTTGTACTCTTTCTCATCTAGTGTCCTAGAACCCTCAACGGATGAAGTTCCTTCATCGTCCTTCTTTTGAAAAAATTCGGGTATAGAGGGGTCAATGGACACCGAATGTCCTAGGTTCAGGTTCTTGGTTTTCGTTTGCACATCTTTATCGAAGTAGAGGGAGCAGAAGTTTGCAATCTCTTCTGTCAAATATGCATTACAAATAGAACCTTCTACCCTAGCCTTGTTACCAATTTTCTTCTTCAAATGATTCAGGAACCTAAATAAACAAGTTATATATTTCAATCAATACAAATTAGTTAAGCTTATTTTTTTTTAAATGAAGTTACTAAAAGTTACGTACCTTTCAAATGGGTACATCCATCTATACTGGACAGGTCCTCCAACCTTAGCCTCGTAGGGCAAGTGGACGGGTAGATGCTCCATGGAATTAAAGAATGAAGGTGGAAAGATCATCTCAAGTTTGCATAGTATCTGCGGAATTTGATCCTCGAGCCGAGACATGTCCTCAACTAATACTGTAGAGGAACACAAATCTCGGAAGAACTGAGATATCTCAGTTATGGAATTCCACACCGTCGGTGGCAGAAGGTGCTTTAATGACACCGGAAGCAACCTCTCCATGAAAACGTGACAGTCGTGACTCTTTAACCCTTGAAGCTTCAGGTTCTTAAGATCAACACAGCGTTTGAAGTCGGAGGCGTACCCATCAGGGAATTTCAACTTCTCTACCCACTCCAACAACGCCTTTCTCTGAGCCTTGTCAAGTGTGAACAAGGCCCTTGGTTTCGACCCATCCCGTTTTATGTGCAGTTGAGGACGGTCACAAAAAATCTTTACATCTCGCCGGGAGCCTGTAGTGTCACAACTCTTCCCCTCCACATCCATCACCGTGTGAATCAACTGCTCGAAGAAGTTTTTCTCTATGTGCATCACATCTAAATTGTGACGAATTAACAAAGTCCTCCAATATGGTAGTTCGAAGAATATGCTACGTTTAAACCAACCATTTTTCAACTTCTTGAGATCTTTGAACTCCTGCTCGGTTCCGTCAACAGTAGACGGGTAATCAGAAATCAACTCCCATATTTCATCTCCTGGGAGTCGATCAGGTGCGTCGTCAAGCACCTCCTCACCCTTCTTGAACGCCTTCTTATTCTTCCTATATGGGTGACCTTCTGGTAGGAACTGCCGATGACAGTCAAACCAACTTATTTTACTAGAATTTGGAAGATAAAAAGCTTTGCTCTCACCCATACAACACGGACATGCTTTCTGACCCGCAGTAGACCACCCCGAGAGCATACCGTACGCGGGAAAGTCGTTTATAGTCTACAACAAAGCTGCTTTCAACTGAAAGTTTTGTCTCAGAGAGACATCATAAGTTTCCACCCCTACCTCCCACAGTTGTTTCAGTTCCTCAATAACAGGTTGCAAGTAAACATCCAAATGATTTTTCGGGTTTTTGGGTCCGGGAACAATAAGAGATAGGAAGATGAAAGGTTGCTTCAAACACAACCAAGGAGGTAGGTTGTAAGGTGTGATCATCACTGGCCAGCAAGAGTACGATTTACCAAATTGACCGAACGGTGCAAATCCATCAGTGCACAACCCAAGCCTTACATTTCGGGGTTCTAACGCAAAGTGGGGATGTAGTCTATCAAAACGCTTCCACTCCTCACCGTCACTCGGATGACACATCTTCCCTAGTACCCTAATGTCCTCCTTGTGCCACCGCATTTGCTCAGCTATGATTTTTGTGGCGTACAATTTCTGAAGCCTAGGTGCAATAGGGAAGTACGTAAGCTGACTTATTGGGATTGGTTTCTTACCCCTGACACTACTTTTCCCTTTTCTACCTCTCAAAGCAATATCCCCCTCGACCATCTTATACCTACCCTTACCACATCTCCTACATTCATCAAGCATCGCATCGTCCTTCCAAAATAGCATGCACCCATCTGGACAAGCGTCAATCTTTTGATGCGGGAGTTGAAGTCCCTTCACAACCTTTTTGGTTGTGTAGAATGATCGGGTCATGATATTGTCTTTTGGAATAACTCTCTCGAGTAAGGCAGCAATACCATCGACACAAGCAAAGGGCAGGTTGAACTCACATTTAAGGCTAACTACCATAGACGCGACTTCTAACAAAGTCACATCGCACCCTCCGTATAACGGTTTCTCCGAAGCTTCCAACATGTCAAAAAACGCCTTCGCTCGACGGTTAGGCTCTTGTGGGTTAGGTGAATCCTGTGGGTTGGGTGAGTCTCGTGGGCTAGGTGAGTCTCGTGGGTTAGGTGAGTTAAACAAGTTGCACTCCACAACATCAACTATCATACCTCTCAATCCCCCCTCATCGTGATGGTTTTCGGTTCCCTCAGACTGAGATGACTCACCATGACAAATCCAATAATTGTAATCGGGTGAAAAACCACTATAGATGACATGTTCCTTCACTACAAGGACCTCAAGAAATTTTAGGTTCTTGCATTTAGTACACGGACACCTAACCTCCCCCCTCGATGCGTAGTCTACCGACTTTTTAGCGACCTCGACAAATGACTCGACACCCCTCAAAAATTCGACGGTTGGACATCTCTTTTTATCAAGTCTTCCCTCGTACATCCATTTCCGTTCAATTCTCTTCATTTTCTATGTTCAAAAAATATATATAACATATTAAAGTTTAATTTCCCTACTTTAATTTATAACTTACTAAATGAATATTTAATCACCATTTAATTTAAACTTAATTTCTCTAACTAATATGTCAAAGTAAACCCAAATGTATTATTAATTTAGAATTGACCTTACAAAAATTTAGTAAACTCAATTCCTTAAAAAAATTAGTCACCGAATTTAATCACAATTTAATCCCAATTTACAAAAACCCTAGCTAATTTATCAATATAATGTAAACCCAATTCAACCGAACAAAACACAACAATTCATGGCTTAGGGCACACAGAAACAGCTTAAACAGGTCAAAAAAGGGTCAAATTTTAGGATACAGATATCAAAATTCCGAAAGCGCCGCTAACACCTATTCACAACCCCGATCAAGATAGAAGTGGTTTCGGGAAAATCCGGCATTATTACGACACCTTTTGGTCCGTCTTAAGTCACACAAAACCTCACGGGCTTAAACCAAATTGATCAAACCCTAGTCAAAATAGTGATGGGCAAAAATAATCTAACTAATCGAGTTTGGGATAAACTAATCAACCTAATCGAACTTGGCCTAAACTAATCAACCTAATCGAAATTTAGACCTAAACGAAATTAACTAATAACTATCAACAAATAACCCTAACAATGAAGAATATGAACTAATTAAATTAAATAGAAACGAAATAAAGTAAGAAAACATACCGAAAATAAGGAAGAAAGGATGAAAAATGAGGGATTTGGGTCGGCGAGTGTAGAGGGAGAAGGAAGAGAGCGATTTTTTTTTTAGGAAATGAAGGGGGAGAGGGGGGGCAGCGGGTATTTGACGCCATACTGAAGACAGATGGCGTCCGCTGTCGGACGTCACATGCGGACGTCAATTGGCGTCCGACAGCGGACGCCATTTTGCCTAAATGGCGTCCGACTGTGGACGCCTTTTGTCCTCAACTTCAGCCATCCTCATCTTCAGTCGGACGCCAAGTCCGGCGTCCGACAACGGACGCCCGGTGGACTTTTCGGACGCCATTTAGGCGTCCACATGCCAAGGACGCCAATTAGGCGGACGCCTGGGACAGTATTTCTTGTAGTGTAGTAAACCAAGCATTTTCGTACTCGCACTATGTTTCTCATTCTGCATACTTTCATAGGGTCGGATTCTTAAATTAATTATGTTCTTCAGAACGATGTCTGCTAATAATGGCCGGGATTCCCTTAGATGTTTGTTTTTTTTGTTCAACGGAAAGCGTACTTAATCGATATCTAGTCTTAACTCGATCTTAATCTGTTGGGTTTGTTGATAATGACTCCCCTATTTAATTTGTGTTTTCTTAGCTCAAACTTTTCAGGTTGTGCTTAATCGAGAATTAGTTGATGAATGTTGAGAACAATTGATTGATGAATATCAAGATAAACTACCAAAGAATCAAGAATGTCAATGAATGTCACTTTGTAAAGATAAGAATTTTTGGCACATTGTATTAAGTTCAAGTAATTAGCCAAAAATAAAAGATTTCAAGTTTCAAACTTTTCATCTTCTTAAATCTTTTATTAAATTGACTTTGAAATGTGAAGGGTTGATCAAACAATAGTTTTTATTTTAATAAAAATCATTTTCCAAAACTATCTTCAATTTGATTGAATAGCTTTTTACAAACTATCAAAAGGTGACTTGTTTCTTTCCCAAACAAGTCATTGCCTCAAAAATTGGTATTTGTCATTTCCTTCTTGTTTCAACCTCAAATCTGATCTTACACTTATTTTTGGAAAATGTTAGAGTTGCTTTCCTTTGCTTCTTCATCCATAAGTTTGCTCTTTCATTCATGCAATTCTTGTAGAGACAAACCTTTCATCAATTTCAAAAAGGTTTGACTTTTTTAAGAGTTAACTTGTCCATTATAAATAAAGGAGTCCTCCTTCTTCACTTACTAAGACTTTCAGCATACTCACATTGCAAATTGTTCATCAAAAGTTTTAATTTTAAAACTCTTTGCAAAATATTTTCAAAGTCTTCAAAGTCACAGTCGAACGAACTGCTACACATGAATACTCTTGTCTAACTTGGTTATTAGATTGTAATCTTGTAACTTTTCTAAGTTATTAAGAGTCATGACCGGTGTAGGTCATTGGTGAGTTAGAGACGGGGTAGTCTTGTAAATTCAAAGTCGTAGCCGGGGTAGGCTATTGGTCGTGACCGGAGTAGGTCATTGGAGAGTTTTGAGATGGAGTACAGTAGTCTTATAAACTCGAGAGTTGTAACCGGAGTAGGTTATTTGTAGCTTTTTATTGCAAGGGTTTAAGTTTTCGGAGTAGATTACTTAACATTATTAATAAAAAGATCATTGGACGTAGGCCTTTAGAGTGTTGGCCGGACAAATTCAAAAACGTAATGTGGTCAATCTTCTCGCTTTATTTCCGCTGCATACAACGTAGAACACATGTCATTTGGCTTTGCTTTAATTTGTTCGTGGATTAATATTAACTTTAGTTGTGTTTTTCATAGTGCATGCAACTATCAATATACTGTAACATTCCTCTGTAACACAATCTTCTATTAAGAGGAATATAGGCAGTCTGACAACAGTCGACTATACTGTGACATTTGCTCTGTGACATTTGCTCTGTGGCCATACTCCTTGCCAAGGCAAATTAGTTACAGCCTGACTGACTGTTGCATTCACTTGTTTTCACTTCTTTCATTTTTCTTTATCTACGTAGTTTAACTTACTTTAGTTAATAAAATTTAAGTTAAATTTTTAAAAGGTACATAATTTATCCCCTCTTCCTCTTAGGTACTTGGGATTCATAAACCCTTCATAATCACTAGGCTAACATTTTTTCGATACGTTTCTATTAGTTTGTGTGTTAAGGTAAAGTATGAGAGCAAGTTTAATGCAATTTTACGTCTCGCACCTACTTTTACTATATCTCACACTTTGTTCACGTTAATTCCAAATTTGTCCTTGCATTATGTATTAAGTTGTTATGTTCAATTATTTTGATTAGTGTTTGATCATTTATTTAGTTATTGTTTTTAAAACTCGTAACGTGTTCAAAAAAGTTATAAAACCGTAACATATTTAAAAATCGTAAACATACATAATAAGTTGGAATATTTAATTTCAAGTTAATATTTTGTAAATCACATCGACCTTTTAGAACTTAGAAGTATTGTCATTTAATGTCTTGACCGTAAAACTCAAAAAAAAAAAATCAAAAAAAAAAAAAAATTGTCTTATATGACTACACAAACTCGCAAATAATAATTGTGTTGAATGCTACGGAGTATTTTATTTTATCCCACTAGCTCCATTTTTTTGGCAAGAGTTATTGGATTATACGAAATACGGAGTATTACTTAATCTAAGCTCTAGAAACTAGTTTATTAGCGATTACATTAACACTACAGTTAACAAAGCATAGAGAAATATACGATGAAAAGAGTAACAAAGATGTACAATATCTGAAATAGTAGTAGTAAAAACGTTTGCAGGTTGAACTGTTGAAGTAGCTCCAATTTTTGTTGGGCTATAACGCTCTAAGATTGAGACTTAATAGGATCAAGTCAAGAATAGATGAACCATCAGTTTGAAGTTTGAACACGAATCCAAATCCAGAATAATGGCTCAAAACATGCAGCCGAGGGATTAGTGAGCCAAAAGGTTGCGATCGCCCATCCAGAATAATTGCAATTTTTGAATGGGTCATTTCGATTTGCACATGAGGTTTCGAAGGGGAGATCTTCCATGACTTTCTGAAATCGGAATGCAATTATTTAAAAAACACAGCTCGGAACTCGGAAGTACATACTACTACATAACTATACAAGGAACCCACAATGAAATACAGTAGTACATAATTTAACCAACCTCCCTAAACCCAGCCATCAGCTCCAAAAGTTCATAAATCATATACCGGTTACACTTACACCCTCACCAAATAACATAACCTGTTTTTTTTTCTCACATTTCTTAGCTTCTAGTACTTCTTTCTTATTCATGGGAAATCATATCCCCCTACCTACCATTACACTCCCGGTATTATCATTAGTTTCGGTTTGCAATAACGTGGTATGCCAAATATACCTAAGAATCCTGGCGCTCAGCAAATTCCTCTCCTCTTTCTTTGTGTCATCCACCAAAACGATTCTCATGTCCGAATAATTCACATATTATACAACTGGTGTGCCCTCCCGATTGAAACCTCAACAGTATGATTGATCAGTCTGAGCAGATACTGATCTCATCGAGAGCTTGTGTAAGCTCCAGCTTGACCATGTCAACTGGCTTATCCACTTCAATTGTCACCTGGCTGTCTTTTTCGGACCCGTCCACAGCTGCCATGCATTCCTGGAACCTGAAGCAGGTTATGAGATGGTCGTTGGTCAAACCGGCTGCCTGCATGAATGAGTACACCACTGTAGGACCCACGCCTCGAAACCCTCTTCGAACCAGGTCTTTGCTGATCGTTTCTGCTTTGGAGGTTTTCACTGGCACCTGACGGGAGTACCGGAACTTGTTCACCTGCGGCCTTTGATTCATAAACCCCCATACATATTTATCAAATGATCCAACCTCTTTTTGAATCTGCCAAAATTAGACAAGTAAAACAACTGATTAGTATCGAGAACAAGGACCTTTTGGTGTAAGAGCACAATTAAGATTTGGCTAGAAATCAACAATCTTAGAAATGTCAACCATTATAGTAAATCGCTAAATCCAGGCAACGACCAAATTATAACTATAAAGGTTTTTAAGGCAACTGCAAGTCATCCAGACTGTTCGGGGGAAAGTCATTATGAGTTTGTCTTTTTTAGAATGTCAGATTGTCACTTGGTCATTTTATTGTCAGCGGTTGTCGGATCAATCGTACCATTTCAGGACAAGACTGGTATTAAGATATGATTTTCAAATTAGTCATTTTTAGGTGTTTTGGCCTTTTGGGCCATTTCCAGTCTGGTCAATTTTGATTCACGACTGCTTCAAGTAGTTATTTGGCCAAGGCTCACAAGGCCTCCAAAGAAAGGGGGGAGATATACCTTGCACACTTGACGCGCATTTTCAACAATGTTACGAAGCTTCATCTCGGATAGTAAGCTACTGCCAAGAGTTCCTGGACCACAAATCTTCTTCTCATTTAATTTAGAGACTGAGACGGGATCAAACTCCAAAAAGACTTCCCTAACAAGTGACAGGTCAAAAAGAACTTTGTAAGTGTTCAATCATTGAAGTTTCTTATGTACAGAGTATGGAGTATAAGTTAATCTACAGTCAAATTCATCACTGGAAAACAGGGGTAAATGAATAATGTCCTTACCTGAATGTACTTCTCTTATTTAATATTGTAGGCCATGGTAATTCAGCTAAAGCAACGGAAAGACTAAGAAGCTCGAACAATTTTCTACAATGGAGAGGTATAAAAAACCAATGTGATGCAAGCAAATTTTAGAATAATTGACTCAAACTCGAAAATATAATTGACTTAACATACTTGTCATCATGGACTGGAATTCCCCATTCCTCATCATGAAAAAGGGCATAGGACGGATCTTCTTCAGGAAAGGAAACAGTATTAGGATGAAGACAATTTAATAGCTTCCGAAATATATTAGCAATTTCATAAGAAAGGCATTTACAGATCAGCATGCAAATAATAAATTCCATAGAAGTATAAAATATTAAAAGTTGTGGGTGGGACTAAGAAAGTGTCAAGATCATTATATCATCAAATCATCTAGAGCTGCATAAAAAAAGACTCAAAAACAGAAAAATGCATATAATGTCGCCCCTAATATGTGGTTTGACAGTACAGTAAACATCGCAACGAGTAAGCACGCAACTCTACAATGTTATTGATTTATGTAAATCCAAGCATTAAAAGCAAAATTACAATTTTCACTTATTTACAGCTGTTCATCTCATTACTTCTTAAGACCTTCTACCTAAGCCATTAAATTTGTGTTTATAACCTTCTACAAGGAGTTTGACATTTTCAGCTTAAATTGCCTTTGACCCCAGTGTGCAGTAAACATCTAATTTCCACGCTTCTAGCTCATATTCACTCCCCCTAATAAGTGAGTATCAAAGCTGTCAGCCTGTGAGACATAATGTACATTAAACTCGGTGTAAATTTCAGTAGCTGCCATAAAAAGAATACTAAATCAAGGCTACACCCACTGAATGGACGCATCTCAAAGCACCTTCTTGACACTTATATGTTTTAAATATCTGATTTTCAAGAGGACACTAGAATGGGGCGGGGAAGGTCTCTCTTCACGAAACTAATTAGTGAAAACCCATTTTTTAAAATTCATTTGAGCAAGTCCCACATTTAAACCCTGCATCATAGAAGTTCCACAAATTGATCGATAAGTGTCATTGTATGCTTATCTGGATTGATAAACCCCAATGCCTTAAAGGCTCCAACAAATTGAGGGGGATTTGTTGTTTGGGATGTACACAACCTTACTCTAGTATTAGCAGCATAAAGAGATTGTCTTCAAATGAACCATAATGAAGATGCGAGAACTGCATTAAATGACTGCAACTTCACAATAAAACCAAGTGCAGCCAGTTTAGAAAGTCATTTAGCTATATTCCATCACAATCCAAAACTAAAGAATACTGAGTTTTTGACGCCATTGGAAATAGAAATATTACATTAGAGATATGACTTGCTTAAATTAATTCTCATTAATTGCCGACTGGTGAATTGGCCCAAACTTGGTAAAAACACATCTTAGCTAGACCTTCAACTCAGAGTGTCTCAAACTTGTGAAAGTTATGCCAGCTTTTTACCAAACACTCACTTCACAGATTTTAAGCAAATTATACCCAAACTTCACACAAGCAGGTACTCCCAGATATTTTTTTCAGCCCGGCGAAAGCAAGTAAACTAAATCTTTCTTGAAAAGTTAACTAGGTAGACAATTGGACGGTAGCGAATATTGACTACACTACATTAACTTTTGAAGATTCAATAAAATTGAAGAGTATAAAAAAAACACCTATAAAACCAACGTTTAAGGTCCACAATTAGTACTGATACAGATTTAACATCATAAACAAACACCCCCTATAATGTAAGTTTCAACAAGTCTTGACTCTTAAAATGTATAGTCCACAACCTACACTCATAGTTTCAACTTTTAAAGATACAAGTTGCAAGTTTATTAAGATACAATAAAATGGGCAGGTTGATAAAACAAACAATTTCAGAGATATGTAACATTCACACAGAGACCATCGATAATAATTCCAATTTCACAACTTTGTCACTTAAGGCGGTCATAAAACCTTGTCCCTCCAACTCCTACAACCCAGACATGTCAAATATCACAACTTAATGTAGTAACAATTTGTTATGGGCAGTCCAAAACTATGAGTCCTATCACGCTAAATGTCAAATAACAGAAAGCTACGGAGTACAATCTATTTCTCCATGTACAGCAATGATGCAAATATGTAGCTGTAAACAAATAGTACACCATCCCCTCACCTAAGACATACGTAATATCTATCTCTGGATTTAGATTGAATTAAACTTTAGGGTGTGTCTTCTGAAATCGGGTATGACTTGGGTATAATCTATAACTTTGGATTCAGTTCAAATCAGGTTTAATTTGGGCCGAACCTTCTCTAAACCAAGTATGAATGTATGCTACAACTATTATAGACATTGCACAACAGTTGGTCCAGGAATACAACACTGGTACATCCATGGAACACCATACAGAAAAAACTTGAGCAGCACGAGAAAACAAAAAACTAAAGATAGCATTTTACTCGTCAGCTTTCCAACAATCAAATTTCCGAACATCGCGCAGTTCAGTTACACCACTGAAATGTAAAACCAACAAGTCATAACACATCAAGAACAGTATTAAAACAAAGACAAATGATTTGCAGAAGGAATCATACTAATGAATGTAGCATTAAAATATGAAAAGAGATCAAAATCATACCAGTAGAAGGTGTAACCCAAGCACACCTTTTCTTCACAATTACGCCATCGACTTCACCCACTAATTCTTTTTCATCATCATTCAACCCAATTTTGTCGACCCTGTTATAATTACCATAACTATAAACCTTGTCCAACTTAGACACCCCTTGCTTCCTCCTCACACTGGGTACGCTACTGCCGCTGATCCTCCCCGTGGATGCCCTGCTGTGAGATGAATCTGTGGATGCCTCCGACGAACACGACGCATTCATCGACAAATTCCCACGCAACAGAAAGTTCCCGTGTCGTAGAATCGAGGGCGCACTCAAATTCCGCATTGAGGGCGACAATGTGGGTGTTGCTTGAGCTTGATTCTTCACTTTCTGATTTTCCGGAGACATTTCCCCCTTTTTACGGAGCTTATTCCCCGGGCTTTTCTGAACCGTTCTTTGCTCTACTTCACCTAATTCCATCGATCTAACCCTAGGTCCACCTGACATTGATAAAAATTACAGAACAGCTACCCAATAAAAACATTAAAAGGAGTAAATCGGAAGTTTACACTACCCAGATGCTAATACACTGCGCCCTTGGCCTGATTTAGAGTGGAATGAGGGTTTAACTGAGGAAATCACACTGACCCAGGAGCTATATTGCATGAGGGAGATTGGAGGAGGCACATTGTAGGAAATTTGGGGAAAGAAGAGTGGAATTAGGGTTTAAGAATAAAGTTAAATGAGGGAGAGATTGAGGAGGTACATTGTAGGAAAGTGAAGAGAACAGTGGAAATTAGGGGTCATTTTGAAAGTGAGTAGAAATGAGTTAGTAGAGAAAAATAGCAAAAGAGGTTTGAAACGGGAAAGAGGCTGAGGAGAGGGAGCTTATGAAAGGATGCTTCTAGTCTTCTAGAAAGAATGAAACAAACAAGGAATAGGCAAGTGTCTGTAGAAATCCAAATTCTTGTATATTCGTCACAAATTTATAATCGATCAAATATTTTTTACATAGTAACGGGTAAAGATAAAGGATCTGTTATTTCCGATGTATTTAAATTTGTCTTATTACTCATATATGAGTAGGTAATATTTGACTTGTTATAACTTTATGATGGATATATACTCGTTACTTAAGAGACCAATGGTTATAGATTATAGAATAGAACAGAATAGATATAGATATATTAAAAATGTTTATTTTGGGTGCAAATGGATATGTTAAACACAAATGTTAAATGGGGGTTTGGTAAGTGTCTCCCTCCAATTAGAGGTTGACACTTTGAATAGACTTTGCTAATTATTAGCATGCCTCTTTCGCCCTTGTCCTCTACTCTCACTCATCTTTGTGTTTCTCTCAACTCTCAACCATGTCCATGTGTTTGTTTGTTGATCCCCATAGTGTCCTAATCGGAAAACAAATACTCAAATTAACATGTAAGTTGGTAAAATGATTAAACAATGGAGTACAATTAGTAGAGGGTAAGATAATATTCTCTCCAACTCAATTGAATTCTTGTGCATTTTGTCACCGTTTATAAGTTTTCTATGGTACGAGTAGGATTTTATTCAAGCACAATTTACTAACATGGACTTAATACACTCTTAAACATGAATCCTCATCGTCATCCAGACTATATACATTTAGTGATTGGTAATGGGTAGCATCCTATAGCACCCGATGTTTCATAGGTTGGATCCAGATCCAGTTCGGACCCGCAAGAATCTAAAATGTTTGAACCCTTACCTGACCCGATGGGTATTTGTAGACTCATGTGTCCAACATAAAATGTACTTTTTCTAACATAAAATGTCACTAATTGCAATTAAAACGTAAAAATAAACGTTTGAAGGCTTACAAATTACTAATAGTCGTTAAATGTTTGGCATTTGTGACTTTTCTTTTTAAATTGTTTATGCATTAAGGGTCTAGGGTAGGTAGGGATTGGGTTTTACCTAAGAATCTCAGACATGTACATTTTTAGGAGGACTCATATCCGACCCGTAACCGCAGGATCCAAAAAAAATAAGACTTATACCTAAAGATGGCGATATATCTCGGATCCTATCCAGATCTTCTAGACCTTATACGAGAGGGTAGGATATGAATCTCTTACTTTTGAGATCCTTAGGATCCGATCGGACCCAAATCCATATATAATTATGACGGTCCGGATTTGGATCCCCTTTTCGAATCCTTAGAGCATTCACAATGGTAAAACTCACAAATTAGTTCTTCCCTTGCCTTGTACTCTCTCCGTCCCGGTGAATTATTTGTCTTTCATTTGGGCACAAAGACCAAGAAACTCCTAAAAGTACCAAGAAGCATGGGGTAAATGATTGGGCATGGAAAACTAATGAGGGGAAATATTGTTCCATTAACTTTTAAAATAAATCCTAAAATAGAAAAGTAAAGAAATGATTGAGACACCTAAATAAGAAATAGACAAACAATTCACCTAAACGGGGAAGTAATATATTCACAATTTCCATATTTAATAACTTCTAGTTAAAAACTTAAAACTTATAATTTTGAGAGACTCATTCTTATTTTTCTTCTCTAAACAAATTATTTTATTTTCTTAGAAAAATATAAGAACTTACTCGTACTTCTTAAATAATAACGTAATAACTTTATATTATAAAGTTCTTGGTGACAAACTCATTGTGATTACTCTTATCAGACCCTTATAGTTTTCTATATCTAATGTTTTCATGGCCGAACCCGATTCACAAAGTCAATTTTAGAATGAAAAATGTTAAATCATACCCAACTTTTTACTGATTTTTACCCACATTTCCCAAATTACCCTCCTCTTTTTTTTTTCCTCCATCAATTCAACTCCACAATCCCTTTTTCCCCCTTTCTTTATCGTATTCACCCTAACCCTAACCACCATGTGCATCACCTGTCCGTAACCCTAACTACCATATCCACCACCTTTCCTCCGACAACCACCCCTAATTAGGGTCTAATTAGATAGAAAAAATCAATAAATGTAACATCCAATGATTATATTAAAAATAATTTTTTTTTTAATAAAAACAAGGGTTATTTCATAACAATAATACCAACTATGGGGGTGCTTCTTATATTAACTAGATTAAAATCTGTGCAAATTGCACGGTGGCATAAAAAAACACGTGATGAAATAATTGACAAAATAACGAATAGTTTACATGGATCCAAACTATAATCGCTGAGATCAAAATAAATAATACAAAAACGAAATTACTTTTTCCTAACGAGTCTTTTCTCAATCCTAACGACATTTTACCGTTTTATTCCTCTCATTTCACTCCATCCAGGTTGTTTTTCTCTCTGAATAAATCTCAAAATTCACCTACCCATATACGCACCATGAACCACCAATCGGTGGCTGAGATGACTGGAGTTCACTCAACAGGGGCTGAGGTCGGCGACCACGGCAGGGGTTAGGTGGGGTCGGGTCGGAGGTGTGGGTCAAGTGGTGCCTGGGCGGTGGGCGGTGGAGGGATGGGTAGGGTTCGGGTCGGAGTCGATGTTGGGTGGTGGGGTGGCTGGATGGTGGGCGGGTCGGGTGGGTCGGTGGGGTGGCGTAGTTAGGTGGTGTCGTGGTATGGTGGGGTTGGGGATCGGGGGAGGGGGAAACTGGGAAAGCACACGAGGATTGGTTTTTTTTTTCCTTTTTCCTTTTTTTTTAAATTTTTAATTATTATTTTTATTTAATTTTTCCTTTTTTTTCCCGTGGTATTTGTTGTTTTTCTTCTTTTTTTTTTCTTATGGTTTGTTTTTTCTTTTTTTTGTTACGTAATCATTTTGTAAATATTAAACAATTATCAAACAATTTGGTAAATAAATAATCGATTCTATATCATCGATAATTGAATTAAAAGTCATAATCGAATTCGGGAACGATTGATTATCTAAATTGATGGAGCGAAAAAGAAAGAAACGAGGTTGAATCTCAATGTAAAAGGTAAAGCTTATATAAGGGTATAATGGGAAAAACATAGAAAAATTCGTTAGGATTGAGTAAAGGCTTGTTAGGAAAAAGCACAACCCTACAAAAATTTGACAAATTTTTCCAAACTGATCGAGAATCTGATGAAAATATTATGATTTAAGTTGTTTAAATGAAAACATCTAAAATAAAGGGATATAGAGATGATGGTTTGGCTGTAACTTATTTATAAATGCGATCTTTTAATTTTGACATTATATTCGTTGTATTGAAATTGCATACAAAAGTAAGCATTCTTGAAGCCGATAACAGTAGTACGGAGTAGTTAGTAGTAATAGTATGTCCTCAACATTCTTTGTAGTTGAAGAATGCAAGGGAAGGAAGGGAAGAGAAGAAAGGAATGATGAAAGGGAATAGAGGGGAAGGCCGGAAGGGTAGGATTCAGGAGTAGATTGTTTTCATAGCAATATGTCAATATATTACAGTCTTACAGACTTACAATTATTCCGGAAATGATCAGCTTTAGGAGCTTAGACAGACAAAAAGGCCAAAATTATTAGCTTTCAAATTAATCCCTATGCATGGTTGACACCCATGAACATTAAAATAATAATCGTATATGATAAGTAGCAGCAACAACATTTGTTACTGTAATGTCCATTTATTGCAATAATCCTATCAAACAGATCACCACCTGCAATCATGCATTCTATTCTGTCATCCATTTTATTTCCGAGTTTCCGTCGATGTCCGTGTTGGAGTGATGGCATTCAAGTATAGTTGGTATCTTGGTTTTGCTATCCCACATTGGTAGATTTGAGAGCTTAGCTCTTATTTATATTTCTTTCTTGTTTTGTAGTAATTAGTTGTGTGACTAGAAGGCTAGTGAGCCTTTTACGGTGTGTGTTGGGCTCGTTAGTATACCACACACACGCGCGCGCCGCCTGGCCCGGCTCGGGTTTGGGTAGAGCACCTGCGGTGCGGGCTGTGCCTGACTTTTACTTCTTTTTTGGGCTTTTTGTGTACTGTGATTGTGTCTTGGTTCATTGGGTTGTTGGCTGTCCAGATACACAGCTTTGAGTGAGTCAAACATAGCTGTTACGGGTATTAAGAACATCATTAAGGAGGGGCCTTAATTGCGTGATATTAAGGCCTTAATTACGTATCTTTTAGGAGCTATTTTGAGGCTCCTCCACCCTATATATACCTCTCCCATTTCAGACACAAACACACAGCATACACACGCAAATATAATCATACTACATCATACTGCAGTCAATTTCTTTATCTCTTCTCATCTCGATTCTGGGTACTGTTGAGTTGTCGTTCCATAGCACTGAAACTCGAGTGGTCGTGTTTCAGTGCTGCAGTGTAAACCTTGGGAAACTACGGCATTGTAGGCGATAACCACCCGAGTCGCGCCGATATAGTTTTCAAGTTAGTGGCATCCATACCACGACACTAATTTCTGTTCTTTGTCCGTTTATTGTCCCGTCCGAAGCCTCAGTTTGTCGCTGTTGGTGCTGCCGTGTTGCCTTTGTTTGTTTCGGTCTCGGTTGCCTCAGTTTGTTTCGGTTCCTGACCCGATTCTCTTGTTGCCCGATTCCTGTTGCCTCGGATTTTGTGCAGCTTCTCGGTTTGTGTTGCAGCTGCTGTCCGTGTTGCTTGTCGGATTGCTATTACAGTCCTGCGTTGTCTTCTTCGATTTGCTGTCTCTCGTTTAATTATTGTTTTGCGAACCAACAATTTGAAAACTATATTTTATTTGTGTCGCAGACAGAAACGAGATTATATGGCTGTTGTTTCAACCAACTTTGCTGCGGTGGTGGTTGAGGCCAATCTTGTGGCGAACGCGAGTGACTGGGTTTTAGACACAGGAGCATCAAGACATCTCTGTGCTAATAAGGACATGTTCGCTGAGTTTGAAGATGTGGCTGATGGTGGAAAAGTTTACATGGGTAACTCTTCCTCTGCGCTGATCACAGGAAAAGGCAAGGTCTTTCTTAAATTTACCTCTGGGAAAACTCTTGCTCTTCATAATGTTTTGTATGTCCCTACTTTGCGTAGAAACCTAGTGTCTGGTGCCTTGTTAAACAAAGTTGGTGTGAAACTTGTTTTTGAGGCTGACAAGGTCGTAATGTCTCGCAACGGGGATTTTGTGGGCAAGGGTTATCACAGTGGGGGACTATTTATTTTGAACATTGACTCTTCTGCTATTAATAATAATTCTTCTGCTTCTACTAATTATATCGCTGAGTCTATTGATGTTTGGCATGCTAGATTAGGTCACGTGAATTATGAGTCGGTTAAAAAATTGAAAGCAATGTCGCTTATTCCATCTTTAACCACCGAAGTCTTCACTAAATGTCCTAGTTGTGTAGAAGCTAAGTTTACTAAGAAGCCTAGTAAACCAGTTAAAACTAGACAAACGAGTCTTCTCGAGTTAATTCACACCGACCTAGCTGACTTCAAAAGTACTATGAGTAGAGGAGGTAAATATTATTATGTCACATTTTTTGATGATTTCTCAAGGTATACTAAAGTGTATTTACTTAAGAATAAAAGTGAAGCTGAAGAGATGTTTATTAAATACAAAGCTGAGGTAGAAAATCAACTTGACAGAAAGATTAAAAGAGTCAGGTCTGATAGAGGTGGTGAATATAGCTCTAATTACTTAATAGATTTTTGCGAGAAAAATGGATTAATTCATGAGTCTAGCCCACCCTACCAACCTCAGTCCGATGGAGTAGCTGAACGTAAAAACAGAACTTTAAAGGAAATGATGAATGCTTGCTTTTAAGTTCTGGCCTTTCTGACGATATGTGGGGGGAAGCGGTGCTTTCAGCTTGTCACATTCTTAACAGAGTACCTCATAAGAAACTAGACAAGACACCCTATGAATTTTGGAAGGGCTATGCCCCTAACTTAAGTTTTCTTAAAGTGTGGGGGTGTTTGGCTAAAGTTGGTTTACCAAGTTTTAAGAGGCCTACTATAGGGTCTAAGACATATGATTGCATTTTCATTGGTTATGCTCAAAACAGTGCTGCTTATAGATTCATGTCATTGAATGATCGTTCTATTTCTGAGGCAAGAGATGCCGAGTTTTTTGAGCATGTTTTTCCTTTAAAGAAAGTTGTTGATTCACCTCCTGAATTGTCTGATATGCCTATTAATCCTGTTGATAATTCTATGCATGCTAGTAGTAGTACTGTTGATGATCATGCTAGTGAACCTAGAAGGAGTAAAAGGCCTAGAATTGAAAAGAATTTCGGAGATGATTTTATCACAACGTTCTTAACTGAAAATGCTAGTGATGATTGTACTTGCTTTGAATTTGTTTCTGCTTTTTTAATAGAAGATGACCCAAAAACGTATGATGAAGCTATGAGATCCATAGATGCTATTTTTTGGGAAGAAGCTATTAAAAATGAGTTAGATTCTATTGCATTTAATCAGACCTGGGAATTGACAGATTTACCTAAGGGTAATAAACCCATTAGTAATAAATGGATTTTCAAAAGGAAACTGAGACCTGATGGTACAATAGAAAGGTTCAAAGCTAGACTTGTGGTGAGAGGATTTACACAAAAGAAAGATATTGACTATTTTGATACTTACTCACCTGTGACTAAGATTTCCACCATTAGAACTCTTATTGCTCTGGCTGCTATTCATGATCTTGTTGTTCATAACATGGATGTTTAAACTGCTTTCTTGAATGGTGACCTAAAAGAAGAGATCTATATGACACAACCCGAGGGGTTTGTGGTAAAGGGTCAAGAGAGTAAGATGTGTAAATTGAGAAAATCGCTGTATGGTCTAAAACAAGCACCTAAACAATGGTATGAGAAATTTCACAACACTTTGATTGAGGATGGCTACATAACTAACAATTCTAATTTATGTGTGTACTCTAAGATGTTTGGATCAGACTGTGTGATTGTTTGCTTATATGTTGATGACATGCTAATTATTGGTAGTAATTTATTTGTTGTAAATAAAACCAAACAATTTCTGTCGTCACGTTTTGAGATGAAAGACTTAGGAGAAGCTGATGTCATTCTTGGAGTCAAATTGATCAGAAACTCATCTGGAATATCCTTAAGTCAATCTCATTTTGTTGAGAAAGTGTTGAAGAAATTTGATAGTTTTGATGTTACACCTGCTAGAACTCCTTATGATGCTAGTATACCTCTGTGTAAGAACTTGGGTGAGAGTGTATCCTAAAAGGAGTATGCTAAAGTTATAGGAAGTGTGATGTTTCTCATGAACTGTACTCGACCTAACATTGCGTATGCTGTTAGTAGGCTAAGTCGGTATACACATAACCCTAATAGTGAACATTGGAATGCTCTTCATCGTTTACTAAGATACTTGAAAGGAACAGTTAATTCATGTCTACATTTTGGTAAATATCCTGCTGTGTTAGAGGGATTTACTGATGCGAACTGGATTAAAGGTAATGATGAAACAAATTCTACTAGTGGTTATGTGTTCACCTTGGGAGGAGGAGCTATATCGTGGAAGTCTGCGAAACAGACTTGTATAGCAACCTCCACCATGGAGTCAGAGTTTATCGCTCTTGAGCTGGCAAGTCAAGAAGCAGATTGGTTGAGAAACTTACTAGCTGACATACTAGTGTGGGGGGGACAGGTTGCACTGGTCTCCTTACACTGTGACTGTCAAGCAGCCATCGGTGTCGCTAAGAATTATGTCTACAATGGTAAGAAAAGACATATCCGAATCAGGCATGCTGTGGTGAAACAATTCCTGAAAAATGGAGTGATTGCAATAGACTTTGTGAGGTCTGAACGCAATCTTGCAGATCCTTTCACAAAAGGATTACCGAGAAGAGCAGTTCTCGAATCGTCGAGGGGAATGGGGCTGAGATCCTTAAGTCAAGATTAGAGTATGAATCTTGATGGACTCAAAAGCTTACATTCCTATGGCGATACATGATCCATAGCCAGTTTTGGTGGTGCTTTGAGACGCACTTGATGGATTGTAAAGGTTGGACTTATGTCCTTAATGGCTTACATGATATGTGTTGTTGAGAAGCACTGAGCCACCTACGTGGGTGTGATGGTTTAGCCGCCACCTAGTTGAGAATGCAATTCTCACTAGAACACTCACTAAACCAAGGTAAACGCATGGCTTTAAAACCGTTGCACTTTGAAATTGCGGAACGATGACTTTTTGAAGGTATGATATGTGTTGTGGGGGTCTCAACCGAAGCTCAACTAGGAATTCAAATCGAAAGATATTCACTAGTTGTAAGTAAGTTGTTGCCTCACCTCACTAAAACGTCAATTCAAGTCGAAAGACATTGAACGTCTAAGTATCTCGTCCTTCCTTACCCAGTTTCTTTCTCCCTTCTTCTTCTTCTTCTTCTTCTTCTTCTTCTTCTTCTTCTTCTTCTTCTCTCTGCCATCAGTGGGGGATTGTTGGAGTGATGGCATTCAAGTATAGTTGGTGTCTTGGTTTTGCTATCCCACATTGGTAGATTTGAGAGCTTAGCTCTTATTTATATTCCTTCCTTGTTTTGTAGTAATTAGTTGTGTGACTAGAAGGCTAGTGGGCCTTTTACGGTGTGTGTTGGGCTCGTTAGTATACCACACACACGCGCGCGCCGCCTGGCCCAGCTCGGCTCGGGCTCGGGTTTGGGTAGAGCACCTGCGGTGCGGGCTGTGCCCGACTTTTACTCCTTTTTTGGGCTTTTTGTGTACTGTGATTGTGTCTTGGTTCATTGGGTTGTTGGCTGTCCAGATACACAGCTTTGAGTGAGTCAAACATAGCTGTTACGGGTATTAAGAACGTCATTAAGGAGGGGCCTTAATTGCGTGATATTAAGGCCTTAATTACGTATCTTTTAGGAGCTGTTTTGAGGCTCCACCACCCTATATATACCTCTCCCATTTCAGACACAAACACACAGCATACACACGCAAATATAATCATACTACATCATACTTCAGTCTGTTTCTTTCTCTCTTCTCATCTCGATTCTGGGTACTGTTGAGTTGTCGTTCCATAGCACTGAAACTCGAGTGGTCGTGTTTCAGTGCTGCAGTGTAAACCTTGGGAAACTACGGCATTGTAGGCGATAACCACCCGAGTCGCGCCGATATAGTTTTCAAGTTAGTGGCATCCATACCACGACACTGCTTTCTGTTCTTTGTCCGTTTATTGTCCCGTCGGAAGCCTCGGTTTGTCGCTGTTGGTGCTGCCGTGTTGCCTTTGTTTGTTTCGGTCTCGGTTGCCTCAGTTTGTTTCGGTTCCTGACCCGATTCTCTTGTTGCCCGATTCCTGTTGCCTCAGATTTTGTGCAGCTTCTCGGTTTGTGTTGCAGCTGCTGTCCGTGTTGCCTGTCGGATTGCTATTACAGTCCTGCGTTGTCTTCTTCGGTTTGCTGTCTCTCGTTTAATTATTGTTTTGCGAACCAACAGTCCGAGCACCAGGCCATAGTAGTAATAGTCATCGATTTTTCAAAAACTGTTTTTTTCTTTGATTTAATTAGTCAGCGGCTTGATTGTCAAAACTCAAGAGGGGTAATAGATGAGATTGGATAGTAGAATTAACGGTTGCCCCTTGGTGATCATGTTGCAAGATAAGAATGTCGATACTATCGCTCGTGTAAATGGCTTTAGATTTAGTTGTCAATGCAGAAATTAAACTCGATCACATTTGATGCTCATTTTTTCTCAACTGTCCTGACTCCTGAAAGATAAACTACATGACACTCATAGATTTTGTTGTTTCATCATGAGGGTCACCTCCTCAGGTTCAACCCTGCTCTACATTCCTCCTTTCAACACCTAGCCTGATGTCACTCAGTGGATATACTCATTCATAATCATTATAATTAAGCATCCAATTAAATTGAGCTTGCGTCTTCTGTTGGACTGCTGCATGTGCTAACCTCCAAAAACTGAAACTCTACCAGTTCATATTAATCATGTTCCTTCTTATGTTGGGGGGTATCATTTAGAAAAATGACTTGTCTTGAACTTCATAATATCACACTCACAGCAGAAAAAACATTCAGATGCTTACTTCACAGTTGTCGGCTTCCAATTACAAAAAAAAATCACTATAGAAGTATCAACTTAATTACTTGTTGTAGATTAATAGTCTAATATACTTGAAGAACATGCTGGCAAGCCAAGAATTTCATCAAACAAACTTATATATTCAATTTCAAAGCTTTAATCTTGTTCATTATATCGACAAATTATAACAACAATCTACCATGATTTATCCACTCTTATAAATCTCCTTTAAAAATAAAGTTCTAATCTTTTAAATGAACCCACTTATATCTTCAAGTAAAATGATGCAGGAGCATAATAAACAATACTGTAAAAGAAAAAAAACACATTGAATACGAACAAATAAAAAAGCAATCAAATAAGGAATCTATTCACGATATCGATAGACCAAACCTAAATGTTTGGAGCAATTAGATTAGAGGAAAAAACAACATAAAACATATAATTAAGAAAATATCATAGAATTAACAGAGAGAGGGGGGAGAGATATACAACAGACCTTGAAGGTTAAAGCTATGGAGAGTGGAGTGGGTGCGCAAAAGGCGGAGAGTTTAGGAATTAGGATTAGGTTAAAGCTGCGGAGATAGGAACCTGCGATATTGGAGTACAAAGTTCATTAGATCTTAGAGTCGGGTCCATCGATATTACCTTAGAAAATGTATGTGATGAGAATGATAAGGAATGTCTTTCCCGTGTCTGAAATATTGTAGATAATCTTTTACCCTATGAACTTGAATAATGTCACCTGCAATGATTCAATAAAAAGAGCAATATTTTATGGACAAAAGGAAATTGAGAACAAAGAAGCAGCTAATTTGTAGCCTTCTATATATATGCTCATTTCACATGTTATAATATTCACATTATGTAAACAAAAAAAGTCGTCATATTTGTAACCGAAAATTGAGTACACTGTGCCAATTTGAACAAAACTGAAATTTATTTCATTCAAATATACAGATGTAGTATTCTGGTTAAAGTATAAAAGGAGTCGAGGATCATATTCGTCTAGCTAGTTGATGGGTGAAAAATTATTTAAGCATACATCTGAGATCATTTAATCGAGTTATGTGTTAATTCTGATGGCTCATGTAGTTCAACTAACTGAAATTCATGATCTTCACGTTCTTGTTTTTTGTTTGAATCAGCAATTTATATGTTGCTGCTAAATTTCATATTTGCATTGTTTTCAAAGAAGCTAGTATATGGACTAAGCTACTTGCTTAATTATTTATTTCATTCAAAGATGTCTAACTGACCTGTTTCTGAATGTTAATGTGAGTTTTGGTTAGTCTACACATTTCTGCATTTTGAGACTCATATCTATTTGCTTGCTAGCACTTCAATGTAGGTCATCTAATTGTCTGACCTATGTTATTCATGAATTAATTTTTCGTGCTAGGTGGAAAGGCAATAAATCTACCAAAATGGTTAATTCGTGAATCGTATAATGAATTCGTTGAGCACTATAATTGCCCAATGAGATTTTTTTACAGTATATTTCTGTTTTTATTTTTATTAATCTAGACCATTTTTAACCTTCCATCTTCAAAAGAAAAGCAAGTTATCATTATTGCCAATAGTAGATGGACGAACTTCAATTCGGTATACCTGAGAATAAATATAGCAAACCTGGCAGCCATACTCTTGTGGGAGCCTAAACGCATTTCCCCCCGCAACCACCGCTAGTGATGAAGATGATGCTCCACCATTGTTGAAACTCTGGAAAAAAAATCCAAAAAAAACATACCCATCAAATTCAATGAGAAATATAATACTCGTAAGTCAAATTAATAAGCAAAGGGAAATGAAATGTGACTCTATTGTTGTTTTTTCTGCGGGCTTTAAGACGGTTTTTAATGCTTCTAATTAACCATTGTTGTTGTTCTTGTTGTTGTTAATGGTGATGAATTTGTGGGACTGCGGTGGAGATGAAAAGGCGAGAGAAGAATATATTAGGGAATTTGTGGTGTGTGGAAAAATCATCAGTGTTGTGGTTCATCATGGTCGTCGGTTTTGTGGGAGAATGATGAAGACAACTTCAACCGGAGAGAACCTTCTGGAGGAATGGAGCTTTTAGGGGAGAAATGGAGGGGAAATAAGAATTATAGGGTAGACAAACAGTTTCTAGTGATGGGAATTAGGGGAGAAGTGGGGGTTTTGGAGATTAGAAAATGTTATGGTTAGAGCAGTAAAGCAGTAACTGCTCCCAAAATAACTGCTACATAAATGTTTTAAGTCAAATAGTTTGTGCCACGTCTGCGCCAAGTCATCACCACATGGAATGCTGAGGTGGGTGAATATGGAGGTTTTAAATGTTTATGCTTTAATATATAAGAGATATCAACTATACGTAATCTTGTTTTAATATGAATTATCCCCTCGTTAATCTCTCATTATAACAAGTTACCGGTTACTTGATCAGCCGGTTCCCTTCTCCTTTTAATTTCTTTTTGAATTAAAGTCCCCCTCCCACCATCCTCTGTACATTTCTTCCCTCATTACTACGTACTCTCCTCTCGGCTTTGCTGAACTCGACATCTCCTCTCGCCATTGCTTTTCTGAAATTTTCTGAAATTAGGTAAATAGATTAGAGCATCTTACTTTGAAATTGTGGTAAATAGATTGGAGCATCTTAGCTGACGTTTGCAAAAAAAAAAAAATATGACATTTGAAGGACACAAATTAGAGAAATATTCAGATGAATAACTACATCTCATTGTGTCAATGAGGTTTTTGAAGATTGATAATGAAGGATGGCTTTTAATTTGATGAAGATAAAAAGGAAGAAAAAGAAGAGGCGCACCAAAACCAATTAGAGGATACAACCAGTTGTGCATAGCCAGTTGTACATAGCTCTATGTACAACTGATTTTAAGATTTTGAGTTTTATCACAAAGATTTCGAGTTTTGCTGTAAATTTTCTGAGCTTCAATGTAAAGAGTCGATTTAAATCACATAAATGTTTAAGATCAAAAACTTACAACTCAGCTCAGAAACTTTTATAAGCTCAATAAATATACACAAAAGCTCAAAAATTTTGACTTGGTTGTACAATGCTATTGTACAACCAGGTGTATAATCCTATTTTACCACCAAAACCTAGCAGGTCACAATTAACGGTTTTTACAGGTAAAAAGGCATTGATTATGAAGAGAGATTAATGAGGGGATGGTTCATATTAAAACGAGATTACGTATAGTTGATATTAATATAAGAATCACCCCTAGTTGGTATTATTGTTATGAAATAACCCTAAAAACAAACCCAATTATCTCAAATGCAATTAGGGTTTGATTAGAAATTAATCAATATGATAACATTTCATAAGTATATTAAAAATTAAAAAGTGAAATTAAAGTTAGAAGAATCTAATTAAGGTTTAATTAGAAGTTAAATAAAAAAGCAATCGATTATGATAATTTTCAATAAGTATATTAAAAAGTGAAAGCATTATTGCAAAGACAACAAAGTTACTTGTTCATGTGCGAATTATGATCCATAATAATACAATTATCGAAGAATTTGGTATGGTTTTGAGCGATTAAAAAAGAATACTGAGTAATTTGTTAGGGTTAAGAAAATTGGAAAAGATAGAATTTTCTAACTGAAAAGGATACCGAAGGAAAAAATAATGAAAAGGGTTTTTCTATGGGGTACCTCTGAACTATCGTCTTTTCCAAGTTGTACCCCTGCCTTTTTCGAATTACAAAGTGTACCCCTAAACTTTGTAAATTACTCTATATTGTAACCAAAGTTAAAATTTTCCAACGAAAATTTTTCAATTGATGATATAAATAGTGATTATTCTCTATTTTACTTTCATCAACCATGATATATTTCTTCAATTTGCATCCTTTACTCGAAAAATTTCATTCCACTACACTACGACATAGGGGTGACGAAGAGATTGGGGTTGAAAGATTTAAAAGAGTAAGGGAGATAGGTCGACGTTGGCTGACAACAGAGGTGCATTATGATGAGCAATTGGTGGCTTGGTGAATGGTAAAGAAAAAGAGGTGTTTGAAGCATTCAATTAGATTGATTTTTTTTGACAGAACATTCAATTGGATTGATTAATATGTTAATTATTTATTTTTTAAAAAATAATTGTAATACATTTATCACTTTGGTTATGATATGGAGTGATAAGTAAAGTTCAGGGGTACACCTTGTAATTCGAAAAAGGTGGGGGTACCACTTGGAAAAGCCAATAGGTGAGAGACACCCCATTGAAAAACCTTAATGAAAATTTGGGTATGAAATAGTAAAAGATGGGTATGATTTAGCAACTATGTTTCAGAATTTGCAAATTGCAATTCAGAATAACCTTTAAAATAATCAAAACCCTCAAATGTCTAATTGAAACATTAGTTGTTCCTTCCCAACAACGACGTCATTTCTTCTTCGTCTACTTGCCGAGAGATGCTACTTCACAAAGTATGTTGCCATTTGTCAACTTCCTTCATAATGATTGTCATCACGTCAGCACAACTCATTTCCTTCAACGTCATTCGGTGTTCTCCTTTATCGGTGGTCATTTGGAGGCCTATAGTTAAGTACAATGTGCACTAATTCACTTCCTTTTTCAATTACTCTCTTTCTCCTCCTCTTTTTCATCAATTCGATTCATTTTTTATCGTATTATACGCAAATCAATCAATTTAATCTTTGACTTGATTTCATTGATTGTTTTATTGACAAATATTTACCTCAATTCTTAGTGTAAGACTTTTTTAGGTTTGAAATTTCACAATACTTGTATTAGTATCATATTTTGCAACTAAAATTTGGAATGTGGTATTAGTAAATATTTTTATTGGCATAGGAAATATTAGACCCATACATATTGTCTCCTGTTTTACTGAGATCCATATAGTCCGGATCTGGATCTTGAAATTTCATACCCTTCGAATCTGGATATACCTTGGGGAGAAAGGATATGGATAAATGGATCCTATAAGATCAAATCCGGTCAGATCATACCCTTTGTCATCCCTACCTGAACTCAACCCATTATGGTAAGACCTAGTGGATCTTGGTAGAGTCCTGGATCCATATCATCCATAAATACATTTTAGAGTTGTTCACGGGTCGTACCGTCTGATTGGCCCGTTGCGTCCAGCCTAGATTTTTAGCGGGCTTGGGCACAACATTTTCAAGAATATACATCTTAATCATATTGCATATGTTATGTAGAGTCAGTTCGGTTTGTCTTTACCAAGGTTAAGGCATTTAAGCTGACTTTGTGTTGTGTCTTAGTTGTCCACCCAATTTCCTTGGTGAATCTGTGACGAACCAATTGATATTTCGGATCTTTTGGAGAGCGTGCAAGTTGCAGGTTGATGCTTAGAATGTTTGGTATGTTTTGGTTGCTTGTGTTACGTTTTATTTTATAGTAGTACCGCAAGCGTACGGGTATTGTAGCATACGGGTCGATCTCGGGGAGGTGAATGATTAAGTACTAGCTAATTTTTTACTCAAGTTATCTACGTCGAATAAATCAAAATGGTGATTATATAACTAATTTCTAACAAACTAGATGTAATAAATCGAGATGAAATCAATAATTAAAAAGACCTAGGGCAGTGGTTCACCATTAACATGGATTATCGATGCAATCAAAATGTGACACTACTTTGTCAAATTACCGTCTTGGGTGAGACTAACATTCCAATTTTAATCAATACTTTAAATTCTCCGTCGAGACATAAAAAGTCTATCTAGCATGTTATAAATCCTATTCTCATGGCACGAATAACAAAACTAGACGCATTAAGAATCGATACTAACATGTCCCAATTATTCCAATTCACTATTCTCATGTGAAAATTCAAATCTTGTTTCGGTTTTCTAAATTAAAACCCGACTCTCGCCGTAATTAAAATTGAGTAGAAATTAATCGACAAAGATACAAACTTTTAGGCAAGATTCATATGAAAACATCCAACTCTCGTTGTAATGATAATCTAGACTCAAACCTAGCAATTCAAACTAATCAATTAATTATTAAGCACAACCGAAACAAACCCAATTCAATAATTCAACAAAGCGCGATTAAAATCAAAGCATCATCAATAACCCATATTATCGGCTCACCGAGCCCTAGATAAAAGGACTACTAACAATTCATAATAAAAATAACAATCAACAAATTAAATAAAGAGTAGAGAATTAGAAAAACTTAGTCTTGAATAATGAACAAAATGATGAACGATCGTTTCTTCAAGGTCTTGGAATAATAAAACTAAAATGCATAAATCTAATAAAATTGTATAAGTTTTGATGTATGTAGTCTAGGAATGATATTCCCTTTTCTAATAAAACAAATGTGATATATGTAGGATAGAATAGGAGGAAGATTAAGAGTCATTGCACGGGTAGCTGTTCGCTAGTAGCGACACATTTCGCTACTAGCGGCACTCTGGAAGCTTCACAAATTGCATGAATTCTGATGAAGCCTCTACTAGCGGCAGTTTTGCTCTTCGTCATCCGCTAGTAGCGGCACTTGAAATTCTTTATTCTCTCTTCCTTGCTTTTCCTTTGATTTCTTCTCTTCTTTTCTTCATTCAACCCTCGATATAATCCGGCATTTGACACGTATACCACCACTATAATCCGGGCATAATAAAATAATTTCTCGGCTCTTCAAAATAGCTAGAACCGTCATCAAAAATCACATACATAATCAAACCATGTGAGATCATCGGAAATGCTTCAAATATCATTATATCGCCCCAAAATTAACTCTCAACACCACAAATACGACGATATATACTCATAATTAGTGCTAAAAATAGCACTTAACAGCTTGGACGAGAAGGGCGTGCGGAGTTTTGACATTGGTCCAGACCAGGCTTCACTTACGCGTTGTATTCATATTCTAAAGTACCACCGTTGCTAGAGTTGTATATTTAACCCATTTTAGTTATGGCGCTGTAATGTTTTATCATGTTTTAAATTGGTTGGTCTCCATATTGTATTGCAATGACATTATTAAATCGGATTATCCGAGATGATAACACATTTATTTACTCAGGAATGTCTTGGCAATGTTCCTCGGTAAATGAAGTGTTACAATAACTCTCAACTATCAGAAACTCTCAGCTAACAGTAATTAATGAGAATAATAATTCCGAATTCTGCAGTAAAATTACTGTTGTCAATAATTTTGAGTTCTATAAATCATTGTCGATATTTACAGACAAATAAACATTAGTTAAGTAAAGATTACCGAAATTATGTAACCAAGTAAATAAACACAAATTAATGGAAAAATTTGTTACTTCTTCGCGCAATTTTTTTTTATATATTCCGAGTTTTATTGAAAAAATTAATTAAATAAAAATATTACTCCGTAGTAATTACTCATAATTTAAGCGAGAAAGGGAATAAATGAAAATAATAAAAACAATGTGCGAAATATATATACTTATACTAGTAGATATTCGAAAAAAAAAAATAAGGCATAAAAGGAAAAGAGTAGGAGTTTCCCGTTAAGATTAGAAGGAGCGCATCCAACGATCCAAAACATTGCACCAACAAAAAATTCGACCGTTGGGCCTCCTTCCCCCCTCATTTATATACACACACCCTTTTCTTCTCTTTCCTCCATCTCCATACTTACATTCATTTACTTAGTTTCAACTCCACAATCTCGTTCACAGTAGAGAGAGAAAAAGAGAGAGAGAGAGAGAGACGAAGAATCAACCATGGCAGCCAGAGTTCTTCAGGATCAACCCAGAGGTAAAACCATATTCTGGAACTGACTGAGTTTCCTTTGTAATCTTTATTCCCTTTGTTTCTTTCATTCATTGTTTACTGCTTGGAATTCGCAGTGGATTGTTTTGGTTTCTCTATGAATTTTATCGAATCATCCTCTGTATTTCGTGATTCGGGTTCGATACTTGATTTACCTTTCTTTCATCTGTTTCGTAGTATAATCTTTGAACGTGTATGGGAATATGGGATGTTCGGATTATTACTGTAATGTTATGGGACGTATTCCTCACAGTATGAATATTTTATATGATCTTTGATTTCCTGTAATGCTTTTGAGGCTTCTTTGAATTTGATCTGTGTGAATCCATGGGAAAAATTCAATCTTGTGCTAAATTTTGTGTAGGTTGTTGTAATGGCTGATGATTGTGCACTAACTGATTTCAATCGATAGATTTTGAATGGGAGTTCAATCTTGTAGGGAGAATTTAACTGACAAATTGGAAACATTTTTGGGGTTGATATAGGTGGTGTTCAACAGAAGAATGTACAGGGAGAAAGAAGAAACAGAACTGCTCTAGGAGACATAGGGAATGTGGTGACAGTTAGAGGAGGCGGTGTCATTAATCAGCCAGCGAAACTGCAGGCCGTAAATCGCCCTCTAACTCGGAGTTTCTGTGCTCAACTCCTTGCTCAGGCTGAGGCTAATGCTGATAAACAGAAGGTACTGAACTCAATGCAAGATTTTACTGTATTAGACAGTCACACTGTTTATTTAATGTGACTGAATGCAAGCAAGAACTGGCAGAAACTTAATTGATTGGTCATCTGATATTGTGCAGAAACAAGGAGAGCAACTGGTGAATGTTGAGAGCGTGAAAAAAACAGTAGCAGTTCAGAAAAAGGTACCGGAAAAGAAGAAGAAGGCTGAAGTGGTTGTAAACCCTGAAAAAAAACCTTCTGCACATGAGAAATTAGTGCAAAAACCAGCACCTAGCAAGAAGAAATCAGCAAGTTTAACTTCTTTTCTTACGGCTCGCAGCAAGGTATATATAACCTTCATCTTGCTCTTTCAGACTATTGCTATTAAGAGGGTGAAATCTTATTTTTAAAGGTGATTGATTGCAGGAAGCCTGTGGATTGGCCAGAAAACCTGGAGAACTGGTAGTCAACATTGACGAGGGTAGCGTAGAAGACGAATTGGCAGTCGTAGAGTATGTGGAGGACATCTACAAGTTCTATAAACTAGCTGAGGACGAAAGCCGGATTCGTGATTACATGAGTGCACAGCCTGAAATCAGTGAGAAAATGAGGTCAATCCTTGTAGACTGGTTGATTGAGGTTCACCACAAGTTTGAACTTAGACAGGAGACTCTTTACCTTACTGTAAACATCATTGATCGATTCTTGTCGATGAGGGCGGTGCCTAGGAAGGAACTTCAGTTGGTGGGGATTGCCTCCATGCTTATTGCTTGCAAATATGAAGAAATCTGGGCACCTGAGGTACTCAAAAATTATACAATAGAACTAGGAAGATTTTCTCCTCTCTGTATTTTTTTGAGTTAGGGTTACTGAGTTTTGAAAATTTTGTCAGGTGAATGATTTTGTTCTGATATCAGACAAGGCTTATGTAAGAGAGCAAGTGTTGGGTATGGAGAAAGCGATACTCGGGAATCTGGAGTGGTATTTGACAGTTCCTACACCTTACATGTTTCTCACCAGATACGTGAAAGCGTCCGTTCCTGCTGCTGCCAGTTCTGAGGTACACATTCATTCTTGTGTAGATTTTGGTAAATCTTAGAAATAGAATTTGGTGTTTGCCCGAGACTGACTGACGGGGGTTTGGTTCTTGTGTTCAGATGGAGAAGATGGTGTATTTCTTTGCAGAACTTGGGATAATGAACTATTCGACAACAATCAACTACGCACCATCCCTTGTAGCTGCTTCAAGTGTGTATGCAGCCCGCCACACGATGATGAGTGCCCCTTGTTGGACGGAAACACTGAAGCACTACACGGGCTACTCAGAAGACCAACTCGAAGAGTGTGCTAAACTGCTGGTGAGCTTTCACAAGGCGGGTCCAGGTCCCAGGCACAATGCCGTTTTCAAGAAGTACTCCAAACCAGAAGCCGGATCAGTTGCCCTGCGCCCTCCTGCCAAAGCCCTCTAGGAATTCAACCGTATTTGCAGTCAAGACTTCATTGACATTATTCTCAGCTCAATGAAGATAAAAACTAGTTTCAGTTGTCATTCATAGTATATACCATCATTTATAGTGATGGGCCAAAATTGTTTCTCATTTAGCATATATAGTCATTGTTGATCAAATACATTTTCAACTGATATTGATCAACTGCGCATTTCATCTGCTTCGTTTTCTGTTTCTTATTTCAAAAGCCCGTAGGAACTTTTCCTGGTAAGAGGAAGGAGATGATGTTGGGAGGTAATCAGGATAAGGAGAGATATGCAGGTTCGCAACACAGAGATATGCAGGATAAGGAGAGAATACCTAGTACGAGTACAACACTGTATCAATGCAATAAAATTTTCATAGGGACGAAAAAGGATTCGTGACAGACGCTGGCTAAAGAAGATATTCTCTAGCCTAGAGGAAAGAGAAGAACTAGAATGTGTATTGATTCGATGTCACTACGATGAGCATCCGATTAGAGTCAATTGATATCAGATTGAATAAGGAGGGACGACTCATCAACCTCTCATCATCCTCATATCATCCGGTCTCACATGATGTGATATACCATCTCACACTCGCACAATAACTGATTGTCATTAGTTCTTTCGAATCCAGCCTTGATGATTGAAACCGCTCAGAATCCCAATCCAAAAGAAAGAAGAATCAAAGCTTGCAATGAAATCAAATAAGTTTTAAAATTTTCTGATTCACCAAGCAAAGAGTCAAATTTGAGATTAATTGCATAAATGCGAAAATTTATGTTGCCAACTATGTCAAACAGTTTCTATCACTTCTAAACAAGAAGATGCCACCAATCAAAAGCACTAAGAAGTTAGCCATAATGATGCAAGCTTCGGCACTTGGGTCCCAGGACCGTAAAAACTGTTTTCAGATGTTGCTTAACTTGGAAGCTCAGTTGAGAGGTTTGGCACGAGTCGAAGGATCTTCCTTTGATTCCACATGTATCATGAAAAGATAACCGAGACACCAAAGAAGAATGTACTGGAAAGGCACCCACGAAAGACAAGCCAGGAGACTCATGATGCTTCCAACATACTGAGGATCTTTTACATATCCAAATGGGAATTCTGTCACCCACGGAATGCTCTTTCCGAAGCGAACACCGTAGTAAGTGCCGGATTCACCCAGCAACTGATACACCCTGTCATCAAAACCTGAATCAGGCCACCGTGGCATTTCTTTTCGGGAATCAATAACAAGCAAAAAGATAAAATAGAACAGAAATACCAAGCCCTCAAACCTTCTAACATATATACCATTGCAAAAAAACATTTTAGACAAGTGTTCTGCCAAATAAATATATGGTCTCTTTGAAAGACTTTTGGAGTTCAAAACCTTCTAATTGAATCAAGATCACAATTTTAACAGGTTGGAGTTCGAGTAAAATTAAGAGCTTCCTTTTTCCAAGTTGAAACGCAAATGGAAACTTCATTTAGTGTTGCACACTTGTACTCAACAAAAGTATGTTAATTGCAGGAAACGCCATGTGACTGAAATACAAATGCATCTAAGTTAAACAAAAGAACTGAAAACTGGGAGGTGTCATTAATATGAAGTCGCTAATCACTAGCCGTATCGAAATAAGGTGTCTATAACACAAGCGAGCATTAGTTTTCTTTTGGAACTTCTTAACAGGCTTATTCCAAACAACCAAATTTTGCTCCGACATCCTAATATTTCTTCGATTAACAATAGAATAAGATTATAAAAAGAAACGAAAGCAACAAACTTAACCAAGGTTTAGTTTGGCAATGAATCAAATCAGTGAATAGAAAATATAAAGTCCAATAATCAGTGTACCAACTCAAACGAATTATGATTCAGGAATAACGGAATTCCTGAAGATGTTTGACATCAAACTCAACTTAAACTATTGTTTCTGTTAAGAATAGATCCAGAGACTAACTTCTTTTTGGTTATGGATTATGATGGTATAAGCCAAAATACACACTAAGCTAGCTACACTTCTATATGCACAGTAGTAGTAATTTAATGCAATACTAGTCACAATTTTCATAGTGGCTTATCTCCAACACAGCAATCTTAACTTTCTAAAGTTCTTTATTTAGACAGTTATATCTTTCACGATATTCTGAAACTTAAGCACGTACGAAATCTCCAAAGTCTGGAAGCCACCTAAAAAAAAGATGTATGCATGTACTCATTTGGTGACATAATAAGCACTACGCCTTGTCGCCTCTCCATTTTAAAAAGACACAACTAGGACAAGGATTGCCCAAGTGGACGAACAGTAAGAACCAGAGTTGGGAATGTCGATCGAATCCAAAGCATACAACAATGGTCATTTAATCATGGAAAAGATGGATCTACATGTGTTACATAGCATCCAAGTATACATAAAATCCTCCAAAAAAAAAAAAAAAACTTTCAGACTTTCAGTTGCTTTCTAGGATATATCTTCTTAACTGAAATCCTCAGCCTTACGAGTTATGACTCCTGCAAATATCATGCACTAGTCACCATTCCTTAATCATAAATCCCTGTACTATAGCAAGATGAAGGCATGAGAGCATCCATCCATCGACAATTCTTGGCCCACCTTTTGCTGAAAGCTTGATCAAATCACCTTCTAATAAAGGTTGATATTCTACGAGTAATTGGTATGATGATGTTATAAGACAAGACTAATATACTTCTATATTAGTGACATATCCGAAAAGATATACGGAGTATTAGAAATTGCCAACAATACAAATCTGCCAACTTTGTCTAAAAAGCAGAATGGCAACACAAAAATGATTTCCATTTCTTTACTCATCAGTGCAGTGCAAGCTATATTTTTATTTGCAGTGTCACCAACACAACTAACAGCATTTATATAATAATGACACTGCAAAATGACAATTGTTAAGTATACATCACCATCCATTTCCGACTTCTTAAGCTAACTTTGTCCATCAAACATTGAGAGTTGAGAGTGATCCCAAATTCAGTGATGATAGCCAAAAACACATTCATCAAATAGGACATGTTGTATGACTCCATCTCCCTCTCCCTTTGATAAAAATATTACCAGCATCTTGGTATATGCCCCCCCTCCCCTCCTTCCACTATAATCTCAGCTCTTTCAAGTGTTATTAGCCCTAATTAAAGTGTTGCACCAAAAACAAATCAAACATATTCTACTCAATATTTCTATTCCTTTTAGCCCACTTTGGAGGATTTGTTCCAGGTTATCTGGCATTTGTCGATTCGAGATCATCACATTAATCCTTATAGAACTATACTCCAAATATTATTATCACACACTTGCTTGCTCCTCAGTTCATTTGATAATTTGCAATTTCAAACACAAAAATGAAAACTTTATTCCACCATTGCACTGGATCAGTATGATTCAGCATCATATGTAACAAGAACATCAATAAATCAACAGCCAACACTCAAATATGAACAAATAATCCCATTTCAACATAACCCATTATAAGAAAAACATTAAAATAAATAAATAAAAATAAAAAGCAATGAGACCTGAAGTTGAGGAACTGGCCAGCAAGAAAAAGGGGCCAGAAGTAGAAGGGAGGAGGCCATGAAAAAGTGGAAACAGAGAAGAGAGAGATGAACTGAATAAGCTTAAGAAGATGAGAGACATAAGCCATGAATTTAGAAGGATCATTTCCTTTGCCACAGAGATTAACCCATGTTTGTGGGTTCTTCCACAGGAAATAGTAAAACGGAAATGGCACTATCACTCCTACACCTCCCAATATTCCCATCTCTTAACAATCTTGTCTGCTTATGCAAATCAACAACGAATTGAATTGATTGCTGGGAAAAAATGCTTACGATTTCTTGCTCTTCATTCTTCAATGTTGACCCTCCTTTCAAGTTCCAATCATTTAATACTCCAGTGCATTAGTGGCAGTCCATGCCCAGTCTAGTCTTGCCTGAAAATGAGGCTATCAGCCCAAACTTCACTCGGGCCTTTAGCTAGCTAGATGCCATGGTTGACATTTTGTAGGATTCTAGGAGATTTGGGTGCTAAGGCTATCAACCCTTATACATTTTTTAACTTATTTTCGGCTCAATTAATTCATCCCCTTTCCACTAACCAAATAAATGAGCTAGGTGCAATTCCAACCCTTAACCTTATGTGTATCACCCTTCTCCGATACCAACTACACTATAACATCTTACTGATTAAAATATCACTACATCACATATAAAATGTAGACACCGCATTTTGACTGCCAGGTATCTATGGTAGTCTCCGAAAAACACCCGATGATGATCGGACGCAAACGTGACTTGGTATACTCGGATTTGGGCTCGGAATCCATAATATCCGACATGTACTTTTAGCGGAGTAGAAATCTCACAAAACAGACCTCAAATTCAGGCCCAGTGGGTCGTCCCGAGCAAAATAAGACTAATTTGGGCCAAAACCGACACCAAAAATAAATCCCGTCTTTTGACGACCGGGTCAAAACCCGGTCAAAGACGAAACCGTCTCATAAATCAGCCAAATTCAACTTCTCAAAACTGGCGCACAAAATCAGAATTCAAAAAATCAATCAAAACAACAAAATCAATTCTTTCCTATTTTGTCTCGATTTTCTTGACCCACTCGATCGAGTGGATTGACCCACTCGGTCGAGTGGAGCGCCAAAACCGGGTTTGGCCCGTTTGCAAGGGTACTCGATCGAGTGCACTGAGCCACTCGATCGAGTGCCCCTATGTCGTGGGGTAATGCTTATAAATAAATACCCCCTTAACCTCTTTGCATTCCAAGTTTTGATCAATGCATTCTTAACCTACATTTACCCTACTTTCAACCCTACTTCATCTACACTACAAGCCTTAGTAACCCTAAGCAATACACACAAAAAACCGAGCCTTTCGTCCCTCGAAAACCGACGAAACACACACACACACACACACACACATACACACCATAACTCGCGTACATCCTCGATACTCCGGCGTCCCGTCGCTATTTACGAGTCCATTTCCGAGGCCTATGTAACACCCCGTTATTTTCTGAGTCAATTATAAAGTTTGACTTTTCTACTTTTATTTAAATCGGGTTTTTAAGTTGGAAAAATATTTTTAATGTCGTTATAAATATTAGAATATTTTGGGTCGTTTTATAATAAATCAGTTTTGATTTTCTTTAAGTGGAAGTTTGTTTTATAAACCGACTTTGTATCGGATTCGACTTCGAGTCAAACACGATAAGGAAAACAAAGAAAAAAGAAAAAAAAAGGGAAACCTATTAGTAAATCCTCTCTCTCTCTATATATATATACACCCTTGTATCTCTTTATTCATTCATTCATCCTGCTTCTTTCATCCTCTACCTCATCTTGCCGCCTTTTTCCATCCTTGTTTCCGGGTTGCCATCTTTCGATCGTATCAAAAGAATCGATTCTTCATCCTTACTTACTCTAGCACGTTTTACGTTCTTCTTCATCAAATTGTAAGTATCGATTTTTATTAAAGATCTTTATTTGTTTTCCTTATATAAATATATATAAATCGAGTTTTGTGAGTAATTCTATAGTTTACTAAATTTATGGAAATAGGGGTTTTGTATATAGGTTAGACCCGTTTTAATACCAATTAGATTAATGAATCAAATTATATTGATTGTAGCTTGTGGGTTCAAGGAGAAAGAATTTTTGGATTAGTATTAACTTGGATTGTCTGTCTCGAGAGGTAAGGACGTTTTGACCTTTTCACTTTAAGTAAAGAGCATGTTCGGTTTAAATTATATTTTTGAAACGGTTTTATAATTATTTTGTCAATGGTGGATTTTTACGATATTCTGTAATATTTTGGATATTGGAATTTTGTGACACAAGTCACATATTGATATTATTTTGGTACAATTTTTGGTGGTTATAACAGACTCTGGGAGCTCTGTTGGTCTATGAGGTTAAGGTGCGTTTGAGACGTCCCTGGGATTTCGTCCCGAAACTGAACTCCTGGCCCGAGTTGTGTTGAGTGGGGTTTTCCGGCCCCCACTTGCTAGGTAGTTAGACTTCCTCTTTTGGCAGCCTCATCCTACTGACTGCCCAAATGTGAGTAGTGCGCACTATAGTAAGTCTAGCTAAGCATAGGTGGTACCTCTAGATCGTGCAAAAGGGTAGGACCTTGGCACACAGGTGGAAACAATATATTTTGGTTTTGGTTTTGACTACTGTTTTCACAGTACTTTTGGTTTGGTATTGAGACAATGATATTTTAACTCTGATTTCAGTTTACTACAAATTATAATTATTGTTTTACGTTTTCAATATAATATATTTTACTCAGCTTTGCTGACGTCCTTTTGTTTTGGGTCGTTCCCCCGCTGGATCTGTACCTATTTATGTTTTGGGTACAGTTGATAGGTACAATTAATATGCTGCATGGGTGCATTTGGTTCGGGATGCTGAGCGAGGAAGGATTTTATTATTTAACGTTTACCTCCAAACTATATATATTTATGTTGAATTTTTGGGTTGAAGTTGTTTTAAACCGTTTTGGATTTTGTGGGACTTAAGTCTTCCGCTGCAACGTTTTCATTTAATTATTTATCGGATTTATATTTCTTTTTAATTCTTATAATATTATTTTGCCTTGCATTTGGCCCTATGAGCTAAATGCGAAGTAACGGCTTTAAATTTTTCTATTTTATTCTTCTATTTTTGTCGCGAAAATTTAGGGCTGTTACAGTTGGTATCAGAGCAATAGGTCTTTCCCAAATGTTTTGCAAAATTTGAAATGGTTTAAAAAAAAATAATACTACTTTACAAAAAAAAAAAACCTTTCTTTTTAAACCGAGAGTGATGGGTGGATTGGGTGCATTGCATATGCATGAATTATGTTATTTATATCTATATATATTTATATTTATCATGGTTTAGTACTGTTAATATCCTTGCCTAATTGAACTGTGATAGTGATGAATGCTACTTACATTAATATTGGTGATTGAACTTTCTTATGCTTGAACTTAATAGAATATTATTTATATCTATAGTAACAATGCCTCCACGAAGAGAAAATGAAAACAATGATATGGTCGCTATGATGGCACAATTGATAGCTCAGAATGCAGCTCTTCTCCAAGTTGTGCAACAAATGACCACTGTTACCCAGAATATGAATGATAGAGTTGAGAATGAGAATGATCCTACACCCACTGTTGCTGGAATGTCTGAAGCGGTACAGAAGAAGAAACCGCCGACTTTTACTAGGAAAGGGGATCCTAATGAACTAGATAATTGGGTTAGGGAGATGGAGAAAATTTTTCTAGCTGTAGGTTGTCCACATGAATTTCAGGCTAGGATCGCTGTCTTCTATTTGAAAGAAGAGGCGAATATTTGGTGGCAGACTGTGAAAGAGGACTTTATGAAACCAATTAGAAGAAGAAACCCCAATGGCACACACACACTATATGATAAAGATTGGGATACTCTTTAAGGAAATATTAGAAGCAGAATTTTTCCCAGAACATGTGAAACATCAAAAATTAGCTGAATTCGGAGACCTAAAGCAAACCGATGAGATGAGTGTGAAAGACTTTTATAATAAATTTGTTGAACTTAGTCGTTTTGCTAAGGAGCTAGTGCCAACTGAGGGGATTAAAGCATCTAGGTTTGAGGATAAGTTACATTGGAAGATTAAGGGTAGGTTTGCTGGAGAGACATTCACTTCATTAAGAGATGTCTATGCTAGGGCTGTTAATATTGAGAGGAGTAACCAAAAGATGGAGGCTGAGATGGTAAGTACTGGGAGTAAGAAGAGGGAGTTTCAGGGAAGTCAGTCTGACACCCGAGCGAAGAGAGGGAATTTCAATACTAATAATAACACCCAACACGGAGGGAATGGGAAGGAAGAAGGTAATAGCTGGAGAGGTAGAAACCAGGGAACACCTAATGACTTTACCCCACATTACTACTGTAAGTTATGCAAGGGAGATCACCCAGGCGTTGACTGTCAGGGAAATAAGGTGACACGTTACTGGTGCGGGAAGTTAGGACATCGAGAATTCGAGTGTAGGAACAAGAAGGCAGGGAAACCTCGTGCTACGCAATCTGCTAGTGCTAGTGTGAATCAGAATAACCGATTTGGGAGTCAGGGGAACACACAGAATTTTGGTAGGTCCGCAACTAACAATAATTTTAGGAATCCAGCTCCAACTCAGACCACTACCACAACTAGTAAACCCGCGGGCCAAGTAAATGCTGCACAGAATAGCAAAAAGCCTACTGGGAAGCTCTATGTCATGAATAGAGAGGAAGTCGAAAACACAGATATCGTCTCGGGTAATTTTCTAGTGAACTCTACTTTAGCTCATGTTCAATTTGATTCTGGTGCATCTCACTCTTTTATTTTAACTAAGTTTGTGGATAGAATAAATGTTGAACATATTGAAATCGTAGATTATGATTTTTTTTCCATGCCATTTGGGTAACATCAATTAATGATAGCGCTTGAGGATTTACCTAAGACTATATTTTCTACTAGATAATGCCATTATGAGTTTACTGTGATGCTTTTGGGTTGACTAGTGCACCTGATGATTTTATGGACTTAGCAAACCGAACCTTGAGGACTTACCTAGATAATTTTATTGTGATATTCATTGATGACATAGTAATTTATTCGAGAATGAAGAAGAGGATGAGGAATATTTACGGATGTTCTTAGGCATCTTGAGAGAAAATTAGTATTTGCTAAAGTTTCGAGGTGTGATTTTTTGGATGGTAAGAGTAATGTTGGGTAATATTATATCTAAGGATGGAGTATCAGTAGATCCTGCTAAGATTGTTAAGGAATGACCTAGAATGAAATCCGTGACTGAAATTCGTAGCTTTTGGGCTTAGCTAGTTACTATAGAAGATTTGTGAAGGATTTTATCCAAAATAGATAGATTAATGACTACACTGATGTAGAAAGCCATAAAATTTCATTGGGATGAGGGGTGTGAGGAATCCTTTCGAATTTTAAAGAAAAAAATTGACAACTGCTTTAGGATTGACCTTACCGGATGGAAATGAAGTTTCTGAAGTTTATACCTATGCATTTTAAGAATGAATTAGTTAGTGTTTTCAGCCGAATAAGAAGTGATTGCTTATGCATTTAGGCAGTTAACCTTTATGATAAATTATCCTACTTATGATTTAGACTAAGCAGCCGTATTAGTTTCTTTAGAAATTTGGAGACATTATCTGTTTGGTGTACCTAAGGTTTTTATGATCGTAAATTTTAAGATATATATTTACCCATTAGGAGCTAATCGTGAGATAAAGATGTTGGTTGGATTTGATTGAGGACTATAAGTTCGAGATTCAGTATCAGGTAAGAAAAGCCAATGTGGTGGCTGATGCTTGGAGTATGAGTTAGATCCTTTAGGAGTTTCCGAGTGGAAGTGGAGTCTAATCTTTATGGATTTTATAGCTGGGTTGTTAAGGTCGGAGGAAAGTAATAAAATGATTTGGGTTATAATTAATAGACAAATCAAGAGTGCACAATTTATTCCAATGAAGGATATGTGAGAGAAGAAGCAACTATCATGGGGTCTCAAAGGATATTATATTAGGTAGCGAACACATGTGTTCCAATATTTTGGGAGAAATTTAAGCCAACCATGAGAGACAAATAACTTCATCTTTTTGTCTAAGGTAAATTTTTCGTGTTTCGAGGACGAAGCTTTATTTTAAGGTGGGTAGAAATATGCACGACTACTTGTTTTTGTGGTAAACTAAGCATGTTCTTGTGTGATTTCATGCTAATATCTATTTATTGGTCACAAATATGAATATTTTGGCTATTATCGATGCTTAATAAGCACAATGTCATTGGTTATTTGTTATTACTTGAAATTGACATATTTGTGGTTTGTTTGTGCTCAACGCACGTATTGGTGATTTTGTGCTCAACGCACGTATTGTTGGTTTGGTAGTGCTAACCGCGATTATTTGATTGACTGATTGATTTTGTGCATTACGCAATTAAAATGGTTGAACTTGTGACTTTCAAAATTTTGAAATAATTTAAATATTTTTGTCCGTCATGCTCTTAACTTGACAAGTGATACTTTTACCTTGGAGTATGAGAATTTTGGGGGTGTCGAACTTTGGTATTATCTTATGGAATTAGGTGATCTTATCTTGTGGATTTAGGTGGTGGCAAAATTGTGTACTTTGAAATTTGAGAAATTAGGTGCTCTTGAATTTTTGAGGATTTAGAAATGTGAGATATCTTTAATGTTGTGTTTAATTTGACGGATTTTGGATATATGGAGAAAATGATTTATTTTAGAGATATATGAAGAATTTTGGTGGATTTTGGATATATGGAGTGAGCGGATCATTTTGGACATTCGTGAGTAATGAGAGACTTTATTTTCGAGGATAAGTTTAAACTTCGAGGACGAAGTTTTGTTTTAAGGAGGTAAGTCTGTAACACCCCGTTATTTTCTGAGTCAATTATAAAGTTTGACTTTTCTACTTTTATTTAAATCGGGTTTTTAAGTTGGAAAAATATTTTTAATGTCGTTATAAATATTAGAATATTTTGGGTCGTCTTATAATAAATCAGTTTTGATTTTCTTTAAGTGGAAATTTGTTTTATAAACCGACTTTGTATCGGATTCGACTTCGAGTCAAACACGATAAGGAAAAAAAAAGAAAAAAGAAAAAAAAAAAAAGGAAACCTATTAGTAAATCCTCTCTCTCTCTATATATATATATACACCCTTGTATCTCTTTATTCATTCATTCATCCTGCTTCTTTCATCCTCTACCTCATCTTGCCGCCTTTTTCCATCCTTGTTTCCGGGTTGCCATCTTTCGATCGTATCAAAAGAATCGATTCTTCATCCTTACTTACTCTAGCACGTTTTACGTTCTTCTTCATCAAATTGTAAGTATCGATTTTTATTAAAGATCTTTATTTGTTTTCCTTATATAAATATATATAAATCGAGTTTTGTGAGTAATTCTATAGTTTACTAAATTTATGGAAATAGGGGTTTTGTATATAGGTTAGACCCGTTTTAATACCAATTAGATTAATGAATCAAATTATATTGATTGTAGCTTGTGGGTTCAAGGAGAAAGAATTTTTGGATTAGTATTAACTTGGATTGTCTGTCTCGAGAGGTAAGAACGTTTTGACCTTTTCACTTTAAGTAAAGAGCATGTTCGGTTTAAATTATATTTTTGAAACGGTTTTAAAATTATTTTGTCAATGGTGGATTTTTACGATATTCTGTAATATTTTGGATATTGGAATTTTGTGACACAAGTCACATATTGGTATTATTTTGGTACAATTTTTGGTGGTTATAACAGACTCTGGGAGCTCTGTTGGTCTATGAGGTTAAGGTGCGTTTGAGACGTCCCTGGGATTTCGTCCCGAAACTGAACTCCTGGCCCGAGTTGTGTTGAGTGGGGTTTTCCGGCCCCCCACTTGCTAGGTAGTTAGACTTCCTCTTTTGGCAGCCTCATCCTACTGACTGCCCAAATGTGAGTAGTGCGCACTATAGTAAGTCTAGCTAAGCATAGGTGGTACCTCTAGATCGTGCAAAAGGGTAGGACCTTGGCACACAGGTGGAAACAATATATTTTGGTTTTGGTTTTGACTACTGTTTTCACAGTACTTTTGGTTTGGTATTGAGACAATGATATTTAACTCTGATTTCAGTTTACTACAAATTATAATTATTGTTTTACGTTTTCAATATAATATATTTTACTCAGCTTTGCTGACGTCCTTTTGTTTTGGGTCGTTCCCCCGCTGGATCTGTACCTATTTGTGTTTTGGGTACAGTTGATAGGTACAATTAATATGCTGCATGGGTGCATTTGGTTCGGGATGCTGAGCGAGGAAGGATTTTATTATTTAACGTTTACCTCCAAACTATATATATTTATGTTGAATTTTTGGGTTGAAGTTGTTTTAAACCGTTTTGGATTTTGTGGGACTTAAGTCTTCCGCTGCAACGTTTTCATTTAATTATTTATCGGATTTATATTTCTTTTTAATTCTTATAATATTATCTTGCCTTGCATTTGGCTTTGTGAGCAAGTGCGGAGTAACAACTTTAAATTTTCCTATTTTATTCTTCTATTTTGGTCGCGAAATTTTAGGGTTGTTACAGCTTATACCTAGCATGTATGTTGAGGGTGTCCTAAACCCCATCTTGATCTCTACTATCTCGTCTCATTTCTATTTACTTTATCGTATTTTGTATCATAATCATAATCGTAGTAGTAGCGTTAACACTAATCATTTCACTCTTTTTTTATCATCTTTTTATCATTACTAACGTTATTATACCGCGTATACATACTCTAGTATCAAATTTCGGTTTCAAAAACGTTTGACTATGATAATTGCCTAAGGTCCGTCTAATCCCTTTACGAGCAATGACGGAGGTGGAATCCTTTCGAGGAGCCTCGCCCCAATGTACTCAAGGGCGTGACGTGATCGCAATCGGTCATAGTTGAACGCATTTGATCCCATTTATACAATTAGTGCGGAACCCGTTGACACGAAAACCGACATCACATAATCCGAAAGGATTAGTTCCGATGTCGTGACTTAGAGGGAAGCATTTCGTCACTAATTCAAAATTTCTAATCTAACGAAAACGTTTTCATAAAAACTCCGATAACGGTATTATAATCGTTCATACACGATTATAGTACCGGAGGCCAAGTTAAATACAAATCGTGCGATATTTGTATTTGATTTGGCCGACCATCGATTTCCAATCAAAAATGAAACGAGTTACCACTCGTACAGGGGCTACTCGACCGAGTATGTAGGCTACTCGATCGAGTAGCACCCAAAAAACTGGGCAGTAGCTACGTAAAGGACGCACTCGACCGAGTCAGGTCGCGACTCGATCGAGTGGGTCCTGTAACCCAGAAAATCGAGAGCCTCGACACACATTTCGAGGCTCGACTTTTTACGACTTTAGTCATCACGTGTAAAGACCATCACGTGATCCTCCTATTTTCAAAACCTATGCACGTCACGACACGTAGAACGACTTTGACCGATCTTCTTCGAAGTAATAAGTCGGGACAAGACTATGGGACGTGGGATCGAGCTAGCAATACGCCACAGTCCCATGTTTCCATCTTTCGTTTGATGTACAACATAATGTACATTTAATCGGGGTTAGTCCATCAACACATTTCGCGGTCTAGTTTACATACGGGTCCGTTTCTATCATTACATTGCCTTTTATTATTTCGTTTATTATTTTTTTTTATGTATCGTTGTATTGTGAATTCCGGGTTGTATTTCCGCCCGTGTAACTTGTACATTATTTATTTCCTTTCGAGCTTTATTTATTTACTTGCTTATCGCTTTATAAATGAACCTCGCATGCTAAATCACTTCGACCATAATTAGATGCATTAAATGACGTAGTTAACCAATAACTCACATGTTTAGCCTGAAAATGCTGTTTGCATATCATATAATTATTTTACTAGCGCGCGTACACGAACACGAACGATGTCTTAGTAGAGGCCGCCATGTGCGGGCGGGGTTGGGTGTCCTTAGTGGGCTTCCCAACACGTACCCTCACCCCCACCCCTTACTCAGAATCTTTGGTTTCCGGATGTCCGAAACCCTTGGCGCACGAGAGTCATTTTATATACGAAAGCCGGTGTAAACGGTATCGATATAACAATGCAAAGGGACGAGCCCCATAAACTCTGAAATCGAAGTGGGCTTACTTTGTGTGTAGCTCATGACGACATAGAGTGGACTCGTATGGTTCCGAATAACCACAAAATTCGGTGGCGACTCCATTTTGACTTAAATTTCGAACCCGAGAACAATCTTACCACGAGATTCATTCGCGTACCCAAACCCGCGCGTGGCCGCGTCGGGGTGGACCTACGTCATGTCCACAATTTGGCGACTCCGCTGGGGATACCTGATGTACCACATGTCATCAAGGTTCCTAGGGTGAGACTCGAAGAGAAATCGTTCGAATATTAGTGTGCGCGCATTAGTTTAATGATTCATGCATAACCCAAATTTGCCCGGGCCGGTTACTTGTGACCGACGTCCCACTATACCGCGGTGCATTCCTACATGGGTGCGCTAAAGACATCGATGGTGGAACTCGTATGGGTTTTGCGGCATGTCCTAAGACCAACTCGGCTTAGGGAGTCCGTCCTGATTTACGAGAAAGCCATCGTTGTTGGTATAGACCCTATTTTGACCGACCGAGACTTAGCGTAATGCATACATAAGCGTCGTTATAATGCTCGTTTGACTACGTGCTACTTGGTTTCCTTGTCATTTTTCAAAAACCGTCATTTCAAAATTGCATCTTTCCAAAAATACCCACTTTTCGAAAAACCCGAAATACTGTCCATTTCGGGACCCGTCTTTTCAAAACAACCAAATTTTAAAAACCCGAAATGCTGCCCATTTCGGGACTCATCCTTTTCAAAAATATCCAACTTTCAAAAACTCGGAATGCCGCCGAAATTTAGGATCAACGACTTGACTCAAAATATCCTTTTCTTTAGTCGGCATGCTGTCCGTTTTAACTCTCGAATTTCCGACACCGTTTTGATTTTTTGAATTTTTTTCAAAATTCTAATCTTGGTTTTCGAAATTCCGCTTTCCATTTTCGAACTCTCGAAAATTCACCCTTTACATATTCAAACTTCAAACCTCCAATAGATCTTCCCTATTATAGGACCTACCGTAATCTGTGTGTCGGGTCTTTTCATAATTTGTCGAAGGTCTTAGCGTCGAAACTCCGTCGATCTTACATCACGAGTTTCCCCCTCTCCCGAGTCCGCCTTATTTGACAAGGCACGACCAACCCGCGTAGGGCATACCCCTACAAAGGAAAGTCCGTCCATACACTCGAGTCAAAAGTCTGGGGAATAATCTCACGTGGACCTTCCTTTGAACGGGACTAGGCCCACTAGGCCAAAATCCTAAGGAAGTCATACCACCTACGAGTCATCCGTCTAGGCGTCTTTCTCGAGTCTTTTCCACTCAATCCTTTTCTTTTGAGTCGCTCGGGATGTACTTTTTTCTATGATTCCAAGATCTGGGTTCGGTTTCTGATTACGCGGTGTTCTTACAGACAGGCCGCCGGCAACCAGACACACCCGCAGGATGGAAGCTACTTTGAGCAGTCTGAAAACCTCTGTGGACACCATGATCGACAAACAGGCCGACATCAAAGCCCAACTGAATGAAATGAGGGCTGGTCAAGTTGCTATCGTCACTCGTTTGGCTGCAGTGGAGCACAGGACTCCAAATACTGGGGTTACGGAACCTCTAGCTGAACTGGTTAACTCGGTTCGCTGATTGGAAGAGCAAGTTCATTTGACTGGGAGTAACAATATCCATCGGGAGAATAGTCGGGAATACTCCCCGGTGAGTGACAAGCTGCCCGCAAACCTGAATCTCACGGGTTTGCCCATGTTCGAGGGAACCGAAGACCCGTTACTACATGTACGGGCCTTCAAAGAGTTTATGGCCATCAAGGGAGTGGATTTCTCCATGTTCAAGAACCTTTTTGCTGCGTCTCTTGAAATGCACCCACGGGCCTGGTACTACAGGCTAGACCCGAAGAACTACCCTACTTGGGATGATGTGGCCACCGAGTTCGCTCGGAACTATGCTGACAACACCGAGATCCAAACCACAATGAGATCTCTGGAGGTTATGGCCCAGGAGCCGAAAGAAGGTTTTACCAAATACCTTCAACACTGGAGGGCCGAGAGCGTGAAACTGGTCGATAAGCCCAGTGAGAAGACTTTAGTGGAGGCTTTTGTCAAGAACCTCCTCCCCTCCTACCGGGTTCACCTCCGGTACGCTGTCATACCCAATTTCACCACCCTTACTGAAATGGGTATGAGGATCGAAGATGACCTAAGACTGGAAGGCCTCACTAAGACCGCTGCCAAAGGTTACCAAGGGGCTTCCTCCTCCACCACTAAGCCCCAAGTTGCAACCCGCAGCATTTTCGACGCGGTTAACCTACAAGATGCCCCGTCTAAGAAGAACACCCCACCTCGGGTTTTCACTGATATAGGTACTACCTATACTTATGCCTTACAAAGGCTATCCTCAAAAGGCCTAATCCAACCGATAGGCCCAACTTCTGAAGTTCCGGTCGAGCGACGCTCCAAGAACTATAATGCTCAAGCCTATTGCCAGTACCACCGAGGCAATGGGCATGATACCGAGAAGTGCTGGAAGCTGAAGCACTTGATCCAGGACTTGATCGAAAGCGATAAAATCCCGCTACCCGGAGATAAGCCTAGCAACAAGGAGAACCCTTTCAGCTCCCACGCCATCTTTACCGGGGAGGTGATTGATTGCTCTCACCTTATCTCTCCATTTGTCCCGCAAGTAAACGGGATCTGGTTCGACGACGAGGATGACGTCTACCTCGCCAAAGGGGAAGCTGTCCCCATCACCTCCGAGGAAATTCGTAAGACCAAATCCCGAGTTCTAACCAGTAACCACCTTGGTCGTCCCTATCAAGCCACTAGCTCTAGGGACACCCCTATCCCGACAACCGTCATTGAGCCACTCAGGACGGAAGTCGCCCCTGAAGAGCCAACTGCTGAAACGGCTCTCGTGAAGCAGCTGAAGAAGACCCGAGTTGACCTCACTATATGGCAACTCCTGGTTAGCTCGCAGGAGCATCGAGAGGCACTTACAAAGGCTCTCGATCAAATTAAGGTTGACTCTTTGGTTACCCCTGCTGAGATGGTAGCCACGATCCTGCCTCATCTGAAGGGCAAAGCTAAGGAAGGAGGTCCAATGATCACTTTCTCCGAAGCCGACCTACCGCCATTCGGGGCCTCCCATAATCTGGCCCTTTACATTACGGTGGTTTGCCAAGGGAAATACCTCCCTATGACCCTGGTTGATGATGGGTCCGCTGTAAATGTCCTTCCTCTAAGGACCGCCAAAGCCCTCGGCATTACCGAGGCCGATTACATCCCGACTGCTTAGACCATCCAAGCCTTTGATGGGAGCCCAAAGTCGGTAGCTGGGGCCGTGAAACTGACCATTATTACCGGCCCGGTAGAAAAGGAGCTCGAATTCCAGGTGATCGATGTCACCTCATCGTTCAACCTGCTCCTAGGTAGGCCTTGGATCCACGCGGTCAAGGCGGTGTCCTCCACCCTCCACCGAAAGATTAAAATGCCTCTGCTTAACGATGTTATCACTTTAGAGGCAACACCAATGACTGTGGCTAGCTGTAACGCCACAGGACGCACGGACCTCTAGGGGATCAATTTTGTGGGGATGATCGAGGAAGAGTACCTCTTTAGGCCTCTTCACTACGAGTATCGACACGATGCTCCAAAACCTGGGGTACTTTCCGGGGGCTACCTCTCGACCCGATCTTCCAGCTGGGAAGATCATCGAGGTTCTCAAAGACGAAGAGTCTCACTTTGGTCTCGGTTATGCCATCACTCCCGACAATGTTGTCCGAGCAGGAATTGAAAAGGCCTGCAACATTATTAAGGGTATCCACTTGAGCCCTTACAGCCCACGGTTGGCTGACTACTTTGTCACACCGGTATTTGGGGCTGTCCAGGTTGGTCTATACCAACCCAATGCTGTGCAGCTCGGGACCCACTTGGCCCGGGACTGCAACTATATTCCGGATGATGTGTTCGCCCTCATCCAGTCCAACGGAGCTGATGATGCTGAGCCCACGCTGGGGCTACTATTTGTGGAAGACACCATAGCCCCAACTCAAAAGGAAGACCTGGTCAACCTGATTCTCCGCAGCAACAGGTTTGACCCGACCAAGCTGATCTCGGATGCTGGCACCGAGACGGGAAGCAGGGCCTGGAGGAAGACTGACAAGTGGACTGACAGTCAGGGAAGAATCTACAAGCTGGTCACCGGAGAGGGAGACATGCCTGAGTCTGAGTCCGAGTCTGAGTCGGAGTCTGAGTCAGAGTCTGAGGTCGAGTCTAGGGAAGTCGGTGCTAGAGTCACTCCTGTAACCCTTCTCCCCTTTATCATTCATGCTGCTGGCGCCTCGGGGTCTGTCTCGAGTGCCTTACCAATTCCGCCACTGACCAATGATCAGATGGCTGCTCTTTTTGAGCTGTTTTCCAAATTTTCAATCAATAATAACAACCGTTCTGCTTACGACTTGTCTCTTTCAAATTCTGCTTTTAAAAATACTTTATGCTATGACATTGAGAAACCCGACGAACAGGTACCTTTACCTCCACATCTGATCGAGCAACTAGAGCAAAGGGAGTCCCGGAACCCGGTGATCGAAGAAACCGAGTCCATAAATGTGGGAACAACCTTAGAGCCTCAGACACTTAAGATAGGGTTATCCCTAGATCCCGAGGAGAAACAACAGTTCATAAACCTCCTCCAAGAGTTCAAGGATGTCTTCGCATGGTCCTACAAGGACATGCCGGGGATAGACCGGGAAATAGCCGAGCACCACATACCAATCAAAGACGGGTGCAAACCGGTCAAGCAGAAACTTCGCCGAATGAGGCCCGAGTGGTCTCTCAAGGTAAAAGAAGAAGTCGACAAACAGTTCAAAGCCGGCTTCATACAAGTGTCCGAGTATCCGGACTGGGTGGCAAACATCGTGCCGGTTCCTAAAAAGGACGGTAAGGTGCGGGTATGTGTTGATTTTCGGGATCTTAATAAGGCAAGCCCGAAAGATGATTTTCCGTTACCACATATCGACATACTGGTGGATAACACGGCCGATCATGCCCTTCTATCATTCATGGACGGGTATGCCGGATACAATCAGATCAAGATGGCAGAAGAAGACATGAGTAAGACTACCTTCACAACACCTTGGGGTACTTACTGCTACACCGTCATGCCATTCGGTCTCATTAATGCCAGAGCCACATATCAAAGGACCGCTACCACTTTATTACACGACATGATGCATAAAGAGGTAGAAGTTTATGTAGACGACATGATCGTCAAATCTCAAGAACGGGACGGTCACATCACCGCCCTAAGAAAATTCTTCACCCGACTACGCAAGTACAACATGAGGCTAAACCCTCAAAAATGCAGTTTCGGGGTAACATCAGGCAAATTACTGGGTCATATCGTTAGCCAACGAGGTATCGAAGTCGACCCAGCTAAAATCAAAGCCATTACCGAGATGCAACCTCCCAAAACCGAAAAAGAAATAAGGGGATTTCTCGGGAAAGTCCAGTATATCAGTCGGTTCATTTCCAAACTAACCATGGTGTGTGAACCAATTTTCAAGAAACTGAAAGTGGGAGAACGGGTACTATGGGATGACAAGTGCCAAGCCGCTTTCGACAAGATCAAGGAAATTCTGTCTGCTCCGCCGGTCTTAATGCCACCTCAACCCGGTTTGCCTCTGTCGTTATACCTAACGACGACCGAGACAGCCATGGGGGCTATGCTGGCTCAGACGGTTGACTCTGAAGAACGAGCTATCTACTACATCAGCAAGAAGTTTTTAGAGTATGAGTGCAAATATACCATGCTCGAAAAGACGTGTTTGGCTCTAGTCTGGGCTACTAAGAAACTCCGGCACTATATGCTCAGCTACGAGGTCCATGTACTATCCAAGATGGACCCCATCAAATACCTCTTCGAAAAGCCCATTCTCAATGGTCGAATTTCTAGATGGACTCTAATGTTGGCAGAGTTTGACATAAAATTTGTGCCATTAAAAGCCGTTAAGGGGCGGGTAGTAGCTGAATATCTCGCCGATAGCCCAATGAGCGAAGAAGGACACACCGACACCTGGTCCTTCCCAGACGAAGATATTTTCCATACTGATGTTGAAACATGAGATTTATACTTCGATGGAGCATCCAATTTTCGAGGGTTCGGAATTGGGATCCTCCTAATTTCGCCAAAAGGGGAGCACACTCCCATCTCCATCAAACTGGACTTTGATGTTACCAACAATGCAGCAGAGTACGAAGCATGCATTTATGAGCTACAAGCCGCCGCCAATCTGGGGATCACAAATCTCCGGGTGCATGGTGACTCATCCTTGGTCATTAACCAAGCACTCCAAAAATGGAAGACTCGGAATGCTAATCTCGTGGCCTACCAGGCACGAGTAAGGGATCTCGAGAAACAATTCCAAAAAGTAGAGTACATATACCTGCCCCGAGAAGAGAATCAGTTTGCAGATGCACTCTCAAAATTGGCATCTTTACTGAATATTCCCGACCACGTGACCAGTATGCCAATTTGCGTCGAAAGACGGTCCGAGCCGGCATACGTTCACGACATCGAAGACATTGAGATAACTGATCCCGAACCATGGTATCAGGCTGTGTTAACGTACCTGACAAACGGAGAATATCCTCCCGGGACGGAAGGTCGAGCCAAGAAAGCCTTACGAAGGCTAGCCACCCAGTTCATCCGTACCGATGACGGACAACTGTACAAAAAGACGGCACAGGGGGCTCTTCTCCTTTGTGTTGACAAATTTAAAGCCGAGAGAGTTATGGCTGAAGTACATGATGGCGAAAACGGTCCACATATGAATGCCCACATGCTGGTCCGAAAAATCATGAGGCTCGGTTATTACTGGAATACTATGGAAGCCGACTGTCGGTCGTATGTCAAACATTGTCATAATTGTCAAATCTTCGGCAATGTGCAACATATGCCGTCATCACTGCTTTATACCATGACGTCACCCTGGCCATTCTCGACGTGGGGTATCGACATAATCGGGAAAATAAATCCCTCTGGTACTGGTGGGCACTGCTTTATTTTGGTAGCTATCGACTATTTCACTAAATGGGTCGAAGCTGAATCATATCGCATTCTCAATGCTAAGCATGTCGCCAAGTTCATCCAGAACAAGATAATATGCCGGTATGGGATTCCGCACGAATTTATCAGTGATCATGGGACTCATTTTCAAGCCGAGACTGCGGCCCTGCTGACCAAGTATAAAAGTCAAAGGCATACGTCCTCGCCCTATCGTCCCCAAACTAATGGAGCCGTAGAGGCGGCCAATAAAACAATTGTCACCATACTCAAAAAGATGGCTGATAATTACCGGGAGTGGCCCGACAAAATACCTTTCGCCCTATGGGGATACCAAACATCAATTCGCACCGCAACCGGAGCGATGCCGTATTACCTAACTTATGGGATGGAGGCAGTCCAGCCAGTTGAGTTAGAGGTACCATCCCTCAGAATTTTGCTAGAAAGCCAAGTACCCGAAGCTGACTGGGTTCGAGCACGGTATGACTCGTTGATTCTACTAGATGAACGACGATCTCGTGCCCTCAATAATATCCAAATCTACCATAAGAGGATCCAATGGGCTGGGCCATATCTGGTGAAGAAGATCCTATCAGGGGGAGCAGTGATGCTGACGGACCTGGACGGGAATGAGTTTGTCAACCCAACCAACCGGGACCAGCTGAAGCGTTACTACCCTTAGCCCCTTCTCAATGTCATTAGCAAATTTATCAAAATCATTTTTTTACAAAAAGCAAGTCAATGAGCTAGAATTACTTATTCTACTGTCGCAAACATCTTGAACCAATAGTCTTGGTGTAACTCGAGATTGCAAATTTTCTAAGCCTGAACTACGTTTGGTTTGATTCTGCTAATCGCGGATACGTAGGCAACCCCTCAAAAGGGTACAACCAATGCAATCGAGAAAAGACAGGAGCGGTTTAATAATAAGCTTCCTTTATTAATTCAAAAAAAAAAAACCCCGATAAACTCGGGAAATTACAAAATGCAGGAATTCAAAAAATACAAAAAAAAGCACACGACAAAAATAATAATAGTACTTAAATAATAATAAAGCTAAAGGACTCGGCATTCAGGGCATCTTGCCTTTCCCCTTGTCCTTGGCCTCTTTAGCCGTCCACTGGCGACGACGCGGAGGAGAGCGTTCCCGAATCGCCATAGGAACCTCTCTAGCTCGGGTTCGTTTGTTTGAGCCTGAATCCTCTATCACGTCAATAGGCCCAAGTCGGGCCCTCACGGGTTCAGGGAGCCGGTCACGCGGACCTAGTCGGTCCCGGGCCGCCAGCCTTGGCCCAAGGCGTCTCTCCAAGTCAATCTGCCCCCAAGTGCTGCTAGAACCGACCTCCTTAGATCGAGTCTTAGTTTGTGACTTAAGACCCGATTCATCCCGGACTATAGCTTCAGGAATCTCTTCCCCGGTGAAAAAGTCCATGTTGTCCTTCGCCGTCTCGCGATGAACCAATTCAAACGCCTCATCAAGCTTCAAGGCCTTACGAGCTTCCTCGGACTCCTCAGAAGTCCATTTCTGGCAAGCCCGTGACACCCAAGCGGATTGGCAAGGGCTGGGAATAGTCCATGTAGGACGACTGAACCATCTTTGCAACCAGGTGTCGCACATAGCGTCAGTCAATTGGAGCGAGACGCTGATAATGGCTTCAGTCTCAGGGATACGCTGAGACAAACCGAACTGCCTCAGGAGACGGTTCGGGTAAATATGAACTGTCCAGTCTAGGGACAGAATCACCAGGTATCGAGCTTGGTCTCTCTTGGCCAATCCAGTCAACTTCGAGAGGAACCACCAAGCGACGGTCCACTGATCAAAGGACCCCCATGGAACACCAGCTCCTCATCCCAGTAAGCTCGGTTTATTTGATGACTCGAGCTTATCCGCCGCCTTCGGGAGCTAATCTGGCTGCTCCGATAATTGGGAATGCTCGGAGGGGGCTCTATGATTGACAGCCGCTCCGACAACCATATCTGAAGAGTATAACAAGCGTCGTAAGCAACAGAGTGGTCCGCTACAGCCCACTCGATCGAGTACAGCAGCTGACTCGATTGAGTAAGCCCTCCAAAAACAGGCAGTAGCTCGTTGTGAGTGTCACTCGATCGAGTGACAGGTCTACTCGATCGAGTGACTTACGGACTTCAGGAATTTCGCGTACTTCCCGTTGTGAGTGTCGCGTTTTTTTTTTTGAACTTACGGACTTCAAAAAAAAAACGCGAGATGTATACCTGCAAGAGACGGGTACTTCCCGTCAGCCGTCGGGTTGGGTCAAGCCGCCTAGCATCCAGACCCATGATGATTTTCTTAGTGGCTAGCCAAGCAGAGCTATGACCAGTTCCCATCTGGTCAACCACTCCAATCAGCCTGATTTGACCCATGCACGAGTCAAGTTCCATCAGCCCTTCGAAAACATAACAGTGCAGCATGCAAAAGGCGAATGCCCTACGCCTGTGAGCAGGGGTGGCCCTTACATCCCGGGGGTTCATGAACTTGTCAGCCAGATCGAATAGGGAAACGGTGTCTCCCCGCACCATCCGATTTGTCTCAGCATGAGACAAACCCAGGAATTCTCTTAACCTCCTCCTTGGATCTGGGTAGAACGGAGGAGTAGCAGGCTGAACAGCTGGACCCCAACCACCTATGGCTGCGATTTCCTCAGGAAGAGGGCATATCTCTCCCCGTGGAAACGCAGAGACGTGATGGGTAGTATCCCAAAACGTCAGACAGGCATCCAAGAAATGCGAGTCAATAATCAAACGCTGAAGAGGGAATAGGCTGACGATCCCCATCTGGGTCAGTCTAACCTTTTTCTCGTCCCGAAAGTACTGGGACCAAGCGAGAAGCATAGCCGTCAAATGGTCGATACCCATGACAGAAATTCCTAATTTTCTTGAAAGTCTAAAAGATTTTGAGAAAAAGGAGAAGATTTTGAGTTGGAATGCAGAGATTGAAGCAGGGATTCCCATATTTATAATGGGAAAACCTAACTGTAAACCTAACTACCTTGCCTCCTCAGCAAACTGGGCTCTATGCGCGCGCAGGCCTGATTTCAAACAAAGAACCCGGAATAGGAATCAAGCCATCCCGAGCTTTCCTAAGAGTCTTTTTAAATTTTTTTTTCTTCTGTGATAAAAAATTGCGACATTTTCAAAATCGTGGCATTTTCAAAAATTCAATATCTTGTCTCCCCAGCACGAGTCAGTGTTTTGCCTATGTGTTACATACAAGTTGTTATGTGTCAACATACAGGTACACTCCAGACTTCAGAAGCAAGTCTCCGCGAAACTATCAAATTCCCCAACGGAGTCAGCTTTTCCCTGGTATGCTACATCCAAGATGTGATGTGTCGGCATACGGGTACACCTACGCCCCGAAAGGCAAGTTTTGCTCCTTACGGAGCCATCATCACCAGCTCAGGTACGACTCAAGGCTTCTAAAGCAAGCCCGTACAGCTCACATAACTCCCCAGCGGAAACTCCGAGGCGGCATTTTCCCGGGAATGGTAAGGGATGGGCCCACATATAGGCGCACCCAGAACTCATGCTACCAGTCTGACTCCCCACGAAGCCACCATCATTAGGACAGGTATGACCCTCTGCTTATGGCTGGCGAGCCCTTCACGCAAGTCTAACGGACTATAAACGACCCGACCGGAAGTCTACCAAGTCTTAACGGGCTTGGTAGCTACTCTGACTTTCGCCTTGTCCAAGCCTCAGTCAGAGTGGGGGCTCTGTAGACACCCGCATTTTGACTGCCAGGTGTCTATGGTAGTCTCCGAAAAACACCCGATGATGATCGGACGCAAACGTGACTTGGTATACTCGGATTTGGGCTCGGAATCCATAATATCCGACATGGACTTTTAGCGGAGTAGAAATATCACAAAACAGACCTCAAATTCAGGCCCAGTGGGTCGTCCCGAGCAAAATAAGACTAATTTGGGCCAAAACCGACACCAAAAATAAATCCCGTCTTTTGGCGACCGGGTCAAAACCCGGTCAAAGACGAAACCGTCTCATAAATCAGCCAAATTCAACTTCTCAAAACTGGCGCACAAAATCAGAATTCAAAAAATCAATCAAAACAACAAAATCAATTCTTTCCTATTTTGTCTCGATTTTCTTGACCCACTCGATCGAGTGGATTGACCCACTCGGTCGAGTGGAGCGCCAAAACCGGGTTTGGCCCGTTTGCAAGGGCACTCGATCGAGTGCACTAGGGCCACTCGATCGAGTGCCCCTATGTCGTGGGGTAATGCTTATAAATACCCCCTTAACCTCTTTGCATTCCAAGTTTTGATCAATGCATTCTTAACCTACATTTACCCTACTTTAAACCCTACTTCATCTACACTACAAGCCTTAGTAACCCTAAGCAATACACACAAAAAACCGAGCCTTTCGTCCCTCGAAAACCGACGAAACACACACACACACATACACACCATAACTCGCGTACATCCTCGATACTCCGGCGTCCCGTCGCTATTTAAGAGTTCATTTCCGAGGCCTATACCTAGCATGTATGTTGAGGGTGTCCTAAACCCCATCTTGATCTCTACTATCTCGTCTCATTTCTATTTACTTTATCGTATTTTGTATCATAATCATAATCGTAGTAGTAGCGTTAGTAGCGTTAACACTAATCTTTTCACTCTTTTTCTATCATCTTTTTATCATTACTAACGTTATTATACCGCGTATATATACTCTAGTATCAAATTTCGGTTTCAAAAACGTTTGACTATGATAATTGCCTAAGGTCCATCTAATCCCTTTACGAGCAACGACGGAGGTGGAGCCCTTTCGAGGAGCCCCGCCCCAATGTACTCAAGGGCGTGACGTGATCGCAATCGGTCATAGTTGAACGCATTTGATCCCATTTATACAATTAGTGCGGAACCCGTTGACACGAAAACCGACATCACATAATCCGAAAGGATTAGTTCCGATGTCGTGACTTAGAGGGAAGCATTTCGTCACTAATTCAAAATTTCTAATCTAACGAAAAACGTTTTCATAAAAACTCCGATAACGGTATTATAATCGTTCATACACGATTATAGTGTCGGAGGCCAAGTTAAATACAAATCGTGCGATATTTGTATTTGATTTGGCCGACCATCGATTTCCAATCAAAAATGAAACGAGTTACCACTCGTACAGGGGCTACTCGACCGAGTACGTAGGCTACTCGATCGAGTAGCACCCAAAAAACTGGGCAGTAGCTACGTAAAGGACGCACTCGATCGAGTCAGGTCGCGACTCGATCGAGTGGGTCCTGTAACCCAGAAAATCGAGAGCCTCGACACACATTTCGAGGCTCGACTTTTTACGACTTTAGTCATCACGTGTAAAGACCATCACGTGATCCTCCTATTTTCAAAACCTATGCACGTCACGACACGTAGAACGACTTTGACCGATCTTCTTCGAAGTAATAAGTCGGGACAAGACTATGGGACGTGGGATCGGGCTAGCAATACGCCACAGTCCCATGTTTCCATCCTTCGTTTGATGTACAACATAATGTACATTTAATCGGGGTTAGTCCATCAACACATTTCGCGGTCTAGTTTACATACGGGTCCGTTTCTATCATTACATTGCCTTTTATTATTTCGTTTATTATTTTTTTTATGTATCGTTGTATTGTGAATTCCGGGTTGTATTTCCGCCCGTGTAACTTGTACATTATTTATTTCCTTTCGAGCTTTATTTATTTACTTGCTTATCGCTTTATAAATGAACCTCGCATGCTAAATCACTTCGACCATAATTAGATGCATTAAATGACGTAGTTAACCAATAACTCACATGTTTAGCCTGAAAATGCTGTTTGCATATCATATAATTATTTTACTAGCGCGCGTACACGAACACGAACGATGTCTTAGTAGAGGCCGCCATGTGCGGGCGGGGTTGGGTGTCCTTAGTGGGCTTCCCAACACGTACCCTCACCCCTTACTCAGAATCTTTGGTTTCCGGATGTCCGAAACCCTTGGCGCACGAGAGTCATTTTATATACGAAAGCCGGTGTAAACGGTATCGATATAACAATGCAAAGGGACGAGCCCCATAAACTCTGAAATCGAAGTGGGCTTACTTTGTGTGTAGCTCATGACGACATAGAGTGGGCTCGTATGGTTCCGAATAACCACAAAATTCGGTGGCGACTCCATTTTGACTTAAATTTCGAACCCGAGAACAATCTTACAACGAGATTCATTCGCGTACCCAAACCCGCGCGTGGCCGCGTCGGGGTGGACCTACGTCATGTCCACAATTTGGCGACTCCGCTGGGGAACATATTGTATTCCGTTTTAACCAAATAGTTGCATTATTTTTGTTAATATAAATAAATATAAACAATATTTTCATTAATTACACGTTATTTAATATTCCGTATATTTCAAGACATTACTCAAATATTTTGATTAGTTTTGCGATTTAAATTTTTCTTCCTATTTCTAAATTATACAGTCGATAAATAGTAAAAACAAAATAATAAATTTTTTATTTTAAATCTTAAATGAAATATTCTATAAGATAAATATATTATAAATACCGTGCAAAAATTTTGTATAACTGACAGGATTTGTGTGATTGATTTTGATAGACTTTTTAAATTGTATACGATCATATATAATCATATAACTCACAGGATTTGTGTGATTGATTTTGATAGACTTTTTTAACTGTATACTATCATATATAATCATCCCCTTTCCACTAACCAAATAACTCAACTCATTTATTTTCCCGCGTAAAGCTATCCACCAACAAAAATTAAAAAATACGAGTAGATCAAATGAGCTTTGTGCAAATCGAACCCCTTAACCTCATGTATATCAGCCTTCTCCTCTCCAACTACACTCTAACATATTACTGATTAAAATATCACTACATCACACAAAGCTATACACCACAGAAAGTATGTAATTAAGAAAATTTGATTAATTATACTGATTACGAAAATCACATCTTTTACCTAGAAGATATCACTTACAATATTTAATATGGAATGTATGATTTAAAAAAGTATAAATATATTGTATTCCGTTTTAACCAAATAGTTGCATTATTTTTGTTAATAGGAGATTGCACTATCTCGTACAATATTTTACATAGAATATAAAATAGTTATTATTATTATTGTATATCTTTCTGATCATATTCGAAAATCATATTCTTAACATCGATATAAAATTTAGTAACTATATAAAAATGGAATATATATTCTGATTGCTCTTACAAAGCCTAATACATAGTAAAAACTCACCAAAAATTCTCTATATACTACTCTAAGACAGTAACAGTTACTAACATTTTCCTCAAAAATACACTAATTTAAATTGAGAAGTAAAAGAATATTTCACTAATAAATTCGCAAACTATTCATTTTCATTAATGTTAAAGAAATTGACGAAAAAAACTCCTTTCTATGAAAATAATTAGATAAATTTTAAGATATGATGTCACTGACCTTGAGAAAAAAAATCAGTTATCTACAAAATTTATTTTTTAAATGAGCTATTTACTTTAACTTTTACAAAGATAATACTCTCCTCGTCCCAATGAATTCTTTGTCTATTCTATATTGGGGTGTCTCAATGAATTCTTTGTCTTTATATATATATATATATATATATATATATATATATATATATATATATATATATATAGGAATTGCATCCGGTAAATTGATCTTCTTTAAATGAGTCTGTCCCGCAAATCAGAGCCACACGTTCATATCATATGAATGGTTGTGATTAATCACATCTCTTCTTCTGCCTTCTAGTGTCTCGCTCTACTTTCTCTTCAAATCTATACCTCTTTCTCTCTGTTTTTCTCTCCAAACCCTTGATCTCTTCAAATCTATTCATCTTTTCAGATCTAAATTTTTCCTCAAAAATTAATTTTTTTGAATTAACCCTAAAAATATCCCCAAGATCTCTAATTTATACAAAATTGAAGCAAGTTCTATAATAAGACTTCAAAGTCGCACGACATCTCAGTTTGATAAAAATTGTGCTCAATTTTTATGATTTTAATGACAAGCGTACATTGCATCGAAAATATTAGTTAAATTTTCTATAAAATTGTGGGTCACTTACATTGTAACTACGTAACTTGTTGATTGTTACTGTAAGAATCGTCTATTACGGTAACAATGTAACAGTGAAATTGTGATTGTAATGCTATTACAGTTTACACTTTACAGTAATACTGATACAATAACACTATTAGAGTTTACCGTAACATAGTTACTGTAATATAATACTGATACAGTAATCATATTACTGTAACATCATGGATTCAGCATAGTGATGGGCAGCAGATACTTTCCCTTTCACTACCTCGCCGATTATCAGAATGCCTGACGAATGAGAGGTATAGACTTCTAAAAACCAGAAACTGAATGAGACATATTGAAGGTAGAAACAGTGTGGGGAGCATCAAAGTCATTCCTTTCCCGATTCCACGATCCTATACAGAATAGTTTGGCCATATTCGACATAATTTCAATTCAGTTTAAAGAAGAAGAAAAACAGAGACAGAAAAAGATTCCATGTAAATTGATGCCCACAAATCAGAATAGCAGAGCATAACACCCTCCTCCTATGTACAAAGTATAAATGATGTATCATCCATCCATACATCGTTGCAGTGGATTACAAAAGAAGGGCATTAAACGCATAAACTAATAATGCTTTGATTTAGAAGGGAGCATCATCAATCATCCTGTACTGTGCATGTCATGTCTGAAGTTTTTACTCTTTAATTTAATTTTTGATTGATCTAGGAGAGCTGTTGATTTTGGGATTTTTTACTAAAAGCTGAAAGTTCATGGAATGTAGGGAGAGGGATGCGTGACATCTTGCTTTGTGTGTTTTTAACGAGAGTCGTTGATCTCATTAGATCTAATGGCCCTAAATTACGGGACGGACTCATTTAATGAGGAAGACTCACCGGATCCTCACTCTCTCTATATATATATATATATATATATATATATATATATATATATATGTAATTTGACCTCCTTATGAATTTGACTTCACATGTCACTTCATCATTGGACCTTTTCCCTTTTGTGCCAAAAGCAAAGCCAAACAATTCATCGGGACGGAAGGAGTATATGCTCACTCGATACCACTAAGATCTTCTCATTTATTCAAATGTGAGGATTATAATTATCATATAGAAAGATTGTTTTGGTACGGGAGAGTACAAAATACGGAATATACTATTAAAATCCATATAAAAAAAGTTTCACAAATTACATAATATAAGTCTGGCACCTGAGACAGTCCATTTTTAATTATTTTTTTTACTTTTCTAATGAAAAACTGAATAGTTTTTTTTACACAAAGAGAAAGTATCATGGCGTGCTAACCATTAAAAAAAGTTCATTATTATACAATTTTTGATAAATATTTATGTATTTTACGGTATGTTAAAGAGAGAGGTGGGTATCTCGTGAGATGACATAAACCGAGTATATATAAAAAATATAAACAATATTTTCATTAATTACACGTTATTTAATACTCCGCACATTTCAAAACATTACTCAAATATTTTGATTAGTTTTGCGATTTAAAAAATATTTTCTTATTTCTAAAATACACAGTCGATAAATAGTAAAAATAAATTAATAAATTTTTTATTTTAATTCTTAAATGAAATATTCTATAAGATAAATATATTATAAATACCGTGCATTGCACGGGGTCTATACTAGTTTCAGTTCAATTGCTAAAGTTATAAGAAATCGTGATCATAATTTGGGATTCAAACCCCATTAACGTCATAATTAAATTTAAAGGCCTGAGTGAAGTTTGGGCCAATAGCATCATTTTAAGGCAAGAATAGATTGAGAACGGTAATTCAATTCCGATTCATTTTCAATTTTAGTATGGCATGGTCTATTTATTTTGGCAATGATAATTCAATTCTGATTCACAAATTCGGCATGGCCCCATATCCCTACCAAACCGTAACCTTGTCCTCCGTAATGTCTTATACCCCTCATATTATTAGGAATTTAATTTTTGTCCGTCAATTTACTAAAGATAATAACGTTTCTGTTGAATTTGACCCGAATGATTTTTCTTTGAAGGACCTCCAGACTAGAAATACGATTATGAGGAGCAATAGTAGGATGATCTTTATCTTGTGCCATCCAAGTCTCCACCCACGTCAATTTCAACTTCTCTATCGTTCAAGTCAAGGTCGTCACTTTTCTTAGCTAACTGCGTCCACGTCCCGTGGCATGACAAACTCGGCCACTTTGGTTATCATGTTTTAGATTTTCTATCTTGTCAATCGTCTGTTATTTATAATAAATCTCGTACTTCTAATATATTTCCGTCGTTTCAAATAAGCAAACACAAAAGATTTTCGTTGTACGCTTCCAATTCCATTTCACTTGCCCCTTTCGATATAATTCATAGCAACTTATGGCCATCTCATGTTCTCAGTAAAAACGGTTACAAATATTATCTGGTCCTAGCTGATAATTTTTCTCAATTTGTCTGGGTTTACCCACTCAAATACAAATCGGACACGTTCCAAAAATTTCTCCAATTCACTAACTATATATAAACTCAATTCGGCTTCAATATCAGAAGTTTTCAATGTGACATGGGTCATAAGTTTGATGAGCTTTGTTTCATAACTTCGTCACTCATGCAAAATGGTCTTGCTTTTCGTTTCTTGTCCCGAAACCTCCCAATAAAATAGGAAAACCGAGAGAATTCTCCGTCGACTCAATGAAATTGTCATCCTCCTTTGTCATGTCTGATCTCTCTTTCTCCCAATCTATGGGTTGATGCCTTCCATACGGCCGTATACCTTCATTACATTCTTCCCACTGCTGCCCTTGGTTTCTGCTCTTCCTCTTCATCTCTTTATCTCCCCCATCTATCCTATGATCATCTTTGCGTCTTTGGTTGTCTTTATTTCCCTAATCTCTACTAATCAACAACACAAACTCAACATAGGTCTAGTAGGTGTGTCTTTCTTGGCTATCCTTCGATTCACCATGGATACTGTTATCTTGCTATCACTACATGAAAACTTATCATTTCCTATGGTGGTTATAGCACTTGATGTGAATAACGATCCTTCCATCCTCGAGAAATGGATGAAGAAATTCTTGGTCCTGAAGTACTGTATTTAAGTGCTATAGGGGAATTAATGTACCTTGCAAGCAATACACGGCCAGATATATCATTTTCAATTCTATAAATCAATTAGCAAGGTTTAGCTCATGCCTGACCCGACGACATTGCAATGAGATTAAACACATGTGTTGCGTTACCTGCAAGGTACAAAAGATATGCGTCTATTCTTCCCTAACATATCCAAAGAAGGTTTGATTGGTTTTGCAAATGCATGATACCCCCATTCTCATAATGTCTGATCACAAATTGGCTACGGTTCACATGTGGAGGTGTCGTTAGCTATTGCATGGTGTTCCATGAAGCCCGTTGTAGCTACATCATCTAACCATGTAGAAATCTTAGCAATCCATGAGGATAGTCATGTCGTCGTGAATGTATGTGGTTAAGATCGATAATGATTCATCAGATCATATAAAAGAAGATTGTGGCCTATCACCTAAGAAGAACGCTCCAATGATTTTATATGAAGATAATGCAGTATGTATCGCAGAACTCAAAGATGGATATATCAAAGGCAACAAAACAAATCACATTTCTCCAAAGTTTTTCTTTACCCATGAACTTCTGACGGCACAAGTGTATTGAAGATTCGTTTAAGTGAGAATTTGATAGATGTGTTCACTAAGGCAGTTCCAACCGCAACATTCATGAAGTTAGCCCACAATATTGGATTGCAACGGCTTAGAAATCTAGAGTGATGTAGTCATGAGGGGGAGCATATGCGTGATGCACTCTTTTACCGTCACCATGGTTTTCCCCGGTAAAGTTTTTTAACGAGACATTTTTCTGTTATGTACATTTTGGTAAATGAACATCCAAGTAGAAGTGTTATATGTAATATTGTATTTTGTGGATGTCCATACTATGTCGACATCATTTGTACTACAGAATGTTTTAGACCCAAAACCCTAGATCCCAGCCTCAAACCCAAACCCAAGGAATCTGTATATGTGTATGATAGAGTTATTAGTTAAATATTGTTTTTTTTTTGTTTAGAATCAGAACTGCTCTGATACCATGTAGAAGTTGAATCGTGAATATTATTGATCATAAAGAGCTACATTTATACTAGTAGTATTAGATTAGTTACCAAATACAATTAGAGTTAAGCAAGCTAAATACAATAGACTCACAATAATGCAATAGAACTATCTCTCTCGTTCTCTTTTACTCATTTTCAAATATTATGATATGAATGTAATTTTTTCAATTAAAAACTATACAACTAATAAGCCTTTACCTATCTAGTCATTAGATTATCTAATTAACGTCTAGTGTCAATGCAATTTGTGGTATCACACTAAGATGTTTAAAAAGTTATTGAAAGAACATAAACTATAAAAGTTATCCATTCTTGTTGTATTGGTAAAGTATGAATGAATGATGAATCCCCAATGACATTTACATAATGACACTTGTCAATATTAATAAACATATGCCATATCACACCCTCTTTATATACTACTATAAATATATAGTGGGAGCTTGCACAAATGTCACTACAATAGAAGTTGAGAGGAGAAAATAAACAAACAAAAAAAAAGAAAAAGAATAATAATGTCAAGGATGATAGTAGTAGTTGATGAAGAGAAGATTAAGAAGAATGATGAGAATAAAGTAGTGTTGGTAGTAAAAATAAGAGAATATGATGAAGAGAAAGACAAAGAGAAGGTTGAGGAAATGGAGAGGCAAAGTGAGTTATTAGGACAATCCGCTGCTGCTGCTGCTGCTGCTGCTACTACTCTTGTCACTCACCTCTTGGGTGACCCTCTTGGCCGTATACGCCATTTTCCTGCTCGCCTTATGATGGTAATTAATCACTAATCACCCTTTCTTCTTTCTTCATTATCATATACCCTGCCCTCCTCTCCTCTCCGATTTTAAATGATTATCTCGTTTCATTACCATAGTTCTCACATATATTGCATGAACGAACGATCGGGACAATCATTTAAAATAAGTAAGGGGTATATATATTCTCCTTAGCTAGCTTCAAATTACACTTGTAGGATGGCATGCATGCATTTCCTCATTATATGTATGGATGCATGTAGGTTGCGGAGTATGGAGGAGAAATCGTAGGGGTGATACGATGTGGGATGAAAAGGGTTGGAAGCAGAGGGAAGAAAGTGGGCGGTGATCCATCATCATCAGCAGCAGCAGCAGCTCCCATTTACGTCAACCTAGCTTACATTTTGGGGTTACGAGTCTCTCCCATGCATAGGTTTCTTTATTTCTCTCCCTAATATAATAGTATATCTTCATTCTAATGTCCAAATTAAACAATAACCACGTTTCCTTAACCCTGCCCGCTTGACGGCTCGAATCAAACTACGTTGGATAAAGAGGACCTACTATTTTATAAATAATCATTACCAAAAATTTAAACATATATATTCACTCTCTAATTAAATTCCATGCCATTTTTAAGCAAGACGACTAAATCTTATACAGGAGGAGTATAGTTATACGTCCACTTAGTCTTAACCGGTAAATAAATTAAGACATCGTCAGTAGTAATTATGTTTATTAACGCATGCATTACTAGGCGATAACTTTTGTTTACTAGAACGTAACACTTTTGAAGGTCAGTTTCGATACCCTAGGAAGTAGTACCCTACAATTAGAATACATTTTGTAAAGGAGAACAAAGATTTTTATTAGCACAGTAAAGAAAAGGGACTAATGATCATGCCTGGCCTTTGGTAAAACGTAGGTATGTATGTAGTAGGAGTATAAAATGTGGCATTTTACAATCTATATTCAATATTCATGTTGATATGGTTGTACAAGAAAGTAAAATGCGGATTCTGGAGTCACCAATTAAACATACATACATACATACATACATAGAATAATGATGAATGGGTAGCTCCTAAAATACAAATTATTGTTTATGACGAGGTTATCCGTCACTTTCTTATAACGGGTTAGATATGAACCATTAAGTGGTCACTATTTAACTTAAAGTGATCAATAAATAACATAAAGTGATAACTTTTTACCATAAATTAGGCTCGTCGTACGATACAACGGTTATATAGTACTTATAATTTATGTACATAGAATAAGACAAAACACTATAAAAATAATACTCCATATGTAGTATTTTCTATATAAGTAGGTAATATTTGTCCCATTATAATCAAGTGACGAATACCTTCATTATAAAGAAGACTAACTCAGGCTAAAATAGGTCGGACGATCCCTTGAACAAAGTTGAGATGATTAGATTTGAATACATAAATGAAGGGCTGAAGGATGAGTTGTTATTCCTTTGTCATTCAAACAAATATGCTTCTATAAATGTACGTTGCCGCCTCCATTTTATTAATAGTAGCCAAAAGACCCATCACATCATTGGTCACATGAAGATATCAATCTAATTTTATACGAGTACTTCATTCTCTTTTTAAACTTTTTCTTTGCTTACAATAATCGTAGATTTACCAATACTACTATTACTACAATATAATACCTACTGTTTTTATAAATATATATTGGGACTTGATATCGACTAATACATGTGTATCATGCTACCACATGATGAGAATAGTACAGTAGGGACAAATTTCGATATAGGCTAACCAACTTCTTTTATGAAATGATATATCTATAGAACTCATTTTATCCTTAATGCTATATGGATTATTAGTCTTAACGAAAATAGCATTCCAAAGTACAGAGTAGTGCGGAGTATATTATTATAAGTGATGACGATATCCCTTACTCCATAGTACTCCTCCGTATAATCTACGTAACCATTATTCGAATGATGCATGTTTACCAATATTTACAAAAATAATACTGTACTACCTATGTCCCACTAAGATTGTCCCGTATTCCTTTTCGAGTAGGTTCTTAAAGATTGTCTCATTTCTCAACTTTTCTTTTTAATTTATCCATTTTATACACTTCGTCCCTAACAAGTTAAAGTATTTATCATTTTGTCATTTCATTGACTCATACAGTCATACAACCTCAATAACATTATGACTCATCATATAAAGAAAATATCATTGCTTACATACTAAATCATCACACAAATTCCTTAAGTATGTAATGTGGTAAAGTGAATGGAACATTCTTTTTGGGACGAAAGAGTAAAAAAAAATCAATATTGTGAATGTCTCGATGATCGGAATCGTCCAAAAAGGTAGGTCACATTTATTACAAGTAATATTAGTGAGGTAGCTAGAATCTTGGTATTTAATCATCATCAAGGCAGTATGAGTATGCTTTAGCGCATAATCTCATTCATCATACTCCGTATATATTATTGGGGAGTGCTATTCCGCGCCGTTTTACACACAATATCTCACATTTTTTATCCTTCTATATTCTGCATCTTTACTTTATAGTCCTGCACTCATCAATTATTTGACCAATAATATGTGTACCCTTTCTCATGAAATGATTGTTTGATTGGGTCGCCTTCCTAATAGAACATTTTTTCTGTGGTGTGTAAATGAACAAGCTAAGAACATATTGTAATTATGGGGACGACGGCTTCCACATTTAATTACACCTACTGATTCACTACCCATGTGTCTTAACCCACATTTTTATTTGTTACAGTTATATCCGTCATAATCTTGTGACGGGTCAAATAGAAGAGATAAAACAAAAAAATATGAGGTTTGAGAGATCAACACATGAGTTGTCTTTTCCTATTTATAGGACTTAAGAGAGACTTACTGGTGTCTTAATCCTAAGGGATACAAATTTAGAGGGTCGGCCGGTCAGGCCTTCGTCCAGTAGTAAGTCTCTCGGTCCTTGACATGCCTAGCCCATTTCAACTACGACTTTAAACTGAATTATGGCCCACAACGACCACGAGTGGGTTCATATAGTTTAGTTTTTCTTAGTTGTAGATATGTACTTTAATAGGATAGTCTTACACCGAAGGTTCGGTTCACTCGTTACCTAAAAGTTCAACAACTTGATATTCCCCTTTATATCTACAAAGTCTTATCTTATACTCCCTCCGTCTCATTCATTATAAGAAAGTTAATCCGTACATGTTAAAAAATGCGGTTTTGCTTGTTGGGCAAAGTGAGTCTTATGGCCCGCTCGTTCGCAATCAGATCTAGTACAAATGGAGTATTATAGATGTGGTATATTCATTCATCCACTCATAAAATTCAACTTGTTATTCCCACGTATTGCATGACCATCACAGAAAAGTCTGTGGGTAAAGGTTCGTTCAAGTAGAGAAATGACTCCTTTAGTCTATTCGAGTATGTAATTGTGTTTTCTGTAGTTAACCGATCCGGTTTAATTCTGCGCCACAGGCAAAAAGGCGTGGCCACAAAATTGGTCCAAACAACCGAAGATTGGTGCCAAGAAAACGGAGCTCAATATGTTTATATGATGACGGACTGTGCAAATGAGCCTTCGATCAACCTTTTCACCCGAAAATTTGATTACACCAAAGTTTGTACACCAACTGTACTAGGACAGCCGGTACATGCTCACCGAAAACCTATAACCTCAGGCACTGCCATCATCCGAGTATCACCACGACTAGCAGAGTCAATGTATCGACAAATTTTTCATAACTCGGAATTCTTCCCCAAGGACATTGGCTTGGTTTTGTCAAGCAAGCTCAATTTGGGCACTTTCATTGCGGTCCCTAGGAGGCACCTATCGAAATGGGATCCCAAAAAGGAGGGTACTCCGCCGTGCTTCGCTATAATGAGCGTGTGGAACACAAAAGAAGTGTACCAGTTACAACTCAAGGGTGTGGCTAAACTAACAAAAGCACTGTGTCTTGGAAGTCGGATTTTGGATGCCCATGTACCTTGGCTTAGGGTTCCCTCAATACCAAACGTGTTCAGTCCATTCGGGTTCTATTTCCTGTATGGCCTTCATATGGAAGGGAAAGGTTCCTCAAATCTAATGAAGAGTCTATGCAACTTCGCACACAACATGGCTAGGGAAGACGTGGCTTGTGGCGCTATTGTCGCCGAGGTGGCTCAGAGGGACCCGGTTTGTGAAGCCATACCCCATTGGAAAAGATTCTCTTGGAATGAAGATTTGTGGTGCATGAAGAAGCTATCCAAGGACAAGGGTGAGGAATCTAAGCCTTTGGACTGGGTTACTTCTCGATCATCCTCGCCCACCCTCTTCGTTGATCCACGCGACTTTTGACTCCCAACCCCTACTATAATAGTATATATAATATCTCGCGCTTTTCTTGTGTGTTCAAGCTCAGATCAAACTATGGGTCTTAATTCCGAATGTATATATTGCACTAAAACTGCATCCCAGCTTAGATTAGGTTTTCAGTGAGAAACTGGTACAATGTAATCAGCTAGGGGAGGTGTATAAATACAATGATGCAATGTGAAAAAGCTTAATCAAGGGAGATAAAGCATCAGTTTGTATGTGCCTTAGATGAGTCGGGTTATATTACAAATTACAAAGTACTGCCACGGGCCAGTAGTCTCTTATAAAAGACTAGAATGCTACAGATTTGATGCAGACTGTAAAACCACTGGAAAGATAGGTCGTCGCGTACCTCCATTTGATCAGCAACCACGACTAATGGCACATTATTGTAAATTCTTCGTGTAACTTTCGCTCAATGCCACCATAAATAAATGAATGACGGACTTGAAGTTATTCAACTTCTCCATTCTGAAGATGCCTCTAATTCTGTATCCTCCTCCCACCAGGTAGCAGTCTGGATAGGTATAGGAAAATATTAAAGCATACGGAGTATAAGTTATTATTACCGGTTTACCACCCTAATAATTATAGGCCAATACTAGTTCTGATAAAACTGAATGATCTAAATCCCCAGCCTGTACCTCTATATGTGAATTTGAATGGATTTCAAAAACAAATTGACTAGATCCAACCTGAACTTTATGGCCCAAACTACTTTCCCCGAAGTGACCAAATAATAACACCAGAAAGGAGCCAATATGTACGGAAACAAACCAAGAAATAACCATACCCGACCCAAATAACCATCTGCCAGGTCCAGCAATCTGCGACCGATAGAGCGTGATAATATTTTCCGATAAGTAGAGGATCATTCAAAAAATAGCTGGTATTTGGCCTTGTGGCCATATAACATTTGACCATTACAACACCTTTCGCCAATATTGGATTATCAACGGACTATTATCATGCTAATAAACCGAAACGAGTAATATGAACGGCAAAAAACAAGCCAAAGTATTTTTTTTGGTTCAACAAAGTGTGCACTTAGTCACATTAAATTGTGGTAATTTTGGTATCACCACATTATATTGTGCTACCATGATCATAGCAATGATCAACACACCAAAAGAAAACGAACCTTGTAACCTCGACGAAGGAATTGCAAGGAACTTCCTTGTTCCTCTTGCAGTCCCAACACCCTCAGAAGTTCCTCCTTTGTCTGAAACATACAAAATGGCACGTTACGAAACCTGTTTTACATTTGGAAATACAGAAAAACAAAAAAAATGCAATATGATTGATTTACTTCGCCAAGGGTGAAACGGGTTGCACTCTCTGCCACACAGGCATAGGAACCATCTTGCTGCTTAAGCATCACTTGCCAAGGACCTGTGATGTAAGTGTGACTTCAGTTACCTTGCCATTGCAATCAAAGATGCTGCAAGTCAAAGAGTAAAAGGATACCTTCAAAGGCATCAAATCCTCACAATTTTATATCTAGTCAAAGAGAATCTCTTTAGTTTTTAACCTTCCAACCCACCAGTTTAAAAAAAGTACTCAGCATTACAAAAAAAAAACACTAATCATGAGGATTTTGTGACTAACAAAAGCACCTCAAAGATGCACATGCAAAGCAGTCGACCACAAAAGCAAAATACACTTATTACAAAGAACAAGAATACGAACTAAGAAACAGAATAGGTGGAACAAAGGAAAAGTAAAGTAAACCCTCCATCTCATATCCGTGCTTTGTTGTTATCATCCTGATTAATTTATCCTTGGTACATTTCACCTTCAATACAATACTCCCTTAGTTCCCACTTTTCAGCAGGATGTACATATATTTCTTTTTTTTACCATTCCAATATTTTTCATACATTTATCAGGATACACCGAAACACCCAAATGGCACTCTAACACCACTTACATCACTTTTCATATTCTTATTACATAAAAGCAATCCCACATGTATTTGCTTTTCTGAAGACTGTAAAAAAAGTAGGCAAATGTATAGAACTTGTTGGAACATTATATAAATTGATTAAAATGAACCACATTTTGGTTTGACGGATAGCAGATTAAGGCGCATGATGGAGCTAACAGTTTCAAATGAGATCATTTATGGCGTGGGATGTTTCAGAACTTTTTGTGTTCGAACCGGGTCAGTTTTGCGAGGTCAAATCCTGCCTATCATGGAGTAGGAGTTTAAATCAGTCTAGTTTTGAGGCGTACCAGGATACTGGCGAAAGATAGCTCCACTGTAATTCACGATATAAGGTGCCACAGGCACTGTCTTTCATGCATCAAGGCAAAAAAAGATAGGTTATTAAAAGATAACAATACTATTTTGCTAGCAAAGAACCCTGGAGAAGATGTACCTTAGAGTATTCTCTTGTTCGAATATAGAACACAGGGATGAACTGAGAGAGAAACCGGTATTGGAGATCCTTACTTGGGAAGCCTAGAAGGCCCAGGTCCGCACTGAATAAAGCTCTTTGTTCATTAGATAGTACATCCTAAACATCAACATAAGGCAAGAATCAAACTATACCGTAACGTCTCAAGTTCAAGATTGAAGAGTAGAGTGGGAGTTGAAGACGCAAATGTCTCCTGCATGTTGGAAAATAATACAATCAAAGATCTTAGAATTTGAAGATAAACAAGTACTCCGTATCTTATAAAACAAAAATAGTTCATTACAAATGTTGCATATGTTTGATGAATTTTGTATTTAGATTGATAAAATAATAGTAATGGATGTATAAATGGGAGGACAAACTCTTATATAGTATAATTCACTGATATCGCAGTGATGAATAGGACCATGTGCATCTTGGTCATAGGCTCAATAAATGAACATTTAGCTCAGAAACCATTCGCAATGAATACACTCTTACGCTCAATAAATGAACATTTAGCTCATTAATCATGGTTAACAGAATTTGCTATGAATACACCCTTACTGATTGCCTGATTGGCGATGCGACAGATGTAATGGTGTTATATGTATTTTTAGTAAATGACATGATAGAATTCGCTCTTAACCATGGTAAGTTACGCCATCTGAATCAAGTACATTGCTAACAAAGTATCATTCAGACATCAATTTCATACATTTTTTCAAATTTTAACATGACAGCCACTTTTGATGTCACGAGAAGTATTGCTTAGCTTCAAGTGGATGAATATTTGTATTAGGCATGGGATATTATACTGTTTAGTTTCAATTTGGTGAATATTTGCATTGAACGTGGATACTTCAATAACTGTGAAGACTCAGTTGCAGGTGTCGCATTCCAACGGATATGTGCAGTCAAGGGAACAGAATAAGTTACATAAATCCTAGGAATAACACATGCAACAGAATACAGATGTACAGAAGCACAGAATGGAGATATATAGACACCGTACCACATACTTCTCAATAAGAGAGAGTTCTCGCGTGCTAGAGTTAAGAAATATGTAAAGTGATGGTGGATCATTAGATTCCCAGCGACCTGCAATTTACAAATAAACATGTAAAATTGTATTGTTATACATGGAGTTCAGACAACATACGAATAGATAGAACGACAGATATTTTTCACACAAGTCAACAAGCTTCGGCTTTAAATTTGAAATTACTTACTTAAAAGGCTTTCAAAAAAACACTAATGTGAAGCGTAAACAACACATGAATAAGCATGATCCAATAAATCTGACATTCATTTCATCAGTTGACACTGATATTAGTCTTCAACCAATGATAAGTCTTAAAGTAACCTATACTAAGGCCTTGTTTAGATAGAAGGATTTGGAGGGAAAAGACGGGAGAGGGAAATGAAGGGATTTAAAATCCTTTGTTAGAATAGATAATACGAGTGGAGGGATTTGGAGATATTCATTCTCCCTTCCCCTAGCCAATTCAAAATCCCTCCCCCATAGGAAAGGTTGGGGAGATTATATACAAACACCCAACACCCCATTCCCCCTCCCCTGCTCTTGCCTCCCCTCCCTTCCTAATTTATTATCCATACAAAGTCTAAGTGAAACACAAGATGCATGCGACATGGCAAGAACATTAAATAAACTCGAAAAAGAACAAAAACATGCTTAATTTGAGTCAAAAATCACGTGCTTGAATTTTTACAAGATTTACCTTCATTCTCATCAACAAAATCAAAATCCAATGTATCTCTTATAGATCGAAAGAAGGAGGAGACAGCACCAGCAGGCACATCATCCAGGGAACCTATACTAAGACCCTCAGTCTGAAATAGAGGCATACACATTAAGAAACAAGTCCTATTAACATATAATGGAATTAAATATATAATGGAATTAACCATTTCGTATGATAAAAAAAATGTAGGATGAATCTGGAAGAAGATTGATTATGAACATCTCAAGTAACTGAAAAGTGCAAACATCAAGCACTGGAAATTCAAAACAGTCAATAGGAAAAAAAGTAGGAAGTATATAACAAGGAAAATCAAGTCTAAGGATAAAGACCGTCACCGAGTCAAAAGCAGTTTTGAAAATTTCACAGGCCCTGCGCTTTTCAGGCTTGTCTGGGAACACCTGATAATGCCAATTCCCACAAAGAGAATCAATATCCATATTCTTAAAACATTAAAAAGGGAATATAAGGATCAAGGATGCATATCATCTTACAATGCGACTTCTGAGTTGCATTTTGTCATAAATTTTCCTAACCACTGTCAATGCAAGCTGGATATTTGCATCGATGAAGTCATCTGAAGACCCCTTCACATATTTCGCAATTTGAGAAAATCATGTCTCTGTTTTAATACGTCAGTCAACAACCCAACTTAATGGTATTCAAGAATACTACCACACAGCAGAAAAATGTCACTCTATAGAGGGAACCAAACCAATCTAAGATAGCAGTTGTCTCTCAAACAGGAGAAATTTTTTGTAGGCCAAGATACATGATAAAAGAATATAGAGGAAGTACCTTATAAGATGATATGTCGCTTGGTAGAGGCCTATCATGGCAGCAACAACAAAGGCAACAACGCAAATGTCAGGCAAAAACAAGTCATGAACAGCCAAAGAAAAGGATGAGTAGCTGCTACTGAACTAATCTTTCAAATAAGTTGCTGAAAGTGGTGATCCCTATTTTATCATAACAATATCTTTTAAACCCCTCACATTCAACATTTTAAATTTTCACGCGAACCATTGATGGGTATATATATGTTGAGGGATTCGAGTGGCACGAACATAGAAAACGATTTTTTCCTGGGGCATTTAAAATTTACAATTCTAGATAAAAGTAAGCTTAATATTTTTGATAGGCTCCTAAATAATTATTTTTGATCTGACATCGATGCAATCTCATTGTTCTTCGTTCTATTACTCTATGGAAATCATATAGGATCATTTCTCAAGATTATGTTCTCAATTGTAACTTGCATGTTATTTTCGAATTTTGTTAGTAAAATTGTTGAATATTTTACTAATACAATTTCCTACATCTAGGATAAGTTTTATAACTCAGAAATTAGGTAGAAAAATTCAGATGATGGTAAGAAAAGGTGCATATTTTTTTACATTGTTTGACATTGAAATTGTAATAATGCAAATTGCACGGGAATAACACACATCCAATCCAGACGACAGTACACCTTAGAGAGTGTGGCTTATACAGGTTTTAAGTCAATGCCATGATAGAATAATGCTAGAACAAAGTTGGGATTTGTCTGCTATACTTATGATTTAGTGACAAGTAATGAGTCATAAACCAAAGCAGATCGAGCAACTAGAAGATGCATGTTTTCTAGAGCTAAAACGTTTGGAAATTGTGGGTATCCAAAGGTTCAGAAGATATGGCACAATCGCAACACAAGAAGGTGATTTAACAGTAGTAACTCCAGTCTACTGTCTACAATTTGAAACCAACAAAACCCAAGGCATTGATGGAGCCTAAATTTGTAGCAAGAAAAACACACCCCCACTGAAATCTATAACAAACAGCAATTGCAGTACACAATGCACCAATTATCCAGTTTATCACCAAAAATCTAACAAACAAAAATAAAAGATTGAATGTTTGAGCAATGCAACATTTCATCATTGATTACTAGAAAGAAAAGAGGAGGAGTTACGGGAAGTCGATTTCGAGGCGTAATTTGCCATCCTGAAGGGCAAAAGCAAGAGAATTGGTAGCATCAGTGACGAGAACTTCGTAGGATTTGGGTTTGTAGAGTGCAACACCCGACTTAGGATCATCAAAAGTAGTTGCAGATGCTGAGGCTGATGGTGGTGGGTCTTTTGTGGCGCATTTGATCACCTTGAAACAACAACAAGAAGAAGAAGAAGAAGAAGAAGAAGAAGAAGAAGGTGGGAAGGAGAGCTTGAAGGGAGGGAGGGAAATGGAGTGGATTGAAAGTGACAGGGAAGGTGAGAGAGAGTGCAATAGAGTGGGGTGGTGGTAAAACAACGCCATAGATGGAAGAAGAAGAGATTAGAGATTAGAGATAGAGAGTACGTGGGACTGTGGGAGTTCAAACTTGGTTTAAGCAAAGATAAGGGAAAGGGATCTCCTTCGGAGGTGAGGTGAGGGGACCAAACAAAAATATACTCGTACCATACAATTTGAATATACCTACTCCCTCCCTCCGAGTTCTATCATTGACACATATATGGTTTAAGTTTACCCACTCATTTCTCTCTTCTTCTTTTTTTAACCGTTCATTCTCTCCTCCTTATTTTTCACCTCAAAAGCAAATTGATCATTTTTAGTCTATTTTATATACCAAACTATCCTTCGTCTACGAATATAATTACACAAAATGTCATTGCAACACCATCATAAAGTACATTTGTTGACAATTTGTCCCAAATAATTGACTTTTAATACAGAGTTTTATTTTAATATTTTCTTAATGCTTGTACAAAATAAAAATGTATTCTTTGGATATGAACAGAGGGGATACGAGATTAAAACAAATCTTATGGTTAAAGTTTTCAAGTGCATGACATTCTCGTGTGAACAAATTACTACAGTACAAATTTCCAGAAAACAAGCTTTACAAGAGAGAAAAAACAATACTCCGTACTCCCTATATATTTCCCTTTCACTCTGTTACTCGTATTTTTAAAGTGAGACTATACATAATACACTGTAAACATTTTCAATGACATACATAACACTTTCCTACATATTTTGAGTCCTCTTCTTGAAGAACTTGTCGATAGGAAGATATTTGCCTTGTTCTGCTCTCGGCTTGCGCTTTTTCAGTCTACTTGGGCTGCCATGATCTTTCTGAATAACCCTTCTACGACAAAAGAAGCAATGTGAAATAGTATTGATTAATATCGTTCCACAACCTCATTTATAATCATCTCCTAACAAGTTTTTACAGTGTAACAGCACAGACAACCAAGGATAAAATGTACATTACGCATTGCTGAGATGCAAACAATATCAGGAAAGTTTTAGCTCTGCTTTCCTGATACTCGTATTTTAGCTCTTTGCATTCGGGCTCCCTCAGTTTTCTACAAATTCAACTTCAGTGACCCGGACTTTGAACAAGTTTTCACATCAGGCCCCTCAGACAGAACTTGTGAAAAAATTTCCACTTTAAAGGTCCAAGAAAAGAGTAACATAATAAAATGTCGTGTAATAATTTGGTGTAAAATTTTTCAGCAGAGAAATGTGAAAATCAACATCGAAGTAACTAAAAAGGTTAAAGAAAATTTAAATACGGAGTACAATTTTGCAAGTCGTTCTTTAAAATAGTTGTTACTCCGTATAAGGAGAAATTTTGGTGATACTCGGCATTACATTTCATTTCACTAAATTGAGAATTTGCTCGAAAACTAGACCACAAAAGTGAAAATGTTCCTAAAATTTACAGGGTTCTCTCCCGCCATCATCCTTCTAAGAAATGAAAACTTAGCAGAGAGCGTATCATTCTCACTTCAATGTCCCCTTGGACTTGTGTACTTTTGATTCATGCCAAAATAATTCTTTCAAAATAGACAAAGGAGGAGGCAATGTACTTACCTCTTAGGGGTATTCGACAAATTGCTACTAGAGCACTGTTGCTGCAACCTTTCAGCAAGATGGAAATCGGAGTGCTCTTGCCTTTCATGAACAAATTCAAGAGGCATCTCGATTCCACAGATAGAACATTTATAATCATCCACCCATTGAAATTGAATTTGCAAAGATGAAGAAAGAATATGTTCATCATTCTCGGCATTGATACATCTTGAAAATGTATCGCTGTTTTGGCAATCCGAAACAGGTCTTTTGGCGTCTGAGGATTGACAGGCATCAGGCTCATGTAACTCAGAGACGTGAACAATTGATGCAGGAGAACACTCCTGAAATAACAATGGCAGAATGAGAAAGTAATCTTTTAAGATTTATAAGAACTAAGATTTGCTGAAAAAAGTTCTGATACTGGAATGGGAAAACACAGAACTTTCTCGCATCCATAACCTAGATTTGGGATAAAAACATGGAGAAACATTATTGTTGAGTGAGGTGAGTTAATAAATAAAGTTCTGGCACGGCATTATGCTTAAAAATGATCACTACTCCTATGAATAATTGCAAAATATTACTCCATAAATCAAAATTTTTTTTGGTGCTAATTAATCAAGATTTTTCAAGATGCTACAAAATTGTACTACTTTTTTATTCAAATTAGTGAATTACTACCTAGAAAGCTACACCTTTTCCCAAATTACTACCTAATAAGTGGGCTTAGGACTTAAATCCATTGCAAGGTAACTTTCATTGATAGCTCTCTCTTTTGATTGAATCCCAAATGATCTACCCATTACACCCTTACTACTTCGACCCCCTCTTTTAATCCTTTCTTTTTCATCCTCTTCATCCACCCACCTCCGCCGTCAACACTCAACAGCCACCACAGTTTACACCCACCACTACTCACTCAAAGTCACCACTCTCACACCATAGAACACCGTTCCCAATCACCTCTCACCACCGCATCCCCACCATACCATTCACTTTCACCACTGTAAACTCGCCACAGCCGTCACCTACCTGCCTCCCAATACAGCACCTCTTAGCTTGCTGTTGCACCTCTAGACCACCAAGAACCATACCCCTTCAAACCACCCTCTCCACCACAAGAGACCAACCCCTACTCCTGAAGACCCTTACTTCACCCACGAAACCTCCTCCCCTACAAACAAAAACCTGGCCTAGATGTTTGGGGCTTCCGCTGATGAGTGATGTTTCGTGGGTCTTAGTTTACAAAAGCGCACCTCGAATGAGGCATTAGCCAATACGCTTCTGTGCTTTGTAGGTTCACCTTTCTCACAAAGCTCACTTAACAAAACTCACTAGTACGCATGCACTTTCCAACGTTTTTCAGCTAGATCGTTAATTACATACCCTTTATTTTCCCCATTATTCCCTGACAGTCACTCCTTCACATGTTTGGTAACTTTGGCAACTTTGAAAACTCCTAAAAAAAGTGGTGTCGCCCAAAATTTTGTTTGGAAATACAAGTTTGGCACTATAAATAGGGTGCCTCGCATCCAAAAAGGACGCAAGACAAAAGAATGTCGAGGAGCTAAGGATTCAGCCCAAACCTCAATGCACCAAATATAAATAGGAATTAAAACATACTGCCACAACATACTCTTGCTTGAATATTACTGAGAGGATCAATCTTCCCTCTCACTTCTTCGCTATTTTCACCAATACAGCTGCAACTACAACCCAAATCTGATATGTGATCACTGGTAAAGGCATCTAGGCGGACATCATCAGGATTATAATCATAATCATCAGCGACGTTATTTACGACATCGCTATCCTTCAATTTGAAACTATCACTTCCATGGGAATTACTTCCTGAAGCATCTCCTTTAATCACAAAATTGGTAATGGATTTCTGTGATGGATCATTATCTTCGCTAAACTGAGAAACTCGCAGACCTGTCATAAAACTAGAACAGTCAACAAAAACATCCTCAAAGTCACAGTTAGCGGCCGACTTCAAAACAGGAAAGGGCTAGTATTGTAATGCGTGCATACAAACAGAGCAGAGGAGAGAGATTTGTGGAACAAAGAGAAAGAGGAACTGGAGAGAGTCCAGTCACCATGCTTACGGAGTAATGACTAATTGCAAAGAAGATAGTAAACTTTGAAAACAGTAATGCACAAATGGAGATTTTGTCAAAAGATCCATAACAGTGTACTTGGTGAAATTAATTTACCTATAAGTCTTAAAGATGCAGGAAGTTCAGCTTTCAGCAGTTTCTTAGCCTGCCACAATATATCTTCACTTGAACATATGTACTTCTGCAATGTCACAGCTCTAGTTCGCACCTGAATCCAACAAATCAAGTTATCCCGTCATGCGATTAAACCAAATACCTAAGCATGAATGCACTGAACTAGAAACTCAACATCAGGAGTAAACATGAAAGGAAAAAGCTTCTTGGAACTAGGAGATACAAAATAAAATAAAATAAAATAAATGTCTAAGTCTTATACAGCACTAAACAAACATGGCACCATAAAAAAATAAAAAGAAAAAAGAACAGACCTCAAAGCTCGCAGTTTTCAGTTTGAGCGTGAGATTCCGTCCTTGAAGTCCTTCCTTTTGCAAATCAGATGAAAGCATCTCCGCAAGTTCAGCTGGAGAAGAAACCATATAAGTAAATTAGTTGCAGAATATTACCACTAATGTATTCTTTTGAAGAGTAACTAATAATACTAGTGTGAATATAAGATATCTACTTTTGAGAATTCAGAGTACTTGAGAAGTATACTAACGACTTGTTAGGTATATAAGTAACTGGCACAAGAGAATTAGCATACAATATAATTTAATAAGGGATAATGCAGCGCCATTAATGAACATACCAATTTCTTCGTATATTCTAATTTTATCAGTTATCACACACTTCAGCATAAGGGAAATTGGGTAAGGGTAATATACAATTTGGACATCTTCATGAGTCAATACTTGGAAAATCAAGGTTATCCCAGTTCATTTTCACCTTTGGCCATTCAAGATGCCTGTAGCCAGAGAGCATGAGAGCATCTATGATTTAGACAGAAAATATTGTCTCACATAACAAAGTAACAATACTAAATAGATAATGATGATGGAACCATATCAATACATAGTACAGAGTATATAATTACCTAACTTTTGAAAGAGAAAGACTTCATCTTTAGTTGCAGAAAATGTTCTCTCATTACTCATACTCTTCCGCAGCCTCACTTGTGGAGTATTAGTGCTTCCTAGCCCCAGTCCAACAGAAAGAAAAAAGTCTGCAATAAAGTGAATATTGTCAATTGTAAGTTTGTAACCATACATCAAAGGTCGGTCAGTTGATCATAAGTTATCATGTATTGGAAAGGTGGGGGCATGTGAGACGAGGCAAATTTGGTGTGGTGGTGATTTTTCATTACCAGTAAAAGACCTTGTTCAGCTTTCAATGCATGTTCTCTATCAGACGGTGTTCGGCATATACAACTTAATGTATATACAAAGCATTGATAATCTATATAACGCAAAAGTTATACACGCATAATCCATTGGTAACTCAGTTAGTATATAATACAAAGCAAATAACAAGCATATCAAATCAACAGATGAAGATAGCAACACTATTAGAAACTGATCAGACACCTGCTGAGGACTGAGAAAACAATGCACAGAGGAAGCCTCCTTTCTGAAGAAGATCCTGACATGTCTTAATTTCAAAGACATCCCTTAAAATGTGCTCAGTAACCTTACCAATGCCACCAATCTGTTGACAGACCAAATTGACATCAATAAACAATGTTGCTAGATGACAGTCACTCACCACTTCAAAATAAGTTAAAAATCCTTCCAGTCTTACAAAGAGACAGAAGTAAAACTTACAAGAAAGTACCTTGCGTATTGGAAGGGAAGATATGAATATCATAACAGCGATTCTATCATTTGGCAAAATGAACTGTCCATTTGGCTTGTTTATGTCTGAACAGACCTATGAAAAAAATGTAAGAGTAACATTGGCATATAGTTAATTTAAGATTTAAATCAGACAAACTAAACGCTATGAGGTCATCCAATTCACTATTCATCCCCTTTAGAGGGCAAATGGAAGAGAGCAATATGAACGAAGAATCAAACACAAATCAAGATGCTCAAGACTCAAGTTATACATAAGGTTCCACTACTAAACATTCTCTATCATTCCATGGAAAAGTAAACGGAATGTAGTCTACATTATGTGACAAATTTATAGATTTAAATAGACAAATTTAGCAATAAAAAAACCATTAAATTAAGTTACTCTTCTTTGTGTATATGAGCCTAAAGCTAGTGGGTGGTAGATCATACCGAAAAATATGATATTGATTGGATTGCTTACTTGGTCTATAAGCTTAGAATTACAGAGTGCATTGTTGTGGAATAAGCATCGCAAAAGAAAGTTAAGAGATGCACCTTAGCAAGTAACCGGTTCGGACCTACACCAGCACTGCATGTAAGTCCAGTTTCTTCAAAAACACCTCTTCTAAGCTCTTCAGCAACCTTAGCAAAAGAGAACAACAACAATGTAAATGTCCAATTTTGCACAAAAGTAATCAACTAGTACAAACCAAGGAAGATAAAAAATCAGGAAACGGAGAGTCGGAGACAAGGGACTGAGTATTTAGGAACATACCTCGTCACTACTCAACTCCCTATCTAGGCACACCTTTGTTATATCCAGGTATGCTTCATCTAAGCTGGCTGCGATGAAGTTCGGATCATATTTCTGAAAAACTGGAGACAGCAAAGCAAACTGAATTAATAAGTGAAGAAGTTCATAGAACATCAGAGACGCCAATATAAATACCTCTAACCTTTTCTAGTTAAGGAACTATAATAAGTGTACTTCTGAAAATCCACCGGCACAAAGATTAACTCTGGGCATAATTTACGTGCAATAAATCCAGGCATTGCAGCACGAACACCGAATTTCCGTGCCTAGAAGCGAACAAAATCTTCATATGAGAATGTCAAAAGCCTGGTAGAAGAAAGTCATTACGTGCAGATGTTCGTGAAGGAATCCTAGACACTGATTAACCAGTTTTAGAGCACACAGTACACTTATATAATAAAATTGGCCCCACCTCATAATTAGCTGTAGATATCATAGACATGCCTCCAACAGCCATCGGCTTGTCCTTCAGTGAAGGGTTGCTTAATGTTTCGACAGCTGCATAAAAGGCATCCATATCTACATGAAGCCATATTCTTGACAAATCACGTGTTGTTTCTAACTCTGTGATTCTTCTCTCAGCAACCTGGCCATTTTAAAGCACTACTTAAGAGTATTGATCGAAAAATGATGCCACACATATGATACATGAGGAGATAATATGTAGGAGTATACCAGTAGGTCCGAAATTATACTGAAAAACCAAAAAACTGCTACCAGTGCTAAGAAATTAAGAACCTTTTGATGCTGAGATATCTCGGCAGCCGTAAGCTTTGCACACCGTGCACGCATGTTTTCAATTTTGTGCTTCATCAACGCCTCCCTACGTTCCTCATTCTCAAAATACTTAGAGCCTTGGCTCATTTCATATACTATTCTTTGCACTTTTTCCTTGTCAACCCCATCCATACCTAAAATGACAAGCATTAATCAACCTAAGGACTTCATTCAGTAGACTTAACCAGAGTATCACACACAAGTTCCTATCTCTCCCACTAGAGACGCATCACGCAACAAGATAATCACACACTAGTGGACTAAATTCGCAACAAAGTAAGACCCTAATGTTAGCATCATTGAATTCTTCGTTCTAGACTGATTTCATTCATTCATTCCAGTTCGATAGCATTTGGAGTAGATCAAATCTTTTTATGTTTGGGGAGAATAGAAGGGACCTCTTATATGCACTCCGAAATATTATGAATGTCATCAACCACAACCTGAATTGAATGCTATGAAGCTGAACTAAAGAACAAGGGGGAAATGAACAAATTGAAAGCCACATATGAGAACTAACTGTCTGGTGGTGAAGTGTTTCCTTGACCAAGATGCAAGCATTGTTGATCCAACAATAGTTGTAGCTAATACGAGTAGGATATAAATATGTCATTTGGGTCTCAACCATTCATCTACACATAGAAATTGAAGTTAAAGATTGGTAAATTTGAAGTGCAACAAAGTGAAGAAAAAAGACAAATGATTGATTGACGGACAATAGACAATATCCTAGAAAGCCAAGAAAGAGCTAATCTCAGAAAAAGTCAATAAAACCCAAAAAAACAAAGGAAGGTTGATTAATGAAAAAATAGAAATGGGGGAAGATGAAAATAGAAGGGGAAAAGGGTGAAAGGGGTGATGCATACCGGCTTTGGCGTTGGTGAAGACGGTATGGTAAGACTGCCATGGCTTCGACACAGGAAGGTCGTTTGATGTTGAAGACTCACTCTTTTCATTGTCCTCCTCCATCGTTTCCGTCAGATGGAACAATAAAATGTCGTGATTCACTGATTTCTGGTTCTAGTTGTAGAGGGTAAACTGAACGAACGACGTGTAGTGGAAAAAGAAAGGCGCGCCACTTAAATTGGCTTCCGATGTTTTCTTTCTTTGTTCAACAATTTGGCTTCCAATCTACTCTTCCCCAGGACGCCTTCTATTCAAAAAGTCAAAGGAATTTTTAGAGTCATCGCCGTCCTTTTCTAACTTCTTTCAATTCATTTTTAGTTCAGTTCAGAATATTAATTTTATCTTAATATCAATTCAGTTCAGTCTAAGGAGGCATTTGGTTGAGGAGTTACCGGAAAGGGAATCAATCTCTTTCATTCCTGATTTGTTGTCATTTTTTTCGCATTCTCTTTCCTCTTTTTATTCCCTCTCAAACTCCATACTCCTCTAATTCAATCCTCCATCCTACAGTTTCGATTTTGTTTCCCTCGCCCACCCCCTTAAAACCACCCCCACTTCGGCACCACCACCAATGTCACAACCACCGTCACCACCAATGTCACCACCACCACCTATCTCGTCCCTACCGCCACCCCGACACCGTCACCACCTCGTCATTTATATTCCCTATAATTTCTAAAAAAACAACAAGAAAAATCTAAGGGGCCGTTTGGTTCGCATAGGGGAAAGGGAATGGAATTAGGAAAGGGAAATAAGGGGAAAGGAAAGGGATTACCCACAATTTAACTTGTTGTTTGGTTTTAATATTGTAAGGAATGATATTACTCTTGATTTCTTTGTGATTGTTTGGTTACCAGACTAGAAATCAAATTATTTTTACATTCTTTTTAACATGTTTACTTTATCAAATCATTATTTTACACTTGTATTATCAAAAAAAATCTAAAATTTTTGGACGTAAAACGGTGACCGGTATAGGGAGCGAGAGGTGGACATTGGTGGGAGATCGGAGGTCGAGGTCAAGGTCGGAGGTCGGAAGTCGGAAGTCGGAAGTCGAGGTTAGAGGTCGGAGGTCAGGAGATGTAACGACAATTGTGACTTGTGAGAGTAACTTTACCGTACATGTTAAGAGAGAGATATACGGATGGGGAATGGAAGGGAAAAGGAATTCTAAATCCTAGGGGGTGGGGTTTTCAATGTATGAGGATATGGGGGTTTGTTAATAGGTGAAAAGGGGAAAGGGTTTTATCAATTGGCTCAACCAAACATATACAAAGGGAATGGGTAACCTTTCTCTTTCCCTTTCCTGAAGCCCCCTAACTAAACGGCCCCTAAGTGAATTCATTTCTTTCACCTTTATTTCTCATGTTTATTCCATTTCCCTTTGTCATAGTCTAACCAAATGCCTTCAATTTAAAAGAATAGGCCTTTAGTCTACTTGTTCTTTGTTTTTTTTAAATTTTTTTAATTGGGCTTATTTTTTTATGTAAAGTGTGAACAACTAGAAACAGAGTTTTTAGGTCATGTTCTTTTGAATTGGGATAGATTGAATTGAACTTAAATGAAATATGTTAAAGTAGTTGAGATAAATAAATTTTATAGGCTAAGTGACACTCACTAAAGAACATGAAAATGTAATAATTCAATCAACTAGTGACATCATGGACAAAAATAAGTTGAGTAAGTGTCCAATGACATCATCTCACATCAAGATAATATGAAACGGAATTCACCATACACTAAATTAGTAGTTACCCTAGTGCGTGAGACCGTCTTATTAAAAGATAAGGGTATGTTTTAGGTTCGATTCCTCCTTTCCCCTCGAGTATAAGACCTTGCTTTTTTAGATTGGGTAGATTGAACTCAACTAAACAAGTTGAGACATATGAACACCATGAAATTGAATTGAATTGAACTAAACTGGAGGAGGTGAGACAAAATGAACATTATGGGGTGAATCAAATTGAATTGAACGGAAGTGAATTACTCCGTAAGTAAGACAAACTGAACTGAAATAATTTAGAGAAAATGAACTACATGAGACTGAAATGAACTAAAGTCAAGCGATGAGCTGAAAAGAAGTCCAAAAGAAGATGACTTAATACGCTAGATTCGATTCTCATTTCCCAAATTAAAATGCATAAAAAATACTTCATCCAACTTTTTAAGATCTTACTATTGTATAGTATTCATTTGAGAGAGAAGATATTAGAAAGAAAGTCAGAGGAAGTAGTGTATTTTGTGTAAGTAACGTAAGTTGACGAGAAGTACGGCGTATATAGTAAACTCTTTTTTCCAAAAAAGAAATGTAAAATTTGAATTGAATTATTCACATAAGGTGTAAAACTTTGTTTAGATGGAGTGAGCATATGAAGCAATACACAACATGAGTTCTAGAAAAATACCATACATTATAGATATGAATAAGATAAGAGAACCTGATATTGTAGCAAATTGCAAGCTAAAGAAAGTAGGTAATATTCCTAGGAATATTCTTTACACGCGCCCGTAAGACTGACAATCCCTCAGGAAGGCTGATCTTGAGAACTAGATCCGTGAAGCGTGCTCGACTGAGCAGTTTTGTGAGAGAGACGGCTAGTTGATCATCTCCAGCGATATGATGGAGTTGGACGCGTAACGCACCGTGGCTACAAGTTCACGAACAAAATGAAAAGCTAAGGCCAAATGTTTCATCTGAGAGTAAAACACGAGTTAGTGGAATAATGTGTGGCAGTGAGTTTGTCAGAATTGATGACAGGAAGTGCGGTAATGGGGGAATTGAAGTTCGGTTAGAAGGTTTTGCAGCCACGGCTCAAAACTCGGCTTCCGTCGTCGCCAAAATAAGTAACTGCATCCGTACAGGGCTCACGGCTGCTGCTTAGTGCTTACATTCCTCTATTTGCTGGTGTTAATTTCAGGATCAGAAGCAACTGTCAAGCGATGTGATGTGCGGTGCATATGTTGCATTTCAGGATCAGAAGCCTTTGCGCTCATTTCGAGTACTGGTTTCGGTTATACTGCTTCATAGTATCCATCCACATAAATGCATAATCATTTGTAAGAGTAATGTTGAAGTGTGACAGTAGATACTAATCCTACAATGTGGTATCCACAATTAGTCAATTATATAAAAGCGAGCTACAAGAAAAGATGAAGAGCCAACATTTCAGATGACTGCATTTCCAAATTTCTTGACACTACATTAAAGTATATACACGGAGTACTAAACTCGGACATTTATAGAGCATTTGATCAGTCGCCAAGCAACTTCATCGGATTGCGCTCGTATTCCCGTCTCATATGTGAATAGTTAATCCTACTTAATTACCTCCTAACTTAATTAATCAAATGACAAACACAGACGATTGTCATTCATTCCTGGCAGTCACACAGCTTACACTAATACCTTATGAACAATACTCGGTATAAATTACTACATGACATGATGATGATGATGATGATAATCAAAGATTCAAACCATCAAAACCGCACTGCTTATAAGTGAGGGACTGTCTCCTTGGACTAATAACAATCTGACAATCAACCGAAACCTCAACAGCAGGGGAATCGATCTCAAGAATCCTAATCTTGGCGCTGACATCCCCCAACACCCTCAGCTCAACCTTATCATACACACTCGCATCCTTGACCAGGTCCGACCCATCCGACTGCATCAAACTCACCCGGTCCACGGAGACGGTAGTGGTGATGGTGGTGACACTGTGCGCCGGCTGGTAGAACCCCTGGAGAGTGCCGCCTCCCCCGAGCGGCACCCCGCGGTACATGAGAGTGAAGCGGGACTCCCCGTACTTGATGCCCACCTTGTTGGGGTTGGCGGCGGTGAATACGAGGCGGACGGAGAGGGAGACGGAGACGGAGGAGGCGGCGGGGGTGATGGCGAGGTTTTGGATGATGACCTGCTGGAGGTCGAAGTGGGGTTTGTGGGGTTTGAGGAGGAGGAGGAAGAGAAGGAAGGCGGCGAGTGCGAGGAGGGCGAGGAGGGAGAGGATGAGGAGGAGGCAGCAGCAGCAGCCTTTGAAGAGGGAGGAGGAGGCGGATGTCGGGGCGTAGTATGATGGTGTGTTCGGGTAGGAGTGTCTGCTACTGCTAGTTATGCTTCTGGACGTCATTTTTGGGGATAAGAGGTGGGGATTGACGATGGTGATGTACTGATGGAGTGACGGCCACTGGCCCAGTGGGGGGAGGATGTAGACTCTTGTTTTAGGGAGTGGAGTGGAGCAGTGTACTGTCTATTGAACGTACAATTAGCGAAACTTACCCCACATTGGAACTGAAGATTCGTAATTCGAATTGACCTGAGTTAATCCAAAATAAACCCGACTGTTATCATAAAAAATGAGTTGATATTCCTAAAAAAAAGTTGAATAGCTGACCTGAACCCAAAATGAACTGTTTGCCAAGTCTAATTGTATGTAATTCGTGGTTCGCACAAGGCACTAGCGCAAGCTTTCAACTTTTTTGAAGGCTTTAGTTTAACGAAGTTCTTACTCCGTGTTTATTTGGGATTAATTATCCGTCATAAATTTATAACAAAAACAAATAAAGACGGATATGTATCAATAAAGACAACACAAAAACTAAGAATAAACGCTCTTTTATTAAAGTTAATAAGAGATCGCTCGCCCATTTGTTATTATCGACCCGATGGGAAAACTTGCTCATTTACTGAAGTTAGTTGCTACCTCAAATTATACGGTGTAATGTTGTTGAATATACTCTTCTGAATTTGTTTTATCCAACCCCTTTTTTTGTAATACCCCGAGTTTAAAGAGATTGGATAGAGTTACGGTGCTCTCAGGATATAGTTAGGGTGCTCAGATGAGAGTATATTGAATATGAGTGCTTAAAGAGATTGATAGTATTACTGATTAAGCGTGCACTTTCTTTTCTGGTTGTCTATGCAAAAGAACTCCTCAATTAAGCGTGCTTGGCTGGGAGTAGTCTAAGGATGAATGACCTCCTGGGAAGGTTTCGGGATGTACATGAGTGAGGTCAAAATACGTTGGAAAAGACCCGTGTTAATTTGTGGGGCCATTACACGGCTTGTTGAGCGCCATAAGTGATACCACAGTCTACAAGTGGTGACTGAGGTGTTACATTTTTCCTTTCACTTTCCGAATTTTTCTCCTCACATTTTTTCTTTATCATACCGTTGTAATTTTATAACAAAACAATAGGATACAAATACTCTATAGATTTTATAGGAGTAACAAAAATACTTATTTATCTAAGCACATGACTAATTATAATGTTAAAACAATAAAATTTCTCATGGAAAATCAAGAGTTCTTCCACGCCTACATTTTTCTACTTTAGATATTCTTTGTTGTACTTTTACACTGTTATTTGAATGATTTTGTAAAATTTATTTTTAATAGACAGAGTATTTAATAATCTAAATTTTAAGTTTGATTTTGAAAAGGCAAAATTTAAAAATATAGTTAGCTACTTGTTGTAGATTTGGACTAAAAATGTTGTTTCGTAGATGAAACAGATAGATCGGGTGATAAATGAGTGATGATTTAATTATCCTTAAATGCTACAAATTTTTATCAGGTATAAATTTTATTCGCCAAAAAATATAAGGTCATTTTTTTATATATAAAGAGATTTATAAATCTTGTAACTTCAACGTTAGTTTGAATATTTATAAGGTAGTGCAATTTAGTACGTATCCCCTCCTATCCAATTCATTGTATCAATTCGCCTTTTAAGGGTCAAACTTAACGAACTTTGATCTTAAATATCGTAAAAATTTCAAATTTTCAGAGACGAAACTAATACTTTTAGTTTCGTAAAATAATAACTTTTGTAAACAAAAGTTGCGTATAAACTATAAATGGAGGAAAAGACGGTCAAAGATGTATCTCGAATACCATCGAAAAATAAATGGTTACTCGTATAATTGATTGGATAACAAAGAATATTAATTATTGTTCGGAGTAAATTTTTTATAAATGGATATATATTTTCTAGCAAATGAAAAGAATATTGGGTGACGGATGGATAACGGGTGAGATTTAGATTAATCCGCATCTATCCATCCTACATTAATTTCAAGTTTTCGTCCACCTATTTAAATCGGGTGGAATGGATATCCATCAGTTTCGGGTGAAATTGTCATCCATAACCAGCAGTCCGGCGGCGACACCTGCACTTGGTAAGATGGGTACTCACGGACCCCATGGGAAAGGACGAGGCCTAGGCTCGGTGCCGAGTGGTCCCTGGTGGTCTTCCTTGGAATGGTGGTCGACCGATCCGGGACGGCCCGAACCGAGATGAGGGGTCGGCTAGGCAAAGACAAAATAGCTGCTTCATCAACTCTTACGAGCATCCTCATCCAAGAATGAAAAATCATTCTTGGATGAGGATGGAAAGAACTACTTTTATTCTATTTTTCGTCTCATCCATTTTATTACTTTTATTCTATTTTTTTATCCTAAAAGAACTACTCCAAGAATGATTTTTTTTTTATCTTAAAAAAACTACCCCATCCAAAAATGAAATTTCTATTCTCCAGTAAATCCTAACGCATTTCATTACTTCGTTCATTTATTTACCCATCTCTTTAATTTATTTTAATATTAATATTTTTATTATGAGAATCCACGATTTTTATTACAATTTTAGAAGTATTTCGTAACACAGACCTACTCAAGCGATAACTTAAAACGGTAAGTAATTAGGGGTATGGAAAGTGGGTGGAAAATTCGAAGAAGACAAGCGGAAATTGTAAAGTAGCCAAAAAAAGAACAGTGGGGAAGAAAGAAGTTTCAAGCGCGTAGACACCGTGGGGAACTACTCAAGGAAGATAGAGAGAGAGAGAGAGAGAGAGATAAGGTCAAGTGGTCAAACAACGTTGGTTTTCCGTTTCTTCTCGGCCTCCTTTCTTCACCCACAAAACCCAATTCCCAATTCCCAATTCCCAATTCCCAACCCCATCAGAATTCCATTATCCCTCCAGTCCCCCCTATAAAATAAATACGGAGTCCTCCCTAAAATAATATCCTATTCATAATCACTCCGTATATAAAGTAAACACACCCGTTATTGATTCTCTCTCAAGTCTCACCCAACCAACCTTCCTTCTCTTTTTCTTTCCTTCATCTTGAAGTCATCCCTTCTTCTTCTTCATCATCTCCAACACATACCTACCCTACCCTACCTAAAAGCAAGGAGAAGATCGGAATGAGTTACTACAACCAGCAACCACCAGTGGGAGCACCCCCACAGCAAGGGTACGGAGGAGGAGGAGGAGAGGGCTACGCCAAGGACGCCTACCCCCCACCTGGTTACCCCGCACAGGGCTACCCTCAGCAAGGCGGCGGATACCCCCAGCAGCAGCAGCAAGGAGGCTACCCTCCCCAAGGCTACCCACCCCAACAGTACGCCCCTCAGTACGCTCAGCCTCCCCCTCAGCAGAAACAGAGTTCCGGTCTCATGGAAGGATGGTACTAACTTCAACTTCAACTTCCCCCTCTCCCTCTGTTTTTTGTTAGATCTGCTACTTTCTTGCCTTCATTTCACGTTTTTCATCATCATCTTCTATACTCGCTCGCTGTTTCGTCTACGTTTGTTTCACCTTTCACATGCGTTTCGTGATTTTAAAAAACACCATCTGGATTCTGACATTAGCCGTGCCAGATCTAAGTAACATAAATAATTTATGAATCGAAGCTATTGAAATAAAATAAATAATTTAGTTTACATAGAAATTGAGAATTTAGAGTCTGAAAATTGAAATCACTGCCTCCGTTCAGTTCCCTCTGAATTGGGTTTGTGTCAAATCCAATTTACAAGGATTGAGAATCCATACGATTTGACAAATCCTCGTACGCGTACGATAAAATTTTGTTTATCAAATCTTTTTTTGGCATATAATCAAATCCACCCACCCCTTAAATCTTTTAGGAGTGAATACTAATTAATTTTTGTAATTACTACCAAGATTTTTTTTTTTTTTTTCTCTTTTTCTTATTTAAATCGGTAAAAAATTATTTTTATTTGGACTAGACTTACCAACCCTATACGTTTAATTTTTAAAATAATAAACGTATTCATTAGTACATTGATATAAATGAATAAAACAATATTTTTGAAAAATACAAGATAAATTTTACAAAAAAAATTATTCAAAATACAAACGCTAACATGTTTATTAATGATCAATGGCCATTTTAGAGGGTACCCTTGTTATAAAAACAGGTAATGACACAGAGTCTTTGCTCTCTCAAATAAGTTATTGAGAGACCGTCTTTTTCAAGATTTTGTGTTGATCTAATTGATTCCCCATTTTGGGTTGCTGAGGTGACACGGCCGTGATACATCGGTGGCCTTGGCCCTTGGGTTAGTTTGGAGGTCGAATGGTTTGACTAGTTTGAGTTGGCAATTTCTCTTTGTCAGCTGAAATATCCAGGGAGGGAGGGTATATTCAGAGAATCTCTAACCGGCTGTCATCTTTGATTATTCCATAGTACTCCAGTTTCAAGTACAAGGACACCTTCCAAATTTTTAGCCCCACTGTCCTTAAAATGCCAGGATTATAATGCTTAATTTTTGTGGTACAATATAAAAACCCAGCAAATTGCCAGTACATTTTTATGCTAATCTGTTTATGACAGTACGTATGAGACAGACACGTTCATGTTCATCCCTTCCAGGCTTCTGCTTAGGTTGTAATGGTTTGATTTTGAGTTTCGACCTGTCTAATGCTGTGAAAGAGAGAAGTCTACTTTTTTTTTAATTTCAATAATTGCAGCTTATCATTGACCAATTGCTTTTTGATTGAATGCATAAATGTGGTTGACTAATGAACCTGTGATTTTGTTAAGTCCTTGTTGTGGTACAATTTTATAATACAGCAACTGTTTGATAAATAAGCGTTGTGCTCGCACATGATCATGATTCTTAGTATTATTAAGAACCGGTCATCATACATTCATACCCTTGTAGAATAAAATACTACTCCATCAAACATAAACAATACTCCCTATTTTGTAGATGTCGGAATATAATATTATACCTAGGAATCTTAGGGTTGTACGAATTTGGAAGAACAAATCGTCTAGGGATAGTCAACCACACAGTTAGTGTGGCACCATAATTTACATTTGCCCAAAATGTTGGTTTGTTGGACCGGATCGTGCCCGAGCTTTTCTTATATTTTGTGTAACGACTTATAATGTCTTGAGTCTGAGCCTGTGAGCTTTTTTCCAGTATGACAAGCCCGCATACAAGAGTTTACCGAATGTAACAAGTTTAAACAAAGAATTTATTTATGTTTGGGGTGGCAGCAATGTTGGGTTTGAGAAAGTTGGTCGTCTGACTTGGGTGTGTTTGTTGTAATTTTCAGTTTGGCTGCTCTCTGCTGTTGCTGTCTTCTGGAAGCCTGCTTTTAAATGGATGTTGATCGTTGCATACACATGGAGATGGGAAAAAAAACAAAGAAAGAAAAAGGGATATATTGCGTGTAGTTCTTGAATCTTAATTTCATTTTATGTTTGTATAAATTGGATCTTTGACCTGGATATGGATATATCAGCTTGTGGGTTCATGACTCCCTAGTTTAATTCAATTTGTTGATTACATTTCTTCTGAATGCCAGATTTTTCTTTATTCAATTTGTTCCGAATGCAAGATTATATATTCACCGGTTCCCTCTCCTATGTTACCTCTTTATTATAGTCTTGTGCTCTCGAGTTGCAATCATATGCTTCATAGAATCGTGGATAGCCAATGATTTTAGTTTCGAATACCTTAGAACTTAGAAGGCTAACATGTTGTGTTTATGAGCAATTTATTTATTGTCATCATGTTTTGTGATGTAAACCTTGCAAAGTTGCAAGCAAAACACAAAGTGTCGGGCTTCTCTTGAGAGTGATTCGAAACTTTGACAAGTTTCGGTTGTTGTGAAAACGTTAAATTTAGAACCGTTGTCAAACCATTTTTTTGTCACAAAATCTTGGAAGAGACGGTCTCTCAATAACTTATTGAAAGACAATTTTTCAGTATCACTTTATGCACTATTCGTACCCTTAAATGACAACTTTGTTTTGTATACTCTTTTATGTTAATCGTACCTACAAACCTATTTTGTTAGAAGTGCATCTATACTCTGAAATGCTATCAAAGCTTGTATAAAGATCTAAAATCACATGCTTCATTTACTAAATTGGCTGGATGTATAAATGTCAGCCAACATAAGTAAGGAATACATGAATGTTCAATAATATGCTTCTATTATTTTATATATTTGTAATTGGTGTCTCATTCTGTCATTCAACATACAAAATACCTCTACTATTTCTAGTTGTACAATCTGGTCCCCAAACATTCACACCCTTAGACAGAGCATCTATTTCATTCCCTGGCTGACAGGGCGACTAGAGTGAGGGGAAATATCTGTTGAGGCCAAATGGAAGGGAGTAGAACTCTTTGCTCCTGGTGTCTCTCTCAAATGCTCTAAACTTCTTCCACCAATGCCTCCCGCTGTCTCTCCTGGTTGCGCTGTGCCTGCGATGGAGTGTCAGGTCCAAGAATAATGCTATTATCCCTCCTACTGTCGCTGCTGACGCGAATATCACTTGCACCATGCTGTTGAACTGATACACATCGATCATGTTGCACAAACTTATTAGGGACTCATGAATGAATAATACTCATTGTAGTAAAAACTAACTGAAAGTTAAAAGTAGACGTACTGCCATGGAGCGTGTGAAGATGGGAGTGCGGCCCTCAACCAAGAGATACTCATAGAAGTACTGAGGGACCGAAAGCCCCAGGTACAGCGCAAATCCTAGGATGAACTTTGTTCTGAAGCTGTTTAGGTTGCAGAACTGCAGAAATCCTAACCCTGCCGATACTGTACAAAATAAAAACTGTCAAACATTGCGATCATACATTAAACATCAATATCGATTAGTAAGCTAAGAAGTATGAGTAGAACTAGAGTATCTAAACTTACCCACATAAGCGTAAAGTACACAGTTGATTGCTGCAAAGATGGGGATTGGGATAGATGCTAGAAGAGCTCCAAATTTTCCTGATTGAAAGGATTGAGTTGAACAGATTAGCGTACTCTATTTCGATTTCTGAGTAATGATTAATGCTTCTAACATTAAAAAAATGGTTACGAAACTATGAAATGATCGTAGAATACCTACCTAGTACTGAAAAGAACAGCATGAAAATTGCAGCAATTTGAGCTACTCTTCGGCTTCCTATTTGGTTAAGTCCCAATAATCCTGCATTCTCACTGCCGGAGAATCCAACAGTGCATAAAAAGAAAGAAGCTGTAATGATCAGTAGTAACGAGTTTGAAATCTTAGCTAAATGTGCAGGAAGGAATTGTAGAATATACACTGATGCCGTGGACCCACAGACTGAACCAAATGCCCCATTCAAGAAATTTCCGATGCCCTACAACCAATTTGAAAGGCAGCTGTTGCATAAGAAGTTTTCAGAGATATTGAAAACCCAAAGGATGTGAATAATGACAAAGACTTACTAGCCAGGAAACTCCACGACTTACAACAGAAGGCGGTACTGGTGTGGCACTGCCATATCTTGCAGCTGCAATAAATGAGCCCGTGGACTATACAAGAAAGAAACGCATGTGTCAGACTGACATGATTGCATGTGACATGACTATTTTTATCAACCGCCGGCCATAGTACAGTTTCAGTATAGGGTTTGTATAGAACAAACCTCAACAAGGGAAACGAATGTGGCAGCTATCATCGCAAAACCATTTGCTACATTCAATGTTGGACGTCCCCATTGAAATGGATATGGGAACCGAATCCTGTATAAGATGGTAACATCACATGCATGAGCGAGCATCTAAGACAGGCTACACTCTGCCAATGTTTACAGTTTACTTATAGTAACATGTAATTATGAGTCTGTAACTGAACAACTAAAATGCACGCACTCACCAGGAAGCGGCACCTATGAGACCAGTGCGATCAGTACGACAGTAAAACTGAGTCTTTGGGGGGCTATTTTTAAAGGCTCCGGCCGCTGTCAGGATTGCAGCAAATGCCCAAAGAAGCCCTATAGTAGCCAACACTCCATATCTACGACCAAGGACTTGTAACGGCTTCAGCAAGCTACCAAAATACTGCAACAATCAATGTTAATGCGTATTCGCGATTCTCTGTGGGACTCATGACTTGAGCTTGAAACTTTTTATACACCAAGAACTACATTCACGGCGTAAAAAAAAGGGGAAAAAATCCGGCCACAATCCTAATTACCTGGGTAAAAAACACCATAACGACGAGGGCTGGGAGTCCGATTGCAGTACATTTAGCAAGCTAGTATGTGATCAGATTAAAAACACACTAATCAGCTTTCTAGAATGCAGTTTTAATGTGTTTTTTGAATTTTGAAGGGATATATCATACTATATGCACACCTGAGGGAAACCAAATTGTAATAGGCCAAGTCCAGTAAGAGTGACCAGGGGGATAGCAGCAAGAGGGCTTATGTACCTTCAAACACAAAATTTCATAGAGTGAAGGACCGATTAGCTAGATGCATAATCGAATCCAACTGAACTGAAAAGACGTGAGCTACTAGTAACAACAATTTTGAGGCTTTCATACCTTACAACAATCCTCCATAATCCCAAAACCCCAACAATGACCGGAAATATGGATGCAAACATTATTGCCCCTTGGATCGCTTTCATTGTTTCCCTGAACCTCTGTGAATCCCAACAAACAAACAAGGTAAGGTATTTGCATTTTCCGAAATTGTTTCCCTTCTCTGTGCAATAAATACTACCCCGATAACAATATCAATATTGCTATTTGGTGTCAAGTCGAAGGAGATTCATGTAAGGTAAGTACATACGACTTGGAAAATATAATGGCGATCAACTAATTAAAAGAGTAGACAAACCTCATAGGGGTCAATGATGTAGCCAAAGTGGTTAGTATATATTATGGAGATGGCTGGAATGATAAATGCATATGAACCTCCGACCACGATTGATGTTCTGCACCCGAATATAGTCTGTAACAACGTATTCAAGCCCGACACAAACAGCAATGTCTGTATCACTTTAGCTTTCTCAACCTGTCAAATTCACATTGTAACATTAGTATGCCTTCATGGGGCTGCGTGTATCCTAAGAGAATATATATACATGAATTGAAGTTAAAATTCTGACCGGTCCGCCTCCCATCAGAGGAACAAGTATGGTTGGAATCATAACTGTAGTCCCAAGCATTACTATAAAATGCTGAAATCCAAGAATGATACATTCATCTGCAGCATTATTATTGGTCCAAAATCAACATCACCTCCATCCAAAACTAATAAATGGATTTTACACTTCAACATACATCTAAGAGATGAAACAAGTTTGCATGAGATGGGCTCAAAGATGGTATAAGTTGTCTAAGTGATTATAATTGCATTTTTTAGAGTAAGTTTGGGTTGTCAAGTCCCCATTAATAAGAAACCGTTTTCAAATTAAAGCCTACATAGAGAGGGTTGGCGGGCAAATGTATGCAACCTTACATACGTACCCAGCACGTACCTCTACATTAAAAAATAGACGATGCAGAGTAAACACACGTTAAAAAAGTGAAACTAAACAAAATAGGAAGACATACGCCAAGGAGGGTTGCTAGTGACGCAAAAATCGACTCCAGGGAGTTGCTCCTTGATCGGAAATGGCCCAAAATCATCACCTCCTTTAAGCGCGGCCATGCTTGAAATGTGTCAAACCCGAGTTAAGCAAACTTGTTCAATTCAAAACATGCATGCATGCATGCATGCATGCACAAATTAATTAACAGGACCAAAAAACTACTCGTATCTACACACTTAATTAATTAGGAGTATAACACAATCAAACTCATCTATCACCTTAATTAGTTGCCTAGCTATTTAATGAAAATTATGCAACATTAAACAAGATGATGTCTTTATCACATAATCATCATCATCATCATCATCAACTAGATAGTTTAATAGTTGCAACTGAACCGATACAACTAATAACACAAATTACATCATTTTGTTGGGTTTTAATTGCAAATTTCGTCAACTAACATGCATGCAAAAAATTCCAAAAACTTTAAGTTAAGACTAACATGAAATGAAGGTAGAAATGGAGGGTGAGACCAAGTATTAAGAATTGAGTAAAGAAGATTATAGTTGGGAAGTAGCTCGCCTGCTGCCTGCCTGCCTGCCTTCTTCTCAACAAATACTACTACCAATTAGCAATTAGCAATTAGCAATTAGCAATTAGCAATTAAGTTAAGAAATAACACTAATTAATATGATGTGGTATCCATCCCTTTTTATTTCATCAGTAACGTTATTTGGCGCACCTTTTCCTCCTACGGTCTTACGTCCGATACTTTAGTGGGACCCTTTTGAATTCAACATTGTCATTTACTTAATTTTTTCCGGAATTGTCACGCTATTTACATTGTGGGTTCAATTTATTGATCGTTACCTTTTGTGAAATTCAGTAATTAGTTTTGACTTTGTTGTGAAACCTGATTTTTTTTTTGAAGGGTTTGAAATAAGAAGTGAACTCAATCCATACATACATTATAATAAAAGCAAGATTTGAGTGTCCGATATTAGTCATTTAATCTTCGAGCCGAGTGTCCTATCTTCAAACAGTATGTAAATGCAGGTTTGTTTATGTTGTTGGAAACGAGTAAAGAAAGAAACGAATACCTTACTTGATTTCTTGTGGTTTGTGACATACACTATTGTCCTAAAGTTGATTTACCTCTGCTTGGTACATGCGATATGCGAACTTCGCGGCTATCATAAACCTTTAGGACAAAACTCCGCAACTAAGGTGTATAACAAAGATGCGTACTGAAATCGAAAACACACATTACCTAAAGAACGTGTACATAGCAGAAGTCAAACTGAAAGTATTATTGCAAAAATATATTGAGTTTTCAGTGCAGGAGATCGAGAGAAGTGTTGATAAGAAAGAGGAAATGGGTTGCTATTTGGAGCTCGGAGCTGAAGGGACTAGGCACTATTCATAGCCGAATAGGAGTGCACCAACAAGCTAAGGAAAGAAATCAGGAGGTAAGGCGAGGTTTAATGGCGGAATTGTATCACTAATAATTGCAAAATTAAATATTACTCGGTAGTATCAATCAATAAGGAGCTAATGTTAAAAAAAAGTCTAGAACAAGTACGCCCAACACTCGAGATCAAGAATGAGCCGAGACGATGTGCACTGGGGACATAAATTTGTTACCTTATTATTTAACTCACTCTTGAATGAGTTTCCTTACAAGGAGTTACGTTATGGACGTTGTCACCTGCGACGACCACCCACGATCCAATCTCGTATTCGGGGCGAGTTTTGAATCAATTGAATTTGCATTCATGATTAGTGGTTTTAAATCATTACTCTCAATTAACGTCCGTTAGTTCTAATTTTTTGGGAGGATGCGTTGCATGATCTAAAGAACACACCAGTCAATTTTAGGAACGCTTTGTCCCTGAGTCCCAGATCTAAGAAAATAGTGTATTTATACACTACGATTTGAGCGGTTCAACAACTTCTATCAGGCATTGTCTCGTTTTCTTCCGATTTTTACCACGTCTCTATGGACTCTTCATGATATCTATAATTAAGTTTCAACTTCAAATAACAAGTACGTCTAATTTCCGCGAGTCTCTGATATTTACACTACTAGAAAAAACGAAACTGTCGACCGAAATCAGCTACCGTCATCTGTCGCTAAAAAAGACGCGCGACAGATGACAGTCGCTGAGAAGCAGTCGCACCTGGTAGTCGCTTGAAAAGGAGACGGGCGACTGATATCGGTCGCTAAAAAACTCGGGTGACCGATATCAGTCGCTAAGTTGGACGCTTAGCGATTGATATCAGTCGCTAAAGGGATAATTTTAGCGACCGATATCGGTCGCTAATGGGTTTACCTGACGTCCTTGGAGGACCTTGGACATCTTATTTAGCGACCGTTATCAGTCGCTAATATTTACCTTTAGTGACTGATATCGGTCGCGAGTAGACCTGTAATTGGCCGATTCAATTTGTTTCATTTCTAGCCAAAATCTGCAAACAGAAAAACAACCCAACAATGACAAATACGTTCCAAACACCACGCCGTATCGGCCACATAATGCCAGCTTCACATTTCCATAATTGCCAACACCAAGGTAACTAAATGTCGTGAATAAACTAAATTAAGAGTAATGTTACAAACTGTTTTCAATCAACATTCATAAACTACAAGCTAGGTTTCTTAATAAGTGTAGTTTGTAGTGCCTAATTTGTTGTGTATTGGTCCCATTTTCCTTGTGGAATCGCTCCTTGGGAGCGGTTTATGGGCTACTTATGCTTCCTCTAGCTCGTTTCAGGTTCCCGAGACCATTCATGAAGAATTGGAACGATTCCGACTCGTTTCATACACTTTTTGGAGCCAACGAAGTGAAGGAACGATCACTCGATGCCTTGGATTCGATCCCGAGACCTTGGGACCCGATCCCGAGCCCCGAGATTCGATGAGATGCCCATGAGAAGCAAGGAGGGACCAAAAAGATCATAATGGAGGCCTACAAGGTCCTTCCCGGGCGGGATAATGCCTTCCCGACCGGGAAGGAGTGTGCAATAGCAACTGGTTCTGTTCTGGGTCCGTCCCGGTTGAGACCAGGCCGTCCCGGTCGGGATGGCAGAGCTGCAGCACGACTTTTATTCTTTTCTTCTCCTTCATTCTTGTAACCTTATAAATCCTTCCCCCTTGTATTGTTTAACTATCATACATTACCCTAGACTCTCTTAGGCCTCTCTTGAACTTTCAAAACCCTAGATTAGTGTTCCTCTCATTAGCTTAATCTTCCTTTAATCTTTAGTTAATCCTAATTTAATCTAGTTTAATTAGTCTTGTATTAAGAAGATTCTTGAAGACTCCTCCAAGCTTGACAACCTTGGAGATTATTTGGGTTTCTTATTTATACAAGTTCTCATCTTTTTCATCATCTTGTTGTTGGTATAAACTCTATTATCTTGTTCTTTGTTTATTTATCAAGTTTGAATCTTTATATATTGTTTATTGTTATTGTTTGTTTATTATGAATGTTTGGATGTTCATGTTGATTTCTCTTGTTTATGTTATTATTAGCTTGATAATGAGTGAGTAGTTTCCTTGTGGGGTTAGTAGGGGGATTAGGTGTAGATTATAGGTGATTAGGGTTTGATTAGGGGAAAAGGTTGAATCTTTGTTGCTAGTCACATATTAAGCACACCATGTGTTTGTTGTATTGCTTGTATGGGTAGTAGTGGCCAATGCTCCTCATACTTGTTTTCCTTTCCTCATTGTTTGACTAGTGTGTGATTGTGTTAGGGTATAGTCTTAGACACGAGAGTGCGGACTTAGGTTTTGACGCGAGAGCGCGAACCGACCTTGACCTAGGTTTTGACGCGAGAGCGCAAACCGACTCTAGTAACTAGGAGACACCTGCACCATTGACCACCCTATTGTCCTTATACACTTAAGAACCCGACCTAACCCTACTCCCTTTCTTATTGATTCATCCTTTTTTATTAGTTACCATTTCTCTTGTTCATTGTTTTAGTTTGTCTCTAGTTATTTCATTTAGTCTTATTATAGCTAGTTCATTATTAGTCTAGTCCATACATCGTCAATCATCTTAGTTTGTCAATTATCGCTCTCTTTGTGTTGTTTTGGTAGCCTAGTCTCGTTTTAGGTCGACTTAGTCTAGACTTTACTTAACCGTCTCCGTGGACACGACCCGACTCACCCTAGCTACCCGTTAGGTATAGTTGGTTTAATTGGTGTTAGGATCGGCGACAATTCCTACCATCATTTCTTAATCTACAATGTACTCAACGAACGGGAAAACTAGCCGAATTGAAGCTAAGGGGTCTCTAGGGTCTGGGGGTCGGGGAAAGGGTCCGGCGTTGCAGTTTTGATGCTGCATGCTCCTCAGGCGGGCTAGCTCTTCTAGTATTTGCCTGTTGACCTCATCCTGTCGCCTTATGTGGTCGGATTGTAGCTTCATTTGTTCAGACTGCTTCTTCACTTGATCAGCATGTAACACCCCGTTATTTTTCGGGTCAATTATAAAGCGTGACTTTTCTACTTTTAATTAAAATCGGGTTTTTAAATTGGAAAAATATATTTTAATGTCGTTATAAATATTAAAGTATTTTGGGTCGTCTTATATAAATCGGTTTTGATTTTCTTAAAGTGGAACGTTATTTTATAAAATCGACTTTATATCAGATTCAATTCCGAGTCAAACACAATAAGGAAAGGAAAGAAGAAAAAAAAAAAAAAAACTAACTAACCTATTTAACCCCTCCCCACCGTAGTCCCCTTTTCCTTCCTCCCCCAATTTCCAAGTTTCTTAAAGTCTTCTGCCGCCTCTCCTCTGTTAATCAATTTTGATCCTTCTTATACCATCGTGCTTTTATCCGTCTTTGTCAAATCGTAAGTACCTTAATTTAACTAATCTCTTTACTCCTTATAATTTGTGAAATAAACATATTTCATGTCTGAATATCTTAAATCTGATTCTTATTTACTAAAATCATGGTCTCCGTATTTTCTTGTCGTAATTGTTGGGCTGTGGGGTAGACCCTTACTAGATTAGTGTGCAAGTATGTCGTAATCTTGAATTTGGGTTTCTGGAAGGTGTGGTTTATTTGTAAGTTGCAGGTGTTGGTGTGAAATTAGGCATGAACTATATTAAGGGAGTGTTGCTACTTATTACAAATTGCCGACATATATTAGTTAGTGCTACTTGAGTTCTAATCTAAAAGACAAGACTGTCCATGACTTTGATTGGGTACGTAGTAATTAAATCGAGTGATATTTCGAGCGATATTTCGGTTGGGTTTGGGATCAACCTATTGTTTTTTACTTATTATCGAGTGAGTAGATTATTAGTGTCTCGAGGTTGATAGGTTCTAGTCAGAGTTAGACCTGTTTTATTAATTAACTGGAATATCAAAGTCAATTATATTACTTGTAGTTTGTGGGTTCGAGGAGAAAGAATTCTTGGGATAATACTAGCTGAGTTGTGACCGTCTCGAGAGGTAAGGACGTTTTGACATTTTCACCTTTAAGTAAAGATCATGTTCGGTTTAAATTATATTTTTGAAACGGTTTTATAATTATTTTGTCAATGATGAATTTTTATGACACTCTTGTGATATTTTGGATAATGGAATTTTGTGACATAAGTCACATATTGGTATTATTTTGTTACAATTCTTTTGGTAGTTATAACAGACTCTGGGAGCTCTGTTGGTCTATGAGGTTAAGGTGCGTCTGAGACGTCCCTGGGATTTCGTCCCGAAACTGAACTCCTGGCCCGAGTTGTGTTAAGTGGGGTTTTCCGGCCCCCACTTGCTAGGTAGTTAGACTTCCTCCTTTGGCAGCCTCATCCTACAGACTGCCTAAATGTGAGTAGTGCGCACTATAGTAAGTCTAGCTAAGCATAAGTGGTACCTCTAGATCGTGCAAAATGGTAGGACCTTGGCACACAGGTGGAAACAATATATTTTGGTTTTGGTTTTGCCTACTGTTTTCACAGTACTTTTGGTTTGGTATTGAGACAATGATATTTAACTCTGATTTCAGTTTACTACAAATTATAATTATTGTTTTACGTTTTCAATATAATATATTTTACTCAGCTTTGCTGACGTCCTTTTGTTTTGGGTCGTTCCCCCGGTGGAACCTGTACCTATTTGTGTTTTGGGTACAGTTGATAGGTACAATTAATATGCTGCATGGGTGCATTTGGTTCGGGATGCTGAGCGAGGAAGGATTTTATTATTTAACGTTTACCTCCAAACTATTTATATTTATGTTGAATTTTTGGGTTGAAGTTGTTTTAAACCGTTTTGGATTTTGTGGGACTTAAGTCTTCCGCTGCAACGTTTTCATTTAATTATTCATCGGATTTATATTTCTTTTTAATTCTTATACTATTCTTTTGCCTTGCATTTGGCCTTGTGAGCTAAATGCGGAGTAACAACTTTAAATTTTCCGGTTTTATTCTTTTATTTTTGGTCGCAAAAATTTAGGGCTGTTACACAGCCAGAGCAACCCGATTCGCCTTCCCTTATCGTATTTCCGATCTCATCTCAGCCACGACAGATGGTACGTACTCTGTCGAGATCGAATCCCCCCGAGCATTTGGTGGTGTCCAGTACAGGGTGTGAGCGTTCCCCGTACCGTACACCCCTCCCTTGCAGAACCCTTCCACGACATCGAACCATATCTGGTTCGGACCCTACCTTCAGCGTCGTCGGTGGAAGTGGCTTCCTTATATGTTTCCTAAAAGAAATTAATTTGATGATTAGGTGAGATTTCATTGACAAAGTCACAATCTAAAGAACAATGTAAAGAAGCCATATGTTAGAAACTCACCCAAATTGCGGCGTCCCTCTTCGTAATGAAGCCCCTTCGACCGTTGCAGTCCACCTTGCTCTTCGTCTGAAGAAACAACTCCGCAGCTTCGGGGAGTTCTTCTGTTTTCTTCTTCAACTGTTAACAGTACATGTGGATTTCTCATTAATATTTTTAATGAAAACATTAAATAAGAATCCAAAATAAAAATCAAAGGAAAGTAAATAAATACTTACCTCCATAGCCCGCTGGTGCATCAACTGCGACCCACCGTAGTGGGTGGGCTCCACTTCGACCTCAAGGTCTCCCCGCCTCTTTTTTTTCTTTGCTTGAACGGATCTCTTAATAAACTTAGGGTCAGAGCGGGCTTTGTGGAACTGTTCAAGTGCAGCATCTACAATTCATATGAAGAGATCAGTAAGCAAAGATATAACTTTGTATTCAAGTACGAACACTAATTGAGTAATCAAACCTCTAAGATATTTCTCTGCCTTCCCCTCATTCGCCAACTTGAACATGTTGTCCTTGTACCGTGGCTTGGCGACGTCCATGTAGCGGTCCCTTGCAGCCACCTCGAGGCTTTGGTCCCACCAAAATTTCAACTGCAAGATCGTTTGTCGTTAGTGAATTAGTAATCCGTAAACAGTAATAGGTAACTACTAAACCTAAAAAATGGTACACCTTGGAGTTGTTGAACCACTTCTCCTGTAGCCACGCAGGCACCTTGGTCCAACTGGTGCAGTAAGTCGTCAAGTCAGTCATGAAACTATCGGACACACCAGTCACGGTCGCTCGATGCCGAAACCTACTCAAAAAAATGAAATAATATTGAAGTTTAAAAGTATTTGAAAACCTTAACTGGTTCTTCCCGATATCTAAGCTCGTGACGTGGTGGTGGAGTTTGTTGTGGTTGCTCCCCCGTGACCACCTGGTTCTCGTCCAGCTACTCCTTGTTCTGCTGCTGGTCCTCCTGCTTCTGCTGCGGCTGTTGCTAGGTCCTCATGCTTTCGCTCCCAACTCAAAATCGTCTGCCCAACGTCATATCTGCTGACGAAGATAGATAATTAGAAATTAACAACATAATCAACTACTCAAAATAGTAAAGAAAGATTTAAATATTGAAATAATATAAATTATTAAAACTATACCCTACTAGAAATCATCGTCGCTGTCGTTGTCATCTCTCACTTGCCTACTGGAACCAACTACATCCTCCTCCTCGTAGTCATCTTCCTCCTCCTCGTCATCGACCTCAAAATCATCAGTGCCTTCGACTTCGCTGTGTTCCTCCTCCTCGACCATATCACTAAAAGCACCTTCGATGTCCTCACCACCTTCATCGTCTTCAAAATCCTCCCCCACATCCACCTCATTATCATCCTCACTTGCAAAAAGATTCTCATCAATTGGAGACAATGTTGTACCACTAGAAATGACCCCCTCTTGGAAGAGGTCTGTGTCAATGTGCCCATGTGGCTTAGTTTTAAACACCGTTCACCACTGATTTTGACTTCTATCGTTCTTTGTGGTCGGATAAGGAGCAAAGTACACTTGGCGTGCTGGATGTGCAAGTATAAACGAATCGTACTTAGAGTATTTTTTGGTATGATTAACTTTAACTAGTTTGTACCACTCATGTACTTTAGTACCATGTACAGAGTTGTCCTTCCATTCGCATTTAAATACCACAGTTTTATACCCACGATCACTTCCAGCATAGCACAACTCGAAGATGTTCTCCAGTAGACCGTAATAGTCGTCACCATCAAGTGACGATACAGTCACACCGAAATTACATCTAGCCCTACTGCTACCATGGACAAATTTATGAAAATTGCAACCATTAACCGAATACCGGTTCCAAGTTCTAACCTTCTACAAAGGACCTAATGCTAGACTCCTAACCAAATAATCTTGGATATTAGAAACAATTACATGATCCATCAAGTGACGATACAGTCACACCGAAATTACATCTAGCCCTACTGCTACCATGGGCAAATTTATGAAAATTGCAACCATTAACCGAATACCGGTTCCAAGTTCTAACCTTCTACAAAGGACCTAATGCTAGACTCCTAACCAAATAATCTTGGATATTAGAAACAATTACATGATCCTTAAGCCAATTGGGGAACTGTTCCTCATGCTTATTCCAAACATCATCAACATTTAAATTTGGATTAGCAGCGAGAAATTCAGTTACAAACTGCTTCTCATAAGGCTCCAAAACTTCGCAGTTTGATAACAAGTAAAGGTGAGCACGATTGTATTCCTTCTCATCTAACAACCTCCACCCCCAGCTGATGAAGATCCTTCACCTACCTTACTTTGAAAAAAGTCTGGTATGTTGGGGTCAAGCATCTCAGATGTTTCTAGGTTAAGATTTTTGGCTTTGGTGTTTTGATATGCGGGATTTGTCGTCAATCCTAATATCAAACAAACCAACTAACCTAAACTAGAATAGCAAGGGCAAGTCGGGTCGAATCCTCAGAGAGATCGGGAATGAGTACTAGTTCGGTCTCGGACTATGAATTAGCTACGCGAATCAATTATCAAAGGTGAAATTATACTAATTAAGCTAACTAAGAAATGCAAAAGTAAACTAAAAATCAAACAAATAACAAGAATGATGATCTAATAATAATTAAAGGTCTAGGGTCCGACTTAACAACCGACATATCATAATTATGAGTAAGAAACACCGATAATGAGTTGCTAAGGATATTAGGATGAGTGGAACGCCTCTAAGGGTCGACTACCTCCCTCCCGGGTTTGTAGTTCGACTAAGTAAAACCCGATCACTTCCCTCCCGAGCTCGTGAGTCGGATTCCTAGGTCAATCGAATGAGCCCACTCCCGTGGTACCCAACCCAAGGTCCTAGGTCACTAAGTATGCGTCTTAATCCCGTTCCTTTCTCTCCCCTCTCCCAAGGTGAAGAGTCTAGACCGATAGTTAGGGTACCCTACCTAATTCCCACTCCCGTGTTCAACTAGGCGGGGCAAGGCAAGTCAAGGGGCGAGTTTTACTACCTAGGCCTAACCGACTCCCGTCGGTGGACAAGGGTCAAGGGTTCAAACACAACCCAATGATAAGTCGATTCCCGAATCCCAAACTATCCTCCTCCGTATATCCCAAACAAACCAAATGGAATTTCAAGCCCACAATATAGACATGTCGGGATCAAATCGGTCCCTAGAAAGGACACTACTCACTAAATATAATATACAAACAAACAAGACAATTATAAAACAACATTACAACACACAATTAACGATAAAGATTATAACTTTAAACTAATTACTAACTAAATATATCATAAACATAAGATTAAACTTAAATAAAATAATAAAGAAGAAAAGATAAGAATTATACCAAAAAAAGAATGATGGAATTAAAGGAGTCGGAAGTTGAAGAATGGAAGGATTAAATTAATTAAAACAAATTAAAGTAAACAAGATATTAGGGAAAACAAAAAGAAAGGTGGGCTGCTGCGTTCTTCTTACTACTGCTCCCTAAACCCTCCTCTCAATTTTTTTAACTATCAGCCTTCCTCCCCTAAACAATGAGGGTTTTAGGAATATAAATATCCCATAATATAAATGAAAAGACGGAATTGCCCTGACTTAAGTGAAATGAAAAATGAGTAATAATAAGGGCCAATTCGTCATTTAGCTCACAAAATAAGAACACCACCCAACTCAAATCAATTGAGAGTGAGAGCTGGTGGTGGAGCTCGCCGTCGATTCGCCGGAGATCGACCGTCAACGGAGCTGGACTGACTGGTGGTGCGTGGCGAGCTGCTTCGCCGGAGACGAAAAATTGGAGTCATGGTGGCTCGGTGGTGGTGCTGCTCTGTTGTTCGCCGGAGCTTGATGCTGCTGCGACGAATACGGGGAAGGAGCACGGCGGCTGGGGCGTCGGCTCTGCTGGTGCTGAAATGGAGCAAAGGTGGTGGAGCGTTGCCGAAATCTGGTGGTTCATGGAGAGGAGGTGATATTTGAATTAGGGGTAAATTGAATTGAAGATGCAATTGAATTAGGATGGAGGTAAGTAATGCGGATTGGAATGGTTGATTGAATTTGGTGAAGAAAGATGGAGAAGTTGCAGTTGATTGATTGTGAAGTTGAATCGGAGATGAAGATGGAGGAAGTAATGGTGATGAATTATGATGATGGTGAGTGAAGGAGAGCAGGAGAGTGAAGGGGAAGAATGGTCAAGGTCAAAATCGGGTTTGACCCGTCTTGATCGTCTCGATTCTTCCCGGGTCGGTACCTACAAAATCAAATATCGAGGCACAGTACCAAAATCCCGAGAAATAATACGATTTGACAATAATTATACAAGACTCGACTAATAACCTAATTAAATGTAAAATGACTAATTACTAACAAATCGGGTTATAAAATTGTCGAATAAGAGTAGAAATATGGGATAAAAACGAGTAAAATCACGAGTTATCATGTTTACTTCTTTCTTGAAATACAGAGAGCAAAAGTTGGCTATCTCCTCTGTTAGGTAAGCATTACATATGGAGACCTCGACCTTCGCCTTGTTTCCAATTTTTTTCTTCAAATGGTTGAGAAATCTATGACAATCAAGCAATTATATTAATAATAAGAGTAAATTAGAAATTACTCCCTTCAAAGATGTGTTTGTTAAAATTTACTCCCTTATGATTTTTTTTAAAAATATTTTACACCCAAAAAGATGCAAAACTTCTACTTGCAAATCACTATTCCGATGAGTTTATGATTTTACTGACCGAAATGCCCTTCATTAATAGTACGCCCCTCCCCCACCCCACCTCACCTCATCCTCATTTCGACTTTCCCAACTCTTTCAGTCCCAATTCCAGGAGAACCCTAAATTCCCAAATCGAAAATCACCAAACCCAAAACTTGAGCATCCATTCACCAATCAATTGTGGGGATTTTTTTTAACAAGTCTGCAGACTAAATAAGAGCATAAGGGAAGGGGAAAGAAGGGTAGGAAGAAGAAAGGGGCACTTTCGGTATAAAAAATAGGAAACAAGCAAAATAATTCAAACTCACCGGATTAACTCGTCGGAGTAGTGATTTGCAAGTAAATTTTGAAATTTTGCATCTTTTTGGGTGTAAAATATTAAAAAAAATTCATAAGGATTAAATTTTAATAAACACATCTTTGAAGGGAGTAATTTCTAATTTACTCTAATAATAAATTACAATATTTAACGTTAGTGGTTCATTAAGTATTTGAAAGTTCTCACCTCTCGAACGGGTACATCCATCTATATTGGACCGGTCCTCCCACTTTAGCTTCGTAGGGCTAGTGGACCGGTAGTTGCTCCATTGAGTTAAAGAAGGAAGGTTGGAAGTTCATCTCAAGTTTGCACAGTATCTGAGGAATTTGATCCTCCAAACGAGTCATGTCGTCAATTATAACCGTCGACGAACACAAATCTTGAAAAAACTGAGATATCTCAGTAATAGGATTCCAAACACCTTGCGGCAGGAGTTGCTTCAACGACACAGGTAGTAACCACTCCATGAAAACGTGGCAGTCGTGACTCCTCAAACCTTGCAACTTCAGGTTCTTAATGTCGACACACCGACTGAAATCGGAGGCGTACCCATCAGGGAACCTCAATTTCCTTAACCACTCTAACACGGCCTTTCTCTGAGCCTTATCAAGGCTAAACAAGACCCTGGGCTTGGACCCATCCCGCTTGATATGCAATTTCGGACGATCACAAATTTTCTTCAAATCTTTTCGGGAGCCTGCGGTGTCACATGTCTTACCGTCTACATCCATGACGGTGTGAATCAGTTGCTTAAAGAAATTCTTCTCAATATGCATCACTCCAATATGGAAGGTCGAAGAAGATGCTTCTTTTAAACCAATCATTTTTTAATTTCTTAAGATCCTTAAACTCTTGATCGGTGCCGTCAACAGTAGATGGGAACTCCGAAATCACCTCTCATATCTCATCTCCCCGAAGACGAACTGGTGCCTCATCTAGCACCACCTCACCCTTCTTGAAAGCTCTGATCTCCTGTTCTTCCTGTACGGGTGACCCTCAGATAGGAACTTTCTATGACACTCAAACCAACTAATTTTGCTTGAATTTCTTAGGTATAACGCTTTACTTTCACTCATGCAACAAGGACATGCTTTTTGGCCCACCGTAGACCAACTGCTCAACATCCTTATTTATATAAAGTAATGTCTTTTAGAGCAACCACATTCACTCTTACAAAAAAATGAATACGTGGCAATACCACAAATATTTGGAGAATAAAATAATCACTTCTCATAACATTAACTACTATGAAGTTTGTATAAAAATAACTACCACAGTGATGTTAAAATTAATAATTATGACTTAACTCACTTAATCATACAGTAGTAAGTTACAATTTATTTTAGTTAAACTTTTATTATGACATGCTACCTCCGTATCTATATGTTCGTCCAGTTTCAATATAATACTCCATCCACCCATATATTAAACAAAGTGGACGAACATATAGATATGAAGGGAGTATTAATTTTCACTTCCTATATAAAATATTAATTACGCTTTTATTGCATCTAATGCTTAAATAATGTTTTGATAATTATACTTAATTTTATTGTATTTGATCAATTTAAAACATAAAACTTTAAAAAATAACGTGACCAATATAAAATAAATAAGAGAAAATAAAAAATAAAAAATATGTAAGTAACAAATGAATATCTTAATCTGAATTGACTAGATTTTCAACAAAATATACGAAACAGATGTTAGTCGAATCTTACCGGGATCTTTCCAAAATTAACTAAAATGTGAAACTTTTAGGGTTATTTCACGGGAATAATACCAACTATGTGTGTGCTTCTTAAAATAATCCAAACTATACGTTATCTCATTTTAATATGAACTACGCATTCATTAATCTCGTTTTGTTATGTATGAAATTATGACTTGCTATTATAGGTCATAGTGACTTATTGTAACTTTCTAGAGTTTTATTAGGTCTGTTGCAGTCATCGTGAAACCCAAAATAACAATAAAAACATTTTTTTTCATAGCTTCTATAAGACTAAATGAAAAAGAAATGGAAGATGAATTTTCGTTTTTTTTTTTCAATGGCCGAAAATGAACACGAGATGTAAATCAGAAGAATAAGAGTTAGAGAAGGGGTTGAATAATGGAGGTTCAACAGGTAGTCGGTCAATAATAGCAAAGCGAGGTTAATGAAGATATAGTTCGTATTAAAATGAGATTACGTATAGTTTGTATTAATTTAAGAAGCACACGCATAGTTGGTATTATTTTCATGAAATAACCCAAACTTTTAATGATTAACAAACAAAAATAAAAAGGAAGGATATTCGATTATCTATTTCTCAAATCTCGAAAAACAGGAAGATAAGACGAAAATTTTAATATTTACATAAACAACTACTCACTGTATAACATAAACATAAAAAACTATTGTATATAACATAAAAAACCAAAAAAAAAATCTACCATCTCCATCTCCGCTTCAAATTAGATAAACAACTACCGTATAAAAAAAATCTACTATCTCCGTTTCAAATTAGATCGTAATATTCTACTGATAAAAAACCAAAAAAAAAAACTTTTAAAAAAATAATACGAGTAATAAATACAGTAGATTTGGACTTTCAATTTTCTTAACAAAATAATAGAAAATTGTAGTTCAAATGAAATATTTTCTCCATTCAAGTTGAACATTCCCTTTTGCTTTTTCATGTTTGCCAACACGCATTTTGCGTCGTTAATATCTTTCATAACATATTAGTAAAAACTGTGGAAATTGGATATTAATAATGTCCTTTTAAAGACGAATCAAACAAGATCCACAAAGATATATTTTCTCTAATAAATTGTCGTGAATATCAAAAGTTATCCTTGATTGCGAATAATGTCGAAAAGATAAAAAGTTAGGTTCGACTTGAACGGAGGAAGTAATTTACAAAAATAGAAAAGTAGGGACGCAAATCCTATAACATAGAAAATTATACTCCGTAATTAAAATTGGAATAAAACATGTCCGTGCAAATTTTGCACGGGGTAATACTAGGACCATACGCAGGAAAGTCGTTTATAGTCCACAAAAGCGATGCTCTAAGCTGGAAATTTTGTTTCAACGACACATCATATGTCTCCACCGTACCCTTACTTCCCACAAGTGTTTCAATTCCTCTATCACTGGTTGTAAGTAAACATCCAAGTGGTTATTTGGATTTTTTGGGTCGGGAACAATAAGAGAAAGGAAGAGGAACGGTGGTTTCAGACATAACCATGGGGGTAAGTTGTATGGTGTGACCATGACATGCCAGCATGAGTACGACTTACCGAACTGACCGAAAGGGGCAAACCCATCGGTACACAACCCAAGTCTCACATTACGGGGTTCCTCAACAAAATTAGGGTAAATCCTATCAAAGCGTTTCCACTCCTCCCATCACTAGGATGACACATCTTCTCCTCTACACGAGTTTCTTCTTTATGCCACCTCATTTGTTCGGCAATGGTTCCGGTTGCATATAATTTTTGAAGCCTAGAGGCGATGGGAAAGTAAGTAAGTGGACTAAGTGGTATATGGTTTTTATCCCTCGCAACACTCTTTCCCTTTATACCCTCAAAACAATATTCCCATCCTCACTTTTGTATCTACCTTTACCACCTTTCCTACATTTCTCAAGTAGGGCATCGTTCTTCCAAAAGAGTATATATGCATCCATCGGGACAAGCATCGATCTTTTGATGCGAAAGTTGAAGACCTTTATCTATTTTTTTGGTAGTGTAGAATGTTTTCGTCATAATATTGTCTTTTGGGATTCTCAAGCAACACAGCAAAAACCGTCTATACACCCAAACATTAGGTTATACTCACATTTAAGGGGTCACTACCATAGACGCGGCTTCTAACAATGTCACATCACACCCTTTGATTAGTCTAGTTTAGTAGGGATTAATAAGGGTCATTTAGTTGACTATTTTGTAGTTTTGGGTGTGTTTTGAAGGAGTTTGGTGCATATGTTCAAATTGATGGGTTAATATAATAAAATGTGTAATTAGGTGGATTAAAGGGTGAAAAGTAGTATGGGTTGTAATTGAAATGTTTATTGGGTTAAAGTGTCAATAATCTATTGGAAGTGAAGACAAATCAAGCCCAAAGTTAAAATGGAAGCCCAGACCAAGTAGAAGAAAGAAGTGGAGGATTTCTAAAATCCGCTGGCAGCGGATTTTCCAAAAATCCGCTGCCAGCGGCAGAAGTTTATGGATAGGATTCCTTCTTGGATTCTTTTTCGCATAGAATTCTTTCTCTAGTCTTTTGTTCTTTTCCCTTTACTCACCTCTTTTATTCTTCTTCTTCATTATGATCATTTTTATGAGGCATTTTATGAGGCATTTTATGAGGCTTTATGAGCCATTGATGAAGATGCTCCATGGATGACTATATAAAGAGGAGAAGTTCACCATCACATTCATCATCCAACACATCAACCATCACTTGTAATTCTCAAAAACACATTTAGTTTCTATCACATTTTCTATTTTATTTTGCAAGTAGTTCATTTGTATGGAGGGCTAAGTTCTTATTCTTGGAACAAGTAGTTGAAGCCTTTCAAGTTAGTGAATTGTAAGACTCATTTCTATTTTACTTTTATATTAGAATATCAAGTTTAATTTGCATTATTTCTTTTGGTTTGTTAATTCATCTTCTAGCTTGATCACCTAGTTTTTGTTATTGATAAACCATTGCTAGAATAGCTAAATGAATCTTTTGTTTGTTTAACTATATCCGAGTAGCAAATGTAATTCACCAATTTGTATGCTTTTCATCGTTGTTGAGTTATAAGGATTAAACTTGTATGAAACAAAGTGATACCGCTTGAGTAATCATTCTTTCATCTTTGCTAAATTCCATCATTTTAATCTACATATTGATACGATTTAGACGCTTGATTTAAGTTGACAATATCGTAAGGGTTATTTGAGTATGCTTATCATATCTTATACTCCCTCCTAGTTGATTTTATCCTCCCTCTTTTTTTTTTGGCACAAAAATTAAGAAGATAATAAAGAATTTGATTAAAGTAAGAAAATGTGGGGTATAAAGTAGAAATATGGTGGGGTTTGTGAGTAAAGAAAGAATAAAGAATTGAAGGAAGAATAAAAAAATGATTAAAGTACAACCCAAAAATGGAAAGAGGGAAAAAGTGAATAAATTCGTAACAGTCTTCTCTTAGGGTTTGCCTGGTGAGAGCGCTGTAGGGTTTCTGCCCTAGTTGTCCATTTCTTCGTGGTTTTAGTTTCAATCTTACAGAATTTAAAGGCTAGTTCGAGATTTTCGACATTGGGGGGACAATGAGCAGTATCATGAGTTATCATGCACGCGACAAGGGGAAGGAAAAGGTGGAGGAGGGGTCGGGATATGCATGGAAAGAGGAGGATGATGCTAGGGCAATGGGTGACGCACACGTCTTGATCGGGAAGTTATGGTCGAGAAAGGCGATTAATGGGAAGGCCGCCATGGATACGATGACAAAATTGTGGCTAACGAAAGGAACGATCTCAGCAAATGTCTTGGATGCGAAGGAACGAATTTTCATATTTCGCTTTGAGACGGCGGAGGATAAACTAAGGTTACAGAGGGCCAGCCTTGGCACTTCGATCGTTTCGTTTGGTGCTTCAATGATCCAATTACAGAAGGTAAGATCACTGACACACCATTATTTCATGTTCCTTTTTGGGCAAGAGTGTATGATTTGCCAATACGTGGGAGGACGAATCTGGAAAACATACGTCACATTAGTGAAAAATTAGGGTCTTTTATCGGGGTGGAGGAATTGGAGTGTGCTCAATTAGAGAGGGCTGTGAGAGTACGTATTCTACATGATGTGCGAGACCCTTTGAAAAACCATGTTGACGTTCGTATGCCGAAAGATAATTTGGTCGCTTTTCCTGTAAAATATGAACGTTTGCCATTGTTTTGTTATGGGTGTGGATTGTTGGGACACGGAGAGAAGGATTGTGATGAAGGACCCTATCATGAGTCTGAATTGCGCTTTGGGGAGGACTTACGGGCCTCCCCATGGCGGCCTATGAAAGCTGTTACGGATGATAAAAAAGGGAAAGGGAGAAATTTATCTGCGGAGTTAGAAGCAGAACATCAACAATGGGAGGAGGAGGCGGTGGAGAGGATTATCCAACAGTTACAAAGTATTGCGCTCCGGAATAAGAATAAAAATAGGAAGGCACGAGTTGAAGATGGGGGGGGAGATGGATAGAGGTGGGGAGTGGACGCAGGTTGTAGACGGGGTAGGGGTGGTGCAGGTAGGAACAGCTGAGAAAACGAAGGTGGGAAGTGAATTAGGAGGGGTGCTGATCGGGGAGGAGGAGGATGATCAGGGGGTTGATAGTTCGTTGCAAATCAATATTGTGACGAGTGACATACAGGTTGAAATGTTACATGATGGGGATCAGCAAGGTTTGGAGTGTGTTGGGGGGAAAAAGGTGAAGGGAGGGAAGTGGAAGCGGTTTGCTCGTGAAGGGAAGGATAACATGGGAAGGGCTGGAGGGAGTAAGGGGAAGAGAGAGCGTAGTATGGAGGAGGAGGAGGAGGGTCAAGTAAATGACGGTAAAAGGCTTAAAAATTCCATGGGTGTCGGGTCACCTGAGGCGGAGGCTGAGGTCGCTCAGCCCCGCCCGACCCAATGAGTATTTTAAGCCTCAACTGCAGGGGACTGGGCAACCTCCCTTCAGTTGACGGGCTAAATAACCTTCTACGGAAGGAGGCCCCTGCTATTGCTTTTTTGTGCGAGACAAAGCTTAGCAGTATGGAGTTCGGGGATGTGAGGGCGAGACTTCATGATTATGATGGAGTTGCGGTGGATAGTATGGGAAGATCGGGGAGTCTTGCATTTCTATGGAGTAAAGGAGTTCGTTGCACATTTAGATCATCTTCGGTCCATCATATGGATTTTGATGTCTATGTGGGTGGGAAGGATTGGAGGGTAACTGGCTTCTACGGGTGGTCGGGGGTGAGTGACAGACACCTTTCTTGGCAACTTTTGCGGCTGTTACATGAGGAAGCTGAAGGTCCATGGGTTTGTTTGGGAGATTACAATGAAATTTTATTTGCAAACGAGATGAAAGGGGGGACTAGGGCCCAATGGCAAATGAACAATTTCCGAGCGGCGGTGGATGAGTGTGGGTTGGTGGATGTTCCGTTCGAGGGTTACGAGTTTACCTTCGATAATGGGCAAGCTGGAGAGTGGAATCGGCAATGTCGATTGGATAGAGCTTTGGGTAACGAGGCATGGTTTGAATTATTCCCGGTCGCTAAACTCCGTCATCTTACTAGGGAATGGTCGGATCATTGTCCGATCAAGCTTATTCTTGAGGAGAGACAGGAGGGGGAGGGGCGAAGGAGGCCGTTTAGGTTCGAGCAAATGGGGGTGGAGGAGGAGGGGTGTGAAGAAGCCATAACACGTGCATGGGAGAGGGAGGAGGGTGATTTGTTTGATTGTTTGCGAGTTTGTGGTGAGGAATTAATGGAATGGAAAGGGACGAGCATTGGAAAAATTGTCCGAGACATCCAACGTAAGCGTAAGTGCCTGGATAAATTGAATGCGGAGGAACGAAGTGGAGGCAAGGTTAGGGAGAGGAGTAGGTTGGTGAAGGAAATCTAGAGTTTGCTCCGGTGTGAGGAAGTGTTCTGGAGACAACGGGCTAGAGCGACATGGCTCAAGGAGGGAGATAAAAACACAAAATTCTTTCACAAGAAAGCTACCTTGAGAAGACAGAACAACCTGATCACAAGGATACAGGATGATGATGGTACAGTCCGAGAAGGTGCGAAGCAGGTAGAAAGTGTGATTCACAATTATTTCTCTAGCCTGTTTGATTCGGATCAGCCGAGTGGTTTTGATGAACTGCTTGACGGGGTAGCTGGACGGATTACGGAGCAAATGAACGTGGTATTACGGCAGGAGTACACGGACCTGGAGGTTCAGATGGCTTTAGAATAAATGCATCCAACAAAGGCCCCCGGACCAGATGGGATGAATGCTCTCTTCTACCAGACTTACTGGCATATTGTTGGGCCGGTGGTGACTCGGACGGTTCTTAGTGTTTTACGTGGTGAGCCTTTCCCAATAAATTGTAATAGAACGTTCATAGTTCTTATTCCTAAGGTTAAAAATCCGAGTAAGATGGGAGAGTTTAGACCAATTAGTTTATGTAATGTGGTGTATAAGTTGGTCTCCAAAGTTCTTGCAAATCGGTTAAAAATTTTCCTAGGACAGATTGTTTCGGAAAATCAAAGTGCGTTTACTGTGGGGAGGCAAATTACGGACAATGTTCTGATTGCGTTTGAGGCGTTCCATCATATGAAAAATATGAGGTCTGGGGATGGTTATATGGCTGTGAAATTAGATATGGCTAAGGCCTATGATCGGGTCGAGTGGTGTTTCCCTGACCAGGTTCTGGAGCGAATGGGGTTTGATAACCTCTGGCGTAATCGGGTTATGGCCTGTGTTACGACAGTGTCTTTCGAAGTTCTGCTAAATGGAAAGCCGACTCGTGAGTTTAGGCCAAGAAGGGGTTTGAGACAAGGTGACCCGTTGTCCCCGTATTTGTTTATTTTATGTGCTGAGGTTTTATCGAGTCAGGTGCGGAGAGCGATTGAGGTTCGAACGATCAGGGGGATTCGGATAGCACACGAGGCACCCATTATCTCACATCTGTTTTTTTGCTGATGACAGCCTGCTGTTTTTTCGGGCTAACGTTGCGGAGGCTCGGGCTATGAAGGGCATTCTTACCAGATATGAAGCTGCTTCAGGGCAGCTGGTAAACTACGACAAGACAACGGCATCGTTTAGCATGTCGATGCCCTTGAGGAAACAGAAGGATGTGGCGAGAGAGTTGGGGGTACGTATTGTTGATAATCCCGGGAAATATTTGGGATTACCAACAGTCATTGGCCGAGCTAAGAATGGACTTACCAGTTTACTCCGGGAGAAACTGAAGAAGAAATTGCAGGGGTGGAGTGGGATGCTCTTGTCTAAGGCGGGTAGAGAAGTATTGATAAAGGTAGTGGCCCAATCAATCTCTACCTATGTGATGAGTGTATTTAAGTTACCTCTTAATTTCTGCGAGGAGCTACGTTCTCTAGTCTCACAATTCTGGTGGGGTTCCGAGGGTGGGAAAAGGAAGATTCCGTGGATTTCGTGGGCTAAGCTCTGTAAACCGAAAGCTCTTGGCGGGCTGGGGTTTCGGGACTTGCACAAGTTCAACATGGCGTTACTTGGAAAACAGGCGTGGCGATTGAAGGTGGAGCCGGGGAGTTTTTTGAGTAGAGTTCTACGGGAAATACTTCAAAAACGGATCATTCTTACAATCCGAATTGGGAGCGAATCCGAGTTATACCTGGAGAGGCATTTGGGAGGCGAAGGATGTGATCTTGCGGGGGGCGCGTAAAAGAATAGGTAACGGTCTGGGTACGAATGTCTGGCGCGATCCGTGGATTCATGGGCTGATTTCGAGGCGAGTTCTTACACCCTGCGGGACGAATAATGCGAATATGGTCGTCGGTGAGTTGATTAAGGAGGACGGTACTTGGAATCTGGCTTTGTTACGGGCTCTGTTTTTTAGCTGTGATCAAGAGGCGATTGCAAATATGAGGCTGAGCAAACACGCGGCCGAGGATATCTGGTGTTGGGAGCTAGAAAAAAATGGTATTTATTCGGTTAGGTCGGCGTATCGTATGCTAGCTGAGATCACGACGAGTGAGCAGGGCCCCTCGGATTTCGCTCGGGAAAAAAGGCTTTGGACTCAAGTGTGGCAGGCTCGGGTATTACCCAGAATTAATTTTTTTTCTGGCAGTTGTGTCATGATGCTTGTTGGAGCAAGTGTCCTCCACAATAGTGCATTGATATATTAAATCTCATGGACGGAATATACTTGGGATAATTAGTACATTGATACTCCACGTCAGTTGATTAACGTAAATCAGTAACGCTCAGCTGACTAGAGTTAGACGTTATTGTCGTATGACGGCGGTGATCAACTGATCCCTTTCGGTCACACCTATAGGATGAGACCCAAATAGAAAACTAATTTCTTGTATTTGATACAGTTAATTAGTTCCTTGCGTATATATTTGATATATGCTTGGTAATGAGAGTTATTTATTGGAGATAGAGTTTAGAACTCAGTCCGATTAAGTTTATTAGTCTATTATACGATAATTGACTGGATAAATTTTACGTCTTATTTTAATACGATTAAATAAGACCTAATTTAATATTTAATAGTTAATTACTAAATTAGTTGAGGTTTTGTATGCTTTTATGGGTAATGGTAATTAGCCATTAATATTTACAAGGAGTTGTAAATTTAGCTAAGTAATTATTATTATGGGACCTATTATATATAGATATAATAGTAATGTACTACTTAAAGAGTTAAGAGTATATTATTTATTTGATGTGATCAATTATATGAGATAATTGATCATGTCACACATAAGCATTTGTATGACAAATGACAAAAATAAAATGGACCCATTTTATGTATGACAAATGACAAAAATAAAATGGACCCATTTTATGTACATGTGTATGGCACACATAGGAAATTGAGACTTGGTAGCTATTTTCTATGTGCATGCAACTTGCAACAAACATAATGATTACATTACCTTACCCATGTTGCATGCAATTAATGATGTGTGCAAGTTGCCGTCCCTTTGATAGGGTGGCCGGCCAAAGGGGCTATTTAGGGGACATTTTGGTTCTCTTATTTTATTAAGTGAACCTCTTGTTTTGCATGACTTGCATCATCTCTCCAAAACTCTCTTAAATACTAATATTCATCCTTATTACTAGAGTAGTAATATTCATAATATTAGTGTTGGTTCATCACTATTATTATCTAGTTAATAATAATAGTGATTATTTGGGTTGAATCTTGGTGCAACTAGAAGGAGATCTTCTACATTGGGGATTCAAGATTTTGGAGGATCATCCATACTTATATTAGCTCAAGAACAATAAGAAAATGAGTTTTCTTATTGTGCCCATAATTTCCTCATTGTTTATGTAAGGAAATCTCTTCTTGTATCTAGTTTTGTCATTTTATGTCATGCATGTAACTAGATCTTCATATACTAAATTAACAAGTAATTTAGTAACTAATTAGAGTAGTCTAATTAGAGGGTTATGAACCCTTCAAGTGGTATCAGAGCTTTGTTGTTGCATGCATGTCGATTTTTGACATTTTTTTCGGGTTATATGATAACTTTGTAAAAACTGGAAATTTTGTGTAAAATATGTTTCACACGAAATTTTGGGTACATGCATACCTAATGACCTCAAAATGGTTGTGGTCGAGTTTGGTAATTTTTGGAATTAATTTGCTAATTTATATTCATTTATGCCTTAAAAACCGAGTTTTTATGCCTATTTGATGTTAAAAGTTAACTAAAAATAGTTGCATGTTGTTTTTGGGCATGGTTTTTTGGTGTACATATCTTCATATGTTGAAGGACATATTTGTAAATTTTTGAAATTTATTTTGTCCTTTTTGGATGTTTATTGTTTTTTATTAGATAAAAATCGATAAACATGCATTTATTTGTTCCAAATTTATTCGAAGTTTTTTGTGGACAATTTTTTTTTTTTTTTTTTGAGTTCCTGGAAATGTTCCAGAATGTACAAAGTTTTTCATTTTTTATTTTTGGTGTTTTATGATTTAATTTGAATTTATTTCATAAAATTGACCGTTTACCGATTAAATTAGCAAATTAAATCAATTCAAACTAATTTTTACTTTTCAAATTAGTGGAGACTAATTCTTGAAATTCCAAATTGGTTTGGAAAAATTAGTTTGAGCTTAATTGAGAATTAAGTGTTGTTTAATGATTTTTAATGGTTAAAAATCGATAAATTCCATAAAAACCGAGCTAGGATGAACTTGATAAATTGTAGGGCGATTTTGGCATGATTTTTTACAGCATTTTATTTATTCTAATGTTGTTGAATGAATGAATGTCATTTATTATTTATTTTGCAAGATTGTACCTAGTATGGCCTAGTCTTTTAATCGGTATTATCCGTAATGTAAGGGAATATCGATTTGGTTGTAATTAATTGCGATCTCGTATCGCCCGTTTGTAATAATTAATAGTTTTATTTATACAAATGTATAATAGGAAATGCTATGTATCATTTGTATCATTTGTAATTAATTATTATGAAGACGGAGATTACACAAGACGGTGGACAAAAGACGGTGCCTTTTGGTGGTGTTCCATTGAAGAGGCCAGGGACCAAGGAGTTGGTTTCCGATTTTGTAATAGTCTAGTTAATTAGATTAGCTAGATGACCATACTAGGATTTATTTTGTTTGATGCTTGCTTTATATTCGCTCATGCCAAAATCGCCAATCATGCATTTTATTCGTCGATTGTCAATCCACCAATTTACGTAATCACCAACTTAGTTCACTTATAAGTGATTAGTAACTTAATATTGACAAGACCTCTCACATGCATCGTAAGAATTGAGATTTAGCCTTACCAATTAAAGCACCTATGAACCCCTTGTTCATTAGGGCAACCACAACGTGGACCCTTTTTACCTAGGGTAAGTAGGGTGATAAGATCACATGCCAAGATTGGGTTGGACTCAACGAGATAAGAGTTATTTCGGGGCTAGGAGATGGATTTGGTTGAAATCCGTCGACCGAGAGTTCTAGGGTAGAATTGGTCAAGTAATGACTTACCGTTTTTACATAAGGATTGCATGCGATGTTGGTTCTTATCTAAATACGGGTCTCGGAATCACTTATATAATTTCGTGAGGGGTCATTATATGAGTGACTTGTTAAAATTGTTTTACAAGTAAATTATATAACAATGAATGTTAATATTTCCTAAACTTTGTTGTAGTGTTTATAATTCGCTACGGCTACCAATGCAACCATTCAACTCGGAAAGGATTCTTGGCTTAGGTCCGTTATGGACAAATGTATCTTGAAAGACGATGGAAGTAATTTCATCGAGTGGGAGTCTACCATAAAAGGTGCGGCGTTGTCCGACAACGTCCTTCGTTACTTGAACGAGCCACCACCCAATGAACCCGGTCCTAGGGCCACCGCGGCACAAAGGACCGCCTATGAGGATTTTTTGAAGATATCTAACGATATCAAGAATGTCTTGATATAACAATGAATGTTAATATTTCCTAAACTTTGCTGTAGTGTTTATAATTCGCTACGGCTACCAATGCAACCATTCAACTCGGAAAGGATTCTTGGCTTAGGTCCGTTATGGACAAATGTATCTTGAAAGACGATGGAAGTAATTTCATCGAGTGGGAGTCTACCATAAAAGGTGCGGCGTTGTCCGACAACGTCCTTCGTTACTTGAACGAGCCACCACCCAATGAACCCGGTCCTAGGGCCACCGCGGCACAAAGGACCGCCTATGAGGATTTTTTGAAAATATCTAACGATATCAAGAATGTCTTGATATGGTCAATGTCTCCAAAACTCAAGCTTCAATACATTACCCTTAATGCATATGAGATATTCTCAAGGGTTACGATGGCTTTTTCCCAATCACCCAATATCCTTCAATATGAGGCTATGATGAAATTCTTCGAGGGTAAGCTAGAAAAGGGCAAAAAAGTTGGTCCCCATGTGCTCAAGATGATTGAGCATATTGACACTCTAGAGCGTCTAGGGTGTAGCATTCCCAAGAAGCTTGCGATAGGTCGCATTCTTTACTCACTCCCCTCCAAGTTCTCCCAAATTAGGGTGAACTACAATATGCATGGCATGGACAAGAGTTTCCAAGAGCTTCATGCACTCCTCAACCAAGCGGAGAGGGACATGGAGGCTAGTGGGAGTGAGAAGAGAGACATGCTCTCCATGAAAATGAAGAATCTCAATTCAATCTTGGGGTTCAAAAGGGTAAAAACAAGGGTAAGACCAAATTCAAGAGACAAGGAAAAGACAAGAACAAAGGGAAAACTATTGAGAATAGCAAACCTAAGGCTAAGGTTAACAAACATGCCGACGCCGATTGCTATTATTGTAATGGCAAGGGACATTGGAAGCGCAATTGTCCCAAATATTTGAAAGATTTGAAGAACAAGAAAGACGAGAGTGAGACTCCGTCAGGTATTGTCCTCACTTCCCTCTATATGATAGACATTAACTATACTTGCACTTCCACTTGGGTATTAGATACCGGATGTGGTTCTCATCTTTGTAATCATTTACAGGGGTTGAGGGACGTGCGAGCACTAGCCAAGGGTGATGTGGACCTACGCATGGGAAATGGAGCTAGAGTAGCCGCTATATCCGTAGGCACTTATGTACTCACTCTAGCTAGTGGTTTTGAGTTGTATTTGAATAATTGTTATTTCGTACCAACTTTAACTAAGAACATTATCTCCATTTCCGTACTTGATATGGAAGATTTTTCCTTTATGATTAAGGACAATTGTTGTACTTTTTCATTTAATGACATGGTTCATGGTAAAGCTACGTCTATCGGAGGTATTTATGTTCTAGATAATGTTAATGATGTATATCATGTAGAAAACAAGAAGCTCAAAACGGATGAACTTAATCAATCCTACCTTTGGCATTGTCGTTTAGGACACATAAACAAACGACGCATAAAGAGACTTGTTTCAACGAAACTTCTCAAACCGTTTGATTATGAATCTTATGGGGTATGCGAGTCTTGCCTATTAGGCAAGATGACTCGTGCTCCTTTCTCAAGTAAAGGAACACGAGCAAGTGAGGTATTGGGCCTTATACATACCGATGTGTGTGGCCCAATGACTATCACCGCTAGGGGTGGTTACAACTACTTCATCACTTTTACCGACGACTTAAGTAGATATGGGTATGTCTACTTAATGAGGTACAAGAGCGATGCTTTTGAAAAGTTCAAAGAGTTTCAAAGTGAAGTAGAGAACCAACTGGATAAAAAGATTAAAGTACTACGATCCGATCGTGGTGGTGAATACCTAAATAATGAATTTGATTCACACCTAAAAGATTGTGGCATAGTATCACAATGGACTCCTCCTGGCACACCACAATCGAATGGTGTGGCCGAAAGGAGAAATCGAACTTTATTAGATATGGTTCGGTCCATGATGAGTCTCACTGAGCTTCCTGATTCATTTTGGGGTTTTGCCATTTTGTCCGCAATATTTTCACTAAATCGAAGCCCGACCAAAGCAGCCAATAAGACACCATATGAGATATGGAAGGGAAGGGTTCCTTATTTGTCGTTTATGAGAATATGGGGTTGTGAGGCATATTTTCAGAACAAGTCTGACAACAAACTCGCACCAAGATCCGACAAATGTCTGTTTGTAGGGTATCCAAAGGAAACACAAGGTTATTACTTCTACAATCGTAACGAAAACAAAGTGTTTGTGGCACGTGACGCTGTCTTTCTAGAAAATGACTTCATTTCTAGAAGACAGAGTGGGAGAAAATTTGAACTTGATGAAGTCCAAGAGCCACAAACCGAAAATGAAGTGGAGGAAAGCGTTCCCTCCTCCTCGGACACGGTTGTTGTTCCCTTTGAACCTAGGAAATCCACGAGGATTAGTCATCCTCCTGATCGATACCTTGGTATTGTCGAGGAAGATGCGTTAGACATGTTACTTTGCGAAAGTGACGAACCTACAACCTACAAGGCGGCCATATCTAGTCGTGATTCCACGCAATGGCTTGAAGCCATGCGATCCGAAATGGACTCTATGCACGAAAACCAAGTATGGGATTTGGTTGATTTACCTGAAAAGGTGAGACCTCTTCAGTGTAAGTGGATCTATAAGATCAAGAATGGCATAGATGGACATAAAGATGTCTACAAAGCCAGATTGGTGGCAAAGGGTTTTACTCAAGTTCATGGTCTTCACTATGACGAAACCTTTGCTCCAGTCGCAATCCTTCGCTCCATAAGGATTATCCTAGCGATTGCCGCATTTCATGATTATGAGATTTGGCAAATGGATGTCAAAACCGCCTTCTTGAATGGGATTCTAGAAGAGGAAGTGTATATGACACAACCAGAAGGTTTTGTAGATACATCTAATCCTAGGAAGGTATGCAAGCTTAAGAGATCCATTTATGGTCTTAAGCAAGCGTCCAGAAGTTGGAATCATCGCTTTGATCATGTTATCAAACAGTATGATTTTGTTCGAAGTGTCGAGGAATCTTGTTTGTACATGAAGTTTAGTGGGAGTAAAGTAACCTTTCTTGTCTTGTATGTGGATGACATACTTCTTATCGGGAATGACGTTCCGATGCTTGCTTCCGTAAAGGAGTGGCTAGGAAAACACTTCCAAATGAAATATTTGGGAAATGCACAATGCATTTTGGGTATTCGGATCCATAGAGATAGGTCCAAAAGGACGTTGGTATTAAGTCAAGAAGCTTATATAGATAAGATTCTTGATAGATTCAAAATGAAAGACTCTAAGAGAGGCTTTCTTCCCATGAGTCAAGGTACCATTTTGTGCAAGTCACAGTGTCCTACCACACTCAAAAAGATTGAACGCATGAAGTTGATCCCATATGCTTCCGCTGTTGGATCAATCATGTATGCCATGACGTGCACTCGTCCCGATGTTTCGTATGCTTTGAGCATGACGAGTCGTTATCAAGCCAATCCAGGTGAAAGTCACTGGACAGCCGTAAAGAACATCCTTAAGTACTTGCGAAGGACCAAGGATTCGTTCTTAGTGTTTGGAGGGGATACTGAATTACGTGTAAGAGGTTACACGGATGCCAGTTTCCAATCCGATCGGGATGATTTGAAATCCCAATCCGGCTATGTTTATATGTTGAATGGAGGAGCCATTAGTTGGAAGAGCTCCAAGCAAAGTGTCACCGCGGATTCTACAACAGAAGCTGAGTACATCGCGGCTTCGGAAGCTGCAAAGGAAGCTGTTTGGATTCGTCAGTTTTTGGAAGGACTAGGAGTAGTCCACTCCGTCGAAGATCCTATCACCATATATTGTGATAACAGCGGGGCCATTTTTCAAGCAAAAGAGCCCAAGTCTAGCAATAAGTCTAGACATGTACTTAGGAAATACCACGTGATAAGAGATCTCGAGGAAAGGAAGGAAATCGATATATGTAAGGTTGGGACAGACGAGAACATCGCTGATCCTTTAACCAAGCCTCTTTCAAAGGCTAAACATGATGGTCATGTTATCGCAATGGGATTGAGAAAAGTCCCAGATTTTCTTTAAGTTATCTAAGATGTAATAATTGGATATTGTAGCAATTTTTACATTTCTGATAATAGCATTCATTGTTCGAGTTTCAATATGAACTCTTTTATTTAGTTTGACTAAAACTTATACTTTGTTCATTCGAATGGATTGTGAGACAATCTTGAACCCTATTCAAGTGAACATTTGAACATAGTATTTTTGCCCCTTGTCACTTAATGAGGTGACGACTCGGAGTGACAAGATTGTAAGTTGATCGATGGTTAGTTCAAGACCATGGGGTCATGGAGATGACTGGTCATTTACATAGGCAGACCGATTGTCACTCTGCTGGGCAGTGACCACAATAGAGTCCCTTATCAAAAATAGCTGAGGCCTGGTCGTGGCAGGGATTTCTATTTTATTCCTATGAGTCGATTCTTTAGACTAGCGACCATTTATCTGAGTCGGTGCAGTTTCCGATTGGCTTTGGTTGGTGTCCTAGGTCGTACAGTGAAAGGAGGCAGATGGGCATCTTCTGGGTCATGGTGATCTGCATTATACAGTATAAGTTGGGTCAACAGGAATTGTCCACCCACGTTGGGTACAAACATCCTTAGGCCACTCGAGGAGAAGTAACTGGAAATGCGTGGCCACGCTCGGAAATAGATCTATGGTAGATTTTCCGGTCAGACAGTTATTCTCCAGATCGAGAAAACCACTCTAATCATAATTAAATCACAAGTGCGACCTGAAAGACACCTTGTGATGAGTGGGAGGATGTGACATCAAAGAGACAAGAGAATCGGAAGCGCACAACTTGTGTAGACAAGTGGGAGATATTGATGGAGTAGGAGTCCTCCGCAATATAGTGGCTACATGCACAACTTGTATCGGACAAGTGGGAGATTGTTGGAGCAAGTGTCCTCCACAATAGTGCATTGATATATTAAATCTCATGGACAGAATATACTTGGGATAATTAGTACATTGATACTCCACGTCAGTTGATTAACGTAAATCGGTAACGCTCAGCTGACTAGAGTTAGACGTTATTGTCGTATGACGGCGGTGATCAACTGATCCCTTTCGGTCACACCTATAGGATGAGACCCAAATAGAAAACTAATTTCTTGTATTTGATACAGTTAATTAGTTCCTTGCGTATATATTTGATATATGCTTGGTAATGAGAGTTATTTATTGGAGATAGAGTTTAGAACTCAGTCCGATTAAGTTTATTAGTCTATTATACGATAATTTACTGGATAAATTTTACGTCTTATTTTAATACGATTAAGTAAGACCTAATTTAATATTTAATAGTTAATTACTAAATTAGTTGAGGTTTTGTATGCTTTTATGGGTAATGGTAATTAGCCATTAATATTTACAAGGAGTTGTAAATTTAGCTAAGTAATTATTATTATGGGACCTATTATTTACAGATATAATAGTAATGTACTACTTAAAGAGTTAAGAGTATATTATTTATTTGATGTGATCAATTATATGAGATAATTGATCATGTCACACATGAGCATTTGTATGACAAATGACAAAAATAAAATGGACCCATTTTATGTACATGTGTATGGCACACATAGGAAATTGAGACTTGGTAGCTATTTTCTATGTGCATGCAACTTGCAACAAACATAATGATTACATTACCTTACCCATGTTGCATGCAATTAATGATGTGTGCAAGTTGTCTTCCCTTTGATAGGGTGGCCGGTCAAAGGGGCTATTTAGGGGACATTTTGGTTCTCTTATTTTATTAAGTGAACCTCTTGTTTTGCATGACTTGCATCATCTCTCCAAAACTCTCTTAAATACTAATATTCATCCTTATTACTAGAGTAGTAATATTCATAATATTAGTGTTGGTTCATCACTATTATTATCTAGTTAATAATAATAGTGATTATTTGGGTTGAATCTTGGTGCAACTAGAAGGAGATCTTCTACATTGAAGATTCAAGATTTTGGAGGATCATCCATACTTATATTAGCTCAAGAACAATAAGAAAATGAGTTTTCTTATTGTGCCCATAATTTCCTCATTGTTTATGTAAGGAAATCTCTTCTTGTATCTAGTTTTGTCATTTTATGTCATGCATGTAACTAGATCTTCATATACTAAATTAACAAGTAATTTAGTAACTAATTAGAGGAGTCTAATTAGAGGGTTATGAACCCTTCAATGCTATCCTGACGAAAAGTAATCTAGCTCACCGTCTTACAAACTCCGATTCGATTTGCCCTATTTGTTGCAGTACGGAGGAAACTTGTCTCCATTTGGTCAAAGGATGTGGTTGGAGTGGTGGAGTGTGGGAGGAGCTTGGAATCGTTCCGAGAAGGGAATCTGACCTTGGTAGGGTGAGAGATTGGGTGGAGGAGGGGTGGCAGGATATGGAGGAGGCGGAGAAGGTGACAATGATGGTGGGATGTTGGGCTTTGTGGGAAGCTCGAAATCTTTCGGTTTTCGAGGGAAAAAGGCCATCGGTTGAGGGTGTGGTGAGGAGGGCTAACGACTTACTTTACGAGATGAAGGATAGCGATATGGAGTCTGGAAGGGTGGGGCTAAATCAGGGTGCTCGAGCAGGGGTTGAGAATCAGGAGAAAGGATGGTCATCGCCACCTAGTGGTATGACTAAAGTAAATTGTGAGCCGGGGCTGTATGCGGGGGGCATTGGAGTCGGTATTGTTGGGAGGGGGTTGAATGGCCGGTTGAGTTGGGCTGCAAGTTTACGACGACGCGGTACGATGGAGGTGGGAGAGGCGAAAGCGGAGGCTGTGTTGGAAGGACTGAAGGAGGCTAGACGATATTGACTTCGAAAGGTGGTGGTGGAAAGCGATTGTAAGATGGTGATCGACATTCTGAAGCATGGGCAGGAAGGAAGGAGCAACTTATTTCTCATTATTGATGAGATATTAGATTTGTGCTGTAATTTTGAGTATGTTGGTTGGTCTTTTGTTCCGCGTCAAGGTAATCGGGTAGCTCATGCGTTGGCTCACTTCCAACCTCGGTCATTTGATAGGCTGGTCTGGGTGGGGAACGGTCCGGAGTCTATTGAGTCGTTGGTTTCTTTGGATGTTAATTTATCTTAGTTCCCGCGTTGGGAGTTCAAAAAAAAATGGAAAGAGGGAAGATAATCATACTAGTGCCAAAAAGGAAAGAGGGAAGATAAAAAAAACTAGGAGGGAGTAACTATTAATAAGTGGAATTAGAAGTTGATTAAACTTCATAGCAAAGTATTCTAGTATAAATTGTAAAGTAAAATAGTCAATGATCAATTCGTTAAACTTGATGGTGGATATTGCTTGGTCCAAGTATTTTTCTCATATTTGTTACATCGTTTATTCATATTAGTTTATTTTATTTTGTTAAATTATTTCATTAGTATATTAGACTTAGACTCGAAACATTAAAATCCCCCCATTTGGTTACTTTTATATATCGATTTACGCACACTTAAACAACATAATCACCTTCCTTATGGGTTCGACCCCTATTTTCACTAACTACTAGTTTGTGTTAGAAGTGGATAAATTTTGTAATTTGGAGGCTCACGACAAGCCTAGCCACCCTCCATATAACGGCTTCTCCGAAGCGTCTAACATATCAAAAAATGCTTTCGCTCGTGGGTTTGGCTCTTGTGGGGTTGCTTGGTCATCGTCAGTAGTGTACATGCTCTCATCATTAAACACACTGCACTCAACTATATCAACTATCATTCCCCTCAACCCCCCTCATTTTGTTTAATCTGAGATTCCTCAACATGAGACGCCTCACCATGACTAATCCGACGATATAATTTGGATAAAACCAATTTGAGATAATATGTTCCTTAATCACAATAATCTCCAAGAATTTGAGGTTCTTACATTTCACACAAGGATATCTAAGTAGTCTACCATCTGATGCGTATTCGAGTTGTTGTTAAGCAAACTCTAAAAAACTATCAACACCCTTTAAAAATTGTGTTGTGGGACATCTTCACTTATCAAATCTTTCCTCGTACATTTACTTTCGTTCAAATCTCTTCACTTTTTATCTAAAAAAACTTAGACAACTAAATACACATTATTTCCTCTAACTTTTTTGAGCGAATTATTTCCTCTAACTTAATTTACTAATATACACTACTCACATATTTAGTAAAAATTATCAATTCACCTAAACATAGTACTAGTTGTACCTAATCCGCCTAATTATATCACTAAATCGGCCTAATTATATTTTCACTTTCAATTTTCCTAACACATTAAAAAAACTCAATTCATTCGACTATCCAACCATAAACCCTAACTTTATACGAACAATCTACCTATTCCAAATTGGGGAACTTATGGGCAATTAACATGCTAACTATATTAAATATTCCAACAACAACAAAACTATACTAAAAAACATCTAACTCAATAACTAATTTATTAAAATCAGTAAATACAGAAATTAAGAAATAATTTAAACTAAGTATAGATAAAAAACATACCTTAATCAAGGAAAATGGGAGAAAAAAAATAAGAAAATGAAGAGGAGAGGAGGGCGTTCGTGTAGAGAGAAGAGGGGAGAAGCGTAGAGAGAGAAAGCGAAAATGAAAATGACGAAGGGGATCGGGGGGAGGTGGGCTCGGTCAAATTTTTAAAAAAGTCGAAAGCTTAGTGACCGACAGCGGTCGCGCGTGTTTTCTGTCGGTCGCTAAGCGAGTTTTTTTCGTCACCTAGTGACTGAGTCGCTCGCCCTTAATTTAGCGACTGATATCAGTCGCTGTATGTAATATATAATGGAGTAACACTTAGCGACTGATATCAGTCGCTAAGCTATGTTCATTTTTTCCACACCTACTCCCACTCGGTGTCTTCGCTTAGCGACTGATATCGATCGCGCGTGTTTTTTTCAGTCGCTACTGGAGTGACCGACAATTTCAGTCGCGCGTGTGAGGCCGCCCTTGGACTATTTTCTTGTAGTGCAATTAAGTTAATACAACAAACTCTTTTATTTACCTCTCTTTCTCTCACTAGTTTCTCTCTCTATAACAACCTCCGAGCTCTCCATCAATGGTGATCTAGTCGGTTTCATAGAAGTGGAATGAAGTATTGAGACAAAATAAACTTTCTGAGCCTGAACTGAACTTAATTGAACTGAACTAAAGTTAGCCGAAAAAAAGTTGAAAAGAACGAAGTCTATGCTAGCTACTCTTTGTTATTGGGTTTTCGTGTACTATACCTCTTTGGCACAAAACGACTTGTCTTGCCCAATCTACTAGCCATGAATTTTTTTAGAAGCTTAATTTATTGGCCCAAGTTTTATACGGATGAACCCAATATTTTTAGTGTTTACAATACGTCTATTTTGTACGAAGAAAGTAAAAAAAACTTATCAAAATTCAGTTGGACGTAAAGAGAAGTTTTGGTGCATATTGAAAATGACAAATTCTTATTTAAGATTAGTATATCCGTCTTAAACATTAAGATGGATCAACTATCTCACGAAGGACAAAAGCTAAATACATTGAAAATAGCAAATTACTCGTATTAGTTTTTTCTATGTAAATGAGATAGTATTTGGCTCGTTTTATCTTTAGAACGGATATTTCCATTTTATGGAAGATGTATTGATAGAAAAAATAAGCACCATGAATGAATTGAATAAATAGCTCCAAAATGGAGAGATGATGTACTAGAAGTGGGTTAGAGGTGGCAATCAGGTTACGGGTCAAATCAAGACGGGTCGGGTCATATTGGGTTGAGGTTGTATCGCGTCAGCATATCTATTGGATCGAGTTTGGTTCGGGTCAGATCCTTATGAGGTCGGATCATTTCTGGTCAACTGATATGTCGAGTCATCGGGTTGTATCGGGTAACAAGCCTCAAATGAGTCGAGTTATGGGTCGTTAAATTTACGGGTTCCATCGGAGTGGATGGGCCATATTGATTTGTCGGATCGGGTCAACTTTTGCAAGCTCAAATGTGGTCCAACCGAAACAAGTGAATCATGCATGTTACGATGATAAAATGGAGAAAATAGAAGAAACAATTGGAGGAAATGAAATGAAGGCATACATATATACTACAATAGAATGTGATATATGGAATATGGGACTGGGGGGAACCACAACCCACATGCAGATTGCAGACCATAGCAACTGGATCAATTACCTGAAATAGGCTCCTGAGTCCTGAGTCCTGGCTCTTCAATCAAACACACACGCACCCACACACACATGTTGTCACGTGTGCATTTTCACCGCACATGTTTGCACGTGCGCACAAATTTCTAACTAATATGCCCCCCCCCCCCTCTCTGTTTCATACTCCTTCCTACTGGCTAGTACTCAACTCACACTACATATCTTTTCGTTCTTAAACTTGTTACTGTCTTCTCTTTTCTTGCCTTTCGATGTTTTCCTATGTTTTGGTTTCTCCGTCGTCCTTTGTTGTTTGTTCTCCGTTTAGCAAACACCCGATATTTTAATTAGGTATTCCTCACTTCATTGTCTGATCGATTGACGATTGTCTCACATATCAGTTTGAGGTTAATTTCATGGTCAAAGTTTCAACTCCCTAATCCCTAGTCAGTACTCAACTACTCATCATCGCATTTTCACACTATTTGGACCATTCTTCACATGATTTCCACCTTTTTCCGGATACTTTTAGCTAACCGGGAAATACATGTACACCCAGGCCAGTAGTGTCTGAGGCGAACAACATGCCACTTGCAGATTCTAGTTTGTGACGGCGTAATTCGTCTTAAACTATGAGACGGTTCAAATACATACTAAATCACTTGCCAATTTGCCTAGAAAATGCTAAAAATTTTAGCTTTATTAGCACCATGTGCTAGTATATTACACGTTTTAAAGGTTAAGACGGAGACTCCGTCTTAATTAAACACGGCTAACTCTATATCATCTTCAATTCTATTTAAAACTTAAAAGATTCTATTAATAAGGGAGCTTAGAACAATAAACTTGGTTCAATATTCACTGACATTATAAAAACAATAATAAAAAATCAATAAACACATACTAGTAGTAGATTTTACTCAAATTCAACTTTGATATAATACTGTAGTTTAGTAGGGTGGGTAAGGGTCTGATTAACGTGAACGAAGTGTGGGTTGAGTGTATTGCTAGGTGGGATTGGACGTTGACAACGATTCGAGTGCGGGGGCAGGCGATCCTGGTGGGCCGAGACGGCGATCGACGATCTCAATGGTCCGGGGCAGAGGGGCAGCGAACCCGGTACCCCGGGAGGGTGGGATGGGTACGATCTTGCCTTGTTCCGTGTTTCTTTTTTTTGTCCCACATCCCTCGTGAAATTAAATAAGAGGGGTCTTGAGAAGCACGCGCTTATATATACCAGCGAGTGTTAGCCTTTCATTGACTCACAACTATTATACCTTACATAAAGCCTTTGCTTATTAAGAGGAAATTAAAAGGAGTAACTTTTCGAAAATTTAGCCTTTGGAATTCTCGAGTGACCCAAATGGCCAAATATCATCAATGCAAGTAGGGTTGTAGGTCTTATCCAGTGGTCATATGGTCTTGTCCTAGGGGACAGTGAGTTGTTCGTGGGCGGTCGCTTTCAGTTCGAGAGCCAGCGTGTGTTCATTGAGTATATTTTATTAGCCCTAGTAATATTTTACCCTAGTATAGTATAGGTTGTTCTAGCATAGGTTTCCTTAATTAGTACGAAGTATAAGTGCCCTAGTCGTATGGGGAGTAGTAAGTCGTAAAGGCGATAGGGTAGCCGGGTTGTGCCCTAGTCGGTAAGGTTGAACCCTTCTTACTATGTAAGTGGGGGACGAGAATTGTTAGTATGTGCATAATTTTGCGGAGATACGGTTGTTATGAATGTATGGATAGATTCGGTTGTGACGTAGCATTGCATTGATTATTGTATTTAGGTGCTGATTTTTTTAGAGGACTTAACTCCTAACCTCTAAAAAATCAGCACCTACATACAATAATCAACGCAATGCTACGTCACAACCGAATCTATCCATACATTCATAACAACATTCCTCTGAGGATAATATTTGTTGGTTTCTTGTTACGAGGTAAGGATTTCCTTACTCAGCTTATGTTGATGTTGGAAGACTTATACTCCGTACAATACTTGCATTAAGTCGTAATGCACATGTTAGTATATCTGAGTATAAGATATTCATATTGGCGTGGCGTGGTTGCTTTGTTGGAGGTCAGTGGTTGGAGATGATGATATGATGAATGTTCAAATTTCGTTCGGTCCAACCGGTCCGATCTTGGACCAGAATTTTTTCGATCCGCTCCTAGCCTGGTTCGAGTGTTTTGACAATTTTGGTTCCGGTTCGATCCAATCCTAGATCGGTGCACAATCCTACTTGATCCGTGACTAAATATATTTTTGCCACGAGTATTGTAGGGGCATACCCCGTGGCGAAAGTAATTGTTAGCCATCGGGCCCACAACTCTAGTCCAATTCATGGTGAAAGTTAATTTTTGACCATAGGAAAAGTTGTCATGTGGCATTTTATTTTAGATACTGAATTGATTTTTTTCACGTAGCTAGATTATGTCCATTTGATGTTGTGTTAAGGATTTTGTTGAGTTGATTTTCTAAGATGTTCAAAGGTAACTTTACCGAAGGTTGCGTGTTCTAGTCAAACCACCCCTCTCTCAGTGGATAATTATCACCTACAGAATTTGGTTGAGATGATATTCAAACATAACATCAGAGGCACGCACGTTGCGTGACTGAATGTTTCATATTCTAGTCTCACTGCACCTTAACGCCGTGTATGGGAGGCCTGCATTGCTTAGCTTGACACTTTAAGCGTAAAGTACATTCATGTGATGAGACGTATTAGAGTACCTATATAATCATCCCTGATCTCCGACTATCACCTTCATCCTTTGGTTGAATGACTCATTCATTCGCATATTACGTTAGCACATTCTTAAACTTGATAAATAGTCTAGATGTTTAATTATGCTATTGAATATTTATCATATTCATGTTGCTACCATACCATCATTAACATTGCTTAGTCACTCACTCACATAGCTAGTCACATGGGACTATGGGACAATATTTAGTACGAAGTACGAGTACAAATTAAGGATAAGAAGAATAGAGGGATGAAGGCAATCAGACCATCCCCAAGCAAGGTGGATGGGGGAGGTCATGACCTCCAAGGTCATGCTAAACATCAATTAAGCAAATAATTAGCATGACCCAAGGGAAGAAAAGGTCATGGAATGATCCAAGGTCATGACCTTCACTTTTCCATGACCTTACATGTGGCACATTATTATTGGTTGACACAATTAATAAGGTGAAAAAGTTGAGAAATGATTTGGGTGATGATACTAGGTCGTGACCTTCTGGATGGGAGGGTGTAGTTGGGTCAAGATAAATAAGATAAGATTAAGAGAAAAAAAGGATGGTGACCTAGTTAACTTGACACTTGCTTGGAGATGTTGTCAGGCATCCAATATCAACACCAATAATTACAAACAAGTAAGATCAGAGAAAGGCATTCTAATTATTTGGTTGGTAACCAATACTCTACCACAGCCCACAGGCACAGCTAGCCCTCCTTAATTAGAGTAAGGATCAAAAAGACGTAGTACGGAGGGAGGGTAGAGAAAGAAGGAAGGCAGAAGCAAAAACAGTACAGGATAAGCCAAATGTCATTAAAAGATAGGGTCATGGGTCACGAGGGTGTGTAGAGTGTAGAACGTGTCGTAGGTGTCCACTTACATACATACGGAGAAAGTAATAAGGATTGACGTGTACCCGTTTTTTTGTTACTTTACCAATTAGCCTGCCTCTGCCTGCATGCCTCTCTGGATCTGCATACCATTACCATGTGATCTGTTCTCTTCTCTTCTCTTCTCTCCTGCATGCATTTGCCCTCTATATATCTTTCTTTTCAACTTCCACTTCCACTTGGGTGGTACTACTAGATTGCGATTTGTTGATACTCATCCTTAAGCTCTACGTAGCCACTCCTACATTTCTACTGTATTTTATGAGTATGAGACTAAGTAAATTCTTGTTTGCGATGAAGTTATCCATCGCATCCGGAACATTTATGTTTTTAATCTTTTAAATTGCTTTGGATCAAGTTATGTGTGATAATATTTTGTAAGACAGTTTCCATGTCAGTCTGATGATGATTCATCTCGCGTTGCACCTAAATTGTGCCACTAGGTAAACCATCTCCGGCACTTAATTGTGTTTTGGAGGTTAATACCACAAATTGTGTATTTCACATAAAATACTACTCCGTATGTAATAACAATCAAATAATTATAGTTATTGAACAACTTTAACAGGATAAATGAGATTAAAAATAAGTTGGAATTAAAAACATAAAATTACGAAAACATCCTTTTTTGGGTCGTGTCAGACTATACTACTAAAGTTTGTCAAGCCTTGATAAGTCTATCCACATTTTGTTGTTGTTATTATTAACTCCCTTGAGAAGCAAGAATATAGTTAGATTGCTTACATTTGACATCTTTATCGTGTGATTTATAAGAATCGTTACTTGAACAAGGAATCTTATCCTCCTAATATTAATTTTTTATCATTAAAAATACACATTACTCCCTATATCCCAATCATTCGCAAATTTACCTTTGATTAAAATAATAAATAAATAAATAACCTTGAAGAAAATGTTATTTAATTTATTTAAAAAGTGAAGTTTCATTTTATATAATCTCATCATATGGAGAATGGATACACACACGAGCTTTGGTAGATGAATGGATACACACACGAGCTTTGATTGGTACTTCGATTTTTCACCTATATAAATTAAAGGTTACTCTTACTCATACCATATCATTGCATTATTATCAACTCACCAAGTTGATAATTAAACTCTTCACCACTTCCACCCCTTTCTTCATTCTATCTTCATACTTTTCTTTCTATTCTATAGCAAACATTTCCTAAGAAATAAAAACTTTAACATACAGATACACTAAAAAAAACATACTCAGAGGGCAGTTGAAGGTATCGACTGGAGTTTCCTCGTCATCAAAAAAAAAACATACACCGTACATTATTAGGAGGAGGGAATAATAATACGAGTAGTCCGTATCAAACTTTGTATATTACTATAAGAATGATGAATGGAGTAGTGGTAGTCGTACCTTCTTCTTCATCATCAGAGAGTAGTAGTGGGTGTGAGTCTGGCTGGACAATATACTTGCAACATTCTACACCCACATTGTATTCAAATGATTTTAGGAAGACAAGTTTTGGTGAAAATAATCAAAAGCAGGAGTCTTTGCCAAAGATCCCTAACCTTGAAGACCGATTGAATCATCATAAAAATGGTGAAAAACAAGAAGATGAAGACGAAGAGGAAGAGGAAGATTTATCAATGGTGTCCGATGCATCCTCTGGACCTCCTCATATTATTCATGAAGAGGAGGAAGAGAATGACGATCACTTGTGTTATAGTCCAAGATTAACAAAACAATGCATGAAATCACATGCACATGAATCTCATTATTATTATGATTGTGATAATATGGCAGAAAGTTTTGGTCTTGATGATACGGCTACCTCTCATCCAATCACTTCTAAGGTAATACTCCTGATCAATCAACTAACTAATTAATCTTCGTCTTTGTAACCTATGTTATATTTTATACGCCTCCCTCTTGTTTATTTGTTTGTATTTGATAAAATATCTTTCACATTAAATATACGAGTAAAATATAAATAAATGGATAAAACGGAAATGGTAGAATAACAATAATGAGAAGATGACAGGATGTCATTTCATACTCCCTCCGATTGCTTATTTTCTTTCTGTTGAGAATTGACTCCTAAACCCAAATAATCACATGTATCCTGAAAGATGAGAGAAAAATGATCCACTTTATAAAGCAAGGGTTACTCCTCTATTGCCAATTGGTTTTAGAGTGGAACCGTCTTGTCTTGTGGGTGGAAAGTAGGAGAGAAAAATATCAATTAATGAGGGTGTGAAAAACTTTCCTTAAATGGAAAGAGGAAATAAAATCAAACTCAGTCCAATAAAAAAAGAGTGAAGAAAATAGTCAATCGGAGGGGTATATAGTTGCGTGGTGGGATACTAAATACTCGTACCACGTAACATGGAGTGTTTTAAGGGGAATAGCAATGGAGGAATTATAAAGGACCACGTAGAAAATAAGTAATTTTATCATTGGGGAGAATTACGTAAGAAGTTTCATAAGTAACTAATAATGTGGGTTGACGTGTCAATGAAAAATTCACTATGAAACTTTCATCATTGTTATTGTCCTAATTTCAAAGTTTACAAGTTAAATATAATGAAAAAGGTCCATCATACATGTATTACATACCCTGAGTAGAACATATTCAAAATATTGGCATTTAATTTTAGTATAGTTTGGACTTTGGAAAGATGGAGTATCAAGTATGTAGTGAAAGTAAGCTGACACAAGTCATGTTAAATTATAGCTAATTCTTTCATCCTATTAAAATTATCTCGTTTCATTAAAATATTTCTCATATACATAATTAAAAAATTGGGCGATCTTTTTGAGATTGAGGTAGTATGTTGAAAAATGAAAGTATGTATGCAGAAGATTGGAGGTATACATGTGGAAAATCACCAAAGTGCATCATTTGGGAGGTTCATAGGTTACTCTTCACAAGGTTATTCTGCTACTCATCTTCAGGTAACTCAACTCACCAAATCTCTAATAATCAACATTTACATGTACTGTGGCACCTACTTTCATGATTTTATTGTTTTCATTAACTTCAGTTTAATTAGTTTTAAGAAATATAAATATTATTGATGTCCTTCAGTAGTATAATGAAATGGAACACATTTGTCCAGGGACAAAATAGAGAGTCTACTACTTTTCCTTTTTTTCTTTTTATATTTGGAAAGATAAAAATAAAAAGTGAGATAGGGAGATTAATAAGACAATAATTTGTGTCAAAAAATACATAACCTCTTAACATGAAGATATCTATCTCTCGAATATGCATTCATTAAATAGGATAAGTATATTTGTTAATTATTCCTAGGCATGTGGGTGGTAGTCTCCTACATCGTGTTTAATTTTTGGATATTCTACCTGGTATCCTCGTGTTTTTCGATATTCTACGTGGTATCCCTCATTTTGCTCAAAATATCTTTGACTTACGATAACTCTTAGTTATGAATTCCAAAAGAGACGATTTTAACTTTAAACTGAAGATCTCTTAAAAACGATCTGTTTGGAAAAAAAATCATCACTTTCGGAACTCGGGAAAGAGAGTTAAGGTCGGTCAAAGTTTATTCGTTTGAAAGTATTTGACTGAGCATAACTCGTAGTACAAGTTTCGAAATTGCAAAAAATCAAATCTCAAATCAAGGATCTTCTAAATACAATGATTTTAGCAAAAATATCGTCACTTTTGGAACCCTGACTAAAAGGAGCGGGATAACGCATAGAAAAAGAAAAAACACAAGGGTATCATGTAGAATATCCCTTAATTTTTTTTTTTGTTCAACGGAAAATGTACTTAATTGTAGACTTATAAGTGTTACCTAATTTTAACCACTATACTAACACAAACGTGTGGATTTGCCCGATATATATTTATTTATTCTTGACAAACATGTGGCAATTAACATTTGCTTCGCTTTGTACAGGTGGGTTTAAGCAAAAGGCAGCAAGAGTTAGGGCAGGGCTTATAATGACTGTAGTAAAGAAGAAAGAATAGGAAGGGCAAACGTGGACAGTGAAGCTGGTGAAGAGATGGAAAGTATGCATCAAAATCAGAGAACAATAACAAAAAAAGGTCTCAAAGGGACCCTAATTTCTTAATTTTGTACCCAATCTTTTCTTTTACCTGTTTACTTTTGTCTGTTTAATCACTACAGTACATAATAGGGCTTCACGTTGAATGAAATTTTCTACCTACCCTATGAATTTGATATAATAGGTTATTTGATTTGTAGGAACAGAGACACGATGAGGGTGAGGGGCTGAAATTATGAGGGTAAATTTTAGGGTTAGGTTTCATATAAATGGACCGTGAAATTTTTTAAATTTTAGGATACATTTTTTGAATGGATTGTGAATTTGTGTAAACCAAAAAAATGGATCAATCAATAGAAATCGAGCTGAATATTGGACTTGATTTGGTCCAAATACCAATTTATTATTTGGTCCTACATTTGATCGAACTTATTCGAGTCGAGCTTTCCGAATTGGGTCGCTCACTCACAGACCTAGGTGGCTGGGTGGGTATGCTGTGGACAATAGGACGTGTGGGTTCAGGCATGCATGAGCATGAAGCGTAGTTAGATATGAATGAAGAGGTATGGGAAGTGGCAGGAGTTGTCGTAGGAATCACATAACAAAGAGAGACTCCTCAATTCCCTGCAGTTTTGATAAAGGCCGGGGGCAACCTTGGCGCATGGCTTCAATTCCTTCATTCTATCGTTTCCCATATGTACTGTCTCTACTCTCTTCCCACTTCAGTCACCATCTTTTGCTAGTACTACTCCGTATTACATGACATCTTTCCTAGCTAGCACTGCAACCGTCTTAAGATTGGGTCGCGAGTCGAGACATTGCAATGAGATCGATCGTTTTTGAAACCGTTTTGCATTATTAAGGCCGCCTTATTCTTTGAAGTTAAGTCAACTATATTAAATCAATTCATGAACTAAATTGAGTTAAACTAAATGTTGTTTACGAATAAGGAAAGTGACGAAAAACCAACACCGAAACGACTTAGCGCTTTCCTAATAGAACAATTCGACCCTTATTTCAGTGCAGGGTTGTACCAAATTTTCTACTGAGATATGACGGTGTTCCTCTGAGTTTGCACAGAAAACAGAGATATAACTATGTCGTAATTTTGTGCAGATTTTTGTTCTTCTTGTTTACGGATCTGATCAAATCTCTATTACATAGAGTTTGAAGGAGGGGATACGAGTTTGAAGAGTTGTGACTCTTCATGAATTCCCACCAAAATCTGTTCAACAGATTTTGGCGCCAAAAATTCGCCATAGTGTACCGTATGAACCTGGTACCGTGAATTCGCAATTAATTATATATAAGCGTACACTCCCGTACTTCCCCCGAAACCTATATTATATTTGTGGACATGACATAGGTCCACCCCGACGCGGCCACGCGCGGGTTTGGGGAGGCGAATGAATCTCCATATGAGATGGTCAAATTGAAATTTAAATCGAAGTAGGAGTCGCCACTGAATTTTATGGTTATTCGGAACCGTTCGAGCCCACTCTATGTCGTGGTGGGCCGTATACAAAATACGGCCCATTTCCGATGTCAGAGTTTATTGGGCTCGTCCCTTTGCATATCGATACCGATGCCGACTGGGCGGTTAATCGTATATTGAATGACTCTCGTAGCCAATGGATTCGGACATCCGGAAACCATGGTTCTGAGTAAGGGGTGAGGGTACGTGTTGGGAAGTTCACTAAGAACACCCAACCCCGCCCGCACTTAGCGGCCTTTACTAAGATATCGTTCGTTTTTGGTGTACACGGGTTAGTTCGACGGTTGAATGATATGCAAACATTATTTTCCTAAGCATGTGAGAAAAATAAAGTGGGTTGCTAAGTCGTTTAATGCATGTTAAACTAATAACGTCAAAGTTATTTTAGCATGTGAGTTCGTTTTAGTCTAATAAAACGATAAAAACAAATAAAAAGCTACAAACACGAGAAAACGAGTTAGTAACGATGCATAAATCGAAAAAGACGTAAATAAATAATATGCATGATTTTGGAAAAGATTTATGACACGTGATTGATTAGCACGTGTTGACCGAGGTCGAAAAAAGAATTTATTGAAATATGTCGCGAAAGTCGCATTTTAATATGATGTTCGAGAAAGAATTAAAAATAGAAAACGACGAAAATAAAAAAAGGAGGGGAGCCGTGAACCGGCTGCCGCGCGGGTCGCGCGACCCGCGTGGTAGCCCGTCGAATTTTTATTTGTCGAAAAGTCGTTAATTTTTATAAATCGCGCACGAATATGGATTAATTTATACTCGATTTATATTTTCGATATTCGTCGTATTCGATATTTGATTATGAAATCAATATCAAATAGTTAGAATGTTTTTAGAAAAAGTTTAAAAAAAGTTTGTTTTGAACGAAAACGTAAAAAAAGAATTTTGAATGAAAAATCATGTTAATTCTCTACGCGTTTAAAATCATCGAATTTTGTAAAAAAAAAGGTTAATGATTTTGTTAGCATCGACGAGAATAAATTTTAATTTAGTTCTTGTAGGTACGATATTCGATTAGAGAATCGGTATCGTATTTTAAGAACGTTATTTGAAAATAGTTTTACTATCAAAAATAAATAAAAATATGATGCGATGAATGACCCATATTAATAATTAGACCGACGAAAAAATAAATAAAACGATGGATGAAAGAAGAAAAAAACGTGAGATTAGGGAGAGAGGAAGGAGAAAAGACGGGTTTGATTTGCACCCTCAACCTACATGCTTTGTTTACTCGGAATAAGGCTCGTCGGACGGTGGCTTGGGCACGTGAGCGTCGAGATGATGTGGGTGAGTTAAGGTGTCGGTTTTTGGGACGTTTTTGTGTGTGTATGTGGGGCGTGGATCGGCCGGATTGGACGGGATGGATTCGTCGGTTTTTTGGTTGCTATTTCGGTATTCCTTCGGACGTGGATTTCGAGACTTATTTTCTAGATACGAGTTCTGAAAAATTATTGTGTGTCGGGATTATTGTGTTGATATTTCATGTTTTTTTTTTGAATTGTCGGACGTAAGGTCCTATTTATAGGAATTGCGGTGGTCTTGCTTGTGTGACAAGAAACACCGGTTTGGATAGGAAAACGAGAGTTCGTGAGGAAATAAAACTTCTCGTTTCTTGGTGAGTAAGGCAAGGATACTCGGCTGGTGGGAGTATTTCGGCTGTTTCAGCCGAGTTCTGGGGGTTTGATCGATCTCTGAATCGGTTTCCGGATAGAATTCCTACTTAAGATCGAATCCTATCCCTAAACGGATTTGTTTAATATTATTTGAGGTCTGATTTTTGTAGTGTCTGAGTCTGATTTGGACGTGTAGGGTCACGGCCAGACCGTGGGACTCGGGAAAAAATATCTTTGACCGGGTTTGACTCGGTCGCTAAAAGACGGTTTTACCCCTGGTGTCGGAATCGACTCAAATTAGTCTCATTTGACTCGAAACGACCCACTGGGCCTGGATTTGAGGTCCGTTTTGTGAGATTTGTACTCCCTAATAAGCCTAAACCAAATGTCCATGATTTCGAGCCCATATCCGAGTCCATTAAAGCACGTTTGCGTCCTATCATCATCGGGTGTTTGGCGGGACCTACTATAGACACCTGGCGGTCAAAATGTGGGTGTCTACAGAGCCCCCACTCTGACTGAGGCTTGGACAAGGCGAAAGTCAGAGTAGCTACCAGGCCAATCGAGGATTAAGACCTGGCAGACTTCCGATCGGGTCGTTTAGAGTCCATTAGACTTGCGTGAAGGGCTCGCCAGCCATAGGATAGAAATCATACCTGGATAGATGTTGATAACGGCGCGGGGACTTTCTACTAAAAAAGTCTTGGATTTGTCTGTTTGCAGACAATCTCCATCTTGAAATTGCGTGGGAGCCTCTATTAGAAGCTGCGGATGTACCTCTTACTGACACATCTGATTCCTCAGCGAAAATGTTGCTTGAATTTTCACTGAGAACTTTGATAATTCTCCGGGAGTCTTGGGATACCCGTCTGTTTTGCATGAAACATACAGATAAAACACTGACTCGTGCTGGGGAAGTAAAAATGATTTTTGACTGAATTTTGGAAAGAGATTTTATTATTATTTTTGTTTGGCGGAAAAACTAAAAAAACCGAATTTTTTTTTGAGGCGGAAAAATAAAAAAACCGAAATTTTTTTTTTGAGGCGGAAAAATAAAAAAAACCGAATTTTTTTTTGAGGCGGAAAAACTAAAAAAACCGAATTTTTTTTTGAGGCGGAAAAATAAAAAAAGCGAAATTTTTTTTTGAGGCGGAAAAATAAAAAAAACCGAATTTTTTTTGAGGCGGAAAAATTTTAAAAAACCGAAAAATTTTTTTTGAGGCGGAAAAATTAAAAAACCGAATTTTTTTTGAGGCGGAAAAATTTAAAAAACCGAATTTTTTTTTGAGGCGGAAAAATTAAAAAAAACCGATTTTTTTTTTTTTTGAGGCGGAAAAATTAAAAAAACCGATTTTTTTTTTAAAATGGCGGAAACTTTGAAAAAAATTGGAAGAAAAGGAATGTTTGGGATGACTTGATTCCCGATCCTATTCTGACACGGATTCCTAAAATCCTCTGGTTAGGCCTGTATGCCTAGGTGAAGAGGGAGATATACCGACAGACTCGACTCTGGACGTGACCGGACGAGTTGGCAGATACAACTTGGACTCTCTAAGGGTTAGACCGTGACTCGGTAGGGGATGGGCCACCTAAGATGACAAGACTCTTAAGTTGCGCTATTCTGTAGCCTAGGCGAGTGGCAACATGGTCGAATCCTCAGAATGAGCCTGTTTCCGTACGACAGGGCTTTGTGGTAGCAATGCCGTAGACTGGTGTTCTTTAATTTTTTTTTAGGGCACATTCCCCAAAGTGGGTGTTACTCCGAGTCTTGACAGATTCTCGTCTTCGACTGAGCCGAGTACTAGGACTCACTAAAGAAAGGAGGCTGGATTTTGAAGGTATATTGGATTATGTGAATGGATGGAGAACTTCTGCCTAAGAGAAGCCCCCGGGACAACAAAGCTAGCTGCTGAGAACATGACAGTGTCGTGACCGGAATGATGGTGCTTTTGAATTTGTGTCAATGTGGGTGGTTGTGCCTTTGTTGAAAGGCTGCCTACGTATTCACGTGTAGTGAAATCAAACCAAGCCGTAGTTCAGTGTTGAAAAATGTATTATGGTGCCTAGTTTATTAGGGCTTTGTGTGTAACTAGCCATAGCAATGGTGTAGGCTAGGTGCATTCCCAATGATGTCTTGATCAAAGGGCTAGAATAGTTAGGATGTTGATCCTGTGACTGTAAGCATTTTCCGGGGTAGCCCCCAGAGGTGGTGTGAACTATTTGGGCATGTTCTATGCCGACTGCAAGTTGAATTCCCGTGTTTGGGGTTGGTAACTGGTTTAGATGTTTTTGGAAATGTGGTGCTAGGAAGTAGGTGGCTTTGATGTTTTGAAATCTGGAGCTCGATTTTGTGGAGCTAGGGCTTCGAGGGTAAGGTATTGTAATGTGGTAGGAAAGGGGGAAGTCGAGTAATGATGACTCGAACTTCGATCGGGGTAGGTTTGATAATGCGGGATCTGGTTTCCATGTTTGGCCCTAATGGTTAGGGTATCCTATGGAGCTTGAATCCTCAGAACTCTGGGCTGTCTCTAGCCTTGGTCTCGAGAAGGTCTTGAGGGTTGCAATGTGGGAAGGCTAGATGTGGTGCTAGCTGACCAGCTTGATTGTTTCCCCCCTATTTGATGGTATGAGTTTGATCTTGAGTTGACCGTTGACCACGGTCAGGGGTATTTGAATATTTTTTTTTGGCTGACCTCTTAGCCCCGGTCATGGGTTTTTTTATTTGAGTTGACCGTGTCTGGTCGAGGGATGTTGATAATTCTTTTTTTTTGATCCTGGCCAGCTTTATTGTTTTGGCCTTTTGCTTTTTCTCTTGGACTTTTGATTTTTTTTGTCCAGCTTTTTTTTGTCGGTTAGACTAACACCTAAGGTAGGGATTGGTTAGTCTTATTGGATGAGTGTTTATTTTGGGAAATGGGCTTGCCTCCCGTCTTGGACCCAAACTAGGAGACTACCTAGATTCGTCATAGGATTCGATACCGCTCCTGCTACGGGTAATTTTGTGGCTTTCTATGTCAGACATGGAACAGGTAAAGGAAAGCACGGGTCTCGATTTCCTGCAGTCATTATAGATGTGCCTGTAATAGTCACGTGCATGTGCTCACAGTGTATGACGGTGTTCATCATGTTCTCGGAAACACATAAGGAAAGTATATATGAGAAATAGAAAAGCTGGTTTTTATTGAATTTTGAAAAAGAAGACAGAATACAATTGACTCTGACTCTGACCTTGGAATAAATAATATATCCTAGACTCGGACTCAGATTCGGACTTAAATCAAATCCGGACTCTTGGATGCATGGGAGGTAGATTGGATGCTTTGCTCACCGGGCCCTGTGTGGTCCATGAGGGGCTTTGCAAGTGATAATGTTTCCAAAATGGGAGTCCTCCCGGCATCGAGGAAGTCTTGGATGAGGTGTTTCAGTTTCCAACACTGCTATGTATCGTGTCCCCTCCCTCTATGGAATTTGCAATAATGATCGGCATTCCATGTCTTGGAACGTTTTTCTAAAGGTGGGTCGACTGTTGGGCCTATAGGTGATATTAGGCCCTTCGAAACCAATCTTTGGAAAGCGACGGTGTAGGACATATCCAAGTGGGTAAATGTCCTTACCTCTGACTGGTTATTGATTTTCGGAGAGGTGACTTGAGGGTTACCTCTCTCGATCTTGCCATCTTGAGGGCATCGGACAGTTTCGTAAGAATGTTCACCCTTCAAATGGCTCCGTTGGGTGATCGGCTGCCTTACCCGCTCTAGCTGTGTTAGACGGGATCGGGTTCTTACAAGGTCTTCTTCGATGGTTGTCACCCTGGCATTTAGGTTATCTAGGGCGGTATTGATTTTTGAGAAGATATTGTTAATGGAGCAAGATAGCATAAGCATGCTTCCTTGGATGTCCCCTTTCTCGATAGCGCGGACTTTGTCGTGGTTAGGTAGTATCTCGTTTATAGGGTCCCTGATCGGAAGAAATGACGGATGTTAAGAACTTGCCTAAGCTCGGTTTTGCATACATGCAAGAGAGGGAGTCAAACTAGACATGGCCCGGGGTGACGGGTCGACAAAGACTCTTGGATCGGGAAACCCGAACGTTGACCTAGACAAGGTAACGACCGCGAGTTAGACTCGAGCTGCATAAGGGTGAGTCCGAAAATGGGGCGACCGTGTTTGACAGCATCACGTGCTCGGACCAACCGTGGTGACCTAACCCTAGGTGACTCGAGTATTCGTAGTATAGATACGACTCGAAAAAGGCATCATAAGGACGCCGGTGTAGGATGAACGTGGGGTACTCCCTAGGGTGACCATGGTTGACTGCTCGGGTGGAGGACAGCCCCCGAGTGAGACTAAAGGCTTTGATAGGACTCAAATGGTGTGACATCTAAGTGACTCGAAAGTGAGGTACGTGAGACAACACGTGTAAGACAAGACCCTTAGAGCAACCGTGACTGAAGGGTAGCCCCTGAGTGGGGGTGAAGACCGACTCCTAGACGGGTGACTCGTGGACGGTGGGCTTTCTTTAGGATTTCGGCAGAATGGGCCTAGTCCTGTGTGAAGAAAGACCTACGTGTGAGCTATTCCCCAGACTTTGGATTCGATTGTGTAAGTGGGCTTCCCTTTGTAGGAGTTTGTCCTACGTAGGTGGGCCGTGCCTTGACTAATAAGGCGGACTTGGGATGGGGTGGAAACCCGTGATGTAAGATCGACGGAGTTTCGACGCTATGGACTCTTACTACTTATGACAAGACCCGACACTGCTAAATACGGGAAGTCCTAAGAAGAAGAGGGTTTGAATTTTGAAAACCGAGCAAAGTCGGGTTGGACGGCCCAATATTTTTTGAAAATCGGAAAAAAGGTTTATCGGGCCGAGTTTTGAATTTTTGAAAAGGTTTGGACAGCATACCGGCTAAAAATAGGCTATTTTGAGTCAAAATCATAAGTCCTAAATTCGGTAGCTTTCCGGGTTTTGAAAAATGGATGGTTTTCGAAAAAAAGGTGCAAGTTTTTTTTTGAAAACACGGTTTTTTGAAAAAAAAGATGAGACACGGACCAAGTAGCATGTAGTCACGGAAACAGTATAACGACACCATGTATGCTCCTAGTCTAAGTCTCGGTCGGTCTAATAGGGTCTATACCAACAACGATGGCTTTCTCGTACTGAGGACGGACTCCCTAAGCCGAGTGGGTCTTAGGACATGCCGCAAAACCTAAACGAGTTCCACCATCGATGTCTTTAGTGGGTCCAAGTAGGAACGCACCGTGGTATAGTGGGACGTAGGTCACAAGTAACCGGCCCGGGAAAGATTGGGTTATGCATGGCCCATTGAACTAAAACGTGTACATTACTATTCGAACGATTTCTTTTCGAGTCTCACCCTAGGGATGCCGATGGTAAGTGACTCATCAGTTGATCCCCAGCGGAGTCGCAAAATTGTGGACATGACATAGGTCCACCCCGACGCGGCCACGCGCGGGTTTGGGGAGGCGAATGAATCTCCATATGAGATGGTCAAATTGAAATTTAAATCGAAGTAGGAGTCGCCACCGAATTTTGTGGTTATTCGGAACCATTCGAGCCCACTCTATGTCGTGGTGGGCCGTATACAAAATACGGCCCATTTCCGATGTCAGAGTTTATTGGGCTCGTCCCTTTGCATATCGATACCGATGCCGACTGGGCGGTTAATCGTATATTGAATGACTCTCGTAGCCAATGGATTCGGACATCCGGAAACCATGGTTCTGAGTAAGGGGTGAGGGTACGTGTTGGGAAGTTCACTAAGAACACCCAACCCCACCCGCACTTAGCGGCCTTTACTAAGATATCGTTCGTTTTTGGTGTACACGGGTTAGTTCGACGGTTGAATGATATGCAAACATTATTTTCCTAAGCATGTGAGAAAAATAAAGTGGGTTGCTAAGTCGTTTAATGCATGTTAAACTAATAACGTCAAAGTTATTTTAGCATGTGAGTTCGTTTTAGTCTAATAAAACGATAAAAACAAATAAAAAGCTACAAACACGAGAAAACGAGTTAGTAACGATGCATAAATCGAAAAAGACGTAAATAAATAATATGCATGATTTTGGAAAAGATTTATGACACGTGATTGATTAGCACGTGTTGACCGAGGTCGAAAAAAGAATTTATTGAAATATGTCGCGAAAGTCGCATTTTAATATGATGTTCGAGAAAGAATTAAAAATAGAAAACGAAGAAAATAAAAAAAGGAGGGGAGCCGTGAACCGGCTGCCGCGCGGGTCGCGCGACCCGCGTGGTAGCCCGTCGAATTTTTATTTGTCGAAAAGTCGTTAATTTTTATAAATCGCGCACGAATATGGATTAATTTATACTCGATTTATATTTTCGATATTCGTCGTATTCGATATTTGATTATTGTAGACACCCACATTTTGACCGCCAGGTGTCTATAGTAGGTCCCGCCAAACACCCGATGATGATAGGACGCAAACATGCTTTAATGGACTCGGATATGGGCTCGAAATCATGGACATTTGGTTTAGGCTTATTAAGGAGTACAAATCTCACAGAACGGACCTCAAATCCAGGCCCAGTGGGTCGTTTCGAGTCAAATGAGACTAATTTGGGTCGATTCCGACACCGGGGGTAAAACCGTCTTTTAGCGACCGAGTCAAACCCGGTCAAAGATATTTTTTCCCGAGTCACACGATCTGGCCGTGTCATTACACGTCCAATTCGGACTCAATCACTACAAAAATCAGACCTCAAATAATATTAAACAAATTCGTTTAGGGATAGGATTTGATCTTAAGTAGGAATTCTATCCGGAAACCGATTCAGAGATCGATCAAACCCCCAGAACTCGGCTGAAACAGCCGAAATACTCCCACCAGCCGAGTATCCTTGCCTTACTCACCAAGAAACGAGAAGTTTATTTTCTCACGAACTCTCGTGTTTCCTATCCAAACCGGTGTTTCTTGTCACACAAGCAAGACCACCGCAATTCCTATAAATAGGACCTTACGTCTGACAATTCAAAGACATGAAATATCAACACAATAATCCCGACACACAATAATTTTTCAGAACTCGTATCTAGAAAATAAGTCTCGAAATCCACGTCCGAAGGAATACCGAAATAGCAACCAAAAAACCGACGAATCCATCCCGTCCAATCCGGCCGATCCACGCCCCACATACACACACAAAAACGTCCCAAAAACCGACACCTTAACTCACCCACATCATCTCGACGCTCACGTGCCCAAGCCACCATCCGACGAGCCTTATTCCGAGTAAACAAAGCATGTAGGTTGAGGGTGTAAATCAAACCCGCCTTTTCTCCTTTCTCTCCCTAATCTCACGTTTTTTTTTCTTTTTATCCGTCGTTTTATTTATTTTTTTCGTCGATCGTCTAATTATTAATACGGGTCGTTCATCGCATCATATTTTTATTTATTTTCGATAGTAAAACTATTTTCAAATAACGTTCTTAAAATACGATACCGATTCTCTAATCGAATATCGTACCTACAAGAACTAAACTAAAATTTATTCTCGTCGATGCTAACAAAATCGTTAACCTTTTTTTTTACAAAATTCGATGATTTTAAACGCGTAGAGAATTAACATGATTTTTCATTCAAAATTCTTTTTTTACGTTTTCGTTCAAAACAAACTTTTTTTAAACTTTTTCTAAAAACATTCTAACTATTTGATATTGATTTCATAATCAAATATCGAATACGACGAATATCGAAAATATAAATCGAGTATAAATTAATCCATATTCGTGCGCGATTTATAAAAATTAACGACTTTTCGACAAATAAAAATTCGACGGGCTACCACGCGGGTCGCGCGACCCGCGCGGCAGCCGGTTCACGGCTCCCCTCCTTTTTTTATTTTCTTCGTTTTCTATTTTTAATTCTTTCTCGAACATCATATTAAAATGCGACTTTCGCGACATATTTCAATAAATTCTTTTTTCGACCTCGGTCAACACGTGCTAATCAATCACGTGTCATAAATCTTTTCCAAAATCATGCATATTATTTATTTACGTCTTTTTCGATTTATTCACCGTTACTAACTCGTTTTCTCGTGTTTGTAGCTTTTATTTATTTTTATCGTTTTATTAGACTAAAACGAACTCACATGCTAAAATAACTTTGACGTTATTAGTTTAAACATGCATTAAACGACTTAGCAACCCACTTTATTTTTCTCACATGCTTAGGAAAATAATGTTTGCATATCATCCAACCGTCGAACTAACCCGTGTACACCAAAAACGAACGATATCTTAGTAAAGGCCGCTAAGTGCGGGCGGGGTTGGGTGTTCTTAGTGAACTTCCCAACACGTACCCTCACCCCTTACTCAGAACCGTGGTTTCCGGATGTCCGAGACCATTGGCAACGAGAGTCATTCAATATACGATTAACCGCCCAGTCGGCATCGGTATCGATATGCAAAGGGACGAGCCCAATAAACTCTGACATCGGAAATGGGCCGTATTTTGTATACGGCCCACTACGACATAGAGTGGGCTCGAACGGTTCCGAATAACCACAAAATTCGGTGGCGACTCCTACTTCGATTTAAATTTCAATTTGACCATCTCATATGGAGATTCATTCGCCTCCCCAAACCCGCGCGTGGCCGCGTCGGGGTGGACCTATGTCATGTCCACAATTATGAAATCAATATCAAATAGTTAGAATGTTTTTAGAAAAAGTTTAAAAAAAGTTTGTTTTGAACGAAAACGTAAAAAAAGAATTTTGAATGAAAAATCATGTTAATTCTCTACGCGTTTAAAATCATCGAATTTTGTAAAAAAAAAGGTTAATGATTTTGTTAGCATCGACGAGAATAAATTTTAATTTAGTTCTTGTAGGTACGATATTCGATTAGAGAATCGGTATCGTATTTTAAGAACGTTATTTGAAAATAGTTTTACCATCAAAAATAAATAAAAATATGATGCGATGAATGACCCATATTAATAATTAGACGACCGACGAAAAAATAAATAAAACGATGGATGAAAGAAGAAAAAAACGTGAGATTAGGGAGAGAGGAAGGAGAAAAGACGGGTTTGATTTGCACCCTCAACCTACATGCTTTGTTTACTCGGAATAAGGCTCGTCGGACGGTGGCTTGGGCACGTGAGCGTCGAGATGATGTGGGTGAGTTAAGGTGTCGGTTTTTGGGACGTTTTTGTGTGTGTATGTGGGGCGTGGATCGGCCGGATTGGACGGGATGGATTCGTCGGTTTTTTGGTTGCTATTTCGGTATTCCTTCGGACGTGGATTTCGAGACTTATTTTCTAGATACGAGTTCTGAAAAATTATTGTGTGTCGGGATTATTGTGTTGATATTTCATGTTTTTTTTTTGAATTGTCGGACGTAAGGTCCTATTTATAGGAATTGCGGTGGTCTTGCTTGTGTGACAAGAAACACCGGTTTGGATAGGAAAACGAGAGTTCGTGAGGAAATAAAACTTCTCGTTTCTTGGTGAGTAAGGCAAGGATACTCGGCTGGTGGGAGTATTTCGGCTGTTTCAGCCGAGTTCTGGGGGTTTGATCGATCTCTGAATCGGTTTCCGGATAGAATTCCTACTTAAGATCGAATCCTATCCCTAAACGGATTTGTTTAATATTATTTGAGGTCTGATTTTTGTAGTGTCTGAGTCCGATTTGGACGTGTAGGGTCACGGCCAGACCGTGGGACTCGGGAAAAAATATCTTTGACCGGGTTTGACTCGATCGCTAAAAGACGGTTTTACCCCTGGTGTCGGAATCGACTCAAATTAGTCTCATTTGACTCGAAACGACCCACTGGGCCTGGATTTGAGGTCCGTTTTGTGAGATTTGTACTCCCTAATAAGCCTAAACCAAATGTCCATGATTTCGAGCCCATATCCGAGTCCATTAAAGCACGTTTGCGTCCTATCATCATCGGGTGTTTGGCGGGACCTACTATAGACACCTGGCGGTCAAAATGTGGGTGTCTACAATATTATATTGAATTCACACATCCGTAAACCAAACCCGAGTACGCTAAAATGAAACGGTATTTACACTTAAATCACCAACATTCCTCCCCCATTTAAGCGTAATGCCGGGTTTAACCAACTAACAAAAAACATACCAATTTATGCATAAATGAAAATATCACAAGGATTGAATTTCCACTTAGTGAAATTACACATTCCAAATGTTCGAGTATCGGGGTGTGACTTAAGCATTGAACCCTTTCTACACATTTTGAACACATGAAGATAACTCACACACAAACTTTATTGCACTTCATAATTACAAGAAACGACACTTATTTACAAGCCTAGTGTCCCATATCTATTCATGAACATTCGAGGAGCCAAACCCAAAACTCCTTTGAAGCGGCTAACTTCATGTTCACATAGGTTGATTCTTTTCATCGTGTCCCTGCAAACACACTTTTTCAAAAGATCAATTAAGAAGATAAACTTCAACCTTACAACATGCAAGTCTAAGCACTCACCTTCGGGATTCATTGCAGAGTGCTTCAATCAATAATAATAGACCTTCCACATTGAATTCTGCCTCTAACGTTGTATTAGAGGGGAATTGGGTATTCTATTGTTAATGATTTATACGAGTTTTAGACCCATCCCGTCAACCGACTTTATGACCAAGTCCTTAGCTAATGCCTTTGTCAAATGATCAGCTAAATTTTGTTCAGATCTCACAAATACAACTGATATTACACCATCAGTTATAAGCTCACGTACCAAGTTATGTCTAACACCCAAATGTCTTGATTTACCATTATACACTTGACTATAAGCTTTAGCCAATGTAGCAGCACTATCACAATGTATAGCTATGGGTGATATAGGTTTTGGCCACAAAGGAATTTCGTAAATTAAATTCCTTAGCCATTCTGCCTCTTTTCCGGCTGCTGCCAAGGCAATAAATTCTGATTCCATGGTTGAGCCTGAAATGCACGTTTGCTTTTTAGAAGCCCATGAAATTGCACCACCTCCAAGCACAAACGTCCAACCACTTGTTGAAGAGTGATCTTCACTATTGTTTATCCAACTAGCATCTGAGTGCCCTTCTAATACCGAAGGATAACCCGTGTATGTTAGTCCATAGGTTTTGGTAGATTTAAGATATCTTAATACACGATTAGCTGCTTGCCAGTGAAGAGTGCTAGGTTTCTTTGTGTATCGACTTAGCTTCCCTACCGCAAGAGCTATATCCGGTCTAGTGCATGTCATGGCATACATTAGACATCCGATCACTCGAGAGTACTCGAGCTGAGAAACTGCTTTACCTGTATTGGGCACAAGTTTTAAACCAGGTTCCATAGGAGTAGTAGCTGGGATACTGTTTTCACAGTTAAACTTTTTCAACACTTTCTCAATATAGTGAGATTGTGTTAAAGAAATCTCATGTCCGCTATGCTTTATTTTGATTCCAAGAATCACATCGGCCTCTCCCATGTCTTTCATAGCAAATCTAGATGATAAAAAGGCTTTACAAAGATCAACTTGTAGTTGATTAGTGCCAAATATTAGCATGTCGTCCACATATAAACATATGATTACGCCATTACCAATATCATCGAACTTGCTATAAACACATTTGTCTGATTGATTAAGATGAAATCCATTAGACAAAACTGTCTCATCAAATTTATGATGCCATTGTTTAGGAGCTTGTTTAAGTCCATACAATGATTTTACTAATTTACATACCTTATGCTCATTACCTGGCATAATGAAGCCTTCCGGCTGTTTCCTGTAAATTTCCTCTTCTAAATCTCCATTTAAGAATGCGGTCTTAACATCCATTTGATGGATCACTAGTTTGTTAATAGCAGCTAGGGCAATTAACAGCCGTATAGTGGAGATTCGAGCAACTGGCGCGTAGGTATCAAAATAATCAATACCTTGCTTTTGCCTAAATCCTTGGATGACTAATCGAGCTTTAAACCTTCCGATAGTACCGTCAACTTTCATTTTCCTTTTGAAAAGCCACTTGCAGCCCAACGCTTTACACCCACGAGGGAGATCCGTTAAAATCCAAGTGTCATTCCCCAAAATTGAATCAATTTCATCATTCACAGCTTCTTTCCAAAAAGCAGCATCATGAGACTTCATAGCCTCATCAAATGTTCTAGGATCTTCATCAATATGATAACAATAAGAGTATTGATATCGTATTTCATCCCTTGAACCTTCCACCAAATATGTATGGAAATCGGTTCCAAAAGATTTCTTTTTCCTGTTTCTTTTACCCCTACGGGGCACAAGAGAATCAGGCTCATTTTTGTCACTTTCTACTCCAATATTGCTTGGAGTCAACAAACTTGGTTTTGGCATAGATGAAAACCGTGTTTCATCAAAGATAGCATCTCTTGATTCAATGACGGTATGAACCGACACTGCATCGTTAGGTTCTATTACATAGAATCTATAAGCTTTGGAATTCATGGCATATCCAATAAAAATACAATCGATGCCTCTTTCTCCCAATGTTTTAATTTTTGGATCAGGTAGTCTTACGACAGTCCGACATCCCCAAACTCGAAGATAATTCAAGTTTGGTTTCATTCTATACCATAATTCATAAGGAGTATCCTTATTTTGTTTGTTCGGTACTCTATTTAATAAATAGCAAGCCGTTAACATGGCTTCTCCCCAAAAACCTTCATTCAATCCCGAGTAAGATAACATGGAATTAACCATTTCTTTAAGAGTTCGATTCTTCCTTTCTGCTATACCGTTTTGTTGGGGAGTATATGGAGCAGTCACCTCATGTATAATACCACATGACCCAAAATAGACAGGATCGTAATATTCACCTCCCCTGTCTGTTCGCATCTTCTTTATTAGAGAAGATTGTTGTAACTCAACTTCATTCTTAAAAAGAATGAACTTATTCATTGCCTCATCTTTAGAATATAGCAAGAATATATAGCAAAAACGAGAGTAATCATCAATGAAAGTTACTACATATTTCTTATTTCCCAAAGATGGTGAAGAATGAAAGTCACATAAATCGCTATGAATAAGTTCCAATAACATAGATGATCTTTTTACACCCGGAAAAGGTTGTCTAGTTATTTTTGTCAGCATGCATGTATTGCATTTATTTTGAGTCACAACAAGAGGAGGTATTAAAGCATTTTTAGCCATAAACATCATACGTCTAAAATGAACATGGCCTAAACGAGCATGCCAAAGCGTAGATACATCAATATCAGAACATGCCATAGCATTAACTTTATTCAAACTATTAATATTCATACTATTAGAAATAGTACGATCAATGTTAAGCATAAACATGCCATTACATAAGTATCCAAATCCCATAAATAAACCACACTTTGAAAGTACATATCTATTAGATTCAATAACCTGTTTAAATCCACATCTAGATAATTGACCACTAGAAACCAGATTCTTGCGAATACTGGGAACATGTAAAACATCCTTTAAACACACAGATTTTCCGGAACTAAAGACCAACACGACCTCGCCACTTCCTAGAACTGGAGCACTTGACTCGTTTCCCATAAAGATTATGGTCCCTTCATCCGCGGGCACATATTTCTTGAACCATCCACGATCTTTACAAACGTGTTTGGTAGCTCCAGAGTCAATCCACCAAGCAATGTCATCATTCTGCATAAAATATGCTTCAGAAATATATGGTATATAATTTCCATTAGAAATAACATTACTGGAAAGATTATCACCTTGGTTTGATGGACCTTGGTCTTTAGACCCTTGTCCAGCATTCCCCTTTCCTGCTCCTTTCTTTGCAAACTTACAGTCACGTTTAAAGTGACCAGTTTTACCACATATCCAACATCCCTTCTTGGATTTCTTATTAGAATTGTCATTGGATTCGTCGTTGGATTCGTCGTTGTTGGAATGTGGGCGCTTCTTGCCCTTCTTATCACAATTAGAACTTTCACCATGTTCCATCATATTCACAGACGTTGTCTTTTCTGTATCCTTGGTTTTTACAGACTCATGCGCCCTAAGAGACTCCTCTATACGCAAACTTTTACCAAGATCAACAAGAGACATATCCTCTTTCTTATGCTTCAGAATGTGTTTAAAGTCCTTCCATTGTGGTGGAAGTTTATCAATTATACTAGACACTGAAATGCATTCTGACATCTCCATTTTGTGTTGGACGAATTGCCCCAAAATACGCAAAAGTTCATTATATTGTTCCATGACAGATCGAGAATCAGACATCTTATAATTCATGAAATTTCCAACCAGAAACTTTTTACTAGATGCATCTTCATCTATGTATTTAGACTCCAACTGATCCCATAAATCTTTTGCATTTTCAACATTCTGATATACATCAAAAAGAGAATCAGACATACCATTCAGGATGTGTCCTCTGCAAATATAATCATCATTATCCCATTTGCTCCTTCTCCTTATTTCTTCTACAGTGCTGTTTTCATCCACTTCAGGGCAGGGAGTACTTAGCACATAAACCACCTTGAGACTTGTCAACAGAAAATGCATCTTCTTCTGCCGTCTCCTGAAATCGACTCCTTCAAACTTTTCCAGTTTGTTCACTTTCATCATTTCCTTTGCATTCGCCATCAGTGATGAAATTGTTCTATTAGATTGTTGTTTACGAATAAGGAAAGTGACGAAAAACCAACACCGAAACGACTTAGCGCTTTCCTAATAGAACAATTCGACCCTTATTTCAGTGCAGGGTTGTACCGAATTTTCTACTGAGATATGACGGTGTTCCTCTGAGTTTGCACAGAAAACAGAGATATAACTATGTCGTAATTTTGTGCAGATTTTTGTTCTTCTTGTTTACGGATCTGATCAAATCTCTATTACATAGAGTTTGAAGGAGGGGATACGAGTTTGAAGAGTTGTGACTCTTCATGAATTCCCACCAAAATCTGTTCAACAGATTTTGGCGCCAAAAATTCGCCATAGTGTACCGTATGAACCTGGTACCGTGAATTCGCAATTAATTATATATAAGCGTACACTCCGTACTTCCCCCGAAACCTATATTATATTATATTGAATTCACACATCCGTAAACCAAACCCGAGTACGCTAAAATGAAACGGTATTTACACTTAAATCACCAACACTAAACATAACTAGAATCAAATGTGCTAATTTGACGGAGACAAAATCAAATTAATGAGACTGTGAATTAAAATGAGTAGTTGAAAACAAGCGAAGAACTCCTTATTCGCGGCCACACGAGTGTAGCCATGTAAGTAATGACTACGAAAACACTGTACTTAAGGGAGGTAGAGTCATTAAAACGTGTTGGACACGAGGTACACAAACCGGACAGAAAACAGAGAGTGCAAAACCGAAGACAACAACTTACACGAGCGAAATTGGGGCAGGCTACAAACCGAGTTCGGACAGGCAACAATACCGAGTTCGGACAGGCAACGAAAGAACTCAAGAACTATCAGCAAGCAGCGGGAACAGCAACGAACAGAAACGAAGACGAGAAGAGGTGGCAGTGTCGTGGTATGGAGACCACTGACTTGAAAACTAGATCGGCGCGACTCCGGTGGTTATCGCCTACAGTGCCGGTAGTTTACCAAGGTGAACATTGCAGTTCAGAATCTCGACCACTCGAGTTTCAGAACTTTGGAACCAAAACTATTGTACCCAAGAACTATGATTTGCAGGAGAACAGAAGGGAGAAGAGAGTATGAGTATTGGAAGCTGTGATTTTTTGTGTGATGAAAGAGATCAACAATCTTGGTATAAATAGGCAGCAAAGGAGCCTGACAGGGTAAAAAATCCACAGCAATTAAGGCCATTAAAACGAGATCAGGCCTTAATTCCGCCATTAAGACCTGTAACAGCTCTTTTGACTGAGCCAATTCACACACACACAAATGAACCTGGACATGGGCCTAAGAATGTAGACACACAAAACATAAGCAGGCCCAAAAGGGTAAAAGTCGGGCACAGCCCGCACCGCAGGTGCTCTACCCAAACCCGAGACCGAGCCGGGCCGGGCCGCACGCGCGCGTGCGTGTGTGTTTAGCATAGCAGCCCAACACCCACCACCCTAAAAGGCCCACTCCACTTCACACTTATAAGCCCAAGGGAGGAGAGTCCTTATAAGGACCTCCAAAGTTTCCTCCTCTTCCAATGTGGGATGGAAAAAGAAGAAAGAACCACAACACCTCTTGCCATCTTCCAACAATCCCCCACAGATGGCAAAAGGGAAAAGAAAACGAAAGAAAAAACAAAGATTCCTGGGTAAGGAAGGGTTGGACACTTAGACGTTCAATGTCTTTCGACTTGAATTGACGTTTTAGTGAGGTGAGGCAACAACTTACTTACAATTAGTGAATATCTTTCGATTTGAATTCCTAACTGAGCTTCGGTTGAGACCCCCACAACACATGTCATACCTTCAAAAGTTTATTGTTCCGCAATTTCAAAGTGCAACGCTTTCATAACCATGCGTTTACCTTGGTTCTAGTGAGTGCTCTAGTGAAATTCACATTTTCCACTAGATGGTGGTGAAACCATCACACTCACATAGGTGGCTTAGTGCTTCTCAACAGCACATCTCATGTAAGCCATTAAGGACATAAATCCAACCTTTATTTACTCACATAGTCCATCAAGTGCATCTCAAAGCACCACCAAACTGGCTATGGATTATGTATCGCCATAGGAATGTAAGCTTTAAGTCCATCAAGATTCATCCTCTAATCTTGACTTAAGGACCTTAGCCCCATTCCCCTCGACGAGTCGAGAACTACTCTTCTCGGTAATCCTTTTGTGAAAGGATCTGCAAGATTGCGTTCAGACCTCACAAAGTCTATTGCAATCACTCCATTTTTCAGGAATTGTTTTACCACAGCATGCCTGATCCGAATATGTCTTTTCTTACCATTGTAGACATCATTCTTGGCAACGCCGATGGCTGCTTGACAATCACAGTGTAAGGAGACTGGTGCAACCTGTCCCCCCCCCCCCCCCCACCCCCCCACACTGGTATGTCAGCTAGTAAGTTTCTCAACCAATCTGCTTCTTGACTTGCCAGCTCAAGAGCAATGAACTCGGACTCCATGGTGGAGGTTGCTATACAAGTCTGTTTCGCAGACTTCCACGATATAGCTCCTCCCCCCCAAGGTGAACACATAACCACTAGTGGAATTTGTTTCATCATTACCTTTAATCCAGTTCGCATCAGTAAATCCCTCTAACACAGCAGGAAATTTACCAAAATGTAGACATGAATTAACTGTTCCTTTCAAGTATCTTAGTAAACGATGAAGGGCATTCCAATGTTCATTATCAGGGTTATGTGTATACCGACTTAGCGTACTAACCGCATAAGCAATGTCAGGTCGAGTACAGTTCATAAGAAACATCACACTTCCTATAATTTTAGCATACTCTTTTTGGGATACACTCTCACCCAGATTCTTACACAGAGGTACACTAGCATCATAAGGAGTTCTAGCAGGTGTAACATCAAAACTATCAAATTTCTTCAACACTTTCTCAACAAAATGAGATTGACTTAAGGATATTCCAGATGAGTTTCTGATCAGTTTGACTCCAAGAATAACATCAGCTTCTCCTAAGTCTTTCATCTCAAAACGTGACGACAGAAATTGTTTGGTTTTATTTACAACAAATAAATTACTACCAATAATTAACATGTCATCAACATATAGGCAGATAATCACACAGTCTGATCCAAACATCTTAGAGTACACACATGAATCAGAATTGTTAGTTATGTAGCCATCCTCAATCAAAGTGTTGTGAAATTTCTCATACCACTGTTTAGGTGCTTGTTTTAGACCATATAGCGATTTTCTCAATTTACACACCTTACTCTCTTGACCCTTTACCACAAACCCCTCGGGTTGAGTCATATAGATCTCTTCTTTTAGGTCACCATTCAAGAAAGCAGTTTTAACATCCATTTGATGAACAACAAGATCATGAATAGCAGCTAAAGCAATAAGAGTTCTAATGGTGGAATTGAAATCTTAGTCACAGGTGAATAGGTATCGAAATAATCAATATCTTTCTTTTGTGTAAATCCTCTCACTACAAGTCTAGCTTTGAACCTTTCTATTGTACCATCAGGTCTCAGTTTCCTTTTGAAAATCCATTTACTACTAATGGGTTTACTACCCTTAGGTAAATCTGTCAATTTCCAGGTCTGATTAAATGCAATAGAATCTAACTCATTTTTAATAGCTTCCTCCCAAAAAAATAGCATCTATGGATCTCATAGCTTCATCATACGTTTTTGGGTCATCTTCTATCAAAAAAGCAGAAACGAATTCAAAGCAAGCACAATCATCACTAGCATTTTCAGTTAAGAACGTTGTGATAAAATCATCTCCAAAATTCTTTTCAATTCTAGGCCTTTTACTCCTTCTAGGTTCACTAGCATGATCATCAATAGTACTACTACTAGCATGCATAGAATTATCAACAGGATTAATAGGCATATCAAGCAATTCAGGAGGTGAATCAACAACTTTCTTTAAAGGGAAAACATGCTCAAAAAACTCGGCATCTCTTGCTTCAGAAATAGAACGATCATTCAATGACATGAATCTATAAGCAGCACTGTTTTGAGCATAACCAATGAAAATGCAATCATATGTTTTAGATCCTATAGTAGGCCTCTTAAAACTTGGTAAACCAACTTTAGCCAAACACCCCCACACTTTAAGAAAGCTTAAGTTAGGGGCATAACCCTTCCAAAATTCATAGGGTGTCTTGTCTAATTTCTTATGAGGTACCCTGTTAAGAATGTGACAAGCTGAAAGCACCGCTTCCCCCCACATATCACCAGAAAGGCCAGAACTTAAGAGCATAGCATTCATCATTTCTTTTAAAGTTTTGTTTTTACGTTCAGCTACTCCATTGGACTGAGGTTGGTAAGGTGGGCTAGACTCATGTATTAATCCATTTTTCTCGCAAAAATCTATTAAGTAATTAGAGCTATATTCACCACCTCTATCAGACCTGACTCTTTTAATCTTTCTGTCAAGTTGATTTTCTACCCCAGCTTTGTATTTAATAAACATTTCTTCAGCTTCACTTTTATTCTTAAGTAAATACACTTTAGTATATCTTGAGAAATCATCAATAAAAGTGACATAATAAAATTTACCTCCTCTACTCATAGTACTCTTGAAGTCAGCTAGGTCGGTGTGAATTAACTCGAGAAGACTCGTATGTCTAGTTTTAACAGGTTTACTAGGCTTCTTAGTAAACTTAGCTTCTACACAACTAGAACATTTAGTGAAGACTTCGGTGGTTAAAGAAGGAATAAGCGACATTGCTTTCAATTTTTTAACCGATTCATAATTCACGTGACCTAATCTAGCATGCCAAACATCAATAGACTCAGCGATATAAGCAGAAGCAGAAGTATTATTATTAATAGCAGAAGAGTCAATGTTCAAAATAAATAGTCCCCCACTGAGATAACCCTTGCCCACAAAATCCCCGTTGCGAGACATTACTACCTTGTCAGCCTCAAAAACAAGTTTCACACCAACTTTGTTTAACAAGGCACCAGACACTAGGTTTCTACGCAAAGTAGGGACATACAAAACATTATGAAGAGCAAAAGTTTTCCCATAGGTAAGTTTAAGAAAAACCTTGCCTTTTCCTGTGATCATCGCAGAGGAAGAATTACCCATGTAGACCTTCTCACCATCAGCCACATCTTCAAATTCAGCGAACAGGTCCTTGTTGGCACAGAGATGTCTTGATGCTCCTGTGTCCAAAATCCAGTCACTCGCGTTCGCCACAAGATTGGCCTCTACCACCACTGCAGCAATAACATCATCATCTGATTCAGCAATGTTGGCTTGAGCGGCATGACCAGCTTTCTTTTGAGGACACTGGAATGCTTTATGACCCGTCTGCCCATACACATAGCACACCACATTTGGATTCGGCTTGAAGATCTTGGGAACTGGTTTGGTGGAGTTTCCTTGATTCTTTCCCTTGGCACCTTGACCTTTCCCTTTTTGACCTTTGCCCTGACCCTGACTCTGACCCATCTTATTCTTACCCTTATTATTGCCATGAGATGGACCCCCGGCTTCAACAAGGTTAGCTTTGGTAGAGACAGATGACAAAAGGACCGACCTATCTTTTAAGCGATTTGCTTCCTCAGTTCTCATGTGACTTATAAGCTCTTGAAGTGAAAGATCTTTTTTCTTATGTTTTAAATGATTCGTATAATCACTCCATGACGCAGGAAACTTCTCTAACAAAACATTGGCTAAAAAGACCTCGTCAAATTTCATACCCTCATTTGTGACATCAGCACACAAATTTTCATAAACATGAACTTGCTCCATAATCGGTTTGTCATCTACAATATGAAACCCAAGCCACTGACCCACGACATATTTCTTTTTGCCCGCATCATCGGCCCCATATTTTTTCTCTAAAGCTTCCCAAATAGTTTTAGCAGATTTATGGACCATGAATAAATCAAACAGCGTGTTGGTCATATGGTTAAGAAGATAATATCTAACCGCCTTATTATCTTTATCATATTTCTTAACTTTTTCCTCATTGGACTTAACTGTGGCTGCGGGAGGAGGTGTGGCCTCGGCCGCGGTGGACGCAACAATTAAAACGGGTTCGTCTTCAAACAAAACATAATCGATTTCCAATTGTTCGAAAAACATTAAGAGTTTTTGAGACCACCTTTTATAATTAAGACCATCCAGCGGTTCCAATTTCGACAAATCAGCAGCAAACTTGGTTGAAACAACAGCCATGATAAATCGTTTTCGAGGTTTGCGACACAAGTTATAATCTAGTTTTCAAATTGTTGGACACGAGGTACACAAACCGGACAGAAAACAGAGAGTGCAAAACCGAAGGCAACAACTTACACGAGCCGAAATTGGGGCAGGCTACAAACCGAGTTCGGACAGGCAACAATACCGAGTTCGGACAGGCAACGGAAGAACTCAAGAACTATCAGCAAGCAGCGGGAACAGCAACGAACAGAAACGAAGACGAGAAGAGGTGGCAGTGTCGTGGTATGGAGACCACTGACTTGAAAACTAGATCGGCGCGACTCCGGTGGTTATCGCCTACAGTGCCGGTAGTTTCCCAAGGTGAACACTGCAGTTCAGAATCTCGACCACTCGAGTTTCAGAACTTTGGAACCAAAACTACTGTACCCAGGAACTATGATTTGCAGGAGAACAGAAGGGAGAAGAGAGTATGAGTATTGGAAGCTGTGGTTTTTTGTGTGATGAAAGAGATCAACAATCTCGGTATAAATAGGCAGCAAAGGAGCCTGACAGGGTAAAAAATCCACAGCAATTAAGGCCATTAAAACGAGATCAGGCCTTAATCCCGCCATTAAGACCTGTAACAGCTCTTTTGACTGAGCCAATTCACACACACAAATGAACCTGTACATGGGCCTAAGAATGTAGACACACAAAACATAAGCAGGCCCAAAAGGGTAAAAGTCGGGCACAGCCCGCACCGCAGGTGCTCTACCCAAACCCGAGACCGAGCCGGGCCGGGCCGCACGCGCGCATGCGTGTGTGTTTAGCATAGCAGCCCAACACCCACCACCCTAAAAGGCCCACTCCACTTCACACTTATAAGCCCAAGGGAGGAGAGTCCTTATAAGGACCTCCAAAGTTTCCTCGTCTTCCAATGTGGGATGGAAAAAGAAGAAAGAACCACAACACCTCTTGCCATCTTCCAACAAAACGCATGTGAAACTGGTTGATATATCATTTTCAACGTCAACATGAACATGAACTCTGGGGTGGTTTTATTATAGTGTCCCCAACTCCAGTGACAGAAGTGTAGTAGCATCAGAAACAAAAGAGGAGCCCATTCTTAAATACATTGGGCTAAAATTAAAACTCCCATGACATGAGTCTGTTTTTTTTTGTTTTTATCGACTCACGTCAGTTCAGTTTAATTCAGTTGAACCACTTCAAATCAGTTCAGTCTCATTTTGTTTCTATATTTCAATCCACTTCAGTTCAGTTCAATTCAATTCAATTAACTTCAATTTAATTCAGTCTTATTCAGTCCAAAAGAACAGGACTTGTAAGTACCCGAGTTATTCAATATGCATGTAGCTGTGAGCAGTGGCACCATCAAGGCATTATCTTACTGAAAATGGCAGTCTCACCTGCAAATCGATCTGCAATCCAATGCTCTTACATACAGATACAGTCCTACCTCTCCGATTCATTAAGATTCCTGCCAATGCACCTGCCTTTTGTTTGGTTAAATCAACATCCACTTTGGAAACTACTTCAATTCCTATTCATGATCATTCATAACAACTTTGTCTTTTATGTCCTCTGACTTCAATAAATGATTTATAACAACCTAAGTTGACTTTTATTTAATTATAGGACCAGACTATTTAGACTTTAAAATCGAATCAATCCAACCCATTTGAAAGAGTATTGCAAAAGGACTCATGTGAAAAAATATGTACTCCGTACTAGTAATTCTCAGTCCATTCAATTCCAAAGTGCGGTTATATATACTCCCTCCATTTTTTATTTATCGTCCCATCTCATTAAAATACTCCACCTATATGTTTGATTAAATGGGACGAAAATTTAAAATCGGAGGGAATATTTTTTGGGATAATATTCACAATTAAAGACAATTTTCAATATTATCGATAATTTATAGAAGAGATTAATTATATAGTCATGCAGGATATTGTTTGATTAGTGTTTATAAATACATTAAGAATAACAATTTTTATGAAATGTTAGTGAGTTGCATGAGGTAGATAATGTAGGAGCAGCTGCCCAACATTTGCATCCTAATTAGCCTCATTTGCGGGCTGCATTATTCATTCAGTCCAAGACCATGCTCCATTTGTTCAGTTTCAGTGCCAGCCTGCACTAACACGATCGAGATATAGCCTGCTCTAATCAACAAACAAAACCTGATTTCATGGCCTGATCTGATGTCATCGAGGTTACGTTGTCGATGTGAGAGTTGCAGGGTGCCATAATCAACGAGGGACGGAGGGTGTTTTTTTTTTTTAGGCTATTTGATCTTTGCGGGATCGTAGGCTGTAATATCATGTGAGAATTGAAGAATTGATGATTTTCTATTATGAACATATACAAACTGATACTATATAAGAATCGTAACCTACCTAAAATAGAAGATTGCAATATAAAACGACAAAAGCGTATACTAAAATACACAATTCGATATTTATTGTAATAATATACTAGGACTAGGATGGTAACCTTCTTAGCAACCGAAGAATGTTCTTACGTTCTAGGTTCAAACGTACATATATACGGAGTATTAATCAACGCACGCAAAAGAAAAAAGATTCATAGAAACGGCACAGACAAATTCAGTTTTCTAAATTAAACTTGAAACAAAGAATAATACTCCGTAATGTTTATTATTTCCGATGATCAGATCAGAAAATACTTTAAAAAAAAAAAAAAGGCAAGAGTTATTATGATGTTTTATATACAACCTGTAAACCTATAACAAGAGGGGAAAGGAATTGACGAGAATAGAGAAAGATGGAATTGAAATACTTGGTGCTAAATCTAAGTGTTGATGGAGCGTCTCACACAAATTAAACCGGTGGATGATCAAAGGGGAGCAGCTTTAAGAGTTTTATCAATAATTTGGCGAGCCTTTCGACTGCGAATCTCGACCTTGACGCTCGCACTTTTGTCCATCTTAATGTAAGGCTTCTTCGATGATGAGAATTTCTTCATCTTCATCTTCTTGTTCTTCTTCTTCTTCTTGAGACCACTCACCTTCGATTTAATGGTTTGTATAAGATCACCCAGCTGATGAGGAATTCCCATTATTATTACGTTGCTCGCTCACTCGCTCATTAATCCAAATACGTACTATGGTGTATGACCGGCAGCGGCAGTATTAACTATTAAGTAGAAGAGTATTAATTAGCTTAAAATGTGGGGGGAAGGAAGGAGAGGGGATTTGACTTGGTTTAAACGGCATAAATATAGTGGTCGGTTGTGTGAACCATTTGACTCCAAAATTTAATAACATCCGAATTTTATTTTTAACGCCTCAGGTAAAGTTCACTTTATGACGTTATTTTAATGTTTGACTTTTTACTTGCTTTCTCAAATGTCGTTCAAGCCCATCGAGTAACTATTTTTGGTATCAAATAAAAATATTATATTTTCAACCAAAAAAATATAAATAAAAACATTATACTTCTACTCCCTCCGATTTTTTATTATCTTCCTTATTTCCTTATTGGGCTAAAACACCATTTCTTCCCTATTTCCATTTTGGGCCATCAACATGTGGTCTAAAATCACCCTTACATTTCTCTTTCTTTCTTCTTTTATTTTGAACCACACATTCCTACACCCTTATTTTCTTCCCCAAAACCAAAGGGGAAGATAATAAAAAATCGGAGGGAGTATTTAACTATTTTTAGATTATACGGAGTAATAATAAAGGGGTTAGGTTTAATATCAAATACTCCGTAACATACTAATAAAAATGATCACGATTTACAATAAAATTGTACGTTTGTTATAAAAAAAACCATACAAAATAAAAAAAATCATTTTAAGGGACGTCGAACAATAAAAGGGTACTAAAAAGTGGTCTCACAATTAGTTATCAAGAGACGACCGTCTCTTCCTAAATTTTGTACGTATTGTTTTAGGGACGATCTCTTCTTTATTAAGATAGTTTATTAGTTATACCGGTAAGACGATCTTATTTGGGACTTTATCGTTTAGATTATTGATTACCTTTTTTGCAAACATTTCTTTGCCATAATTGAGATGGTGGACTTTTAGAAGATGAATATTTTTGATGAAATTGAAGAAATAAGTGGTGATAAATGAATTGGTGATTAAAAGAGTTAGTTTGTTCCAAAAAATTGTCTTATTTCGTTATTATATGTGAGGAATCATAAAATTGAAATTAAAAAACAAATTTCACAACTTAATCTTTAATTTTGACGGAAACCATTAACTTTTTGGCAGACATTGAAATTAGGTACGGTATACAATAAGGAATAGAAAAGAAATTCAGATGTACAGTAAATTTTAAAGAAAAAGTATCCGAGACATAATTTTTTTTTTAAAAAAATGATTATTCTAGGCATACGTTATGAAATTACCCTAAATATGAGTGAGGTATAGTAAACAAATGCAAATCTCAATGATTAAGGGAATCGTAGGCTGAATACAGAAGACTCAATGATGGTTATCGGAAGATGATTAAGTCTCCTTTATAACGGATAGAGAATAACGGGTCACATCCCCTTTCCACTCACCAAATAACACAACTCATATATTTTCCCGCTTAAAGCTATCTACAAAAAAATAAAAAAAAATAGACCAAATGAGCTAGGTGCAAATCAAACCCTTGACCTCATGTGTGTGACCCTTTTCCTCTCCAACTACACTCTAACATCTTACTGATTTAAATATCACTGCACTCTAACATCTTACTGATTTAAATATCACTGCATCACATATAAAACTATACACCACAGAAATTATGTAATTAAAGAAATTTGATTGATTACATTGATTACGAAAATCACATGTTCTAAATGGAATATGTCACATACAATATTTAATATGGAATGTATGATCAATCCCCCTATTAACTAAAAAGATAGGAACTACTACAAAATTGATGAGGTGTCATGCTCTCATCAATTGTTTTCCCTCCAAAATTTTTATTCTTCAAATATGGAAACAATAGTTGATTAAAGAAACAATCAATAATAAACTTATATTTATAAAATTGTAATTGTATAAATTAATTTTTACGATAAAATAATAAATATTGATTAAAAAACATTAAAAAGATCGTGCAACTTTTATTTAAATATTATTTGAGTTAGTTTAATTAGTTTTAATTCTCTATCAATCAATTATTTAATTATGTAATTTTTTTTCTACATTTTTTAATCTATTCATGAATTCTATTTACTAAAAGGATAACACTAGCTTATGTGTCATCCTCACATTGAAAATTTTCACTCTAAACTTTCAATTGAAATAATAACTAAGAGAATAAATCAACAATTAATTCATACTCCGTATTTAATTTATAAACTTCTCAGTATATAAAAATTGGTTTTTATGATAAATCACAAAAATTGAAAAAAAATAAATTATTTAAATATTATTTGACTTAGTTTAATTTAAAAAGTAAATAATTAAATATATTAACTAAAAGAGTAAATTATTTTGCCCCTTTGTAAGCCTCTTCATTTTTCTCACAAAAAAAAACCTCTTCATTTTATACTAATACTAACAAGTAATTTTACCTCCGGTTTTGAATGTTTGCTTCATTTGATGAATATATGGGTGGAATATTATATTGAAAGTGAGCAAACATTAAAAAACCGAAGGGAGTAACATATTTTCATGTTAAACACAATTTTATAATCCCCCTTTCCACTAACCAAATAACAAAACTCAATATTTTCCCGCCTAAAGTTATCCACAATAAAAAATAAAAAAATATACCAAATGAGCTAGGTATGAATCGAACACTTAACCTCATGAGTAGTATAATCTTCTCCTCTCCAACTACACTCTAACATCTTACTGATTTAGATATCACTACATCACACATAAAGCTATGCATCACAGAAAGTATGTAATTAAGGAAATTTGATTGATTACATTGATTACGAAAATCATCACATGTTTTACATACAATATTTAATATGGAATGTATGATCAATTTTATTTTAAAAAAGTATAAACACATTGTATTTTGTTTTAACCAAATAGTTGCATTATTTTTGTTAATTGGAGATTGCACTATCCCGTACAATATTTTACATAAAATATAAATAATTATGATTATTATTGTATATCTTTCTGATAATATTCGAAAATCATATTCTTAACATCGACATAAAATTTAGTAACTATATAAAAATGGAATATATATTCCGATTGCTCTTACAAAGCCTAATACATATTAAAAACTCACCGAAAATTCTTTATATACTAATAACAGTTACTAACATTTTCCTCTAAAATACACTAATTTAAATTGAGAAGTAAAAGAACATTAATTTCACTAATAAATTCGCAAACTATTCATTAATGTTAAAGAAATTGACAAAAAAAACTTTTTTTATGAAAATAATTAGATAAATTTTAAGATATGATGTCATTAACCTTGAGAAAAAAATCAGTTATCTACAAAATTTATTTTTGAAATGAGGTATTTACTTTAACTTTTACAAAGATATACTCTCCCCGTCCCAATGAATTCTTTGTCTATTCTATATTGGTGCGTCTCAATGAATTCTTTGTCTTTCTATTTTAAGAATGTTTTTTTTATATATATGTAATTTGACCTCTCATGAATTTGGCTTCACATGTCACTTGAACATTTTTCCCTTTGTGCCAAAAGCAAAGTCAAACAATTCATCAGGACGGAAATAATATATACTCACTCGATACCACTAAGATCTTTTCATTTATTCAAATGTGAGGATTATAATTATTATATAGAAAGATTATTTTGATACGGGAGAGTACAAAATACGGAATATACTATTAAAATCCATATAAAAAAAGTTTCACAAATTACATAATATAAGTCTTACACCTGAAACGGTTCATTTTTAATTTTTGTAAAAAAAAATTCTAATGAAAAACTGAATAGTTTTTTTACACAAAGAGAACATATCACGGCGTGCTAACCATTAAAAAAAATTCATTATTATACAAGTTTTGATAAATATTTATGTATTTTACGGTATGTTAAAGAGAGAAGTGGGTATCTCGAAATGTGAGATGAAATAAACCGAGTACATAAAAAATATGAACAATATTTTCATTAATTACACGTTATTTAATACTCCGTACATTTCAAGACATAACTCAAATATTTTAATTAGTTTTGCGATTTAAAAAATATTTTCCTATTTCTAAAGTACACAGTCGATAAATAGTAAAAATAAAATAATAATTTTTTTTATTTTAAATCTTAAATGAAATATTCTATAAGATAAATATATTATAAATACCGTGCATTGCACGTGGGCTATACTAGTAAATTATTAACATGTTAATTATAATTATTTATTATTAATATTATACTTCATGGGATCTATTATAGCGGAAGTACCATTGACTACAAAAACCATGCAATTGCATGGGATCTATTCTAATTTTTTTTAAAAATTATAAACATATTGTATTCCGTTTTAACAAAATAGTTGCATTATTTTTGTTAATAGGAGATTGCTCTATCCCGTACAATATTTTACATAGAATATAAAATAGTTATGATTATTGATGAGGGTCGAGAGCCTTCGCCGGGTCGCCCGCCTAGCAGGTCCCACAAAGACCCAACCCGGGGGTCGAAGAGCCTGCCCAGCAGGCCGACGAGGTAAGACACCAGGATTTCCTCTATGAATGTGACTCCGAGAAGGCCGCCTGTCCAGCAGGGTAAGGCGACCAGCTGGGGAGGGCCTGTAAACGCCCCCTGTTCGCCTGCCCCCAGACGACCTCCCTCCCGAGCAGGGCAGGGGTTACCAGGGGCCTCTCCGTCTTTCTGCCTAAGGTAAAAGGGAATGGGTGGATGAAACAGGTCCACGTGTTACCTTGACATCCACCCATTCTCCCGCTCTTTTCCCTCTCCAACTTCCCTCTCTTGTGGGAAGGTATAAATACCCACCGATTTCCCACATAGAGGGGGTTGGATTTTCTCTCTCTAGACACTCACTCCTAAAAAACGCCGCCTAGTTCCTCACGAGCTAGGTTCATCGAGGCATTCCACGGACTAACTTAGGCATCGGAGAGGGTTCCCTCGGACAACCTCCGGGGCCCTGTGCGTTCATTGTGCAAGGAGCAGGCCAGCTTCGCCGGGAAAAGTCCGACCCAAGGAGTAGGAAGAAAGAGAGAGCCGTTAACTCAATCAAGCAACATTCAAGTACTAAAACCCGAACTCGTAACCGGGTTGATTGTTTCCGTGACCGGAACAATTTGGCGCCGTCTGTGGGGAAGTATCTAGGTTGTGCTCACGAGATTACCCACAAAATCAACCATTCTAAAACACGAAATTAACCACTCAAAATTGAACATGCCTGAAATTTTCGACACCAGCTCGGTGGCAAACCCGCCCAAAGCCCCCCAATATGGCATGCCACCGGAAGTAACACATGCCGCCACGATTCCAGGCGTGGGGCGAGCCAGTCTTCAGGGGGCACCGGGTCAGGGGACAGTTGCCATGGCAGGGCAGGGGGGCAATCCGAGGCAAGTTCTGAACCTCACCCCTGCTCAGATGGCACAAACTGCGGCGTTCTTCTCAGCTATGTTGGATCAGGAATTCACTCCGGACGATCTGGTAGGTAGGGTCGCCACGACCCCCAGGTTGCTCCACTTTGAAAGTGGAGAAGGAACCGGGGGCACAAAGCGAACCGCCGTCAGAAACGTTCAGAAAAAGGCTAGGAAGACAGCTCAGGCATATGCACAAGTGCAAAGGCGAATCTCAGAGGCCCGTCAGGAGCCGCCTGCACAGTAGGAGGTAGCTGGTTCTGAGGAAGCATTCTCCATTCATACTACAGAATCCACGGCCGCTCGTGAAAGAGGACGCCTATCCCAGGACCTGAGAAATCGCATGAAGCACAAGGAGCCAGTGTCCAAATGCTTGGGAGAGAAACAAGATGTATTCTCCAGGCTGACACCGGTTGAGGGATTGCGGCCTGCCCCAGGGCTATCCCAAAGCCTGCAATCCAGGCTCAACAACGATCAGCCTATGAGGCCCAGGCACCGTCAGGGTGATAACCTTGAGCCTGCCCAGAAAAAGCGCTCACGGTATCACTCCCCTTCCCAGGACGATGAGGCGATAAGCAGGCGCCCACCAAGGCACCGCTCCCCTGAAAGTAGGAGATTGACCCCTGACAGAAGGGACGACTACGGTCACTACTCAGGCGCGAGCAGGTCAAAAATGGTGGGCAGGCCAACCAAGACCCCGCTTCACCCTGAGGTTCAGGCGTATCCTATCCCGAAGATTAAGATGCCGACTGTAAAGTTCGACGGAACTACAGATCCGGAAGATCACCTGGCTGCGTACGAAAGTCACATGGGCATGTACGACGCCGACGACGCAGTCTGGTGCAAGATCTTCCCCACCACCCTGGTGGGCCTAGCCCAGGGTTGGTTCAGGGACCTCTCGGAGGGGTCAATCTCTTTCTTCATTGAGCTGGCAGAGATGTTCTTGGACCAGTATGCTGGAAACAAAAGACGGCGTCTCACCCGTTTCGACCTGATGACCCTCAGGCAAAAGAAGGGCGAAACTGTCAGGGAATATCTAAAGAGATTCGACCTATCATTCCAGCAGGTGAAAGAAATTGACGACCCAACAGCAGCGTATGCACTAACCAACTCTCTGCTCCCCGACGAGATGAAAAACCAAATGATTAGGGCCCAGCCGGAAACCCTGGCCAAAGCCAGAAAGATTGCAGAGGGGTTTATGCTGCAGGAAGAGTTCCACAGCCTGCCGGAGACCCCCGCAGGCCCTACCAGGCAGCAGGGGGGACCGCAGGGTGGACGCGGTAGAAACGAATCCGGAAGGCATAGAACTAAGGAAGGGGATACCCCTAAAAAGGAGCGCACTGTCTACCAGCCCAGGTTCGACAGTTACACAGCCCTTAACAAATCCAGGGCGGAAATCTTCGAGATGGAAAAGGAAATTGCTAAATGGAATCGCCCGAGCAAACCGCGCAGTCCAAAAGGGGACCCCAAGAAATTCTGCACTTTCCACGACTGTGTAGGCCACACCACCGAAGATTGTCGCCACCTGAAAGACGAAATTGAGAAGCTGATCAGGAATGGCTGGTTGGCCAACTACGCAGCCAGGAATAAATCTCAGAAAGAAGCGCCTGAAAAGCCCGAAGGCTCGGTACAGAACCGCCTGGTAATCCATGTGGTATCAGGGGATGCGGAAGGCCTAGTCAGCCGAAGGGGGCGGAAAAGGCAAATTCGTGAGCTAAGGAACCAAATCTGCTACGCTGAAAGAGCAGGAAGCCCGAAAGGAGTAACGCTGAGCATCACCCCCGAAGATGCAGGGCGGGTGGTGTACCCTCACAGCGATCCCCTGGTGCTATCCTTGGTAATCAGCAACCACATTGTTCGGAGGTGCATGGTGGATATCGGTGCCTACACGAATTTGCTGTACAAAGACGCCTTCGACAAAATGGGTATGGAGAAAAGGCACCTACGACCTGCCCCTGAGTCATTATATGGGTTCAGCGGAGCAGGCGTATTGCCATGGGGATCATAGACCTACCTGTAACATTTGGGGAGGGAGCTACTGCCAGAAATATCAGGGCATCATTCGTTGTAGTGGATGCGAGGTCTGCTTACAACGCCCTGATCGGCAGAGCCACCCTGGACGAGATTGAAGCGGCCATATCAATCAGGGCTCTCACTATAGCCTAAGTTACTGATTTCGGCCTAGAAGGAAAAGTGCGCGGAGACCAGGAGTCGGCCAGACAGTGCTACTCCGTGGCCCTGCAGGCTCACGAAAGCGAAAGAAAAGGAAAAAGAAAAGCCGACAGTTCCCCCAGCAGGGAAGGCGAGATTCCAGCCGGTAATCAGGCGCCAAACCACCTGGAACCTGGGGGAGAAAGCATGCTGGTGGACCTGGAGCCAGGGAGGCAAGTCCTTATAGGGGCCGACCTGGAAGAGTCCTACCAGGCTGAACTGGTCGAGCTGCTGAAAGAAAACAAGGATGTATTCGCCTACTCGGCGGATGAGATGCCAGGGGTCGATCCAGCGTGTATCGTTCACAGGCTGAACGTAAGCGCGGACGCCCGCCCTGTGAAGCAGAAAAAGCGGAACATGTCCGCAGAAAAAGACTTGGCAATCAAGGAAGAAATTGAAAAACTTTTGAAGGCAGACTTTATAGAAGTTTGTGACTACCCTAAGTGGTTGGCGAATGTAGTCATGGTCAAAAAATCGTCAGGCGCATGGAGAATGTGCGTGGACTTTACGAACCTCAACAAAGCCTGCCCGAAAGACTGCTACCCGCTCCCCAGAATCGACCAACTGGTGGACGCTACCAGTGGGTATACTATGCTAAGCTTCCTGGATGCCTTCTCAGGGTATCATCAGGTGTACTTATGGCAGCCGGACAGAGTTAAGTGCGCATTCATCACTAGTTCAGGCACCTACATGTACAAGATGATGCCATTCGGGATGAAAAACGCAGGAGCCACGTACCAACGCCTGGTCGACAAGGTGTTCGAAAGTCAAAAAGGCAGGAACATAGAAGCCTATGTCGATGACGCCATTGTGAAGAGTAAAGGAGACAAAGAGCACCTGGCAGACCTGCGGGAGACCTTCTCCTCCCTGCGCGCCTACAAAATGAAACTTAATCCAAAGAAGTGTACATTTGGGGTTCGCTCTGGAAAATTCTTGGGTTTTTTGGTCAGCTCTCGAGGGATAGACGCTAACCCCGAGAAAGTTCCTGAGCCAAAGACCATCAGGGACATCCAACGTCTGACAGGCCGCATGGGCGCCCTGGCACGATTCATCGCCAGGTCAGCAGACAAGTCAACCCCATTCTTCAAAGTACTGAAAGGCAACAAGCAATTCAAATGGGAGGACGAGCAAAAAGAAGCATTCGGGCAGTTGAAGGAGCATTTAAAGAAACTCCCCACCCTGGCGAGACCAGTGGCAGGGGAAAAACTCTTCCTCTACATAGCTGTAACCAATGTGATAGTCAGCGCAGTCATCTTGAGGGAGGAAGCAGGCGCTCAACAGCCCATATATTTTGTAAGTCATGCCCTGGGGGCAGCAGAGAAAAATTATCCTATGGTCGAGAAAGCAGCCTACGCGGTTGTTATAGCGGCCAGAAAATTGAGGCCATACTTCGACGCACACCCTGTCGTAGTACTAACAGACCAGCCCCTAGAGAAGGTGCTGGAAAAATTTGAAAAGTCAGGCAGGCTGCTAAAGTGGGCTATCGAGTTGAGTGGACTAGGGATAACATACCAATCAAGAACAGCCATCAAGGCCCAAGCCTTGGCCGACTTTCTGGCAGAATGTTCCCACTCTGAGGAGGATAGCCCAACCCCCGGCGAGTGGATAGTATACACCGATGGGTCCTCCACGGCTAATGGAGCAGGGGCTGGAGTAGTATTGACCAGCCCAGAGGGGACCGACTTTGAGCATGCTCTCAGATTTGTCTTTCCCGCGTCAAACAATGAAGCTGAGTACGAAGCAGTGCTCGCAGGCGTCAATCTAGCCAAAGCCGCAGGCGCGGAGCGGATTGTCCTTGCAACAGACTCCCAACTCATCGCCAACCAAATCAATGGAGAGTATGAGGCTAGGGACCAAACAATGGCCGCGTACCTGGAAATGGTGAAGAGGGAATTGTCAGGCCTAAAATCATATGAAATCAGACAGATCCCTCGATCCCAGAACAACCGGGCGGACGCCCTGTCAAAGCTGGCTAGCTCCAGCCTGCAGGATATAAGAAGATCGGTATGGGTGGACGTCATCCAGGAAAAATCTACCATCCCCAGCCAGACCGTCGGCGCGGTGGAAGAGGCAGGGTCTGAAGATTGGAGAACCCCCATCATCCTGTTCAAAAAGCATGGAATCTTACCGACTGACCCCGTACAAAAAAGAAAAATGCCGGCAAGGGCTGCATGGTTCATCATTATGGGAGAGGACTTGTACAAGAAATCCTTCTCGTCCCCCCTGCTCAGGTGCCTGGGGGCAGAGCAGGCAGCGGAAGTTTTGGATGACATCCACTCTGGCATATGTGGCCATCACATAGGAGGAAAGTCGCTGGCACACAAGGCCTTGAGAGCCGGATACTACTGGCCGACCCTGCTGACCGACGCCAAAGACTTGACTCAAAAGTGCAGAAAATGTCAGCTTTTCGCCCCATCCATCCATGCCCCGGCCCAAGAACTCAGGCCAATCCTGTCCCCCATCCCCTTCGCTCAGTGGGGGATGGACATACTAGGACCTTTTGCGATGGCCACCGGGGGGAGAAAATTCTTGATCGTAGCTATCGGCTACTTCACCAAATGGGTGGAAGCTGAGGCAGTGCCTAACATCACCGAGCCTGCGGTTAGGAAGGTGATATGGCGAAACATTATCACTAGATTCGGCCTGCCAAAGATGCTAGTGTTTGATCATGGAAGGCAATTCGATAATGACCCCCTGAGAATTTGGCTGGAGGGCCATGGCGTCGCAGTTGCTTACTCTGCCGTCTGCCACCCTCAAACCAACGGACAGGCAGAGGCAGCCAACAAGCAGATCCTGAATGGCCTTAAGAAAATGGTAGATAACCTTAAGGGCAGGTGGGCCGACGAGCTCCCCAGCATACTCTGGTCAATCAGGACCACCCGAAAGGAATCTACAGGCCAGACCCCGTTCGGCCTGGTATATGGTGCAGAGGCTCTGTTACCAATCGAGGCCAGGATCCCTTCCCTGCGCTCCCTACAATACGACCAGGCTGCGAATGAGGTAGCAATAGCTGAGGCCTTAGATCTGGTCAGTGAGGTGAGGGAGAAAGCCAGTGCCAATATCGTCGCCTACCAGCAACGAATGAGGAAGGCGTACAATAAGAGAGTGCATCAGCGAAATTTTCAGATGGGTGATCTAGTCCTCAGAAAAACACAGGCTGTGGGAAAATCGAAGGAGCACGGAAAACTCAGCGCGAACTGGGAAGGTCCGTACCAAGTAACTCAAATCTTAGGGCCAAGCACGTATAAAATCGCCAATCTAGAGGGCCAAGAGTTGAGTGCTCACTGGAACGCAGACACCCTGAAGAAATATTATGTCTAAGAAAAATCTTAAAATAGTCTTCGTTTCCTAAAAATTGGCGGAGAACGGTCAAAGAATGTCGACGGCTCCGACCACCCTTGTGTTAAATTTCTACAAAGAAATGAAAGAATTTCAAATCTATACTCGTTGCTTGTTCAAACTTGCGTTTTCACACACAAACGAGCAGGGGGCAATAGGGGGAGGCCCCCCTGTTGCCAGAACTAAGGAAAATGGTCCCCCCAACGAAAAATTCAACGCCTCCCTGTTAGCCTCGGAGCAGGCAGGGGGCAAGCCCCCTGGACTTTGATCAAAAGCCAGGGACAGGCCAAATGAACAAGGACTGGGGGCAGGCCCCCCAACCTTGTATAAAAAACGTAAAGAGCCTCCCTGCTTACCTCTGGGCAGGCAGGGGGCAGGCCCCCTGGACTTTGATCAAAAGCCAGGGACATGCCAAACGAACAAGGACTAGGGGCAGGCCCCCCAACCTTGTATAAAAAACGTAAAGAGCCTCCCTGCTTACCTCTGGGCAGGCAAGAGGCAGGCCCCCTGGACTTTGATCAAAAGCCAGGGACAGGCCAAACGAACAAGGACTGGGGGCAGGCCCCCCAACCTTGTATAAAAAACGTAAAGAGCCTCCCTGCTTACCTCTGGGCAGGCAGGGGGCAGGCCCCCTGGACTTTGATCAAAAGCCAGGGACAGGCCAAACGAACAAGGACTGGAGGCAGGCCTCCCAACATTGTATAAAAAACAAAAAGCCTCCCTGCTTACCTCTGGGCAGGCAAGGGGCAGGCCCCCTGGACTTTGGTCAAAAGCCAGGGACAGGCCAAACAGACAAGAATTGGGGGCAGGCCCCCCAACCTTGTATAAAAACGCAAAGAGCCTCCCTGACTCGCCTTTTGGCAGGTAGGGGGCAAACCATACCTTAAAAACTCAAACAGAAATCCAAACGGAGACTAGATGAAAACAAATGGGGTAATCCTTAGAAAAGGAAAAAGTTGCAGAAATACATGGAATGAAGGTTTTTTAAAGGTAATTACAATAAACACGGCAGCCGGCCACCAAAAGGCTCGGCGCGCAAAAAGGTAAGGAGTTAAAATGTCAGCATAAGCGCAGCAGGGGACGAACAGGAGCCCTCTGAGGATGACTGCCCTCCATATTAAGCAGGGGGAGCTTCTGGGCCAGAGGTAGCAGCCCCTTCATCCATCCTGTGCATCTGGGCCTCATCCTTAGCAGTATAAAGAGCCCGGAAAGCCTCTTCATCAAAGCCTGGGAACATCTCCCTGACAGCCTCCATAACTACCCCTAAGCAAGAGTTGGCACCATTGACGAAGCCTGCTGACACGGCAGTTTCCACCTCCTGGATTATCTCATCCTTCTCTTTCTGCCACTCCTCAGTCTTCGCCGCCAAGTCACCGAGAGCCGCCTGAAGAGCCGAATCCGCCTTGGAAAGACGCTCCCCTAGGTCGGCAGCCTTTCTCTTGGTTTGGTCCAACTCGGCTAAAGCTTTTTTGGCCTGCTCCAGCTCTGCAAAGGCCTGCTTGGCTCTCTTCGACTCCTCCTCCAAGCGGGACACCTCCCGGACCGCCCTCTCACTTTGAGACCTCCAGTGAGTCACCTGACTCCTGGCCTCCTCCAGCTCGTTCTCCTTTTTTGCCAGCTGATCCTTCAGACCAGCAATAAGGGCAACATCCCTTTCGATTGTAGCCAGACGGTCGGAGTTGGCCAAATCCTCGTCACTTAAACGACTAAGGGTCGCCAGCTCAGCAGAGGCATGAATAACTCTGGCAGTGCGCTGAATATATTGAGTCACTTGGTGAGTAGCAGAGTGGACAGTCTTGAGGAGGTGATCCGCCAAAATCGCCCCGGAGTCAGAGAGTAAGGCAGAGACGTCCTGGCTATCGCCGACAGCGTAATGGAACTCAATATTCTCCTCAGAGAAAAGGGTACCAGGAACCCCCTGAGCAAAGCGTTTTGGGTCAGGCGTATCAGCCTCCAAATCCACCACATGATCTGCATTCGGAGTCCCCCTGCTCCTTTTTCTGATCAGCCCCCTGGGAGTGCTTTCTCCAGTCTCTTCAGAGCCAGCAGCCTGCGGTCCCTGGGGAATCTGAACCCCTGCAGGAGGGCCTCCCTGTTTGCCAGCAGGGGAGGGAGTAACCTCAGAAGCGATCGCCTTTTTCGCAACCGGAGAAAGGGTGGCTTCAGAGACCGCCGTTTTGGCAGGAGTTGATCTAGGGGGAGCAGGGAGCCTCGGCCTGCTGAACGAAAGGCCCTTCAGATGCTTCATCAGGTTTTTCTCGCCCTTCTTGAAGTCAGGAGGAAGGGAAGGACGGCTTTGGATAACGTCGAGAGTCCCAGACAAACCCAAACGTCTCACCTCCCCTTTTGTCCAAAGGAAGGTGGCGAGGTCTGCAAAGCAAACGGATGACTGGTTAGAAAGGCCATTTAAGAAATAAAAGGCGAGTAAGGAAAAATCATCAGCACTCCTGAACTACCTTCGTCTAGGCCCGGATTCATGCCCACCCGGGTCAGGTACCTGTCAGTAGCAATGAGCTCCGCATGGGGGAGCTATAATGAAGGACCGTACACCCCATGCTTATCAGTATGGGCAGCAAATTGGTCCACCAAATCCTTGTCTTTCTTGCTCAACTTCACCTCCAGAGCCTTCCCTCCCACACCAGGGTGATATTCTTCATGAGTCTCAAGCCTGGTGTGAACGTGATTCCTGAAATGGCGAGGAATCTTCCACCCATGGGCGTTGTGCACATAGAGAAAATTGTTTTTCCAATCTCTCAGGCTGTCCATAGCAGGCCACACCAGAGTATGCCCTTTCTGTCTCAGAAGGGACCAATATCCAGGAGAACCCTCACTCCCAGAAGAAACCATTTGCAGGCCGACCATAAATCTTAGGGCGTCAATAGAGGGTTCGGCGCGATGGAACAGGGAGGTCCAAACGTATGAAATTAATGACCTGACAGCCATGGCTGTCAGCTGGGCGATAGCCACGTTCATCCGCCTGAAAATATTCTCCAGAGAAGGATGAAGAGGGAAACGAAGACCGAACTCCAAACACTTGTGGTAAACCGCAATGCACCCGTCGGGAGGGCAGCATACGGTGTCTTTTTCACCAGGGACGACAATTGTATACCCATCCCCGAAATTGTAGAACCGCTCAATTGCGTTGGCGGCATTCTTCGCAAGAATCAGATCCCGGTTTTTGGGGTCAGGGTAAGTGCTCAGAGGAACGCGGTACTTGGTTTTGTCTAAGTAATAGGTCCTACCCCTTTCCCGGGGAATAAGGGACCAGAGGTCCTGGAGGGGTCGATCTCCATCGCCTCGTCATCCGAATCAACAACGTCGTAGGGGGCAGGTTCAGGGGAATTACCGCCCCCACTGCCCGCCGGGTCCTCCTCCTCGACCATCCCAAGGCCAACCTCCCTAGAGGAGGAGGCAAGGTCCTTCCTACCCTTTTCCCGTTCCTCTTTCCTCAATGGGTCGGTGAATGGTAGAATGCGTGCGCGAGTTCTAGACATAGCAACTCTAAGAGGAAAGAAAAAGCAAGAAATCGAAAAGAAAGGGAGCAAGAGTTGGAAAATAAAAGTCTAACCTAGGGTCGGCCGCCGAGCAAATGAAAGCTTGAAAGAGAAATCTCCCAGAGAAACGGGGGTACGAAGAAAGGCTCGAGTTATCACACCGGGAAATTTGCAGAAGAAAAGAAAGAAAGTTTGAAAAGAAAAAGAGAAGAGGAATGAGTGACAGATTGTTTTTATAGGAGGAAAGGCAGACGAAAAGTCGCCAACCCTCGAAGACCCGCCCAAGGGCTACTGTCCACGTGTCGAACTCTCGAAAGACAGCCCTTTGCAGCTTCCCAAGGATGGCCTCGAAAAGGCCAAAAGATGACAGAGGATCGATCATACTGTGACGTCCCCCCTCCATCCAAATAATAATAACAAAACAAATAATAACAAGTAATAACAAATAATAAAAATGCTACATATAAACAAGCTGCCTGATCTTTTCATTAAATTAAAGAAAACCCGAAACACGGGCAAGTTACATTTCGTACAAGCAGGAAGTACAAAAAGAGCCCCTGTTTCTGGCTCACCACGCCTGCACCCCTCGGGCGGGCCTAATCATCATCAAAGCCTGGGGAATAATCCCCAGGGCTGTTGCCTCCCCCTGCATCGGATCCCCAGTCCCAGTCATCAGAATCCTTGAAGGGATCCGCTGAGTCATCATCATCACCCCGACCAGAAGAGTAACCCTGGCCGTTGCTATCACCGGAATCCCGGCTGCTAACATCCCAGTCCCTACCATAAGGGACTGTTTCAGTATCGTCACAAGAGCCGCAGCCCACTTTCCTCCTCAAGGGAGAAGAAGGGCCCGACTCAGAGGAAGAAGCCGACTCAGAGCAGTCGGGGTCGAACTGTTCAGGGTGTAGCCATGGAAAACACTCATGACACCCCCTTTCAAAACAACCCCTGCCCTGGGGGCAGCGCCTGTATTTTGGAGCAGCTGGAGAAACCCTTTGAGGACGCTTGCCCGCCTTGACAAGAGTCCCCCTTCTGAGCTTCCTGTGAATTCGAGCGCAGGGCCGCCGGCTACGGCGCAGAATAAGAGAGGACGCCCTAGGGTACCTTAGCTTCCAACGCCCCCTAAAGCGGCGGGTCACCACGTGAACCCCTTGGCAAAAAAATACTTTGGTAATCCACGACATTTTCTTTGAAAGAAGAAGAAGAGAAGGTTGGAGATGGGTCGTGAAAGTGGCAAAAGAACTGCAATTTATACGAAAAAGGAGGCCAAAACATTAAATGGCGCCCCAACTACTTTGACAGGGGGCACGGCCAATCAGCACACCCGCACGCTGCCCCAAAATCCACTGGGTATAGAAAGCAATCATGACCAAAAGACAATTAAACTCTTGGCATGCCCAATACAGAAAAGTTTTCCCCCTCGGGAATACGCGAACGCATTAAATGCAATGGCAAAGCCACAAGTCAACTACTCACCATCAAGAGTCCACCTGCCAAGGAGAAGCCTTACTTCCCCCCGGCCGATGAGGGCCAATTGATGAGGGTCGAGAGCCTGCGCCGGGTCGCCCGCCTAGCAGGCCCCACAAAGACCCAACCCGGGGGTCGAAGAGCCTGCCCAGCAGGCCGACGAGGTAAGACACCAGGATTTCCTCTATGAATGTGACTCCGAGAAGGCCGCCTGTCCAGCAGGGTAAGGCGACCAGCTGGGGAGGGCCTGTAAACGCCCCCTGTTCGCCTGCCCCCAGAAGACCTCCCTCCCGAGCAGGGTAGGGGTTACCAGGGGCCTCTCCGTCTTTCTGCCTAAGGTAAAAGGGAATGGGTGGATGAAACAGGTCCACGTGTTACCTTGACATCCACCCATTCTCCCGCTCTTTTCCCTCTCCAACTTCCCTCTCTTGTGGGAAGGTATAAATACCCACCGATTTCCCACATAGAGGGGGTTGGATTTTCTCTCTCTAGACTCTCACTCCTAAAAAACGCCGCCTAGTTCCTCACGAGCTAGGTTCATCAAGGCATTCCACGGACTAACTTAGGCATCGGAGAGGGTTCCCTCGGACAACCTCCGGGGCCCTGTGCGTTCATTGTGCAGGGAGCAGGCCAGCTTCGCCGGGAAAAGTCCGACCCAAGGAGTAGGAAGAAGGAGAGAGTCGTTAACTCAATCAAGCAACATTCAAGTACTAAAACCCGAACTCGTAACCGGGTTGATTGTTTCCGTGACCGGAACAATTATAATTGTATATCTTTCTGATCATATTCGAGAAGGAATATTTGTAGAAAATATAATTGATAGATTGATTAGAATATAATTGATTGGCTGATTGATTAGAATATGCAAATTTTTATACAATTATACCGTTGATTAGTAGATTTTTATGATTGGTTGATTGATTAGAATATGCAAATATTTATTCTCCGAAATATATGTACCGTGCCATAAATCCTCTTACCACTAAGAGATTAACACTTACTAACATTTTTTCCGTCTAAAGATATCCACTAACAAAAATTAAAAAATAGATCAAATGCGCAATGTGCAAATCGAACTCTTAACCTTATGTGTGTCACCCACTTACCATTCTTCTTTCCAACTACAAACATCTTACTGATTAAAATATCACAAACGCACATAAAACTATACACCACAAAAATTATGTAATTAAGAAAATTTGATTGATTACATTGATTAGGAAAATCACGTGTTTTACATATGACATGCAATATTTAATAAGGAATGTAAGGTCAATTTTTTTTTTAAAAGTATAAACGTAATGTATATTCCGTTTTTAACCAAATAGTTGCACTATTTTTTGTTAATAGGAGATTGCACTATCCCATACAAAATTTTACGTGGAATATTAAATAGTTATGATTGTTATTGTATATCTTTCTTATCATATTCGAAGATCATATTCTTTAACATCGATATAAATTTAGTAACTATATAAAAACGGAATATATACCGATTGTTCATACAAAGCCTAATATATAGTAAAATGGTTTTTCTAACGTGTGCCCACTGGGCACACGTTAAGATGGTAATTATAGCAAAAACTCACCGAAATACTCTATATACCACTCTAAGACAATAGCAGTTACTAACATTTTCCTAAAAAAATACACTAATTTAAATCGGGAAGTAAAAGAACATTTCACTAATGAATTCACAAACTATTCATTTTCATTAATGTTAAAGAAATTGACAAAAACAAATTATGAAAATAATTAGAGAAATTTTAAGATATGATGTCATTAACCATAGAAAAAAAACATGGTTCTATGAAAATCTTATTTTTGAAATGAGCTATTTACTTTTACTTTTATTTTGAAATGAGCTATTTACAAAAATATATACTCACTCGAATACCACTAAGGCGGCGTTTGGTTCGCCAAAAAGAGGTATTAGGTATGGGTTTAGAATGAACCAAACCTATACCTTTTGTTTGGTTGGCAAACTTACGGGTTTGATACCATACCTCAAACCTCCAAGGTATGGGTTTCTCATATCCAATGGAGGTGGTGGGTATGAGACTCATACCCTTGGAATCAAAATCCTTATATTCATATTTGATTTTTCCGATTTTTTTTTTCTTTTTTTGTAAAATGTCTTAATTAAAATATTTTATTGGGAAAACTAATAAAAAAATACAAAAAAATTATCTTGAAAATTAGTATTAAATATATTTGAGGTTTCATATTCCCAATAACTAGTTTTTTAATTAAATTCATTTCACTTTTTTTAACTGATTTTTATTTTATTTTTTAGTACTCCGTATAACATTATCGTATAAAGTTTTATATATTTAAAATTAGATTATTAAATACGGAGTATTTTACAAAACTATAATTAATAATTTGATTCCTAATCATTTAACAAACGAACCAAACACTAGGAATGAGGAATCAAGTTCCAACCCCATACCACCCTGGTTTGATTCTTGATTCCATTCTTATACCTTCTTGCGAACCAAACGCCCCCTAAGATCTTATCATTTACTATTCAAATGTGAGGATTATAACTATCATATAGAAAGATCATTTTGGTACAGGAAGTACAAAATATGGAATATACTATTAAAATCCGTATAAAAAAAATTCAGAAATTACATAATATAAGTCTTATGTCTGAGACAGGCCATTTACAAAAAAAAAACTAATGAAAAATTGAATATTTTTTTTATACAAAGAGAATGTATCGTGGTGTGGTAACCATTAAAAAAGTTCATTATTATACAATTTTTGATAAATATTTATGTGTTTTAAGCTATGTTAAAGAGAGAAGTGATAAGTATTTCGAAATGTGAGATGACATAAACAGGATATATAAAAAACATAAAAAATATTTTTATTAATTACACATTATTTAATACATTTCATGACATTACTCAAGTATTTTGATTAATTTTGTGATTTAAAAAATATTTTCTTATATCTAAAACACGCAATCGATAAATAGTAAAAAATAAAATAATGAATTTTTTATTTTAAATCTTAAATGAAATATTCTATAAGATATTTATATTATATATACCGTGCATTGCACGGGGTCTACACTAGTAATATCATTAGCTTAAAAAAGACAAGGTTAGTGGACAGCACATGACTTTATATTATTCAAACAAGTGAATATTATTTGACCCGTTACACGTTTATGACGGATAGTTCCGTCACAAACAAAATTGCGTAGTGATTAGAGCATGTCGTCATCTCATCTTGGTTGTAAAATAATTTCTGTTGGCTCGTATTATTAAATTATGGGGATGTTTCATGAAGAACCCAAACAAATTAAAATACACAAGCAGTGTCATACGAGTACAGGTGGCTTCTAAGCCAAGACAAGACAGATTGGTAATAAGAGTATAAAATGGCTAACAACGAACGCATTCTATTTAACAATGTCCCTGGCCTCAGCAATGTATGTTAATATGTCACCGTCTCATACGAGAATCTGTCTTTTGAGAAAGACTTTTCTTTTTGGGAGGTTGAGAGGTATAGAAAACTCAGCGTTGAGAATCAGACCACATGATGAGTGTCGCTAAGAGTGCTATTGTGGCCGTTTCAACCCGCAAGCGATGCGGCCCAAGTCCAACTGCAGTGGCCCCAGCTTCTGTCATCGTTTTTAGTTCTTTGCCCTTGAAGTCTGAAACAACAAATAAGTCAATTATCCGATGAGAAATGGTAAAAGAGACCAACGCCGAACAAAAACAAATATTAATTCAACCCCTATTCCCGTAGAAACACAAAACCTTGTACGAGACCCCTACCATATGAAGTTCTTCATTCAATTCTATGTGTCGAGGCTATCTCAAAGAGAGATGTCTCAGCATAAGAATTTGTGCCTTAACATACAGAAGGACCATGGTTATAAATGAAACGTTCAAAAACGATTCATTTCTTGTTACGCAACAACCAATTGTATTTCACAATTGCCATGTTTGAGGACAAATCTTCAAAGAAAACTGTTCGCCACTTGTTTCTTGCTATAGAGTCTATAAACATTCAACTAACTCGCGTCTTCAGTTATTAGGTTAATTGAATATAGTCGCAAACTTGTAACTTGTACGTATTAACATACAAAATATGAAATAATACAGCAAAAGAATGTGCGCTACCTCCTTCAGGTCCAATTATAAGAGTGCCTCTAGCTTCTACATCAGATGAATTGAGTGTACTCCAAATTGGGGCAGCTTCTGCAGCAGCAACAAAAGACAATTTTGACCCAGCAACCTGATAATACATCACTTGCATAAAGACAAGAAACCTACATTTTGTAGCATTTCTGTGCATGGATTTAAAAAACCACAACCAAGAAGAAAGAAAATAGAAAAAATTGCCAAAATCCACAAAAATCTTAGTTTCTACCAGGGGCGAATCTAGGATTTCCCGATAGGGGAAGCATTTAGAAAACTTTAGGGTTTATATTTTGAAATTTTTTTTATAAGTGAATTTATACGGAAAAAGTAATTGGTTGAAAACGAAGTTTTGTTTTATAAATTGATGTTGGTTTTGAATTATTTTTTTTCGTTTAAGAAAACTTACAAGAAAAATACTCCGTATGTATAAGGTAGAGTGACTAGGAAATATGTAGAGAGGTTTCGAACTAAAAATGTGTGGAAAGGGGGATTTGAACCCCTTACCTCATAGGCAAATAGAAGAAGCAGCGCAACCAACAAGCTACAAACAACATTGTGATTAATAAAGTTAAACAATCAATATATATTAATAAAGCAGGAACTTTTCGAGCGATGTGATTGGTCCAAATTTTTTTAATATATATTTTTTAATTTAATAAAGAAAACAAAAATTTGTATATGAAAAAAAAAAATTCTACTCCACCTCAAACTCGATTTTTTTGAAATTTAGATAAAAAAAACATATGAATTTGTATAGAAAAATACAGTCCTACTCCATTTAAGATTCAAAAAATTATCACTATATAAACCGACGATTATCACCTACAACAAAAGTTGGACCTCATAAGATTATAAAAAAATCCACTCATCGAAAAATTATAATATTCATGTATAGGAAAAAATAATCCTACTCCATTTAAGATTAAAAAATTATCACTATATAAACCGACGATTATCACCTCATGAAACAACAAAAGTTGGACCTCATAAGATTATAAACTTAAAGTAAAAAAATCTTTGCATCGGAAAATTATAATAAGGCGATGAATTCTATATTACTTCATTATAAATAAGAGTAATAATTTGTTTTTAGATATTAACAAACAATCTTTTGAATCTTAAAAAAATTTCTAAGATAATGAAGTTAAGTAAAAATAATCCACTATAAATAAGAGCAATCATTCGTTCTTCGATATCAACTAAAAATCTTTTGAGTCTTAAAAAAAACGATCTTATGAATATAAACTTAAGTTAAATTGTCTTACATTGAAAAGTTATAATATAATGTGATAGAATTTTATTATATAAACAAGAGTAATAATTCGTTATTAAATATTAATAAAAAAAATCTTATACTCCAATTCTTTAGAAATTCTAAAAATCTATTATTATTATTATTATTATTATTTATTATTATTATTATTATTATTATTATTATTATTATTATTATTTTTTATTATTATTATTATTATTATTATTATTATTATTATTATTATTATTATTATTATTATTATTATTATTATTATTATTATTATTATTATTATTATTATTATTATTATTATTATTATTATTATTATTATTATTATTATTATTATTATTATTATTATTATTATTATTATTATTATTATTATTATTATTATTATTATTATTATTATTATTATTATTATTATTATTATTATTATTATTATTATTATTATTATTATTATTATTATTATTATTATTATTATTATTATTATTATTATTATTATTATTATTATTATTATTATTATTATTATTATTATTATTATTATTATTATTATTATTATTATTATTATTATTATTATTATTATTATTATTATTATTATTATTATTATTATTATTATTATTATTATTATTATTATTATTATTATTATTATTATTATTATTATTATTATTATTATTATTATTATTATTATTATTATTATTATTATTATTATTATTATTATTATTATTATTATTATTATTATTATTATTATTATTATTATTATTATTATTATTATTATTATTATTATTATTATTATTATTATTATTATTATTATTATTATTATTATTATTATTATTATTATTATTATTATTATTATTATTATTATTATTATTATTATTATTATTATTATTATTATTATTATTATTATTATTATTATTATTATTATTATTATTATTATTATTATTATTATTATTATTATTATTATTATTATTATTATTATTATTATTATTATTATTATTATTATTATTATTATTATTATTATTATTATTATTATTATTATTATTATTATTATTATTATTATTATTATTATTATTATTATTATTATTATTATTATTATTATTATTATTATTATTATTATTATTATTATTATTATTATTATTATTATTATTATTATTATTATTATTATTATTATTATTATTATTATTATTATTATTATTATTATTATTATTATTATTATTATTATTATTATTATTATTATTATTATTATTATTATTATTATTATTATTATTATTATTATTATTATTATTATTATTATTATTATTATTATTATTATTATTATTATTATTATTATTATTATTATTATTATTATTATTATTATTATTATTATTATTATTATTATTATTATTATTATTATTATTATTATTATTATTATTATTATTATTATTATTATTATTATTATTATTATTATTATTATTATTATTATTATTATTATTATTATTATTATTATTATTATTATTATTATTATTATTATTATTATTATTATTATTATTATTATTATTATTATTATTATTATTATTATTATTATTATTATTATTATTATTATTATTATTATTATTATTATTATTATTATTATTATTATTATTATTATTATTATTATTATTATTATTATTATTATTATTATTATTATTATTATTATTATTATTATTATTATTATTATTATTATTATTATTATTATTATTATTATTATTATTATTATTATTATTATTATTATTATTATTATTATTATTATTATTATTATTATTATTATTATTATTATTATTATTATTATTATTATTATTATTATTATTATTATTATTATTATTATTATTATTATTATTATTATTATTATTATTATTATTATTATTATTATTATTATTATTATTATTATTATTATTATTATTATTATTATTATTATTATTATTATTATTATTATTATTATTATTATTATTATTATTATTATTATTATTATTATTATTATTATTATTATTATTATTATTATTATTATTATTATTATTATTATTATTATTATTATTATTATTATTATTATTATTATTATTATTATTATTATTATTATTATTATTATTATTATTATTATTATTATTATTATTATTATTATTATTATTATTATTATTATTATTATTATTATTATTATTATTATTATTATTATTATTATTATTATTATTATTATTATTATTACTCGTCCGTCCGTGATATAAAGCAGTGTGTCCTACACTTTATTACTCGTCCGTCCTTAGATATCAACCAAAAAATTAGCCCAAATCGAAAAATTATAAGAAGAAAATTATAAGAAGGTGATGGAATACTATATTATAAATAAGAGTAATTGTTCGTCCATAGATATTAACAAAAAATTTAAGAAAGTTAGATTATCAACCACATCACATGGTCTTAATTATAAGACTCTAACGTGGTGAACGTATCTACAATACTACAATTATAAATATGAAGTCGTAATTTTGAACTTTACTATCATTTCAAATGCATATAAATAAGCAAAGGTATGTATCGTTACTTTAAGCTCAACATTCATTATAATAACTTGTGCGTTGATAATGATAAATTTGTTTTTTATCACATGTTTCATCGTTGTTGACGGTAATAGGTTCCCATTTTACCCAGTGAATATTTATATTTACGTATATTTATGTGCGATGAACTTTAATTAGTCTTTTATTCTAATTACAACACACCATATATAATGTCAATAATTTAATTTGACTTTATCGTATATATTATCTTTGATTCCTTGAAACACATTTAGGCATATGGATAATATTTCTTTACTATTAAGCATACTCTTAACCTCGACTGACTCTCTAATGTTGTACAATTTTACAAATATATGTAATCATTCTACTTGGTATCCTTATCAACGTCACTAAAAAGTGGTCTATCGCACGGGCTTTACATCTAGTTTTAATTATTTCTGGGATTTGGGTGAGGGCAGCCGCTCACCCAAATCCGCCCCTAGTTTCTACTATGAGCCATTGCTTCAAAGACTGTCAAACAAATGACATGTCCTTTAAGAGAAAACCAATGTTTGTAAGTAGCACTAACCATAGGTACAATACTGTGAATTTTCATAGGAGGATTCAAAGTCATTTCATGCAACCGTTGACCTGAAAATGGCATGCACCAGAATTTACTTTAGTCAAAGAGATAATATCTCAATGAGTTCGAAGCTAGGTATGTACTGCATGCGAAAAATCAATAGTCGATCAAAAAGAATGATAACATGTAGTAGCTTACATTGTTTAGTTGCAGCTAGTATTACTCGCTGTAACCTATCAACTCGGTTGTCTGATATCGAAGGAGAACGTTCTGTCAAAAGCGGGGTTATACTACTAGCTCCTAGCTCCTAGAACAACAACAAAATACTATCAGGAAATGGTAGAAAAAACATTTAAAATATAAAGTACTAGACTGCTAGTCAAGTAAGAATGAAGCAGGATTATAGGACACACTGCTTTTTAGGAAAAGAAATATTTCAAAATATAATTTCAGGGCTATAAAGGGCGTGTGAAAATCCTGTCTTATATGAGTATTAAACATGAACACATAGATGCAAAAAAAAAAAACATACGGTGCACTTCTCGACAAGCCAGTCAGATCTACCACCTTTCAGTGTACCTGAAATACATCATATGAGCATGCCATGACCAAAAAAGATGTAATTGAAGGCGTAGAAACCCACATATGAAAATCAAACTCACCAAAAGCCGCAAACACATCCCATTGTGGTTCACGAGGATGTACTACTATGGAATCTCTAACTGCAACAAAATCAATTCCTGTTCGATCAACCTTCTCTATGGAACCCTCCACTAAACACCCTTTTCCATTGAAAAGTTCTATCCTTGCATTATATTTTAATCAAGAAACAAATATAAGCATACGCTGCTGAGATGCAAATTAAAGACAAGACTATCATGTGAAAAACACAGGCGATCTATGTTGTGAAGCACTATGCTTGATGAAGATACTGACTAGTAAAAGACTGATTTTTTGAATTTAAACACAGTTTATCAATTTGTAAGTTTATGCCAACTCAGCAAAGGCTCATTATCCAAAACCCAAGCTTAAGTTTGCCTTAATGCATAGAGTCGGAGAGCACTCTATCCAAATATCAAACTTTTCATGAACATATCAGAGGATTTATAGTTTAACACAGGAATTGGCAAGACCTAATATAAAAGCACCAAATTGGCCTGAGTATCAAGACCTCCAAATTGGCCTTGAGGACCAAGACCACCAAATTGGCCTTGAGTACTAAGACCAGCTTGTAAATGTAGCATTACCTTGTCAGTTTAGAGTATGCGAGTTTTACCAGCACAAAAAATAAAAATCATTTTGCATGTTCTTGGGCATGATTGAATGGAGGCAACATATTTAGCTATGGTAAACGAGAATGTATAAAATTAGAATCTTCAAAAAGCTCTAGAACGAATACCGAAAATGTCTTGATGTAGTGGTTTTGTTCAGGTTCAAATCCCTCTTCCCCTTATTGTAATGTGACCAAGTGCACGATTCTTGAGACCAAGAAAAAAAGCTCTATAACAAATCCTATGTTTTCCTAATAGTTGTAAGCAAGGTTGTATGGCACTTGTTGATCAGGAAAGGATAAAATTACCTATCGTTGACGCCCAACCTGAGAACTTTAGTCATATGCCAAAACTCATCTCCTTGAACTCGCCCGACACCACCCTGGACTCATGAGAAAGTGGAAGCAATAAGGTCACTTCAGCATACAAAGAGAGTATAAACAATTTCTCCACTGTAAAAAAATTGAAACCATTGAGGCATTGAGTAAATCGATGCTCAAAGTTATATATATCTCGACAAATGGGGATCAATGTAAGCCTCAATCTCGACAATGTACTAAATTCCGTGACACTGTGCTTAAGCCATATCAGCATATCTCGCATCATTATTACGAATAAACCTCAGCGCAATACGATATCGTATCAAATGCAATTTGCCAAAATGTGGATCAATGATATTAAGGAAGTGTCTGATATCATCAATTTAATCGAAACCGAATGGTATTAAGAATGAATGCTCCGCAATTCCACAACAACCACTGAACAGTGTATAATTAATTAATGTTAAAATAACTGAGAATCTGCAGGATGAGATTGCAATCATAAAGGAGATAAACTTGAATGTCCCAACTCCAACATAACTCGAAATAAGCGACACCCGATGACCCGAAAATGAGCAGACGGTAAGTAACCCAGCCAAAAATGACCCGCCCAAGATAGGTATTAGCAATAGCAGGTGTAGAGAGTACCTTGGAAGATGGTAGTGTTTCGGAGAAGAAACGAGGGAGACCACCGCGCGAATGGTTGGAGTAGTCGGTGGAGAATGCTGGGATAACAACATTAATGGAGGTTTTAAGTTTCAGACATGGCTGCCTGCCTGAAAAGTTTGGGATATTTGTCATTCTATTCAGAGCCATCGCCATTGGAGGTGGTGGGAGTGTTCGCCAATTATCTGGGTTTATCCGTTCAGGTTGGGGTCGACAACAATTTATTGATCCGGTTTGCTTATCCGTTCAGGTTAGGTTGGGGTCGACAACAATTTATTGATCCGATTTGCTTATCCGTTCAGGTTGGGGTCGAGCAAATCGGTCCAAACAGTTTTATATAGACTTGCCAAATGGGTCAACCGGCTCGGGTTTGAGTTGGGTCACTTTTGGTCAGAAAAGTTGGGCGGACTTCTGGTCGGTTCGAATCATTTTGGATTTGTTATTTTAAACTTATTTGGAAATATCGACTCATTTTCTATAAAAATAATCGGGTCGATTCCGGGTTAGTCTGAGTCAAGGGTTGAATCATGTCAATTTTGTCAGGTCTAGTTTTATACGGAGTATTTGTAGGGAAAGAAAGTTGTAGCTTTGGTGATTTCTTTTGGAAACTCTTATGTGAAAAATTCAAACTAGTATAACACCCGAATAAATACGCGGTAAATTTAGTTTATTACTGTATTTTTAATAGATGAAACATCTACGGAGTATTTGATAATTTAGGAATATATTCAAATTATATTACTTCGTATATCTTTCTATTATTTGGTTATACATCTTATTAATTAAGAATATATATTTGGTGATATTATAATCTATTTGCTGTGTAATATACTATTACTAAATATGTTGTATATTCCGTAATATTTTTATAATCCATTTACTAAATATACCGCGTAATAAATTTAAGCCGGAAATACTCATTCTTTTCAAAGTAATCCGAACTTTGTTATCCTTAACGACACTTACAATATTCCTTTTGTAGACACCCGCATTTGCCACGTTCGTGTCTATAGAAGATTCCCCGCCAAACAGTCGATGAAGATCGGACATGATAACAATTTACCCTCCGTATGTGGAATTTCGTCCCGAAGTTCGTCACCCACCCACTTAACATAACATAACACAACAACACATACAACTGTGTTGTGAACGAACATCTCTGCTAATATTAATCATTGTAAGTAGTATACTCACGTGTAATCAGAACGAGGTATTACAATGACCGATTGTAGTACTTCTTCACTTTATAAGCTACTCTACTAGGACTTGACTGGATGTACTAAGACTTCGTTTGGTTTATCTAGGAACTAACTTACTTCATGTAGAAAATTGTATTTCCCATGAACTTACTTCCAACTCAACTTCCCATGAATTTATAAATATTTGTTTGGTTGTCATCCTGAAATTCACATTTCACATGAATTGAATTCATGTATCTTGTTTGGTTGTACTCATCTAATTCTCATGATTTTGTTTATAAAACTATTATGCCATTATTTATTAACCAGGGTATAAAACTTATGAACTAAAACTTTTTTTCAAGAACTTATGAAATAGCTAAAACAATCGTAACCAAATTGATTAATAGCAACATTAACGAGAAAGAATGACAAAAAAATACTCGTATAAAGATAACCAACAACGTATAACATAATACAACAAGATGTCAAGATCAGAAGAATAAAGATCAAAGAAAGTAATGTACCATGAATTTTGGCGGGTAACAGTATTTTTTTAGAGGAAGGTAGGAAATGGAGAGTTGAGAGAAGACCGTAAATGGAAAATTGAGTGAAAAATTAGGGTTAGAGTGAGAAATATGATGAGTGTATAAGGGTATTAAAGTCATTGGTATAAGTCGGATGTGAGATGTGCAACTCATCGAGGACAGAGTTGGCGGGCAACTTTCCACGTCACCCAGTAATTAAGTGCAACTCATGTTGGAAGTTTGAGTTCCCTAATTTTTTACTTTTGAGTTAATCAAACTAACCCCATGAATTATATTTCATGGGATGTTCCACTTCCTCCCAGAAAGTAGGAGAATAACAAGGCCAAAGAGTAGAGGGAATGAATCTAGAATGTATCCAATTGGTTTCTAGCATTTCATAATTCAATTTGTAAAATCAAATCAGATGCGTAGAACCAGTTTATTGATTTGTCGTCATTCATTTTATTTGCTGCTAAACTGTCGTGCTCGGTTTCGTCTCCGTTCATCCACGTTTTGCTTAAGACGGTGGAGTACACGTCATAAATCTTAAAACGAGGGCGAATACTACTCCAGGACGCTAATCTATTAATCCTATAAATGTAGGAACTTACGAAACCCCCCCTACTGTTCCTTATGAACAGTAACACCCTGTTTCCCCTGCCTCTCCCCTGCTCTTCCTTCTCGGTTCTTCCCGGTTCCTCTGCTTCTCCTCCTTCCTCGTCGGTCTTCTCTCATTCTTCTTCTCCTTCTCCTGTTCTTCCACCGCCATCAATTTAGGTTTGTTTTTTTAGCCTTCTTCGAATTAGAAATTTACCTAATCAGAAATTACAAACCCTAGACGAAGAACACGAAGATCCAAACCCGAAGGCACGACAAAACAGAACCAACATCGGGTCGGGTCAGGGATTGCGAGGACGACGAAGTACAGAGAAGTTCAATTTAAGGTAAGTATTCTTGTCATCCAGTATCCTGTTTTCTCGCCACTGTGATATTCATCATTCTGCTCGATAATGTTGTGCATTTATTGTTTCGATAGAGTAATTACCGATGAGAAGAATAATGTCGAGTGGAAGCTCATATATATAGTCCGACAGTTGCATCGTTGATGTTCTAAGATTGGTTTTGGCTAACATCAAATTTGTTTTCGGATATTGGGTTTGTAAACCGATTTAGGGTTTACCGATATTCGACGGTTTTCGATTTATGGTGAGTTTAGGGGAATTTTTAACGATTTAGGGTTTACCGATCTTCGACGGTTTCGATTTCTGGTGAGTTTAGGGGAATTTTTTAGGGTTTGGAATCTGAATTTGCAGTTAATTTGGGGATTTCTGGTGAGTTTGAGGATGTTTTGCACCAGTTAGTCTGGGGATGTCTGTTTTTTCTGATTTTGTATCGTTTTCATTTGTTTTTGGTGTCGTAGCGTCGCGTTTCGGAACGGACCTTATCAGTGGTTTTTGGATGCAGCGTTGGTTTTCAATTTTCATAGATTGGTTATAAGTCTGGATCGTTTCCATTTGTTTGGTGTCGTAACTTCGCGTTTCGGAACCGACTTTTTCATTGTGGCCTTTGGTTATAAGTCTTGATCGTTTCCATTTGTTTGGTGTCATAGCGTCGCGTTTGGATGCAGCGTTGGTTTTCGGTTTTCATAGATTGGTTATAAGTCTGGATCGTTTCCATTTGTTTGGTGTCGTAGCGTCGCGTTTGGGAACCGACTTTTTCATTGTGGTCTTTGGTTATAAGTCTGGATCGTTTCCATTTGTTTGGTGTGTAGCGTCGCATTTCGGAACCGACTTTTTCATTGTGGCCTTTGGTTATAGGTCCGGATCGTTTTCCATTTGTTTGGTGTCATAGCGTCGCGTTTCGGAACCGACTTTTTTATTGTGGCCTTTGGTTATAGGTCCGGATCGTTTTCCAATTGTTTGGTGTCATAGCCTTTGTGTGGACATGACATAGGTCCACCCCGACGCGGCCACGCGCGGGTTTGGGTAGGCGAATGAATCTCCATATGAGAATGGATCGAATTGAAATTTAGGTCTTTGTGGAGTCGCCACCGAATTTTATGGTTATTCGGAACCGTTCGAGCCCACTCTATGTCGTAGTCGGCCGTATACAAAATACGGCCCATTTCCGATGTCAGAGTTTATTGGGCTCGTCCCTTTGCATTTGATACCAATACCGACGTTATCGGATATTGTGTATTGAATGACTCTCGTTCGCCAACGGTTTCGGGCATCCGGAAATCGAGGTTCTGAGTAAGGGGTGAGGGTACGTGTTGGGAAGCCCACAAAGGACACCCAACCCCCCCCCCCCCCCCCCCCCCCCGCACATTAGCGGCCTCTACTAAGAACTCGAATGACTTTCTAATACGCGTGCTAGTAAAACGGGAAAATGATATGCAAAGATTTATTTTCCCTAAACATGTGAATGGAATTGAAAAGGGTTTCTAAGTCAATTTAATGCAATTAATTCTACGTCAAAGTGGAATTTTAGCATGTGGGTTCATTTAGTACAATAAACGAACAATAATTAAATTGACAAAAGAAATAACAAACGCGTTAGTAACGATATAATAAAATAACGAATAATAACGGTTTGTGCAAAATATGAGATGAGATATATGATGATGCATGGTTTGAAAAGATAGTATACACGTGATTGATTAAGCACATGTTGACCTAAGTCGTAAAATACTATCGAGTTTTGAAAATAGAATAATGTACGACTTGCGTTTTAGTCGTTATAGGGTCACTTGATCGAGTGGTCGATAGACTCGATCGAGTGAACCCCTAAAAGATGTTTCTGTTTTGCATTACGGACCGTACTCGGCCGAGTTATTGGCCAACGCGGTCGAGTACGTGGCCACTCGATCGAGTCACTGTGAGACTCGACCGAGTGGTGGTCGTGACATGCATTCTGACTCGATTTTAGGGTGTCACTCGATCGAGTGACTAAGGCACTCGGTCGAGTGGCACCTGTACGAACCCGGTTTGTTTGCAAAAATCGTGTTTATGCCGAAAATCGTTTTAAATTAATTATTGAGATGTGATTAAATTTTCTCCGCGTTAATAATGTCATAATTCCGAAGAATTGTTTTGACAATTATTTAGCATCAACGAAAATAGCGTTTTGAATTAATTTTATGTGATTTAGGAAATCGGTATTTTAAATAATAATAATAAAACTTGATTCCCTCGGCTTTTCCGACATCGAATAAATCCCTAGGGATTGTGATGTCGGATCCGCGTCAACGGGTTTCGACCCTTAAAAAATAATTGATTAGAACAAGATGAATATGCGATATTAAAATGCGTAAATAATAATAATAATAGTAATAATAATAATAATAATAATAATAAACGAAAAAAGGAATAAAAAAAAGAGATGGACGACGAGAAGAAAAGGGAAAGGAGAACGAGGTTTGTCACCCTCAACCTACATGTTCTTGTCTCGGTGCGGACTCGTAACCGTGGCTTTAACACAAGAGTCTTCGAGGTGTATGGAGGTGTGGACATGACATAGGTCCACCCCGACGCGGCCACGCGCGGGTTTGGGGAGGCGAATGAATCTCCATGAGATGGTCAAATGGAAATTTAAATCGAAGTCGGAGTCGCCACCGAATTTTATGGTTATTCGGAACCGTTCGAGCCCACTCTATGTCGTAGTGGGCCGTATACAAAATACGGCCCATTTCCGATGTCAGAGTTTATTGGGCTCGTCGCTTTGCAGTTCGATACCGATGCCGACTTGATCGGTTAATCGTATATTGAATGACTCTCGTTGCCAATGGTTTCGGACATCCGGAAACCACGGTTCTGAGTAAGGGGTGAGGGTACGTGTTGGGAAGTTCACTAAGAACACCCAACCCCGCCCGCACATTAGCGGCCTCTACTAGGATATCGAATGATTTTTTAATACGCGCGTTAGTAATACGATGAATGATATGCAAACATTGTTTTCCTAAGCATGCGAGGAATTGAATGGGTTGATAAGTCGGTTTAATGCATGAAAAATTTAACGTCAAAGTTGAATTTAGCATGTGAGATTCGTTTTAGTATAATAAAACAAATGATGAAAAAGATGAATTTGCTACAAAAGATGAACAAACGAGTTAGTATCGATTTGTAAATAATAATATAGCAAATAAAATAAATATACGAGATCGAGAAAATAAATATTAATTGAAATCTGAAAATATCGTTAAAACACTGTTTTGTATAAAAAACGAAGTTCAAAAATAATAATAAAAAAACGAGAAAGATGCGCCGTGGCAGCCGGCCGCGCGGCTCGCCCGGGATGCCGGCGAGTCGCGTGTCGGGCTGATTTCGAAAGCGGTTTTTTGAAAATTCGATGCTTTTATTAAATCGCGTACGAATATTGCATAATTCGTACTCGACTTAATATTTTCGATATCGTTATATTCGATAATTGACTACGAAATCAATATCAAATACTTCGAATAGTTTTAGAAAAGATATACATTTTGAAATCGTTTCGTAAAAGAATAAAATAAAACGAACGAAAAAGCTAAAAAACGTCTCGGATTTCAGGCCCGTGCGCGAGTCGCCAGGGCGTGGCGCGACTCGCGTGCGGGTCTGTCCGGTTTTTTATTTTTTGTTCGAAATTGTTAATTTTGATAAATCGCGTACAAAATATGAATTAATTTGTACTCGATTTATGTTTTCGATATTCGTCGTACCCGATATTCGATTATGAAATCGATATCGAGTATTCGGAATGAATTAAAAAAAGGTTTTGTAAAAAGAAGTTTGAACGAAAAAAAAGATGTAACGATTTTTAATATCGTCGAGATCTTAATATAATTCTTTTTGAAACAATATTCGATTATAGAAAATCGATATCATATTTTTAAGAATGTTGTTATGAAAATAGTTTTTGATATTATCGATATTAGAAATAATAAAAGACTCGACGAATGACCAAAAAAAATGACACGACCCGTATGAAAAAGGACGAGAGAGAGAAGAGAGGGAAAAGGGAGAGATCGGGTTTTGTGCACCCTCAACCTACATGCTTTAGTTTACTCGGATCGGGGCTCGTCGGGACGTGACTTGGGCACAAGAGCGTCGAGTGGATGTCGGTGAGTTGATGGTGGTTCGGCTCGGGCGTGACGTGCGTGAAGGGTGTCGGGATTCAGACCGGTTTCCTTCGGGTTTGTAGTATCGGTTTCTCGATGTGTGTGTGTGTGATAATGAATGATATTTTTCTGATTTCTGATGATTATCGATGTGAATGAATGTTGATGTTGATGCCAATTGATTGTTGTGTAAAAGTGTGTGTGCAAGGGGCTATTTATAGGGAATTCCCGACCTTGGCTAGGAAAGTTTGAGCTACCGCTAGAGATAGGAAATATAGGAAGCTGTAAGGCATGAGAATTCCGCTTTCTTGTCAAGGAAGAAAGGGAACACGACTGGAATATGCTGCTCGGCCGAGTATTTGCACTCGGTCGGGTGTCTGAATCGGTTTTCGGATAGGATTCCTACTTGAGATCGAATTCCATCCTTAAACGGATTTGTTTAATATTTTATGTAGCTGATTTTTTGTAGGATTGGAGTTCAAATCAGCCGTGTGAGGTGTCACGGCTGACTCACGTGCCTCGGAAATAATTTTGACGGATTTTGACTCGGTCGTAAAAAGACAGGTTTACCCCTAGCTGGTGTCGGAATCGACCCAAATTAGTCTCATTTGACTCGAAATGACCTACTGGGCCTGATTTTGAGGTTGGTTTTGTGAGATATGTACTCTATAATGAGCCCAAGCCAAATGCCAATGATTTTGAGCCCGTTTCTGAGTATTTAAAGCATGTTAGCGTCCGATCATCATCGGGTGTTTGTCGGAAACTGCTATAGACACCTGGCGGTCAAAATGTGGGTGTCTACAGAGCCCCCACTCTGACTGAGGCTTGGACAAGGCGAAAGTCAGAGTAGCTACCAGGCCAATCAAAGATTAAGACCTGGCAGACTTCCGGTCGGGTCGTTTAAGGTCCATTAGACCTGCGTAAAGGGCCCGCCGGCCGGAGACTAGAAATGTACCTGAGTTGATGATGATAACTCCGTGGGGAATCGGACTTGTCGTATAAGTCTATGCCGCTGGGGAGTTATGTGAATTGCGCGGTCTTGAATTGTACCTGTATAAGTTACATAAAATTTTGCATGCAACATGTAGGTGAAACAAATATGACTCGCGCTGGGGAATAAAAAATGATTTTTGCTTAGTTTTGAAATCGAGGTCCTGAAAGCAACTCACGTGCTAGGAAATAGGTTTTCAAAACTGAAATGGGTAGAAAAGAAATTTGCAATTTAAATAGACCGAAATTTGACCTTGTCGAAAAGGGTTTTCTCAAATGGCTAAGTTTTGCAGATTTTAAAATGAGAATTTGAAGAGAGAGACCTATCGACAGACTCGACGCTGGGCGTGACCGGACGAGTTGACAGACATGACTGGACTCTCGAGGGGTTGGACCGTGACTCGGTAGGGGAGTGGGCCACCTAACAAGACTCTTAAGTTGCGCTATTCCGTAGCCTAGACGAGTGGCAACATGGTCGAACATCGAAGTGGGATAGATATGCTATGCGGGGTTGCACTAGTCTGTAATGAGACTGTTGTAGTCTAGTGTTCTCCTGAAGTTTTGATTTTAGGGTACATTTCCAAAGTGGGTATTGCCTCGAGTCCTGACAGATCCTTGTCTTCGACTGAGCCGAGTACTAGGACACACTATAGAAAGGAGGCTAGATTTTCTGAATTTATATGGATTTTGTGAGTGGATGGAGGTTTTCTGCCTAAGAGAAGCCCCCAGGACGACAAAGCTAGCTGCTGAGAACATGACGGTGTCGTGACCGGAATGATGGTGCTTTTTTATCTGAATGTGTCAATGTGGGTGGTTGTGCCTCTGTTGAAAGGCTGCCTACGTATTCACGTGTAGTGAAATCAAACCATGCCGTAGTTCAGTGATTGAAATATATATTATGGTGCCTAGTCTAATAGGACTTTGTGTGTAACTAGCCATAGCGATGATGTAGGCTAGGTGCATTCCCAATGATGTCTTGATCAAAGGGCTAGAATGGTTAGAATATTGATCCTGTGACTGTGAGCATTCTCCGGGATAGCCCCCAGAGGTGGTGTGAGCTTTTTGGGCATGTTCTATGCCGACTGCAAGTTGAGTTCCCGTGTTTGGGGTTGGTAACTGGTTTGAATGAGAAGAATTGGGATGAGATTTTAACGAGTTCTGCTCTCGGGGATTTTAACGAGTTCTGCTCTCGGGGATTTGAACGAGTTTTGCTCTCGGGGATTTGAACGAGTTTTGCTCTCGGGGATTTTGACGAGTTTTGCTCTCGGGGATTTGACGAGTTTTGCTCTCTGGATTGTGTATGATTAGGCAAGGGATTTGACGAGTTTTGCTCTCGGGTCTTTGACGAGTTTTGATCTCGGATCTTTGTATGGTGATTGTGAATTTTGTTATGTAAAGGGGAAGCCGAGTAAAATGGCTCGAACTTTGATCGGGATATGTTTGATGATGCCGGATCTGGTTTCCATGTCTGGCCCTAATGGTTAGGGGTATCCTATGGAGCTTGAATCCTCAAAATTCCGGGCTGTCTTTAGCCTGGGTCTCGGGAAGGTCTTGAAGGTTGTAATGTGGGAAGGCTAAATGTGGTGTTAGTTGACCAGCTTGATTGTTTCTCCCTTATTGGATGGTATGAGTATTGATCTTGAGTGGACCGTTGACCACGGTCATGGGCATTTGAATATTTTTTGTTGGTTGACCTCGTAGCCCCGGTCATGGGATCTTCATTTGTGTTGACCGTTCTGGTCGTGGATGCTCTTTTTTATATGATGGCCTGCTTTTTTTGTTTTGGCCTGTTGCTTTTTTTTCTTTTTTCATGGACTTTCGATTTCTTTTTTTTTGTCCAGTTTTTTGTCTTTTTTCTGTTGGTCAGACTAACACCGTGGGTAGGTATGATTGATCTTGTCGGAGGGGTGTTTATTGTGGGAAATGGGCTTGCCTCCCGTCTTGAACCCAAACCAGGAGACTACCTAGATTCGTCATTGGATTCGATACCGCTCCTGCTAAGTGTAGTTTTGTGGCTTCCTATGTCAGACATGGAACAGGTAAAGGAAAACACGGGTCTCGATTTCCTGCAGTCATTATAGATGTGCCTATAGTCACGTGCATGTGCTCACAGTGTATGACGGTGTTCATCATGTTCTCGGAAACACATAAAGAAAGTATATATGAGCAATAGAAAAGCTGATTTTATTGAATTTTGAAAAAGAGGACAGAATGCAAAAGACTCTGACTCTGACTTGGAAATGAGGATGTAGGGTATCCTAGACTCGGACTCAGACTTAGACTCGAATCAGATCCGGACTCGGATGCTTGGTTGGTTGTTTTTTTTTGGTAAGGTCTTCGACAGGTGCCACGACTCGCCTAAACTCGGTTTTGCGCAAATGCAAGAGAGGGAGTCAAACTAGACGCGACCCGGGGTGACTGGAATGACTAGGATTAGACTCTCCTAAGACAAATGTGTAGGGTATGATCCTCGGAGTGACCGTGATTAATCGCTCCGTCGGAGAATAGCCCCCAAGTGAGGCTAAGGACTCAGATAGGACTCAGATGGTGTGACATCTAAGTGGCTCGAAAGTGGGGTACGTGAGACACGTGTAAGACATGACCCTTAGAGCAACCGTGATTGACCGCTCTAATGAAGGGTAGCCCCCAAGTGGGATCGAAAATTTGGTTTAAGACTCGAGTGTCGGACGAGTGACCCTTAGACGTAAGGGTCACGAACCTTTTGTTATAGGGCTATGCCTTGTAAAAGGTCGACTCGGAAAAGACTCCTAGACGGGTGACTTGTGAAAGGTGGGCCTCCTTTAGGATCCAGCTGTGTGGGCTGGGCCCTGTTCGAAAGGAGGTTCACGTGAGTCGTTCCCCAGACTTTAGACTGGATTTGTGTAAACAGGCCAACCTTTGTCGGAGTATGTCCTACGTAGGTGGGCCTTGCCTTAGTCTAATAAGGCGGACTGGGATAGGGAGGAAATCCGTGATATAAGATCGACGGAGTTTCGACGCTAGAGGCCTTGACAACTTACGACATGACCCGACACTGCTAAATACGGGAAGTCCTAAGAAGAGGAAGGTTTTGAAAAAAATTGAATTTTTGAAAGGCCCGAAAGAATCGGGGAGAACCGGCCCTTTTTTCGAAAAAGAAAACGGAAAGACGGACCGGGGAGGGTTTTGAAAGTTCGAAAATATTTTCGAGTTTTGAAATGGGCGTAATACCGGCTAAAAATAGGCTATTTTGAGTAAAATCGTGGATCCTAAATTCGGTATATGTCCCGGGTTTTGAAATTGGATATTTTGAAAAGGGACGTAATTTTGAAAAAGACTTGTAAATCAGGTAGCACGTAGTCATGGAAACAGTATAACGACGCCATGTATGCTCTAATTCTAAGTCTCGGTCAGTCTGTAAGGGTCTATACCAGTGTACACAGCCTATCGAGAATCGGGGCGGACTTCCTAAGTCGAGTTGAGCTTAGAACATGCCGTAAAACCCATACGAATCGGCTAATGGACACCTTCGACATATCCAATTTGGACTACACCGATAGTATAGTGGGACGTCGGTCACCAGTACCGGCCCGGGAAAATATGGGGTTATGCGTGAACCGTAAAACTAAAACGCGTATTGTACTAGTCAAACGATTTCTATTCGAGTCTCACCCTGAGGATGCTGAAGGTCAGTAACGTATCAGCTAATCCCCAGCGGAGTCGCCAAATTGTGGACATGACATAGGTCCACCCCGACGCGGCCACGCGCGGGTTTGGGGAGGCGAATGAATCTCCATGAGATGGTCAAATGGAAATTTAAATCGAAGTCGGAGTCGCCACCGAATTTTATGGTTATTCGGAACCGTTCGAGCCCACTCTATGTCGTAGTGGGCCGTATACAAAATACGGCCCATTTCCGATGTCAGAGTTTATTGGGCTCGTCGCTTTGCAGTTCGATACCGATGCCGACTTGATCGGTTAATTGTATATTGAATGACTCTCATTGCCAATGGTTTCGGACATCCGGAAACCACGGTTCTGAGTAAGGGGTGAGGGTACGTGTTGGGAAGTTCACTAAGAACACCCAACCCCGCTCGCACATTAGCGGCCTCTACTAGGATATCGAATGATTTTTTAATACGCGCGTTAGTAATACGATGAATGATATGCAAACATTGTTTTCCTAAGCATGCGAGGAATTGAATGGGTTGATAAGTCGGTTTAATGCATGAAAAATTTAACGTCAAAGTTGAATTTAGCATGTGAGATTCGTTTTAGTATAATAAAACAAATGATGAAAAAGATGAATTTGCTACAAAAGATGAACAAACGAGTTAGTATCGATTTGTAAATAATAATATAGCAAATAAAATAAATATACGAGATCGAGAAAATAAATATTAATTGAAATCTGAAAATATCGTTAAAACACTGTTTTGTATAAAAAACGAAGTTCGAAAAATAATAATAAAAAAACGAGAAAGATGCGCCGTGGCAGCCGGCCGCGCGGCTCGCCCGGGATGCCGGCGAGTCGCGTGTCGGGCTGATTTCGAAAGCGGTTTTTTGAAAATTCGATGCTTTTATTAAATCGCGTACGAATATTGCATAATTCGTACTCGACTTAATATTTTCGATATCGTTATATTCGATAATTGACTACGAAATCAATATCAAATACTTCGAATAGTTTTAGAAAAGATATACATTTTGAAATCGTTTCGTAAAAGAATAAAATAAAACGAACGAAAAAGCTAAAAAACGTCTCGGATTTCAGGCCCGTGCGCGAGTCGCCAGGGCGTGGCGCGACTCGCGTGCGGGTCTGTCCGGTTTTTTATTTTTTGTTCGAAATTGTTAATTTTGATAAATCGCGTACAAAATATGAATTAATTTGTACTCGATTTATGTTTTCCATATTTGTCGTACCCGATATTCGATTATGAAATCGATATCGAGTATTCGGAATGAATTAAAATAAGGTTTTGTAAAAAGAAGTTTGAACGAAAAAAAAAAGATGTAACGATTTTTAATATCGTCGAGATCTTAATATAATTCTTTTTGATACAATATTCGATTATAGAAAATCGATATCATATTTTTAAGAATGTTGTTATGAAAATAGTTTTTGATATTATCGATATTAGAAATAATAAAAGACTCGACGAATGACCAAAAAAAACGACACGACCCGTATGAAAAAGGACGAGAGAGAGAAGAGAGGGAAAAGGGAGAGATCGGGTTTTGTGCACCCTCAACCTACATGCTTTAATTTACTCGGATCGGGGCTCGTCGGGACGTGACTTGGGCACAAGAGCGTCGAGTGGATGTCGGTGAGTTGATGGTGGTTCGGCTCGGGCGTGACGTGCGTGAAGGGTGTCGGGATTCGGACCGGTTTCCTTCGGGTTTGTAGTATCGGTTTCTCGATGTGTGTGTGTGTGATAGTGAATGATATTTTTCTGATTTCTGATGATTATCGATGTGAATGAATGTAGATGTTGATGCCAATTGATTGTTGTGTAAAAGTGTGTGTGCAAGGGGCTATTTATAGGGAATTCCCGACCTTGGCTAGGAAAGTTTGAACTACCGCTAGAGATAGGAAATATAGGAAGCTGTAAGGCATGAGAATTCCGCTTTCTTGTCAAGGAAGAAAGGGAACACGGCTGGAATATGCTGCTTGGCCGAGTATTTGCACTCGGTCGGGTGTCTGAATCGGTTTTCGGATAGGATTCCTACTTGAGATCGAATTCCATCCTTAAACGGATTGGTTTAATATTTTATGTAGCTGATTTTTTGTAGGATTGGAGTTCGAATCAGCCGTGTGAGGTGTCACGGCTGACTCACGTGCCTCGGAAATAATTTTGACGGGTTTTGACTCGGTCGTAAAAAGACAGGTTTACCCCTAGCTGGTGTCGGAATCGACCCAAATTAGTCTCATTTGACTCGAAACGACCTACTGGGCCTGATTTTGAGGTTGGTTTTGTGAGATATGTACTCTATAATGAGCCCAAGCCAAATGCCAATGATTTTGAGCCCGTTTCTGAGTATTTAAAGCATGTTAGCGTCCGATCATCATCGGGTGTTTGTCGAAAACTGCTATAGACACCTGGTGGTCAAAATGTGGGTGTCTACAGAGCCCCCACTCTGACTGAGGCTTGGACAAGGCGAAAGTCAGAGTAGCTACCAGGCCAATCAAAGATTAAGACCTGGCAGACTTCCGGTCGGGTCGTTTAAGGTCCATTAGACCTGCGTAAAGGGCCCGCCGGCCGGAGACTAGAAATGTACCTGAGTTGATGATGATAACTCCGTGGGGAATCGGACTTGTCGTATAAGTCTATGCCGCTGGGGAGTTATGTGAATTGCGCGGTCTTGAATTGTACCTGTATAAGTTACATAAAATTTTGCATGCAACATGTAGGTGAAACAAATATGACTCGCGCTGGGGAATAAAAAATGATTTTTGCTTAGTTTTGAAATCGAGGTCCTGAAAGCAACTCACGTGCTAGGAAATAGGTTTTCAAAACTGAAATGGGTAGAAAAGAAATTTGCAATTTAAATAGACCGAAATTTGACCTTGTCGAAAAGGGTTTTCTCAAATGGCTAAGTTTTGCAGATTTTAAAATGAGAATTTGAAGAGAGAGACCTATCGACAGACTCGACGCTGGGCGTGACCGGACGAGTTGACAGACATGACTGGACTCTCGAGGGGTTGGACCGTGACTCGGTAAGGGAGTGGGCCACCTAACAAGACTCTTAAGTTGCGCTATTCCGTAGCCTAGACGAGTGGCAACATGGTCGAACATCGAAGTGGGATAGATATGCTATGCGGGGTTGCACTAGTCTGTAATGAGACTGTTGTAGTCTAGTGTTCTCCTGAAGTTTTGATTTTAGGGTACATTTCCAAAGTGGGTATTGCCTCGAGTCCTGACAGATCCTTGTCTTCGACTGAGCCGAGTACTAGGACACACTATAGAAAGGAGGCTAGATTTTCTGAATTTATATGGATTTTGTGAGTGGATGGAGGTTTTCTGCCTAAGAGAAGCCCCCAGGACGACAAAGCTAGCTGCTGAGAACATGACGGTGTCGTGACCGGAATGATGGTGCTTTTTTATCTGAATGTGTCAATGTGGGTGGTTGTGCCTCTGTTGAAAGGCTGCCTACGTATTCACGTGTAGTGAAATCAAACCATGCCGTAGTTCAGTGATTGAAATATATATTATGGTGCCTAGTCTAATAGGACTTTGTGTATAACTAGCCATAGCGATGATGTAGGCTAGGTGCATTCCCAATGATGTCTTGATCAAAGGGCTAGAATGGTTAGGATATTGATCCTGTGACTGTGAGCATTCTCCGGGATAGCCCCCAGAGGTGGTGTGAGCTTTTTGGGCATGTTCTATGCCGACTGCAAGTCGAGTTCCCGTGTTTGGGGTTGGTAACTGGTTTGAATGAGAAGAATTGGGATGAGATTTTAACGAGTTCTGCTCTCGGGGATTTTAACGAGTTCTGCTCTCGGGGATTTGAACGAGTTTTGCTCTCGGGGATTTTAACGAGTTTTGCTCTCGGGGATTTGACGAGTTTTGCTCTCGGGGATTTGACGAGTTTTGCTCTCTGGATTGTGTATGATTAGGTAAGGGATTTTACGAGTTTTGCTCTCGGGTCTTTGACGAGTTTTGATCTCGGATCTTTGTATGGTGATTGTGAATTTTGTTATGTAAAGGGGAAGCCGAGTAAAATGGCTCGAACTTTGATCGGGATATGTTTGATGATGCCGGATCTGGTTTCCATGTCTGGCCCTAATGGTTAGGGGTATCCTATGGAGCTTGAATCCTCAAAATTCCGGGCTGTCTTTAGCCTGGGTCTCGGGAAGGTCTTGAAGGTTGTAATGTGGGAAGGCTAAATGTGGTGTTAGTTGACCAGCTTGATTGTTTCTCCCTTATTGGATGGTATGAGTATTGATCTTGAGTGGACCGTTGACCACGGTCATGGGCATTTGAATATTTTTTGTTGGTTGACCTCTTAGCCCCGGTCATGGGATCTTCATTTGTGTTGACCGTTCTGGTCGTGGATGCTCTTTTTTATATGATGGCCTGCTTTTTTTGTTTTGGCCTGTTGCTTTTTTTTCCTTTTTCATGGACTTTCGATTTCTTTTTTTTGTCCAGTTTTTTGTCTTTTTTCTGTTGGTCAGACTAACACCGTGGGTAGGTATGATTGATCTTGTCGGAGGGGTGTTTATTGTGGGAAATGGGCTTGCCTCCCGTCTTGAACCCAAACCAGGAGACTACCTAGATTCGTCATTGGATTCGATACCGCTCCTGCTAAGTGTAGTTTTGTGGCTTCCTATGTCAGACATGGAACAGGTAAAGGAAAACACGGGTCTCGATTTCCTGCAGTCATTATAGATGTGCCTATATTCACGTGCATGTGCTCACAGTGTATGACGGTGTTCATCATGTTCTCGGAAACACATAAAGAAAGTATATATGAGCAATAGAAAAGCTGATTTTATTGAATTTTGAAAAAGAGGACAGAATGCAAAAGACTCTGACTCTGACTTGGAAATGAGGATGTAGGGTATCCTTGACTCGGACTCAGACTTAGACTCGAATCAGATCCGGACTCGGATGCTTGGTTGGTTGTTTTTTTTTTTGGTAAGGTCTTCGATTGGTGCCACGACTCGCCTAAACTCGGTTTTGCGCAAATGCAAGAGAGGGAGTCAAACTAGACGCGACCCGGGGTGACTGGAATGACTAGGATTAGACTCTCCCAAGACAAATGTGTAGGGTATGATCCTCGGAGTGACCGTGATTAATCGCTCCGTCGGAGAATAGCCCCCAAGTGAGGCTAAGGACTCAGATAGGACTCAGATGTTGTGGCATCTAAGTGGCTCGAAAGTGGGGTACGTGAGACACGTGTAAGACATGACCCTTAGAGCAACCGTGATTGACCGCTCTAATGAAGGGTAGCCCCCAAGTGGGATCGAAAATTTGGTTTAAGACTCGAGTGTCGGACGAGTGACCCTTAGACGTAAGGGTCACGAACCTTTTGTTATAGGGCTATGCCTTGTAAAAGGTCGACTCGGAAAAGACTCCTAGACGGGTGACTTGTGAAAGGTGGGCCTCCTTTAGGATCCAGCTGTGTGGGCTGGGCCCTGTTCGAAAGGAGGTTCACGTGAGTCGTTCCCCAGACTTTAGACTCGATTTGTGTAAACAGGCCAACCTTTGTCGGAGTATGTCCTACGTAGGTGGGCCTTGCCTTAGTCTAATAAGGCGGACTGGGATAGGGAGGAAATCTGTGATATAAGATCGACGGAGTTTCGACGCTAGAGGCCTTGACAACTTACGACATGACCCGACACTGCTAAATACGGGAAGTCCTAAGAAGAGGAAGGTTTTGAAAAAAATTGAATTTTTGAAAGGCCCGAAAGAATCGGGGAGAACCGGCCCTTTTTTCGAAAAAGAAAACGGAAAGGCGGACCGGGGAGGGTTTTGAAAGTTCGAAAATATTTTCGAGTTTTGAAATGGGCTCAATACCGGCTAAAAAATAGGCTATTTTGAGTAAAATCGTGGATCCTAAATTCGGTATATGTCCCGGGTTTTGAAATTGGATATTTTGAAAAGGGACGTAATTTTGAAAAAGACTTGTAAATCAGGTCGCACGTAGTCATGGAAACAGTATAACGACGCCATGTATGCTCTAATTCTAAGTCTCGGTCAGTCTGTAAGGGTCTATACCAGTGTACACAGCCTATCGAGAATCGGGGCGGACTTCCTAAGTCGAGTTGAGCTTAGAACATGCCGTAAAACCCATACGAATCGGCTAATGGACACCTTCGACATATCCAATTTGGACTACACCGATAGTATAGTGGGACGTCGGTCACCAGTACCGGCCCGGGAAAATATGGGGTTATGCGTGAACCGTAAAACTAAAACGCGTATTGTACTAGTCAAACGATTTCTATTCGAGTCTCACCCTGAGGATGCTGAAGGTCAGTAACGTATCAGCTAATCCCCAGCGGAGTCGCCAAATTGTGGACATGACATAGGTCCACCCCGACGCGGCCACGCGCGGGTTTGGGGAGGCGAATGAATCTCCATGAGATGGTCAAATGGAAATTTAAATCGAAGTCGGAGTCGCCACCGAATTTTATGGTTATTCGGAACCGTTCGAGCCCACTCTATGTCGTAGTGGGCCGTATACAGAATACGGCCCATTTCCGATGTCAGAGTTTATTGGGCTCGTCGCTTTGCAGTTCGATACCGATGCCGACTTGATCGGTTAATTGTATATTGAATGACTCTCGTTGCCAATGGTTTCGGACATCCGGAAACCACGGTTCTGAGTAAGGGGTGAGGGTACGTGTTGGGAAGTTCACTAAGAACACCCAACCCCGCCCGCACATTAGCGGCCTCTACTAGGATATCGAATGATTTTTTAATACGCGCGTTAGTAATACGATGAATGATATGCAAACATTGTTTTCCTAAGCATGCGAGGAATTGAATGGGTTGATAAGTCGGTTTAATGCATGAAAAATTTAACGTCAAAGTTGAATTTAGCATGTGAGATTCGTTTTAGTATAATAAAACAAATGATGAAAAAGATGAATTTGCTACAAAAAGATGAACAAACGAGTTAGTATCGATTTGTAAATAATAATATAGCAAATAAAATAAATATACGAGATCGAGAAAATAAATATTAATTGAAATCTGAAAATATCGTTAAAACACTGTTTTGTATAAAAAACGAAGTTCGAAAAATAATAATAAAAAAACGAGAAAGATGCGCCGTGGCAGCCGGCCGCGCGGCTCGCCCGGGATGCCGGCGAGTCGCGTGTCGGGCTGATTTCGAAAGCGGTTTTTTGAAAATTCGATGCTTTTATTAAATCGCGTACGAATATTGCATAATTCGTACTCGACTTAATATTTTCGATATCGTTATATTCGATAATTGACTACGAAATCAATATCAAATACTTCGAATAGTTTTAGAAAAGATATACATTTTGAAATCGTTTCGTAAAAGAATAAAATAAAACGAACGAAAAAGCTAAAAAACGTCTCGGATTTCAGGCCCGTGCGCGAGTCGCCAGGGCGTGGCGCGACTCGCGTGCGGGTCTGTCCGGTTTTTTATTTTTTGTTCGAAATTGTTAATTTTGATAAATCGCGTACAAAATATGAATTAATTTGTACTCGATTTATGTTTTCCATATTTGTCGTACCCGATATTCGATTATGAAATCGATATCGAGTATTCGGAATGAATTAAAATAAGGTTTTGTAAAAAGAAGTTTGAACGAAAAAAAAAAAGATGTAACGATTTTTAATATCGTCGAGATCTTAATATAATTCTTTTTGATACAATATTCGATTATAGAAAATCGATATCATATTTTTAAGAATGTTGTTATGAAAATAGTTTTTGATATTATCGATATTAGAAATAATAAAAGACTCGACGAATGACCAAAAAAAACGACGCGGCCCGTATGAAAAAGGACGAGAGAGAGAAGAGAGGGAAAAGGGAGAGATCGGGTTTTGTGCACCCTCAACCTACATGCTTTAGTTTACTCGGATCGGGGCTCGTCGGGACGTGACTTGGGCACAAGAGCGTCGAGTGGATGTCGGTGAGTTGATGGTGGTTCGGCTCGGGCGTGACGTGCGTGAAGGGTGTCGGGATTCGGACCGGTTTCCTTCGGGTTTGTAGTATCGGTTTCTCGATGTGTGTGTGTGTGTGATAATGAATGATATTTTTCTGATTTCTGATGATTATCGATGTGAATGAATGTAGATGTTGATGCCAATTGATTGTTGTGTAAAAGTGTGTGTGCAAGGAGCTATTTATAGGGAATTCCCGACCTTGGCTAGGAAAGTTTGAACTACCGCTAGAGATAGGAAATATAGGAAGCTGTAAGGCATGAGAATTCCGCTTTCTTGTCAAGGAAGAAAGGGAACACGGCTGGAATATGCTGCTTGGCCGAGTATTTGCACTCGGTCGGGTGTCTGAATCGGTTTTCGGATAGGATTCCTACTTGAGATCGAATTCCATCCTTAAACGGATTTGTTTAATATTTTATGTAGCTGATTTTTTGTAGGATTGGAGTTCGAATCAACCGTGTGAGGTGTCACGGCTGACTCACATGTCTCGGAAATAATTTTGACGGGTTTTGACTCGGTCGTAAAAAGACAGGTTTACCCCTAGCTGGTGTCGGAATCGACCCAAATTAGTCTCATTTGACTCGAAACGACCTACTGGGCCTGATTTTGAGGTTGGTTTTGTGAGATATGTACTCTATAATGAGCCCAAGCCAAATGCCAATAATTTTGAGCCCGTTTCTGAGTATTTAAAGCATGTTAGCGTCCGATCATCATCGGGTGTTTGTCGGAAACTGCTATAGACACCTGGCGGTCAAAATGTGGGTGTCTACAGGAGGCTAAGTTATGGTGGCTCGGATTTGATTCCTAAAACTAGATTTAGGGTTTTTGCTAGTGTAGAATTGCTAGGGTTTTGAAGTGTGTGTAGATGTGTTAGGGTTGTCCTAGAGTGTACTAGGGTTTTTTAAGATTGCTAAAAGATGTGTAATTGTGTTGCATGGGGGTTGCTTATATAGGGAGAGCTAGGCACCCAATTTAGGGTTACTCGACCGAGTATAGGGCTAACTCGGTCGAGTGGCCCGTGAAGCCAGCCGTCGGGCTCAAAACAAGCCCACTCGATCGAGTGGGTGGCTCACTCGATCGAGTGGCCCAGTCGGGTTGCACGGGTCCTTTGTTTTGGACCTTGACTTTGGGTGTTTGACTTGGACTTTTGATGGTTGTATGGCTGTTTTTGGGTGTCTCGGAAACGACTTTGACCGGGGTTGACCCAATCGTGAAAAGTCGGTTTTACTTCCGGTGTCGGTTTTGGCCCAAATTAGTCTTGTTTAACTCGGAATGATCCACTGGGCCTGGATTTGAGGTCCGCTTGGTGAGATTTGTACTCCGTAAGTGTGTTAGCCAGCGATTAATGGATTTGAGCCCGTATCCGAGCGCATAGAAACACGTTAGCGTCCGATCATCATCGGGTGTTTTTTGGAAACTGCCATAGATACCTGGCGGTCAAAATGCGGGTGTCTACACTTTGGTTATAAGTCTGGATCATTTCCATTTGTTTGGTGTCATAGCGTCGCGTTTCGGAACCGACTTTTTTCATTGTGGCCTTTGGTTATAAGTATGGATCGTTTCCATTTGTTTGGTGTCATAGCGTCGCGTTTCGGAACCGACTTTTTCATTGTGGCCTTTGATTATAAGTCTGGATCATTTCCATTTGTTTGGTGTCGTAGCGTCGCGTTTCGGAACCGACTTTTTCATTGTGGCCTTTGGTTATAGGTCCAGATCGTTTTCCATTTGTCTGGTGTCGTAGCGTCTTACTTTATTTGTAATTAATACTGTTGATCGTTGATTAGTGGAGTTGGGTTTTGTAATTAAGGTAATTGGGTGTATGCAGAAATGGGATTTGATCAGAAAGAGTATGAATTTCTCAAAGAGATTGAGATTGAACCTCATAATATAGAATGTTATGTGGCTGGAAAATGGAAGGCAAATGGTCCTACCATCTCTACTGTTAATCCTGCTACTAATAAGGTACTATTACCCTAACCCATCTCACTAATTATGTTATTATTACTTGATTTGATATTAGATGATTGTTTGATTGTGATTTGATGATTTTATTGTAGAAAGTTTTAATCTTGGTGGCTAATTGGGGGAAGTTGAGATCGTCTGTGCCACTTTTGTGTTCCATCTCGTGACCCATAACTTTTATCATAAAAGAAATGATGGGAGATGGGGATAGTTGATGTTATAAGCTTGTTATTTATCTTGTGATTTGAATTGGGTTTTGCTTGATTTGTGTGTGAATGATTTTTGGTCTCCACAGTGGATGATTTGATCACCTAACAAGATGGTATTGTTTGTGTATGTCATGGTTACCGGATTCGCTATGAATTCGCTCTTACAACAACGTGTTTTATGTGTATTTTTAGTAAGACGCGTGGTGGAATTCGCTCTTAATGATTCGCAGTTTCCCAAAGGAATCCGGAACCCTTATTACTCCATAGTAGTAGTGTTAGGATGCTGTTTACTTTGAGTGTTTTTACTTTATGATGGCTGATGAGAGATGCCAAAACTGTTGTCGGATATCTAACTGCGTATGTGTTGTGGATCAATTGTATTTTGGTGGATTCAGCCCATTGCTGAGGTTGTTGAGGGTTCACTGGAAGACTATGAAGAAGGGATGAAAGCTTGTGTCGAAGCTTCAAGGATGTGGAAGCAGGTGATTTAGTGCTACTTTCTTGTAAATAGCGAGCTTCATTTTGTGGTAATCTTGTTACATGATTTCGGATGAACCACTCGTCTTATGTTGTGTTTCATTTTCAGTTGTCAGCACCGAAAAGAGGTGATATTGTAAGACAGATAGGTGATGCATTGAGAGCTAATCTTGACCATCTTGGTCGGTTGGTCTCACTTGAAATGAGGAAGATACTACCTGAAGGAATAGGAGAGGTCCAGGTAGGGTTTTGTAAACATGTCTTTGCTCAATTTATTGCAGTTCGTTTCTGAATTAGACACGTTTTGTAAGTCAAGATTATGGGTTATTTTTCCGCAACTCTCTCGTGTTAGGTTTCGAGTAGTGTAGACTGCCTTGGAGTTTAGGTATCCCGCAAAGGGGAAAGACATTGTCTTTTGTCATGCATTAACCTGTTACTCCATATCAATGCAATTTTCAGGAGATCATTGATATGTGTGACTTTGCTGTGGGATTGAGTCGACAACTGAATGGTTCTATAATTCCTTCAGAACGTAAGTCTGTACTTCCCAGTTACATTTATCGGTATAATGCTTTTGATACCCTGAACAGAAAAGCTTTGGCATTTGTGTTACCTTCAATAATTTCTTGCTTTCCTTTCCTAACTTATTCGTCTAATATTTCTGTACAGGTCCAAATTATGCAATGTTGGAGGTATTTTATCTATCAAACTAAGTAGCTTCTTGCCTAAGTTATTGTTTACCCCGTACATATCAAGGTTACAATTCTGTACAGGTCTAGAATCCTCTTGGTATAGTAGGCATGATCACGGCTTTCAATTTCCCATCTGTTGTTCTCAGTATGAACAATTGTCTTCACTTTACTTTGATTTATGTGATTTAATATATTTTGCATACGATAAATATTTGTAAATTCCATTTCATATCCTCTTATTGCACGAATGTATAGGTTGGAACGCTTGCATTGCACTCGTGTGTGGTAGCTGTGTTGTTTGGTAAGTCATTTCATTAAAAGCAAAGCTTCTTTGTACTGTCGTTAATGGAAAAGTCCCTCCGAATCTGTGTAAGCTTCCATTTTTTTTTACTACACGTGGGGGTATAGTTTAATGATGGTAGTAGATTAAGGTATGTTCTAGCTTGAATTTGATAATGCTATTTTCATTATTTCATGTGTCACAGGAAAGGTGCCCCGACAACTCCATTGGTTACTATTGGACTGACCAAGGTAATAGCGGGTGTACTAGAGAAGAATAACTTACCAGGATCAATTTTTACTTGCCCTTTGTGGTGGCACTGAAATTGGTCAAGCAATCGCTAAAGATACACGTATTTAGCTTGTTTCCTTTACGGGAAGCTCCAAGGTAAGTTTCTGTCAGCTCAAGGAAGAGCTGATTGTTTTTTTAAGTTCTTTCTTGTTGGAATTCATTCATCCCCTTTGTCCCCTCCATATTAGTTTCATTACAAAGAAAGGGTAAAAATGTACTCAAGCGATCTTCAGATACCCAAAATTTTCTGCTTTTGATGTAAAATAAATGTTTTTTTTTTGGAATTTTGTCGAAATATAGTTTCGTATGACTTTTTCTTTACCCATGGGCACATAGATCAGTGGTAAGGGATTCAAGTTCGAGTCCTTAGAACGCAACAATGCTAAAACTCATCAGAGACAGCTTTACTGCTCGTGCGGACTCTACATTGATTTTTTTTTCTTTCTGTGAAAATACTCGCGACAGGTAGGCCAGAGTGTTCAACAAACTGTGAGCCAGAGATTTGGAAAGTGCTTGCTTGAATTAAGTGGCAATAATGCCATAATCGTCATGGATGACGCTGATATAAACCTTGCTGCACGCTCTGTTCTTTTCGCTGCTGTTGGGACAGCTGGTCATCGTTGTACAACCTGTCGCAGAATGGTAATGCTGCTAACCTTTCTCCTCATCATACAGACGGAATAATGATTAGATTGAAGACTCTCTCACGGTTTTCTTTCTGGTTTGTCTCAGCTCCTCCATGAAAGCATATATGATAAGGTACTTGAACAACTTCTTCCCGCCTACAAGCAAGTGAAAATCGGGGACCCTTTGGAGAAAGGTACCTTACTTGGGCCGTTACATACCAAGATTTCAAAGGAGAATTTCTCAAAGGGAATCGAAGTCATAAAGTCCCAGGTAGGAATCTTCTAAAGCTACTCAAAATTTCATTTTTTTGTAATCTGAAGTTCACTACCAAATACGGAGTATTCATTAGTCAGTTGGTGTTACTGGTATTTTCCTACTACGGAGTATTTCTTAAATCTGAACTTTAGGCAACGAGAACAATAGATTTGGGGTGGAGGGAGTAGTATTTTGAGCTAGAAAGTCGGTTACAAGTAAAAGTTTTGCAGGGTGGGAAGATTCTTACTGGTGGGTCCATCATAGAATCCGAAGGAAACTTTGTTCAGCCTAAAATCGTTGAGATTTCTCATGATGCGGATGTTGTGAAAGAAGAGTTGTTTGGTCCCGTTCTCTATGTTATGAAGTTCAAGGTAATTAACATTCGGTAATTATTATAGTTAATTGGGTAACCTACTCCATTTTGACACTCATCCGACTGTAATTTTTTTTGTTTACTTGGCATATGACTACTCATTATATACACGGCTGAATTCACAGTAAACATTTTTCATAAGGGTGATCAATAGTAGATTTTCCATACCCTAGGTCAAGAGCTATGCTTGAGTGCTAATGCTCTGAAGGGTGGCTCTCCAATTGCATTTGTAGGTCAATTGACTTCTTCAATCTATGAATTCATTGACGATTTTACATATGACATGAAAACGTTTTTCTTGAGTTGAAGTCGTCCGTCACCGAAAATTCAAAAGGGGTGTCTGGAGTAGTAAAAGGTGAGTTTAAGACTCTTTTTCTTAGAATGTTGCTCTGTCTATTTTATTATCTCCTTTCTCACATGTTTTTCCTACATCTCGCCTTCATGATTACTTTGTGACTAAACATCAAGGAATAGTAACTAAAACATGAAACGGGCAGTAGACAGTAGTAGATAGCAGCAGGTACCAAACATCAAGGAATTGGAACGGACACAGGTCGTGTGATGGGCAGTAGATAACAGTAGGGTGTACATGTCAGAACCGAAGCAGGTCACGTGCACTTAGAGAAAGTCGGTAGACATCAGGGAATTGGGACTGACATTCATATTGCATCTGCTGAAGCAGGTCGCGTGCACTTAGTTCCGCTAAGCTATGTTATTCTATTCCACTACTCCTGTTTTGACTTTTGTTTCCAAACTTATTCTAGATGTCGCAGTTGAACGAGAGGTCGAGGGTGATCTTCTCTTGACCGACATGGGTCAGGTAGTTTCATTATTCCTCCTTGACGTTATGCACGTTATATATACATGGTTTTACTTAATATCATATTCTTTAGAATCAAAATTTTCGTTACTCTTACACATCTCAATTATGTACTTTTAATTTAAGAAGATACACAAATTCTTATCTGAGACGATCTCATAATTTGGTGTAGGGGATTGAACTTCGCCCAGGAGTTATAGACGGTGCAATTAGCATCTCAGCTCTTCAGGTTTATTCCTCCTATTTACATCCATTATCGAAATTATTCGCAATTTCTAATAATAATTTGTTTTTTTATCGAGCAGTGGTTATGCAATGCAGATAAGTCCTGCCACGAGCCTCGATTGAGACTGAAGTAATGTTTTTTTCATCCTTTAATTTGTTTTCATGTCGATATTTTACATCACGGCAACTATGAGTTAGAGACCTTAAACTCTTAGAGTACTGCTTATGGCTTTATGCATTTGTTGTCTGGTTGTAGGGCATTCTTCGGGACATTGTGCAGGTCCCTTGCTGGAGGAGCTAGGGCAGTATTACAGGTATACCCACAAAACATCGCTCAACGTAATCTGATTCTTGTGATGGCAATGCGTGCTGGATTTGCTGGTGGTCTGGTGACTGATTATCCTCGTGGGTACGTATATCCATCATTGCTCTTTTTTTCCCCCTCTTTTCCCTGAGTTAGGCCCCCTTGTTTAAGATTGAAGATATTTATTGTCTTTGCCTTACTTGGTTGAGCTACTTTTTGCTATTTGAGTTGTGACAGTTCAAGGAATCGGAAGGAATACCTTGTTCTGAGGTGTGGCCCACCGTCTCTAGCTGCGCCTCTTCCCGAGGGTAAAGATGGAGACGAGGACGACGATGAAACAAGGGTTAGTGCTAAAGCATAAATCGGAATATATTTTTTTCCGTTTCATCAATCCCGTGGTGAAACGATTTTTTTTGGGCGTAGGTTTTTATATCAGGGTCGCATAGACAAGACCTCGGAAAAGACAGAAGCTAGAGGAGAACATAAACGGACGGGAATTGGTGATTCGGACAAAAGAAAAGATGAGAAACAGGAGTGTTGATGTCCCCGATGATACAAAGTACACCGGTCGTAAAAGGAAGCGCGCTTTTAGACATTGACGGTTCACGCAATCGGATATAGGTATCAAGTTTCTTTTAGATGAATGGAGTCTTTTCGTTAAACTATTTGTTGGAAGGTTGTTGGTGTGCTGAAATATTAGGCTGGTTATATATCTGAGATAGATAGGAATTCTTGAGTAGAGGTTGCACTGGGGTTGATGATAGGTTGGAATTTGATGGGATTTGTGATAATTAAGTTGGAATCGAATGGTTTTGGGTGATTACGTTGTAGATTGATGGGATTTTGGTTAGTTAATTTGAAATTTGATCGGTTGGTGATTACTTTGGAGGTAAGATGGAGTTTTAAGTATTTGGAGGGGCGAGAATATATTGGTGTAATTCCTAATTTCAGTATAGACAAAACGTAGTTTAAATCAATTTTAGGGTTTTATTTTGTTTATGTGAGATGATGTTTTTGGGTTTCATTGGTCTATTGATTTGCGTGTTGACGGTTTTGGTCAAGGGTCCTGTTAATAGCATTGATTTGGATGGCAGTGACTGCCCTGCATATTGATTATTGTGAGGGTCATCTTGATGTTGTCAAGTTGTTCTTCTTCGGTCTTCCAATTTTTTGGCCTCCCAAATGTTTAGGTCACGAGGCAGAGTTAAATTGGCATCTGGGTCTTTGATGTTATGTTTGTAAACCAGCTGATACGATCTAAAAATTCGCCTTGTTCGTTGGACGGTGGTGGTGGAAAGCTTCATACATGGTTAGTTCTATTCTACTTTTGTTTTTTGTATGATTCTCCGAAGTTCATTTGACGACCGTGACCCCATTTGTTGTAGGGTTTGGTTCCCTTGGCTGGGTCAAACAACGAGTCATGGTGCCAAGGTCTCGATGGGCTAGCTTCTCGCTCCGCTGCTTACTATGAGCAGGGTGCGCGCTTTGCCAAATGGTAATACTGCTATGCTCTTTCTGTGCTATTTGTTAGGCCCCGTTCTTTCAACTTATTTTAGTATGCTCAGAAGGAGATTTTTTGCTAACTGATATCAAATGCTGATATTCATACAAGCGTACAGTCGTTAGCATTCCTAACGGACCGTCTGCACTAGCAGTGAAGGAAGCAGCTTGGGAACTTGCTCGTCACGCTGCTATTTCTCATGTAATCACTCATTTCCTTGAAGAATGTTCGAGTAACAAAAATATGACAGTTTTATGTTGATCCAAGTCGGATGGTTTATTGCAAGACAATGGACTGGTTCCGATAGTAGAGCCAGAAATAATGTTGGACGGTGAACATGGGATAGACAGGACATTTGAAGCGGCTAAACAAGTGTGGGCTGAGGTTTTCTACTACTTTGCTCAGAACAATGTCATGTATAAAGGTATCCTACTCAAATCCAGCATGGTTACTCCTGGTGCCGAGTGGAAAGTCAGGGTACCCCTGATCAGGTCGTGAGTTACACCCTCAACCTTCTCCGACAACGCATTCCTCCTGCAGTTCCCAGTATCATGGTATACTCCCTGACATCCCGTTCTTTATGTCTACTTTTATGACCAGCATTGAAAAGACCCTTTTCGCTCATGTTTTAGTCGATAGGGGGATGTTTGAATGATAGAAGCCGATTAATTAGCCCGTTTGTGTGTGTGCGTGCGCATGATCTTGCGGTGTAGTTTTTGTCGGGCGGACAATCCGAAGTGGAAGCAACCCTAAACCTGAACGCGATGAACCAAGCACCAGACCCATGGCTTGTATCGTTTTCATATTAAACACGTCGGATGTGTCGAACGTTCCAAATATTAAAAGGGTCAAATGTTTCAAGCGGGTGAAGTATATATTAACCGTTTCAATGGTCTCAAACGGGTCAAAAATTTCAAATGGGTCAAGAAATTAAACGCTTCAAACGTGTGAAATGTTTCAAACGCGTCGAATGTGTCTAACGTTACAAATATTAAAAGGGTCGGCTGTGTTAAACAGGTCAAGTATTAAACGTTTCAAAGGTCTCAAACGAGGTAAAAATTTCAAACGGGCCAAGAAATTAGACACGTCGAACGTGTGAAACGTTTCAAACGGGTCAAATATTAAACGCGTCGAATGTGTCGAACGTTCCAAATATTAAAAAGAGTCAACTGTGACAAACGGGTCAAGTATTAAACGTTTCAAAGGTCTCAAACGGGTCAAAAAATGCAAACAAGCCAAGAAAATAAACGCGTCAAACGGGTCGTTTCAAAGAGCTGAAACGAGTCATAAAATTCAACCGGGTCAAGAAATCAAATGCATCGAACGTGTGAAGCGTTTCAGAAGGGTCAAATATTAACCGCGTCGAATGTGTCGAATGTTTCAAATATTAGAAGGTTCAACTGTGTCGAACGGGTGAGGTGTTAAATGTTTCAAAGGTCTCAAACGGGTCATGAAATTAAACGCGTCAAACATGTGAAACATTTCAAACGGGTCAAATACTAAACACGTCGAATGTGTCGAACGGTCCAAATATTGAAAGAGTCAAATGTGTCAAACGGGTGAAGTATTACACGTTTCAAACGTCTCGAACGGGTCAAAAATTTCAAACGTGTCAAAGGTGTGAAACGTTTCAAACGCGTCGAACGTTCCAAATATTAAAAGGGCAAGCTGTGTCGAACGGGTCAAGTATTAAAAGTTTCAAAGGTCTCAAACGGGTCAAGTATTTCAAACGGGCCAAGAAAGTAAACGCGTCAAATGTGTGAAATGTTTCAAACAGCTCAAATATTAAACCCGCCGAATGTGTCGAACGTTCCAAATATTAAAATGGACATATGTATTGGAAACGATCCAGACTTGCAATCGAAAGTTACAATCGAACCAAACAAATCAGCTGAGAATTACACCCAAGAAGTACAATCGAAGGTTTGAATTTTGAAGAGGGAGATAAGGTCGTTTGATCAGTTCATCCTTCTTTCATCTATCTCTCTCTTCTAATTTCCCCCATTTTTTTTCAATGGATTTTCATTTCAGCAAGTAGCTGATGATTTTGCTGGGTAAACGTTTCCAAGGGCTCAAACGGGTCAAAAGGTTCACGTGGGTCAAGAAATTAAACGCGTCAAACATGTGAAACATTTCGAAAGGGTCAAATATATATTAAACACGTTGAATGTCTCGAACGTTTCAAATATTAAAAGGGTCAAATATGTCATACAGGTCAAGTATTAAACGTTCGAAAGGCCTCAAACGGGTCAACAATTTTCAAATGGGTCAAGAAATTAAATTTCAATATGAAAGAAGTAGGTTGATGGGGGAAGGGGAAGGACAAAAGGATGAGGAGGAGGATTAAATTAATCTTAATAACGGAGAAATAAGAATATGATCGTAAGAGGAGAAACATTAAGGAGAGATATAAATGAGTGTCGGAGACATAGTGAATAATGTGAGGAATGGAAGGTATTGAAGGCGTGCAATTTCACTAAAGTACATGAGAAATAAATTTTATATATAGAAACGAATCTTAACTGATGAGAAGGATAAGGAAAAGAATAATGAGGTGTGAAGGATGATGAAAACTGATCTAAAATGTCAGAAACACTTCATTTGGAAAAATAAATCTTAGATGATGACAAGCAAAATGGGGAAAGTAAGGAGCGGGAAAGGGAATGAGAAGACGAAAGGCTAGACAAGAAGGATGAAGGAGCTTGGTAGCTGGACATAAGCAACCAAAAAGAAAGTATCGTTAGAGGAAGAAGAATACAAAGGAGTGAATAAAAGGACGTGAAGGGTAAGATGAGTGAAAGAGACGAACCATTGATGAACTATATAACCAAAGATAGTCATATATAAAGATGAATATTGAATGATGAGGAGGACCGGAGGCGGAAGAGGAGGGACGGATAGGGGAAGGGGAAGGAGATGGGGATATGGAAGTGGTACATGTGGAGGACAACCGATCTTAGTAGGAGGTAATGGTGAACAGGAAGAAGAGGAGCATTAGAGAAAGGTGAGGGGAAAAGGGAGAAGGGTTGGGGGAACAGTACGGGTAAACTAAACTAAATGACAAAAGCAGGACCTATTTAATGATAAATCTTAGATCGTGAGGAGGGGGAGGCACATCGGAGAAGGAAGAAGATAAGAGTGTGTAGATGAGAGGTACGAGGAGAAGGCATTGTGGAAAAGGGAAGGGAAAATGGGATGTACATGATGAAAACAAATAGACGAGAAGAAAGAACGCATAGAGGAACAACATTAGGGAGAGAGACAAGCGTAAGAAATTAGGGCTAAGGGACGATACCCTCACTGAACTAATGACCAAAACAAGTTATTTTAAGCATGTGTCTTAGATTACAAAGAGGGAAAGAAGAAGGAGATGTTATTCTAAGTTTCTCCCAATTTTGATGACTACACATCAAGGTAGGCATAATAATTTTGATGGGTATTGATACTAATTATGATTGTTGTTCATGATAAGACTTTAAGATTAGGAACTTTAGTTGACTCAAACAACAAAGTAAATTGTCAACATGCACAATGTTTCCCGGCCGAATGAAAACCATCAGACTATGTCTAAGACGATTATTTTAAGTTATTCTAAGTAAGAAAACTATTTAGGTAAAAAGAATAAATGGACTTTATCTTTTTCAAAGGTCTAAACTAAGATCGTGTTTGAATAAATTATAAATATGAGGAAAATAAAGTTCTAAAGCATTAGAAAAAACAAGATCAGAAGAGAATGATATTAGGGAGTGCATGAAAAGAATGATGAAACATAAGAGGGGTAGAAAAGGTTGAATGAAATAAACAATCTAAAATAGATGACAAAAGAAAATTATATTTAATTCTGAATTTAGGAAGGATTGTAGGAGGATGAGAAAGGTAAAAAGGAGGTGGATGAAAATGAAAAATGATCATAGTAGATGAAGAAGGGGGACAATAAGAGGGATAGCTTTAGGGGGAGGTGAGGGAAGAGGAGGGGAAGTGAAGGACAAAAGGATGAAGATGATGAATAGATTAATCTTAGTAACGGAGAAATAAGAAAATGATCGAAAAAGGATAAACATTAAGGAGACATATAAATGAGTGTCGGAGATATGGTGAATAATGTGAGGAATGGAAGGTATTGAAGGCACACACTTTCACTAAAGTACATGAAAAAGAGATTTTATATATATAAACAAATCTTAGCTGATGAGGAGGATAAGGGAAAGAATAATGAAGTGTGAAGGATGAGGAAGGATGATCTTAGTGGTAGAGGAAAGAAGAATAAGAAAAAGAATGTTAAAGAGGAGAGGGGGTGAGGTGATAGCGAGGGGATAGCGTGTGGGAGAAGGGAGTATGAAATCTGATAGGTTGAAGCAGTTAAAATAATGACATAATCGCTAAAATAAAGGACAAAAACACTTTATTTGGAAGAATGAATCTTAAACAATGACGAGCAGAAAGAGGAAAGTAAGGAGCGCGAAAAGGAATAAAAAGACGAAAAGTTGGACAGGAAGGATGAACTATCTTGGTAGCTGGGCATAAGCAACCAAAAAGAAAGTAGCGTTAGGGGAAGAAGAATACAAACAAGTGAAACAAAATGACGTGACGAGCGTGAAGGGTAAGATGAGTAAAAGGGACGAACCATTGCTGAACTAGATAACAAAAGATAGTCATATATAAGGATGAATCTCGAATGATGAGGAGGAGCGGAGGCGGGAGAGAAGGGACAGATAAGAGAAAAGGAGGGAGATGAGGATATGAAAGTGGTAGATGAGAAAGACAACCGATCTTAGTAGGAGATAATGGTGAACAAGAAGAAGATTATAAAAGTAAGGGGAAGAGGAGGGACAAGTAGGGGAAGGGGAAGGAGATGGGGATATGGAAGTGGTAGATGTGGAGGACAACCGATCTTAGTCGGAGGTAATGGTGAACTGGAAGAAGAGAAACATTAGAGAAAAGAAGGGGAAAAGGAGATGGGGAAACATTAGAGAAAACATTAAAGAAGGGGAAAACATTAGAGAAACATTAGAGAAAAGAAGGGGAAGGGGAAGGAGATGGGGATATGGAAGTGGTAGATGTGGAGGACAACCGATCTTAGTCGGAGGTAATGGTGAACTGGAAGAAGAGAAACATTAGAGAAAAGAAGGGGAAAAGGAGAAGGGTCGGGGGGAACACTAAGGGTAAACTAAACTACATGACAAAAGCATGACCTATTTAATGATGAATCTTAGATCGTGAGGAAAGGGAAACGCATGGGGGAAGGAGGAAGATAAGGGCATGTAGATGAGGGGTACGAGGAAAAGGCATGGTGGAAAAGGAAAGGGAAACTAGGATGTATATGAGGAAAACTGATAGACGAGAAGGATAACTATGAGGGAAACATTAGGAAAAAAACAAAAAAGAAGGATATGAGGGAGTGCACGAGAAGAATGATGAAACATGAGAACCATAGAAAAGGTTGAGTGAAAGAAACAACAAAGTAAATCGTCAACATGCACAATGTTTCCTGGCCGAATGAAAACCAGGAAATTATGTTTAGGACGATTATTTTAAGTCATTCTAAGTAAGAAAACCATTTAAGTAAAAAGAGTAAATGGACTTCATCTTTTTCAAAGGTCTAAACTAAGATCGTGTTTGAAAAAATTCTAAATATGAGGAAAATAAAGTTCTAAAACATTAGAAAAAACAAGATCAGAAGAGAATGATATGAGGGAGTGCATGAGAAGAACGATGAAACATAAGAGGGATAGAAAAGGTTGAATGAAAGAAACTATCTAAAATAGATGACAAAAGAAAATTATATTTAATTCTGAATTTAAGGACTGTAGGAGGATGAGAAAGGTAAAAAGGAGGTAGAGGAAAATGAAAAATGATCATAGTAAAAGAAGAAAGGGGGACAATACGAGGGAGAGGGAGAGCTTTAGGGGGAGGTAAGAAGGGGGCAGAGGTGGGAAAAGGAGGGGAGGGGAAGGACAAAAGGATGAAGATGAGGAATAGATTAATCTTAGTAACGGATAAATAAGAAAATGATTGAAAAAGGAGAAACATTAAGGAGATATATAAATGAGTGTCGGAGATATGGTGAATAATTTGAGGAATGAAGGTATTGAAGGTATCGATTACCCACAAATTAAATCGTGTATGTCGAACACCAAAATGCACAGATATATGATGGTATTTCTCTTATTTCCACACTTATCAACGATTTCGTTACTTAATGATCACGCTTAATGTTTTAACTCTAATACACGCTGCTTCCTTGGAACACCGCGCGCATCAAGTACTGCACACAGAGCGAAACAACAACTGTTGACCACATTGCATCAAGCTATTTATGATGTCGGTGTCGAACTTATTCCACATGAAACACTTTGTAAGTCGATAACTGTCTATACATAACCACTGATACAACTACTGGACACGTAAGCTATATCTTCACACGTCCTTCAAAATGCTGATCTGTAGGAAAACGATCAAGCTTTTACAATAATCCGTGAAAGGTTGCAGCGTAGGCAGTTCAAGGTCTGTGTTGGTCCAGCGACGCTGCTATCAACGAGTGACATTCTGCAGTGGGTAGTGAAGCAGGTTATAGTAGCTGACGCTGGTGTCAACAATCCAGCAAACAGTGCCGGTACTCCAGCAACGAATGTACAAACTCAAAAAAACTGAAACAATTGTAGCCGAAGTGGAGGAAGTCAGCATAGATGAAGCCGTCAGCAACAACCCAACAGCCACTGTCGGCACTCCATCACCCGAAACTATTCATATAAATTAGAATTTTATCCAATTTCTTTGGCTAACGTAAACCAAAACTCTGTCATCTTCTTTATGACTTATAACTTTTGTCTATAACTCATCGAAAACTTACGATGAAAAAACAATGACCGTCTTTTCTGTAGCCAAGTGCTACCCAAACTCCCTAACGTATCTCTGTAGTACCTGTCGAACAAGTTTTTATGTACGCCTTTCAGTTTTATGTTAAACTGCAAAGCTACGGTTGCTGCTCATACGATGGACGTTTGCCCAAACTTACTTCTTTCATCTTGGAGTAACCAGAAACAAAGTGGCGTTAGGGGAAGAAGAATAAAAAAAAGTGAGACAAAAGGACGTGAAGGGCGTGAAGAGTGGAAGGAACGAATCGTTACTGAATTGCAAAACAAAAGATAGTCATATGTAAGGGTGAATCTTGAATGAGGAGGAGGAGCGGAGACGGGAGAGGAGGGACGGATATGGAAAAGGGAATGAGATAAGGATATGAAGGTGGTGGATGAGGAGGATAACCGACACTAATAGTAGGTAATGGTGAACAAGAAGAAGAGGAACATTAGAGAAAAGTAGGGGGGAAAGAAGAAGGCTCGGGGGACACTAAGGGTAAACTAAACTAAATGACAAGAGGAAGACCTATTTAACGATGAATCTTAGATCATGATGAGGGGAGCACATGGGGGAAAGAAGAAGATAAGGGCATGTAGATGAGGGGTACGAGGAAAAGGAATGATGAAAAGGAGAAGGGAAAATGGGATATATATGAGAAGAACTGGTAGACGAGAAGGAATAACGTATAGAGGAACAACATTAGGAGGAGAGACAATTGTCGTAATACTATTAAATAGCCTTAACCCTCTTGGTCCCGTTTGAAATTTTGGGTCAGTGATGAATGATCTTAGTAGTTGGGCATAAGTAACCAGAAAGAAAGTAGCATTAGGGGAAGAAGAATACAAAAAAGTGAGACAAAAGGACATGAAGGGCGTGGAATGTAAGATGAGGAGAAGGAACGAATCGTTACTGAACTGCAAAACAAAAGATAGTCATACGTAATGGTGAATCTTGAATGAGGAGGATGAGCGGAGGCAGGAGAGGAGGGACGGATATGGGAAAGGGAATGAGATAGGGATATGAAGGTGGTAGATGAGGAGGATAACCGATATTAGTAGTAGGTAATGGTGAACAGGAAGAAGAGGAACATTAGAGAAAAATGGGGGGAAAAGGAGAAGGCTCGGGGGACACTAAGGGTAAACTAAACTAAATGACAAGAGCAAGGCCTATTTAAGGATGAATCTTAGATCGTGATGAGGGGGGAACATGGGGGAAGGAAGACGATAAGGACATGTAGATGAGGGGTACGAGGAGAAGGCATGGTGGAAAGGGGAAAGGAAAATGGGGTGTATATGAGAATAACTGGTAGACGAGAAGGAGTAACGTATAGAGGAACAACATTAGGGGGAGAGACAGTTGTCGTGATACTGTTAAAATAACCTTGACCCTCTTGGTCCCGTTTGAAATTTTGGGTCAGTGATGAATGATCTTAGTAGCTGGGCATAAGTAACCATAAAGAAAGTAGCGTTAGGGGAAGAAGAATACAAAAAACTGAGACAAAAGGAGGTGAAGGGCGTGAAGGTTAAGATGAGTGGAAGGAACGAACCGTTGCTGAACTTGATAACAAAAGATAGTCATATATAAGGATGAATCTCGAATAATGAGGAGGAGCGGAGGTGGGAGAGGAGGGACAGATAAGAGAAAAGGGAAGGAAATGGGGAATTTGAAGGTGGTAGGTGAGGAGGACAACCAATCTTAGTAGGAGGTAACGGTGAACAGGAAGAAGAGGAACATTAGAGAAAAGTGAGGGGGGAAAAGGAGAAGAGTCGGGGGGACACTAAGGGTAAACTAAACTAAATGACAAAAGCAAGGCCTATTTAAGGATGAATCTTAGATCGTGATGAGGAGGAGGCACATGGGGAAGGAAGAAGATAAGGACATGTAGATGAGGGGTACAAGGAGAAGGCATGGTGGAAAAGGGAAGGGAAAATGGGATGTTTATGAGGAAAACTGATAGACGAGAAGGATAACTATGAGGGAAGCATTAGGAAAAACAAAAAAAAAGAAGGATATGAGGGAGTGCATGAGAAGAATGGTGAAACATAAGAGGGATAGAAAATGTTGAATGAAAGAAACTATCTAAAATAGTTTACAAAAGAAAATCATATTTAATTCTAAATTTAAGAAGGATTGTAAGAGGATGAGAAAGGTAAAAAAGGAGGTGGAGGAAAATGAAAAATGATCATAGTAGATGAAGAAGTGGGGGCAATAAGAGGGAGGACTTTAGGGGGGGGTGGGAAGAGGAGGAGAAGGGGAAGGACAAAAGGATGAAGAGGAGAAATAGATTAATAATGAGGTGTGAAGGATGATGAAAAGTGATCTAAGTGGACGAGACGAGAAAGGAGGAATAAGAAAAGGAATGTTAAAGGGGGGATGGTGAGGTGATAATAAGAGAGTAATGTGTGGAAGGGAGAGGGTATGAAATCTGATAGGTCGAAACAGTTATAATGATGACATAATCGCTAAAATAAATGACAAAAACACTTCATTTGGAAAAATGAATCTTAGACGATGTCAAGCAAAAGGAGGAAAGTAAGGAGCGGGAAGGGGAATAAGAAGACGAAAAGCTGGACAAGAAGGACGAATGATATTAGTAGGTGGAAATAAGCAACCAGAAATAAAGTATCGTTAGGGTAAGAAGAATACTAAAGAATGTAACAAAAGAACGTGAAGGGTAAGATTAGTGGAAGGGACGAACCGTTGTTGAACTAGATAACCAATGATAGTCATATATAACGATGAAACTTGAATGATGAGGAGGAGCGGAGGCGTGAATAGTGTGTCTTATGTAGAATGTCAGCTCAAATATTTCTTTAGAATTTGTACGCGAACTTTCATACAGCAACGAACTTTCTATGTTGTCCTATTTTGAAGTCAACTTCTCTTGACGTTTTCAACTGTGATGATGTTGAGAATACGAGATTGATCGGTTACCCACAAATTGTGTATGTCGAACACCAAAATGCACAGATATATGGTAATATTTCTCTTCTTTCCACACTTATCAATGATTTCGTTACTTAATGACACGCTTAATGTTTTAAATCTAATACACGTTGCTTCCTTGGAACACCGCGCGCATCAAGTGTTGCACACAAAGCGAAACAACAATCGCTGACCACACTGAATTACCGGAGCGTGTTGGTCCAGCGATTTGTAAGCGGAGGTGAAGCAAGCCTGCGTTGGTCCAGCGACGTCGCTCTCAACAAGTAACATCCTACAGTAGGTGGTGAAGCAGGTTGTAGTGGCTGACGATGGTGTCGACAAACCAGCGACCATTGCTGGCACTCCAGGAATGAAGGTACAGGCTCAAAAAGATGAAACAATTGTAGCCGACGCGGAGGAGGTCAGCACAGATGAGCCAATCAGCAACAGCTCAGATGCCACCGTCAACACTCCGCCGCCCAAAGCTCCTCGTAAAACTTAGAACTTCATCCAGCTTCTTTAGCTGGCGTAAACCAGACCTTTGTCATCTTTTTCATAGCTTATAACTTTTGTCTGCAACTCATCGAAAACTTGCGATGAAAAAACAAGGACCGTATTCTGTGTGGCCAGGTGTTGCCCAAACTACCTAATGTATCCCTAACGTATCTTCGTAGTATCTGTTGAACACGTTTTAAAGTACCCCTTTCAGGTTTACGTTACACTGCAAGGGTACGTTTGCTGCTGCTACGACGAACGTGTGCTCAAAACTACTTTTGTCATTTTGGAACTCCGTGCGCAACGCGCGCGGAGAGACAACTAGTAAAGAGAAAACATTTAACATTTCCTAGACAACTTGACATGTAATCTGTAACGAATAGTTCAATCACAAACAAAAAATTATATAGAAAAAAAAATACATTGGAGGCTCCAAATCGTTACAATTTTTCACTGCTTGGCTACACAATGTTTTAATTTTAAGCCTCAATTATTTAATCAAAATAAATTCAGGAAAAAAAAAATACAACTTTCAATTGTTATTTCTCAACTGCAGTAGAGAGAAGATAGGAAATAATATCTCCAAATTTTCGTCAAATCATAAATCATGCTATTTTGAATCATCATTACCAATTTTTTTTCAGAATAATTTTAAATTTCTTCTTCATCGTGTTAAAAAAATCCATTATAATCTTAAAAATACAATATTCTCATATATCTATGTTCTATCTGTTTGATTTTATATTTCTGTCTTTATTATAAAAAAAACAAACAAATCCGAAAGGATGAGTGAAGAAGTCCCCGTCCAAAATGATGGAAACTCATCCGAGTTCGATGATGATGGAAAACCCAAAAGAGAAGGTTTCTAATCTTTCCCGTTTCTTGTGTTATTATAATTTTCATCATGGTTTATTATAAAAATAAAAATAAAAATCCAAAACGTGAATGACATGCATGTTATAACATTTTAATACATATATATTCGAATGGTGTGACAAAGGTACATTGATAACCGCGAGTGCACATATAATAACGGCGGTAATAGGGTCGGGGGTGTTGTCGCTGGCGTGGGCGGTGGCTCAAATGGGGTGGATCGCCGGACCCATCGTATTACTGGTGTTCGCTATTGTTACATGGTACGCTTCTACGTTGCAGGCTGATTGTTATAGGAATCCCGTCACCGGGATTAGACATTGTACCTATCAACAAGCTGTCAAATCTATCCTAGGTATATTATTATTTACTACCTTGTCCATCTCATCTTTTCATTTGTTTTACTCGTATTGTGTTTGAATTAACGATAAATAAATATTTTTGTTTGAGAGCGAGCATTAATATAAGGTTAAGTAGGATGATTTTATGACTATTGATAACAATATTTTGATGATTTGCATGTGTTTACGTACGTACACTTGCACGTATAGATGGAACTAAATGTAACTTTATTTTCTCTTTTATGGAGTAGAGTAATTTTTTTTAGAGTAAACAGAATTTGAATATGATTAACTACTAGGGCGATATCTTTAGAAATAACCAACATGATTTCAAGACATATAAAAATTAGTGTAAGGAAGTTACATCTATCTACTCTTGCCTTAGTGGCTTGGTGAACTTCCTTTGATGGAGGAGCCCTAGGTTCGAAACCTGATGACACCTGTCTTTTTCATTTTCTTTGTTTCCCCTACTTTCTCTCATTTTCTAAAGATCAAAACAATCCAAATATTATTCAATTAATCAATTTAGGTCAAATTTTTTACTAATTCCTTCTCGTAAATATTTTCATCTATCCAATTTAACTCATTTTAAGGTTAACACGAATATATCATTTCTTAGGTAAAATACGGAATATATATATTTGGATGCTATCATGTATATCATACATATGTCGAGTTTGTATATTTTTGTTCACAAAATTGATGAATCTGAGTCGTATTGTATACTGTAATAAGTTACTCCGTATATGTTTGAGTTTTAACTTTCTAGCTCATTATAATGTATATTATTTCACGTCAAACAAGCGATACAAAACATGTTAGGTACATCACAACTAACAACCTTCAATGAATTTTTATCCAAGTTCAATTTAAGTGATTCCTTGCCAAATCTAGAATAATTCGAAATTGTTCATATAGCTAGTATACGACTATACGAGTACTAATATTTTGATGCTACAATCTCAAAACAAGTTATTTAATTAATCATGTTTAGCTAAAATATTATGATAGTGTCCATAGTGACACGTAAAATATATTGTGAATAATAATACAATGCAAAAAATTAGCCCCATATACATCAAATTCCTGGGTCCGCCCCTGTATGTATAGGTATATTTTTATTTTTGTTTTATTTTAGTTTGAGAAAGTGGGATAGACCCTAATCATACAAATGATTAGAACTAAAATGCACTGAATTGGGGATAAGCCTTGGCCACAAGGCCGCCCCCAAATCTTGTTCGATCAACTTAAACGGGTCAGTAGGAGTGTCCTCATACTCAAATTGCATCAGTTGCACGCTCCTAGATTTGCTAACCCGTCAGCACATTGGTTCGCTTCCCTGTAAACATGAGCGATCCTCACATTCTACTCTAGCCCTTCCATAAGCTCCTTGCACACACCTTTATCATATGGGAATGGGCATTACTAGGAACCCCGTCTATCTATTTCAGGTGTTGCACTACTACTTTGGAGTCTGTTTGTATATAAAAATACAAAGTCTAACCTAGTTTTACACTTTACATATGTACAGGTGGAACAAAATTCATGTTCTGTGGCCTTGCTCAATATTCAAACTTTATAGGCGTATCAATAGGTTACACTATTACAGCTTCTATAAGCATGGCGTAAGAATTTAAATATGGGGTTTTCTAGAATGTGTCAAAGGGACACATGTTAAGAGACATATTAAGAAAAAATTCACGACATAATTCTCTAACCATAGTAATTAACTAATTATGAGTTCAAAATTTCAATTTCTAACCGATAATACTCCGTATATCTTTCCTTAATATTCCGTATGTTTCTTATTAACATGTGCTCTTTGAACCAACTTTAGAAAAACCCTTTAAATATATACGGTGCATTTTATTTCTTCAAATGTTTTTTTTTTTTGTCAACAATTGTTTGTTGTTAAACTATAATCGAATTTACAGTGCGGTTAAGAGAGCCATATGCTTCCACAAGGAAGGGCATCAAGCCGGATGTCATCTCTCTAACAATCCATTCATAATAATATTTGGAGCAATACAATTGTTTTTGTGTCAACTTCAGAATTTTCACAAGCTTTCCATATTATCTATTATCGCGGCTGTCACGTCTTTCGGTTATTCCTTCATCGGAATTGGTCTCTCCATTGCTAAAGTTGCAGGTAATTAATTAGTAAGACGATCGGAGGTGCATTTGTCGTTGATGATTGTTTTCATATCACGCACGTTGAATTAGGGGTCTGAATTTCGAAAAATGAAAGGTTTTAAGGTTTAACTAACGTGAGATGCACCATGCAAATGATTAAGGTGGAAGCCATGCTAAAACAACATTAACTGGAGTAGTAATTGGAGTAGATGTGACAAAGGAAGAAAAAATTTGGCACTTGTTTACTGCATTTGGAAACATGGCCTTTGCCTATGCTTTTTCCATGGTTTTAATCGAAGTTCAAGTAAGTTTCTTAGCTTGTTTTTGTGTTACCTTAATTTCCTAAATTTGAAGGTAATTAATTAGCTTTACCGTGCATACATTAATGTATATACATATAATGTTTAAACTCCATGATTCGATTTATTTTGAACTAAATGACGTTAATTGACAGGATACACTTAGATCGGATCCACCAGAGGATGTGGTGATGAAAAAAGCGGCAAGTCTTGGGATATTTGTAACCACATTTTTCTACATGTTATGTGGAGTTGTGGGTTATGCCGCATTTGGTAATGACGCACCGGGCAACTTCTTGACAGGGTTTGGTTTTTATGAACCCTATTGGCTTATCGCCATCGCTAACATTTTCATAGTTATCCATCTTGTCGGAGCCTACCAGGTAAAACTTTCATTATTCTCAATTACATATTTACGTGATCATACGATTGTCAACGATTGTAAACTTGAAAAAAATAATTAGATAAACAAAACAACTCAACTTAAACTCGATCTGCCTCATAACATGCATGAAGATTTATTACGAGTACGTTAGCAAAAGTAATTCAACCTAGCTAATTAAGTGGTGGAGGTTGTTGTGATGACAACAGGTATTCGTGCAACCACTTTTCGAGTTTATAGAGTCTCAATGCGCAGCAAGATGCCCAGAAAACAAGTTCATTACTGATGAACTCCCGATCAATCTTCCTTGGGGGAGCTTTAACATTAGTATGTTCAGGTTGATATGGCGATCGATATACGTGGTAGTGATGACTGTCATAGCAATGCTCCTTCCATTCTTCAACGACATTGTTGGATTGTTAGGCGCCTTTTCCTTCTGGCCGCTCACCATCTTCTTCCCTATAGAGATGTATATAGTTCAAGCCAAAATCCAACGCTTCTCGTCGAAATGGATATGCCTAGAAATTTTGAATGTTTCCTGCTTGATTGTCTCACTCTTAGCTGCAGTTGCGTCCTTTAGGGGTATTGGTGTTAGTCTTGCCACATACAAGCCTTTTCATTCTGTAACTTAATTAGTCGTCTATCATTTCACTTAACTTCCTTTTTTTTTTTTTTGTATATAAGAACAACATATTATGACCTAGATCATTTCATTGTGTCAATTGATAGTGTTCTTGAGGAACTATGAAAATTAGCAGAGGTTAATCAAAATGTAACCCGGCCCCTTCTTGGATGTCCTCGTATAAGGTAAGAGAATGTCCATATTTAGATGCCCCACTCCAATTCCAATAGACACTTGTGTTTTTGTTTAGATTCGAGTTTTACACCATCAATATCTTTCATTTTACGTGGGTTAAAAAGTTTAAAATTTCGATATTCTTAATCTACTCATAAAGATGAATTAAATAAAGATCTAATGACGAATCAATCAAACAATATTTCACAATAATATATTTTCTCTAATAGATTGTCGAAAATTTTGAAAATTATATTTAGTTGTGAATAGTGTCAAAAACGAAAAAAGTGTCTAGTGAATTTGAATGAATGAAGCACAATTTATCCCTATTTTATAAAAGGAAAGTTTTTTTAAGCCTCCACAATCAACTTCACAATTTAGTGACGATGTGGCAACCCCACAATTATTTGGGGAATATAATATTCAATTTAAGAGAGAAAGCCTAACTTAACTCATCTTACTTAATTATTTAACTCAAGTTAAATGACTTTCAATCATTCTACGTAGTACTTTATTGAATCATTTTACTCAAGTTAAATCATCTTACTTACTTTATTAGACTTTTTTTTAAGCAAACCCCAAATTTGGGATTATATCATCGCATTAAAATCGTCAAAAATAACAGATTTCACGTTTGTCGGACCAATGTTCTCCCAAACGCGTTTCTTAACTGAAAGTGACAAAGCACGCGCAGACTCATGAGCGGCACGGTTACAATTACGCGGAACAAAAGACCAGCTAATACTATCAAAATTACAAGCAAAATCAAGAATGTCATCAAGGATAAGAAACAGGTCGCTACGCCCCTTCCTCGAACTCCGCAAGTGATCAATAATAACGGTCTTGCAATCGCTTTCAACAATCACATTTTTGTGACCCCATCTCCAAGCTTTCTTAATGCCTTCGAGAATCGCCTCCGCTTCTGCAGAAATAGCATATGTTGTCCCGAGTCTCCTGATACTCGCCCCCCCACACCATACACCCGTCCTCACTCCTCCCCACAAATCCCATGAATATCCCTCCTTCCCACAAACCTGCATCACAGTTAATCTTAATCGATCCTGCAAACGGGGCATACCACCTCTGCACTCTTCCACCACCCTCTATCTCGCGTCGATCACCTCGCTCCCTCGTCCCTTCCTCCACACCCTCCATCTCCGCCATGATGTCGTGAGCCTAACTCAGCACATCCCCGATACTCACCCTCTTCCCCTCAAACACCCACTTATTGAGCACCTCCCACATCGCCCAACACCTCACCATAACCTTTCATCGCTCCTCATCCTCCAACTCCCTCCACACATCCTCCATCCACTCCCTCACCCGCTCATACCTGTTCTCCTTCTTTTAAAATGTACTATTAAATTTCTTATGAAAATGTTTTAGAAAAACAATACCAGTACAGTAGTATTTTGTTTATTTTTCTTTTAAAATATACTATTAAATTTCTTATTAAAAAGGTTTCTATTAATATGCATTTCTTGACTCAATGCGAAAAACAATACTAGTAGTATTTTGTTTATTTTTTTTTTAAATATACTACTAAATTTCATATGAAAAAGTTTTAGAAAAAACACGTACGTGTAGTATATGAAAAAGTTGCTGGCTGTGGGGTTCGAACCCACGGGACAAAGCAACAAATTATATTTACCTATATACTCGTATAATTTTTTGTGAACATTTTTATATTTGCATGTGAAATTTTGGGTTTTTGTGGCTTAAAATGATTTTTTTTTTTTTCCTGCAAAAACAATTGATATGTTTATATTAAAACAGAGGAAATATTTCTCCAAAAATCCTTCGTATAATAATAGGATAAAAATTAATTTCTCTCTCGAAAATGCATTAATTCTAAATAAACAAACAAATAAAAATTATTAAGAAACTGATTCACAAACCATTCAATTTCGTTAATGCCAAAAGAAAATTAGAAGAAAAAAAATTAGGAGAACAATTAGAGAAATTTTATAAAATATGATAACATAAAATTTGTCACAATTTTTTTTTTTGTTTATGTAAATGACAACTTTATTTTTAACATTGAATCATTCACATCAACTTTTTAGAAAAGAAATATGGAGTAGTATTTTGTTTTTTGTTTTTTAAATATACCATTAAAATTCTCATGAAAAAGTTTTCATCAATATACATTTCTTAATAAATTTTTTTAGATATATCGAAGAGTAAAATGAATTTCATTATTTATTTATACAATTAGTGACTTCTTATGAAATGATTTCATAAATGGTGGTGACACCCAAAGTATTTACTCCTTACATTATATTACGATATTATTTATTCGGTTTGGAACAAATACGATGGGTGAATTGATTTGGATCACATGAAATCCATTAACCTTACGTAACTATAACAAAAACTTACAAAAAAAATGGGAGTACAAAAATAGGGTTCACTTCAAAGTATTTACAAATAAGGTGTCTACCTTATTAGTTGTGAACGGGACAATAATGACAGAACCGAGAGAGATGGACAGTACAAAAACCGTAGACCAGTAGCATTGGACAAAAAATTAAACCGAAGGCAACAAAACGGGACGGAATCCTGTTGGGCAACACGGGATAGAAACCAAGGAGCAGGAAGTTCGGGACAAAACCGTAAAGCGACAAATCGGAACAAAGACGAAAATTGGAACCAGAATAAGAAAGAGCAGTGTCGTGGTATGCCGACCACTAACTTGAAAACTACATCAGCACGACACGGTGGTTATCGTCTACAACGCCGGTAGTTCCCCAAGGTTAACACTGCAGCTCACAAACTCGACCACTCAAGTGTGCGAACTTTGGAACGAGCAATACTGTACTCAGAATTGTATGGAACAGAATAGCAGTAGAAGTGTGAGAGGAGAGGTTTTTATGTGTTGGAAAGTGTGTGTAGGCTGGTATATATAGACTTGAGAAGCCTCCAACCAGATTCAAAAACGGCACATTAAAGGGCCATAAACACGTAATTAAGGCCCTTAAACACAATCATAACAGTCAGAAACTGTCCACATATAATACTGTACCTGGACAAGGCCTAATGAACCTAGACACACACACGGAACCCGAGGCCCAAAAGAGTAAAAGTCGGGCACGACCCGTCACTAGTAGAAAACTACCCATTGGAACCGGTTGTAAACTACCCTTTGGAACCTTTTTTCATAGGTTCTACTGCCATAGATTCCTTAGATCCGGAGCTTTGGAACCGGTTGCACGAAGGTTCCAAAGATGACTTTTGGAACCGGTACCCTTGGAACCTATTTTAGTTACAACCGGTTCCAAAGGGTGTACTATTGGAACCTGTTGTAATTCACAGCCGGTTCCAAAGGTGTCCCATTAGAACCTGTTGTAATTACCAACCGGTTCCAAAGGGTATACCATTGGAACCTGTTGTAATTACCAACCAGTTCCAAAGAGTGTACCATTGGAATCTGTCATAACTCTCAACCGGTTCCAAAGGGTATACCATTAGAACCTGTTGTAATTCAGAACCGGTTCCAAAGAGTGTTAATTTTTATTTTTTTAAAAATTACATATTCAAATCTACAACAATAATACATAAAAGATAATCTAACACGCATGTCAACAATATATTTACATGATAAATTATTAAAAGATTGCCACATTTATAAATATCAAATTGAAAATTACAATGTAAATGTATATCGTCATGGTACGTACACACATTAGCCACATCAGGCTACTAGCTAAGCAAGGACCGCTTCAAGTGCACTGAAATTAGTCACATTAGACCCGTGTTTTAAGTAAACACGATATCATGTTCCATAACAAAAAGACTCACACATCAAACTGCAATACTTAGAAGATAAGGACCCTTTACGAGTGTTCGCGGGTTATCTTGCATCTACAACAAACGATCATATGCACTTAAGGTCAGTCCCTCCACAAACCGCACATGGTTTCACCTGGAGATCAGATAAGAGCATAAAAATCAGTCAACCAAGTCATTTAGTTACACAATTCAGCCACAGAGTATGAGAAAACACCACAACATCAGTGTACCTAATATGACTAAAATAAACATTTGAGACACTTATGAGTTATGACCGTTACATTGACCCTGGAGAAGATTATGAAGTTGTATGTCTATATAAACATGAAAAGGCAAAGAAATATGCTGACGTTTCTCGGTCCCATTAAAATATTGATGATAAATTGAAAAACTACAAGGGTGATTACAAAAGGAGATTACCTAGAGCCTGGCCTCGCCACGTTATTGAAAATCTTCTTGGCAGCAGCCTTGGCTTCCTTCTCACTAAGAATTTGCATTGCGATATCATCATCCATACGTGGATCGAGAAAACACTCCTTTCCTTACAAATCTGTTGATCAAGATAAGTCACAAAACTCTTAAGATAACGGATATGTTCCTTCTCGACTGAGATAAAATCAGGTTTTAGGGGCCATGACGGAGCAACTAAGACACCGGTTTATAATTAGAGTTTATCATCGTTCAGGTTGAATCAATGTAAGTACCTTCAAGATGATAGCAATTAATCAGGTAGGAGTATACCTGAGAGGCTTTGACAAAATCATGTGGTTTCCTGAGAGTTAGTGCGTACTCTTCAATATATAATTTCCATGGATCGAAGCATAGTGAGTGATGAGTAGCTAGGTAGCTCATTTAATTTGTAGCTTAGCACAGGTGTTTCGGGCCTTGTTCCAATCTATTTGATGGTAAGGTTGAGTGTGAAGCTCCCTTCTGAGTGTCTTACAAGTGACAAAAAATGTAAAGTATTCCTTGGAATAATAGATGTCATAAAATTTGCATAAACTAACACTATTGAAAAGGTTCACCGCATAATTCAATTAATTCAGATGAGCATGTTATTTTAAAATAGATGGCGTCAACATAAAAAAATAAATTGAGATATGTGGTATAATAATTTGGGATGAGTACATTGATAAATGACGTAATAAAAAAAAAGATAATGCTTGTTTATGAGGGCACTCTCCGTCTTAAAGTTAACACGGGTCAAATATCATGCCGACAAATATATTACTCTTTCTCCTACATTCTTATATATACAAGTGGTAGGAATTTGACCCGTTTTATGTTCAAGACAAATAGTGTCGTCTCAAGGGAAACTTGTGACAAAAAAAACATCCAATACAAAAAAATTCAAGTGTTTCTACCATAAATCTAGTAAGAACGATGGAGTATCAATCAAGAAAATCCATATATGTCTACACATTTTAAATCTAGTAAGAACTATGGTGTATCAATCACCAAAATCCATATCAGTCAAGAAAATACATCCAATATGAAAAAACCTAATGGATAGAGCTGCTAAAGAACATCATTTGTTTGATTCAAATTAAAATCCAAATCTCAGAAATCCATAAATAACATCATTTGTTAAATCAACATCATGTAGTTTCCTTGGTTGAGTCATATAGAGTATTTAAAAATGATAAGTGGCGCTCATAGCCCATCATAAATATAATAAGTGGAACCATGACACATCAAATTAAGGAACGTGACGAACATGAACTTATATTAACAAGCACGATTCAAATACTACGTAAGTAGATCGATGGAGTAAAGTAGATAATGAGTAATAGTTAGAAGGTGATGGACAGACAAGTTGCATGGTTATGTTTGAGATGATCGAGTTCACCAGTCACAAGTAATTTGACTGAATGAATGAAGAATGTGCTCCTGCCTGCTGCATCCGATTATTATTTCATGCCTGCTTTGTAACACATCATCTCCATTTATTGTGGACTATAAGTTTCGATTCCAAACCCAATTATATTATCACCATTATTCTAGTTTTTACATGCCATTATGTTTTTTTTTGTAAATCTGTACCGGTTCATCTTTGTAGTAGGAAAAAAAAATTATCTGCTTGGAAATATCTTATGCCATTAGAACTCAGATGTTGGAGAAACTATAGAAGAGAACTATCTAAATCGTCACCTACAATAGCAAAGATGAGATTGTTGGGTGCACACAGTGATTGTATCTATCTCCAAATTATGACACTCCTAAACTAACAAACAAACCAACAATAAATAAAACAGATTTGTAAATTAACAAACAAACCAACAACCAACCTAAATTATAACACTCCTAAAGCAATAAAAACAGATTTGTAAGACAAATTTACACAACTAAATCAATCATGGCAACAATTAGATCTGAAATAATTCAACAATCAACAAATAGAACTCACACAGTTTGAATGGTGGCCTGGTGGGCGGCGTGAAGAGAACAGAGGCGGAAGGTTTGAATAGTGGCCTCTTCGTGTCTTCTTCTTCGTGCATCTTCTTCATTTCGTCAATCTAGGGTTCTTCGTGTTTAGGTTTTAGGGGTTCTTCGTGTTTAGGGGTTCGTAGTGCGTTAGATTTTTATGTTTATTTCTAATTTCTAAGTTTCATTTTGGGGGTTTCATTAGTTGGAATTTCTAATTTGGAATTACTTACTCCGAGTCTTTGGAATCATTTGCTGGGAAAGTAGGTTCCATTGATAGTGTCTTTGGAACCGGTTCAACTTACAATGGGTGCAAAGTTTTTAGTAGGGTCCAAATATTTTACCCCCGTACCAGGTCTTTGGAACCGGTTCAACCTACAACAGGTGCCAAAGCATTTTAATATGGTCTAAAAATTTTAGACACATCATTTTTTTGATAATGAATCAAGTGTGTACCGCGGGTGCTCTACCCAACCTGCGCTCGAGCCCGGGCCGCACGTGTGTGTGTCACAAAGGCCCAACCATATCAATCACCCTAAAAGGCTCATTTCTCACACAACTAATGAAAGTAGGACAAGAGAGTCTCATAAAGAGCTCTCAAGCCTTAAAATCAACTGATGTGGGAAAGAAAAGAAAGATGAAAGGCAACTCCAACTTTGCTATCATCAAACAATCCCCCACTGATGGCAAAGAGAAACAACGAGGACGAGAAAGGAAGAATTCTGGGTAAGGAAAGGTTGGATACTTAGACGTTCAATGTCTTACGACTTGAATTGACGTTTTAGTGAGATGAGGCAACAAGTTACTTACAATAAGTGAATATCTTTCGATTTGAATTCCTAATTGAGCTTCGATTGAGACCCCCACAACACATATCATACCTTCAAAAATTGGTCGTTCCGCAATATCAAAGTGCAACGCTTTTAAAAGTCATGCGTTTACCCTAGTACTAGTGACTTCTCTAGTGAGAAGTTTTATCTCTCAACCAAATGGCGGCAAAATCATCACACGCACGTAGGTGACTTTAGTGTTTCTCAATATATAGCACATCTCGCACAAGTCATCATTAGGGACATAAGTCCAACCTTTATTTACTCACACAATCCATCAAGTGCGTCTCAAAGCACCACCAAAACTGGCTAGGGATTATGTATCGCCATAAGAATGTAAGCTTCTAATTCCATCAAGATTCATACTCTAATCTTGACTTAAGAACCTCAGCCCCATTCCCCTCGATGATTCGAGAACTACTCTTCTCGTTAATCCTTTTGTGAAAGGATTTGCAAAATTGCGTTCAGACTTTACATAGTCCACCGCAATCACTTCATTTTTCAGAAATTGTTTCACCACAGCATACCTGATTCAGAAATGTCTTTTCTTGCCATTGTAGACATCATTCTTAGTAATACTGATGGCTGCTTGACAATCACAGTGCAGGGAGACTGGTGCAACGTGTCCCCCCCCCCCCCACACAGGTATGTCAGCTAGTAAGTTTCTCAACCAATCTGCTTCTTGACTTGCCAGCTCAACAACAATAAACTCGGACTCCATGGTGGAGGTTGTTATACAAGTTTGTTTCGCAGACTTCCACGATATAGCTCCTCCACCTAAGGTGAACACATAACCACTTGTGGAATTTGATTCATCGTTACCTGCAATCTAGTTCGCATCAGTATATCCTTCCAACACAGCAGGATATTTACCGAAGTGCAGACATGAATCAACGGTCCCTTTCAACTATCTTAGCAAGCGTCGGAGAGCATTCCAATGTTCACCGTCAGGGTTATGTGTATACCGACTTAGCCTACTAACAGCATAAGCAATTTCAGGTCGAATACAGTTCATGAGAAACATCAGACTCCCTATAATTTTAGCATGCTCTTCTTGGGATACACTATCACTCAAGTTTTTACGCAACGGCATACTAGCATCATCTAGCGGGTGTAAGATCAAAACTATCAAATTTATTCAACACTTTCCCAACCTAATGAGATTAACTTAAGGATATTCCAGATGAGTTTTTGATCAATTTCACTCCAAGAATAACATCACCTTCTCCTAAGTCGTTCATCTCAAAATGTGACGACAGAAATTGTTTGGTTTTATTTACAACAAATAAATTACTACCAAGAATTAACATGTCATCAACATTGTAGACACCCACATTTTGACCGCTAGGTGTCTATAGCAGTTTCCGAAAAACACTCGATAATGATCGGACGTAAACATGACTTAATACACTCGATTATTTTGAACTCGGAATCAATGGTAGTTGGCACGAGCTTTTAGCGGAGTAAAAATCTCACCAAACCAACCTCAAATTCAGGCCTAGTGGATCGTTTCCAGTCAAATGAGACTAATTTGGGTCAAAACCGAGACCAAGGGCAAAACCGTCTTTTAGCGACCGAGTCAAACCTCGGTCAAAGCCATTCTCGAGCCAAAAATATCTGACGCGACATTCGAGAAGCCAATTCGAAGTCAGATTCCTTACAAAAATCAGCTACAAAAAGGATTAAGCAACTCGTTAGAGATAAAACTCGATCTCTAATAGGAATTCCCACCCGGCTAGACCCACTCGATCGAGTGGACCAGCTCACTCGATCGAGTGGACTCTTAAAATCAGCCAAAGTCGGATTTCCCCATGAAAAACCGGAATCCTATTCCAAACTGGGTGTTTCTTCCCATGCAAGTAACCTTTTCCTATCCAAAGACGAAATCACACTTCATCCCAACCGGTTGTTTTCTTCCTTTGCAAGATATCAATCTCCTATCCCAAGTCGGTATTTCATTCTATAAATACCCCTCCTACACAACACAATTAGAACGATTTATACATCAATTATTCACATCAATTCATTCATACATCCAACACATCCATAACATCCCGACATTCAAATACTAACCCGAAATTCTAGGCAATTTTAGGAAAACCATATACAAACCCGAGAGCAAAACTCGCCAAATCCTCTCCCTAACCATACACACCATAACGTACCTACATACATCTTAACGCTCCCGCGCCCAGGCCGCTACTACGAGTCCGTTTTCAAGATAGTTAAGCATGTAGGTTGAAGGTGTTACAAAATCCCGACTTCTCCCTTTTCTTCTCCTTTTCTCGTTCGTCCCTGTGTTTTTACGGGTCGTCGTCACGTCTTTTTTTATTTCTTTTCTCATTCCTAATATCGATATTATCGTACTATTTTCAATAAAGTGTCGTCCCTAGGATTCGATATCGACTCTATAGTCGAATATCGGATCTAAAAGGAATCAATCATTAAAACTATTTTAAGCATAATCTCGTTGATGCCGAAATAATCGTCACATAGTCCTAAAAAGACTAATACGACATTACAACGCGGAGGGATTTATGTCGATTCAAAACAATTTCTAAAAACATCTTTTTTACAATCACTCTAAGTATTAGATCTTGATTTCGTAGTCGAATGTCAAATATTTACGAGCTTTGAAAATTTTAAAGTCGAGTATAAATTGTGCCGTATTTTTACACGACTTAGCAAAATCATCGGTTTTCAAAAATTAAAAGCAATTTCGAAACTTGCAAATCGAGTCACCACTCGAACAGGAGGCACTCGATCGAGTGCCATAGCCACTCGAACAGGAGGCACTCGATCGAGTGCCATAGCCACTCGATCGAGTGACACCTCAAAGAATCGGGCAGCAACTTTTTCAAGGGATACTCGACCGAGTCCTTCCATGACTCGGCCGAGTAGCCCCAATTACGCCTACATAAACGCGTCTTGCACGCTATAAATCTCGACAAACCTTTTCAAGCGATTTCGATCAACACGTGTCAAGTCTATCACGTGAATCTAGTCCTTTCAAAACTGCGTCGTGTCGTGTTTACTTCTTCTAACTCGTTTGCTTCTTTATCGCGATTGTTGTATTGTATCGTTGGTTGCATTGTATTTTCGGGTGGTATGCCGCTCGTATATTGTAATCGTTGTCGCTTTTATTTCGTTGTTTATTTTATTGTACTAAAACGAACATCGCATGCTAAAACAACTTTGACGTTAGTTTAGATGCATTAAACGACGTAGTCAAACATAATTCACATGTTTAGTCAAAACGCTCTTTGCATATCATTTAGCCATCATACTAACGCGCGTACACGAACAACGAACGATATCTTAGTAAAGGCCGCTAAGTGCGGGCGGGGTTGGGTGTTCTTTGTGAACTTCCCAACACGTACCCTCACCCCTTACTCAGAACCGTGGTTTCCGGATGTCCGAAACCGTTGGTATACGAGAGTCATTCAATACACGGTATCCGATAATGTCGGTATCGGTATCGCAATGCAAAGGGACGAACCCAATAAACTCTGAAATCGGAATGGGCCGTACTTTGTACACGGTCCACTACGACATAGAGTGGGTTCGAACGGGCCCGAACTCCCACAAAGTTCGGTGGCGACTCCACTTCGATTTAAATTTCAATTCGAGATCAATCTTACGACGAGATTCATTCGCCGCCCCAAACCCGCACGTGGCCGCGTCGGGGTGGACCTATGTCATGTCCACAAACATATAGACAAATAATCACACATTCTGATCCAAACATCTTGGAGTACACACATGAATCAGAATTGTTAGTTATGTAGACATCTTCAATCAAAGTGTTGTGAAATTTCTCATACTACTGTTTAGGTGCTTGTTTTTAGACCATATAGTGATTTTCTCAATTTACACGCCTTACCTATCTTGACCCTTTACCACAAATCCCTCGGGTTGTGACATATAGATCTCATCATTTAGGTCACCATTTAGGTCAATTCCTTCAATTCTTTATTCTTTTCCTCCACACTAAACTCAACATTTTTTCACTTTATACCCCACCTTTTACACTTCATACCCCACTTTCTATTCATCTCTCTCACTTTAACTCCACCATTTATTATTATTTACTCCTCCTTGGTTTCCTCAAAAAAAAAATTGGGGATGAATACTTGGAATAGGAGGGAGTATTAAATAAGCAGAAACGAATTCAAAACAAGCACAATCACCACAAGCATTTTCAGTTAAGAATGTTGTGACAAAATCATCTCCAAAATTCTTTTCAATTCTAGACCTCTTACTCCTTCTAGATTCAGTAACATGATCATCAACCGTACTACTAGTCTACTACTAGCATACATAGAACTATTAACGGGATTAACAGGCATAATCTCAAGAACTTAATCCCAAAATAAACTAAACTTTGCATTCCTTCCTCAGCTACTTATTCACTTATTCACATCACTTCCCCCGATTCATCCATATTTCCCCTAATTATCAAATACTTTTGGATTGCAAATCATATCGCCCACAGACCACAATTATCAGTCGGGTCATTGATAAGTCAGTATTTTACCGACTTTTGTCCCACATTTCTCCTCTTATTTGGTCAGTTTTATAAACCATTTTATTATTATCAAGTTGTTTTGTACGGGGTATTTATTTAGCTTATTAGTCGAGTCTAGCTTAATTAGTTTCCAATCACGTTAAGTTAAGTAACCGATCCGGGAAGAACCGGTACAAGAAAGACGGGTCACGAAAACATTAAGTTAAAAATTAGCCAAGATAAAACCCACCTCAACCAAGCACAATTCAATTACCCGTCAATCTCCCTACATCTCCGGCCAGATTCGGGCACCACTCCAAAACGCACAGGCCACAACTCACTCCAACCATCATTCCCAGCCCCGCACTGCCACTCAACCTCCGCCCAATACATGCAAATCATGCAAACACTCCTAATGAATTTTAAATGTTACGCTGGTAACTCATTAGTCACTACTCTACTCAGAGCATGCAACAAACCTTCAGTCAGGAAATTATAAACTGATCGTCTTCAAGGGCCAAACCAATTGAATAATGCATCCAGCAAACACGGTAGTATTTAGGTGAATAAAAGAGTGACAACCATAACAGAGTTTCTAAACAAAACTTAGTAAACAATCTGAGCATGCAATTTCCAAAATCCAAAATCTAGATTATCAAAACCAGAAACAAACTAAGGTAAAACTTAAGCCTTGTCGCTCTTGGAAGCAGTAGCAGCAGCTTGACCACGAAGTCGACCAGTCCTGCGGGCAGCAATGAGACCAACCTTTTGCCCGGGTGGGGCATCCCTGCGGACAGTACTGGCGTGACCAATATGTTGATGGTTACCACCACCATGAGGATGCTCGACTGGATTCATAGCAACACCTCTAACCTTGGGCCAGCTGTTCCTCTTCACCCTGTACTTGTGGTACGCATTTCCAGCCTTTAGGAGAGGCTTCTCAGTACGACCACCCCCAGCAATTTGACCAATCATAGCACGGCAACCACTTGGGACTACCTTCTTGGCACCTGATGGAAGCTTCACCCTACAATTCGCAACCAACACAAAGTTACAAATACAATTATACAAGGACAAAGCAACACCAGACAAAGGCATACTATAAATAAAACATGGCTGATGATCCAATTGATTCAAGTAGAACATCCCCGTTCGATTCGCTAACAAACTCCAATCAAAACACTAACAAAGGCTACAACAAACATCGCCTTCTACCTTAACAAACAATACCAGTACTCAGACAACTGAAACAACCCAGAGTAATTCCAAAACAAACATGGCTACAAACCCCATTTCAACAGAAAGCCTCTCCTTTCCTAAATACTCCCTCCCGTTTTAAATAATAATTAAACAAATCAACACCAACGCTAACCAGAGACAGTTGTAAGATTATGATAATATAAGAGCGAGACGAATTCGAAATCCAGATCCGTTCGAAATCAAACATAAAAGCATAACAAAGTGCGTCCAACAAATCAACATACTAAAAAAACAAATTAAAAAAGAATAAAAAAGAAGGTAGATGGGATACCTGGAGGTGTCATTATCGGGATTGTGAGAGATGACAATAGCATAATCACCAGAAGCCCTGGCGAAAACACCACGATCACCGACATGGTGCTCGACGTTGCAGACAACAGCACCCTCAGGGATGCTCCTGAGAGGAAGGACATTGCCGACCATGAGATTGGCCTTCTTACCGCAGTAGAGGAACTGGCCGGTGTACATGCCCTCGGCGGCGACGAAGAGCTCCTTCTGGTGCTTGTAGCGGAAGGGGTGGCGGAAGGTGACCTTGGCGAGGGGGGCGCCGCGTCCCGGGTCGTGGATGATCTCCGTGATCACACCCTTCAGGTACCCATTTCGCTCCCCGAAGTCGAGGGTGCGGAGCTTGGCCGCGCCCTTGCGGTGGTGGGTGTGGGACTTGAAGATGGACCCTGCTCCTTTACGTTGTGCCCTGATGACTCTTCCCATTTTTTGTGTTGTTGGCTGCGGTTGGATGGGAAATGGAAGAGTGGAAATGGAGGACTATCAGGGGGTTTTGTGCTTTTATATCATGGCAAGAGTTGCTTAGGGTTTCTCTTCTTCCCGGGCTTTCATTCATTTTCCCACTTTTCTACTATGTTTTGGGCTTGGCCCAATAGGCAGCAAATTAATACTCACTGCGTAGTTATTCACCTCATCAAGTAGTATCATTTTGATTTTGATAGCAAACGATCGAGATAAAAAGAATACGTTACAGAATATTGGACTAAACTTTGACGGAGGAGATCATTTTTTTTTTATTGATAAAATAAAAAGTCATAACAAAATTGTATAGGATTATTTCTTTTTGATTCATGATTGGTGTTGTCCCGTCGCCCCTTTCTCCCACCTGCCGGTGATTATGGTGGTGGATTAAATTAGGATTTGGATCTAGGTTTGCTTTGAATGTTATGGATTTTAAATGTGGAACTTCACCTCGGTAGGTTTTGGGTTTGACGGTGATATATATATATTCCTAATGATTTTTTCCGTATTTTCTTGTCTTTAGTTACAAAGTATTTTAATTTAGGTAGTCTTTTTTCAGTGGCTTTTATGGTCGTGTCTTTTATTAGTGTTGGTAATATTAAAGATTCTTGTGAAGTGGTTTCATCCGTTTTGCTGTTTTGCTCTAGACACTAGAGTTTGGTTGAGACATTCTCCTTCTCTCAACTCTCTACTTGTTGGATCATTTAGACCATGAACCTTCTGATTGTAGAGCTCAATCATGAAGGATTCAAGGTGGAGGAGTTTATTCTCCATCGGAGACAACAACTCAATAGTATCAATGACTTATGAGCTGACCACTTGTATTGATGAGATGGATAAAGAAATTTGTTCCCAATCTTCCCGTCATCATCAACTCGCCTTAGTTTAAGGACGCTTTTCTGTTTCAGCTATATTGGAGTAGTTGTTACGAGTATTTCTTTCTTGCTGTAATGTATAATAAAGGATTTTTTTTTTATACGGGGTCTCAAAGCTCAAACAATGAGGGGCCGTTTGGTATGAGGTATTCATGAAAGGGAAAGGGAATCAAAGTTCACGATTCCCTTTGTTTGTGTTTGTTTAGCTAAATCAATCATTCCCTTCCCCCTCCCTTTCCCCCAAACTCCTCTCCCTTCTTACCCCCACCCCCAAGGTAATTGGATTCCCTTTCCCCCACCCACCAACCTAGTCATCACATCACCATCACCAACAACTAGCACCATCACCACCACCGCCACCACCAAAGTCCACCCACCACCACCACGACCACCACCACCAAGGCCCACCTACCACCATTACGAACACCACCACACTTTCGGGTCATGTCAAATATGAGTCGATGTTGGGTCAAAATAATTTTTGATACCTTAATTTATCAATTAAAAAGAAAACACATTTTTTAAAATTTATCGTATTGTAGTAATTATTACTCCGTATATTTACCATATTTACAATTAAAAAAGTGTAAAAATAATACTCCTTATATTACAGGTATTTTATTATCAAAAGATACTACAAAAATCATTTTTTATTATTTTTATAATTTAGATATTAATTTTTTTAATTTTTAATTTTTTATTTTACATAAATATAAATAATATGATGGCACACCGCTAATGTTGAGTTTGAGTGAAGGTTGGGTGAAATTCATTCTCTTTCATTGAAACCAAACAACTTAAATTTGGGGTAATCCCATTCCTTTCCCTATGTTTCCCTTTGTTGATTTCATTCTCTTTCCCTTTGATGAACCAAACGCCCCCTGAGTAATCTCATCCTCTCCAACGGACAAAAAAAGGGAGTATATACTCCGTATTCTGTTACGATCCTCTGCAGACAACTATTTACACTCAACCTTCCAGCAACCCAATTCCGGGGTATCGCACATTAATTGAACGGTGGCTTTTGAGAGTCCCTTTTCTCCAGGGCCGGGAATGAATTGGTCAGTTAAGAGTTTAGGCCACACCCACCTCAGTTTTGCTCCCAAACTGTGACATAGTAAACGTAGCTGCAAATCTGCAAGTACATATATAGTGATAAGCTTTTTACATGGAAGTGTTTTCAGTGAGGTTTACTTTCGAGCTTGGGGCCATGCATTTTGACTGCTACGCCATCTACTCTCAATAAAATATAGAGAGTACGTTCATATCCATCAAAATACAGGAGGATGAGCAGATACTGAACTTCTATTTACAGATTGACAGAGAGAGAGATTTTTAGTCTCGTCATCGTCACTGGAGCATTGCAAGTGTCGAGTTCAATCACCCGGACATCTCCACTGGTTTGGTTTACTGTGTGATTCTCTCTTCTTGAAGAAGTACATACGGATCGATATATTGTGGTTTAGCAATTGGGGTTGTGCTTCCGTCATGGACAAATGTCGGCCCAAAGTACTGCAGTAAAATAATTCATTCAGTAAAAGATACTGCAGTCAGTCAGGCAAACAATCTGTTATCTTACATTTCTTTCAAGCGTGTAGCTAACATGATTAGCCTGACAACAGGATATCCCCAGTCCCCATTGACAATAATACCGAAGAAATCAGAATATTGTTAACCTATCTACATAGTATTCGACATAGTATTACATCTCAGTGTGAGATTTGACCTGGTCGTTGTGCCAAAGATGCAGGTGGCTGCCACTTTAAAATGCTAAAGCGATAGCCTTCAAAAATCAAAACCTTTATAGCACAGATGGCCTAGATTTAATGGGGTTCCTGCATACGTGGTAAGACAACAAAATGCCCCCATTCCTAAACCATAAGATGCACAAAAGACAGGTACATGGAAGGACGGTAGGAAATTATGGGTGAATTAAGAAAATTTACAGACCACAGCAGCAAATGTTCAATAGATTAAATGTTTCTGTAATAGGAAGTCATGACGTTTACCAGATACAAAGCAGCGAAGGAGGCAACTGTTACGAGAATCAGTGGCCAAAATGCTAGGAAGAATGTTCCACCAAGTCTTAACAGAACTTTAGCCCGTGGAAATAGCCCCTGTTCAACAAGTATGAAAATGGATGTTGGAATCAAATACTGCTATGTATCTTTCCTAAAGAATCGATAAACTCAACACTCGACAGTCACTTTAACAAAGAGAAAATGGTGCAAGGGAGGAAATAAAAAGAAACCTACAAGTATGACTTTTAATTAATGAAATGTTTCTGTTCGCTCGAAAAAAAAAAAAAACTAGGGAGGACAACTTAAAGTGGAAACTACTCTAGATTATAGACCAAGATATAGACAGCAGCCATATCCTACTAGATATGCATATCACACAAAGTCATAGAAGAACATTCACATTCGTGGAGTACAATTGCATGACTTAAAGTGCTAATTTACGGCCTTTATCATCAGACTACCCTACCATGATGTACCAAAATAACAGCACAACCAGTTCAGTAATACATACAGAGTTGAATATTGGATGACACATTTATCAGCAAGGGGACAATAATATTGATAATACCTCATTTGATATCGCATGACATATAATAAGCACATAAAACAACGCAATAATTATGCGAGAAATGACAGTGACTTCATTTAAGTTGCTCTGTATAACATCATTTCTTTCATGCAGTAGAAAAAAGAGATAACTGTACGACGAAAAAAGAGATCATATCTAGCTGTTTACAAGCACTAGTGACTAGACTGATTAAAAATATGTATTCCGTAATTTCCAAGAGCTTCATCCAAAAGATTCTTCCTCATATGCATTTGGTGAATAAGTGTCCAAATTTATAAATGTATAGCCTATGCATATATTGTGGGCTTAGATTCAAAGCCAAGAGAAACTTACTGACAAGATCATAATCATAGAAGCTTAAAACTCCAAATCTGTTACTTAAACCTTTTCTTCTTCTCATCTACGCTATATGCCTATAATTGTATATACAACCTTCCCCTGAACATTGTGACAAGAAATGTGTGCAAAAAGGTATATATAGTCAGGACCAATACTGTTATTTGCGAATGTTGAACCTATTAGGATACTAAAAAAATGATTGGGCCTTAATAATCACCTTATATCAAAAGGTTGATTGAGGGGGAATATTGGGATTTTTTTTTTTTTTTGGTATAACAAAGCGCGCACTTAGAAAAGGGATTCGAACCCAGGTCCGTTGAACATGAGGTCGATCATGTAACCAACTTTACAACCTCATACTTAATGTCATTAAGTAATGAAAATTTCTATATATTACACTTAAACTATTTCTCAAAACCTTCCCTCTTATAGATTATTCACGACACGTAATAATAAACTAATCTTTTTCCTCCTCCCTAAAAACCTCTAAAAACCCTAGCCTCCAAAACAAAAAATAAAATTTGGGACTACCACCATTAGGTGATAGCCCCCAATTTTAATTAACTATATAGTTTTTAGTATTCGTAACAGTATTAGTACCATAGTTATAATAATTGTCCTCTCCTTTTTGGAGAGTTTCGCCCCCATCAATTGATGGGTTTCGCTCTCTCTTTTAGGAGAGATGTTCCATCTATGATGGCAGGGAGGACGCGGAAGATCAGTACCACAATCGTTCTTTATATGGTATCTCAAATTATGTCAGATTGGCGGCTACAATATATCAAGTTAGATGAAATCGATTTTCTTCAAAACTTTGGAAGATCCGAAGACGCTCTTGTGAAAAGTTGTATCATTAAACAACGATATGTTGAAAGAGGATGTGCAGAAGCGGAGATCAAAATCATAGTGAAAGATCTTTATTTTAACGAGAGTTTATTTTACTCAAATTTTATAGTATTGTATCTTTTCAATTTCGATATTATTTGTAGATGTCGTATGACTTTTTACTAATGAAATGATATTTTCGCTCAAAAAAAAAAGATTATTCACGACACGTTGCAAATATTTGTCTCAATTTTTTCCTATATAATGTAATTAGTTTACTCCCTCCGTCCTTTATGTTTCTTCCCGCTTTTTAAGATTTGTGAGGGGTATTATATTGAAACGGGAAGAAACATAAAGGACGGAGGGAGTATTTAATTTGGTAATGATTTTAATAACCGTGTGATAAAAACATGATTTAAAACATATATAATCATTTTTTGACAAGTCTAATTGTTCACTATTATATAGAAAAAAATATCGTAAAAATAGTTTTAAAATGCAAAAATGTCGGAAAAAAATAGTGCCCCCTAGCTGAAAAATCCTAGGTCCGCCACTGTTCATACCAATGAGAATACCTATATATGATCACCACTGATCAAAATATGACCTAGTATTATGTTACCCAACCCCAAAATCTCAGCCTAAATGATCAAATTGACTTAATTATACTCCATAACAAAGTACTACCTCCGGTCATTATTTTTTGTCCCATTTCATAAATATTTGTGAGGAGTATTTTAATGAAATAGGGAAAAAATAGTGAACGGAGGAAGTCCTACGTAGAAATTAACCCAATACTCCAAACACCACAACCCGGTTAAATATTCCTAATGATTGGCTCAGTTTTAAACCCAAGACGTAGTCAGCCTAACTCATACTCCAAACCCCAAACCAACTAGCCAAATAACACAAATACTACTGTCCAACTCCAGGTCTGTACACCCTTTGACCTGTTTATACACACACAGTCATACACGGAGAAATACAGAATACTCATCTAGAAACTAACATGCCTTTTAATTTGCCTATAGGTTCCATTCTTCCAGAAATGTGCCTTGGCGTGACCCACCTCTTTGCTTTTAAATTATGTAGCCCTGGCCTGTATTTGCGTAGTTAGTTAGTCAGATCAGGTGCTTCCCGTTGAACAAGTTCACCCCTTCCCAAATTTTGATTCTTCTTCACACTTAATAAAATAGAATGTCCAGTTATCTTAATTCTTACAAGAATTTGATATATAATTCCACAGAAGTGCTCATAGTACTTTCCACTGAAAATTGTAAGCATGCATTTTTTTCTTTCTAGTCTGATAATACAGCCAATGAGAACAGTACAAGTACAAGAACTTAGTTTGATACAGACAAATTTGTAAAAGAGATTCCAATAGGATCTTCATCACTGTAAGTTTTGTTCAGTGAATACAGCACAAAACCGTATCTCACTGTCACTCCAACACTGTACGTAAGTACATGTTAATTAATTCCTAAAAATTAAATATCAACAAATTCCAGAAGAATGGTACTCCATGAATGAACACAGCACAGGCAGCACATGAATCAATAAGGTAATGTTGGGATTAGAGTAGATCAGATAAGCTCTTTCAATCATAAACATCAATATATGAATCAAGAACGTCAATATATCACACAGGCCAAGGATCACATCAGATGTGGTCATTTAAGCAAGAGACAAAAACAAAATGCTGTCAAATGAGTAAACAAAATTAATTAACCTCAAGGCCTTCGCTGTTCAACGCCATCGAAGTCTCCCTCTGATTAGTTAAACTTTTATCCAAATCAGTAGCAGTTGAATTCCTCTGTGAGAATGATCGATCACTCCTGTTTTTTATTATCTCATCCCCAAATGTTCCGGGGTTGATCTCCTCAAGTAGTGAGGTTGGTGAAATACCCCTTTTTCTTAGCTCCTTCATGAATAAAGACTCGGGAGGTTCGCCGTCTACAAGAAATTAGAGATCTTACACATACATAAAACAACCCCCTTTCATAAATACTTAAATCTTCTTGCTCCATGCAAATTAAAAATACATTGAAAAGGCTATAAGAACCCATGCAATTATAGTCAAAGGGAGTTCAAAGGAGCACTGGATTGTGGAACAGATTCAGATCTAAACCTAAACCAAAATAAAAGAACCATGCGGTTGGTTCCTTATACAGATTTGACAGCATACTGGCATGGAAAAAAAGAGACAGCAGAGTCATACGAGTAACAGTTAACATATGGAACAAAATGAAACTTGATCTGAGCATTGTATATTTGTATACGTTGAGTTAACAATCACAACGAACATCATCCTCATTCGAAAAGGATACAAGAAAAGAATTAGACATTCACTACATGTCTAGTATTGTCTAAACACTCGAGATATGCACCTGACTCCCAAGTAGAGACAGAAAGAATGCAATACATCAGCAGGTCAATTCTGTAAAATACTAAAATCCTATAAAATTGTTTATTCAAAAGAAATATAAGCTCGTATGCGACTACTATTGGTAACTCAACAATTATGTTCAGAAGGGAAATCTCAATTCAGGAAAGGACAACAAGCCTCCAAACATGCATTACAAGTTTAAAATGCTCTGTGGCTCTCTTATAGGATCATTTAAATGACTAAATAAGTAGCTTACGGAGGAGAAATCTGCTCCGACTGGAGGGGAAAAAAGTATCAAAGCATCCACAATTCCATATGCACAGTGTATCATCTTCATCGAGATATCTTGGGTGACATTGTTAATAGAAAAGTAGGACATTTGGATGTTTAGAATGGCAAAAAGGGTACGAAGATGGGGTGGTTCATAATATGAAAAGAAGGGGCACGTGGTCAAGAGTTCAATCAGCAAAGGCAACCCAAGACGTGAATCAATTAAGAAGATGACTAGAAGAACAAAGCTTGTGTGGACAGGGAATTGATAACGTGATCGAACACAATCATAAAGATAGACATCGTGGGAAGATAATCAACAACCGTAACGGTAATTAATCAATGTGATAGCATAGTCAAGGAAGTTACCCTTATACACAGGCGGATTAGCGTGTAAGATGCATAATTTAAACAGAGGCCTTTTCGTATATACTCGTATAAGTTTTTCTTTTTTCCATCCAAGAGCACACTTAGAGGGGAGGGGGTCAAACCTGATAGAGTACCTCTGTCGCACTTAGTCCTATAAAAATAGGTGAAGGAGCCACAAAATCATCAAAAAACAGCATTACAAGCGGACAACTTAGCTTTGATCCTAGATTGCTAGTTACATTGTCCTGCGTGCATAGGACAACTTAAACTAATGAAGCATATGTCAACAGTGGCACCGAAACTCATGGGTTGAATAGTTTTACACTTAGGACTCACTTGGGATGGGGTAATTATTCCGGGGTAATAGAGCAAAACTGAACTAGAAAATGACGGAAAGTAGTGATGATGCTATGCGGAAATAGAGAAAAGTAAGGCAATCTAGCTTATTTGGGGAATTATTACTCCCCTCTCCCCCAGTAATGCATTACACCCAATGGAGATTCAATGTCACAACCAAGCAACAAACTCATCCATTTCTAATTCACTTTGCTATATTATCCTTGGAATTATTACCCCATCCCAAGCGAGCCTTGGAGTTGATGATCCATTCAACAGTGATATTAATCTCAGTGCCGCAAGTAAGAAGGGTCAAACACACACAGCACTAACACATAGATGCATCGTTTCCACATGACATGTAACAAACAAATAAGTAGAAGGATGCAGAAAAGTTAGAAGCTTACTGCTGCTGTTATTAGAGGCGTTATTATCACCATCTTGTAATTTACAGCACACCCTGTTACCATTACCATTACCATAACCCAGCTTTCTGATCTTCCTCGTACCAACATCTCGCCACCTCATCCTCAGAATCCCTTTCCCCTCAACTTTTGAATCCAATTCCAATATCCCCAACCCAAACCTAAACCCATGAAATGTAGAAGAAGAAGCTATTGCCATTCCTTTCATTTTTTTTTGTTAAACAACACCGCTAGTAGTACAATTTGTATTATACCAAAACAAATACTACCCTGAAACAATAAGTTCAATTAATTTAACTCCATCACAAAAGACAAAAAAAAGACAAGATCTTTGTTATGGGTTATTGAGTTGGAATAATGGGTTTTCTTAGAAAGTAGAAAGATGAGAAAGGCAGAGAGAATATTGTGACAATAAGAAGAAGAAGTATGCAAGTTGGGGGGTGTTTTGGTTACTGACGAGGGATGATTGGGAAACAAGGAAACATAGGGTGGGTATTTGCTTGAATTTGTGGTTAAGAGTGGATTATCATAGTTTGTGACGTGTGGTTTTCTGCTTCTTTTGTCCATTTCACTCCTATTCTACGCTTTTACGGTTTTACGGCTTTTACCAACTGCGGATCCTCCACTTTTTTTTTTTTTAATGAACGAGGTGGGTTCTGGGTAAATCTTGGGTATATGCATAGCCTGCAAACCACGCACATCAAGTAAACTGTCCGTAGACGACAGGTTCAAAGTCTAGATGACATAGTCTCAAGTCATACACTCCCACAAGTTCGCGCTTGCAGGGAATCATCCACCCCTTTAGTTTAACACAATTTTTTGTTTGGGATCAGAGATACCTGTCACAAACCTATAACGGATCAAAATAAATACCAAATAGGTAGAATAAGATAAAAGTATAATTGGTGGGATCTAGGTAAACAATGTTCTTTTCTCCTCAAGTGATACTTATTTGACCTGTTTTAATCTTACGACGGATATCCGTCGTAAGGGAGACCAACTGCTGGTTTAATTGTACTCCCCTGATTCTTTTTAATTGTAACATTTTTTTAAGATTTGTGATAAATATTTGAGTTTTTTTGTCAAAAGGCACCTAACATTTAGACATTTTGCAAAAAAGGCACCTATAATTTTTTTTTGCCCAAAAGCACCTTAAATTTACATTTCTTTGTTAAAAGGCACCAAACACCAAATTCCGTCAAAAAACCGTCAATATCGACGGTTCTCATCCTTTAATCTTTTTTTCTCAACTATTAATCAACATTCATCCCTTAATCAAACTCAATTAACATCTTCTTACCCTCTTTCTTTACATTACCTTTATTATCTCACTTTCTCATCCCCTTTATTTATCACAAGGCCAAAATATTTCATTTTTCCTTCCCAAAAACCTTAATTCCATCCAAAACCTCTTTTATTTTCCCCTTTAATTGAACCACACATTTTTTTTCTTCACTTTTGCATATTCTCAATTAAAATGACATCTTTAAGTACTATACACATAAAGAATGAAATACAAATGGTTATTAAAACCAAAAATGAATTGACAAAAAAAAATAACAAATGGTTACTCATAACTAGTGTTCCTAGTTTCTTACAACAGAAATTTCAATTCAATAATAGCTCAAAAATTCGTCTAATAACCTCTAATACACATACTCCAAAATTATACCCGAAATTAAGGGTAAATAACATAAAAATAAAAATTGAATTAAAAAATTTAATTTGTTATTGATAACTTAATGATTACTTAAATGAAAAGTTATGATCGAAAACTAATCGATTGAGCAAAAAATTGGTGGTTATGACTTAAATAATGGAGATTGATTGAGATGTATGCAAATGAAGAGTAGCTAGGAACGAGGGTTTGATTAAAAAATGGTTGATTGGGTTTGATTAAGGAAAGATTGAATTTGATTAAGAAAGAAGGGTTGATTAAGAGAGAATGGTTGATTAAGAGATGAAGGAAGATGATTAAAAGAGGAGGATCGTCAATATTAACGGTTTTTTGACGGAAATTGAGGTTTGGTGCCTTTCAACAAAAAAATCTAAATTTAAGGTGCTTTTGGACAAAAAATAAAACTATAGGTGCCTTTTTTACAGAATGCCTAAATGTTAGATGCTTTTTTACAAAAAAAACCCTAAATATTTTAACTAAATGTTGCAATTCCAAAAAAATGGAGGAGTATCGATTACTTTCCTGGTGAGCAGGTGCATCGTCATGGGTTTGTATTTCCTCCATTTTAATGATAGGAGGTGTATCCATTTTACTAAAAAAATTCCATGGCTTCCACTTTCCTACTTCTACTTTTTGAATATTTGATTAGAGTAAATACAAAATTAATTCCTTTTAAAATATCTATTTTAAAATTTACTATCTTTTAAAATTTTGTTAAAAATAACTTCCAAAATTTATTAAAAGTTCAAAAATTGCTCCAAAATTTAATTTTAGACAAAAATGTCCCTACCTTTTTTTGTCATATTATTTCACTCTACCCTCCAACTAAGGGCATTTTCGTCTTATAAATAAATTTGGAGCAATTTTTTAACTTTTAATAGATTTTGAGAGTTAGTTTTAACAAAATTTTCAAAAGAGAGTAAATTTTGAATTTGATATTTTTAAAAGGGAGTAATTTTGAATATGGGGGATAATCCCGTGTGCCCGCGTTGTCAAGACGGTGAAGAAACGACTGAGCATCTCCTCCGCTCTTGCCCGATTTCACAACAAATATGGGACTTGGTAGGCATTAATCCTCTAAGTACCTCGGTTTATGATACCCCACTTTTCGATTGGCTCTCTATGAATGCGAGTAATGATGTAAGTATGTCTGTAGCGGACTGGCCTATTTATTTTGCTGTCACGTGCTGGTGGATATGGAGGTGGCAGAACAATACTGTATTCAGAAGATCGAGAAAATGAAAACCCGTTAGAGCCACGTGCATTTCTCTATCAACAATTCGAGAATACAAAAATGGTCTTCGATAGATTTGATATCTTTATCGCGCAGCCACGTCCCCTGTACATTGAGATTTTCATCCGATGGCTCCCTCCGCCCCACGGTTGGATGCAACTAAATACCGACGGAGCTTCAAAAGGTAACCCAGGCCCAGCAGGTGGTGGTGCATGGTATATTCTGAGATGAAACGGGTAACTATTCCTCGTGTAATAATAGCTAGTACTTAACTCTCGAAGCTTAACTCCTACTCGCACAAAAAAAACATGTACAACCTTTATGTCATTGTGTGTGAGATTAGTCTTGTTCTGTTTTTCGTGCATTGCTTTGCTGTGTTCTTTGTTTTTGTTTGTGAAGGTCAGATGATTGGTGCGACAACGGGCAGTTCTCGGTATATGTAAGAGGTCCAAGAGGGAGAGAGTTGGAAAGGTATTGTGATGTTTGATTGGGACAGGAGCGGCAAGCTAAGGAGGATGAGTGGAAAAGCAAATACATGGTGAGAAAGTCATGGGCCTCAAGATCGATAAACGTCAAAACGACAATCAATACCATGACAAAACTTTGGAACCCGTCGAAACCAATGTTGGGACTTGGGAATGTGGTAGATGCAAAAGAGAAGACTTTCGTCTTCCAGTTTGGCTCGGAATGAGATAAGGCTATGGTTTTAGAGGGACAAGCATAAGCCGAGTTGTATATGCAAATAGAAAGGGAAGCATTAGATAAGGGACACATCCATTGCTATTTTTTCAATTAAGCCATATTTACCCGTTGAAGTGGGGCCTTGAATCATTCACAATTATAGAACTCAAACATAAGTTTTTCCTTGTCATGTATAGATATTCACAGTCTCAATAATTAAGAACCTTTACCTACAATTGAAGTCAAGATGAAAAGTTGGGTGAGGCCGAAAAATTATTATTACTTTTTAAATGCTGATAATAATATAATAAATCATTATTTTAGTAATAAGACGAACCAAGGTTGTATATTACTTTTAAAATCTGGAAAATTTAAATATTCAATCATTTGAAAAGATTTGAAATCTACAACATGAAATTGAATAAAAAATATGTCGAAAAAAAATATTAACACTTAAAAATATGCCGAAATTAATTTAACAACTTAAAAATCATAAAACTTTATTTGATTTAGAGTTTTACATTGGAGTATTGGATAAAAGAAAGTATGACTTGGTAAGGTAAATACAAAGTTTCTCAGGCCATGCAACTTATTGAATTAACTATAACCAATTGAGCAGCAACAACTTAATGCATATGTTTCTCACTAAATACAACCTGAACTCTAAAAAGCACCCACTTTTACCTACACAGCTTCGCCCCTGTTACAATGGAACAACTTTTTTCAAAAAGTTATTAGATTTATTTAATCATTTTTTTAAGAAAAAAATAGGAGTATCTAACAAGTACTGAGTATTATTAAGTTTAGTTGTAATTGACTAGCTTTACTTTTTAGGTTTAAGAACTTAGTCTTAACATCAAACTTGATTTATCAAACGAAGGACAAACTTATTTTTGTAGGGGCAAACTTTTGTACATACAACCCCAATGTCAAAAACCTCTCATTGTTGTTGCTATTACACTTCGGTTCATTTTAGAAAGGTGAGGTGTATAGTAAGATTTAATTTCAATTTAAAATAAATTTTGATTATTTTGAAAAAGATGAAGTATAGTTGAGATTATTGTTTTTGGGTCGTGCTTTTTTCTAACGAGGTTTTACTCAATCCTAACGATACCGTACTGATTTACCCTTGTCATTTCACCACACTCTCAAAACTTATTTCTTATTCTCTCTAAAAAAAATTCCCAAATCCAATCTCCCATTAACCTACCGTGATTCCGTGAACAACCAATATCCAAAACACAAGCATTGGAACCCTACACAATACCAAACTCTATCCAGTCGAGAGCGGTCGGTGTGGTGGAGCGGCTGAGGTCCGGTTGTGGTGGGTGGATCTGGGTGGCCGCGGGTGTGATTGGGTCAGTTTGGGTGAGTGAGGTGGTCAGGTCGGATCAGTCTCGGTGATGGTGAGTGGGTTGGTGTGTGAGGGTGGTGGGTGGGATGCTTGCGGTAGTTAGCATATTTCAAATTTCTTCTTCTCTTTTTTAACTTAATTTTTCTAAATGTTTATATATATTTTATATAAATTACAGTATATCATAGTTTTATATTTACAATAATATAATTTTTTTTTCATTTACATACAAAACCCTAAATCTTAACCTAAAAGATTAAGTTCAAATAATTATTAATTAAACAATAATATGGAGTAATACATTAATTAAGTGAATAAGTAATCGATATTACGTCGCTAATAGTCGGATTAGAATCTTTAATCGAATTCGGAAACGTCAATTGATGTACACCGATAAAAGCAAAGATGAGACAAATTGAATCTTGTATGAAAGGCTAAGAGTTTATGAAAAGGATAAAAGTGAAAAAATACAGAAAAATTCGTTAGGATTGAGTAAATGCTCGTTAGGAAAAAGTAATTTCGTTCTTTTTACGGAGTAAAAAATACTCCGTATATAGAAGAATATAGACGATATAAATAGGTAGATTTGCTTTTATGATTTAGAATCTTTCACGAAAATCAATGAAAATACCGCTCAACTCAAATTTTATTATGGTGTGTTTGGGAACTCGAATTTGGATTTAAAATCCGGATTTGAAATATTTCAGGCATTTGGCAATCTTGGGATTTGGATTTGAAATTGAGACCAAATCCAACCTAGTTGAAATTTGGCTATCTCAAAATCCTAGGGTATGGGTAGTCATTTCAATTCCGTCAATTATCGTTTTTTTTTTTGCGCATAATCTTGTTGAAATACTTTTTTTTTTGTTTTTTTTTTTTTCCGTTTTTGAAAATTTACGCTTTTCTGATGAAAATTTTTCAAAAATAAAAATAAAAATTGGTGACCTTGACTCGACTCCACCCGCCCGAATTCCAATTCCAAGGGTACCCAAACAACATTTTGGATTTGGATTTGGATTTGAAATCTAGAATTTCAAATATAAGAATTGAAATCATGAAATTTAAATCAATTCCGAGTATCCAAACGCAACCTTAGGTCATTTAGTAAAGTTAGATCACTACTCCGTAACAAACAAAAGTAAGGAAATGACATTATGATGGAGTAATTTCTTAATTTACATTACATATGCACTAAATAATACGGAATACAACTGTACAATGAGGATGAGAACCTATGAAAAAAAAAGGGACAATATAAGGGGGCGTTTGGTTGGTGGAGGGGAAAGGGAATGAAATCAACAAAGGGTATGGAAAGGAAAGGAAAAGGTTACCCTTTGATGTTACTGGTTGTTTGTTTGCAAAAGTAGGAGAATCATTACAGGTCGAATCATTACAGGTCGGATATGAATACGAGTTGAGTCAAAATTGGGTCGAGTTATGTGAGTCATAATTCGGGTTATGGTTAGAAATAATTTCCGACGTCTTTCTTTTTACCAATTAAAAAGTTGGTTTTTTTTTTCTCTATTGAGTATGCTGCTATTATATTAATTACACCGTATTTAAAATTTAAAAATTGTACAAGAAACTACTTGTATAATATTTACAATTATTTTATTGATAAATGATACTTTTATAAATTTTATTTTTTAATTATTTTAATTATTTATCATGTTAACGTTAATAACTTTTTAATTATTATTTTAAATATAATAAATTAATGGCTCAGGTCTCATATGAGTCATCTCAAGTTCGGGTCAAATGGGTCATAGATCAAAAAATATGGACCTTGACTCTAAAATAAATGGGTCAAGTGGATTGAGTCAAAATTTAACGGGTTTGGTGGCGATTGATGGTGAGTCTATTGTGGACATGACATAGGTCCACCCCGACGCGGCCACGCGCGGGTTTGGGGAGGCGAATGAATCTCCATATGAGATGGTCAAATTGAAATTTAAATCGAAGTTGGAGTCGCCACCGAATTTTATGGTTATTCGAAACCGTTCGAGCCCACTCTATGTCGTAGTGGGCCGTATACAAAATACGGCCCAGTTCCGATGTCAGAGTTTATTGGGCTCGTCCCTTTGCATATCGATACCGATGCCGACTTGAGCGGTTAATCGTATATTGAATGACTCTCGTTGCCAACGGATTCGGACATCCGGAAACCACGGTTCTGAGTAAGGGGTGAGGGTACGTGTTGGGAAGTTCACTAAGAACACCCAACCCCGCCCGCACATTAGCGACCTCTACTAGGATATCGAATGATGTTTTAATACTCGCGTTAGTAATACGGTGAATGATATGCAAACATTGTTTTCCTAAACATGCGAGAAATTGAATGGGTTGCTAAGTCGGTTTAATGCAACTAAAATTAACGTCAAAGTTGTTTTAGCATGTGAGATCCGTTTTAGTATAATAAAACAAAAGATGAGAAGATGAATTTGCTACAAGATAAACAAACGAGTTAGTATCGATTTGTAAATAATAATATAGCAAATAAATATACGAGATCGAGAAAATAAATATTAATCGAAATCTGAAAAATATTGCTAAAAACGCTGTTTTGTATAAAAAACGAAGTTCGAAAAATAATAAAAAAAGAAGGCGCGTCGTGGCAGCCGGCCGCGCGGCTCGCCCGGGATGCCGGCGAGTCGCGTGTCGGGCTGATTTCGAAAGCGGTTTTTTGAAAATTCGATGCTTTTATTAAACCGCGTACGAATATTGCATAATTCGTACTCGACTTAATATTTTCGATATCGTTATATTCGATAATTGACTACGAAATCAATATCAAATACTTCGAATAGTTTTAGAAAAGATATACATTTTGAAATCGTTTCGTAAAAGAATAAAATAAAACGAACGAAAAAGCTAAAAAATGTCTCGGATTTCAGGCCCGTGCGCGAGTCGCCAGGGCGTGGCGCGACTCGCGTGCGGGTCTGTCCGGTTTTTTATTTTTTGTTCGAAATTGTTAATTTTGATAAATCGCGTACAAAATATGAATTAATTTGTACTCGATTTATGTTTTCCATATTTGTCGTACCCGATATTCGATTATGAAATCGATATCGAGTATTCGGAATGAATTAAAATAAGGTTTTGTAAAAAGAAGTTTGAACGAAAAAAAAAAGATGTAACGATTTTTAATATCGTCGAGATCTTAATATAATTCTTTTTGATACAATATTCGATTATAGAAAATCGATATCATATTTTTAAGAATGTTGTTATATGAAAATAGTTTTTGTAGTATCGATATTAGAAAATAAAAAAAAGCGACGTCCGACCCATAAAAAAATAAGACGGACGAGGAGGAGAAGAGAAGGAGGAGAAATCGGGTTTGGTACACCCTCAACCTACATGCTTCTGTTTACTCGGATCGGGGCTCGTCGGGACGTGGCTTGGGCACAAGAGCGTCGAGTGGATGTAGGTGAGTTGGTGGTGGTTCGGTTCGGGCGTGACGAGTGAAGGGTGTCGGGTATCGGGCCGGTTTCCTTCGGGTTTGTAATATCGGTGTATCGATGCTAAGTGTGTATGATAATGAATGATAATTGATGATATTGTGTTGATTCGAGTTGTGATATGATATGATATTTTCTGATTTTTTTCTGATTGTATTTTCTGATTTTTGAAAGTGTTGTATGCAAGGGGCTATTTATAGGGAATTCCCGACCTTGGCTAGGAGAGTTTGAACTACCGTTTAAGATAGGAAACGTAAGAGTTCGAAAGGAATGAGGATTCCGCTTTCTTGTGAAGGAAGAAAGGGAGCCGGCTGGTAGAGGGCTGCTCGGCCGAGTGTTTGCACTCGGTCGGGTGTTTGAATCGGTTTTCGGATAGGATTCCTACTTGAGATCGAATTCCATCCTTAAACGTATTTGTTTAATATTTTGTGAAGCTGATTTTTCGTAGGATTAGAGTTCGAATCAGCCGTGTGAGGTGTCACGGCTGACTCACGCACCTCGGGAATATTTTTGACGGATTTTGACTCGGTCGTTAAAAGACGGTTTTACCCCTGGTGTCGGAATCGACCCAAATTAATCTTATTTGACTCGAAACGACCCGCTGGGCCTGATTTTGAGGTTGGTTTTGTGAGATATGTACTCCATAATGAGCCCAAGCCAAATGCCAATGATTTTGAGCCCGTTTCCGAATATATTAAAGCACGTTTGTATCCGATCATCATCGGGTGTTTGTCGGAAACTGCTATAGACACCTGGCGGTCAAAATGTGGGTGTCTACAGAGCCCCCACTCTGACTGAGGCTTGAACAAGGCGAAAGTCAGAGTAGCTACCAGGCAAATCAAAGATTAGACCTGGCAGACTTCCGGTCGGGTCGTTTAAGGTCCATTAGACCTGCGTGGAGGGCCCGCCAGCCGGAGACTAGAAATGTACCTGAATTGACGATGATACTCCGTGGGGAATAAGACTTGTCATATAAGTCTATGCCGCTGGGGAGTTGATTGCACGGTTTTGCTTGAGTCGTCCTGTATAATGATTTATGCGGAGTTTGCATGTAACACATTTTTAGGAGAAATGACTCGTGCTGGGGAATAAAAAATTGAAGAGGATTTTTTTTTGAAATTTTGAATTTGGAAGAATTTTTGAAAATAAGGTATTTTGACTCTGAGAAGAAATAGGAATGCTCGGGATGACTTAGCTAGATCCTAGGAAAAAAGGCCTGTATGCTAAATCCCTTGGGATTAGGAATCCCAAAGTGAGGAGGAGAATCTGATTTCATGCTATAAATACCCGCTCCCTGCTCACAATTTATTCATAATTCACACGATCCTCTTCTCCCTTCAAAAGAAAAAAAACCAAGCCTTGAGAAACTTATTTCTTCTTTTCTAGAAAATCAATCATGGGTATCGATCGATTAGTCGGAATGTTGCAAGATTGGTCCTGATTTTTCAGGGATGCTGATAAAGTTATTTTGAATCAGAATGGCGTCACCCAGCTATCCACAATCCGCCAGATGCAAGTGGACCGTCACTTTTTGGATGCTTGCCTGTCCTATTGGGATGATACCTATCATGTTTTTAGGTTTCCTCGGGGCGAAATCTGTCCCCTTCCTGAGGAAATAGCTGCTGTGGGAGGGTGGAACCCCATTCTTCGTCCTGCTATCCCCTTTTCAGTTCATGATCCAATGAGGAAATTAAGAGAATTTTTAGGGCTTTCTCATATGGAGGTGTCTCGCATGCTGGAAGGAAATACAGTCTCCTTGATCGACCTGGCTGAAAAATTTATGAATCCAAATGACGTTCGGGCCAGGCCGGCTTATAGCCGTAGGGCCTTTACTTTTTGCATGCTTCATGTCTACGCTTTTGAAGGCCATATGGATTGGCTATCTTGTATGGGCCATGTTAGACTTCTCGCCGTAGCGGATCAAATGGAGATAGAGCATAGCCCAGCTTGGCTGATTACCGGGAAGATCATCCAGGGCTTAGATAATCGTAAGAGGGATCCGTCGATCAGGCTGACCGGTAGCACCCGTCTTCTACAGGTAGGCTGATTTTTTCTCGATTTTCGCAATTTTTTGATTTTTTTCAAATTTCGATTTTTCGGTCTTCCATTTTTTTCGCGATTTCCGCGGTTTTTGTCGATTTTCCCGTTTTTCTCGGTTTTTTCGATTTTTGCGATTTTTTTTTTTACGACTTTGACTTTTCGCGATTTTGACTCTTCAGCTATGGCTTTTTGAGAGGCTATCGATCTTGGATCCTCCTCTAGATGTAAGCCGATATCGCCCGAATCAAGTGATGACAAGAAGACGGACTGTTGACTTTTCTCGCCTTACTACCCAAAAATTCTGGGACGAGCTGTTGTCTTTCCATGGAGGCCCATTGATCCGTTGGACCGTACCTTGGTGGCCCATTACGTCTGGACCGGATTAGAATTGCGAGATAGGGCCCGTTATCAACTAATCCTATCTTTTAGCCAGACGATTCATCTCTATCCCGATCGCATACTCAGGCAATATGGTCGGGCCCAGAGAATTCCGAAAATCGAGGCGGTCGTGAGTGAATCTACTCAGCTAACGGACGCGATGTGTGACATTTGGGCGCAAAGATGGTATACCCGGCACACTTGGCCCGTTTCTAAAGCTTCTCCCTCGATCTGGGTATGAGATTCTTATATGAAGTGGACCCAGGCAGATTCTGCTAAAGCCCGTGCTGCTTTGAAGACTGGTGAAGCCTTTGACTTGCTGCGCCGAGAACAGGCTAAAGATAATCGAGGTTTCTTTGATGATGGCGATACCCCAGCGACAATGGTCCGACTGATGTCAGGCCAGAAAGGGAAGGCTAAGACTTTGACTAAAGGGTCCAGCACTAAAGGTACGTGGGGGAAGATGAGCCCCCAGACGGACTTAGAAAGGAGACTCGGTCCAAGACTGGCAGCTAAGGACCGACTTGGTCCTCGGGATAGACTTCCCGAGCACGTACGAGCTCGGATCGAACCTGTGCAGGAGAAACCAAAGTCGAAGAAGCGGGTTCAAGTAAAGGAAGTTCCACTTGTGATTAGGGAACATTCGCCCCCACCTCGTCGGCCTCGGGATCCGCGTGACCCGAAAGATAAGGGGAAGGGAAAAATGTACGAGTAGTCTCCTAAATTTTATTATTTAAGTATTACTACTATTTTTTGTGTGAATTATTTTTGCGTGAGACATTTTTTGAAATAATAAAAGACATATTAGTGAAAACCGTTCCTATCTTTTCGTTATTGCAGTGGTTGTACCCTTTTGAGGGGTTGCCTACGTATCCACGATTAGTGGAATCAAACCGACCGTAGTATGGAGTGTTGATTTACAATGGAAAATAATGATGACATGTATTATTATGCACAACATGATCGTGGAAGATGAACGAGATGAATATTTAAATTATACTGACCCACAAGAATATGTTCGAGAACTACTTGAAAATGACGGGGACTCATCTATCTCTTTTTCGGAGTCATTTGTTGTTACTCCCGGAACGTATGCGGAGAGAAATTTACACAACTTTATGGCTAGGAGGGAAGAATTACATGATAAACAAACACACATGGCTTTAAAGAACGATTTAGTCGAACATATATGGACTATGTTCCAAGGCTCGAAGCCTCGAACATAAATTAATAAATATGTACTTTTAATGTTATATTTCATGTATTTTTCATTTAATGTATTTTATTATGATTTTTATGTTACTAGATTTAATTTAATTAACCCATTTTTTTTAAATTAGCTTTAGTGAATTATGAAAACAATATAAGTAAATCAATATTAATTATCCAATTATTAAAATAATAAGAAAAATAACATAAGAGGATCTTCTCTATTGTGGGAGAAAATTTGAAGAAGGAAAGAGGAAGAGGAGATAGATAGTGAAAAAGGTAGTAGAGGAAAGAGATTACGAGGTGTCAAAAAAATATAGGATGAAAGAAAAAATAAGAGGATGGAGATGTACTCTCCATTGTACATGGTCTAAAGCCTAAAAGTTAGGGTATAAAGTGAAAAATTGTTGAGTGTAGGTGTGGAGGAAAAGAATAAAGAATTGAAGGAAAAATAAAGAATGATTAAAATTATTTCCAAAAAAAGGAAAGTGAGAAGAAAACCAAACTAAGCTCAAAAAGGAAAGTGGAGGTAATACTCAAAATAGGAGGGAGTAATATTTTGTATTCCAGTTTTTCTAACGTGTGCCCACGTTAATATACTTATTAAAAAAAATAATCACAATGGTGTTACCTAAGGCAAGGATGGTAAATATGAGTTAATATTTAAATTTTTCGTGATATTATCATTTTGATTATTTACTTGATAAGGCCATGTTCTTTTCAGATTTTTTTCAGCCCGTTTCAGACCAGCTCAGCTTTTATGAGCTCAGTCCAGCTTCTATCAGCTCAGCCCAGCTCCTATAAGCTCAACTATAATATTTTCAGCTTAGCTCCAATATTTTCAGCTCCTAAAATAATACTTCAATAATAATAATTATAATAATAATAATAATAATAATAATAATAATAATAATTATATATTATTATTATTATTATATTTTATTATTATTATTTTTATTATAATTATAATTATAATTATTTATGTAATAATGATCATATTATTATTGTTGTTGTTGTTGTTATTTTTATTACTCATATCTCTTAATGTTAATAATAATAACAAATTATTATTATCATCGTCATCGTCATCGTCATTGTCGTCATCATCATTGTCATTGTTATTATTATCGTTATTATTTTCTATTTTTTTTAGTATCATTATTATTATAATGATTATTAATATTATTATGCACTCCATAATATTTTGAGGTCTTGAAATAGATATAACATTCAAATATTTACAACTCTGTCTCAATGCCATTACAATTAATTTACATTTTTTTCACACTATTTTTGGGTGAATAGAATATATATACACACATCATACAATATAGCATATGAGTATTATTTGTATTGTATTAAGATTTAAGATTATCAAAATTTAAAATTTTGTATATTATGTAATCAAAGATATATACATAACATTTTCTATTGCCTAAGTATAAAAAAAAAAACAAAAGTAGAAATCAAATGAATTGGAGGGAGTACTATGATGTTGTTATTATTATTATTATTACTATTATTATTAATTATTATTATTATTATTGTAATTAATTATTATTATTATTATTATTATTATTTTTTTTTTTTTTTATAAAACGAAACTTGCATTAAACACCAAAACAAATTACAAAATGTTAGAGGTGAGCCGAGATACTATCTGGGCCCCCACTCCCTTAGCGATAGCAAAACTAATTCTGGTGAAAATGTGAACTGCGCCACGCGCTCCAGCATCCTGCGACATAGCGAATTTCCGAATCCGCTGGAGCAGAGAGACAGCCTCCGTGTCGAGCTCGCCGAGAGAGGAGAAGGAGAAAGGTAAGAAACCATACCCGATCGCCGTGCAGCGTGCCTGATACTTGGCACACTTACGACGGGCAGCATCAGCGACGACCCGTCCGGGCTCAAAAGCGGTAAGGCCAGACTGAGTCAAGGGCGAGGACCCGGTCAGGTCAACACAAACATCGCGCCCCCTGTCCCACGAGTAGAGCAGAAGATCGGCTGGTCGCAAGGGCTTGTCGTCATCGTCGCAGATGCCAATCTCCACCTCCTTGCCTGCAGAGATCCCCGTCCGGAAGCAAATATCCAACAGTGTGTCACGGACAAGGTTATGGCGATGTTTAATCCCCACAGTACCAGCACAGGAAACCGCGTGATCTCCAAAAATATCATCTCTGAGGCCCCTGGAGCAGGAAGAGCAAGTCCCAGAAAGCGGGAACAAAGGGACTCCAAGGCGGTAACTAAGCACACTGCGATATGTCCGACCGTTCATGGTTTGCCCAAGCCCGGTAATAGGGACAGCCCTTAGCCAGTCAGAAGAATGGTCCCCCTGCTGAGATTTCCACAGGGCAACCTGTCGAGGGGTCAAGGCGAAAACAGATTCCGCTGCTGTAGCAACCCTCGTGAAATATATATATGCCAATTTCTTCATAAGTTTTGGGGCAGCGATCTCAGAGGGGTTACTCAAGAAGTCAGAACCAGTAGCCTCAACAAAACCACTCAAGGCGGACTCAAAGGCAAATCTAGGGGCGCGGATCTCGGAGGGACGAAGCAGGTTAGCTTGCAAATCGGCAGACTGGAGGCGAGAAGCAAGGAAGGCAAAGTGCAGGGCATCAGAGGCGGCAAAGACACCGAGCCCCCCTAGGGAAAAGGGGAGGGTGGCCAGCCGCCACTGCCACTCCCCAAAACCGGGCCCGGACGCCGTGACAATACGCTCAAGACTAGAACGGAGCGCGGTGTCGAAAGAAAGGTGGGCCGACCCAAAAGCACGGGGAGAGCAAGTGCGTAAGGCAAAGTATAACTTAGAAATACCTATGCACGCTCGGAGAAGAAGTAACTCACACTGGGGGTCTTCAATCGTAGCAACCAGGTCCATGAGCTCTATAGTACAGGCAACCCTCTTTGAGACAAGAGCGCCACTGAAAGCCGGGCACAGCTGACCGGCCCTCCCAGGACCTTAACACCATTCGAGAGTCTGGCAATAGCGGAGGGGAAAACACCAGCAAACCTACTCCTCGGGTCTTCGATAGGCCAGAAAACCTCCGTTTTAGTGACGTTAAGATGGAGGCCAGAACGGGGGCCCTCATCCATAATCATCTGGAGGACCTTCCCCACAATAAGCGTATCCCCGACAATAGTACCATCATCGAGGTACCAAGCCTGGAAACAAAGATCGAAGGAGTCCCTGATCCTGCAAACCAGGGGATGCAAAACCAGGGAGAAAAGGAGAGGGCCTAAGGGGTCCCCCTGTTGGACCCCCTGGCAAGAGCGGAGGCAGTGCTCCCCGTAGTAGAGCCTAGCAGGACGGGAGTAGCAAAACTCAACCCAATGGGAGAGGGCAGGACACTGACGCCGAACCTCCCCCAGCATAGTCTCCCTGTCAACCAAGTTAAAGGCATTCTGGAAATCGACAAGTAGCATGGAGAGGCCCACATCAACACCACGATCCTCTACCAGGCGGTTCAAGGAATGCAGAATAGCTTCAACCCCGCTAGAAACACCAACCCCGAATTGAAGGCCCTCAAAATAGCCAACTAAAGATGGGCCAACCAAGTAAGCACCAACCTTGGAAACAAGGCGCCTCCAGATAGTACCCACAGCAATAGGACGAACCCCTCCCCCCGGCTTAACGAGCGGGGTGAGCGGGGCACTGGCAATGTACTCACCTAACACCTGCGGACACTTCCCAGCGAGAAAAAGGTTGACCACCCGAGCGATAGAGGCAATCAAATCATCAGAAATGGCAATAGCAGCACCACTCAAACAATCCAGCAAATGTTGGGCCCGAAACCCATCCCTCCCACAAGACGTGCCCCGGGGGAAACTCCGAATCATGTCCAAAACAACAGACATCGACGCATCAAGACAGTCACCAAAAGGCTCAGACGGGAGGGCAGGTGGGAGAGCAGCTGGGTGCTTATCCTGGAGGGCCCGGAGGGTGGCATCAGTGTACGGAGCTACACCGGACGAAGAAAGAACACGAACGGCGGCCGTGTAATGACCATCAGAAATCTTCTTACGACACTGACGGATGTTGAGCTCGCCTATGCCAATCTTCTCCTCCTCACAAAAAGAAGGGGAGACCTCCGCAAGGGCTTCGCGCAAGAGCAACAACTTCCCCCTGGCATTCCCCAAGTACGAATAGCCCCGGCGATAGCTTCCTCCTGACGTTGTCGTCTAATAGCAGTCCTACACTCCGAACTACTCCTCGGGGAAAAGATCTTCAAGACACAAAGAGGTAAGGCAAGCAAGGAAATCCAACGAGAGACATCAAAAGGGGAGCCAACGACATCATCCAGGGCACCCTTTAAAACCCGCGCGAATCCAAGTCGACACCTAGGAGGGATAGATTTAACCGTGCGCAACCCCTTAGAGAGCAAATGATCAAGAGAAGCCAAAGAAAGGCAAGAGGGCATGTCCTGGTCAATACCTCCCATCGACGGCACAGGGGACGGAACGGGGCGAGGAAGGTCATATAGAATAAACCGAACGAATCCATCCCCACAATCCGGCGCCTCAACATAATCCCCCGCCTCATGTCGACAACAAGAAGTGAGCGAATGGGTCGAAAGGCAAACACCGCACAACCAAATATTCATGCGCTTAAAGGTGACCTCAGCAGAAGAGTAGACAGACAAACTACTGGAGAGGGTTTCTCGCGTTAATACCTGAGCACCGGCACAAAAATGGCGGTTCTGCAAGTGGACGCGCAGGGATTGTTTGGTAAGACCCTTTCCGCACCCGTCCTTACAGTCAGAAAGACCCACGAAGGGACAATGGAAGCGAACTGAAGGAGGCATGGTAAAGCAAAGCAGAGGACGAACCACAAACCCGAAGGACGCAAAAGAGGAAAAAGAAAACCGAACCCCGAAACCACAATAAGAAGAAGGAAACAGCAGCGCACGAGAAGCAAACGACAACACAAACGAGCAGCAAACACAACCGAATCAGCAGCAACCAGCGGGAACCAGCACCAAACACCAACAAATGAACAAACGAACAACCTCCAGCAAACCAGCAAACACCAGCAGCAAACAGAAGGAAAAAGCGAACAAAAACTGAGCCCGACACCACAAAAAAAAAGAAAGAAACACCAGCAACCAAGCAGCAACCATCGGGAAACCGAAAACCGAACCAAGGAGCGAAACAGCAGCAGCAACCAACACCCAACAACACCAAGCAGTGTTTCAGCTCAGCTTCTATCTATCAGCTTCTATTATTATTATTATTATTATTTGGTGTTATAATATTTTTTCTTCATTTTTTAAAATATTATTAGATAATTTATATAAATAATTATTAGTTTCAGTCCCTTTTATTTCAGCTCAGCTTTTATTAGACCAGCTCAGCTCAGCCCTGTTTCAACCGAAAAGAACAGGGCCTAAGAATATTAACATGTATCTAATTGACAGATATTAGAAAAATCATTTTTATTAATAACTATAGTAATCTCCTTGTTCAAAAATTGGGATCCCCTTTTTCACCATTAAAGAACCCAATCCTTTCATATCGTATCCACCCAACTTAAACTATTCCCATATCGTACCAACTTATAACGGTTGCAAAGGCAGAACAATTCAAATTTCAACGCAGCTTGCCACTTTCCCACTACTAACAAAAAAGAAACTAGCCGTTACACATTTCCTTACTTTATCCGCTCTCTCTGTCTCTGTGTTGTGTATTTCCTCTGCATCTATCAAACTATCTGCGATTCACAAGAAACACAAAATACCCTCATCAAAGATCTTCACTTTCTTAAACCAGACACTTAAAATTCATTTGGGTAGTCGTTGAATCAATCATTCATTCGTTCAATGGTGAGCAGTTCACCAATCAGATCGTCTTCACCAATGTCGTCGACGAGGCCAAACCCTAACCCGAGTAATCCAGAAAGAAAAGGAGCTGGGGTTAGAAAGAGCTTTAATGGCTACCCATTAGCCAAATCTTCCCTGGTTTATCAGCACAAAACTCTTGTTCCTAATACTCCTGTTAATAGCCCTGCAGGTACCCTTTTTTCTTCTTAATCAAGATTTTAATTTGTCATTAATTTCTGATTATTTATCTTAATTTGTGCTATTTTTTTATTCATATGAGTGACCTTTGATCTTGTTGTCTGTTTAATCTCGAGATTTTTTTTATTGTTGTCGACATTATATTATTGATGATGTAAAAGTCGATAGTTCTTAAATTAAATAAATACAGTAGTTTTCAATAATTTAGGTATGCATAATTTTGTTACCAAATTGGGACTTTTTTTTTTAAAAATAAAATAAAAACAATTCTAGAGTAATTTGAGAATGAGATATATTATGCGAAACCCAATAATGGTTACAGTATAAATTAGTATGAATATCGCCTTCAACATCGTAGGACTGACCGATACGTATTTAGCGTTATTGTAAAATATTCAAAGCAACAACAGAAAGCTGAGAATCTGAGCTGTTGTGGCGTTTGTGACTTGGTTAGGGGGTGGCCTTGTTGGTGTGATGGTGTCGGTGTGGCGATGGGAGACTGCGCGGCTTGGTTGGTGTTATAATTTATGAACTGCATTCAACTTAAGTTAACCCGTAATTAATCATGTAAGGCCTTTGTTGATGTTGAACTTGTAAGCCTGTTATATAAGATATTACTAGTGTCTAGCTAATTACCTACTGTAATGACTTGTGATGTTTCTACATAATGTCATCAATTGTATTTTCGAGATATGTTTCGTTTTTGTTGGAGTAATCTGCTAAGTAACTGTATTTCTACTACTATTTTCAGAATATGCAAGAGGATCCGATGGTAGAAATCCAGGTATGGTCTCATTCCGAGATCAAGAGCAGAAAGAAAACCAAAGCGATCTCAACGTAAAGCCAATTGTAAGGGCCAAGTCCCCCTCCGTTTGCACAAAGGGGGCGACTAAGCACTTCATGTCTCCAACAATCTCAGCCGCGTCTAAGATCAGCCCATCACCACGCAAGAAAGTATTGGGTGAGCGGAATGAAGCTATCCGCACTTCTGCCTCTCTATCTGATGGCAAATTTCATTTCTTCTCTACTAATTCATTAGACTTTGATGACGTACTTGAGTCAGAGGCTGTCATTCCCACCAGTTTCAACAAGGCATCAGCATCAGAACCCGATGATCAGGATTTTCAACATCAAAATGGTTCTGATTTCAGTCGCGGGGAGGTCAAGATTGAAGCATTAGACGCAGATTTAGTGGTACTTAGCCCCGAAGTACTGCCTATAATAAATACAGCAAAATCTTCCGGTTCCTTGCCTTTAAGTGAGATGCCTAAAGTGATGGTTGAGAAATCTCTCCCGACTTTAAGCGAGATGTCTAAAGTGCTGGTTGATAAAGCGTCTCTTGATGCTGCTGATCAATCTCTTCCACCCTATGATCCAAAACAGAATTATCTATCGCCAAGGCCACAATTTCTTCACTACAATCCCAATTGGAGAACTGATAACTATGTTGGCCAAGGCACAAATCTCGAAGATGATTTTACCTGCGAAAGCGTTTCTGAGATTGAAAACAGCAGCGAAGAAGTCCAGTCTGAAGATTCTCTGATAGACCAAGAAGATGTTTCTTCTTCCTCTTCTTCTTCTTCGGCATTGGGGGTATCTCTATCAGAACCAAATCCCACTAAAAGTCTGCATCTTGATGAAATGATTGAAGCACACCCGGAGCCTAAGAGGTCTCGGTGGTTTACAAGCTGGAAATTAGTTGCTGTGCTTTTGTTGGTCTCACTTGGATTAGTGTCGATTTTGTTGACATCTCATCCAGACATCGGGAATGCTATTTACGGAGATGAGATTATTTCTCGCATGTATGACAACCCCCATACATCTGCTTTGGTTGAACATTTAGGAGTGTTCACTGAAAATGCCAAGTTATGGTCAGCTATTTGTGCTGACTATTTCTCTCAGATACTACAGAATGCAAGAGGAGTTGACAGGTTTAGCTCTCTTGCTTTCGTTAACTTGACTGCTTGGCAAGAAGAGGAAGATTGGGGCTATTATTCTGTTAACAAATTCGAGGTTGCGTCTTATTTTGAGAGTGTAGAAGAAATCCAGGGCCACTGTGAACTTCAAATTGATCAAACTATTTCACAAAATTATGAGGTCAAAGATGAATCTTCTGCACAAATGCAAAGTAGCTATCCTACACCTGAAGAAAACAATTACAGTTCCATAGAAGGTACCAATGCTGTAAAGCTATATGATTCTCAAAGAGAAGAAGTGAAACAAGGTCACGAGATTGAAGATGCCGCTGTTGCACAAATGCAAAGCTATTCTACACCTGAAGACAACAATGACAGTTCTACTGAAGGTGCTGATGTTGTAAAGCTAGATGATTCTCAACCAGAAGAAATGAAACAAGATCATGAGATTGAAGATGACGCTTCTGCACAAATGCAAAGCTACACTAATTCTGATGACAGTGGAGGTTTGACTCAAGAAGCTGAACTTCCAAAACCAGTTGATTCTGATGATGAAGCTTCTGCACAAATGCCAACCTACTTCATACCTGAAGACAGTGAGATTTCGACTGAAAAAGATGAACTTGTAAATGCTGTTAAATTTACAAACGAAGACAATTTTCTGATGGAGAACAACGACATTGTTGTAATGGCTGAACAAGCATTATCAGGCCATTCAGGCGATGAACTTGAAAATATGGTAGATGAGTTCAAAATTGGTGAGCATCAAAGTGGTGTTAAGGTAATTTCTTTGTCCATGAATAAACTGATTTTTTATTTTACTGTCCATAGATCTCTGAGTATGTTATTTGTGCAAAATAAGCAGGAAGTACCAGAAGCTCCAGAGATCCAAACGGAGGTTCTGACCACAAACAAGCAATCTGATGAAGCTAATACTAATGGCGATGGTGATATGCAACCAGTAGAGAAAGACATTATCAGATCATCTGGAATTTCCCAGTTTTTTAAATCAACTGAGAAAAACTTGAATCCGATAGCAGCTGCTGCTATCACCTTAGTAATGGTATCTATATTGGCAGCCTTCATGTATAGGATGAAGCCAAAGAAAGACAGTCCTCAGGCTGATCAGTGCATAGTCGAGAAGGAGCCTTCACTTGATGCAACTCCATCATCTTATAGCGGTCCAGTTGAGGTGGACATGGTTGGTGAGTCATGCCCTACAGAGATGAGCAGCTTTCAGAACACAGCTGACAGTGACAGCAAGAGTAAACCGATGGAGGGAGATGACGAAGTGCAAAATTTGCGAAAGAGTTCTAAAAGGAACTTCAAAAGAGAGTCCCTTGCTTCTTCCTCATCAGAATACAGCATGGATCCATCTTATGGGAGTTTCAGTACCTACAGCGTCATCCATCCCAAGCGTGTAAGTCATTATCCACTTAACGTCTGATCCCACAACCACCGAACACTTGCTCAAAACTGACTGAATTTTCATCTTATTTTCAGGGAGATGGTGAAGTGGTGACTCCAGTTAGACGTTCAAACCGAATCAGGAGCAAGGTCACTTCTCCGTGACAGGAAGCTTAATCTTGCGAAATGATGCTTCCAATTTTTAGAGCTTAGTTAATTCCATACTGCCCTTTTCATTGTTCAGTTAGTTTCTAACTACAGGTCGGCTAGCTGCAAATGACTACGAAATAGGGGTGTGTGTGTGTGTCTCTATTGGGCAAATCTGGTTTGCTGTTAGTGTCTTAATATAGGTTTGTTGAATCTACATTGTGATCATTTGGCAAACTGTTGTACTTTCTATTTGATTTGATTCATATGTTTACCAGCAGATGGCTTTAAACATGCTAGTAGCAAGTACTTGTTGCGGATTCGTATATCTTGCCTTTCATTTAATCAGATACGAGTTTATTATACAATCCTATGATGGGGATGGTTATATAACAACTTAAAGATGTAAATAAAGTTGACCAATATTTGATAGGTGATAGTCATGTTTTATGACGCTCTAATTAGGCTCATTTCACCCTTATTCACACTATTATTATCCGGTTTTAAATGGAGTTTCATGTTTGATGTCGATTTGATATGAACTTGTAATTATGAGTTTTTAGCTCGAGGTTGTATTTATGTCAGGATCGGAGGCCTTGGGTTTTAAATATCATATTCCTGAGCTCATTTTCCATAGAATCGACGAAGAAGCTATGAGAAGAAATGGCATATATGACTAGCTGCACGGCACCTCAGGAAGAAGTTGATGCATCTATTGGATTGCAACTGTATCAACAAAGACTGAACTACAGGCCCATACTCATTGATGATTGAAGACGGGTTTTGTCACTGATGGGTGATACATTTAATGCCTATACAGGCTGCATTCGCCTAGCAGTATATGGGTGAATCAGGCTGCTCTGACCGTCAATTCAGACTACACAGTACAGGATGCTACGCCTACACCTGTTGTGGAATGCCACGATGCTACTCAAATAGTGCAGGCTGCTATTTAACTCGAAAGTACCACGTTCATTTCTATTATTAGTAGGTCGTGGGTTCGGCTAATTCAGAATACAATGTCCAGACACGCCGCGGATTCATGTCGATCTGGATGCAAGGCTGCTCTATATTGGATGTAAAGACCGTGTTTTTGGGGTGAAATCAGTTGTGTTTTGGGGATGCATTAATGATCTGGGTTGCAATGCAATCTGAAGTGCTATTTAAAAACGAAGGCTGCCCCTAACTCGATTAATGGAACGGCTCTATATTTGAAGTTGATTCAGAGCTGCATGGAGGACGCAATTTGAGCTGAAAACGAGTAGTCCCTTGTGTTTGTTCTTGTCTTTTGGGAGATATCTGCCCATTGCACGAGGCACATAAGGGATAGCGAGGGGTGGGGTGGGGTGGGGTGGGGTGGGGGTCGCATTTTGAGTGGAACGCCCATTCTCTCCTTCTCCTTGCCTTAACACGTACTCTACCATGACTGTAGAGCATTTCTCAAAAAAATTAAAATCACGTGCAAAACATTTCACATAAAATGAGTTTGACATTACCCCATTAATAATACCACGAATGTCATTACACTTGTGGCGGCTGACTATGGATGATAATGGGTCCTCTAAAAAAAAATTCGGGGTTGGTTCCGACTCTGAGTTTTGGACCCGGACCTAGACCTAACAAAATTGACTTAATCCGAATAAGTCAACTCGAACCCAAACTGAAAATTCGAGTTTGAACTGTAACCCGAATTGAATATGGCTAATCCGAAACTAATCCGACTATTATTATAGAAAACGAGTCAATATCTCTAAAAAAAAAAATTGAAAATAGCAGACCCGAAATGGACCCGAACCAAAAATAACCCGCCTCGACCCAAAGTCAAATCGACCCAAAGATGACTTGCCTGAAACTCGACCCGGTTGACCCGTTTGTTAGGTCTACCCGGACCCAACCGGTAGACCTGTTCTCATTAAGATATTGAAAAAAAAATGTTATATCAGTAAATGAATAAGACAGATTACTGAGTACAATACTCCCTTTCATTCGTTGGAAAAACATTATTTGAATAATATATATACCCCATTTGAATGAAAATGTATGTTTTTTCAGTTAATAAGAGGTAGGATCGTTAGTTTCAATATTTATATTTTTCATAAACTCATTTATAATTATTAAAGTAGACCATTATCAAAAAATCCTACGGAGTAATTCCTAAATAACCCTAAATAAACCAAACCCCGTCTTCAACAATCAATCTCCTCTAAAATTTTGAGTAAGTCTCCTGAGAGATAGGTCTCTCGGTAAATAGTGAGAGACGACCCATATTAGTCAAATAATTGTGAACGAAGATGAAGTTGGTGGATGATTGAATGGTATCGGAATCCATTTTATAGTATTGTTCCGCCAGATAACTGTGAATGACTGATGAGAATTGATGTTATTAATGATGAATTCGGCGAGAATCGAAGAGTTGTACAGCCAATACCTAGGATTAGAGTGCCGAGGGAGATGGTGGAGAAGTAATTAGGTTTAACTAGTTTTGTGACCCGTGCAATGCACGGGATGCCTATAATATTTCGTATTAGAAAGTATTGTATGTCAACGTTTTACCATACTTTGGAGTGTAAGTTGCGTAAATTTGTTTAACTCGTTCCATGTGTGTGTAGTACATAATATATGTACGAAGTAACCAACAACCGAATACGGATCTGCGTAATTATGTGTGAAGACTCGAGTCATCACGCAATTGTGGTAGAGAGTAAAAGTAGCAGAATTATGAAATCAAATGACAGGATAAATATAGTAGTTTAGTCTACGTTGTAAGCAGTCTAGTGGTTTTTCTGCTTGTACACGTATGTTATTTTGGATATTTGTTAAAGTAGTTCTAATGTTCATCTAAAGAAGTTGAACTTGCCCTCATTGTTTATGAAACCCTTCGTTTTTATTCTTGTGTGTTTTCCCCAACTTTCTTGATTCGCCTCTTCTGGACGGTAATTTCATCTGTAGCAATTGCATTTTTCGGCGTCGGAGTCCCTGCTTATTTCGGCAATTTGGTATGGTGTATTAGTGTTTTGTGTAATAATATAACGGTAGTGGCTCTGAGTGTAACAATAGTGGCACTCACTCTAGGACAAGCTTTTTTTAATCTTTTTTTTGGGGTGTACAATGACGACACATCATCCTCTACCAAGGCATACTTCATGCCCCCACGTATATCCTACCAATTTATTAGTGTACGTATATCCTATCTATGCTTCTACATGCTCATTATCAATGGCTACCAATTTCTTATCATGGTAATCTATACTATCCCAAAATTTTCCTCAAAATGCAAAGATAGATGACGCATTGGAAGATAAAAGCGAAAGAGTGGAGACATATCGTGGAGGATGATGGTCGGTGAATACACGTACGTTGAGCTGAGTTCTCTCCGGCGACGTGTGGGTGCAGGTAGACGGAGGAAGCCATTTGTCTATTAATAGCTGAAGAAGACTTAGATTGTATCCCATTTAAAACCGCAATGCGGAGAGCTTGAGAAACCCAACGGGCAAGACAATGAAGAGAGTTATAAATTAGTGCTGATAGTAACTGCCAATGATTTTATTATAGTGTAGGTAGGTATATTAGCATTAAAATCAGCATAGATGATGAAGAGTTAGGATAGTAGAAGCATAGATAGGATACGTGGCGTCGTTAGAATTAGTGATTGTAGATTGTAGATATGTTAGGATGATGCAAAGAGATTGACTTTTTATAATATAGTATAAATATAAATGTATGGAGTATTACTTTGTATGTATAAAGTTAATCAAGAAATATGGACTTTTAGCTTGTAAATAAAGATCATTTATTTCGGTCCAAATGCAAACAAACAATCAGAAAAAGTATGCGTGTCTTAAAACTCGTCATGACTAATACTCGTAAGTTAAAAATTTAAGTAAGGGAAAACTTAATAGATAAGTAAATAAAAGACTTATCTTTAATATGATCATTAAGGGTCTAAGTGAATACAAAGTTGTTGTCTCCTCTTTTTTTTTTCTATTATTATCTAGAGTAAAAAAAATACTCTAAGCTTATGCCACATGTCATCTTATGCCTTTACACATTACTAAGTTACATTAAAATGTTTGCTTTTTTATTATATATATAGATAGATTACTTCTGAAATTGGGAATTGGGAGAGCCTGGATGTTAGGGGGTGGTATTAATCGAGGGTAGAGGGGGTTGTGTAGGGACTATGATGCAAATATAAGTAAAATACATTTCTATTTTGTTGAACTACTGAGAGAACGCGGTCGGGGGATTTGGGCGTGTATGCTGCGCCCACGTAGGACTGTCCGATTTATTCTTTTATATATAAATAAATAAAAGATAGTTATCGATAGTTTTATCCTTAATAATATTAAAAGTTTTGCCGAGTATGAAGTATTTTTTTTGTAGATCCGTGGGTAGACCCAGACCTGGTCCAAGTCTAGGTACGATAATTTTGGATCTGTTTGGGTTCGGACCGAATGTAGGTCAAGGTTCAAACTTCGGGCATGGGTCTAGGTAGACCCAATTCAGACCCGACTCGTTGTCATCCCTCCTTAATGCCGATGCTTTTAAGGCGACGCTTTATTGCTTTGCTCTCTAGGTTAGCATGAGGTACAAATAGTCTAGTCTCATCATATGATAGAATGATACGACGTACGAGTACTATGATAAGACCAAAACAAACGGTACTCCACGACTTGTATGCTCCGTATTGAACAAGATAAAAAGAAGGAAAACCTCTCCACTTCCTTCACTAATAAATAACTCTTTCTCTCTCTTACGGTTACGGTTACCTTGTTGTCACCACTATATATAATGCCTCCAATATCATGGAGCCCTAATTCTTGGAAGAAACAGAAAATGGATTTAGCTGTTGAAAACAACAAAACCCAATTCCCGAATTGGTTGGAGCTACTGGAAGACATATGGCTCCTAATCTTTTCCAAATTGAAAACAATTGAGATAATTGACAGAGTTCAGAGAGTGTGTATGCTTTTTCGCAGGATATGCAAGCGACCCTCCCTCTTCCGAAGCATTGATCTCCGCCTTCCTCCTGGTTATACTTACAATAACTTGCCTTTTAGTCTTTCCGCTATGACTCGCTACGCTCTCCATTCTAGCGCTGGTGGTTTGCTTAACATCCATATCGACTATCTTTGTGATGATGACGCCTTTATGTATATCATTGACAGGTATATACTACTATAATTCTTTAATTTCTTTTCCTTTCTTCTCACTCTCCATTTCATTTGTCGATGATCTTTGTTATTGTACGTCCATTCTGATTTTGTTTTATCTAGTCACCTGGGTTGGTGATATTTGACCCATATCACAAGGGAGACCAACTGATAAAGTCGACGACCTTTGACTTTGATGGAGCCGTGTAATGTTTATTCTATCTTCTTAATGTTTGTATAGTTTTTGATTATTTACTGTCAAATGGGAGTTACTTGATTCTCTGTGTGTTTGGCCTGTAATTACTTACATTGCTGATTTTTGATCTCTGATCTGCTGACTGAATGTTGTGTATTTTTTTTTATGAATGCTTGTATTTGTGGACACATCTTAACAGATGCAAGAATCTTGAATCTCTGAGCCTTGGCGAAGAGGTATGTGTGTCCGATGATGCACTTATCGAGGCAGTAAAAAAGCTACCGGTGCTCAAGGGAATCCATATTGTATTGAATTCATTCGCAGATGAGACAGTTGAGGCAATCGGCCATGCTTGCCCCTCACTGTTAGTATTCTTGTTAAATGCTGGCGCGTCATTCATGTTAAATGCTGGCGTGTCTAAGACAGCAAATTTTGTCTACAATGGGGAAGCTCTGGCCATTTCTAGGAGCATGCCTAAACTGGAACGACTCCAACTACTTGGGAATGGCATGAACAATGAAGGGTTGGAAGCAATCTTAGATGGATGCCCTCATCTTGATTTCCTGGATGTACGTCGTTGTTTCCACATCAACCTATCAGGGGTTTTAGGTGAAAGAATTGCAGCAAACAAGCAGCTTCTTTGCCTTTTTGATGACTATAGTAGCAACAATAGAAGTGATGCCTCTTATGGTGAAGATGGCGGCGGCCCTCCTGATTACCATCCTGAAGACTACGTTCCTGATTACTATGCTGAAGACTACGTTCATCCCCCCGCTGTTGACCACCCTCATCCCCCTGTTGACGACCACCTTGATTGCCTCCATGAGGACGACAACTGTGATTACTCTTATGGCGACTACCCTGATTGTTGCTCTTGTTTCGGTGGGTCTGATGATGATGGTGCAACGTCGTTTGACGTTGATGCTTTTATTGATTATTATTCACTTTGATGATTAGTTTACAGGCGGAATGTTTTCCGGCTTACGAATTCTCTGACTGAGGTTTTCAGCTTTTACTTTTTCTTTTCTTCAGCTTTTACTTGACCATGGTGAATCATCATATCGCTGATTTACATCTTGTTCGGACAGTCCAAAGTAGTAAAATTTATGTCAGCTGTTTCATTTTAGTCCTTCAACTTATGCAAATGGAATCGTCTAGTACACAATCACGCTTACCAATTTGCACATTGTTATCAACTCAAATCGTAGCTTCCTCCATTGTTTCACATTTCACAAGCCCACACACATTAATGCTTTGATCGTTCATGGGATCGAGCTTCTCATTCACCTTATTCATGTCCCCACTTAACTGTAATAGCTCGGCATCAGTAAGAGATTGTCGACTCCTAAACTTGATCATACAATGGTTGGCTTGATCGATCGACCATCTCCTTTTTCTGCGCCACCACACTATCATTTTCACAAACTCCGTCCCAGGAGTGCCCGATACAAAGGCTTGCAGCTCGCTAACATCGGCATAAATAATGCACTTGATGAATAAGTAACTCATTTCTGTAATACATAAAAGTATAATCACTAAGCTAACAGAATGCAGACTTGAATAAGTAACTCAAGTTGCTACACCAATTTCTGAAAAAATTAAAACAAGAATAATTGGGAATTTTGGTTTTTGCTACATACTCAAGTACTGTGTCAATTGCTACGGAGAAAACTAACGAACACATTTAATAATAAAATTACAAAGTTTGTGAAATTTATTTAACCCAGTAACAAAGAGACATATCGATTAATATTTTAAATATGTGATATTTTATAAAAGTGTTGATGAGTATGACTTTTCAATAGCGATACAATTTTGTTAGACTATCGTGATAATCTGGATCCACCCCTCGCTCATACGATAACCTCAAAGTCTTTAATATTGAAACCATGGCTAAGCATTGCGCACTCCAAACTCCAAAGCACAACCTTTTGCCACACACTCGTTAGAATCCATTGTGCATTTTTGCTACATGTATAGGTGGCAATCGGACGAGCGGGTCGGGTCATTATCGGGTCGGATTATTATTGGGTCATGACTGTCATCGGGTCGGGTTCAGGTTAGTTTCGGGTCACTTCCGGGTTGGATCATCGGGTTCAGCTGTCGGGTGATCCGAGTTTGGGACGGGTTTGGGTCAGTATCAGACCGGGTCATGTTCGGGTCGGATCACATCAGGTCAGCTTTTGGGTCGGGTCAGCTTTCGGGTCAAGTCGGGTCGGATCGGATCGGGTCAGATAATTTATCGGGTCGTCTCGGTTCGGGTCGGCCTGAAGCGGGTCGTATCGGGTTATGGGTCGGATTATGTCACTATATTTTCGGGTTAGATCGGGTTGATTTAACTCGGATTTCGGGACGGGCTAGTCAGGTCGGATCAGGCTTGCCAGCTCTAAATGTCACCCAAGTTCTTGGAAAAGGTGTAACAACTTGTGTATTTCTCAGCTTGAGGCACGCTTAAGACGTCACAACAAGAAATACTTCTCATAGCTACCACACACACGCGCGACTGAAACTTTCAGTCGCTCATTTAGCGACTGAAAAGTAACCCGCGCGACTGATATAAGTCGCTGGACGAAGCGACGAAATTAAAAAAATTGACTCCCCGTAGCGACCGATTTCGGTCGCTAAAAAAAAGACGCGCGACCGAAATCAGTCGCTACGTAGCGACCGAAAAAAAAGACGCGCAACTGATTTCGGTGGCTACGGTTTCTGAATTTTTTTAAAGTCGCGAGCAGCCCCCTCCTCCTCTCACAAACGCCATTTCACTCTCTCTCTCTCTACAAATTCTCTCCCTTCTCTCTAACCCGTCTCTCTCTTATCATTCCTTCCTTCTTCATTCCTCCATTTTTTTAGTTACGGTATGTTTTTTATCTATACTTAATTTAAATTATTTGTTAATTTTTTTATTTATTGATATAAATAGATTAGTTATTGAGTTAGATGTTTTTATATTGTAGTGTTGTTAGTGTTGGAGTATTTAGTGTAGTTAGAATGTTAATTGCCCATAGATTCCCTATGATAAACGAACAATAATTATGAGATGTGGGTTCATTTAGTATAATAAACGAACAATAATTAAATTGACAAGAGAAATAACAAACGCGTTAGTAACGATGTAATAATATAACGAATAATAACGGTTTGTGCAAATATGAGATGAGATGGAAAGATGCGAATATGAGATGCATGGTTTGAAAAGATAGTAATACACATGATTAATTAAACACGTGTTGACATAAATCGCAAATTAGTACCGAGTTTTGAAAATAGAATAATGTACGATTTATTGTGTTAATCGTGATGAGGCTACTCGGTCGAGTGGTCGATGGACTCGATCGAGTAGACCTGTAAAAAGCGATTCTGTTTTGCGTTATGGACCATACTCGGCCGAGTTATTGCCCAACTCGGTTGAGTGCATGGCCACTCGACCGAGTCACTGTGAGACTCGATCGAGTGGGGGTCGTAATAAGCGTTCTGACTGGATTTTAGGGTGTCACTCGATCGAGTGACTAAGGCACTCGGTCGAGTGGCACCTGTACGAATTTGGTTCGCTTGCAATTTAATTGTTGATTTTGAAATTGCTTTTGATTTTTGAGAGTTCGACGATTTTACCGAATCGGACATGAATATTGCATAATTTATGTTCGACTTGGTTTTTTATAAATCGCGAATTTTGTTGAACCGAATATAAATATTGTTGAATTTATACCCGATTCTAAATTTGGAGTACTCGTTGTATCCCATATTCGATTATTTGAATCGATATAGGATATTAGAGTGAAATAGAAAAAATAAATTAATTTTAGTCGCTTTAAATTAATTGTCGTGATATGAACAAATCGCGTTAATTAATTCATATGACTTGATTGTTAGATTTGATATCCAATTATGGAATTGATATCGAATCTAAAATCGACGCTTTACTTGAAATAGAACTTGATTCCCTCGACTTCTCCGACATCGAAATAAATCCCTAGGGATTGTGATGTCGGATCCGCGTCAACGGATTTCGACCCTTATTAAAATTGATTTTAAAAAATGATGAATGTAAGATTAATGATGATGATGACGACGAGAAATAATAACGAATTGTTGTTTAAGTTAATTTATCTCAATAATCAAATAGTCGGGGTATCGGGATAAGCGACCGATGACGCGTGTGCAGTACACTTGTATATGCGGTTTTCCTTATCCCGGTATCCTTCTTATTCGACACAAATCGATAAATATTTTAATGCTTTGATATTAGTAGTATTATCGATATTATGGTGATGAATAAAATAATAAAAAAAAAACGAAAAAAAGAGGATGAGAGGGAGATGAAGACGACGTGAAGAAGAGAAGGAGAAAAGAGAGGGTTTTGACACCCTCAACCTACATGTTCTTGTCTCGGCGCGGACTCGTAACCGTGGCTTTAACACAAGAGTCTTCGAGGTTTATGGAGGTTGAGTTGTGGTGGCTCGGGATTGATTCCTAAAACTAGGTTTAGGGTTTTTGCTAGTGTAGAATTGCAAGGGTTTGATTAGGGTTTGTAAAAGACGTAGTGTGTGTGTGTAGGGTTGCTCTAGGGTTCTTGAGGTTGCAAAAAGATGTGTAATTGTGTTACATGGGGGTTGCTTATATAGGCATGGCTAGGGCACCGGTTTAGGGTTACTCGACCGAGTATGGGGCTAACTCGGTCGAGTGGCCTGTGAAGCCTGTCGTCGGGCTTGAAACACGCCCACTCGATCGAGTGGTCCAGTCGGGTTGCACGGGTCCATTGTTTTGGACCTTGACTTTGGGTGTTTGATGGGTTTTGTGTTTGACTTGGACTTTTGAGGATTGTATGGCTGTTTTGTGTATCTCGGAAACGACTTTGACCGGGGTTGACCCAATCGCAAAAAGTCGGTTTTTATCCCGGTGTCAGTTTTGGCCCAAATTAGTCTTGTTTGACTCGGAATGATCCACTGGGCCTGGATTTGAGGTCCGTTTGGTGAGATTTGTACTCCATAAGTGTGTTAGCCAACGATTAATGGATTTGAGCCCGTATCCGAGCGCATAGAAACACGTTAGCGTCCGATCATCATCGGGTGTTTTTTGGAAACTGCCATAGACACCTGGCGGTCAAAATGCGGGTATCTACAGAGCCCCCACTCTGACTGAGGCTTGGACAGGGCGAAAGTCAGAGTAGCTACTAAGCCCGTTAAGACCTGGTAGACTTCCGGTCGGGTCGTTTATAGTCCATTAGACTCGCGTGAAGGGCTCGCCAGCCATAAGACAGAAATCATACCTGCGCTGGATGATAGTACCTCCGTGGGGAATTTGGTCTTGTCGCGTAAGTCCTGGGTGCGCCTGTGTGTAGGCCCATCCCGTGTTATCCCGGAAAATGCCGCTCGGGAGATTTGATGACTTGTATGTCTTTGCTTGAGTCGTACCTGTATAAGTCACATAAAAATGTATGCAACACGTAGATAGTAAAACGACTCGTGCTGGGGAAAATGATTTTTGAAGTTTTTGAAATTTTGAATTTGAAATCCTGAAAGCAATCACGAGTTAGGTTTTCAAAATGGAAAGGGATATAAAAGAAATTCGCAGTTTAAATAGACTGAAATCTGACCTTGTCGAAAAAGATCTTTTTTCAAATGGTTAAACTTTGCAAATCTCAAAGTGGAATGTGAAGAGAGCGGCCTACCGACAGACTCGACTCTGGATGCGACAGGACGAGTTGACCGACACAGACTGGACTCTCTAAGGGTTGGACCGTGACTCGATAGGGGTGTGGGCCGCCTAACAAGAATCTTAAGTCGTGCTATCCCGTAGCCTAGGCGAGTGGCAACACGGTCGCACATCGAAATGGGATAGATATGCTATGGAGGGATTGCTGTAGCCTGTAATGAGACTGTTTTAGTCTGGTGTCCTTCTGGATTTCCTATTTTAGGATACATTTTCAAAGTGGGTATTGCCTCGAGTCCTGACAGATTCTTGTCTTCGACTGAGACGAGTACTAGGACACACTATAGAAAGGAGGCTAGATTTTGAAAGTATTTATCTGGATTTTGTGAGTGGATGGAGGTCTTCTGTCTAAGAAAAGCCCCCAGGACAACAAAGCTAGCTGCTGAGAACATGACAGTGTCGTGCCCGGAATGATAATGCTTTTCGAATGTGTGTCAATGTGGGTGGTTGTGCCTCTGTTGAAAGGCTGCCTACATATTCACGTGTGGTGAAATCAAACCAAGCCGTAGTTCAGTGGCGGAAGATGTATTATGGTGCCTATTCTAATAGGACTTTGTGTGTAACTAGCCATAGCGATGGTGTAGGCTAGGTGCATTCCCAGTGATGTCTTGATCAAAGGGCTTGAATGGTTAGGATATTAATCCTGTGACTGTGAGTGTTCTCTGGGGTAGTCCCAGAGGTGGTGTGAACTATTTGGGCATGTTCTATGCCGACTGCAAGTTGAGTTTCCGTGTTCGGGGTTGGTAACTGGTTTGGATGGGATTTTAACGAGTATTGTTCTCGGGATTTTAACGAGTTTTGTTCTCGGGATTTTAACGAGTTTTGTTCTCGGGGTTTGATGTATTTGGGAATAAGGTGCTAGGAAGTAAATGGCCTTGATGACTCGAAATCTGGAGCTCGGTTCTGTGGAGCTAAGGCTTCGAGAGCCGGTTTGATAATGAGGTAAATGGCCATGATGACTCGAAATCTGGAGCTCGGTTCTGTGGAGCTAAGGTTTCGAGAGCCGGTTTGATAATGAGGTAAATGGCCTTGATGACTCGAAATCTGGAGCTCGGTTCTGTGGAGCTTAGGCTTCGAGAGCCGGTTTGATAATGAGGTAAATGGCCTTGATGACTCGAAATCTGGAGCTCGGTTCTGTGGAGCTAAGGCTTCGAGAGCCGGTTTGATAATGCGGGATCTGGTTTCGATGTCTGGCCCTAATTGTTAGGGGTATCCTATGGAGCTTGAATCCTCAAAATTTCGGGCTGTCTCTGGCCTGGGTCTCGGGAAGGTCTTGAGGGTTGTAATGTGGGAAGGCTGAGTGTTGTGTTAACTGACCAGCTTGATTGTTACTCCACTATTGGATGACATGGATAATTTTGAATTTGACCGTACCACGGTCAAAGGATTTTCACTTGAGTTGACCGTTGACCACGGTCATGGGTATTTGATTTTTTTTATTGACCTCTCAGCCGCGGTCCTGGGTTTTGATAATTTTGACCGTACCCTGGTCGTGGGGTTTTCACTTGAATTGACCGTTGACCACGGTCTTGGGTATTCTGAATTATTTGATGATGGCCTGCTTTTTTGTTTTGGCCTTTTGCTTTTTTTTTTTTTTTCATTTTCTTTTCATGGACTTTCGATTTTTTTTTTGTCCAGTTTTCTTTTTTGATGGCCTTCTTTTTGCTTTGGCTTTTTTTTTTTTTTTTTTTTTTTGACTTTTGATTCTTTTGTCCAGTGCTCTTTCGTTTTTTTTTGTCGGTCAGACTAACATCTAAGGTAGGGATTGGTCAGTCTTATTAGAGGGGTGTTTTATTGTGGGAAATGGGCTTGCCTCCCGTCTTGAACCCTGATCAACGCATTTTATATCGTATTTTATTGTCCCCCGACAACCGTTTTTGAGCTTTTCTTCTTCCATAATAATATGTTTGATGTCGATTTCTATTAGAAAGTCGATACTGTCGGTCCTCGTGCTATTTTGTAGGTTAAGTGCAATTTTGAGCATATTTTGGAGTAATAACCCGGATAGCCGAGACGAGGATGGAAGACGAGGAAGAAAACGAAAAGCCGAGAAGTAAAGGAATAACTCGATCAAGAGCTCAGCAGCATCCACTCGATCGAGTGGCGTAAAGCACTCGATCGAGTGGCGTAAAGCACTCGATCGAGTGCCATATATCCAAAGTCAACCTGAAGCATTCACGCATCCACTCGATCGAGTGGCATTGCGTGCACTCGATCGAGTGCATTATACCCAGGCCGCGGATCAGATTTTTATTTAATTAGAATTATGGGCCTGTTTTGTAAGTCCAACTGATTTCTTTTAAATCAGTTGGAGGAGGATTGTCAGACGACTTTTGGACTTATCACTTTTTCATTCTTTTTTTACACACTTTACGTACATTAGCTTAGGGCAAAAAAAAAGTCACGTTCGTTCTTCGCGAGATTCATCGTATCCCGTTCTTCCTTTTTCAGATCTCAAATTGTTCGGTATCGCTACTTTAATTTTAATTTTTATTCTAATTTCAATTCTCTAGTTTAATTCTTGTCTTAATTCGTTCTTAGTTTTCATAGTTATCTGATTTCAGTCTCGTAGTTTAATTTAATTCATATTCATCATGTTCAATTGCAATTCATATTTTGTTAATTTAATTATAATCATTATGAGTAGCTAATTTTTATCTAGGGTTTAAGGGGATCGATGAGTGTTAATTGGGTTATAGAAAATTGACCTGTCTCTGATTATATGAACTGTCGCCTGAATGTTGTTTTTAATTCTGATTGATTAATTACTGGCCAGGATTAATTAGTTAGTATCACAATTAGGACTTTTCGCCGACCGGGTTAAGGACTAATTAGGTCACGATATTTTGGGTAGACTAGCTTAATTCTAGCGACCGCAGGTTAAGTTTAGTTCTAAAGTTTGTAGTAGTACCGACCGGACCTACACCTTAGACAGTTCGATTAGTGACCTGTTAGTTGACTCCCTGACCCGATTGACATTCATTGTGAACCTGAGACCCTAGACCTTTTTATTATTGATTTACCTTATAGCAATTAGTTGATAGTCCACTCAAACAAATAGAAAAACAGTGACCCGTAATCTTTAGTCTAGACCTTAGAACGAGTAATTGAGTCCCGTCTCCTTGTGGTTCGACCCCTACTTCACTATCTACATTAGTTAGTGGACCTTAGGGTATCTTTGATTAGGGATACGACTACCCCTATCAAATTTTGGCGCCGTTGCCGGGGAGACGGTGTTATTTATTTGCTTGTTTTGTGTTTTAGTCTTTAGATTGCTTGTCTCGAGGAACTTCAGTTCCTTGAGACCGTTTCTCACATTTCTTTTTTGTAGTTTCCTCGTTTGCCCAGGTTCTCTCGAATTTCAGGCTACGTACCACCATTCGATCCTGAACCAGAGAGAACTCTCCGCAGGTCTAGGAAATTCTACAAGGAGATTGCTGAGACAGAAAGATCAGAATCAGTGGAACATTCGGACGACGAGCATATATCCGAAGCACTGTCCTTTGAAGAGGATAATTCCACTACTGCCCCCGAGACATCGCTAGTCAAGATGCCTCCCAAACTTGCTAGCCATTCCGAGCCGGAGCAAAGTGCCCTACCGAAACCATTGAAGAGCCCCACGGCCACTACAGGTACATTTGAGATTCGCCCCGCTTTCATTACGTTGGTGGAGCGAAATCAATTCAGTGAAGGTCCTGATGAAGACCCGGCGAAGCACATGAAGCTCTTCACCGATTATTGCTCAACTATACCACTCCCCGCGGGAGTGACACAAGAAGAGGTGATGGAGATGCTATTCATGTTCTCCCTACGCGATAACGCGAGAGACTGGATCACGGATCTAGACAAAGAGACCGAGGGAATCACGGACTGGAACTCCCTAGCCTTAGCTTTTTACAAGCACTACTACACGCCGCAGAAGACCAACATGTTGAGGAGTCAGATTACTAACTTCCGACAGACATCTCACGAGAATATCTACGAGGCGTGGGTAAGATTTAAAAAGCTAGTCAAGGAGTGCCCACATCATGGATTCGAGGTATGGTTTTTGTGCAATCAATTCTATAATGGTTTATATGACGATTGCCGAGCTACGCTCGATTCTGCAGCTAATGGCAGGTTCCAGAACAACGTCGATGATGATAAAGCATGGAAATTGATTGAAGATATGGCTACTCATCACTCACGTTGGGGAAATCCACGAGGTAACACCCGGGGAAATAGTGGTGACTCCGAGTCATCAAATGCCATAGTTAGCCACCTAGCCGCTTTAACTAAGAGGATTGACTCCATGGAGCTTGCTAGAACCCAAAACCAACAACAACAAGGCGGTATGTACCAAGTTAATGCAACGTCTGAGGTTGTTTGTGAGAAATGTGGGAATATGGGTCATTATACCCAAGAGTGTGTGGGTTTAGAAACGGCGAATGCATTTCAATCCATGAGACCACACCAACCCTACATGAACCAACCGGGTTATGACAAGTCCTTGTTGTCCTGTAGGAGTCAAAACGTGCTCAACCCACCACCACCCGGCGGTAACAAAACCGTCCCATATGTAGCACCCCATAACCGACCCTCCCAAAGCCATAGCAATAACCGACAACAATTCCAAGGAGGGCAACAAAATTGGGGTAACCAACAAGGGTGGGGTAACCAACAACAGTGGGGTAATAACCAACCTTGGGGTAACCAACAAGGGTGGGGGAACCAACAACAATTCCAACCGATACCACAAAACCAAAGCCAAGCTCAAGCTCAAGCTCCAACCAGATACTTGTTGATGCAAGGTATCCAAAGTCATAATAAGCTAGAAACTCAAGTCAACCAGATACTTGCCCATAACAAGATGCTAGATACCCAAGTAGCACAACTTGCCGCCCAAAAGCAAGCTAGGCCACCGGGTACTTTACCTCCTCAAGGCGAACAATCACACGAGCAAGCCAATGCGATCACATTGAGAAGCGGAACCCAATATGACGGTCCGAAGATGCCCGAGGAGTATGTTGTGGTTGATGAGACCGAGTTGGAGAAGCAAGAGCTAGCCGAGGAAGCGTTGAGCAGGCCACGAATTGAGGCTACTCGATCGAGTAACACCACCTCACTCGATCGAGTAGACCCCCTAAAACCTGGCAGAGAGCAGTCTAGTGTATCACTCGACCGAGTCAAGCCTGACTCGATCGAGTTGGAAGTCACTCGACCGAGTGGTATTAGCCCACTCGGTCGAGTAGACCCTCCAAAAGGGGTCAGTAACCCCCCAGTGATGCCACTCGACCGAGTGCCTACAGGTGACTCGATCGAGTATGATGACACTCGACCGAGTCAGCCTGTACTCGATCGAGTGGATAACGTAACGCCTAACTCCGCTTCTTTTCATCCCCAGGTTTCAATTAAGGATGCTAATTCTTCTCAAGCGTCCCCGTCTCAAGCCAAGGAGCCTTCGATTCCGATCATACTTCCATTTCCCCATCGACAGCGTAAGACAAAGCTCGATCAACAGTTCGGTAAGTTTATGGAAGTCGTTAAGAATCTGCAGGTAAGTGTTCCTTTTACTGATTTAATCACTCAAGTTCCTGCTTACGCGAAATTCATGAAAGAAATACTAACTCGTAAGCGGTCTTTTAGTGAAACTGAGACGGTTGCTTTCACAGAGGAATGCAGCGCGCTACTACAGAGTCGTACTCCGCCAAAGCTCAAGGATCCAGGGAGTTTTTCTATCCCTTGTACTATAGGGACATTAGCTATCGATAAGGCCCTGTGTGACTTAGGAGCTAGCGTCAGTGTCATGCCGTATTCTATTTGTCAGAAATTGAATATGGGTGTTTTGAAATGTACTAATATGACTCCACAGATGGCTGATCGATCGGTCAAATATCCTTTAGGTGTCTTAGAGGATGTTCCGGTCCAAGTAGGGAAATTCTTTATTCCCGTAGACTTTGTTGTCTTAGACATGGCTGAGGATGCCATAATACCTATTATCCTCGGTCGCCCTTTCCTACACACGGCAGGGGCGATCATCGACGTCAAGAATGGGAAGCTCACACTCTCCGTAGGAGATGACACCGTGACTTTTAGTCTCGATCAAGCTCTTAAGAAGCCCATGATAGAAGAGTCTTGCTATAGCATAGATGTCATTGATTTGGAAATAGAAAATTATATTGACGGCTATCTTGGCAGGGATCCTTTGGAGAAATTGCTAACATCCGGCGATGCTGATGCCGAGAAGAGATCATGGAGCACGGAAGTAGATGAGCTGGAACGCATGCTAAACGGAAAGGAGAGCACTATAGAGAAGGTATACAGTCTCGGCACCCCTAAAAAGGAGGTCGAGGTAAGTAAACCTGAACTAAAACCCCTCCCCTCTAATTTGAAATATGCATTTCTAGATGATAAGGGTCTAAACCCCGTAATTGTCAACGCTGCACTCACAGATAGCCAACTTTTGGAGTTGTTAGTCATTTTAGGACGACATAAGAAGGCTATTGGGTACAGTATTGATGACCTACGTGGTATTAGTCCCGAGTTATGCATGCATCGCATTCACTTAGAGGGAGACCATAGACCATCCATTCAGGGACAACGTAGGTTGAACCCGAACATGCAGGATGTGGTTAAGAAGGAGGTTATGAAACTCCTAGATGCTGGCATTGTCTATCCCATTTCCGACTCTAAATGGGTTAGTCCAGTCCAAGTGGTCCCTAAGAAGGGAGGGACCACGGTTATCACGAACGAGAGGAATGAACTTATTTCTACTCGATTAGTGACTGGATGGAGAATGTGTATTGACTACCGTAAGCTGAACGTAGCTACTAGGAAAGACCATTTCCCACTCCCCTTCATTGACCAGATGCTAGAGCGTCTTGCTTGCCATAAGTACTTCTGCTACTTAGATGGCTACTCGGGATTTTTCCAAATCCCAATTCACCCAGACGACCAGGAGAAAACAACTTTCACCTGTCCCTACGGCACCTTCGCATACCGAAAGATGCCTTTTGGCCTTTGTAATGCCCCGGCCACTTCCCAACGTTGTATGATGTCCATATTTTTGGACCTTATCGAGTCTGTCATGGAAGTCTTCATAGATGATTTCAGTGTATATGGCACTGATTATGATGCATGTTTACTTAATCTTACACGGGTCTTGCAACGTTGTGAGGAGACCAATTTGGTCTTAAACTGGGAGAAATGTCACTTCATGGTGACTGAGGGAGTCGTTTTGGGTCATTTAGTGTCCGAACACGGCATCCAAGTGGATAAAGCGAAAGTCGAGGTGATGGAGCAATTACCATACCCCGTTAATGTTAAGGGTGTGCGGAGTTTTCTTGGTCACGCGGGTTTTTACCGCCGTTTCATCCAAGATTTCTCCAAGATTGCCAAGCCTCTGACTCAGCTGCTCCTCAAAGATGCCCCGTTCGTTTTTACTGACGAGTGTGCTCGAGGTTTTGACAGGATTAAGCAGGCTCTCGTTTCCGCATCTATTATCCGAGCTCCCGATTGGGATTTGCCTTTCGAGGTTATGTGCGATGCTAGCGATTACGCTGTAGGAGCCGTGCTCGGGCAAAGGAAAGACAAGGCTTTACATGCGATCTACTATGCTAGTCGGACGTTAGATATGGCGCAGATCAATTATGCTACTACGGAGAAGGAGTTATTGGCCATCATCTATGCTCTAAACAAGTTTCGAGCCTATCTCATTGGCTCGAAGGTGATAGTGTACACAGATCATGCAGCCTTGAAGTATCTTCTAGCGAAGAAGGAGGCCAAACCGAGACTTATTAGATGGATCCTACTACTGCAAGAGTTTGACTTGGAGATGCGTGATAAGTTCGGGGCCGAGAATGTCGTAGCCGACCACCTATCCCGGCAAAGATATGATGGTGGGGATCTCGCTCCAATTGACGATTAATTCCCCGATGACCATTTGCTCGCTATTACCATGGACACTCCATGGTTTGCTGATTATGCCAACTTCCTAGTCGGAGGTACTCTACCTCCCGACCTTCAGTATCAGCAGAAGAAGCGATTTCTACATGATGTGAAGAGGTATTTTTGGGACGACCCGTATCTCTTCCGAGAATGTGCAGATGGCTTATTCAAGAGGTGTATTCCCGAGAGTGAGGTACATTCTATCCTCACTAGGTGTCATTCCTCCCCTTATGGTGGACATCACGGTCCTTCGAAGACCTTTGCGAAGGTAATGCAATCGAGTTTCTATTGGCCCACTATTCTAAGAGATGCCACCACTTTTATCCGTTCTTGCGACGCATGCCAACGAACGGGAAATATTTCTCGGCGACACGAAATGCCTCAAACCGGGATTCTTGAAGTAGAACTATTTGATGTTTGGGGTATAGATTACCAAGGACCATTCCCTTCTTCTTATGGGAATCGGTATATTTTGGTCGCCGTAGATTATGTTTCTAAGTGGGTGGAAGCCATCGCTTCACCTACTAACGATGCTAACGTGGTGATCCGGCTCTTTAAGAAGACAATATTCCCGCGTTTTGGGGTCCCACGGGCTGTTATTAGTGATGGCGGTTCACATTTTCATGAACGCCAACTCACTAAGCTATTGACGAAATACGGTGTTCACTACCGTATCGGGCTAGCCTATCATCCACAAACTAGTGGACAAGTCGAGATCTCGAACCGTGAGATCAAGTCTATTCTCGAGAAGGTTGTCCATACTTCGAGAAAAGATTGGAGTTCGAAGCTCGATGACTCTCTTTGGGCCTACCGGACCGCATTCAAGACTCCTATCGGGACATCCCCGTATAGGCTTGTTTATGGCAAGGCTTGCCATCTACCCGTCGAGCTCGAGTTTAAGGCTATGTGGGCCTTAAAGGAGCTCAATCTCGATCCGAAGCTAGCCGGAGAGAAGCGCCTCATGCAATTGAACGAACTAGATGAATTCCGTCTCCATGCCTATGACAACGCGAGAATTTATAAGGAGCGGACTAAAAGATGGCATGATAAGCGCATTATCCCCCGAGAGTTCCATGTCGGCGATAAGGTACTTTTATTTAATTCCCGACTTAGACTCTTTCCCGGGAAACTTAAATCCCGATGGTCTGGACCGTTCACGGTGACTGAAGTTAATAAATTCGGGTCGGTTACACTCACTACCGACAAAGGCGAAATATTCAAGGTGAACGGTCAACGCCTCAAGCTCTATCACGACGGTGCATATGTCGGTGTCGTAGAGGCCATGGACCTCAACGACACTCTCGATTCCACCTAATCCAAGTGAGGTAAACCGGTCGAGCGGGACCGTAAAAACCAGCGCTAAGCGGGAGGCAACCCGACACCACTTGTATAAATTTGTAATTTCCCTTTCCGCATTTATTTATTTATTTATTTATTTTTTATTTTTAGCTTGGTAGCTCAAATTGGGAGTTAGTATGATTTATCGAGTGAGGACGAGGGAATTTTACGGTTTAATTGATTTAATTTCAGGATTTTGAAGCAATTTAATGGAAAAAAAGTGAGAAGTAGCAGGTGCAGTGGTCACTCGACCGCGTGGCCCATGCACTCGGTCGAGTGCACTGACGGAGCAGCTACTGTCCTGTTTTCAAGGGCTCACTCGATCGAGTGGCTCCTGCACTCAGTCAAGTGCCCCTGAACCGGGTCCATGCGCGATTTTTCGTCCTCTTTCTTTGTTTCTTATTCCTTTTACCACAAATCAGTTTTATTAATTAAAACCCCTCCCCCCTCACATTACCTAAGAACCCTAACCCCCAATTCACCCAAATCATTCTTAATTCATCAAATCTTCACCAAAACTCACGATTTTTGCTTCTAATTTGCAATTAGTAGTATCTACTTGTGTTCCTTGGTGTTATTTTGTGAATTTTTCGTCCCTCTTCCCCCAGTTTCGAGATTTTCGTGCCCCCTCAAGGTATATTTCGGGTTTTTGATTTTCTCACTTCTTTTCTTGGTTTTATGGTATAAATTCATCCTTAGTTATATACTAATCCCATTGCATGCTTGATTTTGCGTTGATTTCACCACTTTATGCTTAAAAATCGATTTTTGTGTATAGGGTCTGATTTTGGCCGAGATGTTGTGTTTTTTGTGGGATTTTTGTATAATTCTGTTTTGTTATTATGCTATAGTCATGGCAGGAAGAAGGAATCCGCCCCGAAACAACAACAGAAACAGGAATGCAAGGCAGCCGGCTATTCAGCCTGTGCCAGGATATGAAGAAATTGAATGCAGGGACGAGGCCCAAAGAGCTCGTTTAGTTACCTTGATACCTAGGACGATGGAGGCTACCCGGTGCTGCTCGTCGCAATTCGCAATCGAGCTCGGTTTGAACGAGCAATTATTGCATCTCTTGTCCATGACCGGATTCGGTGGCTTATGGACACTACGTGAGTTATCTTACCGAGTACTCACTTTAGAATTTTTAAGTTCATTTGAATTTGATAGACAAGAGAGTATGATATCTTTTCGGTTAAACAATGAGGAGCAATCCGTCTACCTTAGTACATTGTCCGAGTGTCTTAGACTTACCTCTAACCAGGCTGAAGACATCCTAGACATACCCGAGAGTTCGAAAGCACCTCCCTACTTTAAGTTATTTTCGGGTTGTGGTGCAACTGTCACCGCTATGGCGCTCAACGCCATCCCACACCCTACTATCCGCCTCTTCTTGCGGATTTTGAGTCATGTGGTTTTTCCACGCTCCGACATGAGTAAACTTCACTCATTGGAGGTGTTGATTTTAGGACACTACCTAAACCCCTTTAGGCAATCCCTGAAGGCGTTTAGTGCACCGGGTATGATCTGTGTCGGAATCCAGCGCCAGATCAGTGGATCTGGACCGATCGGTTGTGGAGCCATTGTCACCGCGCTAGCAAAGCGCTATGTTATGGGTTTTGGGGATACAGTCACTTTTGAGAGTCTCACGGACCGCGTCCCTTTGCTAGACCGTGGCTACCTCTTCTCCACTTTGAAGTGGATTCTGGGCAATCCCCCGGAATTTTTGTGGCGCGTTGAGACAAGGTTTGGATGAAAATCCCGGTTGTCGAAGGGACAATCCTACCCCCACTACTTGCATTACCACCCACTCCCGCAGGCGAGGACACACCCGACCCACCGAGCTACCTCATTCCCGAGGAGCTCTTCATTTTCGAGGAGGGTGCCCAACCCCCTCGACGTAGGGTTCGCGTACAGACCGAACCCGACGAGACCGAGCCCCCTAGGGCCACACCTACACCCACCTCGACCTTCCCGTTCCACACTCCGGGTGCCGAGTTTCCGCACCCGTACCCGTTTATGTATGATCCAGTTTATGAGCACCAGAGACGGGTACACGAGGGGATTAATCAGAGCATCGTCAACCGCGAGATCCACGAGTACATGCTTACTCAAGGAATCTCGGCGCCTCAGCACCCGTCCTACTGGAGAGGTCCGGGAGATACTAGTGGTATTTTCCACGATTATGGGGTTGATCCAGCTGCTTGGGGTCCGGACTACGGGCACACCTACGGTGGCCTAGGAGCATAGTGGTTGAGAGACTTGCGACAGTCGGGTCAGCAAGGTGGTGCTAGCGGCTCAGGCCAGGGCGATACTGGAGCCGGTCCATCTGGGACCGGTGGAGACGATGAGATGGCTGATTAGCCGGTTTGGGGGAGCTACCAGTGTATATACGATACTTTCTTTCCTTTTTATTTCTGTTTTTACTGCTTTCTTAGATTTTTTTCTTCCCCTTAGGTCGAGTTGTCCTTAGGATTGGCTGTGGATTTGTTTGTCATATATGCTGTAGAGTCACATTGAGGACACTGTGACATTTAGGTTTGGGGGAGAATTTGTGTGCTTTTATTTTCTGTTGTGTGCTTTCAAAAAAAAAAAAATTTAAAAACTCAAAAAAATTGAAAAATCAGAAAAATCCAAAAAGATTTTATTTTTGTGTGCTTTGTGTCTGTTGTGGAACATGCAAAACGGCGATGATGACATTGCGTTTTACCTGACCTCTTCTAATTGACAGCTAAATTCGTACCTGAATGCATGTAATACTTGATATGAGATGATTTTGATATGATTGCCTATTGAACCGTTAATTGCCAAATGAGTAAATTTGACAATTTTGTCGGCGAACCACAAAAATTCTAAGGATTTAGAGCTTCCTAGGCCAGTAACATCTATAACTGGTCTCATTTATATTTAGGAATTGAGTGGTTTCTCCTTATGGGATGTGTAACATATATTTGCATAAATATGACGTCTGTCTCTTGATATTGAATACGTGTTTGGTTTGAGGAGGAGGTACATGAGGAAAGGCATATCTGTTTTTGACGAACTCCACATAGCCAAAATGACCCATTTTTACTACCTTGTAGATTTAGGTTATTTTTCCTCTGTTTAGCCCGTTTCAGCTGTTGTAAGCCAGTTTTCATGATATTTATATCAATTAGCTACAACCCAGAACAGCCTACCTTACCAAGACAGTCATAGTGAGCTTAATTGAGAATTATTCAACTACTCGGTCATAATTTGGATTTCTATACCTTCTGGATCTTAGTGGGTAATACTGTTATGTGACTTTGTATTCGCCTTCCCCTTGTCTGAATTGGGAAAAAATATAGAAGCATGAAAAAGAAAGAAAGAAAGAAAAAGAAAAAAAATGGAATTAGAAAAAGAAGAAAAAGAAAAGAAAAAACATATATGCTTCTTATAATATTTCGGCGAACGGTCGAGATTTTGTAACTAGAATTGAATTATAATTAGGAGGATGACAAAATTCCCTCTTATGCTCTTTTGAGTTTTATTTCTAGTTAGTGGCCAGAACTCATAGTTGAGGTTTTTGGATGGATAGTTTTATTGTGTAGCGGCGACTACTGGTCTTAGCCCCACATTTCCATACGTGCTTTAGGCACAATCCATTTTATTCCCTCACATATAAGCCACCCTTTGCAAGTCCTTGGCATGTACTATGGTCCTGATTGGTGGAACACGTGTTTAATTAGGGAGATTGATTTCATATTCGATTGCATGCATATTTCATAAGTCGAGTGAGTGTCTTTATTCTTTCCTATCTTCACATATATACTTACCCGTACTTATGAGTGTCGAGCGACAACCGTAAGGAAGTCCGACATTATTGGTCTTGCAAGATTGAAAGTTTGGCAGGCAATTGTTTGATTATGGCATGATTATTGATCTCGTTGCATTCTCGAGCATTACGTGTTTTCTCGTCGGTTTTAGTCGATTTTAGGAGAATGATTGTAATTCAGCTCTGAGTCGTGTTTCACATCACTTGTCCTCGTTTATATATATTAGTTGTTTGCTTGAGGACAAGCAAGGGTTTGGTTTGGGGGAGTTTGATCAACGCATTTTATATCGTATTTTATTGTCCCCCGACAACCGTTTTTGAGCTTTTCTTCTTCCATAATTATATGTTTGATGTCGATTTCTATTAGAAAGTCGATACTGTCGGTCCTCGTGCTATTTTGTAGGTTAAGTGCAATTTTGAGCATATTTTGGAGTAATAACCCGGATAGCCGAGACGAGGATGGAAGACGAGGAAGAAAACGAAAAGCCGAGAAGTAAAGGAATAACTCGATCAAGAGCTCAACAGCATCCACTCGATCGAGTGGCGTAAAGCACTCGATCGAGTGCCATATATCCAAAGTCAACCTGAAGCATTCACGCATCCACTCGATCGAGTGGCATTGCGTGCACTCGATCGAATGCATTATACCCAGGCCGCGGATCAGATTTTTATTTAATTAGAATTATGGGCCTGTTTTGTAAGTCCAACTGATTTCTTTTAAATCAGTTGGAGGAGGATTGTCAGACGACTTTTGGACTTATCACTTTTTCATTCTTTTTTTACACACTTTACGTACATTAGCTTAGGGCAAAAAAAAGTCACGTTCGTTCTTCGCGAGATTCATCGTATCCCGTTCTTCCTTTTTCAGATCTCAAATTGTTCGGTATCGCTACTTTAATTTTAATTTTTATTCTAATTTCAATTCTCTAGTTTAATTCTTGTCTTAATTCGTTCTTAGTTTTCATAGTTATCTGATTTCAGTCTCGTAGTTTAATTTAATTCATATTCATCATGTTCAATTGCAATTCATATTTTGTTAATTTAATTATAATCATTATGAGTAGCTAATTTTTATCTAGGGTTTAAGGGGATCGATGAGTGTTAATTGGGTTATAGAAAATTGACCTGTCTCTGATTATATGAACTGTCGCCTGAATGTTGTTTTTAATTCTGATTGATTAATTACTGGCCAGGATTAATTAGTTAGTATCACAATTAGGACTTTTCGCCGACCGGGTTAAGGACTAATTAGGTCACGATATTTTGGGTAGACTAGCTTAATTCTAGCGACCGCAGGTTAAGTTTAGTTCTAAAGTTTGTAGTAGTACCGACCGGACCTACACCTTAGACAGTTCGATTAGTGACCTGTTAGTTGACTCCCTGACCCGATTGACATTCATTGTGAACCTGAGACCCTAGACCTTTTTATTATTGATTTACCTTATAGCAATTAGTTGATAGTCCACTCAAACAAATAGAAAAACAGTGACCCGTAATCTTTAGTCTAGACCTTAGAACGAGTAATTGAGTCCCGTCTCCTTGTGGTTCGACCCCTACTTCACTATCTACATTAGTTAGTGGACCTTAGGGTATCTTTGATTAGGGATACGACTACCCCTATCAAACCCAAACTAGGAGATTACCTAGGATTCGATACCGCTCCTGCTAGGGGTAGTTATGTGGCTTTCCTACACCAGACACAGAATAGGTAAAAAGAAAACACGGGCTCGGTTTCCTGCAGTCATTATAGATGTGCCTATAATAGTCACGTGCGTGTGCTCACAGTGTATGATGGTGTTCATCATGTTCTCGGAAACAAATAAGGAAAGTATATATGAGAAAGAATATTGAAAGCTGATTTTATTGAATTTTGAAAAAGACGACAGAATACAACTGACTCCGACTCTGTCTTTGACTTTGACTTTGGAATAGAACATCCTAGACTCAGACTTAGACTCAGACTTAAATCAAATCCGGACTCTTGGGTGCATGGGAGGTAGATTGGATGCTTCGGTCATCGGGCCCTGTGTAGTCCACGAGGGGCTTTGCAAGTGACAATGTTTCCAAAACGGGAGTCTTCCCGGCATCGAGGAAGTCTTGAATGAGGTGTTTCAGCTTCCAGCATTGTTCTGTATTGTGTCCCCTCCCTCTGTGGAATTTGCAGTAATGCTCGGCGTTCCATGCTTTGGAACGTTTCTCCACAGGTGGGTCGGCTGTTGGGCCTATAGGTAGCACTAGGCCCTTCGGAACCAACCTCTGGAAAGCGACGGTGTAGGACATATCCAAGTAGGTAAATGTCCTTTCCTTTGACTGGTTCTTGATTTTTGGAGAGGTGACTTGAGGGTTACCTCTCTCGGCCTTGCCATCTTGAGGGTATCGGCCAGTTTCGTAAGATTGTTCACCCTTCAAATGGCTCGGTTGGGTGATCGTCTGCCTTGCCCGCTCTAGCTGTGTTAGACGAGATCGGGTTCTTGCAAGGTCTTTTTCAATGATGGTTACCCTGGAACTTAGGTTATCTAGGGCAGTATTGATTTTCGAGAAGATGTTAATGGAGCAAGATAGCATAAGCATATTCCCTGGATATCCTCTTTCTTGACGGCGTGGGATTTGTGGTGGTTTGGTAGTGTCTCATTCATAGGGTCCCTGATCGGAAGAAACGACGGGTGTTAGAACTCGCCTAAACTCGGCTTTGCGCAAATGAGAGAGTCAAACTAGACACGGCCCGGGGTGACGAGTCGACAAAGACTCTCGGCTCGGGATACTTGAATGTTGACCTAGACGAGGTAACGACCGCAAATTAGACTCGAGCTGCAGAAGGGTGAGTCCGAAAATGGGGCGACCATGTTTGACTCGGGTTAGACCCTCCTGAGACAAATGTGTAGGGTGCGATTCTCGGAGTGATGACTGTGATTAATCACTCCGTCGGAGTATAGCCCCCAATGTGAGACTAAAGACTTAGATAGGACCCGGATGGTGTGACATCTAAGTGACTCGAAAGTGGGGTACGTGAGACAACACGTGTAAGACATGACCCTTAGAGCAACCGTGATTGGTCGCTCTGCTAAAGGGTAGCCCCCAAGTGGGATCGATAAATTTGTTAAGACTTGAGTGTTTGTCGAGTGACCCTTAGACATAAGGACCGCAAACCTTTTGTTATAGGGCTATGCCTTGTAAAAAGGTTGACTCGGAAAAGACACCTAGACGGGTGAAAGGTGGGCCTTCCTTAGGATTCGGCTATGTGGGCTGAGTCCTGCTCAAAGGAAGGTCCACGTGAGATATTTCTTAGACTTTTGGACTCGATTGTGTAGACGGACCCTCCTTTGTAGGGGTTTGCCCTACGTAGGTGGGCCTTGCCTTAGTCTAATAAGGCGGACTGGGACAGGGAAGAAACCCGTGATGTAAGATCGACAGAGTTTCGACGCTAAAGACCTTGACAACTTAAGACTCGACCCGACACTACTAAATACGTGAAGTCCTAGAAGTGGAAGGTTTTGAAAATTGATGATTTTTGAAAAAGGACCGAGTGGACTCGGTGAATGGCCCAAATTTCCGAAAAAGAGGACGAAAAGTCATTGGGCCACGGGTTTTGAAAGTTCGAGTTTTGATTTGGGCAGCATACCGGCTAGAAAATAGGCTATTTTGAGTAAAATCATAAGTCCTAAATTCGGTATGTGTCCCGGGTTTTGAAATCGAATAGTTTGAAAAGGATGCAATTTTGAAAAGTTGACGGTTTTTTGAAAACAACTCGGAAACCAAGTAGCACGTAGTCACACAAGCATTATAACGACGCCATGTATGCTCTATACTAACTCTCGGTCGGTTTATAGGGGGTCTATACCAGTGTACATAGTCTAGACGTTGATCGGGACGGACTTCCTAAGTCGAGTTGATCTTAGAACATGCCGCGAAACCCACTCGAATCGACTATGGACACCTTTTGACATATCCATATTAGAGTACATCAACGGTATAGTGGGACGTCGGTCGCGAGTACTGGCCCGGGAAAATATGGGTTATGCATGAACCGTAAAACTAAAACGCGTATTGTATTCGTCAAACGATTTCTATTCGAGTCTCACCCTTAGGATGCCGATGGTAAGTCACGCATCAGTTAATCCCCAGCGGAGTCGCCAAATTGTGGACATGACATAGGTCCACCCCGACGCGGCCATGCGCGGGTTTGGGTAGGCGAACGAATCTCCATATGAGAATGGATCGAATTGAAATTTAGGTCTATGTGGAGTCGCCACTGAATTTTGTGGTTATTCGGAACCATTCGAGCCCACTCTATGTAGTAGTGGTCCGTATACAAAATACGGCCCATTTCCGATGTCAGAGTTTATTGGGCTCGTCCCTTTGCATTTGATACCGATACCGACATTATCAGATACCGTGTATTGAATGACTCTCGTGCGCCAACGGTTTCGGGCATCCAGAAACCGAGGTTCTGAGTAAGGGGTGAGGGTACGTGTTGGGAAGCCCACAAAGGACACCCAACCCCGCCCGCACATTAGCGGCCTCTACTAAGAATTCGAATGACTTACAATACGCGCGTTAGTAAAACGGGAAAATGATATGCAAAGATTTATTTTTCCTAAACATGTGAATGGAATTGAAACGGGTTTCTAAGTCAATTTAATGCAATTAATTCTACGTCAAAGTGGAATTTTAGCACGTGGGTTCATTTAGTATAATAAACGAACAATAATTAAATTGACAAGAGAAATAACAAACGCGTTAGTAACGATGTAATAATATAACGAATAATAACGGTTTGTGCAAATATGAGATGAGATGGAAAGATGCGAATATGAGATGCATGGTTTGAAAAGATAGTAATACACATGATTAATTAAACACGTGTTGACATAAATCGCAAATTAGTACCGAGTTTTGAAAATAGAATAATGTACGATTTATTGTGTTAATCGTGATGAGGCTACTCGGTCGAGTGGTCGATGGACTCGATCGAGTAGACCTGTAAAAAGCGATTCTGTTTTGCGTTATGGACCATACTCGGCCGAGTTATTGCCCAACTCGGTTGAGTGCATGGCCACTCGACCGAGTCACTGTGAGACTCGATCGAGTGGGGGTCGTAATAAGCGTTCTGACTGGATTTTAGGGTGTCACTCGATCGAGTGACTAAGGCACTCGGTCGAGTGGCACCTGTACGAATTTGGTTCGCTTGCAATTTAATTGTTGATTTTGAAATTGCTTTTGATTTTTGAGAGTTCGACGATTTTACCGAATCGGACATGAATATTGCATAATTTATGTTCGACTTGGTTTTTTATAAATCGCGAATTTTGTTGAACCGAATATAAATATTGTTGAATTTATACCCGATTCTAAATTTGGAGTACTCGTTGTATCCCATATTCGATTATTTGAATCGATATAGGATATTAGAGTGAAATAGAAAAAATAAATTAATTTTAGTCGCTTTAAATTAATTGTCGTGATATGAACAAATCGCGTTAATTAATTCATATGACTTGATTGTTAGATTTGATATCCAATTATGAAATTGGTATCGAATCCAAAATCGACGCTTTACTTGAATTAAATAAAAAAAAGAACTTGATTCCCTCGACTTCTCCGACATCGAAATAAATCCCTAGGGATTGTGATGTCGGATCCGCGTCAACGGGTTTCGACCCTTATTAAAATTGATTTTAAAAAATGATGAATGTAAGATTAATGATGATGATGACGAGAAATAATAACAAATTGTTGTTTAAGTTAATTTATCTCAATAATCAAATAGTCGGGGTATCGGGATAAGCGACCGACGAAGCGTGTGCAGTACACTTGTATATGCGGTTTTCCTTGTCCCGGTATCCTTCTTATTCGACACAAATCGATAAATATTTTAATACTTTGATATTAGTAGTATTATCGATATTATGGTGCAATGAATAAAATAATAAAAAAAAACGAAAAAAAGAGGATGAGAGGGAGATGAAGACGACGTGAAGAAGAGAAGGAGAAAAGAGAGGGTTTTGACACCCTCAACCTACATGTTCTTGTCTCGGCGCGGACTCGTAACTGTGGCTTTAACACAAGAGTCTTCGAGGTTTATGGAGGTTGAGTTGTGGTGGCTCGGGATTGATTCCTAAAACTAGGTTTAGGGTTTTTGCTAGTGTAGAATTGCTAGGGTTTGATTAGGGTTTGTAAAAGACGTAGTGTGTGTGTGTAGGGTTGCTCTGGGTTCTTGAGGTTGCAAAAAGATGTGTAATTGTGTTGCATGGGGGTTGCTTATATAGGCATGGCTAGGGCACCGGTTTAGGGTTACTCGACCGAGTATGGGGCTAACTCGGTCGAGTGGCCCGTGAAGCCTGTCGTCGGGCTTGAAACACGCCCACTCGATCGAGTGGTCCAGTCGGGTTGCACGGGTCCATTGTTTTGGACCTTGACTTTGGGTGTTTGATGGGTTTTGTGTTTGACTTGGACTTTTGAGGATTGTATGGCTGTTTTTTGTGTCTCGGAAACGACTTTGACCGGGGTTGACCCAATCGCGAAAAGTCAGTTTTTATCCCGGTGTCGGTTTTGGCCCAAATTAGTCTTGTTTGACTCGGAATGATCCACTGGGCCTGGATTTGAGGTCCGTTTGGTGAGATTTGTACTCCATAAGTGTGTTAGCCAACGATTAATGGATTTGAGCCCGTATCCGAGCGCATAGAAACACTTTAGCGTCCGATCATCATCGGGTGTTTTTTGGAAACTGCCATAGACACCTGGCGGTCAAAATGCGGGTGTCTACAGTTAGTATAAAGTTAGGGTTTGTGGTTAAGTAGTTGAATGAATTGGGTTGTTTTGATGTGTTAGGAAAATGGAAGTGAAATACAATTATGCCGATTTAGTGATGTAATTACGGACGGATTGGGTGCAAATAGTACTATGTTTAGGTGAATTGAGAATTTTACAAAATATGTGAGTAGTGTATATATTAGTAAATTACTTTAGAGGAAATAATTTGTATGTGGTTATTGTCTCAATTTTTTAGATAAAAAAAATGAAGAGACAGAAACGAAAATGGATGTATGGGGAAAGATTGGATAAGAGACGACGTCCCACAACGAAATTTTTAGAGGGTGTTAGTAGTTTTCTTGAGTTCGCTAAAACTCATCCCGAATACGCGTCAGAGGGTAGATTTAGGTGTCCTTGTATGAAATGTAGGAACCTCAAATTCTTGGATAGTATTTTGATTAAGGAACATATTATCTCAAATGGGTGTAGCCCAAATTATTATTATTGGATTTGTCATGGTGAGACGTCTGTTGTTGAGGAATCTGAGGTTGATAGAATGAGGACGGGGTGAGAGGAATGATTGTTGATGTGGTTGAGTGCAATTTGTTTAATGATGAGAGCATGTACACTAACGACGATGACCAACCAACCCCACAAGAGCCAACCCCCGAGTGAAAGCTTTTTTTGATATGTTAGAGCGAGGCTGCGGAGAAGTCATTATATGAAGGGTGTGATCTGCATTATACACTAACGACGATGATTTCTAGTAGGGTATAGTTTTAGTAAGTTATATTATTTCGACATAGTAATCTGCATTATATATTTTGGGCAAATTATTTCAATATTATGATGTCAATTTCTAACTTTCTACTATTATATGTCTGCAGATATGGCGTTAGGTAGTAGGCTGTGGTATGGTAGTTCGAGCAGCAACAGGGAGCAGCAACAGCAGGAGGACCAAGAAGAGAACCAGCGGGAGGAGGATCAACAAGAGGATAATGAGGAGGAGGTGAACAACGATGAGCAACCAGAACAACCGCAACAGGATCCAGGGCTTCAATATACTGACGACGGGCGCCTAATTATTAGCCCCGAGAACACATGGTGAGACATTATATTTCCTCTTTTTGTGAGACATCATCTTATTTCACTCTTTGGTGTAGGTTTCGGACTCGTGCGGTGGTGACTGGTGTCAAGGACAGTTTCATGAATGAATTGACTACTTATTGCACTAGTTGGACCAAGGTGCCTCAGTGGCAACGAGAGAAGTGATTTGCCAACTTCAAGGTGCACCAATTTTTTTGTTTTATTATTATCTGTTATTGTTTACGGATTACTAATACAATGACAACAAACGATCTTGCAGTTCAAACACTATTACAACGATGGTCTCGAGGTGGCTGCGAGAGACCGATACATGGACGTGGCGAAGGAAAGATACAAAGACATGATGTGGAAGTTGGCGAACGAGGGAAAGGCGCACAAATTCCTTAAAGGTTTGATTACTCAATTAGTGTTAGTACTTGAATAGAAAGTTGTATATATCTTCAAAACGCTTATTGATATCAAAGTGTATAAATTGTAGGTGACGCCATCCAACAGTTCAAAGAAGCCCCCTCCGACCCGAAGTTCCTTCAGAGATCCGTCCAGGCGAAGAAGAACAAGAGGCGTTAGTACTTGAATAGAAAGTTGTATATATCTTCAAAACGCTTATTGATCTCAAAGTGTATAAATTGTAGGTGACGCCATCCAACAGTTCAAAGAAGCCCGCTCCGACCTGAAGTTCCTTAAGAGATCCGTCCAGGCGAAGAAGAACAAGAGGCGGGGAGGGGACCCCGAGTTGGAGGCGGAGCGCACCCACTACGGTGGGTCGCAGTCAATGCACCAGCGGGCGATGAATGTTAGTATTTCCTTACCTTTGATTTTTATTTTGGATTCTTATTTAATATTTTTATTATAAATGAGAAATCTACATGTACTGTCAACAGTTGAAGAAGCAAACCGGAGAATTCCCTCCGCCTGCGCAGTTATTTCTCGCCACGAAGACCAAGGGGAACGACACCACCGGTCGATCATTCGCTACGAAGAAGGACGCCGACATTTGGATAAGTTTCAAACATAAGGCTTTATTACTTTTTTTTCTTCACAACCCACCTAATCATGACTCCAATTTCTTGTAGAGATCGTATATGGAGGCCACTAGAGCGCCCAGGAATGAAGGTGTGGACCCGAGCGATATTTGGTTCAGAGTCGCGGAGGGATACCGCAAGGGAGCGGTGTACGGTACGGGGAACGCTCATTCCTTGTACTGGTCACCACCCAATGCTCGGGAGGGCCATGCGACCTCGACAGAGTGTGTACCATCCGAAATGGCTAAGATGAGGTCGGAACTGCGGGAGGAGAGGGCGGATCGGGCAGCTATGGAGCAGAAGATGAAGGAGCAGGATGAGAGGCTGAAGATGCAGGAGTCCGTTAACCTGCAAATTCTGGAAGAGCTACAGCACCATAGGAGCATGCACCAGCAGAACTGTAACTTCGGCCCCATTCCACGACGCCAAGATCCTAGAGACCCCTTCAATGTGGGTGGTAGTGGTTCTTCAGCTAGTTTCCCTGTTAGCTGAGTAGATTGAAAACAGTTTGCAGTTTGTGGATGTTTGTTGAAAACAGTTTGTAACAACATTTTGAATTTAGTGTATTCACGACGTTTGGTTACTTGGTTGCCAATTTTAGAGTGTGAAGCTTGCGTAACGTTTGGAACAACGTTTGGAATGTTTGGAATGGTGTTTGGGACGTTTTGTGGCTGTTGGTTTGTTTTATTGTGCGGATTTTGGCTAGAAAAATAATAAATACAATCGGCCTATTTCAGGTACGGCAGTGACTGATATCAGTAGCTAAATTTTTTATTTAGCGACCGACATCAGTCGCTGTAGGACGCGACGTCACACCCGTTAGCGACTGATTTCAGTCGCTAACTGACATTCTCAGCGACTGAAATCAGTCGCTAAAGGGACACCATAGCGACTGATTTCAGTCGCTAATTTTAGCGACTGGAATCGGTCGCGCGTAGATTTTAGCGACTGAAATCAGTCGCTAGATGCGACTAACTGTAGCGACTGTTGCTTAGCGACTGTTAACAGTCGCGCATCTCTTTTTAGCGACAGATGACGGTAGCTAAGCTCAGTCGCCCCAGACTTTAACTCTTTTAGTGCGTTCGTCTTCACTCAAGATGCAACTTGGCTAGCTTTAGTCAGCTCAATAGCAGTTCACCCAGCTAAAGTTTAGTTCACGACGATGCTCCAGCTCACAAGGAGTTCAACCTAACCTCAGGATGACTCGCTCGGTCGAGGTTAGCCTAGCATGTCTGTAGACTATAAATCATGAAGGGCCACGCTCTTATGGCACCAGGCCAAGACACACCAAATAACGTCAAAAGGCGTGAAGGACTGAAGAGGCACGAGTGATGCGCGTACTTTATATACACTTTTTATGCTTTTTATACGCGCATTCCCGTGCTTATCGAGCAGTGAAAGCTACTATTTTCCCCCAAATTTGATACTTTGTGGTCATGTTGCATCTTATGCAAGTTTGAACCCGTGGACGCATAAACAAGGCAAAAATCGTGCTTAAAGATGAAATCTTTTATGAAATAAGAAAAGAGAATGATCGTTTCCAAACAGGACTACTTAAAACGTGAATATATTGAGTTCTATAACTCCAATTGAGCTGATTTCAGTTGCGTTCGAAAGCCCTTTCTCTTAGCTTTTCAACGGTATATTACACGCCCGATTTGAAGAAATAACGAAGAAATGACAAGCGTTTGAAGTTGAGCGCGCAGTGCTGAGAACGGAAACAGGTCAATAATAGTCGGACGACTATTTAGAATAGTCGACCGACTATTCTCGAGACTGGACGAAGACCGAGACTTTCCTAATTTGATGTTTAAGGTTAATAAGACTTTTGGGCTTTTGTTTTAGCTTAGTATTTAAGAAACTATTAGACTAGAATTCTAAGAACCTCTTCTTTTATATTTCTCCATACTTCTCCAACTTTTCTTTAAATCTCTTCTTTTATGCTTCTAATTCTCTTTAGACTACTCTCTTTAAATTTCTCTCTACTCTAAACTTTTAGATCTAGATTTATGAATTCTTTTCTACTCTTCCTTTAAACTCGGTGATCTAATTCTTTATTTGTTCTTTCTTATTCTCCTTGTTCTTAATTCTTTCTCTCTTAATCTTATTTATTATTTTATTCTTAATTTCTCTCTAGATCTATTCGCTATGCTTAATTTATTTATCATCTTTATTATTGTTGTCGTAAATTTCTCCATGAGTAGCTAATTTCCTTTGCTAGGATTTAGGGGATCCATGAATTGAATACGATTGCTAATTAGTTTATAGATCTATCTACGATATTGCGTCTGAGTTGTAATTGTAGCATTTAATTGAGATTGATTGATTAAGTCGACGTAATTGATTAATTGAATTGGTGAACTCGAACCTAAGATCAGAAGCCTGGTAAGAGTTATGCTACAACACATTAGTTTGCCCTAATAAGATCGGAAGCCGTTAGAAGCATTCTAGGGTGAATAGCGGACCGGAAGGACCTTTTCACTACCCCTTAGACCAATATCTGTGATAGACTTGTGACCCAGACTGTGATTGTAGAAAATTCATGGTGAACCGACGATCCTAGTTTTCTCTCTATATTTATTCATCCTTATCCATCTTATTTATTTTAATTATTTCTTCTCCTTTACTTCTCTTCTCTTACTACTTTTAGATTAGTTAAAAATAACTCACAAAACCCCCGATTTGTTACGTAGATAGACTTTAATTTTGCGAGTAGGATTTATTTGTCTCCCTGTGAAATCGATCCCGACTTCCCTAGCTATATTTTTTTTTGAAAAATTCCTAGCTATATTTTTAGTTGGACCGTAGTTGGTTATTTTTTATAGGTACACGACTAGCTTATCAACGAGGCATCAATACCCAAGCAACACATGTCAAGGCATGATGCCAAAAGACATGACGAAGGAACACAAGGACAAGAGTGGCGCGTCAAAAGATGTGAGCAAGTCGATGGATGGGAACCAACCAAAGGGTACGAATGAAACCACGCCAATTAACTTTCCCTTAGGCACGACATCAGGTTCGACCGACACAGGATCGGTCGACTCGTGGTCCAGTCGATACGGGGTTCGGTCTTTAGGGTCCCTAGTGGACCCTCCCAGACTCCCAGTCTAGGGACCCGGCCTTATATACTTAAGGGGTTTATCCCCATCGAATAGATTTTAATGTTTTCAGTCTTATTTGCGTAGTTGAAATTGATTATCTATTTCGTTAATCATCTTTTCGTCAACTAAGTTGATTTGTTTTTCTTTTTAAGTTGGAGTTGTACCTCTTGGATTTGAGTACTGTTATAACGGAAGAGAAAAACAAATAAATAAGAACGTAAAATCGAGAGACAGACAAATTTACGTGGTTCACTAACAACCTGTTAGCTACCTCCACGGGCAGGAGGAGAGGATAGTTTTATTAACTTGAGGAGAGGTTACAGATTTCAGACGGATATCATAATTTCTAGAGTAGAAGTATGAGAGTTTATATACTACTCTCAACCAAACAGAAAACCTAAACAGATTAGAAAATCCTACGCAATAGGAAACAAATACTCAGATATTGATTAGGAAACTTTAATCAATCAGATATTAATTAGGAAACTTTTCTAATTAAACAGATTCAGATCACAAGTCAATTCGAGATCCTAAAAGACAATTGCTAGGCACTTATTTCCTAACAATTACAAATAAATGAAAAATAAATCTCATCTCATCTACATGCTAGTTATACGATGCATCAAATTAATTTGTTCTTTGATAGTTACTGTATTAATCAAATGTATGTCCTCAAGAATGAAAAAGAATAAGAAAATAATCTAAGTATAGAAAAGAAAAATAAAGAAGCTAAGTTAACTCAATCTCGAATGAGCTTTGGATAATTTTTAACACAACAAACCCAAATAATTTTATTGAAATGGATTAAAGTAATAGTGTTCGTAGTGTGTATGGCCTCATTTCTCAATTTAGAATAGGGCCACTCAAATCCATTTGACGATCCTACGGGTGTGTTTGGATAGGAGGATTTGGAGGAAAAGAAAAGGGAGGGAAAGGGAGGAGAGCAGAACAAGTTCCATTGTTTAGTTAAAAAAATGGGATAAAGGGATTTAAAGGGAGAAGGAAGATGCATCCCTCTATCTTCCTCCTCCAAGACAAAATATTTCCCCTTCAAAATAGGAAGATTTGGAGGAAAAATGTTTCATCTACAATCTCCCCCCCTTCCTTACCTTTCTCTTCCCTCCTACTCCCCTCCCTTTCTCTCTCATTTTGCTATCCTAACACACCCTAAGTAAATTGTAAGTGAATGGTCTGTCAAAGTTATTTGCAACACTTGGTGTTTATAGAAGACGAAATAACATCAAAAAGGTCTAGCAGGCTAGGTACCCGAGGTTAGTCGCCCCTGGCCTGATTTTGTTAGCTTCCCTCTTAATTAATAGGATCGGGGTGTTGCACCTCCGTAGCCCGTAAGGTTTGATGACTAAATTAAATTGCATCTTTTAATTTTGGGACATGCTAAATCATACGCAACTTTTTACTATTTTATATTCAGCTTTTTCAAACTACCCTCCTCATTTTTCTCAAACAATTAATCACCATTTTCTCTTTTTCCTCTTTCTCTCTTTTCCTCCATCAATTCACCACCACGAGCTTTCTTTTTCTCGATTAATTCACCATCATTACCATCGTCGTCGGATGTAACTCTAACCACTATATTTCCACCACCTTTCCTCCAACCACCACACCTAATTAAGGTTTAAGTAGAACAAATCTACTCCCTGCGTTCATATTTTTTTGCTCCGTTTCATCATTATTTGTGATGAGTATTTTAATGAAACGGGCAAAAGATAGTGAACGGAGAGAGTATAATATAACATCCAATTCAATGACTATATTAAAAAGTAAATTATTAATAAAAACAATACACTTAATTGTCTCGAATATAAAAAATTATGATTTGTTAGATTTAAATCTAATTAGGGCTTAATTAGAAATTTAATAAGAAATTAGAGTTTAAAAAAGAAATCGAATACAAAATTAATCATTAAAAACAAAGTTTATTAATTAATAATAACAAAATTAGGCTTAATCAAATAAAAAGTGAAGCTATTAATAAAAACAACAAAATTACTAGTCTTACGTGTAAATTATGATCCATAATCCTAAAGTTATTGAAGAATTTAGTTAGGTTTTGAGGGGTTAAAAAAAGAAGCAAAGTGTTAGCATTGAGAGATGAGAAAAGGGTAGAGAACAGAAAATAATGAAAAATTGGGTATGAATAGAGCTGATGAAAAGCGGGCTTGGGTTGGACATGGACGGGCCTAACTATAAAAAAAGTGTCTGGTGGGCCATATTTTGTTGTCCGTGTCCGTTATAACGGGCCACATGACGCTGCCCAAGCCCGCCAACTTATGGGTGGCGGGCTAGCCCCGTGGGCCTGAATAAAATTAATGGAGTCTTTTACTTTTCTTAAAATATAAGTCATACATCGCAATTTAAGAGACTAAAATTCAAAAAAATACTACGCATTGAAAAAAATATCCGATTATTCCGATACTGTTTCAAAATTCACATACAACTTCACTAACAAAAATATTCATTTCTCATGAAACAATAGGAGGATCAACCTCATCATTCTCATCTTCGCCTTCAACGTCTTCTAAACCAAAGGGTTCATCATGAATTAATGAGAAATTGAGAATGAAGAAGGTAAATGGCTTGGTGTCTTGGTTTGATACTTTGATGGCTGATGGGGGATGCGTCAACATTTAAAGTGTGGTTGATTGCTAGATATAGTGTAGGCTATTGATATTCTTTAGGAGTTAGTAGGTAAGTAGGAGTTTAAGAGATAAGTCGGTTGATTTTTTTAAACATTGAAATTTGTGGTTTCTTTGTAATTTGTATTATAATAATCATATTCAATGTCTCTTTTGTTTGCTAGTAATTTCTTTAACTTATATAAGTATATATATTGTAGTACAGTGGACCTGGCGGGCTGTCCGCGGGCTGTTTTCTTTAGTCCAAACCCGCCCGTTTATTATAACGGGCCTAGTTTCTTTGTCCGTGACCCGCTTTTTTAAAAAAAGTTTCTATCCAGAGTCCAGACCCACTTACTAAGTGGACCAAACAGGCCATGCCAAACGGACAACCCGCACGTGATCAGCTTTAGGTATGAACTAGTAAAACTTGATATGATTTACCAACCACGTGTTTGACCTCTTCTTTGACTTGGTCACTTGGTGAAAATTTGGTAAGCCCCTAGGTAGTAGGAGTTCGACACTTAGGGTTTGGACTTTGATGCTTTTAACTTGTTATGATTTGTGATTATTCTTGATCCCGAGACTTTTATAAAATAACCAAAACGTTCTTGTGTGCCCTTAGATTGTCCTAGGCATTAACTCTCGTCTTCTTGGTATTCATCAAAATGTGAGAATGGAATTGGAAATGACCCAAAAATGCGTCAAATCAAATACGGAGTAAAAAATACAGTAACAAAGCACAAGAAGCACCTACTCGTCGATATTATTAGCTTGTTGTATGCTTAGCATTAGCGTTGACAATCCCGACTTCACCTTCCCTAATTCGACATATAGATTGTTGGCTTGCTAAGTTACATGTGAACCTATTGATATAGCTGCTACTAATCTGAGTGCTATTACAGGAAGAAATGCTAAGGGAAGGAATGCTAATTATACTTGTGAGGTGCACGTGATTGAGGAAGGACACATAAGTCAAGCACACATCACTCAAGGACATCATGACATCACAAAAAAGGGAGAAGTCCACACAAGGACAGCTAGCAAGGATAGTACAATGTGCAGTGAACCAGGAGCATTGGATGAAGAATGTTAAATCTAGCCGTCTATTTACTTTATGTATTTGTAAGCTTAGCTACTATAAATAATAGATGGTGGAATGTAGTAGAGGGTTATGCTTTTATTCACACAAACTCTTGATATTTATTCAGTAGAAACCCTTAGAACCTAGATGTCATTTGTCATCACAGTTCTACCTCGACAATCTATCTAATGTAATTAGAACAATTGCTATTCTATCCTTATTACTCCATTTATATATATTAATTCCATCTTTTCGGTGTTAACTCATATCAAATTGGTATCAGAGCCTTCCTTCCTCTTGACCTGTGTTGATCAGTAACCATTAGAGAAAACAACCGGCTTTATAATCCGTTCTTCTATATTTCAAAAACAAGGCGATTTAAGCGAGTTACCAGGCCTAGGAGTATCATTACCAGAATGGCTAACGAAGAATTGAAGGCCGAGATGGAGCAGATGAAGAGCCAGTTGGATACCATCACACAAAGTCTAGCAACCTTGGCTTTACAGTTCGGTAATGCTAATAACACTATAAACTCTGCTAATAATCTCGTTAGGTCTCCTACCATTAAGTTTCCTGTATTTAATGGGGAAGAGATCGATAGTTGGTTATTTAAAAGTGAGCAATTTTTCTCGGTTACTGATGTTGATGATGTCAAGAAAGTGACGTATGTGTCTATGCACTTAGAAGATAAGGCATTAGCATGACATCAGGCTTACATTATGAACAGAACTTCTAACATACCTCTGGGTTGGGGAGAGTATAAGCTAGCCATTAAGGCTCGGTTTGGTAATAATTACGAAGACCCCATGGCTGATCTACTGGATCTAAAACAAACACATACAGTCCAGGATGATCATGATAAATTTGACACTATAATCAGTAAACTCAACCTCTTACCCACCTATGCTTTAAGTTGCTTCTTGAGCGGTTTAGACGAAAAAATTGCAGTTATGGTCAGGATGCTCAAACCAAAGACCATTTCCGATGCATATGGCTTAGCTAAATTGCAGGAATCAGCACTCCAACTAACCACAAAAACCACACAAAAACCACACATTAATTCCGGCCCTACTACCTCCAAATTTTCTTATCCCCACAATCACAAAACAACCACCTTCCACAAGAATAGCCCTAGTACCACAGCCTCTAAATTCACCAACTCAGTAACCCCTTCTTCCAACTACAAACCTGCTGACTCGGTGGTACAGGAAAGGAGAGCCAAGGGACTATGTTTTCATTGTGATGAGAAATATATTCCTGGCCATGTTTGTATGAACAAAAAGAGACATTTGTTTTCCATTGAGCTAGATGAAGAAGAAGATGATACAGGGGAAGGAAACCCTGAAACTGAGGATGAACAGGCTGAAGTAGCCCTTATCTCTGCCTATGCATTGGCTGGCCAACAACACTGCCAGACTATGAGAATACCGGGTCAAGTGGGAAGGAAAACACTAAGCATCCTCATTGACAGTGGAAGCTCACACAACTTCATTGATTCTAATATGGTTAGAAAACTGGGATTGAATCTGGAATCTATCACTCCCTTCCATATCTCAGTAGCCAATGGAGGGAGGCTAGCCTGCTCTCAAGTCATCAAACAGCTGACTTGGAGGATCAGGAACACTGATTTCACGGCCGATTTCTATGTCCTACCACTTGGTAGTTGTGATGCCGTGTTGGGTATACAATGGCTGGAAACACTCGGCCCAATAACGTGGGACTTCAAACAGCTGACTATGAAGTTCAACTTTGAGGGAAAACATCAGGTATTGAAGGGTACCCAAAACCCCTCTACTAAGGTCAAAGAATTGAGGAACTTGGAGAAAACCCTGGAGAATGGTGCACAAGTAGTGATGATACATCCTATAGGCACACAAGCTGAATTCTTTGCTATACAAGTGAGTAAGCGGAAACAGGTACCTGATGAGATGCAAGGGTTGCTAGCAGGATTCAGTGAGATCTTTGAAGAGCCTATAGGCCTACCACCATTTAGGGAGGGTCATGACCATCACATTAACCTGAAGAGTGGGGCTGAACCAATCAATAAGAGACCTTATAGATATCCCATGCTGCAAAAGGATACAATAGAATCAATGACTGAGGAACTACTAAAAAATGGAGTCATACAGCATAGTACCAGTCCATATGCATCTCCTGTGGTCTTAGTCAAAAAGAAAGATGGTACTTGGAGGTTATGTGTGGATTATAGAGAATTGAATAAGCAAACAATCAAGGATAAATTTCCCATACCTTTAATCGAGGAGTTACTAGATGAATTGCAAGGATCACAGTTCTTCACCAAGATCGATCTCAGATCGGGATTCCACCAAATTAGAATGACTCCTGAGGATGTCTATAAGACTGCCTTCAGGACACACAATGGCCACTACGAGTATTTGGTCATGCCCTTTGGATTGACTAATGCTCCTTCTACCTTTCAGAGTCTCATGAATCAAGTCTTCCAACCCTTTCTAAGGAAATTCGTGTTAGTTTTTTTTTGATGATATCCTCATTTACAGCCCTAGTTGGGATGATCATTTGACACATTTACAACAAGTTTTACAAGTAATGAGAGACCATCGTCTTTATGCTAAACCATCTAAATGTTCATTTGGGGAAGCCAAGTTAGAATACTTAGGCCATATTATCTCCAGAGAGGGTGTATCTACAGAGCCATCAAAAATTACTGCAGTTCAACATTGGCCTGTTCCTAAAAATATCAAACAATTAAGAGGCTTCTTGGGTTTAACAGGTTACTATAGGAGGTTCATCCAAGGGTATGGACTCCTCAGTAAACCTCTCACCACTCTTCTCAAGAAGAATGCATTTGGGTGGAATGAAGAAGCACAAAGGGCCTTTGAGCAACTTAAGGATGCCATGGTAGCTGCTCCAGTTTTGGCTTTACCAGACCTCAACAAGCCTTTTGTTATCGAAACAGATGCCTCGGGTGGGGGTATTGGTGCTGTACTTATGCAGGAGGGACATCCCATAGCTTACATTAGTAAGGCTTTGTCACTCAGGCATTAGGCCCTGTCTGTGTATGAGAGGGAGCTACTAGCCCTCATACATGCCGTCAGCAAGTGGGGGCAGTATCTGAGCAGCAAGAGGTTCATTGTAAAGACTGATCACCAAAGCCTGAAATATTTACTGGAGCAGAGGATAACTACCCCCTCACAACAAAGGTGGTTAGCTAAGTTATTGGGATATGACTATGAGATAATCTACAAGAAGGGAAAGAACAATGCAGCCGCAGATGCACTATCACGGATACAAAGTTCAGAATTGTATCAATTAAACATCAGCGCCATAAGTACTGATCTTTATTCAAGGATACAAGAGGCTTGGGAAAAAGATACCAACTTATCATCCCTTATTCAAAATCTGATTAAGAACCCTTCTTCACATAAAGAGTATAGTTGGTCTGGAAATCAATTGAAAAGAAAAGGGAAACTGGTGGTAGGTAACAACAATGAGCTACAGCAAAGCATTATTTCGTTGATGCACGACACCTTGCAATCGGGCCATTCAGGCATTGAGGCGACGTACCAAAGAGTCAAACTTAAATTCTTTTGGAAGGGCATGAGGAATGACATTAAAGAATACATAAATAAGTGCCAAATTTGCCAACAGTGCAAGTATGACAATTCAGCTTATCCGGGAAAACTCCAACCCCTCAATATACCGTCTGCTGTGTGGGAAGAAATCAGTATGGATTTCATCAACGGCCTCCCTATGTCCATGGGTAAGGATTCCATACTAGTGGTGGTTGACAGATTAAGTAAAGCCGCACATTTTATTCCACTCAAGCATCCTTATTCTGCCTCTGAAGTAGCTCAAGCCTACTTCGATAATGTCTACAAATTACATGGAATGCCATCGGGTATAGTCTCAGACAGAGATACAATCTTCCTTAGTACTTTTTGGCAAGAATTATTCAACATACATGGGGTAGCGCTCCACCTATCTTCTGCCTATCACCCTCAAAGTGATGGTCAGACCGAGGTCCTGAATCGATGCCTAGAGACTTATCTCAGGTGCTTCTGTAACGAAACCCCTACAGACTGGTGCAAATGGCTTCCCTCTGCAGAATTCTGGTACAACACTACGTATCATTCATCTTTAAGGACCTCCCCTTATGAGGTGCTCTATGGCCAACCTCCACCCATCCACTTACCATATCTCACCGGAGAGAGCAAGGTAGAGGCTGTGGATAGGTCCCTAACTGCCAGAGAAGAGGCCCTGGACAGAATCAAGCTTCATCTAGCTCGTGCTCGCAATAGAATGAAGCAACAAGCAGACAAGGGCAGAAGTGATAAAGAGTTCCAAGTGGGAGAATATGTCTATCTCAAACTACAACCTTACCGGCAACTGTCTATTGCAGGAAGAAGCAATCGGAAATTAGCCAAGAAGTACTATGGGCCCTATCAAATCTCTAAGAAGATAGGTTCAGTGGCATACAAGTTGTTGTTACCTCCTAATGCAAAGATCCACCATACCTTCCACGTCTCCTTACTAAAGAAATGCTATCAAATCCCTGATATTCCCGCAGATTTCCCTGACATTCAATCTAATCCAAAATTTCCTGAGTTGATAATGGCAAAAAAATTAGTCAAAAGGGGGAGGATCCAAGCTACTAAGGTACTGGTAAAGTGGTCCAATGCCCCAATGGAGGACGCCACTTGGGAGTTCCTATATGACATCACAAAAAACTACCCAACATTTGATCCTTGGGGTCAAGGATCTTCAGAAGCATCGGGGAATGATATAGCTGCTACTAATCTGAGTGCTATTACAGGAAGAAATGCTAAGGGAAGGAATGCTAATTATACTTGTGAGGTGCACGTGATTGAGGAAGGACACATAAGTCAAGCACACATCACTCAAGGACATCATGACATCACAAAAAAGGGAGAAGTCCACACAAGGACAGCTAGCAAGGATAGTACAATGTGCAGTGAACCAGGAGCATTGGATGAAGAATGTTAAATCTAGCCGTCTATTTACTTTATGTATTTGTAAGCTTAGCTACTATAAATAATAGATGGTGGAATGTAGTAGAGGGTTATGCTTTTATTCACACAAACTCTTGATATTTATTCAGTAGAAACCCTTAGAACCTAGATGTCATTTGTCATCACAGTTCTACCTCGGCAATCTATCTAATGTAATTAGAACAATTGCTATTCTATCCTTATTACTCCATTTATATATATTAATTCCATCTTTTCGGTGTTAACTCATATCACCTATCCTCTAGATGCATGTCCCCTTTATCATTATTGTTTTCATCATTTGATTTGTTAGTTTTTATCATTAGTTAATAATTCACGAATCTCAACCATTGACGCAATAAGATAGAATTTTACCCAACTCATCACATAACTTCTCCTGTCTCTAGTGTCCGACTCTTCTTACCATGAGTTACCAATTTAGGAAATTTATCTTTGATTTGATTAGGCTCGCGACAAAATCGATCATCATCCAAACACAATATAAACCAGTAAAAACAATTAATTTGTACCTATATAAATCCACAAAATTATTTATATCCCGATATAAACTAATATTATATGGGGCATGCTATCCAAACTAACCCGTTCCTATAATGACCGCCGCCCGACCAAGAGTTGGTCGTTCTAACCCAATACTTGAAGAATGTCATGACTCAAAACTATACGACGGAATCTGATTCCACCTGCGAATTACTCACACGAGACAAGTCAACTTGAACCGGACTCGACCCACCCACCCGATTGCCACCTCTACTGCCTACATCCTGCTGAAACTTTGCCTGACTATACGATGGTAGGCAAGCTTGTAGGACATGCATGCACCCTGTGAAGACAACAGAAGATGTAAAACCAAAAATTTACTCAACAAATAAAACAGGGGGGAGATGCAGTACGTACAATGATAAAGAAATGATCATTTAAATCATGGCAGTTAAAATTTTGGGTGGCCTTAGCTTGGTCTACTCTGTTTGTCCCTCACAAAACCCAATGATTTTCACCTAGCCTGCTATACTTAATACTTGAATATGATGATTCAGTGATGGGCAAATAGACATAGCATTAAATTCATCAAGTATGTAGACAAGGACAAGACTGTACTGTAACTGTATGAGCTAAGCTAGGCAACCCATATACAAACCAACAGCACCACAGTGAACCATCCTTATATCTAAATCAACAGGTTTTATAAGACTGACATCAAGTACTTAGTATTAATTTTCAAGGAATTTTAAGTGGTTGAGTAGTACAAGTATGGGTAGGTATGTATAACAAAGTAAATTGCTACCCCCTCCCATTCATATCCATCATACCATCTCATTTACACTAATATTAACAAATTCAAAGTGCGTGAGAGTGGGAGTGGGAGTGGTGTTCAAAAAGTGGGTCCTGATCGGTGAATTAGATTGACCTGGACCGTATGCGTCTAGATCGGACCGAATTGATTACATACCGATCCGTCCTTCAGGTCTCCAAAAAATTGGTAGCCCGTCTCCGATCGGTCCGGTTCAGGTCCTTTTCTGGGTTTGGACCGGTGAACATCCCTGGTCGATGATGGGATATAGTACATCGCTACATTATCATGTTCAGAAAGTTCTAACGAGGCCTGAAATTTTTCGAGCACAAAATTGATCCAACTAACACGAATACAATAAATCGTATTATACTTTCTCTAATTTATTTATCAGTTGCTACGTTTACGTTTTGAAAACCAAAAAAAAAATCTTAATAAAGATGATTGTGCGTGGGTTGGTGATGTCCTAACATTGAATAGTAATGGAGTAACTTGAAGGATAGAACAAAGGTGATTAGATGAAACGTTGAGAAACTCCTAAGAATAGGAGTTCATTGTATGTTTCTTTCATTTTCCCGGAAACTAATCACAAATCAATTCGAAAAAGCACAAATTCTTTTCACAAACTGAAAAAAATGATAAACAGATCTTCATTTCACATGCTTTCAGTATACGATAGATATAAATTAGAGAATAAATGAGGGGTATCGTTAGACATTTCTTTTATATTACAGGAGTGTAAGTGATAATATGAAAACGGTAAGGATACCCTGTAAAAAAGTTAATAGTTAAATGATAGCCGAATGAAAATCCTTAATTATTACTCAGTACATAAATTATACTCCATACATTTGAGTTTAAGACTTAAATTGGGATGCATATTATCGAATGGAGCCTGTGAGTTGATTAGACAATAATCCTAGTCGCATACTATTGTAGGTATGATAAAACGAAAAGGAGTGGAGCTTTGAATTGGGGCATGCAGCTCTTCTTCCTACATTATTATTTTTGTGACCATCCTATATGCATGGACCGGTTATACCTATACGCAATACGCTTCTTCCCCGATATATAGCTAGGCCGATACCCATCAGTTATTACTAATTAATAAAGCATAATTTATTGGCGATAATAATTTTACTTTTCCTGCCTAAACCTTCTCACTATGCAAAAAGTTATTTAATTAGATTTGAATATATATGTGAACTTTAATTTATTTTTTGTTCTGTGTTATTGACTGACAACGTAAGTTGCGTGCATTACAATTGTGATAATTAAGTTAATTAGAATGATAAAAAAAAAATTTCTGCTACTCCGTATTAACTTAGTATTTTCCTCTCCAAAAACCTCTCCTCCCCTCCCTCCCCTCCAAACTTCCCAAAAAAATCATTCCTCGATTATAATAATTCTTGCCTCTCTTTTTGGAGATTTGTCCCATCAATTGAGGGGTTTAGTTTGTTCCCATATTTTTTGTGGTTTGTTCTCTCTTTTAGACAGGTTTAAGAATTATGTGCAAGATCATGGGAGCAACGAAATTTCTACGTATGGCGATACAATTGAGGTCAGATCTCGGTCAACTATAGATCAAAATAGAGAAAGTTCATCCTTTTCGAGACTATATCATCAGATTCTTTTGCGAAAGGCTGTGTCAATCAACAACGATATATAGAATGGTTATGCAGAAACGTGTTATTCGAATAGCGATCTTTGTCTCAATAATATTCTTTATTTATTTTTACAAATATGTATTCAGTTCTATTTGATATCATTTGTAGATGCCGTATGATTTATTATTAATTAATGTAATTAATCTGCACTTCAAAAATTAGAATGATAAATAAAAGTAGAGAATTTAGTCAAAGGTCAAATGAAAACAGAACTTATTACGGAGTAATATTTTGTCAATATGGTTCAAGATAAGGATATATTGTACGAATATATATAACTTTTTTTTGGTTCAACGAAGAGGAAACTTAGTCGCATTACAAGGGAGAGAGATTCAAACTTGAGACCTACTAGTATCTAGTCCTAACTACTAGATTAAGATAAGAGTTTGGATTTGGTTCGAGTAAGACTAAAGTGATGAGTAAAGAGTAAAAACAAAGGCAAAGTCAAGAGTCCATAAAATGTCAGAGTAGGGAGTAGGGAGCATTTAGGTAAAGGTCTATGTGTAACAGCTTTGTGGTGCAATAACTATATGCAGCAGGTACATGCAAAAAGTGGATCAATGCTTCCTCCTGAAATACCTGTATTTCTGGCTCATATTTAATGCTCATTTCCATGTTCATGAATCATAACTCAATCAATGCAATTGCAAACTTTTTGAACAATACTCCTTCCTCACATTGATACATACAATCCACTAATTCCCAACAACAAATCTTACCGTATGTTTTAACTTGAATTACTCAAAACAATTAATTTCAAAGATTTGATCAAACCAACAAAGATATCTTTATATAACTCAAAGATTTCATGATGGATAATAGTATTTACGCTACTAGTGTATTTATTTGGTAATCCCTTCTTGTTGCATGCGAAAATTGAGATGGCGTCACATGGTAGTACCGGCCGCTAGCTAGTTAATTACCATCTCTATGCATTAATGAGGCAGTTCCATGCATACTCCAAGTTCACAGTGATGGAGAAGTTGCCACAGTTTTTCAGAACCAAAACTCAGTTTAATAATAAATAAGCCAAGTTACATAAAACTGCTGATTACTTCATCATCATCATAAACATAGTAACATACAAATGCTTTTGCAAAAAGCAAGAGGACAAAGAAGTTAATAAGCTAAAACCAAAGTGTGATCATCTGCTTTAAAACATAACACAGATAATGATCATACGATTTCTGACCATAAGCCATAAGACTAATCTACTACTCCAATAAACTACTCCCTCCGAGTCTGAATGATCTTCAGACTCGGAGGGAGTACTTAAGAAAAACATAGTACAAAACAAACTCATCACATCATCTTGTTACTAGCTAGCTAGCTGGCTATGTAAGAATTGAAACTTTGTACCTCTTCTTCTAATAAGTCAATTCTTACCTATGCTACCTATTATGAAGAGGGTTTGGACCCGTTGGAACGACCCGTTTGTTGTCTAAGACGGTGTCATTTCGTTTGTCGTCTAGGACAATACTGTCGCTTGCCATTTTCTTGGGTTTGGATGAGTTAGGCTTCGACTTGATGAGCTCGAACTTAATTTCATCATGATGATCCAATTGATATCGATGTGCACTCGAGGAATCCGGAATTCTGTTACCGTCTGGACTGAGATGAAGAAGAGGTCTTGATACTATAAGAAGAAGCCAAGTATCTGCTGTGACAAGAAAGAGTAGAACAAGAAGGAAAAGTACAAATTTCATGATGATGATGATTTTGGTTAGTTTGTTTTAATTTGTAGTTTTGGAATTTTGTGGTATACGTTTGTTTGTCAGCCTTGGTTCTGTGACAAAATGAAATAAGAGGGATATTATGAGCGTAACAGATGAAGACACACGGTTAAGCCTAAGGGGAGGGGGACCAACCCCATAAGAACAGTAATCCAAAAGGACAGGCAAAGAGAGGGAAAGAAGAGAGGGACAAAGGGAATGATGTTGTAGTGTGCAAAGGAGGGAGACTTATACAACCATGCATTGCATTGCATAATAACTCAACAATGTATGGGTCGATGGTTCTTTCATAAGGTGGGTAGGTGGTGGTTACACGTACATATAAACTCAACATTTCTCAGGAATAATGGTTAGGTGTGATGAGAATTATTTCATGCTTAAAGTTGTGTTAAAGGTTGCAAGGGTAAAACAAACCTCAAATGTGAACGGTGGATGTTAGAGTATATAGACATTTTTGGGTCTCCAATCATCGCTTTAAGGTTTTGGTTGAATTGGTTCCATAACATGGTATGAAGAAGTCTGAGTTGCATCCACACTTCAAAACTGGCGTGTTAGAGTATAATGGACATGAGTGTCATTTGGGGACCTTGGGGTGTTAAGAATTTCAAGGGTAACACACATGTCAAACACTGCTAAAAACGAGTACCATAGCAACGCATTATTGCCACAGATGAAAATTATGTTAAATACCTTTATAATGGACTTGCACGATTAGTGACCACCATTAAGTACCTAACTAGTGACGCCAAAAAGCTGCATCGGATTGTTTAGTGTTTACAACGGAAATGTTGTTGTAAACTCTGATTTTGCAACGAAATTATTTAGATTTTGAGCGAGTTCTCCTACAACAACAGTTACCATGCATGCCAGTATTCAAATGACAACGTTTGAAGCTCAGTTTGGGCGAAAGTTTAGGAGTCTGGTGTATTGGGATGAATAGCCGACATGATAGTGTTGGCCCCTCAAATGATTGAGGAGATGGTCCAGGTTCAGATGATATGATCGAAGATACGAGTTGGATCGTTAAAAGTGTTATGCCGATCTCCATTGCTGAGAAGTCGAATTCGTTGTAGTTGATAAGGTCTTGTTGAAAGTGTTACCTATGAAAGGGGTTGTGACGAGGTTCAGAAAGAATGGCAAGTTAACTCAGAATTTTATTGGCCCGTATCAGATTTAGGATAGGATTGGGGAAGTGGCGTATCGTTTAGCACTCTCCCCATCTCTCAATGTAACACCCCGGCCCAAACTAGGACCGGAAATGTAAATCGCGGTAGCTCATCAGGCTTTGTACTGGTCCACAGATCAACACAAGTCCTTTCCAATGCATTTTGGCCTCACTCATGCGCATCTCGGAAATATTCCCAGAAGGTCACCCATCCTCTTAACTGTGGAGTTCTTTCACTCATCTTCTTAACTGTGGAGTTCTTTTGCATGGATGACCAGAAAAGTGTTTATATGAGTAGTACTTTCAATCCCTTTAAGTACTAGCTCAGTCATTTAAGCTCATAAATAGGACATCTTCAATCAATGTAGGGTGTTTCAATCACTCTCACTTGAAGAACGCAACGTCCTCGTTGCGCGTGACAGCATAACCGCTGACCTAGAATCCACCCCGGCTAGGTGCCAAATGCACGGTCGCAAAATTGCTCTGATACCACCCCAACTAGGACCGGAAATGTTAATCGCGGTAGCTCACTAGGCTTTGTACTGGTCCAACAGATCAACACGAGTCCTTTCCAACGCATTTTGGCCTCACTCATGCGCATCCCGGAAACCTTCCCAGGAGGTCACCCATCCTAAGATTACTACCACTCAAGCATGCTTAACTGTGGAGTTTTTTTTTCATGGATGACCAGAAAAGAAAGTGCGCTTTGTTGATATGAGTAATATTTTCATCTCTTTAGCACTAGTCATTTAATTTAGTAAGCTCATAAATAGGACATCTTCAATCAATGTGGGATGTTTCACTCGACAAGGCATGTAATTTTACGGGTTGTAAAACCTGTGTGTATCTCGTTCCCTTCATAGTTGATATTGTGAGATATGTAATATTTTGCGAGAGGAATGGGTAACAAACATTTTCAATGTTTTTGGTTTTTTAAATACTTTTTCTCTATTATTTGTGTATGAATTAATTTTAAGCTATGTTTGTGCTCGGAAAGCAATTCAGGTGCTCTTATTTAAAAATGAAAAATAAATGGAAATATAAAACCCTATACTAGATATCCGAAAATCGGATATACGGAAAGATCAGATATCCCATTTTCGGTTTTTCGATTCTCAGATACATGGAATAAAAACATAGCGGATACAGATCGAAAAAAAGATAGATTTTAAAATCGGATATCCCATATGACATACAAAATCGGGTCAGATATCAGAATTCTCTCATTTATAAGTTGTAATAACCTCCTACTCCCTCTGTTTCACCAAGAGAGTCACCTCTTCTTTTTTACGAAGAATTAAAGTCGGTAAAAAAGCTAAGAATTTAGTTAGATAGAAATGTATGGCGGAAAATGAAAGATGAGAAAATATGTGGGATGGTAACCACAAAAATAAAACAAAATAACAATAAAACAAAATATTACACTAGAGACCGCCCAAAAAGAAAATAATGACTTTTCTACGAAGACATGGGAATATATAAGAGGTTCGATCTCACATTACGATCAGATCATCTCGATCCACAGTTAAAAAGAAATCTTAGTGTAGCCCGATTATATCGTTGCATGGGCCGCATCAAGCGTTGTATGTCTTGCGTACTAAAGCCTACTAAGGGCTTGCGTCTCTCCGGGGTAGGCCCAAAACATAGGCATTAATTTTGCAGGACAAAATCAATGTACTGGATATTCTGATTTGTGAATTCAAACTAGTGGAACCATGAACGTAGTCTATTACTGCTACCATCACTTGGTCTAAGAATTTTTTTTTTTGGTGCATATGAGGGACGAACCCCAAAAACTAAGTTATAATACGGGGAAGATAAACTCCAAGAATATCTTCTCTCAAGATAGACCGTAATTTCATCGATGGACTGTCGACAATAGTTAAGTTGAGACTTGCATCTACTCCCTGATTCGCTAGCCAATCCGCTGCTCTGTTAGCTTCCTTGTAACTATGTTCAAGCTTCACCGTCCAGCTAATATCGAATACAAGGTCCTCACATTTCTTAACCAAAGCACGAGGATTGCTGCTGACTAATTGTTTTTCATGAACGAGTTGGATACATGGAGCATTGTCCATGTGAATAGCTTCTTAATATGTAATTGCTTACTTGGTCTAAGAAATTTAAAACCTACATGTTGGCCATCTATTCCAATCATTAGTAAGATCTGGTCTTGTAATCATGTTGTAGTAAGAAGTATGAGTTATTTATTAATTACTTATTTAGTCTTGCTTATGATGGAATTATCTGTCGTATCGTTATAATTGTTCAAATAATGATAATTTAGTTAGAAAATGACAAAGCAGTGCATTAGTATGATTCATGTGATTTGCTTTCGTCTTTTTCTATCTTTTTTTTTTCTATCTAAATGAACATGATTTGACCCATCATATTAATATAATAGATATAATCATCGCAAATAATTAGAACTAGATGTAAAGCCCGTGCGATGTACGGTAGTGACGTTGATAAGGATACCAAGTTAAATGATTACATAAATTTGTGAAATTGTACAACAGTAGAGAGTCAACCGAAGATGTCTTGACCTAGTGGTTAAGACTAGGTGCTCTGGGACAGTAGGTTCCAGGTTCGAATCCCCCTCCCCTGTATTGTAATGCGACTAAGTACGCTCTTCGATGAACCAAAAAAAAAAAAAAAACGGTAGAGAGTCAGTCAAGGTTAACAGTATGCCCAATAGTAAAGAAATATTATCCATATATGATAAAGAAATCAAATATAATATATACGATAAAGATCAAATTAAATTATAGGCATCATGGTGCGTTGTAATTAGAATAAAAGACTAATTAAAATTCGTCGCACATAAATATACGTTTATAATGAATGTTGAGCTTAAAGTAACGATGCATACCTTTGCTTATTTATATTTTTTTGTTGATATCTAAGGACGAACGATTACTCTTATTTATCATAATAAAATAAAGGAAAAAAAATATCTACATGTATTAGGAGATTTTTTGTTTATAGTCTTAAAAATTCTTTTTAAATTCATTTTATGACTCAAAAGATTTTTTTATTAATATTTAATAACGAATTATTACTCTTATTTATATAATAGAAATTTATGACCTCATTAGAAATTTTCGATGTGAGATAATTTTATTTAACTTTATAGTCTAAAGAGATTTTTCTAAGACTCGAAAGATTTTTGGTTAAAATCTAAAAACTAATGATTATTACTCTTATTTATATAATAAAATTCTATCACATTATATTATAATTTTTCAATGTGAGACAATTTAACTTAAGTTTATATTCATAAGATCGTTTTTTTAAGATTTAAAAGATTTTTAGTTGATATCTAAGAACGAATGATTGCTCTTATTTATAATACAAAATTTCATTAACCATCATAATTTTTTCGATGTGGATAATTTTTACTTAAATTTATAATCTTAGGAATTTTTTTAAGATTCAAAAGATTGTTGGTTAATATCTAAAAACAAATTATTACTCTTATTTATAATTTACTTAAAGTTTATAATCCTATGATGTCCAATTTTTGTTGTCTTATGAGGTGATAATCGTCAGTTTATATATTATCTAAATTTTAAAAAAATCGAGTCTGAGTTGGGGTAGGATTTTTTTTTCATATACAAATTTTTATATTCTTTCTTAACATAAAAAATATATTAAAAATTTTCGACCAATGACATCGCTCGAAAAGTTCCTGCTTTATTAATATATATTGATTGATTTATGTTATTATTAAGAGCTAATTAGAAAACTTGTAAACGGAACGGATAAATGCCGGCCCGATAATGATGTATCCAAGCAACTCCGTATAAAATTGCATTGACATATGTATATGTTTGAAAACGAACATAAAATGTCAACATAGATATTAAAAAAGGTCTCAACTTCCCTGTAATTAAACTAGTGGAAATTAGGGCTAAGTATTAGTGAGGTTTAGCTGTCCTGATGTTGACCATCAATTTGGTGGGTCGGATGCAGGCTGGTTTATTACGGACTACTTACCATATCATTGTTTTAACAATTCAAATCCCTTTTCTTTAGACTCTTTCTCGAACTTATTTATTTTTTTTATCAAGGGCATTTTCCAGCGGACTTTAGAATTCTAGACGACCTTTTGTCAATGGATCCTTCGCGAAAGGCTGTGTCAATAAACAGCGATATACAGAAGGCTATGCAGAAGCGCATTATTCTAATAGTGATCTTTGTCTCAATGATGTTCTTTATTTATTTTTCACAAATCTGTATTCAGTTCAATTTGACATCGTTTGTAGATGCCGGATGGCTTATTATTAATGATATTGATCTTCACTTCAAAAAAAAAAAAAAAAAAAAACTGTTTATTCAGTCTACCACTATTCAATTTTTTTAAAACTTAATTACAAATAATTATCTTACTTCATACTCCAGTTAATTACCAAGACACGTACTCCCTCCGATTACCTATTTTCTTCCCTCTTTCCTTTTTGGGCTGAGTTTGATTTTCTTCCTTTTTCCATTTAAGGAAAATTCCATTACTCATTAACTAATATATCCCTTATACTTTTTCACCTCACTTTTTTCTCATTTAATTAATATAATATTCATCTCTTCTCTCTCCTTATTTTACTCCCAAAAAGAAAGAGGAAGAACACATGTAATCGGAGGGAGTATTATATATACTTATTAGGTTGAGTACGTTGTAGTAGAAGGGTCGTGTTATCAATTATACATGTACAACCGGTGATACTTGCTCAAGCTTTTAGCCAAGCTATTTAACATTATTCATATCATATAATATACCGTAGATCTCATATATATGCCCGGGTTTTTTAGATAACATAGTATTAGAAAGATAATCCGTATCAATTAGGACGAGCGAGGAAGGAATAGCTTAATAGTTTTACAAAAAAATGCAAAAAAATGTAACAAATCCATAACCACGCATGGATGCATTATATTCTTATAAGTGTATTGGTTATTATTCATATGAATGTAGTTTATATAGTACATGATATAGATGAATACATCGAACATGAATTATGATATTTAATGTATCGTCTAACTCTTTCTTTAACATTAAGTCACATTCATACCATATTCTTAATAATATTATCTGGTAGAAAGGACTCTAATAAGACACAAGAAGTCTCTCCTGTTAATGAAGAAAAGAAATACAGAGAGAGATAGAGAATAATTGCAAACAAATAAAAACAGAAGACTTGGAATTGGAAGAAATAATAATAATAATAATAATAATAGGATAAGAATATAGATAAGAGAAAAGAGAGTAGTCAATAATTGTTGGTATATTATTGTTACCAACTTTCCATCTGATCTGTTGGGTGTTATACTGCTGTTGGTATATGTATATGAGCGCAAAGCAAGTATGATCGATCCAGATTTTATGAATGTTTTACAGAAATAGAGAACAGCTGTATGAGGGGCTTAAAAGGTTATTTACACACAATTCATCCAGTTGTCTTTCGACAACCTCCTCCTTGTTATACCAACCTCTCTACCCGCACTTGCACTTGCATTGGCATTGACCACGCTACATGACAACTTTCTCCTCATACACTCCTAATATAATATAAATGAGCTTCAATCGTGACCTTAAAATTTCGGTTGAATTGGTTTCATAACATACTATCAGAGTAAGAGGTTACGAGTTCGAACCCTGACAACTCCCAATATCTCGAACTTTCAAGTGGATTGTACGATTGTACGTCGTAATTTTGTACTCCCTTCCTTTCATAACCAAATACACTGATTTGTCCCACATCTAAAGAATAGTGAGAAGTGATAGTTTTTCTATGTATAAATAGAAAAAGTTGTCCCACGTCGATAGATTAACTAAGTGGAGGTGATTATTTTTGTATAAATAGAGGTCACCCCTCCACCTTAGTAACAAGCCCAAAATTGAAGTCTCTTAAGCATTGTCTTAGAGAGGATTCCTCCAAGTTGTACTATTATCTCCACAGTAGTGAATATTGTTCTCCTTGTCGGTGTGGACGTAGCCAATGATTTTGCTGGTGAACCACGTAATTCCGTGTCTCAGTTTAAATATTGTTTGTTCGTTGTTTTTGTTCTTCTCGCGTAGTCAACAAACCGTTGGTAACAGGACGCCTCCATTACAACAAACTGGTATCAGAGCTCCAGGTTCTGCTGGTTCTGCTTCCGCTGAGTCAGGCGTTATTTGGGTCTGTTGATTTTTTGGCGAAAAGATGTCCGGAGCAATAGTATTAAACGTTGATAACTTCACCGGGAGTAATAGTTTTGGGTTGTGGCAGTTGAAGATGAGAGCTTTGCTGAGACAGCAAGGCGTCTGGTCTGTTCTGTCAAAGGCAAAAGAAAAATCACAAGATAAGGCGATGACAGAAGCAGAGGTGGCCTTGGAGGAGAAGGTGCATTCTTTGATTTTGTTTTATTTATCTGATGATGTGATTATTGAGGTTGTCGATGAAGAAACTGCTGCTGGTTTGTGGTTGAAGTTGGAGTCTTTGTGCATGACAAAGACTCTAACCAACAAGTTGCTTCTAAAGCAGCGTTTGTTTGGTCTTCGTATGCAGGGAGGTACGTCTCTGAAGGAACATCTAGACCGACTTAACTCTATTTTACTTGATTTGCATAATATAGATGCTAAGATAGATGATGAGGATGCTGCCTTGATTTTGTTAGTTTCTTTGCCAAATTCGTTTGAGACTTTTGTTGAGTCATTTGTGGTTGGTAAAGATACTTTGACCCTGGAGGAAGTGAGGTCAACACTTCACACTAGGGATTTGCGCCGAGTAGCATCGGGTAATGTTGTAGACAGTAGTCCAATGGGACTTGTTGTGAAGTCGGAGGGACCTAGTAAGGGTAAAACCAAGTCTAGGAAATCTCGGAAAGATGTCTGCAATTATTGTAAGGAACCTGGTCATTAGAAAGACAAGTGTCCTAGGTTGAAGGATGCTGGTGTTTCTGCTATTGCACATAAAGGTGCCGAGTGCGACTCTGAGGAAGATTTAGTTCTCGTTGTTGATGTTGTTCCACGTCCTTTGGATAGTTGGATTCTAGACACAGGTTGCGTTTTCCATATGTGTCCTGTTAGGGAATGGTTCGAGTCTTACGAAGCTTCACATGGGGATAGTATTACTATGGGTGACGGGTCCATTTGTGAGATAGTGGGAGTCGGGACTATTCGGGTTAAAACACATGATGGTGTTGTTGTCTTTCTAGAGGGTGTCAGGCATGTTCCAAAGTTGAAGAGAAATCTTGTGTCACTTGGGATGCTAGTCGATCAGGGCTACCGTTTTCAAGGTGATGGTGGAACTTTGTGCGTGGGTAGAGGTTCGTTGGCTACTTGGAGAGGTGTCAGGGAAGGAGCACTTTATGTCCTTCGTGGTACTATGTTGACCGTTGGTGCATCGAGTAGTCGTTCGTCTGGCTCTCTTAGGTCTAAGTTGGGGCATACGCGACTTAGATGTTTGGGCGATACGTCGAGGCACATCCAGTTTGGTTCATTCAATGATCATCTGGATAATTTGGGGTTGGTAGGCTTGTGTGAGAATGATAGTGTTGATGGTAAGGTGAAGTTTTCGCCTGTACGGGTCGAACTACAAGGTTCTCAAGACAAGCTATTGACCGTTGTTTCTGCGCCTCAATGAGGCGGTTTGTGCCCCGCGTGGTGTGCAATTTGGGGCTCCAGGTGGAGCTGTTTTGGGCTCTGAAAGAGAGCCGTTGGGACCTCGGGTGGGGTCATTTGGAACTTCGACGGGAGTTCATTATTTTGTGTTCTTTGGAGCTGATGGGTTGGACTTGTTAGTCTAGCATTTGCACCTGATGATGGAGGTGATTTGGGCTCGCTTAGAATGTTTTGTTTTGTTTGGTTTCGACTTGAGTTGTTGTGCCTTGGTGTGGGCAAATTTGTGGTGTCATGACACCGTTGTTGACTCAAGTGAGACGTTGTTTTGTTTATGAGGTTGTGTTCTTTTGGGCAATTTGGTACGACGATACATTTGGCCATATTTTGTTTTGAAGGAGAATGTGTTTTGGAGTCTTGTGTGCATTTGTTTCGGAACATCATTCCATCATTTGTGACGTTGGTATATATCTCATACATTTGTTTTTGGCGTTTGGTAGTGATCTCGTTACGTTTGGCCATGTTGGTATGATGATATGTTGGGTGCTTAGTACGTTGGTAGTTTCAGCTTGCTATATTTGGAACTTGGCACATTTTGGTCATGTTGGCACACTTGGTTCATTTGTCCGTTTTGTTTGTTGAGTTCAAGTCAATGTGGAGACTACTGGGACAGGTGGTGACTTGAGAATCGGCAATTGGAAGCTGATTTGGTTGCATCATTTTGGAGCTTGGTTCGTGTTGGACAATTCAAGTCAAGGTGGAGATTGTTAGGATTAATTACTAGCAATTGTCGCATCCGAGACTCGAGTTGAATGTCGAACTAGGTGTGGAAATAAGATGATGTATTTTGTTGGAATGTGGTTTGTCCCACATCTAAAGAATAGTGGGAAATGGTAGTTTTTCTATGTATAAATAGAAAAAGTTGTCCCACATCGATAGATTAACTAAGAGCAAGGTTAGCAATGAATTTGGACTTAATCCATAGGGTGGATGGAGTGAAAATGATGATTTATCAATGGATCCTTAATCCTTGGAGGAGGATTGAGCAAAAATCTCTACTTTGAAGGATTGAGAAAAAGGGGAAAGAGAGAGCAATTAAGGTGCAAGTTGGTGGGTTAATTTGCTTACGTTGCCTTAAATAATTTATAAAATGAAATAAAAATTAAATGTATTAGGTATGATAAATGTGGTGGGATGAGTGGACCCTCTATGGAGATAAAAACGAATCCATTGATGTACATGTATTTTATAATAGAGAGAAAATATGGTAGAAAAAGTGAGGTGGAAGAGATGGGATCCTCTACGGAGAGAAATTGTATCCATGGATAACCATGGTCTAAGTGGAGGTGATTCTTTTTGTATAAATAGAGGTCACCCCTTCACCTTAGTAACAAACCCAAAATTGGAGTCTCTTAAGCATTGTCTTAGAGAGGGTTCCTCCGAATTGTACTATTATCTCCACAGTAGTAAATATTGTTCTCCTTGTCGGTGTGGACGTAGCCAGTGATTTTGCTGGTGAACCACGTAATTCTGTGTCTCAGTTTAAATATTGTTTGTTCGTTGTTTTTATTCTTCTCGCGTAGTCAACAAACCGGTGGTAACGGGACGCCTCCGTTACAACATACACCATTTGTCGAGACGTGTTTTACACTATCTATATATTTTTTTGAATTAGTAAAAATCATAGAATTTTGATATTCTTAATGTACTTGTAGAAACGAATCAAATAAGATCTCACATGACAATATTTTCTCTTGTAGATTATCGAGAATATTGGGGATTGCCTTCACTTGTGAATAGTGTCAAAATGACTTATGGGGTGTTTGGATATGAAAGGAGAGAATATCTCTTTGGATATGAAAGGAGGGAGTATCTCTTTGGATATGAAGCATCACATCTGCTTGCATGTTTTATTCTGTCCGTAGGGTTTATTATACAGTACTTCTTTAAGTTATTACTCCGTGTAGACACCCACATTTTGACCGCCAGGTGTCTATAGTAGTTTTCGACAAACACCCGATGATGATCGGACGCAAACATGCTTTAATGGACTCGGATATGGGCTCGAAATCATGGACATTTGGTTTAGGCTTTTTATGGAGTACAAATCTCACAAAATCAACCTCAAATCCAGGCCCAGTGGGTCGTTTCGAGTCAAATGAGACTAATTTGGGTCAAATCCGACACCAGGGGCAAAACCATCTTTTAACGACCGGGTCAAACCCGGTCAAAGATATTTTTTCGAGACACACGGACCAGCCGTGTCACCTCACGAGTTCGGCCTAGGCTCGAACACTACAAAAAATCAGCTACGATAAATATTAAACAATTCCGTTAAGGATAGAATTCGATCTCAAGTAGGAAGTCTATCCGGATACCAAATCAATACTCGACCGAGCATCAAACACTCGGCCGAGCATCCCCATTTCAGCCGAGTGCCTTTCTTTCCGACCAAGAAACGGAATTCTCGTCCCTTTCAACTTCTTACTTTTCCTATCCTTAGATGGAATCCCACCTCATTCCGACCGGTGACTTTCTTCCTTTGCAAGTTAGTCATTCCCTATAAATAGGACTCTCCCATCACATACAATGACATCTACAATTGATAACACATCGACAACAATTCAAATAAATCCCGAGATACACATAAATTACCCAGCCAAACATCAAAAATAGCATCGAAAGATCGATAATATAACCCGACGAATCCGACAAAAAAACCGGCCAAACCCATCACTTTACACGTCCCAAACCGACACCCTAGCTCACCCACATCATCTCGACGCTCCCGTGCCTAAGCCACTTTCCGACGAGCCTTATTCCGAGAAAACAAAGCATGTAGGTTGAGGGTGTAAAATCAAACCCGATTCTTCCCTTCTCTCTTCCTTTCTTCTTTTTTCGTCAATCGGTCCGTTTTTTTTTTGTCGTTGTCGCATTTTCTTTTATTTTTAATAACGATATTAAAAAAATATTTTCATAAAACAAAACGTTCTTAAAATACGATACCGGTTCTCCAATCGAATATCGTATCCAACAAGAACTAAATTAGATCTCGTTGATGCTAAAAATCGTCACATACTTTTTTAAACAAAATACGACAATTTTAACGCGGAGAGAATTAACATTCTTTTCTTTTCGTTTAATTTCTTTTTCAAAATAAGCGTTACAAAACTTATTCTAAAAATCATTCCGACTATTTGATATCGATTTCATAATCGAATATCGAATACGACGAATATCGAAAATATAAATCGAGTATGAATTAATCCATATTTATACGCGATTTATCAAAAATTAACGATTTTCGAAAAAAGCGAACCCGAGACAGCCACCCGCGCGAGTCGCGCGGGCTGCTGTAAACCGCGACATATTTTTCTCGTTTTTACGATTTTTCCAGCATCGTTTTTTATAACACAAAACAACGGTTTTCTCGGTATATTTTCAGATTTTTCGACAAATATTTTTTTGACCTCGGTCGACACGTGTTTAATCAATCACGTGTAACAAAACTTTTCGAAAATATGCATATCATCATATTTACATTCTTATTTAATTTATAAACCGTTACTAACTTGTTTGCTCATGTTTGTAGCGATTTATTTTTATCTTTTGTTTTATTAGACTAAAACGAATTTTACATGCTAAATATAACTTTGACGTTATTAGTTTAATATGCATTAAACGACTTAGCAACCCATTTAATTTTTCTCACATGCTTAGGGAAAATAATGTTTGCATATCATTCAACCGTCGAACTAACGCGTGTACACCAAAAACGAACGATATCTTAGTAAAGGCCGCTAAGTGCGGGCGGGGTTGGGTGTTCTTAGTGAACTTCCCAACACGTATCCTCACGCCTTACTTAGAACCATGGTTTCCGGATGTCCGAATCCATTGGCAACGAGAGTCATTCAATACACGATATCCGATAATGTCGGTATCGGTATCGTAATGCAAAGGGACGAACCCAATAAGCTCTGACATCGGAAATGGGCCGTATTTTGTACACGGCCCACTACGACATAGAGTGGGTTCGAACGGGCCTGAACTCCCACAAAGTTCGGTGGCGACTCCTACTTCGATTTAAATTTCAATTTGACCATCTCATATGGAGATTCATTCGCCTCCCCAAACCCGCACGTGGCCGCGTCGGGGTGGACCTATGTCATGTCCACACTCCGTAATAATTAACACGTTGTTTTGCTGCAGTAAAGTATTATTATTGTTATTCCTATACTATTTTCTTTTCGGTTGATACTTGTAACAAGTTCATGACTTAAAGGGGTGTAACCCTGCAATAGTATCAAAACCTTTGTTACGTAGTACGGAGTATTAATTAGATTGACATGAATTTATATATTGCTCTAGCATTCTTCAATCTAATCTACAAATGCATCTCAAAGTATGAAACCTTACGTACCTTCTGTTACACTCAAATATTTCTACAATGTATGAAGTTGTTACCGTGCGAATTTGGAGACATTTAATTTTGGGCTAAATCGGCCCGAAAAACGTGGATAAATAACCTTCAAATTCGGCGGTTTCAGATGATTTTCGAAAATGTCAGATATTTTGTTGGTCATCTAAATAGAACCCGTATAATTAACATAAATTAAAATGCTACTAAATCATCCATAATGGTGATAATACTTCATTTTATAATATTGACTGTGACGAACTGTTTATGATTATTTCAAATAATTGTAATTTTGGAGTTATTGATAATAACTCGACCCGTGACCCGTATAACCCGACCCGTATCCTGACTCCACTCGTATAACTCGACCCGTGAGCCGACCCGCTCGTCTAGTGCGCATATTGATTACTTACTTACTTGGATAAAAAACGACGCTCATCAAAGTAGTAGGTCATGTATCTGTGAGCAATATTAATACGTCACAACTCATCTATGAACATTTAGTTTATCTATGTCTTTTACTTTAGAAGATTATAATCATTTAACTTTCTACATCAAATATTTTGTATGTATGTCATCATCTCGCACTATATTCGACCCTAGCAGCTCGACCAATTGTTTTTAGGGTCATGAGCCCTTTTTTCCTGAGTCGCGACCCATTTGACCTAAACCAATCTAAAAGCTTTAGTCTAAAAGCCTAGTTCGACTCAATCTATTACCCTGTCTAGATTTTATTAAAACTCTAATTTTAATTTATAAGTTATTCGATATAATTAATTTTATATATTATTCATTTATTTGAATATAACTTTATGCCTAATCTTAACATAAATTATCTAGCAATTTTAGTACGTTACTCTCTTGTAAAGTTGTATATAGGGAGCCTAACAGAAATTCTTACTTGTGACGGATATATTCGTCGTAAACTTGCGACGGGTCAAGTACTACCTATGTGGGGTAGATAAACTAAAGCAAAATACTTAGTAAATGACACTTTGTTTTGTCTTATCTACCCAATGGATAGTATTTTCCCCGTCGCAAGCTTGAGATTCTGTGACAGATATGGTCGTCACAATGATCACTTGTTGGGAGATTAACTTTGTGTTATCGTGTTAAATAGTAACATTACTATTAGACTCAACAAAACTTGACCTGACTTGTAACACAATCCGCTCAACCCGTTTATTCATAGGTTAAGATTCAAGACATCTAAATCTTGATCCATGACTCGATATTTTAAATTACAAATATAAATTAATATTCAATCTAATACAACATTTTTTATCTTTTGATAGTAAATAATTATTAAAATAGTTTTAAAGATTCATTGTAATATAAACATTATAATAAAGGAGTATAAAAATAATATTATTAAAACAAATAAAAAGGTAATATCGAAAATATTACACCGGTCTACTTAAAGGTAAAAAAAATCTACGTTCGAAACTATTTTTCAGCTGTATTCTAAGCATAATCCGTCTCGTGACCCGTATAACCCGACCCCTATTTGAACCGACTTGTAGTCTAACCCGACTGTAACCACAAATTTTGTATCGCAGCTAACTGAAATACAAAACAAGGGAAACAAATAAATTTTATTAATATTTTATCAAAAAGTTTGTGTACAACCTCTAATGTATCCTCTGATTCTAACGCCGTTTAGGGAACACGTGTACGCGGTACACGTGAGGGATGCGTGCGTAGCTGACTTGTATTGCCTTGCGCGCGTTGTAACTTTATATTCTTGAGAGGGTCGCGATGACTTGAATCTCCCTTGAATGTTTGAATTTGTCTTGGATTTTCTGAGCAGGCGGCGCGATTTATCGTGCTTATTGACTGCTTGCGACGGATTTGATGGAGAGGCTTGTAGCGACTTCTTGTCTTTTTCTCTCTGGATCCTTTGCTTCAGAATTTTCCCAATCTCTTTCAAATGAATGAGAAGAACTATTTATAGAGTTTTGGTTCTCATTGATGGACTTTGTAGTCACATGCCCATTTACGGGCTTATTAGTGACATTAGCCCAATTTGTCTTCTTTTCGGGTTTAATGATCCAAATAAGCCAATTTGTAATCCGGATCGACCCATATTTTATTTACTCGGGACAAAATAATTAAATTGAGTTAAAATTTCGTATTAACTCAAAATAATTAATTAATTTAATTTATTCGACACTTTATTAAATTTTTAGTGCCTACAAATTGCCCCCTCGGGACCTTGTCATGTACACCGTTTGGGTGTTTTGGAGTGGCATGGTCTCGAACATTTTGTTTGACTTTGACTTGGAAGTCGACGAGCACCGAACTTGTAGTACAGGTAACTCTCCATTTTTTATTTTTTTTTTAACGTCGCCCTGTCATTATCTGACTTGACGGACGACCTGGGATCTCGTAAATTTTCTTGCCTTGGAAGTGGGGTGAACACCGAACTTGTCTTACAATAACCCCACAATCTTTTTTATCTTTTGGTAGTCCTGTCATTATCTGACTTGGCGGACTTGAATTTACTTGACTTGCGTTGGTACGAATAATTTCCTCAAGGAAAATATGGAATAGATGTCATACTTTCCTTATTTCTTTAGGGATAGGTTAGAAGGTCTCCCATACCTATATAAGTAAACTAGGTTTGCCTAAACTCCTCCAAAAGTCTCGACAAATCCCCTTACTAAGCACAAGCTTTCTTTTACCGCCGTGTTTCGCCGTAGCCTTACACGGCCATAGGTAAATCCTCTTTGCTCATTCTCATGTCCTTGACTCCATTGTCATAGCCTTGTTGTATCTCCTTATGCACGCCTTCTTTTTGTTGATTTTTTTTGTCTTATTGTGGAAGCAGATGACAGGGCAGGAATTTGGTGAACTAATGACAATTAATTCGTGTCCTTGCTTGAATCTTGAATATTATTATATTAGTATCCTGTGCACTTCTTCCCACCTAGCTTCCCTCGTTTTTTTTATATATTTCTTCTTTTGTTTTTTTTTTGTCCATGCTTATAAACTGTAGAGTTACAATTCATAGTTGCCCTGACCCTCTCCAACCAGTCGCGACCCATTTTTCTTCACTTTACAAGGTAAGGCCATAAGATCTTCTCGTGAGCTTAGTTTAAAAAAAATTCGATCTCTTCTCAAAGATCTTGTATACTCATCTGAAGTATGCACGGTCTGTACATAGAGTATTATACTCTCTTTTTTTTTTCTTTTTTTTTTTGGGATATTGGCAGGCATTACGGCATTCTTTGGTAATTTCTTCCTCAAGTTATCCGTTCGTCTTTATACGCCGATTATCGGAGATTCTATTATTATTCCATCGACTCTCGTGGAAGAAACCCAGCCCAATGATTTTTCGTCTTCAGCCGAGTTGTCATGAGATGAACCAGTTTAGGTCATCGCGACTTCTTTGTGAGGAGCCATGGAGGGAGCGCGCGGAGTTGAGGAGCCGCAGAGTGAGCACTCGGAGTTGTTATGAGGTAAACCCGTTCGGGTCATCACGACGCTCCGACGGAGGACGCCTCGTCTGAAGATTGCCCTCACCTGAGTGGGTGTGAGGGGACCCGTTTGGGACATCACGACGCTCTTGTGAGGAGTCACAGAGGAAGCACCCGGAGTTGTTATGAGGTGAACCCGTTTGGGTCATCACGACGCTCTTGTGAGGAGTCACAGAGGAAGCACCCGGAGTTGTTATGAGGTGAACCCGTTTGGGTCATCACGATGCTTCGATGGAGAAGGCATGGAGGAAGCACCCGAGTTGTTACGAGGTGAACCCGTTCAGGTCATCACGACGCTCGCATGAAGGAGGCATGGAGGGAGCACCCGAGTTGTTACGAGGTGAACCCGTTCGGGTCATCACGACGCTCGCATGAAGGAGGCATGGAGAAAGCACCCGAGTTGTTACGAGGTGAACCCGTTCGGGTCATCACGACGCTCGCGTCGAGGAGGCACCCGAGTTGTTACGAGGTGAACCCGTTCGGGTCATCACGACGCTCGCATGGAGGAAGCTAAGCCACGGAGGGAGCGCGCGGAGATGAGGAGCCACGGAGGGAGCACTCGGAGCTGACCGTCATCACCTGAGTTGTCATGAGAGGTCCCGTTTGGGTCATCGCGACTTTCTAGTAGAGAAGCTCCGCTTGATGAAGAATTTTATGAAGCGTCGTTCAATGAATCGTTTGATGATGATTTTTTTTTAGCCGTTCACAGTTTACGCTCTTACAGACCTGGAGCAATTTTATTTTTAATTTGGAAGGGCGGCTGCACTCAAGCTACATGTTCACTCGAGCTGCCTACGTACTCGCAAAACATGGATGTTTTACAAGATCAAGCCAACGTAGTTCATGGAGTAAACTTTTGTGGTTTTTTTTTTGTGTTTTTTTTTGTGAGTGCAGTTTATCCTCTTGCTTAGGAGCTTTCCTTGCAGTTTATCCTCTTGCTTAGGAGCGTTCCTTGCAGTTTATCCTCTTGCTTAGGAGGGCTTGCAGTTTAGCTTCTTGCTTAGGAGGGTTTGCAGTTTAGCCTCTTGCTTAGGATGGTTTGCAGTTTAGCCTCTTGCTTAGGAGGGTTTGCAGTTTAACCTCTTGCTTAGGAGAGTTTGCAGTTTAGCCTCTTGCTTAGGAGGTTCTGTTCTTCAAAAGGTAGAAGATGTTTCGCCATCGTCCACCCTCATATTGGCGCTTGATGGAGATGAGATGTTTTCAACCATTCCACTTTCCTGAGATTTTGAAGACTTTTGTTGATTTGTGAGAATCACAATCCGCCTTTTTGCTTTCAGGGGTTGCACTTGAGTGATGTCTACGATTTCCACACGCTTCATGTTGGAAGGGACGATGCTTCGTATATTATTGCTAACTTTCACTTGTTTGACATCTTTACCTGAGGGAGGCACATTACAACTTGTCCTTGTGAATACCCCAAGGAGACCAAAGACTCCACTTTTAGGCGGATCTAAGTGATTGAGCATTGATGCTTCTCCACTTGAAGTTGATGGATTGACGACGAAATTATTGCCCCCTTCACATGCGCCTAGCCTGTTGAAGATGGACAGACAATTATTTAGGGAAAGTTGATGTTTTTCTTTTGTCGCAGCTCTTCCCAACCGATTGAACACAGAGGACCGTGATCTCTTCGTGGGTGGGCGTATCCTATCAAAGACTGAGAGTTTTGCTGGACGTGCATTACTTTCATCTTCATTCTCTTTGCTTCTCAAGACGAAGATCGTGTTGACACTGACGTGGTTGACAGTCTTTACAGGAAAGAACTTTCTTTCTTTTGGAGGATACGTTTTGTTTCTCCTTCCTTGTCTTTTCTGATGATGGACATGCTGTGATTTGAGCTTCTTTTGCCCCCTTTATTTCTTGTGCATCACTGTCTCCCAGGCTGCAGTTGTTTGATTGGTTGCTACTGCTTCTTCAAGATCAAGGATGATTTCCCCTTCTTTAACAAGTTGCATGATCTTTTCTTTAAGAGTTATGCATTTCTCAAGAGGATGACTGATTAACCTGTGATAGCGACAGTAATTCTGATTGCTTGTCATGTTAGCCTCTTCAGGTCGTTTTGAGTCCGGTAGCTGTATCACGTTCTTTTTGAGGAGGTCATCCAACATATTTGACAGGTCAGAATCATCAAACGGATACTTTTTGCCTAGCAGCTCTTTTAAAGTAGATCCATTCTTCTTGTTGTCTGCTCTAGGATTTTTCTATGTCTTCGTATGTACATTGCTGACGTTGATGGCCATGGACTCTTTAGACGTCGTGCTGATGCCTTCACTAGTCTCCTTATGGTCTTGTCTCCAAGGACGTGTTGCCTTATTTTGCTTATGGCCGTTGATTGTGATTTCCATGTTATGAGCTCGCGTTGCTAACTCCTGGAAGCTTTTTGGTTTGATCCCATTCATGATGTAGAGGAGATCCCAGTTCATCCCGTTGATGCACATTTCGACCGCTGAAGTTTCATTCAAACACTCCTTGCATTCAAGACTGAGGGCACGCCAACGGTTAATGTAGTCAATCATGGGCTCATCATCCCACTGGGAAGTGTTTGTCAGCTCGCTCATGATTACGATGCGCCTAGTGCTGTAGAACCTATTGAGGAATTCATCTTCCATACGATTCCAGCTGTCGATTGATTCAGCTTCCAAATCCGTGTACCAGTCAAAAGCGTTTCCCTTGAGAGAGCGCACAAACTGTTTGACAAGGCGATCACCATCGGTTCCAGCGTTGTTGCATGTCTTCGCAAAGTGCGCGATGTGCTGCTTCGGGTTACCTTTTCCATCGAACAGCTGGAACTTCGGGGGTTGATATCCGGAAGGCATGCGCAGGTCATCAATCCTTTTGGTGTAAGGCTTGATATATCTTCCAGTGGAAGGGCCTTCACCGAGTTGGACCTTGATTGCGTCATCTATCATACTCTGCAACTGCTCCGAGGAGTAAGTACTGGTCTTGTTATTTGGAGGCTTCTCACCATCCTTTTTCTCATTTGGAGGTTTCTCACCATCCTTTTTCTCGTCATCTTCATCCTCCTTTTCGACGTCGCTTTCGTGAACGGTGTCCTTGTCGGTGTCACTGTGCTCATTGGAGTTTTTCTTCTCGCGGAGCTCGCTCACTTCTTTTTGAAGATCCTCGATCTTCTTGTTCTTCTCTTCATTCTCCTCTTGCATTTTTTCAACAAGCTTGGTCAGCTTTAAGACTTGATCTTCAATGCTGGAACCACTAGCCATCATCACCGAAGCGCTAATAGGAGTGACTGTTTCCTTCTTCCTTGAAGACACCTTAGGCTTGCGCGGGAAGGCGGTGTTGCTCTTGGAGACTCCATCCTTGCGGGAAGGAGAAGAGGCTGCAATTATGGCTTCGGCGGCAGCAACAATTGAGGAAGCAGAGATCTTACGCGGCCTAGTAGGGACGTGGGCAGCGCGTAGGCTGGCAGCAGCGGCGTCGAGGGTAGTCTTCTTCGCCTTCGCCCCGGTGACCACGCCAGCAGATTGTTGGAGAATGTCAGAGTAGGCCTTACTGGGAGTGTTGAAGGTGTTGCTTTGTTTGGTAGACATCTTCTTGAGAAGTAGTCTTGGTTGCTTCGGCGGTAGAGATGAGAGGTAGAGATTTTCACGTCGGGTTCACCAAAATTTGTAACCACAAATTTTGTATCGCAGCTAACTGAAATACAAAACAAGGGAAACAAATAAATTTTATTAATATTTTATCAAAAAGTTTGTGTACAACCTCTAATGTATCCTCTGATTCTAACGGCGTTTAGGGAACACGTGTACGCGGTACACGTGAGGGATGCGTGCGTAGCTGACTTGTATTGCCTTGCGCGCGTTGTAACTTGATATTCTTGAGAGGGTCGCGATGACTTGAATCTCCCTTGAATGTTTGAATTTGTCTTGGATTTTCTGAGCAGGCGGTGCGATTTATCGTGCTTATTGACTGCTTGCGACGGATTTGATGGAGAGGCTTGTAGCGACTTCTTGTCTTTTTCTCTCTGGATCCTTTGCTTCAGAATTTTCCCAATCTCTTTCAAATGAATGAGAAGAACTATTTATAGAATTTTGGTTCTCATTGATGGACTTTGTAGTCACATGCCCATTTACGGGCTTATTAGTGACATTAGTCCAATTTGTCTTCTTTTCGGGTTTAATGATCCAAATAAGCCAATTTGTAATCCGGATCGACCCATATTTTATTTACTCGGGACAAAATAATTAAATTGAGTTAAAATTTTGTATTAACTCAAAATAATTAATTAATTTAATTTATTCGACACTTTATTAAATTTTTAGTGCCTACACCGACATATATAAAGTTATTTAAAAAAATTATGTAGTTTAAAAAAGTTTGAGACTACATGTCACTCGAAATACATGTAGTCTAACCCGACATGAATTTAATTATTTTATTTAAGTGTTTTAACCTCATTTAATTTTGAATTAGTTAAAATAGTTTAATCAAGTTTTCAGTGTTCAAAATTTTTAAATACTTAAATATGATAAATAATTTAAGTTTGTATCACCAAAATTTAACTAATGGAGATTACCAACATCGCTCGAAAAACGTATCGTTTAATTATATTGATAATTGACGGATTGATTGATTGAACATAATTATTTTTTATATATTAATCAATTTATTTGAATATGATTTTGTTTCTAATTTTAACTTAAATTATCTAGCACTCTTATTAGTATATATATTGTTTGCTTATAAATCAGGAGACTAAAGTTTTAGTCTCTAGTTGATCTGAATGACTTGACTTGACCCGTAAACCCAACCCATCCAACCCGTTTCTTCGTAGGTCAACACCTATAAATCTTGATCCGCGACTTGACTGTCATCAAACCCGATATATTAGGGTCGTGGCCCGACCCGACCTGTCCGTTAAAAATTATTTACTCTATATGATTGCAATATTAAATGCAGTGTAGTTTTATTTTGATGACACCTATAAATGAAGTAATAATTTATTTTTTTATTGTGCAATATCTTTTAAAACATTTATTATTTATAATTATTTCTATATAAATATGACAAGTAGTGAATATAAATAAAATACTCCAATATTAAATTAAAAAAACTCTTAAATTTTTTTATTGATATAAAAGGTAAAAAGTTATAAAATTGTAATTTCTCACATTGTATTTTCGGAAAAATGTAAATCCAATTCTATTAGGATAATTTTATCTTAATAAATATATCTACTTATATTAGGATAATAATTTTATTTTAATAATAATTCTCCAAAAATGACGATTATTTGAAATAATCATAACCATTTTACTCGTTCCACTATTCAAATTTTGTTGTTTTTTCTGAGGTGGTAATTGACGGTTTATATAATGGTAATTCTTTGACTCTTAGGAGTGTTAGGATTGTTTTGTCTAATACTAAGAGTCAAAGGAGTACTATTTATTATATTATACTAAAACAAATAGGAGTATTATTTATCATATCCACTTTTAATATGAATAATATTTAAATTCTTAGTGTTTCATAAAAGTTGGATTCCCTCGAAAAAAAAGTTTCCTTTAATTATATAAATATTGATTAAAATGACTGACGGTTGTTAGAAAAACTATTAAATAGTTCAGTTTCTAGTGTGTGTGTGTGTGTGTATATATATATATATATATATATATATATCGAAGATAGGAGCTAATCCGACGTTACTCGAACGATAGTCGAATTATTTTAATTGTGTTTATTTGAAACCATACGTATCTTCTATTACATCGAGACTCTACAATGTATGAAGTTGTTACTGTGCGAATTTGGAGACAATTAATTTTGAGACGAAATCGGATTGAAAAACGTGGATAGTAATCTTCAAATTCGACCATTCGGGTGATTTTCGAAAAAAAAAATGAGATATTTCTAAATAAACCCGTATAACAAAAAATGACTGACGGTTGTTAAAAAAACTATTAAATATAGTACAGTTTCTATTATATATATCGAAAATAGGGGCTAATCCGACGTTACTCGAAAGATAGTCGAATGTCTTTTAAATGTGTTTATTTGGAATCATATGTACCTTCTGTTACACCGAGACATTTCTACAATATAGAAAGTTGTTACTGTGCGAATTTGGAGACATTTAATTTTGAGACCAAATCGGCCAGAAAAATGTGGATAATAAATAACCATCAAATTCGGTTGTTTCAGTGATTTTTCAAAAATGTGAGATATTTTGTTGTCCGTCTAAATAGAACCCGTATAAAATTTATTGACTGACGGATGTTAAAAAAAAAACTATTAAAAAGTTTAAATTCCAGTATATATATTGTGGACATGACATAGGTCCACCCCGACGCGGCCACGCGCGGGTTTGGGGAGGCGAATGAATCTCCATATGAGATGGTCAAATTGAAATTTAAATCGAAGTAGGAGTCGCCACCGAATTTTATGGTTATTCGGAACCGTTCGAGCCCACTCTATGTCGTAGTGGGCCGTATACAAAATACGGCCCATTTCCGATGTCAGAGTTTATTGGGCTCGTCCCTTTGCATATCGATACCGATGCCGACTGGGCGGTTAATCGTATATTGAATGACTCTCGTTGCCAATGGTTTCGGACATCCGGAAACCACGGTTTTGAGTAAGGGGTGAGGGTACGTGTTGGGAAGTTCATTAAGAACACCCAACCCCGCCCGCACTTAGCGGCCTTTACTAGGATATCGTTCGTTTTTGGTGTACACGGGTTAGTTCGACGGTTGAATGATATGCAAACATTATTTTCCTAAGCATGTGAGAAAAATAAAGTGGGTTGCTAAGTCGTTTAATGCATATTAAACTAATAACGTCAAAGTTATTTTAGCATGTGAGTTCGTTTTAGTCTAATAAAACGATAAAAACAAATAAAAAGCTACAAACACGAGAAAACGAGTTAGTAACGGTGAATAAATCGAATAAAGACGTAAATAAATAATACGCATGATTTTAGAAAAGATTTGATGACACGTGATTGATTAACACGTGTTGACCGAGGTCGAAAAAAAGTATTTATTAAACTATGTCGCGAAAGTCGCATTTTAATATAAGGTTCGAAAAGAATTAAAAATAGAAAACGAAGAAAACAAAAAAAAAAAAGGGCTCGGCCGAATAAGCTGCCGCGCGAGTCGCCTGACAGGCGCGCGACTCGCGTGGCAGTCTGTCCGGGTTTTTTATTTTGTCGAAAACCGTTAATTCTTTATAAATCGCGTACAAATATGGATTAATTTATACTCGATTTATATTTTCGATATTCGTCGTATTCGATATTCGATTATGAAATCGATATCGAATAGTCGGAATGATTTTAGAAAAGATTTTGAAAAAAAGTTTGTTTTGAACGAAAATTGAAAAAAAGAATTTTGAACGAAAAAAAGATGTTAATTTTCTCCGCATTAAAAATCATCGAATTTTGTTAAAAAAAAGTAATGATTTCATTAGCATCAACGAAAATCGATTTAATTTAGTTCTTGTAGGTACGATATTCGATTAGATAATCGGTATCGTATTTTAAGAACGTTATAAAAAAGTTTTTATCGTCAAAAATAAATAAAAATATGATGCGACAAACGACCCATATTAATAATGCGAAACGATCGATGAAAAAAAAAAAAGACGGACGAAAAAGGAGAGAAAGACGTGAGAGAGAGAGAAAGGAGAAGAATCGGGTTGATTTACACCCTCAACCTACATGCTTTAGTTTCTCGGTATAAGGCTCGTCGGACGGTGGCTTAGGCACGTGAGCGTCGAGATGATTTGGATGAGTTAAGGTGTTGGTTTTTGGAGTGTTTTTTGTGTGTATGTAGGCGTGGATTCGGCCGGGTAGGATGGGACGGTTTCGTCGGCTTTTGGACAATTTTTCGGTATTCCTTCGGATGTGGATTTTGAGACTATTTTTGCTATAATAATTGTGTATGAGTTGCTGAAAAATTGTAGTGTATTGATCGATAATGAATGTATTTTTTGTGTTGAATATGAGGTCCTATTTATAGGAATCGAGGTGGTCTTGCTTTTGTGACAAGAAACACCGGTTTGGATAGGAAACACGAGAGTTCGTAAGGAAATAAACTTCTCGTTTCTTCGTGAATAAGCCAAGAATATCGGCTGGTGGGGAGGTATCTCGGCTGTTTCAGCCGAGTATCTGAGCTCGGGTGATACTTTGTTTCAGTTTCCGGATAGAATTCCTACTTGAGATCGAATTCTATCCTTAAACGGATTTGTTTAATATTTGTGAAAGCTGATTTTTGTAGTGTTTCAGTCCGAATTGGACGTGTAATGACACGGCCAGACCGCGTGACTCGGGAAAAAATATCTTTGACCGGGTTTGACTCGGTCGCTAAAAGACGGTTTTACCCCCGGTGTCGGAATCGACCCAAATTAGTCTTATTTGACTCGAAACGACCCACTGGGCCTGAATTTGAGGTCCGTTTTGTGAGATTTGTACTCCGTAATAAGCCTAAACCAAATGTCCCTGATTTCGAGCCCATATCCGAGCCCATTAAAGCATGTTTGCGTCCTATCATCATCGGGTGTTTGGCGGGACCTACTATAGACACCTGGCGGTCAAAATGTGGGTGTCTACAGAGCCCCCACTCTGACTGAGGCTTGGACAAGGCGAAAGTCAGAGTAGCTACCAGGCCAATCGAGGATTAAGACCTGGCAGACTTCCGATCGGGTCGTTTAGAGTCCATTAGACTTGCGTGAAGGGCTCGCCAGCCATAAGATAGAAATCATACCTGGATAGATGTTGATAATGGCGCGGGGACTTTCTACTAAAAAAGTCTTGGATTTGTCTGTTCACAGACAATCTCCATCTTGAAATTGCGTGGGAGCTTTTATTAGAAGCTGTGGATGTACCTTTTACTGATGCATCCGATTTCTCAGCGAAAATGTTGCTTGAATTTTCACTGAGAACTTTGATAATTATCCAGGAGTCTCGGGATACCTGTCTGTTTTGCATGCAACATACAGATAAACATCGACTCGTGCTGGGGGAGAAAAATGATTTTTGGTTGATTTTTTTTTGGAAAAAACCGAAAAAAATTTCAAAAATGGCGGAATTTTTTTTGAAAAATTTGGAAGAAAAGGAATGTTTGGGATGACTTGATTCCTGATCAGATTCTAACACGGATTCCTAAAAAAAATCTGGTTAGGCCTGTATGCCTAGATGAAGTGGGAGATAAACCGATAGACTCGACTCTGGACGTGACCGGACGAGTCGGCAGACACGACTGGACTCCCTAAGGGTTGGACCGTGACTCGGTAGGGGATGGGCCACCTAAGATGACAAGACTCTTAAGTTGCGCTATTCCGTAGCCTAGGCGAGTGACATCATGGTCGAATCCTCGGAACGGGAAAGATGAGACTGTTTCCGTACGACAAGGCTTTGTGGTAGCAACGCCGTAGACTGGTGTTCTTTTGGATTTTTGATTTTTAGGGCATATTCCCAAAGTGGGTGTTGCTTCGAGCCTCTGACAGATTATTGCCTTCGACTGGGCCGAGTACTAGGACTCACTAAAGAAAGGAGGCTGGATTTTGAAGGTATATTGGATTATGTGAATGGATGGAGAACTTCTGCCTAAGAGAAGCCCCCAGGACGACAAAGCTAGCTGCTGAGAACATGACAGTGTCGTGATCGGAATGATGATGCTTTTTGAATTTGTGTCAATGTGGGTGGTTGTGCCTTTGTTGAAAGGCTGCCTACGTATTCACGTGTAGTGAAATCAAACCAAGCCGTAGTTCAGTGTTGAAAGATGTATTATGGTGCCTAGTTTATTAGGGCTTGGTGTGTAACTAGCCATAGTGATGGTTAGGCTAGGTGTGCTCCCAATGATGCCTTGATCAAAGGGCTAGAATAGTTAGGATGTTGATCCTGTGACTGTGAGCGTTCTCCGAGGTAGCCCCCAGAGGTGGTGTGAACTATTTGGGCATGTTTTATGCCGACTGCAAGTTGAATTCCCGTGTTTGGGGCTGGTAACTGGTTTAGATGTTTTTGGAAATGTGATGCTAGGAAGTGAGTGGCTTCGATGATTCGAAATCTGGAGCTCGATTTTGTGGAGCTAAGGCTTCGAGGGTAAGGTATTGTAATGTGGTAGGAAAGGGGGAAGTCGAGTAATAATGACTCGAACTTCGATCGGGGTAGGTTTGGATAATGCGGGATCTGATTTCCATGTCTGGCCCTAATGGTTAGGGTATCCTATGGAGCTTAAATCCTCAAAATTACGGGCTGTCTCTAGCCTAGGTCTTGGGAAGGTCTTGAGGGTTGTAAAGTGGGAAGGCTAGATGTGGTGCTAGCTGACCAGCTTGACTGTCACTCCCCTATTGGATGGTATTGATAATTTTGAATTTGACCGTACCCCGGTCAAAGGATTTTCACTTGAGTTGACCGTTGACCACGGTCATGGGTATTTGATTTTTTTGATTGACCTCTTAGCCCCGGTCATGGGTTTTTTGAATTTTTGCTGGTTGACCTCTTAGCCCCGGTCATGGGTTTTTTTTGAATTTTGGTTGACCTCTCAGCCCCGGTCATGGTTGTTTTTTGAATTTTGGTTGACCTCTCAGCCCCGGTCATGGGATTTTTGATTGTTGGTTGACCTCTCAGCCCCGGTCATGGGTTTTTTGAATTTTGGTTGGACTAATACCAAAGGTAGGGATCGGTTGATCTTATCGGATGGGTGTTTATTGTGGGAAATTGGCTTGCCTCCCGTCTTGGACCCAAACTAGGAGACTACCTAGATTCGTCATAGGATTCGATACCGCTCCTACTAAGGGTGGTTATGTGGCTTTCTATGTCAGACATGGAACAGGTAAAAGGAAAACACGGGTCTCGATTTCCTGCTGTCGTTATAGATGTGCCTATAATAGTCACGTGCATGTGCTCACAGTGTATGATGGTGTTCATCATGTTCTCGGAAACACGTAAGGAAATATATGAGAAAATAGAAAAGCTGATTTTATTGAAAATGTGAAAGGAGGACAGAATGCAAAAGACTTTGACTCTGATTTGGAAATGGAAAAGGAAATAGAACATCCTAGACTCGGACTCAGACTCCGGCTTAAACCAAATCTAGATTCTCGGATAATGTTGTCATTTGTCGTCGCCTTCTGAGGACTCGAGTTGATGTCCAATATAGCCTTCAACGGAAGCTTCACCCGGATCTTCATTGTGTCGAAGATCATCTTCAATCCTAGTGCCCATTTCAGTAAGCACTGCAATGTTGGAAATGCCGGCATACCTAAGATGGATGTGGTAGGAAGGTAGGAGGTTGTTGATGAACGCCTCCACTGGTGTCTTCTCGTTGGGCTTGTCTACCAACTTCACACTCTCGGCCCTCCACCTTTGAAGGTACTTGGTGAAACCTTCCTTGGGCTCTTGGGCCATGATTTTCAAAGTACGCATCGTGGTCTGGATCTCGGTATTATCGGCATAATTCTGAGTGAATTCCGTCGCCACGTCATCCCAAGTCTTGTACTTTTTGGAGTCAAGCCTGTAGTACCAGGCTTTCGGGTGCTTCTCGAGGGAGGAAGCAAACAGGTGCTTGAACATGGTTGATTTAACCCCTTTGATGGCCATGAATTCTTTGAAAGCCCGGATATGTAATACCGGGTCTTCAGTCCCGTCGAACATTGGTAGGCCCGTCAGGTTGAGGTTAGCGGGCAGCTCGTCGGTCAAAGGTGAATAGGAACGAGCATTTTCCGTATGGATTGAATTGTTGGTTGACAGGTGGACCTGTTCCTCCAGCTTGCGGACTGCGTTGGCCAGTTCAGCTATGGGCCCAGTGGTTTCATTCCCGACCTTAGGAGTCCTTTGTTCCAAGGTACTCAAACGGGTGGCAATGGCGGTTTGGTCTTCCCTCATCTGGTTCAGTTGATCTTGGATCTTGGCCAACGAGGCAGTTAGTTGATCAATGGAGTCCTTAGTCATGGTTCGGGTGAAGGGCGGCCTGTCTGTAAGAATACCGCGTAATCAGGAAAGTTGCTTCGGAACTCAAATACACCATAGGAAATAGCGCGGGGGGAGAGACGACTCCAGTTTGACTCGGGTTAGACTCTCCTAAGACAAATGCGCGGGGTATGATTCTCGGAGTGACTGTGATTAATCGCTCCGTCGGAGAATAGCCCCCAAGTGAGACTAAGGGCTTAAACATGACTCAGATGGTGTGACACCTAAGTGACTCGAAAGTGGGATACGTGAGACAACACGTGTAAGACCTGACCCTTAGAGTAACCGTGATTGATCGCTACGCTAAAGGGTAGCCCCCGAGTGGGGGTGAAGACCGACTCTTAGACGGGTGACTCATGGACGGTGGGCTTTCTTTAGGATTTCGGCAGAATGGGCCTAGTCCCGTGTGAAGAAAGACCTACGTGTGAGCTAATCCCCAGACTTTGGACTCGATTGTGTAAGTGGGCTTCCCTTTGTAGGAGTTTGTCCTACGTAGGTGGGCCGTGCCTTGACTAATAAGGCGGACTTGGGATGGGAGGGAAACCCGTGATGTAAGATCGACGGAGTTTCGACGCTATAGACTCTTGCTACTTATGACAAAACCCGACACTGCTAAATACGGGAAGTCCTAAGAAGAAGAAGGTTTGAAAAGAGGATTTGAATTTGAAAAGCCCCGAGCAAAGTCAGATTGGAAGGCCCGATTTTTTTTGAAAATCGAAAAAAAACGGTTTATCGGGCCGAGTTTTGAATTTTTTTGAAAAGTTTGGACAGCATACCGGCTAGAAAATAGGCTATTTTGAGTCAAAAATCATAAGTCCTAAATTCGGTAGCTTTCCGGGTTTGAAAAATGGATGGTTTTCGAAAAAGATGCAAGTTTTTTTTTTTGAAAACACGGTTTTTGAAAAAGATGAGACACGGACCAAGTAGCATGTAGTCACGGAGACAGTATAACGACACCATGTATGCTCCTAGTCTAAGTCTCGGTCGGTCTAATAGGGTCTATACCAACAACGATGGCTTTCTCGTACTAAGGACGGACTCCCTAAGCCGAGTGGGTCTTAGGACATGCCGCAAAACCTAAACGAGTTCCACCATCGATGTCTTTAGTGGGTCCAAGTAGGAACGCACCGTGGTATAGTGGGACGTCGGTCACAAGTAACCGGCCCGGGAAAGATCGGGTTATGCATGGCCCATTGAACTAAAACGTGTACATTACTATTCGAACGATTTCTTTTCGAGTCTCACCCTAGGGATGCCGATGGTAAGTGACTCATCAGTTGATCCCCAGCGGAGTCGCCAAATTGTGGACATGACATAGGTCCACCCCGACGCGGCCACGCGCGGGTTTGGGGAGGCGAATGAATCTCCATATGAGATGGTCAAATTGAAATTTAAATCGAAGTAGGAGTCGCCACCGAATTTTATGGTTATTCGGAACCGTTCGAGCCCACTCTATGTCGTAGTGGGCCGTATACAAAATACGGCCCATTTCCGATGTCAGAGTTTATTGGGCTCGTCCCTTTGCATATCGATACCGATGCCGACTGGGCGGTTAATCGTATATTGAATGACTCTCGTTGCCAATGGTTTCGGACATCCGGAAACCACGGTTTTGAGTAAGGGGTGAGGGTACGTGTTGGGAAGTTCATTAAGAACACCCAACCCCGCCCGCACTTAGCGGCCTTTACTAGGATATCGTTCGTTTTTGGTGTACACGGGTTAGTTCGACGGTTGAATGATATGCAAACATTATTTTCCTAAGCATGTGAGAAAAATAAAGTGGGTTGCTAAGTCGTTTAATGCATATTAAACTAATAACGTCAAAGTTATTTTAGCATGTGAGTTCGTTTTAGTCTAATAAAACGATAAAAACAAATAAAAAGCTACAAACACGAGAAAACGAGTTAGTAACGGTGAATAAATCGAATAAAGACGTAAATAAATAATACGCATGATTTTAGAAAAGATTTGATGACACGTGATTGATTAACACGTGTTGACCGAGGTCGAAAAAAAGTATTTATTAAACTATGTCGCGAAAGTCGCATTTTAATATAAGGTTCGAAAAGAATTAAAAATAGAAAACGAAGAAAACAAAAAAAAAAAGGGCTCGGCCGAATAAGCTGCCGCGCGAGTCGCCTGACAGGCGCGCGACTCGCGTGGCAGTCTGTCCGGATTTTTTATTTTGTCGAAAACCGTTAATTCTTTATAAATCGCGTACAAATATGGATTAATTTATACTCGATTTATATTTTCGATATTCGTCGTATTCGATATTCGATTATGAAATCGATATCGAATAGTCGGAATGATTTTAGAAAAGATTTTGAAAAAAAGTTTGTTTTGAACGAAAATTGAAAAAAAGAATTTTGAACGAAAAAAAGATGTTAATTTTCTCCGCATTAAAAATCATCGAATTTTGTTAAAAAAAAGTAATGATTTCATTAGCATCAACGAAAATCGATTTAATTTAGTTCTTGTAGGTACGATATTCGATTAGATAATCGGTATCGTATTTTAAGAACGTTATAAAAAAGTTTTTATCGTCGAAAATAAATAAAAATATGATGCGACAAACGACCCATATTAATAATGCGAAACGATCGATGAAAAAAAAAAAGACGGACGAAAAAGGAGAGAAAGACGTGAGAGAGAGAGAGAAAGGAGAAGAATCGGGTTGATTTACACCCTCAACCTACATGCTTTAGTTTCTCGGTATAAGGCTCGTCGGACGGTGGCTTAGGCACGTGAGCGTCGAGATGATTTGGATGAGTTAAGGTGTCGGTTTTTGGAGTGTTTTTTGTGTGTATGTAGGCGTGGATTCGGCCGGGTAGGATGGGACGGTTTCGTCGGCTTTTGGACAATTTTTCGGTATTCCTTCGGATGTGGATTTTGAGACTATTTTTGCTATAATAATTGTGTATGAGTTGCTGAAAAGTTGTAGTGTATTGATCGATAATGAATGTATTTTTTGTGTTGAATATGAGGTCCTATTTATAGGAATCGAGGTGGTCTTGCTTGTGTGACAAGAAACACCGGTTTGGATAGGAAACACGAGAGTTCGTAAGGAAATAAACTTCTCGTTTCTTCGTGAATAAGCCAAGAATCTCGGCTGGTGGGGAGGTATCTCGGCTGTTTCAGCCGAGTATCTGAGCTCGGGTGATACTTTGTTTCAGTTTCCAGATAGAATTCCTACTTGAGATCGAATTCTATCCTTAAACGGATTTGTTTAATATTTGTGAAAGCTGATTTTTGTAGTGTTTCAGTCCGAATTGGACGTGTAATGACACGGCCAGACCGCGTGACTCGGGAAAAAATATCTTTGACCGGGTTTGACTCGGTCGCTAAAAGACGGTTTTACCCCTGGTGTCGGAATCGACCCAAATTAGTCTTAATTGACTCGAAACGACCCACTGGGCCTGAATTTGAGGTCCGTTTTGTGATATTTGTACTCCGTAATAAGCCTAAACCAAATGTCCTTGATTTCGAGCCCATATCCGAGCCCATTAAAGCATGTTTGCGTCCTATCATCATCGGGTGTTTGGCGGGACCTACTATAGACACCTGGCGGTCAAAATGTGGGTGTCTACAGAGCCCCCACTCTGACTGAGGCTTGGACAAGGCGAAAGTCAGAGTAGCTACCAGGCCAATCGAGGATTAAGACCTGGCAGACTTCCGATCGGGTCGTTTAGAGTCCATTAGACTTGCGTGAAGGGCTCGCCAGCCATAAGATAGAAATCATACCTGGATAGATGTTGATAATGGCGCGGGGACTTTCTACTAAAAAAGTCTTGGATTTGTCTGTTCACAGACAATCTCCATCTTGAAATTGCGTGGGAGCTTTTATTAGAAGCTGCGGATGTACCTTTTACTGATGCATCCGATTTCTCAGCGAAAATGTTGCTTGAATTTTCACTGAGAACTTTGATAATTATCCAAGAGTCTCGGGATACCTGTCTGTTTTGCATGCAACATACAGATAAACATCGACTCGTGCTGGGGGAGAAAAATGATTTTTGGTTGATTTTTTTTTGGAAAAAACCGAAAAAAAATTCAAAAATGGCGGAAATTTTTTTGAGAAATTTGGAAGAAAAGGAATGTTTGGGATGACTTGATTCCTGATCAGATTCTAACACGGATTCCTAAAAAAAATCTGGTTAGGCCTGTATGCCTAGATGAAGTGGGAGATAAACCGATAGACTCGACTCTGGACGTGACCGGACGAGTCGGCAGACACGACTGGACTCCCTAAGGGTTGGACCGTGACTCGGTAGGGGATGGGCCACCTAAGATGACAAGATTCTTAAGTTGCGCTATTCCGTAGCCTAGGCGAGTGGCATCATGGTCGAATCCTCGGAACGGGAAAGATGAGACTGTTTCCGTACGACAGGGCTTTGTGGTAGCAACGCCGTAGACTGGTGTTCTTTTGGATTTTTGATTTTTAGGGCATATTCCCAAAGTGGGTGTTGCTTCGAGCCTCTGACAGATTATTGCCTTCGACTGGGCCGAGTACTAGGACTCACTAAAGAAAGGAGGCTGGATTTTGAAGGTATATTGGATTATGTGAATGGATGGAGAACTTCTGCCTAAGAGAAGCCCCCAGGACGACAAAGCTAGCTGCTGAGAACATGACAGTGTCGTGATCGGAATGATGATGCTTTTTGAATTTGTGTCAATGTGGGTGGTTGTGCCTTTGTTGAAAGGCTGCCTACGTATTCACGTGTAGTGAAATCAAACCAAGCCGTAGTTCAGTGTTGAAAGATGTATTATGGTGCCTAGTTTATTAGGGCTTGGTGTGTAACTAGCCATAGTGATGGTTAGGCTAGGTGTGCTCCCAATGATGCCTTGATCAAAGGGCTAGAATAGTTAGGATGTTGATCCTGTGACTGTGAGCGTTCTCCGAGGTAGCCCCCAGAGGTGGTGTGAACTATTTGGGCATGTTTTATACCGACTGCAAGTTGAATTCCCGTGTTTGGGGCTGGTAACTGGTTTAGATGTTTTTGGAAATGTGATGCTAGGAAGTGAGTGGCTTCGATGATTCGAAATCTGGAGCTCGATTTTGTGGAGCTAAGGCTTCGAGGGTAAGGTATTGTAATGTGGTAGGAAAGGGGGAAGTCGAGTAATAATGACTCGAACTTCGATCGGGGTAGGTTTGGATAATGCGGGATCTGATTTCCATGTCTGGCCCTAATGGTTAGGGTATCCTATGGAGCTTAAATCCTCAAAATTACGGGCTGTCTCTAGCCTAGGTCTTGGGAAGGTCTTGAGGGTTGTAAAGTGGGAAGGCTAGATGTGGTGCTAGCTGACCAACTTGACTGTCATTCCCCTATTGGATGGTATTGATAATTTTGAATTTGACCGTACCCCGGTCAAAGGATTTTCACTTGAGTTGACCGTTGACCACGGTCATGGGTATTTGATTTTTTTGATTGACCTCTTAGCCCCGGTCATGGGTTTTTTGAATTTTTGCTGGTTGACCTCTTAGCCCCGGTCATGGGTTTTTTTTGAATTTTGGTTGACCTCTCAGCCCCGGTCATGGTTGTTTTTTGAATTTTGGTTGACCTCTCAGCCCCGGTCATGGGATTTTTGAATGTTGGTTGACCTCTCAGCCCCGGTCATAGGTTTTTTGAATTTTGGTTGGACTAATACCAAAGGTAGGGATCGGTTGATCTTATCGGATGGGTGTTTATTGTGGGAAATGGGCTTGCCTCCCGTCTTGGACCCAAACTAGGAGACTACCTAGATTCGTCATAGGATTCGATACCGCTCCTACTAAGGGTGGTTATGTGGCTTTCTATGTCAGACGTTACTCGAAAGATAATCGAATGTCTTTTAATTGTATTTATTTGAAAACAATATGTACCTTCTGTTACACCGAGTTTGTTACACCGAGACATTTCTACATTGTAGGGAATAGTTACCGTACGGATTTGAAGACGATTAATTTCAAGATCAAAACGGCCCGAAAAAACATGCATAATAACAATCAAGTTCGCCCGTTTCAGGTGATTTTCGAAAAATGTAAGATATTTTTCAGACTATCTAAATAAAACCCGTATAACATAAAAAACTGACAGTTTTTAAAAAAAGAGTTCAGTTTCTAGTATATATTTCAAAGATTTGCGTTAATCCGACGTTACTTGAAAAATAGTCGAATGTCTTTTAAATGTGTTTATTTGAAACCATACATACCTTCTGTTACACCGAGACATTTCTACGATATATGGAATAGTTACTGTGCAGATTTGAAGACATTTACTTTCGAGATCAAAACGGCCAAAAAAAACGTGCATAATACTTTCAAATACACCCTTTTAGGTGATTTTCAAATTCAATCCTTTCGCGTGATTTTTGAAAAATGTGAGATATTTTGTTGGTCATCTATATAGAACCCGTATAACATAAAATGACGAACGGTTGTTCAAAAAACTATTAAATAGTTCAGTTTCTAGTTTCTAGTGTGTTTATATATATATATATATATATATATATATATATATATATATATATATATATATATATATATATATAGGTGGGTTCCGGTGAGGCAGGGTAACTCCTTACACCCATTGAAGCACAATCTAGACCGATTAAGATGGGACATACATCCAAATAAGTGTTATATACACTAAAAAAATTCATTATATACGTTATTAAACTCACTTTATACACACACTTAAGAACTCAATATATACAGTAAAATAATTGTTATATACACCCAAATAATTAATATGTACATCAGTTAATGAACAATGAAACATACATCAAAATAACTGTTATATACACTAAAAAACTCATTATATACGCTATTAAACTCAGTACATATATATACACTTAAGAACTAAATATATATATAGTAAAATAGATATTGTTATATACACTCAAATGGTTACTATGTACACCAATTAATCAACATATATACATTGAAATAATTGGCATATGTACTTAATTATTTGATATAATAGAATTGTTATATGCCTTAAAACAGTTATTATGTACACTGAAATTGTTTTTATATACACCAAGTTTATTTTAAATTCCGAATTTTTTTTTTCGGAATTTTTTTTTTTTGGAAAAAATATTTCGGATTTTTTTTTTTCGAAAAAAAAAAAAATTTTGGAAAAAAATATTCCGAATTGTTTTTTTTCCGGAAAAAAAAAAAAAATTCCGAAAAATATCGATTTTTTTCCCCGGGAAAAAACATTGGGGAAATTTTTTTTATGTATGAATTTTTGTTTTAATCTTAGCCTTTAATTTGATTTTAATCTAATGGTTGAGATTGTGCCTCAATGGGTGCGGCGAGTTGAGCTGCCTCAAAGGATCCTAGATCTATATATATATATATATATATATATATATATATATATAAGGTCAACAACTATTTTAAGGTCATAAGATCCAGTGTTAAAGTTACACAAAAAGTGCTTAAAGTTACACGAGATGAGTGATAAAGTTGCACTTTATCACTTGAAGTGATAAAAGAGCTGAATGTTATAGTTACATATCAATTTTAAACAAATGCAACTTTATCGTATGTCATCTATAACTTTAATATAGACTTACTGACACATGGTGACCTTATTTGATCTCTACAATATATATATATATATATATATATATATATATATATATATATATATATATATATATATATATATATATATATATAGATAGGTTCTAATGAGTCCCTAAGTCCTCATCCCATCCGTTGGATGGGAGATGGATGAAGGGACGAGATTAATCACTATATTATTAAAAAAAAAAAGATACTGCTTCCAACAAAATAGGAAGGAGAATATCATTCACATTCATTAAATCATTCATTCATCAGTAACGTATCATTCACATTCATTCAATCATTCACTCTCTCGTTCATCATCGTTCTCTCGTTAAAAAAAAAAAAAAAGATACTGCTTCATCGTTCTCTCGTTCATCAATTCAGTTTCCATTACTTTCTTCATCGTTCTTCATCGTTTTCTCGCTCATTCAATCATTCATTCTTCCTTCAAAACCACACAATCAAGACCACATTCAATCAGTAATCGTCTTCATCGCGGTGCATTATATGTTCGATCAATTCGTCTTCTACTTTTCATTCAATGGCTGATATGCAAATCGTAGTAAACATAAACGGTGAGTATATACATTGTAGTTTATACTGGATTGTATATGAGAGTCATTGAGATGATATTAGATTATTAGTTTCTACTTTTCTACGTTGAACTGCATATTTATCTGCGCACACGAAAATATATTGGTTTATTTTAGTTCACATACTGTGTTACTTTAGTGTGGAGTGTCTGTTACTTTAGTGACAAACATCTATTACTTTTATGGTCAGTTACTTTAATTCATCGAAGATGTTACTTTGGTTAATAATGTCTGTTATTGTAACGCATTAAAGAGTCATGGGGATATATTAAACCGCCATATTAAAATAATAATAAAAAAAGATCTTGTTTCCTATAATAGTGGGACGTGATTGCCAACAAAATAGGAAACAGATATTGGTTTATTTTCTAATTTTCTACGTTGAACTGCATATTCATCCTATGAAATTTGCGCGCACACAATATATTGAGTTATTGTAGTTCATATACTGCGTTACTTTAGTGTATAGCATTTGTTACTTTAATGTCTACCATCTGTTACTTTATATGTCGTGTTACTTTAATACACTCCAGTCGTTACTTTAGTGTTTTTCATCTGTTATTGTAGTGCATGGTAGTGTCGTAAGGATAAAGGAAACCGCCATATTAAAAAAATATATAAAAAAAAAATAAAAGATACTGTTTCCTATAATAATGGGACGTGATTGCCACCAAAATAGGAAACAATATCAAAGAGTAACGCCATATAAAAAAAAGAAAAAAAAAAAGATATTGCATCCTATAATTATGGGACGTGATAGACTTCAAAATAGGAAACAATATCAAAGAGTAAGATACTGCGTCATACTCTTATTTCTGATCATTATATGAATTTTTTGCACTAACCTATACCTGGTGTTATTTTGATAAGCATTATCTGTTACTTTAATTCACACTATCTGTTACTTTAATGTCTGACCTCTGTTACTTTATACCTAGTGTATAAGATTCTCTGTTAATTTAATCCAATGTTACTTTAATGCACTTCATCTGTTACTTTAATTCTTCTTATCTGTTACTTTAATCCATATTTCAAGTTTTAATTGTTTTTTTTTTCCGTCACGTTTATTGGCACTGTTATTGTTTTTCAGTAGACGCAAAAGCACATGAATGATGTAGGAATGTGGGTGAGAGTTTCCTCCATTGTACGGTGGTGAGATTAAATCAAAGCTTCTGAGATGATGGTGAAGAAGAAAAAGAAGAAGACGGAGAGGACGAGAAGGATGAAGAAGGATGAAGAAGCAGAATTATAAGTAGAACATTATGAGTAACAAGTGTGAAACATTGAAATTGTAATGGAGTTGATTTAGTTGGAATCTTGTACCACTTTTTGTTTTGGAGTATCTTAATAAAAACAAGCATTGTTTTTTTGTTAATTGGAACTCCTGTTTTTGCAAGAGACTACTATGCAATGTAACAGATTTTATGAGTTAAAGTAACACAGTTCATGAATTAAAGTAACACATGGTATGAGTTAGAGTAACAATTTTTGCAAGAGACTATGCAACGTAATAGATTTTATGAGTTAAAGTAACACAGTTCATGAATTAGAGTAACACAACGTATGAGTTATAGTAACATAGTTTATGGATTATGGCAGTAACGTGGTAACATACGTACAATGACAGTAGGGAACGGATGATTTTTTGTTGAAGATGAAAATAACTTAATTTTAAATAAACTTGTGTGAGAAAAAGAGGCAATTAAAAATTTGATAGGGAGAGAGAATTTGTACTGAGATAATTAAGGAAGAGAGAGAAAGAAAATATATTTTAATAGATATTATAGTTATTTCCTTAATTATGAGATCAAATCTTGTCCATTAATCTAACATTGAATCAAGGGTTAAGATGGGGACTCACGGACTCGACATATATAAGTGGACTCACCTGATCCCACCTCTCTCTCTCTCTCTCTCTCTCTCTCTCTCTCTCTCTCTCTCTCTCTCTCTCTCTCTCTCTCTCTCTCTCTCTCTCTCTCTCTATATATATATATATATATATATATATATATATATATATATATATATAATGAGAGTCTTCCTCATTAAATGAGTTCGTCCCGTAATTTAGGGCCATTAGATCTAATGAGATCAACGACTCTCGTTAAAAACACACAAAGCAAGATGTCACGCATCCCTCTCCCTACATTCCATGAACTTTCAGCTTTTAGTATGAAAATCTCAAAATCAACAGCTCTCCTAGATCAATCAAAAATTAAAAATTAAAGAGTAAAAACTTCAGACATGACATGCACAGTACTGGATGATTGATGATGCTCCCTTCTAAATCAAAGCATCATTAATTTGTGCGTTTAATGCCCTTCTTTTGTAATCCACTGCAACGATGTATGGATGGATGAGACATCATTTATACTGTGTACATAGGAGGAGGGTGTTATGCTCTGCTATTCTGATTTGTGGGCATCAATTTACATGGAATCTTTTTCTATCTCTGTTTTTCTTCTTCTTTAAACTGAATTGAAATTATGTCGAATATGGTCAAACTATTCTGTATAGGATCGTGGAATCGGGAAAGGAATGACTTTGATGCTCCCCACACTGTTTCTACCTTCAATATGTCTCATTCAGTTTCTGGTTTTTAGAAGTCTATACCTCTCATTCGTCAGGCATACTGATAATCGGCGAGGTAGTGAAAGGGAAAGTATCTGCTGCCCATCACTATGCTGAATCCATGATGTTACAGTAATATGATTACTGTATCAGTATTATATTACAGTAACTATGTTACGGTAAACTCTAATAGTGTTACTGTATCAGTATTACTGTAAAGTGTAAACTGTAATAGCATTACAATCACAATTTCACTGTTACATTGTTACCGTAACAGACGATTCTTACAGTAACAATCAGCAAGTTACGTAGTTACAATGTAAGTGACCCACAATTTTATAGAAAATTTAGCTAATATTTTCGATGCAATGTACGCTTGTCATTAAAATCATAAAAATTGAGCAAGCAATTTTTATCAAACTGAGATGTCGTGCGACTTTGAAGTCTTATTATAGAACTTGCTTCAATTTTGTATAAATTAGAGATCTTGGGGATATTTTTAAGGTTAATTCAAAAAAATTAATTGTTGAGGAAAAATTTAGATCTGAAAATATGAATAGATTTGAAGAGATCAAGGGTTTAGAGAGAAAAACAGAGAGAAAGAGGTATAGATTTGAAGAGAAAGTAGAGCGAGACACTAGAAGGCAGAAGAAGAGATGTGATTAATCACAACCATTCATATGATATGAACGTGTGGCTCTGATTTGCGGGACAAACTCATTTAAAGAAGACCAACTCACCAGATGCAATTCCTATATATATATATAGAGAGAGGTGAGTTCCGGTGAGGCAGGGTAACTCCTTACACCCATTGAGGCACAATCTAGACCATTAGATTAAGATGGGACATACATCCAAATAAGTGTTATATACACTAAAAAAACTCATTATATACGTTATTAAACTCACTATATACACACACTTAAGAACTCAATATATACAGTAAAAAAAATATTATATACACTCAAATAAAAAAATGTTATATACACTCAAATAGTTATTATGTACACCAATTAATCAACATGAAACATACATCAAAATAACTGTTATATACACTAAAAAAACTCATTATATACGCTATTAAACTCACTGCATATATATACACTTAAGAACTCAATATATACAATAAAATAATTGTTATATACACCCAAATAATTAATATGTACATCAGTTAATCAACAATGGAACATACATCAAAATAACTGTTATATACACTAAAAAACTCATTATATACGCTATTAAACTCACTACATATATATATATACACTTAAAAACTAAATATATATATATATATATATATATATATACAGTAAAATAGTTATTGTTATATACACTCAAATGGTTACTATGTACACCAATTAATCAACATATATACACTTAAATAATTGACATATGTACTTAATTATTCGATATAATAGAATTGTTATATACCTTAAAACAGTTATTATGTACACTGAAATTGTTTTTATATACACCAATTTTATTTTAAATTCCGATTTTTTTTTCGGAAAATTTTTTTTTTTTTTTGGGAAAAAAAATTCCGATTTTTTTTTTTGAGAAAAAAATTATTTTTTTTTTGGAAAAAAATATTCCGAAATTTTTTTTTCCCCGGGAAAAAAAATTGGGGAATTTTTTTTTTATGTATGAGTTTTTGTTTTAATCTTAGCCTTTAATTTGATTTTAATCTAATGGTTGAGATTGTGCCTCAATGGGTGCGGCGAGTTGAGCTGGCTCAAAGGATCCTATATATATATATATATATATATATATATATATATATATATATATATATGTATATATATATATATATTGACAAGGCTAAAGTCGTATCACCTTAATCAAAATAATCCTAACGAACAACTAACAGGTAGCTAACAGTAAGTAAGGGTCGAATCCACATAATTGTACAACATAATGAGTGTGACTATACAACTTTAACTGTGTGACTATACAACATAAACTGTGTGATCCTACAACATAATGACTGTGATGCTACCACATAACGAGTATGAATATACAACTTCAACTGTGTGACTATACAACATAATCTCTGTGACTATACAACTAAATTATAACATTCATTAAATATTCAACTTTCATTCATTCATATTCAACCTTCATTTTAATCCTTATTTAATCTTCATTTTTTTTTGATAATGAAGATGAATAATTTTATAAATACAAAAAAAAAGGTATGAAAAGTAAAACAAGCATGAAGATGAAATGATTAAACGCATGATACCTTAATCCCAAGGTATTCTACAGCTGAGTGATTCTACAACATAAAGAGTGTGACTATACAGCATAATGAGTGTGACTATACAACTGAATATGTGACTACAATGAGTGTACAGATGCGTGATTCTACAACATAATGAGTGTGACAATACAACTGAAAGTGTATGATTTTGCAATTTTGTAAGAACATTACGCACTCATCTTGTTCATCTTCATCTTCAACATTCATTTATCCCACAAAAAAAGAACAACTTCATCTTCAAACTTCATCTTAAAGATGAAGTTGTTCTTTTTTTTGGATAATAAAGATGAATAATTTTATAAATACAAAAAAATAAAAAATATGAAAAATAAAAAGAAGCATGAAGATGAAGATGAAGATGAATATGAAGATGATGAAGAAAAAGAAGCATGAAGATGAAGCTGAATATGAAGATGATGAAGAAAAAGAAGCATGAAGATGAAGATGAAGATGATGAAGATGAAGATGAACATACCTTCGTATGATGATTGAAGTTACTGACGGAGTATGGTCGGAGTAGTTGACGGAGTATGGTCGGAGTATGGTCGGAGCATGGTCGGAGTTATTAATGGCTATTATTTGTTGGGGTTTTGTTAGAGAGAGATAAATTGAGTTGAGAAATGAATTGAAAATGAGGGGATTGGGAAGTGTATGAGGGAAGTAATGTAGGGATTGATTTGGGTAAGGGGATGTTTCCCTCTCTCCACTACTGCTTTGTCAGTTAATTGTCTTTTTTTTTTTTATAATTGAACCCCATCCATCTTAGGATGAATGGATGGAGGGGATCAACACTAATCAACTCTCCAAGAGTTGCTAACTCTCCTGATCCCCCCTATATATATATATCAAAGATAGTGGCTAATCCGACGTTACTTGAAAGAGAGTCGAATATCTTTTAAATGTGTTTATTTGAAACCATGCATACCTTTTGTTACACCGAGATATTTCTAAAATGTATGAAGTAGTTACTGTCCGAATTTGGAGACATTTAATTTTGGGACCAAATCAGCTCTAAAAACGTGGATTATAACCTTCAAATTCATCCGTTAAGGGTGATTTTCAAAAATGTGAAATATTTTGCCGGTCGTCTAAATGGAACCCGTATAACATTTAATGACTGACGGTTGTTAAAGAAAAAAACTTTTTAAAAGTTTAGATTCTAATATGTATTCCCTCCTATTCAGAGTATTCCTCCCAAAATTTTTTTGGGGGAAACCAAGGAGGAAGTAAAATAATAATAAAGGGTGGAGATAAAGTAAGAGAGATGAATAGAAAGTGGGGTATGAAGTGTAAAATGTGGGGTATAAAGTGAATGTTGAGTTTAGGTGTGGAGGAAAAGAATAAAGAATTGAAGGAAAAATAAAGAATGATTAAAATTATTTCCAAAAAAGAAAAATGGGAAGAAAACCAAACTAAGCTCAAAAAGGAAAGTGGGAGGAATACTCTGAATAGGAGGGAGTATATATTGAAGATAAAGGCTAATCCGACGTTATTCGAAAGATAGTTGAATCTCTTTTAAATGTGCTTATTTGAAACTATACGTACCTTCTGTTACACCGTGAAAAATTCTACAATGTATGAAGCAATTACTGTGCGAATTTGGAGACATTTAATTTTGTGACCAAAACGACCCGAAAAACGTGGATAATAACCTTCAAATTCGGCTGTTTCAGGTGATTTTTCAAAAATGTGAGATATTTTGCTGGTCATCTAAATATAACCCGTATAACATAAAATGTCTGACTGTTGTTAAAAAATAAAACTCTTAAATAGTTCAGTTCGTACAGTTCGTAGTTGTAGACACCTGCATTTTGCATGCTCCTGTCTATAGCAGTCTCCAACAAAATACCTGATGACGATCGGACGTTAACATTGATCAACACATTTTATATCTATTTATTTTGTCCCCCGATCGTTGATTTATCACGTTTTCTTCTCCTGATTATGCCTTAACTGTCGATATTTTCTAGAAAGTCGATACTGCCGTATCTCGGGTTATTTTGCAGGATATGTGTGCTCTTGGACGCATTTACGTCTTGACGAACTAAAAAGATTAAGCCGAGGACGAGAATGGGAATCGAGAATGAACAAAGAAGGAAACAAATGCAAATTGAGAAGAAAGAATGATCGCCTACACAAGGGTCAATTTCAAACGTCCATATCTTGAGTTCTAAAATTCAAATCAAGGTGATTCCAGTGGCGTTCAACGGTATATTAAACTTATAATTTGAGCAAGTAACGAAGAAATGGCAGCCGTTTGAAGTCGAGCGCGCGATGCTGTGACCTACAACGATACTCGATCGAGTGCCCCTACTGCACTCGATCGAGTGCCACTCCGTGAAGCTCCTGCCCATATTTTAGGGGGTCACTCGATAGAGTGCCATCAAGGACTCGATCGAGTGCACCCAGTTTGCGTCGCGCATCATTCTTATTTCGACTTAGAGTTTTGGGCCTGCTTTTTGAGTCCAACTGATACTCTTTATATATCAGTTGTCTGACTCTTGTTTGGGAGATCTTTATCTTTTCTTTTACCTTCTTCTACACACTTTTCATTATTTTAGTTTTCTTAGTCTAGTTTACTTTGCGAGATACATTGAACCTAGTTCCCCGTCTCAAATCTTGAATTCTCCGGTATTATTATTCTTAATTTCAATTCCAATTTAGTTTTCTACTTTAATTTATGTCTTAATTTATTCTTCGTATTGTTTTATTGTTTTCTAGCGTAGAATTATTATTGCTTTCCGTAGATTAATTCGTATCGTTCTCGTTATGTTTAATTGCGATTCGTATTTTGTTAGTTTATTTAATTCTGAATTCCATCTAGGGTTTAAGGGGATCGATGCGTATTATTAGGGTTATAGTCAATTGACCTGGTTCTAATCGTATGAACTATCGTCTGAATATCGTTTTAATTCTGATTAATTGTTTGATGCATAATTCAATTAATTAGTATCACAATTAGGACTTTTCGCCGACCGGGTTAAGGACTAATTAGGCCACAATATTTTAGGTAGACTGATTTAATGATAGCGACCGCAGATTAAGTTTAGATCTAAAGGTTGTAGTGTACCGACCGGACCTGCATCTTAGATAGTTCGATTATTGACCTGTTAGTTGACTCCCTGACCCGAGTAATATTCATTGTGAACCTGAGACCCTAGACTTTCTCCCTATTGATTTATCTATCAGTAATTAGTTATTAGCCTACCAAAACCAATTCATACCGTGACCCATAACCTAGAGTCTAATTCTTAGGAATAGACGATTAAATCCTGTCTCCTTGTGGTTCGACCCCTGACTTCACTATCTACATTAATAGGTGACCTTAGGGTATCTTTGATTAGGGATACGACTAACCCCTTCACTATCCTGTCTCCTTGTGGTTCGATCGGACGTTAACATGCATCAATATGCTTGAATACGGATCAAAATCAATAGTATCAGACGTGGGCACTCAATGGAGTACAAATCTCTCATAAATGACTTGAAATCCAGACTCAGTGGGTCATTTTCAATAAAAATTTTTTTACTTTGAGCCATAACTAGCACTGGGGGCAAGACTGCCTTTGTCGACCGAGTCAAACCCGGTCAAAGTCGAAACCCGAAAACAAAAGAAGCCACAAAAGGGTCAAAAATACGCAATCCACCCAAGTCAAAACGGAATCCGAAATTGCCTCCTTTAACACGGATATCAATCCATATTTGGAGCAACTTACGATACTCACGATTTCAGCCGCCTTAACCCAGTCGCCTCAGAATTGGGGTTCCCCAGATCAGGTTCCTCAGAATCAGGGCGATGGCCTTGTCGCGCCTGAATTTCAGAGTCATAAACATTTCACAAAACCTTACAAATACACCCTCATGTACACCATTTCGAGGGCTCGAAGATCATTTTCTGAATTCTGAATCAAAAAGTGTGAGAGCCTCTACCTCCTTCACACATACTCAAAACCGAAATAAACACACCTTAAATTAACTCTTCCTATATACCTAGAATCGCTCCCCATGTCTACGACGGTACTCCGTGAGCCCATATTTCGAAGCATTTGACATGTAGGTTGAGGGTGTCCAAATCCCGATTCTAATCTCTAAACTCTTTTAGTTAATGTAACTAACTATACTAACATTTTCTTTATCCGCATCTAACATTTACTTTTCGTTCATAACATCTAACTACTAACATCATTCGACAATAAAATGTTCGCTCTTTTACGTATCGAATAATAAGGGTGAAGAAATAAGAAAACTCGAACACAAGAGTATCACACTTGTCTCGTCACCTTGCATATTGGGTTGTCTAAGATGAATCAACCCCTTAAAACGCTTTTATGCTTTCATTCTATTAATACTGTGTACATATAATTAATTAAAACTGTTTTAACACGACTCGAGTGGGCGTCCGATGACGGTATCAGCATCGTAGATCTCAACGATCAAATAACGATGTCGAGATACGTAGGACCTAATGCCTACAAGGACAAGTCGTTATCAATTCGGAGTAAACGTCCCATGACGCCAATTCGCTCATCATGGATCCGTGGTCAACGTCAATGTCGAATAGTGCAAAGGGTTTAATCCGAATCGATTTTCTTCTAAAACGAGCGCATCCGGTCAAAACTTCTGCAAGAAGTCCGTATAACCACCAGATAGGACGCACGGGTGATGGCGCCTCACGCTTGAGGTGCACCACCCCTGGCGCCTGAGGGTCAGGACGCCGCAAGACACGTGCCTGACCCTTGGATTATGACGTGATCGCGGGATCTTTTGTTGTATGTTTTCGATGTCATTTATAATCGTTACTCTGAAATGCTCAATAACATTCCTGTGATCGAATGTCACGCATAAAGGGTCATCGAGGATCAAACTAATACGAAATCTAATGACGTCAATCCGAGCATCACGCGGCTCACAAGACTCGATAATGACGCCGCGATGTGGAAGGCTTCGATACTTGTATTAATTAAGTCGATACATCGATTCGTATCATAAATCGGGATGATTAAAGACAAGTATCCAATTAAGGTCAAAACGAGGTATTGTAGAGTTTCAACGTAGTCAAACAATGATACAAGTTTTACCTAGGGAACTATACTTGCGACGCAAGTCAACACGTGCCCATCAGTCACGTGTTTCCTTTCAAAATCCACATCTCCTATCAATTTTCAATCTATTATCATTTTCCCTTTACGACTTTGAGTGAATGACTCGCAATACATATATCGAAGATAGAGGTTAATCCTGACGTTATTGGAAAGATAAGCGATTGTCTTTTAAATGTGTTTATTTAAAACCATACGTATCTTTTGTTACATCGATACATTTCTACAATGTATGAAGTAGTTACTGTGCAAATTTGGAAAAAAATTGATTTTGAGACCAAATTGGCCCGAAAAATGTAGATAATAACCTTCAAATTCGGTCGTTTCATGTGATTTTCGAAAAAAAGTGAGATATTTTGCTGGCCGTCTATATAGAACCCGTACAACATTAAATGACTGATGGTGGTTAAAAAGCTTCTTAAATAGTTCAGTTTCTAATATATATATCGAAGATTTTGTCCTAATCCGACGTTACTCGAAAGATAGTCGAATGTCTTTTAAATGTATTTATTTGAAACCATACATATCTTCCGTTACACCGAGACATTTCTACAATGTATGGAATAGTTAATGTGTGGATTTGAAGTCATTTAATTTCGAGATCAAAATGGCCTGAAAAACGTGCATAATAATAATCTTCAAATTCGTCCGTTTCAGGTGATTTTCGAAAAATGTAAGATATTTTGCTAGATATATAAATAGAACCCGTATAATATAAAATGACTGGCGATTGTTAACAAAACTATTAAATAGTTCAGTTTCTAGTATATATATCGAACATAGGGTGTAATCCGACGTTACTCGAAAGATAGTCGAATGTCTTTTAAATGTGTCTTTTAAAACCATACGTACATTTTGTTACACCGAGAGATTTCTATAATGTATGAAGTAGTTACTGTGCGAATTTGGAGAAATTTAATTTTGGGACCAAATTGGCCCGAAAAACGTAGATAATAATCTTCAAATTCAATTGTTTCGGATGATTTTCGAAAAATGTGAGATATTTTGTTGGTTATCTAAATACAACTCATATAACATTAAATGACTGACGGTTGTTAAAAAAAAGTATTAAATTGTTTAGATTCTAGTATATATATATATCAAAGATAAGGGTTAATTCGACGTTATTCGAAAGATAGTCGAATTTCTTTTAAATGTGTTTATTTAAAGCCATATGTATACCTTTTGCTACATCAAGAAATTTCTACAATGTATGAAATAGTTACTGTACGAATTTGGAGACATTTAATTTTTTGACTAAATCGATCCGAAAAACGTGGATAAATAATAACATTCAAATTGGGTTGTTTCAGGTGATTTTTCGAAATGTGAGATATTTTGTTAACCATCAAAATAGAATCCGTATAACATAAAAATGAATGATGCTTGTTAAAAAAAACTCTTACATAGTTTCAGTTTCTGATATACATATTTCAAAGATTTGCGTTAATCTGACATTAGTTGAAAAATAGTCAAATGTCTTTCAAATGTGTTTATTTGAAACCATATCTATCTTCTCTTACATCGAGACATTTCTATAAAGTATGGAATAGTTACTGTACTGATTTCAAGACATTTAAATTCGAGATCAAAACGGCCCAAAAACATGCATAATAAATAACCTTCAAATACGCCCTTTCAGGTGATTTTTGAAAAATATAAGATATTTTGATGGCTATCTAAATAGTACCCGTATAACATAAAATACTGATGGTTGTTAATAAAAACTTAAATAGTTCAGTTTCTAGTATATATATTTCAAAGATTTGCGCTAATCCGACGTTACTCAAAAAATTGTCGAATTTCTTTTAAATGTGTTTATTTAAAACTATACGTACCTTTTGTTACACCAAGACATTTCTACAATGTACGAACTAGTTACTGTGCAAAATTGGAGACATTTAATTTTGGGACTAAATCGGCCGGAAAACGTGAATAATAATAATAATAATAATAATAATAATAATAATAATAATAATAATAATAATAATAATAATAATAATAATAATAATAATAATAATAATAACCTTCAAATTCTTCCGTTTAGGGTGATTTTCGGAAAATGTGAGATATTTTGCTGGCCATCTAAATAGAACCCGTATAACATAAAATGTAATACACCATCATGTTTATCCACGTTGCGTTACTTATGTTTGTTTGGTGATTAGTTGATTGGTCAGGTTAATATACTTAATCATTCCGTAGCGAGACATGAACTTCGGAATGAAGTTCCTTATAAGGAGGGTAGATTGTAATACCCGTTGTGTATTACAAGTATTTTCTATTTATTTCGGGTGTTAGTAATGGGTAGTATATATATACTAGTTTAAACTAGAATAACCCATTTAGTTTAACCCTTTTCAGTCTCAAATTCTTCAGTTTGGAGTTGGGGTGTCTGGTGGGGGTGAGGCTATCTTGCATGCCTTGAACCGGCTTGTTGAGGATCAAGGTAATGAGGTGGGTCTTTTCATGCTCTTGGTGGATTTTCATAATGCTTTTAACATGGTTGATCGGGAAATTATGTTACGAGAGGTTCGTAAGCATTGTCTTGTTCTCTCCTGATGGGTGGAATTTTGTTATTCTAGTCCTGCTCAATTATATTATGGTGCGCACAGCATGTAATCTTGTCAGGAGGTTCGACAGAGTGATCCTTTGGGTCCTCTACTTTTTTCTTTGGTGTTACATTCCTTGATTTGTAAGATCCGGGACTCCTTTGATTTGAGGCTGCAAACTTGGTACTTGAATGATGGCACTATCGTCGGGGATACCTTGATCTTGGGGAAGGTTTTGGAGCTGATTATGGATGATGGTCCTCGATCAGAGCTTCATCTTAATGTCAGTAAATTCGAGGTTTTTTTTGCCTACGGAAGATCCTAGGAGCAGGCTCCCTAGTGTCTTTCCCCTACTATCGCCAGAGCAATGCGTGGTGTCAAAGTCCTTGGCGGGCCTGTTAGTGCGTGTCATGATTTCACCAGTGAGCTCGTGATGAGTAGATTGACTAAAACTATCGCATTTATAAGTTCTGTCGCTCTGCTTGATGATCCGCAGTGTGAGTTGCTGTTGTTCCGGGCCTGTATTGGTATTTCCAAATTGTATTTTGCTTTGCGTACTTGCCTTTGAGTCGGCTTAGCTTGCTTTTGATGCGGCTCTTTCGTTCTCATTTAGAACGTATTGTTATTGCGTCAGGGCCGAGGTTTGGCAACTGGCAATGGTGGCCTGCCACCATTCCCTTTTCTTTTGGAGGGCTTGTGGTGTATGCCGCTGGACTCAAAAGCGTTTTTTTAAAAACCGTTTAAAAAAACTCGACATAAATCCACACAATCGTCCTCATTAAAAGTCCACAACTTATTATAGAAACTTCAAAAGCATTTCATTATTCATTTCCGTTTCATCTCCCTAGAAAATCAAAATTACAAATCGACTAATACGAAGCGGTTTTCTAAAATACCGGGTTACTTATTCCACGAACCTTGAGGAACGAGTTTTACACTTCCACAAGCGGTGTTAATCGATCAATCGTGCTATAATTGGACGTATTCTTCGATTTTTTTCGCGACTTTTACTTATTTACGCAACTAAATCGATTCATATCGTAGATTGGGATAGATTTATCGATTTAGATCGACTTATTAATCTCCGTTTCGCTGTGTATGTCCAGTGGCGGACCTAGTGATATAGTTTAAGTATATAATCAGAATCTTCCAATGGTATGTAACAAGAAGTATTAGGTGGTGAAATTGGTTACAAGACAAATGACTAAACCACTACACCAATATCGACAAACTGATATTTCAAATGGTTTAAAACTACGTATTTCGAAAAGCAAATTAAAAAAAGAAATTAAAAAAAATTTGGTCGACCGACCGATCGGTCAGTCGAAAAATCTAGTCGACTGACAGATCGGCCAGTCGAAAAATCTAGTCGACCGTCCGATCGGTTAGTCGACTGAGTTATTCGACCATTTTTTTTTAAATTTCATCGATTTGTATAATAAATCTTGAATGTCGACTTGTCGTAGATTAATTAGGATTTAATTAGCGTATTACTCGTATTTGTTAATTACGTTTATTAAATTGTATTAAGTCGTTAATTAATCTAATTAAGTGTTTAAAATCGGAGGCGTAACGATAATCGAAAAAAACGGTTTTATTATCGAGTTCTAATAAACCGATACTCTATAAAATGTAAATGTGATAATATTTCGAGAATTAATTGTAAGAGAGAACTCGTCATTTTACGTAATTCCATATACTAACTATATAACTAGTCGGTTTTGGTTTATTACGATAATCGAAGAAGACGGTTTTATTATCGCGTTTTAATAAACCGATAATCTAGGAAATGTAAAAGTAATATTATTTCAAGAATAAATAGCAGGGACAATGTCATCGTTTTACGTAATTAACGCTGACGGGAAAAAATACGGAGTAAAATCTTTTAGAGAAGAGAACCACTAAGTGCGCTACAAAAAAAATAATAATAATACTGTATCATATTACCAGTTCCCACATACTCACAACTATTTTAGTAAAGAAAAAACAAGCACATAAATGTAGATTATCACTGAAATAGTAGTTATCTCAAATCAAATCAGCACCTACTAATCCTGTGCTGGATAAATGTTTATCTTCCATTAAATTAAACCTCATAATCTCATATACACACACAAACAGGGTATATACATACAGTACAGTACATAGTGTATAATGCGAGTATGGTATACCAGAACCAGATACATGATTTTGCGTGGGTGGGTGGGTCTATGGATCCAAAGGAACCTAATTAATTAATTAAAAAAAAGGTAAAAATGACAAAAACCATGATTGATTGGGGAAAAAATACGTATAATAATTAGCTGGCAAACTTATATTTTGGGCTGTACGTGCGCACTGTCCACCACTCCACAGCTAAGCTCCCCCTCCCCTCCCTCACCCTTCCCTTATTTGCTTCCCTTCCTTAATTACTTCAATTCCCCCCTCCCTCTCACTACGGAGTGAGTATTATTATTCCCCCTCCCTCTCCCTCTCCCTCTCCCTCTTCCTCTCCCTCTATTTTCCAGCCTGTTTCTCCTCTCTTTCCCCCTCACTTAAAAGCTCTCCCTTTCCCCCAACTCAAATTGGTTCGGTTACTTGCTTTATTCTCCTACATACATACATACATAATAGTATTAGTATATGCAATGGATCCGTGCCAGTTTCTGAAGATAGTGGTGGGGAACCTGGCGATCAGGTTCCCGGGTTCGAATCCCAACCCCCCCTCCTCCTGCTTCTGCAGGATCAAGTTCAAGGACTTGACCCCTCAGTCCGCTGCCATCCCCGTCATCCCCCAGGAGGGCACCCACCCCGACAGCGGCTCCCACTCCGTCTCCGCCTGCTTCAACCTCACCAAATCCGACGTCCACAAGCTCATTGCCGCCAGGAAGAAACCCCCCACCTCCACCTCCACCTCCACCAACGCCGTCCTCAAGGTCGACGTCTACGACGGCTCCGCCGCCGGTACCAGCTGCGGCTTCGGCTCTTCCGGCAGGTACCTGGGCCGGGTCTCGGTTCCCTTGGAGATTAGTACCCAGGTGCTGGAGGGGAAAAACGGTACGGTTGTGCAGAACGGGTGGGTTTTGGTGGGTGAGAGGAAGAACAAGAGTTTGAATCCGCAGGTGTTTGTGAGTGTAAAGGTTCAACCCGACCCCAGATTCGTATTCGCTTTTGATGGTGAACCCGAATGTAGTCCCCAAGTGTTTCAAGTTAAAGGGAATGCTAGACAGCCTGTTTTCTCTTGCAATTTTAGTTGTAGACAGCCTGCTGATTGGATTTCTAGATCGAGGTTTGTCTCTCATACATTGCTTCTCTTCTTTCTATTTTTAATTTCACACACTTTGTATCTCCTAAACCGATGCCATGCCATTGATGATTTGTTTGTTAGAACAGGAAATTACTTTTGTTAGGGTTTCAACTTGAATCCCCATTCTTTACAATTGCTACATTTTTTTAAGATTTGTTAGGATTATTATAATCAAATGTAGTACAGTACTAATTCCAAAGAATCGGAGGCAGTAGTGATTAGCGAGGTTTAATCCTGATGGAATAAAATAAGAATTCATGAATTGGGATTTAATTAGGGATTAGGAATTAGTTTGAAGATGATTATGAAGCCAAGCCAAGCCAAGTGATGGTTAGAATGTGTAGCTGGATACCTACTTTTACAGCTAGGTGGATTGGTTATAGATGGATTGTTGGACCACTTCTTCAACTTGATACTTGTACATATTGTATTAGTAGTAGTAGTAGTAATTTAAATGATCTTAATTAGGCCACTTAAATTGATTGTAATTTCAAAAAAATTAAATTAAATTGACCCGGTTCAATAGCGTGCTGATGTTTTTGAATATGTCATATTCTTAACAGCTCAGAGACAAGTACTTCAAGAAGTTGGCTAAGCACACTCAAAGTTGACAAGGACCACCAGAACCACCCATCGAAAGAGCGTAAAGGCTGGTCCATTACAATCCATGACCTCTCTGGCTCCCCTGTTGCCGCTGCTTCTATGGTTACCCCTTTTGTCCCCTCCCAAGGCTCCGACTGGGTAAGCCGCTCCAACCCTGGCGCGTGGCTAATCATGCGCCCGGGGGAGGGGACGTGGAAGCCCTGGGGCCGGCTTGAATCATGGCGGGAGCGGGCGGGGACCGACGGGGTCGGGCACCGTTTCGAGCTCATCCCGGACGTGGGAGTGCCCGCTTCCGTGATGGGTCCGGCCGGGATAACCCTGGCGCAAGGCTCGGTCCCAGCGCGGGCTGGGGGCAAATTCTCCATCGACATCACCACCGGCACCTCCCCTGCGAGCAGCCCCAACAGCAGCATTGACTTTGGATCGTGGAGTGGATCGGGATCTGCTTCATCTTCAGGGTCGGAGCCAGGGCCCGGAACGGGGTGGTGGGCGGGGTTGGTGTACAGGGGGTTTGTGATGTCGTCGACGGTGGGAGGGGAAGGGAAGGCAAGCAGGCCAGAGGTGGAGGTGGGGTCCCAGCACGTGACATGCGCAGAGGATGCAGCCGTATTTGTTGCCTTAGCCGCGGCTATGGATCTAAGTATGGATGCATGTAGGCCCTTCTCACAAAAACTAAGGAAAGAGCTGAGGCAAAATAGTGGAGAGTGTGTCGTTTGAAACTGTTTGCTTTGTCGTTTGATTCAGACCCTTTTTGATTCTTTGTAATTTTTGCTATTTTCCTGGGGTTTGTTGGGTATAACGGCTTTTTCCTTGTTTGTACAGTCCATTTTTCCATTTTTTTTTGAGATCTTAAAGTTGAGAATTGAAATGCAAGAGCCAAGTTTTCACCCTCTGCATTTTCTGTGCATGGATTAATGCCTCGTTCGACTCACATAATACTTGTTCCCACAGACTCTTTATTGGACAGTACTCGTATTTTAGACTCGTCTTTACTCTACCGGTTTACCCTCGCCTTTTTATTAAAATAAAAATAAACAATAACATCAATAAAATGAGTCCAAGGATCCAAATAGCTAGGTTTTTTTAACTGAAATGGATAGTAGTTATCCTAAAGTTAATCTGTTCTTTTACCCTAATCGCCATCCCACCTTCATTCATCTTCCCTATCTGCCAACGGTAGGACCAAGGCATGTCACCGGTGGCGGCGGATCAACGAACTCCTTCCGACTGTTCCCAACTATCCCAAATTCTCTAGGATGTTGCCAGCGAGATGCTCCATCCTCCTCCCATCGCCTCTCATTGGCATTCTTGGGTGATGTTGTTTGTCCATCTCAATTACTTGGTTCAACATCATTGTTATCGCATGATGTTTCCTTTTCCTTTTCCCACCGGTCCTTAACATGCTTGTGAGGTCTTGATAGACCTTGGTGAGGCGTATGTCCTCTTGTTCTTTATTTTGGTTGCGGGTCAGGTGTGATGCGCTCGAAGATGTTTCCAAGGGAGTTCGTTCGTTGAAACTGAACCCCCAAGAAACATAATAATCAAGTTAACCTAGTGGTTCGTGCTTTGTAAATATTACTCGTATCACCTAGTTCACGTTCAATAAGTGCAGGATAACTGAATGAGATGATTATTATTTATAGTACAACAACTTGTTAATACTTCTATTAGTGAATAGTGAATATTATGATTACTCATAAATCTGGTTGGGTCCATGTATTAATTTAGGTCCAGGGCAGATGTATACCTGGAATGGGGTGATCGGATGAGTTGGGAATGGGATCCATAGTGGAAATGAAGTAATGCAAGGTTGTCAAAATAATAAAGATAAGTTATAATTGGATGTGAGTGAAGTAAGGCAATTAAGGAGCACGTGTATGTTAGAGGGAGGCAGGCACATACATCACCCTATCCAGCAATTACAAGTAGTAGCAACTTGCATACAGTATATTGCTTGCTTAAGTAAAACCATGGGCTGATGGGCCAACTCTTTGGAATGCATGCATGCAAATATGCAATGCATAACTGTAAGGCTGTGCATCAGGAAAGGAGCAAGGATACTATACTTTGGATGGAGTATGGAGCGTACCGACGACTACGCATCTCACACACACACACACACAGTGTCACACACTTGAATAGACTACTGCCTACTGGTGGTGGTTATTAATTTGATCAACCTCGGAGACGCACCATATCGTTTTTGGAATTGCTGATAATGCCTACATGCATGCTTCCACTCTCATCTCATCCTCCTATTGCACAACCCAATGCATTACTATCCAATGCTAGATTCACACTTGGAAACTAACTGTATACTTGGACCATGTGCATTCTCTTAGAGCAACCACAACGGATGGTTCTTCACTTTGAATTTGCAGTAATAATTTTATTTTATAAAGTTTGTCAAAAGTTTGTGCTATATTTAAGAAATTTGGTTCTTAAATAATAACCAAGTTTGTACTTAAATCAATAAAGTGAGGTCAATCAACAATTTTTCTTAATTTAATTCAATTTTAGAAAAATTATCCAAGAACTTTATTTAAAAGTTTTTCCATTGTAAGATAAAGTTCTTATATTTGGAAGATAGTGAAAAATTACTTGGCATAGCAAGAACTTTATATCGATTTCATCCATTGTAGTTGCTCTTACTTCTTCTATCTCCCATTATTTTTTTGACACCTAATATTCTATTTCCTCTATTATATTTTCCACTATCTAGTATCTATCGTCTACACCATCCATTGGCAATGGTGAATCCAGAAATTTCTGGATTGGGGTGATGGAAAATTTACAACATAGGTACGCTTCCTTTTTCACACTTATCGAGACATGTTTTACATCGTCAATATCTTTCGTTTCACATTAATAAAAATTATAAAAATTCAATATTATTAATCTACTCATAAAGACAAATCAAACAAAATCTCACATGACTATATTTTCTCTTATAAATTGTAGAGAAACATACCATTTGGATTTGAAATCGAGTTCAGTTTAGCCATATTAGTTCCGAACTTTCGATCACTTAAATAGAGTCCGTCTTAGGGTCCACGTAGGATCAAGTAGGACTAAGTTGTGGTTCGCTATGGAAACCGCTATCTCAGAAAGTGAGTAAGTGGAGAAACTAGCAAGACGCTATCTCATATTGCGGGATCCATTGAGGATTCGAGCCCTAACCTTATAGACAAAGAAGCTCAATGAATTCAACTTTACCCCTCCACCGAAATAACTATTTTGATGTAAATGCAATTGTATGTATATATTTTGTTTTAATTTAATTTTTCCTAAAATAGACGGGGGTGCACCCCCTATGAAATCACCCTTGACAATAGGGAGAATCCTCTTACATAATACTACCTCTCGTCCGAACAATTCTTTACACTTAATACAAGTAGATAATACAATCAATTCTTTATATTTCCCTTTTGAAAAGACTTTACCTTATAATCCTCATATTCTTCCTCTATTTACTCAAAATGACACTATTTTTTTCTTACTTTAAGTTGGTGGACCCATAAAACTATTTGATTTACTAATAACTAGTATAGACCCCGTACAATGCACGGTATTTATAATATATTTATCTTATAGAATATTTCATTTAAGATTTAAAATAAAAAATTTATTATTTTATTTTTACTATTTATCGACTGTATAATTTAGAAATAGGAAAATATTTTTTAAATCACAAAACTAATCAAAATATTTGAGTAATGTCTTGAAATGTACGGAGTATTAAATAACGTGTAATTAATGAAAATATTGTTTATATTTTTTATATACTCGGTTTATATCATTTCACATCTCGATATACTCACTTCTCTCTTTAACATACCATAAAATACATAAATATTTATCAAAAATTGTATAATAATGAACTTTTTTTAATGGTTAGCACGCCGTGATACGTTTTCTTTGTGTAAAAAAGTTATTCAGTTTTTCATTAGAAAATTTAAAAATAAATTAAAAATGGACTATCTCAGGTGTAAGACTTATATTATGTAATTTGTGAAACTTTTTTTTTATATAAATTTTAATAATATATTCCGTATTTTGTAGTCTCTCCTACCAAAATAATCATTCTATATGATAATTATAATCTTCACATTTGAATAAATGAGAAGATCTTAGTGGTATCGAGTGAGTATATACTCCTTCCGTCCCGATGAATTGTTGGCTTTTGCTTTTGGCAAAAGGGAAAAAGGTCCAATGATGAAATGACATGTGAAGTCAAATTCATGAGGAGGTCAAATTACATATATATATATATATATATATATATATATATATATATATATATATATATATATATATACATTCCTAAAATAGAAAGGCAAAGAATTCATTGAGACGCCCCAATATGGAATAAACAAAGAATTCATTGAGACGGGGAGAGTATATCTTTGTAAAAGTTAAAGTAAATAGCTCGTTTCAAAAAAAAAAAAATTAGATAACTAATTTTTTTCTCTAGGTTAATGACATCATATCTTAAAATTTATCTAATTATTTTCATAAAAAGAAGTTTTTTTTTGTCAATTTCTTTAACATTAATGAAAATGAATAGTTTGCGAATTTATTAATGAAATGTTCTTTTACTTCTCAATTTAAATTAGTGTATTTTTGAGGAAAATCTTAGTAACTGTTATTGTCTTAGAGTAGTATATAGAGAATTTTCGGTGAGTTTTTACTATATATCAGGCTTTGTAAGAGCAATCGGAATATATATTCCATTTTTATATAGTTACTAAATTTTATATCGATGTTAAGAATATGATTTTCGAATATGATCAGAAAGATATACAATAATAATCATAACTATTTTATATTCTATGTAAAATATTGTACGGGATAGTGCAATCTCCTATTAACAAAAATAATGCAACTATTTCGTTAAAACGGAATACAATATGTTTATATTTTTTTTAAAATCGGATCATACATTCCATATTAAATATTGTATGTGATATCTTCTATGTAAAACATGTTGATGAGGGTCGGGAGCCTGCACCAGGTGGCCCGCCTAGTAGGCCCCGCAAAGACCCAACCCGGGGAGCCGAAGAGCCTGCCTAGCAGGCTGTCGAGGTAAGACGCCAGGATTTTCTCAATGGAACATAGCTTCGAGGAGGCCGCCCGCCCAGCTGGGTAGGGCGACCCGCTGGGGAAGGCCTGCAGACGCTCCCTGCTCGCCTGTCCCCAGGCAATCTCTCCCCCGAGCAGGGCAGGGGTTACCAGGGGCCCTTCCGTCTTTCTGCCTAAGGTAAAAGGGAATGGGTGGATGAAACAGGTCCACGTGTCACCCCGCCATCCACCCATTCTCCCGCTCTTTTCCCTCTCCACTTCTCTCTCTTGTGGGAAGGTATAAATACCCACCCATTTCCCACTTAGAGAGGGTTGGATTTTCTCTCTCTAGACTCTCACTCCTAAAAACGCCGCCTAGTTCCTCACGAGCTAGGTTCATTAAGGCATTTCACGGACTAACTTAGGCATCGGAGAGGGTTCCCTCGGACAACCTCCGGGGCCCTGTGCGTTCATTGTGCAGGGAGCAGGCCAACTCCGCCGGGAAGGTCCGATCATAGGAAAAGGAGAAAGGAGAGGTTGAAGGAAATCAAACGATCCACTACTTATAAACATTCCGATTACCCGACCCGGATCCAAGACCGGGTTAATTGTTTCCGTGACTGGAACAATTTGGCGCCGTCTGTGGGGAAGAGTAGGTTGTACCCACGAAATTACCCACAAAATCAACCATTCTCTAACGCGAAATTAACAAATTAACCAATTACAATCAAACATGCCTGAAATTTTCGATACCAGCTCTGTGGCAAATCCACCCAACGCTCCCCGTTATGGCATGCCACCGGAAGTAACCCCCGCCGCCACGATTCCGGGCGTGGGGCGAGCCAGTCTTCAGGGAGCACCGGGTCAAGGAGTAGTTGCCATGGCAGGGCAGGGGGCACATGCGGGGCAGACTCTAAACCTCACCCCTGCCCAGATGGTGCAGACCGCGGCGTTCTTCTCAACAATGTTGAATCAGGAATTTACCCCGGACGATCCGGTAGGCAGGGTCGCCACGACCCCGAGGTTGCTCCACTTTGAAAGTGGAGAAGGAACCGGGGGTACGAAGCGGACCGCCGCCAGAAATGTTCAGAGAAAGGCAAGTAAGACGGCTCAGGCGTATGCGCAGGTGCAAAGGCGAATCACAGAAACGCGTCAGCAGCCGCCTGCGCAGCAAGGGGTTGCAGGTCCTGAGGAGGCATTCTCCATTCATACCACAGAATCCACGGCCGCTCGTGAAAGAGGAGGTTTATCCCAAGACCTGAGGAATCGAATGAGACACAAGGAGCCGGTGTCCAAGCGCCTGGGGGAGAAACAGGGAGATGTGTTCTCCAGGCTGACACCAGTCGAGGAAGTACCACCTGCGCCGGGCCTGTCTCAAAGCCTGCAGTCCAGGCTTAACAATGGCCAACCTCTGAGGTCCAAGCATCGCCAAGGTGACAACCTCGAGCCTGCTCAGAAGAAGCGCTCATGGTATCATTCCCCTCTAAAAGACGACGAGGCGATAAGCAGGCGCCCACCAAGGTACCGCTCCCCTGAAAGTAGGAGACCGACCCCTGATAGAAGGGACGACCACGGTCACTATTCAGGCAAGAGCAGGTCGAGAATGGTGGGCAGGCCAACCAAGACCCCGCTTCACCCCGAGGTGCAGGCGTATCCTATCCCGAAGATTAAGATGCCGACTGTAAAGTTCGACGGAACTACAGATCCGGAGGATCACCTGGGTGCGTACGAAAGTCATATGGGCATGTATGACGCAGACGACGCAGTCTGGTGTAAAATCTTCCCCACCAACCTGGTGGGCTTAGCCCAGGGTTGGTTCAGGGACCTCCCGCAGGGGTCAATCTCTTTCTTCATTGAACTGGCAGAAATGTTCCTGGACCAGTATGCTGGAAACAAAAGGCGACGTCTCACCCGTTTTGACCTGATGACCCTCAGGCAAAAGAAGGGCGAAACTGTCAGGGAATACCTAAAGAGGTTTGACTTATCATTCCAGCAGGTGAAGGAAATTGACGACCCAACAGCAGCATATGCACTAACCAACTCCCTGCTCCCCGGCGAGATGAAAAACCAAATGATCAGGGCCCAGCCGGAGACCCTGGCCAAAGCCAGGAAGATTGCAGAGGGGTTTATGCTGCAAGAGGAGTTCCACAGCCTGCCGGAGACCCCCGCAGGCCCCACCAGGCAGCAGGGGGGACCGCAGGGTGGACGCGGTAGAAACGAATCCGGAAGGCAGAGAACTGAGGAAGAGGATACCCCTAAAAAGGAGCACACTGTTTACCAACCCAGGTTCGACAGTTACACGGCCCTCAACAAATCCAGGGCGGAGATCTTCGAACTGGAAAAAGAGACTGCTAAATGGAATCGCCCGAGCAAACCGCGTAGTCCGAAAGGGGACCCCAAGAAATTCTGCACTTTCCACGACTGCGTAGGCCACACCACCGAAGAGTGTCGCCACCTGAAAGACGAAATTGAGAAGCTGATCAGGAATGGCTGGTTGGCCAACTATGCAGCCAGGAGTAAATCTCAGAAAGAAGCGCCTGAAAAGCCCGAGGGCTCAGTACAGAACCGCCTGGTAATCCATGTGATATCAGGGGATGCAGAAGGCCAAATCAGCCGAAGAGGTTAGAAAAGGCAAATTCGTGAGCTAAGGAACCAAATCTGCTACGCTGAAAGAGCAGGAAGCCCGAAGGGAGTAACGCTGAGCATCACCCCCGAGGATGCAGGGCGGGTGGTGTATCCTCACAGCGATCCCTTGGTGCTATCCTTGGAAATCAGCAACCATATTGTGCGGAGATGCATGGTGGATACCGGTGCATACACAAATCTGCTGTACAAAGACGCCTTCGACAAAATGGGCCTGGAGAAAAGGCACCTACGACCTGCCCCTGGATCATTATATTGGTTCAGCGGGGCAGGCGTACTACCCATGGGGATCATAGACCTACCTGTAACATTTGGGGAGGGGGCTACCGCCAGAAATGTCAGGGCATCATTCGTTGTGGTGGATGCGAGGTCTGCTTACAACGCCCTAATCGGCAGGGCCACCCCGGACGAGATTGAAGCGGCCATATCAATTAGGGCCCTCACTATAGCCTATGTTACTGATTTTGGCCTAGAAGGAAAAGTGAACGGAGACCAGGAGTTGGCCAGACAATGCTACTCCGTGGCCCTGCAAACTCACGAAAGTGAAAGAAAAGGAAAGAGAAAAGCTGACAGTTCCCCCAGCAGGGAGGGCGAGATTCCAGCCGGTAATCAGGCGTCAGACCACCTGGAACCTGGGGGAGAGAGCATGCTGGTGGACCTGGACCCAGGGAGGCAAGTCCTTATAGGGGCTGACCTGGAAGAGTCCTACCAGGCTGAACTGGTCAAGCTGTTGAAAGAAAACAAGGATGTATTCGCCTATTCGGCGGACGAAATGCCAGGGGTCGATCTAGCGTGTATCGTTCACAGGCTGAATGTAAGCGCGGATGCCCGCCCCGTGAAGCAGAAAAAGCGGAATATGTTCGCAGAGAAAGACGTGGCAATCAAGGAGGAAATTGAGAAACTTCTGAAAGCAAATTTTATTGAGGTTTGTGACTACCCAGAGTGGCTGGCGAATGTAGTCATGGTCAAAAAATCATCAGGCGCATGGAGAATGTGCGTGGACTTTTACAAACCTCAACAAAGCCTGCCCGAAGGACTGCTACCCACTCCCCAGGATCGACCAACTGGTAGACGCTACCAGTGGATATACTACGCTGAGCTTCCTGGATGCCTTCTCAGGGTATCATCAGGTGTACTTATGGCAGCCGGACAGGGTGAAGTGCGCATTCATCACTAGTTCAGGCACGTACATGTACAAAATGATGCCATTCGGGCATAAAAACGCAGGGGCCACGTACCAACGCCTGGTCGACAATGTGTTCGAGGGTCAAAAGGCAGAAAGATAGAGGCCTATGTCGATGACGCCATTGTAAAGAGCAAAGGAGACAATGAGCACCTGGCAGACCTGCGGGAGACCTTCTCCTCCCTGCGCGCCTACAAAATAAAACTCAATCCAAAGAAGTGTACATTTGGGGTTCGTTCTGGAAAGTTCTTGGGTTTCTTGGTCAGCTCTCGAGGGATAGACGCTAATCCCGAAAAAGTTCAGGCTGTTCTGGACCTTCCTGAACCCAGGACCATCAGAGACATCCAACGTCTGACAGGCCGCATGGCCGCCCTAGCACGATTCATCGCCAGGTTAGCAGACAAGTCGACCCCATTCTTCAAAATACTGAAAGGAAACAAGCAATTCAAGTGGGAGGACGAGCAAAAGGAAGCCTTCGAGCAGTTGAAGGAGCATCTAAAGAAGCTCCCCACCCTGGCGAGGCCAATGGCAGGGGAAAAACTCTTCCTCTACATCACCGTAACCAATGTGACGGTCAGCGCGGTCATCTTGAGGGAAGAAGCAGGTGCTCAGCAGCCCATATATTTTGTAAGTCACGCCCTGGGGGCAGCAGAGAAAAACTATCCTATGGTCGAAAAAGCAGCTTATGCGATTGTCATAGCAGCCAGAAAGTTGAGGCCGTACTTCGACGCACACCCTGTTGTAGTATTGACAGACCAGCCCCTAGAAAAAGTGCTGGAGAAATTTGAAAAGTCAGGCAGGCTGCTAAAGTGGGATATTGAATTGAGTGGACTGGGGATAACATACCAATCCAGAACAGCCATCAAAGCCCAAGCCCTGGCCGACTTCCTAGCAGAATGCTCCCACTCTGAGGAGGATAGCTCAACCGCCGACGAATGGATAGTATACACCGATGGGTCCTCCACAGCTAATGGAGCAGGGGCCGGAGTCGTATTGACCAGCCCATAGGGGACTGACTTTGAGCATGCACTCAGATTTGTCTTCCCCGCGTCAAACAATGAAGCGGAGTACGAAGCAGTGCTCGCAGGCGTCAACCTAGCCAAAGCCGCAGGCGCAGAGCGGATTGTCCTGGTAACAGACTCCCAGCTCATCGCCAACCAAATCAATGGAGAGTATGAGGCCAGGGACCAAACGATGGCTGCGTACCTGGAAATGGTGAAAAGGGAATTGTCGGGCCTAAAATTGTATGAAATCAGACAAATCCCTCGTTCCCAGAACAATCGGGCAGACGCCCTGTCAAAACTGGCTAGTTCCAGCCTGCAGGATATAAGGAGGTCGGTATGGGTGGACGTCATCCAGGAAAAATCTACCGTCCCCTGCCAAACCGTCGGCGATGTGGAAGAGGCAGGGCCTGGGGATTGGAGGACCCCCATTATCCTGTTCAAGAAACACGGAGTTTTACCGACTGACCCCGCACAAAAAAGAAAAATGCCGGCAAGAGCTGCATGGTTTATCTTAATAGGAGAAGATTTGTACAAGAAATCTTTCTCGTCCCCCCTGCTCAGGTACCTGGGGGCAGAGCAGGCGGCGGAGGTATTGGATGACATCCACTCTGGAATATGTGGCCATCACATAGGAGGAAAGTTACTGGCACACAAGGCCTTGAGGGCAGGATACTACTGGCCGACCCTGCTGGCCGACGCAAAAGACTTGACTCAAAAGTGCAGGAAATGTCAGCTTTTTGCCCCATCCATCCATGCTCCGGCCCAAGAGCTCAGGCCAATCCTATCCCCCATCCCTTTCGCTCAGTGGGGGATGGACATGCTAGGACCTTTTGCGGTGGCCACCGGGGGAAGAAAGTTCTTGATCGTGGCTATCGACTACTTCACCAAGTGGGTGGAGGCTGAGGCAGTGCCTAACATTAGTGAGCCTGCAGTCAGGAAGGTGATATGGCGGAATATCATCACTAGATTCGGCCTACCGAAAATACTAGTGTTTGATCATGGAAGACAATTCGATAATGACCTCCTGAGAATCTGGCTGGAAGGCCATGGCATCGCAGTTGCTTAATCTGCCGTCTGCCACCCTCAAACCAACGGACAGGCAGAAGCAGCCAACGAACAGATCTTGAACGACCTTAAGAAGATGGTGGATGACCTCAAGGGCAGATGGGGCGACGAGCTTCCCAGCATACTCTGGTCAATCCGGACCACCCGAAAAGAATCTACGGGCCAGACCCCGTTCGGCCTGGTATATGGTGCAGAGGCTCTATTACCAATCGAGGCCAGGATCCCTTCCCTGCGCTCCCTACAATACGACCAGGCTGAGAATGAAGTAGCAATGGCTGAGGCCTTACATCTGGTCAGTGAGGTAAGGGAGGAAGCCAGTACCAATATCGTCGCCTACCAGCAACGAATGAGGAAGGCGTACAATAAGAGAGTACATCAGAGAAATTTTCAGATGGGTGATCTAGTTCTCAGAAAAACACAGGCTGTGGGAAAATCGAGAGAGCACGGCAAACTAAGTGCTAATTGGGAAGGTCCATACCAAGTAACTCAAATCTTAGGGCCGGGCACGTATAGAATCGCCAATCTTGAGGGCCAAGAGTTGAGTGCTCACTGGAATGCAGACACACTAAAGAAGTATTATGTCTAGCATAATCCTAAGATAGTTTTCGTTTTCTAAGAAAATTGGCGGAGAACGGTCAAAGAATGTCGACGGCTCCGACCACCCTTGTGTTAAGTTTTCAACAAAGAAATAAAAGGAACTTCAAGACTATACTCGTTGCCTGTTCAAACTTGCGTTTTCACACACAAACGAGCAGGGGGCAATAGGGGGAGGCCCCCCTGTTGCCAGAATTAAGGAAAATGGCCCCCCAACGAAAAATAAAACGCCTCCCTGCTAGCCTCTGGGCAGGCAGGGGGCAGGCCCCCTGGACTTTGATTAAAAGCCAGGGACAGGCCGAATGAACAAGGACTGGGGGCAGGCTCCCCAACCTTGTATAAAAAACGCAAAATGCCTCCTTGCTAGCCTCTGGGCAGGTAAAGGGCAGGCCCCCTGGACTTTGATCAAAAGCCAGGGACAGGCCGAATGAACAAGGACTGGGGGCAGGCTCCCCAACCTTGTATAAAAAACGCAATATGCCTCCCTGCTAGCCTCTGGGCAGGCAGAGGGCAGGCCCCCTGGACTTTGATCAAAAGTTAGGGACAGGCCGAATGAACAAGGACTGGGGGCAGGCTCCCCAACCTTGTATAAAAACGCAAAATGCCTCCTTGTTGGCCTCTGGGCAGGTAGGGGTCAGGCCCCCTGGACTTTGATCAAAAGCCAGGGACAGGCCGAATGAACAAGGACTGGGGGCAGGCTCCCCAACCTTGTATAAAAAACGCAAAGAGCCTCCCTGCTTGCCTTTGGGCAGGCAGGGGGCAGGCCATACCCCAAAACTTGTACAGAAAACCAAACAGAAACAGGATGAAGACAAATAAAAGAATCCTTATAAAAGGAAATAAAGCAGCAGGGATACACAGAATAAAGGTTTTTTAAAGTAATTACAATGAACACGGCAGCCGGCCACAAAAGGGCTCGGCGCGCAAAAAGATAAGAAGTTAAAACGTCAGCATAAGCGCAGCAGGGGACGAACAGGAGCCCTCTGAGGATGACTGCCCTCCATATTAGGCAGGGGGAGCTTCTGGGCCAGAAGTAGCGGCCCCTTCAGCCATCCTGCGCATCTGGGCCTCATCCTTAGCAGTATAAAGAGCCCGAAAAGCCTCCTCATCAAAACCAGGGAACATCTCCCTGACAGCCTCCATAACCACCCCCAAGCAAGAATTGGCGCCATTCACGAAGCCTGCTGACACTGCAGTTTCCACCTCCTGAATTATCTCATCCTTCTCCTTCTGCCACTCCTCAGTCTTCACCGCCAAGTCACCAAGAGCCGCCTGAAGATCCGAATCCGCCTTGGAAAGGCGCTCCCCTAGGTCAGCGGCCTTTCTCTTGGCTTGGTCCAACTCAGCTAAAGCTTTTTTGGCCTGCCCCAGCTCTGCAAAGGCCTGCTTAGCTCTCTTCGACTCCTCCTCCAGGCGAGACACCTCCCTGACTGCCCTCTCACTTTGAGACCTCCAGTGAATCACCTGACTCCTGGCTTCCTCCAACTCGTTCTCCTTTTTTGTCAGCTGATCCTTCAAACCAGCAATGAGAGCAACATCCCTTTCGACTGTAGTCAGGCGGTCAGAGTTGGCCAAATCCTCGTCACTTAAACGACTAAGGGTCGCCAGCTCAGCAGAGGCCTGAATAACTCTGGCGGTGCGCTGAATGTATTGAGTCACTTGATGGGTAGTAGAGTGGACAGTCTTGAGGAGGTGATCCGCCAAAACCGCCCCAGAGTCAGAGAGTAAGGCAGAGACGTCCTGGCTATCGCCGGCAGTGTAATAGAACTCAGTATTCTCCTCAGAAAAAAGGGTACCAGGAACTCCCTGAGCAAAGAGTTTTGGGTCAGGCGTATCAGCCTCCAAATCCACCACGTGATCTGCATTTGGAGTTCCCCTGCTCCTTTTCCTGATCAGCCCCCTAGGAGTACTTTCTCCAGTCTCTTTAGAGCCAGCGGCCTGCGGCCCCTAGGGAATCTGAATCCCTGCAGGAGAACCTCCCTGCTTGCCAGCAGGGGAAGGAGTAACCTCGGAATCGATCGCCTTTTTCGCAACCGCAGAAGCAGTGGCTTCAGAGACCGCCGTTTTCGCAGGCGTTGATCTGGGGGGGGGGGGGGGCAGGGAGCCTTGGCCTGCTAAACGAAAGGCCCTTCAGATGCTTCATTAGGTTCTTCTCGCCCTTCTTGAAGTCAGGAGGAAGAGAAGGACGGCTTTAGACAACGTCAAGAGTCTCGGTCAAACCCAAACGCTTCACCTCCCTTTTTGTCCAAAGGAAGGTAGCAAGGTCTGCAAAGCAAACAGGCGACCGGTTAGAAAGGTCATTTAAGAAGGAAAAGGTTGGTAAGGAAAAATCATCAGCGCTCCTGAACTACCTTCGTCTAGGCCCGGATTCATGCCCACCCGGGTCAGGTACCTGTCAGTAGCGATAAGCTCCGCATGGGGGAGCCATAATGAAGGGCCATACACCCCAGATCTGTCGGTATGGGCAGCAAAATGGTCTACCAAATCCTTATCTTTCCTGCTCAACTTCACCTCCAAGGCTTTCCCTCCCACGCCAGGGTGATATTCCTCGCGAGTCTCTAGCCTGGTGTGAACGTGATTCCTGAAATGGCGAGGAATCTTCCACCCTTGGGCGCTGTGCACATAGAGGAAATTGTTTTTCCAATCTCTCAGGCTGTCCATAGCTGGCCACACCAGAGTATGCCCCTTTTGTCTCAGAAGAGACCAATATCCAGGAGAACCCTCACTCCCAGAAGAAACCATTTGCAGGCCGACCATAAACCTCAAAGCATCAATAGAGGGCTCGGCACGATGGAACAGGCAGGTCCAAACGTATGAAATTAATGACCTGACAGCCATGGCTGTCAGCTGGGCAATAGCTACGTTCATCCGCCTGAAAATCTCTTCCAGAGAGGGATGAAGGGGGAAACGAAGACCGAATTCCAAACACTTGTGGTAAACCGCTATGCACCCGTCGGGAGGACAGCATACGGTGTCTCTTTCGCCAGGGACGACAATTGTATACCCATCCCCAAAATTGTAGAACCGCTCAATCGCGCTGGCAGCATTCTTTGCAAGAATCAAATCCCGGTTTTTGGGGTCGGGGTAAGTTCCCAGGGGAACGTGTACTTGTCTTTGTCTAAGTAATAGGTCCTACCCCTTTCCCGGGGAATAAGGGGACCGGAGGTCCTGGAGGGGTCGATCTCCAGCGCCTCGTCGTCCGAGTCGACAACGTCGTAGGGGGCGGGTTCAGGAGAGTTGCCGCCCCCACTACCCGCCGAGTTCTCCTCCTCGACCGTCCCAAGGCCAACCTCCCTAGAGGAGGAGGCAAGATTCTCCCTACCCTTTTCCCGTTCCTCCTCCCTCAATGGGTCGGTAAACGGTAGGATGCGTTCGCGAGTTCTAGACATAGCAACTCTAAGAGGAATGAAAAGCAAGAAATCGAAAAGAAAGGGAGCAAGAACTGGAAATTAAAAGTCTAACCTAAGGTCGGCCGCCGATGGGATGAAAGCTTGAAAGAGAAATCTCCCAGAGAAACGGGGGTACGAAGGAAGGCCCGAGTTATCACACCGAAAGATTTGCAGAAGAAAAGAAAGGAAGTTTGAAAAGAAAAAGAGAAGAATAATGAGTGACAGATTGCTTTTATAAGAGGGAAGGCAGACAAGGAGTCGCCAACCCTCGAAAATCCGCCCAAGGACTACTGTCAACGTGTCATACTCTCAAAAGTCAGCCCCTTGTAGCTTCCCAAGGGTAGCCTCGAGAAGACCAAAGGATGTCAGAGGATTAATCACCCTGTGACGTCCTTCCTCCATTTAAATAATAATAAAAACAAAAAATAAATAATAACAGATAATAAAAATGCCACACATAAACAAACTGCCTGATTTTTCTTTCATTAAGTTAAAGAAAACCCGAAAAACGAGCAAGTTACATCCAGTACAGGCAAAAAAGACAAAAAGAGCCCCTGTTTCTGGCTCACCACGCCTGCACCCCGCGGGCAGGCCTAATCATCATCAAAGCCTGGGGAATAGTCCCCAGGACTGTGGCACCCCCCTGCATCGGATCCCCAGTCCCAGTCGTCAGAATCCTTGAAGGGGTCCGCAGAGTCATCACCGTCGTCCCGACCAGAGGAGTAACCCTGGCCGCCACTATCGCCGGAATCCCGGCTACTAACATCCCAGTCCCTACCATAAGGGACTGTTTCAGTATCATCACAGGAGCGGCAGCCCACTTTCCTCCTCAAGGGAGAAGAAGGGCCCGACTCAGGAGAAGAAGCCAACTCTGAGCAGTCGGGGTCAAACTGCTCAGGGTGTAGCCATGGAAAACACTCATGGCACCCCCTGTAGAAACAACCCCCGCCCTGGGGGCAGCGCCTGTATTTTGGAGCGGCTGGAGAAGCCCTCTGAGGGCGCTTGCCCGCCCTGACAAGAGTCCTCCTTCTGAGCTTCCTGTGAAGTCGAACGCAGGGCCGCCGGCTACGGCGCAGAATAAGAAAGGACGCCCTAGGGTACCTTAGCTTCCAACGCCCTCTAAAGCGACGGGTCACCACACGAATCCCTTGGCAAAAAAGTACTTTGGTAATCCACGACATTTTCTTTGAGAGAAGAAGAAAAGAAGGTTGGAGATGGGTCATGAAAGTGGCAAAAGAAGTGCAATTTATACAATAAGGGAGGCCAAGACATTAAATGGCGCCCCAACCACTTTGACAGAGAGCACGGCCAATCAGCGCACCAGCACGCTGCCCAAAAATCCACCGGGTATAAAAGCAATCATGGCCAAAAGACAACTAAACTCTTGGCATGCCCAATGCAGAAGAGTCACCCCCCTCGGGAATACGCGAACGCATTAAATGCAGTGGTAAAGCCACAAGTCAACTCCCCACCATCAAGAGTCCACCTGCCAAGGAGAAGCCTTACTTCCCCCCGGCCGGTGAGGGCCAATTGATGAGGGTCGGGAGCCTGCACCAGGTGGCCCGCCTAGTAGGCCCTGCAAAGACCCAACCCAGGGAGCCGAAGAGCCTGCCCAGCAGGCTGTCGAGGTAAGACGCCAAGATTTCCTCAATGGAACGTAGCTTCGAGGAGGCCGCCCGCCCAGCTGGGTAGGGCGACCCGCTGGGGAAGGCCTGCAGACGCTCCCTGCTCGCCTGTCCCCAGGCAATCTCTCCCCCGAGCAGGGCAGGGGTTACCAGAGGCCTTTCCGTCTTTCTGCCTAAGGTAAAAGGGAATGGGTGGATGAAACAGGTCCACGTGTCACCCCGCCATCCAGCCATTCTCCCGCTCTTTTCCCTCTCCACTTCTCTCTCTTGTGGTAAGGTATAAATACCCACCCATTTCCCACTTAGAGAGGGTTGGATTTTCTCTCTCTAGACTCTCACTCCTAAAAACGCCGCCTAGTTCCTCACGAGCTAGGTTCATTAAGGCATTTCACAGACTAACTTAGGCATCAGAGAGGGTTCCCTCGGACAACCTCCGGGGCCCTGTGCGTTCATTGTGCAGGGAGCAGGCCAACTCCGCCGGGAAGGTCCGATCATAGGAAAAGGAGAAAGGAGAGGTTGAAGGAAATCAAACGATCCACTACTTATCAACATTCCGATTACCCGACCCGGATCCAAGACCGGGTTAATTGTTTCCGTGACCGGAACACATGTGATTTTCGTAATCAACGTAATCAATCAAATTTCCTTAATTACATACTTTATGTGGTGTATAGCTTTATATGTGATGTAGTGACATTTATATTAGTAAGATGTTAGAGTGTAGTTGGAGAGGAGAAAGGTCACACACATGAGGTCAAGGGTTCGATTCGCAGCTAGCTTAGTTTTTTTTTTTTTTGTTGTAGGTAGCTTTAGGCTGAAAAATATGTGAGTTGTGTTATTTGGTTAGTGGAAAGGGGGATACTCTTACTTTTACCGTCTTTCTTAAAAGTGGTAAAATATCCTATGTAAAGGATTGAATGGATGAGAAAGAGTAAGAGACTTACTATGAAATACATTAACGTACCAGTCCACTTTAATTGATTATTACGGAGTACAAAAATAAATATCAACTAGATATTTGACCCGTGAAATTCACGGGTTTATCTATTTCAAACTTTTGTGCCCAGATTGTTGATACTTCTGGACCTCACATTTTTCGTTCCTTGTTTATTTGGTTCCAAATTATGTATGCCATATTTTATTTATCGTTTTAGTAATTATTTGTAGATCTATTGACATACTCTAGCAGATTGTAAATGTCTTTGTAAGTATTTCATGGAGTTCTTAGTTTCCAAAAATTGTACTGTTTTGGAATTCATAGCTAAGAGTTATCGTAAGTCAAAAGTATTTTGACCAAAATGAGGAGTACAACGTAGAAAATGAAAAAATACGGGGTACCATGTAAAATATCCCTTTGAAATATTACCATTGTGTCAGCATTGGAAAAATAATAAATTTAGCCTTTTGAAACATCTCATGCGAGATCTGTATCGACTGTATGAGAAAATATGAACATTTTTTTTTACGAAATAACGTAAATTGCGAACACGATAGAAATTACAGTAGTGCAAATTGTAAAATAAAATAGAAAATTTCTAAAGCCGTTTTGATATGATATTACTGTTTCAAATAATTTGCCGAGACTCGATTTATTAATATTAATCGTTATTAGAGAATAATAGATTGGTCAAAATTAATCTGTGTTACGCAAATGGCCTGGTCATCTCCTCCCTTTTTAATCTTTGTGTCGAAACAAAAACCAAACATTGAATGAGACGAGATAGTACATATTTTATAGTAAAATAATGTTACGCAAATGGCCTGGTCATCTCCTTCCTTTTTTATCTTTGTGCTAAAACAAAAACCAAACAATGAACGAGACGAGATAGTACATATTTTATAGTAAAATAATAATGTATCCAAATAAAAGAGTAGTATAATATCATACGTAGTACTCCCTCTGTTCCAATCAATTCCCTATATTTGCTTTATCACGTACACTAATACATGTTTTATTTTGTATATATATTTATTTATATAATTATAAAAATTATAAAAATTTGATATTCATGATGCACTCGATTAGACAATTTAAACCAGATCTCCCCTGACTATATTTTATCATATATATCAAAAGTTATATCGATGATTCTTCTCACCCATGTACACAATTACCATATGTATGGATCGGAATTGATTGGAACGGAGGAAGTATAAAATAAAGTAACGATGTTAAGTAGAGGATAATAAGTTTTAAATCTACCTAAATACTAGTACCACTACGTACTATAATTAATTAGACTATATAAATATAAATAAATATAAAAGTCTAACAAAGATTTTATTTGATGATAAAATTTGTGTCGGGCATTCAACTTATAATACTTCCAGCATCACCCTTAAAACAAAGCATATAACCACTAATACTAATTAGTGGAAGAATTAATATGATGGAGTTCATCCTTAACTAGTTCAACACCAAATTTGTCATTGGACTTAGTTTCTAAAGCATCACCATGCTCTTTAAGAAGCAACAATTGACGCTTAATTTCCGATAATTTGTCGGAATATTTCTGTAACTCTCCCGGCCCAAGTTCTTCTACTATTGGCAATGCCTTCTTTCGCTCCGCATGTATCTTCATAAGTTCTTTGTTCTTTTTTTCTTCAACTTCAATCTTACGTTGAAGTTCCTCATGTTTAGAATAAAGTTCTTCATATGCAAAACAAACATTGATTAGTATGGAGTATAAGTTTTAAACAATTTAACGGAATAAGCCTTTAAATTGTTATAGGCTTAAAACTAACCTGTTGCAAAGGACATGATGAGAAATAGTTTCAATACAAAAAAAAAAAAATCTTGTAAAGCACGAGGGAATGGAAGATAAGAAAAATTGATTGATTTTGAATATACAAACAGAAAGACGTGAATTTTATATATAGTAGAGATTATAACTAAAGTAGTAATGATGCATACAGCTGTAAAAGCCACTTGTGGAGCTGAAAGAGAATATAATAATTGATGAAATTTTTTTCATACCTAGTTGTATTCTTATAAAGCACGAGGGAACGAAAGATAAAAAAAATTGATTTTGAATACAAGTAGAAAGACGTGAATTTTAAAACTAAAGGAGTAATGATGCATGCAGCTGTAAAAGTCACATGTGGAGCTGAAAAAGAATATAATGATTGATTAATTTTTTTTTCATACCTAGTTGCATTCCTATAAAGCACGAGGGAACGAAAGATAAAAAAAAATGATTGATTTTGAATACAAACAGAAAGACGTGAATTTTAAAACTAAAATAGTAATTAATGATGCATGCTGCGGTAAAAGTCACTTGTGGAACTGAAAAAGAATATAATGATTGATGAAAACTTTTTCAAATCTAGTTGTATTCTTGTAAAGCACGAGAAAATGAAAGATAAAAAATTGATTGATTTTGAATTTACAAGCAGAAAAACGTGAATTTTATACATAGAAGAGACTAAAACTAGAGTAGTAATTATGCATAGAGCTGTAAAAATCACTTGTGTAGCTGAAAAAGAATATAATGACGGGCGAAATCTTTTTCATACCTAGTTGTATATTTTTCTTTAAATGACATATTTGGGACGCGTTTTGTGCAACTTGAATTTTTTATTTTCATTTCGACATTTATATTAGGATTGAGCAAAATCGGGTCCCCGAGCCGGTTTAGGTACTCGAATTTTAAAAATTGTATTTTTATGAATTGAAACCGACCCCGTTTTTTTTCATATTGTAAAACAAAATCGAACGGATTTTTAAATAATATGGTTATCCTTGTTATAAACCGACTTTTTTGAACCGGTTTTGATCCGATTTCACTAATATTCCAAAAAAACTCAAAAACGTGGGAGAAATTTGCATATCGAAAAAAAAATCACTTACAAGTGTAAACCGGTTTTGAAAATTTTGAACCAAACCTGAATCAGTTTTCAACTTCGAAAACCCGGGTTTTCATCTACTACAGTAGGTCGTCGGCATTTCAGCCAGGTCGTTTGCGCTTTATACGTGATTTTACCCTTTTACCCTCCATTAATTATGATTAATAATATGAATAAATTTGCTTAATAAATCTAATTATTATTTCCAGAGTACTTGAAGATTACGGTTTTGCTAATTTTTTACGGTTTTTGAGACACGTGTCGCAATAAAGCTCGGGAATCTTTTTAGGAAATTTCTATACAAACACTCCCCTTCTTCCTTATAATTCGCTTTCACTTCTTTCTCTCTCTAAAATAATTCCTTAAAAAACCATTTTTCAAGTATAAAACCGCTTCCACTTCCAGTACTCCACTTCACTTAATCATTAGTCAAGTAAGTGTATATCATTTTTTTAGTACTTTATATTTTGTAAGTAATTTTATTTAGGTCGATTAGTTTCATTGTAATTGTTATTAGGTTGATAGTTTAGGCTTCCGTAACTAGCCTTTGCTTGATTAGTCAATGTAGTATCCATTTTTAGTAGTTACAGTTTGTCGTATTCGATTTCATACGTCCTTATCGGTGACTTAGGTGCGGAAAAAAAAACGTAAGAAGACTTGGGCGTCCAAATTGACACCTGGCGACCAGTCGGGCGCCAAAAATTGACGCTTGGTCGACCCATCACGCGTCAATTTTTGATGCCCCTGTGGCCTGTCGGGCGTAGAAAATTGACGTCTGGAGGACTAGTCAGGCGTCCGTTTTCGACGCCCCACAGGCCACAGGGGTGTCAAAAATTGACACCTCACTAGTCCCCCAGGCGTCAATTTTCGACGCCCGACCCATTTCTTGTGTTTTTTTATTATTATTTCGTACGAAAATTGTACGACGTTATATGTTACGAAATACGTTTAGTTTGTTTTCGTTTATCAATAAATAAGTATATTTGAGTTCCAATTCGTGACTCGGGTGTTATTATTATGAATGTTTAATATTATGATAATACGAAAATGATAATATTATGAAGTTTTAATATTATTAATAATCCATTTTGTTTAAATTCATTTTTCAATAAATTCGTACATTTAAATTTTAATTCTGGTATCTGCTGTTTCTAAATGCTGCTAATAAAGTTAAATTTTAATATTATTAACATTTAACTTAGTTTTCTTTATCGTGTGAAATTATCAAAAGTGGATGGCTGATAAGGAGAAGGGTAAGGTTGGGGGTAGCCGGGCCGACGGTAGGGTTGTCAGGGCTTCTACGCGCGCTGGGGGTGGGCGCAACAACCACTTACTGGACCACCAGAGGCATCAGCTACCACGGAGCCGCTATAGACACCGGTTGCGCAGGTGGAGGGGCACGGTACCGGTCTTCTATTCCTCGTTTTCGTATCACGCGTTGGGGTCGGCCCGTTACTTCGGAGAGTACCGGGAGCGTTGGTGTCTCCGGAGCGTCTAGGTCGTTTCAGTCTGCCGACCTATACGTGGAGTTCGCCGAGAATGAGAGGTCGTATGATCTTTCAGAGGACAACCCACAGCACGTCGAGGAAGAAGAGCAGCAGTCGGATGCTGACCTATAGAGGAGCGGAAAGGGTGTTGTGTATAGGAAGGAACCGACGGGTAGTTGGTTCCAGGAGAACGTTTGTCTTTGGGCACAAGTGCCGCCCGGGGTGCGCAGGAGGACACTTCATGGCGTCTGTAGGGACCTAGTCCCGGTGGTCCTATCGATCCATCGGCGGTCAAATTGCGCGTAGGTTGTGGTCTCCGCCAGGGAGGGAATCAACGATGCTTAAGCCCTACCATCGTCCGAGGCTTGTTAGGGAGTTAGGTCCTTAGGATGTCCTTCGTCAGCCTATAGTGTTTGTCGTCCGAGAGTCTAGTCTAATGCATCTATGGGAGTGCGTTCTACCCTATTTGGACGCACCACTTATTATAGCGTTCGTCGAGAGGTGGCCGCCGGATACGAACATATTCCACATGCCGTTCGGGAAAATGACTATTATGCTGCACGTTGTCGCTAGGATCTTAGAGGCTCCCTATCGAGGGTGAGTCGTGTGTGGTTCGTAACAATACAAGGGGATTAGTTGATAAGATGGCGGCTGTGGGGAACTTCTTCGGCCGGAGTGATGAGCAATTGAAAGTGCCCATGCCTGGAGTGTCTACACCCATTTACAAGGGCAGGGGTGTACTAGAGAGGGTCGTGCACGAGGTCATTGCACTTAAGACACAGGAGCAGGCTGTGCAGGGGTACTTGATCACTTTGCTGGAGGAGTTTTTCTTCGTCGATAAGCCTATCGACCGTATTCGTCCGTCCATCTTTCCACTAACGAACAACTTGGAGGCGGTTACCGGTTTCGCATGGGGTGCTGGTACATTGGTGTACCTGTACAGGTAGTTGAGGATGGCTACGAGAGATGGGACCATCGAGGTTGCCGGTTGTTTGACGTTGCTTCAGGTCTGGATATACGAGTACTTCCCAGACTTCAGGCCAGGCGCACCCACCAGATTCTGCCAACTTCTCCACGTGCAACTGCTTGGGTTAGTGTCGGTAAACCGTCGGTGAAGGACATCAAGGTGTTGGAGTACCAGAGAGCACTGGATCGGCTCGTAGTAGATCGGGTGAATTGGGAGCCTTTTCTTCACCGTGTGCACACCCAGTACCGGACTATTGCCTTCGCAGAGACACTGCGCTACATGGACATTGTCGAGTCGTACCAGGCTGACCGGGTCCTGAGACAGTTAGGGTACGGTCAGACCATACCTGAACCCATGCCCCGATCCACGAGGGAACAATACACCGGCCTGGCCAGGGTGGTGGGGTTTACAGTGTCTGATCTTTTACGCTGGGGGTTATAAGGACCATCCGTGGAGAAGTTTCACTGTAAGTCGTGCTGACCCAAGGAAAATCTCGAGGGTTATGGATTACTCGGGGGAGGTTGCTCAGGATTACTTGGCAAGGTACATGAGAGTCTCTCATCCACAAATCATCCCACCACCCGCCGAGGAGGTTCAGGAGCAGGCGATGCTCGCCGGGGGGTCGTAACAGGTAGTTCATATGTTTCTCCAAATATTTATTTACGGACTTGTTTATTATATCATATGATTTTTATATTTTCATGAATCACAACTTTGACGCAAAAAATTACTATAAATGGAATTAATTGTACGACTACCTACTAATAAGTAAATAATAGTAATATAATTTACTGAAATATAAATAAAGATACGACACTGAACTAGTATACACAAAACTAGTACACAAAACTGTACTAAGTATACACAAAATATATAAAAATATACAACACAGAACTACAAAACGTACTAAAAGAAACAACATTGTACTAAGTAAATAATTTACATACGTAGTTTAAAATTTTAGTAATCGAAGGGGTTGAAATCGAAAAACTGAGCCCCTGTCGTCTGGGATGTTGATATGGTTGTATCCACCCCCTTGGTCACCGTTAGGGATGGCAACGGGTCGGGTCTGGGTCGGGTCCACCCGGACCCGAAGTTTCAACCCTGGACCCAGACCCGACTCGGACCCAAACGGGTCCAAAATTGCCAGACCCATACCCGAATCGGTCGGGTCTGGACCGGGTCCGGGTCTACCCGCGGGTCCATACCCAAACCCCGATTTTTCAATTAAAACCCAGTAATTTGATTAAATATTCTAGCAATCAAAGAAATTGGGGAACTAATGATAATTTTAAAGCAGAAATGACAATATTCAACGAAATTCTTCAATTTTCGAAAAAAATTACTCCTTCCGAGTTTCTATTATTGTCCCAAAAGGTTTTTGGATGGAAAATAAGGAAGGAGAAATGAGTGGTTCAAAAAAGAAGGAGGATGAGAGAGAAATGAGAGAGTAATTGTGAACCACACATTGATGGCCTAAAAAGGAAAGTGGGACAAAAATCAAACTCAGGCCAAAAAGGAAAGTGGGACAATAATAGGAACTCGGAGGGAGTACTATTTATTGAGTCAAGAAACACTAATAAATCTGAAATGAAATTAAAAGAAGTTGAAAGCTAAACCTTAACTCTGATTCGGCGGGGTGTCTGGATCTGAAGAAGGAGATGAAGGAGATAGAAGGTGGATGAAATGAGTGGAGATGAAGGGGATGGAGGGGGGGGGGGTCTAAATCCTAACTCACTGCTCGGTAAGTCGGTATGTTTAATGAATTAAAATTTTAATTTATTTTTTTTAACGGGTTCACGGGTCGGGTCCGGGTCCCAAATTTCAGACCCGTACCCGTACCCGAATTTTTTGGGGAGGACCCAGACCCGACGTATGCCCATCGGGTCTCGAAAATTTAGACCCAGACCCGACCCATTCGGGTCCGACCCGCCGGGTCTGGGTCGGGTCTTGGACCCATTGCCATCCCTAGTCACCGTAATTCGGAGGCGTCGGGAAGTACGCCTCCCACTGCTCCTTCCACTTGTCTAGACGCGCCTGAAAAATGGAAGGATAATGTATCGTGGTACTGTCATGTTAGTCCTTCCACAAGAGATGCGTAGGAGGCATCGGACAATCGTCTTCCATTCTTAACCTAATTCAGTGACCTACTCTATCATCAATGTGCATTATCCACGTTATGCCAGATGATACATGGTTACCTGGTGTTGCCCGGAATGGGTAATAGGTGACACGCTTTAAGTTAAATGATAGCGACATATAACCCAGCTGTTGATTTTGGCAAAACCGAATAAATCGAGGTCGTGGAGATAATGCGCTTGGCCCACCAGACCAGTGCACATTGTACCTATAGATGCATGGCCACCTGAGCACCTCCATCATTGTAGGACGAGTGGACAAGTCCATATAGGGGAGACTGAATGTGCTCCCAAAATGCCATCCTCTGATAAGTAAAATTGGATTGGTCTCCGTAAACCGCATAGGATATGACACGGAATCCACAATGACCGTCCCCATTGACATCTATCAGTTGACAAGATAACGCTGCATGAAACTAACAAGGTGATCACGGTAAGGGAACGGGTCTGTCATGTAGCTAAGATCTAGAGGTGCATTTGGCACACCTTGCCATATGCCTGTTGTTGACTCGGTGTAGGTAGGCGTCGGCGTTCCGATGCTCTTGGTCGATTGACTGTTCCCAAGTGCTGTCATAGGGGTAGTCTTGGTCTAATTACTCGGAGGGGTTGACTTACCAGTGGTGCCGAACTTCCTTTTCTCATGTTCCACTCCAATGAGCAGCCTCTCCGTCCCCGATGATTTCCTAGACAATTCAACCAACCATATATAATAGGACGGCGACGTATAATGCGAGGTCGTAGCTTAAGTAATGCACCCCTGTTAGACAAAAACTACGCCCAGTTCATGCTAATTTAACAACGACTTACACAATGCGATATCTAGCTTAATGTAAAGTATACACACTTCTGGACACAAACCAATGCCCAATTCAACATCAAATGCATCTCTCCCGGATACAGTAGTCTTATAATTGATGGCAAAACGTATACCCTAGACTGTATTACTCTATCCTTAATTGATTACACTTTTTTCTTATTCCATAACTCCAATCAAAGTCATTGTCTTAATTAATAGAAATAATCATTTTTACTAAAAGAGAAAACTTTCTATTTTTCAAAACTTATTTTGTTTTAGAAACATATATTAATAAAAACATCATTTCAAAATAGTGAAAATAGTAATTTATACTAAAAATAACATTTTAGTGAACATTATCGATTTAAAAAACTATTAGTTTTGGTCTTAAAAAACATTATTATTAGGTTCTAAATCGAGTATGAATTGAAATTATTTTATACCACCATTTGAATATATAATGGGAAGAACATAGAAGGAATGATGAAGTATTAGGATTTAGAGTGTTTCTAAACTTATAAAACTATAATTCTCTAACCATTACGGAATATTATACTGTATTAATTTTAGCGAGATAACCATATAAAATCATATTTTACGATAATCACTAGTTTATAAAAAATAGTTTACTAAACATCTTTTGTGTTAACAAACATTTAAAACATTTTAAAATGTCATAAGGGATGAATTAAGGTGAAAAAGTTAAGATTTAAAAAATTTCAAGATTTCTAGAAAATAGTGAAAACAGTGGTGTAAAGTACTATACTCCTCCGCACCACGTTGATTTTCCCAATTACAAATGGGACATTGATAAGAAAATCAATAAAGTAAGGTGATAAATTGTTGAGTGGGGTTCAAGAAGACAAATCACAATGAATAACCGATTAAAAGAGCGAGAGTATATTTGATGAATAAGAAAACTTTTAAAGTGAGAAAATTAAAGTGGTTTTCATTTTAATGAAAGTGGGAAAATCTTAATGGTTTGAAGGGAGTAGCGTTTTAATGGTAATTCACAATTTTTATTAAAAATCGATATTACCATTTAAAGACTAGTGGTTGTTGTGACAATTGAACAATAATCGAACGAAAGGAAGCAGAGGTAACCGAGAATTTGCAACGACGAGGTAAGAAGGCATCTGCCTTGAAAACTATTTTGGTTCGACCGAGGTGGCGATTAACAAGTACCGGTAGTTTCCCAAGGTTTGACACTGCAGCACCGAGACTCACCCACTTGAGATCCGGAGCTTTGTAACGACATAAAAGCGATACCCAGAAATCGATTTTGTTTTGTGAAAAGACGGGAAGAAGAAGAAGAAGATGAAGACAAATTACTATGTGTTATTGTTGTGAGTTGAAGTGCACAGGAGCAGGCTGAGATTGAGGAAGGCGTAGTCCGCCGCAGGCGATTTACCGAATCCCAAATCCAGGCCGGGCTCGAGCGTGTGCGAGCAGAATTAAGCACCTCGTAGGTCTATATAAAATGCCCCCTTTTTTACCACTAGTGATACAATAGAGAGTAGTATATATAAACAACAAAAACACTATTATCCCACCGATATGGGACAATTAGAAAAAGAAACTTATCCCCTATTTTCCAACAGTGGTCTCTTGATCCTTGCCCCTTGGAGTGTTGGCATATTTCCTCACTGATCACCGGCGCATTCCCTCCATCCATCCTTTCTGGATCATTAGTCTTCCTATTGATAAGATTGGGATGGGCTTCTAAGCTTAGTGCTTCAGTTGGGCTTGCGTTCCCATGGACTTTGTTGCTAGTGTTGGTTGACCTGTATCAGAAACTTATCGTGAGACAGACTAATAGAAAATAAATTTTTTTTATTAAAATTAAACTTACCGTGAGTCTCGTACAAGAATTTGTGTAATAATAATTTGGTTTCATCTTATACGGAGTAGTATACCCCCTCCGTTCCAACCATTTGTATACGTTTGCTTAGTATGTCGATACTCGTTTTCTTTTGTCTATATCTTTAGTTACGTGTTACTAAAAATTATAAAAATTTGATATTCGATCCTAATATATTTTATTAGACGATTTAAACAAAATCTCACATGACTATCTTTTATCTTATATACTAGAAGTTACATTGAAAATTCTAATCACTTATAAATTCTCACATGACTATCTCATCATTTACAAACAATACTGTTTATTTATAGTATTTGATGATTATTTATTTTTGGTTGAAGACTTTTTTTTTTAGAAAAGCCGACTTTCGGGTTTTTATAATTTAGCCACCCGCACTACTCATGTCTCATGAGATCGATTGAGTTGAGTTATCGAGACTTGAGTGAGGATCGGGTGATCGAACGCATGTACTGGATCGGTGTTTATTTAATTGGAGGCAATTAAGAAGAGAACCCATTTCATGTATGTAGTCCATCTTCAACTCGTTGTTGTTGATAGATCCTTTGTACGCAAAATAATCTTGATCCGTTAATACTCCGCTCTTGGCGATGAGCTGATAGTGGACGTGTATGTGTATGGGTTCTTTCAATTGTCCAACTTGACTAGTAGACATGTTAGTCGTCTTATTTTTCCAACTTAATGTATCTTGTACTGTAATAGCTGCAATGTATGTGCGAGGATTATATTGTACGATTAACTTCACAAGATTAATGATTTATCCTCACTAGTGGACATGTTAGTCATCTTTAATTTTAACATATGATTTTTCTATACCTAAACTTAGATTGTGTCAGTTGGACGAGTATAGTAAGCTAACTTATTCGATCAAAGTAATGTTTTTATCAAAATTTCAGTTAACTTATTTTATATACGAAGTATGTATTTGATAAGTAACTTATTTGCAATTAGCATAAGGCATAACTATCTGGAGAAAAAAAAAAAAAATTTATTTGGAATAACCTATTGAAATAAGTCAGATTATAATCATACAGTAAGTTTTTGAATTTCTAATTTTGTCTCTTCCATTACCATAAGTCATAACCATATTACTACAACTATCAATTTACGAACTTTTATCAAATATTCCGTATTAGCTAGCTAGGTTTTCAGTTATTTTTATCGGACACTTTTAATGATTTCAGTTACCTTATCATCATTAATTTTCAGCTATATAGCTTTTCAACTTTCGACTAGATTATCAACTTGTTTTGCAGAAGAGAGCCTTAACGAGATTTCTCGCAAGAAACTAAGCAAGCATTTCCCTTTCAAACTCTCAAACAGTCAAACACATTCATGAAGTATGTATTGTTAGGTCTTAACTATTCATTCCAGCTCCATTTCGATCAACTCATCAGTTCTTATAAGTTTAGCTAAACTTTAACAACTAAACTCCTACAAATTGGGTTAACATCCTATAAGTAAAGTTCAACTTCTATTATAAGTTGAGATCACCTTACATTATAAGTTGATGAGTTGAACTCTTACAAGTCTATGACAACTAGTTCTGCTATAGCTCGCCATCGTTCCATAGAATTCAACTCAACTCCTATAAATTCAGTTTAACTTGGCTCAGTCTGTTTTCTGTCAATGCGAATAATAAAATGGAGGGGGTTAATCTCAAAAACAATTTATTGTGCATATGGCAGTAACATTATCTCTGAGTAGCAAGCAATCAACAGTTGGACAAAAATGAGTTTTACTTGAACAAACAGTAACATGAATACAATGAATCGAGTATAATGTAAATGATAAATCGTCAGACTTTATTTAAGTTCAAACATAATAAAACTAATATTGACCTCAACTCAAACAAAGTGTCTAACAATTTTGAGATTTCACGAAATAATTTATCTAACAATTAATAAGGACATATTTATCAATCACATCGTCCCAATCATTTGTTTAATATATATATAGTCCATGTCAAAATACTTCACAAAATAAAATAAAAGGGCAAACAAATAATTAGAGGAAAGGAGTATAAAACTGTGCTTAAATTAGATATTGAGAGTTAAAACTAACTTGGATCGGAACTCTAGTGTTTTTTTGTTCAACGAAGCTCGCAGTTATTAATCGCATTTAGGGGGTGTTAATGAGATAAGACAGCTCGCGATCACCTCGAGCTCGACTAGGTCAAAGCTCGGCTCGACAACTTAACCAGTAAATCTGAGCAAGGTGTGGCTCGGCTCGAAAAGCTCGCGAGTAGCTCGATTTGATGTGATTAGTTAATATTTTGTTCTTATTTATTAAAAAAAAAAAATAGTTGCATAGTTTTTTCACCATAAAAAATATTCTTATTTATTTGCCTAATACGTTAGTATATGTTTTTTGGATCCCAATTTATTAAAACACATCGGTGCAAAAAAACGTAAATTTTAATAATTATATATAGGCTCGAGTTAGGCTCGAACTCACATTTTAGCTCGCGAGCTTGGTTCCGAGCTCAATTTTTTCAAGCTCAAGATCGGCTCGACTTCGAATTTTGCTTAACGAGCACGAGTCGAGCAATGCCAAGCTCGTGCTCGGCTCGGCTCGTTTACACCCATATAGAAAATGAATTCGATCATGGGATCTATTGTTCGCAATACCTAGTCTTTCGGTTGGATCATCGTAACTTTAATTTAGTTGAAGACAAAGTGGTATTACTACTCGATCTCATCCCGTTTAATTCATTTAAAACCCTTTCCCCCCGCCACTAATTAGCAGGGTCTTAAGGTACCAGGGACAGTATTAACGACGTTCCGTTGATAATTAGGGGTTATTAGCTTTATGCCTGTAATAATCTATATATAGTTAAGAGTTATACTACTGTAGTACTATTGCGTTAAAAGACGGGATGGACGACGATGCATGGGATAATATTAAGTATATACTGGAGTACTACTTTTGGTAATTTTCATTAACAAGTGGAAATCAGTTTTAAAGCAACCTTCTCCTATAAAAGCAGCCTTATCATTTCCTTAAATCTTCATTACTTGCTTATCAGTAGCTACCATCAAAAGCAAAAAGAAAGAAAGAAAGAAAGAATGAGTTATTATTATTGTCTCAAAATCGCCATTGCAACCACGTTTGCATGTTTCATAGTAGTAGCTTTGGTGCAAATTTCTGATGCACAAAATTTACCTCAAGACTATATGGTATCAGAGCAACTGATCCAAAATTAAAATCGATTTTTCTGTCTCAATTACCGCGCAACCATATCAGCTGCAACCGGCCATCTCCCAAATCCCAACGACCCAAAATCTTCCTTTCTCATTGTCAATCTCTCCTTCGTCACAAAATTGAACCCGAAAAATTATCAAAACTGGCTTACCCAGGTCAATGATATACTCATTGGTTTCGATCTCCTAAAATTTGTCGATGGAACTCACCCGGCCCCCGCCAAGACCGTCACAACCGAAGCCGAAGGTAAGGAACCCGGTAAGGAACAACCTAACCCTGCTTACTCCACTTGGTATAGACAAGACCATCTTGTCAAAGGTGCTCTTCTTAGTACCCTCGAACCCGATGTCACATCCCATGTCCGCACCGCCACTACATCTCACGATGTTTGGAGCATCCTCCACAAAATTTATGCCAACCCATCTAGGGGACATCGTCTCCAACTTAAAAACCGTCTTAACAGTATCACCAAAGGCGACTTAACTATATCTGAATATATCACGGCCATCACAACCTGTGTCAATGACTTAGCCCTCCTAGGAAAACCTGTCGACACGGAGGATGTTGTGGAGAAAATCCTCCGTGGTCTTCCCTACAAAACCTACCAAGCCGTCATTGAAGGCGTCCGCGCCCGAGATGACCCAATTTCTATTGATGCCCTTCACGAAAAACTACTTCATCATGAACTAAACCTAGCCTATAATCCCGAGCCACCTGTCTCCCCTCTTCCCGCCACTGCCCTCGCTGCCACATATCGTCCTACTCAGCCCCGCGCACCTGCCAGCTTCACACCCAATTAATCTACCTGTCTATTGCCCACCCCGTCCCCTAATCCGTCTTCCCCCCAAGCATCCCAAACCTCGACCCAATTTAAAGGCCGATGCCAATATTGTGGATACCGTGGTCACTTCTTATACAGTCCCTGTCGTAAATTTGCCCGAGATTTCCCAAATCTTGTCCTCCCACCTCAATCAACCCGCCCCTCTTCACGCCCTTACCAAGCCCACACTGCCACAGTAGCACCTACCTCTACCCAACCCTCTTGGCTCCTCGATAGTGGTGCTAGTCACCACGTAACCAATGACCTTCACAATCTCTCCCTTCATGCTCCATATGACGGGTCCGTCGAGCTCATTATTGGTGATGGATCGAGTCTCCCTATCTCTCACATAGGTTCTTGCTCTCTTACTATTTCTCCCTCCATTACTCTTCTTCTTACTCATGTCCTTTATGTTCCTTCAATTTCTCGTAATATCTTATCTATATCGCGTCTTTGCACTGATAATAATCTAACTGTCGAATTCTCTCCGTCCTCTTTTTTTCTTAAGGTGCCGTCCCAGACCTCCCCAGTTCTTCACGGCTCTCTTGAATCCGGTGTTTATCATTGGACTCCGCCTCACGCCTTCTTTACAACCACCTCGGGTACTCTAGATTGGCATTATCGTCTTGGGCATCCCTCTATAGCTATTACTAATAAGTTATTTCGTACTTTAGACTTAAAAAATTCCATCGTTTTCTCATTGTAATTCTTGTGACACTAGTAAAAGTCACAAACTACCTTTTAATAATACATCGCTATCTTCTTCCGCTCCGCTTGATTTAATATTCTCTGATTTATGGATCTCTCCAATCCCTTCTATTGACAATTTTAAGTACTATGTCATCTTTGTTGACCACTTTACTCGTTACATATGGCTCTATCCTCTCAAATTAAAATCTGACACCACTGCTGTTTTCTCTCGTTTTAAGGCTCTTGTAGAAAAATATTTTAATCGTCCGATTCTTCGTTTTTACTCCGATAATGGCGGAGAATATGTTAAACTGACTCCGACAATCACTTCTGACGGCATCTCACATCTTACCTCTCCTCCTCATACACCCGAGCACAACGGGTTTGCGAAGCGTAGGCATCGTCATATAGTTGAGACGGGCCTTGCTCTCCTCTTTCACGCTAAACTTCCGTCCACTTTCTGGTCCTACGCCTTTACCACAGCTGCCTATCTAATTAACCGTCTTCCTACGCCTTCCCTTAATAATCGGTCTCCTTTTGTCTCCCTCTTCAATACTGAACCTAACTATTCCAAACTCCGTAGTTTTGGTTGCTTGTGCTATCCTTGGCTCCGTCCTTACTCCACCAACAAACTCTCCCCTCGTTCTATTCCGTGTCTTTTCATTGGCTACTCGGCTTCTCAAAGTGCGTATCATTGTCTCGATCCACTCACCAACCGTGTCTATACGTCCCGTCATGTGATGTTTGTCGAAAATATTTTTTCGTCCTACAAAAATAATGCGCCATCCTCTCCTTATGACCCTGATATATGGTGCTCACTTGACCTCACCCTCCTGACACCTAATCCTACCCCCCTATATCTAATCCTACCCCCCCTATTTCTAATCCTACGCCTACCCCATCAACACCTAATCCTACGTCTATTCCCACATCTACCCCAACTATCATTAATACCTCTAACCTCCCCCCTGTTACTTCACACCCTGAACCTACTGCTACTACGCACCCTGCTTCCATGTCTGAACCTGCACCTCCTATTCCACCACCCCCACCACCACCAACTCACACAATTATCACCCGACTCTCCAACAAAATAACCAAACCCAACCCCAAATATGCCTATACTGCCACGGCCTCGTCCCTACCCTCTACAACAAAACAAGCTCTCCTTGACCAAAGATGGCGTGACGCTATGAATACTGAAGTCGATGCTCTTCTCCGTAATAAAACATGGACGCTTGTTCCCCGGGAACCTCACCAAAACGTTATCGGCTGCAAATGGGTCTATCGTATTACATATAATCCGGATAATTCCATTGACAAATTTAAGGCTCGACTCGTCGCCAAAGAGTTTCATCAACGACCAGGTATTGACTACTCTGAAACTTTTAGTCCGGTTGTTAAACCTACCACTATTCGTCTTCTTGTTTCTATTGCTGTGTCTCAAAATTGGCCGCTTCGCCAACTCGATGTTAACAATGCCTTCCTCCAAGGCCACTTGTCCGAGTCCGTTTTCATGACTCAACCACCCGGGTTCTCTGACCCGTCGTACCCTAATCACGTGTGCTGTCTCTCCAAGGCTATTTACGGTCTTAAACAGGCTCCTCGAGCCTGGTATACTGAGTTAAAAACGCAATTAGCTACTGTTGGTTTCCGAGGGTCACAATCTGACCCCTCCCTCTTTATTAGGTCAGGTCATTCACCTCTTTACCTTCTTGTGTACGTTGACGATATTATCGTCACTGGTCCGAGTCCATCCTTAGTACAGTCATTTATTAGTTCACTCGCGACTCGATTCTCCATAAAGGACATAGGTCCGTTGTCTTACTTTCTTGGTGTCGAAGTTCGTCCCACGTCCTATGGGCTCCACTTGTCACAGACCAAATATATTCGAGATCTTCTCGACAAATACAACATGTCGGAGTCCTCTCCGTGTCCTACACCACTTGTCCCGGATGTTCACCTTGACCATGATACGGGTGATCCCCTCACCGACGTTACACCTTATCGGGCTCTCCTCGGGAGTCTGCAATACCTCTCACTCACTCGTTCCGACGTCTCGTTTGCCGTAAACCGCCTTGCCCAGTTCGTCCATTCACCTCGGTCCGTGCATTGGCAGGCCTTAAAAAGGATGCTTCGGTATTTAAATGGCACGTCGTCTCACGGTTTGCCCCTCTTTCGAGACAAATCCTCTCCTCTTCATGCGTTCAGTGATGCGTCCTGGGCAGGTGATAAACGAGACTACGTCTCTACCACTGGTTACATTATTTATCTCGGCCGCAATGCCGTCTCTTGGTCTTCCAAGAAGCAGAAAGGAGTCACTCTATCCACTACAGAAGCCGAGTACCGTGCTGTAGCTGCCGCTGCAGCCGACATTGCCTGGCTCACGTCACTTGTGATGAGCTTGGCATTACCAGTCCTTCCACTCCCGTCATTTACTGTGATAATCTCAGTACAACGTCCTATGCTGCTAATCCCGTGTTCCATTCCCGTATGAAGCACATCGCTCTGTCTTATTACTTCGTCCGTGAACGTGTTCAATCTGGCACCCTTCGGGTGCTGCATATTTCTGGTGATGATCAAATTGCTGATATCTTAATAAAGCCGCTTAGTCGACCGCGCTTCGAACGCTTACTTTCCAAGATTGGACTTACTTCTAGCTAGTCAATCTTGCGGGAGCATATTAGAATAATATCTTTTCTTAATATCTTTTCTAGTATTATTATCTTCTGTAAAATAGTTAAGTTGTATATTGTTATTTACTAGCCTTTCTTATCTTTGTAATTTAGGCATCTAGATATTCTTTGTAATCTTTTATTGTGGCTACAACTCTGTAACCCTAGTTTCGTGTACTTGTTTAAATACCTTGTACTACATTCAATATAATTTAAGCTTTCACAAATACAATTTCTATAAAGACTATGTTAATGCCCACAACATCGCTAGGTCTGCCGTCGGTATGTACTCTATTCATTATAATGCTAAGCTACCAGCTAGGGCATTGCATTTCCGATCCTCTACATACTCCCATCCATAATATATCTATCTTGTTATATCAGAGTACTCCGTATTATATTTATCTTGTTATATGTTGTTGTAATTTGACTAGGTGCGCTTTTCGATGAACCAAAAAAACTATATACTGCTCCCTCCGTTTCATTCAGTTGTTTGCATTTGATTAAAATACTTCTCACAATGAATATAAAAGACAACCAATTAAATGGAACTGAGGAAAAATAACCTAAACGTTGGTTCTAGTAAGTGGTACGTAATGAATAAATATAAATTTGAATAATTGGTCAGGTGTTGGAAACATAACATGGGATACGACAGTAGCTGCGTACGCACAAACGTACGCGAACCAAAGGATAGCGGACTGTGCGATGGTGCATTCAGGTGGCCCATACGGTGAGAATCTGGCAGCGGGGAGCGGCGCATTTACAGGAATAGCGGCAGTACAACTGTGGGTGAATGAGAAGAGTAACTATTTCTACAGTACCAACACTTGCGCTACTGGTAAGTTCTGTGGACATTACACTCAGGTGGTGTGGCGCAATTCTGTTCGTCTTGGCTGTGCTCGCGTTCAATGCAACAGCGGCTGGTTTTACGTCATTTTTAGCTATGACCCTCCTGGCAACGTTCTTGGCCAATCCCCTTACTAATAATTCTCTCTATATTTGTTAAAGAGTGTGTGTGTCACACTGTCACTTCTAGAGCAATACTACTATACTGAGCTAATACTGTATGTTAAGTTGTATATATTGGGCTTATTGTTAAGCCCATCTTAAGCTGTATTTGTGTATAGCTAGTAATCGGGTTTATTAGGTTTTTGGTTCCGCTGTGCATATATATATATATATATATATATATATATATATATATTTGTGAGTGTATGTAGACAGAACACAACTCAATACAAACATTCTTTTCGATTCTCAACCTAGTTTTGGTTTTAACTTGGTATCAGAGCCGACATCGTTTTCGCGGCAAAATATTCAAGAGACGTTCTTCCTCTTGACGTTGTTTCCACGGTCAATTCTTGACGAGACGTACTTCCCCTTCAACGATCATGACAGGAGGAGATAAGGAGAAGGTTACCCTCAGCCCTTATTACTTATCTTCCAGTGACAAACCTGGGGATCAAATCACACAAGTGCGGTTAAGAGGCGACAACTATGATGAATGGGCTGTCAAAGTCCGAGGAGCATTACGAGCAAGAAAGAAAAATGGTTTCATTGACGGGACAATCAAGAAACCCGATGCCAATTCCGATGAAATTGAGGATTGGTATATGGTTAATGCAATGATAGTTGGGTGGATCTTCAACACGATAGAAGAGAAACTTGGTTCGTCGATATCTTATGTCGATGAGGCGAAGCTTCTTTGGGACGATATTGAGCAGAGGTTTAACATGGGTAACGGACCGAAACTCCATCGCATCAAAGGCGCAATTGCTGTGTGTAAGCAAGGTGAGAAGGAATCAGTTTCTAATTACTACGCAAGACTGAAACGGCTTTGGGATGAATTGGACAAATATGATCGAAATCCAACTTGTAAGTGTACGGGATGCAAGTGCGACATCAACCAGAAACTCGATAAGAAACGGGATGAAAGTAAGGTACATGATTTCTTATTGGGTTTAGATTCCAAATACTCCACTATTTCTTCTAGTCTCTTGTTGCAAGAACCTCTTCCTTCCCTCAATAAAGCTTACTCTACCCAGATACAAGAAGAAGGAGTTAGAGTCGGTAATGTAGAGCGTAATACAGGGGACAAAGGTGTAGTTGATGGCAGGGGAGAAGCAATTGGTTTTTCTGCGAGAATGAATAATATGTCGGGTACTCGTATGTCTGATGGTGTGGCAAAAGAAGTTGATGGACGACCTAAGTGTGAGCATTGCAAGAAACCCGGGCACAATATAGCTCGTTGCTATGAATTAATTGGATATCCGAAGAATTGGCGTGATAAATCTCGGGCCGGTGGCAAGGCTACGGCAGGTGCAAATTCTGTTCGCCTGACAGAAACTCACACCGACAATAATGATCCGAAATTTGTCACGGTTCCCAAAGACAAATGGGATGCTTACGTAAACCATGCCAAGACGACTAACACAGTTTCAACCTCCCATATGACTGGTAAGACGGACAATTTTGCTCTTTGGTTATTAGATTCGGGAGCAACCCATCATATGACGGGCTGTTATAATTTATTGTCTAATGTTCGTAACATTGATCCTTGTATGATTAGACTCCCAAATGGAAAATCTTCGAAAACAGAAAAAGAAGGGGACGTGAGTCTTGGTGGGGGATTGATCCTCACTCGTGTTTTATTCGTCTCCGAGTTTGATTGCAATCTTGTATCCGTCTATCAATTAAGTATAGATCTTAATTGTACTGTTCAGTTCACTAATAACTCGTGCTTGATACAGGACCACATATCGAAGACGACGATTGGTACGGGTGAGCAAATGGGGAGGCTATATTTTCTTCGAGGAGTGGCGAATCAATGGGTGTGTGCTGCTCAGAAACTCGAGAATGACGTGGAGGCTTGGCATAAGAAATTGGGTCATCCTTCTAGGAGGGTAGTTAAACTCTTACCGTTCATTGATAATAATTCAGATAATAGTGTAACGACAAATTTTGTATCGCAGAAAACTGAAATACAAAACAAGGAAACAAATAAATTTTATTAAATATTTATCAAAAGTTCGTGTACAATCTCTAATGTATCCTCTGATTCTAACGCCGTTTAGGGAAGACGTGTACGCGGTACACGTGAGGGATGCGTGCGTAGCCGACTTGTACTGCCTTGCGCGCGTTGTAACTTGATATTCTTGAGAGGGTCGCGATGACTTGAATCTCCCTTGAATGTTTGATTTTGGGTTGGATCTTCTGAGCAGGCGGCGCGATTTATCGTGCTTGTTGACTGCTTGCGACGGATTTAATGAAGAGGCTTGTAGCGACTTGTGTCTTTTTCTCTTTGAATCCTTTTGTAGACACCCGCATTTTGACTGCCACGTGTCTATGGTAGTCTCCGAAAAACACCCGATGATGATCGGACGCAAACGTGACTTGGTATACTCGGATTTGGGCTCGGAATTCATAATATCCGACATGGACTTTTAGTGGAGTAAAAATCTCACAAAACAGACCTCAAATCCAGGCTCAGTGGGTCGTTCCGAGCAAAAAGAGACTAATTTGGGCCAAAACGGACACCAAAGATAAATCCCGTCTTTTGGCGACCGGTCAAAGACGAAACCGTCTCATAAATCAGCCACATTCGTCCCCGAGAGTTGGCGCAAAAATCAGAATTCAAAATGAAACAAACAAATCAATCAAGTCAAAACTTCCCTATTTTATCTCACCCGTTTGACCCACTCGATCGAGTGGAGCTTTTTGAACCCGGGTTTGGCCCATTTGCGAAGGCACTCGATCGAGTGCACTAGGGCCATTCGATCGAGTGCCCCTATGTCGAGGGATGAAGCCTATAAATACCGCTTCACCCCCCATGCATTTCAGAACTTTGGAACCTACCTTTGCCCTACATTTTTCAGCCACAATATACTCTTCACATCCCACACTACAAGCCTTAGAAACCCTAAGCAAAACACACAAAAACCGAGCTCTCGTCCCTCGATAAACCGACACATACACACACACATCCATACACACCATAACTCGCGTACATCCTCGATACTCCCAAGCCGTGCCGCTATTCACGAGTCCATTTCCGAGGCCTATACCTAGCATGTATGTTGAGGGTGTCCTAAACCCCATTTCGATCTCTTTTATCTCGTTCTTTTGTCATTTATTCTATCGTATTTTGTATTATAGTTATATCGATCTAGTAACACTAACACTAACATTTTTGCATTTTTTTATATTTTCGTTTTATATCATTTTATCGTCATTAACATTAATAATACCGCGTATATATATATATCAACATCAAAAATCGGTTTTAAAACGTTGGACTACGATGATCACTTTTGGTCCGTCTAACCCCTTTACGAGCAACGACGGAGGTGGAGCCCTTTCGAGGAGCCCCGCCCCAATGTACTCAAGGGCGTGACGCGACCGTGATCGGTCGTAGTTGAACGGATTTAATTCCCTTTCCATAATTGGTACGAAACCCGTTGACACGAAAACCGACATCACGTAACCCGAAAGGGTTAGTTCCGATGTCGTGACGTAGAGGGATACATTTCGTCACTAATTCAAAATTTTCTACTCTAACGTAAACGTTTTCCTAAAACTCCGGTGACGGTATTATAATCGTTCATACACGATTATAGTACCGGAGGCCGAATTAAATACAAATCGTGCGATATTTGTATTTGGTTTGATCGTTCATCGATTTTAAGTCATAAAAACGAAACGAGCCATGCTTCGTACAGGGGGCACTCGATCGAGTGCCATGGGCCACTCGATCGAGTAGCACCCCAAAAAGTGGGCAGTAGCCACGTTAAAGGTGCACTCGACCGAGTCGCACCACAACTCGGTCGAGTGGGTCCTGTAACCCAAGAATCCGAGGGGTTTGACACACGTTTCAAACCCCCGTCTTTTATCGACTTTAGTCATCACGTGTAAAGACTATCACGTGACTATCCCATTTTCAAAACCATGCACATCATGACACGTAGAACGACTTTGACCACCTTTTGACGTGATAAGTCGGGACAAGACTACGAGATGTGAGATTAGGCTAGCAATATGCCACAGTCTCATGTTCCCGTCCTTCGTTTAATATGCGACATAATGCGTATTTAATCGGGGTTAGTCCATCTACATATTTCGCGGTCTAGTTTATATACGGGTCCGTTTCTATCTTTTTATTGCGTTATGTTTATTTCGCTTATCATTTCTTTACGTAATGTTGTATTGTGAATTCCGGGTTTTATTTCCGCCCGTGTAATTTGTACGTTATTTCTGTTTATTTTCGAGCTTCGTTTATTTACTTGCTTTTACGCTTTATAAATGAATCTCGCATGCTAAATCATTTCGACAAATAATAAGATGCATTAAATGACTTAGTTAACGCAAAATTCACATGCTTAGACAAAACGCTGTTTGCATATCATTTAATCAATTTACTAGCGCGCGTACACGAACACGAACGGTGTCTTAGTAGAGGCCGCCATGTGTGGGCGGTGTTGGGTGTCCTTAGTGGGCTTCCCAACACGTACCCTCACCCCTTACTCAGAACCTTGGTTTCCGGATGTCCGAAACCCTTGGCGCACGAGAGTCATTCTATATATGAAAGCCGGTGTAAACGGTATCGATATTGCAATGCAAAGGGACGAGCCCCATAAACTCTGAAATTGAAGTGGGCTTACTTTGTGTATAGCCCATGACGACATAGAGTGGGCTCGTATGGTTCCGAATAACCACAAAATTCGGTGGCGACTCCATTTTGACTTAAATTTCGAACCCGAGAACAATCTTACCACGAGATTCATTCGCCTACCCAAACCCGCGCTTCGCCGCGTCGGGGTGGACCTACGTCATGTCCACAATTTGGCGACTCCGCTGGGGATACCTGATGTACCACATGTCATCGGGGTTCCTAGGGTGAGACTCGAAGAGAAATCGTTCGTAGATTAGTGTACGCGCATTAGTTTAATGATTCATGCATAACCCAAAATTGCCCGGGCCGGTTACTTGTGACCGACGTCCCACTATACCACGGTGCATTCCTACATGGGTGCGCTAAAGACATCGATGGTGGAACTCGTCTCGGTTTTGTGGCATGTCCTAAGACCAACTCGGCTTAGGGAGTCCGTCCATCACACGAGAAAGCCATCGTTGTTGGTATAGACCCTATTTTGACCGACCGAGACTTAGCGTAATGCATACATAAGCGTCGTTATAATGCTTGTTTGATTACGTGCTACTTGGTTTCCGTGTCATTTTTCAAAAACCGTCATTTCAAAATTGCATCTTTCCAAAAATACCCACCTTTCGAAAAAAACCCGAAATACTGTCCATTTCGGGACCCGTCATTCTAAAACGCCCAATTTTGAAAAACCCGAAATGCTGCCCATTTCGGGACTCACCTCTTCAAAATATCCAATTTTCAAAACTCGGAATGCCGCCGAAATTTAGGATCAACGATTTGACTCAAAATATCCTTTTCTGTAGTCGGCATGCTGTCCGTTTTAGTTCTCGAATTTCCACCCCCACCACCTTGACTTTCGGAATTTTCCTTTTCAAAGTTCTAATCTTGGTTTTTTTTTCGAAATTCCGTTTTCAGTTTTCAAAACTCTCGGAAATTCGTTTATTTTTCATTCAAACCTCAACTTTCAACTTTCCTAAAATAAACCTTCCTTATTATAGGACCTACCGTCTATCCGTGTGTCGGGTCTTTGCATAGTATGTAGAGGGTTTATAGCGTCGAAACTCTGTCGATCTTATATCATGAGTTTCCCCCCCTTTCCCGAGTCCGCCTTATCTGTCAAGGCACGTCCAACCCGCGTAGGGCATACCCCTACCAAGGAAAGTCCGTCCATACACTCGAGTCAAAAGTCTGGGGAGTAATCTCACGTGGACCTTCCTTCAAACGGGACTAGGCCCACAAAGCCGAAATCCTAACGAAGTCATACCACCCATGGGTCATCCGTCTAGGTGTCTTTCTCGAGTCTTTTCCGCTCAATCCTTTCCTTTTGGGTCGCTCGGGACTTTTTTTTTCCTTTGATTCCAAGACTGGGTTCGGTTTCTGATTACGTGGTGTTCTTACAGACAGGCCACCATCAACCAGACACACTCGCAGAATGGAAGCTGCTTTAGCTGATCTGAAAACCTCTGTGGATGCCATGGTCGACAAACAAGCCGACATCGACGCCCAACTGAATGAAATGAGGGCTGGACAAGTTGCCATCGTCACTCGATTGGCTGCGGTGGAGCACAGGACTCCAAATGCCGAGACTATTGGGCCTCTGGCTGATCTAGTTAGTTCAGTACGTCGACTAGAGGAACAAGTTCACTTGACTGGGAGTAATAATATCCATCGGGAGAATAGTCGTGAGTATAACCCACTGGGTGACAAGCTGCCTGCAAACCTGAACCTCACCGGTTTGCCCATGTTCGAAGGGACTGAAGACCCGTTACTACATGTACGGGCCTTCAAGGAGTTCATGGCCATCAAAGGGGGGGACTCTACCATGTTCAAGAACCTCTTTGCTGCGTCTCTTGAAAAGTACCCTCGGGCCTGGTACTACAGGCTAGACCCAAAGAAATACCCTACTTGGGATGATGTGGCCACCGAGTTCGCTCGGAACTATGCTGACAACACCGAGATCCAAACCACAATGAGATCTCTGGAGGTTATGGCCCAGGAGCCGAAGGAAGGTTTTACCAAATACCTTCAACGATGGAGGGCCGAGAGCGTGAAACTGGTCGATAAGCCCAGTGAGAAGACTTTGGTGGAGGCCTTTGTCAAGAACCTCCTCCCATCTTACCGGGTTCACCTCCGATATGCTGTCATACCCAATTTCACCACCCTTACTGAAATGGGTATGAGGATCGAAGATGACTTAAGACTGGAAGGCCTCACTAAGGCCGCTGCTAAGGGTTACCAAGGGGCTTCTTCCTCCACTACAAAGCCTCAAGCTGCAACTCGCAGCATCTTCGACGCGGTGAATCTACTAGATACCCCGTCCAAGAAGAACACCCCACCTCGGGTTTTCACTGACATAGGTACGACCTATACTTATGCCTTACAAAGGCTATCCTCTAAAGGCCTAATCCAACCGATAGGCCCAACTCCTGAAGTTCCGGTCGAGCGACGCTCCAAGAACTACAATGCCCAAGCCTATTGCCAGTACCACCGAGGTAATGGGCATGATACCGAGAAGTGCTGGAAGATGAAGCACCTGATTCAGGACCTGATTGAAAGCGGTAAAATCCCGCTACCCGGAGATAAGCCCAGCAACAAGGAGAACCCTTTCAGCTCCCACGCCATCTTTACCGGGGAGGTTATTGATTGCTCCCACCTTATCTCTCCATTTATCCCGCAAGTGAACGGGATCTGGTTCGACGACGAAGATGATGTCTACCTCGCAAAAGGGGAAGCTGTCCCCATCACCGCCGAGGAGATTCGAAAGACTAAATCCCGAGTCCTAACCAGTAACCATCTTGGTCGTCCCCATCAAGCCACTAGCTCTAGGGACACCCCTATCCCGACAACCGTCACTGAGCCATTCGGGACGGAAGTTGCCCCTGAAGAGCCGACTGCTGAAACGGCTCTCGTGAAGCAATTGAAGAAAGCCCGAGTTGACCTCACTATATGGCAACTCCTGGTTAGTTCTCAAGAACATCGAGAAGCACTTACAAAGGCTCTCGATCAAATTAAGGTTGACTCTTTGGTTACCCCTGCTGAGATGGTAGCCACGGTCCTGCCCCACCTAAAGGGCAAAGCTAAGGAAGGAGTTCCGACGATCACTTTCTCCGAAGCCGACCTACCGCCATTCGGGGCCTCCCACAATCTGGCCCTCTACATTACGGTGGTTTGCCGAGGAAAATACCTCCCTATGACCCTGGTTGATGATGGGTCCGCTGTGAATGTCCTTCCTCTAAGGACCGCAAAAGCCCTCGGCATTACCGAGGCTGACTATATCCCGACTGCTCAGACCATCCAAGCTTTCGATGGGAGCCCAAAGTCGGTAGCTGGGGCCGTGAAACTGACCATCATAACCGGCCCAATAGAAAAGGAGCTCGAATTCCAGGTGATCGATGTCACCTCGTCATTCAACTTGCTCCTGGGTAGGCCTTGGATCCACGCGGTCAAGGCGGTGTCCTCCACCCTCCACCGAAAGATCAAGATGCCTCTGCTTAACGATGTCATCACTTTAGAGGCAACACCAATGACTGTGGCTATCTGTAACGCCACGGGACGCACGGACCTCTGGGGGTTCGATTTTGTGGGGATGATCGAAGAAGAGTACCTCTTTAGGCCTTACTTCACTACGAGTATCGACACGATGCTCCAAAACCTAGGGTACTTTCCGGGGGCTACCTCTCGACCCGATCTTCCAGCTGGGAAGATCATCGAGGTTCTCAAAGACGAAGAGTCTCACTTTGGTCTCGGGTATGCCATAACTCCCGACAATGTTGTCCGAGCAGGAATTGAGAAGGCCTGCAACATCCTTAAGGGTATCTACTTGAGCCCTTATAGCCCACGGTTGGCTGACTACTTTGTCACACCGGTGTTTGGGGCTATCCAGGTTGGTCTATACCAACCCAATGCTATGCAGCTCGGGACCCACTTGGCCCGGGACTGCAACTACATCCCGGATGACGTGTTCGCCCTCATCCAATCCAACGGAGCTGAAGATGCTGAGCCCGCACTAGGGCTACTATTTGGGGAAGACACCATAGCCCCAACTCCAAAGGAAGACTTGGTCAACCTGATCCTCCGCAGCAACAGGTTTGACCCGACCAAGCTGATCTCGGATGTTGGTTCTGAGACGGGAAACAGGGCCTGGAGGAAGACTGTCAAGTGGACTGACAGTCAGGGAAGGATCTACAAGCTAGTCACCGGAGAGGGAGATATGCCTGAGTCTGAGTCCGAGTCCGAGTCTGAGTCGGAGTCTGAGTCTGAGTCTGAGATCGAGTCTAGGGAAGTCGGTGCTAGAATCACTCCTGTAACCCCCCTCCCTTTTATTATTCCTGCTGCTGGCACTTCGGGGTCTGTCCCGAGTGCCCTACCTATCCCGCCACTGACCAATGATCAGATGGCTGCTCTCTTTGAGCTGTTCTCCAAATTTTCAATCAATAATAACAACCGTTCTGGTTACGACTTGTCTCTTTCAAATTCTGCTTTTAAAAATGTTTTATGCTATGACATTGAGAAACCAGACGAACAGGTACTCTTACCTCCGCATCTGATCGAGCAACTAGAGCAAAGGGAGTCCCGAAACCCGGTGATCGAAGAAACCGAGTCCATAAATGTGGGAACAACCTTAGAGCCTCAAACACTTAAGATAGGGTTATCCTTAGATCCCGAGGAGAAACAATAGTTCGTAAGCCTTCTCCAAGAGTTCAAGGATGTCTTCGCATGGTCCTACAAGGACATGCCGGGGATAGACCGGGAAATAGCCGAGCACCACATACCAATCAAAGACGGGTGCAAACCGGTCAAACAGAAGCTTCGTCGGATGAGGCCCGAGTGGTCTCTCAAGGTAAAAGAAGAAGTCGACAAACAATTCAAAGCCGGCTTCATACAAGTGTCCGAGTATCCGGACTGGGTGGCAAACATCGTGCCGATTCCTAAAAAGGACGGTAAGGTGCAGGTATGTGTAGATTTTCGGGATCTTAACAAGGCGAGCCCGAAAGATGATTTTCCGTTACCACACATCGACATACTGGTGGATAACACGGCCGATCATGCCCTTCTATCATTCATGGACGGATATGCCGGGTACAATCAAATCAAGATGGCGGAAGAAGACATGAGTAAGACTACCTTCACCACACCTTGGGGTACTTACTGCTATACCGTCATGCCTTTCGGTCTCATTAATGCCGGGGCCACATATCAAAGGACTGCTACCACTTTATTACACGACATGATGCATAAAGAGGTAGAAGTTTATGTAGACGACATGATCGTCAAATCCAAAGAACGGGACGGTCACATCACCGCCCTAAGAAAATTTTTCACCCGATTGCGCAAATACAACATGAGGTTAAACCCTCAAAAGTGCAGTTTCGGGGTAACATCAGGCAAATTACTGGGTCATATCGTTAGTCAACGAGGTATCGAAGTCGACCCAGCTAAAATAAAAGCCATTACCGAGATGCAACCTCCCAAAACCAAAAAAGAAATAAGGGGATTCCTCGGGAAAGTCCAGTACATCAGTCGGTTCATTTCCAAATTAACCATGGTGTGTGAACCAATTTTCAAGAAACTGAAAGTAGGAGAACGGGTACTATGGGATGACAAGTGCCAAACTGCTTTCGACAAGATCAAGGAAATTCTGTCTGCACCGCCAGTTTTAATGCCACCTCAACCCGGTTTGCCTCTGTCGTTATACCTAACGACGACCGAGACAACCATGGGGGCTATGCTGGCTCAGACAGTTGACTCCGAAGAAAGAGCCATTTACTACATCAGCAAGAAGTTTTTAGAGTATGAGTGCAAATATACCATGCTCGAAAAGACATGTTTGGCTCTAGTCTGGGCCACTAAGAAACTTCGACATTATATGCTCAGTCACGAGGTCCATGTGCTATCCAAAATGGACCCAATCAAATACATCTTCGAAAAGCCCGTTCTCAACGGCCGAATCTCTAGATGGACTTTGATGCTGGCAGAGTTCGACCTAAAGTTCGTACCATTAAAAGCTATCAAGGGTCGAGTAGTAGCTGAATTTCTCGCCGATAGCCCGGTAATCGAGGAAGGACACACCGACACTTGGTCCTTCCCAGACGAAGATATTTTCCATAGTGATACTGAAACTTGGGATTTATACTTCGATGGTGCATCTAATTTTCGAGGGTTCGGAGTCGGGATCCTCCTAATTTCACCAAAAGGGGAACATACTCCCGTCTCCATCAAACTGGACTTTGATGTTACCAATAATGCAGCAGAGTACGAAGCATGCATTTACGGGCTACAAGCCGCCGCCAATCTGGGGATTACATATCTCCGGGTAAATGGTGACTCATCCTTGGTCATTAACCAATCACTTCAAAAATGGAAGACTCGAAATGCTAATCTCGTGGCCTACCAGGCACGAGTAAGGGATCTCGAGAAACAATTCCAAAAAGGTAGAGTATATATATCTGCCCCGGGAAGAAAATCAGTTCGCAGATGCACTCTCAAAATTGACATCTTTACTGAATATTCCCGACCACGTGACTAGTATGCCGATTTGCGTCGAAAGACGGTCCGAGCCAGCATACATTTGCGACATAGAAGACGTTGAAGTAACTGATCCCGAACCATGGTATCAGGCTGTGTTAACATACCTGACAAACGGAGAATATCCTCCCGGGTCGGAAGGACGAGCCAAGAAAGCCTTACGAAGGCTAGCCGCCCAATTTATCCGTACCGACGACGGGCAACTGTACAAAAAGACGGCACATGGGGCTCTTCTCCTCTGTGTTGACAAGTATAAGGCTGAAAAGGTTATGGCCGAAGTACACGATGGTGAGAACGGCCCACACATGAATGCCCACATGCTGGTCCGGAAAATCATGAGGCTCGGTTATTATTGGAATACCATGGAAGCCGATTGCCGGTCGTATGTCAAACATTGTCATAACTGTCAAATCTTTGGCAATGTGCAACATATGCCGTCATCGCTACTCTATACCATGACGTCACCCTGGCCATTCTCAACGTGGGGTATCGACATAATCGGGAAAATAAATCCCTCGGGTACCGGTGGGCATTGCTTTATTTTGGTAGCTATCGACTATTTCACCAAATGGGTCGAAGCTGAATCATATCGCATCCTCAATGCTAAGCATGTCGCCAAGTTCATCCAAAACAAGATAATATGTCGATATGGGATTCCCTCTGAATTTATCAGTGATCACGGGACTCACTTTAAAGCCGAGACTGCGGCCCTGCTGACCAAATATAAAATCCAAAGGCATACTTCATCGCCTTACCATCCCCAAACAAATGGAGCAGTAGAGGCGGCTAACAAAACAATTGTCACCATACTCAAAAAGATGGCTGATAATTACCGGGACTGGCCCGACAAAATACCTTTTGCCCTATGGGGATACCGAACGTCAATTCGCACCGCAACCGGGGCGACACCATATAACCTAACCTACGGGATGGAGGCAGTCCAACCAGTCGAGCTGGAGGTACCGTCCCTCAGAATTCTGCTAGAAAGTCAAGTACCCGAAGCTGACTGGGTTCGAGCACGATATGACTCACTGGTTCTACTAGACGAACGACGGTCTCGTGCCCTCAATAACATTCAAATCTACCAGAAGAGGATTCAACGGGCCTTCAACAAAAGGGTAAGGCCCAGGAACATTAGGGAGGGCGATCTAGTCCTTAAATCTGTTCGAGTTCTACTACCAGTCGACCCAAGGGGAAAGTTCAAACCCAATTGGGCTGGTCCATATCTGGTGAACAAAATCCTATCAGGGGGAGCAGTGATGCTGACGGACCTGGACGGGAATGAATTTGTCAACCCAACCAACCTGGACCAACTGAAGCGTTACTACCCTTAGCCATTTCTTAATGTCATTAGCAAATTTTATCAAAATCATTTTTTTACAAAAAGCAAGTCAATTAGCTAGAATTATTTATTCTACTGTCATAAACATCTTGAACTAATAGTCTTGGTGTAATTCGAGATTGCAAATTTCCTATGCCTGAACTACGTTTGGTTTGATTCTGCTAGTCGCGGATACGTAGGCAACCCCTCAAAAGGGTACAACCAATGCGATCAAGAAAAGACAGGAGCGGTTTAATAATAAACTTCTTTTATTAATTCAAAAAAATCCCGATAAACTCGGAAAATTACAAAAATGCAGGAATTCAAAAAAAAATATACAAAAAAAGGGGAACACAACAAAAAATAATAATAATACTTAAATAATAATAAAGCTAAAGGACTCGGCATTTAGGGCATCTTGCCCTTCCACTTGTCCTTGGCCTCCTTAGCCGTCCACTGGCGACGACGCGGAGGGGAGCGTTCCCGAATCACCACGGGAACTTCTCTAGCTCGGGCTCGATTGTTTGAGCCCGACTCCTCTGTCATATCAATAGGCCTAAGTCGAGCCCTAACGGGCTCAGGGAGCCGGTCACGCGGGCCAAGTCGGTCCCGGACTGCCAACCTCGGCCCAAGTCGTCGTTCCAAGTCGGTCTGCCCTCGAGTGCTGCTAGAACCGACTTCCTTAGATCGAGCCTTAGTTTGTGACTTAAGACCCGATTCTCCCCGGACTGTAGCCTCAGGAATATGTTCCCCGGTGAAAAAGTCCCTGTTGTCCTTCGCCGACTCGCGATGAACCAATTCAAAGGCCTCCTCAAGCTTCAGGGCCTTTCGAGCTTCCTCGGACTCCTCAGAAGTCCATTTCTGATAAGCCCGTGACACCCAAGCGGATTGGCAAGGGCTGAGTATAGTCCATGTAGGACGAGTGAACCATCGTTGCAACCAGGTGTCGCACATAGCGTCCGTCAATTGGAGCGAGACGCTGATAATGGCTTCAGTCTCAGGGATGCGCTGAGAGAAACCAAACTGCCTTAGGAGACGGTCCGGATAAATGTGAACTGTCCAGTCTAAGGACAGGATCGTCAGGTACCGGGCTTGGTCTCTCTTAGCCAGTCCGGTCAATTTCGAAAGGAACCACCAAGCGACGGTCCACCTGATCAAGGGACCTCCGTGGAATACCAGCTCTTCATCCCAGTAAGCTCGGGTTATCTGATGGTACGAGCTTATCTTTCGCCTCCTTGAGCTAATTTGACCACTCCGATAATTGGGAATGCTCGAAGGAGTCTCTATGATTGACAGCCGTTCCGACAACCATATCTGAAAAGAGTACACAAGCTTCGTAAGCCATTGAGTGGTCCGCTACAGCCAACTCGATCGAGTACAGCAGCTGACTCGATCGAGTAAGCCTGTCAAAAACAGGCAGTAGCCTGGTATGAGTGTCACTCGATCGAGTGACAGGTCCACTCGATCGAGTGACTTACGAAAATCAGGAAATTCGCGTGAAACGTGAACACAAAAAAAAAGAAAAAGAAAAATCGAGAGGTATACCTGCAGGAAACGGGTACTCCCCATCAGCCGTCGGGTCGGGTCAAGCCTCCTGGCATCCAGACCCATGATGATTTCTCCAGTGGCTAGCCAAGCAGGGCTATGACCAGTCTCCATCTGGTCAACCACTCCAATCAGCCTGATTTGACCCCTACATGAATCGAGCTCCATCAGCCCCTCGAAGACGTAGCAATGCAGCATGCAAAAGGCGAATGCCCTACGCCTATGAGCAAGGGTGGCCCTTACGTCCCGTGGGTTCATGAACTTTTCGGCCAGGTCAAACAGGGAAACAGTATCTCCCTGCACCATCCGATTTGCCTCAGCATGAGACAAACCCAAAAACTCCCTTAATCTCCTCCTCGGATCCGGGTAGAACGGGGGAATAGCGGGCTGAACAGCAAGACCCCAGCCGCCTATGGCCGCAATCTCCTCGGGCAAAGGACACATCTCGCCCCGTGGGAACGTAAATACGTGATGGGTGGTGTCCCAAAACGACAGACAGGCGTCCAGAAAATACGAGTCAACTATCAGACGCTGAAAAGGGAATAAATTGGCTATCCCCATCTGAGTCAGCCGGACCTTTTCTTCGTCCCGAAAGTACTGGGACCAAGCAAGCAGCATAGCAGTCAAGTGATCGATACCCATGACAGAAATTTCTAACTTTCTTAAAAGTCTAAAAGATTTTGAGAGGGGAAAGAAGAGTTTGAGTTGGGATGTAAAAAGTTGAAGCAGAGATTCTCATATTTATAATGGGAAAACCTAACTGAAAACCTAACTACCCTGCCTCCTCAGCAAGCTTGGCCCCATGCGCGCGCAGGCCTGGTTTCCAACTTGAACCCAGAATAGGAATCAAGCTGTCCCGAGCTTTCCTAAGAGTCTCCAAATTTTTTTTTTGTGATAAAATTTCTTCGCGACAAAATTCTGTTCAAAACTTTTTGTCCCTCCAAAAAAATTCAATCTTTTTCTCCCCAGCGAGAGTCAACATTTTACCTATGTGTTACATACAAGTTGTTATGTATCAGCATACAGGTACACCCCGGACTTCAGAAGCAAGTCCCCGCGAAACTATTTAATTTCCCCAACGGAGTCAGCTTTTCCCCGGTGTGCTACATCCAAAGTGCGATGTGTCGGCATACGGGTACACCTACTCCCCAAAAGAGGCAGGCTTTACTCCCTACGGAGCATCATCATCAGCTCAAGTACGACTCAGGGCTTCGAAGGCAAGCTCGTATAGCTCACATACTTCCCCAGCTGAACGCCCGAGGCGGCATTTTTCCCGAAATGATGTGGGATGGGCCCACATATAGGCGCGCCCAGGACTTATGCTACAAGTCTGACTCCCCGCGAAGCTATCATCATCAGGACAGGTATGACCCTCTGCTTATGGCTGGCGAGCCCTTCACGCAAGTCCACTGGACTATAAACGACCCGACCGGAAGTCTACCAGGTCTTAACGGGCTTGGTAGCTACTCTGACTTTCGCCTTGTCCAAGCCTCAGTCAGAGTGGGTGCTCTGTAGACACCCGCATTTTGACTGCCACGTGTCTATGGTAGTCTCCGAAAAACACCCGATGATGATCGGACGCAAACGTGACTTGGTATACTCGGATTTGGGCTCGGAATTCATAATATCCGACATGGACTTTTAGTGGAGTAAAAATCTCACAAAACAGACCTCAAATCCAGGCCCAGTGGGTCGTTCCGAGCAAAAAGAGACTAATTTGGGCCAAAATCGACACCAAAGATAAATCCCGTCTTTTGGCGACCGGGTCAAAACCCGGTCAAAGACGAAACCGTCTCATAAATCAGCCACATTCGTCCCCGAGAGTTGGCGCAAAAATCAGAATTCAAAATGAAACAAACAAATCAATCAAGTCAAAACTTCCCTATTTTATCTCACCCGTTTGACCCACTCGATCGAGTGGATTGACCTCACTCGATCGAGTGGAGCCTTTTGAACCCGGGTTTGGCCCATTTGCGAAGGCACTCGATCGAGTGCACTAGAGCCACTCGATCGAGTGCCCCTATGTCGAGGGATGAAGCTTATAAATACCGCTTCACCCCCCATGCATTTCAGAACTTTGGAACCTACCTTTGCCCTACATTTTTCAGCCACAATATACTCTTCACATCCCACACTACAAGCCTTAGAAACCCTAAGCAAAACACACAAAAACCGAGCTCTCGTCCCTCGATAAACCGACACATACACACACACACACACATCCATACACACCATAACTCGCGTACATCCTCGATACTCCCAAGCCGTGCCGCTATTCACGAGTCCATTTCCGAGGCCTATACCTAGCATGTATGTTGAGGGTGTCCTAAACCCCATTTCGATCTCTTTTATCTCGTTCTTTTGTCATTTATTCTATCGTATTTCGTATTATAGTTATATCGATCTAGTAACACTAACACTAACATTTTTGCATTTTTTTATATTTTCGTTTTATATCATTTTATCGTCATTAACATTAATAATACCGCGTATATATATATCAACATCAAAAATCGGTTTTAAAACGTTGGACTACGATGATCACTTTTGGTCCGTCTAACCCCTTTACGAGCAACGACGGATGTGGAGCCCTTTCGAGGAGCCCCGCCCCAATGTACTCAAGGGCGTGACGCGACCGTGATCGGTCGTAGTTGAACGGATTTAATTCCCTTTCCATAATTGGTACGAAACCCGTTGACACGAAAACCGACATCACGTAACCCAAAAGGGTTAGTTCCGATGTCGTGACGTAGAGGGATACATTTCGTCACTAATTCAAAATTTTCTACTCTAACGTAAACGTTTTCCTAAAACTCCGGTGACGGTATTATAATCGTTCATACACGATTATAGTACCGGAGGCCGAATTAAATACAAATCGTGCGATATTTGTATTTGGTTTGATCGTTCATCGATTTTAAGTCATAAAAACGAAACGAGCCATGCTTCGTACAGGGGGCACTCGATCGAGTAGCACCCCAAAAAGTGGGCAGTAGCCACGTTAAAGGTGCACTCGACCGAGTCGCACCACAACTCGGTCGAGTGGGTCCTGTAACCCAAGAATCCGAGGGGTTTGACACACGTTTCAAACCCCCGTCTTTTTATCGACTTTAGTCATCACGTGTAAAGACTATCACGTGACTATCCCATTTTCAAAACCATGCACATCATGACACGTAGAACGACTTTGAACACCTTTTGACGTGATAAGTCGGGACAAGACTACGAGATGTGAGATTAGGCTAGCAATATGCCACAGTCTCATGTTCCCGTCCTTCGTTTAATATGCGACATAATGCGTATTTAATCGGGGTTAGTCCATCTACATATTTCGCGGTCTAGTTTATATACGGGTCCGTTTCTATCTTTTTATTGCGTTATGTTTATTTCGCTTATCATTTCTTTACGTAATGTTGTATTGTGAATTCCGAGTTGTATTTCCGCCCGTGTAATTTGTACGTTATTTCTGTTTACTTTCGAGCTTCGTTTATTTACTTGCTTTTACGCTTTATAAATGAATCTCGCATGCTAAATCATTTCGACAAATAATAAGATGCATTAAATAACGTAGTTAACGCAAAATTCACATGCTTAGACAAAACGCTGTTTGAATATCATTTAATCAATTTACTAGCGCGCGTACACGAACACGAACGGTGTCTTAGTAGAGGCCGCCATGTGCGGGCGGGGTTGGGTGTCCTTAGTGGGCTTCCCAACACGTACCCTCACCCCTTACTCAGAACCATGGTTTCCGGATGTCCGAAACCCTTGGCGCACGAGAGTCATTCTATATACGAAAGCCGGTGTAAACGGTATCGATATTGCAATGCAAAGGGACGAGCCCCATAAACTCTGAAATCGAAGTGGGCTTACTTTGTGTATAGCCCATGACGACATAGAGTGGGCTCGTATGGTTCCGAATAACCACAAAATTCGGTGGCGACTCCATTTTGACTTAAATTTCGAACCCGAGAACAATCTTACCACGAGATTCATTCGCCTACCCAAACCCGCGCTTCGCCGCGTCGGGGTGGACCTACGTCATGTCCACACCTTTGCTTCAGAATTTTCCAATCTCCTCAAATGAATGAGAAGGACTCTATTTATAGAGTTTTGGTTCTTCTTGGTGGACTTTGTAGTCACAGGCCCATTTATGGGTTTATTAGTGACATTGGCCCAATTTGTCTTCTTTTCGAGTTTAAAATCCAAATAAGCTATTTCGATATCCGAATCGACCCGTATTTTATTTATTCGGGACAAAATAATTAAATTGAGTTAAAATTTCGTATTAACTTAGAATAATTAATTAATTTAATTTATCCAACACTTTAATAAATTTTTAGTGTCTACAAATTGCCCCCTCAGGACCTTGTCACGTGCACCGCCTGGGTGTCTTGGAGTGGCAAGGTCTCGAACACATTTTTTTTTGACTTTGACTTGGAAGTCGATGAGCAGCGAACTTGTCGTATAGGCAACTCTCTATTTTTTTTAACGTCACCCTGTCATTATCTGACTTGACGGATGACCTAGGGTCCCGTGAATTTGGAAGTCTCTGGTCACCCTGTCTTGATTGTGAGATAAAACCTTTTTTTTGTGGCCTTTGCTATTATCTAACTCGGTGATTATTGACCCAAATTTTTAGATTGTCACGTTTACACCTAGATCCTCTCCATTTTAAGGAAAATATATGATTACCATGATCAATTACTTTCCTTATTACGCTTTTACTTTACCTTCCTTGTAGAATTAGGGTTGAAGGAATACCCCAAACTATAAGTATATAAATATCTACCGAGTATGCATGCCTTACGCCTCATAGTCTTGTATTGACGTCATCGGCTCCGAGTTCGTAGTTTTTGTTTCACACTCCATTGTTAGAAAGCAGGAGGTACAAACTCTTCTTCCCCCTCTTTGCTTTCGTTTCTTCCTCTTCAGTGTCCTACATCACTGATCTTAGCTTCATTATTTTTCTATTTTCTTCTTCGTATTAATTTTGCTCGTACTTTTTTTTTGTCTGTGTATGCAAATTTGCACACAAAGGAATGAATAGGCTTTTAGTGGTGGGAACCACGTGGCTCATCCATTTGTGGAAAGTGAAAGCTTTTGAGCTTCTCCAGCTAAACACTTGATATTTAGACGAGGTTTACGAGAAGATGTAGGGACAGATTCTTATCTTCCGTGCTATAATAGCAAGATGCTGTACTTTCGCGCCTTTGTCTTGACCAGAAAACTATACTGTACATACTTAGCTCAGCCCTTGTACAATTCAGATCCCTAAATCGTTTTATTTTATCACAGGACATGTAAGTCATGCAGCATAACCCGTCAATTTCTCGTCCTCACTTAAGTTGTCATGAGATGAACCTGTTTAGGTCATCGCGGCTTCTTGGTGAGGAGCCATGGAGGGAGCACACGAGTTGTTACGAGGTGAACCCGTTTGGATCATCACGACACTCACGTGGAGGAGACACCTGAGTTGTTACGAGGTGAAACCGTTCGGGTCATCACGACGCTCCGACGAAGGAAGCCACGGAGGAAGCACATGGAGTTGAGGAGCAGCCACGGAGGGAGTACACGGAGCTGAGGAGCCACGGAGGGAGCACCCGGAGCTGTTATGAGGTGAACCCGTTTGGGTCATCACGACGCTCTGACGAAAGACATCTCATCTGAAGATTGCCCTCACCTGAGTTGGCGTGAGGGGACCCGTTTGGGACATCACGACGCTCTTGTGAGGAGTCATGGAGTTGAGGAGCAGCCATGGAGATGAGGAGCCACGGCGGGAGCACCCGGATTTGAGGAGCAGCCACAGAGATGAGGAGCCACGGCGGGAGCACCTGGAGTTGTTATGAGGTGAACCCGTTTGGGTCATCACGACGCTCCGACGGAGAAGCACCCGAGTTGTTACGATGTGAACCCGTTCGGGTCATCACGACGCTCGCATGGAGAGGCACCCGAGTTGTTACGAGGTGAATCTGTTCGGGTCATCACGACGCTCGCATGGAGGAGGCACCCGAGTTGTTACGAGGTGAACCCATTCGGGTTATCACGACGCTCCTACGAAGGAAGTCAATCCCGAATTCGGTCGTCACGATATTTCTACGGAGGAAGCCAATACCGATGCAACGTGGATTACTTTGAAGATATTCCGGATCGAATCACTTCGTCCTACTTGAGTTGTCATGAAGGGACCCGTTTGGGCCATCATGACTTTCTTGTGAGCAGCCCCACTTGATGAAGCGTCGTTTGGTGATGATTTTTGTGAAGCTTCGTCCTTTTTTTTTTTAAGCTATGCTTGATGATGACCCTTTTTTTTAGCCGTTCGCAGTTTACGCTATTGCGGGCCAGGAGCAATTGTTTGTTATTTTAGAGGTGTGGCTCCACTCAAGCTACATGTTCACTCGAGTTGTCTACGTACTTGCAGAACACAAATGATGTTTTACAAGATCAAGCCAATGTAGTTCATGGGATAAGTTTTTGTTGGTTTTGTTTTTTTTTGTTTAATTTGGTTTTTTTTGTGTGCAGTTTATCCTCTTGCTTAAGAGCTTTCCTTGCCGTTTATCCTCTTGCTTAGGAGTTTTCCTTGCAGTTTAACGTCTTGCTTAGGAGCATTGCTTGCAGTTTAACCTCTTGCTTAGGATTTTTCCATTGCAGTTTACCCTCTTGCTCAGGAGAGTGCTTGCAGTTTATCCTCTTGTTTAGGAGCATGCTTGCAGTTTAGACTCTTGCTTAGGAGCAGGCTTGCAGTTTGTCCTCTTGCTTAGGAGCGTTTGCAGTTTAGCCTCTTGCTTGGGAGGGTTTGCGGTTTATCCTCTTGCTTAGGAGCATGCTTGCAGTTTACCCTCTTGCTTAGGAGCATTTGCAGTTTAGCCTCTTGCTTAGAAGGGTTTGCAGTTTAGCCTCTTGCTTCGTAGGGCTTGCAGTTTAGCCTCTTGCTTAGGAGGGCTTGCAGTTTAGCCTCTTGCTTAGGAGAGCTTGCAGTTTACCCTCTTGCTTAGGAGGAGGCTTGCTTTTCAAAAGGTAGAAGATTTTTCGTCATCGTCCACCCTAACATTGGCGCTTGATGGAGATGAGATGTTTTCAACCATTCCACTTTCATGAGATTTTGAAGATTTTTGTTGATTTGTGAGAATTACAACCCGTCTTTTTGCTTTCAGGGGTTGCTCCTGAATGATGTCCACTATCTCCATATGCTTCATGCTAGAAGGGACGAGACTTTTGATATTACTGCTTACTTTTATTTGCTTGACATCTTTACCTGAGGAAGGCACATTATAACTTGTCCTTGTGAGTACCCCTAAGCGACTAAAGACTCCACTTTTAGGCGGATCTAAGCGCTTGAGCATTGATGTTTCTCCACTTGAAGTTGATGGATTGACGCCGAAATTATTGCCCCCTTCACATGTGCCCAGCCGATTGAAGATGGACAGACGATTCTTCAGAGCAAGTTGATGTCTTTCTTTAGTCGCAGCTTTTCCCAACCGATGGAACACAGAAGAATGTGATCTCTTAATGGGTGGGTGTATCCTATCAAAGACTGAGAGTTTCGATGGACGTGCATTACTTTCATTTCCATTCTCTTTGCTTCCCAGGACGGAGATCGCGTTGACACTGACGTGGTTGACAGTCTTTACAGGAAAGAACTTTCTTTCTTTTGGAGGATACGTTTTGTTTCTCCTTCCTTGTCTTTTCTGATGATGGACATGCTGTGATTTGAGCTTCTTTTGCCCCCTTGATTTCTTGTGCATTTCCGTCTTCCAGGTCGCAGTAGTTTGATTGGTTGCTACTGCTTCTTCCAGATCCAAGACGATTTTTCCTTCTTTAACAAGCTGCATGATCCTTTCTTTAAGAGTTATGCATTTCTCCAGAGGATGACTGATCAACCTGTGATATTGACAGTAATTCTGATTGCTTGTCATGTTAGCCTCTTCAGGTCGTTTTGAGTCTGGTAGTTGTATCACGTTCTTTTTGAGAAGGTCATCCAACATATTTGATAGGTCAGAATCATCAAACGGATACTTTTTGCCTAGCAGCTCTTTTAAAGTAGATCCATTCTTCTTGTTGTCTGATCTAGGATTTTTCGATGTCTTTGTAGGTACATTGCTGACGTTGATGACCATGGACTCTTTAGACGTCGTGCTGATGCCTTCACTAGCCTCCTTATGGTCTTGTCTCCGGGAACGTGTTGCCTTATTTTGCTTGTGGTTGTTGATTGTGATTTCCATTTTATGAGCTCGCGTTGCTAACTCCTGGAAGCTTTTTGGTTTGATCCCATTCAAGATGTAGAGGAGATTCCAGCTCATCCCGTTGATGCACATTTCGACCGCTGAAGTTTCATTCAAACGCTCCTTGCACTCAAGACTGAGGGCACGCCAACGGTTGATGTAGTCAGTCACGGGCTCATCATCCCACTGGGAAGTGTTTGTCAGCTCGCTCATGCTTACGATGCGCCTAGTGCTGTAGAACCTATTGAGGAATTCGTCTTCCATACGGGCCCAACTGTCGATTGATTTGGCTTCCAAATCCGTGTACCAGTCAAAAGCGGTTCCCTTGAGAGAGCGCACGAACTGTTTGACTAGGCGATCACCATCGGTTCCAGCATTGTTGCATGTCTCCACAAAGTGCGCGATATGTTGTTTCGGGTTACCCTTTCCATCGAACTGCTGAAACTTCGGGGGTTGATATCCAGAAGGAATGCGCAGGTCATCAATCCTTTTGGTGTAAGGTTTGATATATCATCCAGCAGTGGGGGGATCTTCACCGAGTTGGATTTTGATCGCGTCTGCTATCAGACTCTGCAACTGCTCCGAGGTGTAAATACTGGTCTTGTTCTTTGGAGGCTTCTCACCATCCTTTTTCTCGCCATCTTCATCCTCCTTTTCGATGTCGCTTTCGTGAACGGTGTCCTCGTCGGTGTCACTGTGCTCACTGGAGTTTTTCTTCTCTCGGAGCTCGATCACCTCTTTTTGAAGATCCTCGATCTTCTTGTTCTTCTCTTCATTCTCCTCTTGCATTTTTTTAAAAAGCTTGGTCAGATTCAAGACTTGATCTTCAATGCTGGAACCACTAGCCATCATCACCGAAGCGCTGATAGGAGTGGCGGCTTCCTTCTTCTTTGGAGACACCTTGGGCTTGTGACGGGAGGATGTATTACTCTTGGAGATTTCATCCTTGTGTGAAGGAGAAGACGCCGCGATCATAGCTTTAGCGGCAGCAGCAATGCAGGCAGCAGAGATTTTGCGCGGCTTGGTAGGGACGTGGGCAGCGCGTAGGCTGGCGGCAGCGGCGTCAAGGGCAACCTTCTTCGCCTTCGCTCTGGTGACCATGGCAGCGGATTACATAACAGCGCCGGGAGATTGTTGAGGAGCGTCAGCGTAGGCCTTCCTGGGGGTGTTGAAGGTGTTGCTTTGTTTGGTAGACATCTTCTTGAGAAGTAGTCTTGGTTGCTTCGGTGGTAGAGATGAGAGGTAGAGATTTTCACGTCGGGTTCACCAAAATTTGTAACGACAAATTTTGTATCGCAGAAAACTGAAATACAAAACAAAGAAACAAATAAATTTTATTAAATATTTATCAAAAGTTCGTGTACAATCTCTAATGTATCCTCTGATTCTAACGCCGTTTAGGGAAGACGTGAGGGATGCGTGCGTAGCCGACTTGTACTGCCTTGCGCGCGTTGTAACTTGATATTCTTGAGAGGGTCGCGATGACTTGAATATCCCTTGAATGTTTGATTTTGTGTTGGATCTTCTGAGCAGGCGGCGCGATTTATCGTGCTTGTTGACTGCTTGCGACGGATTTAATGGAGAGGCTTGTAGCGACTTGTGTCTTTTTTTCTCTGAATCCTTTGCTTCAGAATTTTCCAATCTCCTCAAATGAATGAGAAGGACTCTATTTATAGAGTTTTGGTTCTTCTTGGTGGACTTTGTAGTCACAGGCCCATTTATGGGTTTATTAGTGACATTGGCCCAATTTGTCTTCTTTTCGAGTTTAAAATCCAAATAAGCTATTTCGATATCCGAATCGACCCGCATTTTATTTATTCGGGACAAAATAATTAAATTGAGTTAAAATTTCGTATTAACTCAGAATAATTAATTAATTTAATTTATCCAACACTTTAATAAATTTTTAGTGTCTACAAATAGTATTTCTGATTTGTGTGACATTTGTTTACGGGCTAAGCAACAAGGGAGCGTTTTTTGCTCAGTGATAGTAAATCCAAAAGTATTTTCGAACTCATTCATTGTGATGTGTGGGGTGATTATCGTGTTCCTACGACATGTGGTAGTCGTTTTTTTCTCACCATCGTTGACGATTTCTCACGTAGTGTTTGGGTATATTTGATGAAACATAAAAGTGAGGTCTCACAGCAAATTAAAAATTTTGTTGCTATGGCCAAATGCCAATTTCATGCTGATATAAAAGTTATCCGTACGGATAATGGAACCGAATTTATGTGCCTCAAGAATTATTTCTCCGAAAATGGTATATTGCACCAAACTACTTGTGTAGGGACGTCACAACAAAATGGTAGAGTAGAGAGAAAACATCGTCATATATTAAACGTTGCACGAGCGTTACGATTCCAAGCTGGATTACCTATTGAGTTTTGGGGGGAATGTGCATTGGCGGCTGGTTATTTAATTAATAGAACGCCGTCTACAGTTCTTCACGGAAAGACTCCATACGAGATGTTATTTGGAAAGCCACCCGCTTATGACAACATACGCATTTTTGGGTGTCTATGTTATGTTAAACATCCTCGAAAGGACGGTGATAAATTCGCATCACGAAGTCATAAATGCGTTTTTTTGGGCTATCCTTTTGGAAAAAAGGGATGGGAGGTCTACGATCTAGAGACCAAAGAATTCATAATTTCTCGAGATGTTGTATTTGACGAGTAGATTTTCCCTTTGAAAGCACGTGAGGAAGGTGACCAACAACTTGTGCAATACACAGAAGGCGAGAGTGAGCTCCTACTTCATCAAGTTCCTGTTAATTTGAATAAAAATATTGATGAGAAACAGGTTGACAGTGATGAACAAATCACTGAACTGCATCATGACAGTGAACAGAGGAGTTCCGATGTCATTGAACAGAGTGAATCTATAGAGGAAACAACCGAGTATGGTCGTGGTCGACACGCACACACTCCATGGTCGAAATATAGCAGCAACGAATATGTAATTGGAGCTGCTCGTGTCAACATGGATGATGAAGAATATAGCCCCCCTGTTTCTCATTCGGCGACATCGACGTCTTCAGGTATGTTTTTCTCTTTAGCCCATCATGTGTCTTATGATAAATTTTCTGTCTCGCATCGCGCTTTTATGTTTGCTATTGACGATTGTCTCGAGCCGTCTAATTATAAAGAGGCTGTAAAAGATGCACGATGGTGTGAGGCCATGAACCTCGAAATGGGACTTGGGATGTAGTCGAGTTACCCGCGGGTAAGAAGGCTATCGGAAATAAATGGGTATATAAAATTAAGTTACGGGCTGATGGGTTTGTGGAACGTTTTAAAGCTCGTTTAGTCGTGCTTGGGAATAGACAGGAAGAAGGAATTGATTATTTTGAGACCTTCGCTCCGACCGTCAAGATGGTCACAGTCCGTATTTTATTAGGCATAGCTGCCGCTCGTAGGTGGGAATTGCATCAGATGGACGTTCATAATGCTTTTCTACACGGAGACTTGGAAGAGGAAGTATATATGCGTCTTCCGCACGGTTATTCAGTTGACGGTCACAATAAAGTATGTAAGTTGAAAAAGTCTCTATATTGGCTCAAACAAGCTTCTCGTTGTTGGTTCGATAAGTTGTCTACTTCACTCCTTGCTTACGGTTTTAATCAATGTATGTCCGATTATTCGTTGTTTTCATATACTAATGATGGGGTAGAAGTTTTTGTCTTGGTCTATGTTGATGACCTTGTTGTTGGCGGTAATGATCCGGACGCGATTCTTCGTGTCAAGAAATATTTGGGTAGCTGTTTTTGCATGAAAGATCTTGGCCCGATGAAATATTTTTTGGGTCTTGAGGTGGCACACAATTCTTCAGGTATTTTCGTTTGTCAACGTAAATATGCCATGGATATAGTGACTGAGACGGATCTTGTAGGCGGTAAGCCTGATGATTTGCCAATTGAGCAAAATCATCGTCTCGCTTTATCCGACGATGATTTAATTAATGATCCTGCGTCATATCGACGATTAATTGGACGTTTGATATATTTGACCAACACTCGGCCAGATTTGACGTATACGGTTCATATCCTGTCACAGTTTATGCATCAACCGAGGGTGTCACATTGGAGAGCTGCACTACGGGTGGTACGTTATATTAAGTCTCATCCTGGTCAAGGATTGTTATTTCGTAGTGATGCTGCTTTGATATTGTCAGTTTTTTCTGATTCGGATTATGCGAGTTGTCCTTTAACTCGTCGTTCCTTAACGACCTATTGTGTGTTGTTGGGTGGTTGTCCTATTTCTTGGAAAACTAAGAAACAACCCACTGTCTCACGTTCTTCCACTGAAGCTGAATATCGTGCGATGGCCGTAGCAACTTGTGAGGTAAAATGGTTACTTGATATTTTGCAATTTTTTGGTGTGCCTATCAACGAACCTGTTCAACTGTATTGCGATAATAAGGCCGCGCTTCATCTTGCTCGCAACCCAGTTTTCCACGAGCGGACAAAGCACGTTGAAGTTGACTGTCATTTTGTTCGTGATGCGGTTCGTTGTGGTCTTATTCATCCTACTTATGTGCATACGTCGGATCAGCTAGCGGACTTGCTCACGAAGGCATTGGGCGCACGGGCGTTTCAACATTTATTATCCAAGTTGGGCGTCATTGATCCCCACACTCCAACTTAGAGGGGGTGTTAAGTTGTATATATTGGGCTTATTGTTAAGCCCATCTTAAGCTGTATTTGTGTATAGCTAGTAGTCGGGTTTATTAGGTTTTTGGTTCTGCTGTGCATATATATATATATGTATATATATATATATATGTATATATATGTATGTATATATATATATATATATATATATATATATATATATATATATATATATATATATATATATATATATATATATATATATATATATATATATATATATATATATATATATATATATTTGTGAGTGTATGTAGACAGAACACAACTCAATACAAACATTCTTTTCGATTCTCAACCTAGTTTTGGTTTTAACTCTGTACGAGAGGTGTGTGAAAGTGCGTCTGTGTCTGTGTCCGCGTCTGTGTCTGTGTCAGTGTGTCAATGGGTGTAAAACTTGTTGAAGAAGACGAATAAAAACATAGTTTTGTTGATTGTGTATTTACTTACGCCTTGACTCATAGTAAGAATAATGCGGGCTTGAACCGTTTACAATCAGATGCAACTGGATGTCCGACTATCTCGCTACTAGACACAAATCGGATTGGGATTACATTATTTAGCTGTGAACGTCGAGTGTCGTTTAATTTATACTCCATATCCCAAACACTGCAAAATACATTTAATATAAGAAAAAGTTCAAAGTGACCGACCACAACGAATCTTTAATCTGATCTAATTTAACGTATAAATTTAAGCATTAGGTTATTATACACCATATAACGGATCTTATATTTGATAATTTGTACTCTGCATCCATTAAAATGGATGCCCTACCCCTAAAGTTGCTCATGAATGAATCATGATAATCGCTGATTGCGCTCAAACGTCAATGTTAGGAAACAAGTGTCTAGCAATTGTTCTTTTGGGTATCAAATTATTTTGTCCCTTATATTTTTTCTAAAGTTGATGTTCTTGTTTTGGAAACAATATTTTTTGGTTTAGAAAAGTTTGGATTTGATTAATCTTTGTTTTCTAATTAGTTTAGGTAACTATATAAAGACTCGACTAGTTTTTCGGCTAATTAAGAGAGAGATAATTTGAGAGCACACAAATATAAAGGGCTGATCTGTGAGTTTTCTTGAGGAGAAAACTTAAATTGTTCTAGTCTCTATTATTTGTTGGTTCTATTCTCGTCTTCGTTGGAGACCGTTGGAGTTTGATTCGGATCTTGGTTGGCCGCAAGATCGTTTGTCTTTCGTCTCGTCGGTGAGTTCGTCGCAGGTCGAACTCAATCTGGGTACGTAATCTATTTCCTGTTTGAGTTTACTTTTTGGTTGGTAGAATTGGGGGGTTTTCTGGCTTTAGCAGTGAGCTATTAAGCGCGTACGTGTACTATGCTTTATTGTTGTACTATTAACTCCAAAATAATGAATTGTGTCTCCTTCTTAGTGTGAACGTAGCCAATGATTTTGCCGGTGAGCCACGTAAATCTGTGTGTCAGTTTTACTATTGTTTGCTATTTATTTTGTTCTTCTCGCATAATCAACAAAACGTTGGTAACGGGACGCCTCCGTTACAACAGCCAACATGGTTTAATGTATAGCAATGGTTGTACTCAATCTGAAACCACTATCTTAAAATAATACAGTAAAACCTAACAAAATTATATTTCATACGGAGTACATTGTTTTTACTTAAACTAGATTAAAGTCCGTGCGTTGCACGGGTTAATTGGCTTAATTACATTGATGATGTATATTCGTTAAATAAGAAACTTGATCAATCTATATCATTATAATAAATAAGACTCAAAATTTGTTGGTTGATATTTAAAATATAATCGAATGTGATCATCAAGTTTATTTAAGCTTAGATATAGTGTAATTAAGAACTAGACGGATGACATGATTACTCTTATTTATAATAACATAGAATTTCATCACACCATCTTAATTTCAATGCGGGATAATTATACTTGGTTAATATCTAAGGATGAATGATTAGTCTTAATTATAATATAGAATTTCATCACCATAGAATTTCATCGTCTTATTATGGTCTTAAGAGTTTTTTGAAGACTCAAAAGATTTTGATTGATATGAACAAATAATTAGTCTTATTTATAATATAGAACTATAACCATATTATAATTTGTCGATGTGGATAATTTAAGTAAAATTTGTAGTATTATTTATAATATATGATGGGAGTTGACCAAGTACCACGGGTCGCCCGCCTGCGGCGCCCCGGAAAGACTCGCCCCCAGGGTGAATCTAGAATCACCCGTCAGGCCTCCCTGCGAAGGACTACGGTGAGAACTCCAAAAGGCTTGCGCCTGCTCGGCAGGGTCCCGCCGCCAGCCAAGCAGGGCCACCAAGTCCCCTGCGTGCTGGTTTCCAGGGTGCCCAAACCCCCAATACGAGCAGGGGAACCCGAGGGCCCATCCGTCGTTCCGCCTCAGGTAATGGAAAATGGGTGGATGAGGAGAGGCCACGTGTTGTCCTCACGTCCACCCATTCTCCCGCTCTTTTCCCTCTCCTCCTCTCTCTCTTGTGGGAAGGTATAAATACCCACCCATTTCCCACTTAGAGGGGGTTGGATTTTCTCTCTCTAGACTCTTACTCCCAAAAACGCCGCCTGGCTCCTCACGATCTAGGTTCATCAAGGCTTTCACGGACTGACTTAGGCATCGGAGAGGGTTCCCTCGGACAACCTCCGGGGACATGTGCGTTCATTGTGCAAGGAGCAGGTCAGCTTCGCCGGGTAGAGTCCGACCCAAGGAGTAGGAAGAAGGAGAGTGCCGTTAACTCAATCAAGCAGCGTTCAAATACTAAAACCCGAACTCGTAATCGGGTTGATTGTTTCCGTAACCGGAACAATTTGGCGCCGTCTGTGGGGAAGATCTAGGTTGTACCCACGAGATTACCCACAAAATCAACCATTCCAAAACACAAAATTAACAAATTAACCACTCAAAATCGAACATGCCGGAAATTTTCGACACCAGCTCGGTGGCAAACCCACCCAAAGCCCCCCAATATGGCATGCCGCCAGAAGTGACACCCGCCGCCACAATTCCAGGTGTGGGGCGAGCAAGTCTCCAGGGGGCACCGGGCCAGGGGGCAGTTGCCATGACAGGGCAGGGGGGCAATCCGAGGCCAGTTTTGAACCTCACCCCTGCTCAAATGGTACAGACTGCAGCGTTCTTCTCAGCTATGCTGGATCAGGAATTCACCCCGGACGATCTGGTAGGCAGGGTCGCCACGACCCCCAGGTTGCTCCACTTTGAAAGTGGGGAAGGAATCGGGGGCACAAAGCGAACCGCCGTCAGAAACGTTCAGAAAAAGGCTAGGAAGACAGCTCAGGCTTATGCACAAGTGCAAAGGCGAATCTCAGAGGCCCGTCAGCAGCCGCCTGCACAGCAGGAGGTAGCTGGTCCTGAGGGCGCATTCTCCATTCATACTACAGAGTCCACGGCCGCTCGTGAAAGAGGAGGCCTATCCCAGGACCTGAGGAATCGCATGAAGCACAAAGAGCCAGTGTCCAAACGCTTGGGAGAGAAACAGGATGTATTCTCCAGGCTGACACCGATTGAGGGATTGCGGCCTGCCCCTGGGCTATCCCAGAGCCTGCAATCCAGGCTCAACAACGGTCAGCCTATGAGGCCCAGGCACCGTTAGGGTGATAACCTTGAGCCCGCCCAGAAAAAGCGCTCACGGTATCACTCCCCTTCCCAGGGCGATGAGGCGATAAGCAGGTCGAGGCCCCCACCAAGACACCGCTCCCCTGAAAGTAGGCGACCGACCCCTGACAGAAAGGACGACTACGGTCACTACTCAGGCGCGAGCAGGTAAAAAATGGTGGGTAGGCCAACCAAGACCCCGCTTCACCCTGAGGTTCAGGCGTATCCTATCCCGAAGATTAAGATGCCAACTGTAAAGTTCGACGGAACTACAGACCCGGAAGATCACCTGGCTGCGTACGAAAGTCACATGGGCATGTACGACGCCGACGACGCAGTCTGGTGCAAGATCTTCCCCACCACCCTGGTGGGCCTAGCCCAGGGTTGGTTCAGGGACCTCCCGCAGGGGTCAATCTCTTTTTTCATCGAACTGGCAGAAATGTTCCTGGATCAGTATGCTGGAAACAAAAGACGACGTCTCACCCGTTTCGACTTGATGACCCTCAGGCAAAAGATCGAAGGGCGAGACTATCAGGGAATATCTGAAGAGGTTCGACTTATCGTTCCAGCAGGTAAAGGAAATTGACGACCCGACAGCAGCGTATGCACTAACCAACTCCCTGCTACCCGGCGAAATGAAAAACCAAATGATCAGGGCCCAGCCTGAGACCCTGGCCAAGGCCAGAAAGATTGCAGAGGGGTTTATGCTGCAGGAAGAGTTCCACAGCCTGCCGGAGACCCCCGCAGGCCCCACGAAACAGCAGGGGGGACCGCAGGGTGGACGCGGTAGAAACGAGTCCGGAAGACATAGAACTGAGGAAGGGGATACCCCTAAAAAGGAGCGCACTGTCTACCAGCCCAGGTTCGACAGTTACACAGCCCTTAACAAATCCAGGGCGGAAATCTTCGAGCTGGAAAAGGAAACTGCTAAATGGAATCGCCCGAGCAAACCGCGCAGTCCAAAAGGGGACCCCAAGAAATTCTGCACTTTCCACGACTGTGTAGGCCACACCACCGAAGAGTGTCGCCACCTGAAAGACGAAATTGAGAAGCTGATCAGGAATGGCTGGTTGGCCAACTACGCAGCCAGGAATAAATCTAAAAAAGAAGCGCCTGAAAAGCCTGAAGGCTCGGTACAGAACCGCCTGGTAATCCATGTAGTATCAGGGGATGCCGAAGGCCTAGCCGAAGGGGGCAGAAAAGGCAAATTCGTGAGCTAAGGAACCAAATCTGCTACGCTGAAAGAGCAGGAAGCCCGAAGGGGGTAACACTGAGCATCACCCCCGAAGATGCAGGGCGGGTGGTATACCCTCACAGCGATCCCCTGGTGCTATCCTTGGTAATCAGCAACCACATTGTTTGGAGGTGCATGGTGGACACCGGTGCCTACACGAATTTGCTGTACAAAGACGCCTTCGACAAAATGGGTCTGGAAAAAAAGGCACCTACGACCTGCCCCTGGGTCATTATATGGGTTTAGCGGAGCAGACATACTGCCCATGGGGATCATAGACCTACCTGTAACATTTGGGGAGGGAGCTACTGCCAGAAATGTCAGGGCATCATTCGTTGTAGTAGACGCAAAGTCTGCTTACAACGCCCTGATCAGCAGAGCCACCCTGGACGAAATTGAAGCGGCCATATCAATCAGGGCTCTCACTATAGCCTATGTTACTGATTTCGGCCTAGAAGGGAAAGTGCGCGGAGACCAGGAGTCGGCCAGACAGTGCTACTCCGTGGCCCTGCAGGCTCACGAAAGCGAAAGAAAAGGAAAAAGAAAAGCCGACAGTTCCCCCAGCAGGGAAGGCGAGATTCCAGCCGGTAATCAGGCGCCAAGCCACCTGGAACCTGGGGGAGAAAGCATGCTGGTAGACCTAGAGCCGGGGAGGCAAGTCCTTATAGGGGCTGACCTGGAAGAGTCCTACCAGGCCGAACTGGTCGAGCTGTTGAAAGAAAACAAGGATGTATTCGCCTACTCGGCGGACGAGATGCCAGGGGTCGATCCAGCGTGTATCGTTCACAAGCTGAACGTAAGCACGGACGCCCGCCCTGTGAAGCAGAAAAAGCGGAATATGTCCGCAGAGAAAGACCTGGCAATCAAGGAAGAAATTGATAAACTTTTGAAGGCAGACTTTATCGAGGTTTGTGACTACCCAGAGTGGCTGGCAAATATGGTCATGGTCAAAAAATCATCAGGAGCATGGAGAATGTGCGTGGACTTTACGAACCTCAACAAAGCCTGCCCGAAGGACTGCTACCCACTCCCCAGGATCGACCAACTGGTAGATGCTACCAGTGGGTATACTATGTTGAGCTTCCTGGATGCCTTCTCAGGGTATCATCAGGTGTACTTATGGCAGCCGGACAGGGTGAAGTGCGCATTCATCACTAGTTCAGGCACCTACATGTACAAGATGATGTCATTCGGGCTGAAAAACGCAGGAGCCACGTACCAACGCCTGGTCGACAAGGTGTTCGAAAGTCAAAAAGGCAGGAACATAGAAGCCTATGTCGATGACGCCATTGTGAAGAGTAAAGGAGACAAAGAGCACCTGGCCGACCTGCGGGAGACCTTCTCCTCCCTACGCGCCTACAAAATGAAACTCAATCCGAAGAAGTGTACGTTTGGGGTCCGTTCCGGAAAATTCTTGGGTTTCTTGGTCAGCTCTCGAGGGATAGACGCTAACCCCGAGAAAGTTCAGGCTGTTCTGGACCTTCCTGAGCCAAAGACCATCAGGGACATCCAACGTTTGACAGGCCGCATGGCCGCCCTGGCACGATTTATCGCCAGGTCAGCAGACAAGTCAACCCCATTCTTCAAAGTACTGAAAGGCAACAAGCAATTCAAATGGGAGGACGAGCAAAAAGAAGCATTCGGGCAGTTGAAGGAGCATTTAAAGAAACTCCCCACCCTGGCGAGACCAGTGGCAGGGGAAAAACTCTTCCTCTTCATCGCCGTAACCAATGTGACAGTCAGCGCGGTCATCTTGAGGGAGGAAGCAGGCGCTCACACCCTGGGGGCAGCAGAGAAGAATTATCCTATGGTCGAGAAAGCAGCCTACGCGGTTGTTATAGCGGCCAGAAAGTTGAGGCCATACTTCGACGCACACCCTGTCGTAGTGCTGACAGACCAGCCCCTAGAGAAGGTGCTGGAAAAATTTGAAAAGTCAGGCAGACTGCTAAAGTGGGCTATCGAGTTGAGCGGACTGGGGATAACATACCAATCAAGAATAGCCATCAAGGCCCAGGCCTTGGCCGACTTTCTGGCAGAATGTTCCCACTCTGAGGAGGATAGCCCAACCCCCGGTGAGTGGATAGTATACACCGATGGGTCCTCCACGGCTAATGGAGCAGGGGCCGGAGTGGTATTGACCAGCCCAGAAGGGACCGACTTTGAGCATGCCCTCAGATTTGTCTTCCCCGCGTCAAACAATGAAGCTGAGTACGAAGCAGTGCTCGCAGGCGTCAATCTAGCCAAAGCCGCAGGCGCGGAACGGATCGTCCTGGCAACAGACTCCCAACTCATCGCCAACCAAATCAATGGAGAGTATGAGGCTAGGGACCAGACGATGGCCGCGTACCTAGAAATGGTGAAGAGAGAACTATCAGGCCTGAAATCATATGAAGTCAGACAGATCCCCCGATCCCAGAACAATCGGGCAAACGCCCTGTCAAAACTGGCTAGTTCCAGCCTGCAGGATATAAGAAGGTCAGTATGGGTGGATGTCATCCAGGAAAAATCTACCGTCCCCCGCCAAACCATCGGCGCGGTGGAGGAGGCAGGCCCTGGAGATTGGAGGACCCCTATCATCCTGTTCAAGAAACACGGAATCTTACCAACTAACCCCGTACAAAAAAAGAAAAATGCCGGCAAGGGCCGCATGGTTCATCATAATGGGAGAAGACTTGTACAAGAAATCTTTCTCGTCCCCCCTGCTCAGGTGCCTGGGGGCAGAGCAGGCAGCGGAAGTTTTAGATGATATCCACTCTGGCATATGTGGTCATCACATAGGAGGAAAGTCGCTGGCACACAAGGCCTTGAGAGCCGGATACTATTGGCCGACCCTGCTAGCCGACGCCAAAGACTTGACTCAAAAGTGCAGAAAATGCCAGCTTTTCGCCCCATCCATCCATGCCCCGGCCCAAGAGCTCAGGCCAATCCTATCTCCCATCCCCTTCGCTCAGTGGGGGATGGACATATTAGGACCCTTTGCGGTGGCCACCGGGGGGAGAAAATTCTTAATCGTAGCTATCGACTACTTCACCAAATGGGTAGAAGCTGAGGCAGTGCCTAACATCACCGAGCCTGCGGTCAGGAAGGTGATTTGGCGGAACATTATCACTAGGTTCGGCCTGCCGAAAATGCTGGTGTTTGACCATGGAAGGCAGTTCGATAATGATCCCCTGAGAATCTGGCTGGAAGGCCATAACATCGCAGTTGCCTACTCTGCCGTTTGCCACCCTCAGACCAACGGACAGGCAGAGGCAGCCAACAAGCAGATCCTGAATGGCCTTAAGAAAATGGTAGATGACCTCAAGGGCAGGTGGGCCGACGAGGTCCCCAGCATACTCTAGTCAATCCGGACCACCCGAAAGGAATCTACGGGCCAGACCCCGTTCGGCCTGGTATATGGTGCAGAGGCTCTACTACCAATCGAGGCCAGGATCCCCTCCCTGCGCTCCCTACAATACGACCAGGCTGAAAATGAAGAAGCGATGGCTGAGGCCTTGGATCTAGTCAGTGAGGTGAGGGAGGAAGCCAGTACCAATATCGTCGCCTACCAACAACGAATGAGGAAGGCATACAATAAGAGAGTACATCAGCGAAATTTTCAGATGGGTGATCTAGTCCTCAGAAAAACACAGGCCGTGGGAAAATCAAGAGAGCACGGCAAACTCAGCGCTAACTGGGAAGGTCCGTACCAGTTAACTCAAATCTTAGGGCCAGGCACGTATAAAATCGCCAATCTAGAGGGCCAAGAGTTGAGTGCTCACTGGAACGCAGACACCATGAAGAAATATTATGTTTAAGCAGAGTCTTAAAATAGTCTTCGTTTCTTAAAATTAGCGGAGAACGGTCAAAGAATGTCGACGGCTCCGACCATCCTTGTGTTAGATTTTTACAAAGAAATGAAAGGAGCTTCCAAGTCTATACTCGTTGTCTGTTCAAACTTGCGTTTTCACACACAAACGAGCAGGGGGCAATAGGGGGAGGCCCCCTATTGCCAAGACCAAGGAAAATAGCCCCCCAACAAAAATTCAACGCCTCCCTGCAGGCAGGGGGCAGGCCCCCTGGACCCTGACCAAGAGCCAGGGACAGGCCGAACGAACAAGGACTGGGGGCAAGCCCCCCAACCTTGTATAAAAAACACAGCCACCCTGCTTACCCCTGGGCAGGCAGAGGGCAGGCCCCCCTGGACTCTGACCAAGAGCCAGGGACAGGCCGAACGAACAAGGACTGGGCGCAAGCCCCCCAACCTTGTATAAAAAACACAGCCACCCTGCTTACCCCTGGGCAGGCAGGGGGCAGGCCCCCTGGACTCTGACCAAGAGCCAGGGACAAGCCGAACAAACAAGGACTGGGGGCAAGCCCCCCAACCTTGTATAAAAACGCAGCCACCCTGCTTACCCCTGGGCAGGCAGGGGGCAGGCCCCCTGGACTCTGACCAAGAGCCAGGGACAGGCCGAACGAACAAGGACTGGGGGCAAGCCCCCCAACCTTGTATAAAAAACGCACACCCTGCTCGCCCCTGGGCAGGCAGGGGGCAGGCCCCCTGGACTTTGGCCAAAAGCCAGGGACAGGCCGGATGAACAAGGACGGGGGGCAAGCCCCCCAACCTTGTACAAAAAAAAAAACAACAAGTGCCACCCTGTTTACCCCTGGGCAGGTGGGGGCAGGCCGTACTCTATGGAGAACAAAGAAAGCAGGAATAAAGGACAAACATTCAAAAATCAATTCAGGAAAGAGTAGTACGGTTTGAACAAAGCCCAAAATAAAGATCCGGAAAGGTCAGAACATTACAGACAAACTGGCCATACTAAGGCGCAGCATAAAAAGTTATCGACAAAGAGAAAAAGCCTAAGCATCAGGCACACCATGGTTGGGACCAGCAGCCTCCTTGAGGGTTCCGGCCGCCAGAGCTTCGTTCTTGGCAGCATAAAGGTTTCGAAATGCGTCCTCGTCAAAGACAGGAAACATTTCCTTGATTACCTCCATAACAAGCTCCAAGGAGGAAGTAGCCCCATTTTCAAAGCTCAAGTCCGTGGCAGCTTCAGCTTCCTTCAGGATGGCATCTTTCTCATCTTGCCACCCAGCCTGAGCCTGTTTGAAGTCTGAGCTGATTTTGGACAGCTCTTCCTCCAGATCAGCTGCCTTCTTCTTGAAATGCTCCATCTCAGCCAGGGACGTTTTAGCACGCTCCACTGCCAGGCGGCTCTCCTTCAATTCCACCTCCAGCTTGGACGCCTCCCTTACAGCCTGCTCCCCCTGAAGTCTCCACTGATTGGCCTGCCCCTTCGCTTCCTCCAGCTCGCTCTCCTGCTTTGTCAGCCTGTCCTTCAAGCCAATAATCAGGGTCACATCCCTTTCAACCACGGCTAGGCGATCCTGATACATCAACACTATCGCCTGCAGCACAGTGGAACTCTGCGTTCTCCTCCAAGAGAGAAGTGCCCGGGACGTCGTGAGCAGGGCGTTTCGCCTCCGGGGTCTCCACATCAGCCTCCAAGTCAACCATAGGCACAGTCCCTGGAGTCTCCCTATTCCTCTTTCTCCTACAGACCAAGGGAGCGCTCTCCCTAGTCTGCTCAGAGTCCGCAGGGTGAGAACCCTGGGAAATGTGGGTCCCAGCAGGGGAGCCATCCTGCCGGTGAGCATGGGAGGGGGTCGCCACAGAAGAAACTTCAGCCTCCCCACCCTGAGCATTGGGAGAAGGAGCCGCCGGTTTTAGCCGGGGAGGGAAGGGGAGTCGTCGGCCAGAGGCGAATTCCTTCACAAACCTCATCAAGTTCTTCTCTCCCTTCTTGAAGCTAGAGGGAAGAGATGGGACCTTTCGAGCAACAAAAAATTCCTCAGTCAGGCCAAGCCTCCTCACCTGTTTCTTGGTCCAAAGGCGAGAAGCAGCACCTGCAAGACGGGTAAATAGCCAGTTAAGGAAACCGGGACGGAAACCTCGAGAAAAATCATCAGGCCAGTTGAAGCCCCTAAACTACCTTCAAGGCCGGGAATCAGGCCCAGCGGGGTCAGATATTCATCCGTGGTGATAAGATCTGCGTGAGGAAGCCAGAAAGCAGGCTCATTGGGGGGAGCCCCCTCAGTAACCTTAAATTTCTCAACCAAGTTTTCGTCCGCCTGGCTCAGCTTCACCTTCAGGTCTTTTCCCCCGACGCCCGGATGATATTCTTCACGGGTTTCCATGCGGGTATGCACGTGATTCCTAAAATGCCTAGGGATCCGCCACCCTGAGGCGCTATGTACATACAGAAAATTGTCTTTCTAGTCTTTCAGGCTGTTTAAAGCCGGCCAGACCAGAGCGTATTTTTTCGACTTCAGAATGGACCAGTACCCCGGGGAGTCATCCCCCCTTGATGAAGACACCATTTGTAGCCAAGTCATGGCGCGCAGGGCATCAATAGAGGGCCCCTCCCCATGGAAGAGACAAGTCCAGGTGTAGGCCACCAAGGTCCTGATCGCTGAGGCAGTCAGCTGGGCAATGGCCACGTTCATCCTCCTAAAAACCTCCTCCAAGAAGGGGTGTAGAGGGAATCGCAGGCCGAATTCCAGGCTTTTGTGGTAGACAGCCACACAGCCGTCAGGAGGGCAACACACCGTATCTCTCTCCCCGGGAATTATAACGGTGTACCCCTCCCCAAAGTGATAGAATTTCTCAATCTCCCCGGCAGCATTACTCTCCAGAATCAGGTCTCGATTCTTGGTCTCAGGGTAGGTTCTCAAAGGAACCAGGTATTTGCGTTTATCCAAGAAATACTTTTTTCCTTTTTCCCTGGGAGCAAGGCCGGCAATGGTAGAGGGGTCAATCTCCAATGCACCGTCGTCGGAGTCGACAACGTCAAAAGGAGCGGGTTCGGGTGAGTTGGCGCCCCCATCTTCCTCGGGGCGGTTCCCCCCGCCGGGTTTGACCCCAGACGAAGAGGCTAAGTCGGATCTCCCCCCTCTCCTATCCTCCGTCCCTCAAGACGATGGACTAAAAGTAAGAGCGCGAGCGCGAGACATTCTATTTCGCGAAGGAGTATGAGAAAAAGGAAGAAAAACGAAGAGTTGGAATCAAGATTCTAACCTAGAAAGATGACCGTCGCTGAAAAAGTCCGAAGTTAGGCGCTCCTCAAAATCTTGAAAGAGTTCTCAGCAGCAAAGAGAGTGAGGAAGAAGCGAAGGTTTGAGTTTCGAAAATGCTAAAAAGGGAATTAGGGGAAGAAAATGGGCTTATATAGGTTTGGGCAGTCGAAGGGTCACCTCTCTCTGCAAAACTCTCCCCGCAAGTTACCCCCCACGTGTCACGTCTCTAACAACCAACCTCCTCATCCCAAGAAAGCCTCGAGAAGGCAAATAGGCGTCAGGAGAATTTATTTTCTCAGTGACATCATTCTCCCTCCATTCAAATAATAATAATAATAAAAACAAGAGCAAATAATAGCAAATAATAAAAATGCCACATGTAAACAAAGCTGCCTGGTTTTTTCATTAAGTTAGAGAAAACCCGAAAAACGGGCAAGTTACATCGCATGCAAGCAAGAAACACAAAAAGAGCCCCTGTCTCTGGCTCACCACGCCTGCACCCCTCAGTCAGGCCTAATCATCATCAAAGCCTGGGGAATAATCCCCAGGGCTGTTGCACCCCCCTGCATCGGATCCGCAGTCCCAATCATCAGAGTCCTTGAAGGGATCCGCTGAGTCGTCATAATCACCCCGACCGGAGGAGTAACCCTGACCGTCACTGTCGCCGGAATCCCGGCTGCTAACATCCCAGTCCCTACCATAAGGGACTGTTTCAGTATCATCGCAAGAGCCGCAGCCCACTTTCCTCTTCAGGGGAGAAGAAGGGCCCGACTCAGGAGAAGAGGCCAACTCTGAGCAGCCGGGGTCGAACTGCTCAGGGTGTAGCCATGGAAAACACTCATGGCACCCCCTGTCGAAACAACCCCCGCCCTGGGGGCAGCGCCTGAATTTTGGAGCGGCTGGAGAGGCCCTCTGAGGGCGCTTGCCCGCCTTGGCAAGAGTACTTGAGCTTCCGGTGACGTCGAGCGCGGGGCCGCCGGCTACGGCGCAGAATGAGAAAAGACGCCCGGGGGTACTTTAGCTTCCAACGCCCCGTAAAGCGACGGGACACCACGCGAGCCCCTTGGCAAAAAAGTACTTTGGTAATCCACGACATTTTCTTTGAAAAAAAAGAAGAAGAGAAGGTTGGAGATGGGTCGTGAAAATGGCAAAGGAAGTGCAATTTATACGAAAAAGGAGGCCGAGACATTAAATGGCATCCCAACTACTTTGACAGGGGGCACGACCAATCAGCACACCAGCACGCTGCCCCAAAATCCATTGGGTATAGAAAGCAATCATCACTAAAAGAACATTCCAACCTCGGGAACAAGCACCGCATTAAATGCAAGAGAGTTCAAGAGTCAACTGCACCCCATCTCAAGAGACGCCTGCCAAGAGGAAGACCCCGCCTCCCTCTGGCCGGCGTAGGCCAATTGATGGGAGTTGACCAAGTACCACGGGTCACCCGCCTGCGGCGCCCCGGAAAGACTCGCCCCCAGGGTGAATCTAGAATCACCCGTCAGGCCTCCCTGCGAAGGACTACGGTGAGAACTCCAAAAGGCTTGCGCCTACTCGGCAGGGTCCGCCGCCAGCCAAGCAGGGCCACCAAGTCCCCTGCGTGCTGGTTTCCAGGGTGCCCAAACCCCCAATACGAGCAGGGGAACCCGAGGGCCCATCCGTCATTCCGCCTCAGGTAATGGAAAATGGGTGGATGAGGAGAGGCCACGTGTCGTCCTCACGTCCACCCATTCTCCCGCTCTTTTCCCTCTCCTCCTCTCTCTCTTGTGGGAAGGTATAAATACCCACCCATTTCCCACTTAGAGGGGGTTGGATTTTCTCTCTCTAGACTCTTACTCCCAAAAACGCCGCCTGGCTCCTCACGAGCTAGGTTCATCAAGGCTTTCACGGACTGACTTAGGCATCGGAGAGGGTTCCCTCGGACAACCTCTGGGGCCCTGTGCGTTCATTGTGCAGGGAGCAGGCCAGCTTCGCCGGGTAGAGTCCGACCCAAGGAGTAGGAAGAAGGAGAGAGCCGTTAACTCAATCAAGCAGCGTTCAAATACTAAAACCCGAACTCGTAATCGGGTTGATTGTTTCCGTAACCGGAACAATATAGAATCATCACCGTACCTTATTTTAATTGTTTCAATGTGGGATAATTTTAATTTTGTAGTCTTATTAAGACTTTTTTAAACTCAAAATGTTGTTGGTTGATATTTAAATACAATGATTACTCTTATTTAGTAGAAACTAGTTGTGATGGCCGTGCGATGCACGGGTGCAACAATAACATTATAATATGATGTCCTACGATCAACTAATTATCATCGTTTTTAATTCTGCTAATTTAATTTGATACTCAACCCTGTTATTACAATCTACTAACTATGCTTGGCTAATATTATGCTACTTTGGCGGAAGTGGTCAGTCAATAGTACATATCGAGGCATTCCACTTACTTGAACCCCAGTTCGACGATTCCTACAATCGAAATGAACAACCTTTGGGCTGACCCTGAATACGAATCGATTAGGAGCATAAACATATAAAATCCAACATTAACTTTGTCACATAATCTAGATCTATCCTATCATTCTAATTTTTTTACTTAAAAAAGGTAAAAAAAAAAAATTAGGCATTCGAACTATTTATGACCCGTATTCTAACCATAACTATAACCTGACCCATGAGTCCATGACTCATATTTGACCCGACCTGCCCAACAGGTCTAGTACCTACATTAGTTATCTGGTGAAACAAATGATGTTCATCAAGATACCATCACCTATGTCCGTTAGCAATATAAATATGTCTGTGACAACTCAGATGAAACAATGAGTTTATCTATATCTTTTACTCTCTAACCATTTGATTTTCTACATTGAATATATTGAATGTATGGTATCAACTTGCTCTAAATTTGACCCGACCCGCAAACCTGCCCCATCCCATTTGTTGTTTTTAGAGTCATGAACCTGTTTTTCTTACCCGAATCTTAAGGGTGTGGATGGATAATAAAATGAGAGAGAAAGCTAAGGGAGTAGTGGAAAGGGAAAAAGAGAAGGGAAAGTGTCGGGAAGGGGAGGGAGAATGGAGATGATACATTTTCCCTCCAAATTTTGTCTATTTTGGATAGAGTGGATCATGGGTCGTACCGTCCTCCCGTCTGGCCCTAATTTTTAGCGGGCTTGGACACAACATTTTCAATAATATACAAAAGTCCGATCCGCGAACATGTCGCAAGCCGACTTGTCCGTGGGTCAAAATTTTACCCTTAGCCCTGCCCATGTCCGACCCGAACTCGCATATAGATTACCTCTAATTTTGGAGGGAAAATATTTTGCTTTGGAGGAGAGGAATGGAGAAATCCATTTTACTTTCACCTATAAATCCCTTCGTCCCATTTTGCTAACCAAACAAAGGAACTTGCTTAGATCACTTTTCTTCCCCTCCATTTCCTTCCAAATTAATCTTTCAAAACATACCTAAATGACCTATTAATTTTGGACCATGACGTGGACTGACCTATTCAACTCGTTGGAAAAAAGAGACTACAAAGCCTTAGTCTAAAATCTCAGCTCAAGCCAACATATTCATATGCCTATTTTGCTAAAATTCTAGTTATTCGATATAATTAATTATTATATGTTATTCTTTTATTTTAATGTAAATTTGTGTCTAGTCTTAACTTAAATTATCTAATAATTTTAGTATATTATTCTCTTGTACAATTGTACATAGGTAGACCAATACAAATTCTTACTTTACATAGAGAGCAATTTTAATACTTCCCCCTTCCATAAGTGTACTACTCATTATATATTCGATCATTAGGTGGTATAAAATAATCAAATTGATATAACACTGATGGGGGGAGGAAGTGCATTATTCTTCTAGCTTGCGACGGGTCAAGTGCAACCTATGTAGGGTAGATTTATTTTGAGGTAAAAACGTGGTGTTAATTATAATAGATCAACTTCCGCAAGGTCAATTGCACCTTGCGGGAAGTTCGAAACAATTACAGTTGAAGAACCCACGACATTACAGAGGCGGGCAACCCAATGAGCAACCGTATTCCCCCCACGTTTAACATGCAAACAAAGAGCAGAGCTAAATTGATCTAACAGCAAAGAGATATCATCCAAGACACTTCCAACCGGGCTTCTCCACACACTTCGCTTCAATACATTCCGCACCGTATTAAAGGAGTCACTTTCGACGAGAACATCTTCATACCCACGCATCTTTCCCATACGTAGACCAAAAATGACCGCTTTAGCTTCGGCAATCTCCGGAGTCCATCTAGCCGTCACCCTCGTACTGCCCAGCAACAAAATCTGACCATTCTCATCTCGGATCACAGCTCCAAGGCCCACTGTATCATCCCCAAAGATCGCAGCATCCACGTTAATTTTCACCAGCCCCCGACTCGGTTTTGTCCACGAATTACCTCCAACACCCTGGTAAGCACCTCCCTGGCAAACCACACAATCTTGGTATTGTTGATAGTCACAAACCAGAGTATGTAGCCCATGTGCAATAACAGTAGGTGGCAGCGGGTCCTCCTCGAAGATCAGCGAGTTACGAATTGTCCAGGTCATCCACGCACGGGTCAAAAAACGAATTTTCTCCTGGCCATCAAGCCGTTCCAGAATCCAGGAAAGAGTAGCAGAGAACAATCCTCTCGGGGCATCCGACACGAGTTGCTCAAACTCAGAGTCCGTCCACACCCATCTTGTTTTTGAGCATTCAAACAGAGCATGGATTGTGTCCTCTGCAAAAGCTGTGCACAGGGTACAAACTGGGGAGTCAATACAGTGCCGGGAGTATAATCGTTGTCGGACAGCAAGCATCTCAGAACTCGCTCGCCAAGCAAAGTGAGCGAGTTTTGGTGGGATCCGTAGGCTCGAAATCGTTCGCCAAAGAGAGTGATTCAGTGCAACCCCATTAATGTCTGCACTCGGTCCAAAACCGTTCATACCCAGCCGGTAAGCAGAGCTCACGGAGAAGATGCCATCCTTATTTGGCCACCAATACAAACAATCAGGGCTAGCTTTCATACTTAACGGGACCTCAAGGACAGCTCTCACATCCCGCTCTGAAAGAAACTCCTGGAGTTTCGGGATATCCCATTCGCGCCTCTCTCCATTTATAAACTCAGCAACAGTCATGGCTGCATCGGCCTCGAGATTTGGGGTTGGAACCCGGCTTGCAGATGGACCTGGTAGCCACGCATCGGACTAAACATTAATATTCGATCCATCTCCGACCCGGTACTTAAGACCGTCAAGTAAAAGCGGCTTTGCCCCCCATATACTCCTCCAAGTATAGCTAGGATCGTATCCTCTTCTAGCATCCAAAATCGATGTATTTTTGAAATACCTAGCCTTCAAGACACGGCCTGCCAACGAGGACGGGTTTGTGTACAATCGCCATACTTGTTTCGCCAATAGTGCCTGGTTAAACACCCTCAAATCTCGAAAACCCATCCCGCCTTTAGCTTTTGGTATGCACAGCTTCTCCCACACGACCCAATGGAGCTTCCTCCTAGCATCGGTCGATCCCCACCAGAAGCGAGCCATCGTTTTATGTAACTCTGTAATAATACCCTCTGGAATCAAGAAGACACTCATCATATAAATTGGGATGGCTTGAGCCACCGCCTTAAGCAGTATTTCCTTCCCCGGTTTAGATAGCAACTTTTCCTTCCACCCATTTATTTTTTTCCAGATCCTATCTTTCAACCCCGAAAAAATCACCTTTTTCGACCTTCCTATCATAGTCGGGAGACCAAGATACTTCTCATACCGCTCTACCACACGGACCCCCATCGCTCTACAAACCTCATCTCGCACACGATTGATAACTTTTTTACTAAAGACAACCTCCGTTTTGGCATAATTGATTTTCTGTCCCGAAGCTCCTTCATATTGGCTAATAATATTAGCTATTGTCGAGCATTCTGCCAGAGTCGCCCTAGCAAAAAGAATACTATCGTCCGCAAAGAATAAGTGTGAAATAGCAGGGGCCCCCCTGCACACTCGCATCCCGTGGATCTTACCCAGCTGAACAGCACGCCTCATAAGGTAGGAAAAAGCATCTGCACAAATAAGAAACAAATACGGGGAGATTGGATCTCCTTGTCTCAGGCCACGCGAGGGAGTCACTCTTCCCGTCAATTCGCCGTTAATAGCAAATTGATGAGAAACCGAGCTCAAGCAGTCCATCACCCGCCTCACCCACAGCTCCGAAAAACCCAATTTCGACATCATTGCCTCAAGAAAAGGCCACTCCACACGGTCGTAGGCCTTACTCATATCTAACTTCAGAGCAATGTTCCCTTTTCGCCCCTCCCCACCTCGTTTCATTGCGTGGAAGATTTCGAAGGCTATGAAGGCATTATCCGTAATAAGTCGCCCCGGGGTAAAAGCACTTTGTTCCTCAGTAATAATATCATTCATAAACGGTTTCAAGCGATTTGTCAGCATCTTTGAAATAATTTTATAAATTACATTACACAGACTAATCGGTCTAAACTCCGTCATCTTTCTCGGCTCTGTCGTCTTTGGGATAAGAACTACAGAAGTATTATTAACCCGATGCAGGCCTCCCCCCTCCACCCACCATTCACGGACAAAACGGCAAACTTCCGGGCCCACTATATCCCAATGCTTTTGATAGAAGATGGCGTGCATCCCATCAGGTCCCGGTGCTTTATTAGGGTGCATATCAAAAACAGCTTGCCTTACCTCATCATCTTCGATCGGACCTGCTAGTTTCATGTTCATATGTGTCGTAACCCTAGCATCGACAGATTCCAGAACATCCTCCACACCTCGGGCCTCATCCGCCTGAAACAACCCCTGGAAATAAGACGTAGCAGTACGTCCAATCTCACCATCACTCGTGCACCACCGTCCCTCATCGTCTTCCAGCCCCTTAATTGTATTTCGCTTGCGTCTCTGACTCGCCTTGTGATGGAAATATTTTGTATTCTTATCACCGTCACGTAGCTCATTTTTTCTAGCTCGAGCGAACCAATAAGACTCCTGTTTTCGACGAAGGCCGTCCAACTCCGCTACAAGTTGTTCGCATCTCCCGAGCATAATTGCAGATGGTTCGCGTTTCTGCCACTCCACTAATGCTGCTTCATTTTCAATGATCTGTTTTTTAATGTCGCCAAACGTGGATTTAGCCCAACTTGACAGCTCCCGAGCACATCTCCCCACCCTTTCATCAATCGTCCCTTCCCCCTGATCAACCCACGCCCTCCTCACTACCTCCTTGCAGCCCGTATCAGCAAGCCAGAAAGCTTCAAACCGGAAACGGGACCTTCTTCTGTTTCGTCCCTGCTGAGAACCATGTTCCAGGACAATGGGAGCGTGGTCCGATGCATAAATTGGAAGGTGTCGAACCACCATGTCCGGGAACCATTGTCTCCAGCTAAGATTCGCCACCCCTCGATCCAGCCGTTCCCTAATCACGCGACCCACAACTCTCCCCCGCTGCCATGTGAACATATTTCCCCGGAAACCCAAGTCATGTAAATCACAGTCTGCTAAGGCATCACGAAAAGAATTCATTTCGCGATCACTTCTCACAACCCCTCCCTCCTTCTCCGTAGAACAAAGTATTTCATTGAAATCTCCAAAAACCACTCGAGGCATGTTATTATTAGCACTAAGGTTCCGTAGCAGATTCCATGTTTTGTACTTTTCGCTTGCCCGCGGCCAGCCATAGACCCCTACTGCTTGCCAATATCCTCCCCTTGTCTCATCCTTCACTCGAACACACACGTGATTATGATCGTAAGTGACAAGCTCTGCCTCAATATTCTTCCACCATAAACCGATACCGCCCGATCGACCCCGACTATTTAGACAAACACCATTAGTAAACCCACATTTATTCCTAACTTTCTCTAACTCGCTCGCCTTAATCATCGTCTCCATTAAGAAAACGATGTTTGGGCCCTCCCTCCAGCACCTATCTTGGAGGGTATTAACCGTCATGGGATTGCCCAGCCCCTGACAGTTCCAGCTTAGGATTTTCATTGGTCTTCGCGGAGCTGTTCTATGACAGTCTCCGCTACTTTAAGGTTGTGCAACTTCTTCCGATGGACCCCCTCCTCCACGATCAAACACTTGTTCGCGGTATCACGAGTAACATCCGGGTCTTCACCCATCTCACGGTCACGCTTTCTTCCTAAACTTCCATCCTCCTCTCTCAATTGCTCACTTTTCCCACCCGCTTCTCTTGTCCCTGCTCTCCGAACAGCTTTGAAGAGCTTCGTCCTCCGCCTATGCTCCAAGGGTTGGAACTCACCCCCGGAGCTCACAGGCTCAGTTACACGGTTGGCGATCCCCATGATCACATCAGGAGCTATTCGACTAACCGCATCACTACTCCCCGAATTACCACTTCCGTCCTCCTTGGTGCGAGACACAGAATTCTTCTCCACTAAGGACACACTCCTTAACATCTCTACCATCTTACCCAACTCCTTTTCTTCCTCCAGCTTCTCATCCTCCCCTTCCTCAAACAATTTCTTAGCACAACTCATCGAGTTATTCGAGGAGTCGCTAGTTTGTGGTCGAGCAACCCGCCAAGGTGAAGCTTTCAGCCATTCTCCAAACCTCCTTCCTTCCCCAACCGGTCCGTTCCTCTCCCTACAGACTTTCTCCCCATGACCAAGGTGGCCACACACATAACAGTAAATTGGGAGACTCTCGTACGCCACCCTCGCCTTCCACGTTTTCCCACCCTTTTTTTTCAACGTAACGGAATCTAACAGAGCCTTCCTAACATCAATCACAATCCTCAGCCTCATAGATCTATTAATCGCCGGATTGACCGATTCATCCATATCAACAAAAGACCCCAAAACATTTCCAATATTCGTCACATTCTCCATATTATTACGACCCATAACTGGGAGATCATAAATACGTGCCCATATCGGAGAAAAGAAAAGGGGTACCTCTGTGGGAATTGCGTCACCATCGAGAGCGGCAAGAACCATCAAGTGTCGATCGAAATGCCAGGGTTGTTCCTTCAGTACTCTAGCCTTATCCGCAGCATCATCAAACTTAAATGTGAACACTTTTTTCTGTTTCTCAACTACCTCCCCCACCACCGGAGCCTTCGTTCTCCATGCTGTGCACATGGTGTCAATGACAGCTTTCAGGTTTACCCGGCGGTCCGTCCATAACCTCCCCACGATACACTCCTGGGAGGCACCCTCCACATCTCCATCCTCCTCCACCGACCACTCAACTTCAGCCGCTCCCCCGCGCTCCAGATCTCCATCATCAGCACCAATTTCTTCCACATTCAGATCGATGCGAGGACGATGTATTTGTTGCGCCATAACCGTAAAAAAACGAGACAGAAAGACTTACAAGGAAAAAGGTGCTTTTAGAAAACCTAGTACCACAGCGGACTTTTGTGAAAAGAGACTTACGAGACAGATTGATCTGTGAAACAGAGAAATCCTGACACACAGAAAGCGACAATCCTAGATTTCCTTAGGGTTGGCACCCCTCCCAAGGAAAAACCCTAGAGGGAACTAAATTACCTATGTAGGGTAGATAAGACAAAAGCAAAATGTTCTATTTAAATTATATTCATTTTATTTTTAATTATTTAATCAATTGTTCTATTTAAATGTTTTTAATTTCATGAAAATGTTGAATTAGTTAAAATAGTTTAATCAAATTTGTAGTGTTAAAATTTTTTTAAAATTTAAATGTGTTCTAATTTAAGTTTGTATTTAAGAATCCAAAAACTATTGGAGATTACCATGTCGCTCGAAAAACATCTTGCAGTGAATGTTTATTGAATGTTTATTGATTCAGCGTAGTTATTTTTATATATCAATTAATTTTAAGTTAAATCATCTACCACTCTTAGTATTTCGTACTCCCTCCGAGTCTGAATGATCTTCCCCTTTGTTTAATATATGTGAGGTATATTTTAATAAAAGAGGAAGATCATTCAGACTCGGAGGGAGTATATTGCTTGCTTATATATCGAGAGACTAAAGTTGTGCTCTCGAGTTGAACATTACCCCCTCCGACCCACTAAGATTGCTCCGTTTTATAAAAATTCTCACATATAATGAGAAAATAGGGCGATCTTTTTACGACGGATGTAGTATTATACCTAACAAAACTTGGGTTGAGTTGACTAATATTTATATGATTGTTGTACTAATATTTATATATGAATTGTGAAATAATATTTTTATATATGATTCTTAGTGTTTTACAAAAGTTGGATTCTTCGCTCGAAAAAAAAAAGCTTCCTTTAATTATATATATGTTGATTCATAACCTCATCATAATTTTTCGATGTGGAGAATTACTTAACTTGGTTGATGTCTAAGGAAAAAAATTATAATTAGTCTTTTGTGTATAGTCTTAAGAACCTTTTTAAGACTCATCATAATTTTTCGGATGTGGGATAGTTTTAAGTTTCACCTTATTATAATTTTTCGATGGGACTTTTTAAGACTTAGAATTTTTTATTGATATTTAAGAACGAATGATTTGTCTTATTTATAATATAGAATTCATCAACTTATCATAACTTTTCGATGTGGGATGATTTATTTAAGTTTATAGTCTTCCATCAGCTCGTCAATTTTTTTTCGATGTGAGATAATTTACTTAGTATAGAATTTCATCACAATTTTCAATGTGGGATGATTTTAAGTTTGTAGTCTTGTATATTAAAAGTTTTTTTAAGATTCAAAATTTTTTTTTTTCGGTATTTAACCCAGGGTTGTATTTAAGCATTTAAAATATTCCACTTTTAGTATAAACATATGGATTTTCTTATTATATATTTTGGATGAATGATTACTCTTATTTTTATAATAATAAAAATTCACCTTATTATAATTTTTCGATTTGCGATGATTTTACTTAAATTTATTTAAGTTTAGATATAGTCTAATAAAGAAATTTTATTCATAGACGAATGATTACACTTATTTATAATATATAGAATTCCATCAATCCATCTTCATTTTTCGATGCGAGATAATTATACTTTAACTATATAGTCTTAGTCCTAGAATTTTTTTTTTGTCTCAAAAGATTGTTGGTTAATGTCTAAGAACGAAAGATTACGTAGAATTCTATCACCTCGTTAAGAACTTTTTTTTAGGACGTATGATTAATCTTATTTATAATATAGAATTTAATCACCTTATCATAATTGGGGTATTTTAATGAATTTCATCGTCTTATTATACTCTTTTCGTTCACTATTTTTTTCTCCATTACCTTAATATTTGTGAGGGGTATTTTAATGAAATGATGCAAAAAATAATGACCGAGAGGAGTATAATTTTTTGATGTGGGATATAATTTACTTAAGTTTATAGCCTTAAGAATGTTTTAAGACTCAAAAGAGAGGGGTATAATTTTTCGATGTGGGATAATTTATTTAAGTTTATAGTCTTAATAGTTTCTTTAAGATTCAAAAGATTTTGATTGATAACTAAGAATCTAAGAACAAATAATTAGTCTTATTTATAATATAAAAATCCATCACCTTATTATAATTTGTCGATGTGAGATAAATTTAACTAAAATTTGTAGTCTTATTTATAATATAGAATCATTACCGTAACCTATTTTAATTGATTCGATGTGGGATAATTTTAAGTTTGTAGTTTTTTTAAGACCCTTTATAAACTCAAGACTACAAATTCATGACTTCATCATAATTTTAAAAACAATGACAGAGAATTCCATCATAGTTTTTTTTAAAAAACAAAAGTTTTTCTGTTGGTTAATATTTAAAAACGATGATTACTCTTCTTTATTACAAATTCATAAGCTCATCATAATTTTTCGATGTGGGAGAATTACTTAACTTCGTTGATGTCTAAAGAATTTTTTTTAGTTTTATTTATAATATAGAATTTCATCACCTTATTATAATTTTTTTATTTAAGTGTATAGTCTTGACAACTTTTTTAAGACTCAAAAGATTTATGTTTGATAAAACTTTATAATTTTTCAAATGTGAGATAGTTTTAGTTAAGTTTATAGTTTTAATGTATATTGTAACTTGTAAGACTCAAAATATTTTTGGTTAATATCTAAGAGCACATGGTTACTACAGAGTATTATTTATAATATAAAGTTTCATCACCTTATTATAATTTTTCGATGTGAGATTATTTTTACTTAAGTTTGTAGTCTTATTAAGAGGCTTTTTAAGACTTAAAAGTTTTTTTTATTGATATTCAATAACGAATGATTAGTCTTATTTATAATATAGAATTCATCAACTTATCATATTTTTCGAAGAACGAATTATTACTCTTTATTTATAATATAGAATTTCATTATCATATTGTAATTTGTCGATGTGGGATAATTTTAAAACTGTTATATGTTATAAATTCATCACATAATATGAAACAAATGATATGAAATTTATACTCTAATGAAAGCATTTTTTAACACGAATCTAATTATTTCATTTTTATAATTTATTTTACGATAATGTATTAAAAAAATGAACTCTAAAGATTTTCACGTCAGAATTGTAAAATATCGCATTAATATAATAGATTAAATATATATTGTAATAATCAAAAGATTTCTAATTGATTTTTTTTTATTTACGATACTTTCCTAATTTAAGGTTTGATTGAACGGACGAATGAGATCGCTCGAAAAAAGCCTAAAATATATATATATATATATATATATATATATATATATATATATATATATATATATATATATATATATATATATATATATATATATATATATATATAGGGATGGGATCCCATCCGAACCTTACTTCGGTACGAACCGTCCGAACTAACCTTTAAACACTCCGGTTACACTTTTAAGGATCCCAATTACACTTTTAAGATTAAAACAAACATAAGAGTATTTGGTGTCCCATTATTCCCTTAATTTTTGAATAATTTTTAAGTAGTTAGAAATTACATTCTTTAATGATCCCATTACCCTCTCATTTTTTGTTTTTTCTCAAAAGTGTAACTGAGGTCCTTAAAAGTGTAACTAAGGTCACTAAAAGTGTAACTAGTTAAACTTTAAAAGTGTAAGTGGGGTCCTTAAAAGTGTAACTAGTTGGTTCGGACGGTTCGCACCGAAGTTGTGGTTCGGACAGGATCCTAATTCTATATATATATATATATATTGATTTAAATGATGATTATGTAATTTAATTTTGTATCAACTTTCTGATGGCAATATATATAGTTCATAGGGCTATGAGTGAGCCTGGAGTGTAAAATCGGGGGTCTAACAATGTAACAATGGGAGCTATGAGCGGTATAAACGACCCACCCTTACGCCTCCCAGGCTTGGATGAATTGAACTGGTTTCGTGAGCCTTGAATCACTCCTAGACCCGAGCAACCATGGTTCAACACACGCACCCACTGCACGCAACTAGCCTAGGTCTGCTTAAGCTAACAACGCGAATTAGGTGACTAATCTAATCCCTACAAGATTAACTGGGCCTAAACCTTACATTAAACTCTGGTTTTGTGAAGGATTTAGAGATTCAAATCAATTTTCATCGGATATACTACACTACAAGCCACACGTGTACATAATATCTCATATTTTTATATATAGAGTAAATTCTTAGAAAGAGAATTATGAGGCTCAATGAATTTGGGGGCCCATTTTCTCCGCTCACCCTGAACCTCCTATTAGCTGCCCCTGTCAGGGAGTGAGACCATATATGTGATGTATCTGACCACCCTGAACATAAACAATATTACACCTCTTAATTAAAATAAAGCAGCATGGGTTCCTTCATATACTCCCTCTGAGTTTCTCTTCGTTTTCCTCTTTCCTTTTGAGCTGTGTTTGATCTTTTTTCCTCTTTTATTATTAGGTTATAAATGTGTGGTTTACCGTCTAATAATGGTCGCACTTGTGCGTGGTTCAACGACGAATGGTGGAAGTTGCATTCTTGGCTAGCCTAATAGATACTCCATCCGATTATTTAGAATTGCAACATATTTCTTTTAGGGTAGTTTCATTATAACTGACACATTTCTATAATGGGTATGTTTTTGTTAGCGGATGATGTTTTTACTTTATTAGTGAGACCTACCATCCACGCTCACAATAACCTTATTCCATTTGCAAAAAACAAATGTTGCAATTCCAAAGAACCGAAGAGAGTATGAATTATTGGGGGTAGATGGACTATTGATGGTTGAGAAACCTTAGACCTCCATTGTTGTACCTTGAGCTTTAAGAGGAGAGAAAATATCTAGAAATGCTTGAGGTAAATAGAAATGTATGATTGTATTATGGTGAGTCATAATTACAGTAGTTATGAGTATATATATACAAGTATGCTCTAATCTAATATGTAACAAACTAACCACCTCCACGTCATACCGTAACTAACTCACTCAATGCTTATCCATTAAGCTCATAGCCCCCTCTCAAGCTGGATTGAGTGGAACATTATGCAATCCAAGCTTGCGCGAAAAAAAAACCGATGCATAGATGCTCCTAATGGCTTAGTCATGACATCTGCCAACTGAAAACCGGTTCTGATGAGCGAGGGTGCTAGAAAACCATCCAAATATTTATCACGCACAAAATGACAGTCAACATTGAGATGTTTCGTCCTCTCATGAAAGACCGGATTTTGTGTAATGTGAAGGGCAGCTTTGTTGTCACAGAGAAGCGGGACTGGTTGTGGTATGTCCACTTTGAGGTCCTTCAATAATGCTACTAACCACACCAATTCAGCTGAGGTATAAGACATTGCCCTGTATTCTGACTCTGCTGAGCTTCGGCTGACTGTCTTTTGCTTCTTGGTTTTCCAAGATATGAGTGAAGATCCAAGAAAAATAGCATACCCAGTTACTGACCTACAACTGAATGCACAGGTAGCATGATCCGAATCGCTATAGGCCGTGATCTGTAGTGTACTATCAGCAGGATAAAAAAGACCCATATTGATTGTTCCTTTTAGGTATCTAATGACATGAATTGCCGCCTGCATATGCGGTTCCCTGGGTTGATGTATAAACTGACTTAGATGTTGGACGACAAACGAAATATCTGGTCTTGTTAGATTGAGGTAGAGTAAACGACCAACCAATCGTCTATACTGTTCTTGATCATCAAGCAGGGACCCGTCTTCAGTGGACAGTTTCAGTCCTTTAGATAAGGGAAAATCTGCAGGCGTAGCATCGAGCATTTTCATATCTGACAGGATGTCAAGAATGTACTTTCTCTGATTTAACATGATCTCGTCCATATTTCTGGCAACTTCAATTCCCAAAAAATAGCGCATCAAGCCTAAATCTTTAATGGTGAATTTAGAATCCAGACTTCGTTTGGTGTCTTGGATTCTTGTCTCATCATCCCCGGTTAAAAGAATGTCATCTACATATACAAGAGCAACCACACATCCTTGTAATTCATCACGAATGAACAATGAGTAATCCTCTCTAGACTGTTTGAAGCCAATGGATTTTAGATGCTTCGTCAGTTCAATGTTCCACTGGCGAGACGCTTGTTTCAATCCATAGATGGATTTTCTGAGCTTGCAAACTAGACCAGAAGAAGCCTGTTTATACCCATCTGGGAGCTGCATATAAACTTCCTCATCAATATAGCCATGAAGAAATGCATTGTTTACATCTAACTGATGTAAAGGCCAATGCTTGGCTGAGGCAACAGCTATGAGACTCCTAACTGTGGTGAACTTCGCAACCGGCGAGAATGTATGCTTGTAATCTTTATTTTTTATCTGGTTATAACCTTTGGCCACCAAACGCGCCTTATATCTTTCCACTGACCCATCTGGGTTGTGTTTGATCTTAAAAACCTACTTGGATCCTATAGCTTTATGCCCAAGGGGAAGTGCTACTAAGTCCCAAGTTTGATTAAACTCTAATGCAACAAGTTCCTTGTCCATCGCCTCCACCCACTTTGGGTCAGATTGTGCTTGGAAGTATGTATTAGGCTCATGAATTTGAAGGACAGAAGCCAAAGAAGCCACATAGTCTTCATGAAAATCTGTAAGCTCTTGTAAGACAGTAGTGTGAAACGAAAGAGAATTATCTTCAGGTATTGAGGGTCCCTTGTTGCAGTTAACAACCTTTGATAAAGGACAATGAAAATCTTTCAACTTAATCGGAGCTTGTTTAGTTCTGGTAGACCTCCTTACAACTGGTACTACCGGTTCAATGTGAGAGTTTGACGAAGATACTAACTCTGCATTAGGAGAAGTATTAACCGAATGCTCAGAGAATATTGTATTATTACTGGGCTGAGAATCATTCCCAGAAAATATATCACGCAGACTACTGTCACCAAAATCTGCATTTTCTGAACTTGAGGATGGAATTTGATTGTCAAATGCAGTTGGTACAGTATGTATGCCTTCAGTAGAAGATGAAAAATCCACCAGTTTTGAAGAAGAAGGAGATAACTGAGAGCAAGTAGAGGATTCTTGAAAAGGAAAAACCGACTCTCTAAAAATAACATCTCTGTTGACAAATATTTTGTGCTGAATGATGTCATAAAGTTTGTATCCTTTCTCTCCATGAGGATATCCAATAAAGATACATTTTCTGGCTTTGGGAGCGAATTTATCCTTGTGTGTGATTGGCATAGTTGCATAACACAATGACCCAAATACACGCAACTCTGTGAAACTCGGAGCTTCTTTGAACAAGATTTCATGAGGGGTTTTCCATTTAAGAATAACTGAGGGCATTTTGTTGATGAGATAAGTTGAAGTAAGAATTGCATCTCCCCAAAATTTGAGTGGCAAGTGAGCATGTATGAGCAAGGCTCTTGCTGTCTCAACTAAGTGCATATGCTTGCGCTCAACTCGTCCGTTTTACTGTGGTCGTCCAACTACGCTCTGTTGATATATAATGCCATGATCATGAAATAGATCGCGACAGAAGGATTGATCAAATTCAGTGCCATGATCAGTTCTAATGATCTTAATGGAACTGTCAAATTGGTTACGGACCATCATGATGAACCCTTTAATGATGTAAGGTACCTGATCCTTATGTTTAAGAAGATAGATCCAGGTACTCCTAGAACAATCATCCATGATTGTGAGAAAGAATTTTGAGCCATTAAGACAAGGAACCTTATAGGGACCCCAGAGATCCATATGTATCAAATCAAAACAGTTAACGGCATGTGAATCACTTCTTTGGAACGGAAGTCTATGATGTTTAGACAAGATGCAGGTTTCACAAAAGAAATTATTGAAGTTGACATTACTGCCAGTTACATGCTTGAGTTTATCGACTGATGAATGACCCAGTCTAGCGTGCAACAGCTCTAAATCCTCTGGTTTGAGTACTGATTCTGCCAGATGAGCTTTGCATTGCATATTATTGAGGCTATCTGCAAGGTCTGGAACTCTGAACATCAGCGTTGATTAAGTATAAGCCACCTCTCCTTCTAGCACAAGCCCTTATGACCTTACTTGAAAGGTCCTGGAACACACAAGATTCTTTAGAAAATGACACTTGAAGAGAAGAATGTTCCAATAATCGACCCACAGATAATAAATTTTGTTTGAATTCAGCAACAACGAACACATTATGCAATATTATGTGCTCATTCAACTTAAGTTTCCCCGCCTGTGTTGCTACCTTGACAGATCCATCAGGCAATCCAACCTTGATTGGTTTGATGAGAGAACGAATATCGTATAAAAGGTCAGCATAAGGTGTCATGTGGTCTGATGCACCAGTATCCACACCACTCAAACATCGACGGGTGAAGTTGAGACTTATTAAGATGCAAGCAGGTAACAGTACCTGCAGATGCAATAAGATTGCCTTGATTCTTCTGAGAATGACTTGAGAACTCTCTGGTAAATGGAGTCTGCCACCTCATTGATTACAGTACGATCAACACCTTGGCCAACACCTGAAGGACCAGCAACATTGGGGTTAGTATCAAACTCAAGAGGAGTAATGTCCTCATCCCCTTGAAACTGCATAGCCTCCACGTTATGTGCTGCACGCCTGTACACATTAGACCCATTCTGATAATGAACATCAGTAGGTTTAGAGGATCGGGGATTGTTCCCTTTGAATTTACTCTTGCTGTTAGGGTTAAAGAAGCAATACTCAAACACGTGACCCTTCTTTCCATAATGAGTACACGTCTTGAGTTTGTGACAACTATCAACCTCATGCCCTTTCTTCTTACAATGAGTGCAGAACTTTTCAGTGGATTCTGACTCCAACTTAATCCGCTTACCCCCAGAATTTGCAGCATACGCATTAGTCTCAGCCAGGATGTCAACTGCATCCCTTATCTGTTTTTGTGTCTCAACTTTTTGAAGTAAGGAGAATGCCTTGTTTAAGAGGGGTAAAGGTTCCATGGTAAGCACATTAGTCTTAACTCCTTCAAAGCTAGTGTTTAATCCCATCAAAAACTGTATGAGTTTAGCACCAGATTCTCTATCAAGGATACGCTTAAGTAACTTGCAGGAACAATCAACCATCCAATGCACCACAAGTACACAGTGGGATAGGATCTACACTATCAAGCATCTCCCAGGTTCTTTTCATTTTACTGTAATACTCAACTAATGGTACATTGGCTTGTGTAGTATCACTCAGTTCTTTCCTAAGTTGATAGATCTCTACACTGTTCACTTGGCCGTATCTCTCAATTAGTTCATTCCATAGATCTTTAGCACTCCTAGCATACTCCACGGTTTCACGGATCTCTCTTGTTAATGAGTTTAATATCCATTTAACTACCATGTAGTCGCACCTAATCCATTGGTGATGGTTTTTATCCGACTTACTAGGTTGCCTACAAGTTCCGTCCACAAATCCATCTTTATTTTTCGCAATCAAAGCAATATACACATCACGTTTCCAGGACATGAACCCTATGCCATTGAACTGTGTGGAAACTAATTGTAAATTTGGTTGATCAGATGAACACAGGTATAGAGGATCATCGAAACATGAGTAATTGTTCGATCCAGCATAATTTTCAGTATTTGTCATTGTAAAAGGAATTGTATTGAAGAATTGAATCGAATTGAAGTATGAAATGAAGTACGAACAAATCAATGATCAATCAAGAATACGCAGATATCAATCAGAAAGATATGATTAACTACTGCTCAAGAGGAAAGCGAAATTATCGATTCTGTAACGAAGTAAGCTCAAAGCAACAAACAACAATGGCGGATTGAAGTTGCGGAAGAAAAGTTTAGAGTATACCGCGCTTTGAAGAGGCGAACGCGAATACAAAGAATTCCATAATCTAGACCGAAAAATGATGAACAAACCAGTGATCGCACTGCTCTGATACCATGAGAAACCTTAGACCTCCATTGTTGTACCTTGAGCTTTAAGAGGAGAGAAAATATCTAGAAATGCTTGAGTAAATAGAAATGTATGATTGTATTATGGTGAGTCATAATTACAGTAGTTATGAGTATATATATACAAGTATGCTCTAATCTAATATGTAACAAACTAACCACCTCCACGTCATACTGTAACTAACTCACTCAATGCTTATCCATTAAGCTCATAATGGTCGAAATAGAGAAAGCGGTGACCATGATTATGAATTATGAAGAACATGATTGAAGATGATCGAAGCTGGGTAGCACGTGATTTTTTTTTTTCTTCAAGTTTATTTGTTTGGTACGTGTCAAATTTTTAGTGAGAGAGATAATGAAGTGAGACAAATACATGGGACAGAGGATCCAGACTCTCATTAGGGAGGCATGAGCATTTTTTTATAAAAGCATACGTCTCCAATTTAGGGTTTTTTTTCATTATTTTTTTTATTAATGTTACTTTGAATAATTATATAATGAAATTGAAATTTATAACAAACATTAAGTCTATTTTATTTTAAACTCAAGAAAATTATGACCAAAACTCACCAGAACTATACCAACTCGTCCTAAATCGTATCTGACTTTAAATAACACAATACAAATCGAGAGAAATGACTAACCAAAATGAACCGGATCAAATTTGAACTAAATCCGAAAATAAGTCTAATTATCTATATTGAATGAGGAATCTTTTGTACAAAATGGAAAAAAGGTTACTCCCTACTTAGTAGTAATTCACACGTTTCCAGTTTTCCACGGTCACCAATCACGGAGGAGTCTAAGCTAAATCCTTTGTCCGCTCTCGCTAGTGGACTTGCAGTAGTACGTATTTATCAAATTATCAGTCACCTCAATTTTCCAGCTTAAGAAATGGATATATATATATAACCCGTCTTAGATCTTTCACCTTAATTTTCAATGGTAATTGCTGTAGTTTAGTGATAATAGTACAATTATATACAGTATGATGATGGAGATAGACATTGATAATTTAGACTGTTGAAAATTTGGCAAGCCTAACGAATTCTTTATATGTTTCCTAAGAAACTGAAGATTACGTAGGATTATTAGGAAGGCATTTTACATTTGGCTTTCATCCACTAGCTACTCCCCACCCTCGAATATTATTAAAAGTTTGGAGAAGTAGTTTGTCTCTTTCCAAATCTCCATCACAAATCAAAATGATTTAATTTCATTGGCACTTCGTATTTCTTCTCTTTTTCCACAATCTTCATCCATCTTAGAGTAACCGTAATGAAAGAATCACATTTAAAGTTCTCCTTCCGTCTCAATCATTTTTATACTTTTATTGATTGAGACGGAAAGAATATTCATTACTCCATACTAACATTTCATCTAACGATGCGAATATGTTTTTATCTACGAGTAGTTGTTAAGACGAGGTATCCTGGCCTGGACAATAAGTCTCTGGTTCGAATTCTTCCCCCTTCTATTATAATGCAATTAGATATGCCCTTTGGTAAGCAAAACAAACTACCTCTTCACAAACAAAAAATGATATTTTCAACTTGGTTAATTAAATTACATCATTGTAAAAGTTTAGTTAAGATAAATTTAAACTCATCAATTTCAATATATCTCTGTGGACATGACATAGATCCACCCCGACGCGGCCACGCGCGGGTTTGGGGAGGCGAATGAATCTCCATGAGATAGTCAAATGGAAATTTAAATCGAAGTTGGAGTCGCCACCGAATTTTATGGTTATTCGGAACCGTTCGAGCCCACTCTATGTCGTAGTGGGCCGTATACAAAATACGGCCCATTTCCGATGTCAGAGTTTATTGGGCTCGTCCCTTTGCATATCGATATAGATGCCGACTTGAGCGGTTAATCGTATATTGAATGACTCTCGTTGTCAATGGTTTCGGACATCCGGAAACCACGGTTCTGAGTAAGGGGTGAGGGTACATGTTGGGAAGTTCACAAAGAACACCCAACCCCGCCCGCACATTAGCGGCCTCTACTAGGATATCGAATGACGTTTTAATACGCGTGTTAGTAATACGATGAATGATATGCAAACATTGTTTTTCCTAAGCATGCGAGGAATTGAATGGGTTGCTAAGTCGGTTTAATGCATGAAAAATTAACATCGAAGTTGAATTTAGCATGTGAGATTCGTTTTAGTATAATGAAACAAAAGATGAAAATAATGAATTTGCTACAAAAGATGAACAAACGAGTTAGTATCGATTTGTAAAAAATAATATAGCAAATAAATATATGAAATCGAGAAAATAAATATTAATCGAAATCTGAAAAATATCGTTAAAACGCTGTTTTGTATAAAAAATGAAGTTCAAAAAAATTATAAAAAGCGGAAAAAGGGGCAGCCGGCCGCGCGGCTCGCCCGGGTCACCGGCGGGTCGCGTGGTGGCCTGCTTTGAAATCGGTTTTCGAAAACTCGATGTTTTTATTAAACCGCGCACGAATATTGCATAATTCGTACTCGACTTAATATTTTCGGCATTCATTATATTCGATAATTGAATACGAAATCAATATCAAATACTTCGAATAGTTTTAGAAAAGATATAAATTTTGAAATCGTTTCGTAGAATAAATAATAAAACGAACGAAAAATCTAAAAAAAACGTCTCGGATTTCAGGCCCGTGCGCGAGTCGCCTGGGTATGGCGCGACTCGCGTGCGGGTCTGTCCGGTTTTTATTTTTTGTTCGAAATTGCTAATTTTGATAAATCGCGTACAAAATATGAATTAATTTATACTCGATTTTATTTTTTCGATATTCGTCGTACCCGATATTCGATTATGAAATCGATATCGAATATTTAGAATGAATAAAAAAGTTTTGTAAAAAAAAAAAGGATTTGAAAAAGATGTGACGATTTTTAATATCGTCGAAATTTTAATATAATTCTTTTAATACGATATTCAACCAAGAAGTTGATATCATATTTTAAGAATGTTCGTTAATATGAAAATAATTTTTGATATTATCGATATTAGAAATAATAAAAGTCTCGACGAACGACTTAAAAAAAAGACACGACCCGTATGTAAAAGACGAGAAGGAGAAGAGAAGAAGAAAGAGAAATCGGGTTTTGTGCACCCTCAACCTACATGTTTTAGTCTACTCGAATCAGGGCTCGTCGAAACGTGACTTGGGCACTTGGAGCGTCGAGTGTATGTTGATGAGGTGACGGTGATGCGGCTCGGTTTGGGCGAGTTTCGGGCGAAGGGTTTCGGGTTTAAATGGACCGGTTTTCCTTCGGAAATATTATCGGTTTTTTCGATGTTAAGTTTGGTGCTTATGTGTGATGTGAATAAATTTTGATGATATATGACGATAATTTCTGAATATTTATGAATGTTAATTGTTGTTGTAAAAGTGTGTGTGCAAGGGGCTATTTATAGGAAATTCCCGACCTTGGCTAGGAGAGTTTCAACTACCGCTTTGGATAGGAAACGTAAGAAGTTGTAAGGCATGAGAATTCCGCTTTCTTGTCCAAGAAGAAAGGGGACACGGCTGGTGGGAGCCTACTCGGCCGAGTATTTGCACTCGGTCGGGTGTTTGAATCGGTTTTTGGATAGGAAATGCGAGAGTTCGAAAGGAATGCGAATTCCGTTGCTTGGTGGAGAAGCCAAAATCTCGGCTGAATGGGGATGTATTTCGGCTGATTTGGGTGTTTTGGCCGAGTAATTGGTGTTCGGTCGATATCCGATTCGGTTTCTGGATAGAATTCCTACTTGAGATCGAATTCTATCCTTAAACGGATTTGTTTAATATTTTGAAAAATTGATTTTTGTAGGATTAGAGTGAGGAATCAGCCGTGTGAGGTGTCACGGCTGACTCACGTGTCTCGAGAAAATCTTTGACCGGGTTTTGACTCGGTCGCTAAAAGACGGTTTTACCCCTGGTGTCGGAATCGACCCAAATTAGTCTTATTTGACTCGAAACGACCCACTGGGCCTGATTTTGAGGTTGGTTTTGTGAGATATGTACTCCATAATGAGCCCAAGCCAAATGCCAATGATTCTGAGCCCGTTTCTGAGTATTTAAAGCACGTTTGCGTCCGATCATCATCGGGTGTTTGTCGGAAACTGCTATAGACACCTGGCGGTCAAAATGTGGGTGTCTACAGAGCCCCCACTCTGACTGAGGCTTGGACAAGGCGAAAGTCAGAGTAAGCTACCAGGCAAATCAAAGTTTAGACCTGGCAGACTTCCGGTCGGGTCGTTTAAGGTCCGTTAGACCTGCGTGGAGGGCCCGCCGGCCGAAGACTAGAAATGTACCTGAGTTTGATGATGATAACTCCGTGGGGAACCGGACTTGTCGTATAAGCCTATGCCACTGGGGAGTGTTTGCACGGTTTTGCTTGAGTCGTCCTGTATAATAATTTATGCCAAGCTTGCATGTAACGCATTTTTAGGAGAAATGACTCGTGCTGGGGAATAAAAAATTGAAGAAGATTTTTTTGAATATTTTTTGGATGGAAGAATTTTGAAGGATTAAAGAATTTTTTTTTTTGACTCTGAGAAGGAGTAGGAATGCTCGGGATGTCTTAGCTAGATACTAGGATTAAAGGCCTGTATGCTAAATCCCATGGGATTAGGAATCCCAAAGTGAGGAGGAGAATCCGATTTCATGCTATAAATACTCATCTCTCTGCTCATAATTTATTCATAATTCTCACAACTCCTTTCCTTCCTTTTAAGAAAAATAAGTTCTGAAAAACTTAGTCCTCTTTTTTAGAAATTCATTATGGGAATCGATCGATTAGTCGGAATGCTGCAAGATTGGTCCCGAACCTTCAGAGATGCTGACAAGGTTATTCTGAACCAAAACGGCGTTGCCCAGTTATCCGTTATTCGGCAGATGCAAGTGGATCGCCACTTTCTGGATGCTTGCCTATCTTATTGGGATGATACCTATCATGTCTTTAGGTTTCCTCGAGGTGAAGTCTGTCCTATTCCTGAGGAAATAGCTGCTGTAGGAGGGTGGAATCCTATTCTTCGTCCTGCTATCCCCTTTTCAGTTCGTGATCCAAGGAGGAAATTAAGAGAATTTTTAGGGCTTTCTCATATGGAGGTATCCCGTATGCTAGAAGGAAATACAGTCTCCTTGATCGATCTGGCTGAAAAATTTATGAATCAAGATGACGTTCGGGTCAGGCCGGTATATAGCCGTAGGGCCTTTACTTTTTGTATGCTCCATGTTTATGCTTTCGAGGGTCATTTGGATTGGCTATCCTGTATGGGCCATGTCAGACTTCTTTCTGTAGCGGATCAAATGGAGACCGAACACAGCCCAGCCTAGCTGATTACCGGGGAGATTATCCAAGGTTTAGATAATCGTAAGAGGGATCCATCGATCAAGCTGTCTGGTAGCACCCATCTTCTACAGGTAGGCTGATTTTTTCTTGATTTTCGCAATTTTTGATTTTTTGCAATTTCCGAGTTTTCGAGTCTTTGATTTTTGCGCGGTTTTCACGTCTTTTCTCGATTTTCTCGGTTTTTTCCGATTTTTGCGATTTTGGGATTTTTATTTTTTTTTTTAATTTTTTTTTTTCGAAAATCGACATTGACTTTTTTTTTGCAATTTTGACTTTTCAGCTATGGCTTTTTGAGAGGTTATCGATCCTGGATCCTCCTCTAGACGTAAGCCGATATCGCCCAAATCAGGTGATGACAAGAAGACGGACTGTTGACTTTTCTCGCCTTACTACCCAAAAATTCTGGGACGAGCTGCTATCCTTCCATGGAGGCCCATTGATCCGTTGGACCGTACCTTGGTGGCCTATTTATGCCTGGACTGGATTAGAGTTGCGAGATAGGGCCCGTTATCAGCTAATCCTATCTTTTAGGCAGACGATTCACCTTTATCCCGATCGCATACTTAGGCAATATGGTCGGGCCCAGAGAATCCCGGAGATTGAAGCGGTCGTGAGTGAATCTACCCAGCTAACGGACGTGATGTGTGACATTTGGGCGCAAAGATGGTATACCACGCACACTTGGCCCGTTTCTAAAGCTTCTCCGTCGATCTGGGTATCGGATTCCTACACGAAGTGGACCCGAGCCGATTCTGCTAAAGCCCGTGCTGCTTTAAAGACCGACGAAGCCTTTGACTTGCTGCGCCGAGAACAGGTTAAGGATAATCGAGGCTTCTTTGATGATGGCGATACCCCGGCTACGATGGTCCGATTGATGTCAGGCCAAAAGGGGAAGACCAAGACTTTGACTAAAGGGTCCAGCTCTAAAGGTACATGGGGGAAAACGGGCCCCCAGACGGACTTAGAAAGGAGTTTTGGTCCAAGACCGGCAGCTAAGGACCGACTTGGTCCTCGGGATAGACTACCCGAGCGCATCCGGGCTCGGATTGACCCCGTGCAGAGGGCGGAGAAGCCGAAGTCGAAGAAACGGGCTCGAGCAAAGGAAGTTCCACTCGTGATTAGGGAACGTTCGCCCCCGCCTCGCCGGCCCCGGGATCCGCGTGACCCGAAAGATAAGGGGAAGGGAAAAATGTACGAGTAGTCTTTTAAATTTTATTATTTAAATATTACTACTATTTTTGTGTGATTTTTGTGATTTATTTTTTTTTTGCGTGAGGCATTTCTTTGAAATAATAAAAGACATACTAGTGAAAACCGTTCCTGTCTTTTCGTTATTGCAGTGGTTGTACCCTTTTGAGGGGTTGCCTACGTATCCACGATTAGTGGAATCAAACCGACCGTAGTTCAGACATAGATTTTTGCAATCTTCGAAATACATCAAGACTATTAGTTCGAGATGTGCGACAGTAGGATCAGTAATCCTACTCATTGACTTGCTTAATTTTTGAAAATTTTGTATAAAAAGATAAATTTTTAGCAAATGACATTGAGATAAGGTTAGGGGTAGTAGCGCTTCAGCTGGTCCAAGTTGGTTGGGTTGACAAATTCATTCCCATCCAAGTCTGTCAGCATTACGGCTCCTCCTGATAAAACCTTCTTCACTAGATATGGTCCGGCCCAATTAGGTTTGAATTTTCCCCTTGGGTCGACTGGTAACAAAGCTCGGACAGATTTTAAGACTAGATCGCCCTCTTTGATGTTTCTGGGCCTAACCCTTTTGTTGAAAGCCCGTTTTATCCTTTTTTGATATATCTGGATGTTGTTAAGGGCTCGAGATCGTCGTTCGTCTAAAAGAATCAACGAGTCGTATCGGGCTTGAACCCAATCTGCTTCAGGTACTTGACTTTCGAGTAAAATCCTTAGAGATGGTACCTCAAGCTCGACGGGCTGGACCGCCTCCATCCCATACGTCAGATAGTATGGAGTTGCTCCGTTTGCGGTTCGGATTGACGTCCGGTATCCCCATAAAGCGAAAGGAATTTTATCGGGCCAATCTCGGTAATTATCTGCCATCTTTTTAAGTATGGTGACAATGGTTTTATTTGCTGCCTCTACCGCTCCGTTTGTTTGGGGACGGTAAGGTGATGACGTATGCCTTTGAATTTTATATTTTGCTAGCAAAGTAGCGGTTTCAGCTTGGAAATGGGTCCCGTGATCACTTATGAATTCGTGCGGGATCCCGTATCGGCATATAATTTTATCTTGGATAAATTTTGCAACGTGCTTGGCGTTCAAGACACGATATGACTCGGCTTCGACCCATTTAGTAAAATAGTCAATAGCCACTAGAATGAAGCAGTGACCTCCCGTGCCGGACGGGTTCACTTTCCCGATTATATCAATTCCCCATGTTGAGAATGGCCATGGTGATGTCATGGTGTATAATAGGGATGACGGCATATGTTGGACATTGCCGAAAATCTGACAGTTGTGACAGTGCTTGACGTATAACTGACAGTCGGTTTCCATGCTATTCCAATAATACCCGAGTCTTGCGATTTTTCGAGCTAACATATGGGCATTCATATGCGGGCCGTTCTCGCCATCGTGTACCTCGGCCATGACCTATTCGGCCTGTGTTTTGTCGATGCATAGGAGTAAAGCCCCCTGTGCTGTTTTTTTGTACAACTGTCCATCGTTCGTGCGGATGAACTGAGTGGCCCATCTTCGTAGGGCCTTCTTGGCCCGGTTTTCAGATCCCGAAGGATATTCTCCTGACGTCAAGTAGGTAAGAACAGCCTGGTACCAAGGTTCTGGGTCGGTTATTTCGATGTCTTGGATAGCGTTGATATATGCCGGCTCGGACCGTCTTGCGACGCAAATCGGCATGCTAGTCAGATGTTCCGGGATGTTCAGTAAAGATGCTAACTTGAATAGTGCATCTGCAAACTGGTTTTCTTCCCGGGGCAGATAAATGTATTCCACCCTTTGAAACTGCTTTTCGAGAACCCTTACTCGCGCTTGGTAAGCTACGAGATTTGCGTTCCGAGTTTTCCATTTCTGGAGTGCTTGATTAATGACTAATGATGAGTCACCGTGGACCCGGAGGTTCGTTACTCCTAGATCAACGGCGGCTTGTAACCCGTGAATGCATGCTTCGTATTCGGCTGCGTTATTAGTTACGTTGAAGTCTAACTTGATGGATAACGGGGTGTGCTCTCCTTGTGGTGAGATCAGCAAAATCCCGACACCAAATCCTCGAAAGTTGGATGCTCCATCAAAATATAGATCCCATGTTTCTGTGTCGGTATGGAATATATCTTCGTCAGGGAAGGCCCAAGTATCGGTATGTCCTCCTTCAGGTACCGGGCTATCGGCGAGGAATTCGGCTACTACCCGGCCCTTGATGGCTTTTAATGGTACGAACTTGAGGTCGAACTCAGCTAGCATTAAAGTCCATCTAGATATTCTACCGTTGAGAATGGGCTTTTCGAACAGATACTTGATTGGATCCATTCTTGATAGTACGTGAACTTCGTGGCTAAGCATGTAATGTCGGAGCTTTTTAGTGGCCCAAACTAGAGCTAGACACGTCTTTTCGAGCATCGTGTATTTGCATTCGTACTCTAGGAACTTTTTACTGATGTAGTAAATGGCTCGTTCTTCTGAGTTGACTGTCTGGGCTAGCATAGCCCCCATGGCTGTCTCAGTCGTTGTCAAGTATAACGACAAAGGCAAACCGTGTTGAGGTGGCATTAATACCGGCGGAGATGACAGAATCTCTTTGATTTTATCGAAAGCTGTTTGACATTTGTCGTCCCATAGTACCCGTTCTCCTATCTTCAGTTTTTTGAAAATGGGCTCACATACCATGGTTAGCTTCGAAATGAACCTGCTGATATATTGGACTTTCCCGAGAAACCCCCTAATTTCCTTTTCGGTTTTAGGTGGCCGCATCTCGGTAATGGCCTTGATTTTGGCTGGGTCAACCTCGATGCCGCGCTGGCTGACGATATGGCCCAATAGTTTACCCGATGTTACCCCAAAGCTGCATTTTTGAGGATTCGGTCTCATGTTATACTTGCGTAGTCGGGTGAAGAACTTCCTAAGGGCCGGAATATGCCCGTTTCGTTCTTTGGACTTGACTATCATATCGTCCACGTAGACTTCCACTTCCTTGTGCATCATGTCATGTAATAAGGTAGTGGCGGTCCGTTGATAAGTGGCACCGGCGTTGATAAGCCCAAATGGCATAACGGTGTAACAGTAAGTCCCCCAAGGTGTAGTGAAGGTGGTCTTACTCATGTCTTCTTTTGCCATTTTGATCTGATTGTATCCGGCATACCCGTCCATAAAAGATAGAAGGGCATGGTCGGCCGTGTTGTCCACCAGTATGTCGATGTGTGGCAACGGAAAATTGTCTTTTGGGCTGGCCTTATTAAGGTCCCGGAAGTCTACACAAACTCGTACCTTTCCGTCTTTCTTGGGTACCGGCACGATATTTGCGACCCAGTCTGGATATTCAGACACTTGGATAAAGCCCGCTTTGAATTGCTTGTCGACTTCTTCTTTGACTTTGAGAGACCATTCGGGCCTCATTCTTCGGAGTTTTTGTTTTACCGGTTTACACCCGTCTTTGATAGGTATACGGTGTTCGGCTATCTCCCGGTCTATTCCCGGCATGTCCTTGTAGGACCATGCGAAGACGTCTTTGAATTCGTGGAGGAGCTCCGTAAATTGTTGCTTCTCCTCGGGGTCTAAGGATAAACCTAACTTAAGCATCTGAGGCTCTAAAGGGGTTCCCAGATTGATGGAATCGGTTTCTTCGATCACCGGATCTCGGGACTCTCTTTGTTCGAGTTGCTCGACTAGATGCTGAGGTAATGGTACCTGTTCGTCGGCTTTCTCAATGTCATTGCAAGTAAAGTTTTTGAAAATGTTTTGAAAATAAGACAGGTCGTAAGCAGAACGGTTATCGTTATTATTGATAGAAAGTTTTGAAAATAGCTCGAAGAGAGCTGCCATCTGATCGCTGGTCAGAGGCGGTATGGGGAGTGCTCTCGGGACAGACTCCGAGGCTCCCAGAGGAATGCTCGAAGGGAAAGGGGTTACAGACTCGACCCTAGTACTGGACCCTCTAGACTTAGACTCAGACTCCGACTCTGACTCTGACTCAGACTCGGATTCGGACTCGTCGTCTTGCATGTCTCCTTCGCCGGTAGTGAGCTTGTAGACTCGGCCCTCGCTGTCGGTCCATTTGATTGTCTTCCTCCAAGCCCGCTTTCCAGTGTCAGCACCTACTTCAGAGATCAGCTTGGTCGGATCGAATTTATTGCTATGGAGGATCAGGTTGACTAATTCCTCCTTAGGGGTAGGAATTATCTTGCTTTCCCCGAACAAGAGCCCCAGCATGGGCTCAGCTTGGTTTGAATCTTCTTTTGATTCAGCCTGGATGAGAGTGAAGATATCATCTGGGATGAAATTGACCTCAGAATAGGTTATAGCGGGCTGGTAAAGGGCTGTTTGGACGGCTCCGAATACTGGAGTGACGAAGTTGAGTTTCGGGCTGTAAGAGCCCTTGAGGACGTTGCAGGCCTTCTGGATGCCGGCCCGGACCACATTTTCCGGGGTTAAAGCATATCCCAAGCCGAGTTTCGGCTCTTCGTTATTTAAGACATCGATGATCTTGCCTGCCGGGAGACCAGGCCTTGAAGTAGCCCCCGGTAAGTAACCCAAATTCTGCAGCATTTTGTCGATGCTGGTTGTGAAATAGGGGCTAAAAAGATATTCTTCATCGATCATTCCCACGAAGTTGAATCCTCGCGGGTCGATTGAACCGGCCGTGTTGCAGCTTGACACGGCTATTGGAGTAGCTTCAAGTGTGATGACCCCGTCTTGTAAAGGTAACTTGACCTTTCTATGAAGAGTGGAGGATACGGCCTTGACTGCGTGGATCCAAGGCCTTCCGAGTAGCAGATTGAACGATGAGGTGACATCGATCACTTGAAATTCTAGTTCTTTTTCGATTGGGCCGGTTATGATGGCTAGTCTGACAGCCCCAGCAACTGATTTCGGGCTTCCATCAAAGGCCTGGATAGTTTGTGCAGTAGGAAGATAGTCGGTCTCGGTAATGCCGAGAGCCCTAGCAGTCCTTAAAGGAAGGACGTTTACAGCTGACCCGTCATCGATTAGGGTCATGGGTAGATATTTGCCCCGGCAAATCACCGTAATATATAGGGCTAGGTTGTGGGTAGCACCAAATGGTGGTAGATCGGACTCAGAGAAGGTGATAAGCGGGCCTTCTTCTTTGGACTTGCCTTTGAGGTGAGGCAGGATGGTGGCTACCATTTCAGCAGGGGTAACCGACGAGTCCACCTTGATCTCATCGAGAGCTTTAGTAAGTGCTGCCCGATGTTCCTGAGAACTGACCAGAAGCTGCCATATGGTAAGATCAGTTCGGACCCTCTTCAGTTGCTTGACTAGGGCCGTGTTAGTGTCTGGTTCCTCGAGTATGGAGTCCGTCTTGGCGGGTTCAGTGACGGATCCCGGGGTTGAAGATCCGGCCGTGATGACATGAGTACCGGTTAGGGCCTTGGTTTTGGCCTTCCGGATCTCTTCGGCCGTGATGGGGACAGTCTCCCCCTTGGTCAGATAAACATCGTCTTCATCGTCATTCCATATCCCGTTGATTTGAGGAATGAAAGGGGAAATGAGATGAGTACAATCGATTATTTCTCCAGCAGAAATGGCGTGAGTAGCAAGAGGGTTGTTTTTGTTACTGGGCTTGTCGCTGGGTAACGGTATCTTCCCACTCTCGATCAGATCTTGAATGAGATGCTTTAATTTCCAGCATTTTTCGGTGTCATGCCCGTTGCCTTGGTGATAGCGGCAATAGGCCTGTGCGTTGTAGCTTTTGGACCGTTTCTCGACAGGGACCTCTGGCATTGGGCCTACGGGTTGAATTAGGCCTTTAGAAGATAGCCTTTGTAAGGCGTCGGCATAAGTAGTCCCTATGTCCGTGAATACTCGGGCTGGAGTGTTCTTTTTGGTCGAGGTGTCTAGTAAATTAACCTCGTCGAAGATACTTCGGGCCGCACTTGTAGTTGCGGGCTTACCGGAAGATGAACTGGCTCCTTGATAACCCTTTGTAGAGGCCTTAGTAAGGCTCTCTAACCTTAAGTCGTCTTCGATTCTCGTACCCATTTCGGTTAAGGTGGCGAAATTGGGTATGATAGCGTACCGGAGATGGATCCGGTAAGATGGGAGGAGATTTTTCACAAAGGCCTCCACTAATACTTTTTCGCTGGGCTTGTCGACCAGCTTGACACTTTCGGCCCTCCACCTTTGGAGGTATTTGGTGAAACCCTCCTTCGGCTCTTGGGCCATGACCTCCAGAGTACGCATGGTTGTCTGGATTTCCGCATTATCCGCATAGTTTCGGGCGAACTCCGTTACGACATCGTCCCAAGTTTTGTATTTCTTGGCGTCGAGCTTATAGAACCAAGCTTTTGGGTGCTTCTCTAGCGAGGAGGCAAACAGATGTTTGAACATATCCGATTTGACTCCTTTTAGGGCCATAAACTCCTTGAAGGCCCGGATATGTAATACCGGGTCTTCGGTTCCGTCGAACATTGGGAGGCCTGTCAAGTTGAGATTGGCAGGCAGCTGATCGGTCAGGGGAGAATAGGTTCGGGCATTCTCCGTATGGATCGAGTTGTGAGTCGTCAAATGGACTTGCTCTTGCAGTTTGAGGACTGCGCTAGTCAATTGGGCTAAAGGCCCATGAGCTTCATCTTCACCCTTTGGCTTGTCCTGTTCTATGGCACTAACCCGGGTGACAATGGCGATCTGGTCGCCCCTGATTTGGTCGAGCTGTTCTTGGATCTTGGCCAATGCGGTGTTCAGTTGATCAATTGAGTCCTTAGTCATGGTTCGAGTGTGAGGCGGCCTGTCTGTGAGAATACCACGTATCAGCGACCAACCCAAATCGTAGAACTAAAGTACATCCCGAGCAAGGAAGAGGGAAACTAGAGAGGAAATGACTTGGAAAAGACATCTAGACGGAAGACTTGTGAATAGTGGACCTCCTTTAGGATCCAGCCGTGTGGGCTGGGCCCCGTTTGAAAGAAGGTTCACGTGAGACATTCCCCAGACTTCTAGACTCGATTGTGTAGACGGGCCGTCCCTTGTAGGAGTATGTCCTACGTAGGTGGGCTTTGCCTTAGTATAATAAGGCGGACTGAGATAGGGAAGAAATCCGCGATGTAAGATCGACGGAGTTTCGACGCTAGAAGACCTTGACGACTTAAGACACGACCCGACACTGCTAAATATGGGAAGTCCTAAGAAGAGGAAGGTTTTGAAAAATTGAATATTTGAAAGCCCGAGTAAAATCGGGAGAGGAGTCCGGCCTTTTTCGAAAAAAAACGGAAAAGGTGGGCCGGATAACGGGTTTGAAAAAGTTCGAAAATATTTTCGAGTTTTGAAACGGGCATAATACCGGCTAAAAATAGGCTATTTTGAGTAAAATCGTGGATCCTAAATTCGGTATATGTCCCGGGTTTTGAAAATTGGATATTTTGAAAAGGATGCTATTTTGAAAAAAGACGGTTTTTGAAAAGACGACTTGTAAATCAGGTAGCACGTAGTCATGGAAGCAGTATAACGACGCCATGTATGCTCTAATTCTAAGTCTCGGTCAGTCTGAAAGGGTCTATACCAGTGTACACAGCCTATCGAGAATCGGGGCGGACTTCCTAAGTCGAGTTGAGCTTAGAACCTGCCGTAAAACCCATACGAATCGGCTAATGGACACCTTCGACATATCCAATTTGGACTACATCGATAGTATAGTGGGACGTCAGTCACCAGTACCGGCCCGGGAAAATATGGGGTTATGCATGAACCGTAAAACTAAAATGCGTATTGTACTAGTCAAACGATTTCTATTCGAGTCTCACCCTGAGGATGCTGAAGGTCAGTAACGTATCAGCTAATCCCCAGCGGAGTCGCCAAATTGTGGACATGACATAGGTCCACCCCGACGCGGCCACGCGCGGGTTTGGGGAGGCGAATGAATCTCCATGAGATAGTCAAATGGAAATTTAAATCGAAGTTGGAGTCGCCACCGAATTTTATGGTTATTCGGAACCGTTCGAGCCCACTCTATGTCGTAGTGGGCCGTATACAAAATACGGCCCATTTCTGATGTCAGAGTTTATTGGGCTCGTCCCTTTGCATATCGATATAGATGCCGACTTGAGCGGTTAATCGTATATTGAATGACTCTCGTTGCCAATGGTTTCGGACATCCGGAAACCACGGTTCTGAGTAAGGGGTGAGGGTACGTGTTGGGAAGTTCACAAAGAACACCCAACCCCGCCCGCACATTAGCGGCCTCTACTAGGATATCGAATGACGTTTTAATACGCGTGTTAGTAATACGATGAATGATATGCAAACATTGTTTTTCCTAAGCATGCGAGGAATTGAATGGGTTGCTAAGTCGGTTTAATGCATGAAAAATTAACGTCGAAGTTGAATTTAGCATGTGAGATTCGTTTTAGTATAATGAAACAAAAGATGAAAATAATGAATTTGCTACAAAAGATGAACAAACGAGTTAGTATCGATTTGTAAAAAATAATATAGCAAATAAATATATGAAATCGAGAAAATAAATATTAATCGAAATCTGAAAAATATCGTTAAAACGCTGTTTTGTATAAAAAATGAAGTTCGAAAAAATTATAAAAAGCGGAAAAAGGGGCAGCCGGCCGCGCGGCTCGCCCGGGTCACCGGCGGGTCGCGTGGTGGCCTGCTTTGAAATTGGTTTTCGAAAACTCGATGTTTTTATTAAACCGCGCACGAATATTGCATAATTCGTACTCGACTTAATATTTTCGGCATTCATTATATTCGATAATTGAATACGAAATCAATATCAAATACTTCGAATAGTTTTAGAAAAGATATAAATTTTGAAATCGTTTCGTAGAATAAATAATAAAACGAACGAAAAATCTAAAAAAAAGCGTCTCGGATTTCAGGCCCGTGCGCGAGTCGCCTGGGTATGGCGCGACTCGCGTGCGGGTCTGTCCGGTTTTTATTTTTTGTTCGAAATTGCTAATTTTGATAAATCGCGTACAAAATATGAATTAATTTATACTCGATTTTATTTTTTCGATATTCGTCGTACCCGATATTCGATTATGAAATCGATATCGAATATTTAGAATGAATAAAAAAGTTTTGTAAAAAAAAAAGGATTTGAAAAAGATGTGACGATTTTTAATATCGTCGAAATTTTAATATAATTCTTTTAATACGATATTCAACCAAGAAGTTGATATCATATTTTAAGAATGTTCGTTAATATGAAAATAATTTTTGATATTATCGATATTAGAAATAATAAAAGTCTCGACGAACGACTTAAAAAAAAGACACGACCCGTATGTAAAAGACGAGAAGGAGAAGAGAAGAAGAAAGAGAAATCGGGTTTTGTGCACCCTCAACCTACATGTTTTAGTCTACTCGAATCAGGGCTCGTCGAAACGTGACTTGGGCACTTGGAGCGTCGAGTGTATGTTGATGAGGTGACGGTGATGCGGCTCGGTTTGGGCGAGTTTCGGGCGAAGGGTTTCGGGTTTAAATGGACCGGTTTTCCTTCGGGAATATTATCGGTTTTTTCGATGTTAAGTTTGGTGCTTATGTGTGATGTGAATAATTCTGAATTTTGATGATATATGACGATAATTTCTTAATATTTATGAATGTTAATTGTTGTTGTAAAAGTGTGTGTGCAAGGGGCTATTTATAGGAAATTCCCGACCTTGGCTAGGAGAGTTTCAACTACCGCTTTGGATAGGAAACGTAAGAAGTTGTAAGGCATGAGAATTCCGCTTTCTTGTCCAAGAAGAAAGGGGACACGGCTGGTGGGAGCCTACTCGGCCGAGTATTTGCACTCGGTCGGGTGTTTGAATCGGTTTTTGGATAGGAAATGCGAGAGTTCGAAAGGAATGCGAATTCCGTTGCTTGGTGGAGAAGCCAAAATCTCGGCTGAATGGGGATGTATTTCGGCTGATTTGGGTGTTTTGGCCGAGTAATTGGTGTTCGGTCGATATCCGATTCGGTTTCTGGATAGAATTCCTACTTGAGATCGAATTCTATCCTTAAACGGATTTGTTTAATATTTTGAAAAATTGATTTTTGTAGGATTAGAGTGAGGAATCAGCCGTGTGAGGTGTCACGGCTGACTCACGTGTCTCGAGAAAATCTTTGACCGGGTTTTGACTCGGTCGCTAAAAGACGGTTTTACCCCTGGTGTCGGAATCGACCCAAATTAGTCTTATTTGACTCGAAACGACCCACTGGGCCTGATTTTGAGGTTGGTTTTGTGAGATATGTACTCCATAATGAGCCCAAGCCAAATGCCAATGATTCTGAGCCCGTTTCTGAGTATTTAAAGCACGTTTGCGTCCGATCATCATCGGGTGTTTGTCGAAAACTGCTATAGACACCTGGCGGTCAAAATGTGGGTGTCTACAATCTCACTCAATTTAAGTCATCTAGATCATGTCAATTTTGTTCTGTCATATTTAAATATAGTTAAACCCCTTTCAATCCTCTTACCATTTTGGCGATGCACGTCCTAAGAATTATGTTATTTTGATGTTGTTTGGTTGCCCACTTACCGGGAATTGTCACTTCCCAGAAATTATCACTTTCTCCATAATGGGGAAGTTACTCATCAAGTCACTTGGTGTGTACAACTTTTCGCATGAAGTTATTTCTTACATGGCAACCAAACAATATTTTTGTAATTCCCATGAAATACAAATTCACGTGAATTTAAATTCCCGATAACTCCATCCTTCCATGGTGAACCAAACGAACCCTAAATTCAGTAGTATGTAATTACGGGCTATATGTTTTTAACTTTTTATTTCATATATGATACTCAATGAATTTATATATGAAATAAATAAATTTCTATGAAAAGTGCATATATGAATTTACACATGTTTTTAACTTTCGATTGATTTGCACTTTTTATTTTATACAAATTTCTATTATTTCGTACTATTTGAATTTATAATAAATTATTTATTGAGTACTCAAATCAAAGTGCAAATTTCTTTTTATTTAGCGAAAATTACACATTACAACCTTATAAAAATCAGTTTTTTGTAATTACAACCTTATAAAATTTTTCTTTTCAATTACTACCTAATAAAGCACTTTTCATTTGCAATTGCTACCTTTAATGAACTCCGGTGGGTTAGTAAACTAATTTCCGTCCCAAATTAGATTACGCCTAATTTTGTGATCATTTTGCCCTTGACTCTGTATACTTTTTCCCAAACCTTTATCTCTCTTACAACACCTCTTAAAAATTGTATTGCTCTTCAATTGCTTCACTCTTCAATTCAATTTTTGCAGTCTTCAATTTCTTCATCCTCTCTCTATCGTTTATACCTCTTCTTTATTTTCGCCGTCATTAGTTCATGTAGTTTATTGTTGTGTACGAACAAGATATGTAACCTTAATTCACGATTATGTACTTTGCAAAATTTCTGTTAACCTAGAAATTAGGACTTGTGGAAATGTAGGATTTATCCCTACTTCTCTTTATTATTCGTCTAAATGTTGCAAGTTAGCCATGAATGGTTGAATATCCATATCTACAAATAATTGAATAGCAAAAGCAACATAGCAGACATTAGGCAAAACAAAATCAACAACAAATTGGAGAAACCCTAAAAATTGAAATTATCTAATCGACAACCACATTTGGCTCTCAACATGCTAATGAACTACAATAACACTATAACTACACTTAATCCATATTAGAAAGACTAAAATTAAATGCAAATCTGGGTTTCGTGTGAAAAAACGATTTAAAACCCTAAATTAACGAAAAACCCCTAAACTAACGGAAAAACCCTAAATTAACACAGGATTTGGGGCTACTTACTTGAAGATATGTCGTTCCCTTCAATTGCGCCAGAATTTGGTATGGATTTTGGATTCAATTGGAAAATTAATTAGGGTTTAGTGGATGATGATTGAAGAGGAAGGTACGGAGTGAGTAGTGTAGAAGGTGAGTAAAAGGGGTTAAAGGAGTAAAAGAAGATTTTAACATCAAGGGTATTTTCATCATTTAACAACTTCGCTAACGGAAAATAGCTTACTAACCCACCAGAGTTCATTAAAGGTAGCAATTGCAAATGAAAAATGCTTTATTAGGTAGTAATTGAAAAGAAAAATTTTATAAGGTTGTAATTACAAAAAACTGATTTTTATAAGGTTGTAATGTGTAATTTTCGCTTTTATTTATTTTTTGTATATACATTCTTATTCCTATTATGTATCATGACATTTTTAGATTTGACAATTTTAGAAATATATTCTAATTTTATTACGAAATACTCCGTATATCTTTCTATCATTTGGTCATATATTTCAGTTTATTCATTACTAAAATATGTTGTATATTACTCCGTATATACATATTTATTTCTTATATACGGAGTATTATATATTTCTATTATATATAATGATTTTTTAGATTCGACAATTTTAAGAATATATATATATTCTAATTCTATTATACATTTCTATTATTTGGTTTATTGGTTATACCTCTTATTAGGAATATATAATTGGTGATATTACAATCCACTTATTGTGTAATATACTACTAAATATATTGTACAATATTTTTATAATCAATTTACTGAATAGAATAAATTCGAGCGGAAAAATTTTCGTTGTGGTGATGACACGTGATTGCTTCGCAAGAAATTCTTATATTCTCTTATTATAAAATGGATTTTACTATGGCTTGCATTTAGTTTGTGTACCTCCGTACCACTAAGATCTTCCAACTAAGATATTGAAGTGGGAAAATCTTAGTGGTACGGAGGGAGTACTAATGTACTAGTTCAACTGTCCAACCAAAGATGTCTTAACATAGAAATTAAGATTAGGTATTGTGTATGATAGTTGATATAGATCACAGGTTCAAATCCTCTGCCTATATTGTAAAAAAACTGTACTAGTCCTATCCTATGAGATAGCGCTATATATGGTGTAAGATTAGAGGATGATTTCAATTAAAAGGATATGATAGTTTGGCGGAACATTAGGTCTGAATAGTCCACCTTCCAATTACTCGTACATTATTTTAGACTCATATACGTAAGGAAAATGGTGCATGCATGATAGTCTATGCCTATCATTCCAATTCAAACGATATGATCGTCCTTTGGCAGAACATTATTAGTCTGAATAGTCTACCTTTAATTTCAATTACATTTAATTTTGTCCTTGATTTGAATTTTCAAAGGAACCCTAACTATAAAAGAAGCCTATATATCTCCCTTCATTCTTCATCATTCACCCAAGTAAATTATATTTAATATAAGAATTAATAAAAAAAAATGCATTTCCTCAAAACCAAAGTAACGTTTGCATGCTTCATAATACTAGCATTTATAGCTTTTGTGCAAACAACCCATGCACAAAATGCACCACAAGACTACGTTGATGCCCATAACGCCGCTAGGTCTGCCGTGGGTAAGTACTAAGTAATGATCTAATGCAAAGTAATTTTTATCATGTTTTATTATATACTCGGTACTTATTAATGTACTCGTAATTTTCTTGTTGAAAATACTCGTATGATTTTGTAAAGTTTTTTTAAAGCCAAATATAATCATGTACGTAAATGTTATTGTATTTCGTAATTAAAGGTTTACGGAGTACTCCATATAAATTTTCATATATTGTTGGTCAATAATGTTTAAAAAAATTTGACCCATAAAAAGTAAATAAGAATTATGTTAGTGAAGAGGAGGAAGTACATCTAACATCCCCTCGATCGCAATGGATTGTATTCAGGTGTTGGAAACATAGCATGGGACAACACGGTAGCAGCGTATGCACAACAATACGCAAACCAAAGGACGGACTGCGCCCTCCAGCATTCCGGGGGGCCATATGGCGAGAACATAGCGGTGGGGTCAGGGGATTTTTTGACAGGAACGGCGGCCGTGCAACTGTGGGTGAATGAAAAAAGTAACTACGATTATAACTCCAATACTTGTGCTGCCGGGCAGGTTTGCGGACACTACACTCAGGTGGTGTGGCGCAACTCAGTTCGTCTTGGTTGTGCCCGTGTTCAATGCAACAACGGCGGGTTTTTCGTCGTTTGTAGCTATGACCCTCCTGGCAACTTTGTTGGCCAAAAACCTTACTAGTTATTATATTAATATTAATCCACCCAGGCCATTATTTCCTATATATATGGAATATGGAATATGGAATATGGAGTAATACGTTTATGTGGTACTGAATTCATCGCTACTACTATCCACTTTCATGCATCAAACTCATTTATACGTGAGTTGTTTAAATAAAGTCACATCTTCGGATCATTACTTATTTAAATACGTTTTTATGTTAGCTAAATATATATGTATTCCTCTAGCCTTTTATTATTATAATAAATATTCAATGGGGAGATCATAGAAACGGAAGCGAAGGCTATAATTTTTTCTTATGCTGCCTTCACTTTTTTTTTCTTAAATCATTTACGGGGAAGCAATTAGCCGTGCATGTTTTTGTATGCCCATTGGACACTTCTTAGCTAGCCGAGAGGAAGCTAGGTAGGAAAAAGGATTAACATTCGCTTCCATAAATTTTCGAAAAATAGTTAACATTTGATTTTCTCTATTCAAACAATATGATATTTTAGCAAGATTTAACAATATCAAAATAAGGATGACTATCCCAAGTTTCATTTCTATCTCTGCCCCAACTTTTAGGATTGAAAAGGAAAAATATCGGTTGGATTTAGATCCGATTTGAAATCAAAGTTAAATTGGATATTTGACCCAAATGTATGCAAATTGATCTTGTAACATTCTTTTGTCATTAATGGCGGATTCTTCATTCTTCTCTTGCTTGGAGTCTTGGGTGTTCCGTCTTTATTTGATGTTTTTGAAGAGTTTATGTATCCCAGGTATCTAAGAGGGAGAGAGGGGTGAATTAGGTACCTTTTAAAAATTTAACTTAAATTTTATTAACTAAAATAAATTAAGCTACGTAGATAAAGAAAAATGAAAGAAGTGAAAACAAGTGCGTGAATGCAATAACAGACAGTCAGTAACAAATTTGTCTTGGCAAGGAGTCTAGCCATGCACAAAGCAAATGTCATGTCTTGGCAAGGAGTCTAGCCACACACAGAGCAAATGTCACCGTATAGTCGACTTTTGTCAGACTGCCTATATATATTCCTCTTAACAGAAGATTATGTTACAGAGGAATGTTACAATATATTGACGGTTGCATGCACTATGAAAAACACAACTAAAGTTAATATTAATCCACGAAAAAATTAAAGCGAAGCTAAACGACATGTGTTCTACATTGTATGCGGCGGAAATAAAGCGGGAAGATTGAACATATATTACGTTTTTGAATTGGTTCGGCCAACACTCTAAGGCCTACGTCCAGTGCTCTTTTTATTAATAAAGTTAAGTAATCTACTCCGAAAACTTAAACCCTTACAATAAAAAAAACTACCAATAACCTACTCCAGTTACGACTCTCGAGTTTACATGTACAAGACTACTCCGTCTCTAAACCCTCCATTGACCTACTCCGGTCACGATCAATAGCCTACTCCGGCTACGAATTTGAGTTTACAAGACTACTCTGTCTCTAACTCACCAATAACCTACTCCGGTCACGACTCTTAATAACTTAGAAAAGTTACAAGATTACAATATAACCAAGTTAGACATAAGAGCATTCAAGACTCAATGTAACAGTTCGTGCGGGAGTGACTTTGAAGACTTTGAAAATATTTTGCAAAGAGTTTTAAGATTAAAACTTTTGATGAACAATTTGCAATGTGAGATTTTTGTGCTGAAATTCTTGAAAAATGAAGGAGAACTTCTCTATTTATATTGAAGCAAGTTAGCTATTGAGAAAGTCAAACCCTTTTGAAAGAGATAAAAGGTTTGTTTTACAAGAATTGCATGAAAGATCAAACTTAAAAAGATGAGTACTATAAAGCAGCTCTATCATTTTCCAAAATAAGAGTGAAATCAGATTTGAGGTTGAAACAAGAAGGAAAGGACAAATATCAATTTTTGAGGCAATAACTTGCTTGGGAAAGAAACAAGTCACATTTTGGTAGTTTGTAAAAAGCTATTCAACCAAATTGAGAATAGTTTTGGTAATGGTTTTATTAAAATAAAAACTATTGCTTGATCATCACTTTTCATTTCAAAGTCATATTTAATAAAAGATTTTGAGAGGATAGAAAGTTTGAAACTTAGCTTGAAATCTTTTATTTTTACAATGAGTCGAACTGAAGTAACAATCAACCAAACTGTGACATACAGTTAGGTTGGTTAGTTACTTGAACTTACTACAATGTGTCAAGAACTCTTATCTTTACAAAGTGACACTCATTGACATTCTTGATTTTTTGGGTATCTTGTCTTGATCTTCAATCAATCATTCTCAACATTCATCAACTAATTCTCGATTAAGCACAACCTGAAAAGTTTGAACTAGGAAAACACAAATTAAATAGGCTAAGTCATTATCAACAATAAACCCAACAGTTTTGAAATAAGATGGACCGATTATATTTTCTAAATCCTTCTGTTAACTCTATTTGTCCTGCTGGGTTGGTCATGGTCATAGTTCGTGTACAATTGGACCTAACAATACCACATTAAATGGGGTCTCATTTGAATTTTCGTATGTACATGACCTCGGAAACATCTGGGATCGCCCTGGGGAGAGTAATATCTTAGTACTTCGTAGTATAATTTTGGTAAGAAACTATTTTTATGCGGGTTTTGTAGGCGAGAAACTGTAGTTCACCGATCAATATGTGACAATTTTATTTTGTTGGTTCCTTATTTGTAATTCCTCCTGCTCATTCATTTGTTTATTTTTTATATTGTTTGAGATAAGTATTTTAATCAAATACAAAAATATGACCAAGACAGAGGTCCATGATTAGTGTTGTAGATTTTTATATTGCTTCTTGACGTTTCATATTTTTATTATGGGCATTATTGTAACCAAGTATTCTGGTAGTGTTGTAGACTACCCTAAGTCCCCAGGATGAGTATTCATTGAATTTTGCCCAGATGAAAAAATACAACACAAATCTATATAATCTTAATTGTAGTAGTGGTCTATCTAGCTTAGCTAGAGAGGGAGGAATTGAAGTAAGTACGTGAGCAAGAACATAAATCCGAGTTCGATAAACACCGAGATCTAAACCAGGCTTTTAGATCCGATTGTTTGGTACCCAAACAGATTAGATTATTCGCTAGAGTTTATCATTCTGAGTAAATTGGTGATGGATAAAACTCATTAATTTTGTTTGATGATGAAATTAGTAGTTGTGTAAGGCAAAACTTAATTAAGGGAAGTGATCCTAAAAACGAGAAAGTTTATTGTGAGACTATCTTATACAGATATATTGTAAGACCTAAATTTACCACACTAAAACAAACAAAAAGAGAAAGAGAAATTATGCATGTGAGTGGTGTCACAATACGATTATTATTATAATGGGACCTCTCATATTAATTATTAGAAAGTCCTAATTAAACAGATATACAGATTTAAATTAGTAAACTCGAATCAAATAGATTCAGGCAATAAGTCTAAACACTGTACTACAAGAGTTAAGAACAAAGAAAAGTTAGATCAGATTACCTTAAGCAAAATAACCAGTTCTACAACATAAAAGAAAATTAAAACAAAGATCAATGTTTCCTTCCTTTTGCTCATCTTCATAGATTAGTCAGAAGAACACAAAAACAAACTAGGTTAGTAGTTATGCTAGGAAATAACTTTGAAAATAGGTATTAGAAGTTAAGAGAAAGAAAGGATAAGAGCTCTTCAAATATGGTGTGTAAAGCCGCACGCACAACTTAGAAATATTTGGATGTTTTTCTTAGGGGCCGTTTGGTTCGCCTTATTTAGGAATAAGGTATGGGTTTGGAATGACCAAACCCCATACCTTGCGTTTGTTTTGCATTTTTTTTATTTTCATACCCATACCTCAACCCCATGAGGTATGGGTTTCTCATACCCAAAGGTGGAGGTGGGTATGAGATTTGATACCTTGGTATCAAATTAATAACTCGTTCTTTGGTTTTTTTTTCCGAAATTTGTATGTTTTTATTTTTATTCAAACACTTTTCTTCCAATAATGATAATATGAATAAATTAATTTTTGTCACAAATAATAATGATTTTTTGGTTAAAAATATTTTTTTTTTCAGAAGATAATAAAATTTTAAAAAATCATTATTATTCAGTCAATTAAAAATGTCTAAAAAATATTTCTTTCATACTATAATAATAGATTTTTTTAAATTAAAAGCCTTTTTTTCCTATAAGAATATAAACATTTTTTTCCCCGAGATTACTCAATCCAGAAATGAACCAAACGCAAGGTATCAGGAATGATATTCCAAACCCATACCACCCTGGTATGATTTCTTATTCCATACCGATACCTTTTTGCGAACCAAACGGCCCCTTAGGTTTTTAGAAGATGTTTTTGGGAGTTCTTAAGTGAGTGAATGAGTGAGTTAAATGGAGTTATAAGAGTAGTTAATTGAGCTTATACACGTTCTAAATGAGAAGGTAACATAGACAAAGAATAGACAATTACTCAATATATTTAATCAGGTTTTAAGAAGTATTGTACATTACTAGAAATGTTGTTTTTTTATTAGTGAAGCATTCCTTGATCTTGGGCTTCAACATGAAGGTACGGGATGATTAAAGATGACATTTTTTTAGTTAGTTTGGTTGCACAATGGTTAGGATATAAGTACCGAAATCGAAAGTGGAGAAACGATTATTAATCGGGCGGTGATGATTTTCGTTGCTAGCTAAAGAGCTGTCCAGTTGTGGACATGACATAGGTCCACCCCGACGCGGCCACGCGCGGGTTTGGGGAGGCGAATGAATCTCCATATGAGATGGTCAAATTGAAATTTAAATCGAAGTAGGAGTCGCCACCGAATTTTGTGGTTATTCGGAACCATTCGAGCCCACTCTATGTCGTAGTGGGCCGTATACAAAATACGGTCCATTTCCGATGTCAGAGTTTATTGGGCTCGTCCCTTTGCATTACGATACCGATACCGACATTATCGGATATCGTGTATTGAATGACTCTCGTTGCCAATGGATTCGGACATCCGGAAATCATGGTTCTGAGTAAGGGGTGAGGGTACGTGTTGGGAAGTTCACTAAGAACACCCAACCCCGCCCGCACTTAGCGGCCTTTACTAAGATATCGTTCGTTTTTGGTGTACACGGGTTAGTTCGACGGTTGAATGATATGCAAACTTTATTTTCCTAAGCGTGTGAGAAAAATAAATAAATGGGTTGCTAAGTCGTTTAATGCATGTTAAACTAATAACGTCAAAGTTATTTTAGCATGTGAAGTCGTTTTAGTCTAATAAAACGATAAAAAAACAAAATAAAATAAAAATGCTACAAACACGAGAAAACGAGTTAGTAACGTTTGAATAAATCGAATAAAGACATAAATAAATAATATGCATGATTTTGAAAAAGATTTAATGACACGTGATGGATTAACACGTGTTGACCGAAGTCAAAAAAAGTATTTATCGAAATATGTCGCGAAAGTCGCTTTTTAATGCAAGGTTCGAAAAGAATAAAAAATAGAAAAGCGAGGAAACGAGAAAAAAAGAGCCGACGAACCAGGCTGCCGCGCGGGTCGCCTGACAGGCGCGCGACCCGCGTGGTGGCCTGCCGGGTTTTTTTTTGTTTGTTCGAAAATCGTTAATTTTTACAAATCGCGTACAAATATGGATTAATTTATACTCAATTTATATTTTCGATATTCGTCGTATTCGATATTCGATTATGAAATCGATATCGAATAGTCGGAATGACTTTAGAAAAGGTTTTGAAAAAAAGTTTGTTTTGAACGAAAAGTAAAAAAAAAAAAGAATTTGAACGAAAAAAATGTTAATTCTCTCCGCGTTTAAAATCATCGAATTTTGCAAAAAAGGTAATGATTTTATTAGCATCAATGAGAATTAATTAATTTAGTTCTTGTAGATACGATATTCGATTAGAGAATCGGTATCGTATTTTAAGAACGTTATATAAAAATAGTTTTTTTTTTAGTATCGATTATTAGAAATAAAAATATGTGACGAACGACCCATGTTAATAATACGAAACAACCGACGACCCGTAAAAAAAAAGTGACGGACGAAAAAAAGGAAAAAGACGTGAGAGAGAGAGAAAGGAGAAAAATCGGGTTTGATTTACACCCTCAACCTACATGCTTTACTTTCTCGGTATGAAGCTCGTCAGACGGTGGTTTAGGCTCGGGAGCGTCGAGATGATGCGGGATGAGTTAAGGTGTCGGTTTGGTGCATTTTTTTTATGTGTGTGAGACGGTGGGTTCGGCCGGATGACGGGGTCGGTTTCGTCGGTATTTCGAGGCTACTTCGGGATTACGTCGGGAATTGCTAGATACTAAGGATATGTGAATGGTAGATTTATGATGTGTAATTGTTGTGTAGAATCGTTGTGTGTAAATCGTGTTTTTTGTGTTGAATATGAGGTCCTATTTATAGGAGTCGAGGTAGTCTTGCTTGTGTGACAAGAAATACCGGTTTGGATAGGAAACACGAGAGTTCGAAAGGGAACGAAAGTCTCGTTTCTTGGTGGAGAAGCCAAGTATCTCGGCTGTCATGAAGAGTTGGCCGAGTATTTCGGCTGTTTGGGATGTCTTGGCCGAGTATCTGGAGCTCGGTCGGTGTCTGATTCGGTTTCCGGATAGAATTCCTACTTGAGATCGAATTCTATCCTTAAACGGATTTGTTTAATATTTATGAAAGCTGATTTTTGTAGTATTTGGGACCGAATCAGCCGTGTGAGGTGTCACGGCTGACTCGTGTGTCTCGAGAATATTTTTGACCGGGTTTTGACTCGGTCATAAAAAGATGGTTTTACCCCTGGTGTCGGAATCGACCCAAATTAGTCTCATTTGACTCGAAACGACCTACTGGGCCTGGATTTGAGGTCGGTTTTGTAAGATTTGTACTCCGTAATAAGCCTAAACCAAATGTCCATGATTTCGAGCCCATATCCGAGTCCATTAAAGCATGTTTGCGTCCGATCATCATCGGGTGTTTGGCGGGACCTACTATAGACACCTGGCGGTCAAAATGCGGGTGTCTACACCAGTACAATATTTTTTTACCCGCTTAGAAATTGTAATTTTGAATAGCACCAGTGGACACATCTTGGAAAAATAATAAATTTATGCTTTTGTTACGCCTTAATCAGAGTCTGTATGAGAAAATTGGAACCGTTTTACGAAATCGCGCAGAATTAGATAACGATAGAAATTTCATTTTTGCAAACCGTATAGTGAAGTAGAAAGGTTCCAAAGGCACAATAATTGAATATTATTATTTAAAATAGTTTGTCAAGACTCTATTTATTAATATAAATTGTTATTAGGAATAACTAAAATGGTCAAAATCTTGGGATGTTACACTAATACTCCTTCTCTGGAAACTAAAATTAAAATATTGAGTAATACCTTCAAAAAAAATACAAGAAATTTTATACGAATTTGGAATACAAGCAGTTTTGCTCAATACGGAGTACGTACTCAGTATAATAAGATAAACTGCGTAATTTCTAACGTACAGTTTCATGTACTTGTATTAAATAAATAAAAACATTACTCCTACGGTCCTACTTAGCAACCGGAATGACTTTGAGGGGAATGACCTTTTGCAAGGTGATCCCGAATTTCTCATTCATATCCAAATCACTTGGACTAATCCCATCTTCAAGCTTCCAATCAAAGGAATTAACCAGATTGGCTAACATTAAGCATAGCATTCGGTAAGCCAATGCGACTCCAGGGCATATCCTCCTCCCTGCTCCAAATGGCAAAAGTTCAAAACTTCGGCCTTTTACATCAATGTCTGATCCTACAAATCTTTCGGGGTTGAATAACTCTGGGTTTTCCCATATCTTTTCATCCCGTCCAATAGCCCATAGGTTGACTAGAACTTGTGCATTTCTTGGCACAATGTAGCCGTATAGCTCAACGTCTTCCTCGGCTTTTCTAGGCAACAAGAATACGGTTGGAGGATGTAATCGTAATGTTTCTTTGATTATAGCTTCCAAATAAGGGAGCTTTGAGATGTCGGATTCTTGAATCATCGAGCAATTTTTACCAAAGGCTTGTTCAATCTCGGTTTGAGCTTTTTTCATGATTTCAGGGTTTTTCATTAGCTCTGCCATTGACCACTCTAGTGTACTAGCAATTGTGTCTGTCCCCGCATTAAAGATATCCTGTCATTTTAGTACAAGCAATCTTGTTTATACTACCCAAATATACATGTAATCCCCATTATTCTGCAATTAACGACTGCAACTTGTAAAACTGTAAAGTATGAACAATTATTGTATGAACATTTCTAAAATAAAAAGACAATCAAATGATTGGGACGACTTAAAATGAAATAGCCAAGTAAATGACCAAGACATATGGAGTAATAATGCTTAACATAAGTAGGTAGGTTTCATCTTATTTTCCACAAAATAAACTACTCTAATAATTACTATCACTGACCTGGATCATCATCATCATCACCTTCATTCTAGTAATACAAGCCTATATTTATTTATTTTGAAAGTGCCTATATTTTTTAGAGTAAATTAGAAATTACTCCTTTCAGAGATGTATTTATTAAAATTTACTCCCTTATGAAAGTTTTTTAATATTTTATACCCAAAAGATGCAAAACTTCAAAATTTACTTGCAAATCACTATTCTGATGAGTTTATGATTTTACTGACCGAAATGTTTTTCATTAATAGTACGCCCCTCCCCCATCCTATCTCATCCTCATTTCGACTTTCCCAACTCTTTCAGTCCCAATTCCAGGAGAACCCTAAATTCCCAAATCGAAAATCACCAAACCCAAAACTCAAGCATCCATTCATCAATCAAATGTGGGGACTTTTTTTTTTTTTTACAAATCTGCAGACTAAATGAGAGCATAAGGGAAGGGGGAAAGAAGGGCAGGAAAAAAATGGGCACTTTCGGTATAAAAAATAATACCTCCTAGTGTTTTTTATTTTTCCTCTTTCTTTTTTGGCACTAGTTGAACAATCTTCCCTCTTTCCATTTTTGGGTTGTACTTTAATCATTTCTTTATTCTTCCTTCAATTCTTTATTCTTTCCTTTACCCACAAACCCACTATATTTCTACTTTATACCCCACATTTTCTTCCTTTAATCAATTCTTTATTCCCTTCTTAATATAAAAGAGGGAGGATAAAAAGAACTAGGAGGGAGTAGGAAACAAGCAAAATAATTCAAACTCACCGGATTAACTCGTCGGAGTAGTGATTTGCAAGTAAATTTTGAAATTTTGCATCTTTTTTGTTGCAAAAAATTTAAAAAATTTCATAAGGGAGTAAATTTTAATAAATGCATCTTTGAAGGAAGTAAATTCTAATTTACTTTATTTTTAAATAAGAGGTCAAATATTACTCTTTCCGTCTTGTTGTTCATTTGTTTGTCTTTTGATTAAAAAAAATTACAATGAATATAAAAGATAAACAAATAAATAAGAGAGAGTGTAATGTACGAAGGAAGTTATTGCGTACCGCCAGTAGATGGTTTATCTCTTCCATACTTAGCTCCTTTCGTTCGTAAAGATCAAGCAGTGTACATAACACATCATTGTCCCGTGACTCCTTCAACAATAATCGTTCACCAATAATATCCTGAAATACCCTAATTAATTTATCAAAGTAATTAGCCAAACGTCGTCGTATGCTAGACGGGTCCATGAATCCTAGTATGGGGAAGTAATCCACGTAGTTGGGCCTACCAATTTCTTCCATAATGCCCCACATTAGCTTCTTAAACTCTTGGGACTTAGTGCAATCATAGTGGGCCAATTCCTTCGAGAAAAAAGTGTTTGATAACAAGCTAAGGGTGGTGGTAAATGCAGCCCTCCCTATATCGACCGGTAACCCTGAATTGCAACTCTCTTGTACGTACTCAAGAAGTCGCTCAACCTTGGCTTTCCTAAGGCCTTGGGTTGCATCTAGTCGTTGGATCGAGAACAACTGGACGGCCATGATTTTCCTAAGATTCTGCCATTTTGGTGACACGGGTAACCATGACATAGAGAGTTTGTCGTGATCTCCAGCCTTAACTGAGTTTGGGATTGTTCGATTTGAAAGAACTTTATCATTCTTAGTGAACATTTCTTTTGCCACGTCACGTGAGGAGACGACGATGGTTGTGACACTTCCTAGCCTCAACGAAATTAAGGGACCGTATCGTTTAGATAGATTGGTGAAGGACCTATGAGGTTTGTCTCCGAGGTCGAAAATGTTGCCGAAAATGGGCATAGACATTGGGCCGGGAGGAAGTCTATTAGTTTTAGGGCGGTGCAAAAATGTTTTTAAGAGGTAGATTAGCGCAATTGAAAATAGCATGGTTAATGTGGTGTACTCCATGGTGCAAATACATTCACAAATCACAAGTTTCAAATTTATGACAAATTCCAATCTAGAAATGAATAAAAGATGGTAGGAATTTTGGTTCTACTACTCTTGTATGTATTATGTATATCTATACATAGGGTTGAAGAAGATGATGATATGTTTATCTAAGGAATTGATAATTCACACGTCGCAAAACTTGATAATTACGTGGAAGGTAAAAGTTTCTTTACTTTTAACAATTACCAACAGATTTTGACCCTAGCAGCTAATTCCACATTCAATTAATGAAGGCCTGCTTTCTTTAGTTTCTTGGGGTTCCCTGACTTCAACCTAAACACCTATCAGAAATTTCTAATAAATACTATCTTTGGTCATTATTTTTCGCTCAATTTCATAAATATTTATAAGAAGTATTTTAATGAAATAAAACAAAAAATAATGATCAAAGAAAAAAAAATGTAAACTTGATAGGGGATACTGTAAACGATATCCTCTATCAAATTAAAAGGCGAGAGAAAACAGAATTCAATATGATAAAAAAAAAGTAGGGAGGATGTGCAATTTTTGTAATGGAAATTGCTACACGTTAAACGTTAAGCAATATTTGTAATACCCTCATGAAAAGACATATTCTAAAGCATGGGGTAAAGAAAAATCCCTCCATATAATTCATTGGTAATCTTAAGAATAACCTTTCCTCAAAAAAATTGTTAAGAATAGCCAACTTCTTTTATTTGGTTAAAAAAAAAAAAAAAAAAAAAAAAGGTGCACCAAAAATAGTTGTAAGGAGGTGCATCTCTAGTTTTCTTGGGGAAGAGAGTGATGACAATAATTTCTACTCCACATTTCCTGATGATAAAAAAATAAAGAAACAAAGTAGAAACAAAATAATTTCTACTCCACTATATAAACTACTTTCATATGAGTAATAACACAATACAATTTCAGTCAAATATAACTCTCTTAACATGCTCTTCCAAATATACTTCTCTTAACAATTTATTTGTTTTTTTATATTCATTGTGAGAAATATTTTAATTAAAGACAAACAAATGAACAAGACGAAGAAAGTAACGTATATATAAACTTGAGTGATCTGATTTGAACCTTTAATTTTGTTGCTAGTGCTTGCAACCATAAAATACAAGTCTTATTCTCAAAATGAAGATAGGAAAATAGGTAGCATGAAGTAATATAAGCCCACAAGATGCAATCATTTGTGCTTATATATTATTAAGGCATGCATGCATGATATGATGCATGGTACATACGAAACCTTAATTAAACAGATTATTATTGTCTTGGGATAGGAATGAGTTGCAAAGGTTGAACCTTTTGCAAAGTAATCCCAAATTTCTCCTCCATATCCAAGTCTTTTGGGTGCATACCATTAGCAAGCTTCCAGTCAAAGGAATGGAGGAGGTTGGCGAGCATCAAGCTCAACATCCTATTAGCAAATCCGAGGCCCGGGCATATCCTCCTTCCTGCTCCGAAGGGCAACAGCTCAAAATCGCGGCCTTTGAAGTCAATGCTCGACCCTACAAACCTCTCAGGCAGGAACACTTCAGGGCTAGACCATATCTTTGGGTCTCGGCCAATGGCCCATAGGTTCACCAGGAGTTGTGCATTCTTGGGCACCACGTACCCATACAAGCTCACATCTACTTCAGCCTTTCGCGGTAGGAGGAACACGGTGGGTGGGTGTAGTCGGAACGTCTCTTTGATGATGGCTTGTAAGTAGGGTAGGTTAGGAATGTCTGATTCTTGGACCAATGAGCAATTGTCTCCAAGGACTTGTTGAAACTCCTTTTGTACTTTGGTCATAATGTTAGGGTTTTTCACTAACTCTGCCATTGCCCACTCCAAAGTGCTAGCCGTTGTGTCCGTCCCTGCATCAAATATGTCCTGCATGCCATCGATTGCCATTTCATGTTGTTATTAGGATTCGAACTTGTGACCCGTAAGCTAGAAGTGTAATGTCGATCACTAGATTGAATTTTTTGATGATAGTCCAATGAGATTTTAACGTTAAGGACTCGCTTGGAATGGGAGTAATTATTCCGGGGTAATAAAGCAAAAATGAGCTAAAAATGAATGAGCTTGTTGCTTGGTTGTGACATTTTATAGTGTAAAATGCATATGAAGGGGGAATAATTACCGCATTACTTGGGGGGAGAGGGGAGTAATAATTCCCCAAATAAGCTAGATTTCCTTAATTTTCCTCATTTTCGCTTAGGATCATCACTACTTTCCGTCATTTCTTAGTTCATTTTTGCTCTATTACTCCGGAATAATTACCCTCATTCCAAGCGAGTCCTAAAACTCATATCCACCGACTAACAATGAAATACCCTTGTACATAGTTACGTACCATAAAATTTTAGACTGAATTTAATTATCGTGTAAAATTGATGAGGTGAGGTCCAAGAGTTGGATCTCTTTTATCCCTTCATTAATAATTACTCTTTCGATTTTATATTCCGAATTATTATCATTAAAGATAAACAAATGACTTGGACCGAGAGGTGATAGATAACGCAGAAAGAGAGAAAGAGAGAACTCACGACAAGTAAATGATTAAGCTCTCCCATACTCAACTGATTATCCTCGTAGATATTGAGAAGAGTGTCTAAAATGTCATTTGTAGGCTTGACATCATAACGATTAGTGAGTCGATCTTGTTGTCTTTCACGAACAACTACTTGAAACATAGCAATTAGCTTGTCAAAGTAAGTCGTAAGACGGCGACGTATACCCAAGGGATCAATGTAGCCAAGTATAGGGAAAAAATCGGCGTAGTTAGGCCTTCCGATCTCCACCATAATGCACCACATGAGTTGCTTAAACTCTTGCGATGCACTCGAATCATAATTCGCAAATTCCTTTGAAAAAACCGAGTTTGATAATAAGTTAAGCGACGTAGTAAATGCTGCGCTACTTATCCCTATCGCTTGTTGTTTTAGCGAACACTCTTTGACGTACTTAAGGAGTTGTTCCACCTTTGCTAGTCTAGGACTTTGGCTAGCGTCGAGTCGTTGTGGGGAGAGTAATTGAACAGCCGCGATCTTTCTAAGGTTGCGCCATGTGGCAGAGACGGGCAACCATGTCATGGAAAGTTTGTCATGGTTGCTCGCCCTGACTGAGTCCGGAATGGGTCGGTTGGATAGGGATTGGTCGTTTTTAAGGAACATTTCTTTTGCAACGTCTTTGGAAGATACCACGATGGTTGTGACACTACCTAATTTCAAGCTAATTAAAGGACCGTGAATCTTGGCTAAATTTGCACATGACCGATGAGGCTTCTCGCCTAGGTCGAAAATGTTGCCGAAGATTGGGATTGGTTTGGGTCCGGGTGGAAGTTGGTTGGTAAAGTTGGTACGATAATTTTTAGTAAAAGTTTTGACGAGGTGAAAGCAAACAAATAAAATGCAAGATATGAATGCTAGTATAGAACCATTATCCATGGTAACGAAACAGGGTTTTTGAAACAACAATCTTATCAAACTAATAATTCAGAGTTGAGAGATTAATAATTAAGCCAGAAGACGTAGAGAGTTGTAAAGTGTATGGTGGCATGTGAGTGGAAGAGTTTAATGAGTTTGTTGTTCTTTGCTTATCTTAAAGCATGCATATTCTTGTCCACTATTTATACATGCCCACAAGCTAGGGCAATTATTTGGACACTTGCTCACAATACAATAATTAATGGGGTGAGTCGGGTGACTAGTGAGTCATTTTATAACGTTTACTAGGAGGCATGAATCCAAAAAAAAAAATTACATTTTAGTCATTTGTTTAACTTTTATATTAGTCACTCCATCTCAGTCATTTGTTATCTTCTGATTAAAATATTTCTTACAAATAATATAAAGACAACAAATGATTGAGACGGATGAAGTATTTGTGACAAGTATTTTAGTCAAAAATTAAAAAAAAAAAAAAAAAAAAAAAAAAGATCAAAGATGAAAGGATCGGAGTATGTCTTATGGAGCTTAAACATATCTTGATTACGTGTGACAAATCAATAGAACAATATTTACCCTAATTGTCCTAGGCCTTATGGAGATAAGACAATTCAAATTAAAATCCAGTTCAATAAATGTAAATAATCTATGCATTAGATGATCATGTGATAATTCGAGATTTTTTCAAAACAAGAATTAAGTTATGGTCTACTTAAGTATTGTTTCCTATTCACTGAAAATGTATTATAGGTTGAACTTGTGAAAAGTCATAAAGTAGAGATCTAGGGGAAGTATTGGAGGGACTATTATTGATTATCCATGGGTACGTATGAGTACAAAGCAATTCAATCACCAAGGCAATATGTACTGTAAGCTAATAAGAGACTTATTATTTATTATGAGGTACTAATAGACAGCATGATACGTGCTTTGTAATTGGTGATGATTACATTGTATACGTAAACCATTGTCCACGGATTAATCCATCATCATCAAACATGCTAAATCGCCATGACGTCCCTCAATGAACAAAGCATGCTGGAATCGATCACAACTTCATGATTATGCTGCATGGTTTAGCTCGTATTTTCCTTACACTTAATTAGTACAGTACTGTATCTCGCTATCCCAAATTTATTGTATTTTTTTCCATATTTGTGCATCCTAAATTAATCATCCCTGATGGAACGGTATTACGAGTAGTATGTAGTAGGAGCGTGGATTTAGAAATATAAGTGATACAATAACTAGTCATTTGTTTGTTTTTTTTCCAACGAAGACTATACTTAGTCGTAGTACAATATAGGGGGGAAGGGATTCACTTAATCTTAACCGCAAGGCTAAGACATTTTCAGTAAAAACTAGAGGCGATGATTGAGTTCCATTTATATATATATATATATATATATATATATATATATATATATATTATTGAGAAATTATGTCAATCTCCATTATAATGTTTTGATGTAATTAATTCTAAAGAAATCAGATGAAACCTTGGGCCAATAAGGACCGGAAAGAGTCCAATGAGCCGGATTTTGGCTTGGGTCATCAACTAGGCATCATCTATAATCCACCCAGTGTGACCCAGCACCCACTTGGAGGCTAACATCATCCCAAAGCCCTCCTTATTTCCTATTGGACTAACAAATAGTGTAAGGTTGGTTGATGGAAGGGAAGGAAAGCCCAAGACTACACACCACAAGCCAAGAAGGCCTAAACGCAGCAGCTCTTTGGGCTGGAAGACGCACCACTCGCCTGGCCTGCGACCGACTCGTGTGTGGGTCGGGTATGGATCATCCACTTTCACTTCATATTCCGTCTTTTACCTTTTAACTGGATGGATGTCCATTGCACGGTTACTAAAACAATTATTGATAAATGTGTAAATTTTAATGTATATTATTAATTTGGTTGTGTATGCAAAAAATATTTTGTGTAAATTAAATTAACTATTTGAAATTTTACACGGGTGCACCAATAACATTACTAAATCGACCATAATACTTTCCTTTATAATCATTGACTGTGACGAAATGATTAGGATTATTTCAAATAATGGTCATGGAAGAATTAATACTACTTATAAATGTTTATCTTACAGGAACAACCCCTACGGAAATCAAGAAGTGGACGGGCTAAGAAGATTATGATTAAATTTTTAAATGTAAACATTATAATTAAAGTATATAATACTAATACTATTCAAATAAATAAAAATTTAATATTAAAAATATTTTTATTTATTTAAAAAGCTGTAAAAAAAGTTAGGCATTCGAAATTATACATCCCATATTCTGACCATAACCCGATACATGACCCGTATTTGACCCGACCCGACCGACAGATCAGTACGTAAGTAGTTACCTCGGTGAAACAAATGATGTTTATAAAAATCTCAAGTCTTATATCCATGAGCAATATTAATATGTTCGTGCAAATACTGAGTTTACATGTCTTTTTACTTGATAACCATTTGACTTTCCGCATCAAATATGTTTGTACGTATAAAACTATCTCGCTCTAAATTTGACCTGCCTCGCAAACTCGTCCCACCCGGCCCGGCCTGTTGTTTTTAGGGTCGTGACTCATGAACTTATTATTTTAACCCGAATCCTAAAAGAGCCATTAATTTATGCTCATGACCAGAACCGACATGTTCAAGCCATTGGAAAGAAGAAAGCCTTAGACTATGTTTATCGACAGACTCATCTTTTTTTCTCAGACTCAGCCACCTCAGATTTCCATTCACTTTCATTCTTCAGACTCAGACTCAGACTCACTACAAAAGTACACTTTATCCAAAGACTCATCTCAAACTTTCTCACCTCACGTACCTTATTTTATATTATTTTTTAATTCATCTCACCTTAACTTTTTAACTACCTTATTTTTTTTATTTACCTCAATGTCTACGTTAATTTTATAACTCCAATAATTACAATTAAATAATTAATAGTTAAATAAATCTTGTGACATACTAATAATTTTATTTCCAAGTGGTCATTATTAAAGGTAACAATCGGGCGGATGAGTCGAATTCGGGTTGGGTTGTCGGTAGACCTGGCAAACAAGTCAACCGGGTCGGGTTTGGGTCAAGTGAGTTTCGCGTTGACTTTGAGTCGAACCAGATAATTTTGGGTTTGCTATTTTCATCTTTTTTTAGAGATATCGACTCGTTTTTTATAATAATAGTCGGTCAATTTTGGGTTACCTCGGGTCAATTCAGGTTACGAGTCAACCTCGAATCTTTAGTTTGGATATCAGATCGGGTTCGGGTTGACTTATTCGGGTCGGATCATTCGGGTCGAGTAAGTTTTGTCATGTCTAGTTGTCGGGTCTGGGTCAGACCGGATCATTTCCGGGTCAGATCGTTGGTTCGGGTCGGGTTTGGCCATGTTTAGGTCGAAATAGGTTTTGTTTGGTTTGGTCGGGTATAACCATCAATTCATTATCCGTTTTTATTACTACGTGCAGTATTATTTATCATTTATTATACGAATTTGATTTTTATCATCTACTCCCTCCGTTCCAACGAATTGCATACGTTTAGTTTTTTTGACACTATTAATGAATGAGAAGAATATTCAATATAACTTTTAATATATAAGATAAAATATAGTAATGAGGGATCTTGTTTAAATCGTCTAATCGAGTACATTATGAATATCAAATTTTTACTATAATTTTTGGTAATACGTAAATGAAGATATAGACAAAAGAACACTAGCATCGACGTACGTGCATAAAACAAACGTATACAATTCGTTGGAACGGAGGGAGTATATAACTATATCATCTAATATAAATTATTTTGACCATTTCATTTTGTACTGAAGTGAAATGAGTTAAAGTGGAATGAGTTGAACTTAACTGAATTGAGCTGAGCTAAATTGAACGAAAGTAGCCTGAAATTTAATAATAATAATAATAATAATAATAATAATAATAATAATAATAATAATAACAACAACAAAAACAACAACAACAACAACAACAACAACAACAACAACAACGGTTTATTATTGTAACAAGTTTACTTGTTACAAAAAAATATTAATTATTATTGTAACAACAAATAATAACAACAACAACAACAACAACAACAACAAATAATAATGTTAATTATTGTATCAAAAATATTAATTATTATCATATTAATTTTAATTTTAATAAAAATATTATTAATAAAAATATTTTATAATAATAATAATAATAATAATAATAATAATCCGGATTGGCGAGCTCGACACGGATGCTGTTTCTCTGCTCCAGCGGATTCGGAAATTCGCTTTATCACAATATGTTGGAGCGCGTGCCGCAGTTCATATTTTCACTAGAATTAGCTTTGCAATCGCTAAGGGAGTGGGGGCCCAGATAGTATCTCGGCTTCTGTAGACACCCACATTTTGATCGCCAGGTGTCTATAGTAGGTCCCACCAAATACCCGATGATGATAGGACACGAACATGCTTTAATGGACTCGGATACGGGCTCGAAATCATGGACATTTGGTTTAGGCTTATTACGGAGTACATATCTTACAAAACCAACCTCAAATCCAGGCCCAGTGGGTCGTTTCGAGTCAAATGAGACTAATTTGGATCGATTCCAGCACCAGGGATAAAACCGTCTTTTTGCGACCGAGTCAAAACCCGGTCGAAAATATTCTCAAGACACACGAGTCAGCCGTCACACCTCACGTGGCTGATTCGGCCTCTGCTACAAAAATCAGCTTCAAAAAATATTAAACAAATTCGTTTAAGGATAGAATTCGATCTCAAGTAGGAATTTTATCCAAAAACCGAATCAGATACCGACCGAGCTCCAAATACTCGGCCAAAACCCCCCAACCAGCCGAGATTCTTGCTTCCCCACCAAGCAACGGAATTTACGTTCCTCTCGACTTCCTACATTTCCTATCCAAACCGGTGTTTCTTGTTACCCAAGCAAGATACCTCTTCTAAACCTCTGCGCCTATAAATAGGACCCTCCATTCAATATTGAAAGGGACCGAAAAATCAATTACCAATCATCAAAATTCAGAATTAAGATAGAATTATCCATCAACCTCGACACACATTCATCGTTCATACGAGCACCGAAATACCGTCCAAATCAACCCGACAAAACCGACCCACACGCCGGCCGAAACCCACCACATCACACGACCAAATCGACACCTTAACTCATCCCACATCATCTCGACGCTCCCAAGTTTAAACCACTTTCCGACGAGCTCTTATTCGAGAAAACGAAGCATGTAGGTTGAGGGTGTAAATCAAACCCGACTCTTCTCTTTTCTTTCCCTCTTTCTCACGTTTTTTCCTTTTTTTCGTTGTGTCGTCGATCGTTTCGTATTTTAATATGGGTCGTTCGTCACATATTTTTATTTATTTCTAATAATCGATACTAAAAAAACTATTTTTTATAACGTTCTTAAAATACGATATCGATTCTTTAGTCGAATATCGTATTTAACAAGAACTAAATTAATTAATTCTCGTTGATGCTAATAAAATCGTTACATCTTTTTTTAAACAAAATTCGACGATTTTATATGCGGAGAGAATTAACATCTTTTTCGTTCAAAATTCCTTTTTTTACTTTTCGTTCAAAACAAACTTTTTTCAAAACCTTTCCTAAAATCATTCCGACTATTCGATATCGATTTCATAATCGAATATCGAATACGACGAATATCGAAAATATGAATCGGGTATAAATTAATCCATATTTGTACGCGATTTATAAAAATTGACGGTTTTCGACAAAATAAAAAACCCGAACAGACCGCCACGCGAGTCGCGCACCTGTCAGGCAACTCGCGCGGTGGCCTGGTTCGTCGGGTCTGTTTTCCCGTTTCCTCACTTTTCTATTTTTTATTCTTTTCGAGTATTACATAAAAAGCGACTTTTCGCGACATATTTCGATAAATACTTTTTCGACCTCGGTCAACACGTGTTAATCCATCACGTGTCATAAACCTTTTTCGAATCATGCATATTATTTATTTATTTCTCTTTGTTTTATTAGACTAAAACAACTTCACATGCTAAAATAACTTTGACGTTATTAGTTTAACATGCATTAAACGACTTAGCAACCCATTTATTTATTTTTCTCACATGCTTAGGAAAATAATGTTTGCATATCATTCAACCGTCAAACTAACCCGTGTACACCAAAAACGAACGATATCTTAGTAAAGGCCGCTAAGTGCGGGCGGGGTTGGGTGTTCTTAGTGAACTTCCCAACACGTACCCTCACCCCTTACTCAGAACCATGGTTTCCGGACGTCCGAATCCATTGGCAACGAGAGTCATTCAATACACGATATCCGATAATGTCGGTATCGGTATCGTAATGCAAAGGGACGAGCCCAATAAACTCTGACATCGGAAATGGGCCGTATTTTGTATACGGCCCACTACGACATAGAGTGGGCTCGAATGGTTCCGAATAACCACAAAATTCGGTGGCAACTCCTACTTCGATTTAAATTTCAATTTGACCATCTCATATGGAGATTCATTCGCCTCCCCAAACCCGCGCGTGGCCGCGTCGGGGTGGACCTATGTCATGTCCGCAACTTCCCTCTACCTTCTTGTAATTTGTTCTGCTGTTTAATGCAAGTTCCATTTTTATAAAAAAAATAAAAATTAAATAATAATAATAATAATAATAATAATAATAATAATAATAATAATAATAATAATAATAATAATAATAATAATAATAATAATAATAATAATAATAATAATTGATGGGAGTTGACTAAGTGCCACGGGTCGCCTGCCTGTGGCACCCTGGAATAATTCGCCCCCAGGGTGAACTGAGGATCGCCCGGCAGGCCCGCCCTGCAAAGGACTGCTGAAAGAGCTCCAAAGCCTGCACCTGCTCGGCAGGGTCTTGCTGTCAGCCGAGCAGGGCCGCCAGGTCCCCTGCATGCTGGTTTCCAGGGAGCCCAAACCCCCCAGTACGAGCAGGGGAAACCGAGGGCCCATCCGTCATTCCGCCTCAGGTAATGGAAAGTGGGTGGATGAGGCAAGGCCACGTGTCGTCCCCATGTCCACCCATTCTCCCGCTCTTTTCCCTCTCCTCCTCTCTCTCTTGTGGGAAGGTATAAATACCCACCCATCTCCCACTTAGAGGGGGTTGGATTTTCTCTCTCTAGACTCTTACTCCTAAAAACGCCGCCTAGTTCCTCACGAGCTAGGTTCATCAAGGCTTTCACGGACTGACTTAGGCGTCGGAGAGGGTTCCCTCGGACAACCTCCGGGGCCCTGTGCGTTCATTGTGCAGGGAGCAGGCCAGCTTCGCCGGGGAAAGTCCGACCCAAGGGGTAGGAAGAAGGAGAGAACCGTTAACTCAATCAAGCAGCATTCAAGTACTAAAACCCGAACTCGTAATCGGGTTGATTGTTTCCGTGACCGGAACAATTTGGCGCCGTCTGTGGGGAAGATCTAGGTTGTACCCACGAGATTACCCACAAAATCAACCATTCCAAAACACGAAATCAACAAATTAACCACTCAAAATCGAACATGCCTGAAATTTTCGACACCAGCTCGGTGGCAAACCCGCCCAAAGCCCCCCAATATGGCATGCCACCGGAAGTAACACCTGCCACCACGATTCCAGGCGTGGGGCGAGCCAGTCTTCAGGAGGCACCGGGTCAGGGGACAGTTGCCATGGCAGGGCAGGGGGGCAATCCGAGGCAAGTTCTGAACCTCACCCCTGCTCAGATGGCACAAACTGCGGCGTTCTTCTCAGCTATGTTGGATCAGGAATTCACTCCGGACGATCTGGTAGGCAAGGTCGCCACGACCCCCAGGTTGCTCCACTTTGAAAGTGGAGAAGGAACCGGGTGCACAAAGCGAACCGCCGTCAGAAACGTTCAGAAAAAGGCTAGGAAGACAGCTCAGGCATATGCACAAGTGCAAAGGCGAATCTCAGAAGCCCGTCAGGAGCCGCCTGCACAGCAGGAGGTAGCTGGTCCTGAGGAAGCATTCTCTATTCATACTACAGAATCCACGGCCGCTCGTGAAAGAGGAGGCCTATCCCAGGACCTGAGAAATCGCATGAAGCATAAGGAGCCAGTGTCCAAACGCTTGGGAGAGAAACAAGATGTATTCTCCAGGCTGACACCGGTTGAGGGATTGCGGCCTGCCCCAGGGCTATCCCAAAGCCTGCAATACAGGCTCAACAACGGTCAGCCCATGAGGCCCAGGCACCGACAGGGTGATAACCTCGAGCCCGCTGATAAGCTAGTCGTGTACCTATCAAAAATAACCAACTACGGTCCAACTAAAAATATAGCTAGGGAAGTCGGGATCGATTTCACAGGGAGACAAATAAATTCTACTCGCAATTAAAGTCTATCTAAGTAACAAATCGGGGGTTTTTGTTGTTTTAAAGTAATCTATAAGTAGTGAAGAAAGAAAGGTAAAAAGAAGAATAAACCAAATAAATAAGATGAATAAGAATGAATAGATATAGAGAGAAAACTAGGATTGTCGGTTCACCATGAATTTCCTACGGTCACAGTCTAGGTCACAAGTCTATCACAGATATTGGTCTAAGGGGTAGTGAAAAGGTCCTTCCGGTCCGCTATTCACCCTAGAATGCTTCTAACGGCTTCCGATCTTATTAGGGCAAACTAATGTGTTGTAGCAGGTCTAACTCTTACCAGGCTTCCGATCTTAGGTTCGAGTTCACCAATCTTAATTAAATGCTACAATTAACAACATAGACACAATATCATTGACAGATCTGTAAACTAATTAGCGACCACATTCAATTCATGGATCCCCTAAACCCTAGCGAGGAAAATTAGCTACTCATGGATGAATTTACGACAACAATAATAAAGATGATAATTAGATTAAGCATAACTAATAAATTTAGAGAGAATTATAAACGAATTAATACGATTAAGAAGGAAATAATTAAGGATAAAGAATAAAGGAAGAACAAAGAAAGAATTAGATTACCGAGTTTAAAGGAAGAGTAGATAAAGAATTCATAAATCTAGATCTAAAAGTTTAGGGTAGAGAGAAATCTAAAGAGAGTAGTTTAAAGAAAAGTTAGAAGCATAAAAGAAGAGGTAGAAGAGGTTCTTGAATTCTAGTCTAGTAGTTTCTTAAATACTACTCCGTAAGTTAAAACAAAAGCCCAAAAGTCTTATTAACCCTAAATATCAAATTAGGAAAGTCTCGGTCTTCGTCCAGTCTCGAGAATAGTCTGTCGACTATTCTGAATAGTCGTTCGACTATCTGGACCCGTTCTCAGCACTGCGCGCTCAACTTCAAACGCTTGCCATTTATTCGTTACTTCTTCAAATCGGGCGTGTAATATATCGTTGGAAAGGTAAGAGAAAGAGCTTTTCAACGCAACTAGAATCAGCTCAATTGGAGTTGTATAACTAAAGGTATTCACGTTTTAATTTGACCCGTTTGAGAACGACCATTCTTCTTTCTTATTTCGCATAAGATTTCATCTTTAAGCACGAGTTTTACCTTGTTTACGCGTCCACAGGTTCAAACCTGCATAAGATGCAACATGACCACAAAGTATCAAATTTGGGGAAAAATAGTTGCTTTCACTACTCAATAAGCACGGGAATGCGCGTATAAAAGACATAAAAAGTGTATATAAAATACACGCATCAAATCTCCCCAAACCAAACCCTTGCTTGTCCTCAAGCAAGCACAAAAAGATGAACTCAATCCTAATGGAATGTATATAACTCATAGCGAAATATATTCCAAAGTTACCCAAACCAATGCGCAAAGATTAAAATTAATGTAAACAACCACATACAACAAGTTGACCAATGGCAACAATACTGAACCTTCAACCTTGCAAGACTCGTCTATGTCGGACTCTCACGGATCGCTCATCACACAAAACGGGTGATATTGTGAGTTTATGTAAAAACGGAAAGACAAAGCACTCACCTAAACTACGACCTACAAGAACATGCATGCAATCTAACATGAAATTAATCTCTAATAACCGTACATACGCATTCTTATCGGAAAAAGACACGTGCCAAGGACTTACATATGGTATAAAGTGAGGGTAATCGGGTAAGAAGGGACAAAACGATATGGATATGAGGAGGTAAAAGCCAAGCTAGTATTCCTTACACCCATCAATAGTAAACATTCCGTTCTCACCAAACTCCAGTCGAAGAAATTAGGCATAGCAACAAGCGCCTTATCAAAATCGCTTCCCACTAATAACCATGAAATTAGAGAGATCAATTCTTTTCTCATAGCAAAAACACATTCTTCTTCTAGTTTCACTTCATCATTTTTTTTTTCTTTCCGTTTTTCTTTTTCATTCAATTTTTTTTCTTTCATTGATTTTTTCTTTTCATTTTTTTTCTCAATTCCTCTTTTTCTTTTCTAATATCATGGTACCAAAACTAATCCAAAAAAAATAACTCCGTCTAATTCATCTACTAGCTTGACTAGGGTAGGCAATATATGGCATGTAGTTGATAAACGGGTCAAACAGGTCAATTTGGCTATGTGAGGCTCACGGGAATTAATTAAAAGAAAGGATTTGCCTTTTTCGCACATGTCAAAACCACGAGTCAAAAACGTACAGGTACCTAAGAGACGAATGTCATGCTTATGCAGTTTGATGTTACATGTCTTATAAGGAGTACTACTCTCAACCTAAAGGAAACTGATCATGGATGTCATCAGTTTTAGGCTCTAATTCCTTACAAATCTGAGTAGTTTGCCAACAATAAGTCAAGTTTATTTGTTCAGTAATGTTAACCAAAGATGCAAGAATGCCGCATGTAATTATATACAAAAATTCTAACGACGCACTAGCATAAGCAACTAATGAAGACATAAAAGCATTATCATCATCGCTACATAACATTCCGACTCAACTAAGACTCGACTAAATGCAAAAACATATTTTTGTGATTTTTTTGATTTTTTAAAATGCATGCGAAAATGCAAGAAATATGCAGATGGATGAAAACAGACAGAAGCATACCCTCCCCAAACCAAATCACACAATGCTCTCATTGTGTACAACAAACAATAAGAGGCATAAAAAAATATGGGGAAAGATATGGAAGACGATGAAAGTGTGAAAGGAAAAAAAAACTACTTACAAGATACATATAAAGGAGACATCCCCAAACCGCATCGAAACATCCTCTTCATAGTCGGAATTGTCGATGTCTCCGTTGCAAAAACGGTACCTACACACAAAAAAAAACAACAAAAAAAACACAAGAGCAGCAAAGAAAATATATAAAACACATCTTAGTAACCTATGTGAATCACCTAAAAAATAGGTCAAGGATCGCATTAGCTTGTCAAACAAGCTAGACCAATCAGCAGCAAAGTGGTCATAAGAAATCAACATTAACAAGCATGACCAATAATAAGTATGATAAGTAAGAAGAGTAGTGAGCAGTTTATGAGAAAAGACATAAATACCAAATATCTCAAAATTATCCCAAGTCTTATCATTTGACTCAAATTGCACAAGAGGAGGGTCAAATGACTCAAAACTACTCACGGCATCACAATTATACTCTTCTACTCCCTCGAAAGAGTTATTATTATCACCATCTTCAATGCTCTCAAGAAGACGACCATCAAATGATAGACCAAGAGCCAAAAGAATCTCTTCTAAGAGAGTCTCACAATCCTCATCCATAATCATAGGCTCAAGCAAAGGTGTAAGGGAATCGAGATCAAGATAATCAATAAGTGAAGGTGATTCATCTTCAAAATAAGGGGAAAACTCAAATTTCTCTAAAATTGGTTTCTCAAAGAAATCAGATTCACAATCCCAAGTATCCTCAATAATGAAACTCTCTTCACTCAAAGTATCATTTAAAAGTGCACTCTTTTCCCGACTCTCGTCCGTTTGATATTTTCTCTCACGCTCACGGGCTTCTCCTTTGTTCAACTCTCTTTCCAAAACCTCAAAATTGACATCAAATGATACACTCTCAAATCCACATGAACCAAAATCCTCAATGTTATCCTCACAAGGAATATCATTCAAAGCATCAATACACACATATTCCTCGAATATCACACTTTCCATCTCACAATCATTATTTGTGACAACAATATTCACAAAATGAGAAGAAGGATCGTCTAAAGGGTATGAAAGTTGCTCCGAAGGAGAATAAGGTGGTTCACAAGTATCCAAGAAATGCAAGTCATCATCCTGCATCAAGTTAGAAATCATAGGGGTTGGGGGAACAAGGTGAGACTGAACACTATACTCATCATCATCTTCATCAATAATGTTCATAAAGTGTGGGCAAGATGGAATATCATGTATAACATTCATACTGTTAAGAGGAGAAGAAACATGGCATACATGAGCATCAGACACATCACCAAGCGAGTAAGAATCAATCCCTTCACTCAACAAAGAAGAAACTTGTGGCTTATCTCTAGGTTGTGGTCCTCTCCCAAATTCTTGATGGTCATGCCCACTAGCTATTATTTCAATCAAAACATGAGCTTCTTCTACTTCCAAATCATAAAATTTCCAGTTACATGCAACAAGTATCAAATCTCTATGATGAGGGAGCAAGTTGTCAAAGAAGGTTAATGTAGTAAGCCAAAGTGGAATGCCATGATGGGGACATGCTCTCAATAAGCTCTTAAACCTACTCCAAGAATCACTCAAACTCTCAGACTCGCCCTGTTTAAAGTTAAGAATGTCTCGTCTAAACTTGGCGGTTTTAGCAGGAGGGAAGTAATTTCTAAGAAATGCTAGAGCTAGTGATTCCCAAGAGGAGAAGGTGTTAGGAGGGTGTAAGTGTAACCATTTCCGAGCTTTGCCTTTAAGAAAAAAAGGAAATAGCATGAGAAATATCGTCTCGATGGGTAAATCACCTCTCCTCACCAAACAACAATAATCCACAAAATTCTTAAGAAGTTCATATACATCCTCACTCTCAAACCCATGGAATGCATTCTGCTCCACTAAATCAATATATCCCGGGTCAATATAGAAGTCTAGACCTTCTAAATTCCCAAGGTTAATAGGTGAAGCAAACAACTCTGGTTTTGGTGTATTATGGTCGGCTAAAGTAGGCATGGTGAGAAAATCAAAGATATAAAAAAACTAAGACGGGGAGAAGAAAGAAATAAAATTAAAAATAAAAATTTAGAAAAATAAAATCTAGATATAAATAAAATAAAGTAAAAGTAAAATTAAAAAATAAGAATAAAATAGTAGTAATAATAAAAAAGTTTAAAAAAACTAACAGAAAAAAAATTATGAAAACTGTCTCAAGGAACGGGAGTTCCCTAGGAGAAAAGACAAACCAAAATAAACAAGTAGAAAAATACCGTCTCCCCGGCAACGGCGCCAAAATTTGATAAGCTAGTCGTGTACCTATCAAAAATAACCAACTACGGTCCAACTAAAAATATAGCTAGGGAAGTCGGGATCGATTTCACAGGGAGACAAATAAATTCTACTCGCAATTAAAGTCTATCTAAGTAACAAATCGGGGGTTTTTGTTGTTTTAAAGTAATCTATAAGTAGTGAAGGAAGAAAGGTAAAAAGAAGAATAAACCAAATAAATAAGATGAATAAGAATGAATAGATATAGAGAGAAAACTAGGATTGTCGGTTCACCATGAATTTCCTACGGTCACAGTCTAGGTCACAAGTCTATCACAGATATTGGTCTAAGGGGTAGTGAAAAGGTCCTTCCGGTCCGCTATTCACCCTAGAATGCTTCTAACGGCTTCCGATCTTATTAGGGCAAACTAATGTGTTGTAGCAGGTCTAACTCTTACCAGGCTTCCGATCTTAGGTTCGAGTTCACCAATCTTAATTAAATGCTACAATTAACAACATAGACACAATATCATTGACAAATCTGTAAACTAATTAGCGACCACATTCAATTCATGGATCCCCTAAACCCTAGCGAGGAAAATTAGCTACTCATGGATGAATTTACGACAACAATAATAAAGATGATAATTAGATTAAGCATAACTAATAAATTTAGAGAGAATTATAAACGAATTAATACGATTAAGAAGGAAATAATTAAGGATAAAAGAATAAAGGAAGAACAAAGAAAGAATTAGATTACCGAGTTTAAAGGAAGAGTAGATAAAGAATTCATAAATCTAGATCTAAAAGTTTAGGGTAGAGAGAAATCTAAAGAGAGTAGTTTAAAGAAAAGTTAGAAACATAAAAGAAGAGGTAGAAGAGGTTCTTGAATTCTAGTCTAGTAGTTTCTTAAATACTACTCCGTAAGTTAAAACAAAAGCCCAAAAGTCTTATTAACCCTAAATATCAAATTAGGAAAGTCTCGGTCTTCGTCCAGTCTCGAGAATAGTCTGTCGACTATTCTGAATAGTCGTTCGACTATCTGGACCCGTTCTCAGCACTGCGCGCTCAACTTCAAACGCTTGCCATTTATTCGTTACTTCTTCAAATCGGGCGTGTAATATATCGTTGGAAAGGTAAGAGAAAGAGCTTTTCAACGCAACTAGAATCAGCTCAATTGGACTTGTATAACTCAAGGTATTCACGTTTTAATTTGACCCGTTTGAGAACGACCATTCTTCTTTCTTATTTCGCATAAGATTTCATCTTTAAGCACGAGTTTTGCCTTGTTTACGTGTCCACAGATTCAAACCTGCATAAGATGCAACATGACCACAAAGTATCAAATTTGGGGAAAATAGTTGCTTTCACTACTCGATAAGCACGGGAATGCGCGTATAAAAGGCATAAAAAGTGTATATAAAATACACGCATCACCCGCCCAGAAAAAGCGCTCACGGTATCACTCCCCTTCCCAGGACGATGAGGCGATAAGCAGGCGCCCACCAAGGCACCGCTCCCCTGAAAGTAGGAGACCGACCCCTGACAGAAGGGACGACTACGGTCACTACTCATGCGCGAGCAGGTCAAAAATGGTGGGCACGCCAACCAAGACCCCGCTTCACCCTGAGGTTCAGGCGTATCCTATCCCGAAGATTAAGATGCCGACTGTAAAGTTCGACGGAACTACAGATCCGGAAGATCACCTGGCTGCGTACGAAAGTCACATGGGCATGTACGACGCCAACGACGCAGTCTGGTGCAAGATCTTCCCCACCACCCTGGTGGGCCTAGCCCAGGGTTGGTTCAGGGACCTCCCGCAGGGGTCAATCTCTTTCTTCATTGAGCTGGCAGAGATGTTCCTGGACCAGTATGCTGGAAACAAAAGACGACGTCTCACCCGTTTCGACCTGATGACCCTCAGGCAAAAGAAGGGCGAAACTGTCAGGGAATATCTAAAGATTCGACCTATCATTCCAGCAGGTAAAAGAAATTGACGACCCAACAGCAGCGTATGCACTAACCAACTCCCTGCTCCCCGGCGAGATGAAAAACCAAATGATCAGGGCCCAGCCGAAAAGCCTGGCCAAATCCAGAAAGATTGCAGAGGGGTTTATGCTGCAGGAAGAGTTCCACAGCCTGCCGGAGACCCCCGCAGGCGCTACCAGGCAGCAGAGGGGGACCGCAGGGTGGACGCGGTAGAAACGAATCCGGAAGGCATAGAACTGAGGAAGGGGATACCCCTAAAAAGGAGCGCACTGTCTACCAGCCCAGGTTCGACAGTTACACAGCCCTTAATAAATCCAGGGCGGAAATCTTCGAGCTGGAAAAGGAGACTGCTAAATGGAATCGCCCGAGCAAACCGCGCAGTCCAAAAGGGGACCCCAAGAAATTCTGCACTTTCCACGACTGTGTAGGCCACACCACCGAAGAGTGTCGCCACCTGAAAGACGAAATTGAGAAGCTGATCAGGAATGGCTGGTTGGCCAACTACGCAGCCAGGAATAAATCTCAGAAAGAAGCGCCTGAAAAGCCCGAAGGCTCGGTACAGAACCGCCTGGTAATCCATGTGATATCAGGGGATGCGGAAGGCCTAGTCAGCCGAAGGGGGCAGAAAAGGCAAATTCGTGAGCTAAGGAATCAAATCTGCTACCCTGAAAGAGCAGGAAGCCCGAAAGGAGTAACGCTGAGCATCACCCCCGAAGATGCAGGGCGGGTGGTGTACCCTCACAGCGATCCCCTGGTGCTATCCTTGGTAATCAGCAACCACATTGTTCGGAGGTGCATGGTGGATACCGGTGCCTACACGAATTTGCTGTACAAAGACGCCTTCGACAAAATGGGTCTGGAGAAAAGGCACCTACGACCTGCCCCTGGGTCATTATATGGGTTCAGCGGAGCAGGCGTATTGCCCATGGGGATCATAGACCTACCTGTAACATTTGGGGAGGGAGCTACTGCCAGAAATGTCAGGGCATCATTCGTTGTAGTGGATGCGAGGTCTGCTTACAACGCCCTGATCGGCAGAGCCACCCTGGACGAGATTGAAGCGGCCATATCAATCAGGGCTCTCACTATAGCCTATGTTACTGATTTCGGCCTAGAAGGAAAAGTGCGCGGAGACCAGGAGTCGGCCAGACAGTGCTACTCCGTGGCCCTGCAAACTCACGAAAGCGAAAGAAAAGGAAAAAGAAAAGCCGACAGTTCCCCCAGCAGGGAAGGCGAGATTCCAGCCGGTAATCAGGCGCCAAACCACCTGGAACCTGGGGGAGAAAGCATGCTGATGGACCTAGAGCCAGGGAGGCAAGTCCTTATAGGGGCCGACCTGGAAGAGTCCTACCAAGCTGAACTGGTCGAGCTGCTGAAAGAAAACAAGGATATATTCGCCTACTCGGCGGATGAGATGCCAGGGGTCGATCCAGCGTGTATCGTTCACAGGCTGAACGTAAGCGCGAACGCCCGCCCTGTGAAGCAGAAAAAGCGGAACATGTCCGCAGAAAAAGACTTGGCAATCAAGGAAGAAATTGAAAAACTTTTGAAGGCAGACTTTATAGAAGTTTGTGACTACCCTGTGTGGCTGGCGAATGTAGTCATGGTCAAAAAATCGTCAGGCGCATGGAGAATGTGTGTAGACTTTACGAACCTCAACAAAGCCTGCCCGAAAGACTGCTACCCGCTCCCCAGAATCGACTAACTGGTGGACGCTACCAGTGGGTATACTATGCTAAGCTTCCTGGATGCCTTCTCAGGGTATCATCAGGTGTACTTATGGCAGCCGGACAGAGTGAAGTGCGCATTCATCACTAGTTCAGGTACCTACATGTACAAGATGATGCCATTCGGGCTTAAAAACGCAGGGGCCACATACCAACGCCTGGTTGACAAGGTGTTCGAAGGACAAAAAGGCAGAAACATAGAAGCTTATGTCGATGATGCCATTGTAAAGAGCAGGGGAGACAAGGAGCACCTAGCAGACCTGCGGGAGACCTTCTCCTCCCTGCGCGCCTACAAAATGAAACTCAATCCAAAGAAGTGTACATTTGGGGTACGTTCTGAAAAATTCTTGGGTTTTTTGGTCAGCTCCCGAGGGATAGACGCTAACCCCGAGAAAGTTCAGGCTGTTCTTGACCTTCCTGAACCCAAGACCATCAGGGACATCCAACGTCTGACAGGCCGCATGGCCGCCCTGGCACGATTCATCGTCAGGTCAGCAGACAAGTCAACCCCATTCTTCAAAATACTGAAAGGCAATAAGCAGTTCAAATGGGAGGACGAGCAAAAAGAAGCATTCGGGCAGTTGAAGGAGCATTTAAAGAAACTCCCCACCCTGGCGAGACCAGTGGCAGGGGAAAAACTCTTCCACTACATCGCTGTAACCAATGTAACAGTCAGCGCAGTCATCTTGAGGGAGGAAGCAGGCGCTCAACAGCCCATATATTTTGTAAGTCATGCCCTGGGGGCAGCGGAGAAAAATTACCCTATGGTCGAAAAAGCAGCCTATGCGGTTGTTATAGCGGCCAGAAAATTGAGGCCATACTTCGACGCACACCCTGTCGTAGTATTGACGGACCAGCCCCTAGCGAAGGTGCTGGAAAAATTTGAAAAGTCAGGCAGGCTGCTAAAGTGGGCTATCGAGTTGAGTGGACTAGGGATAACATACCAATCAAGAACAGCCATCAAGGCCCAAGCCTTGGCCGACTTTCTGGCAGAATGTTCCCACTCTGAGGAGGATAGCCCAACCCCCGGCGAGTGGATAGTATACACCGATGGGTCCTCCACGGCTAATGGAGCAGGGGCCGGAGTAGTATTGACCAGCCCAGAAGGACCGACTTCGAGCATGCTCTCAGATTTGTCTTTCCCGCATCAAACAATGAAGCTGAGTACGAAGCAGTGCTCGCAGGCGTCAATCTAGCCAAAGCCGCAGGCGCGGAGCGGATTGTCCTGGCAACAGACTCCCAACTCATCGTCAACCAAATCAATGGAGAGTATGAGGCTAGGGACCAAACAATGGCCGCGTACCTGGAAATGGTGAAGAGGGAATTGTCAGGCCTAAAATCATATGAAATCAGGCAGATTCCCCGATCCCAGAACAATCGGGCAGACGCCCTGTCAAAACTGGCTAGCTCCAGCCTGCATGATATAAGGAGGTCGGTATGGGTGGACGTCATCCAGGAAAAATCTACCGTCCCCTGCCAAACCGTCGGCGCGGTGGAGGCAGGCCCTGGAGACTGGAGGACCCCCATCATCCTGTTCAAGAAGCATGGAATCTTACCGACTGACCCCGTACAAAAAAGAAAAATGCCAGCAAGGGCTGCATGGTTCATCATTATGGGAGAAGACTTGTACAAGAAATCTTTCTCGTCCCCCCTGCTCAGGTGCCTGGGGGCAGAGCAGGCAGCGGAGGTATTGGATGACATCCACTCCGGCATATGTGGCCATCACATAGGAGGAAAATCGCTGGCACACAAGGCCTTGAGAGCCGGATACTACTGGCCGACCCAGCTGGCCGACGCCAAAGACTTGACTCAAAAGTGCAGGAAATGTCAGCTTTTTGCCCCATCCATCCATGCCCCGGCCCAAGAGCTCAGGCCAATCCTGTCCCCCATCCCCTTCGCTCAGTGGAGGATGGACATCCTAGGACCTTTTGCGGTGGCCACCGGGGGGAGAAAGTTCTTGATCGTAGCTATCGACTACTTCACCAAGTGGGTGGAAGTTGAGGCAGTGCCTAACATCACCGAGCCTGCAGTCAGGAAGGTGATATGGCGGAACATTATCACTAGGTTCGGCCTGCCAAAAATGCTAGTGTTTGATCATGGAAGGCAATTCGATAACGACCCCCTGAGAATCTGGCTGGAAGGCCACGGCGTCGCAGTTGCTTACTCTGCCGTCTGCCACCCTCAAACCAACGGACAGGCAGAGGCAGCCAACAAGCAGATCCTGAATAGCCTTAGGAAAATGGTGGATAACCTCAAGGGCAGGTGGGCCGACGAGCTCCCCAGCATACTCTGGTCAATCCGGACCACCCGAAAGGAATCTACGGGCCAGACCCCGTTCGGCCTGGTATATGGCGCAGAGGCACTATTACCAATCGAGGCCAGGATCCTTTCCCTGCGCTCCCTACAATACGACCAGGCTGCGAATGAAGTAGCAATGGCTGAGGCCTTAGATCTGGTCAGTGAGGTGAGGGAGGAAGCCAGTGCCAATATCGTCGCCTACCAGCAACGAATGAGGAAGGCGTACAATAAAAAAGTGCATCAGCGAAATTTTCAGATGGGCGATCTAGTCCTCAAGAAAACACAGGCTGTGGGAAAATCGAAAGAGCACGGCAAACTCAGCGCTAACTGGGAGGGCCCATACCAAGTAACTCAAATCTTAGGGCCAGGCACGTATAAAATCGCCAATCTTGAGGGCCAAGAGTTGAGTGCTCACTGGAACGCAGACACCCTGAAGAAGTATTATGTCTAGCAAGATTTTAAAATAGTTTTTTGGAAAATTGGCGGAGAACGGTCAAAGAATGTCGACGGCTCCGACCAACCTTGTGTTAAATTTTTACAAAGAAATGAAAGAACTTCAAGTCTATACTCGTTGCCTGTTCAAACTTGCGTTTTCACACACAAACGAGCAGGGGGCAATAGGGGGAGGCCCCCCTGTTGCCAGAACTAAAGAAAATGGCCTCCCCAACAGAAAATTCAACGCCTCCCTGCTAGCCTCTGGGCAGGCAGGGGGCAGGCCCCCTGGACTTTGAACAAAAGCCAGGGTCAGGCCAAATGAACAAGGACTGGGGGCAGGCTCCCCAACCTTGTATAAAAAACGCAGTGTCACCTTGCTTGCCTCTGGGCAGGCAAGGGACAGGCCCCCTGGACTTTGAACAAAAGCCAGGGACAGGCCAAATGAACAAGGATTGGGGGCAGGCTCCCCAACCTTGTATAAAAAACGCAGTGTCACCTTGCTTGCCTCTGGGCAGCAAGGGGCAGGCCCCCTGGACTTTGAACAAAAGCCAGGGACAGGCCAAATGAACAAGGACTGGGGGCAGGCTCCCCAACCTTGTATAAAAAACGCAGTATCACCTTGCTTGCCTCTGGGCAGGCAAGGGGAAGGCCCCCTGGACTTTGAACAAAAGCCAGGGACAGGCCAAATGAACAAGGATTGGGGGCAAGCCCCCCCAACCTTGTATAAAAAACGCAAATTGTCACCCTGCTTACCTCTGGGCAGGCAGGGGGCAGGTCATACTCTATGGAAAGCAAAGCAAGCAGAAATAGAGGAAAAATATCCGAAAATCAATTCAGGGAAGAGTAATATGGTTTGAGCAAAACCCAAAATAAAGATCCGAAAAAGCCAGAATACTACAGACAAGCTGGCCATACTAAGGCTCAGCATAAAAGTTATCATTAAAAGAAAAGCCTAAACATCAGGCATGTCATGGCTGGGACCAGCAGCTTCCTTAGGGGCTCCGGCCGCCAGAGCTTCATTCTTGGCAGCATAAAGGTTCCGGAAAGCATCCTCGTCAAAAACAGGAAACATTTCCTTAATCACCTCCATAACAAGCTCCAAGGAGGAAGTAGCCCCATTTTCAAAGCTCAAGTCCGTGGCAGCTTCAGCCTCCTTCAGGATGGCATCTTTCTCATCTTGCCACCCAGCCTGAGCCAGTTTGAAATCTGAGTCGGCCTTAGACAGCTTCTCTTCCAAATCAGCTGCTCTTTTCTTGAATGCTCCATCTCAACCAAGGACGTTGTGGCGCGCTCCAGTGCCAAGCGACTTTCCTTCAACTCTACCTCCAGCTTGGACGCCTCCCTTACAGCCTTCTCCCATTGGAGTCTCCACTAATTGGCCTGCCCCTTCGCTTCCTCCAGCTCGCTCTCCTGCTTTGTCAGCCTGTCCTTCAGGCCAAAGATCAGGGTCACATCCCTTTCAACCATGGCTAGACGATTAGGAGGAGGGGCCCCGGGGGGACAGTCAGCTCCTCATCACTCAGGCGGCTGAGGGCCGCCAACTCGGCAGAGGCCTGCAGCACCTTGGAAGTGCGCTGTATGTATTGAATCACCTGGTTGGAGGTAGTGGTTATAGACTTGGTGAGGCGGTCCGCCAAGACAGTTCCAGAATCCGAGAGCAGGCCTGACACATCAACATTATCACCTGCGGTACAATGGAACTCTACATTTTCCTCCAAGAGAGAAGTGCCCGGGACGTCGTGAGCAGGGCGCTTCGCCTCGGGGGTCTCCACATCAGCCTCCAAGTCAACCATTGGCACAGTCCCTGGAGTCTCCCTATTCCTCTTTCTCCTGTGGACCAAGGGAGCACTCTCTCCAGTCTGCTCAGAGTCCGCAGGGTGAGACCCCTGGGAAATGTGAGTCCCGGCAGGAGAATCACCCTGCCGATGAGCATGGGAAGGGGTCGCCACAGAGGTAACCTCAGCTTCCCCACCCTGGGCATTAGGGGAGGGAGCCGCCGGCTTTAGCCGTGGAGGGAAGGGGAGTCGTCGGCCAGAGGCGAATTCCTTCACAAACCTCATTAAGTTCTTCTCTCCTTTCTTGAAATTGGAAGGAAGAGAGGGGCACTTTTGGGCAACAATAAATTCCTCAGACAGGCCAAGCCTCCTCACCTGCTTCCTTGTCCAAAGGCGAGAAGCAGAACCTGCAAGACGGGTAAATAGCTGGTTAAGGAAACAGGGATGGAAACCTCGAGAAAAATCAGGCCAATTGAAGCCTCTAAACTACCTTCAAGGCCGGGAATCAGGCCCAGCGGGGTCAGATATTCATCCGTGGTAATGAGATCTGCGTGAGGAAGCCAGAAAGCAGGCTCATTAGGGGGAGGCCCCTCAGTAACCTTAAACTTCTCGACCAAGCTCTCGTCTGCCTGGCTCAGCTTCACCTTTAGATCTTTTCCCCCGACACCCGGATGGTATTCTTCGCGGGTTTCCATACGGGTATGCACGTGATTCCTAAAGTGCCTAGGGATCCGCCACCCTGAAGCACTATGTACATACAGAAAATTGTCCTTCCAGTCTTTCAGGCTGTTTAAAGCCGGCCAGACTAGGGCGTACTTCTTCGACTTCAAAATGGACCAGTACCCAGGGGAGTCATCCCCCCTTGATGAAGACACCATCTGTAGCCAAGTCATGGCGCACAGGGCATCAATAGAGGGCCCTTCCCCATGAAAGAGGCAAGTCCAGGTGTAGGCCACCAGGGTCCTGATCGCCGAGGCAGTTAGCTGAGCAATGGCCACGTTCATCCTCCTAAAAACCTCCTCCAAGAAGGGGTGCAGAGGGAATCGTAGGCCGAATTCCAGGCTCTTGTGGTAAACAGCCACACAGCCGTCAGGAGGGCAGCACACCGTGTCTCTCTCCCCGGGAATTATAACGGTGTACCCCTTCCCAAAGTGATAAAATTTCTCAATCTCCCCGGCAGCATTGCTCTCCAGAATCAGGTCTCGATTCTTGGTTTCAGGGTAGGTTCTCAAAGGAACCAGATATTTGTGTTTATCCAAGAAATACTTTTTCCCTTTCTCCCTAGGAACAAGGCCAGCAATGGTAGTGGGGTCTATCTCCAATGCACCGTCGTCGGAGTCGACAACGTCAAAAGGAGCGGGTTCGGGTGAGTTGGCACCCCCATCTTCCTCGGGGCGGTTTCCCCCGCCGGGTCTGACCCCAGAGGAAGAGGCTAAGTCGGATCTCCCCCCTCTCCTACCCTCCGTTCCTCCGGACGGCGGACTAAAAGAAAGAGCGCGAGCGCGAGACATTTCTATTTCGCGAAGGAGTACGAGAAAAAGGAAGAAAAACGAAGAGTTGGAATCAAGATTCTAACCTAGAAAGATGACCGTCGCTGAAAAATCCGAAGTTAGGCGTTCCTCGAAATCTTCAAAGAGTTCTCAGCAGCAAGGAGAGTGAGGAAGAGGCAGAGGTTTGAGTTTCGAAAATGTTAAAAAAGGAAATTAGGGGGAAGAGAATGGGCTTATATAGGTCCGGGCAACTGAAGGGTCACCTTTTCTCTGCAAGGGTCTCCCCGCAAATTACCCCCCACGTGTCACGTTTCTAACAACCAACCTCCTCTTCCCAAGAAGAGCCTCGAGAAGGCAAATAGACATCAGAGGGCTAACACCCTCCCAATGACGTCACTCCCTTTCAAAAAAAAATGCAAACAAACAATAATAATGAACCGCCTGATCCTTTTTCATTAGAATAAGCCCAAGAAATGGGCAAGTTACAAAGCCTAGCCGGATTACAAAAAGAACCAGGAAGCCTGGCTCAACCTGCCTGCCTGACAAAGGCAGGGACTAGTCATCGTCAACCTGGGGAGTAATCCCCAGGACTATTATGCCCCCCCTGCGTCGGAACCCCAATCCCAGTCATCTGAGTCTTTAAAGGGGTCCGCAGACTCGTTGTCCTCATTCCAGCCAGAAGAGTAGCCCTGGCCGTCGCTGTCTCCGGAGTCACGGCTGCTAACGTCCCAATCCCTGCCATAGGGGACTGTCCGAGCATTATCGCAAGAACCACAGCCGACCTTCATTAGGGGAGAGGAAGGACCTGACTCTGGAGAAGAAGTTAGCTTCGAACAGTTGGGGTCAAACTGCTCAGGATGCAGCCAGGGGAAGCATTCATGGCATCCCCTGTCGAAGCAGCCCCCACCCTGGGGGCAACGCTTGAACTTAGAAGCAGCCGGCGAAGCCCTCTTGGGACGCTTGCCTGCCCTAACACGCGCCTTCCTTCCGAGTTTCCTACGAAGTCGGGTGCTGAATTGCCGGCTACGGCGAAGGGCACAGAAGGACATCCTGTGATACCTTAGCCTCCAACCTCCTTTCCAGCGGCGGGTCACCACCCGGGCCCCGCGATGAAGGAAGGCTTTTGTAATCCATGACATGTTTTCTTTGGGGAATAAGAAAGCTAAAAATGAGTTGTGAAGAATGGCAAGAGGAACAGAATTTATACAAGGAACTAAGGCTGTGCATTAATGGCGTTTCAACCACCCTGTAAGAGGAAGCGACCAATCATAGGATCTGCGCGCTACCCGAGAATCCGCTTTGCAAGAAGTAATCATTACCAGAAGAACATTCCAACCTTCCTTGTCATAACCAATGCGCTTGGGCCTCCAACCTCGGGAACAAGCAACGCATTAAATGCAAGGGAGTCCAAAAGTCAACTACACTCCATCTCGAGAGACGCCTGCCAAGAGGAAGACTCTGCCTCCCTCTGGCCGGCGTGGGCCAATTGATGGGAGTTGACTAAGTGCCACGGGTCGCCTGCTTGTGGCACCCTGGAATAATTCGCCCCCAGGGTGAACTAAGGATCGCCCGGCAGGCCCGCCCTGCAAAGGACTGCTGAAAGAGCTCCAAAGCCTGCACCTGCTCGGCAGGGTCTTGCTGTCAGCCGAGCAGGGCCGCCAGGTCCCCTGCATGCTGGTTTCCAGGGAGCCCAAACCCCCCAGTACGAGCAGGGGAAACCGAGGGCCCATCCGTCATTCCGCCTCAGGTAATGGAAAGTGGGTGGATGAGGCAAGGCCACGTGTCGTCTCCATGTCCACCCATTCTCCCGCTCTTTTCCCTATCCTCATCTCTTTCTTGTGGGAAGGTATAAATACCCACCCATCTCCCACTTAGAGGGGGTTGGATTTTCTCTCTCTAGACTCTTACTCCTAAAAACGCCGCCTAGTTCCTCACGAGCTAGGTTCATCAAGGCTTTCACGGACTGACTTAGGCGTCGGAGAGGGTTCCCTCGGACAACCTCCGGGGCCCTGTGCGTTCATTGTGCAGGGAGCAGGCCAGCTTCGCCGGGGAAAGTCCGACCCAAGGGGTAGGAAGAAGGAGAGAACCGTTAACTCAAGCAAGCAGCATTCAAGTACTAAAACCCGAACTCGTAATCGGGTTGATTGTTTCCGTGACCGGAACAACAATAATAATAATAATAATAATAATAATAATAATAATAATAATAATAATAATAATAATAATAATAATAATAATAATAATAAATAATAATAATAATAATAATAATAATAATAATAATAATAATAATAACAATAATAATAATAACAATAACAATAGCAATATGAATAATAATAATTAACAATATGAATAATAATAATTAATAATTATTATTATTATTAATAATATTATAATAATACTAATATTAATATTAATAATCAATATTAATATTTAATAGTAATAATATTAGTAACAATAACAATAAAAAGAATATTAGTGTTTATTATTAAATTAATATTAATTATTATAAAAATGTCATTAATATTAAGATTTAATAATAATAGTAATTAATATTAATAATAATAAATAATAATAATAATAATAATAATAATAATAATAATAATAATAATAATAATAATAATAATAACTTATTTGACTGAATTGAACTAAAATGAACGGAACTAAAAAGAACTGAATGAACGAGTCTGAGGATGAGTCTTTGAAATCCAAGACTCAATTTCAGACTTATCTGAGTCTCAGACTGTCTCAACCACTTTAACCAGGTATGAGTCTCAGACTCTAAGAATTTGAGCCTCGGACTTTTGTTCAGAGACAACTTCAGACTCCCTTTAAACTTAAATCTGTCTGAGACTCAGACTCGTATCAACCACATTATCCAGGTACGAGTCTCAGACTCATACTCAGACCCCTTTAAACATAGCCTTAGTAAAAAAGGTGACTAAAATTGCATTCTCGTTAAATAGTACACATAAAGGTATGCACAAGCAGCACAACTAGGGATGGCAACGGATCCGGGATTCGATCCGAATCCGCAAGATCCGGTCCGCATGGGTCGGATATGGATCCTAAATTTTGAGATCCGTTGGATATGGATCCGGATCCGGATCCGCTATCTATAAACGGATCTGGATCTGGATCTTAATAAGTAAATCCGGACCCGGATCCGCAAATCCGTTTTATTAAAAAATTAACAATAATAAAAAACTTAGTACTTTAATTTGTGTTTTTTTGGTTATTTTTAAAACTTTTTTCTTTTAGTTTATTTATATTTGATTATAAATCTTTATATTCGATTTTATTTGTAAAATTATGAAAATTAATATAGTCGCAAATACGTATTAATTAAAATTTTTATAGAATTTAAGTAAGAAATTGGATCCGCGGATCGGATCCGGATCCGGCAGATCTGGATCTACATTTTTGGGATCCGTAGGATCCGAATCCGCTACTAGGGGTGCGGATCCGGATCTTGATCCATACAGATCCGATCCGGATTCGGTCCATTGTCATCCCTAAGCACAACTGACTGTATAATTTACTCACGGGTAAAGGCAAACGTAGTTGCAAGTAAATGAAATGAGTTAGGCCTTAAGAATGAACGAAAGGAGACTAAAAAATAGAGGGGCAAAGGGTGGAAAACGTGGAAGGCGGGAGGAACACACGCACACGGTTTCCCCTCTTCCAAGAAACCAAAAGTCAGTCAGTCACCCAACATTGGGCACTATACTTGTAATTTTCTTCCCTTGAAAGCCTCCTTTTCAGCCTACACATAACACATTCCACAGTCAGCATTCACCTTTGATCGAAGCCGAAGGAGAAGGAAAAGGAAAAGGAAAAGGAAAAGGAAGGCAATGGCGTCGTTCAGCGAAGCACCCCCTGGAAACCCAAAGGCAGGTGAGAAGATCTTCAAGACCAAGTGCGCTCAATGTCACACCGTTGATCAAGGCGCCGGCCACAAGCAAGGTTCTTCTTCTTCTTCCACCTTTTTCAACACAGATTTTTTAAGATACATACATATTTACATATACAATCAAATGAAATTCTTGGTTTTCGTTACGTATCTTGATTCATCCTCCCCTCCCCTCCGGATACATGTTTGTTGAATCGATTGGTAGAGTCACTGAATCATAGCGCGATTAGGGACTTCAAATTTGTTTTTTTCCCATGTTTGAGGAATTCTGATTCGGTCTGTTTGGAAACACGTTGATTTCGTTTGCAAATCTGGATTTCACTCAAACTGGTTGTTTTTTTGGCTAATCATAGTATTTGGATTTGATTTTAATATTTCAAAATACGATTTTCTTGCATCCCTCCCGGTGTCTGTCAGTCTGTGCTCCTAATCCTTCCATTCACTGCTAATGGTCTCCGCCTTAGAGAGGAGCTGCTTAGCCCTATGTCATTTATACTCTTATTGTAGCTGGAGTAGAGGGTACGAGTGATTCCGAAATAACCTGTTTATGCGATCCCCGTAGTTAGATGGGAACCCTTATTACACAGGGTAGGCTGAAAGAAAGCTTACAACGCATATCTTGATTCTGCTTGTTTCTTATGTTCCTCAATTTTGGTGCACTTACTTACTTCTACCATTTGTCTTTCATCATGCTTCCGCCTTGCCTTGTCTATCGTTTTCATTTGTGCTTTACTGATATGTCATTTTAGGACCGAACCTAAACGGTCTTTTTGGAAGGCAGTCGGGGACTGCTGCCGGTTACTCTTACTCTGCCGCCAACAAGAACAAGGCTGTCCATTGGGGAGAAGATACACTGTATGACTACCTGCTTAACCCCAAAAAGGTAGGTTGTCCATTCGCGTCATTACAGAAAATATTCCTACCCCTCCAGATATTTCTTGGTTGATCCACAAAATAAATCAAACATGATTTTTTTGTTGCCCTGGCCTACTTGGAAGTTCATTTTAATCGTAGACTTTTTCACTAATTTGTGTAAGCAATGCAGTACATTCCTGGTACGAAGATGGTGTTCCCTGGTTTGAAGAAGCCTCAAGAGCGGGCAGACCTCATTGCATATCTCAAGGAATCAACTGCCTAAACAATGCACATCGATTCACCTGTTTTGTAGTAGAGATCAAAGGAGTTTGATCAAATTTTGTTTGATTATTGGATTATTCAAAACTTGTTGTCGAATAAGTTCAGGTTGTCAAGGGGGCGATCAAATGGAACCCTTGGTTATTACTCCATCATCAGCTTGATTAGATAGTGATTATTTTGAAACACAATTGTCTGCTTTTATCCCTTCCGTCAACTTTGCTGGTGTCAAGTGAATAATTTCGTATTGGATCTTTCATAGTTTGATGGCTGTGAGCTTTAAAACGTGTTGTTACTCTTTAAATTACACTTCATTTGGACTTTGGAGTACTTGAGTGCGTATGGAGTTCATGCCAACTTGTTACTGGTCTACTGCTCCTTCTATCCCGTTTAATAGTTACCTATTTCTATTTTAGGGTATATCATTCAGTAATTATAATTTCAATTTTTTTTGGTAAGTTTTGTTGTGTTATGTAAATGGATTTTGTGTGATTCAAATTCATTCGTTATTTTTTTTAACTTTGATCAAAAAACAATACTACGTGCTAAGGACTAGGACTACATGTCAAAGTTGTACTACTCCCTATTTGTTTTTACACCATTTCAAAAGAAATTAATTTGACGCACCAATTATTTATCTCACTCTACCAATTTTAGTGTAATTCTTGAATCATATTCTGATTAAACAAATTTTTATATGAAATGATTTTACCCTACTCCAGTATATATACGGTGAGACCAACCCTCATGTGATTGAATGAAAGATTTACAACTTTTAAACCTGCCTCGATTTGTTTAATTAATGAAATAAGCATTGAAGATTTGTTACCGAATAAGTTCACGTTGTCAAGGGCCTATCTAGTAAATGGCCGTAAGATTTGATACAAATGGAATTTCGTTTCATTAATCACATCTCGGAGTGCTCCACTTATTCAATTTTATAGTATCCAAGTGGATAGCTTTTGTGGAGAATTTTTGTTTCACAAATTATACTAGCTTATAATCGAAGAGTGAGTCTTCTGAGAGACGGTCTCTCGTTAATTTTACTGAGAGACTAAGTACAAATGAAAGTAACAGTGGTGCCAAACCTAATAGAAGTAGGTACGATTAACATAAAAGAGTATAAAAATATAAAGAAGGTACGCTTCTTATAAAAACAGGTACAACACAAAGTTGTCATTTAAGGGTACGAATAGTACATAGAATGGTACTGAACAGTGGTCTCTCAATAAGTTATTGAGAGACCGTCTCTCCCAAGAATTTGTGATAATCGAATTATTGTACGAGTTAGTAATAGTGATCACTTTAAGTTGGTTATTAATTCACTTTAAGTTAAATAGTGATCATTATGTAGTACTCTGTATGTATTACTAAAAATTGATCACTATTTGTCACATATTACCATGAATTGCAATTTTCTATCTCCATCGCACAATACAACGGTTGTACACAGTAATTATTCGGTTTATTTGTTTTGCCGTATTTAACGTTAGGGTAACAAAATCCACAGGGTAGATGGATTTTTGACCCGTTTTGATCTCAAGATGGATTAACAGCCCGTTTTAAAAATAAATAACCGTGAATCTTGATGGCCTTGAGCCCCTAAGTTGTTTGACCCGCATCCGCTACCTTTGGTGTGCTCTAGTTAAACCCTCGGCCCGGATGTACGCAATAGCCTGCAAACCAGGCACGGTAAATGCATATTTCATTTAGGGAGAGGGGAACGCCCCCGACAAACGCCCACGACGACAAGGTTGTAGGCAACGACGAAGAGTGTCAAGGGAGGGGCCGACGATTGGCATAGTCCCGTGAGATCCTGTTTAAATTGTGTAAACGAGTATATTGTAAATTTAAAATTTTTTAAAATTTTTAGAAATACGTATTATTCCGTAATAGATATGAATAAAAGAAAACGTGCAATTGATGTACATGTATAAAACAAACTTGAGTAATCAAATGCGGAGTTAGGAGTATAACGAAAGTGGACTTATTTTGAAAGAGTAACGTAGCCGACGTGAGGTGAACAGAAAGTCTAACGGATTGGCCACATTGCGACGAGGGTCACGTCAGTATGACAGTATCTGTCGAAAAAGAAGCGAATCGTGTCTCTATCTTCCTTCCTTTATTCTGAAGAGACAACACACTGACACTGACACCGCCATTTACTCTTGGAACCCGGCTTCCACATTTTACACCTCCAATTAATTTAATTATTACTCCCAAATTCAAAGCAAAGCTAGGGTTTCCGATAAATATGGCATAGTGCATAAACTCACTTCCAGCTTCAACAACAACAACAACAACAACAACAACAGTAGCAGAGATTAGTAGCAGAAGAGAAGCTTAATAGTAGCTGAAGAGTGTGCTGTAATGGCGGTGGAGTACCGGTGCTGCGAGACCAATTTTTTCTTGAACATAGGTGTTGTAGCTTTTCTGGTGATTTTCGCTGGAATTATGTCTGGATTAACCTTAGGTCTTATGTCTTTGAGCCTTGTTGATCTCGAAGTTCTTGCTAAATCTGGTACTCCAAAGGATCGCAAATACGCTGGTACACTATCATAATTCCACGCCTCTTTTTTGTTTTATTTTTTTGATTAATTTGGGGGAATTTGTTTGAGTTCATGTGTGATTAAGCTCTGTTTTGCTTGGTATAAGTGATGTTTCATTGCATAAACATGAACTGAATTCCTGATTACTGTCTTTATGATTGTATAATGTATATGTAGCGTGTATTGCAGATTTTAGCTCAGGTGTTATTTGTGGCTAAGTAATTTTAAAGAATACTTCTTCTGCATCAGTCAATTTTTTTTTTGTTGATTCTTTACCGCCGTTTAGTAATCCGATACAAACAAATGATTGGAACGAAGAGTATTTCGTTGTGTATATATTTGAGTTTGAGTTTGAGGTTGATTATAATTTCCCATGGCAAGTGCGGAAGCTGATTTAGGTAATTTCCTAACATGATCTCCGTTGAGCATACCAGATTTTCTGCTTAATTAGGAGGCGGATTTTGTTTAACTTATACGGAGTAGTATATAACAAAGTCGAGGTTAGAGCGCACAAGCAAAACGCTTCTTGTCTGTGAAATTTACATTAAACTCATGTCATTCTAAACACATCCTTTATTATTTTAATTCCATTCCCTTGATAGATGCTTTATGCTCTTCTAATGGCAGAGAAGATATTGCCTGTTGTTAAGAATCAGCATTTACTACTCTGTACCTTGCTTATCTGCAATGCTGCCGCCATGGAGGTAAATTCTTTTTGGATGGAATAAAATTTAATCATTCTGATCTGTGTTTATCTCATAATTGTACGACCTATTTTCAGGCACTCCCAATTTTCCTGGATAAATTGGTAACAGCTTGGGGTGCCATCCTCATTTCAGTGACACTCATACTTCTGTTTGGCGAGGTCAGTGGATGAGTTCTTGTTGTGTGAAATAGTTTGTGTAAAAATGTGATTTGCTTAACATGGTCATCTGATGCATAACATAATTCTGAGAAAGTGGAATAGAGGCGGAGTTTGCTTTGTCGAAAGTTCAAGTCTGATTGGAGTGCAATGACATGTCCCTCGGCTAAAGCATCAAAGTCATTCTTTGTGTGCGACCACAATCGGGCTCATATCGCTGTGACTGATTTTGCATTTGTTTTGACACTTGCAGATTATACCGCAATCAATCTGTACACGCTATGGTTTGGTGATTGGTGCAACAGTTGCTCCTTTTGTTCGTGTGCTTGTTTGGATTTGCTCTCCTATTGCATACCCTATTAGCAAGGTTAGGTTTTACTCGTATCCGGTATATAATCCTTTTTGTGCCCTACAATTTTGTTTGATTATACATACTTTGATTGGCTTGCAGCTGTTGGACTTACTTCTAGGGCATGGACATGTAGCTCTTTTCCGTAGAGCTGAGCTAAAGACACTTGTCGATCTGCATGGAAATGACGTATGTAGTTTTGTCTGGCTATTTGCGTTCCATTTTTATTTCACACTCTTTTTGCTTGTGAAGAATTTGGGAGCAGAAGCTTTCGAACTCTGGATAAAGTTGATGTTTAATTAACGTATCCTAAAATTTTGATTATATATTGACGTTGGTTAGTTTCTCTTGTTCTGATACATTGATGATGCTTATCTCTTTGCTATGTTTTCTTACCCAGGCTGGAAAGGGCGGAGAATTAACACATGATGAAACTACAATTATCGCTGGAGCGTTGGAACTAACAGAGAAAAAAGCTGGTGATGCAATGACTCCTATAGCTGACATATTTTCGATTGACATCAATGGCAAACTTGATAGGTTAAATTCTGAACAGCCTTTACTTGACACCTCCAAACATAATATAGTTTTGACATTCTGCAACATCAGCTTCAGGATTAAAAATGACTACAAATTTTGTACTTTGTAGAACTCATATATGCTCTTCTATGTAGGGACTTGATGAACTCAATAATGGATAATGGCCATAGCCGAATTCCAGTCTATTATGAGGAGCAGACTAATATTATTGGATGTATCCTGGTACGTTTCGCGTATTTGACTCGGTATCAGAATTGGATTTTTCTTTCGTTGTATAGTTCTTTTATCTGGTGTCCGATTTGACATTTAGATTGCATTGGTTTGGTGACTGATGCTTATTAAATATGTACTCCGTATGAAATGTTGCATGTCATGTGTTCTTAAATACAGGCTAACAACTGTTCTCTGTAATAATTCTTTTGTATATTTAATGTTCAATGAATACAATGGTGTCAATGTCTGTATAATCCTAATCAGGGTGCTGCTCGCACTTTTATGTGTTCATTATTTTAGTTTGCTTGTTTGTGTTGTTAGCATAACAACTTTTCAGGGTGCTATGATGTTCATGGTTTTGGATTTTGGAATGAATCGAAGAGTCACTATTGTGCGCCTTGACAATATGATGTAACAATGTCAGAGCCTTAGTCCCAAAAAGATTTGGGGTCGGGCTAACATGAATCATTATCCAAAATATGTGGGCTTGGAAATATGATGAATAAAACTAAAATGTATGCACATTTTTTTATCGTGATGTGACAATCCCACCAGTGAAATATCAACTATGTTTCATCGTGGTCAGGTGGAAAATTTTGTATCTTTTTTTTTCTTTATTCACATGAATGTACGTGTACCCGAATGGCAGTTTCAGATGATGGTTCATGCGAGCTGTGCCCAAATCATTTTGGGATTAAGCCTATGTTTTTGTATTTCAGTTAAAAATGTTTTCCATTTCCTTTTCTCCAACATCAAGTTCCAATGACCGTTTATTTCTGATTAGGTGAAAAATCTGCTTACTGTTAACCCAGAGGATGAGGTGCCTGTAAAGAGTGTAACGATTCGCAAGATCCCTAGGTTTGTGCCTTTGTGGTTATGACTTACGATTCTATTTTAGGAGATTACATGCTTATAGATGTTAGACAATGCTGATGCTATATATCTTCCCACATTCGTTTTTGAGTCATCCCAAAATAATCATCACTTTTGTTTTTCAATACTAAAAACTATGGGTTTCCGTGTAAAATTTATCTCACTTCTCCCTACTTTTTTGTTATTTAACTATATAAATTGGTTTCCAAGCAAAATGGAAGCAGGAAGACAATTTTGAGAAGGTAGATGTTTTGCTATCTTTTTCGCACACATGGATATCCTGAGTTATGAATTTGAATATCATCAGGAGGAAATTTCTACTTTAGATTAGGCTTCTGTGAAGGCTGGCGTTTTTTGATTGCTGATTTTGCGATATACAATTGAAGTTTTTGACGAATTAATTCCCTGGACACTGAGCTCCTGAACTGATTTATCCTATGGCTTTATTACAGTGACATGAGAATTTTTAACCTCTTAGAGTACTTATTGTTCTGAGGATTCCTAAAATGGTGATCCTGTCTAAAGGGTAGGTGTGGACCTCTGGGAGTCTGGGGTACTTTGAGTTTAGTTCGAGTCATGATCAGATTGTCCTTTAGGTTGAACTCCTTTTCTTCTAAGTTCGTCATTATTTATTAGCTATAAGGACTAAGGAGTATAAACTACTATAAAGAGATGTATTTTTTTTGGTTTCCTGACTTTTGATTTATTGTATGAGATAATTAGGAGCATACTCATAAACAAGCTGACCAATCTAAAGATCCAACTTGGATACTGGGTAGTAATTAAAAGTTAGTAGGGTTGCATTCCTGGGATAAATTTATTGTTCTGTGGATATTATATTGGATAGAACTCTTCCTTTTTGTAGGGTTCCTGAAACAATGCCGCTGTATGACATCTTGAATGAGTTTCAAAAAGGGCATAGCCACATCGCAGTTGTCATAAGACAGACGACCAAATCAGAGATACAGTATGCCAATGGAGGTCTCGCGACTGGTATGCCATGGCTTTCTCTTTTCCCGCCTGATGATCTGCTTTACCATTGAATTGTGCTCAATAGATTCCATCTGAAATTTAGGTGTCTAGACAAATGGGCTTCTCCTGACCCATTATATGCGATAATCTGGTCTAGGCTTGTCGAAGCATTTTTTAGTGCTGACACCCAAGGAATCTCGTATCAGACCTACCGATGCTCAACAAAGTCATCATCATGACACCATCTTTTGCCATTCAGTTTAGGTGTTTAACCCTGTCTTCTTACTGACTTTGTGAAGTTAAGATCAGCCGTCTTCCAAGTTTGCTCATCAAACTTCCAGTAACTTAAGATTCTCATAAGGATTTCTCCTTGAAGTTATCTTTAATTTAAATTAGTTGCTAATTATATTTTCTGTGCTTAGCACCTTGGTATACTTGATGACACGTCCTTAATGTCACTTCATAAATGTAAGCTAGTTTACGGGTTGCTTCTATTCTTATGTGAGTCGCCAGTTTTTCATGGGCCAATGCCCGTGGGACGCACTATTTCCCTTGTCTTCCCAGCATTCTAATATGCTTTGAACATTGCCTTGGGTATTGAAAAAAGATAAGGTAATGTGACTTAATCTTTTGATTTTGATCCAGTGAAGGAACTGAGTGTAACTATTGATGCTGAAGATCAAGAGGACCAAACCAATCTAGATCAAGAGGACCAAACGAATCTAAAGAAGGAAAATAGTCTACAAAAGAAGAACTTGTACAAGTGGAAGAGCTACCCCAACAGCAACAAGTCAAACAAGGGAGTTAGGACCAAGAAATGGAACAGGGATATCTATTCGGACATCTTGGAGGTTGATCATCATCCCCTGCCAAAGCCCGATGAAGAAGAAGCTGTGGGAGTAATAACTTTAGAAGATGTCATTGAAGAGTTACTACAGGTAATGTCATACCTAACCTAGGTTTCTCTATATCTTGTTCTTGGATCTGCCCCTACATATTGCTATATTTTACTCTGACACATCACCTCGGTGCCGTGTCATTTGTCCGACACAACACTTCATTTTAGACCAAAAAACTGAGAGTTGCACCCAAAATAGCCGTATCTGACGCTCGATTATGTGTGGGAGAGTTTGAGTAACATAGTTTCTAATTCTAACTTATTGTTGTTGCAGGAGGAAATCTATGATGAGACGGACCATCATTTTGAAGAGTCGTGATGTTTGGTGTTTACATTGCCTAATGTATGCATCGCTTTTGTCATAGCCGTGTTGTAAGAGTTGGAATTAGGCATTTATTTTGTCCATGTTTAGAATAGGTGACGCTCAGGAATTGCGAATTTGTGATGCAGGGTACCATCTTGTAAATGCGGGTTTAATGTAAACTTCTACAAGGAGCAAGTGAAAAGTCTAGATAAACAGAAAACATGTAACACTGGCCATACTTCTTAAGTTGAGGGGAACATGTCGCTAACTAGTCATAGTCTCTTACCATTAGTAGTGGTATACAGCTTACGAGACGACGTATTATGGTTTGTGTTAGGAATTGTATTATCTGCTAATTGAAATGGTCCTCCTTTATGAGCATGAGCATGTGGTGCTGCTGCATAAAGAATTTTCAAAGAAAGAAATGGGTGTGGGCCGGGGGTCGGGTCGTCGGGGTCGGGGTGGGGGGACTAAACTTTCGTTGTTTAGTAAGTTTGATGCAAGCAAGGCTCCTTTCGAGGCTGCTATTTGTTTGTATCTTTTTGAAAATTCGATGATGCAGCCGCCTGCCTAGGGCGTGGCAGGACGTGTTTGTCCTGTGTTTAGCTGTCACTCAGTTCTCCATACTACTTGTTTAAATATAAAAAGAATTCTGTTCGCCTATGATTGGTGTGGGATGCATGGGATTTCACCCCAACGTAACGTACATGACTCCATATGATTCCACTCAACCAACTTCACTTGCATGTTACTATGTTTATGGCTTCCTAGCGTAAAGTGATTCGCAGCCGCCTGAAACCACCGTATAGGGGTTTCCGACTCGTGTTATATGGTAATATCCTGTTAGAAATAATGCAAAGATAATAGATTGATCATTGTTGCATTGTAAGGGTATCTCCCATTAAGCACATTGACACCAATATTCATGATGGTTATGAATATCATTATATTTATAGTAATGACAATTCATTACCATCATGAATAACCTTGGATACCCTTTGATATTATTCTCATACTCTCATGTAGTCTTATATAAGGTGATATAAGAGAATGAGAATGGGGATGAGACATACATCAAATACTTCCTCATCCAAATATCTTGATAAATTCTGAGTACCATCGAGTTCCAACTCCTAATGGTTGAGTACACAATCTTTTAGGAGTGTTGTGTGACCTTGGGGGACGACGCCCATTCCGATTTGTACCGTAGTCGGGGCGATTTCGTTTCTCATTCAGTGGCCTTCATACCACGACACAACAACGTGTATTTACTAGTTATATATCGCCCCTATAGTGACCCTATATTTCCAACATATCCCTTGTGATCATGTATCATCGTCTCCTTGTGACCGTTAGATAAAGCAAACCTAGGGCCTAGAAAAATGTTCGGTTTTATCTAATCCAAGTGGATATTATTTGACCTGCATAAGTTTATGACGGACCAACAAGAATTTGCCTACTTTCCTTGTACTCCATATAACTAAGATTAATGGGTTGGTTTCTCGAGTAAGATAGTACTCCCTCCTAGAAATTGTTCCATTTGAATAAAATATACTCTGTATATCTCACCTATGAATACTCTCTCCGTTCCAATGAATTGTTTGCATATTCCATATTGGAATGTTTCAATGAATTGTTTACCTTTTTTTTATTTTAAAAATATTTTTTATATGAAGGGAGGGAGTATCACATTTGATCTCGTGTGGAATGCTCCCAGAGTGAGATCTTTTTAAAGGCATTAGGTAGTGCTCAGTTGCTCACTGGTCAGTATTCAGTAATAGACCTATTTATTGGGGGACAAAAATAACCATAATAATGAAGCACGAAGCCCTACCAGCAACGAACAAGGAAGTAAAGACATTAAAACTAGAAGTGGCAATTGGGTGTGTTAAGTCGGATCGAGCCATCAGATTCGGGGCATAACGAGTTTGGGTCATATACTCATATAGGTTTGCGTGTCATTTTGGATCAATTAATCTACTCCCTCCCCTCCACAATGATGTTCCCATTTGTAAATGGTACACGGAATAAGGAATGAGTAATGGAAGGTGGTAAATTGTTTGGTGGGGTTCAAGATGTCAAATCAGAAAAAGTAGCGAATAGGAAGAGAGTATAATGGATTAATAAGGAAAGTTTTGAAATGGGAAAATCTTAGTGGGGTTTCCTTTTAAGGAAAGTGGGAAAATCTTAGTGGAGGGGATGGAGTAACAGATTATGTCGGATCATTATCGGGTACAGTTATTTTTATCATACCCCCTCCCATCCAAACAATCCTTACACTTACTATAAATGGACAATCCAATCAATTCTTTACATTCCTCTTTTGGCAAAAGATTTTACCTTTTAATCCTCATATCTTTCCTCTATTTACACAAAATGCCACTACTTTTTCCTTACTTTAATTTTGGTGGACCCATAACACCATTTGATTTACCAATAATACCCTTACTTTTACCACTTTTTTTTAAAATTGATAAAAATCCTTATGTCAAGAATTGTTTGGATGGGAGGGAGTATTATTTTGATACGGAGTAATATTTTTCTAATAGGTTTAATTTTTTTACTATTATTTGATTTGATTAGTTTGTTATTAACTGTAATGCATCAAACAAAACAATATAAATCACTTTCATTTGAATCGGTCTAAAAAATTAATATTTGTCTGGTCATAAAAAACATCAAATCAGGCGGGTCGGGTTTGATTCGCGTCACTAATTATTGAATTATATTAGTATATCAGGTGTTGGATCACAAGCGGGTCGGATTCGAGTGACTAAATTTTTTGGGTTCTATCAAATTATGCTTAAAACGGGTTGGATCGGGTCAGCTTTTGTTAGCTATGTATTTCCGAATGCATCCTGGGACAAATTCGGTAATGGAATCTACTTTTGAGACATGACCATCCCTACCCAATTTTAAGATCATTTTAAGTGTAGTATAGCACAGGAATCATCTGTTGCAGTAACTAACGGGTGTCGTGAATCCTTTTAGATCCGCGTGTCGTGACTACTAGCTTGTGATACGTAATCCCAAAAAAGATGATGAAGTGAGTTATATAAGCAGAAGCGGATTGTAGTTGAACTACTCACACACCAAACAACAATATAGAGACAATGAAATAATGCATTAATTAATGGTACTCGTACTTAGTAGTAGACTAGTAGTATTTGGTAGGACTTTAATTAGGAAGAGCTCATTTTTCTGAAAGTAGGAGCTCACGACGACAGCGATTGCGATACCCATTCATTCGAAATTGAGTAGTGTGAGTGTGAGTGTGAGTGTGAGTGTCAGACCAGACGCTTCTCGTTGTTTCATACAGAAAAAAAGAGTAGCAAAGGGAATCATTCATCTCCTATCGTTATCTTATGCAACTTGATTGCCGATATAATCATACATTCACAATTAAACATGTTCAAATTACTCTAAAAATGGAACCTCCACACAACTAACACTAGTCTGTTTAAAAGGATGATAATGACTTTAGCTTCTTTATTCAGTTACCCATACATGTGAAATTCACAATTCCCCTACGCCATCAACCCATATATTATGCTACTTCCTCCATTTTCTTTTTATCTTCCCATTTACTTTTGGCACATTTTTTTTTGTAATGAATATAAAATAATAAATTTAAAAGATAGTGAGGGTAGAATGGTAAGTGTAGGTAAATAGGAAGTAATAAAGATGGAAAGTGTTGTAAATAGTAAGGGTAGTATGGTAAAAATTATGGACCAAAAAGAAAAGAAATGAAATGGGAAGATAAAAAAAAGTGGACCGAAAAGAAAATTGGGAAGATATAAAGAAAATGGAGGAAGTACTACTTTATGATCAATTTTTTTCTTCTTCTTCTTCTAATTTCTAATATACAACAAACGATCGAGACGGGAGAGTAGTGGAATAATGATTTGGTTTCATTCAATATTTAATCGTTTTAAATAACTTAGGGGCGTTTGGTTCATCAAAGGGAAAAGGAATGAAAGCAATAAAGAGAAACAGAGGAAAAAGAATGGTATTACCCCTATAAAATAAATAAATTAATATCTAAATTATAAAAATAATAAAAAATAAATTTTGTAGTATCTTTTAATAATAAAATACCTATAATATAAGGAGTATTATTTTTACACTTTTTTAATTGTAAATACGGTAAATATACGGAGTAATAATTACTACAATACGATAAATTTTAAAAAATACGTTTTCTTTTTAATTGATAAATTAAGACATCAAAAATTATTTTGACCCAACTTCGACTCATATTTGACCAGACCCGAAAGTGTAGTGGTGTTCGTAATGGTGGTATTTGGGCCTTGGTGGTGGTGGTGGCGGCGGCGGCGGTTGTTGGTGATGACTAGGTTGGTGATTGGGGAAAAGGAATTCCATTACCACGGGGGGTGGGGGTAAGAAGTTAGAGGAGCTTGAGGGGAAAGGAAGGGGGAAAAAAAATGATTGAATTGGGTAAACAAATACCAATAAAGGGAATCATGAACTTTGATTCCCTTCCCTTTCCTGAATACCTCAAACCAAATGGCCCCTTAGGATGAGTAAGTAATTTTATAAGAGAAATTACTTTCTTTGATTTTTATTGGATTTGATTGCAATTATAGGTATACATTGTAAGTACTGTTTGGCGTTCTATTAATGAATTATTCTTCTCGCTCAAAAAAAAAAACCTTCTGATTTTTACATTATTATTTTATTTGACCGTCACAAATAAAGATGGAGTAACTTAAAATCACGAAGTTTTAAGTGATTTTAAAAAACACAATTTAATTTTGGAGAAGAGTATTGGAAGAAAAGTCAATGGAAGGGTAAAAATCATTTGTTTTTGGTCTCATGATATGATGGGTCAAAGAAATACTTGGTCAATCCCAAAACCACCAAAAACACATAAAGTAATTAGTAAAAGTATGATTGAAATAAGATGATGAGTACATGTATTAAACTACTCCGAAAGTGAATTGATGGACCACAATAGTGATGTCATGTAAGATTAAGTAATATAATAATATTAGATTGAATATTTTGGAATATAGTAATGAAAAGTGAAGGGTAGGTTAGTCATTTCATAAGAAAAATATAGTCCAAAATGGAAATGTTGCAAATGTGATGAATTTGCCAAAAAAAAAATACGTTACGAATCCAATAAATCGGAGGGAGTATTAATGTAATGTATGAGTATGATTACAGCCTAGCGCTTAAGCTGGATCTCTAAAGTCATCCTTTTGTCCGTACCCAAACCTTTAGAAAATTCTACGGATTCCCTCCCCCCCTTATAACCACAACACACACCCAAATGAACCAAAAAATAATTTATAGTCACCTCACCTGTCCATATTATTATTATTATTCCTAATTTCCTACCCACTCTCTGACATTAATTAAACAGTGAATTAATCAACTCCACCAAGTTAAGTTGCTTCTACTAATTATTTATGATTAACCCCCCCTTGTAATTAACTTCCGTTTATGATTTATGATGATAATTCCCAGACCGACAAAACTTGCTTATCCTCCCTCTTCCTACATTTCTTCTACTGCTGCTGCTGCCTCCATTAAAACTAATTCCAGTAGCAGTAGCAGTAGCATGAAGATGAGGAAACTATTCTCTATTCCTTCATCTTTTGTTACTCTTTGCTGGTTCGGCTCTCTCTTCGCCCTCTGCTTCGTCTCCTTCCTTTATCTTTACCCTCGCGACGCCGATAATTGCCTCAATCTCCTCAAAGCTAACAACGATCAGCTGCCCAATACCATCATCCACCCTTCTTCCAAATTTAATGTTTCCAATCAAACTAACTTCTCCCAGACCACGTCCACCAATAATGTGCCTTATTCCGCCCCCATGACCGAGTCCAGCAATGACTCATCATCGGTCATTGAGCTCCCCACAACAAACCACCACCAGCTTGAGGATGAACCACTGTTAAATGAGCCCCCACCATCTAATTCCACAACCAACCAGCAGCAGGTTGAACCTTATGAGCCAACAACAACAACAACAACAGCAACAACGGCTAAGCATCAAATTGAGGAGGAATCGGATGAGGAATACGATAAAATCCCGTCAATTGATGTATTCGCCAATCCTCCTTGGAATTGTTCGAGGGAAGAACGGATCCTGTGGCTCAAGGAGAAGCTCCAACAGACAAAGTTGATCAAGTCAACGAGTCGAACCCAGAATTTCGATGCCAAGATTCAACCATTTCTCACCAATTGCAGGGTAAGGATTTTCTTGACTTGGATTTACCCAGCTAAATTGTTCGGTAAGAGGGAGATTTTTGGCTTAGAGAGTATGCTCAAGGCACACCCCGAAGGCTGCGTCGTCATACTCTCTAGGACAATGGACTCGAACCCGGGTCGGTCTCTCCTAAAACCAATCTTGGACCGTGGGCATCGAGTCCTCACCCTTGCTCCGGATTTTCACTACCTCTTTAGTGGAACTCCGGCGCAAGGGTGGCTCGAGAGGTTAGAGTCCGGGGAGGTCGATCCAGGGACCGTCCCCATTACTCTTAACCTCTCCAACCTCTTGAGATTGGCCGTATTGTACAAATATGGCGGGGTGTACTTCGATAGTGATATGATCATTCTGAAGGATGTTTCGAGTTTGAGAAACACGATTGGGATCGAGTCAGTTGACCGCGACATGAGGTCGTGGAGAACGGTGAACAATGCGGTCTTGATATTCGATCAGTGGCACCCATTGTTGTGGAAATTCATGGAGGAATTTGCGTGGAATTTTGATGGGTTTAAGTGGGGTTTTAATGGGCCGGAATTGGCAACCCGGGTCGTGTCAAAAGCGGTTAATGATTCAAACTTCCAATTCAGTGTCATGGTTCCTCTGGGATTTTACCCAATTGATTCGATTTCGATTGCCCGATTATTCCAAAAACCTACCAAGAATGGACCGCGGTGGGTTCAGAGCAAGTTCGGGGAGATCAATGGGGAGTCCTACGGAATTCATCTGTGGAACAGACAAACTCGCGAGCTAAAAATTGGTAAAAAGAGTGTGATCGGAAGACTAATTTCTAACCACTGTATCATATGCCAAGATGTTTTTGATTCATGATCGATCTTATCAATTTTGGGTCGACAATGTCCTACAATCAAAACATGGGGAGTTTTTCTCGAAACTAAACTCAGAATTGTAAAAATCACTCATCTTGTTTTTGTTGTATGTTTTTTTGTTCACCCAAGCATTTGATGATATAGGAGTACAATTTTTTGTTGATTAGCAATTTGTAATTTACAAGGAAATGTCTACTTTGTACCAACACCATAGCTTCTTTTGTTTTTCTAACATGTGTAACTTAATTATAATACTCAGTCATTCACATAGTGTAAACATAATTCCTTTTTTTTTTTTTTTTTTTTTTTTTCTGCTTCATTCCCTTGAATTTTTAGATTTAAGATTGTATTATCCGAATAATATCACATGTATATGAGATTTTCTTCTTGGATTTGTCCCACGTCTAGTTGATTTACTAGTATTTATTCCTTTTTTTTGGGCAATGAGTGTATTTATTCCACATATCTTTGAACGGTAAGTCTCTTGTGACGAAAACATTTTTTTACAAACTAATGACGAATAAAGTATCGCCCATTTGAATAGATAACGACAAGTCATTTGCTACAGCCCTTAAACATGGAGTATGATTTTTATCCTACTTCCACTACCTCGTCAGTTACGAATTTATGACAGATATATCTGTCACTAGTCACTAATGAGAGAGTTCGTGATCTTTGAATGCATCAGACAAATGAGTGTGTGAATTGCAGATGGTGGTTGTGCTGGTTCGTGTTTATTAAATAAATGTTGGTGCCGTACAAATGGTATAGTATGGACAATTAGTAGACAGTACATATTATTACACAAAAGGGGGAGGAGCAAGCGTGAGGTTAGAAGTTAGAATGGCTGGATGGCTGCTGGCTCTCAATTTGTGTTAGGGGGAGTTGTACATTAAAATAGTTAGGTCGCATGTGCCGTGAACGTGATCCAGATATCACAATTCACAAGACTACCCTTTATATTTATTGCCATTGTTTATGGTGTGCTTAGCCCAAAACATGCAATCGACCATGACAATGCCAAAATTAGACCTTGACTTTTCTAACGCCCTTCCTACTTTTCAATATTTCATTTCATGCATTTTTATTTAAATAAATAATGGCAGGAAACTAAAAAAAATGATCAAAATAGGATTGTGATAATAGAAATGATTGGAAATAGGTCTACGACATCACATCGTTACATTCGGTCCACTTTATCCTTATAATGAGTGACCAGACCCACTTCCTAGAGTATATAACATTTGATCAAACTAGGGGAGTCGAATCTCTTAACATTTGATGATACGAGTAACTATTATTAATAGACATAATCTACGATTGCACCACTATATAAAATATAAATTACTTCATTATATTCATTTATCATACTCTCTATAAAACTCTATAATAGAGAACCGTCTTCAAAAAACACGGAAATGTAAATATCGCACAAAAAACGAGTTTTACTTGCCACCATTTGATATTCAACGTTCTTACACCGAGGATATTCATTAACAATACCAACTAAGTTTCAATTTTTTTGCGTTATTACCTATAATAATGTATGTCGTATTGGTCCTCATAGCCGGGTCACTCAAAGCAAATTGATCAATCAACCCGTTTAACCTATAGACATCATTGATAGGCATATCGACCTCCCCGTCATATATAGTTCAAAGTCTTCCAAACCAAGTTATGTTCCTCAAGTTCCACTCCACTATCACGGGCCAAGATTGACTAATGAGTCTAAATTACTAGCCCTTAACCGCTTGTTTATATTTTTGTAAAATACACCTATATTTATAAAGGGTCGGGTGGGATAACCCGTTAAAAAATATGCCTCCATACCGGTCATTATTTATTTTAAAATATTTTTGTTGTCCAAACCGCTAAAAATTCACGCAAGAATCGAACAATAAAAAATTACAAACCCATCAGTAAAAATATTCCGTTGCCGGGAATCGAACCCGGGTCTCCTGGGTGAAAGCCAGATATCCTAACCGCTGGACGACAACGGATGTGATGATGTTTGAGTAGCAATTTATATTCTTGGTATATATGATTCCCCGAAATTTGTTGCAATTAATCTTTTTAATATAATAACTCTGCTCCAACCAAAACTAGAGCACGTCGCCCATATTACTTCCTTCGATTACATCCAACTATCAAAGTTAAGTGTTCTATTTTTTGGCGCGTACACACATTTTTGATTTCAAATTAATTGAATTGATACAAAGTCTTGTTTGTGAAAGAGTTACCTGTCACTTTATTATAATGGATTAAATATTATTCATTTGCATAGAAAAACATATAAATATGACAAAACTAATGTTTTGTCTTTTCTATATAAATGAATAGTATTTGATCCGTAATAACAAAGTGACCGATACTTCCGTCACAAGGGAGACTAATTGTAGAATTGATGTAGACTCGACACGATAAGGCAGGTGCGAACACATGGAAGCCAGTATAAGCTATAGCCAAAGTAAATTTTAGGATATACGGAGTATATAAAACTTACGTTATGATTGAATTAGTTAAGATACAATTGCTTAATGATGAAGGACTAGGTTTGCCATACAAATGACTAGGGATCGATCCCTATCGTCAACATTTTTAATGCCAACTTCCCCTTTTATGACCACTTCCCCTTTGTTTTATTTCATCCTAGATTACGAAGTTCATTTGTGATGGTCGTGAATCTAGATGATATGTCATGAATGTTTTCATTCTCTTTCATAGAGAAGCATTCATATTGTTGCACCAACATGTTGATTCGATGTCGTTTCACGTGGGACGTACCTTCATAGACAAGTGCTAAGTTGTCCCATATTTTCTTCGTTGAGTTACACGTCCTTAGGCGTGCATATTCTTTCGGACTTATCCCGTTTTGCAACAAGAACATAGTGTTGAAGTTTTTCTCAACTTTCTTGTAGTCGGCCTCGACATAGTCCTTTTCGTCTTTCCCCTCAGACTTTCCTTCAGTTGATGTGGTCATTATCTTGACTGTTTCGTTTTATATGATCTTCCGACATTCCCAGTCACAACCTTTCACGAAATCAATGATCAAGGTTTTCCCTAGTCCATAGTCTATACCGTTGAATATCAGGCATCTTAATTAGATGCTTTGACTCCATCGGAATTTTGCCTTGAGTAATAAGATCGATCTCTTAGATGTTAAACAAGTTCAGAGAACCTGCTCTGATACCAATTGAAGGATCGTGGATCTATATGATAGGCCATATTTAGTAGTGTCTTACCGACGATTTCAGCGTGGTTTTATTGACTTAATTGGTATTTTTGGATCACATTTGTGTAATATTCGTATGAATGTTATATGAGCTATTTTGAGGATTTTAAAGCACGGTCTTACTCGATCATTTGTTCGGGTCGAGAATGAGATGAAATACGAAGATAAGGTGGGCCCAAGACAAAGATCTAGAAGAACAAGACTAGACGAAGCGACGAAACCGACAGTCTCGACAGTCTCGCGCTACTTATTATTATTTATTAGTATTATTATTATATTATTTTATTACTAGAGTTTGGTAAGTAGTAAGCGTACCTTAATTATTATCATACTACTATTAGTATAGATTATTAGAATCAATTTTAGGATTTTTTTTATCATTCATCTTTAAAGTTGTAGGTTCATCAGGGATGAACCCTAGTTCTATGTGTAACTAATTTTCTCATCTCGGTTCAAGACATTGAAGCGCTTAATTATCGGTTGTGAGTTTGAAAGTTCTTATTTTTATTCTTGATTATTGATTAATTGCTCAATTTAATTATATGAATGTTGTTATTGATTTCTAGAGTGATCAACTAGTTATCGTTTGCATCGTTCTATTGTTAGTTTTGTTAATTGAACATGATTTGTTGATTAATTTGACCTAAGTAACATCTAAGACTTAATTATTGAACGGGATTCGTTGATATTAAGATTTAGGAGCAATTATCATAGATTTATAGCACAACTGGATTGTATGTGTTTATTTATCTCTTTATCGAATTCTCTATATATTAATGCTGCTGTTGAATTAAATCTAGAACTGGATTGTTTAGGTTGTTTAACAGTTAGGACTGATTAAGAACGAAATACATTTTAATTAGTTATTCATAAGGAGAATTAGAATCTTTGATTCACGATAAAGTAATCAAGAATAATAATTTGAACCGGATTTCGATGATCAATTGTGATTAAGTTGTGGATTTGTACTTGACCTGAGACCTTTTAATCATTTGATGTAGTTAAAGTTTTAATCTTTATCAGTTTTAGTTCTTAGAAAATCATTCAAAACCCCTCTTTCTTATTGTTTAATTAATTAGTTATTTATCGTTTTACATTAGTACACATTTATAGTTAATCCGATTCTCTGTGGGTTCGACCCTTATTTCCATTATATACTATTTTAGTTAGTTGGTTATAAGTGATTATAAATTGTAATTTGAGGCATACGACTTTAGCTTGTCAGGCCGTCACTATATAATATATATATCCGGGGGGGGGGGGGGGGGGGGGGGGTAACGAAAAGTAAATGCAAGAGAGACACAAGATTTTTGAATTGGTTCGATCTCACGCTCCGAGATCAACGTGCATTATTACTCGATTAGCTATTTGTAGACACCCACATTTGACTGCCAGGTGTCTATAGCAGTTTCCGACAAACACCCGATGATGATCGGACGCAAACGTGCTTTAATATACTCGAAAACGGGCTCAAAATCATTGCCATTTTGCTTGAGATTTTTAAGGAGTACAAATCTCATAAAACCAACCTCAAATTCAGGACCAGTGGGTCGTTTCGAGTCAAATAAGACTAATTTGGGTCGAATCCGACACCAGGGGCAAAACTGTCTTTTAGCGACCGAGTCAAAACTCGGTCAAAGATATTTTCGAGGCGCACGAGTCAGCCGTGTCACCCCACGTGACTGATTCGAGCTCAAACGCTACAAAAAATCAGCTACAAAATATTAAACAATTCCATTTAAGGATAGAATTCGATCTCAAGTAGGAATTCTATCCGAATACCGAATCAAACACTCGACCGAGCATGGGATACTCGGCCGAGCAGCCTATTTTCAGCCGAGATTCCTTTCTTCTTCACCAAGTAAAAGAATTCTCGTTCCTTTCAAATTCTTACATTTCCTATCCTAATGGTATTTCTTATCACCTAAACGAGATACCTATTCTAGCTTCCATCGAGGACCTCTCCTATGAATAGGACCCTCACGACACATTAAATTTATTCAGAAATCATCAACTTTTTATCACACATCTACGATTCAGAAAATCATCAACTTTTTATCACACATCTACGATTAAGAAATATACACTTAGCATGGAGAAACCGATAGTATATCCGAGACCCGACGAAACCGGCCACCTCTTACCCCTTACACGTCCAAACCAAAACCCACCATAACTCACCGACATTAACTCGACGCTCCCGTGCCCTAACCACATTCCGACGAGCCCTGATCCGAGTAAACAAAGCATGTAGTTTGAGGGTGTAAAATCAAACCCGACTTCTCCTTTCTCTCTTCCTTTCCTTCTCGTCTTTTCCTCGTTGTCGGTCGTTTTTTTATGGGTCATTTGTCGCATTTTCTTTTATTCCTAATATCGATACTACAAATTATCTTTATATAAAACAAAACGTTCTTAAAATACGATAATGATTCTTTAGTCGAATTATGTACCAAAAGGAACTAAATTAATCTCGTTGATGCTAAAAAAAATCGTCACATGGTTTCATAAAACAAAACACGACGATTTTTAACGTGGAGAGAATCAAACATCGTTTTTAGTTTAATTTTACAAAACGATTTTTAAAACCTTTTCTTTTTTTTATCTTTTCTAAAAAACTATTCCGAATATTTGATATCGATTTCATAATCGAATATCGAATATAACGAATATCGCTAAATTAAATCGAGTATAAATCATGCAATATTTGTACGTGATTTAATAAAGCTATAAATTTTCCGAAAAACAATTTCGAAAACAGCCCGGGACGCGAGCCGCGTGCATCTCGGGCGACCGCCTCCTCGCGCGAGTCGCCCTCTCCCCGAGCGACCCGCGTGACCGCCTGGAAAACGCGACACGAAAACCGATTTCGCTCTATTTTTTTATTATTCTTCGAACATCGTTTTTTAGACAAAACAACGGTTTTTTTTCAGATCTTGATATATTTTTCCTTGACCCCGGTCAACACGTGTCATAAACCTTTCTGAAATCATGCATATCATTATATTTATTTTGTTTGTTCGATTTACAAACCGTTACTAACTTGTTTGTTCGTGTTTGTAGCAATTTTATTTTCATTATTTGTTTTATTATACTAAAACGAATTTCGCATGCTAAAACAACTTTGACGTTAATTTTAGTTGCATTAAACCGACTTAGCAACCCATTCAATTTCTCGCATGTTTAGGGAAAACAATGTTTGCATATCATTCATCGTATTACTAACGCGCGTATTCAAAAATCAAACGATATCCTAGTAGAGGCCGCTAATGTGGGGGCGGGGTTGGGTGTTCTTTGTGAACTTCTCAACACATACCCTCACCCCTTACTCAGAACCTCGGTTTCCGGATGTCCAAAACCATTGGCAACGAGAGTCATTCAATACACGGTATCCGATAATGTCGGTATCGGTATCAAATGCAAGAGGACGAACCCAATAAACTCTGACATCGGAAATGGGCCGTATTTTGTACACGGCCCACTACGACATAGAGTGGGTTCGAACGGGCCCGAACTCCCACAAAGTTCGGTGGCAACTCCACTTCGATTTAAATTTCAATTCGATCCATTCTCATATGGAGATTCATTCGCCTCCCCAAACCCGCGCGTGGCCGCGTCGGGGTGGACCTATGTCTTGTCCACACTATTAGTTCAGTACCTGCCCCAGATTACAAACTACTCTCTCTAACTCACGTTAGGATTGCTACTTCGAGGTTGTTAGTGCTCTACCTTATTATATATCTATCGTTACAAATCAAAGATAACAAAGTGTTGTTACTAAATTACACTCGGAATAAATTAAAGCAACTCTCTATACCCAAATAATGTTTCAGTTAGTAAACATTATTTCATACAACGGAAGATTTTAATGAAAGAAACGATTTTGTAACAAACTCAGATCCTTTTGAAACGTGTAGAATAGTTTTCGAAAGCTTTTGTGTATTTTCGTGAAAATTAAAAGGCTTTCTTTTGCAAAAGGATGTTTCTATATTTTAAAATGTTATCTTTTGAAAATCATAGAAGAGAAAATATTTTACTTAAACTTTTATATTTATTCATTAAAATAATCATGTTTATACATTAAAATAACCGTGAAAACCTGAGAAAAAAACAGAGGTTTTGGATGTTCGTATGTAGGGAGTTTAATCTAAGCCTTTGATAATATGAGATCCAATGCTCCTAATTAGGTAGATGCACTATATATGAAAGTAAGATTACAAAGATACACTATTTCATAACATTGCTTGTTACTCTACGGGGGTGTTTGGTAAACGGCGGATATGCCAATTTTTGGCATATTGAGGGTTTTTAGCATGTTTGACCAATCAATATGCTATTTTGGGTGTTTGGTAAACGGCATATTGAAACAGTAGATTTGGGCGCAATCTACTGTTTTACAATATGCTGCTCACCCCAGCATATTCAGTTGGCATATTGAGAATATATACTAAAATGACTTTCTTATCCTTCAAAATATATCTTATCCAATCTCTATTTTTAATTTATATCCATAATAGTCATTTTACTGAAAATTTAGCATTGTACTAATTTGAAACTGCTGATTACCAAACACCACTAACAAAATCTGTTAATCATATATGTTAGTCAAACATGCTAATAAAATCTGCTAATTATAATCCGCTTTTGCAACCTGCTTATGCCAATATTAATCCGTCGATTACCAAACAGGGCCTACATGTTTACTCTCATAAAGAAAAATTCATCCAAAAAGTAACGTGGAAGTAAGTTTCCAAAACTTATACAAAATGTATAATTTTTACAACAACTCAATTTAGATCTATCATCCTAAAACACAAAAGAGGTTTTATCTTGAAAACCCACGAAGAAGAACTAAACCATCTTACAAAACAAAGTGTAAAGTACCTATATAAGCATGCATACAACAAGCAACAATTGTGTACAGTATCATTTGGCCATGCATTGCATGTATATAGCTAAGCTAGATGTAATTAATTATGTATGTAACCACATGATTGATTATTGAGCTGCAGAGCTTTGCCATGGGAGCAATGAAGTATTAGGATCAGCCAAGTTAGCCAGGATGAAGTCCCTTAACCTTGTATCCCAAACCTCACAAAACTTTAGATGCCAATCTTCTGGTTCAATGGCTTCTGTTCCCAACCCTGGTGTTCTATCCTTTGATTCTTCATTCTTGTTCTCCTTCCAATCGACGACATACGCCGAAACCCTTCTTTCAAACTTGGCCTTAAATACATCCCAAACAGGGTACTTATAGTGGTTGATCACGCCCTCCGCCGACCCCAACGTCTTCCCTGAGTACCCGCTCTTCAGCTCGAAATGATGAACTCGATTCAAAAGAGACTCGTCCACCGTGTCAGGCCTTACTATCGACTTATGCCTGTCGGACATCTTGACTCGGCATGTGTACCCTACTGACACTCCCTCCTTGGGACTTTCCTTTAATCCCGAGGGTCCGAAGTTATGACAGTTTGTTTTGAGCTGTCCCTTGAATGGGGTCGACGACATGTTTTGCACTACAGACCGTAGTGCACCCCGTCCTCCAAAGCCGGTCTTGTCGCTGCTGCTGCTGCTGCTGCTGAGCTTTGGAGGAGGTGGGAAATAGTAGAATTCATCGACATCAAAGAAGGCGACCCAACTACATTGATCCCTAGCCCTTAGCAAGCAATGTGCAAAGCCAGCCTCTTGTGACTTGAGCCATGGCCAAGTATGACTACTCACATTATAATTTTGTGAATTAAGATCATTAATCACCTCCTTTAATCCATCATTACTGTTATTATCATACACGAACCAACGTTGAACTCCGAGCCAAGCATGGTAAGCTATCCATTCCCTCATGAAGGCGGCTTGATTCCATACCATAGTACAAGCACAAAGCTCATACTTAATAATATGATTCCCATTCTTATCGTTTTGACTGCTCTGCAATTTTGCTATAGATGGTACAATAATATACTCTTTAGAATCGATTCTCCTTTCGATTGCTACTTGGACCGCCTCACTATTCTTCGAGATACTTGTTCGTGACATCCCTTTGGGCAGGGGACACCGGATGACTTCTTGCGCAGCTGTCATTGCTTTTGTAACCATATAATCTTCCCCATTTAGATCGTTGCTGCCAAATCGACACCTGAACTGGGTTGGATCAGACTTTTTTTCGCCATTTAGGCCTAGACCCTTGACAAAAACTGCAGCTGTGTCTTCCCCATCACATGTCGCCTCGTACACCAACTTGTTATTGTTCCATGACAAAACCTGTCGGCTTTCTGTTCCCGGGTGAGCTGTCTTGCCATGGTGTAACCGTAACCCAATTGAGGCTGCTGAGCTGTTTCCTGGCGGTAATGGGCACCGCACTAACCACCTAGACTCACCGGGATTATGCTCATCAGTAGACAGCATGGGATGAGCAATGCTATTATTGTAAACACAGTCAATTCTGTAATGAATAACAGGATGTAGAGGAGAAAGCTTGGCATCATTATTACTATTTGCTAGAATTACTAACACAAAATCAGGAAATAGAACCGTGTTTTCAATGGTCAGTTCCTTTATTCTGTGATACTTGGAAGGGGGTTTGATCTGGACTGATTTGGTAGTAGTGATAGACGAAGATAAATCAGGTAGGTCCATAATGAAGTTAGATGAAATAAGGAAGGGGTTCTTGGATTCGAACTTGAATACATGAAAAAGGAAAAGGAAGATGAAGAAAAAGAAGAAGGATCGAACAAGGAAAGGCTTTTTCGACATGAGTAGTACCCGTAAACGTTTTTGGACAGTCCGCGAATCCATGGAATTAATAATAATCAGATCGAACTAATAGAAGAGGTTGATTAAGAGGTTTTTAAGGAAATTATTATGTGTTTGATTCCATTTACAGGGATAAATGTTTGGCGGAATAAGTCAGAGGATGTTGTTTGATGTTTGTACGTTAGTATTAATTAAGATAGTAGTAATAATGGGGTTAGTCCATAATTGAAGCAAATGAAATGATGGAGAAGAACGTGAACGTGAACGTGAAGATGGATGAGTTGATTCATTCATTATTTGCAAAGCTTAATTAGCTTGAATTAGGGTAGAACTGTAGAAGAGTATGACAGCTTGCTTATTGCTTAATGCTTGACTTGTTCTAACTTCTAACAACATGCTCAATAATATGCTGAGATGAGAATAATGAAGGTTGTCAATAATAATAGTCCATATTATAACATGTTGATTGTCCTAATTGAAACGAGTTTGCATGCATGTTCTTTCATCTTTAAGAAAATGATATACTCGTATTTATTTATAAATAATTGTGGGTTGGTAGCTGTTGCCCTCATTCATCATCTTCATGCATACTTGATCCATTCTATCCCCCCTCCCCCCCCCTCCAAATGGAAATATCTTCTTAGAATAATCTCAACTACCTGTAATCCCATAATAATCTCGTCATATTCTCAAATTCGATCCTAAGGGATTCAGTCCGGGTCTCCCTCTAACCAGTCCAGTCTCCGCGTTTTTATTTTTTGGGTAACCGATCTTCGTGTCTATCCGATCTGATCCAGGTTTGGACCGGTGAACACACCCCTACCAGGGTCTAAGGGATGATTACGGGAAGATGTAGCCGATCATTTAAACTCTTATGAGAGAAAAATACCCAAAGTATGTACTTGAAATTATATAAGAAAGTGAAAAATATTTTAAATTATTCTCATTAAATAACCTTTTATATTTGCTTGTGGACCAAGTTTACAGAAATGAAAATATATTCAAATAAAACTATTGCAGAAAAAATAGAGTGAATTTTATCAACAATTTGAATTGAGCCAAGGCAATGATAACAATTAGGCCCATTTTATGATAACTGTTAGGCCCATCTTTATAAGTATATGTCGGAGGTCCAAGGCACAGCGAATAGATAGCCCACGATGCATCTTAAGCCGAAGAACAAATCAGCCCAACCTTCAACAAGGGATTTTATAGCCAGCTTCAGGAAATCAGGTTAGCAAAGAGACAACTAATAAGGTTAAGGCTTAAAGCACACAACAATTGGAGAACCGCTACGTAAGAGAAAGGTTAGTAATGGATTTGGACTCAATTCATAGGGTGGATGGAGTGAAACTGATGATACGTCAATGGATCCTCAATCCTTGGAGGAGGATTGAGCAAAAATTTCCACTTTAAAGGATTGAGAAAAAGGGTAAAGAGAGAACAATTAATGTGCAAGTTGGTGGATTAATTGTTTAGGTTGCCTTAAATAAATTTAAAAATGAAATAAAAAAAATAAATAAATATCAAATGGATTAGGTATGATAAATGTGGTGAGATGAGTGAGAGTGTGAGACCCTCTATGGAAATAAAAGTAAATTCATTGATGTACGCGTATTTTTTAAGAGAGAGAAAATATAGTAGAAAAAGTGAGGTGGAAGAGATGAAGTCCTCTGTGGAGATAAATTGCATCTATTAAATGTAATGCAATAGTTAGCAATGCTGACTATATACATTGTATTGTAGAGAAGTCTTTCACGACATTGTAAAGAATTTTCTCACTAAACTTTGTGTTTATGACTTATGTTTATGGTGGCGGGTATGTCATTAACTTTATGGTGTCAATTAATCACTTTAATTGTTGGCTTTACTCTCCTACACTATAAAAATGAAAAGCTTGTAGTCATTAGACACGTACACATCATCTTTCATCTCATCTACTTCTTATCTATGATAATTTTGAACATACCATATGAGTTTCAACTTCTAATGGTTGAGTGTACAACTTTTTAGGAGTGTTGTGTGACCTTGGGGGACGATGCTCATTCCGATTTGTACCGTAATCATGGCAATTTCGTTTGTCATTCAGTGACCTCTATACCACGACACAACAACCTTTATTCTTGAATTATATGTCGCTAGGGATGGCAACGGATCGGATCCGCATGGATCCAGATCCAGATCCGGTTCCGTTGCCATCCCTATATGTCGCCCCTATAGTGACCCTATATTTCTGTGGACATGACATAGGTCCACCCCGACGCGGCCACGCGCGGGTTTGGGGAGGCGAATGAATCTCCATATGAGATGGTCAAATTGAAATTTAAATCGAAGTAGGATTCGCCACCGAATTTTGTGGTTATTCGGAACCGTTCGAGCCCACTCTATGTCGTAGTGGGCCATATACAAAATACGGCCCATTTCCGATGTCAGAGTTTATTGGGCTCGTCCCTTTGCATATCGATACCGATGCCGACTGGGCGGTTAATCGTATATTGAATGACTCTCGTTGCCAATGGTTTCGGACATCCGGAAACCACGGTTCTGAGTAAGGGGTGAGGGTACGTGTTGGGAAGTTCACTAAGAACACCTAACCCCGCCCGCACTTAGCGGCCTTTACTAAGATATCGTTCGTTTTTGGTGTACACGGGTTAGTTCGACGGTTGAATGATATGCAAACATTATTTTCCTAAGCATGTGAGAAAAATAAAATGGGTTGCTAAGTCGTTTAATGCATATTAAACTAATAACGTCAAAGTTATTTTAGCATGTGAGTTCGTTTTAGTCTAATAAAACGATAAAAACAAATAAAAAGCTACAAACACGAGAAAACGAGTTAGTAACGTTGAATAAATCGAATAAAGATGTAAATAAATAATATGCATGATTTTTATAAAAGGTTTATGACACGTGATTGATTAACACGTGTTGACCGAGGTCGAAAAAAAGTATTTATTAAAATATGTCGCGAAAGTCGCATTTTAATATAAGGTTCGAAAAGAATTAAAAATAGAAAAGCGAAGAAACGAAAAAAAAGGGACTCGGCCGAGCAGGCTGCCGCGCGAGTCGCCTGACAGGCGCGCGACTCGCGTGGCAGTCTGTCCGGGTTTTTTATTTTGTCGAAAATCGTCAATTTTTATAAATCGCGTACAAATATCGATTAATTTATACTCGATTTATATTTTCAATATTTGTCGTATTAGATATTCGATTATGAAATCGATATCGAATAGTCGGAATGATTTTATAAAGAGTTTTGAAAAAACTTGTTTTGATCGAGAATTGAAAAAAAGAATTTTGGACGAAAAAGATGTTTTCTCCGCGTTAAAAATCATCGAATTTTGTTATAAAAGTAATGATTTTATTAGCATCAACGAAAATCGATTTAATTTAGTTCTTGTAGGTACGATATTCGATTAGAGAATCGGTATCGTATTTTAAGAACGTTATAAAAAAAAAGTTTTTATCATCGAAAATAAATAAAAATATGATGCGACAAACGACCCATATTAATAATGCGAAACGATCGATAAAAAATAAAAAAGACGGACGAAAAGAGGGGAGAAAGACGTGAGAGAGAGAGAGAAAGGAGAAGAATCGGGTTGATTTACACCCTCAACCTACATGCTTTATTTTCTCGGTATAAGGCTCGTCGGACGGTGGCTTAGGCACGAGAGCGTCGAGATGATGCGGGTGAGTTAAGGTGTCGGTTTTTGGAGCGTTTTTGTGTGTGTGTGAGGCGTGGGTTCGGCCGGGTGACGGGACGGATTCGTCGGTTTTTGGACACTATTTCGGGATTCTTTCGGATGTGGATTTCGAGATTGTTTTTGCTATAATAATTGTGTATGAGTTGCTGAAAAATTGTGTATCAAAACTGTTGTTTTTGTGTCGGATATAAGGTCCTATTTATAGGAATCGAGGTAGTCTTGTTTGTGTGACAAGAAACACCGGTTTGGATAGGAAATACGAGAGTTCGTAAGGGAATAAACTTCTCGTTTCTTGGTGAAGAAGCCAAAAGTCTCGGCTGGTGGGGAGGTATTTCGGCTGTCTTGGATGTCTTGGCCGAGTATTTTGATGCTCGGTCGATGTCTGATTCGGTTTCCGGATAGAATTCCTACTTGAGATCGAATTTTATCTTTAAACGGATTTGTTTAATATTATTCGAAGCTGATTTTTTTGGTGTTTGAGTCCGAATCAGCCGTGTAGTGTCACGGCCAGCTCGTGTGACTCGGGAAAAAAATATCTTTGACCGGGTTTGACTCGGTCGCTAAAAGACGGTTTTACCCCCGGTGCCGGAATCGACCCAAATTAGCCTCATTTGACTCGAAACGACCCACTGGGCCTGGATTTGAGGTTGGTTTTGTAAGATTTGTACTCCGTAATAAGCCTAAACCAAATGTCCATGATTTCGAGCCCATATCCGAGTCTATTAAAGCACGTTTGCGTCCTATCATCATCGGGTGTTTGGCGGGACCTACTATAGACACCTGGCGGTCAAAATGTGGGTGTCTACAGAGCCCCCACTCTGACTGAGGCTTGGACAAGGTGAAAGTCAGAGTAGCTACCAGGCCAATCGAGGATTAAGACCTGACAGACTTCCGATCGGGCCGTTTAGAGTCCATTAGACTTGCGTGAAGGGCTCGCCAGCCATAAGATAGAAATCATACCTGGATAGATGTCAATAACGGCGTGGGGACTCTCTACTAAAAAAAGTCTTGGATTTGTCTGTTTACAGACAATCTCCATCTTGAAATTGCGTGGGAGTTTGCCTTGGAGGCTATGGGTGTACCGCTTACTGATACGTCCCATCTTTGAATTGCGCGGGAGCCTCTATTAGAAGCTACGGATGTACCTCTTACTGATACATCCGATTCCTCAGCGAAAATGTTGCTTGAATTTTCACTGAGAACTTTGATAATTCTCCGGGAGTCTTCGGATACCTGTCTGTTTTGCATGCAACATACAGATAAACATCGACTCGTGCTGGGGGAGAAAAATGATTTTTTGTTGATTTTTTTTGGAAAAAAAATCGATTTTTTTTTGAAAATGGCGGAATTTTTTTTTTGAAAAATTTGGAAGAAAAGGAATGTTTGGGATGACTCGATTCCCGATCCTATTCTGATACGGATTCCTAAAATCCTCTGGTTAGGCCTGTATGCCTAGGTGAAGAGGGAGATATACCGACAGACTCGACTCTGGACGTGACCGGACGAGTTGACAGACACGACTGGACTCCCTAAGGGTTGGACCGTGACTTGGTAGGGGATGGGCCACCTAAGATGACAAGACTCTTAAGTTGCGCTATTCCGTAGCCTAGGCGAGTGGCAACATGGTCGAATCCTCAGAGTGAGATTGTTTCCGTACGACAAGGCTTTGTGGTAGCAATGCCGTAGAAGAAATCTATCCACCGAGGAAATCCGAACATTATCCCAACAACAACACGAAGAAGCGATGGGATCTATCCACCGAATTGAAAACTCGGTAAATTCTTTCTTTGATAGTTTCTACTCTCGTTTCCCCCCTCCCCATTGAACTTCATGATTTCATTTAAGTGTGGGGAGGTAGTTTTCGGTTGTGTTGGTGATCGTTGAGGAGTTGAGTGGTTGTGTTGTATGGTGAGGAGTGGAGTATATAGGTGGGGTGAGTTTTGGAGGGTGAGTTTGGTGATTGTTGGATGCGAGTTTATACTTGAGGATTCGTGGAACTTTGAGTGGAAATTTTTGATTTGGTGAAACTTTTGTGATGGCTAGTTTTGATGAAGTTATTCTTGGTGTATTTGCTAGTGTTGAGTGATGAATGATGAGAGTACGATTATTGCTCCCGGAAATTCGGTGATGTGATTACACCGGATTTCCATTTTCGAAAAATCCAAAATTATTGCTCCCGGATTTTCGGTGACTTGATTACACCGAAAATCCATTGAAAAATCCAAATGTTTTGCTCCCGGTGCTTTAGTGACTTGATTACACTAAAGCACCACTTGAAAATCCAAAATTTTTTTTTTATTTATTTTACTTTCTTTCATTTTTTTATTAGATTTTCTTAGTTTCTTTTAATCTTTCCTTAGTTTTTTTTTTTAATTCCTAGTTTTTTTACCCCCTTTCTACTTTCCATCTTGAGTTTTGCATTGGGGACAATGCAAAGTCCAAGTGTGGGGAGGAGTCTTGTGTGTCTAGTTTGATTTAGTGTAGCTTGTGTACATATATTTGTTTTTGTGTTGTTTCCTCTTTTTCCCTTGTGTAGGTAAACAACCCGTTGGACGCCAAAAATCAAAATCCGAGGTAGATGGATGAAGACCGTCCCGGTATATTCTTTCCACCTTATTCCTTTTTTTCCTTGCATTTGTTGAAGGAGGATGGGATTTTGATTGTATTGGAGGTTCTTGGATGAACATTTGGGTTGTTGGTTGTTTGCTTGCTTGTGGAAATTGATTCGTTTGTGTTTTGTTTTATTTGTTTTCTTTATTTTTGTGTGATTAGTGTCTAGTCTAGTGTGTCTTAGAGTAGTGTAAAACTTTTCGAAAATCTAGTCTTGAAGCTTATTTTTGGAGCTTACATTCTCTTATTAGTTTTACTTACCTTGATGTAGGACTTGAATCTAGTAGAATAGCCTTAAAATACTAGGTTTATCGACATTCTAGCTTAGGTCCACCCTCCCTACCAAATAGATTACTCGGGGGTTTGCATTTGACCATTTTGATCTCCCGTGGTGTGAAAACTCCTTGGTTACCGTGTCTCGTGTTCCTAGGTGACCTTTACTCTTATGACCATTTTTCATAATCCAAGTTTACCTATCAAATACCACAAACACCTTCCACATTAATTTTTGCCTTTTGATTTTGGTGATTCTATTACGTGATGCTTCCCCCACATCAAAATCCTAAAAAAAAAAAAAAAAAAATCGAAAAAAAATCGAAAAAAAAAAAGAAAGAAAAGAAGAAGAAGAAAGAAATCAAGGGGAGAAAGAAAAGAGAAAAAAAAAAAGATCACCACACATCAAAATAAATAAATTTTCCGTTGATTTGGGGAGCCATCGTGAAGGGCCTACCGAGGGACCGAGTTCCTGAGGAAGGAAGATAGCGGTGGTAAACCGGTCATTGGAATTATCACTTTTCTATTCCTTTTTTTTTACTTGGATTATTTGGTCATATTGAGTTTTGGGACGATCCTTCTCTTTATTTCATAAAGAGGTCGAGGCACACTTACCTACAGTGTTTTATAACACCACGGTTCTACCTTTCCACGCCATCTTACGCCCTCTTGTAATTTATTTGGAAGGTTGGGAGAAAATTTGCTAGATTATCGATGTTCATAGTAATTTATAGCTATAGTATTAGATTTTTGTCCATGTCTTGTAGGTTAACTAGTTTGAGAATGTTAGTTTTCATAATAGGTGGATGATTAGTGCTTTTCCCGCCGTCTTGATGAGGGTGACGGTGTTTTCCTTTTGTGATGCAAACATGTCTTGTATTTGTGGGCTTAGTCGATTGTTTGTGTCAATAGTTTTGTGCAAGACCCAACTTGCCTTGCAACGGGATACCTATCCTCATGGTATGTCGTTGTGAGTTGAAAGGGCGTTGAGTGCGCTAATACTCATGCGGTTAGTAATAGTTTAGTGAGTGGTCGAGGGATGCTTATATTGTGCATTCACTCTTTGTAGTCTAGGTGCTTGTCTTTGCCTTTGTCGCGCTTACTCGAGGACGAGTAAATGTCTAGTGTGGGGAGGTTGATAACTCCGTTATTGACCGCTTTTCTACACCCTTTTGACGTTTATTTAGCCTCGATAATCGTATTTTCTTTGGCACTCCGGCTCATTTCGCCTATATTTTGTATTACACGGGTTTTTGCGTTTGTTGTTCGTTTTTAGGCATTTCCGTGACGAAAACGATGAAACTTGAGCATGCCCGGGTAAAAGGAGGTACATGACCCGAGTTCGAGCCTAAACAAGCGCATAGAAGACAAGAAACGGGAAAATGGGCATAGGAAGAGAATAGCACGGTGGACCGTGCGATTCTCAAGTCAGAAGGTTGGCACCGTGCGCAACTCACCGTGCGATACGCATGTTTCGTGCGTTACTCCGGTTTTGCCATTTCACTTCGTTTTTCGACCGGTTTTCTATGTAACCTAATTAGAAGTATAAATACTCAAATTCTTATTTTTTGCCTCTCAAGTTTTCATTACACAAGATTTTATTTTGAATTATTTGGGGTTTTAGAGAGGCTTTGTAGTATCTTGAAGATCTTCATCTTCCTTATTGTCCAAGATTCAAGCTTTTTATGATTATTATTATCTATTCTTCCTAATCTCTCCATCCTCTTTAAGTGGGTAATTTTTGCTTCTTCCTTTGCTTTAATTTTGTTAATTTCTCATTTTTGTTAGTTCATCTTAGTAGTTTACAATTGATTAGTTTTCTTTTGGGTTGTTCCTTCTTCCTCTTGTTCATGTTTGTGAGCCTTTTCATGTTAGACATAGAAACCCCAAATTAAAAATCCCCAATTTGACCAATTTTGTTATTTGTTTTTATTTTGTTAGTTCACCTTAGTTCATCTTCATCCTTGTTGTTTTGCTAGTTCTTCATTGTTGTAGTTTGTTTATTTCCCATTTTTATTTGTTCCTCCAATTAGATTTTCCCAAAGTAGTCATTCTTGCATGATTAGGAGTAAAAATCAATTATTAAGAATGTTCATAGTTAAAGATTCCACCTTTACACTTAATTTTACTAATTTAGTCATGTTTAGTGAGTAGTCTTTTTCTAGGGGACGATTTGACCCCGACATGCCTAGATTGTGGGTTTGAATTCCGTATTTGGATTGTTTGGGATAAATGGGAATTGGGTAGTTTGGGGGATCGGGAATCGACTTGGCATTTGGTTGTGTTTGAACCCTTGACCCTTGTCCACCGACGGGAGTCGGTTAGGTCTAGGTAGTAAACCTCGTCTCTTGTCATGCCTTGCCCCGCCTAGTTGAACACGGGAGTGAGAACTTGGTAGGGTACCCAAATTATCGGTTTAGACTCTTCACCTTGGGAGAGGGGAGAGAAAGGACCGGGGTTAGACGCGGACTTAATGAGCCGACTCACGAACCCGGGAGGGAGGTGATCGGTTTTAGCTTAGTTGGATTACGAACCCGGGAGGGAGGTAGCCAACCCCAAGAGGCGTTCCACTATTCCTATCATCCCTAGCAATCCGATGCTCGGTATTCCTTACCCACGATTATGACATGTTGGAGGTTAAGTCGGACCCTAGGCCTTTCTCTATTGAGTAACCGTCGTTTTTAGTTTTCGTTTGTTTCTTATTTAGTTTTCTATTTTCTTTTTGTAGTTGTAGATCACCAATCCTACCTCTCTATCGACTTAGATAAACTATTAGAATTAAAACGACTAGGAATCACCACACTCCTTGTGGACCGACCCTTTCTAGTGCAACGATTATATCGTGCGCTTGCGAGGTAATTAAAACCCCAACAAGTTTTTGGCGCCGTTGCCGGGGAGTGTTAGCGGTACTAGTAGTTTTATTTCTTAAGTTTAGACTAAGTCATTACTTGTTTTTCACACTTCGGTGTGCCCTTGCCCGTGTTCTAACTTCTACCTTTTAGTTTTTGTATTGCTTTGCATGAGTAGGCGGATCCTTGGGCTTTCACCAATCCACTTGTTGAACCCCGAGATCGAAGCTACGGCAAGGCGGTACAACGCCGAAAGAAGAAGACATCGAGTGCAACCGCCTTCACCTCCCATTACTTCCGAATCCGAAGAAGAGATTAGATCCGAAGACACAATTGAGTCCGACGAAGAGGTTAATTCTCCGAGACCCCCTTCTCCGCCTCCTCATATGGCTACTATAAGGGAAGAGTCGACACCCCAAGTGGTGTCACAATCGAGTATTACAAGGCCCGCGGTCGGAGCTAACAACTTTGAGATCAAGCCCGCTCTCATCCAATTCGTACAACAAAACCAATTCTCCGGATTACCCCTCGACAATCCCAATGAGCATATCAATGTGTTCCTAGAAGCATGCGACAACGTAAAAATCAACGGAGCGTCGGAGGAGGCCATTCGCCTAAGACTTTTCCCGTACTCGCTAACGGGAAGAGCCAAGGAGTGGTTGAGGTCCCAACCGGCCGGCTCCTTTGACACTTGGGATAAACTCTCTAAAGCTTTCCTCTTGAAATTCTTTCCGCCGGGTAAGACGGCAAAATACCGTAACGATATAACAAACTTTGTCCAAGAGGATCACGAGTCGCTCTACGAGGCATGGGAAAGGTTCAAAGAGTTATTGAGGCAATGCCCCCACCATGGTATAGCCCCCCACGTGGTCATCCTTACTTTCTACAATGGCGTTCGATCCGAATATCAATTAGGGTTGGACGCGGCGGCCGGTGGTGCCATTGATTTAGTTCACCATACCGCGGCCATGGAGTTTATTGAAAAGATGGCCTCCAACAATCATCATTGGGGTGGGGATAGAAGGAAGTTGAAGAAGCAAGACAATAGTGAGACTTTGAATGCTCTTAATGCAAAGATCGACAATTTGACAAAACAACTTTCTCAATTCAAGCAAGGGGGATCAAGTTCTTCTAAGGAGACAAATGAGTTCTCTTGTGAGTTATGTGGAAGTCCAAGTCACGACGCCGCCGAGTGTTGTGTTGTTACTACAATGGAGCAAGCCAATGGCATATGGGAATCCAACCAAAGGCAAGCATTAAACAACAATAATCAATATCACCAAGGGCAAAGAGCGTTCCTATCTTATGGGAACAAGAACTTCCAAACTCCATTCAATCAACAAAAGGGAACTTTCAATCAAAACTTCCAAAGACCGAATCAAGGTTTTAATCAAGGGTTCAACTTCCAAGCACAAGATACATCGGGTTTTCAAGCAAGAAATTTCCAAGCAAGACCAACATTCAACACCACTCCCTTTCAAACCCCTCTCCAAAATCAATTTCAAGTTCCATTCCAAACTCCTACACCCTTCACTACTCCTATACCACAAGTCCCACAACAACAACAACAAGTTGTGCCACAACAAGCTCCACCACCAAAGTCCAATTTGGAGATACTTATGGAGCAAATGATGAGCACTCAAAATAGTTTCATTCAACGCCAAGACCAACGCCATGAGGAGACTACATCTTCTATTTCTCAATTGAAGAGTCAAGTCCAAAATGCCCAAAGAATCACCGATCATCAAATACAACAACTCGCGAATCAAGTCAACGAGTTGACCGTGTCATGTGGGACATTTCCGGGTGGCATTAAGGCAAATCCTAAGGGTAACGGCGAATTGAATGCCATTCAATTAAGGAATGGGCGCATATTGGATGAAGTTGTGGTTAACAAGAAGAGGAAGACTAATGTTGTGGATGAAGTGAGTGAGGAAGCAAATGGTGAAAAAGAGGGTTCAAATGAAGTGGTTGTTGACAAACCACCTATTGTTGAAGATCAAATTGTACAAGAAACCCCAAAGGCGACTAGAGAAGTCAAAGCATATGTGCCATCGATTCCATTTCCTCAAAGGTTAGCTAGGGCCAAGCTTGAGCAAAAGTATGGGAAGTTCTTGGAGATGATGAAGAGTATGCATATCACACTTCCTTTCCTTGAGGTCATTAGAGACATCCCCTCCTATGGCAAGTTCTTGAAGGATGTCATTTCTAAGAAGGCATATGGTGAGCAATTATCGGTGAGCCTCTCAAAGGAGTGTAGTGCCGTTCTCTTGAACAAATTGCCACAAAAATTGGAAGACCCCGGGAGCTTCACTATTCCATGCTCGATTGGCTCTATCAATATTGAGAAGGCATTTTGTGATCTAGGGGCAAGTGTAAGTCTTATGCCCCTTTCCATCTTTAACAAGCTTGAAGGCTTTGAGCTAGCTCCCACGAGAGTGTCCCTTCAATTAGCGGATCGTTCCGTTAAATATCCGATGGGGGTAGCCGAAGATGTACCGATCAAAGTCGGGAACTTAATCATCCCGTGTGACTTTTACATCATGGACATTCCCGAAGACACCAAGATTCCCATTATACTTGGTCGTCCATGCCTAGCCACCGGGGGAGCTCTTATTGATGTCAAGAATGGTAAGCTCTCACTTCAAGTCGGGGATGACAAGATGGAATTTTCACTTGAGAAAGCCATGAAAGAGCCTTCAAATGTTGGATCATGCTACCAAGTACAAATGCTTGAAGAGTCTACCATCGAGCAAGATGATCATTATGCTCTTGAGGAGTCCATTGTCGGGAATTCAGAAATGGATGCGATGGAATATACTCTAGCTATGGACTCAATCTTGAAGCAATGCACCAGAAGATCACTAGAAAGTTTGACCGAGGAAGGGTTATATGAGGAGAGATCTACGCCTCCTCAAGTGGAGTTGAAACCTCTTCCTTCATCTCTTAAATATGCTTTCTTAGGTCCTAATGAGTCATACCCGGTTATTGTCAATAGTGCACTTAATGACCATCAAGTACATGACTTGTTGGAAGTCTTGAGGAAATATAGAGAAGTCATTGGGTACACTATTGATGATATTCGTGGTATTAGTCCCGCCTTATGCTCTCATCGTATACTCTTGGAAGATGAGAGCACCTCATCCATTGAGCGTCAAAGACGTCTCAATCCGGCCATGGCCGAGGTGGTGAGGAAGGAGGTGCTAAAACTCCTTGATGCTAATATCATTTATCCAATCTCGGATAGTAAGTGGGTGAGTCCCGTTCATGTCGTCCCTAAGAAAGGTGGGACGACGGTTGTCAAGAATGATAAAGGAGAATTAGTGTCTACTAGGCCAATTACCGGGTGGCGCATGGTTATAGATTACCGTCAACTCAACAAAGCCACCCGGAAAGACCATTTCCCCCTCCCCTTTATAGACCAAATGTTGGAACGCTTGGCCAAACATTCTTACTTTTGTTATTTGGATGGATTTTCGGGATTTTTCCAAATCCCGATCCATCCCGATGATCAAGAGAAGACTACTTTCACTTGCACTTACGGGGTATACGCCTACCGTCGTATGCCCTTTGGGTTATGTAATGCACCGAGCACGTTCCAACGTTGCATGATGTCTATTTTTTCCGATTTTGTGGAAAAGACCCTTGAAGTATTTATGGATGATTTCTCCGTTGTAGGGTTTTCTTTTGAAAATTGTTTGGAAAACCTTGATAAGATCCTACAACGGTGTAAGGAAACCGGGCTTACACTAAATTGGGAAAAATGTCACTTTATGGTGACGGAGGGGATAGTCTTAGGCCATGTAGTGTCTAATAGGGGAATAGAAGTTGATAGGGCGAAGGTCGAGGCTATTGAAAAGTTGCCTTCACCTAGTAACGTTAAGGGGATTCGTAGCTTTCTTGGTCATGCGGGGTTTTACCGCCGCTTCATTAAAGATTTTTCCAAGATAGCTAGACCCTTAACGGAACTCCTCGCCAAAGATGCCCCTTTTATCATGACTAATGCTTGTCTCGATGCTTTTGATAGGTTGAAGAATGCTCTCATTTCGGCCCCTATAATCCAACCACCGGATTGGAGTCTCCCTTTCGAGCTCATGTGCGATGCCAGCGATTTTGCCATTGGAGCGGTTTTGGGACAAAGGAAAGAAGGAAAACTCCATGCTATACATTATGCGAGCAAAACATTAGACTCCGCACAAGCAAACTACACCACTACCGAGAAGGAGCTTCTAGCGGTGGTGTACTCCATGGAGAAATTCCGGTCTTATCTTGTAGGATCGAAGGTTATTGTCCACACCGACCATTCGGCTCTAAAGTATCTCATGGCCAAGAAAGATTCCAAGGCTCGTTTACTCCGTTGGGTTTTACTCCTCCAAGAGTTCGATATTGAAGTCCGGGACAAGAAGGGAACGGAAAATGTGGTCGCCGACCATTTATCTCGTCTAGTGCTTGATGATCATGATCCGGAAGTTCCTATAGACGACTCTCTTCGAGATGATCATCTATTAGCCCTATCAATGGTAGAAGCCCCCTGGTATGCCGATTTTGTGAATTATATTGTGTCGGGGATCGTGCCTCAAGACTATGACTCCCACAAAAAGAAGAAGTTCTTCCATGATGTTAAGCAATTTCATTGGGACGATCCAAACCTATACAAATCATGTGCCGACGGTTTATTCCGAAGATGTGTACCCTATGATGAAACCAAGTCCATTATAATGCATTGTCATGACATGCCTTGTGGCGGCCATGCAAGCTCGATGAAGACATCCGCTAAGATACTACAATGCGGATTTTATTGGCCCACCATTTACCATGACGTAGCCGCCTACGTCAAGAGTTGTGACAAATGTCAAAGGAGCGGGAACATATCAAGGCGCCATGAGATGCCACTACAATATATGCTCGAGGTCGAGATTTTCGATGTATGGGGGATAGATTATCAAGGTCCTTTCCCCTCCTCTTGTGGGAACGAGTATATCCTAGTAGCGGTGGACTATGTGAGTAAGTGGGTTGAGGCAATCCCCACTAAAACTTGTGATGCGAAATCGGTGATGAAACTCTTGACCAAGATTATATTCCCTAGGTTTGGAGTCCCGAGGGTCTTGATTAGTGATCGGGGTACTCACTTCCTTGAGAGAACCTTGGCCACCATGCTCAAGAAATATGGGATTCAACACAAGAAGAGTCTTGCATATCATCCGCAAACAAATGGACAAGCGGAAATTTCCAATCGTGAAATCAAAGCGATTCTGGTCAACCGGTCGAGGAAGGATTGGGCATTGAAAATTGATGAAGCTCTATGGGCGTATCGCACGGCCTTCAAGACCCCCATCGGAACTTCCCCATTCCGTCTCATATACGGGAAAGCTTGTCATCTTCCCGTTGAAATGGAACACAAGGCATATTGGGCGATAAAGCATCTCAACTTGGATGTGAAGAAAGCGGGTGAAAAGAGACTACTCGACCTAAATGAGCTTGATGAATTCCGTCTACATGCATATGAAAATGCAAAGATCTACAAGGAGAAGACTAAAAAGTTCCATGACAAGAACTTGGTACGGAGAGAATTCAAGGAAGGCGAGTTAGTTCTCCTCTTCAATTCAAGATTGAAGTTATTCCCGGGGAAGCTCAAGTCAAGATGGTCGGGACCGTTCAAGGTTGTAAGGGTATTCCCATATGGCTCGGTGGAGATCAAAGGGAATGAAGAAACATTCAAGGTTAATGGTAGCCGACTCAAGCACTATTTTGTCGGCCAACCAATTCAAAGGGAAATTGCTTCACTCAAGATAAAGTAATCTCATTCATTAAGGATATCATTATTGTATATTCTCATCTACTTCATTCGGTCGAGCCAACGACCTTAAACAAAGGCGCTTCGAGGGAGGCAACCCCGATACTTGACACTTTTCTACCTTTTCTTCTTATTGGATTTTCTTGGAGGAGCACTTTTGTGACGATTTATATCGATTTTGGAGCTTTATTAAGGGTTTGGAGCATATTGGGTTCGATTTGGGGAGCTTAGAAAAAAAAATTTTGGGAAAATGGGGGTAGCAAGGGTAACGCACGGTCGACCGTGCGATTCTCAGATCAGAAGGTTGGCACCGTGCGCAACCGACCGTGCGAAACCCATGTTGCCGTGCGAAAAAATAAAAATAAAAATAAAATAAAATTAATACTAATACCCGACCCCCCCTCATTCCCTCCTATCACACTATTATTACTATTATTATTATTATTATTATTATTATTATTATTACTAATCCTTCACATCTTCATCTTCCCCAACATCCATCTTCATATCTCCATTAAACCTTCATCCACCTTCAACCTATTTTTCCCCATATAATCCTCAAAACAAACCCAAATCACCTAATTTTTGCACCATTCTCTCCCTTACTACTCCCTCTTCACTCTACACTACACAAATCCACCATAAATAACAAAGTTCATCATCACAAAAAATTCCTAGATCTAATTTTTAGCCCTTTTACTCTCCTTCAAATTAACTCATCTTTTGAAGGACGGGTATTTGAAGCGCCGCGGTTCTTTTGAGATTACTTTGAGGCGATTCCGGGCTGAAAAAATTTTTCCGGGTGGGTGACGGTTTTGATTCGGGTCGGAGACAACTTCTACAGCATACCTCGTTGGTCCACATCTACTCATGGCACCAAAAAGACCAATAATAGGTACGGAAGCTTCTTCCTCCTCCGAACCCGCTCTTACAAAGCAAAGGGTGAGCTTATTTAAATACAAGTCTGATAATGTAGGTTTTAATTTAGAAAAACAGCGTGCTAAGTATAAACAACTTATGAAAGCGGGATTTAAACCGACTCGGTTTTTTCACCGAGAGACTACGATAGCAACGGGCATAGATGATGATCTAGATGTCCTAATAGAGCGGTTTAATTGCCCGATTGCTTTCATGCATGCCTATAGTTTTAAGTCATTGACTTGTGAATTCCTTGCAACCCTCACCACCAACACCTCGGGCCACAACCCATTCATCTCATTCCAATTACTAGGTAATGAATTTACCTTGAGCTTAGAAAGGTTGGCCCGAATCCTCGGTATAAATTTCATTCACCAAGCTAAGGAAAAAGCCTCTAAAAAGGCGGAGGTAGTCAAGGAGAGAGCGGAGTTTTGGAGGGAAATTGCTAGGACCAATGAACCGTATGAGGCTAGGACAACCGCTCTTAGTGAGATACGCAACCCCGCCCTCCGTTATGTTTTGCGCCTATTTTCGGAAATCCTTATCGGTTCTTATGAAACCCAACACCGGGTGAGCGCGGTAGCACTTCAATCACTCATGGAAGTGTTATATAACCGGCCTCTAACAATCGACTTCACCAAGGCCGTGGTCGCACACCTTCATTCGATGACTGTGGTCACACCTAAAGTAATAGTGGGTGGGGGTCTAGTGACATTGATTGCCCAAGGGTTGGGAATGATTACAGAACCGGAACCTAGAGCCTCCGGCGGTACCTACATTGACACCGACTACCTTGAAAACTCAATTTGTATCACCACAATGGATGGAGTCGCCCGACTCCTATTTTACATAACCTCCCTTCGCTCCATGATACTACCGGACAAGCCCCATGTTACGATCTCAAACCGGGAAAATTGGGGTATGCCTTTGAGAATGAATGAATTTGTCAGTAAGGACATCTACTCCCCTTGGGAATACGCCAATTATGGCCATGACCCTTCTCGCATCGTGTATGAGGACGAGTTTGAGGATGAGAATGAGGAAGAGGAACAAGGTCGTCCTCTTGATCCTCCCCGCTCATCTATGCACCAACCCGGTCTCTCTTCTTTCAACACCGGTCCACAATTTGGGTATGGGCAAGGTTCACAATTTGGACATGGGCATGGTCAACAACCACCATTTGGGTACGGACAAGGATTTCCCCAACCGAGCTACACACCTTGGGATATGTCCGCTATTACTACCCAAATCAACACACTCTCGGACCTTGTGACCTCTAACCACGAGGAGAATCGTCGGTCCATCGAGGAAATCCGAACATTATCCCAACAACAACACGAAGAAGCGATGGGATCTATCCACCGAATTGAAAACTCGGTAAATTCTTTCTTTGATAGTTTCTACTCTCGTTTCCCCCCTCCCCATTGAACTTCATGATTTCATTTAAGTGTGGGGAGGTAGTTTTCGGTTGTGTTGGTGATCGTTGAGGAGTTGAGTGGTTGTGTTGTATGGTGAGGAGTGGAGTATATAGGTGGGGTGAGTTTTGGAGGGTGAGTTTGGTGATTGTTGGATGCGAGTTTATACTTGAGGATTCGTGGAACTTTGAGTGGAAATTTTTGATTTGGTGAAACTTTTGTGATGGCTAGTTTTGATGAAGTTATTCTTGGTGTATTTGCTAGTGTTGAGTGATGAATGATGAGAGTACGATTATTGCTCCCGGAAATTCGGTGATGTGATTACACCGGATTTCCATTTTCGAAAAATCCAAAATTATTGCTCCCGGATTTTCGGTGACTTGATTACACCGAAAATCCATTGAAAAATCCAAATGTTTTGCTCCCGGTGCTTTAGTGACTTGATTACACTAAAGCCCACTTGAAAATCCAAATTTTTTTATTTATTTATTTTACTTTCTTTCATTTTTTTTATTAGATTTTCTTAGTTTCTTTTAATCTTTCCTTAGTTTTTTTTTTAATTCCTAGTTTTTTTACCCCCTTTCTACTTTCCATCTTGAGTTTTGCATTGGGGACAATGCAAAGTCCAAGTGTGGGGAGGAGTCTTGTGTGTCTAGTTTGATTTAGTGTAGCTTGTGTACATATATTTGTTTTTGTGTTGTTTCCTCTTTTTCCCTTGTGTAGGTAAACAACCCGTCGGACGCCAAAAATCAAAATCCGAGGTAGATGGATGAAGACCGTCCCGGTATATTCTTTCCACCTTATTCCTTTTTTTCCTTGCATTTGTTGAAGGAGGATGAGATTTTGATTGTATTGGAGGTTCTTGGATGAACATTTGGGTTGTTGGTTGTTTGCTTGCTTGTGGAAATTGATTCGTTTGTGTTTTGTTTTATTTGTTTTCTTTATTTTTGTGTGATTAGTGTCTAGTCTAGTGTGTCTTAGAGTAGTGTAAAACTTTTCGAAAACCTAGTCTTGAAGCTTATTTTTGGAGCTTACATTCTCTTATTAGTTTTACTTACCTTGATGTAGGACTTGAATCTAGTAGAATAGCCTTAAAATACTAGGTTTATCGACATTCTAGCTTAGGTCCACCCTCTCTACCAAATAGATTACTCGGGGGTTTGCATTTGACCATTTTGATCCCCCGTGGTGTGAAAACTCCTTGGTTACCGTGTCTCGTGTTCCTAGGTGACCTTTACTCTTATGACCATTTTTCATAATCCAAGTTTACCTATCAAATACCACAAACACCTTCCACATTAATTTTTGCCTTTTAATTTTGGTGATTCTATAACGTGATGCTTCCCCCACTTCAAAATCCTAAAAAAAAAAAAAAAAAAATCGAAAAAAATCGAAAAAGAAAAGAAAGAAAAGAAGAAGAAGAAAGAAATCAAGGGGAGAAAGAAAAGAGAGAAAAAAAAAACTATGAAAAAAAAAAAGAAAAAAGATCACCACACATCAAAATAAATAAATTTTCCGTTGATTTGGGGAGCCATCGTGAAGGGCCTACCGAGGGACCGAGTTCCTGAGGAAGGAAGATAGCGGTGGTAAACCGGTCATTGGAATTATCACTTTTCTATTCCTTTTTTTTTACTTGGATTATTTGGTCATATTGAGTTTTGGGACGATCCTTCTCTTTATTTCATAAAGAGGTCGAGGCACACTTACCTACAGTGTTTTATAACACCACGGTTCTACCTTTCCACGCCATCTTACGCCCTCTTGTAATTTATTTGGAAGGTTGGGAGAAAATTTGCTAGATTATCGATGTTCATAGTAATTTATAGCTATAGTATTAGATTTTTGTCCATGTCTTGTAGGTTAACTAGTTTGAGAATGTTAGTTTTCATAATAGGTGGATGATTAGTGCTTTTCCCGCCGTCTTGATGAGGGTGACGGTGTTTTCCTTTTGTGATGCAAACATGTCTTGTATTTGTGGGCTTAGTCGATTGTTTGTGTCAATAGTTTTGTGCAAGACCCAACTTGCCTTGCAACGGGATACCTATCCTCATGGTATGTCGTTGTGAGTTGAAAGGGCGTTGAGTGCGCTAATACTCATGCGGTTAGTAATAGTTTAGTGAGTGGTCGAGGGATGCTTATATTGTGCATTCACTCTTTGTAGTCTAGGTGCTTGTCTTTGCCTTTGTCGCGCTTACTCGAGGACGAGTAAATGTCTAGTGTGGGGAGGTTGATAACTCCGTTATTGACCGCTTTTCTACACCCTTTTGACGTTTATTTAGCCTCGATTAATCGTATTTTCTTTGGCACTCCGGCTCATTTCGCCTATATTTTGTATTACACGGGTTTTTGCGTTTGTTGTTCGTTTTTAGGCATTTCCGTGACGAAAACGATGAAACTTGAGCATGCCCGGGTAAAAGGAGGTACATGACCCGAGTTCGAGCCTAAACAAGCGCATAGAAGACAAGAAACGGGAAAATGGGCATAAGAAGAGAATAGCACGGTGGACCGTGCGATTCTCAAGTCAGAAGGTTGGCACCGTGCGCAACTCACCGTGCGATACGCATGTTTCGTGCGTTACTCCGGTTTTGCCATTTCACTTCGTTTTTCGACCGGTTTTCTATGTAACCTAATTAGAAGTATAAATACTCAAATTCTTATTTTTTGCCTCTCAAGTTTTCATTACACAAGATTTTATTTTGAATTATTTGGGGTTTTAGAGAGGCTTTGTAGTATCTTGAAGATCTTCATCTTCCTTATTGTCCAAGATTCAAGCTTTTTATGATTATTATTATCTATTCTTCCTAATCTCTCCATCCTCTTTAAGTGGGTAATTTTTGCTTCTTCCTTTGCTTTAATTTTGTTAATTTCTCATTTTTGTTAGTTCATCTTAGTAGTTTACAATTGATTAGTTTTCTTTTGGGTTGTTCCTTCTTCCTCTTGTTCATGTTTGTGAGCCTTTTCATGTTAGACATAGAAACCCCAAATTAAAAATCCCCAATTTGACCAATTTTGTTATTTGTTTTTATTTTGTTAGTTCACCTTAGTTCATCTTCATCCTTGTTGTTTTGCTAGTTCTTCATTGTTGTAGTTTGTTTATTTCCCATTTTTATTTGTTCCTCCAATTAGATTTTCCCAAAGTAGTCATTCTTGCATGATTAGGAGTAAAAATCAATTATTAAGAATGTGCATAGTTAAAGATTCCACCTTTACACTTAATTTTACTAATTTAGTCATGTTTAGTGAGTAGTCTTTTTCTAGGGGACGATTTGACCCCGACATGCCTAGATTGTGGGTTTGAATTCCGTATTTGGATTGTTTGGGATAAATGGGAATTGGGTAGTTTGGGGGATCGGGAATCGACTTGGCATTTGGTTATGTTTGAACCCTTGACCCTTGTCCACCGACGGGAGTCGGTTAGGTCTAGGTAGTAAACCTCGTCTCTTGTCATGCCTTGCCCCGCCTAGTTGAACACGGGAGTGAGAACTTGGTAGGGTACCCAAATTATCGGTTTAGACTCTTCACCTTGGGAGAGGGAAGAGAAAGGACCGGGGTTAGACGCGGACTTAATGAGCCGACTCACGAACCCGGGAGGGAGGTGATCGGTTTTAGCTTAGTTGGATTACGAACCCGGGAGGGAGGTAGCCAACCCCAAGAGGCGTTCCACTATTCCTATCATCCCTAGCAATCCGATGCTCGGTATTCCTTACCCACGATTATGACATGTTGGAGGTTAAGTCGGACCCTAGGCCTTTCTCTATTGAGTAACCGTCGTTTTTAGTTTTCGTTTGTTTCTTATTTAGTTTTCTATTTTCTTTTTGTAGTTGTAGATCACCAATCCTACCTCTCTATCGACTTAGATAAACTATTATAATTAAAACGACTAGGAATCACCACACTCCTTGTGGAACGACCCTTTCTAGTGCAACGATTATATCGTGCGCTTGCGAGGTAATTAAAACCCCAACAGTAACTGGTTTAGATGTTTTTGGAAATGTGATGCTTGGAAGTAAGTGGCTTCGATGATTCGAAATCTGGAGCTCGATTTTGTGGAGCTAAGGCTTCGAGGGTAAGGTATTGTAATGTGGTAGAAAAGGGGGAAGTCGAGTAATAATGACTCGAACTTCGATCGGGGTAGGTTTGATAATGCGGGATCTGATTTTCATGTCTGGCCCTAATGGTTAGGGTATCCTATGGAGCTTGAATCCTCAAAAATCCGAGCTGTCTCTAGCCTAGGTCTCGGGAAGGTCTTGAGGGTTGTAATGTGGGAAGGCTAGATGTGGTGCTAGCTGACCAACTTGATTGTTTCTCCCCTATTGGATGGTATTGATAATTTTGAATTTGACCGTACCCCGGTCAAAAGATTTTCACTTGAGTTGACCGTTGACCACGATCATGGGTATTTGATTTTTTTTGATTGACCCCTTAGCCCCGGTCATGGGTTTTTTTTTTGAATTTTTGCTGGTTGACCTCTTAGCCCCGGTCATGGGTTTTTTTTTGAATGTTGGTTGACCTCTCAGCCCTGGTCATGGGTTTCTTGAATGTTGGTTGACCTCTCAGCCCCGGTCATGGGTTTCTTGAATTTTGGTTGACCTCTCAGCCCCGGTCATGAGTTTTTTGAATTTTGGTTGGACTAATACCAAAGGTAGGGATCGGTTGATCTTATCGGATGGGTGTTTATTGTGGGAAATGGGCTTGCCTCCCGTCTTGGACCCAAACTAGGAGACTACCTAGATTCGTCATAGGATTCGATACCGCTCCTACTAAGGGTGGTTATATGGCTTTCTATGTCAGACATGGAACAGGTAAAAGGAAAACACGGGCTCGGTTTCCTGCAGTCATTATAGATGTGCCCACAATAGTCACGTGCATGTGCTCACAGTGTATGATGGTGTTCATCATGTTCTCGGAAACACATAGGGAAAGTATATATGTGAAATAGAAAAACTGATTTTATTGAAATGTGAAAAAGAGGACAGAATGCAAAAGACTTTGACTCTGATTTGGAAATGGAAAGTGAAGGAAATAGAACATCCTAGACTCGGACTCAGACTCCGGCTTAAACCAAATCTAGACTCTCGGATAATGTTGTCATTTGTCGTCGGCTTCTGAGGACTCGAGTTGATGTCCAATATAGCCTTCAACGGAAGCTTCACCCGGATCTTCATTGTGTCGAAGATCATCTTCAATCCTAGTGCCCATTTCGGTAAGCACTGCAAAGTTGGAAATGCCGGCATACCTAAGATGGATGCGGTAGGAAGGTAGGAGGTTGTTGATGAACGCCTCCACTAGTGTCTTTTCGTTGGGCTTGTCTACCAACTTCACACTCTCGGCCCTCCACCTTTGAAGGTACTTAGTGAAACCTTCCTTGGGCTCTTGGGCCATGACTTCTAAAGTACGCATCGTGGTCTGGATCTCGGTATTATCGGCATAATTCCGAGCGAATTCCGTCGCCACGTCATCCCAAGTCTTGTACTTTTTGGAGTCAAGCCTGTAGTACCAGGCTTTCGGGTGCTTCTCGAGGGAGGAAGCAAACAGGTGCTTGACCATGGCTGATTTCACTCCTTTGATGGCCATGAACTCTTTGAAAGCCCGGATATGTAATACCGGGTCTTCAGTCCCGTCGAACATTGGTAGGCCCGTCAGGTTGAGGTTAGCGGGCAGCTCGTCGGTCAAAGGTGAATAGGAACGAGCATTTTCCGTATGGATTGAATTGTTGGTCGACAGGTGGATCTGTTCCTCCAGCTTGCGGACTGCGTTGGCCAGTTCAGCTATGGGCCCAGTGGTTTCATTCCCGACCTTAGGAGTCCTTTGTTCCAAGGTACTCAAACGGGTGGCAATGGCGGTTTGGTCTCCCCTCATCTGGTTCAGTTGATCTTGGATCTTGGCCAACGAGGCGGTCAGTTGATCAATGGAGTCCTTAGTCATGGTTCAGGTGAAGGGCGGCCTGTCTGTAAGAATACCGCGTAATCAGGAAAGTTGCTTCGGAACTCAAATACACCAAGGCATAGGAAATAGCGCGGGAGGAGAGACGACTCCAGTTTGACTCGGGTTAGACTCTCCTAAGACAAATGTGCGGGGTATGATTCTCGGAGTGACTGTGATTAATCGCTCCGTCGGAGAATAGCCCCCAAGTGAGACTAAGGGCTTAGACATGACTCAGATGGTGTGACACCTAAGTGACTCGAAAGTGGGATGCGTGAGACAACACGTGTAAGACCTGACCCTTAGAGTAACCGTGATTGATCGCTACGCTAAAGGGTAGCCCCCGAGTGAGGCTGAAGACCGACTTCTAGACGGGTGACTCGTGGATGGTGAGCTTTCTTTAGGATTTCGGCAGAATGGGCCTAGTCCCGTGTGAAGAAAGACCTACGTGTGAGCTAAACCCAGACTTTGGACTCGATTGTGTAAGTGGGCTTCCCTTTGTAGGAGTTGGTCCTACGTAGGTGGGTCGTGCCTTGACTAATAAGGCAGACTTGGGATGGGGTGGAAACCCGTGATGTAAGATCGACGGAGTTTCGACGCTATAGACTCTTGCTACTTATGACAAGACCCGACACTGCTAAATACGGGAAGTCCTAAGAAGAAGAAGGTTTGAAAAGAGGATTTGGATTTTGAAAACCGAGCAAAGTCGGGTTGGACGGCCCGATCTTTTTTTTGAAAATCGGAAAAAAGGTTTATCGGGCCGAGATTTTGGATTTTTGAAAAGGTTTGGACAGCATACCGGCTAAAATTAGGCTATTTTGAGTCAAAATCATAAGTCCTAAATTCGGTAGCTTTCCGGGTTTTGAAAAATGGATGGTTTTCGAAAAAGATGCAGGTTTTTTTTTTTTGAAAACTCGGTTTTTTGAAAAAAAAAGGATGAGACACGGACCAAGTAGCATGTAGTCACGGAAACAGTATAACGACACCATGTATGCTCTTAGTCTAAGTCTCGGTCGGTCTAATAGGGTCTATACCAACAACGATGGCTTTCTCGTATTGAGGACGGACTCCCTAAGCCGAGTGGGTCTTAGGACATGCCGCAAAACCTAGACGAGTTCCACCATCGATGTCTTTAGCGCACCCATGTAGGAATGCACCGTGGTATAGTGGGACGTCGGTCACAAGTAACCGGCCCGGGAAAGATTGGGTTATGCATGGCCCATTGAATTAAAACGTGTACATTACTATTCGAACGATTTCTTTTCGAGTCTCACCCTAGGGATGCCGATGGTAAGTGACTCATCAGTTAATCCCCAGCGGAGTCGCCAAATTGTGGACATGACATAGGTCCACCCCGACGCGGCCACGCGCGGGTTTGGGGAGGCGAATGAATCTCCATATGAGATGGTCAAATTGAAATTTAAATCGAAGTAGGATTCGCCACCGAATTTTGTGGTTATTCGAAACCGTTCGAGCCCACTCTATGTCGTAGTGGGCCGTATACAAAATACGGCCCATTTCCGATGTCAGAGTTTATTGGGCTCGTCCCTTTGCATATCGATACCGATGCCGACTGGGCGGTTAATCGTATATTGAATGACTCTCGTTGCCAATGGTTTCGGACATCCGGAAACCACGGTTCTGAGTAAGGGGTGAGGGTATGTGTTGGGAAGTTCACTAAGAACACCCAACCCCGCCCGCACTTAGCGGCCTTTACTAAGATATCGTTCGTTTTTGGTGTACACGGGTTAGTTCGACGGTTGAATGATATGCAAACATTATTTTCCTAAGCATGTGAGAAAAATAAAATGGGTTGCTAAGTCGTTTAATGCATATTAAACTAATAACGTCAAAGTTATTTTAGCATGTGAGTTCGTTTTAGTCTAATAAAACGATAAAAACAAATAAAAAGCTACAAACACGAGAAAACGAGTTAGTAACGTTGAATAAATCGAATAAAGATGTAAATAAATAATATGCATGATTTTTAGAAAAGGTTTATGACACGTGATTGATTAACACGTGTTGACCGAGGTCGAAAAAAAGTATTTATTAAAATATGTCGCGAAAGTCGCATTTTAATATAAGGTTCGAAAAGAATTAAAAATAGAAAAGCGAAGAAACGAAAAAAAAAGGGACTCGGCCGAGCAGGCTGCCGCGCGAGTCGCCTGACAGGCGCGCGACTCGCGTGGCAGTCTGTCCGGTTTTTTTATTTTGTCGAAAACCGTCAATTTTTATAAATCGCGTACGAATATCGATTAATTTATACTCGATTTATATTTTCGATATTCGTCGTATTCGATATTCGATTATGAAATCGATATCGAATAGTCGGAATGATTTTATAAAGAGTTTTGAAAAAACTTGTTTTGAACGAGAATTGAAAAAAAGAATTTTGAACGAAAAAGATGTTAATTTTCTCCGCGTTAAAAATCATCGAATTTTGTTATAAAAGTAATGATTTTATTAGCATCAACGAAAATCGATTTAATTTAGTTCTTGTAGGTACGATATTCGATTAGAGAATCGGTATCGTATTTTAAGAACGTTATAAAAAAAAAGTTTTTATCATCGAAAATAAATTAAAATATGATGCGACAAACGACCCATATTAATAATGCGAAACGATCGATAAAAAATAAAAAAGACGGACGAAAAGAGGGGAGAAAGACGTGAGAGAGAGAGAGAGAGAAAGGAGAAGAATCGGGTTGATTTACACCCTCAACCTACATGCTTTATTTTCTCGGTATAAGGCTCGTCGGACGGTGGCTTAGGCACGGGAGCGTCGAGATGATGCGGGTGAGTTAAGGTGTCGGTTTTTGGAGCGTTTTTGTGTGTGTGTGAGGCGTGGGTTCGGCCGGGTGACGGGACGGATTCGTCGGTTTTTGGACACTATTTCGGGATTCCTTCGGATGTGGATTTCGAGATTGTTTTTGCTATAATAATTGTGTATGAGTTGCTGAAAAATTGTGTATTAAAACTGTTGTTTTTGTGTCGGATATAAGGTCCTATTTATAGGAATCGAGGTAGTCTTGTTTGTGTGACAAGAAACACCGGTTTGGATAGGAAATACGAGAGTTCGTAAGGGAATAAACTTCTCGTTTCTTGGTGAAGAAGCCAAAAGTCTCGGCTGGTGGGGAGGTATTTTGGCTGTCTTGGATGTCTTGGCCGAGTATCTTGATGCTCGGTCGATGTCTGATTCGGTTTCCGGATAGAATTCCTACTTGAGATCGAATTCTATCTTTAAACGGATTTGTTTAATATTATTCGAAGCTGATTTTTTTTGGTGTTTGAGTCCGAATCAGCCGTGTAGTGTCACGGCCAGCTCGTGTGACTCGGGAAAAAAATATCTTTGACCGGGTTTGACTCGGTCGCTAAAAGACGGTTTTACCCCCGGTGCCGGAATCGACCCAAATTAGCCTCATTTGACTCGAAACGACCCACTGGGCCTGGATTTGAGGTTGGTTTTGTAAGATTTGTACTCCGTAATAAGCCTAAACCAAATGTTCATGATTTCGAGCCCATATCCGAGTCTATTAAAGCACGTTTGCGTCCTATCATCATCGGGTGTTTGGCGGGACCTACTATAGACACCTGGCGGTCAAAATGTCGGTGTCTACAATTTCCAACAATTGAGAAACAAAATTTGGTCAATATTATTGTTGTTAGGTTCAACATTCTTGTCATTTGAATGATTTCTATTATACTGGCAAAGATATGTCATTTTGCGTGTAAGATTATTGAGCCCGTTGAGAGTGAGACAGAAGTTCGGTATTATGGCAATAACTCAGTCTCTTGACCTTCGATTGTGACGTGTAATATGGCGTTGAAAAGCTAAGAAGAAGCCCTACAACGTTTTAGTTGAAGTTGTGAGCTGATTCTGTCATTTACCTTTCAGAAAACGGGCCACAATGTCGTGGTTTTATCTTATTTTATTCAATCTTCATTCTTGAGAATAAGGTATGATATCTATGAGTTTAGTTCTTGTCTTCTTGTGATTCATGATGATAAAATGATTACGTTGGATAGAGGAATGTTATTTATCATCATTGATTAGAAGATAATTTAATATAATAAGCGTAGAATGTTATGTTGTTACTGAACATATGTTGAATTTGTTAGTTTCAATACTTCATGACCCTTTTCCTAAACTTTTATCGAGTCTTGATATTAAATCTTGAAAACGAGAGTTAGACTCATGTTTATGGAAAATGGTATGTGTATAGTCAAACAATTAATATAATAATTAATGTGGTTATTAGTGGTGTAATAATAATGATTAATTATAAAGGATTATATATTGTGCAAATTATGATGGATGAAAATGATCATGCGAAGATTCTATGTTATGAGTAATTAGAGCAATATTTATGAATATATAACTTTTATTAGTTATTTCATGAACTAGTATATATGATATTGAATATTATTCATTAATCAATTTAAGAATATTATGTATGTTTTGATTGAGAAAATTGAATATGAATTATATGTTGGGATTATATATCCGTGTGAGTTTTCGTATCCTTATTAGAGCAATCACAATGGGTAGTTCTTACCTTGAGATTGTTGGGTTCTTATTTAAGAACCAAGTTTGTGTTCATTCCAAAAAAAGTTGGCCAATCCTTGTATATGACATGCAACAACTTACAAATCTAAAGTCCTAGGCATGACTACAAACTTACAACAACCTAAAGTTCTTCCATTGTAGATTAAATTTCTAAGTGTTTTGGGTTTATCAAAATATGACATGGCATGAACAAACTTTATATAAAGTTTATATAAAGTTTGTCCATTGTGATTGCTCTTAATGTTTTAAAAAGACATGCATATGTGTACTTGTCGTGTAAATTATTTTGGATACGTTTGGGAGGAAATTTTAATTTCCCACTAGAGAAGCATCAATGTTCACTTGAGTAAAATAAGTTACATGTGAGGGTTGAATATTTTGTTTTTAATGACATGCATAATCTTGATCAAGTATGTATTAAATAATTAGATGAATTATTTGGTGAATTACTCTAAAAATAGATTATTGTCAGTTTGGTAAATAATTGGATGAATAAATTACTTTAACCTTCAAAATGGTCAGTTTGAGGTAATTTTCGAAAAATGTGAGATATTTTATTGGTTAATTGAATAGGGTCTGTATTGCATAAAATGAAAGTCGGTTGTCAAAAAAAATCTTAAAGCATTTAGATTCGAGTATATATTAAATATTTTGTCCTTTTTTCCAATATGATTAGAAAGATAGTTGAATGACTTCTAAGTGTATGCATTTATTTCGAACCTTGCGCATTTAGTGTAACTCTAAGGGTTCGTTTGGTTGCCATTTTAATTCATGGAAAGTTGAAAAATAGTCTCTTGTTTGGTTGTCCAAATCATGGGAAGTTACCACATGAAATTACTTCTCCATCAAGTGGGAAATTGCTTACCAATGCTCCTTTAGTAAGTTAAACTTCCCGCATGAATTGAGTTCTACATACAAACCAAACAAATTTTTACTAATTCACTTGAAAGGTAAATTCCCGGTAATTCATAATTCCTGGTAATTCAATCTTCCCCATTGAACCAAACGAACCCTAGGACATTTCTACAATTCATATTTATTTCCCATAAAATGACTCAAATCCAACCGAAACTTGATCGATCCAAACCCAGCTTGATTGACCCATTTAATTTGTGATTCGCCCAAGTCTAGTTGTACCCAATTAAACCCACAACGCCACAATTGGTGGGAAAAAATTGATAATCAATGAGAATTACGTGCCAACAACATTTGAAGAGGAGAAGAATATATGACAAGCTCTGATCTGAGACGACCAACAAGCAAAATTAGGTGTGCGACATTTGGAATCTTTTAAGATCTTCATATATATTCAAACTCAGTTCTCATCATTTTAAGGATTTAATTTCCTTTTAAAAAAAAATTGGGGTGATTTAATATCCTTAGTTAAGTTCACTTGTACTTAAAACCACTGACTACTGACTTAAGAGTTAAGACCTACCAACAACCAGCGTACCAGACAATATTACAAAAACTGGGATTTGCCGTTTTGGACTCATACCTCACTTTCTAATTAGTGATGAACCTATAAATAAAGCCCTCGTCATTTTTTTAACTAAATTTCCCTAATCTAAATAAAATCCAATAGACACACGTTAATGAGTTAATTACATAGATTTTGTCTAAATAAGTTAAATATGAATTAATTAGTGTATCAATTTCTCATCACAATATCATTATTAATCATTTTTTAATTAATTTATCGCTTATTAATATATGTCTAACAAAAATAGGTAGAAAAATCAAAATAAAAAAATATAGTTATGTAGTATAACATGAGTATATGACGCTAAGTAGTTAAGTACTGTCAATATGACAGTGTCATACTAAGATCCTGACATTATCTTCTACAGAGTAAGATTTAAGTAATTAGTTATAGAACAAATTCTTTAACGATTGAAACAACAACAAACATTCATTATTCGGTCAAACAGAATATAATCTTGACCGTATTCCATTTGCCTAACCACTCGTGCGTTATCTTATACTCATCCTACGTAGTCTAATTTATGACACCAAATGAACCTGAATTGATATTGATTTAACCCGAATCGTACCATACTCAAAAATATAGATCGGTAAAAGTAAGTAATCGAAATGAACCCGATCAAAATTAATCTGGAATCGAAAGTAAGATCAACCCATTTATAAACCGAAGCGATTTAACCCGATTGGAAACCAAAATGAATGACCCATTTGTCAGGTATATTCTTTATCTAACCAAGTGAATATTATTTGATTCGTTACAATTTATAATAGATATGCTCATGGCAAACAAGTCTATTTTGTCCCAGTACATTGGATAGGTATAACCAGAGCTGACAAAAGCTGACCCGACCCGAAAAATGTTATGAGCCACCTGAAACCCGACCCGACGAAACCCAAAAATTTAGCGACCCAATTCGACTTGCTTGTGACCCATTACCCGATAGAACTTGATGACCAGCGAACCGAACCCAACCCCAACCCGACCCGATAAGATTTGATGATCAGGCTGTTATAAACTTAAAGATTGATTCAAATGAAAGTGATTTAATGTATAATTTGATACATTTGACATAATAACAAATTAATTAAACCAAATAATGGTCAACGACAATTTAAAACTTATTGAAAAAATATTGAAGCGCAATATCATACGGAGTAACTAGTTAGACCCGATAATGATCCGACCTAAACCCGATTTGACCCGATATTTAAGTTGACCTAAGATGACCCGCCTCTTTAATGATCCAACTTGAACCCGATTCGACCCAAGAGAATATGTTGACCCGACACATATATAACCCGAACCCAATATGATCCGACCCTGCTTAACTCGACACAAACCTGACCCGATTGCCACCTCTAAGTTCTAGGTATAACCTTACAACTCCGTAGTAAGGCTCTCTTGTGACCGTCACAAATTTGTGACGGATCAAATTATGGCACATGGTTAGATAAAACAATCCTAGGGTAGCATGTTGTTTATACAAATGACTTTTGTTTAATCCGTCATAAGCTTAGAAGGGATATTATCGTCACTAAAGAGTAAGGGTATCATTGAAGCGTGGTCCCACCCAAGTGGTAAGGACGCTGCCTGCTATTCTTGTTAACACCCCTTTCGTATACATAAGAAGTCTCAATTATATCTCTTCGTATCTACATATAGATTAGAATCTCTACACACCTAATGGAAGAATAGTCAACGGTCAACACAATCATGTATTTAAGCTAAGCTTCAGATATTTAAATTGATTTATCAATCAGGAATCGAAGAACCACGAAAATAAAATGATCCATGAAGCAAGCTAAGGACGGAAGAGCCAAATTCCTGTGCTTATGTCACAATTTTAAAATTAACATATACCCGTAGCAGCAAGTTTCCCTTGTGACGGGTCAGTAGATAAGACAAAGCACATTGTCATTTTCAAGATATTTTACTTTTGTTTTATTACCCCACAAGGGTACTACTTGACCCGTCGCAAGGTTACGATGAATATGTCCGTCACAAGTAAGACTTTGTGTACTCGTAGTAGGAGTATAGTATAGTCTGTATACCCTACCTAGTGCTTTAATTAGAGGGATGAGTTGGTGCTGCCAAAAATAATTTTAGGGACTTCGGATTCTCAAATCACAAGAGTGGCCTCCTCTTAATAAAAAGTAAAATAGGATGGGGTGTTTTTTATTTTATTAAAATACTAGTTTAGGCCCCGTGCAAAATGCACGGCTTATATAAAATGAAACATCGTTAACAAATGCACGAATAATAATAAATATCGGACTTATATATCCATTTATGTTAAATATTATGGAGTATAAATATTTTCTATTATTACATCGTGATTTTTTTAGTCATGTCATCTTTTGATTTAAAAATAATAACTATTACTGTATTATAGTTTGTGTCTATATTTTGTACAAATTTGTTCGCCGGTAACTGCGCATAAGTTATCTATTTATTGGGCCAAATGCAAGTCCATAGCTAAATTGTTTTAGGCGGGAAAATTTTTCACCACATCGCGACACGTGTCATTTGCTTCTTCAGTGGTTTCTCTTTTAGTATATAATGATATGATATGATGATTGGTATAAAGTTTTTTTGGTGGATCTATTTTAAGAATTTTATTTTGTATCCAAAAATAGTTCATGCATTTAGGGCGGGAAAACATTAAATGTGAGCATGACACGTGTTCAATTCATCTTTAGTGGTTTCTCAATTAGTATATAAAGGATGATATGATATGATGATTGGTATAAAGTTTTTTTGGTGGATCTATTTTAAGAATTTTATTTTGTATCCAAAAATAGTTCATGCATTTAGGGCGGGAAAACATTCAATGTGAGCATGACACGTGTCCAATTCATCTTTAGTGGTTTTCTCAATTAGTATATAAAAGATTTTTTTTTATAAATAATATTAAATGTTTGAGACCACTTTGATTCGATTTTCTCCATTTTATGTAAAATAATGTCCATTCTTTAAATCATGTTTTTACTAAAGAACTTTTTAGGATGAATGAAGATACATACGAGTATATAACTTGTTTATACGGAGTAGGTTTATTATTTTTTACTTATTTATGGTAACAAAAAAAATTACTCCATAGGAACTTCTAACATAATTAAGGAGTCATTTGGTTGTCCTCTTAAATCATGAGAGGTAGAATTTCTCATGAATTAATAAATTAGGATGCTGTTTGGTTGCCCACTTCCCGGGAATTGCCACCTTCCAGGGATTGTCACTTCCTCCATAATAGGGGGAAGTTACTCACCAAGCCCCCTTGGTGTGTAGAACTTCCCCCGACTAATGCTCACCTGCCAAGGCATCCTTTTCGGGGCGATTGGAGTTATAAAATCTTAGAAACGAAGATTGGGGGCAGAGGGAATTTCCGGTGGAGCGGTGAAATGCACATGAAGTTATTTCCCACATGACAACCAAACAATAATTTTGTAATTCCCATGAAATACAAATTCACGTGAATTTAAGTTCCGGCAACTCCGTGAACTAAACGAGCCCTAAGTCAATGCAGGAAAATTATTCTAGGATGAAGGAATGAAAAGTTAATCTGATGAATAATTTACTTAATAATGTGTAAGAATGGAGGAAGGATTATATACTTCGTATCAATGTATCATGTTTACTTGAACCCTTGCAAGAACTTATAACACTCGTAGATCATTGATTATTTCTAAAGCAATGAACATCTAGCGTGGTATGTACGCGTACATGTCCAGAGGAGACAATATTTGGTTTTTAACCTTAAGATAAATTTTTGTAACAAAATCGATCCGAAGATATCTTAACTTAATACTAGTTAAGATTAGGTACCGTGGACAATAACTATAAGGTTCGAAACCCTCTCTCTTACATTGTTAGGTACCCTGGACAATAGGGCTGAAGTTCGAAACCCTCTACCTTACATTGTTGTAAATTTGTAATGCGACTAAATGCGTTATTCATTTGGAAAAAAAAACATTACTTTGAATTTGGCAAATTAAAATAACAATACAAATATTCAATAGATAGAGAGTAGAGATAGACGGGCAGGAAGAGAAGCTACGATAATGAGTGCAGCCGCATTAAATACCTTTTTCACACCATGTAAACCCTGCAATAGCGATCTTGTGGGTGTTGTATGGCTTAAGGTTATGTCTTCTAAACTTCGAGCATGTCGTCCTAAGGATGGCTTATATGGTGTGTGCGGTTTGCAGGCTATTTACGTACATTGGAGGGTTTACCTAGAGCGTACCAAAGATAACGACTGCGGTTCCCCCTCATCAAAAAAAATCTTACTTGAACTTTCAGCTTACATTATCAACATAAAACATTTAATAATAATAAATAAAAAAACCTTAGATAAGAAGCTAGTGGAATGAACAAGGAAGCTATTGGCCGGAAGTAATGTAACCTAAGCTAGCTTACTCGAATAATAATTGAATGCAATTTAATGGATTAGCAATAATTAGAATAATCATTACATCATAATCATCCTCAATAACGGATAACCCACATACTTATAAAACGATTTTTATTGTAATAACCATAATATTATACACTATATTTTCTTTCTTGATGAGTACAAGCTAGTTAATACACTATTAAGCACCACTTAAAAAAAGAAAGGAAAAAAAATATACGGCATCAATTTAAAACAAACGTGCATATTTATTCAATCATCCACACTCCAATACAAAAATAAAAGACGGTCCGATTATGAGTACATTGTGTGTGACGTTCTCATACAAGAATTAATTATAAAATTATAAACAAGTTGCATCATAACCCAAACCCTTAAAGAAAACAGCCAGAATAAACCTCTCTAGGTCATTTCTAAATAACAGGAGGATAGTTTAACACAGTCCACAAAAGACGGTGCAAAAAAAAAATGGAAAATCATCCTGAAAAATGAACCCACCCTTTGAGAAAACAGGCTATGTATAGTATAGTATAGTATAGTATGTGTATATAATTAAGGGTATGGTTAGACGATGGTGATGCAAGTAGGCACACACTACTACACACTAATTAATTAACTAGATAGAGTGAACTAACTTACTGTAAGTAAATTACATTGAAATATGCTTAATTAATTATAAGTTCTAACTTCGAAGTCGTCTTTAGTTCTTCAATGAATTGAAGGGTATGTAGATGATGGGCCTTTAGCTGCTTTAATTTGTTTGTTCATATCAAACATTTGAGGGTAGCTTGCAAATGTCTTACTAGATCTTTGGATGTCATGTTAAATTCAGCATTCATCTGCAAATTAATAAACTAAATAAATCAATCATCAACAATTTAGCATATGGTAATGGACCTAATGGTATAATACTCAAATTTAACCTACCCTATGCATGAACACTACTACGAGTATTAATTTCCTCAAATCTTGTACTCATTTCTAGTCATTTCCTCAAATTTAACGGGCTTTGTTTATCTTTGATTAAAATACTTCTTATCAATAATACAAAAGGTAAACAAATAACTGAGACAAACGGAATGCATGTCAATGAATAATTTAGAGACCATACATATTGACCGAATAGGGTTTCATGCATGCTTGCATGTATATGTAGGATTGGATAAGGGAATGACTGAATATATATTTGATGATCAAGTTGAATGATTCTGAGTAGGAATTCATGATTTCAATATGTTTCATTTCCTAAATGTTTTGTAATGATTGATCACTTAAAGCTAAACAAGATAAAAAGAGGTTAGATGCAACATGCAGTGATGCATGCATGCATATATAAACTAGATAGGGTTTCAAATTAAATTTCACTACAATAACTATATCTATATTGTTTTCTTAAGTTCATTTATAAATTTATGATGTAGGTAGGGGGGAAATGAGAGAATATGATGAAATAATACCTGAGCAATAATTGTTAAATCAAGAAAAGATCCTCCAAAAGCCAAAGCACTACTATTGACCACCTCAAGATGAAGCTTCACAACTTCTGAAATCAGTTTTTCAAGCATTCCACTCTTTTTCCCACAATGAATTCTTATTAGAACATCCTTATCCGAAACCTTCACTTCTATTTCAGGGAATAATAGACCGTCATGACCGCTCGAACCACCAAGGCAACTTGATTGTTCTACTTCATCCTCGTCTTCAGTGACCCATGATTTCTTCACAAAACTCGCCGACTCCACCGGTTTCTTCTTTGCTTCCTCCTCAAGTGTCTTCACTCTTTCTTGCAATTGCTTTACATATCTTATGGCATCTCCAAGGACTGAAGCCTTGTCCATCTGCCCCCACAAACAATATTTGGGTTATATACTTATATAGTACTCCTAGTATCATCTTGTTAGCTAGCTAGCTAATTAAGCAGTTTAACAATAATTATTATTCCGCTTTTTCTCTTCCGATTACATATATATACTCCCTAGATGATTGCTGCGTTTCAATATAATACTCATCACATATATTCATCAAACGAGACAATAAAACCGGAGGGAGTATATCGATCATAGGGTGTACCGTGTACGTAGGGAGACTAGAGCACATGTATGTAAATTGTAAAATACCTTCTTTAGTCCCGGGATGATAGCGGATAAAGCGATGAACCTTTGGCTAAGTTTCTCACGGCGCTTCCTCTCAGCAAGAACATGCTCCTTAGACTGTGCCAAGCTAGTTGAATTACGACAATAATTATTTTTAATCGAGTTACCATGATGATGAACTACGTAACCTTTCTTGTGAATTGTAGCTTGAGGAACGACCATCATTTGATCATTTGCATATGTGACATTAGGCACCGCGAGAGCCTCTTCTTTAGGTCTAACAAAAGCTGCGTTGTTGTTGTTGTCGTCGTTGTCGTTGTTGTGGGTAGAAATCCCAAAGGACAACATATTGGACTTATTATTATTGTATGAAGTCCCATGATCATTTGTCTTGAATTGTTTGGACAAAATGGGTGTTTCCGCGATTTTGTGATCAAATTGATGAGCCGATCTTTTGCAACTTAGAATTTGATGGTGGTGGTGGTTGTTGTTGTTGTTGTTAGACCCTTGATAATTAAAACTACCGTTGTTGTTGTTGTTGTTTGAAGGTAGTATTGGGTCTCTGAATAAGTCTTCAAATGAGTTGACCTGATTAATGAAGCTTAAATCATCCATTAATCCCTGAAATTAGCACAATTATTATTGTTACTACTTGTACATGGAACCCTACCTACCTATCATATTTATATGCAACTAATAGTTACTCCCTCCGTCCCAATGAATTGTTTGCCTATTCCATATTGGGACGTTTCAATGAATTGTTTATCTTTCTATTTTAGGAATGTTTTTTCTATGTAATTTGATCCTTTGCTCCACATGTCACGTCCTAATTGGATCTCTTCTCCTTTGTGTCAAAAGCAAAGACAAACAATTCATTGGAACGGAGGGAGTATTTTTTTTTTGAAGCTAATGCAACTAATAGTTATTTGTCTCTACTTGAATTGAAGATATTAGAAAACATGATTACACTTACACATGTGTATGCATGATCATATCCTACAAAGATTGTCAACAAATTATGTTGTAATGAGTAATGACAGTAGTATTGAGCTACCAAGCTCACTAGTTAATTAATTAGGATCTACTAATGATTTTGTTTAAATAATTTATTTAAAACTATTCCTCCTCTATCTTATCATAATAATAATAATAATAATAATAATAATAATAATAATAATAATAATAATAATATAAACAAAATGGTGAATTAATACAGCTGGAAAAATAAGAGTTAGTACGTACGTACCAGATCTGAGTAAGCTGTGAACATTGAAACAGCCTCCATATCTAATAATGATCTCTTAATTAGCTTGATTAATTTAAGAAGCTTAATCACGTACAAATGTAGAGAGAGAAGCAAGTGTATGTATGTATGTATGTGTTGTACAGGAGAGAGTGTGTGAGAGGCCGGGGGTATGGTTTGTTCCAAATTTATGCACGAGGGTTCCCAATTTATGGAGGGGTTGGTTGCCATGTGAATTGGGTTTACGCTATCATTTAATTTATTATGGAATACACCATTACGTACTACTCCTACTATATTAACTGGTCGCTTTTCAGTTTTGTTATCCGTAGTTATCGTATAAGACGGTCTCTCATCATAAAACACGATTATTATTCATAAACGCATCACACATTTATTAATACTTACTCCGTAATAAATTATTATCCCTCTTTTTTTTAAAATAAATCATCTAACGTGTGAGATCGTCTTACACTATAATCTTATTATTTAGCCTTATTCTACATTTTATTGTTGAAAATTAACTTAATTAAATTATAAATGTATAAGAGACCTTTTGATAACAACTGCACAAACATTTGTTAAACATATTTATAGTCAAAGCTTGGAATTAGCTACAATATGAATATGGTAACCCAAATTTCATAAGGTTGCGTTTGGGTATTCGGAATTGATTTGAATATCAAGAATTCAATTCCTGTATTTGAATTTCTAGAATTCAAATCTAAATCCAAATCCAAAATGGTGTTTGGGTACCCTTGGATTTGGATTTGAATTTCGGGCGGGTGAAGTCGGGTCAAGTTCACCAATTTTTATTTTTTTAAATTTTTCATTAGAAAAATGTAAATGTTCAAATACAGGGAAAAAATGAAGAAAAAAAAATACTACGACAAAATTATGCGGAAAAACAAAGAAACGACAAGTGACGGAATTGAAATGACTACTATCTACTAGGAATTTGAGAAAACCAAATTTGAACTAGGTTGGATTTGGTTAGAATTTCAAATCCAAATCCCAAGGTTTCCAAACACTCAAAATATTTCAAATCTGGAATTCAAATCCAAATCCAAGTTCCCAAACATGTCATAACAGACTTTCGGTATATTTCAAAAATATTGAAGAGTTAAAGATGCTCGTATGTTAAAAAAAATATGTAACTGAGATGTTTATAGTATGGCCCTGTTTGGTAAACAGCGGATTGATATTGACATAAGCAGATTTAAAAAAGCAGATTTGACTAGCAGAATCAATTGACAGTTTTGACCAGCAAATTTAATTAACAGAATTGTTTTAATAGTGTTTGGTAATTAGCTGTTATAGATTAGCGGATTGATTAATTGATTTGTAAAATGACAAAAAAGGACATGGTTTAATTAATTGATTGGTAGGATTTGATTGGTAAAGGGGATAAGGAGGTTAAAAAAAAGAAAATACAATCTGCTAAGTGAATATGCTCCTACTAGCAGCATATTGCAAATTGGCGGATTGGATTCGAATATGCCATTTCAAACTACTGTTTACCAAACACCTATATTGGCGGATTTCGTGGTCAAACATGCTAATCCATCCAAATATACTCTTTTTTGACGGATCCGCCGATAATCAAACACCCTCTATATGGGACCTTAAATAGTTTGAAAGCCAAGGTTTCTAAGTTACATAGTATTTGATTAACATTAACACTAGTTGTAGATAGTTAAATAAAAACACTAGTTGTAGACTTTTAGTAGACCAGAGATCAAGTTTAATTTACGGGTTGGCCCAACCCGAAACAAACTTGGCTCGTGGGTCCATCTTTTTCCGGCCTAGTCAACTCATTGCCAGCTCGCACGTACAAACCCGCCCAGTGCCACGTTCTAGGCCCGGGTACATAATAATTATCCGTCAAAAAATGGAGAAATTAAAGCGTGATTAAAGTCTCAGTTCATCATAGAGGATAAAAAGTCAAATATATAGATTAGAATAAATTGAAATATGTATTCATTTTTTAGTAATTGAAGCAAATTTCAACTATTTTGACCGATAAATAATATGTTTAATTATAATCAAAAAATAGAGTAAATATACATATGAACGTACTATATTTTGGGATGAATCGAACCATGAATCCGATGATTATTAACGTGAAAAATAGAGTAAGACAAATTTGAGGCCTTAATAATTAGTTTTGTTTATAGAAGTGAATAAGGTTGGATCTAAAGTAGTACGAGTAATGTGTAGTAGTGTATAGCGGCTCATATGATTAACGTGATTGCATTAGATTATCATTAATTATATCCCGCAGCTTAATAAGGCGTTGAATTTACCATTAATTTGAAATTCAGTTGTTGCACTGCTAGCCGATGGTCTTACCGTACGCGTCTGCCCACTCAGCGTTGACACGCGCTGTTGATACTTGTTCACTCGTCGCTCTATTTACATTTTACGACACACACACTCGATAGTCTTCATATACGAGTGGACTTGTACTAGTGTTACGCTAGCTTGACGTTTGTAGCTCCGATGCAATAATTGCATTTTTCTCAAACGTAATTTTGGTCACTACTATATGTCTTACACATTTCCTCAAACTATATAATCCGCTATAGTTCTACCTTAAAACATACCCTAATTTTGTTTAGGATAATCACGTACCTACTACCTAGCTAGCACTCTCGTTTAGAGCTGGCAAATCGGGGCAGGCCCATCTCGGCGGCTCGACCCATCACGATAATAAGCACGATCCGGCCCGGCCCGGCAATGGTGTGGCGGCAAAAAGCACGGGCACGGCATGACCGACCCCAAGTCGGGGCACGACACCAATTTAAAGAAAAGTTTGTGCCTAGGCACGGCCCGACACGATTATAAATCCTCAAAAAAATGAAAAATCCTGAAAACTTGGTCGGGCACAACTTAGGCACGACCGATCCGGGCTGGGTGTCATGCCTCGGCGCATGTTCTCAGAGTTAGGCACGGTATCACGGACTTGCGTGTCAGGCACGGCTGAGCCGGGCCGGGCCGGGCGGGCACGAAGCACGACTGGACCGACACGTCCAATTTGACAGCTCTACTCTCGCTGCTTTAGTTGATAAATCACACACTTAATTGTAGTAGAAAAATGATTGCAAATTAAGAGATGACAACTCAAATTAGCCATGAATGGTTATCATATGAGAGTATCTATTGTGTCTCTAAAAGGTTCACAACTCAATTTATTCAGCCATCTAAAATGTTTAGTACTTTTGATCCCGGTCATTTCTTGACAGGCATTTTCCTTATCTTGTTAATTCAACCAATTCAATTTTTCAATTTTTCGTTTCAAATATGCTTAATCGAGTGATCCTATATTTTACATTTATTCAAAATGTTTGGGATAAAAATCGCATCCTTGGGAGTGACGTGGAATTCTTCAAGTCAAAGGTCAAAGTCGAGAAGTCAAAGGATCGAAAGTGGAAAAGTCACGAAGTAATACTCAAAAAGTCCAAAGTCGTAAAAGTCAAGGACTCGATACGAGGAAAGTCAACGAATCAACGAAGTAAAACCCCAACAGCAGCATTGGGCCAAAGAGCAGCCAAATACCAAAGTGGGCCGAAGACAGCCCAACTACCCGAAGCAACCCTACCCCAAACACAAGACACAGTCAAGTAACCACTCCCTAGAATCCAGGAAATGCCACCAGAGCAGGAGAGAGATCAGGAGAAAAAAGAGGAAAAACAACGGCTAAGAGGAAGAGATGGAATATAAGTACAACGACAATAGAAGTATCGAGGACAACCTATCTTCAACATACTTCAGCCCTAATACACAAAAGCATACTAGCAAAATATACTCTCCGATAACCCGAAATCGATACTTGTATTCTTTACTCGTATTTTTCATTCATAGTAGATATTTGGCGGGATTCCGGCTCCCCCCCGCGGTTTTTCCCACATTGGGTTTCCGCGTCACCAATTTTTTTGTCTTCTTGCTTTCTTTCGTCGTTTGTTTATTCGCTGATTCGATTCATTCCGTCCTTTCGTGAAACGTTAGCCCGATCACTTTAACCCACAACTTAAATCGTAACTCGGTAAATTTTTACCAAAACAATTTGGCGCCCACCGTGGGGCAAAGTGATCGTTTGCTAGCCAAGATTCTACAGTAAAGCGACCTACCGCCATGTCTGGATCCGATCAAAACCTTGTCAGTAGCCAAGATGCCTCCACCCAGCCTGCTGGAGGGACACCATCCTCAGGGGCAGCAAGCCAGCCCATCGCACCATCCACTCAGGCGACCCCTGTCAGTCTGACGGCAGGACCTACACCGGCAACCTCCAGATCACCTCAAGGGCCTCCGACATCAAGGACGCCCAACCCCTTCAGAACCAGTAAGGAGGGTATGCCATCCAAGACACCGGCTCATGGAGGGTTGTTTGGAGATGCCCTCAGGATTCCGTCAGCCCCAGATCCTGTGATGGAGATACTTCAGGGGATCAACACTCTGCAGCAAGCGGTGAGGACCTTGCAGAAGGACAACCGGGACATCAGGGCTCAGATAAAGGCGGCATCAAGGCTACCACCCGCTCCAGTCCAGTTGTCGCTAGAAAGCCTGCCTATGGTATCAGGAGAAGAACCGAGTTTCCACAGAGAACCCACCGTCAGTGGGCAAATCCCCAGGGTGATTCCTCAGGAGGTGGTCACCAAGCTGGATCTGGAGCTATCACCACCCATCCAGACCGTGTCGCCACAGGGGCTAGGCTATCTAACCCGTGGGCCCACATCCGGCAGATCGCACGTCTCAGGTAATCATTTCTCCGGCATTGAAAACCAAGAGACTAACTCATTATCTCTGACAGGTACCCCAATCCATCAGACGCCCGGATGGCAACCAGCGCAATCACCAGGAATGTACCCCATGTCCAGCAACCAACCCTCTGGAGGGGCGTGGGCAGCATCTACTCCCAACCAACAGGCGCCAAGATCGCAGCTAGAAGCGCCAATCCACCCGTCAACTATCACCAACAGTCTACTCCCTGGAGTAACCTGGCCATCCAGAGCCTCGTTCTAGCAAGCATCAGAGTGGCAACCCAGACCTGAAGTAGTTGCGTTCCCTCCGCCGCCTCCTCCAAACAGTTTGCACCTTGGAGGGCCTCAAACAGGAAGTACACCTTTCAGCTTTTTCCCTCCTGCTTCTAACCCTCTTACAGGAACCAACAGCGCTGCAGACCAGCAGTCCCAAGAACTGAAAGAGCTGAGGGAACTGATCAACAAAATTCCCGGAATGTCGCGCCCCCTAGAGAGGGCAGCCAGAGACAGCTATGCAGACTCACCCTTCACCGACGACCTGGCCTACGTTGCTGTGCCCAAGGGCTTTGTGCCACCGTCCATGACGCTCTATGATGGCACCGCAGACCCCTTGGATCACGTCAACCAGTATAAGCAAAAAATGATGGTGATAACCGCCGCAGGGCCTCTGAAGGAAGTTTGCATGTGCAAAGGGTTCGGCTCCACCCTCTCAGGAGCAGCCCTCCACTGGTTCGTTGGTCTGCCGAACAGAAGTATCACCTCCTTTGCTGATCTGGTTAATGCCTTCAACCAACAATTCACCAGCAGCAGGAAGCCAGAGAAGCAAACCAGTGATCTGTATCGGGTAGTGCAGAAATTTGAGAAGTCTACGCGAGATTTCCTCAACAGATTCAACAGGGAAAAAGTAACTATTCCCAGATGTGACGTGGCCACCGCTATAGAAGCTTTTCGTCAAGGGATCCTCCAAGATTCGGATCTCTACAAAGACCTCACCAAGTATCCTTGTGCTACATTCGAGGATGTGCAGACCAAAGCATTGGCAGCCATCAGGCTAGAGGAGGATTCGGGCCCCAGAAGGGCTACCTATGGTTCTGAGCATGTCTCCAGGAAAGCACCAGCAGAGAAGAGAGGCGAAAGATCCAAGCCTTACGACAGAAATGTTCACAAGATCTCTGAAGAAAAAGACTGGAAGGAGAGCCTAGGACTCCCACCTAAAATAAGCGAGTACGGGTTCTCTACCAACCTTGCTGGTCTGCTCAGGGCCCTAAAGGAGTTGGGGCGCAAAGTCAGATGGCCCAGAAGACAGGAGTATACCAACGACCATCGGGATGCCAGCAAGAGGTGTGAGTTCCATGATGATATAGGGCATAACACCGAAGAATGTGTCCTCCTCAGGAAGGAAGTGAAGTACCATTATGATCAGGGAAATCTGGATCACCTGATATCTAGAAACTCCAGCAGAGTAAATGCGGCAGAGCAAGTGTTGCCTTCACCCCCTCCGCTGTGCACCAGAATGGTCAATGTAATCACAGGAGGATCGGAATTGAGCGGTCTAACTTACTCAGGAGCTAAAAGGCACGCTTCCCACTCCAGAGGAGACAAGCCAGAGCACTCCTGCAGAATCAGATGTCCAGACCTTCCAGCCGTCACCTTTGATGAATCTGATGCGGAATCATCTCCAGAATCCCACCAGGATGCCCTAATCATCACGCTCTCCATAGGGAACTGCACTGTGAGGAAGATACTGGTGGACACCGGAAGCTCTGTCAACCTTATCATGTTAGAAACCTTGCAGAACATGGGATTCAGTGAGGAAGACCTGGGCAAGAGAGCGGTTCCCCTTATAGGATTCAGTGGGGAAACCAAATATTCCCTGGGAGAAATTACAATTCCCACCTACGCTGGAGGTGTAAACAAGCAGGTGCGGTATTTGGTTATTGACGGTCCGTCCACCTACAACGTGATCCTGGGAAGACCGTGGATACATGAGATGAAGGCCATCACATCCACCTACCACCAGTGTTTGAAGTTCCCCACACCCTGGGGAGTGCAGAAGATCAGTGGTTATCAGAGGGAAGCCAAAGACTGCTACAGAGTGGCGATGAAGAAGACGGCAAGTCCTCCAGCATAGCAACTATAGAGTCTTCACCTACCTTTGCAGGAGTATCTAGAGCCCCCTCAGGCGGAGATAGATGAAGTCAACTTAGACAAACAGCACCCAGAGCGAAAAGTGCTAATCGGTTCAGAATGCACAGGTAATATCCGATAAAACCTTATTGAACTATTGAAAACTAACATGGATTGTTTTGCGTGGTCTCATGATGATATGGTAGGAATAGATCCGAGTATCATAACTCACAGGTTAAGCGTGGACCCGAGCTACAAGCCAATCCAGCAGAAGAGGAGGAAGTTTGCTCCAGAGAGGAACCAAGTCATAAACCAGGAGGTAGATAACCTGCTGGCTGCCGGAAAAATCAGAGAAGTTAAGTACCTAGAATGGCTATCCAACGTGGTAGTAGTCCCAAAGAAGAACGGCAAGTGAAGAGTGTGTGTTGACTTCACCGACCTGAACAAGGCATGTCCGAAGGACCCATTCCCCCTGCCGCACATAGATGCCATGGTAGATGCCACAGCAGGCCATGAGATGCTGACCTTCCTCGATGCATGGAGTGGATACAACCAAATCAAGATGCATCCATCAGATCAGGAGAAAACTGCGTTCGGGTCTGAGAGAGGTATTTATTGTTACAATGTTATGCCTTTTGGTCTGAAAAATGCAGGATCCACCTACCAAAGGCTGGTCAACATGATGTTCAAGAAGCAACTTGGCAAAACCATGGAGGTGTATATTGATGATATGGTCGTTAAATCCAAGCAAGCCTCACAGCACACGGCCCATCTAGAAGATGCTTTCAACACCCTGAGGGAGTACAAGATGAAGTTAAACCCATCAAAGTGCACGTTCGGAGTATCCTGTGGGAAATTTCTGGGGTACATGGTCACCCAGAGGGGAATTGAAGCTAGCACAGAACAGATCAAAGTCATCCTGCAGTTGGAGTCTCCACAGAAACCGAAGGATGTGCAGCGATTGACCGGAAGGATTGCCGCCCTGAATAGGTTCATCTCCAGGTCCTCAGACAGGTGCCATTTATTCTATGATATCCTGAGGAAGGCCCAAAGATTTGACTGGACAGAAGAGCACGAGAAAGTATTCACGGAGTTGAAGCGCTACCTGAGCACCCCACCACTTCTGTCAAAACCGGAACCTGGGGAGCCGCTCTTTTTATATTTATCAGTAACTGAGGTGGCGGTTAGTGCAGTATTGATAAGGGAGCATGAAGGAGCACAACACCCGGTCTACTATGTCAGTAAGTCTCTGCTTCCTGCAGAGACCAGGTACACGTCCCTTGAAAAACTTGTACTTGCGCTCGTTACCGCATCATATAAACTGCGTCCTTATTTTGAGTCACACATTATCACTACAAGAATGCAGCCCATTACCAACCGATAGAATCGGTCGGTAATACTATAAATCGGTCGGTAAATGTGAATACCGACTGATTTCAAAAAAAATTCGACCGAATAAATTTGGTCGGAAACTATAGTCGGTAAGTAAAATTACCGACCGAAAATTGCCGTCGGTAATCACCGACCCTTTTTTCAGTCGGTAAATGTCGTCTGCGGTCGGGAATGCACACGGTCACCGACCGACTTAGACGGTCGGTAATGACAAATTGCGGTCCGTATTTAATGTTTACCGACTGATCTGTGCGGTCGGTAACAGTTACCGACTATCGATAAATCAGTAGTTTCTGAAATTTTTTGGTCGGGTGTTGGGGAAGTCCGGTCGGTAAAGTAGGGTAATCGGTCGGTAAGTATGGTAATCGGTCGGTAAGTAGGGTAATCGGTCGGTAACCGGCTAAATGTTTTGGTGTTTTTAGTGTTTTCGTTGTCCTCCCATTTGCGACATTTAAATCTGCATTTACAACCAATTCAATTCATTCATAACCAACAAATCCAATATCATTCACTTGAACCTTTGTTCATCCAATTAATTCGAAATTCAATTTTTCCACCATTCATTCACATAAAACCATTCAACATCATTCACATAACTTTCTAAAATGTTTAGACAACTTAAAAGAGTACTAAAGTCTAAGAAGAGTACTAAAGAGTAATCAAAGTTTACACAACTTAAGAGAGTAAACGATTAGATGATTTCTTAAGATATGTCTTGCTCTTCCTTCTTTCCAACATGTCCTTGTAGACTTGTGGTACCATCCACTCTGGGTAAGGTTTGTTCTTACCGCCCTTTAGCTCACAAATATCGTTGACGGTATCTTTAAGCCATTTCCTAGCATTTTCATCAAAACTGGTTCTAACGAGCTCTTCGTGCTCGGGACTCCATGTGCAGTAGCCCTGACATGGTGAAAGAATAAACCAATCATAATTTAATAATTACTCATATTAAGAAAAAATACAAATAACAACTACAAGTACATATGACTAAATAGAGTAAAGGGTACACATAAATAATCATGAGTTTACTCTAGTTAGTTCAAAAACAGTAATCAAATATAATTAGTGTAGGGGTGGATATGTTTACTCTAATTAGACAATTTTTACTCCCATGATCCCATCTCATTCTTACCCCTTCATTATTAAGTTTTCACATCTAACCTTAGTGTAATATATACCCTCAAATTCTTAGTAATAAGGATTATCATTATTATTGGAAGACCCAAAACCAACAACAATAGTATTCGTACTAGATTTAATACAAGAAGAAGAAGACGACAAATTATTATTATTGGAATAAGGATAACAATGGGAAGTTGTTAGCTGCTTTGATTTCCTATAAGGATTACAAGTAAGATACTTAGGATTAGTATTATGTGGATTTGAAAATCGGTTATTCAAGTTTGATACGGGTGGTGGCATTTGTATTTATAGACGCCATTGGTCGACTCCCCTGCAAAACTACATTCCACGCCATTTTCTTTATGCTTCTCTTCTCTACACTATTTTTTTTGTATTGGATTCCTCATTAGCCTTCTATTAATACAACACACATAAAACTAAGATATAGGATACCGTATTCCTATATAAGACAAAGATTTTGTTATCCCGACCAACTCTAGATATCTTATTTTTGTCTAGCTAGAGTGAACGTGTTTCATGACGGAAACAATACTTAAATCCTAACCAACAAATTTCATACTTAAACCCATAATAATTCATACTAACCACCTCATAATAGTAATTCATACTAAGATATATCTAACCACCACATAATAGTAATTCATACTAAGATATATGCTTCAAATGAGTAAGGTTAGACTAAGATATTTGCTTCATAATGAGTAACTCATACTTAATGCTTCATAATAGTAATTCATACTAACTCATAATAGTAATTCAAACTAGTATATATGCTCAAAACAAAAATGACTAAGTACCTCATCAAAAAGAACTTTGTACGCATTTAAATCGTGATACAGGGGACGGCTTTCGATGCTGCAGTACTCTAGCGCTTCAGCAATATATAAAGCAACTCTTAATCGCATAGCCCACTCAATGGTTTGGTTCTCCCCTGTCAAGAATGAAAGCTTATTCACATCAGCTTACATAGCAAATTAATGATATGGTGTAGAATATGACACCATTAAATCTCACTTCTCATGCTATAACCTCAATAACAGAAAATAGGAAATGTGTTTGTATAACCAACTGGTACATACTTTAGTACCACCACACGATTAATGCTTCATAATAGTAATTCATACTAACTCATAATAGTAATTCAAACTAGTATATATGCTCAAAACAAAAATGACTAAGCTTCAAATGACTATTGTATCATCTAATTTAACCCTAACCAACAAATAAAGCTAACCATACATCTAATTAACTAATTTTACCAACTTCAACAATTAGAAAACTAAACCCTTTGTCAATAATTAATCAACAATTAACAATAAATCCAACCTAAAACCAATTCAATCTAACTTAAACAGTTTTTCATCTAATTTGACCCTAAATCTAATTTAAACCTAAATTAAACTAAAATTTAATTTAACCCTAATCTAACAAGCAAATTGAATCTAAATTGTACCAACCTAGTTTAAATTCATCAAACATACAACAATAATAAAGTAAATCTAAACAAAATTAAACAACAAACTCAATTAAAAATCATACCCTATCTTCAAATTGGGGATTTTCAGGAGAAGGGGATGGACCGGCGAATGCTAGATCGGCGGCGGCTCTGGAGAAAGGTCCGGCAAAGGTGGCGCCGGCGAAGGGGAGGGCGGGGAGTTAGGGTTGGGTCGCGTTAAGGGTTAGGGTTAGGGTCGCGTTTGTTTTCTTTTTTTAAGTCACAGCGTATAATGAATGAATGAAAGCTGGGGGTGTTTATTTGAAAACCATCACCGACCGACAGTAATCGGTCGGCAATTTCCCTAATTCGGTCGGTAAATAAGGCAAATACCGACTAACATACCCAATTGCCGACTGACTACACATCGGTCGGTAATTTACCGACTGAAATTAGTATTACCGACTACTTTCGGTCGGTATTAGTAATTACCGACTATTGTATCGGCGGTCGGTAAAATCCGGTTGCTAAGCTCCGCTTTTCTTGTAGTGTATATCTGTAATAACAAATTACCCGCTGAAGACCATTATGAGAAAACCCGAGTTGTCAGGTAGGATGGCAAAATGGTCCATGCACTTGAGCGGCTTCGACTTAAGGTTTGTCCCCAGAACAGCAATCAAGTCCCAAGCCTTAGCAGATTTCATATCCGACTTCAGCCCAACACTGCATACACAGGCCGAGAAAGATATCATCCTTCTGGAGGAAAACAAGGGCGAACAAGTGTGGAAGCTCAACGTAGATGGCGCCTCAAACATGAGAGGATCCGGAGCAGGGCTGGTGATAGCCGGATTTGTCGTCAATCTAACCATCAAATAAACCAACTAACCTAAACTAGAATAGTAAGGGTAAGTCGGGTCGAATCCTCAGAGAGATCGGGAATGAGTACTAGTTCGGTCTCGGATTACAAATTAGCTACGCGAATCAATAAATGGGTGTGATATTAAACTAATTAAGCTAACTAAGAAATGCAAAAGTAAACTAAAAATCAAACAAATAGCAAGAATGATGATCTAATAATAGTTAAAGGCCTAGGGTCCGACTTAACCACCGACATATCATAATTACGAGCATGGAACACCGATAATGGGTTGCTAGGGATATTAGGATGAGTGGAACGCCTCTAAGGGTCGACTACCTCCCTCCCGGGCTAGTAGTCCGACTAAGTAAAACCCGATCACTTCCCTCCCGGGCTCGTGAGTCGGATTCCTAGGTCAATCGAGTGAGTCTACTCCCGTGGTACTCAATCCAAGGTCCTAGGTCACTAAGTACGCGTCTAATCCCGTTCCTTTCTCTCCCCTCTCCCAAGGTGAAGAGTCTAGACCGATAGTTAGGGTACCCTACCTAATTCCCACTCCCGTATTCAATTAGGTGGGGTAAGGCAAGTCAAGGGGCGAGTTTTACTACCTAGACCTAACCGACTCCCGTCGGTGGACAAGGGTCAAGGGTTCAATCACAACCCAATGATAAGTCGATTCCCGAATCCCAAACTATCCTCCTCCGTATTTCCCAAACAAACCAAATACGTAATTTCAAGCCCAAAATATAGACATGTCGGGGTCAAATCGATCCCTAGAAAAGACACTACTCACTAAACACAATTAACACAACACAAAACACACAAATAATTACTCTAGTCACAAGACAAAACATAATAACAAGAACTTTGACTAATTAAATAAAATTAAACTAATCTAACATAACACATATACTAATTACTCAAGATAAATATAAAATACAAACCTATAATCATATTACTAAACACAATTAACAATAAAGAAATGAACTTTATACTAATTGATAACTAAATTAAACATAAACATAAACATAAACATGAAACTTAAAAGAATAAACAATAAATGAGAAAAAGATGAGAATTACACCAAAAGAGATGAAATTAAAGAGCTTGAATGATGATGAAGAAGAAAAGATTAAATCATAAAACTTAATTAAAACTAAATAAAAGAAGGATTAAGAAGAAAATACAAAAGATGGGCTGCTCTTGTGTTTTTCGGCTACTACCTCTACTGCTACTCTCTCTTGCTCCCTACTCTAAAACCCCTATGTGTTTCATCTCTACTGTCTCCTTCTTTTCTATTCTCCCCTACTAATTCTTACAGCCTTCTTTTTTTGTTTCTTTGTTTTGGTGGGCTTCTCTCAAGCCCGATATAATAACCCGGCTCGTCTTCTTTTTTAGTCTTGATCCGTCTCGACTTGTCTCGGTTTTAAGTCGACCCGATCCTTCCGGTACCTACAATCAAAATGACTAGAGCAGTACCAAAATTCCGACGAATATAATAAATATACATTAATTAAGTAAGACTCGACTAATTAGCTAATTAAACACAAAATAGCTTAATAATAGCAAAACGACTAATAAAATCGACCGAGAAAGAGTATAAATATGGGACAAAAAACCGGTAAAATAGCGACTTATCAACATCCCCACACTTAACTCTTACTCGTCCTCGAGTAAGCTCAAAAGACAAGCTACGACCCATAAATAAAATCACGGAAATCAAAAACACAAAATATATATACAAAAACGAAAATAAGCAAATATAGACAAACAAGTCGCAAGTCTCCAAATCAAAAGTCACAATCCTAAAATTCAACTAAAATATAGAATATGAATGTCAAGATTGCTAAATCGGTTGCAAAAATTATTATTACATATCTCTTGGCCTCGGTCCATGCTATGTCGGGATGTGAGACGGAGATGGGAGGAGGTCTCCCATGAAGTTAGTGACTAATGCATACAAGTCTCGACCCCTTGAATAAACAAAGGGCTAGGGTCGTCCTAATCACCCAAGTGACATATGAAACGATCCAAAATGGAAGATATGGATAAACAAAAATACTCGGGGAGGAATCGTCTTTCTTTTCTTTTTCTTTTTTTCTTCTTTTTCATTTTTCTTTCTTTTTCATTTTTCATTTTTTTTTTTCATTTCATCTTCTCCCCCTTATTTTTTTTTTCTTTTTGAGTTTTTGAGAATTTTTCTTTGTTTCTCGTATTTGATGTTTGAGCTCTTTTTGGGTGGAAATAACTCTTATTTTGTGAGTATTTTTGTGGGATATGGATCGAAAAAAATGATAGATAGTCACTTGGATAAATAGTCACCTAGACAAATATGCAATGCCAAAATCACGACACGGGAGGTGAAAGGTGGAAACGAGTGAAGGACACATCCCGAGCGACTTATAGTAGGAGGACAATTAATATATAATACTAAGAAACAACCAATAAGTAATAGAAAATCCATACTCTTTAAAGAAGTTGAAAATTAGAAAAATCACTTTATTAAGGAAAACAAGTGAACCGAAAAACAAAAATCTTTTTGGAATTTTTCATTTTTTCACTTTTTAGAATTTTTTTCAAAATTTTCAATTTTTCAAAAAAAAAACACAAAAACGAGATAAATCACAAAAAGAGATACCAAAAGCAACAAAATAATTCACACAAAGCTATAATCCCACAATAACACATATTTACAATAAACTCCACCAAAGTATCCTCCAACAAGAGTTACGACCACAAATCTTCAACCAAACACAAATCGTCAATCCAAAATCTACCTCCCCACACTTGAAACGAACATTGTCCTCAATGTTCCAAACTAGGGAGGAAAAGGAAAGGAGGTAAGAAAATACCTTTGAAGCATAATTCTTCCCCACACTTGATCGATTTTGTGTCTCTAATCCATTTTCCAACATTATGGTCCCTTATTGGAGGTACCTACAAGCAAAAACACTAACAAACAAACAAAAACATAAATATGTACAACAAACTTGGAGTGCCTCCCAAGAAGCGCGGTTTCAAGGAAACCGCCAAACCTACAAATCATGCATATCTACTTAGTGTCCACCAAAGATCTCATTAACTTGTCAAATGAGGTAGACCAATCCTCATTAAAGTGGTCATAAGGCATCTTAGTGGATAAACATGACCAAATAAGATAGGAAGGAGAAATAGAAGGATGAATAGGATGCTTAAGAGAAAAGGTAAGAAACCCAAAAATTTAAAATTCATCAAAGTACTTGACACTTGTTTTGAAAGTCTTAAGAGGTGGATTAAAACCTTTGAAATTTTCATTAGTAAAATTAATGTCATAACCATCCTCAAGACACTCTATCAAGTCAACCTCAAGTGGCAAGCAAGTAACATCGGCCTCAAAGATAGAATTGACAAAATTTTCATCAACATACATGGCCTCAAAGGAAGGGGTAAGAGGAACAAAGTCTACATAATCAATAGATGAAGGGGAATCATCCTCAATATAAGAAAAAGACTCAAATTTCTCTAAAATGGGCTCCTCGAAAAAATCAATATCCACATCCCATTTATCCTCAAATACCTCCACGCTCTCAACTATCTCCACAACATTCTCATCAACAAAATCATCATCATCATCTATAAGCATCTCAAAATCATTCACATTCTCATGGGGAAGGGGAACATGATGATAATCAATATGAGATCGAACATAAGGCACATCCACAAGAGAAGAGGATTCCACATTTTCACCTGTAGCCTCAAACATAGAATAGTCATTAAGTTCAACTCTATCTTGTGGTCCTCTCTTAAATGCCCAAATAGAATTTCGATTCTCATCGGCACTAGCCATGGCCTCAATTAAAGCTCTAGCCTCATCAATACTCAACTCATCAAATGCCCCTCCGGATGATATATTCACAAAGTTTCTAAGGGAAGGAAGCAAATTATCAAAGAAAATAAGCATGATTTGGCAAGGTGAAATACCATGGTGGGGACAAGCTCTCAACAAACCCTTAAATCTACCCCAAGTCTCACTCAAAGTCTCAAACTCGCCTTGTTGGAAATTATAAATTGCACGAATCCTTTGGGCGGTTTTAGAGGGAGGGTAGAATTTGTTCAAAAAGGCTTGAGCTAAGTCATCCCAAGTGCAAAAGGTAGAAGAAGGGTGAGAGTATAACCATTTCCTAGCTTCACCCTTAAGACTAAAGGGGAAAAGTATGAGTTTGGTGGCTTAGTCCGATACTCCCTCCATTCTAACTAGAGAACAATTCGCCTCAAATGTCTCTAAATGGTCAATTGGTTCATCACTCTCTAAACCACAAAAGACATCGCGTCGAATCAACTCAATAAGACCTACATCAAATGCATAAGCCGCTTCCACAACCCCAATATTAATAGGTCGATTAACATGAGTAGGGTTGGGTCCAGTAAGATCGCGTATACTAGGCATCGTCATGTGTGCACAAAAGGGTGACAATCAAGAGACAAGTCACAAAATAAGAATCAATGCAACACACAACCGTGCAACAAAATGCAAGTAACAAGTAACAAATGCTTAGTCTAATAAATCAAAAACTAAACTAATATCAATCCGTTGTCTCCCCGGCAATGGCGCCATTTTGATAGCCGGATTTGTCGTCAATCTAACCATCAAATAAACCAACTAACCTAAACTAGAATAGTAAGGGTAAGTCGGGTCGAATCCTCAGAGAGATCGGGAATGAGTACTAGTTCGGTCTCGGATTACAAATTAGCTACGCGAATCAATAAATGGGTGTGATATTAAACTAATTAAGCTAACTAAGAAATGCAAAAGTAAACTAAAAATCAAACAAATAGCAAGAATGATGATCTAATAATTAGTTAAAGGCCTAGGGTCCGACTTAACCACCGACATATCATAATTACGAGCATGGAACACCGATAATGGGTTGCTAGGGATATTAGGATGAGTGGAACGCCTCTAAGGGTCGACTACCTCCCTCCCGGGCTCGTAGTCCGACTAAGTAAAACCCGATCACTTCCCTCCCGGGCTCGTGAGTCGGATTCCTAGGTCAATCGAGTGAGTCCACTCCCGTGGTACCCAATCCAAGGTCCTAGGTCACTAAGTACGCGTCTAATCCCGTTCCTTTCTCTCCCCTCTCCCAAGGTTAAGAGCCTAGACCGATAGTTAGGGTACCCTACCTAATTCCCACTCCCGTGTTCAATTAGGTGGGGTAAGGCAAGTCAAGGGGCGAGTTTTACTACCTAGACCTAACCGACTCTCGTCGGTGGACAAGGGTCAAGGGTTCAATCACAACCCAATGATAAGTCAATTCCCGAATCCCAAACTATCCTCCTCCGTATTTCCCAAACAAACCAAATACGGAATTTCAAGCCCAAAATATAGACATGTCGGGGTCAAATCGATCCCTAGAAAAGACACTACTCACTAAACACAATTAACACAACACAAAACACACAAATAATTACTCTAGTCACAAGACAAAACATAATAACAAGAACTTTGACTAATTAAATAAAATTAAACTAATCTAACATAACACATATACTAATTACTCAAGATAAATATAAAATACAAACCTATAATCATATTACTAAACACAATTAACAATAAAGAAATGAACTTTATACTAATTGATAACTAAATTAAACATAAACATAAACATAAACATGAAACTTAAAAGAATAAACAATAAATGAGAAAAAGATGAGAATTATACCAAAAGAGATGAAATTAAAGAGCTTGAATGATGAAGAAGAAGAAAAGATTAAATCATAAAACTTAATTAAAACTAAATAAAAGAAGGATTAAGAAGAAAATACAAAAGATGGGCTGCTCTTGTGTTTTTCGGCTACTACCTCTACTGCTACTCTCTCTTGCTCCCTACTCTAAAACCCCTATGTGTTTCATCTCTACTGTCTCCTTCTTTTCTATTCTCCCCTACTAATTCTTACAGCCTTCTTTTTTTGTTTCTTTGTTTTAGTGGGCTTCTCTCAAGCCCGATATAATAACCCGGCTCGTCTTCTTTTTTAGTCTTGATCCGTCTCGACTTGTCTCGGTTTTAAGTCGACCCGATCCTTCCGGTACCTACAATCAAAATGACTAGAGCAGTACCAAAATTCCGACGAATATAATAAATATACATTAATTAAGTAAGACTCGACTAATTAGCTAATTAAACACAAAATAGCTTAATAATAGCAAAATGACTAACAAAATCGACCGAGAAAGAGTATAAATATGGGACAAAGAACCGGTAAAATAGCGACTTATCAGCTGGTGCTGAGATCACCTCAGGGAGACCTCATAGTCCAAGCAGTCCGATGTGAGTTCCGAACAACGAACAATGAAGCAGAATATGAAGCTTTGATCTTGGGTCTCCAGTTGTCCCTAGACCTTAAAATCAAGCAACTCGAAGTATATGGTGATTCCCAGCTGATAGTCAACCATATGAACGGTTCATATGCGGCGAAGGATCCAAAGATGATGGCTTACCTTGAAGTGGCAAAAGATCTCTCCCTGAGGTTCACAGAGTTCTCAATCAACCAAGTTCCGAGGGAGCAAAACGTGGAAGCATACGCCTTAGCAACTCTGGGGGCAACCTTCAAACCAGGAGAAGTATCCACCATACCCATAGTCCATGTGCTGGAGCCAGCAATCCGGAGAGGCGCACAAGAACAGGGAACACCAGAAGGGGATCCGCCAGATCAAGGGCTGCAATGGTTTAAGGAAGCAAGGATCTACAGCACCACGGCAGAACCAGAGGAGATCTCCGAGTGGAGAAAACCCTACAAAGATTGGTTGCAAGACGATATCCTGCCAGCAGACAAAAGAGAAGCCCGAAGTTTCAGAATGAAAGCATCAAGGTATACTCTCATTGATGGCGTGGTATTCAAGAGATCGACCGCCGGGCCATACCTAAGGTGCCTAAGTCAGGGGGAAGCAGAGATGGTAATGCATGATCTCCACAGCGGAGAATGTGGAAATCATGCAGGGGGCAAGAGTCTATCCAACAAAGCACTTCGCCAAGGTTACTATTGGCCAACAATGCGTAGGGACGCCAAAGAATATGTTAAAAAATGCGACGCCTGCCAAAGACATGCACCGGTCAATCACCAGCCAGCAGAGCCATTGCACCCAATAATCTCTCCTTGGCCCTTCATGAAGTGGGGAATGGACATTGTGGGCAAATTGCCAAGAGCACCAGGAAACAAAGTCTTCATGCTTGCAATGACCGACTACTTCTCCAAGTGGATAGAAGCAGAAGCGTTCCCTCAGGTGACTGAGAAGCAGGTTATATCCTTTATTAAACGTAACATTGTCTGCAGGTTCGGAATTTCCTCAGAGATCATTTGCGACAACGGGTCCCAGTTTATTGGCAATAAAATGGAAGCCTATTGCGCCAGGTGGAACATCGCTCTCAACAAGTCTACTCCCAGAAATCCGCAGTCCAATGGTCAGGCAGAATCCAGCAACAAAATTGTGATGGACAACCTGAAGAGGAGGCTGGAGGAAGCAGGGGGCAGATGGGCAGAGGAACTTCCCTTGGTGCTGTGGTCCGATAGAACCACACCTAAGGTGGCTACTGGGCAGACACCTTTTAGCTTGGTCTTTGGTGCTGAGGCGGTCATTCCTGCAGAGGTAAGGGTACCCACTCACAGATATGGCTGCATAACAGAAGAAAGAAACCAGGTTGAAATGGCAAACAGTTTAGACACCATAGACGAACTCAGAAGTGATGCCCAGATCAGAATGGCCTCCTACAGGCAGACAGTCGCCAGAAGCTACAACAAGAATGTTAAAGTCGGAATCCTGCAAGAAGGAGACCTAGTCCTCAGGAAAGTATTCCAGAACACCAGAAACCAACAAGCGGGGAAATTCGCTTATAACTGGGAGGGGCCCTACCAAGTGGAGAAAGTAGTTGGAAATGGAGCATACCGACTTATGACCATGGAAGGAGAGATCATCCAAAAACCTTGGAATATAGTACACTTAAAAAAATACTTCTTCTAAATAAAAATCACCAGAAGCAGGGGCCACTGTCGCCAGATCTAAGGCATTCAATCTTCCAGGTACGCCTCCACCAGAACCCAGGTTCAATCTCATCTCTCGTCTTTTTTAATCTACTCTACCTTCCAAAAGTACTTCCTGTTTGCAAAGTCTTTCAAGATTTTCTTCATCTTTCCAATCTCTCCCAAAACTTAGCTCACTTTTATACCTCAAAATTTATTTCGATTTTCATGTAACTTAAAAGAATTAATTAGATTCTTACCATTTTCAAATCCAGAAATTTGAAACCTTTTTCATGTATTTTCAAGATTCAATTTTTGTTTTTAAGTTTCTTCTCACATGTTTTCATTTTATTCTCTCTTGGTACCACTAAAATTGAATTTCTTTTCACATGTTTTCATTTTATTTTCAACTTAAATTGACAACTGATCTGGTCGAGCGTATAATTTCCACAGAAGGCGTGCGTCTTGTGCTGAGTGCCTACAACCAGGGCATTACAAGTCCCCTGCGCCACTCAGCACCCACGCAAAGCGTGACACCTCCGACTGAGTGGGCAAACAAAACCCCAGGCCATCAACCATCATGGGTCGACCACACAGACAAAGGCATGCATACAAACAACTGGCAGTAACCAAACAAACAAAACAAACACCACGGAGTAAGCAAACAAGTACCATAAAAGCAAGCTCAAAACAATTCTGCTCCCTTGAGCAGAAAAAAGATTCAGGTATTCTGCTCCCTTGAACAGAAAGAAAATTCGGAACATGACAAATTTTTTAACAGAATATATTTTGCCACACAGGGCCAAAGACAACAGAAAGTAAGAGGCTGAACAGCCTAGATATTATCCTCAGGAGGGAAAGAGGCGAGGGGCTCCACCACCACAGCATCAGCAGTTGTCACCACAGGTCCAGGCGTCTCCTGAGCGGCGGGAGGAGAGGAAACTGATTCCCCCACTGCTTCCTCACCCTCCTCAGCCAGCATCTCCAGGTCAAAGCCATTGGGGAATTCCACCTGCATCCTCTTCTCCAGAGCAGCCAGGTCCCAATCCACGTGCTTCCCCTCGGTGTAGGCATTGATCATCTGGATTTCGGTACTCAGAGCAGACCAGCTAAGAGCCCCCACCATATTCTCCTGCAATGTCGTCACCTTCTCCTGGAGATCGTAATTGGCATCCTGAACCTTAGCAAGCTCAGTCTTCATCTCCTCAGCGGACTCCTTCTGCTTCCCCTCCTCAACAAGCTGCCTCTTGACCTGGTCCAGTTCCCCCTTCAGCTTTGTGGCCTCCTCCTTAGCCTGATTGGCCTCCTCCTCCAGCTTCATGACCCTCTCTTTGGCTTGGTCAGCCTCCTCCAGCAGTCGAGCATTATCCGACTGAAGTTGACTCCCCATATCCCTAAGGTGAGATATGCCAGCTTTCACATAAATAGCCATCTGGAGAATCTGAACAGCACCACAACAGTCAGCAATACAGTCTAAGTTGAAAGTAACTCAAAGCCAGAAAAACAGAATCACCTCAAAGCCATGGGCAGCGATGTGGGCTGCAGACTCAATCAGGGGCTCTCTAGCCATTATAGCCTCAGAACCAGGGAAGATGAATTGGTCCAGAACAGACAGATCCTCCAAATGCCTGATAGTCCCAAAGTTCCTAGGGAAGGTCATGGTGACCTCATCAGAACCGCATCCGGCGGAGTGAGGAACAGAGGGCTGAGTAGAATCGGGGACATGAATCACATGTGGATCCTCTGCAGAGTCAGCCCGTGTTGAAGGAGAAGAGCTACGCTTCCTTTTCGAGCTGGTCGAGGGAGCAGGGAAGGAAACAGAACCCCTCCTGGAAGAAGAGCGAGTAGCCATGCTCTTCCTCCTGATCCGGTCTAGGGTCATAGGACCTTTGGCACTACCTGAGGGGGACAAGTGCACGACATAAGCCCCATAAGGGAGAGTTGAAAAAGAAAAAGCAAAGTATAAATCTACTTAGCGAAACGACCCTCACCAAAAGACATTGTGTCAGCAAGAGGAGGACAGGTGCCATTGGCAGAGGGGACGAACAAGCTGTTGAAGGAAAGTTGTTCGGAGGTCAAGTCGGAAAGCTTGGCAGCAAAATCGAGGAGCGGCGTTACCTCTTCCGGTTGCTTGAGACCTACAACACGAAGCCAATAAGAACCATAAGTAGGCGAGAAAACTAAAAAGCTGAGAACACGATGAGTACCTGTGACGGGTCCCCACTCGGAAAACAGGTAATCACAGGGAAGGGGAGAAAGAGAATCGGCCCTCACAAAGATAAAATCCCTAAACCATTCCGCGTCATGAGGGTTGGGGGGAAGATTATACCAGGGAAATTCTTGTCCTTTGCCCGCATGGTCACCTGACCGCATCCCAAGGGTCATACCTGGAACACGGCGCAGATATCAAGCAACGAGAAGTTCTTCCGATGGCGATGGTTCAGAACGCAGAAGGACAAAAGCACCCTCCAGGTGTGAGGAGCCAGTTGACAAGGAGCCAATTTATAAAGGGTCAAAAGTTCTTGGACTAGAGGGGGAAATGGGAAGCGAAGACCCAAGAGGAACGGATAGGCATACATGCAAATCCACCCAGGACGGATGAAATCTGCCTGTTGTCCAGGAGAAGGAAAGTAAACCTCAACCTCTTCCCCAAAGCCGAAGATCTCTCTGACGAGGGAGAGATCCCCGTCAGTAAAGCTAGAATCGCAAGAATGTTTCTTGCCCAAGATAGAGGAAGGGGAAAAGGTCATCAACGGCGACGATGAAGAAAGGGCGGACGATTTACCTCGATTTGATTTGGAAGCCATGGGTGAGACAAAAATAGCGAATAAAAGCAAGGAAAGTCACCTGAGCAAACAGGAAGCACGGCGTATAGCGACGATGAACGGCGGAGAGCAAAGAGCAAGGACGGTTTTGAATTTTGAAAAGGGGTTTGGGTTGTGAGGGAAGTAGAGGGAGTAGGAGTAAATGGGAAGGGAGTTAGAGTAGGTGGAATAAAGAGGGAGAGGGGGTATGGGGAAATGCGAGTAATTATGAGGGTAAGGGGTAAAGTCATTATGAGGGAGGAGAAGAGTCAGTTAGAAAAACGAGAAGTGATAGACTCAAAGACAAACTCTGTGGAAGAAAATCGTCACCAGAACCATAAACAAACGGAAATTCCCGCCTAAGATGAACTTAGTCGGAAATTTGGGGGCAATTGTTTGGGATAAAATTCGCACCCTTGGGAGTGACGTGGAATTCTTCAAGTCAAAGGTCAAAGTCGAGAAGTCAAAGGATCGAAAGTGGAAAAGTCACGAAGTAATACTCAAAGAGTCCAAAGTCGTAAAAGTCAAGGACTCAATACGAGGAAAGTCAACGAATCAACGAAGTAAAACCCCAACAGCAGCATTGGGCCAAAGAGCAGCCAAATACCAAAGTGGGCCGAAGACAGCCCAACTACCCGAAGCAACCCTACCCCAAACACAAGACCCAGTCAAGTAACCACTCCCTAGAATCCAGGAAATGCCACCAGAGCAGGAGAGAGATCAGGAGAAAAAAAGGAAAAACAACGGCTAAGAGGAAGAGATGGAATATAAGTACAACGACAATAGAAGTATCGAGGACAACCTATCTTCAGCATACTTCAGCCCTAATACACAAAAGCATACTAGCAAAATATACTCTCCGATAACCCGAAATCGATACTTGTATTCTTTACTCGTATTTTTCATTCATAGTAGATATTTGGCGGGATTCCGGCTCCCCCCGCGGTTTTTCCCACATTGGGTTTCCGCGTCACCAATTTTTGTGTCTTCTTGCTTTCTTTTGTCGTTTTTTTATTCGTTGATTCGATTCATTCCGTCATTTCGTGAAACGTTAGCCCGATCACTTTAACCCACAACTTAAATCGTAACCCGGTAAATTTTTACCAAAACACAAACTGCATTTTTTGTTACTTTCAATTCAAGTCAAACGCAAAGTACTCCGTAACAAAATAGTCGGATCAAGCGAGAATGATCGATAATTAATGAAATTTTCAAATTTTACACTAAATTACATTAGAATGATGTGGTTTTACGTGAATATGAAAAGATGAAATTAAAAATATACTATGTATGAAGTTTGTTGATACAGAACATGACCTCGTAGAGATGTCTCTTTCATTTACAAAAGGTGTAATAGATTAGCACTAGAATAAATATCACCTTTCCAAAAAGAACCTGACGGGGGTCGGCACCACAGCTATGGTCGGCAGCCGGCGAGGTTATGACCGAGTCGTCACCCCTCCAACCAGGGCCCACCGGCTCTCTCCAGCCGGAGGGGGGCCATCGGTCTAGCTTGGGGTCCGGCAGCCGACCTCCATACCTCGAGTCCTATAAATACCCCCAAGACACCCATATAGAAAAGGGGGAAGAGAGGAGAACAGTCACCAACATGTCATCCACACAAAATATCTCTCTAAAAAGTTAAGTAATATCCTTCATAACCTTACCTCTATCCTCCAATCCAGATCACTGACTTGAGCGTCGGAGAGGCAACCTCGGAACCCTTCCGAGGCCCTTGTTTGCTCCCTGTGCAGGTCCGGCACTCTGAGCTTCATATATCGGGAGAGGAGGATCGCCGGCCATACCCGGCGGGAGGTATATAATTGTTTGATACCCAAACAATTTGGCGCCGTCTGTGGGGACCTCGAACAAAAAAGGTCCTCGCTCTAAGAAAACAAAATCGTCAAAACATTACGATGACGACTCGCGACACCGTAGACACCCCTGTTGAGGCGGAAGCCGAGCTCGAAACTGCGAGAACATTCCCACCGGAGGACCAAGCCCGGGACAAGGACAAAGGTAAAGGCCACTTGGCCTCAACGTCCGCGCCAGCAGAGGTGCCCCCAGCAGTCATTCCGTTGAACACTTTCACCCCCGAGCAGCTGTCAGCCACTCAGCTCTTCCTCGCTGCCCTTCTAGGGGCGACGACTCCATCAACACCCGCCTTGCAGCGCGCGAAGGAAACCCCTCAGCCTACCACCAGGATCTTCCAGAGGGCCGACGTTTCGCCAAGAGAGCTCTTCCCCGAACTGCCAAGGGCGACGGCACTGGAAGAAAGGAAACGGCGATACCTGGAAAAAAGCAGACACCTTGATGATGAGCGTATCAGGCTACGTCATCGCCGGCCAAAACACCGATCCAAGGATCCTTCGCCGGCCTGCCCAAGGGCGGACTCGGGCACCCCGACACCGTCCAATATCGGGAGTGAGAGCAGCGAGTCCCCCACGAGTAACAGGCGCCGCGAAAGGAGCCGAAGTCATAACCCGACCATACATCACCGGCTGGGTCCCGGGGCCCAAAGGGCCAAGAAGGGCCACAGCCCCCTAAGGACGGTTCATCACCGACTGGGCCAGAGAGAGAGAGATGGAAGGCCTACAAAAACCGTCCAGGACCGGCTAGGCCCTAGGGAACGTGAAAGAAGGAACGCCAGCCCCGAGGAACGAGGTTCGGTATTCACCCGGCTAACGAACAGCGCAGCCCGAGAAAACAGGTCCGTACCTCAGGAGAGGTCCGATCAAGAGACATTCGTGACATGCCGATCCGGCAGAAACACGTCCGCCTCCCACGAAGAGGAGGAGGGCGAATCGAAACTGGCAACGCCCGGCGTAAAAGCACAAAAGAAAGGACGGCCGACGGTATCGCCGTTTCACCCAGACATTACGGAGCACCCCATGCCCAGGGTTAAGGTACCCAATATCCAATTCGACGGAACCGCCGACCCGGAAGACCACTTGGCGACATACGAAAGTTACATGGCCATGTACGAGCTCGATGACGCGGTATGGTGTCGGGTGTTCCCCACCACTCTCACAGGATACGCCCAATCGTGGTTCCGGGGATTACCCCGGGAGTCCATTCGGAGTTTCAGAGACCTCAGCACGGCCTTCATAGACCAATATGCCGGAAGCCGGCGCAGGCAGATCGTGACGGTAGATCTAATGACCATGAAGCAAGGGCCAAAAGAGACCATCAGGGAGTATGTTAGAAGATTCGACTTAGAGTGCCAACAAATACGGACAATCGATGCGTCGACAGCCGCCTGCGCCCTGACCCATACGATGACAGAAGGACCTCTCAAGAGCCACTTACTCAGAGAGAGACCTACCTCACTGGTCGAGGCTCGGCGAATCGCGGAAGGGTACATGAACGAAGAGGATTACAAAGCACGGCGTGAGGACCCGTCACCCCCAAGGGTCCGACGTCCGCCTTTAGAAAGAGCCCGGAGCCCGGTAGGCCAAAAGGAGCCCCAAATAACACCGAATAGGAGCCGCGGGGAGAGAAGGTCGGAGGGAATCCGCAGAGAAAGGTTTGACCGCTACACCGCGCTGACCCGGCCCCGGGCGGAAATTTACGAGATAGAGAAGAACAACAAAAAATGGGGAGTCCCGCGCCCCTTCAGACCAGGAGTGCGTGCTGATCCGAAGAAATACTGCGCTTTTCACAGCCAGGCGGGGCACACAACAGAAGAATGTCGGAACCTGAAGGACGAGATTGAAGACCTCATACGCCGCGGCTCTTTGGCGGCATATGAAGCCAGAGGCCAGCGTATCACCACCAATACCAACACCGGCAACAGTTACGGCCAAGGTGCGGTTACCGGAAATACCAGGGGGGCAGCCGAGAAAGAAAGGGAACGCAATGTCATCAATACGATCGATAAAAGGGAGGAGGAAGCCGGGATCAGCAGGAGGCAGATCAAGAACCACTTGAGACAGCTAACCCGACATATATGCTACGCCGGTGAGTCCAAGGAGACGACTATCCCAACTCTCAGTATCACGGCAGATGACTACAAGCGAGTGACCTACCCCCACAGTGACCCCCTGGTATTGGCCGTCAAAATAGGAGACCACACGGTCAAACGGTGCATGATAGACAGGGGCGCCTACACCAACTTACTATACAAGGAGGCGTTCGAACAAATGGGCTTCGAGAAACGCCATCTCAACCCAACGGCCGGCGCCTTGTACGGGTTTTCGGGGACCGGAGTCGTCCCCATGGGAACTATCGACCTACCGGTCACGTTCGGGGAAGACACTGACGCCAAGACAACCACAGCCCAGTTCATAGTAGTCAACGCCAAATCCGCCTACAACGCGTTAATAGGCCGGATAACCCTGGATGGGATACATGCCCTGGTATCCATACGTGCCCTGACACTGGCGTACGTCACTGACAGGAACACCCAAGGAAAATTACACGGAGACCAGGACTCCGCCAGGAGCTGTAACTCAGTAGCCCTCAAGCGATCACAAGAAGAAGTGAGAGGGAAGAGAAAAGCCACCCACGAGGCCGAGCAAAGACAACCGGCCTCCAAAACTCTTAAGATAAAAGGAACGAACGATCCCGACTCCGAGCGTATAGAGCCAGGCGGAGGGAGCATGGCGATAAACCTAGACCCGGGCCGGTCCGTCCTCATAGGAACCGACCTAGATCCCGATTACCAAGAGCGCCTCGTCAGCCTCCTAAAGGCTAACGCCGACGTCTTCGCATACTCAGCCGATGAAATGACAGGGGTAGACCCGAAAGTAACGGTGCACAGGCTAAACGTAGATCCTGCTTTCCGACCAGTAAAGCAGAAGAAGAGAAGCATGTCGGCAGAGAAAGACGACGCTATCCGGTGTGAGGTCGACAAGCTGATAAAAGCCGGGTTCATAGAAACCTGCAACTACCCTGAGTGGCTGGCAAACGTGGTAATGGTGAGAAAGTCGTCAGGCGCCTGGCGGATGTGCGTCGACTTCACCAACCTGAACAAAGCATGCCCGAAAGACTGCTACCCCCTACCAAGAATCGACCAACTAGTGGACGCCACTAGCGGACATACCCTGCTAAGCTTTCTTGACGCCTTCTCCGGATACCATCAAGTCTTCCTGTGGGAGCCAGACAGGGTCAAGTGTGCGTTTATTACCAGCGCCGGGACATTCATGTACAAAATGATGCCCTTCGGACTGAAAAACGCAGGTGCCACCTACCAGAGACTGGTAGACAGGATCTTCAAAGGTCAGAGGGGTAGGAACATGGAAATATACGTGGACGACGCGATCGTAAAGAGCAAAGCAGACGGCGATCATCTCGACGATCTAAGGGAAACATTCCAATCGCTGAGAAAGTACAAAATGAAGTTGAACCCCCAGAAGTGCACATTCGGGGTAAGGTCCGGAAAATTCCTAGGCTTCCTAGTAAGCGCTAGAGGAATAGACGCCAACCCGGAAAAGGTCCAGGCCATTCAAGACCTACCAGAGCCAAAAACTATCAAAGATATACAGAGACTCACGGGAAGAATGGCGGCTCTGGCCCGTTTCATCTCAAGGGCGGCCGATAAATCCACCCCTTTCTTCGGAGTCCTCAAAGGTAACAAGCACTTCAAGTGGGGGGAAGAGCAAAGGACGGCGTTCGCTAACTTAAAAGAACACTTAAAGACCCTGCCGACGCTGGCACGGCCAACCGAGGGTGAGAAGTTATATGTCTACATAGCTGTCACCAATGTCACAATAAGCGCCGTCATCCTCAGAGAAGAGGAGAAAGCCCAGCAACCGATATATTTCATCAGTCACGCGTTGGGCCCAGCAGAAAAAAACTACCCCATGGTAGAGAAGGCAGCCTACGCCGTAGTCGTGGCCGCCAGAAAGTTGCGCCCCTACTTCGATGCACACCCGGTAACCGTCCTCACAAACATGCCCCTCGAGAAGGCACTGGAAAAGTTCGAGAAGTCCGGGCGAATGTTGAAATGGGCCGTGGAGCTGAGCGGTCTAGGGATCACCTACCAGTCGAGGACGGCGATAAAAGCCCAGGCGCTAGCGGACTTCATAGCCGAATGTTCCCACTCGGAGGACGACGACCCCCCATCGGAGGCATGGGAGGTCTTCACCGATGGCTCGTCCACCAGCAACGGTTCCGGAGCCGGTGTCGTCTTAACAAGTCCCGACGGCGAAGAGTTCGAGCACGCGCTAAGGTTCATTTTTCAGGCATCCAACAATGAAGCCGAATACGAAGCTGTGTTAGCCGGTATCCACCTAGCCCGGGCGGCCGGAGCCAAACGAATTATACTATCAACTGACTCGCAACTGGTGGTGAACCAAATTAACGGGGAGTACGAAGCCAGGGAGCCCTCGATGACACTCTACCTAAAGAAAGTAAAAGAGGAGTTATCCCAACTCCAATCATACGAGATCAAGCAGGTGCCTAGGTCCCAGAATAACCGGGCAGACGCATTGTCAAAACTCGCAAGTTCGAGCTTACAAGACATCAGACGCTCGGTCTGGGTAGACGTCCGGCAGGAAAAAAGCATCGCAATGTCCGAAGACGGCCATGACGACGTCCTCAACATAGAGCTCAAAAGCGATAACGATTGGCGGACACCCATCGTCGAGTACATCCTGAACAAACAACTGCCAGAAGACCCCGCCACAGCTAAACGAATGCCCACGACAGCCGCAAGATACATGATATTGGACGAGCAGCTATACAAGAAAGGAACAGCTGCTCCAATACTAAGATGCTTGAAACCAGAGGAGGCGGCAATAGTACTGGACGACATCCACTCGGGGATGTGCGGACACCACATAGGAGGCAGAAACCTAGCGCATAAAGCGGTCAGAGCAGGCTACTACTGGCCTACCGCCATACACGACGCTCGAGAACTAACCAAAAAGTGCAGAAATTGCCAAATCCATTCACCAGTAATCCACGCGCCGGCAAGGGACCTGCAGCCCATCCTGAGCCCCATCCCCTTCGCCCAATGGGGTATGGATATACTAGGACCCTTCCCTACAGCAACCGGAAACAGGAAGTTCGTAATTGTGGCGGTGGATTATTTCTCAAAATGGATAGAAGCGGAAGCCGTCCCTAATATCACGGAACCGGCCGTGCGCAGAATGATATGGCGAAACGTCATAACACGGTTCGGCGTACCTAAGGTACTGGTCTTCGATCATGGCCGGCAATTCGACAACCCTCCATTAAGAGAATGGCTAGGAGGATTTGGGACTGCGGTGGCATATTCAGCCGTCTGCCACCCGCAAACCAACGGCCAGGCCGAGGCGGCCAACAAACAAATCCTCAACGGACTGAGAAAGATGCTGGAGGACCTAAAAGGGAGATGGGCGGATGAGTTACCAAGTGTCCTGTGGTCCCTAAGAACGACACAGAAGGCGGCAACAGGACACTCGCCGTTCGGCCTAGTATATGGGGCAGAGGCCCTCCTCCCCATAGAAACGCGCCTTCCCTCCGCCCGTAGCAAATACTATGAGGGCGGCAGGAATGAGACGGCCATGGAAGAAGCCTTGGACCTGGTGGAGGAAACCAGGGAGGAGGCACGCGTAAACTTAGTAGCGTATCAACAACGCATGAGAAAGGCCTACAACCAGAGGGTAAACCACCGAAGGTTCCAAATGGGTGACTTAGTCCTGAGGAAATCCGCGGCGGTCGGCAAGGCGAACGAACACGGAAAGCTCAGCGCCAACTGGGAGGGGCCATACGAGATCACCAAGGTCCTAGGACCAAGTACTTACAAGCTAAAAGACAGAGAAGGGCGGGACTTACCGTCACACTGGAACGCCGACACCGTTAGGAGGTACTACGTATGAGTGAGCGGACGAAATGTTGTACTGAACTCGGCAGGGTACCATCGGTCCTGTCGACGACCCTGCCACCAGAAACTTGTAAAAATTTTTAATAAGGAAGGCTCTGTTTACTATCTACTTGCTCCCCGTTCACTACGTTCTCGACCAGCAAGCAGGGGGCAATAAGGGGGGGAGCCCCTATTCGCCCATCGCCAAGAATGGACACCCCACCAAAAGTCGGGAACCGACTGTGGCCTGACCACAGCCGGCCTACCGGCCAAATCTCCCCCACCCAGAGAGTGGGGGCATAAGTCGGGAACCGACTGTGGCCTGACCACAGCCGGCCTACCGGCCAAATCTCCCCCACCCAGAGAGTGGGGGCATAAGTCGGGAACCGACTGTGGCCTGACCACAGCCGGCCTACCGGCCAAATCTCCCCCACCCAGAGAGTGGGGGCATAAGTCGGGAACCGACTGTGGCCTGACCACAGCCGGCCTACCGGCCAAATCTCCCCCACCCAGAGAGTGGGGGCATAAGTCGGGAACCGACTGTGGCCTGACCACAGCCGGCCTACCGGCCAAATCTCCCCCACCCAGAGTGTGGGGGCATAAGTCGAGAACCGACTGTGGCCTGACCACAGCCGGCCTACCGGCCAAATCTCCCCCACCCAGAGAGTGGGGGCATAAGTCGGGAACCGACTGTGGCCTGACCACAGCCGGCCTACCGGCCAAATCTCCCCCACCCAGAGTGTGGGGGCATAAGTCGATAACCGACTGTGGCCTGACCACAGCCGGCCTACCGGCCAAATCTCCCCCACCCAGAGTGTGGGGGCATAAGTCGGGAACCGACTGTGGCCTGACCACAGCCGGCCTACCGGCCAAATCTCCCCCACCCAAAGAGTGGGGGCATAAGTCGGGAACCGACTGTGGCCTGACCACAGCCGGCCTACCGGCCAAATCTCCCCCACCCAGAGTGTGGGGGCATAAGTCGGGAAACGACTGTGGCCTGACCACAGCCGGCCTACCGGCCAAATCTCCCCCACCCAGAGTGTGGGGGCATAAGTCGGGAACCGACTGTGGCCTGACCACAGCCGGCCTACCGGCCAAATCTCCCCCACCCAGAGTGTGGGGGCATAAGTCGAAAACCGACTGTGGTCTGACCACAGCCGGCCTACCGGCCAAATCTCCCCCACCTAGAGAGTGGGGGCATAAGTCGGGAACCGACTGTGGCCTGACCACAGCCGGCCTACCGGCCAAATCTCCCCCACCCAGAGAGTGGGGGCATAAGTCGGGAACCGACTGTGGCCTGACCACAGCCGGCCTACCGGCCAAATCTCCCCCACCCAGAGTGTGGGGGCATAAGTCGAGAACCGACTGTGGCCTGACCACAGTCGGCCTACCGGCCAAATCTCCCCCACCAAGAGTGTGGGGGCATAAGTCGGGAACCGACTGTGGCCTGACCACAGTCGGCCTACCGGCCAAATCTCCCCCACCCAGAGTGTGGGGGCATAAGTCGGGAACCGACTGTGGCCTGACCACAGCCGGCCTACCGGCCAAGTCTCCCCCACCCAGTGTGGGGGCATAAGTCGGGAACCGGCTGTGGCCTGACCACTGCCGGCCTACCGGCCAAGTCTCCCCCACCCAGAGTGGGATAAGGAGTTTGTTACAATAAAGCATGGAATAAACAAGATAACATAGCAAGACAGAATGATAAAAAGCAGAAAGTTAAAAGCGTCAGAAGCGCCAGGCGTTTGTTACAACAATGAGTCAAAATAAGGCTACAACAATTCAAAGATCGGCAGCCGTCCCCAAAGGATCAAGCGCCACCTACAAACAAAGCAAAAAGGAATACAAAGGATAAAGCATGGAGGGTAAGCCTATGCCTAAACCTCAAAAGGGTAGGTGCGAGGAGATCCACAAAAGCCTCAAGAGGGGGCAGAGGAGTTAGCAGTATCTGCCCGCTCATCTGCCGCCCCCTCCTCTCCCTCCCTGAGGGTACATGAGGCACAGGAGGACGACGGCCCGAGTTCCTATTTTGGAAAGGAAGGAGGCTCGGCCACCGGCGACCCACCCTCACGTTCATCCTCCTCCGCTTGAATTCGCTGATATATCGGATTATACCGACCAAAGTCGAAACTCGGGTCATACTCAAGAAGGGCTTTTGACGTCAAGTCAACAACGGCATTCATTCCCTCTAGAAAAGTTGCGTCACCTTCCTTCGACAAGTCGGCAATCTCACCAGACTTCTTCTCCAATTCCTGCTCAGCAGCCGCCAACTTCGACTGAAGGGACCCCATATCAGCACGAACCGACTGCAATTGCCCCTCCAGATCCCTCTTGAGCGACTCACAGGAGGAATGGACCCCCCGTAGAGTCTCCAGCTCCTTGAGACCGGTCACCTCCTTCTCCTCAGCCTCCAACCTTAGCTTCTTCTCCGACTCCAGCTTCGCCTCAGCCGCCGACCTTAATTGCTTCTCCAACTCCAGCTTCAACTCTGCCTCCTGCAAGCGAGACATCAGCCTCGCGCCCTCCTCCGCCGCCTTCTTGATCTTAATACTGGCTTGGACAACCTTAGACAAATCCTCCCCCAGGCCACGATAGACGGTATCCAGTTGGGCAAGAGTTTGAATCCGGTCAACAGGCGAAACGTCTCCCTCCAACATCCTGTAAAAAGAAAGGTCAGACAAGGTGGGGAGAGGCGCATCCACGGCGGCGGCAACATCGCGTATAGCTTCCCGGTCCTGTGAGGCCTCCAGGCAGGCAGCCGCCTCCCGGAATCCGGAAGACGGTTCGGCAACTCCTCCCTGTTCGGGAAGAGCCGCAATAGTGACAACCGGCGAGCTAGTAGTCCTTGGGGAGGTGACGACCTCGGAATCCCCGAAATCAACCTGCGCGCCGGCCACACTCGTGGCCACCTCCGGGTCAACAGAGGGACCCACGGCCTGCCTCTTCGGAGGAGGAGCCCCGCCGAACGACGACGCCGCCCTCCTCATCCTGGAAAGCCTAGACTTCTGGTGGGTCATGATGGTTAAGCGGTCCGACGGGGGAGCCGGCGGCGTGGTAATGAGAGGACGGAGAGAAGGATCCAACCCTAACAAGTCAATCTCCTCAGGCGTCCAAGTAGCCGACCTGTCGCCTGCAAAGTTAGGCAGGAAAATGGGCAGAGGTTTAAAGGTCTGAGAACTGTTAAGGAAGGTAGACAACACAAGTGAATAAGTAGGTCGCCAGATACCTGAGCCGGCGACAGGGACGCACATGCCCACCCGTTCCAGAAAATCATTCCTCGTGATCAGATCATAGTGAGGAAGCCATATCGAAGGAACGGCCACCCTCTCCTTGCCCGACCACTTCATAACGGCAGGAAAGGCGGCCACAACTTCCCTATCTGACTGCCCCAAGCCGGACTCCCTCAAATCCAAACAACTCCCCATCTCCTTATCACTCTCCAGATTGACGCGTACATCCGACTGGAAAAACCGGGGGACGGCCCAGGGCCTAGCCGAACGAACATACAAGAAAGCACCTTTCCACTTGTGACAGTTCGATAGGATAGGATAAGAAGTGACATACTTGCCTCGCCGGCCAAGGGCCCAATAAGAAGACGACGACGCCTTAAGACGCACCATGAACCTAAACGCCTCCACCGAAGGCCTCCACCTCCTAAACCGGCACACCCAACAAAAGGAGATGATGGCACGAAAAGATTGAGGAGTCAGCTGACCCAGCGCCAACCTCATACGACAGAACACCGCCTCCACGAAAGGGTCGAGGGGAAAACGGAGGCCGAACTTCAGGGATTCCACGGATACTCCGACACATCCCTCCGGAGGAGAGCAAATGGACTGCCCCGGGTCCGGCAGCAAGTATTCATAACCCTCCCCGAGAGGGTAGAGTTCTGTAGCGGCATCAAGACCCTCGACATCAAGGACTTTCTGACGCCAACCCTCATCGACCAAGGTACTGGCGTGAAGGAGAGGACGACGGTTGCTCTCAACACCCTCATTCTCCGGCTCCACCGGCCCGGAAACAGAGGCCGAGGGACGGGGAGAAGACGCCCCCACCCTAGAGGAGTCCCCCAAACAAGAATCCCCTTTCTGAAGACGACGGCGCAGAACCATGGAACTACCGGCAATAACATTCCCCCCAGAAACGCCGGATGGCGGCAGCCCTCCGCCACCCCTCGCAAAAGTGGAAGACTCCCCGGCAGAAATGCGCAAAGCCCGGATGGGCTCCGCATAAACAGACTCCACCTCCTCCACAGACTCCCCCGACAAGGAATCGTCAGCCCCTCTGACAGACCCACTACCCTGGGTCCCGCCACGCTCCGACATCCCCGACTCATCCTCCTCCCCGAAACGAACGCGCTGGGAACGGGTGGACATGACGCGAGAGCAAAGGAATAAACGAAAGATGAGAGAAAGAAAACTAACCTAGAAAAGCCGGCGAAAAAACTAGGACTCCCGAGGCAGGAGACGGCGACTAAATCAGAGAGGAAAGGAAAGAAAGAAGTTTTGCTCTAACACTTGGTGAGAGAGTGAAATGGCAAATAAGGGGCAAATGAGGGGGGGAGCCCCTATTTATATAAAGAACACCTCCTAGGGCCACCCACCAGATTAACTGACAAGGGGCAGTTGGCATTCAATGCAACAACAAAAATACAGAATGCGAAAAGACAACACAAAAAAGAGACAGATAAGTGGGAAGGCGTGACTTGGGGCGCAAAGTACTATATTTCACATTCAATAAACAAAGTCAAACATACACAGGATAAGAGAGCCGACAACCGAGTAATACAAACATCAATAGAGGAAAGGGCCGGTAACCCCCAAAATTACACAAAAAACTACCTAGTACAAAATAAGAGCCGAATACACCGCCTTTCCACCTACTAGCCCCAACCGACAAAACAAGGCGCCCTCCGAACCTATGACACCAAGAAAACCTCACTCCATATCCTCCCCCTCGGTGTCCTCATCAGGAAGAGAGGAGTCCGAGGTAGCAGGGGAAGAGGAGGAGGCAGGAGAGGGAGGGGGGGCACGAATCCCACGAAGGGTGTCGAAACCCTCCGCCATCTCGCCCGATGAGTCACTAGGGCAAAGAGGACCGCCCATCCAGGATGGCCCGGACGAATGGCTGCTCGAAAAAGAGGAGCCGGAGGGATCGCCCGATGACAGACAATCCGGATCGACGTCCGGCTCAGAAACGCCGAAGTGCACCCGGGCACGCCGGCGAGGGCGATCATGATCATCAGTGGGAGAACGCCCTACAACCCCCGTAGCAGGAGGAGGGGCAGGAGGAGCAGCCTCCACAGGCGCCGGTGGGCGGTAAGGTGGCCCCCGGGAAATCCAGCGTCCATACTTAGGTTTCGAACCCTCCGGAGAAGGGGAACGTTTCCTGCGCCGAACAGGAGGGCTTGGATGAACCACGGCGGAAGGTGGAGAGTTGCTCCCAGAAGAGGACGACATAAGTAAGTTAAAGCTCTGGAAAAATGGGAATGGGAAAATGATGCCAAAAATGGCAAAAAATGAAGACCTTATATAGGGGAGCTAGAATCATGCATATACACCATTAAATGCATGCAACCACCAAAGGAATCTAGGGAAATCAAAAGCCATCATTACCTCTACACACAACCTAGGCTAGTAGGGAAGACGAACGGATTGCACGCAAACCCACACCGGCCCTGCGGCACCTCACCCAGGAACTCTTCACTGAAAGCGGCCCACGATAACCCTGGGCGGACATCCAGTGAGGGGCAATTGACGGGGGTCGGCACCACAGCTATGGTCGGCAGCCGGCGAGGTTATGACCGAGTCGTCACCCCTCCAACCAGGGCCCACCGGCTCTCTCCAGCCGGAGGGGGGCCATCGGTCTAGCTTGGGGTCCGGCAGCCGACCTCCATACCTCGAGTCCTATAAATACCCCCAAGACACCCATATAGAAAAGGGGGAAGAGAGGAGAACAGTCACCAACATGTCATCCACACAAAATATCTCTCTAGAAAGTTAAGTAATATCCTTCATAACCTTACCTCTATCCTCCAATCCAGATCACTGACTTGAGCGTCGGAGAGGCAACCTCGGAACCCTTCCGAGGCCCTTGTTTGCTCCCTGTGCAGGTCCGGCACTCTGAGCTTCATATATCGGGAGAGGAGGATCGCCGGCCATACCCGGCGGGAGGTATATAATTGTTTGATACCCAAACAGAACCTTATACTAAAGGTAAGTCTTAGTAAACGCAGGAAATAGACACATCAAGCATATATATATATATATATATAAGATTTGCGAGATTTTGCGTCAAAAGGAAACAAATTACTAAAACATTAGAAAATCGGATTTCTAGAAAAGAATAAGTTGGTAGCCAATAAAGAGGCAGAGCCGAAATCTGATAACTGGCCGGCACAAGATCATTGAATGAATGTTAGTCACAACGTAAGACATTTGTCAGACAGATCAGACCTTCCTGTTAAAGACTAATGCTTCTCATCTACCCCTCCGTCCCAGTGAATTCTTTACATTTGTTTTTTTAATACTATTCATGAGGTGGAATGATCTCGAATATAATTTTTAATATATAAGTGTGTGATCTTTTTTGTATGGTCTTAATAGCTACATTAAGATTATCAAATTTATAAAAATATTAATAACACGTAAATAAAGATATGAACGAAATAAAATGTACCTCAACAAGTGTGAAAAAACAAATGTAAAGAATTCATTGGGAAGGAGAGAGTAATTGATATAGAGTATATATATCTGTTATAAATTTATAACGGATTAAATATTATCTTTATGGATAGATAAGATAAAGTTCAAATATTTAAAATAATAAATTATTCATCTTTTATGGATGTAAATCTATTTTCTTTTATCTGTCAAAAACTTACTTATAATGAATATACTCGTCTTTATACTTCAAGGTAATACGGTCCTAATTAAGAATTGTATTTGAAGGTACCGTATTATTATTAACTTAAAAATCGGTGACTGAATTACACATAAATTAATACAAGTATTTATTTCCTATTTTAAATTTGTTGTATATACGGAGTAGTATATTCGTAGTCTTTAGGATTGTATTTACGGTTAATATGGTGCAACTGGCTGGCCTGGTATCCTGTCTTTAATTACCTTTTGATGTGAATGGACATTAATGTTGGAATTTCTTCATACAGCAAAAAAGTCTTCGTGGTTTGCTTCCAGGAAATTAGGAGCGTATGTTATTCCTTTTCGGTTGACTTTTTTGTTGGCTTATGTTACCTGCTTTTGTTTCTACCTGACCAATCCACTTTAATTACTACGAACTGCCTTTCAGCGAGACCATAATACATCAAACTTTTTGGTGAGATGCCGGTGGTTTGACTGCTGCGTCTACACATATGCGAGATCACAACCAAAATTAACATATTTGTTTTTTTTTTTTTTGACTAGTTTGCTATGACGAGAGATTAGGACAAAAATTGTTGTTGAGAAGAGAGATGGTGGTGACTCAATGAGTTGTGTCCGGGAGGCGGTAAGAGAGACAAAAAGTGGCAACGACAATCAATTTTAAGGGTCACAAGATAATCCAGAAAAATAAATCATGACAACTTTCGGTATACACTAGCTAGTATCACACGAAAATGAGATTGAACGATTAAGACACTCGTGTGAGAAACCACAGACATTCTTTATTTCTTGAAGTTTCTGCGTAGATTTTTCGACTAATAATGATCGTTGAAGTGAAACCCTAAATCCACGTGTTTTCTCACCCATGAGTTTATCATGCAATCAAACAATTCATACCGTTAATACAATATACAAATTGTGCATGCATATCTAGTTTTTAAGGAATTACGATGTTAACAAAATTAGACTATGTTGGAAACAATAAAATATAATAACATACGCATACACGCACACTTACTTGAACAGACAATCGACACTTACAAAAAGTAAGCCACGTACACTAGGATCCGGGTCGTTTTTTGGACGACAAACTTTCTTTGTTGACCCAAATTCCTTCACCGTGGTCGTCACGCAAATAGATGCTTGGTGGGTTATCAATATCAAGGTCATCAAAATTGGATACATGCCTCAAATACAACATCTTGCTCGTCTTCAGCACCCTCACCTGGTGCACCCCGTCGACTCCTTATATATAGACAGTACAATTGACCACTAGCTTATTATCATAGGATCGGTAACCTTATCAAAATTTACCAACGTATGTAAGTCCCGACTCCTGATTTTTTATCCTTTCGAACACACTATTGACATGAACTCATTCACTTCGAAATAGAGGTACGGTAGGGTATGTAAAATTTGTGTAATCTGATACAAATAAAATAATATTTTTTGGATTACACCATAATAATTGTAATTTCCCCAAATGGGTGTTTATCCTTTGAATTAGATAGCAATGAGAATTGGCTCAATTTATTTCTTCATCCAAATTAGTTAGTGTCATTTCATGTATCTTGAAAGGCGTCCGAATCATCATCGTGATCTCTTACTCAATTCCCTCTTCAAACCCACCTTTCAAGTTACGTTACGTTGTCAGCAATATCCGAACAGAGCTCAGACGTACAACCAATGTCTTGCTCTAAATAATCAAACTCCGCATCATCACACACCAGTCACCACGCACTACCCCGGCCCTTCGCGCGTATTCCCCGGCCCGTTCTAACCATTCGTCGTCGTCATTATTTACCACAAAACAACTACAGTATCTCTTTTGATCTACTATAATGAAATGATTTGCCATGAAAACTCCAAGGGCTATAGGATCGACTAAATCTATGTTTCTCTTTGACATGTGGCAAATAAAGGAATATACCTAACGTTATCACATGGAACGCAACAACTTTTCAAAAATTTCTTGAGGATATCGTAACGTAACATTCAGGCTAAACCACCCCACCCCCAGATTATAAAGCAAAATAGGATATCAAATTCTCGGATGTCTGGTTCGCTATATTCGGTTACCTAAAATCGGATATCCGAAATGATAATTCGGATCGGATATCGGATTGTCAAATTTTGGATTTTTAGATCGAATTGAATATCTTATCCGTGCTCTCTCCTATTTGTCACCCCCTTTATTTTGGTGCTCGGGGTTATAACCACTAATATTGATCCTTATTTAGTATAGTTAGGCTCATTAATTTTAGTTTGTCGTCAATTCAACGCACTTAGTTCAGTTCAGTTTTGTTTAACATCATTAGATTAATTTAAGGGGCCGTTTGGTTGGGGGTGTCAGGAAAGGGTAAGAGAAATAAGTAAACCGATTCCCTTTGTGGATGTTTGTTTGGGCTAATTATTGATTCCCTTTCCCTATTTACCCTATTAGCAAACCCTTTCATCCATCTACAATGAAAACCCCACCCCCAAGGGTTTACTATTCCTTTCCCTCCCATTACCCATCCTTACTGCTTGACAAAAAAAATCACATCCAACCTTCAACTTCAAATACCGTCGCTCACCTCGAACTCCGGCACCGACACCGACATCGAAATCCGACACCAGCACCGACCATCACTGTATACGTAAGTCGGATCTCTTCACCCGAATTTCCAGCGTAATAAAAAAAAATTGAAAATTTTTTTTTAAAAAAATTGAAAAAAAATAATTTAAAAACACGTATGGTTTTTTTCTGGTTAATTATTATAGTGTCATTGAAAATAAATTTGATAAGACCATGGTGTTTTGAAAAAATTTTAGAAAAAAATAAATTTGATAATACATGTGAAAAATAATTATTTGAAAATAATAATGAAAAAACAAGGTTAACAAATATAATAAAGAGAACATGTTAAAAAAATGTAAAGACAAAGTGATTCCTAGTTTGCTAACCAAACAACCACAAAGGGAATCAAGGTTAATACCATTCCTTACAATATTCAAACCAAACAACAAGTTAAATTGAAGGTAATTCCTTTCCTTTCCCCTTGTTTCCCTTTCCTAATTTCATTCCCTTTCCCCTATGCGAACCAAACGACCCCTAAGTAATTACAGTAAGCTCCTTTCATTTGAATTTAATTCAGTGCCTTTCAATAATCTAAAAGAATAGAGTCTAACTTTTAATTGAATTGTATTGTATGACGGTTTAATAGAAATTTTTGTGGGAAATAAAATACCCTTATGGTCCCTTTGGGAACACGGATTTCATTTTGAAATTTGGATTTGACCCAAATACTTTGTTTGGGAAATAAAGTGAATTTGGATTTTGTCAAATCCAACCAAATCCAAATTTCTCACAAAAATGATCATTTTCAAATGACACCTTAACGCATGTCATTTTAAAATTCTATCATTTCACTTTTCTAATTTAACAATGACGATTTGAAATGAAATGTTGGTTACCAAACGCTACCTTATAAAAAAGATGGTGATTGTCGTGGTGCACTCTTTTAATGATTTAGTGGATAGATTAAAAATAAGCCTAATCGGCTGTCTTCATCAACAAGTACGTACGTAATCTGGACAGAGGGATAGACAGTAGACTACTCCAATTGGCAACAATTCCCAACTTTAAAATACTCCTACAAGTTAATTGGAGTATCACCATCATATCGAAGATCAAGGAGGATATGTGAGGAGGGTTTACAAAACACAAGTTGTATTAATAATTTACATGTTGGCGCCCCATGACTTTGCGATATGATATACGGAGCCTAAGGGTAGGCATGTGGGGCGGATGTCTAGGGCCCAAGACTAGAAGGGGCCCAACATTGAGGAGGAGAATGAGAAATACAGATATTTATTGTTTTGAGTACATAGGTAATCAGTGCTACAATATTGGATTTTTGGTCAAGGCATTGATTATAGTATTTTACGCCCCTGGCCACCTGGGTTCGAATCCCGTTTTCCTCCTTTCTATTTAACTGATTTTCTTTTCTTTTCTGGCCTTTTAGTCATTCTAGATTCTCACCTTCTTCCATTTGTAAAAACTTTTCTTTTTAATACTCATAACCATAAAAATTTTATTAATTTTTAGTCACTTTTTTTATTGTCTCGGTTAATTACGAGATATTTATTGATTCAAAACATATCCCAATTATATAAAAACATTAGTAGATTTAAAATTTAAAAATTTTGGACCCATAACAAATTTAGAATCGTAATTACTCCCTCCATATCACTAAGATCTTCCCACTTCAATATTATATCTCTCACAACTGAATAAAAGTGAGAAGATCTTAATGGTACGGAGGGAGTATGATTTTTGCTATAGTATTAAGGGGAAAAATAAAACCAATAATTCTACCACTCGCTGTAAAGGGCCCCATTTTACGATTTTGCCTAGGGTCTCGAGATATTCAGGACCGGCCCTGGTCATGGGACGTACCGCTCGATTGCCCCGTCCCGTTCGACCCGAATTTTTAGCGGGTTTGGACACAACATTTTTAAAAATATACAAAGGCCCGGCCCGCAAACTCGTCCGAAACCCGCTAACCCGTCCCGAACCCGCTTGTCCGTGGGCCAAATTTTCACAATTAACCCGGCACGTGTCCGACCCGAACCCGCATATGATCACCTCTAATACGGAGTAATCGGCTATTTAGGTGATCCACAGTAAGTTTATTGTAATAAGCACCAAAAAGAAAAAAAATGATGATGGGAATACTAACCATATAATGTTTGACCAATAACCCAACGAGCGAGAATCGATTGGTGCCAAACTCTGCATTGATATATGTGTGGTGATTAAGACGGAGATATTATGGACAATATATCCCAGATTCGAATCCGCATTCCCTTTATTGTAATTTGATTAGACGTGCACTTCGTTGGACAAAAACATAATGCCAAGGGGTACTTACATGTGTAGGCTGAAGACTGAAGTTCACAAATAACGTAATTTATACTCCCTCCGCTCCACAATGATTTACCCACTTTTATTCAAATGTGAGGGATTAAAATAATAAGTGGATTGGAGGGAGTAAATAAATATGGTCCCAATGTTTATTTACCAACTTCTTCTAGGTAGAAATGGATTTTTTTTTTTTTTTTTTTTGTTGGCTGGAAAATACAAGAGTTAACAGTTTTTTCGTACGCTGATGGCTAACCCATAAGCGCACTTATTTCTAGGAACCATAACGTTTGAGTTCTCAGAACTCATATTACAACTTTTATTGAACTTAACAACAAAACGTAAAAGAACTAAAATCATGGGATTGATGCATCGGGGATCCACAGGAGCAGGATTGTGGACACCAAAACACTGGACATGAGCACTTGTACCATCTTCATCAACATTGCAGATCTTCAAAAACCGTCGAGGCATATGGGCAGCAAGGTGACAAAAACACCCAAGCGCACTTACGCTCTTGCGAAAAGAACGTAGAAAGAAAAGAAGAGGAGCAAGACAAAGCATGCCCTCGACGGAGATAAAACTCCTACGCCTGGGTGACCGAAACCACTGATCATAAGTCCAACCGTTAGAGAAAATCATCATGCTAGGGGAGAGCATAGAGAGCCCCTGAACCATCCTTCTATCCAAAGTCGCTAATAAACGTTGGCTCTTGGCGAGACCAACCCACACCGAGCATACAATTTCCATAACCATCTTATTAAGAACATTATTGCTACTAACACAAACATACAATGAGGAACAATTAGCCCGAACAGCATAACTGATAAGGTCAAAAGCAACTCGACCGATCCCGTAAGGGAAATTTATTGAAAGCAATAAAGTAACAACTACTAAGAGAAAAGAATGGTGTAAAGGCATTTGAAGCATTATCAATAGACGAAGTAGCCAAGGCCCAACCACACTCCAAACACCAACACCCACCCACAAACAATCATACAAACTCCGAACTCTGAACAATTCCCAGAAAGCAGACGGACACCTAAACACAACAGTGGAACTGGAGGATGGGGGAGGGGGGGGAGGGGAGGGGGGAGACATACTCCGGTGAACAACGTCGATAGTGGGAGGGTCAAGACAAGAGACACATACGACTAAAACGGACAAACAAGACGACCACCATGGGTGAAGACAAAGAGAGCACAAGACCCGACACTAAGGGGGCTAACACCGGCGACGACGCCGGAGACGACGAGGGAAGAGAAGAGATCGGACAAAGTTAATACGACTGTTCGGCCGGAGGTAGGCCAAAGACCGACCATACCTCCGGCCATGTGGGTGGGTGAAGGAGATGAAGATGGGTAAGGCGGCGGCTGAAAAGGAAGAAAGGGTTAGGGTTTCTTTTTTATTTTCCCTTTCTCTCTCCTCTCTTCTTTCCCTTATTTGCAGTGTTTGTTGTTTGTAGTTTTGCTACTTTAGCAATTGAAATGGATTTTACTGTATGTGATTCTTGTATGTATTAAAAAAGTGGTCATTTATGGTGAAAATGATCACTTTAAATGATCACTTTATGCATAAAATCTACCACATTTTAGAAATAAAAAAAGATGTCAAATTGGAGTAATCCATATAACATAAAGTGGTTACTTTTTTCTTATAATCTATTCAGTTTAGGTCATGTTTGGCCTTGATTATGTGTAAGTGTTTTTCCTTTTTAAAAGGAGTTTATTGATAAGCTACTTCTCGAAAAAATTACATCTGTTTGGTTATCGTTTTACAGAATAGTTTCTCTAAAAAAGCTTTTTTTACTTACCAACATGAAAAAATGAAAAATTATGTTTTAAAAGTATATCAAGATGGATCTCTATTTGTAGAGAATGCAAAAATGTGAATGAATAACTATTTTTATTATTTTTATTAAAAAATTTACAAGATGCAAATTTGTTATTTGTGCATTAAATGACATTGAAACAAAAAAAAAGTAGAAGTAGAAGCATCAATTTGATGCTTCTACTTTTGAGGGCAAAAAACTCATTTTAAGCTTCTAAAAACTAGTTTTTTGGACATAAAAAAAATGTGTTTGGCCAAGTTTAAGTTTTTTAGAAGTAAAAGCTAATAAAAAAGCTAGGCCAAACACCACCTTAACTTGTGTCAAAAGTCCCAAAATGCTCGGTCGACAAAGGCTCATGTAAAAAAATTTCGTGTGAGATGACCTACTCCGTACTAACTACTAAGTACTCTATACTCATCTTCTACGAAATACTCCCTCTGTGGGCTGTGGCTCTGTCTTTCCAAACGATTCATCTCTCTCAACAACTAAAAGCGAGGAAAAGAACGTGTAGTGAAAAATAAAAGTTCGGAAATATGTAGGCAGAGCAATTAATTGGGAAAAAAATTGGCAAAAAAAATAAATCAAAAGGTGAACTTGTAAATATACGAATCAAAGGAAAAGAAATGAACCTTCTAAAAAGACTGCGAATGGACGACTATTATTTTAGTTTTATTAGTAAGTCTCATGATAAGTTATCATGTGACGATCTCACACGAGAATGACTGATCACATTGTTAGACCGTAGCTCATGTAAATGTACAAAAACCTGGGATTTCTTAACTGTTTCTCGCCCAACTAATGTTAATCAAAACACAAAAATTTGTAAGAGACGATCTCTCAATGACGTTTATGAATTCCATGTAAACCTTATCGTTACTTTCTTAAATGTCATTACTTTTTGTACCTACTTTAATTTAGATGAACCCATAAAATATTTTAATTCAAGCCATTCTTTAGTTTCTGATTCAATAAGCAAAAAAGAACAAATAACTAAGCTACAGCCTACAGTATGGAGTATTATCTTGAGTAAAATGAGTAAAAACCCTACCTTTACCTCTACTGAGATAGTGAGACGGGTAAATGGAGGATACATAAATCATTAATACAATGGATTAATGTGCACTGTTTTTATGGCCATAAAGACTGATTGATTCTCTCGGGTCTAAAAATGGGGAACTTGGTGTAATGGAAGCCATGCAACTTCCGTATCGACAGTATGTCCTTGAATCAGAAAATCAGCACAGTTCTTTCTACACCCATGGTTGTATGGATTTCTAAACCGCCCTTCTGGCCCACGAAGATACTTATACCGAGACGCATTTGCCAATTCATTTGTCGTGATGTTCCGAGCTATCTGTGGTTGACCGGCCGTGAAAAACAACATTAAAACCCAGGATTTTGTTGAAGATGACCAACGCAAATAGCCCTAACAGTAAGAATAAGGATATGACAGTACAGTACAGTACAGTACAGTACAGTACCTGGGTAGCTTGAGAGACTGCCAGAGTTGTTGAAGCGACGAAAATGATGAAATCCAGGATCAGAAAGACAATAAACCCAGGATTTTGAGTTGCAATATAATGCACCCATGTTTCACCGTATGACATTGGTGGCACAACCATCCAAATTCCTGTAATTAAACCACAGTCTAGTCAGTCATCTACAACAAAGCGGATACTCTGATCTTGATGATCAAATGGTTTGGGAAATATACTACGGAGTACGTCTATCAGTAACTTACTTAGAAAAGCTACAATTCCAGAGATGCTTGAAGTTGCAGTTCCCAGGCAAAGGAAAACAAAGAAATCCCATTTGTTTTTCTGCACCAACACAAACATGCATGCTCAACCAAATGCTGCACGAACTAGACAATTACAGGATATCTACTCATACACAAGTGACTTTAATTAACAAAAAAATTCAACGCATTTTATAAGAAATATGCCAGGGTGAACTGACGAAAAATCATCTCGCCGGTAAATAATAATCCAAATAATAAAAGCGGGAAGGAAAACAGAATCAAAACTAACCTTCCCAACACAATTCGAGATCCAAGGGCAATGATGATCAAATTGCTCGATGCAGTGTCTACATGTAGGGCAGTGCTTTGAACGGATGGGTCTAATTATCTGTGGAAGCAGAAGTAATGCTAATTTTTTCAGTCGACATTTAGCAAAACAAAACGGAAAGAACAGAGGAATCAGCTAACAAAAAAGAATATGCCTATAAAAATCAAAATCCTAATCCTGAAAAAGACGGTCAGAGTAAAAGACCAGACCTTGCACGTAGGACAGAGCTGAGACCAATTTCCTGTCCAAACAGAGGTGTTGTTGTCATCTAGATTCAACAGGGGGTCCTGAAACCAACCAAATGAGAGAAAATAATGTGTAAATAATTGAAAGCATTTACTACTGTAGCAGAAAGCTAAGGACTTGAGACTATAATTTTTAGTACACTAGGAATCGAAGAAATATGCAAAGATGACAATAAGCTTTTGATAGCAACCTCTATTCTTGAATCACAATTACGAGTGTCTTTCTTCTATTAGCACTATTCATTTATACCAGCATTATTCTCCCAAAAGTGCACACTTCCTACTCCATTCACAACTAGCTTTACAGACCAAAATTATATTTTTCGTAAATCTGCTGGGCCAACTGCCTTGCCCAATTAGCCAAGAAATAAACCTCAGAGATGACTGACTATTTTCAGAGTATAGATCTATTTTTCTTAGCGTAAGCATCCAGTGGACTTCACCTGAATCTTTCTTAGACAACTTGAAGTGAATCATTCAGGAAACTTCAGGATTTTATTATTTTTGTTAATGATGCTACTACTGAATAGAGTACCTTATTTTCCAATGGAGTTACAGACTCAATTTCCCTATCAGAATTGTAAATGGAAGCACTATACCTCGATTTCCCTGCTTTCACTGGACTTTGCGGATCTTTGTATGTAACCTGGATCTTTACTGCAGCAAAGATAAAAAAAAAAAAAAACAAGTTTATACATTACCAACTTTATCAACAAAAAGCTTTGCAAATATATGCTTATAAAAATGAACTAAACAGTAAACACAATACATGATACCCAAAGAAAACGTTGAACATCATGTATTTCAAAAGATATAAAAAGGATTGGAGGCTGGAAAGTGCAAACAGCTAATTACAGAAATGAGATATTAAACAAAAGAATCTCTTTTGATCTTTAATTAATTACAGTAGCAATAGTCAGTAACTTTCGGAGAAATTATCATCGTAAACTCCCCCTTCCCCTTTCAAGAGATGGAAGAAAGAAAGAAAGAAACAGTAGGAGAGTCAGAAAGATCGGCCGGCTTATTCATATAGGCAACAAAAATGATATACGCCTTTAATCTCCAATCGTAAATAAAGAAATTAATAATAAGGTCAACGAAGTAATTACCTGCTACAACGATAAAACATTATCAATGCACCAACACACAGAGATACAGCTATCCACCCCCAAAGAGCGACAGCAGCAGTGACCTTGGGAAGGTTGGGAGCTAGAAATATTTTTTATAGCAATCCAGAAGGAAGCAAAACAAAATTGTCAATCATAAATCACCAAGTTAAAAATAATGGGATATTCTATGTTATAACCATGAGTTTTTCTGTTTTTCTACGATATACCCTTTCCTTTTTGAGTTTACATGTTGTACCCCCGAACTTCATATTTCGTCTCTCCCCTGACCTTATCAATTACCTCCATTAACTTGGTTACTTCGTTGACCAATTAACTTGCCCATTAACCAAACCAAATGTCTATTAATTCATTCACTTACCCATTAACAAACCTAATCCCTCATCAACCCACCACTTATCCATTAATCTATTAAAGAATCATTCATGAAGTTGCCTAACAAAGTAACAATCTATGAACCCAACACTATCCTTTCGTGTAAATTAAAAGTGGTTTTTTATGGCTTTAGTGTAGGATGGTGATAATGGTGTTGATTGGTGATGAAGGAATTTGAAGAAAGGTACTTTGAGAGGAAGAGGGGACAAAGTGTTCAAAAAGGGTTACCTTAAATGATAAATGTAAAGTTCGGGGGTACACCATAGAATTCTAAAAAAAGTAAGGGTACACTGTAGAAAAGCAAAAAATTTAAGGATAAAACATATAAATAAAAATAAACACGCACCTAAGAGAACTGAGTTTATGAATACTATCATTAGACTGAAGACAGTGCAAAACAAAAACGGTGCATAACCGCCAATCATCTTCCCCGAACAGAGGGTGCCTTTCAGCTGCTTATTGTGTGCTCGTTGAACATTAGACTGAATACAAATAGAAAATATCACCAAGAGCAACAAATCAGCAGACTTTAAAATTTTGAAAAAAAAAATGATCGCATGTTTCAGTAAATGTCACAAAAAAAAAAACTAAGCTTTCGACCAAGGGAAAAATAATTAAAATTGAAGATAGAAGAAACATTGAGTTACATTAAACTCATTGTGTTATTAATTATTTATTTATTTATAACATAGAAAGCTTGACAGACGTGAGATATCAGTCTTTTAAGCAATTGTAGCAACATGACAAATATAAGTACACGTAAGCTAGCTTAATCGGTAAAATCACGGAGGGGTGGTATTCATGACCTAGATTCAAAACTGCCCCTATGGAATCTCTTTACACCAAAAACACTAGCACGATAATATAGTAGCAGTACATTCAAACACATTTGCAACAGAAGTATCATATGCATAGAAAAAGAAAAGCAATTCGAAAATCTCTTAATCTGCTTGTAGGGCTATACACTAGTTTATATCACTGTAATTACGTACAAGCAAAAGAGCGATTTGCCGATGACCTTTATCATGTGCCAGTTGAATGGGGGTACATCCAGCCTTGTCTTTCACTACCAATTCCTGCTTTGTGCCCGCATGCACTAGTACATTGGATGATTCTACATGTCCTCTAATGGCGGCCCAATGTAAAGGAGTGCAACCTAGAAAAGGAAATTTGAAGTCGTATCTGATAGTCATTGAAAATATGTTATGCATAGACCTGTGTTATCTAAGCAACTATAAATTTAGAACAGGCAGTTTAAGAGCGACCAGTGAAGGATTTTCATAGAGTCAGCTGAAGATAGCATATTATGTAAAAATTACACTATCGTGTCAGACTATTCTGACTGAGATGTCCAATATTAGTACTAGCTGAAATTTAGAATTCAAGTCCTATGGGTCATGTAAACTCCAATATGACATGATTCACTGAACCAGCTATCATTTTGGTTTCTTCGACTGAGTGAGCATAATTAGCAGACAAGTATCTGGCAATCTTTCTTGCTAATCTAATGGATTAAATCATGTTCATCTGTTTGTTTGGCAGTCATCTGATCTGAGGTCTGAACCTTTAACTGAACTGCATTGTTAAACAGTCAACTTCTGCTGAAATCAGTAATGAATTATAATTGGCTAAAGTCAGTAGTAAATTATTATGCTTCATCAAACTCCTAAAATTCTAATAGTGAAATGTTTGGTTATCTTCTGAATAACAACCACTTGGTGAAATCCTAATATAGCTGATAGTAAAGAGTGTTCCGTGTATAATACTTCTTCATCCTTATTTATATTGTCCCCATTTGACTTTGGTGGTCAAACAAGGTTGCCCACGGATTTCTCTGAACATACAACGGTAAGAACTTGTACAAAATGGGGTACTCTCTTGTTTTAGATTATATGCAGTTTATGTTTTCCGATTAAGCATTTGACTTTTAATTTTACAGAAACTTGCTTTGAGAAAAATTATAAACTTCTATCATAAGTTCCACAAGGAAAAATACTCACTTATATCAACTCTTAATGTTAAGACATATACTGGAAAGAAAATTGAGTATCTCGAAGAATACCTTATAGGCTTATACGGAGTAATAAGAATTTGAGGAAGTAAGAAAAACGAGTTGCTTTGATAAATCAACCATGACAGGTGTTACATGTAACTCTATATATGTTGAGAAATTAATTGTCAAAGTTGACATTGGTTTTCGTATTACGGAGTATTATGTATGCACAGCTAACTTCCTTCAGCAAATTTTCTAAGAAAGTGAAAATAGCTCGTGAATCACATACCTTCTTTATCCTGTCTCCCCTGGATAGCATCTCTAAACAGAAGCAATCTAATTGTGTCAGCAAACCCCTTATAAGCAGCCCTGATTACCAGACAAATAATCAGTTGGCAAATTGACAGTCCAAGGTCAATGAATGATCAGGAGTAGAAAGGTATGATCATGATCGGAAAATTGTATCCAAGCAAAAGATGCCATCAAGGCTATATCAGATATTCTGTAAAAATATGTTTTTGAACAGACCTAGATCCTGATATTGACACATCAAGTTCCTAATATGTAAAGATCAATAATCTGAAGTCTGGAGCTTAGAAATAACGAAGTCATACATTTAGCAGTATGTAAGATTATTAACAGCTCATACACTCACGCCTACCTATGACTTGCAATTTTATTTGGTAAAAGGAAACCAAAAAAAAAAAATTAAAACGTAAAGCTCAAAATATACAGAAAGATTGGTAAAAAGTTGCATAACCCTCAACTACAGTCTACAGCCATTAAATCATTGCACAAAATATTCACAGAAATTCACCCAAGCAACAAGCTGTTTTAAAGATTATGAAACCTTCTTTCCAGCACCAACCCAACAACCTAAAGTTTAGGAACTCCCGCGATCTCTTTGGACAAAAGTTTGGTGACTTTAAGATGTTATGTTATTAATGTGCAAAGACAAAATGATACACCCTCCCTTTAACTCCAATTTACCCATTTACTTTTGCACATATGCCAAAAAGGCACATTTTACAATGTCGATGAAAATTATAAAAAAAATTGATTTCACATGATTATGTCTACTTATATAATGTGTAGAATTTTGAAGATTCTTTTGACTTATGAATAGTGTCAAAAATGAAATGGGTAAACTGGAGTTGATGGGGGGGGGGATGAGTATTACTTAACTAAACACTTGGGTCACACCTCTTTCAAAGCAATATATAGAATCCTTGACCTTGAGGTCTTAAAGTGCTTTCAAGCATTTTTGCCACGGAATCAAAGTGTAAGGTTTGCATGGATGGTATAACTAAACAAACGAGTTCCGAGGTTAATGGGAATTAAGTGTAAGGTTTGCATTGCTTGTATCATGTCTTTAGATGAATGGGATCAAAGTGTAAGGTTTGCGTTGATGGTACAAGTGAGTTTTGATGGTTAATGTTATTTAGAGCAATGATCTATAACTATTGTACGATGTAATCTTAAATATGCTCCTCACACTTACCAATGCAGAGGGCTTCTCCCATCGTTATCTGGAGCATCAAAATCAGCATTGTATCTAGCAATAATATGGTTCAAGAAAGCTGTTTGTCCATACTGAGCAGCAACGTGGACAGCCTGGTCAAATATAGGAAGGCAGCTAAGTTAATCCCAATTTGATACATACCACAGCCACATCATAATACAGAACATAGGATAAGAAACAGGAACATTATATTAGAGGTGAAAAAAATTGATGGCTCAAGGTTGAGTATTTTGTCAAATCACTACCTACAATTTTGGTCAATTTGCAAGAAACTACCTAAAGTTTTATGTTTTGTCAAACACTACTTACAATTTATATCTTTTTTTGTCAAGCACGGCAAAAATCACTATTCATACATGAAAATGTGAAAATAAGTGAATTTAACTTGTCAATATCATAGGTTTGAAGTTTATTTTGCTAAGTTGGAGTATTAATGTTTAATCTCTTCTCTACAGAAAATAGCTTGTGTCAGTAGGACAAAGATAATGATGGATGATGAAGATCATCGATTATTAAAGTAGTTTCCCACAAAATAAGTTAAAACTTACTAGCTTAGGTGAAACATGAGTATAGTTTAGTAAAATAAACTACAAGGCTATGATATCAAGACACTTAGAATCTCTTATTTTCACCTTTTCATGCCCGAAGAGTGCTTTCGGTAGTGCTTGACAAAACAATCAAAACTTTAGGTGTATTTCACAAATTTTCGAACTTTAGGTAGTTCCTCGCAAATGACTTATATTATAGGTAGTGTTTGACAAAATATTCCTCAGGATTTTAGCTAATTTGACATTGGTTGCCTGAGTTTTCACATATTCAATTTGATGACTTGAGATTTGAATTATTTCTCACTTTGGTGAGCTAAAGTGTAATAGATACAAACTTTCATATCAATTACAAATGTATATAAGCATAAACCATACTCCGTATAAATTACAAATGTATATAAGCATAAATGACCTGTCTTTTTGTAAAATTTTGCGAAAATCATATAAATTGCAAATGCTATTACGATGAAATTTGAGCGCGTGATATTTAAAGCCAACTATAGTGAGAATAGGTCAAGACACAAGTCACTAAAGTGAGAAATTGTACAAACTTTATCTCACCAACGCCGAATGCGTGAAAGTAGTGGGTACCAAAGTGAATGTTTTTTCTTTAAAAATAAAAATCACCAGCTTTGTAGTGTGTTTGGATAGCATTTGAAGGACAGGGAGGGGAGAAGATGAAGGGAAGGGAAAGAGAAAGGACGGAAAGGGAGGGGGAAGAGAGAAAGAGTTTTCCCTCCAAATATATGTGGAGCGGATTTCGGTTTGTTTTGGAGGAAAGGTCAATTTTCCTATACCTCCATCCCAAACAAGTGGCATTGCATGTGTTCCTTTCTCTCCAGAATCCCCCATCCAAACAAATTGTTATGCTAAAAAAAACATGCAAACGGCAAATAAGTAGGAAATTGGGACGAGGAGTAGGTATCCTACGAGAATTAACATATTGCCATCTTTTGCATTTTAACCCACTAGTGTGTTCAAGAATCTAGAAACATAAATCCACGGAAACGAAATAAATCTATGCTCGTATATGTTTAATTTGATAAAACTTGTATTTGCAAGTCCTGAAGGGTTCCAATGATTTGCTCTTAGGTAAGCTCTATTCCATTAAATGCAGATTGTCTTAAAAAAAAGGCCTCATGTCAATGCAAATCTCCATGTTTTTTGGTCATCTAGAAACACTCATCGTTTTAAAATATGGGAGGCTAACTAAATGGCTACACTGATCTCTGACCCCCTAAGCCTGCCTGAACCTATGATGCACTTGGTGATGTTGATCTTATCTGAGTTGAAAAGGTATAGAAATACCCAATTAGAATAACGTATAAACAGGCTGAAATGCAATATATAGGTGCCACATACATTTGAAAAAGCAATCACCTTTCCAAACTCTTAAGCAATAATCTCTGTGATTACCCAATCATATAGTAACTAAAAGCCAGGATATCCTAATAGGCTTAATCGAATATCAATCACAATAAGAGCTGCTCCAAGTTGCTTACTGGCATGTATAGAAGTTCCAACAATAGCTAAATATAAAAGAAGTTTGTTAAGCAATTACCCTGTACCCATTAACGTCTGCAGCCTCAACTCGTGCTCCATTCTGTAGCAGCAAATCTGCAACTGCAGTGGAACCTCTAACAGCAGCCCAATGCAATGCGGTTTGCATGCCATTGTCCTCGGCATTCACATCTCCACCATGCTTTAGTCATGACAAAAAATAAAAGACTCCCATAAGCGTGATGCAGAGATATAGATTGCAAGAAAACAAATCAACTTCCAAGAACTACAGACAATCTCACTAAAATAACCTTTTACGCAGGAAAGCACATTTGCGGGAAAGCAGACGACAATAGGACTAAAAACAAATAAAATAAGTTGCTGAGCTGGTTTCAGATTCAATAAATCACAAAATCTGATCAGCTCACCTACACCCCCACCCGGCCTTTCGCCATTAGTGCTACTGGCATCAAATATGGTGTTTTAGGAAAAGGAATATACAGGATAGCTATATGTAGATCGGATAGCTTGTTTAGAAGAAAGCCTTAATCTAAAATCATTTTTGCCTTTTGGGACGGCTCACATGAAATTCCGCATGCAACCATCATCATTACAAAAAAATATACACTCCCTCCGTACCACTAAGATCTTCCCATTTTTATTCTATTGTGATGGATATAATAATGAAATGGGGAGATCATTTTGGTATAGAGGGAGTATATAAAATCAAAAATAAAATACCTAGACTTTACTTCTTGAAACTAATCAATTAAAAAACCACAAATATCAAACCATTTCCCCATCATTTAGACGTGTAGCGCATGTTTAGCAACACGGATATCTTGAAACTAATCACTAACAATCAACCACTGCCAAAAACCTGACTTGATAAGCATTACTATAAGCCTAGCAGCTACTAGCTTGTATGTTGCTGCATACTGAGCAGAATCCCAGCTTATTCAATAATTTAAACTCATGGAAAGTTCAGTAGTAGCAATCCCTAGCAAACCCGAATCGATCAAATCCAACATTGATGAGAAATTCACAAGATCAAGCGATATATGATCATACCAATCTATACTACTCCTACCTTAAGCCAAAAAAAACTTAAACAAGTCAACCAAATACATTAAGCAGAACCACATCATTTCCTAATCCAAAAACAGAGACAAAGATCTCAACTTTCAATAAAATTCAGAAAAACCAAGCTAAACCCAGATCAACGAAATCTCAAAAAGTCACAAATACCACTACTACTACTACTACTACTACTACATCAGCCAAAATTAAGCAAGACTAAGGCAAACCCACTAAACCAATATACCAACAACAGTAAAACAACAGAAAGGTGTGAATTTTGCAATTAGAAAAGGAAGGTACCTCAATTATAAAGTGCACAATATGAGGGAAATTGTTGAGAGCAGCCCATTGCAAAGCATAGTAGCCATTGGGGTCGGGTTTAGAGAGAGAAGCACCGGCTTCGACGAAAATCTTGAGCTTTTGTAAGTCACCATAAACTGAAGCTGTATAAATATCAGTAATCACAACTTGTGGGTTTTGCTCGTTTGTTGTTGAAATTGGGTTTTGATTGTGTTTGATTGAATCTGGAACAATCTCTATTTCCGTTGATGATGATCCCATCTTAATTAGATTCACATCATCATCATCTTTATTATACACTCAAGGGAATTTCGAGGGTTGGGAAATTTCGTAAGTCGTAGTAATTGGTAATTGCTTCAAATTTTGAAAAGACGACCAAGTTGTTCAAATTTGGCAAGCCTGCCAGTGCACAGTGCAGACACAGAGTGCAAACGTGACATGTCGGTGGCCCAAATCATCGACTCCTTAACAACCAAATTTCTTTTTTTTTCTTTTTTTTTTTTTTGTTAAAGTAATTCAGAGTTTACGTCCGGTTAAACCCTGATAATTCCGATATTGACCATATTTTTATACCTATTGGACGTCTATTTAGTCTCGATTTATCGCATTTTCCTAGGCATTTTAGTTTATCTCGTCTATATTTAGTGTTACGCGGATTTTTTTGAGTTTTTCCTTTGTTTTTAGGCATTTCGTCTCGAAAGCGGTGAAATCCGAGCATGCCCGAAACTCATTGATCAAGCTCAAGCCCAAAACAAATGCGAAGGAAGTCAAAAAATGAGAAAATATAGAGAAAGCTAGTTACGCACGACCGACCGTGTGTGTAACTCCTTCAGGATTCGCACGGCCGTGTGTAACTGGTCGTGCGTAACTTGCCGACCGTGCACAAGTGCAGACTTCCTATTTTCTCTTGTTTTCAACCCGGTGTTATGTAACCTAATGATGAGATATAAATAGTCTAATTCTTATTTTACCTCAAAGCTTAATCATTTTCTTAGATCTAGAGTTATATTTTGGGGTTTTTGGAAAGAAGCATTTGTATTTTGGGGAAGATCTTCATCTTCTTCTTCAAGATTCAAGCTTTTATTGTTACTAGTGGTGAGACCGCGTGCTACGCGCGCGGTATTTTGTATGTTTCCGGTTAGGGGATGCAAATCGAGTAGTGTAGGTTGTTCAACCGAGCAGCGTTTGGTTGAATGTGTATGCGTGTTTCGCGATGGTGTTGCGGCATGTTCAAACAGAAGCACTGGCATTTGCGACATTGGTGAGCTGATTGAGTTACAAACTACGGAGATTAGTCTTCCACATTCACATGCTTCACATCCTCATGTTGTTCCCCTTCCCCTTCTTCTTGGCATCCTCATTGTCATTGTCCAGAATCAATCATTACCTATGCCTTAGCTTGCTTTTGTTATTAAGTTTAGTGAATGTGTTGTACCCTCAGCTCATTCACGCTCTCCTCTTCTCCTCTCCTTATCTCCCTCGATATTCCTCTTTATTGTTTCTCCTTCCCCTTCTTTCCCTTGTTTTCGTTCTTAAATATGACTTATTTTTGTCATCTAGTTCAATGAAGGTGTCGTCCCCTTAACTCCTACTCCTCTCATTTTAATCAACTTCTACTCTCACTGACGTTGTTTCTTTTCATGTTTCTATTTCCACCTCTAATAAAATCAGTTTTTCTTTTGCACCACCTCTACCACAATCCCTTCTCCTTCCTCTTTATCTCCTTTTTCTCTTCCTCATTAATTAAAATCAATACTTAAATATGACTTTTTTTCATCTAATTAACGAGAGTATTTCTCTCATCTATTTTTACCCCTACCTTTTTACCCCTACTTTTTCACTTCCTCCTCCGATCTCGCATTCCCCCTTCTTCTCTCACCCTCCTCTAATGCTCATCTTATCCATGTTCTTACTTCTCCATCTATTTAATAAATCAGTTTTCATCATCCCCACCTCTCTTCACATTTGTCAGTCTATCCCAAGCACAGTTCTTTCCTTTGTTGCTCGCACCCCCACCCCCTTGATTCCTGCTCATACCTATACACAAACTTTTGTGACCATCCTCACTAATACCTTTAGACACTTCTCTAAAATATCTTCTACTATACTCTCTCTAATTAACCTCCATAATAAACGTGCTTATTTTTCCTTTGATACATACTCTCACTAAGATCAATCTTCCACGTCTGCAATTTTCCCCCTCCACTTTCTCTTCTCTTTCTCCTTCCCCCTCCTCTTTGCCTCCTTCTTCTCATCATCATATAAAATTCATTCTTAAATATGAGTTGTGTTTGTCATCTAGTTCAGTGAGGGTGTCAGCGAAACTATTTACCAACACCGAATCATGAAAGTGTCCGACGCTGAAGGTACTTTGTGATGAATCCTTCTTTGGGCTCTTGGGCCATGGCCTCCAAATAGCGCATGGTGGTCTGGATCTTGGTATTGTCAGCATAGTTCCGAGAAAATTCAGTGGCCGCATCATCCCATGTTGGGTGCTTCTTAGGGTCTAGCCTGTAGTACCAGCCTCTCGGGTGTTTCTCGAGGGAAGCTGCGAACAGATTCTTAGACATGCTAGAATCCACCCCTTTTTTAGCCATAAATTATTTGAAGGTCCGTATATGGAGTAACGGGTCTTCAATCCCCTCGAACATTGGCAAATCCGTGAGATTCAGGTTTGTTGGCAGTTTGTCATTCACCGGAGAATAAACACAGGAGTTTTCTGTGTGGATGTTGTTACCTCCAAACAGATAGACTTATTCCTCTAACCAGCGTGCCACACTGATCAGTTCGGCCATGGATCCAGTGTCTGCAAACCCAAAGTTAGGATTTCCTTGCTCTACAGCGGCCAGGCGAGCATTCGTAGCCGCTTGATCGACTCTTATGACTACCAGTTGACTTTCGACATCGGTCTGCTTGTTGACCATGATTTCCATCATAGCCTTCAATTCATTCATAGTTTGTTCCACTCCGAGCCTAGTTGAAGGTGACATGTCTTGAAGAGTACCACGTAGTCAGAAACCTTGGGTCCAGATCTTGGAATTAAAACATCCCGAGCAAGGAAAAACGGAATGAGGGAAAATGACTCGAAAGAGACGACTAGACGGATGACAAACGGGTAGTGCGTCTCCCTTAGGATTTGGTTATGTGGGCCGAGTCTTGTTCAAAAGGAAGACCATGTGAGATTTCCCCGGACTTTGGACTCGAGTGTCTAGACGTACCTTCCTTTGCAGGGGTATGACCTACGCAGGTTGGTCATGCCTCTAAGACAAGGCGGACTTGGGATGGGGAAAAACCCCGTGATGTAGGATCGTCTTAAAATAATCCGATATGCAAAAGTTGATCGTCTTAACATGATGAATGATTATTTCACTTCGGATATGCAAAAGTTGTAAACAACCATCTAAAAAATTTCCTAAACCAAAAAAAACCTAACAAATTTACTACTTCGTATACTTATGAATTTAAGCAGGTTCATCACAAAATTGATTACTAAAATAAGAATAGTATGCATTCATATAAAAATAATCCGAACAAACAAAATACGATTACCAAACTGAAAAATTACGAGAATAAACACGTACATACCAAAATTTGAGAATAGTCTTCTAATCGTAACTAATTTCCGATCTTCTTCCAAGTTTTAAAGTGTTAATGATGAAAAAAAATTCCAAAAAATAATGGTGAATCAGTAATACGTAAAATAATGGTGAAGAATCGTTTACAAGATACAGTAAAGATTAATTTATTTAAAATATTCTTAATTAAATATTTATAATAAATAATAAATGGTAAAAATTACATGTTTACCCTTTTGAGTTTGACGCAAAATCAAAATAAAGATTTTCAATATTTTTTTTATTAATTTATTCCGGTGACACCCTATCATTGTTCATCTTTAAAATGTAATACGTAGTTATATTTGACAAAAAAAAATAAGGGCAGGAAAAAAAATTCGTCATTTTACAATTAAATATCGGCTTTATAAAGTATTAGATGTGAAGCCCGTGCGATGCATGGGCCACTTTTTAGGGACGTTGATATGGATACCAAGTTGAATGATTGCATAAATTTGTGAAACTGTACAACAGTAGAGAGTCAGAGATAATATATGCCTAATAGTAAAGAAATATTATCCATATACCTAAATGTGTTTCAAAGAATCAAAGATAATATATACGATAAAGATCAAATTAAATTATAGGCATTATATATGGTGCGTTGTAATTGGAATAAAAGACTAATTAAAGTTTCTCGCACATAAATATATGTAGATATAAATAATCACTGGGTAAAATGGGAACATATTACAGACAACAACGATGAAACATGTGATAAAAAACAAATTTATCATCATCAACGCACAAGTTATTACAATGAATGTTGAGCTTAAAGTAACGATGCATACCTTCGCTTATTTATAATAGTACAATTATAAATTCATTTGAAATGATAGTAAAGTTCAAAATTACGACTTCATATTATAATTGTAGTCCTGTAGATACTCTGTTCACCACGTTAGAGTCTTAAGACCTAAAGATTGAAACTTGAATGATAAAACAAAGATTAAGAGAAGGGAAAAGAGATTATACCATACTAGAAGATGAATGGAAGAATGAAAACTTGCATAAAAGAGAAAACCCAAATACATCTACCAAGGTTGTCAATCTTGGTAGAGATCTTCAAGAATTCAATTAATACATGGATTAAACTAAGATCTTTTATTAATAAAAGATGAAACCACATAGTCCTACGTGGCACAATATAGACTCCCAATTTTCACCTTCCAAGCATTCTAAGCAACCTAAGGGCAATAGCAATGGGAGCTAATAAGAAGTTCCATACAAAATAAGGAACTCCTTACCCATTGTTCCACACCTAAGGAGTTTCTTATTAAGAAGTTGGTTTCTAAAACTAAGAACCAATTTCATAAATAAAGGAGAAGAGGGGATTGGGTGGTGTACCAAAGGTTGAAGATAGTATGAAACTTCAACCATTGAGATAAAAATACAAAAGTTCCATATGTAATATAATATGTTGATGTGGCAATAAAAAATATGGTATAGAACTCCTACCATTGCTTTTGCCCTAAGAAAATAAGCATCCTAATTGAAACTAATTGCTAAATAGGCCCTCCCAATTTCTTATTTTTGCATTTTTGCATCATAGTCCCTACACAGTCTCCCAATTTCCAATATACCCTCAATTAATGCCAACCATCCCAATTCCCAGGCTCCCTCAATTCCCAATTTCTCCCACCATTAAACCTAACTACTTCTCCCACCATTAAACCTAATTACTTCTCCCACCACCTCCCTCGGCACTCTCATCCTAGGAATTTGCTGTGCAACTCTTCGATTCTCGCTCAATTCATCATCTATAACATCAATTCAAATCAGTCATTCACAGTTTAAAACATCTTGAGTTAAAAACATTACTACAATTAACAAATTATGAGTCGTTTTTATTGCAATTTTCAGGTGATATGTATGTCGATCCCTAACCCTACTGGCTTCATCGATAACCCTGAGGCTCCAGCTCAAGACCGAGGCCTCTTTGATTGCTTCGGGAAGAAGGAAGAGAAAGTGGATGTGCCCATGACTAGGCTGAACACAAGCCGTCGCTGATGGAAAAACTTCGTTGCTCTGGCAGTAGCAGCTCCAGCTCGGTAAGCAAGCACCATTTTACTTTATGTAAATGCATCTCATTTACTTGCGATGCCTAAAACCGTATTTATATATATAGTGATCTAATGAAGTGTGGTTTTGATGATACATAATAGTTGGAGGAAGAGGTGAAAGAAGATGGTGAGAAGATAAGGAGGCGAAAGAAGAAGGGATTCATTCATCCGATAAATACAATGGGTTCATTGAGAAGATCAAGGATAAGATGCCGGGAAATCTGAAGGACGGTTCATCTAAATTAATTTGATATAGTGTAATTGTCGAAGTAGTATATTTAATTTTTAGAATTATTTGTTCATAATTCAATTCATGTATGGTTTGGAATCAAACAAATTTTTAATTATGGGTTTACAGTTGTGATTTATAACAATTAGTTAAAAAAATTTATATGTTTTCATGTTCTTAGTATTTCATATTTTTTATATTTAATTTTACATTTTTGATTTTACATTCTGATTGTTGTTGTGTTCCAGAGGTGAGATCTTATAAGAAATGCAGAAGTAGGAGGATTGAAGGTCTAATGTTTTATGAAATGTGCACGAACCTTCCCCTGAAAAAGTAATGTTCTTTGTTCCATTTAATTTAATTAATTGACTAGTTATGATGCCCGTGCGATGCACGGGTGCATCAATAACATTATAATATGATTGTCCTATGATCAGTTAATTATCATCCTTTTTAATTCCGCTAATTTAATTTGATACTCAACTCTGTTATTACAATCTACTAACCATGTTTTGATAATATTGTGCTATTTTGGCAAAAGTGATTAGTCAATAGTACATATTGAGGCATTCCACTTATGGGCTGGCCTGAATACGAATCGATTAGGAGCATAAACATATAGAATCCAACATTAACTATGTCACGTAATCTAAATCTATCCTATCATTATAATTTTTTAACTTAAAAAAGGGTAAAAAAATCAGGCGTTTGAACTATTTATGACTCGTATTCTAACCACAACCATAACCCGACCCATGACTCGTATTTGACCCGACCTGCTTAACAGGTCTAGTGTCTACATTAATTATCTGGGTGAAACAAATGATTCTCATCAAAATACCAGCACCTATGTCCGTTAGCAATCTTAATAAGTCCGTGACAACTCATATGAAACAATGAGTCTATCTATGTCTTTTATACTCTAACTATTTGATTTTCTGCATTGAATATATTGTATATATGGTATCACCTCGCTCTAAATTCGACCCGACCCGCATACCCGCCTCATCCTATTTGTTGTTTATAGAGTCATGGACCTGTTTTTCTTACCTGAATCTCACTACAAAAAACAGATGAAATTGCGGCGGATTTATTGCGTCGGATTTAAAATCCCACGCAAGTGTGGTATTTGTGTCGGATTGCGTCGGTTACTCCGACGCAGTTGTATTGCGTGGGATTAGCCGACGCAATCCGCCTCCATGAAACAGGCGCCAACAAATTTGTGTTGGCGCCACTATGTGAAAGGGTTGCGTGTAGACCTGTCAAACGGGTCGGGCGGTCGGGTTTCGGGTTCGGTCAATACGGGTTCGGGTAAAATACGGGTCGGGTGTATTTCGGGTTTGAAAAATACGGGTTTTATACGGGTCGGGTTTATACGGGTTTCGGGTCGGGTTTCGGGTCAAATACGGGTTATTAACGCACTTTGAAAACAATAATTTTCTTTACTTTTTTTTATCATAAATACAATTTTATTCTTAATTTTTTTAATCATCTCATTTAATATATGATATTAGTGTGAATAAACATGTTTTATTTAATATATTTTTTAATATAAATTGTTATTTTATTTTTACAGGAAGTACGAATATATATGACGAAGTTTGACTCGATTTATTGATTTTTTTTTCTCATTATAATAAGCATGTGATAAAAATATGATTTTAAAGATATATATAAATATTATTTCTTAAAACTTTGAAAATAAAAAAATATTTCTTAGTGTTTTTGAGAAACTTTTGTGTATAATAGCAATAATTTTTTAATTTATCTATTTTCGGGCGGGTAACGGGTTCGGGCGGGTTTTGACCCAATATATTCGGGTTTTATCGGGTCGGGTCACTTTCGGGTTTCGGTCATTTTCGGGCGGGTTTTTTCGGGTTTTTTTCGGGCGGTTTCGGGTCGGGTTTTCGGGTCGGGTCAGTTTTTGACAGGTCTAGTTGCGTGGGATTAGCCGACGCAACGCCGACCCAATAGTGTTGGATTGCGTCGGCTAATCCCACGCAAAGGCGTCGAGTCAACACGCCAAGCAAACACCATGTGAAAAGGTTTGCATGGGATTAGCCGACGCAACACCAACCCAATAGAGAAGATTTGCGCCGGCTATTCCCACGCAAACGTGTTGACTCAACTCCACCGTCAATAGAAAGGTTCATCCTCGATCTACTTTTTTTTTAATATTAAAAGAGTTGCGTGGGATTAGCCGACGCAAACCAGACGCAATATTCAACTTTGCGCCGGCTATTCCCACGCAAAAGTGTTGACTCAGTGTTGTTAGTCAACAGAAATATATGTGTTGCGTGGGATTAGCCGACGCAAAGTTGAATATTGCGTCTGGTTTGCGTCGGCTAATCCCACGCAAATCGTTTAATATTAAAAAAAAAATTAGATCGAGAACGAACAAAACCCCAAACCCGACACCCCAAACTCCTTCTCTCTCTTGGCGATTCGGCGACGACGCGACGCACCCCCAACCCGACCAACTTCCGGCGAAATTTTGCGATCCGGCAACTTCCCTTCCTCCGGCGACCACAACCCTGCCCAGATCCGACGACGCCGCCCTACATCGACCCCAAAATCGAATCCTAGGTCGACTCCATCTTTTCCGGCGACTCCCTCCACTTCCGGCGAACCCATACCCGACTCCCTCCCATAAACCCGAAGAACCCATACCCATACCGGCGAGCAGAACCCGCCCCCACGCCCGACGACTCCTGCCGGCGAACGACCCTCCGGCGAGCCCGAATCCCGGCGCACCCGAATCAGCCCCGAAAAACCCTAACCCGACCCCCAAATCTCAGGTATGATAGTTGTGGTTTCATTGTTTTGATTAGGTTAATTGTTAGTTAATTAGATTAATTGTTAGTTAATTAGATTAATTAGGTTCATTATGTTAGATTAAGTTTTAGTATGGTGATTATGTTAATTATGTAATTAGTTTAATAATTATGGTGATTATATTGTACGGTGATTATGTATGGATAATTAGTTAATTAGATTGTAGGGTGATTATGTTAATTAGGTTAGTTAGTTTAGTAATTAGGTTAATTAGTATGTGAATTAGGTTAATTAGTATGTGAATTAGGTTAGATTTCGTTTTATTGTTAGACGGTAATTGTAGTATGTCAATTAAGTTAGTTAGTATGTTAATTAGGTATTAGTGATTATTGTATTAGGTTGGAAATTGTGTTATTAGATTAGTGGTAGTAGTAGTATGTACTAGTATAATGAATTAGATTTGTTGAGATAGATGAGTAGTAGTATTAGTAGTAGATTAATTGAGATAGATGAGTAGTAGTATTAGTAGTAGATTAATTAGTAGTGTATGTAGTACTACATTAGTAGTGCTAGTAGTAGTATTACTAATTTACTACTAATATTACATTAAAATACTTCATTACTATAAAATACTTCATTACTACTAATAATATTACTGCTAGTAGTAGTATTACTAATTTACTACTAATATTACTAAAAAGGCCGATGACAGGGTTAGAACCCGCGACCTCTAAGGCAAATCCCAACTTACCACACCACTGGGCCACTTCGCTGACTGTGAGAAAATAGTACAAAAAACATATACTACCTTTCATAATTGTGGTTAACTGATCCTCATCAGTGCGCCTCTTCATCTTTCCACTTCCTCATTAATTGATCAATCAATTGATCAAATACATCTCGAAATCTGGTCAATTCCTCTTCACCTTTGTCAATTGATCATTCAATTCATCCTCCTCGAAAATGCATCACCAATTCAACCTCCTCGAAAATCCGATTCTTCATCATTTATTCTCCTCTTCCCAACTATCCCTCTAATTAATAATCCATTATCTCACTTTTTTCAATTTTTCAATCACATCAGTTCATACTATAAATAAGATTCTAGGCATTGCAATCTGAATTCAAATCGTAAAATCTGAAGGAAAAAAAACATCTGTTTTAATTTGCATATTTAGATATATATGAGTTTCGTTTTTCTGATTTATTAATATAATTGCCAATTGATGTTTCAGAAATCTGATTTTGTTTTTTAAATTGATTGGTGAATTTTCAGGCAGAAGAAAGCCAAAATATTAGGGAAATTGAAAGATCGAATCATCCTGGTAATTTTTCGATTTTTGATTTAGTTGATTTCATGTATCGATTTGTTTTATTTTTAAATTCAATCGAGATCAATTTTTGAGATTCAATGACAAAAAAACTAATTCAGTGAATTTGTATTTTCGATTTTTAATGTGTATAATAATCGACCCTGATGTTAATTTTTGAGTTATGATATTTTTTTTTTCCAGGTGATGATGAATGAGGATTATACAATGAATTTCGTAGAGGTATTTTAGGAATTAAAGTCAATTCATTTTTTTTATAGCTATTTGTTTAATTATTTTTAGGCGATAATATATATATATATATATATATATATATATATATATATATATATATATATATATATATATATATATATATATATATATATATATTTCAAGTTATATTATATTTTATATACATATACACCTTTTATTTTATATATTCGTAAATAATATAAATATTTTTGTTTAACATAAATAATATTTCGGATTGAATTTTGAACAATTATATTAATATATAATAGTTCTAATTATATTTTCTAATTTTGTAGATTTATAAATTTTAATTTATAATATTTTGTATTTTTGGTTTGAATTTTATTTTCAGATAAATTATTTATAAATAATTTTATTTAATTAGATTGAATTTCATTTATAATTTGTTATTAAATAGTTCTAATATTTTTGAATTGAATTTCATATTTTGAAAAATATATAAATATTTTTCTAATAAATATTTATTAGAAGATTTTTACCCGAAAGAGATTTATTCTAAATGTTTTTGTTTATCATATATAAATAAATAACTACATTTATATTTATATATATTTCGAATTATATTATATTTTATATACATATACATCTTTTATTTTATATAATCGTAAATAATATGAATATTTTTGTTTATTATAAATAATATTTCGGATTGAATTTTGAACATGTATATTAATATACAATACGGTTAATTATATTTTCTAATATTTTATATTTATTAATTGTAATTTATACAGTATTTTATATTTTCATATTGAATTTTATTTTTGGATGAATTATTTATAAATAATTTTATTTATCTCTGGATTGAATTTTATTTATAAATTATTATTTAATAGTTTTAATATTTTTGGATTGAATTTTATATTTTGAAAAATATATAAATATTTTTGTTATAAATTTTTATTAGAAGATTTTTAACTGAAAGAGGATTTATTCTAAATATTTTTTATTATCATATATAAATAAATAACTATATTTATATTTATATATATTTCGAATTATATTATATTTTATATACATATACATCTTCTATTTTATATATTCGTAAATAATATAAATATTTTTATTTAATATAAATAATATTTCGGATTGAATTTTAAACATGTATATTAATATATAATAGTTCCAATTATATTTTCTAATTTTTTAGATTTATAAATTGTAATTTATATTCCGTATTTTGTATTTTCAGATTGAGTTTTATTTTTGGATAAATTATTTATAAATAATTTTATTTATTTTCGAATTGAATTTTATTTATAATTTGTTATATAACAGTTCTAATATTTTTGGATTGAATTTTATATTTTGAAAAGTATATAAATATTTTTCTAATAAATTGTATATGTTTTTTTGAAAGTTTTTTTGCAGGATTAGGTACTACTGACTCTTACAGTTAATGGGAAAAACCAAAATAGCATTTTTGTGCTTGATTTTGTATATCAAGTAATTAATTGTATTGCAGAATTTTCTTAGTCGTTGACTACAAGTAATTGGTTGTTTATTTTCGAGACGAAATAATTAATTGCATATTTAGTTTTTTTTTTAAAAAATTTGACACCGGATTTAGTTGGTAAACGCAATTCACAATTATTTAATCGTGTAGTTTTTTTTGTATGTTAAGAAAAAATTTAGTGTTTGATTTTGGAGACATAGTAATTAATCGCATTAGAATATTTTTTAAGTTGGTACCGTTTTAATTTTATTTGGTACAAAATTTTTTTGTGTATAACCAGTGGCGGATGTAGGATTTTAGTTGAGGGAGGGCACAATTTTTTTTTTCTCCATGTACTCTATATTTTATTTTCTAAAATTATGTCATCCAATGAAAATAATTGATACTATTACTCTAATTAATGCTCCAACCTTCCATTTTCTCACTCCTTCTGAAAAAAATTTAGTAACCTTAATTGCTCTCCTTAAATTAGTATTCTTCCCATAAATATGTTTTCCCTTTCCCTAGACTTTTCTCCCCTCCCCATAAATTGATTTTCTCATAATTTTTTCTTTCATTAATATAATGAACAAATGTATCAAAATCACTATTAACAGACTTAAATATTGAAATTAATTGATGCGTTGCGTCGAATCTAAATTAATTACTCCATATTTTTTTGCTTCAAAACATTTCATATAAAAAGGTCAAACAACCCGGGTATGAAGGTCACGGTCGGGTCAGAATATAGGGTGATGAGGTGTTGTCATATTATTATTAAAGATTACTGATATTTTTATTTATATGATAAATATTAATTTAAATTGACAAAAAAACATTGTACATTGAAATTATTAAATAATAATCCGTCTAAAATTATAAAATTCAATTTTTGATTTAAAATATCAAAATAATAATTTGGTAACTTCTTCTCACTATGTATAGTCCAGTAAATTTGGTAAATGATTATTCATTATGTAAAATATATTGATATAAAAGTATATCGATCACGTCTAAGTTTAACCACGTATATGCATTAATACTAATTGCATAGAAAATGAAACACACATTAATCATTTTTTTTCAATTGTGCATTAATGTAGTTTTGGTTTTCAATGATATACATTGGTTTACAAAACTACTATTGATTCTATGTTAAGCCACTTCCCATTGATTTTCCCATAATTATTAAAGATTACTGATATTTTTATTTATATGATAAATATTAATTTAAATTGACAAAAAAACATTGTATATTGAAATTATTAAATAATAATCTGTCTAAAATTATAAAATTCAATTTTTGATTTAAAATATCAAAATAATAATTTGGTAACTTCTTATCTCACTATGTATAGTCCAGTAAATTTGGTAAATGATTATTCATTATGTAAATTATATTGATATAAAAGTATATCGATCACGTCTATGTTTAACCACGTATATGCATTAATACTAATTGCATAGAAAATGAAACACACATTAATCATTTTTTTCAATTGTGCATTAATGTAGTTTTGGTTTTCAATGATATACATTGGTTTACAAAACTACTATTGATTCTATGTTACAAAATTAATTGCATCAGAAAGAAAGTAAGAGCCTTAATTAAGTTGTATTTTAAGGGATTGATTGAAACAATAGTAAGAATTAGTATTTAATGCTGTAGACACCCACATTTTGACCGCCAGGTGTCTATAGCAGTTTCCGACAAACACCCGATGATGATCGGACGCAAACGTGCTTTAAATACTCAGAAACGGGCTCAGAATCATTGGCATTTGGCTTGGGCTCATTATGGAGTACATATCTCACAAAACCAACCTCAAAATCAGGCCCAGTGGGTCGTTTCGAGTCAAATAAGACTAATTTGGGTCGATTCCGACACCAGGGGTAAAACCGTCTTTTAGCGACCGAGTCAAAACCCGGTCAAAGATTTGCCCGAGACACGTGAGTCAGCCGTGACACCTCACACGGCTGATTCCTCACTCTAATCCTACAAAAATCAATTTTTCAAAATATTAAACAAATCCGTTTAAGGATAGAATTCGACCTCAAGTAGGAATTCTATCCAGAAACCGAATCGGATATCGACCGAGCACCAATTACTCGGCCAAAACACCCAAATCAGCCGAAATACATCCCCATTCAGCCGAGATTTTGGCTTCTCCACCAAGCAACGGAATTCGCATTCCTTTCGAATTCTCGCATTTCCTATCCAAAAACCGATTCAAACACCCGACCGAGTGCAAATACTCGGCCGAGTAGGCTCCCACCAGCCGTGTCCCCTTTCTTCTTGGACAAGAAAGCGGAATTCTCATGCCATACAACTTCTTACGTTTCCTATCCAAAGCGGTAGTTCAAACTCTCCTAGCCAAGGTCGGGAATTTCCTATAAATAGCCCCTTGCACACACACTTTTACAACAACGATTAACATTCATAAATATTCAGAAATTATCGTCATATATCATCAAAATTCAGAATTATTCACATCACACATAAGCACCAAACTTAACATCGAAAAACCGATAATATCCCCGAAGGAAAACCGGTCCATTTAAACCCGAAACCCTTCGCCCGAAACTCGCCCAAACCGAGCCGCATCACCGTCACCTCATCAACATACACTCGACGCTCCAAGTGCCCAAGTCACGTTTCGACGAGCCCTGATTCGAGTAGACTAAAACATGTAGGTTGAGGGTGCACAAAACCCGATTTCTCTTTCTTCTTCCCTTCTCCTTCTCGTCTTTTACATACGGGTCGTGTTTTTTTAAGTCGTTCGTCGAGTCTTTTATTATTTCTAATATCGATAATATCAAAAATTATTTTCATATTAACGAACATTCTTAAAATATGATATCAACTTCTTGGTTGAATATCGTATTAAAAGAATTATATTAAAATTTCGACGATATTAAAAATCGTCACATCTTTTTCAAATCCTTTTTTTTTACAAAACTTTTTTATTCATTCTAAATATTCGATATCGATTTCATAATCGAATATCGGGTACGACGAATATCGAAAACATAAAATCGAGTATAAATTAATTCATATTTTGTACGCGATTTATCAAAATTAGCAATTTCGAACAAAAAATAAAAACCGGACAGACCCGCACGCGAGTCGCGCCATACCCAGGCGACTTGCGCACGGGCCTGAAATCCGAGACGTTTTTTTAGATTTTTCGTTCGTTTTATTATTTATTCTACGAAACGATTTCAAAATTTATATCTTTTCTAAAACTATTCGAAGTATTTGATATTGATTTCGTAGTCAATTATCGAATATAATGAATGTCGAAAATATTAAGTCGAGTATGAATTATGCAATATTCGTGCGCGGTTTAATAAAAACATCGAGTTTTCGAAAACCGATTTCAAAGCAGGCCACCACGCGACCCGCCGGTGACCCGGGCGAGCCGCGCGGCCGGCTGCCCCTTTTTCCGCTTTTTATAATTTTTCGAACTTCGTTTTTTTATACAAAACAGCGTTTTAACGATATTTTTCAGATTTCGATTAATATTTATTTTCTCGATTTCATATATTTATTTGCTATATTATTTTTTACAAATCGATACTAACTCGTTTGTTCATCTTTTGTAGCAAATTCATCCTTATTTCATCTTTTGTTTTATTATACTAAAACGAATCTCACATGCTAAAACAACTTTGACGTTAATTTTAGTTGCATTAAACCGACTTAGCAACCCATTCAATTCCTCGCATGCTTAGGAAAACAATGTTTGCATATCATTCATCGTATTACTAACGCGCGTATTAAAAAATCATTCGATATCCTAGTAGAGGCCGCTAATGTGCGGGCGGGGTTGGGTGTTCTTAGTGAACTTCCCAACACGTACCCTCACCCCTTACTCAGAACCGTGGTTTCCGGATGTCCGAATCCATTGGCAACGAGAGTCATTAAATATACGATTAACCGCCCAAGTCGGCATCTATATCGATATGCAAAGGGACGAGCCCAATAAACTCTGACATCGGAAATGGGCCGTATTTTGTATACGGCCCACTACGACATAGAGTGGGCTCGAACGGTTCCGAATAACCATAAAATTTGGTGGCAACTCCAACTTCGATTTAAATTTCCATTTGACCATCTCATGGAGATTCATTCGCCTCCCCAAACCCGCGCGTGGCCGCGTCGGGGTGGACCTATGTCATGTCCACAATTTGGCGACTCCGCTGGGGATTAGCTGATACGTTACTGACCTTCAGCATCCTCAGGGTGAGACTCGAATAAAAATCGTTTGACTAGTACAATACGCGTTTTAGTTTTACGGTTCATGCATAACCCCATATTTTCCCGGGCCGGTACTGGTGACCGACGTCCCACTATACTATCGATATAGTCCAAACTGGATATGTCGAAGGTGTACATTAGCCGATTCGTATGGGTTTTACGGCAGGTTCTAAGCTCAACTCGACTTAGGAAGTCCGCCCCGATTCTCGATAGGCTGTGTACACTGGTATAGACCCTTTCAGACTGACCGAGACTTAGAATTAGAGCATACATGGCGTCGTTATACTGTTTCTATGACTACGTGCTACCTGATTTACAAGTCTTTTTATCAAAATCCGTCATTTTCAAAATTGCATCCTTTTCAAAATATCCAATTTTCAAAACCCGGGACATATACCGAATTTAGGATCCACGATTTTACTCAAAATAGCCTATTTTTAGCCGGTATTATGCCCATTTCAAAACTCGAAAATATTTTCGAACTTTCAAACCCGCTCCCCGGTCCGCCTTTCCGTTTTCTTTTTCAAAAAAAAAGGGGCCGGGCTTCTCTCCCCGATTCTTTCGGGCCTTTCAAAAATCAATTTCAAAACCTTCCTCTTCTTAGGACTTCCCGTATTTAGCAGTGTCGGGTCATGTCGTAAGTCGTCGAGTCTTCTAGCGTCGAAACTCCGTCGATCTTATATCACGGATTTCCTCCCTATCCCAGTCCGCCTTATTATACTAAGGCAAGGCCCATCTACATAAGACATACTCCTACGAAGGTTGGCCCGTCTACCCAATCGAGTCCAAAGTCTCGGGAACGTCTCACGTGAACCTCCTTTCGAACGGGGCCCAGCCCACACGGCTGGATCCTAAAGGAGGTCCACTATTCACAAGTCTTCCGTCTAGATGTCTTTTCCGAGTCATTTCCTCTCTAGTTTCCCTCTTCCTTGCTCGGGATGTACTTTAGCTCTACGATTTGGGTTGGTCGCTGATACGTGGTATTCTCACAGACAGGCCGCCTCACACTCGAACCATGACTAAGGACTCAATTTATCAACTGAACACCGCATTGGCCAAGATCCAAGAACAGCTCGACCAAATCAGGGGCGACCAGATCGCCATTGTCACCCGGGTTAGTGCCATAGAACAGGACAAGCCAAAGGGTGAAGATGAAGCTCACGGGCCTTTAGCCCAATTGACTAGCGCAGTCCTCAAACTGCAAGAGCAAGTCCATTTGACGACCCACAACTCGATCCATACGGAGAATGCCCGAACCTATTCTCCCCTGACCGATCAACTGCCTGCCAATCTCAACTTGACAGGCCTCCCAATGTTCGACGGAACCGAAGACCCGGTATTACATATCCGGGCCTTCAAGGAGTTTATGGCCCTAAAAGGAGTCAAATCGGATATGTTCAAACATCTGTTGCCTCCTCGCTAGAGAAGCACCCAAAAGCTTGGCTCTATAAGCTCGACGCCAAGAAATACAAAACTTGGGACGATGTCGCAACGGAGTTCGCCCGAAACTATGCGGACAATGCGGAAATCCAGACAACCATGCGTACTCTGGAGGTCATGGCCCAAGAGCCGAAGGAGGGTTTCACCAAATACCTCCAAAGGTGGAGGGCCGAAAGTGTCAAGCTGGTCGACAAGCCCAGCGAAAAAGTATTAGTGGAGGCCTTTGTGAAAAATCTCCTCCCATCTTACCGGATCCATCTCCGGTACGCTATCATACCCAATTTCGCCACCTTAACCGAAATGGGTACGAGAATCGAAGATGACTTAAGGTTAGAGAGCCTTACTAAGGCCTCTACAAAGGGTTATCAAGGAGCCAGTTCATCTTCCGGTAAGCCCGCAACTACAAGTGCGGCCCGAAGTATCTTCGACGAGGTTAATTTACTAGACACGTCGACCAAAAAGAACACTCCAGCCCGAGTATTCACGGACATAGGGACTACTTATGCCGACGCCTTACAAAGACTATCTTCTAAAGGCCTAATTCAACCCATAGGCCCAATGCCAGAGGTCCCTGTCGAGAAACGGTCCAAAAGCTACAACGCACAGGCCTATTGCCGCTATCACCAAGGCAACGGGCATGACACCGAAAAATGCTGGAAATTAAAGCATCTCATTCAAGATCTGATCGAGAGTGGGAAGATACCGTTACCCAGCGACAAGCCCAGTAACAAAAACAACCCTCTTGCTACTCATGCCATTTCTGCTGGAGAAATAATCGATTGTACTCATCTCATTTCCCCTTTCATTCCTCAAATCAACGGGATATGGAATGACGATGAAGACGATGTTTATCTGACCAAGGGGGAGACTGTCCCCATCACGGCCGAAGAGATCCGGAAGGCCAAAACCAAGGCCCTAACCGGTACTCATGTCATCACGGCCGGATCTTCAACCCCGGGATCCGCCACTGAGCCCGCCAAGACGGACTCCATACTCGAGGAACCAGACACTAACACGGCCCTAGTCAAGCAACTGAAGAGGGTCCGAACTGATCTTACCATATGGCAGCTTCTGGTCAGTTCTCAGGAACATCGGGTAGCACTTACTAAAGCTCTCGATGAGATCAAGGTGGACTCGTCGGTTACCCCCGCTGAAATGGTAGCCACCATCCTGCCTCACCTCAAAGGCAAGTCCAAAGAAGAAGGCCCGCTTATCACCTTCTCTGAGTCCGATCTACCACCATTTGGGGCTACCCACAACCTAGCCCTATATATTACGGTGATTTGCCGGGGCAAATATCTACCCATGACCCTAATCGATGACGGGTCAGCTGTAAACGTCCTTCCTTTAAGGACTGCTAGGGCTCTCGGCATTACCGAGACCGACTATCTTCCTACTGCACAAACTATCCAGGCCTTTGATGGAAGCCCGAAATCAGTTGCTGGGGCTGTCAGACTAGCCATCATAACCGGCCCAATCGAAAAAGAACTAGAATTTCAAGTGATCGATGTCACCTCATCGTTCAATCTGCTACTCGGAAGGCCTTGGATCCACGCGGTCAAGGCCGTATCCTCCACTCTTCATAGAAAGGTCAAGTTACCTTTACAAGACGGGGTCATCACACTTGAAGCTACTCCAATAGCCGTGTCAAGCTGCAACACGGCCGGTTCAATCGACCCGCGAGGATTCAACTTCGTGGGAATGATCGATGAAGAATATCTTTTTAGGCCCTATTTCACAACCAGCATCGACAAAATGCTGCAGAATTTGGGTTACTTACCGGGGGCTACTTCAAGGCCTGGTCTCCCGGCAGGCAAGATCTCGATGTCTTAAATAACGAAGAGCCGAAATTTGGCTTGGGATATGCTTTAACCCCGGAAAATGTGGTCCGGGCCGACATCCAGAAGGCCTGCAACGTCCTCAAGGGCTCCTACAGCCCGAAACTCAACTTCGTCACTCCAGTATTCGGAGCTGTCCAAACAGGCCTTTACCAGCCCGCTATAACCTATTCTGAGGTCAACTTCATCCCAGATGATATCTTCACTCTCATCCAGGCTGAATCAAAAGAAGATTCAAACCAAGCTGAGCCCATGCTGGGGCTCTTGTTCGGGGAAAGCAAGATAATTCCTACCCCTAAGGAGGAATTAGTCAACCTGATCCTCCATAGCAATAAATTCGATCCGACCAAGCTGATCTCTGAAGTAGGTGCTGACACTGGAAAGCGGGCTTGGAGGAAGACAATCAAATGGACCGACAGCGAGGGCCGGGTCTACAAGCTCACTACCGGCGAAGGAGACATGCAAGACGACGAGTCCGAATCCGAGTCTGAGTCAGAGTCAGAGTCGGAGTCTGAGTCTAAGTCTAGAGGGTCCAGTACTAGGGTCGAGTCTGTAACCCCTTTCCCTTCGAGCATTCCTCTGGGAGCCTCGGAGTCTGTCCCGAGAGCACTCCCCATACCGCCTCTGTACAGCGATTAGATGGCAGCTCTCTTCGAGCTATTTTCAAAACTTTCTATCAATAATAACGATAACCGTTCTGCTTACGACTTGTCTTATTTTCAAAACATTTTCAAAAACTTTACTTGCAATGACATTGAGAAACCCGACGAACAGGTACCATTACCTCAGCATCTAGTCGAGCAACTCGAACAAAGAGAGTCCCGAGATCCGGTGATCGAAGAAACCGATTCCATCAATCTGGGAACCCCTTTAGAGCCTCAGATGCTTAAGTTAGGTTTATCCTTAGACCCCGAGGAGAAGCAACAATTTACGGAGCTCCTCCACGAATTCAAAGACGTCTTCGCATGGTCCTACAAGGACATGCCGGGAATAGACCGGGAGATAGCCGAACACCGTATACCTATCAAAGACGGGTGTAAGCCGGTAAAACAAAAACTCCGAAGAATGAGGCCCGAATGGTCTCTCAAAGTCAAAGAAGAAGTCGACAAGCAATTCAAAGCGGGCTTTATCCAAGTGTCTGAATATCCAGACTGGGTCGCAAATATCGTGCCGGTACCCAAGAAAGACGGAAAGGTACGAGTTTGTGTAGACTTCCGGGACCTTAGTAAGGCCAGCCCAAAAGACGATTTTCCGTTGCCACACATCGACATACTGGTGGACAACACGGCCGACCATGCCCTTCTATCTTTTATGGACGGGTATGCCGGATACAATCAGATCAAAATGGCAAAAGAAGACATGAGTAAGACCACCTTCACTACACCTTGGGGGACTTACTGTTACACCGTTATGCCATTTGGGCTTATCAACGCCGGTGCCATTTATCAACGGACCGCCACTACCTTATTACATGACATGATGCACAAGGAAGTGGAAGTCTACGTGGACGATATGATAGTCAAGTCCAAAGAACGAAACGGGCATATTCCGGCCCTTAGGAAGTTCTTCACCCGACTACGCAAGTATAACATGAGACTGAATCCTCAAAAATGCAGCTTTGGGGTAACATCGGGTAAACTATTGGGCCATATCGTCAGCCAGCGCGGCATCGAGGTTGACCCAGCCAAAATCAAGGCCATTACCGAGATGCGGCCACCTAAAACCGAAAAGGAAATTAGGGGGTTTCTCGGGAAAGTCCAATATATCAGCAGGTTCATTTCGAAGCTAACCATGGCATGTGAGCCCATTTTCAAAAAACTGAAGATAGGAGAACGGGTACTATGGGACGACAAATGTCAAACTGCTTTCGATAAAATCAAAGAGATTCTGTCATCTCCGCCGGTATTAATGCCACCTCAACACGGTTTGCCTTTGTCGTTATACTTGACAACGACTGAGACAGCCATGGGGGCTATGCTAGCCCAGACAGTCAATTCAGAAGAACGAGCCATTTACTACATCAGTAAAAAGTTCCTAGAGTACGAATGCAAATACACGATGCTCGAAAAGACGTGTCTAGCTCTAGTTTGGGCCACTAAAAAGCTCCGACATTACATGCTTAGCCACGAAGTTCACGTACTATCAAGAATGGATCCAATCAAGTATCTGTTCGAAAAGCCCATTCTCAACGGTAGAATATCTAGATGGACTTTAATGCTAGCTGAGTTCGACCTCAAGTTCGTACCATTAAAAGCCATCAAGGGCCGGGTAGTAGCCGAATTCCTCGCCGATAGCCCGGTACCTGAAGGAGGACATACCGATACTTGGGCCTTCCCGGACGAAGATATATTCCATACCGACACAGAAACATGGGATCTATATTTTGATGGAGCATCCAACTTTCGAGGATTTGGTGTCGGGATTTTGCTGATCTCACCACAAGGAGAGCACACCCCGTTATCCATCAAGTTAGACTTCGACGTAACTAATAACGCAGCCGAATACGAAGCATGCATTCACAGGTTACAAGCCGCCGTTGATCTAGGAGTAATGAACCTCCGGGTCCACGGTGACTCATCATTAGTCATTAATCAAGCACTCCAGAAATGGAAAACTCGGAACGCAAATCTCGTAGCTTACCAAGCGCGAGTAAGGGTTCTCGAAAAGCAGTTTCAAAGGGTGGAATACATTTACCTGCCCCGGGAAGAAAACCAGTTTGCAGATGCACTATCCAAATTAGCATCTTTACTGAACATCCCGGAACATCTGACTAGCATGCCGATTTGCGTCGAAAGACGGTCCGAGCCGGCATATATCAACGCTATCCAAGACATCGAAATAACCGACCCAGAACCTTGGTACCAGGCTGTTCTTACCTACTTGACGTCAGGAGAATATCCTCCGGGATCTGAAAACTGGGCCAAGAAGGCCCTACGAAGATGGGCCATTCAGTTCATCCGCACGAACGATGGACAGTTGTACAAAAAAATAGCACAGGGGGCTTTACTCCTATGCATCGACAAAACACAGGCCGAAAAGGTCATGGCCGAGGTACACGATGGCGAGAACGGCCCGCATATGAATGCCCATATGTTAGCTCGAAAAATCGCAAGACTCGGGTATTATTGGAATAGCATGGAAACCGACTGTCAGTTATACGTCAAGCACTGTCACAACTGTCAGATTTTCGGCAATGTCCAACATATGCCGTCATCCCTATTATACACCATGACATCACCATGGCCATTCTCAACATGGGGAATTGATATAATCGGGAAAGTGAACGCGTCCGGCACGGGAGGTCACTGCTTCATTCTAGTGGCTATTGACTATTTTACTAAATGGGTCGAAGCCGAGTCATATCGTGTCTTGAACGCCAAGCACGTTGCAAAATTTATCCAAGAAAAAATTATATGCCGATACGGGATCCCGCACGAATTCATAAGTGATCACGGGACCCATTTCCAAGCTGAAACCGCTACTTTGCTAGCAAAATATAAAATTCAAAGGCATACGTCATCACCTTACCGTCCCCAAACAAACGGAGCGGTAGAGGCAGCAAATAAAACCATTGTCACCATACTTAAAAAGATGGCAGATAATTACCGAGATTGGCCCGATAAAATTCCTTTCACTTTATGGGGATACCGGACGTCAATCCGAACCGCAACCGGAGCAACTCCATACTATCTGACGTATGGGATGGAGGCGGTCCAGCCCGTCGAGCTTGAGGTACCATCTCTAAGGATTTTACTCGAAAGTCAAGTACCTAAAGCAGATTGGGTTCAAGCCCGATACGACTCGTTGATTCTTTTAGACGAACGACGATCTTGAGCCCTTAACAACATCCAGATATATCAAAAAAGGATAAAACGGGCTTTCAACAAAAGGGTTAGGCCCAGAAACATCAAAGAGGGCGATCTAGTCTTAAAATCTACCAGTCGACCCAAGGGGAAAATTCAAACCTAATTGGGCCGGACCCTATCTAGTGAAGAAGGTTTTATCAGGAGGAGCCGTAATGCTGACAGACTTGGATGGGAATGAATTCGTCAACCCAACCAACTTGGACCAGCTGAAGCGCTACTACCCCTAACCTTATCTCAATGTCATTTGCTAAAAATTTATCTTTTTATACAAAATTTTCAAAAATTAAGCAAGTCAATGAGTTAGGACTACTGATCCTACTGTCGCACATCTCGAACTAATAGTCTTGATGTATTTCGAAGATTGCAAAAATCTATGTCTGAACTACGGTCGGTTTGATTCCACTAATCGTGGATACGTAGGCAACCCCTCAAAAGGGTACAACCACTGCAATAACGAAAAGACAAGAACGGTTTTCATTAATATGTCTTTTATTATTTCAAAGAAATGCCTCACGCAAAAAAAAAAAAATCACAAAAATCACGCAAAAATAGTAGTAATATTTAAATAATAAAATTTAAAAGACTACCCGTACATTTTTCCCTTCCCCTTATCTTTCGGGTCACGCGGATCCCGGGGCCGGCGAGGCGGGGGCGAACGTTCCCTAATCACGAGTGGAACTTCCTTTGCTCGAACCCGTTTCTTCGACTTCGGCTTCTCCGCCCTCTGCACGGGTTCAATCCGAGCCCGGATGCGCTCGGGTAGTCTATCCCGAGGACCAAGTCGGTCCTTAGCTGCCAGTCTTGGACCAAGTCTCCTTTCTAAGTCCGTCTGGGGGCCCGTTTTCCCCCATGTACCTTTAGAGCTGGACCCTTTAGTCAAAGTCTTGGTCTTCCCCTTTTGGCCTGACATCAATCGGACCATCGTAGCCGGGGTATCGCCATCATCAAAGAAGCCTCGATTATCCTTAACCTGTTCTCGGCGCAGCAAGTCAAAGGCTTCGTCGGTCTTTAAAGCAGCACGGGCTTTAGCAGAATCGGCTCGGGTCCACTTCGTGTAGGAATCCGATACCCAGATCGTGGGAGAAGCTTTAGAAACGGGCCAAGTGTGCCGGGTATACCATCTTTGCGCCCAAATGTCACACATCACGTCCGTTAGCTGGGTAGATTCACTCACGACCGCTTCAATCTCCGGGATTCTCTGGGCCCGACCATATTGCCTAAGTATGCGATCGGGATAAAGGTGAATCGTCTGCCTAAAAGATAGGATTTAGCATACAGGCCTTTAATCCTAGTATCTAGCTAAGACATCCCGAGCATTCCTACTCCTTCTCAGAGTCAAAAAAAAAAATTCTTTAATCCTTCAAAATTCTTCCATCCAAAAAATATTCAAAAAAATCTTCTTCAAATTTTTATTCCCCAGCACGAGTCATTTCTCCTAAAAAATGCGTTACATGCAAGCTTGGCATAAATTATTATACAGGACGACTCAAGCAAAACCGTGCAAACAACTCCCCAGCGGTATAGGCTTATACGACAAGTCCGGTTCCCCACGGAGTTATCATCATCAAACTCAGGTACATTTCTAGTCTTCGGCCGGCGGGCCCTCCACGCAGGTCTAACGGACCTTAAACGACCCGACCGGAAGTCTGCCAGGTCTAAACTTTGATTTGCCTGGTAGCTTACTCTGACTTTCGCCTTGTCCAAGCCTCAGTCAGAGTGGGGGCTCTGTAGACACCCACATTTTGACCGCCAGGTGTCTATAGCAGTTTCCGACAAACACCCGATGATGATCGGACGCAAACGTGCTTTAAATACTCAGAAACGGGCTCAGAATCATTGGCATTTGGCTTGGGCTCATTATGGAGTACATATCTCACAAAACCAACCTCAAAATCAGGCCCAGTGGGTCGTTTCGAGTCAAATAAGACTAATTTGGGTCGATTCCGACACCAGGGGTAAAACCGTCTTTTAGCGACCGAGTCAAAACCCGGTCAAAGATTTGCCCGAGACACGTGAGTCAGCCGTGACACCTCACACGGCTGATTCCTCACTCTAATCCTACAAAAATCAAATTTTCAAAATATTAAACAAATCCGTTTAAGGATAGAATTCGACCTCAAGTAGGAATTCTATCCAGAAACCGAATCGGATATCGACCGAGCACCAATTACTCGGCCAAAACACCCAAATCAGCCGAAATACATCCCCATTCAGCCGAGATTTTGGCTTCTCCACCAAGCAACGGAATTCGCATTCCTTTCGAACTCTCGCATTTCCTATCCAAAAACCGATTCAAACACCCGACCGAGTGCAAATACTCGGCCGAGTAGGCTCCCACCAGCCGTGTCCCCTTTCTTCTTGGACAAGAAAGCGGAATTCTCATGCCATACAACTTCTTACGTTTCCTATCCAAAGCGGTAGTTCAAACTCTCCTAGCCAAGGTCGGGAATTTCCTATAAATAGCCCCTTGCACACACACTTTTACAACAACGATTAACATTCATAAATATTCAGAAATTATCGTCATATATCATCAAAATTCAGAATTATTCACATCACACATAAGCACCAAACTTAACATCGAAAAACCGATAATATCCCCGAAGGAAAACCGGTCCATTTAAACCCGAAACCCTTCGCCCGAAACTCGCCCAAACCGAGCCGCATCACCGTCACCTCATCAACATACACTCGACGCTCCAAGTGCCCAAGTCACGTTTCCACGAGCTCTGATTCGAGTAGACTAAAACATGTAGGTTGAGGGTGCACAAAACCCGATTTCTCTTTCTTCTTCCCTTCTCCTTCTCGTCTTTTACATACGGGTCGTGTTTTTTTAAGTCGTTCGTCGAGTCTTTTATTATTTCTAATATCGATAATATCAAAAATTATTTTCATATTAACGAACATTCTTAAAATATGATATCAACTTCTTGGTTGAATATCGTATTAAAAGAATTATATTAAAATTTCGACGATATTAAAATCGTCACATCTTTTTCAAATCCCTTTTTTTTACAAAACTTTTTTATTCATTCTAAATATTCGATATCGATTTCATAATCGAATATCGGGTACGACGAATATCGAAAACATAAAATCGAGTATAAATTAATTCATATTTTGTACGCGATTTATCAAAATTAGCAATTTCGAACAAAAAATAAAAACCGGACAGACCCGCACGCGAGTCGCGCCATACCCAGGCGACTTGCGCACGGGCCTGAAATCCGAGACGTTTTTTTAGATTTTTCGTTCGTTTTATTATTTATTCTACGAAACGATTTCAAAATTTATATCTTTTCTAAAACTATTCGAAGTATTTGATATTGATTTCGTAGTCAATTATCGAATATAATGAATGTCGAAAATATTAAGTCGAGTACGAATTATGCAATATTCGTGCGCGGTTTAATAAAAACATCGAGTTTTCGAAAACCGATTTCAAAGCAGGCCACCACGCGACCCGCCGGTGACCCGGGCGAGCCGCGCGGCCGGCTGCCCCTTTTCCGCTTTTTATAATTTTTCGAACTTCGTTTTTTATACAAAACAGCGTTTTAACGATATTTTTCAGATTTCGATTAATATTTATTTTCTCAATTTCATATATTTATTTGCTATATTATTTTTTACAAATCGATACTAACTCGTTTGTTCATCTTTTGTAGCAAATTCATCCTTATTTCATCTTTTGTTTTATTATACTAAAACGAATCTCACATGCTAAAACAACTTTGACGTTAATTTTAGTTGCATTAAACCGACTTAGCAACCCATTCAATTCCTCGCATGCTTAGGAAAACAATGTTTGCATATCATTCATCGTATTACTAACGCGCGTATTAAAAAATCATTCGATATCCTAGTAGAGGCCGCTAATGTGTGGGCGGGGTTGGGTGTTCTTAGTGAACTTCCCAACACGTACCCTCACCCGTTACTCAGAACCGTGGTTTCCGGATGTCCGAATCCATTGGCAACGAGAGTCATTCAATATACGATTAACCGCCCAAGTCGGCATCTATATCGATATGCAAAGGGACGAGCCCAATAAACTCTGACATCGGAAATGGACCGTATTTTGTATACGGCCCACTACGACATAGAGTGGGCTCGAACGGTTCCGAATAACCATAAAATTCGGTGGCGACTCCAACTTCGATTTAAATTTCCATTTGACCATCTCATGGAGATTCATTCGCCTCCCCAAACCCGCGCGTGGCCGCGTCGGGGTGGACCTATGTCATGTCCACAAATGCATATAGGTTCAATGGAGTATTTGTGTTAGCCACCACATTTACTTAATTGTTCTTTACTTCTTTTCTTTTTAATTTGATTAAAGTGTCAAATATCCGTGATCTAAATTTAGTAAATAAATTTTACATCTAATAAGTTGTAAAACTGTTAAAAAATTATAGAACACCTCACTTGAATAAATAGATAGTTGGTGATGACGTATGATTGTTACGACCTTCACTTTTCAGCAAATAGTTGTATAATTATCGCATATTATAATATACTCCGTAGCTATTAGTATGGGCTGGGTTTATACGGGTTTCGGGTCAAATACGCTGGATCGGGGTTATGCAGATTTTGGGTCGGGTTTTGGGTCAAATGCGCATTATTAACGTATTTGAAAAATGTTAATTGTCTTTACTTTAATGTAAATCCAATTTTATTTATTGTTTTCTCAAGCATTTATTAAAAAAAGATGATACTCCGTATTAATAGGGATAAACGTGTGTTATTTAATACTGCATTCGTTTAAGTATATCGGCATATATTGTAACTTGAATTTTATTACACATATATAACAAACTTTGACTCAATTTAAAATTAAAAGAAAAATTACATCAAAAATTGTTAGGTTTAAAATATCAAAATAATAAAAGTATACAAAACAATTTTTTTAATTAGTTTCCAAATATGTAAATATTATTCATTTTCTAAAATATATACTGAGTAAATATTATCGCAAGAAAATTGTTATTATTCATATTTTTATTAATTCTTATCTCAATAATGTATGACGTATATTATATTCTATTTTTAAAATGGAGTCTAAGTGCAACGTATTGGTACAATAATATTTGAGAATTGCATGCAACAATAATAATAATAATAATAATAATAATAATAATAATAATAATAATAATAATAATAATAATAATAATAATAATAATAATAATAATAATAATAATAATAATAATAATATATAAAGTCATATGTTCGGGTCAAATTGGATATACATTAGGAATCATTTTTTAAATAAATGGTGGTAAATTAGGTGGATAAAAAAATGAATTGATTTTAAGAAAAAATAACGCTCTTAAATGCGCTACGTTGTACGGGTTTATACGGGTTTCTACGTTTAGTATAACTATATTCATCGGTGTACAATTGACTACTTTACGTACTCTATGTTGTTCATACTTTTGTCCACCTATTAATAAATAGATTAGCTTTCAGACTCTGAACGAATAATCCAAAATAATCACGGGTATCATACTTTTCTTAGACACACATTTCAATGTGTAACGTGTTGTTTTTAGTTTCTTACACCTATTAGTATACTAACTAACTTTCAATCCCTTAACGTATTATCTCCAAACGATATTGGCTTCATAATATTTTATATAAAACTAAAACTGGACAACCCGTGAAATTTTTGGTAACACACTAGTACTTTACTAATTTACTACTACCACTACTACTAATTTTCTACTACTACTACTACTACTACTAATTTTCTACTATTACCACTAATACTAATTTTCTACTACTGCTACTAATTTCCTACTTTTACTACTACTACTACTACTACTAATTTCCTACTTCTACTTTTACTACTACTACTACTAATTTCCTACTTCTACTTTTACTACTACTACTACTACTACTACTACTACTCATTTACTACTACTAATATTCTATTTCCTCTACTACTACTAATTAAACTACTACTACTACTACTACTACTACTACTACTACTATTACTACTAATTTTCTTATACTACTACTACTAATTTCCTACTTCTACTTTTACTACTACTACTACTACTACTACTACTACTACTACTACTACTACTACTACTACTACTACTACTACTACTAATTTTCCACTACTTCTACTACTAATTTTCCACTACTACTACTACTACTACTAAACTACTACTACTACTACTACTATACTACTAGTACTACTATACTACTACTACTACTACTACTACTACTAATTTACTACTTCTACTACTACTAAACTACTAGTACTACTACTACTACTCCTCTGCTACTACTACTACTACTAATTTACTACTACTTTTACTACTACTACTAAATTTCTACTACTACTAATTTTCCACTACTACTACTACTAATATTCTATTTCCCCTACTACTACTAAACTACTACTACTACTAATTTTCTTCTACTACTACTACTACCACTACTACTACTATTTTTCTACTGCTACTACTACTACTACTACTAATTTTCTACTGCTACTACTAATCTTCTACTATGTACTTCTACTACATAAACAATACTAAAAAAAGGGAAATTCGTTTTGTTTCTTAAAATTCAGCAGTTAGTGGTTGTAATTATAGTAAGTATTAATGTTTTGGATTACTGTGTTAAAATATGATTGCTGTTGTTATTTGTTTTCGTTGTGTAATATGCATGAGCATTGTTTGAAATCTACTCAGACCTACCTAGTGCCCGTTCAAGAGTTACTCATTAGGAGTAATTCTTGGACAGTCCCCGTTTTGGGACTGTTCTTGTGCCTTTCATGTCACTTAGGTGGTAAACATGAAATTGTGTTGTGTTGGTAAGAGCAAAATTTGGTGACAATTCCCTCAATGTTCTTCGATTGCATATGTGGAGTTTTCATATATTCCACATTGTGCTTTTGGAGAACTGAGGCGAATTGCTGCCGAATTTTTCTCTTATCGACATTACACAATTTCGTGTTTATCAGTGACATGGAACGCACAAGAATGAGTTTAGGTTGGAGTGATAAGGTCCCCGGTGATGAATCGTTTTTAAATTGATGGTTGTGAGAGTTCCAACTTATGGTGAAATTCGCGAACTTTTCTTCAAATTCCATGTTGTTGACTTCTTTCCCCACGCCATTTTGTTCATGTCTACATACCCTAATCATTCATAGTTCAATCCATATAGAATGAATAGAGTAGAACGGAGTTGAATGTACGAGAGACTGACCGACAATAAGCGACCGAAAATAGAATTTAGAGACGGTGTGGAGGAGTTCATCAAGTTTTCCTTAGATAATAACCCCCACTACACCAGCGAGCAGCTTAGGTGCCCATGTAGAAAATGTCAAAACCGTGCCTTAAAACATGAAGTAGATGTCAAACAGCATCTATACAAGCACGGTTTTGTTGAGAACTACTACGTGTGGACGTATCATGGTGAAAATGAAAGTAGTCGCCTGCAAGAACCTGTTCGCGAAAATCCGTACCGGGACTTCGTAGAGGACGCACTGCGTACGACGGTTGAGGACATCATGGAGGAGGAACGTAACCCAAACAACTTAAGCGACGAAGAAGTACAACATGAACCCAACCCACAAGTCCTTTGCTTTTTCGAAATGTTAAAAAATGCTGAACTCCTAGTTTTCAGCGGGTGCAATATGAGTCTGTTGCAAGTCGCTTCAAGGATGCTGACTTTGAAGTGCGAGAGCAACATGGCCTTAAGACATTTAGACGGTTGGATCCAACTGCTAATTGACCTTCTATGAGGCACTAAGGAGAATGTCATGGCAAATAATTTCTACGAGGTTAAAAATCTGTTGAAGGGCCTCCAACTCCCCCATGAAAAGATAGACTCGTGTCCGAATGGATGCATGCTGTTCTGGAAGGGAGATTCGGACCTCGACGCGTGTACGAAATGTGGATCCGGGAGGTACAAGAGTCGAACAAAAAATACTAGGGGGAAGAGAGTACCAACTAAGGTTTTGACTTACTTCCCAGTAGGTCCGAGGCTGCAAAGACTGTATGCGACAAAGAAAATTGCGGGGGAGATGAGTTGGCACCACAGTAACTCCAAAATCAGAGTTAGTGATATGATGACACACCCTAGCAACGGTGAAGCTTGGAAGACATTTGATATCAAACATCCCGAGTTCGCGAAAGAGCCGCGCAACGTACGTTTGGGTTTGTGCACAGATGGTTTCTCACCCTACGGGCAGTTCGGCAAGTCGTACTCATGTTGGCCGGTTATTTTGACACCGTACAACCTACCGCCGTGGTTATGCAATAAGAGACAATTTATGCTCCTGTCACTTATTGTTCCTGGCCTTAAGAACCCGAAAGCCAATATGGACGTGTATCTCCAACCACTTGTTGAAGAGTTAAAAAGTTTGTGGGATAATGGGATTTACACGTACGATGTGTCGAGGAAAACTAGTTTTAATTTACGAGCTGCACTAATGTGGACCATCAACGACTTCCCAGCTTACGGGATGTTGTCTGGTTGGAGTACAACGGGTTACCGTGCTTGTCCTTACTGTCAAGCGAAGGATCAAAAATTCTTTTGGCTTAAAAATAGCGGAAAGGTATCTTGGTTTGACTGTCACGGACAATTTCTACCTTCCGACCATCCATTTAGGCATAACTGTAAGAGTTTCCTGAAGAAACAACCCGATGAAACTAGGATCGCATGTAAACGGTTAACAGGCGATGAGATATGGACAGATGTGCAGAAGTACCCTATAATAGTACACGCTACCCACCAATAGTTGAAAAAATTGAAGGACAAGAAGGAAGGTTGGTGGAAACAGAACATATTTTGGGAACTTCCGTACTGGCACACTCTGCTTATCAGACACAACCTTGATGTTATGCATATCGAAAAGAATTTCTTTGAGCAGATTATCAACACCGTGATGGATGTACCGAACAAGACAGCCTTCGGACCAAAAGGCAAAGCAGATTTCAAGGAACTGTGTCTTGGGCGACCTAAATCGTCGTCGTTTGTTATGGACAAAAATGATAGGAAGGCTTTGTGCGATTGGGTGAGTGGTTTGAAGTTTCCGGATGGTTACGCATCCGACTTATCCCGGTGTGTGGACCAGTCCAAGTTAATTTTGAATGGCATGAAAAGCCACGACTGTCACGTGTTTATGTCGCGCTTGATGCCAGTAGCTTTGAAGCAGCTGGTGCCAATGAACACGTGGAATGCATTGACAGAGATCAGTCAGTTCTTCCGAGATTTGTGTTCCACTATGGTGTCAGTCGAGTCCATGAATCGACTTGAGAACAGTATTCCCGAGATCCTTTGCAAGTTGGAGAAAATATTTCCTCCGTCATTCTTCAACTCGATGGAGCATCTCCCACTTCATTTGCAGTATGAGGCAAGGGTTGGCGGTCCAGTTCAGTACCGGTGGATGTACCCATTCGAAAGGTAACGTCCTCAACTCTCCTTAGTGTGACTTCCCGTGCATTGATTACCAATTAAGTCTTACATGAGAGCTAATATTTTAATTTGCAGGTTCTTAAACCATCTGGAAAAAAAAATTGGTAACAAAGCACGTGTTGAGGGTTCAATATGCAACGCGTATTTGTTAGAGGAGACATCAAACTTCTGCTCCTTCTACTTCGAAGAGCACGTTGACACAAAAGCTAAAGACCTAGACGTGGGTGCGCATCAGACTGAAGACCACCAAATAGAGGTGGAACCCTTTCAGTCTGATGTTGGAAGCACCACTGGAAAATGTAAGGAGAGGTGGTTGACCGATGTTGAGTACAAGCAGGCACACTCCTACGTTCTGAGAAACTGTGGCCTTGTAATCAGACCGTAAAAGGAGTAAGTAACTCACATACAACATACCCTCCTCATAATTGGTAGTATGTGTGATTAAGTACAACTGCTGACCATTTCAGGAAATTCGAGGCTTTCATTATGGCAGAACATGCGGAAGTGACAACATCTGACGATGTTTGGGTGGCATATGAGTCACTGTTTCCCTCTTGGCTACGTACTCAAGTATGTTGAAATGCTATTTACTTGATCATTACAAATTGTGTATGTGTTTGGTACAAAATTTAATTGCATTGTTTTTCGACGAATTTTATGTTGACAATAGCCTGAAGCGCTGGAGGATCCCATTGTAAGACCTCTAGTCACTGGGCCGTCTTCACGAGTCAGAACTTGGAGGCGATATACAATTAACGGGTACAAGTTCCGTGCGTTTGTCGAGGGTGTTGACGTTCCAAAACTGACCAAAAGTAACGGCGTATGTGTGTTGTCCACCGAAGGGTCAGATTACTATGGAACAATACTCGAGGTGATCGAGCTGGACTACTACGACAGCCACAAAAACTGCAAGGCCATACTGTTCAAATGTGATTGGATCGACAACTCCCCGCACGGAGTCACTGTTCATGAGAACTACAATCTTGTGGATGTAGACCTGACGAGAAAACTGCGAGGGCACAACCCTTTTGTGTTGGCGTATCAAGTCGATCAAGTCTGCTATGCACCTTACCCAAAGGGAAAAAAGAGTACGAATTGGTCTGCGGTTTTCAAATCAAGGCAAGATCACAAGTTGATAATCCTATCATCGACGATGACGTCTACCAAGAGAGTGTAGTTGGTAATAATCAGCCGATGTCATCAACTCTGATCGAAGACAATGACGCCAATGAAGAAGAATATGTAGTTGAAGTTGCTGGTGCTGTAGGGGAGGACGACGAGTTTGCCGACTGGATTGTTCCTGAGGGAGAGGGTGATGAGGACGACTTGGTCATCGACGATGAAGATGACGGTGATGAGGTGAATACTGACTGGGACGATGATGATGAAGACGGGGACGAGGGGTTCATTGAACCGCACACCGACGCGGACAGTGACAGTGACAGTGACGATAATTAGCAATTATGTAGTTGTTTGTATCTTATTCGCATAAGTTGTACTTTATTTATTTGTAATTGAAGACTATTTTGGTACTTAATGAAATTCTTGCTTTACCCTAAACAAACTGACTCTAGAGTTTAACTTTACGCAAACATATTTTGTAGACGTGATTATGTCAAGGTGGCAGTGGGATGGTGACGGGGACCAGCGGCCATGATGACCATATGGAGGAGGACATGCCTAGGACTCCTGTCGTCCTAGGTGTGGACGCTGTCCAAGAAGTCGGGGCGACGGTCTACGTTGCGACGCCTGAGAAATCGTACCTATCACGGCAGAAAGTGGAGACCGCTACTTGGTGAGTTTAAGTTGTTGTAACCAGTTCTTTTCTATATTTCAACTCATTTATTTGCTTCACAGTATCATAAATGACTTGTGTAGGTGGGAGGACAAGAAGTACTCTGATTTTATGCGGGATTCCGTAACCATGACGTATGCGTCTACCCCAGGCGCCTACCGTAGCTGGACGGAGGCGCCACTGGAAGCTCGGGAAGCTATGTATATGCACTTCGCGGTAATTACCTCGTCTGTGTTTCTAAAGTTTTCGTTGCACGATTTATACATTCAATTGTCGCTAACGAATCTTTTTTTGACAAACAGAGGAGAGTGCGTATAGACCTGGGGTACGACCTCAGGTCGGATTATGAGACTCGGATTAAGAAGAAGATAACCGACATATTCCAGCGAGCTGTCCCGAAGGTCGAGAAGGCGGATTGGATTCCGCAAGAGAAGTGGGAGACATTGAAGAAGAACGCTGCCGACCCAGCCTTCAAGAAGAAATCGACGATTAAGTCGTCGAACAGGAGAGGTGGGCAGGTGGACGGGGTGGCCAAACCCACTAGCTGCCTTGGAAGTAGGAGTGCAGCAACAGCCTTCGCGCAGTTGGTAAGTGCTTATAACACAAGTAAAAAATTTGAGTATAATTCAATATATACTATTGGTAAATAAATGCTGAAAATTTTAACACTGTTATATGAAGGGCCCATCTGCAACCCCGGTCCAGCTCTTGGAGAAGACAAAGAAGGGGAAAGACGACAAGTGGATTGACCCTAGAGGACCGGAGATCGTTGTGAATAGTAGTAATGTTTTTAAAAAATATACTAGGCATGAAAATTACGACGTGATAGTATGTGTTCTAAAAGTTATAACACTGTTTCATGTTGCTGTTTCAGGAGAGCTACGAGAAAGCGGTGGAGGAGGCACGCGCCTCTGATCAGACACCCAACACCTTGAAGATCTTCCACGATGTGACGGGTGGCTACAACTCAAAGAGAAGGCTTTGGGGGATAGGGAACGCCGCGAAAGAGCTCTTTCGCCCATGCTTGAACCGTGGTAAGGAGGTATCTGCGGACACATACCTCCCCACCGCCACCTCGCAGGAACGCACACTTAACAATCGTATGGAAGATAAATTCCAAAGACAAGAAGAGCGCCTGAAGATATTGGAGAAGAGGTGCGAAGAGTAGGACCAATTTATTCAGTTCATGAGGGAACGGTTCGCCATGGAGACCGAGGGATGCAGTGGAGGACCACGCATGAGTAGGCGCGACGATGACGACAACAACGATGGTCATCCCCATGGGTCGGAGCACATTGAGTCCCTTTCGTAGGTAGTTCCGCTCTCTTATGTTACTTGTTTAGACTTTGGTTGCATTGTGTATATATATTTTACCAACTCCTAGATAGAATTCTGAACCTAGCGCTGGTTGTCTTTGTAATATATTTTCATTTTCTATAACAGTACACTGGTTTATGTTTGTTTCGTTTTGTGGAGTTTTGTGAAGAAGATATGTACGAGAGCTTTGATTGGAGTTATTGATGAATTTTTGTTTGGGATGTGCTGCTGTTGTGGTTTGTTATAGGAGTGGGTTGTTTAATTGCAGATTCTTTTATTTCGCGCATATGGGGAGCTGAAAACAAAGAAACGATTTTTTTGTTAATAGGCTTTGCGTGGGATTAGCCGACGCAAAGTCAAACATTTTGTTGACTTTGCGTCGGCTAATCCCACGCAAAGTCCCTCAGTCAATGGGTTTGCGTGGGATTAGCCGACGCAAAGTCAACAGAATATTTGACTTTGCGTCGGCTAATCCCACGCAAACCTATTGACTGAGATTTGACTGAGGGACTTTGCGTGGGATTAGCCGACGCAAAGTCAACAGAATGTTTGACTTTGCGTCGGCTAATCCCATGCAAACCCATTGACTGAGATTTGACTGAGGGACTTTGCGTGGGATTAGCCGACGCAAAGTCAAACATTCTGTTGACTTTGCGTGGGATTAGCCGACGCAAAGTCAAACATTCTGTTGACTTTGCGTCGGCTAATCCCACGCAAAGCCCATTGACAGGGGCGTTGACCTCCATGTCTTCGTATCGGATTAGCCGACGCAAATCATATGCGTCGGATTAGCCGATGCAAAAAAAAAAATTGCGTTAAATTATAATGGCGGCCGTTTGCGTCGGTTAATCCGACGCAATCTTCCATTTGCGTCGGATATTGCCCATTTGCGTCGGATTTGTCCGACGCAATTCCGGCTTGATTTTTGTAGTGTCTTAAGGTGTGGTTGGATAATAAAATGAGAGAGAAAACTAAGGGAATGTAAAGGGAAAAAGAGAAGAGAAAGTGTCGGGAAGGGGAAGGAGAATGGAGATGATACATTTTTCCTCCAAATTCTGTCTATTTTGGATCGAGCTGATCATGGGTCGTACCGTCTGATTGATCCGTCCTGCCTGGCCCAAATTTTTAGCGGGCTTGGATACAATATTTTCAATAATATACAAAGGTCAAGCCCGCGAACATGTTTCAAACCCGCTTGTCCGTGGGTCAAAATTTGACACTTAGTCCTACCCATGTCCGGCCCGAATCCGCATATGATTACCTCTAATCTTTCCAAACACACCCTAAATGACCTATTAATTTTGGACCATGACCTGGACCGAGCTATTTAACTCGTTGGAAAAAAGAGACTACAAAACCTTAGTCTAAAAGCTCAGCTCAAACTAACATATACGTATGCCAAGATTTTGCTAAAAATCTAGTTATTCGATATAATTAATTATTATATACTCCTTCCGATTTTTATTCTGTTTTCTTATTGGGCTGAAACACCATTTCTTCTCTATTTCTATTTTGGGTCATCAACATTTGGTCTAGAATTACCCTTACATTTCTCTCTCATCCTTCGTTTCTTTTGAGCCACACATTTCTACGCCATTATTTTTTACCCCAAAGTAAAAGGAAAGATTATTAAAAATCGGAGGGAGTATTATCATTTTATTTTAATATAAAATATAAATTTAAATTATCTAACAATTTTAGTACATTATTCTCTTGTACAGTTAGTTGTACATAGGTGGACTAACACAAATTCTTACTTTACATAGAGTACTTCCTTCTTCCATAAGTGTTCTACCTATTGTATATTCATTTAGATAGTATAAAATAATCAAATGGATAGAACATTGATGGAAGGAGAAAGTACATTACTCTCCTAGCTTACGACGGGTCAAGTACTACTTATGTGGGGTAGATAAGACAAAAGCAAAATGGATAGAAAATGACTACCTGATTTGTTTTATTTACCCACATGGGTAGTGAAAGACTTGCAGGGAGACTAAAGTTGTATTATCGTATTAAATAGTAACGTTACTATTAGACTTGACAAAACTTGATCTGACTTGTAAATCCGGCCCGTTCAACCCATTTATTGGTAGGTCAAGATTCAAAACCTCTAAATCTTGATTCGTGACTCGATATTTTAAATTACAAATATAGATTAATATTCAATTTGATACAACATTTTTTATCTTTTGATGATAAAATAATTATTAAAATAGTTTTAAAATTAATTGAAATATAAACCTTATAATGAAGGTGTGTAAAATAATATTTTTAAAACAAATAAAAAGGTAATATCAAAAATATTATTTAAAGGTAAAAAATTCGGCGTTCGAAACTATGTTTCACCCGTATCCTAACCATAACCCGTCTCATGACCCGTATAACCCGACCCATAACTGAACTGACCCGTATTATTTTGATTCAGTGTGTATAAAAGTTATTTAAATAAACTATGTAGTTTAAAAAAGTTGGAGACCACATGTCACTCGAAAAAAGATTCAATTATATTCATTTTAATTTTAATTATTTAATCAATTGTTCTATTTAAATATTTTTAATTTCATGAAAATTTTGAATTAGTTAAAATAGTTTAATCAAATATGTATTGTTCAAAATTTTTAAAATTTTAACTATGTTACATTCTTTAAGTTTGTATTTAAAAATCGAAAAACTATTGAAGATTACCATGTCGCTCGAAAAACGTCTTGCTTAATTAATTATATTGATGATTGACTGAATGTTTATTTGATTCAACGTAGTTACTTTTTATATATCAATTAATTTTAAGTTAAATTATCTGACATTCTTATTACTTCGTATATTGTTTGCTTATATATCGAGAGAGTAAAGTTGTGCTCTCGAGTTGAACACTACCCCCTCCGTTCCACTAAGACTGTTCCGTTTTATTAAAATTCTCACATATAATGAGGAAATAGGGCGATCTGTTTAGGACAGAGGTAGTATTAAACCTAACAAAACTTGGCTTGACTTGACTCATAAACCTAACCCGTCCAACCCGTTTTTTCGTTGGTTAACACCTATAAATCTTGATCCGCGACTTGACTGTCATGACTCGGTAATTTAGGATCGTGACTGAACTCGACCTGTCCGTAAAAAATATTTATATGATTGCTATATTAATATTTATATATGAAATGTGAAATAATATTTGCATAAGGTATTTATTCTAGTACTTTAAATGATAAATACGATAAAAAAATAATTTTATAAATGTAATACTACCTCTTTATAAAAATTCTTATTTATATGTATTTCTAAATGACTATTATAATTAATGAATATAAATAAAATACTATGGAGTACAATATAATATTAAATAAAATAAAACTCCTAAAATATATTTTTATTGATATTATAAAAGGTAAGAAAGTCGAAAAAATTATTTATTGTAATTTTATCTAATACGTATTCCGTCTTATGTACATTAAAGTCCAAAAAATTGATCATGTACATGCCAAAAAAATTATGTACATTAAAAAAAATCTGTCTTATAAGGTTAGAAGTATGAATTCTATTTTCAATCAAAATTTATTATTTTATACTATTACTACTAATAATCAATAATAATCAATATACTCAATATAATGATAACTATCTTTACGTGTTACATAATCAATCAATTTTAAGCCCATGCATTATTGTTATTAGTATATATAATATGACATATTACCCGTGTTGCGTATAGTAATTATCGTAACGTAATTAGTAATTAGTGATAAGTGTAGTTTGTAGTGTCTATTTTACTATGTTTTGGTCCCATTTTCCTTGTGGAATCGCTCCTTGGGAGCGATTTATGGGCTTCTTACGCTTCCTTTAGTTCGTTTCAGGTTCCCGAGACCGATTTGGAAGAGTTGGAGAAATTCTGACTCGATACATACACATTTTGGAGCCAACGGAGTAAAGGAACGATGACTCGATGCCTTGGAATCGATCCCGAGACCTCGGGACCCAATCCCGAGCCTCCGAGACCCGAGCCCGAGTCCCGAGAATCGACGAGATACCCATGAGAGGCAAGGAGGGACCAAAAAGCTCTTAAGGGAGGCCTACAAGACCCATCCCGTTCGGGAAGGCCTCATCCCGTTCGGGATGGGGTGCACGTTAAAGGGTGCTGCTGTGGGCCCGTCCCGGTCGGGACCAACCCGTCTCGGTCGAGATGACAGCCCGTCCCGGTCGGGACCGTGCTGCTGCTGCACGCCTTCTTTTGTTTCACTCTCCTTTCCCCTTGTACCCATATATATACTTCCCTCTTGTATTACTAACACATCTTATGATAGTTTAGCATTCCTTAAGCCTCTCAAAAAAACCCTAAAATCCTAGATTTACTTTCACTTATTAGTTTTAATCTTCCTTTAATCTTAGTTAATCTTTAGTTAATCTATTGTAATTAGTTCTTGTATTAAGAAGTTCTTGAAGAATTCTCCAAGCTTGACATCCTTGGGTTTATTTTGGGTTCTTATTTATACAAGATTGCATCTTTTCATCTTCCTAGTGTTGGTATAATCTTTCTTACTCTTGTTCTTTGTTATTTAATCTAGTTTGAATCTTGTTATATTGTTATTGTCATTGTTCTTGTTCATAATGGATGTTTGGGTTGTGATATTGTTTTCTCTTATTGTTGTTAGTTTGTTCATGATAATGAGTGAGTAGTCTCCTTGTGGGGTTAGTAGGGGGATTAGGGGTAGATTATGGATGATTAGGGTTGATTAAGGGAAAAGGGTGAGTCTTTGTTGTTAGTCACATTGTGGGCACTCTATGTGTTTGTTGATATGCTTGTATGAGTTGTAGTGGCCATGCTTCCCATACTTGTGCTCATCTTCTCATTGTTTGTCTACTATGTGGAAATGTTGAGAGTAGTTTAGTCGCGAGAGCGCGGACTAGGGTCTAAGTTGCGAGAGCCCGGACCCACCTTGACATCGGTCTAAGTTGCGAGAGCCCGGACCGACTCTAGCAATTAGGAGGCACCTATACCCTTGATCACCCAAATTACTCATCTACTCTTATGAACCCGACCTACCCCACTTCCTTTCCATATTTGATCCATCATCTTAGTTAGCCATCGTTCTTTAGTTCCATTGTTTAGTTAGTCTTTAGTATTCCATTTTAGCTCTTCTCATAGTTAGTTCATCATTAGTCTAGTTCTCACTTCTCCTCCACCATAGTTTTCCGTTTATCGTTTCTTTGTGTTTGTTTGGTAGCATAGTCTCGTTGTAGGCCGACCTAGTCTAAACCTTGCCACACCGTCCTCGTGGATACGATCCCGACTTACCCTAGCTACCCACTAGGTGTAATCGGTAGTTTATTGATCGGTTGGGACGTGACGAATCCCTACCATCAATTTGGCGCCGTTGCCGGGGACGGTGCATTGTTTAGACTTAGTTTGCTTATTTCTAGACTTAGTTACCCTTCTTTGTGTTCTCCCATCTTCTCTTGTGAATATTTTCTAGTTTTTCTTCTTTTCTTAGCTTTCTTTTCTCTTTGTCTCTAGTTGTGCTTGTTTATTGTCGTTGCCTAGTGCCCACAAAGCACTAGGTGTTCTCACGTTTGTTCTAGTGTGTAGTGTATGCCTAGGAGGGGAGGCGACTTCTATCTCTTTAATCCAGAGCCGGAGAGACTCTTTCGAGCCTTTCGCCAACGGACGATTAACCGGGTTAGGATCTCTCAACCAAGTGCAAGCAATACTCATCAAGGGCAAGCTCAAGGAGCCGACTTTAGCGAGTCACCTCGAGAGACGGCCGGGGGGACCTTCATCAATCCCTTCGGTAACTCTTCTTCTCCTAGTTCCCCCTCTTCATCTACATCAACACCGTCTACACCACCATCTTCTCCCTTATATCCAAGAATGCCGAAGTTTTCATCTCACTCCACTTTCACGGAAGATGTCTTGCCGGGACCGAGTGCATTACCGGAAGCCTATACCGGGAATTTTGTGGCAAAAACTCAATTTATCCAACTTGTGGAGAGGAGCCCATTTAGTGGTTTGCCCACCGAAGACCCGCACCAACATATGGAGACCTTCTCCGATTATTGTGACGCTATATCTCAAACCGGGGTTACTCAAGATCAAATTCGTTGGGTACTCTTCCCGTTTTCTCTTATTGGAAAAGCGAAGCAATGGATCAAGAGTCTCGATAGGACAACCATGGGTATCGACACTTGGAAAAAGCTTACCTTGGCGTTCTACCAAAAGTTTTACCCTCCGGAAAAGACCAATTTGCTTAGGGCCTCCATCACCGGGTTCCAACAAAGGGATGAAGAGAGCCTATATGAAGCTTGGGAGCGGTTTAAATCTTTGGTGAGATCGTGCCCCCATCATGGACTCTCACAATGGTTCTTGGTTCAACAATTTTGGAACGGTCTTTATGAGGACTCAAGAGCTATTCTTAACATGGGCTCCAATGGTAGGTTCACCGAGGTCGATGACGACCAAACTTGGGCGAGAATCGAAGAGATGGCGGTGCATAATTCACAATACTCTAGGCTTAGGAAGGCACATCGAGGAGGCATGCATGAGGTTGATGCTATCACTAAGTTAAGTGATGCGCGTATTTTATATACACTTTTTATACCTTTTATACGCGCATTCTCGTGTTTATTGAATAGTGAAAACTATTATTTTGCCCCGAATTGGCTACTTTGTGGTTGTATTGTCATTTTGCAGAAACAGAAGACAAAGGAGCTAAAACGAACCAAAACCGGGCCAAAACGAAGCTAGAAGAGCTGTTCGCTGAAACGAGCAATAGTCGACCGACTATTAAGATAGTCGGCCGACCATGACTATAGTCGACCGACTATTACAATAGTCGGCCGACTATTCTGGAGCTGCAGAATTCAAGATGATAAATGAATAGTCGACCGACTATTACAATAGTCGGCCGACTATTCCCTGGACCGCGGGCAGGTTTCGTGATCAGCAAGAAATTTCCTAAACCCAAAGGAGTTTCCTAAACAGTTTTTAACTCATTTAATCTGTATAAATAGGGCTTTTCAGCCACATTAGAATGAACTTCTTCACGATCTCTACACAACTTACTACTCTTTAGATTTCTTTTAGACTTCTTCTCTACTCTTATTCTCTCTAGTTTTAATTTCTTCCCAAAAACTCGGTTATTGTAAGCACTTCAAGATTCTAATCGCCTTCATTCCTTCGGTAATTTTATTAATCTTTCTTCCTTCTTCGTTCTTGATTGATTCTTCTTCGTACTTAATTATTGTTTTATGCTTGTCGTAAATTTATTAGTATTCATCATGTTCAATCTAGTAAATTCTTCTATCAATCTTGTTATTATCAAATTAATCATGAGTAGCTAATTTTCCTCGCTAGGATTTAGGGGATCTGCGAATTGAATGTGGTCACTAAATAATTTATAAATCTGTCAATGATTTTGTGTCTGAGTTGTCAATTGTAGCATATAATCGCGATTAGTCAGTTAATGCGTATGATTGATTAATTGAATTCGGTAAACTTGAACCTAAGATCGGAAGCCTGGTAAAAGTTAGACCTGCTACAACACATTAGTTTGCCCTAATAAGATCGGAAGCCGTTAGAAGCATGCTAGGGTGAATAGCGGACCGGAAGGACCTTTTCAATACCCCTTAGACCAATATCTGCGACAGACCTGTGACTTAGACCGTGACCATATGAGATTCGTAGTGAACCGACAATCCTAGTTTTCTCTCCATATTTTTATTCATCTTAAATTCTAGTTATTTCTTCCCTTTTAATTCTCTTTCCTTCACTACTTTAGTTTAGATAAAAACAAAACAAAACCCCCCGATTGTTACTTAGATAGACTTTAATACGAGTAGGATTTATTTGTCTCCCTGTGAATTCGATCCCGACTTCCCTAGCTATATTTTTAGTTAGACCTAAGTTGGTTATCTTTGATAGGTATACGACTAGCTTATCAAATTTTGGCGTCGTTGCCGGGGAGACGGTTAATTTTACTTGTCGTTTTAGTTTATCTTCTGTCTCAGGGAACTTTCAGTTTCTTAGGACGATTATTATTATTATTATTATTATTTCTATATTTTTTTTTTACTCATTATTATTTTATTTAATTTTTTTTCTTCATCATTATGACTATTTTCTATTTCCCTCAGTTTGAACATGAACCACTGCATAATTATTTTGATAGACTTGACTCTTTTATTACTCAAAATGGTTATCATGTGAGTGTGTGGGAGGTGAGTCATATGATTTACGAAGGTGTCGATGACGCAACACGGGCTTACATTGAGGGGAACTGTGAAGGCATGTTTAAATACATGTCTTATGTGAAACGATGGGCACTACTGCAATATTTAATCCGAAACAGTTTGGAGTCAGAGATAAAGAGGAAGGCTGAGATATCGGAGCTTAAGGCGATGATGCAACAACTTATAGATATGGTAACTTTCAAGAAAAACGAGCATGATACTCCACGTGAGTTAGATACTAAAGTTAATTTCTCACATTCCACTGATTATGTTATGACTGAATCTGTTGCATCTTTTAGACATGACATATGCCCATTTGAGGAAGATAATGATGATGTGTATAGTGTTCAATCTCACATCGTTCCCCAAACCCCTATGATTTCTAACTTGATGCAGGATGATGACTTGCATTCCTTGGATACTTGTGAACCATCTTATTCCCCTTCGGAGCAACTTTCACACCCTTTAGTCAAATCTTCTTCTCATTTTGTGAATATTGTTGTGGCAAACAGTGATTGTGAGATGGAAAGTTTTATATTTGAGGAAAATGCGTGTTTTGATGCTTTGAATGATATTCCTTGTGAGGATAACATTGAGGATTTTGGTTCATCTGAATTTGAGAGTGTGTCATTTGATGTCAATTTTGAGATTTTGGAAAGAGAGTTGAACAAAGGAGAAGCCCGTGAGCGTGAGAGGAAACATCAAACGGATGAAAGTTGGGAAGAGAGTGCAATTTTGAATGATACTTTGAGTGATGAGCTTTTCAGTATTGAGGATACTTGGGATTGCGAATTTGATTTCTTTGAAAAACCTATTTTAGAGAAATTTGACTTCTCCCATTATTTTGAAGAGGGATCTCTTTCACCCATTGATTATCTTGATCTCGATTCCCTTACACCTTTGCTTGAGCCTATGATTATGGATGAGGATTGTGAGACTCTCTTAGAAGAGATTCTTTTGGCTCTTGGTCTATCGTTTGATGGTCATCTTCTTGAGAGCATTGAAGATGGTGATAATAATAACTCTTTCGAGGGAGTAGAAGAGTATAATTGTGATGCCGTGAGTAGTTTTGAGTCATTTGACCCTCCTCTTGTGCAATTTGAGTCGAATGATAAGACTTGGGATAATTTTGAGATATTTGGTATTTATGTCTTTTCTCATAAACTGCTCACTACTCTTCTTACTTATCATACTTATTATTGGTCATGCTTGTTAATGTTGATTTCTTATGACCACTTTGCTGCTGATTGGTCTAGCTTGTTTGACAAGCTAATGCGATCCTTGACCTATTTTTTAGGTGATTCACATAGGTTACTAAGATGTGTTTTATATATTTTCTTTGCTGCTCTTGTGTTTTTTTTTTTTGTTGTTTTTTTGTGTGTAGGTACCGTTTTTGCAACGGAGACATCGACAATTCCGACTATGAAGAGGATGCTTCGATGCGGTTTGGGGATGTCTTCTTTATATGTATCTTGTAAGTAGTTTTTTTTTTCCTTTCACACTTTCATCGTCTTCCATATCTTTCCCCATATTTATTGTTGCCTCTTAGTGTTTGCTGTACACAATGAGGACATTGTGTGATTTGGTTTGGGGAGGGTATGCATCTGTCTGTTTTCATCCATCTGCATATTTCTTGCATTTCCGCATGCATTAAAAAAAAAAATCACAAAAATATGTTTTTGCATTTAGTCGAGTCTTAGTTGAGTCGGAATGCTATGTAGCGATGATGATAATGCTTCTATGTCTTTATTTAGTTGCTTATGCTAGTGCGCCATTAGAATTTTTGTATATAATTATATGCGGCATTCTCGCATCTTTGGTTAACAGTACTGAACGAATAAACTTGACTCATTGTTGGCAAACTACTAAGATTTGTAAGAAATTAGAGCCTTAAACTGATGACATTCATGATCAGTTTCCTTTAGGTTGAGAGTAGTACTCCTTATGAGACATGTAACATCAAACTGCATAAGCATGACATTCGTCTCTTAGGTACCTGTACGTTTTTGACTTGTGATTTTGACATGTGCGAAAAAAAAGGCAAATCCTTTTTTTTAATTAATTCCCGTGAGCCTCACATAGCCAAATTGACCTGTTTGACCCGTTTATCAACTACATGCCATATATTGCCTACCCTAGTCAAGCTAGTAGATGAATTAGACGGAGTTATTTTTTTTCGGATTAATTTTGGTACCGTGATGATTGGAAAAAAGGGAATTGAAAAAAAAAAAAGTTGAAAAGAAAAAAATCAATGAGAAAAAAAATCTTGAATGAAAAAAAAAAAAGAAAGAAGAAAAGAAAAAAAATGAAGTGAAACTAGAAGAAGAATGTGTTTTTGCTATGAAAAAAGAACTGATCTCTCTAATTTCATAGTTATTGGTGAGAAGCGATTTTTATAAGGCGCTTGTTATTATCCCTAATTTCTTCGACTAGAGTTTGGTGAGAACGGAATGAATTTTATGTTGATTGTAGTTGTACTAGCTTGGCTTTTACCTCCACATATCCATATCGTTTTGCCCCTTCTTACCCGATTAACCTCACTTTATACCATATGTAAGTCCTTGGCACGTGTCTTTACCCGATAGAATGCGTATGTACGGTTATTAGAGATTGATTTCATGTTAGATTGCATGCATGTTCTTGTAGGTCGCAGTTTAGGTGAGTGTTTTGTCTTTCCATTTTTACATAAACTCACAATATCACCCCATTTATGTGATGAGCGATCCGTGAGAGTCCGACATATACGAGTCTTGCAAGGTTGAAGGTTCAGTATTGTTGTCATTGGTCAAGCTTGTTGTATGTAGTTGTTTACATTTATTTTAATCGTTGCGCATTAGTTTGGGTGACTTTGGAGCATATTCCGCTATGAGCTATATACATTCCATTAGGATTGAGTTATCGTTTTGTGCTTGCTTGAGGACAAGCAAGGGTTTGGTTTGGGGAGATTTGATGCGCGTATTTTATATACACTTTTTATACCTTTTATACGCGCATTCTCGTGTTTATTGAATAGTGAAAACTATTATTTTGCCCCGAATTGGCTACTTTGTGGTTGTATTGTCATTTTGCAGAAACAGAAGACAAAGGAGCTAAAACGAACCAAAACCGGGCCAAAACGAAGCTAGAAGAGCTGTTCGCTGAAACGAGCAATAGTCGACCGACTATTAAGATAGTCGGCCGACCATGACTATAGTCGACCGACTATTACAATAGTCGGCCGACTATTCTGGAGCTGCAGAATTCAAGATGATAAATGAATAGTCGACCGACTATTACAATAGTCGGCCGACTATTCCCTGGACCGCGGGCAGGTTTCGTGATCAGCAAGAAATTTCCTAAACCCAAAGGAGTTTCCTAAACAGTTTTTAACTCATTTAATCTGTATAAATAGGGCTTTTCAGCCACATTAGAATGAACTTCTTCACGATCTCTACACAACTTACTACTCTTTAGATTTCTTTTAGACTTCTTCTCTACTCTTATTCTCTCTAGTTTTAATTTCTTCCCAAAAACTCGGTTATTGTAAGCACTTCAAGATTCTAATCGCCTTCATTCCTTCGGTAATTTTATTAATCTTTCTTCCTTCTTCGTTCTTGATTGATTCTTCTTCGTACTTAATTATTGTTTTATGCTTGTCGTAAATTTATTAGTATTCATCATGTTCAATCTAGTAAATTCTTCTATCAATCTTGTTATTATCAAATTAATCATGAGTAGCTAATTTTCCTCGCTAGGATTTAGGGGATCTGCGAATTGAATGTGGTCACTAAATAATTTATAAATCTGTCAATGATTTTGTGTCTGAGTTGTCAATTGTAGCATATAATCGCGATTAGTCAGTTAATGCGTATGATTGATTAATTGAATTCGGTAAACTTGAACCTAAGATCGGAAGCCTGGTAAAAGTTAGACCTGCTACAACACATTAGTTTGCCCTAATAAGATCGGAAGCCGTTAGAAGCATGCTAGGGTGAATAGCGGACCGGAAGGACCTTTTCAATACCCCTTAGACCAATATCTGCGACAGACCTGTGACTTAGACCGTGACCATATGAGATTCGTAGTGAACCGACAATCCTAGTTTTCTCTCCATATTTTTATTCATCTTAAATTTTGAGCATGTCAATGCCATCACCTTAAGGAGCGGTGCCACCTATAATCCTCCCGTGTTTCCTAGTGAGCAACAAGCGATGAAGGAAGTTGTGTCTCCAACTCAAGAAGACTCAAGCTATGAGAATCCAATGGAGGAAAAAGTTTTATGGGAAGTTGAAAAACCCCAAGAAGACAACCCTCCCCCACTTCAAGAGAAAGACAAGGGAAAAAGGAAAGTGTCCTTTGAAGAGTCCACCCCTAGTGAGCAAAACAAGTACCAAATCAAGTTGCCTTTCCCATCAAGGCAAATGAAGACTAAGGTGGACACTCAATACGACAAGTTCCTTAGTATTGTGAAGAAATTGGATGTTAGTGTCCCGTTTACCGAGTTACTTACCCAAATCCCGGCATATGGTAGCGTTCGACAAGGAAGAGGTCCATCGACAGGAAGATTCATGAAAGAAATCTTGGCTAGGAAGAGGTCCATCGACAAGGAAGATACGGTAGCGTTCACGAGGGTGGTGAGCGAGCTTATTCAAGGTTCCACGCTTCCAAAGTTGAAGGATCCGGGGAGTTTCTCTATCCCATGCACCATAGGCAATTACAAGATCGAGAGAGCTATGTGTGATTTGGGTGCGAGTGTGAGTATTCTTCCCTACACCATTTGTGAGCGATTAGGGATGACGGAACTGAAATGTACTTCCATTACACTCCAAATGGCCGATAAGTCTCTTAACCGACCATTGGGAATGTTGGAGGACGTGCCGGTGCGAATCGGGAGGTTCTTCATTCCGGTCGATTTCATTGTGGTTGACATGCCGGAGGATGCTAACACTCCCATTATCCTTGGGCGCCCATTTCTACACACCGCCGATGTCGTGATCGATGTGAAGAAGGGTAGGATTACTTTTCAACTAGGCGACGAAGAGTTAGTGTTCGACCTCCAAGGCAACACTTCGCCTATGACCGAGACATGTAATATGATCCATGCCACGGAAGACATCGATCTAGGGGAAGGATCGGGACAAAGCTTGAAGAAGTACTCTTATGTACTTGAGGATGATGACTCCGATTTGGAGGAAGATGAGTGCCCATATCATGGGCTTGATGACAAGACAAAAAGCAAGGAGAAGGATGAGCCTCCCTTGGAGCCACATGAAGACCGATGGACGTTTGAGTATATCCCCAAAGACCAAAAGTACAAGTTCAAGCCATTGAACTTGGAAGATCGGGATGCCTCGGGAACGTCATGGCAAGGCCATGAAGAGCCTTGGTATGTGGACGGTTATATCTCGAGCTTGATTGAAGACTTTGATAGAGCCTTCGACTTGTTCCTTCGTGCCCTAGATGGAGATGGAATTGGTTATTGTTGTTGAAAAAGAATGAAGAAAGTACCATCCTTGGTTTGACGGAGTTCCACAAGAACCGTCTCATTGTATATATCTCTTTAATGTTATTCCTTTGGATTTTTGTGAACTCTTGTGATATTTGATTATTGATGAGCGATGCGAGGGAGAGAGTTTGATGTTGAGTTTGAGTTTGTTTGATAGGTATGAAGTGAAGGCGATTCCTAGAGAGGAATGGCTATGATAGAGCTTGGGTTGTAAGCACGAGGATCGGGTTTTTGAAGCTTGGAGCAAGCTTTTGGGATTGTGGAAGTTGAAGAAGGCCCATCCCGACCGGGATGAGGCGTCCCGACCGGGAAGGGTGAGGCATCCTGACCGGGAAGGGTGCCGTCCCGATCGGGATGGGTGTACCAAATTTCGAGCATGCTGTGAGTCCGTCCCGACCGGGATGAGGGCGTCTCGACCGGGACGAGTGAGGTAACCCGACCGGGACCAACCATCCCGACCGGGATGGTCCTCTACTCCCCCTTTGTGTTTCTTCTTCGACAATTGACTCCACCCAACCATTTTATTCCCCCTCCCAACCTCCCTAGCTATCCTAGCCTTATCATATGCCTCATTTATTTCATTGACATGCCCTCACTCCATTTCCTATCCACTTTACACCGAATCTCGCATCAAATCCCACCCCTTATCATTACTACCTCTACCGTGAGTTCTTCTTGAGTGTGAAGCGAGATGGCAACCGAGAAGATGAGCGACGAGCCTCTAATGATCATCGAGACGATGGAGCAAGTGAGTTACTAGCCGCTCGGTTTGGGTAACTATCCTTACTTTTCCGTCTTTTTATCGCTTGTTTTTCATTGTTTGCCCCCTTCCCTTGAGTCATGGGGTCTTAGTGGCCTTCGAGGCCATAGTATGATTGCTCCCGACTCTCGACGACGTGATTGCGTCGAGAGTCAATCGAAAAGTCCAATTTACAAGATTTTCACTTTTATTTTGAGGATTTAGTCGGATTTAGGCGGAATCCGGGCTAGGTGACTTGATTACACCTAGCTCTCCCCTCCCATTTCCTTTTATTTCCTTCCTTTTTATTTTTTTCTCCCCCCTTCCATATCTTTTTCTCGTCTCGGCCCATGGTGACTTGACTACACCCCGGCCGGACACCTTCTACCGTTTTCTTCACTTTATTCTTTGATTTTTAGCCTTATTTTCGTAGTTTCTTTTTCCTTTTCTTTTGTCTCTCCGCACACTACGATTGAGCATATGAGGACATTGCTCGGTTTAAGTGTGGGGGAGCGATATTCTATAGTAGTTAGTTTTATTTTTCCCTTTTTCGAAAAAATCTTAAAAATCCCTAAAAATTCAAAAAAAAAATCACAAAAATCAAAAATATTTTCTTTTTGTGTCTTTTTCTTTTGTGTCGTTGTGTCGTATATTTGTTTTGTATTGTGTGTGTTTTGCCTCCCTTTTCCTTATAGGTTGCTTAATCACCGTTGTTTGGAAAGCTTTGAAGACATCCGGTAATATCTTCTAACCCTCTTTCCCTCTTTATTCCTTGTGATGCTTGGAGAAGGTTGTGTTGAGGTGTGCTCGGGTGGAGCTTGTACATACTTGTGGTGGATTTGATGACTTGTTTGGAATTTCGGGGTGGTGTGTGCTTTGCTTATGTGTTCGTTTTGTCTTGTTTTGTTTTATTTTGTTGCCTTTTGTTTCTTTTCCTTTCATTCTCGTTGAGTCCTTGTAATGTGTTGTGTAGTTGTGTCAAATCAACGATTTCGTTGATCCTTTACCTTGAGTCCACCTAGCTTACTAGGGATTTACTACGGGATTTGCATTTTGACCATTATGACCACCCACGGTGTGAAAAGGCCTTGGTTACCGAGTCTCGTCCCTTAGGTGACCGTGTTTAGGATTGTTTGATTAGTCCAAGTTCTCCACTTTTTGTGGGTTTGAAGGGAAGGCGCCGTCCCGACTCACCCATTACCCTACCTCCTACACATATCCACACAATAAATTGCAAATTGTTGATTCTCTCTTTCTTGTTACACAATGAAATGCCAAAAAGCCAAATCTAGCCAAAAGGGAAAAGAAAAGAAAAGAAAGAAAAATGAAAGAAAGAACAGAATGAAGAAAAAGAAAAGGCACAAAAGCCAAAAAGAAAATAGAAAAGAAGAAAAAGAAATGGCATGGCAACAAACAAATCAAAACGTCGAAAAGAAAGAAAATGCCAAAAGAAAACCCGTCTCACAAAAATAAATCCCCACAAAAATAAGCCTTTTTCCGACTTTTGCCGTGAAGAGCCTACCAAAGGACCGAGTCCCGAGGAAGGATGATAGCGACATTAGTCGGTCTTCCCTCATTTTGCATGTTTTCCACCTTTTTAGTTGGACTAGTTAGGCGGTTTTGGATACGGGACGACCCTCTCGGCTCACGCTAAAGGGGGCGGGGTCTCACTTACCTACAGTGTTGACTAACACCGTGGTTCTTCACTTTTCCACTCCGCCGATCGTCCCGTAGTACGTTTTTAGAAAGTTAGGAGGACCTAGGTAAGTTACCAACGTTTTTATTGCTTGATCGTCATACTATTAGGGTTTAGTTCACCTTGGTTTGTATTGCTAGCTTGGGAACGTTGTCACTTACCTCGAGTCCTAAACCGGTGCTTCTTTCACCGCTTTTAGAGGGAAGCGGTATTTCTTTTGTTTTGGGTGCAACCGTCTAAGTGTTTGTTTGTGTGTTTGTTTGTTTGTTTGTGTGTTTTGTGTCCGGTTGCATCCGCGGTTTTGTCACAAGACCCGACTTGCCTTGCGGAGTGCACTTTTCCTCTAAGTGCACTCGCGTGAGTTGAAAGGGCGTAGGATGCGCTAATATCCATTCGGCTAGTATAGTAGTTAGTATGTGCTTACTCGAGGGCGAGTAAGGGTTAAGTGTGGGGGAGTTGATAAGTGTAGTTTGTAATGTCTATTTTACTATGTTTTGGTCCCATTTTCCTTGTGGAATCGCTCCTTGGGAGCGATTTATGGGCTTCTTATGCTTCCTTTAGTTCGTTTCAGGTTCCCGAGACCGATTTGGAAGAGTTGGAGAAATTCTGACTCGATACATACACATTTTGGAGCCAACGGAGTAAAGGAACGATGACTCGATGCCTTGGAATCGATCCCGAGACCTCGGGACCCAATCCCGAGCCTCCGAAACCCGAGCCCGAGTCCCGAGAATCGACGAGATACCCATGAGAGGCAAGGAGGGACCAAAAAGCTCTTAAGGGAGGCCTACAAGACCCATCCCGTTCGGGAAGGCCTCATCCCGTTCGGGATGGGGTGCACGTTAAAGGGTGCTGCTGTGGGCCCGTCCCGGTCGGGACCAACCCGTCCCGGTCGGGATGATAGCCCGTCCCGGTCGGGACCGTGCTGCTGCTGCACGCCTGCTTTTGTTTCACTCTCCTTTCCCCTTGTACCCATATATATACTTCCCTCTTGTATTACTATTACATCTTATGATAGTTTAGCATTCCTTAAGCCTCTCAAAAAAACCCTAAAACCCTAGATTTACTTTCACTCATTAGTTTTAATCTTCCTTTAATCTTAGTTAATCTTTAGTTAATCTATTGTAATTAGTTCTTGTATTAAGAAGTTCTTGAAGAATTCTCCAAGCTTGACATCCTTGGGTTTATTTTGGGTTCTTATTTATACAAGATTGCATCTTTTTATCTTCCTAGTGTTGGTATAATCTTTCTTACTCTTGTTCTTTGTTATTTAATCTAGTTTGAATCTTGTTATATTGTTATTGTCATTGTTCTTGTTCATAATGGATGTTTGGGTTGTGATATTGTTTTCTCTTATTGTTGTTAGTTTGTTCATGATAATGAGTGAGTAGTCTCCTTGTGGGGTTAGTAGGGGGATTAGGGGTAGATTATGGATGATTAGGGTTGATTAAGGGAAAAGGGTGAGTCTTTGTTGTTAGTCACATTGTGTGCACTCTATGTGTTTGTTGATATGCTTGTATGAGTTGTAGTGGCCATGCTTCCCATACTTGTGCTCATCTTCTCATTGTTTGTCTACTATGTGGAAATGTTGAGAGTATTTTAGTCGCGAGAGCGCGGACTAGGGTCTAAGTTGCGAGAGCCCGGACCCACCTTGACATCGGTCTAAGTTGCGAGAGCCCGGACCGACTCTAGCAATTAGGAGGCACCTATACCCTTGATCACCCAAATTACCCATCTACTCTTATGAACCCGACCTACCCCACTTCCTTTCCATATTTGATCCATCATCTTAGTTAGCCATCGTTCTTTAGTTCCATTGTTTAGTTAGTCTTTAGTATTCCATTTTAGCTCTTCTCATAGTTAGTTCATCATTAGTCTAGTTCTCACTTCTCCTCCACCATAGTTTTCCATTTATCGTTTCTTTGTGTTTGTTTGGTAGCATAGTCTCGTTGTAGGCCGACCTAGTCTAAACCTTGCCACACCGTCCTCGTGGATACGATCCCGACTTACCCTAACTACCCACTAGGTGTAATCGGTAGTTTATTGATCGGTTGGGACGTGACGAATCCCTACCATCAATTAGTAGACTTGTATTGTTTATAAAAAGAATTTTATTTTCACTCAAAATCCGTCTCGGGTTAGAATTAAGAGTCTACTTCTAATTTCACATTTGCTCAAAACCCGGAAATATAAAATAATAATATAGTTAATATTGATTGTAAAATAAAAAAAGCCTCCTTTAATTATATATATTGATTAATTAATTTGATTTATTTGTATTTTGCTTAAGTTATAAAGTTAATTAGGCATAAACCGTGTTCATTATTTTTGATTTATTTTTGTGGGTAGAACGTTATTTTGTAATTGGATATTTTTGTAGTATAATTTTGAAAAACTACTTGATATAGTGTAGTTACTAAAATTTACTTGATTTATTAATGTGATTTATTTTGTATTTAATTAAGTTATTAGGTAGTGATTTCTTGAGTTTTTTTATTAAGTTTTTGTATTAAGATTTATTTTGACATTGGGAGAAGGAACTACTCTCCTTCTTTAAGTTTCTTTAAGTTTTTTCTTAAGATTTATTTTGTATTTAATCTACTTCATTTCTTAAAATATTATAGTGATCTTGATCGAAATTGTTAATTGATTCGGAGATAAATCATTGAAATTTTGTATGTCTATTTCTCTATTAATGAATTTTTATACCAATATATCGTCTTATAGTTAAGATTTTAAGTTGTGAGAATCAGTTTAACCAAAAAATAATCACGAAAAAGGGAGTGATTTCGATTTCTTTTCTATGGGATATCAATTTTGAAATTTCTATTTCCCAAAAAAAATCACGAAAATAGTAATAAATTATAATAATTGCGAAGTATAAATTAAAATTACGAAATAAATTATACGGAGTAATAATTATAATCACGAAGTAAATTTATAATAAATATAAATTAAAATGACTCAACAAATTAATTATTAATTAGTCCTTAATGTGCATTTAATCATTCCATCCTAATTAATCTAATGCATTTATCTCCTCTCAAAAACCGCACCAGCTTGGGAAGATAATCCCTTCATTGAACCTCTTTGGAGACGGCCATATTAAATGGGGTAGCCTCCTCGATTTCCAGCAATTTTCGAAATCTCTCCCCTCTTATAAATGAGTATTCACCCATATGGTGAATTCACATATCTCTCAAATTATTCATCCGCTGTAATCTTAAATTTTCGATTTTAACGCCCGAACACATCTTAGTTTTACGTGCATAGAATTGATTTTGAATGTATTATTCGACTCGAATTTCTAACGTATAATACGTTGAATTTATATACCCTACATCATTTTTGAACTAATAAACTAACTTAATCTAAAAGATATGCCGATTTTGTTCAAAGCATTATTAGTCAACCCCGTGATTTTGTCACGGCGAGTTTTATACTATGTAATTCATATTTGAAGTAGCTAAAATTACACGGGTCTTGGAACAACCCCGTGATTTATCACGAGTTGTATACTAGTTAATGACTAACTAGTGCAAAACCCGTGCCTACGCACGGTTTTTTAATTAATTTTGTTTATAGTGACGTGATAAAATTATATTCCCTCCGTCTAAGCCAATGGTTTACGCCTTTATTTTTTAGGGCTTTCGTCAACACTCAACAGTTTACCTCTCTGTTTAGTCGAAAATTAATTTATTTCTAAATTAGGGTATTATGATGATTAGATAGAAGATTTTTGGATTAGAAAATAGTCATGTCAAATCACATCTTTTTAGGGCCAGGACCCTAAAACTTTGACTCACGATCCATTTCGCTTAAACCTGAAATGATCCGTTAATTTAGGATCAAAACCCGGATTGACCCATCGGTGCGATGACGTGTCATTAAAAAATAATTAAAATAATTACTAAAAATTTATAATGTTAATATTGTAAATTACAAAATTTAAAAAATACTGTAATTAAATATAATTTTTATATCATTTAATGATAAGATATCTATATATAAAGTTAAAAGGGTTATTTGAGTATTTAATTTTTTGCCACGTGGCAGATATTAAATGCTCAAACAACCCTTTATTATTATTGTTGTTGTTGTTGTTGTTTATAATTTCTTTTTTGAATTTCTTCGTTTTTGTCAAACTTAGTCTTATTAATTTTTTTTCGCATATATATGTGTCATCAAGTTTTGGCTTTATACAATGACAAATTTATTCTTTTTCCTTTAATTATAGATGTGTTATAAAGTTTCGGTTTTACATAATTATTAAATTTAGATGTTTTCAGAAGCCTTTTATATTTAATGTTTTTATTTTTACAATTTCTTGCATTTTGCTCTAATTTATTCTTATTACATTTTGTTTTCTTGCTTATATATGTGTTGTTTTCTCATAATTATAGATATGTTATAAAGTTTTAGTTTTGTTATTAAATTAATAAATAATCACATTAGTAAGCGTCACGTACTTTTTGGTTGGCCTTGCTAATTGGTTATATATAGTACTGAATTTTTAATAATTCGCAATTTTAGTTTGTGGGGATAATTTTTTTACTTTGTCGTTTTATTTCTATTGCATTTTCAATGTGTTACATTATTACTTTACTTTTATTTAATAGTTTGTTGTATTATTATATGTTATATTAAGTTTTCTATTTATTAAATTTGTAATTAATTATATGAGCACTTGATCGAAACCTTTTCGGTTACCCTTATTTAATTAATTAATTGTTATAATAATCAAATAGAAAATAATATTCATTTGTAAAGAATGGAAGATTTCAAATATCATTGCGTTTAAGTTACCCCATTTTTTTCTCTGTTTTTATACTTTTCGACAAATATGATTCATTTTATCTATATCTACACATACAGATATATATATATATATATATATATATATATATATATATATATAGTTAGAAGATTTATTTGAAAATTAATTTTTTTTGTCATGTGGCGTATATTTAATGTTTAAACAATCTTTTATATTAAAAGTTTTTGTTTGTACAATTTTTGCCTTTTGATCAAATTTATTCTTATTAAATTACTTTTTTATTACTTATATATATGTGTAATAAAGTTTTAGTTTTATACAAGGTCAAATTTATTCTTATTAAATTTTGTTTTCTTAATTATATATGTGTTTTAAAGTTGTAGTTTTATATATTTATTAAATTTAAATGTTTACCCAACCCTTTTACATTTAATGTTTTTGTTTTTACAATTTCTTGCATTTTGGTGAAATTTATTCTTAGTATATTTTGTTTTCTTGATTATATATATATGTTATAAGGTTTTAGTTTTATTATTAAATTTATAGATAATCACATTATTGGGGGTTACAAACTTTTCGGTTGCCTTTTTTTTTTAAGAAATGGAAAATAAATCTTAATATTTCATTTAAAGTATAAATTTAATGTTAGTATTAAAATTAAATGGTTTTGAAGAAAATATTACTTAGTCATTTAATTTAGGTGTTACATCTTTTCATCTACTTTTGTATTAATGTTCAATCAAATTTAATATTATTAATTATATTTTTTATTATTAAGAACTTCGTATTATACCTATAAAAGTAATATTATAGAGAGATGAGAAAAACCATTTTTATTTTGTGAAATCTTATTCACATTTCAATCGCTTTATTTCATGTATACTCAATTCAATTTTGTAAGAAATGAATTTGCATTGTTATTTGTTTATTCTATTTTTATTTCTAATTTTATCTTTTGCATTTGTTTTTGTTTAGAGAACTTGTACGAAACCAATAATCAAGTCTGCAATTTCTCATTTTTCAGGTAGAGTAATCTTATTTCAATAGATCTATATATTGATTGTTTTATAAATAAATTTCGAGTAACTTTAAATCCCATGGGTTTTGTGTTCATAACGGTAAAATTTTATTTATGTTCAAAGTTGAAATAATTTACAAAATATGCATGATTGAGAAGAGGTTGCAATATTTTAAGTGTTAATCAAAGTAACATACTAATGATAGATAATTATTTTGGTGTATTTAATATTTGATTTTAAAGGTAAATCATCAATAAATAAATAAAAAATAGTAAAAAATGACAAACAAAACTTAATATTTCACTTAAACCATAATTTATTATTCTTGAGAAAGCTTAATATTTTTCTAAAAATAAATTTTGATAATTTGGTTGTTTCACCATTTAATCCACTTCTGTCGATCAACTAATCAAATTTAATATAAATACTTACCAAAAAAATTATGTAAAGCAATGAAGAGATAAGAAAATTGATGATTTCGTATTTACATTTTATTCACTTTATTTTTAGACATTACCTTTAGTTTTGTAAGACATCAATTTGGATTGTCGTTTATTGATTCTAATTTAGTTCTAATTTTACCTTTGCATTTTCTTTAGATAATTTATGCGAACCCAGTAGTCAACTCCGTAATTTGTCCTTTTTCAGGTATAATAATTATATTTTTATTTATCTTTATATTGATTGATTTTATAAATACATGTAACTTTAAATCACATTGACTTTTTGTTGATAAATGTGAACTTTTATTTATATTTAAAGTTGTCGTATTTTACAAAATATGATTGAGAAAAGTTTCAATATTTTGAGTGTTAGTTTAAAGTAAAATACCAATGACTAACAATTATTTGGGGCAAACAAAACTCGATATTTCACTTAAAACATAAATTTATTGTTATTAAGAAAGCACAATGATTTTCTAAAAAAGAACCTTAATAATCTGGTTGGTTTACCTTATCATTTTCTTTTGTCTTGATAATCAATTAAAGTTAATATTAATCATTATATTATCCCGCATTAAGAATTTTGTATTATAATATATTATACTTTCATCTATTTCGTCTTAAAGATTAATCAAGGTTAATATTAAATAAACATCATACTGTAATTTAAAAAAGAATATATAAGGTGAGATGATAAAAAACATTTGGGAGTTTGTATTCACATTACAATCGCTTTATTTCATGAATATGACCACCAGTTTTTAATATATGATACTCCGTATGAATTTGCATTGTTGTTCATCGATTCTAATTTTAGTTCAAAATTTTATCTTCGGGATTTATTTTATTTATTGAAATTAAGCGAAGCCACTGACTGCATGTCAAATCCATAATTTTTTTTTTTCAAGTATAATATTATATTTTTATTGATATTTATATTGATTATTATAGTTATAGACACACTTCAAGATAACATTAAACTTTTTTTTTTCTTATAAGAGTGAACATTTAATTATATTCAAAGTGAAAGTAATATACAAAAAATGATTGAGAATAAATTGCAATATTTTGAGTATTAATTTAAAGTAACAATTTAAAGAGTACAAGTTATTTGGGTAATGTATTTACTATTTACTAAGTCTCAAGGTAATGAACATTATTATACGAGTATATTTTAATCACCAAAACAAAATACTTGTATGAAAATGGGGAAAGTGATCGAATGTAGTAATTTAACAAACAAAGTATAGAGTTAGTATAAATTAAAAAAAGTGAAAATGAATATCTCAATGATTTTCACGGGATTAAAAAACTAGGTCCCATTTGTTGAAGCAACGTGTATAAATCCATGTTTAGTGATACTTTTACAAAAAAATTAATGTGTATAATAATGACGATCTACAATTTTGTACTCAATTATTGAAATTGACTAAATTCGAAACGTTTACTATCCGCTTAGGTATGCAAAAATTGATCGACACATATTTTCGAACCAACATATACACTGAACTAAAGACTTGGTCATGATTATCAAGAACCCGTGCACAAAATTTTGGAACAGATAAACCCGTGAATTTCACGGGTCACATACCTAGTTTACAAAATAATATAGTTTTTACAATTTTTTAATTGTAAATATGGTAAGTATTTTAATTTAATTACATTAACGACGTAAAATATGATTACTATGGAGTATTAAACAAATGACAGAATTCTTAATTGGTAAAAGTAAGACTTCGGAAATTATGTATCTGCCCAGTATTATGAAATTATGCCTAGTACTCCGTATAACTTTTGATATATTATTATTTGGTTATTAAGGAGTATTATGTATTCATTTGCCTATTTTGTAGCCTAATAGTTTTTTAAGGATTATAATTATTCAAAAAATTAGTAAACATAGTTGTTAGAGATAAAATTGTTGAAAATTGGACTCGTATTTGAAATAAAATTGTCTTATGATTCATTTAATTGGGTCTTAAAGTTGGAATAAAATTATTTGATTAGAAAACTCACTTTCCATAAATATGAGGAGCATTTAGGCGAGAAAGTTGAAATGACGATCTTGCCCCTTGGTTTTTGTTTTAGTGAATAGATAGAGGATTAAAGACTAATCTACACTAATCTAAGCTAATCTAACCTAAAGTAGTCTTGGGTTTTGTGGGTAATGTCTAACATAACATAAGATTACAAGAGGGATATTTATAGGGTTACAAGAACAAAGGAGAAGAAAGGAAGCGAAACAACCTGAACTGGGCCCTTCCCGGCCGGGAAGGAGGTCCTCCTTTATTAATATATACTCCGTATTGATTTGCGTCGACAACGGAAAATAATCCATCTATACCTGCAACTCTGCAAGGTCACTATCGTAGTTAATGCATGTAACAAAGGTTATTAATGTAAACCCCCATCTAAGTATTCAAATCCGTTAAACAAAACACAAATAAAAAACACTAAAATTGATAGAAACAACACTTTTAGATTGTGTTTTGGGATAATTCTGGTGGTATTCTTGAAATTTGCATTTTTCCCCCAAAATGTGCCTACTTTTCTTAAAAATTACTTTGCCGGTTCATATTGCATAGTCACGAACTCACGCTTTTATAAAGCCGCGATTTTTTTTATAAAGTTGAAAATCTTGGAAAGACAATCATTATGGAAAAAAAAACTTGCTTTTCTGCATGTATGATCGTCAATAAAATTCGGTCAAAGTTTATTGAATAATTCGGTCAAATTTTGACAAGTCATAAACCAATTCAAAGATATTTAAAAAATCACGATTTTCTTTTTTCAAATTGAAGTTCTCGTAAAACAATCGACTGAGGGAAAAAATCACACCTTTTCGACAAAAACAGGAATATATTGGAAAAAAAAAGGTTAAAATTTCGTATGGGAGTTGTAGAGTAGAGTACGTAATAAGTGTGGGAACAGTGAAGAGCCTATCAGATAAACCAGATAATCAAGTCAATCTTCTTCTGTTTCTCCCATTTTTTTCCGTTTCCTTTTCTCTCTACTCGACTATACGCCTAATTTCACTGTTCACTCTCTCTTATTTTAATTTTACTGCTCCTAGGCTAGTACGATTACTGAGTATACTGTAATTAATTAATTTAAATATAAAGAAGATGTTGTCTCGTATATAACGATAAAATAGGAGTATATTTCTCCTTTTATCAAATTTCCTCTACTTTCTGCGGAGTATCTGTTTTTCCCACTTTATTTTGTTCTTCTTCTTCTTCTTCAACTTCAACTTCAACTTCAACTTCATTATTATTATTCCACCCTTCTTCTACAAATATTCTCCTTTTTCTTTTCACACTAGACACCTTTTGTTTCCTTTTTTTTCTTTTTTTGGTGAAAGAAAGAAAGAAAGAAAGAAAGAAAGAGAGAGAGCTTTGAAGGTCTCAACAATGGCGGATATAACCCATCTTCCCATGGAGCAACTCCAAGACCTTGAATATTGCATAGACTCTAATCCTCCTTGGGGTACTTTTTTTTTTTTTTTTTTTTATTTAATTATTTATTTAACTTGACCTCAAAAGAATAACTGAAATTTCAAAATTTGGTCATAATGAGTGTGCTTCACTTTATTATCTTCCTCATTTTTAGACCTATCATCAATGTCCCACCACCATTGAAAATACCTTCAAAACACTCTTTCTCTTTTTTCCCCTGGGTTTTGGTAATCAAACCATCATGGGTTTGCCATTTTTGTGTGCTTTTTTTAATTGCTTCTTTTTGTAATCTCATACTCCTTTCAACTATTTTCTCTGTCTTCCCTATTATGCATCATTTTGAAAGTTGGAAACTTTGCATTGGTTCCACAACTACCATTTATTATTATCGGTTTTTCTATCGTGTGTCAGTGGATACACGTTAGAAAAACCGATTACTTTAGTTTGGTGTAGGAAATATGGAATAAAATTATATGGAAAATCGAAGAGTTTATCAATAGATTCTTATACTAAGAGTTCGTATTAATTATAATTTAAATGTGCGAGTAGGTAGTTTTATTTCATTGTGTAAGACGATCTCACGTATAACAAAAAGGTGTATACATTTGTATGTAATGGAGTAGAGAGTAATAAATGAAGTAGAAGTTGACACACGTGAGGTGACATGAGACCGTCTTACGCCGTAATTTTATTGTAAATAGTCACAGCTATCGATGTGTGTCTGGTAAGTTCCTGCCTGCCTGCCTGCTGCCTGTATGCTGTATTAATGTTACTACAGTGTCACATGTTTAAAGCTTCATTGATGTTTGTCATTTGTCAAGTACTCGAGTGTGTTCAGAATGCGCATATTATTATGGATTTTGTCAATTTTATGATTTTACCTGCCATCTCTTCCTAATTTTTCTTTTTTCAACTTGTTTCTTTCTATCATGCCATCTTTTTTTTATTCTATGTTATTACTCCCGCTGACTAATAGTATGATGTTAACGAGGTTCGAACACAGGTCATGAACAGACTTCGGCATGACTAATAATGCCATTTAAGATTACATATACAACTGTGGTTTTACATTCTTACTGTTGCAGACTTATAGAACGCGGATAGTTATAGCAATGTAGGAGTACTAGAACAGAGTGCTTCATACTGCATACATACTGTTAATTCCAGTATTTCTGTACAGCAAATTAGTGGCAATATTTTAAGTAATTTTTTTTTTCTGTTTTGAAATTTTCTGTAAACATTACAGTATTAGTTAAGAGATTTTACGGAAGGTTAGTTGAGAGATTTATGTTTCTTTCATTTATTTCTCCATTTGATTTTTGTTTTGCTCACTAATAGAGTAGTTTAGAGTATTATGAAACTACCCTTAATTGATTAGTTGTAATGTGGGTAGAGATTAGGAGCTCTTTCGGAACGATTATTGCGTGACCCTGAAAATTGGGTTTCTGTTGCGAGTTAGGAAATCCACTTGTTCCGACATGTACATGGGGTGAAACTTCTACTTAACATGGTGTATTTCGTCCCGGGTTGTGACAATACAAAACTTTCTTGTACCAACTACCAAGTGGAAAAGATCAAATTTTTGTAGCCAGTCATGAACTTTCAGTATGCTTCAATTCCAGAGTTATTGTTTATCGAGCTAGTAAATTCAACTTCGACTAATATTAGATTTTTGTGGATTCATTTTCTGAGATAGAGATTATAGTTTATAAGAAGCATTAATGTGAATAAGGGCTGTAGATTTTAGTGTTTAAACCTAATGCAAAAATTCAATTTAATGCATATCTCATGGGAGACTGTCTTAGATTAAGATATTCTAAAACAACCAATATATGTCTAGAATCTTGGGAATTTGGGGTCGAAAGATAAATGTTTTAATACAAGGACTAAGAAAATCTTACACTAGCATTTGTGTTCGCCGATTATGTAAGGTAAGGGAGATGGAATGAAATAACATACAGATTCTGAGTCTGGAGCTCTGGGACTGTGTTTTCCGGTGACATAGAGCGCTGAGGGTCAACGAGGTTAAAATAATGTGTCAGATGAGCAAGAAATAATGTGAAGTATCAGTCTTCAAAAAACAGTCTTTCTACATTCTGTGCTCAAGGTTGTGTTGCTTGTCTTCCATCGAAATCCGCCAGCATATATTTATTGTGTTATGATACGAGTAGTTGGTCTTCTTTGTGCTTTATTGGGCCGTAAACACGGATGACAAATGTCATTTGTGCGGTAAATTCTTTTCAATATATATTTGATGTGTTGGAGAAATATGTTGCAGCTGAAACCATCCTTCTAGCATTTCAGAACTACATATTGATGCTGGGTACCAGTGTAATGATCCCGACAATGCTTGTCCCGGCAATGGGTGGATCTGATGTAAGCTATTCGCCCGTCTAGCATTAACCTTTTAAAGTTGTAAGTCATATTAAACTTGGCAAATTGTTTAGTTGTGTCAGCTTTAGGTCATCAGGTCTTTTCAAATAGGGTATGGTTTGGTTCGACTTGGGTTTAATTCAGTTTGTGTCTTTCTCGAGTCGAGTTATGTTTATTTCAGTTTTGTCTTGAATTGAGTCAAATGAGGGAGAGTTGGCCAACTGAAAGTCAGTTACATCCACTTACTCTTGCTCAAATGACCAGGGTGATAAAGCTCGAGTTATACAAACTCTGCTATTTGTAGCGGGTATAAACACACTTCTCCAAGCACTATTTGGCACCAGGCTTCCGGCAGTAGTTGGAGCATCTTTTTCTTATGTCATCCCCATAGCTTACATCATCAATGACTCATCCCTGCAGCGTATACCTGATAATCATGAAGTAAGTTTCAATCTTCGCTTTGTCTAACTCTTTGGAAGTCCCTTTTTTTTTGTATCATGATTTGAAAAGACATAAATCGCGCATAGACTATTGAGTGACTGAGGTGCTGAAACTTGAAAGTATAGAGCAACATGCAAACCATTCAACGGAAGTAGCCTTTTTGTGTTGCTTCATGGTTTGTCTATATTGGAAGTACAGTTGATGGTCTCAAAGTAGTTATGCATTGCTGAATGCTGAATGCTGACACACAACTATGTCTTACTCAGAGATTTATACAAACTATGCGAGCTATTCAAGGAGCTCTGATTGTGGCTTCAAGCATACAGATCATCTTAGGTTACAGCCAGTTATGGGGCCTTTTTTCTCGGTATGTCTATGTCTTTAGGAAGCGGAGTTCTTTTCCAATGTCGACTCTCCTTTTAAGAAAAAGATCCGCGAAACCAACTAGCTATATTTATAAACTAAATATTTTCGCTTTCCCTGCATAATTTTATTTTCATGTTTTACGTGTTATTGATGATTTCAAATTATCGCGCAGGTTCTTTAGCCCTCTTGGAATGGCACCTGTGGTGGGATTAGTGGGCTTGGGTTTGTTCCAACATGGATTTCCTGCGGTAGGTACTATTAAGAGATGCACTGCTTTCGTGCTTGAATATCATTTTTTTTTTAATTATATAAACATCCAGATTCGATGTTATTTTCACTGAAAAGCCTGTTTCTACTTGAGTTCACATGTTTGCTCAAGTTCACTATCTTATTCTATCCTTTTCTTCCAGTTAGGAAATTGTGTGGAGATAGGTCTTCCAATGCTGCTGCTGCTGATTGGATTTTCTCAGGTAACTTAAATCACAGATTATCACATTCACAACAGCTGATTATTAAATTACTGAACTTCTGTTTGTGTTGCAGTATCTTAAGCATGTCAGACCGTTGAAGGATGTACCGATCTTTGAGAGGTTTCCGATTATTATATGTATCAGTATCGTATGGGTTTATGCTGTTATCCTGACAGCAGCTGGAGCCTATAGACATACTCCCATTCATACGAAGAATAGTTGTCGAACTGACAGAGCAAATCTCATATCAACGGCCCCATGGTAAATATCTTTTGCCATCAAAACACTGTTTTGAGACCGATTCCATGGTTCTGAAAACCGATTATTTATGCAGGTTTAAATTTCCATATCCATTGCAATGGGGCCCGCCTACATTTGCAGCCGGCCATTGCTTTGCCATGATGTCTGCTGTATTTGTCTCGATGGTTGAGGTATGGACGATAATTGTTATTACTAGGAAAGGACAACAATTTATTTCAAAGTTTGACAAGTTCTCGTATTAAGCGGTCTCATAAAGAATTTCCTTTTGCCTTACGTCATATTTATACGAGACACTCTTAGACGACTAGTTTTTTTTTTTTTTTTTTTTTTTTTTTTTTTTTTTTTTATGTTGAACCTTCGATTCTATGGCTTATTACATTGGTACATGACAGTTTTCATTGACAAACGATGCAGTCAACAGCTGCTTATAAGGCAGCATCCAGGCTTGCGATTGCCACCCCTCCTCCAGCTTATGTTTTGAGTCGAGGAATCGGATGGCAGGTAAACCTCTATACGGAGTAGATAATAGCATGCCTAGATCGGTGAGTTGCAAACCATTACAGTGACAGATTGACAATAGGATAAGAACAAAGAAATAAATACTCAAATTCATCTAAATTCTTTCCCTACAAATTTCAGAAGCTGAAGATATATGTTCTCCTTGTAGGGGATTGGAGTTCTACTAGATGGTTTGTTTGGAACATGCAGCGGATCTACAGTTTCTGTGTAAGAAGTGTCAAATAAGCTATGTATGATTCACTTGACTTTGTCTCGCCTTCTTATACTGAATCTTACCTCTCATCACATCAACTCGCAGTGAAAATGTAGGATTGCTCGGGTTGACCCGAGTTGGAAGCCGTAGAGTAGTTCAAATTTCAGCTGGATTCATGATCTTCTTCTCTATTTTAGGTTGGTATTAATTGTAACCTTGCATACTGAAGCTCCAACTATTACGCGTGAAAACCAACCCGATCCTTATATTGTTCATTTAGTTATCGAGTTAATGGGTTGGACAGTTGGAGTTACGTGTAAGTATAAGCTTTTGCGCTCTCGCAAATATATAACCAAAGGGGTCAAGTAATAACTGTTTCATTTTATTGCAGGAAAATTTGGGGCTGTTTTTGCATCTATACCTTTCCCTATATTTGCTGCTTCATATTGCGTTCTCTTTGGCCTCGTTGGTATGTCTAGGAATTGCCATCTCATCTCGTGGTTTTTTGTTACATCTCCCTGTTGTGAAGTGTCTGGTGGTTTGTTTGCAGCATCGGTTGGACTGTCATTTTTACAGTTTACAAACATGAACTCAATGAGGAATCTGTTTATAACGGGTATTTCACTCTTTCTGGGGATATCTATACCTCAGTTCTTCGTGGAGTATCTTCCTCATCACGGCCTTATTCGGACCAATGCAGGCTGGGTGAGTACTATCCTCCCAGCTATTCAATGCAGTAGGGGGTCATCCGAGTCAGGTGACTGATGTGATTGTTTGCATGCATGCAGTTCAACGCATTTGTGACGACTATATTTGTATCATCTCCGACAGTAGGGTTGATGGTGGCGGTGTTCCTAGACAACACATTAGAAGTAGAAAGATCAAAGAAAGACAGAGGGATGCCGTGGTGGGTGAAGTTCAGAAGTTTTCGAGGGGATAATAGAAACGAGGAGTTCTACACTCTGCCCTTCAACCTGAACAGATTCTTTCCTCCAACATAAAGACTCTTAAAATCTCTCCTCGACTCAAGTAAGATTTATCAGCATCATACGAGTAGTATTTATTAGCTCTGATAAAGCTAACAAACAACCGTCTTTAAGATTTTCAGAGTATTCATGAAGATGGAAATCCATGAGCATGAGTCACAAGTGGCATAAGTTTTGATTCAAAATATGCCCGAGAGCAAGGCAAAGCTGTCCTTCCTTCCTTCCTTCATAACTCAAAAGTCTGGTCTCATTTTTTTGTTCAAGGTTAGAATAGGGAGTAGTAGTAGTAGTAATCTAGTAGATCCATTCATCCCAATAATAAAAGTGCTACTATGTTTTTTGTTTTTTCAAAAGCTTGTAGTATGATTGATTGGTGGCCTTCATACTGTACATTCCTTTTTCAATCAATTCATTGTAAATCCATTTATTAACACTTTTCTCTCATTTTCTTTCGCCTCTTGTTCATCGTCAAATCTATCTTTTTAGTGTATTATTATTGATAGTTGATACGGAAGTAGTACATGTTTTTGTATCTCGTATTGGGACTGTGAGATCGAACCTATCAGGCTACCATTATTACTTTAGGTAAACTTGAAAGAAATATGTGGTGACTTTTTTTGCATTGATTGAATGGGGGGCATATTCGTTAACTGTCAATTTTACTAGGACATACACTAACAAAACAGGTTTTCTTGCTGTTATGAATGTGGAAGTCTTCTTCTTTTTGGTTGTTGAGATAAAGAGGGTAGGGCTTAAAAGATGCTTGGCATATTGAAAAGATGATGAGTTTGGAATATATTGCCACTGCAAAAAGTCGACATGAAAACCAAACATATGCTCACAAATCCACAATCATAGTACTACTCCTATCATTTTGTCAATAAGAGAGCCATGTTTAATCCAGCCCACAAAACTGTAAAGTGGAGTAATTAACTAGTACAGGTACGGTATATGTAGTGCGGATTCCTTGTCCCATTTTTATGTCTTATCTATGTGCCACACGATAAACTAGATGCCACATTGTAGACACCCGCATTTTGACTGCCAGAGTGCCAGGTGTTTATGGCAGTTTCCAAAAATCACCCGATGATGATCGGACGCTAACATGTTTCTACGCGCTCGGATGCGGGCTCAAATCCATTAATCGCTGGCTAACACACTTACAGAGTACAAATATCACAAAATCAACCTCGAATCCAGGCCCAGTGGATCATTCCGAGTCAAACAAGACTAATTTGGGCCAAAACCGACACCGGGAATAAAACCGACTTTTCACGATTGGGTCAACCCCGGTCAAAGTCATTTCCGAGACACACAAAACAACCATACAACCATCAAAAGTCCAAGTCAAACACAAAACCCATCAAGCAATCGAGGTCAAGGTCCAAAACAAGACCCGTGCGACCCATCTAGGCCACTCGATCGAGTGACCTATCCACTCGATCGAGTGGGCCGACTTTGAGCCCGACGGCTGGCATAACGGGCCACTCGACCGAGTTGGCCTCCTACTCGGTCGAGTAGCCCTAAATCGATGCCCTAGCCTAGCCTATATATACACCCCATGCAACACCCTACAACACATCTTTTGACATCTACAAAAAAACCCTAGAGCACCCTACACTACGTCTTCTACAAACCCTAGACGAACCCTAAGCAAAACCCTAGCAAATCGACATTAAGCAAACCCTAAACCTAGCTTAAGGAATCGAACCCAAGCCACCACAACTTAGCCTCCATAAACCTCGAAGACTCTCGTGTCATAGCCGCGTTTACGAGCCTTAGTCCGAGATAAAAACATGTAGGTTGAGGGTGACAAACCTCTTTCTTTTCCTCCTTTTTCTTTGCGTCGTCATCTTCCTCTCTTTCCCGTTTTTTTTCGTTTATTATTATTATTATTATTATTATTATTATTATTACGCTTATTATTATTATTATTATTATTATTATTACGCTTATTATTATTATTATTATTACGTTTATTGTTGTTATTATTATTATTATTATTATTATTATTATTATTATTATTATTATTATTACGTATATTATTATTATTATTATTATTACGTTTATTATTATTATTATTATTATTACGCTTATTATTATTATTATTATTACGTATACTATTATTATTATTATTACGTTTATTATTATTATTATTATTATTATTATTATTACGATTATTATTATCATTTACCTCGTTATCATTATTGCATCATAATATCGGTAATATTGTTAGTATCAAAATATTAAAATACTCATTGATTTGTGTCAAGTAAGAAGGATATCGGGATAAGAACACACGAACATACAAGTGTACTGCACACAGCGTTGACGGTCGCTTATCCCGGTACCCCGATTATTTGATTATTGAGATGAGTCAACTTAAACAAGAATTCGTCATTATTTCTCGTCGTTATCATCCTTAATATTGCATTCATCGAATTTTCTAAAACCAACTTTAATAAGGGTCGAAACCCGTTGACACGGATCCGACATCACGATCTCTAGGGATTTATCGATGTCGGAGAGTCGAGGGAATCAAGTTCTTTTGTTATTTAATCAAAGAGTCAATCTTTCTAAATCGCATCAAATCAACTTAGGGCAATTTTCGTTGATGCTAAATAATTGTCAAAACAATTCTTTAGAATTATGACATTATTAACGCAGAGAAAATTTAATCATATCTCAATGATCAATTTAAAACGATTTTCGACATAAAACATGATTTTACAAATGAATCTTAATTCGTACAGATGGCACTCGACCGAGTGCCTAGCCCACTCGGTCGAGTGGCACCTCAAAATCAAGTCAGAATGCTAATCACGATCACCACTCGATCGAGTGTCACAGTGACTCGGTCGAGTGGCCATGTACTCGACCGAGTTGGTCAATCACTCGGCCGAGTACGGTCCATAATGCAAAACAGAGTCACTTTTTACAGGCCTACTCGATCGAGTCCATCGACCACTCGATCGAGTAGCCTCATAACGACTAAAACACAAGTCGTACATTATCCTATTTTTCAAACTCGATAGTATTTTACGACTTTGGTCAACATGCGTATAATTAATCACATGTATACTATCTTTTCAAATCATGCATCCTCATATTTGCATCTTTTCAATTCAATTCAATAAGTTGCAAACCGTTATTATTCGTTTCTTTACATCGTTTACTAACGCGTTTTTTTTGTTTCTTTTGTCGATTTAATTATTATTCGTTTATTATACTAAATGAACCCGCATGCTAAAATACAACTTTGACGTTAATTTTAGTTGCATTAAATTGACATAGAAACCCACTTTTCGATTCCATTCGCATGTTTAGGGAAAGTAAATCTTTGCATATCATTTTCCCGTTTTACTAGCACGCGTATTAGAAAGTCATTCGAGTTCTTAGTAGAGGCCGCTAAAGTGCGGGCGGGGTTGGGTGTCCTTTGTGGGCTTCCCAACACGTACCCTCACCCCTTACTCAGAACCTCGGTTTCCGGATGCCCGAAACCGTTGGCGCACGAGAGTCTTTCAATATACGATTAACCGCTCAAGTCGGCATCTATATCGATATGCAAAGGGACGAGCCCGATAAACTCTGACATCGGAAATGGGCCGTATTTTGTATACGGCCCACTACGACATAGAGTGGGCTCGAACGGTTCCGAATAACCATAAAATTCGGTGGCGACTCCACATACACCTAAATTTCAATTCGATCCTTCTCATATGAAGATTCATTCGCCTACCCAAACCCGCGCGTGGCCGCGTCGGGGTGGACCTATGTCATGTCCACAATTTGGCGACTCCGTTGGGGATTAATTGATGCGTGACTTACCATCGGCATCCTCAGGGTGAGACTCGAATAGAAATCGTTTGACAAATACAATACGCGTTTTAGTTCTACGGTTCATGCATGACCCATATTTTCCCGGGCCGGTACTCGCGACCGACGTCCCACTATACCGTTGATGTACTCCAATATGGATATGTCAAAAGGTGTCCATAGTCGATTCGAGTGGGTTTCGCGGCATGTTCTAAGATCAACTCGACTTAGGAAGTCCGTCCCGATCAACGTCTAGACTATGTACACTGGTATAGACCCCTTATAGACCGACCGAGACTTAGTATAGAGCATACATGGCGTCGTTATAATGCTTGTGTGACTACGTGCTACTTGGCTTCCGAGTCGTTTTCAAAAACCGTCAATTTTTCAAAATTGCATCCTTTTCAAACTATTCAATTTCAAAACCCGGGACGCATACCGAATTTAGGACTCATGATTTTACTCAAAATAACCTATTTTCTAGACGGTATGATGCCCAATTCAAAACTCGAAAATACTTTCGAACTTTCAAAACTCGTGGCCCAATAACTTTTCGTTTTTTCGGAAACTGGGCCCTCAAACCGATTTTTCTCGGACCTTTTCCAAAACAATCAATTTTCAAAACCTTCCTCTTCTAGGACTTCCCGTATTTAGCAAGTGTCGGGTCGTGTCTTAAGTTGTCGAGGTCCGTAGCGTCGAAACTCGGTCGATCTTACATCACAAGTTTCTTCCCCTTCCCAGTCCGCCTTATTAGACTAAGGCAAGGCCCACCTACGTAGGACAAACCCCTACAAAGGAGGGCCCGTCAGCACAATCGAATCTAAAAGTCTGAGGATGTCTCACGTGAACCTTCCTTCGAACAGGACAAGGCCCACCCGCCGAATCCTAAGGAAGGCCCACATTTCACAAGTCACCCGTCTAGGTGTCTTTTCCGAGTCATTTTCCTCTTTTAATCTCGTTCGGGATGTACTTTCTATTTCGGGATTTTGGACTAGTTTCTGATTACGTGGTGTTCTTACAGACAGGCCACCCGAAACCAGACATCAACGCAAAATGGACGAGTTGAAAAACGCTCTGACCAAGATCGAGACTCAACTGGCCGTCATCCAGGCCAATCAAGCGACCTTATCCACCCGCCTGAGCACCGTAGAAAAGACGGTCCCCATCGAAGGAGGTGAGCCCGCCGGGCCCATGGCCGAGCTAGTGAGTATTGTTCGTAGGATCGAGGAACAAGTCCATTTATCAACGAACAACTCGATCCACACCGAAAATGCTCGTACTTATTCACCTTTGGATAACGAGCTACCTGCCAACCTCAACTTAACGGGACTTCCTATGTTTGAGGGTACCGAAGACCCGGTCCACCACAGTCGGGCTTTTAAGGACTTCATGGCAGTCAAAGGGGTGAAGTCAACTATGTTCAAGCACCTTTTCCCTTCTTCCTTGGAGAAACATCCTAAGGCTTGGTTCTACAATCTCGATGCCAAGAAATACAAAACTTGGGACGACGTGGCTACCGAGTTTGCTCGGAACTACGCCGATAACACTGAGATCCAGACTACAATGCGTACTCTGGAGGTAATGGCCCAAGAGCCCAAAGAAGGGTTCACAAAGTATTTGCAAAGATGGAGGGCTGAGAGTGTGAAGATGGTCGAAAAGCCCAGCGAAAAAGTGTTGGTGGAGGCCTTTGTCAAGAACCTCCTTCCATCCTACCGGGTCCATCTTCGGTATGCTATCATCCCCAACTTTGCCGCCCTTACTGAAATGGGCACCAGGATCGAGGATGACCTAAGGCTAGAGAACCTGACTAAGGCCTCTACCAAGGGCTATCAAGGGGCTAGCTCATCTACCAACAAGCTCACACCTGCAGCTGCAGCCCGCAGCATCTTTGATGAGGTAAATCTACTCGACACCTCATCCAAAAAGAATACACCGAATCGGGTATTCACAGATATAGGGACTACCTATACTTATGCCTTACAAAGGCTATCTTCAAAGGGTCTGATTCAACCAATAGGCCCAACTCCAGAGCCTCCAGCAGAGAAGAGGCCCAAGTACTACAATGCTCAAGCCTACTGTCAGTATCACCGGGGCAACGGACATGATACTGAAAAATGTTGGAAGTTAAAGCATTTAATCCAAGATCTTATTGAGAGCGGGAAAATCTCGTTGCTCGGAGACAAGCCGAGCAACAAAGACAACCCGTTCAGTGCTCATGCAATATTCACGGGGGAGGTAATCGATTGTTCTCACCTCATTTCTCCTTTTATCCCACAAATTAATGGGATATGGTTCGATGACGAGGACGACGTATACCTAGCCAAAGGGGAGGCTATCCCTATTACCCTCGAAGAAGTGCGAAAAGCCAAATCCAAGGCTTTAGCCACCAACCACCTCGCCACTGCTGGGCGTGCCACTTCAACATCCGTCACTGAACCTGCCAGGACGGAGCCAACCCCCGAGGAACCAAGCAGTGACGCGGCTTTGGTCCAACAAATGAAGAGGGTCCGAGCTGACTTAACCATATGGCAACTACTGGTTAGCTTACAAGCTCATCGGGAAGCACTGACCAAGGCTCTCGATGAAATCAAGGTCGACTCAGAAGCTACCCCCGCCGAAATGGTAGCTACTATCATGCCCTACCTCAAGGGCAAGTCCAAGAAAGAAGGCCCACTCATAACCTTCTCTGAAGCTGATCTACCTCCATTTGGGCCCAATCATAATCTGGCCCTATACATCACGGTCATCTGCAAGGGTAAGTACCTTCCGATGACCCTTATCGACGACGGATCAGCCGTGAACGTCCTACCCCTAAGGACCGCAAAGGCCCTCGGCATCACTGATGCCGACTATCTCCCGACGGCACAAACTATTCAGGCTTTCGATGGAAGCCCAAAACCAGTCGTCGGGGCCGTTAAATTAAAGATCATAACGGGCCCAATCGAAAAGGAGGTAGAATTCCAGGTGATAGATGTCACCTCATCATTCAACCTCTTGCTAGGAAGGCCTTGGATTCACACAGTCAAGGCCGTGATATCTACCCTCCATCGCAAAGTCAAGATGCCACTTCAAGACGGTATCATAACACTGGAGGCAACACCGATGACCGTGGCTAGCTGCAACGCCACAAACCGGGCCGAACCACGAGGTTTCGATTTCGTGGGTATGATTGAAGAAGAATATCTTTTCAAGCCCTACTTCGCCCCTAGCATCGACACGATGCTACAAAATCTGGGTTACCTACCCGGAGTTACCTCAAGACCATATCTTCCGGCGGGGAAGATCATCGAGGTCCTAGACAACGCAGAGTCCCGACTCGGATTGGGATATACTATAAGCTCGGAGAATGTGGGCTGGGCCTCTGCAATCAAATTTGTCACTCCAGTTTTCGGAGCCATCCAGGTGGGTCTCTACCGACCCACCATCACATATCCCGAGACCAAAACGGCTCGGGAATGCAACTACATCCCCGATGACATATTCACCGTTATCCAGGATGAGTCCGAGAAAAAGGATAGCGACTCTGAGCCCGTGCTGGGGCTCTTATTTGGAGAAGACAAGACCGTCCCTGCTCCGAAAGATGACTTGGTCAACTTGATCCTCCGCAGCAATCGGTTCGACCCAACCAAGCTCATTACCGAGGTCGGCGCCAACACCGAGACAAGGGCTTGGAGGAAGACTATAAAATGAACCGACAATCAAGGACGGGTCTACAAGCTAACCGCCGGTGAAGGAGACATGCCGGATACCGAATCTGAGTCCGAGTCTGAGTCTGAGTCAGAGTCGGAGTCTGAGTCCAGGTTTAGAGGGTCCGGTACTGGAGTCGAGTCTGTAATCCCTCTTCCCTTAGCCACCGAGGTCTCGGGGTCTGTCCCAAGACCTCTCCCTATCCTGCCACTGACCAACGATCAGATGGCAGCTCTATTCGAGCTATTTTCAAAATTCACCATTAATAATAATAACGAACACCGTTCTGCTTACGACTTGTCTTATTTCCAAAATTTTCTCAATTTCAAAAATTTTATATGCAATGACATTGAGAAACCCGACGAACAGGTACCTCTACCACAACATTTGGTCGAGCAGCTCGAGCAAAGGGAATCCCGAGATCCGGTAATCGAAGAAACTGAGTCCATCAACGTGGGAACCACTTTAGAGCCCCAGATGCTTAAGTTGGACCAATCTTTAGATCCAGAGGAGAGACAACAGTTCACGAACCTCCTCCTAGAATTTAAAGACGTCTTTGCATGGTCCTACAAGGACATGCCGGGAATAGATCGAGAAATAGCAGAACACCGAATACCCATCAAAGATGGGTGCAAACCGGTTAAACAAAAACTCAGAAGAATGAAGCCTGAATGGTCTCTTAAAGTCAAAGAAGAGGTCGATAAACAATTCAAAGCAGGCTTTATACAAGTGTCTGAATATCCAGACTGGGTTGCAAACATCGTGCCGGTACCCAAGAAGGACGGCAAGGTGCGGGTATGCGTGGACTTCCGGGACCTAAACAAGGCCAGCCCAAAAGATGATTTTCCGTTACCACACATCGACATTTTGGTGGATAATACGGCCGACCATGCCCTTCTATCATTCATGGACGGGTATGCCGGATACAATCAGATTAAAATGGCAGAAGAGGATATGAGTAAGACTACCTTCATCACACCTTGGGGTACTTACTGTTACACCGTCATGCCATTTGGGCTGATTAATGCGGGAGCCACTTATCAACGGACCGCCACCACCTTATTACACGACATGATGCATAAGGAGGTGGAGGTCTATGTGGACGATATGATCGTTAAGTCTAAAGACCGAAGCGGGCACATCACGGCCCTAAGAAAGTTCTTTACCAGACTGCGAAAATACAACATGAGACTGAATCCACAAAAGTGCAGTTTTGGGGTAACGTCGGGCAAATTACTGGGCCATATCGTTAGCCAACGCGGCATCGAGGTCGACCCAGCTAAAATCAAAGCCATTACCGAGATGCAGCCACCCAAGACCGAAAAGGAAATAAGGGGGTTTCTCGGGAAAGTCCAATACATCAGTCGTTTCATTTCGAAGTTAACCATGGTATGTGAGCCCATCTTCAAAAAGCTAAAAATCGGAGAACGGGTACTATGGGACGACAAATGTCAAATGACTTTTGACAAAATCAAGGAGATCCTGTCTGCCCCGCCAGTACTAATGCCACCTCAACACGGTTTGCCTTTGTCGTTATACCTAACAACGACTGAGACAGCCATGAGGGCTATGCTGGCCCAGACAGTTGATTCAGAAGAACGGGCTATTTACTACATCAGTAAAAAGTTCCTCGAGTACGAGTGCAAATACACAATGCTCGAAAAGACGTGTTTAGCATTGGTTTGGGCCACTAAAAAGCTCCGACATTACATGCTCAGTCACGAGGTACACGTGTTATCCAAAATGGATCCTATCAAGTACTTATTCGAGAAGCCCATCCTCAATGGCAGGATGTCAAGATGGACTTTAATGTTATCCGAGTTCGACCTCAAATTTGTACCATTAAAAGCCATCAAAGGCCGGGTAGTTGCCGAGTTCCTCGCTGACAGCCCAATATCCGAAGAAGGCCACACTGACACATGGGCCTTTCCTGATGAAGACATATTCCATACCGATACCGAGACATGGGATCTGTATTTCGATGGAGATTCCAACTTCCGAGGATTTGGGGTCGGAATTCTATTAATCTCACCCCGAGGGGAACACACTCCCTTATCCATCAAATTAGATTTCGACGTGACCAACAACGCAGCCGAATACGAAGCATGCATTCACGGGTTGCAAGCCGCCGCTGATTTAGGGGTAACAAACCTCCGGGTCCACGGTGATTCATCATTGGTCATCAATCAAGCACTCTAAAAATGGAAAACTCGGAACGCCAATCTCGTGGCTTACCAAGCGCGAGTACGGGTTCTAGAGAAACAATTCCAGAAAGTCGAGTATATTTACCTACCCCGAGAGGAAAATCAGTTTGCAAATGCACTTTCCAAATTAGCATCTTTACTGAACATCCCGGATCACCTGACCAGCATGCCAATCTGTGTCGAAAGACGGTCCGAACCAGCATACATCCATGTCATTCAAGATATCGAGATAACTGACCCAGAACCTTGGTATCAAACCATCTTAACATACCTGACAACGGGAGAATATCCCGCAGGAGCTGAAAATCGGGCCAAAAAGGCCCTACGAAGATTAGCAACCCAATTTGTTCGTACTGATGACGGGCAATTGTATAAAAAGACGGCACAGGGGGCTCTCCTCCTATGTATCGACAAAATTCAAGCCGAGAAGGTCATGGCCGAGGTCCACGATGGTGAAAACAGCCCGCATATGAACGCCCATATGCTATCCCGTAAAATTATGAGGCTCGGGTACTACTTGAACACCATGGAGACAGACTGTTAGTTATACGTCAAGCACTGCCATAACTGTCAGATCTTCGGTAATGTACAGCATATGCCATCTTCCTTATTATATACCATGACATCACCATGGCCATTTTCGACATGGGGTATAGACATAATTGGGAAAGTACACCCTTCCGGGACGGGAGGACATTGCTTCATTTTGGTGGCCATCGACTACTTCACCAAATGGGTAGAAGCCGAGTCATACCGTGTCTTGAACGCCAAGCACGTGGCCAAATTTATCCAAAATAAGATTATATGCCGATACGGAATCCCACACGAATTTATTAGTGACCACGGGACCCACTTTCAAGCTGAAACTATGGCATTACTGGCAAAATACAAAATTCAGAGGCATACGTCTTCACCTTACCGACCCCAAACAAATGGAGCGGTAGAAGCGGCCAACAAAACAATTGTCACCATACTGAAGAAGATGGCTGAGAATTATCGGGACTGGCCCGACAAGATACCTTTTGCCTTATTGGGATACCGAACTTCAATCCGCACTGCAACCGGAGCAACTCCATATTACCTTACATATGGAATGGAAGCAGTCCAACCGGTTGAGCTGGAAGTACCATCCCTAAGGATCTTACTCGAAAGCCAAGTACCTGAAGCAGATTGGATTCAAGCCCGATACGACTCGCTAGTCCTCTTAGACGAACGGCGATCCCGGACCCTCAATAATATTCAAGTATATCAAAAAAGAATCCAACGGGCTTTCAACAAAAGGGTTAGGCCCAGGAAAATCAAAGAAGGTGATTTGGTCCTAAAATCGGTTCGTGCCTTACTGCCGGTTGACCCAAGGGGAAAATTCAAACCCAATTGGGCTGGGCCATACTTAGTCAAGAAAATCCTGTCAGGAGGAGCGGTGATGCTAACGGACCTGGATGGCAACGAGTTCGTCAACCCGACCAACTTGGACCAGCTGAAGCGCTACTACCCATAAGCCCAATCTCAATGTCATTTGCAAAAATTTATAAAACTTTGTCCTTTTATAAATTTTCAAAATTTTAGACAAGTCAATGAGTTAGAATTAATTATTCTACCGTCACACATCTCGAATTAATAATCTTGATGTATTTCGAAAAATTGCAAAAAATCAAATCAATCAAAATTTTGAACTACGTTTGGTTTGATTCCGCTAGTTGTGGATACGTAGGCAACCCCTCAAAAGGGTACAACCACTGCAATATCGAAAAGACGGGAACGGTTTCAAATAATATGTCTTTTATTAATATCTCGATAAACTCGGGAACAACAAAAAAAAAAAAAAAAAAAACGCCAAACACGGCAAAACTACAAAAAATCACACTAAAAAATAATAGTAATATTCAAATAATAAAATACGGAGACTAATATCCGGGCATCTTCCCCTTTCCCTTGTCCTTCGGGTCGTGTGGAGCCCGAGGTCGTCGAGGAGGGGATGAGCGTTCCCTAATCACAAGGGGAACCTCCTTAGCACGGGCCCGCTTCTTTGACGACGGGTCTTCAATCACAGTCTTCGGCCCAAGTCGGGCCCGCACATGCTCCGGTAGCCTATCCCGTGGGCCAAGTCGGTCCTGCACGGCTAGTCTAGGGCCCAGTCTCCTTTCCAAGTCTGTCTGGGGGCTCACTTTCCCCCGAGCACCTTTAGCACCGGACCCTTTAGCTTGAGTCTTAGCCTTCTTCTTTTGCCCTGACATTAGACGAACTAGGGTAGCTGGAGTGTCTCCCTCATCAAAGAACCTCCTGTTGTCTTTAGCATGTTCTCTCCTCAGCAGGTCAAAGGCTTCATCCACCTTCAAAGCAGCTCGGGCTTTAGCATCACCTGCTTTAGTCCACTTGGTATATGAGTCTGAAACCCAAATCGAATGCCGAGATTTGGAAACGGGCCAAGTGTGCCGGGTGTACCATCTTTGCATCCACGTGTCGCACATCACATCCGTCAATTGGGTAGGATCACTCACAATGGCCTCTATTTCTGGTATCCGCTGAGTTCGTCCATACTGCCTTAGCATGCGATCCGGGTAGAGATGAACCGTATGGTTGAAGGACAAGATCACTTGGTAACGAGCCCTCTCCCTCAGGTCCAAATCTGTCCAAGCCGGGATAGGCCACCATGGCACGACCCATCGAATCAACCGCCCACCGTGAATTGATAGCACCTCATCCCAATATTTTTGGCTAATCAAGCGAGAAAAATCGATGGCCCGTCTCCTCGTCATCAACTGGTTATGGCGATAATTGCTGGCATCAAGTGGGGGATCTATCACCGATAGCCTCTCATAAAGCCAAATCTGAAAAAAGAGAACAAAAGCATTAGATCTCGAGACGAGACAGACGACACTCGATCGAGTGACAGCGTGACTCGATCGAGTGGCGTCACTGGAAGCAAACAGGAATCCTTTTTACGAAGGCACTCGATCGAGTGCCGGGGTGACTCGATCGAGTGCCCACTGCAGTAGCTGAGTTCTCGAAAAATTCAAAAAATCGAGGAATCGAAAAGTAAAAAAATCCGACTTACTTGCAACAAACGGGTGCTTCCGGTGAAACGAACGGACTGATCCCTTTTGCGATTATCCAATCCTTGGATGATTTCGCCCATGATTAACCAAGCCGGACTATGTTCAGTCTCCATCAAATCCACCACGGTTATGAGACGGGCATTACCCATGCAAGATAACCAATCCATGTGACCTTCAAAAGCATAAACATGGAGCATTCAGAATGAAAAGGCCCTACGGCTATGGGCTGACCTTACCCGGACATCATGCGGGTTCATGAATTTCTCGGCCAAGTCGATCAGAGAAATGTCAAATGTCGCCACCTTCCATCAGACGGGACACTTCGTTATGGGATAGCCCTAAAAATTCCCTCAACTTCCTCCTTGGATCGTAGACTGAATACGGGACGGTGGGCCGAAGCATCGGGTTCCATCCTCCTATAGCTGCGATCTCCTCAGGTAAAGGGCAGATCTCGCCCCGAGGGAAGGCAAAGACATGGTATATGTCATCCCAGTAAGCCAAGCAAGCATCCAAGAAGTAACGATCTACCACCATCTGATGAAACGAGTACAGCTGAGTTATACCCGTCTGGTTCAAAACCACCCTGTCGGCATCCCTAAACTGTCGGGACCATGCTTGCAACATAGCGCTCAACCTATCGATTCCCATGTTGGATTTCTTAAAAGAATAAAGAGACTTTCTTTTTGCCTTAAGGGAAATAAGGAGAATTTCTTTTTAAGAGATTGATTTGTGATGGGAATTATGAAGAAAACCAAAGGCATAGAGGGCTATATATAGCATTAGCCTTGCACACCCTTTCCATATCATTTTTAGGAAAGTTTCCTAATTGCAAACGGAATCGAGCCACAAGCCTAGTCTCGATACTAGTGTGGAAATAATCATCCCGAACTTTCCTAATTTCTTTAGAGTCAATTTCAAAATTTCAAAATGTCATATTTTCAAAAATTCAAAAGGTCATTTTCCCCAGCACGAGTCATTTTTACTACCTACGTGTTGCATGCATTTTGTGTAACTTATACAGATACGGCTCCAGCAAAGCATGCAAGCCAATCAAATCTCCCCAGCAGCATTTCCCCGGGATAGCACGGGATGGGCCAACACACAGGCACACCCAGGGCTTACGTAACAAGCCCAAAGTCCCCACGGAGCGCAGGTATGATCTCTGTCGTATGGCTGGCGAGTCCTTTACACGAGTCCAACGGACTATAAACGACCCGAACGGAAGTCTACCAGGTCTTAACGGACTTGGTAGCTACTCTGACTTTCGCCATGTCCAAGCCTCAGTCAGAGTGGGGGCTCTGTAGACACCCGCATTTTGACTGCCAGGTGTCTATGGTAGTTTTCAAAAATCACTCGATGATGATCGGACGCTAACATGTTTCTACGCACTCGGATGCGGGCTCAAATCCATTAATCGCTGGCTAACACACTTAGAGAGTACAAATATCACAAAATCAACCTCGAATCCAGGCCCAGTGGATCATTCCGAGTCAAACAAGACTAATTTGGGCTAAAACCGACACCGGGAATAAAACCAACTTTTCACGATTGTGTCAACCCCAGTCAAAGTCATTTCTGAGACACACAAAACAACCATACAACCATCAAAAGTCCAAGTCAAACACAAAACCCATCAAGCAATTGAGGTCAAGGTCCAAAACAAGACCCGTGCGACCCATCTAGGCCACTCGATCGAGTGACCTATCCACTCGATCGAGTGGGCCGAATTTGAGCCCGGCGGCTGGCATAACGGGCCACTCGACCGAGTTGGCCTTCTACTCGGTCGAGTAGCCCTAAATCAATGCCCTAGCCTAGCCTATATATACACCCCATGCAACACCCTACAACACATCTTTTGACATCTACAAAAAACCCTAGAACAGCCCTACACTACGTCTTCTACAAACCCTAGACGAACCCTAAGCAAAACCCTAGCAAATCGACATTAAGCAAACCCTAAACCTAGCTTTAGGAATCGAACCCGAGCCACCACAACTTAGCCTCCATATACCTCGAAGACTCTCGTGTCATAGCCGCGTTTACGAGCCTTAGTCCGAGATAAAAACATGTAGGTTGAGGGTGACAAACCTCTTTCTTTTCCTCCTTTTTCTTTGCGTCGTCATCTTCCTCTCTTTCCCGTTTATTATTATTATTATTATTATTATTATTATTATTATTATTATTATTATTATTATTATTACTACGCTTATTATTATTATTATTATTATTATTACGCTTATTATTATTATTATTATTATTATTATTACGTATATTATTATTATTACGTTTATTATTATTATTATTATTATTATTATTACGCTTATTATTATTATTATTATAACGTATATTATTATTATTATTATTATTACGTTTATTATTATTATTATTATTATTACGATTATTATTATTATCATTTACCTCGTTATCATTATTGCATCATAATATCGGTAATATTGTTAGTATCAAAATATTAAAATACTCATTGATTTGTGTCAAGTAAGAAGGATATCGGGATAAGAAAACACGAACATACAAGTGTACTGCACACAGCGTTGACGGTCGCTTATCCCGGTACCCCGATTATTTGATTATTGAGATGAGTCAACTTAAACAAGAATTCGTCATTATTTCTCGTCGTTATCATCCTTAATATTGCATTCATCGAATTTTCTAAAACCAACTTTAATAAGGGTCGAAACCCGTTGACACGGATCCGACATCACGATCTCTAGGGATTTATCGATGTCGGAGAAGTCGAGGGAATCAAGTTCTTTTATTATTTAATCAAAGAGTCAATCTTTCTAAATCGCATCAAATCAACTTAGGGCAATTTTCGTTGATGCTAAATAATTGTCAAAACAATTCTTTAGAATTATGACATTATTAACGCAGAGAAAATTTAATCATATCTCAATGATCAATTTAAAACGATTTTCGACATAAAACATGATTTTACAAACGAATCTTAATTCGTACAGATGGCACTCGACCGAGTGCCTAGCCCACTCGGTCGAGTGGCACCTCAAAATCAAGTCAGAATGCTAATCACGATCACCACTCGATCGAGTGTCACAGTGACTCGGTCGAGTGGCCATGTACTCGACCGAGTTGGTCAATCACTCGGCCGAGTACGGTCCATAATGCAAAACAGAGTCACTTTTTACAGGCCTACTCGATCGAGTCCATCGACCACTCGATCGAGTAGCCTCATAACGACTAAAACACAAGTCGTACATTATCCTATTTTTCAAACTCGATAGTATTTTACGACTTTGGTCAACATGCGTATAATTAATCACATGTATACTATCTTTTCAAATCATGCATCCTCATATTTGCATCTTTTCAATTCAATTCAATAAGTTGCAAACCGTTATTATTCGTTTCTTTACATCGTTTACTAACGCGTTTTTTTTGTTTCTTTTGTCGATTTAATTATTATTCGTTTATTATACTAAATGAACCCGCATGCTAAAATACAACTTTGACGTTAATTTTAGTTGCATTAAATTGACATAGAAACCCTTTCAATTCCATTCGCATGTTTAGGGAAAATAAATCTTTGCATATCATTTTCCCGTTTTACTAGCACGCGTATTAGAAAGTCATTCGAGTTCTTAGTAGAGGCCGCTAAAGTGCGGGCGGGGTTGGGTGTCCTTTGTGGGCTTCCCAACACGTACCCTCACCCCTTACTCAGAACCTCGGTTTCCGGATGCCCGAAACCGTTGGCGCACGAGAGTCATTCAATATACGATTAACCGCTCAAGTCGGCATCTATATCGATATGCAAAGGGACGAGCCCGATAAACTCTGACATCGGAAATGGGCCGTATTTTGTATACGGCCCACTACGACATAGAGTGGGCTCGAACGGTTCCGAATAACCATAAAATTCGGTGGCGACTCCACATACACCTAAATTTCAATTCGATCCTTCTCATATGGAGATTCATTCGCCTACCCAAACCCGCGCGTGGCCGCGTCGGGGTGGACCTATGTCATGTCCACACACATATACTCTATAAGTTATGATATTTTTCTTAATCCTCTCTTAACTAAGAGGATAACTCCATCTCAAAAAAAATTCCGCAGAAATCATTTCTCAGCTTTTCTTCTTCTTTCTCCCCTATTTTCTCAGCTTTTCTTCTCCATTTCAATGTTTTTTTTTTGCCAGCTCCATTTCAATGTCTGATTGACTGCATGTGGTTCCTATTTATGGGTTTGGACAAACTATGAATGCAAAAGACTTATCGTAGTGTGTCGAGCTATTGACCGGGTATTCCTTTAATTTGTTCCAAGTTGTTCTTAGGTCTTTGATGGAGAATTCTATAATGATCATGTTGTGTCATGCTGGAACCGTGAGTATTAACCATTGACATAACCTGATTCGTGATACCTTCTTGGATATCTGCTTTCGATCTAGATTTCTGCAGGTAAGGAGGTAAACATTGGGTCAATTGACGGGCATATAACAAGCCCTTGTATTCTACGGATTTGTTGTTGTACTCTTGGGAAATTATTAAGAGGCGTGATGTGTGTGTCGATCTGGCTGGGTCTTTCCCCTTGACTCAGTCTGGGATGTCTGACTTCATGCCAAGACCCGTGGTGGTTGATGCGGCTTCAAGGGCGGACCTAGGATGAAATTGTTAGTGGGGCTATATTAGAAGACTACCTTATTAACGAAAAAAGCAATCCATAACATTAGGTTATCGATTATCGATTTCATGGATAAGCTTAATCTAGCATGATGAGACATGTCATACATGGAGTAGCACATGAAAATGTTTAGATAATTTTTTTTACGATCATCAAATTTTGCACCCTTGGATTCGATAATTATTTGGCTTCAATATATCTATATCGTCATCGTAAACATTCATATTATAAGTAGATAATTAAACGGATTTTCTAACCTGAGTCCATTGGACACATGTTAATGATGGTTTAATTACGGAAAATTTAATTTAGCAATGATAATATCCCGACAAATTGATATATTAATTCATACTCCATATTTACTATACTTAGATGATATATAGGTTAATAGTTTTCGTAATTAAACCATTAACTAGACACATCTCAGAAAAACCGATAAATAAATAGGAAAACTGTCTAAACAAATTGTGAGACGATAAAATGAGAAACATAGGTTAATTAGCTCATTAGCTTTTTGCCCACAAAAAATAAAACAAGACAAAACAAAATAGCTCAAGCAGGATTTGAGCCACTGACCTCTCAGGTCACCAAGAACTAAGTCCTCATTCCATCACCATCTGCGCTATACACTACTCCCTGCTCTGTTTTGCACTAACTAAATTTTATCCTTGAATTGTACTCGGGCTGAAGCCCCACAAGCCTAAGGCTAGATCCGCGCTTAGCAGAATTGCGCCAAGTACTCGGGCTTATGCATGACGATGTTCTATGTTTTTTTTACCTTTCTCCTTCTCTTCAGTTGAGGAGTTGGAGGCGGATGGTTATCTTGCTCAAGCGGATTAAGAAGTTATCTGCGTCCCAAGATGTTGGAACTCGCGCTTCTGGTCACATTTTTACTCGGATTAGTTTTGATATTACAAAAGGAGTAAGTGTCCAAATGGTATCTCGACTGCCCACTAATTTATCTTAAATTAGTAGTTTTGAGCTCAATAAAAGTTGTGAAAGCGTTAAAATAAAATAATATTAATAATATTAATATTAATATTAATTTTGAATAAAACTGAATTGAAATGAATATGTCTGAACTTACAAATTTTTGTATCAATTTCACATATGAGAATTTCAGTTTGTTTATATTAATATGACACCGTATCACAGGAGAATTACTTGTCGAAACTAACCTGGGAGAAAGTGCCAGAATTGTTTGGCTCCAATTCAATTACTTTGCATCTCAACATCCCAATTTCATCACCTTATCCGTTCCAATTCTCTGCCAATTTTACTAATTTCACTGACCCTAACATCCCTGTCCTCGCCGATGCTTCCATTAAGTTCACTCTAATCGATCGATCGCAATTCTACCTATTTCATCATTCATTCAATCATTTGCCTATCGACTCAAGTCTTAAGGTACAAACTTTTGTTGCATTTTTCAATATATTAATTAATTAAATTGGCTTCTGTCATCAATTACGTGTTTTTTGTTTGTCTGAATTGCTTCTCTGACATTCTGAAGAAGTGTCCATTTTCCTTCATGGTATGGTGGTCGACCACCATAGCTATCCACAGCCCATTGTTCTCTAATTTGTGCTGTCTAACTTTGTATTCACTCCTTTTTTTATTGAAATGGCTCACAGTTAGTCGCGTTACAATATAGGCGAGGGGATTCAAACATGGGACCTATTGTCGGTACCTAGTCTTAACCTCTAGAATTTAGGCTAAGACATCCTTGGTAGTTTTTCTAATATTGAGGAAAAAAAATGGAGGGAGTCTTTGATTGGAGCAGAAGAGGTATAGTGCTTGGAATTTCTAGAGTATGCATTGTATTAGTGTCAATGTGATGAATTGGTGATGTATGTTTTATATTGCCGTCTGTCTTTTACATTTGCTTTGTTTGTTTCTTGCCTTATTAGGCATTCCTTGGGTATGCCGTTGCTGATTCTCGAGCACAGTTTGGTGACTCCGCCCATAGGAGGTACCTTCCTTACTTTTACTTCTTATCGTATCTTAAAATAGCATCCATTCGTTGATAGGGTAATTATTTGATGCCAAGTGCATTAGATTGAGGAGTATCTTCTATGATGTTATTCACGTTGTCCCTCTCGATTGTGGACATATTGATAGAGCTCCATCAATTGTGTATCTATGAATATAGAGTTGTATGACTGACCTCTAGTGTAGGCAAACTTTATACCCGTCTTCTTCCTGCTTGCTTCACGGTAAAGGTGACAAATGTACAGTCCCCTTAGCTTTGATGTTCTCATATATAATGGATTTCATGTCTTCTGTTTTATACAGGGACTTCATTGATCCCACAAGCATGTTCTTTGCGTTCAATCTCTTATAGAAAACATACCAGGCTTCAGCGTTGTACCCGATCCAGTATTTCTTACCTTCCTAACTCTGTATTTGTGAAGCTTAGTTGCTACTCAGATCTTGGATTTCTTGATGCTTTGAAGGTATGATAAGTATCAAGCTCTTGAAATTGCTTGTGTTACTGTTGAGGCTCTAAAGTGTGTTGAGGGATGAATGTATCTTCCCTTCTACATATTGCATATTGTTGGTTCTTAATTTTTTTTATTTATGCTTGTTAGTAATATTGTTTAGACCCGACCTGTCCCGAAGGTAGTCATGACTCAATAATGTCTAGATCCGACCCGTCAGACCCGATTGTCACCTCTACATATATTCCCTCCATTCCGGATTTTTTACATGATTGTATATATGCATGGATCGGAATAGAGGGAGCAAAATTACAAGAATTGATTGTTTTTTTACATTATTGTATTTATCGTATCACAAGTTTTGTGGTTTTTTTCATGGTAAATTGTTTATCCTAGATGAACCTATGATGATATATTAATATGGCATTGCCTTTTTACCTCATTTGAGGTATATTCTGATCATGCACTGGCCGTCTTGTTTAGCGTACAAAACTCTTTTAACCATTACACGCAGTATCTTAAATGCATAGTACCATAATCTTTATCCTATCATTTTTGGGATTCTAGGGTAATATAATCGTTTTACAGGTCGGTGGCAATGAGCTCAAAACTCTGTTAACGACTGTGTCCATACCACGGGTTTCCACCAATAGTTCTGCTCTGGTCATTAGGAATGATCATCCACAAAACTCAGACTTTCCTAAATATTACTCAAGAAAGGAGAAGAAACCTTTTCCAGTTCCTATAGTGGACCTAAGACGGGCAGCCAGAGAAAGATTGAAAAAGAGCAGAGGACAGCCACGGAAACCAGTGCCACCGCCAAAGAATGGATTGATAGTTAAGCGGCTTATACCAGTGGCTTATGATGTTATAAATTCAAGGACGCTGTTGATAAACAATCTAAAGAAGCTCTTGAAAGTCGTGACCGTCCAGGCGTGCAAGTAATATTTTCTTATCCGACTCTTATATCTTACAGTCAAACTCGACTTTTACCATTTTTTATTTATTTTTATTTTTATTTTTTTCACTTCTCCTTGAAAGTGAATTTGATAATCTTAAGCACATTCTTCATCTTTCTGGATTCTGTTAAATGTTTATTTTCTTGACTTCCTATTCTCCATTTTTCATGGACTAGTTTCTCTCATCAAAAATCAAATCCATTGGTCTAGTCTTTAAATGGTGTTATCATAATAGATGGGTACTGGTCATGAAATTTCGATAACTAAAAGCTTAGGACTGCAAAGGAACTTTTTTAGGTGCTTAAACTGAATTCACCTGTTGCGCGATAAAACAACCCGAGGACGGTCAAGAAGACAGGGTGTTCAACCTGGACGGCATCACAGGGCCCCAATTTGAACGGGCCCAATACTAACACTGTTTTCTGTGCATACTGTATACTGTGCTTATTGAACATGAGTTCCTTACCAGCTCAGTGACATCATGGTTTTGCACAATGGCCTGGCTTCCAACCTTCTTGGCTGTATTTTTTACCTCTTATTTTGTACATATTAAAGTCAACATTTCTCCATGAAGAGTCGAACCTGGCCTCAAGTAGTTGATGATTAAACCATTGAGGCAATGAATTATAAATGCTAATTAGAGCTACAAAATTTTATCTATAATAGTATTGTGGTTAACGTTTTTTCGTTTTTCCCAATCTCTGTTCATTCCCACAAGTTTTTGACAATAATAAATTTATTTAAGATATCTATAATTTTTTTTTATTATTATTTTAATATTTATGTACATGTTAAATATTCCTTTAATGATAATTGGGGCCTACTCCTAAAAGGTCGTACAAGACCCCGAAAGTGGCAGAGACGTCCCTGCGTTAAATAGAAGGGAATGTTTTCCCTTCCACTGTTCAACCGTTATCTTAATGGATTAGTATAACAGTATAACTAAGAGCCATTGATGTTTGCAGGTGTTGCAATGAAATCCATGTCGGGCCCATTGGGCATCCATTCAGGTCATGTAGAGGTTCAGCTGCATCAACCCGGCATGGGATTCATGATTGGACAAGGGCTACAATAGATGACATTTTGGTTCCCGTGGACGCCTACCACCTCTATGACCGTCTTAGGAAGCGCATTTCACATGATGAAAGATTTTCAATTCCCCGTATTCCTGCTGTTGTTGAACTTTGCATCCAAGCTGGAGTTTATTTGCCTGAATATCCTGCAAAACGACGCCGAAAGTCCATTATTCGTATTAATAAAAGTGAATTTATTGATGCTGATGAAAGTGATCTACCAGACCCTGAGCCGGAAACTCATAAAACCCCACTAATATCAGAAATACCCGACTCCGAAATTGTATCCCCATCTAGTCCAGAAGAAATAATCTTACTAGCTGAAGAAACTCTCCAAGTCTGGGAAAGGATGAGATCAGGAGCCCATAAATTGATGAGAATGTACCCGGTTAGGGTTTGTGGTTATTGCCCTGAAGTGCACGTGGGGGCCTCGGGACCCAAGACGCAGAACTGTGGGGCCTACAAGCACCAACAAAGAAATGGACAACATGGCTGGCAAAGGGCAGTTCTTGATGATTTGATACCTCCTAGATATGTCTGGCATGTTCCTGACATTAACGGACCCCCAATGAGTAGGGAGCTTCGAAGCTTCTATGGTCAGGCACATGCAGTAGTAGAAATGTGTGTTCAAGCTGGTGCAGAAGCGCCTGAACAATACAGATCAACCATGAGATTGGACATTGGGATTCCTGCGAGCGTAGAGGAAGCTGAAATGGTGGTTTAAGTTTAAGGTAAAGTCGTCTTATACTTCAATTCAGTTCTGTGAATTCTGATCACTGTTTTTTTTGGAAGAAATGGAGGTGGTAGTGTTATGTCCGGAATCCTCAATTGTTAAGCTTTACTCCGTAGTTCCTAAACTATGCCCTGCACATCACCTTTTCACCAAGTCATCATTGTTGTTTCCTAAGGGAACTGTTGACAGTTCTGAAGTTCAAACTTCTCTCAAGGGAATGATAAGAGTTCAAAGAATCGGCTGAAAATGAAATTTTTTAAGAAATTAAAAAAACTGGAGTCCAAAGGGTATATTATAAGTGAGGCTGATATCTGAATGACTGACAGTGAGTTTTGATATTACAGTCAGTCAACAGTAGCATTTTTTTTTAATAAAAGAATGATCCTATTTGATAAAGACCTTACATTTTCTTGTAGTACATATCTGAATAATTTGCGGAACTTAGAAATTTTTTGTAGTGTTAGAAACTCCTGAATTAATTGTTGGCAATTAGTAAATGACCCAATGATGTTTAGGATGGTCACCAAGTTTTGGGTAAGATCATCTGATTGTAGGATGTGGTTGTTAGTATTTTTTAATTGATGTTTGGACTCTGGAGAAAGCTTTCAACAAGAAATTCTAAAAAAAAGTCACCCTGAATTTGCACCACATCTTACCGTGGGATAGTCTCCTCCATTTTATTTTTTTTGGCTCAAGTAATCAAATAGATTGAAAAATGTAGCAGTGATGATACTTCTATAGTTCTATGTTCATTTTTGCATTTGTCTAACAAAGGTCCCTTCGCATTGATGGTGTTTTCTTTCTTCTGCAGACTACCACCATATTGATGCGGGAAAGATCTCTGCAATTCAAGCGCGAACTCTATGCCTGTATATATGCATCAATTTGATAAGAGTCGTAGGCCTCGTATCACTGCCAATTTTATGCCTGTATGTTGATAAGCAGTTGTTGCAGAAATCAAAGACAAGGATTTCCTAATGGTATACAGAGTATTATTAACAGTCCTAAATTGATTCTCATAGTACTACAGTACATGTTTTAGGTTTCAAGCTTGCTAACTTTCTTACTGGTATACTACATGTTTTATGTTTTAGTGGTCTGAAGCACAATTTTGACTCAAAAAGGTGTGGCAGATGGAAACTACTCATTATCTTAAAGAACATTGGCCAATTATGGCAATTATCTTCTAACATAATCATCAATCAAGGGATGACTTGGAAGGTCACAGGCTCACAGCTGTTGCCAATATCTTCTGAAATTTGAGTTCATAAAAAATGGAGGAATGGAGTAAATGGTGGAGTACAACCAATAACGATTATCGCAGATTACTTCATCCGATCGAGATCGTTCTATGATTGACCATCGGGGAAGGAAGAGAGGAATAGAAGCGAGTAAAATAAATGATTAGAGAGGTTGTCGATGGCAAAGTCCGGAGGGTTGAATGCTGTGTCCGACAAGGGATTATTCAAAGCTCCGATTACAGGCAGGTATGGGATGAAAGAAGAGGGAGTGTCCTTTTGGGTTTAATTTTTACTTTTAACCTCAGCCTCTCTTTAATTAAATAAGTCTAATCTAATGGTGAAGAAACGTTCTCATCGGATCTTAACTTGTAGAATTATACAGAATATTCCGTATATAGAATTTAGATCTCGTACGAACTTGTCTTTCTGTGCGAACATATGAGCTTTATTCTCAGCCTTAGTTGAAGTTAATTCAAAGGATAGGACATTTCTTTGCTCTTCATCCCCTCTCTTCTCCATCTTCACAATTTTCGCTTCTTCTCGTCAAATGCTGTCATGTCGACATCCTTGGACCCTCGGCCAGAATTAGAATTAGTTCCACCACCTCCTTCTGCACAAAACTGATTTGTTGGTGATGGTGTCGGGAGTATGTGGGATGGTGAGTGTGGTAGGCTAGTGAGATGTGGAGAAGCATGGTGCTCGGGTGGAGGTGGTTCTAGGTTGGTCACACGTGGTCAATTACGGACTTATGGGGGTTGTCGGAGTGAGTGGGCGGTCGTGGGGATGTTTCTAGGACACAAATAAAACACTAGTCCAAATCATTTGCAATTTTGAATGTGGAAGTTTTCTTTTCTTTTCTTTTCTTTTTGGCTGTCAAGATTCAAAAGGTGGTAGGGCTGGCCGCGGCTGCTTGCATGATGAAGATAATAGAGTTCACACAAGATGATTTTGGAATATATTGCCACTGCAAAAAGTCAGACATGAAAACCAAACATATGCTCACAAATTAACAATCATAGTACAGTAGTACTCGTATCATTTTGCCAATACAGCCTGGAAAACTAACTATACACAAAATTAACTGCTACTCCACTGTAGTAGACCATAGACAGTATGATGCCAAATTATAAAAACAAAATAGTGGGGGCTTTCTATAAATAACATAAATGATTGCCTCAATAATACATTCACGACGATTAGAAAATATAATGACAACCACATTTCGATTATTTGATCTACAGAGAAGCTATGTACATTTTTATGGAAGCCTGTGCCGTCCTCCTCCCCCTCCTCCTCCTACCTCCACAACAAAAAAAATGGCTATGATTATGATGAAACTAGAGAGGTTACGCAGTTACGCCACATTCGTCACCAAAGCTGCTTTATTTCCCTTGTTGGTGTCCTCGACTTTATGCCCACTCTCGCCTTCGTTAGATTTGTCAGGGCTATGCATAAAAATCCCTGCCACGACACATGGGGACGGACAGCTGAATTCTTTACCAACATACAATAATAATAATTGCACTAAACCAGAAACCACATGTGAGACTTGCTCTCTAAATAATACTCCAATATGCATGCTGAAGTTTATATGAGACGGTTATATGCATCAAGGGGTTGCATTTTTCATTGAATTAATACCAACCACGAGATTACTGGCTTAACGGTGCGTGTACAACCGTCTCAAACAAGATTCACCAAAATTTTGTAAAGATTCATATTAGCAATACGCATACCAGAATGAAACAGTTGAAATTTAACGACACATCAGTAACAGAAAGCAAATGTCAAATGAAGCATGTCAATGGCAGTGGTTGGTTGTCTTACCTATGAACCATATGAGCGCAGCTAGAAATAGAATTGATGTCAAAGTAAGAGCAGTTGTTCTCCAATTTTTAACACGATCCTGCATCACATTTAATCCAAGTCAAGTACGATTATAGTTTATAATAAGCTATAGAAGCCATTTGAGTATTCAATTATAGAGCAGTGGAAGAAGTGAAGTAGCAACACAACAAATCCCCACATAATAACGAATGGATCAAACAAACACCAATAACTCCGAGCATAAAAAGCTGTCATCTCAAGTAGGACACATGATGTTGAAGTTGGGACATGTCAGACTGTCAGCTATGCGGAGCTAAAGTCATAGAGGTAGAATACTCATAGACTTCGAATTGAATCTCGTCGATACCAGAATTCTGTAGTGGCTCCATTTGCACAAAAATAAATATAAAAAAGAAGCTAACCCAACCCCTAGATATTACCTGGAAAATTCCCACCAAAGGTGATGAAGGAACGTCACCAAAGATGTGTATCGAAACTGTTGACATGGCCATAGACAGTGGTCGCAAACTAGGCTTAACAGAATGCAGGCAAACATAATTCACAGGGGCCTGCAAAATGTGACAAATATCATCATTAGAAATAGCTTTTGTTTCTTCCCACGTTATTATACACGGGAAAAGCATATATATTTATACTGTTCTTAAAAGCTTCACTATTCTTTGATTCCGGATTACGATAGCTTGTCCAATTATCCTAGAAACCTGATAGCTAATTAGGTTCAGATCTATGTCAATTCATTATGGATTTTACGTCAAGTTATACTCCCTCCGTTCTAATCATTTGTTTACCTTTTCAAAATCTTGTGAGAAGTATTTTTATCATTTGTTCACCTTTCTAAAGTCTTGTGAGAAGTGTTTTTATCAAAGTATTTTTTTAAAAGCTAGTGCAATTCATACATTGCAGTCGTTTTTATGTCAATTGCTTTGGTCTAAAACGTACTCTCTTTATGTCCATTTATACACTATCATGGGTTGAAGTAAACAGAATTCCAAACAGTGATACTAGGAATTTACCTGGGTGGCAAAGATAAGCAATTCACCAACAGCGAAAAATAGGAGGAAAAATATCTGTCGCTTGAAACAGAAAGCAGCGAAGCAAAATACTGCTCCAAAAAGAGTTGATGCAGAGAGAAGCTGCAATGTTGAAAACCAATGGGTTAAAAAATGCTTAAAGTCTACGCAAATGAAAGAAGAGACAAGTCTCTTATGAAGCCGTCTCACATGAAAAATTTGCGAGACATACAATTAATTACTGATGTATTAAATGTAAATATTGTTAGTGGATAAAATGTACAACGAGTACTTCTTAAAATGGTAGACGGAAAGGTCTCACGAAAAAAAATTAAAAAATTACTCCGTATGTGACAGCGTGTTGGTAGAGAATTGTGGTACCTTAAAAGCGTTTGAAATTGTGGAGTTCATGTAGTCGAGAAGGAGACCCCCACCGATGGTCCCAGCCAATCCACAGCCGACTGTAATCCCTCCAAAGATCATGTCAGCATTTTCCTACAATTGGACACCAGCCGAAAGTAAATAACAATATACTATGTACTACTCTGTACATCTTTAAGTGTCTTCAATCAAGACTATACTAGAGAGCCCGGTAATGTTGGAGCAGACAAACCTCCAGCATTAGGACTAAGATGAGAACCTACCATATTGTAAATATTGTAGCCAGCCTTGGGTCCCCAATATGAATATGCACCAACAACAAAGTTGTATGAAATATAACCTGGAGAGGAGAAGAAGTAATGAATGACTAATGAGTTAACGACACGAAAACATGCAACATACAAAACATAGGATTTGATTATAAATCAGCGGAAAGACTATCGCGGAATAAACAGCACAAGCTAACTAATTTAGGATAAGATAAAGTTCAAGGGATCGACAAAAAACGTGTCAGAAAGATGAGTAGACTGTACCTACAACATTGACAACCCAAACCTTATCAATACAAAGCACCTTCATGTCCTTCATAAATCTCATTAAACCATTCGTCTCGCATCCTGATCTGTAGTAAGTGGTGGGGATATTGAAGAATAGATTAGTTCAAAGTGAGAGAACGTTATCAATACATAACATACGACACTTTAAGTGCTCTTAACGGTTTGAGTTAAAGACTAGGTTTATCCTAGAAGCTTTCTCTGGACAATGATACTGGGAAAAACCAACACCCGTGGATACATTTCATATGCATAAATACTACTTTTACGTCCAAATGAGTGGCATGCGCTGAAAAAAGTGTGAGATAGGGATGCACCTATTCCGTCACTGTTAAGTTGCTCATAACTTATTTTTGAGGTTGATAGCTAGTAGCTAGTAACGGTCAAAGTTGACATAGTCTAGTGGACTGGGACCAATAAACTTGAAAGTGAGGGAATAATGAAATGAGCACACAAATTCAAAACTTACTCGGAAGCTTCACGGGCACTCAGGCGATCGATTTTCACTTCATCTGGCGTTATGCTGCTTTCAGTTTTTTGAATATCTGGACACAACAAAAAGAAGCTAATAATAAGATGGTATGTTCCTGAGCATACTAAGTACACAAACTTCATACTCAAAATCTTTAAAAAAAACCATTTAATGTTGAATAAGCCGAGATCAAATTTAAATCCCACCTTTTGCATCAGAAGCGGCTATCTCTACAGGACACAATACCCTCTTGGATCCAATAGGAGTAAACCCTGCTTCCCAAACAAGAGGAAGTGGCAATGTAAGCATATAGGAGCATCATGGAAAGCTTAATTACTTGTGCTCGAGGAGACGTCCACAAACCTCTCAATGGCAATGGTTTCATAACAAAACCAAAAATGACAAATGGAATCATCAACATAGCCTCAATCCAGAAAGCCCACCTCCAAGCAAGATGCTTTCCAACCTAGAAAATATAGATTTTCAGAGAAGTCACTATGAGCACAAGGACCATTAACGAATATAAAATACGGAGTAGTCTATTAACAACTAATTCTCTTTTGAAATTTAGAAGGCATAATGAAGGATCTTATCGAACTCAATTAATCCCATGATATGATATTGGTCATTTGAATCCACGACGAAGGTACTTACCGTGTAAGATAATAGTCTTTGTTACTTGGGTTGTTTACAGGGAAACCAGGATTTGTTAATATTATTATTTTTTGGCGAAAAAAGGTTAATAATTTAGAAGATGAGAAATGGTGCAAATGGATGACACAAAATACTGATGAATACAAAAAGTAAGGCCCTTTGAATTGTCGAAACAAGCAAGTTCGGCATACTCACCAAACCTCCATAAATATAGCCAATTGCATATCCTACTGGAATACACATGTAGAATAGTCCGAGCCACGACGTTTTCTATTACAAAGAATACATTACAACAAGTCAATAACATAAAATAAAATATACAGCAAATACTTAATATGGAGTAGTGAGATAACAACGAATACAGACACGGTGTACAATAGAGTTGGATAAATACGTACTCGTATCATATAAAAGGGATATTGAAAATTATTTGTGTTTGATATGTTTGTTAATAATTATATGGGCGATGAGAACTGTCTCACCGTGGAGCGGTCTTATAAAGGTGTTTTTGAAACTACAAAGGAAAAAAAAACCTGAGCGGCAGGGGCATTATCGTCAATGAAAGGGGCTGCAAGGCTGATAAATGATGCCTCGCCTACACCAACCAGCCTAATAACAGCAAAAATTCTGTAAGCGACTAGCCAGAAAGACATACAGATTTATATCGGATTGGACTTACATGCGGAAAATGGAAATAGACCAGAAGTCCCAGGAGCATCCACAACCAATTACAGCAGCAGTCCAAACCAATAGGCCTACACCAATCAGCCGGAATGGATTCGCCCTGCCAAAAATTCAGTGAAAAACTAAATAATCCGTCACTAGAGAGCTTGACACGCAAAATAATGGTTAAGCACAATAATCAAGGGTCAAAAGGCACCAACACAACAACAAATGCATAGAAGAGTAAGCCCTTTGTCCTTCCGTCTATCTAACTAGACATGGTCTTTACAATTTAACGCTTGGGTTAGAACAAAACTATGGAAGTAACTATTAGAGGCCAAAACAAAGGAAAGAAGAGGTGGGTGTTTATTATTGTGATCTTCTCTTCATCTCCTTTCTCACATCACTACTTCCCCATTTCCTCTGTTTTGACCAATATCACCTAACTACCAAATACCCTCATTCCAAGTAATCTCTTAACCGTGAAAGCGGCTTTTCCCTAATCGTCTATATTGGAGCTTTAACAGCAAATATGTCAGGAATAACATTTGGAGATCTTCTAGTGAAAGAAGTAGCAACAAAATTTCTTGTATAGTCCACATAAACAATACACTTTGGGCACAAGCTGGAAAAGTTACGGAGGGGTGCTTGTTAAAGTCTAAGTTTGAATCAATTTAGTACCAAACCTACCCTTCAGGCTCCCTCTTCACGGGCATTATCCTAGTTATACAGGTGCGGCAGTTGTACTTGTATACATGATTATGTAATATGTTGAGCCAACATTTTCATTAATCAAGTTTATGACAGACAATAAACTGTCATATATTTCATTGAGAGATTTTACTTTTCTCTTCAAGCTCACAACTTCTTCAGGTGGCAATAATACATACGGAGTGTATAAAAAACATTAGAAAAAGAACCTACCTCTTTGTTAATGAAGCAAATACGGGTGAAGCGACGAGGAGGCCAACCATGAACGCAGATGAAATCACACCATCTTTGAAATTGGTCAAGTCGAACTGACCCCTATATGCATTACATACATTTCCAGATTAAATAAAGAGGAAAGTCTTGAAATTAGATGGTGAGAAAATTAATGACAACAAGTGATTAGAAGATTAGCCGTCTACGGCTCCATCATGACTCTTTCACAAGTGAGTGTCCCTCTCATCATCACATGTACACATCTAATGCTTTTAATGGAGTACTCCGTATTATGGTACGTGATCGTGAGCCAATGCATAACTGAAAGCAATAACATCATCATGAATACAGTGAGTATGGCTTACTGAATGCCAGTGCCGCCAGTGCAAGTACCGTTGGTCGTACAAGTCCGTCGACTCCCATTCACACCGTTACTGGCGATCGCTCCCCGATCCAAATAATTTATTAAATTGATCGTACAAAAGATTGCAAGCAACCTGACATAAATTCACACACTCTCAGACAGCAGTCCTCAGAACTTAACACTATCATTACAACACATTCACCAAAATCGAAATTCATCACAATAAACCATTCCTGATGATAAAATCATCATGAATCACCGGTGTAAAACTAAAATTACAGCTTAATCACTAAGAACTTACCATAATCACAGTTAACAGTTACTCCCTCCCTCCCTCCACCTCGTTCATTTGTTTGCCTTTTATATTCATTGCGAGAAGGAGGGAGTATATCACACCTGAAACAACTACCCCAACTTGAAAGATTCAAACTTTCACCAACCCAAATCTCATAAATCCAAAAATAAAACTAAAAACACACAAATTCAAATAAAAAAAAAAAAAAAGTAAATACCCAGATTAAAAAAAAAGGAGTAAATTATGGAGAAAGGTGAGACCTTTTAGGAGTAAACCAAGATGGGTTTGTAGTACTAGAATCAGTGATCTCATGAACACCCATTTCCCCAATTTCAGTCTTCATCTCCTTGTCAGTTACAACTTCAACAATGACCTTGGATTTCGTATTTTCTTCACCCATCTTCTCTATAAATATAGTAAATTCTAATGTGTTTCTGTTCTGGGTAATCTGACTATTACAAGTTGTTACCTCATTTGATGTGATCAGTGATTTGGTAATGTTTGTGAGGCAGAAAGACAGTAAAACGACAAAAAAAAAGAGAGGAGAGTTTCCTAAGATTTGTTTTTTTATTTTGGGAGCTCTCATGAAAGTAATTGTTGTTGTGTCAATATCAATTATGAATTGCGTAGCAGGCGGCGAAGTGGTTGTTTGCTTTCCAAAAAGCAGTTGCCAAAACTTTAATTTAATCAAATGGATTAAAGTAATTCTTTTTCGTAGGGTAATAAACTAATAATAGTAAAGAAAAAAAAAAAAAAAATTGGGAGAAAATATTATTATTATTATGATGATGATGATGATGATGATGATGATAACAACTTTAACAGAGTGGATGGATTTTTGAATTATGGTGATGTGGGATTGTGGGGAGAAGCAATGATAACCAGGATGATGATGATGATGATGATGATGATGATGATGTTTGTCCGTCCTCGTCTCGTCTCATAAAATTGGTCAGAATTTTAGGATCATGTTTTAATGATTCTTCTCCTCCCAACACTCAAACTCAAACTCCCTCACATGGGTTATCCGTATTTTCAACTATACGTATCAATTTGACTATTTTTCTTTTTTTCCTGTGAAACGCGTTTAGTCACATTATAATATATATAGTGGAAGATTTGAACCTGTAACTTATCCAAGGTATCTAGTCTTAACTAGTAGGTTAAGACGTCTTCGATAATTATTTTACTTATTAAAACTTCAATAACTCTTCCTTGTGACGGATGCTATCCGTCACAAACTTATAACATATTAAATATTACACAAAATTTTGGAAGAGACGGTCTCTCGATAACTTATTGAGAGAATACTCTTCAGTACCACTCTATGTTCTATTCGTACCTTTAAATGACAATTTTGTTTTGTACATGTTTTTATAAGAAGCGTACAATCTTTATATTTGTATACTCTTTTATGTTAATCGTACCTACTTCTATTAGGTTTGTTATCCATTTGTACTTAGTCTCTCAATAAAGTTAATGAGACACCGTCTCTCAGGAGACCTACTCTATTATTGCATGTCGAGAAAGGTTGGTAAAGACAATTCATCAAATATCACCGCATGTCTATATAGGCAGGTACATACAAGTCATTTGCTATTGCTATGGTTGATAATGAGACAAGACAACTCACGAGCAACTTGAGCTCGGCTCGTGTGAGCTTGAGATCGGCTCGACAACTTAATGAGTGAAGCCAAGCAACCATCAACTCGGCTCGAAAAGTTCGCGAGCAGCTCGAAATAGCGTGATTAGTTAATATTTTATTCATCTTATTCAAAGATATAATAATAGTAACTATATTGTACTTCGACGCGAAGTAGTTCTTTTCACCATATAAAATGTTCTTATTGATGTGCCTAATACGTTTTGTATATATTTTCAGACCCAAGTTATTAAAACACATCGATAAAGAAAAGCGTAAATTTAATAATTATATATAGGATAGAGTTAGGCTCGAACTCGCATTTTAGCTCGCGAACTTGTTTGTGAGCTCAATTTTTCCAAACTCGGGTGAGCTAGAGTTCGAGTCGTGCTTAACGAGTAGGAGCCGAGCAAGGCGAAGCTCGTGCTCGGCTCAACTCGTTAACACCCCTAGCTATTGCTCAAGCATTATGTATTTCGTCTTTATCTCTTCTCCTAGAGCCGTCATAACTTATCAATTTGCAACGGATATTGAGGATCACAAACAATAATTTGTATTAAAAGTTGGGTCAAATCATTTGATATGGATGAAAACTAGGATGGGCTACCCACATAGCCCCACTTAATTTTATTTTTTAAAATGTGGTCAGATAAAAATAATAACTCAAATGAGTTTTTGTTACTCCCTCTAATCTTGATGCGAATGCGGAAATGATAACAAACTGGTTGTGTCGCAAAATGAAGAATGAAATAAAAGATATAGCGCGTTATTCGGCCTTGAACTCGATACTAATCACCAAATGAAGAGATTGGAGCCCAATCCTCGATTGCGGAATCGAACTACATATGTTCTTGAATCTCTATGAAACAAAGATTATCACCTCCATTGACTCTGCTCTAATTTATATTTAAATTCATCATCATCATATATAGTCCTGTCATCCAAGTCCAAATACATAACAGAGCGTGGGGGAGGGAATGAGAGGCGGAGAAGGAGGAAACACGCTCTGGCGAACCTTGGTAAGGGGGAACCGGAGGTAAACAGAACCGGTGAATATAATGGATGAAATCAAGAGAACCACCCAACCCATGGCAAGCGGAGAGGCATTCACCAGAGGGAGGGGGTGGGGGGAGGGGATAACACTCTCTGCGACAGGAAGGGCGGCCAGGGAATCAAAATAACCCGGGGGAAGATGATAAAATAAAAAAGAAATAAATAAACAAAGAGGGTATGGGCACCAGAAGCGAATCGAACTGGAGAAAGGCGAGGGGAACTCCGACGACAATTAACTGAAAGTGGCTGAGGGGAAAGCAAGTCAGATTGGGCATTCATATTCTGTTGGAGATTGGTATAATTTACAACCAACCATTAATCAAGAAAAACTGCGTCTCTATTTCTCATTAGTTCTATCGGATGGTTCTCCAGAACCAGATCTGGTTGATTCCGATAAGCATTAGATAGTTATAAATGCATCGTATTAAATGGAAGGATGGGGATTGGCATAATCATAATCACATATTCAGGCTTCCATAAATGACGACAGAAAGTTACGAGTAAAATAGGTTTCGATATCTTACATCAAGCTTCAATGTGTCGTAGAGATCTGAAACAGCCGAACCAGTGACTGTACACTACTCAATTAAACGCACAACTATTTCGGCCACACTCCTAACTCTGACCTCCCAAATCGTCATCTGATATGTCCTGAACTTATTCAGATTTCAAAAAACTTGGTTTAGTAAAATAGAGAGCTATACCTACAAGACTATAGACCTATCAGAAGTAAAGCTGCCTGCATTGTGCAACGGAAGCATCAAGAGGGCAGTATGGACATTTGAATGTTCTGCTGTTCATTTTCGACATTTTCATAATCGACTGCCTGCACAAAACATGTCCACACGGCAACAACATGGGTGGGTTATCTGGAGCTCCTTCATCCCGACTCACTGGGCATACAAATGTCGAATGAAATAGAAATTTCTTACTCAGCTCCAACGGAACTGCCAATTGCTTCATTAAGTTCCATTCATGGGGTTTGGCAGCCATTACATTCGCCAGCTTCACTAGAGTAGGCAATCCTTCAAAACCCGCTTCCAAGGTCACCGCCAGTGGGCACTGTGATGGTTGACCCAGTATACCACAGAACTCACAAAATAAGTCCTCCGCTAATGTTTTCCATGTTGTTGAAGATAACGTCTCTTTGTACGGGCATTTGTCAAGCTTTTCAATCCATAAAACACAGATAGTAAGTTTTTTTACTTCATCCATGTGTGATGAAGAGAACGGAGAAATGTGTAATTTAATATAGCGTAGAGCTTCATCACGTTTTCCTTGCTTCAATAATTCCACAAAATGATGTTGATGAAGTTTTAGAGCAAGGCTTGAACCATTCTGTTTGAGTTTTTCGTGATTTGCAGACACCCAATTTAGTGCAGGCTGTAAATTTTGTGCTTGAATAGCCTCCAAAATTTGATACAATTCAGTGAACTGAGTTTGCATAGCATCAGGTATTGGTCTGCCAGCCTCCTTCATCAAACACTCCCCAACATCGAACAATCCTTGCCGGAAGAAATGATTTGTGACAATCTCATTGATGGTCCCAAGATCAAAATCAACAGTTCGATATGCCTTGGATATGTCGGGATTAAGGACCTTTTCAAGGAGCTTAAGATATTTGGTGATGTTTGCGTTCAATTCTTTTTGGGTGCTTTCAAACTCTTTACTCGAACCAATTTCATTCAGCTTGATTTTCAGCTGTGTCAAGGAGGAGTTGTGATCAACCATCAGGGAGGGGTCCTGATCTGACTGTAGTGTCGCCAAAGCTTGTTCGACTTCATTGTTTACTGAATCAACCACTTCATAACATTTCGCGGATGACAACTTTTGCTTCTTTGCTACATGTTCAAAAGATCCACGCAAGGTACTCAGCTCCATTACATGCGCCACCTAATAGATCCTGCAAGGAGAAGCGAAAAGATTGGTGAGATTGTACAGATAATAAGATATTAATTGATGTCATCAATGCACCACACACTCCAATCCACATATCCAAAGCCTTTCCCCCCCGCTGTTAAGAACTTTTTTTGATACATGTATAAATATACTTTATAAATAAATAAATACAATTTGTGGTGAATTTCCCCAGGCGAAAAGTTTAGATACAAGGAAAATCCGAGCCACATTGATGTGCATGGAATAGCACCAAGCCAGATATTAACACACAATCATAGGAATGGTCTTTTGTCAAAGAATTTAATAAACCCAAAACAATCATTAGTCATTACAGAGACCAAAAACAATGTGCAGATGAGCTAGCCAAACTTGAGACGCTGAACAGAAACTTAACAAAATCACTTCTAAATCGTAGATTCTCAGCTATCAAAAGAATGATATCACTGTACATAACTACAGGCATCACAAGGTGACATCTTTCTCTCGTACAAGATATAGTAATTGTTGTTAATGGCTTCAGGTAATGACCAGGTGACACTGCAACAAATATGTCGAAAAATAATTTGTATGAAAGGAGAATTTGGAGAGAAAGGGAGAGAAAGGAAAGGGACGGAAGCAAATTTTTTTCATTGAGTAGTGAGTAGTGTGGGAGAGGCCTACAAGCCAAATTAAAATTATGCAAATATATGATAGATTTGGAAAGACATGTTCCCCATCCCTTCCAAGAAAGGGTTAAGAAATGCATAGGCCCTAATTTCAAAGCGCACGATGTCTTATACAGATTACCAGCAGACAGTACACTTACAATTCCATCAAACAAACCATGAACAAACCTTCGACCATTTCACTAAACTGATGCTCTCAAACTTCAAAATGAGCACCGCTTAATTGTGTCACGTGTTGTCCGAACTCTCCTCAGCCAACCCCACCTACCTTCCACATATTGGATTTCAGTTTACTTCACTCAGCCTATCTCCTCGATATTCTTCTGAGTAATTCCATCCAAGATAAAATCCCGTGTGAACTTCTCTAGTTCTCTATCACATGAAACCCACACACACAACTCCATATTTAAGGTTGCCTTTTGCTGCTCATACCTTACTGCCGTTGCTCCCAACAAACTTTTTCCTCGGTCTACACCATGTATATCTCAACAAATCTCACAATCCCATCACAAACCAAACCATCGTCTCACGTCATGTTACTTTAAATGAGTCAAGCTTCCCCTTTCATCAAAAACAGCCTCCTGGCAACAGTTTATACATCTTTGTCAATACCCTGAATAGTTGCCAGGCATACCACTTTCCGCCACCTCCTTCGATAACCAATCAAATCCTCCCTCCCCTGCACCCTCTCCCACAACTGTGTCCACCCAACCAGAAATTAATCATTCACACTGAAAAATTCTTGCAAGAAATCTTAAAAAATGTACCCAATTCAATGGAATGGACGAAGTACAAAGTATGCTAACTGAACCAATTTCAATTCCACAATTACAATGCTTTAAGGTTTAAATGTTTCGTCAAGATCATATAATCTCTTCATACACAGAATCGGCATGCAAATTACAGCATGAATCTATTCATATCACAAGACGCTAAATTTACAGAACAGCACCGTATGATCAAACGCATACAAAAAGAAAAAAAAATCGAATTCAAAATCGAAGAGCAAAATCGTGAGCATAATAATCGCGATCACCATAAACATCAACAACAACATCAATTCATCAACATAACAAAGAACGGATAAACGAAAGAGAATAGAGATGATACGATATAGGAAAAGGGGAATGAAGAAAAGAAGGTGAGAGACGAACCCTAGAAATTGAGAAAGGAATCGTGGTGGTCTGAAAAGAGAAGAAGGAGAAGGGAGAAGGAGAGGGGGGGGGGGGGGGGGGCTGGTTGCAGTTTTGAGCGGGCAATTGGTGCGAAACGTATCAGCTGCGATTGCGTACCCAATTTGTACTCCTCTATTTTCAAATGATATACTACTGCGTCTACGCGTCGTTTTGCTATCCCATCGCTCAATAAGTCAATTCACCAAAACCAGAGTAAAGAGACGATAGGGATGTGATGTTACCAGAATCCCAGTTCAATCAGTGATGCTAATGTACTTGGATCCGATATTCATCCAAATTTTTTAGATAGTCTGGATTCATGGTTTGGAAAATGGATCTTGATCGGCATTTAGTTAAGCAGGTCCAGATATGATAAAGGATTCGTTTTCGTATAAGCAAAAATATTTTAATAATAATAAAAAAACAATCATATGTACTCCATAAGTATTTGCGAATCAAACTTAATTTTTACCTTTATATCCGGGTTTTTTTTTTTTTTGAGAACCCGAAAACGAGATTACACCTGAGCATATGCCTCATCTGCTAATCTAATCGCTATTGACTCGGGCAAATTAACAGTCCACAAAGAACGGCCAACTCGTCCTTGTAACCATCTCCCTAGAGAATGTGCTATCTCGTTGCATTGCCTAGGAATCCTCGACCAAATGACGGCCTCGAACTTGTGCTTGAGAGATTTTATTTCATCAATCAGGGAATAGAAGCAGCTGCGCCCTGTATCACCTCTCCTCAAACCATCAATAAACTCCTTGCAATCGGTCTCCATAATAACCCGCTTGTGCCCTCTCCTGAAAGCCTCCTTCATCCCTTCCAAAAGGGCTTCGGCCTCTGCCTCCCTGATCTCCCTGCTTCCTCGCTTTCCCGCACTCCCTCCCCACACAAACTCACCTTCAGACCCTCGGCAAACAAAACCCCAACCCACCCCATTCGACCACACACTCGCATCACAATTGATTTTCACCGTACCTGCACACGGCTTAGTCCAAACAAACTGCTGCTCCGCCTCACCCTGCTCTACACTCCCCTGTACCCCCTTCCTCTGTTCCCTCGCTACTTCCACCTCCCTAAAAATATCCTCCGTCCTCTGAATAGCTCGAATACAGTTCACTTCAAGCCCCTCAAAAACCCATTTATTCCTTGCCTCCCACATGGCCCAACATCCCGTCATAAACCTCTCTCGCTCCTCTTCCTCCAACTCCCTCCACACATCCTCCACCCACTCCCTCACCCTCTCATGCCCATTTTCTTTCTTAATATCCACACCCAACCCATCCCATACCCCTCCCCCCCACCCACAACCCTTCACAAGGTGGAGACTTGTCTCCTCCTCACATAAACAAATCAGGCATGCTGCATTACCAACCTTCAATCTCCGGTTGATATTGTAATTAGTTGGAAGAGCTTCAGAACAAAGTTGCCAGAAGAAACACTTAACTCGGGGTAGAATCGGAGCTTGCCAAATCCTGGTCCATAGCCGTTTTTTGTTGGACATGTCCGACGTACCTTGCTCAAACAAACCCACCTCCGTAATCAGACGATATGCAGATTTAACTGAGTAGCAGTCTGTTTTCTCCGGTTCCCACATCCAAATATCATCTGTGTGAGTACTGCTCAGCCTAATACGTAGAATAGCTTCCTGTTCATCTTCCATGAATAAATTACGCAACTTAGTCTCATTCCAACTCCGGCCATCACAGTTTAGGAGCTCCCACACTTGCATATTTGGATTATCAGCATCTCGAGAAGAAAGGGCTAGTCTCGAGTTCAAGCCTGGAATCCAGGGGTCGTCCCAAACACTAGTGCTCAGCCCATTCCCGATTCTTTTCCTCAAACCCTTCTTAAGAACCTCCTTCGCCTCTCAAATGCTCCTCCACGTGTAGCTCGGATTATGTCCTACAGAAGACTGTAAGAACGAACCACGTACCATTATAGTATTTAGCCCGGAATAACCTTGCTACGAAACTCCCCGGATTAATAGTAAACTGCAAAGCCTGTTTGCCAAGTAAGGCCATGTTAAAGCAGTGAACATCGCGAAAACCGAGCCCCCCAAGAGATTTAGGTTTACAGAGCTTTTGCCACGCAACCCAAGCCATCTTCCTACCACCATTCTTCGACCCCCACCAGAATTTCGACACCATCGAACGGAGCTCCTCACAAAAGTTAATAGGTAATTTGAAAATACTCATAGCATAGGTGGAGATAGATTGGGCCACGGCCTTTATCATTACCTCCCTACCCGCTTTGGATAGAAAGGTCCCCTTCCACCCTTGAAATTTCTTGTTCAATTTGTCCCTAATCATGGATGTAAGCGCCCTTTTCGACTGCCCCAAAACCATAGGAAGACCAAGGTAAGAGCCTGGATTACTAACCTCTCGAACACCAAGTTCGTTCGCAATGCTTGCCTTAAGACTCTGACTCGTACTATGGCTGAACGACGTTGTCGTTTTATCGAAATTCACCAGCTGCCCGGAAGCCCTCTCATACTCCTCAAGAACAGCCTTCACCTTCCGTGCCTCCGAAACGTTTGCCCGACAAAAGAAGAGGCTGTCGTCCGCGAATAGAAGATGCGAGATGATCGGGGCATCGCGCGCAATCATTATCTCCGGGGTTTTAGTTATTCAAATTTATTGAAAAAATTACAATTAGAACACGTGATGATAAACATTAGATACTTATAAAAGGGAAAAGTCTCATAGTACCCTCGAACTATGTCACATTACACATGGTACCCCTGCTTTTAAGTTTGTTCCCATGGTTTTATAGTTTAGTTCCCGATTTGACCTTACCCAAATTTCTGTCATGACGCCGTTAAATTACAACCAAAATTAATTACATCACTCAACAACTACTTTTCTTCAAAAGGAGACATGTTCTCATGGTACCCCTAAATTTTCATAGTTGTTCCCATGGTACCCTTAAGGTTTCATAGTTGTTTCCATGGTACCCTTAAGTTTTCATAGTTGTTCCCATGTTACCCCTGAAAGGAAAGCAACGACTCATTGAAGCAAAACAACGACTAGTTTACTGAACTAGCCGTTATTCATTTCAATTAAGGGTATATATAGTACAAAGTAGGCCCTATATATGATTGTCTCATGTTGGAGTTAAGATTCTTACGAATTGAAAAGATGTGTTTTTAAAAAACTAGTGTACTAACCCGTGAAAATTCACGGGGTTGAGGCATTTTCTTTGACATTAGAACATATAGAAAAAAATTATTAAGCAGTATAACAGAAAGACGTTATTGCGTGGTACATTTATGAAATTATTGAATTTAATTAGAGGAATAATATTTTTACGGTATGGTCAGTATCTAAGTTATGTAGAATCAATAATAGTTCAAAGACGACATGTCTTATGAAAAGTTTTACCGTGAATTACTTTAAATGATTTTAAATACTGAACGACATATTTTTACATAAACTTGATACAAATTAGAATACAAAATATTAAAAGAGGACAATCAATCATCACACACTGCACAATCAAATTGGTGTTCCTACACATTTACACACCTCACTTATCATATCTAATTACTCTAATGTCATCATTCTTAGATTACCACTCCAAAAATTCCTCCATTAACACGAAGAGTAAGAAAGTTATCATGCTTCATTGTATAATTAAGGCGTCTTCCGTATCTTGTGCAAATCAAGTATTTGGAGACTCAGTTCCGCCGCTTACCCTGAACCCCCTCTTAGCCGTCCTGGCTGCATGATAAGAGCGGAATCCTTGTACAACTCCTCACTCAACGTGCCTAATTCTTCAATCAAAAGAAATTAGAACAATAAAAATAAAATTTTCTTTAGTGAGAATAAAATGTGCATTTGAGGTGAAATTCTCGGAACTCAAGATTTAAAACACATTTGATCAATCTCAAAACTCGAGACTTAATTTCATTACAACGTCTCAGTTTTTCTTCCACTTAACTGACCCATCTAATTTCGTTCTTATTATACCACTTAAAAACGACATAGAGATTTAACCAACACAATATGATCAAAAGATACTCTGATCAATTAATAAATATTAATATTAATATTAATAATTAATCAATAATAAGTTACTGAAATATTCAAATAAAATACAAAATCTACCGACGATTTAAGCTAAAAACTATTTATTTAAGAGTATAGCATTATTTTTATACTCTTTAACTACAATGCTCATATTTAAAAATAATATTAGGTTCATTTTTTAAATTATTTTATTATTAAATGGTAAAAATACGGAGTATATATTAAATTGAAATTTGTTGACACATATTGTCCCAACACATATTGAAAATATAGAGTATGTTCATGTTCATATTTTATTATTAAATGGCAAATGTATCTTGTCCCGACACATATTGTCAGACGATCTCCCATAACCTTTTTTGTTAAGTATATTTTATAGGAGCAGTATTCAACTATTCATGTACAAAATGCTCTAGAAATAGAGTAGTGTAATATCCGTGAATAATCACGGGGTTATGTACAACTTTTTGTTGGACGATTTTGTTTAAGACATTTTAGATTTAGTATGTGTCGTAATCAAGAATGTCTGCCAATGATTTACTTGTAATGACACGTAAATGAATGAACGATGTATGACTTATTCGAAAAATAACTTGTGAATGTAGATTCTCAATTAATTAGATATAGGGAAGCAGTATAGGTCTCAAGTGTGAATTATAGGAAAATGTGAATTAATTACTCTGTAATTCTCTCAAGCCTAAAAAGTATATGTATTGTTTTTTATACAATTTTAATAATGAATATTGGAGTGGTAAAGTGGTTAAGGGGTTGGTATTTGGTTTGAAGGTTCTGAGTTCGAAACTCATGTAATCCTTTGATTCTTTAATAACTTAAGTTATTAGGGTATAAATTTATTTTGTAACATCAGGCCCTATTCGATCTGTAAAATAAAAATATAATATTTGATAAATATTAGTTTACTTTTTGGTTATAGTATAAAAGAATCAAGATTGTTTCAAATAACATTATCAGAAGGTATGTGTCAAATTAATTAGTGTTTTAAAGAATATATAAAAATTGACGAACAAAATAGCATCTGAAATGAACAGATTTTTTTTTTAAAAAAATAACATCGGGAAAAATATTTGCAAATATTAAAAGATACTGTAATAGATGTATTAGGGATTCATATTTTGAATCAAGGATTAATTTAGCTGGTATAATGTTCATGTTAATTTAGTACAGAGACGGGATTGTGATGAGGGATTGTCCAGCTCAAACTGTGCAGCCCAAATCGTTGAATAATGCAACATATTTTATAGCTTGATTAGGAAGATAGCTTGATTATAAAGATTTTGCGTAATTGCCTAAAATAATTCTGAATTAATGTGAGTTGAGTATTTCAGAATGGAGACCAATGAGTTGCGCCACCTCAGCTGCCTTGGTCTCTGTTTTAATAAATAAAGGATAGTATGAAAGATAAATTGTACTCTCTCCGACTTTCTATTTTTGTCCCAAAAGCTTTTTGGGTGGAAAATAAGGAAGAAATATATTATATTAATAAGAGTGACAGTGGATTGAAAAAAGTAGGGAAAATAAATATTATATTAGTATGAGAGATAATATATACCCCTCCCATTTACTGGAATCCTACCATTTGATTAAAATATACCTCACATATATTCAATCTTTGGTAGGTTTCCAGTGAATGGGAGGTAGTATATGAAAAGTAAGTAGTAAGGTAAGATGGTGAAGTTATGTGAAAAAAGTTTTTCCATAAATAGAAAGCGTAACAAATATCAAACTTAGTTCAAAAAGGAAAGTGAGACAAAAATAAGAAGTCGGGAGAAGTAGATATTAAAAGTAATAAAATGAAAAATAAATATAAAAAAGTACTCCATAATAAATAAAAGTTGAAAAAAATATGTTTTAAAAATTATTTAAACATGATCCATAATTCATATAACCCAATCCGAGACGTGATCCGCGCCACCCGTGTAACTGTGTAAGAGGTCTATACAATAGAGATCTAGCTTATTGTAGTTTCCCATTACATAGAAGGAACAAACTAGTTTTTTCACCCGTGCAAACTGATGGTAGGGATTTGCCGTGGATCCCCACCGATCAATAAATAACCAACTACACCTAACACGTAGATAGGGTAAGTCGGGTCGAATCCACGGGGACGGTAAGAGGCGTCTAGACTAAGGTCACCTAATACGAGACTAGGTCAACGAACTAAGCTAAACAAAACAATGATAAGAAGGGAAGAAGGTTAAGACTACGACTAAGGTACCGAAGAAATCAAAAAGAAGGAAAACTAGGGTTAGGTCGGGTTCATGGATGCAACGAAGACAAAAAGGGGAAAAACGGGGTTACTAGCATGCTTTCGAGGCCTAGGTTCCACCGATCGGGCTCTCGCTACGTAATCGGCCTAGGGGTCGTCCTCACCGGGCTCTCCCTACGTAATGGGGCGACCAAACCAACCAACTAAACACATACATACAAGAGAAGATGCAAGAAAAACAAGGATTGATCGTCTCTAGTCTCACAAGCATTTCATCGAACATGTGGAGTGCAAGGTTAATGGGAAACAACAAAAACAACATCTAGTACCACCCATCTCACCCTAATCAACCACAATCACACCCAATCCCCCTAATAACCCTAGCAAGAGTCTACTCAACCATATCTATGCTAAAACTAACACTAACAAGAGAAATCAACACAAACAACAAAACATGCATAATGAAACTAGTGAAACAATGGGCAATGAACAATATAATGAACAAAGATTCAAACTTTAATGATAAAACAAGATTAAGAGAAGGGAAAAGAAGATTATACCTACTAACAAGATGAATGGAAGAATGAAAACTAGCATAAAAGAGAAAACCCAAATACATCACCCAAGGTTGTCAATCTTGGTTGGATTCTTCAAGAATTCCCTTAATACAAGGATTAATCTAAGATTAACGATTAACTAAAGACTAATCTACACTAATCTAGGCTAATCTAACCTAAAATAGTCTAGGGTTTAGTGGGTAATGTCTAACATAACATAAGATTACAAGAGAAGGGGTATATATAGGGTTACAATGAATAAGGAGAAGGAAAGAAGCAATTGCGGGCTACATCACTTCTTCCCGGTCGGGAAGGAATGGTCCCGGTCGGGATGGGCCATCCTTCCCGGTCGGGAAGCTATCTTCCCGGTCGGGATCAAGCATAACACCGGGTTGTGTTATCAATAACACCAGGCTGTGTTATTGCTCTTCCCGGTCGGGATGAGGTGGTCCCGGTCGGGATGAACTCATCCCGGTCGGGATGGACCCAGGACAGAAGCAATCGCATTTGTGCACCTCATCCCGGACGGGATGAGGTCCTTCCCGTCGGGGATGAGTTTTGTAGGCCTCCATTATGATCTTTAAGGTCCCTCCTTGCCTTTCATGGGTTTCTCATCGATTCTCGGGACTCGAGATCGAGCCTAAGGGGCTCGGGAATGGGTCCCAAGGTCTCGGGATCGAATCCAAGGCATCGAGTGATCGTTCCTTCTCTTCGTTGGCTCCAAAAGTGTATGAAACGAGTCGGAATCATTCCAATTCTTCATGAATGGTCCCGGGAACCTAAAACGAACTAAAGGAAGCATAAGTAACTCAAAAACCGCTCCCAAGGAGCGATTCCACAAGGAAAACGGGACCAAAACACAACAAATTAGGCACTACAAACTACACGTATCACAAACGCACGGGACGTGTTTGTTTTATGTTGAGAAGAATTTATATCCCCTTTGTTTTAGCCTTGAAGTGTTCTATAGTCTCGAAGAGGTCTGGGACAATTTTTGGGGTTTTATTATAATAGACGTAAATTAGATCTTTAAATCGTTAATTACTTATTTAATTATTTTGTCTAAATATTTTTTAAACTTATGCAAATGATTAAATTTAGTATTAAATAATTGTTTAATTATAGTTTACGTCATGATCGTTTAATTGTAAAATGTTAATTATGTGTCTTACGATGCGCGTATTTTATATACACTTTTTATGCCTTTTATACGCGCATTCTCGTGCTTATCGAGTAGTGAAAGCTACTATTTTCCCCCGAATTTGATACTTTGTGGTCATGTTGCATCTTATCCAGGTTTGAACCCGTGGACGCATAAACAAGGCAAAAATCGTGCTTAAAGATAAATCTTATGCGAAATAAGAAAAGAGAATGATCGTTTTCAAACAGGTCAAATTAAAACGTGAATATCTTGAGTTCTACAACTTCAATTGAACTGATTCCAGTTGCGTTGGAAATATCTTTCTCTTAGCTTTCCAATGGTATATTACACGCCCAATTTGAAGAAGTAAAGAATAAATGGCAAGCGTTTGAAGTTGAGCGCGCAGTGCTGAGAACTGGTCCAGATAGTCGAACGACTATTCAAAATAGTCGACCGACTATTCTCGAGACTGGACGAAGACCGAGACTTTCCTAATTTGATGTTTAGGGTTAATAAGACTTTTGAGCTTTTGTTTTATTCTTTTAATTTTCTTTAGACTACTTTTCACAACTTCTTACTTTTCTCTTGATACTTTTCCTCCTTAGACTTTTAATTTAGATCCTTCTCCTTATTCTCTCTTCCTTTAAAACTCGGTTATTATAAGACTTTTGGATTCGAATCGCCTTCAGTCCTTTTGGTAATTTTATCTAATCATTCTTCCTTCTTCTTCGTTCCTGATTGTTCTTCTTCTTCCTATTTAATCATTTTTAATCGTTGTTTTATGCTTGTCGTAAATTTATTATTATTTATCATGTTTAGTCTAGTAAAATCTTTGATTAATCTTGATGTTCTTAAATTAATTATGAGTAGCTAATTTCCCTCGCTAGGATTTAGGGGATCTGCGAAATTAATGTGGTCGCTAAATAATTTATAGATCTGTCAATGATTTTGTGTCTGAGTTGTCAATTGTAGCATATAATCGCGATTAGTCAGTTAATGCGCATGATTGATTAATTGAATTCGGTAAACTTGAACCTAAGATCGGAAGCCTGGTAAAAGTTAGACCTGCTACAACACATTAGTTTGCCCTAATAAGATCGGAAGCCTTTAGACGCATGCTAGGGTGAATAGCGGACCGGAAGGACCTTTTCAATACCCCTTTGACCAATATCTGCGACAGACCTGTGACTTAGACCGTGACCATATGAGATTCGTAGTGAACCGACAATCCTAATTTTCTCTCCATATATTTATTCATCTTTATTCATCTTATTTATTTTAGTTATTTCTTCTTTTTTATTTCTCTTTCCTTCACTACTTTTAGATTAGTTAACCACAATCAAAAACCCCCGATTTAGTTACTTAGATAAACTTTAATTACGAGTAGAATTTATTTGTCTCCTTGTGGATACGATCCTGACTTCCCTAGCTATATTTTTAGTTAGACCTAAGTTGGTTATCTTTGATTAGGGATGTCAATTTCACCCGAACCCGCTTTATATCCATCCACCCGATTTAAACGGATGGACGAAAACCCGAAATTAATGGATGATGGATGGATGACGGATGATGCTAAATCCACCCGTTATCCATCCGTCACCCGATATTATTTGTGTTTTGCTAAAAAATATACACATTTGTGGACATGACGTAGGTCCACCCCGACGCGGCGAAGCGCGGGTTTGGGTAGGCGAATGAATCTCGTGGTAAGATTGTTCTCGGGTTCCAAATTTAAGTCAAAATGGAGTCGCCACCGAATTTTGTGGTTATTCGGAACCATACGAGCCCACTCTATGTCGTCATGGGCTATACATAAAGTAAGCCCACTCTGATTTCAGAGTTTATGGGGCTCGTCCCTTTGCATTGCGATACCGATACCATCTATACCGGTAATCGTGTAAAGAATGACTCTCGTGCGCCAAGGGTTTCGGACATCCGGAAACCAAAGGTTCTGAGTAAGGGGTGAGGGTACGTGTTGGGAAGCCCACTAAGGACACCCAACCGCGCCCGCACAATGGCGGCCTCTACTAAGACATCGTTCGTGTTCGTGTACGCGCGCTAGTAAAACGACTAAATGATATGCAAACAGCGTTTTCGGGCTAAGCATGTGAGTTATTGGTTAACTACGTCATTTAATGCATCTTGATTCACGTCAAAGTGATTTAGCATGTGATGTTCATTTAAGGCAATAAATGGCAAACATCAAGAATAGAAAACTCGTAAATAAATTACAAATTACACGGGCGGAATACAACCCGGAATTCACAATACTATAATACGTGTAAATAATAAACGAAATGAAAATAACGCGATATAATGAAAGGGACGGACCCGTATGTAAACTAGACCGCGAAATATGTAGATGGACTAACCCCGATTAAATACGCATTATGTCGCATATTAAACGAAGGACGGAAACATGAGACTGCGGCATATTGCTAGCCTAATCTCACATCCCGTAGTCTTGTCCCGACTTATCACGTCAAAGTGGTCAAAGTCGTTCTACGTGTCGTGATGTGTATAGTTTTGAAAATAGGATGGTCACGTGATAGTCTTTGCACGTGATGACTAAAGTCGATAAAAGGGTCGGGGTTTGAATTATGGGTCAAACCCCTCGGTTTTGTGGTGTGACTCGGTCGAGTGCACGTTTAACGTGGCTACTGACCACTTTTTGGGGTGCTACTCGATCGAGTGGCCTATGGCACTCGATCGAGTGCCCCCTGTACGAGAGGTAACTCGCCTTGTTTTATGATTTGAAATCGATGATCGGCCGAATCAAATACAAATATCGCACGATTTGTATTTAACTCGGCCTCCGATACTATAATCGTGTACGAACGACTATAATACCGTTACCGGAGTTTATGAAAAATGTTTACGTTAGATTAGGAAATTTTGAATTGGTGACAAAATGTATCCCTCTACGTCACGACATCGGAACTAACCCTTTCGGATTACGTGATGTCGGTTTTCGTGTCAACGGGTTTCGTACCAATTATGAAAAAGGAGTTAAATCCGTTCAACTACGACCGATCACGGTCGCGTCACGCCCTTGAGTACGTTGGGGCGGGGCTCCTCGAAAGGGCTCCACCTCCGTCGTTGCTCGTAAAGGGATTAGACGGACCAAAAGCGATCATCGTAGTCCAACGTTTTAAAACCGATTTTGATATTAGTTTACGTATACACGGTATTATTAACGTTAATGACGATGAAATGATATAAAACAAAGATATAAAAATGCAAAAAATGTTAGTGTTAGTGCTGTGACGATCATGACTATAATACAATAAAAATGAACAAAATGACGGAGTAAATAAAGATCGAAAGGGAATTTAGGACACCCTCAACATACATGCTAGTATAGACCTCGGAAATGGACTCGTGAATAGCGACAAAGCTTGGGAGTATCGAGGATGTACGCGAGTTATGGTGTGTATAGATGTGTGTGTGTGTATTACGTCGGTTTTTCGAGGGACGAAGGACTCGGTTTTTGTGTGTATTGCTTAGGGTTGCTAAGGCTTGATGTGTAGGTATGTAGGTTAGATTGTGGCTGAAAAATGTAGGGCAAAGTGTGTAAAAAAGTCTGAAATGCATGGGGGGGTGAAGCGGTATTTATAGACCTCACCCTCGACATAGGGGCACTCGATCGAGTGGCCCTAGTGCACTCGATCGAGTGCCTTCGCAAACGGGCCACACCCGGGTTTTGACGCTCCACTCGACCGAGTGGGTCAATCCACTCGATCGAGTGGGTCAAGCAAATCGAGATAAAAAGGGAAAGATTTGATCTTGTTTGTTTGGATTGCTTTTTTGAATTTTGATTTATGCGCCAACTGAACTTGGCTGATTTATGAGACGGTTTCGTCTTTGACCGGGTTTTGACCCGGTCGCCAAAAGACGGGAATTATTTTTGGTGTCGGTTTTGGCCCAAATTAGTCTCTTTTGACTCGGAACGACCCACTGGGCCTGAATTTGAGGTCTGTTCTGTGAGATTTTTACTCCGCTAAAAGTCCATGTCGGATATTATTGAGTCTGAGCCCAAATTCGAGTATACTAAGTCATGTTTGCGTCCGATCATCATCGGGTGTTTTTCGGAGACTACCATAGACACGTGGCGGTCAAAATGCGGGTGTCTACAGAGCCCCCACTCTGACTGAGGCTTGGACAAGGCGAAAGTCAGAGTAGCTACCAAGCCCGTTACGACCTGGTAGACTTCCGGTCGGGTCGTTTATAGTCCAGTAGACTTGCGTGAAGGGCTCGCCAGCCATAAGCAGAGGGTCATACCTGTCCTGATGATGATAGCTTTGCGGGGAGTCAGACTTGTAGCATAAGTCCTGGACGCGCCTATGTGTGGGCCCGTCCCGTATCATTTCGGGAAAAATGCCGCCTCGGGCGTTCCGCTGGGGAAGTATGTGAGCTGTACGAGCTTGTTTTCGAAGCCTTGAGTCGTACTTGAGCTGATGATGATGCTCCGTGGGGAGTAAAGCTTGCCTCTTTTAGGGAGTAGGTGTACCCGTATGCCGATACGTCGCACCTTGGACGTAGCATATCGGGGACAGCTGACTTCGTTGGGGAAGTTAAATAGTTTCGCGGGGACTTGCTTCTGAAGTCTGGGGTGTACCTGTATGCTGACACATAACGACTTGTATGTAACACATAGGCAAAACACCAACTCTCGCTGGGGAGAAAAGTAGCTGCGCGGGGACTTGCTTCTGAAGTCTTGGGTGTACCCGTATGCCGACACATGACAACTTGCATGTAGCATTTCAAGAGAAACACCGCCTTTGTTGTTCCGTTGGGAAGCACTAGCTGGTACCTGAAATGTTAGATACATAGGCAGAAATAGCAGGCATAGCAAGATAGCACATAGGAAATGCAGTTAGCATCTATAGACTGGCTTGCGCTGGGGAAAATGGTTTTTTTGCTTCATTTTGAAATCGAAGTCCTGAAAGTAACTCACGTGCTAGGAGATAGGTTTTCAAAAGGGGTAGAAAAGAATTTTGCAGTTTAAATAGACCGAAATTTGACCTTGTCGAAAAGGATTTTCTCAAATGGCTAAGTTTTGCAAATTTTAAAATGAGAATTTGAAGAGAGACATATCGACAGACTCGACTCTGGACGTGACAGGACGAGTTGACAGACACGACTGGACTCCCGAGGGGTTGGACCGTGACTCGGTAGGGGGGTGGGCACCTAACAAGATTCTTAAGTTGCGCTATTCCGTAGCCTAGGCGAGTGGCAACACGGTCAAACTTCAAACTGGGAAGGATCCGGTACAGGGGAATTGCAGTAGTCTGTAATGAGACTGTTCCTGCAGGACAAGGCTTAGCAGTAGCAATGCCGTAGACTAGTGCTCTTTGAATTTTTGTGTTTTGGGATACATTCCCAAAGTAGGTGATACCTCGAGTCCCTGACGGATTCTTGTCTTTGACTGAGCCGAGTGCTAGGACACACTAAAGAAAGGAGGCTAGTTTTTTTGAAAGTCATTTGGATTATGTGAGTGGATGAAGGTCTTCTGCCTAAGAGAAGCCCCCAGGACGACAAAGCTAACTGCTGAGAACATGACAGTGTCGTGACCGGAATGATTGTGTCAATGTGGGTGGTTGTGCCTTTGTTGAAAGGCTGCCTACGTATTCACGTGTAGTGAAATCAAACCAAGCCGTAGTTCAGTGGATTGGAAGATATGTTATGGTGCCTAGTTTATTAGGGTTTTATGTGTAACTAGCCACAACGATGGTGTAGGCTAGGTGTGTTTCCAATGATGTCTTGATCAAAGGGCTAGAACAGTTAGGATGTTGATCCCGTGACTGTGAGCGTTCTTCGGGATAGCCCCCAGAGGTGGTGTGAACTATTTGGGCATGTTCTATGCCGACCGCAGGTTGAGTTCCCGTGTTTGGGGTTGGTAACTGGTTTGGATGTTTTTGGAAATGTGGAGCTAGGTCGCAAGTGGCTTTGATGACTCGAAATCTGGAGCTCGATTATGTGGAGCTAAGGCTTCGAGGGTAAGGTATTGCAATGTGGTAGGAAAGGGGGAAGTCGAGTAAAAATGACTCGAACTTCGATCAGGATAAGTTTGATAATGTGGGATCTGATTTCCATGTCTGGCCCTAATGGTTAGGGTGTATCCTATGGAGCTTGAATCCTCAAAATTTTGGGCTGTCTCTTAGCCTAGGCCTCGGAAAGGTCTTGAGGGTTGTAATATGAGGAGGCTAAATGTGGTGTTAGCTTGATTGTCTCTCCCCTATTTGATGGTATGGGCATCGATAATTTTGAATTGACCGTACCCCGGTCAAGGAGCTTTCACTTGTGTTGACCATTGACCACGGTCATGGGTATTTGATTTTTTTTTTGGATGGACCTCCTAGCCCCGGTCGTGGGATTGACCGTATCTGGTCGGGGGATGCTGAGAGTTCTCTTTTTTTTTTTATGGCCAGCTCTTTTGTTTTGGGCCTTTTGCTTTTTCCTTGGACTTTTGATTTTTTTTTTGTCCAACTTTTTTTCTCTTTTTTTCACGGCTATCTCTCCCTTTGATGTTGTGGGTGGATATGGGGGTGGGCCCATCGGTTAGATTAGGCTTGTGGAGCTAAACCTTTGTAAGATGTAAGCCTAGTTGGTGTTTGTGTGAGTGCAACTCGCGGTGGAGTACTCTATGGTAAGCATGGTGATTTGGATCTCGGTATTGTCATCATAATTCCGAGCAGGCTTAGTGGGAGCATCGTCCCGAGTTGGGTATTTTTGGCATCAAGTCAGACTAACGCCTAAGATAGGGATTGGTTAGTCTTATTGAAGGGGTGTTTATTGTGGGAAATGGGCTTGCCTCCCGTCTTGAACCCAAACTAGGAGACTACCTAGATTCGTCATAGGATTCGATACCGCTCCTGCTAAGGGTAGTTATGTGGCTGTCTATGCCAGACATGGAACAGGTAAGGGAAAACACGGGCCTCAGTTCCTGCAGTCATTATAGATGTGCCTATAATAGTCACGTGCATGTGCTCACAGTGTATGATGGTGTTCATCATGTTCTCGGAAACACATAAGGAAAGCATATAGTGGAGATAGAATATTGAAAGCTGATTTTATTGGATTGAAAAAGAGGACAGAATACAGTTGACTCTGACTCTGACTTTGGAATTGAAAGAGATAGAACATCCTAGACTCGGACTCAGACTCGGACTCAAATCAAATCTGGACTCTTGGATGAGGTTGTCAGTAGTCTTCGGCTTCTAAGGACTCAAGTGGATGTCCAGTGTAGCCTTTGGTAGAAGCTTCACCTAAATCTTCGTTATGTCGGAGATCGTCTTCAATCCTAGTGCCCATTTCGGTAAGCACGGCAAAGTTTGAGATGCCGGCATACCTAAGATGGACGCGATAGGAGGGTAGGAGGTTGTTGATGAATGCATCTACTAGTGTCTTCTCGCTGGGCTTGTCTACCAGCTTAACACTCTCAGCCCGCCAACGTTGAAGGTATTTGGTGAAACCCTCTGTCGGATCTTGGGCCATGACTTCTAAAGTCCGCATGGTAGTCTGAAGTTCAGTATTATCATAATAGTTTTTAGCGAACTCGGTAGCCACATCTTCCCAAGTGGGAAATCTTTTTGTATTAAGCCTATAGAACCAGGCTTTTGGATATTTCCCGAGGGATGCGCCGAACAAATTGATGAACATGTCGGCTTTGACCCCCTTGATCGCCATAAATGCTTTGAAGGCTCGGAGGTGTAGTAATGGATCCTCCGTCCCTTCGAATATGGGTAACCCCTCTAAGTTGAGATCTGTTGGTAGTTTCTCACTGATGGGTGTATAGTCTCGAGAGTTTTCAATATGAATGTTATTCCCTTGGGAGGCATGGAACTGTTGTTCGAGCTCACGCACCGTGCTGAACAGTTTGGCAAATGGCCCAGTATTGACCGATTCAGAATTGAAGTCTTGCCGTTCAATGACAGTTAAACGAGCATTCATGGCCTCTTGGTTGGTTTTCAGGAACCCTATATGAGTTTCGGTTATGGCCTGCCTACTAACCATTGTTTCTAGCAAAGCCTTCAGTTCCTTAATGGTGTTTTCCATGTCCCTATTCCCGGTTGTGGATGCCATACTCTACGAGAATACCCACGTAATCAGAAATGTTGCTTCGAAACTTGAATACGCCAAGGCATAGGAAATAGCGCGGGAGGGAAGACAACTCGGGTTTGACTCGGGTTTGACTCTCCTAAAAAGTGTAAGGTGCGATTCTCGAAGCGACTGTGATTAATCACTCCATCGGAGAATAGCCCCCAGGTGAGACTAAGGACTCTTATAGGACTCAGATGGTGTGTCATCTAAGTGACTCAAAAGTGGGGTACGTGAGACAACACGTGTAAGACATGACCCTTAGAGCAACCGTGATTGATCGCTCTCCCAAAGGGTAGCCCCCCGAGTGAGATTGTAAGTTTTGCTAAGACTCGAGTGTTGGACGAGTGACCCTTAGATGTAAGGATCACGAACCTTTAGCCACAGGGCTATGCCTTGTAAAAGGTTGACTCGGCCTCGAAAAAAAAAGCAGACAGGGTAAGGGAAGAAACTTGCGATGTAAGATCGGCAGAGTTTCGACGCTAGAGACCCTTGACTTGACTTGAATAAGGATAGACCCTGTGATTAGGGTAGACCCTTAAGTTAAAGGACTTGAATTGGGATGACTCGACTAACGGATTGAAAGACGGGCAAAATTCCCTTAGGAAAGGTCGTGGGGACCGTCCTGTCGGAGGGAAAATTGCGTGTGACTTTCTAGTTAGGACTCGAGTGTTTATGAACCTTCCATTTACGAGTGTATGACTCGTGTTGGTCGGTTGTGCCTTTAGAAAAAGGCGGACTAGGATGGGGAAGAAACCCGTGATGGAGTTTCGACGCTAACGACCTTCGACAAATCATGAAAAGACCCGACACACGGATTACGGTAGGTCCTATAATCGGAAGGTTTTGAAAAATGATTGAATTTTGAAAATTGAGAAGACGGTCCTGAAATTGGTAGTGGGCCAATAGGACCGGGCATTTTGAAATGTTGGAATGGTTGCAAGTAATTTCGCGTTTTGAAAAATTGGGAGACGGTCCCGTTTTTTTGAAATTGGCAGCATGCCGACAGGACCGGTTTTTTGAAAAGTTGAATTTTTGGAATTTTGAAAATTTGAATATCGAAAATAAATTTTCGAAAATTTGAAAATTGAAAATGAGATCCCGAAGATTTGAAAATCGAAAACGACATCTCGGAGATTTGAAAATCGAGAATGGAATCTCGAGGATTTGAAAATCGCAAATGGCATCACGAAGATTTGAAAATTGAATTTTGAAAATTCGAAAATCGAATGGTGGATCGGAAATTCGAATTGAAATGGATAGCATGCCGACTAAAAAAAAGGCTTGTTTTGAGTCAAATCGTAAGTCTAATTTTCGGCAGCATTCCGAGTTTTTGAATATTGGATATTTTGAAAAGACGGGTCCCGAAACGGACAGTATTTCGGGTTTTTCAAAATTTGGTATTTTTGGAAAGATGCATTTTTTGAAATGACGGTTTTTTGAAAATTGACACGGAAACCAAGTAGCACGTAGTCAAACAAGCATTATAACGACGCTTATGTATGCTTTACACTAAGTCTCGGTCGGTCAAAATAGGGTCTATACCAACAAAGATGGCTTTCTCGTGTGATGGACGGACTCCCTAAGCCGAGTTGGTCTTAGGACATGCCGCGAAACCGAGACGAGTTCCACCATCGATGTCTTTAGCGCACCCATGTAGGAATGCACCGCGGTATAGTGGGACGTCGGTCACAAGTAACCGGCCCGGGCAAAAATGGGTTATGCATGAATCATTAAACTAATGCGCACACACTATTCTACGAACGATTTCTCTTCGAGTCTCACCCTGGGAACCCCGATGACATGTGGTACATCAGGTATCCCCAGCGGAGTCGCCAAATTGTGGACATGACGTAGGTCCACCCCGACGCGGCGAAGCGCGGGTTTGGGTAGGCGAATGAATCTCGTGGTAAGATTGTTCTCGGGTTCGAAATTTAAGTCAAAATGGAGTCGCCACCGAATTTTGTGGTTATTCGGAACCATACGAGCCCACTCTATGTCGTCATGGGCTATACACAAAGTAAGCCCACTCCGATTTCAGAGTTTATGGGGCTCGTCCCTTTGCATTGCGATACCGATACCATTTATACCGGTAATCGTGTAAAGAATGACTCTCGTGCGCCAAGGGTTTCGGACATCCGGAAACCAAAGGTTCTGAGTAAGGGGTGAGGGTACGTGTTGGGAAGCCCACTAAGGACACCCAACCGCACCCGCACAATGGCGGCCTCTACTAAGACATCGTTCGTGTTCGTGTACGCGCGCTAGTAAAACGACTAAATGATATGCAAACAGCGTTTTCGGGCTAAGCATGTGAGTTATTGGTTAACTACGTCATTTAATGCATCTTGATTCACGTCAAAGTGATTTAGCATGTGATGTTCATTTAAGGCAATAAATGGCAAACATCAAGAATAGAAAACTCGTAAATAAATTACAAATTACACGGGCGGAATACAACCCGGAATTCACAATACTATAATACGTGTAAATAAAAAACGAAATGAAAATAACGCGATATAATGAAAGGGACGGACCCGTATGTAAACTAGACCGCGAAATATGTAGATGGACTAACCCCGATTAAATACGCATTATGTCGCATATTAAACGAAGGACGGAAACATGAGACTGCGGCATATTGCTAGCCTAATCTCACATCCCGTAGTCTTGTCCCGACTTATCACGTCAAAGTGGTCAAAGTCGTTCTACGTGTCGTGATGTGTATAGTTTTGAAAATAGGATGGTCACGTGATAGTCTTTGCACGTGATGACTAAAGTCGATAAAAGGGTCGGGGTTTGAATTATGGGTCAAACCCCTCGGTTTTGTGGGTTACAGGACCCACTCGACCGAGTGGTGGTGTGACTCGGTCGAGTGCACGTTTAACGTGGCTACTGACCACTTTTTGGGGTGCTACTCGATCGAGTGGCCTATGGCACTCGATCGAGTGCCCCCTGTACGAGAGGTAACTCGCCTTGTTTTATGATTTGAAATCGATGATCGGCCGAATCAAATACAAATATCGCACGATTTGTATTTAACTCGGCCTCCGATACTATAATCGTGTACGAACGACTATAATACCGTTACCGGAGTTTATGAAAAATGTTTACGTTAGATTAGGAAATTTTGAATTGGTGACAAAATGTATCCCTCTACGTCACGACATCGGAACTAACCCTTTCGGATTACGTGATGTCGGTTTTCGTGTCAACGGGTTTCGTACCAATTATGAAAAAGGAGTTAAATCCATTCAACTACGACCGATCACGGTCGCGTCACGCCCTTGAGTACGTTGGGGCGGGGCTCCTCGAAAGGGCTCCACCTCCGTCGTTGCTCGTAAAGGGATTAGACGGACCAAAAGCGATCATCGTAGTCCAACGTTTTAAAACCGATTTTGATATTAGTTTACGTATACACGGTATTATTAACGTTAATGACGATGAAATGATATAAAACAAAGATATAAAAATGCAAAAAATGTTAGTGTTAGTGCTGTGACGATCATGACTATAATACAATAAAAATGAACAAAATGACGGAGTAAATAAAGATCGAAAGGGAATTTAGGACACCCTCAACATACATGCTAGTATAGACCTCGGAAATGGACTCGTGAATAGCGACAAAGCTTGGGAGTATCGAGGATGTACGCGAGTTATGGTGTGTATAGATGTGTGTGTGTATTACGTCGGTTTTTCGAGGGACGAAGGACTCGGTTTTTGTGTGTATTGCTTAGGGTTGCTAAGGCTTGATGTGTAGGTATGTAGGTTAGATTGTGGCTGAAAAATGTAGGGCAAAGTGTGTAAAAAAGTCTGAAATGCATGGGGGGTGAAGCGGTATTTATAGACCTCACCCTCGACATAGGGGCACTCGATCGAGTGGCCCTAGTGCACTCGATCGAGTGCCTTCGCAAACGGGCCACACCCGGGTTTTGACGCTCCACTCGACCGAGTGGGTCAATCCACTCGATCGAGTGGGTCAAGCAAATCGAGATAAAAAGGGAAAGATTTGATCTTGTTTGTTTGGATTGCTTTTTTGAATTTTGATTTATGCGCCAACTGAACTTGGCTGATTTATGAGACGGTTTCGTCTTTGACCGGGTTTTGACCCGGTCGCCAAAAGACGGGAATTATTTTTGGTGTCGGTTTTGGCCCAAATTAGTCTCTTTTGACTCGGAACGACCCACTGGGCCTGAATTTGAGGTCTGTTCTGTGAGATTTTTACTCCACTAAAAGTCCATGTCGGATATTATTGAGTCCGAGCCCAAATTCGAGTATACTAAGTCATGTTTGCGTCCGATCATCATCGGGTGTTTTTCGGAGACTACCATAGACACGTGGCGGTCAAAATGCGGGTGTCTACAACATTACGCTAGGATAACTAATACGAATTACGAAGTAATAATTGTTATTCTTTTTATAATATCAAAATAATGATTAAGTTACAAGAATATGAAGAACTCTTAATATAATACAAGTTGACCTTATAATTTTTTGATGATTAATTAAAATTTAATACTTTTTCGAGTTTTAAAGATAATTTAGTCGTAATCCATTTATCACCCGATCCATCCGTTTCACCCGCGGATGATGGATGGATGGATGACGGATGATGTATTTGATGTAATGGATGGATGCGGGTGAAGCTTCACCCGACCCGAAACCGATCCATTGACATCCCTATCTTTGATAGGTATACGACTAGCTTATCATCTTATTATTGTTAATCTCATTAATTACCGTCGTTGGTTATCATTTGCTATTTTTCCGCTTAAATTGTTAACATCGTTAGTTATGTGTTTAATTATCGTTATCGTCTTTATTATTAAGTTAAAAAATATATTAGAAACTAATTAGGAGGGAAGGGTATAAATGTCATTTGTGTAATTAATGTCGTCATTCTAAAAGCTGTGGACATGACATAGGTCCACCCGACGCGGCCACGCGCGGGTTTGGGGAGGCGAATGAATCTCCATATGAGATGGTCAAATTGAAATTTAAATCGAAGTAGGAGTCGCCACCGAATTTTGTGGTTATTCGGAACCATTCGAGCCCACTCTATGTCGTAGTGGGCCGTATACAAAATACGGCCCATTTTCGATGTCATAGTTTATTGGGCTCGTCCCTTTGCATTATGATACCGATACCACATTATCGGATATCGTGTATTGAATGACTATCGTCGCCAATAGATTCGGACATCCGGAAACCATGGTTCTGAGTAAGGGGTGAGGGTACGTGTTGGGAAGTTCACTAAGAACACCCAACCCCGCCCGCACTTAGCGGCCTTTACTAAGATATCGTTCGTTTTTTGTGTACACGGGTTAGTTCGACGGTTGAATGATATGCAAACATTATTTTCCTAAGCATGTGAGAAAAATAAAATGGGTTGCTAAGTCGTTTAATGCATGTTAAACTAATAACGTCAAAGTTATTTTAGCATGTGAAGTCGTTTTAGTCTAATAAAACGATAAAAAACAAAATAAAATAAAATTGCTACAAACACGAGAAAACGAGTTTGTAACGTTTGAATAAATCGAATAAAGACATGAATAAATAATATGCATGATTTTAGAAAAGATTTAATGACACGTGATGGATTAACACGTGTTGACCGAGGTCGAAAAAAAGTATTTATCGAAATATGTCGCGAAAGTCGCATTTTAATGTAAGGTTCGAAAAGAATTAAAAATAGAAAAGCGAAGAAACGAAAAAAAAGGAGCCGGCGAACCAGGCTGCTGCGCGAGTCGCCTGACAGGTGCGCGACTCGCGTGGCAGCCTGTTCGGGTTTTTTTGTTTGTTCGAAAATCGTTAATTTATAAATCGCGTACAAATATGGATTAATTTATACTCGACTTATATCTTCGATATTCGTCATATCCGATATTCGATTATGAAATCGATATCGAATAGTCGGAATGATTTTATAAAAAGTTTTGAAAAAAACTTGTTTTGAACGAAAAAAGTGAAAAAGAATTTTTGAACGAAAACGATGTTAATTCTCTCCGCGTTTAAAATCATCGAATTTTGTTTAAAAAAAGATGTAATGATTTTATTAGCATCAACGAGAATTAATTAATTTAGTTCTTGTAGATACGATATATTTTTAGAGAATCGGTATCGTATTTTAAGAACGTTATATGAAAAATAGTTTTATAGTATCGATTATTAGAAATAAATAAAAATATGCGACGAACGACCCATATTAAAATATGAAACGACCGACGAAAACAAAATAGAAAAAGAAAAGGACGAAGAGGAAGAGGAAGAGAAAAGGAGAAGAGTCGGGTTTGATTTACACCCTCAACCTACATGCTTCGTTTTCTCGGTATAAGGCTCGTCGGACGGTGGCTTAGGCACGGGAGCGTCGAGATGATGCGGGTGAGTTAAGGTGGTGCGGATTTTTGGACGTGTGACGGGATAGGTTCGGCCGGATGGAAGGTGATTTCGTCGGTATTTCGGGACGGTATTTCGGTATTCCTTCGGATGTGTGTCGAGACTATTCTTTTGTTAGATATCGAGTATGTGTGTGACTAATAATTGTTGTGTATTGATCAATAGTTCATGTCTGTGTTTTGTGTTGAATATGAGGTACTATTTACAGGAGCCGAGGTAGTCTTGCTTGTGTGACAAGAAATACCGGTTTGGATAGGAAACACGAGAGTTCGAAAGGGAACAAAAGTCTCGTTTCTTGGTGGAGAAGCCAAGTATTCGGCTGGTTGGGGAGTGTTGGCCGAGTATTTGGAGCTCGGTCGGTGTCTGATTCGGTTTCCGGATAGAATTCCTACTTGAGATCGAATTCTATCCTTAAACGGATTTGTTTAATATTTTTTGAAGATGATTTTTGTAGTATTTGGGACCGGATCAGCCGTGTGAAGTGTCACGGCTGACTCGTGTGTCTCGAGGATATTTTTCGACCGGGTTTTGACTTGGTCGTAAAAAGACGGTTTTACCGCTGGTGCCGGAATCGACCCAAATTAGTCTCATTTGACTCGAAACGACCCACTGGGCCTGAATTTGAGGTTGGTTTTGTAAGATATGTACTCCGTAATAAGCCTAAACCAAATGTCCATGATTTCGAGCCCATATCCGAGTCATTAAAGCATGTTTGCGTCCTATCATCATCGGGTGTTTGGCGGGACCTACTATAGACACCTGGCGGTCAAAAACTCAAAATGTGGGTGTCTACAAAAGCAACATGCTAAATTCTAAATTTTGGTATTTTATAATTAGAATAAGTTAAAAAATATTTTTATAAAAACATATTATCTTTTGATTATATTTATAGATAAAAGTACAAAGATACTTCGAAGTCAACAACTTGTTAATCTTCCGTAGTGATTGAATAAAAGGAATGAAACACCTTCATTTTTACACTTATTATCAAAGGAATTTTTTTTTCTAAAACAAAAAATCGAACACCTTCATATAGTAGTTTAAGGATTGAGTTGTAGTGATGCCACGTGTCGGCTTGTAGTGATGCCACATATCGACTTATTAGAAAGGAGACTTCTTCGTTTGTCTTTTTATATTACTCCCTCCGTTTCATTGAAAGATTACATCTAAAAAAGGGAACATTTTTTAAGGATAATAATAAAATATTCAAAATGAGAGAGGGTGTAAAGTAGGTGGGTCACCTAGGTAAGAGTGAAAGAAAGAAATTTACTGAAAAAGTGGAAGCTTTCAATGAAACGGAGGAAGTATTATATAGACGAGAGAATAGAGATCCAGCTTATTGTCTTTTCCGATTGCCTTCATCTTGCAGGTTGGCTTGGGTACACTCGGTCACACTCTCACTTTAGGTTGCATTTTCCAGTCAGTCATTCTCTTTCTCATTCATCCCTAAATCAGTGATCCATCTCCCCTTAATCCGCTGATGTTTATCAATAATCACAATCAAAATGCCTCTAAAACCCTCAAAAGCACTAATCGCCCTACTAATCATCTCAACCCTCATCCTCTTCTACCTCTACACCATCTTCCTCTCACTATCCTCACTCACTTCCAATAAAGTTCCCAGCTTTCCACCGCATCACTGCAATCTCTTCGATGGGCACTGGATTTTCGACCCGAATAACAAACCCATTTACGACGACACCTGCCCGTTTCACAGGAACGCGTGGAATTGCCTGAAAAACAGGAGGGAGAGAATGGGTTCGATCAATTCCTGGAAATGGGTGCCTAAAAACTGTAGTTTAGGAAAGATTGATCCGCTTGAATTTCTGGGTTTGATGAGGAATAAGAATGTGGGGTTTGTTGGGGATTCATTGAATGAGAATTTTGTGGTGTCGTTTCTTTGTATATTGAGGCATGCTGATAATGGTGCTAAGAAGTGGAAAAAGATGGGTGCTTGGAGAGGTGCTTATTTCCCTAAGTTTAATGTTACTGTTGCTTATCATCGTGCTGTTTTGCTTTCTAACTATCAGTGAGTTCATTTTCTCTTCTCTCTCGCTCTCTCTTTTTTCACTTGCCATTGCAATTTGCGGCCGCCCTTGATTTGCTTTAGATTTGATTGTTGTAGAAATATGCTGTTTTGAGCTGGTGGTCGTTTGGGATCACATACTTTGTTTGATGTAACTTTGGTATTGTGGAATGTGTGGCTTGTGATCTGATGAACATTACTAAGTTCGCTATGATATTCATTGGGAATTCGTTTGGTGTAATGGGAGTCACTGGGGGTGATGTTGATTTTAATGGTTTTGGATTCGAGGCAAAGTATCTTAGGCCCGGTTCTTTTGGACTGAAGTGAGCTCAAATGATTTGAAGTGGCGAGACAAAATAAACTTCCTAGGGTTGAACTAAACTAAAGTGAATTGAAGTGGACTAATTGAAGTGAAAATATGTTGAAAACAACATGACCTTGTTGTCTACGAGTATTAGATTGTTCCGAGTTCATGATTTGATTCCTAGCTTTGCATTTGTCAATAAAAAGTACTCCGTACAGTAATTGCTAATTGCTTAGTTCTGAGTTCGTTTTCATTCTAGTTCTAAGTATAAGATATGTTAAATACCGGCCTTAATGCACATGGAACTTCTGTTTCTTTTCGATCAATGAGACAAGGAGTTAGGGCTTTGCCAAAGGGATAGAGTGGGACACTATGGAGTATGACTTTACCGATTATGTTCACCAGCTATATGTGCATATCCATTTAGACTTTAGGGTTGGATGAACGTTCCTCATTGTATCAGACTGTTCAAATGTCAAGGTGTAGGCTTTAAGGTTAGCCTGTTCAAATTACACATGTTTTTTGAGTCTTGATTATCGAGTTTTAACTTAAGGCCTACTTCTTGAATCCAAAAAGGATACGTGTGATCTCCCACAAGAATTTATTGTTAGGACTTTGAGGAGGTTTGAGGCCTGTTGATTTGTTGAATGATTTATAACTTCCCAGTTAAAATGCCGTAGTACTCCGTATGTTATTTGGTAGGAGAGATTAGCCAATAATTGTATAGGATTTTTGTGCTGAAGTATGAAAATCACAAACACACAATTTGTGGAGTAGTGCAAGTGAACGAGAAATGTATGTGGGTTAGTCATTGCTAGTTCATCCAAGCAACTATCAAAGTGGAAGTTCATTGCTTATTGGATTTAGTGAAACTCCGAACATTTCTTTTAATATTGAATGTATGAGTATTATGTTAAGCATGTACTACTGAGATATAAAATGAGAAGTAAAATTGGATCCTTTGGGATAAGCTTAATCACTTTTGAAAAAACAATACTGACACTTCTTAGGGCTTAGATTGTTACTCCCTCCATTCCAATTTTATCGTCCCCTTTTCCTTATTTGTACATCTCAAATTAATTGTCCTCTTTCTGAATATAGTTAGTAAAATATTGTGAACTCCCCATTTTACTCCTAGTTAAATAGGCTTTATATTCCCCTATACCCTTTACTTCATATTTAAATTTATTAGTCAAAGGGTACTAATGATATTTCCCTACTATTTTTTTAGAACTGAAGTTTAGTCTATCAAGGACAGCTAAAATTGGGATGGAATCCGTAGTTTGTAATAAAGAGCGGTGTGAGATTCAACGCAAAGAAACTGGGAAATGCGTGCTTTTGAGCAAGGAAATATATAGGAAACAATATGATATAAATGCCTTGAAAATGGTATAGGAAGCTTATTCAGATTTTCCTCCTTTTTTTTCTTTTTGCAAGGTTGAAGGAAGGAAGCATAAAGAATCACGGGAGGCATTTTTCCCTTTCTCTTTGAATATGATAATCTCAACCCCTCCTTCATTTGGAAGATGTGGAGTACTTATGACTCCTCCCTTCTTCAGCATCCGCTCTCTTGTTTTTCCCTTACTTGCCTCCACCATTGCTGATTTGCTATCTAAAAAACATTTTAGATTTAGATATTAAACAAAAGATCGAGTCAGAAGCTTTAGAGTTTTGGGTTCAGGGTAGGCATAGTGGAAGGACTCCGTATTCCTTGCCGTATACTTAAAAAAGGGTAATTATCTATTTCACTCAAAGTTGGTTTGATTCCTGTAAAGGATGCTTCTATGGTCGCCTAAGGTTAATTGATGTAATAACTAATGATGCTGTATCAAATTTCGGTTGTATTGATGACATGTTGGGCCCTTCGATCGTGACAGCTAAGACTGCTTTTAGCGAACTAGATATTAAAGGATTGAAAATGATTTTTAGGAATGAGTAGTGTTTTTAGTTTAGTCCTTGTGTTTGGGATAATTGAGAGTGAGATGCGCTTTGTGTATCAAGGAATAATGATTCTTGTGCAGCTGAAAAGTCTTTGTTTCCTAACCCTGGTTATCTACTTGCAAAACTTTCTTCTGTCCCCCCACCCCCTCCTTTTACTGCCTGAGATAAGTATGATCAAGTAGTGATCAACTGTTGTAGGTGGCAGCAGAAGAAATTGGATCAAGATGGTCAGAGGGGAATATACAGGGTGGATGTTGATATTCCTGCGAACGACTGGGTTCACATCACCAAATTCTACGATGTCCTTGTATTTAACACTGGTCATTGGTATGTTACTGCACTTGTACAGCACTCAGCAAAAAATGATCTAACGCATCGATAATAATTAAAAGAGGTTATTAACTAATATGAATCACTATCAATGGTAAATTGTAGATTGTTGGCGGTACTTAGATCAGCAATACCAGTATATCGTATAAAGTGCGTTTTTATGCATTACGTGATTTTGACACAGGGCCGTACATAGATGATCTTAGTGATCTGGCCTAATACGTATGTGGTTTTGGTTAGGTGGGGTCCTCACAAATTCCCGAAAGAGACGCCTCTTGTATTCTATGAGAAAGGACGACCCATTTCACCAGCCCTTGATTTCTTGGACGGGCTCAAAGTAGTATTGAAGAGTATGATCTCATACATTGAAAAAGAAGTTCCTAGAAGCACACTCAAGTTATGGCGTTTGCAGTCTCCTAGACACTTCTCTGGTGGTGAGTGGAATCAAAATGGCAGTTGCTTGTTCAACGAACCTCTCGAAGAACATCAGGTACATGTATGTTACGTGTCTGTCTGTCTGTCAGTCAAAATGCTGAGCGGTCACGACTACCAGTAGTTGATATTTGTATGATCTAATACCCAGATAGCTTGACTTGTGGTTTGATCCCAGTAACCTCGGAGTGAACAAAGAAGCAAGACAACTTAATCAGGTGATTGAGGCAGCGCTTCAAGGAAGCGATATCCAGATGCTTGAGTTGACCCGTCTTAGCGAATACAGAGCGGATGCTCATCCGGCCATCTGGCTTGGAAAGAAGGATGCAGTGGCCGTGTGGGGCCAAGATTGCATGCATTGGTGTCTACCCGGCGTTCCAGACACTTGGGTTGATATATTGGCGGAATTGATTACAAGTTATCTGGGTGGCTGTACTTAATTAGTTTAGAACACATTGTGAAATTGTGTCGCCCGCCCGGGTGAGAAACTCAACTTCATCTTGTTTAAACTTGTGTACGTAGTCCCTTCGTCCCGATCAATAGTTTACGCAGGTATACTTTCCTTTTATAGGTGTATCAATCAATCATTCAATAGTTTATGTATCCATTTTTGACATATTTATACTCTCTATTTTATGAGTATCTTTTAATAATATTAGTAAAAAAGTTATTTCCTCCTCTTTACTGTGTATAAAACATACGTGAACTTTCTAGTGGTATGGATGGTAACGTCTTTTTACGAACAAAATAATTAGGGTAATGTTTGAGACTAGTTGTTTAGAATTTAGAGGAAACGGTTCGGTTGAGTGAAGGTCAAAAACAGTGATTCTAAAATCGAGGTAACTAACCACACCAACAAAGTAACGACTGAAGTTGATTAGCAGAATAGTGAGTCATCAGAAATAGTACTAAAGCCTAAAGGTAATGTTGGAAAATTTAGTACTCGTACTAGGAATCATATTCATATATACTCCGTAGCTGTCCAACTGCTAATTCCAGATACTAAAGTCAAAACTAACCACTTTCTTTAATCAACCTTCCTTTAAAATACATTAAATAAATAAAATACTCTCTCTGAGTTCATATTATTGTCCTACTTTTCTTTTTGGACTGAGTTTGATTTTTGTCTTACTTTTCTTTTTAGGTAATCAATGTGTGGTTCATAATTACTCTCTTATTTCCCTCTTCCTCTTTTTTGAACCACTCATTTTCCCTTCCTTATTTTCCACCCAAAATTTTTTGAGACAATAATAGAAATTCGGAGGGAGCAGCAGTTATAATTGGGCTTCCCAATGATAACACTTGAGGGTGATCTCCCTAAATTAAGCGGGCGTAAAAAGAGGATTAACACTTGCTTTGCATTATGACAAATCCAAATGGCAAATGTACTGTCGCGACGCTTTGACCCTGCTTGCTTATTCAATTACAGTATATACTCACCTCTTTCTGCGCTACTTGTGCTACTGCTGCCTCTGCCATGTGCTCAGTCCTTTCCACCCTATTTTCAAGCCCATGGTTTTACAATAAATACATTTTCACATTCACTATACATCCAATACAAAACACTCCCTCCCTACCTATCTACTCATACCTCCCTCCCGGTGGTCAATTGTTGCACTTTGGTTTGGGCGCAAAGTAGTGGCGGATAGAGGGGGGCCTCGGGGGGCACGTGCCCCCCGAATCCAGTCTGAAATTTGTATTAAGTATAAAAGAGAGTAGAGTTATATCAATTGGTTGCTGTTGGATTAGTGGTAAGCACTGCACCTTTCATTCACCCCACCCGAGTTCGAACAAATATATTAAAAAAAAACATACAAGTAATAATATATTAGAAATATCGAAAAACAAAATTATAGATTTTGCTTTGCAAAAGAAAAGGTACTAATAATATAAATGCTGCTCAACAAATATACACAAAACATACAAGTAAAAACGAAATAATACAAAGTAAGTGAATTTGAATGAAGCAAATACGGACCGAATAGGATTAGTTGTACACTTGTACAGTGATCCATTCATAAAAGTCCATCTCAAATTTTGTAGAAAGCTAAAAAAAAATACGAGTGGTAAAATTCCATGTTTCTATTTTTTTCATTACTCTTTTCATCTTGGTTATTTGTTGTCTTAGACAAAGAGAATATTTTATTTCGTTTTAAATTTTTATTAAGCAAATATTTTTTCAATGATTTACTCAAAAATCGTCTTTCCCAAAAAAAATTTTTAGTAAAATATAAATTGTACTCCGAATTAGTAAAAGATATCACAAATTCATACTTAATGGTTATATCTACGGGTCAAATACTACCCAGGTATATAGTAAGACAAAATCAAAATTCTTGTTCATATTTTACTTTATCTACCACATAATTAATATTTGATCCGTCGCAAACTTATGACGGATATTTGGTGAAAAGATATTTACTCCAAAAGGATCAAAGCAAGGCCTACGTTATAGCCTGTAGCCATGCCGTATCCTGCAAGGTCCAATTGCCTTTTAGTACTCCCAAGTATTGTTTCTCAAACTATCATGAAAACAATAAACCTTGTTTTTTAGATTCATCGTAGCATAATTAAATTTTACTCCCTCCATTTTTTTTTTTCATATTTTCTCTTGTTTAAATTAATTAGTCCTTACAAATCTTAAAAAAAGACAAGAAACATAAAAAATGAAGTGGGTACTCCGTAACTTTTTATGCACTTCCACGAGTAACGAACTTAAACTTGACAAAGACTAGTCTAAAATTATTGAATCACACAATATGATTAAACATAACATGTTTGGAACACAATCAAAGAAAATTCCATTCTACTAGCCTTATATAAAATGCTAACATCTTCTCACCCTCTACCAATATAAGACAACTCACACCTGATATTTATATGGGAATGAATCTTCTCCATTATTTTCTGATCGTTAAGATTGTAGCTAATTCTCAACATAGTCGACCTTTACTATTGAAATTGACGTTTGCCCAAAATTGCTAACTAGATGGATAAGCAACTTTGGTGGAGTTAGAAGAAAATACTCGTAGCATACTCCATCAGAATTTATGGAGGACATAATTAAACCTCTTAAATTTGTCGACTGGGAACGTATCTGTCCTAACTCCTAACACAAAAATGATCAGAGCGGATCACTCGTCCCATTTTTGTGTCCCACTCCGTGTGTCACACTATACACTGAATGACACCTCGCTTACTCAACAAATAAAATAAGTAATAAATATCTTACACTTGTTGATGTGTCATTCAATGTATGGTATGGCACACAGAATGGGACACAATATGGGGCGGGAGATCTGCATTGAAAAACGACATAAACATAGGCCACACGGTCACGGTGCTATGCAACCTCCCAAAAGTCCCCTCTCTATAACAACACAGTTCTTGTTTGTGACAGAGATATCCGTCACAAATGGGATAAGACAAAAGTAAAGTTGGTGGGACCCAGATAAATAATTGTCATTTTTTTCTCAAGTGATACTTATTTGACCTGTCTAAGTATCCTTCGCAAGAGTGACCAATTTTTATGAAGTAACGATCACAATTCACAAATATATACTCGTATCACGCCTCTTTCTAGTCTCCACACACACATTTGATTTGAGTCAAGTCCCTGTCCTCACCCTTTCCTTCTCCTCTTTCCACTCTTATGTCTCCCATTTCACTTTGATAACAACCCCAGCCCCAACCCCAACCCCAATCTCCTTGACACAGCGCAAGAATGGAGAATTACCCACCAACATTCTCCTACCCTGACTCAGGCGACTCCTCCCCCAACTCCAACTCCCGCGAAACCGACTTTGAAAACCCGCCCCCCTCATGGGACGACCAACAGCAGCAACAGAGTAGCACCAAAGTGAAGCTGATGGTGAGCTACGGGGGCAAAATTCAGCCCCGCTCCTACGACAACCTCCTCTCCTACGTCGGCGGCGACACCAAAATCATGGGGGTCGACCGCGGCGTCAACTTCTCCACCCTCCACTCCAAACTCTCCACCCTCCTCCACCTCTCCTCCGCCTCCGCCTCCTTCAAGTACCAGCTCCCCGGCGAAGACCTCGACGCCCTCATCTCCGTCACCAACGACGACGATCTGGATCATATGATGCATGAGTATGATCGCCTTTCTAAGGCCTCTTCTAAGCCTCCCAGGTTGAGGCTCTTCTTGTTTCCCAACCCTACTCCTTCTCCTCCCAATTCTACTGCCTTTTCTTCTGATTCGCCTCATTTCCTTGCACCCGACCCGGATTCTCACCCGCACCAGGTTAATCAGAACGATGTCGTGTTGGACCCACCCACCGTTGCTTCTCCTCCTCCTCCGCCACCGCCGCTTCACAACGACGTCGATTTCTTGTTTGGTCTCGATAAAAAGGCCCCCATTCCTGTTCAGCTTCCCTCTGAACCGGATTTGGTTCAGGAGATGAACCGGGTTCAGATCTCGCCTCAGGAATTCCACCACTTCCAACAACAGCAGCAGCAGCCAAATATTTCAGCGGTTTATTCGACAAACGCAAGTGACGAAAACGCCCCCGCACCGACAAACATGCAAATGCCGGCGGCCGCGGCGGCGTATTGGCAGCAACAAAACCATCAACAGTTTCTCCAGCAGCAGATGTACATGATGCAGGCGCCGCCGCAGGGGGGTATGTACCAGCCGCCAGTGGTGATACCTTCACCGGCGATCGGCGGTCAAATGCGGCCGAATCAGGGATACTACCAGGTGCAAAGGATGCCGTCGGATCCGAATTACGTGGCGCAGGCGGTGTACAGCGTACCGGCGGCGGTTCAGGTGAGACCAGGGGAGAGTGCGGGTGGTTACGCGTATGATACTGTGACAGGGATGCAATTCTATTACCCAGTGGCGCCGCCGCAGTATAATGCGATGTCGCAGGCAGCAACGGTGGCGAATGCGGCGGCGGTGGGTGGGGATGGGAGGAGTCCGGCAGATGGGAAGGTTAGTGTTCAGAATGTTTCGGTTTCATCAGCAGCTGTGTAGACCGTTTCTCAGTCCCAGTTTATGTCCTTCTCGATCTCGGTAATTAGAACTTTGTTAGTATCGTGTTTTGGGTGAGGAGAAATAAAGGTAAAAAAAAAAGGTGGATAAAAAGGGATGTTGATGTGTTTTTATAATTGTAATTGTTGATTGTAATTTGTATCTTGAGTCGTTATTATTTGAATATTCTCCTTATTTATTGTTGATTAAGTTGTATTTTTTTGGTTTTGTAACTTTTTTTTTTTTTTTTTGAAGGAAAAATCCACGAGTTGGATTTTATACTAAATCGGATTTTATATTAAATCAATCAACGCTAAGTCTAAAATAGCTTGGAGGAAGTTCGAGTACATAACTAATTTCGAGTTCATATCTGTCGCGTAGTGGGCCATGAGGTGGGCAACGGAGTTACGGAGTTCCCATTCCGCTTGGTGTGCTTACAGGTAGATTCAACACAAGAAGATAACAACGGACTAATCTCATCGAGGCACAGACCGAGGGGGCTTCTAACAGTAGCTTTATTGGTGATCGTCCGGACCATGGAGAGAGAATTGTTTTCCAGAATTACATGAGCATGCCCAGCTTCCATGGCCTTCCTCAAACCCCATGCGGCCGCCATAGCCTCGGCCATCTCTTGGTCCCACCGTGCACAACCCCTGCAACCTGCAATTACAATCGCACCTTCAATTCGCTATTTCTACCAACAAAACCCAACCCTGTACCACGATCTTCGAAAACTGCAGCATCAACGTTTACTTTGTTGAAACCAGCTGCCGAGCACTCCCAATGATTCAATCCCACTAGCCCGTCTCTCAAAACATTACTATGCACCCGAGCTGAGCATTTACCGTATTCAAGCACCAAAGTTGTAAAGCTCGCGACTTTCAGCTGCCAAAAACACTCGCCCTCCTCAGAAATCTTAGCATTTCGAATAGCCCAAACAACCCACAATATTGCCAGCACTCGTCCTCGCACTTCTCCTTGTGTTTTCTCTAACAACCACAGTATAAGTTGCGCCCCGTTGTCTCTCGGAGCGTCCTGGACCAGGTCGTTAAAGTCACTATGTGCCCAAATTAAACGTGTTGCAGACTTGTAGGGCAATCTAGTAAGGCATGGACGACTGTCTCCATCTCGACACCACAAAGGCGACACACCGCTAAGTCAAAACAATGTCTACGCACGAGTTGTTGTCTCTCCGGCAAAGTTTCAGTAACACAGGGTCTGCACGATTTGAAATAAACACATTTAGAACTCATTCGACCATCTTACGAATTACATTGGAATACGACGATATCTTCGACATATACTCCAGCCAATTTCTTTAATACAGAGTAGTTTTTTAGACAACCGACTATCACTTTACTGCATGAATGCCTTATTTAAAATGGCCAAAAAAATCCCCTTACAGTTTTCGAAACAACACCTAAAACTGACAATTTTGAAGGTCATTGTTCATGTTTTTCGGTCTGATTTGATTTCGAAATTAAACATCTCAAAATTCAAACGGTAACCACTCTCTCTCTCTATTAGGGTTGCATACCGATTTGGACCGGAACCAGAATTATCAAAAATCTCGGACCAGAATTAAAAAGTTCCGAACTTTCGTAGATTTCGTTACGAAATAGATTTTTTACACCTCTAATTCCTTGGGTGTCCAACATTCACAAACTAAAGAATTGATTTTTAGGACTACTAGCTCAGTAGCTTTAGCATTTTATGAAACTTTATTACACCATAAACAAAGTTACAAAACAAAAAAAATACTCTTCTGAGTTTGAATGATTTTCTCCTTTATTTAATATATGTGAGGTACTGTATATTTTAATCAAAGGGAAAGATATTCAGACTCGAAGAGAGTAGTTTCAATCTTGCACAAAAGTGGAAAGTAAAAATAAATGAAAACTAGATCTACGTTAAAAACAAATAATAGTAGTGTATTACTCCCTCCGGACACTATTTTTCGCCCCACTAGCTTAATAGATGTGAGGAGTATTTTAATGAAGTGGGGCAAAAAATAGTGTCCGGAGGGAGTAAAATAGACAAATCATGAGACGGGAAAAGTAGGGAAAAAAATGAGGTTTTGAAATGAAAACCAAATAGGGAGTTTGGTTGTTGGAGAGGGTATTGATTGATAATGGTCGGCCCCTAGAAATGGCGAGGCTAGAGTTGAGGGGAGAGTGAGGTGGGCTTTCTAGCCAAGAAGTCGCAACACTCCCGGCCCTTGTTGGATCTTTATTACAGTAGCTCAAAAGAATTGAAGCATCTGATTAATTTACTTGAAATCAAAGCACGTCAGGGTCAGAAAACAACTGGATTCCTTCCTAAATTATACTCGTACGTACTGCATGCTCTTGCTCCTCCTGTCAACCTGCCGACTACTGTCCACCCCAAAAGGTTCCATAATTCCAAAAGATACAACTACCGCCATCCTCGCTTTTATCAGTCATCTTCTCACGTTAGCCTGAATCTAGGTAATTTATCTCCATGTCTACAGCCATAACAAAAGCCCCAATTTGTCGAGTTAATTTGAACAGCAACATCAAAGCAGGCAAATAATACTAAATCAGATTGAAGTATTCAGGGTCAAAACATCCAAGCATGCTGTGAGTGTCACAACTCACATGGAGGAGGATAGGATATTCAAAAGTTGTATGGTAGATCGATCGATCATGGCACACTGTATTTTAACTATAAAAAAGCACACACCTTGCTGGACCAGCATATCAGGCAGCTAAGCAAACCCAACAAATATTGCAATAAGTCTAAACATAAAAACAATGACTGACTCCCTCTCCAGCTCCTCAATAACAAAAAGGAATGACTCCCTCAACATCTTCATCATTCATCTACTTTTAGCCCTCACAGTCACAGTTTGTCAATTTCAAATAACTCACCTTCTTTACTTATGGGTTCCGGATATATCGCCCATGGCAACATTGTGCCTCTTAAATCATGGGTTCCGAACCCTCTTGCCCCACGTTAGCGAGGATAAGAGTGTGGTATGTTACTTGGCACGACAATTTCGAGAAGGGATGAAGCTAAAAAGGGTGAATAGAACAAAGTATAAAGTATAGGGAAACTGCAAAAGAAAATGTAATTCGGATTAAAAATCTTCCTCTTGTATTTAGGAGAAGGTGTTGTCATGTGTACAAAAGTATCCCAACTTTCTCCCATTTCTAATAGAAACCCTTCCACAAATCAAAGAAAATATTAAGAAAGAAAAAAAAAAAAGTCCCTAAACTAGACCTACAACCTCCTTGTCCACCACCACCACCTTCATTTTCATCTACTTTTTCACTGATCTACAACCTTACTCCACTTACTCTCTAACCCTACAATCTCCTCTCTTTTGTTTCTTCACTGCCATCTTTACATCACAATTCTTCCAAGCTTCCTCTTTTGTCACAATAACAACTCATTTCTTCATATTCATATTACCCACAATATAAACCAGCCACTTCCTGAGAATCATTCTCCAGCTTTCTCATCTGTACAAAAAGTCTAACTCCCTACGCAAAATGGGGACACCTCGGTGGACATACTGGACAGTGGTGAGTGAAGGTTTCAACAAACAACAAGCCAAGCCACACCCACAAAGGGAGCTACTAAAACACAACCCCAGAGTGATGCCATGCAATGCCAGTTCTCTCTGATTCTAATAAAGTTACCCAGCAGCAATCACAGTCAATTTTGAAAGTTCTTCGACTCCTTGTCTCGCGATTGGGCATCATCAACATCCGAATCACTGCCCGAAGAAGAACCTGAATCAGAACCTGCAAGTCAATTCAGACCCACAATCAATCCTCCTCACACCACTACAATAACATTAAACTAATGTCTGCAGCATTAACTGACATCTGCAAGAGATAGGGAGTTTCAACATGAATATATACCACTAGATGAGGAATCATCACTGCTAGAACTGCTGGAACTAGAGCTAGCACCACCGCCACCGCCACCGCCGGCACCGGCACCACCACCATGCTGCCTATCATCATCCTTATCAATCTCCAAGGGTGGGAAGTTGTTCACTGGCATTTCGTCCCCGATATCCACATCCTCCTCCCCAACATCACCACCTCCTCCTCCTCCACTCTTCTTCCCCTTGGATGACATTTCAACCATCCTATCACTCATACCAGCCTGCAAATACAATCAATCAACCAAACAACCCACATTCAATCAAACAATCCACAAATGTAAACTGAAATCGACAATGTACTATAACAAAAACCCATAAAACTAAGATTGCATTGATACAAAGCATTTACCTGATTAGTGTCATCACTAAGACCCACATTGTTACCAACAGGGCCCAACAAAGATTGCCTCTTAATCTTACTCACCATCTTCTTATAATTGGTCACAAACCGATCCAACTCCCACAACGTCTCCACATCAACGGCCTCGATATCAAGCTCAATCTCGTCCCCATCCTGGTCCAAAGGCCCGTTCCTCTTCCTAATAATATGAATCACTTGAGACATTTTCTCCTCAGGCAAGCTCTGCAACCCAGCACCCAACTTCTGCTTCTCCTCCATACTCATCGCCCTCTTATTCGGTTGCTTGGCTTTCGGCTTTGGTAGCTTCCCCTCTGGCGGCCTTCCTCTCCCTCCACTCCTCTCCACCACTGGCGGAGGCGCCACCACTGGAACCACCTCTCTCGGAGGGGTTTCCGCTTTCGGCTTGGCTTTAGGTTCAACCGGCTTCTTCGCTGTGTTTACCACCTTGGGCGGCTCAGGAGACTGGAGTTTACACCAAGAACTCTCCTGGACTTCATCCTGAGCAACAACAACCGGTTTCGACACAGGTGGCGGTGGGGGTGGGGGATTCCTCTTCTTAGATTCAAATTGTTGGAAATGCAGCTGTTTTTCGGCCTGATACTTGGCGAAAACAGGCTGAAACGAGCGCTCAAACAACATCAGATACTCTTCAGCAAACTTATGAACCTCGTGACCCTTGGGATTATACCTAAGCGCATTGTTAAACGTCAGCCTGACGTCTGCCGCGAAATCATCCGGCGTGAGGTAGCTCCCTTTATCCATCTTCTTCCGGATCGTCCCGAGATCCATGGGGCGATCGATAACCGTATGGTAATCATGTAGTCTCATCGCCTCCGCATCGACCGGGACATTAAACCACGACCCAGCCTTCTGACTCGACAACTTCTTCAACACCGTGGAGCACATCTTCATCAGCGCCGGACTCGCCGCGTACGGCGGCGAGGGTGGCGTCAGATGCTGTTGCTTTCCATTAGGGTTGATTTGCGGAAACGGCGAGGGCCGTTTCTTGGATTCAGACGGGGGTTTCTCGATTCGATTCGATAGAGTTCGGATCTTGTGTAGCTCCGAAATCAATTGGAGCTTGAGTTTGTACAAATCGGCCTTGGAATAAGCTGAAATGTCAAAGCTGACGTAATGCGAGAAGGAAGGTGAAGCTCGCCGATTAAACGAGGCGGCATCCGCTGTATTGAAGTCGTGATCGTTGCCGTTGGTCATCTGGTGATTGAATTGCTTTCTGGAAGAGGAATTAGTGTGGGTAGAGTTAGGGTTAGGGTTAGGGTTAGGATTAAAAAAGGGGGATTTCGCCATGATATCGATATAATTAATTAGTTTAATTTGAAACCACCGACGCCATGAAAACGGCGTCGTATAACCTAGAGAGCTAGCCTAAGCACCATAAGAACCACCAGACGCGGCCAAATTTCATTCCAATTCCAATTCCACCCCTAAGATTGATCTCTGAGGCTGGCTTAAATATAGTTGGGTTGGGGGGGATGGGGAGGGTAGTTTTGTAATTTCAGGGGAGGGTGATTAGGGTTTACCCAGGGAGGGGAGGGGAGGGGGAAAGGGGGGGTGGAGAGAGCGATGAATAAGAGAAGGGGGGGAGAGGGCGGGTACTTAAAGGCAAGGGAGAGGTGACCGAGGGAGAGGAGGGGCAGGGCGAGGATCGTTGATTGAGGATCAGAGGGTGGAGATGGAGTCTCTCTCATGCCCCCGATTGATGAACGTGCCACCTGTCAAGGACGGCCCAGATTAAAGGGGTGGGGACACGTGGAGGGCGATTAAGGGAGGGGGTTGGATGAATTTTTTAGGGTTTGGAGGTGGGATTATTTTTATATTTAGAAAGAAATAATGAATTTTTTATTTGGGGGGGGAGGAAGAAGGGAAAAGGTGGGGCAGGTGAATAGTGATGAGGTGGAGGAGGGAATACAATGGGTGAAACTTGGCAGCCGCTCTTATTTTATTCCTACGCGCTCTTTCACAACTCTGCGTCGCGTGCTGCCCACTGTTTTATTTGTTGCACTTTAAAAACGTCGATCTGCTTCCAAACTTTCATATGCCTCCCTCCCTCCCTCCTTCCCTCCGCCTCCTCTTCTTCCTCTTCTAGTCTTCTCTCTCATTTTGTCGTTGAAAGAGAGTACCAGTGTTTCTGCACCAGCTAGCTAAACTACCCCGTCCTCAAAAGGCTTAATTTACCTTCTAATTTCAAACTTGGGTCCATCTTTTATTTACCTTCTAATTTACCGTCTTTCGATTTTAATAGTGTGTCACTGGATACATGTTAATAGTTTAAATAAGGTAGGATTGTTAATTAAATTATCATGACAAATTGAAATGTTAATTTATACGGAGTAATTATCATACTTAAAAGAATATGATTGATAATCCTACCTTACTTAAGCTATAATTAATCGTTTATCTTTCTATAAAAAATTGGATCGCACGTTTACATTTCGGTCTACGTAGGAGTATTCAGTAACAAGTGAACTTTCTTTTATATTTCTATCAAAGAAATAGGATTGGGCGAGGGAGGAGAAGTGGGACGTGTTATCAAGGGAAGAATGGCAATTATGTGGGCTTGAATTATGTGGAATCTTTTGCCTTGGGTGCATGATTAAATTTAATCATCCAATTAGGGAGTATATGGGTGCTAAATTCAAAATTTAACAAAAGGAATTAGGATCAAGATCATGCTTGATTGGTTAGCTAGATAGAGTTAAGCACCTATAAATGATGATTAGTACTCCAGTTAGGTGTTAGATTAAATGACGGCTAAAGAGTGATCAATGCTCATTTATATGGAGTAATAAGTTACTTAAATGCACGAGTATAACTAGATAGTTGATCAAATACGTGGTGGAAATAACAATTACAAATTCAACTTTTATTAGTGTATATTAAATGAGAAATAATTAAAAAAAAATTGGGTCATGATTTCATTAGAAAAATCCCGCTTAAATACTTGGAATAATCAAAGTATCATGAACTTAATTTATCAAACAAACAACTTATCGTTATTTTGTCACTCAATCCACGTATCAATGCCATACTATCTATGGAGTAAGTACTAAGTGAAATTAAATTCTACAAAGTATATTTTTGTAATTAAAACGTGATAATATATTGATAAGAAGTTAAAGAAAGTTACCCGTCTTAAACATAAAATACTCCGTAACACTGAACTTGTACATGTTTGTTTTAAACGAGAATGGAATTTGTAAATAAGAGGTATAGCAAGTCGATCTGGAACAAATAGAAGTAACGTAAAAGCTGTCGAGGTCATACCAAAAAAATCCAATTCCAGGGAATAACAATACGACAGCTCGTGGTAAGATAAGCAAGTAGGCTCGAAGCTCCAAGGGGAGTTGAATTAAAACCAGAAACAAAATTGTAAGAAAAGGAATTCATCCTTTGTCTTTGATAAATAATAAAACCATAGTGCAAAAAAAAGGTATACAACTTCAAAGCATGCGTTAAGTTTGTAACCTCTTGTGTGAACCACCTAAACATGACATAACTACTGTGATCTAGCAGCACATCAAAACTCTCTAAAGGACAAACAGGACGTCAACCGCGAATAATAAAATACAGCTCAAAATTCAACACGGGATGCTCGGACATTCAGAGACCAGAAATCGCAGAGGTCAACTGGTGGTGGTATCTTCGGATTCATACCTCATTTCTCAGTTTTCTTTAGAGCAAGAAATGTCTCCCCAAATTGAGTTTCACAAACAGATTGAGCATCTGAATCTAGGGTCTTGAGAAATGTCTTGCCCAAGTTGTGGGTCGACACAATTTGGAACACCTTACCGGCAAACTTTCTTACTTCAGCTCGCCGTGCCTGTTTTTCTGGCATATGGGCTGCCAGCTGATGTACCAAGTGACTGAGCTTCGATAGATGAGGCTTTAGGATCTTTTTTGGCCCATCCGGATTACTTTGCACGAGGAGGGACTTGAAAAGTTCCTGCACTAGATCAAGGGCTTCCACACGCCGGAAATCAGACTTGGCACCCCCACATTTCTCAAGAACAAACCCGAAGAGATGCTGCCCGACCCAAGGCCTTCTCTTGATTACTTCTTTCAAAAACTCTGGCTTTAACTGAGATTTCTTGGTGTTGAAATAATTCTCTATGGCAACCCTGAAAATCTCAAAAACCGGACCAAGTTCAGCTTCCGGAAACTTTCTTCCATCGATGATTTTCAGTATCCAATGCGTAGATTGTTGGGCAAGAGAATTAATTGTTTTGTAACGATTGCGTGAGAAAGTTTGTTTCTTTTGAGGAGCTTTAGTGATAGATTTCTTTTTCTTGAATGGTCGGGAAGCCAACTGAAGGCTCTTTTCTAGAAGCTTTTCCAAGATAGGAAGTTCGACATTATCGCCCTTGGGATAATCCTTTGCCTTGAAGATTTTCTTTTGCAAAATTCCTGATATACGTTGAGCTAGTTGCTCGCTACCTTCAGTTGTGCTTGGATTTACAAATGCTTGGATCAGATTCGAGTATGCTGTCACAACCCTAGTTGAGTCTATTTTGCAGACAAGGGATCAAAAACACACAAGTTAATACAGCACAGAGAATATAAAGTAATGGAGTTAGTACTCAGTAGTAATATGACCAGATACTAAAAGAAGCAAGGAAGATTTGTAGTGTACTAGTTACAACAGAATTTCTCATACAAGATGGAGAAGAGTCATAATGTCAGATTTCAGATTTTTGTCACATGTATCAATATGAGACCATGTCTCCACAAATCAATTGAATGTAAAGTGCAAGAGACCCTCGAGATTAGCACCTTATATAAGATTTACCTGGATTTTCATGAAGATATATTTCCAACAGAGAAAGAACTCGAAGTTTAAAAAGCACAAGCTGAGCGTGAGCCGAGTCGCCCCCTGCCTTCTTCCGTTCCTGAAAAATCTTTGATACCAAGGCATCAAACCGAAACATAGCCTCATCATCCATGTCGTCGCCACCATCATCATCGTCATCGTCATTATCTTCATCCTCACCATCATCTTCATCAGCATCAGAAACTTCTTCATTAGCTGCATTGGCATGAACTGCAGCCCCAGGGATATCTCCAGCTTCATTAGACTCCTCGGCATCTTCCATATCTAAAAGATCGTCATCCTCTTCCTCTCCTTCACTGTCTGCATTTACATGTCTAGGTGGCTTCAAAGCCTTCTTTATCACCCGAAGCATCCGCATGAGTCCATCGTCTGTAATATCTTCACAAAAGTATCGGAACACCTACCAAGATGGGAAGATATAACAGTAAAATGAAGACGGTAAGTTATTCAGATTAAGCAGACAAGAAGAGAAACAAAGACGCAAACTTCAGTTTATCAAAAACAGCTACGGTTCTACTTCAGATAGCAACAAGAGAAGATAATAGAACCAAAGCATCTAGGCATCATATGTGTTCAATATTCACTATTCAACATATATTAGGTTTCGATAGCATGGTGTTAAATCTTGGTTTGACACTTGATATGAGAGTGGCTAATAGCATCATGAGGTGACCTATAGCTGGAAAATGCCGTTTTAGGAAGGTCACGGAAAAGCGAATATATCTTCTCATCATAGAACCAGCCAAAATAAACTTCAAGTAAAAAATTACGAGGTAAAACTACAGTGGCCTAGTCTGGCTAGGTCTAGAGTTAACATATATGCAAAAGTTCACCAACCATCTGGGTACAACCTTTCAAGGAAAGTTGTCTCACTTGTGTACATCAAACCCTTCTTTATCACAAGCATTCAAGGGACTACATATGGTAATGCACTATTTGCAAAGTTAACCCAAACTTCGTTTTATGAGAGGTAAGAAGCATCAAGGAGTTGCACTGTTGCAGGCCCATTGCAAGGAGGTGCAAGGGGCAAAGCAAAGAAACAAGGTTCATGCACACAAGGCCAACTTTTTTTGCAGATAATTTTGTATTTCAGCACAACAATAAGCTCACATTGGATTTTAAAGTGAAATAAGTAAAATAGAATAATGAAGCAAAGACAAGGGCAAAAATTATAGGGGCACACAAAAATATGTAGTCTGCATAGCAGTGCGCCTCACTTGCTGTATAAAGACGCATTTATGGTTCCTTGTTTTGGCTAGCCTTAAGCTTAAGCGCACCTTGGACGTGAATTTTGAAACTAAGACCCTAGTTCCTAACTAATCAAACAAGCACTAGTTCCTTTAGCAAAACAGTTACCTGCTCAACAGCAAAGCGCAAAGGAGCTGATGATTGTGGCAACAGAGAGAGCAGAGTGTCCACCAAGACATCCATCAATGCTGGTGATTCACCATCTTCCGACTCTTCCTCTCCAGAAGACACGGCATCATCATTAAAAGGAAATGCTTTTCGACAACATATTATAAGTTCAGAAGCAGCTTCAGTGAATTCACCAGGCCGAAGAAGTAGCTGAAGTAGTAACTGGATAAGTAGATACCGCAATGCATGCACCTTGTTTGCTTCAGCACTAAGTCCACAGTTTCTCTCCTGAATCAACAATTACACGGTGTCTTGAATAGATAGACAAACAATATGAAATCATCAAAAACAAAGAAAGGGCGATAATGATATATTGAAAGTGACTTTCTTTAGTGTCCACATAAAGCAATTGAATAGTAACCAAAAGTATTTTGGATACATATATATTGCTAAGTACTCCGTAAATGTATAAAATTTAGGCCATAAACTTTTTTGGTAAGCGAATTTTGAAGAATTAAAGATGTCATTTCCAATTCACATTGAAATTCTTATCTCAAAACCTTAAGCCTGACAACAGAGGAGAAGGGTAAATAAGGTGAGGGGATAAATACAAGAGAAAGAAATCGTGGCATTCGATTCTTTTCCTTGGTATTTGTGCCAAAACAAAGTGATAAGGAGTACTACACCATGAAAGACTTGAAGCCATGAGCCCTCTAGTTTGCTATGCAATGCAGACCCTCTATTAACAAACAAAGGTTAATCAAAGCCTCCCATTTCAATCCTATCACTCTCGTCGACAGAAGAATGACCACAATTTTAATAAAACAAGATACAATGTAGGCATACCTCTCTAGAGAGCCTTGATTCCATATCTAGCACCGTCTTGAATGCTTTCTCATCCTCATTGCTCAATTGTCGTACAAGGGAAACAGAAGGAATAGTGCAGAATGTGCCAAGAAAGCGCATGAAATAACAACCAAGGTCGTTTGTCTCAAGACCATTTGTCAAAGCATGGGAACCCTCGGCCTTTTGAGCATTAGAAAGCAGTAGTTGTAACTGGTCAACACACTTCCTGGAGAGAGCACTGGATATTGGCGTTTTGGGCCACTTAAATGTCTCTTCCAGTTCGAAAGATCTCACTTCTGTGCCAAGAGTTGCAGAAAATAATCCTTGTACAGCTAGGAACTTCATAACTTCCTTCTGCACCTTAACTTTAGCTTCAAGATCTAGCGTCAGATACTTCAGAAGACCGGGGAGCGACTCAACAACCCAACTTTTTAAAATATCAGTTTTACTAGAGCTCTCGGCAGACCCATTAGCCTGAAGTGAAACCATCTCAGATTCTTCATCCATTGGCTGACTTTCATCTGATGGTTCATCTAAGATAGGATCTTCATCAATAAATATGCTAATAAGTTTCTGCATGAAAAGCATGCAGCCAGATTCGGTAGTGAAAGCTGCCATGAAGTCTTTAACAGTTTTTGTCCGAGTAATAGAATCAAACCTCCCACCACTATGCTTTTGTAAAGCCATAATCACAAAAGTTCTTCGAATGTCATCAGATCCAACCCAGTCTGAAAGCTTTGTAAGAAAATGGTTAGCAACTTTGTGTAGCCAAGCATCTTTTGTAGACAGCACATCCATGAGGCACTGAACAAACTTGAGGGAAAATATAATTGAGATATGAGAGGCTGGAAGTCTAGGAAGCATAAGAAGCAGAACATCAAAAACTAAATGTTTGCGGTCATGTGATCCTGTCAAAAGGGCTTCTTCAAGAACCACTTCATTAAAAATTTTAAGGTTCCCTTCACTATCCTCGTCAGAGGAGCTCGTTTTGCGGCTTTTCTTATGCTTTTTGGTGGTGCTTAAGCTTGAGGAACCATTCGCGTCTTGCAATATTGTGTCGGGTAAGAGCATGTTGACTATGAGAGGCCAGATACCATGAACTCGTGGCTGACAAAACGTTGACTCCTGCATTAATTTTTTTCAAGAAGGGGTAGATTAATCAGATAAAAATGGAAAATTTAACAAATATCAACATCAAAAAAAATGAAAGTAACTGCGAGAATAAAAATAATAAAAAGAGCTAGAGAGTAAAGACCACCTTCAAACAATTGACAATGGAGGTTAAATGCTCAACGGCAAAAAACTTGCCAGAGCTAAAAGGACGGGGCAAAAGGGGTCCAAAATCACTGTCAGTGGCAATCTTTTCACGAATTCTCAGTGCTAGAAGCAAAGCATCAGGATTTCCAGAAGTAGTTGCTCCATTAAACCATTCTCGAACTCCAGGGGCACTAAGAATATGATTCACTATAGCTTCTTTGGGCAACTGAGAAAGAAAACGAGAGCTTTAATATCATTCAGTCAAGACGTTAACCGAGCATGGGCTAAAAAAGTACCATGACAGAGAGAAAGTGTGGAGGAAAACATGTTTTTTTTCTGTCATTCATTAGAAGTTATAGTGACAACACAGGCATATTGTAGATACGTGATGATATTCATAGTAAAGCATGGGAATGGAATATCTCACCATCTCAATCAACTCCCAAAGCACAGCAACAGCGGGTTCTTGCAAATATCGTTTTTTAGATGCCAAAGCAATAAGAAGAGTCGTAAATTCTTTAATCAATGGAGTATTTTTATTAGAAACCCACTCTTCCTTTAGTCTTCCAGATCTTACAAGGGCGCCATGGGCAAAGAGACGACCTAATAGAATATCCCTAGCCTCCTGCAATAAACCAACATGGAAGAACATTAAACAAAAGCCAGAGAATGGGTAGAAACTTATGATAGCGGGTATTTCACATATCCTACCTGGCCTTTCATTGAAGAAGTGGTCTCCAACATATCATTTACCAGCTTTAACACAGAATCAAGTCTAATCTTGGTGTTAGTGGTGAGCAGAATAGTCAAGCCCAAAGCAAAACCTTGCCTTGCACACTGAAACAACAGCAAAATCAAATGAACCGGAGAAATCGAAGAAGGCAGGCATTAATGAATCACATAATTACAGAGAGAGCATAGAGGGCCGGCGGGCAGGCGGGGGTGTTTGGTTTACCTCTCTGGAAGAAGAGACACCTCGAACAAGCCTGCGAACAGCATATCCCACAGACTTGGCACAATTATCCAAACCATCATCCTTCTCCGCTTCCAACTCCAACCCACCGCCTTCACTCGAACCCTTACTATTACTTTTACCGACTTTGTCGAAAGCCTTCTGCACTTCCAACAGCTCCACAGCCAACCTCTGGGCAGCCGCTTCTCGTTTACCAGCATTGGCCGATGCCAAATCACTAAACACGTCGATATGAAGCACGGGTTGATCATCACTACCTCCATCCTCCTCCGTATTCGACAATGGGGCTTTAATGGCGGGTTTGGATTCAGTAGCTACGGCATCAACCCGGCGCCTCTCCTTATCCAACATTTTCCGTTTCTTTTGCTTTTCCATGGGTATTTCCTCCTTTTCCAACCCATCATCACCAGTAGGAATCTTCTCCTCCTTGTTCAATTTTTTCTTCTTGGACTCGATTTTTTCCAGAAATTCATCCCCTTCGACCAGGTTCTCTGTGGAATTACTTCCCCTTTTCTTAGTACCCATTACAGGTTGAGGAATAAATAATAGCAGAACGAAGGAAGAATGAGTTTTGAAGAGATGAAGCTAGTTACAAGTAGGGCGTTGAAGAACTAGGGTTTTGGGAAGTACTCAGTAATTAGGGAAGGGCGGAAAGGGTTTTAGGAAGAGGAGATTAAATCGGGTTTGAGTGTTTGACCCAGTTTCATATGGGTATCCGATCAATTTAATCGTTCTATACTTGCATGATTATATCATTACTATAGATTCCGTGCAATTATGAACGATTTTTATAATAAATTTATTTTATACGAGTAGTATATTTTAAATTATAAATTCATCATTTTATTTTTATATCTATTGACGGTCCATGTAGTTTTGATACGTGAATATCTTGAAATGTAAGGATGACACATTCTAAAATTATGGCTAGTACTTTCATTAAAACGAATATTTCACGACATTTTAAAACGTTACTCAATTATCTTGATTTGTTTTGCAATTTGATTAGATTATTTTCTCAAAACAAAGAATACTAAGTTAAGAGATGTGAACTTCTCCTCTCATCCCTCCCAAAAAAAACCTAGCCTCCAAAAAAAATCTTGGGGCTACCACCATTATCGGTGGTAAGCCCCCCTCCCCCCATTTAATTATTATATTATTGCTTTAGTATTAGTATCGTTATTACTATTCTATTTTTAATAAGTCCTCTCATTTGGAGAGTTTCGTCCTCATCAATTGATGAGTTTCGTTCTCTCTTTTAGGAGAGGTATTGATTCTACGATAGCGGAGAGGACGCGAAAGATCAGTGCTACAATCGTTCATGGTATGATATCTCAATTTATGTCAGATTGGCGACTACAATCTATCTGGTTAGATGAAATCAATTCTCCTCAACACCTTGGAAGATCCAAAGACCCTCTTGTGAGAAGACCTATCATTAAACAACTATAGGTTGAAATAGGATAGTGAGAGATCTTTGTTTTGACGAGAATTTATTTTATTCAAATTTTATAGCATTGTATCCGTTTAATTTCGATATAAGTTGTAGATGTCGTATGACTTTTTATTAATGAAATGATCTATTCGCTAAAAAAAAAGTTAAGAGATGTGAAAAGAAATAATGATTTTTCTAGTTTAAAAATCTAAAAAGATGCTACGTATTCGTATTTTTATAAATACCATTTATACATTGCGCGAGATCTATACTAATTAATGAATAATCACAAATTCTGGTTTAAGTTGGACACTTAAAAATTCATAACCGAATAAACATCATTGTATAAGAAACAAAATCAGAATGCATGGAAAATACAGAGTAATAAAAACTTTGTCCGATTTAATATATGTTCGTCTATAAAATAGATCAATAAAATATATAATACACCAAAAATGAAAATAGATAACTTTTGTGTAGAGTCGGAGGATTATAACAAGTGTAAATATGACCTTTCAAATGTTGTAATCCCTCCCTTTAATGTTTGCTATAGTACGAGTACATTTTAATAAATCTGTACGAAGTATCGCTCTATTGATCCATCCATGTAGGTAAAAGTAGAAAATTAGAATATTTGATGCGTTACAAATTTGTTACAGATATACTTGTGTTTCAGAATGATTATTACTACCTCTAAATGAACGTTTATCACAAATTATTGTTTACAACGGGTATATCTGTCTTAAGAAGTTAAGAGCATGACAAGTTAAATGGTTAGGATAAGACAAATTCCATGTGCCTAGGTTGTAGCAAAATATTTGACATTTTATTCCTAACTGAGATATATATCTAACCCATTTTAAAATTGATTAGGTCTACTAAGAGGCGATCACTTATGTGATTTATTGAGTAATCAAATACAAATGGAGGTAAAAATGATATCAAAGTTACGAAGTACTCCGTAATAAAATAAGTACGCTAAAGGGGTATACAAATAGTAAATGGGTGTCCGCAAGGGTGGAGTCTAGTGCTTAAAACATGTGGCCACAACTCATGGGTCTCAGGTTCAAGTCCCTGCAAAAACGTTCGGAAGTATCCCAATACCTTAGCATAAAATCTTGGGAGAGACGGTTTCTCCATAAGTTATTGAGAGACGACCTGTGAGTACCACTTTATGTATTATTCGTACCTATTTTATTATTATATGTATCTCTAAGTGACAATTTTGTTTTGTACCTACTTTTATAACAAGCGTATCCTTTTATATTTGTATATTCTTTTATGTTAAGCGTAACTATTTTTATTAGTTTTGATACAATTGTTAACGATAGTCTCTCATAAACTTAAGAAAAATCATCTCTCAATAAACCTACTCTTTGGTTAGATACCATCCCTTCATAAATTTTGCGTTTAATATGAAGACAACCATTTCTCCCGCAAAGTAAAACCAAGTAAACGTTTATAAAGTCTATCCAATTTTTTTTTTTTGCAGAAGAAACGGACAAGTTGTAAGATGTGGGTATCCAATGAGCACAAAACAAGTGTGAAGCTTGCACTAGTGTCTAGTGTTGGTGGCAAATTGCCATTGTTGTCTTCTGTCTACTCAATCACTCCAAAAACTAATCACATTTACACACTCTATCTAACACACTACTCTCTACTCTCTACTCTTCTACAGTACTCTCTCTCTCTCTCTCTCTCTATACTCCCATTCCACAATTTGTCCATTTATGACTTATTTACTCTCTCCATTATATTTCCATCTACCTTCTTCTTCTTCTTCTTCTTCTTCTTCCACCCTCTTAAGCTCATCCCCTTCTTACTGGTATGACAAATACCCTCTTTTTTCTCTCTTCATTTTTACTGTATACAGATGCTTGTTTTCTGTTAATTTTCTGCAGATCCATTTATTTGACTTTATTTTTATAATTAAAAGATGAAGACTTTCATTGTTTTCCTGGCTAAAGTTTTAATCTTTGTCTTTTCTTTTTGTCTGTGTGTGTGTTTTTTTCCCCCCTCTGTTGTTTAGGGTTTTTGGGGATGGGGCAGATATATATTAAAATTTTATGCTCCATGATTTTTGTTGACATGTAGAATCACTGGCTGTCTGTAAAAATTTGTGTAGAAATACTCTGGCCTAGGGTTTATGAAATGTGTTTTGCCCAATTTTGCTTTTGTCTGGTGGCAAAGTGGTCTTATCTGAGTAGGAAAAAGAGAGGAATTGATGGGTTTGGATTATAGTCAAGTCAAGTCAATAGTCAATAGTCAAAAAGATTTTGACCCACAAATGTCAGTCATGAGTCTCCTGCTATAAGCCTATTACACAAATTTTGTCCGTGACAACTTGTGACGAGTCAAATAAAGATTCACCTTAGTCAACTTCTTTTCCAAACACTTTAGTTGAGTCCACTTCACTTCAGCTGTCCAGTTGAGCTCGGTTCATTTTCTCTGAGCTGCTTCATTTCAGTTGAGCGTGCTTCGGGCCTTAATAGATAAAGACAAACTGTTTATGTTATGATTTTGTGTCATCTACCAGGATAGGATAAGTTTTTGACGGATATGTACGTCATAAGGGAGACTTACTAAGCATGATGCACTGTGTTAGTAGTTAAAAGATATGAGCTCAGTTGTGTGGTTGCCGCCTTCTACTTGTGTAAATTTGGATTTGTTGTGAATTAGAGTTAAAAAGAACGGTTTAGTTGATTGCAAATGGTCGATTTCTATTTCACTGACCCCATAATAACAACGTATGGCTTTGATGTTGTGTAGCACACTAGCACATCAGTATGCTAGTTTATGACTCTTTTCAAAGAGGATTTTCCTTTCTAATGTAAAATTGTCATGAATAAATTATTTGGAACAAGGTTTCGGAAGACTTTGTTGCACCGCTTTTTGTAGACTAGTGCCAGACTTATTTGCAATGTGGATCAGGCAATAATCCGCCGTTCTCTGGTAAAGTGCTAGGATTGGTTTTTGTTATATATTAATATGTTAGTGTTATGCACTATATCTTTAATGAACTCCTTCATTAAATGATGTCGTGTTACCCAATTAATGTACTTCCTTATTCAACTAAAGTTGGAGATTCAAACTGCTTATGCTTAGATTGTTCTTGATGAGCTGATATTTCTTGGGTGGGATGGCGTACTTGGTTTATTTGGCCTCTGTGGAATTTCATTTTCATGAATGTGTAGACTGTAGACATGTTTCACTAGGAGAGTACATTAATTGGGTATTTGGGATTCCGATGTGTGTTTTGCAGAGTAAAAAACCTCAACTAGTACAACCTGCATATAGAAAGCACAAAGTGGCATGGCTGTGGAGGGTGACCAGCAGGTCAATGTATCTGAGATAGGCAGAGTTGTAGTATCTGAAGACAATCAAAATGGTGATTTTGGAAGTATGGATGATGTCATCGTTGCAGATAGGGATAGGGGTGTTTCTACGAAGGAGGACCACAGGACAGACAATTCTCTTCCGTATAATGATCAGCAGAGTTATGTTTATGAAGAAAGCCGTGGTTTAGGCGCCATGGAGATGCTTCACGACGATTCTGAAAGGGAAAATGATATCATAGAAAAAAGCATTCCTGTGGAGGGGAACCAAAATACTGATGTTTCTGAACTAAGCAGTGTTTTAGCATCTAAAGAGGGTGTAAATGATGATTCTGATGTTAGAAACAATGATGTTAAGGAAGAGGCTACAAACTATGAGGATGGAATTAAGGATTTCCGTGCTCCTACGGAAAATCAGGAGAATAAAACTGAACTCAAAACCAATGTTGCCATAAATGAAGATCAGAATGGTGGTGCAATTAATTTGAGTTCTGCTTCCATCCTTTCCAAGTGTTCATCTCATATGACCTATGAGGATGGAATTAATCATGACAATAAAGCTGAACCTAAGACCATTCTTGCCGTGAATGAAGAAAAGGGTGATGGGGCAACTAATTTGAATTCTCCTTCCTTCCTTTCCAAGTGCAGTTCTGGTGTAGATGGGATGACGTTGGCTGCCGAAAACATTGAGGGACAGACTGAATCCAAAAGACTTGCTGAGTTAAGAGAGCGTAAAAGGAGTAAATATCTGTCCCCTCCATACGTGAACCTAAGCATCTCAAGAAGTATGAAAGGTTTCAGTGCAGAATATGGCGCTGTTCTTGGAGATGGGGAGGGTAGTAATATCCACAGCTTGTCCCCTAGTATTTCAGGGAGTGGAAGCAAAAGGAAAAGGAAATATGGGTCGACAAAGTCTTTTGCCTCCTTGGGTAATCTGCAGGAGATAAATGCATCTCCAGGTGAATTACTGTCTGAACTTCATTTGGCAGCTTTAGATTGTCTTCATTCTTGTGAGAATGAACATTTTGATGTCAGCGCGACGTTCTTCACTATGTTCCGTTCTTCTGTATTTCATGACGAGTCTAGTTCCAAAGTGGACGGGAAAGAAAAGGAATTGGTGAAAGAGCCAACCAAAGAGAATGTTGCCATTGTGTACGATGACAAGGGTAAGAATGTTCAGACAGGAAGTCCAGATAATTTTAAACCTGAACCAAAGAAGAGAAAGAGAAAGGAAAAAATAGCAAATGGTTCGACAGATTTGGTTGCTGCTTCTCTTTATGATGTTAATGTCAGTGTTGCTCCTACTACATCATCTCTAGATTTCTCCCAGGGAAATAATAAAGAGGTTACCTTGTTGCCTTCTGAAAATGAGGAGGAGGCGGTCAGTGTACCAGATGCAAATGGTAATAAGTTTACAACCACCAATGGGCTTGCGGGTGGTTCTCACATGGAGGAGGAGGAGGAGGACCCGGCTGTACTTGCTGATGTGCCAGGTCTAAAAAAGCGGGGAAGGAAGAAAAGGACAGCCGTCGCTATTCCAAATCCAGATTGCAATCCTGAGAAAAAGAAGAGGAGAAGGAAGAGGAAGGATGGAACTTATGCTGAAGATGATTTGCCTGATGTGACAAATGCAAAACCCATCTTATTGGAGGTATGTCTGCCGAATGTGGGCCCAAATCCACCCTCTTCCCTTGCCCCGGCTTCTCAGCCAGACTCGATGCTGCTGCCTGATAATGGGACATCACTCGATGAGATAAGACACAAACTTGAGATGATGACGTCCATGGTGGTGAAATCGGGAGATAAGCTGTCTCATGAGACGAAAAAAATGCTGGAGAATGAGATACGAGGGCTTCTGAAGAAAGTAAGGTCCATGCCAAGCTCAGCCTCGTGTTAGTCGACATTGTAATCAACAGGGTAGTTTCAGTGACTTTGCTACTTTCGGATCCTTGTTGTGTCAGTTGCAATTAACTTATTTTAGGATAAGCTGCATGTAGTTTGCTGGTGAAATATCTGGTAGTGAACTATTGTTAGGAACTTAATGCATAGCTACTCCATCTATGACTAATGAGCGCAGACTTTCTGAGGTTACTTTTGGTCTGCAAGGTTTACTCAATATTTTAGGCAGAGTAATCAGTGTACTGTTATAGTTTTAGTGATTAATTTAGGACGAAAGCCATGGACTGAAAACATGTAGCAATGACCAGTGACGCATTCGACCAACAGAGAAGAACCTCAGCAAGACGAGCAGATGGGCAAACAGCAGTCGAAAAGGGAGAGCAATAGTGAAACCGGAACCAAAATGCCGAGTCAAGTACCAGGGAACTCCTTCAATCATTAAGGCCCGTCAATCTACAATTCCGCTCTTCTCCAAAACCTGCGTCTCAGATGCTTATTTGTTTTGTTCGCATTAGATCGACTCGTGCGCCTCTTAAACTTATTTAGCCACTATTTAGGGATTGGGAGGTCACTTATTTAGCCTCTTCTCAAACATGAACACTTGAAGCGCACCTGCAGCGAATGGTATTCAGTATAGAGTAAAAACAGTAAAATAGCAGGGTACAGTAAATGTGAAATCCTTCACATGATTTGGTAGCATCGGTGACAAATACAAAAAATTATTTTCATCCCTCAAGACAAGACTACCCAATTTCCTGTCACTTAGATTGGCTGCATTAGCCATTAATCCCACCACCAGATGTAAGAATTAGAGACCAACTCAAATGAACCCTAAAAGCAAACAAAATTTGAGCCACCCTTTATACTCTCTTTAACAAACCTACTAACTATGGTTTATGATAAAACAATGTCGCATAGCAATGGTGAACGAACATGACCATTAGCCGACTCACAATGACAATCTACTTCTTGTTTGCTTCCTCATACTCAGCCTCGGGGGTCTGGTCTCCACTTGACGATGAAGCACCACCGTCTCCACCACCCGACATGTGCTGTCCAATCTTGGAAACAGCCTTGTTTGCTGCGTCAGTCTTTGCCTTGATCTCATCAACATCATCCTTCTGCATGGCGTCTCTCAAGGCGGACACAGCATCTTCGATTTCCTTGGTAACTTCACTCGGAATCTTCTCCTTGTATTCTCCCAAGCTCTTCTCCACACTGTAGATGGTTGTGTCAGCCGTGTTTCTCGCATCGATTAGAGCCTTCCTCTCTTGATCTTTTTGGGCGTGAAGCTCAGCTTCCCTAACCATCTTTTCAATTTCTTGATCGGATAGCCCACCAGAGGACTTGATGGTGATTTGCTGCTCTTTCCCCGTGGATTTATCCTTGGCAGAGACGGTGACGATACCGTTGGCATCAATGTCAAACGTGACTTCGATTTGGGGAAGACCACGTGGGGCTGGTGGAAGGCCTTGGAGTTCGAACTCCCCAAGCATCTTGTTGTCCGTTGCCATTTCACGTTCTCCTTGTAATACCTTGATGCCAACTTGAGTTTGGTTGTCGGCTGCTGTTGAGAACACCTACAGGGAACAAAAAACAAATGAATGTCATGGTAAAAATGGGAATTATCCAAGGCGCTATCCATTGACATCATAGAAATGAGGATTAGAAAAGATCAGACACGTGACAGTTAACTTGATCATAGTAGCTAGCTATCCCCCCTAAATTTCAAATGTACATCGGTAATGAGAATGTATGCCTCACATACTAATATATACTATGTTTTGATAAGTATATACTCCTTATTGATGATGGATATATAAATGTAAACTCAGTACACAAAGCCATCTCAAAAACAATTCAAGCTTCCTCGACCTAAGCGAATAGTACATTTAGCAATTTGAATATGATAAAGCAGCTCTCAAAAATTAGATATCCACATAATCCAAGTTATCACGTCTTTACAATCTCATGAGATATAAGCAAACAAGGCTAACCAACCCGAACAATAGACTAGTACAAATGTAAGAAGAGTGTTCAACTGAACCCACAAATAAAAATTGCATGTAAGCAAATATAGCATTAGTAAATATTAGAGGAGATGGTAATACCTGGCTTTTCTTTGTCGGGATGGTTGTATTCCGGTTGATAAGTCTGGTGAAAACGCCGCCCAACGTCTCAATACCCAAGGAAAGAGGAGTCACATCTAAAAGCAATAGCTCCTTAACATCTCCACGTAAAATACCTCCCTGGATAGCAGCACCCATAGCAACAGCCTCATCAGGGTTCACTCCCTTACTTGGAGTCTTACCAAAGAGCTCTTGTACAATCTCTTGCACTTTAGGAACCCGAGTCATCCCACCGACCAATAGGACCTCATCGACATCCTTAATAGAGACACCTGCGTCCTTCAAACAGTTCTTGCAAGGAGCACGTGTCCTCTCAATCAAACTGTCAACCAAGGACTCAAATTTGGACCTTGTGAGCGTTATGTTCAAGTGCTTTGCACCAGAAGAATCTGCACTAATAAACGGAAGGCTGATGTCAGTTTGAGAGGTGGAGGAAAGTTCTATCTTGGCTTTCTCGGCTGCTTCACGGAGCCTTTGCAAGGCTAGACGGTCGTTCCTTAAGTCAATACCATCAGTTCTCTTGAACTCAGCAACAAGAAATTCTAACAGTGTATTGTCAAAATCTTCTCCTCCTAGGAATGTGTCACCATTTGTAGCTTTGACCTGAATAAAATATGTAGATTCCATTTAGAAAACAGAATCAGGGCACCAATAGCAACAGAGTACTCTCTATTTCACAGGAAAGTATACAAATTCCATTGTAGTCAATTTATCCAACAGATGAAATAAACTTTTCAAGCCGATATTGTTTGATGAAGAATGTAGAGGGAGTTCTGAACTCTATTGCAGATGCTTAGATTAGAAGCCAAATCCAAAATCAACCTTAAATCATTTGCATAAACAAAGGAAGCATCATTCAAAATAGAAAACAGACAAAGTACCTCAAATACTCCATTGGAGATTTCAAGGATTGATACATCAAAAGTACCACCACCAAGATCAAAAACTGCAATAAGGCCTTCCTTGTTGCTCATGCCATAAGACAGAGCAGCAGCAGTAGGCTCGTTGATAATCCTCTGAACATCAAGTCCAGCAATACGGCCAGCGTCCTTCGTAGCTTGCCTTTGAGCATCATTGAAATAAGCAGGGACAGTGACCACAGCCTTCGAGACAGACTTGCCAAGATAAGCTTCTGCAGTTTCCTTCATCTTTGTAAGAACAAAAGCACCGATCTGGCTAGGAGAGTACTGTTGGCCATTGGCCTCAACCCAGGCATCACCATTCGGAGCCCTAACAATCTTGTACGGAACCATTTTCATTTCCTTTTGTGTTTGAGCATCATCAAATTTTCTCCCAATTAGACGCTTGGCTCCGGAGACTGTATTTGTAGGGTTGGTTACAGACTGACGCTTAGCTGGTGTACCCACGAGAAGCTCACCCTTTGGATTAAAGGCAACAACTGATGGTGTGGTACGCGCACCTTCAGCATTCTCGATAACTTTGGGGCTCTGCATATTTTGTTTACACAAGCATCAGCAAACAGCAATTTAAGGCCAACAAAGCGAATAGTGTACATAAGGTCATAAGCTCACTGTCATACCTTGCCTTCCATGACAGAAACACAAGAGTTAGTGGTACCCAAATCGATACCAATGACATCACTCCCAGCAGGTCTCGCACTGTTTGAGAGATCAAACAATATAACGAAAATCAAACCAAAGATCCAAACTGCCAAATACAATTAAGAGGTTAATAAATTGAAGTCGAATAGACTTGTATGAATTACCTGAATGGTCTCACCAAATTCGCCAACCTTTGGCCCATAAATGGGCTGACTGTGGATGCGCTCCCATTCCCGATCACCTGAACACAATCAAATTATAACAACAGCTGATTAGTCTTCGCCCTGTTGCCACATCAATCATAGAACATAATCTTCGAAAAGAAATGCAGTAAATCGAATAAAGCAGAATGGAAATAATCGACAAAAAAGCTTCCATGTCAAACTACATCCATCCAAATCAAATGGATCAACAAAATCATTTCTTTCACCAAGAGCTCCAATTTGTTCAAAGTGGACTATATATTGGCAACATTAAGCTATTAAAAATTAAGAACAAATCCCAGAAAGATAGTCGTAGAAGTTTTTAATCAATGAGATATGAGCTCTCACAAGTCACAACACATTATGTAACAACCCTAATCGCACTTTGACCCGACAAGTCCGTCAATCAAACACTAAGATTCCATAAGTCAGCTGAAATCTGAATCCCAAATCCCAAACATATCACAAGTCGCGATCAATCCATCAAATCTCGATAGAAAAAAACGATTGATTGCGCGGTAAACAAAATCAAAAAAAAAAAAAAAAGCGTATTATATGAAAAAAAGCAAATCAATTGATACTGGAAGAAAATGAGAGAGAAGGGGGTATACGGATTTGAAAGGGGTGATAGATCGAAGCTCGCAGCGACGAAGATTACGGAGGATAGTTGAGGCAGCCATTGTTGATGTGAAGTGGGTGTGGTGGTGGAAGGAATGAGATGAGATGAGATGGTGAGGAAGAAGAAGAAGAAGAGGAAATTAGGGTTTAAGGTTTAAAGAGGGAGAAAGAAGGGTTTAGGTTGATTAGGGTTGATTATGTATGTACTCGTATGTAAGTTGTGGACTCACTCAAGTCACCCAGGCCACCGCTTTGTCAACTTTCTAGAATTTGAGATTGACTTAATTGCCCTTTCTTGCTTTTCAAGAATCATATGCCAAGTTGCTGAGCTCCACACCATACATTATTTTAGGCCGATTTGGCATACGGAGTACAATACATGATATACATCGATCTCCTTATCACCAATAGTCCGTCATAAAGTTATAATCGATTAATATCATTCATGACTAAATAAGACAAAATCAAAATAATTGGAAAATAGTACGGAGTTAATGTTTTTGTTATAAAACGAGAAAGAAAAGAAAACTAGAAAGAAAATAGAGCGAGAAATATGTGAGAGAGTTATATTATTCATGTCATTGAGAGAGATATATATAGTACATCAGTAATGATAAGGGAGTTTACATATGGGTCAAAAGCCCAATGGACATTCACCTAATATGATTTCATAACACCCCTTGAATGTACATTACGGAATAATATGTCTCATAAAAACCTCACTCGAAAAAAACCCCGTGGGAAAAAAAAACTAGTGTAAAATAGAGCACATTATTCCTCAAACACGCATATGATGTTGCCTCATCAAAACCTTTCTATGGAAAACCCAGTGGGACAAAACCATAGATAAGGAAAAAGAGTACAGCGCGTGCATACTCCCTCTGATAGTTACATCACTCGGAAAATAACAATATTATCCTTGATGTGACGATGAATCTCGATCTTTGAAATAATAATCATCATACTTGATAAACTCTATAGATGTCTTCGATAATTAGAAATTTATCATTGATCTTCAAATAGTTATACGAATAATATGAAGATAGTCTTTGTTTGTTGCGTCTTCATCCAAATATCACTTCAACATTTCAAAATATAGTCAGATTATCAATAATTTGCACGAATATAATATGCGACTAAATTTACTATATGAATATGAAATGATGCAACGATGTGATGAGAAAACTAATAAGAAATGATATACTTAGTTTCTATATATCAGCATGATGACTCGATATGCAAACTGTATTGTATACTTTTCAATATCATCAATAAATTTGATGAATTTCAGGATTATGAGCTCATTGATACCAATAAATATGTCGACGGTCGTACGGATTTATAAAATCCTTGTTCAATAGGCCACTTGATATTGCGCACAAATGTGTAGCCATTTCATATGGTGTAATTTCGTAGAATCGTCATTCTACTTATATATTACTGTACACGATAAATACGCGTAATTTGATATGATAAAACTTCTTTTGTTTTACCAACTTATTGTCACTCACTTTCTCCCCCTAAGGTGGTAAAAATATTCAAGATAGATTGCAATCATTTACTTAATCACCTTAGAATGCGATTTATCATATCATATGCAAATAAGATTTCATTGATGGGTATTTTTGCAAGATTATGATATATTTCGGGGAGTACGTGATTCATAAAATAATTGACTTTTAACGGCTGATTCTAAATGCCAAATTTAAGAGATCAATTTATTCACATGATAACGATCAAATTGTGAATTCTAATAACACAAATTACTCGTATTTGATATGTGGTCTCCAAGCCACTTAAAACAATATCGATCAATTCGTAGAATTGAACTTAAAATATGTTTATTCAACCTCGAGTAATGTGCAATTGGATCTCCAAATATCATCATTCATAGTCAATTTTAATTCACAATTCTTAAACCCATACTTTTAAACACTTGTTGATAACATATGCTTAATTAGTTCATGTCAAATGTTGATATTTGTTCGCAATTAATTGCAATAATGCATATGCGAAGTTAGCTGATCTCAATATGTATAATTAGCAATTGCATGCCAAACTATTGAATGCTAAACTTACTCAATATGACACAAACTTTATATCCATCTTGCAAAATGGAACACTTCTAGTGTCTCATGTAAATTTGCAAGATTTGTCATATATTAATATCCTTTTGGGAATATACTGATATTATATATTCTGTTCGAGAAATTTCTCAAATGATGAATATTTAAGAGTTACGGAGTGGAAAATTAGAGATTTCCAAAGTAAGAAATTGGAGAATAACTATGAGTATGATTACTCCATAAATAAATTATCTCACGTTAAACTCATGGGAGACTTGACTGAACTTATACCGATTGAAGATCGTAAATTTACAGAAATCATCTCCCATTATACCGATAAATACCGTCTCACATTAATGTGATAGGAGACTTACTCACATTGTAATGACAATAAAAATTGATAGGAGATTGTCTCGCATTAAAATGATAGAAGACAATCTCATATTAAATCATCGCTAACAACTTACAATGAAATTCAAGTTATGCGTGACAAATATAACTAAAAAAATAATGAACATAATTATGAAAATTTTAACATTCTAAATTGCTAATAGTAAGTATATCATGTCACTACGAATTTTCGCTCAAAAAAAAATGTCACTACAAATTTGTAATACCCTAAGGATGGTCATCACTATGTCATACAATATAATATGTAACTAAATAGAAAGATTGTTACCGTAATTACGGAAATTTTACTACCATAACTACATTGCTATCACAAGTTAGAGAATATACTATTATAGAAATTAAATATTTATTATATCAAAATCTATGACTTTAGAAAATATGTATTTCAGATAATCATCCAATTTAACATCTAAATCATATAGTTGACATAATATAAAGTTGTCAAATTTCCCGTTTAAAATATATTGATCACAAATAGACAAACAAAATACTAGCTTCGTAGTAACAAACATTAATGCAAATCTCAATCGTTAAAACGACTACATTAATACATATAATTCTTTGTCATAGAAATACAAATATGGAGATGCATTGAAAATACTCCATATATATTATGATCTCCTTAGATCATATGTATATCTTCAAAAAACATGAATTAACTTCTTAATATAGTGATATAAGGATTGAGAAATAGAATATCGATTTCTTTGCTATAAAGATGCAAGAATTGATAAAAAATAACGAACTCCTTGCTTGAGAGATGCGAGGATTGAAAAAAAAAATAACGAGATCCTTGCTTGAGAAATGCAAGGATTGAGAGAAAATAACGAACTCATTGCTTGAGAGATGCAAGGATTGAAAAAAATAGCAAGCTCTTTGCTTGAGAGATGCAAGGATTGAGGGAAATTAACGAACTCCTTGCTTGAAAGGTAAAAGCTTTTATTAGCACGTGTTATGAAAGGTAAAAGCTTTTATTCAATGTGTGTAATGACATACAACCTATGCCTCCTTATATATAGGACTACATACATAAGGACATCATAATACATATGGTAAGGAAAGATTTACCCTAGATATCCTTACCATAAGTATTTATAACACTCCCCCTGATGGCCGGCTAGTAGCCCAGAAATGTGTCCACCATTATAACTTTCAATAGAGGCAAGGAGTAAATAAAAAACTTAATATGTATTGGATATATTCAGATGCCTCGTTAAAACCTTGACAAGGAAAACCCAGTGGGAAAAAACCTTGACGAAGGAAAAAGAGTACATCATAATATGTCCAAACATCAACCATGTTACTATCAAAACATTTAAGGAACTAAATCCTTGAGGCAACGCATTCCAATCTTGTGGACTAGTTTCTTGAATGTTGCAGTCGGTAAAGCTTTGGTGAGTAGGTCTGCCAAGTTGTCACTTGAACGCACATGCTGGATCTCAATGTCACCGTGCTTTTGTAGATCGTGTGTAAAGAAAAACTTTGGACTGATATGTTTCGTTCGATCACCTTTGATAAAGCCCTCTTTTAGTTGTGCAATACAAGCAGCATTGTCTTCGCACAATATTGTTGGCACATCCTTGATCGAAGGGAGTCCACACGAATCTTGAATATGGTGTATTACCGACCTAAGCCATAAGCATTCACGACTTGCCTCATGTATTGCTAGTAACTCAGAATGATTTGTAGAAGTAGCCGCAATTGTTTGTTTCACTGACCGCCATGATATAGCTGTATCTCCATATGTGAACAAATAGCCTGTTTGAGATTTCCCTTTGTGTGGATCAGAACGGTAACCTGCATCTCCATACCCAACTAGTTTTGATTTAGATTCATAAGAGTAAAATAAACCTAAATCAATGGTACCACTAAGATATCGGAGTAAGTGTTTGACTCCATTCCAATGTCTTTTAGTTGGGGCAGAGCTATATCTAGCTAATAAATTCACTGAAAAAGCAATGTCAGGTCTTGTAGAGTTAGCGAGATACATGAGAGCGCCAACTGCACTCAAATAAGGTACTTCTGGTCCCAGGAGTTCTTCCCCAGCCTCTTTAGGACGAAATGGATCTTTATGCACATCAGGTGATCTAACAACCATGGGAGAACTTAACGGATGTGCTTTATCTATATAGAAGCGTTTTAAGACCTTTTCAGTATAAGTGGATTGGTGAACAAATATCCCGTTCGTGACATGTTCAATTTGTAAACCAAGACAGAACTTAGTTTTACCAAGATCTTTCATCTCAAATTCCTTTTGTAAATAGTCGGCAGTTTCAGTGATCTCTACTTGAGTACCAATGAGATTTAGATCATCAACATAGACTGCAATAATAGCAAAACCTGAACAAGATTTCTTAATGAACACGCATGGACAAATGACATTATTAGTGTATCATTGTTTTACCAAGTATTCACTAAGTCTATTATACCACATTCTTCCAGATTGCTTTAGTCCATATAGAGCTCTTTGAAGCTTTATTGAGTATATACTACGTTGTTTGGATATCTTTTCAGGTATAGGAAGTCCCTCGGGAATTTTCATGTAGATGTCGCTATCAAGTGACCCATAAAGATAGGCCGTGACTACATCCATAAGATGCATGTCTAGCTTTTCTGAAGCCGCCAAGCTAATAAGAAACCGAAATGTAATGCCATCCATTACTGGAGAATAAGTTTCTTGGTAATCGATACCAGGTCTTTGTGAAAAACCTTGTGCAACGAGTCGAGCTTTGTATCTCACAATTTCATTTTTCTCATTGCGTTTTCTGACGAATACCCATTTGTATCCGACGGCTTTTACACCTTTTGGAGTTTCAGCAATTGAGCCAAAAACATTCCGTTTTGCTAATGAGTTAAACTCTGCTTGGATTGCATCCTTCCACATTTGCCAATCCTTTCGATTTTGACATTCTTCTATCGATTGTGGTTCAGGATCGTCATTATTTTCCATGACGTTTAGAGCAACAGTGAATGCAAATATATCATCAGGAATGATTGCATTTCTTTCCCAACTTTCTTTTATACCAATATAGTTTATGGAAATCTCGTTGTTTTGAGCTCCATTATCCTCATCATGTGCAACTACGTCCTCCGTATTTGATTGTTCAATCAAGTTTTCAGATAGAGTGTCCTTTTCTAGAAAGCGTGGCTTGGGCTCATTTGTATTATCATGATTTCCTACTGGGATACACAATTTTGCTGGGGCATTCGCAGCATGAATATGTGACTTGGTTACCCTTCCTGTATCCGTAAATGCATCGGGAATCCTATTTGCAATATTTTGCAAATGTATGATCCTTTGAACCTCTAATTCGCACTGCTTTGTACGGGGATCAAAATGGGCTAGTGTTGGTGTATTCTAAGAAATTTCTCGGCTTTCCTCAAGATTAGGCTTTTCTCCCCCTAATGACGGGAAATTTGACTCATCAAACTGACAGTCAGCAAATCTTGCTTTAAAGACGTCTCCTGTGAGAGGCTCTAAATATTTAATGATAGATGGGGATTCATAGCCGACATATATACCGAGTTTACGTTGGGGTCCCATTTTTGCTCTTTGAGGTGGAGCTATAGGGACATAAACTGCACAACCAAAAGTTCTAAGATGAGAGATATTTGGTTGATGCCCAAACACAAGTTGTACGGGTGAGTATTGCTGATAACTCGTTGGTCTAATCTGTACTAGTGTTGCGGCATGTAATATTGCATGAGCCCATGCTGAAGATGGTAATTTGGACCTTAAGATTAATGGTCGAGCAATTAATTGTAAACGTTTAATAAAAGACTCAGCTAGACCATTTTGAGTATGTACATGGGCAACGGGATGTTCAACATCAATGCCAATTGACATGCAATATTCATCAAATATTTTAGATGTAAACTCTCCAGCATTATCCATACGAATAGATCTGATTGGGGAATCTGGGAACTGAGCTCGTAATCTAATAATTTGTGAAAGGAGTCTTGCAAACGCAACAGTGCGAGTTGAAAGGAGGCAAACATGAGACCATCGTGTTGAGGCGTCAATTAGGACCATAAAATAACGAAATGGTCCAGATGAGGGGTGAATTGGCCCACAAATATCACCTTGGATTCGTTGCAAGAAATTTGGTGATTCAATATCAACCTTCATTAAGGATGGTCTAATGATTAATTTGCCCTTATAACAAGCCTCGCAAGGACAATCTTTGATTGATAGGACTTTTAGATGCTTTAAAGGATGTCCATGTGAGTTTTCAATAACTCGACGCATCATTGTTGATCCTGGATGACCTAGGCGATCATGCCAAAGTTTAAAAACATTTGGATCAGAACTTTTCACATGTTTCACAAACTGTGATTCAATGAGGATAGTATGATATAATCCGGAAGGCAAAGCAGGAAGTTTTTCTAATATGTGCTTTTTTCCTAAAATAATATCAGTGATGCACAAGTATTCTATGCCAGCCTCAATTGTCGTCTCAATGTGGTATTCGTTTAGGCGGATATCTTTAAAACTCAACAAGTTTTGTTCAGATCTTGTTGAATATAAAGCGTCACGAATGTTGATTTTTGTACCATTAGGTAATATCAACAGTGCTTTTCCGTGACCTTCAATAATATTTGATGTCCCTGATATTGTGCTAACATTGACCGTAGCTAACGTTAAATGGGAGAAAAATCGCTTGTTGCGAATGATTGTATGCGTTGTTGCACTGTCTACAAGACATACATCGTCACTATTTGTTTTCAATATTCCATAAGCAGTATCCATATTCCTTTGAAAAAAAAATAAAAATAAACATAAGCATAGCGAAAATATAGTAAATAATAACTGGAAACGAAATCAAATATCATTACTAGAGAAAAATAACACATGACGAAAACTGATAAGAAATCAAATTGATAGGACGTAAATTTAAAACAGGACAATCAATGTCACTTATTCTTAGTAAACTACTACGTAATTCTAATAATTAAACTTAGACATCATTGAGGAAAGATCCGACATCCTCAAATTCATCATTTCCATTTGTATGATTCTTGAAATCAGGAAGATCAAGATGGACGCCATCATTTAATGGCACTTCATATTGGGCAAAATTTGTTTCAGCTTCCTTGGTCTGAATGGAAGCTTTATAGAGTTGAACAAGATGCCTTGGTGTACGACAAACATTTGACCAATGTCCAGATGAGCCACATCGATGACATATAGAATCATTTTTCTTCCCCTTATTGGAGTTAGAATCATCTATCCTTTTCTGAATGGATTTTTTAGGACCAAAGTTATGTCCATTCCTTTTTCCACCTCTTGCATAAATACTAGCATTTGCTTCAGGAATAGGGATAGGTGATGAACCAGTGGGATGAGTCTGATGATTTTGCATTAATAACTCATTGTTTTGTTCAGCAACCAAAAGACAAGATATGAGCTCTGAATATTTCTTAAATTGACGCTCGCGGTATTGTTGTTGTAAAACAACATTTGAGGCGTGGAAAGTAGAAAAAGTTTTCTCCAAAAGATCCGAATCAGTGATAGTTTCTCCGCATAATTTCAAACGAGAAACAATTTGAAAAAGTGCTGAATTATAGTCAGTGACACTTTTAAAATCTTGTAGTCGAAGGTGCATCCAATCGAACCTTGCACGTGGGAGAATGACGGTTTTTTGATGGTCAAAACGACCTATTAATTCCGTCCACAGATTGTACGGATCTTTCACCGTAAGATACTGTGCCTTCAAAGATTCGTCAAGGTGACGACGGAGAAAAATCAATGCCTTGGACCGATTCTCAAGGGATTCCTTGTTGTCTTTTTTAATGGTTTCCCCCAAAGATGAAGCGTTTAGGTGCATTTCAGCATCTAAGGTCCACATTAAATAATTGTGTCCAGATATGTCCAGAGCCGTAAATTCAAGCTTGGAAAGATTTGACATCTAAAAAAATTTGGGTGTCATTAAAGGAAAAATACGCTTAATCAATTAGAAAAACTAAGATGAAAAATAATAAAATAATAATAAACGTGGAACGTAAATAATAACACAATTATTTAATAGCAATAAATAAGGATTAATATATACGAGATACCCGGTTTATTAATATACGGTAATAGTTAGTAAGAAAAAAAAAATATAACATGCATGAAATACAAAAACACAAAAAAAATATCATGGGAATTAATAAGAAGAGAGAATTAAATGGAAATTATGGTTTCAACTTTATTTGGGTATGAATGAAAACCCTTAAAAGTATAAAAGTTGCAAACCATTAGCCCAAAAAGTCTTTAATTACTCTATTCTTTAGTTCCAATATTAGTCACCACAAGGATGAAATAATTTGCCAATGAATTGAAATGGCTTGGAATCATAAATAATGAATATTGAGTATTGAGAGTGGTAAGGCCATAATACGGATTCAAAGTGTGCATAAGAAAAGAGAGCACAAATAAATTATTCCATAGATGAGAAGTAAAAAAAAAACGGAATATATAAAGCCAAAAATATAGTACAACTTATAAGATATATGAGTAATTATGAAAAGATGGAAGTAAAATAAACAAAGACGAACGATATACTCAGTAATGTTTATAGATGACTTGAAAAGAGAGAACTTTTAAGAGAAAAGAAAAAGGAAAATTAAAAAAATAATAATAATACTTCATTAGATGTACGTGCTTGAGTATTAAAAGAGAGAAGTAATAAAAAAAAATCTTAAAGGCTATGCATGAAAGGATATAAAGAGAAGTTAGATACTTAGATGCATATGAAGAAACGGTTTGTTCATCTTCCTATCACGCATATCAATGACTTTTCAGATATATATGTGACATTCCCATCAAACATCAGCCCCAAACTATCAAAAACATCAAAGAGCAAAACTACTACGGCGTACAAATTGTAAGGCTACGTGCTTGAGTGCAATAGTGCAACACATCATTAGATGTACGTAGCAATACTATGATGTGTAGAAGAAAAAGAAAGAAAGAAATAAATAAAAATATCAAAATCAATTTCTACCATGGACTATGGTGTACGCCATAATATAGAGCTACCGTGAAAGAAAAGTTAATAAAACCTACCGTGAAATTGAGCTACGTGCTGATAACGTGTTATGAAATGAGAAAGAAAAGAAAACTAGAAAGAAAATAGAGCGAGAAATATGTGAGAGAGTTATATTATTCATGTCATTGAGAGGGATATATATAATACATCAGTAATGATAAGGGAGTTTACATATGGGTCAAAAGCCCAATGGACATTCACCTAATATGATTTCATAACAGTTTTGTCTTTATCTCATCGGATAATATTTGTCTCGTTACAAGTTTGTGACGTATATGCTTGTTAAAATCCAGAATTTGTATTTGGCGTTTGATTATCTAGGATTGAAATACACCAATCGTTAATATTATGTTAGATTTATATCTTAAATAAAGTGACACTCATATTCAAACTTTATATCTCGGATAATTTTTATTAGGTTTTAAATTGATTACTTTATTAATCTTAAGTTATCCGAAAAAATATCTATGTAACTCATAAAACATGACTTTTTTTTTTGATAACCCCAAAAAGGGATTAGTTTCCATAACTCAAATCAGCTAGCAGCATTCTATCAAAAGAAGACGGAAGAGCTCCTTCCCAGTACCGCTTCCCAGCATCACTAACAAAATGAGCCAACTCGTGAGCAACCGAATTATGTTTCCGTCCCACATATGCCCATATCACCTCCCCTATCTGAGAAGCTTCAGCTCGAATAACAGCGGCAATCGCTTTCGAACACGACCTTGGTATGCCCTCTTCGTCTTGCTTCCAAAACTCCTTCCAGTAGCGCCATAGCCTCTGCCTCATTCGCTTCTGCTCGCACCCAGCTCTTGCTCGCCATAGCCCAGCTCGTAGCTCCGTCATCACCCCTGCAAATGACCCCAATTCCCAGCCCACCCCCCATCCTCACCCCCGCATCTGTATTCACCTTCATCCACCCTTGCAAAGGTTTAACCCACCCCTTCTCCCTCTCTGCCTATCTCCTGTTATTCCCCACTGCCCCCTCACACTCCCCTTCCTCATAAGCCTGATTCAACTCCTTTAACCCATCCGTAACCCGCCTCACAACCTCCTCGCTCTGAACCCATTTTTGTTCAAAAACCCACTTATTTCGTGCCTCCCAAATTGCCCAACATGCCATCATAAACGTCCCTCGCTCCTCTTCCCCTATCCCCCTCCACACATCCTCCACCCACTCCCTCACCCGCTCATGCCCCACCTCCTTCTTTACATCCAACCCCAACCCGTCCCAAACCCCTCCCAACCACCCACACCCTTTTGTGAGGTGGAGACAAGTCTCCAACTCACAAACACAAATAGGAAATCTTCCATCATGGACCTTCAATCGCCTCCCTATGTTTCCACACGTGGGGAGAGCATCCCTACATAACTGCCAGAAGAAGATACGTACCCGAGGGTGAACCCGTGCCTTCCAAACTGACTTCCACAACCACTTCTCATTGGACCAGCTTGACGAACCACTTTCATCCTCCTTCATGCCAACCAGGACTCGATAAGCTGACCTCACGGAGTACTCACCATTCCGTTCCAAATCCCAACACCACGAGTCTTCAAGTTCTCCTCGCGGCGACTGCATACTCAGAATTACATCCTGGTCACATTGGAAGAAAACAGAGCGTACTTTGTGAGCATTCCATCTTCTCCCGTTCGACTCCAACAAATCAGGAACCACCATGTCCCCGTCCATGTCACTTCTCGGTGTAACCACTCTCTTGCTACCCTCTCCTCTCTTAACCTACGGGGTTCCCCAAACAGCCGTGCCAAACCCATTCCCCAGCCGCTTTCGAACTCCTTTCAAAACACCATCCTGCGCCCCCCATATGCTCCTCCAAGTGTAACTCGGGTTATGTCCCAATTCCGCAACCTCAATGGCCCTATCCGCAAAATAGCGTGCCTTCAAAAGTCGAGCAATCAGGCTCTCTTTTTCAGTCATTAATCTCCATACCGTCTTCCCAAGAAGCGCCAAGTTAAAAGCGTGATAGTCCCGGAACCCGAGCCCACCCCGACACTTAGACTTGCATAGGTCATTCCACGCCACCCATGGGATTTTCCGTCTTCCTCTCTCCGTGCCCCACCAGAACTTAGAGACAAGGGATCGTAACTCATCACAGAAATTTGCCGGGAGTCGAAAGACACTCATAGCATAGGTAGAGATTGATTGGGCCACTGCCTTTATCAAAACTTCTCTACCCGCTTTCGACAAGAGCATCCCTTTCCAACCCTGTAATTTTTTACTTAACTTGTCCCGAATAAGCCCTGTTAACGCCTTTTTTGACATACCAAGAGAAGTCGGTAGACCGAGGTACCTTCCTGGCATATCCACCACCTCCACGCCAAGCCGCTCTGCTACTTCAGCCCGTCTCGTCACCCTAGTACTCCTGCTGAAAGAGACCGTGGTTTTCTCATAATTGACACACTGCCCAGATGCTTTCTCGTACTCGCTCAGTATATCTCTAATCACAGTAGCCTCGGCTACATTTGCCTTTACGAAGAAAATGCTATCGTCCGCAAACAGAAGGTGGGTCACCGGAGGCGCTCCAGCGGCAATCTTTATCCCATGAATCGCCTGTCTCTCAGCCGCACCCCGTAATAAACTCGACAACACCTCATCACAAAGAATAAACAGGTATGGGGAGAGAGGGTCACCTTGTCTCAGCCCACGACTCGGCCTAAACTCTATCGTAGGTTTACCATGTATAAGAACCGCAAACGAAACGGAAGAAACACAGTACATCACCCGATTCACCCAACCTTCGTCGAAGCCCATCCGGAGAAGAACCTGCTCAAGGAAAGTCCACTCAACCCTGTCGTAAGCTTTGGACATATCTAGCTTTATCTCCATATGCCCCACTCCACTTCTCGTATTTTTCATATGGTGAAACATTTCAAAAGCAACGAGGATATTATCCGCAATCTGTCTCCCGGGAGTAAAAGCACTTTGGTTCTCTGACACAATCTTGGGGAGGAACATCTTCAACCTATTTGCAAGCACCTTAGAGACCAATTTGTAAACAAAGTTACACAAACTGATCGGTCTAAAATCCGCCATCTTACAAGCACCTTTTTTCTTCGGGATAAGGACAATGTGAGTCTTATTACAGTCCCTCGGAAAATGGCCTCCCTGCAACACATGAAGCACCGACCGAATCACAAGCGGCCCCACAATATGCCAATAAGTCTGGAAGAAGATCCCGTTCATTCCGTCTGGCCCCGGTGATTTCAACGGGTTCATTTGGTCAAGAGCTCTCAGAATTTCTTCCTCGCGATATTCCTCTTGTAAACCAAAATTCATGCCTACATCGACTCGCCCCTCAATCCCTGTTAAAGCCTCCTCAAAACCCACCGGTCTCCCCGACGTAAACAAATTCTCAAAATACTCATAGGCCACCCGGCTAACACCCTCCCTCTCCGTCCATTCACGCCCATCATCATCCACCAGCTTGGCAATATAATTGCGTTGTTTCCTTTGACCCGCCTTACAATGAAAAAACTTAGTATTTCTATCCCCTTCCCGTAACCACAGAACTCAAGATCGTTGTCTCCAAAAGATTTCCTCCTGTCTTGTCAGCTTACTGATTTCCTTAACCAACCTTCGCCTTTCTTTAACTTGTCTTTCACCCCGACCCCCCCTTTCTAGTTGCTGCAATCTCCTGCGCTTTTTACTAATGTTTTTCATGATCCGTCCTATGCTAATTCCCTTCCACTCCGTCAACGCCTCATTACACCTGGTCAAACTCTCAAACAAATCACTATCACCCCTTTCCCAGGCCGCTCGAACCGTTTCCTCATAACCCTTTTCCCCGATCCATATTTGCTCGAAGCGAAACAACCGCCTCCCCTTTTCCATCACCTCCCTTCTGTCATGAAGAACCAAATTAATGGGCACATGATCTGACCATTCCCTCGTGAGATGATACAGTTTTGCTCTCGGGAAAAGGTCGAGCCACTCCTCATTACACATAGCTCGATCAAGTCTACATTGCCGATTGTCCTCTCCAATCTGCCCGTTATCATAAGTGTACTCATACCCCTCAAAAGTAACATCCTTCAGGTTACACATATCCACCGCATCTCGAAAGTTATTTATCTGCCACTGTGGACGTATCCCACCCTTCATCTCCGTCGCATAAAGAATCTCATTAAAATCGCCAATACACACCCATGCCCCCTAATGTCCCTCCCCGAGAATCTTAAGCTGCTCCCATGATAAGTGTCTATCCGTGACCATCGGCCACCCATAGAACCCAATCACTCTCCAAGCCCCCTCCACTGTCTCGACATCAAAGTCCATATAGTGCATTGTTGCCGATCTTAAAGAACACCGAACCTCCTTCCTCCATAAAAAAGCAAGACCCCCCGACCTTCCGGCACTATCCACCTCTAACCCATCATAATCATCTAGAGTTGCCCTAATCCTTCTCAATTCCATACTGCTAAGCTTCGTCTCGCATAAGAAAGCTATAGCAGGGGCCTCTCTCCGTAGGAGAGCACGAAGACCGCCTACTGCATCGGGGTTGCCCAAGCCTCGGCAGTTAAGGCTCAAAAGATTCATGATGCCGGGCGGGGTTGAGCTCCCTCAACCTCCGCCTCAGGTGAACTGACACCCATGAGAAATTTGGCCTTCTTCATACTACTTCCCTCGACTTCATCCTCTTCCTGTCTATCCCTTTTCGACAGGCTAACTTCCATTGGACTTCCTCCCTCAACCCCACCCTTCCTGGCAATTCTTTTCCAACTTCCCTGCTTCCCACTGATTCCACTTTTTAGTCCCACGTAATAATTGTTTAATTGCACTCCACTTTCCTTCCATCCCATACCAACATCAATCACCCCATCTCCCTCCCCTGGATCAACCCCCACCGCCTCCCTCTTCACCCCACCATCCACCATATCACCTATACCTCCCTTCCCCAACTCGTTTTGGCTCCCCTTATCCACCCCAATTACATCAGGAACCGCAACTTCTATGCCCTTTATTCTCTTGTCCTTCACAGCATGGGGCTTAACCGATAAAAGCTGGAGCTGTGCAACCAGGTTTGACACCACCTCCTCCTCCCGTCTCTTATGTTCTTCATCTAGTACACCCGTTAGAGACTTACCCCTGCCAACCCTATCCTCCGTACTGGTACGAATAGGTTTCCAGGGTGACGCACGAAGCTCTTCTCCAAACAGTAGCTCCTCCTCCTCAAACGGTCCCTCATCACAATCTTTTTCGCCATGACCCAGAACTCCACATCCATAACAGAAGGTTGGTAAACGTTCATATTTGACAGGAAATTCCCCCAAACCTCCTGATGCCATACGAATAGCTATATTCCTATGCAAAGGCTTCCTAACATCATGGAGAATTCGAATTCTTACCGCCCTCTCCGCTTCAACCATACCCCCTACATCCGCTTTAATAAACGTCCCTAGCTGCCCACCCAGATTACGTAGATTATCAGCCTTAGTTCTCCCTCTCAAGGGGAGATCATAAACCCTAGCCCACAAAGGTACATGGAAAAGATGGGTATCAGTCAACCTACCCACCCCCGTCGGATTACCAAAACACCACACATATCTGTCGAAATGCCAAGGTTGCCCGTCAACAACCTTCATCTTATCTCCTAGTGTTTCAAACCTAAACAGAAATATTCGTTCCTTTGCATCAAGATGAGTACCAACAATCTTACCTTTAGTTTGCCATATCTTTGACATTGTATCGATGGCAGCTCTAACGTTAACCGCCTTCTGTGTCCAGATCTTCCCCAACAGCGAAATCTCCTCCACCCTAGCCTCGTCTTCTCCCCCCTCATCCCATGATATCAGTTCTTCATGCCCTACTATCTCCTTGCCTTTCCGCGACCCTCCCTCTCCGGATGCCATAAACAAGACTTGAGCGAGAAGAAAACGTATTGAAAACGAAAAATTGAGAAAAGCGTTCGTGAGCACCAACAATGATTGGAAAGAAGAAAAATATTAGTATTATCAATCCCCACACGGGAGGATGGAGCCTACAGAAATAGGACGAAAAGGGTAGAAACCCTAGGAACTCTCATAGGAAATCCTAGAGGAGACTGAGACTCATTAAACACAAATTCTTGTGTAAACCTTCATTTGTTATTCTTCCATAAAACATGACTTTTGTTCACTTTACTTTAATTTTGGAACCTATACAAACATAGTACAATATGATTTTACAATAATATCCTTATTTTTATCACTTTTGTAAAACTCGTAAAAAAAATGTAATGTAATCTTTGGCTTGAGCAAAAGAAGTACTCCGTACTTATTAAAGCATGAGCCGTGGTAGATCGTGCATCAACTTTGAGGTCGTTTCCATCTTAACCAGAGGCGAGTCCAGGATTTAGTTTTTGGTGTAGCACAACATAAAAGGCGACGACATGATCAAAAATTACTTTGCACAAAATCTGTAGTACAACGCAATTTCACGACAATGTTAATTTACACTATTCGACGAGTTCTCATATTCATGAATTCTTTTACAATTTCGTCGATGGTTACTTTAAAAAATACATCTTCTACAAAAGTAATTACACAGTGACACAGTCATTCAACCATTCATCGTCTATGTTATTCCATAATTTATTTTTGATGAATGTCATAGCAATTGATCGACTATAGTAAAATAGGAAATGATCTTAACTAAGAATAAAGAGATTGGGGAAAATTAAGAAAGATTTTTTTGGAATTGATTGAAAATTGTAAACGTTTGGTATGATTTAAGGAAAAAGAGGGACTAAGGGAGTAGTAATAGCAATACTGTGCAAATTGAAATTAAGGGGGAAGAGAGAGTGTGAAATTAATTTAGGGGATTAATTCGGATAGTATGGTAATTAAGAATGAGAGGGAGATTGATTGAGGGAGGTTAATTAGGGAAGTTATTAAATAGGGCGTTTGGTTGAGGGGTTAGGGAAAGGGAATCAACATTCTTTATTCTCTTTGTAGTTATTTGTTTTCATTTTTTGCATTCTTTTTCCCCTTTTCATTCTCTCTCAAACCTTCATACTGCTCGAATTTCAATCCCCACCCCCCTACGGTTTGAATTTTGTTTCCCTCACCCACCTCAACTCATCACCCACCACCCTAAAGACACTACCACTCCGACACTACCACCAATGTCACCACCACCACCGATGTCGTCACTACCACCACTTCGTCATTTATATTCCCTATAATTTCTAAACAAAGGACAAGGAAAATCTAAGAGAATCCCTTTGATTTGCTTTCCTTTACCCTTGTTTCCCATATTTATTCCCTTTCCCTTTCACATGTTCTAACCAAATGCCCCCTAAATAGTTTATGAAGATATTTGATATATTGAAGATATAGTTTTGTTATTAATACCTTAATTAATGCTCCAACTAACTAAAAAAATCTTTTTTTTTTATGGTGTAGCACGTGCTACAGTACTTGGACTCGCCCCTGATCTTAACTCGTGCTAAACCGATTGCTGGCATAATATGCACAATTGCACATATGGCCGTACATGATAGTTGATACTCCCCCGTCTCTATAGAAGGGTCACTTTTACATTTGGTAGAAATTAAGGTGCGTAGAAATATGTGATGAAAAATGAAAATTGAGGAAATATGTGGGTCACAGCTATTCAGTTAATGGTAACCAATAATTTCAGTAAAAAAAGAAAGGCTCTTCTAGAGAGATGGAGGGAGTACATTACTCCGTATTTTCCAGTTGAAGCAAATGTTATGGAACAAAATTCCCTTCTGCCTTAGTAGTTGATCACCTTAAGTTTACGAAAATATAATCTATATAAAACAATAAAAAATCATCCTTTCTTAGTTAATTAGGATAGAAAGCCCTCAGAGGCCGACACGTGGCATGTCAAATGAAAGTCATCCTAATCCCCTAAACGAAAGTCTAATCAATGCTTAATAATCTACTCCCCTTTTCCTTCACCTCGAAATAGAATCGCCCTCCATTACAACTCATTTAATCCTCCATTAAAGTTCTCCTCCATTAAATTTCTCGCGGTTACGATGGCATCCGAAGCTCAGAAGTCATTTGAGTAAATTTATACTTTCCAAGTTCATACAAATGAGAAAATGAGACCTTCACTTGCCTTCCTCTTTTCGTCCCTCTATAGCTTTACCGTCAATTTGCTTCGAAAGTTGCTTCCAATTGCATCATTCTTCATCGGTAAGATTTACGCTATTTGGTCGTTGTTTTTTATCAGTTAAATTGAGGTTCTTCCTCTATGATATTGAATGTTGATGTTGAAGTAGAGAAATGCCAATGGAGCTTTACAATTAGTATAAGCTAAATGTATGCAATACGGAGGAGTGTATAAGTATGTGTGCGTCCATAATCATTCCTGCACAAACCTGAGCGGAGTCAATTAGATTACTGAAATTGAAGGTGCTTCTATTACCTTCACGAAAATTTGCCGGTTCATGCTTCGTTCCTGTAGAGTTTGTGTACGTTATATTCTTGGTAATTCGAATTATTTATATGTATGCCCTGACCTAGCAGAGCATTTCCGATTAATTATTTACACAACAATCAAATTATTTTCGTAAGCATTATTTCACAGTTATTTGCTCTCCGTAAATCAACCTCAAAGAGGAGAAACAAAAATAAGTTAGTATTAGATAACCACTTGATACTCCATACGAGTATAAGATAAGAGCATATAGTTGAACATCACTACCAGCTGCACTTTTTCTGGATTATTTATGTTGGGGTCGCGTCGAACACCTACTTTACCTCCACTACTTGCATCAGTACCAGCTGAGAACAAAGTCTCGAGTTCTGAAATATCTATCTCCGGAGCCCTGTAGCAAAATGGTGGCCTATTACTATTGACCTCAGCGGAGTCGATTAATACTGTAACATAGATGATTTATAGTCTGTATCTTCCTGCTCTTATTTATTATTTACTCACCCAATACCAGGTCATGCCTTTGCAGTTTGGAATCCAACACTAGCCCGTGAAATGGACGATATACAGGCGGCGGAAGAACCAAACAACGCCGTTGGACTTGATAGAAATCAGACGCGTATGAATAGATTTACAAGAAAGTGCATTCTTGCAAGCATGAGAGGCGACACGGCCTCCAGTCAAAGGGCTGCCCAGCCTAGGATTACCCCACCGCAACCACAGCCTCCAATGCAGCCACAACCACAGTTGGGGTTGAATCCTCACATTCATCGCTTATACGCTCATCTAACAAAGAGAAATAGGCACTCAAGAAGAAATATTTTGGACGAAATGAGAAAATCCAGACTTCCACCGCCTCCAAGTCGGTCAGGAAGGGGTACAAAGAGGAAAAACATCACATCAGCAGAAGGATCCACTGGGCAACCGAGCCGGAAGAAAAAAAAAGGCAGGAAATGTTACCGCTCAATCCACAACCCAGCCATGCGCTAAGAAGGGAGAAACCACGTCTGAAGGTGGAGAACCCAGTCGCCGAACGATTTGCAAACAGCCCCTTGAACTTGCCCCTACCCGCAACATTATTGGTACACTCTACTGCCCTACATAACTGCTGCTCTTAGATAGAAACAATTATTAATTCCATTCGGTCGCCTTGCTCCCTTTTGTAACTACATATATACAGGAACCCACTGTTCAGCCCACCCACAAGTTGCAGCCCCGCATTTAGCAGGAACACCGCGAGTCGATCGGGTCGGAAGAACAAAAAACAAACAGCTGTTACTGGTGCCTCGAAGAGGCGATCCAACGTTAAAAAAGGCAACGCTCAACCTGTTGCCGATGCGTCCAGTAGTCGGTCGCCGCCTCTGAGGACCAAATAGCAACATCCAATGCACAGAAACTATTGGTACATTCCGCTGCCCTATTGTTGTGCTCAGAACAGTTAACAATGTCATTTATCACCTAACCTCTCTTTCACTCCTGCATATGCAGCAACCCAATCTCCAACCCAAACAGGCTCCACTAGCAACACTAAAAGTATGCTTTCATACAATTAAAGCGCCAACATACATTGTCCCTTGCTTGCAACTTATTGCCATATTTTTTCACAGAAGTTTTTGTTGAACCTTGGTGCTTTGGCGGCCCTACCGAGACATGTGAGTTTTGTGGTGCGGTTGTGTGGATTGAGGAGTCAGTTGGTAAGCGTACCAAACACGGACAACCTAAATTTAGTATCAGCTGCCAGAAAGGCAAAGTGAAGTTTCCTTTGCTACATGACCCAACTGCTGACAATGTCAATGATATTCACAACAGAAACAAAAATAACCTGCAGCGCATAGAAGAAAACGAGGAAAAAATACTACTGTAGACTCGGCAATACCCCATATAATACAGAAAATTTAAAGCGTCCGAAACAGTAATTTCAAAACAAATTACATTTACAAATAATCATTACATTTGCTTCATTACACAAATTGACCATAATCTGTCTACAATGTACTGTAGAGATGAACCTAAAGCGAAAGAAACAAACATGAAGGGGATTAGCAAGGCTGGAAAGCGATTGAGACCAACAACATCACACCACACTTAAGAGGAGCACAATTAAGCAGCCTACAAGCATTGAGTGAAAAATAATTTACGTATTATTGTTAGTTAAATGTGTCATATTACAATAAATGATTCTTATTTAAGTACCGTTTTTCAACTATCACGAACTATATTCCAATTGGTTCAACAAGATTTGGTGTGCCTTACCCAGATTCGCACATTCCTTATTTACTAGCATTGTTTTGTTCTTTACCTTACGCTTATAGTTGGGGTTTACACAACTTCACGTAACAAAACCAATCATTAAGAATTTTCACTCTTTCACCAATTGATCTCTAGGTTCATAACAAACGCTCACAAAGAAGGTATTGCGCTAAAGGAAGGTCACACAAATATACCATTGCTAGCCCCGTGAATTTTACGGGCACGAAAACTAGTTACTATATATATTTCCTCCCATCCAAACAATCCTTGATATTGGATTTTTCATCAATATTAAGAAAAGTGGTAAAAATAGGGGTATTATTTGTAAATCAAATGGTGTTATGGATCCATCAAACTAAAAGTAAGAAAAAAGTAGTGACATTTTGGGTAAATAGAAGAAATATATGAGGATTATAAAGTTAAAAGGGGATGTAGACATTCATCTAATGCTATGTGCAGTTCATGGTAGCAAATTTTTGAGACTTAGGATTGTTTGATTGAGAATTGTGTCAGTCCATAATGGCTGCACCTTCTTGTATTAATCTCATTCTCCCTTACTCCTTACATCATCCCATATATATATGGTGATTCCCTTTGCTTAGGGTTACCACAACGTAAGAAAAAGAAAAGGAACAAGTACATAGCAGCTTTAAACATAGCTAGCAGCTTTAATCTTAGTTGAAACATTGCAGTGACAGTCTGCAATGTTCAGGAAACAAATGCAGTAACATTTCAGCCTTTCCCATAGTCAACTTTCACCATTTTAGGCACCTTATGCTCTAGTCTTTATCTTGGATTGGGACACCACACTTGCATAGGTCTTCTTAGGTTGAGTCAACACACTTGCATAGGTATTTGGGCTTTTACACTCCCCCTCAAGATGTGAGTGGGATGGTGACACTACTCCCATCTTGGAGAGAAGTTTCTGATGTTGTGTTGTGGACAAAGGTTTTGTGAAAACATCTGCTAGTTGATTGTGTGATGGCACATAGGTGGGTTGAATGACCCCTTTTGTAACCTTCTCCCTGATGAAGTGACAGTCTACTTCTATATGCTTGGTCCTTTCATGGTGAACTGGGTTAGCCAGTGGCGGACGCAGGATTTGCTTGGAAGGGGGGCACCGAAATTTTTTTAGCACATTATTTTTTATCTTAAAGAATATTTTAAATTTTTGAATTTTTTTCCGTAAAATAATGCGTTAGAACGTTAAAAAAATGACAAATTTGAGTGAGTTTTTTTATAATAAATAATACTTTCTTTGATATTTTTACACCAAAATGCTATAGATTCCTTTAAATGGAGTACATATTAGAGGATATATAACATTCTATTGCTACTAATGACCAATAAGTGTTAGTGGTTAAGTGGTGGTATCATTTTTACATTATCCAAAGGTCTTGAGTTCGAATCTTATTGGTAACGATAATGATTTTTACAACTTTATAATAATAGGAGTGAAACAAACAACAAAAAATAAACTTACTCAAATTATAAGCCACCAGGTTTCGAACCCAAAACCTCAGCAATGTCTACCCAACCCCTCTACCAACTGATCTACTATAACATATTGTACATTTGAGATACACATAAAAATTTATCCCTTGAACTTGTTGGGGGTCACTTGCCCCCCCATGGCCCCCCCTGTATCCGCCCATGGGGTTAGCAGCTATAGAAAGTGCAGCTTGATTGTCACATTTCAGTGCAGCGGAATGAATGTTCTGCATACCCAGTTCTTTGAGTGGAGACATCAACCATGTGATTTCACATGTGGTTAGGGCCATTGCCCTATATTCTACTTCAGCAGATGATCTGGCAACAACACCTTGTTTCTTAGACTTCCATGAGACTGGGGAGCACCCTATCATGAGACAAAAGCCTGTAGTGGACTGATCGCCTCCCAATCGGATCGGTCGTTAACGAAGGACGGGGGATCAAACAATATTTGTAAGACTCGGAATAACACAAAAACTACTAGAGTAATCGTGGTAAGTCGAGGTCGGTCCACAGGGAACGGGGTGTGTTTGTGAAGCTTAAAGTGTCGTGTTTGATGTCTTAGAAGGGGGTTTTTGTAGGGGCCGAGTCTTAAACTAAGGGAATATCTAGAGAAATAGCTAAGGGTGGTCAATCTAGGGAAAAGATGTTAGGGAGAAGTCGGGATTCGGTACTTGGAGTCTAAGAAGGTCGGAATCGAGTTTTTGTCGCAATGTCGATAAACTCACCTAAAATCCCGCTTTCGCGGCGAATGAGGGTAAGTCCCTAGTCATGGTAATTTCTACCCCGAGTTTCCCCATATTGATAGAAATTAGTCAAGGTCGGTCTAGTTGGCCGGACTAAAACAACAATGACACAACACCATAAATAAGATAAACCAACATGCAAGCAACCCACCAACATCCCTATATTCAAATAAACCAAGCCCTCATCCCTAAACTCCCCAAAAAGAAATCTACTCACACATCATCATGGAAATCATCACAACATGCATATTAATTAGATCTAAACAAGATGATGATGAGAAAACAACACAAAAACTAAATTGGAGATTAGAGAGTGGAAGAGAATTATACCAACTATGTAGATCTATAAGAAATAAGAAGATATCATAGATAAAGATTGAATCTTTGATGAATAAAATGGAGAACTTGTCACTAATCCTCCAATAAACCCAACAAATCTTCAAATAAAACTTGAATAATCTTCTTACAACCTTGAAATCTAGATAATTGTTGATGGAAACTTGTAGATCTACTATTAATTACTATGTAAACTACTAGAATTTTTGAGGATTTTTCTAGATTATTACTACTAATGGATGGTGTAATAGGATGGTGGAAGGGTGTAATGTCGTCCCTCCTTAGCACAATGGAGAGGTGGTTTAGGCAATGAATTAGGGTAACATATATATAGTAATCTCTTAATGGGTTTTTAACCTAAAGCCCAAATCCAACTTTATGCTCCATTAGTGAGACAATCTCCCTTTGCATCTCCATGGGGTGAAACTTTACCCTGCGGACTTGACGTTAATTCCCATTGGGTGAAAATTTCGCCCGGTGAGATTTTCTTCTTTTTTTCGCGTTTTCGTCACTTCTTCCCATCGGGCGAAATTTCACCCGGTGGGCGAAATTTCGCCCGGTCAGTTTCACCCGGTGGGTAAGCTCGGAAAATCTTCGGGAGGCACTTTTCATCGTCGGGTGAAATTTCGCCCGGTGGTGTCTCACCGGGTGAAATTTCGCCCGATCATTTTTTCTGGCCTCGAATCTTGTCTCATTCTTCGTTTGTTCGATCGGATGACTTTAAACTTTAATTTGTGTTCTTTGCTCTTTGGACGGTTTTCCCTTCTCTTGTGCTCGTGGAAGCTCAATCGTAATTTTTGTAGCAAAACCTATCAAAATTGATAGAAAAACTACCAAAAACACGTAAAACGCACAAGAGGGACGCTAATGCGAGAAGTACGCAAAATATGGCGATAATCGCACTCAAGACTCGCAAAACGAGGGAAAAACGGGTCTAAATGGGAGGAAAAACGGTCTAAACTTAGCACACAACATGGACCTTCTAGTATAGGGGCAGACAGCCCAACCAGAGTCACAATAGGCTGTCAAGGTGGCAGTGGATGAATTAGCCAGTAGTATGCCTTGTCCAGGAGCCTGCTTGAGATACCTCAACACCCGTCCAGCAGCTTGCAAATGATCAGATGTGGGTGTTTGCATAAACTGACTCAGTATTTGCACAAAATAGGATATGTCTGGTCTTGGTATAGTTAAATAGATTAGATTACCAATTAACCTTCTATAGACATTAGGACTTTGGAGTGGAGTACCTTTGGATGGTTCAAGCTTGGTATGAGCATCAAGAGGAACCCTTAGAGTTCTCTCATTGTGGACATTGAACTCAGTCAACAAATATTCTGTGTATTTTCTCTGGGATACAAACTGTGGACATGACATAGGTCCACCCCGACGCGGCCACGCGCGGGTTTGGGTAGGCGAATGAGTCTCCATATGAGAATGGATCGAATTGAAATTTAGGTCGAAGTGGAGTCGCCACCGAACTTTGTGGGAGTTCGGGCCCGTTCGAACCCACTCTATGTCGTAGTGGGCCGCATACAAAATACGGCCCATTTCCGATGTCAGAGTTTATTTGGCTCGTCCCTTTGCATTTGATACCGATACCGACATTATCGGATATCGTGTATTGAATGACTCTCGTACGCTAACGGTTTCGGGCATCCGGAAACCGAGGTTCTGAGTAAAGGGTGAGAGTACGTGTTGGAAAGCCCACAAAGGACACCCAACCCCGCCCGCACATTAGCGGCCTCTACTAAGATCTCGAATGACTTTCCAATACGCGCGTTAGTTGAACGGGAAAATGATATGCAAAGATTATTTTCCCTAAGCATGCGAGGAATTGAAAAAGGGTTTCTACGTCGATTTAATGCAATTAATTCTATGTCGAAGTTGAATCTTAGCATGCGGGTTCATTTTAGTAAAATAAAATAAACAAGCAAAATTGACAAAAGAAACAACAAACTGTTAGTAACGATATAATGATATTAACGGTTTGTGCAAATATTGAATTGTATAGAATGATGCAAATGTGTTAATGCATGATTTTGAAAAGATGTTTCACGTTATTAATTAGGCACGTGTTGACCTAAGTCACAAAAAACGGTTAACGAGACTCGAATGCTATTGTAGGACTCACGGTTTAACGTGATAAAAGGCCACTCGACCGAGTCATTGAGGGACTCGACCGAGTGGATCCTTAAAAAGTGTTCTGTCCCGGATTTCGTGACCCTACTCGACCGAGTTATTGACCAACTCGGCCGAGTACGTCGCCACTCGATCGAGTCACTATGAGACTCGACCGAGTAGAGGTCGAAAGAGCATTCTGCTCGGTAAATTGTGATGTCACTCGATCGAGTGGCTCCTGTACGAACCAGGTTCGCTTGCAATTTTATTATTGATTTTGAAATTGCTTTTGATTTTGGATAATTCGATGATTCTACCGAATCGGACATAAATATTGCACAATTTATGCCCAACCCGGATTTTATAAATCATTGACTTTTTGTTGAATCGGATATAAATATTATAGGACTTATACTCGATTCTAAATCTGAATACTCGTTGTATCCCATATTCGATTATTGAATCGATATGGAATACTAGAGTGAAAAATAAAGAAAATTGATTTAAGTCGTTTTAAGTCAATCAAAACGATATAAATTTCTCTCCGCGTTTGTAGTGCCATAATTGTAACGTGACATCTACGTTAGCATCAATGAGAAAATCGAATTGATCGAATTATTTGACTAGATCGTTAGATTCGACATCAAATTAGGGAATTGGTATCGAATCTAAAAGATCGACGCTTTGATTGAATAAAGACTTGATTTTGAAAATAAATTTTAGAATTGATAAATATGCGATAACGATGATAAAATAAGAAAATTATGGTTGATGTTAATTCGTCTCAACAATCAAGCAATCGGGGTGATGGGATAAACGACCGACAACGTTGTGTGCAGTACACTTGTATATTCGATTTTTCTTATCCCACCATCATTCATGCTCGACACGAATCGACGAATATTTTAATGTTTTATACTATTTATATTATCGATATTATGATGCGATGATAACGATAAGAAATAAAAAAAACGACCCTTATGACGATAAAAGACGCGAGAAAGAAGAGAAGAAGAAAAGGGGTTTTGCACCCTCAACCTACATGTTCTTGTCTCGGATAAGACTCGTAGTCGTGGCTTTAACACGGGAGTTTCGAGGTTTATGGAGGTTGAGTTATGGTGGTTAGGGTTTCGATTCCTAAAGCTAGGCTTAGGTTTAGGGTTTGCTAGTGTAGAATTAGTGCTGAATTTGATGTGTTGAAAGTTTGATTAGGGTTGTAAAAAGTTGTCCTGAATGTGTGTTGCATGGGGTGTTTATATAGGCATGCCTAGGGTTCCCCGGTTAGGGTTACTCGACCGAGTAACCAGCTGACTCGGTCGAGTGACCCGTCGTGCCTGCAGTCGGGCTTGAATAAGGCCCACTCGATCGAGTGGGTCGGGCACTCGATCGAGTGGCCCAACTGGGTCGCGTGGGTCCGCTGTTTTGGACCTTGACTTTGGATGTTTGATGGGTTTTGTGTTTGACTTGGACTTTTGATGATTGTGTGGCTGTTTTTGTATGTCTCGGAAACGACTTTGACCGGGGTTGACCCAATCGCTAAAAAGTCGGTTTTATTTTCGGTGTCGGTTTTGACCCAAATTAGTCTTGTTTGATTGGAAACGACCCACTAGGCCTGAATTTGAGGTCAGTTTTATGAGATTTGTACTCCGTAAGTGCGTTAGCCAGCAACTAATGGATTTGAGCCCATATCCGAGCGCGTAGAAACACGTTAGCGTCCGATCATCATCGGGTGTTTTTTGGAAACTGCCATAGACACCTAGCAGTCAAAATGCGGGTGTCTACAGAGCCCCTACTCTGACCGAGGCTTGGACAAGGCGAAAGTCAGAGTAGCTACCAAGTCAATTAAGACCTGGTAGACTTCCGATCGGGTTGTTTATAGTCCATTAGACTCGTGTGAAGGGCTCGCCAGCCATAAGATAGGAGTCATACCTGAGCTGCTGATAATACCTCCGTGGGGAATCAGACTTGTCGCTTAAGTCCTGGGTGTGCCTATGTGTGGGCCCATCTCGTGCTATTCCGGGGAAAATGCCGCCTGGGGCTTTCCGCTGGGGAGATACAGTGGGTTGCATGTCCCTGCTTGAGTCGTACCTGTATAAGTTACATAAAATTTTACATGCAACACGGTAGGTAGTAAAATGACTCGCGCTGGGGAAAAAGATTTTTGAATTTTTGAATCTTTGAAAATTTTGAAGTTTTTTGAATTCTTTGAAATTGAAATCCTGAAAGCAGCTCACGTGCTAGGTTTTCAAAACGTAAGGAGGTAGAAAAGAAATTTGCAGTTTTAATAGACCGAAATTTGACCTTGTCGAAAAGGATTTCTTTCAAATGGCTAAATTTTGCAAATTTCAAAGTGGAATTTGAAGAGAGAGGCCTACCAACAGACTCGACTCTGGACGTGACCGGACGAGTTGACTGACACGACTGGACTCTCGAGGGGTTGGACCGTGACTCGGTAGGGGGGTGGGCCGCCTAACAAGGCTCTTGAGTTGCGCTATTCCGTAGCCTAGGTGAGTGGCAACATGGTCGAATCCTCAGAATGGGAAGGATGTGCTATGAGAGGATTGCGATAGTCTGTAATGAGACTGTTGTAGTCTAGCGCTCTCCTGGATTTTTGATTTTAGGGTACATTTCCAAAGTGGGTATTGCCTCGAGTCCTGACAGATTCTCGTCTTTGACTGAGCCGAGTACTAGGACACACTGTAGAAAGGAGGCTAGATTTTGAAAGTATTGGGATTATGTGAGTGGAAGGAGAAATTCTGTCTAAAAGAAGCCCCCAGGACGACAAAGCTAGCTGCTAAGAACATGACAGTGTCGTGACTGGAATGATAGTGCTTTTTGAATGTGTGTCAATGTGGGTGGTTGTGCCTCTGTTGAAAGGCTGCCTACGTATCCACGTGTAGTGAAATCAAACCATGTCATAGTTCAGTGTTGAAAGATATATTATGGTGCCTAGTCTAATAGGACTTTGTGTGTAACTAGCCATATTGACGGTGCAGGCTAGGTGCATTCCCAATGATATCTTGATCAAAGGGCTAGAATGGTTAGGATGTTGATCCTGTGACTGTGAGCGTTCTCCGAGGTAGCCCCAGAGGTGGTGTGCACTATTTAGGCATGTTCTATGCCGACTGCAAGTTGAATTCCCGTGTTTGGGGTTGGTTACTGGTTTGAATGTTTTTGGAAATGTGGTGCTAGGAGTAAGTGGCTTTGATGATTCGAAATCTGGAGCTCAATTTTGTGGAGCTAAGGCTTCGAGGGTAAGGTATTGCAATGTGGTAGGAAAGGGGGAAGTCGAGTAATGATGGCTCGAACTTCGATTGGGCTGGTTTGATAATGCGGGATCTGGTTTCCATATCTGGCCCTAATGGTTAGGGGTATCCTATGGAGCTTGAATCCTCAAAATTCCGGGCTGTCTCTAGCCTAGGTCTCGAGGAGGTTTGGAGGGTTGTAATGTGGGAAGGCTGAGTGTGGTGTTAGCTGACCAGCTTGATTGTCACTCCCCTATTGGATGGTATTGATAATTTTGAATTTGACCGTACCCCGGTCAAAGGATTTTCACTTGAGTTGACCGTTGACCATGGTCATGGGTATTTGATTTTTTTTTGCTTGACCTCTCAGCCCCGGTCATGGGTTTTTTGAATTTTGGTTGACCTCTCAGCCCCGGTCATGGGTTTTTTGAATGTTGGTTGACCTCTCAGCCCCGGTCATGGGTTTTTCGAATTTTGGTTGACCTCTCAGCCCCGGTCATGGGTTTTTCGAGTTTTGGTTGACCTCTCAGCCCCGATCATGGGTTTTTTGAATGTTGGCTGACCTCTCAGCCCCGGTCAAGGGTTTTTTTTTTGAATTTTGGTTGACCTCTCAGCCCCGGTCATGGATTTTTTGAATGTTGGTTGACCTCTTAGCCCCGGTCATGGGTTTTTGATTTTTTTTTCGTCCAGTTTTTTTTGTTGGTCAGACAAACACCAAAGGTAGGAGTCGGTTGATCTTATCGGATGGGTGTTTGTTGTGGGAAATGAGCTTGCCTCCCATCTTTGACCCAAACTAGGAGACTACCCAGATTTATCATAGGATTCGATATGCTCCTGCTAATAGGGGTTAGCAAAACCGGATATCCGATCCGGTTTTGCAAACCGTATCGGATATCCGGTTTTAAAAACTTAAAAATTTTGCGATCCGTATCCGATCCGGTTTTTTCCGGATATCCGGTTTTTTTGGATATCCGGTTTTTGGATATCCGGTATCCGGTTTTATATTTTTTTTAAAACAATTTTTCATTTTTAATTAAGACTAGTTAATTGTTTTTAAGCAACGTTACGTTTTATATAAATTGATATAACAAAAATACATAAAAAAAACCTAAAAAAAATGGTATATATGACTTGCGGTACCATTGTTCCAAAAAAATATGACGTTTCATTACCTAAAATCATAAATTCACTAATAGTTTTGTTTTTTACCTTTGAGAATAATTGGTAAGTTTTGAATTATTTATTGTATAATGCATATTAGGATTATATTTTTCATATTTTTTATTGTTTTTAAAAAACCGGATCGGAAACCGGATATCCGGTTTCAATTTTCCCCGATACGTATCCGCTACGGTTTTAAGGAAAACCGTATCGTATATACGGTTATTCGTATCGGATATCCGAAAATTCGTATAATTGAAAGCGTATACCGTATCGTATACGTATAATAAAACCGTATCGTATATTTTTGCTCACCCCTACGTACTAAGGGTAGTTATGTGGCTTTTCTATGCCAGACATGGAATAGGTAAAAGGAAAACACGGACTCGGTTTCCTGCAGTCATTATAGATGTGCCTATAATAGTCACGTGCGTGTGCTCACAGTGTATGACGGTGTTCATCATGTTTTCGGAAACACATAAGGAAAGTATATATGAGAAACATGAAAGCTGATTTTATTGAATTTTGAAAAGGAGGACAGAATACAATTGACTCTGACTTTGACTTTGACTTTGACTTTGACTTCGAAGCAAATAGTACATCCTAGACTCGGAATCAGACTCGGACTCAAATCGAATCCGGACTCTCGGATGATGTTGTCATTAGTCGTCGGCTTCTAAGGACTCGAGTTGATGTCCAGTATAGCTAGCCTTCAGTAGAAGCTTCACCCAGATCTTTATTATGTCGAAGATCGTCTTCAATTCTAATGCCCATTTCGGTAAGCACCGCAAAGTTTGAAATGCCGGCATACCTAAGATGGATGCGGTAGGAAGGTAGGAGGTTGTTGATGAATGCCTCCACTAGTATCTTCTCGTTGGGCTTGTCTACCAACTTCACACTTTCGGCCCGCCATCTTTGGAGATATTTGGTGAATCCTTCTTTGGGCTCTTGGGCCATTACTTCCAGAGTTTGCATTGTAGTCTGGATCTCGGTATTATCAGCGTAATTCAGAGCAAGTTCAGTAGCCACATCGTCCCAAGTCTTGTATTTCTTGGAATCGAGCCTGTAGTACCAGGTTTTTGGATGCTTTTCAAGGGAGGAAGCGAACAAGTGCTTGAACATGGTGGATTTCACCCCCTTGATAGCCATGAATTCTTTGAAAGCCCGAATGTGATGAACCAGGTCTTCAGTACCCTCAAACATCGGTATGCCCGTAAGGTTGAGGTTAGCAGGTAGCTCGTCATTCAGAGGCGAGTAGGAACGAGCATTCTCCGTATGGATCGAGTTGCTTGTTGACAAGTGGACCTGTTCTTCGAGCTTGCGAACAATGCTGGTTAGTTCAGCTATGGGCCCAGTGGGCTCAGATCCAGCAACAGGGGTCCCTTTCTCCACGGCACTTTGGCGGGTGGCAAGGGTTGTTTGGTCAGCCCTGATGGCCGTTAATTGGGCCTCGATCTTGGCTAGCGCGGCCTTCAGTTCGTCCAAAGTTCCTTGCATTAACTGGTGTCTGGTTTGCGGTTGCCTCTCTGTAAGAACACCGCGTAATCAGAAAAGTTGCTTCGGAACTCAAGTACACCAAGACATAGGAAATAGCGCGGGAGGAGAGACGACTCCGGTTTGACTCGGGTTAGACTCCCTAAGATAAATGTGTAGGGTGTGATTCTCGGAGTGACTGTGATTAATCGCTCCGTCGGAGAATAGCCCCCAAGTGAGACTAAGGACTCAGATGGTGTGGCATCTAAGTGACTCAAAGGTGGGGTACGTGAGACACGTGTAGACATGACCCTTAGGGCAACCGTGATTGATCGCCCTGCTAAAGGGTAGCCCCCGAGTGGGATTGAAATTTTTGTTAATACTCGAGTGTTGGACGAGTGACCCTTAGACGTAAGGACCATGAACCTTTTTTTATAGGGCTATGCCTTGTAAAAGGTTGACTCGGAAAAGACACCTAGACGGGTGACTTATGAAAGGTGGGCCTCCCTTAGAATTCGGCATGTGGGCCGAGTCCTGTTCGAAGGAAGGTCCATGTGAGATATTTCTCATACTTTGGACTCGATTGTGTAGATGGGCCCTCCTTTGTAGGAGTATGTCCTACGTAGGTGGGCCCTTCCTTAGTCTAATAAGGCGGACGAGAATAGGGAAGAAACTCGTGATGTAAGATCGACAGAGTTTCGACGCTAAAGACTTCGACGACTTAAGACACGACTCGACACTGCTAAATACGGGAAGTCCTAAGAAGAGAAAGTTTTGAAAATGGATTTTTTTTTTGAAAAAATCCGAGAAACTCGGTGGAAGGCCCCACTTTTCGAAAAAACGGAAAGTGTATCGGGCCGCAAGTCTGAAAGTTCGAAAATATTTTCGAGTTTTGAAATGGTCAGAATGCCGGCTAGAAATAGGCTATTTTGAGTAAAATCATAAGTCCTAAATTCGGCATATGTCCCGGGTTTTGAAATTGGATATCTTGAAAAAGATGTATTTTTCGAAAAGTTGACGGTTTTTGAAAATGACACGGAAACCAAGTAGCATGTAGTCAGGCAAGCATTATAACGACGCCATGTATGCTTTACACTAAGTCTCGGTCGGTCTATAGAGGGTCTATACCAGTGTACATAGTCTAGACGTTGATCGGGACGGACTTCCTAAGTCGAGTTGATCTTAGAACATGCCGCGAAACCCACTCGAATCGACTATGGACACCTTTTGACATATCCATATTGGAGTACATCAACGGTATAGTGGGACGTCGGTCGCGAGTACCGGCCTGGGAAAATGTGGGTTATGCATGAACCGTAGAACTAAAACGCGCATTGTACTAGTCAAACGATTTCTATTCGAGTCTCACCCTGAGGATGCCGATGGTAAGTCACGCATCAGTTAATCCCTAGCGGAGTCGCCAAATTGTGGACATGACATAGGTCCACCCCGACGCGGCCACGCGCGGGTTTGGGTAGGCGAATGAATCTCCATATGAGAATGGATCGAATTGAAATTTAGGTCGAAGTGGAGTCGCCACCGAACTTTGTGGGAGTTCGGGCCCGTTCGAACCCACTCTATGTCGTAGTGGGCCGCATACAAAATACGGCCCATTTCCGATGTCAGTTTATTGGGCTCTTCCCTTTGCATTTGATACCGATACCGACATTATCAGATATCGTGTATTGAATGACTCTCGTGCGCCAACGGTTTCGGGCATCCGGAAACCGAGGTTCTGAGTAAGGGGTGAGGGTACGTGTTGGGAAGCCCACAAAGGACACCCAACCCCACCCGCACATTAGCGGCCTCTACTAAGATCTCGAATGACTTTCCAATACGCGCGTTAGTTGAACGGGAAAATGATATGCAAAGATTATTTTCCCTAAGCATGTGAGGAATTGAAAAAGGGTTTCTACGTTGATTTAATGCAATTAATTCTATGTCGAAGTTGAATCTTAGCATGCGGGTTCATTTTAGTAAAATAAAATAAACAAGCAAAATTGACAAAAGAAACAACAAACTGTTAGTAACGATATAATGATATTAACGGTTTGTGCAAATATTGAATTTTATAGAATGATGCAAATGTGTTAATGCATGGTTTTGAAAAGATGTTTCACGTGATTAATTAGGCACGTGTTGAACTAAGTCACAAAAAACGGTTAACGAGACTCGAATGCTATTGTAGGACTCACGGTTTAACGTGATAAAAGGCCACTCGACCGAGTCATTGAGGGACTCGACCGAGTGGATCCTTAAAAAGTGTTCTGTCCCGGATTTCGTGACCCTACTCGACCGAGTTATTGACCAACTCGGCCGAGTACGTCGCCACTCGATCGAGTCACTATGAGACTCGACCGAGTAGAGGTCGAAAGAGCATTCTGCTCGGTAAATTATGATGTCACTCGATCGAGTGGCACCTGTACGAACCAGGTTCGCTTGCAATTTTATTATTGATTTTGAAATTGCTTTTGATTTTGCATAATTCGATGATTCTACCGAATCGGACATAAATATTGCACAATTTATGCCCAACCCGGATTTTATAAATCATTGACTTTTTGTTGAATCGGATATAAATATTATAGGACTTATACTCGATTCTAAATCTGAATACTCGTTGTATCCCATATTCGATTATTGAATCGATATGGAATACTAGAGTGAAAAATAAAGAAAATTGATTTAAGTCGTTTTAAGTCAATCAAAACGATATGAATTTCTCTCCGCGTTTGTAGTGCCATAATTGTAACGTGACATCTACGTTAGCATCAATGAGAAACTCGAATTGATCGAATTATTTGACTAGATCGTTAGATTCGACATCCAATTAGGGAATTGGTATCGAATCTAAAAGATCGACGCTTTGATTGAATAAAGACTTGATTTTGAAAATAAATTTTAGAATTGATAAATATGCGATAACGATGATAAAATAAGAAAATTATGGTTGATGTTAATTCGTCTCAACAATCAAGCAATCGGGGTGATGGGATAAGCGACCGACAACGTTGTGTGCAGTACACTTGTATATTCGATTTTTCTTATCCCACCATCATTCATGCTCGACACGAATCGACGAATATTTTAATGTTTTATACTATTTATATTATCGATATTATGATGCGATGATAACGATAAGAAATAAAAAAAAACGACCCTTATGACGATAAAAGACGCGAGAAAGAAGAGAAGAAGAAAAGGGGTTTTGCACCCTCAACCTACATGTTCTTGTCTCGGATAAGACTCGTAGTCGTGGCTTTAACACGGGAGTTTCGAGGTTTATGGAGGTTGAGTTATGGTGGTTAGGGTTTCGATTCCTAAAGCTAGGTTTAGGTTTAGGGTTTGCTAGTGTAGAATTAGGGCTGAATTTGATGTGTTGAAAGTTTGATTACGGTTGTAAAAAGTTGTCCTGAATGTGTGTTGCATGGGGTGTTTATATAGGCATGCCTAGGGTTCCCCGGTTAGGGTTACTCGACCGAGTAACCAGCTGACTCGGTCGAGTGACCCGTCGTGCCTGCAGTCGGGCTTGAATAAGGCCCACTCGATTGAGTGGGTCGGGCACTCGATCGAGTGGCCCAACTGGGTCGCATGGGTCCGCTGTTTTGGACCTTGACTTTGGATGTTTGATGGGTTTTGTGTTTGACTTGGACTTTTGATAATTGTGTGGCTGTTTTTGTATGTCTCGGAAACGACTTTGACCGGGATTGACCCAATCGCTAAAAAGTCGGTTTTATTTCCGGTGTCGGTTTTGACCCAAATTGGTCTTGTTTGATTGGAAACGACCCACTGGGCCTGAATTTGAGGTCAGTTTTGTGAGATTTTTACTCCGTAAGTGCGTTAGCCAGCAACTAATGGATTTGAGCTCATATCCGAGCGCGTAGAAACACGTTAGCGTCCGATCATCATCGGGTGTTTTTTGTAAACTGCCATAGACACCTAGTAGTCAAAATGCGGGTGTCTACAGAAACATACCTTGCCTTGTATGATCAATCTCAAGGCCAAGGAAATATAACACTTTTCCTAGATCCTTCATATGAAATTTAGCATTAAGGGTTGCTTTGAGGTGATTGAGTTCAACTCTATCATTTCCTGTGATGACCATGTCATCAACATATACTAGCACAGCTGTGATAAAACCTCCTCTAAGTTTTATGAATAAGAAACTGTCAGCCCTGGATTGAGTATAGCCAGATTCAATAAGAGTAGATGACAGTTTGGCAAACCATTGTCTTGGTGCTTGTTTCAATCCATAGAGAGATTTCATCAGTTTGCACACTAGGGGGCCTGTGTGCTTCTCCTGTGATGATGTTCTGCAAATCCTGTCACCCTGATTTTGATACCCTTGAGGTAGTTGCATATACACCTCCTCATGTAGGTCTCCATGAAGGAATGCATTTGTCACATCCATCTGACAAGTATCCCATCCTTGCATAGATGCTAAGGCAAGTAATGCCCTCACTATGGTCATTTTAGCCACAAGAGCAAATGTTTCATTGTAGTCAAGGCCCTCTCTTTGTCTACAACCTTGAATCACCAATCTTGCCTTGTAACTCTCTAAACTTCCATCTGGATTGTACTTTATTTTGTACAACCACCTGTTTCCAATGACTCTTCTCCCTCTTGGTAGTGGCATGACCACCCAAGTGTCATTTTGTTCCAATGCCTCAAGTTCTCTATTCATTGCTTCTACCTAGTGTGACTGAACAACAGCATCCCTAAAGTAGTAGGGTTCTGTGTTGTTAACAACCTTGCTGACCATGTTAGCAAATGTCGTGTTAACATATGCATTGGTCACCTTGTTTATAGTTGCTGCACCTGCTGTGTGAGGCTTCTTATGGCCTGTCACAAAATCACCCATCCACCTTGGTGGGTTTCTTTGTCTTTCTGAAGTTCTGAGATTCAATTCAGGTGCACCACCTCGAGGCTCCTCTTCATTTTCATAAGGTTCAGGTTCTGGTGACTCTTCTTCTGCATTATTGTTGTCAACAGCAGATGAGTGCTCCTCAGACACCACTCCAGTGACCTCCATTTGATGAGTTAACACCTCAGGTATTGGTTTCATCAATTTTTCTTTACCTTGAGATGTAAATGGGTAGATATCTTCAAAGAATGTGACATCCCTAGTCACAAATCTCTTTTTACTTGCAAGATCTTGGACAATGTATCCTTTTTGATGAGGAGGGTACCCCAAAAAGACACATGCAATTCCTTTAGGTTGGAGCTTATCCCTTGTTCTGTCAGGGTTATAAACCATTGCCAGACAGCCAAAGCTCTTCAACCAATTATAGTTAGGATCCTTGTTATGAATCATATCATAGTGTGTCCTATGATTTGTAACAGAAGAAGGTAACCTGTTGATGATGTAAGCAGCAGTTTTCACACAATCTCCCCAATACATTAGTGGTAGACCGGCATGAATCCTTATGGCTCTGCTAATTTCAAGCAAATGTCTATGCTTCCTTTCCACCACTTCATTTTGCTGTGGCCTATCAGGTATACTTGTCTGGTGTATGATACCTCTATGTTCAAAGAAACGCCTACATTGCTTGTCATCAAATTCCAAAGCATTATCTGACCTTATAACTTTGATTTTATGATTGGATTGCGTGTTGACATATTCATAGAACATTTTTATGGTCTCAAAAGCTTCTGACTTATGCATGTGCCAGAAGATACACCCATGTTCCTCTAGACAATTCATCAACAATAGTCATGAAATATCTGTATTTTCCTTTGTACAAGACCCTATGTAACACCCGCGATTTTATTAATGTTTTACCGACTTCTGTTAGGATTATATCGTAACTCTATACTCTATTCTGTCAATTTCGATATCTATTACTATTTTTATTTTCATTCTTTTAATTCGAGTTAATCCGATTTCTCGGTAGACCCACATTTTATTTTACAATTTCTTTTTACGAACACTTTTATACCAACCCATAAATTATTTTGGACCCGAACCGAGTCCAATATTAAGTCTTTCGGAACCAGTCGATAGTTGGCGACTTCTGTTTATTCTGTAATTTAATTAGTCCTAGTATCCTACTCCTACTCCAAGTTTACGTAGGATTAGTTGGAATCGAGTTTGCAGTCAAACTCTCAACTTCTTTTTATTTGTTGCTGGTGCATATTAGGAAGCATATGAACGTTCTTCTTCCTATCTATTTTTCAACCGTGCACCATCTCTAATCTACCTCACAAAAATCATCCTTCGTTCTTGCTCTTAATTCATCATCTTCCGTTCTAAACTCAGGGTAATTTAATTACTCTTATTTCCTGTAGTCCTTAATTTGTAGAATATTTTTTATATGGTTGTAACACCATATATGTGTACCGTTTTGTAGGCTATTTGGAGGATCCCGAGGCAGACGAGTACATTGTCGATTCAGATCTCGAAGACTAAACAAGGTAACAATGATGGCACGACTCGGTATTGCGTGATGTATGTGTCGTAGTTGCTTGTAGTAATATTTAAAAAATCGTATTTTTACTAATATACATGTTTTACTAAATTATTATGATAATAGTTTTAATCGATTTCTCACATGTTGTTTTTATCGTTTTAATGTTACAAATCGCATGCTATAATTTGTCGTGCATCGAATCTACTAAATTATTATAAGGCCGAGACTAAAACATACAATAATAATTTATCACTTAATTTTCGTGATTTTTAATATGAAATACCAAATTGGAAGTTTTAGTGTTTTTAACATAATTACAGCATGTTTCAGAATCGATTAGTGTTTTTGTACGATTTATTACTCATGTTTACGGATCTTATTTTCAAAAAGTTTGAAAAGATACTACTGTGTATTTTAAGTCTATTATACGTCTGTTAAATTTCGTAAATTAATTCTAAGTAGTTTCGTCACAATAAATCGTTTATGAAACTGTGACAGATTAGTTCGTAAATCTGCCAGTTGTTGTAAAATCTAATTTAAAGCCTATGATAAACTTTGAATTTAATTTTTATAATTTACGTACATTAACTTTAAATAGTCTAGTTAATGTTTATAATTGGATTTGTTTTAAAATAAAATTTTAAACGTGTTTTATTAAAGAAATACTATAGGGTATCGGATTCTGACAGTTTATAAAATTACGAATAAAAACCCCTGTTAAGTTAGGAATGTCGATTTTCTCCAGAAATAAAAGTTGTAGTTAAGCTTTTTAATTTTCCGACCTCACTGATCTTATGTCGTTTTGATTTTTAATGATTTAATTATGGATTATATAGTAAGACAGTGTAAATCTGAAAAATCTGTAAATTTATTATTTATTACTTTTAATTACTTAAATTCCAACCTTTTTAGAAATAATTATGATATTCGCTTTCTTTGACTTTTAATCATTAATTATGCATTTATCTAATAAATATAATGTTTAGGTCTCAAGGCCTAATATTAAATATTTTATGTAGCTCATATGTTAAACGATTTCTAATTATAATAACACCTATTTTGGGAAAGTTACTATTTGAAGAAAGTTTCTATCTTTGGAAGGTTACTATTTTGGGAATATTTAAGATATCTTCGGATAAAATATTTATTGGTTGAATATGGAATAATGTTGGAAATGAGAATGTACAGTATATAAGTCTAGGATATGTTGTTTGTTGTTATCAGCTATATGGTCAATGTATTTGCGTCAGGGATACATTGATTGTCGAACTGGGTATCGTTTATGCTCAGGAGTCATGCGCATGTACTTAGGCTAGGACCTCGCTGAACGCAGTCCTATTATAGTTTGAGTTGTTTGGTAAGAGGGCTTAGGAGTCGCTTCGTGGGCACTGAGTTCCTTAACTAGTGAGTGGGCTTAGGAGTCGCTTTGTGGGCACTGAGTTACTTAACTAGTGACACTTCGGTGTTGTTTTGACATATCTCTAGTAGTAAAAGCTATACTGATCATCGGTTTTAAATTCCATTATTCGTTTTGACGCCGTCAGGCTACTGAATTGTTTTCAGGATTTTGAATCTATTTTGATATATATATAATGTTTTGAGTTTTAATCTATTTTCTTATATTATGCTTCTATTGCTTATATATTATGTAATATGGCTGGGAGAACTGCCTGAGTTGCTCCCCACTGAATTGTGGCTGTTATGTTTAACATGGCAGGTTATCTGTTTTGCGGGATCGGGTTTAAGCTAGCGAGTAGTCATGATCCTACTCATTTATATTATTATTAATGTTGTTTCGTCTTATGGATTGTTTTACCGAATTTTGGAAGTTTTATTTTCGCCCTTTTTAGGAAAAGTGGCACTTGTTTCAGACTTACCTTTTGATCATTCAATAATCTATTAGACATCAATGTGTTTCAATCCCATCAACAATGATTCCACCTCTGTTTTGCATTAGAATTTTTAGGGGATTACAGTTGGTATCAGAGCATCACTGCACCCGACGCTTACACTTGATCTTAGGCAAAATACTAATAAATAGATGATAAAATAATAAATCACTTACTAATAAAAGGGTAGAAACCAAATAAGGACTTGTTTGGTAGCCTGTTTGCTCTTGATAACTCAATGATTAGCATTGATTAAATGATTACTTGTTTTTGTCCCCGAAGAGGATGGCTGGACGTGGACGTGAGGCTGCAAACTAGGATGAGATTAACCTCGCCGTTCTCAACTCGCTGAACACGTTGATGGAGAGGACCCAACACTTGGGCCATGGGCAACGTCCTTTCAGTTTCTCTAAGGCGGCAACGGAGATGGCTAAGAGCAAGTTGACCTTCTATAATGGTGCTGTTGATCCCGAGCAGATGTCACTCTGGACACGTCAGATGGAACTCCAGTTCGAGACTCACGAAGTACCGCCGCAACACAATGTAGGCGTGGCAGTTCATTACTTGGAGGGTGAGGCTGACCGCTGGTGGATTTTAGTGGGACCCAATGCTCTCCTTACTCCTAGATTTGGGTGGCAACAATTCAAAACCTTGCTGGAAACAAGATTCTATCCTGAGGAGCTGAAGGACAGGAAGCAGTTGGATTTCACATCACTTGAGCAAGGTTCAAAGTTGAAGGTGCAAGAGTATACAGACCTATTTCATGAGCTAAGCCACTATGCCACAGAGTTGCTACCAAACGAGGCTCAAAGAGTGTTCTTCTTTAGGAAAGGTTTGAGACTAGACATTGCTCACACTATTCCCCGCGAAGCTGATACAGTAGAGAAGATATACAATGCTGCACTATGGGCTGAGAAGTCCCTAGAACGAATGCAGAACGCTACTGCTCTTGTTTCTTCTGGCTATAAAAGGCCTTTTACTTCTTCCTATTCTTCTAATGCTGGTTCTGCTAAGAGGTTCCAGCCAAGTGGAGGTCTGTCCACATCATTTCTTCTTAATCCTTCTTTTCTCCTCTCTTTTCTGTTAGTAATTGTTGCTAACTATCTCTTACAGGTGCTGGTTCTAAGAAACCGTTTACCCCGCGACGTTTTGAGAAGAAGGATATGACCTGCTATAGGTGCAAGAAGGCTTTCCACCCAGGAAAGAACTGTGATGGATCGGTGATTACATGCTATGTCTGCAAGGAGGTTGGACACAAGGCAAACCAGTGTCCTAAGAAGACAACTGAAACTATTGCTAATGCTACTGCCTCTGGTGCTGTGGTTGCTCCCCGTCGTAAAGGCCGTTTGTTTCTGATGAGTCGAGCTGAAGCTGAGGCAAATCCCGATGTTGTTACAGGTATGTTTTTGATTTCTGGTTTTCAAGCTTCTATCCTGTTCAATACTGGTGCATCTGTGTCTGTTATATCTCCTAGTCTTGCTGTCAAAGCTTCTTTAGTATCCAGCCCAGCTGAATCCATCTCTATATCCTTACCTTCTGGGGAAATTCTTTCATCTGCCAAGGCATATGTGGATGTCCCTCTCTTGTTTTCTAATGTGGTATTCCCTACTACATTACTCGAGTTTCCTCTGGCCGAGTTCGACATAATCCTCGGTATGGATTGGTTGGCTCATTATGATGCAAGATTCCTTTGTCGAGACCAGAAAATATCCTTGAAGGGTCCTGATGGTGCTCGTGTCACGTATCGAGGTGGTAGACGTCAAGAGGGTATTAAGATTATATCCGCTATGAAGATGCTGAGTTTACAGAGGAAGGGTTGTCAAGTATTCCTATGCTCTGTGACTAAAACTCTGGAGCTGCCTAAACTTGAAGAGGTACGCATTGTGAGTGAATACCCCGATGTGTTTCCTGAAGAATTACCTGGTATTCCCCCAGAGCGAGATGTTGAATTCACCATCGAACTCGTACCAGGTACTGGACCAATTGCTAAAGCTCCCTATAGAATGGCTCCTGCTGAATTGCAAGAATTGCGCAAACAACTCGATGAAATGATTGAGAAGGACTTTATTCGTCCTAGCTCTTCCCCGTGGGGTGCTCCTGTACTGTTTGTAAAGAAGAAAGACGGTACTATGAGGCTATGTATTGACTACCGAGAGCTCAATCGGGTTACAGTCAAGAACAAGTATCCTTTGCCTAGAATTGATGATCTGTTCGACCATTTGAAAGGTGCTTCCGTGTTTTCCATAATCGATTTAAGGTCTGGTTATCATCAGATCCCAGTTCGAGAGTCAGATATTCCTAAAACCGCTTTTAGCTCGAGGTACGACCACTAGGAATTCAAAGTAATGCCCTTTGGACTAACCAATGCCCCTGCTGTCTTTATGGATCAGATGAATCGCACATTCCGTGAGTATTTGGATAAGTGTGTCGTTGTCTTTATTGATGACATCCTGATTTATTCCAAGTCTGAGGATGAGCACATTGAGCATTTAAGAATCGTCCTAGGCATCCCGAGGAGTGAAAAGTGGTTTGCTAAATTCTCTAAGTGCGAGTTCTGGCTAGCTGAAGTTGCCTTTTTAGGTCATGTAGTCACGAAAGACGGTATCAAGGTCGATCCAGCTAAGATTTCGGTCATTGCTGATTGGAATAGCCCCTCTGATGTCGGTGAGATCCGTAGTTTCTTGGGCCTTGCAGGCTATTACAGGAGATTTGTGCAAGATTTCTCTAAGATAGCTCGTCCAAGTTTATTTGGTCTGAAGCTTGTGAAGATGCATTTCTCGAGCTTAAAAAGAGACTCACTTCTGCTCCAGTTTTGACCCTGCCTGACGAAGGTGTTGGTTTTGAATTATTCTGTGATGCTTCCAAGTTTGGTTTGGGTTGTGTCCTTATGCAAGGTGGTAAGGTGATCGCTTATGCCTCCCGACAATTGAAAGTTCATGAGGTGAATTACCCTACTCACGATTTGGAGTTGGCTGCTGTTGTACATGCTCTCAAGATTTGGAGACATTACCTATATGGAGTGAAGTGCAAGATGCATACCGACCATAAGAGCCTACGATATCTCTTTACGCATAAAGATTTAAATGCGAGACAGAGACGTTGGGTTGAATTGGCCAGTGACTATGATTTGGAACTGGTGTACTACGAGGGAAAGGCTAATGTTGTGGCAGATGCCTTAAGCAGAAAGAATATTCATGCCCTTGTTTCTCATCCTTGTCTACATGAAGAGTTGGCTCGTAAGTTTGACAAGCTCACAATAGGTGTGGAGATGGACGGTGATGATGAGTGTGTTAGTGCCCTGGTTGCTGAACCTGCTTTATTCCGAGAGATCCGTGAGAAGCAGTTGTCAGATTCATTTATTGCTGGCATTCAAACCAAGATGGGTCTAGGTAAGGTCGTTGACTTCGCCGAAGATTCAAACGGTGCTTTGAAGTTCAAGGATCGTTGGGTCGTTCCTGCTGATGAGGAATTAAGGAAGCAGATTCTAGATGAAGCTCATAAGACTCCTTATTCTGTGCATCCTGGAGGTGATAAGATGTACAAAGATCTGAAGCTGCAGTTTTGGTGGCCATATATGAGAGACGATATTGCTGCCTATGTAAGTATATGCTTAACTTGTCAACAGGTGAAGTTTGAGCATAAGAGACCTGGTGGTTTGCTACAACCATTACCTGTGCCTGAATGGAAATGGCAGTGTATCGCGATGGACTTTGTTATGGCAATGCCTAGAACCGTTAATGGAAGAAACGGTATTTGGGTAATAGTTGATCGTTTGACCAAGAGTGCACGCTTTGTTCCTATTCGTGATACCTGGAGTTTGGAAAGGCTTGCTGAAGTATATGTTGCTGAGGTGGTTCGACATCATGGTGTGCCGTTAGAAATCGTGTCTGATCGAGACCCGAGATTCTGTTCTAAGTTCTGGAAGGCTTTGCAGAGTGCTTTGGGAAGTCAGTTGTTGATGAGTACTGCTTTCCATGCTGCGACTGATGGCCAATCTGAGAGAACTATTCAGACTTTGGAGGATATGCTCCGTGCTTGTGCCCTAGATTTTCAAGGTAGCTGGGACCGACATTTACCGTTGGTTGAGTTCTCCTACAACAACAATTATCATTCTTCTATCAAGATGGCTCCGTTTGAGGCATTTTATGGTCGAAAGTGTCGTAGTCCTGTGTGTTGGGATGAACCTCGAGAAGTGAAGACTTTAGGACCTGATTTCTTAGCCGAGACTGTGGATGCGGTGCAGCTAATTCGTTCCAGAATGAAGGCTGCTCAAGATCGTCAGAAGTCTTATGCTGATGTGCGTCGAAGACCCCTTGAGTTTGAAGTAGGTGACTTAGTATTCTTGAAAGTTTCGTCGATGAAAGGTGCGAAGAGATTTGGGATAAAGGGTAAGCTTAGCCCTAAGTTTGTTGGACCATATCCCATAGTAGAGAAAATCGGTGTTGTGGCATATAAGCTGGAATTGCCTGCTTCTTTGGGTAAGGTACATGATGTGTTCCATGTTTCTCAGTTGCGTAGATACGGTAGTGATCCCGAGCATTTGCTGAAACCTGAGGTCCTCGAGTTAGAACCAGATTTAACTTATGAAGAGAGACCTATTCGTATCACCGATAGAAAGGAGAAACGACTAAGAAATAAGGTTGTTCCCTTAGTGAAAGTTCTATGGAGGTGTAATCGCTTTGAGGAGGAGACTTGGGAGACCGAATCTTCAATGTTATCCAAACATCCCCATCTGTTTGAGTAAGGTATACTCATTTCCTTTCCGCTTTCTACAAGTTTCGGGGACGAAACTTTTTTTTTAGTAGGGAAGGTTGTAACACCCGCGATTTTATTAATGTTTTACCGACTTCTGTTACGATTATATCGTAACTCTATACTCTATTCTGTCAATTTCGATATCTATTCCTATTTTTATTTTCATTCTTTTAATTCGAGTTAATCCGATATCTTGGTAGACCCACATTTTATTTTACAATTTCTTTTTACGAACACTTTTATACCAACCCGTAAATTATTTTGGACCCGAACCGAGTCCAATATTAAGTCTTTCGGAACCAGTCGATAGTTGGCGACTTCTGTTTATTCTGTAATTTAATTAGTCCTAGTATCCTACTCCTACTCCAAGTTTACGTGGGATTAGTTGGAATCGAGTTTGCAGTCAAACTCTCAACCTCTTTTTATTTGTTGCTGGTGCATATTAGGAAGCATATGAACGTTCTTCTTCCTCTCTATTTTTCAACCGTGCACCATCTCTAATCTACCTCACAAAAATCATCCTTCGTTCTTGCTCTTAATTCATCATCTTCCGTTCTAAACTCAGGTTAATTTAATTACTCTTATTTCCTGTAGTCCTTAATTTGTAGACTATTTTTTATATGGTTGTAACACCATATATGTGTACCGTTTTGTAGGCTATTTGGAGGATCCCGAGGCAGACGAGTACATTGTCGATTCAGATCTCGAAGACTAAACAAGGTAACAATGATGGCACGACTCGGTATTGCGTGATGTATGTGTCGTAGTTGCTTGTAGTAATATTTAAAAAATCGTATTTTTACTAATATACATGTTTTACTAAATTATTATGATAATAGTTTTAATCGATTTCTCACATGTTGTTTTTATCGTTTTAATGTTACAAATCACATGCTATAATTTGTCGTGCATCGAATCTACTAAATTATTATAAGGCCGAGACTAAAACATACAATAATAATTTATCACTTAATTTTCGTGATTTTTAATATGAAATACCAAATTGGAAGTTTTAGTGTTTTTAACATAATTACAGCATGTTTCAGAATCGATTAGTGTTTTTGTACGATTTATTACTCATGTTTACGGATTTTATTTTCAAAAAGTTTGAAAAGATACTACTGTGTATTTTAAGTCTATTATACGTCTGTTAAATTTCGTAAATTAATTCTAAGTAGTTTCGTCACAATAAATCGTTTATGAAACTGTGACAGATTAGTTTGTAAATCTGCCAGTTGTTGTAAAATCTAATTTAAAACCTATGATAAACTTTGAATTTAATTTTTATAATTTACGTACATTAACTTTAAATAGTCTAGTTAATGTTTATAATTGGATTTGTTTTAAAATAAAATTTTAAACGTGTTTTATTAAAGAAATACTATAGGGTATCGGATTCTGACAGTTTATAAAATTACGAATAAAAACCCCTGTTAAGTTAGGAATGTCGATTTTCTCCAGAAATAAAAGTTGTAGTTAAGCTTTTTAATTTTCCGACCTCACTGATCTTATGTCGTTTTGATTTTTAATGATTTAATTATGGATTATATAGTAAGATAGTGTAAATCTGAAAAATCTGTAAATTTATTATTTATTACTTTTAATTACTTAAATTCCAACCTTTTTAGAAATAATTATGATATTCGCTTTCTTTGACTTTTAATCATTAATTATACATTTATCTAATAAATATAATGTTTATGTCTCAAGGCCTAATATTAAATATTTTATGTAGCTCATATGTTAAACGATTTCTAATTATAATAACACCTATTTTGGGAAAGTTACTATTTGAAGAAAGTTTCTATCTTTGGAAGGTTACTATTTTGGGAATATTTAAGATATCTTCGGATAAAATATTTATTGGTTGAATATGGAATAATGTTGGAAATGAGAATGTACAGTATATAAGTCTAGGATATGTTGTTTGTTGTCATCAGCTATATGGTCAATGTATTTGCGTCAGGGATCCATTGATTGTCGAACTGGATATCGTTTATGCTCAGGAGTCATGCGCATGTACTTAGGCTAGGACCTCGCTGAACGCAGTCCTATTATAGTTTGAGTTGTTTGGTAAGAGGGCTTAGGAGTCGCTTCGTGGGCACTGAGTTCCTTAACTAGTGAGTGGGCTTAGGAGTCGCTTTGTGGGCACTGAGTTACTTAACTAGTGACACTTCGGTGTTGTTTTGACATATCTCTAGTAGTAAAAGCTGTACTGATCATCGGTTTTAAATTCCATTATTCGTTTTGACGCCGTCAGGCTACTGAATTGTTTTCAGGATTTTGAATCTATTTTGATATATATAATGTTTTGAGTTTTAATCTATTTTCTTATATTATGCTTCTATTGCTTATATATTATGTAATATGGCTGGGAGAACTGCCTGAGTTGCTCCCCACTGAATTGTGGCTGTTATGTTTAACATGGCAGGTTATCTGTTTTGCGGGATCGGGTTTAAGCTAGCGAGTAGTCATGATCTTACTCATTTATATTATTATTAATGTTGTTTCGTCTTATGAATTGTTTTACCGAATTTTGGAAGTTTTATTTTCGCCCTTTTTAGGAAAAGTGGCACTTGTTTCAGACTTACCTTTTGATCATTCAATAATCTATTAGACATCAATGTGTTTCAATCCCATCAACAATGATTCCGCCACTGTTTTGCATTAGAATTTTTAGGGAATTACACCCTATATGGTCCCCAGATATCAATGTGGATCATGTCAAAGGAATGAGCAGCAGTGGTCTCACTCAAGTTGTAGGGGTGTTTTGTGTATTTGGCCATGGGACAGATCAGACACACATTGTTGTGTGTTTCAGGTTTTCCTAGGTTGAGTTGCATTATGTGTTTAAGCTTTGAATAAGGAGCATGACCAAGTCTTAAATGCCATTGAGTATAGAGAGAATTCTTTCTTTTTGCATTAATTAAACTAGTTTCATTACATGATTTCTTAGTGACTTCAGAATTACATGAACGTAAACTAGTACTACTGCTAGGTAGGCATTCTTTTTGAGTCTTGTGGATTCCATTTTGAGGTGATTTTTTTAGTTCTTTGTGGTTGGAGAAGTAGTAGAGACCACTGATAGCTCTTCCTAGGACATTGACTTCAAGTTTAGAACATTCCTGCACACAACAATGTGTGTCATGGAATGTAACAACACAGTGATTATCTTGGACAAGCTTATTAACTGACATTAGGTTTTGCTTAAATTCAGGAACATATAGAACATTTTTCAAAATTAACCCATTTTCAAGCATCATTTTCCCATCTCCAGTTGGTAAATTTATTTTTAATCTCTTACTGAGGTGTTTTACCTCAGTTAGCAAAGATTCATATGCTGTCATATGATCAGAGGCTCCAGAATCAATGATCCACTCATGTTTAGCCACACAAGTATTATAACAACTAACAGTACCTGCATAGTTGCAGTCAATTTCTTCATCAGTGTCCTCCCCTGGTTTGTTGTTGGAGTTCGGAACCAGTTCAAGAGATTCTCAAGTTGTTGAGTAGCTGCCCCAATTGCTGCTGCCAGGTCTGTTTCTCCAAACTTAGCATTTGCTGCAGTTCTGGTAACTCCTCTTTGCTGTCCAGAGCCATTCTGGTGAGGCCTATTGGTGCCATTGTTGTTGTATGATTTGTTGCCTTGGTGGTTTTTATGAGACTTGTGAGTATTCTGCCCATTATTTCCTGACTTCTGTTGTGTATTTCTATTCTTGGGATGTCCCTGTGGGTAGCCAACAACTAGCCAACAAAGTTCAGATTTATGATTCTCTCTACCACAATGGATGCAATGCTCACTTGTGGTGTTTGACATCTCCCCCTTACTGTAAAGGGCAGATGCTTCAGGCAGCTTGAGGTCACTAGCATTGCTGGTTTATGCTTCTTCTTGGATGAGGATGGCCACAGCAGCATGAGAAGGATGTTACTTCTCAGGACATCATATTCCTTGTCCAGTCCATTTAGAAACTGGAACAACCTCCTCTCCTCTGCCTGCTTGTGCACAGCTTCAAAATAGAACTTCATTTCATTTGTGACCTTGGTTACATTAGGGTAGTTGTTCAGATTTTCTAGCTCATCCCATACGATCTGCAACTGAGTGAAGTATTCTTCAATACTCCTTTTGTTTTGACATATTTCATATGTGTCTTTGTTGAGTTTGAATTTTCTTGCTCCATTAGCCACTGTATACCTTTTTGAAGCACTTTCCAAATTTCTTGTGCAGTTTCAGTATACATTATGACCAGTTTGATCCTTTCATTCACATTTTGCATAATCCAAGAGATTACTAAGTTGTTGGCAGCACACCATGCCTCAATTTTTTCATTATCCTTTTCTGGTTTACTGACAGTGCCAGTAACATAACCCAACTTTCTCTTAGGGGATAGTGCCAACTCCATTTGGCGCTTCCACATGGGATAGTTGCTTGCACCAGCTAGTTCAGGTGATATCTTCAAGGTTTGAGTACCCTCAGAGGGGTTATAGTAGAGAGGATCAGACATGTCTATTTTGTTGTGTTTAGGACTGTCATCACCATTACCAGGCATGGTGTTGAAGGTTTAGAGGAGTATTTTTGGAAGAGATGGAATGAGATTTGTTTGCTTATAATGAGCTACACTTACTTGCCGTGAATGCATGGCTCTGATACCATGTAGACATTTTCATCTAATGCTATGCAGTTCATGGTAGCAAATGTTTGAGACTTAGGATTGTTTGATTGAGAATTGTGTCAGTCCATAATGGCTGCACCTTCTTGTATTAATCTCATTCTCCCTTACTCCTTACATCATCCCATATATATATATGGTGATTCCCTTTGCTTAGGGTTACCACAACGTAAGAAAAAGAAAAGGAACAAGTACATAGCAGCTTTAAACATAGCTAGCAGCTTTAATCTTAGTTGAAACATTGCAGTGACAGTCTGCAATGTTCAGGAAACAAATTCAGTAGCATTTCAGCCTTTCCCGTAGTCAACTTTCACCATTTTAAGCACCTTATGCTCTAGTCTTTATCTTGGATTGGGACACCACACTTGCATAGGTCTTCTTAGGTTGAGTCAACACACTTGCATAGGTGTTTGGGCTTTTACAGGGGAAGGTAAAGAATTGATTAGATTGTCCATTTATAATAAGCGTAAAAGAATTAATTGGATTGGAGGGAGTACACCAGTTCCGAGTTCCGACAGTTTTGTATTTGCAATGACTTATTTATTTGTTCACCATCATGCAGATTGCAAATGAAGAATCTCTTACTTATAGTTTGATGTGAATTGCAATTTCAATTCGCAGGTGAAACTTTTGATGTTGTCTCACGCTCTCATGAATCATGATTATCAGTCAATTGTGCGCGCTTTTACTACGGCAAGTTCCTAATTTATTACTGTATTGTTTTGATGTAGAGTTGCTGCAATCATAAACACACTTAGCTTGTTAAGTAACATCATCATTGAATTATGCTATTGATTGATAGAATATGGTTTCATGGAGATTAAGGTAAAGTTCTACACCTTCTACGTTACCGAAGGTTTTACCCAAGTATTGGCTCCATTAAATTAGACAAAGATGCATGTTCATGATGATGCTCTACTGATAACGATTTTTCTAAATGTCGTTCTTACAATAGCACATTCACTTGATAAGGCCATGACATACATACTACTTGTAGACACCCGCATTTTGACTGCCACGTGTCTATGGTAGTCTCCGAAAAACACCCGATGATGATTGGACGTCAACGTGACTTAGTATACTCGGATTTGGGCTCGGAATTCATAATATCCGACATGGACTTTTTAGCGGAGTAAAATCTCACAAAACAGACCTCAAATTCAGGCCCAGTGGATCGTTCCGAGTCAAATGAGACTAATTTGGGCCAAAACCGACACCAAAAATATTTCCCGTCTTTTGGCGACCGGGTCAAAACCCGGTCAAAGACGAAACCGTCTCATAAATCAGCCAAGTTCATTTGGCGCAAAGAATCAGATTCAAAAAGCTACCAAATCTTCAAAAGTCAACCTTCCCTTATTTATCTCACCCGTCTTGACCCACTCGATCGAGTGGATTGACCTCACTCGATCGAGTGGAGCCTTTTTACCCGGGCTTGGCCCATTTGTTAAGGCACTCGATCGAGTGCACTAGGGCCACTCGATCGAGTGCCCTTATGTCGTGGGGTAATGCCTATAAATACCCCACGACACCCCCATGCATTTCAGACTTTTTTGTCACCTTCAACCCTACAATTTCAGTCACCTTCAACCCTACTACAACCCTACATACCTACACTACAAACCCTAAGCAAAACACATCAAAATCCGAGCCTCTATACCTCGGAAACCGACACATACACCCATACACACCACAACTCTCATACATCCTCGATACTCCCGAGCTTTGTCGCTATTCACGAGTCCATTTCCGAGGTTCTATACTAGCATGTATGTTGAGGGTGTCTTAAACCCCGTTCTAATCTTTTTTGTCTCGCTTTATTTCCGTTTATTTATCATATTTTTGTATTGTAATCGTAATCGTCACAACGTTAACACTAACACTTTTTTTGCATCTTTTACATTCTCGTTTTATATCGTTTTATCGTCATTATATTATTAATACCGCGTACATATAATACTAATATCAAAAGTCGGTTTTGAAATGTTGAACTACGATAATCACATTCGATCCGTCTAATCCCTTTACGAGCAACGACGGAGGTGGAGCCCTTTCGAGGATCCCCGCCCCAATGTACTCAAGGGCGTGATGTGATCGTGATTTGTCGCAGTTGAACATATTTAACTCCATTTCCATAATTGGTTCGAGTCCCGTTGACACGAATACCGACATCACATAATCCGAAAGGATTAGTTTCGATGTCGTGACGTAGAGGGATGCATCTCGTTACCAATTCAAAGTTTCATAATCTAACACAAACGTTTTCATAAAAAACTCCGGTGACGGTATTACAATCGTTCATACACGATTATAGTACCGGAGGCCGAGTCGAATACAAATCATGCGATATTTGTATTTGACTTGGCCGATCATCGATTTCAAGTCATAAAATCGAGCAAATCACTACTCGTACAGGGGGCACTCGACCGAGTGCCATAGGCCACTCGATCGAGTTGCACCCCAAAAACAGGGCAGTAGCCCCATTAACGACACACTCGACCGAGTGCCATAAGGCACTCGATCGAGTAACCCACCAAAATATGGGCAGTAGCCATGTTAATAGCGCGCTCGGTCGAGTCAATCAATGACTCGGTCGAGTGGGTCTGGCAACTCAGAAACCCGAGGGCTTGGACATATATTCTGAGCCCCATTCTTATCGACTTTAGACCATCGACCGACCCTTCATCATTTTTCAAAACGCTACACATGTCACGTCACGTAGAACGACTTTGACCACTTTTACGTGATAAGTCGGGACAAGACTACGGAATGTGAGACTAGGCTAGCAATACGCCACAATCTCATATTTTCGTCCTTCGTTTAATACGTAACATAATACGTATTTAAGCGGGGTTAGTCCATCTACATATTTCGCGGTCTAGCTTTCATATGGGTTCGTTCTACCTTTGTTTTACGTTATTTTGTTTATATCGTATTGTGAAATCCGGGTTGTATTTCCGCCCGTGTAGCTTGTACGCTTTTATTTCTTCTTTTTCGAGCTTTATTTATTATTTGCTTTTACGCTTTATAAATGAACCTCGCATGCTAACTCAACTCGACCATAATTAGATGCATTAAATGACGTAGTTAACGCAAAATTCGCATGTTTAGACAAAACACTGTTTGCATATCATTTCATTAATTTACTAGCGCGCGTATCACGAACACGAACGATGTCTTAGTAGAGGCCGCCATGTGCGGGCGGGGTTGGGTGTCCTTAGTGGGCTTCCCAACACGTACCCTCACCCCTTACTCAGAACCTTTGGTTTCCGGATGTCCGAAACCCTTGGCGAACGAGAGTCATTCTTTACACGATTACCGGTATAGATGGTATCGGTATCGCAATGCAAAGGGACGAGCCCCATGAACTCTGAAATCGGAGTGGGCTTACTTTGTGTAAAGCCCATGACGACATAGAGTGGGCTCGTATGGTTCCGAATAACCACAAAATTCGGTGGCGACTCCATTTTGACTTAAATTTCGAACCCGAGAACAATCTTACCACGAGATTCATTCGCCTACCCAAACCCGCGCTTCGCCGCGTCGGGGTGGACCTACGTCATGTCCACAATTTGGCGACTCCGCTGGGGATACCTGATGTACCACATGTCATCGGGGTTCCTAGGGTGAGACTCGAAGAGAAATCGTTCGTAGATTAGTGTGCGCGCATTAGTTTAATGATTCATGCATAACCCATTTTTGCCCGGGCCGGTTACTTGTGACCGACGTCCCACTATACCGCGGTGCATTCCTACATGGGTGCGCTAAAAACATCGATGGTGGAACTCGTCTCGGTTTTGCGGCATGTCCTAAGACCAACTCGGCTTAGGGAGTCCGTCCATCACATGAGAAAGCCATCGTTGTTGGTATAGACCCTATCTTGACCGACCGAGACTTAGTGTAAAGCATACATAAGCGTCGTTATAATGCTTGTTTGACTACGTGCTACTTGGTTTCCGTGTCATTTTAAAAAAAAAACCGTCATTTCAAAGTTGCATCCTTTCAAAAATACCCACCTTTCGAAAAACCCGAAATACTGTCCATTTCGGGACCCGTCATTCTAAAACACCCAATTTTGAAAAACCCGAAATGCTGCCCATTTCGGGACTCACCTTTTCAAAATATCTAATTTTCAAAACTCGGAATGCCACCGAAATTTAGGATCAATGATTTGACTCAAAATATCCTTTTCTGTAGTCGGCATGCTGTCCGTTTTAATTCTCGAATTTCCACCCCCACCACCTTGATTTTCGGAATTTTCCTTTTCAAAATTCTAATCTCGGTTTTCGAAATTCCGTTTTCAGTTTTCAAAACTCTCGGAAATTCGTCCATTTTTGCATTCAAACCTCAACTTTCAACTTTCCTAAATAAACCTTCCTTATTATAGGACCTACCGTCTATCCGTGTGTCGGGTCTTTGCATAGTACGTAGAGGGTTTATAGCGTCGAAACTCCGTCGATCTTATATCACGAGTTTCCCCCCTTCCCAAGTCCGCCTTATCTGTCAAGGCACGACCAACCCGCGTAGGGCATACCCCTACAAAGGAAAGTCCGTCCATACACTCGAGTCAAAAGTCTGGGGAGTAATCTCACGTGGACCTTCCTTCGAACGGGACTAGGCCCACAAAGCCGAAATCCTAAGGAAGTCATACCACCCACGAGTCATCCGTCTAGATGTCTTTCTCGAGTCTTTTCCACTCAGTCCTTTCTTTTTGGGTCGCTCGGGATGTGCCGTTTCCTTTGATTCCAAGACTGGGTTCGGTTTCTGATTACGTGGTGTTCTTACAGACAGGCCACCATCAACCAGACACACTCGCAGGATGGAAACTGCCTTAGCTGAACTGAAAGCCTCCGTTGATTCCATGATTGAGAAGCAGGCCGACATCGATGCCCAACTGAATGAAATGAGGGCTGGGCAAGTTGCTATCGTCACTCGATTGGCCTCGGTGGAGCACAGGACTCCTACTACCGGAACTACCGGGCCTTTAGCTGAACTGGTTAGCTCGGTCCGCCGACTGGAAGAACAAGTGCATTTAACTGGGAATAACAACATTCACCAGGAAAACAGTCGGGAGTATAACCCACTAAGTGACAAGCTGCCTGCAAACCTGAACCTCACCGGTTTGCCTATGTTCGAAGGGACTGAAGACCCGTTACTACATGTACGGGCCTTCAAGGAGTTCATGGCCATCAAAGGGGTAGACTCCACCATGTTCAAGAACCTTTTTGCTGCGTCTCTTGAAAAGCACCATCGGGCCTGGTACTACAGGCTAGACCCGAAGAAATACCCTACATGGGATGATGTGGCCACCGAGTTCGCTCGGAACTATGCTGACAACACCGAGATCCAAACCACAATGAGATCTCTGGAAGTTATGGCCCAGGAGCCGAAAGAAGGTTTTACCAAATACCTTCAACGCTGGAGGGCCGAGAGTGTGAAACTGGTCGACAAGCCCAGTGAGAAGACTTTAGTGGAGGCCTTTGTTAAGAACCTCCTCCCATCCTACCGGGTTCACCTCTGATACGCCGTCATACCCAATTTCACCACCCTTACTGAAATGGGTATGAGGATTGAAGATGATCTAAGACTGGAAGGCCTCACTAAGGCCGCCGCTAAGAGTTACCAAGGGGCTTCTTCCTCCACAACCAAGCCTCAAGCTGCAACCCGCAGCATTTTCGACGCGGTTAATCTACTAGATGCCCCGTCCAAGAGGAACACCCTACCTCGGGTTTTCACCGATATAGGTACGACCTATACTTATGCCTTACAAAGGCTGTCCTCAAAAGGCCTAATCCAACCGATAGGCCCAACTCCTGAAGTTCCGGTTGAGCGACGCTCCAAGAACTACAATGCCCAAGCCTATTGCCAATACCACCGAGGCAATGGGCATGACACCGAGAAGTGCTGGAAGCTGAAGCACTTGATTCAGGACCTGATTGAAAGCGGTAAAATCCCGCTACCCGGAGATAAGCCCAGCAACAAGGAGAATCCTTTCAGCTCCCACGCCATCTTTACCGGGGAGGTGATTGACTGTTCTCACCTTATCTCTCCATTTATCCCGCAAGTGAACGGGATCTGGTTCGATGACGAGGGAGACGTCTACCTCGCAAAAGGGGAAGCTGTCCCCATCACCGCCGAGGAGATTCGAAAGACTAAATCTCGAGTCTTAACCAGTAACCACCTTGGTCGTCCCTTTCAAGCCACTAGCTCTAGGGACACCCCTATCCCGACAACCGTCATTACGGAAGTCGCCTCTGAAGAGCCAACTGCTGAAACGGCTCTTGTGAAACAATTGAAGAAGACCCGAGTTGACCTCACTATATGGCAACTCCTGGTTAGTTCTCAAGAACATTGGGAAGCACTTACAAAGGCTCTCGATCAAATTAAGGTCGACTCTTTGGTTACCCCTGCTGAAATGGTAGCCACGGTCTTGCCCCACCTAAAAGGCAAGGCTAAGGAAGAAGGACCGGTGATCACTTTCTCCGAAGCCGACCTACCACCATTTGAGGCCACCCATAACCTGGCCCTCTACATCACGGTGGTCTGCCGAGGAAAATACCTTCCCATGACCCTAGTTGATGACGGGTCTGCTGTGAACGTCCTTCCTCTAAGGACCGCGAAAGCCCTCGGCATTACCGAGGCTGACTATGTTCCGACTGCTCAGACCATCCAAGCTTTCGATGGGAGCCCGAAGTCAGTAGCTGGGGCCGTGAAACTAACCATCATCACTGGCCCGATAGAGAAGGAGCTCGAGTTTCAGGTGATCGATGTCACCTCATCGTTCAACTTGCTCCTGGGTAGGCATTGGATCCACGCGGTCAAGGCGGTGTCCTCTACCCTCCACCGGAAGATCAAGATGCCTCTGCTTAACGATGTCATCACTTTAGAGGCAACACCAATGACTGTGGCTAGCTGTAACGCCACGGGACGCACGGACCTCTGGGGGTTCGATTTTGTGGGGATGATCGAGGAAGAATACCTCTTTAGGCCTTACTTCACTACGAGTATCGACATGATGCTCCAAAACCTAGGATACTTTCCGGGGGCTACCTCTCGACCCGATCTTCCAGCTGGGAAGATCATCGAGGTTCTTAAAGACGAAGAATCTCACTTTGGTCTCGGTTATGACATCACCCCCGACAATGTTGTCCAAGCAGGGATCGAAAAGGCCTGCAACATCCTTAAGGGTATCTACTTGAGCCCTTATAGCCCACGGTTGGCTGACTACTTTGTCACACCGGTGTTTGGGGCTGTCCAGGTTGGTCTATACCAACCCAACGCTATGCAGCTCGGGACCCACTTGGCCCGAGACTGCAACTACATTCCGGATGATGTGTTCGCCCTCATCCAATCCGACGGAGCTGAAGATGCTGAGCCCGCTCTAGGGCTACTATTTAGGGAAGACACCGTATCCCCAACTCCAAAAGAAGACCTGGTCAACCTGATCCTCCGCAGCAACCGGTTTGACCCGACCAAGCTAATCTCGGATGTTGGTTCCGAGACGGGAAACAAGGCCTGGAGAAAGACTGTCAAGTGGACTGACAGTCAGGGAAGGATCTACAAACTGGTCACCAGAGAGGGAGACATGCCTGAGTCTGAGTCCGAGTCCGAGTCTGAGTCGGAGTCTGAGTCAGAGTCTGAGGTCGAGTCTAGGGAAGTCGGTGCTAGAGTCACTCCTGTAACCCCTCTCCCTTTTATCATTCCTGCTGCTGGCGCTTCCGGGTCTGTCCCGAGTGCCCTACCTATCCCGCCACTGACCAATGATCAGATGGCTGCTCTCTTTGAGCTGTTCTCCAAATTCTCAATCAATAATAACAACCGTTCTGCTTACGACTTGTCTCTTTCAAATTCTGCTTTTAAAAATGTTTTATGCTATGACATTGAGAAATCAGACGAACAGGTACCCTTGCCTCCGCATCTGATCGAGCAATTAGAGCAAAGGGAGTCCCGAAACCCGGTGATCGAAGAAACCGAGTCCATAAATGTGGGAACAACCTTAGAGCCTCAGACACTTAAGATAGGGTTATCCTTAGATCCCGAGGAGAAACAACAGTTCGTAAACCTCCTCCAAGAGTTTAAGGATGTCTTCGCATGGTCCTACAAGGACATGCCGGGGATAGACCGGGAAATAGCCGAGCACCACATACCAATCAAAGATGGGTGCAAGCCGGTCAAACAAAAGCTTCGTCGGATGAGGCCCGAGTGGTCTCTCAAGGTAAAAGAAGAAGTCGACAAACAATTCAAAGCCGGCTTCATACAAGTGTTCGAGTATCCGGACTGGGTGGCAAACATCGTGCCGGTTCCTAAAAAGGACGGTAAGGTGCGGGTATGTGTAGATTTTCGGGATCTTAACAAGGCGAGCCCGAAAGACGATTTTCCGTTACCACACATCGACATACTGGTGGATAACACGGCCGATCATGCTCTTCTATCATTCATGGACGGGTATGCCGGGTATAATCAAATCAAGATGGCGGAAGAAGACATGAGTAAGACTACCTTCACCACACCTTGGGGTACTTACTGCTATACCGTCATGCCTTTCGGTCTCATTAATGCCGGGGCCACATATCAAAGAACTGCTACCACTTTATTACACGACATGATGCATAAAGAGGTAGAAGTTTATGTAGACGACATGATTGTCAAATCCAAAGAACGGGACGGTCACATCACCGCCCTAAGAAAATTCTTCACCCGATTGCGCAGATACAACATGAGGTTAAACCCTCAAAAGTGCAGTTTCGGGGTAACATCAGGCAAATTACTGGGTCATATCGTTAGCCAACGAGGTATCGAAGTCGATCCAGCTAAAATCAAAGCCATTACCGAGATGCAACCTCCTAAAACCGAAAAAGAAATAAGGGGATTCCTCGGGAAAGTCCAGTACATCAGTCGGTTCATTTCCAAATTAACCATGGTGTGTGAACCAATTTTCAAGAAACTGAAAGTGGGAGAACGGGTACTATGGGATGACAAGTGCCAAACTGCTTTCGACAAGATCAAAGAAATTCTGTCTGCTCCGCCAGTTTTAATGCCACCTCAACCCGGTTCGCCTCTGTCGTTATACCTAACGACGACCGAGACAGCCATGGGGGCTATGCTGGCTCAGACAGTTAACTCCGAAGAAAGAGCCATTTACTACATCAGCAAGAAGTTTTTAGAGTATGAGTGGAAATATACCATGCTCGAAAAGACGTGTTTGGCTCTAGTCTGGGCCACCAAGAAACTCCGACATTATATGCTCAGTTACGAGGTCCATGTGCTATCCAAGATGGACCCCATTAAATACATCTTCGAAAAGCCCGTTCTCAACGGTCGAATCTCTAGATGGACTCTAATGCTGGCAGAGTTCGACCTGAAGTTCATACCATTAAAAGCTATTAAAGGTCGAGTAGTAGCTGAATTTCTCGCCGATAGCCCGATAACCGAGGAGGGATACACCGACACTTGGTCCTTCCCAGACGAAGATATTTTCCATACGGATACTGAAACTTGGGATTTATACTTCGATGGTGCATCCAATTTTCGAGATCGAAGACATTGAGATAACTGACCCCGAACCATGGTATCAAGCTGTGTTAAAATACCTGACAAACGGAGAATATCCTCCCGGGACGGAAGGTCGAGCCAAGAAAGCCTTACGAAGGCTAGCCACCCAATTTATCCGTACCGACGACGGTCAACTGTACAAAAAGACAGCACAGGGGGCTCTCCTCCTTTGTGTTGACAAGTATAAAGCTGAAAAGGTTATGGCCGAAGTACACGATGGTGAGAACGGCCCACACATGAATGCCCACATGCTGGTCCGGAAAATCATGAGGCTCGGTTATTACTGGAATACCATGGAAGCCGATTGCCGGTCGTATGTCAAACATTGTCATAACTGTCAAATTTTTGGCAATGTGCAACATATGCCGTCATCACTACTCTATACCATGACGTCACCCTGGCCATTCTCAACGTGGGGTATCGACATAATCGGGAAAATAAATCCCTCGGGTACCGGTGGACACTGCTTTATTTTGGTAGCTATCGACTATTTCACCAAATGGGTCGAAGCTGAATCATATCGCATCCTCACCGCCAAGCATGTCGCCAAGTTTATCCAAAACAAGATAATATGTCGATATGGGATTCCCGCTGAATTTATCAGTGATCACGGGACTCATTTTCAAGCCGAGACTGCGGCCCTACTGACCAAGTATAGAATCCAAAGGCATACTTCCTCGCCTTACCGTCCCCAAACAAATGGAGCAGTAGAGGCGGCTAACAAAACAATTGTCACCATACTCAAAAAGATGGCTGACAATTACCGGGACTGGCCCGACAAAATACCTTTTGCCCTATGGGGATATCGAACGTCAATTCGCACCGCAACCGGGGCGACACCATATTACTTAACCTACGGGATGGAGGCAGTCCAACCAGTCGAGCTGGAGGTACCGTCCCTCAGAATTCTGCTAGAAAGTCAAGTACCCGAAGCTGACTGGGTTCGAGCACGATATGACTCACTGGTTCTGCTAGACGAACGACGGTCTCGTGCCCTCAATAATATCCAAATCTACCAGAAGAGGATCCAACGGGCCTTCAACAAGAGAGTAAGGCCCAGACACATTAAGGAGGGCGATCTAGTCCTTAAATCTATTCGGGCTCTACTACCAGTTGACCCGAGGGGAAAATTCAAACCCAATTGGGCTGGGCCATATCTGGTGAAGAAGATCCTATCAGGGGGGGCAGTGATGCTGACGGACCTGGATGGGAACGAGTTTCTCAACCCAACCAACCTGGACCAGCTGAAGCATTACTACCCTTAGCCATTTCTCAATGTCATTAGCAAATTTTATCAAAATCATTTTTACAAAAAGCAAGTCAATGAGCTAGAATTACTTATTCTACTGTCATAAACATCTTGAACCAATAGTCTTGGTGTAATTCGAGATTGCAAATTTCCCGTGCCTGAACTACGTTTGGTTTGATTCTGCTAATCGCGGATACGTAGGCAACCCCTCAAAAGGGTACAACCAATGCAATCAAGAAAAGACAGGAGCGGTTTTATAATAAACTTCTTTTATTAATTCAAAAAAAAAAAATCCCGACAAGCTCGGAAAATTACAAAATGCAGGAATCAAAAAATAAATACAAAAAAAAGGCACACAACAAAAAATAATAATAATACTTAAATAATAATAAATCTAAGGACTCGGCATTTAGGGCATCTTGCCCTTCCCCTTGTCCTTGACATCCCTAGTCGTCCACTGGCGACGACGCGGAGGGGAGCGTTCCCGAATCACCACGGGAACTTCCCTAGCTCGGGCTCGAGTGTTTGAGCCCGACTCCCCTGTCATATCAATGGGCCCGAGTCGAGCCCTGACGGGCTCAGGGAGCCGGTCACGCGGACCAAGTCGGTCCCGGACTGCCAACCTCGGCCCAAGTCGTCGTTCCAGGTCGGTCTGCCCTCGAGTGCTGCTAGAACCGACTTCCTTAGATCAAGTCTTAGTTTGTGACGTAAGACCCGATTCTCCCGAACTGTAGTCTCAGGACTGTGTTCCCCGGTGAAGAAGTCTCTGTTGTCCTTCGCCGACTCACGCTGAACCAATTCGATGGCCTCATCAACCTTTAAGGCCTTTCGAGCTTCTTCAGACTCTTCAGAAGTCCACTTCTGATAAGCCCGCGATACCCAAGCGGATTGGCAAGGGCTAGGTACCGTCCATGTGGGACGAGTGAACCATCGTTGCAACCAAGTATCGCACATAGCGTCCGTCAATTAGAGCGGGACGCTGATAATGGCTTCCTTCTCAGGGATGCGCTGAGATGAACCGAACTGCCTTAGGAGGCGGTCCGGATAAATGTGAACTGTCCAATCTAAGGACAAGATCGTCAGATATCGGGCTTGGTCCTTCTTCGCCAGTCCGGTCAATTTTGAAAGGAACCACCAAGCGACGGTCCACCTGATCAAGGGACCCCCGTGAAACACCTTCTCCTCGTCCCGAAAGTATTGGGACCAGGCGAGAAGCATAGCCGTCAAATGATCAATACCCATAGCAGAGATTTCTAAGCTTTCTTGAAAGTCTACAAGATTTTGAGAAAGAAGAAGGAGAGTTTGGATTGTGATGCAGAAACTGAAGCAGGAATTCCCATATTTATAATGGGAAAACCTAACAGAAAACCTAACTACTGCCTCCTCATCCAGCTGGGCCCTATGCGCGCGCAGGCCTGATTTCAAACTTGAACCCAGAATAGGAATCAAGCTGTCCCGAGCTTTCCTAAGATTTTCTAAAAATTTCTTCGCGTCAAAATTTTTGTCTTTCCAAAATTTTCAATCTTTTTCTCCCCAGCGAGAGTCAACATTTTACCTACGTGTTACATGCAAGTTGTTATGTGTCAGCATACAGGTACACCCCAGACTTCAGAAGCAAGTCCCCGCGAAACTATTTAACTTCCCCAACGGAATCATTTTTTCCCCGGTGTGCTACATCCAAAGTGCGATGTGTCGGCATACGGGTACACCTACTCCTCCAAAAGAGGCAGGCTTTATTCCCCACGGAGCATCATCAGCTCAAAGTGCGACTCAAGGCTTCAGAAGCAAGCCCGAACAGCTCATATATTTCCCCAGCGGAACGCCCAAGGCGACATTCTTCCGAAATGATACGGGATGGGCCCACACATAGGCGCGCCCAGGACTTATGCTACAAGTCTGACTCCCCGCGAAGCTATCATCGTCAGGACAGGTATGACCCTTTGCTTATGGCTGGCGAGCCCTTCACGCGAGTCCACTGGACTATAAACGACCCGACCGGAAGTCTACCAGGTCTTAACGGGCTTGGTAGCTACTCTGACTTTCGCCTTGTCCAAGCCTCAGTCAGAGTGGGGGCTCTGTAGACACCCGCATTTTAACTGCCACGTGTCTATGGTAGTCTCCGAAAAACACCCGATGATGATTGGACGTCAACGTGACTTAGTATACTCGGATTTGGGCTCGGAATTCATAATATCCGACATGGACTTTTTAGCGGAGTAAAATCTCACAAAACAGACCTCAAATTCAGGCCCAGTGGATCGTTCCGAGTCAAATGAGACTAATTTGGGCCAAAACCGACACCAAAAATATTTCCCGTCTTTTGGCGACCGGGTCAAAACCCGGTCAAAGACGAAACCGTCTCATAAATCAGCCAAGTTCATTTGGCGCAAAGAATCAGATTCAAAAAGCTACCAAATCTTCAAAAGTCAACCTTCCCTTATTTATCTCACCCGTCTTGACCCACTCGATCGAGTGGAGCCTTTTTACCCGGGCTTGGCCCATTTGTTAAGGCACTCGATCGAGTGCACTAGGGCCACTCGATCGAGTGCCCTTATGTCGTGGGGTAATGCCTATAAATACCCCACGACACCCCCATGCATTTCAGACTTTTTTGTCACCTTCAACCCTACAATTTCAGTCACCTTCAACCCTACTACAACCCTACATACCTACACTACAAACCCTAAGCAAAACACATCAAAATCCGAGCCTCTATACCTCGGAAACCGACACATACACCCATACACACCACAACTCTCATACATCCTCGATACTCCCGAGCTTTGTCGCTATTCACGAGTCCATTTCCGAGGTTCTATACTAGCATGTATGTTGAGGGTGTCTTAAACCCCGTTCTAATCTCTTTTGTCTCGCTTTATTTCCGTTTATTTATCATATTTTTGTATTGTAATCGTAATCGTCACAACGTTAACACTAACACTTTTTTTGCATCTTTTACATTCTCGTTTTATATCGTTTTATCGTCATTATATTATTAATACCGCGTACATATAATACTAATATCAAAAGTCGGTTTTGAAATGTTGAACTACGATAATCACATTCGATCCGTCTAATCCCTTTACGAGCAACGACGGAGGTGGAGCCCTTTCGAGGAGCCCCGCCCCAATGTACTCAAGGGCGTGACGTGATCGTGATTTGTCGCAGTTGAACATATTTAACTCCATTTCCATAATTGGTTCGAGTCCCGTTGACACGAATACCGACATCACATAATCCGAAAGGATTAGTTTCGATGTCGTGACGTAGAGGGATGCATCTCGTTACCAATTCAAAGTTTCATAATCTAACACAAACGTTTTCATAAAAAACTCCGGTGACGGTATTACAATCGTTCATACACGATTATAGTACCGGAGGCCGAGTCGAATACAAATCATGCGATATTTGTATTTGACTTGGCCGATCATCGATTTCAAGTCATAAAATCGAGCAAATCACTACTCGTACAGGGGGCACTCGACCGAGTGCCATAGGCCACTCGATCGAGTTGCACCCCAAAAACAGGGCAGTAGCCCCATTAACGACACACTCGACCGAGTGCCATAAGGCACTCGATCGAGTAACCCCAGGGCAGTAGCCCCATTAACGACACACTCGACCGAGTGCCATAAGGCACTCGATCGAGTAACCCCCCAAAATATGGGCAGTAGCCATGTTAATAGCGCGCTCGGTCGAGTCAATCAATGACTCGGTCGAGTGGGTCTGGCAACTCAGAAACCCGAGGGCTTGGACATATATTCCGAGCCCCATTCTTATCGACTTTAGACCATCGACCGACCCTTCATCATTTTTCAAAACGCTACACATGTCACGTCACGTAGAACGACTTTGACCACTTTTACGTGATAAGTCGGGACACGACTACGGAATGTGAGACTAAGCTAGCAATACGCCACAATCTCATATTTCCGTCCTTCGTTTAATACGTAACATAATACGTATTTAAGCGGGGTTAGTCCATCTACATATTTCGCGGTCTAGCTTTCATATGGGTTCGTTCTACCTTTGTTTTACGTTATTTTGTTTATATCGTATTGTGAAATCCGGATTGTATTTCCGCCCGTGTAGCTTGTACGCTTTTATTTCTTCTTTTTCGAGCTTTATTTATTATTTGCTTTTACGCTTTATAAATGAACCTCGCATGCTAACTCAACTCGACCATAATTAGATGCATTAAATGACGTAGTTAACGCAAAATTTGCATGTTTAGACAAAACACTGTTTGCATATCATTTCATTATTTTACTAGCGCGCGTATCACGAACACGAACGATGTCTTAGTAGAGGCCGCCATGTGCGGGCGGGGTTGGGTGTCCTTAGTGGGCTTCCCAACACGTACCCTCACCCCTTACTCAGAACCTTTGGTTTCCGGATGTCCGAAACCCTTGGCGAACGAGAGTCATTCTTTACACGATTACCGGTATAGATGGTATCGGTATCGCAATGCAAAGGGACGAGCCCCATGAACTCTGAAATCGGAGTGGGCTTACTTTGTGTAAAGCCCATGACGACATAGAGTGGGCTCGTATGGTTCCGAATAACCACAAAATTCGGTGGCGACTCCATTTTGACTTAAATTTCGAACCCGAGAACAATCTTACCACGAGATTCATTCGCCTACCCAAACCCGCGCTTCGCCGCGTCGGGGTGGACCTACGTCATGTCCACACTACTGCAGTATCTCCGAGGTGTCCTTGAGTCAAATATACAGGTTCATCGATCATAAGTTCATATATTATTCCAATGTTTCCGGCCTGGCCACTAATATAAAAAAAGAAGAAGCAAAAGTAGTTCTTCAGGTACAAAGCATAGTAAGTCAGTGAACATGCTATTAGGAAAACAAACACACTTATTTACAACAACCAAACTTCAGTGTTCGTTCTGGCATCAAACTTTGGTGCCGATCATACAGCAATGATAAATTAGGTATATGTTATCGTCCCATACCAAATCTGCATATATATATGTCTTACTGAATAATCTTGTATCTCGCTCTGACTAGCAACCAGTACGTGCTCCGTTTAACTAGATACACCTTCATTCTGATAATTCCAGGCTAAGAATTTGGTATAGAGTTGGTAAATCCGACTTGTGTCAGTGCAGTTGCAAGCTACATACAAACAAGATATATATTGATTAGGTCAATTAAGGTAGTTTGATATATTTCCTTGGTTATAGTAATAAAACTACAGAATTAGTAGTGTTGAAGTACATACCCTAGCTTCACAACTTCTGTCGTCTTTTCTCTCCCGTGCTGTTCTGGTGGGCTTAGCTGTAGATCGATTGTTCCACGCATGGGATGCCCATTTTTGATAGTGTGTGACATGTATGGATGCTGCTCCAATTGATTTACATCTTGTTGTCCATTCACCTGTGATTAATGACATAGCCTAAGCATTTCATATACAGTACATTGCCAAAGAGAATTATACAGTCCATAGTGCTGTTCTGTACCTTCCCACGGAGCTCTGAATTTTCTTGTTGCATGTTGTTTACTTTTTTATAGAGTTCGATATTATCCTGATAAATGAGGGCTGCCTGCGCCATCAATGCAATACTTGTTAAGCTACTGTCCTAAGTTTCTGAAAGGCGAATAAATAGATAGCGTAGTTGAGGCGAGGGGACCTGTTGCTTCAGCTCTTTTATCTCGTTTGATAGTAGTTGCTCCTGCAAACAACAGCATGCATGATTATCAATTGATATGTTTAAGTATAGTCACTGTCTGGAAGTTGGATTGGGAGTGAAACTACTCGGGACCTTTCTCGTTCGTGCATTTTTGAGGCTAATCTCTAATTGATCTCCCAGATTCTGTAAATCTTTGATGGTCAAATCCGAAAGTTCTTCCCCCAACAGTCTCCTGCAGTCATCAAACTTGAAGTATCAGGGTCTAGCAGCAATGTGTTTCTTCATACTAAGAGGCAAGACCAATTACTGCACTGTATAGTCTGAACTTAAAGTAGTCCACTGTACCTGTGACTTTCTTGTAAATACTGCAACTGTTGCCTCAAGCTTGCTGCTTCACTCTGCCAAAACTGTCGTCACACAGAAAGAAACTAAGAATGAGAAATAGATTACTGTCACACCTTTTTCAATTGGTGTCGTCCTGAAAGAATTCACCTCCCAGAACAGGACGTTAAATCCGAATGGAATATAATGTTTTTGCATCTTGTAACCACAAATATTGATCCCAATGGACTATAATGTACTCCGTATGTGAATATAAAATGGCAGTTTAAGGAGCGACGCGAGCCACTGCTCAATGAATCCGGAATTTGTTTAGTGGCTTGGTTGCGTACCTTAAGTTCAGCTGCAGCGGATGACATCTGATGGTCGTCCTCCTTCATTCTGTTGTATCGTTCGATCACTGATCTCATGCTGAAAATTGTCATATATTATTACGGTCATTTTTCCTGCAATGCTTTGGCCTAACACAATTCTGTGGACCGTGTATTCGTACTATATATCATCACACAACTCAGATCAGATCAGATCAGATCAGATCCAATTTAGTTTTAAATTCACGAAAGTTCAAAACAAGTAAAACATGATTGACCTACAATTTCTAGGATAATTGTGCGTGTACTCACAGTTAACTCGAGTTGTCGTAAGCAGTAAGCTTATTAGATAAAGTTGCAGACTTGCAGGTAACTTCTCATGAATGACACTATGTGTTTGACACTTCATACCAATTAGTTGAATCGACCAAAGTTCATTATTTAACCCAAAATTTTTAGCTAGCTTATTCTTTGGACATGTTCGTTTAAGACTACCAGTTTTATTCTTTGACCCAATTAATTTTAATTTGGATATGTTCATTTGAGTTGACCATTTCTGATCAACTACTTCAAGTTCGAACTTCGAAGTTGATAAGCTTGGATCAAAAGTGATAATAACTTTTAACCGAATCAGAGAGTGACATGAGGCTACAAAGTCGAAAATAGAAATGTACCGTATTAGTTGTAAAAAAGTGAATATCAGTGGTAACAACTACTCCGTCCATCTTTTTGAATCAGCCACATATTCGTTTTATGAACTTTTTTTTTGAGTTAGTCAATATCAATATTTTCATCTCTATTTCTTTTTCATCAGATACACCATATTAACACTATCCTCCTACTTTTTCACATTTTCTTAAACTTCGTCCAATCCCAATGAAGCTAATTCAACTATGGAGGGAGTATGAAATTTCTCTAAGTTTAATATGGATATACTTGTGTTAAGCAACAATTTGTAATTTCTGACATGCTATATTAAGTAAGAGTAGTTTTTTGTTCCAACTAATTTAAGAGTATTCTCGTAAATAAACTACTTTTCAAGTACTTATGAAAAAAACTAAGACTGGAAATTTGGTATAATAAACTAAAATATGGATTCTTTCCATTACTTTGGATTTTTATTAACTCTGACCTAATATAAAAATACCCACAGTAAACTACTTCCTAAATCCAATCTCATTTCATTTATAAGATTATTTAATATAAATAATCCAAACTATTACTCCTACTCTCAAAATAATCCTAACTAACTAAGATTAATCTGAAACTAAGTTATTCATTTTTGTCCTAACCTTTCTCCCTCCTCCCAAAAGAAAAAAAAAACATGGGTTCCAAAAAAAAAATTGGGGCTTACCACCAATTATTGATGGTAAGCCTCCCAATTTTAGCTAATTACGGAGTATATATATAGTTTTAGTATTAATATCACTATTATATTCTACTGAATCTACTCGTAGTATTATATTCGTTCAATTTTGATATAAGTTGTAAAAGTTGTACGACTTTTTATTATTAATGAAATGATCCGTTCGTTAAAAAAAAAATCTGAAAATAAACTTAACTTTTGATACTCTATTCTCATAGTATACCAAATGATCTGACTGCCTGCCTGCCTGAATAACACAACAGGACATAGTATTCTACTTTGGAATACAAGACCAACAAATTAAATACCCGGCCCTATCATTTCACCTGAGTCCATCACCAAACCAACCGCTACCTCACCACCACCACCACCGAAGACCTCAATCACCCAATTAATTTCCATAGCCACCACGCACAGTCATGGACCGACCTCAATCCACTGTTATGTCGTGCAAGCTAAGAGCACTGAAACCACCTGGCCTGGCCTCACCTACATGCATGTTTCTTCAGATAACCATTTAGGGATTGTAACATAAATCCTATTTATAGTCTGTTGGAGGAATTTCTCAAGTGTGAGTTGGAGTATCATCTTTTTTGATGATTAATGAATGAGATGGATACAGATTTACCCGGATCACAATTAAGCTAGGGTTGTTATTGTGAATTCATACCCGGCCCATTATATATATTTTCTGCTCTAATTTTGGAGGTTTTTAAGAATATGCATGCATGCATGCCTATTCTTCTTTAGTAAGTCTCTTGTGAGACCGTCTCACAATAACTTAATGTGAGACCTACTAATATAAATAAATTAATAATATAAGTAACCACCTTGTATGTGAGAGGTCTCACGATAAATTTACGAAATTACCTTTTCCTAACGAGCCTTTACTCGATCCTAACGACATTTTACCATTTTATCCCTCTCATTTCACCCATCAAAGAGTTTGGATTTGTTTTTCTCTCTAAATAAATCTCAAAAATCACCTACCCAAACGCACCATGAACCACCAATCGGTGGCTGAGATGACCGGAGTTGAGTCTACAGGGGCTAGGGTCGGTGGGGGTTAGGTGGGTGGGGTCGGGTCGGAGGTGTGGGTCGAATGGTGGCTAGGCGGTGGCGGTGGAGGGATGGGTGGGGTTCGGAACGGTGCCGATGTTGGATGGTGGGGTGGCTGGATGGTGGGCAAGTGAGGGTCGATTGGGTCGGTGGGATGGCGTGGTTAGGTGGTGTCGTGGTGTGGTGGTGATGGTGGGGGTGAGGATGGGTCACGGGGTAGGTAACGTGATAGTTGGGATTTTTTCCCTTTTAATTTTTTAATTTTTATTTTTATTTTTATTTTTAATTTTTTTAATTATTTAAATTTCCTTTTTCCTCTTTTATTTGTTGTTTTTCTGTTTTTAGTTTTTTTTTTTGTTATTTTTAGTTTTTTCTTTTTATGTTATGTAAATCTTTTTTTAAACCCTAAACAATTAATCAAACAATAATAATACAATTAAAAAAATAATTTGGTAAATAAATAATCGATTTTATATTATCGGATATTGAATTTCATAATCGAATTCGGGTATGATCGATTATCTAAATTGATGGAGTGAAAAAGAAAGAGGTGAAGTTGAATTTCAATGTAAAAAGTAAAGTTATATATAAGTGTATAACGGGAAAAAATTTAGGAAAATTCGTTAGGATTGAGTAAAGGCTCGTTAGGAAAAAGCACGACCCTAAATTTATCGTGAGATCGTCTCATACAAGAATTTGTATTCTTCTGTTGCTAAATCTTCTTTCTTGTAAAGAAGAGTCCAAGAATCATATGTTCACACTACCAAATCTCACAATTCTAAAATACTAATCCCTCATTCATTTTGACATCCTATTGATTGAAACAGTGGGTCCCTCAGGTGAATATATACAATTATTGCATGCAATTAACAAAAAAAATGCAAATTAGGGCTGTTAATGAAGGAGTTATGTCCACTGTCCTACGGATTAACCCGCTTAAGTCTATGTATCCGATATGCCTTGCTAGAGGTCGATGTCGGATTGACATGTAAATGAGTTACGTGTCTGGTAGTCTTAAGTGGGCCCATTGGGTCACACACAATATGTACGGGATATTATTAATATATATATCGATATATTAAATATATCGGGTCAGTAGTAATACGGACCCAACTGCGTTGTCAGGTTATGGTAATTAGAGTTATACTAATAATCTAATTATGGTAATTAGGGTTATAGTAATAACCTAATTCTAGTTTCTCATCTCCTATATAAGGAGGTTCATATGATGAACCAAGATATGGAATTAAGAGTATTGACTCATAATATATACGGAGTATTCTTCTTATAAAGAGTTATAAAATAGATATAGAGAGAAGTTGTGAGACGGTCTCACGTACCTTTATACTAGCATATACGTCGCAGTTCTGTACCCGTGTGGATACCAAAGGAGGCATCACGTTTGGGGTGCTTTATTCTATCCGTGAAGATTATTTATTCTGTCCGTGGGAATTATTTATTCTGTCCGTGAAGATTATTTATTCTGTCCGTGGAGATTATATATATTTATGGGTTTATTATACTTCTTATTAATACGCTGTTCCGCTGCAAATAAGGTATAATTGTTATCCCTCTTCTTTTGTCTTTTCGATTAATACTCGTAACAGGTCCTTGGGTTTAAGGGTTGTAACCCTTCAGTGGTATCAGAGCCTCTGTTATGTAGTATTAATCAAATCGACCTGAATTTATATCTCATAATTGCTTACGAGAGATTCACCCGCGTATTTATTTGATTATATTCGTTTTGTGCTGAGAACTGTTCTCACAATATATTATCTATGTACGTGAGGCAGTAATAAGGTTGATGATGTCAGCGTTGCAAAGTTACATGAATCATGTTCCTGCTTGACATATTTTTGCTTGACATATTTTGCATGGATGATTATATCTCTACGTTGGGTATATGTTTTACGTACGAGGTTTTGTTTCACTCGTTTAGGGTTTATCTTTTAATAATTTAATTTGTTAAATTATGTAATTGGATCTTAAAATTAATTTAAAATATAATATTGATTATGATTTAATTTAATTTACCCTAAATTGAACCACTATAATCCCAAATTTCTTTGTTGACGATGAGACTAATTAGATTAGGTCAAGATTCGATTGAATTGGGTAAAATTACTGGAATTTATCATTGACGATGAGACCTAATAAGATTAGGACAAGATTCGTTTTAATTATAGTGGAGATGGAACGAAAAGAAACCAACCCAGTTGGCACGAGTATGACTTAGTTGGCACGAGTGTGACTCGGCCGGCACGGGTATGCCCGGTTGGAACGAGATGACCCGACTGACACAGGTTTGACAAAGACGACACAATATCTACTCGAGCGACAAGGTGTCGGGTCGAGCGACGTTTTTAAGAAAAGTCATTTTCTCGCGTTTGTGTGTTGATTATGAATCAAACATGGATTATACTTTTATTTTTCCGGATCAATGAAAAATTAGTTTTCTAAATCGACTAAATAATTTTATGCATTTTAATTATCATATTATCATAAATAGATCGGGAAAGGGGTCTCTCGAGTCCTAATTGATTTTGATGAATTGTTCATCTATATGACAATTATAAGTTGCAGATCGATTGTGAATCGAGTTTTGTATATCCGTTCAATTTTTCCGGGTGGAAATTGTTCCTCGTAGTTGAAAAAATGAAAGATATTTGTGAAATTGGTCGAACCAAATAGCAATTATGAATTGTGATATGATTATGAATCAAAATATGGGATCTTTTAACTTGTTTTATGCACAAATCACTGATAACAATTAAATTATTATGTCATATGATGCATGAATTCTATTGTTTGAGACTTGTGTGCTTAGAACTGATAGGTCGCCTTGTAGGTTGACCTAGTGGCATGGTTAGGACCCATATGCATTTAATCCCTCACAAAATATTAAGTATTGCCTTTCCAGAATTGACCACTACAACAATTTCATATCATTGGTTGAAGTGACTGCCTAAGCGGTGCTTTGCCGATGTGTGTGGACTGAGTAGGTGGGTAACGGTTACCCACAGGTTCAGTCTGGTTTGCTTAACATTGCTATCAAGTCGGACTTGGGCTTTGAGGCAAATAGTTGGTGTCATATGATGACTAATTCCGACGAACCAAGAATTACATATTGATGTAATTGACAATGTTGTTGTCTACCTTTACTTTTGGAGCTTGAGCAGTGAGCCCAAGTTCACTTGAGCAACAAAAGGTTTAGGATCTTGGAATATTATGCGAACTTGAGGGTAGTTTGCATGATTTTTTCTTAAAATTGTTTATGATTATTAATATTAATTATCGTTTTACTTTGCATATACATGTAGTTGTAATTTAGTTACCGTTATCACATTTATTAAAGATGAGTTTGAATTGTTCAAACCTCGTCGATTGGTATCTTGAGAATTGTTCTCAAAATTAGAGATACGGATTTTGTCCTTGTGAAGGATAATTCCGATAGATTACTCCCAATGCTAATGTACAGTATGGACTGTATTAGAGTCATGAAGATGACTATAAGTACTAAAATCAATTGTTTCAATAAAAGGGAACAGTTCCCATTAAGTGAGAAAATATTGAAGATGATCTAATTAATCCATATGTCATACGATGACGTGATTATATTGATAATCAGGAAATTTTGGATGCTTCTTTCTAAAGAATTAGGAACTGAAATCGTTTCAATTAGTCCTAAGTTTAGGTCACTTTATTATGAATATAATAAACATGTGACTTAATAAAGTTTCTCACCTTTTAGCATGAGATGTTAAAAGACGATTGAACATAGTATCAAGAAAGCAAATAATACTAATGTTCTATGAGTTCATTAAGAAAATTGCTTGAGATAATGATTAATGAATCTAAGACGTTGGTTAAAGTAAGGGAAGGACAATTGTTGTTATACCCAAACTTGTTGCCAAATTTAGATTAGGTACGATTTTATTAGTCATTAATGTGATGACAAATATAAGACATTGGTAGATAGTTTCTAGAAGTGTCTAGAAAATCTGCAAATCAATTGAAGTATGACTTCTGGTGTGTATGTTACTAGAGTAATTGTTACTTTTATTCTACTGTTTTGGTATAAGATACCAAATGCAACTATTACATTGTGGATGTGATGGCTCAAAGAGGGTAGAATGATGGTATATAAGTGAAGTGTTTTGTGATTGAAATGGACAAACGTTGTTGTTTCATATACAAAAGGAATATCACTTAATTTTACCATAAAGCTGAATACTGGAATTGAATAATTGTTATTCTTGTACTAGTCATAAGCAAAAATATTGATTCTGTTTCATGTATGGGCATGAAAAGTTTTAATAAAAGTAGAACAATTGTTGCTCTATACCTTGCAAGAATATGAGGTACAATAAGGCTAAACATGATTGTTGAGCTCTACATTCCTAGTAGTGAATGCTTTTATTTGTAACATAACGACAAAAAGGTTCAAGTCCCTCGACTCAAGTTTTATCTATTATGGCATTGTCCATAATCCATGAGACAAGAAACATAAGAATAATTTCATAATGATGAAATTATAAACCTTATTGATAAGGATCAATTGAGGTAAATGAATCTTGTTAAGATGGATAAATGACATTTGAAGTGATCGACTCCTATTATTTGTAATGGGAGGGTACTTAGACTTGTTAGACCACACATATACAGATATGTGTGAGTTTAACTAGTGATGTTGCAAAATGGGTAACACGTGTGGTTTTGTTCGATATGATTGAAACAGGGAGGAATTGAACTAAAAGATTGTGATCATTTTAGAAGTAGTGAAAAGTGTTTCAAACTACATCGAACCATATTTGATAAAGATTGTGATCATTTTAGAAGTAGTGAAAAGTGTTTCAAACTACATCGAACCATATTTGATATGATTTGGTCTATGATGAGTCATATGCAGATTTCATTGACGCTTTAGAAAGTTATGCACTATAAAAGTCTTTGTACAAATATTAATGAGATTGTCCATGTAAGTCGGAGAATAGACACCATATGAGATATGGATTGAAATGTTCTAAAATAGTCTTTTCTTAATTATTAAGTCTTAAAGTTTAGAGAAAAATTGTTTTCTAGAACTCAGACTCAATTATGACATGTGTTTTATTAGGGGTATTATGTTAATTCTACAAACCATCCAAAGAACAAAACTGTTTTGTTGCATGGAGTGGTATGTTTCTTTTAAAAATATGTGATTTCTAATAGAAACAGTGGGAGTAGAATCAACCTTGAATTGTTCAAGATTAACAGGATTTCTCTACAACTGTTGAAGAGGATATTGATGCATCCATGAAAAGTCATGATCATCTTACCTGTAAAATATTACCCCGCATAGGTTTGACCTATAATGAAACAATAATGGGTAAAGACTCCAAAAGTCACATAAAATCTAATAGATTCTATATACCATAACTACCAAGTATAGACTTTGGTTAAATGGGTCTTATAGTGAAGAATAGTCTTCAATATAAAGACGATGTAGATTGATATAAGAGTATCTATGAAGCATAGTAGGTAGTTAAGGACTGATCTCATAGTAATAACTATGGAAAAATTCTTTTCACAACATTATGCTTAAGTCTATTAGGATTGATTTAACATTTTAAATGTCATCACTCATTATGATGAGTTTTGGACATATATATGTGAAATACATTTCTTGAAAGAGATATAATATGATGTGTATGCGACTCATCGTATGAATTTCATATTATTAAAATTGCTAGGCAAATGTGAATATTCCAATTTGATTGGAGTATGGAGTAATATCTTCGTTCTCAATGTGGTAATTCAAAGATGTTTGTTTCCTTTGAGACGAAGAAAGACAATGTGTACAAGAGGCTAGTGAAAGTGCATTTATCGTTATGATTTGGTATGTATGTGACATATTTCTCTAACTAAACGACATTTGATTGCTTTAGTCTATGAGACTTTGCAAGAAATGTGTTTATTATGTGCTCGTGTGACGAGTAGATACTAATCTAGTGAGTGTCACTAGAATGCTATCTAAGAATTGTTCCTTTGCGCTTAAGAAGCAAAAATGAGAATTATTTAAGAGATGCGCATGATGTGATTAGCGAATTGTTATAAACAAGTTATAACGATTTATATTTCCAAATAGACAAAGATGACATGAGATTGTAATCTCGGTATATTTTGTTTTGGATGAGAAGTTGTGTGTTGGAACGGTTCCAAAGAACAACTTTGTGACTAGTATTATAACTAAGGTTAGTGTTCTATTACTTTTGAAGCAAATAGACGTTTGATTATGAATCAAGCACACACTCAACTTTAAAGTTTATGAAGCAATATGTTGCTTATGAAACTAACAGTTTGCCTTAATTTTGAGAAAAGGTAGATTGATCATATGCTTGTAAATAACCGATACAAATGTTGTATGTCCCGAGACTTCCTGTACATAAAGATCATATTATTATGATTTGTATAAGACGCATGAGCGAGTGGTCTTAGTACTTTTAGAGGTGTTTGGTTTAGTGGGAGTTATTTCGATAATTGATATATGTATGACATATTGTCATTTGTTTAATGTAACCGAGTTTTGTCCCTAAATAATTTACATTGATGAAATAGATCACTAAGTAAGTGACTTAGTCTTGGAACTCTATTTGGATGATGTAATTATTTTGTCTCTAGTCAGGGTATTGTGTTGGGACATTTGAATACCCTTAAATGACTAGTGTGTGAGCTGGTTGATGACTAAGTTCCTTGAGTCATAAGTATTGAGATACTAAACCAGGCACACATGTGTATGTTAAGAACATGCATTAGACAGACCCGTCGAAAAGGATTTTACTAAGATTTCGCTTAGTGTCAGTAAAGTTCTTTGCAAGTTATGAACTTGTACGGTCTTTAGACCTGAGTCTTTGACTATTCTGTACATGTGATGTGTATGCTTTGATACTATTCCTCGTCAGCTGTGAAAGGGGGCTATGGATGGTCATTGGGCATGCATGGATCATGTGATAGGATGTGGTTAGACAAGAGGGGATTTGCTCTTCCTTTATTGAAGGGAATTTATTGTTTCTTGGCCACTCGAAGAGTGTGACTTGTGCAAATGCGTGGCCGCGCTCAGATAGGATGATTGTCATCTATCTGCTCTTTTAACAAGTCAACTCAAAGATTCGAGTAAAAGATTGAGATATGTGAGGATGACACTTCTTCTTACCTCATTCTCAATTGGAGACAATAGTAGCAAAGAGACTTAACGTCGTTCTTGAGAGGACATGTACAAGTGGGAGACTGAAGGAGTTATGTCCACTGTCCTACGGATTAACCCGCTTAAGTCTATGTATCCGATATGCCTTGCTAGAGGTCGATGTCGGATTGACATGTAAATGAGTTACGTGTCTGGTAGTCTTAAGTGGGCCCATTGGGTCACACACAATATGTACGGGATATTATTAATATATATCGATATATTAAATATATCGGGTCAGTAGTAATATGGACCCAACTGCGTTGTCAGGTTATGGTAATTAGAGTTATACTAATAATCTAATTATGGTAATTAGGGTTATAGTAATAACCTAATTCTAGTTTCTCATCTCCTATATAAGGAGGTTCATATGATGAACCAAGATATGGAATTAAGAGTATTGACTCATAATATATACGGAGTATTCTTCTTATAAAGAGTTATAAAATAGATATAGAGAGAAGTTGTGAGACGGTCTCACGTACCTTTATACTAGCATATACGTCGCAGTTCTGTACCCGTGTGGATACCAAAGGAGGCATCACGTTTGGGGTGCTTTATTCTATCCGTGAAGATTATTTATTCTGTCCGTGGGAATTATTTATTCTGTCCGTGAAGATTATTTATTCTGTCCGTGGAGATTATATATATTTATGGGTTTATTATACTTCTTATTAATACGCTGTTCCGCTGCAAATAAGGTATAATTGTTATCCCTCTTCTTTTGTCTTTTCGATTAATAATCGTAACAGGTCCTTGGGTTTAAGGGTTGTAACCCTTCAGTTAATTCTTCACGACAATAGAGGTAGATATGGTAAACAAGTGAATTAATTATTGCTAAGATTACAATGCACATTTATTTGATTGGGTATTTAGGGATTTCTGATTTGGGTAATTTGAGAATTGTACTCCGTACAAATTAGATCTACGTTTTACAAGTTTAACATAAACAATCGTTTTGAGCCAAATATTTGATGTGAGAAGGGTTGTATGGGTTCAGTTATGTGGATTGTGGATCGAGTTATTGTTATAATACAGGTAAGGAATCATTCAATGTGTTTTTTTTTTTAATAATCGTACTATAATACGGATAAAAAACGAAGGAATATTATACTACGAAGTATATATATCATTAAGATAAAAAAAATATTGATAAATACATTTAATACAGTAATGTATAAATTTTAAGATTACCAATCACTTTTCTTAATATTTTTATAATTAAAGCGAACACTCTCATATGTCTTTTTTAATCAAGTTTATAGTTTGAGTAACTCAGGATCGATCGAGAATATGTTTTTTTTTCCGAATTATTAGTCATGTGGAGTTCGAGTTTGAGTCACAATTAATAAAGTGTAGCAGGAGGCAATTCTAAAACAGGTTGAATCAGACATGTCAAATGGGTTGGGTGAATAAGGTCACGGTCCTCATGGGTCGAGTCGAATATAGAGCGTTCAAATATGTGTCGTATTACATGGGTCATGGGTCGTGTTATGTGAAAATACGGTATAGAAATAGTTATATGTCCGATTATTCAAGTTTCGTCATTTCATTTACGTGTCACTATGAGTAAAAGATTTGTTTTATTCAAAAATTGATTAACGTGGCTACTACATCTATGCTAACACAAATATTTCTCTTTAACAAAAAAAAAGCTCAACCCTGTGATTTATCACGGGTATAAATCTATTATATAAATATTTTTATTAAATGTCGTAATAACATTTGTGTTATCAATATCGATCTAAACCGGTAATAACATTTGTTATTGTCACTATCGATCTAAATCGTATATGTTCCATTGTTACTCATAAAACATTTTTGACACGCATCACGAGTTGTGTTATGTCAAAACTCGACTCAGAATTACAAATATATCATAGAGTCATTTAAATATCGTCATTTAGTTTACGTGTCAACATGAGTTAAGATTTATTTTTTTTACAAGGTGATTAAAGTCTCTACTACATTTTTAATGATCAATCAATTCTTTCTAACCAACAAAAATGTACAACCCCGTGACAAGTAAAAGTGTACAACACCGTGACGTGTCACGGGTATAACACTAGTTAAGGATTATTTAAAATTGAACGAATGATTGTGGGTCAAATGAGGTTTTTACAAGGATTATATTGTTGAGATCGATGCGAATTGCTTGGTAGAACAGAAACCATTGCTTTTCTTCTCAAGTTTAGGGAATGATAATGTATGTTGAGTGATGTGAATTGAAATTTCTATTTAATTAATGATCTAGTATAAATCCCGTGCCATGATGTACCACATTTTTAATAAATTTATTTTATAACATATTTTATTTTATTCAATTCTTTTATTAACATATTTCATTTTTGCAAATATCAAAAATATGAAAATATTTTTGACATTTGCAAAACAAATCAAGATAATTGGATAATATTTTGAAATGTCATTAAACGTGTGTTTTAATGAAAATATTACGTATATTTTTTTATGTTCCATTTTTTTATGTTCCATATATGTCATCTTACATTTAAAGATACATAATAATTTCTCTTTGTAATTACGGGGTGCTATTTTGTAAAGAATGTGTACTGATGAAACAATTTTTTTTTTGTATAAATAAGCCCTAATTTTTTAATACTAAATGAAGACTTTTTTTATATATAAAATGAGTCATCCCACATGTAATATGAACTCACTCTATCATTTAATTTGTGAAAAAAAAATCACAAAGTCTTTATTGGTATATTCCGTATCTTGTATACTTTTGTAGAAATTAAAGTAAAAAAAACTCATCTCGAGAATAAATTTACATTTAAGAGAAATATGTTTTTTGTCACAAAATTAACGACATTATATTAAGTTTCGAAATTGATTTCATAAAAAAAATTGTCAGTTTTTATATTAATGACAATATGCAATTAATAGGTTGGAATTTATTTAATATATGTAATTATTTTTTCTTTCCTTATTTAGGGTAGTGTAGTTTGGAGAGACAACTTTAGAGAGAGTTATTCTTTTATGTACAGGGGATTATTCGGAATTTAGTCTATCTTGGAATTCTAGTCTCATCTTGGAATTTTAATGTATACATAATGGATTTTAATGTATGCAAAGAGCTCTTGGAATATACACAATTATACTGTCAAAGATACTGTACTCTTTAAAAATTATATTGTCAAAGATACTCAAATATACACAATTATTCAAAAGACTCCTTGATATTATTAGTTTATTACTGTTGGTAAACTTTAATAAAATTCGGAATTTATGGCACAATTATATGGAAAATTGCATGTAGATTGATATATAGCATAATTATATGGATCACGGTTGACATAATTACAAAGATTGATAAGATTAGATTGACACAAAATCTTACTGTAATAGAATTTAAATTTATGGCATAATATATGGAAAATAATGTAGATTGGTATATTCATATATGGCATAATTATTATAATTATTACTTGATATATGGACCAAATTATTACTTCGTACTTGATATAATTAAATTATATCAATCGCGTCAATCTACTTGAATTACTTAAATTAACAAGGTTGAGATTGAGTAATAAGATCGTTACTGTATGGGTCCCGTTAGATTGACAATGTAGATTGATATATGAAACAACATAACACAACCGCCTTAACAACTAAATAATCCAATCAAGATAAGTCCAACCAATAGTCCATGCAAAAGTAGGCGGGAAAAACTCTAATTGTGTTATTCTGTTAGTGGAAAGGGGATTACTCCTATGTGGCTACTTTGAAATTGATGGAATCCCCCTTACATTGAAAGGTAGGGGAAACTAGAATTACGTCTACGTGTCTAACAAGTAACACCTGATTAAAAACTTTTCCGCCGAATATCTTTCCCACATATATATGGTGGTAAGTGTATTAAATAAAAATCCATATTAATTTGTACAAAATAATAGTGTTACCATATTACTCCCTCTGTTTTTTTAATATAAGTCATTCTCACTTTTCGAGACAACTCATTCTCTCTTCAATATCTCTCACAACATAAGAAAAAATACTATGAAATGTATACTCATTTGAAAGCTCTTTTCGTAAGAAATTTTATGGTGCAATTTTAAAAAATTTGGACAATATATTTACATAAAAATTAAAGTCAAAGTCTCACCTCGAAAAAGCAAAACGTCATATAAAAAAATACGGAGGGAGTACCATATACTACTAGATTAAAGCCCGTGCGCTACACGGGTTAGTTGACTTAATTACATTGAAAAAAAAAAGTTATATAGAAATAAAAGATCCCATATGAATATTATAAAAATAAGGGTAAATCGATATTTTATAACTTCAATAACATTATTTTTCAAAATTTATAACACATGATTATTCTTATTTATAATATAGAATCATCATCTTATTTTAACTTTTAATATAGAATCATCATGTTATTTTTAATTTTTTCGATGTAGGATATTTTTATGTTTGTGGTCTTATTAAGAGTTTTTTAAAGACTCAAAAGTTTTTGGTCGATATTTAAAAAAACAATGATTACTCTTATTTATAATGTAGAATTCCATAACTTCATCACAATTTTTCGATGTGGGATAATTACTTAAGATGAATAATCTTAAGAGCTCTTTAAGACTCAGAAGATTTTTGATGGATAGCGAATGATTACTCTTATTTATAATACATAATTTCATCACCTTATTAATAAATTGTTGATGTGGGATAATTTTACTATTATTTGTATTGCAGGTGATTACTCTTATTTATATACTCCGTAATAGAAATTCATCAGCTTATTATAATTTGTCGATGTGTATGATACTTATTGGTTGATGCCATTATCTTACTTGAAAGTTTTTTTAAGAGTCAAAAGATTGTTAAATTGATGTCTAGGAACGAATTATTAATAGTCTTATTTATAATATAGAATTTCATCACTTTATTATAATTTTTTTACTTAATGTATAGTCTTAAGATTTTTTTTAAGATTCAAAATATTTTTGGTTGATGAAACTTTTTAATTTTTCGAATGTGGGATAATTTTAATTAAGTTTATAATTTTAATACATACTTTTAAGACTCAAAAGACTTTTGTTTAATATATATGAACTAGTATTATTAGTTCTCTATTGTACATATTAGTATAGCATACATACATGTATATATATGGATTAAAAGTGTAATAATATTATTATCACAATATAACATTCTCTCTTATTTACATCTTTCTCTCACTATAACTGCTTTTTCTCTCTCTATAACAAACCCATAACTACATACTACAAACTTCGAGCTACTCTACAATGGCGGATTATGTAACTTCATATGGTATCAGAGCGGGATACGCTTCCTGATCCTTCCGCCATTGATTCAACGCTTCATATGATCTCTGATCCTTTCTCTTTGCAGTTCTTTATTCCGTTACGATGCAATTTGTGGGTTTTTCTTCGCTATCTCTGTTTCTCGACTTCGTCATATTTCTGTGTTTTTTTTTCTTGAAATTGCTTCCGCATTCGTCTTGTTCATGAACTCTGAGTATCAGCCCTATATTTTTTCTACGTGTTCATCGATTTCTACGATTGTTTGTTCGTATTCTGTTTTTCCACCATGACTGGAGATGCTTTGAAAACTTCTTATGCTATGTTTGATGATCCATTACATCTATCTTCCTTTGATCAACTTGGTCTACAATTAACCGGTGTTGAATTTGATGGTTTCAACTTCGTTTCATGGAAACATGATGCATTTTTAGCACTTATATCTAAGAATAAAGATGGTTTTGTCGATGGTACTTGTAAGAAACCTAATGAGAAGGACTCCACTTACCATCAATGGATACGATGCGATGTGTTGGTCATGAAATGGATCCTTAATTCACTCACTAAAGAGATCCGCGACACTGTTTCGTATTCTCGTTCTTCAAAGGATATGTGGACTGAGCTTATAAAATGTTATGGTCAAACTAATAGCCTGCAAATTTGCCAACTAAAGAAGGATTTGAGTGCCATAACTCAGGATAATGCTCCTCTGGTTGAGTATTACAGTAAGCTCAAGCGTTCTTAGGAAACGCTTGACACTCTTGATCCACTTCCCCTTTGTACCTGTTCTGCCATGGACAGTTGTACTTGCAAACTACTTAAGCGTCTTCTTGATAGGGAGACTTGATACAAGTTGATTCATTTTCTTCTAGTGGATATGAAACTATCAAGACTCATGTCCTGTCCTTGGAGCCACTTCCTCCTCTTAACAAAGCTTTTTATCTCATTCATAAGATTGAAAATCAGAAATTGATTTCTGACGCTGAAGCCAATGCATATGCTAGCTCCAGGGTTCATAAGAATGCAGGTAACAGATATAAAAAGACAAGGGCAGATTCTGCAGGTGGTGATGGTTATGTCAAATTATGTGTTTACTGCAAAGCAGATTGTCACATAGTGGATGTATGTTGTAAGACCAAAAATTGTACCCACTGTGGAAAGAGGGGATACACCATAGATTATTGCTTTGATCTCAAAAAGGGGAAGAATCAACATAAGGGAAAGAACATCAGGCGGTCTGCTCATAATGCTGAGACTGTACCAGTTGCTTCTAAACCTTTTATCTCTAAAGAGAACTCTCCTATTGAACCTGAAGGATCTTATTATGCTCAGAACTACGTGCAAGATCCTCATCTTATTACTTTCATTGCCGATTCAGTCTACCAGAAGCTCATGAAATCTTTTGCAGACCTTCCTTCCACTTCTGCAACTGTTAACTTTGCAGGCATAACACCTGATACTTATGTCTCCTCAGTTGCATCCATATACAATGTGCATTCCTGGATAGTTGATTCAGGTGCATCAGATCATATTACACCTTTTGAGCATATTTTGACTGATCTTTATACTCTGCCTAAACCTGTGGGTATCGCTCTACCTGATGAGACCATTAAAATGGTTTACAAGGCAAGAACAATGAAGCTTATTGAACACACTACAAGAAATACTGTCCCAGGCGTCCGCCTAATTGGCGTCCTTGGCATGTGGACGCCTAAATGGCGTCCGAAAAGTCCGTCGGGCGTCCGTTGTCGGACGCCGGACTTGGCGTCCGACTGAAGATGAGGATGGCTGAAGTTGAGGACAAAAGACGTCCACAGTCGGACGCCATTTAGGCAAAATGGCGTCCGCTGTCGAACGCCAATTGACGTCCGCATGTGGCGTCCGACAGCGGACGCCATCTGTCTTCAGTATGGCGTCAAATACCCGCTGCCCCCCCCTCTCCCCCTTCATTTCCTAAAAACAAAAATCGCTCTCTACCTTCTCCCTCTACACTCGCCGACCCAAATCCCTCCCCATCTCAATTTTTCATCCTTTCTTCCTTATTTTCGGTATGTTTTCTTACTTTATTTCGTTTCTATTTAATTTAATTAGTTCATATTCTTCATTGTTAGGGTTATTTGTTGATAGTTATTAGTTAATTTCGTTTAGGTCTAAATTTCGATTAGGTTGATTAGTTTAGGCCAAGTTCGATTAGGTTGATTAGTTTATCCCAAACTCGATTAGTTAGATTATTTTTGCCCATCACTATTTTGACTAGGGTTTGATCAATTTGGTTTAAGCCCGTGAGGTTTTGTGTGACTTAAGACGGACCAAAAGGTGTCGTAATAATGCCGGATTTTCCCGAAACCACTTCTATCTTGATCGGGGTTGTGAATAGGTGTTAGCGGCGCTTTCGGAATTTTGATATCTGTATCCTAAAATTTGACCCTTTTTTGACCTGTTTAAGCTGTTTCTGTGTGCCCTAAGCCATGAATTGTTGTGTTTTGTTCGGTTGAATTGGGTTTACATTATATTGATAAATTAGCTAGGGTTTTTGTAAATTGGGATTAAATTGTGATTAAATTCGGTGACTAATTTTTTTAAGGAATTGAGTTTACTAAATTTTTGTAAGGTCAATTCTAAATTAATAATACATTTGGGTTTACTTTGACATATTAGTTAGAGAAATTAAGTTTAAATTAAATGGTGATTAAATATTCATTTAGTAAGTTATAAATTAAAGTAGGGAAATTAAACTTTAATATGTTATATATATTTTTTGAACATAGAAAATGAAGAGAATTGAACGGAAATGGATGTACGAGGGAAGACTTGATAAAAAGAGATGTCCAACCGTCGAATTTTTGAGGGGTGTCGAGTCATTTGTCGAGGTCGCTAAAAAGTCGGTAGACTACGCATCGAGGGGGGAGGTTAGGTGCCCGTGTACTAAATGCAAGAACCTAAAATTTCTTGAGGTCCTTGTAGTGAAGGAACATGTCATCTATAGTGGTTTTTCACCCGATTACTATTATTGGATTTGTCATGGTGAGTCATCTCAGTCTGAGGGAACCGAAAACCATCACGATGAGGGGGGATTGAGAGGTATGATAGTTGATGTTGTGGAGTGCAACTTGTTTAACTCACCTAACCCACGAGACTCACCTAGCCCACGAGACTCACCCAACCCACAGGATTCACCTAACCCACAAGAGCCTAACCCACGAGCAAAGGCTTTTTTTGACATGTTGGAAGCTTCGGAGAAACCGTTATACGGAGGGTGCGATGTGACTTTGTTAGAAGTCGCGTCTATGGTAGTTAGCCTTAAATGTGAGTTCAACCTGCCCTTTGCTTGTGTCGATGGTATTGCTGCCTTACTCGAGAGAGTTATTCCAAAAGACAATATCATGACCCGATCATTCTACACAACCAAAAAGGTTGTGAAGGGACTTCAACTCCCGCATCAAAAGATTGACGCTTGTCCAGATGGGTGCATGCTATTTTGGAAGGACGATGCGATGCTTGATGAATGTAGGAGATGTGGTAAGGGTAGGTATAAGATGGTCGAGGGGGACCTGTCCAGTATAGATGGATGTACCCATTTGAAAGGTACGTAACTTTTAGTAACTTCATTTAAAAAAAAAATAAGCTTAACTAATTTGTATTGATTCAAATATATAACTTGTTTATTTAGGTTCCTGAATCATTTGAAGAAGAAAATTGGTAACAAGGCTAGGGTAGAAGGTTCTATTTGTAATGCATATTTGACAGAAGAGATTGCAAACTTCTGCTCCCTCTACTTCGATAAAGATGTGCAAACAAAAACCAAGAACCTGAACCTAGGACATTCGGTGTCCATTGACCCCACTATACCCGAATTTTTTCAAAAGAAGGACGATGAAGGAACTTCATCCGTTGAGGGTTCTAGGACACTAGATGAGAAAGAGTACAACCGAGCGCACCTTTACCTACTTTCGAATTGTGAGATCTTAGAGCCTTATGAGAAACAATTTGTAACTGAATATGTCGCTGCGAACCCTGCCGTGAACCCTGATGACGTTTGGAGTAAGCACGACGAACATTTCCCGAAGTGGCTCAAGGATCACGTAGTTGCCTTAGACATACGTGATGATTTGGTTAGAAGTTTGGCATTCGGTCCAGTGCGAGTGGTTAAAACCTGGAACCGGTACTCGGTGAACGGGTTCAATTTTCACACATTCAACTACGGGAAGAACAAGGCTAGATGCAATTTTGGCGTGAGTGTGTCATCTCTTGATGGTGATGAGTACTATGGTATTTTGGAGGATATTTTTGAGTTGTGTTACGCTGGCAAAGAACGAGGGTATAGAGCTGTAGTATTCAAGTGTGAGTGGAAAGACAGCTCCGTGAACGGGACCCGAGTGCATGAACGTTACAAGATTGTGGAAGTTAATCACACAAGGAAATATCCTACGTACGATCCGTTCATACTCGCGCATCAGGCGAAGCAAGTCTATTTTGCTCCTTCTCCTTACACGAGAAATGACAGAAATCAAAGTCAATGGTGGGCAGTCTTTACGACTAAACCACGGGGACAAATAGACAGTTCTCTGTTCCAGGAAGATGCGGCTTCAAGTGGTACACGCTTATCTTCTATTGAAGAGAACATATTTTCCGTACAAGATCAGAATGAAGGGGCAGAGGAAGATTTTGAGGATGACGATGATGATGGACAAAGAGAGTACATGGTCAGGGATGTTCCGGAGAACCTTGAGGAGGATGACGGACACGATGAAGAGAACTCAGAGGACGATCAAGTTGGGGGCTCGGAGAACGAGGAGGAGGATCAGACTGAGGAGGATGAGGCTGAAGAAAATGACGACAGCGACGGTGACTACTAGAGTTGTTGTATGTTTAAATGTTTACATGGTTAAGTTATTTTGATGTTTACTATAGTAGGCTATTTTACTTGAATAAAGTTAGAATGAAATTGTTGATGACATGGCTAATTGTTGTTAACATTGTTTAATTTTTTGACAGGTTAATATAATGGCAGGCGGTAGATCGACTAGGAGACGTGGTGGGGGTAGTAGGTCTGCTCACATGTCCACCACTCAGCAGGAGGACGAGGAGGTGGTCCCCGAAACGGGACCGGAGCAGACCGCTGAGCAGGAGGAGGAGGTGCAGCAACAGGGGCCGGATGAGGTGCTGGAGAAGGACGAGGAGGGGCGGTATGTTCTCAAGCCAACAGGCACATGGTAATATAATCTAACTTGTTGATTATTCTTTTGTAAATATTCATTTTTGGACTACATTTTGTATGATTGACTGCATATATGGTTTTCTCGACTCGGTGCAGGTTTCTGCACAAAGAGGTCGTCAAAGGCTGTACCAACAGCTTCATGGTCGACAAAGGGCAAGGGTATGCTAATTGGTCTCAGGTACCGGCTGAGATACGAGAGTGGTGGTTCAACCAGTTCAAGGTACGTGGATTGTTTTTGCTCCCGAGTTTTTATTTTATAATCTGGACTTTGTAAATATTTTTCATACTACTTATTAATCTGTCTTGACTGTATAGTTCAAGTTCAGCTGGGCCTCAGAGTTTGATGGTAGGGTCTGGGAACGGTATAATGAAACGTGCACACGACGTTTCGCCTGTGTGATGAATAAACGACGTACGCGGGGGACTCCGTTGAAGGACCTTAAAGGTGTTAGTTATTTTTTTTTGGGTAATCAATTTTAACAAATAAACATCTAACTTCAATCTTTCACTGTATTAAATAATATATTGGGTCGTCATATTTTAGGGGAGGCGTTGGAGAGATGGATTGCCTATCACGATCAGAAAGAGTTTAAGGTGAGGTCCGAAATTGCCCAAAGGAACAAGTTGAAGAACTGTGACCATGAGGGCCAAGCGAACCCGACACATCATCGGGGTTCTCAGTCTTCTTTCACTCGTGTCAAGAGAGTATGATTTCCACTAATTAATACCGTACTCTTCCTTGAATAATCGTAAACTACGTTTGCGTAATTTATATTTGCCTAACTTTCGTACTAATTTAATAGCTGCGTGCTGAGCTCGGGAGGGAGCCAACCGCGGCGGATATATTCTACGACATGCATGGACAGACCGATGAAACAGGGACTACCTTCAAGTCGAAAAAGGATCAGGCGACCTGGGTGAGTACTAAATCGACTGTAGGTGATGGATAACTATCTTCAATGATTTCATCTAATAATAACTTCAATTGAGATCGTTCTTCTGTACGCAGGACGCCTACCAACAAGAGATGGAGAGACTCGAGGCCGATCCTGATGTTGAGGAAGTCAACCCAAACGAGATTTGGTTCAAGGTCGTCAAGGGTTACAGGAAAGGGAGTGTGTACGGTGTGGGAAATGCACACGGTATGTACTTCAGACCTCCCACATCGCGTCTGAGCACCTCCACACAAATGGAGTACACGCCGGCCGGATCTCAGCAGCCCGATCCGGAGAAGGAGCAAATGAAGGAGCAACTGAAGGAGCAGGCGGAACACATCAGGAAAATGCAGGAACAGATGGCCATGTTTCAGGCCATGTTCGACAAATGCAACCAAGGTCCTCCCCCACCCCCTCCAGACGACAGAGACCCCTTTAGCGGGGGTGGCGGTAACTCTGGTGCTGCAGCTAGCTTCACAGTTAGTTGATTGTTTGTTGTTGTTGTTGTTGTTTTAACTGTATCTTTGAACTACTTTACACTTGTGTACCTTCAAACCGTACGTTAAATCTGTTTATATAAGTTTTTTCAGCATAAATGAGTCGAGAGATGAACTCTTTTGGTTGACTGAGCTTGAATGTGGTTGAGGTATTGTGGATAGTCGACATTTGTGGTTGAGTTTTGGTTTATTTTGCAGGTTTTGGCTAAACATTGAACGCATGTTTACGGTCATGCAACAGCGTAAATAGCGTCCGATACCGGACGTCATAGCAGACGCCAGGGGACACTATAATGGCGTTCGACTGCGGACGCAGGATGTTCGTGGGTGGCGTCCACAGTCGGTCGCCAACTTCAAGCCCCAGGCGTCCGACAGTGGACACCACTCGGAGGCACATGACGTCCACAGTCGCTCGCCAGCTTGGCGTCCACTGTAGGTCGACGTTCGTCCTGGCGTCCAATAGTGGACGCCCCTTTTAAAAAAGGGCGAGCCGGCGTGGCTTCCGCTTTCTGGCGTCTGTTTGCGGACGCCCATCGCCTTATGGCGTCCACTGTCGGTGCCCACCAGGTGGACGCCGAGGACAATTATTCTTGTAGTGACATATTGTTCTTCATCATGTTCTGCTAATGCCCGAATTTAAGCAGAACCTTCTTTCCATTGGTAAACTCTTAGAGCATTCTTCTCTTCTTGCCACTTTCACTAAATCTCTGGTTTTATTCCAGGATCCTTCCAGTAAGGTCACACATGCTCAAGCTAAGAAGATTGATGGCCTTTACAAATTTGATACAAGATCCCCTAGCTGTCATAGCATTGCTTCCAGTTCTAATAAACAATGTTGTAACATTCGTGAGTCTGTTGTGTCTAACTTAGATAACTTTGAGACACTTCATGCTAGGATAGGTCACTCTTCTGTAGAGAAACTTGGTCATATTCCAGGAATTTGTCGTCCTTCAAAGGACTTCTTTTGTGAGACATCTATGTTGTCTAAACACCATGTACTTCCTTTTTCTAGAAGTGATTCTCGTGCTACCAGCTATTTCAACTTGATTCACATGGACTTTTGGGGTCCCTATAGAGTACCTAGTCTTAATGGTGCTCGTTTTTTCTTACTATTGTGGATGACCACTCAAGGTGCACTTGGACTTACTTGCTTCACAACAAAACCCAAGTTCCATCTCTAATAAAAGATTTTCTTGCACTCATTCAAACTCAGTTTCATAAATCAGTCTAAGTCATTAGATCTGATCATGGTACTGAGTTTGTTCAACTTTCCTGCAACTTGATTTTTAAGAACTTAGGCATTATCCACCATAAGTCTGTCATTGGGAGGCCTCGCAACAAAATGAGAGGGTGGAAAGAAAACATAGACACTTTATTGAGACTGCCAGGGCATTGCGCATTCATGCTAATCTTCCTGTCAAATTTTGGGGGGGATTGTGTTCTTGCTGCAACTTTTCTCATTAATAAAATGCCAACAACTATTTTTAAAATGGCAAACTCCCTTTGAAGTCCTTTACAAAACACCACCTACTTATGAGAATTAAGAGTTTTTGAATGCTTGTGTTATGCTACAAAGCCCACTACACATAGAGATAAATTTGCAGCCAAGGCCCGTAGGTGTGTGTTTATTGGTTATCCCTTTGGAGAAAAAGGGTACAAGTTGTATGATTTGGACACTCATACAGTCTTTGTCAACAGGGATGTGGTTTTCAAGGAAACAATCTTTCCTTTTAAGCCCGATTCCTCTATTACTCAAGGGTCTTTACCTTCTGTGCAGAAGTCTTCTCCCCTTGTCCAAATTGCAGACCCTATTATCTACCCTCTTCTTTCCACATTGGATTCTTTAGCTACTCCTGCTAATATCCCACATGCTACTCCTATCACTCCAATTTCTGCTAGCACTCCGCATACTTCATCAGAAAGTCAAAATTCACCTCATGTCTCTTTTGACAACAATATACAAGCTACTCCTAGTATTGTATCTTCAGAAGTTGTCTCTTCTCTTCACATTCCTTCTTTAACGAGGTTTACCAAAAATATCCAACCATCCACCAGAAATGAAGGATTTCATTGTCCTCTCAAGTTGCCCCGAGTTAATCCTGATACTTCAACTTCTTCTTCCTCTTCTTCTGTGGCTTTCCCTACCAAAATTCTTCAAGAACTATTTGATATGGAATATGTAGCTACTTTAGCTACTGTATTTCAAGCCTCAGAACCATCAACCTTTAATCAGGCTCAGGCTGATCTCAAATGGGTTGAGGCTATGCAGAAAGAATTGACAGCCTTAGAGACTAACCACACGTGGGAGTTGGTTCCTCTCCCATCTACACAGAAAGCCATCGGATCCAAATGGGTGTATAAGATTAAACATTGGGCTGATGGATCCATTGAGCGATACAAAGCAAGGTTGGTTGCTAAAGGTTTTACTCAAGTAAAAGATAAGGATTATAAGGCTACTTTTTCACTTGTGGCTAAATTCACCACAGTAAGAACACTTCTTGCTTTAGCATCAGCAAAGGGGTGGCCTCTTCACTAGTTAGACATCAATAATGCCTTCTTACATGGGTATTTGGATGAAGAAGTCTATATGAAACCTTCTCATGGGTATGACACAGGGTCTCCTAACCTGGTTTGCAAGCTAAAAAAAATCCATTTATGGTTTTAAACATGCTTCGCGTCAATGGAACATTGAGCTCACTAAACATATTTTAAGCCATGGTTTTGTTCAGAGTAGAGAAGATTATTCTCTGTTTCTTAAGCATCATGACGATTCTTGGCTACTAACTTTAGTATATGTTGATGACATCATGCTCACTGGTAATGATGCAGCACGCATCACACATACTAAATCAAGTTTGGATAGTAAGTTTACCATTAAGGATCTCGGTCTTATGAGATACTTCATTGGTCTTGAAGTAGCAAGGAACTCTACTGGTATCACCTTGAACTAAAGGAAATATGTCCTTGATATACTTAAGGACATGAAGATGGAGGAGTTTACTGAAGCATCTTTCCCTCTTCCTCAAGGTCTCATATTGTCTGTGGAAGAGGGTGAACTTCTCCCAGATCCTGATTTAAATCTTACCAGACCTGATTTGTCCTTTTCTGTTCAACACTTAAGTCAGTTCTTGACCCAACCACGCCTTCCCCACTTACATGCCGCTATTCATGTGGTTCGATACTTGAAGGGTCCAATCAATACTTGCTTGTCTTACCCAGCTGACAATGACTTATCTGATCTCTGGTTGCCTACAGTGATTCTGATTGGGGCACTTGTGTATTCAGTCGCCGCTCGGTTAGTGGCTATACTGTGCTTCTGGGTGGTTCTCTCATATCATGGAAAACAAAAAAACAAAAAACTGTAAGCAAGAGTTCTACTGAAGCAGAGTATCGTAGTATGTCTTATGTCACGAGCGAGTTGGTATGGCTACATGCTCTGCTGAAAGGGGTTCATGTTCACTCTCAGTTGCTCATTCCACTTCACTGTGATAATAAAGCTGCAGTGCACATTACTGAAAATCTGGTTTTTCATGAGAGAACGACACACATATATCGAGATCGACTGTCACTATGTCCGCGACAAATTCCTAGAACAGTTCCTTGTTCCCAAATTTGTCCGAAGAGGTGCTCAACTTGCAGGCATAATGACGAAGCCACTAGGGTCTGAATTGCATCACTTCATCTCATCCAAGCTAGGCCTTCGTTCTCTGAACTTGGTTCCAGCTTGAGGAGAGGATATGAACTAGTATTACTAGTTCTCTACTGTACATATTAGTATAGCATACATGTATATATATATATATATATATATATATATATATATATATATATATATATATATATATAGATTACAAGTGTAATAATGTAATTATCACAATATAACATTCTCTCTTATTTACATCTTTCTCTCACTATAACTGCTTTCTCTCTCTCTCTCTCTCTCTCTCTCTCTCTCTCTCTCTCTTTCTATAAGGGTACACGATTACTCTTATTTATAATATAAAGTTTTATCACTTTATTATAATTTTTCGATGTGAGATTATTTTTACTTAAGTTTGTAGTCTTATTAAGAAACTTTTTAAGATTTAAATTTTTTTGATTGATATTTAAGAACGAATGCTTAGTCTCTATTTATAATATAGAATTCATCAACTTATCATAATTTTTCGATGTTGGATAATTTATTTAAATTCTAATCTTCTATCACCTCATCATAATTTTTCAATGTGGGATAATTACTTAAGTTTATAGTCTTGAGAATTCTTTTTAAGAGTATAAAAAAGAATGATTACTCTTATTTATAATAGAATTTCATCACCTTACTATAATTTTTCGATGTGTGATGATTTTAACTTTATAATACTATAATTTTTCGATGTGAGATAATTTAAATTTGTAGTCTTATATATTAAAAGTTTTTTTAAGACTCAAAAGTTTTTTTGTCGATATTTAAAACCGAATGATTACTCTTATTTTTTATAATATAGAATTTCATCACTCCATCATAATTTTTCGATGTAAGATATTTTAAAGTTTTTCTTGGTCGATATTTTTTTTTTTTTTTGAAAGTTCTTGGTCGATATTTAAAACCAAATGATTACTTTTATTTACAGTATAATATAAAATTTCTATCACCTCATCATAATTTTTCGATGTAGGATAATTACTTAAGTTTATAGTCTTAAGAACTCTTTTTGAGATTCAAAAGTTTTTTTTGTAGATATCTAAGAATGACTGATTACTCATATTTATAATATAGAATTTCATAACCATATTATAAAATGTTGATGTGAGATAATTTTACAACTTCTATATGTAATAAATTTATCACATTTTTTTCGAACAAATAATATGAAATCTATACTCTAATTATGAAAATATTTTCTACCACGAATCTACTTATTTTATTTTTATAATTTTTTTACGATAATTTTTTAAAAAAAAGAACTTTAAAGGTTTTTTACTTAAAAATTGTAAAACATCACATTAATATAATAGATTAAATATGTATTCTAATAATCAAAAGATTCTCTAGTTGATTTTATTATTATTTATAATACTTTCCTAATTACCGTATCATACCATACGTATGTAATACATATCGTACAAATTACTACTTTGTATATTATTTTATTATAGATTTAGAATTTTAGAACTACCTAAAAATTTTCTTGGAATACCTAGATCAAAAGAAAACTAGTTATATTTGACGAGTTTATTGATAATTCATTAATTTTTACAGTGACAAATAAAAAGAATCGTTCTATGGACTTCTATAATTGTAAAATACTCTGTATATCACTTAAAAAGTTGTAAAATTATACCAGTAAAATTCTTTTAAAATAACATTCATATGATCACTGCAAGTTTCACAAAAAGTAGTCATATACTCGTATTTTGATGATGCGAATACGCAACGGAATTAAATAAAAAGGATAAGAGTTTGAAAAGTTAGACCTATAGCTTGACAATCACGAGTTCAAGACAAGACCTATTGACTCGAAACTCAAGAAAACAACGCTAGAAACCTCGTTCAAGCGATGTAAAGTGAATTGTGCACAACAATTCGAACAAACACACGTTTTTTGTATTATGAAAATTCACTGCCTTCTACAGAGAAAAAGATGGCTATAAATAGCCGAGTAAGACAAGCTTTATCGGGTGTTACTAGCAAATGAAAAGTCATCCAATTACTTGACTAATTAAGGATATTAAACTACTAATTATTACTAAATAAATGGCCAACTAAAAGCTAACAACTAAATACGAGTAGGTATTAATCCTACCAACCCTTTTAGCTATGTCGATCACAAACTCATCGGTGCCATCCATAATCGCATCATTTAATAAATTGAGAAGTATGTCAGTGTCGAGAAGCATGAAGGACATATTTAAATAGTACGGAGTAATATTTATATTTAGAATACACATTTTAGAGGTGATCAAACAGCCCAGGCCCACAAGCCCAACCCGGCCCAGCCCTATATTTAAGAGGGTTTGGGCTATGATTTTCGGCCCATACCCAAAGCCCGGCCCTAAAGGCCCATGCTAAAAGTTGGGCTGGATATGGGCCGTGTTTAAGGCCCTAAGGCCCGGCCCTAAAGGACCATCCGAGATTCATATTATATTATTATAATGTATTGAAATATGGTAAGGAGAAGTCAAATTGCTACTTTACTTGTTAGTTTTTTAAATAACTTGTTAATATTTGTTCCTCTATTAATTTGTACTAGTATAGGACTCGTGCAAAAGCACGGCTTCCGTAGGAGTTTCATGTCGTGTTAGTAATATCATATACTAATAGTGACATATTGTCTACATTTTTATTTGATTAAAAGTTTATGTGAAAATATGTACTCAAACGAAGGGGTCTTCTTTGTCAAAATTTCACTGAAATTCAAAAATTGGAAACCATAAATAGGTACGGGGATTTCATCAGAAATTCTAATAGTAATCAGTCTACAGAAATTAATCTTGGGTTCGTAGTGACATGTTTTGAACTTGTCTATGATTTTTTATTACACCAAAGTTTACAATGGTAAAAATCTTTCCTTCCTTGAGTACACTTTCATATTCGCGTAATTATTTAATTTTCCAAGATTAGCGATGATTTTATTTGCTTGTTTATTGCGTAATCTTTCAAACTTCTTTTAATCTTAGGCTATACTATACATGATATTATTTGATTTGCATAATCATTCAATCTCTTTAATCTCTATTATTCTTAACATATAAACGACGATATTATTTGATTTGTTTAATCTTTCAAACTCTATAATCTGCATACTTAAGAGAGTCACGAAATTATTTTATTTCCCAAGATTATTTTCCCAACATTGCTATAGTTGCTTGATCTTATACTTATGCAAGATCATTTCTATAAATGAAGCTAATGATTGCCTGATTTATATTTTATGAAAGATTGTTTCTATAGATGAAGCTAATACATAGTTAGGCGGGAAACGATGCAAGGAGAGCTTGACACGTGTCTAGTTCTTTTTCATTGGTTTCTCATTTAGTATAATAAAAGATGGTACCGAGAGTGATAGACGAGAAGTCAAATTGCTACTCTACCGGTGGTCACACGTTAATAAGCTAATTAAAACAACATTAACATAGATATCGTCTAAGTATGTTAAATAAAAATTAATATTTCAATTTATCATGATAATATCCATGTAAATGTTGCTTTAATTAGCTTATTAACGTGTGTCTAGTGGGCACACGTTAGAAAAATTGGATTATAAATTTGTATAATTGGTAAAAAAAAACTAACAATATACCTATGCAAATAATATGGCCCAGAAAGCCCATTTGGCCCAGAGGCCCATTAAAAGCCCTCTAGGGCTGGGTATGGGCTCCTTAAGAAGACCCAATCAAATGGGCCGGCCCAGCCCAGCCCATGTGATTGGGCTGGTTTTTACCTCAAGCCCGACCCAAGCCCGGTCCAGCCCAGCCCATGATCACCTCTAACACATTTCATGTTATTAATTAGTTAAAGTCCCTATTTTTTTCCTTTTTTTTACAAAAGATTAGCTCTTTATTCATCCGTATCGGGAATAATAAAGATAATTACAAAAGCGGACTAAAGTCCCTATTTTAATTAGGTTAATTTCAAATTATTTTCTCAAATCAAAATGTAAATATGAAAAAATAATGAATTGTTAAATCAACATTTTTTTTAAACAATCAACTAAAAATTAAACTTCTATATGTATCGTATTGGACACGGAGTCTATACTAATTTTAAGATTAATTATGTGGATGATGGTGGGATTTAGAAGAAGAAGAGAATAAAGGAGGTGGCAATGAAGAGTTTTTTTTTTAATTTTGGTTTTTGCTAACGTGTGGTTACTGGGCACATATTAATAAGCTAATTAAAGCAAATTTTAACAATGATATAATTATGAGAAATTGAAATATTAACCTATATTTTCCATACTTAATAATATACTTATTACGCGCTTATTAAATTTGCTTTAATAAACTTATTAACGTGTGCCCAATTGACACACGTTAGAAAAACAATATTAAGTATTACTCCTATTAACGTTATTAATACGAGTAATATTTGTCCAATGTCATAGGACATAAGTTGTATGTCACTGACACATAGACGTTAACCTGAAACAATGGGCGACATGTGGATGTTAACCTAAAGTAATTAGTGTTATTAATACGGGTAATATTTGTCCAATGTCATGGGACATAATAAGTGCCATGTCACTGACACATGCACGTTAACCTGAAACAATGGGCGACACGTAGATGTAATAGGTCAGAGTGGGTCTATTTTGAGAATAAGGTATTCATTGTTAGGTTTATTATGAGTTAAAACATACTTGTAGTTAAGATTACTTTTGAGAAAATAGACAATAGTTGAGATTATTCTCATTAAATAACAATTTTCATTATCCATTTTCCTTATTTGTCCACCCCAAATTAATTATTCCCTATGTATATAGTGAACTTTAACTTCTACGGAGTGTTTTTTTTGTTTCTTAATTATATTCATAGGGCCCTAAACAAAGAGGTTCACAAGCTGTCTAAAGCTAAGGACTCTTTCTGTCTAATTAAAGCTGTGAATTTGTGAGAGGATTTAGTGGGAAAGGGGGAAGTTTTTGGAGTTGAGAATGTTAGTAATAGTGAGGGTAATGTCAGCAGTGAATGTAATGGTACGGGAGTTAAAGTTAGGGATGGGAATCTGGAGACTAAGTGGGAAAGTAGTCATTGCTGGTAATGGCAATCGTCTGATGAGGAATTCGGATAGGGCTTTACTTGAGCGTAATTTGAGTGATGAAGAGCGGTTTGGGAGGAGTAGCTAGATGGACGAGGTTACTTTAATTTGAAGAGATCAGATGAGGTCGTCTTGGAGTTCAAATTATTATGTTGGTCAAGGCCCGTCCAAATATATATTCCTCCGTCCTCCTCAGATTCAAATTATAATAGAGAATTGAAGCCCCTGCTAGCTAGAGGCGGTACGTACTAGGGGTGAAGACGTAGTGGATCCTGGTCTGATCTAGTCTGGTCTGGTCGAGAGGAGCTAGCTAGCTAGCTAGCTATTGAAGGTGGAAGAGTTGAAGGATGAGTTGAGTAGGGTTCAAAGTGACAACGACAAGTTCCATGAAATTAAAGGTTCCAATACAACTTCTGATCTGATCTGATCTCTAGAACCTTATGTGGAATCCAAGGATTATTTTGATGATCATCCAGGTCCAGGGCATCTGGATTTCGCCGGGTTTCAAGACAGTTTTCTGCATCTAATAAGCATGCAATGCAATGCAATGTTAGCTGCTAATGGGGTAGCTTACATACAAGCAATGGATCATTACCATGACCCCTATGCACCTCCCAATACTAATTATGTACGAAATGGCTACTCATGGGTACCAAGTACCAACTCCGATCCATCCATGCCCGAATTATGATTACTCCTTTGAATCTCAAATGTTTATGATACCTCCACAAATTAAAGCTACATACAAAAAGATCTAAACTTTTTTTTATATCTAAACAATAATAAATTAAATTCTCCCTCCGTCTCGATCGTTCATTTATATTCTTTGATTAAAACACAACTAATGAATGAGACGGGGGAGACTGGAGAGTAGTATATTTTCGAAACTAATACTCCGTAATTACTTTCTTCAAAGATACCCTAATCAAGATTTTATTCACTTTTAAAAAAAATATACTACAAGTACTATTTAATATCCAAAAAAATGTTAAAGTTCAAAAATTGTTTTCATCTCTTAATTCCAGTGAGTTTAAGTGTTTGTTGATGGAAATATCCCTCCTCAAAATACGACTCTCACCCCCTCCTTTCTTTTTCTTTCATTTCAGTTTTCATTCATAATAAAAAAAATCCCAAAAATAAACTTAAATCTTCCTCCACTCTCATCCCTCCTTAGCTTGTTTACATTTTTCAAACCTCTTCCGAAATTTTCCATTGTCCACGAAGTTTGTATCACAACAAAATGACCACAATTTTTTTTTTTTTTTTTTTTGCGGACCTCAGCAACAATTCTACCACTTGATTCCAAGACATCTTACCTACAACAACTTCTTCAACAATGTCGATTTTCCAAAAAAAATAAAATTAAAAAGTTTAATAAACAAAACGAACCACAATAACAATAACATAATGGCTAAATTTTGGGGGCTGCAAAAAAGATTAGCCCTAAATCACAAGTGAATGAATGAATGAACCCTAGTAGCCAACCAAATTAATTGTATTTACAAAATCAATAAAAATTAATTTACCTAAAGAAAAGGAAACTTTGAATATCAAAACCAACTTGGATTATTACATTGGTGTGGGATGAAAGATTTAGTTACACTTAAGATGAGAATATAAAGGAATGGGAAGAAGGGTAATAAGGTAAGGGAGGGTACTTTAATTTGGGTATGAAATGACAAAAAATAAGACCAAAAATTCAAATTGGTCGGAATAACTCGCCAGAATTAAGAGATGCAAACCAATTTTGAATTTAACATCATTTTGGGTATTAAATATTTTTTTTTTAAAAAAGAAAGTAGTAAATTTTAACGAGTGTATCGTTGAGGTGAGTAATTATTAATTTACTCTGTTATTAATAATAAAATTCATAACAAGTTAAATAAATAAAAATAATCAAGAAAATGAATTAAATAAAGGGGCGATGTATTATTTGATTCGTACAAGGCGGTTTCACATTAAAGATCTGGCGATGTGATTGATGCGTGATTGCCACGCACGCATCAATACATCTGGTTAAATTTAATTTGTACTGCGACGACTAATATATCATTTTAAATAAGATTAATTTTTTCATCATGAACAGGTAAATTAATTAATTAATTAATTAATTTTTTCTAAAAAGAAATTGTACACTGTATATAATAAATAAAAAGAAGCAAGATTACTTGGTGCTTGCAAACTCATAGAGTTTTCCAGTGCTAGAGAATATAATCAATCCAACTTCAGCATCACAAAGAATGGATAACTCTCTAGCTTTCTTCAGTATTCCACTCCTTCTCTTTGAGAAAGTTACTTGCCTGCTTGTTGTGTTGTCTATCCTTTTTATTTCAATCTTTCCTCTCCCCATTTCCCCCCAATTCAACCTAATTAATCAATTAAAATATCATACATTTATGTATATATAACCCTAATAATATGTACGAGTATAAATCAGATGAAATCGAAATAAAAAACTTTCATATAATTTCCGGATCGAGAAAAGGGAAAAAAAAACATCAAAAATGAGAGCAAATTTATGCCCAACAGTTCTGTTCTAACCCTAGCTACTAGCTAACCAGAAGTTAAAATGAAACCATGGTTAGCTTACAAATGAATGTTTAAGTATTTGTAATAATTCCAAGAAAAATGAAAAAAATGAGTAGGTCAATAAATAATATAATCCTCCTAAATAAATTTCAAAAACAGGCACTACTACTACAGAAAATTAAAGATGAAATAATAAGGAAGAAGAAAACTTTATTAATTTGGTTTAATTTAGAGGATGAAATAAATGAAGCATATGCTATACTAGTACTAGTTTGTATGGAAGAAGGCGTGATATAATGATGAAGAAAACAAAGCTTAATAATAATAGTACAATAATTAGTATTAGAATTAGAAATAGAAAGAAGAGAAATTATTATTACTACTCCAGAGCAGTAAATATAATTAATGAAAATGGATCTGATAACATAACATAACATAAGATAACATAACATAACATAAGATTATGGGAGGTTGTACTATATTTGGTCCATGGACTAAAGTTGCCCAACAAAAGTTTCAAAAAGAGAGAAGGATTGACTTACTAAATGAGTTGATGAGCAGCTTTTGCGTTAAGGAAGGACAAAATAATTTGGGAGAATATGACTTTCAATTAACTCATGTTTCTCCTGTGTTTCTTCTTATGTATTTCTCTCTAAAATAGAAGGCCTCTTATTAAACCCCTAGTGGGTTTTGTTTATCATTTTAAAAGTGCTTCATTGGTTGGCTTTCCAAAACATCACAACATTTTTTATTAATCGAAGATGTCTTAGTCGGTTGTGATCAAGACGACCGACCGTGTTGTAGATAATCAGTTGGACCTCATAGAGTTTTCACACAACAACAAGTCAACAACTCGCACGCCAATATTCAAACAACCCCGTTTGAGGCACTGTATGGGCGGAAGTCTAAGAGTCATGTGTGATGAGATGATAAGGTCGACACAATAGTACTGGCCCCTAGATGGTTGGGGATATGGTTGAACGGTCCAAATGATTTGATGGAAAAGGCGATGAGTTGCTCAAGATCGCCAGAAGAGTTATGTTGACCTTCATCGCTGGGATATGGAATTCCCCGTGGGTGATAAGGTCCTACTGAAGGTATCACTTATGTATGGGGTTATGAGGTTCGGTAAGAAAGGAAAATTGGGTCACGATTTCATTGGCTCGTATGAGAAGTTGGATATAGGGATGAGCAAAATCCGGTCTGGACCGGTCCAAAGCAGAATCTACCGGACTGAAATCAGAATTAAAAATTCTGATTTGGTCTCCGATCCAATAATGCTTACTAACATATTAATCCGTGGCTCAAAAATACGAGGAAGAGAGACAAATGAATGGCCGAATATGAGCCACATATTCATGGCTTAAAAAGAAAAGGGGGCAAAAAGAATGATTCGGTCCAAAAAGGAAGGAGAGAATATAATAAGTCAGACTCAAAGGAAGTATAGGTCTTGTATTTAGGGTTACAAGGGGAGGCAGATGTATTAAGTCTCGATCGAGCGACCTCATCATCCTACTAAGGCCCTGTTCTTTGGCGTTTGGTTCGCAGAGGGGAAAGGGAATGTGATTAGGAAAGGGAAACAAGGGGAAAGGAAAGAGATTGCCCTCAATTTAACTTGTTGTTTGGTTCAATCTTGGAAAAGAATGATATTACCCTTTGTTCCTTTGTGGTCGTTTGGTTACAATTGGGAATTAAATTTTTTAACATGTTTTCTTTATTATATCGATTTACCTTATTTTTTTCAATATTATTTTTTACCGACTTTTTCCTACTTATTTTTTAAAAACATTTTCAAAACAACCTATATTTTTGTCATATCGAATAACAACAAAATTAATTATGACAATTACATATTTAAAATAAAATTTAACATTAAGTTTTTTTTAATAGTATTATTATTATTATACTCTTTAATTATAATGTTTATATTTAAAAAATATTAAAATCATTTTTTAAAATCATTTTATTATTAAATGATTAAAAAATATTGAAATCATTTTTTAAAATTATTTTAATAATTATTTTGTTATTAAATGATAAAAAAAGTTTTATTAAGTTGAATATTTTTCATCTTCATAATTTAAAATATTAAAATATAATTATTTTTATTATAAATACAAGTGTAATATTTAAATATTAATATTGTATTAATTTTGATAAATTCTCGTTGATCCAACGGGTCAACCCAGGCGAGTCGGGTTTCAACCCTAAATTAATGGGTCATATTGAATTCGGTTCAAACGGGTTACGTGTCGAACAAACGGGTTCATAATCTAAAAAAATGGGTCAGGCGGATCGGGTTTCCGGGTCGGGTCATTAGACAGGTCTAGTGACCCGTACAGGCAGTGAGAGGTGGACGTTGGTGGTGGGAAATCAGAGGTGGGAGATGTGAGGTTGGAGATGTAACGACAATTATGAGAGCAATGTTATGGGGCAAGAGAAAGATATAGGGATGGGGTAATCGGAGGGAAAGAAAATTCTAAACCTTGGGGGGTGAGGTTTTCAATTTAGATGAATATGGGGTTTAGTGAATGGGTGAAATGGGGAAAGAGTTTCATTAATTTGCCCAAACAAACATGTACAAAGGGATTCGGTAAGCTTGTTTCCCTTACCCTTTCAGACACTTTTAGTTCAGTTCAATTCAGTTCAGACACATTCAGTTCGATTAAGTTCAGTTCAGTTCACACTCATTCAGTTCAGCTAAGTAGTTAAGTTAAGTTCAATTCTGTTCTGTTTAGTCAGTTTCAGTCCAAAGGAACAGGGCCTAAGATCCCTGCATCATTTTCAAAACCCTAACCTTTGAGATAAAATCAAGAGATTCACGAAAATTGTAAACCTCAATCTTTCGATTATAAAATAAAATTTTTGTTCCATATTATTTGATTATTGCAGGTGTGGATTTTTGATTTACAAATTGGTGAACCCGACGTGAAAATCTTTACCTCTCATCTCTATCGATGAAGCAATCAAGACTACTTCTCAAGAAGATGTCTACCAACCAAAGTATTACTTTCAACACCCCAAGGAAGACCTACACCGCCGTTCTCCATCAATATCACGGCCTCATCATCTCGAGTAAGCAATCTACTGGAAGTATGAAATGTGCACCAGAGCGAAGGCAAACAAGGTCGCACTCAACACTACTACCAGCTTGCGCGCTGCGCACGTTTCTACTTGGTCACGTAAGATCTCTACTACCTCAATTGCTGCCGCTAAAGCTATGATGCGGCCTCTTATCCTCACACAAGGATGCAATCTCCAAGAGCAACCACCTCCCATCGCAAGCCTAAGGTGTCGCCAAAGAAGAAGGAAACTTCCACTTCTATTAGCACTTTAGTGATGGTAGCTGTAGACACCAAAATTTTATATTATTTCGGTATTTATTTAGGAATAATATCTTTAGTATTTAGAGATAATTATCAATAAATATTGTGATAATATCTTAGATACTTTAGAATATTCTTAGCTTGCTCCCTAAGCTATCCAACTATAAATATAGTTCTCCATCTAGGGTTCTGAGGAGGTCAGATGAAATAAGTCTCAAAACGACCCCATCATCCTACTACCAAATTGTAGGTAAATGGAATAAGTCATCAAAAAGACCCCATCTTCCCTCTACGGATCCAAGTCGATAAGACCTCCGTAGAACTATCAAAAACCTTAACCTTGAGATTGGAATCAAGAGATCCACGAAAGTTGTAACGCTCAATCTTTCGATTATCAAATAAAAACTCGTATTCCATATTATTTTGTATCTGTTATTTAATTATCGCAGGGTCGAAATTTTATGGTTCACAGTAGCTAGTGGTGTCATCAACTAACAAAGAGGTGATTGAGCTTTGCGAGCTAGAAGAAAACTCCCAGTTATCACGGTGACACCGACAAGGACATCGTTCACGAGACCGACACCGAAAAAGATGCAGATGATGACGAGGAAAAGGATGGTGATAAGCCTTCAAAGAACACGATCGGTACTTAATTACACCTAGAACCAGCTGTAAAGTCCGATAGCTAACACAATCATGGCCTAACTCGGTGAAGTTTCTATACACTGTGTAACCATCATTTTTAATCTATTTAATTAATAGATTATCTTTTACTTAAAAGTTACCGAAAATCTCATAATTTTTCAATGGTGTTACACTATAATTGGATAAGGTAGAAATTAAATAGAAGCGATTATCTCCTCTAATTAACTACGGACCAAGTAGTACTATGTTAAGCATTATCTCTTTATGGTAGTGTAGATAATAGATATTAGATATTAAGGTAGGAATTAGGATTTGTAAAGTAAGAAAAATGATTGTTTAACAAAATTTGTAAAAGCCAGGCCAGGGTGGTGACTTTTACTTTGTTTCCGTCATGTTGGAGGCTGTACAATAATGTAAACCTCGGACTTGCACAAATACAGCACAGGTTGGTTCCTAAAACAAGAAAAATCCATCCACTATAATTATTTAATGTAATTCACAGAATCTTTCTTGCTTCTGTCGATCCATGATTTGAGCTACTATAAATATAGTGCCGAGGTTGTTGTAACTTGTGAGTTGTGACACTCCCACTTGTAAATTTTTATATGGTCAATCATACCTACTACGAGTACTATAAATAAATCAAGAAAACAAATAAACACAATGAATGGTGGATTGGTAGCTCCCCTTTCCATTTGTTAATCCATTTCTTCGTAAATAAAGATCCCGGATGACTACTTTTGAACTTTTGTTAGAGTAAATGTAATGATTTGGCTAAACGATTTGTTTAGGAACGAATATGAACGTATTGCAAGTTATGTAGTACGAGTATTATTAGCTGAATCCATTATCGATTTTGTGTTATTTCAAAAAAAAAAATCGTTTTTGGTGTTTGATCGAAACTATTATTTATACCTAATGGTTCCACGTCATCGTATTTAAGTTTTTTTTTTTTTAAAAATTGAATGGTACAACGGTATACTAAAGTAGTAAAATAGATTGATTAGTTTGGGAACGAGATTTTGTACCTACATGCACTTTATAAAAAAATTCTGAAATTTTGGGCCAAACCGTTTCAACTCTTTTATATATTGTTCAAGAATTCATTTATCGTAAAATACTAATAATGAGATGGGTTAAGTTAAGACATATCACAACAGCAGACGAGCTTTTGTCCAGGAGCCATGGAACGACATACGCCACCTTTTCTATAATCCAGACAATAATTCAAACATCTCTGGGCTTCACATTTCTCCGGGAAATCTGGGAAACAACTCCACCGTTCTTTCGTATATATCATTCTCGATGCTTCAACTTCAACACCTTCAATAAATTGGACTCGCAGTTAACAACATACATACATTGTGTTTAAAACAGAAATGTATATCGACATAACCTTATCTATCACTAGTCGAATAGAAACAAAATGTATGGAGCTAGAATATCGAAAAAACGAAACGTGTGCCTCATTTTCCTAAGTAACCATATGAGATGTTATTTAACTTGTTATATCTGTTAAATAGATGAATACCATGTTTAGCATTGAAGATTCTTGATGCTTACGAGTTTTAGGGTTTACTAAAACTATATCGTAAATGATAGTCCATGTTTGTCTTTTAATTTATATTCATTTGAGTATTTTAATAAAAAACAAACAAATGAACAAAACGGAGAGAGTAGAAATTTGTTTCGCAAAGGCTAACTAATTTGGGGCCGTTTGGTTCGCAAAAAGGTATGAGATTGGAATTAGGAATCAAACCAGGGTGGTATGTGGTTGATACTTATTCCTGATACTTGGTGTTTGGTTCATATTTTAGATGATTGAGCATCAAATCCAAAATTCTAGTTTTTTGAAAGGGTTATTTAACAACAATAATACCAACTACAGGGCTTCTTCCCAAAATAATATCAATTTTAATAAATCTGGGAATAATACGTATTATTGGAGTAGTTAAACCAGAATAGTATAGGTAACCATTTACCTGTAGAACCCTTCCACCTTTCTTTTTTACCTTTAATTTTAGTAAACGACAATAATAACAACTATAGATCATCTTTCAAAAATAATTCTAATTTTAATAGATCTGAGAATAATACATATTTTTGAAGTAGTTAAACCAGAGTAGTATAGATAATTAGTTATTGGTAGAACTCGTTCACCTTCCTTTTCGCCTTTAATTTATTTCATATTACTTCACTCTTTTTCACCAACTCAGTGTACAAGGCATTAAATGTCATTAATGTCTTCCGTATTTCTATTCCTTCAACCTCACCAAATCTAGCTAACAACAAAATCTTACACCAAAATCAACACGTTAATCTAAACGAACGTATAGAAAAAAACTGAAAAAGGATGAAGGGTAACGGAGAGAGAGGATGAAGGAGAGAAGTAAGGAGAAGTAGGCCTGGCAAAACTGACCCGACCCGAATAAGCCAAATCGAACCCGACCCGACACCCGAACTGAAGACATGATTTTGATCCGTAATTCGAATTGACCGAAGCTAACCCGAAACTGACCTGACTATTATTATTGAAAACGGGTGGATATCCCTAAAAAAAATTGAAAACAGCAAACCCGAGAATGACTCGAACCCGAAATTATCTGACCCGACCCGAAGTCAATCCGATTATTATAACCCGAAATTGGCTCGACCCGAAGCTGACCCGACACGGTTCACCCGTTATCCAAGTCTAAGGAGGAGGATGAAGGATAAGTAACAAATAAAATTTTAATTAGGTGACCTGATGTAGCAGGTGATAAACTTACTTATACTACTCTTGTTTAACTACTCCAATAATACGTATTATTTTCAGATTTATTGAAATTAGTATTATTTTGGGAAGACGCCGTATAGTTGGTATTATTGTCCTTAAATAACCCTTTTTGAAATTATACTTCCTCTCATCCATTCAATCCTTGACATTGGTTTTTTTCACCACTTTTTAAAAAAATGGTAAAACTAAGGGTATTATTGGTAAATCAAATGGTGTTATGGGTCCACCGAACTTAAAGTAACGAAAAAGTAATGACATTTCGTGTAAATAGAGGAAAGATATGAGGATTATATAAGGTAAAATCTTTTGTCAAAAGAGAAATGTACAAAATTGATTGAATTGTCCATTTATAGTATGTGTACAAAATTGAATGGATGAGAGGGAGTATTTAATAATTATATTTTAAATATATAAAAATTTATATTACACTGACTATATAAAATCAAAAAAAATTAGCATGAATGAAAAAATAAAAAAAAATTCATTAAAAATAACTCGTTTTGGCAATATAAAACGCTGAGTTATATTAATAAAATTTTAAAATAATTTTTTTTTTTAGTATTTTAAATTAGTATTTTTCAATAAAATATTTCATTCATAATATTTTAACAAAAAAATTGGAACAAATTTTTACGGAAAATCAAAAAAGTTTGATTCCAAGGGTTGTACCTTCTCCATTGGGTATAATAAACTCATACTACGAGGGTTTGAGGTATAGGTATCGAAATGAAAAATTTGTCAACCAAACACAAGGTAAATCCATATTTGTACCTAAATTGAGTGAACCAAACGGCCTCTTAGATGGTAATAAATTATTAGACCGACAATAAAAGCATATGGTAAATCTCAAATGAGACTTACTCTAAAAATAAAAGGGTTATTTCATGACAATAATACCAACTATAAGGGGGCTTCTTAGAATAATCCCAACTATACGTAATCTCGTTTTAATATGAACTATGCCTTCATTAATCCCCCATTGATATAGGTGACCGGTTACCTATAAAACGGGTTGAACCTTCCTCTTCTGTTTCGGCTATTGGTTAATTTTTTTTTGAATCTTTCCAAAAATCATCTTCCATTTTTTTTCTTACGATTAATATTATAGAAGCCATGAAAAAATGCTTTAATTTTCTTGTTGTTTTGGCTTTCATGAACGACGACGGAACACTCGAGGACCCTAGAAAGTCACAACCGGTCACTATTACCGGTAATAGCAGGTCATAATTTTGTCCATAGCGAAACGAGATTAATGAAGAGATAGTTCATATTAAAACGAGATTACGTATAGTTGAGATTATTCTAAGAAGCCCCCTTATAGTTGGTATTATTGTCATGAAATAATCCAAAATAAAATGATAATTTTATAGGATTATTTAACAAGAATAATCCAAACTTTGGATGATATTCTTATAATAAACCGAGCTTTATTTAATCTGGGAATAAACTCAAGTATTGGACATATTTTACATTAATGAAATTAGGACTAAATGACCTGATACATCAGGTTACTATGGGTACCATTTTTTATAGGGTTATTTCATGAGAATAATACCAACTATGCGTGTGCTTCTTAAATTAATACAAACTATACGTAATCTCATTTTAATACGAACTATGTCTTCATTAACCTCGTTTTGCTATGAGTGACCGGCTACCTGTTGAACCTCCCTTATTCAACTCTTTCTCTAACTCTTCTTCTTCTGATTTACATTTCGTGTTCATTTTCGGCCATTGAAAAATATAATTACATTTTCCGAATATTCATCTTTCATTTCTTTTCCATTTAGTCTTATAGAAGTTATGAAAAAAAATGTTTTTATTGTTATTTTGGCTTTCACGATGACTACAACGGACCTAATAAAACCCTAGAAAGTTAGAACAAGTCACCATGACCTGTAATAGCAAGTCATAATTTCATACATAACAAAACGAGATTAATGAATGCGAAGTTCATATTAAAATGAGATTACGTATAGTTTGGATTATTTTAAGAAGCTCACACATAATTGGTATTATTCCCATGAAATAACCCTTTTTTATAAGCAAATTGTTTCTTCTTTCTTTCGTTGGACTCGATAAAAGTTTTCAGTGTTAAAACCCAACAATTTTTTTCTACAATTCTTTTGGGATGTAAAAGGTATAAAGATAATTTTCAGCAAACAAAATATGCGAGTGTATTTTAAACAAGCAAATCTCAGAGCAAGCAAATTCTAGAAAATTGAATTTAGGGGAAAATGAAAAATTAATTAGTTGAAGAATAGGAGGACGTGATGAGATTTATCTTGTAAAGTTTAGGTTAACTTTTCAAAGAGCCGTGGTTTATTTACAGATTATCGATACGGTATGATACAAAAAATGGAAATGGTTAATGTGATTAAAAAGTGAAGGGTTTAGCAGGTAGGCGGTTACCCAGTTCCATTAATGTAATATATGTCTAATAGTTGGGTTTATTCACATATTAAATAACGTTCGATTTATTTATAGAAGATCACCCAAAGTTGAGATTATTCCTATTGAATAACCCAATTTTATATGTACAATCCTAGTAATAAAATACAGGTACTCTATATAGGTAGAGTAATATAGAGTAACACCTTAAACATTGTACTACATATGGAACTGTCACTCGAAAGAGAAGAGATTAATAATTACTCCACTCTTCTCTATAGTTTAGACACATTATCGATTCGCTAAAACCGACTTGGGGCATTTAATGGATATATAATTGTTGAATTTTATTACAAAGTATTTGAGATTTATCAACAAAATTGTCTAAAGATAAAGCAAAAATTCATGGAATCTTAAATTCAAAAACTTTATACTAGAGATCAAAGTGTTGGTACATATAACCCATGATATACGAGTATTATTTTAACTTAAAAACAGAATACTAAGTATTAAAAGACAAGGTATTGACAATATATCATAGGGTTATTTCATAACAATAATACAAACTATGGAGGTGCTTCTTATATTAATACTAACTATACGTAATCTCATTTTAATATGAACTATCCCCACATTAATCTCTCTCTAGAACAAATTACCGGCTACCTGATGAGCCGGTTCTCTTTTCCTTTTAATTTCTTTTTGAATTAAAGTCCCCCTCCCACCATACTCTGTACACTTCCTCTCTCGTTACTACGTACTCTTCTCTCGCCATTGTTGAACTCGACATCTCCTCTTGCCATTGCTTTTCTTAATTTTTTTTTGAAATTATGGTAAATAAATTAGAGCATCTGACGTTTGCAAAAAAAAAATCTGACATTTGAAGGATACGAATTAGAGGAGGATCCAGATGAATAACCACATCTCATTGTATCAATGAGGGTTTTGAAGGTTGATAATGGAGGATTACTTTTAATTTGATGAATATAAAGGGGAAGAAGAAGAAGAGGCGCACCAAACCCTAGCAGGTCACAATTACCGGTTTTACAGGTAAAAAAAGGCATTGGTTATAAAGAAAGATTAATGAGAGGATAGTTCATATTAAAACGGGATTACGTATAGTTTGTATTAATATAAGAAGCACCCCCATAGTTGGTATTATTGTTATGAAATAACCCTATATCATATAGGGAGTATGTAAGGAAAATACCTGAATGTATGAATATCAAAGAAATGAAAGCAATGATGGTGATGCGAGTAATGTTATCAACAGCCATGTCTGTAGACTGTAGTACAGTTCAAGTTTTACGCTCCTTTTTTTGTTTAAACTACTCTTTGGTGAAAGGAGAAGGGACTAAAGTCGATGAACCTATTATATACAGTACATGTACTCCATGTATATATTATTGAAGATAATGTTAACAAATCTTCTTGATTGTATTCTTATTATGTAATCTTTTATTTTTAGAATGTAATCACTTATATTTAGATATTATATAATGTATCAATCATAGGCTTGTAACTAGAGTAACTAGCATAATTAAGTAGCCAATCAATCCTCATAAATGAGGAGAAGATCACAGATAAACAGAAGTGTAACATGACATAGATCCACCCCGACGCGGCCACTCGCGGGTTTGGGTAGGCGAACGAATCTCGTGATGAGATGATTCTCGGGTCAAAATTTAAATCAAAGTTTGGACTCGCCACCGAACTTTATGGAAGTTCGGACCCGTTCGAACTCACTCTATACTTAGGCGTATCGTGCACAAAGCACATGCCGCTTTAGTACTAGAGCTTGTGGGGTTCGTCCCTTTGCATAACAATAATACCGATGTCGAGTGATCGGGTATCGTGTATCAAATGACTCTCGTACGCCAATGATAAGTCGCTATTTTACCGGTTTTTCGTCCCATATTTATACTCTTTCTCGGTCGATTTTATTAGTCGTTTTGCTATTATTAAGCTATTTTGTGTTTAATTAGCTAATTAGTCGAGTCTTACTTAATTAATGTATATTTATTATATTCGTCGGAATTTTGGTACTGCTCTAGTCATTTTGATTGTAGGTACCGGAAGGACCGGGTCGACTTAAAACCGAGATAAGTCGAGACGGGTCAAGACTAAAAAAGTAGACGAGCCGGGTTATTATATCGGGCTTGAGAGCAGCCCACCAAAAAAAAAAGAAACAAAAAAAAGGCCGTTAGATAGAAAAAAAGAATTAGAAGAGGGAGATAGTGAGAGTAGGGAGGAGCAGTAGAAGATTAGATTAAGAGGAGTAGTAGAGATTAGAGAGGGTAGAGGGAGCAGCAGCAATAGCCGAAGAACAGGGGGTATTCCCTTTTGTTTTCATTTTCCCTTTTTCCTTTTTATCTAGTTTTTAGTCTTTTAATTAATTTTAATTAGTTAATTAATGTAATCTTCCCTCCTTCAACAATTCAAGCTCTTCATATATCTATTTTGGTACAATTTTCATCTCTTTTCTCATCTATTTGTTTATCTTCAAGTTTAATGTTTATGATAGATATAGTTTAATTAATTTAAAGTTCATTCTTTTATTGTTAATTGTGTTTAGTAATATGATTATAGATTTGTGTTTTATATTTATTTTGGATAATTAGTATGTGTTATGTTAGATTAGTTTAATTTATTTCATTAGTCAAAGTTTTAGTCTTTATTGTTTTATTATGCTTATTTTTATGTTTAGAGTAATTATTGGTGTTTGTATTAGTGTAAATATGAGTAGTGAGTAGTTTTCCCGCTAGGGGTCGATGGAGCCCCGACTTATTTGAATTGCGCGATTTTATGCCTTGTATCGGTTTAGTTGGGTGATTGGATGAGGATGTGTTGGGGATTTATGGATAACCTTGGTTTATGGGTTTGGGTCGAATTTAGTCCATTGGTCATCGACGGGAGTCGATTAAGATTAATTGTCGATTCTTCCCCTTTATCTTGCCTTACTCTACTTAGTTGAACACGGGAGTGGGAATTAAGCTGGGTATTCTCAACACTAGTTTGTATTAGCGTGTTTTTCATTGACTTGGGTTAGTTTGGGGAACATCACGGGAGTGAGTCTCCGGTCTAGACCTTAGGATTCCGTCTTACGAACCCGGGAGGGAGGTAAACGGGGTAATTAGTCGTTTCACGAACCCGGGAGGGAGGTGACCGACCTAGAATGCGCCTTTTCCTTATCCGAGAGCTCGACTTCCTCGATACTTGGCACTCATTAGCATGATTCGAATGAGTCGCGGGTGACATCGTCCCTTAGTACTTTTTCTTATTTGATTACATCGTTTCATATCTCTTTGTTTCTTTAGTTTTCTAGTTCTTTGTATTGTTTTAGATTATTAGTTTCTTTATGCATTTATTAATTAGTCTATCTAGTTTAATCTCACTCTTATTAATTGATTCGCGTAGCTAATTATAATCCGAGGCCGAACTAGTACTCGATTCCGATCTCTTTGTGGATTCGACCCGACTTACCCTTACTATTTTAGTTTAGGTTTGTTGGTTTATTTGGTAGTAAGATTGGCGACAAATCTCGGCTATCAAAATGGCGCCGTTGCCGGGGAGATGAACGGATTGATATTAGTTTAGTTTTAGATTTGTTAGACTACGCTTGGTTACTTGCTACTTGTTAGATTTATTAGACTACGCTTGGTTTTTGTTGCATGCTTGTGTGTTGCATTGATTATTATCTTTTGACTTGTCTCTTGATTGTCACCCTTTTATGCACACATGACGATGCCGAGCATACGTGACCTTACTAGACCCAACTCTACTCATGTTAACCGGCCTATTAATATTGGGGGTGTGGATGCACCTTATGAGTTTAATGCAGGGCTTATTGAGTTGATTCGACAAGATGTCTTTTGTGTCTCGAGAGTGATGAAGCAATTGACCATTTAGAGACATTTGAGGCGAATTGTTCTCTTGTTAGGATGGAGGGAGTATCGGACCAAGCCACCAAACTCATACTTTTTCCCTTCAGTCTTAAGGGTGAAGCTAGGAAATGGTTATACTCTCACCCTTCTTCTACCTTTTGCACTTGGGATGACTTAGCTCAAGCCTTTTTGAACAAATTCTACCCTCCCTCTAAAACCGCCCAAAGGATTCGTGCAATTTATAATTTCCGACAAGGCGAGTTTGAGACTTTGAGTGAGACTTGGGGTAGATTTAAGGGTTTGTTGAGAGCATGTCCCCACCATGGTATTTCACCTTGCCAAATCATGCTTATTTTCTTTGATAATTTGCTTCCTTCTCTTAGAAACCTTGTGAATATATCATCCGGAGGAGCATTTGATGAGTTGAGCGTTGATGAGGCTAGAGCTTTAATTGAGGCCATGGCTAGTGCCGATGAGAATCGAAATTCTATATGGGCATTTAAGAGAGGATCACAAGCTAGAGTTGAACTTAATGACTATTCTATGTTTGAGGCTATAGGTGAAAATGTGGAGTCCTCTTCTCTTGTGGATGTGCCTTATGTTCGATCTCATGTTGATTATCATCATCTTCTCCTTCCCCATGAGAAAGTGAATGGTTATGACATGCTTATAGATGATGATGATGATGATGATTTTGTTGATGAGAATGTTGTGGATGTTGTTGAGAACATTGGAGTAGTTGGGGATAAATGAGATGTTGAGTTAGATTTCTTTGAGGAGCCCATTTTGGAGAAATTTGAGTCTCTTGCTTACTTTGAGGATGAATTTATTTCATCCATTGATTATGTAGATCTTGTTTCTCTTACCCCGTTGTTCGAGACCATGTATGTTGATGAGGATTTTTACAATCCTATATTTGAGGTCGAGGGTCCTTCATGCTTGGCACTTGACTTTTACCCACCTCTTAAGACTTTCAAAGCAAGCGTCAAGTATTTAGATGAATTTGAGATTTTTGGGTTTCATACTTTTCTCTTAAGTATCTCGTTCATCCTCCCACCTTTTCTTTCTATCATCTTTTGTCATGCTTATCCACTAAGATGGCTTATGACCACTTTAATGAGGATTGGTCTACCTTCTTTGATAAGTTAATGAGATCATTGGTGGGCACTAAGTAGATAAGAGTGATTTGTAGGTTTGGCGGTTTCCTTAAAACCGCGCTTCTTGGGAGGCACCCCAAGTTTCTTGTACATATTTATGTTTTTGTTTGTTTGTGTTTTTGTTTGTAGGTATCTCTAGCAAGAAAGAAACCACATTAAAGCAAGATGGCTTAGAGACATGAAATCGATCAAGTGTGGGGAAGAATTATGCTCCAAAGGTATTCTCTTACCCTCCTTTCCCATTCCCTAGTATTGAACATTGAGGACAATGTTCGTTTCAAGTGTGGGAAGGTCGATTCTTGATTGATGATTGTGTTGTGCTTGAGGAGTTTGTGGGTGATACTCTTGTTGGAGATTCCTTGGAGGTGTTTTGTGTTGTAAATATGTGTTTGTGGGATTGTAGCTTGTGTCGATCGTGTTGTTTTTATTTTCTTGTCTTTGTGATTTTTGTCGTTTTTGTGTTTTTCTTTGAAAAAATCGAAAATTTTGGGAAAATCCTAAAAAGTGAAAAAATGAAAAACTTCAAAAAGTTTTTTGTTTTTCGATTCACTTGTTTTCCTTGATAGAGTGATTTTTCTAATTTTCAACTTCTTTAAAGAGTGTGGATTTTTCTATTACTTATTGGTTGTTTCTTAATATTATATATTGATTGTCCTCCTACTGTAAGTCGCTCGGGATGTGTCCTTCACTTGTTTCCATCTTCCACCTCCCGTGTTGTGATTTTGGCTTTGTATATTTGTCTAGGTGACTATTTACCCAAGTGACGATCTATCATTTTTTCGATCCATATTTCACAAAAAAACTTACAAAATAAGAGTTTGGTTATCGTTGATATTGAGTTTACCTTCCCTTTCTATCAAGAAGAGCTCAAACATCAAATACGAGCTAATAAAGAAAAATTCTCAAAAACTCAAAAAGAATAGAATAAGGGGGAGAAAAAAAAATAGAAAGAAAGAAAAATGAAAAAAAAAATGAAAAAAAGAAAAAAGAAAAAAGAAAAAAGAAAAAAGAAAAAAGAAAAAAGAAAAAGAAAAAAGAAAAGAAAGACGATTCCTCCCCAAGTACTTTTGTTTATCTATATTTCTCATTTTGGATCGTTTCATGTGTCACTTGGATGATTAGGATGACCCTAGCCCTTTGTTTATTCAAGGGGTCGAGACTTGCATACATTTGTCGATAACTCCATGGGAGAACTCCTTCCATCTCCGTCTCACATCCCGACATAGCATGGACCGAGGCCAAGAGATATGTAATAATAATTTTTGCAACCGATTTAGTAATTTCAACATTCATATTCTATATTTAAGTTGAACTTTAGAATCGTGACTTTTGATTTGGGAGACTTGTGACTCGTTTGTCTATATTTGCTTATTTTTGTTTTTGTATATATTTTGTGTTTTTGTTTTCCGTGATTTTATTTATGGGTCGTAGCTTGTCTTTTGAGCTTACTCGAGGACGAGTAAGAGTTAAGTGTGGGGATGTTGATAAGTCGCTATTTTACCGGTTTTTCGTCCCATATTTATACTCTTTCTCGGTCGATTTTATTAGTCGTTTTGCTATTATTAAGCTATTTTGTGTTTAATTAGCTAATTAGTCGAGTCTTACTTAATTAATGTATATTTATTATATTCGTCGAAATTTTGGTACTGCTCTAGTCATTTTGATTGTAGGTACCGGAAGGATCGGGTCGACTTAAAACCGAGATAAGTCGAGACGGGTCAAGACTAAAAAAGTAGACGAGCCGGGTTATTATATCGGGCTTGAGAGCAGCCCACCAAAAAAAAAAGAAACAAAAAAAAGGCCGTTAGATAGAAAAAAAGAATTAGAAGAGGGAGATAGTGAGAGTAGGGAGGAGCAGTAGAAGATTAGATTAAGAGGAGTAGTAGAGATTAGAGAGGGTAGAGGGAGCAGCAGCAATAGCCGAAGAACAGGGGGTATTCCCTTTTGTTTTCATTTTCCCTTTTTCCTTTTTATCTAGTTTTTAGTCTTTTAATTAATTTTAATTAGTTAATTAATGTAATCTTCCCTCCTTCAACAATTCAAGCTCTTCATATATCTATTTTGGTACAATTTTCATCTCTTTTCTCATCTATTTGTTTATCTTCAAGTTTAATGTTTATGATAGATATAGTTTAATTAATTTAAAGTTCATTCTTTTATTGTTAATTGTGTTTAGTAATATGATTATAGATTTGTGTTTTATATTTATTTTGGATAATTAGTATGTGTTATGTTAGATTAGTTTAATTTATTTCATTAGTCAAAGTTTTAGTCTTTATTGTTTTATTATGCTTATTTTTATGTTTAGAGTAATTATTGGTGTTTGTATTAGTGTAAATATGAGTAGTGAGTAGTTTTCCCGCTAGGGGTCGATGGAGCCCCGACTTATTTGAATTGCGCGATTTTATGCCTTGTATCGGTTTAGTTGGGTGATTGGATGAGGATGTGTTGGGGATTTATGGATAACCTTGGTTTATGGGTTTGGGTCGAATTTAGTCCATTGGTCATCGACGGGAGTCGATTAAGATTAATTGTCGATTCTTCCCCTTTATCTTGCCTTACTCTACTTAGTTGAACACGGGAGTGGGAATTAAGCGGGATATTCTCAACACTAGTTTGTATTAGTGATGGTTAGGGGATTCGTCACGTCCCAACCGTCAATAATATAACCGGCTAATCCTAACTAGGGTAGATAGGGTAAGTCGGGTCGAATCCACGGGGACGGTAAGAGGCGTCTAGACTAAGGTCGCCTAAATACGAGACTAAGTCGACGAGCTAAACTAAGAATGATAAGAAGGGGAGAAGGCTAGACTAAGGAGAAACAAACAAGGAAAACGGGCTAGGATTAGGTCAGGGTCAAAGGGGTAACGTAATGGTCAAGGGAGGACTAGAGTGAAGGAGGTAGTAGGGTGATCTAGGTTGGTCCGGGCTCTCGCAACTTAGACTCACCTAGAGGTTCCACCTAGAACCCATCTCGGCTATACACAACACAAACGGGGTTCTAGCGCGCTATGGTCCTAGGTCGAATCCGGGCTCTCGCTACTTAGAAAGGCCTAAGGGTCGTCCTCACCGGGCTCTCGTAACTTAATAAGGGGACCGAACCCACAACAAACTAACACCCACAAAGAAAGGCAAGAAAACAAGAATTCGTACATACTTAGTCATTCAAGCAATTCCACAAACATGTGATGTGCATCAAATAAGAGGAAACCCAAATCTTCCACCCACATCTCTAACAAACCCTTAATCACCCAATTAACACCCTAATCACCTTACTAACCCTAGCAAGAACACTACTCTAACATAATTATACTAAAACTAACAAGATCAAGAGGAATCCACATAAGAAACAAAACTAACATAAACAAACTAGTGAAAAAGATAAACAACAATCAAAGATTAAAACTTGAACAACATAAACAAGATTAAGAGAAAAGGGAGAGGATGTACCAAGCTAGAGGAAGAAGAAAGAACAAAACTTGCATTGAAGAGAAAAACCCAAAACAAACCACCAAGTTTGTCAATCTTCGATGGATCTTGAAGAATTCCCTTAATACAAGACTAATCTATGATTAACTACTAATTACCGACTAATCTATACTAATCTAATCTAATCTAACCTAAACTAGTCTAGGGTTTTAAGGAGATAACCTAAGATAACATATGATCATGTCTTAATACAAGAGGGGGGTATATATAGGGTCACAAATGGAAGGGAGAAGAAAGGAAACAATGCGGGCTGAACTGGGCTCATCCCGGTCGGGATGAGTTGGTCCCGATCGGGATGGGCCACCCTTCCCGGTCGGGAAGGACCTTCCCGATCGGGATGGGCTCACAGTAGCCGCTCTTCATGCTCCCTTCATCCTGAACGGGATGAGGCCATCCCGAACGGGATGGGTCTTTGTAGGCCTCCCTTAAGAGCTCTTTGGTCCCTCCTTGCCTCTCATGGGCTTCTCGTCGGTTCTCGGGACTCGGGATCGGGTCTCGGTGGCTCGGGATTGGGTCCCAAGGTCTCGGGGTCGATTCCAAGGTCTCGAGTCATCCTTCCTTTATCTCGTTGGCTCCAAAATGTGTATGTATTGAGTCGGAATCGCTCCAACTCTTCCAATTCGGCCTCGGGAACCTGAAACGAACTAAAGGAAGCATAAGAAGCCCCTAAACCGCTCCCAAGGAGCGATTCGACAAGGAAAAAGGACCAAAACACAACAAATAGGCACTACAAACTACACTTATCAACTCACCCACACTTAACCCTTACTCGCCCTCGAGTAAGCACATACTACTACTAAACTATCCGAGTGGGTATTAGCGCACCCTACGCCCCTTCAACCCACGCGAGTACACTTAGAGGACAGGTGCACTCCGCAAGGCAAGTTGGGTCTTGCGACAAAACTGTGGATGCAACCGGACGCAAAACACACAAACAAACAAACACACAAACAAACACATAATCGGTTGCACCCAAAACAAAAGAAATACCGCTTCCCTCTAAAAGCGGTGAAAGAAGCACCGGTTTAGGACTCGAGGTAAGTGACAACGTTCCCAAGCTAGCAATACAAACCAAGGTGAACTAAACCCTAATAGTATGACGATCAAGCAATAAAAACGTTGGTAACTTACCTAGGTCCTCCTAACTTTCTAAAAACGTACTACGGGACGATCGGCAGAGTGGAAAAATGAGGAACCACGGTGTTAGTCGACACTGTAGGTAAGTGAGACCCCGCCCCCTTTAGCGTGAGCCAAGAGGGTCGTCCCGTGTCCAAGACCGCCTAACTAGTCCAAGTAAAAAGGTGGAAAATATGCAAAATGAGGGAAGACCGACTAATGCCGCTATCATCCTTCCTAGGGACTCGGTCCTTTGGTAGGCTCTTCACGGCAAAAGTCGGAAAAAGGCTTATTTTTGTGGGGATTTCTTTATTTTGTGAGACGGGTTTTCTTTTGGCATTTTCTTTCCTTTTGACGTTTTTGCTTTGTTTTGCCATGCCATTTCTTTTTCTTCTTTTCAATTTTCTTTTTGGCTTTTGTGCATTTTCTTTTTCTTCATTTCTTTTCTTTCTTTCATTTTTTTTTCTTTCTTTTCTTTTTTTTGTCCTTTTTGGCAAGATTTGGCATTTTTGGCATTTCATTGTATGATGAGAAAGAGAGAACTCAACAAATTGCATTTTATTGTGTGGATATGTGTAGGAGGTAGGGGAAATGAGTGAGTCGAGGGTCGTGATCCCTCTTCAAACCCACAAAAAGTGGATAACTTGGACTAATCAAACAATCCTAAACACGGTCACCTAAGGGACGAGACTCGGTAACCAAGGCCTTTTCACACCGTGGGTGGTCATAATGGTCAAAAGTGCAAATCCCGTAGTAAATCCCTAGTAAGCTAGGTGGACTCAAGGTAAAGGACCAACGAATTCATTGATTTAAGGTCATTCTACTAGACTAAAGCCCAAGACTCGATTTATACTACTAGGAAGGGAAAATAGACACTCACACACTAGCCTCTAAACCGGGTTTTCGAAAACGGTTACACACATGACACACAACGAAAACACAAAACAAAGACACAACGAAAGTGAAAGAAAAAGAGACAAAACAAAACAAAACAAAACAAAGAGAAACAACACAAAAAAAAACAAAACAAACACCACCCCGATCTTCAAACAAGTCTCCAAATCCACCACAATCTTTACAAAGCTCCTCCCGAGCACACATCATCACGATCTCCTCCAAACTCCACAAGGAATAAAGAAGAAAAGGGGTGAAGAGATGTTACCGGAGGTCTTGAAAGCTCTCCAAAGCATTTGGTGAATTAAGCAACCTATAAAGAAAGAGGGGGGCAAAACACGCACAAAAAAACAAATACGACACAATGACACAAAAGGAAAACACACAAAAGAAAAATCTTTTTGATTTTTGTGAAAAAATTTCAAATTTTTAGGGATTTTTAAGATTTTTTTGAAAAAACTAAGAAAATAAAGCTAACTATGATAGAATATCGCTCCCCCACACTTAAATCGAGCCATGTCCTCATGCTCGATCGTAGGGTGCGGAGAGACAAAAGAAAAGAAAAGAAACTACGAAAATAAAGCTAAAAAACAAAAAGAAAAGCGGAGAAAAAGGTAGAAGGTGTCCGGCCGGGGTGTAGTCAAGTCACCATGGGCCGAGACAAGAAAAAGATATGGATGGGGGAAGAAATAAAAAGAAGGAAATAAAAGGAAATGGGAGGGGAGGGCTAGGTGTAATCAAGTCACCTAGCCCGGATTCCGTCCAAATCCGATTAACTCCTAAAAAAGAAAGTGAAAATCAAGTAAAAATTTGGATTTTGAAATGACTCTCGATGTAGTCACGTCATCGAGAGTCGGGAGCAACCACTAGCAAGGCCTCGAAGGCCACCATGACATCAAGACACATAAGTGTACAAGGGGAAGGGAATAAACAAAGGAAAATAAGCAACAACAAAAACAGAAAAGAAAGGATAGTTGCCGTTCCATAGGTTAGCAACTCACTCTCTCCATCGTCTCATAGATCAATAAAGGCGCTTGCTTGTCTTCATCATTGCTTTTCCGCTTCATTCTCGATAAAACGCATGGTAGAGGGTGTGAGGGGGGGTGGGATTTGATGTGGATCCGGTGAAAGGTGAGGTGTACGGGTCATATGATAGAAGGAAGGAGGAGTAGGGAGGTTGGGAGGGGGCATAATGAATGGGTGGAGTCAAGGGGACCATCCCGGTCGGGATGGGTGATCCCGATCGGGTTGATGAACCCTTCCCGATCGGGAAGCTCTCGTCCCGGTCGGGAACACTCTCCAGTAAGTCCGAATTTCTGCACCATCATCCCGATCGGGATGGCTCCTTCCCGGTCGGGATTCCTCATCCTTCCCGGTCGGGATGAGTCTTCTTTGCTTCCCCAAGCCCAAAAGCTTATCATAAGCTTCAAAAACCGACTTCCTCGCTCGCAAACCAAACTCCATCATCGACCACTCCTTTCTAGGAGTCACCTTCACTTCACCTATCACAATAAACTCAAACAAAACATCAAATTCACTCCCTCACATCGCTCATCAAAATACCAAATTAATTACAAGAACCTCACAAAAACAAAGAAGTCCTAGAAACAAAAATCACAAATACAAGCACAAGTACTCTAAAGAGGAGAGGAGGGGAATATACAACATGACGGTTCTTTTAGGAACTCCGTCAAACCTAGGATGGTGGACTCCATTCTTCAACCGTAGCCCTCAAGGGCATGGAGGAGCAAGTCGAACGCGCTACCGACATCGTAGTGAAGGCCCAAGAAGCGCTCGAGCTTAACCGACCTCCACGGCCTCCAAGGAGGAGGCAAAAAGTAGGATTCCCAAGACCCGACATCATCTTCAAAGTAGTCTCCGGGGTCTCTCCATCCTACGAGCTCAACCGGTCTCTTCTTCTCTAAGCATTGCCTCCAATCACAAGCAAGCTTCATCTCCAAGAAACAAGGCACAAAAAGCGGTTTTGGCCTCATTTCCTCGTTGCACACCCCCATACTTGCCTCAAGTTGTGGTTCCCCATCTTCATCACTTGGCCCCACATCATCTTGGAGAGGAGAATCGAAACTTCTACCGGCGGTTTCAATCTCTTCCAAGTCATCTCTCGGTGTACTAGCAAGGGGCTCATGATGCTTTTCCAAATTATCGCACAAGGGCAACTCAAGGCTAACAATCTCACCCAACAATTCTACAAACTCCACCAAACCATCCCACTCACTATCCTCCTCCAATTCCTCACCAACGATGCCTTCACTAAGAGTTATCTCCTCATTCGTCTCTTTTTGGGTAGACGATTGAGGTTCTTCAAAGCAAACTTCTCTATCAAAGGGAACTACTTCGGCGGCTTCGTAATTCGGTTGCTCCTCTTTCTCAAGTGGGCACCCTCCATCTAAATACGATGCTCGGGATAAAGACATTACGGCTTGAACCGATAATGCATTTAATTGAGCATTCCTCGCCTCGTTTGCCCTTCGCATTTGGACCATTAATTCCTCTTGTTCTTTTCGCAATTGAATGGTCATTTCTTGTGTGCTCCTTTGCAATTGAAGAATCGAATGACACAACTCCAAGTTTGACGATTGGTGGTCATTGGGGTCTTGTAAAGCTTCTTGATAATCTTGATGATGCCCAAGGGGTGGGGCATCATATTGTTGGTAGCAAGGTTGGGGTGGTTGGTAGTATTGTGGGTCATAGGGTTCATATTGTGGTTGGGGTGGAGGGTAATATTGTGGGTCTTGGTGGTATTGGCCTCCATATGGTGAATCTTGATCGAACATGGTGGTTTCACAATAACTCGAGTAGTAGTCACCATGATCGTAGGAGTGATAATCGTTCACTTGTTGGTAGCCATACTCATACTCTTGAGGTTCATACCCATCTTGATTTCCCCAGGAAGCTTGATCATGGTAGGGGGACGTCATGTCATACCCTTGGTTCATGGAAGAAGAGTGGTAGCTCATATCGGCTCCCGAGTGTGTGGAGTTTAGATCAAACCCCATGCTCGCTCGAAAATCGTAGTCCATACCCGGTTGGAAACCACTCATTCTAGCAACCGTCCATTTAAGGGGCTCTGAGTTGCAAGAAGGAGATAATCACCACCTCTAAGCACAAACTGTAGACTAAGAACAAACGTGAGAAGTCTAGTGCTTTTTGGGCACTAGACAAGAGAGAAATAAACCGCACACACACAAGAAGCAAAGTAACCAAAAAGAAAAAAAAGAAAACACAAACACAAAGACAAAGTCAAGCAAATAGGAAAACAAAGTCCAAACTAGCACCGTCCCCGGCAACGGCGCCAAATTGATGGTTAGGGGATTCGTCACGTCCCAACCGTCAATAATATAACCGGCTAATCCTAACTAGGGTAGATAGGGTAAGTTGGGTCGAATCGACGGGGACGGTAAGAGGCGTCTAGACTAAGGTCGCCTAAATATGAGACTAAGTCGACGAGCTAAACTAAGAATGATAAGAAGGGGAGAAGGCTAGACTAAGGAGAAACAAACAAGGAAAACGGGCTAGGATTAGGTCGGGGTCAAAGGGGTAACGGAATGGTCAAGGGAGGACTAGAGTGAAGGAGGTAGTAGGGTGATCTAGGTTGGTCCGGGCTCTCGCAACTTAGACTCACCTAGAGGTTCCACCTAGAACCCAACTCGGCGATACACAACACAAACGGGGTTCTAGCGCGCTATGGTCCTAGGTCGAATCCGGGCTCTCGCTACTTAGAAAGGCCTAGGGGTCGTCCTCACCGGGCTCTCGCAACTTAATGAGGGGACCGAACCCACAACAAACTAACACCCACAAAGAAAGGCAAGAAAACAAGCATTCGTACATACTTAGTCATTCAAGCAATTCCACAAACATGTGATGTGCATTAAACAAGAGGAAACCCAAATCTTCCACCCACATCTCTAACAAACCCTTAATCACCCAATTAATACCCTAATCACCTTACTAACCCTAGCAAGAACACTACTCTAACATAATTATACTAAAACTAACAAGATCAAGAGGAATCCACATAAGAAACAAAACTAACATAAACAAACTAGTGAAAAAGATAAACAACAATCAAAGATTAAAACTTGAACAACATAAACAAGATTAAGAGAAAAGGGAGAGGATGTACCAAACTAGAGGAAGAAGAAAGAACAAAACTTGCATTGAAGAGAAAAACCCAAAACAAACCACCAAGTTTGTCAATCTTGGATGGATCTTGAAGAATTCCCTTAATACAAGACTAATCTATGATTAACTACTAATTACCGACTAATCTACACTAATCTAATCTAATCTAACCTAAACTAGTCTAGGGTTTTAAGGAGATAACCTAAGATAACATATGATCATGTCTTAATACAAGAGGGGGGATATATATAGGGTTACAAATGGAAGGGAGAAGAAAGGAAACAATGCGGGCTGAACTGGGCTCATCCCGGTCGGGATGAGTTGGTCCCGATCAGGATGGGCCACCCTTCCCGGTCGGGAAGGACCTTCCCGATCGGGATGGGCTCACAGTAGCCGCTCTTCATGCTCCCTTCATCCCGAACGGGATGAGGCCATCCCGAACGGGATGGGTCTTTGTAGGCCTCCCTTAAGAGCTCTTTGGTCCCTCCTTGCCTCTCATGGGCTTCTCGTCGGTTCTCGGGACTCGGGATCGGGTCTCGATGGCTCGGGATTGGGTCCCAAGGTCTCGGGGTCGATTCCAAGGTCTCGACTCATCCTTCCTTTATCTCGTTGGCTCCAAAATGTGTATGTATTGAGTCGGAATCGCTCCAACTCTTCCAATTCGGCCTCGGGAACCTAAAACAAACTAAAGGAAGCATAAGAAGCCCCTAAACCGCTCCCAAGGAGCGATTCGACAAGGAAAAAGGGACCAAAACACAACAAATAGGCACTACAAACTACACTTATCAATTAGCGTGTTTTTCATTGACTTGGGTTAGTTTGGGGAACATCACGGGAGTGAGTCTCCGGTCTATACCTTAGGATTCCGTCTTACGAACCCGGGAGGGAGGTAAACGGGGTAATTAGTCGTTTCACGAACCCGGGAGGGAGGTGACCGACCTAGAATGCGCCTTGTCGTTATCCGAGAGCTCGACTTCCTCGATACTTGGCACTCATTAGCGTGATTCGAATGAGTCGCGGGTGACATCGTCCCTTAGTACTTTTTCTTATTTGATTACATCGTTCAATATCTCTTTGTTTCTTTAGTTTTCTAGTTCTTTATATTGTTTTAGATTATTAGTTTCTTTATGCATTTATTAATTAGTCTATCTAGTTTAATCTCACTCTTATTAATCGATTCGCGTAGCTAATTATAATCCGAGGCCGAACTAGTAATCGATTCCTATCTCTTTGTGGATTCGACCCGACTTACCCTTACTATTTTAGTTTAGGTTAGTTAGTTTATTTGGTAGTAAGATTGGCGACAAATCTCGGCTATCAGCCAACGGTTTCGGGCATCCGGAAACCAATGGTTCTGAGTAATGGGTGAGGTATGTGTAGGGAAGCCCACGAAGGACACCCAACCCCGCCCGCACACAGCGGCCTCTACTAAGATATCGATTGATTTTTAAATTCGCGCGCTAGTAATACGACGAAATGTTATGCAAACATTGTTTTACCATACATGAATATAGTACGTGTTGCTACGTCGTTTAATGCAATGACATGAATCATCTGGTGTTATTGAAAGTTGTTATCGATGTAGTAGTTGCCTTTTAAAGAGCAGTTAACTTTGTCTCCTTTCTAATCCCCTTCTACTATGTTCCTGATTAAGTGAAACATAATCAAGTTGTATTCGGAGCTAAGAGAAGAACCACTTTACCACATGCACGGTTTAGCATTATGAAAAACACATTGATTATGACATTTCCAAATGGTCGAGAGAGAACAATTATAAAGTATATGTCCATATATGAATACGCTCCTTGAAACGTCACAACTTAATTGAAGATGTCCTATTTATGAGCTTAAATGACTAGTGCTTAAAGGGATTGAAAGTATGTACTACTCATATTAACAAAGTGCACTTTCTTTTCTGCTAATCCATGCAAAAGAACTCCGCAGTTAAGCGTGCTTGGCTGGGAGTAATCTAAGGATGGGTGACCTCCTGGGAAGGTTTCCAGGATGCACATAAGTGGGGTCAAAATACGCTGGAAAGGACTCGTGTTGGTTTGTGGGACCAGTACAGAGTCTCGCGAGCTACCGCGGTTAACATTTCTGCTCCTAGGATTGGGCCGGGGTGTTACAAGATGTCAATTGTATAGTTTACCTTGCTTGCGTAGATTACATATATTAGCTTAGTGTGTATAAACGTTAACTCAATCAATGAACATAATGGAGTCTTAACAATCATTCGTAACCAAACAGTAAAACTTCACATTCATCTCTCAAAAAATTTCGCTCTCTAAAACTTCCCCAAAAAATAAAACCCTAATTTTCTAGTGCACTACCTCTCTTCCTTCCCTCCTCACGCAACCTCCCCGGAGATGGGACTCTTCTTAGGTCCATCTCCGGCGAGCTTTTATTCCTCCTTCGATTAACCCCTTTTCAATTAGGCCATTTGATTCTTTGATTGATTGGTCTTTCTTCCCATTTGATCGCTCTTCTTCCTCTTTTGTGTTTTTATGGTGTTGTGGTTTCCGGTCTGCATTTTAATCTAACCATCCCTGTTGATGGATCTCCTATCGATTTATGTCGTGTGTTTTGTTGTAGTGGTTAATCATCAAGAGGTGTTCCACGACCCCTCGCCCCTTCCCCCACCTCTCTCGGTGGCCATTGTCTCTTTATTTGAGTTTTCTGGTTTTTTTAAAAAAAAAACAAACAATCAAATGTTTAAGTTGGTTGAAGCTTTGTATGGACTTCATTGTGTTTTGTTGTCTGTAGGTTGACAGGCTGTTTTCTTCCTTTTTTATTCTTTGTCTTTGTCTTGTTAAGGTCTTGGTTGTGTAGGTTTTTGATTGGGTGTTCCCCTCCCGCACCTCGTCAATTCCTGCATTACCTCTTTTCTTGGGTTCGTTTGAAGATCCCGGGTCCGTTTGAAGATCTGTTTGTATCGTTTGTCTCGTCCATTTGAGTGATATGTTTAGGTTAGGATGCATGTGGTTGGGCTCCACTTGTTTTGAATTTTCTTGTTTCTTGGTATGTTGTTTGAGCGTTTTTTGGGAGAAGGACTCGTTGTCTTTAATTGGTTCTTGGGTCTATTTGATTTCTTGTGTTTGATCGATGGGGTATGGGAGCTCTTCTGTGTTGTGCTCGAGTTGGGTTGGGTTTGGTTGTGGGTGGATTGGTTATGGTGGTTCTTCGATTTGCATGTCGCTTAAAACAATTATTAACTTTCTACTTATGCTTTTTATTTCAAAAAATTTCCTTCTTGAAGGAAATATGGTTGATCATAAGTTAGGTTTGTGCTTGCGGTCGGTGTGGGTTGACCTGACCATGATTTGGTCTTGTATGGTGTCCTTGATTTTCCTTGCTTAGACAAATGTTGTGTAAGGTTTAAAGCTGCGTCCCCTCTTCAGGCGGAAGCCCTTGCTCTTCTTCAGGCAACCCTATGGCATGGGCGCGCTCGCAAGGTCTTCTTCACATTCTTCTCTCCTCGGACTGCCTCAAACTGATTCAAGAAATTGGGGGTCTTACTGAACCATCACCGTTCTCACGTAGGATCCTTGACAAAATATTTGAGGCTTTCGCCTACTTTCATTGTGTTTACGTTTCCTTTTTACCACGAGGCCTAAACAAGGAGGCCCATGTCCTAGCTAGCATGGGTTGTAAATGTTAGGACTCAGCTTTCTTTCTTTGCTGGCAAAAAAAAAAAAAAAAAAAAATACTTCCTGGATCTTTTTGACCATTGGCCTTTTGATTGTGGGGTTACATCATCAAGGTGTAGGAGTTTATTCTCCATCGGAGGCATGCTTGCTCTCCACTGTTTCTTTCTACGTCCTTTTCGCAAGGGCGTAAGTATACCTTGCTCCTGTCACTTCGCGACTCAGCTGTTTCAGTGGCCCCTGAGAGCTGGCGATTGTCTTGATGAAATGGATAATGACGTTCGTGTCCAATGCTTCGTTCACCATCATCCCGTCGTTGTCTACCGACGCTTTTTTCCTATGGCTATTGTACTAATAGTTGTCTCGTATTTCGTTTCAATGTATAATAAGGGATGTATTATGGGCTATCAGAGCCCAAACATTATGTAATCCCAATTGTTTTTTTTACTGACAAAAAAAATAAAAAAAATCAATGAACATAATGAAGCTTTCTCAAATCCTTTACATCCAAGGATGTTGTCAATGATCATTCTCCTTGGGGTGAATGCACTTTGATTTTTCAACATGATTTCCCCTAAAAATACGTTCAAGTGATTTGCTAACACTTTGGACACAAGCTTATATATATTATAGGCCGAAAATTACTCATATTGCACTCCCATTCGGTCTTCAGTATCAATACAATGAAGGTTTTATCACCTTCTCCTGGCATTGGTTTCCCTCTTAGGAGTTCAGAACCGTCTTGACACAAATTTCCCGCAATATGCCAATATGTTTGGTAGAATAAACTATTCATCCCGTCAGGAATCGATGCTCTGAGCCTACATTTGTTTCAACGCCGCCACTACATCATCCTCACGGTAGTCTTTTCATTAAGTGATGTATACAACCACAGTTAGTTCATCAACTAAATAAAATTGAAATTATTTTACTCTTTTTTGAACAAATTTTTAATCAATTACTGTATGAAGTATTATTGAGTAATATGAAATACAATCATATTAATTAGTAACGATACATAGAACCGTTTAACCATAAAAATTTACCCGACGCGTTATACGTTGTATAATCAATCGAAGGCGTTGCTAGAAATATGTATAGGTGCTCTTCACATACTACGAATATACTCTGCTTAATTTGCTAATTCATTTACGTATAATACGTCAAACGGTCGAATCCGTGTCACGTTGATAAAGAGCGGATAATAATTGTACTGTATGATATTATCCACGCCCCCACAAAAGGCCACAACATTCCATGTGGGTACACTCTCAAATAGCTTGGTGTCCCTTGAAAAACCAGTCTTTTAGTTTTCGCTACTCTACTTGAAAACTAAAACAATGGCTGCCGTCTATCTCGTCTATCTAACATCAAAAGTCGCGGTAATTCTCTCCATTCTATACGAAATCACTCTCATTGTTCGATGCAAATCAATGGGTCGCCTTTGTTTTCTGCTTGCTATTTGCTCTGCAATCGAGTTTTACAAGAGCCTCTTTCTAGCATTTGTGGGGTTTTTCGTAATGGACTGTGCTTCTAGTTTGAAGCTTTTCATGACCAAGTACAGTGATTTCGGATGTGGGTTTTTGATCTTCGGGTGTTTTTCAAGGTTCTTTAACGTTTTAGCATTGTTAATTCTGTTCATATTAGGGTTTATGTTTTTGCAATTTAGAGGGAAATCAATTCAAGTGAGGACAAAAAAAGGGTTGTTGTTGAAATCATCAAAAACGGCGTGCTCTAATCATGATCATCATGACTTTAATGGAGTAAAGAACTCGTCGTTTGAGTGTGGGGCCACTTGGATGAAGAGGGATTTGTGCAGAAGTTGTGGGGACCAGAAGAAGTTTGAGGAAAACAATGAATTTGGGAGGATAAATTCTGGGTTTCTTCAACATGGAGAAGGGGGAGCAGAAGTTGAGGACATGGGTCGTGAGGATCAAGTGTTGGATGTAATGTCTCTTAGAAAGATGGTTAAGGCAGAGAGGCGAAAGGCGAATGCTGCTCAAAATGAGCTTGAGAAGGAGAGGATGGCCTCTTCGTCGTCTGTAGACGAGGCAATGGCCATGATTCTGCGCCTTCAGAACGAGAAGAGTGCGCTTCAGATTAAGGCTAATCAGTTGGAGAGAGTTGCTGAGGAGAAGCAGTCTCATGACCAGGATGTGATTCAGTCACTTCAGTGGATTATAGGGAGACATGAGTTTGAAAGGAGTTTGTTGGAGGATCAGCTGAGGTTGTGCAGGGAGAAACTTAAGGGTTTTATCAAGGGCGAAGAATGGGATCAGTTTGATTCTTCATGTCCAACTCCAAGTGCTTGTAATTTGTCTCCTGAAACCTTGGATAATGACGATGAGACGATCAAAGCCCTCGACTTTGAGTCCTCTGTGATGTGAGTTTCTGTAATGAATATCATTGAGAGCTAATCTCTTGATATTCCGCTTTTAATTGTAATTGGAATCTTCTTATAAGATTGGAACAGCACATGCTTTAACTGTAAGTATGCATTTAGTTTCCTATACTGATAGTTATACTCTCTCTTTCAGGTAATATAAACTGAAATAAAGGTACTTGCTTAATTGATCATTGATCTCAGCAGTATTGTTTGACTCTAGTTTTATTTGAATGTTACGCTGTCTTAATTCTGCATTAGTCATGTCTTAATATGGGGGAAAGGTCAACCTTCTAGTTGTAGCTTGTCTGCGCTTGAAAATTAGAGCTTTCCAAGGATTTTGGAAACTCAATCGTGTTTTCCGTTATGATTATTAACCATATCATTTCAACATTATGATTGTCTCCAAGAAAGACTGCAAAGTTACTTTCATAGATACTTGTATAGTTGTGTGGCTCACAACCTCATTAGGCACTAATCAACATGGTGCTGAATGCTGAAAGGCACTTTCTTATGAGTTATGACTGACATTGAATCTTCCATCATTCCCCTGCCTTAATATAGTTCAGAGACTGCTTGTGGCAGAGTAAATTTAAAAGCAGAGCGGGTAACCATGGGAGGAGGATTTGTGGGGTGAAAGATGCTACACCTATTGAACCTTGTATAAGAATTGTTGCAACTTGCAACATAGCGTGGGAATATGCATTTTCATGCTAATTTTAGTTTTATGTCCTTTTGAAGGTGTTCTTCATTGATGATGAGCGGTATTCAGCGCTTTTAGGTGGCCATAAATATTACAGGAGCATGGGTTATTGCTTCTGTGTTTGACTTCTTTGGTAGTTTGTTGAGAGGAGCAGAAAGCGGTGCAATATTGACTCCTTTTTCATTGTTATATTTTCTGCGTTTCTATCATTGTGAAGATAGAGGTAGATGGATGTGGAGCGAGAAGATAAAAGTGAGTCTCCTTCCGTAGCATCATCCTTAGTTCTGTTGGAAACCATGTTGTATTAGCAGCATGGGTAAGCTTCTTCCTATTAAGACCGTCAAGTCTTAAAGTCAGTAAATCTATGGTAACACTCTGCCTTCACTAGTTTTGTTTCACAACTCTTTTGATGTAAATAGATCCACAAGGATAATTTTGATGTTGTTGGCTTTCAAATGTGGTCATGAGTACCACTCTTATTTTCTTTCACATATAGTCACGTGAAAAGACTGTCTGACTGTTTTTGGCGGTGTTATCGTCTGAAATTTAGATGGTACAGAGATAATCTCAGGGAGAGGCAATCATGCTGTCTATTTATCACATTTTAGAAGAATGAAACCCCATATTAGAATAGTCCCGGTGTATGGCTATTTGAAGGAGTGACCCCGTTTTTTCTAACACGGAAAGCAGTGTGGTTGCCATTTGATCTCTTAAGAAAAGTAGCTTCAATGGTTGAACAAACCTGTACCATGTATTCACTAAAATGAGTAAACTTGTTATGGAGTAACAATATTTTTGGTGCCTTTTCTGTTGATCAAGCTAAGTTATTTCTTTTGGGTTTTACTATGATGAGAGGGCTGATTTCGTTGTTATATTTGTTGTATACCTCTAATTGTGATCATTGAGGTATATAGTGGTGAAAATATATGATGCAGGTAAGTCTACTTCAGTAGTTGGCAGCATCATCATCTTAGGTTCCGCTGGAAAACACGTTACTCCGTACTATATTAGCATGAGTAAGTTTCTTCCTATCAAGATCTTCAGGTCATATATCAATGTCATTTTTATTCCAAGTTCTTCCTATGTGAGAAGGATTTTGATTTAGCTTGTAGTAATAGGAAAATGATGCCTTTTTCCCTTAGAATCTGGGTATGTAGCCTACTGCCTACCCCTCTGTTTCCACCTAAATCCCTCAATTTAAGCTTGGAACTTTACCCTATCTTCACTCTTTTGAAGTTTGTGGTTTCCCAGGTAACCATTTCTGCATCTTGCACCCTTTCCAAGATGTAGGGGTCATAGACTCATAACTCATATATGCTGATATGCATTAGTTTCATTTTTGTGTCAATTACCCATTTGATCAAATCTTGGATGTTTGGAACAACATTTGGGTAGACGACGACAAGTGCGTTTAGCTTATACGTAGTATTTTAGACTGCACGTTGCATTTTACAGTCTCGTGAAAATTACTGACTAACGAAACATCTGTGCATGATGTTTCCTGCTCAAATGAATAGAATGAGAGAACAAGGGTGAGGTATTCAACACAGAAATCTCTATGGGACGGTCTCACGTCGTCAGGGGGCCTTCATCTTGGTCGAGGCTGCGACGTCCTAGCTAGGCCTAGAATCTGTATTTTAATTGATGCTACTACGTGACAATGTAGTAGTGAAGATCGTTATCGTTCATATACTTTCCTTTTTTTTTTGTTTTCTTTTCTTTTAAAAGTTGTAGTGCCTTATCATCAGAAATTATGGGTCCGTTTATAGAAATCTTCATAACAATCAATCCCTTGTATGCATGTTTTGCGTGATCAATGGAGCTATGTATGTAGGCCTAAATGCCCACTTTAGGGCTGATTATGACTATTTATTAAACCTTTTTTTTTTTTTTTTTGAATTTGAGTATTAATCATATGATGCTCTTTTGTTTTGTTTTCAATTATAATTGGAATGAATAAATTATTTATCAGGGTTGATTATATACGAGTGAATAATGAAGGATGAAGTCATTGGAATAAATCGTGATATACAATGAGGAATGAACACAAAAATTTAAGAGAAACGATATTTCATTAACGTTAATTAAAGACATCTATTTAAATAACTTTTTTAGTATATGTACCCGATCTCTTGAATAATTGCGTTATTACTTAGCTTGTTAGGTGTTGCATAAACAATTTAGGGAGTATAATTTTTACTCAATTGTACCAAAAATTCCATAATTTTTCAATACGCTTTACCAATTCTCCTCTTCTAAATATCTCAGATACTTGATACTTGAACCCATATTTCAATCCTAAAAATTAATCGGATGTTCGCTTCAACTTCATTATGAATTCTAATTCGACAATCAATTTATTTAAAATTTTAAATAATTGTTTGATAAAAAAATATGATTGAAGTTTTGTTAGTCCATAATTTAAAAATTTATTAGTTGTATTGAGTATTATTTTAATTTTTTAAAGTTCTTTTTAATAATAGTAGTGGGAGGGTGGTGGAGGGGCGTTGGCCGGGGAGGGAGTTATTAGACATGGTGAAAGGCGGAGGGTGGTGAGGATGACTGGTGTGGACGGTGGTAGGTGGTAGCCAACGGTCGAGGTGGTGGATGTAGAGTGCGAGTGGGGCCGGGTGGTGGACCGGTGGGTGGGTGGAAGTATGTATTCGTCATTTGATAATATAAATGTGACAATTTTATAGATATTTTTCTTGGAGAATTTGTATTTTTATGACATTTGTGGTAGTGACTAGTGAGCAGTGAGTATGGACCTATGGTTAGTGATACCAGTAAGCCCTTCGCTTGTTTGCATGATACGTGCTACGTGATTGATGGAATGTAGGCCAAGATGCCCTGGAGGATCGATTACGACAATTCAACGATGCGAATTTGTTGCACTTTGCAGGCTGGACGGCTACACCGCAACCTAAAAGTTTGGATAGAAATGGCGACACAAAAGTATAGAAACAAAGAGGGACAAACTTTCGGGATCAAGTCATCAAGCATTAATAAATTGGCCATTGAATTCTAGATTTTTTAGCCTATATTCGTCCCGAATGGATTATGGATATTCTTCATCATTATTTCTCTCCATTACTTTCGTTTACTCTAATATAATAATATAAAATCATTTTTCAATCTCCACCTCATCAAAATTGATCATCGTTCGCTCATTACGAAACAAATTTTGAGTCCGGATCAACAAAAAGTAATTAAAGGTAACGAAGAGAAAGATGTAATAATGGAGATAAACTTCTCTCACGATAGACCCCTAAACAAAGTTTGCATATCTGGCACAGAGCTCCGCTGGTGGGTTGGGAGAATGTGTGTCGACCTAGAAGTGAAGGTGGTTAAGGCCGCCATAATTTGTTGCTTTGAAATGTACTCCCTCCGTCCCAATGAATTGTTTGCCTTTCCATATTAATTTGGGCGTCTCAATGAATTCTTTGTCTTTCTACTTTAGTAATGCTTTTTATATGTAACTAGTCGCCATACCCGTGCACCGCACGGGAATATATTGTTTTATGGCCTTTGTAAATCGCAATTCTGTTTTTTTTTGCTTCATTGTCCGATATTTATTTTATTATTAATTTATGCATTTTTTTGTTTGATTTCATGTCTTTGTAATTTTAGTTACTTCCACAGACATTCCTAAATTCTGAATAAGAGGGAGGTTAGAAAGATTGAACGATTCAAGTTACAGAAATATATATGACATGTATGTTAAATGAATGGTGGGAAAAAAGGGGAGTAAAAGTGTCGAAACATACATCAAACATGTCACCGCAAGTGTAGCAGGGTGAATTAGACTGAAAGTGTGCTTGTAAAAACTTAAGCAAGTGATTATTGGCGAAAATGAGATATAACGCTATAAGATGTAATGCATAACTAATAATTCATTTTTTAACTTTTATTGGAGAACGTAATCCTCTTGAATTATGACTTTGATCTTTCTTAGTCTTTCCTCGCGTCTTTAGTTGAGATTTTCAAATCTAATATAGACCTCTTTTCTTCTATGGTTTCTATTGTTACGGATACTTCTTTTACAACCCCTTCAGACTTATAACACATTGGGTGTGTTAGTTTTGTTCTTAAAATATATAAGCAATGTATTATGAAGTGCTCGTAGTTGATGTACATAATAATTGTTCGCTTACTTCTTGTCTAGCCTTCTCTTCTCCTTTTTAATTGGTGTGTTTACCGCGAAACTCTAATTCTATTTGGGTGGTACACTGAGGTTCATATTGAGGTTTGGTTGTAGGTCTAATCGGGTCGCTTTGGTTGTACACTTGGGTGACATATTGAGGTTCATGCTCTATAATAACTTTTGTATCCATTGTTGTAGGTGATAATACAATTATGAACTATGGAAGGGGAAGATGAATGGAAGAGGATGATGAAGCAAGGTGGAGTTGATAAGTTTTTCCTCTTTTATCTTTTCTTTCTTAATTGATTGAGTTTTTTTTAATTAAAAATTTTGTTAATTGATTGTCTTTGTTTTTTAACAGACTCCCTCATTTCTTAATTTTATTTGTCGGTGGGTTTAGTTGCTTGGCCTAAATAGAGCAGAACACATGACTTTATTACTCCCTCCTTTCACTATCTTTTGCCCCGTTTCATTAAAATACTCTTACAAATAATGATGAAATGGGGCAAAAGATTATGAACAAAGGGAGTATAAGATAGTATTAGGGCAATAGCAATGATAACATATAAGGAGTTTCATGTCATTGAGTTAGAGAATAAAGTTCCTTATATGAAATCGGTTTCTAAAGTATGGAATCGATTTCATACATGTAAATTGAGAGAAAAAAGGGGATCCACAATAAATATATGAAACTTTTACCATTGATCGGTGAAATAGAAAGTTTCAAACATGGTTAGATGTACCTTCATGACAATGAAAATATGGTGTATGGAACTACAACTATTGCTGCTATTGCCCTTAGATAAATGATGAATGATGATGGTTTGTTTGAATTTTAATAAATTAATAAATAGATAAGATAGTGCTCTAACGTCCTCCCTCTCTCTACATTTTTCTTTTCTCCTATTTTATATTTTTTGCTTTCTCAACTTTTGTACGTGATTTTTTTTTGTACGTGAAATTATACAAATAGTGAGATATCGTATTTTATTGTTCAATCTTGTGCTAGTTTCTACTTTGTTTTCTCTCGTCTACATTGTTGATTTTGTTGCTCTTGTCCTTTTTTTTTGGAAAAATGTGAGGTATTATTATATCATAGACAAAAGGTGACATATACATGGGATAACAATTTTAGCGCTTTAATACATAGTACCACTATATAGTAAGCTGGAAACAAAGTCCAACACATAACAATCTATTATTGCTCTTACCCTTTGTTGTGCTTGTTTCTAATTTTGATGTTTCACATTTGTTGTTGTCTGTATTAGTGTTCTTCTATTATTTTCCATTATTAGTTGTGTATTAGATTATGATTGATGTAGAGATGCCTCTAAATCTATGATTGACGTGTTGATATGATACTACATCAACTCATCGATCAACTTATTATTACAATAAAAATACTATGTCAATTATGTTAGAATTGGGTTGTATCGATTGACTCCTACTAATAATGAGTAGCATTAAGATGAGTCTAATGCAAGCATGAACCCAATGAAGCAGGAACGAATTGATAGCCACGCACATACCGAGTTAGTCTGGGCGGTGGAAAAAATCGGGGTCGTCTGCATCCAACGACAACAGTAAGACGATGCATGTTTGGCGGCGGGAATCAGCTCGATTTCGTTGTACACTTGGATGGTGTAATGGGAAAGGCAAGCACCCATTGTTATAGGTGGTGGATTATAAGGGAGGAAGATGAAGAGGATGGGAGGTGGTTGAAATTTATTGGTTTACTTTGGATTCTTCATAATCAATGAGGAAGAAGTTGATGGGTTCTTCACTTTGGATTCTACCTAATCAATGAGGAAGAAGTTGAAGGATGAGGAAGAAGTTGATGGGTTCTTCACTTTGGATTCTACCTAATCAATGAGGAAGAAGTTGAAGGGTTCTAATGAGGAAGAAGTTGATAGGTTCTTCACTATGGATTCTACATAATCAATGAGGAATAAGTTGAAGGGTTCTAACTAATAATAACCGACTTTGGCATTGATTATGTATTCAACTCTCTCCTTTTCAATTTCTACCCAATTACATCATGCCAAGTGTGTTACCTTAGAATTGATTATTGGTTGTATAGAGCATGGAGAATGCTTTGTTTTCTATTTAATATAATATATATAGATATAAATTAATATATTAACGTGTGTCCAGTAGAAACATGTTAGAAAAGTCGTTAGCGTATATAGCCATCTGATGTTTCAATTAAGCTTCAAACTTGCAGTTACAAATGCTTAACTATCTTTAGTCAAAATCAAGAGATTCATCATTCATACTGCCATACTGGTGAGGTGAGAAGTGAAATACAGTAGATGCTACTGAAGTAAGCCAAATTCCAACTTTAAGCGAGTAATTGAAATTGAATGAATATAACTCAACCCAACTAAAGATTTGTTAATAATTAGCAAGACAGTCAGGCCTAAGTAATTGCCTAACCTTGTGTATCAGGAAGAATAATCTTAATTGAGCCAATGTAATAATGGTACGGTTCCTTCAATTACTCTATTTTTTTGTTAGGGAGTAAATATTTGATAGTCTCACTTGTGAAAAATTCCACGTGCAAAGATTTGTAACTTTACAGGAGGAGCCTACCTATGTCCGTTCGACTTTTTATAGTTGTACTAAACCACGGAGTTATAAACCATCGAGACGAATGGAGAAGTACTATTTAGTGTTAAGACGGAATGCGGAGAAATCATATGTGACAAACTTGAGGATGTAAATTTACATATATTCAAAGAGATAAACGATAAAAGTTGATAAAGAAAAGTTTATTACCTTCATAATTTATGACCCTTACAGATGTGATGACTACGACCATGTTATGTCCATTTTGTCGGCTAATTTCCTCTGTAATGTAGTCGGACGCATCACCCCATAAAGTCACGTTCACTACTACCCTCGAGTATCGTTGATGTGGAAGACGTATCAAATAGAACGTAGGTGGGTGGAGGTTGTTTTGGATTCTTGTCTCGACGACTACACATCTTCAGATAATGCGATTTAATTTCTCAACGGTAATAGGGTGGGAATTGATTATGCTCGTTGCAGGAAACACTTGGATGGTGTAATGGGAAGGAAAACATCCATTGATATAGGTGGTGAATTATAAGTGTTAATCTTTCAGCCATAACTCCTTCCTTCTTTTTAACTTCCACTTCATACCTTTTCATCTTCTTCATAACTCTCTCCTTTTCATCTTCCACTTAATAACTCCTACCTTTTCATCTTCCACTTCATAACTTCCTCCATAACTCCTTCCTCATTTTCATCTTCCACTTCATACCTTTTCATCTTCCATCCAATAGTATCGCGACACGTGGGTTGCTTTAGCTTCATACCTTTTCATCTTCAATCCAATAGTATCGCGACACGTGGCTTGCTTTAGCTTTGAGATTTGGGGAAATGGAGTATGGAGAATGCTTTGTTTTCCTTTTAATATAATATATAGATTTAATCATCCTCATAAACTCGCTCCACATGTCACCTCATCATTGGATTCCTTCTCCTTTGTGCCAAAAGTAAAGACAAACAATTCATTGGAATGGAGGAAGTATGTAATTGCAGTTGCTAAACTTGCTTCTTGGGTGTTCGAACAACCAGACAGACTTTGGGTTAGATGAGTGAATAACATTTATCTCAAAGGCTTTGACTGGTATTATTATCTGCTTGGTCCGAATGTGAGTTTGGTGCTGGAGGAAAGTGATCTGTGTATGGGAAAAGAGGTAATAAAACAGCATTTTGTGGCAGGTAGATAGGTAGGTGGAAGGGGAATATTATTGCTGGCTACAGAGTCGCAGAAGGCTATTCGATACTGAGAACATCAGGGCACCCTCCATTTCCTTGGGATCGTGTTGTTTTGAATAATAGGGCTGCTCCTAAACACAGTTCATCACTTGGCTGGTGTACGAGAAAGATCTACTTACCAGAGATAGATTGATGCACTTTGGAATTTATTACACACTTGGGCTTATGATACTTTGATTAAATCCGTCAAACTTGAGAAAATTGGTCCCTTCCGGTCGGGAAGAATTGGTCACGGTCGTGACTAAAAAAACAAAAAACAATGGCTACTGTAGTCCTTCCTAGTTGGGATGAGTATGGTCCCGGTCGGGATAGTTTGGTCCCGGCCGGGATGATCTGTTTTTGCCACGTACTGTGATCTATTTTCTCTTTTGGTGGTTGTTTTGGTTGATATTGGAGGGAACCAACGTGTCATCCCATAAGTTTTCAGTTCATATTACATGTATGACATGGATATAAACTAAGGATGCATACACATGCACATATCATATTGATTTTGGTGGTTAACATAACAATATTCACAATAACTCAAAAAGTGTAAGTTTCAGAAATTCAAAAGTCTAGAATTCTGTAGAATTGTCTTATCCTAGAGAGATTTCATGATACTCAAGGCTTGTAGGGTGGAAATACTCTTAAGGAAAGTGTTTTGGTAAAAATTTACCGGATTTACGATTTCGGTTGCGGGTTAAAGCGATCGTCCTATAAGGCTATAACTACGGGTTGACGAAGCGATATCGAATCTAGTAAACGGAGAACAACGAAAGAAAGGAAATGACACACAATGTTTTGGTAACGCGGAAACCCGATGTGGGAAAAACCGCAGGGGAAGTCGGAATCCCACCAAAGTTATACTATGACGAGAAAGGAATGAGAAAAGACGGGTACAAGTACAAATGTCGGGACTATAATCGGCTATCAGTATTTTTCTATAGTGGTTGCTCGGAGTTAATTATGCGTTGATGTTGGGTTGAGTCCCCTTCTTCTTTCCCTCTCCTTTCCTTTTATATGCCTGCTGACCTTAGGGCTCTCTCCCCCCGTTTATTGCCTGGAGTAATTGCCCTTATTTATTGCCTAGAGTAATTGCTCTCATTTATTGTCTCCTAGCCGTTACACTCTCTCCCTGATTTTTCTCCTGGTCTACAGGTGGGTTTCCTTGAATGTAGGAACAACTTTGACTTCTTCCCTCTTGTGTGTATGGGCTGAGATGGTAGATGCCTTGCTACATTTGATGGGTTTACTTGGTTGCGCGACCCATTACTTCACTTTCTACATACGCAACAAAAACTTTCTACATGCTTTGACCGGCCCATCGTCGTATATTATTCCGGATCTTTCTTTGATTTACCGACTTTCGATTATATTGACTTCCGTCTTTTAGTCTTCGACTTGTGACTTTTGACTATCATCTTTTGCCATCTTGACCTTTGACCTTTTGACCTTTGATCTTTGACTTTTTGACCTTTGACCTTTTGACCTTCAACTCGTAATATGCCACGACGTATTCCGAGAATGCGAATTTTATCCCAAACAAAAAGCGTGTTCAATGATTCAATTGGGTTGTCAATACCGTTTGTTCCATTTTCAATCTACAAGGTTGTTCACAAAATTACAACACCTTATCTATTGTACTAAGTACTTATTAGATAATGCACCGTATATTATTATCAATGAGTACGCTTGATTATGTAATTATGTTGAAGAAATCAGGTGCGTTGTTCCACGTACTTTGTTAAATACGGAGTACTCGTAAAAGCTTAGGTATTAGTGAAAAACTTACTGTATGTAATATTATTTCAATGATTTATGGAATTTTGTCGTTGTATAATAAGTTGGATGGTGTCTTGTGCTATCTTCACTAATTAGTTTCAAACTGTCATCCAACTACTTTAACTTTAGATTTTCAATTATCCCTTATCAAAGTAGGCACCAAATTAAAGCAATAGGACAGATCTGACTAGGTAAAATTATAATATATTGTGTATTTGAAATTGTGGAATTTTATATGAATTATTTCTCAAACTAAAAAGAATCCATGAAAATGTAATACCGATTCAACCACACAATTACTAAAATAAAAAGAATCCATGAAAATGTAATACCGATTCAACCACACAATTACTAAAACCCCTATTTAAGACATTCTCCCTTGCCCATACAATTAAGAGTACAATGACAAACTGTTACAGAGTATATGTATGTCAACCATTGTGAATGTGACTTCGACTAATGTATAAATTTAACGGTATAAAAACAATCAACGTAACAACATATAGAGGCCGCCGAGCAGGGCTTACCCTATTGTTATTGTTGTTGTCGTTGTTACATGATTTTTCTACGCGAGGAACACATATATATATATTGACTTAAAATAAGTACCTAACAAACGGAACATGTCTAATGTTGTTCTGTATCTGATTTGATCTACTTGTCCGGAAGCTTAGCTCGTCAATATTATAATTTGATGGGTTAAAAGAAAGCCGAGTAGCTTCATCACCAATAGTCATCAGCTCCCACAAGGCCGGTTTCTTGACACTACGGAGTATCAGTGTGGATCCTTCGTCCCATTTTTATGTGACACATCAACAACTTATAATATTTGTTGCATATTTTATTTATACAATAGACGAGGTATCATCTTGTGTATACTGTGACATACAAAGTGAGACACAAAAATGAGACAGAAGATCTTCACTGACGAGGTACAGAATATTAGACAAGCAACCAATAATATTATTCATAGAGTTGGGTTGAGTGTAATTAGGAACAACTAACGTTGTGAGGATGCATTATTAGTGTCATGGATCGTGTTGATAAATGATGAAGATATTAGATATATATGTACAGTAGTGGTCGAACGCAACTAACAAATGTAACAATAATCCACTAACTTAAAAGGCATTGCCACCATTATTGCCACGCGTATCTCTTCGAATCATACTATTACGCAGTATTACTTTAACTTGCTCTGTCCGAGTTCTTGTATTCTTCCCTTTTTTTTTGAGTGAAAATTAAGGTGACTAGCTTAAAAAAGAACGAGGGTTTGCTACGTTACTACTGTACGTACTAATGCATTATTACTCCTTGTACGTATATGTACCACGTCGATTATGATTCATTATTACTCCTTGTACGTGTATATACATGTAGGTTTGCTACGTTACTACGTACTAATGCATTATTATTATTATTATTATTATTATTATTATTATTATTATTATTATGCTCCTCTAACCTCGTTTCACTTCGTTTGATAAATCTTTTAATTAATGTCGGAACCAGGATCGATTTGTAGTTACGACTTACGAAGCGAGATTTTATGCGTTTTTGCAAATATTGATGTTATATATTTAATCATTTGTACATGTATGTTATATTTAATCCTCTATTGGAGTCACTCTTATAATCAAATGGATGGTTATGACTAATTATGCAATTTGCATGGAAAAAGTTATCATGTCCATTAATCGAATGGATGAATAAATATAGTATCAATTACGAAATATTATATTATTTTAGTTGATAATATTTCATGAAAGTAATACTTAATCCAATGAATAGAAGTTAGATTTGACGAATGAAAGGAGACAAAAGGTGGGCACAGATTAGACTCAAAGTTAGGAGGGACAGTACACTGCCATTTGACGTATTTTATTTATATATATATGTGTGTTCATTAAATGAGCTCAAGTGAAAGTAAGTTGGAGAAACCCTTTGGGGAGGAAATAGACGTAATTAAAGGGATAGTGTTAGTGTGCATACATGCATGCATGATTTGTACCTTGCGTTGTTTCATGTCCATGTACGATCAACATACAACAAAAACACTTTTGACTCGATCTACAATACAAATTAAATCAATTGACTGCTTCCTTCCTTAGCTTCAACTCTTCACATTATATATGTCTTTCCATATTAGAGTAGATCCACACCAATAAAAGTGTAATACAATAATCAATATGTCAATTTATCGTAACATCTACATCCCGATGAATGTCATGCACTTAGTATATATATAGCTACTAGCCCAAAATCATGGAGCTCCCCAACTTTATTTTCTTTTATAAAAGTAAAGATTAAAGTTACACGTAATTTAGAACAAGCGTATGTAAATGAAAGAACTTTATATAAACTATAACATAAGATTTTTATTTCCGATAGGAGAACTTATTATTTTGTCCCGGAGAATATAGTCTAGCTCTAAATACTCGGATTTAGGTGAACTAATTAGTATGTATTTTGACTTTTTCAAATTTTCTAAGCTAATTATCTATTTAAAACATAAAAGAACAAAAATTTAAAGCACTTAACGGCTGTGGTTCAGTCACAATCTGAGAACTACATTCATTATTCTCGTACTAATAGTTTTAGTACTAAAATAGTGAAATCACGATTACAAAACATCAACATAAACTACCCAACTATCATTACTAATCGTTCACTTTGAATACTAATCGCGCATAGATACGAGTTTGGAATGAGAAATCCTACCAAGGTAGTATTAAGGTTAAGAAAAGATTATATTATTGAATGAATTAACTTGATTACAATGCTAATCTATATATATATACTGCCCTACATAATATTGACAACTACGGCAAGGATCAACTATCCTAGGCTACAATCAAGGGAGAAGATAACATTACAAAGATATGAAGATATGAATAATATTATGATTACAATAAACAGGGAAATAATATATGCAAGATATTAGGAGATATCTTTAATATGCTCCCTCAAGACGGACGATCCTCCGAAGAGTCCGATCTTGAGTACAAGGTCCGTAAATCGAGGGCGTGGCAGCGGTTTTGTGAGGCAATCTGCAAGTTGATCATCTCCAGCGATGTGTTGTACACGAAGGGCGCCCTTGCTGACGAGTTCACATACAAAGTGGAAGGCGAGGGCAAGGTGTTTCATTCTTGAGTGAAATACTGGGTTGGCTGAGTAGTTGGTGGCACTCAGATTGTCACAGAATATAACTGGTGTAGATGTTATGGGAAAGTGGAGTTCAGTGAGTAGGTTTTGGAGCCACAGGAGTTCTGAGGCAGTGGTTGCTATAGCTCGGAATTCTGCTTCAGTCGAGGATTGAGCTATGGCCGACTGTTTCTTGGATGACCAGGAAATTGGGTTTCGACCTAGGTAGGTGACAAAGCCGGTGGTGGAAATATAGTTTTCACAGTCGCCGGCTAGGTCAGCATCACTATAGGCATGTAACCTATTGGGTGATTCGCGATGAAGTAATAGGCCAACCTGGGCCGTGCCCTGAAGATATCTGAGGAGTCTCTTTAGGGCGGTCCAGTGAAGGTCGGTGGGTCTTTGCATGAATTGAGCTAGACGGTTTACAGCGAATGCTAGGTCCGGGCGTGTGAAGGATAGGTATTGAAGACTACCAATTATGGTTCGATAGTCAGTTTCCTTGGTTGAAGGTGATGACGCATCCTTGTGAAGTGGTGGGAAGGCAGTCATTGGTGTATTGGTGGGTTGTGCCTCAAGCATGTGGTGACGGTGCAATAAATCATATATGTATTTTGATTGTGTGAGAAGTAGTCCCGATTTTGTTGGTGTGACTTCGACCCCTAAGAAATATGATAAAGCACCAAGGTCTTTGAGTGCAAATCGGGACGCTAATTTGGACACAAAAGACGTAACTACAAGTTGATTTGGACAGGTGATAATTATGTCATCGACATACACAAGTAAATATATTTTGTCACGTGGTGTCGTGGTGATAAATAGTGAGGGGTCAGCTATTGACCCGGTGAAGCCATTTTCGAGCAGGTATTGCTTGAGGGTGGTATATGATAACTCGTGATTTTACTCGTTTTTGCCCCATATTTCTACTCTTATTCGATCAATTTTATAACCCGATTTGTTAGTAATTAGTCATTTTACGTTTAATTAGATTATTAGTCGAGTCTTGTATAATTAGTGTCAAATTATGTATTTCTCGGGATTTTGGTACTGCTCTAGTCATTTTGATATTATAGGTACCGGAAGGATCGGGTCGACTTAAAACCGAGACAAACCGAGACAAACCGAGACAAGTCAAGACGGGTCAAGACTAAAAGAAGAAGATGGCACTATGCTCAAGATGACAATGACTATTCAGCCCTTAGATTTACTTATTTCCTTCTCATTTAAGTGAGGGTGTTTTGGTAATTTTGTCTTCTTTTTTTTTGGATGAAACCCTCCATTTTGAAAAACAGAGGGAGCAGCAGAGATGAGAGAGAGGGGAGTAAGCCGCAGCAAACCTCCAGGCTCCATCTTCCTTCTTTTGTTTATTTTGATTAATTAATTTAGCTTTAATTGATTTCCTAATTCAATTTATCACTTAATCTTTTGGGTTTGTGTAATACATACTTTCCTCTTTATGCATTAATTTCTCTTTTGATTTAATTCATCTTTCCCCTTTTTTTATTTATTGTCTTGAGTTTATGTTTGATTTAGGTTAGTTAGCTTAAAGTTGTCATCTTTATTGTCTATTGTGTTTAGAAATATGATTCTAAGTTTGTATTTTATATTTATCTTGAATAATTAGTATATGTTATGTTAGATTAGTTTAATTAGTTAGTCTATCTAGTTTAATCTCACTCTTATTAATTGATCCGCGTAGCTAATTATAATCCGAGACCGAACTAGTACTCGATCCCGATCTCTCTGTGGATTCGACCCGACTTACCCTTACTATTCTAGTTTAGGTTAGTTGGTTTATTTGATGGTTAGATTGACGACAAATCCCGACTATCAAAATGGCGCCGTTGCCGGGGAGATCAACGGATTGATATTAGTTTAGATTTAGATTTATTAGACTATGCTTGGTTACTTGCTACTTGTTACTTGGTGCTTGTTCCTATGACGATCTACCACATTTCACAACGTAAAGAGACATTGCATGATTATTGGGATAAACTTAAGAATTGTACTCTTGAATTTGATGTTGAGATGTGGGAATTTTGTCATATCACTACAAGAAAAGTCGTGGTTAGCAACCGATATTTTCCGACCGCATGGAAAACAGTCGGTAATTACGCTTACCGACCGACAACAGTCGGTAAATGGGACTTTCGGTCGGTAAAATACCGACTGATTAATCAGTCGGTAAATAAGAACATCGGTCGGTACCGAGCTGTTTTACCGACCGATTTTCTAATTTACCGACCGATTTGTCGGTCGGTGACGTTGTTAACATAAATCACCCCGGCTCCTTTCATTGCTCACTTCGCAGTAACTTAAAAAAAAAAACCCTTTACCCATCCCCAAACCCCAATTCCGAACCCGACCCCCTATCCCCACCCCCCTTCGCCACCCCCCTTCGCCACCCCCCTTCGCCACCCCCCTTCGCCGGAGAACCTCCCCCGCACCGCCGGCGCACCGCCGTCGCACCACCGCCGCACCGGCCCCGATCCGCCCTTCGCCGGATTACCATACCCATCCTCCCCAAAATCTCCAATTTCAACCTAGGTATGAATTCTAACTCAATTTTTTTGTTTGATTTTGTTTATATTTGGTTTATTATTGTTGTTAATCCAAGTGTTTGATGAATTTAGGATTAAATTTAGATTTAGGGTGAAACTTATTAGGTTAGTGTAATTAGGTTCCTTAGCCAAATTATGAAAAACTTCTCATAAGATTATTATTATTATCATTATTGGATTTATTAGTATTAATTTTGGTTGAGTTGCTTCTACTAAGTGTAGGGGATGAAAAAATAATTAGGGTTTGAGCGATTTAGTTAGGAAATTGAAATTGAGAGATTTTGATTAGGGTTTGAGAGATTTAGTTAATTAGGAAATTGAGAGAAATTGAGAGAAATTGAGAGAAATTGAGAAATTGAGAGAAATTTAATTTAATTTAGGGTGAAATTTGATGAAAAATTGTTAAGTATAGTTTAGTTGGATTAGTATAGCTCTCCCTATAGTATTTAGATGAAAAATTGGTTCAATTAGTATAGCTCTCCCTATAGTACTTACCCTTTGGAAAATTTTGGATTGGATTACCCAATTAGTATTTTTGATTGGAAAATTGTTTAGTATAATTAGTCTTAAGAATATATTCAATGTTGATTGGATTACCCAATTAGTATTCTTGTTTGGTTTGTAAGGTTGATTGGTAAGTCTTAAAACGAAAATAATTATGCATATTATTTATGATAAATTAGTCTTAAAAATCCGATTGATCGACAAACAATGATTTAAATTAACTTACATTCCTACATTAACTAGAATTTTGGGTTAGAAATTTCCTAGGATAAGCCTCATGCATGCAATTATGCATATTATTTATGATAAATTATGAACATAATATTTATTTTATAATTTTTTTCGACTTTATATTATTTGAGGTTGATTGGTTTTAGGTTAGAGTTGCTTGAGATCATGGTTTGCATTAGAAAACGTATGGGATTTGGATGTATATGAAATTTGAGGAATGCATGGGCATAATATATACTTCCTCCGTTCTATTTGATCTCCTCGACCTCATCTCGCCTGCCTTTATTATTCTTCCCCTTTTTTTATCTTCGAAGTTTGGTATAGTTTAGTTGTTGCTCCGTAATTAAAAGTCTTGCGGACAACTCCTTGTTATAACATTAAAATATGCATATTCATGTTACTCTCAAATGTATACACAAATGGCCATCATCTACTGTTTATTCTCAACTTAACAAATAATAACAATGTAGGGACTAACATTCTTTAGCCTAATATAGTTGTAGCTTAGAATACTAACAATTTGAGTTTATATATTAAACTAAGGTTAGATGTGAAAAGTTAATTAAATAATGAAGGGGTACGAATGAGATGAGATCATGGGAGTTTAAATTGTCTAATTAGAGTAAATAAACGTATCAACCCCTGATCTAGTTATATTCGATTATTGTTTTTTAACATAACGAGAGTAAACTCGTGGTTATTTCTGTGTTATTTACTCCATTTTTATATGTTATGTAATTAGGTTTTCGTTTCTCTTATAGAAAATCTAATAATGACGAATACCGAAAGAAAATGGATGTACGAAAGGGTAGACGATAGAAACAAAGTTAAGTATGAGTTTATACTTGGGGTGGATGATTTTATTCTATATGCTAAGGAACAAGAAGAATACAAGGCACATCAGATTCTTAGATGTCCATGTGTGAAGTGTGAAAATTTGAAGTACTTGAATGAGTATCAGGTGAAAGAGCATCTCTATAGCAAAGGGTTTACGCCTGGTTATACTAATTGGGTGTGCCATGGAGAACCCTTTTCTTTTATTAGTAATCCTAGTACTTCAACAAACACTAATGCTTTCATCGACCAACCTTATCGGGAGATGATAGTAGATGCGTTTGGAGACATAATGTTCGACCGTGTCGAGGATTCTCCTTTGGGTGAAGAAGAAAGCCCCCACCATGATCAGAAAGAATTTTTTGAAATGTTAGAGGCCGCCGAGACACCTCTGTACCGTGGATGTGAGTCATCATTGCTAGAAGTAGCTTCTAGGATGATTAACATTAAATGTGAGGACAACCTACCGGAAAGAAGTTTAGATAAGATAGCTGCTTTGATTGAGGATATCATTCCACGAGATAATATGATGACTCGCACATTTTACGATACTAAAAGGTTGCTTAGGGGCCTTCAAATGCCCCATCATAGGATCCATTCATGTCCGGATGGATGCATGCTATTTTGGAAAGAAGACTCCATGCTTGATAAATGTAAGAAGTGTGGAAAAGATAGGTACAAGAAGAAAACTTTTAGTGGGGCAGACATACCTTTCAAAGTCTTAACCTATCTCCCTGTAGCACCAAGGTTGCAACGTTTATATGCAACCAAGAACATCGCAAAAGAAATGAGATGGCATATAGAAAATCCACGTGTACCAGGGACCATGGCTCATCCAAGTGACAGTGAGGCTTGGAAGCATCTAGATTATATGTTTCCGGAGTTTGCTAGTGAGCCTCGTAATGTCAGACTTGGACTCTGCACAGATGGCTTTACACCATACGGTCAATTTGGTAAGTCGTACTCCTGTTGGCCGGTGATTCTCACTCCTTATAATCTACCCCCTGGATTATGCATGAAAAAACAATTTATGTTTCTATCTTTGATCGTTTCCGGGCCCAAAAATCCTAAGAAAAACTTGGACGTATACATGCAACCTCTTATTGATGAATTGAAAGAGTTGTGAGACACGGGAGTGCTCACCTATGATGTGTCCCGGAAACAAAATTTTCGGCTGAAAGCATGTATCCTATGGACCATCAACGATTTTCCGGCTTATGGGATGCTCTCTGGGTGGGCTACTGCTGGCAAACTTGCATGTCCACATTGTATGAAAGACACCAAGGCGTTTTGGCTTCCACATGGAGGTAAAATGTGTTAGTTCGATTGTCACAGGCAGTTCTTACCCCTAGATCATGCATTCCGTTACAACAGAACTGCCTTTAGGAAGGGTAAGTGCGAGAATGACGAACCACCTCCGACATTGTCAGGATGCGAAATCTGACGATATCAGACTACCCGACGATAATTGATGGTACTGATCAAGAATTGAAAGAACTTAAGAACATGAAAACAGGGTGGTTCAAAAAGAGCTTGTTTTGGGACCTACCTTATTGGAAGCATTTGTTGATTCGACACAATTTGGATGTCATGCATATTGAAAAAAACTTTTTTGAGCAATTAATTCATACAGTATTGGATAATAAAAATAAAACAGCTGACACCCATAACACAAGGAAGGACTTGCCCAAATTATGTAGTAGAGGTCACCTACACCTCAAGGACGGCCGCAAACCAAAAGCTCCCTACACTCTTGACAAACTGCAAAAAAAGGTACTCTGTGAGTGGATATGCAACTTGAGGTTTCCAGATGGATACGCATCGGATTTAGGTCGTTGCGTCGACCTACACAGTCTCACACTCCATGGTATGAAGAGCCACGATTGCCATGTGTTCATGAAACGGCTATTACCCGTTGCTTTGAAACACTTGCTGCCAACTAATGTGTGGAATTCAATTACCGAGATCAGCCAATTTTTTCGTGATTTGTGTGTCTCAAGCCTTACAACCCAAAATGTACAGCGGCTGGAGAACGATATTGCGGAGATCCTCTGCAAACTTGAGAAAGTGTTTCCACCATCGTTCTTCAATTCAATGGAGCACTTACCAATACATTTGCCTTACGAAGCAAGGGTTGGTGGGCCAGTACAATATAGGTGGATGTACCCTTTTGAGAGGTATAATTGTGAAAATACTCAACTTATTATGTTTCTTAATCATTATATCATCATAATTGTGAAAATACTCTACACTATATCAAAATGTAGGTTTCTTAATCATTTGAAAAAAAAAGTGGGTAACAAAGCACGTGTGGAAGGTTTAATTTGCAATGCTTTCTTAACTGAAGAAATATCAAATTTCTGTTCTCTATACTTTGAAGACCACGTAGACACAAAGGCTAAGGATTTGGATGTGGGCACGGGTGACGAAAATGATTCATCTTTACCCGAGCTCTTTCGAAAACACAAAGGTAGAGCTCTTGCTAAACCAAAACAGAGGTACTTGGACGAACAAGAGTTCGATCGTGCACATTTGTACGCACTATCAAATTGTGAACTACTAGGAGAATATGAACGGTACGTAAATAGTAACAACTTACATATTTATTTTAAAATTAAAAGATGTAAATGTCACGACTAAATTGGATAATTACAGCTTATTTGAACAGTTCATTATGGAGCAACATCCACGAGCTAAAATGGATGAAGTTTGGACTACATATGAGAAGTTGTTCCCAAAATGGTTTAAAGGATATGTAAGTCTCAGTGTTGACATATTAGAATGAAATAAACTTTGAGCACGTCACATATGCACTAACACTCTACTACGCAATTAGGTAACTGAGATGAATGTCAAAGATGATGTGATTCAAGCCTTAGCATTTGGTCCTTCTAAAGAAGTAAACACTTGGCAAAGATATAAGATTAATGGGTTTAATTTCCACACACAGAAATATGGGAAAAACAGAGCTACCATGAATTACGGGGTTTGCGTAAGTAATGTCGAAGGAAACGATTACCATGGCACTTTAGAGGAAATTATTGAGTTGAGGTATTGTGGGGAGAAGAGAATTTATAATGCAATCGTGTTCAAGTGTTCCTGGATGGATAATTCCACAAACGGTACAAGTGTTCATGGTCTTTATAAACTAGTAGAAGTTAATAGTAGGAGGAAGTATGGTAAATATGATCCTTTTATACTTGCCCATCAAGCTAGTCAAGTTTATTTTGCTCCATACCCAAACCCAAAGAAGGATAGAGATCATTGGTGGGCTGTTTTTAAGGGTCGGGCAAAGTCACAATTTAATGCACCAGTGGATGTCACGGTATTTCAAGAAGATGTGAGTAGTACTTCATTATTATCTGGTGTTGTTGCCGATGACGTCTTAGAAAGTTTTGTTGAAGGGGAGGACATGGAAGAGATGAACGAGATGGGTGATGATGTGATTGTCGAAGATGATAACATTAATGAGGAGGAGGAATTTGAAGATGAATTTGAGGAGGAGGAGGAGGAGGAGGAGGAGGATGAAGAAGAAGAAGAGGAAGAAGAAGAAGAAGAAGAAGAAGACGATGATGATGAGAACGATGATTGCTAACTTGTATTTGCTTAGTCATTGTATTAGTGGTCGATCAACACTCATGGATAAATGCAGTTATTATTTGTATATGTTTGTTTGGTTTAAGGCAAGATGATATTATTTGTTAAATGTTTTCAAGGATTTGCATTTGGGAAGTATTATTTGCATATGTTTGTTTGTTTTGTCATTCAAAAGATCGTATCTGAAAGATGGTTGGACGAGGCGGACGTGGACGCGGCGGACGTGGACGTGGACGTGGACCACAGGTTCAAGTTGACGAGCACGAGGAGGAGCAGCAGCAGCAACAACAACAACAACAACAACAACAACAACAACAACAACAACAACAGCAAGAAGATCTGGAAATAATTGTGATTAAGCCCAGTGGGAGATGGTATTGCTTATTCTATCATTATCGAAGTAGATGTAGTATATAATTTTCTTTTATACAAAAATCTAATATGTGGCATTTGTGTTGATTAAGGTTTGACGACTCCGGTGTGGTAAGACGAGTAACGAAGTCGTTCAAGGGTTTCTACCATGAACCGCATATGAACTACCGGGAGACCCCGACGACGGTGAAAGATAAGTGGTTCGACAACTTTAGGGTATACATTCACTTTATTTTCCTTACATTCAAAGATATATAGTTATATGCACTTCTAATTGTTATTTAGATTTTTCTTAATACGTAATTATTAATTTATGATCGGTCACAATGTCAGGGGTACTGTTCATGGGAGCCCGAGCATGAAGAGCGAGTTAGGGAGAGGTACGATGACGAATGTCGTAAACGGTTGAAGGACACCGTTAACGACATATGTGAACTGCGGAATGGCAAGAACAAGGCATGCCCAGGGTGGATGGTGCCACAAGTCTACAAGGACTTGTTGGAGCGACGGAAGTCGAAGGCTTTCCAAAAGAGATCAAAGACAGCTGCCGCAAATAAAGCTTGTGCACAGCCTGGCCCTAGTCATCACGGGGGGTCGATCAAGGCAACGAAACATGCATCAAGGCTGGTAATGACAAAATATATTAAAATATTCCATAATGTTTTTATCCATATATTTTTTTAAGATGGTAGTAATAATTTGTCTTCTTAGATGGAGCAACTGGGTGGTAGGAGGCCCAGTGCGGCGGAGCTCGCGGAAGCCATGCACTCTAAGGTTGTTGACGGTAAAAGAGTTTTTACCAGTCAAAAGGCGAAGGAGACATTTGTAAGTGTTAATTTAGTTAATCATAGAGATTATCTTAAAATTCCTTAATAAATTAGTTATAACTTGTTCCTAAACATTACCTTCCTCTGTTTGCTAATAGGAACGATTTGAAGAGCTCAAGAAAAAGAACGAGGAGGAGGAGAAAGGAAAAGAGGACGACGAACTGTGGTTCGAAGCGGCCCAGGGCTTCAAGAATGGCCACGTATACGGAGTGGGATCCGCCGGCCCATTGTACTTCACCCCCCCTCAACAGAACAAGGGTAATGCTTCGAGCTCCTATCATCCCGGTATTCTTGTACAACAAGAAAAACGGGCAGAAGAATTTCAGAACAAAATTTTGGAAGCCTTGGAGAAGGAGAAAGAAGAGAACAGGTGCTTTAGAGAAGAGACCCGGGAGCTCATGCAACAACAACAGCAGCTCATGTCAGCGCTTAACAAGGTATTACAAACTCAGAACTGTAACCCGTTCAACAACACTAACTTCCGTAATCCGAATGACGATAATTCGGGAGGTGGTGGAGTTGGGGGAGCCGGGGTCGGTTTTCAAGTGTAGCTTGAACTTTTAATTGATTACTCTTTTAAGTTGTGTAAACTTTGAATTCTCTTCCAAGTTGTTTAGACTCTTTAGTTACACTTTCATTAGTATTCGCTTAACTAAGTAGTTAAACATATTATGTGAATGAATTGTGAAGATGTTGGATTATGAATGAATTGGATGAAGTTAACGAATGAAGGTTTAAGTGAATGATATTGTAGTTTGAATGAGTTGGAAGATTTGAATGATACGATATCGATGACAACAAATTGGAGTTTGTATGTTCTAGTTTGAATGCAGGTTTGTATGTTGCAAATTGGAGGACAACAAAACAATTGGATCCAGCACGACCTCAACGTATTTACCGACCGCCATAACGTAATTACCGACCGCCCAGCCTTCTTTACCGACCGCCATAAGCAACTTAGATATTGTCGATCTACGGTCGGTAAGCATTACCGACCGACAGGAGCGGTCGGTAAAAACCGTAAATACCGACCGCATTACCGACCGAGTCCCCCTTTTTCCGACCAAACGTTTTACAGGAGGGTCTGACTTTGGCTTGGTCGGCAACACTTACCGACCGCAAGTTTCAGTCGGAAATACGATTTACCGACCGCGTAACATCATTTCCGACCGACTGGTCGGTCGGTGATGCTTAATATACCGACCGACAAAATCAGTCGGTAAGTTTTATTGCCGACCGTTTTTCCTCTTTACCGACCGTAATTCGGTCGGTGATTCACCGACTGGATCGTTTGGTCGGTACTTATTGTTTCCGACCATAGTTTTCGACTATAGACTATCGGTCGGAAACTTTTAAAATGCGGTCGGTAATTGTGTTTACCGACCGATTTTGTGCCTTCCCGACCGATTTTTCCGGTTGCTAAATGCTGTCATTCTTGTAGTGTATGGTGTATGATGGTGTTCATGATAACATTAGAGGCATGATTGAAGAAAGTTGTCAAGGTAGGTTTACATCGATGCCATATTGTGAAAGATGGGACCTTCTTAATAAGTTGGTTAATGATTCTAGGCAATCGGAGAGCACTAGTTATAGGAATACTTATTTACCTCTCCATGTGGATGCTACCACTTTAGTTGATGACTTAGAGTCTAAGTTGGATGATGAGCCTCTTGTTAGCATGACCACTTTGTCTACCATTTGTGATTTGATTAGTTCTCCCTTCCTTAAGGGATGTGATGATCATGGTAGCGTTTATGTTGGGTCTATTGTTCTTATTGATGATATCAAGCCTTCATTTGATGATAATCTTGAGGATAAGAGATGTGTTGGTAATGATGTTATAAAAGAGACTCTTCTTGAGGTTTTTGAGATTGTTGATGAGCCATATGATGAGTGCATGAGTGTGTTTAATGATGCTTTTGATATGGAGAGGGATGAAAATTGTGTTCTTATGGAGATTCAAATCTCTTCCCCTAGTCTTAAGGATGCTTGCTTGCCTCACTCTATGGATGTTGATGATTTTGAGACTTGTGGTGAGAGTGTTGTAGGGATAGAGGAGAGCGTGGGGGTATTTGAGGATAAATGGGATGTTGAAATTGATTTATTTGAGGAACCCATTTTTGAGATATTTTTTGAGGAAATTCATGAGTCTACCCCTTTCATTCTTGATGAATCTCTTATTCCTCTCACTTGTTTTCCTCTTGACTTCCATGTCCCTTCTTATGAGTCCATTGTCTTTGAGGATGTATTTTCATTTCATCTTGATTGTTTTCCTCAAGACTTTCTAATCCCCACTTACGAATTGATGTTTGAAGATGCTTGGAAGAATTCTTTCAATGACTTGATCATTGGTTTGTTACATGGAAGTGGTGTGATTTGGGACGAGGAAGGAGGCGTTTGGAAGAGTGACATGATGGTTAAGGAGACTAATCATGTCTTCTATGTGGTTTATAGCCTACCTTTCATGAAAGAAGTGAAAAAAGGAAGAGAGGTTAGGCATGTTGATTACTTTGATGAGTTTAGAAACATGAGTGGCTTAGAATACCGATTGTGGGATCCCGGTTAGATTTTAAGCTTAATTGTAGGTTTGGCGGTCCTTAAAACCGCGCTTCTTGGGAGGCACCCCAAGTTTGTTGTAAATATTTATGTTTTTGTTTGTTTGTGTTTTTGTTTGTTTGTAGGTACCTCAAACAAGGAACCACAATGTAGCAAAATGGATTAGAGACATGAAATCGATCAAGCGTGGGGAAGACTTATACTCTAAAAGGTATTCTTTTACCCTCCCTTTCCCTCCCTAGTTTTGAACATTGAGGACAATGTTCGTTTCAAGTGTGGGGAGGTAGATTCTTGATTGATGTATTTGTCGTTGTTTGAGGATATTGTGGTTGTTACTCTTGTTGGAGGATATTTTGGTGGAGTTTTGTTGTAAATATGTGGTTTGTGTGGGATTGTAGCTTGTGTTACTGTTTTATTGTTTTTAAGTTTCTTGTTTTTGTGTTTTGTGTCATTTTTGTGTTTTTCTTTTGTAAAATTGAAAATTTTGAAAAAAATCCTAAAAAGTGAAAAAATGAAAAATTTCAAAAAGATTTTTGTTTTTCGATTCACTTGTTTTCCTTGATAGAGTGATTTTTCTAATTTTCAACTTCTTTAAAGAGTATGTATTTTTCTATTACTTATTGGTTGTTTCTTAATATTATATATTGATTGTCCTCCTACTATAAGTCGCTCGGGATGTGTCCTTCACTTGTTTCCACCTTCCACCTCCCGTGTTGTGATTTTGGCTTTGTATATTTGTCTAGGTGACTATTTACCCAAGTGACGATCTATCATTTTTTCGATCCATATTTCACAAAAATACTCACAAAATAAGAGTTATCTTCCATCCAAAAAGAGCTCAAGCATCAAATACGAGAAACAAAGAAAAATTCTCAAAAACTCAAAAAGAAAAGAATAAGGGGGAGAAGAAGAAAAAAAAATGAAAAAAAAATGAAAAATGAAAAAGAAAGAAAAATGAAAAAAGAAGAAAAAAGAAAAAAGAAAAAGAAAAAGAAAAGAAAGACGATTCCTTCCCCGAGTATTTTTGTTTATCCTTATTTTCCATTTTGGATCGTTTATGTGTCACTTGAGTGAATAGGACGACCCTAACCCTTGTTTTTGCAAGTGGTCGAGACTTATATGCATTAGTCACTAACTTCATGGGAGAACTCCTTCCATTTCCATCTCACATCCCGACATAGTATGGACTGAGGCCAAGAAATATGTAATAATAATTTTTGCAACCGATTTAGTAATTTTTACGTTCATATTCTATATTTTAGTTGGATTTTAGAGTCGTGACTTTTGATTTGGGAAACTTGTGACTCGTTTGTTTATATTTGCTTATTTTCGTTTTTGTATATATTGTGTTTTTTTTTTTTTTTTTTTCGTGATTTTATTTACGGGTCGTAGTTGTCTTTTGAGCTTACTCGAGGACGAGTAAGAGTTAAGTGTGGGGAGTTTGATAACTCGTGATTTTACTCGTTTTTGCCCCATATTTCTACTCTTATTCGATCAATTTTATAACCCGATTTGTTAGTAATTAGTCATTTTACGTTTAATTAGATTATTAGTCGAGTCTTGTATAATTAGTGTCAAATTATGTATTTCTCGGGATTTTGGTACTGCTCTAGTCATTTTGATATTATAGGTACCGGAAGGATCGGGTCGACTTAAAACCGAGACAAACCGAGACAAGTCAAGACGGGTCAAGACTAAAAGAAGAAGATGGCACTATGCTCAAGATGACAATGACTATTCAGCCCTTAGATTTACTTATTTCCTTCTCATTTAAGTGAGGGTGTTTTGGTAATTTTGTCTTCTTTTTTTTTGGATGAAACCCTCCATTTTGAAAAACAGAGGGAGCAGCAGAGATGAGAGAGAGGGGAGTAAGCCGCAGCAAACCTCCAGGCTCCATCTTCCTTCTTTTGTTTATTTTGATTAATTAATTTAGCTTTAATTGATTTCCTAATTCAATTTATCACTTAATCTTTTGGGTTTGTGTAATACATACTTTCCTCTTTATGCATTAATTTCTCTTTTGATTTAATTCATCTTTCCCCTTTTTTTTATTTATTGTCTTGAGTTTATGTTTGATTTAGGTTAGTTAGCTTAAAGTTGTCATCTTTATTGTCTATTGTGTTTAGAAATATGATTCTAAGTTTGTATTTTATATTTATCTTGAATAATTAGTATATGTTCTGTTAGATTAGTTTAATTAGTTAGTCTATCTAGTTTAATCTCACTCTTATTAATTGATCCGCGTAGCTAATTATAATCCGAGACCGAACTAGTACTCGATCCCGATCTCTCTGTGGATTCGACCCGACTTACCCTTACTATTCTAGTTTAGGTTAGTTGGTTTATTTGATGGTTAGATTGACGACAAATCCCGACTATCAGTATACCAAGCTCGTGGGGCTTGTTTGAGACCATAAATGGCCTTGGTGAGTTTACAGACGTGGGAGGGAGTGTGAGAGTTCACAAACCCGGGTGGTTGTGACATGTAGACAGTTTCAGTGAGTTTGCCTTGTAGGAAGGCGTTGTTTATATCAAGTTGGCGTAATTTCCAGCCATTAGTGATGGCTAGGATGAGGAGCAGCCGCACAGTTGTAGGTTTGACTACCGGACTAAAAGTGTCAGAATAGTCAATACCGGGACGCTGAAGGAATCCTTTTGCTACTAATCGGGCTTTGTAACGTTCAATGGTGTTATCGGGTTTGTATTTGATACGGTAAATCCATTTACATGTGATAACATTGAAATGGGGTTGGCGTGGGACAAGGGTCCACGTTTGGTTTTTACATAGAGCATCATACTCAGCTAACATGGCATCTTTCCATTGAGGAATGGTAAGGGCTTGTTTGACGGTGTTGGGTAGTTGGGATGGTGGGGTGAGGGAGGCTAAATTAACATATTTGGGGTTGGGTTTTCGAATATTGTTTGAGAGGCGAGTGGTGAATCGATTTTGGGGTGGTGGTGGTATTTGTTCGTTCGTCTCGTTCGTTGTGGGATGTGTGTGAGGTGTCGAAGGGTTGTTGGTTTGGTCGTGTTCATCGGTTGGGTTGGATGGTGAGTCGGTGTCAGTGTGGGTAGGTGAGGGTGGTGAGTTGGGTTCGGTATGAATAGGTGAAGGTGGTGGGTTGGCAGTGTGATGTTGGTTGGGCAGTAGCGTGGGTGTGGCAGCGGAGGTGGGAGAGCTCGGGGTGGTAGTGGTGGGAGGGTCGGGTATGGTAGAATAGAACCAGTTTGTGTGTTGAGTAGTGGGTGGGGGGTTCGTGGTCCGTGGGTTGAGTTCCGGGAAGGGAAAGCATGTTTCAATAAATTTTACGTGACGTGAGACATAGACCTTGTAGGTGGTTGGGTCTAGACAATAGAAGGCACTTTGGGTGGGAGAGTATCCCACAAAGATGCACGGGGTGGATCGGGGTTGAAGTTTGTGAGTGGTGTAGGGTCGAAGCCATGGGTAGCAAAGACACCCAAAACTCCGTAATTTGGTGTAATTTGGGTGTGTGCCAAAAAGTGTGAGATATGGTGAGGAGTTTTGAAGGGTCGGGGTGGGTAGCCTATTAATTAGGTAGGTCGCGGTGGAGAATGCGTGGGGCCAGAAGGTGGTGGGGAGTCGGGCGTGGGTTAGGAGAGATAGACCGGTTTCAACGATGTGCCGGTGACGGCGTTCGGCATATCCATTAAGTTCGGGGGTGTGGGGAGGAGTAGTTAGATGTCCTATTCCATTTTGAACAAGTGTGTGTGACATTTTTATATATTCACCACCATTGTCGGAATAGATTTGACGAATTGATTTATTAAAAAAAAATTCAACCAAGAGTTTAAAACGTTGGAAAACAGATGTCGAGTCGGATTTATTTTTTATTGGGTATAACCAAATATATTTGGTAAAGTGATCGACGAAAATTATGTAATACTTAAAATTGTCATAGGATGTGGTGGGTGATGACCAAACATCAGTAAAAATGAGTTCAAGTGGAGCAGTAGTACGTAAAGTAGATATAGCAAACTCGAGTTTGTGGCTCTTGTGGATATTACAAGGGTTGCACGTTTGGTTAGCTAGATTATTATTCGCCGAAATATTAAAATGCGTACGTAAGTAATTAAAAATCTTGATGGATGAGTGTCCTAGCCGGTGATGCCAGTCCGGGTGGGTGATGGTGGTTGTATGCGCGGCGGGTGATGAAGGTCGCCATTCATAGGCTCCTCCGTTAGGCCTTCCGCGAATTAGAACTCGACTCGTTGAGATATCCTTAACAATAAAAAAATCGTTAGAAAATTCAAAACTAGCGTTGTTGTCATGACAAAATTGTGAAACGGATAAAATATTTCGAGAAATAGATGGTACACATAAAACTTTGGTGAATTTAAAAGGAGAGTGAGAGGAGTTAGAGAGAGTAAACGAACCAACGTGGGATATAGGAAGGGCCGAGCCGTCACCGATGACTAATTCATCACTTCCATCATATGGAGCGTGAAGTGCGAGATTGTTTAGGTCATTTGTTACGTGGTGGGTGGCACCCGTATCTAGGAGCCATGGTGAGGACGAGGGTTGGCTAATAGTAGCCACATTGACCTGGGGAGGGGGGGGGATGATATCCTTGGTTGCTGTTGTTGTTGGGTCGAGGTGAGGGTAGGATTTGGAATGTGACTCCAGGAAAGTCACGGGCAAATCGTCTGCATTTTGGAACAACATGCCCTATATAGTTGCAATATTGGCAACGGCCTTTGAAGGGTGCGGATTGGGTGGAGTCGGAGTGCGGTGTTGGGTTCCTATTTTGGTAGGGTCGGTCATGATTGCGTGGAGGGTTGGACCGATACTGAACTACGTGAGCAGTGGCTGGAAACGGTTTGGGGGTGGTGTGTTTAGGGACGGTGCGATCATAATTAAGAAGTTTTTCGTGTAGGTTGTCAAAGGTGATGGGTTCGTCTCGGGCATTGACGGAGTCAATGAACGATTTGTAGATAGTAGGGTCGAGGCCTTTTAGGATTTTGGCCGTGATATCTTCGGGGTCCATGGGTTTTCCTAGTACTGCGAGTTTGTCGGTACAGGTCTTAATCGACTGCATGTACTCGGTCACGGTGGTGGTTTCGGTTTTGGTGATGGAGTCAAGTCGATCTTTGACTTGAAGAATGTGTCCCCTAGAGGGATTTGCATAGGTTTTAGCAAGAGAGGACCATACTTCGTGAGATGTGGATAAGCGTGTGACTAAGGCGCCCGTGTCGGACGAGAGTGAGCTCAGTAGTGCGGCTTTAATAAACTGGTCTTGACGTTTCCACGTCATGTGGGCGGGGTTTGGGATGTCGGGTGGGGTTGTGGCTGTTTTGTCGCCGGGTGTGGGTTTGTGGTTGGGGTCAGGGATGGTTGAGGGAGGACATACGTGCGTGCCATCGATGTATTTTAATAGGTCGTAACCGAAGAGCATGGCTTCCACTTGAGTTTGTCACTGCATATAGGTAAGGGGGGTGAGTTCGTTAATCGTAGAGAGATCAACGATAAACAGTGGAATGTTGGGTTCATGAGTATTGGATATTTGGTTGGGTGCCATTGATGTGGTTGAGTTAACTAGGTGATGGTGATGGTTATGGAGTATTATAGCTCTGATACCATATTAAGGTTAAGAAAAGATTATATTATTGAATGAATTAACTTGATTACAATGCTAATCTATATATATATATACTGCCCTACATAATATTGACAACTACGGCAAGGATCAACTATCCTAGGCTACAATCAAGGGAGAAGATAACATTACAAAGATATGAAGATATGAATAATATTATGATTACAATAAACAAGGAAATAATATATGCAAGATATTAGGAGATATCTTTAATGTAGTACACTATATTACGTATAAGGTTGAAACTTGATTTCTCATACATCCATGCCTTATATTTGCTTCGATTCTAATCTAGGTGGTATCGAGTTGATACTTGACCAGCAGTGAAAAAAATCTTCAAAAAAAAAAAAGATTTAAAATATTTATTTTTAATAAATTAAATTTCCACTACAAGAAATAGAAGGCGGACGGCTGCTATTGTCGTCCAACATCGGTCGCCAAATTGCATTTCGCGATCGAGATCGATCGCCAGGTCTCAGTTGCACCGGTTGGTCGCCTTTTTTTTACATGAGCGACCAAAATCAGTCGCCAGTTTTTGGAGACCGACAATAGTCACCGAATTGGAGACTGACTGATAGCGATCACCAAATTGGAAATCGATATCGTTCGCCATTTGAATTGCCTGTCATTGGTTGCCAATTAGTGTCACTTTCCACTTTCCAGGAGTTTTTGGTCCATATACTTTATTCAGGTGACCGCTTTCGGTCGCAAAATTTTGACAAGCAATCGCTAAAAATGTTGTTAACTAACCATAACAATTGCTTTGTTTAGTAGCCAAAGGTCTGCACCGAAACACACACGGAACCGATACAAGGTTACCATCTCGTTCACACATCCAACCTCCTCATCAACAATAACCAAGAATCATTCAAACATTTCGTGATTGCATAAATTATCCGAAATCTAAAACATTTTACAAAGTTGTTTAAACAAACTAAACTTCAAGAATTCCAAATTTAATAAGTACGAACTCTAGGGGCTAATCAAGCGCAAGGAAAGCTACCGGTAGGACCACAACCACGCCTTGGCTGCAATAGGCGAAATAGGACTGCATGATGTATGTTGAATTGTTCTTGCATCCTTCTCATTGCTTCATATCTGCACCATTTTTCTTCATTATCTTTGTGCATTGTCTCTTCCTGAAGAGTGGTCTCTCTTGCGGCATGTGCTCTTCACTCATGAGCCCTACCTGTACCACCATAGACATCGCCTTTGTTGTACCCTTGGAAGTTTTTATTGTATCTCATTTTCGTTCCTATTCCCGTCATTGCTTTGCGATGCTTCCAGGCACGACTCCTAAACAATCGCAAAGAAATGATTAGTTAATAATACAAACAAATACAACTTGGGGTGTTTTTATTTCATTAGATATCATCGCTCTGGATAAGAACATAAATTTTCCTATCTCTTCCCGAAATGAAAGTGTCGATTACCGCTATCATCCTCTTTACTATAAGTCTCCAAAAAGAGGTCGACAACCAGGGACAACTTGCCCTTATTCTTCCTCACCTATTTAAAAAAAATTAGTTACATAGATAAAAGTTAGCTAAAGTATGATAGAGATGGTATGAAACGTATTTATCTTGACTTAGGCTTGGCATGGTGCGCTCGTACGTCAATTGAGATCCCCTGTAATGGGTAGACTCAACCAGGTTGTCTATATTTCCTTTCCTCTTGTTTAGTTTTGCTTTATTTGATCTCTTTAAAATTCCGGTGAGAAACGGTTTTTAATTAACGAACTTATACAACTCCTCTCCTACAATAAAAAAAGCTGGGAACTTGAAAAAAAAAAAGTTTGCTTAGTAACATATCACAAAATGAAAAAAAAAATTGCTACCTTGAAGAAATTTCGACTCCAATTGTCTCTTAACATTCTTATACATGTCGTCTTTCAGACGTCTTTGATATGTGTCGTCGTAGCGATGTCGGACAATCTCTTCTTATCAAATCCTTCTTCATACATCCATTTGAGCTCAATTCTCTTCATGTTGGTCTAAAATAATATATAATACGTACAATAACAACAAATTATATACTACCTCCATTTTTAACGTTTCTTCCTACTTTTTAAGATTTGTGAGTAGTATTTATTTGAAATAGGAATAAACATAAAAAAATGAAGGGAGTACTATTTTTGCTAACTTATTTTATTCGTAACTATTACAAAGCTATTTACATAAGATTACTAACTTTATTAAACATCATACTAACATCCTAAACAAGTTTACTAACTTAGTTTTATTAATAAGTATTACTAGGCTATTTACACAATATTACTAACATTACTTAACATCCTAAACAAGTTTAAAAACAAGATTACTAACAAATTTAGTAAAGAAGTGCACTAAACAATAGGAGTATTACTATTTACACAAGACCCATAAATACCTAATTTCATCTTGCACATTCATTCAACACCCAAAACATCCAAAAAGCTAAGTAATATTCATATTTATATTAGCATACAAAAAACCAACAATTAACAGTCAAAACATCCAAGTTTTTAACAAATTCATACTAACACTCCAAACATAATCCATATTCAAACTAACATACACAAATCTCTCATTCATATTCATATGAAACACCATAAACATCCTAATCTAAAACAAAATACCACTACCATATTATCACAATTCATATTTTAATTCATAATAACATCCTAAACCCTAAGTCCCTAATTCATATCCCACATTCATACTTAACATACTAAACCTAATTCATATTAATACTATCATAAACCGATTCTCATTCATATTCAACATCAATTTCATACTCCTAATCCAAAACCTAAACACCTAAGACACTCACAAAACCCCAATTCATAATAACATTAAACCTTAAACCCTAAATTCATACTAACACCCTTGATGGGGGTCGACTTCTGGCCGGCTAGGCCTAGCCGGCCACCTCCCCCATCTTGGACCTAGTCGGCCGCCCAGGGGTCCCAGAACCCGTGGGTCTCATCCGGACCTTGCCGGCCACGGAAGTACAGACGAACGGTAGGCCCTGCCGTCCGAGTTCAAGGACAACTTCACATGCCTATAAATATAACACCACATGTCACTAACCAAGGGTTCACAAAATAAGCATAAAAGAGCATTTATCTCACTAGAATAGAGGTAAAGTCTCATCCTTAGACTTATCTTCATCCCAAATTTCGTCACTGTATGACTTGAGCGTCGGAAAGGTAATCTCAAACACCCTCTGAGGCCCTTGTGTGTTGCTTGTGCAGCATGTGGACTAGAGCACCCAGCCGGCCAACACCAGCTGGGAAGGAAGAGTGTTTGGATCACCAAACAACCCTAATTATTGCACATAATCAATTTAAATTTACAAAACTAAATTCACAATACTAACAAACCAAATTAAAACCAACAATTCACAAAACTAAGCTAAATAAGACATATTAAAAGGGATAGCAATAGCTTAAATTTATTAATATTACTGGTAGTTTCCAGCGAGTTTGGACGATTCCGACAACTTTTGGCAATGAAACTTTGCTTTGGATGAGTTTTTCGCGGTATAGGGGATGTGATTTGGTGAAGAAATGATGAATGAAGGAATGAATGAAGAAGGAAGGGTCCGTGTTTTAAAAAAATCGAAAAAAATGGAGACCGACATCGGTTGCCAGATGACGTCATTGGCGACCGATGTTAGTCACCCGCCTCTCTCCCAAATTTTTCGAAAAAAATTTTCGTTGCTGCGTCAATCGCCAATCTCTGAGACCGCTTTCGGTCGTCCATGTTTAGTATCAGTCGCCAACTGGGCGACTATTAAATTGGACGCAATAAAGTGGTTGCCCTTGAGGTGTTTTCTTGTAGTGTTCATGCATATTATGTATTAATCAAATATATTTCAATTGGAAAATTTGTTAAACACTCTATTAATAAATATTTTGCCTAGGGCCCTCAAATGTTGAGGATCAGTCTTATACCATGCACATTCGTTTTCATCTTTCTCTTTTTCATCTTACCTTCTCTCCTCATTTCAATCATCCACCTCATTTTTCCACTTACCATCTTCTTATTTTTCATCTTACAAAAAAACACCTCACATTCATTTCATCTTCTACTTTCATTCTCTCTCCTATTTTATTATACCCCACACATTTACACATCAAATTTACCTTAACTCAATCATTTATTTTCATACTATTATTAATTTTTACTCTTAATTTGCTTACATTTTTTTTAATATTATCGTTTCTTAAAAAATGAAAGTAAGAAATGAAAATAAAACACACGGATGTAATCGCTTAAAGTTAAATAAATTATAATGAAAACAGGCGAAGACTTAATACTTAATACATTGTAAAACATAATTTAATTAAGACTTACTAAATTTAAACAAGCATAAAATAAATAAAAAGGGAGAACGACAACGACAATACTTAAAGACTCTTACAAACAGAAGGACTCGACGGTTAATATTGGACAAAATCCATTATTTTCTAATAAGCTCATGGTCCCCATCGTAATCGTAATCTGAATTGTCCATCCAACCGTCTGGGTTTTCGTCTCCCGGAAGTTCAATTTCATGGAGTCGGTCCTCCTCCGTTGTAATTTAGTCATAAATAGTCCAATAGCAAACCTCTTCACGTTGAACAAATGTTCGTCCACGCCCGGACAAAAGATCACTTAAAACATCTTTATCAACTATTTTCAACAATCTACGAATCATCGAAACAACTTCACTTTCTAAGGAGGTAAGTTCTTCGTTTTTAGTCATCCATGTCTCTGAAATATTAGAGATAATATAATCAAAATCTACATATATAATAAAATTTCATATATAGTAATAGTAAGAATCATACCATAAGTATTATTGACTGTCATTGGAGGACTAAGTACGACTTCTGCATTTCCAGTAATTATACGGTGGAATTTGGTTAGGGCCGGTTGACTATTTAATAATAACATATACATGCTTTCTATTACGATTAAGTTAACACGAGTAAAAAAGTTGGGAGCTTCATCCCTTATCTTATTGATTTTCCACTGAGTTTTTTCAACTTCCTCATCATAGTGGGCATACATATTATATATTTCAGTTAATTTTACGTAGGAGTGAAAGAGTTGTGAGGAGATGTAAAACGAAGTCATAACTTATATAGAGCTATTTTTTCCATATATTTTCTTTTTCTTTTTTGGTATTTTATTAATGACATCATTTGTCAGAAAATACAAATGAAATATATATTTTGGTGCAGTGTGTAGTCACTTCGTTTTTGAAATTCGTATCAATTAAAGCATCTGACACAATAAATAATAGAGTTGACAATTTTTACCACATTGATTATGTATTGTCTTATCAGAATAGTGTATGTCGGAATGGTGCAGTGTGTAGTCACATCGTTTTTGAAAATCGTATCAATTAAAGCATCTGCCTTAATAAATACTAGAGTTGTCAATTTGTACCACATTTACTTTGTACTCCCTCCGATTCATTGGATTCGCAACGTATTCCGTTTTTGGCAAATTCATCAGCTTTGCAACATTTCCATTTTGGGCCATATTTTTCATATGAAATGACTAACCTACCCTTCACTTTTCATTACTATATTCCAAAATATTCAATCTAATATTATTATATTAATTAATCTTACTTGACATCACTATTGTGGTCCATCAATTCACTTTCCTTATTTTTTGTGTGAACAGTAAATGTTGCGATTTCAATTAATCGGAGGGAGTATTGTCTTACCAGAATAGTGTATGTGGGAATGGTGCAGTGTGTAGTCACATCGTTTTTGAAAATCGTATCAATTAAAGCATCTACCTAAATAAATACTAGAGTTGTCAATTTTTACCACATTTACTTTGTATTGTCTTAACAGAATAGTGTATGCCGGAATGATGCAGTGTGTAGTCACTCCGTTTTTGAAAATCGTATCAATTAAAGCATCTGACACAATAAATACTAGAGTTGTCAATTTTTACCACATTGATTGTGTATTGTCTTACCAGAATAGTGTATGTCGGAATGGTGCAGTGTGTAGTCACTTCGTTTTTGAAAATTGTACTTATCAATTAAAGCATCTAACACAATAAATACTAGAGTTGTCAATTTTACCACATTGATTGTGTATTGTCTTATCAGAATAGTGCATGTATGTCGGAATGGTGCAGTGTGTAGTCACTTCGTTTTCAGAATAATTAAACAAAAGTTTTCAGAATAATTAAACATAAGTTTACAAGTACGTAGAAGGAAAATTAAGATCTAATTAAATAAAACAGGATACGAATACATCGAATAAAACTTAACCTAAATGGCGAAACCTTTGCCAAAGATTCTCAATAAGATCATTTCTAAGAGATAAATGTCGAGCTGAATCTTCCATACGATCTCGATTAGACACAAATTGATGTATATTAAGAATATATCCTTCATCGTATTCAGGTTGTTCAACCCTAGTAGATGCTTCCTCATTGTCTTCTTCCATATACTCATTTGCAATGTCGTATCCAGCATATGTATCACGTTCATCTTCCACAATCATGTTATGTAATATTATACATGTTGTCATAATTTTTCGCAAAGTTATTGTATCCCACGATAGTGCTGGTCTACGAATTACCGCAAATCTAGCTTGCAGGACACCGAACGCACGCTCCACATCCTTTCTTCCACTCTCTTGTCTTGTTGAAAAGCATCTATCTTTAGGTGTTTGCGGATGTCTTATAGACGAGATAAAAGTAGACCACTTTGGGTATATCCCATCTGTTAAGTAATAAGGAGTATTGTGGTGATTACCGTTTACCCAATAACTAATACGTGGAGCTCGCCCGTTCAAGAGATCGTCAAAGACGGGGGAACGATGAAGCACGTTTAGATCGTTAGCTGATCCGGGCGTGCCAAAATAAGAATGTTATATCCACAAATCTTGAGAAGCTATAGCCTCAAGAATTATCGACGGTTTTGTTGACCGTCCTTGATATTGGCCTTGTCAGGCCACTGGACAATTTTTCCAAGTCCAGTGCATACAATCAATACTCCCCAACATACCTGGAAATCCTCATGTTTCATTGATTTGAAGTAGCCTTTGAACATCTGCAACTGTTGGAGTTCTGAGATACTGTTCACCAAATTGAGCAATGATAACTTCGACGAACATTAAAAGACATTTCCGTGCTGTTGATGCACCAAGTCTTACGTATTCGTCGACCCTATCAGCGGCCTCTCCGTATGCTAACATACGAATAGCGGCAGTACATTTTTGCAAGGCTGATAAACCCGGTCTTTCGGTAGCATCACGTCTTTGTCGAAAAAATTCGTGAGTGGACTCAGCAGCGTGTACCAAACGTAGAAACAAATGTCTTCGCATCCGAAATCTACGTCGAAACATCCTATCATCGTACACTGGTTCATCAGCGAAGTAGTCGCTGTAGAGCCTACGATGACCATCTTCTCGGTTTCTTTCAATGAATTTTTTTCGTTTCCGAAGTGGTGGTTGGTTTTGATGTTGAGTATTTTGTGCTTGTATTTGTAATAGTCGAGTACTCAGTAAATTTTTTAATTGAATCCTTTGAGCTCGACGTCTATTGTAGCCTTCTGAGGATGAAGAAGAATGTGTTGAAGATGATGGGGAAGATGGTGGGAATGAATAATTAGACATGATGTGTGAATGATTGAAATTGGTATGAATTACTTTGAGGTGAAATCATCCATATATATAGAGTTATTTTTAATAAGGATATGGATAAGAAACTGAAATCTATATGAATATTCTTTAGATAAGGATAAGGATGTCCACACACTCAAGATACTCTAACGATTTTAATACAGATAAGGAAAATCCAGTAACGACTCTACTTTTCAAATACAAATCAACCAACGACTCAAATTCAAATACTCCAACGACTACATTCAACTGAAAACACAACTTAAAAACTAATATAAATTAAACACAACTTGAATACAAATAAGTAAAAACTTGAGTACATAACGACTACTACAAATTTGAAAAATAATAAAGTAACATTCAAAGACTGTCAAACTTATTAAGCAAATTAATCTTCAAAGTTTCTAACTGTGGTGGTAGCGATGGAGCTTGCATCAATTGTTGAAGCATTTGCCAAGTCTTGGTCCTTTCTCTTTCTTTCTTCTCTTATCTTCTTAAATTGCACCTTTTCCCTCTCCAAAACTAGATCAACTACAGTTGTTTCATTCATCGCTGCACTTTTTTCTTACCTTTATTTCTCTTTGCCTGTTGTCGACCCTCAGGACGTTGAGTGCTTGCACTCTCAATATCATTAGAGGTAGAATTTGACTCCTCATCATCAAGTCGTACTCTTTTACCACTACTGGTGTTGTCTTCATTTACACCGCCGGTGGATGTCCCTCCAACGACACCTGTTTTGGAAGCGTTTGAAGCGAAGGGAGCTAAATAGCCTTTCCATTTCGGATGCCCTTTTAACATAACCCAAGCATGATCCAAGCTGAATCGGGATTTATATAAAGCTCTGGTCTCTGCTAAGACGTTTTCTTCATTCCACCCACTTGCCCTTCTTCTACAAGCTGTCTCATAGCACGAACTCCATTTCATGATTATGGTAGATATTCTTTTAAATCGATTATCGAGCATTCCAATAGAGCGTTGTTGTAGTGCAGGATTGTAAGCTCTTGCCAATTCATATTTTTCAAGTACACGCTTCCAGAAAATATTCTTGTTTTGGTTAGTACCAATAGCACCATATCTTCAGAAATGGTAATAAAATAGGAAATTAGTACCTCATCCTCCTTTACGGAGAAAGTAGCCCTGTTTGAGTTTCGTGATGTTGGGGTCGATAAATGTTCGACTACATTTTCATCAACATGGTATTGACTCTGAAAATTTGCAGGAGTTTGGGTAGAGAATATAGGAAAATGGTTAGTATTATCATATGTTGATTGACTTGAATTTTGTGTAGGTAATATTATATTATCTGAAAATTGTTGTGTGTCTTGATATTCATCTAAATATTCTGAATTGATATCAAAATTGTAATGATAATTTGATGAATTGTTATTATTATTATTATTATTATTATTATAACTCATAATTATAATTAGTATTTAAATAATATTATATAATTGTGAGAATGAGTAGGGAAGAGTGGTGTGAAAAGAGGTAAATAATGGAGTATATTTATAGAGGTGGAAATAGGGTCAGTCGGGTCGGGTTGGGGCCGGGTATACTCGGGCTGGGTAATATTGTGTTCCGGCCGTAAGTTTCGGGTTATTTAGGTTCGAATGAATATATATGAAAATAAAAGTACGGCTCGGGAAATGATAAATTTTTAATAATAAAAAATTACAATGCAAACATAGTGAGTTCGGAAATATAGTACGGCACACTTTGAAAAAAAAAAACTAAACCAACACAAAACGCTAGTAATCTATTTTACGAAGAATAATTTCTAAATAGTGTCGTTTCGATTAATTTTTTTTTAATCCGTGCCACGATTATATTTTATTTACCAATTAGTTACTTCGATACAACTTTTTTACCTATTTCGCACCGGCGACATTTTTAAAATATAGGTCACTAGTTCGGGTCATTTTGCAAAAGGTTTGGGTAGGGTTGGTTTCAGGTTACAAAATGTTCGGGTTAAATTGCAAATGTTCAACTAAAAATATACGTACATTCCGGGTTAATGATGATTTTTTAATATATAAAGTTGAAGAAAAAAATTATACGTTCAGAAATATAATTTTCGAGATAGAGTAAATACGGACGTTGGAACCGAAACAAATTGAGATCAACTTCAGACTTGCGTTGGTCTGGTGTTAAACACTTAATTAAAACTTTAATTAGGCAAAAAAATTATCAAATTAAGCAACCAAAACATGCTGTATATGAAATGGAAGAATCCGATCTTAAATGAAAAAACCCATGATATTGGTTTTTAGCCAACAACTTGTATAATAAACTCAAAACATCTCTCTTCAATTTCTGACAAACAGCAGGAAAACCTCTCATCTCTCTTCAATTTCGTGTTTTCATCTTGATGAAAACCTTTCTTCTTTTCATCTTCGTCTTCCTCCATTTCATCTATTGCTGCATTCTTTTCATCTTCCTCTTCGTACCTTTCTCCAAGATTCTCATTTCATCTTCTTATTTATCTGCCATTGTCCATGGTCTTACCTTCCTGTGCATTCTAGCATAAACTAATTTGATTTCTTTGGAAGGTTTTATGTATGATAATTGTATACAACTTTCCTTGTAGATTAATATGGAAAACTACCGGTATATCTTATTGCGTGTATAAATACAACAGTTGAAGTTATTTTATATATACGGAGTATCTCATTTTCGCTAGCCAAATTAATCTTGACTGTTAGACCATGTTCTTTTGAACTTATTATTATTATTATTTATTATTATTATTTTATTATTATTATTATTATTATTATTATTATTACAATACTCCGTATTATTTATTATTTTTATTAATTATTAATTATTTTTATTATTATTAATTATTTTTATTCGCTCAAAAAAAAAATTATTTTTTATTATGATTATCATTAATTATTAGTATTATTATTTATTTTTTCTAAGTTAAGTTAAGTAAAGTTTGGTTCAAATTCATTCTTTGCAGTTCAAACTCGTTAAGTTCAGTTTACTTTAGTTCAGTTCAGTCAATTTCAGTTCAAAAGAACCTGCACTTAACCCGCCCTGTATCAAAGTGAAATATTAGTATCTCCATCCACAATTTATTTATTTATTTATTTATAGAAAAGTTATGAAAGAGCAAAAGCCACGTGTCGCAGTTTGATTAGTCAAATTCAGTTATACTGACATACAGTGGTACCCTAATAATCATAAATTCTTAATCAAATAAAAAAAAACTAAATTTAAGGCAAAAAAGCCAAATATTAGAGCACCAAAGTGTATAGTGGATACTACCACATATAGGAGTCCATGACCATTATATAAACCCCCCCTTGTTTACTTGTTTGTTCCTCACTGGATCCAACATACATACATAAAACACAAACTTAAAGAAACAGAGACTGTACTACATACTGAATTCCCCTCTTGAATTAATTAATTAATTAAGAAGATGGTGAACATGATTCCACATGGTCCAGAGGAGGAAATGAGTGAGCAGCTAGTTGAGGAGGAATTGAAAGGGTACAACAACGACAATGGGAATCCAAAGGGGAAAAAGTTTGGAGTATTGCTGTGTGCAGAAGACTCAGAGTATGTGAAGAAGAAGTACGGCGGGTATTTTGGGGTGTTTGTGAGAATGCTGAGGGAAGAAGGGGAGAAGTGGGATGTATTCCGAGTCGCCGGAAACGAATTCCCGGATGAAAAGGAAATCGAAACGTACGACGGGTTTGTGATTACTGGGAGTTGTAACGATGCTCATTCTAATGAAGTTTGGATTTGTAAACTCTTGGCTCTCCTCAACCATTTGGATTCCTTGAAGATTAAAGTTCTTGGCATTTGCTTTGGTCATCAGGTACCTACCTACCTCTCTTTCTCTTCTTTTACCTTCAAATTTACTTAGTCCGTCCGTAATGAGACTGTTTTACACGTAGTAACATCCACCTGGCCTATCGACCTAAGATTGATCTTCGACACAGCTAGCTTTCTAATTTTAATTCTGGTATCGTATTAATTAGTTTTAATTATGTCAATATGAAATTAACCATATTCAATACTCCCTTCCGTCTTGTTCCGGCAAACACAATGATCAATGAACGGAGTAATTTAATGTGTAATGACTTTGTGGGTATGTTTCCACATTATTTATGTGACGATGGATGCAGTGTCAAGAACGTGTAGTTGCATATTAGGCGCCATGATTCGGCGTAGCGTGTCCCCCTTGTAATGCAAAAATTATGTATGTACTCTCTCTTAAAAATAAATAATGCAAAGGGTGGGGTTCCGGTAGACAGAAGTTGAGTTTGATATATGTTTCAACTTATCGATGAGTCATTCATTCGAGTATCGATTCATCATAAACCAAGTTTGTTTATTTCTGTATATGACAAATACTCCTACTTTGCTACACGGCAGTTTTCTCATGCTCTCCATCCCCACATCAAAATAATGCTCAAACTGTTCCGTGGAAATTACTACGAGTGATCATTTTATGGGCTCTTTCCGTTTTATTTATTTGTTTATATTTTAAATATTTATTTAATAAAAACTAAAAAAATGAATAAGACGGATGAAATATATTTAAACACGGTAGTTTTGAGTATGAAGCCATTCTGCAGGCCACCCCATAAATTAAACTACTACGTCTCTTGGGGAAAGATTACGTATAAACTAATGATTAATTGAAGGTACGTACGTAATCAGATTAGAAGGCCTGGTGGAGTTTGTTTGTTTGTTTGTTTAATTAATCTGCTTGCCTGCTGTGATATTAAATAGATTTAAATAATTAATTAATTACTCAGTACGTAGTAGAATTGGTAACGTACGTACGTACAGATCAGATTCAGTGGGAAGCTAGTAACATACACATGTCATGTCAATCACGTGTGGCTGATCTGTCGTCTTGAATTCACTACTACTACTACGTACACAGTACACTGTGAATCTGTCATGGCCATGTATGGGGCCTGTGACGGGGGGGGGGGGTTCATCACTTGCTTTACCATACACCCACGGCATCCACCTCCAGTAAACACGGGCTGGGACCAATTTACACTCACAGCTCATACTTAGGTTAGCATGTCCGATCTTTGTAAATCACTCAAAACGTTTTCACCCTGTCAAATAAATAGGTGGAGGTGTGACGCTTGGAGCGATCCGTAGTCACCAATTCTAACTAGCAAATTAAGTGCCGAGTAGGATAGTATGTTTAAAAAGATCGGGTTTTTCTTATTCAAGTTCTTCATTTAAAATGAGTACTCCTTCATATAAGAAATTATTGTAATATAGTAATATGTCAATCGTAGTGCTATATAATTTCTTATATATATCGCTTTTAGAATGTTACTTCCTACACTCTTTTTTTCATGCATCATATTATATCGGAAGTGTCAATTAGAGTAATATAGTATGTAGTAGCTAGTAATTAAGGATCCATTAATTAATGAAATCCTAGGTTTAGAAAGAATAAACAATAATGAAAAAAATTTGTTTTCAAAAAAATTACAAAAATAAAAATAATGAAAACATCAGATTTCAAAAAAAATTAAAACAATGAAAACATTAGATTTCTGAAAAAAAAAAAAAAAAAAAAAAAAAAAACTCGTAAAAATAATGAAAACATTAGAGCTCAGGGTTTCAAGTGGACAGGCGGGAACCCCTCCTGCTACCTGGAAAGCTATTATGATTACATTAAATTTGGGTCACAATATACTCTGTAGTCCTTATTAGGTGACGTGGGTGCACTCTATTTTTAGGTTTTATTTTTTGAGTCATGTATATATTTAAGTAATAAAGACTTTGTCTTGTTTGATAAAGAACAAGAAAATACTCCTTACAACTTATTAAAATATTATAAAGGGGTTATATTCGTGTTCAGGTTAGATAGTAGTCGTATAGACTATAGACGAGAATCGAAGATGTTTTGACCCAGTGGTTAAGACTAGATGCTCAGGTTTGAATCCCCCTCACCCTATATTGTAATGTGACTAGGTGCGTTCTTCAATGGACCAAAAAAAAATAGACTATAGACAAGAGAAGCAAAGAGAAAGTAAGGACTAATAAAAAATTTGTCCAATTTACCATATAACTAAAAGTAATAGTTACACTAATTTTTATCTTTTTAAAATTTGTTATTAGGCATAACGACGGAGGAACTCATATTAAGAAACATGTTTAGTGATTGTGTAGTGATACCCTTTTAACATTAGTGTTACTTGCCTAATTTCTAAATATAGTAGAAGGAGTATTAAGTAAGTCTTATGATCGAAAAGATAAATGTGATAAGGGAAACAACCAATATGCTTTATGATTTATGATTGAAGTATATTTTCTTATATATATATTCCCTCTGAGTTTGAATGATTTTTCCCGAGGAAGTTCATTCATTCAGACTCGGAGGAAGTATTTCATTTGTTCAGTGAAACACACATTTAATCACATTATAATAATAGAGAAATAAGGATCAAATATAAGACTATTGTCTAAGATACTTTCGTCTTAATCATGTACTCAATGAAGATATCTACGGTATATGATTGAAGTACATGGAAGCCTTGCATTTTTACTTTTATTTTGATGACCAGGGAAAATGTATAGTCTCAAACCATACAACTCTCACAAGATCATTTTTACGGGAACTTGAACTTGAGGCCCTTGGAGGTTATGACCACAAATTTTAACCATTAAGTTTCAGCCTTACGGATAGACTTGCATTTAGGAGTAATAATGATTGAAATGGAAGGGGCCATGCAAAGATGAGAATTGGACCTACATACATGCTCTAAAATGTTGAATGAAAGATCTATGGGTAGCTAGCTAGAGAGTCATGCTTTGTTGCTTCATGATCTGTCATCTGTGTTTTTTTTTTTAATTGATCATGTGTGAATTTGAGTGGTAGTGGAGGGAGGTCTCTATTTGGTTGACAAGTGAAGTTGTTTCCATTTTATTAGTTATAGTGCCCTTTTCTCCTCATCAACGTCAATCTTGTATTGCGTCCATAACAACCTTGACATGCATTCATTCATTAGGAGGCCCCCACTCTCCTTTTTTGGTGCGAAAAGATTGATTACTACTGCTCCAATTTACCGGTCACTTCGTTCAAGTCGAACCTTCCATTTTCTTATAAGTTCTAAGAAAATGATTGTTTATTATTATACAAAATCTTGAAAGAGACGGTCTCTCTAGAACCTATTGAAAGACCACTCTTCAGTACCACTCTATGTTCTATTCGTACCCTTAAATGACAACTTTGTTTTGTACCTGTTTTTATAAGAAGTGTACCCTCTTTATATTTGTATACTCTTTTATGTTAATCGTACCTACTTCTATTAGTTTGGTACCATTGTTACTTCCATTTGTACTTAGTCTCTCAGGAGACCTACTCAATATATAAGGTTTTAAGTATTTGTTTAATATTAAAACAATGACTAAAATGGAATGGAAAGGGGAAGTTTCAACTTGAACGTCCCAAAAAATAATAAGAGAAGGTTCATCGGTTTGACTTGAACGGAGGGAGGACTCCGTATTTAACTTACCCTCTTACGAACAAATTTTGGAACTTTTCATCGTTACTTATTTTTAGTCTCATCTTCAACATCTATCTTCATCTAAATTTTAATTATTATGTCTTGTTTGAGAAGATAATCTCTTAGGAGACATACTTAGCAGGGGCGAATCCAGGATTTCTCAATAGGGGGCATTTGGAATATTTTACGGTTTGTATTTTGATTTTTTTTATAAGTGAATTTATACGATAAAAGTAATCGGTGGAAAACCAAGTTTTGTTTTATAAATTGATGTTGGTTTTGAATTTTTTTTTGCTTCGTTTAAGAAAACTTACAAAAAAATACTTCGTATGTATTAAGTAGAGTGACTAGGAAATATATATTATCTTCGTCTAACTCATTTATTTGTATTTGATTAAAAAATAACCCCCACAATTATCTAAATTAAAGCTAAACGGAAGGAAGACTTAAGTTATTTAAGATAATGATACATTGAGATTATGTAGATCATTGGTTCAGTTGTACAGCTGTGGTCAACTTGGTTGGAGAGGTTTCGGGTTCAAATCTTACTATTTAAGTAGTTTTGAAATGAAAAAAAAGGGAGTTTTGAAACTATAAATGTGGGCAAGGGGATTCGAACCCAGTACCTTAGAAAGGAATGGAAAACATCACAACCGAAGTTACACAAATTTAATTATTTCTGGGATTTGGGTGAGGGTAGTCGCCCACCCATGCCCTCACCCAAATCCGCCCATGATACTTAGAGTCTCAAAATATCAAGAATGAAGTACTGGATTCGTCTCGATCATTTGTTATTTTAAGATCTCGCAGACTCTCAGTCATTTGTTTACCTTTCTATATTAAAATTATTTTTTTTGGTAATTTGATCATTCAACTCAACAATAGTCTACTTGTCATCTAATAATCATAATCACAAATGATCATCTCATCTTTCATTGGTCTTGTGACGAGTATATCTGTCACATGTTTGTAACATGTTAAATATTATCCACATAGGTAGACAAAGAAAGTTTTTTACTCCCGATGTATTCTGATTTTATCTTATTTAATCAGATGATATTTGACTCGTTATAACTTTGTGACGAATATATCAATCACAACCGAGATGAACTCAATATGAATAGTTAAATACAAAGAAGTTATAACTGGCTTGGCTAAAGATTCTCCGTCCTTTGAATATCTTAGTTAAAATGTCGATAGCATCTTGGGCTAGCTACGGACAAAATCACATATAGACAATTATATAGTACGAGTACTACACTACAAGTGTACAATAACCCACCTACATTTCTGAAAGATGAACATCAGAAATCATATTTGGCCCTCCGACACCTCACTAATCTCCCTAATTCATTTACTCCCTCCGTATAATCATAACCGGACAAAATTTTGATCAATTTTCAATTAATGGTGACGACGCTAGTTTTACATTAATTGATTTCTTAATCAATTTTATTATTAACCTAATTAGATATTAGGGCGGTCGCTTGGAGGAAAGACAGGTCGGGCTAGTACGGGTTGGGACATTGGGCTCCGGACCATTCATATCTCACCTTCGTCTACCAAAGGATTATTCTCCAACCTCAAAATTCCTTCTATGCTCACCATTATCGAATGTCATCGAGATGAGGTCAGTACTTATATAAACTACTCGTATTAAACACATCGATCGAGAGAATAAAATAATACGTACATAAACTGATTTTATCATGGAATATTATTACAATGTGTTATAAAAGATATTGGAACTGCCTCCGAAAGTAGAAGTGATGGCTCGCTCCAATAAAACATCGATTGAGATGTTTAAATATGGTGATCATATGATGGGCATCCAAGGCCACCCCGAGTACAACAAAGACATATTGGTTCACCTTGTTGATCGCCTTCTCCAAAAGGATCTAATCCAGGTACTTTATTTTGACCTAAATGGATCGTTTTGTCATTATCTTACTCTATAATTTGTGAACTTAATTAATTCGATCCAATCGTAAATCTAATTATGGAAGTGATCCTTGTGATTAATATTAGGGCGGTTATGCAAATGAAGTAAGAGCTAAGTTTATGGAGTCATGTGAACCGGACAAGGAGGCATGGAGGAAACTATGTGTGGGCTTTCTAAAGGGAAGACTATAATTATTGCAATTAAGCAAAATGATAATGATAACAAGGATGATGATGATGATTATTATTGTATTAATTAATGTGACGACGAACTTGAATAAATATTATTTGGAGGGAATGAAGGAGAAGTGGTTATATGTAGTATGTACATAATGTATGTGTTGTGTGTAGTGTGTCGAGTGGTGAAATGACTTACTATTCGACCCCAATATTGATAGTGAACTCTGAAGTAATTCTAAGGATTAAGTGACGATATTAATTAATCAATTACCAATCCCTTTAATTTGGGTCCGTTACTTTCATCCAAATTGTCAACAATGCAACTACAATTACCGTATTTAACACCGGTTTGACGACCCAAAACCACGAATAAATTTCGTCAGTTTGAGTAGCTAGGCAACTAGAACATGTTTTACTCAAATTTGACATTGAGCTAACAAATAAAAACAAATTATAGGGTTTATAATTCAATGTTGTTACCCCAAATTATAGAACATGTCGATCGTAAATAAAGACCAACTATTATTATATATTCTGTATCTTAGATAGGTTCATTGATATGCATGGACTTACGGAGTAGTAATCAACAAAGACCAACAAGGATGAGTTGAGAATATATCAATTTAAAAATAAAACCAACTTTAATGGAGTACTCATACTATTTTACTGTACTTGGTAGTAGTCTTAATTAACTCAAAATCTTGAGAGAGACGGTCTCTCAATAACTTATTGAGAACCCTTGAATGATAACTTTGTTTTGTACCGCTTTTTATAACAAGTATACCATCTTTATATTTGTATACTCTTTTATGTTAATCGTCCATACTTGTATTGGGTTTGGTACCATTGTTACTTCCATTTGTATTTGGTCTCTCAGTAAAGTTAACGAGAGACTGTCTTTCAGGAGACCTTCTCATTAATTAAACCACTTGACGTGTAAGTAATTATGGGGATTGATTGCACAATGCTAGAATTGGTTGTAATTCTCATCAATTAGCAGAATTAATCATTTGATTAAGTTGGGTACTTTGCATACCTAACTTAGCTTGTTAGTTCCTTTTTCTTTTTTTTCTTTTTTTTTTTCTTTTTTTTTTCCAATTAAGAGCACAGTTAGTTGCATTACAATATAGGAGGAGAGGATTCAAACTATCTACGATCCCAGAGTACCTAATCTTAATCACTAGGCTTAAGACATACGAAGTATTCGGATTGTTAATTCCTCCTTTCAAGTGGAAGACGAGTGGATGTACAAAAAGGTCAAAAGTTGATCGACATTAGGGTATTATATTATATACTCCTGAAGATTAGTGTAAATTGCATGGCACCATACTTTGTACTTTGATCTATCAACGTGTCAAAAGTGACAATATTATGTACTACTCGTAGTATCTAATTAAGACTACGTCAACTTAGTTACTTTTGATTTAGACTTGAAACAAACTCTCTACATATTTAATGACTGACTAATGAGCCTGGAGTGGAGACTATATATGAAATCAGCTAAAACTCCTTTATATGGAGTTTTCCACAATCTCACTTTGTATACTCAACTGGTATCATCAACTCAGTTTAAACCTCACTAAGGTACGTTCTTTCCACCAAATTAAAATACTAAAAATACTCAATTGGTACATCATATCCCCCCCTTGGCCCCTTGCTATTGTTAACTACGAAGTAAAATATTACATGTAGACGATGCACGCGAAATATCAAGTCATATGGCATGAGGAGTCATAACTCATACCCTTACGATACACATAATGACATAGGAGTAACAAGGAGATGATGATAATAAGTCACTGCACATTAAAAAATCGAATGACGGTTTGTCGTTAAATCTTCAAATCAAGTGGTAATAAACTGAACAGATTCAATATGAATATAACGTGGGTACGATTGGAGAAACACTTCTTTAAAAAAAACTAATCTAACTTATACACCACTTTGATTATTGCTAGCAAGCCAATATTGCTGATACATACAGGATCGAAAAAAATGAGGAAAAAAAATATGAAGGCATGAAATAACACTCCTAACTATACAAAGTAAAAGGAGTAAACAATCAGTAAAAGAAACAGCTGCGTCACGAGACTTACCCGCTACATCGACCACCAGCTTCAAGGTTTATTTTCCTCATGTGATTCAGTCAAAAGTCATAAAAGCAATACTGCTGTTTCTACATTTGGACATGGTTTCAGACATTATTGTTGATTAACAACGCTTCAAGCTCATTCTTCCTCCGCTCTAATTCCTGCATTATCCGAGACAGCAGCAACGCAGTGTCAATATTGGTGAATCATGTCGTTCAACGAGGACTATATTGGGCTGGAAGCTCAAATTTTGTTGCCTAAGGGGCAGCCGGGCGGGGCAATCAATGACGGAATGTAGGCACATGGTAAAAACAAGTTAAGCGACCACTCAGAAATACGAGTACGAGAGAAAGATATTTATTTGTTACTCCGTATCTTTCAGCAAAAGTATGGGCCTATTTAAGATTGCGTCATCACTCGAAAGGATGGCAAGTTTTTAAGGTTTGCTTGGAGTGAGGGAAATTATAACAAAAGTATAGGATGGAAAAGGGACAGAAACAACAGTGATGAATGGATACGCAAAGAGCATGACTGGGTGGTGGAGAACTATTTTATTCGTACATATGCATTACGCCATTACCGTTCATATATTTCTCTACCCACCACCACAAGTCCACAACTACATCCTACTTCCTCAAAAAATTTCATCCATTGACCTTTGTGCCCATTATCCCTGATTCCAGTAAAAACCTTACGGAGTAGTGGAGCAAAATATCTACAAGGGGGATAAGGGCTATTGTCAATGTTCTGTTACTCGTCCCTGTTTCATGCAAAAAGACAGGGTAAAGACTTAGTACAATTTGAAACACGTTTGAGGAATCAAGGACAGGCATGTCAGAATTAAAACAGACTTGGAAAAGCAGGATAACAATCCCGAGTTAACATAAACTTGTCACAGATCAAATCCCCAATAGCCGTAGGTCTATTGGGAGGGAGGGGAGGGAGCTACTTCTACTGCAACGCCGTCTTGCACAAGGAAGAGCCATAGGAAGGGGAAGACTATCTGAAGCCACTAGCCCGAGTTCATATATTAAGAGAGACAAAACAGTTTTACCTCGAGATCCCTGACTGCTTGAACCCTTGTAGTTTCTTTATGTTCGAGTTTGCGTTTGAGAAAGCCAATGCACAGGATTCCCTGAAGCAATGAAGATCAAAAGAACGTGAGGGTTTCCAAGATACATTAGGGCCAACGTCTAGACTCATTGACCAATATGGTGGATTTACTCTAATAGCTTTATAGCTCTTAAGAAGTTGGGTTCATAATAACGGGCAGGCATTTGTTCACACATCAGAGCAATATTACCCTAGTGACTCAAAGGCACAGAGAGGTAAGGGACATGTATAATTCACTACATTACACATGTAAAACATACACAGGGAGGTCACTCCACGAAACCCGTAATAAAAAGTGCATTGACCAAATATTGTGAGGTGTCCACAATATTTTGCCTTTGCTTGAATCATATCCCAAAGCCATACACAATATTGATTCTTTAACTTTGGACAGAAAAAAAAACATTTACAACACAAGTAGCCAAAGCAAGATTAGTTGCTGAAAGGCTAAAGAAATGTAATAAAAGGGAAGATATGGAACTGAAAATAAGTTGTGCATAGAGGAACAATATAACTAATGATTGTAAGCACCCCCACTAACTTTAAGGGTGAGTTTGGATTAGAGTATTTGGGAGGAAAAATATTTGGAAGGATGAAATCATTTGGTTGGATAGCAAAATAGGGTGGAAGATTTGGAGGGGACGGGAATGGATCCCTCCATTTCCTCCTCAAAGCCAAGATATTTCCCCTCCAATAAAAGAAATATTTGGAGGGAAAATCACCACCTCCATTCTCCCTCACTTCCCATTCCTACCTTTCCCTTCCCTCATTCCCCCTTCCCTTCTATTTTCCTATCCAAACAATACAAATATACAATGGTATTTACAACCATACGGGGAAAAGCTGAATTAAGAATATAAGAAAAGCTCATATGCTTACCGATATGAGATACACAACACCACATGAGAGAAGCAAATAGCTTGCTATGTTTTGAAGAAGCACCAGGTCTTGCCGTTGTCCAGAATAGTCGGGGAACGCCCTAGTCATGACAGCAACGCTAGAAAAAGCAACTCATGGTGATTAGTCGAAAGATGGTGTTACTTACGCATAAATAATTTATATCACACAGTTCATATATCTAATGTTCAATGACCATGTTACAACAATTTTCTATATAAAGTCTAAAACATAAACCAAAAGGCAAAACAATGAAGTGCGAGTTCCCACCTAAATCAACTAAAATATCCCAATACTAACATGTATGGAGTATATATTACCATCAAAAAAGGAAATAAAAAAAATGTTCTTTAACACATATTAATTGATTATTTTAATGAATATAGATCATATATTTAATCAAAATAAAATTATTTCTATTACTTGACAAAATATAGTATTCCGTATATTTTACTTATAGAAATACATAAATTGCTTATGGTGCCGGTTTTACATAAGAATACTACATCGGTACATCCTAAATCTTAAGTGAACTATTCAACAAACTTGGAAGTCACGTCAAGAGCCCTGACTTTCTTGATTTCACATCCTTTAAGAGTTTGATAAATTGTCTCTTAGAATATTTATCGCTCATTTATTGTTAGTAGCTATTATTTCTCAAAACCAAAACCGCTCTTTCATGTGTTCATCTCATATTATGTTTTCCACTATTTATATCACCGTGTGTTTATAGTTTTGTTACTTTCATTTCTAATCGAATCTTATTAGTAATTAGCGTTGACATTGTTCTAGATTTAGTTCTTCCTTATCCTTCGACCCCTTACATCCCCTTGCTACACTTGTGCTAAGAGTGGTAATTTACCTAGTTAACGTCATAGGTTTATTTCTCATCATCTATACTTGACTAAGTAATGGGAATAGTGTAGGTGAGAGCTGTACATTAAGACACATAAAGTAAACAAGAGTGCATATGCAAGCGGTAGATACATCCAAGTTTTAATACATGTGTTAGCATACATACAAGATCTGAAGCATGCCTCTACCAGCCCAATATTCCAATACCTGCAGTGTATTGGTCAGAACTGAATTAGTTTTCATTACATTGAACGACATAGGCGATAGCCTTGAAGCACTAGGCTTATTGATCTCATGATTATATCTCACTTCGACCCAAATATACTATATAAAAATATCGACCTGGTCTCTAATCAAGTAATCATACTCATAGATTATTGAAAAGGTATTGTCATTGCACGGATTATTATTATTCACTTCGATATTTTTAAAGGTTGAGTTATAATTATCACATTTTATTTTTAGTTTAAGCTTGACCCCGACTTTAACCCCCACCCAAATTCAACCTCCTCTTCTGTAGTTCTCTCCCCTCAATTTTATCAAGGTTTTATAATTTCAATCTTAGTCCCTACCTCAAGTCTAATCCAAGGCTGAGAATAGTTGTTGGAGATAGAATCTAATTAGCAATGTACTCAGAGAAAAAAAGAACACAGATGCAGACATTCAGTAACTCGAATACACTCCTCTGTAGGCTCTTTGGTCTTTGCACAGTAGGTTACTGTAATCTTTCTCAGATAGCTACTATGTATGGTATCACATCTCGGTTTAAAACTCAATCTCTGAAACAGTCATCATAACTTGATCGCAGTAAGTGCCTTATAAACACGGCCTTATTTCACAAGACAGCCTTCAAAGCCATGATAATTGGTGATAACTGATAAGCATATTACTCCGTACCATCCAGTGTGACACTCAAGTTTAGATGCACATATGCACGAGCACACGAAAGATTAATAGAGCAAACTCCCATACTAGACAATGAAAAATGAAAGTCGACTTCTCCAATATTGAGACGTGACAACTGACGAGTAAACCAATACAGTGTAGGTGCTAAAAATATGAAAGCTCCCAGTTCATGTCAGTGCTAAAAAATACAAGACGTTAAACCGTTGTCGGGTCTTGAATAATAATTGTAAACTACAAATAAAAATACAGTAATCAAGTAAACTTTTAGTTAAGCAATGTCATTAACACTCTACTACTCTATCAATACATCAAGTTATCAATTTATAGTAATGATCCAGTGAGAAATAAGTCGATAAGGCAGCGAAAAACATCATTAGGCGGCCGTAGCAACGGTATCAGCGGATATAGAGTCAGGGATTTGCAGCTGAAACAAACCTAGGAAATACGAAAACAGATACAGAAGCAAAAAGGAAACAGAAAAAGAGTCAAACCTTCCACAATTTGAAGATGGGGCTCCACTCCGTCTCGGCAACAACCGTGAAAAGAGCAATCACGACGGCATAACACCGGAAAATCCCGTCGAAAACCTAATCAATCAATTTAACTTGAAACAACACAAGGAACACCAAACCCTAACTTGAATTGACAGAAATGCACTCACGTCAGAACCGTTCTTGAAGGATCGAACAGCAGAGAGAACATTAACAGCAATACAGAGAATGGCAGAGATAGCGGTGATTAAGCTGAAACATCTACAAACAATCAAGAAAGGATCGTTTCGGCGGCGCAAAGGCGCGTCGGAGTTGGAGGTGGGAGGGCCGTCGCCGGGAGTGGTGGTGGTGGTGGTGGTGGTTGAATCGCGCAATTGGCGGGAGGTTTCTCCGGCGAGTTGTTTTCTGTTCGCCATTTTTAGGGATGGGTTTAGGAATAGTAGGCAGTAGTGTTCATGTTTGGGGAAAAGGAAAGGGAAAGGGAAAGGGAAATGGAAATGGAAATGGAAATGGTGAGGTGATGGAGTGACGCTACAATGGTGGTATCAATTATGGTATCGTGTGGAAGGGAGGAAAGGAAGGCCAGGACAGGACAGGACAGGAGTAGGAAGTTAATCGAAGGAAGGAAGGAATCGCAGTTTCTTCTCCCGGATTCGGGTCGGCATTCGCACCTTAACTTTCCAATGAATAAAATTGGGTTTCGAGTAGGTTAACTTGAACTAAACTAAAGTAATTATCGAGAAAAATATAATTTATAGGGCTAAATTAAAATGGAAGAGATTTAACTAAATTGAAATCAGCTGAAAATAACCGGACTAATTTAGGAGATGATAGAGAGTACTATTGTGGAGTATATGACTTATGAATGACTTAGAGGTGGCAATCGAATCAAGGGAGTCGAGTCGTATCAGGTTGTTTAATATCGACTCAACATACATTTTAGATTGAGTTGGGTTCCCGCCATGTTATTGTGTTAGGTTAATTAATGTGTTGGATATGGGATCAAGTCCGATTTGCGTAACGTGTGTGTAATTACCTTTTACCGCATTATTTGTATATTTTCCCCGGTAAGTTTAGTTGTTTTGCATTATTTGGCTTAATTACGTTGTTGTTATTATGTCAAAAATGTAAATCAAGTTAAACACAAAATCATTATCATTTCAAATTTTCAATCAATTTTAAGCTTAATAATTACCTAGTCATCGATATTATCGGTTCAATATCGGATGAGTTCAAATTGAGTCGTATTTAGGTCACTAATTGTCAAGTTTACACAATACTCGTACTCGGGTTGGGTAAGTTTACACAATACTCGTAGTCGTAAGACTAGACGTTAATAAAGAAAATTAAGAAGGATAAGTTGGTGTTGGTTTAGGGGTTTAGGCTACTGGCCTTCTGAGTTGGTGCACCTGAAATGTACACATGGTTCGTTGGATTTATTTATTCTACATTACATTGTTACATAAACATGGGCTTGATTGAAGAGGTTTACAATCAGGGCTGAGATGGATGGATGGCTTTATGCTTCTGCAGTAGCTGCTGATACACGGTTCACTATCTTTGCTCCTCTTTGTTTAGCCATGTACAGCCCCATGTGGTGCATCAACGCCTGCAACACAGTACAGTACAACCAATGGACAGTTCATAGCAAGCACTGTCGCTGTCAATTCAAGACTTCCAAGTTGAGCTGAATTAAGTATATTTACCTGTGGATGAGGTAAACCATGTTTGTGAGTTTGAGCAACTTCAAGAGGGAAGTCAAAGGTGGCGCACCCATTCGAGTAAACTGCTACATCCTCCAAAGGTGACAGAAGACCATGCGTTTTAGCTGATAGTGTGGAGCAGACGAAATCTAGGACGCAAATATCCGTGCACACTCCAGCTACCAACAGCTGAATTCAAAATAAAGCAAGCATAATCAAACAACTGTACTGAATTCTCACAATCAGTGATGTGGAGATATAGATCGAGCATACAGATTTGATCTTGTTGGTTTTGATCCAGTTGACAAACACATTAGAGCCATCATCCTGGATGGATCCTATGAAACCGTCGTAGCAATCTTTGTGCCTGATTGTCACACTAGCTTCCTGCTCTAACCATCGCAAAGCTGCAATAACAGTGATTAGAGATGAAGATACATAAAGTATATAGTTTGAGTATAAGAAGATGGATTATTAAGAGGGACGGACCAGGAACGAGATTAGACTCATTGGAGCCAGCGAGGCAGTGAGGAGGATACGGGTGCTCGGGCACATCAGGTTTGTGAGAATCAAGGAAGGCCATAACAGGCCACCCTTTCTCACAGAACAACCTTGCTACCTTGTCTGCTTCAACTATCATCCCTGATATTTGACTGTTTTCTTCTGCTGGAGCCTGAATTCATCACCACCGTACGTACCCACAATTAAATTAGTTAAAGCGAACGATGTACGTAACTCTAGCTATAGCTAGGATGAACTGTTGTGAGACTGATGAATGAATTTTATACGAAATGACCCGATCGGACCAACAGTACGTGAGTCGAGCTGAAATGAAATGAAGTGAAAGAGTAATAATAAGATCGAGTATAATACCAGAGGTCCAGCACCAAGAGTGCAGAAACCATTGATGATATCAACAAGGACAAGACCATAGTGAGCAGTAAGCTGTAAACATTCTTCCTCAAGAGGAAGCTGGTTGTGGACGAGATCAATCATAGGAGATGAAACCATCTTTTCTTTTTCTACTTTATATCTTCACAAATGAGTAAATGATTGTGGAAACCTGGTTTATGGAATAAATATGGAGGGGGCAAGTGGGATTGGGATTGGGATAGTGCTTCAGGTCGCTGTTATCGCTCACTCTTTTTCCTCAAGTCATCAGGATACCACCTTTATTTTACTTCCAGGAGTTCTAGTCAATGATCAAGTCTCGAAAATACAAGAAAATTAATTATTCTAAGTTAATAATAGGTTTAATTAGATTTGTCCCATAAAATTCAAAGTCGGATCAATCTATTTCTCAACTTGGTTATTTGACCCAAAAGTCAAGAAAATTGTCCAGCTTGACCCAAATCTCAAGTATGACTACATTTAAGCTAAAGATAAAAAAAAACGGTCGATTGAATCTTAAGAGAAGTGAAGTTTTCAAAAAAGTTCATCCCTGAATCCAACCCGAGTGGATGAGGAAATTCTATAAATAGTTGATTCTCCACCATTCTTTGGTGACCCAACAAAAAAATATATAACACAACATCACTAAAAAAAAGTGAGGAGAAAAGAAGATTAAAAAAACTTTCAAATTTTCTAAGATCCCTCCTCCTCACAAAAATCGTTGAAGTGTATCTAGAGGGTCTAAAATAGTGAATTGAACAGATATTTATAATACTGCGATAAAAAAAGTGTTGTTACATGAATATGATAAGGTTGCTGGGAATATTTCGGCATACAATTAATTTGTTCTTCGATTTTTAACTTATGTACTCTATAAATTATCTTTCGAGGATGCTTAATTATGCCACCGAAAGATGGCCTTTTCGTTGTCACCTCTCTGCCAACCTAACAAGCCCCTTCCATAATGCTTTCGATGCGCACTGTCTCTTCTTTTTCTAAAGCTTCGGGCCTAGCTATGAACAACTCAAAGTTTGGTTAATAAAATACTACTACTCACATTCTATCAAATAAATTCATCTTGAATTCGACATCCGATTTACCATATTAATATCGGTAAAATATTACTCGTATAATATAATTATCTCACTATCTCTTTTTTTATACTAAATTCGTTAGCATCAAGTAAAAAATGGTAAAGTCAAAAAAAATTGGTAAAAATCGCTTTATTAACATACCAAGACGAAATAAAAAAAAAGGGAAAAGTCTCGTGGTACCCTCGAACTATGTCACATTACACATGGTACCCCTGCTTTTAATTTGTTCTTATGGTAACCTTGAGTTTTATAGTATAGTTCCCGATTTGACCTTATCCAAATTTCTGTCATGATGCCGTTAAATTATGACCAAAATTAATTATAATTGTTCCCATAGTACCCTTAAGTTTTCATAGTTGTTCTCATGGTACCCTTAAATTTTTGTTTCCATGGTACCCTGAAAGGAAAGCAACAACTCATTGAAGCAAAGCAACGACTATTTTATTGAACTAGCCGTTACACAAGTGCTTATAAATTCAATTCTTTTTCTATTTTGACAGAAAAAGAACCAACAATCCACACTTACTCACCCAACATTTTCACCTCGTTCTTCACTTGTACAAAAAAATGAAAAAAAATTAATGTTTCCGGATGATCGAGCTTCAAAGTTATGGTGACGAAGTTTTTCAATTTTTTTGTACAAGTGAAGAAGGAGGTGAAAAGGTTGAGTGAGTGAGGGTGGATGGTTTGATCTTCTTATGCCAAAATAGAAAGGAGAGTGAATTTGTAAGCCCTTGTGTAACAGCTAGTTCATTAAACTAATCGTTGCTTTGCTTCACTGAGTCGTTACTTTTCTTTCAGGGGTACCATGAGAACAACTATGAAAACTTGGTACCATGGGAACAACTATGAAAACTTAAGGGTACTATAGGAACAACTATGAAAACTTAGGATACAATGAAAACATCTCTCTTTTTGAAGAAAAGTAGTTATTAATTTTGGTAATAATTTAACGTCGTCATGACAGAAATTTGGGAAAGGATAAATCGGGAACTAAACTATAAAACTCAAGGTTACCATGTGAACAAACTTAAAAGCAGGGGTGCCATGTGTAATGTGACATAGTTCGAGGGTACCATGAAAAATTTCCGTAAAAAAAAAAACATCACACATTCACTATTTCACTGTATTTCCTAACTTTGTGGAACTATGAGAAAGAAAGTTGGATAATATCGTGAAATGTCTGAAACGAAGAGATTACAACATAACCATACGAAGTACACCCTCCCATTTATATTCAATCTTTGGTACTAATAATAGTAATAGTAATAGTAATAATTCGGGTATATAAACTGAAGCACAAATAATGGGTCTAACTAAAAAAGCCACCAAGGCCTTTCTTAGCCATATTAATAACATCAGAAGCACCACCGCCACCAGAGTCGCCTTTGTCGGCCTCCTCTTCGTCCTCCTTGTGGGCAGGTTTGGCAGGAGCAGGAGCGGAGGAGGAGTCGGAGGAGGAGTGGTAGCTGTGCAAATAGCCCTCAGCCTTATCAACATACTGTCCCACACCGCTGCTCTCATCCAGCTTCCCATAGCTCTTGGCTGCCTCCAATATGTCCTCTGCTGCTCCCGCAACCTTCGCCTTGTCCATCGGCTTTCCTTCCTTTCCGAACCCCGACTGCGCTGCTTCGGCTAGTATCTTCGCGCTTCCCATCAGGTCCGACTCGTGCTCTCGCTCTCTGCTCGGGGGGGTTTCTGCCATCCTGCGCTGCTTTAATTTAGATGATCAAATTGGTATGGATCGGAGCAGAGTGTGTTTGTGTATATATAGTGCAAAAACGATATCCACCCCCACCCCACTATTAAAAGGTATGGCTGTTATGTAATCCGGCCCCGTGATGCTTGCTTTGTTATTAATGCCCTTGTCGGTATGTATGTATACTCTGTTTGGCTTTTTCTTTTTGAGAGCAACTGTCGGTATGAGTCGTAGCTTTTAGCTAGTTATCTGGATATCCACAACCAGAAGGATAGCTACAATCATAAAATCACATTGACAATTTGACATATTAGATGACACTCGTCAAATCAAATAAGTTGCAACTTGTTCAGTTGGTTGGATGGATGACACGTTAGATTTTACAAGTTGGGGATAATGTACCCGTACCCATAGTCCTGTTTGGCACGTAGCAGTAACAGATTCATAATAGCGGTTAACAATAGCAGAATACAGTTAACCGATTGTATTAGCAGGTTTGGCTATCAAATTAAATTAGCAGAATTAAGAAATAGTGTTTGGTAATTAGCAGATTATGGGAGAATCGAGTTGTTTTCAGGTATAAATTCAATATGTTGTTTCAATATGCTTCTATTAGAATCATATTCAAAAACAGTAGATTCCGGCCAATATGCTATCGCAATATGTCATTTACCAAACACATAAAATTAGTAATTTGTTGGTCAATCTACTATTTAGGTCCGAATCTACTAATTTTTCCTCAATAAAAAATACTCCCTCTGTTTCTTTGATATCATCCACATTTCCTTTTTCAACCATTTCTTTGATTTCTTCCACTTTCCTTTTTTCTATCACACTTCTAAATGTGCCACTTTTAAGGTGGAAGAAATCATAGAAACGGAGGGAGTACTGTTTACCAAACGGGACCATAATATATGGTGCTCTATGTACTCATGTCTATCATCGATATAGTTTTGAATGCTGATTTGGAATTTAACAAAGAAATTGGTTGTTTGTTGCGACCTAGTTCATCGTAATTTTATAACGGGCCAAATAATATGAATAGAATAATATTTTGAAGAAAAATTTATAGAAACTAGTTTTTGGGCCGGGTTTCTCCAGGCGTACTAATATAAATGGTAACTCCACGTTGACTTTCCTCGAAGAGGTATATATATTAATATATAGGTAAGATGAAAGTACATTTGTTACCTATCCCGTACTAAAATGAATGTACGAAACGATGTAAAAAATGCGGAGTAATTAACTAAAAACTAAAACCAGTTAACTACTTCGTACTCTCAGAATGAGAAAGTCAAATAAGACAGAAAATGTAGGGTAGAGAGACATAATATACTAAAAGTGAAGATTGTCATGTATGATTATGAAAGTGCACAAGTACCATATAGAATATCTTAAAACAAGGATACCACTTAGAATTTTTTTTTTTGTTTTAATGTTTTTAAGTGTCTAAGGTAGAGTATGGGTCTTACACGTAAAAGTCAGTTGAAGCCTGCACCGCAGAGGCGAGGCGAGCGCGTGTGGTTCGAGGCCAAACCCACACATCTCCATAAAAGATCCACTTTACTACAAGCGAAAATACTAGGAAGGAGGAGCTTATGAACATCAAATTTTCCTACTATTTTTTTAATGTGGGATAACATCCACAATGGAAGCTAAAAAACAACAAACCTTTGTCAATGTTGGATAAGTCTCATTTTTTCTTATTTTCTCAATTTGAGACAACAGGTAAAGAAGCTTCTTTTGAAGCATATAACCAAGCCACTGATTGGTAATGTGTGATACTTATCCAACAATGTGTTCATTATCAGTAATGATAATTGTTGTGTGCTAAATTTAGACCGTTTTTCCTCCCATTTAGACCCGTTTTTCCCTCGTTTTGCGAGTCTTGAGTGCGATTATCGCCATATTTTGCGTATTTCTCGCATTAGCGTCCCTCTTGTGCGTTTTACGTGTTTTTGGTAGTTTTTCTATCATTTTGATAGGATTTGGCACCGAAATCACGATTGAGCTTCCACGAGCACAAGAGAAGGGAAAACTGTCCAAAGAGCAAAGCACACAACTTAAAGTTTAACGCCATCCAATCGAACAAACGAAGAATGAGACAAGAAAGAGGCCAAAAATATGACCGGGCGAAATTTCACCCGGTGAGACACCACCGGGCAAAATTTCACCCGACATTGAAACGCCTCCCCCGAAGATTTTCCGAGCTTACCCACCGGGCGAAACTGACCGGGCGAAATTTCGCCCACCGGATGAAATTTCGCCCGATGGAAATTGATAAGTCGATATTTATGTGTATTTTTACCCCTTTAATATTATTATTTTTATGTCGTCTTTCGTAATATTAGAGTTAAAATGATTATTTTATATAAGTTAAGTTTATTATTTAACTTTTGATATTTTTGTATTTAATTGAGTTTTTGATATATATTTTAATTAATTAGTAATAACTCATTTGGATTAAGATTACGAGACTACTAAAATCGTATGTATTTTTTCAGGTCAGTCTTAAGACGACAATATCTCACTCATACGATGTCGGAAGAATGCAATTCAAGATGCGATGGAAAGCTAAGTTCAAGATGAACAACTTTGTTGAAGAGACCAAAATCAAATTTCATCATCTAATGGGTCAAAACCAAGCTTGAAACCATCAGTCATTATGGGAAAATAAGGAAAGAGAATCCGATGTAAATAGGAAAGAAGAGGATGTGACAAGATCATTTAATCAAGGAAAGAAAGAAATTCACTAAGATCAAATCAACACTATAAAAGGATGCACTAGGTCTTTAATGAAGAAGTGGGAAAAAAAAAGAGGAGAACAAGGAGGCAACACACATAAAGGAGTAGGAATAGGGCGAAGGCCTTGGCCTTCGCGGCCAAGGTCGGTACAAATTCAACCGGATTTTAATGCGGGACGCGATCAATTCAACTCCTAATTTATCTAACGGTTGTATCTATATATCTATCTTATTTAGTTTATTTATTGTTTAATTAATTATTTAGTTTAATCTTTCAGTTATTCGAACATGTAATGTATTGATTATTGTCAATGAGTTATGAGATTACGTTATTGTTTTAACGTTTAATTAATACTTTGATATTCGTATGAAATTCACGATTTGACTGTTGTTTTCATGTTTATTAATTTAGCTTGATCACCTAGATTATTTACATGAGTCGATTGTTTAATTAATAGTGTTTTAAATTAGGTTGCAGCTTACTGGTCTAATTTAACTACTAGAATTTTGTATGATAATTGAGTTATATTTAATTGCAGCTTTCTGGTTCTATATAATTCAATTGATTGGTGTTCTTAATGCGATTAAATTCATTGACTTGATACGTGCTTACATGGTTGAGTCGATCTAATTTAGTTAGGATTAAACTTGCGTGGTTAACGGAGTTTAACGAGTAAGAAAGATAAAACTGTTAATTTACTTGCTTACAAGGGATTAAATAGTTACCGATCTATTTTAGTCTAATTAATTGAATCGATGATTAACCCGACTATATCATATATTGCATGTCTCGAATATTGTTATGATTAATTATTTGTTTATGGTGATGTTTTATTTTTATTATTATTTTTTTAAACTAACAAAAAAAATTCCCCTTTTATATATTTATACTATTAAATAATAAATCGTCTTAGATAATAACGTCAGTCTATGTGGGATCGACCTCTACTTACCCTATCTACCGTAGAGTTAGTAGTGTTTATAAATTTAATTTTGATTGCGGAAACGACACGCATCAGAAATAAGTGACAAAAACGCGAAAAATGGAAGAAAATCTCACCGGGCGAAAATTTCACCCGATGGGAATTATCGTCAAGTCCGCAGGGCGAAGTTTCACCCTATGAAGATGCTAAGGGTGATTGTCTCACTAATGGAGCATAAAGTTGGATTTGGGCTTTAGGTTAAATACCCATTAAGAGATTACTATATATATGTTATCCTAGTTTATTGCCCAAGTCACCTCTCCATTGTGCTAAGGAGGGAAGCCATTACACCACTCCACCATCCTATTACACCATCCATTAGTAGTAGTTTAGTAGTATTCTAGTAAAAATCCTCCAAAATTCTAGTAGTTTACATAGTAATTAATAGTAGATCTACATAGTTTCCATCAACAATTATTTAGATTTCAAGTTTGTAAGAAGATTATTCAAGTTTTATTTGAAGATTTGTTGGGTTTATTGGAGGAGTAGTGACAAGTTCTCCATAATTCATCAAAGATTCAATCTTTATCCATGATATCTTCTTATTTCTTATAGATCTACATAGTTGGTATAATTCTCTTTCACTCTATAATCTCTAGTTTAGTTTTTATGTTGTTTACTCATCATTATCTTGTCTAAATCATACTAGTGTTGTTAGTTTCATTAGATCTAATTAATATGCATGTTGTAGTAATCTTCTCCTTAGTAGATATTTTGTTGTTTTCCATAATGATTTGTGAGTAGACTTCTTGTTGGGGAGTTTAGGGATGAGGGCTTGGATTATTTGAATATAGGGATGTTGGTGGGTTGCTTGCATGTTGGTTTATCTTATTTATGGTGTTATGTCATTGTTGTTTTAGTCCGGCCAACTAGACCGACGTCGCTGCGAAACAATTTGTAACTGAATATGTCGCTGCGAACCCTGCCGTGAACCCTGATGACGTTTGGAGTAAGCACGAAGAACATTTCCCGAAGTGGCTCAAGGATCACGTAGTTGCCTTAGACATACGTGATGATTTGGTTAGAAGTTTGGCATTTGGTCCAGTGCGAGTGGTTAAAACCTGGAACCGGTACTCGGTGAACGGGTTCAATTTTCACACATTCAACTACGGGAAGAACAAGGCTAGATGCAATTTTGGTGTGAGTGTGTCATCTCTTGATGGTGATGAGTACTATGGTATTTTGGAGGATATTTTTGAGTTGTGTTATGCTGGCAAAGAACGAGGGTATAGAGCTGTGGTATTCAAGTGTGAGTGGAAAGACAGCTCCGTGAACGGGACCCGAGTGCATGAACGTTACAAGATTGTGGAAGTTAATCACACAAGGAAATATCCTACGTACGATCCGTTCATACTCGCGCATCAGGCGAAGCAAGTCTATTTTGCTCCTTCTCCTTACACGAAAAATGACAGAAATCAAAGTCAATGGTGGGCAGTCTTTACGACTAAACCACGGGGACAAATAGACAGTTCTCTGTTCCAGGAAGATGTTGCTTCAACTGGTACACGCTTATCTTCTATTGAAGAGAACATATTCTCCGTACAAGATCAGAATGAAGGAGCAGAGGAAGATTTTGAGGATGACGATGATGATGGACAAGGAGAGTACATGGTCAGGGATGTTCCGGAGAACCTTGAGGAGGATGACGGACACGATGAAGAGAACTCAGAGGACGATCAAGTTGGGGGCGAGGAGACCGAGGAGGAGGATCAGACTGAGGAGGATGAGGCTGAAGAAAATAACGACAGCGACGGTGACTACTAGAGTTGTTGTATGTTTAAATGTTTACATGGTTAAGTTATTTTGATGTTTACTATAGTAGGCTATTTTACTTGAATAAAGTTAGAATGAAATTGTTGATGACATGGCTAATTGTTGTTAACATTGTTTAATTTTTTGACAGGTTAATATAATGGCAGGCGGTAGATCGACTAGGAGACGTGGTGGGGGTAGTAGGTCTGCTCACACGTCCACCACTCAGCAGGAGGACGAGGAGGTGGTCCCTGAAACGGGACCGGAGCAGACCGCTGAGCAGGAGGAGGAGGAGCAGCAACAGGGGCCAGATGAGGAGCTGGAGAAGGACGAGGAGGGGCGGTATGTTCTCAAACCAACAGGCACATGGTAATATAATCTAACTTGTTGATTATTGTTTTGTAAATATTTATTTTTGTACTACATTTTGTATGATTGACTGCATATATGGTCTTCTCGACTCGGTGCAGGTTTCTGCACAAAGAGGTCGTCAAAGGCTGTACCAACAGCTTCATGGTCGACAAAGGGCAAGGGTATGCTAATTGGTCTCAGGTACCGGCTGAGATACGAGAGTGGTGGTTCAACCAGTTCAAGGTACGTGGATTGTTTTTGCTCCCGAGTTTTTATTTTATAATCTGGACTTTGTAAATATTTTTCATACTACTTATTAATCTGTCTTGACTGTATAGTTCAAGTTCAGCTGGGCCTCAGAGTTTGATGGTAGGGTCTGGGAACGGTATAATGAAATGTGCACACGACGTTTCGCCTGTGTGATGAATAAACGACGTACGCGGGGGACTCCGTTGAAGGACCTTAAAGGTGTTAGTTATTTTTTTTTGGGTAATCAATTTTAACAAATAAACAATCTAACTTCAATCTTTCACTGTATTAAATAATATATTGGGTCGTCATATTTTAGGGGAGGCGTTGGAGAGATGGATTGCCTACCACGATAAGAAAGAGTTTAAGGTGAGGTCTGAAATTGCCCAAAGGAACAAGTTGGCGAACTGTGACCATGAGAGCCACGCAAACCCGACACATCATCGGGGTTCTCAGTCTTCTTTCACTCGTGTCAAGAGAGTATGATTTCTACTAATTAATACCGTACTCTTCCTTGAATAATCGTAAACTACGTTTGCATAATTTTTATTTGCCTAACTTTCGTACTAATTTAATAGCTGTGTGCTGAGCTCGGGAGGGAGCCAACTGCGGCGGAAATATTTTTCGACATGCATGGGCAGACCGATGAAAAAGGGACTACCTTTAAATCGAAAAAGGATCAAGCGACCTGGGTGAGTACTAAATCGACTGTAGGTGGTGGATAACTATATTCAATGATTTCATCTAATAATAACTGAAATTGAGATCGTTATTCTGTACGCAGGACGCCTACCAACAAGAGATGGAGAGACTCGAGGCTGATCCTGATGTTGAGGAAGTCGACCCAAACGAGATTTGGTTCAAGGTCGTCAAGGGTTACAGGAAAGGAAGTGTGTACGGTGTGGGAAATGCACACGGTATGTACTTCAGACCTCCCACATCGCGTCTGAGCACCTCCACACAAATGGAGTACACGCCGGCCGGATCTCAGCAGCCCGATCCGGAGAAGGAGCAAATGAAGGAGCAACTGAAGGAGCAGGCAGAACACATCAAGAAAATGCAGGAACAGATGGCCATGTTTCAGGCCATGTTTGACAAATGCAACCAAGGTCCTCCCCCACCCCCTCCAGACGACAGAGACCCCTTTAGCGGGGGTGGCGGTAACTCTGGTGCTGCAGCTAGCTTCACAGTTAGTTGATTGTTTGTTGTTGTTGTTGTTTTAACTGTATATACGGATTATTTATCTTTGAACTACTTTACACTTGTGTACCTTCAAACCGTACGTTAAATCTGTTTATATAAGTTTTTTCAGCATAAATGAGTCGAGAGATGAACTCTTTTGGTTGACTGAGCTTGAATGTGGTTGAGGTATTGTGGATAGTCGACATTTGTGGTTGAGTTGTGGTTTATTTTGCAGGTTTTGGCTAAACATTGAACGCATGTTTACGGTCATGCAACAGCGTAAATAGCGTCCGATAACGGACGTCATAGCAGACGCCAGGGTAAACTATAATGGCGTCCGATTGTGGACGCGAGAAGTACGTGGGTGGCGTCCATAATCGGTCGCCAACTTCAGGCCCCAGGCGTCCGACTGTGGACGCCACTCAGAGACACATGGCGTCCACAGTCGGTCGCCAGCTTGGCGTCCACTGTCGGTCGTCATTTGTCCTGGCGTCCAATAGTGGACGCCCGTTTTAAAAAATGGCGACCAGGCGTGGCTTCCGCTTTCTGGCGTCTGTTTGCGGACGCCCGTCGCCTTATAGCGTCCACTGTCGGTGACCACCAGGTGGACGCCGGGGACAGTTATTCTTGTAGTGGACCTTGTCTAATTTCTATCAATATGGGGAAACTCGGGGTAGAAATTACCATGACTAGGGACTTACCCTCATTCGCCGCGAAAGCGGGATTTTAGGTGAGTTTATCAATATTGCGACAAAAACTCGATTCCGACCTTCTTAAACTCCAAGTACCGAATCCCGACTTCTCCCCAACACCTTTTCCCTAGATTGACCACCACTAGCATTCCCTCTAGTTGCTCCTCTAGATATTCCCTTAGTTTAGACTCGACCCTAGAAAAAACCCCCTCTAGACATCGAACACGACACTTGAAACTCATCATCGCAACACTCCGTTCCCTGTGGACCGACCTCGACTTACCACGATTACTTGTTTGTTAATGTGTAATCTCGAGTCTTATAAATATCGTTTGACCGCGTTGGATAGGCGACAATTCGACGCGCATCAATTATCTATGTTATTTCGATAATCAAACAAACTATTACTTCTCGGTATATAAAGCCGAGTTGAGTCCTAGATACAATATGAACATAATTAGCTCTACTAATTACACGGTATCAAAAGGTTATCTCTACTAATTACGAATACAAAGAGACGGACATTAATTACATTATAATTACTAAGAAGTAAAGTATTACTCGTGTGATATAATTATCTCAATATCTCTTTTTTATCCTAAATTTGTTAGGATCAAATAAAAATTGGTAAAGAAAAAGTAATTTCGTAAAAAAAGTTTGTGTTAACATACCAAGGCGAAATAGAAAAACATCACACGTACATATTCATTTACAGTGCCTCTTTTGCTCACATTAACACCAATTCACTTTCCTAATTTTGTGGAACTATGACAAAGGAAGTTGGATAATATCGTGAAATATCTAAAACGAAGAGATTACAACATAATTAGTTTTAGCCCCGTGCAAAATGCACGGCTTATATAAGTGCATGCATTAACCATGAGATTAACTTTAGAATGACACACAGATTTATCTTAATTGTTTAAATAGTTGTTTGAGAAAAATATACTCCGTACTTAAATTGTAAATATACTTATATGTTAAAATTACTTTGAGTTGATATTGCATAAATAGTTTGGTGTTGACATTAACAGGTATCAAATTATCAATGGATCATAAGACATGTAGATCAGATAATCATTTTTTATACGGAGTATTAGTTTTTGCGATACATATTTTACTTATCAAAGTACACTTTTTAATGGTTAATTTAGTGTTGTTTTGATATATTTTAGGGATTCAAACAACAAAATAATTCAAAAATAGAATGTTTTGCCAAATTTATCGACGATAAAAAATTAGTTCTAATATACCGCTTTTATTTGGTGGGCTGCTTTTAGGATATACGTGTCACTTCTTTTTTTTTTTTTTTTTTTTTTTTTTGAAATCCCAATTGGGTTACCTATCGTCATTCAAATCAGCAAAAGCAACAGCCATAATCGGTTCTGGTAGTGAACCCGACCAGTTACAACAAGCTAAGCTACGGGCGCCCATACATGCTAATTCATGGGCGACCAGTCACTTCTTTTTTATTGATTGCTCTTTTAATACATAAAAAAGAATGATGCTTTTAGACGGAAAAATACGTCATGAGAGAGTGACATGTGTTGCTTCTTCTTTATTGATTATTCTTTTAGTATTAGTATACTATATACTACCGAGTATATACTTTATACTATACTATACAATACAATATACTATACTATACACTATACACTATATATATATATATATATATATATATATATATATATATATGTATACTGTATACTGTATATAGTATACAAAGGATCATACGAAGCATATTACTAATAATAGTAATAGTAATAATTCCCATATATAAACTGAAGCACAAGTCTAACTAAAAAAAGCCACCAGGGCCTTTCTTAGCGATATTAATAACATAAGAAGCTTCATCACCACCGGAGTCGATTTTCTGGGTCTCCTCCTCCTCCTCCTCCTCCTCCTCCTTGTGGGCGGGAGCGGGAGCGGAGGGGAAGTCAGAGGGGTAGGGGTAGGTGTTCAAATAGCCCTCAGCTTTATCAACATTCTGTCCCACACCGCTGCTCTCATCCAGCTTCCCATAGCTCTTGGCTGCCTCCAATATGTCCTCCGCCTTCTCCATCGGCTTCCCTTCCTTTCCGAACCCCGACTGCGCTGCCTCCTGCTCTCTGCTCGGGGGGGTTGGGGTTGGGGTTGATTCCTTGTCTGCCATCCTGCGCTGCTTTAGATGATCAAATTGGTATGGATCGGAGCAGAGTGTGTTTGTGTATATATAGTGCAAAAACGATATCCACCCCCACCCCACTATTAAAAGGCATGGCTGTGGCTGTTGTGTAATATGGCCCCGTGATGCTTACTTTCGTATTACATGCCCTTGTCAGTATGACGGTATGCCCTGTTTAGCTTTTTTCTTTTGAGAGCAACTATTGCCATAATTGGTATGAGTAGCTTTTAGTTATTTGAATATCGACGACAAGAACGATAACTACAAATCATAAAATTACATTGACAATTTCACATATTAGATGACACTCGCTCTTCAAATCAAATACGTAAGTTGCGACTTGTTGATTTGGTTGGATGGATAGATGACACCTTATATTTTACTCGTACAACTGAGGGATGATGTGCTCATACACATAGTACGTATATGGTGCTCTATGTACTCATGTCTATCATCGATATAGTTTTCAATGTTGATTTGGAATTTAACAAAGAAATGGTCGGTTTGTTGCGACGTACTTCATCATAATTTTATAACGGATCAAATAATATGAGTAGAATAAAATTTCGAAAAATTTATCGTAATTTGGGAATTTCAATTCATATTCGGAATTGTTGTTTGTCTGTAAGGAAAGGTTATACAGTAGTTGTTATTTGGTGATTTGATTATGGGTTCGGAAGAGTTGTTGATGATTCGATTGGAAATTTGGTTTATGGTTGAGTGGAGGAAGATAGAATTGAGATGAAAAAGGAGTGATTCTGTGTAATTGAATTTTGTGTGTTTTAATTGATTAATGATTATGTTTATTTTCGTGGAGTAATTGATATGATCTAGATGGAGGAACCTAATACTATAGGATTGAATCCATGCATGAAAGTAACTAGCAATTTTCCTGAAGAAATATTGGAGGAAATACTTGTAAGGCTGCCTTTAAAATATTGGATTATTTAACGACAATAATACCAACTATAGAGCGTCTTCCCAAAATAATATCAATTTCAATAAATCTGAGAATAATACGTATTATTGAAGTAGTTAAACAAGAGTAGTATAAGGACCTTATAACCTGCTACATCAGGTCACCTAATTAATATTTAACCTGCTAATTATCCTTCATCCTCCTCCTTAGACCTGGATAACGGGTGAACCATGTCGAGTCTGCATCGGGTCGGACCATTTTCGGGTTATAATAATCGGGTTGACTTCGGGTCGAGTCGGATAATTTCGGGTTCGGGTCATTCTCGGGTTTGCTGTTTTCAACTTTTTTTAGGGATATCGACTCGTTTTCTATAATAATAGTCGGGTCAGTTTTAGGTTAGCTCGGGTCAATTCAAATTACGAGTCAAAATCAGGTCTTCAATACGGGTGTAGGGTCGGGTTCAGTTTGGCTTATTCGGGTCGGGTCAGTTTTGCCAGGTCTACTTCTCCTTACTTATCTCCTTCATTCTCCCTCTCCATTACCCTTCATACTTCTACAGTTTTTTTTCTCTACGTTTTGTTTAGATTAACGTGTTGATTTTGGTGTAGGATTATGTTAGCTAGATTTGGTGAGGTTGAAAACTTGAAGGAAGAGGAAGACGGAGGGCATTAATATCGTTTAATGCCTCGTACACTGAGTGATGTATTATGAAATAAATTAAAGGCAAAAAAAGAAAGTGAACGGGTTCTACCGCTAACTGGTCATCTATACTACTCTAGTTTAACTACTCCAAAAATACGTATTATTCTTTGATTTATTAAAATTGAAATTATTTTCGGAAGACACTCTATAGTTGGTATTATTGCCGTTAAATAAAATTAAAGGTGAAAAAAGAAGGTGGAAGGGTTCTACAGGTAACCGGTCACCTATTCAGCTATACTACTCTGGTTTAACTACTCCAATAATACGTATTATTCTCAGATTTATTAAAATTGATATTATTTTTGGAAGACGCCTTATAGTTATTATTGTTGTTAAATAACCCTAAAATATTTGGTGCGCTTCAAATGTGTTTGTAAACACTGGTACGCTCTCATTCAGAGTTACGACTTCGCCAAGGAACATTATCATTTTCAATATTCTCAGCATTTAGCTGACCATGGCACCATGCATACCTCTGTTTATCGATAAACCGGCTTACTATTCTCATAAGGAGGCACATGCTCAGCAGCTAACTCGATTCTATGTTATATCCAGACATGGAGATCGTGATCTTGTTTTGAATTTTACTCATGATTTCCTGCGTGATATTCCACCCACTTTTGTCAATGATTCTAAACTAAAACATACTCTCAGTTGTTTCGGCATTGTGAACGGTGTTATTGGAGTTCAATGGAAACGCCCGAGAAGCATTCATTTGGCATTGTGGAATCCAGTCACCAGAGAATTTAAGGAGGTTCCCCGTTGTCCAACTACCCCGGATAATCTTGGCGAAATTCTTGGGTTAGGATTTGATCTACAATCTCAAGATTTTAAGATTTTGGGACTCGTAAGCTTGTATAATAGGGTTGACACTGAAGTGTGCCAATATCATTTGTACTCTGTAAAGGCTGTTATCACGGTAGTAGTAGAAGTAGGGAGAAAAGAGGGTTAGATCTTATCTGGAACAAAGAACAGAAGATGTGTCGTGACAAGAACGTCACTGTCCTAAAGTTGATTTATGCCCCGTCTGCTACACACGGCCTCAATGACACTCAACTCCCAGGATTCCACAACTATACCGTAACTTCAGTGTAGGTGAAGAACGGTTGAATACAGCCAAGAACGTTTGCCAATAACTTAACCGGAACTGAGATACAAGATATGAAGTATGAAGTATGAGAGTGTACGAGTGTTGAGTATATTTGATTTCTGACTGAAGTGAAATGAAAAGCAGTATATATAGTGGTGCAGGAACAAGAGTTCAGTGTACAGCAACAAATGCACACTGGAACTTGCATCAATCAGTCATGTAATCAGTCTCGGGAATGCACACAATCAGTCTCGGGAAGGACAGAAGTCTGACTTGAAAAGAAGATGCTTCTGGAATAAAAAACAATAATCTGACCACTAAAAATTACCTGCAGGCGCTCTACCAAAGCCCAAAGCCCGGCCCGGCTCGTGCTCGTTTCGACTCGGCTCGGCGCGCGCGCGTGTGTGGTGTACGTAGTCCTCACTTGTACACATCTAATAGAGCATTTTAGTGGGTCATTGTGGACATGACATAGGTCCACCCCGACGCGGCCACGCGCGGGTTTGGGGAGGCGAATGAATCTTCATATGAGAATGGATCGAATTGAAATTTAAATCGAAGTGGAGTCGCCACCGAACTTTGTGGGAGTTCGGGCCCGTTCGAACCCACTCTATGTTGTAGTGGGCCATGCACAAAGTATGGCCCATTTCCGATGTCAGAGTTTATTGGGCTCGTCCCTTTGCATTTGATACCGATACCGACATTATCGGATACCGTGTATTGAATGACTCTCGTGCGCCAACGGTCTCTGGCATCCGGAAACCGAGGTTCTGAGTAAGGGGTGAGAGTACGTGTTGGGAAGTTCACAAAGAACACCCAACCCCGCCCGCACATTAGCGGCCTCTACTAGGATATCGAATGACTTTCTAATACGCGCGTTAGTAGTTCGGTTAAATGATATGCAAACGTTGTTTTCCCTAAGCATGTGAGAAATTGAACGGGTTTCTAGGTCGATTTAATGCAACTAATTCTAACGTCAAAGTTAAATTTAGCATGCGGGTTCATTTTAGCATAATAAAATAAACAAAATAAATCAACAAGAAAATAACAAACTTGTTAGTAACGGTATAACGATAATAACGGTTTGCGAATAATAGAATATGGAATGACGTAAATAGAATGATGCATGGTTTTGAAAAATAGTATTTCACGTGATAGATTTGACACGTGTTGACCTAAGTCATAAAAAAAACGTTAACGAGACTTGAATGGCGTTGTAGGACTCACGGTTTGACATGATAAAGGGGTCACTCGACCGAGTCATTAAGGGACTCGACCGAGTGAACCTCTGAAAAAGCTTTTGTCCCGTATTTTAGACCCTACTCAATCGAGTTATTGACGAACTCGACCGAGTACGCTGCCACTCGACCGAGTCATTGCGAGACTCGACCGAGTGGAGGTCGAAAAACCTTTCTGTCTCGGTTTTTGGGGTGCCACTCGACCGAGTGGGCTAGGCACTCGGTCGAGTGCCCCCCTGTACGAACTAGGGTTCGCTTGCAATTTTGCTATCGATTTCGAAATTGCTTTTAATTTTGCTAAATCGATGATTTTGTCGAATCGGGCATAAGTATTATATAATTTATGCTCGATTCGGATTTCGATAAATCGTTAGTTTGTTGAATCGGGCATAAATATTATATAATTTATGCTCGATTCGTGCGTATGATGCTCGTCATATTCAACGTGCGATTATCGAATCGACATCGAATATTAGAGCGAAACTAGAAAAAGGTAGCTATTAGTCGTTTTTAAGTTAACTAAAACGATATGGATTTTCTCCGCGTTTATATTGTCGTATTAATTCTTATTGAATTAGATGACAACTATTTTAGCATCAACGAAAATCGTATTAGTTAAATTATTTGACTAAATCGTTCGAATTCGACATCCAACTATTGAGTTGGTATCGAATCTACTAGATCGACAGTTGAGTTAAAAAAAAGACTAGATTAGATTCCCTCCGCATCCCGACATCATAATTAATTCTTGCGAATTGTGTGATGTCGGATCCGCATCAAAAAGTTTCGACTCAACTTGAATAAAAATACGTGGATAATAATAAGAAAGGGTTTTAGAAATCGATGTATGCGATGTTGATGATGAAGACGCGACAATAAAAAAACGACGACGACGATGGAAAACGGACGACACGAGTAAAGGAAAGAGAAGAGAAAATCGGGTTTGTTGCACCCTCAACTTACATGTTTCGTGTTCTCGGACGGGACTCGTTAATTGTGGCTTGCACGTGAGTATCAAGATTATGTAGGCTAGGTTATGGTGGTTAGGGTTTTGATTCCTAGATGCTAAGGTTAGGGTTTGAAAATGTGAGATTAGAGTTTTGCAATGTGTGAAAGTTCTCTTGATTTGCATGCATGAGGGTGTATATATAGGCCAAGCTATGCAACCCCGTCTAGGGTTACTCGACCGAGTATGCCGCTGACTCGGTCGAGTGGCCCAATGCGACTGCAGTCGGGCTTGCTTAAGGCCCACTCGATCGAGTGGGGCTGACACTCGATCGAGTGGGTCAGCTGGATCGCACGGGTCCGGTATTTTGGACCTCGAGTTGGGTATTTTGTGGGCTTTGTATTTGGGTTAGACTTTTGATGTTTATGTGGCTGTTTTTATGTGTCTCGGAAACGGCTTTGACCGGGGTTGACCTAATCGCTAAAAGTCGGTTTTATTTTCGGTGTCGGTTTTGACCCAAATTAGTCTTATTTGATTGGAAACGACCCACTGGGTCTGAATTTGAGGTTGGTTTTGTGAGATTTGTACTCCGTAAATGCTTAAGCCAACAACTAATGGTTTCGAGCCCATATCCGAACAAGTTTGCGTCTGATCATCATCGGGTGTTTTTGGAAACTGCTATAGACACCTTGCTGCCAAAATGTGGGTGTCTACAGAGCCCCCACTCTGACTGAGGCTTGGACAAGGCGAAAGTCAGAGTAGCTACCAGGCAAATTAAGACCCGGCAGGCTTCCGATCGGGTCGTTTATAGTCCATTAGACTTGCGTAAAAGGGCTCGCCAGCCATAAGATAGAAATCATACCTGGACTGATGATGATAACTCCGTGGGGAATTTGGACTTGTCGTGTAACTCCTGGGTGCGCCTGTGTGTGGGCCCATCCCGTGAAAAATGCCGCCTTGGGCTTTCCGCTGGGGAGATACGTGAATTGCGCGGTCTTGAATTGTACCTGTATAGGTTACATAAAATTTTGCATGCAACACGTAGGTGAAACAAATATGACTCGCGCTAGGGAAAATGATTTTTGCTGCATTTTGAAATCGAAGTCCTGAAAGCAACTTACGTGCGAGGAGATAGGTTTTCAAAATTGAAATTTGTAGAGAGAAAATTTGCAGTTTAAATAGACCAAAATTTGACCTTGTCGAAAAGGATTTTCTTAAATGGCTAAGTTTTGCAAATTTTAAAATAAGAATTTGAAGAGAGACATACCAACAGACTCGACTCTGGACGTGACCGGACGAGTTGACAGACACGACTGGACTCTCGAGAGGTTGGACCGTGACTCGGTAGGGGGGTGAGCCACTTAACAAGACTCTTAAGTTGCGATATTCCGTAGCCTAGGCGAGTGGCAACATGGTCGAATCCTCGGAATGGGAAGGATGTGCTATGGGGGGATTGCGATAGTCTGTAATGAGACTGTTGTAGTCTAGTGCTCTCCTGGATTTTTGATTTTAGGGTACATTTCCAAAGTAGGTATTGCCTCGAGTCCTGACAGATTCTTGTCTTCGACTGAGCCGAGTACTAGGACACACTATAGAAAGGAGGTTGGATTTTTTGAATTTATCCGGATTTTGTGAGTGGATGGAGGTTTTCTGCCTAAGAGAAGCCCCTAGGACGACAAAGCTAGCTGTTGAGAACATGACGGTGTTGTGACCGGAATGATGGTGATTTTTGAATTTGTGTCAATGTGGGTGGTTGTGCCTCTGTTGAAAGGCTGCCTACGTATTCACGTGTAGTGAAATCAAACCAAGCCGTAGTTCAGTGGATTGGAAGATATATTATGGTGCCTAGTCTAATAGGACTTTGTGTGTAACTAGCCATAACGATGGTGTAGGCTAGGTGCATTCCCAGTGATGTCTTGATCAAAGGGCTAGAATGGTTAGGATATTGATCCTGTGACTGTGAGCGTTCTCCGGGATAGCCCCCAGAGGTGGTGTGAACTATTTGGGCATGTTCTATGCCGACCGCAAGTTGAGTTCCCGTGTTCGGAGTTGGTAACTGATTTGGATGAGAAGAATTGGGATGAGATTTGACGAGTTTTGCTCTCGGGATTGTGTATGATTGGGTAAGGGATTTGACGAGTTTTGCTCTCGAGATTGTGTATGATTAGGTAAGGGATTTGACGAGTTTTGCTCTCGGGGTTGTGTATGATTAGGTAAGGGATTTGATGAGTTTTGCTCTCGGGTTTTTGACGAGTTTTGATCTCGGGTCTTTGACGAGTTTTGATCTCGAGTCTTTGATGAGTTTTGATCTCGGGTCTTTGATGAGTTTTGATCTCGGGTCTTTGACGAGTTTTGATCTCGGGTCTTTGTATGGTGATTGTGAATTTTGTTATGTCGTGTGGTGTTGTGTTGTAGTTGTTGTGCAAGGGGGGAAGTCGAGTAAAAATGGCTCAAACTTTGGTCGGGATAGGTTTTGATGATGCGGGATCTGGTTTCCATGTCTGGCCCTAATGGTTAGGGGTATCCTATGGAGCTTGAATCCTCAAAATTCCGGGTTGTCTCTAGCCTAGGTCTCGAGAAGGTCTTGAGGGTTGCAATGTGGGAAGGCTAGATGTTGTGTTAGCTGACCAACTTGATTATCTCTCCCTTATTTGATGGTATGAATTTTGACCGTACCCTAGTCATGGAACTTTCACTTGAATTGACCGTTGATCATGGTCATGGGATTTTGGAAGTTCTTTTTGATCATGGCCAACTCTTTTGTTTTGGGCCTTTTGCTTTTTTTCTTTTTTTTTTCTCTTTTTTTTTGGCCTTTTAGTCCCGGTCATGGGTGCTTCTTTTGCCTGCTTTTTATTTCGGCTTTTGCTTTTTCTTGGACCATTGTTTTTTTTTTGTCCAGTTTTTTTTTTTGTTTTTTTTTCGGTTAGTCAGACTAACACCTAAGGTAGGGATGGTCAGTCTTATTGGAGGGGTGTTTATTGTGGGAAATGGGCTTGCCTCCCGTCTTGAACCTAAACTAGGAGACTACCTAGATTCGTCATAGGATTCGATACCGCTCCTACTAAGGGTAGTTATGTGGCTTTCTATGTCAGACATAGAACAGGTAAAGGAAAACACGGGTCTCGATTTCCTGCAGTCATTATAGATGTGCCTATAATAGTCACGTGCATGTGCTCACAGTGTATGATGGTGTTCATCATGTTCTCGAAAACACATAAGAAAAGGATGTATGAGAAATAGAAAAGCTGATTTTATTGAATTTTGAAAAAAGAGGACAGAATACATCTGACTCTGACTCTGATTTTCAAATGAGGATGTAGGGTATCCTAGACTCGGACTCAGACTTAGACTCGAATCAGATCCGGACTCGGATGCTCGGTTGTTTTTTTTTTTTGGTAAGGTCTTCGACAGATGCCACGACTCGCCTAAACTCGATTTTGCGCAAATGCAAGAGAGGGAGTCAAACTAGACACGACCCGGGGTGACTAGAATGACTAGGATTCTCGGATCGGGATACTCGAACGTTGACCTGGACAAGGTAACGACCATGACTTGGACTCGATCATGAGGGTGAGTCCAAAAAATGGGGCGACCGTGTTTGACCGCGCCGCGTGCTCGGACCAACTGTGGTGACCTAACCCTAGGTGACTCGAGTGTTCGTAGCATAAGTACGACTCGGAGAAGGCATCATAAGGACGCCGATGTAGGATGGACGTGGGGTACCCCCTAAGGTGACTGTGGTTGACTGCTCGGGTGGAGAACAACCCCCGAGTGAGACTAAAGACTCTAGTAGGACTCAGATGGTGTGACATCTAAGTGACTCAAAAGTGGGGTACGTGAGACACGTGTAAGACATGACCCTTAGAGTAACCGTGATTGATCGCTCTGCTGAAGGATAGCCCCCAAGTGGGATCGAAGGTTTTGCTAAGACTCGAGTGTCGGACGAGTGACCCTTAGACGTAAGGATCACAAACCTTTTGTTATAGGGCTATGCCTTGTAAAAGGTTGACTCGGAAAAGACACCTAGATGGGTGACTTGTGAAAGGTGGGCCTCCCTTGGGAATCGGCTATGTGGGCCGAGTCCTGTTCGAAGGAAGGTCCATGTGAGATAATCACCAGACTTTAGACTCAAGTGTGTAAACGGGCCTTCCTTTGTAGGAGTATGTCCTACGTAGGTGGGCCATGCCTTAGTCAAATAAGGCGGACTGGGATAGGGAAGAAACTCGTGATGTAAGATCGACAGAGTTTCGACGCTAAAGACCTCGACGACTTATGACACGACCCGACACATGCTAAATACGGGAAGTCCTAAGAAGAGGAAGGTTTTGAAAAAGATTTTTTTTTAATCCGAAAGAAATTCGGTGGAGGGGGCCCCGATTTTTCAAAAATTAGAAAAAAATGTATTGGGCCTCAATTTTGAGAGTTCGAAAATATTTTCGAGTTTTGAAATGGGCAGAATACCGGTTAGAAATAGGCTATTTTGAGTAAAATCATAAGTCCTAAATTCGGTATACGTTCCGGGTTTTGAAATGGGCAGAATACCGGCTAGAAATAGGCTATTTTAGTAAAATCATAATTCCTAAATTCGGTATGCTTCCCGGATCGAGAATTTTAATATGGAAATGGACAGCATGCCGGCTAGAAAATAGGCTATTTTGAGTAAAATCATAAGTCCTAAGTTTCGGCAGCTTTCTGAGTTTTGGATATTTTTGAAAAGATGCATTTTTGGAATTTAGGAATTTTGAATATCAAAAATGAATTTCCGAAAATTTGAAAATCAAAAGCAGGATCCCGACTTCAAAAATCGGCGAAAATGCCGTCAGGTCCGATTTTTTTTGAAAAGTCGGGAATTTTTGAATTTTTTGAAATGGATAGAATACCGGCTAAAAATAGGCTACTTTGAGTCAAATCGTAAGTCCTAATTTCGGTAACATCCGGTTTTTGAAAATTTGAATATTTTTGGAATGATGCACTTTTTGAAATGACGGTTTTTGAAAACGACACGGAAACCAAGTAGCACATAGTTACGCAATTATTATGACGACACCATGTATGCTTTACGCTAAGCCTCAGTCGGTCTATAAAGGGTCTATACCAGTGTACATAGCCTAGACGTGAATCGGGACGGACTCTCTAAGTCGAGTTGAGCTTAGAACATGCCGCGAAACTCATACGAATCTGCTATGGACACCTTTGACATATCCATATGGGAGTACATCACGGTATAGTGGGACGTCAGTCGCGAGTACCGGCCCGGGAAAATAGGGTTATGCATGAACCGTAAAACTAAAACGCGTATTGTACTAGTCAAACGATTTCTATTCGAGTCTCACCCTGAGGATACCGATGGTAAGTCATGCATCATTTAATCCCCAGCGGAGTCGCCAAATTGTGGACATGACATAGGTCCACCACGACGCGGCCACGCGCGGGTTTGGGGAGGCGAATGAATCTCCATATGAGAATGGATCGAATTGAAATTTAAATCGAAGTGGAGTCGCCACCGAACTTTGTGGGAGTTCGGGCCCGTTCGAACCCACTCTATGTCATAGTGGGCCATGCACAAAGTATGGCCCATTTCCGATGTCAGAGTTTATTGGGCTCGTCCCTTTGCATTTGATACCGATACCGACATTATCGGATACCGTGTATTGAATGACTCTCGTGCGCCAACGGTCTCTGGCATCCGGAAACCGAGGTTCTGAGTAAGGGGTGAGAGTACGTGTTGGGAAGTTCACAAAGAACACCCAACCCCGCCCGCACATTAGCGGCCTCTACTAGGATATCGAATGACTTTCTAATACGCGCGTTAGTAGTTCGGTTAAATGATATGCAAACGTTATTTTCCCTAAGCATGTGAGAAATTGAACGGGTTTCTAGGTCGATTTAATGAAACTAATTCTAACGTCAAAGTTAAATTTAGCATGCGGGTTCATTTTAGTATAATAAAATAAACAAAATAAATCAACAAGAAAATAACAAACTTGTTAGTAACGGTATAACGATAATAACGGTTTGCGAATAATAGAATATGGAATGACGTAAATAGAATGATGCATGGTTTTGAAAAATAGTATTTCACGTGATAGATTTGACACGTGTTGACCTAAGTCATAAAAAAAACATTAACGAGACTTGAATGGCGTTGTAGGACTCACGGTTTGACATGATAAAGGGGTCACTCGACCGAGTCATTAAGTGACTCGACCGAGTGAACCTCTTAAAAAGCTTTTGTCCCGTATTTTAGACCCTACTCAATCGAGTTATTGACGAACTCGACCGAGTACGCTGCCACTCGACCGAGTCATTGCGAGACTCGACCGAGTGGAGGTCGAAAAACCTTTCTGTCTCGGTTTTTGGGGTGCCACTCGACCGAGTGGGCTAGGCACTCGGTCAAGTGCCCCCTGTACGAACTAGGGTTCGCTTGCAATTTTGCTATCGATTTCGAAATTGCTTTTAATTTTGCTAAATCGATGATTTTGTCGAATCGGGCATAAGTATTATATAATTTATGCTCGATTCGGATTTCGATAAATCGTTAGTTTGTTGAATCGGGCATAAATATTATATAATTTATGCTCGATTCATGCGTATGATGCTCGTCATATTCAACGTGCGATTATCGAATCGACATCGAATATTAGAGCGAAACTAGAAAAAGGTAGCTATTAGTCGTTTTTAAATTAACTAAAACGATATGGATTTTCTCCGCGTTTATAGTGTCGTATTAATTCTTATCGAATTAGATGACAACTATTTTAGCATCAACGAAAATCGTATTAGTTAAATTATTTGACTAAATCGTTCGAATTCGACATCCAACTATTGAGTTGGTATCGAATCTACTAGATCGACACTTGAGTTAAAAAAAGACTAGATTTGATTCCCTCCGCATCCCGACATCATAATTAATTCTTGCGAATTGTGTGATGTCGGATCCGCATCAAAAGGTTTCGACTCAACTTGAATAAAAATACGTGGATAATAATAAGAAAGGGTTTTAGAAATCAATGTATGCGATGTTGATGATGAAGACGCGACAATAAAAAAACGACGACGACGATGGAAAACGGACGACACGAGTAAAGGAAAGAGAAGAGAAAATCGGGTTTGTTGCACCCTCAACCTACATCTTCCGAGTTCTCGGACGAGACTCGTTAATTGTGGCTTGCACGTGAGTATGGAGATTATGTAGGCTAGGTTATGGTGGTTAGGGTTTTGATTCCTAGATGCTAAGGTTAGGGTTTGAAAATGTGAGATTAGAGTTTTGCAATGTGTGAAAGTTCTCTTGATTTGCATGCATGAGGGTGTATATATAGGCCAAGCTATGCACCCCCGTCTAGGGTTACTCGACCGAGTATGCCGCTGACTCGGTCGAGTGGCCCAATGCGACTGCAGTCGGGCTTGCTTAAGGCCCACTCGATCGAGTGGGGCTGACACTCGATCGAGTGGGTCAGCTGGATCGCACGGGTCCGGTATTTTGGACCTCGAGTTGGGTATTTTGTGGGCTTTGTATTTGGGTTAGACTTTTGATGTTTATGTGGCTGTTTTTATGTGTCTCGGAAACGGCTTTGACCGGGGTTGACCCAATCGCTAAAAGTCGGTTTTATTTTCGGTGTCGGTTTTGACCCAAATTAGTCTTATTTGATTGGAAACGACCCACTGGGCCTGAATTTGAGGTTGGTTTTGTGAGATTTGTACTCCGTAAATGCTTAAGCCAACAACTAATGGTTTCGAGCCCATATCCGAGTGCGTAGAAACAAGTTTGCGTCTGATCATCATCGGGTGTTTTTGGAAACTGCTATAGACACCTGGCGGTCAAAATGTGGGTGTCTACAGTCATATATAAACACAATGTAGAAGCAACAAATGTTCCATGTGGGATAGTTAAAACCACTAAATGTGCTTCTTTTGAAGCATTTAACTCTAACAATCCCCCACATGATTCAAAAGAAGAAAAAAAATGGAGAAATCATTGGCAAACGGAGTTTTAGTGTTTAGATGTTCAGTGTCTTGTGGACTTTAACTGACACCCAGTGCGTACAAAAACCTAGAACCATCATTTAGAGGTGGATCGAAGCCTTTAACCTCCTAATGATGTTGGTAAAAGGTTAGTTGCGCACTTACCGTACTCAAATTCAGGGCTAGTATTAGCACCATCCATGAACTCATCGTGATCGTCAACTGTATATCGTAAGTATTTTACTTGGACTTCCCAAGTGCTCTCCCAATGAATCCTGGTAATTCATGAATGCCTCTAGAGATCCTAAAGCCTAAGGATCTCTTGGGGTTTAGAGCAATAATCTTCCACATTCACATAGGTAAATTCATCAGGTTTGACTGTCACAAACCATCCGTTTAGGACTATGATTTTATTAAGAGCCGAAGCTCAACCTTAAAACACAAGACAGTAAATCTCCAGATAAAACATATGTCACATAAAACAGTTACAAAAGGAAATGGTTGTGACATCATGACTCGAGTTCACTGTGACTTCGTTTGACCGCATTTGACCTTACCTGAGCTAAGTTGGGTATCAATCACAGTTTACTCCTTTACAGGCTTTAAACCCATTTCCCGTGCTGTCTCCAGCACCATCTTTCTACCAAGGCCTTTGGTGAAAGGATCCGCTATGTTCCTCTCGGATCTTACAAACTCAATTGAGATTACATTTTCTCTGATCAGATTCCTCACTATTCCATGCCTTAGGCGTATGTGTCTCCTTTTCCCATTGTATGTTTGACTGTGAGCTACCCCAATTGCAGCTTGATTGTCACAATGCATGGAGATTGATGGAGTCGGCTTCCCCCACAATGGAATGTCAACTAGCAGACTCCTAAGTCACTCAGCTTCTTGTCCTGCTAATTCTAGAGCAATAAATTCAGATTCCATTGTCGATTTGGCAATGCAAGTTTGTTTAGACGATTTCCATGAAATAGCACCACTAGCATGTGTAAACACATAACCACTAGTAGATAAAATATCAGGAGAATCGGCTATCCAATTAGCATCAGTATAACCTTCTAGAACCGCAGGTGTTCTCTCAAAATGTAAACCCCAATCTATCGTACCCCTCAAGTATCTCAACAAACGAATAAGGGCCGTCCAATGGTCTTGTCCGGGGTTATGAGTGTACCTACTTAGTCTGCTTCCTGCGTAGGCAATATCGGGTCTAGTATAATTCATTAGGTACATGACACTACCTATAATCTTGGCATATTCCTCTTGTCCCACACTGTTCCCGGGATTTTTAGCCAGATCTATACTAGAGTCATAGGGTGAGGGCAGGGGTAAACTATCAAACTGATTGAACTTTCTTAGAATCTTTTCCGTGTAGTGAGACTGACTCAAACATAATCCTGTTTTTGTTCTAGTGATTTTCACCCCAAGAATAACATCGACCTCCCCTAGGTCTTTCATGTCAAAACACGAATTTAGAAAATTCTTGGTAGTGTTTACCACATGCATGTTTGTTCCAAATATGATCATATCATCCACATACAAACATATTATCACACAACCAGAATCATCATATTTAGAATACACACATGCATCAGAATCGTTTACCGTGAAACCATTGGATCTGATAGTTTTGTCAAATTTGTCATACCATTGCTTTGGTGCCTGTTTCAGACCGTACAAGGACCTGATGAGCTTGTGTACCTTGTTCTCTTGACCAGGAGCTAGAAAACCTTCTGGTTGTTTCATGCAGATCTCTTCATCAAGATCGCCATTTAGAAATGCAGTCTTTACATCCATCTGATGAATGACTAAATCATGTATAGATGCAAGTGCAATTAGAGCCCTAATGGTAGACACTTTAGTAACAGGTGAGTAAGCATCAAAGAAATCCAAACCTTTCGTTTAACGATTACCACATACAACAAGTCTGGCCTTAAATTTATCAACTGAGCCATCAGGTTTGAGTTTCTTTTTAAACACCCACTTATTACTTAGAGGTTTACAACCTCTAGGTAAATCTGTTAACACCCAAGTGTTATTACTCATAATAGACTCTATTTCACTATTAATGGCTTGAAGCCAAAAGGTGGAATCAATGGAGCTCATAGCCTCTTTATAAGTTCTAGGATCTGTTTCGAGCATAAAAACATTTACAACATACTCATCAATCAAACTCGTTTCGGCAAGGAAAGCGGTCACGAAATCTGGACCAAAACTGGTTTCGGTCCTGGATCGTTTGCTCCTTCGAGGTTCCTCGGGAACCACCGCAGGAGTAGGGGGACGCGCTGCAACAACAGAAGCCAAAGAGTTAGTTTTCATCTCTAGATTTCTTTATGGCCCCGAAACCGGACGAATCTTTAAGAATGAAGCGGTAAGCAGCACTATTCATGGCATGCCTGATAAAGATTCCGTCTACGGTTTTCGGTCTAATTTTGCTCCTTTGAAACGTTGGAATCCCGATCTTCGCCAGGCACCCCCACATTTTGAGGTATTTGAGATTGGGCTTGTATCCTTTCACAGCTTATAAGGAGTCTTACCTGTTGTCTTATGAGGTACACGATTCAGAACATGACATGCATAAAGAACTGCTTCACCCCACATATTAGTTGGCATTCCAGAACTCAACAATATTGCATTCATCATATTCTTAAGTGATCGTTTTTTGCGTTCGGCAACACCGTTTCGTTGGGGTGCATAGGGCGCAGTCCTTTCATGTATAATCCCATGGGTCTTACAAAAGTCACTAAGTGGATTACCGTCGTATTCACCTCCCCGGTCAGATCTTACTCGTTTTATTTTAAGGTCTGATTGATTTTCAACCTCGGCTTTAAAATCTATGAACTTTTCTTCAGCCTCATCTTTGGTTGTTAATAAATAGATCCTAGTGTAGCGAGAAAAATCATCCACAAAAGTGATATAGTAATGTTTCCCACCCCTACTTGTGGTGTTCTTAAAGTCAACTAAGTCCGAGTGAGTTAGCTCAAGAAGCGTAGTAGAACGTTCCACACATTTATTAAAGGGTGTTTTAGCATGCTTAGCTTCGACACATATTTCACATTTATCAAAATTTGTGTCGCTAAAGTCAGGAATAAGATCATGCTTTTTCATGTTCTTAATGGAGGTCACATTCACATGTCCTAGTCTAGCATGCCACAAAGAAACAGACTCAGCAATATAAACAGAAGCGGACGGATTCTTATTAATAACTTCTATGTCTAGTGCAAATAATCCACCATTACAAAAGCCTTTACCAACAAAATTTCCATTTCTAGTGAGCACAAGTTTATCAGATTCGAAAGCTAATTTGATACCTGCTTTGTTTAATAAAGCTCCAGAGATAAGATTTCTTCAAATATCAGGAACATGTAGCACATTATTGAGTTCAAGAGTCTTACCGGAAGTGAGCTTCAAAATGACTTTCCCTTTACCAAGTACTTTCACGGTGCTAGAATTTCCGATAAATATGCATTCCCCACTCGGTACTTGAGAGTAGTCCGTGAAAACATCCCGATGATTGGAGAAGATGTGCCTTGTAGCGCTAGTATCAACAACCCATTCGAAAAAATTGCTTACTAGATTAACTTCTGACACAATAGCAGCAATAATATCGTCATCTTGTTCAGTAAGGTTAACATGAGATTTATTGGGGTTCCATTTACCAGCAGGAGAAAAGCCTTCGGGACAAAATCTAGCCGAGTGACCCGGTTTACCACATGTAAAACAATTTCCCTTAAATTCCCGTTTACCTAAAGTCTGTATACATGGAAGAAGAGTGTTCGACTTGTTTACCTAAAGTCTGTATACGGTTTTGTTCCTCAATCTTTATATGAGACACTAGTTCTAAAAGACTAAAATCCTTTTGTTTGTGTTTCATACTACGAACATAATTTTCTCAAGAAACCGGAAGTTTATCTAATAAACAATTAGCCTGAAAAACCTCACAAATTTTCATACCTTCGGCCATTACCTCTGCACATAGATTTTCGTATTCATGAACTTGATCTATAATGGGTTTCTCATCGACTAGCTTGAAGTTTAACCAACGACTGCAAGCATACTTTTTTGTTCCGTAATCATCAGAACCATACTTGGTTTTGAGAGCATCCCAAATTTCAGTAGCCTTCTTAAACTTACTGTATATCAAGTACAAAGAAGAAGTCATATAATGCATTAACATCCCCCTACAAGTAACATTATCCGTTTCAAAATCTCTACCCAATTTTTCTGGAGCCTCAGATTTAGTAAGTGTATAAACGACCCCCAATTGAGTTAGAAAAGATTCCATTTTATCCGACCACATACTGTAATTTTTTCCATAAAAAAGTTCTAATCTGGACATGTCGGGTATGAAAGGGTTATGAACAATAGCAGTAGGAACGGAAGTGACAACAGGAGGAGGAGGACTAGAAATCACAGCACTAACAGGACTACCAACCATGATGAAAAACAAAAAATTAAATCAACTTTAGATTGATATCACGGTAGTAGTAGAAGTAGGGAGAAAAGAGGGTTAGATCTTATCTGAACAAAGAACAGAAGCTGTGTCGCGACAAGAACGTCACTGTCCTAAAGTTGATTTATGCCCCATCTGCTACACATGGCCTCAATTACACTCAACTCCCAGGATTCCACAACTATACCGTAACTTCAGTGTAGGTGAAGAACGGTTGAATACAGCCAAGAACGTTTGCCAATAACTTAACCGGAACTGAGATACAAGATATGAAGTATGAAGTATGAGAGTGTATGAGTGTTGAGTATATTTGATGTCTGACTGAAGTGAAATGAAGAGCAGTATATATAGTGATGCAGGAACTGAGATACAACACTGGAATGCACAAAATCAGTCTCGGGAAGGACAGAAGACTGACTTGAAAAGAAGATGCTTCTGGAATAAAAAAACAATAATCTGACCACTAAAAATTACCCGCAAGCGGTGCGCCGCAGGCGCTCGGCGCGCGCACGCGTGTGGTGTACGTAGTCCTCACTTGTACACATCTAGTAGAGCATTTTAGTGGGTCATATATAAACACAATGTAGAAGCAATAAATGTTCCATGTGGGATAGTTAAAACCACTAAATGTGCTTCTTTTGAAGCATTTAACTCTAAAAAAGGCAAACTCTTGGAAGAAGGTTAAAGAAGCTCCACGTTCTCTCCTTTGGGTTTATCTTTCGACCACAGACGGTTACTTGAATACGGTGTACATTATTGGCTTGCAGAGGGTGGAGCCAACTCCTCCTTAGTTTCTAAGCCCAAGTTTATTTTATCTTTCAATTTTAGTACGAAAGTTTTCATGGAATCAGAAGTACCAGAGTGCGCGACTTGTCATTGTCGTAAAGTAAAAATGTGTGCTACTCTATTTTCCCGGTAGAAATAGGAAAGTACAAGGAGACCCTTGCACTATTTATAAATGACTCGAATTCAAACTTCGAACTAGTATAGACCCCGTGCAATGCACGGTATTTATAATATATTTATCTTATAGAATATTTCATTTAAAATTTAAAATAAAAAATTTATTATTTTATTTTTACTATTTATCGGCTGTATAATTTAGAAATAGGAAAATATTTTTTAAATCGCAAAACTAATCAAAATATTTGAGTAATGTCTTGAAATGTACGGAGTATTAAATAACGTGTAATTAATGAAAATATTGTTTATATTTTTTATATACTCGGTTTATATCATCTCACATCTCGAGATATTCACTTCTCTCTTTAAAATACCATAAAATACATAAATATTTATCAAAAATTGTATAATAATGAACTTTTTTTTATGGTTAGCACGCCGTGATACATTTTCTTTGTGTAAAAAAGTTATTCAGTTTTTCATTTGAAAATTTAAAAATAAATTAAAAATGGACTATCTCAGGTGTAAGACTTATATTATGTAATTTGTGAAACTTTTTTTATATGGATTTTAATAGTATATTCCGTATTTTGTAGTCTCTCCTACCAAAATAATCATTCTATATGATAATTATAATCCTCACATTTGAATAAATGAGAAGATATTAGTGGTATCGAGTGAGTATATACTCCTTCCGTCCCGATGAATTGTTTGCCTTTGCTTTTGGCACAAAGGGGAAAAGGTCCAATGATGAAGTGACATGTGAAGCCAAATTCATGAGGAGGTCAAATTACATATATATAAAAAAAACATTCCTAAAATAGAAAGGCAAAGAATTCATTGAGACGCCCCAATATGGAATAGACAAAGATTTCATTGGGACGGGAAGAGTATATCTTTGTAAAAGTTAAAGTAAATAGCTCGTTCAAAAATAAATTTTTTAGATAACTGATTTTTTTCTCAAGGTTAATGACATCATATATTAAAATTTATCTAATTATTTTCGTAAAAAGAAGTTTTTTTTTGTCAATTTCTTTAACATTAATGAAAATGAATAGTTTCCGAATTTATTAATGAAATGTTCTTTTACTTCTCAATTTAAATTAGTGTATTTTTGAGGAAAATCTTAGTAACTGTTATTGTCTTAGAGTAGTATATAGAGAATTTTCGGTGAATTTTTACTATGTATCAGGCTTTGTAAGAGCAATCGGAATATATATATTCCATTTTTATATAGTTACTAAATATTATATCGATGTTAAGAATATGATTTTCGAATATGATCAGAAAGATATACAATAATAATCATAACTATTTTATATTCTATGTAAAATATTGTACGGGATAGTGCAATCTTCTATTAACAAAAATAATGCAACTATTTCGTTAAAACGGAATACAATATATTTATACTTTTTAAAAAAAATTTGATCATACATTCCATATTAAATATTGTATGTGATATCTCCCATGTAAAACATGTGATTTTCGTAATCAACGTAATCAATCAAATTTCCTTAATTACATAATTTATGTGGTGTATAGCTTTATATGTGATGTAGTGACATTTATATCAGTAAGATGTTAGAGTGTAGTTAGAGAGGAGAAGGGTTACGCACACATGAGGCCAAGGGTTCGATTTGCACCTAGCTTAGTTTTTTTTATTTTTGTTGTAGGTAGCTTTAGGCGGAAAAATATGTGAGTTGTGTTATTTGGTTAGTGGAAAGGGGGATTATGGACAGTGACCGGATTTTGAGATGACACTTATGGAGTTCCTTTGTCTTGGTAGCTTGTTGTCAAAGTATCCCTAAGTCCACCCTGCATTGGTATATATATATATATATATATACATACGGAGTACACCGATTTCGAGAATGCGGTGATGTACTCCTTATCGGTGGAGATTCCCAAAAGAAAGAAGAGTGTTGCCTCTACAATCCTGCTACACTTACATTCAACAATTTGGGAATTCGCTTTTGTTCTAATTATAGTTATGTAGAGAGCTTGTTCTCTATATCCTAGAAAGATTAACTAAATCGAAATTTGGAGGTGGCACTTGTAGACACTAATCTTTTTCGAAATTTGAAGTTCTTAAGACAGAGCCATTACTACTTTGTCGTTGCTAAGGTTCTACTCCCTCCTTTCTATTGAATAAGCCTCATATTCCTCTTTGGGTCTTTTTTTGGATTAGCCTCATTTCCTAATAAAGTAAAGTTCTAATTTTTTTATTACTTTACCCTCATATAATTTCTCATATTCCTCTTTCTTTCACTCACTTAATACACTTGATCTACCCCACCCATTTTTTAAAAAGACAACAAATACCCCTACTCCACCCCCTTTTCCTTGGTATCCGTGCCCACCCCTAAGGGGGCTTATTCAAGAGAAAGGATGGAGTACTAATTATATAGTTTTAGTATTAATATAAGTATTAGTATTCTAGTTATAATAATTGTATTCTCCTTTTGGAGAGTTTCGCCCATCAATTGATGAGTTTCGTTCTCTTTTTTAGGAGAGATGTTGAACCTATGATAGCGGAGAGGACGCGGAACGAAGATCAGTACCACAATCGTTCTTTATATAGTATCTCCATTTATGTCAAACTGACGACTACAATCTATCATGTTTTTTTTGTCAGCTAAGAAAGCAAGGGAGACCTAGCTACGGAGGGCCATGACAACTAAGCCATGAGCCTCCTTATTAAGGCCCCTAGGAATGTATGAAACAGTTACACAATGAAAGAACTTAAACATATCAAATAGGTTATCAATAATTTGTTGAGTGTAAGGCGATTACACATCCGCATCACCCAATTGCTGGAGGAAGAGGAGACAGTCCGAAGAGATGGATATGGAGTAGACCGCGTGATCTAGCCCATTGAACCGCTGCCGAGAAGGCCAAAGCTTCAGCTTGTAGGGGAGATGTTGCGTGAAGTTTCTTAAATTCCTTTGCAATACACACACCATCAGATGAAGAAACAATTCAGCCGCCTGAGGCCTACGTGTACCCCTTCCAAGCAGCATCTGTCTTGATAAAAATACATGACCAGAATTTTGCTGACCCTATCTCGTTAAAACATTGGAAGATCCGAAGATCCTCTTGTGAAAAGCTATATCATTAAAAAAAGTTCTTGATTCTTGACCTCAATTATTTGAATATTTCCTTCTTTTACTTTTTTCAACGAATCAGGTTTTTGTTTTATTTAACGAAGAGTGCAAGATAGGGTAGGGGATTCGCAACTGACACTGTCCAAGATACCTAGTCTTAACCATCAGAGTAATACATCTTCGACTCCTTCAATTACTTGCTGAAAACAAGTAACTAAGAGCAACCACAATGGTGGTTCTTCCCTTTGAGTTTGTCACCAAGAACTTTATAAGTAAAAGTTCGTAACTAAGAGCAACCACAATGGTGGTTCTTACCCTTGAGTTTGTCACCAAGAACTTTATAAGTAAAAGTTCTTCCATTGTGCATGACATTGGGTTTGTGAAAGGAAGAACTAGGTTCTTATTTAAGAACTAAGTTCTTACATTTATCTAGAAAATTAAAATAATTTGGTTAGAGAAGAAAAATAATAAGGGAAATTCCCATTTGTACCCTCTAAGTTTTCACTTTTCCCAGTTGTACCCTTACATATAAGCAATTCCCAACTGTACTCCTGAACTCTGTTAATTACTCTCAATCGTGACTAAACTAGAATTAGCCGTTAAGTATGGCTGTTAAGTGCCAACTTGCAGTCCTAATCTAATGACATGGTGAGTGACATGTCGGTCTAGTAGCCTTTTGGCTTTCGTTAATCCCTAATTACCCATTCATTCTAATTTCAAACTACAAACCCTTCATCTTCCTTCCTTTCTTCTCCTGTTCGAATTCACTGATCATCACCATATCATCTGTCATTCTTCCTCTATGTACTATCATCATCATCATCATCATATTCTCCGTTGCTTTTCTCACTTATTATTGCATGTTGTTGTTGATTTCGACGAGGCGAAAACTTAAAATTAGAATGAAGGGGTAATTAAGGATTAACGAAGGCCAAAAGGCTACTAGACCGACATATCACTCGCCATGTCATTAGATTAGGACTGCAAGTTGGTACTTAACAGCCATACTTAGTGGCTAATTCTAGTTTAGTCACGGTTGAGAGTTGTAGACACCCGCATTTTGACTGCCAGATGTCTATGGCAGTTTCCAAAAAACACCCGATGATGATCGGGCGCTAACGTGTTTCTACGCGCTCGGATACGGGCTCAAATCCATTAATCATTGGCTAACGCACTTACAGAGTACAAATCTCACAAAAATAACCTCAAATCCAGGTCCAGTGGATCATTCCGAGTCAAACAAGACTAATTTGGGCCGAAACCAACACCAGAGTTAAAACCGACTTTTAGCGATTGGGTCAACCCCGGTCAAAGTCGTTTCCGAGACACACAAAACAGCCCTCACATCATCAAAAGTCCAAGTCAAACACAAAACCCATCAAAACATCCAAAGTCAAGGTCCAAATCAATGGACCCGTGCAACCCTTTGGGCCACTCGATCGAGTGACCCACCCACTCGATCGAGTGGGCCTATTTCGATCCCGACGGCTGGCTTCACGGGCCACTCGACCGAGTTGGCCTCCTACTCAGTCGAGTAACCCTAAACTGGGTGCCCTAGCCTTGTCTATATATACCCCCCATGCAACACACATGCAATCAATCTTTACACACCTCTTACAACCCTAGTACACCTCTTACAACCCTAATACATCTTTTACAAACCCTAACTTTTACAACTTTTACAAAACCCTAGACATCTCTACACAACCCTAATCAACATCAAGTTCAACCCTAATCAAGATCAAACCCTAATCAACATCAAAATTCAACCTTAATCAAGATCAAATTCAAACCCTAAACCTAGTTTTAGGAATCAATCTCGAGCCACCACAACTTAACCTACATAAAACCTCGAAGACTCTTGTGTTGAAGCCACGGTTACGAGTCCGCACCGAGACAAGAACATGTAGGTTGAGGGTGTCAAAACCCTCTCTTTTCTTCCCTTTCTCTCTTCGTCGTCCGTTTCCCTTTTCGTCGTCTTTTTTATTTTATTTTATTTTGTTCTTCGCATCATAATATCGATAATATTATTAATAGAAAAGCATTAAAATACTTATCGATTTGTGTCGAATAAGAAGGATATCGGAATAAGAAAACACGAATATACAAGTGTACTGCACACAACGTTGACGGTCGCTTATTCTGGTATCCCGATTATTTGATTATTGAGATAAGTTAACCTAAACAATAATTCGTCATTACTTTATCATCATCATCATTAATCTTGCATTCATCAATTTCTTTAAAATCAATTTTAATAAGGGTCGAAACCCATTGACACGGATCCGACATCACAATCCCTAGGGATTTATTTCGATGTCGGAGAAGTCGAGGGAATCAAGTTTTTTTTTATTCAAGTAAAGCGTCGATTTTAGATTCGATACCAATTCCATAATTGGATATCGAATCTGACAATCAAGTCACACGAATTAATTAACGTGATTTGTTCATATCACGATAATTAATTTAAAGCGACTAAAATTAATTTATTTTTTTATTTCACTCTAACATCTCATATCGATTCAAATAATCGAATATGAGATATAACGAGTATTCAAAATTAGAATCGGGTATAAATTCAACAATATTTATATTCGGTTCAACAAAATGCGCGATTTATAAAAAACCAAGTCGAACATAAATTGTGCAATATTTATGTCCGATTCGGTAAAACCGTCGAATTATCAAAAATCAAAAGCAATTTCAAAATCAACAATTAAATTGCAAACGAACTAAGTTCGTACAGGTGCCACTCGACCGAGTGCCTTAGTCACTCGATCGAGTGACATCACAAAATCGAGTCAGAATGCTTATTTCGACCCCCACTCGGTCGAGTCTCACAGTGACTCGATCGAGTGGCTATGTACTCGACCGAGTTGGTCAATAACTCGGCCGAGTACGGTCTAGCACGCAAAACAGAATCATCTTTTACGGGTCCACTCGATCGAGTCCATCAACCACTCGATCGAGTAACCTCATAAACGACACATACAACAAGTCGTACATCCTTCTTTTCAAACTCGGTAGTAATTTATGATTTAGGTCAACACATGTTTAATTAATCACGTGTATTACTACCTTTTCAAACCATACATCATCATATTTGCATCTCGTTTACATCATTCAACTCAATTCATCATTTGCACAAACCGTTATTATTCGTTATATGTTACATCATTACTAACGCGTTTGTTGTTTCTTTTGTCAATTTAATTCTTGTTCGTTTATTGTACTAAATGAACCCGCATGCTAAAATTCCACTTTGACGTAGAATTAATTGCATTAAATTGACTTAGAAACCCTTTTCGATTCCATTCACATGTTTAGGGAAAATAATTTTTGCATATCATTTTCCCGTTTTACTAACGCGCGTATTAGAAAATCACTCGAATTCTTAGTAGAGGTCGCTAAAGTGCGGGCGGGGTTGGGTGTCCTTTGTGGGCTTCCCAACACGTACCCTCACCCCTTACTCAGAACCTCGATTTCCGGATGCCCGAAACCGTTGGCGCACGAGAGTCATTCCATACACGATATCCGATAATGTCGGTATCGGTATCGCAATGCAAAGGGACGAGCCCAATAAACTCTGACATCGGAAATGGGCCGTATTCTGTATACGGACCACTACGACATAGAGTGGGCTCGAACGGTTCCGAATAACCATAAAATTCGGTGGCGACTCCACATAGACCTAAATTTCAATTCGATCCATTCTCATATGGAGATTCATTCGCCTACCCAAACCCGCGCGTGGCCGCGTCGGGGTGGACCTATGTCATGTCCACAAGAGTAATTAACATAGTTCGGGGGTACAGTTGGAAATTGCTTATACACAGGGGTACAACTGGGAAAAGTGAAAACTTAGAGGATACAAATGGGAATTTCCCAAATAATAATGAGACACATTTAAGAACAAAATAACAAGTTCTTCCATTGTAGCTAAAAGTTATTAGATTTAGATTATTGTGAAAAATGACATGGCAAAGGAAGAACCTTATATGAGGTTCTTTCATTGTGATTGCTCTAACTGACCAAAACTATGAATGGTCTGTTGTTAGTACCAAAACTACTAAGGAAGTTGAATTCCTATGAGTAGCCAACATTCAAATTTCAAACTCACAACTAAAAAACGAATAAAAAAATATCAATTAGTCTCATGTGAGACCGTGTCAAAGTTATTGTGAGATAGTAATACACCACACTAATAACCAACAAGAAAAATAAATCTTAAATAAATCCCCTATTCACTAAAACAAAAACCAAGGGGCAAGAGAGTCATTTCAACTTTCCCGCCTAAATGCTTCTCTTAATTATGGAAATTGGGCTTCTTAATAAAACAATTCTATTTCAACATTTAAGCCCAATTTAATGAATCACAAGATAGACGTCATACTCCTACGTTGTGACAGTTTTTATTTAAAAAATTTCGCCCAATGAATAACATTTTTTTTCTTTGTAATTTACAGTATCAATGTTAATAATTTTTTAAATAAATTTTTAATGACACGCCATCGAACCAACGAGTCAACCCGGATTTTGATCATAAATTAATGGATCATTTCAGGTTTGAACAAAATGGACGGGAATCAAAGCTGTAGGGTCTTGACCCTAAAAAACGAGTCAACTTTACGAGTCAAGTCGAAATTTAATAGAATATTTTATATATATGTAGACACCCACATTTGACTGCCAGGTGTCTATAGCAGTTTCCGACAAACATCCGATGATGATCGGACGCAAACATGCTTTAACGTACTCGGAAACGGGCTCAAAATCATTGGCATTTGGCTTGAGCTTTTTACGGAGTACATATCTCACAAAACCAACCTCAAAATCAGGCCCAGTGGGTCGTTTCGAGTCAACTAAGACTAATTTGGGTCGATTTCGACACCAGGGGTAAAACCGTCTTTTAGCGACCGAGTCAAAACCCGGCCGAGAATTTTCCCGAGACACGTGAGTCAGCCATGACACCTCACACGGCTGGTTCGGACTCCAATACTACAAAAATCAGCTATACGAAATATTAAACAAATCCGTTTAAGGATAGAATTCGATCTCAAGTAGGAATTCTATCCAAAAACCGAATCAAACACTCGACCGAGCTAGGATACTCGGCCGAGTAGCCTACCAACCAGCCGGTTCCCTTTCTTCCTTCACAAGAAAACGAAATTCTCATTCCTCTCAAATTCCTACGTTTCCTATCCTAAGCGGTAGTTCTAACTCTCCTAGCCAAGATCGGGAACTTCCCTATAAATAGCCCCTTGCACAACTCAAAATACATTCAGAAATATTCACACCAATCAATCATCAATCATCAACTTTTTATCACACATCTACGATTAAGAAATTATCCATCATTCAAGCATAAAATATAGAGATCAACATCCGTACACATATACTCACAAGCATAAAACTTAGCATCGAGAAACCGATATTATACCCGAAGGAAACCGGCCCCTAGACCCGACACCCTTCACGTTCCAAACCGAGCCACCGCAACTCACCGACATCCACTCGACGCTCCTGTGCCCAAGCCACGTTCCGACGAGCCCCGATCCGAGTAAACTAAAACATGTAGGTTGAGGGTGTAACCAAACCCGATTTCTCTTTTTTCTTCTCTCTCTCGTCGTCCGTCGTTTTATTATGGGTCGAGTGTCGTTTTTTTTTAAGGGTCGTTCGTCACTTTTTATTATCGATATTACTAAAACTATTTTCGTAAAACAAATATTCTAAAAATACGATATCAACTCTATAGTTGAATATCGTATTAAAAGAATTAAATCGAATCTCGTCGATGCAAAGAAAATCGTTACATCTTTTTCTACGAAATACAACGATTTTAAAACGCGGAGAGAATTAACATCTTTTTTTTCGTTCAAATTCTTTTTTACAAAACTTTTTTAAAATTCATTCCGAATATTCGATATCGATTTCATAATCGAATATCGGATACGACGAATATCGAAAACATAAATCGAGTATAGATTAATTCATATTTGTACGCGATTTATCAAAATTAACAATTTTCGAACAACGACGGAACCGGGACAGACCCGCACGCGAGTCGCGCCCCTCCCAGGCGACTCGCGCACGGGCCTGAAACCCGAGCCCTTTTTTTAAGCTTTTTCGTTCGTTTTTATTTTACGAAACGATTTCTTAAAATTTATATCTTTTCTAAAACTATTCCGAGTATTTGATATCGATTTCATAATCGACTATCGAATATAACGAATATCGAAAATATTAAGTCGAGTACGAATTATGCAATATTTGTACGCGATTTAATAAAAGCATCGAATTTTCAAAAATCGGTCTCGAAAACAGACCGGGACGCGAGTCGCATGCGTCCCGGGCGAGTCGCGCGGCCGGCTGAAACGCGGCTCGTCTTTCCTTTTTTTTTTTTTTCGAACTTCGTTTTTTATACAAAACGGTACTTTTTTAGCGATATTTCTCAGATTTCGATTAATATTTTCTCGATCTCGCATATTTATCATATTTGCTATATTATTTTTCACAAACCGATACTAACTCGATCGTTTGTTCATCTTTTGTAACAAATTCATCTTTTTTTTTCCATCGTTTGTTTTATTATAGTAAAACGAATCTCACATGCTAAATTCAACTTCGACGTTAATTTTTCATGCATTAAACCGACTTAGCAATCCATTCAATTCCTCGCATGCTTAGGAAAACAATGTTTGCATATCATTCATCGTATTACTAACGCGCGTATTCAAAAATCATTCGATATCCTAGTAGAGGCCGCTAATGTGCGGGCGGGATTGGGTGTTCTTTGTGAACTTCCCAACACGTACCCTCACCCCTTACTCAGAACCTCGGTTTCCGGATGTCCGAAACCATTGGCAACGAGAGTCATTCAATACACGATATCCGATCAAGTCGGTATCGGTATCAAATGCAAAGGAACGAGCCCAATAAACTCTCACATCGGAAATGGGCCGTATTTCGTACACGGCCCACTACGACATAGAGTGGGCTCGAACGGTTCCGAATAACCATAAAATTCGGTGGCGACTCCAACTTCGATTTAAATTTCAATTTGACCATCTCATATGGAGATTCATTCGCCTCCCCAAACCCGCGCGTGGCCGCGTCGGGGTGGACCTATGTCATGTCCACAATTTGGCGACTCCGCTGGGGATTAACTGATGTGTGACTTGCCATCGGCATCCTCAGGGTGAGACTCGAATAGAAATCGTTTGACTAGTACAATACGCGTTTTAGTTTTACGGTTCATGCATAACCCCATATTTTCCCGGGCCGGTACTGGTGACCGACGTCCCACTATACTATCGATGTAGTCCAAATTGGATATGTCGAAGGTGTCCATTAGCCGATTCGTATGGGTTTTACGACATGTTCTAAGCTCAACTCGATTTAGGAAGTCCGCCCCGATTCTCGATAGGCTGTGTACACTGGTATAGACCCTTACAGACTGACGAGACTTAGAATTAGAGCATACATGGTGTAGTTATACTGTTTCCATGACTACGTGCTACTTGATCTACATCCTTTTCAAAAACCGTCATTTTCAAAATTGCATCCTTTTCAAAATATCCAATTTTCAAAACCCGGGACATATACCGAACTTAGGATCCACGATTTTACTCAAAATAGCCTATTTTTAGCCGGTATTATGCCCATTTCAAAACTCTAAAATATTTTCGACCTTTCAAAACCGTCACCCGGTCCACCCTTTCCATTTTCTTTCACGGAAAAAGGGCCGGTTCTCCCCGATTCTTTCGGACTTTTCAAAAAATCATAGCAACCTTCCTCTTCTTACGTATTTAGCAGTGTCGGGTCGCGTCTTAAGTCGTCAAGTCTTCTAGCGTCGAAACTCCGTCGATCTTATATCACGGATTTCCTCCCTATCCCAGTCCGCCTTATTATACTAAGGCAAGGCCCACCTACGTAGGACATACTCCTACAAGGGTTGGCCCGTCTACACAATCGAATCTAGAAGTCTGGGGAATGTTACACGTGAACCTCCTTTCGAACAGGGCCCAGCCCACACAGCTGGATCCTAAAGGAGGCCCACCATTCACAAGTCATCCGTCTAGATGTCTTTTCCGAGTCATTTCCTCTCTAGTTTCCCTTTTCCTTGCTCGGGATGTACTTTTGTTCTAGGATTTGGGCTAGTTGCTGATTACGTGGTGTTCTTACAGACAGGCTACCTTTCACCCGAACGATGACGCAACAAGCTATTGACGAGTTGACCCTTTCGTTGGCCAAGCTCCAAGACCAACTGACGAAAATGAGGGAGGATCAGATCGCCATCCTCACCCGGGTAAGCGCAGTCGAACAAGGAGCTCCTAGCGCTGGGGTTGAAGACGATGGGCCGTTAGTTGAACTGGCCAGCGCGGTCCACAAGCTGCAAGAACAGGTCCACACGACCACTAGCAACACCATCCACACGGAAAATGCTCGGGCTTATTCGCCCCTAACTGATGAATTGCCCGCTAATCTCAACTTGACGGGCCTACCCATGTTCGATGGGACTGAAGACCCGGTACTCCATATCCGGGCTTTTAAGGAGTTCATGGCGGTTAAGGGGGTCAAATCGACCATGTTCAAGCACCTTTTTGCTTCATCCTTGGACAAGCACCCAAGAGCCTGGTACTACAGGCTTGATTCCAAGAAATACAAAACTTGGGACGATGTTGCAACCGAGTTCGCCCGAAACTATGCGGACAACACTGAGATCCAGACGACCATGCGTACCCTGGAGGTCATGGCCCAAGAGCCTAAGGAGGGTTTCACCAAATACCTCCAAAGGTGGAGGGCTGAAAGTGTCAAGCTGGTTGACAAGCCCAGCGAAAAGGTGCTAGTGGAGGCCTTTGTGAAAAATCTCCTCCCGTCTTACCGGATCCATCTCCGGTACGCCATCATACCCAATTTCGCCACCTTAACCGAAATGGGTACCAGAATCGAAGACGATTTAAGGTTAGAGAGTCTTAGTAAGGCCTCTACTAAGGGGTATCAAGGAGCCAGTTCGTCTTCTGGCAAGCCCGCAACCACAAGTTCGGCCCGAAGCATCTTCGACGAGGTCAATTTGCTAGACACCCCGACCAAAAAGAATACTCCAGCCCGAGTATTCACTGACATAGGGACTACTTATGCCAACGCCTTACAAAGGCTATCTTCTAAAGCCCTGATCCAGCCGATAGGCCCGATGCCAGAAGTTCCTGTCGAAAAATGGTCCAAAAGCTACAACGCCCAGGCCTATTGCCATTATCACCGAGGCAACGGGCACGACACTGAAAAATGATGGAAGTTGAAGCATCTCATTCAAGATCTGATCGAGAGTGGGAAGATACCGTTACCCAGCGATAAGCCCAGTAACAAAAATAACCCTCTTGCTACTTACGCCATTTTTACTGAAGAAGTGGTTGACTGTGCTCATCGCATTTCCCCTTTCATTCCCCATATCAACGGGATATGGAACGATGATGAAGACGACATTTACCTACCCAAAGGGGAAGCTGTCCCTATCACCCCCGAGGAAGTCCGAAAGGCTAAATGCAAAGCCTTGGCCATCAACCACCACGTCACCATCGGCCGGCCCGCCTCGGACACTGTCACCGAGCCGGCCAAGGCCGAATCGACTCCTAAAGAGCCGGACACTGAGTCCAAGTCCAAGTCCGAGTCTGAGTCAGAGTCAGAGTCGGAGTCTGGGTCTGAGTCTAGAGGGTCCAGTACTAGGGTCGAGTCTGTAACCCCTTTTTCTTTGGTCACACCTGTGGGAGTCTCGGAGTCTGTCCCGAGAGCACTCCGCATCCCGCCTCTGACCAACGATCAGATGGCAGCTCTCTTTGAGCTATTTTAAAAATTCTCTATCAATAATAACGATAACCGTTCTGCTTACGACTTGTCTTATTTTCAAAACATTTTCAAAAATTTTATATGCAATGACATTGAGAAACCCGACGAACAGGTACCGCTACCTCCGCATCTAGTCGAGAAACTCGAACAAAGGGAATCCCGAGATCCGGTCATTGAGGAAACCGACTCCATCAATGTAGGAACCCCTTTAGAGCCTCAGATGCTTAAGATCCCGAGGAGAAACAACAATTCACGGAGCTCCTCCACGAATTCAAAGACGTCTTCGCATGGTCCTACAAGGACATGCCGGGAAAAGAACGGGAGATAGCCGAACACCGTATACCCATCAAAGACGGGTGTAAGCCGGTAAAGCAAAAACTCCGAAGAATGAGGCCCGAATGGTCTCTCAAAGTCAAAGAAGAAGTTGACAATCAATTCAAAGCGGGCTTTATCCAAGTGTCTGAATATCCAGATTGGGTTGCAAATATCGTACCAGTACCCAAGAAAGACGGAAAGGTACGAGTTTGTGTAGATTTCCGGGACCTTAATAAGGCCAGCCCGAAAGACGATTTCCCGTTACCACACATCGACATACTGGTGGACAACACGGCCGATCATGCCCTTCTATCCTTTATGGACGGGTATGCCGGATACAATCAGATCAAAATGGCGAAAGAAGACATGAGTAAGACCACCTTCACTACGCCTTGGGGGACTTACTGTTACACCGTTATGTCATTTGGGCTTATCAACGCCGGTGCCACTTATCAACGGACCGCCACTACCTTACTACATGACATGATGCATAAGGAAGTAGAAGTCTACGTGGACGATATGATCGTTAAGTCCAAAGAACGAAACGGGTATATTTCGGCCCTCAGAAAGTTCTTCACCCGACTACGCAAGTACAACATGAGGCTAAATCCTCAAAAATGCAGCTTTGGGGTAACATCGGGCAAGTTACTGGGTCATATCGTCAGCCAGCGCGGCATCGAGGTTGACCCAGCCAAAATCAAGGCCATTACCGAGATGCGGCCGCCTAAAACCGAAAAAGAGATTAGGGGATTTCTCGGCAAAGTCCAATATATCAGCCGGTTCATTTCAAAGCTAACCATGGTATGTGAGCCCATTTTCAAGAAACTGAAGATAGGAGAACGGATACTGTGGGACGACAAATGTCAAGCAGCTTTCGATAAAATCAAAGAGATTCTTTCATCTCCGCCGGTATTAATGCCTCCTCAACACGGTCTACCTTTGTCGTTATATTTGACAACGACCGAGACGGCCATGGGGGCTATGTTGGCCCAGACAGTCGACTCGGAAGAACGGGCTATTTACTACATCAGTAAAAAGTTCCTAGAATACGAGTGCAAATACACGATGCTCGAAAAGACGTGCCTAGCTCTAGTTTGGGCCACTAAAAAGCTCCGACATTATATGCTTAGCCACGAAGTGCACGTGTTATCGAGAATGGATCCAATCAAGTATCTGTTCGAGAAGCCCATCCTCAATGGCAGGATATCTAGATGGACTTTAATGCTGGCATTAAAAGCCATCAAAGGCCGGGTAGTAGCCGAATTCCTCGCCGATAGTCCGGTATCTGAAGAGGGATATACCGGCCTTCCCAGATGAGGATATATTCCATACTGACACGGAGACATGGAATCTATACTTTGACGGGGCATCCAACTTTCGAGGATTTGGTGTCGGAATTTTGCTAATCTCACCGCAAGGAGAACACACCCCGTTGTCCATTAAATTGGATTTGGACGTGACTAACAACGCAACCGAGTATGAAGCATGCATTCACGGATTGCAAGCCGTCGCCGATTTAGGAGTAACAAACCTCCGGGTCCACGGTGACTCATCATTAGTCATCAATCAAGCACTCCAGAAATGGAAAACTCGGAACGCAAATCTCGTAGCTTACCAAGCGCGAGTAAGGGTTCTCGAGAAGCAGTTTCAAAAGGTGGAATACATTTATCTACCTCGGGAAGAAAACCAGTTTGCGGATGCGCAATCCAAATTGGCATCTTTACTGAATATCCCCGAACATCTGACCAGCATGCCGATTTGCGTCGAAAGACGGTCCGAGCCGGCATATATCAATGCTATTCAAGACATCGAAATAACTGATCCACAACCTTGGTACCAGGCTGTTCTAACCTACTTAACGTCGGGAGAATATCCTCCGGGATCTGAAAACCGGGCGAAGAAAGCCCTACGAAGATGGGCCACTCAGTTCATCCGCACGGACGATGGACAGTTGTACAAAAAGACGGCACAGGGGGCTTTACTCATATGCATCGACAAAACGCAGGCCGAAAAGGTCATGGCAGAGGTACACGATGGCGAGAACGGCCCGCATATGAACGCCCATATGCTAGCTCGAAAAATTGCCAGACTCGGGTACTACTGGAATAGCATGGAAACCGACTGCCAGTTATATGTCAAACACTGTCATAACTGTCAAATTTTCGGCAACATCCAGCATATGCCGTCATCCCTGTTGTACACCATGACTTCACCATGGCCATTCTCGACATGGGGAATTGATATAATCGGAAAGGTGAACCCTTCCGGGACGGGAGGTCACTGCTTCATTCTAGTGGCTATTGACTATTTTACTAAATGGGTTGAAGCTGAGTCATATCGTGTCTTGAACTCCAAGCACGTAGCAAAATTTATCCAAGATAAAATTATATGCCGATACGGGATCCCGCATGAATTCATTAGCGATCACGGGACCCATTTTCAAGCCGAAATCGCTACTTTGCTAGCAAAATATAAGATTCAAAGGCATACATCTTCGCCTTACCGTCCCCAAACCAATGGAGCGGTAGAGGCAGCAAATAAAACAATTGTCACCATACTTAAAAAGATGGCTGATAATTACCGGGATTGGCCCGATAAAATCCCTTTTGCCTTATGGGGATACCGGACGTCAATCCGCACCGCAACCGGAGCAACTTCATACTATCTGACATATGGCATGGAGGCGGTCCAGCCGGTCGAGCTTGAGGTACCATCCCTGAGGATTCTACTCGAAAGTCAAGTGCCTGAAGCAGATTGGGTCCAAGCCCGATACGATTCGTTGATTCTTTTGGACGAACGACGATCTCCAGCCCTTAACAATATCCAGATATACCAAAAACGGATAAAACGGGCTTTCAACAAAAGAGTTAGGCCCAGAAACATTAAAGAGGGTGATCTAGTCCTAAAATCTGTCAGGGCTTTGCTACCGGTCGACCCAAGGGGAAAATTCAAACCTAATTGGGCCGGACCATATCTAGTAAAGCAGGTTTTATCAGAAGGAGCAGTAATGCTGACAGACTTGGATGGGAACGAATTCGTCAACCCAACCAACTTGGACCAGTTGAAGCGCTATTACCCCTAACTTTATCTCAATGTCATTTGCTAAAAGTTTATAAAATTTGTCTTTTTATAAGATTTTCAAAAATTGAGCAAGTCAATAAGTTAGGATTACTTATCCTACTGTCGCACATCTCGAACTAATAGTCTTGATGTATTTCGAAAAGTTGCAAAATTCTACGTCTGAACTACGGTTGGTTTGATTCCACTAATCATGGATACGTAGGCAACCCCTCAAAAGGGTACAACCACTGCAATAAACGAAAAGACAGGAACGGTTTTCACTAATATGTCTTTTATTATTTCAAAAAAAATGCCTCACGCAAAAATAAACAACAACAAAAATCACACAAAAATAATAGTAGTACTTAAATAATAAAATCTAGGAGACTACTGCTCATACATCTTCCGCTTCCCTTTATCTTTCGGGCCGCGCGGATCCCGAGGTCGACGGGGCGGGGGCGAACGTTCCCGGATCACGAGTGGAACCTCTTTAGCTCGAACCCGTTTCTTCGACTGCGGATTTTCCGTCACTTGCACCGGTCCGAGCCGAGCCCTTACATGCTCGGGTAGTCTGTCTCGAGGACCAAGTCGCTCCTTAGCCGCCAGTCTTGGGCCGAGTCTCCTTTCTAAGTCCGTCTGGGGGCCCACTTTCCCCCATGCACCTTTAGTACTGGACCCCTGAGTCTGAGTCCTAGTCTTCCCCTTCTGGCCTGACATCAGGCGAACCATGGTAGCCGGGGTGTCTCCATCATCAAAAAAGCCTCGATTATCCTTAGCTTGTTCTCGACGCAGCAAGTCAAAGTCTTCATCGGTCTTCAAAGCAGCACGGGCTTTAGCAGAGTCCGCCTTGGTCCACTTCATGTAAGAATCAGATACCCAGATCGAATGAAGAGTCTTGGAAACGGGCCAAGTATGCCGGGTATACCATCTTTGCGCCCAAGTATCACACATCACGTCCGTTAGCTGAGTAGATTCACTCACGACCGCCTCAATTTCCGGGATTCTTTGGGCCCGACTATATTGCCTAAGTATGCGATCGGGGTAGAGATGGATTGTTTGCCTAAAAGATAGGATTAGCTGATAACGGGCCCTATCCCTCGGTTCTAACCCGGTCCAGACATAAATGGGCCACCAAGGTACGACCCAACGGATCAACGGGCCTCCATGAAAAGATAGCAGCTCGTCCCAGAATTTTTGGGTAGAAAGGCGAGAAAAGTCAACAGTCCGTCTTCTTGTCATTACTTGATTCGGGCGATATCGGCTTACGTCAAGAGGAGGATCCAGGATCGATAACCTCTCAAATAGCCAAAGCTGAAAAGTCAAAATCACGAAAAGTCAAAATCGTGGAAAGTCAAAAAAAAAAAAATCGCAAAAATCGGAAAAAAACCGAGAAAAATCGAAAAAATCGAGAAAACCGGAAAAATCAGAAATTTCGGAAAAATCAGAATTGCGAAAAAATCGAAAATTGCGAAAAAACGAAGAGTAATCAGTCTACCTGTAGAAGACGGGTACTCCCAGTCATCCGAATCGACGGATCTCTTTTACGATTATCCAAGCCCTGGATGATCTCCCCTGTAATCAGCCAAGCTGGGCTATGCTCTGTCTCCATTAGATCCGCTACAGTGAGAAGCCTGACATGGCCCATGCAAGATAACAAATCCATATGACCCTCGAAGGCGTAAACATGAAGCATGCAAAAAGTAAAGGCCCTACGGCTATATACCGGCCTGACCCGGACGTCATCTGGATTCATGAATTTTTCAGCCAGGTCGATCAAGGAGACGGTATTATCTTCTGTCATGTGAGATACCTCCATGTGAGAAAGCCCTAAAAATTCTCGTAATTTTCTTCTCATGTCATGGATTGAAAACGGGACGGCAGGGCGAAGCATGGGATTCCATCCTCCTACAGCAGCTATTTCCTCAGGAATAGGACAAATTTCACCTCGAGGAAATCTAAAGACATGATAAGTATCGTCCCAATAGGACAGACAAGCATCCAAAAAGTGACGGCTCACTTGCATTTGACGGATCGTAAATAATTGGGTGACGCCATTCTGGTTCAGGATAACTTTATCTGCGTCTCTGAAAAGTCGGGACCAATCTTGCAGCATTCCAACTAATCGGTCGATACCCATAATGAATTTTTAAGAAGGGAAATAAGTTTCTCAGGGCTTGTTTTTTTTTTCTTTTCTTTGAAGGAAGAAGGAAATTGTGGGATTTATGAATAAATTGTGAACAAGGAGAGGCTATTTATAGCATGAAATCGGATTCTCCTCCCCACCTAAGGATTACTAATCCCAAGGGATTTAGCATACATGCCTTTATCCTAGGATCTAGCTAAGTCATCTTGAGCATTCCTACTCCTTCTCAGAGTCAAAATACTTTATTTTCAAAATTCTTCCAAATTCAAAAATCTTCTTCAAAATTTTATTCCCCAGCGCGAGTCATTTCTCCTAAAAAAAATGTGTTACATGCAAACTTTGCATAAATCGTTATACAGGACGACTCAAGCAGAACCGTGCAACCAACTCCCTAACGGCATTTAACGGGATGAGCCCGTATATGGGCACACCTAAGACTTATACGACAAGTCCAATTCCCCAAGGAGTTATCATCATCAGCTCAGGTATTATTTCCAACTTATGGCTGGCGAGCCCTTTTACGCAAGTCTACTGGACTTTAAACGACCCGACCGGAAGCTGCCAGGTTTTAATCTCTGATTGACCTGGTAGCTACTCTGACTTTCGCCCTGTCCAAGCCTCAGTCAGAGTGGGGGATCTGTAGACACCCACATTTGACTGCCAGGTGTCTATAGCAGTTTCCCGACAAACACCCGATGATGATCGGACGCAAACATGCTTTAACGTACTCGGAAACGGGCTCAAAATCATTGGCATTTGGCTTGGGCTTTTTACGGAGTACATATCTCACAAAACCAACCTCAAAATCAGGCCCAGTGGGTTGTTTCGAGTCAAATAAGACTAATTTGGGTCGATTTCGACACCAGGGGTAAAACCGTCTTTTGCGACCGAGTCAAAACCCGACCGAGAATTTTCCCGAGACACGTGAGTCAGCCATGACACCTCACACGGCTGGTTTGGACTCCAATACTACAAAAATCAGCTATACGAAATATTAAACAAATCCGTTTAAGGATAGAATTCGATCTCAAGTAGGAATTCTATCCAAAAACCGAATCAAACACTCGACCGAGCTAGGATACTCGGCCGAGCAGCCTACCAACCAGCCGGTTCCCTTTCTTCCTTCACAAGAAAACGAAATTCTCATTCCTCTCAAATTCCTACGTTTCCTATCCTAAGCGGTAGTTCTAACTCTCCTAGCCAAGATCGGGAACTTCCCTATAAATAGCCCCTTGCACAACTCAAAATACATTCAGAAATATTCACACCAATCAATCATCAATCATCAACTTTTTATCACACATCTACGATTCAGAAATTATCCATCATTCAAGCATAAAATATAGAGATCAACATCCGTACACATATACTCACAAGCATAAAACTTAGCATCGAGAAACCGATATTATACCCGAAGGAAACCGGCCCCTAGACCCGACACCCTTCACGTTCCAAACCGAGCCACCGCAACTCACCGACATCCACTCGACGCTCCTGTGCCCAAGCCACGTTCCGACGAGCGCCGATCCGAGTAAACTAAAACATGTAGGTTGAGGGTGTAACCAAACCCGATTTCTCTTTTTTCTTCTCTCTCTCGTCGTCCGTCGTTTTATTATGGGTCGAGTGTCGTTTTTTTTTAAGGGTCGTTCGTCACTTTTTATTATCGATATTACTAAAACTATTTTCGTAAAACAAATATTCTAAAAATACGATATCAACTCTATAGTTGAATATCGTATTAAAAGAATTAAATCGAATCTCGTCGATGCAAAGAAAATCGTTACATCTTTTTCTACGAAATACAACGATTTTAAAACGCGGAGAGAATTAACATCTTTTTTTTCGTTCAAATTCTTTTTTACAAAACTTTTTTAAAATTCATTCCGAATATTCGATATCGATTTCATAATCGAATATCGGATACGACGAATATCGAAAACATAAATCGAGTATAGATTAATTCATATTTGTACGCGATTTATCAAAATTAACAATTTTCGAACAACGACGGAACCGGGACAGACCCGCACGCGAGTCGCGCCCCTCCCAGGCGACTCGCGCACGGGCCTGAAACCCGAGCCCTTTTTTTAAGCTTTTTCGTTCGTTTTTATTTTACGAAACGATTTCTTAAAATTTATATCTTTTCTAAAACTATTCCGAGTATTTGATATCGATTTCATAATCGACTATCGAATATAATGAATATCGAAAATATTAAGTCGAGTACGAATTATGCAATATTTGTACGCGATTTAATAAAAGCATCGAATTTTCAAAAATCGGTCTCGAAAACAGACCGGGACGCGAGTCGCATGCGTCCCGGGCGAGTCGCGCGGCCGGCTGAAACGCGGCTCGTCTTTCCTTTTTTTTTATTATTTTTCGAACTTCGTTTTTTATACAAAACGGTACTTTTTTAGCGATATTTCTCAGATTTCGATTAATATTTTCTCGATCTCGCATATTTATCATATTTGCTATATTATTTTTTACAAACCGATACTAACTCGTTTGTTCATCTTTTGTAGCAAATTCATCTTTTTTTTTTCCATCGTTTGTTTTATTATACTAAAACGAATCTCACATGCTAAATTCAACTTCGACTTTAATTTTTCATGCATTAAACCGACTTAGCAACCCATTCAATTCCTCGCATGCTTAGGAAAACAATGTTTGCATATCATTCATCGTATTACTAACGCGCGTATTCAAAAATCATTCGATATCCTAGTAGAGACCGCTAATGTGCGGGCGGGGTTGGGTGTTCTTTGTGAACTTCCCAACACGTACCCTCACCCCTTACTCAGAACCTCGGTTTCCGGATGTCCGAAACCATTGGCAACGAGAGTCATTCAATACACGATATCCGATCAAGTCGGTATCGGTATCAAATGCAAAGTGACGAGCCCAATAAACTCTCACATCGGAAATGGACCGTATTTCGTACACGGCCCACTACGACATAGACTGGGCTCGAACGGTTCCGAATAACCATAAAATTCGGTGGCGACTCCAACTTCGATTTAAATTTCAATTTGACCATCTCATATGGAGATTCATTCGCCTCCCCAAACCCGCGCGTGGCCGCGTCGGGGTGGACCTATGTCATGTCCACAATATAAAATTGCTCTATTTAATCATAATCCACTAAAATTTCGAAATAAATTAAGTTCCGAAAAATATTCTACTAAACTCAAATCTAGAAAGTTTCGCATAATCTTTTCAAATATAGGGACGATATATGATAAGAATAATAAGTCGAATATGATCTAATTTTTTATAAAAAAAAAAACCGACCTAATAAAATGAGTAAAAAGTAAAACATCTAATACTATTTCTTACTTATATTCTTATCCTGTCATGTGTCATAAATTGAATGCGATTTTATAGATGACATAAAAAAACAATATGAAAGCGGGAACAATACAATATCTATTTATATATGACTGAACATATTATTAACTTTATATACCCTCTCTATAGTAATAGAATGTTACATTTTCTTTATAGCGAAAGACAAGACAATGAGAGAAAATTTGTTTTTATACTTAAAAATAAAAAGTAAAGGCTAAATTTTTTTACCTAAAACAGAAACGTAAATTGTTGACAGAAACATTATAAAATAAAAGTGTAAACCGTTGTCACAGACAAAAGGATTATAATTATCTCATGTCACTAAACTATTTGTATACACAAACATTAATTAAAAAGCGGTTATTAGTAACACAAACATTAATAAAAAAAAACCGTGCGTAGGCACGGGATTTGCACTAGTAAATAAATAAAGGTAACCACTCTTATGCGAAAGGTCTCACAATAACGTTAGTGTGACATCATATCATATGAGAATTTGTGTTTTTAAAATGAGCTCCTCTTACAAATGCCTTTGCTACTTCATGCTTTAATAATACATTAGGATTTTTAAATTCAATGGTCTAATTTGCTTGATACAGCCAATTAGCAATAATAATACAGCAAAATCAGGTAAGAGGCAGCCAATGCTGAGAGTTACAATATAACACATGACCACATCCCAAATCAACATTCAAACCAATTCAAATTTGGTGTTATAATTAGCTATCCCCAGCAACAAATCGCTTCACATCGTCGTACTACTTGCTCTTTCCTGACGACCCTCCTTTGCTAGATGCACTTGATTTCTGAGAAAACTCTGTTAGACCTTGTCGAAATGCCTCTTGATTAACCCCATCCTCTACAAGAATGCTTGTTACCCCCATTTTTTCTACCTTCATCACCAAAAAAATTACGGAGTATAAAGTTTAATTATGCACAGCGCCACAAACCAAAGAATCCAAGACGCACGAACAAATCTAACTTCAGCAGTAAACTGATAGTCAATAGCCAAGATGATAGGTTTAGATAATGCAGGAATGTTACCGCTTCAATGTTCCTATCCTCATCATCAAAGAAAAGCATTTCCGTATAAGGTATCCCTGTCTTTCTATGAATTCTCTCAAAGTGTTCCGTCTTGTGTGTCCAACTGGAATAAATTTCCTAAGAAACCAAAAGAGAAACACATCTATCTATATGAGTCACCGATGTTCCAAAACAACTGTAACAATTTTTCTTACAGCACTCACTCGCTGCAGCTTTGGCATCTGTTCGATTTATTTAATAACTTGGAATTGGTCTCGGTCTCACCTGAGCAACAAACATTGACTGCAGGCCTAACTTGTCGAGAAATGCCTTTGCTATGTCGGAAGTGGGTGATCTGGAAGCAATAGCAACATCAATGCCCTTGTCCTTCAATGCGTGTAATATTCCAATCGCGTGAGGATATAATGAGGGCATCTCTCTTTTGGAGCGACATTCACTAGATCAAAGTCACTTTACAAGTAAATCAAAATCAACAAACAAACAAAGACGACGCTTCTTGCTCACCAATTTGAGGCTACTCTGGACTAAGCAAATTACAGCAGGCAACTGCAATCATCTAACAACCGGGAAAAATACACAGGACAATTGATAATACAGGTGATCTCATGAAGCAAAAATAATACTCATAATCATGATGATTGGAATTATAAAGATCATAATTGAGGTGGAAGACAAAAGAATACCATATTTGAGCAGAACCCAATTGATTGATATCAAACAATCAATCACCATTAGTATTCAACCTCCATGATCAATCATCACAACAAAATGAATAAAAAAAAGATGGAATCTTTGGGTGAGTTGGAAAAGAAGAATACCAATAAAAAGGCCAGAGGGTGTAATCAAGATCAAAGACGACCAATTTGGGAAGGATTTGGAAATCATCCAATATTCGCATTGACTCTGCTTTTACCCCTTCTTCTCCCATTTCTCTCTTTGCTTTGATTGTAGTGGGAGAATCGGGCAATGCAAATACTGCTCCCTACTTAATTCTTCTCTTCTCTTCTCTTCTCTTCTCTCAGACACATTCTTCTCCTTCGCGGGGACTAATATTTTGTTAGCAAATTAGTATAGATCCCACGAATTAATGCGTGCTATATCTAAAAAATTTTATTTATATCATTTATTTAGTATTCCGTATCTAATTGGCAACATTTTAGTTTTTCACATTTTTAAGTTTTACCTTTTAATTTTAGAAAATAATTTAAAGTTTCAAAGATAGTCAAGTAATGTCATTTAATATATACTTAAATAAATATATTTTTTTTGTTATAAAGTTAACGATAATATTTTATAATTTTTAATCTGATTAATTAATTAAAAGTTTTGTTTCTTATCATGAAACAAAGCCTCTCGAATAAAAAAAATATTTTTCTTTATATATTTAGATTAGTTAGAACTTTTTCCAACAAATTTAAAGATATCATAATACTTCAAATATTATCAGATTAAAAATTTTTATTTATATATTAAAATCAAAAATTGAAAGTATTTTATACTCCATATAATTTTTCATCATCAAATATATATTAAAATCAAGTATTTGTATATGTGATAAATGATCTCGATAGTTTGTAACACTTATATTTGGTTTAAAAAACTATCTCATAAATATCTTTTTTTTAATAACACATACATAATAATACTCCGTATTATTTATTGTCTTATTGATTTTTTTTTTCCTAATTTTTACATCAATATTTATTTTGTCTTGAATTTAGATATTATAAGTTTATAACTATTAGAGTTTAAGGTTTTATTTGTTTCCTTATTTGAATGATAGATTTTTTAATGAGGTTTTGACACCTCATCACCTCTATCCTCTTAGTAGTAAGAGGATGAGTCATATTTTACGACTACATCCATTAAGCATATGCCGAGTTCTTCTATTATTGTCGGACTAAGGATTACATTGCTCTCAATATCGATGGGACGTTGAAAGGTAACCCGGATATGTCGGGAGCAGGGGACATATTCCGAGATTCGGCTGGCCAATTTATTGATGCTTTCACAGAACACTTGGGATTGGCCACCGTGACTAGAGCGGAGCTCATAGCCCTCAAACGAAGATGGGTCTCATTTTTCGAACCAGATGGGTATGGGTCAAGTATGGGTCTCGTTTTAAAAAACCGGGTCCGGTTCTCGGTCTGAGTTATTGGACCCAGACCCGACCCGTGGACCCGACACTTTTAAAAAAAACATATAAAAAAATCCTAAAAATCTATCGCAGACTTGCTCACTTACGGTTCAGATTCAGACTACTAGCAGTCTAGCACCATCCTCACGTTCCTCCCCTTGCACAAGCACAGGTCTGACCGCACAAGTACCGTTTCTATTTAGTTTTTCATCATTTCTTTATCATTTGCTTTCTGTATTTCTTTCATTATTATTTTAAATTTGTGTTGTTTGATTTAAATCTGGATTTATGCTAATTTTATGAGTGTTAAAACGGAAGAGAAAGACAAACAAATAAGAACGTAAAATCGAGAGACATACAGATTTACGTGGTTCACTAGCTACGTCCACGGGCAGAAGGAGGGGATAGTTTTATTAATTTGAGGAGAGGTTACAGATTTTAGACTGATATCATAATTCTTAGGGGTAAGGTATGAGAGTTTATATACTATTTTCAACCTAAACATAAACCCTAAACAGATTAGGAAACTCAGATACTCAGATATTGATTAGGAAACTCTAATCAACTAGATATTAATTAGGAAACTTTCCTAATTAAACAGATTCAGGTCAGAAACCAATTCGAGATCTGAAAAGACAATTGCTAGGCACTTATTTCCTAACAATGTCCAGCTTGACTTGAATTGTCTCACAATCAGATCAGACAGATGCACTCCAACGAATGCCAGATCAGAATACCAGATGCACTCCAAAGAATGTCAGATCAGATGTATCAGAAATCTCTTCAATCAGACAGATGTACCAGATGCACTCCAACGAATGCCAGATGTACTAGAAATAAAACTCTTCTCCCCCTCCTGCCTCAAATATTGCCCAACAAAGGGCAATCAGATACTTCCAAATTGTAGCAAGTCCAAACCGTGTTGGAACTTGCTATACGAAGTCAGATCAGACAGAGTTTGCATCTCTCTTTCACTATCAGAGGATGCACCAGCAACAGAACCAGACAGTGTAGATCCTTGAAGATGTTATAAAGTACCGCGCTTGGTACCTTTCAGAACCACGTTTGAACCCTTGCAGACTGTCAGAACTCCACCTTTACCTTGAAAGCTGAAACTTTTCTTGTCTAACTGACTCAAGGATATCATATTCTTTGTCATCAGCGGAACATGTCTAACACCATTCAACGTGCAGAATTTACCATCATTTGTCCTAATCTTGATTGAGCCAATTCCAACTACTTTACAGACAGCATTATTGGCCATAGAAATATTGCCCCCGTCTATCTGTTCATACGTTGAAAACCACTCCCTGCGCGGACATATATGGTAAGAAGCTCCCGAATCTAGGATCCACGAATCAGTGTGATCTGTGACCTTCTCAGCAACTAGAGCATAATCATCTTCCTCAGAGTCTACATTTGCTACACCAGCAGTACCAGATGTGTTCTGTTCATTCTTTTTCTTTACAGTAATGACATATTTCATTGGGTTGTGGACCTTTAGAAATATGAGTACCAGAACCAGATTTATTCTTCCTCGATTTTCCCTGTCCCTGACCCCCACTGGCTACCAACCCTGCAGCCTGGTTATCTGTAATCGTACCAGCCGTCTTATGGCGCAGTTCTCTAGAATGGATGGACGATCTGACCTCCTCTAAAGTAATTGTATCTTTACCAACGATAAAAGATTGCACAAAATTCTTATACGACAACGGTAAAGATACTAACAGAATCAATGCGACATCCTCATCTTCTACTTTAACATCAATATTACGCAGTTCTAATAATATTGTGTTTAACTGATCGAAATGATCTCGGAGAGGCATACCTTCCTGCATTCTCAGACTAAACAGACGTTGCTTCAAAAGCAACTTGTTGGTTAAAGACTTCGTCATGTATAGACTTTCAAGCCTTTTCCACAGACCCGCCACGGTTTCTTCCTCCGCGATTTCAGTGATGATATCATCAGACAGACATAACAATATTGTTGAATGTGCCTTCTTCTCCAGAACGGCCATCTCAGCGGTGATTGTGTCGTCTTTCTTCTTCACGAGTGGCGTCCACAGTCCCTAATGTTTTAGCAACGCCCGCATCTTGATTTGCCACAGACTAAAACTATTCCTCCCATTAAATATCTCGATTTTAAAACTCATCACAGATATCTTTCTCACAGATCAAATTAACATGAAGCTCTGATACCAGTTTGTTAAAACGGAAGAGAAAGACAAACAAATAAGAACGTAAAATCGAGAGACATACAGATTTATATGGTTCACTAACAACCTGTTAGCTACGTCCACGGGCAAAAGGAGGGGATAGTTTTATTAATTTGAGGAGAGGTTACAGATTTTAGACTGATATCATAATTCTTAGGGTAAGGTATGAGAGTTTATATACTACTCTCAACCTAAACAGATTAGGAAACTCTATATAATAGGAAAACCTAGGTCAGATACTCAGATATTGATTAAGAAATTCTAATCAACCAGATATTAATTAGGAAACTTTCTTAATTAAACAGATTCAGGCCAGGTCAGAAACCAATTCGAGATCCGAAAAGACAACTGCTAGACACTTATTCCCTAACAATGAGATTAAGTCAATTGGTTCATGATAAAGTCCATACAGTCACTGAAAATTTGATAGAAATGAAAATTCTATGACAATAAAATAAAATAGCAAGACCCGAACCGGATCCGTCGGGTCTGGTTATGGGTCTGAAAATTTTAGAACCGTTCGGGTCTGGGTCCTAGTGGACCCGGCTTAGACCCGACCCATTGTCATCCCTACTCATCATTGCTCGGGAAAGAAACATCAACAAGCTAATCATCCAGACAGATTCTTTAGTAATAGTGAACCTCTTCAAAAAGACGGACTTCTTCCCGACCGCCCCCTCCCACATGGTTCAACTATGTCAATTCTTAATTTCCGATCATGAGTGGAGTGTGGACGTACAACATATCTATCGAGAAGCAAATTCCTGTGCGGACTGGCTCGCAAATTACGGTGCAAGACAACAAGAGCGCCTGATTAGACTCGAGTTTGGAGATATTCCGGCACCTCTGTTTAAACTTATGGAAGCAGACTTGGGTGGAGTTTCGTGGCCACGTTATGTCCCTTTCTGTGCGTCTTAGTTCCGTCTAGATTGTTGGTCTCGTTTTGTTTGGGTTAGTCCCTCTTCTTAGCACCAAAAAAAACTAAGGATTTGAATATAGTTGTGTAGAAGCTGTCATCTGCGTGCGACATGTATTGATAGTGCATTATAGAAGATTCGACCCCAAAACCATCAATCAAGAGACTTTGTTTGTATTAGTTGAATATTTATACAGAGTATATTGATATAAATATATTTTTTATACTTGAGCGATAGTGAGACAATGTCGCAATGAGTAATCCTGCTTACATAGTCACATGAAGTAGCAATGCACTCGTTCGATTCTTAGGTTCTTTGTTTTTCATAAAAATTGTAATAAGTAAAATTTAAGAAAATAATGCATTATACTTCCTCCGTTTCAATAGGTTCTTGCTAGACCTGTCCAACAGGTCGGGCGGTCGGGTTTCAGGTTCGGGTGTATTTCGGGTTTGAAAAATACGGGTTTCGGGTCGGATTTCGGGTCAATACGGATTATTAACGCACTTTGAAAATATTATTTTTCTTTACTTTTTTTTATCATAAATACAATTGTATTCTTAATTTTTTTAATCATCTCATTTAATATATGATATTAGTGAGAATAAACATGTTTTATTTAATACATTTTTTTAACATACATTGATATTTTATTTTTGTAGGAAGTACGAATGTATATGACGAACTTTCACTCTATTTATTTACTTTTTTTTTCCTCATTGTAATAATCATGTGATAAAAATTTGATGTTAAAGATATACTTATAAATATTATTTCTTAAAATTTTAAAAATAATAAAAAATATTTCTTAGTGTTTTTGAAAAACTTTCGTGTATAATAGCAATATTTTTTTAATTTATTATTTTTGGGCGTGTAACGGGTTCGGGCGAGTTTTGACCCAATATATTCGGGTTATTATTGGGTCGGGTCACTTTCGGGTTTCGGTCATTTTCGGGTCAGGTCAGTTTTTGACAGGTCTAGTTTTTTTTTTTTTTGAAGACCCCAAAAGCGGGATTACACAGTAGACGAAATATCAGAAGCAGCAAGCTGCAGCAGAAACTCCGGGCAGTCATCGACCCAAATCCTCGTCTCCGTCCTGCCAAACAGATGTCTTGCAAGTTCGTTCGCGACGCCATTAGAAGCTCTAGGTATACACGACCAGTTTACCTCCTCGAAACCCAAGCATCTATCTTCAATCTCCTCCAATATGCTGAAATAAGAACACCGTCCACGCTTCCCTGTAGCCATAGCATCCACCACCTCCTTGCAATCGGACTCGATTATAATGTGTCGATGCCCCCTCCTCCGCGCTTCCTCTAATCCGGTCAAGATTGCTTCAGCCTCCACCTCCCTAACCACCCCCTCTCCTCGTCTTCCAGCGCACCCTCCCCACAGCCACTCACCCTTATGTCCCCTGCACACGAACCCCACATCCGTTCCCCCTTGCCACAGGCTCGCTTCACAGTTAACCTTAACCCATCCATCCCTCGGGGCCATCCAAACCGTACCCACTTGCCCCTTCCCTCTACCCCCTGAAAGATCGTCATCCACCCTAAGCCTCTCCCCTGTATCCTCCTGTTCACGCAAGATATCCTCCACCCGTCTCACCACTCTATCCTCATTCACCCTAACACCGTCAAAAACCCACTTGTTTCTCGCCTCCCACATCGCCCAACAACCCGTCATAACCTTCCCTCGCTCCTCTCCCTCCATCTCCCTCCACACATCCTCCACCCACTCCCTCACCCTCTCATGCCCATTCTCCTTCTTTGTCTCCACCCCCAACCCATCCCACACCCCTCCCCCCACCCACAACCCTTAACCAAATGAAGACACGTCTCCATTTCGCTACAACAAATAGGACAATAGGAATTAACAGCAGAAACCCGACGGGCTAGATTGAAATTAGTAGGTAACGATTCCAAGCAAAGCTGCCAAAAGAAAGACTTGATTTGAGGGAGCACATTGGCGCTCCAAATACACTTCCATAACCACTTCTCCTTCATCCAGTCAGACGGCCCTTCTTCCCCCACGTAGCCTTCGCCTAGTAAATGATACGCCGTCTTGACTGAATACACTCCATTCTTCTCAGGAGCCCAGAACAGCCCGTCATGCACGCAGTTCGAGCAAATTCTAGTACGTAAAATGGCCTCCTGATCACTTGGGACAAAGAGCTGACGAATCTTCAGTTCGTTCCAAGACTTACCATCTTCGCCCATCAGCTCCCACACTAACATACCCCTATTCTCCTCAGCCTGTTTCGAAACAAGTCTTCAACCTTGGTCCTCGCAAACCCACCGATTCTCCCAAACACACGTACTCAGCCCATCTCCAATGAACATTCGAGCACCCTTATTGACCACCATTTTCGCCTCTCATATTCCCTTCCAAGTATAACTTGGGTTGCGCCCGAGGTTAGACTGGAGGAACGTTCCATTAGGAAAGTACCTAGCCCGATAAAGTCTAGATAAGAAACATCCCAGATTGATAGATAGATTCCACGCATGCTTCCCGAGAAGAGGTAGGTTGAATAGGTGAAAATCTCGAAACCCCAAATCCCCCAAACTCTTCGGCTTACAGAGTTTATGCCACGCGACCCAAGGGATCTTACGCTTACCATCTGACGTCCCCCACCAGAATTTCGAAACCATAGACTGAAGTTCCTCACAAAAGCTAGACGGGAGTTTAAAATCACTCATAGCATAAGTAGATATTGATTGGGCAATTGCCTTTATCATAATCTCCCTCCCAGCCTTAGATAAAGATGAACCTCTCCAGCCCTGCAATTTTTATTCAATTTGTCTCTCAAAAGGGACGTAAGAGCAGCCTTAGACCTCCCCAGCACCATTGGTAAACCAAGATAATTACCCGGGTCCCCGACTAACCGGACCCCAAGCTCCTCCGCAATCATCCCCTTTAGTGGGCCAGGTACGACCCGACTAAAAGAGACCGTCGACTTATCGAAATTTACCATCTGTCCCGAGGCCTGCTCATACATGTTAAGCAGCTCCTTAACAGATCGCGCTTCCTCCATGTTAGCCCGGCAGAAAAACAGACTATCATCAGCGAACAACAAGTGGGAAATAACCGGAGCATTTCGAGCAATAGAAACCTCGTGTAAAGCTCGAACTTTCGTAGCCCGCCTCATCAGACTAGATAGGACGTCCGCACAAAGGATAAAGAGATAGGGGGATAGTGGATCCCCCTGTCTGAGCCCGCGACCAGGCCGGAATTCTATGCCCGGTTTCCCATTCATGAGCACCTGGTAAGAAACCGAGCTGACACAATGCATAACCCGATTCGTCCACCCAACATCAAACCCCATACGGACGAGAACCTGCTTGAGAAATGTCCATTCCACGCGGTCATAAGCTTTTGCCATATCCAATTTAATCGCCATGTGACCCACCCCTCTACGCTCGTTTTTCATCGAATGAAAGGCCTCAAAAGCAACAAGAATATTATCCGAAACCATCCTACCCGGTGTAAAGGCACTCTGATTCTCCGAGATGATGTCATTAAGAAACAGTTTGAGCCTATTAGCCAAAACTTTGGACACAAGTTTGTAGAGAACATTACAGAGGCTAATAGGTCGGAACTTCGTCATATTACTCGGAATCAAGACAATAAAAGTTCTGTTACATCCCGTGGGTAGCGATCCTCCTCGCAGCACGTCCAAAACTAGCCTGATCACATCCCTCCCCACCACATTCCAGTAGGTTTGGTAGAAGAGCCCATTCATACCATCCGGACCCGGCGCCTTCAAAGGATGAATCTGATCGAGTGCTCTCAACACCTCCTCCTCCGTATAATCCATCCGAAGTCCCACGTTCATTCTGTCCGTAACCCGTCCCTCAATACCTCTGCAGGCCTCGTCAAAGTGTTGTGGGTTGCCCGAAGTGAATAACGAGTTAAAATACTCCCTCGATATCCTCTCCAGGTTCACGTCCCCCTCCCGTCGAACTCCACCCTCCTCTACCAAAAATGTGATTTGGTTTCGTTTCCTCCGTGCTGTGGCTTTTCTATGGAAAAAACTGGTATTTTTGTCCCCCTCCTGTAACCAAATGGCTCTCGACCGCTTCCTCTAGAATAATTCCTCTTGTTTCAAGAGTTTTGCAATCTCCTTAACAAGCCTTCGACGTTCCAAAACCCGAGCACGCGTCCGTTCCTCCCTGTCAAGCTTCTCAAGATATCTTCTCTTCTTTTGAATAGACTTAAGAAGTTTACCAATACTAACACCTTTCCAGGCCAATAAGGCTTCTCCACAGGCTCGCAATCGATCCAAGATATTCGATTCCCCCCCTTCCCAAGCCTCTTTTATCGCATCCCCACACCCCGATTCCCCTACCCAAGCTTGCTCAAACCGGAAAATTTTCTGTCTCGGCCCCACGATCTCCTTCCTTTCCAACTCAACCCGGATAGGCGCATGGTCCGACCACTCCCTAGGGAGATGCTTTAGCCATGCGTGAGGAAAAAGTTCAAACCACTTCTCATTTCCCATCGCCCTGTCAATACGGCTCTGTCGATTCATTTCCTCACACTGCCCATTGTCGTAAGTGAACTCATACCCCTCAAAGGACATATCCCGTAACCCACACTCCTCTATAGCCTCCCGAAATTGATTCATCTGCCATTGCGCTCTCTGTCCCCCCTTCATCTCGTTAGCATATAAAATCTCATTGAAATTCCCTACGCATAACCACGGGCCATCGAAATCCTCGCTGAGAAGACGCAAAAGCTTCCAAGATAAATGTCTCTCACTAAAATTTGGCCACCCATAGAAGCCCGTAAATCTCCACTCGTGACCCCCAATGGGCATATCAAAATCAATATGATGCAAAGATGACGACCGAAAGTTTCAAATCACTCCCTTCCGCCATAGAAAAGCAAGACCCCCCGATCTTCCCGCACTATCCACTTCTACACTTTCGTAGTTATCCAGTTTTCTCCTAACCTCCCTAAATTCCATACTGCTAAGCTTCGTCTCGCAAAGGAAAGCTATAGCAGGGGCATCCTTCCGAAGAAGGTTATAAAGGCCGCCTACTGTAGTGGGGTTGCCCAGCCCCCTGCAGTTTAGGCTCAGAAGTTTCATAATGCCCGGCGGGGCTGAGCCAAGTCAGCCACCGCCTCAGGTGAACTCACACCTATAGAATATTTTGCTCTCTTACCGCCGTCCCCATCATCCTTCTCGTTCTCCTCACGGCCCCTTTTATTGTTATTATCTCCCTTGGCACCCACGCTACCTCCTCCCTCCCTCGGTATTCTCTTCCACTTACCCACTTTGTGTACTCCTTCATGTTGTACTGTAGAAGGTGCTTTCTCCAACCCAATCGTTAAGATATCAGGCTGATTACTATCTCCATCCTTCACCCCATCATCACCCCTTCCATTATCAATATCCATCACCCATATCACCTGCCCCGACTGACCCAAGCTCAAAGAGTCTGATCCCTCCCTCCTGGTACCCTCTAGGGCCGGTTGTTCCAATTGCCTCTGTTTCGGCCCATCCCTATTCACCTTTGTCAACTCATCTCCTCCCTCCTCCCTCGCCACCACCTCATAAGCTCCACCTCCTTTTTGTCTACCTCGTCTTAATATAGCAATTTGCTGTAGCCTGGTAATAAGGTTACTAATAGCCTCTTCCTCCCTGGCCCTAAGTTCCTGCTCCAATTTCGGGAGGAGATCACGTCCTTTTTTCTCCTTACTCGTTGCCTCGTAAATCATAGGTTTCCAAGGCGACGCACGTAGATTTTTCCCTAATAGCAATTCTTCCTCAAAAGGGCCCTCATCGCAGTCCTTCGCTCCATGGCCTAGCATACCACACCCGTAACAGAAGATAGGCAAATTCTCATATTTAACCCCAAAGGTAACCATGTGACCCCTAGGCATTCGAATTTCCACCTGTTTGTGTAAAGGCTTCCTGACATCATGCGCTATACGAATTCTGACCGATCTATCTAGATTCTTGGTAGCATTGTCGTCCAAACCGATGAAGGTTCCCAGCCTCGCCCCTATCCTCATCAAATTGTCCTGATTCGATCTCCCACTAAGTGGGAGGTCGTAGACCCTAGCCCATAGAGGGACGTGAAAAAGGGGAGTCTCCGTCAATTTTCCTTCCTTATCAGGCACATTGAAGCACCAAACATACTTATCGTAGTGCCATGGCTGGCCCTCGAGGATACGTGTTCTATCCCCTTCTGACTCGAATTGAAAAATGAAAATACGCTCCTTTGAATCGATAACATTTGCAGAGATTTTACCTTTTGTCGTCCATAATCTCGTCATGGTCTCAATGGCGGCCTTCGGATTGATGGTTTTGTTCGTCCAAATCTTGCCAAGAAGAACATATTCGTTCTTCGATTCGGTCATTCCCGTCTCCTCGATCCATGCAATTTCCTCCTTCTCCCCCTCTTTGCCCTTTCCCTTGTCTCGATATCGATCCATGTTGGTTCTGATCCGCACGTCAGTAGTGTGACAATGATTGTTTCAGAGTGCCGAAACTCACAAAAAGTGAGCAGACAACTAGGAATATTCCTAGAGTGAGAAAACTCCCTGTAGAAACCCTAGAGAGAGACCTTTTTTTTTACAGGTCTAGTTCTTGCTAGGGGTGAGGAAAAATATACGATACGGTTTTATTATATGTATACGATACGGTATACGCTTTCAATTATATGAATTTTCGGATATCCGATACGAATAACCGGATATACGATACGATTTTCCTTAAAACCGTAGCGGATACGTATCGGGGAAAATAGAAACCGGATATCCGGTTTCCGATCCGATTTTTTAAAAACAATAAAAAATATTAAAAATATAATCCTAATATGAATTATACAATAAAGAATTCAAAATTCACCAATTATTTTCAAAGGTAAAAAACAAAACTATTAGTAAATTTATGATATTATGTATTGAAACGTAATATTTTTTTAGAATAATTGTACCATAAGACATATATACCATTTTTTTGAGGGTTTTTTTTATGTATTTTATTATATCAATTTATATAAAACGTAACATTGCTTAAAAATCAAATAATGACTCTTAATCAAAAATGAAAAAATTGTTTAAAAAAAAGAAAAATGGAAGAAAAATATAAAACCGGATATCCGAAAAAATCGGATATCCGGTTTTGCTCACCCCTAGTTCTTGCATTTGCTTTTTGGATACTATTCATAAGTTGGGGGAATTGTCGATATAACTTCTAATATATAAGATAAAAAAATATAGTCAGGTGACATCTTGTTTAACTTGTCTAATCGAGTGCGTTATAAATATCAAATTTTTATAATTTTTAGAAATATGTAACTAAAAATACGTACAAAAGAAAACGTGCATTGATAAGTGTGAAAAAGCAAATGCAAAGAACCTATTGGAACAAAGGGAGTAGAACGAAGATTTGAATCCAAAACCATCAATCAAGATATTGGTCTGGCGATACTCCAACGATTGAGACGCAAGGACACATAGGGCACCAGCCATACAACTACGAGTGTGCGCAACGAAGTAGCACAAAGGAAGTCGGCCTCTATGGAGCCCTTCGTTTTCTACTAAGAACACACGAGGCACTAGTCCGAAACAATGGTTTGTCCTTTCCACGACTCGTTTCATTCATCGGCTAATAGTTACACGTCCTCCGAGTTAAATTTTCATGAGCATGGCCTGTCCCTTCTCATTTTATTATTTACCGGACATAGGTTACGTCCCTCCGAATGTAATTGTCAAGAGTTAAGGTACACCCCTTCTTTGACTCATCTTTGTTATTATTATTTCTCGGGTACGTGTTATGTCCATACGAATGTTATCTATCATTAGGATCAACGAACTCTCCCTTCCACAACATCTTGCAAGGTCCCTTCGAGTTATATCGTCTGGAGCAACGATCCATCTCTTCCACGACTTACTATATTATTTATCGAGTAAGGGTTACGTCTCTCTGGATGTTACCTATCTTTTCCGTAGGACGACTCCGACCGCTTAACTTTTACAAGTAGACAATTTATTTATTATTTCCACGACTAGTATTTAATATACAGTCGAAATCTTTATTTGAGCAAATTGAAGATTATTTTTCAGTTATTGATTGTCCAAAATGGTGATACTACTACATTAACTCTTATATGAGGCTAAACAACCGATACTAATTTTGTCAGTGGTACGGGTTAGTCGCGTCACCGTAATCAAAATAATCCTAAATTACTACTAACAGGTAGTCAGCGGTAAGTAGGGTCGATTCCACAGGGAGACAGGTTGAAAATTATATGCTAGTCAATTAATCTAACGGGTCACGAATTATAACGATGGGGTGAATTGACAGTATACTAAAATTACAGAAATTAATTAAAAAGATAAAAATATGAATTAGAAAAATCACCAGAGTTGTCGGATCACTACGATTAAAACAAGTAAACATGCGATTTCCAAATAATCAATTAAGATGAGTTAAAGAACATCGACATGGTCCTCTCGGATCACTAGTCATCCTAGAAGTCACCTAACGGGCTCTCGCTACGTATTAGGGAATTCTATCGATTACAACAAGTCTTATCCTTTCTCGAGCTTTCGCTACGTAGGTCGGGATTACGAGATACAAACAACCAATTACGGCCTATAATTAATTATTCATCGTTATAATGTTGCAAGAGCGATTTAACTCATAAAGGTCGATTATTTAGTCATCGTAAATAAAACTATTTCAATTCGTAATTCATCTAAAACTCTAGTGACGGAAAATTAGCTAAGCATATTTAGGATGATAATAATACTAACAGATTGAATCATGATGAAATACAGAATGAATGATAACAAGGAGAAGTTACCAGAAACAAGAGATTAGAAGAAAAAGAGAAAAAGAATAAAATAACAGTAAGTGGAGAGAAGGTTAGGGAAGAAGAGGGATGATTTTGAATAGCTAATTAGAACAGAGACGGAAAATAATAATAATGAAAACCGAGTCTTGACGGAAAGAGTAAATAATGGAATTCAGAGATACTAAATATTTACAATAAACTATAAATTAAATTTAAACTAAAGAAATAGATGAATGATGAGATTACTGAGGAAGAAGATAAGATGAAAAAATGATCCTAAAACTAAAGCTCTATTTAAACTGTTCAAGCCCTCAATAACTACCCTTCCTTTCCTGCTATCTTCAATCCCATTAACTAGGTAGTGGGAAGAACTGAAGATGCGTAAGAAGGGGAGTGGTGGGTAGCTTCAAAAAATATCTGCCCTGAATTGGTGGCAGTATCCTATTCTGCAGACTTGCATTTTATGTTGGTAGACTTGAGATCCAAGTTTGCCTATTAAGTTCTTCAGTCTAGGCCTCCAACGGACTTCTCCTCAGTCTACGGACCTGTTTGTTTTCTTTGCCTGCACTTTCTCAATCTATAGACTTGTTTCCTAGTCTATAGACTTGTGTTTTAGTCTACAGCTTTCTTACTTCCTTCTTCTCAGACTCATAGTCTAGTCTACAGACTTGCTTCCTTCTTCTCAGTCTACAGACTCACAGTCTAGTCTATAGACTTGCTTCATTCTTCTTACTCTACAACGAATCGGTTTTAGAGCTTGAAGATTTTTGATACAATTTTTAGCTCTTTTAACTACTCGGTCTCGATTATCTGCAGAACAACAAAAGAATACCCGAGTAGCACATATGGGAGAAAATAACGTAATCCGGCTCCTAAAAATAATAAAACGACACGGAAATGCATGCCAAAATCGGTGAAAAATTGAATAGGAACGGCACGCATCAGTAAGGCATATACGCCATTCGTGTTGTTGGTTCGGCCGCGCTTGGCACCAAACCTGCATACAAGTATCCGACTCCATTGGGGTCAAATTGATGATGGATAAATTCTCAAACATATAGGCCCAGCTCTCTAGACATGGAGCCCCCACCCGAGACGTCCCTAGAGGTCGTACCCCATGTCGAATGACCTCTTTACGGGTAGCTGGTAATTGATTAAGAGAGACTTCTCTAGTGCGATCACCCTAGTGATGTCGTGGGTGACATCATTCTAGTGATTTCATGGGTGACATCATTCTAGTGATTTCGCTACCACTATTAAATTAGCTTTCTCAGGGTAAGGGGATAACGGGTCATTATTCACAGACAAATTTCTCTACTCTCTCTACCTTATGTATCTCTTTAAACATCTACTAGTGTACTAACCCATGAAAAATCACGGGGTTGAGACGTTGTCATTGTCAGTAGAAAATATCGAAAGATAATTAATAAGCAGTGTAACATACAAACTTTACTGCATGGTACATTTGTTAAATTAATGAATTTAGAGGAATAGTGTAATACCCGTGAAAATTCACGGCGTTGAAGCGTTTTTTTGCATCAAAAAGATAAATTATAATTCATATGAAGATGAACGGAAAGACGATATTGGTTAAAAATAACGTAAAAGAAATGAATTTTGATGCAGACGATTTTTACAGTGTGTTCAGTATCTAAATCAAATAACCCACATGAATAGGTGAATTTCACCCAATTTCGAAGAGGGTATGATAAATAATGTAGAGGATATCGTAAGTATAACGATACAAGACGTCGAAATGAGTACTTGTAACATAGTCGTTTCACACAATTCATACAAAAAAGAAAAATTAAAACAAATTATACTCTAGAAATAAGGAAATTTAAATTCATAGTTACCCATGTACTGGATGTCATTAACAATTGAGGTTTGTCATTTATTCATTCAACATCACTACAATTCCCATATCACATTAATTATTTTTATTAAATAATTTTGTCATATCCAAACTCCCTAAGAAGGAAATTTTAATATTTAAATTACGAATATAATTAAAAACGTTTTTTTAGTATACTGTTGTATGTACCAATATATTTTAGAAAATGACTACCCGTAATATTTATACATTATTAGATAAGAATTGATAAAAAATGAATAATAATTTTCCTGCGGTAAAAATTAATATTTATATATATTTTAGAAAATGAATACTCAATATTTATTTATTAGGAAACTAATTAAAAACACGAATGGCTCAAGCAAGTGACGACTCAATATGTATTATGTTTATACGAAGTACAATTTTGACAACAAAAAATTTGAGTGGTGTAGTGGTAAAGGAGTTGAGTTTTAATGTGAAGCTCATGAGTTCGAACCTTCTTGGCGCTAAAATTTCGAGTAAATTTTTATTGTTGTGCTTGCCTTGTATAAGATTTTATATTAAGTAGGTTGAATGACAAAGCTGGATTTGTAAAGGGTCGTACTTTTTCCTAACGAGCCTTTACTCAATCCTAACGAATTTTCCTAGGTTTTTCCCGTTATATCCTTATATATAACTTTACATTTTACATTGAAATTCAACTTCAGTTCTTTCTTTTTTACTCCAATCAATTTAGATAATCGATCATGCCCGAATTCGATTATGAAATTCAATATCCGATAATATAAAATCGATTATTTATTACCAAATTATTTTTTTAATTGTATTATTATTGTTTGATTAATTGTTTAAGGTTTAAAAAAGGATTTCTATAACATAAAAAGGAAAAACAAAAAATAATAAAAAAAAGGAAAAAAAATAACTAAAAACAGAAAAACAACAAATAACACAGGAAAAAGGAAATTTAAATAATTAAAAAAAAATTAAAAAAAATTAAAAAAAAAAGGGAAAAATACCCAACTACGGAGTATTACGTTACCCACCCCGTGACCCATCCTCACCCCCTCCCCCCCCCCCCCCCCACCACCACCACCACCACCACCACCACCACCACCACGACACCACCTAACCATGCCATCCCACCGACCCAACCGACCCTCACTTGCCCACCATCCAGCCACCCCACCATCCAACATCGGCACCGTTCCGAACCCCGCCCATCCCTCCACCGGCCACTGCTCAACCACCATTCGACCCACACCTCCGACCCGACCCGACCCACCTAACCCCCGCCGACCCTAGCCCCTGTAGACTCAACTCCGGTCATCTCAGCCACCGATTGGTGCGTGGTTCATGGTGCGTTCATGGGGGTGATTTTTGAGATTTATTTAGAGAGAAAAACAAACTCAAACTCTTTGATGGGTGAAATGGGAGGGATAAAACGGTAAAATGTCGTTAGGATTGAGTAAAGTTTCGTTAGGAAAAATTAATTTCGTTTGTAAATGGTGGATTGTCATTGTGCCAACGTCACTGATCATGGTGTCTTCTTTAACTAGTGCAAAACCCGTGCCTACGCACGGTTTTTTAATTGATTTATTTATATAAATAGGTTAGTGCCTTACAAAATTAATTATATTCCCTTCATTTGAGTCAATAACTTGCCCTTTTTTGAGTGTTTAGTCGATCGTTCACGTTTTTGTTTTTAAAAGAAATTTACCTTTACTTTTTGTTTTCCAGCATAATAAAAACAATTATTTTTTCATTATCTTTTTTTTGTATAGAGTAACATTTTATTATGATGAAATGAGTATTAAATTAGTTACTACCTTGTCTTTTTGTATAGAATAAATAATCTATTTGGATGAAATAAGTACTATAAAATTAGTAACGCGTCACTCATCATATAACAAATATGATGTAATGTTCATGTTTTTTTTAATTATGAAAAAATATTTTTCATTTTAGATCACATCCAACCTTACTATTTTCGTTATGTTTATTATTTATCGTACCTATATTAAAAAAGACTAAACAAAACTTCGTAAATTTAGCGTTTAGTAGAATATTTTAAGGATAACAAATTGTTTCTAAATTTTAGGGATTATGATTAGAAGTGGATTTTTAAATTTATAGATCTATCAAAATTTGACTCAACTCGTAAACTTGACCCATTATTTTAGACTCAAGAGTAAGACCCTAAATTTAGACCCGTGATCCGTTTGGCTTGAACCCAAAATGTTACGTCAATATCCGAGCTACCTGGATTATCCATGATGTGTCATTAAAATTATCATATATATTAAATTTTAAATAATAATAAAAAACTTATCAACTTTAATGTTATAAATTACAAATGTAATAAAAAATTAATAATTTTAGATTAATTTTATAGCATTTAATGATAAAATATTTATCGAATAATATAGTGTTGTACAACTGTTTACTTATAAAATTTGGTAATTATTTAATTTAATAACATTAGTGGTATCAAATACGATTAATATTAAAAAAACTACTTGTATTTTTAACTGATAAAATGTAGGGCATCGAAAATTATATAAGCGCAGTATTCTGACTTTAACCCGACCAATGACATTTATTTGACCCGACACGTAATTTTCTCATCCCGTATGACGTAACCGATTCGACCCATTTTGACATGTATATTAAAAAGTATGGAGTAGATTTTTATTATTATGTTACAATTATTTTTTTCTCCAATATATGTGATAGGTACAATTGATAGAGATAATAAAGAATTGGGTTATTGTATGGATAAACATTTAACAATTGGGCTTGTAATGAATTTGGACAAAAATTTATTTGTCAAGCCCAATTTAGGTAATAAAGAAGTAGAATTTGGCGGGAAAGCTGAAAAGACTATATTGCCCCTTGGTTTTTTGTTTTAGTGAATAGGGGATGGGATACTAGTGTAATACCTGTGACACGTCACGGGGTTGAAATGTTTTTTTGAATCGAAGAAGCAAATCACAATCCGAATAAGGATGAACGGAAGGATGGTATTGGCTGAAAATAAAGTAAACGAAGTGAATATTGACGCATATGATTTTTACCGTGTTCAATATCTTAATCTAATAACCTACGTGTATGTAGATAAAGGACAATCTCTGAGTACTTATACACAATTCATACAAAAAAAGAGGTGCAAAATGTTTCAAAACGAAATAAAATATTATTTTAACGTGAACGAAAATATTATGCAAAACAAAATATTTCACTATGATTTATGAATCATATGACGGATATAAAACAAATTAAAGGTTATGACAGAAATAAAATAACCCGTGAATTGGCACTTGGTATCAACTCATTATTCACCTGCCACCTACTTTCCGATGATTCTGAAAAATTTGTTCAGAAGATAGTAATCCAGTTTGTTGACACAATTTTTATACACGCAGTGTAACACCCGTGCTAAATCACGGAGTTACGTATGCGTAAATTACCGGTCCACCAAAAACACAAAATACGGGGTTTCAAAAAAAATATACGTATACGGAGAATACGGAGTACGTAGTTTATTGATTAAAACACTTACCAAAACCGATTTACTCTGTATATGTACTTTATTTTAAAATACAATATAATCCGTAGGTAACACCCTAAAGAAAACAAATAAACCTAATTCATTCCCCCATTTCAATTGAACTCCTGCAATCAGATTTCCATGGAAGCCCAAATCAACTTTCACCCTCAACGCCTCAAACAAACCCAGAGTATGTGCATTCAAAGAAATTGGATTGATTAGAAAATCATATACAATAGGTCAAATTTTGAGGTGCCACTAAAATGATTGAAAAATCGGTAGTTTTCCTTCAATCTACTTTTTGAAGCATCTGAAAATCTTCCAACATTGAAAGAGGTAATCTTATGCATTATCAATCATTGCATGTTGCAATTAATCAGAAATGAAATGGTATGAATTATTGTAATAAGTGTTTTTTTTTTTCAATTCTATTTCATTAATCTTTCGCGGTTTAATGTTTGGGTTAGTCAGTTACTACTTAATTTGCGTGTTTAAATTGAATGAAAATGCACAATCTTTTGTTAGGTTCAACAGTTAATTACTGTTAATTACTGATTGTGTTGATGCCTTGGTGATTTTCCGTGCATAGTCACTGATTTTACTTAATTTAAACTTGAATTTCTATGAATTTTTTTACCTCTAGAAATGTTTTTGAAGTTCGGTTTTTTATAATTGTCTGTTTGTTGGGATAAAGTTTGTATCTTGGGAGGATTTTGTGAATGAAACTGCATTTTAAGCTTTAATCTTATTATTTTTTTTGAACAAATTAATGGATTTAGAATATAATCAGATTTTTTAGGCTAATATAAGTTGTGATTGATGTGTTGCCGGTTTCCAGTGTATAGTCACTGATTTTGCTTAATTTAAGCTTGAATTTGTATGAATCCTTATGTGAATCATTCCTCTTGAGGGTGTAGGCCATCTGGCAATCTACAATAGTACAGCCCATGTGAATTCGGATAAGTAATTAATATTTCAGATTGATAAGAACGGATATATGTAGTATAAATATTACTCCGTATGATGAAAGGGAACGGTAAAGAACCCAAATTTGTTGAAATAATGTTGTTCAGAGTAATGTACTGATCATAGATGTTAAACTTTGGGGGCTTTTGTCTTTTAGAAGGGTTTAGAAATAGAATTCGTTGTATTGAATGAACAGTTAAGGTTTAATAAGAGTGATTATCTTTGTATTCATGGAAGAAGAACCTAATGTCTCAAAGTTGACCTTGAAGGTTTCAAACTCCTCCTAAGTGGCTTGAGTTTAAATTGTACTTCCTCCGGACACTATTTTTTGTCCCATTTCATTAAAATACCCCTCACAAATATTAGGGTAACGAGGCGAAAAATATTGTCCGGAGTGAGTACTATGGAGAGCACTATTTAGACATGAAATGTAATAATAACAGACTGATTGTAATGAATACAGTAAGATATTTTATACCTTAAACATCTCATTGAACTTCCAGTATTACATGTTAATCTTTTCACCGCCATAACTTATACTTAACACTGTATGAGTGCGATGACTGCTGGACATATGTTCTCATGTATACTGATCTTAAAGAGATAGTGCTACTCAATGAAAGTTCCCAATTCAGTAGGAATTTAACCTGCCTCACGACAGTAAAAAAAATAAAATACGTACAACTACCGCATTTTATCATATGAGTTTAGAAAGAATACGGAGTAATAAGCAAATGTACATCGTTTGTGTCACTGATTTTAACTATAGTTTTCTGTGTACCTTTTCCAACTAAGGCTACTATAAACTGTGTCATTGATTCGTTGCTGATTCCAGTTTATAGTCACTAATTTTGCTTAATTTAAGCTTTAATTTGTATGATTTTTTTTTTCTCTAAATGGTTTTTAAGTTTAGTATTGTAGAATTGATTGTGTATTGGGATAAAAAAATTATCTTGGGAGGATTTTTGTAGATAATACTGCGCTTTAAAGCTTCAATCTTGATACTTCTTTGGAACAAATTTACTCGTTACTCCAATTTATGAATTGATTGGGATTTCGTTTTGCACAAAAATATGTACACTGAAATGAATGGAGGAGTACCAATTTAGGTACCAAAGCTTATGAAATGTATTATCTTCGTTTCACTTTATTTGTCTTTTACTCCATAATAAAGATTGGGTCGTGCTTTTTCCTAACGAGTCTTTACTCAATCCTAACGAATTTTCCTAAGTTTTTCCCGTTATACCCTTATATATATATATAACTTTACCTTTTACATTGAAATTCAACTTCACCTCTTTCTTTTTTACTCCATCAATTTAGATAATCGATCATGCCCGAATTTGATTATGAAATTCAATATCCGATAATATAAAATCGATTATTTATTTACCAAATTATTTTTTTAATTGTATTATTATTATTTGATTAATTGTTTAGGGTTTAAAAAAGGATTTACATAACATAAAAAGAAAAAACAAAAAAAAAGGAAAAGAAAAACTAAAAACAGAAAAACAACGAATAACACAAGAAAAAGGAAATTTAAATAATTAAAAAAAATTAAAAATAAAAATAAAAATAAAAATAAAAAAATTAAAAGGGAAAAAATCCCAACTATTACGTTACCCACCCCGTGACCCATCCTCACCACCACCACCACCACCACCACCACCACACCACGACACCACCTAACCACGCCATCCCACCGACCCAACCGACCCTCACTTGCCCACCATCCAGCCACCCCACCATCCAACATCTACACCGTTCCGAACCCCACCCATCCCTCCACCGCCACCGCCCAACCACCATTCGACCCACACCTCCGACCCGACCCCACCCACCTAACCCCCGCCGACCCTAGCCCCTGTAGACTAAACTCCGGTCATCTCAGCCACCGATTGGTGGTTCATGGTGCGTTTGAGTAGGTGATTTTTGAGATTTATTTAGAGAGAAAAACAAATCCAAACTCTTTGATGGGTGAAATGAGAGGGATAAAACGGTAAAATGTCGTTAGGATGGAGTAAAGGCTCGTTAGGAAAAAGTAATTTCGTAAAGATTTTATGGAGACAATTCAAATGTAATTTGAACATCATTTATTTATGGAAAAAAAAAATTATATATGGAAACAATTAAGAGGGGTGTGAAGATTTTATTATCCTAATCTTGGAAATTAAACAAACATGGCTTATGAAAATTTTGAATTAATTTATGGAGAAGTTGAAAGGTGGGGAAGGTGATTGAAATAGTTATGGGAAAAAAAAATAGAATTAAAGTTCATTGTACTTCGTACATCTTATGCAATTTAATCTTTTTTCACTACTATTTTCTTTTAATTTCTAAATCTAGCACTTTGAATAAGGATCTAGTTTTCCTTCTTTTCTTTAATATTATCATGCAATTTCACTTAATATAAAGGAGATGGATTTCACCTCGAATGAAATAATCAGTGCAGTGTTTTATACAATAATAAGTCGTTATTTAAATTTTAGAGAATGAATAGGATGAACAATTATCTATGAACCCTTGTCGTGAAACCGAAATTGTTCCCATCGCAACTGGCTCGAGAGGATGCCCGTCGACCTTTATCATTTTTTTTTGCGACCTTAGCCCCAACAGAACTTACAATTTCCGTAGTTCCAACTGCTTGTGTAGTCGATGTCCAATAATTTTCGTATATGTATAGTAGTACCCATTCCTGCAATAGTATACTACTCCACTTTTTATTGTGTACGAAGTACATGTGAAATTATAATTGAAGAAATAGAATGAAGTAATAAATGGTGCACACCTTCTCATTTTTTCTTATTTCACTCACGGGATTGATATTTAAACAAATAGGTCATCGTCATCATCATCAAGAATGTTGATTATTTGCATAGAATTGCACGGTGCGTGTGTACTTCAAAATAATACAAACGTCAACGGTAATGCACACAACGTGAATGTCACCGCAAAAAACATATTCACAAAACATTTAGGACGATAAGCATAAAAGACAATAAGACATCATATAAAAATATATTGACAATATAGTGTGGTAACTCAATATCCTCAAAAGCTTAATGGTGTGATTTTTGTCTTGTTAAGTGGCCCAATCTTGAAGACATTGCCAACGACATCTGACATCATGTAAGTAGGAAAAATATTACTCCATATAGTTTTTGGTATACTCCGTATAAAATAGAAAAAATTGATAGAAAAGAGTTAGGAAAATAAGTATGGAATCTTACCATTTTAGTAAGTAGATGATAGCCATTGTAAGTGAGATAATTACTTTCATCTTGTTTGAATGTGCAGAAACATTTTATATAAGAACATGCGAGGTGTTAGAGCAAAAGGGTTATTGGAAGCTTTAATGCAATTTCACTTTCCAAGAAGAGGTTTGTTCAAAGGTGCATGGAAAATGATTTTTTTTGTAGAGGCCAAGAGTCTAATACGGATTGATTATGTGCATTGATACAAAGCAGTGTAATTGAATAACTCTATTTTCGAGATGTAGCATTAAATGTTGGTGGATATTACTTCTCCCCTAAACAATCTCATTTACATTCTACTAATCTATTCTACTTAACTATTCTACTTAACTATTTTTTTGAGCAAGTGATATATCAACAAAAAACGCTCTCTCTCTACAATTTCCTCCCCCTTCTCTCTCCACCAAAAAAAAACCCCAAATCTAAACCCTAATTGTTCACCATCATAGCCACCACCATCACCCTTATCCTTCCTATCTTTTCATCCTTGCCGGAGATGGGGCTATTTTAGTCCCATCTCCGGCCACTCAATCATTCTACACATATGCTCGACCATATTTGCTTCGCTTCCACTGATTTCGTATTTTTTTTGGGTCTGTTCTCCGCCTTTGTTTTAGGTTTGGTGTCGGTCTGAGTTGCGCTGTGCTCGATCCCCTCCGATCGTCGTCTTCCGATCGTCGCCTGCCCCATTTTCTCCTGGTCGTCGGTCGTCTGCCTCCCTCCCGCTGGTCGTGTCCGGGTCATGTCGGTCCTCGCCGGCCTCTTGTACGGGTCGTGTCGTTCCGGGCTCCCTTTCGTGGTGGTCTTGTCTTCAACTACTAGAGGTGATCCCCCCCTCCCCTCGCCCCCCTCCCCCATCTCTAGTATGTTGTTGATTTGTCCGTTCTATTTTTTTCTTGTTCGGTCTCGGGTTGTCTTGCATGGCAGAGTCATGGTGTTCCCCCCTCCCCTCGCCCCCTTCCCCCACCGTTGTCCTATGTAAGACTGTCGGAGACTTGGTTTCTTTATGGGTTGTTTAGGGTTAGGGTTGTGTCTTTCGTCTGAGTCCGTTTTTGGTTGTAGTCTCCGACGATCGTTCTTGTCGTTCTCATCGATTGGGTTTTGATTGGGCCTTGTTTCTCTTTCCGACTTTTATGTTCTGTCTTTTCCTTGTTGGGTGTGGTGGATGGCTCCCGATGCATGTGATCATTGTGGTTGCTTCTTGGTGTGGTCTTCTTACTTGTGGAGTAATTGGTGTTTGGTTGAACTGGAGATAGTTTGATTTGGGTGTTGTGATGGTTGGTTGTGATGGTGATTTCCCCTCTTTGACAATGATGCCTCTTTATTTCCTGCTTCTACGTTTTTTATTCATAATAATCTCCGTTAGGAGTCTATGTTGTATTTTAATTTTCCTTTTTAGAATAAGCTTGGCTCCCGGGTGCTATGGCTGTGTTGGTTATGCTTTTCTTGAGTCTTTTTCTGGAGTGGTGGTGCTCTTTAGGAAGGCTACTGGACGACGCGGACTCTGTTTCGTCGTTTGGGTTTGCTCTTTGATTTGCTGGCCTTGTTCTAGGCGTGTTCGACTACCAAAATGTAGGAGTTTCTACTCCACTGATGACAGGTCCTCCAGACTTGTCTTCCTCGTTTCCCTTCTACGTCTTTATGGCGAAAGTGCATTTTGTGTGTGCCAGTCCTATCAGCGATCGTATGGAGTTTACAACTTGGATGATGTTATGGTGGATGCTAAAGCTCGCGTCCTTTCTACTGATCTCCGTCAGCATGCTTTGGCCCTTGGACCTCGTAGCGTTCTAGTTTTTAGGCGTTCTTTAAGTTTTTACGTTGTTCTTAATGTTTTATGTATCTCCCAATCCCTTAACAACAGAAGACACTTTTTAGTGTTGACTCTGAACTTGTTGTAGGGTGTTTTCTGTCTTTGCTGGCAAAAAAAAAAAAAAAAAAAACTATTCTAAAACACTAAAATTTGGGACCTATTTCAAATTTGAGCATTGAGGTTGTGCCACATCACTCACCTTGGTGTCTTCTTTTATAGAAACAAGATATATTCAGTCATATAATATACTGACTCAGACGTCGGATACTCCACCTCGGAGGCATCCCTCGGGGCCGGAGTTCACCTTGTAGGATCACCGTAGGCTTTTTTTGAAGTGAAGATCAATATCATTAATAATAAGTCATCCGGCATCTACAAACGATGTCAAACTGAACTGAATACAGATTTGCAAAAAATAATAAAGAACACCTTTGAGACAAAGATCACTATTAGAATAAAGCGTTTCTGCATAACCTTCTATATATCGCTATTTATTGACACGGCCTTTCGCGAAGGAATCTATAGATCTGATGAAATAGTCTCCAAAATGATGAACTTTCTCTATTTTGACTAATAGTAGACCGAGATCTGACCTCAATTGTATCACCGTATGTAGAACATTGCTCTCATGATATTGCACATAATTCTTGAAATCTAAGCCTTATACTAATGTAAAGGACTAAAATCTCAAATCGAATTAAAGGACAGAAACTTTGAAATAAAGGACGAAAAAACAACTCTCATAAAAGAGAGACTTTTATTGAAGAAGATTTGATTATCAGGTATTGAGAACTATACAATTTGTGGGGCTTATCATCAATTAATTATCGATGGAGGCTCCGGATAGAAGAAAAAAATTAGATTTTTTTTAGAGAAGAAGGAGGAAAACTTCCTAAACAATTGTTATTATCATGCAAACTTTCATTTGAGTTAACTAAACTTTCATTGATGATATTTCTAACAACAAATCTATCAATAGTACCTTGTGATTTTGTGATTTTGTTAACTCATTGACAAGTTTCTCATTTTTCTTTTTCTCACTTCCGAGAAATGTTTTTTAGGTAACATTCCAAACATAAGTCAACCCACAAAGAAAATCATAACTTCAATATTTTTTATATTCTTACTAAACTCGAAGAACAACATAACTCTTAATTAACCGACGGAATCAAAAGCAAAATCTAAAAAATATTAAACACAAACATTAACTCCAAAATTATATTTTGCAAACCGGGAATTCAATATCATAATATCAAATTGATGAATTATCAAATCACAAACTCAAACCCTACGACAAATCAACATATAACAAGACAACAATACAAAGCATAAATTAGAGAGAAATCATGAACTTTTGCCCAAAATTAAAGAAATAATGAAAACTGAAAACTGAAAGGAGAAAAAAGTGGTCTTTGGAGGTAAGAGGTGGCGGGGTTAGGGTGGCGGAGGCCCAGTGGCGGATCTTGACCAATTTTTTGCGGGGGGTCAAGAAAAGAAACAAAATATTTTTAAATAGACCTATTTAAATAACATAATCAAACTCAAACACGTTTCGATTAATGTATGTATTATTATAAAAGACAAATAGACGTATTGCCACAAACTATGTATCCCTGTGCATTAAATAATGTCTGTCGATCTTTAGCCGATATAAAATCGTTAATGATAGACTCTAAACTAAAAGATGTAGAAATTTCTCATTCAATATAAATAACTAGACTATCTGCTAGAAAATTATCATCCATCTTGTTGCGCAACCTTGTCTTCATAATTTTCATTGCAGAAAACGATCTTTCTGTTGTAGCCGTAGAAACTGGAAGTGTCAAAACAAGACGTAATAACCGATCAAAAAGGTAATATACATCTGACTTTCCAGTCTCGACTAAATATTGACAAAGTTCTTGAAGATTAGATAACTTTTTTTAACTTTGGATCACCATCACGAGCTTCACAAATAAAATGTTGCAACTGATATTTCAAATGAATCCATTCCTGCGTAGTGAAATCTGAAGGATAATACTTCTATGCAAGAATACAAATTTGAGTAGAATCAAAAGCTTTATATCCATCATTGGGTTCCAACACCAACATAAGGGTTAATAATCCTAATGCTCTTTCACTGAACCACGCATTTAACTCTTGTAATTGTTTATCAATCGTAACATAAAATGATAAAATACGTTCACACGATAATGATGTTCCAATGTAATTTGGTCTTGTTGATGACGTGCCCGACCTCTACGAGCTATATAGAGAGCATTCATATCTGGCACCAATATATCATGTTTTTGACAAAATGAATTAACTTGCTCTAAAAAGCTTTCCCAACCATCTTCTCTTAGCTTTTGAATAAGCGTCTTTGTGGTTGAGACTAATCTCACAGCATTGACAATGTCCTGAGATTTCTTTTGCAAAGCTTGACAAAGGACATCAACAATTCCCAATAGTTCACTCATCAAATGACAAATAAAGATAAACTCATATGAAATCATGAGATTCAATGCAGCGTTTGCATCCCCACGTTGATGAGAGTTACATGATTTATCAGTTGTGATGCGCTCTAAGACTGAATTTGTTGCATCAAACATATTAAGCAAGCTTCTAATTGACTGGAGATGTGAACTCCAACGAGTATCTCCAGCTCTTTTTAGTGTACCAATTTGATTAGCTTGTCTACCAGTTTGAAGTTGACCATCAAATAAAAGAGTCTCTATTTGTGCTGCTTGACTCACTTGTAATTCATCATACCGTTTTGGAGAGGCACCAATAATATTGATGATGAAACTCAGATTTGAAAAGAATTGATGAATAGGACATACCTCTCTTGAAGCAGCAACCAAAGCAAGTTGCAAGCGATGAGCAAAACAATGAATATAATAAGCATATGGGCAATCCGCAAGAATTAAAGATTGAAGTCTATTCCACTCTCCTCTCATGTTACTAGCACCATCATAGCTAGGGGTGTAAACGAGCCGATCTGAGCTCGAGCTCGGGTGGGCTCGGGTTCGGCTCGTAAATTTGATCTCGGGCGCGGGCTCAGCTCGAAGCTCGTCGAGCTCAAAAAATTGAAGCTCGAGCTCGGCTCGTAAAAAGCTCGAGTTCGGCTCGAGCTCGTACTAAGCTCGTTTACCATTATATTTTTTCGTCTCTTTATAAATATATATAAATAAAAATAACTTTTTTAAAAGATAAAAAAATATTGTTACAAAATTTTAAAGTATAATAATTATAAATATCAAATAAACATATATTTTGAATTATTAGAATTTAAAATTATTAAACTTATAATGTGAAAAACTAAAAAAACAAGCCCTAACGAGCTTCCGAGCCGAGCCTTACTGAGCTCGGGCTCGGCTCGGATTTGAACAAGCTCGGCTCGAGCTCGTTTTGACCGAACTTGAGCCGAGCTTTGACCGAGCCGATTCCGAGGGCTCTACGAGCCGGCTCTGATCGTTGACACCCCTAATCATAGCCATGTATGAATCAAAAACAGAATATAACTTGCTTTTAAGTGTACCTACTGAGGTGTCATTAACATGAGTCATCTGAAAAAAGCGCTCCCTAATTATCACTTTCCCGTCAACAAATCTCAAAACAATGCCCATTTGTTCTCTTTTAGCTTCATCTCAAGACTCGTCTACGATGATACAATACTTAGAGTCGCCAAGATCTTCTAGAATATGCTGCCGAACTTTGTCTGAAATAATGTGAAGTATCTTAGGAGGTATCTTCTATAGCTGTTGAGACTTCATCATTATATCTAACAAAAGCTTTTTGAAACTCAAGAAAGTTTCCTTGATTATCGAAATCAGACGACTCATTATTATGACCTCTTAGAGAGCAAGAAAGTTAACAAACGTAATACATCAATTGAGGTCTCAAGACGGATCTGATTTTTTTAATTTGATTTTCCTCTTGAGTAGCAAAAGCGTAATGGATGTGTCCCCGTTCAATTAAAAGGTCTATATCTTAGACCTCATTGAATTGTTATGAGTTGAACATGGACCTCCAACATGAGTAATAAAACGACAATTTTCTCCATCATTAATCTTTTTCCAATTACTAAACCCAATCATAGTAAAAACATTTGTATTAGAGTTTGATTTATCTACAAATAAATAACATACCAAACAAAATGCTGCATTTTTAGAAGCCGATTACTCCAACCAATCTGGAAACTTCTGATACCAAGTAACCTGGAATCGTCGACGATGACGTTCAGAACCTAAATACGGAAAGCTTTTCAATATCGATCGTTGATATGACTTAAGCTTTAAATATGCCTTTTGTACTTCATCACGTTCAACTGGATAATTCCACATTGGTGGTCGTAACCCAGGATCACGAATTAAAGAGGCAAGAAGGTCCTCATTTTCAATTATTTGCTTTTCGGGATGACAAGGTATTGGAGATTCATTAGCAATATCTTCATTGACAACAGGTGTAACATGTTCCGGTTCTTTTCTTTTGAGAAAATTAAATAGATTTGTTTGCTTACTCATCGTTCAAATCCTAATACATTGCATATAAATAACATGTTTAGAACAATTACTAAGTCAAACCACGTAGATAGGTATAAAAACGATAATTCAAATATTTGAACAATTGAATAAGAAAACTAAATAATATTCCGTTCTTCGTAGAACATATCGATTCAGATGGTAGCATGGTAGATAATAAAGAACAAATAATAAACCCTAACTAATAACTTAATAAGTAATTACTCTTAAATCCCGGCAATAACAATTAGGAATAGTGTTACAGTAATTTTTCTAATCCTAATCAAGTAAATAAGCAATCAATTAGAAATTAGTGAATAACTGAATTAAGTAATTGAGTTTTTAGTATATGATTAATACCGGTTTATACGGAGTAATAAAAAAATGTAAACGATTAAGCATAGAACATACCTAGTACGGAGTACTTTATTGATGAACTAAAAGTCTGCAATTTTTTTTTACCCTTGATTGGTAGGTCAATACTCAATAGTAGGACAATAAGTAATTGATAGGTTATAGAGAGGGTCAGAGATTAAAAATTAAAAATTGAAAAACCTGAAGTTGTTGATACTTTTTTTTACTTATCCCACGTCACTATACTTCTAACTTCTCAGCACCGCAAAAAATATGCATTAATATAATATGGGTTTTTACTAGTATAAACTGTACATATTTGACCCAAAACTTAGGGGGGCCTGGCCATGCGCGCTCCACAAGAAATCCGCCCCTGCGGAGGCCGACGATCCCCGTGACAGACGATGATATGGGTGAGACCACGGTGGACCAACGAGCGGTGATGCTTGGGAAAATTCTTGACTTTGACCGATGGTGGATGAAACCGAGTACGACTGCGAGAATATAGGAAATTAGGATTTTTTAATATTGTTATTTTTATATGAACCTTAGAAATGTAATTTGGAAATGGAAATTTATAGAGAAAGAGGAATTGACTAACTGAGGTCTGACTTCTGAGGATGCGGAAAAATCGGGAATTCAGAATTAGGAAGATTTCGAAGGTTACTTTTGGCGTTTTTGTATTTGCGAGATTTGACTTTACATTTCCTTACCAATTCTCTGTATAATAGCGACTATAATTTACTTCTTTATTTCCGCATTGGGCCCATCCCCACTTGGGCACTAGGCCTTCGTCCCTCCGGATTACCATCATCGTCAAGCCTAACACTCCGCACTGCATGAGTTGACTTAACCTTGAATAATAGTTTTGCTCTTCCTTGGTATTGTGTGCACTCGTTAAAGAATAAGATCAATCGATCTCATACTATATATTACCGATTACTTAGCATTTATCGCAATGAATCCGTCTAAAATATTATGATACAAAATTAAATTCATTCATATATACCCAAAAAACTTTATTACTACTACTAATCCAGTTTTGTACAAATTAATTACCTAATCATCCAACTCAAAAAGCTCTTATATAACAAAGTATAAACACAATGGAGATCATGAAACAAAAGTCTCCATTTTTTCTTTGCTTTTGCATCCATCCCTCTCAACTAACATACATAAATGATTGAATGACTGGAAATAAACCATGGTTTCCTCTTCTCACTGAACTAGTCCACTATCCTCCCCTCTTCGTCAATAACTCAGTAGTGTTCGAAATGACCATTTTGCCCTCTTACACCCCCAAATCTCTCAATTAATTCTCTTTAGATTCCCAAAAATCTCCCCCAAAATCCTCTACCCCTCTCCCCTCTCCCCTCTCTTTCTCTCTCTTTCCAATAACAACACTCCGCTGTCCAACCTCGTCAACTCTAATCTTCTTCTTATAGTAATAATAAATAAAAGAAAAGGGAACTGTAGAGAGAGAATACTTTGGGGATGGACCCAAATACCCCTGGGACGGAGACCGAGCGGTGGCTTGGAATAGCGCTCAAGCTACTTGCGGCCCGTGACTTCCTCGGCTCCAAGACATTCGCGATCCGAGCCCGGGACTCCGACCCGAATAACCCTGTTTCCGAACAGATACTCGCGGTAGTTGAGACCGTCATAGCCGGTGAGAAACGGGTGAACTCCGCCCAGCACCCCGATTGGTATACGGTGCTCCAACTCCCCCGCTTGGTCCGAGACCCGGAACTAATCTCCAATAATTACCGCCGGTTAGTGACCTTGCTCAACCCGGATAGAAATCGGATCCCCTTCGCGGATTATGCTTTGCAGTTGGTTATGGACGCCTGGTCCATCTTGTCGGATCCCAATAAGAAGTGGTTGTTCGATAATGAGCTCACTGTGTATTTGCAGCGGATGGTCGACCAACACAACCAACTTACCCACCAACAACCACCGCAACAGCAACAACAACCCGCCGCCGCTCCCCAGATTAATACTTTTCAGTTTTTCCAACCGCAGCCTCAGCAGCAATCGCAGGCGGCGGTGTGGCAACAGCAGCAGCAGCATGGTGGTAGCAGTAGTCAGTTGCATCAGATAGAGTTCCTGCAAGCGCCCATGCAGGCGGCACCGCTGCTGCAGCAGCCACAGCAGTTGCTGCCGCAGTGGCAGATGCGGGACCCCACTCCCGTGAAAGGAGGGGATAGAAATAAGGGCGTGATTAATGGGAACGGTGGTGGGTTAGGGATGTCACCGTCTATACCTATTATTAACACACCCATAATGCAGTCTCAATCGATTACTAGACCCGCGCCAGTACAGGTACAGATGCAGACACCGCAAGGAGTCATGCCACCGCAATTCCGACAACCCCCGCCACTTAATTCACAGCATCAAACCACCCCATTGGTTGATGGTAATGCTGGAGATGTTGGTATTGGTAATGTTGTTAGTAGTAGTAGTAGTCATGCTAATAATGCTACTAATGCTGTGCATCTGAATAACGCTAATGCTAATGCTAATGCTAATGCTAATGCTAATGCTAATGCTGGTGATGAGAGTAATAAGGGCGGCGGGGAAATAGAGGGTTTCTGGACTTCTTGCCCTTACTGTCTTTATGTATTTGAGTATGAGGTAGTGTATAAGGAGTGTACTCTTAGGTGTCAGAATTGTGGGAGGGGGTTTCATGCTGTACAGATTCCAACTCCTCCTCCGCTTGTTAATGATGGCGATGGTGACAAGGGTAAGGACTCTAAGGATACTTCTTTTTGTTCTTGGGGATTTTTCCCATTAGGGTTCTCCATGGCAGCCTGGAAGAAGCAAAATAAGATGAGGAAGGCGAATCCCGGGTCAAATTGGGTGCCCTTCTCACCCATGTTTGCTTGCCCTGTGGAAAACGGGAGTGAGAAGTTTCAGTGGTTTCAAAGTAGTGGTGGGGGTGCTGTTGGGCCTAAGAATATGGGGAAGCCACCGGCTTCACAGCCTAGGGTTTATTTCGATGATGTTTATGATGAGGATTTTAATTCGGATCCTAGTGATTCCGACTCATCTGATCAGGATTGGAGGAGAAATCCTGCTACTGAAAAGAAGAAAAAGAAGAGAAAGAGAAGAAGGGGCGGGGGTTTTAGGACACCGAGGAAATTTATGCAGGGAAATGTGAATGTCCAAAGGCAAGCACACCATAGTTATCTGGCTAATCACAGAGCTTCAGCTGGCGGCAGGAATATGGAAAACAGGTCTAATACGCAAAATGTTGTTGTTTTTGGTTTGCCAGCTGGAGGTAGGGAGGGTTCAAGAAAGAAGGTAGCGAGTGCTACCCTCACGAGGAATCAAGCTAGAAGAAGGGTGAAAAATATGGGGAGGTTAGATTTGAATGTGGAGCTCAATAATGAGGGTGATGAACAAGCACCCAGGGTGAGTACTGGCAACGGGGGAGAAGCTGCGGTTGAAAACATTGAATTTTTTGAAGGTCTTGATGAGTTTCTAAGTACTTTGCCCATATTAAATGTAGCCGGGGATGAGAAGGCTAAGCCATCTTAGCTGTAAGAAAGCTTCTTTTTCACCCAAATGTTCTCATTGTGCCGTCTTTAGCAGCTTCTGTATGCAGGTAGTTAATCTTGATGTATGTAGGGAACCCAGGATTGTCTGAAAACTGTTTCCTGGAAGCAAGGATGTAGTTTGTAGTTTGCAGGAATTTGATCATCAAGTCTTTTTGCCATTAGAAATGCTATCTGTAGATTATCCTGCTGTGCTGAATAATTTCATGATGTTCAATTTGGTAGGGAGTACAGGGCTGGGAAATTTCATGAAATAACATGGTAAAGCTGTAGACTTTTGTATGTAAACTGTTTCATTCTAATCATTATTGCATTGCCTCCATCTTAAACTGTGTGGATGTGCGAGTTCATGTGCTAGCAGGTGTGTTTGCACTCACTAAAGGTGATAGTCCAAGGGGTGCAGATTACCAGGGTGTTCGTAGTTCCGTTTATTATCTCAACTCTCAAGTAATGCTTGTGCAGCTCCTTTTGGTTTCCTCATACCTTTAATTTTTTGAGTTATTCTTTCTCCATTTGGGTTCCTCATACATGCTGTATGTTGCTCATATTTATATAATGCACAAACATTGTCATTGACGTATTGGACTTTCTTTTCTAATTGTGCCCCATTTGCTGAGCTCTCTTATATTTTCCAAACTTCTCGTCCATGATATCTAATTTAGTTATACTTTGGCTATGGAGCATGACAGAGTGATGCTAAACGTCTCCCTAAACTATAGATGATCCCATAACTGTGAAGTAGTTGCTGATGTAAATCTCATCACAAATTTTAGCCATGACTTGTGGAGAACAGTCTTTATGCTATTCAACACAAGGGTAAGGATGCGTGCAGGTAAATGACCAAAACCCCCTTCACTATCTGAGAGCCAGCCTTTTGGGTTTGTAATGTTGCTCCTGAATGCATGCAATGTGCCTGAGTAGACAGCATGAAAACGATACGGGTATACGACTATTTTTTCAGGTATTTTAGCGAGATTTGGTGTATTATTCTTTGTTGATGCAGCTATTTCATGATTCCTTGCCTAGGTAGAGTAGTGGTGTACCTAGTTGCCTGCTTTACGAAGGAATGAGAGAGTAACTAGATTTGAATGATTTATGGATTTGAAATGAGCTCAAAGTATGTCCTACGGGAGCTCTCCAATACGGTCTTCATTGTCGTGAAGGAGAGAATATCGTCTGTTGCCTATGTCGTTGGCATAGTACAAAATCTTGGTTTTGTTGTTGCAGACCATTTAAAATCATGGCTCTTGGGGAAGAGCAAACAAGAGCAAGCTCTTCATTTGAAGAGTGCCGTAGCAACTGGAAATGTGGTTGGAAAGTTTTTTTTTTCTTTCGATTGTATGTTGATGTACATAGTCATATAGAGTACTTAATACTCGTTGTATGTAGTATGTCGGGTGGTCGGACCGAAAATGAGAATTAGAGCATGTAGAAGAGCTTTGCTGTTGTAGGTGTAAATTTTTTTCTTTTTCCAATGAGATGTAGTGTACATTAGGGGTAAACCAGTTGAACTCCCATATTGTACATTATTGTACTGCATGCTCTGATTTTTTAGGAAGCCTCGTACGAATGTTATAAGCGAATGTGGTTTCTTAGGGATTCTCATGTGAACGGTATTGGACTCTGTGTTTTGTCTTTCATGTTCCTGTTCTTGTTCTTGTTCTTGTTCTTGTTCTTGTTCTCGTGTTCTATAATCTATATGTAAACGCAACTCCATTGCAACTTTGCAAGTTATAACTTCCTCGTATGGCTGTGTCACTGGATACCCTGCACGAGAAAGATTGTTAGGGAGTTACTCCGTACAACTTGCAAGCCGTCTTGAAATAACTGTATAGGTAGAGATATGCCAGTGCATTAAAATTCGAAAACATGGACGTTAGTCCTCTACTAATGTGAATAGCTTGCAATTCCCGATTCATAGTATACATAATCATGTTAAAAGGTACTCTATCCGTTCTAAACGATGATTGACATTACTTTTGTGAAAAATTGTTCCCTCAGTCTCACTAAAATGGTCACTCCTCCTACATAGACGGAGGGAGTAATTAAGAAGGATGTGAATATGTATGAGGAAATGAGATTAGAGAAAACAGGAGTCATAAATAATAATAACCACATACCATTTGCACACTTTAAGGATCAAGGTGCTATAAATAGGTGATTTTACGATGCCTATTACCAACACAATTCACAAACTACCAAAAGCAAGTGTGTCACTTAAAAACACTTATAGCAACCAATTAAGCAATTAATCAAGAATGACATACCATAACACTATTATTGTTGTTCTGGCACTCATGGCCTTCACCTTCACTTCCTTTGTGGCTTATGCTTCTGATCCAACCCAACTTCAAGATTTCTGCGTCGGGGTGAATGACCCTCGCCAAGCACGTACGTCTTCTCTTAATATATCAATTTTCATCTTAATCTCATTGTTCTATGTATCTTATTAATTGAATTGACATACGAGTACATTGTATGTGCGTACACTTTGATAATTTACAAAACTAATTATCCAATAGCCTATCTAATTGATACGTGAAGTCGTGAACACAATTTATCGGTTAATTAAGATGCATGCACAATTTGGTTGTACTCGAATTTACGGCTAAATTTCCATTATTACTGTTTTGCAGTGTTTGTGAACGGCATGTTTTGCAAGAATACAAAGGAAGCAACAGCAGACGACTTTTTCTTCAAGGGGCTAAACACATCCGAAATTCCCTACAAAACAGGGGTGAACGTGAGAGTAGTTACAGCTACTCAGTTACCCGGGCTCAACACCCTCGGTATATCGATGACTAGGATTGTCTTCGCACCATATGGGCTCAATCCAACACACTACCACCCTCGTGCCACCGAGCTCTTGACTGTCATTGAAGGAACCATCTGTGTTGGGTTTGTGTCCTCCAGCCCTATAAATGCCAAAAACAAATTATTTGCCAAGGTCTTAAACGAAGGAGACGTTTTCGTGTTTCCACAGGGTCTCATTCACTTTCAGTTTAATGTTGGTAAAACCCCGGCCGTTACTATTTCCGGGTATAGCAGCCAGGACCCTAGTATTGTCGTGGTTGCCAACTCGGTGTTTGGTTCACAGCCCCCTATCTCTGTTGATGTTCTAACCAAGGCCTTCCAGTTGGATGCTAACGTCGTCAAGTTCCTTCAGTCTCACTTTGGAATGACCTCATAAGTTTTGCTTGATGTACAAATGAATAAGAAAAACAATGGACGAAGGGATCCAATCCTGCTCGAGGAAAGGCCACATTATTTCTAGTCATTCCCGATAACCACGTACTCCAGCACGTTCACTCCAATGTCTCATTTCCATTGCTTCATGTATAACCAGGCCCGTCGATTAGCCCGTTCAAAGTGTTTCAAGTGTTGGAATTATGCTTCAAAAGAATCTATTTGTTGTTTAAATTGTTGTGATGACATATAGCTTGTGTAATGGTGATGCAAGGAGCTTGGATGCTTGGAGACCAAGTAGTGACATCATCTCCATGACATCTTCCTCCTATGTCACACCATGACATCCATGGTGATGTATTATGCTTGATGGCCAAGTAGTTTAGGCTATAAATAGTCATCAAATCCCATCACTTTCCATCATCCAAAAATCCATCTTCCACTTCTCTTACAACTACAATAATATTCTCTCAAAAATGTTAGTAATATAATTTATAGTTTGAGTGAAATTTTGGCAACGATTTTGGTAGTAACTCATCTACGGTCTTGCCTACACAAAGATCGTAGCGGTTGTGCAATCCTGGGGGTCGAATGTCAAAGAGTCCGTGTGTAGTAGACGGGGCATAATCGACTTTAGGACAGTGACCTCAAGTCACGTCACAACCTTTCCTCTCAGATAAGATTATCCCTATTTTCCGTCTTATTTATTTATTCACTACTCGCCTAACAATCTAAAGTCGATTAATGCTCTTGTATTTTTATTATGGCTAGTAGTGAAACTTATGATGCTATTCCGTTAACATCTACTATGTTAACTAATCCCATAATTCCTGATATGTCAAAACTTGACCCGTTTGACGGAAAAAACTATAAAATGTGGTCCGACAAAATGGACTTTTTTCTGGGTCAAATACGGGTAGACTATACTCTGTTTAATATTCAAACCCCTGAAAATATCAGGAGGGATTTTGAGACGGATAATAAAACTTGTCGAGGAATGCTCCTTCATTATATGACTCCCGCCTTATTTATGATATATAGCAAGTTTAAGTCAGCTAAGGAAATTTGGGAGGCTCTGAAATTAAAATATGGGAGTGATGATTATGGGTCTAAGAAATATGCTTGTAGCCGATGGCTAGCTTTCAAAATGTCTGATGACAAACCCGTCTTAGACCAGGTTCATGAATATGAAAATCTGTGTTCTGAAATCGCTTCCGAGGGAATGAAAATCTGTGAAATATTTCAAGCCAACTGTTTGCTTGACAAACTTCCTCCGTCTTGGCAAAATTTTGTCCACAATATGAAACACAAACAAAAAAATTTTTCCCTCCTCGAACTTGTGTCTCATATAAAAGTCGAGGAGCAGAATAGGATTCAGACCAAGGAAAAACGAGTTGAACACTCTTCCTCTACTGCTAATTTGGTCGAGTCTAAGAAAAATAATCATAAGGGGCAGAAAAATTCCCACAAAGGTCCTAACAAATATTATGGGCCTAAACAAACTGAACAGTTCAAGGAAAGTGGAAATAATAATAAAAGGGAATTTAAGGGAAATTGCTTCACATGTGGGAAAGTGGGTCATGTGTCAAAATTCTGTCAAGAAGGGTTTAACAATAAACGCCGACAAAATAGGCCACAAGCACACCTAGCTGAGTCTGATTCAGAAGAAATCATAGCTGCTGTAGTATCTGAAGTCAACTTAGTTAGCAACCTGTCTGAATGGGTATTGGATACGGGTGCTACAAGGCACATCTGCTTCGACAAGAACATGTTCAAGGAATACTCTGAGGTTCCTGGGAATGAGTGTGTATTTATGGGCAACTCTAGCTCCGTTAGGGTTCATGGAAAGGGCAAAGTAGTACTCAAACTAACTTCAGGAAAAACCCTTGAACTCAACAATGTGCTGCATGTACCCGAAATTAGGAGGAATTTAATTTCTGGGTCACTTATGAACAAGGCTGGGGTTAAATTAACTTTTGAATCCGACAAACTTGTACTCACTAGGAATGGTAATTTCGTTGGGAAGGGATTCTGTAATGGTGGTTTATTTGTCCTCGATGTTGAGACAATTAATAAGAATATTCCTGCTTCTGTTTATATTGCCGAGTCAGTTTCTCTATGGCATTCTAGATTAGGACATGTGAATGTCGACTCAATCAAACGACTCAAAAAAACAGAACCTCATACCTCAATTCAGTAGCACAAGTTTTGATAAATGTGAAGTATGTGTTGAGGCTAAACACGCAAAAGCGTCGTTTAATAAATGCGTAGAACGATCTAGTAGTCTCCTAGAACTGGTTCACTCTGACCTAGGAGATTATAGAAACTCAATGAGTAGAGGTGGGAAGCACTACTACGTTACGTTTGTAGATGATTTCTCAAGATACACCAAGGTCTATTTATTGAGTACAAAAGATGAGGCTAAGGAAAAATTCATGATCTACAAATCTGAGGTTGAAAATCAATTAGATCTAAAAATTAAGAGAGTTAGATCAGATAGAGGTGGAGAATATGATGGGAATCCGCTAAAGAGATTTTGCGAGTCTTGTGGAATTATTCACGAATACACAGCACCTTATGCTCCACAACAAAATGGGATAACTGAAAGGAAAAACCGGTCACTAAAAAATATGATGAATGCAATGTTAATTAGTTCCGGTATGCCTGTCAACATGTGGGGTGAAGCAATGTTGTATGCGTGTCATATTCTCAACCGAGTTCCACACAAGAAAACTGGTAAAACACCCTATGAGCTATGGAAAGGTTATCCACCTAACCTTAATTATCTGAAAGTGTGGGGGTGTTTAGGTAAGATTGGTCTTCCGGAATTTCAAAGGAACAAAATTGGGCCTAAAACCGTAGACGCAATCTTCATTGGTAATGCCGCTAATAGTGCTGCATATCGTCTGATTCTCAAGGATTCATCGGGTTTTGGACCCATTAGAGAGTCGAGAGATGTTGAATTCTTTGAGCACATTTTTCCCATGAAAAATAGTACGAGCACTAGTGTGTCTGTTACACCTAGTGGTTCAACTCAGTCTTCTGCTGCTACAGAGAAAGTAGTAGAACCTAGGAGAGGTAAACGTGACAGGACCAAAGAAATTTTGGTCCAGATTTTGTCATGTTGATTGAGAATAAGTGTTTAAGTGAACATGAGGTGAGTGTCTTCATACTTGAAGAAGACCCGAGAACATACAAAGAGGCTATGCAGTCCGTGGACTCTACGTTTTGGCTTGAGGCCATAAACAGTGAAATTGATTCAATAATGAATAACCACACCTGGGTATTGACCGAGCTTCCCAGGGGTTGCAAAGATTTGAGTAATAAGTGGGTTTTCAAGCGGAAACTCAAAACTGATGGGTCAATTGATAAGTACAAGGCAAGATTAGTGGTTTGTGGAAATCGTCAAACAAAGGGGTTGGATTTCTTCGATACATATTCCCCCGTGACTAAGGTAACCACAATTAGAGCCTTGGTAGCACTTGCATCTGTTCACAACCTTGTCATACATCAGATGGATGTTAAGACTGCGTTTTTAAATGGCAATTTGCACGAGGAAATTTACATGAAACAACCAGAGGGATGTGTGACCCCCGGTCAAGAACATAAGGTGTGCAAATTGGCCAGATCATTATATGGCTTGAAGCAAGCCCCAAAGCAATGGTATGACAAGTTCGATAAAACCATTACATCAAATGGCTTCGTGGTAAATGATTCTGATTCATGTGTGTATGCCAAAGATGATGAAAATGGTTGTGTGATAATATGTCTTTATGAGGATGACATGCTTATCTTCGGTACAAACATGAGGGTTGTAAATGAGACGAAGAAATTCTTGAGTTCATGCTTTGATATGAAAGATATGGGTGAAGCCGATATAATTCTTGGTTTAAAGATCAGGAGGACTGAATCTGGGTTGTGCTTGAGTCAATCTCATTACGTTGAGAAAATTCTGAAGAAATTCAATCAATTTAATAGCAAGCCGTTGCACACTCCCTATGATTCCAGTATACATCTAACCAAGAATGCCGGTGACAGCGTGTCTCAAGAGGAGTACGCGAAAGTGATCGGAAGTGTCATGTTTTTGATGAACTGCACTAGACCCGACATAGCTTATAGTTAGTAGACTTAGCAGGTATACACATAACCCTGGCAGAGATCATTGGAATGCCTTGATAAGATTACTGAGATACTTGAAGGGCACCATAGATTGGGGATTACATTATCAGAGAACACCGTGTGTGTTGGAAGGATATTGTGATGCCAACTGGGTATCTGGGAATGACGAGATACACTCTACTAGTGGCTATGTGTTTACTCTGGCTAGTGCTGCTGTATCGTGGAAGTCGGCTAAACAAACCTGCCTTGCGAAATCGACAATGGAATCTGAGTTCATTGCTTTAGCTTTGGCAGGAGAAGAAGCTGAATGGCTACGGGGCCTTCTAGCAGATATTCCTTTGTGGGAAAAGCCGACTCCTTCGATTTCCATGCACTGTGATTCTCAAGCTGCAATCGGGGTAGCTAACAATCAAGCGTATAATGGTAAAAAGAGACATATTCGCTTAAGGCACGGAATTGTGAGAAATCTGATCAGAGATAATGTGATATCACTCGAGTATGTAAAATCTGAGAGGAACATTGCGGATCCTCTCACAAAAGGCCTTGGCAGAAAGATAGTGCTGGAGTCAGCACTGGGAATGGGTTTAAAGCCTGTAATAGAGTAACTTGTGATGGATACCCGTCTTAACTAGCTTAAGTTCAACAGGTCAAACGAAGTCACAAGGAACTCTTGTTGTGTAATACTGCGACCATTCCTAATAATATATTCATTTGAGATGCAGTATTTTTTGTGTCTTTACTGACATTGTTTTAGGATGAGCTTTCGCTCTTAATGAGTTCATAGCCCTCGTATGGGTGGTCTGTATGAGGCAGACTTGATGGATTCACCGATTGTTTAAAGGATGAGCTTTAGCTCTTAATGAGTTCATAGTCCTTTGTATGGATGGTCTGTGAGAGGCAGACTTGATGAGCTCACCGATGTGAAAAAGGATGAGTTTTTACTCTTAATGAGTTTATAGTCCCTTGTGTGGATGGTCTGTGAGAGACAGACTTGATAAACTCACCTATGTGAATGTGGGGGGGTCTTGCCCTACTCCCAAGAGATCTTCAGGCTTGGATCTCTAGAGACATTCATGAAATACCAGGATGCATTGTGTGGGCACTTGGCTAGTCCAAGTAAAAGATTTTTATACCGAAAAAATCCATGGGATGAGTTCATGGGTGTCGCGAGTTTCTACCTTAATTTGAGATTAAGTAAGTGCGCAACAGTCTTAGAGCCAACTCCATTCGAAGGTTCAAGGATTAGTTCCACCTGGGAGGGCGGTTCAAGATCGTTGTATGTCACTGGGTGCTGGTTAAAGTCCACAAGACACCAGCATCTTAACGCTAAATCTCCGTTGCCAATTTTCTCTCCTTTTGCGTCTTCTTTTGAACCATGTGGGGGATTGTTGGAATTATGCTTCAAAAGAATCTATTTGTTGTTTAAATTGTTGTGATGACATATAGCTTGTGTAATGGTGATACAAGGAGCTTGGATGCTTGGAGACCAAGTAGTGACATCATCTCCATGACATCTTCCTCCTATGTCACACCATGACATCCATGGTGATGTATTATGCTTGATGGCCAAGTAGTTTAGGCTATAAATAGTCATCAAATCCCATCACTTTCCATCATCCAAAAATCCATCTTCCACTTCTCTTACAACTACAATAATATTCTCTCAAAAATGTTAGTAATATAATTTATAGTTTGAGTGAAATTTTGGCAACGATTTTGGTAGTAACTCATCTACGGTCTTGCCTACACAAAGATCGTAGCGGTTGTGCAATCCTGGGGGTCGAATGTCAAAGAGTCCGTGTGTAGTAGACGGGGCATAATCGACTTTAGGACAGTGACCTCAAGTCACGTCACAACCTTTCCTCTCAGATAAGATTATCCCTATTTTCCGTCTTATTTATTTATTCACTACTCGCCTAACATCAAGAACCGGGGATCATCGACTTTGGGGGTCCAAAGTATAACCAGGCCCGTTGATTAGCCCGTTCATTCATTCCTTTATGCTTTGTTTTCATTACGATATATTGTACTCCATCTCTATTACCTCCCTCTTTCACAAAATTGATTGATCTAGTTGGAGTAATAATTAACACGGTGAATAAATATAAATAGTTTCAAAATTAAGTCTCACGCGTACACTATTTTTTTGTCCTCCTAAGAAAATTACGGATCAACTTTCGACTATTATTAAACAAAGAAATTGATATACTACCCTTTTTATCGTTAGTACAAAACCTCACTCTAAGATTGGGAACCAGACCTCCCAAAATCATTAGACAGGCCTGTGTATAACAAATACTTCTATATGTAACCAATTTCTTTGTGTTGAATGCATGAAGTGCAATATATCCACTTCAAAGAAAATTTATCTTATATTGGTAATTAGAATAATTTATTGAGTACTTTGCTATTTTCCTTGCACTAATCTCATTAATATGGAGTACAGATGCTGGAAGCATTTAAAAAAGAATTATTTAACAGGAATAATTACGGAGTATAATTTTGGGTGATCTATAAATAAATCGAATTTTATTTAATCTGTGAATGAAATCAAATATTGAACATATCTTACATTAATGGAACTGGGTAACCGGCTACCAGCTAAACCCTTCCACTTTTTAACCACACTAACCATTTCTATTTTCATTTTTTTTTGTATCATACCGTATCGATAATCTGAGAATGTCGTAGAACTTCTCATGAATTGATAAATTGGGATGATGTTTGGTTGTCCATTTCATGATCGAGAACTGCAACTTATCAAGGAACTTCAATTTTTGCATAATGAGAGAAGTTGCTACTTAGTCTCCCTTGGTGCGTAAGTTAGTGGTAACTCCATCTTTCTATGGTGAACAAAACGAGTCCTAAATGTGTGGTTTACATTTAACCACTCATTTCTTTCTCTTCCACTTTTTTTGAGTCACTCATTTTACCCTCCTTATTTTTAATTTCACCCCAAAATTAAATATGTTAATGATAGGAACCCAGAGGGAGTACAATTAATGATAAATTTTTACTTCGTGAGATCATTTGAAGACGCATGTTTCCGGGTAAACAAACAATTATTTGGATTGATGAGCTACAATTAAACATTTTCTATTTGTTCGGTTATTGAGTATATTACTTTCAGGGATAAGTATATATGTCGCTAATGTCAGTTCGTTATTAAATTTAACATTACTCCCTCCGTTCAAGTCCAAGCTTCCCCTTCCTTGTTTTGACACTATTCACAATCAAGGATAATTTTCGATATTTACGACAATCTATTAGAAAAAATATATTCATGTGAGATCTTGTTTGATTCGTCTTTAAAAGTACATTATTAATATCCAATTTTCATAATTTTTACTAATATATTACGAAAGATATTAACTATGCAAAATGCGCGTTGGCAAACGTGAAAAAGCAAAAGAGAAGCTTGGACTTGAACGGAGGGAGTACTATTTTTTTTTGGTAATTTTTTAATTTTTTTTAACAATACTATAATTGTTGAAATAAGTTCGATCTTTTGGTCAAGCCCGACCCAATCCACAGATGTGGACCATTTTTATTGTTTTGTTCTGATCTGACCCAGTCTCCCGTGGACTCGAGCCACGATTACCTCTAGTCTAGACTACATATATGGCTCAAGTTGAGTTCCAAGTTTCTAGCCCAAGGAAAGCTAGCGTGTAGAATCGTCACTAGTCATAAGAGTTATAAGTTATAACCCAACAAGCATCATCATTGGACCGGGTAGAAAATCTTGGATCCAGATGCCTTTGTTTCCATTTGGGAAGGAACCCAGATTTGTTTGTCATAAACTCATACGGAGTACATAATAAAATTTACAGAGACGATCTTGAATACTTTTATTGAGAGATCTTTTTCAGATGATATGACTATATGTGGGGTGTGGGTGTGATGAAAAAATCATTTTCCATGTACTCCGTAGTATATTGCACGCACTAATTTAGTGAGAGACGTCATTCGATAGGTCTGCTGAACCTCATAATTTGTGATTAAATTATATTCCGTACTCCGTAGTAAAGAGTAGTGCCACATTGTTCCAATTGCTACTAGAAATTGAGACAGAGTCATCATCAACTACGTAGTCTATTTTACTCCCCAAAAGTCCCAGCATGCAATACCAATTACTGTGAACTAGTTAGATAGTTAGTATATGAAAACGAGGATATCGCCATTGTAGGAGAGCTTGGAGGTTGTTATAGAGAGATAAGGTAGAGAGAGAAAGCGAGGTAAATAAAAGAAGTTTGTTATTGTGACTTGATGAATTAGTTACAGCTTATGAGTATATATATATATATATACAAGTATGATGAATAGCTTAGACTAACTATCTAACTAGTTCACATCCCCCCTTCAAGCTGGAATCAAGTCAAGTGACCGAATGCCAAGCTTGGAAGAAAAAAAACGATGCAACTCAGAACCCAACGGCTTGGTCATTATATCTGCAAGTTGTACTCCAGTTCGCACAAACTGTGGTGTTAGAAAATGCTCCAGGAACTTGTCACGAACATAATGACAGTCGATATTGAGATGCTTAGTCCTCTCATGAAAAACCGGATTTTGTGTAATATGTATTGCGGCTTTGTTGTCACAGTAAAGCGGTATTGGCAAGGATGCTTCAAACTTCAACCCTTTGAGGAGTGCATGAAGCCAAACTAGTTCACTTGTGACATATGACATACTCCTATACTCAGATTCCGCCGTACTTTTACTTACTGTTTTTTGTTTTTTCGTTTTCCAAGAGATGAGAGAATTGCCTAAGAGAACAACATACCCACTTAAAGAACGACAACTGAAGGCACAAGACCCCCCATCAGCATCACTGTAAGCAAGTAAGGATAGATCATTATCTGCCGGGTAAAACAATCCAGTGTTAACTGACCCCTTTAGATAACGAACTACATGTAGGGCGGCTTGAAAATGAGGAAGCCGTGGTTGTGTCAGGAACTGACTGAGATGCTGCACAGAATAAGACAAGTCTGGCCTGGTGAGATTAAGGTAAAGAAGACGACCAACTAATCTCCTGTATTTCTCAGGATTTGGCAAAATTTCCCCATCTTCAGTAGAAAGTCTCAAGCCTTTAGGAAGTGGGAAAGCAGCCTCCACACAATCTTCCATCTTCATGTCTTGTATAATATCAAGCACATATTTGCGTTGATTCAACATAATTCCTGTATGATTTCTGGCAACTTCGAGACCCAGAAAATACCTCATAAGTCCCAGATCTTTGATGGTAAATTTATTGTCTAAACTCACTTTGGTGTGTGCAATTCCTACTGAATCATTTCCAGTAAGGAGGATGTCGTCCACGTACACGAGTGCCATCAACCAAGAATCGTTAGACTTTTTCAGGAACAAAGAATAATCTTCCCTGCATTGAGTAAAACCAAGACTGAGCAAATGCTTAGTAAGTTCGATATTCCACTGTCTCGAAGCTTGTTTAAGACCATATATCGACTTCTTTAATCTGCAAACTAGATCAGGATCCGCCTTAGCATAACCTTGAGGCGGCTTCATATAAACTTCTTCCTCCAAATACCCATGTAAGAAAGCATTATTAATGTCCAACTGGTGGAGAGGCCAACCTTTTGCTGATGCTAAAGCCAACAACGTCCTGACTGTGGTAAATTTAGCAACAGGAGAGAAAGTCGCCTTGTAATCTTTATCTTTAACTTGATTGAAACCCTTCGCAACTCTAGACACGGCCCGGGGTGACGAGTCGACAAAGACTCTCGGATCGGGATACTTGAATGTTGACCTAGACGAGGTAACGACCGCAAATTAGGCTCGAGCTGCAGAAGGGTGAGTCCGAAAATGGGGCGACCATGTTTGACCTGGGTTAGACCCTCCTAAGACGAGTGTGTAGGGTGCGATTCTTAGAGTGACTGTGATTAATCGCTCCGTCGACGAATAGCCCCCAAGTGAGACTAAGGACTCAGATGGTGTGGCATCTAAGTGACTCAAAGGTGGGTTATGTGAGACACGTGTAAAACATGACCCTTAGGGCAACCGTGATTGATCGCCCTGCCAAGGGGGTAGCCCCCAAGTGGGATCGATAATTTTGTTAAGCCTCCAGTGTTGGACGAGTGACCCTTAGACGTAAGGACCGTGAACTTTTGTTATAGGGTTGTGCCTTGTAAAAGGTTGACTCGGAAAAGACACCTGGACGGGTGACTTGTGAAAGGTGGACCTTCCTTTGGATTCGGCGGGTGGGCCTAGTCCTGTTCGAAGGAAGGTTCACGTGAGACATCCCCAGACTTTTGGACTCGATTGTGTTGATGGGCCCTCCTTTGTAGGGGTTTGTCCTACGTAGGTGGGCCTTGCCTTAGTCTAATAAGGCGGACTGGGAAGGGGAAGAAACTCGTGATGTAAGATCGACAGAGTTTCGACGCTATAGACCTTGACAACTTAAGACACGACCCGACACTGCTAAATATGGGAAGTCCTAGAAGTGGAAGGTTTTGAAAATTGATGATTTTTGCAAAAAAGGACCGAGTAAACTCGGTGGATGGCCCAAATTTCCGAAAAAGGACGAAAAGTCATTGGGCCACGGGTTTTGAAAGTTCGAAATGTTTTTCGAGTTTTGAATTGGGCAGCATACCGTCTAGAAAATAGGCTATTTTGAGTAAAATCATAAGTCCTAAATTCGGTATGTGTCCCGGGTTTTGAAATCGAATAGTTTGAAAAGGATGCAATTTTGAAAAATTGACGATTTTTTGAAAACGACTCGAAAACCAAGTAGCACGTAGTCACACAAGCATTATAACGACGCCATGTATGCTCTATACTAAATCTCGGTCGGTCTATAAGGGGGTCTATACCAGTGTACATAGTCTAGACGTTGATCGGGACGGACTTCCTAAGTCGAGTTGATCTTAGAACATGCCGCGAAACCCACTCGAATCGACTATGGACACCTTTTGACATATCCATATTGGAGTACATCAACGGTATAGTGGGACGTCGGTCGCGAGTACCGGCCCGGGAAAATATAGGTTATGCATGAACCGTAGAACTAAAACGCGTATTGTATTTGTCAAATGATTTCTATTCGAGTCTCACCCTGAGGATGCCGATGATAAGTCACGCATCACTTAATCCCCAGCGGAGTCGCCAAATTGTGGACATGACATAGGTCCACCTCGACGCGGCCACGCGTGGGTTTGGGGAGGCGAATGAATCTCCATATGAGAATGGATCGAATTGAAATTTAGGTCTATGTGGAGTCGCCACCGAATTTTGTGGTTATTCGGAACCATTCGAACCCACTCTATGTCGTAGTGGTCCGTATACAAAATACGCCCATTTCCGATGTCAGAGTTTATTGGGCTCGTCCCTTTGCATTGCGATACCGATACCGACATTATCGGATATTGTGTATTGAATGACTCTCGTGCGCCAACGGTTTCGGGCATCCGGAAACCGAGGTTCTGAGTAAGGGGTGAGGGTACGTGTTGGGAAGCCCACAAAGGACACCCAACCGCGCCCGCACATTAGCGGCCTCTACTAAGAATTCGAATGACTTACAATACGCGTGCTAGTAAAACGGGAAAAAATGCTTATGCAAACATTGTTTTTCCTAGGCATGTGAATGAAATTGAAAAATGGGTTTCTATTTCAATTTAATGCAATTAATTCTACGTCAAAGTGGAATTTTAGCATGTGGGTTCATTTAGTACAATAAACGAACAATAATTAAATTGACAAAAAGAAATAACAAACGCGTTAGTAACGATGTAATGTATAACGAATAATAACGGTTTGCGCGAATAATAGATGAGATGAAAAGATGCAAATATGAGAGGCATGTTTTGAAAAGATAGTATACACGTGATTAATTATGCACGTGTTGACCTAAGTCGAGAAATACTATCGGGTTTTGAAAATAGAATAATGTACGATTTATTGTGGTAATCGTTATGGGTCACTCGATCGAGTGGTGGTCGTAATTAGCATTCTGACTCGATTTTAGGGTGTCACTCGATCGAGTGACTAAGGCACTCGGTCGAGTGGCACCTGTACGAACTTGGTTCGTTTGCAATTTAATTGTTGATTTTGAAATTGCTTTTGATTTTTGATAGTTCGACGATTTTACCGAATCGGACATAAATATTGCACAATTTATGTTCGACTTGGTTTTTTATAAATCGCGAATTTTGTTGAACCGAATATAAATATTGTTGAATTTATACCCGATTCTAAATTTGAATACCCATCGTATCCCATATTCGATTATTTGAATCGATATGGAATATTAGAGTGAAAATAAAAAAAGACCAATTTTAGTCGTCTTAAATTAATTATCGTGATATGAACAAATCACGTTAATTAATTTATGTGACTTGATCGTTAGATTCGATATCCAATTATGGAATTGGTATCGAATCTAAGATCGACGCTTTACTTGAATAAAAAAGGACTTGATTCGATGGCCCGTTTGGAGGTGGATCGTGGGTGAGCTACTCGGAAACGGCTTTGACCGGGTTTTAATCCGGTCGCTAAAAGTCGGTTTTATTTTCGGTGTCGATTTTGACCGAAATTAGTCTTGTTTGACTCGGAATGATCCACTGGGCCTGGATTTGAGGTCCGTTTGGTGAGATTTGTACTCCGTAAGTGTGTTAGCCAACGATTAATGGATTTGAGCCCGTATCCGAGCGCATAGAAACACGTTAGCGTCCGATCATCATCGGATGTTTTTTGGAAACTGCCATAGACACCTGGCGGTCAAAATGCGGGTGTCTACACTACTATATAAAGCAAAGCAAGACCAAGGGAAAAGATCATCCGACATACTCTCAGCACACTACCATCAAGCAAAATATATAGTACTCCATAGCTAATTATTATCAATCACAAATACTTGTATTTTTACTACTTTTCGTCATTCTTTTGGCCATAGTAAAATATTGGCGGGATTCTGACTCCCCCCGCGGTTTTTCCCACATCGGGTTTCCGCGTCACCAAAATTCCGTGTGTCACTCTTTTTTTTTCGTTGTTCTTTGTTTACTAGATTCGATATCGTTTCGTCAACCCGTAGTTATAGAACGATTGCTTTAACCCGCAACCGAGATCATAAAACCGGTAAATTTTTACCAAAACAAGTTCCAAGTTTCAAGTTTCATTGGAAAGCTAGCACGTAGCATCATAACATCACTCATAAAAGTTACAGCCCGACAAGCATTATCATCTGACATGGGCCGGGTAGAAAATCTTGGTCCAAATGCTTGTGCTTCCATTTGGTAAGGAACCAAGATTAGGTTCTCTCATAAACTAATACACAATTTTTAGAAAACAGACTCTAATGACGTTATTGAGAGACCTTCACATAATATGAGATAAAAGTGTTACGTAAACTTTATTTTTCATGTCGTGTTTTTCACTAATTTAATGGGAGACATCCTTCGATAGACCTACTCAAACTCATACTCATAGTAATGCCACATTGTTCCAATTGTTACTAGAAATTGAGACAGAGTCATCATCAACTAATGTACTCGTAGTCTATTTAACTCTCGCAAAAGTCTCATCTTGTAGTACCAACTACAAGATCGAGTATCATTTTATATGGTTCATTGAAAAGTAATTGAAAGTTGGTAAAATTTCTTTGGATTAGTTCATCATCAGTGACATGAACATAAACAACTCCTCTCTGAAAATTCTAGAGTGGTTGATTAAATGGGACAATATTAATTACCAAGGGTAGTCCCTTGGATGATTTATACTCGTAATTTAATACATTAACTCAAAAGGTGTTTACCAGTAATATATATTATACATACTATCTTAGAAATTATTTTTAAGATTTTCTCCACTTATAGATATTGTCTAAAAAAACAAATCTAAAGAAATAAATGAGACGGACGAAAGAGTTGAATAAATGGAAGAGTGTGCTGGAGCGGTTCTTGGTTCACAAAAACTTAAAAGAGGCGGCCTCTCATTAATTTTAGCTCAGTAATGTAATGACTTCGTATAATTGTATGACCTAATTAATTTATTCAAAGAATTATGAATAGTATTTTAATCAAAGAATAATAATAATCGATACGAAAAGAGTAGTAACTAGGGTTAATCCTTGATAGGATTAATAGTAGTAATAATATATTAATAGTGGAGAAATAGTCCATCCTAGATTGCATGCATGCAGCGACTTATTAGTACATGCACAGTACAGTAATAATCAAGTTTGAATATGTCAAGAATTAATTAAGTTACCAATGACCCAGACCATTGCAATGCTAAACGTACGACCACTTCAAATTAAGAACAGTTGTTTAAGAATCATATGATGAGCTATAAATAGGTGATTTTACGATGCCTATTATCATCACAATTCACAATTGAACTACCAAAAGCAACAAGTAGCTAGTACGACAATAACATTATTAACTTAATAAAAATACTAACAGCAAGCAAGCAATTAATCAAGAATAATATGGCATACCCTAACACTATTGTTGTTGTTCTGGCCCTCATGGCCTTCACATCCTTTGTGGCTCATGCTACTGATCCAACCCAACTTCAAGATTTCTGCGTCGGGGTGAAGGACCCTAACCAAGCACGTACGTCTTCATTCTCTTAATGTCATCATCTAATCTCTTTGCTCTATTTACGTATCTTACTTATTGTAGAAATACATTGATAATTTACGAAACTTCTTATCCAATATACTTCGTAATAGTCTGTTTACATATCGATATGTGAATAATATAATTTAATTAAGTTAAAACGCATGAATAATGTTCAATTTGGTTAATTAAATAAATAAGCTTCTACATACTGGAATGACGGTTTGTTTATTGGATGCATGCATGCATGCACGCAGTGTTTGTGAACGGGATGTTTTGCAAGAATCCAATGGAAGCGACCGCAGACGACTTTTTGTACAAGGGGCTAAACATACCCGGAAAGACCAACAACATAGGGGTGAATGTGACACAGGTTACAGCAACTCAATTGCCCGGGCTCAACACCCTCGGCATAGCGTTGGCTAGGATCGACTTGGCACCCTACGGGCTCAACCCACCCCACACCCACCCTCGTGCCACCGAGGTCTTGACCGTCCTTGAAGGAACCCTCTATGTCGGGTTTGTGACCTCCAACCTTGCAAGTGGCGGAAACCAGTTGTTTGCCAAGGTCTTAAACGAAGGAGACGTTTTCGTGTTTCCTCAGGGTCTCATTCACTTTCAGTTTAACGTTGGTAAAACCCCGGCTGTTGCTATTGCCGGGTTGAGCAGCCAAAACCCGGGTGTTGTCACCATTGCCAACGCCGTGTTTGGTGCACAGCCCCCTATCTCAGTCGATGTTCTAGCCAAGGCCTTCCAGTTGGATGCTAATGTCGTCAAGTTCCTCCAGTCTCACTTTGGAATGACCTCTTAATTAATTAAGTTAACCATATATAATACTATATGGATTACAAATATACTTACAAGACTATATATTATTATAGTCATACTATTACCTAAGTTTTGCTTGATGTAATGAATAAAACGTATTGAGATGAGATATATACGATAATTAATCAATTAAGCGCTTTCATATTTACGTGTTCTATCTTCCAAATTAATTGTTTAATCAAATTCATAAAATTGAAGCTATAATGTAGCTAGCCGAGAAGGCCAAACTTACGTGGTGTAAAACAAAGAGTCACACCAAATGGAATGTGAAATTTAGAAAGTAAAACAAAACCGTGGACGGCAGGATTCGAACCTGCGCGGGCAAAGCCCACATGATTTCTAGTCATGCCCGATAACCACTCCGGCACGTCCACCTTGACGTCTTCGTTTTGTTGATTAACGTATTTATACAAAGTATTCAACGAATCCACTCCAAGGAAAAGAAGAAACTCTATGGTCTTTCACCGAATTTTGTAAGGACGGCATTCTATATGTCATTTTGAAACCGGCGCTTTACTACTTACCATCGACGATAATTACGTAAAATGACAACTTTATTCCTGCAATTAATTCTCGAACTAATATTACATTTACATTTTATAGAGTATCGGTATATTAAAACTTGATTATAAAACCGCCTTTTTTGATTATCGTAATAAACTAAAACCTATTTCTCATAAGGCAATATACAGAATTACATAAAATGACGACTTTTTCCTTGCAATTAATTCTCAAAATAATATTACATTTACATGTTATAGAGTATCGGTTGGTTAAAACTCGATAATAATATAAACTAATTACAACTACATTGACACTAAATTGATATATTAAACACGTTTTAAACAAACAATTAGATAATTAACGAGTTAATAAAAACTAGTATAGACTCGTGCATGTATGCACGGTATTTATAGATATTTTTTTAGTTAATTATCTATACAAAATAGATTTTAATTAGCAACCCAATAAGTTTTCATAACTTTTATCATTGTATTTGCATACAATAGCGGAATTACTCTTCGCAGTACCAATTTTACTCGACGCAGTACTTTTTGCATATAGTTTTCCGTTATACATCCTTCACTAAAAAATAGAAATATTCATATTACTCTGTAACCCTCTTTAGTCTAGATCTATTGTACTTCAATCATCAACAATTCATTCTAAGTTCTAACTATGATACGATCCATTCAATTTATCAAATTTATAAGAGTATGGATATAAGTTTGATAGAAAAACAGGTATGAATTGTCGTTTATCCATATTTATTGAAATTAGGGTTCTAGAAATCATCCAATTTTTTCAATTATCATCAATTTTTTCCTATCCCTAATTATTGAAATTAATAAGGTTTCAGAAATCGTCCAATTTTTTTAATTATCATCGATTTCCTCCAATCCCTAATTATTGAAATTAGATTATTCGTCCAATTTTTTTAATTATCATCGTTCCGCTCCAGTCCCTACTTATTGAAATTAGGGTTCTAGAAAATGTCCAATTTTTTCATTTACCATTGATTCACCTCCAATTCTAACTATACAAATTAAAACAAATATACTAGCTTCAAAGCTAAAAGAACATGTACGCATAAAAGTAAAAAATAAAGTAATGGGTTAAGTCAAATAGATTGGACAGAATAGGAGGAGAAAAGAAAAAAAAAAAAAAAAAAAGGAAAAGAAAAGAAGAATTTGACGTGAGGGGAAATGAGAGGGGCAAAATTGGAAATATCGTACTACGTCGAGTAAAACGCGCGCTGCGTGTAGCAACACCCCCAATAAACCTCATACAAAATCGTCGAAAATTATCGATTTTGAAGGTTATTATTCACGTTTTTTGGTCCGATTAGGTCCCGAAATTAAATATCTTGAAATTTGCGCCATAATTACTCCGTAATATATATATAGATCATTCCTGTGTTAATAAAATGGAAAAATATTTTAAAACAAAGACATTTAGAGGCCGTATAAGTCCTTTTCGTGTCGTGCAGAAATTTGATGAAACAAGCTATTAACTCGCTTTTAGGTCGTGTTCGATCCTTTGATAACTGTTATTAGTCATTTCAACGAATACCGGTTGTTTCTAAATGGTTAAAACAAGCCGGAAATAAAACTCATAAAAATCATCGAAAATTGTCGATTTTGAAGGTTATTATCCACGTTATTTGGTCCGATTAGGTCGCAAAATTAAATGTCTTGAAATTCGCACCATAATTACTCCATAATATATACATCATTCCTGTGTTAATAAAATGGGAAAATGGTTTAAAATAATGACATTTAGAGGCCTTATATGTCCTTTTCGAGTCGTGCAGAAATTTGACGAAACAAGCTATATACTCGCTTTTAAGTCGTTTTCGATCCTTTGATAACTGTTAATAGCCATTTTAATGCCTATCGGTTGTTTCTAAATAGTTAAAACAAGCATGAAATAAAACTCATAAAAATCATCGAAAATTGTTGATTTTGAAGGTTATTGTCCACGATTTTGGGTCCGATTAGGTACCGAAAATAAATGTCATGAAATTCGCACCATAATTACTCCATAATATATATACATCATTCCCGTGTTAAAATAAAGACATTTAGAGGCCTTATAAGTACTTTTCGACTCGTGTAGAAATATGACGAAACATGCTATATATTCGATTTTAAGTCGTCTTCGATCATTCGCTAACTGTTAATAGTCATTTCAACGCATACCGGTTGTTTCTAAATGGTTTAAACAAGCAGCATTTAAAATTCAGAAAAATTGTCGAAAATTGTCGATTTTGAATGTTTTTTTTTTTGGTGAAATGTAAGTATATATTAATCAAATAATCATTTACACAAGAATATGACTACATCAAATTACGTAGCCATCTAGCGTCTTTCTGATCTTACACATTATTCTGTTGCGCACATCCATTTTAATCATCTTCACAACATACTCCGGTTGTTGGACAATTCCCTCAATTCTGCACGAATTCCTCTGTCTCCACACATAATAAATGGTGGCCGTTATCACAGCCCGTAACACCTTGCATTGCAGCTTACTTCCTCTTATTTTGGTCGCCCAGGTCAGCCCGTCACATTTCGGGATACTTTGGTCCGTTTTTTGAATGTTATTATCCACGTTTTTTGGTCCGATTAGGTCACGAAATTAAATGTCTTGAAATTCGCACCATAATTACTCCATAATATATACGCCATTCCCGAGTTAATAAAATGGGGAAATGGTTTAAAATGATTACATTTAGAGGCCTTATAAGTCCTTTTCGAGTCGTGCAGAAATTTGACAAAACATGCTATAAACTCGCTTTAATATCGTCTTCGATGCTTTGCTAACTGTTAATAGTGTTTACAATGCATATCGGTTGCTTTAATAATGACATTTAGAGGCCTCATATATCCCTTTCGAGTCGTGTAGAAATTTGACGAAACAAGCTATATACTCGCTTTTAAGTCATCTTCGATCCTTTGGTAACTGTTAATAGTCATTTCAACGCATATATCGGTTGCTTCTAAATGGTTAAAACAAGCAGAAAATAAAAACTCGGAAAAATCGTCGAAAATTGTCAATTTTGAAGGTTTATTATCCATATTTTTTTGTCCGAAATTAAATGTCTTAAAATTTGCACCATAGTTAATCCATTATATATATATATATATATATATATATATATATATATATATATATATATATATAGAAAAGGGATCAAGGGAGTTTGGTGAAAAGTGGGAAGTTGTGGTTTTGGCCCTTGATCTTTGGTTGAATGAATGACTTAGATGGATGATGTGTAAAAAAAAAAAAAAAAGACAACAAACTGACAAGCAACAGTGGAGAGAGGGAAGCAACCCTCCCCTCAATCACACTTCGCAATAGTGGAGAGAGGGAAGCATTCTTCCTCAATCAAACTCTCCCTTGTTCCCTCCTTTTCAATTCATTTTCCTAATTCAATTCATCTCTCTAACAAAACCTCATCAAATAAGCTCCATTAATAACTCCAACCATACTCCGTCAACAACTCCAATCATACTCCATTTTTAACACAACCTGACGGATAATTATACCAAGATATGTTTATGCATAAACTTTGATCATCTTCATTTTTTTTAGCTTCTTCTTCATCTTCATCTTCATCTTCATCTTCAATCATCTTCATCTTCTTTTTATTTTTCATATCTTTTTTTTTGTATTTATAAAATTATTCATCTTCATTATTCATAAAAAAGAACAACTTCATCTTTAAGATGAAGTTTGAAGATGGAGTTGTTCTTTTTTTGTGAGATGAATGGAGCTTGAAGATGAAGATGAAGATGAAGATGAACAAGTCATTTAGTGCGTAATGTTCTTGCAGAATTGCAAAGTCACACTCATTATACTGTATAGTCACACTCATTATGTTGTAGAATCACGTAGCTGTACACTCATTGTAGTCACATATTCAGTTGTATAGTCATACTCATTATGCTGTACAGTCACACTCGCTATGTTGTAGAATCACGCACCTGTAAAATACCTTGGGATTAAGGTATCATTCATTGAATCATCTTCATCTTCATGCTTGTTTTATTTTTCATACCTTTTTTTTTGTATTTATAAAATTATTCATCTTCATTATCCAAAAAAAAAAAATGAAGGTTGAATATGGATGAATGGATGTTGAATATTTAATGAATGTTTAGATATTTTCATTTTTTTAAAGTCATAGTCGTTCATTCATCCATATATATTCAACTTTCATTTTTTTTTGTGGATAGTGAAGATGAATAATTTTATAAATAAAAAAAAAGTATGAAAAATAAAACAAACATGAAAATGAAGATGATTAAACGCATGATATCCTAATCCCAAGGTATTCTACAGCTGCGTGATTCTACAACATAATGAGTGTGACTATGCAGCATACTGAGTGTGACTGTACAACTTAAAGTGTGTGACTATACAACTTAAAGTGTGTGACTTTTTTCAGGTATTTTTTTTATCTACGTTCAAATTTCCACGTTCGTCAAATCCCTACTTCCGAACCTCGACGATTTTCAGGTATTTGTTTTTATCTTTTTAGAGCATCTTTAAAATAATTAATCATCTTCATCCTCATACTTGTTTTATTTTTCATTCCTTCTTTTTTTTGGTATTTATAATATTATTTATCTTCATTATTCACAAAAAAAATGAAGGTTGAATATGGATGAATGATAGTTGAATATTTAATGAATGTTTAAATAATTTGCTCTGATTCTGATAAGTCGATATTTATGCGTATTTTTACCCCGTTAATATTATATTTTCAGTGTCGTCTTTGTATTATTTGAGCTAAACGTTATAATTTTAGTAACTTTTGATATATTATCGGCCTTATATTATTTTTCGTACTAAATTGGGTTTTAATGTATATTTTAAGTAATTAGTAATGACCCATTTGAGTTAAGATCGGAAGACTACTAAAATCGTATTTATGTTTGCAGGTCTGTCTTAAGACGATGATATCTCACACATACGATGTCAGAATAGGGTGATATAGGACTCGTTGGAAAGCTAAGTCCAAGACCGATAACTTTATAGAACAAAGTTAGACCCAAATCCAAAGTTTTATGGGTCGAAATTAGACTAAGAGAATCAGTTCGTAAATTGGGCTGAATTAACAAAGTGGACAAAAGAAAGAGAATAAGGAAATAAAAAAAAAGGAAATAAAATATTATAAAAGAAGAAGAAATCGGGGACAGCAGCACACCAACACAAAAGAGACCAGAGGAGAGAGAAACAAAAAGAAGGAAAAACAGAGGAAGCGCGCAGCAGACAACGCGGACGAAGAACGACCCTTCGATCCGATTTTCGACCCGATTTTTATGAGCTTTCTTAATCTTTCACTTTTATTTACTGTTTTAATGTTTAGTATGGAGTAATTTTTCAATAGGAGTGTGTAATTAACTATTGATATTGTGGGATATGAGATTGGATTTTTGTGTTTAACGATTAATTATTGTTATTGGGTATTTACTCGAAATTCATTATTGACTTTCTGATTTATGATTATTAATTTGGATTGATCACCTAGATTATTCTTTTAAATCTATTGTTAATAAATAAATTTTGATTAGGTTGCAGCTTACTGGTCTAATCTTTATTGTTAGAATTTTGAGTAATAATTCCGTCTTATAGAGTTGCAGCTTTCTGGTTCCGTAAGACCTAATTGATTGGTGTTCTTAAAACGATTAAATTTATTGACTTGATTCGTGCTTACATGGTTGAGTCGATTTAATTTAGTTAGGATTAAACTTGCGTGGTTAACGGAGTTTAACGAGTAAGAAGGATAAAACTGTTAATTTACTTGCTTACAAGGAATTAAATAGTTACCAATCTATCCAATAACTAATTAAGTGAATCAATGATTTGACCCAATATCGATAGAAAATTACATGTCTCCTATTAATTCGTTATTATAACTTTAACTTGAATTAAAAATCGTTGTTATTTACTTGTCTTTTTAATTTAGTCTAGTTTATTTTTGTAATAGTTTAATTTAGATTAGAAATTATTCACTTTAACAAAACCCCCCCTAATATAATTATATAACTATACCTACTATTATAAATTATAAATAATATAATAATTACATCGATCTAGGATAGTACATTAGTCCCTGTGGGTTCGACCCTTGCTTACCCTTCTACTTGCTAGTTAGAGTTCGTAAGCGAAAATATAAATTTAATTTTGAGCGCGGAAACGACACGCATCAAATTTTGGCGCCGTTGCCGGGGACTACTTGTTTATTATCTTAGATTTTAGTTAGTGAGTTATTATTATTATTATTATTATTATTATTGTTGTTGTTGTTATTATTATTATTATTATTATTTTGGTTATTTTTATTTTTTTCACTAGTTTCCCCCTTGTTTTTATCAGATACACTTCGAATTATATAAGATGACTGGGGCAGCCGAGAAGAGTTTAAGGGAGCAGTTACTTTCCTCCGGTGAAACACCGACGAGTATAATTTTTCATTCTTTGGAAAAACTGTTTAAGCTTAATCCAGGTTTTATCCAAATACTCCCTAAATTTTACGGTAATTCTAATGAAGATGCTCAAAGACATATTCAGGAATTTTATCTTGCTTGTGCTACTTTATCTTTGGATGACGTTGATGATGATATTATTAGATTTCGAGCATTCCCATTCACATTACATGATTTAGCTAGAGATTGGTTGTTTTATCTTCCGTCTGGATCTATTACTTCTTGGGATTGCATGCGAAAAACTTTTCTTGAGAAATATCAACCTCCTAATATAAGTAGGTCAATAAGAAGACAAATTATGAGTATTCAGCAAGATGAAAATGAACCTCTGCATGACTATTGGGATAGATTTAATAGATTGTGTATTTCTTGCCCCCAACACCAACTTAGTGAAAGTGTCTTGATTGAGAGTTTTTATGATGGCTTGCTAGATGATCAGAAGCGACTAATAGATACTGCTAGTGGTGGGTCTTTAGTGGATAAAACTCCTATAGAAGCGAGAAAAGTGATTTCGAACATGGCTATTAGTAGTCAACAATATGTAATAAAGAATGATCACGAAGAGAAAATGCAAAATCAATTAAGAGAGCAAGCACAAGAGATTAAAGAATTCAAAAATGTCATTGGTGTTGTTAGTGCTCAAAATCAGTCTTTAGAAAATATTGTTAGACAATTAGCCATCCAAATAGGAGAAGTACATTCACAAACGTTTAGTCGCCATGAGCAATTAGAGAATCAAATGCAACAAGTGTGTACTACTCTCGGTAATATTCACAACAAATTAGAACAAATTGAGAATACAAAACACTCCTCTTATATTATTGATGAATCTAAGGCTATAACTTTAAGGAGTGGTAAAGAGCTTAAGAATAAAGTTGATGTTGAAAACGAAATCCAGGTTAGTAGAGGAGAAAAGAATCAAAGGGATGTTAGTGATAATCAAGATGAATCTTTTAATAGTGAAAAAGATGTTCAAGGTGAGAAAGATACTCAAGGTGAGAAATTACTAAATCCGTACCTGATGTTACTAATCTGAAGACATTTGTTCCATTCCCTTCAAGATTTGCTCAATCAAAGAAACAAGAACTGGATAATGAGATTCTAGAAACATTTCGGAAGGTAGAAATTAATATACCTCTCTTAGATGCTATTAAACAGATGCCTAAATATGTTAAATTTCTGAAAGAACTCTGCACTAATAAGAGGAAAATCAAGAGCGGTGAAAAAGTGTTAATTGGAGAGAATGTGTCTGCTATTCTTCAAAAGAAAATGCCTCCGAAATGTAAGGATCCGGGGATGTTTAGCATACCTTGTAAAATTGGAAACTGTAAATTAGATAAATGTATGCTTGATTTAGGAGCTTCAATCAGTGTTATGCCAAAGTCTGTCTATGAATCATTAAAATTGGGACCTCTTGCTAAAACTGACGTAGTAATCCAGTTAGCCGATAGATCACATGCTTATCCTATTGGAGTTTTAGAGGATGTCTTAGTTCAGGTTAATATGTTAGTTTTTCCCGTTGTTTTTTATGTTATTGATATGGGCAACTCTTTTGATGCTAAAGATGTACCATTATTACTAGGGAGACCCTTTCTCAAAACTGCTAGGACAAAGATTGATGTGTTTAAAGGAACTCTTTCATTTGAGTTTGATGGAGAAACGATTGAACTTAACATCTATGATACTATGAAACACCCAAATGATGTTGATGTCGTTAGTTGTATAGATAGCCATGATGTAGTGGACTTAGTTACTCGAGAGACTTTCAATAAAATATATGAGTTCAATTTCAATGATAAATATAATTTTGATCATACACATAACAATATTTCGATCGATAAGTTGAAAAGTGTTGCTAGTATTGACTTACCCGCAAATACACCTAAATTAATACCTTCTGTCCAATGTGCCCCTGATTTGGAACTAAAACCCTTGCCTAGTAATCTGAAATACTGTTTTCTTGGAGAAAATGATACCTTGCCGGTAATTATTTCTAATTCACTTACCGGGTCACAAGAAGAAAAACTTATTACTGTGCTTACTAAATACAAAGAGGCTATAGGGTGGACCATAGCGGATATTAAAGGTATCAGTCCCACATTGTGTATGCATAACATTTTTCTAGAGAATGATTCTAAACCCGTTAGAGAAACCCAACGTAGGCTTAACCCTGCAATGATGGAAGTTGTAAAAAAGGAAATTCTTAAGTGGCGTGACGCAGGTGTTATATATCCTATATCTGATTCAAAATGGGTTAGTCCAATTCATGTAGTTCCTAAAAAGACGGGAATGACTGTTGTAGAAAATAGTAAAGGTGAATTAGTACCTACTAGAGTGTCGAATGGTTGGAGGGTGTGTATTGATTATAGGAAACTTAACCAAGCCACAAGAAAAGACCACTTTCCTTTACCATTCATTGACCAAATGTTAGAAAAGCTTGTGGGAAGATCATACTTTTGCTTTCTTGATGGTTATTCGGGTTACATTCAAGTTCCTATTGCTCCCGAGGATCAAGAAAAGACCACTTTTACTTGCCCTTTTGGTACTTTTGCATTTAGAAGAATGCCCTTTGGACTTTGTAATGCTCCTGGCACATTTCAACGTTGTATGATGAGTATATTTTCTGATTTGCTTGATAATTCTATGGAGGTCTTTATGGATGACTTTACAGTGTTTGGTGATGATTTTGATAAATGTCTCCATAATTTATCTCTAGCATTAAAAAGATGCGTTGAAACTAACCTTGTGCTGAATTATGAAAAATGTCATTGCATGGTGGAAAAAGGAGTTGTCTTAGGACATGTTGTGAGTTCTAAAGGTCTAGAGGTTGACAAAGCAAAAGTGGATATTATTAGTTCATTACCTTACCCTACTTGTGTGCGTGAAATAAGATCTTTTCTAGGGCATGCTGGATTTTATAGGCGTTTTATACAAAATTTCTCTTCTATCGCATCGCCTCTATGTGCTTTACTTGCTAAAGATGCATCATTTGTTTTTAATGAAAATTGTAAAATTGTCTTTGACACATTGAAAGACAAACTAACTTCAGCACCTATAATAAGACCGCCTAATTGGTCTTTGCCTTTTGAGATAATGTGTGATGCTAGTGATAAGGCTGTGGGTGCTGTCTTAGGTCAAAAAGTTGGCAAAGAGCCGTATGTGATTTATTATGCTTCAAAGTCTCTTGATCCTGCTCAATGCAATTACACTGTTACTGAAAAGGAGATGTATGCCGTTATTTTTGCTCTTGAGAAATTCAGGTCTTACTTACTAGGTACCCATGTGATTATATATTCTGACCATTCTGCCTTGAAATATTTGCTGAAAAAGAAAGAATCTAAAGCTAGATTACTTCGTTGGGTTTTACTATTGCAAGAATTTGATCTAGAGATAAGAGATAAAAAAGGAGCTGAAAACTTTGTTGCCGACCATCTTAGTAGAATTGTTCATGATAAAGAACTGATCGAACCTTCATCTGATTTATTTCCTGATGAACAATTATTTGAACTAAATACTATATTACCTTGGTATGCAGACATTGTTAATTACTTAGTGTCGAAAGAATTTCCTAAGAATTTAAGTAGGCATCAGAAAGATAAGATTAAACATGATTCACGATACTATATTTGGGATGATCCATACTTATTTAAAATTAGTGCTGACAATATTGTAAGGAGATGCGTATCAGATCATGAAATTAAGTCTATTCTTGAATTTTGTCATTCTTTCGAGTGTGGTGGTCATTTTGGTCCAAAGAGAACAGCTCATAAGGTTTTAGAATGTGGTTTCTTTTGGCCTTCTTTGCATAAAGATGCTTATTTATTTGTTAAATCTTGTGATAGATGTCAGAGAACAGGTAATATTTCTAAAAGAGATCAGATGCCACTTAAAACTATTTTTGTGAATAATGTGTTTGATATTTGGGGCATAGATTTCATGGGACCATTCCCATCTTCCTTTGGTAATACTTACATTCTCTTAGCCGTTGATTATGTTTCTAAATGGGTTGAGGCTAAAGCGACTAGGACCAATGATTCTAAAGTTGTGGTGGAATTCGTTAAAGATCATATTTTTCATAGATTCGGTGTTCCTAGAGCTATTATTAGTGATCGAGGTACTCATTTTTGTAATCGTATTATTGAGGCTTTATTTAAAAAGTGTAGGGTTACAACCCTTAAATCCAAGGACCTGTTACGAGTATTAACCGAAAAGACAAAAGAAGAGGGATAACAATTATACCTTATTTGCAGCGGAACAGCGTAATAATAAGAAGTATAATAAACCCAGAAATATATATAATCTCCACGGACAGAATAAATAATCTTCACGGACAAGAATAAATAATCTCCACGGACAGAATAAATAATTCCCACGAACAGAATAAAGCACCCCAAACGTGATGCCTCCTTTGGTATCCACACGGGTACGGAACTGCGACGTATATGCTAGTATAAAGGTACGTGAGACCGTCTCACAACTTCTCTCTATATCTATCTTATAACTCTTTATAAGAAGAATATATATTATGAGTATGGTTCATCATATGAACCCCCTTATATAGGAGATGAAAAGGTAGAATTAGGTTATTCCCATATAACTCTAATTACCATAATTAGATTATTAGTATAACTCTAATTACCAAAACCCGACAACGCAGCTGAGTCGTATTACTACTGACCCGATATATTAATATACCGTAATATTAATAATATCCCGTACACATTGTGTGTGACCCAATGGGCCCACTTAAGACTACCAGACATATAACCCATTTATATGTCAACCCGACATCGACCTCTAGCAAGGCATATCGGATACATAGACTTAAGCGGGTTAATCCGTAGGACAGTGGACATAACTCCTTCAGTCTCCCACTTGTACATGTCCTCTCAAGAACGGCGTTAAGTCTCTTTGCTACTATTGTCTCCAATTGAGAATGAGGTAAGAAGAAGTGTCATCCTCACATATCTCAATCTTTTACTCGAATCTTTGAGTTGACTTGTTAAAAGAGCAGATAGATGACAATCATCCTATCTGAGTGCGGCCACGCATTTGCACAAGTCACACTCTTCGAGTGGCCAAGAAACAATAAATTCCCTTCAATAAAGGAAGAGCAAATCCCCTCTTGTCTAACCACATCCTATCACATAATCCATGCATGCCCAATAACCATCCATAGCCCCCTTTCACAGCTGACGAGGAATAGTATCAAAGCATACACATCACATGTACAGAATAGTCGAAGACTCAGGTCTACAGACCGTACAAGTTCATAACTTGCAAAGAACTTTACTGACACTAAGCGAAATCTTAGTAAAATCCTTTTCGGCGGGTCTGTCTAATGCATATTCTTAACATACACCCGTGTGCCTGGTTTAGTATCTCAATACCTATGACTCAAGGAACTTAGTCATCAACCAACTCACACACCAGTCATTTAAAGGTATTCAAATGTCCCAACACAATACCCTAACTAGAGACAAAATAATTACATCATCCAAATAGAGTTCCAAGACTAAGTCACGTACTTAGTGATCTATTTCATCAATGTAAATTATTTAGGGACAAAACTCGGTTACATTAACCAATGACAATATGTCATACATATATCAATTATCGAAATAACTCCCACTAAACCTAACACCTCTAAAAGTACTAAGACCACTCGCCCATGCGTCTTATACCGATCATAACCAATATGATTTTTATGTAGAGGAGGTTTCGGGACATACAACATTTGTATCGGCTATTTACAAGCATATGATCAATCTACCTTCTCTTTATTAAGGCAAACTGTTAGTTTCATAAGCAATAAATTGCTTCATAAACTTTAAAGTTGAGTGTGTGCTTGATTCGTAATCAAACGTCTATTTGCTTCAAAAGCAATAGAACACTAACTTTAGTTATAATATTAGTCATAAAGTTGTCCTTTGGAACCATTCCAACACACAACTTCTCATCCAAAACAAAATTTACTGAGATTACAATCTCACGTCATCTTTGTCTATTTGGAAATATGAATCGTTATAACTTGTTTACAATAATTCGCTTATCACATCATGCGCATCTCTTAAATAATTTCCCTTTTGCTTCTTAAGCGCAAAGGAACAATTCTTAGATAGCATTCTAGTGACACTCACTAGATTAGCATCTACTCATCACACGAGCACATAATAAACACATTTCTTGCAAAGCAATCAAATGTCGTTTAGTTAGAAAAGTATGTCACTTACATACCAAATCATAAAGATAAATGCACTCCCGCTAGCCTCTTGTACACACTGTCTTTCTTCGTCTCAAAGGAAAACAAACATCTTTGAATTACCACATTGAGAACGAAGATACTACTCCATAATATTTGCTCCAATCAAATTGGATCATTCACATTTGTCTAGCAATTTTGATAATATAAAATTCATATGATGAATCGCACACATCATATTGCATCTCTTTCAAGAAATGTATTTCACATATATATGTCCAAAACTCATCAGAATGAGTGATGACATTCAAAATGCTAAATCAATCTTAATAGACTTAAGCATAATGTTGTAAAAAGGGTTTTTCCATAGTCACTACCATGAGATCAATCCTTAACTATCAACTATGCTTCATAGATACTCTTATATCAATCTACATCGTCTTTATATTGAAGACTATTCTTCACTATAAGACCCATTTAACCAAAGTCTATACTTGGTAGTTATGGTATATAGAATCTATTAGATTTTATGTGATTGTTGGAGTCTTTGCCCATTATTGTTTCATTATAGGTCAAACCTATGCGGGGTAATATTTTACAGGTAAGATGATCATGACTTTTCATGGATGCATCAATATCCTCTTCAACAGTTATAGAGAAATCCTGTTAATCTTGAACAATTCAAGGTTGATTTTACTCCCACTGTTTCTATTAGAAATCACATATTTTAAAAGAAACATACCACTCCATGCAACAAAACAGTTTTGTTCTTTGGATGGTTTGTAGAATTAACATAATACCCCTAATAAAACACATGTCATAATTGAGTCTGAGTTCTAGAAAACAATTTTTCTCTAAACTTTAAGACTTAATAATTAAGAAAAGACTATTTTAGAACATTTCAATCCATATCTCATATGGTGTCTATTCTCCGACTTACATGGACAATCTCATCAATATTTGTACAAAGACTTTTATAATGCATAACTTTCTAAACAGTCAATAAAATCTGCATAACTCATCATAGACCAAATCATATCAAATACGGTTCGATGTAGTTTGAAACACTTTTCACTACTTCTAAGATGATCACAATCTTTTAGTTCAATTCCTCCCTGTTTCAATCATATCGAACGACTCGTATCAACTTATCAAGTTGATCTTGTACTTTTATCTGAATTTCCTTGAACAATTCAAAGCATTCAGTTTTAAAATTCATCAAATGAACAAAACCATACATGTTACCCATTTTTGCAACAGTACTAGTTAAACTCACACGTATCTGTATATGTGTGATCCAACAAGTCTAAGTACCCTCCCATTACAAATAATAGGAGTCACTTCTAATGTCATTTATCCATCTTAACGAGATCCATTTACCTCAATTGATCTTTATCAATAAGGTTTATAATTTCATCATTATGAAACTATTCTTATGTTTCTTGTCTCATGGATAAGGACAATGCCATAATAGGTAAAACTTGAGTCGAGGGACTTGAATCTTTTGGTCGTTATGTTACAAATAAAACATTCACTACTAGGAATGTAGAGCCCAACAATCATGTTAGCCTTGTTGTACTTCATATTCTTGCAAGATATAGAGCAACAATTGTTCTACTTTTATTAAAACTTTTCATGCCCATACATGAGACAGAATCAATATTCTTGCTTATGACTAGTACCAGAATAACAATTATTCAATTCCAGTAGTCAGCTTTATGGTAAAATTAAGTGATTTTCCTTTTATATATGAAACAACAACGTTTATCCATTTCAGTCATAAAACACTTCACTTATATACCATTATTCCACCCTCTTCGAGCCATCACATCCACAATGTAATAGTTGCATTTGGTATCTTATACCAGAACAGTAGAATGAAAGTAACAATTACTTTAGTAACATACACACCAAAAGTCATACTTCAATAATTGATTTGCAGATTTTCTAGACACTTCTAGAAACTATCTACCAATGTCTTATATTTGTCATCACATTAATGACTAATAAAATCGTACCTAATCTAAATTTGGCAACAAGTTTGGGTATGACAACGATTGTCCTTCCCTTACTTTAACCAACGTCTTAGATTCATTAATCATTATCTCAAACAATTTTCTTAATGAACTCATAGAACATTAGTATTATTTGCCTTCTTGATACAATGTTCAATCGTCTTTTAACATCTCATGCTAAAAGGTGAGAAACTTTATTAAGTCACATGTTTATTATATTCATAATAAAGTGACCTAAACTTAGGACTAATTGAAACGATTTCAGTTTCTAATTCTGTAGAAAGAAGCATCCAAAAATTCCCGATTATCAATATAATCACGTCATCGTATGACATATGGATTAATTAGATCATCTTCAATATTTTCTCACTTAATAGGAACTGTTCCCTTTTATTGAAACAATTGATTTTAGTACTTATAGTAGTCATCTCTATGACTCTAATTATACAGTCCATACTGTACATTAGCATTGGTTATGATCTGTCGGAATTATCCTTCACAAGGACAAAATCCGTATATCTAATTTTGAGAACGATTCTCAAGATACCAATCGACAAGGTTGAACAATTCAAACTCATCTTTAATAAATGTGATAAAGGGACTAAATTACAACTACAAATATATGCAAAGCAAAACGATAATTAATATTAATAATCTTAAACAATTTTAAGATAAAATCATGAAAACTACCCTCAAGTTCGCATGATATTCCAAGATCCTAAACCTTTTGCCGCTCAAGTGAACTTGGGCTCACTGCTCAAGCTCCAAAAGTAAAGGTAGACAACAAACTTGTCAATTACATCTCTATGTAATTCCTGGTTCGTCGGAATTAGTCATCATATGACACCAACTATTTGCCTCAAAGCCCAAGTCCGACTTGATAGCAATGTTAAGTAAACCAGACTGAACCTGTGGGTAACCGTTACCCACCTACTCAGTCCACACACATCGGCAAAGCACCGCTTAGGCAGTCACTTCAACCAATGATATGAAATTGTTGTAGTGGTCAATTCTGGAAAGGCAATACTTAATATTTGTGCGAGGGATTAAATACATTATGGGTCCTAAACATGCTGCTAGGTCAACTTACAAGGCAACCTAAGCAGACAAGTCAGAAGTCTCAAACAATAAAATTCATGCATCGTATGACATAATAATTCAATTGTTACTAGTGATTTGTGCATAAAACAAGTTAAAAGATCCCATATTTTGATTCATAATCATATCACAATTCAAAATTGATATTTGGTTTGAACAATTTCACCAATATCTTTCATTTTTCCAACTACGAGAAACAATTTCCCACCCGGAAAAATTGAACGGATATACAAAACTCGATTCACAATCGATCTGCAACTTATAATTGTCATATAGATGAACAATTCATCAAAATCAAATAAGACTCGAGAAACTCTTTTCCCGATCTATTTATGATAATATGATAATTAAAATGCATAATATTATTTAGCCAATTTAGAAAAATAATTTTTCATTGATTCGGAAAAATAAAAGTATAATCCATTTTGATTCATAATCAACACACAAACGCGAGAAAACGAAAAGCGTCGCTCGACCCGACACCATGTCGTCCGAGTAAATATTGTGTCGTCTTGGTCAAACCTTTGTTGACCGGGTCATCCCGTTCCAATCGGGACACACCCGTGCCTACCGAGTCATACTCGTGCCAACCGAGTCACACCCGTTCCGTCCGAGTCATACTCGTGTCGACCGGGTTGACCTTGTTTCGTTCCGTCTCCACCATAATTAAAACGAGTCTTGTCCTAATCTTAATAGGTCTCATCGTCAACGATAAATTCTAGTAATTTTATGTTCCCAATTTCAATCGAGTCTTGACTAATCTAATTAGTCTCATCGTCAACAAAGAAATTTGAGAATTATAGTGGGTCAATTTAGGATACAATTAAATTAAAATTAATCAATATTAGATCTTAAATTAATTTTAAGAGTCAATTTTAGAATTTAACAAATTAAATTCACAAATTAAAACAAACCATAAACTTGATCGAAAATTTCATAGAGTAGCCGCAATATCAATGTAACTTTTACAAATCATTACTCAAATATGATATAAAATATTGTCAGGCTAAAGATTATCTAATAATCGAACCAATCTACACATGATATTATCAAATAATTACTTGTTGTATGCTAACCTATGGAACTTTCATGCAAACAATATACTCCGTACAAAGCATGCATGTCAAACGAAGTGTAGTGCATAAGCCGGCATGTCAATACTATCAATACTTGGATAATATTATCAATATACTATCAATATACAAAGCATGTCAAACATGGCAACATTATCAATACTAATTAACATGCGAAAATTATACGAGAACAACAACAAGAACAATTCTCGGAACTGAAAATATAATCAAATTAATACGCGGGTGGAATCCCTCATAACCAATTATGAGATAAAGATTCACGTCGATCTGATTAATACTACGTAACAGAGGCTCTGATACCACTGTAGGGTTACAACCCTTAAATCCAAGAACCTGTTACGAGTATTAACCGAAAAGATAAAAGAAGATGGATAACAATTATACCTTATTTGCAGCGGAACAGCGTAATAATAAGAAGTATAATAAACCCAGAAATATATATAATCTCCACGGACAGAATAAATAATCTTCACGGACAAGAATAAATAATCTCCACGGACAGAATAAATAATTCCCACGGACAGAATAAAGCACTTCAAACGTGATGTCTCCTTTGGTATCCACACGGGTACGGAACTGCGACGTATATGCTAGTATAAAGGTACGTGAGACCGTCTCACAACTTCTCTCTATATCTATCTTATAACTCTTTATAAGAAGAATATATATTATGAGTATGGTTCATCATATGAACCCCCTTATATAGGAGATGAAAAGGTAGAATTAGGTTATTCCCATATAACTCTAATTACCATAATTAGATTATTAGTATAACTCTAATTACCAAAACCCGACAACGCAGCTGAGTCGTATTACTACTGACCCGATATATTAATATACCGTAATATTAATAATATCCCGTACACATTGTGTGTGACCCAATGGGCCCACTTAAGACTACCAGACATATAACCCATTTATATGTCAACCCGACATCGACCTCTAGCAAGGCATATCGGATACATAGACTTAAGCGGGTTAATCCGTAGGACAGTGGACATAACTCCTTCAAAAAGTACCATGTTACTCATAAGGTTTCTACGGCCTACCATCCACAAACTAATGGTCAGGCCGAAGTTTCAAATCGTGAAATCAAATCTATCTTGGAGAAAGTTGTGAACCCAAATAGGAAGGATTGGAGTGTTCGATTAGGTGATGCATTATGGGCTTATAGAACCGCATATAAAACACCTATTGGAATGTCACCTTATCGTTTTGTCTATGGAAAAGCTTGTCACCTTCCTGTGGAACTCAAACACAAAGCTTTTTGGGCTATTCAAAAGTGTAATCTCGATTATGAGAAATCAGGTGCTAACAGAAAATTAGAGATTCAAGAATTGGAGGAAATTAGGAATGATGCTTATGAGAATTCGATGATCTATAAGGAGAAAACAAAAGAATATCATGATAAGTTGTTATCGAGGAAAAGTTTTAGCATTGGTGACAAGGTATTATTGTATAACTCTAGATTAAGACTATTTCCGGGTAAACTGAGATCGAGATGGATTGACCCTTTTGAGGTTATGAGAGTATATGAGCATGGTGCAGTTGAGATAAGGAATTGTGAATCGGGTAACATTATTACGGTGAATGGGCATAGAATTAAACCTTACTATGAAGGCTTTACGGCTAATTGGGTTGATATCATAGACTTGGAAGATCCTATTTATGAGACTTAATTAAGATGTAGTAGTACGTCGAGCCACGACGTAAAATAAGGCGCTTCTTGGGAGGCAACCCAAGCTTGTTTTTATTGTTTTGTTTTAATTTGTAGGCTATTTTGTTAGTTAACTTAGGTTGTTTTATTTTCGTTTATTTCTATTTCACTTGTCTTGTCTAGTGCTTGAATTTTGCAGGTTAAAATAACAAGCTACTTTGCGGAAGATGTAATGAGTTGAGAATGCATAGATTTTTTTCCCAATAATTGTGGCGGAGCTGCTAATGTCTATACTTCACTAACTCCGCTAAGTACCTTTATCCCTCTTATTTATGTTTATGACATTGAGGACAACGTCAAATTTAAGTGTGGGGGGAGGTAATTGAAAACTGGAGGAATTTGAAATTATTGTTGACATCATGCTGGAAGTATTATTGGCGGGTGGCCATTTATGTTGAATGTGTTTTGCAAATTACTTTAAATTTTTTTTTGGAAGATGTCGATATTTAGGGGAAATGCTGTCAAAATTTTGGTAGAAATTTGAGCTTTAAAGTTTTAACTTTTTTTATTTGACTACCTAGACTTGGGAAGTTGACGACGAACTCTAAAAATATATTTTTGTCACAAAGGACTAATTTTTTTAAATAATTTCTCTAATAATAGTAGTAGTGTAATTTAAAAGATTATATATTTTAAAGTTGTGTATACATTGGTTTTTCCTCCCAATTAGACTTGGATTAATTAATTTGATAGTATATGATATTTTAAGTCTCTTTAAATTCGACTTATAAGTAAATTATAAAGAATACCACTTGTTTAGCTACCTTAACTATTTTTTTTTCTTTCGTTGACTCTGGAGGTACGAGTGGTAAGCTGGTCTTGTTTCAATTAATTTACTTTCGTAGGTGACTCCTAATTAGGGCTATAAGAAAGATTAGATGCCTCAAAAATGAGTGAGTCGGTCTTGTGACTCGAGTTAGTAAATCCGAGGGGAACCTAGTCCTAACGGGATTGGGAGAATGCCTAATGCCTTGTCCGGAAGGGCGGGAGTCATTGGTTGAAAACTCGCTACATGGGTCACTCGATCCAAAAAAAAAAAAAATTGAAAAAAAAAAGAAAAAAAAGGATGAAAAAATCAAACAAAAGAAAAAGAGAGAAAAAAAGAAAAAGAATAAGAGCGTAAAAAGTGAGATGAGGTGTCTAGTTTGCCTTATATGCTCGGGAGGACGATCCTCGTACTGAACTGGTAATAGGAATGTACCGAAAGTAGATCCCCTTCCCCTAGGACCTTAAACTGCTGAAACCCGTCTTCTTGAGTCAATTCTTACGTAATTTTTCGAAGGTAGTTAGAAAAATGGGAAGGATAATGAGTTTATTTATAATTTTGATTTAGAAGCGGTTTAAAATATTGTATATTGTTAAATTAATTAATTGAATAGTTATAGTGGAGGAGAAACTTTTGTGTATATTGCTTACTAATCTAACTTTAAAAAGTTTTGATAAGTTTACTTACTACTATTTTTCTCAAATATTTTTGGTTTGTCGTCGATTGTACCTTTTTTTTGGTTAGTCTAAAAAGTTTTTAAGGATAATGTTTTTATTTTTCGTTTTAGCTCTTGAGTTCTCATTGTCGAGGACGACAATGGACTAAGTGTGGGGGAATTTGATAAGTCGATATTTATGCGTATTTTTACCCCGTTAATATTATATTTTCAGTGTCGTCTTTGTATTATTTGAGCTAAACATTATAATTTTAGTAACTTTTGATATATTATCGGCCTTATATTATTTTTCGTACTAAATTGGGTTTTAATGTATATTTTAAGTAATTAGTGACCCATTTGAGTTAAGATCGGAAGACTACTAAAATCGTATTTATGTTTGCAGGTCTGTCTTAAGACGATGATATCTCACACATACGATGTCAGGATAGGGTGATATAGGACCCGTTGGAAAGCTAAGTCCAAGACCGATAACTTTATAGAACAAAGTTAGACCCAAATCCAAAGTTTTATGGGTCGAAATTAGACTAAGAGAATCAGTTCGTAAATTGGGCTGAATTAACAAAGTGGACAAAAGAAAGAGAATAAGGAAATAAAAAAAAAAGGAAAAAAAATATTATAAAAGAAGAAGAAATCGGGGACAGCAGCACACCAACACAAAAGAGACCAGAGGAGAGAGAAACAAAAAGAAGGAAAAACAGAGGAAGCGCGCAGCAGACAACGCGGACGAAGAACGACCCTTCGATCCGATTTTCGACCCGATTTTTATGAGCTTTCTTAATCTTTTACTTTTATTTACTGTTTTAATGTTTAGTATGGAGTAATTTTTCAATAGGAGTGTGTAATTAACTATTGATATTGTGGGATATGAGATTGGATTTTTGTGTTTAACGATTAATTATTGTTATTGGGTATTTACTCGAAATTCATTATTGACTTTCTGATTTATGATTATTAATTTGGATTGATCACCTAGATTATTCTCTTAAATCTATTGTTAATAAATAATAATTTTGATTAGGTTGCAGCTTACTGGTCTAATCTTTGTTGTTAGAATTTTGAGTAATAATTCTGTCTTATAGAGTTGCAGCTTTCTGGTTCCGTAAGACCTAATTGATTGGTGTTCTTAAAGCGATTAAATTTATTGACTTGATTCGTGCTTACATGGTTGAGTCGATTTAATTTAGTTAGGATTAAACTTGCGTGGTTAACGGAGCTTAACGAGTAAGAAGGATAAAACTGTTAATTTACTTGCTTACAAGAAATTAAATAGTTATCAATCTATCCAATAACTAATTAAGTGAATCAATGATTTGACCCAATATCGATAGAAAATTACATGTCTCCTATTAATTCGTTATTATAACTTTAACTTGAATTAAAAATCGTTGTTATTTACTTGTCTTTTTAATTTAGTCTAGTTTATTTTTGTAATAGTTTAATTTAGATTAGAAATTATTCACTTTAACAAAACCCCCCTAATATAATTATATAACTATACCTACTATTATAAATTATAAATAATATAATAATTACATCGATCTAGGATAGTACATTAGTCCCTGTGGGTTCGACCCTTGCTTACCCTTCTACTTGCTAGTTAGAGTTCGTAAGCGAAAATATAATTTTAATTTTGAGCGCGGAAACGACACGCATCAGATTCGTATGTATAATCATCTTTCTAATTATAAATGTGACTTTGATAATGATGATTGAAGAATAATTGACTGTATGACTTTTATTTTCCATTTTACGGTTTCAGTTTTGTAGTCACACACTTTAGGTTGTATAGTCACTCATTATATTGTATAGTCACACTCATTATATTGTAGAATCACACAAATTCTTGTAGTGATTAGTGTATGTAATCATCTTTGCTAATGATGATTGAAGTATAGATAAGTACGAGTATATTTTAGTTGTATAGTCACAGAGATTATGTTGTATAGTCACACAGTTGAAGTTGTATAGTCATACTCGTTATGTTGTAGGATCACAGTCATTATGTTGTAGGATCACACAGTTTATGTTGTATAGTCACACAGTTAAAGTTGTATAGTCACACTCATTATGTTGTACAATCATGCAGTTGTAGAGTCATTGTAGTCACATATTCAGTTGTGTTGTGTGATTTAGATTGATTGTGTGTTTTGTTGCAGCGAAATAGTTGGTGGAAAGATGAATGTTGGTAAAAGGGGCGGTGGGAAGAAGAAGGTCGTAGAAGATACAGCGACCGACCACGTAATTGGACAATGTATTGTTGCGCACGTACCGGAGACCATCGTTAAGCTCTTGTGTGTTTATGTGAGATAAAATGTTTGCTTTAGGATGAACGTACTATGTGTAAATGATGTTTGGTGGGTAAGAATGTTTTTATGTTTGACGTACTATATGTAAAGGATGGACTTTGTCCAATGTAAATATATTTTCATCGCTATTTTCTGGTTTCATAATTAATCACGCGAGGTCTATAGCAAAATCACTTATCCTTCCACCTTTAAAAATTAAAACCACGCAGCTGTGCACCCATTGGTTTGTAGCCAAAAGTGGTCGTATTTGTATAGTCACATTCGCCTTGTTGTATAGTCACACTCGCTATGTTGTATAGTCACACTCATAATATTGCATAATGAAGATGAAGATGTTTTTTATATATAGTATGTCATTCAAATTCTCCCTTCTTCATCTTCAAAATTCATTCATAATCATCTTCATCTTCATGCTTGTTTAATCATCTTCATCATCATGCTTGTTTTATTTTTCATACCTTCCTTTTGTTTGGTATTTATAAAATTATTCATCTTCATTATCCAAAAAAAATGACTGTAAAAACATTTTAATTAAAAAAAAGAACACCTCATTTTGTGCGTAATGTTCTTTCAAAATTGCAAGGTCACGCACTTTCAGTTGTATAGTCACACTCTTTATGATGTATAGTCACACTTTTTATGTTGAAGTTTGACATTACGCACAAAATGAGTGTGATTCTACAACATAATGAGTAATTTTACAACATAATGAGTGTGATTCTACTGCATGACAAGTGTGACTATACAAAAAGAAAAATCAAAATCTGTCCCGGTTATACAATATTATGAGTGTGACTATATAACATAATGAGTGTGACTATACAACTTTAACTGTGTGACTATACAACTTTAACTGTGTGACTATACAACATAAACTGTGTGATCCTACAACATAATGGCTGTGATCCTACAACATAACGAGTATGAATATACAACTTCAACTGTGTGACTATACAACATAATCTCTGTGACTATACAACTAAATTATACTCGTACTTATTTATATACTTCAATCATCATTAGCAAAGATGATTACATATACTAATCACTGCAAGAATTTAGGTGATTCTATAATATAATGAGTGTGACTATACAATATAATGAGTGTGACTATACAACCTAAAGTGTGTGACTACAAAACTGAAACCGTAAAATGGAAAATAAAAGCCATACAGTCAATTATTCTTCAATCATCATTAGCAAAGTCACATTCATAATTAGAAAGATGATTATACATACGATTCAGAACAAATTATTTAAACATTCATTAAATATTCAACTTTCATTCATTCATATTCAACCTTCATTTTAATCTTCGCAACAATACATTGTCCACGTGGTCGATCGCTGTATCTTCCACGACCTTCTTCCTCCCACCGCCCCTTTTACCAACATTCCTCTTTCCACCAATCATTTCGCTGCAACAAAACACACAATCAATCTAAATCACACATACAACCGAATAAGTGACTACAATGACGGTACAACTGCATGATTGTACAGCATAATGAGTGTGACTATACAACTTTAACTGTGTGACTATACAACATAAACGGTTTGATCCTACAACATAATGACTGTGATCCTACAACATAACGAGTATGACTATACAACTTCAACTGTGTGACTATACAACATAATCTCTGTGACTATACAACTAAATTATAACATTCATTAAATATTCAACTTTCATTCATTCATATTCAACCTTCATTTTAATCCATATTTAATCTTCATTTTTTTTTTGGATAATGAAGATGAATAATTTTATAAATACAAAAAAAAGTATGAAAAGTAAAACAAGCATGAAGATGAAATGATTAAACGCATGATACCTTAATCCCAAGGTATTCTACAGCTGAGTGATTCTACAACATAAAGAGTGTGACTATACAGCATAATGAGTGTGACTATACAACTGAATATGTGACTACAATGAGTGTACAGCTGCGTGATTCTACAATATAATGAGTGTGACTATACAACTGAAAGTGTGTGGTCTTGCAATTCTGTAAGAACATTACACACTCATCTTGTTCATCTTCATCTTCAACATCCATTCATCCCACAAAAAAAGAACAACTTCATCTTCAAACTTCATCTTAAAGATGAAGTTGTTTTTTTTTTATGGATAATAAAGATGAATAATTTTATAAATACAAAAAAAAAGATATGAAAAATAAAAAGAAGCATGAAGATGAATATGAAGATGATGAAGACAAAAAAAGCATGAAGATGAATATGAAGATGATGAAGAAAAAGAAGCATGAAGATGAAGATGAAGATGAAGATGAACATACCTTTGTATGATGATCGAAGTTACTGACGGAGTATGGTCGGAGTAGTTGACGGAGTATGGTCGGAGTATGGTCGGAGTTATTAATGGTGATTATTTGTTGGAGTTTTGTTAGAGAGAGATAAATTGAGTTGAGAAATGAATTGAAAATGAGGGGATTGGGAAGTGTATGAGGGAAGTAATGTAGGGATTGATTTGGGTGAGGGGATGTTTCCCTCTCTCCACTGCTGCTTTGTCAGTTAATTGTCTCTTTTTTTTTTTTAATAATTGAACCCCATCCATCCACCACCCATCTTAGGATGAATGGATGAAGGGGATCAACACTAAGCAACTCTCCAAGAGTTGCTAACTCCCCTAATCCCCCCTCTATATATATATATAGAGTGAAGATAGTGAGTCCCCCTTTTTTTTTGAGTCCATAAGTCCTATTTAGAGCCATTGATCTAAAAGGGATGGATGGTGGTGATTGAGTGTTGTAATTAAGGTAATAACTACCATATCTTGGAAAAAATATAATAAAATCTTCTCTCCTCCCTTAATTACCTCCAACTAATAACACGTTCTCTTTCATCCCATTCAATTTTTTCATTCAAACACCCGCCTAACAAAAACTCTTCAACTTCATCTTCAACTCAAGCAAAGGTAATCTTCATATTCGTATTGGCAGACAAGAACAGACGGTCCCAGACGCGAGACAGATCATCGACTGTCCCAAGACCAAGCCAACAAAGGGTCGGAAAAAATGATGTGTCTAATGAATTATGTCTAATGAATTATGTCACCTTCTTCTGATTATGAAATATTATGAATTATGTCACTTTCTTCTTCTGGTTGTGATTTTGTTCAAATTTGTTCATTTTGTTACAGTGATTGACTGTACCTGTTACTCTAAGTAACGACTGATGTTACTATTGGAATGAATGGAGTTTACCCAAGATACAAATGTGGTCTCATAATCAGTGTATTACACTGACGCATTGTAACTGTTACTTTAATGAAAAAATGATGTTACTCTAATTGATTAATGATGTTATTCTACGTCTCATGATTAAGTTTCATTGATATTAATGGTGTGGTCTCATAATCACTTTCATTGATATTATCATCAATCACTATGACGCATTATATATGGTTCTTTAAAGAACGAAAGTTGTTAATTTCCTAATGAATGATTCTAATCCAAGTTATCCTCAGTTACTTTTGTAATCATTTGTTTAAACAACGCTGATGTGCTCAGTTACTTTCATGGATTATGTCTGTTACTGTAACTCAAGAAAGGTGTTACTCCAATAGATATAGGATGTTACTCTAAGCAAATACACATGTATTAAATAAAATAGAGTTAATTTTGGATTATGTCTGTTACTGTAACTCAAGAAAGGTGTTACCCCAATAGATATGAGATGTTACTCTAACCAAATATACATGTATTAAATAGAATATAGAGTTAATTGCAACGTAGCACAGCGATATGTGTAAAAAAATGTGTACAAAATCAGTTATTCTTGTAAACCAAAAAAAAAAATTCTTAGAATGACCAAAAACACAACTATTCTCAAAACACTTGTTTCTCCTCCTCATCTTCCTCAGTGTCTTCTTCAGTTTCCTCATCTTCGTCAACATAAAATAAAACAATAAAATCAGTGTCTTCTTCAGTTTCCTTATCTGCTTCAACATAAAACAAAACAATAATATCAGTGAAGAATACGTTAAACCTGGAATCTATACTAAAACGAGAGCAATGAACCATTGTTATATATTAATCCATGATTAATCAAATGAATAAAATTCCACCTTTTCCAGTGTTGTCCCGTGGGTTTGCATCTTTGCCAATACCACCTGCACAAAATTGAACAGCGTTACACCCATGCAAATAATGTGTTACTTCAATTCCTAAGTTGTGTTACTCTAACGAGTACAATACGTTACTTTAACATCATCATCAAAACCCTTTTCTCAACGTTCATTTGTGTTACTGTGATTAGAATTAAGCACCCCTCCCCTCAATCAAACTCTCACCTCTTACAACTACTCTCACCCCTTACCACTTAATGCTCTCTTATCTCTCTCATCTTCATCTATCAAACAAAAAAAGCATCACCATCTTCAACATTCAACAAAAAAAAATCCGCATCTTCAAAATTCATTCATTCAACAAAAAAAAGTTTCCTTATCTTCAAGCTTCATTTATCCAACAAAAAATAAAAACATCTTCATCTTCAAGCTAGATGAATGACGGAAGTTTGATGAAGATCTTCATCTTCATCCTATCATCATAAAAATCCGCATCTTCAAAATTCATTCATTCAACAAAAAAAAAGTTTCCTTATCTTCAAGCTTCATTCATCCAACAAAAAATAAGAACATCTTCATCTTCAAGCCAGATGAATGGCGGAAGTTTGATGAAGATCTTCATCTTCATCCTATCATCATCTTCATCATGCGTAATATTTTTGCAGAATTGCAAAGTCACACACTTTCAGTTGTATAGTCACACTCATTATGTTTTATAGTCACACTCATTATGTTGTAGAATCATGCAACTGTACACCCATTGTAGTCACATATTCAGTTGTATAGTCACACTCATTATGCTGTATAGTCACACTCACTATGTTGTAGAATCACGCAGCTGTAGAATACCTTGGGATTAAGGTATCATTCATTTAATTATCTTCATATTCATGCTTGTTTTTTTTATATTTCATACTTTTTTATATTTACAAAATTATTCATCTTCATTATCAAAAAAAAAAATTGAATATGGATGAATGGACGACTGTGACTTTCCTCAGTAACGACATTCTAAAAAAACGAAAGTATTAATCACATACAAAAGTATTTAAACATTCATTAAATATTCAACCTCCATTCATGTTGATTTCTTTTATAGTTGATTCCATGTTTGTAAGACGCATTTAAAATTTTAATTAAAAAAAAGAACAACTCATTTTGTGCGTAAAGTTCTTGCAGAATTGCAAGGTCATACACTTTCAGTTGTATAGTCACACTCATTATGATGTATAGTCACACTCATTATGTGGACGTTTGACATTACGCATAAAATGAGTGTGATTTTACAAGTTAATGAGTGTTATTCTACTGCATGACGAGTGTGACTATACAAAATGAAAAACCAAAATCGTGTGTGACTATACAACATAGCGAGTGTGACTATACAACAAGACGAATGTGACTATACAAATACGACCACTTTTGGCTACAAACCAATTGGTGCACAGCTGTGTGGTTTTAAAGGTGAAAGGATAAATGATTTTGCTATAGATCTCGCGTGATTAATTATGAAACCAGAAAATAGCGATGGAAATATATTTACATTAAAAAAAAGTCCATCCTTTACCTATAGCACGTCAAACATAAAAACCTTCTAACCCACCCAACATCCTTTACATATAGTCCGTTCATCCTAAAGCAAATATTTTATCTCATATAAACACTCAAGAGCTTAAAGATGATCTCCGGTACGTGCGCAATAATACGTTGTCCAATTACGTGGTCGGCCATTGTATATTCCAGGACCTTCTTCTTCCCACCGCCCCTTTTACCAGCCATTTCACTGCGACAAAACACACAATCAATCTAAATCACACAACACAACTGAGTATGTGATTACAATGACTGTACAACTGCATGATTGTACAGCATAATGAGTGTGACTATACAACTTTAACTGTGTGACTATACAACATAAACGGTGTGATCCTACAACATAATGACTCTGATCCTACAACATACTCCCTCTATCCATTTTTAATCTTCCTACTTTCCTTTTTGGATTGTCCATCTTTAAACTTCCTACTCACAATATTTCCTCTTTTGGTTGATTTTTGTGGTCCATATCATTTCTGACCCCACATTTTCCCTCAACTTTCATTTTCTACCACACTCTACACTCCATCCTTAATTTTTGTGCCTACTCCCCCATGAAGTTTAAATTTGAATGGAGGGAGTAACAAGTATGACTATACAACTTCAACTGTGTGACTATGCAACATAATCTCTGTGACTATATAACTAAATTATACCCGTACTTATATTATTTATATTTCAATCATCATTAGCAAAGATGATTACATACACTAATCACTGCAAGAATTTGTGTGATTCTACAATATAATGAGTGTGACTATACAACATCAACTGTTTGACTGTACAACCTAAAGTGTGTGACTACAAAACTGAAACCGCAAAATGGAAAATAAAAGTCATACAGTCAATTATTTTCTTCAATCATCATTAGCAAAGTCACATTCATAATTAGAAAGATGATTATACATACTAATCAGAGCAAATTATTTAAACATTCATTAAATATTCAATCTTCATTCATCCATATTCAACCTTCATTTTAATCTTCGCAACAATACATTGTCCAATTACGTGGTCGGTCGCTGTATCTTCCACGACCTTCTTCTTCCCACCGCCCCTTTTACCAACATTTCTCTTTCCACCAATCATTTCGCTGCAACAAAACACACAATCAATCTAAATCACACATACAACTGAATATGTGACTACAATGACTGTGACTATACAACATAAACGGTGTGATCCTACAACATAATGACTGTGATCCTACAACATAACGAGTATGACTATACAACTTCAACTGTGTGACTATACAACATAATCTCTGTGACTATACAACTAAATTATAACATTCATTAAATATTCAACCTTCATTCATTCATATTCAACCTTCATTTAATCCATATTTAATCTTCATTTTTTTTTGGATAATGAAGATGAATAATTTTATAAATACAAAAAAAAAGTATGAAAAGTAAAACAAGTATGAAGATGAAGATGATTAAACGCATGATACCTTAATCTTAAGGTATTCTACAGCTGAGTGATTCTACAACATAAAGAGTGTGACTATACAGCATAATGAGTGTGACTATACAACTGAATATGTGACTACAATGAGTGTACAACTGCGTGATTCTACAACATAATGAGTGTGACTATACAACTGAAAGTGTGTGGTCTTGCAATTCTGTAAGAACATTACGCACCAAATAACTTGTTCATCTTCATCTTCAACATTCATTCATCCCACAAAAAAAGAACAACTTCATCTTCAAACTTCATCTTAAAGATGAAGTTGTTCTTTTTTTTTGTGGATAATAAAGATGAATAATTTTATAAATACAAAAAAAAAGAAATGAAAAATAAAAAGAAGCATGAAGATGAAGATGAAGATGAAGATGAAAAAGAAGCATGAAAATGAAGATGAAGATGAAGATGAAGATGATGAAGATGAAGATGAACATACCTTCGTATGATGATCGAAGTTACTGATGGAGTATGTTGGGTTAAAAACGCAGTATGGTCGGAGTAGTTAACGGAGTATGGTCGGAGTAGTTGACGGAGTATGGTCGGAGTTATTAATGGTGATTATTTGTTGGGGTTTTGTTAGAGAGAGATAAATTGAGTTGAGAAATGAATTGAAAATGAGGGGATTGGGAAGTGTAGGAGGGAAGTAATGTAGGGATTGATTTGGGTAAGGGGATGTTTCCCTCTCTCCACTGTTGCTGTGTCAGTTTATTGTCTTTTTTTTTTTTATATAATTGAACCCCATCCATCCACCATTCATCTTAGGATGAATGGATGGAGGGGATCAACACTAAGCAACTCTCCAAGAGTTGCTAACTCCCTTGATTCTCTCTCTCTCTCTCTCTCTCTCTCTCTCTCTCTCTCTCTCTCTCTCTCTCTCTCTCTCTCTCTCTCTCTCTCTCTCTCTCTCTCTCTCTCTCTCTCTCTCTCTCTCTCTCTCTCTCTCTCTCTCTCTATATATATATATATATATATATATATATATATATATATATATATATATATATATATATATATATATATATATATATATATATAGGTGGGATCCGGTGCGAACCAATGTTCGGTGCGAACTATTCTTTACGGTGCGAACCCCGCTTACACTTCTTTGAACTTCCACTTACACTTTAAAAAATACAAAAAAAAGGATGGTCCGGCCGGATTTTTTTTTTTCTTTCGCTATTTTTTTTAAGAAGTGTAAGTAGAGACTATAGAAGTGTAATTGCCTCATTTTCTTGGAGGTTAAACTCCACTTACGCTTTTTAAGGGTCCACTTACACTTCTTAAGAAGTGTAAATGGAGACTAAAAGAAGTGTAAGTAGAGACTATAGAAGTGTACTTGTCTCATTTTCTTGTAGGTTACGTTTTTTAAGGCCCCACTTACACTTTTTAATGCTCCACTTACACTTCTTAAAAAGTGTAAATGGACACTAAAAGAAGTGTAAATAGAGACTATAGAAGCGTAATTGTCTCATTTTTTTGTAGGTTACCCTTATGGAGAATTGATGACAACAATGTAGAGTATTTAATAAACAGAAGAATTGGCTATGCTGATTGCTGATGCAACATTTATTAGTATATAGTAATAATACAGCAGGCAGGCAGGATGGTCATACAATTTGGCATGACTTCTCCTTCATTCATTTATGTGAATGTGAAACGAATCCCTTATTTGATTAATATCAGGCTCACCCCCACCCCCACCACCAACCATGGATTGCAATGCAAATAAGTTATGATCATAATTAAGAATCGGGTTTAAGCTGTAAAAGCTTTTCCAAGCCTTTGATAAGATGAATGCTCGAGCAGAATCTTGTGGAGGAAGGCGAGATAATATGTCGAGGATAATAGGCTCTGGCAAGTCGGAAATGTGATCTATCTTCTCAATACTGTCGTCTACGGATACGGATGTCATCCTCTTCAACCTCACCTCACCTCTGCTAAGCAAATGTTCTCATCATATCATATTCAAATTCTTCAGCTCAAACACAAATAATTCAAAATTCCAAAACAGCAGATTCCAATCCAACTAATTACATACAGTAAGCTTCTAAAGATGAAAGCTTTCACAAAAAAAACCCAGCATATTTCAATCGAACTAATTGCATAAGACAGTAAAGATGCAAGCTTTCAATGTCAATCAAAGTAATTACATAAGAAGATGGTAAAGATGCAAACTTACAAAAATAACAAACCCTAATTGAACTAATCCATCAATCTCGGAAGAAATATCTAATAATCAAAGATCAAACTGAATTTGAAATCGAAAGCGTGGTAACATTACATACCTGATATTAAATCGCAGAGTAATACAAAACAATGTATCGAATGTGTTTGAGAAGGTTTTCGTGTGTATTCCATTAACTAATGTTACATTTATACATAGTTAATAATCTCGACAAAATAGGAACTAGTGCTACGAAATATATTCAAGAATATTACATGACTCTAATTACATGATATATACCGCAAATATGTGTGGAAGCAATCTTGAGAATATGAGGAGAATCAGCAAGTATCGGGATATGATATGAGGAATATCTTTCACCCCCCCTCAAGTTGGCGCATGGAGGTCCGAAGTGCCCAACTAGGAGAGCAAGTTCGAGAAATGTGGACTTCCCAGTGCTTTAGTTAAAATGTCGGCTAGCTGATCGGTTGTGTGAATGTAGCAAGGAGAAAGAACCCCTCGTTGAATTTCGTCTCGAACGAAATGACAATTAATCTCGATATGCTTAGTACGTTCGTGGAATACCGGGTTTCGAGCAAGGTGTAGCGCGGATTGATTGTCACAATGCAAATCAATCGGAACAGATGACGAAATCCCAAGAGAAGATAGAAGGCCACGAAGCCATTTAAGCTCGCAAGTTGTGACCGCCATGGCTCGATATTCGGCTTCTGTAGAAGAAAGAGACACTGTATTCTGTTTCTTAGTCTTCCAAGAAATAGGAGAGTTACCCAAGAATATAAGATAAGCGGTTAAGGAGCGACGACTTAACGGACAACTTGCGTAAGACGAGTCACAATATGCGTGTAGGCGAAGATCACAATCGGCAGACATCATTAGACCTTGGCCCAGACTTTGCTTTAAATAGCGAACCACCTGTAAAGCGGCATCCCAATGGGAGAATTCATAAATTGAGGCAATATGTGAACCGAATAGCTTAGTTCAGGACGGGTAAGCGTGAGATATACCAAACGTCCAACTAAACGACGATATCGAAGAGGATCATGAAGTAGCTCACCATTAGCAAGAGCGAGATTATGATGCAGTTGAATGGGAATAGTCGAGGGCTTGGCACCTGTGAGTCCTGTTTCGGCAAGAATGTCAAGTGCATATTTGCGTTGAGATAAGAAGATACCACTCTTATTGCGTGCTACCTCAATCCCGAGAAAATATTTGAGAGGGCCTAAATCCTTCATGTGAAAGCACGAACTTAGATAGGACTTGAACTGAGATATAACAGTACTATCATTGCCCATAATAACAAGATCATCGACATAAATTAATATATGAAGCTCGACGCTAGAACGATGAATAGAAAATAAGGAGTGATCGTAAGAGCTTTGCCTAAAACCGTAAGTAGAGAGCGCGGAGGCTAACTTGGCATACCAGCATCGTGGAGCTTGTCGCAACCCGTATAACGATTTTCGTAGGCGACACACCTTACCAGGTTCAAGATTATTAAACCCGGGAGGGAACCGCATATATACCTCTTCACTGAGGTCACCATGAAGGAACGCGTTGTGCACGTCCATTTGATGGAGCTCCCAATTTTTAGAAGCGGCAATAGCTAGGAGAGTGCGGACTGTAACAATTTTCACCGTCGGAGCAAAAGTTTCATGGTAGTCAATGCCGTTGACCTGATTATTTCCAAGAATAACAAGGCGTGCCTTGTATCGTTCAATCGAACCATCCGAGTGATATTTAATTTTAAAGACCCATTTAGATCTAATGGCCTTTTTGCCGGGAGATAAATTCGTGATTATCCACGTTTTATTATTTTCGAGAGCATCAATCTCGAGTTTCATAGCCGCACGCCAATGAGAATACTTCATTGCGTCACGAAAAGATCGAGGCTCATGACCACGGGTGACAGCAGCTAGAAAAACCCGATGTCGAGTCGAAAACTTATCACAATTCACAAATTTAGAGAGTGGAAAACATGTACCTGAGGATGACGAGGCAGGTGCATCAAGCGAGGGATCAATAAGCGTGGTGTTACTTATGTAGCCTTGAAGACGAGTATTTGGAAGCTTTGTTCGACAACCACGGCCGAGGTCGGTATCGGTAGAGGAAGAGGACTCAGTGCCAGAGACCTCTTTAGGAGGCACACCCGTGATATTATCTGGTTCGGGAATGACTGAAGTCGAGGAAGGAATGTCGAGATCAGAAGGATTCGTCGATATGATTTGAAAAGGGGTAACAGGGGAGACTTATATCTTATCGGCAATGTCAAGAGTCGTGGACTCCACACAAGTTTCCGAGACATTGAGAGAGTGAAATGGAAACTCATGCTCGATAAACACGACATCACGATAATCAAAGTACGATCCGGTATCCAGGTCATACACCCGCCATCCCTTCTTGCCGAACGGGTAACCCAAAAAAATGCATTTTCGACTCCGGCTAGCAAACTTATCGCGAGAGCGATTGAGAGATTTAGCATAGCAAAGGCATCCAAATACTCGTAAATGATTCATCGGAGGAGGCCAGTGAAATAATAATTCATACGGAGTTTTTTCCTCGAGGAGCGGCGTCGGAGTTTGATTAATTAAATGGACCGCGGCAAGCACACTTTCACCCCAGAAATAAATGGGTAAATCTGCTTGGAAGAGTAATGCACGGGCAACATTTAAAATGTGTCGATGCTTTCGTTCAACACGACCATTTTGTTGGGGCGTATCTACCATCGAAGTTTGATGAATAATACCATGAGCCTCAAAATATGGTTTAAGGCAAGTAAATTCTGTTCCGTTATCGCTACGGATAATTTTAATAGATTTAGTAAATTGACGGTCAACCATAGCGAAAAAATGTTGCAATTTTTGAGGAGCATCGCTTTTGGCCCGGAGCAAATATACCCACACGGAACGAGAATAATCGTCCACGAGGGTCAAAAAATATCGTGACCCTCACGAACCATTGGCCGAATATGGGCCCCATAAGTCACAGTGAACAATGTCGAAAATGGCAGCCGCGTTATTAGAGCTTAAATTAAAAGAACTACGGGTTTGCTTAGCGCGTAAACACACATCACAATGTTTATTCGGAGAGCCCGGTTTATTCGAATGAGAAATAAAAGGCAAAGTACTAATAATCTTGGGAGAGGGATGGCCCAATCTCCAATGTCATAACTCTTCAAGACTCTGTGACCTAACCGTGAAAACAGAGGCTCCCGTATCACGAACACCACGCAAAAAATATAATCCCTCACGCTGCTCACCCGCACCAATCACCATCCTCGAGACGCGGTCCTGTATTAAGCACATTTTATGAGTGAATTGGATCGTAAAAGAAGGGTCAGAAAGGAGACTAGAGACAGAGATCAAGTTACAATTCAAATTCGGGGCGTATAAAACATTTTTTAAGACTAGTCGTGAACCAAGACGAACATCACCACGCTTACGAGCGACGGCCATATCTCCGTTTGGGAGACCGACTGAACTTGGATCAATAGTAACTAAATTGGTAAAATAAAACATATTACCCGACATATGATGAGAAGCACCCGTGTCAATTATCCAAGAGTGAAGAGATACATTACCATTTAACCGTTCTTCGCCTTGACCACCAGTAAGTCGGTTTTGCCATAATTTGGTGAGCTCGTCCCATTCCGATTGGTTCAAATTATTTAAGTCAACTCGATCCCCGTTTGTGAGAGCAGGAAGACCACGAGAAGAACTAGCTTCAATAGAACTAGCTGTGTAAGCACGAGGAGTAGAGCCACGCATGGGTTGACTGTTACGAGCATTGTTCTGAGCTCCGGATTGGGGTCATACGATGCGATCACGAGGGCGATTACCCCACCAGTCAGGGAAGTGACCCGAAACACGAAAGCATGTCTGAACTGTATGACCGTCTCGATTACAAGCAAGACATGACAATTTGTCGTTATTATCGGATTTGTTGTCACGACGACCACCACCAGAACCCCCTGACCCACGATGTCCCCCTTGATTCCCCCTGAAATCGAGTCGAAAAAGCCAGGGGTTCGACATGAGTATCGATCTTAATAGAAAAATTGTGGATATTCTCCTTTTGAATAATCATACTATAAATGCGATTAACAGCAGGTAAAGGTTCCATACCGAGAATGTTTGAACGTATTGAGGCGTATCCGGAATCAAGGCCCATGAGAAATTCACGAGCCCGCTCAGCCTCACGACGTGTGGTCAGTTTATCGACAAGAGTGCACGTACAACCATTACACTCGCAAAGCGGGAGAGGATCACAATCAGAAATATCGTCCCACAATTTTTTTTATTCGACCAAAGTAGTTCATAACAGATTCAGTCGACAATTGCTTACATTCGATGAGAGCCACTTTGAGTTGGTATGGACGAGCACCGTCTCCGGTTGAGAAGCGTTGCTTGATTTCGTCCCAAAGAGACTTCGCCAGGGGTCGGATCGAAATGGATTTGCGCAGCTCCGACTCTATAGAATTAATTAACCACGCCACAATCATGGCGTTGATTGGTCCCCATGCGTCATAATCGGTGGAGGTTTTTTTTGGTTCGGTGATCTCCCCGGTTATAAAACCGAGTTTGTTTTTGGCTCGGAGGGAGAGTTGAATTCCGCGTGACCATTCATCGTAGTTTGTGCCGGTAAAAGTTATTGAAGTAATGCTAATTCCAGGATTGTCATTCGAGAGAATGGTGAAGGGAGTGAACTTTCGGTTGGGTTCGGATTTCGATGGAGTTTCGTTTCCGTCAACCATGGTTGGAGTTTTTTTTTTTTTTTTTTTTTTTTTTTTTTTTTTTAAGAAAGCTCTGATACCATAATACAAAACAATGTATCGAATGTGTTTGAGAAGGTTTTCGTGTGTATTCCATTAACTAATGTTACATTTATACATAGTTAATAATCTCGACAAAATAGGAACTAGTGCTACAAAATATATTCAAGAATATTACATGACTCTAATTACATGATATATACCGCAAATATGTGTGGAAGCAATCTTGAGAATATGAGGAGAATCAGCAAGTATCGGGATATGATATGAGGAATATCTTTCACAGAGCAATTAAAAATAAAATCAAGCATAATCAAGCAGCAAAAACAGATGAAAATGCGTGAAAAATCTAACAATTGAATAAGCTAACTCTAAATAGATGAAATTAGAAACTTACTGGGGTTCATATTGATGAATAAAAGAATAATTGATTGGAAAATTTATGAATTGAAGAATAGAAGAATCAGATTCAGAAGGAATGGCGATTTGATTGAAGGAATGGTGAAAGAGGTTGACAGCAATTGGGGAAGAACAATAGAGAGGAACAGTGTCGTGAGATTAATTTTTTTTTCTCTCTCTTATATATAGTTCGGACGGTTCGCACCGAACTTAAGGTTCGGACGGGATATATATATATATATATATATATATATATATAGGGATGGGATCCCATCCGAACCTTACTTCGGTACGAACCGTCCGAACTAACCTTTAAACATTCCGGTTACACTTTTAAGGATCCCAATTACACTTTTAAGATTAAAACAAACATAAGAGTATTTGGTGTCCCATTATTCCATTAATTTTTGAATAATTTTTAGGTATTTAGAAATTACATTCTTTAATGATCCCATTACCCTCTCATTTTTTGTTTTTTCTCAAAAGTGTAACTGAGGTCCTTAAAAATGTAACTAAGGTCACTAAAAGTGTAACTAGTTAAACTTTAAAAGTGTAAGTGGAGTCATTAAAAGTGTAACTAGTTGGTTCGGACGGTTCGCACCGAAGTTGTGGTTCGGACGGGATCCTAATTCTATATATATATAGAGAGAGAGAGATAGGTTCACATAAGGCCAACAACTCTTATAAGTTCATAAGTTCCAGTGTTAAAGTTACACAAAAGGTGCTTAAAGTTACACGAGATGAGTGTTAAAGTTGCACTTTATCACTTGAAGTGATAAAAGAGCTGAATGTTATACTTACATATCAATTCTGAAAAAATGCAACTTTAACGTATGTCATCTGTAACTTTAATATAGACTTAATTACATATGGTGAACTTATTTGATCTCTTCTATATATATATATATATCACTAGTTAGAAAGCCCGTGCGATGCACGGGCCTATTTTTAGTGAAAATGGTAATGACACCTGGTTAAAGGATCGCATAAATTTGTTAAACTATTGTTTGACAGACTTTTATTTATATAATAGAATTTCATCGTCTTATTATAATTTCTCGATGTGGTATAATTTTACTTCAATTTATAGCCTTAAGAGTTGTTATATGACTCAAAAGATTTTTTCTGGTTAATATCTAAAACGAATAATTTATCATATTTATGATATAGTATAAACTACTTTAGCTCATTATAATTTTTCGATGTATGATAATTCTACTTAAATTTATGGTTTTAAGAACTCTTTTTAGGACTCAAAAGATTTTTAATTAATATCTAAAGACGATAATTATTTTTATTTATATAATAGAATTTCATGACCTTAATACAATTATTCGATGTGGATCATTTTAATTCAAACTATAGCCTTAAGAGCTATTAAGACTCAAAGGATTTTTTTATTAATATCTAAAAACGAATAATTTTTCTTACTGATGATGTAAAATTTCACACACGTTTATAGTCTTAAGAGCTTTTTTAAACTCAAAAGAGAAATTTTTACTTAAGTTTATTATAGTCGTAAGAGCTTTTCTAAAACTTAAAGATAATTTGAAATTACATAATTAATCAAGATAACGACATCGACTAATATCATGAAATGTGTAGTCCAAAAAATTATTACATCTGTATTTTATTTGTCATTCATATTTCTCGAGACAGTCATTTCTCTTTTAAATATTTTTTTATAATATATGAATAATTTGTGTAAATTGTGAAATGTATGTTCACTTTAAATTTATTTTCAAATACAGTATAATTTTATACTCTTGATGTTTAGATGTAGTTATTCTCTATAATCTCAGTATATAACATGTGTTCGTAAAAATAGTTCATAATTGTTAGAAATTTAAGCAACTACAGTATATTTCTACAATTTATTTTCATCGATACACCCTGTAAACACAAATTTGTGGTTCGGCAATTAAATAACAAAATCACAAATATGGTAACAAAATAATTTTATTAGAATTTAAATATTTCGGGTACAATTTCTTATTTGATCCGCTGATTCGATCTCCACTTGATTTGAAAGACGGTTCTGAAAGATTGGCTAGATTACTCGGTTTTTGATGATATGTCGCTTCTTTCACTCCTGACTGCACGATTTGAGATGCTTTACGTCAATTTGAAGGAAGCGGTTGATTTAAGAGGAGGGTCGTCGGACTTGATCTCCTTTGGTGAACTTGACTCGGTGAAGATGAGTAGTCGGCCTTGATCTCTTTTACTCCTTGGATGACTGCACGATTTGTAGTGCTTGGTGTCGGGATCCTCGAAGAACAATTGTTTGTTTTCTAGAGAGGTCTAAAGTCGATCTCTAGTTTCGGTCTTTCCTCTCCCTTTCATCTATGATGCTATTTATAGAGAAATGAGCCTCTGAAAACCTTAGGGTTTTACTGGACTTGGACTTGGAAGTTAGCTGGATCTGTCTTGATGGGTTTGACCCATTTAAGTAGATTTGACCCATTTGACGGGTTTTATCACTTCATGAGACAGTTTTATTTAAAATAATTAAAATGGACTATTTTATTTAATTTTCGTCCAAATTAAATTATTTTAATTTTTACGTCAATTATTTGACGGGTCAATATTTTGACTTTGACTTGTCTTGTATCCGATGGGGCACAGTGACAAATTTTATGTGTCTACACGCCCATGATTAGTTTGTAAATATTTAACCCGTAAGTATTCTTTATATGATATCATTGACAATTGAGTGTGGTTCTTTCCTTATTTGTTATATTAATTTTGTCCAAATTGAAAGCTTAAAATTTTGGCGGCAAAAGATTTAAGAACTTTCCTCTGATTTATCAGTCTGTCCCTGAAAGATGCTTGTATCTTTAGATCTTTATATATTAAAGTTAAAAAAAATGGAGGTCTTAGAATCACCCACCTCAGCATTCACATTATCATCCTACATGACAACGAGGTGACATTATTGACATGGTATCTAATATTTGTATTAATTCATTTGTATTGATTCATCAATTGTTAAAGAATAATTGCATACCACCACAACTCCCTTCTCCATTCTCTCCACACCGTCTCCTCTAACTCCCCAGTCTCCACTCTTTAATACTCCGTAACTTCCTCCTTTAACTTACCTCCCCAACCAGATAAATTGTTTTGATTCATTCAACATCAACCCTTACATTAATTCACTTCCTCTTACCCAGAGCACAAAAAAATAAAAATAAACTTCCTCTCCTCCGTCAAATTGTTTATATCAATCTTCTTTATTGTTTATATCAATCTTCTTCTTTATTCATCAATCTTCTTGTTTAAATCAGAATTGTCACAATTCACGGATTGGGGAGGAAAAAGTATATGCAAAAAGTACATATATTGGTAACAACAATTCACAACCCTAACAATTCACGGATTGTTTAAACTATATGCAAAAAGTACTGCGTCGAGTAAAATTGGTACTGCGAAGAGTAACTCCACTATTGTATACGAATACAATGATAAAAATTATGAAAACTTATTGGGTTGCTAATTAAAATCTATTTTGTATAGATAATTAACTAAAAAAAATATCTATAAATACCGTGCATACATGCACGAGTATATACTAGTTTTTATTAAGTCGTTAATTATCTAATTGTTTGTTTAAAACGTGTTTAATATATCAATTTAGTGTCAATGTAGTTGTAATTAGTTTATATTATTATCAAGTTTTAATCAACCGATACTCTATAAAATGTAAATGTAATATTATTATTGGACGCTCCATCATATCTCAATCCAAGGCCAGGATCAATTCATTCCTTATATGTAGATATTATAGCTGTTAGAATATTGTTTCCGTAAATATGTAACCTGTTTAAATAACATGTGTTATTGCTTGTAAAGAGACACAGAAATACAATTAATTCATACTCGACAATTCTCGATTTACAATATGGTATCAGAGCCATAATATTTTTCTCTAAGCCTTCGAATATTTCCATTCTTCCCCTGTTTTCCCCTGCTTTCATTCTTCTTCGAAAATGACGAAATCCGATGATCACAAAAATAACGAATCGAAAAATAACCCTTCCTATACCCTTGTTCATGTAGAAAATCCGGGAAGCAATATTACACAAGTTGCTTTCAACGGAAATAATTACGACGAATGGTCCCGTGCCTTTCTTCTCGCTCTCCTCGCTAAAGGAATACTTGATTACATCGATGGGACCGTTGCCAAGCCCACAGATCCGACAGCTAGCCTCGAGTCCTGGAGGTCCACCAATGCATTGGTCACCTCTTGGTTTTTTAACACAATCGAAAAAGACGTCAAAAAGACGATCTCATACCGTTCCGAAGCCAAGGAAGTATGGTACGATATTAAGCAACGTTTCTCTCAGGGAAACGAGGCTCGTATTTATCAATTACAGGCTGAAATCATAACTTGTCGCCAAAGTTCTACTGAATCACTCATGACTTATTACGGACGCATCACCAAACTGTCGTACGATTTGCTTGAATTTGATGCGATTCCATCTTGCTCCTGTAATCCGTGTGCTTGCAATTGGTACACATTGTCGACTTCGAGAAAATAAAAGGGTACGTGATTTTCTCATGGGTCTTGATGATCGTTTTGATAACGCCCGTTCTCAAATACTTGGTACTACTCCCCTCCCGAATCTCAAGTTAGTATATAACCGTCTTCTTCAAGAAGAAGGCGTTCGTACTTTCACATATACGACCAAAACTGACCCTAAACCCGACACAATGGCTTTTGCTACTCGTGTAAATCATGGGGCTCGATTTCAGGGGGGACTCGTGGTGACTGCAAACTCGATGGACGATCTGATTATTTTGCGAAAACTGATAATAAAAACACCAATAATCGACCTTTCTGTATTGCGTGTCAACGAAATGGTCATTTTTTTAAAACTTGTTTTCGTGTTACAGGCGATTTCCCGGAATGGTGGGCTGATAGACCTCGTGACCGTATTTATCTTAATCCTAATGATAATAATGACATGAGCAAGGCTGTTGTAGTTCCGGATATGCGTGGACGCGGTAATCGTGACCGTAGTGTTGGCCCTAATAATAAACCTCGTGCTCATATGGCAACGGGTCATGCTGCATCATCTTCTTCTTCTTTACCTACTCTGGACAATCTCGATCTTAATGGTCTTAATCCAACTGAATTGGCTGAATTGACCCGCTTATGGCTGTCTCACAAAGCTGCTTCATCAGAAAGGCTCACTGGTAATGTACCTCTATCTTCTTGGATTATCGATACAGGAGCATCTCATCATATGTCGTGTTGTTTATCGCACTTTTCTAATACTCGTGACATCGACCCATTATCGGTTGGTCTACCAAACGGTGACATCGCCGTTGTTTATCGCACTTTTCTAATACTCGTGACATCGATCCATTATCGGTTGGTCTACCAAACGGTGACATCGCCGTCACGAAACAATGCGGTGATATAACTTTATCATCTCGTCACATTCTTAAAAATGTTTTATATGCTCCGCATTTACAGTGTCATTTAATATCCGTCTCTAGTTTGCTTCTTGACAGTACTCTAACCATCCAATTTTCTCATGATCTTTGTCTTATCCAGGACCGTTCCTCGAAGACGGTGATTGGTGCGGGTGAGCAACGTGAGGGGCTATACTATTTGAAGGGGGTTCGGGCTGATATAGCCAAAGCATATATGGTGGGTTCGACTAATAACTCGCCTGAGTTGGGGCGCCGAAGGTTGGGCCACCCCTCTTCCAATATTTCTCGTTTTCTTCCGTTTATTAATAAAAACTCTCATTCTAGTAATAATTTTCATAGCAAAACGTGTAATATTTGCCTTCGTGCAAAACAAACTCGTGAACATGTTTCATTAAACTCGAATAATGCGAACTCTGTTTTTGATTTAATTCATTGTGATCTTTGGGGTCCATATTCCGAAAATAGGTCATGTGGGTCTCGTTATTGTTTGACAATCGTTGATGATTTTTCACGATCTACATGGATTTATTTATTACGTCAGAAAAGCGATACTAATCAAACTTTATTAAAATTTTTCGCAATGATTGAACGTCAATTTCATAAGAAAATTAAAACCTTACGGAGCGACAATGGTAACGAATTCACATGTGTTATAAAAATTTTTAACACAAATGGTATTTTTTTTCAAACTTCCAATATCGATACCCCACAACAAAATGGTCAGGTACTCGGGTTGAACGAAAACATCGTCACATTTTAAATGTCGCTCGAGCTCTTTTATTTCAAGCTAGCCTACCTATATTTTTTTGGGGGGAATGTGTCTTAGGAGCCGTACATTTGATAAATCGTACTCCATCACACCTTCTTAATGGAAAAACTCCGTATGAAATGCTATTTAATAAAGCTCAACCTATGGACAATATTCGCATATTTGGTTGTCTGGCCTACGTGAAAACTATAAATCGAACCCGTGATAAATTTGCTTCTCGAAGTCGAAAATGCATATTTATTGGGTACCCTTTCGGCAAAAAGGGATGGCGCTTATACGATTTAGACATCGGGTCTTACTTCGAGTCTCGAGATGTTGTCTTTGTTGAACATGACTTTCCCTTTAAATCCATACATATTCATGATGATGATGACACTTCATCTTTTCTCCTTCACGACAATCTTACACCTATTGATGAGGTTGTGCTTGTTAATCAACAACCCATCGAGCCCCCGACCACTACACCATCTACCCTGCCCACACCTGCGAACATCACAATTGACTCCACCATCGATAACACCTCAGACCAAACCGAACCCACTTCACCAGAGGCCCCATCTGTCTTGGGCCGTGGCCACCGCTTGAAATTCCCGTATACTAACCTCAAGGATTTTGTTTAACCATCTATACGCCCCTCATCTCACTTTCTCAATGCATCCTTACCGTCTTCAGGTACTAAGTTTCCTATTTCTCATTATGTCAATTGTGCTAAGTTTTCTCCTAATCATCAAATTTTCTTGTCGGCTGTGACCAAACATCACGAGCCTAGTTTGTTTAAAGACGCTATGCAGGTTCCCGAATGGAAGAAAGCTATGCAACCCGAAATTAAAGCGCTCGAAAAGAATAATGCATGGACTCTCGAGACACTTCCTCCGCACAAAAAGGCGATTGGGTCGAAATGGGTCTACAAGATTAAATATAATGCCGATGGTACGATTGAACGTTACAAAGCACGATTGGTTGTCATGGGCAACCGACAAGTCGAAGGAGTAGACTATAATGAAACATTTGCTCCCACCATTAAGCTTGTTACTGTTCGTACATTACTTGCTATTGCCGCCGCCAAGAACTGGGTTCTTCACCAAATGGACGTTCATAATGCCTTTCTCCATGGCGACCTTCATGAAGAGGTATACATGAAGCCACCCCCGGGATTCCATCCTTCAAACGAAGGAAAAGTTTGCCGCCTACGGAAATCTCTTTACGGTCTTCGCTAGGAACCTCGTTGTTGGTATGCTAAACTTGCTTCCGCTTTGCTTACTTATGGCTTCAAACAGTGTCCGTATGATCATTCACTTTTTTCCATCTCAACTACAACAACGGAAGTTCACGTCCTTGTCTATGTTGACGACCTTGGTATTTGTGGTAATAATCCTGACATGATTGATCGATTCAAAAAGTACCTAAGTACTTGCTTCTACATGAAAGATTTGGGCTCGCTAAAATATTTCCTCGGCCTTGAGATCTGTAGACACCCGCATTTTGACTGCCAGGTGTCTATGGCAGTTTCCAAAAAACACCCGATGATGATCGGACGTTAACGTGTTTCTACGCGCTCGGATACGGGCTCAAATCTATTAGTTGCTGGCTAATGCACTTACGGAGTACAAATCTCACAAAATCAACCTCGAATCCAGGCCCAGTGGACCATTCCGAGTCAGACAAGACTAATTTGGGCCAAAACCGACACCGGAATTAAAACCGACTTTTAACGATTGGGTCAACCCCGGTCAAAGTCGTTTCCGAGACACACAAAACAGCCCCTCACATCATCAAAAGTCCAAGTCAAACACAAACCCATCAAACATCCAAAGTCAAGGTCCAAAAGACCGACCTGCACGACCCAGCTGGGCCACTCGATCGAGTGACCCACCCACTCGATCGAGTAGGCCTGTTTCAAGCCCGACTGCAGGCGTAACGGGCCACTCGACCGAGTTAGCTGCCTACTCGGTCGAGTAACCCTAAACCGGGTGCCCTAGCAATGCCTATATAAGCACCCCATGCAACACTCAATTACACATCTTTTTCAATCCCTACACAACCCTAATCTCAACCCTAATTCTACACTAAGCAATTCTACATTAGCATTTGAACGACGATCTGCCTGCCAACCTCAACCTCACGGGAATTCCAATGTTTGAGGGTACTGAAGACCCGGTCCATCACATCCGGGCTTTCAAATATTTCATGGCGGTTAAAGGGGTGAAGTCCACCATGTTTACACACTTATTCCCTACTTCCCTCGAGAAGCATCCTAAGGCCTGGTTCTACACTCTCGATTCCAAGAAATACAAAACTTGGGACGATGTGGCTACCGAATTTGCTCGGAATTACGCCGACAATGCTGAAATCCAGACTACAATGCGTACTCTGGAAGTGATGGCCCAAGAGCCCAAAGAAGGGTTCACCAAGTATCTGCAAAGATGGCGGGCCGAGAGTGTGAAGCTGGTCGATAAGCCCAGCGAAAAAGTGCTGGTGGAGGCCTTTGTCAAGAACCTCCTCCCATCCTACCGGGTCCATCTCCGGTATGCTATTATCCCCAACTTTGCCGCCCTTACTGAAATGGGCATTAGGATCGAGGATGACCTAAGGTTAGAGAACCTGACTAAGGCCTCTACCAAAGGCTATCAAGGGGCTAGTTCGTCTACAAACAAGCCCGCACCTGCAGCTGCAGCCCGCAGCATCTTCGATGAGGTAAATCTGCTTGACACCTCATCCAAAAAGAATACACCAAATCGGGTATTCACAGACATAGGGACTACCTATACTTATGCCTTACAAAGGCTATCTTCGAAGGGTCTGATCCAACCGATAGGCCCAACTCCAGAAGTTCCGGTAGACAAAAGGCCCAAAACTTATAATGCCCAAGCCTACTGTCAGTATCATCGGGGTAACGGACATGATACTGAAAAATGCTGGAGATTGAAGCACCTGATCCAAGATCTGATAGAGAGCGGGAAAATCCCGTTGCCCGGAGACAAGCCGAGCAACAAAGAAAACCCGTTCAGTGCCCATGCAATATTCACCGGTGAGGTAATCGACTGCTCACACCTTATCTCCCCTCATGTCCCACAAATCAATGGGATATGGTTCGATGACGAGGATGACGTTTATCTAGCAAAAGGGGAGGCTGTCCCCATCACCAGTGAAGAGGTCCGAAAGGATAAATCCAAAGCCTTAGCCACTAACCACCTCGCCATAGCTGGGCGTTCTGTTCCTACATCCGTCACTGAACCTGCCAGGATGGAACCTACCCTCGAAGAACCGAGCAATGACACGGCTCTGGTCCAACAATTGAAGAGGGTTCGGGCTGATCTAACCATATGGCAACTTCTGGTTAGCTCACAAGCTCATCGGAAAGCACTGACTAAGGCTCTCGATCAAATCAAGGTCGACTCACAGGTTACCCCTTCTGAAATGGTAGCCACAATTATGCCTTATCTCAAAGGCAAATCCAAGGAAGAGGGCCCACTCATCACCTTCTCCGAGTCTGATCTGCCAGCATTCGGGCCCAATCATAATCTGGCCCTATATATTACGGTCATTTGCCGAGGGAAGTACCTCCCAATGACCCTTATTGACGATGGATCCGCTGTGAATGTCCTACCTCTAAAGACCGCTAAAGCTCTCGGCATCACCGTCGCCGACTACCTCCCGACAGCATAGACTATCCAGGCTTTCGACGGAAGCCCAAAACCAGTCGCCGGGGCCGTTAAACTAAAAATCATAACGGGCCCAATCGAGAAAGAGTTAGAATTTCAGGTGATTGATGTCACCTCATCCTTTAACTTACTACTAGGAAGGCCTTGGATCCATGCAGTCAAGGCCGTATCCTCTACTCTACACCGAAAAGTCAAGATGCCACTTCGGTACGGCATCATCACACTAGAGGCTACTCCTATTACCGTGGCAAGCTGTAACGCTACGGGCCGGGCCGACCCGCGGGGATTCAATTTCGTGGGCATGATCGAAGAAGAGTACCTCTTCAGGCCTTACTTCACAACTAGCATCGACACGATGCTACAAAATTTGGGCTACTTACCGGGGGCTACCTCAAGGCCATATATTCCAGCTGGGAAGATTATCGAGGTCTTGAACGACGGCGAGTCTCAATTCGGATTGGGGTATGCTGTAACCCCAGAAAACGTAGTTCGGGCCGGTATCCATAAGGCCGTCAACATTCTCAAGGGTACTTACATAGGCCCTTATAGCCCGAAGTTAACCGACTACTTCGTCACTCCAGTCTTCGGAGCCATTCAAGTGGGCCTCTACCAACCCCCCATAACATATCCCGAGACCAAAACGGCTCTGGAATGCAATTATATCCCTGATGATATATTCACCATTATCCAGGCTGAGTCCGAGAAGGGTGGAAGCGACGCCGAGCCCATGTTGGGGCTCTTATTTGGAGAAGACAAGACCGTCCCTCCTCCAAAGGATGATTTGGTCAACTTAATCCTCCGCAGCGATCGGTTCGACCCAACCAAGCTAATCACCGAGGTCGGTGCCAACGCCGAGACAAGGGCTTGGAGGAAGACCGTCAAATGGACGGATAGCCAAGGGCGGATCTACAAGCTGACTACCGGCGAGGGATACCCCTCTTCCCTTAGCCACTGAGGTCTCGGGGACTGTCCCAAGACCTCTCCCTATCCCGCCACTGACCAATGATCAGACGGCAGCTCTATTTGAGCTTTTCTCAAAATTTACTATTAATAATAATATCGAAAACCGTTCTGCTTACGACTTGTCTTATTTCCAAAATTTTCTCAATTTCAAAACTTTTATATGCAATGACATTGAGAAACCCGACGAACAGGTACCCCTGTCCCCGCATCTGATCGAGCAGCTCGAACAAAGGGAGTCCCGAGATCCGGTAATCGAAGAAACCGAGTCCATCAACGTGGGAACCACTTTTGAGCCCCAGATGCTTAAGTTGGGCCTATCTTTAGATCCAGAGGAGAGAAAACAATTCACAGACCTCCTCCTAGAATTTAAAGACGTCTTTGCATGGTCCTACAAGGACATGTCGGGAATAGATCGAGAAATAGCTGAACACCGAATACCCATCAAAGATGGGTGCAGACCGGTGATCGCCTCCCAATCGGATCGGTCGTTAACGAAGGACGGGGGATCAAACGATATTTGTAAGACTCGGAATAACACAAAAACTACTAGAGTAATCGTGGTAAGTCGAGGTCGGTCCACAGGGAACGGTGTATGTTCGTGAAGCTTAAGTGTCGTGTTTGATGTCTTAGAGAGGGGGGTTTTGTAAAGGTCGAGTCTATATTAGAGGAATAACTACGATGATGGCTTAGAGGTGGTCAATCTAGGGAAAAGGTGTTAGGGAGAAGTCGGGATTCGGTACTTGGAGTCTAAGAAGGTCGGAATCGAGTTTTTGTCGCAATGTCGATAAACTCACCTAAATCCCGCTTTCGCGGCGAATGAGGGTAAGTCCCTAGTCATGGTAATTTCTACCCCGAGTTTCCCCATATTGATAGAAATTAGTCAAGGTCGGTCTAGTTGGCCGGACTAAAACAACAATGACATAACACCACAAATAAGATAAACCAACATGCAAGCAACCCACCAACATCCTTATATTCAAATAATCTAAGCCCTCATCCCTAAACTCCCCAACAAGAAATCTACTCACACATCATTATGGAAATCATCACAACTTGCATATTAATTAGATCTAGACAAGATGATTATAAGAAAACAACACAAAAACTAAATTAGAGATTAGAGAGTGGAAGAGAATTATACCAACTATGTAGATCTATAAGAAATAAGAAGATATCATAGATAAAGATTGAATCTTTTATGAATAAAATGGAGAACTTGTCACTAATCCTCCAATAAACCCAACAAATCTTCAAATAATACTTGAATAACCCTCTTACAACTTTGAAATCTAAATAATTGTTGATGGAAACTTGTAGATCTACTACTAATTACTATGTAAACTACTAGAATTTTTGAGGATTTTTCTAGATTACTACTACTAATGGATGGTGTAATAGGATGGTGGAATGGTGTAATGTCTTCCCTCCTTAACACAATGGAGAGATGGTTTAGGCAATGAATTAGGGTAACATATATATATAGTAATTTCTTAATGGGTTTTTAACCTAAAGCCCAAATCCAACTTTATGCTCCATTAGTGAGACAATCTCCCTTTGCATCTCCATGGGGTGAAGCTTTGCCCTGCGGACTTGACGTCAATTCCCACCGGGTGAAAATTTCGCCCGGTGAGATTTTCTTCTTTTTTTCGCGTTTTCGGCACTTCTTCCCATCGGGCGAAATTTCGCCCGGTCAGTTTCGCCCAGTGGGTAAGCTCGGAAAATCTTCGGGAGGCACTTTTCACCGTCGGGTGAAATTTCGCCCGGTGGTGTCTCACCGATTGAAATTTCGCCCGGTCATTTTTCTGGCCTCGATTCTTGTCTCATTCTTCGTTTGTTCGATCGGATGGCTTTAAACTTTAAGTTGTGTGCTTTGCTCTTTGGACGGTTTTCCTTTCTCTTGTGCTCGTGGAAGCTCAATTGTGATTTTTGTAGCAAAACCTATCAAAATTGATAGAAAAACTACCAAAAACACGTAAAACGCACAAGAGGGACGCTAATGCGAGAAGTACGCAAAATATGGCGATAATCGCACTCAAGACTCGCAAAACGAGGGAAAACGGGTCTAAATGGAGGGAAAAACGGTCTAAATTTAGCACACAACAATTCCCCCACACTAAACCGTTGCTCGTCCTCGAGCAAAGACCCAAAAAGAAATTACAAACTACTACTACTAGCTAGACTATGCTAAGCCGATACGGGGCAATTAACAGGCCCGCTCCTTCCCTTCAACTCACATCGAAATACTTATGAGGTAAAGTATTCCCATGCAAGGCAAGTTGGGGCTTGCTCGAAATGGTGGATGCGACTAAACACACAAAAACATATAGCACGAAAGAATAGACGCATCCAAAGCAAAAATAAAACACGGAATCCTTCATCGAGACGGCGGGGAAAGACACCGATTACTTAAAAACAACAATAGACTTCCAAGATAAATGAACCACGTAAACAAGGACTAACCTAATACTATGATAATTAAGCAATATAGATGTTGATAACTTAGCTTAGGTCCGCCTAATCTTCTAAAGGGGTACTACGGGGCGTATAATGGAGTGGAAAAAGTGAACCATGGATTCGTTCGACACTGTAGGTAAGTGCAGTCCCGCTCTCTTTGGCTAAGCCAAGAGGGTCGTTCCAAAACTCGAATTTCCTAAATTAGCCCAAATAAAAAGGTGGAGTGTTTACAATTATTAGGATGGATCGAGTCATCACTGCTATCTTCCGACCTCGGGACTCGGTCCTCTAGTTGGCACTTCACGGCGATGAATCGATCAAAGGGCTTTTTATTTTTTTTCGAAGGAGACGTTTTTGATAATTTGATTTTCATTTAAAGCTCCTTTTCTTCTCCTTTGTTTGTCTTTCTTCTTTCATATTTTTGTGCCCTTTTTCTCTTGCTTTGGTTTGCCCTTTTTGGCTTTTTGAGGTGGTTTGTAACCAAGCTTGGAGGTTATTTTTGTGTAAACTTATTGTGATGATGTATAGGTGGAGGAAAAATAGGTAATCGAGAACGCGCGCCATTCCGGATAACCCACAAAAGATTTTAAGGATTTGGACTAAAGGTGCAATGGTCATTCGAGCAAGGTCACCTAGAAAACGCGATGCGGGAACCAAGGCCTAACTCCTCCATGGGTGGTCAAGGTGGTCAAATGCAAACCCCGAAGTAAACCTCTAGTAGAAAAGGTGGACTCAAAGCTAAAGGATCAACAAATTCATTGCCTAAGAGTCATTCTACTAGACTAAGGTCCAAAATCTACAATGGGTTATCTACAATGAACTGTAAACTCTTGTAAAATATTTGTAATCGGGTTTTCGAAAAGTTTTAATCCTAGACACGCTATACAAAAACAAAAGAAACACATGAAAATGAAAAAGCAAGTAAAAGAAAACACAAGTAAGGTCATGAACTCCATACTCCATCAACATTCAAGCACAATCAACCACAACACCAAAATGCTCAACTTCGAGAGCCTCCAAATAGCAACAACCTAACTCCTCTACAAAAGTTAAAGAAGAAAGAAGGAAGGAAGTTACCAAGCGGGTGCTTTCATAATCTCTTCAATTCGCGCTATTAAGGTGGTGGTTACCTGTAAGAGTAGAGAACAAGACCGTACACGGGATACGAAACATAACGAGAAACGAGAAAAGAGGAGAAAAAGAAAAGAAAATATTTTTGATTTTTCGAATTTTTCAAATTTTTATGGATTTTTGAAAAGATTTTTGAAAAATAAAAGATAGTAGACTCCTCTCCCACACTAAAACTGTACATTGTCCTCAATGGACAAGTAGGGAAGAATGAGAAAAATGAAAAAGAAAAAGAAGAAAAATCTTTTTGGATTTTTATGATTTTTCAAATGTTTTTGGGTTTTAAAATTTTTTTAATGTTTTTGGATTTTTCAAAATTTTTGAGAAAAGAAAAAGAAAATGAAATAAAAAGGAAAGCGGTAAAATAGTGGCGGGCCTAGGTGCAATCACATCGCCTAGACCCTAGCCAAGTGGTTAAGAAAATGAAAATGAAAGAGAATAAAATGAAAGGGTGAAAAATTTGGGCATAGGCGTAGTCACGTCACCTAGCCCGGATTAAGAAAAATTGAGAAATATTTGATTTAAAAATTTGGATTTTTCAAAAGGGGTCAATGGCGTAATCACATCGCCAAGAGACCGGGAGCAATACCAAGGCCGCGACGGCCGCAAAAATCATTAAATGGGACGGTGGGACAGCTTGCAATTTTGTTCAAGATAAAATAATCACAATGATTAAAATGATGGGACAGGGAACAAGGAACAACATTAATTCACATACAATTGTAAATGATTAAGACTCACCGACTCCACACATATTTATACCCACAACATATACGAACCATATAATCTACCGACTCTTGTAGGGGGGTCTAGTCTGAATAGTCATTTGACGCAAAGGAGGCCGTGGGAGTTCCCTCACCGGCATACTCCCAAACTCCTACATCCCCCGAGTTGTTCAGTCGGAATTCACAGGGACCTAGAGGTAGGTCCCAATTACGAGGGTTATAAATATTGGTTCGGTTTTTGCTGGGGACAATTAAGGCTCGGTCATGGCTAAGAGAGACGAGGCAGTGGTCAGGTACATGAAAGATCCAAGTAGGGAAATAGGCCTCGTCAAGCCAGACACGGGGGTCATGTGGTTTAAGATGGTCAGTCGCATAACCCAAATTTCTTGCTATTACGGTCACAAGACCACCACAGTCGATAGAGGGGCGTTGGTCAATGATAATTTGATGAAAGTGTAACGCCACGACAATAGGTAGGTCAAGGGGATAAGAGTTACCGAGTAAAGAGTCACATATCAATTGTAGGACACACACATTGAGGTTAATGATGTTATCGATAGATGGCAAAAGACAGTGTGAAAGGATTTCAGCGAAATAACGAAGGGATGGGTTACGGATTTCAGCGGTAAAATTAGAATTGGGTTCGAAATCACGTTGACCCGGCGCTATGCGCCTCCATAAGTTTCTCCTAGTCGCACTACTTTGTGAATCACTTAGGGGTCTACTTAGTCCGGTACCCGATGAGGGCAAACCTAGAGCTAAGCTAAAGTCGGAAATATTTAAACAGTGATTTCTACCAAACATATTAAATTTGAACTCTTTAGGTGTGGCCGGGTTATCGATTGTAATTAAAGGTACCTAAAAACTCACAAGTCAAGTCTTTATTTGTGAAAGGCACAAAATCAAGGAGTTTACTAATACCAATTCTAGACGATAACTCTCTAATATCGTTCTTAATTCCTAGAGTTTTCATTGTGAATGGACAAGGCCATCTCGTACTCTGAAAGTTCTTTTCAGAGAAGGTACGAGCAAGGGGTGAATTAGGGCACGGTAAAAGTTTAGGCCTAGCGGACTTACTAGAAGATGAATGCTTAGAAGGATTAGAACTCGAGGCCATACCTTGTTTACGCGCGGCTCTTTGGGCGGCTCTTGTCTCCATGATAATAATTTGCAAGAAAAATCCCAAAACTTTTGCTTCTCCTTTCTTCAAAAACCAAAAATAAATATTCACCCAAGTATGGAAAGGAGTTATGAGTGGAGGTTGAATATGGTGTATGGAAGGTGGTGTAATGATTTTGTGATGGTTGAAATGGTGAAATGATGAGTGAGGTGAAAAAGGTGGTATAAATAAGGGTGTTTTAAGAGGGAAAGTGAAAGTTTAAAGTTGGTGGTAAAAATTTGGTGTAAAAATTATTGGAGGGAAAGTTATGTTGAGGTAAATTGTTGGAGGGAGATGAAAATGTAATGAGTGAGTAAAAGGTGTAGGTGATTGGCCAAGTCCTACCGCCGGGTGAAATTTCACCCGGTCGGGCATCATCGGGTGAAATTTCACCCGACGACTTTTCGTCGTGAAAATCGTTTTGCCAACTTTTCCCACCGGGTGAAATTTCACCCGGTCAAAATCTCACCGGGCGAAATTTAGCCCGGTGGTATATTCTTCGGTTCCGGCAATTCTGACAACTTTTCCGTGGGGCGAAGTTTCGCCCGGTCGAGTCTCACCGGGCAAAGTTTCGCCCGGTCGAGTCTCACCGGGCGAAGTTTCACCCGACGGTCTTCTTTGCTGCGTTTTTCCGCCTTGCCATTTCATGGCTCTTCAATAATCACCTAGAGATTCAAATATTGACTCGACTTACATTACATAATCAATATTTCCCACAAACATGCTTGTGGTCTTCGATTTAAGCTCCATAACTTCTCCAAATGCTTGATCTTCATCCAAATTAAGCTCCATAGTGAAATCCAATTTCAATCAATCTTCTCAAGCTAACAAAACTAATAAACTCAAAGAAATATGATACATATATACAAGGTGGTTGTTGAGGATACCACCAAACCTACATCAATTTCGAGAGGGGGTCAAACATCGCTCCCCGATGGGAGCTCACCAAACTTCATAGTAGCAAAGGTCTCACGAATATGACCGGGATGATAAATCTACAAACGTTGCCCATTAACCATAAACTTTCCGGTTTCCGAGCTAGATATCTCTATTGATCCATATGGTTGTACTCCGGTCACTTCGAATGGACCCGACCATTTTGATTTCAGCTTACCGGGGAAGAGCTTAAAGCGAGAGTTGAAGAGTAATACCTTATCACCAACGGAGAAGTCCTTACAAAGAATTCGAGAATCGTGCCATTGGCAAGTTCTTTCTTTGTAGATCTTCGAGTTCTCGTAGGCTTCAAGTCTTAATTCTTCCAATTCTTGTAGTTGGAGAAGGCGATTATTTCCTACAACACTCTCATCGAAGTTTGGCTCTTTGATTGCCCATTTGGCTTTGTGTTCTAGTTCCACCGGTAAATGACAAGCTTTACCATACACAAGACGATAAGGAGTGGTTCCAATCAGCGCTTTGTAAGCCGTCCTCAATGCCCAAAGGGCGTCATTTAATTTCAATGACCAATCCATTTGGTGTGTATGTACAACTTTCTCTAAAATTCCCTTGATTTGTCGGTTGGAGATCTCGGCTTGCCCATTTGATTGAGGGTGGTAGGCTACGGACATCTTGTGAGTGATACCATATTTCCTAAGAAGGTGTTCAAAGGTATCTTTCCTAAAATGAGAGCCTTCATCGCTAATTATGGCTCTAGGCATACCGAATCTCGGGAAAATCACGTTCTTGAAAAGCTTGATTACAACCTTGGAGTCATTGGTGGGGGAAGCTACGGCCTCGATCCATTTTGAGACATAATCAACCGCAACTAGAATGTACTTGTTACCAAAAGAGGATGTGAACGGACCCATGAAATCAATGCCCCAAACAACGAACAATTCAATCTCCAAGATAAGTTGAAGGGGCATCTCATTTCTTCTTGTAATATTGCCGCTTCGTTGGCATGCATCGCATGTGAGAATGAAAGCTCGAATGTCTTTGAACATGGAAGGCCACCAAAACCCGCTTTGGAGAACCTTCGCAATTGTCTTTTGATTGGCCAAGTGTCCACCATAAGATGTCGAGTGAAGGTGCTTCACAATATTATATCCTTCTTCGGCCGTAACACATCGTCGGTAAATTCCATCTACGCATCGGCGAAATAAATAAGGCTCGTCACAATAATAGTGTCGGGCTTCATAACGTAGTTTCTTCCTCTCTTGTTTGGAATAATCGTCCGGAATAAAATGAGACACTAAGAAATTGACGATATCGGCATACCAAGGTGTAATAGTTTCAACGGCCATCAAGGCCTCATCTCTCATAGCTTCATTGATGGGACTGTCATCTTCTTCATTGCTCTCTTTACTTACCGTTAGTCTACTAAGATGATCCGCTAACAAGTTCTCCGATCCGGCTTTGTCTTTAATCTCGATGTCAAGTTCTTGTAAAAGGAGGGCCCACCGAAAGAGTCGGGACTTCGTCTCCTTTTTGGACATTATATAACGAATTGCCGCATGATCGGTATGGATAATGACTTTGGAACCGGTAACATAATTTCGGAATTTCTCCATGGCATAGACAACGGCAAGCATCTCTTTTTCGGTTGTGGTGTACCTCGATTGGGCTTCATCTAAGGTCTTGCTTGCATAATAAATCACATGTAGCTTCTTATCAACCCGTTGACCTAGAACGGCACCAACGGCAAAATTGGATGCATCGCACATGATTTCAAATGGAAGATTCCAATCGGGCGCTTTGATAATTGGAGTAGTAGTGAGAGCGGTCTTTATCCTGCAAAAGGCCTCAAGACACGAGTCATCGAAAACAAAAGGTGCATCTTTCATAAGCAAAGAAGTCAAAGGCTTAGCAATCTTAGAAAAGTCTTTAATAAATCGTCTATATAAACCGGCGTGACCTAGAAAACTCCTCACCCCTTTAACATTTGTAGGTGGTGGCAAGTTCTCAATCACGGAGACTTTTGCCTTATCGACTTCAACTCCTATATTAGAAACAATATGACCTAGGACAACACCTTGTTCAACCATAAAATGACACTTTTCCCAATTTAAAACAAGTCTATACTCTTCACATCGAGTCAACACTTGATCAAGATTTTCAAGACAAGAATCAAAAGATGTACCATGGACACTAAAATCATCCATAAAAACTTCCATGGATTTTTCAATAAAATCGGAGAAAATAGCCATCATACATCTTTGAAACGTTCCCGGCGCATTACACAATCCAAATGGCATCCTTCTATAAGCATAGGTGCCATAGGGACAAGTAAAAGTGGTTTTCTCTTGGTCATCGGGATGAATAGGAATTTGAAGAAATCCGGAATGACCATCGAGGAAACAAAAATAAGAATGATGCGCCAATCTTTCAAGCATTTGATCAATAAAGGGAAGGGGAAAATGGTCTTTTATGGTGGCCGTGTTCAATTTACGGTAGTCTATACACATGCGCCAACCGGTAATAGTCCTAGTAGATATTGACTCACCTTTTTCTCCTTTAACAACCGTCATTCCTCCCTTTTTCGGTACAACTTGTACGGGGCTAACCCATTTACTTCCGGTTATTGGGTATATAATGTTAGCCCCATACAACTTGAGGACTTCCTTCATGACAACCTCTTTCATGGTGGGGTTCAACCTACGTTGACCCTCAACCGAAGGACGGTGGTCATCATCAAGGATGATCCTATGCATGCAAATATTTGGGCTTATGCCTTGGAGGTCGGCAATGTTATACCCGATGGCCTTTTTGTGCTTTCTCAAAACAATTAAAAGTTTTTCCAATTGAGGACCATCAAGGGTAGCATTGACGATAACAGGATAATTAGTTCCTTCAAGAAAAGCATATTTGAGGGAAGAGGGGAGTGGTTTAAGTTCAAGATTAGGAGGAGAAGATATCATACTCTTACCCACCGGTAGTGGTTCTACCTTTTCATCGTGCAAACATTCTTCTTCAAGAGGTGGAGAGTCAAATGGTTCCTCTTCTTGCTTATCATCATCTATCAAGCTATACTCAACCAAACTATCAATAACTTCAATGGAATTCATTTGTTCAATCATTGGTTGTTTAAGAGCTTGAGAAAGGGAAAACTCTACTGACTCGTTCCCTATGTTAAATGACAACTTTCCATTCTTAACATCAGCTATAGTACAACCGGTAGCCATAAAAGGTCGACCTAAGATAATGGGGGTAATAGTGTCTTCGGGCATATCCATGACAACAAAGTCGGAGGGGATGAAGAACTTACCAACTTGAACGGGTACATCCTCAAGTATCTCAAGTGGGTATTTGACGGACCTATCCGCAAGTTGAATCGACATACTAGTGGGTCTCATCTCCCCCACACTAAGTCTTTTGGCAATAGAATAGGGTAACAAACTAACACTAGCCCCAAGGTCGCATAAAGCTTGATTAACAACAACATTTCCTACCCGACAAGGGATGGAAAAACTACCGGGATCATCTAGTTTCTTTGGCATTTCGTTCATAAGAATGGCACTACATTGACCCGTGAGAGAGACACATTCTTTGTCCTCTATGGTTCTCTTTTTAGTCAAGACATCTTTCAAAAACTTAGAGTAGAGGGGCATTTGAGAAATTACCTCGGTGAAAGGTAAAGCTACCTCTACTTTCTTTAACATATCCACGAAACGGCTAAATTGAGCATTTTCCTTGTGTGGCTTAGCTCGCTCGGGAAAAGGCAATGGAGGGATAGGAACGGGAGTCGGTGGAACATTAGATTCTTCTTCTTCTTTGGCTAATCGCTCCGCCTCTTTTCTTTTGGCTTCTTCCGCTTCCATTTGCTCTTTCTTCTTTCTCTGTTCTCTTAATTCATTCTCCGCATTTTGGAGGATATCAAACTCCGCTTGTATTCCCCGGTTTTGTTTGGGGGAAGTGGGAGATGATTCTTGTGGTGCACTTGGTTGATTCACTTTGGATGGGGTAGTCTTGGTGTCCAAGTTCAAGTTCTTATATGGGTCCTCAAGTTCTTTGCCACCTCTCAAAATTACGGCATTTGCTTGGTGTGAAGGATCTTTTGGGTTTTGGGGTTGACCAGGCAAACCATGGGGTGGATGAATTGGTGCGGCTAAGGTTTTTGTTGCTTCTTGTGATTCCCAAACTTTTAGCCTTGCCTTGGTATCTTGATGTTCATTCCATAGTTGGCCAACGGTTCTTTGCAAATCATTATAGTTCTCCCATGAAGGACCTCCTTGACCAAATTGAGAATTGCTTGGTTGGCCATAAGATTGAGAGGGTTGATTGAATGGTTGTTGATTGTAACCTTGGTTACCATGAGAATTTCCTTGGAACCCTTGATTGTATCCATGGTTAAAGTGATTACCATGTTGATTTTGGTAATTGTTGTAGTTGTTAGGAACATGGAAGTTGCTACCTTGTTGATTGAAGTTGCTCCTTTGATGAGGAGACATATATGGGGGCATCTTTGGAGGACCTTGGTTAAAGGGCCTTTGTTGACTTTGATTAAATGGCCTCATTTGACTCCCTTGGGTGCGCGGCATCGAATTTTGAACATTTTGATTTCCATAAGAGAAATTAGGATGAAATCTTGTGCCGGCATTGTAGGTATTAGAAAAAGGATCAAATTGAGGTCTTTGCCCATATACTTGTATAGCTTGGACTTCATTTGGCTCTTCAACATAAACTTCTTCATTAGGAATGCAAGAGCTAGAGTCGTGGCCATGATTGCCACAATGATCACATTGAACTTCCCATGTTAATAGCTTTGGAGGTGATGGTTGCCTTGGAGGAACACTCCCTTGAATTTGATAAATACCTCTAGGAGTGGGCTTAGAATTCATGGCATTCATTCTCCTTTTCAATTCCTCAAGTTCCGTTTGGAATTTCAATTCATTAGAACTCGTAGATGAGTTTACTTCAACTTTCTTTCTAGAATCCCTCGATTGACCCATTCTAGTATCACTCCTTGCCATCTTTTCAATAAGATTCTTAGATGCCTCATCGGTGAGAGAAGAGAAGTCTCCTCCGGCAGCCGAATTGAGGTTTTCCTTGGTTCTCGATGAAAGGGTGTTGTAAAACATTTGGGTGGTTAGCCAATCGGGTATTCCATGATGTGGACATTTGCGCAACAAATCTCTAAATCTTTCCCAAGCCTCGCTTAGGCTTTCAAATTCATCTTGCTTAAAGGTTTGTATCTCCATGCGATATTGGTTGGTCTTTGACGGCGAAAAATATTTCTCCAAGAAGGCATTAGATAGTTGAGCCCATGTTGTGAAAGTATTAGCGGGATGGCCTTGAAGCCATCTACGAGCTCCATCTCTCAAGGTCTTCGGAAATAATAAACGATGCAATTGGCATGAAGTTAATCCATTGAGACGGGCTCCTACTAATTTTTCTTTGAATGAAGCAATGTGCTCTTGAGCATCTTCTTGAGAAAAGCCGTGAAATGTATCTTGTTGGACCGCATTAGTTAAAGAACTTTCAATTCATAGTTCTCGGGAATCTCTCCGAAATCGATGGGAGAGGGTGTTTCTTCATGTGTGAGTTGAGAGTGCAAACCTAGAGTCGCCATTGGTTGGATTGGTGGTGATGGTGGATTTGAATTTGGAGGATTTGGTGAGTTTGGAGGGGATGGAATTGGTGGTGGTGTTCTCGGCGATGGTGGTGGTGGTGGTGAATTTTGTGAAGTGGAAGGTATGGAAGGATTGTTTGGAGTGGAGTTATGTGATGTAGAAGGTGGAGAAGGTGGATGTGGTAGGATGGGATTAAGGTTAGGAGGTGATAATGAAGGATGTGGAATGATGGTGGTTGAGTTATTTCCTCGAAAACGCAATGCTCTAGTGAAGTCCTTTCCGGCTCCGGATCAAACCACCAGGGCGTGACGTGTTCCTGGGCATAAAACTCTATTAAACGGTGAGACTCCTAGCACCTCGCGGCACTAGGGAAAAGAGAGAAGGGAAAAGAATCAAACACAACAACTAAAAACACAACAACAACTAGCCGTTCCCCGGCAACGGCGCCATTTTGATCGCCTCCCAATCAGATCGGTCGTTAACGAAGGACGGGGGATCAAACGATATTTGTAAGACTCGGAATAACACAAAAACTACTAGAGTAATCGTGGTAAGTCGAGGTCGGTCCACAGGGAACGGTGTGTGTTTGTGAAGCTTAAGTGTTGTGTTTGATGTCTTAGAGAGGGGGGTTTTGTAAAGGTCGAGTCTATATTAGAGGAATAACTACGATGATGGCTTAGAGGTGGTCAATCTAGGGAAAAGGTGTTAGGGAGAAGTCGGGATTCGGTACTTGGAGTCTAAGAAGGTTGGAATCGAGTTTTTATCGCAATGTCGATAAACTCACCTAAATCCCGCTTTCGCGGCGAATGAGGGTAAGTCCCTAGTCATGGTAATTTCTACCCCGAGTTTCCCCATATTGATAGAAATTAGTCAAGGTCGGACTAAAACAACAATGACATAACACCACAAATAAGATAAACCAACATGCAAGCAACCCACCAACATCCCTATATTCAAATAATCCAAGCCCTCATCCCTAAACTCCCCAACAAGAAATCTACTCACACATCATTATGGAAATCATCACAACATGCATATTAATTAGATCTAGACAAGATGATGATGAGAAAACAACACAAAAACTAAATTAGAGATTAGAGAATGGAAGAGAATTATACCAACTATGTAGATCTATAATAAATAAGAAGATATCATAGATAAAGATTGAATCTTTATTGAATAAAGTGGAGAACTTGTCACTAATCCTCCAATAAACCCAACAAATCTTCAAATAATACTTGAATAACCCTCTTACAACTTTGAAATCTAAATAATTGTTGATGGAAACTTGTAGATCTACTACTAATTACTATGTAAACTACTAGAATTTTTGAGGATTTTTCTAGATTACTACTACTAATGGATGGTGTAATAGGATGGTGGAATGGTGTAATGTCTTCCCTTCTTAGCACAATGGAGAGGTGGTTTAGGCAATGAATTAGGGTAACATATATATAGTAATCTCTTAATGGGTTTTTAACCTAAAGCCCAAATCCAACTTTATGCTCCATTAGTGAGACAATCTCCCTTTGCATCTCCATGGGGTGAAACTTTGCCCTGCGGACTTGACGTCAATTCCCACCGGGTGAAAATTTCGCCCGGTGAGATTTTCTTCTTTTTTTCGCGTTTTCGGCACTTCTTCCCATCGGGCGAAATTTCACCCGGTGGGCGAAATTTCGCCCGGTCAGTTTCGCCCGGTGGGTAAGCTCGGAAAATCTTCGGGAGGCACTTTTCACCGTCGGGTGAAATTTTGCCCGGTGGTGTCTCACCGGGTGAAATTTCGGCCGGTCATTTTTCTGGCGTCGATTCTTGTCTCATTCTTCGTTTGTTCGATCGGATGGCTTTAAACTTTAAGTTGTTTGCTTTGCTCTTTGGACGGTTTTCCTTTCTCTTGTGCTCGTGGAAGCTCAATCGTGATTTTTGTAGCAAAACCTATCAAAATTGATAGAAAAACTACCAAAAACACGTAAAACGCACAAGAGGGACGCTAATGCGAGAAGGACGCAAAATATGGCGATAATCGCACTCAAGACTCGCAAAACGAGGGGAAAACGGGTCTAAATGGAGGGGAAAATGGTCTAAATTTGGCACACAACAACCGGTAAAGCAGAAGCTCCGAAGAATGAAGCCCGAATGGTCTCTTAAAGTCAAGGAAGAGGTTGATAAACAATTCAAAGCGGGTTTTATACAAGTGTCTGAATATCCAGACTGGGTTGCAAACATCGTGCCGGTACCCAAGAAGGACGGCAAGGTGCGAGTATGCGTGGACTTTCGGGACCTAAACAAGGCCAGTTCAAAAGACGATTTCCCGTTACCACATATCGACATATTGGTGGATAATACGGCCGACCATGCCCTTCTATCATTCATGGATGGGTATGCCGGATACAACTAGATTAAAATGGCAGAAGAGGATATGGGTAAGACCACCTTCATTACACCTTGGCCAGGGGTACTTACTGTTACACCGTCATGCCATTTGGGCTTATCAACGTCGGGGCCACTTATCAACGGACCGCCACTACTTTGCTCCATGACATGATGCATAAGGAAGTGGAGGTCTATGTGGATGACATGATCGTCAAGTCCAAGGATCGAAGCGGGCACATCTCGGCCTTAAGAAAGTTCTTCACCCGGCTACGTAGGTATAACATGAGACTGAACCCACAAAAATACAGTTTTGGGGTAACGTCAGGCAAATTACTAGGCCATATCGTTAGCCAACGCGGCATCGAGGTCGACCCAGCTAAAATCAAAGCCATCACTGAGATGCAGCCACTCAAGACCGAAAAAGAAATAAGGAGGTTTCTCGGGAAAGTCCAGTACATCAGCCGGTTCATTTCCAAGCTAACCATGGTATGTGAGCCCATTTTCAAGAAACTGAAGATCGGGGAACGGGTGCTATGGGACGACAAATGTCAAACAGCTTTCGATAAAATCAAGGAGATTCTGTCTGCTCCGCCGGTACTAATGCCACCTCAACACGGTTTGCCTCTGTCGTTATACCTAACAAAAACCGAGTCAGCCATGGGGGCTATGCTGGCCCAGACAGTTGATTCAGAAGAACGGGCTATTTACTACATCAGTAAAAAGTTCCTCGAGTACGAATGCAAGTACATGATGCTCGAGAAAACGTGCCTAACTTTGGTTTGGGCCACTAAAAAGCTCAGACACTACTTGCTCAGTCACGAGGTACATGTGTTATCCAAAATGGATCCTATCAAGTACCTATTCAAGAAACCCATCCTCAATGGCAGGATGTCCAGATGGACTTTAATATTATCTGAGTTCGACCTCAAGTTTGTACCATTAAAAGCCATCAAAGGTCGGGTAGTAGCCGAGTTCCTCGCCGATATCCCGATATCCGAAGAAGGCCACACTGATACTTGGGCCTTTTCTGACGAAGACATATTCCATACTAACACTGAAACATGGGATCTGTATTTTGATGGAGCATCCAACTTCCGAGGATTTGGGGTCGGAATTCTGTTAATCTCACCCCAAGGGGAACACACTCCTTTATCCATCAAGTTGGACTTCGACGTGACCAACAACGCAGCCGAATACGAAGCATGCATTCACGGGTTGCAAGCCGCCGCTGATTTAGGGGTAACAAACCTCCGGGTCCACGGTGATTCTTCACTGGTCATCAATCAAGCGCTCCAAAAATGGAAAACTCGGAACGCCAATCTCGTGGCTTACCAAGCACGGGTAAGGATTCTAGAGAAGCAGTTCCAGAAGGTAGAATATATCTACCTGCCCCGGGAGGAAAATCAGTTTGCAGATGCACTTTCCAAGTTAGCATCTTTACTGAACATCCCAGATCACCTGACCAGCATGCCAATCTGTGTCGAAAGGCGGTCCGAGCCGGCCTATATCCATGCCATTCAAGATATCGAGATAACTGATCCAGAACCTTGGTATCAAGCCGTCCTAACCTACCTGACAATGGGAGAATATCCCCCGGAAGCTGAAAACGGGGCCAAGAAGGCTTTACGAAGGTTAGCAACCCAGTTTGTCCGTACAGACGACGGGCAGTTGTACAAAAAGATGGCACATGGGGCTCTCCTCCTATGTATCGACAAAATACAGGCCGAAAAGGTCATGGCCGAGGTCCACGACGGTGAAAACGGTCCGCATATGAACGCCCATATGCTATCCCGTAAAATCATGAGGCTCGGGTATTACTGGAACACCATGGAAACAGACTGCCAGTTAGATGTCAAACACTGCCATAACTGTCAGATCTTTGGCAATGTACAGCATATGCCCTCTTCCCTATTATATACCATGACATCACCATGGCCATTTTCGACATGGGGTATTGACATAATCGGAAAGATGCATCCTTCCGGGACGGGAGGACATTGCTTCATTCTAGTGGCCATCGACTACTTCACCAAATGGGTTGAAGCCGAGTCATACCGTGTCTTGAACGCCAAGCACGTGGCCAAATTTATCCAAAATAAGATAATCTGCCGATATGGGATCCCTCACGAATTTATTAGTGATCACGGGACCCACTTTCAAGCTGAAACCACTGCATTGCTGACAAAATACAAAATTCAGAGGCATACATCTTCACCTTACCGACCTCAAACAAATGGAGCGGTAGAAGCGGCCTATAAAACAATATCACCATACTTAAAAAGATGGCTGAGAATTATCGGGATTGGCCCGACAAAATACCCTTTGCCTTATGGAGGTATCGAACATCGATCCGCACCGCAACCGGAGCAACTCCATATTACCTGACATATGGAATGGAAGCAGTCTAGCCGGTCGAGCTAGAAGTACCATCCCTAAGGATTTTGCTTGAAAGCCAGGTACCTGAAGCGGATTGGGTCCAAGCCCGATACGATTCGCTAGTCCTTTTAGACGAACGGCGATCCCGGACCCTCAACAATATCCAGGTATATCAAAAAAGGATTCAACGGGCTTTCAACAAACGGGTTACGCCCAGGAACATCAAGGAATGAGATTTGGTCCTAAAATCGGTTCGTGCCCTATTGCCGGTTGACCCAATAGGAAAATTTAAACCCAATTGGGCTGGGCCATAATTAGTCAAGAAGGTCCTATCAGGAGGAGCGGTAATGCTGACAGACTTGGACGGGAACGAGTTCGTCAACCCGACCAACTTGGACCAGCTGAAGCGCTATTACCCATAAACCCCTATCTCAATGTCATTTGCAAAAGTTTATAAAAATTTGTCTTTTTATAAATTTTCAAAATTCTAGACAAGTCAATGAGTTAGAATTAATTATTCTACCATCGCACATCTCGAATTAATAATCTTGATGTATTTCAGAAATTGCAAAAAAAAAAATCAATCAAATCAAATTTCGAACAACGTTTGGTTTGATTCCGCTAATTGTGGATACGTAGGCAACCCCTCAAAAGGGTACAACCACTGCAATAATGAAAAGACGGAAACGGTTTTCAAATAATACGTCTTTTATTAATATCTCGATAAACTCGGGGATTACAAAAAACAGAAAAAAAAAAAAAACACACGCCAAAACGACAAAATACAAAAAAAAATCACACCAAAAAATAATAGTAATATTCAAATAATAAAATAAGGAGACTAATATCCGGGTATCTTCCCCTTTCCCTTGTCCTTCGGGTCGCGTGGAGCCCGAGGTCGCCGAGGAGGGGATGAGCGTTCCCTAATCACAAGGGGGACCTCTTTAGCACGAACCCGTTTCTTCGATGACGGGTCTTCAATCACAGCCCAAGTCGGGCTCGCACCTGCTCGGGTAGCCTATCCCGTGGGCCAAGTCGGTCCTGCACGGCTAATCTGGGGCCCAGTCTCTTTTCCAAGTCAGTCTGGGGGCTCACCTTCCCCCAAGCACCTTTAGCACTAGACCCCCCAGCCTGAGTCTTGGTCTTCTTCTTCTGACCGGACATTAGACGAACTAGGGTAGCCGGAGTGTCTCCTTCATCAAAGAACCCCCTATTGTCTTTAGCTTGCTCCCTCCTCAGTAGGTCGAAGGCTTCGTCAACCTTCAAAGCAGCTCGGGCCTTGGCATCACCTACTTTGGTCCACTTCATATATGAGGCTGAAACCCAAATCGAATGGCGAGATTTGGAAACGGGCCAAGTGTGCCGGGTGTACCATCTCTGCATCCACGTATCGCACATCACGTCAGTCATTTGGGTAGGGTCACTCACAATGCTTCAACTTCTGGTATCCGTTGAGACCGTCCGTACTGCCTTAGTATGCGATCCGGGTAAAGATGAACTGTTTGCCTGAAAGATAAGATTACTTGGTAGCGGGCTCTGTCCCTCGGGTCCAAGCCGGACCAAGCATAGATGGGCCACCATGGCACAACCCATCGAATTAGCCGCCCACCGTGGATTAATAACACTTCGTCCCAATACTTCTGTGTAATCTGACGAGAAAAGTCAATGGCCCGTCTCCTTGTCATCACTTGGTTGTGACGGTAGTTGCTCGCATCAAGAGGAGGGTCTATCACTGATAACCTCTCATACAGCCAAATCTGAAAAAGGAAACAAAACATGAGATCCCGAGACGAAACAGGTGTCCGCCTGATGACACTCGATCGAGTGCCAGGGTGACTCGATCGAGTGGCATCCCTGGGAGCGAACAGAAGGCTTTTTACGAAGGCACTCGATCGAGTGCCAGGGTGACTCGATCGAGTGCCCACTGCAGTAGCCAAATTCTCGAAAAAAATCAAGAAATCGAGAAAAACAAAATTCAACATACTTGCAGCAAACGGGTACTTCCGGTGAGACGAACGGACGAATCCCTCTTGCGATTGTCCAAGCCTTGGATTACTTCACCCATGATCAGCCAAGCTGGGCTATGCTCCGTCTCCATTAAATCAACCACGGTTAGTAGACGGATATGACCCATACATGATAATAAGTCCATGTGACCCTCAAAGGCATATACATGGAGCATGCAAAAAGAAAAAGCCCTACGGCTATGAATGGACCTCACCCGGACATCGTGCGGATTCATAAACTTCTCGGCCAGATCAATCAGGGAGACCGTGTTGTCGTCCTGGGTCATTCGAGACACTTCATTGTGGGAGAGGCCTAAGAACTCTCGAAGCTTCCTCCTCTGATCATAGACCGAATATGGGACGGCGGGCCGAAGCATTGGGTTCCATCCTCCCACAACTGCAATCTCCTCAGGTAAAGGGCAGACTTCGCCCCGAGGAAAAGCAAAGACATGATATATGTCGTCCCAATAAGCCAAGCATGCATCCAAGAAATAGCGATCAACCACAATCTGACGAAACGGGTACAGCTGAGTTATGCCCGTCTGGTTCAAGACCACCCTATCAGCGTCCCTAAATTGTCGGGACCATGCCTGTAACATGGCGCTCAACCTATCAATTCTCATGCTAGATTTCCTAAGAGGATAAAGAGACTTTCTTTTCTTGCCATAAGGGAAATAAAGAGACTTTCTTTTAAGAAGGGATGATTTGTGATTATGAAGAAAATCAAGGGCGAAGAGGGGCTATATATAGCATTAGCCTTGCAAACCTCTTTCCATATCACTTTTAGGAAAAGTTTCCTAATCCTATTCGGAATCAGCCCACGAGCCTGGTCCCGATACTAGCACGGAAATATTCATCCCGAACTTTCCTAATTTCTTTAGGAGTCAAGTCTTTTCAAAAAAAATAAAAAATAAAAATTCAAAATTTCAAAAAAATTCAAAATTTCAAAAGTTTCAAGAAATTTCAAGCATTTCAAAAACTCAGGCTTTCAAAAATTCAAAAATCATTTTCCCCAGCACGAGTCATTTTACTACCTATGTGTTGCATGCATTTTTATGTGACTTATACTGGTACGACTCAAACAGGGACATGCAACCCACTCAATCTCCCCAGCATTTTCACGGGATGGGCCTACACACAGGCGCACCCAGGACTTACACGACAAGTCCAAATGCCCCACGGAGTATTATCATCAGCCCAGGTATGAAATCTAGCTTATGGCTGGCGAGCCCTTCACGCAAGTCTAATGGACTATAAACGACCCGAACGGAAGTCTACCAGGTCTTAACGGGCTTGGTAGCTATTCTAACTTTCGCCCTGTCCAAGCCTCAGTCAGAGTGAGGGCTCTGTAGACACCCGCATTTTGACTGCCAGGTGTCTATGGCAGTTTCCAAAAAACACCCGATGATGATCGGACGCTAACGTGTTTCTATGCGCTCAGATACGGGCTCAAATCTATTAGTTGCTGGCTAACGCACTTACGGAGTACAAATCTCACAAAATTAACCTCGAATCCAGGCCCAGTGGACCATTCCGAGTCAGACAAGACTAATTTGGGCCAAAACCGACACCGGAATTAAAACCGACTTTTAACGATTGGGTCAACCCCGGTCAAAGTCATTTCCAAGACACACAAAACAGCCCCTCACATCATCAAAAGTCCAAGTCAAACAAAAACCCATCAAACATCCAAAGTCAAGGTCCAAAAGACCGACCTGCGCGACCCAGCTGGGCCACTCGATCGAGTGGGCCTATTTCATGCCCGACTGCAGGCGTAACGGGCCACTCGACCGAGTTAGCTGCCTACTCGGTCGAGTAACCCTAAACCGGGTGCCCTAGCAATGCCTATATAAGCACCCCATGCAACACTCAATTACACATCTTTTTCAATCCCTACACAACCCTAATCTCAACCCTAATTCTACACTAAGCAATTCTACATTAGCAAACCCTAAACCTAGTTTTAAGAATCGAACCCTAACCACCATAACTTAACCTCCATAAAACCTCGAAGCTCCCGTGTTAAATCCACTACTACGAGCCTTATTCCGAGACAAGAACATGTAGGTTGAGGGTGCCAAAACCCGCTTCTTTCCTTCTTCTCTTCCTCCCATCGTCTTCCCTTTATTTTACGTTTTTTTTGTTTTTTTTTTTTTATTTTGTTCATCGCGTCATAATATCGATAATATGATTAGTACAAAACATTAAAATACTTGTCGATTTGTGTCGAATGTGAGTGATGGTGGGATAAGGAAAACCGAACATACAAGTGTACCGCACACATCGTTGACGGTCGCTTATCCCATCACCCCGATCGTTTGATTATTGAAACAAGTTAACTTAAACAATAATCCGTTTTATTTCATTTTCTTCATTATTCGAGTCGCATATTCACGTCGATTTTCAAAACAAACATTGTATTTTAATAAGGGTCGAAACCCGTTGACACGGATCCGACATCACAATCCCTAGGGATTTATCTCGATGTCGGAGAAGTCGAGGGAATCAAGTCCTTTAATTCAAGCAAAGAGTCGATTCCTTAGATTCGATACCAATTTCATAATTGGATGTCGAATCTAGCAATCTAGTCACATAAATTAATTAACGCGATTCACTCATATCGCGATAATTAATTTAAGACGACTAAAATCAATTTATTTTTCTTTTATTTGCACTCTAGTATTCCATATCGATTCAATAATCGAATATGGGATACTACGAGTATTCAAAATTAGAATCGAATATAAATCCCGCAATATTTATATTCGATTCAACAAAATCGACAATTTATAAAATCCGAGTTGAGCATAAATTGTGTAATATTTATGTCCGATTTGGTAGAATTGTCGAACTATCAAAAAATCAAAAGCAATTTCAAAATCAAATAATAAAATTGCAAGCGAACCTGGTTCGTACAGGTGTCACTCGACCGAGTGCCTCGGCCACTCGATTGAGTGACATCACAAAAACCGAGCAGAATACGTCTTCCGACCTCCACTCGGTCGAGTCTCGCAATGACTCGATCGAGTGGCGACGTACTCGGCCGAGTTGGTCAGTAACTCGGTCGAGTAGGGTCATGAAATCCGGACACAACCCTTTTTCAGAAGTCCACTCGGTCGAGTCCCTCAATGACTCGGTCGAGTGGCCCCTTTATCGCGTTAAACCGCGAGTCCTACAAGTTATTCGAGTCTCGTTCATATCTTTTCGTGATTTAGGTCAACACGTGTCTAATTAATCACGTGTATTACTATCTTTTCAAACCATGCATCACCTCGTCTACATCATTCAATTCAATTCAATTCAATATTTGCACACTACAACAAATTGCCACTTGCGCCACGAATTATGCCACGGTAATTTGTTATTCGTGGCTAATTTTTACCTAGCCACGGGAAAATTTTGATTCACTACCTGAGAAAGAATATATGCCACGGGACAATTTTTCCCGTGGCTAAAATTCACTTGCGCCACGAATTTTATTAAAGTCGTGGCCAATAATCACTCTTGCCACGAAAGTTGCCACACCCGTGGCAAAAATATATTTAGCCACGAATTTGTTCTGTGGCAAATATTTTTTAGCCACGATGTAATTAACTTCCGTGGCGAAATTATTTTTTAGGCACTGATGTAATAAACGCATGTGGCTAATGTGGTTCTTGTAACTTTAATAAATTGCTTTCAAGTTAAGCCAAATGTCAAATTTCGGTCTTAAAAAATTCCTTAAAATTTAAAGTTATAGAAAATATGAAATTAAATAAAAAATTTAAATTTGAAAATATTTTATCAATCAAAAAAAAATTGTTATTCTTTTATTTACTTTTAAAAAAAAATTGTAAAACAAAATACAAGTAAAGAAAACTTTGGTTGTCTAATTTGTTGATTTTCAACTAATTATAATTTTTGAAGTCATTAATTTCTCTTAATTTGACAATATGTTTAACTAAAATTATATAATCTAAAGTATGACTTTTGAAAGACTGGATGACATTTAAATACTGTAATATATATGCTAATATGCGGCGTACATAGCATATCAAGTAAAAAGAAGTATGTGATTTATCATCCATCGTTGACATGTCTAATATTATTTGAGATCTTTCAGTTTTACCGCTTAATTAATTAATTAATTAATTTTTTCACATGTATTAAACCTCTTTTTAAGAAAAAAAATACTTTAAAAGAAAGGGAGCGAGCATGACTCATAACCTCAACTTTCGAGCGTTGTATTATTTTTTTTTCAAATTATTGATTTATTTTCTTACAATATTTTCAGTGTGAAAAAAATCATTTTTTTAACTCATATTTAAGAATTCTAATCGATCAATATTTTTTTTATGGAATTAACTTTGACTATGAAAATAATGATTAGTTTTGTAAATTAATTGTTTTCAAGTTATTTGGTTTGGAAGAAAGATTAATGTTTTGAAAAGTCGTACCTAAGTTTAATAATCAGTTAAAATTATTTTTCAAAAAAAGAGAGGTATAATTGAGAAAAACAAATAACTTACAAATACATGTAAGAAAATCTAATAATTAAAGACCACTAGTGAGAAAATAAAAAATTAATTTATCGTCAACTGTCTAATTCAATAATTATTTTATAATATTATTTGGAAGATATTTTAAAAAATTAATATAAAACAAAATTAATTTAATGAAAAATAAAATTCTGGTAAACCTTAGAGTAGACAAGAGGAAACTCGATGGTGATAAAAACTAATGAAATAAAATAACCACCGCTAGTTCAAAGCAAATAAAATATCTAATTAAGCCAATAACGAAAACAAAAAACATATGGAAAGAACAGGCAATAAAAGAACGTGAAAAATAGAAACTAAAATACAAATATAGATAAATAAATGAAATCATGAGTCCAAAAGTCAATTTCGAAACTTGATTTTTATTACCGGAATAATTTTTTTAATTATAAATAGTAAATCATTGAGGAAAAACCAATTAATTACTCAAAAGTAAATGTAGTTTGTGGAAAAAAAACATTTTAAAGGATTCGAACAATGATTATGTCAACAAAGTTAAAATTCATTTCTGGTAGCTGGGCATAAGAACTCCACAGTTAAGCGTGCTTGAGTGAGAGTAGTGTTAAGATGGGTGACCTCCTGGGAAGGTTCTTTGACTCGGCTATAAAGCTAGTAACCGTTTCAGATGTGACTACTCTAGAGGTAGAGAATTCTTACGGTTATTAATTAATTAATTTATTATATATTTTCACCGAAATAAATGTTTCAACACAAGCGTAATTAGCCACGAGATAACCCGTGGCAAAAAGTTAATTCTAGCCACGGGAGACTCCGTGGCAATAAAATCAATACTTGCCACGGTTTTTTTTTTCCGTGGCTATTTGTTCGCCACGGCCACTTGCGCCACGTATGAGTTTTCCGTGGCAAAGTACTTTAGCCACGAAAATTTTGCCGTTTTGCCACGAATTTAGCCGTGGCCCAAGTGCTCATTTGTAGTAGTGGCACAAACCGTTATTATTCGTTATATCGTTACCAACCGTTTGTTGTTTCCTTTGTCAATTTTTGTCGTTTATTTTATCGTACTAAATGAGCCCGCATGCTAAAATTCAACTTCGACAAAGAATTAATTGCATTAAATTGGCATAGAAACCCTCTTTTCAATTTCTCACATGCTTAGGAAAACAATGTTTGCATAAGCATTTTCATCGTCTAACTAACGCGCGTATTAGAAAGTCACTCGAATTCTTAGTAGAGGCCGCTAAGTGCGGGCGGGGTTGGGTGTCCTTTGTGGGCTTCCCAACACGTACCCTCACCCCTTACTTAGAACCTCGGTTTTCCGGATGCCCGAAACCGTTGGCGCACGAGAATCATTCAATACACGATATCCGATAATGTCGGTATCGGTATCAAATGCAAAGGGACGAGCCCAATAAACTCTGACATCGAAAATGGGCCGTATTTTGTATACGGCCCACTACGACAAAGAGTGGGCTCGAATGGTTCCGAATAACCACAAAATTCGGTGGCGACTCCACATAGACCTAAATTTCAATTCGATCCATTCTCATATGGAGATTCATTCGCCTACCCAAACCCGCGCGTGGCCGCGTCGGGGTGGACCTATGTCATGTCCACAAGATCGCGCGCAATAAATCTGGGATATTTATTTCTCAACGTAAGTATGCCCTTGACATTCTTACCGAAACCGGCCTACTTGGTTCAAAATCAGCATCTGTTCCAATGGAGCCAAACCACCGTTTCGCCTTATCTACAGCTGCTCTCTTAAATGACCCACAACCATATCGTCGTCTTGTGGGCCGCTTAGTTTACCTTACCATCACTCGCCCGGAACTCATTTATTCCGTTCACATATTAGCCCAGTTCATGCATGCTTCGACAACCGACCACTGGAATGCGGCACTCCAGGTCGTCAAATATTTAAAAAATTCGCCGGGACAAGGTCTTCTACTTCGGTCTGATAGCGATCTTTCTCTTCACGCTTACTGCGATGCTGATTGGGCCAGTTGCCCTACTAGTCGACGATCTATTACTACATACCTTGTATTCTTAGGCTCTTCTCCTATTTCATGGAAAACGAAGAAGCAATCAACGGTCTCTCGTTCTTACGCTGAAGCCGAATACCGAGCTATGGCTTATACAACTTGTGAGCTTAAATGGCTCAAAGGATTACTCATCTTCCTCGGTATTCCTCACAACCACCCTATTGAACTCTATTGTGAGACAGAAATGGCCGAAGATGAAAAACCAACGACACCCTTGATCGCACCAACATCATCAATGTCTTCATCAAGAACTAAGCTGCCTGATTTCAAACAATCGGTGAGGTTGAAGTATGTTAAGCTTGGTTACCATTACCTTATGAAACATGCGATGTACCTTTTCCTCTCTCCTGTTGTCGCTATACTAGCCGCTCAACTCTCAACATTTACGTTTAAAGATATTTATCTGCTGTGGGAGCATCTTCGGTATAACCTCATTTCCGTCATTATATGCTCAACCCTAATCGTGTTCTTGTCTACTCTGTACTTCATGACCCGCCCTCATCATGTTTACCTCGTCGACTTTGCATGCTACAAACCGAATGATTCACTTAAGTTCTCTAGACCTACCTTCATGGAGAAATCCGAGACTTATGGTTCGTTTTCCGACCAAATCCTCGCATTTCAGAGGAAAATCCTCGAGAGGTCCGGCCTTGGGGAGGATACTTACCTTCCCGAGGCTTTACATAACTCGCCTCCAAACCCGTCTATGGCTTTCGCTAGGAAAGAAGCGGAAGAAGTGATGTTTGGTGCCATCGATGAGCTCTTGGCCAAGACAAATGTAATCATTTTAAACCATTTCCCCATTTTATTAACTCGGGAATGGCGTATATATTATGGAGTAATTATGGTGCGAATTTCAAGACATTTAATTTCGTGACCTAATCGGACCAAAAAACGTGGATAATAACATTCAAAAAACGGACCAAAGTATCCCGAAATGTGACGGGCTGACCTGGGCGACCAAAATAAGAGGAAGTAAGCTGCAATGCAAGGTGTTACGGGCTGTGATAACGGCCACCATTTATTATGTGTGGAGACAGAGGAATTCGTGCAGAATTGAGGGAATGGTCCAACAACCGGAGTATGTTGTGAAGATGATTAAAATGGATGTGCGCAACAGAATAATGTGTAAGATCAGAAAGACGCTAGATGGCTACGTAATTTGATGTAGTCATATTCTTGTGTAAATGATTATTAGATTAATATATACTTACATTTCACCAAAAAAAAAAAAAACATTCAAAATCGACAATTTTCGACAATTTTTCTGAATTTTAAATGCTGCTTGTTTAAACCATTTAGAAACAACCGGTATGCGTTGAAATGACTATTAACAGTTAGCGAATGATCGAAGACGACTTAAAATCGAATATATAGCATGTTTCGTCAGATTTCTACACGAGTCGAAAAGTACTTATAAGGCCTCTAAATGTCTTTATTTTAACACGGGAATGATGTATATATATTATGGAGTAATTATGGTGCGAATTTCATGACATTTATTTTCGGTACCTAATCGGACCCAAAATCGTGGACAATAACCTTCAAAATCAACAATTTTCGATGATTTTTATGAGTTTTATTTCATGCTTGTTTTAACTATTTAGAAACAACCGATAGGCATTAAAATGGCTATTAACAGTTATCAAAGGATCGAAAACGACTTAAAAGCGAGTATATAGCTTGTTTCGTCAAATTTCTGCACGACTCGAAAAGGACATATAAGGCCTCTAAATGTCATTATTTTAAACCATTTTCCCATTTTATTAACACAGGAATGATGTATATATTATGGAGTAATTATGGTGCGAATTTCAAGACATTTAATTTTGCGACCTAATCGGACCAAATAACGTGGATAATAACCTTCAAAATCGACAATTTTCGATGATTTTTATGAGTTTTATTTCCGGCTTGTTTTAACCATTTAGAAACAACCGGTATTCGTTGAAATGACTAATAACAGTTATCAAAGGATCGAAGACGACCTAAAAGCGAGTTAATAGCTTGTTTCATCAAATTTCTGCACGACACGAAAAGGACTTATACGGCCTCTAAATGTCTTTGTTTTAAAATATTTTTCCATTTTATTAACACAGGAATGATCTATATATATATATATATATTACGGAGTAATTATGGCGCAAATTTCAAGATATTTAATTTCGGGACCTAATCGGACCAAAAAACGTGAATAATAACCTTCAAAATCGATAATTTCGACGATTTTGTATGAGGTTTATTGGGGGTGTTGCTACACGCAGCGCGCGTTTTACTCGACGTAGTACGATATTTCCAATTTTGCCCCTCTCATTTCCCCTCACGTCAAATTCTTCTTTTCTTTTCCTTTTTTTTTTTTTTTTTTTTTTTCTTTTCTCCTCCTATTCTGTCCAATCTATTTGACTTAACCCATTACTTTATTTTTTACTTTTATGCGTACATGTTCTTTTAGCTTTGAAGCTAGTATATTTGTTTTAATTTGTATAGTTAGAATTGGAGGTGAATCAATGGTAAATGAAAAAATTGGACATTTTCTAGAACCCTAATTTCAATAAGTAGGGACTGGAGCGGAACGATGATAATTAAAAAAATTGGACGAATAATCTAATTTCAATAATTAGGGATTGGAGGAAATCGATGATAATTAAAAAAATTGGACGATTTCTGAAACCTTATTAATTTCAATAATTAGGGATAGGAAAAAATTGATGATAATTGAAAAAATTGGATGATTTCTAGAACCCTAATTTCAATAAATATGGATAAACGACAATTCATACCTGTTTTTCTATCAAACTTATATCCATACTCTTATAAATTTGATAAATTGAATGGATCGTATCATAGTTAGAACTTAGAATGAATTGTTGATGATTGAAGTACAATAGATCTAGACTAAAGAGGGTTACAGAGTAATATGAATATTTCTATTTTTTAGTGAAGGATGTATAACGGAAAACTATATGCAAAAAGTACTGCGTCGAGTAAAATTGGTACTGCGAAGAGTAATTCCGCTATTGTATGCAAATACAATGATAAAAGTTATGAAAACTTATTGGGTTGCTAATTAAAATCTATTTTGTATAGATAATTAACTAAAAAAATATCTATAAATACCGTGCATACATGCACGAGTCTATACTAGTTTTTATTAACTCGTTAATTATCTAATTGTTTGTTTAAAACGTGTTTAATATATCAATTTAGTGTCAATGTAGTTGTAATTAGTTTATATTATTATCGAGTTTTAACCAACCGATACTCTATAACATGTAAATGTAATATTATTTTGAGAATTAATTGCAAGGAAAAAGTCGTCATTTTATGTAATTCTGTATATTGCCTTATGAGAAATAGGTTTTAGTTTATTACGATAATCAAAAAAGGCGGTTTTATAATCAAGTTTTAATATACCGATACTCTATAAAATGTAAATGTAATATTAGTTCGAGAATTAATTGCAGGAATAAAGTTGTCATTTTACGTAATTATCGTCGATGGTAAGTAGTAAAGCGCCGGTTTCAAAATGACATATAGAATGCCGTCCTTACAAAATTCGGTGAAAGACCATAGAGTTTCTTCTTTTCCTTGGAGTGGATTCGTTGAATACTTTGTATAAATACGTTAATCAACAAAACGAAGACGTCAAGGTGGACGTGCCGGAGTGGTTATCGGGCATGACTAGAAATCATGTGGGCTTTGCCCGCGCAGGTTCGAATCCTGCCGTCCACGGTTTTGTTTTACTTTCTAAATTTCACATTCCATTTGGTGTGACTCTTTGTTTTACACCACGTAAGTTTGGCCTTCTCGGCTAGCTACATTATAGCTTCAATTTTATGAATTTGATTAAACAATTAATTTGGAAGATAGAACACGTAAATATGAAAGCGCTTAATTGATTAATTATCGTATATATCTCATCTCAATACGTTTTATTCATTACATCAAGCAAAACTTAGGTAATAGTATGACTATAATAATATATAGTCTTGTAAGTATATTTGTAATCCATATAGTATTATATATGGTTAACTTAATTAATTAAGAGGTCATTCCAAAGTGAGACTGGAGGAACTTGACGACATTAGCATCCAACTGGAAGGCCTTGGCTAGAACATCGACTGAGATAGGGGGCTGTGCACCAAACACGGCGTTGGCAATGGTGACAACACCCGGGTTTTGGCTGCTCAACCCGGCAATAGCAACAGCCGGGGTTTTACCAACGTTAAACTGAAAGTGAATGAGACCCTGAGGAAACACGAAAACGTCTCCTTCGTTTAAGACCTTGGCAAACAACTGGTTTCCGCCACTTGCAAGGTTGGAGGTCACAAACCCGACATAGAGGGTTCCTTCAAGGACGGTCAAGACCTCGGTGGCACGAGGGTGGGTGTGGGGTGGGTTGAGCCCGTAGGGTGCCAAGTCGATCCTAGCCAACGCTATGCCGAGGGTGTTGAGCCCGGGCAATTGAGTTGCTGTAACCTGTGTCACATTCACCCCTATGTTGTTGGTCTTTCCGGGTATGTTTAGCCCCTTGTACAAAAAGTCGTCTGCGGTCGCTTCCATTGGATTCTTGCAAAACATCCCGTTCACAAACACTGCGTGCATGCATGCATGCATCCAATAAACAAACCGTCATTCCAGTATGTAGAAGCTTATTTATTTAATTAACCAAATTGAACATTATTCATGCGTTTTAACTTAATTAAATTATATTATTCACATATCGATATGTAAACAGACTATTACGAAGTATATTGGATAAGAAGTTTCGTAAATTATCAATGTATTTCTACAATAAGTAAGATACGTAAATAGAGCAAAGAGATTAGATGATGACATTAAGAGAATGAAGACGTACGTGCTTGGTTAGGGTCCTTCACCCCGACGCAGAAATCTTGAAGTTGGGTTGGATCAGTAGCATGAGCCACAAAGGATGTGAAGGCCATGAGGGCCAGAACAACAACAATAGTGTTAGGGTATGCCATATTATTCTTGATTAATTGCTTGCTTGCTGTTAGTATTTTTATTAAGTTAATAATGTTATTGTCGTACTAGCTACTTGTTGCTTTTGGTAGTTCAATTGTGAATTGTGATGATAATAGGCATCGTAAAATCACCTATTTATAGCTCATCATATGATTCTTAAACAACTGTTCTTAATTTGAAGTGGTCGTACGTTTAGCATTGCAATGGTCTGGGTCATTGGTAACTTAATTAATTCTTGACATATTCAAACTTGATTATTACTGTACTGTGCATGTACTAATAAGTCGCTGCATGCATGCAATCTAGGATGGACTATTTCTCCACTATTAATATATTATTACTACTATTAATCCTATCAAGGATTAACCCTAGTTACTACTCTTTTCGTATCGATTATTATTATTCTTTGATTAAAATACTATTCATAATTCTTTGAATAAATTAATTAGGTCATACAATTATACGAAGTCATTACATTACTGAGCTAAAATTAATGAGAGGCCGCCTCTTTTAAGTTTTTGTGAACCAAGAACCGCTCCAGCACACTCTTCCATTTATTCAACTCTTTCGTCCGTCTCATTTATTTCTTTAGATTTGTTTTTTTAGACAATATCTATAAGTGGAGAAAATCTTAAAAATAATTTCTAAGATAGTATGTATAATATATATTACTGGTAAACACCTTTTGAGTTAATGTATTAAATTACGAGTATAAATCATCCAAGGGACTACCCTTGGTAATTAATATTGTCCCATTTAATCAACCACTCTAGAATTTTCAGAGAGGAGTTGTTTATGTTCATGTCACTGATGATGAACTAATCCAAAGAAATTTTACCAACTTTCAATTACTTTTCAATGAACCATATAAAATGATACTCGATCTTGTAGTTGGTACTACAAGATGAGACTTTTGCGAGAGTTAAATAGACTACGAGTACATTAGTTGATGATGACTCTGTCTCAATTTCTAGTAACAATTGGAACAATGTGGCATTACTATGAGTATGAGTTTGAGTAGGTCTATCGAAGGATGTCTCCCATTAAATTAGTGAAAAACACGACATGAAAAATAAAGTTTACGTAACACTTTTATCTCATATTATGTGAAGGTCTCTCAATAACGTCATTAGAGTCTGTTTTCTAAAAATTGTGTATTAGTTTATGAGAGAACCTAATCTTGGTTCCTTACCAAATGGAAGCACAAGCATTTGGACCAAGATTTTCTACCCGGCCCATGTCAGATGATAATGCTTGTCGGGCTGTAACTTTTATGAGTGATGTTATGATGCTACGTGCTAGCTTTCCAATGAAACTTGAAACTTGGAACTTGTTTTGGTAAAAATTTACCGGTTTTATGATCTCGGTTGCGGGTTAAAGCAATCGTTCTATAACTACGGGTTGACGAAACGATATCGAATCTAGTAAACAAAGAACAACGAAAAAAAAAGAGTGACACACGGAATTTTGGTGACGCGGAAACCCGATGTGGGAAAAACCGCGGGGGGAGTCAGAATCCCGCCAATATTTTACTATGGCCAAAAGAATGACGAAAAGTAGTAAAAATACAAGTATTTGTGATTGATAATAATTAGCTATGGAGTACTATATATTTTGCTTGATGGTAGTGTGCTGAGAGTATGTCGGATGATCTTTTCCCTTGGTCTTGCTTTGCTTTATATAGTAGTGTAGACACCCGCATTTTGACCGCCAGGTGTCTATGGCAGTTTCCAAAAAACATCCGATGATGATCGGACGCTAACGTGTTTCTATGCGCTCGGATACGGGCTCAAATCCATTAATCGTTGGCTAACACACTTACGGAGTACAAATCTCACCAAACGGACCTCAAATCCAGGCCCAGTGGATCATTCCGAGTCAAACAAGACTAATTTCGGTCAAAACCGACACCGAAAATAAAACCGACTTTTAGCGACCGGATTAAAACCCGGTCAAAGCCGTTTCCGAGTAGCTCACCCACGATCCACCTCCAAACGGGCCATCGAATCAAGTCCTTTTTTATTCAAGTAAAGCGTCGATCTTAGATTCGATACCAATTCCATAATTGGATATCGAATCTAACGATCAAGTCACATAAATTAATTAACGTGATTTGTTCATATCACGATAATTAATTTAAGACGACTAAAATTGGTCTTTTTTTATTTTCACTCTAATATTCCATATCGATTCAAATAATCGAATATGGGATACGATGGGTATTCAAATTTAGAATCGGGTATAAATTCAACAATATTTATATTCGGTTCAACCAAATTCGCGATTTATAAAAAACCAAGTCGAACATAAATTGTGCAATATTTATGTCCGATTCGGTAAAATCGTCGAACTATCAAAAATCAAAAGCAATTTCAAAATCAACAATTAAATTGCAAACGAACCAAGTTCGTACAGGTGCCACTCGACCGAGTGCCTTAGTCACTCGATCGAGTGACACCCTAAAATCGAGTCAGAATGCTAATTACGACCACCACTCGATCGAGTGACCCATAACGATTACCACAATAAATCGTACATTATTCTATTTTCAAAACCCGATAGTATTTCTCGACTTAGGTCAACACGTGCATAATTAATCACGTGTATACTATCTTTTCAAAACATGCCTCTCATATTTGCATCTTTTCATCTCATCTATTATTCGCGCAAACCGTTATTATTCGTTATACATTACATCGTTACTAACGCGTTTGTTATTTCTTTTTGTCAATTTAATTATTGTTCGTTTATTGTACTAAATGAACCCACATGCTAAAATTCCACTTTGACGTAGAATTAATTGCATTAAATTGACATAGAAACCCATTTTTCAATTTCATTCACATGCCTAGGAAAAACAATGTTTGCATAAGCATTTTTTCCCGTTTTACTAGCACGCGTATTGTAAGTCATTCGAATTCTTAGTAGAGGCCGCTAATGTGCGGGCGCGGTTGGGTGTCCTTTGTGGGCTTCCCAACACGTACCCTCACCCCTTACTCAGAACCTCGGTTTCCGGATGCCCGAAACCGTTGGCGCACGAGAGTCATTCAATACACGATATCCGATAATGTCGGTATCGGTATCGCAATGCAAAGGGACGAGCCCAATAAACTCTGACATTGGAAATGGGCCGTATTTTGTATACGGACCACTACGACATAGAGTGGGTTCGAATGGTTCCGCAACCACAAAATTCGGTGGCGACTCCACATAGACCTAAATTTCAATTCGATCCATTCTCATATGGAGATTCATTCGCCTCCCCAAACCCACGCGTGGCCGCGTCGAGGTGGACCTATGTCATGTCCACAATTTGGCGACTCCGCTGGGGATTAAGTGATGCGTGACTTATCATCGGCATCCTCAGGGTGAGACTCGAATAGAAATCATTTGACAAATACAATACGCGTTTTAGTTCTACGGTTCATGCATAACCTATATTTTCCCGGGCCGGTACTCGCGACCGACGTCCCACTATACCGTTGATGTACTCCAATATGGATATGTCAAAAGGTGTCCATAGTCGATTCGAGTGGGTTTCGCGGCATGTTCTAAGATCAACTCGACTTAGGAAGTCCGTCCCGATCAACGTCTAGACTATGTACACTGGTATAGACCCCCTTATAGACCGACCGAGACTTAGTATAGAGCATACATGGCGTCGTTATAATGCTTGTGTGACTACGTGCTACTTGGTTTCCGAGTCGTTTTCAAAAAATCGTCAATTTTTCAAAATTGCATCCTTTTCAAACTATTCGATTTCAAAACCCGGGACACATACCGAATTTAGGACTTATGATTTTACTCAAAATAGCCTATTTTCTAGACGGTATGCTGCCCAATTCAAAACTCGAAAAACATTTCGAACTTTCAAAACCCGTGGCCCAATGACTTTTCGTCCTTTTTCGGAAATTTGGGCCATCCACCGAGTTTACTCGGTCCTTTTTTGCAAAAATCATCAATTTTCAAAACCTTCCACTTCTAGGACTTCCCATATTTAGCAGTGTCGGGTCGTGTCTTAAGTTGTCAAGGTCTATAGCGTCGAAACTCTGTCGATCTTACATCACGAGTTTCTTCCCCTTCCCAGTCCGCCTTATTAGACTAAGGCAAGGCCCACCTACGTAGGACAAACCCCTACAAAGGAGGGCCCATCAACACAATCGAGTCCAAAAGTCTGGGGATGTCTCACGTGAACCTTCCTTCGAACAGGACTAGGCCCACCCGCCGAATCCAAAGGAAGGTCCACCTTTCACAAGTCACCCGTCCAGGTGTCTTTTCCGAGTCAACCTTTTACAAGGCACAGCCCTATAACAAAAGGTTCACGGTCCTTACGTCTAAGGGTCACTCGTCCAACACTGGAGGCTTAACAAAATTATCGATCCCACTTGGGGGCTACCCCCTTGGCAGGGCGATCAATCACGGTTGCCCTAAGGGTCATGTTTTACACGTGTCTCACATAACCCACCTTTGAGTCACTTAGATGCCACACCATCTGAGTCCTTAGTCTCACTTGGGGGCTATTCGTCGACGGAGCGATTAATCACAGTCACTCTAAGAATCGCACCCTACACACTCGTCTTAGGAGGGTCTAACCCAGGTCAAACATGGTCGCCCCATTTTCGGACTCACCCTTCTGCAGCTCGAGCCTAATTTGCGGTCGTTACCTCGTCTAGGTCAACATTCAAGTATCCCGATCCGAGAGTCTTTGTCGACTCGTCACCCCGGGCCGTGTCTAGTTTGACTCACTCTCTTGCGCAAAGCCGAGTTTAGGCGAGTTCTAACACCCGTCGTTTCTTCCGATCAGGGACCCTATGAACGAGACACTACCAAACCACAACAAATCCCACACCGTCAAGAAAGGGGATATCCAGGGGAGTATGCTTATGCTATCTTGCTCCATTAACAACATCTTCTCGAAAATCAATACCGCCCTAGATAACCTAAGTTCCAGGGTAACCACTATCGAAGAAGACCTTGTAAGAACCCGATCTCGTCTGACACAGCTAGAGCGGGCAAGGCAGCCGATCACCCAACTGAGCCATTTGAAGGGTGAGCACTCTTACGAAACTGTCCGATACCCTCAAGATGGCAAGGCCGAGAGAGGTAACCCTCAAGTCACCTCTCCAAAAATCAAGAACCAGTCAAAGGAAAGGACATTTACCCGCTTGGATATGTCCTACACCGTCGCTTTCCAGAGGTTAGTTCCAAAGGGCCTAGTGCTACCTATAGGCCCAACAGCCGACCCACCTATGGAGAAACGTTCCAAAGCTTGGAACGCCGAGCATTACTGCAAATTCCACAGAGGGAGGGGACACGATACCGAACAATGTTGGAAGCTGAAACACCTCATTCAAGACTTCCTCAATGCCGGGAAGACTCCCGTTTTGGAAACATTGTCACTTGCAAAGCCCCTCGTGGACTACACAGGGCCCGACGACCGAAGCATCCAATCTACCTCTCATGCACCCAAGAGTCCGGATTTGATTTAAGTCCGAGTCTGAGTCTAAGTCTAGGATGTTCTATTCCAAAGTCAAAGTCAAAGACAGAGTCAGAGTCAGTTGTATTCTGTCCTCTTTTTCAAAATTCAATAAAATCAGCTTTCAATATTCTTTCTCATATATACTTTCCTTATGTGTTTCCGAGAACATGATGAACACCATCATACACTGTGAGCACACGCACGTGACTATTATAGGCACATCTATAATGACTGCAGGAAACCGAGCCCGTGTTTTCTTTTTTTACCTATTCCGTGTCTGGTATAGAAAAACCACATAACTACCCGTAGCAGGAGCGGTATCGAATCCTATGACAAATCTAGGTAATCTCCTAGTTTGGGTTCAAGACGGGAGGCAAGCCCATTTCCCACAATAAAACACCCCTCCAACAAGACTAATCAATCCCTACCTTAGGTGTTAGTCTGACCGGCAAAAAAAACGAAAGAACACTGGACAAAAAAAAATCAAAAGTCAAAAAAAAAAAAAGAAAGAAAACTGGACAAAAAAAATGGAAAGTCCATGGAAAAAAAAAGCAAAAGGCCAAAACAAAAAAAAAAACAGGCCATCATCAAAAAATCAGAATACCCATGACCGTGGTCAACGGTCAATTCCAGTGAAAGCCCCATGACCAGGGTACGGTCCAAATTATCAAAACCCATGACCGCGGCTAAGAGGTCAATCAAAAAAATTAAATACCCATGACCGTGGACAACGGTCAATTCAAGGGAAAATCCTTTGACCGTGGTACGGTCAAATTCAAAATTATCCATGTCATCCAATAGGGGAGTGACAATCAAGCTGGTCAGCTAACACCACACTCAGCCTTCCCACATTACAACCCTCAAGACCTTCCCGAGACCCAGGCCAGAGACAGCCCGGAATTTTGAGGATTCAAGCTCCATAGCATACCCCTAACAATTAGGGCCAGACATCAAAACCAGATCCTGCATTATCAAACCGGCTCTCGAAGCTTTAGCTCCACAGAACCGAGCTCCAGATTTCGAGTCATCAAGGCCATTTACTTCATTATCAAACCGGCTCTCGAAGCCTTAGCTCCACAGAACCGAGCTCCAGATTTCGAGTCATCAAGGCCATTTACTTCATTATCAAACCGGCTCTCGAAGCCTTAGCTCCACAGAACCGAGCTCCAGATTTCGAGTCGTCAAGGCCATTTACTTCCTAGCACCACATTCCCAAATACATCAATTCTCCGAGAGCAAAACTCGTTAAAATCCTCGAGAGCAAAACTCGTTAAAATCCCCGAGAGCAAAACTCGTTAAAATCCCCGAGAGCAAAACTCGTTAAAATTCCCGAGAGCAAAACTCGTTAAAATCCCCGAGAGCAAAACTCGTTAAAATTCCCGAGAGCAAAACTCGTTAAAATCCCCGAGAGCAAAACTCGTTAAAATCCTGTCTCAATTCCTCTCATCCAAACCAGTTACCAACCCCGAACACGGGAACTCAACTTGCAGTCGGCATAGAACATGCCCAAATAGTTCACACCACCTCTGGGGGCTACCCCGGAGAACGCTCACAGTCACAGGATTAATATCCTAACCATTCAAGCCCTTTGATCAAGACATCACTGGGAATGCACCTAGCCTACACCATCGCTATGGCTAGTTACACACAAAGTCCTATTAGCTTAGGCACCATAATATATCTCTCAATCCAATGAACTACGGCTTGGTTTGATTTTACTACACGTGAATACGTAGGCAGCCTTTCAACAGAGGCACAACCACTCACATTGACACACATTCGAAAAGCATTATCATTCCGGGCACGACACTGTCATGTTCTCAGTAGCTAGCTTTGTCGTCCTGGGGGCTTTTCTTAGACAGGAAACCTCCATCAACTCACAAAATCCAGATAAATCCAAAAAAAATCTAGCCTCCTTTCTGTAGTGTGTCCTAGTACTCGGCTCAGTCAAAGACAAGAATCTGTCAGAACTCGAGGCATCACCCACTTTGGAAAAGTATCCTAAAATAGGAAAAAGGCACCAGACTAAAACAGTCTCATTGCGGACTACTGCGGTCCCCCCATAGCATATCTATCCCATTTCGATGTACGACCGTGTAGCCACTCGCCCAGACTACGGGATAGCGCAACTTAAGAGTCTTGTTAGGCGGCCCACACCTCTACCGAGTCACGGTCCAACCCTTAGAGAGTTTGGTCCGTGTCAGTCAACTCGTCATGTCGCGTCCAGAGTCGAGTCTGTCGGTAGGTCCCTCTCTTCAGATTCCACTTTGAAATTTGCAAAATTTAGCCATTTGAAAAAAGATCCTTTTCGACAAGGTCAGATTTCAGTCTATTTAAACTGCGAATTTCTTTTCTACCCCTTTCCATTTTGAAAACCTAGCTCGTGATTGCTTTCAGGATTTCAAAAATTCAAACTTTCAAGCCTTCAAAAAGTCATTTTCCCCAGCACAAGTCATTTTACTACCTATGTGTTGCATGCATTCTATGTGACTTATACAGGTACGACTCAAACAGGGACATGCAAGTCATCAAATCTCCCCAGCGGCATTTTTCGGGATATCACGGGATGGGCCAACACACAGGCACACCCAGGGCTTACGCAACAAGCCCAAATTCCCCACGGAGTACAATCATCAAGCTCAGGTATGATTTCTGTCTTGCGGCTAGCGAGCCCTTCACGCGAGTCCAACGGACTATAAACGACCCGACCGAAAGTCTACCAGAGGTCTTAACGGGCTTGGTAGCTACTCTGACTTTCGCCTTGTCCAAGCCTCAGTCAGAGTGGGGGCTCTGTAGACACCCGCATTTTGACCGCCAGGTGTCTATGGCAGTTTCCAAAAAATACCCGATGATGATCGGACGCTAACGTGTTTCTATGCGCTCGGATACGGGCTCAAATCCATTAATCGTTGGCTAACACACTTACGGAGTACAAATCTCACCAAACGGACCTCAAATCCAGGCCCAGTGGATCATTCCGAGTCAAACAAGACTAATTTCGGTCAAAACCGACACCGAAAATAAAACCGACTTTTAGCGACCGGATTAAAACCCGGTCAAAGCCGTTTCCGAGTAGCTCACCCACGATCCACCTCCAAACGGGCCATCGAATCAAGTCCTTTTTTATTCAAGTAAAGCGTCGATCTTAGATTCGATACCAATTCCATAATTGGATATCGAATCTAACGATCAAGTCACATAAATTAATTAACGTGATTTGTTCATATCACGATAATTAATTTAAGACGACTAAAATTGGTCTTTTTTTATTTTCACTCTAATATCCATATCGATTCAAATAATCGAATATGGGATACGATGGGTATTCAAATTTAGAATCGGGTATAAATTCAACAATATTTATATTCGGTTCAACAAAATTCGCGATTTATAAAAAACCAAGTCGAACATAAATTGTGCAATATTTATGTCCAATTCGGTAAAATCGTCGAACTATCAAAAATCAAAAGCAATTTCAAAATCAACAATTAAATTGCAAACGAACCAAGTTCGTACAGGTGCCACTCGACCGAGTGCCTTAGTCACTCGTTTGAGTGACACCCTAAAATCGAGTCAGAATGCTAATTACGACCACCACTCGATCGAGTGACCCATAACGATTAACACAATAAATCGTACATTATTCTATTTTTAAAACCCAATAGTATTTCTCGACTTAGGTCAACACGTGCATAATTAATCACGTGTATACTATCTTTTCAAAACATGCATCTCATATTTGCATCTTTTCATCTCATCTATTATTCGCGCAAACCGTTATTATTCGTTATTTCATTACATCGTTACTAAAGCGTTTGTTATTTCTTTTTGTCAATTTAATTATTGTTCGTTTATTGTACTAAATGAACCCACATGCTAAAATTCCACTTTGACGTAGAATTAATTGCATTAAATTGACATAGAAACCCATTTTTCAATTTCATTCACATGCCTAGGAAAAACAATGTTTGCATAAGCATTTTTTCCCGTTTTACTAGCACGCGTATTGTAAGTCATTCGAATTCTTAGTAGAGGCCGCTAATGTGCGGGCGGGGTTGGGTGTCCTTTGTGGGCTTCCCAACACGTACCCTCACCCCTTACTCAGAACCTCGGTTTCCGGATGCCTGAAACCGTTGGCGCACGAGAGTCATTCAATACACGATATCCGATAATGTCGGTATCGGTATCGCAATGCAAAGGGACGAGCCCAATAAACTCTGACATCGGAAATGGGCCGTATTTTGTATACGGACCACTACGACATAGAGTGGGTTCGAATGGTTCCGAATAACCACAAAATTCGGTGGCGACTCCACATAGACCTAAATTTCAATTCGATCCATTCTCATATGCAGATTCATTCGCCTCCCCAAACCCGCGCGTGACCGCGTCGGTGTGGACCTATGTCATGTCCACAAGTAGTTTTTTCTCTTAGGGTTTCTTGGTGCAACTTCCTCCTGAAGCTACTCCTCTTTCTTAGGGAGGGTTTCCTAAGATTTAGGAACCACCCTTGACCATTTCCTCTTAGTGTTATTAGATGGGCTGCAACTTCTAATGGGCTGACTAATGTTGCCATAATCCTATTCGGCCCATTGTTTTATATTGCTTCGAGTCTCGATTATCCTAATGACTTTCAATCGTGCTGGCTTACGACTTTCAACCTTTGACCTTTGACTCCTGACTTTCAACTATCGATTCTCGTCTTTTGACCTTTCGATCTTTGTTCTTTGACCTTTTGACCTTTTGACCCTTGACCTTTTGACCTTCCATTTGTAATATGTCACGTTGTGCTTTGAGGATGCGGATTTTTATCCCGAACAAATGCCCCCAAATTTCCGACTAAGCTCATCTTAGGCGGGAATTTCCGTTTGCTTGGATCGTAGACAGTTTGCGTGATGATTGATTCTTTGACCCGACTATTCGGCCTAAACCCGAAGCAGAGGATATTTCGCAATTTGCTCTATCCTTCCACAAGTGGTCCTTCCTCTCCTCCCCCAGAAGGAGAAAAAAGAAGAATATGGCGAGAACATGTCTTCGGGCAAAATACGTTCATACTTGGTTAGGTGTACCTGACCTCAGATTTTCATGGTAGTCATTTTCGCTTGCTTCCTTCTTCAGGATCCGCTAAACCTCGTGTGACCCTAGAGCAAGTTGTGGCTGCTAGAGGGCGGGCCGCTGCTACTAGGGTGGCCTCCAAGTGGAAAGTTGGTTCTGCTTCTGCTGGCTTTGCTGGTTCTGGGGGAAGGCGTAACTCGTCCCCTCTCTCAGAAATTACTTTTGCAGAAAGTGAACCCCCAGTGGTAAATCTTTCTGAGTTTCACTCTTATTCTGCCCCCATATCCGTTGAGGATGTTCCTACTAGAGTGGTGCTCAAATTTCCTGAAGACTTCGGTACGTCCAAGTTTGCAGAGGACACGTCTTTTCTGGATCAGATGCTACTTCCTGGTCCCAGATTTACGTTAGAAGAAGTTTCCTGAAGGAGTTGGACTTGGTTCATGGATTGTTGGCGGAGGAACCTGGCAAAAGACAAAAGCTTAGTGCAGATCTGGTGGAGGCAAGGAGTGGACTTTGGGTGAGTCGTTTGAATCTCCTCTTCCTGATCAGGAGGCTGGGGAACCTGATGGAGCTGATCAAGAACATGCTGTTACTCCTGCTGTCGTGGAACCTCTCGCCACTTTGCCTCCAGAGGGAGAAGATGTTTAGGCTGTTGGGCCTCTTTATTGCTGTATTTGAATCTGCCGCCCTGAGTGGCATAAAAAATAGTTGTTAATTTTCCAACCTTGTTTCCGGATTCCGTTTACCTTTGCCCAAGGGGGCAAAGTGTTTGTTTGAATACATTGTGGTACTCTTGTGTTTAATTGTTGATCGTAATCGTTTGCTTTTGATCATAATTGTTTGTTGTAGTTTTGTCCCACTACCTTCTGTTGTATGCATGCCTTATGTATGTATGGTCGACCTTTGATATAGTGGTGGCCTGGGATTTTGTTTGCCCACTCAGTCGGAGGTGCCACGCTTTGCGTGGGTGCTAAGTGGCGCAGGAGACTGTAATGTCCTGGTTGTAGGCACTTAGTCACAAGACGCACGCCTTCTGTAGAAATTATACACTCCACCAGATTGGTCACCAGTTTTGGTTGAAAAAGCTGACAAAAGAAGGTAAAGATGCAATGTTTAAAGGTATTGGCGGGAGGAAATCAAACTTTTGAAAATACGTGAAGGAAGAAACTCCAATTTCGAAGACATGTGAAAAGAAAATCGAATTTCGAAAACATATGAAGAGAAAATTAAATCTTGAAGACATGTGACAAGAAAATTAAATTTTGAAGACGTATGAAAAGAAAATTGAATCTTGTAAACATATTAAATCTTGAAAACATATGAAAAGAAAATTAAATCTTGAAGACATATGAATATAAAATTAAATCTTGATGTTCTATATTTTGAAGACGTATGAAAAGAAAATTAAATTTTGAAGACTAGAAAAACATATAGAAGGACAAAGTAGAGTTAAAACAACAAAAAAAAAGATTAAACCTGGATTCTGGTGGAGGTGTATCTGGCAGACTAGATGCCCTGTTTCTGGCGGCATTGGCCTGTGTTTCTGGCGACTTTGACCCATTTAGAAGAAATACTTCTTCAAGTGTACTATATTCCAGGGTTTCTGGATGATTTCTCCTTCCATGGTCATAAGTCGGTAGGCTCCATTCCCAACTACTTTCTCCACCTGATAGGGTCCTTCCCAATTGTAGGCGAATTCCCTGCCTGCTGATTTCTGGTGTTCTGGAAGACTTTCCTGAGAACTAGGTCTCCTTCCTGCAGGATTCTGACTTTGACATTCTTGTTGTAGCTTATGGTGATTGTCTGTCTGTAGGAGGCCATTCTGATCTGGGCATCAGTTCTAAGTTCATCTATAGTGTCCAAGCTGTTCGCCATTTCCACCTGATTCCTTTCTTCTGTTATGCAGCCATATCTGTGAGTGGGTACCCTCACTTCTGAAGGAATGACCGCCTCAGCATCAAAGACCAAGCTAAAAGGCGTCTGCCCTGTAGCCACCTTAGGTGTAGTTCTATCCGACCATAGCACCAAGGAGAGTTCTTCTGCCCATCTGCCCCCTGCTTCCTCCAGTCTCCTCTTCAGGCTGGCGCAGTAGGCCTCCATCTTGTTGCCAATGAATTGAGATCCGTTGCCGCAGATAATTTCTGAGGGAATGCCAAACCTGCAAATAGTGTTACGTTTTATGAAGGATATAACCTGTTTCTCAGTCACCTGAGGGAATGTCTCAGCTTCTATCCACTTGAAGAATTAGTCGGATGTAGTGGTTATAAAGGCTGGTGGTTGACTGGTGTATGCCTCTGGCAGGCGTCACAATTCTTGACGTACTCAACAGCATCTCTGCGCATTATTGTTTGGCCAGTAGCAACCCTGGCGGAGTGCCTTGTTGGATAGACCCCTGCCCCCTGCATGATTTCCACATTCACCATTGTGGAGGTCATGCAAAACAACTTCTGCCTCCTGCTTCCTCCAGACCCAGACACCTTAAGTATGGTCCAGCAGTCGATCTTCTGAATAGGATGCCATCAATGAGGGTGTACTTTGATGCCTTCATTTGATAGCTCCTGATTTCCTTCTTGTCTGCTGGCAGAATGTCGTCCTGTAGCCATTCCTGGTAGGGCTTCCTCCAGTCTAAGTCTCCCCCTGATCTGTGGTGGTACTAAATACTCCTGCCTCTTGCAGCCACCAGGTCCTGTCTTTGCCTCCTCCAGATGTTTCTTGATTTTTCTGGACTGTTGGCTCCAGGATGTGGACGATGGGTATGGTGGAGACTGTCCCAGGCTTGAATATTGCCTCCAGGGTGGCTAGGGCGTCTGCTTCTGGTCCCTTAGGATCTGGCTGACTGAAAAGGCTACAGACCTGGCTGGCTGAAGAGGCTACAGATCTGGCTGGCTGAAAAGGTTGTTCGCCCTTATTCTCCTCAGGATGTGAATGTCTTTCTCCGCCTGGGGCTTCAGTGCTGGGCTGAAGTCGAATACAAAGTCTACTAGCACCTGGGACTTGATTGTTGTTCTGGGGACGAATCTACAGGTCGAAGTCATTCAGGTGCATGGACCACTTGGCCATCCTTCCTGACAACTCAGGTTTTCTCATAATAGTTTTTAGTAAATAGTTTGTTATTACAGAAATAGCATGTGACTCGAAATAAGGTCGCAGTTTATATGATGTTGTAACAAGTGAAAGTACGAGTTTTTCAAGGGACGTGTACCTGGTCTCTGCAGGAAGCAGAGACTTACTGACATAGTACACTGGATGTTGTGCTCCTTCATGCTCACGTACCAATACTGCGCTGACTGCCACCTCGGTTACTGATGGATACAGGAAGAGTGGTTCTCCAGGCTCTGGTTTTGACAGCGGAGGTGGATTGCTGAGGTAGTGCTTTAACTCGTTGAATGCCTTCTCGTGCTCTGCTGTCCACTCAAACCTTTGGGCCTTCTTGAGTATATCATAGAATAGTCTGCACCTGTCTAAAGACCTGGAATGAATCTGTTTAAAGCAGCAATTCTTCCAGTCAGGCGTTGCACGTCTTTAGGTTTCTGTGGGGACTCCAGCTGGAGGATGGCTTTGATCTGCTCTATGCTGGCTTCAATTCCTCTCTGGGTGACTATGTACCCTAGAAACTTCCCACACGATACTCCAAACGTGCATTTTGAAGGATTCAACTTCATCTTACATTCCCTCAGGGTGTTGAGGGTGTCTTCCAAGTGCGTTGTATGTTGCGAAGCTTGTTTTGACTTGACCACCATGTCGTCGATGTATACCTCCATTGTGTCACCAATCTGCCTCTTGAACATCATATTGACGAGTCTCTGGTAGGGGGAATAGATCTTTTGGGCATGCCTTGTTCAAGTCGGTGAAGTCAACGCATACCTTCCATTTGTCGTTCTTCTTTGGGACTACCACCACGTTGGGTAACCATTCTGGGTACTTTACCTTCCTGATTTTTCCAGCAGGCGGCAGATTGTCTACCTCCTGGTTTATGACTTGATTTCTTTCTAGGGCAAACTTTCTCCTTTTCTGCTGGACTAGTCTACAGCTGGGGTCCATGCTGAGTCTGTGGGTTATGCTGCTGGGATCTATTCCTGACATGTCATCATGCGACCAAGCAAAACAATACATGTTAGTTTTTAATAATCGAATCAAATTCTGGCGGATATTACCTGTACGTTCTGATCCAACCAACACTTTCTGCTCTGGGGGGCAGTTTATCCAGGTTGATTTCATCTACCTAAGTCTGAGGCGGTTCGATGTACTCCTCCTGAATGTGTTGGGTCTATGATTGCTATGCTGGATCATAAGTAACTCCTCTAGGACCTGAATCCTCCTCCGGCCTGATGGCTGCCAAAGCTTTTGTCTGCACATCCTCAAATGTGGTGCATGGATACTTGGTGAGGTCCTTGTACAGATCTGAATCCTGGTGGAGCCCCTGGCGGAAGGCTTCTATAGCGGTTGTTATGTGACATCTGGGGATGGTCACCTTCTCTTTGTTGAACCTGCTAAGGAAATCACACGTGGATTCTTTGAACTTCTGCACTACCCGGTATAGATCGCTGGTTTGCTTCTCCGGTTTTCTGCTGCTGCCAAACTGCTGGTTGAAAGCATTAACCAAGTCCGCAGAGGAAGTGATACTCCGGTTGGGCAGACTAACGAACCACTACAAAGCTGCTCCAGACAAGGTAGAATCGAATCCCTTGCCCATGCATGCTTCCTTCAGGGGTCCTACTGCAGTCACCACCATCATCTTCTGCTTGTATTGGTTGATATGATCCAACGGGTCTGCAGTACCGTCATAGAGTGTCATGGCTGGTGGCACAAATCCTTTGGGCACGGCGACAGGCTAGGTCGTCGGTGAAAGGAGAGTCTGCGTAGCTATCTCTTCCTGCTCTTTCTAGGGGACGAGGCATTCCTGGAATCTTGTTAATTAGGTCCCTCAGTTCCTGGTGCTGCCGGTTCACTGTACATGTTCCTGCAAGAGGGTTAAAGACAGGTGGAAAGAAACCAAAGGGTGTACCTCCTGACCATACTCCTCCAGGGTACTGGTGGTTAGGCAACGATGTCGCATTGATTGTGGACCCAGATTGCCACCCTATTGCTAGCTGAAATGGGACTCCCGCTGGCCAGACTCCTCCAGGATACGGGTTGCTGACTTGGACCGTCATGCTGGGTAGAGCTCCTGGCTGCCGTCCTGACATCTGCTGGACCAGGATGGCTGCTGACCATGCTTCTCCAGAGATTCCTGCTGGCAAGACTTCTCCAGGATACTGATTGTTAACTTGGGTCGCCGTGATGGTTGGAGCTCCTGGCCGCCATCCTGACGCCTGCTAGATGGGGTTGGCTGCTGACCATGCTCCTCTAGAGATTCCTGCTGGCAAGACTTCTCCAGGATACTGATTGTTAATCTTGGGTCGCCGTGCTGGTTGGAACTCCTGGCTGCCATCCGGACGCCTGCTAGATGGGGTTGGCTGCTGACCATGCTCCTCCAGAGGAATGACTGCTGGATAAGGTGATTACTCCTGGTCGAGTAGCAGATTGTCATTCTGGTGTCTGGTGGACAGGGGTACCTGCGAGAGACAGTAAGTTAGTTTCCCGAGTTTCGATGTTAGAGAGAATGTTACCTGTGATTTGGGGTCTGCTGGGCGTGTGATCATAGGACAGACAACCTAACCCCTGGGGTTCGATGATTTTGCCAGGTGGAGCCAATCCTAGTTCCAGCCTAGTCCTGAGGGAATTGCGCTGGTGGATCTCCTGCTGGTGTCTGGTTCTCTACGGACACTGGCTTCTCCTTCAAATATCAGGGGCAGCATTCCTGGTGATAGCTGGACTGGTGTGGCTGGAGGTTTGATCACTGTTGAGATCTAGGCCTTAAGGTCCCGGGGGCAGTCCTTCTCCAGTGGGCTGAGTTGACGCTTCCAGGCTGCTGGAGGGACTTTGGCTGGATCCGGACATGATGATACGCGGATTGTTTCATTGTAGGATTTGGCTTATAGGAAATGATCACTTTGCCCCACGGTGGGCGCCAATTTGTTTTGGTAAAAATTTACCGGTTTTATGATCTTGGTTGCGGGTTAAAGCGATCGTCCTATAACTACGGGTTGACGAAACGATATCGAATCTAGTAAACAAAGAACAACGAAAAAAAAGAGTGACACACGGAATTTTGGTGACGCGGAAACCCGATGTGGGAAAAACCGCGGGGGGAGTCAGAATCCCGCCAATATTTTACTATGGCCAAAAGAATGACGAAAAGTAGTAAAAATACAAGTATTTGTGATTGATAATAATTAGCTATGGAGTACTATATATTTTGCTTGATGGTAGTGTGCTGAGAGTATGTCGGATGATCTTTTCCCTTGGTCTTGCTTTGCTTTATATAGTAGTTTTTTCTCTTAGGGTTTCTTGGTGCAACTTCCTCCTGAAGCTACTCCTCTTTCTTAGGGAGGGTTTCCTAAGATTTAGGAAACACCCTTGACCATTTCCTCTTAGGGCTCGCTTGAGATGAGGTTAATTATTCCGGGGGTAATAGAGCAAAAATGAATTAGAAATGGATGAATTTGTTGCTTGATTGTAACATTTTATAGTGTAAAAGAGATACGAGAGGGGAATAATTACCCCCATTGGGGGTAATGCATTACTTGGGGGGGGAGAGGGGAGTAACAATTCCCCCCCTAAATAAGCTATACTTCCTTAATTTTCTCCATTTCCGCTTCATATCATCACTACTTTCCATCATTTTCTAGTTCATTTTTGCTCTATTACCCCCGGAATAATTAACCTCATCCCAAGCGAGCCCTTAGTGTTATTAGATGGGCTGCAACTTCTAATGGGCTGACTGATGCTGCCATAATCCTATTCGGCCCATTGTTTTATATTGCTTCGAGTCTCGATTATCCTAATGACTTTCAATCGTGCTGGCTTACGACTTTCAACCTTTGACCTTTGACTCCTGACTTTCAACTATCGATTCTCGTCTTTTGACCTTTCGATCTTTGTTCTTTGACCTTTTGACCCTTGACCTTTTGACCTTCCATTTGTACTATGCCACGTTGTGCTTTGAGAATGTGGATTTTTATCCCGAACAGAACTCATTTTGAGTCATGGTCTAGAGGTGATCATGGATCGGGTCCATGCGGGATTGGGTTGGAACTAAACAATAAAATTGGTCAGTTAAGAGTCTTAAGGCATGAGAAAGACTTTGCACTTTTGCAGGGATTTGTCCGTATACCATTATTCAAGTGCATATGTAAAATCATTATACATGTAAGAAAGTAAAACTAAATAGGTTACAATATAATATATTATACTCGTATACAGCAAGTAAATTATACGAGTATCATATAGGTTAGGAAATAAATAATATTGGTAATTATGGAATGATATGCTCTTCGTAGTCCGTATTTGCAATAATAGTATTCAGAAGAATATTCTAGAGGATATCTCAACACCACATGTCAAGTTGGAGCGTGCAAGTTAGAAACGCCTAACTTGTCAAACTAAGTTTTCAAAAATTGCTTCGCAACCTACGCCTTATATCGCGAGTCTTAGTAAAAACGATGTATTTAGTTTTTGTCTCTTTGTATTCATCATTGCCTATTCGTTTACCTTGTAATTAATGTAGCTCGGTTATATATACCGGGATGTAAAGTTCGTTCTAATCATCGAATTATATAGATTATCATGGTATCAGGCTGAAACTTGATCCTCACAATCAAAACCACGTTTGTTTTCGATCGCTCATACTTGCCCACGTCAATGCTTCCTCCGGGACCGTCGACCCAAGCCCATGGCCAAGTCCGATCCGTCGAGCCTACCCCATTCTCGATCTCAATCGGGTCCCAAACAGCCACCACACACCATGCCATTGCCTGCCGGAGCATCCGCCACCAACCACCGACCCGAGACGGCGACCACGCCGGTCAGGCCTAGACCCTCCTGCCTCGCTATGGTTGACCATTGGCCTTCACGCCACTAGATCTCGTACCCAGAAACACCGGTCACCCGCACCGCCGTTGCGCTAGACATGACTGCCGCCCCACTCGTGCCGCCACCGCATTCGGGGAACGCCGACCAGCCAGCCACCCACCAGCATTTCCTCAGTATCCGCATCTCCCGACAGAAGGACGACCTTTTTCTCTCTCAAGAATCATATGCTCTAGATATACTGGCTAGGGCTGATATGTCCAATTGTAATTCGGTGGCTACCCCCGTCGATGTCGGTTCCAAGCTCAGCACTACTTCTGGTACCCTCTTCTCTGATTCCACTCTTTATCGAAGTTTGGTTGCTGCCCTCCAGTACCTGAATATTACTTGTCCTGACATCTCCTACGTTGTTCAACAGGTATGCCTATTTATGCACGCCCATCGAGAGCCTCATTTTCAGTTCCTCAAGCGCATTCTCCGCTATTTAAAAGACACTCTCGACCATGAGCTCCATATTGTCAAGTCTGATTCCACCAAGCTCACCGCCTATTCTGACGTCGATTGGGTCGCTATTGTGTGTTCCTTGGCGATAACTTGATCTCTTGGAGTCTTGGTCCTCCACGTGGCAGCCTACTGTGTCCTACTCCAGTGTCAAGGCCGAATATAGGAGGTGTTGCTAACGTTGTTGCTGAGACGTGTTGGCTATGCAATCTACTCCTCGAGCTCCATGTATCGATTCGCCATGCCATTGTTGTTTGCTGTGATAATGTCTCGGATGTCCATCTTTCTGGAACCAACATCAAAGAATCAAACATATTGAAATTGACATTCATTTCGTTCGTGAGAAGGTTCGTCTCGATTTGGTCCGTGTTTTACATATCTCGATCAACTACCAGTATGCCGATATATTTACGAAAGGTTTGCCAGGATACTTGTTTACCGCTTTCGGTCCAGCTGGAACGTCCTTCCTTCTACCGTTCGACTGCAAAGGTGTCTTAGTAAATACGTTGTAATTAGTTTATTTCTCTTTGTATTCGTCATTAGTTGCTTTGCCTATTCGTTTACCGTGTAATTAATGTATGTAGCTCGACTTTATATACCAGGATGTAAAGTTTGTTCTAATCATCGAGTTGTATAGATTATCAGTGAGGATGTACACAAGATGTTCATTGTTCACAGTGTTACGGAACCAATTCAACCAAAACCTTAAAGCGATGGTTATGGTCATTTTATATTCTATTACGCCCCTCACTCGAATGTCCATCAGGTTCAAAGAGTGGTTATTTAGTGTGCACAGGTCCCCATACCATGTGCTTTGTTTCCACTTAAGAGTTCGAGATATTAGGGGCTGCCAGGATTCGAACTCGTGACCTCTACCTCTAATACCATGTTACAGAACTAGTTCAACCAAATAGTTGCGACAAATTACGGAGGTGTCCGATTAAATGGTTGTCCAACATGTACCTCGGGCCTTACTCAAAATGTTTTGTTTTCGAATGACCGAATCATTGGCAACGAGAGTCATTTCATAAAAAGAGTTCAAAGGATTGAATCCCGATCGAATTTTAGTGCGTGGTATATTGTCAGACCTTGTTTTTTGCCTCATTAGCTTGGCTCAACATAAAGTGGATTCGAATAAGTCTAAATTCCCATAAAATTCTTTGTAGACTCTTCCATTGATTTAATTTCAATTCAAGATGGATTTAGCATGTCGTACCTAGGTCAAAAAAATCAAAATCGCACCCTCAAGCACAGAGGTGACCTCGTTTTCCACATGTTATAAAACAAAGCGAAAATTACGCATTACAACCTTATAAAAATTAGTTTTTTGTAATTACAACCTTATAAAATTTTTCTTTTCAATTACTACCTAATAAAACACTTTTCATTTGCAATTGCTACCTTTAGTGAACTCCGGTGGGTTAGTAAGCTCATTTTCGTCCTAAATTAGATTACGCCTAATCTTGCGACCATTTTGCCCTTGACTCTATATATTCTTTCCCCAACCTTTATCACTCTTACAACTCCTCTTGAAAATCGTATTGTTCTTCAATTACTTCACTCTTCAATTCAATTTTTTAAGTCTTCAATTTCTTCATCCTCTCTAACGTTTCTACCTCTTCTTTATTTTCGCCACCATCAGTGTCTGTAGTTTATTGTTGTGTACGAACAAGGTATGTAACCCTAATTCATGATTTCGTACTTTGCAAATTTTCTGTTAACCTAGCTAGAAATTAGGGCTTGTGGAAATGTAGGGTTTATCCTTAATTCCCTATATTATTCGTCTAGATGTTGCATTTGTTTTCCCTAATTCATGTGTGAATGAATACATTTTGCAAAAACCCAAAAAATTGCAGAAATCAACAACCGCATTTGGCTCTCAACATGCTAATGAACTGCAATAACACTATAACTACACTTAATTCATATTAGAAAGACTAAAATTAAATGCAAATCTGGGTTTCGTGCGAAGAATCGATTCAAAACCCTAAATTAACAAAAAACCCCTAAATTAACGAAAAAAATCCTAAATTAACACAGGATTTGGGGCTACTTATTTGCAGATATGTCGTTCCCTTCAATTGCGCCGTATGGATTTTGGATTCATTTGGCAATTTAATTAGGGTTTAGTGGATGATGATTGACGAGAAAGGTACGGAGTGAGTAGTGTAAGAGGTGAGTAAAAGAGGTTAATCAAGGGGTCAATGGAGTAAAAAGAAGATTTTAACATCAAGGGTATTTTCGTCGCTTAACAATTTTGGTAACGAAAATTAGCTTACTAACTCACCGGAGTTCACTAAAGGTAGCAATTGCAAATGAAAAGTACTTTATTAGGTAGTAATTGAAAAGAAAAATTTTATAAGGTTGTAATTACAAAAAACTGATTTTTATAAGGTTGTAATGTGTACTTTTCGCTAAAACAAATAATATGTGCGAGAGCATTATATTGCAAAATAGGATATCGAAAACCAAAATTTAATTATATCAAAGCTTGATAATTGAGAATGATATGAAAATAAAGAGTGAATTTCGTTTAAAAGAAACTAGTATGAATCCAAAGAAGGAGATGGATAATAGGTTATTATTGTAAAAGTGTTTGTCAATCAAGTCTATAAATTCATTGTTTGACATTGCATGCATGTTACTCTATTAGTTGATTGTTTTACATCTAAACCTTTCTCTCTATCTCTAAATATTTTTACCTACTAATCTACCCATTTTTCTCCATCTAGACACTCATTTTTTTACTCCTCTTGAGAAATTGGTACGTTCCTAAAACCTTTGGTTCATAGTATAAAATACTCCATTATGGAGTAGAGTACTACATAATTTCCTCATTTCACAAAATACCCCCTAGATAAAACATTTGTAAGATAAAATGACAATTAATTAATTAATTAAAGCTTAATGATGATTATTATTGCTTAATTAATTTCATCAATTAATTAGTTGTACATTAACTAGCTAGCTACTAACCTCACTTGCTTGTTTAAATTGATTGATTACATACTATAGAAAGGAGGTAGCTTAATTAGAAAGAAGAAGATGAGGGAGATGAGAAAGAAGGAGCAAAGAAGATGGTCGTCATTAGTGATAATGATAATGATAATGATAATGGTGATGATGTGGTTGAGCATAATGGCAGGTGAAGCCAATGGTGCAACATTCCAAGAGTGTTACATCCCTTGTTACATTCTGTGTGCCATTCAACCAACACACACTCTCTCTTACTGTGCCTTTGAGTGTCTTAGGGACTGTATCATCCCTACCAACACTACTCATGTCACTTCCTTCCATTTCTGTAACCTTGGTTGCGCTTCTGCTCATTGCACCAACATTAGTACCCTCCATCATCCAGGTACCTAAGCTACCTACTTTATCTTATTGTTATAATCACCCAACCAAATTGCCCTATGAACCCAAACCCCCACCCGATCTACCCGTTTCCTAGGTTAGGTTTTATTAAGGGTGATCGATCATGATGTCCGAATATATATATGAGTTCAACTAATTAAGAAACAACAAGTATGTAGTCTTACAAAATGAATACTCTTTTCTTTTTGTCTCGTTCATTTGTTTGCCTTTACAAAAATATATGTACAAATGAACTAGACGGATGGAGTAGTAAATTTCATAGTTAAACTTGAATATTGTTACTTATTGGTTTGTATCATTAATTCATTCCCTAGATTGAATCGAAGGGAAGTTAAAAAATGGTTAATAAAATATAAAAGATTATTTGAACACTTCTAGGGTTACATACATTATCACCATAAGTGAGTATTCATGCATGTCAGTGTCACGTACACAAAATGAATAGATAAACTTATGATTTACTCCGTATATTTGAAGTTTGTAGATTAATAATAACATGCAATGCATGTACGTATGCAACTCTAAAAAGTTGCGAGGGTTGATGTGATTGAACATGCATGCATGCAGGAGGAAAGGAAGTAGAAGGTTGTGTAAACTCTTGTTCTGGGGCATGCAAGAAGACCTACTTGGCTCCATAGTCCGTCCATCACACCAACCAATCTTATTTATTTTTCTCAACGAAGACCGAATTTAGCCTATTATAATAAATAAATGGGAGGAGATAATCGAATATGCTTATTGTTCGTCATATATCCATCTTGATTACTCACTAGGGCAAAACATGTTCGATGTTTTTTCTTCTACCTTTGTCTGTCTTCATCATTATTTATGATTTTGTTTTTGCATTTTTGACTGTAAGATTTAATCTCATTTTTATTTGGTTGTCTTTAGTTATTTGGCGTGAGTCCAAAATATATAGACCCGTGATTCCGTCAAGGTTGGTCAATTTATATAATGTACTTCAATTTACCAAAACAAGTGGTATTCGATTTCGAATTATTTACGTACAAAGTGCGAAAAGTGAAGACACGGATTCACAAGGAGGGAAATATCACGGGTGCAAACACTACTTTGTCCTTTCTCTCCAACATTCAAATGAATAATAGGAGTACTAGTACTAGAGCTAGGGAGTAACGCACTTTATCTCATATTCTACTCATGTTTCCGGTCCGTGATTTGCACATAAAACAATGCCAAGCTAATTCAAATGCACCAAGTCTGGTTTGTGACGGTCACAAGCTTGCGACGGCTTGTCTTATCTACCCATATAGTTTGACCCGTTGCACAATTACGATGGATATGACCGTTACAAGTAGGAATTTGTGATTCAAATAATGGATGACATTAATTGTCATTACTCATTACCATTACACGTTGGATTATACCGAATTATCGATGCGAAAGTAGAATCTTAGAAAACGATTTCCTAACAGTAATCCAAGAGTACAAGCATAATATAAATATGAATCAACATAGAAGCTAGTCAAGAAATACATACTCTCGTAATATAAAATTCCTCGATACATACTCAGTCTGTTTACAGTAGTATACAGTTGTGGGGGACAACGGTATACTCCTGCAAATTTTCAAAAAAAAATAAAAACGATACGTGGAACCATTAGGTGTAAATAGTTTCGAGCAAACAGTAAAAGCAAAAACTTTTTGAAATAGCACCAAATCGATAATGGGTTCCATTTCTTTTCCGTTGGTCCTAAAAATCCGAGATGACACGTTATATGACCTAAGAAATAAACCAGTTTATTTTCGTGAAGTTTTGCTTAAAGGTCCAGAACCTCTGAAAATCGTGTATTATAACACTACGATTTGAGAGGTCCAAGAGGTCCTACCGAGCAGCGTTTCGTTTTCTTCCGATTTTCTTACCATGTCTCTGTAGACTCTTCAGGATATGTCTAGTTTAGTTTCAACCTCAAATAACAAGTATATATACATCCATTTTACATGAGATTCTGACTTTTAACACACGAATTTATCACTCTCCGATTCACTAATTTCTTTTCCATTATTGGTCCTAAAACCTGAGAGGACGCATTATATCATTTAATGACCTAAGGAAAAGACCAACATTTTTGGGAAGTTTTGTTACAGGCTTCCGATCCCCAAAAATCGTGTATTCTGCACTACGATTTGAGTCGTCCACGAGGTCCTGCAAGGCATTGTTTTGTTTTCTAGCGGTTTCTTACCACGTATCCGCGGACTTTTCGGGATATCTTCAGTCCAATTTCTGAAACACCCTGTGTTAATTGAAGATATCTTATTTATGAGCGCAGCTTTGCTTAGTACTACTCATATCAACAAAGTTCACTTTGTTTTCTGGTTTGCCCATGATAGGAACTCCACAGTTAAGCGTGCTTAGCTAGGAGTAGTCTTAGGATGGGTGACCTCCTGTGGAAAGAACTCGTGTTGGTCTGTGGGACCATTACAAAGCATGGCAGGCTACCGCGGTTAACATTTTCGGTCCTAGGTTTAGGTCGGGGTGTTACAATTTCGACCTCAAATAATATTTGTGCTCCCTCCACTATAATAAGAATCCTAGAGTATAATTTATGGTAGGTTTCCAAGGATTGAGAGGCGGTATATTTCAAAGATAATGGTGTTGACTATAGTGTAGACGTACTGGGCGTGATTACTTAATGGGCGATCTCAATTAAAGTTAGTTATTTTTTGGGGAAGTTACGGTTAGGGATGGCAGTGGGTCCAAGACCCGGTCCAGATCACCGGGTCGGATCTTAATGAGGCGGGTCTGGGTCTCATATTTTTTTGCCAACTTATATTAGAATGACTAGAGAAATAACGGATAACGGTTAGGGAAAAGAGAAATTTAAAAGAAATGTAAGTCAGTCATTATCATAGAATTCGACATTAGAAGTATATTGTTTTTTCCCCAATAACCAAATACTTTTGTCTGTAAATACTGCATTGCATATTTGATTCCATCCATAAATCAAATTTCTTTCCTATGAGTTCGAGTCTCAATAAGAATGCTAGTTTTGACTGTTCATATGTTAATATGAATGAATATACCACACCAATTTCTAAATTAAAAGCAAGCGCAACAAAGAAAAATGCAGATAAAAATGGGCAAAAACAATAAACTCTTGACAAATTAGAGGACCGAAGATAAAGAAGATATCAGCACAAGAACAGTATATATGAAACATCTCACTATTTGTATAATCTCATATACAAAAATTGAAAAGCAAAAAAAATAATTTTTTGTATTTCATATCGACTGTAATGAAAAAAAAAGGTCCGCTTGCATTGCTTAGTTATATACTTGTATGTTTGTATAATGATTCAAATACCAAAGTATAAACAATTAGCTTAACTGATACTCTGTCAGTCTCACTGAGAGGAGTACCCCTCCCATTTGGTAAAAATTAGGGAAGATAAAAATATGTCATCGAAAATGAAAGATAAAAAAACATGTGGGGTCACAACAAATGGTAACCACAGAAATCATACAAAAGAGAAATAAAGTAAAGGGGAACTCTTTTAGAGAGATGACCTATAAATCATACAAAAGAGGAATAAAGTAAAGGGAAACTCTTTTAGAGAGATGACCTAAAACTGAAGGAGTGACTTTTCTACCGAGACAGGGGGAGTACAAACTAAGAACAAAAATTAAAAAGAAAAATGGACAAATCCGATAAAATATAAAAAAACAAACGCGGACCCGTACGGTGCACAGGTATGGTGACTAATTTAAGTATTAATTTAATTGGTTTTCTTGTGGTAAATGATGAAAAATACTACTCCCTCACCCCAACAATGATCTTCCCACTTTAATATGGCACATTGATTAAGAAATGGATAATGAAATGTAGTAAATTGTTTGGTGGGTTCAAGATGTCAAATCACAAAAAAATAATCAATGAAGAGATATAATGATGAATAAGGAAAGTTTTGAAGTGGAAAAATCTTATTAGAGTTTCAATTTAAGGAAAGTGGGAAGATCTTAATTGGGGGGAGAGAGTAAGATTTTTTCGACAAAAAATTGAAATTGTTGTTGATTTTTGGGTTTTTCTATAGTTTTTTTTCTCGTAAACTTGTTATATTTTGGACCCATGGGTAGACCCAGACTCTGACGATTTGGGTCTAAGAATTTTGGACTCATGCAGGTCTGGGTCCAGGTTAAGTATGACGGGTCTGGTTTGGGTCCTAGTTGACCCGCCCCATTACCATTCCTAGACGCGGTATTCATACTGACAGGTCTTGAGCCAAAAAACTCATTACGGCAGTTAAAGCAATGTGTAATAGACTGACTGTCTGGTAGCTCTTCTGCATGTGCTGGGTTAGAAAAGATACTGATGCCATATATAGGCCCATAGCTTTAAAATCCTTCATTGCTCCACTTGACATATATGCTGTATCTACCAAGAAAGAATTCGAAGCTAGCTTAGTCAAGTACGTACTTGAATGATTCACATGTAATGTATTAAGGCGCTGCCAAAGGAAGCTGGAATTCTGGTGGACGATATTATTATCATCTCCCTGGCCTGCAATTGTGTCTGCAGAATTAAAGTAAAGTTAGTTTGGTGTGGTCTGATGACATGTTATTATTCCCAACTGATACTGATGTATGGCCACAGTTGAAAGTCTGTCAGGACGTACTCGACCCTGTTATACCGTCATTATAATGGCTTGTCCTGGCATGATAGGATATGGACGCGGAGCATAAGAAAAACTGCTGTTACTTGGACTACTCAAGAGGTGTCGGACCAGGATGCATATCCGAACCTATGCATAATCATCATGGTTCTAGTATTAAGACCTAGGGACCTTTTACTGTAAATGATAACACAAGCACAAACATGCATGTCCGTAAAACAAAACTTTACTGTAATGAAAATAAATGACGGTAGAGATTTGCGAGTGAAATGGCTAGATGTTCGTTCAAAAAGTAAGGCTTAACATCATAAAATTTGTACTACTACTTTGTGATTGTTTCATACATACACTCGTCTTTTCCTCTACCGTAGCCACGAAAGCGGCCTCGCACTGTATCTCTGTTGCCAGAAGGGTTGAACTGGTCACGGGGATCTGGCCAAAAAATGAAGAGTCGGAAGTAATATATATATAGGTTTGGGTCGTTGTAGGGGTTAAGATATGGAGTTCCTCCACCTTCTAGGTGTTTTCTTGGTCTGATCAGGTGGTGGCTGATCAGAACTGTCATCGTGCTCCAAATGGTTTGTCTTGGCGAACCGGCTAAGCTTCTTCCACCCACTCGTCCAACCCGATGATGATTGTTTTGGTTTGGTCATCATCTTATCAAACTGTCTTTGCAAACTCGCCATCTCATTCTGGAGCTCAATGTATTTGCTCTTCACACTATCTATCTCAAATTTGAGGGTATTTATGTCTTTCTTTGCTGTTGTCCACCCTTCTTGGAATGATTGAGGGGTCCCTTGTAGCAGGGTTTTCCGGGTAGAGACCATCGGCTGGTATTGATGACTTTCTGCTGTCGTGTCTCTGAGTGAGTTATTGGCTATTGCATTGCTGATCTTGACCTGCTCGGAGAAAAGGACTTGAACAACTACCCTCAGGGGAAGGCGCTCGTTCTGAGCAGCGTGCATACAGGCGTCAATCGAGAGCTTTTGGCAGTCCATTGCACGACACAACCTCTTCCTCTCGTGTTCTGACAGTGTAGGGTGCGCCTGCAGGTTTTAGAAACACCAGTATATATGATGCTTAGTTTCTCTGTTTTTTGTTAAAAAAAAAGGGATTTTTGGAATACCTTGAGATAGGAGTCGATGGCTCTGTAAAGGCCATCATCACATGTTCTAGCAGATTCAGGAAGAGCCTCAGCGAGGACATGAAACTTGGTGAGAGCAAGATTTCTATCGCGGGCAATCTCTGTAAGGTAACTATCGACAAGTCTAGCCACGCGCATCTTAGCATTAGAAGCATTATCTCCCCGTGGACTCTCATCATAAGCATAACTACTCTTGTGATCTAAGTAGGCTTTCCTGCTAGGACTCGCACATTCAGTCAATTCCTGCATCAGAAAATGCTCCAGGAGCCTCTGAACCAATTCCACGTCATACAAAGTCTCACTCTTACTGTAAGATGGTATCAGAAGGTCTGACAGTGTTGCCTGCTCCAACTGCATTCCTACACGCTTTTCAAGCTCGTTCACCAATGCGGGGGCCACTTTAAGCATGTTGGCCATCCTGAGAAGCTTTAGGAGGAAGCTGCAGGAAACACAGTCTCGTTGAGGTGGGATTATGCTTACCAGACTCTCAATTATCGTTCTTTGGTCCTTGGCCTTAATGGTTTCCGTGTCTTCTTTAATCCCCGAGACTGTCAGGTGGAGCCCACCTTTCCAACTCCCGCTAGTACTGCTACTGCTACTGCTTCCGCTGAGTTCCTCCATCAAATTTCCTAACCCCGGCAACCACTTTGAAGCGTAATGCATGATTGATGTACCGATGAGCTCAAACCTCATTCCCTTTATCCTGATGGCGGTTATAACCCGTACAAAATGGTCAATCCTTAGGATGGATACATCCTCAAACCACCAATCCTGAGGGACTTGACCCTGACCCTGACCCGCCCTACTTGGGCTCATATCTTTCAACTCAAGCCATTTTGGGCTAGAACCCATTGAAGGTCTGCCTGTATAGTTCCATTTAATTCCCTTTGGATTTGCACAAGCCTTCCAGGCAATCGACTCACTACACCTGCGAACAATCTGGAGGTTTTCAGCCCATGGAGAGAGGTGCTCGCAGTTCTTAAGCACTATGATCGAGTCTCTCCAAGAGGACAAAACAACGTAGCTTAAAAAGGCTTCGGTTTTGAAGATTAGGTTGCCTTCTTCCAAGTCTTCCGTCATCTCTAAGTACTCTGCTGCACATCTTAGACCTGAGATGTTGGCTGCTGTTAGATCGACAGCGATCCCATAGCAGAATTTAGCTGCTAGCTCGAATGACTCGGCTCCACCTGGTAGGTCGTCCATGCATATCTTGCTCAAATTCCCATCATGGGTGTCATAGATGATTCTGCTCAATTTCCCTGACCTTGAAATCAGAGGGTACTGTGTTTTGCGCACAAAATGACAAGCACAAGTTACCGTCTTAACTTGTTTGGATATAATCGAGAATGAGAAGCTACAAAATGCATTATTCTGAGATCAATAATACTCCATTGCTTACCTTATGCAAGTGGAAGCCAACTTCACCAATTCGGACCAAGAAATCGCTTGGAATATCGGTTGCAACATACCTTGGATGAATTGACATGAAAAATAACTCTCATAATCTGTTTCAAAAACCATAATTCACAACAAATGACCGAGACAGAGAGAGTAGTACGGAGTACATACCAAGATTGTCCTCTTTGGTGGAATCCGTCAGTGTAAAGGCCGTCAGCATGTTTGGTTGCAGGAAGAGTTTCATTCCCATACTCTCTAGCACCGAAACACTCGCTCTCAGACTCCCACATATTCAAATCAAATTACAAGTTGGAATAATGATGCTCGCGTACTCGATCTATATATTTTGCTCAGAGATAAGAGAAGTGGCAGAAAATGTTAGAAGGAAGGGTGGTTCAGGTTCTAAGATATGGGTAATGTCTGGTAGTCTTGTTGCATCATACAGGCTGTAGGCTCAATGATGGGTAAACATCTTGGTTCCTAATGGACCCAAATTCCATAAATCCATATAATTTGTTTGCCTTAAATATAGATATGGCCATATGGGATAATAAAAGGTAGTGTCAGCATTACATTGTGATTGTGAGGTGACCGAATGCGATTGCGAGTTTAGGTTGCATATGATCGATCGATCGATATGGGGACTTCGTCTTTGATGTGGACGTACATGTGAAGTTGTAAGTTAATCAGTTAATGTCAAGTTGTCAAGTCTCAAGTGCAATTCCTGGTGCTGAAAATATGCTGCTACTGTATAATGCTAATAATGTTGTTATTTACTGTAGTAAATATGTGTAAACAGTAAGATAAAGATGATGATGATGATGAGTTGAATAAATGTTGGAGAAATATGATGGATGATATTGTGGAGACACTTGATTTGTTTTCGCTATCAGAAACCAAGAGCATTAATGTGAGTGGGCAGCTCCAGGCCCCAGCATTTGGATTGTCTCATTCATACAGCAGCATGCCTTCCTTACCAGGGTATTTTCAATTTACTTGATCAAGCCACTCAAGTTCAAGATGGATCCCTTACGGACCAGGTCGCTCGCATTAATACCAACCTTAGAAAACGGGTGGATCGGTTTGGTTAAATTGAGTTTATGCTTCAGTTCCATTTCGATCGGATTCATTTCGACATCTTCAACTAATTTACAGAAAATAATCACAGATAGTGCAAAACCTTGTGACCAAATCCAGCTGAAGGAACATTTTTTTTTCAACCCCAAAATTGGGACTTGTATTAATCTACACCATAATAGATACATCAAAATTACACAGAAAAAATCAATCTCAAAGTAGTTTCTAATAGTATCATCAGATCTCATAATGTGTTTATTACACACCAAATTACATATAAGAGTCTAAAAATAGCATACAATACAAAGTTACTTAGCAATATTTACATTCCTGTTAAGTTCTGACTGAGGTAATTAAGGATATTATTAGATGGGTTAAGTCAAACCCTAGTAGCTTAATCAGAAGGCTGCACATAGGTTAACCTTCAAGTTAGAGGAACGGTCGTGTGACACTGAGTTGCCCGAGTTGCATATCCTCACTCTCTTCGACTCCGAAATCTTCATGCATGATATTGCAACTGCAAGTGAATCCACTAATCCACTGTCCTCTTCTTCTGCCTTCCATGAACTACTACTTGTTAACAACTTAATATCAGACTCATCACAGTGATAACCATAACCATAACCACTTCCCCGCACCTGCTTACTCACAACTTCTGACACTACTTTTGCTCCTACGTTCTGTGAGGTCAATCTCCTATTTTTGCTCGGTGATTTGAAGGTCAAGGTCGTCGCAGGTGGATCAGCATAAAACGATATCCATGGGTGTTCTGAAGAAAATAAAAATTTATTTAGAGAATCATATTGCAAGATCACTAGCATATCCACAGAACTTTTGAGCAGGAAGGGGTGTCCAAGTCATTTATTTACCAAAAACGCATATTTTCCCAATTATAATTTTGGTGTAAAAAATATAAATAAGAAGGCTTGTAGCCATTTGGGAACCAAATACATTATAATATAATTTTGAAATAAAAATAACAAAAATGTTACCCCATTGTATTATCCTTGTTTTAGACACACAAAAGGTTGTTTCTTAATAACCGACGATGAATTGTATCAAGAAGTGCATTGAATGACCGCTACTTCACAATAAACAAAAGTGCCGAATTGCATCAAGAAGTGCGTCGAATGACTGCTATTTCACAATATATAAACAAAAGCGCGGCCAGCTTCGTAAGTCATTTTGCTTTATTCCATCATACTCCATAGTCCATAATCTACTGAGTCTTTGGATCCATTGGAAATAAAAAGGATTCTTCAATTTCGGAAAATTGAAAAGAAGATAAAGCAACAGGGTCACTAAACCGCATGCACTTAAGTTCTATCGTGAACCACTAGGTGGTTGATGCAAATCACAACACTATTTTCACTATGGGTCATTTGGAACAATCCATGTCTTCTACAAATAGGTGTCGAGTTGCATACATTTGTGGATTTGACACCCTCTACCCTACCTTCTATGATGTTAGTCTTTGAGCCATTGAGGTCGAACTTGTTATTTAAGCTAGGTAATTTCCTCCAAAAAAGAAGTCATTATTCTTGCCAAAATCATAAGCTAGGTAATTGAAACTGTCAATCATCAACAAGCCTTAGTAGTAAAACCAATAACCTTTTGTGAAATTGTGGTACAATAGTACCATATGTCAACTTATTTATTGAAATCATAGCATTCCCAATCCCTCCGACATGTAGTGAAGGCATTAGAACTACAAATGGACGGAAAGTCAAAAACTTACTTAGTATGTCATCGGCAGATGGTCTTGCTGAAACATCTCTTGTTAGCATACGAGCAACTAAATCTCTAGCAGGCTGGGAAACTGACGTCCATAAGTCACCACGAAAGTCAAGATCCACACTCTTGATGGATTCAAAACAAGCTTCCAGAGAACTTCCTTGAAATGGCAAAACACCAAGCAGAAGAGCATGAAGAAGCACGCCTGCACTCCAGATATCCACCTTTGCTGAATATTCCCCCAACAGAACTTCTGGGGCAACATAAGCTGGAGTTCCGACCACACCACATAGGCTTTGGCCTGAGGAAGTATAATAAAGGAGGTATCAATATACTCCGTTTTATTTTTCTATATGACATAATGATGTTTAGATGATTAAGAAAGCTTCTATCTTCACAGCAAGAGTTAAAAAAATTGTTAAATAAAGAAGTGTAGAATTACGAGAATGATTATATATTTAGAAAGATGTTAAAAAAAAAGATGGTATAATTCTCTTTTCCCGTCGCTACACCTCATATCCCTCTCTAGTTCTCTTACACATCCTTAAGCGACGTGAGTGTGCCAACTAAAACTTGGCAGACAGAAAAAAGAGAGGAGGCATTTGGAGATATGTTATGACAAGGATAGAGAGATCACCAATAATATGCCAGCACACATATCATCGAAGTCATCTTCTCTTTACTCAAAAAAGTTTTCAAAATTTATCTTAATACTATCTTACAATGTTGCATGAAAAGAGAGTACTTGTAATACATTGTCACAGGTTGCTTTTGTTTTCCATTTGGAAGAATGACTTGACATGAAATACTAAATAGAATAGATTAGTGTATGTCTCACTTACCATTCGAAATCCTCACCGCCAGTCCAAAATCTGCAAGTTTCAAGTTCCCTGAGGAAGTAAGAAGAACATTCTCTGGCTTTATATCACGATGAACAACACCCATTTCATGACAGTACTTGATAACCAAAACAAGCTCCTTGAGTATGGTAGCAGCGCGATGCTCAGAATACTGCCTTTCTCTAGCCATTTGATCAAGCAACCTTCCTCCAGAGCAAAATTCCATAACAAGGTAAAAAGATTGAGCATCCTCATAGACAGCCTTAAGTGTAACAATGCCGACATGTCCAGACAAATGTTGCATGATCTCGACTTCCCGATGCACAGGGTCCTCCCCCCTGCGCAACGTTTTACAGGCAAACACCTCACCGTTGAGTTTGCTCCAGCACATTCTCACAGACCCGAATTTCCCTTTCCCAATGGTGGCTCCAAGATAATAATCCTGCTCGATTTTCTTCTTCCTTCCGGTTCTAGTTGCGGCATCTATACACCCTATCTTCCGCTTTAAACCCCTCCCAGGTGAGCCTAACAAGCTCCCACAGGGCGGGGCAGTGACAGCCCCACTCACCCTGGACCTGGACCTCGACTCAACCAACCTGGCATCTTCTTCGACTATTTCTTCCTTACCTCGTTTCCTCAACCTTGGATAACCTTCTAGAGAAACATGAGCCCTATAATTGGACAGCGACTGGGAAACGTCACCACCACCTCCCTTCCTTTTCTTACTCAAACACTTCATCTAGTCTAGATCCTAAAATGAATGCTGCTTAATTGGGTAGAATCATGAATGAGTCGAAAACGATTACACTCTTACCTAAAACAAATCTACCTACCTACCTAACACGCAACTGAACGTGGCCATACTTGAATAATCCAATCAGAAATCAGCAATGAAGTATGAAATCAAAGTAATAGAGGAGATGAAGATTAGATTAAGACACGAAGAGGCATCTAAGCTACCCAACTCTCACTATGAGTTGTCAGTAAGAAGAGAGTAAGGGGCCGCCGAAGGAAGTCGGAAGCATGAGGAGCCTCGATTGTTGATCAAATTCTGAAGAATCAAGAAACAATCAAAAAGCCAGAAAAATAAGAGGAGAGTGAAGAAGGAAGGGGGGGGGGGGTACCTTGAAAAGTGGGGGGTTGTTGATTTGTAGAGGTCATGCCCATATTTTGAGATGAACAGCTGGCTACTTAGACTACATAAATCGAACATAATCATCATCATCATAAAAATGGACAAAAATGAAAAGAAGAAGACGAAAGAGGAAGAGAATGAGAAGAAAGGGAAAGGAAGGAGGAGAGGAGAGATACCTAAAATGAAGAGAGGAGTGGGTAGGTAGGTAGGTAGGTAGTGAGTGAGTGAGTGAGTGGTGATATGATGAGATAATTACAGGAGGAGGAGAGTGTAAAACAAGTGATGAGTAGAGTACAACTCCCTTCCCTGTACAAGGAATGAATGAATGACGGAGGGAGGGAGGGGTAAAACCGTAAAAATAAAAACAAACGTAGTGAGGAAGGAAGGAATGAATAGGAATAGGAAAACAAAAAAGAGGTGAGAATGAGAAGCCCGTGATGGAAGAAGGAATGAGAGAGTGTCGTTGTTGTCGTTGTCGTCGTCGTCGTCGTCGTCGTCCTTGTCAAAGGGTAGTTGGTGGTCTAAATGGGTCTCTTGCTTCTTCTACCTTTTCCCCTTTCCAAACTTTGGGCGGTGTGGTGTCCCCATTATTCCTCACTAGTACTGAGGGAAGTATATACCGTACTCGGTTACACACTTATGAATACTTGTTCACTTCTAATTTCTCCTAATCAACTTTATGTTATAAACAAGTAATACCTCCATCCAATTTTAATCTTCCTACTTTCCTTAAAAGATTGTCCATCTTTAAACTTCCTACTTACAATATTTCCTCTTTTGGTTGATTTTTGTGGTCCATATTATTTCTGACCCCACATTTTTTCTCAACTTTCATTTTCCGCCACATAATCTACTCCACTCTTAATTATTGTGTCACTCCTCCCATGAAGTTTAAAGTTGGATGGAGGGAGTATGAAAATTGTTTGGGTATCAAATAATTTGATCTAAGAACAAGTATATCTAATGGTAAAACCTCTCTAAAAAAATCCTAGTTTTTCCTCCTCTTTCTCTTAAAAAAAACCCTACTTTTCCTCCTCAATCTGAGGCATCGATAATTAATCGATGGTAAGCGACAAAAATTGTTTAGATCTCAATTATTAGTTAACAAATCTCATTCAATAAAAGTCTCTCTTTTATGAAAGTTGTTTTTCCTCCTTTATTTCAAGGATTTTTCCTTTATTTCGAGGTTTCAGTCATTTACATTAGTATAGTTATTAAATTTCAAGAACTATGTGCAAGGTCATGAGAGCAATGGAATCCCCACGTACGGCGATACAATTGAGGTCAGATCTCGGTCTACTATTTGTCAAAATAAAAAAGTTCATCAGGCTATTTCATCAGATCTATAGATTCCTTCGCGAAAGGCTGTGTCAATAAACAGCGATATATATAAGGCTATGCAGAAGCGCGTTATTCTAGTAGTGATCTTTGTCTCAATGATGTTCTTTATTTATTTTTTCACAAGTCTGTATTCAGTTCATTTTGACATCGTTTGTAGATACCGGAAGACTTATTATTAATGATATTGATCTTCGATTCAAAAAAAAATGATCTAAAACCGATCTAGATCTTGAAACTATTGAACTTGGATCTTGGCTTTATCCACATTCACAACTTCTCTCCCTAGCAGGCGGACTTCCTTAGAGGAGCGGGCCAACCTTGCCTGCACAAGCAGCAAACAGAGCATCGGAGATATCCGAGGTACCATTTCTGATGCCTAAGTCATTCCTTTTATGCGCTCAAGGAACCTTACTCGTGCGGAGTAAGGTGGCGTCTTTCTAGAGAGAGATTGAGTGAGAGAAAATTCAATACCCCTTTGATGGGAGTTGACCAAGTACCACGGGTCGCCCGCCTGCGGGGCCCCGGAGCGGTTCGCCCCCAGGGCGAATCTAAAATCACCCGTCTGCCCCCCCTGCGAAGGACTACGGAGAGAATCCCGAAAGGCTTGCGCCTGCCGAGCAGGGCCCTTCTGCCAGCCGAGCAGGGCCTCCAAGTTCTCATCGTGCTGGTTTCCAGGGTGCCCGAACCCCCAGTGCAAGCAGGGGAATCCGAGGGCCCATCCGTCATTCCGCCTCAGGTAATGGAAAATGGGTGGACGAGGAGAAGCCACGTGTCGTCCTCTCGACCACCCATTTTCCCGCTCTTTTCCCTCTCTTCCTCTCTCTCTTGTGGGAAGGTATAAATACCCACCTACTTCCCACATAGAGGGGGTTGGATTTTCTCTCTCTAGACTCTTACTCCTAAAAATCGCCACCTAGTTCCTCACGAGCTAGGTTCGTCAAGGCATTCACGGACTGACTTAGGCATCGGAGAGGGTTCCCTCGGACAACCTCCGAGGCCCTGTGCGTTGCTTGTGCAGGGAGCTGACTCACTCCGCCGGGAAGGTCCGACTACAGGAGAGGGGAAAGGAGAGATCGAAGGAAATCAAGTAAAGCGATACCCGAACACTAAGGACCCGAATTCGTAATCGGGTTAACTGATTCCTTAACTGGAACAATTTGGCGCCGTCTGTGGGGAAGATCTAGGTTGTGCTCACGAGATTACCCACAAAAAATCAACCACTCTAAAACTCAAAATTAACCACTAGCTATTGAATATGCCTGAGATTTTCGACACCAGTTCAGTGGCGAACCCACCCAAAGCCCCCCAGTATGGCATGCCGCCCGAAATGACGCCTGCTGCCACAATTTCGGGTGTGGGGCGGGCCAGTCTGCAGGGGGCACCGGGCCAAGGAGCAGCTACCATGGCTGGACAGGGGAGCCAGTCGAGGCCAGTCCTGAACCTCACCCCTGCCCAGATGGTACAGACTGCGGCTTTCTTCTCAGCCATGCTGGACCAGGAATTTACCCCTGACGACCTGATAGGCAGGGTCGCGACGACCCCCAGGTTGCTCCACTTTGAAAGTGGAGAAGGAACCGGAGGCACGAAGCGAACCGCCATCAGAAACGCTCAGAAAAAAGCCAGGAAGACAACTCATGCTTATGCACAAGTGCAAAGGCGAATTTCAGAAGCCCGTCAGGAGCCGCCTGCACGGCAGGAAGTAGCTGGTCCGGAGGGCGCATTCTCCATCCATACTACAGAATCCACCGCCGCTCGTGAAAGAAGAGGCCTATCCCAAGACCTGAGGGATCGCATGAGGCACAAAGAGCCAGTATCCAAGCGCTTGGGAGAGAAGCAAGATGTATTTTCCAGGTTGACACCGGTTGAGGGATTGCGACCACCCCCTGGGCTGTCCCAAGGCCTGCAATCCAGGCTCAACAACGGTCAACCCATGAGGCCCAGGTACCGACAGGGTGATAACCTCGAGTCCGCCCAGAAGAAGCGCTCGCGGTATCACTCCCCCTCCCAGGGCGACGAGGCGATTAGTAGGCCGAGGCCCCCACCAAGGTACCGCTCCCCTGAGGGCAGGCGACCGACCCCTGACAAATGGGACGACTACGGTCGCTACTCAGATGCGAGCAGGTCGAAAATGGTGGGCAGACCAACAAAAACCCCGCTTCACCCTGAGGTCCAAGCGTACCCGATCCCGAAGATTAAAATGCCGACTGTAAAGTTCGATGGAACTACAGACCCGGAAGATCACCTGGCTGCGTACGAAAGCCACATGGGCATGTACGACGCCGACGACGCAGTCTGGTGTAAAATCTTCCCCGCCACCCTGGTAGGCCTAGCCCAGGGTTGGTTCAGGGACCTCCCGCAAGGTTCAATCTCTTTCTTCGTCGAGCTGGCGGAGATGTTCTTGGACCAATATGCCGGAAACAAACGACGACGTCTCACCCGCTTTGACCTGATGACCCTCAGGCAGAAGAAGGGCGAAACTGTCAGGGAATATCTTAAGAGGTTCGACTTGTCGTTCCAACAGGTGAAGGAAATTGACGACCCGACAGCAGCATATGCACTAACCAACTCCCTGCTACCCGGCGAAATGAAGAACCAGATGATCAGGGCCCAGCCGGAGACCCTGGCCAAAGCCAGAAAAATCGCAGAGGGGTTTATGCTGCAGGAGGAATTCCACAGCCTGCCGGAGACCCCTGCAGGCCCTACAAGGCAGCAAGGGGGACCGCAAGGTGGACGCGGAAGAAACGAATCCGGAAGGCATAGAACTGAGGAAGGGGATACCCCCAAGAAGGAACGCACTGTTTACCAGCCCAGGTTCGACAGTTACACAGCCCTTAACAAATCTAGGGCAGAAATCTTCGAGCTGGAAAAAGAAACCGCCAAGTGGAATCGCCCGAGCAAGCCGTGCAGTCCAAGAGGGGACCCCAAAAAATTCTGCACCTTCCACGACTGCGTAGGCCACACCACAGAAGAATGTCGTCACCTGAAAGACGAGATCGAGAAGTTGATCAGGAACGGCTGGTTGGCCAACTACGCAGCCAGGAACAAATCCCAGAAAGAGACGCCTGAGAAGCCCGAAGGCTCGGTACAGAATCGCCTGGTGATCCACGTGATATCAGGGTCTGCGGAAGGTCCAATCAGCCAAAGAGGGCAGAAAAGGCAAATTCGCGAACTGAAAAACCAAATCTGCTACGCTGAAAGAGCAGGAAGCCCAAAAGGAGTAACGCTGAGCATCACCCCCGAGGATGCAGGGCGGGTGGTGTACCCCCACAGCGATCCCCTGGTGCTACCCTTGGTGATTAGCAACCACATTGTTCGGAGATGCATGGTGGATACCGGTGCCTACACGAATTTGCTGTACAAAGACGCCTTCGACAAAATGGGTCTGGAGAAAAGGCACCTGCGGCCCGCCCCCGGGTCATTATATGGGTTCAGCGGAGCAGGAATATTGCCCGTAGGGATCATAGACCTGCCGGTAACATTTGGGGAAGGAGCTACTGCCAGGAATGTCAGAGCATCATTCGTTGTAGTGGATGCGAAGTCTGCTTACAACGCCCTGATCGGCAGAGTCACCCTGGACGAGATTGAAGCGGCCATATCAATCAGGGCTCTCACTATAGCCTATGTCACTGATTTCGGCCTAGAAGGCAAAGTACGCGGAGACCAAGAGTCGGCCAGACAGTGCTACTCCGTGGCCCTGCAGGCTCATGAGAGCGAAAGAAAAGAGAAAAGAAAAGCCGACAGCTCCCCCAGCAGAGAAGGCGAGATTCCAGCCGGTAACCAGGCGCCAAACCACCTGGAACCTGGGGGAGAAAGCATGCTGGTGGACCTGGAGCCAGGGAGACAAGTCCTTGTAGGGGCTGACCTGGAAGAATCCTACCAGGCTGAACTGGTCGAGCTACTGAAAGAGAATTCGCCTACTCGGCGGATGAAATGCCAGGGGTCGATCCAGCGTGCATCGTTCAGAGGCTGAACGTGAACGCGGACGCCCGCCCTGTGAAGCAGAAAAAGCGGAACATGTCCGCAGAAAAAGACTTGGCAATCAAGGAAGAAATCGAAAAACTTTTGAAAGCAGACTTTATAGAAGTTTGTGACTACCCTGAGTGGCTGGCAAATGTGGTCATGGTCAAGAAATCGTCAGGCGCGTGGAGGATGTGCGTGGATTTTACGAACCTCAACAAGGCCTGCCCAAAAGACTGCTACCCGCTCCCCAGGATCGACCAACTGGTGGACGCTACCAATGGGTATACTATGCTAAGCTTCCTGGATGCCTTCTCAGGATATCATCAGGTGTACTTATGGCAGCCGGACAGAGTTAAATGCGCATTCATCACCAGTTCAGGCACCTACATGTACAAGATGATGCCATTCGGGCTGAAAAACGCAGGAGCCACGTACCAGCGCCTGGTCGACAAGGTGTTCGAAAACCAGAAAGGCAGAAACATAGAGGCCTATGTCGATGACGCCATTGTGAAGAGTAAGGGAGACAAAGAGCACTTAGCAGACCTGCGGGAGACCTTTTCCTCCCTGCGCGCCTACAAAATGAAGCTCAATCCGAAGAAATGCACGTTTGGGGTGCGCTCTGGAAAATTCTTGGGTTTCTTGGTAAGCTCTCGAGGGATAGACGCTAATCCCGAGAAAATTCAGGCTGTTCTAGACCTCCCTGAGCCAAGGACCATCAGGGACATCCAACGTCTGACAGGTCGCATGGCCGCCCTGGCACGGTTCATTGCCAGGTCAGCAGACAAGTCAACCCCGTTCTTCAAGGTGCTGAAAGGCAACAAGCAATTCAAATGGGAAGACGAGCAAAAAGAAGCGTTCGGGCAATTGAAGGAGCACTTAAAGAAACTCCCCACCCTGGCAAGACCGGTGGCAGGAGAAAAGCTCTTCCTTTACATCGCTGTAACCAACGTGACAGTCAGCACGGTCATCTTAAGGGAAGAAGCAGGCGCTCAACAGCCCATATATTTTGTAAGCCACGCCCTGGGGGCAGCAGAGAAGAATTATCCTATGGTCGAGAAAGCGGCCTACGCAGTTGTTATAGCAGCCAGGAAGTTGAGGCCGTACTTCGACGCACACCCCGTCGTATTACTAACAGACCAACCCCTGGAGAAGGTGTTAGAGAAGTTTGAGAAATCAGGCAGATTGCTGAAGTGGGCTATCGAGTTGAGTGGACTGGGGATAACATACCAGTCAAGAACAGCCATCAAGGCCCAAGCCCTGGCCGATTTTCTGGCAGAATGTTCCCACTCTGAAGACGATGGCCCAACCACCGGCGAGTGGATCGTATACACCGACGGGTCCTCAACGGCCAACGGAGCAGGGGCGGAGGTAGTGTTGACCAGTCCGGAAGGGACCGATTTTGAGCATGCGCTCAGATTTGTCTTCCCCGCCTCGAATAATGAAGCCGAGTATGAAGCAGTACTTGCAGGCATCAACCTGGCCAAGGCTGCAGGCGCGGAACGGGTCGTTTTGGCCACAGACTCCCAGCTCATCGCCAACCAAATCAATGGAGAATATGAAGCTAGGGACCAAACAATGGCCGCGTACCTGGAAGTGGTAAAAAGGGAACTATCAGGTTTGAAATCATATGAAATCAGACAGATCCCACGATCCCAGAATAACAGAGCGGACGCCCTGTCAAAACTAGCTAGCTCCAGCCTGCAAGATATAAGAAGGTCAGTATGGGTGGACGTCGTCCAGGAGAAATCTACCGTCCCCTATCAAACCGTCGGTGCGGTGGAGGAAGCAGGGCCTGAAGACTGGAGGACCCCCATCATCCAGTTCAAAAAACACGGAGTCCTACCGACCGACCCTGTACAGAAAAGAAAAATGCCAGCAAGGGCCGCATGGTTCATCATAATAGGAGAAGACTTGTACAAAAAATCTTTCTCGTCCCCTCTGCTCAGGTGCCTGGGGGCAGAGCAGGCGGCGGAGGTGTTGGACGACATCCACTCCGGGATATGTGGCCATCACATAGGAGGGAAGTCACTAGCACACAAGGCCTTGAGAGCCGGATACTACTGGCCGACCCTACTGGCCGACGCAAAGGACTTAACCCAAAAGTGCAGAAAATGCCAGCTTTTCGCCCCATCCATCCATGCCCCGGCCCAGGAGCTCAGGCCGATCCTGTCTCCCATCCCCTTCGCTCAGTGGGGGATGGACATATTGGGCCCCTTCGCGGTAGCCACCGGGGGAAGAAAGTTCTTGATCGTAGCTATTGACTACTTTACCAAATGGGTGGAAGCTGAGGCAGTGCCTAACATCACCGAGCCTGCGGTCAGGAAGGTGATTTGGCGGAACATTATCACCCGGTTCGGCCTGCCAAAAATGCTAGTGTTTGACCATGGAAGACAATTCGATAATGACCCCCTGAGATTATGGCTGGAAGGTCACGGCGTTGCGGTTGCTTATTCTGCCGTCTGCCACCCCCAAACCAACGGGCAGGCAGAGGCAGCCAACAAGCAGATTTTGAATGGCCTAAAGAAAATGGTGGATGACCTCAAGGGCAGGTGGGCCGACGAACTCCCCAGCATACTCTGGTCAATCCGGACCACCCGGAAGGAGTCTACGGGCCAGACCCCGTTCGGCCTGGTGTATGGTGCAGAGGCCTTACTACCAATTGAGGCCAGGATCCCCTCCCTGCGCTCCTTACAATACGACCAGGCTGAGAATGAGGTAGCGATGGCAGAGGCCTTGGATCTGGTCAGTGAGGTAAGGGAGGAAGCCAGCACCAATATCGTCGCTTACCAGGAACGGATGAGGAAGGCGTACAACAAAAGAGTGCATCAGCGAAATTTCCAGATGGGTGATCTAGTCCTCAGAAAGACACAGGCCGTAGGAAGGTCGAGAGAGCACGGCAAACTTAGCGTTAATTGGGAGGGTCCATACCAGGTAACTCAAATCTTAGGGCCAGGCACGTATAAAATCGCCAATCTAGAGGGCCAAGAGTTGAGTGCCCACTGGAACGCAGACACCCTGAAGAAATATTATGTTTAAAACAGAATCTTAAAGTAGTCTTCGTTTCTTTAAAATTGGCGGAGAACGGTCAAAGAATGTCGACGGCTCCGACCACCCTTGTGATAGATTTTTACGAAGAAATGAAAAGATCCTCAAAGTCTATACTCGTTGCCTGTTCAAACTCGCGTTTTCACACACAAACGAGCAAGGGGCAATAGGGGGAGGCCCCCCTGTTGCCAGAATTAAGGAAAATAGCGCCCCCAACAAAAATTCAAACGCCTCCCTGCAGGCAGGGGGCAGACCCCTGGACTCTGACCAAGAGCCAGGAACAGGCCAAACGAACAAGGACTGGGGGCAGGCCCCCCAACCTTGTATAAAAAACGCATAATGCCACCCTGCCAGCCTCTGGGCAGGCAGGGGGCAGGCCCCCTGGACTCTGACCAAGAGCCAGGAACAGGCCAAACGAACAAGGACTGGGGGCAGGCCCCCCAACCTTGTATAAAAAACGCATAATGCCACCCTGCCAGCCTCTGGGCAGGCAGGGGGCAGGCCCCTGGACTCTGACCAAGAGCCAGGAACAGGCCAAACGAACAAGGACTGGGGGCAAGCCCCCCAACCTTGTATAAAAAACGCATAATGCCACCCCACCAGCCTCTGGGCAGGCGGGGGGCAGACCCCCTGGACTCTGACCAAGAGCCAGGGGCAGGCTAAACGAACAAGGACTGGGGGCAGGCCCCCCAACCTTGTATAAAAAACGCATAATGCCACCCTGCTAGCCTCTGGGCAGGCGGGGGGCAGACCCCCTGGGCTCTGACCAAGAGCCAGGGACAGGCCGAACGAACAAGGGCTGGAGGCAAGCCCCCCAACCTTGTATAAAAAACGCAGCCACCCTGCTTACCCCTGGGCAGGCAGGGGAGGGTCATGCTTGGGAAAACAAGGAAAGTAAAAGTAAAGGACAAACATTCAAAGATTAATCCAGAAAAGAGTAGCAAGTTTTTAACAAAGCCCAAAATAAAGATCCAGAAAGGTCAGAACATTACAGAGAAAGCTGGCCATTCTAAGGCTCAGCATAAAAACGTTATCAACAAAGAGTAAAGGCCTAGGCATCAGGCACACCATGATTGGGACCAGCAGGCTCCTTGGGGGTTCCAGCCGCCAGAGCTTCATTCTTGGCAGCATAAAGGTTTCGAAATGCGTCCTCGTCAAAGACAGGAAACATTTCCTTGATTACCTCCATAACAAGCTCCAAGGAGGAAGTAGCCCCATTTTCAAAACTCAAGTCAGAGGCAGCTTCAGCTTCCTTCAGGATGGCATCTTTCTCATCTTGCCACCCAGCCTGAGCCAGTTTGAAGTCTGAGCTGGTTTTGGACAGTTCTTCCTCCAGATCAGCTGCTTTCTTCTTGAGATGCTCCATCTCAGCCAGGGACGTTTCAGCGCGCTCCACTGCTAGGCGGCTCTCCCTCAGTTCCGCCTCGAGCTTGGACGCCTCCCTCACAGCCTGCTCCCCCTGAAGCCTCCATTGGTTGGCCTGTACCTTCACTTCCTCCAGCTCGTTCTCTTGTTTGGACAGCTGGTCCTTCAGGCCCCCAATCAGGGTCACATCCCTTTTAACCACGGCCAGGCGATCAGGGGGAGGGACCCCAGGGGTGATAGTCAGCTCCTCGTCACTTAGGCGACTAAGGGCCGCCAGCTCGGCAGAAGCCTGCAACACCCTGGAAGTACGTTGTATGTACTGAATCACCTGGTGGGAAGTGTTGGTTATCGACTTAATGAGGCGATCTGCCAAAACAGTACCAGAGTCCGAGAGCAAGCCTGATACATCAACACTGTCACCCGCAGCATAGTGGAGCTCTCCATTCTCCTCCAAAAGAGAAGTGCCCGGGACGTCGTGAGCAGGACGTTTCGCCTCCGGGGTCTCCACGTCGGCCTCTAAGTCAACCATAGGCACGGTCCCTGGAGCCTCCCTACTCCTCTTCCTCCTACGGACCAGGGGAGCACTCTATCCAGTTTGCTCAGAGTCAGCAGGGTGAGACCCCGGGGAAGCGTGTGCCCTAGCAGGGGAATCATCCTGCCGGCGAGCATAGGAGGGGGTCGCCACAGAAGTAACTTCAGCCTCCCCACCCTGAGTATTGGGAGAGGGAGCTGCCGGCTTTAGCCGGGGAGGGAAGGGGAGCCGTCGGCCAGAGGCGAGCTTCTTCACAAACCTCATCAAGTTCTTCTCTCCTTTCTTGAAGTTGGGGGGAAGAAGGGGGACTTTTCGAGTGACAACGAACTGCTCAGTCAGACCAAGCCTTCTCACCTGCTTCCGGGTCCAAAGGCGAGAAGCAGCACCTGCAAGACGGGTAAAAAGGCCAATTAAGAAAACAGGGATGAGAACCTCAGGAAAAATCACCAGGCCAGTTGAAGCCCCTGAACTACCTTCAAGGCCGGGAATCAAACCCAGCGGGATCAGATATTCATCCGTGGTGATAAGGTCTGCGTGAGGAAGCCAGAAAGCAGGCTCATTGGGAGGAGCCCCCTCAGTAACCTTAAATTTCTTAATCAATTCTTCATCTGCTTGACTCAGCTTCACCTTCAAGTCTTTTCCCCCGACACCCGGGTGATACTCCTCACGGGTTTCCAGGCGGGTATGTACGTGGTTCCTAAAATGCCTAGGGATCCGCCACCCTGAGGCACTATGTACGTACAGGAAATTGTCTTTCCAGTCTTTCAGGCTGTTTAAAGCCGGCCAGACCAGAGCGTATTTTTTCGATTTCAGAATGGACCAGTACCCAGGGGAGTCATCCCCCCTTGATGAGGATACCATTTGCAGCCAAGTCATGGCACGCAAGGCATCAATAGAGGGCCCCTCTCCGTGGAAAAGGCAGGTCCAGGTATAAGCCACCAAGGTCCTGATGGCTGAGGCAGTCAGCTGGGCAATGGCCACGTTCATCCTCCTGAAAGCCTCCTCCAAGAAGGGGTGAAGAGGGAATCGTAGGCCGAATTCCAAGCTTTTGTGGTAAACAGCCACACAGCCATCAGGAGGGCAACACACCGTATCTTTTTCCCCGGGGATTATGACGGTGTACCCCTCCCCGAAGTGATAGAATTTCTCAATCTCCTCGGCAGCATTACTCTCCAGAATTAGATCTCGGTTCTTGGTCTCGGGATAGGTTCTCAAAGAAACCAGGTACTTGTGTTTGTCCAAGAAGTACCTTCTCCCTTTTTCCCTGGGAGCAAGGCCGGCAACGGTGGAGGGTCAATCTCCAATGCACCGTCGTCGGAATCAACGACGTCAAAGGGAGCGGGTACGGGTGATTCGGCACCCCCATCCTCCTCGGGGCGATTTCCCCCGCCAGGTCTGACCCCAGAGGAAGAGGCCAAGTCAGTTCTACCCCCTCTCCTATCCTCCGTCCCTCCAGACGACGGACTAAAGGTAAGAGCGCGAGCGCGAGACATTCTATTTCGCGAAGGAATATGAGAAAAAGGAAGAAAAACTAAGAGTTGGAATCAAGATTCTAACCTAGAAAGATGATCGTCGCCGAAAAAAGTCCGAAGTTAGGCGCCCCTCGAAATCTTGAAAGAAGTTCTCAGCAGCAAAGAGAGTGAGGAAGAAGTGAAAGTTCGAGTTTTGAAAATGCTAAAAAGGGAATTAGGGGAAGAAAATGGGCTTATATAGGTCTGGGCAGTCGAAGGGTCACCTCCCTCTGCAAAGCTCTCCCCGCAAATCATCCCCCACGTGTCGCACCTCTAACAACCAACCTCCTCATCCCAAGAAAGCCTCGAGAAGGCAAATAGACGCCTGGGACATTTATTCTCTCAATGACGTCACTCTCCCTCCAGATAATAATAATAAAAACAAAAACAAATAATAGCAAATAATAAAGTGCCGCATGAAAACCAAGCCGCCTGATCTTTTCATTAAAATTAAAGAAAACCCGAAAAATGGGCAAATTACATGGCATGCAAGCCAGGAATACAAAAGGAGCCTCTATTTCCGGCTCATTATGCCTGCACCCCTCGGGCAGGCCTAATCATCGTCAGAGCCCGGGGAGTAATCCCCAGGGCTGTTGCGCCCTCCAATGTCAGATCCCCAGTCCCAATCATCGGAATCTTTGAAGGGATCTTCCGAATCATCATCATCCCCACGACCAGAGGAGTAACCCTGGCCGTCACTATCGCCGGAGTCCCGGCTGCTGACATCCCAGTCCCTGCCATAAGGGACTGTCTCGGTATCATCACAAGAGCCGCAACCAACTTTCTTCCTCAGGGGAGAAGAGGGGCCCGGCTCAGAAGAAGAGGATAGCCCTGAGCAGTCGGGGTCGAACTGCTCAGGGTGCAGCCATGGAAAACACTCATGGCATCCCCTATCGAAACAGCCCCCACCCTGGGGGCAACGCCTGAACTTTGGGGCGGCTAGAGAAGCCCTCTGAGGACGTTTGCCCGCTCTGATAAGGGCCCTCCTGGACTTCCGGGGACGTTGAGCGCGGGATCGCCGGCTACGGCGCAGAACAAGAAAAGACGCCCGAGAATACCTTAATTTCCAACGCCCCGTAAAGCGACGGCTCACTACGCGAGCCCCACGACAGAAAAGCCCTCTAGTAATCCACGACATTTTCTCTGAAGGAAGAAGAAAAGGTTGAAGATGGGCTGTGAAAATAGTAGAGAAACCGCAATTTATACGGAGAGTGGCCAAAGCATTAAATGGTGCCACAACTACTTCAATAGGGGGCACGGCCAATCAGCGCACCCGCACGCTACCCAAAAATCCGCTGGGAATAGGAAGCAATCATCACTAAAAGAACATTCCAACCTCGGGAACAAGCAGTGCATTTAATGCAAGAGCTCAGGGGTCAACTGAATCCCATCTCAAGAGACGCCTGCCAAGAGAAAGACCCCGCCTCCCTCTGGCCGGCGTGGGCCAATTGATGGGAGTTGACCAAGTACCACGGGTCGCCCGCCTGCGGGGCCCCGGAGCGGTTCGCCCCCAGGGCGAATCTAAAATCACCCGTCTGCCCCCCCCCCCCCCCCCCCCCCCCCCGCGAAGGACTACGCAAAGAATCTTGAAAGGCTTGCGCCTGCCGAGCAGGGCCCTTCTGCCAGCCGAGCAGGGCCTCCAAGTTCTCATCGTGCTGGTTTCCAGGGTGCCCGAACCCCCAGTGCAAGCAGGGGAATCCGAGGGCCCATCCGTCATTCCGCCTCAGGTAATGGAAAATGGGTGGACGAGGAGAAGCCACGTGTCGTCCTCTCGACCACCCATTTTCCCGCTCTTTTCCCTCTCTTCCTCTCTCTCTTGTGGGAAGGTATAAATACCCACCTACTTCCCACATAGAGGGGGTTGGATTTTCTCTCTCTAGACTCTTACTCCTAAAAATCGCCACCTAGTTCCTCACGAGCTAGGTTCGTCAAGGCATTCACGGACTGACTTAGGCATCGGAGAGGGTTCCCTCGGACAACCTCCGAGGCCCTGTGCGTTGCTTGTGCAGGGAGCTGACTCACTCCGCCGGGAAGGTCCGACTACAGGAGAGGGGAAAGGAGAGATCGAAGGAAATCAAGTAAAGCGATACCCGAACACTAAGGACCCGAATTCGTAATCGGGTTAACTGATTCCTTAACCGGAACACCCTTAAAGAATGATTATGGAGGTGCATTTATAGGTTTCTATGAGAGAGGAAGAGAGAGTTTGACAAGGTGTGGACATGACATAGGTCCACCCCGACGCGGCCACGCGCGGGTTTGGTTAGGCGAATGAATCTCCATATGAGAATGGATCGAATTGAAATTTAGGTCTATGTGGAGTCGCCACCGATTTTTGTGGTTATTCGGAACCATTCGAGCCCACTCTATGTCGTAGTGGTCCGTATACAAAATACGGCCCATTTCCGATGTCAGAGTTTATTGGGCTTGTCCCTTTGCATTGCGATACCGATACCGACATTATCGGATATCGTGTATGAATGACTCTCTTGCGCCAACGGTTTCGGGCATCCGGAAACCGAGGTTATGAGTAAGGGGTGAGGGTACGTGTTGGGAAGCCCACAAAGGACACCCAACCCCGCCCGCACATTAGCGGCCTCTACTAAGAACTCGAGTGACTTTCTAATACGCGTGCTAGTAAAACGGAAAAAAAATGCTTATGCAACCATTGCTTTTCCTAGGCATGTGAATGAAATTGAAACAGGTTTCTAAGTCAATTTAATGCAACTAAAATTAACGTCAAAGTTGTATTTTAGCATGTGGGTTCATTTAGTACAATAAACGAACAATAATTAAATTGACAAAAGAAATAACAAACGCGTTAGTAAACGATGTAATGATATAATGAATAATAACGGTTTGTGCAAATGATGAATTGAATTGAATGATGTAAACGAGATGCAAATATGAGATGCATGGTTTGAAAAGATAGTATACGCGTGATGAATTAAGCACGTGTTGACCTAAGTCACAAAATACTATCGAGTTTGAAAAATAGAAGGATGTACGACTCGCGTTTTAGTCGTTATGAGGCCACTCGATCGAGTGGTCGATGGACTCGATCGAGTGGACCCTAAAAAAACGATTCTGTTTTGCGTCAGAGACCGTACTCGGCCGAGTTATTGACCGTACTCGGTCGAGTTATTGACCAACTCGGTCGAGTACATGGCCACTCGACCGAGTCACTGTGAGACTCGATCGAGTGGGGGTCATAATGAGCATTCTGATCCGGTTTTGAGGTGCCACTCGACCGAGTGGGCTAGGCACTCGGTCGAGTGTCCTCTGTACGAATTACAATTCGTTTGTAAAATCGTGTTTGTTTCGAAAATCGTTTTAAACCGTTTTAAGTCGAATGATGTGATTAAATTTTCTCCGCGTTTAATAATGTCATAATTCTAACGAATTGTTTTGGCAATTATTTTAGCATCAACGACAATTGCCTTAAGTTGATTTAATGCGATTTAGAAAAATTGACTCTTTGATTAAATAAATAATAAAAAGACTTGATTCCCTCGATTTCTCCGACATCGATAAATCCCTAGAGATTGTGATGTCGGATCCGTGTCAACGGGTTTCGACCCTTATCAAAATTGATTTGAAAATTGATGGATGCAAGATTAATGATGATGATGACGAGAAATAATAACGAATTATTGTTTAAGTTGATTTATCTCAATAATCAAATAGTCGGGGTATCGGAATAAGCGACCGGCAACGCTGTGTGCAGTACACTTGTATATTCGGGTTTCCTTATTCCGATATCCTTCTTATTCGACACAAATCGATAAATATTTTAATGATTTATACTAGTTATTATCGATATTATGACGCAACTAACGAAATAAATAAAAAAACGAAAAAAATGGGAAAAAGAAGACGGACAACGAAGAGAGAAAGGGGAAGAGAAAAAAGAGGGTTTTGACACCCTCAACCTACATGTTCTTGTCTCGGAATAAGGCTCGTAACCGTGGCTTCTACGCAAGAGTCTTCGAGGTTTTATGTAGGCTAAGTTGTTGGTGGCTCGGGATTGATTCCTAAAACTAGGTTTTAGGGTTTTTGCTCCTATCGAATTGCTAGGGTTTTATTAGGGTTTGTAAGGACGTAGTGTGTGTAAGTGTAGGGTTGCTCTAGGGTTTCGAAAAAGTTGTTCAAAGTTGTTGCATGAGGGTTGCTTATATAGGCGAGGCTAGGGCACCCAAATTAGGGTTACTCGACTGATTAAGGGCTAACTCGGTCGAGTGGCCCGTGAAGCCTGCAGCCGGGCTCAAAACAAGCCCACTCGATCGAGTGGGTGGGTCACTCGATCGAGTGGCCCAACTGGATCGCGTAGGTCCGTTGACTTTGGACCGTGACTTTGACTTTGATGGATTTTGTGCTTGACCTGGGCTCTTGATGATTGATGGGTTGTTTTGTGCGTCTCGGGAACGACTTTGACCGGGGTTGACCCAATCGCAAAAAGTCGGTTTTAATTCCGGTGTCGGTTTTGGCCCAAATTAGTCTTGTTTGACTCGGAATGTTCCATTGGGCCTGGATTTAAGGTCCGTTTGGTGAGATTTGTACTCCGTAAGTGTGTTAGCCAACGATTAATGGATTTGAGCCCGTATCCCAGCGCGTAGAAACACGTTAGCGTCCGATCATCATCGGGTGTTTTTTGGAAACTGTCATAGACACCTGGCAGTCAAAATGCGGGTGTCTACAAAAGGACGTATTTCGTACCTTAGGCGACGGTTTGAGGGTATACCTCGAGGCATAACTTCAGGACCAGAAAGGCCGAGAGTCCTCAGGCGGCTAAGCCGGCCGTAGGCCAGCCCAGATACTGAGCCGAGAGTCATGGAGCTCCCCATTGGCGGGTTTACGGGGGTCGGCCAGGTGAGTCCAACCTGAGGTCCTGGGATTAGATCCGAGAGCTCGGCGACCCTCCCCTCTAGTGGAGTTGACTTGGGTCAAGGGTCGACGGGTGACCGACCGGATTTCTGACCCCACCAAAAACGATAATAGCTTAGATTAGACAAGGATAGGTTGAAAGTTGTTGGAGAATTCTTAGAAAATACTCCCTCCGATTTTAAATCATTATCTCGTTCAATATAATACTCCTCACATATATTGTACAAACGGGATAATTATTTAAAAATACAGGCGTATAGATTTTCATGGACACGAAAACCACTTGATTCTCTTGTCCTCAAATGGTGGGTTTTCATGTCCTTGAAAATCTATTAACTTATACCTAACTTTTATGAAATAGTACCATTTTTTTAAGTAAAACTAACTATACTTGGTACAAATATCAAAATGTTTCAACTCTGTAAGATTTTAATTGACTTTTATAAGGTCAAAGCAACTTCATCAGTTCAGTCGTTCTTGATTCTAGTGGGGAAGAAGAACGCATCTTTAAGTGCAATAGTAAAAATGATCTTTTCCGTCGGCTAAAAAAAAGGCTTCCCAACTGCCTCAAGGAATTAACAGGAGACACAAATTCCCCAACCAAGACTTGATTAAATCTCAAATGTCTAAGCTGATCATTCACTGATAGGTTTATCGCAGGAACATACACAGAAAATAGAGCTATTCAAGAATTTGCACCCGAGGAATCCAACAATGTGCTGCTTGATACATAACATTATTCAAAAACACCACCAGATGTTCATCACCAAAACTATATCCGGTTCTAAAACACGCATGCTTCAGTCGCTTGCAAGTAGAACCATCAAGCATGCATTGTAGCATTAATCAACTATCCAATTCTTCGGACCTTACCAACTGTTGTAGCTCGGAAGCAAAGTTCACCATCTTCCTCACCATCACCATTAAAACAGCCCTAATCTTAAACTGACTTGGTTTAGACTTATCTGAATATCAGTTCCAACTGTCAATGACAGCAAATAAAGTTAAGGAAGTACACAGCGAAAACTCTCCGCAACAAATCATACTGATTCAACAGATTCTGCAATGGATTGATCCAAAAGCAAGCGAAATGTTTCCGCCTTTTCTGCAAATCCAGTTTCTATAAATGCAGCCCCCAGTCGGTCACAAAGGGATCTGTCAAAAACCGATGTTGTGGAATTCTTCCATTGATCTAGGACTTCCGCCACTTGTTCCATATGCCCTAACATCAAATAAGAAGATAAAACTGGGATGTAATTCCGACCGATCATTTTTTGCTTAGTCATCACCAAGGATTTCCAGATTTGGTCAACCATATCCTTGTTTCCCATGCCGGCATGCAATATGATAAGAAAATCATATGAAATCCAATCTCTCTGACTAATGCTTTTTTCTGCTTCCACTATAGAGCTTGCCCCAGAATCTGTAAGTTGGCCAGTGGTTAAATATATATTAGCAAGGTTTTGATACCTTAGCCAACTTTCATCGCAGTTAGCGTCCTGGCTCATCTCGCCTATAACACTTCGTGCTTGACCAACGTTAAGAGTTGCCGCACAAGAACTTATCCAAAGGTTATAAGTAAAGAGATCGGGTACAACCTTTTGCTGTTTTAGCTCCTCAATAACAGAAGAAACCTTCTCCATTTGTCCCACAGATATGTATAAAGTCATCATCTCATTATATGTAATTGCATGGAAGGTTAGACCAGAAACTTTGATTCTTTCAAAGAGGTCCTCGGCTTTATCAATTAACTTTGCACCTGCATATGAATGGAGTAGAGCCGTGTATGTTTCATTAGTCTGAGCAGCATGTGGAAGACTTTCAAAGTAGCGTTCGGCAGCATCAATCCCAAAAACTTTTGTCATCAGATCAATGTGAGCAGCATAATCAGTATCAGATAACTCGTATTCATCATGTGAAACCATCCACTGCGTAATCTGTATGTTGTCAAAAATTTAGAATTTTAGTAAATTGATAGTATTCATTCCTCGCGGAGCTGAACACTCGATAGTCTATAATCTTTGATTCTGAATTCAATACTAGACAGCAAAATGGCTCACTAAAGTGGCTACATTTCTTTTTACAGTGAAATAGTGAATAGTATCCATTCACGACTATCAACCCAATTGTCATTATGGTTTATGCACCCCTAAATCACAAGCATCCTCCATGTGTTGTTATTAACGGAAGTTACATCCATACATCTTGCAATAGCACAACTAGGCTAACGTTGTTCTGATACATCAATAACTGAATTTACTAATATGTGTGATTGTAAGAATGTAATGCAGACTGCTACAAGACAATTTACTCTCAATGTGAGGAAAATAAGGCCCATAACGAGGAGCAAAATGAACCAAGAGAATCACGATTAATATGCAAATTTAATTGACTCTCAAAAGTTTAATAGCTCGCTGCGTCACAGTCACATATCAAAAATCACAACCTCACAGTTAGCGAAACACCAGTCGGCCTTCCGATTATTTCATACTTCTAACATAAACGAAACACTAATCAGCGCCAACAATATTGATGTCACATAAACAGGGGCGGATCCAAGGGTGCGCACAGCACCCCACGTGCGCACCCTGCGATTTATATATTTTTTTTTAATTGAAATGCTGATAGTAATGACATTATACAAATTAAGCGCAAGGATCTAGCAGTGGTTGTTAGGTGGTGTACTGGTAGAGAGTATAGCCACTGGTGGGGGTGGTGCGGGTTCGAATCTTACTATTAGCAGTTTTTGTTTTCCAAATTTGCATACTGCGGAGTACTTTACTCTATAATTAATACAAGTACACAACTACTATAATTCTTAGACCCTCAATTTTTTTATTTTCAATCGAATTCCTATTTTTCTTGTTGTTTTTAAGTTTCAACTCCCTTTGTTTTATTCTTATATGTTCTTTTATATTCATTTGTGAAGGAGACAACAGGAGTACTTTTTTTCCCTTGTAAATTTATATTCGTACACCTCCTGACCTCCGTATCTATATGTCCGTCTCCGTCCTAAGAAATGATTATTATAATGAAAAAGTAATGCAAAAAAGGTTCAATTAGAAAAAAAAAAGTTTGAAAAAGTTGATACATGTAAACATTTGATTGAATGAGAATGATATAGACTAATTAACTTTACCATGACATATGTAGTAAATAAGTGAAAATATTAAGGATGATATAAGAATAATATTCGTCAAATAAGGGAAAAAAAGGGGGACGAACATAAACATATTACTTCGTACCCAAAGTCAAAAGAGGAATAAGGGACGAACATATAGATACGGGAGAGTATATTTTACTTGTTCGCAAAACAAAAAAAAAACAAAAAAATCTAAAATGTGCACCCCTGTCGACAAATTCCTGGGTCCGCCACTGCACATAAACCATGCGGTCTCTCACAAATTATTGCTCCCTAGCACGTGAATTTATAACATGTGAACCCGTTTACACGATCAGCAATGACACAATAGCTGTTGACTAACTCGTTCTTATTAATACGATGAAACAAAGCTATATCGATTGCATTACCCAGTTTCTTATATAGTCATCCCGAAAGAAACAGGTTGCGCTTTCTAACACAGGGGAAAGACAATGTAAAGCCCTCCTCTTAGGTATCAATACACTAGGTTAATTACTTCAATCAAGCTTGCATAGCACCTCAATCTTCCAAATTTACGGTTGCAAATTGCAATGGGCGATAATGCCATCCATTTAAACCTCCCCACACCTTACATTTTAGCTGAATTCGGAGTAGGTGTCAAGTCAGTATAGTAATCCTAATCTACCAAACCAATCCTACAAGCTAAAGCTATGGTTAAAGAAATTGAGCAATCGAATTCAGCAACAAATGAAAAGAAAGGAAAGGGCGAGACCTCAAGAGCATGCTTGTAACGGCGGGATTTGCGGAGATCACGGGAGATGAGGCGGAGGTGGGGTAAAGTGAGGGAATTGCCATTGTTGACCCAATTTTGAATAACATTGGTGGCGCTCCGTTTGGGGACTCGGAGTCGGAAGATCTGACTCCTCAAATCATCGTCTTCCTGGGTTTCGGGATCATGGAGAACAATAGCGTCGGAAGTCGTGCTGAGGTGTTTCGCCGCGGTGGTGATGGTTGGTGCGGCGGCGGGGGCGGAAGTGGTGGCGAATCTTCTGTAAGGTAGTACCAGTGAGAGATGTTAAAGAGAGACATTGATACAAGGAGAGGGCGGGAATGAATTACCGTCGAAAATGGAGGAAGAGGGTGCGAGCTGCCATGGTCACTTCTCTCTGTTCAGGGTTCACTGCGTCTCTTTTTATCAACTTTGTCGCTCCTCTTCCAAACTAGACTACTCCCTACTCCCTCACTGAACCAGTGTATCAAGTCGGCTTATCTATCTTTCTGTCATCCGTCATTCATTCTATGAGGTTGTTAAATCGTACGGAGTATTTCTTTTTTGGGTGTATTATTGAAATGTTATATATTTCCATTTTTGATAAGTGTTCCCTTCGTTTCATTTGTTTATCTTTGATTAAAATATTCTTCCTAATGAATATAAAAGGCAAATAAATGAATCAAACGGAAGTAATAGTTACCTAAGGTTAACTGAATTATGTGTGGTCCGAATTCACCATATTTCTTGAGTTCTTTCCTTGGTATTTGTTCTAAATTAAATTAGATGCATCCTAATAGCACGGAGAGAGTAATTGTTAGTACCCGTAGTACTTACGGAGTATTTATAGACTCCTTTAAGCACAATTTTGAGTGTCGTTATTTAACCCTCTCATTGAGCCAGTAAATATGTCGATTTAGGGAGAAAAAAATTCGCTAACATCGCAATACATGTCCTATAACTTTGACATTCGTTTATACTAAAACTTTGACGTTCGCTTATCTTTTAGTATAAGATCGAATAGCTAGTAGACCGTTATGTAATTGTGGTGTCATGTACTCTTGCTCAAAATAAGAACAATACGAGTATAACAACATAACCACGTTAAAGAAAACTACTTTTCATATATTTCGGAAAAAAAATAAAAAACCTACTTAGGGCATGTTCGAATCCTATTATCTTTATCGGTTACATTGCCTTCTGAGTTCCGATCATTTCACCTAAAACAGACACATTCAGTGACCCTTGGTTCTTCACCCTTACAAAAACCACACATGCCCATACAATGGGTGAAACAATGAGCCTGGACCAGGTGTATTCTCCATAGCAACACCCACCAACTTCATCAAACCACCATGATGACGACACATCATGTCTGACTTAAACCACGCGGCAATACAGATTGCAGTCAACATGAAACAAATTGAGTACACAATTACGCGTAGGCAAATCTCTCAACTCATCATCAACAACAAAGTTAACCAAGTCCAACACCCCGGACATTCTCTCTTCTCCAACCACCAGAGACCACACTATCTAATCCACGGCGGACAGGCTCTTCCCAGCCGTAGCCTCCCTGTGTTCCTCGTCCAGGGAATCACTGCCCGTGACCTCAACCAACCTTTTTCCGAATTTCCGATAAATGATGTAGGACGTACCTAAGAGGAGGGCGGCAGGTATTAGTATAAGCAAAAGGTCCTCGGCTTTATCAGTTAACTTTGAACCTGCATTAGAGCGGAGAAGAGCAGTATATGTTGCATTAGACTTAGCAGCTTGTGGAAGACTTTCAAAGTAGCGTTCAGCAGCGTCGTTCCCATAAACTCTTGAAACCAGATTGATGTGAGCAGCATAGTCAGCATGAGATAACTTGTATTCAGCATGAGAAACCATCCACTTTGTTATCTGTACATTGTCAAAACTAGAGAATTTTAGTATTCATAGTTTACATTTCCAACATAGCTAAGGCCACATATTCCCTGACATTGGATTCTGTAGAGTACATCAAAACGAGACTCTAACAAGGCAACATTTCTTTCTACGTGTTGTTGGCACAATGGTAAGGTTGCATACATCGACCCCTATCATGCAACCATTAGCGGGAGTCGCGTTAGGAGTAAGGTAATGTTGTTCCAGTGCATTGATAATTGAATCACCAAATAAGCGAGAAGGTTAAAAAATGATGAGGAGCAAAATGAACCAAGAGAATTAATATCCTACGCAAACGAAAATTGCTGTGCATTGGTAATGAGAAGCATGAGAAAAACTCAGCAAGAATTTAGTAGCTCACTTGCACAGTGATGCTAAAACTTACAGGATTAACTAATCATAGCAATCATGATGATCATGGTTATTTACATGGTTCGATCAACGCTGGACATACTACCACCACACACTCACACATCAGAAACCAGAACTGTAGAGTTAACGAAACATTAATCGGCATTCAAATTATCTCATACGGAGTACTTAATAATCGAAACACTAATCACTAATCAGTAGCAACTGCCAAACAATATTGATGTGATATAAACCATGTGGTCTCTTAAAAGTTATTGCACCCTGGCCTATGTTGGAGGGATTTTAATTTGCCTTCGATGAAAGAAAATGGATCCACGTGTTTCACCCTAACCTCTCTTCTAACTAAACAAGGGAACCCTCCAAATATTTTCTATATCGAGGGGTTCTAATCCTAATCTGACTTAAACCTCCGTTTCACTATAGCCTTTCTTCTAACCAATCAAGCACATCTCTCAAATCTTTTACGGAGTATGTATTAGAGGGGTTCTAATTTGCATAAGAGGAGGGAAAATAGATCCTTGCATCTCATTATAAGTCTTTTCTAACAAAACACGAGAATTTCTCCAAAATAAAATTCAAAAGGAAAAATAGAACTCCATATACTTCACTCTCCATTTCCATTTACAGGATTGTCTAGCCCGATTGTAACTACATTTATACAACCAGTGATTACTTCTGAGCTGTTTCATACAAACTCTTGAGCTTCTTTACAAAGTTCCTAAACATTCCACAGCTCTGAAAATTGTAAACGGGTTCAACGAGTGATAAGTGAGCTCGGAAACTGAATGAGGAGTTCAACAAGAAGCCACCTGTAATACAAGCAAAGTGGTAGTGGTATAATCTTTTTACACTCCTCTTCCCTCCTAAGTCCTACCCCAATGTATTAACCAAACTAGGAATTTTTCATCCCTCCTTCTCCTCCTCCTCCTCCCCCCTTCCTTTGCCCACCCGTCCCTCGAATCCTCAATGGAACAGACCCTGAAAATGTCGGGACCCGAACGTGAAGTGAATCATACATATAGTCCAATTATTCCGAAGTAAGGAGTGTGAAATATAAAATGAAGGGGGAAGCCGGAAGCCTACCCAACCCTGCATTGCCCATAATTTCTAGTACTTGGGTACTGTCATCACAATTATCCTCAAGTCAAAAATCACAGGAAATTCCATAAAAATTGAAGTAGATGAAAAGAATTAAATTTTTTAACAAAAAAAAGGCGGACCTCGAGGGCATGCTTGTAACGGTGGGATTTACGAAGCTCGTCGGTGATGAGGCGGAGTTGGGGTAAAGTGACGGGATTGCCCTCGTTGACCCAATTCTGAATAACATTGGTTTTGCTCCGATTGGGGAGTTGGAGCTGGAGGATCCGACTCCTCAATGGGTCGTCTTGGGTTTGCGAATCATGGCGAATTGAGTCGGGCTTCGAGCAGAGGTGCTTTGTCGCGGTGGTTGGTGCGGCGGCGGCGGCGATTCTTCTGTGAGATAGAGGGGAGAGATGTAAGTGAAGAATGTAATGGGGTTTGGTAGAAATGGGAGGAAGCGAGGGGAATTTACCTTCGAAGATGGAGGAAGAGGGTGCGAACTGTCATGTCTCTCTCGCTCCTCTTTTCTTGTCTGACTGCACCAACAAGAATTACGGCTCACACCAAAAATCTATCTCCATTGTACGAGTTTTTTTGTCAGGAGGCACCTAATATTTAGGCCTTTCTGTAAAAAAGACACCTAAAGTTATTTTTTTTTGCCCAAAAACACCTTAAATTTACCTTTCTTTGTTAAAAGGCACCAAACACCAACTTCCGTCAAAAAACCGTCAATATTGACGGTTTCCATCCTAATCTTCTTCCATCCACCCTTAATCAACCTTCTTCCCTTAATCAAACCCAATCAATCTTTTTCCTTAATTCAACCTTCATTCCTAGCTACTCGATCTTTATTTGCATACATCTCAATTAAAAACTATTTCCTTAATTTGTTCTTAGAATGAAGAGCTATAATTAAAAACTTACCGATTGAGAGAAAACTTGATGGTTTTTACTTAAGTAATGGGGGATTGATAATTGAGATGTACGCAAATAAAGAATAGCTAAGAATGAAGGTTGAATTAAGGAAAAAGATTGATTGAGTTTGATTAAGGGAAGATGGTTGAATTAAAGAAAGAGGGTTGGTTGAGTTTGATTAAGGAATGAAGGTTGATTAAGGGTGGATGGAAGAAGATTAAAGGATGAAAACCGTCAATATTGACGGTTTTTTGACGGAAATTGATGTTTGGTGTCTTTTTACAAAGAAATGTAAATTTAGGGTGCTTTTGGGCAAAAAAAATAACTCTAGGTGCCTTTTTTACAAAAGACGTAAATGTTAGGTGTCTTTTGACAAAAAACTGCCATTATAGTAGCTCCCCATTTCGACAAGGGCAAGTGTCGTGTGACAGTATCACATCGACATAATATGAGACGTAATTTATCATTGAAAATAAAATGTTGGAAGAATTTTATTTGTGATGGCACTAAGTGTCTTTACTTTTAAAACTAGTTCAGATTCGGTGCAAAATGCACGGCATATAATTAGAAATAAATTTATCAATAAATAAATTAATAATAACTTTATGTTAATTTATGTAGATAACTATGTTAATTTTTTTTATAGTTATCAGATAACTATAATGTCATTTTGAAATAAATTTTCAATTGACACACTCCAGATGAGGATGGATATTTTTTTTATTACATCTCAATTTAATATAATTTAGTCACGTCGTTTTTAGATCTTAAAAATAAAATTATTAACAATTTGTACACTGAGTATATGTTTTTAATTTAATTTACGTATTTTTTCCATAACGTAACTTAAAGTTGATTAGAGATTTACATTGGACCTTATATAAGATTATGAGATTTATATATAGTTTCATTCATTGTTTAGGTAGCCCATTACGTAGTAGGAGTAACATTAGACGGGAAAACGGATGAAGAAGGTTATGACACCTCATCATACCCCTAGCTCCTCCTATCCTAGTATATAAGGGATTAAGACGGGTCAAATATCCTAACATTTGTGAATATAAGTGTAGACACCCACATTTTACCTGCTCGTGTCTATAGAAGTCTCCAATAAAACACCCGATGATGATCGGACGTTAACATACATCAATACGCTTGAATATGGACTCAGAATCAATAGTATCCGACGTGAGCACTTAGCGGAGTACAAATCTCTCAAAACCGACCTCAAATCCGGACTCAGTCGATCATTTCCAGTAAATAAAGCTACTTTGGGCAAAACCGCCATCGGGGGCAAAACCATTTTTGTTGACCGAGTCAAACTCGGTCAAACTCGAAACCTAAAAACAAAACAAGCCACAAAAGTGTCCAAATACGCAATCAAATCAAAGTCAACCGTATCCAATCATACCTCAAATAATAACACGGATATCAATCCGCATTTTGAGCAACTTCCGATACGCGCACATCCTGCACCTCAATATTGAGTCGTCCCAAGCGCCTCAGATTTAAGGCGCTGGCCCTTAAGCGCCTGAATTTCGAAATCAGAAGTTAGTTTCAGCGTTCAAACACATTTTTAAACCTTCCTCACCTCTATATATACACCCTCCCCTCACATCATTCCGGGGACAGAAAATCGAGAACCAAAAAAATCATTCTTCCATCATTTCAAAGACCGGAATAAGAAAAAGGCCTTGTCATTCCGATACACAAAAAAACAGAGACAAACCTCTTCATCCTTTAAGTTTGCTCCCTTCATTTGACAAGGGTTCGGCAATCTCAAAACTTAAACACACTTAACTCCTCCTACATACATCGAGGTTCTCCCCGTGTCTACGATGATACTTCGCGAGCCCGTATTTCGAAGCATTTGACAAGTAGTTTAAGGGTGTCCAAATCCCATTTCTAATCCCTAAACTCTTTTAATTATCGTAGCTAACTATACTGACATTTTCTTTATTCGCATCTAACATTTATTTTCTCGTTCCTAACTCCTAACTACTAACTTTACGACGCTAAGTTCTTGTTCTTTCACGTATCGAATACTAAGGATGACGAAATAAGGAAATCCGAACACAAGAGTATTCGCAAGTTCCCTTAAGAATATCCACATGGAAACTGCTATAACTGTCATGGACCTCAAATTCCCCACCTCCTGCATTGATCACCAAACACGTTCTACTCTGTACACAATTAGCTTCTATGACCTCCTTAGGATACAGTGTAACCTCATCATCCTGCAATCTTTCAGCCAAATCAACCCTCTCAACAAACTTGACCATGAAATATGTCCTTATACCTTCCATTAAAGTCAGCACGTCTTTCTCCCTCAAATCATTAATCAAAGCGTTAAAAGACTCCACAAAATTAAAGGTGTTATGGTCACATGCTATTTCAGTCTCAAATTGTTGTTTAGCCCATTGTTGAGGAACTTTTAAAAGGTACCCGACGGCTGCTGTTGATAGCTTACCTATCTCACAAAAGCTTTATTGTGCATGTGGACAGAAGTAGAGTTTGCTGCCTTCCAAAATAAGTCATGAAAAGTTGGTCCGCCCCATTTCTGCTTGAAGTTCGTGTACAGATGCTGCGCACATATCCTCTTAACTGATTGTGAGAACTCTTTATCTAGTGCTGCCTCTACCCCCTTCATTCGATCGCTAATGAAAGTCCAATCCCATTTCATGCAGCCATATTTCTGGAAAGCAATTTTGAGGTTCCTAAAAAAGTAGCTCCATGTTTCAGTGCTCTCCTTCGCCACTATAGCATAACCTATCATGAAGAGGTTATTGTTTGCATCCAATGACAAAGTCGATAGCAATATCCCCTTGTGTCTTCCCTTGAGGTGACAGCCATCAACCCCGATGATTGGTCTGCAGCCTTTGAGAAACCCAATTACCCATGCTTTAAAACTCACAAACATCGCTTTAAAGTGGACTCCTGAACTAGTAGAAGGATTATTCCAAGTTATTAATGTCCAAGAATCTGGATTCGTGGACTTAATCATTTCACCATATGTTGTCAAACGATTGTAGCTCTCCTCGTCACCTCCAGTTACTAGATCTTTCACAGCTATTCTTACCTTGTACATCGTCCTCTTACACGCCTCACTGTCGTATTTGTCCATTAACAGCTGCACCATGGACTTTACAGGCATATTAGGTTGTGCCATCAACTCTATCTCCAATTTTTTAGTCATCCAAGGTACGGTGGCCATGGGATTTTTTCTCACATTCAAACATTCCTTATGAACCCATAAAACTATCTTAATAGCCCACGTAATCTTATTGGGCAAACATGATGCGTGAATTGTCCAAGTGCAGTCCTTACCACTACACTTTGCTCTGTACCTCGTCTTCTCAGATTTCAGAATAAGCACGCTGAACCCCTCTTGCACACAGTAGTCATCTAGGACAGGTAAGAACTTTGCCTTAGCTTGGACATGAACAACAACCATGGTCTGAGTACAATCTCACCCCAATGCTTAGGTGTATACATTTTCCCATTGTTGTACATCTTCTTCCACTATCATCGCACCCCTCATCACCCAGATTTGCTTCAACGTCAAATGGATGAGTTCCATCACTGTCATCCTCATCCTCACCCAGATTTGACTTTTTGAATTTGAATTTGTTGGTTGTTTTGGTTGTTTCTAGAAGCATGCAAAGTCGGTTTCGTCTCGGGTTTCGGCTTTTACTGGGTTTTGACTCGATCGCAAAAAGACGGTTTTATTTCCGGTGACGGTTTTGGCTCAAATTAGTCTCATTTTATGGGAAACGACCCACTGGGCTTGAATTTGAGGTCGATTTTGAGTGATTTGTACTCCGCTAAGTGCCCACGTCGGATACTATTGATTCCGAGTCCGTATTCGAGCGCATTAAGTCATGTTTACGTCCGATCATCATTGGGTGTTTTGTTGGAAACTGCTATAGACACTAACAGGCAAAATGCGGGTGTCTACATTTGTCTATAATGACTAAAAGTAGTAGTAATTCTTTTTAACAAAAATTTTTACCCAACCCTGTGATGTTTCACGGGTATAACACTAGCATCACACTCTTTAGTATAATTATATTTACTTGTGGACATTTATAATACAAACTTTTCAACGTACTTTATGTTGTTCGGTCTTTCGTACACCTATTGACCCACACACTAACTTTCAAACTTTTTCGCGTAATTTAAAACAAACCTCATGTAAACTGAACCAACTAAAGATGTGTTTGATCCAAACTATAAAATTGAACCAATAGATAATTCTATGAAACCATCTTACTCCCTCCGAGTTCCTGACTTCTGTGATCCTCTATTTTTTTTGGACTGAGTTTGATATTTTTTTCCTTTTTTTTTCGACTATCAATATGTGGTCACATTTGCCCTCTTTTTTCCTCATTCTTTTTTGAGGCACTCATTTTTCCTTCCTTATTTTCCACCCAAAAAAGAAAGAGGAAGAACATATCAACTCGGAGGGAGTATATGATTGTGTCAAACTCACAAAAGTTGATTCTGTCTACAAACTCACCTGGCTATGATCACACTCTTTACCATAACTATTGGTGGACATCGACTTTTAATACAGAGTACAAACATTTCAATGTACTCTATGTTGTTCGGTCTGTCGTACACTTATAACCCATACACTGACCTTCAAACTTTAACAAATCTTACTTTCATTCCTTCTTCAATATCAATACAAGTGGACAACTCGTGAAATTTTTCACGGGTATCACATTAGCCTGCTCTAAATCTCTACCACCAAAAACACAACAATAATAATAACAAAATAAAAATGTGACGAGTCTAATGACTGTTTTTTCATCAAAAAAAAAGTAAGTATGATTGTGCACATAACAATTCATATCCATAGAGTAGGTCTCCTGAGAGACGGTCTCTCATTAACTTTATTGAGAGACTAAGTACAAATGAAAGTAACAGTGATACCAAACCTAATAGAAGTAGGTACGATTAACATAAAAGAGTATACAAATATAAAGATGGTACGCTTCTTATAAAAACAGATACAAAACAAAGTTATCATTTAAGGGTACGAATATAACATAGAATGGTACTGAAGAGCGGTCTCTCAATAAGTTATTGAGAGACCGTTTCTCCCAAGATTTCGTGATATCCATATTGCTAAAGTCTACCATAATACGGAGTACTTGAATAAAATGGCGCACGTTTGAATCCCCTCTTCTTTAATTACATCGCCTATCCATATCAATTTACCCCAAAAAAACACACTCATTGACATGGTCGCCTCGCAACAAACCGGGATTAAAATTTAAATTACGAGTCTAAACCGGGTTTATTCTGAGTCGTAACTCCAACCATCTCCGCCAAACCGGGATGATGAGGAGTCAAACAAACAGGACAGGCGATATGAGAGCTAACCCATGTGCGAATACAATGAGCATGAAACACGTGGTTACACGTAGGCAAAACTCTCAACTCCTCCCCACCAACAAAGTGAAGCAAACACACAGCACATGCACATACTCTCTCCACCTCCACCTCCACCCCAGCCGTCCGATCATGATCGGTGGAGACGCGGCGAGGCGATCTTGTCCGGAGGGTGAAGCAGATGGCACAGAGCGTAGCTAAGATGAAGAGGGAGGGTAGAAGTATAAGGAGGGAGAGGAGGAGAGGGGAGTAGTGATACTGATGGTGGAGGGTGGGTGGGGCCGGTGGTGAGGAAGTTGAAGAGAGGGTGTGGCGGCAGGTGGAGGGGCATATTCGTAGACATGGGGGAGGGCAGAATTTGATAGTTGGTGGTAGGGTGTCGTTTTGGTTGCAGTAGTGTATGCATGTTTCCACGGTTGTGTTGGATGTAGGGTTACAACCCTTAAACCCAAGGACCTGTTACGAGTATTAACCAAAAAGACAAAAGAAGAGGGATAACAATTATACCTTATTTGCAGCGGAACAGCGTATTAATAAGAAGTATAATAAACCCAGAAATATATATAATCTCCACGGACAGAATAAATAATCTTCACGGACAAGAATAAATAATCTCCACGGACAGAATAAATAATCTCCACGGACAGAATAAAGCACCCCAAACGTGATGCCTCCTTTGGTATCCACACGGGTACAGAACTGCGACGTATATGCTAGTATAAAGGTATGTGAGACCGTCTCTTAACTTCTCTCTATATCTCTCTTATAACTATTTATAAGAAGAATACTCCGTATATATATATATATATTATGAGTCAATACTCTTTATTCCATAGGTTGGTTCATCATATGAACCTCCTTATATAGGAGATGAGAAGGTAGAATTAGGTTATTTCTATATAACTCTAATTACCATAATTAGATTATTAGTATAACACTAATTATCATAACCCGACAACGCAGCTGGGTCCGTATTACTACTGACCCGATATATTTAATATATCGATATATATATATATATATATATATATATATATATATATATATTAATAATATCCCGTACATATTGTGTGTGACCCAATGGGCCCACTTAAGACTACCAGACACGTAACTCATTTACATGTCAATCCGACATCGACCTCTAGCAAGGCATATCGGATACATAGACTTAAGCGGGTTAATCCGTAGGACAGTGGACATAACTCCTTCAGTCTCCCACTTGTACATCTCCTCTCAAGAACGGCGTTAAGTTTCTTTGCTACTATTGTCTCCAATTGAGAATGAGGTAAGAAGAAGTGTCATCCTCGCATGTCTCAATCTTTTACTCGAATCTTTGAGTTGACTTGTTAAAAGAGCAGATAGATGACAATCATCCTATCTGAGCGCGGCCACGCATTTGCACAAGTCACACTCTTCGAGTGACCAAGAAACAATAAATTCCCTTCAATAAAGGAAGAGCAAATCCCCTCTTGTCTAACCACATCCTATCACATGATCCATGCATGCCCAATAACCATCCATAGCCCCCTTTCACAGCTGACGAGAAATAGTATCAAAGCATGCACATCACATGTACAGAATAGTCAAAGACTCAGGTCTAAAGACCGTACAAGTTCATAACTTGCAAAGAACTTTACTGACACTAAGCGAAATCTTAGTAAAATCCTTTTCGGCGGGTCTGTCTAATGCATGTTCTTAACATACACCCGTGTGCCTGGTTTAGTATTTCAATACTTATGACTCAAGGAACTTAGTCATCAACCAACTTACACACTAGTCATTTAAAGGTATTCAAATGTCCCAACACAATACCCTGACTAGAGACAAAATAATTACATCATCCAAATAGAGTTCCAAGACTAACTCACGTACTTAGTGATCAATTTCATCAATGTAAATTATTTAGGGACAAAACTCGGTTACATTAACCAAATGACAATATGTCATACATATATCAATTATCGAAATAACTCCCACTAAACCAAACACCTCTAAAAGTACGAAGACCACTCACCCATGCGTCTTATACCGATCATAATCAATATGATCTTTATGTAGACTAGGTTTCGGGACATACAACATTTGTATCGGTTATTTACAAGCATATGATCAATCTACCTTCTCTCAATTAAGGTAAGTTGATAGTTTCATAAGCAACAAATTGCTTCATAAACTTTAAAGTTGAGTGTGTGCTTAATTCGTAATCAAACGTCTATTTGCTTCAAAAGTAATAGAACACTAACTTTAGTTATAATACTAGTCACAAAGTTGTCCTTTGGAACCGTTCCAACACACAACTTTCATCCAAAACAAAATATACTGAGAGTACAATCTCATGTCATCTTTGTCCATTTGGAAATATGAATTGTTGTAACTTATTTACAATAATTCGCTTATCACATCATGTGCATCTCTTAAATAATTCCCCTTTTGCTTCTCAAGCGCAAAGGAACAATCCTTAGATAGCATTCTAGTGACACTCACTAGATTAGTATCTACTCGTCATACGAGCACATAATAAACACATTTCTTACAAAGTCTCATAGACTAAAGCAATCAAATGTCGTTTAGTTAGAGAAATATGTCACATACATACCAAATCATAACGATAAATGCACTCCCACTAGCCTCTTGTACACACTGTCTTTCTTCGTCTCAAAGGAAAACAAACATCTTTGAATTACCACATTGAGAACGAAGATACTACTTCATAATACTTGCTCCAATCAAATTGGATCATTCACATTTGTCTAGCAATTTTGATAATATATGAACTTCATACGATGAGTCGTACACACATCATATTCCATCTCTTTCAAGAAATGTATTTCACATATATATGTCCAAAACTCATCATATGAGTGATGACATTTAAAATGCTAAATCAATCCTAATAGACTTAAGCATAATGTTGTAAAAAGAATTTTTCCATAGTCACTACTATGAGATCATTCCTTAACTACCAACTATGCTTCATAGATACTCTTATATCAATCTACATCGTCTTTATATTGAAGACTATTCTTCACTATAAGACCCATTTAACCAAAGTTTATACTTGGTAGTTATGGTATATAGAATCTATTAGATTTTATGTGACTTTTGGAGTCGTTGTCCATTATTGTTTCATCATAGGTCAAACCTATGTAGGGTAATATTTCGCAGGTAAGATGATCATGACTTTTCATGGATACATCAATGTCATCTTCAACAATGTAGAGAATTCCTGTTAATCTTGAACAATTCAAGGTTGATTCTACTCCCACAGTTTCTATTAGAATCACATATTTTTAAAAGAAACATATCACTCCATGCAACAAAACAGTTTTGTTCTTTGGATGATTTGTAGAATTAACATAATATCCCTGAATAAAACACATGCCATAATTGAGTCTAAGTTCTAGAAAACAATTTTCTTTAAACTTGACTTGATAATTAAGAAAAGACTTTTAAGAACATTTTCAATCCATATCTCATATGGTGTCTATTCTTCGACTTACATGGACAATCTCATCAACATTTATACAAAGACTTTTATAGTGTATAACTTTCTAAACAGTCAATAAAATCTGCATAACTCATCATAAGACCAAATCATATCAAATATGGTTCGATGTAGTTTGAAACACTTTTCACTACTTCTAAGATGATCACAATCTTTTAGTTCAATTCCTCCCTGTTTCAATCATATCGAACGACTCGTATCAACTTATCAAGTTGATCTTGTACTTTTATCTGAATTTCCTTGAACAATTCAAAGCATTCAGTTTCAAAATTCATCAAATGAACAAAACCATACATGTTACCCATATTTGCAACACTACTAGTTAAACTCACACGTATCTGTATATGTGTGATCCAACAAGTCTAAGTACCCTCCCATTACAAATAATAGGAGTCACTTCTAATGTCATTTATCCATCTTAACAAGATCCATTTACCTCAATTGATCTTTATCAATAAGGTTTATAATTTCATCATTATGAAACTATTCTTATGTTTCTTGTCTCATGGATTAAGGACAATGTCATAATAGGTAAAACTTGAGTCGATGGACTTGAACCTTTTGGTCGTTATGTTACAAATAAAACATTCACTACTAGGAATGTAGAGTCCAACAATCATGTTAGCCTTATTATTGTACTTCATATTCTTGCAAGATATAGAGGAACAATTGTTCTACTTTTATTAAAACTTTTCATGCCTATACATGAAACAGAATCAATATTCTTGCTTATGACTAGTACAAGATTAACAATTATTCAATTCCAGTATTCAGCTTTATGGTAAAATTAAGTGATTTTTCTTTTATATATGAAATAACAACGTTTGTTCATTTCATCATAAAGCACTTCACTTATATACCATTATTCCACCCTCTTTGAGCCATCACATCCACAATGTAATAGTTGCATTTGGTATCTTATACCAAAATAGTAGAATGAAAATAACAATTACTTTAGTAACATACACACCAAAAGTCATACTTCAGTAATTGATTTGCAGATTTTCTAGAAATTTCTAGAAACTATCTACCAATGTCTTATATTTGTCATTACATTAATGATAAATAATTTCGTACCTGATCTAAACTTGGGAACAAGTTTGGGTATGACAACGATTGTCCTTCCCTTACTTTAACCAATGTCTTAGATTCATTAATCATTATCTCAAGCAATTTTCTTAATGAACTCATAGAACATTAGTATTATTTGCTTTCTTGATATAATGTTCAATCGTCTATTAACATCTCATGCTAAAAGGTGAGAAATTTTATTAAGTCACATGTTTATTATATTCATAATAAAGTGACCTAAACTTAGGACTAATTGAAACGATTTCAGTTCCTAATTCTTTAGAAAGAAACATCCAAAATTTCCTGATTATCAATATAATCACGTCATCGTATGACATATGGATTAATTAGATCATCTTCAATATTTTCTCACTTAATGGGACCGGTTCCCTTTATTGAAACAATTGATTTTGGTACTTAAAATCATCTTCATGACTCCAATTATACAGTCCATACTGTACATTAACATTGGTAATAATTTGTCGGAATTATCCTTCACAAGGACAAAATCTGTATCTCTAATTTTGAGAACAGTTCTCAAGATACCAATCGACGAGGTTGAACAATTCAAACTCATCTTTAATAAATGTGATAATGGTGACTAAATAACAACTACAATTATATGCAAAGCAAAACGATAATTAATATTAATAATCTTAAACAATTTTAAGATAAAATCATGAAAACTACCCTCAAGTTCGCATAATATTCCAAGATCCTAAACCTTTTGTCGCTCAAGTGAACTTGGGCTCACTGCTCAAGCTTCAAAAGTAAAGGTAGACAACAACATTGTCAATTACATCAATATGTAATTCTTGGTTCGTCGGAATTAGTCATCATATGACACCAACTATTTGCCTCAAAGCCCAAGTCCGACTTGATAGCAATGTTAAGCAAACCAGACTGAACCTGTGGGTAACCGTTACCCACCTACTCAGTTCACACACATCGGCAAAGCACCGCTTAGGCAGTCACTTCAACCAATGATATGAAATTGTTGTAGTGGTCAATTCTGGAAAGACAATACTTAATATTTGTGCGAGGGATATTAAATGCATATGGGTTCTAATCATGTTGCTAGGTCAACTTACAAGGCAACCTAAGTACACAAGTCACAAGTCTCAAACAATAAAAAAAAAAAAAAAAAAAAAAAAAAAAAAAAAAATCATGCATCATATGACATAATAATTCAATTGTTACTAGTAATTTGTGTGCAAAACAAGTTAGGAGATCCCATATTTAGATTCATAATCATATTAACAATTCATAATTGCTATTTGGTTTGAACAATTTCACCAATATCTTTCAATTTTTCAAACTACGAGAAACAATTTCCCACCCGGAAAAATTGAACGGATATACAAAACTCGATTCACAATCGATCTGCAACTTATAATTGTCATATAGATGAACAATTCATCAAAATCAAATAAGACTCGAGAAACTCTTTTTCCGATCTATCTTGTGATAACATGATAATTAAAATGCATAAAATTATTTAGCCGATTTAGAAAACTAATTTTTCATTGATTCGAAAAATAAAAGTATAATCCATGTGATTCACAATCAACACACAAACGCAAGAAAACAACTTTTCTTAAGAGCGTCGCTCGACCCGACACCATGTCGTCCGAGTAAATACTTTGTCGTCTTGGTCAACCCTTTGCCGCTTGGGTCATCCCGTTCCAACCGGGCATACCCGTGCCGGCCGAGTCACACTCGTGTCAACCGGGTCATACTCGTGACAACCGGGTTGGTCTCGTTTCGTTCCGTCTCCACTATAATTTAAACGAGTCTTGTCCTAATCTTTATTAGGACTCAGCATTAACAATAAATTCTAGTAATTTTATGTTCCCAATTTCAATCGAATCTTGACTAATCTAATTAGTCTCATCGTCAACAAGGAAATTTGGGATTATAGTGGGTCAATTTAGGGTAAAATTAAATTAAAAATAATCAATATTAAATCTTAAATTAATTTTACGAGTTAATTTCAGAAGATAACAATTTAAATTCAAAAATTAAAACATGACCCTAAGCTCGATTGACAGTCTATTTGCTAGCGGCGGTACGTGAGTGAAGATTTATAACTAATATAATATCACGCACATACAAAATATCAAATATTTTCACACAAACCTCTCCATACAATATTTGTACAAGGGATACTAGCAACTTGCAACTTATAGAACAACGAATAATTATCAAACAATTATAAGACATGTAGCAGGCACAAATGTCCATCAACGAGAACAACCGTGCGGCAATGAGGGAAAAAAAACAAGAACAATTCTTACGAGACAAAAATATAATCAGATTAATACGCGGGTGGAATCTCTCACAACCAATTATGAGCCATAGATTCACGTCAATCTGATTAATACTACGTAACAGAGGCTCTGATACCACTGTAGGGTTACAACCCTTAAACCCAATGACCTGTTACGAGTATTAACCAAAAAGACAAAAGAAGAGGGATAACAATTATACCTTATTTGCAGCGGAACAGCGTATTAATAAGAAGTATAATAAACCCAGAAATATATATAATCTCCACGGACAGAATAAATAATCTTCACGGACAAGAATAAATAATCTCCACGGACAGAATAAATAATCTCCACGGACAGAATAAAGCACCCCAAACGTGATGCCTCCTTTGGTATCCACACGGGTACAGAACTGCGACGTATATGCTAGTATAAAGGTATGTGAGACCGTCTCTTAACTTCTCTCTATATCTCTCTTATAACTATTTATAAGAAGAATACTCCGTATATATATATATATTATGAGTCAATACTCTTTATTCCATAGATTGGTTCATCATATGAACCTCCTTATATAGGAGATGAGAAGGTAGAATTAGGTTATTTCTATATAACTCTTGACGGGGGTCGGCACCACAGCTATGGTCGGCAGCCGGCGAGGTTATGACCGAGTCGTCACCCCTCCAACCAGGGCCCACCGGCTCTCTCCAGCCGGAGGGGGGCCATCGGTCTAGCTTGGGGTCCGGCAGCCGACCTCCATACCTCGAGTCCTATAAATACCCCCAAGACACCCATATAGAAAAGGGGAAGAGAGGAGAACAGTCACCAACATGTCATCCACAAAAAATATCTCTCTAGAAAGTTAAGTAATATCCTTCATAACCTTACCTCTATCCTCCAATCCAGATCACTGACTTGAGCGTCGGAGAGGCAACCTCGGAACCCTTCCGAGGCCCTTGTTTGCTCCCTGTGCAGGTCCGGCACTCTGAGCTTCATATATCGGGAGAGGAGGATCGCCGGCTATACCCGGCGGGAGGTATATAATTGTTTGATACCCAAACAATTTGGCGCCGTCTGTGGGGACCTCGAACAAAAAAGGTCCTCGCTCTAAGAAAACAAAATCGTCAAAACATTACGATGACGACTCGCGACACCGTAGACACCCCTGTTGAGGCGGAAGCCGAGCTCGAAACTGCGAGAACATTCCCACCGGAGGACCAAGCCCGGGACAAGGACAAAGGTAAAGGCCACTTGGCCTCAACGTCCGCGCCAGCAGAGGTGCCCCCAGCAGTCATTCCGTTGAACACTTTCACCCCCGAGCAGCTGTCAGCCACTCAGCTCTTCCTCGCTGCCCTTCTAGGGGCGACGACTCCATCAACACCCGCCTTGCAGCGCGCGAAGGAAACCCCTCAGCCTACCACCAGGATCTTCCAGAGGGCCGACGTTTCGCCAAGAGAGCTCTTCCCCGAACTGCCAAGGGCGACGGCACTGGAAGAAAGGAAACGGCGATACCTGGAAAAAAGCAGACACCTTGATGATGAGCGTATCAGGCTACGTCATCGCCGGCCAAAACACCGATCCAAGGATCCTTCGCCGGCCTGCCCAAGGGCGGACTCGGGCACCCCGACACCGTCCAATATCGGGAGTGAGAGCAGCGAGTCCCCCACGAGTAGCAGGCGCCGCGAAAGGAGCCGAAGTCATAACCCGACCATACATCACCGGCTGGGTCCCGGGGCCCAAAGGACCAAGAAGGGCCACAGCCCCCTAAGGACGGTTCATCACCGACTGGGCCAGAGAGAGAGAGATGGAAGGCCTACAAAAACCGTCCAGGACCGGCTAGGCCCTAGGGAACGTGAAAGAAGGAACGCCAGCCCCGAGGAACGAGGTTCGGTATTCACCCGGCTAACGAACAGCGCAGCCCGAGAAAACAGGTCCGTACCTCAGGAGAGGTCCGATCAAGAGACATTCGTGACATGCCGATCCGGCAGAAACACGTCCGCCTCCCACGAAGAGGAGGAGGGCGAATCGAAACTGGCAACGCCCGGCGTAAAAGCACAAAAGAAAGGACGGCCGACGGTATCGCCGTTTCACCCAGACATTACGGAGCACCCCATGCCCAGGGTTAAGGTACCCAATATCCAATTCGACGGAACCGCCGACCCGGAAGACCACTTGGCGACATACGAAAGTTACATGGCCATGTACGAGCTCGATGACGCGGTATGGTGCCGGGTGTTCCCCACCACTCTCACAGGATACGCCCAATCGTGGTTCCGGGGATTACCCCGGGAGTCCATTCGGAGTTTCAGAGACCTCAGCACGGCCTTCATAGACCAATATGCCGGAAGCCGGCGCAGGCAGATCGTGACGGTAGATCTAATGACCATGAAGCAAGGGCCAAAAGAGACCATCAGGGAGTATGTTAGAAGATTCGACTTAGAGTGCCAACAAATACGGACAATCGATGCGTCGACAGCCGCCTGCGCGCTGACCCATACGATGACAGAAGGACCTCTCAAGAGCCACTTACTCAGAGAGAGACCTACCTCACTGGTCGAGGCTCGGCGAATCGCGGAAGGGTACATGAACGAAGAGGATTACAAAGCACGGCGTGAGGACCCGTCACCCCCAAGGGTCCGACGTCCGCCTTTAGAAAGAGCCCGGAGCCCGGTAGGCCAAAAGGAGCCCCAAATAACACCGAATAGGAGCCGCGGGGAGAGAAGGTCGGAGGGAATCCGCAGAGAAAGGTTTGACCGCTACACCGCGCTGACCCGGCCCAGGGCGGAAATTTACGAGATAGAGAAGAACAACAAAAAATGGGGAGTCCCGCGCCCCTTCAGACCAGGAGTGCGTGCTGATCCGAAGAAATACTGCGCTTTTCACAGCCAGGCGGGGCACACAACAGAAGAATGTCGGAACCTGAAGGACGAGATTGAAGACCTCATACGCCGCGGCTCTTTGGCGGCATATGAAGCCAGAGGCCAGCGTATCACCACCAATACCAACACCGGCAACAGTTACGGCCAAGGTGCGGTTATCGGAAATACCAGGGGGGCAGCCGAGAAAGAAAAGGAACGCAATGTCATCAATACGATCGATAAAAGGGAGGAGGAAGCCGGGATCAGCAGGAGGCAGATCAAGAACCACTTGAGACAGCTAACCCGACATATATGCTACGCCGGTGAGTCCAAGAAGACGACTATCCCAACTCTCAGTATCACGGCAGATGACTACAAGCGAGTGACCTACCCCCACAGTGACCCCCTGGTATTGGCCGTCAAAATAGGAGACCACACGGTCAAAAGGTGCATGATAGACACGGGCGCCTACACCAACTTACTATACAAGGAGGCGTTCGAACAAATGGGATTCGAGAAACGCCATCTCAACCCAACGGCCGGCGCCTTGTACGGGTTTTCGGGGACCGGAGTCGTCCCCATGGGAACTATCGACCTACCGGTCACGTTCGGGGAAGACACTGACGCCAAGACAACCACAGCCCAGTTCGTAGTAGTCAACGCCAAATCCGCCTACAACGCGTTAATAGGCCGGATAACCCTAGATGGGATACATGCCCTGGTATCCATACGTGCCCTGACACTGGCGTACGTCACTGACAGGAACACCCAGGGAAAATTACACGGAGACCAGGACTCCGCCAGGAGCTGTAACTCAGTAGCCCTCAAGCGATCACAAGAAGAAGTGAGAGGGAAGAGAAAAGCCACCCACGAGGCCGAGCAAAGACAACCGGCCTCCAAAACTCTTAAGATAAAAGGAACGAACGATCCCGACTCCGAGCGCATAGAGCCAGGCGGAGGGAGCATGGCGATAAACCTAGACCCGGGCCGGTCCGTCCTCATAGGAACCGACCTAGATCCCGATTACCAAGAGCGCCTCGTCAGCCTCCTAAAGGCTAACGCCGACGTCTTCGCATACTCAGCCGATGAAATGACAGGGGTAGACCCGGAAGTAACGGTGCACAGGCTAAACGTAGATCCTGCTTTCCGACCAGTAAAGCAGAAGAAGAGAAGCATGTCGGCAGAGAAAGACGACGCTATCCGGTGTGAGGTCGACAAGCTGATAAAAGTCGGGTTCATAGAAACCTGCAACTACCCTGAGTGGCTGACAAACGTGGTAATGGTGAGAAAGTCGTCAGGCGCCTGGCGGATGTGCGTCGACTTCACCAACCTGGACAAAGCATGCCCGAAAGACTGCTACCCCCTACCAAGAATCGACCAACTAGTGGACGCCACTAGCGGACATACCCTGCTAAGCTTTCTTGACGCCTTCTCCGGATACCATCAAGTCTTCCTGTGGGAGCCAGACAGGGTCAAGTGTGCGTTTATTACCAGCGCCGGGACATTCATGTACAAAATGATGCCCTTCGGACTGAAAAACGCAGGTGCCACCTACCAGAGACTGGTAGACAGGATCTTCAAAGGTCAGAGGGGTAGGAACATGGAAATATACGTGGACGACGCGATCGTAAAGAGCAAAGCAGACGGCGATCATCTCGACGATCTAAGGGAAACATTCCAATCGCTGAGAAAGTACAAAATGAAGTTGAACCCCCAGAAGTGCACATTCGGGGTAAGGTCCGGAAAATTCCTAGGCTTCCTAGTAAGCGCTAGAGGAATAGACGCCAACCCGGAAAAGGTCCGGGCCATTCAAGACCTACCAGAGCCAAAAACTATCAAAGATATACAGAGACTCACGGGAAGAATGGCGGCTCTGGCCCGTTTCATCTCAAGGGCGGCCGATAAATCCACCCCTTTCTTCGGAGTCCTCAAAGGCAACAAGCACTTCAAGTGGGGGGAAGAGCAAAGGACGGCGTTCGCTAACTTAAAAGAACACTTAAAGACCCTGCCGACGCTGGCACGGCCAACCGAGGGTGAGAAGTTATATGTCTACATAGCTGTCACCAATGTCACAATAAGCGCCGTCATCCTCAGAGAAGAGGAAAAAGCCCAGCAACCGATATATTTCATCAGTCACGCGTTGGGCCCAGCAGAAAAAAACTACCCCATGGTAGAGAAGGCAGCCTACGCCGTAGTCGTGGCCGCCAGAAAGTTGCGCCCCTACTTCGATGCACACCCGGTAACCGTCCTCACAAACATGCCCCTCGAGAAGGCACTGGAAAAGTTCGAGAAGTCCGGGCGAATGTTGAAATGGGCCGTGGAGCTGAGCGGTCTAGGGATCACCTACCAGTCGAGGACGGCGATAAAAGCCCAGGCGCTAGCGGACTTCATAGTCGAATGTTCCCACTCGGAGGACGACGACCCCCCATCGGAGGCATGGGAGGTCTTCACCGATGGCTCGTCCACCAGCAACGGTTCCGGAGCCGGTGTCGTCTTAACAAGTCCCGACGGCGAAGAGTTCGAGCACGCGCTAAGGTTCATTTTTCAGGCATCCAACAATGAAGCCGAATACGAAGCTGTGTTAGCCGGTATCCACCTAGCCCGGGCGGCCGGAGCCAAACGAATTATACTATCAACTGACTCGCAACTGGTGGTGAACCAAATTAACGGGGAGTACGAAGCCAGGGAGCCCTCGATGACACTCTACCTAAAGAAAGTAAAAGAGGAGTTATCCCAACTCCAATCATACGAGATCAAGCAGGTGCCTAGGTCCCAGAATAACCGGGCAGACGCATTGTCAAAACTCGCAAGTTCGAGCTTACAAGACATCAGACGCTCGGTCTGGGTAGACGTCCGGCAGGAAAAAAGCATCGCAATGTCCGAAGACGGCCATGACGACGTCCTCAACATAGAGCTCAAAAGCGATAACGATTGGCGGACACCCATCGTCGAGTACATCCTGAACAAACAACTGCCAGAAGACCCCGCCACAGCTAAACGAATGCCCACGACAGCCGCAAGATACATGATATTGGACGAGCAGCTATACAAGAAAGGAACAGCTGCTCCAATACTAAGATGCTTGAAACCAGAGGAGGCGGCAATAGTACTGGACGACATCCACTCGGGGATGTGCGGACACCACATAGGAGGCAGAAACCTAGCGCATAAAGCGGTCAGAGCAGGCTACTACTGGCCTACCGCCATACACGACGCTCGAGAACTAACCAAAAAGTGCAGAAATTGCCAAATCCATTCACCAGTAATCCACGCGCCGGCAAGGGACCTGCAGCCCATCCTGGGCCCTATCCCCTTCGCCCAATGGGGTATGGATATACTAGGACCCTTCCCTACAGCAACCGGGAACAGGAAGTTCGTAATTGTGGCGGTGGATTATTTCTCAAAATGGATAGAAGCGGAAGCCGTCCCTAATATCACGGAACCGGCCGTGCGCAGAATGATATGGCGAAACGTCATAACACGGTTCGGCGTACCTAAGGTACTGGTCTTCGATCATGGCCGGCAATTCGACAACCCTCCATTAAGAGAATGGCTAGGAGGATTTGGGACTGCGGTGGCATATTCAGCCGTCTGCCACCCGCAAACCAACGGCCAGGCCGAGGCGGCCAACAAACAAATCCTCAACGGACTGAGAAAGATGCTGGAGGACCTAAAAGGGAGATGGGCGGATGAGTTACCAAGTGTCCTGTGGTCCCTAAGAACGACACAGAAGGCGGCAACAGGACACTCGCCGTTCGGCCTAGTATATGGGGCAGAGGCCCTCCTCCCCATAGAAACGCGCCTTCCCTCCGCCCGTAGCAAATACTATGAGGGCGGCAGGAATGAGACGGCCATGGAAGAAGCCTTGGACCTGGTGGAGGAAACCAGGGAGGAGGCACGCGTAAACTTAGTAGCGTATCAACAACGCATGAGAAAGGCCTACAACCAGAGGGTAAACCACCGAAGGTTCCAAATGGGTGACTTAGTCCTGAGGAAATCCGCGGCGGTCGGCAAGGCGAACGAACACGGAAAGCTCAGCGCCAACTGGGAGGGGCCATACGAGATCACCAAGGTCCTAGGACCAAGTACTTACAAGCTAAAAGACAGAGAAGGGCGGGACTTACCGTCACACTGGAACGCCGACACCGTTAGGAGGTACTGCGTATGAGTGAGCGGACGAAATGTTGTACTGAACTCGGCAGGGTACCATCGGGCCTGTCGACGACCCTGCCACCAGAAACTTGTAAAAAATTTTAATAAGGAAGGCTCTGTTTACTATCTACTTGCTCCCCGTTCACTACGTTCTCGACCAGCAAGCAGGGGGCAATAAGGGGGGGAGCCCCTATTCGCCCATCGCCAAGAATGGACACCCCACCAAAAGTCGGGAACCGACTGTGGCCTGACCACAGCCGGCCTACCGGCCAAATCTCCCCCACCCAGAGAGTGGGGGCATAAGTCGGGAACCGACTGTGGCCTGACCACAGCCGGCCTACCGGCCAAATCTCCCCCACCCAGAGAGTGGGGGCATAAGTCGGGAACCGACTGTGGCCTGACCACAGCCGGCCTACCGGCCAAATCTCCCCCACCCAGAGAGTGGGGGCATAAGTCGAGAACCGACTGTGGCCTGACCACAGCCGGCCTACCGGCCAAATCTCCCCCACCCAGAGTGTGGGGGCATAAGTCGGGAACCGACTGTGGCCTGACCACAGCCGGCCTACCGGCCAAATCTCCCCCACCCAGAGAGTGGGGGCATAAGTCGAGAACCGACTGTGGCCTGACCACAGCCGGCCTACCGGCCAAATCTCCCCCACCCAGAGTGTGGGGGCATAAGTCGGGAACCGACTGTGGCCTGACCACAGCCGGCCTACCGGCCAAATCTCCCCCACCCAGAGTGTGGGGGCATAAGTCGGGAACCGACTGTGGCCTGACCACAGCCGGCCTACCGGCCAAATCTCCCCCACCCAGAGAGTGGGGGCATAAGTCGAGAACCGACTGTGGCCTGACCACAGCCGGCCTACCGGCCAAATCTCCCCCACCCAGAGAGTGGGGGCATAAGTCGAGAACCGACTGTGGCCTGACCACAGCCGGCCTACCGGCCAAATCTCCCCCACCCAGAGTGTGGGGGCATAAGTCGAGAACCGACTGTGGCCTGACCACAGCCGGCCTACCGGCCAAATCTCCCCCACCCAGAGTGTGGGGGCATAAGTCGGGAACCGACTGTGGCCTGACCACAGCCGGCCTACCGGCCAAATCTCCCCCACCCAGAGTGTGGGGGCATAAGTCGGGAACCGACTGTGGCCTGACCACAGCCGGCCTACCGGCCAAATCTCCCCCACCCAGAGAGTGGGGGCATAAGTCGGGAACCGACTGTGGCCTGACCACAGCCGGCCTACCGGCCAAATCTCCCCCACCCAGAGTGTGGGGGCATAAGTCGAGAACCGACTGTGGCCTGACCACAGCCGGCCTACCGGCCAAATCTCCCCCACCCAGAGTGTGGGGGCATAAGTCGGGAACCGACTGTGGCCTGACCACAGCCGGCCTACCGGCCAAATCTCCCCCACCCAGAGTGTGGGGGCATAAGTCGGGAACCGACTGTGGCCTGACCACAGCCGGCCTACCGGCCAAATCTCCCCCACCCAGAGTGTTGGGGCATAAGTCGGGAACCGACTGTGGCCTGACCACAGCCGGCCTACCGGCCAAGTCTCCCCCACCCAGTGTGGGGGCATAAGTCGGGAACCGGCTGTGGCCTGACCACTGCCGGCCTACCGGCCAAGTCTCCCCCACCCAGAGTGGGATAAGGAGTTTGTTACAATAAAGCATGGAATAAACAAGATAACATAGCAAGACAGAATGATAAAAAGCAGAAAGTTAAAAGCGTCAGAAGCGCCAGGCGTTTGTTACAACAATGAGTCAAAATAAGGCTACGACAATTCAAAGATCGGCAGCCGTCCCCAAAGGATCAAGCGCCACCTACAAACAAAGCAAAAAGGAATACAAAGGATAAAGCATGGAGGGTAAGCCTATGCCTAAACCTCAAAAGGGTAGGTGCGAGGAGATCCACAAAAGCCTCAAGAGGGGGCAGAGGAGTTAGCAGTATCTGCCCGCTCATCTGCCGCCCCCTCCTCTCCCTCCCTGAGGGTACATGAGGCACAGGAGGACGACGGCCCGAGTTCCTATTTTGGAAAGGAATGAGGCTCGGCCACCGGCGACCCACCCTCACGTTCATCCTCCTCCGCTTGAATTCGCTGATATATCGGATTATACCGACCAAAGTCGAAACTCGGGTCATACTCAAGAAGGGCTTTTGACGTCAAGTCAACAACGGCATTCATTCCCTCTAGAAAAGCTGCGTCACCTTCCTTCGACAAGTCGGCAATCTCACCAGACTTCTTCTCCAATTCCTGCTCAGCAGCCGCCAACTTCGACTGAAGGGACCCCATATCAGCACGAACCGACTGCAATTGCCCCTCCAGATCCCTCTTGAGCGACTCACAGGAGGAATGGACCCCCCGTAGAGTCTCCAGCTCCTTGAGACCGGTCACCTCCTTCTCCTCAGCCTCCAACCTTAGCTTCTTCTCCGACTCCAGCTTCGCCTCAGCCGCCGACCTTAATTGCTTCTCCAACTCCAGCTTCAACTCTGCCTCCTGCAAGCGAGACATCAGCCTCGCGCCCTCCTCCGCCGCCTTCTTGATCTTAATACTGGCTTGGACAACCTTAGACAAATCCTCCCCCAGGCCACGATAGACGGTATCCAGTTGGGCAAGAGTTTGAATCCGGTCAACAGGCGAAACGTCTCCCTCCAACATCCTGTAAAAAGAAAGGTCAGACAAGGTGGGGAGAGGCGCATCCACGGCGGCGGCAACATCGCGCATAGCTTCCCGGTCCTGTGAGGCCTCCAGGCAGGCAGCCGCCTCCCAGAATCCGGAAGACGGTTCGGCAACTCCTCCCTGTTCGGGAAGAGCCGCAATAGTGACAACCGGCGAGCTAGTAGTCCTTGGGGAGGTGACGACCTCGGAATCCCCGAAATCAACCTGCGCGCCGGCCACACTCGTGGCCCCCTCCGGGTCAACAGAGGGACCCACGGCCTGCCTCTTCGGAGGAGGAGCCCCGCCGAACGACGACGCCGCCCTCCTCATCCTGGAAAGCCTAGACTTCTGGTGGGTCATGATGGTTAAGCGGTCCGACGGGGGAGCCGGCGGCGTGGTAATGAGAGGACGGAGAGAAGGATCCAACCCTAACAAGTCAATCTCCTCAGGCGTCCAAGTAGCCGACCTGTCGCCTGCAAAGTTAGGCAGGAAAATGGGCAGAGGTTTAAAGGTCTGAGAACTGTTAAGGAAGGTAGACAACACAAGTGAATAAGTAGGTCGCCAGATACCTGAGCCGGCGACAGGGACGCACATGCCCACCCGTTCCAGAAAATCATTCCTCGTGATCAGATCATAGTGAGGAAGCCATATCGAAGGAACGGCCACCCTCTCCTTGCCCGACCACTTCATAACGGCAGGAAAGGCGGCCACAACTTCCCTATCTGACTGCCCCAAGCCGGACTCCCTCAAATCCAAACAACTCCCCATCTCCTTATCACTCTCCAGATTGACGCGTACATCCGACTGGAACCGGGGGACGGCCCAGGGCCTAGCCGAACGAACATACAAGAAAGCACCTTTCCACTTGTGACAGTTCGATAGGATAGGATAAGAAGTGACATACTTGCCTCGCCGGCCAAGGGCCCAATAAGAAGACGACGACGCCTTAAGACGCACCATGAACCTAAACGCCTCCACCGAAGGCCTCCACCTCCTAAACCGGCACACCCAACAAAAGGAGATGATGGCACGAAAAGATTGAGGAGTCAGCTGACCCAGCGCCAACCTCATACGACAGAACACCGCCTCCACGAAAGGGTCGAGGGGAAAACGGAGGCCGAACTTCAGGGATTCCACGGATACTCCGACACATCCCTCCGGAGGAGAGCAAATGGACTGCCCCGGGTCCGGCAGCAAGTATTCATAACCCTCCCCGAGAGGGTAGAGTTCTGTAGCGGCATCAAGACCCTCGACATCAAGGACTTTCTAACGCCAACCCTCATCGACCAAGGTACTGGCGTGAAGGAGAGGACGACGGTTGCTCTCAACACCCTCATTCTCCGGCTCCACCGGCCCGGAAATAGAGGCCGAGGGACGGGGAGAAGACGCCCCCACCCTAGAGGAGTCCCCCAAACAAGAATCCCCTTTCTGAAGACGACGGCGCAGAACCATGGAACTACCGGCAATAACATTCCCCCCAGAAACGCCGGATGGCGGCAGCCCTCCGCCACCCCTCGCAAAAGTGGAAGACTCCCCGGCAGAAATGCGCAAAGCCCGGATGGGCTCCGCATAAACAGGCTCCACCTCCTCCACAGACTCCCCCGACAAGGAATCGTCGGCCCCTCTGACAGACCCACTACCCTGGGTCCCGCCACGCTCCGACATCCCCGACTCATCCTCCTCCCCGAAACGAACGCGCTGGGAACGGGTGGACATGACGCGAGAGCAAAGGAATAAACGAAAGATGAGAGAAAGAAAACTAACCTAGAAAAGCCGGCGAAAAAACTAGGACTCCCGAGGCAGGAGACGGCGACTAAATCAGAGAGGAAAGGAAAGAAAGAAGTTTTGCTCTAACACTTGGTGAGAGAGTGAAATGGCAAATAAGGGGCAAATGAGGGGGGGAGCCCCTATTTATATAAAGAACACCTCCTAGGGCCACCCACCAGATTAACTGACAAGGGGCAGTTGGCATTCAATGCAACAACAAAAATACAGAATGCGAAAAGACAACACAAAAAAGAGACAGATAAGTGGGAAGGCGTGACTTGGGGCGCAAAGTACTATATTTCACATTCAATAAACAAAGTCAAACATACACAGGATAAGAGAGCCGACAACCGAGTAATACAAACATCAATAGAGGAAAGGGCCGGTAACCCCCAAAATTACACAAAAACCTACCTAGTACAAAATAAGAGCCGAATACACCGCCTTTCCACCTACTAGCCCCAACCGACAAAACAAGGCGCCCTCCGAACCTATGACACCAAGAAAACCTCACTCCATATCCTCCCCCTCGGTGTCCTCATCAGGAAGAGAGGAGTCCGAGGTAGCAGGGGAAGAGGAGGAGGCAGGAGAGGGAGGGGGGGCACGAATCCCACGAAGGGTGTCGAAACCCTCCGCCATCTCGCCCGATGAGTCACTAGGGCAAAGAGGACCGCCCATCCAGGATGGCCCGGACGAATGGCTGCTCGAAAAAGAGGAGCCGGAGGGATCGCCCGATGACGGACAATCCGGATCGACGTCCGGCTCAGAAACGCCGAAGTGCACCCTGGCACGCCGGCGAGGGCGATCATGATCATCAGTGGGAGAACGCCCTACAACCCCCGTAGCAGGAGGAGGGGCAGGAGGAGCAGCCTCCACAGGCGCCGGTGGGCGGTAAGGTGGCCCCCGGGAAATCCAGCGTCCATACTTAGGTTTCGAACCCTCCGGAGAAGGGGAACGTTTCCTGCGCCGAACAGGAGGGCTTGGATGAACCACGGCGGAAGGTGGAGAGTTGCTCCCAGAAGAGGACGACATAAGTAAGTTAAAGCTCTGGAAAAATGGGAATGGGAAAATGATGCCAAAAATGGCAAAAAATGAAGACCTTATATAGGGGAGCTAGAATCATGCATATACACCATTAAATGCATGCAACCACCAAAGGAATCTAGGGAAATCAAAAGCCATCATTACCTCTACACACAACCTAGGCTAGTAGGGAAGACGAACGGATTGCACGCAAACCCACACCGGCCCTGCGGCACCTCACCCAGGAACTCTTCACTGAAAGCGGCCCACGATAACCCTGGGCGGACATCCAGTGAGGGGCAATTGACGGGGGTCGGCACCACAGCTATGGTCGGCAGCCGGCGAGGTTATGACCGAGTCGTCACCCCTCCAACCAGGGCCCACCGGCTCTCTCCAGCCGGAGGGGGGCCATCGGTCTAGCTTGGGGTCCGGCAGCCGACCTCCATACCTCGAGTCCTATAAATACCCCCAAGACACCCATATAGAAAAGGGGAAGAGAGGAGAACAGTCACCAACATGTCATCCACACAAAATATCTCTCTAGAAAGTTAAGTAATATCCTTCATAACCTTACCTCTATCCTCCAATCCAGATCACTGACTTGAGCGTCGGAGAGGCAACCTCGGAACCCTTCCGAGGCCCTTGTTTGCTCCCTGTGCAGGTCCGGCACTCTGAGCTTCATATATCGGGAGAGGAGGATCGCCGGCCATACCCGGCGGGAGGTATATAATTGTTTGATACCCAAACAACTCTAATTACCATAATTAGATTATTAGTATAACACTAATTATCATAACCCGACAACGCAGCTGGGTCCGTATTACTACTGACCCGATATATTTAATATATCGATATATATATATATATATATATATATATATATATTAATAATATCCCGTACATATTGTGTGTGACCCAATGGGCCCACTTAAGACTACCAGACACGTAACTCATTTACATGTCAATCCGACATCGACCTCTAGCAAGGCATATCGGATACATAGACTTAAACGGATTAATCCGTAGGACAGTGGACATAACTCCTCCATTGGATTCCATTGAAATTGGCCCCCAGCTGCTTGGAGTTTATCGTTCAAAGATGAGATGGGGTGCTGAATCAGGGATTGGTTAGGGGTTTATTTGGGTGGGTTTGTTTGTTTGTTGACTAGTACTCTGTGTGCTGTGCTGTGGTTAATTGGGTAATTTAAGGATTGAATTGAGCCCTCATACTTTACTAGTACCGCTGTAAAATTGTGTTATTCTCTGAAGTAAAAGAACATGTACGAATTGCTATTTGTGACGGTCATATTCGTCATAAGTATACGACGGGTCAAATATTATTCATGTGGTTAGATAAGACAAAAGCAAAATGTTTACCCATGTTCATGTTTTGTCTTATCTACCAAATGAGTAGTATTTTATCCGTCGCAGGTACATACAGATGCAGATGCAGATGCAGTCCAAATTAATTGAAGTTAGAAACCTCATTATGTTCGGATGGATCAAAGTAAGTAAGAAACATAGTTAAAACCAAGTTGTAAAGGAGTTGAACGGTGAGAAGCTATACATGACTTGCAAGAAACATATACGTAGTAGTTACGAGTACTACTTATTAACAGCCAAATTAAAGTCATGGATATATAATACGTAACTTATTTCTAACACAAAAACAATTACATACGCTACTTGATCTTTAATTTTTCTATAAAAAATACACAGTACTAGCAAGTCATCTTTTGACATTTTTTGGTCTTCTAAGACCATCCCATCCCATCCCAAGCAAGTACAGGGCAAATATCATACCTTCCCTTCTTAAAAAGTTAGAGATCGAGCTGAATTGATGAATTGAAGGAGCTTAGCTAGGCTAATTAAAGATGAAGATCAGCAGTTTTGAGTCATCATACAAGATTCTTAACCTTTACCGAGCCTATAGCAGATCAAAATCAGTAGTGGCAGCTAACACAAACAATTGGAGGGTTGTTGTTTCGTCTGGCCGACGATCTCCAGTGCCACGAGTGGGCAGTAACTATGTGTTTAGAAACACTACACCATTAGCCGGGCTGAGATATGTTCATGTTTTTGCTTCTTCTAATCGCCTGTAAGACTACTACAATTATATATATATGATGAAACTGTACATGATGTTAGTTGTTTATTTATTACTCTATTCCGTACTAATATTTGTACGGAATATGCAGGGTGGACGACGACAAAGCACAGACAAGTCCACCACCGTCATCTCATCCTCCGTCTCCACGTCCTCCATCACCTCTCCATCTTAACCACTTTTCTGTGTGGTATGTTATAAGTAGTAGCTCTACATATTTCAAAAATAGTTTATCAATAGACGTTAGTGATTCAGGTCTTTTGAATGAGACCGTATATATAACAGCGAAACGTGATTATAGGTAATAGTATCTCCTGTATGGCTATGTGAGAGCTCGATTTAACAGCAAAAACTAAAGTGAGATCGTCTCATAAAAGTTTTTTTTTAAATAAACAATGAAGATTTCTTATGATATATGATGTACAATGACGTGATACACTTGCACGGCTGCAACCAAGAAATATTGTACGATGAACAAGACGGCAGAGTAACGTGTTATGTATTGTGTGGACTATATGTACTTTTACAGGGCGAAACTTGTTTTGGGTTCTGTGGTTTCACTGGTTCTTGCACTTTGGACACCAAAATGGGCAACTCTCCTCAAAATAGGAGGTAATTCTTCATCCCAACACAACCCATTACATATTTACATTCCCTGCTGTTCACCATTTAATTACATAATTCTTGATTGATTTTGTTTTTGATCAAAAAGATCATGTGATCTGAAATCAATTTTAATGAACGGGGCAGTTGATTATTATGATTAACTAGTACGAGTAAGTTCTTAAGCTTTTGAGAAACGGGTAGGGGTTCAAAAATTCAAATTCGGTGTAGAAGTAATAATGAAACTTTAAAGATATGATAACAATGCAACATTTGTTGAGTAAATTCCATTATTTAGGTCCTCAAATAGATATTCTGAATGGACTTTTGTAAAATTATACTCCATAACGGTCTTACAATCAAGTTACGCCACAAAAGAGTATTTCCATATATAGGTAGTACTAATAACTAATGTACCATGCATGGATTCTCTGAGACGTTCTTGCATGCTCTTATCTTAATTAGTACGTTAGTTGTCGTCATTTGCAATACATAGGAGAGGCAGAGGTGATAATGAAAGAGGGAGAACAAGTGGCGGAATTAGTCGAAAAGGTGGCAGACGTGGTGGAAAAAGTGTCGGAAGAGGTGGCCGATGGCCTTCCAGATGGTAACAAATTTAAGGACGCAGCTTTGATCATTGATCATCTTTCCAAAGAGGCTGCTAAGGATGCACAAATCGCTGATCAAATTTTACACAAGGTACATACCTTTTCCAAAAATTTATATCATCTCATTATATACCCGTTGTTGAAATTTAACAAATACGTACACACATTCAGGTGATGAACTTGAAATTTAACAAATATGTGGTGGTGCAGTTTATTGACATTGCTTGATTTCTTGTTTTGTTTTGTTCAGCTTGATGTTGTTAAGCAAGATCTTGAAGATTTGGACGAGGTAGCAAAACCTTTTATCCACAAAATTGACCATGATGGCAATCAAATCGTCTAATAATAATCATAATTCGAAGATTATTTAACCAGTTGTACAAAATTGAAACGACTAATTAAACACTTGTATAGTTGTATACTTGTATGTATGTAAGATTGGCAAAACTGCTCTACAAATTATCTGTATTTTATGTGACTTGTAAATTGTAATCAGTACTCCATAGTTTTTTTTTTTTTTTTTTGGCCTTTTTCTGGTAATGAGATACATGTAGGTTTAATTTGAATTTCTCCTTGTACAAAACTTAGTCGAAGTGTAAACACATTGATCTCACTACAAGAGAATTGCAATTTAGCTACTAATTTAGCAACTGCCTAAAATTCAGTCGCTAAATATATAAATTAACTACTACTTTGAGACATAAATATATTTAGTCTCTATTTTAGATATCAAAATATAGTGGTAGCTAATTACGTCACTATTATAGAGACTAAATAAAGTCGATAGCAAATTTGGTATCTAATTTAAGTTTTTAGATACGGAAAAACGTCAGTAGCTAAAGTTGTCTCAATATATATCGACATAAAATTGCGAATAATGTATTTAGTTTTTATATAGGAGACCAAAGTAAATTCGTAAATGAGTAGCAATTTTATTATCTAATTTAAATTCTTAGCTACAGAAATAATTTGGTAGCTAAATTTAGTTGTCCGTCGTTGCTATCATGTATTTTTTATAATTCTTATGATATTTTTTTTATATTTTTTAATATATGTATATTACTATTGGAGTATTACAAAAGTATCTTACAATCCACATTTTAATGATTAATTTTACCTTTAAGTATACATTCATTGTCTGAACAAACATAAATCTTCAAGTGGCCCAATGGATTCATTGTCTGAACAAACATAAATCTTCAAGTGGCCCAATGGTTTGACACTTGGTCAAGTGTTTGAAGGTTATGGGTTCGATTCCTCTTGCGAACTTAAATCATCAAATTCTATACTAGAGGCGGTGGTGTGGTGCGTGGACGTGGTTTAGTGAGCTAGGGTAACTCTACGTGCGGTATGGTGGGCTAGCTAGGGTGATGTGGCGGGGTAGGGGTATGACGTGTATTTCTTGTTTTTTCGTGGCCATTTTAGATACCAAAAAATTGCGTCGCCAATTTTGCTACAACTGAATCGGTCTCTAAGTTCGTCCCTAAATTAGCTACTATACAATTTGCGGTCGCTAATGTAGCTACTCGAATTTTCGTCTCTATTATTGTCTCTAAGTTCGTCCCTAAATTAGCTACTATACAATTTGCGGTCGCTAATGTAGCTACTCGAATTTTCGTCTCTATTATTGTCTCAAAATTTGCTACCACCCTTTCGTCGCTAAATTGGTAGCTAATTTTGGTCGCTAATTCAGTAGGTAAATTAGCGACAAGGCGTTTAGCTACTAATGAAATTTAGTCGCAAATTCAGTCTCTAAGCTAATTAGCTACGGAATATTGAAGATTTGCTACTAAAACCTCCGACTCTAAAGTGACTTTACCTTGTAGTGTCTGTCGACGATACATGTTCTCAATGACAAACAAATTTTTTAAAGAGAAATCTCTCGATAATTTTGTCGAGAGGCCTTTCAAATCACGTGGAGAGTTATTATTTCTATTTTCTATTTTCAGAATGTCTCCTATTAATTCAGTAGTTTGGTGTGAAACACTCGCTCACGACTTCACGAGACCTACTCTCAATAATTATGCATGTCAAACGGGTCAAACGGACGGGTTACAAGTCTGGTAACTTCGGGTTCGGGTAAAATATGGGTCAGGTCAAGCCCCTATGAACTATGGGTTTTGGGTCGAGTTAGGTTTTACAAAAGGGGACAATTAACACCTTTTTTTTACATTTTATAGAATATTTTTCATGACATAATTTCCATCTTTCAAAGTCTCATTTTTTTTTGCCTTCTCCATTGTATCCAACATTGTTCATCACCGTTGTCTTTCTAATTCTCAAAATAAATACTGATTCTACAAGAACTCAACTAACCTTTTAGGCTTTTACTAACTCAAATATATAGTGTAATGATTAAGTAATGCAATGAAATTACACTAATGTTGAATTACAAATGTTAAATGACAGTATTAGAGTGTCGAGTGCATTTTTTTTTGGTGATGATTTTCTTTTTTTTCTTCAAATTTTTTCTTCAAAAAGGAGGAAATAATTAAATAAAATATCGTAACAATTTAGACATTCTTAGGCTAAGTTTAAAGGGAGTCTGGGTATGAGTCTGAGTAAGAGTCTGAGACTCAAGTTGAGTCTGAGACTCATATCTGGATAATGTGGTTGGTACGAGTCTGAGGCTCAGACGGATGGAAGATTAAAAGGGGTCTGAAGTTGAGTCTGAACAAAAGTCTGAGTCTCATATTCTTTGAGCCTGAGACTTATACCTGGTTAAAGTGGTTGAGACGGTCTGAGACTCAGATAAGTCTGAAGTTGAGTCTTGTATTTCAAATACTCATCCTCAGACTCGTGCATTCAGTTCAGTTCAGTTTCGTTCATTTTAGTTCAGTTCAGTTCAAATAAGTGGTTATTATTATTATTATTATTATTATTATTATTATTATTATTTATTTTTTATTTTTTTATTTTTTTTTAAAACGAAACTTGTATTAAACACCAGAACAAATTACAAGAAGTTAGAGGGAAGCCGAGATACTATCTGGGTCCCCACTCCCTTAGCCGAGATAATAATTTTTATTATTATTATTATTATTATTATTTATTAAATATTAAAATTAATGACATTTTTATAAAAATTAATATTAATATAATAATAAAAATTAATATTGTTATTAATATTATTACTATTAAATATTAATATTGATTATTAATATTAATATTATTATTATTATTATTATATTATTAATAATTAATATTAATATTATTATTATTTATTATTACTATTATTACTATTGTTATTGTTATAAATATTATTATTATTATTATAAAATATTTTTATTAAAATTAAAATTAATATAATAATAATAATAATTAACATTATTATTTGTTGTTACAATAATAATAATTAATAATTTTTTGTAACTAGTAAACTTGTTATTATTATTTTTTGTATTTCAGGCTACTTTATTTCAATTTGTCTCAGTTCAGTTCAGTTCAGTTCAACTTATTTTACTTTAACTCATTTCACTCCATTATAAAAGGACATGATCAAAATAATTTGCATTAGATGATATAGCTGGGCCAAATAACCAAATTGGTAAAAAAAGTAGTTCATAGGTGACGGATTAGTAAAAAAAGTATCGCCGGCGCCGAATAGGTAAAAAAAGTGGCACCCAAGTGACGAATTGGTAAAAAACATATTGCCGGTGCCAAATAGGTAAAAACAAGTGGTACTGAAGTGACGGATTGGTAAAAAAAAATATAATCGTGTTACGGATTTTAAAAAAACTTAACCGATGCAAGAAATTGGTAAAAAACGTAATCGGTGCCAAATTGTTACGGATTAAAAAAAATTAATCGATGCGACACTATTTAGAAATTAATGTTTGTAAAACAAATTACCTAGCGTGTTGGGTCGGTTTAGATTTTTTCAAAGTGTGTCGATATTGTCACATAGGTCCGTGTTTACGGTTCTTACGATACGGTGTAAAAATTCTAGACATGTCGAAATTCGACCCACGACCCATTCGACTCGAACCCGAAAAGACTCATTAATCTAGGATCGAAATCCGACTCGACCCATATTGTAACCCGACCAATTTAATGGATCTAAAATTTTCTAATCAAAAAATTTCGTACGGTTTAAAAAAAAAATCGTCTACTCCATATTTATCATAGCTCATACAATTCTAAATAAGTCAGCGCTGATCAAATGGACCAAGCCCGACGGCCCAACCCGACCCGGCCCGATTTTTTCAAGGGCTTGGGCCATTGTGTTGGCCCAAAAAAGCCCGAAGCCCGACCCGATCTTAGCCCGATATAAATTTTGGGCCGGGTATGGGCCGACCTTAAAGCCCGAATTTTGACCCGGCCCGGCCCGAATTTTTTTAAAAAAAATATAACATAATTTATGTTTTTAAACTTTTAAACTTCTTTTATGTGGAAATTCATGTGTTTTTTATCACAATTTTTTTTAACAAAAAAAAGTCGTGCAATTTTTGTATGGAAGTTTATGTTTTTATGTGTTCATAGTTATTATACACGGACACTAATACCGTATATATGTGTGTGTGCGCGAGTGTGTATTTGTACTATGATATGTTAGTGTGACACATAATAATACGAAAAATTGTCCAACACCAAAACTATGTGTGAAATGTCTAATCCAGGACTCGAGACAAACTTTGTTTATATTTCTTAATACGGAGTATTAATATATCATTATGTACTCTAGTCGTCTGATTAATTTCGAGTAAGTTTTAGTAAAAAAGGGTTTGTTTATTAGTCGGGTCGACTGCGAGCAAAATACTCGATTAAATGTTGTTTAATTTGTGCTAATAAATATTTTTTTTAAGGTGACGCAAAAAAAAAATTAACTTAATCCCGAACAATCTTTGTGACCCGATTGGGCCCGAAAAGCCCGCAAGCCCGAAAAAGCCCGAACGGGTTGGGCTTGGGCCTTACAAATTGGCCCGTTTGGGGGACCCGACCCGGCCCGACCCGCTAGATGGGCTGTAATTTTATGGCAAAGCCCGGCCCAAACCCGGCCCAACCCGGCCCATGATCACCTCTAAAGTCAGCATCACAATCAAATGAGTCATTTAGACGAAAATTTGTTTTCGTTTTTTTTTTCACCATACGGAATTTTTTTGACGAGAAGATTTTAATTTAGATCTGTTAAATTAGTTGGGTTACAATATGGGTCGAGTCGGATTTCGATCCTAAATTAATAGATCTTTTCGGGTTCGAGTCAAATGGGTCGTGGATCGAGTTTCAACATGTCTAGATTTTTTACACCGGATCGTAGAACCGTAAAAACGGACCAATGTGACAATAATATCGGCACACTTTGAAAAAAAAAATCTAAACCAACCCAAAACGCTAGTTAATTTATTTTACGAACATTAATTTCTAAATAGCGTCGCATCGATTAATTTTTTTTAATCTGTAACAATTTGACACCGATTACGTTTTTTACCAATTTCTTGCATCGGTTAATTTTTTAAAAACCGTAACACGATTAATTTTTTTTTACCAATTCGTCACTTCGGTACCACTTTTTGTACCTATTTGGCACCGGAGACATTTTTTTACCAATTCGTCACTTGGGTGCCACTTTTTTTACCTATTCGGCGCCGACGATACTTTTTTTACCAATCCGTCACCTTTGAGCCACTTTTTTTACCAATTTGGTTATTTGGCCGATATAGTTGTATAGATGATAAAAAGCAAATTCGTATAATAAATGATAAATAATACTGCACGTAGTAATAAAAACGGATAATGAATTGATTGTTATTCCCGACCAAACCAAACAAAACCTAGTTCGACCTAAACATGACCAAACCGATCCGAACCAACGATCCGACCCGGAAGTGATCCCCACTGACCCAGACCTAACAACTAGACATGACAAAACTGACTCAACCTAAAATGACCCAACCTTAATAAGCCAACTCGATCCTGATCTGATATCCAAACTAAAGATTCTAGGTGGACTCGTAACCTGAATTGACCCGAGTAAACCTGAAATTGACCCGACTGTTATTATAAAAAAAAACGAGTCGATATCCCTAAAAAAATGAAAATAGCAAACCCGAAATGATATGGCTCGACCCAAAGTCAAAGCGAAACTCACCTAACCCAAACCCGACCCGGTTGACTTGTTTGCCAGGTTTATCGACAACCTAACCCGAATTCGACCCACCCGCCCGATTGCCACTTTTAATAATGACCACTTGGAAATAAATTTATTCGTATGTCACAAGATTTATTTAACAATTAATTATTTAATTGTAATTATTCGAGTAATTAATCGAGTTATAAAATAAACGTAGATATTGAGGTAAATAAAAAAAATAAAATAAGTTAGGTAGAAAGTTGAGGTGAGATGATGTAAATAAAAAAATAAAATAAGGTAGGTAAAAAGTTGAGGTGAGATGAATAAAAAATAATATAAAATAAGGTATGTGAGGAGAGAAAGTCTGAGATGAGCCTGTGGATAGAGTGTACTTTTGTAGTGAGTCTGAGTCTGAAGAATGAAAACTGAGTGGAAAGCTGAGGTGGCCGAGTTTGAGGAAAAATGATGGGTCTGTGGATAAACATAGTCTTAGTATTAGAAGTTTAGAACGCAGATAATGAAATGAATCCCACTTTAAGAATGAGCTCATTATTTCCACGAAAATAAAGATATTTTGACTCAAAATCGTTCCGAAGACAAAAATCCAAGCCAACTCAAAATTGACTTCGAACCCGAACATGTCAAAAGAACCTAAAATAATCTACCAACAAGTCAAACAACAAATCTAAAATTGACCCGACTCAAAACGATTTGACTCGACTCTAGAAGAACGAGAAAGACCCGAAATAAGTTGATCCAAATTAACTCGACCCAAACCCGAATCAATGAACTCATTTGCCGGCTCTACCTTCCTCTCCCCTCTCCTCTCCGTCCTCACTCTTTCTGGTATTCCTCCGCCTTCTCAAGTTTCAACGTACTGTTTTCTTCCATTTTCTTAATTTTCTCTATTTGATTCAATCTTTGCCGTTCTATTCCTTTCTATGATGTTTTAATTTGTTTGTTCATTTCATAAAACATATTCAGGAGACAATCTGTGCCCGTGAATTTCAATTTGAATGTGTTGTTTGTTCTCATGAATTCGTTAATTTAGGTCGTCAAATTTGGTCATGACCCATGAATCATGATGTTAGTAATCGCTTAACCCTGATTATAAAATCGTAATCTTTATGATATTTTTGGATTCAATTAGCCAGTTGTACAATAAAGTTGCAATCTTTCTGGGAGTGATTGGAGTCTTTAATTGAAATTGATTTTGTTAGTGTGAGGGAAGATTGATTGAGATCAATTGAGATATATGTGAGGTTATTAGTTGATTTATAATCCCATTTGTTTCCATAAATTGTTTATGATGTTGACGGGTTTGAATCCCAGACCATGAGCGATTATGAAATTTCCAGAATTGTTATTCTACTTCCTTGTTACACGGTTATGCCTTTTGTTTTGCATCATTGTCCCTTGATTTTAATTCTTTAAATGGTATCCACCCCTCCTGTATAAAAAGAGTATTGCTCCACAAAATATGCTTGAATATAGTTTTGTCGCATAAACGGAAAAATTGCAGGAGGCAAGCACCATTGCCTTTTGCCTCATAGCGTTCCCTCAAAAACATAGCTAGGGTTCTATATTACTATGAGTATTATGATGTGAGCAACTTGCTTATAAGATTGAAGATATCTCAGTCCCAATGGCATTGAGAGCTATTTGTACTTTAGATGCACCATGTTTTCTGCAACTCTTGCAGTTATTCTCAACTTTTTAATTGACCAAATCATATTTTACCGACTTTAGAAACTCGTCGTTTTGTTTGAAAGATTTGTTCAAACTGTGACCTCGCCTTTATTAATTACAGATTACTATCTTCTATGGAAATGACTGCAATTTCCAGTTACACAGCCTACAGACAGTTATCGCAGTTTGTTGCAGCTATAGTTTTCTTCCATGTGTCAGAGTATGCTTTATCTATTTATACTCATGGGAGATCAAACGTGACTCTCAAGTCTCTTTTAATCAGCAAAGATTACATTATTGCCATGATCGCGGGATTGCTGGAGTATTGGCTTGAAATAACCTTCTTTCCGGGGTTGAAAGAGTACTGGTGGTTAAGCAACTTAGGCCTAATCATGGTTGTCATCGGAGAAACAATACGCAAAGTGGCAATTGTGACAGCTGGACGTTCCTTCTCACATCTTATCAAAGTTCATCATGAAGAGCATCATAGACTAATAACCCATGGCATTTATGGATTTGTACGTCATCCTGCGTATACAGGATTTTTCATATGGTCAGTTAGCAGTCAGATAATGCTGCTTAATCCAATTTGTACCCTTGGATTCGCGGTGGTTGTGTGGTATTTCTTCGATGGGCGAATACCATATGAGGAGTTCTTCTTGAAGCAGTTCTTCAAAGATGAGTATGAGTTGTATGCTCAAAGGGTCCCGTCTGGTATACCCTTTTTGAAGTGAGAGAGTGAATGTCTTGCCCTGTCTCATTTGTTCATTTTGAGGCAGTGTATATCGTGATATTTAGTGGGGTTCTATTCGATTCATTTCTGCGAACGGAGTTCAAGTTTGTAGGATGCTACAGAATACAAATATAAAGGAACCTGGCAACCTAGTTCGCAAACTATCTTCTTATTTGAACAGTTCTGTTTGAAGATTGGTTGACTGAACCATTGACCATGAAACCATATTATGGATTCATGGGTGCGTTGTCCATCAGCCTTGGCGTATGGGGTGTGTTCTTTCCTCTCCGTTCTCTAAGTCAATATTTAAATAGAGTTTGTCTACAGAATTATCATAGGAGAAGAGTGACTAAAAGTCAGTAGAGATACAAGGGTTGGTATGCATATCTTTCCATTGGGATCTTCATTTTTGTTCATGTACTATTTTGGTTTATTCAACTTGCAAAGTGAAGCCTTTTCTTTTGTTTTCATCACTGTAATTGTTTGCAATTGTTTCATCACTGAAGTCGATTAAATATGATGATAAGATGAATACTTGAGACTGGAAGTGTTTCAGCAAGCGTTTTCTAAAATATTCATCTCGTGCTGTAAAATATGATCGACAAAATTAGTTAAGGTGTATGGCCACATGGCTACGCCTTAAACTACGTTCTACTAATACAATAGTAATATAGGAGTACAAAGTTTGTTGCGTCGATTTACAAATGTGATAGTAGAAATACAATGATGCCACACAGTTTCATAGACAATTTTGCACCAAGTCATACAAAAATGCTTAATATTTTCCACTTAGTAGTTCTATTCCAAATGATGTGAATGAAATCTGAGGTTTAGTAAGTGCACAGTATCTCCACGATCAGTCTTTCCCAGAATGCTAAGAAATAATGTTTAATCATGCAACTTGACATTTTTTCCCTTATTATATTTGCTTAATTTTACCTGAAAGATTAGACTCCTTTAATAGTATTAATTATACACGCAATCTGGACATTCTTACCAGTGTCATTTACTGTGATTAGTTTCCTTCTGAGAAATCACCCGATTTAGTTTCCATTCTTCATTTGTGTAAGCAGTAAGCAACATTTTTCTAACATAAAAGGTTTCCATCTTTCTTTGTTTTTCATATATTATCCTTTTGTTTTACTCCAATGCTACTTGCATTATACTTTTAATTTCTGGTTTTGTCTTTTTGTATGAATTTGAGTTATTGGGATGTTGTTTAACATGATCTTAATAATGGGTTTGTGGTGATTCAAGCTATTTAGTGCTTAGATTTTTGGGTATATTCACTTCTTCTCACTTCAAATTTTAGCTTTATTTTACAAAGCGGGAACATGGGTTGTTTTTCATGTTTATTCTCCCACAAAAAACCTGTCAAGGTTGTGGATACTAATGGAGCTCGATCTGATAATCCTACTTCAGGTATTGATGAAAGTTGCAAACTTTTTAATCTTTTGTTTCATTTTTTCTTCATAAATTGTCATGTTTTTTCCCAATGATGAATGAATGTTTTTTTTACAGAAAAATACTAGTATAATTCTTGTCTTTCCGTTTTCGATGTTAGCAAAGATTTGTTATTCTCTATTTCTATATTACAGTGTAATAGATCAAAATAGTTCATGAAACTGGCTGCAAAAGAGTTTGTTATCCAATGCGATTCTTTGTTTCCGATATTTGTAGTAAAATAGTAGCCGGTCGACACAAATCTCAAGTCTCGATGCAACTTGCATTTGAGAGACATCCAAAAACAAACTTTCTTGCCTTGTTGACACGTGTGTACGGCTAGATCCTGCCTCCCTCACCTTGCCCTTTTGTGGCGCTTGTCAGGGACTTGAATATCAGACTCATCATACCGAGTTGGTTGATTTCCAATGAAACGGCAGAAATAAAATTATCTGTATAGAGTGGCATTAGACGACCATTTTTTTATTTGGTGATGCAAAGTACTGGCTTGCTCTAACTTTCTATCAAGTGTTTTATCCCCTAAATATTGTATATTATGTGTATTATCTGCAGAATATGTTAGCACGGATGCAAATGCAAGTGAAGATAAACCTTTTGACGAGGCTGCCAGGGCAAAAATTCCAGCAAAAAGCTTCACGTACCGCGAGCTCTGTATTGCAACAGGAATGTTTAATGATGCTAATTGGATTGGCGAAGGGGGTTTCGGGAAGGTTTTCAAGGGCACGATCGAGACAGGAGAGGTAGGTGCTTGTTGCTTCAATTTGGATATAATTTTTCCGTGGTGCTCTTTTATATCTTGATGTCGACAATGTCAGATTCATATGTAGTAATGTGGGGTCTCAAAATACTGCAAAAAAATAAAATAAAAAATCATATGTATTTTGCATAATTTTAGTATCGAAAAAGTAGGAGTATATGATTGTAATACAACAATGACTCCCGAATTTTCAGCAGAACACCATAAACAGTCTTTCACATCTGCTATTGATCGTGCCTAAAGATGTGCATATACATATAACTTTTTTTCAGACGCAAAACATGTGCTTATACCATGTTCACAAATAATAAGTTCATATGATCTATACTAGACTTTACAGATGATGGTCTGCATTTGTTGTTACTTGATAGATTGTTGCAGTCAAACAATTAAATCATGAAGGTCTTCAAGGAAGTCAGGAATTCATTAATGAAGTTCTCATGCTTAGCCTTCTTCACCATCCAAACCTTATGAGCCTAATAGGCTACTGCACTGATGGTCTTGAAAAACTCCTAGTTTACGAGTACATGCCTAAGGGTAGCTTGGAACACCATTTATTCGGTATGCAACTAATGTCCTATTCAATTTGTAGCTATCATTCACATTGGTTGTTCTAATCAAGAGATTGAGTTAGTAATGCTGCTTATTTCTAGGACGGCTGTATCGTGGTGATCCGGCATAGCCGCATAGATACTTAACTCTCAACAATTAGTGTTGATCCTTTATAGCTTGACCTATTGTCCCTATATCTGAGGCCATTACTACTATGTACAGAATGATTTCTTGTCAATGGAGCAGAAAAAAAGAAGAGACTGGAACATTTGCAATTGTTACAGTGAAATGTAGGAGTATTGATATATTTGAACGTCCCAAAAGAGTAAATGTAGAGAATCCAAAAGGGAATATATATTTTCTTCTGCCAGCTTCTGTTTCACCTTTATTCATGATAATGATTGATGCCTTGCTGTGGCGTCTGTTTTGCATCGCTGTTTTCAGATTTGATGCATGACCAGATTCCTTTAGATTGGCGCACTCGTCTTAAAGTCGCTGTTGATACGGCCAAAGGATTGGAATATCTTCATTGTACAACCAATCCATCTGTCATCTTTCGTGACTTGAAACCCGCAAATATACTACTGGACAACGATTTCAATGCCAGGCTATCGGACTTTGGCCTCGCCAAGTTGGGACCTGTTGGTGACAGGACCCATGTCTCTACTAGAGTCATGGGAACTTACGGTTATTGTGCACCTGAATACGCCATGAGCGGGAAACTGACTGTCAAATCCGATATTTATAGCTTTGGTGTTGTTTTATTGGAACTCATTTCTGGACGCAAGGCATTCGACTCTAATAGGATTGTCGGAGAGCAAAACTTGATTAACTGGGTGAGTTGCCTACTTGCCTTCCTCCAAGTCATTTAATTTATTCGTATTAACAACCCCATCAACTTTATAATTTATTGAAGAATCCTTATGGATATGTATAGGCTGATGAGACCGTCTGATAACCCTTTGTTTTCTTGCCTTTCTCTGAATTATTCCATTTGATAGCTAGAAGCCCAGAACATTAACAACTTGAAGTATAATAGGTCTATCATTTCCACAATGTCATTTTGGCATTTAACATGTTTTTCATTGCTCAAAGAACTGGCTAAGTATATGTTCGCTATGATGCAAGATTGGATCTGTTAAGATCTTAGACTCGATTCACACTCGAGAGAGACCATAACCGCTTTTTTTAGGGTGTAAAAGGGTGCCGCAGTGGAAATGTTGATCATGAGTACCATTTCTTAATAACTTACCATCTAGATTGGTTGGCATGTGCACCTCTCTCTAATCAGAAGCTTGATCCAGGGAGGCTGTCACCTGTGCCAAAAATTATCTTATTATTGTGCTGTTGCTTTGATTTACTGCAGTCTCGCCCATTCATGAAGGATCGGAGGAAATTTGTGCAACTGGCTGATCCAGCTATGAAGGGTCAGTTTCCACAGCGTGGTCTCCATCATGCTATAGCCATAGCTGCCATGTGTATCCAGGAGGAACCTGCATTCCGGCCACTCATTACTGATGTACTAGTGGCACTCGAGTACTTGGCATCTCAACCATACGATCCGAAAGCCAGTGGTTCCGGAAAACGTAGCCGTTTCCAACCTTCACCTTTACAACGGGATCTAAGCAGATAAGATACAAAACGTAGTTACTTTGCAAGAAAGAAAGAAAGAACACAGCATATATGTCCGAAGCAGCAAATATGAAGTTTGTCACAGCTACAAAGATAATTGAACTACGGAAGATAAGGTAAAATATGCTTAGTGTTTGATTTTTAATGCTTCCCCCTCTCAGGAATACCAGGTTGCTGTAGAATACACAATTGTGTTTCTTTGATGGGGTCTTTCCGATAGCTTTTCGGAATGCATTGCCCGAAGATCATATGACTTTTGAGTTTGCGAAAGAGGAGCCAACAAATACTGGAGATGCTTTTAGATAATGGTTGAACTCTGTGACTGTACCCTGTAGTTCAGTGCATTTTGTTGTTTGGAATGAAATTCTGTAGTAGAATGTTGTTGGTTGTCCTCCTTGTCCTGGAATTTACCGACAGCTAGCTGCTTGTGGAACCAATTTTCCAAGGTAATGTGGTGAAACTGATGCACCATGTTTCATTATTTCCTGTGTCTAGTTATAATTTACACAGCTGGTTAATTATCAGTCAGTACAGTGACGCTCGACATGTCAAAACGGGTCAATCGGGTTGGATATCGAGGATATAGGCAGCCAAAACAATGGAAATGAATATTATTGCGATCCTTGACCGATTTATTGCATTCAAAAGATGAAAACAATTGTGTAGGAACACACATCTTTAGTTGTGAGAAATCACAAAATTTAGGGAGAGACGGTTTCTGCATAAGTTATTGAGAGATCACTCTTCATTATAACTTTATATGTCGTTCGTACCTATCTATATAATAATATAAAAAGGCAAATTAAGAAGATTAACAGTTGGTGATTTCGAAGTATCTTTGTATTTTTATCTATAAATATAATCAAAAGATAATTATGTTCCTATAAAAATATTTTTTAACTTATTCTAATTATAAAATACCAAAATTTAGAATTTAGCAGGTTGCTTTTAGAATGACGACATTGATTACACAAATGACATTTATACCCTTCCCTCCTAATTAGTTTCTAATATATTTTTTAACTTAATAATAAAGACGATAACGATAATTAAACACATAACTAACGATGTTAACAATTTAAGCGAAAAAAATATCAATTAATAACCAACGACGGTAATTGATGAGATTAACAATAATAAGACACATAATTAACATTTTACAATTAAACGATCATGACGTAAACGATAATTAAACAATTATTTAACACTAAATTTAATCATTTGCATAAGTTTAAAAAATATTTAGACAAATGATAATTAAACAAGTAATTAACGATTTAAAGATCTAATTTACGTCTATTATAAATATTAATAAATCTCCAAAAATTGTCTCAGACTTCTTCAAGACTATAGAACACTTCGAGGCTAGAACAAAGGGGATATAAATTCTTCTCAACCTAAAACAAACACGTCTCGTGCGTTCGCACGGGTGAAAAAACTAGTTTTTTTATAATTAGATGTCCCTTCGAATGACAATTTGATTTTGTACTTGCTTTTATAGGAACACAAATTCTTGTTTGTGACGGAGATATTTGTCACAAACGTATGTCAAATAGGTACCAAATAGGTGGGATAAGACAAAAATTGAGTTTGGTGGGACCTAGATAAATATTTGTCTTTTTCTCCTCAAGTGGCACCTATTTGACCTATCCGTCGCAAGAGAGACTAACTGTTATAGGAATCATACTCTTTTATGTTAAACGTATCATTTATTGTTACTTTTGATATCACTTTTACCTTTATTTGTAATTGGTCTCTCAATAATTTTAAAGAAAGATCGTCTTTCAGTAGATCTACTCGTGAGAAATTAACAATTACTCCGTAATACTCCCTCCCATCCATTCAAAAAAAAAAAAAAAAACAATTACTCCGTAATACTCCCTCCCATCCATTCAATGCTTTACATGGAGGGTTTCACAACTTTTAAGAAAAGTGATAAAAGTAAGGGTATTATTGGTAAATCAAATGGTTTTATGGGTCCACCAAATTTAAAGTAAGGAAAAAGTAGTGGTATTTTGTGTAAATAGAGGAAAGATATGAGGGTTATATGGTAAGGTCTTTTGCCAAAAAAGAAATGTAAAGAATTGATTGAATTGTCCATTTATAATAAGCGTAAAAAATTGAATGAATGGGAGGGAGTATATACAGTACTACGTACATCAATTTAATTCGGAGAAACTTCATTTTCTTTGAATTCAACTTCTCAATACCTTCAAAATCAACATGTCACACGGTATACTATTCACAATTAAAAAAAAATATGACAGATAGATATTGTTTGATTCATCTTTGAATACATTAACAACAACAAATTTCTATACTAATTTAATTTACTAATACAAAATGAAATACTGTATACATGTAAAATATTCTTCATCCGTCCCGGTCATTTGTTTGTTTATTCTGTTTTAAGGTGTCCAATAATTTGATTATATTTCTATTTTAAGAATGTTTTGTATGAGTAATTTGATTCTCCATATACCCTTCTTCTACATGTCATCAAATAATTGGATCATTCCCTTCCTTACCTGCAAATAATTGGATGAAATTAATGATGTGGGTCCAAGCAAACTACAACATTTTACGATTCACTGTTAGAGTAATATGCAGACGAAAAATGAAGTAGCTTAAAAATTGATGTGACAATTCAAACTACAAATATTTGTAGTTTTCAATGGACTTGTCGAAGAGCAATCACAATAGATGAACTCCATATAAAGTTCTTGCTGTGCTAGGTCATTTTGCGGTATCTCCCGAATATAAGAACTTTATCTTACAATGAAAGAACTTTTAAATAAAATTGTTGATTGATTTCACTTTATTGATTTAAGGACAAACTTAGTCCTTAAATAAGAACCAAATTTCTTAAAAATAATACTCCCTTCAACCCACTTGGCCACTTATTATTTTTAAGAGAAGTCCCCTGAGAGACGGTGTCTCATTAACTTTACTGAGAGATCAAAGTACAAATGGAGGTAACAATGGTACCAAACCTAATAGAAGTAGGTACGATTAACATAAAAGAGTATAAAAATATAAAGATGGTACACTTGTTATAAAAACAGGTACTCCGTACAAAACAAAGTTGTCATTTAAGGGTACGAATAGTACATAGAGTGGTACGGAAGAATGGTCTCTCAATAAGTCATTGAGAGACCGTCTCTGGTATTTTAATCCCTCATATTTGAATAAAAGTGGATAAATCATTGTGGGACGGAGGGAGTACAAATTTTGCACACAATAGACAAACTTAATAAAATAAAGTTATTACTACGAACCCATTGATATAAATGGAGAAAACACGACAAAGATATAACAAATCAAATATTATCGCATAATTAAACGAGACAAAAGTAGAGGTTGTGATTATGATAGCGAGGGACACGAGTCTTGCTTCTCCCCCCGGAAAAAGGTGTTTATGTAAGTAACTGCAGCGATAATCCAAATATCTATCTATCTATATCATCTTCCATAAAAAGTACACGCAATTTAATCACAGTTCTGATACGTTTCTTCAACTCTACAACCGAAACCCCCTTGACTTTCTATTTGTCCTCCTCCTCCTACTAACTTGACTATAATTTTGTGCAGTACTACTACTAACCTCACACACTAAACTAATTTCCGACTGAAATTAACTTTGTTGGGTATGTGAGATATGACTCCTCCTCTTCACAGATTGTTTGCGCTTCAGGCATGTGCTTTCTCAATTTCAACTACTACTTTTAATCAATTGACTGTGTAAATTATTTATGGCGGGTTTCTTGATTCATCTGGGTTTTCGCAGGTCCTCATCATCTGGGCTTCCTTGATTCATTTACCAAATGCTGATTCCATACTTGGGTAATCTAATCTCTCTTTTCTCTATTTCGTTTTTAATTCATTCATTCCAACTGACAGTGTAAATTATAATGAATGAATGAATATTGGATATGGATGTGAAATTATAATGAATCAATTGACAGTGTAAATTAATTATGGGATTCAAGGAATTGATTCGGATTCCGCGCTTATTGTTGATAGGATTACAACTACAACTCCATTGATACAGATTCCACTAAGATACAAGTCAATTGATATGAAGGGGCTTAACTTAACTTAACTTAACTTAAGTGCACTTAATGGGGCTAAACTCACTGAAATGAACTTAACTTAACGAAACCGAATGTGGGTGAACTTAATTGTAGTAAGATGAAAATAAGTCGGAAAGAACAAGCCCTAACTCCTGTCTCCGCTGAACTTATCTTTAAGGTGCTTTGTACGTCCATTCAGTCTATTTCAGTTCATAGTTGATAGTTTTGCTAGTGTTTGCTGAGGTATGTTGATACCCCTGCAAATTTGCACTGAGATGCTACCAACAATGTTTTGGCTTAGTAGTAGAAATTGAGTGCCTGTAGACGATTAGTCGTACTTTGGATCCATTCCCCTCGGATAGAATTAGCCTTCTGCCTCCTTTCTAACCAAAAAGAAAACGATTGGCTGCACCGATAGCAATATAAAAAAAGGAGAGGAAATTATGGGTTTGGGTACTCTTTTGAAAGAGAATGTCACTTTGCCTCTCTTCTTAGTGATGGGATAATGCCGACCTCTAGAATTACCAGACTACAACTCGAATACAACTTTGTCACCATCTCTTATTGGTTTAAGAGGAGAAAAGAATGACGGTGATGGGTAGTGAGGTCTCAATGACTCATCAAGATGGATTTTTGTAGGGAAAGAAGTATAAGAAATACATAAAGCTGGGTTAATGTTTATTTTTTGGTACTGTCTGTACTTCGAGTAGTTTCAGTGTCCAGAATCGCTTACCTTGTCCATCAAGAGTTTACTGGACAAGGTGTTTCTTGGTATGGGTGCCTGTTTTGATATCTCAACTGCCACACATTAATTTTGGTGTGAAGGGAACTGGAAGAGCATCGCTGAGCTTTGGTCATGCATAACACTAACCACCCTTCATATTATATGATGGGTGGTGTATTTTGGCTCTCCTACTCCGTGTTACTCCGACATGGTGTCGTGTTCGGCATGTGTCGGGATGTCGGGTATGGCTATTTTGGGTGTAATTTTCAATTTTTGGTCTGAAGTGAAGTGTCGTGTAGGGACTAAGTGAAGTGTCGAAGTAACATAACTTGTACTACCATTGGATCGTTTTATCTGTTCAGCTGGAGAGTTCATCTAGATTGTTGTTTTCATTTGAATATTTGCTTGACTCCCTACACTTTGTTTATTAGGACAAGGCATTCGGAGGAATATTGTGCTATGTATGATATTTGTGGAGAAAGTAGTGCTGGGAAAGTTTTAAATTGCCCGTACAGTTCTCCTTCAGTTAAAGTATGCTTCTCTTTTGCAGTTCTTCTAGGAAATCAATCTGACCTCCTGATTTTTACCCCTGAGCACCATTTTTTCTTTCTTTACAGCCTGATGATCTCTTATCATCAAAAATTCAGAGTTTGTGCCCTGCTACAAGTGGGAATATATGTTGTACAGAAAAACAGTTTGAGACACTGCGATCGCAAGTGCAACAAGTAAGAACTTTTTCTAAGCTTAGATTCTAGCAGTAGTCTGTTAAATGTAATGGCCATTAGCAGAGATTAAGGCCATTGTGGTAAACTGGTAATATATTCTAGTTGCCAGATTTTTTGGTACCTGGTAGATAGTTGATTTTTCTTTTTATATTGCTTCTTATCCCCCAGTGTATGATTCACTTTCCCACCCTTGTTAACACATTTTATATTGGATACCGCACTGCAGGCAATTCCGTTGTTGGTCAGCTGCCCAGCTTGCATGAGGAACTTCCTTAATCTTTTCTGTGAGCTTTCATGCTCGCCAAATCAGAGTCTATTCATCAATGTTACTTCCATTGATGAGGTTAGGAGTCACAACGTTTTGCTTGGTTTTTGTTTAGTACTCCCTACTTCTTGAATAAGCCCCATATTCCTTTTATGGATTTTTATGAGTTAGCCCCATTTCCTCTTAAGGAAATATTTTCATCTCTATTTATCTCTCATTGCATGCACCATATCAACACTATCCTCTTACTTTTCACGTTTTCTTAAACTTTGTGCCAAACCCATATTGGGCTAAATCAAGAAAATGGAGGGAGTATGACATTACACCCCCTTTTAAGTGTCATACTCATATTTTCTTTGTATAAACACAATTTTTTCTATATGTATCATTATTTCCCCTGAAGATACAAGTGAATGTAGTGGTTTCATTGTGCTATTTTTTTCCCAGGTTGATGGCAAGAAGACTGTGGACGGCATTGATTTTTTTGTCTCGGAAGAATTTGCTGAAGGATTATATAACTCTTGCAAGGATGTCAAGTTTGGAAGTATGAATACAAGAGCTATAGATTTTGTAGGAGGTGGTGCCAAGAATTATAAAGGTAATGCTTCATATTACATACTTTATGCAAACTCATGTGCCTTTCCAACTTACATGTAATTATGTGTTTCAAAATTCAAGTATATATAGTTAGGCACATTTCATGTGTTCCCATGCATGAAGTTAGGCGTGATAAGTGGTAAAAAGGTTCACATAAAAACTAATCTTTCTGAAGTATCAAACTCATTACCGGACTTGTTATTCCGTCTTGTTGTACCCGTCATGGGTGCCTGCATCATCCTTCCTCTTTATGCCGTCTTTGTCCTTCATGGACATGCAAAATTTTGAACTTGTAGGTTCTTGCTGGACTTTTAACTCGAAGTTTTGTAATTTTATCCTTCTCACAGATTTGGTGTGCATTTCAACATTAAATCTTAGTGAGAAGTGGTTTCAAGTCTTGAGGCCCTACATGTTCGTGCTACTTGTAGCCATGTTAGCAAATCTCAGCTTGGGACTTGAATAACTTAATATCTGAATCAACGATTGCAACATGATATCGTCGTTTCACTGTATGCTACCAATTCCGCCTCAAAACGTGGTTGCTGTAACCTTCAAAAATCAAATTGGTCTCCATTCAGTGTCACAACTGATATCAAATGCCATGCTTGTAGAAATGTAGAATCCCTTTTCTTTTGTAAAAAATGCTTAGCATTCGATTGTCTTTTCAGAATGGTTGGTATTCATCGGGCAGAAGGTAACATCAGATTTGCCTGGATCACCTTATGAAATTAATTTCCGAACAAGTGCTCCTACATTTTCTGGTATGAAGATCATGAACGTTACTCCATACTCCTGCAATGACACTTCACTGGGCTGCTCATGTGGTGATTGTCCTTCATCGCCTGTTTGTTCCAGCTCAGAACCTCCACACTCAAAGACAAAGGATTCTTGCTCAATTAGACTGGGCTCTATTGAGGTTCAAACTAAATATAGAAAACATTGTCCACTTTGTCTTTTTTTTCCTGTTTCTTAATTAGGCTTTCTCATCCAATACTGAGGGTTTTTGTAAGCTTGATTGCTCAGCCTTTTGGTGCTTATGGATTTAACATTTTGCAGATTAAATGCATTGATTTGTCGATGGCCATCCTATTTATTTTACTGGTTGGTGCTATTCTTGGATGGGGTTTTGCTTACCGGACTACAGAAAGGAGTGGCCCTCCATCTATTTCAAAACCATTGTTAAGCAAAGTTGATTCCATTGATGATGAAACTGATGGAACTCTTAGCAGCAAGGTTTGTGACATCTGTCTTAAACAATCCTCTGAAAACCTTTGATAGCTCTATCAGCTATATTTTCACTTGTGGCAAGCTGTATAACCAGTGTGCATGTATATTCTTGCTATTTTCCATCACTTTTCTTTCTAAGTCTATTGATTTGTTAATTTCACCAACAATGCATATTGTTTACCGCATTTTTCTTTCACAAAATCGTGATAATGATAGGCCACGGAGTCGGCTGTACTATCGCAGTCTGCTATTCAAGGATTTATGACTGATATTTTTAGGTGAGCAAGAACTGTTTCTGTGGATATGTATTTCTTTTCTCTAAGCCTGGCTTATTTCCGAACAATATCCATTCCAGGTTGTCCTATTACCCCTATAATGGTTCTTTGTTAACCCTTTGCAGGAGATATGGGCGATGGGTTGCAAGAAATCCCATTATTGTACTATGCTCTTCAATTGGGATTGTTATCATACTTTCCATAGGGTTATTACGTTTCGAGGTCGAGACTCGGCCTGAAAAGGTGTGTTGTATGATGTTTTTTAGTTGCACATCTAGTTACTATGAGATTGATCAACGACATCTGATCCTTTTTCTTACTACTTTTGTAGTTGTGGGTAGGCCCAGGAAGTAAAGCAGGAGAAGAGAAGCACTTCTTTGACAGCCACTTAGCTCCTTTTTACAGGATTGAGCAGGTACGACGTTCATTTATTTTCTCGGAGCATTTTTTCTGTACATAGCTCATAGTCTTTAATCTTTATAGAATGGCCTTTTGCTTCCATAAGCAACACCTAGTGCTATCTATATGCTAAGTTCTTGAGTTGGTTTTCTAGAACAACACTGTATTCATGTTCAATTATCAGTGTAGGTTTGTATCAGGAATATCTCTTTATTACTCCTTTTTTTTTTCTTCTTTTTTTTAATCCCATGTCTCATTCTTAAATGGTGATTCAGGCTTCTTGTTATAAGAAATGACCAAACTATTAGTTTATTCTAGCCCAAGTAGGACTTAAATGACATGGAAAAGATATAATGGTGTTGTTGAAAACAAGTTTTTTGTGTGTTTGTTTCTTGAACTTTTTGTTAGAAAGAATCAAAGAAAAGAGGGAGATTTAGGATGCCATAGTTTTTGTGTGTATCAGAAAGCTAAGAATTAAAATTATTAAATACAGGATCGACGATAGTGTATACTAGGATTGAACTGTAGAACTCCTTTTGCATACACGAATAATTTTGGCATGTTCACCTTGAATTAATTATTCCCAGGTTATATTGGCAACAGTGCCAGATCCACAGAGTGGGATATCTCCCAGCATAGTGACAGAGGATAATATACAGTTACTTTTTGAAATACAACAAAAGGTACTTGTGACTCTTAACTTTTGATTGATTATTTCTACTATGCGAATATATCTAAGTCAGTAACTCAATCGATCCTAGTATGAGTATTTACTATTTCTGAATATTTGATTTTTTTATTGCAGGTTGATGAACTTCGTGTAAATTATTCAGGATCATTTGTGTCTCTTACGGATATTTGTTTAAAGCCTCTTGGGGAAGACTGTGCCACCCAGAGTATTCTCCAGGTATCAATTTATAAGCACCAAAAGTTGCCATATAGTTGTACGATAATTTCAGCCCGTGGTTTTTAATTTGTATCAAATAAACTTAATGGCCGGCATTTGTGCCACTTTGAACTTAAAACAGCTTTTCTCAAGCTAGGTGAATCCTACTTGTGACATACTGTATTTTTCTTGTTTCTTCACCAAAGTCTGGGAAAAAGTTGATAAAAGCTTCTTTATATCTGACAGTACTTCCAGATGGATATTGACAACTATGATTATTTTGGAGGAGTTGACCATGCTTTGTATTGCTTTCAGGTATTTACTTCTTGAACTCATTGTATATTGGAAATTTCCACTTTACTGCCCCAAGTTTTCACAAATGCCACTCTGGGTACTGAGTTTTGAGTTATATCCCAATTTGGTAAATTGTGGTGTCATATAACGGAAAAAAAATTCCACTCACTAGTATTTTTAATCATCTTAAAGTTCCTTTTTTATAACTCTGAAAATTGGTTGAGAAGTTCACTTGTGAACTTAGAAAGGTATCTATCAATCTCTTACAAGATAGCTGACATTCAAATGTACCAGAAACCTGAAAGAATGCTTAGTTTACTAATGCTTTTAACCCATCTCCTAATTTTTTTTGTACAACTGATGTGGTGGCTTCTCTTATATGAGTACGAACTATACAATTGTTCATGGAAGAATCTTAGATTGTATTGAGTGCCATAGTGAACTATAACAAAAAGTGCAACTATAATTTGGTATAGCTTTGGGCGTGCAATTTTAAATACATTGTGGGAAGTCTCTTATGCTTTCTGTCAGTATTTCCAAATCCAAGGGATAGTAACAATTTTGCCATGTCTTTTTCAGCATTACACATCCACTGAAACATGCTTAAGTGCTTTCAAAGCTCCACTTGATCCTAGCACGGCTTTAGGAGGTTTCTCCGGAAATAATTTTTCTGAGGTAGTTTTCGTATCTCTTGTGTAAATTTGTATTGAATAACTGTAACAGACTAATGATATAAAATTCATATGTCAGGCTACTGCGTTTGTAGTAACTTATCCAGTCAATAACGTGATTGATGAGTCAAGCGATGCAAGCAGGAAAGCTGTGGAATGGGAACGAGCTTTCATTAAGCTGGCTAAGGTCTTTAATTTAGATCTCTCGCAATCTCTACTTTAGGCATCTTTTGTGCAATTATGATACTAGAATATACTCCAATGAAATAAACACAGCTGTTGATTATATCAACTAATTTATCTTCAACTTAAATCCATGGTTTCATTAGAGACTTTTTCTGAATCTCATCATTCATAAGATGAATCATCGATCAGATATTATTTTTGGTGCTAAGTCATCTCGTCATTTTCAGGATGAACTATTGCCCATGGCGCAGTCTAACAGCCTCACATTATCTTTTACTTCTGAAAGTTCAATTGAGGATGAACTTAAACGTGAAAGCTATGCTGATGTTGTAACAATTTTAGTAAGTTCTTTCAAAGTTTATTTTTCTTCTCGTTGGATTGTTTGTACAATTTTTTTTCGACATAATTAATGCAGCATGTACCCATGATAAATGTTTTAATCGGTGTTTTATCTGCTCATTTTGTGTCAGATAAGCTATCTTGTGATGTTTGCTTACATATCCGTGACACTGGGAGACAGGCCTCACTGGTCTTCATTTTACGTATCATCGAAGGTATGATATAGTTCCATGTTTCCCACCTCAATACCAGGGTAACTTCTTTACTTGTACATCATCTACTCCATAAATTACATCCAAGTAGATGGATAATCTTTGGTCAGTTATCTTCTTGACACGGATTTATGACTTTGAGGTTTCTCATCTCATACTATTCACTTTGCCTGCATGTCACTTGTTGCGTTTTGACATAGTACTCCATCCAACACAACTTAACATGGTGTGATACCTCCATGCTTAATTTTTGACCGAAATCATGAACTTTTTTCACAACATAGTAGTATCTGATACCCCGGACGTGAAACCATGTCCGTGTTTTAAGTTTCATGCGCGAGGCAGAGGTAACATGCCATATAAGATGAAGTGACTCATAAATGTAAATATTTGTTTACTATTCTTGCTGTAGGTCTTACTTGGTCTTTCAGGAGTTTTGGTCGTTCTACTCTCTGTTCTTGGCTCAGTTGGTTTCTTCAGTGCCATTGGAGTGAAGTCAACATTAATAATAATGGAAGTCATCCCCTTCCTGGTTTTGGCTGTGAGTTTATTTATTATCTATTGGTACTATGTGAAGTATTTTGAATCATACATATAGCTGTAATAGTCAGAGGTATGACGCATCTTGTCTTTCCTTCATGCTACAACAGGTTGGAGTTGATAACATGTGCATACTAGTACATGCCACCAAAAGGCAATCTATAGAAGTTCCTTTAGAAGAACGAATAAGCAGGGCTCTGGTTGAGGTTGGTCCATCTATAACACTTGCCAGTGTGTCCGAAGTGCTGGCATTTGCTGTAGGAGGATTTATTACCATGCCAGCATGTCGTGTTTTCTCCATGTTTGCAGCTTTGGCTGTCCTGCTAGATTTCCTTCTACAACTTAGTGCTTTCGTTGCACTTATAGTATTGGATTTCAAAAGAACTGAGGATTTTAGGATAGACTGTTTCCCGTGCTTTAGAGTTTCTTCCGAAACTGCCGAATTGAACAGAGGTCTGTACAAATTAATTTCCTTCAAAAACAGGTTATTTGAATAGAAGTTGAAAATAAATTTGTCTGATTAAAATAACTTTTTTAACATAGGCATTGATCGGAGTTCTCCAGGATTTCTAACCAAATATATGAAGGTATGCTTGAAATCTTTGTCTGCTTATATTATCTGCACCAAATATCTCTTATTATGTTACATCACACGGTGTTCGACTGCAGCCTCTTCTTTTAGACCGAAGAGGAAGCGGTGATTATTATGAGAGATACCTTATCTTTTTTCTTTTAGAAATGCTCGAGTTAATGAAGAGTTTTTTTTTTTTTTTTTTTTTTTTTTTTTTTTTTAATTTTGTTTGGATCTTATAGATATCAAGGTGAGAAATCTTCTTGGAAATATACTAATCAAGCTTCTTTCTAATCTGAATATCTCATCTTGCAGGAAATTCATGCACCCGTTCTTTTACGCAGGGGAGTTAAAGTGGCTGTTCTTGTTCTGTTTGCTGGTTTCACTTTGGCAAGCATTGTAAGCTATTATCACATCTAAAGCAATCTGTGTCCGCTTAAGTCAAGTTATTGATGTACTAGGCTGGTCTGTCTTTCTTATGTTGTATGGAGACATTTCATTCATTCAGTTTTATATATTTGTTTTTCTGTGAAGGCATTGTGCCCTAGGATTGAACCAGGTTTAGAGCAACAAATTGCTCTTCCGCGGGACTCATATCTTCAGGTTTTTGTTATACTCAGTTTTATTGTTGTTCATGTCACTTTTTTCACCTGTCATATTCATAATCTCACAAGTTAAGCCTGGTTGCTGCAGGGTTATTTTAATAATATTTCGGAGTATTTAAGAGTTGGCCCTCCCTTGTATTTCGTTGTCAAGGATTATAACTATAGGTACTATATTCATTACATCAGAATGATTTTGTTATCTTTTGGTATTTCTAGAACTAGATTGAACTAGTATCTACTGTCCCGTAATTTTATATTCATCTCATAGTTGAACCTCAATGATCCTTAGAGATCCTGTTAATATTGAAGAGTTGACTTAAGTGACCTCTTAGTTCTGCGACATCTCGATATTTTCGATGTATAATCCTGTTCGTATGAATTACTATATTATTTAATACTGTTTGATTTTACAGTTCTAAATCAAGGCAGACAAATCAGCTGTGTTCCATTAGCAAGTGCGACTCTAACTCACTTTTAAACGAGGTAATTTATGAGGCTAATTTATCGCCAGCATTCTAGTCAAAAAACCTGATTATTACCCTCCCTCTATGTTGCGGCTAGGGTTTGTTGTTGTCCATGTTAAATTAATCGATTGTTAATGATAATGTATTTTGGGGCTAGGGATTGGTACCTTTTTCTTCGTCTGTATACCCATAAGCTTGCATTATACTGTCTTACCGAGGCTATACAAATGCAGATATCAAGGGCATCCTTGACACCAGAATCTAGTTACATAGCTAAACCAGCTGCTTCTTGGCTTGATGATTTTCTTGTGTGGTTGTCACCTGAAGCTTTTGGCTGCTGTCGGAAGTTCGTGGATGGTAGTTATTGCCCCCCAGATGACCAGGTTGATTTCATATAAACACCTTCACGTGCATTTACAGAATTTGTTTTTGTTCAAATTATTGAATGCTGAATTACACATTAGCAGCATTAGTGCATGAGTATCTTAAGACGTGATCTTATTGGAAGAATTCTAGACAAAGGAAGATCCAGATACCTTATGTATTGTGTAAACAGAGATTTTTTGAACCTTAAGTTTCTCAAAATGACACCTATCGCAACCTTAGGAATTCCTAGTTTTCATCCATGCGTTCATATTCTAAGTTGAAGATGAATAAGTAAAAAATGGAATATGATAAATTAAAATGGTTATCTAATTTATTGTTCTTTATTCATGCTTTCAAAACAATCACACATGAAACTTCAGTATACTCTTATAAGTCACTCATTATTACTTAAAAATACAATATTAGATAGATTTGAAAATTTTGCTTTGAGGAAACTATCCCAACTTTTGAGTGTACGATTGGAATTCTGGATTAGATTCAAACTGATATAACCAGGTGGGATATTTTTGCTTGCACCTAATTGAAAAGGCATGCCATGTAAGTAAGTGGGTAAGAAAGAATTTGGTAATGCCACGTGCTTTAGTTTGGCGGTTTAGCTAGGCTTTTAATTATATTGTAAAGATAGATTAATCTATCTACCACACTTATTGATGGATTAGTTTAGTATTGTACTTCCAGATGATTTGTTTAATCTTGTTACTGTTTCCAACAATATCATCACCATCATCCGGCAATTGTACTTCATGTTAGTAGAATGGCACTTCATAAGCAAATGATACTGCTATTGGATATTAGGCGTGGCTTTTATTTGTTTATTTCTGGCATCTCCAATAAGCTTAATAGCTTGTCAATTTCTGTCATTTCATTATTCAATCTCCAGCCTCCATGCTGTTCGCCTGAGGAAGGATCCTGTGAATTGGGCGGAGTCTGTGAAGATTGTACCACTGTAATGGATTTCTACCTAATTTTCTCATTCTTAAATCAATAATTCATAGTATTCCCATATTAACTTTCCAAGGACATCACAGTGCTTTCGTCATTCCGATTTGGAGAATGATCGTCCTTCAACTGACCAGTTCAGGGACAAGCTCCCATGGTTCCTCAGTGCATTGCCTTCAGCTGACTGTGCGAAAGGGGGTCATGGAGCATACACCACCAGTCTTGACTTGAATGGTTCGTTTCCTCCTCTTCGTACTTACTTGTTCTATGTTTATGAGGTATATTTTTGAAAAGAATGTACATGCTCATATCATCGACTGTTCATGTACTGATCAGGCTACGAGAGCGGCGTTATAAGAGCATCTGAGTTTCGAACATTCCACACTCCCGTCAATAAACAGGTAAGCTCATGGCCTTGGGATAAGCTATACCTAACTGTACAGTTTTTTTGAATGGATTTATAGTATGCTCAAGACCTCTAAGTCGTTTGATTCACTGTGAATGACAGAGTGACTACGTCAATGCACTACGTGCAGCACGTGAATTCAGCGCAAAAGTCTCTGATTCTCTACAGGTATATATTCGGAATTCTATATTGGAAAGTCTCTTGAACTTTTTACTTTACCCCTGCGGCTTAAAGTCTTGAACAAACACGCGTCTTCGCTCACGGAACTAGGCAATTTAAATTGTCCTCTTACGGTCGAGTCAATGATTTATTCACCTATGTTTTTCTTGTGATTTATTTGCAGATGGAGATCTTCCCATATTCAGTCTTTTACATTTTCTTTGAGCAGTATTTAGACATATGGACGACTGCTGTGGTCAATCTTGCAATTGCACTTGGTTAGTAGTGTTTTATCAAGCTTCTATTTTGGGGTCTCTTGGCCTTGCATCGTTCCTTTTTATGCTTTTTAATTTATGGTTGTATTGGATTTAACCCTCTTCTATTACACCAAAAAAAAGAGCTTCTATCATGCAAATTATTCTAGTTGTTATCCCAAGTTACTTCTGTTTGGAAATAGTAATCAGTATTGTTTGTGGCAAATTTCTGTCAAATTTTAATGTGTTTATATTTTGTTGCAGGAGCTGTCTTTGTTGTATGCCTAATTATAACATCCAGGTTTGTACATCCGATCTCAAATTTTGTGCTCAGTGAAGCAATTTATTTGGTCTATATTCTTCTTATTGCAGTTGATGGAATCCTTATCACTTGTCTCTTCTGTTACACGCAGTTTGTGGAGTTCAGCTATCATTTTACTTGTTCTAGCAATGATTGTGGTGGATCTCATGGTATTGTCTCTCTCTCAACATTTCAATGATCATGAAAGTCATTTTCTTTCCATATATAGACAGACATATGCTCTTTAAGCCTGTGTGTGAGTCTGTGACTCATCACAATATAGTCGCTGTTGTTCGTGGGAATTTACTTTCAACATAAAAGAGTTCACAATAACAGTGATCTAAGTTGCACTTTCTATTGCTGAATATATAATAATCAACAGGGGCTTCAAAGAAGAGGATATTCGTATGTTATTTAAACTACAAATGCCTGGTTTTCCCTTCATGGATGCCAGGAAAATGCTCAGTACTTTGTTGCGCTCTTCTGATGTACTGATAACCTTTCAAACCAACTTGGGAGATAGGAGCCTATTTTTTTCGTTCCTGTATTATTTATTTTTTCAGAAAATTCTCTCAGTTCAAAAATGAAAATGCAGGGAGTTATGGCAATTCTTGGTATCCAGTTGAATGCAGTTTCTGTTGTCAACCTTATTATGTCCATTGGCATTGCTGTTGAGTTCTGTGTTCATATAACACATGCCTTTTCGGTAAATGCTGCATCCTCTAATTCTTCTTACTATATTTATTTATTTATTTATATACATGTAGTTTTCCATATTATAATTTGTGAACCTCTAGAACTCGAGCTGCTATGTTGCTTTTATTTATTTTAGTAAAAGGGCTGCACATAAATGCCTTAGGAACTAATTGATCTAAATTAGCAATCATAGCCACATCTAATTTGTCACGTTTGATAGAGGTGCTAAAACCTGTGTTACTCCTCTTTATAGTACCCCGTTTATCTGTGTCTGACACGGAAAGGCTGCCGTTGCCGTGTAAGCATGTACTCTATATTACCTTGACTGTACGTATTCCTCTCGCTCCGATGTCTGAACTCGAAACATTAGACATAGGTATGATAGTCAGACACTTCATTTTAAGCCAAAAACACGAGGATTTTTCATGAAAGTAGCCTAGTCTGGGACTTGTTGGATGCACACCCATGTCCATAGCAGTTACTTCAATCTTTTGAAAAGAGTGGCTTATTGAAACGACTGCAATAGTTCAAGACTTCAAGTACATGATGTTATCCTTGTAATGACTGTTATTTTCAGGTTAGTCTTGGGGATCGTAATCAGCGAACACAGGAGGCACTTGGTACAATGGGAGCTTCTGTTTTCAGGTGGGTCCCATATATATCTTTCACTGACTGCATGACTTCTTAATGTCGCTTCATTCACTTCATATGCGTAGAACTTCCCTATGTCATGCATCAGAGACTTTACATGAAGTCAGCCGTGAACGTTGAGCTCTAAGCTTTTAACTATAAATTTACTCAGACACCTCAAATTTGTAAACATTTGTTTGCTTTATCTTTGGCAGCGGTATCACACTGACGAAACTGGTTGGAGTTATTGTCCTGTGCTTTGCAAAATCTGAGATTTTTGTGGTTTGTCATCTGTCTCTTGAGTTCGTTTATTTCCATTCCAGGACCACTTGCATGAGTTGTTAAACTGGTTACTGGGATTTGTCTTATGCAGGTTTACTACTTCCAAATGTACTTCGCTCTCGTTATCATTGGTTTCCTGCACGGGCTTGTCTTTTTGCCTGTAAGTTCTCGCTTTCCATCAAATCTTAAAGTAGTACGTAATTCCTTTCAGAATTTTGAGCTTTTCTACCACCTAACCATAAGTTTTGTTGAAATTCTATGCAATAACCCGCTTTAAAAACGCGCACACGTAAAACTTGCTCTCTCAATTAATCCCTTATTGTCTTAATTATACTTAATTAGAGCCCAAGCACTGTAATAGTTAGCCTCCCGAATTTGGATTACGAATTTCACTCATTTAAAATAATTTGTCCTAAATCCCAATAAAATCCCTGAAGCCACCCATATTGGAAATACAAAAGATAATGGTTCAGTCAAACCCCTTTTCATGAAAAACTCAAATCTTTAAGTTTTCAAGTCAACTCCTACCTATTTGGCAAATTGTCATAATGAACTAGGTAAAACGTATTTTTTTCACTTGTGAACTTGCGCCTAAAAGTAAACTTTCTAATTACGAGACGGTTTTTGAGAATTACGGCAATGAGACCTTAAAGAGATGATGGTGGTAATTATGCGATTTAACATTTTTGGGTGTAAAGTTCAAGTATCCATGTTTTATGGGAGTAAAATTTATGGCTGTCTTTTAAGATTTCTGAGGACATAACCTTGTGGAAAAACTCAAAATGCATTGAGTCTAGTCACAGCCATCATGGTGAATCACAAGTCACACTGCCTTAACGGATCAAATTGACGAAATTGCCCTTACTATTGAAGCTAGTTGATCCAACCCGTTAGTTCACCAGTTGCCCCCCTTTCCCTTAAAAGACTCCATCACTAAAGTCAAGTACTAGATTAGGCAGGGGCCATATGGTAATTTTATTTCATCGTAAGGAACCCTATCTTGGTATACTCCTATCGTTGCCATTGCTTTAGCATCTCCGACTCATTGATTGCAGGTATTGCTAAGTTTGGTTGGTCCATCACCAAGAATCATTCCCAGGAATGATGGGTTAGAAGACGAGCAGTCTCGTTCAGTACAACTGAGCTAACTGACAGCGCTTTATGCGCGTCTTTCAACGTACATTTGTATAGACTATAGAACGATTGGCAAATCTCAATAGCTCGTTGAAAATACAGGGGGAAGCAGTTCCTTAAGTTCTCTCCATCTCAAGTTCCCAACTGATAAACAAACATCCTTGTAATAGCCTGAGCATATATGTTTCCCGTTATATTTCATGCGATTCTTATATACATGTGATTTGTTCATGACGTCATGGTACCCTTCTCCTTTTCTGAACATTTTTTTTCTTGTAAATTTTCTGAGCATTCCTGCCTTCACCCAACCAATTGTCAGCACATCCATTGGACTTGAAACCATGCAAACAGACAATTATTGCTTTCATACATCTCGAAGGAAATGGTCGCATATCATGCATGCTTAGTTCTTCTGGGCTCTTTTGGGAAATGATCCACCCTCCATCACGTGAGTCATTCTTTATGCATGAGCTAGCTTATCCTCGGAGGGACTGAACCCCGTTCTCTGGCCGTGCTTAGAATTGTCCGAGGATAAAGTAATAGGTAGCAAATTGGTTTATAAGATCAAATAGTATACCCCTTTGAAACCGGTTCTAGGCTTGAACCCTTTGGTGGCCGTGCTTAGAATTATCCGAGGATAAAGTAATAGGTTGCAAATTGGTTTATAAGATCAAATGGTATACCCTTAGAAACCGGTTCTATACTTTAACAGATTCCAATTGTATAGCCTATGGAACCATACCTTGTGGAACCGGTTCTAGGCTACAAGCCCTACAAGGCTACAACAGATTCCAATGGTGTGTACCCTTTGGAACTGATTTTCATAGGTACACTTTAGAATCAGTTTTACAATTGGAAGAGACAAAATTCTGGATTCAATATACACGATTTAGTTCTCACGAGATATGTGGCAGTAGAACCTATGAAAATCGGTTCCAAATGATATCGTTTACAACCGGTTTCGTAGGGTGTGTTTCTACTATTTGATGGGCGCAAAGACCTTAAACTAATGCATTTTTCTCTATCTCCAAAATAAATCTACATTTGTCCTCACGAGAAGGATTTAATATCATACAAGCGACTTACTGAGGCATCGTAGAATTCCCTTAGGATCCCCTTCCGAGGCCCTGTTTGTTTCATATGCAAGATTTAGAGGGTTCAAATAGTTATTAAGAATTCTATTCCAAGTTTTCGTTGAAAAACATTCGCGATTTAGATCAACTTTTACCACTGTCGAAAATAACCAAAAATGATCGATTTTGAAGGTTATTATTATCTATGCTTCTATCTTTTGGGCCCCGAAATAAAATGAGTATATATTCGCGTTGAACAAACTTCACACCAAATAGTGTCTCAGCGTATTACGAGGATCATCTGATCTTCAATAGAGACTTTTAAAGGTCATAAGATTGTTGTTTGAAACGTGTCGGAATCAGTCGAAACAAACTCTATATTTCGTTTTTGCTCGTGTTTGCGGGTTCAAATAGTTATTATTAGGCATTTTATTTCTATCGACAAGTTTTCGTCGAAAAATATTCGCGCTTTAGATCATCTTTATCGCTTTCGAAAATAGCAAAAAAACGGTCGATTTTGAAAATTATTATCCACACTTTTTATTGGCCTTTTGGGTCCCGGAATAACATGGGTAATAATTCGCACTGAACAAACACCACACAAAATAAAATACCTGGACGTATTATGAGGATCATCTAGTTTTAAATAGAGACTTTTAAAGGCAGTAAGATTATTTTTGAAGGCGTGTCGGAATCAGTTAAAACAAATTTTATACTCTATTTTATATCGTGTCAAAGGATTCAAATAGTTATTATTAGGCATTCTACTTCTATCGATAAGTTTTCGTCGAAAAACATTCGTGATTTAGATAAATTTTTACCACTTTCAAAAATAGCGAAAAACGATCGATTTTGAAGATTATTATCCACGGTTTTTTGACCTTTTGCGTCCCGGAATAAAATTGGTCATAATTCGTGCTGAACAAACTCCATACCAATTCCCCGGTGCATTATGGAGATCATCTTAACTTCAATAAAGACTTTTGAAGATCATAAAACCGTTTGAAATGTGTTAGAGTTAGTCAAAACAAGCTCTGCATTCTGACGGGCACCCCAATCGGATCGGTCGTTTAGCGAAGGATGGGGGGTCAAACAATATTTATAGACTCGGAATAACACAAAAACTACTATAGTAATCGTGGTAAGTCGCGCTCGGTCCACAGGGAACGGAATGTAGTAGTATGTAGCGAGTTAAAAGCGACGTGTTTGGTGTCTAGAGGGGGGGTTTCTAAGGGTCGAGTCTACACTAGAGAAATGACTACGAGAATAGCTAGGGGTGATCAATCTAGGGAAAGGTGTTAGGGGGAAGTCGGGATTCGGAACTTGGAGTCTAAAAAGGTCGGAATCGGGTTTTTGTCGCAACATTGATAAAGGGAGAATGCCACCTTTCGGTTTCTTCACCCAACCCACCTAAAAACCCGCTTTCACGGCGAAGAAGAGTAAGTCTTTAGTTATGGTAATTTCTACCTGAGTTTCCCCATATTGATAGAAACGAGTCAAGGTCGGTCTAGTTGGCCGGACTAAAACAACAATGACACAACAACCATAAACAAGATAAACCAACAAGCAAGCAACCCACCAACATTCCTTAATTCAAATATTCCAAGTCCTCATCCCTAAACCCTCAACAAGAAATCTACTCACTAATCATAATGGAAAACAACAAAACATTAACTAAGAAGAAAATAACTACAACATGCATAATAACTAAATCTAAAGAAACTAACAACAAAACAATAAGAAAACTATGATCTAACAATTACCCACTAAACTATGGAAGAAATAAGATCTAACAAAATAGATTAGAGAATAATCTAGAACAACATAAATAAAATCTAGAGAAATTAACAACACTAAGATGATCTAAACAAGACAATAATGAGAAAACTATATTAAATCTAAACTAGAGATTAGAGAGTGGAAGAGAAATATACCAACTATGAAGATCTACAAGAAATAAGAATATTGTATAAATAAAGATTGAATCGTTGATGAAGAGAATGAAGAACTTGTCACTAATTCTTCAATAAACCCCACAAATCTTCAAAATAAAACTAGGAACAATAATCTTCTACAAACTTGAATGTAAATCTAGAGAATTGTTGATGGAAACTATGTAGATCTACTATTAGATTACTACTAGAATTATAGAGAATTACTAAGAATACTACTAAATTACTCTACTAATGGATGGTGTAACTACACTAATGGTGGGATATATGAGGATGCCTTGGGCAACAAACTAGGGTAGATATATATATATATATAGTAATGTCTTAATGAGTTTTTAACCTAAAGTCCAAATCCAACTTTTTGCTCCATTAGTGAGACAATCACCATTTGCATCTTCATGGAGCAAAACTTCACCCTGCGGTTGACGAGTTAGCACTACCGGGTGAAATTTCACCCGGTGAGATTTTCTTCTCATTTTGCGATTTCTGGCGCTTTTCTCCATCGGGCGAAATTTCACCCGGTGGGCGAAATTTCGCCCGGTCATTTTCGCCCGGTGGGGAAGCTCGGAAAATCTTCGGGGAGGCAATTTACCGTCGGGTGAAATTTCGCCTGGTGGTGTCTCATTGGGTGAAATTTCACCCGGTCATTTTTCTGGCCTCTTTTCTTGTCTCATTCTTCGTCGTATGATTGGATGACTTTAAAGTTTAAGTTGTGTGCTTTGCTCTTTGGACGGTATTCCCTTCTCTTGTGCTCGTGGAAGCTCGATCGTGATTTCAGTGCCAAATCCTATCAAAATTGATAGAAAAACTACCAAAAACACGTAAAACGTACAAGAGGGACGCTAATGCAAGAAATACTCAAAATATGGCGATAATCGCACTCTACACTCGCAAAACGAGGGAAAAATGGGTCTAAATGGGAGGAAAAACGGTCTAAATTTAGCACACAACACATTCCATTTTAGTTTGTGTCTGCGGATTCAAATAGTTGTTATTAGGCATTCTATTTCTATCGACAAGTTTTCGTCGAAAAACATTCGTGATTTAGATAAACTTTTAGCACTTCCGAAATAGCGAAAAACGACCGATTTTGAAGGTTATTATCCACATTGTTTTTGGCTTTTGGGTCTCGGAATAACATGGGTCATCATAATTCGAGCTAAATAAACTCCATACCAAATAAAATGCCTAGGTGTATTATGAGTATCATCCGAGCTTCAATAGAGACTATTAAAGGTCATAAAATTGTTGTTTGAAACGTGTCGGATTTAGTCGAAACAAGCTTTATACTCCATTTTAGTTCGCGTTGAGGGTTCAAATAGTTAATATTAGGCAATCTATTCCTATCAACGAGCTTTCGTCGAAAAACATTCGCGCTTTAGATCATCTTTAACCGCTTTCGAAAATAGCAAGAAACAGTCGATTTTGAAGGTTATTATCTACGTTTTTTTGGCCTATTAGGTTCCGGAATAACATGGGCCATAATACACGCTGTACAAACTCAACACCAAATATAATAGCCTGGTGTATTGGAAGATCATCCGATCTGGTCTCAAATAGAAACTTTTAAAGGACATAAGATTGTTTTTTAAGGCGTGTCAGAATAAGTCAAAATAAACTCTATACTTAGTTCGTGTCAGAGGATTCAAATAGTTATTATTAGGCCTTCTATTCCCATCTAAAAGTTTTCGTCGAAAAACATTAGCGATTCAGATAAACTTTTACCACTTCCAAAAATAGCGAAAAACGATCGATTTTGAAGGTTATTATCCACGCTTTTTCGTCCTATTGGGTCCCGGAATAAAATGGGTCATAATTCGCGCTGGACAAACCCCATACCAAAAAAATGCCTCAGTGTATTACGAGGTCATCTGAGCTTCAATAGAGACTTTTAAAGGTCATAAGATTGTTGTTAAAAACGTGTCAAAATCAGTCGAAACAAGATCTATATTTCATTTTAGTTCGTGTTAGCGAGCTCAAATAGTTATTATTAGGTATTCTATTCCTATCGAGAAGTATTCGTCGAAAAATATTCGCACTTTAGATAATCCTTTAACGCTTTCGAAAATATTAAAAAAAAACGATCGATTTTGAAGGTTAATTATCCACGTTTTTTTCGGACTATAGGGTCCCAAAATAAAATGGCTCATAATACGCGCCTAAAAGCTCCACACCAAATACAATATCCTGGTGTATTATGAGGATCATTTGGTTTTAAAAAGAGTCTTTTAAAGGCCATAAGATTGACTTTTGAGACGTGTCGGAATAAGTCGAAACAAGCTATATACTGCATTTTATATCGTGTCAGAGGATTCAAATAGTTATTATTAGGCATTCTATTTCTATCGACAAGTTTTTGTCGAAAAACATTTGTGATTTAGATCAATTTTTACCACTTCTGAAAATAACGAAAAACGATCGATTTTGAAGGTTATTATCCACGCTTTTTCGGCCTTCTGGGTCCAGGAATGAAATGGGTCATAATTCGTGCTAGACAGACTCCTTACAAAATAAAATGTCTCGATGTATTACGAATATCATCTGAGCTTCAATAGAGACTTTTAAAGCTCATAAGATTGTTGTTAGAAACGTGTCGGAATCAGTCGAAACAAGCTCTATATTTCATTGGGAAATTCTCATTTTACCCTCTAAGTTTTCACTTTTCCCAGTTATACCCCTAAACTCAATTAGTTAGTCCGTGACTAAACTAGGATTAGTCATCAATTATGCCGTTAAGTGCCAACTTGGATGAAATGACATGGAATTTATTTTTCTCATTTGTACCCTCTAAGTTTTCACTTTTCCCAGTTGTACCCCAACCTATTAGCAGTTACTGCTGTCAGTTGATCATGTCAAACAGATTGGTGTTGCTACAATTTATTACTGCTGCCAGTGCCGCTATTTAATTGTTGCATGCCCCTACTGTTTACGGAGTAACTTCTGCTACAGATTTGCTCCTATTACTATAGATTTATTGCGCTGAATGCTATGTAATCATTAACCCTACTGTAATTATCGTAAGTGTTATGGTCAGTTTCCTGAAAGTAGTTACCGTGCGGGAACAATAATTTACTTTTGTAAGAACTTTAAGTACGAGATATGAATAAGTTTTTGGTTATGCAACCAAATTCAGTTACTTCCTCGAGCATGTTTTTCCCAACCTATTAGCAGTTACTGCTGTCAGTTGATCATGTCAAACAGATTGGTGTTGCTACAATTTATTACTGCTGCCAGTGCCGCTATTTAATTGTTGCATGCCCCTACTGTTTACGGAGTAACTTCTGCTACAGATTTGCTCCTATTACTATAGATTTATTGCGCTGAATGCTATGTAATCATTAACCCTACTGTAATTATCGTAAGTGTTATGGTCAGTTTCCTGAAAGTAGTTACCGTGCGGGAACAATAATTTACTTTTGTAAGAACTTTAAGTACGAGATATGAAATAAGTTTTTGGTTATGCAACCAAATTCAGTTACTTCCTCGAGCATGTTTTTCTCATTACATTTCAATCATGTTTTTCCTATTATAATTTTATCAAAACAAGTACTACAACAAATATGAGCAATGCAATATAAAAGTACTTCGAACCCTTCATATTTGACACCAATTCTTTCATTTGCATCTTCAATACCGGAAATTCATCACTAATAATAGCTTCAAGACATGATGCAAAATAAGAGAGAAAATTAAGAGAGTGAGAGAGAGAGAGAGGAAGAAAGACAAGTGTTTGTAGAGCTAAATAAGTGAAGATAAGAAGATAAGAAGATTGAGAATCGGAGGGAAAATTTGAAGGGAGAAGGAAAGTAACACTTTGGAGGGAAAAGAAATTTAAAAAAAAACGATAAATTTCATGTCATTTCATCCAAGTTGACACTTAACGGCATAATTGACGGCTAGTCCTAGTTTGGTCACGCTTGGGACTAATTAATTGAGTTTAGGGGTACAGCTGGTAAATTCTAATAAGCAGGGGTACAACTGGAAAAAGTGAAAACTTAGAGGGTACAGATGAGAATTTCCCTATTTCATTTTAGTACGTGCTTGCGAGTCCAAATAGTTACTATTTGGTATGCTATTCCTATCGACAAAATTTCGTCGAAAAACATTCGCGTTTTAGATAATAATTTACCGCTTTCGAAAATATAAGAAAAAACAATCGATTTTTAAGGTTGTTATCCACGTTTTTTTTTCGGCCTATAGGGTCCTAGAATAAAATGGCTCATAATATCCGCCGAACAAAACTCCACACCAAATAAAATATCATGGTGTATTATAAGGATCATTTGATCTTAAAGATAGACTTTTAAAGGCCATATGATTGATTTTTGAGACGTGTCGGAATTAGTCGAAACAAGTTTTATACTGCATTTTGTATCATGTCAGAGGATTCAAATAATTATTATTAGGCATTCTATTTCTATCGGCAAGTTTTCGTCCAAAAACATTCGTGATTTAGATCAACTTTTACCACTTGCGAAAAATAGCGAAAAACGATCAATCAATTTTGAAGGTTATTATCCACGCTTTTTCGGCCTTTTGAGTCCCCGAATAAAATGGGTCATAATTCGCGCTTGACAATTGACAAACTCCATACCAAAGAAAATGTCTCGGTGTATTACGAATATCATCTGAGCTTCAATAGAGACTTTTAAAGCTCATAAGATTGTTGTTAGAAACGTGTCGGAATCAGCCGAAACTAGCTCTATATTCCATTTTAGTTCATGTTTGCGAGTTCAAGTAGTGAACAACCCGCCTATATCCAAAACATCGAAACCGATGACACCTCCGAAGAACCCTAGTAAAAAACAATCCTAGACTTCAAAACCAATGGATCATACCTGCCCAATACAAACACCAAAAACAAATGAGTCATATGGATGTAGGAGTTGGTAGAAGGTGGGAGGTAGCAGACAGGAGATAGTGGAGAAATGATAATTTTGAGATTGAGATTGAGAGAGAAGTTTGAGTTGCATTTGATAACTACCCCATAACTTTGGGGAGTTACATTGTGGACATGACGTAGGTCCACCCCGACGCGGCGAAGCGCGGGTTTGGGTAGGCGAATGGATCTCGTGGTAAGATTGTTCTCGGGTTCGAAATTTAAGTTAAAATGGAGTTGCCACCGAATTTTGTGGTTATTCGGAACCATACGAGCCCACTCTATGTCGTCATGGGCTATACACAAAGTAAGCCCACTTCGATTTCAGAGTTTATGGGGCTCGTCCCTTTGCATTGCAATATCGATACCGTTTACACCGGCTTTCGCATATAGAATGACTCTCGTGCGCCAAGGGTTTCGGACATCCGGAAACCAAAGGTTCTGAGTAAGGGGTGAGGGTACGTGTTGGGAAGCCCACTAAGGACACCCAACCCCGCCCGCACATGGCGGCCTCTACTAAGACACCGTTCGTGTTCGTGTACGCGCGCTAGTAAATTGATTAAATGATATGCAAACAACGTTTTGTCTAAGCATGTGAATTTTGCGTTAACTACGTCATTTAATGCATCTTATTATTTGTCGGAATGATTTAGCATGCGAGGTTCGTTTATAAAGCGTAAAAGCAAGTAAATAAACAAAGCTCGAAAGTAAATAAAAATAACGTACAAATTACACGGGCGGAAATACAACCCGGAGTTCACAATACAACAATACGTAAAGAAATGAAATAAAAAATAACGCGATATAATTAAAGGGACGGACCCGTATGTAAACTAGACCGCGAAAATATGTAGGCGGACTAACCTCGATTAAATACGCATTATGTCGCATATTAAACGAAGGACGGGAACATGAGACTGTGGCATATTGCTAGCCTAATCTCACGTCCCGTAGTCTTGTCCCGACTTATCACGTCAAAGTGGTCAAAGTCGTTCTACGTGTCGTGATGTGTAGGTTTTGAAAATATGAGGGTCAGTCGATGGTCTAAAGTCGATAAAAGAACGGGCTCGAAATATGTGTCCAAGCCCTCGGGTTTGCGGTTTATGAGACCCACTCGATCGAGTCATTGACTGACTCGGTCGAGTGCGTCATTAGCGTGGCTACTGACCACTTTTTGGGGTGCTACTCGATCGAGTGGCCTATGGCACTCGATCGAGTGCCCCCTGTACGAGTAGTGACTCGTGCGTTTTTTGACATGAAATCGATGGTCGGCCTAACCAAATACGAATATCGCACGATTTGTATTTAGCTCGACTTCCGGTACTATAGTCGTGTATAAATGAATATAATACCGTCATCGGGATTTTGTAAAAACGTTTATGTTAGATTAAAAAGAGTTTGAATTGGTGACGAGATGAATCCCTCTACGTCACGACATCGAAACTAACCCTTTCGGGTTATGTGATGTCGATATTCGTGTCAACGGGTCTCGTACCAATTATGAAAGGGGATTAAATCCGTTCAACTACAACGGATCACGATCGCGTCACGCCCTTGAGTACATTGGGGCGGGGCTCCTCGAAAGGGCTCCACCTCCGTCGTTGCTCGTAAAGGGATTAGACGGACCAAAAGTGATTATTGTAGTTCAACGTTTTAAAACCGGTTTTTTGATATTAGTATTATATATACGCGGTATTAGTAATAATGTTAGTAGTATCATAAAATGATACAAAAAAAATATGAACGCGAAAATATATAAAAAAAAGTTAGCGTTAATGTACGTGTTACTACGATGCAATAGTATGAAAAATATACATAAAAACTATATTAAAAAGATATTAGAGAAGAGTTTGGGACACCCACAACATACATGCTAGTATAAACCTCGGAGACGGACTCGTGAATAGCGACAAAGCTTGGGAGTGTCGAGGAATGTATGTGAGTTAAGGCGTGTATGGATGTATATGTGTATGTGTCGGTTTATCGAGGGACAAAGGCTCGGTTTTGATGCGTTTTGGCTTAGGTTTTCTAAGGCTTGATGTATGGAGTAGTAGGGTTGAATGTGATTGAAAATATAGGGCAAAGGTTGCTGAAAGTTGATGTGTAAAGTTGGTAAAAGGTGTTGAAATGCATGGGGGATGTGACGGTATTTATAGGCAATTGCCACAACCTAAGGTGCACTCGATCGAGTGGCCCTAGTGCACTCGATCGAGTGCCTATTTGGGCGGGTCTGATCCAGCGGAAGACGCTCCACTCGATCGAGTGGGTCAATCCACTCGATCGAGTGGATCAACAAAATCGAGATATTTGGGGAAGGTTTGACTTGTTTGTTTTGGTAGCTTTTTTGAATTTGATTTTGTGCGCCAACTTTTAGGAATGAATGTGGCTGATTTATGAGACGGTTTCGTCTTTGACCGGGTTTCGACCCGGTCGCCAAAAGACGGGAATTATTTTTGGTGTCGGTTTTGGCCCAAATTAGTCTTGTTTGACTCGGAACGACCCACTGGGCCTGAATTTGAGGTCTGTTTTGTGAGATTTTTACTCCGCTAAAAGTCCATGTCGGCTATTATTGATTCCGAGCCCAAATCCGAGTATACCAAATCACGTTGACGTCCTATCATCATCGGGTGATTTTTGGAGACTACCATAGACACGTGGCAGTCAAAATGCGGGTGTCTACAGAGCCCCCACTCTGACTGAGGCTTGGACAAGGCGAAAGTCAGAGTAGCTACCAAGCCCGTTAAGACCTGGTAGACTTCCGGTCGGGTCGTTTATAGTCCAGTGGACTCGCGTGAAGGGCTCGCCAGCCATAAGTAAAGGGTCATACCTGTCCTGATGATGATAGCTGTGCGGGGAGTCGGACTTGTAGCATAAGTCCTGGGCGTGCCTGTATGTGGGCTCATCTCATACTATTTCGGGAAAAATGCCGCCTCGGGCGTTCCGCTGGGGAAATGTGTGAGCTGTACGAGCTTGCTTTTGAAGCCTTGAGTCGTACCTGAGCTGATGATGATGCTCCGTGGGGAGTAAAGTTTGCCTTTCTTTTGGGGAGTAGGCGTACCCGTATGCCGACACATCATACCTTGGATGTAGCATTTCGGGGAAAAGCTGACTCCGTTGGGGAATTTAAATAGTTTCGTGGGGACTTGCCTCTCAAGTCTGAAGTGTACCTGTATGCTGACACATAACAACTTGTATGCAACACATAGACAAAACACCGACTCTCGCTGGGGAGAAAAGTAGCTGCGCGGGGACTTGCTTCTGAAGTCTTGGGTGTACCCGTATGCCGACACATCACATCTTGGATGTAGCATTCCAGGAGAAGCACCGCCTTTGTTGTTCCATTGGGAAGCACTAGCTGGTACCTGAAATGTTAGATACATAGGCAGAAATAGCAGGCATAGTACGTAGCAAGATAGCACATAGGAAATGCTGTTAGCATCCATAGACTGGCTTGCGCTGGAGAAAATGATTTTTGCTTCATTTTGAAATCGAAGTCCTGAAAGCAACTCACGCGCTAGGAGATAGGTTTTCAAAATTGAAAGGGGTAGAAAAGAATTTCGCAGTTTAAATAGACCGAAATTTGACCTTGTCGAAAAGGATTTTCTCAAATGGTTAAGTTTTGCAAATTTCAAAGCAAAAATTTGATGTGAGAGACATACCGACAGACCCGACTCTGGACGTAACAGGACGAGCTGACAGACACGACTGGACTCTCGAGGGGTTGGACCGTGACTCGGTAGGGGGTGGGCCACCTAAGACGACAAGACTCTTAAGTTGCGCTATTCCGTAGCCTAGGCGAGTGGCAACACGGTCGAACATCAAAACGGGAAGGATCCGATATAGGGAAACTGCAGTAGTCTGTAATGAGACTGTTTTTGCAGGACTTAGCAGTAGCTGCTTTTTGAATTTTTGGTCTTGGGGTACATTCTCCAAAGTGGGTGGCGCATCGAGTCCCTGACAGATTCTCGTCTTCGACTGAGCCGAGTACTAGGACACGCTATAGAAAGGAGGCTAGTTTTTGAAAGTCACTTGGATTATGTGAGTGGATGGGGGTCTTCTGCCTAAGAGAAGCCCCCAGGATGACAAAGCTAGCTGCTGAGAACATGACAGTGTCGTGACCGGAATGACGGTGCTTTTTGAATGTGTGGGTGGTTGTGCCTTTGCTGAAAGGCTGCCTACGTATTCACGTGATAGTGAAATCAAACCAAGCCGTAGTTCAGTGGATTGGAAGATATGTTATTGTGCATAGTTTATTAGGGCTTTGTGTGTAACTAGCCATAGCGATGGTGTAGACTAGGTGTGTTCCCAATGATGTCTTGATCAAAGGGCTAGAACAGTTAGGATGTTGATCCTGTGACTGTGAGCGTTCTCCGGGGTAGCCCCTAGAGGTGGTGTGAACTAGTTGGGCATGTTCTATGCCGACCGCAGGTTGAGTTCCCGTGTTTGGGGCTGGTAACTGGTTTGGATGTTTTTGGAAATGTGGAGCTAGGTCGCAAGTGGCTTTGATGATTCGAAATCTGGAGCTCGATTTTGTGGAGCTAAGGCTTCGAGGGTAAGATATTGCAATGTGATAGGAAATGGGGAAGTCGAGTAAAAATGACTCGGACTTCGATCGGGCAGGTTTGATGATGCGGGATCTGGTTTCCATGTCTGGCCCTAATGGTTAGGGTGTATCCTATGGAGCTAGAATCCTCAAAATTCCGGGCTGTCTCTTAGCCTAGGTCTCGGGAAGGTCTTGAGGGTTGTAATGTGGGAAGGCTAAGTGTGGTGTTAGCTAACCAGCTTGATTGTCTTTCCCCTATTTGACCGTTTTCACTACAGTCATGGGTTCTTGAATATTTTTTGGCTGACCTTTTAGCCCCGGTCATGGGTTTTGATGATGTTTTTGAATTGACCGTTCCCGGTCAAGGGACTTTCACTTGAGTTGACCGTTGACTATGGTCGTGGGTATTTGAATTTTTTGTTTTTGTTTTTTTTGTTGACCTCTTAGCCCCGGTCGTGGGATTGACCGTATCTGGTCGGGGGATGCTGAGAGTTCTTGTTTTGATGGCCAACTCTTTTGTTTTGGGCCTTTTGCTTTTTCCTTGGACTTTTGATTTTTTTGTCCATCTTTTTTTTTTCCTTTTTTTTTCACGGCTATCTCTCCCTTTGATGTTGTGGGTGGATATGGGGGTGGGCCCATCGGTTGGATTAGGCTTGTGGAGCTAAACCTTTGTAAGGTGTAAGCCTAGTTGGTGTTTGTGTGAGTGCAACTCGCGGTGGAGTACTCTATGGTAAGCGTGGTGATTTGGATCTCGGTATTGTCATCATAATTCCGAGCAGGCTTAGTGGGAGCATCGTCCCGAGTTGGGTATTTTTGGCATCAAGTCAGACTAACGCCTAAGATAGGGATTGGTCAGTCTTATTGGAGGGGTGTTTATTGTGGGAAATGGGCTTGCCTCCCGTCTTGAACCCAAACTAGGAGACTACCTAGATTTGTCATAGGATTCGATACCGCTCCTGCTAAGGGTAGTTATGTGGCTGTCTATGTCAGACATGGAACAGGTAAGGGAAAACACGGGTCTCAGTTCCTGCAGTCATTATAGATGTGCCTATAATAGTCACGTGCATTTGCTCACAGTGTATGATGGTGTTCATCATGTTCTCGGAAACACATAAGGAAAGCATATATGAGAAATAGAAAAGCTGATTTTATTGGATTGAAAAGGAGGACAGAATACAGTTGACTCTGACTCTAACTTTGGAATTGAAAGAGATAGAACATCCTAGACTCGGACTCAGACTCGGACTCAATTCAAATCTAGACTCTTGGATGAGGTTGTCAGTAGTCTTCGGCTTCTAAGGACTCAAGTGGATGTCCAGTGTAGCCTTTGGTAGAAGCTTCACCCAAATCTTCGTTATGTCGAAGATCGTCTTCAATCCTAGTGCCCATTTCGGTAAGTACAGCAAAGTTTGAGATGCCGGCATACCTAAGATGGACGCGATAGGAGGGTAGGAGGTTGTTGATGAATGCATCTACTAGTGTCTTCTCGCTGGGCTTGTCTACCAGCTTAACACTCTCACACTACAAGAAAAACTGTCCCTAGCGTCCACCTTTTTGGCGTCCTGGGCATACGGACGCCTACATGGCGTCCGAAAAGTCAAACGGGCGTCCACAGTCGGACGCTAAACTTGGCGTCCGACTGGATTTGGGGAGGACAAATTTGAACTTAAATGGCGTCCGCAGGCGGACGCCATTTAACCCAAATGACGTCCACTATCGGACGCCATATTCACCAAAATGGCGTACGAAAGTGGCGTCCGATAGTGGACGCCCGTCGGGGTGAGTGTGGCGTCAAATACCCGCTCACCCCCCTCTCCCCCTTCATTCGTAAAAAAAAAATCTCTCTCTACCCTCTCCCTCTACGCTCGCCGACCCTATTCTCTCCCTTTCTTCATCCTTTATTCCTAATTTCGGTACGTTTTCTTAGTTTATTTCGTTTCTATTCATTATAATTAGTTCGTATTCTCCATTGTTAGCGTTATTTATTGATAATTTGTTAGTTAATTTCGTTTAGGTCTAAATTTCGATTAGGTTGATTAGTTTAGGCCAAGTTCGATTAGGTTGATTAGTTTATCCCAAATTCGCTTAGTTAGATTATTTTTGCCCATCGTTATTTTGACTAGGGTTTGATTAATTTGGTTGAATTGAGCTAGAATGACCTATAGGGTTTAGGGTGAAGTTTTGTGTGACTTGAGACGGACCAAAAGGTGTCGTAATAATGCCGGATTTTCCCGAAACCACTTTTATCCTGATCGGGGTTGTAAATAGGTGTTAGCGGCGCTTTCGGAATTTTGATATGGGCATCCGAAAATTTGACCCTTTTTTGACCTGTTTAAGCTGCTTGTGTGTGACCTAAGGCATGAATTACTGTGTTTTGTTTGGTTGAATTGGGATTACATTGATAAATTAGCTAGGGTTTTTGTAAATTGGGATTAAATTGTGATTAAATTCGGTGACTAATTTTTGTAAGGTCAATTAATAATTAATAAGACATTTGCAAATTAGAAATTGGGTTTACTTAATACAAAATTCTTACATTTTCCAAAAAAAAAAAAAAATTGGGTTTATGAAATTATGTTAAATGGTGATTAAATATTCGTTTAGTAAGTTATAAATTAAAGTAGGGAAATTAAACTTTAATATGTTATATATATTTTTTGAACATAGAAAATGAAGAGAGTTGAACGGAAATGGATGTACGAGGGAAGACTTGATAAGAAGAGATGTCCAACAGTCGAATTTTTGAGGGGTGTTGAGTCATTTGTCGAGGTCGCTAAAAAGTCGGTCGACTACGCATCGAGGGGGGAGGTTAGGTGTCCGTGTACTAAATGCAAGAACCTAAAATTTCTTGAGGTCCTTGTAGTGAAGAAACAGTTCATCTATAGTGGTTTTTCACCCGATTACTATTATTGGATTTGTCATGGTGAGTCATCTCAGTCTGAGGGAACCGAAAACCATCACGATGAGGGGGGATTGAGAGGTATGATAGTTGATGTTGTGGAGTGCAACTTGTTTAACTCACCTAACCCACGAGACTCACCTAGCCCACGAGACTCACCCAACCCACAAGATTCACCTAACCCACAAGAGCCTAACCGTCGAGCGAAGGCGTTTTTTGACATGTTGGAAGCTTCGGAGAAACCGTTATACGGAGGGTGCGATGTGACTTTGTTAGAAGTCGCGTCTATGGTAGTTAGCCTTAAATGTGAGTTCAACCTGCCCTTTGCTTGTGTCGATGGTATTGCTGCCTTGCTCGAGAGAGTTATTCCAAAAGACAATATCATGACCCGATCATTCTACACAACCAAAAAGGTTGTGAAGGGACTTCAACTCCCGCATCAAAAGATTGACGCTTGTCCAGATGGGTGCATGTTATTTTGGAAGGATGATGCGATGCTTGATGAATGTAGGAGATGTGGTAAGGGTAGGTATAAGATGGTCGAGGGGGATATTGTTCTGAGAGGTAGAAAAGGGAAAAGTAGTGTCAGGGGTAAGAAACCAATCCCAATAAGTCAGCTTACGTACTTCCCTATTGCACCTAGGCTTCAGAAATTGTACGCCACAAAAACCATAGCTGAGCAAATGCGGTGGCACAAGGAGGACATTAGGGTACTAGGGAAGATGTGTCATCCGAGTGATGGTGAGGAGTGGAAGCGTTTTGATAGACTACATCCCCACTTTGCGTTAGAACCCCGAAATGTAAGGCTTGGGTTGTGCACTGATGGATTTGCACCGTTCGGTCAATTTGGTAAATCGTACTCTTGCTGGCCAGTGATGATCACACCTTACAACCTACCTCCTTGGTTATGTTTGAAGCAACCTTTCATCTTCCTATCTCTTATTGTTCCCGGACCCAAAAACCCGAAAAACCATTTGGATGTTTACTTGCAACCTGTTATTGAGGAACTGAAACAACTGTGGGAGGTAGGGGTGGAAACTTATGATGTCTCTCTGAGACAAAACTTTCAGTTGAAAGCAGCTTTGTTGTAGACTATAAACGACTTTCCCGCGTACGGTATGCTCTCGGGGTGGTCTACTGCGGGTCAGAAAGCATGTCCGTGTTGTATGGGTGAGAGCAAAGCTTTTTATCTTCCAAATTCTAGTAAAATAAGTTGGTTTGACTGTCATCGGCAGTTCCTACCAGAAGGTCACCCATATAGGAAGAATAAGAAGGCGTTCAAGAAGGGTGAGGAGGTGCTTGACGACGCACCTGATCGACTCCCAGGAGATGAAATATGGGAGTTGATTTCTGATTACCCGTCTACTGTTGACGGAACCGAGCAGGAGTTCAAAGATCTCAAGAAGTTGAAAAATGGTTGGTTTAAACGTAGCATATTCTTCGAACTACCATATTGGAGGACTTTGTTAATTCGTCACAATTTAGATGTGATGCACATAGAGAAAAACTTCTTCGAGCAGTTGATTCACACGGTGATGGATGTGGAGGGGAAGAGTTGTGACACTACAGGCTCCCGGCGAGATGTAAAGAATTTTTGTAACCGTCCTCAACTGCACATAAAACGGGATGGGTCGAAACCAAGGGCCTTGTTCACACTTGACAAGGCTCAGAGAAAGGCGTTGTTGGAGTGGGTAGAGAAGTTGAAATTCCCTGATGGGTACGCCTCCGACTTTAAACGCTGTGTTGATCTTAAGAACCTGAAGCTTCAAGGGTTAAAGAGTCACGACTGTCACGTTTTCATGGAGAGGTTGCTTCCGGTGTCACTAAAGCACCTTCTGCCACCGACGGTGTGGAATTCCGTAACTGAGATATCTCAGTTCTTCCGAGATTTGTGTTCCTCTACAGTATCAGTTGAGGACATGTCTCGGCTCGAGGATCAAATTCCGCAGATAATGTGCAAACTTGAGATGATCTTTCCACCGTCATTCTTTAATTCCATGGAGCATCTACCTGTCCACTTGCCCTACGAGGCTAAGGTTGGAGGACCTGTCCAGTATAGATGGATGTATCCATTTGAAAGGTAAGTAACTTTTAGTAACTTCGTTTAAAAAAAAAATAAGCCTAAATAATTTGTATTGATTGAAATATATAACTTGTTTATTTAGGTTCCTGAACCATTTGAAGAAGAAAATTGGTAACAAGGCTAGAGTATAAGGTTCTATTTGTAATGCATATTTGACAGAAGAGATTGCAAACTTCTGCTCCCTCTACTTCGATAAAGATATGCAAACAAAAACCAAGAACCTGAATCTAGGACATTCGGTGTCCATTGACCCCACTATACCCGAATTTTTTCAAAAGAAGGACGATGAAGGAACTTCATCCGTTGAGGGTTCTAGGACACTAGATGAGAAAGAGTACAACCGAGCGCACCTTTACCTACTTTCGAATTGTGAGATCTTAGAGCCTTATGAGAAACAATTTGTAACTGAATATGTCGCTGCGAACCCTGCCGTGAACCCTGATGACGTTTGGAGTAAGCACGACGAACATTTCCCGAAGTGGCTCAAGGATCATGTAGTTGCCTTAGACATACGTGATGATTTGGTTAGAAGTTTGGCATTCGGTCCAGTGCGAGTGGTTAAAACCTGGAACCGGTACTCGGTGAACGGGTTCAATTTTCACACATTCAACTACGGGAAGAACAAGGCTAGATGCAATTTTGGCGTGAGTGTGTCATCTCTTGATGGTGATGAGTACTATGGTATTTTGGAGGATATTTTTGAGTTGTGTTACGCTGGCAAAGATCGAGGGTATAGAGCTGTAGTGTTCAAGTGTGAGTGGAAAGACAGCTCCGTGAACGGGACCCGAGTGCATGAACGTTACAAGATTGTGGAAGTTAATCACACAAGGAAATATCCTACGTACGATCCGTTCATACTCGCGCATCAGGCGAAGCAAGTCTATTTTGCTCCTTCTCCTTACACGAGAAATGACAGAAATCAAAGTCAATGGTGGGCAGTCTTTACGACTAAACCACGGGGACAAATAGACAGTTCTCTGTTCCAGGAAGATGCGGCTTCCAGTGGTACACGCTTATCTTCTATTGAAGAGAACATATTCTCCGTACAAGATCAGAATGAAGGGGCAGAGGCCGATTTTGAGGATGACGATGATGATGGACAAGGAGAGTACATGGTCAGGGATGTTCCGGAGAACCTTGAGGAGGATAACGGATACGATGAAGAGAACTCAGAGGACGATCAAGTTGGAGGCTCGGAGACCGAGGAGGAGGATCAGACTGAGGAGGATGAGGCTGAAGAAAATAACTACAGCGACGATGACTACTAGATTTGTTGTATGTTTAAATGTTTACATGGTTAAGTTATTTTGATGTTTACTATAGTAGGCTATTTTACTTGAATAAAGTTAGAATGAAATTGTTGATGACATGGCTAATTGTTGTTAACATTGTTTAATTTTTTGACAGGTTAATATAATGGCAGGCGGTAGATCGACTAGGAGACGTGGTGGGGGTAGTAGGTCTGCTCACACGTCCACCACTCAGCAGGAGGACGAGGAGGTGGTCCCCGAAACGGGACCGGAGCAGACCGCTGAGCAGGAGGAGGAGGAGCAGCAACAGGGGCCGGATGACGTGCTGGAGAAGGACGAGGAGGGGCGGTATGTTCTCAAACCAACAGGCACATGGTAATATAATCTAACTTGTTGATTATTCTTTTGTAAATATTCATTTTTGTACTACATTTTGTATGGTTGACTGCATATATGGTTTTCTCGACTCGGTGCAGGTTTCTGCACAAAGAGGTCGTCAAAGGCTGTACCAACAGCTTCATGGTCGACAAAGGGCAAGGGTATGCTAATTGGTCTCAGGTACCGGCTGAGATACGAGAGTGGTGGTTCAACCAGTTCAAGGTACGTGGATTGTTTTTGCTCCCGAGTTTTTATTTTATAATCTGGACTTTGTAAATATTTTTCATACTACTTATTAATCTGTCTTGACTGTATAGTTCAAGTTCAGCTGGGCCTCAGAGTTTGACGGTAGGGTCTGGGAACGATATAATGAAACGTGCACACGACGTTTCGCCTGTGTGATGAATAAACGACGTACACGGGGTACTCCGTTGAAGGACCTTAAAGGTGTTAGTTATTTTTTTTGGGTAATCAATTTTAACAAATAAACAATCTAACTTCAATCTTTGACTGTATTAAATAATATATTGGGTCGTCATATTTTAGGGGAGGCGTTGGAGAGATGGATTGCCTACCACGATCAGAAAGAGTTTAAGGTGAGGTCCGAAATTGCCCAAAGGAACAAGTTGGCGAACTGTGACCGTGAGGGCCGCGCGAACCCGACACATCATCGGGGTTCTCAGTCTTCTTTCGCTCGTGTCAAGAGAGTATGATTTCTACTAATTAATACCGTACTCTTCCTTGAATAATCGTAAACTACGTTTGCGTAATTTATATTTGCCTAACTTTCGTACTCATTTAATAGCTGCGTGCTGAGCTCGGGAGGGAGCCAACCGCGGCGGATATATTCTACGACATGCATGGACAGACCGATGAAACAGGGACTACCTTCAAGTCGAAAAAGGATCAGGCGACCTGGGTGAGTACTAAATCGACTGTAGGTGGTGGATAACTATCTTCAATAATTTCATCTAATAATAACTTAAATTGAAATCGTTCTTCTGTACGCAGGACGCCTACCAACAAGAGATGGAGAGACTCGAGGCTGATCCTGATGTTGAGGAAGTCAACCCGAACGAGACTTGGTTCAAGATCGTCAAGGGTTACAGGAAAGGAAGTGTGTACGGTGTGGGAAATGCACACGGTATGTACTTCAGACCTCCCACATCGCGTTTGAGCACCTCCACACAAATGGAGTACACGCCGGCCGGATCTCAGCAGCCCGATCCGGAGAAGGAGCAAATGAAGGAGCAACTGAAGGAGCAGGCGGAACACATCAGGAAAATGCAGGAACAGATGGCCATGTTTCAGGCCATGTTCGACAAATGCAACCAAGGTCCTCCCCCACCCCCTCCAGACGACAGAGACCCCTTTAGCGGGGGTGGCGGTAACTCTGGTGCTGCAGCTAGCTTCACAGTTAGTTGATTGTTTGTTGTTGTTGTTGTTTTAACTGTATCTTTGAACTACTTTACACTTTTGTACCTTCAAACCGTACGTTAAATCTGTTTATATAAGTTTTTTCAGCATAAATGAGTCGAGAGATGAACTCTTTTGGTTGACTGAGCTGGAATGTGGTTGAGGTATTGTGGATAGTCGACGTTTGTGGTTGAGTTGTGGTTTATTTTGCAGGTTTTGGCTAAACATTGAACGCATGTTTACGGTCACGCAACAGCGTAAATAGCGTCCGATAACGGACGTCATAGCAGACGCCAGGGGAACCTATACTGGCGTCCGACTGTGGACGTGAGATTTACGTGGGAGGCGTCCACAGTCGGTCGCCAACTTCAGACCCCAGGCGTCCGACTGTGGACGCCACTCAGAGACACATGGCGTCCACAGTCGGTCGCCACTTTGGCGTCCACTGTCGGTCGCCATTTGTTCTGGCGTCCAATAGTGGACGCCCGTTTTAAAAAAGGGCGAGCAGGCGTGGCATCCGCTTTCTGGCGTCTGTTTGCGGACGTCCGTCGCCTTATAGCGTCCACTGTCGGTGCCCACCAGGTGGACGCCGAGGACAGTTATTTTTGTAGTGTCAGCCCGCCAACGTTGAAGGTATTTGGTGAAACCCTCTGTCGGATCTTGGGCCATGACTTCTAAAGTCCGCATGGTAGTCTGAAGTTCGGTATTATCAGAATAGTTTTTAGCGAACTCGGTAGCCACATCCTCCCAAGTGGGGAATCTTTTTGTATTAAGCCTATAGAACCAGGCTTTTGGATATTTCCCGAGGGATGCGCCGAACAAATTGATGAACATGTCGGCCTTGACCCCCTTGATCGCCATAAATGCTTTGAAGGCTCGGAGGTGTAGTAATGGATCCTCCGTCCCTTCGAATATGGGTAACCCCTCTAAGTTGAGATCTGTTGGTAGTTTCTCACTGATGGGTGTATAGTCTCGGGAGTTTTCAATATAAATGTTGTTCCCTCGGGAGGCATGGAACTGTTGTTCGAGCTCACGCACCGTGCTGATCAATTTGGCAAATAGCCCAGTATTGACCGATTCAGAATTGAAGTCTTGCCGTTCAATGACAGTTAAACGAGCATTCATGGCCTCTTGGTTGGTTTTCAGGAACCCTATATGGGTTTCGGTTATGGCCTGCCTACTAACCATTGTTTCCAGCGAAGCCTTTATTTCATTGATGGTGTTTTCCATGTCCCTATTCCCGGTTGTGGGTGCCATACTCTGCGAGAATACCCACGTAATCAGAAATGTTGCTTCGGAACTCAAACACGCCAAGGCATAGGAAATAGCGCGGGAGGAAAGACAACTCGGGTTTGACTCGGGTTAGACTCTCCTAAAAAAGTGTAAGGTGCAATTCTCGAAGCGACTGTGATTAATCATTCCGTCGGAGAATAGCCCCCAAGTGAGATTCTAGGTTTTGCTAAGACTCAAGTGTCGGACGAGTGACCCTTAGATGTAAGGATCACGAACCTTTAGCTACAGGGCTATGCCTTGTAAAAGGTTGACTCGGCCTCGAGAAAAAGGCAGACAGGGTAAGGGAAGAAACTTGCGATGTAAGATCGGCAGAGTTTCGACGCTAGAGACCCTTGACTTGACTTGAATAAGGATAGACCCTGTGATTAGGGTAGACCCTTAAGTTAAAGGATTTTTAAATTGGGATGACTCGACTAATGGATTGAAAGATGGGCGAAATTCCCTTAGGAAAGGTCGTGGGGACCGTCCTGTCGGAGGAAAAATTGCGTGTGACTTTCTAGTTAGGACTCGAGTGTTTACGAACCTTCCATTTACGAGTGTATGACTCGTGTTGGTCGGTTGTGCCTTTAGAAAAAGGCGGACTAGGATGGGGAAGAAACCCGTGATGTAGGATCGACGGAGTTTCGACGCTATAGACCTTTGATAAATTATGAAAAGACCCGACACACAGATTACGGTAGGTCCTATAATGAGGAAGGTTTTGAAAAATGATTGAATTTTGAAAATTGAGAGGACGGTCCTGAAATTGGTAGTGGGCCAATAGGACCGGGCATTTTAAAATGTTGGAATGGTTGCGAGTAATTTCGCGTTTTGAAAAATTGGGAGACGGTCCCGTTTTTTTGAAAGACAGGACCGGTTTTTGAAAAGTTGAATTTTTGAGATTTTGAAAATTTGAATATCGAAAATAAATTTCCGAAAATTTGAAAATTGAAAATGAGATCCCGAAGATTTGAAAATCGAAAACGACATCTCGGAGATTTGAAAATCGAGAATGGAATCTCGACGATTTGAAAATCGCGAATGGCATCGCGAAGATTTGAAAATTGAAGTTGAATTTTAAAAATTCGGAAATCGAATGGTGGATCGGAAATTCGAATTGAAGTGGATAGCATGCCGGCTAAAAAAAAGGCTTGTTTTGAGTCAAATCATAAGTCTAATTTTCGGCAGCATTCCGAGTTTTTGAATATTGGATATTTTGAAAAGACGGGTCCCGAAACGGACAGTATTTCGGGTTTTTCAAAATTTGGTATTTTTGGAAAGATGCATTTTTGAAATGACGGTTTTTGAAAATTGACACAGAAACCAAGTAGCACGTAGTCAAGCAAGCATTATAACGACGCTTATGTATGCTTTACACTAAGTCTCGGTCGGTCAAAAATAGGGTCTATACCAACAACGATGGCTTTCTCGTGTGATGGACGGACTCGCTAAGCCGAGTTGGTCTTAGGACATGCCGCGAAACCGAGACGAGTTCCACCATCGATGTCTTTAGCGCACCCATGTAGGAATGCACCGTGGTATAGTGGGACGTCGGTCACAAGTAACCGGCCCGGGCAAATTTGGGTTATGCATGAATCATTAAACTAACGCGCGCACACTAATCTACGAACGATTTCTCTTCGAGTCTCACCCTAGGAACCCCGATGACATGTGGTACATCAGGTATCCCCACCGGAGTCGCCAAATTGTGGACATGACGTAGGTCCACCCCGACGCGGCGAAGCGCGGGTTTGGGTAGGCGAATGGATCTCGTGGTAAGATTGTTCTCGGGTTCGAAATTTAAGTCAAAATGGAGTCGCCACCGAATTTTGTGGTTATTCGGAACCATACGAGCCCACTCTATGTCGTCATGGGCTATACACAAAGTAAGCCCACTTCGATTTCAGAGTTTATGGGGCTCGTCCCTTTGCATTGCAATATCGATACCGTTTACACCGGCTTTCGCATATAGAATGACTCTCGTGCGCCAAGGGTTTCGGACATCCGGAAACCAAAGGTTCTGAGTAAGGGGTGAGGGTACGTGTTGGGAAGCCCACTAAGGACACCCAACCCCGCCCGCACATGGCGGCCTCTACTAAGACACCGTTCGTGTTCGTGTACGCGCGCTAGTAAATTGATTAAATGATATGCAAACAGCGTTTTGTCTAAGCATGTGAATTTTGCGTTAACTACGTCATTTAATGCATCTTATTATTTGTCGGAATGATTTAGCATGCGAGGTTCGTTTATAAAGCGTAAAAGCAAGTAAATAAACAAAGCTCGAAAGTAAATAAAAATAACGTACAAATTACACGGGCGGAAATACAACCCGGAGTTCACAATACAACAATACGTAAAGAAATGAAATAAAAAATAACGCGATATAATTAAAGGGACGGACCCGTATGTAAACTAGACCGCGAAAATATGTAGGCGGACTAACCTCGATTAAATACGCATTATGTCGCATATTAAACGAAGGACGGGAACATGAGACTGTGGCATATTGCTAGCCTAATCTCACGTCCCGTAGTCTTGTCCCGACTTATCACGTCAAAGTGGTCAAAGTCGTTCTACGTGTCGTGATGTGTAGGTTTTGAAAATATGAGGGTCAGTCGATGGTCTAAAGTCGATAAAAGAACGGACTCGAAATATGTGTCCAAGCCCTCGGGTTTGCGGTTTATGAGACCCACTCGATCGAGTCATTGACTGACTCGGTCGAGTGCGTCATTAGCGTGGCTACTGACCACTTTTTGGGGTGCTACTCGATCGAGTGGCCTATGGCACTCGATCGAGTGCCCCCTGTACGAGTAGTGACTCGTGCGTTTTTTGACATGAAATCGATGGTCGGCCTAACCAAATACGAATATCGCACGATTCGTATTTAGCTCGACTTCCGGTACTATAGTCGTGTATAAATGAATATAATACCGTCATCGGGATTTTGTAAAAACGTTTATGTTAGATTAAAAAGAGTTTGAATTGGTGACGAGATGAATCCCTCTACGTCACGACATCGAAACTAACCCTTTCGGGTTATGTGATGTCGATATTCGTGTCAACGGGTCTCGTACCAATTATGAAAGGGGATTAAATCCGTTCAACTACAACGGATCACGATCGCGTCACGCCCTTGAGTACATTGGGGCGGGGCTCCTCGAAAGGGCTCCACCTCCGTCGTTGCTCGTAAAGGGATTAGACGGACCAAAAGTGATTATTGTAGTTCAACGTTTTAAAACTGGTTTTTTGATATTAGTATTATATATACGCGGTATTAGTAATAATGTTAGTAGTATCATAAAATGATACAAAAAAAATATGAACGCGAAAATATATAAAAAAAAGTTAGCGTTAATGTACGTGTTACTACGATGCAATAGTATGAAAAATATACATAAAAACTATATTAAAAAGAGATTAGAGAAGAGTTTGGGACACCCACAACATACATGCTAGTATAAACCTCGGAGACGGACTCGTGAATAGCGACAAAGCTTGGGAGTGTCGAGGAATGTATGTGAGTTAAGGCGTGTATGGATGTATATGTGTATGTGTCGGTTTATCGAGGGACAAAGGCTCGGTTTTGATGCGTTTTGGCTTAGGTTTTCTAAGGCTTGATGTATGGAGTAGTAGGGTTGAATGTGATTGAAAATGTAGGGCAAAGGTTGCTGAAAGTTGATGTGTAAAGTTGGTAAAAGGTGTTGAAATGCATGGGGGATGTGACGGTATTTATAGGCAATTGCCACAACCTAAGGTGCACTCGATCGAGTGGCCCTAGTGCACTCGATCGAGTGCCTATTTGGGCGGGTCTGATCCAGCGGAAGACGCTCCACTCGATCGAGTGGGTCAATCCACTCGATCGAGTGGATCAACAAAATCGAGATATTTGGGGAAGGTTTGACTTGTTTGTTTTGGTAGCTTTTTTGAATTTGATTTTGTGCGCCAACTTTTAGGAATGAATGTGGCTGATTTATGAGACGGTTTCGTCTTTGACCGGGTTTCGACCCGGTCGCCAAAAGACGGGAATTATTTTTGGTGTCGGTTTTGGCCCAAATTAGTCTTGTTTGACTCGGAACGACCCACTGGGCCTGAATTTGAGGTCTGTTTTGTGAGATTTTTACTCAGCTAAAAGTCCATGTCGGCTATTATTGATTCCGAGCCCAAATCCGAGTATACCAAATCACGTTGACGTCCTATCATCATCGGGTGCTTTTCGGAGACTACAATAGACACGTGGCAGTCAAAATGCGGGTGTCTACATACATGCAGTTACTGCCAAAGTTAATGCCAAAGTTACTGCCATTGGCAGTTACGAAATCCACCCATTCACCCAAAACAGTTGGTCGACACTGCCAGTTATGGAAGTAACTTTAATTTATGCCCTTCTTCCATTGCCAAATCAGATGCCACATTGGATTAACATAGGCCGTCCTACTCATCATTCTACATGGCTTAATGTGGGAGAGTTGTTTGCTCCTGCTTTATATAATAAGGGATGTGGGTCGTTACAACTTACAACTTCCCACTAATCCACTCACAAAATAAAACCACCCACAAATTGAAGTTGTGTGGAGTTAAGGCAATTTACAACTATTAGAATATAAACGGGTCTCAACCATCGCCTTAAAGTTTTGGTTGAATTGTTTTCGTAACAACAACAGCAGTTTGCGAAAAATTGGTTAGTTTGCGTGTAGTAAGCTGCCACCAAGGCGTCACGTCGGATTCCACGTAGGATTAATGGGAAAATGCTAACGTGGCTTGATGTAAATTCTCAAAATGTTACAACTTTATATAATAACGGATAACGACAAAATTATTTCACAAAAAAAAAATTGCGTATAAGCATGTATCCATCCATATAAACAAGATTAGCACCAAAAAAGATCCATACAAAAAAAGATTAATCTACCGTATATACTTTACATTTTGACAATCCTAACAAATTTGTCGAAGTTTCTTTGCGAGGAGCCATCTTTTACCCAAGCACTTGCGACAATTTCTTTCACCCTTCTCATTTGCTCCTTCAGTTCCTCAACTTCATTGCCTTCGATCAATCGTAGAATATTTTTTGCAACCACAACATCACTAACGACTTCATCATCACATAGATTGATTCCAATCTTCAAATCATCAACAACTAATTTTCGATTGGTAAACTGATCGGTGAGAAGAGGAAAGCACAACATCGGAATGGAATGCCAAATGCTCTCCAAAATAGAATTCCATCCACAGTGAGTCAAAAATCCTTTTATTGCTGGATGCGACAACACCTTTTTTTGGTCGCACCATGTCACGACCAACCCTTTCCCATTCGTCTTCTCTCTAAAACCGACTGGTAATGGATTGAGATCAGCCGAAGTCACAATATCGGGTCGAATGACCCAAATAAAGTGTATCTTACTTGCCAATAGCCCAAATGCTATTGCATGTAAGACTTCCTTACTAGTGTGAGCATAACTACCAAAAGAAATATATAAAACAGAAGCATGAATTTTGTCATCAAGCCATTTAGTACAATCGGACTCCACCCACATGCTGGTGGGTACTTTGTTGTCCGTCGGATCGATCGGAAAAAGTGGGCCGACAGCAAAAATAGGTTGGTTTTTGTTCAATGCGAATATTGTGTCCTTTTCAAGCTCTTGAACACTATTAATAAGAATGTAATCAGCATGTTTCACATCCGCGAAGGCTTTGAAGATGATTCGATGGACCACAGTTGATGTGTCTTCGATCGTAGGTTGTAAGTATGACATTAGGTCACTCGGTTGTATACTTGCAACTCCAGGTATGTAGTCTATACTGTCTCTGCGGTTTTCTGCTCATGAAATCATACATACATCTTTTCATTACATGTTCAAATATTTATATACAAAACTAAGTAGGGAAAAAATCAATTTCAAATCAATTTCATACGTTTATTATATGCACTAGATTTTTTTGTGGTGTTGAAATGTGTATTTTTTTGTTGAAATTACGGAACATGATACACTTACGCGCGGTGTATGAGAATTTCAACACAACAAACTACAGCGCCACGTTAGACCTGTCAAACGGGTCGGGCGGTCGGGTTTCGGGTTCGGGTGATATACGGGTCGGGTGTATTTCGGGTTTGAAAAATACGGGTTTTATACAGGTCGAGTTTATACGGGTTTCGGGCCAAATACGCGTTATTAACGCACTTTAAAAACATTAATTTTCTTTACATTTTTTTTATCATAAATACAATTTTATTCTTAATTTTCTTAATCATCTCATTTAATATAAGATATTAGTGAGAATAAGCATGTTTTTTTTTTGGTAAAGTGTAAGTATATATTTATGTATAAATAATTACAATCAATCACTCAAATGGCTACAACAATTTTTGCAGCCATCTAGCGTCTTTGTCGCCAATAGGATATTTAATCTTACACATTACTTTTTTTTTTTGAACGGAATCTTACACATTACTCTATTCTTAACATCATGTTTAATCAAATTGACAATATAAATAGGATGTGGCACGATACTCTCAATTTTGCAAATATTCCTCTGCCTCCAGATATAATATATTGTCGCGTTAATCAACACTCTTATGACGTTACATTGAAACTTCGAGCCCCTCATCTTGGTCGCCCAAACGAGAGCCCGCCTAGCCGGAATCCTTTTATTAACCCAATCACCAAGCATACCAATGATCCTAGCGCTCCAAGCACAACGAAAGAAAAGGTGCTCTAAACTTTCCTCCTCCTCTTCACAAAGGTAGCATCTATCATTATCCGCAACACCAATTCGCAAAAGCTTCTTCCTCGTATTTAGCACACCCCAAAACACAAGCCAGGATATGAACCTGTGTTTCGGAACACTCCAAGCACTCCAAACGAGCCTTGCCCACGAAACTTTCGGTTTTGGGGCCCTCAGCTCCTGATAAGCCGTGGATATAGAATATCATGAACGGGAACCATGCCAGACACCATTCTCGTACATGTGTTTGATTCTCTCCTTAGCCTGACAATTTTTTTTCCAAGCCCATGTAACATCCGTATTAGGCTGATACTCACGCCACTCCTTTCCCCTCAGATATATACTATTAACCCATCGAACCCATAGACGGTCCGGTTGATCAAATACCCAAGACGCTAACTTCCCTACTGCCATCTCATTCCACAGATACAACTCCCTCAAACCCAATCCACCTTCATCATACGGACAACATATCTTTTCCCAACTCACAAGAGCCCGATTATTGCCCTCCACACCGCCCTCTCACAGAAAGTTACGACATAGAGAAATAATCCGAGCCATGACAAACTTCGGAATAATGAAAACCATGGTCCAGTAATTATGTAACTGAGAGAGCACAGACTGAACCAAGGTCAATCTCCCCGCATAAGACAGCTTACGGGCTCCAATACTATTAATCCGCGATATGACACGACTAACTAAAATATTACACTCAGCTTTCCCAAGTTGGGTACATTGGATAGGTAAACCAAGGTATCGAAAAGGGAGCGTACCTTCCACGCAGCCTGAGTATTCTAAGATAGCCGCCTTCCGATCCTCATCAACACCAGCAAAATAGGCGTGAGACTTGCCCACACTAATATGCAACCCCGAGGCTCTAGTAAACGTAGCAAAAGCTCTCCACAAAAATTCCATAGATGCCGAATCCCCTTTACAAAAGAGGAGCAGGTCATCCGCAAAAAGTAAGTGAGTGAGCTTCATCGGTCCACATTTCGGGTGGTATCTAAAATATCTGTCCACATTGGCATGAGTCAAAATACGAGAGAAATATTCCATCACACCGTAAAGAGCAATGAAGACATGAGATCCCCTTGTCTTAGACCCCGTTTTCCTTTAAAGAACCCAAAATTATCCCCATTCGCACAAATAGAGTAAGAGACGGTCTCAACACACTCCATGACCTTCTCTGATACAACCGGACTAAGTCCTGACAAATCAGCACATTCTCCACGATACTTCTCCCCTCTATAAATCCCCCTTGAACAGGAGAAATTATATGAGGAAGCACTTTAGCTAATCTTGTACAAATAATTTTCGCAATACATTTGTACAAAACATTGCAACACGCGATAGATAGGCCTAAATTCTTTAACGGACTCCGGCCGCTTCACCTTCGGAATAAGCACAATATTAGCACAATTTAATTGTTTTAAAAGCTTACCTGAGACAAAGAAATCTTGGACAGTTTTCACAATATCCTCCCCGACAATGTCCCAGGAATCAATAAAAAACTGACTCGAGAATCCGTCTGGGCCAGGTGCTTTATTCCGAGGGATACTGAACAAAGCGCTCTTAACTTCCTCAGGCGTAACATTCCCTTTCAAAAGCTGCTTGTGAGCCTGAGAACAAATACTACCCTTTCGAACCACCTCAACATTCACTGGTTCCACTTCACAAGACTCGCCGAGCAAAGACTTATAGAAACGAATAAAGGCCTCTTCGATCTCCTCTTTAGACTGACAAGCATGCCCACCTGCATCCGCAATGTTAACAATTGCATTATGAGAGCGCCTAGCCCGAAGAAGGCCATGGAAAAACGCTGAATTAACATCCCCGTCCACAATCCATCGCTGTTTCGATTTCTGATTCCAGAAATCCGATCTCGCGGCTTGCAGCATTCTCACATGCTCATTCAGTTCGCTTTCTTCCGTCACAGCAGCATTCGATCTATCAGTCCGCAGACGAATCTGCAGTTGGCGCAATTTCTCTTCAGCCTGTTCACAATTATTCTCGATGTCCGCGAAACATGCCTTATTGAGTTGTTTCAACGGCTGCTTTAGATTCCGAAGCTTCATCACAACTCGAAACATCTCAGTCCCATGAACCGGGGCAGCCCACGCCGAAGCCACGCACGGCTTGAACTCCGACGCTCTACTCCACATGTTCATGTATTTAAAACTCCTATTTCTCCTCGTCGGGGTCTGCTCCAATTGAACAATACAAGGACAGTGATCAGACGTCCCTTCCGGCAAGAAATTGGCATACCCATTAGGAAATAGTCTCACCAACTCGTCGTTAACTAAACAACGATCAATACGACTAAACACCCTCGTGTCGGCCACTCTATGCTTGTTGTTCCAGGTGAACCAAGACCCGACCGCCTTACAATCGCTCACACCACAATTAGCAACACAATCTCGAAATTGGCTCATTGTCTCTTCCGAGTTCCCACCTCCAAGACGCTCACTTGCATCCATCACACAATTGAAATCACCCATAATCATCCATGGCCCATTGCGAGCGTAGGATTCCAACCGTCTCCAAAGATCAACCCTCTCCGTCGCTGAATTAAAGGCATACACAAAAGTAAGCCAATACTCCTTACCTGAATTCGGCGTCACTCTGACATGGATACTCTGGCGGGTATACTCCACTGTCGTCAGCTTCACCCTATCGTGTTTCCAGAAGAGCCAAACCCGATCTCCTTTATGACAATGGCTATTAGTCGTAATACTCCATTCATAAAAACTATTCTGATGAACTTTGGCATAAGCCTTATTTTTTATTTTAGTTTCAAGTAGCCCGACGACGTCTACTTGTTGCTTCCTAAGAAACTCACAAACTGCTCGTTGCTTATTTATATTACACATCCCCCGAACATTCCAACACCCTATGTTATGAACCTCCATGAATCACCAATTCCAAGCCAGCTCCAGTTTTTTCCTCCACCCCCTCTTTTCTCGGCACACCCATAACCACCTCACTAAACGCAATCCCCTTATTCACAATAGTACTAGTCCTCGGTTCCCTGGGACCAGGTCCAGCAGGTTTGGGACGACCAGAATTCACACCCCCGACGATAGGCCGAGCAGGCACTAGCCCACCGCCAGGCTGATTCGACACAGGCTGAGCACGCACTAGCACACCACTAGGCTGCCCCGACACAGGCTTACGAACCATACCCCCCCCCCCCCTTCAGCACGGTTCAACTTGACTTCATGCCTAGCCTTCCTCAACTCATCTCGCCAACATTCTGTCACTTCATGACCATACCCCTTACATTTAGAACACCAAGTAGGTTTCCACTCATATTTGACGAAAATCTCTACCAAATTTTCTCGTTCATCCAAAAATTTGATTGACTGTTTAAACTTTTGCCCCACTTTCGCCATGACCAGCACTCTAGCATAGCCTAACCTAGTACGTTCTTCCGTAGGTAAGTCAGATTTTACATACGGCCCTACTAGGGCAGCCAATCGGGGAAAACAACGCCCCCAAAACTTCAAAGGTAAGTCGTGAAATTGCACCCAAATAGGCACTTCGGATACATCCTCCTTATTCAGCTCAACATAAGGGGTCCATTCTTTAACAATCAGGGGTTTATTGTCAAATATAAAACAGTCATGATCAAGAATTTTTACCTTTGTGTGCTTGTCCTTGAACCGAACTACAAAAATCCCATTGGGTAGGAACGAAATTTTGTCAATTCCGTGTTCCTTCCAAATTCTTCTCACGAATCCCTCGACCACCTCCCAAGGTGGGTTGGCCCCCATAATGAAACAGTATACTGCAGTACCCCAATATTCAATTTCATCATCAAGATCATCCTCTGAGAATCTCAAGAGATCCTCATCCTCCTCCATATCGACAATTTTTTTGCCCTCTCTCTGTTTCCATCCGCTCATCTCCATATCATTCGTCTCTGGGACATATTCGGACACCGCGTCATCATCCGACGCGTAATTCAATCCAGGGATTTCCTTCAATCTATCGTTCGTCGAGTTCGACGAACCCTCAGGCTGCGAGTTCTGTCCATCCAAATTCGAGATTTTAACAAGTTTTCGCAAAATCTCTTCTTTAGCCTTCCGAGTGACAGGCTTCATTGCCATAGGGCCTTTAGGAACAGCGCAGGATTTTTTCCGCATCGAAACAGTAACCGAATCAACGATGGACAGCCTTGTCAAGGTCGAGGCCTGTCCGCGCCAAGCTAACGCCGGAAATCACCAAAATATCGCCGGAAATCTCAAGAGCACACGAAGGGTTTTTTTTTTATTTTTTTTGTAATAATAAGCATGTTTTATTTAATATATTTTTTAGTATACATTGATACTCGTATTTTATTTCTATAGGAGGTACGAATATATATGACGAACTTTGACTCGATTTATTGATTTTTTTTTTCTCATTATAATAATCATTTTAAAGATATATATATATATATATATATATATATATATATATATATATATATATATAGGTGGGTTCCGGTGAGGCAGGGTAACTCCTTACACCCATTGAGGCACAATCTAAACCATTAGATTAAGATGGGACATACATCCAAATAAGTGTTATATACACTAAAAAAATTCATTATATACGTTATTAAACTCACTATATACACACACACTTAAGAATTCAATATATACAGTAAAAAAAATGTTATATACACTTAAATAAAAAAAATGTTATATACACTCAAATAGTTATTATGTACACCAATTAATCAACAATGGAACATACATCAAAATAACTGTTATATACACAGAAAAAACTCATTATATACGCTATTAAACTCACTGCATATATACACTCAAGAACTCAATATATACAGTAAAATAATTGTTATATACACCCAAATAATTAATATGTACATCAGTTAATCAACAATGGAACATACATCAAAATAACTGTTATATACACTAAAAAACTCATTATATACGCTATTAAACTCACTACATATATATATACACTTAAGAACTAAATATATATACAGTAAAATAGTTATTGTTATATACACTCAAATGGTTACTATGTACACCAATTAATCAACATATATACACTGAAATAATTGGCATATGTACTTAATTATTTGATATAATAGAATTGTTATATACCTTAAAACAGTTATTATGTACACTGAAATTGTTTTTATATACACCAATTTTATTTTAAATTTCGAATTTTTTTTTTCGGAATTTTTTTTTTTTTTTTTGGAAATTTTTTTTCTGAATTTTTTGTTTTTTCGAAAAAAATATTTTTTTTTTTGGAAAAAAATATTCCGAAATTTTTTTTTTTCGAAAAAAAAAAAATTCCGAAAAATATCGATCTTTTTCCCCGGGAAAAAAAAATTTGTATGAGTTTTTGTTTTAATTTTAGTCTTTAATTTGATTTTAATCTAATGGTTGAGATTGTGCCTTAATGGGTGCGGCGAGTTGAGCTGCCACAAAGGATCCTATATATATATATATATATATATATATATATATATATATATATATATATATATATATATATATATATATATATATATATATATATATATATATATTATATATATATATATTATTTCTTAAAATTTTGAAAATAAAAAAAAAATATTTCTTAGTGTTTTTGAGAAACTTTAGTGTATAATAGCAATATTTTTTTAATTTATCTATTTTCGGGCGGGTAACGGGTTCGGGCGGGTTTTGACCCAATATATTCGGGTTTTTATTGGGCGGGTCACTTTCGGGTTTCGATCATTTTCGGGCGGGTTTTTTTTCAGGCGGTTTCGGGTCGAGTTTCGGGTTGGGTCAGTTTTTGACAGGTCTACGCCACATGGATGATTAGGCTAGGGTTAAATTAGTAATTTTACATCTTTAGTTAATTATTAACCTTAATCTAGTTAAGTCAATTTTAGAAACTTTTGTATATTGTTCTTATTTTACATTTTTCGATTCCGTGAAATAATCATACAATATTGTTAATATATTTTCGATTCTTTTAAAATGTAAAATCAATTAATATGATTACATTTTGTAGTTTTTCAAAATCTTAATTTATTATAATATATATGAATAACAGTCAAATATATTAAAATAAATAATTAATAATTAAATTTTTTGAAATTTTAAAGTAAATTCATGAAAATTTTATTTAAATTTTTTAATACGATTTTTTTAGTATAATAATTGAAATATTTCCTACATATATATATATATATAATGTAATTATCAAAAATAAAAAAAGGTATATCCAAAAATTTACTTTATAATTTTTGGAAATTTTAATTAAGCTTCCAGAATATATTCACGTTTTTTATAATTATAAAAAAAATTATTATATAAAGCTTTTTATTATATATATATATATATATATATATATATATATATATATATATATATATATATATATATATATATATATATATATATATATATATGTCCACGTCGTAAAAAAAAGATACGGAAATATGTAGAAGATGTATGGAAATATACTGTATAATAAATTGGAATGGAATGAAATACTAATTAACAATATCTCATATGTGTTCACATTATAATTACTTTGATTTGGTAACTTTTACCTACAGTAAGCATATGTTTAATATGTTTAGTAATCATATTATTTACCTTTTCGAAAATTTTAATATATTTATTTTTTCGAAAAATTTAATATGTTTTGTAATGGAGTATTATTTTTCGAAAATTCTAATTATTAATTATTTATTTTAATATATTTACCTTTTATATATTTACAGATAGATTAAGATTTTAAAAAACTACAAAATGTAATCATATTAATTAATTTCACATTTTAAATGAATCAAAATATATTAACAATATTATATAATTATTTCAAGAAAACAAAACTACAAAAACAAATTACAAAAGTTTCTAATTGACTTAACTAAATTGACTAAAAGGATAAAATTACCAACCTAACCCTCAACTAATCACTCTAGATTAACATAAAGTTGACACGTGGTGCGATATAATTCGATGTGTATGAAATTCTCATACACCGCGTGTAAGTGTAGCATTTTCGTGAAATTACTCCCTCTGTTTTTTTTAATAAGTCATTTTCACTTTTTGAGAATCTTCTTCTCTCTTCAATATATATATATATATATATATATATATATATATATATATATATATATATATATATATTAATTTGATGCATCCTTGGCCACATGGCAAGGTGTAGAAGAAGTATTGATGACGTGTCAAAACCATATTAATTATCCATAATTAATCTAGGTACATTATTATAAAAAGAAAAAAAATAGAATATTCCTTTTCAATTCATATTTATTTAACATGAATTAGATGAAAAAAAAAATCATTTTTGCATAAAAAATTGTTTACATTTGCAATTAAAATAAATAATATAAATATTATCTACAAAGTTTCACGAAAATCACATTGGCCTACAACATTTTTCACAATACATGAAGCAGAACATGTATTTCAAAAGAATTAATTAATCGGTTATTGTATAACTATTTGGGATCAGAGTATGTAACACTCGACCTGTATTATGACCCGACCCATAACTTGATTATCCATCCGACCCGTTTGACATGTCTAATCACAAGTAAGAAATACATATGTATCATTATTTCGTCATAAACCTTGGCCACATGGCAAGATGTAGGAGAAGTATTGATGACGTGTCAAAAATATATTAACTATCCATAATTAACCTAGGTGCATTATTATAAAAAGAAAAAATAGAATATTCCTTTTCAATTCATATTTATTTAACATGAATTAGATGAGAAAAAAATCATTTTTGCATAAAAAATTGTTTACATTTGCAATTAAGATAAATAATATAAATATCATCTACAAAGTTTCACGAAAATCACATTGGCCTACAACATTTTTCACAATACATGAAGCAGAACATGTATTTCAAAAGAATTAATTAATCGGTTATTGCATAACTATTTGGGATCAGAGTATGTAACACTCGACCTGTATTATGACCCGACCCATAACCTGATTATCCATCCGACCCGTTTGACATGTCTAATCACAAGTAAGAAATACATATGTATCATTATTTCGTCATAAAACATGTAAATAGCGATTTGGGAGAAATTTGTACTCTAAAAATATTTTGGACATAATTTTAAAAAATATGCCATAAAAAAAGTAATATTGGAAAGTGTGTATAAGGCATATAGTATTAGTTAATTTATTCTACCAAAAATGAAAATTTGACGAGTAACACTATAAGGAGTGAAAATTAAAAAGGAAAAAAAAAAAACTCAACGAGGGAAAGCATTCCTACTAATACACCCCCAATCTTTCTGCGAATTTTTATATAAATTTATCATCATAACATGTTTATTATTTCATCTTATCCATCAAAAAATATATATTATTTTTTATTATTTTAAAAGTATTATTATTATAATCTTTAATAATATTGTTTGTACTTCAAAAATATTAATTCAATTTTAAAAATTATTTTATTATTAAATGATAAAAAAATATTTAATAAAAAAGTAATATTAGCACCCCGAACTCTTTAACTTTACAGTTAAGGGTTGACAATTAACATCGCCAATTAACGTTATTCAACCCCGCAAAAAAAAAAACACAGTGGGATTGTAATATAAAGACCTATCAAACAAGTGCAGCTGATCGGGTCATACGAGTCAGATCAAATATGAGTTGGGTTATACGGGTCAAGGGATCGGGTTAAGGTTAAGGTCAGAAATAGTATCGAATGCATATATTTTTTAGCAACTTTTTAAGTCCAGCAAATAAAAAAAATATATATATTTTTTATTATTTTAAAAGTATTATTATTATAATCTTTAATAATAATGTTTGTACTTCAAAAATATTAATTCAATTTAAAAAATTATTTTATTATTAAATGATAAAAAAATGTTGTATTTAATTGAATATTTGTAATTTAAAATACATATTTATTTTTTAAATATAATATCCAAATATAATACTTTATTAATTTCAATAAATTCTCATTGACCCAATGGGTGGAACGAGTTGGGTCAGGTTTCGACCCTAAATTAACGAGTCATATTGGGGTCGATCAAACGGGTTGTGGGCCGAAAAAATGAGTTCACCATCCTAAAAAGGGATTGCTTGCAAACATCAAAATTGAATCTAAATATTAGAAGTGATTTAAATAATTAATCATGTACGTATTCGATTCTTTATTGTTTATATATGTCTAAAAACATTGAGAGCAAAATCGATTAAAAGATATTTAAGGGTAAAATTAGTACCCGGACTACGCTTTTAATTCCGTTTAAGGGTCTAAATTCTAATCTTTAACTTTACGGTTAAGGGTTAAAAATTAACACTAAAGTTACTCAACCCCTCAAAAATAATAAAGCCGAAGCGTAGTATGTAACTATGTATACGTGTAAAATGGGTCCACTGGGTGGGGTTATACGAGTCGGATCCAAATACGGGTCAGACCAAATATGAGTTGGGTTATACGGTCACGGTTTGGATTAGGGTTAAAAATAATTTTGAACGCCTATATTTTTTTACTAATTTTTTAAGTCCAATAAAAATATTTTTAATAATTTTTTTTTAATATTAATGTTGTACTCTTTAATAGTACAGTAATGTTTATATTTTAAAAAATAATTAATTCAATTATTAAAATTATATTACAATTAAATGATAAAATAAGTTGTATTAAAATGAATATTTGTAATATAATATATTTATTTAATTATAAATCCAAATATAATATTTAGATATAAATATTTTATTTAATGTTAATAAATTCTCACTGGCCGAACGAGTCGGGTAGGGTTTTGATCCTAAATTAACGAGTTATTTTGGGTTCTGTTAATCAAGTTGTGGGTGTAAAAAATAAAAAATGGGTTTACGACCATATAGGGGGGGGGTCGATTTCTTTTTTTATTAACTAATCTTTGAGATAGTATATAATCATGTTTCTTTCAGTTTTTTTAGTTAATCAGTATGATAATACACATACATAGTGCGCGTTTGATTAAAATAATCCACTGATATATTGATGAAATAGGCAATAAATAAAAATCGGAGGAGTACCATGAATACTTTTTTTCTGATACATATTTTATTTGAGTTCATATATAATATATATCTCATTCATAATTTTTTGTTTTATTTCAATTTATATATAACACAACTATAAACTGACCCGTGAATCTTCACGGGTGATAAAACTAGTACTCCCTCCGATTACCTGTGTTCTTCCCCTTTCTTTTTGGGGAAGAAAATAAGGAGGGAGTAATTATATTAGTAGAATAATGGGGGTGAAATGAAAAAGTAAGAGAGAAAAATATTATATTAATTAAATGGGAAAAAGTAGAATGAAAAAGTAGGAGAAAGAATATTATATTAATTAAATGAGAAAAAGTGTGCTGAAAAAGTAGGAGAGATGAATATTATATTAATTAATAAAGAGGTAAAACTTTCCTTAAATGGAAAGAGGGACTCAGCCCAAAAAGGAAATAGGGAAGAACATAGTTAATCGGAGGGAGTATTAATTATCAATTGAAAGCATGACTGATGACATGGCGGCATATATGAACATCTTTGATGATATGACAACATATTAAACATCGTGAGTAATATTCCGTATTGATTACGGGACACAAAAATGGGACAGAAAATCCGCTCCGTTCAAGTTATATTACGAAGTAATAATTTCTCTTTTGCTTTTGATCAAAATAAATAAATGTGGAGGAACAAGTTATTCGTGACTCCACATTCTTTTCTCACTTTAATCAAAACGAGAAAAGAAAAGGAAGAGAGATGTGAGTAAATTTAGAGATAGTTGTGAGTTGTGACTCATGATTTAATTAGACCTCACAAAGTAAACCGAACCCGAAAAAGTGATCGAAAATATTTGAACTGAAATCGATCAAACATCTGATAGGATTAACCTGAAATAATACCCGAAACCTGATTGATTGGTCCAAATCGAACCGAAATTGTACTGAATTAATATAACCGAATGATAATACTTGAATCCGAATATAACCGAACAAATAATAACCGAACCGATTGACCTGATTAATAAATAAATATTTTTTCATAGAAACACCCAAATTAAGGATTTTCTTCTTCAATTCTTTATTTATCAATGCTTTTATAAATTACTACCTACAATTTGAAAGTATAACAAATGCAAAATCAAATTATTTATTTTTTACTTAAGAAATTTATGACCTGAGACTCACTTGACTTGCTATTGACCCAACCTGAACCGTACCTGACTCGAAATAACATAAACCAATAAAAGTGGCTTACCGAATCGAACTCGATCGAAATCAAACTGAAATTGAAATTTATTCTAACCCGATTATGATCGAACCGATTTAATCCGATCCGAAATCGAATCGAATGATCCGTTTGCCAGGTCTAGATTTAATTGCATGCCTTGTGAAATCATGAGAATAGAAATTTTCATGAATTGAATTAGTACGTAAGTTGTTTGAGTGCTTCAAATTTGCACGAACGGGTAGGTGGAATTTCTATGTATTTGACTTAGTACATTAATGTAGAAAGTTGCTTACCAACCTCTTTCTTGATAACCCACAATTCCCGTACGTAGGTAACCAAACAATTTTTAGAACTTTTCAAGAATTAAGGAAAAAAAATCCATGATTATCTACATCCCCGCATCAACCAAGCAAGTTTTCAAGATAAATAAAAAAAAGTGAGAGTGGATCATTTAGGGAGTACTTAATATTAGCACAAAAAAACGGGAGTACTTAATGATAAAAAATTATTAATGATAAAAGGCGAGAAGCATTATTTTGTTACTTTTGATCCAAGTACTACGTAAGAATAAATATAATAAAAGTTTTTTTGTCAGAAGACACCTATGATTTTATATTTTGCCCAAAAGTACCTTAGATTTACATTTCTTTGTTGAAAGACACCAAATCCCAATTTCCGTCAAAAAACCGTTAATATTGACGGTCCTCTTCTTTTAATCACCTCCCTAAATCAACCCTTCTTTCTTAATCAAACTCAATTAACCATCTTTCTTTAATTAAACCAACTATCTTCCTTAATCAAACTCAATCAACCATTTTCTTTAATTCAACACTCATTTTTAATTAAACCCTCGTTCATAGACTCCTAGTTACTTTTCATTTGCATAAATCTCAATCAATCTCCATTATTTAAGTCAAAACCACAAGTTTTCGCTCAATCGATAAGTTTTTAATCATAACTCTTCATTTAAGTAAATTAGTCATTAAGTCATTAACAACAAATTAAAATTTTGAATTCAATTTCCATTTTTATGTTATTTACCCTTAATTTCGAGTATAATTTTGGGGTATGTGTGTCAGAGATTATAGACGAATTTTTGAGCTATTACTGAATTTGACTTTTAATTTGTGATTTATGAGTAACCATTTGTTATTTTTTTTTTGTCAATTCATTTTTGGTTTTAGTAACCATTTGTATTTCATTCTTTATGTGTACCATATAAAATGAGTACTTGAAGATGCCATGTTAATTAAGAATATGCAAAAGTGAAGAAAACAAATGTGTGGTTCAACTAAGGGGAGAATAAAAGAGGTTTTTGGATGGAAATTAAGTTTTTTGGGAAGGAAAAATGTAATATTGTGACCTTGTGGGAAATAAAGAGGATGAGAAAGAGAGATAATAAAGGTAGTGCAAAGAAAGAGGGAAATAAGATGTTAATTGCATTTGATTAAGAGATGAGTGTTGATTAAGGGTTGAGGCAAAGAAGATTAAAGGATGAGAACCGTCAATATTGACGGGTTTTTTAACGGAAGTTAGTGTTTGGTGCCTTTTAACAAAGAAATGTAAATTTAATGTGCTTTTGGGCAAAATATAAAACTATAGGTGACTTTTTTGCAGAAGTCCTAAATGTTAGAATTCTGTTAGAATCCTAAACTATAGGTAGCTATTTTGCCCAAAAGCAAATTAAATTTACATTTCTTTGTTAAAAGGCACCAAACACCAACTTCCGTTAAAAAAAACCGTCAATATTGACGGTTCTCATCCTTTAATCTTCTTCCCTCAACCCTTAATCAACACTCATCTCTTAACCAAACCCAATTAACATTTTATTTCTCTCTTTCTTTACATTACCTTTATTATCTCTCTTTCTCATCTTCTTTATTTTCCACAAGGTCACAATATTACGTTATTCCTTCCCAAAAAACTTAATTTCTATCAAAAAACCTCTTTTATTCTCCCCTTAATTGAACCACACATTTGTTTTCTTCACTTTTGCATATTCTTAATTAACATGGCATCTTCAAGTACTCATTTTATATGGTACACATAAAGAATGAAATACAAATGGTTATGAATTGATGTTATTGATGAATAAAGATCATATGTATAGGACATTACATGAGATACGGTAGTTTGCTTATGGTAGAAATATACAATAATTAGAAGATTCTAAAAGATACAAATTACCTAAACTAAATTATATCACAATCAATCAATAATATGAGAAAATAATATCTTAACAAGTATACGATATCTCTAATATGCTCCTGCAAGATGTATGGGCAGAGCGAAAGTACAATCTTCAAAATCAAGAGGAACGAATATCGGGTGAATATCGGATGTGTAAACTCGTCAGTCTAGGGTGCGTAAACTTGTCAGTCTCGGGTGTTATCTCGGGTGCGTAAACTCGCCAGTCTAGGATGCGAAACTTGCCAGTCTCGGGTTCGTAAACTCGTCAGTCTTGGGTGCGTAAACTCGTCAGTCTCGGGTGCGTAAACTCGTCAGTCTCGGGTGAGGGTGCGTAACTCGCCAGTGTCTCGGGTGCGTAAACTCGCCAGTGTCTCGGGTGCGAAACTCGCCAGTCTAGGGTGCGAAAACTCGTCAGTCTAGGGTGCGTAAACTCGGCGGTAATTTGGAAAGTACCAAGAAATTTATGGTTAAATTGAATTTGAGAGAAGGTAAAAAATTTAATCACAGATTTGATTAAAGTGCAGAAGATTAAACCATAAAATTGGGTTTAAGGGGTAAAAGATCGATTTAGTGAGGGTGAGAAAAAGTTTATGAGGGAGAAATATTTTGATGCAATTCGATGGGAGGGCAGCGGAAGACGGGTAGTTTCAGGCTGATACGATGGATCTAGGCTCTGATATCATGTTAGAATTCTGAAAGATTGATTATGAATTGCAGGAATGTTATTGGTGAATAAAGGTACTATATATATAGGAAATTACATGAGATACAGTAGTTTGCTTACGGTAGAAGTATACAACAATTAGAAGATTCTAAAAGATACAAATTATCTAAACTAAGTTATATCACAATCAATAATATAAGAAAATAATATCTTAACTACGATATCTTTAATACTAAATGTTAGATGCATTGACAAAAAAATTCATATAATAAAGAGAGAGAGAGGAATGGGAAATTACCTTTAGAAGCGAAGTGACCATAGGTTTTCAAGAGGTCCAAATGATAATAAATATCCAAGACTAAAGCCGGTTCAGTCCAAAAGGAAACATTGATGAGCTTATACTTATTGGCTATGAATGAAGTCCACACGAAAAAAGTATCAGCAATAATTATAGAAACCTTAGGCTCACTTGAAGTTGAAGTTGAAGTTGAAGTTGAAACGACCAACTTGCCGACAAGTTCATCAACATGGGCCGACAGTACATGTAACACACCCTCCATGAATTGGTCATGGTTAAGAGAGCGATCGAACCCGACTGGGAACCCATCGTTTACGGTGGCGTACCGGATATCGAGGCCTGAGTCGCGGGCCCCGGCGAAGATGTCGGTTTGGGTGGTCGGGTTGGACGTAGCGATCTCATGGTGAATGAACTCGGTGTTCACGAAGGTTATAGTGAAGCCTACCGATGCAAGCTTAGTTGCTAAATGGACAGATGGTATTACATGCCCTTGGAGTGGGTATGGAATTAATATTGCATGTGCTTTGTTATTTAGGTGATTTTTGTTCATTTTTGTGCCTTGCTTGTAGAGGTGCGAGGAATAATGATCTAATATGAGGACTGAGGAGATGTGGTCTGTGAGGATATGATTATGCGACTACCACTAGGCACTAGATGCGGTATTTCCTTTATAATATATTATGATGTATAAAGACGATTTGGTGTTTTTCTTCAACATAGCACGCACCGTTTGAATTTAGAGGGAATCAAACTTGTCAATGTTGTCTATAGTGTACCTAATCTTAAGGGGCTGTTTGGATCATAAAATAAAAAGATAATTCAATTCAAACTATCCATTTCTAAATAAGATAAAAAAGAATGAAGGAAACCCTAATCATATGCGATATGCGACGATTTAGAGGCGATTTGAGGCGACGTTATTCTTCTTGGCACGATGGTCGAAAAATCTGTGAAGCAACAGGCGGCAAGTGAAACCAGCGACTAGGAACAATCAGTAGAGTCTTTTATTAGGAGTCTCTTGACTCTGAATAAGTTGTTGAAACTTCGATGCAAGAGAGTTTAGATGAAATGGAGGTCCTTGAGGAGTTTGAGAAAGACGAAGAAGTTGTTCGTAAGGATTCGCTTGAGATGAGGGTAATTATTCCGCGGATAATAGAGCAAAAATGAACTAGAAATGGATGAACTTGTTGCTTGGTTGTGACATTTTATGGTGTAAAATAGACATGAGGGGGGAATACTTACCCCCATTTGGGGTAATGCATTACTTGGGGGGAGGAGTAATAAGGCCCTGTTCTTTTCGGCTTAATTTCAGCCCGTTTCAGACTAGCTCAGCTTTTATCAGCTCAGCCGAGTTCTTATCAGCCCAGCTCCAATATTTTTCTTAAAATTATTAGATAATTTATATAAGAAATTATTAGTTTCAGCTTCTATAAATTCAGCTCAGCTCAGCTCAGCTTCTATCAGACCAGCTCAGCTCTTATCAGTCCAGCTCAGCTCCTATCAGACCAGCTCAGCTCAGCTCAGCCTAAGGGTGTTCACCGGTCCAAACCCGGACCGGACCGGACCGGTTTGACCCGCGGACCGACAACCCAAAAAACCCAAACCCGCGGACCGGACCGGTTAACAAAGAAACCCGGATCGGACCGGACCAGACCGTAAAAATACACTAAATTTGATATTTTTTTTAAAGTGTGGACCGGACCGGACCGGACCGGGGACCAGTTACCAACTTTTTTTGGGACCCGAAGACCGGACCGGTACGTGCCCCGGTCTGGACCGACCCGGACCTTACGGTCCGGTCCGGTCCGGTTTGCCGGTCTGAGTCAATTTTTGAACACCCCTAGCTCAGCCTTGTTTCAGTCGAAAAGAACAGGGCCTAATTCCTCCCAAATAAGCTAGATTTCCTTAATTTTCTCCATTTCCGTTTAGCATCATCACTACTTTCCGTCATTTTCTAGTTCATTTTTGCTCTATTACCCTCGGAATAATTACTCACATCCCAAGCAAGCCCTTACAGTTCGAAGAAAGTGTTGACAATCACTGGCATGCTCTGAAACTTCAAAGCCTTTTTTGGCAGAATGGAAGCAGTAAGGGTCCAGTCCCGAAACAAATAGACTCACTTGTGGGACCGCGCTTGTGGGTGGCAACACGGGATGACATACGATTCTTTACAGAACCACTGTAGTATGACTTTGTATCAGTTGATGCCATTAGCACAACAAAATGACGGCCTCGAAGTTGGTGACGTGTTAGATACTATATTAAACTTATATCTAGAATTGTTTTTCTGGGATGTTGATGACTAACCGAAGTTTAACAACGCCAAAACTTCATTTTCATGAATGGTTAGCACGTTACCTGTATAAGTAGATTTTAAGGCATAAACGCTTCAGATTTAAGTTTACCAAGATTAGTTAATTTGGATTGGTTGATCGTTTTCTTTTCAAAATGGGCTTCGAATTGGATCCCCGTTAAAAGATAGATGAAGACTTGTGAACCATGCATCGTTTCATACTTTCATGAAAAATTATGTACCTATTTAAGGCGAATCAACTGTCGGGTGCTTCTTCTACTGAATACGCTAGCATATTAGTTTCAGGCTGCTAACGAGCATGGCTACAAGCATAGCTAGAAAGCTTACACGACTGACAAACAACTGAAAATGGTATGTAAGCGACGTCACTGCCGCTAAACGTTTCACATAAGACAAAAAATATTCCAATCTCGTGAGTCAACTACCTCGGTTTCGCCTCGAAGATCGCGCGCGGCCGAGCAACTAGTATATATATAGAATTCGTATGAATATATATAAATTTCGGTATCTATTTATGTATGATATCTTTAGTGTTTAGAAATGATTATCAATAAATATTGTCATAATATCTTAGGATATTCTATAATATTCTAGCTTCCTCCTTAAGCTACTGGATTATAAATACGGTCTTGTATTTAGGATTAGGAAGAGAGGTCAGATGGATTAAGTCTCAAACGACCTCATCATCCTACTACCTCATTGTAAGTAAATGGAATACGTCACCAAAAGACTTCTTCTTTCCCTACGGGATTTACGTCGATAAGACTCCCGTAATTTTATCAAAATTCGTGTTATTTTATAATTTTATGTTTTAGATATAAACCTAGGGTTCTTGAGTGAAGAAGGGAGGGGGATCGGTAGAGATTTGGGGATTTAGTTTTATCCTCGTAATAATTACCCAATTTGAAGAGAGCCCAAAATATATAATGGTATGTTTGGGACCTTGAATTTAGATTTGAATTTCGGATTTGAAATATTTCAAGCGTTTGGTAACCTTGGGGGTCGGTAGCCTGCCACGGGTCGCCCGCCATCCGTACCCCGGGGAAGCCCGACCCGAAAATGAAGAAATACTTGCTTGGCAGGTCATCAAGGCAAAACTTTGCCGAGAAGCCTCCAAAAGGTGACCTCAGCTGCTCCAAACTCCGGGCAGAGTACTCCTTCTCTACCCGTCAGGGTCATGCCGAATGCTGGCTGAGCCCCCCTGCATGCCAGTCCTCAGGGCATTCTCGCCTCTGGCTGGGTCATGGGGGAAAGTCAGAACCCTTCCGTCCAGGCCTAAGGTAAAGGGGAATGAGTGGACGAGGTAAACCTATGTGTCACCTTCCCGTCCACTCATTCCTCCTCTTTCCCTCCCTCTTTTCCCTCTCTTGAGGGAAGGTATAAAGATTTTGCCACCTCCCACATTAAAATGGTTAGACTTTCTCTCTCTAGACTCTTACTCAAAAACCGTCACCTTACTCCTCACGAGTAAGGTTCGTCAAGGTATTTCGCGGACTGACTTAGGCATCGGAGAGGCTTCCCCCGGACACCTCCGGGGCCCTGTGCGTTCTGTGTGCAGGTGACCAATCACCTCCGCCGGGAAAGTCCGACTGTCAGAGTAAGAAGAAGGAGAGACTCACAAAGTAAGGCGATCAACATCAAAACAACATCAAATACAAAGAACCCGAATCCGCTTTGGGTCAATTGTTTCCATACCGGAACAATTTGACGCCGTCTGTGGGGAAGATTCGGTTGAGCTCACGAGTTACCCACAAAAATCAACCACAATAAAAAATATGTCTGAGATTGTTGAAGCCAGCTCCAGGGCGGGTCCAACGGTAACACCGGTGATCCCCCTGTATGGTATTCCCCTACCGGAGATAACGCCCACTGCTACAGTCCCGGGAGTAGGACGGGCTAGTCTCCAAGGGACGCCCAACAAAGAGACCGCAGTTGCAGCTGGGCAGGTTGGTCATCAGAGGCCTGGCTTGAACCTCACCCCAGCCCAGGTTGCACAGACTGCAGCCTTCTTCTCAGCCATGCTCAATCAGGAATTCACTCTGGAGGACCCGGTGGGCAGGATCGCAACGACCCCAGGCAACTTCACTTCGAAAGTGCGAAAGGGGTTGGGGGTACGAAGCGAACCGCTGCCACAAATATCCAAAGGAAGGCGAGAAAGACTGCTCAGGGGTATATATGCAGGCCCAGAAACGTATCACCGGTGATCAAGGGCAGCCTGCTCAGCAGCAAGCGTTTTCCATACATACCACTGAGTCAACGTCAGCCATCGAGAAAAGAGGCTTGTCCTAGGATCTCCAGGAACGGGTGAGGCCCAGGGAGCCTGCCTCGAAGCGTCTGGGGGAAAAGCAGGGCAGAGTCTTCTCAAGGTTGACGCCTGCGGCAGAGTCACAGCTAGCTCCAGGGCTGTCTCAAAGCCTGCAATCAAGGCTCAACCGAGGACGGCCACTCGGGTCAAGGCACCGTCAGGACGACAACCTTGAACTACCCCAGAAAAAACGGTCCAAACACCACTCCCCTGCGAGGGAGAATGAGACTATGAGCAGGCAGCCCCCCAGGCACCGCTCCCCCAGTGTTGGAAAACCGACCCCTGGCAAATGGGATGACTACGGTTACCGCTCTGTCGGGAGCAGGTCGAAAATGGTGGGCAGACCTACCAAAACTCCACTACACCCTTAGGTGCAGGGGTACCCCATCCCGAAGATCAAAATGCCATCTGTCAAGTTTGATGGAACCACCGACCCGGAAGACCACCTGGCGGCCTACGAGAGCCATATGGGGATGTATGATGCTGATGATGCAGTTTGGTGCAAGATTTTCCCCACCATCCTTGTAGGTCTGGCTCAGGGTTGGTTTAGAGACCTGCCGCAAGGGTCGATTAGCTATTTCATAGAACTAGCTGAAGCCTTCTTGGTCCAATACGCTGGGAACAAGAGGCGCGGGCTAAATCGATTCGACCTAATGACCCTGAGGCAGAAGAAGGGCGAAACCGTCAGGGAGTATTTGAAGAGGTTCGACCTATCTTTCCAACAGGTCAAAGAGATCGACAACCCGACTGCAGCATACACATTAACCAATTCGTTGCTTCCTGGGGAGATGAAAAATCAAATGATTAGAGCCCAGCCAGAAACTCTGCCAAAGCTCGGAAAATTGCCGAGGGCTTCATGCTGCAGGAAGAGTTCCACAGCCTGCCGGATACCCCCACAGGGCCTTCCAGGCCACAGGGGGGACCGCAGGGTGGACGCAGCAGGGGTGAGGCTGGTAAATAGAGAACTGAGAAAGGAGACACTCTAAGAAAGGAGCGAGCGGCTTATCAGCCAAGGTTTGATAGCTACACGGCCCTCAACAGATCAAGAGCTGAAATTTTTGAACTGGAGAAGGAGACGGCCAAGTGGAACCGCCCAAGTAAGCCGCGCAGTCCGAAGGGTGATCCAAAGAAGTTTTGCACATTTCATGATTGCGTTGGACATACCACTGAAGAGTGTCGCCATCTAAAGGATGGGATTGAGAAACTCATCAAGAATGGTTGGTTGGGTACCTATGCTGCGAAAAACAAGAGTCAGAAGGAGACGGCGGACAAGCCTGAGGGCGCAGTACAAAACCGCCTGATAATCCATGTGGTGTCAGGAGACGCGGAAGGCTAGACAAGTAAGAGAAGCCAAAAAAGACAAATCTGTGAACTGCGAAACCAGATATGCTACGCTGAGAGGGCAGGGAGCCCAAAAGGCCTGACCCTGACCATCACCCCCCAGAATGCAGGGCGGGTAGTATACCCTCACAGCGACCCCCTGGTACTGTCTCTAGTCATCAGTAATCACATTGTGAGAAGGTGTATGGTGGATACAGGAGCCTACACCAACCTACTATACAAGGATGCATTTGACAAAATGAATCTAGAGAAAAGGCACCTCAAGCCTGCCCCCGGATCGCTTAATCATGAGGAAGGACATCCTAACTCTTTGCATGCCCAGAGCAGTTAAGACTTTCCTCCTCGGGAACATGCGACACATTAAATGCCAAGATGGGATTCAAGAAGTCAACCTCCCGCCATCCCAATCAAAATGTCGCCTGCTGAAGGGGAGCCCTGCTACCCCTCAGCCGGCGAGGACCAATTGATGGGAGTCGGTAGCCTGCCACGGGTCGCCCGTCATCCGGGCCCCGGGGAATTCGGACCCGAAAATGAAGAAAGACTTGCTTGACAGGCCATCAAGGCAAAACTTTGCCGAGAAGCCTCCAAAAGGTGATCTCAGCTGTTCCAAACTCCCGGCAGACTCCTTCCCTGCCCGTCAGGGTCATGCCGCATGCTGGCTGAGCCCCCCTGCCTGCCACTCCTTAGGGCATTCTCGCCCCTGGCTGGGTCATGGGGGGGAAGTCAGAACCTCTCCGTCCAGGCCTAAGGTAAAGGGGAATGAGTGGACGAGGTGAACCCACGTGTCACCTTCCCGTCCACTCATTCCTTTTCTTTCCCTCCCTCTTTTCCCTCTCTTGAGGGAAGGTATAAAGACTTTGCCACTTCCCACATTAAAATGGTTAAACTTTCTCTCTCTAGACTCTTACTCAAAAACCGCCACCTTACTCCTCACGAGTAAGGTTCGTCAAGGCATTTCACGGACTGACTTAGGCATCAGAGAGGGTTCCCCCGGACACCTCTAGGGCCCTGTGCGTTCTGTGTGCAGGTGACCAATCACCTCCTCCGGGAAAGTCCGACTGTCGGAGTAAGAAGAAGGAGAGACTCACAAAGTAAGGCGATCAACATCAAAACAACATCAAATACAAAGAACTCGAATCCGCTTTGGTTCAGTTGTTTCCATACCGGAACAGTTTCACATAAGACAAAAAATATTCCAATCTCGTGAGTCAACTACCTCGGTTTCGCCTCGAAGATCGCGCGCGGCCGAGCAACTAGTATATATATAGAATTCGTATGAATATAAATAAATTTTCGGTATCTATTTATGTATGATATCTTTAGTGTGTAGAGATGTAACATCTTAGGATATTCTATAATATTCTAGCTTCCTCCCGAAGCTACTGGATTATAAATACGGTCTTGTATTTAGGATTAGGAAGAGAGGTCAGATGGATTAAGTCTCAAACGACCTCATCATCCTACTACCTCATTGTAAGTAAATGGAATACGTCACGAAAAGACTTCTTCTTTCCCTACGGGATTTACGTCGATAAGACTCCCGTAATTTTATCAAAATTCGTGTTATTTTATAATTTTATGTTTTAGATATAAACCTAGGGTTCTTGAGTGAAGAAGGGAGGGGATCGGTAGAGATTTGGGGATTCAGTTTTATCCTCGTAATAATTACTCAATTTGAAGTGAGCCCAAAATATATAATGGTATGTTTGGGACCTTGAATTTCGGATTTGAAATATTTCAAGCGTTTGGTAACCTTGGGATTTGGATTTGAAATTTCGACAAAATTCGACCTAGTTCAAATTTGGCTCCCTCAAAAGTATATGGGTAGTCATTTCAAATCCTCTCACTTATTATTTTTTGTTTTTTTTCGCATAATCTTGTTAGAATATATATTTTTTTCTTTATTTTTTTCCCGTATTTGAAAATTTATATTTCTAATGATAAAGTTTTAAAAAAATGATGACCTTGACTCGACTCTACCCGCCCAAATTCCAAATCCAATAGTACCCAAACACAATTAAAAAAAATTGATGACCTTGACTCGACTCTACCCGCCCAAATTCCAAATCCAAGAGTACCCAAACACAATTTTAGATTTGGATTTGAATTCTAGAAATTCAAATACTACAAGAATTGAATTCATGATATTCAAATCAATTCCGAGTAACCAAACGCAACTCAAGGAATTTTGGTAATAATATCATCAGTTAGTAAAAAAAATCAACCTGGGTCATTCTAACATCATTATATAAGCAAATATCCGAATTTGGGTTTGGTATCTCGGCACAAACAACTGAAAAATTAAAATAGATGACTACAAAATTGTACTCCGTATTATAGAGTATGATTTTTCTAAAATGTGTTCACAAAAACACATGTTAATAAATTAAGAAAAAATTACTCGCTCTGATTTTGATGGAAAAATTGATGGTAATAATACCACCACCTTTATTACATCTTCCGAAAGTAGTACACCCTTTCAAGTTTCAATAATCCAAAATTGATACCACCTTTATACGCTATCTTCTTTAAATAGATCCAAAAACTGGTTACCGGTTGAACAAGTTATAAGTTTATAACCCACACTTTATTAAAAGGAGAAAAAGGCTAAAATCCACCCCTCCCCGCAAAAAAAAAAAAATCACTCCTCACTCCTCAACTCTTCTCTGTCGTATTTTTATCCCAAAAGCAAAGTCTAACAAATTTCATATCCATTTCCTCCGTCTTGCCTTGCACAACCGGAACCATTTCAGGTCACCATCAACAGTCAAATGGTCAAAGCAATTTTTTGTAGAATTGCGTAGAAATAAACGTTTCAAGTTACGTAGAAATAGACTTGGAAAAATGGGTAAACGGGTCAGGTCAACTTCTGGTCGGGCCACTTTCGGATTATTAAAATCGAGTTGACTTCGGGTCGGGCTGGGTCATTTCGGGTTCGGGTATGCTATTTTCAACTTTTTTTGGACTTTCGACTCGTTTTCTATAATAATAATCAGGTCAGTTTCGGGTTAGTCCGGGTCAATTCGAGTTATGGGTCAACTTCGGGTCTTCATTTCGGGAGTCGGGTAGGGTTCGGGTTGACTTTTTCGTGTCGGGTCATTCGGTCGGGTCAGTTTTGCCAGGTCTACGTAGAAATAATGATATACTGCGTATATATAGTCTTGCTTGCGGTGTTTAAGAACGAGATTGTTTATTTTTTGTAAGGCAGTTTTCAATTTTAACGAAAATTTTCACTTTAAAAAATATGTAGTTGTTTATTGTATCTTGTTGTAATGACATCAAGCTAATAAACTACCGTCTATAAAATTCGACATTCATGTTGAAATTCAGGTCACATAACTTGCTATTACAAGTTACTTTTATGTGAATATTGTTTAAAGAAGATAACATATAAAGGCGATATCATTTTAGGATTATTAGAAGGTTGTACTATTTTCGGAAGATGTCGTAAAGGTGGTATTATTCCCATCAATTTTTCCGATTTTGACTGATCTTCCCTGTTACCTAAATCGGTTTAAACACATCTTCCTCCCTATTTATTTTCACACAACTTTACCATCCTACCCTTCATTAATTCTCTCATGCTTTTCCAATTCACTTTTTTCTCATTTAATTAAGGATAATGATATATATAACCTAAGAGTTGTATATAAGAGGTTATAAAAGGAAATAATTCTTTAATATAAATATTAACTTGATTAAAGCATGTGTACTGCACGAGTTAGTTGACTAATTACATTAATGACGTACAATCGTTAAGTAAGTAACTTTATCAAACTATGTCATTACAGTAAATAAGATGATCACATGATATTAGTACTCAAACTTAATTTCAGTTGAATTTATAGTCTTAGAAGCTCATTTTAAAAGTCAAAATAACATATGATTGCTCTTATTTATAATATAAATTTCATCACCTTTATAATTTTTCGATGTAAAAATAATCTTACGTTTGTAGTCTTATTATGAAATTTTTTAAGAGTTAAAATTTTTTATTGATATCTAAGAACGAATGAATTTTTTGATTGATATCTAAGAATGATTTCATCTAAGAACGAAAAATCAGTCTTATTTACAATATAAGATTTTATCGCCTCATCATAATTTTTCAATGTAGGATAATTTATTCAGGGTATATACTTGTAGACACCCACATTTTGACTGCCAGGTGTCTATAGCAGTTTCCGACAAACACCCGATGATGATCGAACGCAAACGTGCTTTAAATACTTAGAAACGGGCTCAAAATCATTGGCATTTGGCTTGGGCTCATTATAGAGTACATATCTCACAAAACCAACCTCAAAATCAGGCCCAGTGGGTCGTTTCGAGTCAAATAAGACTAATTTGGATCGATTCCGACACCAGGGGTAAAACCGTCTTTTAGCGACCGAGTCAAAACCCGGTCAAAGATTTTCCCGAGACACGTGAGTCAGCCATGACACCTCACACGGCTGATTCCCACTCTAATCCTACAAAAATCAACTTCTCAAAATATTAAACAAATCCGTTTAAGGATAGGATTCGATCTCAAGTAGGAATTCTATCCGGAAACCGAATCGGATATCGACCGAGCACCAAGTACTCGGCCAAGACACCCAAATCAGCCGAAATACTCCTCCATCCAGCCGAGATTTTGGCTTCTCCACCAAGCAACGGAATTTGCATTCCTTTCGAACTCTTGCATTTCCTATCCAAAAACCGATTCAAACACCCGACCGAGTACAAACACTCGGCCGAGCAACACACAACCAGCCGTGTCCCCTTTCTTTTTTGAGAAGAAAGTGGAATTCTCATGCCTTACAACTTCTACATTTCCTATCACAAGCGGTAGTTCAAACTCTCCTAGCCAAGGTCGGGAATATCCCTATAAATAGCCCCTTGCACAACTCAGAAAATATGCATGAACAAGCATCAATTATTAACATCAACCACTAGCGAATATCATCAATCATTAGCATCCCTACACATCAAACACACATCAAAAGTTAACATCAAGAAACCGATAATATTCCCGAAGGAAAACCGGTCCATTTAAACCCGAAACCCTTCACGCACGCCCGAGCCGCACCACCATCACCTCACCGACATATACTCGACGCTCCAGTGCCCAAGCCACGTCCCGACGAGCCCTGATCCGAGTAGACTAAAACATGTAGGTTGAGGGTGCACAAAACCCGATTTCTTTCTTCTCCTTCTCTTCTCTTTCTCGTTTTTTTTTACATACGGGCCGAGTCGTTTTTTTTAGCCATTCGTCGAGTCTTTTATCGATAATATCAAAATTATTTTCATATTAACAAACGTTCTCAAAATATGATATCAACTCTTTAGTTGAATATCGTATTAAAAGAATTATATTAAAATTTCGACGATATTAAAAATCGTTACATCTTTTTCAAACCCTTTTTTTTTACAAAACTTTTTTATTCATTTCGAATATTCGATATCGATTTCATAATCGAATATCGAATACGACAATATCGAAAAACATAACATCGAGTACAAATTAATTCATATTTTGTACGCGATTTATCAAAATTAGCGACTTCGAACAAAAATAAAAAAACGGACGAACCCGCACGCGAGCCGCGACTCGCGCACGGGCCTGAAATCCGGGTTCTTTTTTTTAACTTTTTCGTTCGTTTTATTTTATTATTCTACGAAACAATTTCTAAAAATTTTACATCTTTTCTAAAATTATTCGAAGTATTTGATATTGATTTCGTAGTCAATTATCGAATATAACGAACATCGAAAATATTAGATCGAGTACAAATTATGCGATATTCGTACGTGATTTAATAAAAGCATCGAATTTTCAAAAAACCGCTTTCGAAATCAGTCCCGAAAACAGACCGGGACGCGAGTCGCGCGCGTCCCGGGCGAGCCGCGCGGCCGACTGAAAACGCGGCTCGTTCCTCGTTTTTTATACAAAACAACGTTTTTAGCAATACTTTTCAGATTTCGATTAATATTTTTTTTTTTCGATCTCGTATATTTATATTATTTTTACAAATCGATACTAACTTGTTTGTTTATTTTGTAGCAAATTCACATCTTTTTCATCATTTGTTTTATTATACTAAAACGAATCTCACATGCTAAATTCAACTTTGACGTTAAATTTTTCATGCATTAAACCGATTTAGCAACCCGTTCAATTCCTCGCATGTTTAGGAAAACAATGTTTGCATATCATTCATCGTATTACTAACGCGCGTATTAAAATATCATTTGATATCCTAGTAGAGGCCGCTAATGTGCGGGCGGGGTTGGGTGTTCTTAGTGAACTTCCCAACACGTACCCTCACCCCTTACTCAGAACCGTGGTTTCCGGATGTCCGAAACCATTGGCAACGAGAGTCATTCAATATACGATTAACCGATCAAGTCGGCATCGGTATCGAACTGCAAAGGGACGAGCCCAATAAACTCTGACATCGGAAATGGGACGTATTTTGTATACGGCTCACTACGACATAGAGTGGGCTCGAACGGTTCCGAATAACCATAAAATTCGGTGGCGAATCCAACTTCGATTTAAATTTCCATTTGACCATCTCATGGAGATTCATTCGCCTCCCCAAACCCGCGCGTGGCCGCGTCGGGGTGGACCTATGTCATGTCCACAATTTGGCGACTCCGCTGGGGATTAGCTGATACGTTACTGACCTTCAGCATCCTCAGGGTGAGACTCGAATAGAAATCGTTTGACTAGTACAATACGCGTTTTAGTTTTACGGTTCATGCATAACCCCATATTTTCCCGGGCCGGTACTGGTGACCGACGTCCCACTATACTATCGATGTAGTCCAAATTGGATATGTCGAAGGTGTCCATTAGCCGATTCGTATGGGTTTTACGGCATGTTCTAAGCTCAACTCGACTTAGGAAGTCCGCCCCGATTCTCGATAGGCTGTGTACACTGGTATAGACCCTTTCAGACTGACCGAGACTTAGAATTAGAGCATACATGACGTCGTTATACCGTTCCATGACTACGTGCTACCTGATTTTACAAGTCTTTTCAAGAAACCTGCTTTTTTCAAAATTGCATCCTTTTCAAAATATCCAATTTTCAAAACCCGGGACATATACCGAATTTAGGATCCACGATTTTACTCAAAATAGCCTATTTTTAGCCGGTATTAAGCCCATTTCAAAACTCGAAAATATTTTCGAAACTTTTCAAAACCGTCCCCGGTCCGCCTTTCCGTTTTCTTTCTCGAAAAGGGCCGGTTCTCCCCGATTCTTTCGAGCCTTTCAAAAATTCAATTTTTCAAAACCTTCCTTTTCTTAGGATTTCCCGTATTTAGCAGTGTTGGGTCGTGTCATAAATCGTCAAGTCTTTTAGCGTCGAAACTCCGTCGATCTTATATCACGGATTTCCTCCCTATCCCAAGTCTGCCTTATTATACTAAGGCAAGGCCCACCTACGTAGGACATACTCCTACAAGGGTAGGTCCGTCTACACAATCGAGTCTAGAAGTCTGGGGAATGTCTCACGTAAACCTCCTTTCGAGCAGGGCCCAGCCCACACAGCTGGATCCTAAAGGAGGCTCACCTCTCACAAGTCATCCGTCTAGATGTCTTTTCCGAGTCGTTTCCTCTCTAGTTTCCCTTTTCCTTGCTCGGGATGTACTTTGGTTCTACGATTTGGGTTGGTCGCTGATACGTGGTATTCTCACAGACAGGCCGCCTCACACTCGAACCATGACTAAGGACTCAATTGATCAACTGAACACCACATTGGCCAAGATCCAAGAACAGCTCGACCAAATCAGGGGCGACCAGATCGCCATTGTCACCCGGGTTAGTGCCATAGAACAGGACAAGCCAAAGGGTGAAGATGAAGCTCATGGGCCTTTAGCCCAATTGACTAGCGCAGTCCTCAAACTGCAGGAGCAGGTCCATTTGACGACCCACAACTCAATCCATACGGAGAATGCTCGAACCTATTCTCCCCTGACCGATCAACTGCCTGCCAATCTCAACCTGACAGGCCTCCCGATGTTCGACGGAACCGAAGACCCGGTATTACATATCCGGGCCTTCAAGGAGTATATGGCCCTAAAAGGAGTCAAATCGGACATGTTCAAGCATCTGTTTGCCTCCTCGCTAGAAAAGCACCCAAAAGCTTGGTTCTATAAGCTCGACGCCAAGAAATACAAAACTTGGGACGATGTCGCAACGGAGTTCGCCCGAAACTATGCGGACAATGCGGAAATCCAGACAACCATGCGTACTCTGGAGGTCATGGCCCAAGAGCCGAAGGAGGGTTTCACCAAATACCTCCAAAGGTGGAGGGCCGAAAGTGTCAAGCTGGTTGACAAGCCCAGCGAAAAAGTATTAGTGGAGGCCTTTGTGAAAAATCTCCTCCCATCTTACCGCCGGATCCATCTCCGGTACGCTATCATACCCAATTTCGCCACCTTAACCGAAATGGGTACGAGAATCGAAGACGACTTAAGGTTAGAGAGCCTTACTAAGGCCTCTACAAAGGGTTATCAAGGAGCCAGTTCATCTTCTGGTAAGCCCGCAACTACAAGTGCGGCCCGAAGCATCTTTGACGAGGTTAATCTGTTAGACACCTCGACCAAAATGAACACTCCAGCCCGAGTATTCACGGACATAGGGACTACTTATGCCGACGCCTTACAAAGGCTATCTTCTAAAGGTCTAATTCAGCCCATAGGCCCAATGCCAGAGGTCCCTGTCGAGAAGCGGTCCAAAAGCTACAACGCACAGGCCTATTGCCGCTATCACTAAGGCAACGGGCATGACACCGAAAAATGCTGGAAATTAAAGCATCTCATTCAAGATCTGATCGAGAGTGGGAAGATACCGTTACCCAGCGATAAGCCCAGTAACAAAAACAACCCTCTTGCTACTCACGCCATTTCTGCTGGAGAAATAATCGATTGTACTCATCTCATTTCCCCTTTCATTCCCCAAATCAACGGGATATGGAATGACGATGAAGACGATGTTTATCTGACTAAGGGGGAGTCTGTCCCCATCACGGCCGAAGAGATCCGGAAGGCCAAAACCAAGGCCCTGGCCGGTACTCATGTCATCATGGCCGGATCTTCAACCCCGGGATCCGTCACTGAACCTGCCAAGACGGACTCTATACTTGAAGAACCAGACACTGACACGGCCCTAGTCAAGCAACTGAAGAGGGTCCGAACTGATCTTACTATATGGCAGCTTCTGGTTAGCTCTCAAGAACATCGGGCAGCACTTACTAAGGCTCTCGATGAGATTAAGGTAGACTCGTCGGTTACCCCCACTGAAATGGTAGCCACTATCCTGCCTCACCTCAAAGGCAAGTCCAAAGGAGAAGGCCCTCTTATCATCTTCTCTGAGTCCGATCTACCACCATTTGGGGCTACCCACAACCTGGCCCTATATATTACGGTGATTTGCCGGGGCAAATATCTACCCATGACCCTAATCGATGACGGGTCAGCTGTAAATGTCCTTCCTTTAAGGACTGCTAGGGCTCTCGGCATTACCGAGACCGACTATCTTCCTACTGCACAAACTATCCAGGCTTTTGATGGAATCAGTTGCTGGGGCTGTCAGACTAACCATCATAACCGGCCCAATCGAAAAAGAACTAGAATTCCAAGTGATCGATCTCACCTCATCGTTTAATCTGCTACTTGGAAGGCCTTGGATCCACGCAGTCAAGGCCGTATCCTCCACTCTTCATAGAAAGGTCAAGTTACCTTTACTAGACGGGGTCATCACACTTGAAGCTACTCCAATAGCCGTGTCAAGCTGCAACACGGCCGGTTCAATCGACCCGCGAGGATTCAATTTCGTGGGAATGATCGATGAAGAATATCTTTTTAGGCCCTACTTCACAACCAGCATCGACAAAATGCTGCAGAACTTGGGTTACTTACCGGGGGCTACTTCAAGGCCTGGTCTCCCGGCAGGCAAGATCATCGATGTCTTAAATAATGAAGAGCCGAAATTCGGTTTAGGGTATGCCTTAACCCCGGAAAACGTGGTCCGGGCCGGCATCCAAAAGGCCTGCAACATTTTTAAGGATACCTACTTGGGCCCCTGCAACCCGAAATTGAGTTTCGTCACTCCAGTATTCGGAGCTGTCCAGACGGGTCTTTACCAGCCCACTATAACTTATCCTGAGGTCAATTTCATCCCAGATGATATCTTCACTCTCATCCAGGCTGAATCAAAAGAAGATTCAAACCAAGCTGAGCCCATGCTGGGGTTCTTGTTCGGGGAAAGCAAGATAATCCCTACCCCTAAGGAGGAATTAGTCAACCTGATCCTCCATAGCAATAAGTTCGATCCAACCAAGCTGATCTCTGAAGTAGGTGCTGACACTGGAAAGCGGGCTTGGAGGAAGACAATCAAATGGACTGACAGCGAGGGCCGAGTCTACAAGCTCACTACCGGCGAAGGAGACATGCAAGACGACGAGTCCGAATCCGAGTCAGAGTCAGAGTCAGAGTCGGAGTCTGAGTCTAAGTCTAGAGGGTCCAGTACTAGGGTCGAGTCTGTAACCCCTTTTCCTTCGATCATTCCTCTGGGAGCCTCGGAGTCTGTCCCGAGAGCACTCCCCATACCGCCTCTGACCAGCGATCAGATGGCTGCTCTCTTTGAGCTATTTTCAAAACTTTCTATCAATAATAACGATAACCGTTCTGCTTACGACTTGTCTTATTTTCAAAACATTTTCAAAAACTTTACTTGCAATGACATTGAGAAACCCGACGAACAGGTACCACTACCTCAGCATCTAGTCGAGCAACTCGAACAGAGGGAGTCCCGAGATCCGGTGATCGAAGAAACCAATTCCATCAATCTAGGAACCCCTTTAGAGCCTCAGATGCTTAAGTTAGGTTTATCCCTAGACCCCGAGGAGAAGCAACAATTCACAGATCTCCTCCATGAATTCAAAGACGTCTTCGCATGGTCCTACAAGGACATGCCGGGAATAGACCGGGAGATAGCCGAACACCGTATACCCATTAGAGACGGGTGTAAGCCGGTAAAGCAGAAGCTCCGAAGAATGAGGCCCGAATGGTCTCTCAAAGTCAAAGAAGAAGTCGACAAGCAATTCAAAGCGGGCTTTATCCAAGTGTCTGAATATCCAGACTGGGTCGCAAATATCGTACCTGTACCCAAGAAAGACGGAAAGGTGCGAGTTTGTGTAGATTTCCGGGACCTTAATAAGGCCAGCCCGAAAGACGATTTCCCGTTGCCACACATCGACATACTGGTGGACAACACAGCCGACCATGCCCTTCTATCCTTTATGGACGGGTATGCCGGATACAATCAGATCAAAATGGCAAAAGAAGACATGAGTAAGACCACCTTCACTACACCTTGGGGGACTTACTGTTACACGGTTATGCCATTTGGGCTTATCAACGCTGGTGCCACTTATCAACGGACCGCCACTACCTTATTACATGACATGATGCACAAAGAAGTGGAAGTCTACGTGGACGATATGATAGTCAAATCCAAAAAACGAAACGGGCATATTCCGGCCCTTAGAAAGTTCTTCACCCGACTACACAAGTATAACATGAGACTGAATCCTCAAAAATGCAGCTTTGGGGTAACATCGGGTAAATTACTGGGCCATATCGTCAGCCAGCGCGGCATCGAGGTTGACCCAGCCAAAATCAAGGCCATTACCGAGATGCGGCCACCTAAAACCAAAAAGGAGATTAGGGGGTTTCTCGGGAAAGTCCAATATATCAGCAGGTTCATTTCGAAGCTAACCATGGTATGTGAGCCCATTTTCAAAAAACTGAAGATAGGGGAATGGGTACTATGGGACGACAAATGTCAAACAGTTTTCGATAAAATCAAAGAGATTCTGTCATCTCCGCCGGTATTAATGTCACCTCAACACGGTTTGCCTTTGTCGTTATACTTGACAACGACTGAGACAGCCATGGGGGCTATGCTAGCCCAGACAGTCGACTCAGAAGAACGAGCCATTTACTACATCAGTAAAAAGTTCCTAGAGTACGAATGCAAATACACGATGCTCGAAAAGACGTGTCTAGCTCTAGTTTGGGCCACTAAAAAGCTCCGACATTACATGCTTAGCCACGAAGTGCACGTACTATCAAGAATGGATCCAATCAAGTATCTATTTGAAAAGCCCATCCTCAATGGTAGAATATCTAGATGGACTTTAATGTTAGCTGAGTTCGACCTCAAGTTCGTACCATTAAAAGCCATCAAGGGCCGGGTAGTAGCCGAATTCCTCGCCGATAGTCCGGTACCTGAAGAGGGACATACCGATACTTGGGCCTTCCCTGACGAAGACATATTCCATACCGGCACAGAGACATGGGATATATATTTTGACGGGGCATCCAACTTTCGAGGATTTGGTGTCGGGATTTTGCTGATCTCACCACAAGGAGAGCACACCCCGTTATCTATCAAGCTAGACTTCGACGTGACTAATAACGCAGCCGAATACGAAGCATGCATTCACGGGTTGCAAGCCGCCGCTGATCTAGGAGTAACGAACCTCCGGGTCCACGGTGACTCATCATTAGTCATTAATCAAGCACTCCAGAAATGGAAAACTCGGAACGCAAATCTCGTAGCTTATCAAGCGCGAGTAAGGGTTCTCGAAAAGCAGTTTCAAAAGGTGGAATACATTTATCTGCCCCGGGAAGAAAACCATTTTGCAGATGCACTATCCAAATTAGCATCTTTACTGAACATCCCGGAACATCTGACTAGCATGCCGATTTGCGTCGAAAGACGGTCCGAGCCGACATATATCAACGCTATCTGTGGAAATAACCAACCCAGAACCTTGGTACCAGGCTATTCTTACCTACTTGACGTCGGGAGAATATCCTCCGGGATCTGAAAACCAGGCCAAGAAAGCCCTACGAAGATGGGTCACTCAGTTCATCCGCACGGACGATGGACAATTATACAAAAAGACGGCACAGGGGGCTTTACTCCTATGCATCGACAAAACGCAGGCCGAAAAGGTCATGGCCGAGGTACACGATGGCGAGAACGGCCCGCATATGAATGCCCATATGCTAGCTCGGAAAATCGTAAGACTCGGATATTATTGGAATAGCATGGAAACCGACTGTCAGTTATACGTCAAGCACTGTCACAACTGTCAGATTTTCGGCAATGTCCAACATATGCCGTCATCCCTATTATATACCATGACATCACCATGGCCATTCTCAACATGGGGAATTGATATAATCGGAAATGTGAACCCTTCCGGGACGGGAGGTCACTGCTTCATTCTAGTAGCTATTGACTATTTTACTAAATGGGTCGAAGCCAAGTCATATCGTGTCTTGAACGCCAAGCACGTTGCGAAATTTATCCAAGATAAAATTATATGCCGATACGGGATCCCGCACGAATTCATAAGCGATCACGGGACCCATTTCCAAGCTGAAATCGCTACCTTGCTAGAAAAGTATAAAATTCAAAGGCATACGTCATCACCTTACCGTCCCCAAACAAATGGAGCGGTAGAGGCAGCAAATAAAATCATTGTCACCATACTTAAAAAGATGGCTGATAATTACCGGGATTGGCACGATAAAATCCCTTTTGCCTTATGGGGATACCGGACCTCAATCCGCACTGCAACCGGAGCAACTCCATACTATCTGACATACGGGATGGAGGCGGTCCAGCCCGTCGAGCTTGAGGTACCATCTCTAAGGATTATACTCGAAAGTCAAGTACCTGAAGCAGATTGGATTCAAGCCCGGTATGACTCGTTGATTCTTTTAGACGAACGACGATCTCGAGCCCTTAACAACATCCAGATATATCAAAAAAGGATAAAACGGGCTTTCAATAAAAGGGTTAGGCCCAGAAACATCAAAGAGGGCGATCTAGTCCTAAAATCTGTCCGGGCTTTACTACCAGTCGACCCAAGAGGAAAATTCAAACCTAATTGGGCCGGACCGTATTTAGTGAAGAAGGTTTTATCAGGAGGAGCCATAATGCTGACAGACTTGGATGGGAACGAATTTGTCAACCCAACCAACTTGGACCAGTTAAAGCGCTACTACCCCTAACCTTATCTCAATGTCATTTGCCAAAAAGTTTATCTTTTTATACAAAATTTTCAAAAATTGAGCAAGTCAATGAGTTAGGATTACCGATCCTACTGTCGCACGTCTCGAACTAATATTCTTGATGTATTTCGAAAATTGCAAAAATCTATGACTGAACTACGGTCGGTTTGATTCCACTAATCGTGGATACGTAGGCAACCCCTCAAAGGGTACAACCATTGCAATAACGAAAAGACAGGAACGATTTTCACTAATATGTCTTTTATTATTTCAAAAAAATGCCTCACGCAAAAATAAATCACAAAAATCACACAAAAAATAATAGTAATACTTAAATAATAAAATTTAGGAGACTGCTCGTGCATTTTTCCCTTCCCCTTATCTTTCGGATCGCGCGGATCCCGAGGCCGGCGAGGCGAGGGCGAACGTTCCCTGATCACGAGCGGAACTTCCTTTGCTCGAACCCGTTTCTTCGACTTCGGCTTCTCCGTCCTCTGCACCGGTTCGATCCGAGCCCGGATGCGCTCGGGTAGTCTATCCCGAGGACCAAGTCGGTCCTTAGCTGCCAGTCTGGGACCAAGTCTCCTTTCTAAGTCCGTCTGGGGGCCCGTCTTCCTCCATGTACCTTTAGAGCTAGACCCTTTAGTCAAAGTCTTGGTCTTCCCTTTCTGGCCTGACATCAATCGGACCATCGTAGCCGGGGTATCACCATCGTCAAAAAAGCCTCGATTATCCTTAACCTGTTCTCGACGCAGCAAGTCAAAGGCTTCGTCAGTCTTTAAAGCAGCACGGGCTTTAGCAGAATCGGCCTGGGTCCACTTCATATAAGAATCTAATACCCAGATTGAGGGAGAAGCTTTAGAAACGGGCCAAGTGTGCCGGGTATACCATCTTTGCGCCCAAATGTCACACATCACGTCCGTTAGCTGAGTAGATTCACTCACGACCGCTTCAATCTCCGGGATTCTTTGGGCCCGACCATATTGCCTAAGTATGCGATTGGGATAAAGATGAATCGTCTGCCTAAAAGATAGGATTAGCTGATAACGGGCCCTATCTCGCAATTCCAACCCGGTCCAGACATAAATGGGCCACCAAGGTACGGTCCAGCGGATCAATGGGCCTCCATGGAAGGATAGCAGCTCGTCCCAGAATTTTTGGGTAGTAAGGCGAGAAAAGTCAACAGTCCGTCTTCTTGTCATCACCTGATTTGGGCGATATCGGCTTACATCTAGAGGAGGATCCAGGATCGATAACCTCTCAAAAAGCCATAGCTGAAAAGTCAAAATTGAAAAAAAAAAGTCAATGTCGATTTTCAAAAAAAAAAAAAAAAAAAATCGCAAAATCGTAAAAATCGGGAAAAACCGAGAAAATCGAAAAGAGCCGCGAAAACCGCGCAAAAATCGAAGACCCGAAAAACTCGGAAATTGCAAAAAATCAAAAACTGCGAAAATCAAGAAAAAATCAGCCTACCTGTAGAAGACGGGTGCTACCAGACAGCTTGATCGATGGATCCCTCTTACGATTATCTAAACCTTGGATAATCTCCCCGGTAATCAGCCAGGATGGGCTATGTTCGGTCTCCATTTGATCCGCTACAGAAAGAAGTCTGACATGGCCCATACAAGATAGCCAATCCAAATGACCCTCAAAAGCGTAGACATGGAGCATACAAAAAGTGAAGGCCCTACGGCTATATACCGGCCTGACCCGAACGTCATCCTGATTCATAAATTTTTCAGCCAGGTCAATCAAGGAGACTGTATTTCCTTCTAGCATGCGGGATACCTCTATATGAGAAAGCCCTAAAAATTCTCTCAATTTCCTCCTTGGATCACGAACTGAAAAGGGGATAGCAGGACGGAGAATAGGATTCCACCCTCCTACAGCAGCTATTTCCTCAGGAATAGGACAGACTTCACCTCGAGGAAACCTAAAAACATGATAGGTATCATCCCAATAAGATAGGCAAGCATCCAAAAAGTGACGATCCACTTGCATCTGACGGATTGTGGATAACTGGGTAACGCCGTTTTGGTTTAGAATAACCTTGTCAGCATCTCTGAAAATTCGGGACCAATCTTGCAGCATTCCTATTAATCGATCGATTCCCATAATGAATTTCTAAAAAAAAGGACTAAGTTTTTCAGAGCTTGTTTTTTCTTAGAAGAAAGAAAGGGAGTTGTGAGAATTATGAATAAATTGTGAGCAGGAAGATGAGTATTTATAGCATGAAATCGGATTCTCCTCCTCACTTTGGGATTCTTAATCCCAGGGGATTTAGCATACAGGCCTTTAATCCTAAAATCTAGCTAAGACATCCCTAGCATTCCTATCCCTTCTCAGAGTCAAAAAAATACTTAATCCTTCAAAATTCTTCCATCCAAAAAATATTCAAAAAAATCTTCTTCAAATTTTTATTCCCCAGCACGAGTCATTTCTCCTAAAAATCTGTTACATGCAAACTTTGCATAAATCATTATACAGGACGACTCAAGCAAAACCATGCAATCAACTCCCCAGCGGCATAGGCTTATACGACAAGTCCGGTTCCCCACGGGGTTATTATCATCAATTCAGGTACATTGCTAGTCTTTGGCCGGCGGGTCCTTCACGCAGGTCTAACGGACCTTAAACGACCCGATCGGAAGTCTGCCGGGTTTTAATCTTTGATTGACCTGGTAGCTACTCTGACTTTCGCCTTGTCCAAGCCTCGGTCAGAGTGGGGGCTCTGTAGACACCCACATTTTGACTGCCAGGTGTCTATAGCAGTTTCCGACAAACACCCGATGATGATCGGATGCAAACGTGCTTTAAATACTCAGAAACGGGCTCAAAATCATTGGCATTTGGCTTGGGCTCATTATAGAGTACATATCTCACAAAACGAACCTCAAAATCAGGCCCAGTGGGTCGTTTCGAGTCAAATAAGACTAATTTGGATCGATTCCGACACCAGGGGTAAAACCGTCTTTTAGCGACCGAGTCAAAACCCGGTCAAAGATTTTCCCGAGACACGTGAGTCAGCCGTGACACCTCACATGGCTGATTCCCACTCTAATCCTACAAAAATCAACTTCTCAAAATATTAAACAAATCCGTTTAAGGATAGGATTCGATCTCAAGTAGGAATTCTATCCGGAAACCGAATCGGATATCGACCGAGCACCAAGTACTCGGCCAAGACACCCAAATCAGCCGAAATACTCCTCCATCCAGCCGAGATTTTGGCTTCTCCACCAAGCAACGGAATTTGCATTCCTTTCGAACTCTTGCATTTCCTATCCAAAAACCGATTCAAACACCCGACCGAGTACAAACACTCGGCCGAGCAACACACAACCAGCCGTGTCCCCTTTCTTTTTTGAGAAGAAAGTGGAATTCTCATGCCTTACAACTTCTACATTTCCTATCACAAGCGGTAGTTCAAACTCTCCTAGCCAAGGTCGGGAATATCCCTATAAATAGCCCCTTGCACAACTCAGAAAATATGCATGAACAAGCATCAATTATTAACATCAACCACTAGCGAATATCATCAATCATTAGCATCCCTACACATCAAACACACATCAAAAGTTAACATCAAGAAACCGATAATATTCCCGAAGGAAAACCGGTCCATTTAAACCCGAAACCCTTCACGCACGCCCGAGCCGCACCACCATCACCTCACCGACATATACTCGACGCTCCAGTGCCCAAGCCACGTCCCGACGAGCCCTGATCCGAGTAGACTAAAACATGTAGGTTGAGGGTGCACAAAACCCGATTTCTTTCTTCTCCTTCTCTTCTCTTTCTCGTTTTTTTTTACATACGGGCCGAGTCGTTTTTTTTAGCCATTCGTCGAGTCTTTTATCGATAATATCAAAATTATTTTCATATTAACAAACGTTCTCAAAATATGATATCAACTCTTTAGTTGAATATCGTATTAAAAGAATTATATTAAAATTTCGACGATATTAAAAATCGTTACATCTTTTTCAAACCCTTTTTTTTTACAAAACTTTTTTATTCATTTCGAATATTCGATATCGATTTCATAATCGAATATCGAATACGACGAATATCGAAAAACATAACATCGAGTACAAATTAATTCATATTTTGTACGCGATTTATCAAAATTAGCGACTTCGAACAAAAATAAAAAAACGGACGAACCCGCACGCGAGCCGCGACTCGCGCACGGGCCTGAAATCCGGGTTCTTTTTTTTAACTTTTTCGTTCGTTTTATTTTATTATTCTACGAAACAATTTCTAAAAATTTTACATCTTTTCTAAAATTATTCGAAGTATTTGATATTGATTTCGTAGTCAATTATCGAATATAACGAACATCGAAAATATTAGATCGAGTACAAATTATGCGATATTCGTACGCGATTTAATAAAAGCATCAAATTTTCAAAAAACCGCTTTCGAAATCAGTCCCGAAAACAGACCGGGACGCGAGTCGCGCGCGTCCCGGGCGAGCGGCGCGGCCGACTGAAAACGCGGTTCGTTCCTCGTTTTTTTATTATTTTTCAAACTTCGTTTTTTATACAAAACAACGTTTTTAGCAATACTTTTCAGATTTCGATTAATATTTATTTTTTTCGATCTCGTATATTTATATTATTTTTACAAATCGATACTAACTTGTTTGTTTATTTTGTAGCAAATTCACATCTTTTTCATCATTTGTTTTATTATACTAAAACGAATCTCACATGCTAAATTCAACTTCGACGTTAAATTTTTCATGCATTAAACCGATTTAGCAACTCGTTCAATTCCTCGCATGTTTAGGAAAACAATGTTTGCATATCATTCATCGTATTACTAACGCGCGTATTAAAACATCATTCGATATCCTAGTAGAGGCCGCTAATGTGCGGGCGGGGTTGGGTGTTCTTAGTGAACTTCCCAACACGTACCCTCACCCCTTACTCAGAACCGTGGTTTCCGGATGTCCGAAACTATTGGCAACGAGAGTCATTCAATATACGATTAACCGATCAAGTCGGCATCGGTATCGAACTGCAAAGGGACGAGCCCAATAAACTCTGACATCGGAAATGGGCCGTATTTTGTATACGGCCCACTACGACATAGAGTGGGCTCGAACGGTTCCGAATAACCATAAAATTCGGTGGCGACTCCAACTTCGATTTAAATTTCCATTTGACCATCTCATGGAGATTCATTCGCCTCCCCAAACCCGCGCGTGGCCGCGTCGGGGTGGACCTATGTCATGTCCACAATACTCTTAAGATCTGCTTTTAAGACCCAGATAAACGCACGATTACTCTTATTTATAATATAGAATCATCACCTTATTTTAATTTTTTCGATGTGGGATAAGTTTAGGTTTGTAGTCTTTTTAAAAGCTTTTTAAGACTCAAAAGATTGTTGGTTGATATTTAAAACCGAAAGATTACTCATTTATGATATAAAATTTCATCACCTCATCATAATTTTTCGATGTGGTATAATTTACTTAATTAAGTTTATAGTTTTAAGAGCTATTTTTAAGACTTAAAAGAGTTTGTTTTTATTCTAAGGTAAAAAGGACAAACGATTACTCTTTATTTATATAGTCGAATTTGATCAACTTATTATATATTTTGGATGCATGATTACTCTTATTTATATAATAAAAATCTTATTTATAGACGAATGACGGCCAAATTACCAAATTGGTAAATAAAATGGCACCAATGTGACAAATAGGTAAAAAAAATGTCACTTGTGCCAAATTGGTAAAAAAAGTGGCATGCAAGTGACAAATTGGTAAAAAAATATAAACCGTTAAGAATTCGTATTTTCCACCCACTTTTTTTTCTGGTTCGCATCGGTTTAGTCCGAAAAAATTGGAATTATATATTGTTAATTGTTTTTTTATTATTTAAAAAAAATGTTTGCCTACTTCATCCGATTTAAGCGGTCCTGTTCAAAGACGATTTTTTTACCCGAATCTAAAAATGAGAAAGTAATGACAAATTTCGGATTCCATCAATTTTGGTTTCGATCTAGTTTTTTTTTTACCGATGTACACCTCTATCCGACATGACATTCTGAATCACAAATTGGTAAAAAAAAATTATCGGAATGGCATAATAAAAATAACCAGTTGACACGATCCAATCGAAAAAATATGAAGTGTGTAAAAAAATTTCGGGTGTCGGGTCGGTTCGGTTTGACTTATTCTGGTCGGGTCAGTTTTTGCCAGGTCTAATTACTATGGAACGAGTTATGTGAAATTAAATAGTGTACTATAATTTACGAGGGTAAACCGGATCAAGTAGGCAAACAATATTTTTGAAAAAAATGTAAACTCAATTAACAATAATTTCGATTTTTTCGGACTAAACCGATACACACCGGAAAAAAAATCGGGTGGAAAATTGAAACTCTATAAATTTCTAGTATTTTTTTACCAATCCGTCACTTGCATGCTACTTTTTTTACCAAACCTTCACTTCAATGCTATTTTTTTTACCAATTTGGCACAAGTGACACTTTTTTTACCCATTTATCACATTGGTGCCATTTTATTTACCAATTTGGTAATTTGGCCGACGAATGACTACACTTATTTATAATATTTCGATATGTGATAATCTAATTTAACTTTATTTGTAGTCTTATTAAGAACTTTTTCTAAGACTAAAATGTTTTTTTGTTGATATCTAAGACGAATGATTAGTTTTATTTATAATATAGAATTTAATCACCTCATTATAATTTAGAGAAATGGTTACTTTTATTTATATAATAGAATTTCATCGTCTTATTATACTCTCTTCATTCGTTCCCTATTTTTTTTCTCTGTTACCTTAATATTTATGAGGGGTATTTTAATGAAACGAGGCAAAGAGACAAAAAAATAGTGACCAGATTGAGTATAATTTTTTGATGTGGCATAATTTACTTAAATTTATAGACTTAAGATTGTTTTAAAACTCAAAAGAAAGGGGTTATAATTTTTCGATGTGGGATAATTTACTTAAGTTTATAGTCTTAAGAGTTTTAAAACAAATAATTACTTTTATTTATAATATACAAATCCATCACCTTATTATAAGGTGTCGATGTAAGATAATTTAACTAAAATTTGTAGTCTTATTTATAATATAGAATCATCACCGTAACTTATTTTAATTGTTTCAATGTGGGATAATTTTAACTTTGTAGTCTTATTAAGACATTTTTTAACTCAATTTTTTTCAAAAAAATAAATCAAAAAATAAGACTAAAAATTCATGACCTTATCATAATTTTAAAAAACAATGATATAGAATTCCATCGTAGTTTTAAAAAAAAACAAATTTTTTTGTTGGTTGATGAGAATTACTTAAGTTGGTTGAAGTCTAAAGAATTTTTTTTATTAGTTTTATTTATAATATAAAATTTTATCACCTTGTTATAATTTTTTATTTAAGTGTATAGTCTTAACACATTTTTTAAGACTCAAAAGATTTATGTTTGATGAAACTTTATAAGACTCAAAAGATTTATGTTTGATGAAACTTTATAATTTTTCGAATGTGGAATAGTTTTAGTTAAGTTTATAGTCTTAATTTATATTTTAAGATTCAAAAGATTTTTGGTTAATATCTAAGAATACATGATTACAACAGAGTATTATTTATAATATAAAATTTCATCAACTTATTATAATTTTTCTACATAGATTAAATATATTATTATACGGAGTAATAGTTAAAAGATTTCGTACTTGATTTTTTTATTATTAATGATATTTTCCTAAATTAAATTTTGATGCAACGGACTAATCATATTGCTCAAAAAGTTCATCCTTTATATATATACTAGGTGGAAGGCCTATGCCATACACAATTTTTTTTTTTCTTAGAAATAAAGGGAAAACGTCCTATCTTTTCCAATAGTTGATCGAGGAAGAGTAAAGCACAATTTTTTATGATTTTTTATAAATTAGAACTCTGGGTCTCAAGTAAACATCAAAGTTGGTACCTTTATTTAATTTTTGCTTTGAATCCATAGCTATAGATCTCAATTACATGTTCATGTTCATGTTCATGTTCGTGTCTTTAACTACAGTAATTTTGGTTGTATCTAGAATATTCAGGACAAAATTTATGTGATGAGATTTGATGTTTTCTAGTAATTGTTGTTGTTATTGTTACTCAAGTTTGTAACTTTGCTCAATTTTGTTTAGTTTTGCTTGATTTTGACATACAGTCTGTATCTTCACTTTACACTTACAAACACGGTCTTAGAGGAGGGATTTTTGTTTTTCTTTGTGTTACTCAAGTTTGTATCTTTACTCAATTTTAACCTGCTCTCAAGTGTGTATCTTTACTTAATCTTATTCTCTGAAACAAGTTCGTTTCTTCACTCAAGTTTGTATCTTCACTTAATTTTAACCGACTCTCAACTGTGTATCTTTACTTAATGTCATTCTCTTTACTCAAGTTTGTATCTTTTACTACTACTACTACTTAATTTTAGCTTTCATTCAAAGCCGCATCCTTGCTTACAGTCAAATCACAACTCTCGATCTCGATTCTATATGTAAAATTAAAGTCTTCACATTAAATCTTTGCTAATTCATTGTTAACAGTTCCAATATGAAGCAATACTAAGGATCAACCTTTTTTTTTTTTTTTTTTTTGCGTTTTACTTACTTGGTTATTCTGGTTTTTATCTTCAGGAAATTTGAAGTTTATTTCTTCTAGACTTTGTATTCGTCAAATTCTATGGCCACGTTTTTGTCAAAAGAAGACAGAGTAAGTCTTGCTTTGCCCTTCTGTTAATTGTTTTCCTTGTTATGCCAAATACAGAGTGCATCACTACTTCACTAGTCTCTGTGTGTATGGTTTCAGTTATCCTAGTACTCCCTCAGTCTCTGTACAAGAGTCATTATTTTTGTTTTGGGTCGCCTCTCTAAAAGAGTCCCTTTTGCTTTATTCCCATTACTAGTGGTGATTTACCCACCTTAATTCGACGGAGGGAGTATGTATTTTATGAAACAAGCTAAGCAGTGTCCGTGTTTACATAATTACTTGATTGTATCCAAGTATCGCTTATATATGTTTGTGTTATTACACTAGTTGTCCGTATTTCTGTTGTTGTGTTTAGGAGTGGGAGCTTGGTGAGGACCGCATTAGTGGACTACCAGATGACATTATATTGAGCTTCTTGTCCCCCATCACTGGATATCACTTGCCTCACATCCCTTCATCTAAACAATGTGGATGTAAGCGGGGATTTTATCGAAATCTTATTATCAAAAAAGTGCCATCATTTGGAACGGCTATATGTTGGTCGTTCAAGAATTTTGAGGAGATTGAAGGTTGTCGGTTTAGTTTGCAAGTTGAAGCGGTTAGCAATATGTGAGTGCAAGGAGTTAAGAGACGTTGAGATTGTGGATGCTCACAATCTCATGTATTTTGATTATGTAGGTTGGTCTCGGGATACAAAATTTGTGTTGAAGGGCATACCGATGCTTGTGGAAGCATCTTTTAATCGGACTTGTTTTGAACCCCCCGTCTCCATCTTCCAGCAAATCTCGCACATTGCTCCTCACATATCCAAGCTCTTCCTTGATTCCAGTGATGCCTTCGAGTTTCCTACTGTACTACCTCAAACTCTTCCCACATTCTGCAATCTGAAGCACCTGAATATGGTAGTTCAGTACTCTATATTATTAACGAGTATTCTTGACATACCACACTTGTTAGATGCATGCCCGGCGCGGCATGAGTTGAAGCTAGATGTTATATGGTTTTCAAAGAATTCGGAGGACCAGTCGTATGTCGTGGATGCAATTGAGAACTCAGGTGAGGATGATGATTTGGAGGCTTATTTGGACTACTTATTATCGGAGCAGCCACGAGGAAAGAATCATCCACATCCGAATCTGAAAAGAGTGCACGTATTCGGTTTTGGGGGATGCAATTACGAAGTCGACACTATACTATCCATTATGTGCTGTGCTTCCAAGCTTGATACCATCATTTGTGATTCTAACCGTTTTCCTGACGACGTCTTATGCTTATGCAATGGCTATGATGATGCTGTGTTTGCAACTTCAAGAGCTCGAGCCCATCTTTTTGCCAAAATTATTCCACCCCACATAACCCTACTAGTTATGTGATATATTGTACTCAGCTTGACATGAATGTTTATTATCGGACATAGATTCGACATGGTTGACCCCGTTTGCCACTTACTCGTACAACTGAAACAATTTTAAAATTGTTGGTTACTCGTACATAGATTTTAATCCTTGTATTGGGATTTTGTATTTTGGTTAAATACACGTACTCCTAGACACTCAAACCGGGATGTGTACGTCCATATCCTCTAGAGTGGTTAACAACTCTATTAAATAGATTTCCTCTAATCTTAATTAACCGTCAAACAAAACGCTTGAAATTTATCCACATCTTCAGTCTACAATTATCATCTCTTCTTCAATACCAAGTTATCACCTTCCTCTCTCTTTTGGGTAAAATTATTGGTGTTGTTATGTCACTAATAAACCCATAAATATGACCAATATAATTCACCATAAACACAACAAGCCTTTATTGAGAAAGGTTTCTCTCTCTAAATGAGAGCTCTAAAAATCACTCCTAATTTACCCCAAATCTATCCCCAAATCAATTGCTCATGTTCGTAACCCTAACCCTAATTTAGACATTTGATCTTATCGTCGTTAATGTCTGCCTTTTGGGATTGTGGTTCTTCAATGCTTAAGAAAACCCCTTAATCTCTCTAATTACCATCTTAAATCCTTTTCATTCTCAATCCTAATCCAGACAAATTCTTCAGAACTTTTGTCATTTTCAATTCTTCTATCCTTCTAGACCTTCTTGAGCCATTAAATTTCCATCTGCACCAGTATATCTTCTTCTGCAACTGCAATTAATGCAATCATATCCTACCTCGGCCTCATACATCATTCCATTTGCTCTAGAGTTAAAGATACTGTTCATTTCCCGATCAACTTTGCAGGCTGCTTTATCGAAGTAGAGGTCCTCTGTTTCCCAAGCCTTATTGTCTTCCTTTTGTCCTCTAACGCTTCGTCTTCTTCCCTCCTTTCCGTTTATTGGGCACCTCCCTCTCCCACCAATTCCTTTCAGCCGAACCCTATTGCTTGGTCACCTCTAAACTCTAGCTGCATTCATTTCTCATCCTCGTTTGATTCACTAAGTGTTAGTATTTAAAGGCATAATGGCCAACTCCTGGTTTCATCCCACACTGCAAACTCAGATCAGATATACACAAACAATTCACTGCAATGGGGTCGAATCCAACTCCTAACAACACTCCTAATAATTCCTATAACTCTTTCAATTTTAATAATAGTCACTGGGCTAAGGCGGGTCCCAGTATCCCCCGTATTAGCAATATTCCTGCTGAGGCTGATATTGGTTACGAGATCGATTTCTTCGACTCCTGGAGATATCCTCGTACTGGAGCTATTATTAGCATGAATTCGGACTTCCTTGGTGACTCTTTTGCCTTTTGGAACAGATGTATCTTAGGATACATGGACCATGGTAGATTACAGGAGCTTCAGCGCCGCCACTGTCAATGCAGTCATTCAAGACAACTGGATCTCAAGAGGCCCCATTATAGTTCACAAAATGGGGGACCTATTTGTCTTCCACTGTGCCGACAATGAAGACCGACTTGACTTATTGGAGCGCACCTTTATCTCAATTAAGGGTGCTATCATTGCCTTCTCACGATGGACACCTGAATCGATACCACATACCGTCCGTTTTCCATACATCAAACTATGGATTCGGGTCTGTGGTCTTCCATTTGAGTACCTGAATATGTCAATTGCCAACACCATTGGGCAGCTTCTCGGCCCCGACTTTGAAGTGGAACCTTTTGAAGTCGTTCCGCCTAATGATTACATTAGAATCAGGGCTACTGTAGTCATTGGCGATCCGCTAATGCCTGGTTTCTTCTTGGGATGCAATCAAGAGTACCTCCTTTGGGTACAATTCAAATATGAAGAGATTTATAAGTATTGTACAAAATGTGGTCGAATTGGACACAAGAAAGGCCAATGCCCTGAACTCATCTCTAGCATCACTGCTGACCTCGAAAAATCATTCAAAAAATTGGATCAGAAAGGTTTCACCATCTTCGAGGGCGTTGGGCGTCACACTATGTATAATCTTGATCTCAGAGCTATTTCTTCAACGACCAAGCATCTCACTTCCAGATTCCGTGTTGGTAGGTTCGCTTCCAGGATTGTTCCTGCTGACTATCATGTTGAGGAATACATTGACTATAACCTGGACCTTTATCCCGGTGGCAAAGTTTCTCCTGGAATGCGATTCCTCGTCACCTCTGTTCCTTTTAAAGGACAAGCCCTTCGAACTCCACATTTCAATGTCAGTCACTCACATCAAAATGGGAGGGTATATGAATTTGAAGAGCCTGATTTATCTACCAAGATCAGCCACTATAAGAATGGCAGTCGTGAATGGCGGGGTGAACCTTTTACCACCCCTTACTCCAAGAAATACCCTGAACCTGTCTGTCTCTCCACGGAACCTTTCTCTACGCCAATCAATGGGGATATGGAGTGGCGGTACTCTTATAATAAGACGGCTCTCTTTGCTGAAGATATGAATCATCGTCTTGAAAGCAACTACAAGTTGGCTTTTGCTCTCGAGGATGCTCGAGGTTATGGGCAAACTTTCGACCCTCCGCAGGGTTACTCTTTTCCTTTTCATGAGCCACCAATGACTGAGGAACAAATGAATTTTGAAGCTAACAACTTTACTCAGGCTGCCTACAATGAGGTCAACGCACCTTTCTCAAATGCTAACAATAACAGCAACTACAACTTGGAGGAAGATGAAGATAGCCCGAATGACGACAGCAGCATAAACACATCCACTGAAAAATCTCTATACAGCTCGGAGGAACATAACAACTATGACTCCCCAATAGCAATTTCGTCCGAATCAGATGCTGAATTTGAAGATGCCCCAAGTGAACCTGATAATCTCTTGAACCCTGTTGTCCCTGAGTCGGCTCCATCGGAGGTACTTCCAGTTTCAAATGAAACCCCTGACCCGACGGCGGCAATCACGAGCCAAGTAACCCTCAATCTCTTCCAAAGTATTGATCAGAGGCTCAATGAACTCCCCACCGACCTCTTCGGACCCTTTGAAGCCGATCTTATCAATCGTTCTGCTGAGAAACCATATGAAGCGGCAAACTTTAGCTTTTCCTCTCCACCAAGGGCGAATTTAATCCCGCCACCCATGTTCCTCAGTGCTGTGAAGAAGCCCAGATCTAAGCGTAAGTCTAGCTCTGATCCTGACCTCATATCCTTGAACAACAACACCATCCTTAACAAAGATTCTGCAAAAAACTATCTCCTTACCTTGGGGAAAAAGCTGAAATTCACTGAAGAATCCTCGTCGCCCCGCGCTAGTTTTGTGATGAAGATTTCATATGCTGATCTCGAACTGGAACCAGATGAAGCTCCTGATTTTACCGATTCTCGGGTTTCGAAGGCTGGCCCTCCTCAGCCTTCAAAGCAGCCATGAGAGGTTTATCCTGGAATTGCAGGGGTCTTAATGACCCGCTCTCCCCTGCAATTCCGAAATTAAGAGCGAAGGTCTATAATAAGTATTATGATTTCGTCTACCTATGTGAGACTAAAACTAGTGTCGAGTCTGCTACTAATATTGGAAAGTCGTTAGGATATCTTAAGTCGGTCGGTGTCGATGCCCTTGGCTCTAGTGGGGGTCTTTGGGTTGGTTGGAAGGGACTACTCTCAATGGATCTTGTCTACAAATGTGCTAATTTCATCACCTTGAGAGCGTTAATAAACGGTTCCTTTTATTATTTGCTTTTTGTCTATGGTAGCCCCTATCACTCTGAGAGACCTTTAGTCTGGGATCATCTTCACTTGCACATTAGTTCTCTTGAACATCCTATATTTCTTATTGGCGATTTTAATCAGGTGGAATACCCTGATGATAAACTAGGCTACAATTGCACCTCGCTTCGAGGATCAGACCGTTTTACTAGATGGAAAATTGACTGCAATTTGATGGACATTCCTTTCAAGGGTCCTAAGTATACATGGTGCAACAATAGAGAAGACAATAAACGAGTCTATGAAAGACTCGACAAGGCTTTCGCCTGCTCGAAGTGGTTCACTGCCTTCCCCAATATTGCAGTTAAACACTATCCTATTCTCATTAGTGACCATGCTATGATTGAAGTCGATTTTAATCTCTGTGCTAATAATAAACCTAAACCATACAAGGTGGACGCTTGGATATTTGATTTCGCCGAATGCAGACAGAAGATTGAGGAGTTCTGGAAAGATGAAACTCAATGGGATTTCAATGCGGGCTCGCATTCATTCAAGCTGGCTCGAAAATTAAGCCAAAGCAGACAACTTATGAAACGATGGGTCCCTCGATAAGCGTCAAGAATGGGGTCGTAAGTGGACTGATTTCGATGATATTATTGAATCTGATCTGGAGAATTACTTCACTAGCCGTAACAATTCCTCAATAATTAGCTACAACGCCCATCATCGTGAGCTTCTGGACTTCTGCAAGGCAACCAATAAGTACTGGAAACAGAGATCCAAAGTCAATTGGGATCTTAAAGGTGACTCATGTACTAGATTTTACTTTAACTGGGTTAAGGGTCGATCTTGCAGAAATTTCATTTCTGGGATTAAGCTTTCGAACAACGAATGGACATTTGACCCGAATTCAATCAGCAATGCCTTCCGTGATTACTACCTCGGCGTACTTACCGCTTCCTCGACCCAATATGAAGCTGAATCCCAACCACAATATATCGAAGATATCTATTCTAAGCTTCTCCCCAAAGTTAGACGTACGCTGGATCCTGATGACATTGATTTTCTTAGCTCGCCTTTCTGCCCGGGTGAAGTGCGAACTGCTGTTTTTCAACTCAGCCCACTTAAATCACCTGGTCCCGATGGAATTCCGGCCATTTTCTTTCATCAATTCTGGCATTCTATCAAGGAGGATGTTATTCTCGCAGTCTGTCACTGTCTTAATACAGGCTATATTCTTAGAGATTTCAATCGCACCTTCATCACTCTCGTCCCCAAAATTTCTAGCCCAGAACGAGTTGAACACTTCAGACCAATAAGCTTATGCAATGTAATTATGAAGATCATTACGAAGTGTATCTCCAACAGGCTGCGGAGGATCATTAATAAACTGGTAGGGCCGTATCAAAATGGATTCCTACCGGGCCGTTCATGTTGTGATAATATACTTATTGCCCATGAACTTATTCATAGGATTAATAGAAATTGTTCCAGAAACAGGAGCTCCATGGCTTTTAAGATCGATATGAGTAAGGCCTTCGACAGAATCGATTGGACTTTTCTCCGAAGAACTCTGGCCATTATGAATTTTCCTGATCATCTTATTAGGCTCATCATGAATTGTACACAAACAGTTTCATATGAAATTCTCATCAATGGTTCTCCTACTAAGAGTTTTAAACCGACAAATGGACTCAGACAAGGAGACCCCCTCTCCCCTTATCTCTTTATTCTGTGCATGGAAGTACTCTCTGCAAATTTGGAAGATGCTCAAGATGCGGGTTCTCTTCAAGGGGTCAGGGTTTCGAGACAAGGACCCATGATTAATCATCTTTTCTTCGCGGATGATGCCATATTCTTCAGTAACTGCAATGACAATTCTCTCAAAACTCTCAGCAACATTCTTAAGGATTTCTGTATGATCTCTGGCCAACAAATAAATTATGACAAGTCTGCTATTCATTTTGGAGCTTCAACTACAATGGCTAAAGTTCAAAAAGGCGTGCGAACTCTTCACATAAAGAGGAATAACGACATGGGCAACTATTTAGGTATACCTCTACTTGTTGATACTAATAAGAGGATTTATTATAATGACATCATCTGTAGAATAAAGCGCAGAATTTCATCTTGGAATGGCACACACCTTAACCAGGCTGGTAGATTAGTTCTCATCTCCTCGGTCCTCTCCTCATTATCCATTTACTTTCTATCGGTATTTCGTATACCGATAAGTGTCGCCAAGAGAATAAACTCCCTTTTGGCACATTTCTGGTGGGCGGGGGGCAGAGGAGACAGAACTGTCCACTGGAGGAGCTCGAAAATATTATGCCTTCCAAAATGCGATGGCGGTCTTGGTCTCAAAAATATCTCTTTCTTCAATCAAGCCCTTCTTGCTAAAATAGCTTGGAAAATCTTCATCAACAGCGAGTCTCTCATCAGCAAAGTTTTCTCCTCAAAATATAAATGCTCGATCATCAACATTGAAAATATGAGCAACTCCTCGATCAAGAACAACTCTTGGGGCTGGCGAAGCATTCACTGGGGGGCCAGCCTTATTAGCCGGCAACTCGCTTGGAGCTTGGGATCGAATAGCCCCCTCGACATCTGGAATCATCGTTGGGTTTTTGGGGAAATCCCGGTCCCTAAAACTGGTGTAGACATCTTCAGTGGCTGCTTCCCTAGGAAAATCAAGGATCTCGTTAACGCTGATGGATCCTGGAATGAAGCAACTATTTCGGATGTCTTCTCATCTTACTGGGTTAAAAAAATCTTATCAATTCATTTGCCCATCAGCCGTTGTCTTGCCTTTTTGGATGGCTAGTTCGGATGGGAATTATACCGTCAAATCAGGTTATAAGTGCATCTCAAACACCGTCAGGGACAACGAAAAGATCAACAGACAAAACAAGAACTTGGACGAAACTATAATCTCCTTCTGCCGAAAGACTCTATGGAAGATTAAATGTCCCAATAAATGGAAAATCTTTCTCTGGAGAATTCTACACAACTGCTTACCTACGGGAATGGCTTTCCTTAAGAGAAATATTGACATTGATCCTTATTGTTTCTTGTGCAGAGAAACTGATTCTGAGGAGCTTGAATCTGCTTCCCATCTCTTCAGAGAATGTCCTTTTGCCTCGAGAATTTGGCTTGGGGGGAATTTAGGCATCAGATGTCAATCCTATAATGATTTGCCCCTCTCACGATGGATTATCAATTGGATTCATTTTCTTAACAAACAATATGATACTGACAGTCTCATTTACCAATTCATCTCTACCCTTTGGGCTATCTGGGTAGCTAGAAACAAAAACAGGTTTGATGGAATTGCCTGGCCTACTGGTATCGCGAATCAAGTTATAATTTCATCTCCATTTACTCTCCATTTGAACGAACCCCATAATAAGAACAATAGTTATGGCAAGAGCTTTTCTTGGGTCAATGGTTCTCCCCTCCAGTTAATTGGAAGAGCCGATAGTTCCTGCCAGGTCATCGACATTGAATCCGATGCCTCTTGGCTCCCAAATACAAATGCATCTTGTGGCTGGATCGCTTACAACTCTTCCACGGGCTTCTATTCGGCTCACTCAACAAGCTTCAACACTAACTCTCCAATCCTAGCGGAAGCCACGGGGATTCTCAAGGCATGCATCTGGGCCTTCCGCGTTGGACTCCTTCACATAGCACTGCATACGGACTGCCTTAATCTCATTGAAGCTCTTGCACGCACGGACTCCCCGAGGAATGAGCTACGCGGAATAATTGAAGACATTCTGCATTATTCTAACTACTTTCATTGTATCTCTATTAGTTACATCCCTAGGTCGTTCAATAAGCAGGCCCATGGCCTAGCCATGGCTGCGATAAAACATTGATAAGTCTAGTTTTGCTCGATGCCAAAAAAAAAAAATAAATAAATAAATAAACAAACAAACAAACCCATAAATAAATTTGTGACTACAAAAGTCCACCAAGGTGAACCAAAATTCTAATAAACTCTAAATCGAATTAAAACTAAAATCAAGATTATTAATCCATGTATAACCGAATCGCTTCAATCCGATTCGAAACCTAAGTAAATAACTCGTTCGCTAGATCTAGTAGTTGTATATGTAGTGTGATCGTGTTTATAAAACCTTACTCCGTATCATATAGATATAAACGACACTCACAGAATAATTATCATCGATACTCAATACGGGAGCCAAAAGTGAAAATAATGGTACATAGTTCATTTACGTATTCGATCACTATAGTGGTACATACATACATGCAAATCCTTTATACTCTATAGAATACATAAAAGGATACGAAATGCAACTATTTGCATGCAATTTTATTGAGATATTGTAGTGGCGTAAACCCACGATAAACCTATGGCATACTATCCGCCCATCGACTCTAAATCTTTATATTTATGTTTATTATGTTCATGGTGAGCGTGAGCCTTCGTACCCACCCGGGTCTCTCTCGTAACCTCCACCATAACCAGACCCAGACCCATACCCGGAGCCATATCCCGAACCAGAACCCCCTCTATGTCCCCCTCCACCGCCACCCCCTCCACCTCCACCACCACCCCCTCCACCTCCACCACCACCAGAACCAGTTCCGGCTCCACTTCCGTATCCTGAGCCACCACCACTACCATAACCCGAGCCATAACCCGAACCCCCTTGGCCTCCACCCTCGCCACCTCCACCGCCACCTCCTCGACCACCACCCCCTCCGCCACCTAAACCTCCACTACCAGACCCGTACCCAGATCCATATCCGGATCCATATCCACTTCTCCCTCCGCCACCGCCACCCCCTTCTCCACCCCCACCCCCACCACCATACCCTTCACTACCTCTCGAGCCCCCATAACCCCCGTACCCAGAGCCAGAGCCATATCCAGATCCTGATCCGGAGCCATATCCGTAATCACTATCTTGACCACCACCACCACCCCCCCCTCCTCCCTCGCCACCTCCACCACCTCCCCCTCCAACTCCTCTAAACCCTCTAGGTTGCACCCTTGCAACAACACACAATAATAACTCCACAAGTAATAATAAAGATAGCAATGTAACCCCAACCACTTTGTGACTACCCATTATTACAACTTATTGTCAAATTAGAACAAATATACGCATACTTAGGCTCTTTTATGTAAAAACGACCTTGTTACAATGTATGTGTCAAAATAGAGAAGGGGCAATGATAATTGTCAGTGAAGATAATAAGGTGAAGAAAGTAAGGCGTGTGTATTTATAGGAGATGGGGAGGCATCTAGTAGCTTCTGGAGAGTATATATAGCAGGCCAGGGTTTAGGACGAGTGGACGTGTGTGCGGGAATGGGGTTAGCCGTAAGTGGAATGATAGTTGGTGATGATGGTGTGGCGAGGAGTGATTGATCATCACTGCATGCCATCATTATATTGGTATGTAGAGCATAGTGGAGTGGAGTAGACTCCAACTCCATCCATTCTGTCTTCTTCTATTCATATTCCATTTTCCCCACGCACTGCACAAAGGTTCCACTACCGGTCTGTCTATTTATCGAATCTGCCTTCCCCATCTAACATTTTTCCAAAAGTGCACAACCCACTTGCGTCACTACATACCTGCCTACCACCAACAATCACCGTATCCGTGTCAAACACACTATAATATGCATGTGTCCGACACCTCTACAATCTTGTCCGATTTTTTTAGATAATTGGAGACGTGTCGAGCACGGTTCGTAGTATTTGGAAACTCGTCAAACACACTAAACGTTGTTTATCGATTTCCAGACTTTAATAAATGACAATATTGTAGGGTAGGCTTATGGTGGCCTACTTAATACTCCTATAAAGACTTATCATAAGACTAAATAATTAAATACCGTAATAATTACCACTGTATTATAAGTAGTACGGAGTATAATTGTTTGAATATTTATCAAGATTTGATTTTTAACTTAACTTTGAGTTTACAAGATCACTTTAATTTTTATTTTGTTATTTTACGAAAATTGCGATAGTATAAATAAGCAAGTCTATATTTTAGGTACTTCGTATAAAAAATTTCAATTTTTTTTTTTTTGTTTAAATATGCATATTGATTTTTTTCCTGACGTGTCCGTGCTCTATAACGCTGTATTACGTGTCGGATACGTCTCCATGTCCGTGTCTGTCGATGCTACCTAGCAAAACTCTAATATCTCATTCATTTTAGAAAAATATTAGTCACCTGAAAAAGGTTTAGGTTAATACCGATCGAGTATTATTTTATTCTATGATTTGATTAATCAAAGCTAAGGTCCGAACATGAGCAGTAGATTTTCATTTTGCTTATTACGTCCAACTGTGATGAATTTAAAATTAGAGCATTCGTAATACTTCGTATGGTAACAACTCGGATAAGTGGATTGGGAATAGGATTTAAAGCTAGTGAATTCTGTTTTTTCTTTCTTTTATGAAAAACTATGAAAATCAGAAAAATAAAAACATCTTGCACTAACATTTTCAAAAATATATATTGTATTCTTTTTTACCATTCAAATCCAATTGATTTTTTTTCTTTTTTAGTCCATATTTTTTTTATCAAACTATCTCCATTTTACTAACAAATTTACCTCATAAGTATGTCATTGTAATAGTGCATTTTGGATGATTAAATACGAGTATTAATCTATCCCAAATTATTGTACCTTTAATGGATAATTAGAGGAATACGAGTATTAATCTATCCCAAATTTTTATACCTTTAATACTATTTTAAATTATTTTTTTAATCCTTATGCAAAAATGAAACGTACTCTTTGGATATAAATCGAGAGAATTCTGTTTGGCTTGATTACTTGAACAAATGTTGATGACAAGTGTTTCAAATGATGTTGGAGTTTCATGCAAAGTTAACGTGGTTGACATTTCCGTTTAATTGCACGCTTTCATTTGATTTACGTACTTGATTTGCTTCCATTAATCACTAGTATCATTGTCATTATCATACCATGGAATTTGCTGCCAAAGATACACAAAGTCACCGACCCAACATCTAATGAGTAACGACTTTCTTCCTAGTTCATTTTTCCAAAAGTACTACTTTATGTTATCAATTTTCCATCCACAAATTACCTTTAATTTTATGCTCTATTTCGTATTTAAAGAACCCTTTATATTAAGGCCCAGGAGGCCTATTTTGTCTCTATATTTCAGTTAATTTCAGTTAAATTAAGTTCAGTTCAGTTCAATCAGTTTCAGTGAAATTAATTTAAGTTCTATCAATTTCAGTCCAAAAGAACGGAACTAAGTATTCACTTTATATCACTTTTATTGTCTATTTTGTCAGCAAGTTATTGTTTACAACCGTCGTATCGTACAAACAGAGGTAAAATTAGCAATTTATGGTAGAATGCGTGATCATTTTAGGTTAGTTAACGACCATGTTAAGTTAAACCGTGACCACTTTGTAATACTAAAAAGTACGGAGTAGTCCATAATATTGTTTGTACTTGTTTACTGAGAGCCCTCACCAACTGCTCCAGCCAACTGTGTACTTTAAATGGAGCAACATAGAGTACTAATCAGGGACATCCAGTAAAGCGAGGGCAAACATAAGTGGGACAAAGAGAATACTGGGATATGCATAGCAGTGAAAGAGCAATGGAACACTAACACAAAGCACAAACAACACAACACAAGACGCCCCGCTCCCTGGAATTTCACAACTGCCTTATCATTTGTCTTAAGCATGCTAGACGGAGGGAGCTTACTTATACAAAGGGTTTGATGTTTCTCATGCTAGTTAGTACGAGTATCTTTGTGATTAAAACCATGAACAAAGCACAAGCAAAGCATGCAACATATGCAGTTGATCGAAACTAGGCATCAATGACTGATAGATTTCTCAAAGATTGTTCCTAAGCACATAGTAATGGACAATGCCCCAAATCCACAATGGAACATTAATAAGCTGTTGGTCTTTCATATAGACTGCCCAAAAGAACAATTTGAAAAACATCGAGAAGTAATGAGAAAATAGACAGTGTTACCGGGACATTACTTTCATACATTTGTTTAGGTTCTTGTGCATACTCACTACGGAAGAAAACCAACTCAACTCTAATCCGAGAGCACCCACCCAAATCAGAACCTAATCACTACAATGCGCCATCACTCTGAACAAGTACTTCACCTGCGCACTGGTGGCACGACTCCCCTACCAGCAGGAGGGCCACCACGGCCAGCAGTGGCCTGCAAAAAGATTCACAACAAGTGTCATGACATCATCACATTGAGGTGTACCAGAACATCAAAATATTGAAAGATTCTTTACTGACTACACAACCAATATTAAAATGTCACTACAAGAACAGTATAAAATATGCTGCTCCTAGGAAACAATGGCGAACTTACCTTTGCTCGCATAGCTACAGCACGGCCACGGCCAACCCCTAGAGAAGTGCTCTTACCCTGTTGTGAATTTGTGACATTAATTAATAAACTAATTATCTGAATTCTGAACAAACTCTAGAGGGAAATTTTTTTACAAAGTACCATGTAATGAAGAGTGAATAGTTAAATACCTTGATTCTGGCATCCAGACGTTTGAACATTGGGGCATTCTTCAGCATATCTGGTATGATCATAAACCTGAAAAGAAATTTCAGATGAAAAGTAAGCCCAATATAACAGAAAGTCAGCAACCTGAAACATGATAATACGGTAATTGGTTACCTGACTCTGCTGCCTCGAATGAATACATGCTCTAGTTGGGAGACCTTACCATCCTGAAAATGAAAGGAAAAAGTCAGCAATAAAAAAAACATATACTATCCAACAGTTACAAGGTAGCATGTATATTAACCTAATAGTGAACCATGGTAGCATTCACAGTAGAGTCAGACAGTGCACCCTGAGGCAACCAAATACTTGGTTTCAGTGACATGAAAGAACTATCATTCCTGACTTTAGTTGAGATAAACATTGGATAACATGGAGATTCTTTAAAGAAGAGAAGAAGGTTGAATATAGAAGTGGAAGACTTATGCCATTTGATTAAAGCAACATCAGAAGATTGTATACCAAAAATCTTATGTAGCAGAAATGCAGAATTTATCATCCAAAAGATTACCAAAATATTCAAAACTTAAGGAAAAGTACACATCAAGTATTTGAAGTTCAGGAGGATAGTGTGCATTCTGCCACTCTTTTTCTATAACCAATAAACTCAAACAAATGTGGAAGGTCAAATTATGCAACTGAAAGGCGTCGCAAAGATGCAGGCATGTCGTTGGCAAGTATACCATAATGTATCCTGTTATCAAACAAATGCATCTATCACATCCCCTAGTATATCAACTCTCAAACTTTTAAAAGAACAATCAACAAAAGAGAGCATCCTCATTCCTCCATCTGGAAGATGAGTAAACAATTCCTACGGTAAACTACTAACCACAAACAAGTAAGCACAATACAAAGAAAGCCACCATTCACAAGATCCTTTCTATAGCATACCCTATATCCATGACTAATAAAGAAAATAGGAACTACACCGACAATTTGGCACAATACAAAGAAGGCCACCATTCACAAGATCCTTTCTATAATAAAGCATGCCCTATATCCATGACTAATAAAGAAAGTTGGAAATACAACGACAATTTGAAAGCTTAAGATTTCAAGTTGATCAAAACTAAGAGCTTTTTTATACCTTAATATTTAGGTGAAAGGCTAACACAATTGCAGGAAATAAGGTTTGGGCAGTCAAATGAAATGGTGCAGTTGTATGTTTAACTTTTTTATTCATATTCTCAACTAGGAACTATCATCCAAATGATTTTGGCTTTCCATGAGAATATGACCACGATCGTCAAGGCTAAATTTGCAGGATTTGGTATGTTATTTACATTAATTTATCATTAGTGTTCCCCATCTCCATTAATCTCATAGATGCAAGAAAGTATTGGTTGAAAAATGAGTTTATTAGGAAGAAATATGAGTTGCATCTAACATCTAGCTGAAATAAAATAAACACGAATCCCCTTAAGTAGATGTTATGACCGAGTTATAAGATTGTAAAGGGTAGGACTTAGGAGATAATCAGCTAAATGAATCAAGGTTATGTGGTTACTTCACTTACTTGGATTGAAGACAACATGAGAGGACAAATCAAGCCAAACTTATATGCATGACGGGTGACTCTATTTTGTATCAGCTTTTCTATTACGAGTACTTTTTTTCATTTCAGTTAATCACCCATTCGAATCTCATTTGAACTCTCCTGCATACATTTACCACCCTTCGCGTATTTGCCCATCTTTTCTACATTCTTCTGCTTACCTAGTACCGCTTTGTTTTACCAACATTTCATCATTGTCTAACAACACATCTACCAGCCCATACATAGATATATGTCAGCCAAACCCAAATCATTTTGAAGTTGATGCTTCGTTATTGTAGTACATATTCTGTTCACAGTAACAATAACATAACTAGAGTGCCTACAAATTAACTACCGACATGGCAGAGTTGAATGATAGCATACACAGCCCCAGCAGAAACAGAAACCCAGCTCGTAAACTCCTTAGATCAGTCTTAAATCTAGTCTAACTAGATAGAAAGCAAAGGAAATCATAAATAAATCACTGCAGGCCTATCCTTTGGCATCTTTCTGTTTATTAAATAATTTATGTAGTTAGCATAATGCTTTACAAGCCCTTAAGCGCATGTCTCAGCAACACAAAATGAGGGTTTCGCTCATTAGAGGACTTGACCAAACATCTCACGACACGAGCTGCTAGACCACGGGATCGACCATAGCAACGCTACCTAATCATAAACAACCCTTCTAAAACTGACACAAAAGATTTGAATGAACACGCTGAACCTCCAATAGCCAAAGCCTATGTACGCAAAGTAAAACGAATCAGCAAAGGTTCCTCAAAGAATAATGAGCAAACCCTAGAAGATGAAAAAACTGGTAGAAAAACATGAAATTGATGTGTAATTGTGAGTAAAAAGGAAATCCGAGATGCGAGAAAGAAAAAGAAGAGACCTTAGCCGTAAAAGTGATGTTTTCAAGTTGACAGTTCCAATTATCTTCACACTCGACCATAGTTCCTCTGTAGAGTTCACCACTCTTGAGCTCCACTGAAACAATGTGACCAGTGGCTTCGTGCATCAACTTCACCGGTATTCCCAAGCTTCTGCTCATCTTCGATTATCGGATGTCGATTGATTAACTCTTGATTTCTTTTTCTCGATCTCCAGAGACTGTTTTTGTAAACCCTAAACCCTCTTTTCTGATTTCCCCGACTCAAATATCGCAATGGAGAGAGGGCCTCCAAAAAACGGTGTTGTTTACTTGTATCAGCCTTTTAGGGTTATAGTTTACTCATGTCCAGGCGGACAGCGGGACGTTCGGTTTGTAATTAGGTATAGCGTTGGAATTATGAATCAAACTAGTGTGTTACCGTGAAAAATTTCACGGGTTGTTCATTTTTATTGATATTTAAAGATGAAGGAGACGACTTTGATTTTTAAATCACGCGAAAGAGTGTGATCATCAATATGTGAGTTAGTTTTTAAAACATAATAATCTTAAAGATTAATTTTGTTGATATAATAAAACAATTTATTCTTTATTTCATACGTTACTAATTATATAAAGTACAATCAAATCTACTCATAAACAAAACTAAAATAGTTAAATACTATATCGTTTGACCCGTCTTAAATATAGTTTGATTATAGTGAAAAATATAGTTTGATTATAGTGAAATAATTATAATGAATATTTTGAGTTCGTTTGATTATAGTGAAATGTTACTCTCTATTACTTACTTCGTATTAATTATACTGAAATTTTATCTACAATTATTTAAAAAATATATCGTTATAAATGAATGCACTTCTAATCGTGTGAAAAGTACTATTTGTTGCGTGTTTTCAAAGACAACATAATGTAGACCTGATTAAGCGGTCATGAATAGGATTCAAACCAGTCCATAAAAGAAATACTCCATATGATTTATTTAATACTCCGTGTGACAATTTGACTCTTATATTGTTAATATTTTCAATCTTATTCAAATTAGTTACACCGTATCTACAAAAACTTTGTAAAAGTATTTAAACAAATAATAGTGTAACACCCGTGAAAAATCCACGGGTATTTTTTTTTATTTTTACTAAAAATAAAAATATCACGGGAAGGACACGTCTTGTAGCATCCTCGGCCTTCTAACTTTCGGGGACTCAATGCTAACTACAAACCACATCAAGAAAAAAAAAACAAATTGCAATACGTTTCCAATGAATTAGAGTCAAAGTTTATGAAAGAAAAAGATAGTGGGCGCTAATTCTAAAATATGGAGGGAATATATCGTTAATATATCAAAAACATGTTTAATCTTACCAATACTACGTATCTACTCGTATTTTTTTTAAATGAAATTTAAAAACTAAGAATAAAATTGTATTTGCACTTTAGAAAATTGAAGACAGTATACATTCTTCAATTGCGTTAATAACTCGTAAATGCGATAATTGTGCGTTAATAACTCGTAAATGCGATAATAACGCGTATATGACCCGAACCCCGTCTCAAAATCCATATAAACCCGACCCTTATATATATAGTTAATATTTTTAACATGCGTATACCATTTTTTCACGAAATCCCTTTAAACCCGTGTTTAACCCGAAAGCAAACCAAAACTGTGTAAATGCAATTTCATGTAACCCGTATTTGACCCGAAGACGGTACTTATAGGTCAAGGATGAGAAATTGAGTTATATAAATGCAATTTCTTGTTTTTAAGGGTTCTACTCCCTATAATCAAGAATTGGGTTGTTATTCTAAATAATTTCATTTTGTTTTTTTTCAAAGGCTTCATTTATTATTACTCGTAAATTCAACCCGTATAATTAATGTTTTTAATGTGCGTTAATAAACCATTTGATCCGAAATCCGTTTAAACCCGAATCGTATAAGTAATGTGTTTAATATGCAACCCATAAATGCGATAATAACACGTATTTGACCCGAACCCCGTCTCAAAATCCATATAAATAAACCCGATCCTTATAGTTAATATTTTTAATATGCGTTAATAAACCGTTTTCTCAGTATTTGACCCGAAGACGGTACTTATAGGTCAAAGATGAAAAATTGAGTTATATAAATGCAATTTTTTGTTTTCAAGGGTTCTATTCCTATAATCAAGAAATGGGTTGTTATTCTAAATAATTTCATTTTTTTTTTCAAAGGCTTCACTTATTATTACTCGTAAATTCAACCCGTATAATTAATGTTTTTAATGTGCGTTAATAAACCATTTGATCCGAAATTCGTTTAAACCCGAATCGTATAAGTAATGTGTTTAATATGCAACCTGTAACACCCCATATTTTTCAAATAGTATTAAAATTTTAAACATTTATTTAAACCAAGTTTAACGTTTGAAAAATTATTTTCGTGAATAAAATATTTTGTTTTCGTTAAATTAAAAAGTATTCCGTTATAAAAACGTGAGAATTTATTTATCGTATTATTAAAATTTTTATCTTTCGTTAAACAAAGTCTTAAACTCGAAATTATTTTCAAATAAATGACCTGTTGTTTTGACGTTTTCTTGTCTCATAAAAATTTAATAATTTATCGAATTCTTAAAATAATGATTTCTTATAACCTTTGTCTCGTAATACTATTTACCGTCTAGTTTACTTACCGTCTTACAAACTCGTTTTTAAAAATAAACTAGTTTTTTCACCCGTGCAAATGCACGGGGCATATTTGTTTTACATTGAGAATGATTTATATCCCTTTTATTCTAGTGTCGAAGTGTTCTCATCCATATGACTTCGAAGTGTTCTAGTCTCGAAGATGTCTGAGACAATTTCGGGGTTTTATTTAAACAAAACCGTATATAGATCTTTAAACCGTTAATTACTTGTTTAATACTCGTATCATTTATCTAAATATTTTTTAGACTTATGCAAATGATTAAATTTAGTGTTAATTAAGTGTTTAATTATCGTTTACGTCATGATCGTTTAATTGTAAAATGTTAATTATGCGTCTTACTTTTGTTATTATCAATAATTACCACCGTTGGTTATCAATTGATTTTTTTCCCTCTTAAATTGTTAATATCGTTAGTTACTTGTTTAATTATCATTATCGTCTTTATTATTAAGTTAAAAAATATAATAGAAACTAATTAGGAGGGAAGAGTATGAATGTCATTTGTCTAATTAATGTCCTCATTTGAAAAGCAACATACTAAATTTTGGTATTTTATAATTAGAATAAGTTAAACAATGTTTTTAATAGAAACATATTACTCCATCTTTTAATTATATTTATAGATCAGAAAACAGAGATATTTCGAAGTCACCAACGTTTAATCTTTCATAGTACAGTGATGAATAACATTTAAATAAGAAATGTCAAAACTCTTTTTCTTAGAGAACAATGCTAATTTGTTAATATTAGCCTACTTATTTGTTGAGTAAATTTAAATGTTTCAATTTCTCCTTTTTGTACCGTAACTATAATCATTAACTACAAAATAAAATCACTTTCACAAACTCGAACTAAATTATTTAGCTCATATATATCCATATATAGTTAAAAAAACCAAATTTAAGTACTATATCATTAATCTCAAGTACTATATTATGTACATTTTGACATAGTAATATAATTCACATTTTACCCAAAAAATAAAATAAAATGTTGTTTATATAGGGCATATTATGAGGTGTTAATGAAATGAAGAAATATAAAAAGAACATATAATAATGCTATTTTTTGTGATCTTTAAAGACTTTTCATATGGCTTAGTTATAAAATATTTAAGTGGAGGGATAAGGAGTAAAGAGAGCTGCCACTTGGCGGGATAATGGGTAAAGAGAGCTGCCACTTGGCATACTATGATGGATGTTTTATTAATTAACTCCAAAATGCTTGCCTTTTAATAATATATATAGATTTTACGATTTCCATTATTTTTATTTCCGTAATCTTATATTTCAACTTTTTAAGTAAAAGAAAGACATTTATACGAGAAACAGACCGGAATTCGGAAATTTGGATCTCCTAATAAGATCCCACGTTTCATTCCTACACTTACAAAAATACTACACCTACACTCCTAGTCTCCTACTCATCTACTCTATGCTACACTACCCTTACTCATCTAACCTACTATCTTTATACTCTTACACCTAACCTCCCTTCCCTACTATATATATACATACGCACCATACATACATACTACTACATTACTACATACTCCACTTCAACTACTAATATTACTACTCTATACGTACTACTCCGTACTTACTATATACTATATACTCCGTACTTACTATTATAATTACTCCCTCGTCCTTTTCTATAATTGGAGCATCGGGAATGAGGAGCTGCCCATTATTTGGCAGAATCATTTTTCTGGAAACATATTTGGGTCAATTCATTTCGACCTTCTATTCTTAATAACGTTAATAAATACTCCGTAATAGCTATTAAGGTAACCAAACTTTTCTTCTAACAACATTTCTTACATATAAGTATATTATGTTAGTAATTTAATAAATTGCTTATTTAAATATTTAGGTTTGTTTGTATGACTAAATTACTTATGTATATATAAAAATGTTACGTGATATTTTATTATGACTAAATTTAACTTGACTAAACTATCACTTGTTTAATTTATTTATTTATCACCTTTACATTTCTGTTTATATGAAAAATGATAAAATGAATAAAAGAACTTAAATTAATAAAATTTACTTATATCATTTTCATTGTATTTTATATGTATGTTTAATTCTATTTGTTATGTATGTTTATTCTATTTTCTATATATTTTGTATGTATTTTATATAATTGTAATTTTGGTCATATTTAATTTTCTTTAGTACTTTTATATTTGTTTATATATTATAGTAATAGAGTAAATTAGTAACTTGTAAAATGTTTTATTTTAATAAAATTTCACTTATTATTTTATATAGGTACAAATTTATAAATTTCATTTTTCTAAGATAAATGGATTTGTTTTATTCCGAAATTTTTACACGATATTTATAAATATTTTTAAAATGATTTTACGACTTAATTTATATTTTTCAGAAACTTTTATATTCTTTAGAAACTATAAATTTTAAAATAATATTTTGTTATTATTATACCTTAAATTTTAATTTTATATAAAACTCCATTATTTAAAAGATTTTACTATTTTAAAAATATTATACGATATTTTGGGATATAATGCTTCGGATGACATTTGAGGATTAAAGTCGTTTGTTGTAAGGATCCGTAGCGATCCGGATTTATTTACACTCTGATATAATTTAAATTAAATGATTAGATAACTTTCCGCATTATCTATTATTTTAAGTCATCGAAAATCCGGGTTGTTACACAACCCGTAAATGCGATAATAAGGACGTATAACGCTGATTTCAATTTGTGTTCTACTCCGTATGATTCAAGTCAACTTGACCTCAAAAGTCAAACACAAAATCATGAGAAGAGCTGAGAATTAAAATTTTCCTAAAGATACAAATAATAAATTTTACTTCTACACTTTCTTCAAAAAAAAAAGTCAAGCAATTAACAATTGCTATACACAAAAAAATTCGATACCAAATAAAATTAAAACGGTACCAACTAAGAAAATATTCAAATATGCGATTAGAATATAAAAAAGAAAAGTTAAAATTAGAATATTAGAAATAATTGTTTTTAAAAAAAATTGCAAAGTATTTAAAAATTTAAAAAATTTGGGTAATCAAAATGCAAGTGATGGAAAATGAGAAATTTACGGGGAAGGTTGAAGAATTAATTACAGGTTGGAATATGTTACTCCCTCCGATTTTTTATTATCTTCCCTATTTTCTTATTGGGCTGAAACACCCTTTCTTCCCTATTTCCATTCTGGGCCATCAACATGTGGTCTAGAATCATCCTTACATTTCTCTTTCTTTCTTCTTTTATTTTGAACCACACATCCCTACACCCTTATTTTCTTCCCCAAAACCAAAGGGGAAGATAATAAAAAATCGGAGGGAGTATTATTTAATGTCCGTATATTTATTATGATTATGTGAACCGTGTTATTTAATTGATGGTTATTTTTTACGGAGTATTAATACTAATTGCATAATACAATCCACATTATCGAGATACCAAGAAATCATGGACAATGTATCACGTTAATCACAATTATTCTCATATGACCCCGTCTTTTATTGTAAAAATAGGTCATTAATTCATTATGTATCCAGTAAGTTTTTTAAACGATAGACTAAATTATGAAAATCATTTATGTTGAGAGATATAAGAGTATGTCAAAATTATCAATCAAATAATTATCATGACAAATTAAAATATCAACTTATATGGAATAATTACCATACATAAAAATATGATTGATAAGAAATCATTCCATTCGGAAAATATGATTGATAAGACGTTTTTTTTATACTCTAATCATATATTATGATTCGTAGACAATTCGTATGCAATGTTACTATATGTACTCTATATTACATTTCTTTTTAAAATTGTTGAAATACATAATTATGGAGCATAATTTGTGATCCTCGATAATTAAAAATAATCACAATTAGAAATATTAGAAATCATAACTCGATATTAAATGAACATAGGTTAATAACTCAATTATGGCAAGATTGTCAATCAAATAATTATCATGAAAAATTAAAATATCAATTTATATGGAATAATTACCATACTTAAAAAATACTCGTATGATTGATAAGAAATTATTCCATACGGAAAATATGATTGAAAAGACGTCTTTTATACTCTAATAATATATTATGATTCGTAGACAAATCATAGGCAATGTTACTATATACTTCGTACTACCTTTCTTTTTAAAAATTTTACTATACATAATTATGGAGCATAATTTGTGATACTCGGTAATTAAAAATAATCACAATTGGAAATATTAGAAATCATAACTGTAAAAGTTAGAAATCATAAAAATTGGAAATAATCAGAAATTAGAAATCATAACTAATCATAAAAATTAGAAATCATAACCAGGAAAAAAATATTAGAAAATAGCACAATATTATACCTATAATCAAAATTAGAAATAATCACAATTGAAAAGTCATTCACTTTTATAAAAGTTCATATATACCATCGTTTGAAATATATTACACAAAACTAATTAAATAAATTTTCAAATAGTAATAAAAAAATTAATGGACTTTAATACCTAAAATACCTCTACGAAATTCACTATATATCTTCGTTCATCATCACCTGGAAAAAAAAACATCCTTATCAAAAATTAACAAAAAAAATGGCCTTATAAAAAATTAACATCACCATCTATATCGTCATATTTTGAATAAACATAAAACCTACAACATAAATTGCAAGTACACACATAACAAACATGCATCATAAACCCATGATTTGTTCAACAATCTTACAATAAAGAAGAACTTGAACTTTTACGGTTTTACCTCATCTTTTTTCTTAAGAAAACGGAAATTCACAAAAAAAAAAAAAAAAAAATAATTACCAATTAAATTATGGTCCTCATGATGCCTTACTTTTTCGCTGCCTTCTTCTCCTTTCTTTTACATGGAAATTCACGAAATAAATTGAAAAAGAAGTCAGATTTTTTAAAATTCAATTATCATTATCATCAATAAAATCAGATTTTTGATAAAAAGAAGTTAGATTTTTTACAAATACTCAACATAATATATAGAGGATTCTAGGAAGTGACTGAGGAAGGTGAATGCAGACGATAAGACGCCCATAAATTGCATCACCATGTCTGGAGAAGAATGTTGACGGCAATCGAGGAGGCATCAATAAGTATTTTGAATCAATAACGAAGGGGATTAATCGTTGATGACGGAGCATTGAAACACTGCGTACGTTCCTGATAATGATAATTGTTGGATTGAGGTGGTTGGGATTACCGAGAATGGGAAGATTAATTATGAATCAAGGTATTTAATGAGCCGGGTTGTTGGATTGAGGTGGTTGGGATTTGATTGCAATTGCCTCATATTGAAACAACTGAAACACTGCGTACGTCACACATATTGAACTAAAGAGCGATCGATAAAGATATGAAAACAGAGAACGAAGATAAAACAACTGGGTAAGAATTTCGGATTGCAGGAACGATGACGGGATGAGATGGAAAATCAACTAACCTGCTTAACATAATATATAGTCGATTCATAGAAGTGACCGAGGAAGGTGAATGAAGACGATGAGACGCCAATTAATTAAATCCCCATTTCCGGTGAAAGATTGATCTGATACCCATGTAGACGGCAATCGAGGGGGATCATTAAGTATCCTTATTCAATAATAAGGGGGATTAATCGCTGATGACGGAGCAGTAAACAACCGATTAATGATGCCTCAAAACCGAGAATGGGAAGATTAATGATGCCTCAAAGCATTTAATGAGCCGGGTTGTTGGATTGAGGTGGGTGAGAATTGATTGCAATTGCTGAAGTGAAAGTGGGTGAAGGATATAGAAGTGAAGTGGTAGAAATCTAAAAGTGTAAAAAATGGGACTTATTTTGAAATGGAGAATGGAGGTGACATTAAAAATTGTTTCTTGGTTTCTGATTTAATATAGAGAGGATTGGAGATGGTATGAAATTAAAATTATTTTTAATACTCGTGTTTGGTTTTTTTAGATGATTAAGTATCAAATTAAAAATTATACGAGTAGTTTTGTAAGGTATTTAATAATCTCATTTTAAATAAATACGAGTACCGTACAGCTTTATAAGTTTATATGATTTTATTATACAAAATCCAAAAAATTTAGTACATAAAAATAACTTAAAATAAATTCCACACAAAAAAACGTTGTTGACAATATGAAACCTCGATTACATTTAACCATCTTCGATATCTTTTTTTAGTATTTTTAATAAGTTTTCTCAATAAAGCAATTCAATTATGACATTTTACAGAAGAAAAAAATGGAAATAAAATCTAAGTACGAAGTTTTTTTTTTCAACGAAATGCGCACTTAGTTGCATTACAAGACCTATTGTCCACAGTACGTAGTATTTGACCACTAGGTTAGGACATCTTCGATCAAAATTCAGGTACGTGAAAAATTTCAAAAAAAGGTACATGGATAAAAAGAAGGATAGCGAAGAATTAGTTACATGAAAGAGAGGATCTCAAGCCTACGGTTGGGTGGGTTACTTCCCGAGATGGAAGGAGGGATTGGTCGAGTCTTGCTTCTTTTCTCGCGGAAAGTGTTTTTCAAGCTGAAACGATTGGCATCTTTAGGGCAGCGAAGTGGGCTCTTACCAAAGGTATAATTCACATTGAATCCAGGATGGACCGTTGCCGCCTTGTCAACCAATTGTAGGATACGGTTCTGTTTGGCAAATAGCAGTAGCAGATTCATAATAGCAGTTAACAATAGCAGAATACGGTTAGCTGATTGTATTAGCAGGTTTGACTATCAAATTAAATTAGCAGAATTAAGAAATAGTGTTTGGTAATTAGCAGATTATGGAAGAATCGAGTTGTTTTTAGCTATAAATTCAATATGCTGTTTCAATATGCTCCTATTAGCAGCATATTCAAAAACAGTAGATTCCGGCCAATATGCTATCGCAATATATATGCCATTTACCAAACACAGAAAATTAGTAGTTTGATGGTCAATCTACTATTTAGGCCGGAATCTGCTCATTTTTTTCTAATATACTGTCTATCAAACGAGACCTACGAGGTTGTTGATCATGGCATTTTAAGAATTATGCCATGTATTTTCGACATCCTTAAACAAACGGGCTCACTGTCTATCTCAGTTGACACGTTTGTGATAAGGTGGTTTTGTTTGGGCTGACAAAAAAAAAAAAGAGGATGAAGCATCAAAAATATAAGAAAAGAGTTGATAAGAGTAAAATATAAATTTCTCCATCAGAGTCTTAGAACCTTTATTATTACTTCCTCACAAAATCTTAGAAGAGACGGTCTCTCAATAACTTATTGAGAGATCATTCTTCAGTACCACTCTATGTACTATTCATACCCTTAAATGACAACTTTATTTTGTACCTGTTTTTATAACAAGCGTACCATCTTTATATTTGTATACTCTTTTATGTTAATCGTACCTACTTCTATTAGGTTTGGTACTGTTTGGGTATCAAACAATTATATACCTCCCGCCGGGTATGGCCGGCGATCCTCCTCTCCCGATATATGAAGCTCAGAGTGCCGGACCTGCACAGGGAGCAAACAAGGGCCTCGGAAGGGTTCCGAGGTTGCCTCTCCGACGCTCAAGTCAGTGATCTGGATTGGAGGATAGAGGTAAGGTTATGAAGGATATTACTTAACTTTCTAGAGAGATATTTTGTGTGGATGACATGTTGGTGACTGTTCTCCTCTCTTCCCCTTTTCTATATGGGTGTCTTGGGGGTATTTATAGGACTCGAGGTATGGAGGTCGGCTGCCGGACCCCAAGCTAGACCGATGGCCCCCCTCCGGCTGGAGAGAGCCGGTGGGCCCTGGTTGGAGGGGTGACGACTCGGTCATAACCTCGCCGGCTGCCGACCATAGCTGTGGTGCCGACCCCCGTCAATTGCCCCTCACTGGATGTCCGCCCAGGGTTATCGTGGGCCGCTTTCAGTGAAGAGTTCCTGGGTGAGGTGCCGCAGGGCCGGTGTGGGTTTGCGTGCAATCCGTTCGTCTTCCCTACTAGCCTAGGTTGTGTGTAGAGGTAATGATGGCTTTTGATTTCCCTAGATTCCTTTGGTGGTTGCATGCATTTAATGGTGTATATGCATGATTCTAGCTCCCCTATATAAGGTCTTCATTTTTTGCCATTTTTGGCATCATTTTCCCATTCCCATTTTTCCAGAGCTTTAACTTACTTATGTCGTCTTCTTCTGGGAGCAACTCTCCACCTTCCGCCGTGGTTCATCCAAGCCCTCCTGTTCGGCGCAGGAAACGTTCCCCTTCTCCGGAGGGTTCGAAACCTAAGTATGGACGCTGGATTTCCCGGGGGCCACCTTACCGCCCACCGGCGCCTGTGGAGGCTGCTCCTCCTGCCCCTCCTCCTGCTACGGGGGTTGTAGGGCGTTCTCCCACTGATGATCATGATCGCCCTCGCCGGCGTGCCAGGGTGCACTTCGGCGTTTCTGAGCCGGACGTCGATCCGGATTGTCCGTCATCGGGCGATCCCTCCGGCTCCTCTTTTTCGAGCAGCCATTCGTCCGGGCCATCCTGGATGGGCGGTCCTCTTTGCCCTAGTGACTCATCGGGCGAGATGGCGGAGGGTTTCGACACCCTTCGTGGGATTCGTGCCCCCCCTCCCTCTCCTGCCTCCTCTTCCCCTGCTACCTCGGACTCCTCTCTTCCTGATGAGGACACCGAGGGGGAGGATATGGAGTGAGGTTTTCTTGGTGTCATAGGTTCGGAGGGCGCCTTGTTTTGTCGGTTGGGGCTAGTAGGTGGAAAGGCGGTGTATTCGGCTCTTATTTTGTACTAGGTAGTTTTTTGTGTAATTTTGGGGGTTACCGGCCCTTTCCTCTATTGATGTTTGTATTACTCGGTTGTCGGCTCTCTTATCCTGTGTATGTTTGACTTTGTTTATTGAATGTGAAATATAGTACTTTGCGCCCCAAGTCACGCCTTCCCACTTATCTGTCTCTTTTTTGTGTTGTCTTTTCGCATTCTGTATTTTTGTTGTTGCATTGAATGCCAACTGCCCCTTGTCAGTTAATCTGGTGGGTGGCCCTAGGAGGTGTTCTTTATATAAATAGGGGCTCCCCCCCTCATTTGCCCCTTATTTACCATTTCACTCTCTCACCAAGTGTTAGAGCAAAACTTCTTTCTTTCCTTTCCTCTCTGATTTAGTCGCCGTCTCCTGCCTCGGGAGTCCTAGTTTTTTCGCCGGCTTTTCTAGGTTAGTTTTCTTTCTCTCATCTTTCGTTTATTCCTTTGCGTTCGTTTCGGGGAGGAGGATGAGTCGGGGATGTCGGAGCGTGGCGGGACCCAGGGTAGTGGGTCTGTCAGAGGGGCCGACGATTCCTTGTCGGGGGAGTCTGTGGAGGAGGTGGAGCCTGTTTATGCGGAGCCCATCCGGGCTTTGCGCATTTCTGCCGGGGAGTCTTCCACTTTTGCGAGGGGTGGCGGAGGGCTGCCGCCATCCGGCGTTTCTGGGGGGAATGTTATTGCCGGTAGTTCCATGGTTCTGCGCCGTCGTCTTCAGAAAGGGGATTCTTGTTTGGGGGACTCCTCTAGGGTGGGGGCGTCTTCTCCCCGTCCCTCGGCCTCTGTTTCCGGGCCGGTGGAGCCGGAGAATGAGGGTGTTGAGAGCAACCGTCGTCCTCTCCTTCACGCCAGTACCTTGGTCGATGAGGGTTGGCGTCAGAAAGTCCTTGATGTCGAGGGTCTCGATGCCGCTACAGAACTCTACCCTCTCGGGGAGGGTTATGAATACTTGCTGCCGGACCCGGGGCAGTCCATTTGCTCTCCTCCGGAGGGATGTGTCGGAGTATCCGTGGAATCCCTGAAGTTCGGCCTCCGTTTTCCCCTCGACCCTTTCGTGGAGGCGGTGTTCTGTCGTATGAGGTTGGCGCTGGGTCAGCTGACTCCTCAATCTTTTCGTGCCATCATCTCCTTTTGTTGGGTGTGCCGGTTTAGGAGGTGGAGGCCTTCGGTGGAGGCGTTTAGGTTCATGGTGCGTCTTAAGGCGTCGTCGTCTTCTTATTGGGCCCTTGGCCGGCGAGGCAAGTATCTCACTTCTTATCCTATCCTATCGAACTGTCACAAGTGGAAAGGTGCTTTCTTGTATGTTCGTTCGGCTAGGCCCTGGGCCGTCCCCCGGTTTTTCCAGTCGGATGTACGCGTCAATCTGGAGAGTGATAAGGAGATGGGGAGTTGTTTGGATTTGAGGGAGTCCGGCTTGGGGCAGTCAGATAGGGAAGTTGTGGCCGCCTTTCCTGCCGTTATGAAGTGGTCGGGCAAGGAGAGGGTGGCCGTTCCTTCGATATGGCTTCCTCACTATGATCTGATCACGAGGAATGATTTTCTGGAACGGGTGGGCATGTGCGTCCCTGTCACCGGCTCAGGTATCTGGCGACCTACTTATTCACTTGTGTTGTCTACCTTCCTTAACAGTTCTCAGACCTTTAAACCTCTGCCCATTTTCCTGCCTAACTTTGCAGGCGACAGGTCGGCTACTTGGACGCCTGAGGAGATTGACTTGTTAGGGTTGGATCCTTCTCTCCGTCCTCTCATTACCACGCCGCCGGCTCCCCTGTCGGACCGCTTAACCATCATGACCCACCAGAAGTCTAGGCTTTCCAGGATGAGGAGGGCGGCGTCGTCGTTCGGCGGGGCTCCTCCTCCGAAGAGGCAGGCCGTGGGTCCCTCTGTTGACCCGGAGGGGGCCACGAGTGTGGCCAGCGCGCAGGTTGATTTCGGGGATTCCGAGGTCGTCACCTCCCCAAGGACTACTAGCTCGCCGGTTGTCACTATTGCGGCTCTTCCCGAACAGGGAGGAGTTGCCGAACCGTCTTCCGGATTCCGGGAGGCGGCTGCCTGCCTGGAGGCCTCACAGGACCGGGAAGCTATGCGCAATGTTGCCGCCGCCGTGGATGCGCCTCTCCCCACCTTGTCTGACCTTTCTTTTTACAGGATGTTGGAGGGAGACGTTTCGCCTGTTGACCGGATTCAAACTCTTGCCCAACTGGATACCGTCTATCGTGGCCTGGGGGAGGATTTGTCTAAGGTTGTCCAAGCCAGTATTAAGATCAAGAAGGCGGCGGAGGAGGGCGCGAGGCTGATGTCTCGCTTGCAGGAGGCAGAGTTGAAGCTGGAGTTGGAGAAGCAATTAAGGTCGGCGGCTGAGGCGAAGCTGGAGTCGGAGAAGAAGCTAAGGTTGGAGGCTGAGGAGAAGGAGGTGACCGGTCTCAAGGAGCTGGAGACTCTACGGGGGGTCCATTCCTCCTGTGAGTCGCTCAAGAGGGATCTGGAGGGGCAATTTCAGTCGGTTCGTGCTGATATGGGGTCCCTTCAGTCGAAGTTGGCGGCTGCTGAGCAGGAATTGGAGAAGAAGTCTGGTGAGATTGCCGACTTGTCGAAGGAAGGTGACGCAGCTTTTCTAGAGGGAATGAATGCCGTTGTTGACTTGACGTCAAAAGCCCTTCTTGAGTATGACCCGAGTTTCGACTTTGGTCGGTATAATCCGATATATCAGCGAATTCAAGCGGAGGAGGATGAACGTGAGGGTGGGTCGCCGGTGGCCGAGCCTCCTTCCTTTCCAAAATAGGAACTCGGGCCGTCGTCCTCCTGTGCCTCATGTACCCTCAGGGAGGGAGAGGAGGGGGCGGCAGATGAGCGGGCAGATACTGCTAACTCCTCTGCCCCCTCATTAGGCTTTTGTGGATCTCCTCGCACCTACCCTTTTGAGGTTTAGGCATAGGCTTACCCTCCATGCTTTATCCTTTGTATTCCTTTTTGCTTTGTTTGTAGGTGGCGCTTGATCCTTTGGGGACGGCTGCCGATCTTTGAATTGTCGTAGCCTTATTTTGACTCATTGTTGTAACAAACGCCTGGCGCTTCTGACGCTTTTAACTTTCTGCTTTTTATCATTCTGTCTTGCTATGTTATCTTGTTTATTCCATGCTTTATTGTAACAAACTCCTTATCCCACTCTGGGTGGGGGAGACTTGGCCGGTAGGCCGGCAGTGGTCAGGCCACAGCCGGTTCCCGACTTATGCCCCCACACTGGGTGGGGGAGACTTGGCCGGTAGGCCGGCTGTGGTCAGGCCACAGTCGGTTCCCGACTTATGCCCCCACACTCTGGGTGGGGGAGATTTGGCCGGTAGGCCGACTGTGGTCAGGCCACAGTCGGTTCCCGACTTATGCCCCCACACTCTGGGTGGGGGAGATTTGGCCGGTAGGCCGGCTGTGGTCAGGCCACAGTCGGTTCCCGACTTATGCCCCCACACTCTGGGTGGGGGAGATTTGGCCGGCCTCGACTTATGCCCCCACACTCTGGGTGGGGGAGATTTGGCCGGTCGGTTCCCGACTTATGCCCCCACTCTCTGGGTGGGGGAGATTTGGCCGGTAGGCCGGCTGTGGTCAGGCCACAGTCGGTTCCCGACTTATGCCCCCACACTCTGGGTGGGGGAGATTTGGCCGGTAGGCCGGCTGTGGTCAGGCCACAGTCGGTTCCCGACTTATGCCCCCACACTCTGGGTGGGGGAGATTTGGCCGGTAGGCCGGCTGTGGTCAGGCCACAGTCGGTTCCCGACTTATGCCCCCACTCTGGGTGGGGGAGATTTGGCCGGTAGGCCGGCTGTGGTCAGGCCACAGTCGGTTCCCGACTTATGCCCCCACTCTCTGGGTGGGGGAGATTTGGCCGGTAGGCCGGCTGTGGTCAGGCCACAGTCGGTTCTCGACTTATGCCCCCACACTCTGGGTGGGGGAGATTTGGCCGGTAGGCCGGCTGTGGTCAGGCCACAGTCGGTTCCCGACTTATGCCCCCACTCTCTGGGTGGGGGAGATTTGGCCGGTAGGCCGGCTGTGGTCAGGCCACAGTCGGTTCTCGACTTATGCCCCCACACTCTGGGTGGGGGAGATTTGGCCGGTAGGCCGGCTGTGGTCAGGCCACAGTCGGTTCCCGACTTATGCCCCCACTCTCTGGGTGGGGGAGATTTGGCCGGTAGGCCGGCTGTGGTCAGGCCACAGTCGGTTCCCGACTTATGCCCCCACACTCTGGGTGGGGGAGATTTGGTCGGTAGGCCGGCTGTGGTCAGGCCACAGTCGGTTCCCGACTTATGCCCCCACACTCTGGGTGGGGCAGATTTGGCCGGCCTCGACTTATGCCCCCACACTCTGGGTGGGGGAGATTTGGCCGGTAGGCCGGCTGTGGTCAGGCCACAGTCGGTTCCCGACTTATGCCCCCACTCTCTGGGTGGGGGATATTTCGCCGGTAGGCCGGCTGTGGTCAGGCCACAGTCGGTTCCCGACTTATGCCCCCACTCTCTGGGTGGGGGAGATTTGGCCGGTAGGCCGGCTGTGGTCAGGCCACAGTCGGTTCCCGACTTATGCCCCCACACTCTGGGTGGGGGAGATTTGGCCGGTAGGCCGGCTGTGGTCAGGCCACAGTCGGTTCCCGACTTATGCCCCCACACTCTGGGTGGGGGAGATTTGGCCGGTAGGCCGGCTGTGGTCAGGCCACAGTCGGTTCCCGACTTATGCCCCCACTCTGGGTGGGGGAGATTTGGCCGGTAGGCCGGCTGTGGTCAGGCCACAGTCGGTTCCCGACTTATGCCCCCACTCTCTGGGTGGGGGAGATTTGGCCGGTAGGCCGGCTGTGGTCAGGCCACAGTCGGTTCTCGACTTATGCCCCCACACTCTGGGTGGGGGAGATTTGGCCGGTAGGCCGGCTGTGGTCAGGCCACAGTCGGTTCCCGACTTATGCCCCCACTCTCTGGGTGGGGGAGATTTGGCCGGTAGGCCGGCTGTGGTCAGGCCACAGTCGGTTCTCGACTTATGCCCCCACACTCTGGGTGGGGGAGATTTGGCCGGTAGGCCGGCTGTGGTCAGGCCACAGTCGGTTCCCGACTTATGCCCCCACTCTCTGGGTGGGGGAGATTTGGCCGGTAGGCCGGCTGTGGTCAGGCCACAGTCGGTTCCCGACTTATGCCCCCACACTCTGGGTGGGGGAGATTTGGCCGGTAGGCCGGCTGTGGTCAGGCCACAGTCGGTTCTCGACTTATGCCCCCACTCTCTGGGTGGGGGAGATTTGGCCGGTAGGCCGGCTGTGGTCAGGCCACAGTCGGTTCCCGACTTATGCCCCCACACTCTGGGCGGGGGAGATTTAGCCGGTAGGCCGGCTGTGGTCAGGCCACAGTCGGTTCCCGACGGGGAGATTTGGCCGGTAGGCCGGCTGTGGTCAGGCCACAGTCGGTTCCCGACTTATGCCCCCACTCTCTGGGTGGGGGAGATTTGGCCGGTAGGCCGGCTGTGGTCAGGCCACAGTCGGTTCCCGACTTATGCCCCCACTCTCTGGGTGGGGGAGATTTGGCCGGTAGGCCGGCTGTGGTCAGGCCACAGTCGGTTCCCGACTTTTGGTGGGGTGTCCATTCTTGGCGATGGGCGAATAGGGGCTCCCCCCCTTATTGCCCCCTGCTTGCTGGTCGAGAACGTAGTGAACGGGGAGCAAGTAGATAGTAAACAGAGCCTTCCTTATTAAAAATTTTTACAAGTTTCTGGTGGCAGGGTCGTCGACAGGCCCGATGGTACCCTGCCGAGTTCAGTACAACATTTCGTCCGCTCACTCATACGCAGTACCTCCTAACGGTGTCGGCGTTCCAGTGTGACGGTAAGTCCCGCCCTTCTCTGTCTTTTAGCTTGTAAGTACTTGGTCCTAGGACCTTGGTGATCTCGTATGGCCCCTCCCAGTTGGCGCTGAGCTTTCCGTGTTCGTTCGCCTTGCCGACCGCCGCGGATTTCCTCAGGACTAAGTCACCCATTTGGAACCTTCGGTGGTTTACCCTCTGGTTGTAGGCCTTTCTCATGCGTTGTTGATACGCTACTAAGTTTACGCGTGCCTCCTCCCTGGTTTCCTCCACCAGGTCCAAGGCTTCTTCCATGGCCGTCTCATTCCTGCCGCCCTCATAGTATTTGCTACGGGCGGAGGGAAGGCGCGTTTCTATGGGGAGGAGGGCCTCTGCCCCATATACTAGGCCGAACGGCGAGTGTCCTGTTGCCGCCTTCTGTGTCGTTCTTAGGGACCACAGGACACTTGGTAACTCATCCGCCCATCTCCCTTTTAGGTCCTCCAGCATCTTTCTCAGTCCGTTGAGGATTTGTTTGTTGGCCGCCTCGGCCTGGCCGTTGGTTTGCGGGTGGCAGACGGCTGAATATGCCACCGCAGTCCCAAATCCTCCTAGCCATTCTCTTAATGGAGGGTTGTCGAATTGCCGGCCATGATCGAAGACCAGTACCTTAGGTACGCCGAACCGTGTTATGACGTTTCGCCATATCATTCTGCGCACGGCCGGTTCCGTGATATTAGGGACGGCTTCCGCTTCTATCCATTTTGAGAAATAATCCACTGCCACAATTACGAACTTCCTGTTCCCGGTTGCTGTAGGGAAGGGTCCTAGTATATCCATACCCCATTGGGCGAAGGGGATAGGGCTCAGGATGGGCTGCAGGTCCCTTGCCGGCGCGTGGATTACTGGTGAATGGATTTGGCAATTTCTGCACTTTTTGGTTAGTTCTCGAGCGTCGTGTATGGCGGTAGGCCAGTAGTAGCCTGCTCTGACCGCTTTATGCGCTAGGTTTCTGCCTCCTATGTGGTGTCCGCACATCCCCGAGTGGATGTCGTCCAGTACTATTGCCGCCTTCTCTGGTTTCAAACATCTTAGTATTGGAGCAGCTGTTCCTTTCTTGTATAGCTGCTCGTCCAATATCATGTATCTTGCGGCTGTCGTGGGCATTCGTTTAGCTGTGGCGGGGTCTTCTGGCAGTTGTTTGTTCAGGATGTACTCGACGATGGGTGTCCGCCAATCGTTATCGCTTTTGAGCTCTATGTTGAGGACGTCGTCATGGCCGTCTTCGGACATTGTGATGCTTTTTTCCTGCCGGACGTCTACCCAGACCGAGCGTCTGATGTCTTGTAAGCTCGAACTTGCGAGTTTTGACAATGCGTCTGCCCGGTTATTCTGGGACCTAGGCACCTGCTTGATCTCGTATGATTGGAGTTGGGATAACTCCTCTTTTACTTTCTTTAGGTAGAGTGTCATCGAGGGCTCCCTGGCTTCGTACTCCCCGTTAATTTGGTTCACCACCAGTTGCGAGTCAGTTGATAGTATAATTCATTTGGCTCCGGCCGCCCGGGCTAGGTGGATACCGGCTAACACAGCTTCGTATTCGGCTTCATTGTTGGATGCCTGAAAAATGAACCTTAGCGCGTGCTCGAACTCTTCGCCGTCGGGACTTGTTAAGACGACACCGGCTCCGGAACCGTTGCTGGTGGACGAGCCATCGGTGAAGACCTCCCATGCCTCCGATGGGGGGTCATCGTCCTCCGAGTGGGAACATTCGGCTATGAAGTCCGCTAGCGCCTGGGCTTTTATCGCCGTCCTCGACTGGTAGGTGATCCCTAGACCGCTCAGCTCCACGGCCCATTTCAACATTCGCCCGGACTTCTCGAACTTTTCCAGTGCCTTCTCGAGGGGCATGTTTGTGAGGACGGTTACCGGGTGTGCATCGAAGTAGGGGCGCAACTTTCTGGCGGCCACGACTACGGCGTAGGCTGCCTTCTCTACCATGGGGTAGTTTTTTTCTGCTGGGCCCAACGCGTGACTGATGAAATATATCGGTTGCTGGGCTTTCTCCTCTTCTCTGAGGATGACGGCGCTTATTGTGACATTGGTGACAGCTATGTAGACATATAACTTCTCACCCTCGGTTGGCCGTGCCAGCGTCGGCAGGGTCTTTAAGTGTTCTTTTAAGTTAGCGAACGCCGTCCTTTGCTCTTCCCCCCACTTGAAGTGCTTGTTGCCTTTGAGGACTCCGAAGAAAGGGGTGGATTTATCGGCCGCCCTTGAGATGAAACGGGCCAGAGCCGCCATTCTTCCCGTGAGTCTCTGTATATCTTTGATAGTTTTTGGCTCTGGTAGGTCTTGAATGGCCCGGACCTTTTCCGGGTTGGCGTCTATTCCTCTAGCGCTTACTAGGAAGCCTAGGAATTTTCCGGACCTTACCCCGAATGTGCACTTCTGGGGGTTCAACTTCATTTTGTACTTTCTCAGCGATTGGAATGTTTCCCTTAGATCGTCGAGATGATCGCCGTCTGCTTTGCTCTTTACGATCGCGTCGTCCACGTATATTTCCATGTTCCTACCCCTCTGATCTTTGAAGATCCTGTCTACCAGTCTCTGGTAGGTGGCACCTGCGTTTTTCAGTCCGAAGGGCATCATTTTGTACATGAATGTCCCGGCGCTGGTAATAAACGCACACTTGACCCTGTCTGGCTCCCACAGGAAGACTTGATGGTATCCGGAGAAGGCGTCAAGAAAGCTTAGCAGGGTATGTCCGCTAGTGGCGTCCACTAGTTGGTCGATTCTTGGTAGGGGGTAGCAGTCTTTCGGGCATGCTTTGTTCAGGTTGGTGAAGTCGACGCACATCCGCCAGGCGCCTGACGACTTTCTCACCATTACCACGTTTGCCAGCCACTCAGGGTAGTTGCAGGTTTCTATGAACCCGGCTTTTATCAGCTTGTCGACCTCACACCGGATAGCGTCGTCTTTCTCTGCCGACATGCTTCTCTTCTTCTGCTTTACTGGTCGGAAAGCAGGATCTACGTTTAGCCTGTGCACCGTTACTTCCGGGTCTACCCCTGTCATTTCATCGGCTGAGTATGCGAAGACGTCGGCGTTAGCCTTTAGGAGGCTGACGAGGCGCTCTTGGTAATCGGGATCTAGGTCGGTTCCTATGAGGACGGACCGGCCCGGGTCTAGGTTTATCGCCATGCTCCCTCCGCCTGGCTCTATGCGCTCGGAGTCGGGATCGTTCGTTCCTTTTATCTTAAGAGTTTTGGAGGCCGGTTGTCTTTGCTCGGCCTCGTGGGTGGCTTTTCTCTTCCCTCTCACTTCTTCTTGTGATCGCTTGAGGGCTACTGAGTTACAGCTCCTGGCGGAGTCCTGGTCTCCGTGTAATTTTCCCTGGGTGTTCCTGTCAGTGACGTACGCCAGTGTCAGGGCACGTATGGATACCAGGGCATGTATCCCATCCAGGGTTATCCGGCCTATTAACGCGTTGTAGGCGGATTTGGCGTTGACTACTACGAACTGGGCTGTGGTTGTCTTGGCGTCAGTGTCTTCCCCGAACGTGACCGGTAGGTCGATAGTTCCCATGGGGACGACTCCGGTCCCCGAAAACCCGTACAAGGAGCCGGCCGTTGGGTTGAGATGGCGTTTCTCGAAGCCCATTTGTTCGAACGCCTCCTTGTATAGTAAGTTGGTGTAGGCGCCCGTGTCTATCATGCACCTTTTGACCGTGTGGTCTCCTATTTTGACGGCCAATACCAGGGGGTCACTGTGGGGGTAGGTCACTCGCTTGTAGTCATCTGCCGTGATACTGAGAGTTGGGATAGTCGTCTCCTTGGACTCACCGGCGTAGCATATATATCGGGTTAGCTGTCTCAAGTGGTTCTTGATCTGCCTCCTGCTGATCCCGGCTTCCTCCTCCCTTTTATCGATCGTATTGATGACATTGCGTTCCTTTTCTTTCTCGGCTGCCCCCCTGGTATTTCCGGTAACCGCACCTTGGCCGTAACTGTTGCCGGTGTTGGTATTGGTGGTGATACGCTGGCCTCTGGCTTCATATGCCGCCAAAGAGCCGCGGCGTATGAGGTCTTCAATCTCGTCCTTCAGGTTCCGACATTCTTCTGTTGTGTGCCCCGCCTGGCTGTGAAAAGCGCAGTATTTCTTCGGATCAGCACGCACTCCTGGTCTGAAGGGGCGCGGGACTCCCCATTTTTTGTTGTTCTTCTCTATCTCGTAAATTTCCGCCCGGGGCCGGGTCAGCGCGGTGTAGCGGTCAAACCTTTCTCTGCGGATTCCCTCCGACCTTCTCTCCCCGCGGCTCCTATTCGGTGTTATTTGGGGATCCTTTTGGCCTACCGGGCTCCGGGCTCTTTCTAAAGGCGGACGTCGGACCCTTGGGGGTGACGGGTCCTCACGCCGTGCTTTGTAATCCTCTTCGTTCATGTACCCTTCCGCGATTCGCCGAGCCTCGACCAGTGAGGTAGGTCTCTCTCTGAGTAAGTGGCTCTTGAGAGGTCCTTCTGTCATCGTATGGGTCAGGGCGCAGGCGGCTGTCGACGCATCGATTGTCCGTATTTGTTGGCACTCTAAGTCGAATCTTCTAACAGACTCCCTGATGGTCTCTTTTGGCCCTTGCTTCATGGTCATTAGATCTACCGTCACGATCTGCCTGCGCCGGCTTCCGGCATATTGGTCTATGAAGGCCGTGCTGAGGTCTCTGAAACTCCGAATGGACTCCCGGGGTAATGCCCGGAACCACGATTGGGCGTATCCTGTGAGAGTGGTGGGGAACACCCGGCACCATACCGCGTCATCGAGCTCGTACATGGCCATGTAACTTTCGTATGTCGCCAAGTGGTCTTCCGGGTCGGCGGTTCCGTCGAATTGGATATTGGGTACCTTAACCCTGGGCATGGGGTGCTCCGTAATGTCTGGGTGAAACGGCGATACCGTCGGCCGTCCTTTCTTTTGTGCTTTTACGCCGGGCGTTGCCAGTTTCGATTCGCCCTCCTCCTCTTCGTGGGAGGCGGACGTGTTTCTGCCGGATCGGCATGTCACGAATGTCTCTTGATCGGACCTCTCCTGAGGTACGGACCTGTTTTCTCGGGCTGCGCTGTTCGTTAGCCGGGTGAATACCGAACCTCGTTCCTCGGGGCTGGCGTTCCTTCTTTCACGTTCCCTAGGGCCTAGCCGGTCCTGGACGGTTTTTGTAGGCCTTCCATCTCTCTCTCTCTGGCCCAGTCGGTGATGAACCGTCCTTAGGGGGCTGTGGCCCTTCTTGGCCCTTTGGGCCCCGGGACCCAGCCGGTGATGTATGGTCGGGTTATGACTTCGGCTCCTTTCGCGGCGCCTGCTACTCGTGGGGGACTCGCTGCTCTCACTCCCGATATTGGACGGTGTCGGGGTGCCCGAGTCCGCCCTTGGGCAGGCCAGCGAAGGATCCTTGGATCGGTGTTTTGGCCGGCGATGACGTAGCCTGATACGCTCATCATCAGGGTGTCTGCTTTTTTCCAGGTATCGCCGTTTCCTTTCTTCCAGTGTCGTCGCCCTTGGCAGTTCGGGGAAGAGCTCTCTTGGCGAAACGTCGGCCCTCTGGAAGATCCTGGTGGTAGGCTGAGGGGTTTCCTTCGCGCGCTGCAAGGCGGGTGTTGATGGAGTCGTCGCCCCTAGAAGGGCAGCGAGGAAGAGCTGAGTGGCTGACAGCTGCTCGGGGGTGAAAGTGTTCAACGGAATGACTGCTGGGGGCGCCTCTGCTGGCGCGGACGTTGAGGCCAAGTGGCCTTTACCTTTGTCCTTGTCCCGGGCTTGGTCCTCCGGTGGGAATGTTCTCGCAGTTTCGAGCTCGGCTTCCGCCTCAACAGGGGTGTCTACGGTGTCGCGAGTCGTCATCGTAATGTTTTGACGATTTTGTTTTCTTAGAGCGAGGACCTTTTTTGTTCGAGTTCCCCACAGACGGCGCCAAATTGTTTGGGTATCAAACAATTATATACCTCCCGCCGGGTATGGCCGGCGATCCTCCTCTCCCGATATATGAAGCTCAGAGTGCCGGACCTGCACAGGGAGCAAACAAGGGCCTCGGAAGGGTTCCGAGGTTGCCTCTCCGACGCTCAAGTCAGTGATCTGGATTGGAGGATAGAGGTAAGGTTATGAAGGATATTACTTAACTTTCTAGAGAGATATTTTGTGTGGATGACATGTTGGTGACTGTTCTCCTCTCTTCCCCTTTTCTATATGGGTGTCTTGGGGGTATTTATAGGACTCGAGGTATGGAGGTCAGCTGCCGGACCCCAAGCTAGACCGATGGCCCCCCTCCGGCTGGAGAGAGCCGGTGGGCCCTGGTTGGAGGGGTGACGACTCGGTCATAACCTCGCCGGCTGCCGACCATAGCTGTGGTGCCGACCCCCGTCAGGTACCATTGTTACTTCCATTTGTACTTGGTCTCTCAGTGAAGTTAATGAGAGACCGTCTTTCAGGAGACCTTCTCTTTCCTGACCTTTACGTTAGACCAAAAAAGGGTCCAAAACTTCCAAATGTTCAAGGAGGAAACCGAGGATTGGAGGATACAAGGTCAAAATATTACAAGAAGTCAAGAACCTTGTATTATTGGAAAATTGAACGAGGTAAATTGAAGAGATTTTCTACGTGGTACCGTGTTCTTAACTTTTTTTATATGATATCCCTGTATTTTTGTAATTATACATCATATCCCTCACTTTTAGTGTATTATGTCTTTATATTCTTAATGACGTTTATTTTTTAGGGTTATTTCATAACAATAATACCAACTATGAGGGTGCTTCTTATATTAATACCAACTATACGTAATCCCATTTTAATATGAACTATCCCCACATTAATCTCTCTTTAGAACAAGTTACCGGCTACCTGATGAGCCGGTTCCCTTTTCCTTTTAATTTCTTTTTGAATTAAAGTCCCTCTCTCACCATACTCGGTACACTTCCTCTCTCGTTACTACGTACTCTTCTTTCGCCATTGTTGAACTCGACATCTCCTCTCGCCATTGCTTTTCTTAAATTTTTTGAAATTGTGGTAAATAAATTAGAGCATCTGACGTTTGCAAAAAAAAATCTGACATTTGAAGGATACGAATTAGAGGAGGATCCAGATGAATAACCACATCTCATTGTATCAATGAGGGTTTTGAAGGTTGATAATGGAGGGTGACTTTTAATTTGATGAATATAAAGGGGAAGAAGAAGAAGAGGCGCACCAAAAAATCTAGCAGGTCACAATTACCGGTTTTACAGGTAAAAAAAGGCATTGGTTATAAAGAGAGATTAATGAGAGGATAGTTCATATTAAAACGAGATTACGTATAGTTTGTATTAATATAAGAAGCACCCCCATAGTTGGTATTATTGTTATGAAATAACCCTATTTTTTACTTCTTTTTTCCGTTAGTTGGGTTGCTTATACTCCCCCCCACTAAGATTTTTCAACTTATTAAATTATTGTATGTTTTAAATTCTTGTCTATGACAGAAATATTTCTCTTAAGATTACGACGGGTCAAATATCTAGAATAAGACAAACACATCTGCCTATGTTGTATAAATATATTTTTGACATTTTCTTTCTAGTTGAGTAGATTTGATTTATTTTAACGTTAATGCCAACTGATCATTAAAAAACTCCAAAAAAAGTTAAAAAATGAAAGGAGTCATCCTTTGCACGGGAACCCACCGTCCTTCCTCTACCCAATCATTTCCTACCTCTATCTTCATTTCATCTTCCTGAAATGTTTTCATCTACGTGAAATGCTGAAAAGATTTCAACTTTCATTTCATGTTTTTCATCCAATGCAATCTCCCATTTCAACTTCATCTTCTTCTTTCTCCCTTTTTCTACATTGCAACTTCCTTCTTTTAATCCATTGTGGATGGTCTCAAAGAAACGGAAAATATCAGTAGGGAGACATATTACATTAAAAGTGAGGGTGTCATATCTTTTTTTTTGGGTGACATGTGAGTTATATTCATCCAAAAAGTTAAGCTGTACAGATTATATGGTATCCATAACAAACCATATAGAAGAACGGACCAAATTACAGAAAAAGAAAGCAAGACACTCTAACAATTATATCCAATCCTCCTAAGATAGAAAATATCTTCAGAGGTGATCTTATCCGTGTCCTTTATCTTAATTCTGGCCCTAACAGTATTGATGATGCCCTGAGCCACGATTTCAGGTCTTGCCAGCGTTCCGTCCAGACGAGCAGAGTTCCTTTGAAGCCAAATATTGTAGTAACAGGCGCACAACACTGCAGCGTGAAGCTTCCAGTATAGCAGGTTCGAGTTCAGCTTCAAGACGTATTCTTTATCAGGTCTACAACCTGTACTCTTATACACGCTATCCATAATGCATTTGCTATACGAACAGGAGAAAAAAGGTGGTTAATCGATTCTTCCTCCTGCTAACAGGTGCAACAAATCCCATCCTTAACACAACCATGTCGGAGTAATTTGTCTTTCGTATTAAGACCGTCATTCATAATTAGCCAGGTAATGTGGGAATGTTTGGGAATATTCCAATCATTCCACACAAAATGGCTCCAAGGAGAGGAATTAGACGTCGGATTAAGCCAATTATATCCCTCTTTCACTGTATACCCTAGAGAGTTTCTAATCCATTGTTCTTCCTCATAGGCACTCTTCATCTTTTCTTTGACTTTACAAATTGTAAACCTCATTAGCTAAAATTATTGCATGAAGTTGTAGCTTAAACATGTTGTTGCTTAAAAATGCAATTTTTTTTTGGTGCATACTTAAAAATGCAAATTAAGTTAATACGGAGTACCAAACTAGTTTACGATTGTACTTACTCTTACTCTACTATTACCGTTCAAGTCCAACCTTCTTTTTTATTTTTTTACATTTGGTTAAAATGTGTGTCGTTAGTTAAAGAGTTAAAAGACGGTGTAGGGGAGATTTACGAAAGCATAAAATCACTTGTCCGTCACTCGTACTTCTCTTTGGTATTTCTTCTGTTTCTCAATCCTGACTACACAACCGAGAATCCAAGATCCAACACCTCCTTCTCATCATCTTCATCAATCACGTACGTTTCCGCCATTGTTACACACCCTCCTCATAATCAACCTCACTCCATTCAACTCCCAGCAATGGCGCTCAATCTCCGCCAAAAACAAACAGGTAATTCTATTGTTCACCATCTCATTTCCAATTACTTTCAATCATCATCGTCATCACCATCAATATATTATCAAATACATTGATTTCAAGCTGATTTTACCTAATTCAACCTAATCGCCGTAATTATTTCGATTGCAGAATGTATAATTCGGATGCTGAACCTGAATCAGCCAGTAAACGCAACAACAGGAATGGCGAACGAAGAGATCTACAAGATCTTAATCTACGACAAATCATCACAAGACATTCTCTCTCCTCTAATCCATGTCAAAGACCTACGTAAGCACGGCGTCACCCTCTTTTTCCTCATTGATAAACCTAGAAAACCTATACCTGATGTTCCCGCTGTTTACTTCGTTCGCCCCACGCCCCAAAACCTTCAGCGCATCGTTTTGGATGCGTCCACGCCGTTGTACGACGCCTTTCACCTTAATTTCTCGTCGTCGGTGCCTAGGGCGTTGTTAGAGGATCTAGCTTCGGGGCTTATTAGCTCTGATGCTGTTTCTAGGGTTTCTAAAGTTCATGATCAGTACTTGGATTTCGTCACCTTAGAGGATAATTTGTTTAGTTTGGCGTATCGGAATTGTTATCTGGAGTTGAATGATCCTAGTAATGGGGATAAGGAGATTGAGGACATCATTGGCAAGATAGTGGAGGGGTTGTTTTGTGTGCTTGCCACGCTGGGGGTTGTGCCGGTGGTGAGGTGTCCACGAGGTGGGGCAGCCGAGATGGTTGCAGCTGGGTTGGATCAGAAGATTAGGGATCATTTGTTGAGCAAGAATAATTTGTTCAGCGAGGGTGGGAATTTCGCTGCCTCGTTTCAGAGGCCGGTTTTGTGTCTGTTTGATCGGAATTTTGAGCTGGCGGTCGGAGTGCAGCATGACTTTAGGTATAGGCCGCTTGTGCATGATTTATTGGGGTTGAGGTTGAATAGGGTGAGTGTGCAAGGTGAGAAAGGGGGAATGAAGTCGTTTGAGCTTGATGGAGGAGATCCTTTCTGGATGGCCAATGGAGGGTTGGAGTTTCCTGAGGTGGCGGTGGAGATTGAGAACCAGTTAAGCAAGTATAAGAAGGACGTGGATGATGTGAATCGGAGGACTGGGGGAACGAGTGGGGCCGAGTTTGATGGCACCGATTTGATTGGGAATACTAAGCATTTGATGAACGCGGTTAATTCTTTGCCTGAGTTGACGGAGAGGAAGCAGGTGATTGATAAGCATACAAACATTGCCACAGTGTTGCTTGGTGAGATTAAGGAGAGATCCATTGATTCTTATGCTAAAAAGGAGTATGATATGATGATAAGGGGGAGCATTGACCGGAATGAGCTTATGAGTGTGTTTAATGGGAAGGGGACTAAGACGGATAAGCTGCGTTTTGCAATCATGTATCTTATTTCTCTTGAGAATATTCCTCAGCTCGAGATGGAAATGGTGGAAACTGCTCTAAGAGAAGCCGATGTTGACGCTAGTGCATTTCAGTATGTGAAAAAAATCAAGTCTTTGAATGTGTCATTGGCTTCTGCTAGCTCTGCAAGCAGAGGTAACATTGTCGACTGGGCTGAGAAGCTCTATGGGCAGTCTATCAGCGCTGTGACCGCTGGTGTGAAGAACTTGCTATCAAGTGACCGCCAGCTGGCATTAGCGAGGACAGTTGAAGCATTGATGGAAGGGAGACCAAACCCAGAAACCGATTCCTACATGTTGTTTGACCCTCGTGCCCCAAAGTCCAGTTCTGGTAGCCATATCAGAGGACCCTTTAAGGAGGCCATTGTATTCATGGTTGGAGGTGGTAATTATGTGGAGCATGGAAGCTTGCAAGAGCTAGCACAACGTCAGCAACCCACAAAACACATCATCTATGGAACAACAGAAATTCTGACGGGGTCAGAGTTTGTCGAACAGCTTGCCCTCCTAGGAAAGAAGATGGGATTCGGCGGCAGCAATGCTTCTGCTCCTGTTGCTCACTGACAAGCATGTGACGATGTTACTCTACTGTACTTTTGGAAGGCGAAATCAAAATGACGGATAGCAAAAGGTCCATGTTGGATAACAGTGGTGTGAATGAGGCGTCTTGTGGAAGGACATGCTAGTTCGTAAAGTGAGTAGATTTCGGCCCCTTGATACTCTTTTTCGATATCTTCTGATGTATTTGAATATGGAAAAATGATTTTTCGCGTAATCTTTCTTTTTCCTTTCTTCAGTTTTTTTACTAGTACTACATATAATACATTATATTTGCTGTATCTGAAACATTTTGTTCAAAGTTAAATTCAAAATTTTAATGCTCTTCAGCTCTTGTGTGACTAAAATTTTGATTGTGGAATATGGTTTATGTACTTGTACCAGAACTCACTGAGACATCAAATTGACATGCTGGGTAATAGTAGTAGTCTTTTTGTGTACATCTAAATCCAACTACCCAAGGCAGGCTGTATATAGCAGCCCCCCTCAACTCTGTCCCTTGATTGAACCCTTGAGGCACGGTGCTGTCGATTTGGTTTCTGCATGCTTTCTGATGCAAGGCAGTTCAGTCTGTTTGCTCGTTTTTTGGAGCCAGGAACCTGGATTCCATTGGTACCATGTTAGTTTTGACTGTGGCCAATGATACACAGTTCCTCGAAAAATCCCAGCTATACCACCCACTGTGGCACTCCTGTCAGACTAACACTAACGTTTGTCACTTTATCTTCCATCCATAAGCTCGACCACCATACTAACATCCATCATTATGCTCCACCACGCTCTGGCTCCATCAGTCCATCCACTCTTAGCACCAAAGTTGAAACAAAACACCAGAAAACCGAGCTCCACCAAACTATACCCATCTCCTTTCGCCTTGTTGCAGCACCGAACCGACACCAAAAGTGAGCCTAACACTCACCTGCCTTTGGGCTTCAGCTCATTGAAACAGAAACCCCCCCTCTTTCCTTTCATTTGCTTCGCACCACCATGGCCTCCTCTAGCTCTCGCTGCAAACCAAGTTTAGCAAAAAAAAAATCGAGAATTGATTTATTTCTAAACTTGAAGGCACTAGTTTTAAAAAAAATCTATAGAAGACTGAAATTATAAGAGCCAAAGTGATTTTATTAGGATTAAAGTGAATTTGCATAGAAAAAACATGACCTTAATGTTTTTCTTAAAACAAAAAAAAACTAGTGGTAACATATTCTAGAGTCCGGATCGAAAATGTCTTGGCCTAATGGCTAAGAGTAGGTACCCTTGGATAGTAGGTCTTGGATTCGAATCTCTTTCTTCTATATTGTAATGCGATTAAGTACAGTAAAAAAAAAAAAAAAAAATCTAGAGCCCGCAATCCAATGGAATGTGTCAGATAATAACAGGCCCATACGGCATACGGCCATACCAAGAACAGCAACATATAAACATATTTCCCTTCCTCTTTCCCCCTCCCAACTTTTCATGGCCTCCAATCGCCATTTCTAAATCATTCGATAATACTAACCTCCATTCATTCAATTCCGCCCACACAAAAATGGCAAGACGGCAGAGCATCACAACCCTGACCCAACTCCTGAAAACCTATACCCCGTTGCCGAACAAACCCCAGCACGGGCGGTCGGTAACCTACATGCCCCGACCCGGGGACGGGACCCCGCGGCAGGTAACCCTGGTACCGGGCGACGGAATCGGACCCCTGGTGACGAACGCGGTGGAGCAGGTGCTGGAGGCGATGCACGCCCCGGTGTACTTCGAGAGATTCGACGACATCCACGGCGACATGAAGAAGATTCCGGAGTCCCTGATCGAGTCGATACGGCGGAACAAGGTGTGCATAAAGGGAGGGCTGATGACGCCGGTGGGTGGCGGGGTGAGCTCCCTCAATATGCAGCTGCGGAGGGAGCTTGATTTGTACGCCTCCCTCGTTCACTGCTTTAATCTCAAAGGCCTCCCCACCCGACACGAGAATGTCGACATTGTTGTGATTAGGGAGAATACTGAGGGCGAGTATTCTGGGTTGGAGCATGAGGTTGTTCCTGGTGTTGTTGAGTCTCTCAAGGTATAATACACACACACACACACTCTTATTCATTCACATTCACATTCACATTCTCATTCTCATTCATTCATTCTCTCTGTTTCCGTCATTTGTTTGTATTTCACAACTCGCTGGACAAACCCGTCTCATAAGAGAATTTGTGTTCCACTGAATGTTTGAGTTGGGATAATCAAAAAAAGAACTTTGTAGGTAAGGTATGTTAGTTTTGAGACCGAGTGTAGGTATACTTTCAGGACCTCAGGGGTAAGGTTGGGATTGAATACACCAGACTACGCCGTAGCCTTGTTGAGGCGAGGAGGGTGTGGTTGTTATTTAAAGGCATAATCTTGCTCAGTAGTGACAGTCATCGCCTTTATTTGGCTTGTAAAGAGTGTGCATTTGTGCTCGTCATGTCTGTGAGGTGTGAAGAGACCAACTAAATTTCTGATAATGCTGACAATTTATAGGTTTGAATCAAGAGCTAACAGTCTTTCGTGTTTTTTGGCTGTTTCTCGTCGTAATATATATGCAACAAATGAAGTGAAATAGTTCTCCTGAGCTGATTGATTCCCATGTATGCACTAAAATGGAACATATCAAGTGCAGGCTTCTTAGCCCAAAAGTTAAATAATTGATCAGTTGGTAATACAAAAAGTAGAAATCTGGGTGAAAAGTCCATGCCTACATTTTTGTTGGAGCTGTGTATCTCACTGTATAGCTGCAGTTTTCGTGCTTCCATCAACTAGTTTATGAGTTATAGGCATTTTTCTGTATTGTTGCTCTTACGACTTTCCTGATGTGCTTATCATGTTCAACTGTCCGCAAGTCTCTTTTAGGTGACATCAGTTGTTTTTCAAGTGTTCAATGTTTGAACTTTGACTCTCAATTTATGATGTCCAATACTCCCTCCCTTCAAATCCACTCTTCCTCTTTTTTTTGGACACTATTCATGGTTAAGGAGAATCTTAAGCGAAAATATACCCATATGGGATCTTGTTTGATTTGTCTAGGTAGTACGGAGTACATTATTAATACGAAGTATGAAACTTCTATAATTTTTACCAATATATAAAGAAAGATATAAACGACACAAAATGCGCATTTGCAAACGTGAAAAGCATAGGGAAGAGTGGGTTTGAAGGGAGGGAGTATCAACTTATAGAGATATTATGAGAAGATATTATAATTAGAAGTCCTGTCATATTAATTTATATATGGTGTCTTTTCTGGATTATTGCATTATTAATTTTGAAAATTGGAGCCTAAAGCTATTTTGTGTACTAGGTGATAACAAAGTTCTGTTCTGAACGTATTGCAAAGTATGCATTTGAATATGCCTACTTGAACAACAGAAAGAAAGTTACTGCTGTGCACAAAGCCAACATCATGAAACTTGCAGATGGCCTTTTCTTAGAATCATGCCGTGAAATTGCAAAGAAATACCCTGGCATTGAGTACAACGAGATTATTGTGGATAACTGCTGCATGCAGCTTGTGGCAAAGCCTGAGCAGTTTGACGTTATGGTTAGTATTCTAACCCCAATATTCTTTCTTAGTTCAAAGTTAACTTCATTGTTCCTTGTTTGTTATTCAATGCTTTATTGTACTTGCTTTCTACGCTTATCTTCTGAACAGTCAGATAAATTTTACTTCAGGGGTAAGAATGGTGTTTCCTTCCCATTTATCGTAGCATGCCTATTTTTTCTCTTCTAAGTAATGGATCTGCATTTGTTGCTCGTATTTTGTGCATACATCTTCAAAATTACACCCAGGTGTCCAGGAATGCCCGTCTTTTTCTCAAAGGAATAGTTACAATCTGAACTTCGTTAATTTTTCGTGAACCAGAATGTTAACACTCTAATTGAAAAGCTTCTTTTAATGGGTGTATGTATATATAGTAACTAATCATCACATACAAATTCTTCACCTTACTGCTGCGACCCTGTTCAGTTCTCTACTGGGGCACAGTGTGCTACCTGATGATCCTTGCTGTAGTATCTCACACAATTGCTGGTGGACCAGAATATTAACACTCTAATTGAAAAGCATATAATTGTTTTGTGTGTAACAGGTTACTCCCAACTTATATGGTAATCTAGTCTCTAATGTAGCTGCTGGTATTGCTGGCGGGACAGGCGTCATGCCAGGAGGTATACTCTACCTTTCTAGTTTTACATATGCTTTTTTATGTGTTCATAAGAAGGTTCACAGTTTCACCTCTTAAGTTATAAACATGATATATCTGCTCTTAATGTGTAATCTCTGGCCTGCACGTATACTTACCCTATCTGGATGACCCTACATAGACCCGAAATGCATATTCGGAGCCAGAAAATGATTTGACTTGAGAATTACTCTGTATCTCTTCAAAATGACCCATTTGTAAGGTCTAGCTCATTAACGAAGCAGTTTGAGATTAAGAAATTTAGTGTTCATACAAACTGGTTAAGCTTTGGCCCTTGTTAACTTGGGTTATACATATATATATTATAGGTAATGTCGGGGCTGATCATGCGGTGTTCGAGCAAGGTGCATCTGCAGGAAATGTTGGAAAGCGGGATATGGTTGAGGAGAAGAAAGCAAATCCTGTCGCTCTACTCCTGTCATCAGCCATGATGTTGAGGCATCTGCAGTTCCCTTCATTTGCAGATCGGTTGGAGACTTCTGTGCAACGCGTAATCGAAGAAGGTAAACACAGAACAAAGGATCTTGGTGGGAACAGTTCTACTCAAGAAATCGTTGATGCTGTCATAGCCAACCTGGATTGATGATTCCCCACTCTTTCCCTGACCGACCACATTCTCTTTGGTTTTTGCCTAATTCTTTTGAGGGGAATAATAGTTTTTCGGCAGATACTTCTTGACTTGGTATTGAGTTCTTGTTGGATATAATTCATCCACACCTAGATGTGCTTTCTTTTAGGTGTTTTTTTTCTTAGCAGTTATCCATAGTACAGTAGTAGTACTAATACTGAATCGCTTCAATAAGGAATGGCTTTCTAAACTTGTGGGTCTCTTGTTTAGACGATGTTTGAATCTCTTTGATGGGTAGATTTTGAATTTCAGTAAATACTTGTACACGTTTGAGGCCGAGCTTTCTCTTGGAACTAGGTACCACATGAATACTATCAGAAGTGTAGGAAACTACGCATACTTGAGAAATGTTGGCTGCTTATATATGAATATGGAATAGGGGTTATATACATTCAAGTGAACTGCTGCCTTCTTAGTGTTGGGATTGAAATTTTTGGCATGTCAATCATAAATTTATCTGAGTGTCTGATATGGGATCTGATTTTGTTAAGGCTTTACCTGTGGCCTGTTGTGCTATACTGCTATGGTATTAAAATTTCAGTGTTTTGTTATCGGTGGCTGCGGTCCAATTCCCTTTAAACGTGGTTCAGGCTGACGTTATTGTGGTCAATGACACCCTCGGTACCAACACTGTTAAATTCTCGTCACTGATGATATCACTTTTCGATGATAGTTGGGCAATTTGTATCAACGGACATGATCCAACTTAAAACTCAGTCCCGCTTTTTCGCATTACAGAAAATTAATAACTTGGTACGTCGTGACAAATCGATGTCATTTATTTTGCAGTTTCGAGTATCAGGTTTTTCAGCACATCAGGTTTTCATATAACGGACATGATCCAACTTAAATAGGCAGTTTCGAGTCATTTTCAAAACTTGGGTTTGTTTTATCGGGTCGGATCATTCAGGTCGGGTCATTGAGGAGCAGCCTGTCATACAAAGGAAATCATAAAGTCAATAAAGACAACTAATACAATCATTAGATAATGTTATAATCTAGTGCAATTTATTCAATTATTCCTTGATGCCCAAGCCAATGACCACCATATTATATTGATGCATGCTTCTGTGCAACTTCATAGCATGCAACTTTAGTCTTACTATATAAAGTACATACCACTACTTTAGTTTACTCACTAGTTTAGTTTACATCCAAATTTAGTCATAAATCAATCCTAAATCCTAAATTAAGTTTAGATTTGCTTAATATGGAGAAGTTGAGCAAAGATGAAGAATTATGTTCGAATAATCTATTATCCATCCGATCATTCGATCCAGTGGGGGACCTGGAGGATTATATGGTATGGGCGTCCGACGACAATGTGAGCAGATTCTGCAGTTGGGATTCACATACGTCCAAGGAAGAAGCATTAGAGTACATGAACAACAAAATCATAAACCATCCATGTTACAAAGTAATATGTGTGAATGACAGAGCAGTTGGTGCTATTTTAGTTTCAACAGGGGTGGGAAATGATAGGTGTAGAGCCGAGGTGGGGTACGTGTTGGGGACACGGCACTGGGGGAGAGGAATTGCCACGTGGGCGGTGAAGACGATGGTGGGGACGGTGTTTGAGGAGCAGGTGGAGGTGGAGAGGGTCGAGGCGTGGGTTGATGTGGAGAATGCAGGGTCACAACGGGTTTTGGAGAAGGTCGGGTTTGTTAAGGAAGGTGTTTTGAGGAAGTACTGGAATTTGAAGGGAAAGACTCGAGACATGGCCGTCTTTAGCTTCTTGCGTCCCCATGAGTCTTAAATGTATCCTCGCTCTAATGGTGTCCAAGGAAAGTTATGTACTCCATACTTAGACTCCTTTTTGTATTGTATTACTGTTATCTCATCTCTGCATTTATGCACGCTCTATGCTCTTTGCCTCCACTAATCGAGTTCATTCATATGTCTATTTCAATTTGAGCGTCCAAAAGCTCATAACGATCAACGTTTCATTTTCTTCCGGTTTTCTTATCATGTTTCTGTGAACCCTTCAGGATACCTCTACTTCAATTTCAGCCTCACATAAACAAGTACTCATGTTTATTTTGCATGGGTTTTCGACTATTAGCCAACAGGAGTTTGTCACTTTGTGATACCCTCTGTAATCCTCCATTCGTCCAAGTAATCTAGGAGGACGCGCAATATGACCTAAGGAATAGACTAGTCGATTTTTGGCAAGTGTTGTTCGGTAGTCTCGAACTTCGAAAACCGTGTATTACACACTACGATTTGAGCCGTCGAGAGGTCCTAATGACTATCGTTTTCGATACTCACAGTACTCCTCCATTGGTCCTAAAAATATAGGACCCGGAGAATGCGTTATCTGACCTAAGGATTGGACCATCGAATTTTTGGAAAGTTTTCTAACGTGTGAAGTCAAGTTTAAGCAATTTAGGTTAGGGTATTTCGGGCCTGCCACACATTTCGGATCGGATTAGGTAACTTCGAATTTTGGATCTGTTTCGGATCATATGTTATCGAGTTATTTCGAGTTTGGGTCATTTTAGATAGGTGTGTGTCAATCTGTGCCAAGTCAGTGTGAAACACTTGGAATATACCGAGTACTAATTTAATTTGACTAATATAACATTTTACAAAATTGTTTAATTTATTATAAATTATTTTAACATATTAACTATTTGTTTTGAAGCAAATAATATTATTAGTATGACCAAATCTCAACTCTTTCATTCAAGTTGTATTGGTTCACTCTGGGTCATTTCGGATTGTGTAATTATGGGTTAGGTGGTTTTGGGTCGTGTCGTCTCTGATATCACGGTAGTAGTAGAAGTAGGGAGAGAAGAAGGTAAGATCTTATCTGGAACGAAAAACAGAAGTTGTGTCGCGACAAGAACGTCACTGTCCTAAAGTTGATTTATGTTCCGTCTGCTATGCACGGCCTCAATGACACTCAACTCCCAGGATTCCACAACCAAACCGTAACTCCAGTGTAGGTGGAGAATGGGTGAATACAGCCAAGAACGTTTGCCAACAATTAAACCGAGAACAGAGAGAAAGAGATGAGATATGAGAATGTATGTATGTTTTCTGTGTGACAGAAGTGAAGGAAAGGGCAGATTATATAGTGGAGCAAGAGCAAGGGGTTCAGTGTACAGCAACAAATGCACACTGGAAACTTGCAGCAATCAATCTCGGGAAGGTAACACAGTCAGTCTCGGGAAGGACAAAAGACTAACTGAGTTCAAAGAAGAAAAATGATGCTTCTGGAATAAAAACAAACAATCTCGGGAAGGTAACACATTTAGTCTCGGGAAGGACAGAAGACTGACTGAGTTCAAAGAAGAAAAAGGATGCTTCTGGAATAAAAACAAACAATCTGACCACTAAAAAATACCCGCAAGCGGTGCGCCGCAGGCGCTCTACCCAAGCCCGGCCCGGCCCGACGAGCACGTATGTGGTGTATGTAGTCTCCACTTGTACACATCTATTAACCATTTGTTTTGAAGCAAATAATATTATTAATATATGACCAAATCTCAACTCTTTCATTCAAGTTGTGTTGGTTCACTCTGGGTCATTTCGGATTGTGTAATTATGGGTTAGGCGATTTTGGGTCGTGTCATCTCTGATATCACGGTAGTAGTAGAAGTAGAGAGAAAAGATGGTAAGATCTTATCTGGAACGCAAAACAGTGTAGATGGAGAACGGGTGAATATAGCCAAGAACGTTTGTCGTGTGACAAAAGTGAAGGTAAGGGCAGATTATATAGTGGAGCAAGAGCAAGGGTTCAGTGTACAACAACAGATGCATACTCGCAGGCGGTGCGCCGCAAGAGCTCTACCCAAGCCCGGCCCGGCTCTACGCGCGCGTGTGTGGTGTATTATTAATATATAAACAAGTCAATGAAGCATTGAATGTTCCAGGTGGGACAGTAAATACCAAAATGTGCTTCTTTTGAAGCATTTAACTCTAACCGTCTCCGCCTCGTGGGTCAGTTCAATATTGGCTCAATAATTAAGTTTTGGGTCAGGTGTAAATTGGGTCGGGTTAATTCAAGTTCCGAGCTATTTTCGGATGTTGGGTGATCAGTTTTACCGGGCCGGATCTTTCGAATCGGGTGAGATTCGACCAACAGTGTAGTTAACGGCAGCCTGTCATATATAGAGTAGAAACGAAATATAATAAAGTCAATACAGAATCATTAGATAATGTAATACCCAATGACCATATTATATTGATGCTTCGTTCTGTGTGAAAATATTACGATATTATTGTGATATCGTAATTATGGTAACCTCGTGTATATCGTAATATTGTAAATATTTTGTTCCTTAGGATCTTTACGTTCCCACCTATAGCATAATATTTTGTATCGTGTATATAAGGTCATGTGTACTGAATGTTCAGAATGAATAAACTGATTAATATCTTTCCCATAATTTTTCATGGTATCAGAGCAGGATTAAAAAAAAAAAAAAAATCACCATGTCGGGAGGAGCAGAAAAGAAGGCAATGACCATATCCCCATCTTCACCGTTGTATTTGCACGCATCAGACAACCCGAATATCATGATTACGCAAACCGTGTTCGACGGAGAAAATTATGATACTTGGGCAGACGCGGTAAAAATGGGACTCGACTCAAAGAACAAATTGGTGTTCATTGATGGGACGATCAAGGAACCAGTGACGGGAGAGAAGGAAGAAAGCATTGAACACGTTGCTTGGAGGCAATGTAATGCAATGATTAAAACTTGGTTGAGAAACGTAATAAACTCGAAATTGCACCCGAGTATTACGTTTTCAGCCAGTGTGAAGGAAATATGGGAAGAATTACAAGAACGATATGCATCGGGGAATGCACCCCGAGTGCATCAACTCAAATCGGAGTTGAGTGAATTGAAACAGGGGAAGCTATCGGTCGTGGAGTACTACACCAAATTGAAAACGATTTGGGATGAATTGGCAGGCTATAGTCGGGTCTCCAAGTGTACTTGCGGAGCAGCGGCCGAGTTTCAAAAAGAAAAAGAAGAAGAGAAGGTGCATCAATTTCTTATGGGTTTGAATGACAAACTCTATGGGACGCTTAGATCCAATATACTCATGGAGGATACAATTCCTTCATTAAGTCGAGTTTATGGGATTGTATTAAGGGAAGAGCGTCACAAAGCAATCATGAGGATGAAAGAAGAAAAAACAGAGGAAGTTGCTTTCGCGGTAAGACGCGGTTCGACTGTAGGTCGAGGAAGCCGTCGCGATTGGCAGAAAACAGAGCAAGACGAAGAGGATGATGAAGGACGATGTACGCATTGCCGAAAGTGGGGGCATGACGAGGATAACTGTTGGACAAAGCATGGTGTCCCAGCGCATATTGCTCGTGGAAGAGGACGAGGAAGAACTAACCGTGGTCGTGGAACCGGGCGTGGGACCAACAAATGGAAAGTTAATGCTGTCACTTCATCGGAGTCACGGATCGAGAGCAACACTGGGCACGGAATTGATGGATTGAATGATGTTATGCTCACTAAAGAAGAAGTTCAATCTTTAAGGTCACTTCTTCAACCAACAAAAGACATGCCGGAAAAGCTCGCAGGTAAAAACGATCCTCTTTGTAGATGGATCATTGATACAGGTGCATCACATCACATGACGGTTAAACGAGAAATACTTGAAGATTTATCATATGAGACACCTGCGAGTGTAGGAATGCCCGACGGAGTGCAGGCCGTCACAAATGTGCACGGGAAAGTGTATTTGAAGGGAAATTTGGTGCTCGAGGATGTTCTATACGTTCCTACGTTAACTTGTAACTTAATTTCCGTTCAACAATTAATAATGGAGAAGAATTGTTTTGTAACCTTTTATTCCGATTTTTGTGTAATACAGGACCAATCTACGAAGAAGATGATTGGAGCGGGTGAGCAACGAGATGGTGTTTACTATTACAAGGCCCGAGAACAAGAACATGTATGCCGAGTCGAAACGGAAAGCAAGGTTCGATTATGGCATAAAAGATTGGGACACCCGTCCCATACTGTTTTAAATAAAATTTCTAGCTTAGTTGGTAGTAATTTATTTTGGAACAATTCTGATGTTTGTGACTCTTGTTGTCGAGCAAAACAAACTCGATCCTTATTTATTCGTAATAATAAACGGGCTTTAGGTATTTTCGACTTAATCCATTGTGATATATGGGGTCCATACCGGGCGAATGAGTTGAGCGGGGCACACTATTTCTTGACCATTGTTGACGATTGTAGTCGGGGAGTGTGGTTATACCTCATGAAAGAGAAGAGTGAAGCAGGGGGGTTGTTAATTGGCTTTTGTGAGATGACAAACCGTCAATTCAATAAAAATGTTAAGATAATCCAAAGTGATAATGGGGGTGAATTCGATTCAATACCAATGAAAACCTATTACCATAAAAACGAGATAATACACCATACAACCAATATAGACACGCCCCAACAAAACGGTCGGGTCGAAAGAAAACATCGACACATTTTGGAAAAAGCACGTGCCTTAAGATTCGAGTCGGGTCTACCCACCACGTTTTGGGGAGAGTGTGTAATGACGGCTGTGTATTTAATTAATAGAACTCCGACCCCGGTCTTGGATGGAAAAACGCCATATGAAGTGTTGTATGGAGAAGTACCTAAGCTAGATCACTTACGGGTATTTGGGTGTCAATGTTATGCACATAACAAAACACGAGTAAAAGATAAGTTCGGGGAAAGAGGTCGTCGATGTGTTTTTATAGGTTATCCTCATGGAAAGAAGGGATGGCGTGTTTATGATCCCGAGACCAAGGAAGCTTTTAACTCGCGAGATGTGAACTTTCAAGAACACGTATTTCCTTTTAAAGGAGATAGGGAGAGCAATGAGATTGTCCTGAAAAATCATAAAACGGACAATAATGTAGCATTCCAGCCGGAGTTTCGGGATTTCAGTGAGGATGAATGTGTTGATAGTTGTGAACATGAGGCAAGTGGTCGTGACTTAGAGGCTGCTGAGATCGACACGGGCGAGAGAGTCGAGGATCCAAACGTGACTGAACATGTCACGACCATTCAAGAAAACAATGAAGTATTGCTAGGCAGAGGTGCAAGAGAAAAATATGAACCAAGTTGGAAGAAAGACTATGTGTGTGGGTCGGCCAGCGTAGTAAACACCGCTCAAGCAAACTCACTCCGATCGAAATCTTCACAGAAAGGTACTCGTTACCCTTTATCGAATAATGTTACATGCAATTCTTTCTCTGTTATTCACAGGAATTTTGTTGCCGCAATCGTCGCAAACAAGGAGCCTCGAAATTATGAAGAAGCGTCTCGAGACAAGCAATGGCGAGTTGCAATGAGGAAGGAAATTGAAGCTCTCGAACAAAATAATACATGGAAAATGGTGGAGTTGCCTAAAGGAAAACGAACCATAGGATGCAAATGGGTGTTCAAGATAAAGTTCAACGCGGACGGAAGCATCGAGCGATATAAAGCGAGGTTGGTGGCACAAGGGTTCACACAAATTGAAGGATTGGACTACCATGAAACCTTTGCCCCGGTAGCGAAAATGGTGAGTGTTCGTTGCTTATTGGCTATAGCCGTGAACAAGGGTTGGTGTATGTCACAATTAGACGTGAACAATGCATTCCTACACGGTGATTTGCACGAGGAAGTATATATGCGGCTACCACCAGGAGTGGAATCACGTGGAGGCAACAAAGTGTGTAAGCTATTGAAGTCAATCTACGGGTTGAAACAAGCGTCCCGAATGTGGTTCACAAAATTGGCAGACGCATTGAAAAGGTACGGTTTCAAGCAATCATTAGCAGATTACTCCTTATTCACGTATAAAAAGGGAGAAATTTATATGGCCGTACTAGTTTATGTTGATGATATGATCTTGGTCGGAAATTCTAGCGAGAGTTGTGCAAAATTTAAGGCATTCTTGAATAATAATTTTAGCATCAAGGATTTGGGAAAATTGAAGTATTTCCTCGGAATAGAGATTGCACATGGGCCGAGAGGGTTATTTCTTGGACAACGAAAATATGCTTTAGATATTGTGTCCGAGGTTGGTCTGAGGGGAGCGAAACCCGTTGAATTCCCAATGGAACAACAACATAAATTGGCCCTAGCGAAAGGATATGAGCTTCGAGACGTAAGCAAATATAGAAGACTTGTGGGACGATTGATTTATCTAACCATTACGAGGCCGGAGTTAGCTTACTCAGTACATATATTATCTCAATTTATGCAAACACCAAGAAAGGAGCATTGGGAAGCCGCCCTACGCGTGGTAAGGTACATTAAAGGGTCATTGGATCGAGGAATTATCATCGAAAAGGGAAAGGGGTTGCAATTAATAAGCTACACTGATTCCGACCATGCAGGTTGCCCTCTAACGAGACGCTCGTTATCCGGTTTTTTAGTGACTCTAGGAGGTTCACCCGTGTCTTGGAAGACTAAGAAGCAAGCTACGGTGTCACGATCCTCCGCAGAGTCGGAATATAGGGCAATGGCAACATTAACAAGTGAACTTATATGGTTGAAATCACTACTGAAAGATTTGGGAATCAAGCATGATCAACCCATTCGTTTATATTGCGACAACGAAGCGGCATTACATATTGAGAGAAACCCAGTATTTCACGAGAGGACAAAACATATTGAGATAGATTGTCATTTCGTGAGGGAACACTTAGTAAAGGGCACCATAGCGCCATCTTACGTGCCTACGGAGGAACAACCGGCTGACATATTCACAAAGGCATTAGGGAAACAAGATTTCACGAAGTTAGTCGACAAGTTGGGCAGTTGGGATCCAACGTTGCCAACTTGAGGGGGAGTGTGAAAATATTACGATATTATTGTGATATCGTAATTATGGTAACCTCGTGTATATCGTAATATTGTAAATATTTTGTTCCTTAGGATCTTTACGTTCCCACCTATAGCATAATATTTTGTATCGTGTATATAAGGTCATGTGTACTGAATGTTCAGAATGAATAAACTGATTAATATCTTTCCCATAATTTTTCATTCTGTGCAACTTTACTATATAAAGTATACCACTATAGTTTACTAGTTTAGTTTACATCCAAGCTTAGTCATAAATGATCATAAATCATAAATTAAGTTGAATTTTGCTTAATAATTAAGATGGAAATGTTGAGCAAAGATGAAGAGTTATTATGTTCCAATAATAATAATAATAATAATAATCTATTATCCATCCGATCGTTTGATCCGGTAGGGGACGTGTGGAAGATTATATGGTATGGGCGTGCGACGATAATGTGATCAGATTCTGCAGTTGGGATGCTCATACGTCTAAGGAAGAAGCATTAGAGTACATGAACAATAAAATCATAAGCCATCCATGTTACAAAGCAATATGTGTAAATGACAGGGCAATTGGTGCTATTTTAGTTTCATCGGAGGTGGGAAACGATAGGTGTAGAGCCGAGGTGGGGTACGTGTTGGGAACACGGCATTGGGGGCGAGGAATTGCCACGTGGGCGGTGAAGACCATGGTGGAGACGGTGTTTGAGGAGCGGGCGGAGGTGGAGAGGGTCGAGGCGTGGGTTGATGTGGACAATGTAGGGTCACAACGGGTTTTGGAGAAGGTCGGGTTTGTCAAGGAAGGTGTTTTGAGGAAGTACTCGTATTTGAAGGGGAAGATTCGAGACATGGCCGTCTTTAGCTTCTTGCGTCCGGATCAATAATCTTAAATGTATTAGAACTACTCATATTACAAGGAAATTTTTTATGTATTATTTCTTTCCTTTTTGTATTGTACAAGTATTAACTTTTCTAATTAATGAAAGTAGAACGTGACTTTTAATTTTAATACAAAGTAATTAGATTAGATTAGATGTCTTATAACCTCGATGATCTAAGTTTAAGCTATGATAAGGTTGACATTGATTAAAATTCGAGGATAAAAAACTTGGACTTGGTATTCGATCATAAAAAAAAAAATCGAAACTTAAGCTAGCTTACCCTATTGTATTTTTATAATAACTAACCCAAAATACATAATGAATGGTTAAAAAAAAAGAGGGAGGAAGAGAGAGAAATGGGAGAGTAATTGTGAACCACACATTGATGACCTTAAAAGGAAAGTGGGACAATAATAGGAACTCGGAGGGAGTATTTTTTAAATGAAATATAATACGAAATACATTTTGAATAACTTTAATTTGCAATTTTTAAAATTATAGTAAAAGGAAAAATGAGACTAAATGAGATTTGGAGTTGAACCTTACTGAACTCGAGATCGACTCATATGTGGTCGAGCGTGACGCAAACTCATGTTCCAGCTCAATCAAACCGAGTTTGAATTAAGTGAGCTTTTATGAAGCCGATTTTGAGTGTTTGTAGAACGAAGTCAACCCATTTACAACCTTTACGTACTCCCTACGAATTAGGATTATAAGCAAAGATGTGGCTTGATGTCAGAAGATATGGATCTCCTTCTCTGTCTCCCTGATATTATTGATCATGTTAGACATTGATCAAGTCAACTAAGTTGATTAAATTTTGAAAAAAAATGTAAAATCTTTTTTAGTAATGGTTGTTTGAAAATAATTCCTAGATTTAGTGACCAAGTAAACCAATCTATTCTGGTCATAATAATAGTTTGTGCATATACAATCGTATCAAATTTCAATCTTTTTACGTACACGTCCATGATCAAAAAACGATGCATCATCTATATAATTGGCACTATATAAAACGTTTCAAACAACACTTCCATTTCACCAACCTTTTTTTTCTCTACTTAAATTAATTTCTCTATTTCAATCACTCCTTTGTATTTTCTTGGCAAAATAAATAAAATTGTTAGTAATACTAAGCATATAAAATAGTCACTTACGTCGAATAAAAAACCATGGTTTCTACTCTAATCTTACTCTATGTTGCAACTTTTGTAACAATATTATTCGTTGGCTTCTTATTCAAGGGCCGAAGTTTGAGAATAAATCACGTGATTCTACCTCCGGGGTCTAAGGGTTTCCCTCTTATAGGCGAAACCCTACAACTTCTCATGCCGAGTTACTCCCTTGACCTTCCCTCATTCATCAAGGACAGAATTCAACGGTAAACATAATAAATTAAAACCCGTGTTAACAACAACTAACCATATGATCGAGTCCAATATCTAACGTACGTTTACGTCTTTGGATATATTATTGATTTGATGCTATGGTATTGTAATTTTATAGGTACGGACCGATCTTCCAAACACGACTTGTGGGGAGACCCGTGGTGATATCAGCCGACCCGAGTTTTAACAAGTATATAGTGCAACAAGAGGGGAGGCTGGTGGAGATGTGGTACTTAGACACATTCTCAAAGCTCTTTGCTCATGAAGGGGAAAGAAGGACTAATGCTGCTGGCCTTGTGCACAAGTACCTTAGGAACATCACTCTAACTCATTTTGGGTCAGAGAGCCTTAAGGACAAACTACTCCCTAAAATCGAAGAATCAGCTCGTAAATCATTACGCAAATGGTCGACTCAGGAATCCGTTGATGTCAAACAGGCTGCCTTAACTGTGAGTACATACAATCTCCATACGTACAGCTGATAACTTTATTGACTAAACTAGCTGACATACGCACAACTCTTCTTTACTACTAACTTGATTAAGCATTATTCATATTTCATTGAGGTCTGATTTGTATTTTTGTTTTGTGGGTATGAAGATGACAATAGAATTTGTAGCGGAACAATTATTCGGGTATGATTCAGGCAGCAGCGAAAAGGAAAGATTAGGGGAGAAATTTGCTCATATTTCACAAGGACTATTGTCTTTCCCACTCAACATTCCTGGCACAACATATCACAACTGCTTAAAGGTAACCCTACATGCAACAAAGTCATGAGCAATATTTACATATGAAACCGTCTCATACACGACTCACTGTGTACATTGATATTTTCAGAGTCGAAGGGAGGTGATGGAGATGATGAGATCCACCGTAAAGGAAAGATTGGCTTCACCAGAGACTTATCGAGGCGACTTCCTAGACCACGCCCTCAAAGACATCAATTCCCAGACGTTCTTAACCGAGGATTTCATCCTACAGATCATGTTTGGACTTCTCTTTGCAAGCTCTGAGTCAACCTCCATGACATTGACTTTAGTCTTCAAGTTCTTGTCAGAAAATCCTCATGTCTTGGAGGAATTAGAGGTTAATAATATTTTGTTTTTCGAAATATTGGTTTCTTGCTATTCATTTGCTAGATTGTCATCAATTGTTGATCAATTCTCAGGAAGAACATTACCGAATTCTGAAGAACAGAGAAGTTCCTGATGCACCCCTGACTTGGACTGAAGTGAAATCAATGAAATACTCTCTCCAAGTAATAATCTTGACATACACAAACTACAAAGAACCTGAATTAATCTGTTTAAAATACAAAAAACTGATGAGAATTGCTATGAATTTTAGGTGATTAATGAATCATTGCGACTGGGGAATGTTTCACTCGGATTACTCAGAAAAACATTGAAAGATATCCAAATTAATGGTATGTTTACCGCAAGCTACAGATATTCTCGTCATAAGCCCATTATCAATCACATCATTTACATTTGTCGCAGTCTATGCAATTCTCGACCCAAACATCGTGACGAGTCATCTGAAAACAATTACCGTTGGGTTCGATCTTAATGATGGTCTTAAGCTAATTGGCTGAAGAATTTTCATTGACAGGGTACACAATACCAGCAGGATGGACAATCATGCTGATAACTTCGGCAACGCAATATAACTCTGATATCTACAAAGATCCACTAACCTTCAATCCGCATCGTTGGGAGGTTAATTAATTTCCACAATACTACTTATATAGCTACATTTTATAGATTTGCCTTTTATGACGGGGTTTAGAAGAGTCGTAGTAACATAACAGTGAACTGTGCAGGGAATGGAAGCAGATGTAATCGCGAAAAATTTCATGCCCTTTGGTGGGGGAAGCAGGCAATGTGCTGGAGCTGAGTTTGCTAAGGTTTCGATGTCCGTCTTCCTTCATGTCCTCATTACCGAATATAGGTACGTGTACGTCTCCCCGGTTGAGAAAGCAGAGGATGAAGCGATTGAAAACATTGTCCATTGGCGAGGCGGGGCATGAATGTTGAGCTTAAGCTTTTGGTTCTAATGCTTGTGTAACTGTGATGAACATACAGGTGGAAGAAAATAAAGGGAGGAGAAATTGCAAGAAGTCCCATATTAGCATTCAAAAATGGTCTTCATATTAAGCTTGACAACAAATACTAGTTACAGCAGCCCTAACTAACCCCATCAAATTGTTACCTTACTTAAAAGTATGTTGAGTTCTGGTGTGACAATGTAAATATGTGAATGTGAATGTGAATGTGATACGGAGCAGTACTCCTACTTTGTTTCCTCAAGTGATTTACTATTATCAATAAATCAACCTTTATTCTGTATTGGGAGTATTATCAATCTTTCCGGCCCATTAACTTTAGTTTATCTAAGTCAATTCAACGTCATTCAATTCAATTAAATTCAAGTCCGTCTCCTTCACTTAGGAATTTAGTCACCTTCATCTGGTAGGAAGTTAAGTTTAGTCACTTTCAATCGAAAAATATTTTTATGTTTGTGAAAAACTAATTTTCCAGCAATAGTTTCAAATAACAACTTTTTTTTGGAAATTGCAAGTATAGTGAAGATGATAAATTTCAATGAAAAAATGGCTCTCGAACTCGTGATCATAAGTTATATAGTCGGTTAAAAGTTTTTTTACTCAATAGGAGGGTACACATTATAAAATGGGAAAAAGAGAAGATAGAAAAAAACAGAATAGCCCAAAAATAAAGAACCTTTTTTTTGCCAGCGGTAAAAAAAACGAGTTACAGATGTTGCAAATGGATAATTAACGACGTAAAGGGAAACTTTAGCTACGGAGTAGTTTTTATTAAGTGATACCAATACCTTGTGAACTTGTAGTCAATTAGGCAGTAGAGCGACGTATACATACATACGTGGGATGACCCCAAGAAAAATGTTGATGAACCTATGGCTAACTACATTGCTAACAACTGAAACTTACCTGATCGAGATGGATGTCTATGGACACAGACTCACAGAAGTGAATAATTTCACTGGTAAACTATTGGTTGGCAAACTACAGAGGAACTACTCATTTGCGGTAAACTTAATCAACCGTAAAATATTGTCAAGGTGTAGAATTTGATCTCTCAAACAGCCAAAACATTCGAGTATTTTGATAGTAGTTCTCACTTCAATTGCTTCCGAGCTGCTGATTGAGGCGCTGAAAGGATGAGAAACCAAATACAGACTAAGGCAATTGACCCAAAAAAGACTTGGTAGTCACTTTTGAGTTTCACAGATGGCCTAAAATAATGAGAGATTTAGATGAATCCAAAAACTACAATAATCTACCTACTTTGTGTTGTGGAGAGCCTGTGTGCAAGAACCACCATGGACCGTTCTTTGATAGTATCCTGTCAAAAGAGGCCAACACCGTCAATATGAGCCAGTAGAAATTGATTCCATGTACAAGAAAGTAAAAGCTCAGAAAAACGAATCCAAAAACAATGCAGTGATTCGTCCGTATAGGTTGACTCAGATAGTTAAAACATGAAACAACTCATGGGTTTCAAATCTGAAACTCTCGAGGAGGCAATTGGCATGAGATTACGAGTCTCATTGTTATCCAACACAATATGCAGTGATCTGATTCTGAATTACACACCTGACATATCCTGCCACCATGCGCAATCCCATAAAAAGGGATAGTCCGAGCCATACACCTGGGAGACCGATTACCGTAGGAGCATACAGTAGAAATGCAGAGGAGATTGCACCTACTGACATCTGGTGATCAAGAATAAGTCACTAATTAAGTAGTATTAATATCAATAACTCTTGCAAAACGTTTCATTCAAATTTCAGTCCATACCATGGAAATGGCAGCATAGCGAAAGTCTGAAGCACCATAATGAAGACCATCAAAAATAAAAGCCAGAGAGTTGAGTGGTTGACTAGCACTGACAAACTGTTATAAAAAAACAACGATACAATAAGGTACGCAGAACAGCAGAAGTGCCGCATTATAATCGCAGAAATGATTGTTTCAAGGAGAATTTGGTTCGCTATATTTAATAAATTATGTACTGTTCAATTTTTAATATATTTCATTCTTTTGTAGACGTCATATGGCCATCATTAAAAATTTGTTCTCCTCGGTTGACAAAAATAGGGTTCCAGTCAGGTACGAATTTACGATGTGACAAAATGCTAATCATTCACACACAGAACACAGATGCATATAGTAAGAATTGGATCCTCACCAAAGTGCCAGTCTTCACAATTTGTAGTACTTGAGCATCCTTTGTGAAAAAATCCGCTAAAGAACCAAAAGACAATCCCAAAATAATAGCCAAGACACCACCGGTGAATATTCCGATCTACAGTAAGTTATGAAATGATAAGGAACTGCTTAACTGCATCAGATGATGCACAAAGGAAGAGAGATAATAGATATCCAACAATAAAAACAATGATAGGATGATGAAAGCTAACCTTCAAAACAAAGTTAGTCAGCTCCTTCACGGTATCATGATCACCTTTTGACAGAGAGGTAGCAACAAGAGCCTGACATTGGATACCCAACCACAGAAAAAGAAAAAAATATCATTTTTCACCAAGAATTTAGTACAGGCTTCATCAAGTTGACTCGAGAGTAAATCAGAAATGAGATTACAGAACACAAAATCTCATATGAGATGGTCTTCTGATATAAGATTATCAGTTATTAAGACTTCTCAGTTTTTAGTAGGTCAATGGGTTTATGTTATGGGATGTCTAACATTATATTAATGCGATATAATCTCTTGAGGACCTTGTAGTTCAGGATATAGTACCTGAGCAGAAGCAGCCAAAGCATCAGTTAAGAGGGAGACAGCCAACCACACTTGCAAACATATCTGATGAGCAGCCATAGCTAATGGACCCTGGCGAGCAGCCATTGAGGTTCCAATTGTCATAGTTATCAAGACAGCTAGAGTTCTTCCAATAAGAAAGCCACCTTGAAATTTACAAAACAAAAAAAACACAATTACCTTGTCAGCACTTCGCAAGGGAACGGGGGCCAAATAACAGATTTTTGCTGCAAGCAAGCTTTAACACTCACCAGATTTTAAATAGACCCCAAATTTCAAATCTCTCAATCTCGGAGGTAATAACACAACCCGTTGGCCAAGGAACCAAATCATCAAGAAGCTTCCTATATACCTAAAAAAAGAAGAATATAGAAGCACAGTTTTAAACACTAATTTTGATAATTAACTAGAGGACTCCAAGGGGGTGAAAACCTATTTACCAAAGATACCAAAGGATAACAAGGAGAGCTGAATAGTTACACTCTCAAGCTATCATGAGTTAACTTGGCAACACATACACATGATGCAAATAACAGAATAATTGAAAGACATACTGAGACGTAACAGTGGCAAGAGCTGCTCCAGTGACACCCATTTGAAAAACATTTATAAATAATGGAAATAGAAAAATGGCTGTGAAATTTGCCACACCTGCAAACAGAACACAGAAGACAGGTGAGTGAAAAAAATGCAAAAGATATTACAAAAAATGGTGACATGAAGTTTACAACTGCATAAAAGCAATCAAAAGGCTAACGATTAGAATAAAACTGTAAGGGGATATGCTCATATTCCCCTTCAGCTTAACTACAAGTGTTGGCAATGAGATGCACGACATAGTAGTGCCTGACATGGCTATCTTGTGAAACCTTTCATGTCATTGTCCACAAATGAAGTGTTGAAGTGTTAAAATATTGGACACATGATACACAACACAACCAAATTTAAGTTGTCGAAATAACATAGATAAAGAGGAGAGCTCAATAATAGACAAGAGAAATAAGTCGAACAAAATGCAGACGCAGTTGTAAGAACATGCCTAGACAGAAGACAGGAGTCTTTGTATCCTTGAACCCCCTGAGAATACCCTGGAGAGCCAGAGAAAGTACAACAGCAGGGGCACCAAGAGCTCTAAGTGACAAAAATCTCTGTGCTGGGCCTCGCATAGGCGAATCCTGCAGGGAAATTGCGGGAACAGAAATTATTCATTTCGACACTTGAAAGTTATCCAGTTAATTACCTGAATAATTAAATGACATGATGATGACTAGTCGTTGAGATACAGAGCATAAAATATGATCAATGACGACAAATCGTGACCAAGAATATCAGTGTTTTGGAGGTTCCCTTGAGTGCATTTTAAGACAATATGGGTCACATACTCACATTAATGTACAATGACTTAGATCAGGCTGTCACAACGATTATGAAATAATCCATCCAGTATTTAAAACCACGGTTTCGATCATACAGATGTGAGCATAGTGCCCGTACTATCCAATTGACTCATACAGAAAAAGCGGCCTAGTGCACAACACTGGATAGCATAATGCTACTCAAAACTTACTGATGAAATACCCATCAAGCTAAGGAAAGGTCCAGATCCCAAAAGCAATGCTGAAGCCTCGATGATGCCAATGCCTAGAGCGAGCAATAAAGCTGTGGATACAGATGATAACTGTTTTCGTTTGATTTCTCCATTATGAGGGTTTCCATTGCTGTTCTCTTCCTTACCACCTACATCGTGTAATAAACGATAAATATAGTCTAGACCTAAAAGGCTACAATATTTCAAGACAGTGAAAATGACCTTGGTGAGTATGTGCACAACATTTTACCAAAAGACTTTGCGATGTCTTCAGCTACAAAAGAAGTAGCAACACTTAGGAGTGGCATGTTAAACAGCTTTGATATTATATTGAAAATTGATATAGAAACACCAGCTGCTGCCAGTTGTATAGGCCCTGCACGAAGAAAAAAAAAACTTTAGAAAGAAATTAACGGAAGATAGTTCACTTCTGCTATATCATTGAATCTTACTAGCTGATAACTAATCCAGCCTTGAAGCATTCACAGTCATGAGTAGGAGAGAATATGTGCTTGTGAGAAAACGAATAAGCTTCTACCTAATCTGCCAATATAAGCTGTCTCCATTAGCTGTGCCATAGGATCAATGGCTTGGCTAGCAATTGCTGGCAATGACAGCATTATAAGCTCATGTTTTATACCATGAGAATTTGATTGCTTCGGAGAAATATGAGATCTCTCGGTTGAAGAATCTAGTTGACCTAGAGACTTAGATGTCAACTCACTGCACAAACATAAAAGACTTTTGGCAGTTAGAATAGAAGTAACTTTCAACTCAGAACGCCGAACAAGGATGCATATAAAGTAGCAGCAGTTTTTACAAATCCTCCGCTAATATAGTAATATCCATAATGAGCATACACGTAGAGCAGGATTAGTGTCAACAACTACTACTACTATATCATAGGAGTCATGTGCTTTCGCTAAACACCTGAAGTTTGGAATTGGATCAAACAAAATGAGAACGACATAAGTGGCCAAGTGAAATCACAAGTATGATGTTCTCTGACAAAACGTGATTGGCAAGAATAATCAAATTTGCGCACTGGTATAACGGGTTGCTCAGTAAATGTAAAGAAAATGAATATAAAATATGCACCGCACGTTAAGTGCCCTTATTAGATATACATGTCTGACAAATCCAGAATGAACTATTAAAATAAAGATCACTAAATTCACTCTACCTCCAAAAACTCAGAAAGTTGCAAATCGGGTCTCGAGTATTCTACCATGACACATTCTTACAATCAACATAACAAACACTATAAGAGCGCATTGGCGTATCGGATGTGGCATATTCATAACGAACTATATCTCAAATAGACATGGTACAGGGAATAACTACAAGGAGTTACAATCACGTTTAACTCTAGCACAGATGCACCCAAAGAATGGTCACAAAAGATCCAAGGCTACATAGAGAAGTTGAAAAATAGATCAGAAGTAGTAAATATTATAGAAACTCAAACCTTACACCGTTAACAATATTTTCCTTTCCCTTAACACTCTCTTCCACTAAATCATGAGGCTCCTCAACATCACAAGGCTCGATGCTGCAATCTGAGCTCACTTGGTTCTGAAAAGAATGCTTTCTACAGCGAACAACAGCCTCCACCAGAGACAATTTTCTTCTATCAGCACACAGACGGGGGTAGTTAAGCACATTTTCATTTTTCTGAATAGCCACTGAAGATGCAAAACGACTTGCAGTCGAACACACCGAAGACTTTAGGGCAGCTGTCGGTTTTAAAAAACTCCATCTTTTCTGAATGTTGATTGTAGAAGCTTTAACACCAAAAAGTTGTGAAGCCGTCATTCTGATAGCTCTCTATAACATCATTCGTCAGCACAATTCTACAGAAAAGAAACCAATAACCTTCAAGAATGCTCAAGAAAATTGATACAGTACTATGAAGGACTGAAGGAGCTAAGGTGTACCCAAAAGACACTGGCTGATTTATGACGTAGGACTACCTAAGTAGAGCTGAATCCGAATATATGCAATCCAAAACGATCCCAACCAAATGAAACCGAACTTTTAAATGCGGAATCCTTTTATAATTACAACCCATAATGCCCCAAGCTCAAAACCGCTTGGGCATTATTACCCAAAAACACACAAATTAACTCAATAAAAGTAGCAAAATGGAAATATAACCATCGTTGCGAAATGAGACAGTTACAAAACTTCTAGTAATAGATAGATTGAGGCATAAAACGAGTTCATACGGTACCACCCGGTGGCGCCCTATCATGTCCCACAACACTTACAAATCAATTATCCACACTATGCAATCATTTAAAAAAATGTGGGAATGATGGTTTTATCATTATAACACCCCCAATTAGCAATAGGAACAGAGTAACACCCCCCAAAACCCTTGTCTTTCCCAAAAGTCATGTCAATTTAATCTCACTGTAAAATTTTCAATTAACCTCAAAATCATACCACCTTCTGAATTAGCTTTGGGATAAGTAAGCAGTTAATAAATTATCAGCAAAAGTAGTTTTGCAGGTCAAATCAATACTACTTCTATAATTGCACAAAGAATTAGTACTAGATAGGATTAAAGAAATGAAGAAAATTGAACAGAGGATAAAAAGATAAGAGATAGAAATTACATTGAAGTGCACAAGGAAGAAGAAGAAGAAGAAGAAAAGCAATGAAAATGGAAATTGGGAAGGTAAGTTATCGGGTTAAGGCGGTTATTTTTTGGAGTATATAATTGGAAATTGTAGATATCATTTTTTTTGGTTTGACAAAAGGAAGGTGTACAATCGGAAGAACTACTCGGGCTATTGTCGGATGGGCCTGGTTTACACGTCTAGGCCGCTAAAACGGGTTGGGCTATGTGAGTTACATTGTAAATTTGTGTACCTCAATCTCGTTTATTTTTATATTCCATATTTCCATATTCATTGTGAGAAGTATTTTTAGGGGGTCGTTTGATTGATGCGGAAAGTGTAAATTCACGGGGAGTAAAAAATCATGAGAAATAAATTCTCTTTCCTAATTCACGGGAATTTCTAAAAAGCGTTTGGTTACCTATGCAGTAACTTAATTCACGGGAATTGCAAGTTAAATTACCAAGAGGGGTTGGTGAGCAAGTTCCTCCATTTATACAAGAAGTCACCTGAGAAGTGTCTCACATTTGTGCAATTTTGAGACAACCAAACAACCCTTTTTTGGCAATGCATGAAATATTCTACTTCTCATGATTTCACAAGATAACCAAACAAGCCCTTAATCAAAGGAAAACAAATGAACTAGATGGAGAAGGAAGTAATACACAAGTTTTCTTATAAATGAAAGGGAATAGATGATAAAAACTTCTTCCGAATCAACAATTTTTTATGTCCCTCCATTCAAATCTAATTGTCACATTTGTTTTTTCACATTTGTCAAAGTGTGTTTTACATCATCAATATCGTTTATTAGCATATATTTGTAGATATATATTGTTGTGATTTTGTTAGTTGTGTTGTTAGCTTATACTTAGGCCGTAGACTAGGAAACCATCAGCTAGAAATTAGCTGCTTGTTAGATGCTTGTATTGGATATATATTGAGCTACTCAAAAAGGCAATAAAACGCATACAAAAATTCTCAAAACTTCTTCTTGTTTCAACTACTTTATGGTATCAGAGCCAAGACTTTGATCTTGTCTCTTTGTTTAGTTTACTTCGTTTCTTTGTTTTTGTACCCAACTCAATGACTCCCACTCCAAAAACACCTAATCCATTATACGCACTTCCTAATCATGATGGTCCCGGAGCCAAAATTACTCACGTCGAACTCCGAGGTTCCAATTATGAGGAATGGGCAAAGGGGTTTAGAGTAGCATTGGGAGCGAAACGTAAGTTGGGATTTATCGATGGAACCCTCAAGCAGCCCGGCTCTGACTCAGGTGACTTAGAGGATTGGTGGACTGTGAACTATATGATTATCGCTTGGATTTTCAACACGATTGAACCAAATTTACGTTCAACTATTTTGTATCGTGATACAGCTATTGAGTTGTGGGGCGATATCAAGCAACGTTTTTCCTTAGGAAATGGTGTGAAGATTTATCAAATCAAATCTTCCATCTCGGAATGCAAACAAAAGACAGGTGAGACAGTCATGGAGTATTATGGACGATTAAAGAAACTTTGGGATGACATCAACGATTATGATGCGTTGCCATCGTGTTCTTGTACTGGGTGCAAGTGCGATATGAATAAGGTTCTTCGCAAAAGAAGAGATGATAACCAGGTGCGTGAGTTTCTTATGGGACTCGAACCTTACTTCGCCACTACTCGGTCAAATATTCTAGGTATCGAACCCCTTCCTTCTTTACACACGGTTTATTCACGTATTGTGCAAGAAGAGGAGGTACACTCGTACACTCAGCGTCGATCCGAGGACACGGCTCCTATGGCTTTTGCTGTTCGTGGTCCTTCCCAACAGGGGTCTAAGACGGGGGGCAATGGAGGCCGTCCTCTCCTTAAGTGCACACATTGCACTAAGAACGGTCATTTAGAGGATAGATGTTGGATAAAACACGGTTATCCGGAAGGAAAAGGTCCAAGGCGTTTCCAAAATCGCAATGGCGAGGCTTTCGGGTCGACCAATGGTGATACGAATACCAAAGCAAACATGGTCGACACTCATCCTACTGTGAATTCTATACGTCTGAATGGTAAGAAAGTGCTCTCTTGGATCGTTGATACCGGAGCATCTACCCATGTGTGTTGCGATGAAAACGTCTTTATTTCCTCTATTTCTATTGAACCTATAAACGTAGGTTTGCTTAATGGTACAAGTTTGCAGGCATGTAAACGTGGTGATGTAAAGATCAATGCTGATTTCATTCTCACCAATGTCTTATTTGTGCCAAAATTCAATTGCAATTTGCTTTCTGTATCACAGCTATTATTGTCTCAAAAGTTACGTGTCCATTTCACTGACAATAATTGTGTTATTCAGGACCTTGCCTTGAGGACGACGATTGGTGTGGGTAATTTGCTCAACGGTCTTTATTACTTGAAGATGGAGGAACCAATGTCTTCTGTTTGTGTTAATGTGACGACCAGTCATGATGATATTGTCTTGTGGCACAAGCGATTGGGTCATCCTTCATTTCAAGCTATGGAACTTTTACCTCAATTTTCTGGTTTTTCTAGTATCGCTGTTAATCCATGTGATGTGTGCCTACGTGCCAAACAAACCCGAAATTCGTTTCCTATAAGTAATAATAAAGCTGCTACTCCTTTTGAATTAATTCATTGTGATGTTTGGGGTCCGTATCGGATGAATCGCTCGTGTAATTCGAGGTATTTTTTGTCAATCGTTGATGATTATTCTAGGGGTGTCTGGGTGTATTTAATGCGTACCAAAGATGAAGTCACCACTCTTTTGCTTAATTTTTTTGCATTAATTGAGAGGCAATTTGCTAAGCATGTGAAAATAATACGCAGCGACAATGGTACCGAGTTCAAAGAACTTGCTTCATATTTTCGAGATAATGGTATTATATACCAAACCTCTATGGTGAAAACACCGCAACAAAATGCAAGAGTCGAGCGCAAACATAGACATATCTTAAATGTGGCTCGAGCGTTGCGTTTTGAAAGTCATTTACCTATAGATTTTTGGGGAGAATGTGTATTGGCAGCGGCCTATTTAATTAATAGAACTCCGTCTCGCATTCTTAAGGGACAAACCCCCTATGAATTATTGTACATGAAGGCTGCGGATCTTGAGTTAATTAAAGTATTTGGTTGCATGTGTTATGCAAAGAATGCTACTCCACGTGATAAATTTGATAGCCGCAGTCGTCGATGTGTTTTTCTCGGATATCCATTTGGAAAGAAAGGGTGGAATTTGTTTGATCTTGAGACGGGAACGTATTTCCAATCACGTGATGTACAATTTTTTGAAGATATATTTCCTTTTGATAATCCTTCCGAATTGAGGAATTTTCCTTCCTTATATTCTGACCAGTTGCTTCCTTGCCATGATACTTACTTTGATCATGGATCCGATTGTCCCGAGGACCCAACAACAGCAGGTATTCTACCTGATAATACCACGCCAGAGACATCTCATGACACCACCAGTCCACACGATGGTGCTGAGCTCACGGTTGACGGAGGTCAGGAGGGGTCTGGTGATAGGATTATAGTCCAAGGGACGGAAGACGAAGGACAGAGTACAATTTTGGCTCGAGAAGATAATAGTGATGGTGATGGAAGTATTGACGATGTGCATGGGCGAGGTAAACGGGTGAAGTTTGATAATGTTCGACATAAAGACTTTGTGCGATGGGAAAATGTACAAGATCACATTAACACGACATTGGTTGCTCCTACTTCGTTACCCACATCCGTCTCGACCTCAGGTAATCCTTATCCTATAGCACATTTCGTTAATTGTAACTCCTTTTCTACTGGGCATCGTAATTTTATTGCAGCTGTTTCATCTGAAACGGAACCTACTTCTTTTAAAGAGGTCATGTGTGACCCTAAGTGGAAACAAGCAATGAAAGAAGAAATTGAAGCATTAGAGACTAATGGAACGTGGACGGTGGAAAATTTGCCACCTGGGAAAACTGCTATTGGTTGTATGTGGGTCTATCGTATCAAGCACAAATCTGATGGTTCAATTGAACGATACAAAGCTAGACTCGTTGTTTTTGGGAATCATCAAAAGGAAGGAGTTGATTTTATGGAGACATTCGCCCCGACTGTAAAGATGGTCACCATTCGAACTTTTCTTGCTATGGCGGCCATTAATAATTGGGAATTACATCAAATGGATGTTCATAATGCATTTCTTCATGGTGACTTAGCTGAAGAAGTGTATATGCGTCTTCCGCCTGGATTCAATAATGGTCAGACGGGTAAAGTGTGTCGTCTTCGTAAGTCCTTGTATGGTCTCCGTCAAGCTCCTCGGTGTTGGTATGCAAAATTGGCTTCCGCTTTATACACTTATGGTTTTTCTCTTAGTCCATCTGATCATTCTCTCTTTGTTTATCGAAAGAAGGATGTTGTTTTAAATATTCTTATTTATGTCGATGACTTTGTTATTGCTGGGAACAATAGTGCTGCTATTTCCAATTTCAAAGCTTATCTCAATAAGTGTTTTCATATGAAGGACTTGGGCAAGTTGAAATATTTTCTCGGGATAGAGGTAGCTCGTAGTTCTAAAGGGATTTTTCTTTGTCAGCGGAAATATGCCCTTGACCTTTTAACAGAAACGGGACTACTTGGTTCCAAACCATCGAGTATACCAATTGAAGAAAATCATAGGCTTGCTCTTGCCTCAGATCCTCCTATGACGGATGTTGCACCATATAGACGATTAGTTGGAAAGTTGATTTATTTAACACTTACTCGTCCTGAAATAAGTTACTTTGTTCTCATTTTGTCTCAATTTATGCAAAAACCTACTTGCTCACAATGGGATGCTGCATTACGAGTGATTCGGTACTTGAAAGGAAGTCCTGGTCAAGGTATATTGTTTCGTGCTAATCAGACTATGACTCTCGAAGCTTATTGTGACGCCGATTGGGCTAGTTGTCCATTGAGTCGTCGATCTTTGACCGCATATTTTGTATTTCTTGGAGGATCTCCTATTTCATGGAAGACAAAGAAACAAGCAACCGTGTCTCGCTCCTCTACGGAGGCCGAATACCGTGCAATGGCATCGGCCACATGTGAAATTTTGTGGCTAAAAGGACTACTCAAGAGCCTAGGATTTGATCATGTTGAACCGGTTTCTCTTCACTGTGATAACCAAGCTGCCTTACACATTGCTAACAATCCGGTCTTTCATGAACGTACGAAGCATATCGAGATAGATTGTCATTTTATTCGTGATGAGATTGTTCGTAGAACCATTGCGCCCTCCTATGTTCATACGTCTTCACAACTTGCTGATATTCTTACTAAAGCGCTTGGTCGTCAACAGTTTCTATCTCTGGTTAACAAGTTGGGCATTTCGAAACTTCATGCTCCCACTTGAGGAGGGGTATTAGCATATATTTGTAGATATATATTGTTGTAATCCCTATATTGTTGTGATTTTGTTAGTTGTGTTGTTAGCTTATACTTAGGCCGTAGACTAGGAAACCATCAGCTAGAAATTAGCTGCTTGTTAGATGCTTGTATTGGATATATATTGAGCTACTCAAAAAGGCAATAAAACGCATACAAAAATTCTCAAAACTTCTTCTTGTTTCAACTACTTTATCGTTCCTTTTACATTTGCAAAAACTATAAAATTTTGATATTCTTAATGTACTCATACAGATGAATTAAACAAGATCTTTCATGACTATATATATTTTCTCTTATAGATCGTTGTGAATATTAAAAAAGTATCACCCTTATTAATAGTGTCAAAATGAAAAACGTGACAAGTTGAATTGAGGGAGTATTACTTTGGTATAGAGGTGATCATGGGCCGGGTTGGGCCGGGTTTGGGTCGGGCTTTGCCATAAAATTACAGCCCATCTAGCGGGTCGGGCCGGGTCGGGCCCCCCAAAGCGGGCCAGATTGTAAGGCCCAAGCCCAACCCGTTCGGGCTTTTCCGGGCTTGCGGGCTTTTCGGGCCCAATCGGGTCACAAACGATTGTTCGGGATTAAGTTAAATTTTTTGTTTACGCCACCTTAAAAAAAAAATTATTAGCACAAATTAACCGACATTTATTCGAGTTTTTTGCTCGCAGTCGACCCGACTAATAAACAAACCCTTTTTTACTAATACTTACTCGAAATTAATCAGACGACTAGAGTACATAATGATATATTAATACTCCGTATTAAGAAATATGAACAAAGTTTGCCTCGAGTCCTCGATTAGACATTTCACACATAGTTTTGGTATTGGACAATTTTTCGTATTATTATGTGTCACACTAACGTATCACAGTACAAATACACACACGCGTACACGCACACACATATATACGGTATTAGTGTCCGTGTATAATAACTATGAACACATAAAAAACATAAACTTCCATACAAAAATTGCACGATTTTTTTTTTGTTAAAAAAAATTGTGATAAAAAAACACATGAATTTCCACATAAAAGAAGTTGAAAAGTTTAAAAACATAAATTATGTTATATTTTGTTTTTTAAAATTCGGGCCGGGTCGGGCCAAAATTCGGGCTTTAAGGTCGGCCCATACCCGGCCCAAAATTTATATCGGGCTAAGATCGGGTCGGGCTTCGGGCTTTTTTGGGCCAACACGATGGCCCAAGCCCTTGAAAAAATCGGGTCTCGTCGGGTTGGACCGCCGGGCTTGGGCCATTTGATCAGCTCTACTTTGGTATATAACTCATGCATTTGTACTAGTAAACTAAATAAATTACCTAGCTTAAGTTTTTTAGACCACACGATCAACTCGTTTTATGTAGGAAGGATGGATGGATATGGTTATAAGTTTGATGCATGACATACACGAAGGACTTGGATGAAGATTTAAAGCTAAGGATGGATGTCGCCATGTCGGAAACCGGTGGATTGTCAACCGCTAATTTTGTGTCCTATATATCTTGTGCTGAAGGACTTGAGAGAAACATAATAGGCACAAACACACATGACAAGCAAATATACTCCTACATTAGCTTGAACGTGAACAAGTAGTAGTGTAGGATGAATAAGGGAGGGTGAGTGGGTATCTATGTTAGGTTGTGTAGAAACAAGCAGAAGAATTGGAATTGCAGTGTCCCAGACCCAGACCCAGTCCTACAGTTGAGGAAAGTGGGCATCTTTGGGCCCTCAAGAGTGACTCAGGACTCGCACTATACGGACTGACCCAATTTGCCGAGTTGTTATCCTATCACACGCACAGTAAAAGCCGGTTACAAAAGGTAACTAGACAAAAGAAACTGCAAAGTATATCGTCCTTTCCTATCGACCATCATCCTATTTTTGGCATATTTTAATCACCATCACATCACATCCTACTACGGACTAATATTCAAATCAAAGCCTCCCTCCCTCTCTTTTTGCTTTCCCTAATACCACCAACTCCCACATTACTTTGTCCCACCGTGTCTTGATCTAGTAGTTAAGATTAGGTGGTATGCGACAGTAAGTTTAAGGTTCGAATTTCCCTTTCCCTATATTGTAATGCGATTAAGCGCGCTCTTCGATGAACAAAAAAAAAATTATTTTTCACTTATACTCTTTCGGTTTTAAAGATGGTCTAGTTTATATAATATATATATAAGGAATATTATATTGAAACGAGACATCTTACTTAAACTAAAGATAGGACCAGCTTCGCTGATGTGGCACACCTCAGAACTCTCAGAAGCTCTCTCGGAGCTCTCTCATTTATTGGACAGAATTGTCCATTCACTTAAACCAAAACACATCCCCCCATTGATTTAGGGGCAAGATAGTAATTGTCTACGGTTAAATATAAAATAAAATATATTGTTTAAAATTAATATATTGTTTACATAATCCGTATTCTTTGTCCATATACTGTTCCAAATTCATAATATATAAATAATTAACTATATGTTAATATATGTTAATACAAATATAAATACTATTATGTATTATTATATAATTATATATGTCGTATATTTGTCCATATAATTTATTTACGTGTGTATATATATATATATATATATATATATATATATATATATAAATTTACGTATATAATCTATAGTACATATATAATACATATATATATTTATGTACATATTTATAAGGATAATATATACGTAGTATATATAGTACGTATATTTGTCCATATATATAGTGCATATAATTTGTGTACGTGTATATTTATACGTACAATATAGTTTATTTACGTATATATATATTTACGTATATAATATATAATATTAGTGCATATATAATACGTATATATATCGTATTAAATATTTGCGTGGACCATATTTTGGAGTATAGTATATATGGAGTAGTACATATATAATACGTATATAATATGTTTTATTATATAATATGTTTACGTACATATTTCGACGGATACTATACATGACAATCGTATATTTCGTTTTATGGTATATACATATATACGTGTACGACATATTATATTGTATATATACGTATATGGTATATATATATTGTTTACATAATCTCTACTCTCTTATAATATATTCATATAGTTTCCAAAATATTAGTTATACCATGATACGTGTATATATATATATATATATATATATATAATATACATATCGAAATTTTAGTTATACGGGATTTATATACAATAATAACAAAGATATTCTACGATTTCATTTCCATAATAACAGCAGTTAATTTTGGCATAGGTTAATTATGGATCGTTAATTTAATTCGTTTACAGTAAACAATCTGTTAGGAATTCATTTAACAGAATTTCTGTACATTTCAAATTCGTAATAGATATACTACTAAATAATTACTAACTACACCTATATTTGTACAACCGAATATTCCTTGGTATTAATATAAAAAGATATTCTACGATTTCATTTCCATAATAACAGTATTTAGTTTTGGCATATGTTATGTATGGATCGTTTATTAGAAGTTATGTACGTATCAAATTCTGAAAAGATATACTGCGATTTCGTTTCCATAATAACAGCATTTATTTTCGAAACAGTATATTTCGTTCACAATAAACAATTTTATGCCGATTCATTTAACAGAATTTCGGTATATTTCAAATTCATGGTAGATATACTACTAAATATTTACCTTTTATTCCTATATTTATTCAACCCGAATATTCCTTGGTATCAATATACCATAATCCCGTGTTCACGGTATACACCGAAATTATATAAATACCACTTCTGTTAAACGAATTGGTCTACCATTCCCAAAAAATCTCAATCTTTCTATACACACTTCCAACCTATTCACCCAATGTCGACCTCCGACCTCACTACCATATCGAACCTCCAGCAAGGCAAGCGCCTTAAGGAGATGGTCGTCCATCGCTGGACCCGTCCTGTGATGAAGGACAGAACCAAAACGGATTCTATCGAGGTTCTGCTGATTGACTCCGAAGTACTGTGTTACTCATTATTTCTCTACTGCGATCCGTCGTTTTGGTTTATTTCGTATACTCTTTCACGTCTCTGTTTTATTACGTATAGTTTATTTGCGTATAGTTTATTTACGTATGTATATATTTATGTATATAATATATAGTAATAGTGCATATATAATATGTATATGGTTTACATTTTGTTTACATATTCTCTATTCTCCTATAATATATTCATATGGTTTCCGAAATATTCCGAAAGTATTCGAAATTTTAATTTACTTATTCTCTTTTTTTTTATTCGTATAGACATTCTACATAATTTTCTATGTTCGTCTTCATATTATGACTAAAATCTTGCGTATCCGATGATTGTACATTTAATTGAGACACAGTACTGTTTTTTTATTTTATTCTCTGTTTTATTTTTTCCTTTCGATATGTGATACATTTATCTTGGGTTGTCTTATCCGCGAATAACCATCGAGTCAAATGAAAACATTTATGAGTTAATATATCTCAATCTAACTCATCTCTTTCCAGAATGAAATTATGCAAGGTACTGTGCGTCCCCAGATCTTGAGCAAGTATTCAGATTCACTAAGTGTTGGTGTGGTCTACATCATCCGAAACCTCACGATTGGACCCAATATCGGATTCGACAGAGCTTCTCCCTATCACTCTATTCGGTTTTTGTATGGAATATGGCATATTGTGCATAACAACAGTTGGTGGATGAACGTATTCTGCTGCCATTGTTTTATATGTTTTGTTATATATAGTTTGGATTTTAATTATTATTTTACTCTCCTTACTTACCAGCCTATTTATAGCAATAAGGAGGGCAATTTGGCATGCATACTACCCTCTATTCTGCCAAATGTCGTGGGCAAAATGGATCACTTTACTTCATGCTTGCCTAAGTTGATGATGTAAGCGTATGTGATTTTGATTGTAGCTTCAAATCTTACTCAATTATCATGTGATGCATACCATTTCAAGCAACTATCTAATCGGGAATAATTGTCTTTCCAATGTTTCTCTATTGCCACATGCCAAGATATTCTCCTTAATTCACTTCACTTTTGCATGCAGTTGATACTTCAATCTGAACCGCATACAGTAATCGAACATTGAGCGTAAGTTTGTTCGGGAAATTCATCCATCGAAGTATAGTATTATTGTTTGCTATTTATGGTTGGGCCGAGACGACAATTCCCGATTTATCATATCAGGTGGTCATCGAGGTAGCACAATTCCTATTGTCGTTTGTAGTTTAGTCGGACAATAGTTCAGCACACAGCGTTTCTATAGTCTACTGATTCATTTTCTTATGTACACTACATCCATTTGGCTCGCTTTTTCAAAAAACGGAAGGCAAATTATCTCTAATTTTCTGCTTTTCAAACAAATTTGCTCCTTCAGATATGTGACATCAATTACATATGCAATTCATCTTAAAATATTCACTACAACAACAGCAACTCACGACTAGATGTATGATGCTTACCTATACAAGCAACAATCTAAATTAGAATCGTTTTTGTTTTCCAATTCTATGACTTAATGAATTGCCAACTCTTATCTTTTGAACTTCCATCACTGTTTGGACATGTCATGGTTTATTGTTTGTAATGAAGAATGACTGAAGCCATGCATGTAATACACTTATTCGTTTCCTTTATCAACCGTATGTTCGATACATGAAGCGTATTGTAATGCAGTAAGTACCTGAAATGAACTATATTTCGATCATTTTGTTAAATTTATCATCGGTTCATGTCTTAGAATAAAATCGATAATACTTAAAACGGTATAAGACCAAAATATCGCTCAACCCCGTGATTTTATCACGGGTATTATACTAGTTATTTAAAATAGGAGAGAGTATGTTCATAATAGCATTTGGATTTAGGCTTTTCGGTATCTCTACTTACTTGCTTGACCCATTTTAATTAAAACATAAAATATTTTTCACATATCTTGAGGAAATGAGACAAACAATAAAAAAACGAAAGCAGTTCTACATATCTCACCTATCACGAATTTACATTAATTAAATGAGATTTCTAAAGAATCGTGTAAAAAAAAGAAAGGGGATGAACAATGTGAATTGGAGGGAGGATAGTTTCCGGTGCATCCTCATCCAAAGGGATGACCTAGGTCGTAAAGGGTGAGGGTCATCCTAATTATGGATTAGCAAATGACCTTGTATAAAATTAGGATGACATTTTCACTACCTTTTGACTTTGAGTGTCATGTGATGAGTGAGAAATGATTAGGTTGAAAAAATTGAAAATGATTGAGTTGATGACCTAGATCATGATTTTCTGAATAGAAGTGTATAAGATGGGTTAGATCAAAAAATTGATTAAAACATTAAAAGAGGATGACCTCTATTAAGGTGACCTTTAGATGAGGATGGTCTAATGTAACAATGAACTTAGCCGAGACTTTATCATACATCATACGGAGTAGTTGTGTAACATTATTAATCGGGGTTTATATGGAGTCATTAATAAGAAATCAATGCTTAATAATCTTGGCAAGTGATAGAGATACACTCATTGTAGGGGGTTTGTACACCAACAATGTATGCATGCCACTTGTCCATCCAAAAGAATCAACATTTTACAATATTCTTCATTAATTCAGCTCCCCACCCAACTCTCAAATACTTTCTCACCTAATCACCTATTTTTTTTGTTTTTTTGTTTGTTTTTTTACTTCAAATTTAATACTCCATATTTTTATACGTGTATTTTTATATCCATATTATACGTGTATTTTTATACGGTATTGTATTCTAAATGTATATATATGTTAGTGTTATAGTGACGTATTTTTATACCTCAATATGTTTTGTTACGTATTTTTATGCTGTATTTTATACGTAGGTTGTAGTTATGTATTTAGTATATTATTTTATTTATACTTTTTGTTTATTTATAATAGTTGTAGTGTATTTATACGGTATTTATACTTTAGTTATACATTTTTATTTATACTCTATTACGTTTAGTAAACTTTATTTGCACTGTATTTTTATTTTTATTATTTTATAGAAATTTTTTTTAAAGATGTTTTAAAAACATTATTTTCGGAATGTATTTTTTTTAGTAGTGTAACTATGTTAGGTGTATTTAAGATGTATACGGGCTAAAAGTATTTGTTTTTTAATTTTAATTTTCTTAAACTTTTTAATTTTTAATACCATAGAACAAATAATAAAAGTAAATAATCGTACTACTACATATTATTTTCGGAATGTATTTTTTTTAGTAGTGTAACTATGTTAGGTGTATTTAAGATGTATACGGGCTAAAAGTATTTGTTCTTTAATTTTAATTTTCTTAAACTTTTTAATTTTTAATACCATGGAAGAAATAATAAAAGTAAATAATCGTACTACTACAAATTAATATGAAAATTATATATCATGCGGTATGTCAGTATGTCACATCGACTAAGTTTAAGCATACATATACGAATGAAATAAAGTAATCAACTTTTCATGTCAATAAAACGGTAGGGTAGTAATAAGAGTATCATATAAGCTCAAGTACAAATATAACAATCACACATTACACATATATAAAAAATAAGATATAACATATGTGTATATACATAAATAATACTAAAATTATTATCTTAGATATTAGATATTAATATACATCACAAAACAAAATCGTAATAAGTTATTAATATCGTACATACGTGTAACAATTAATCACAGTTATCACGGTGGAAGATGCATACACACGGACGTAACTCGAATAAATTACGTGTATACACACACACTAATGAAGTATTATATTGCACTCTAAATAATCTAAGTAAAACGATTTTGTTTTTTAGACGTACGATACAACGATTAAGCTTAGTAAATAATAATCATACAACTTTAATAATACATCACTTAGGTTAACGTACATATAAACAAATTTAAGAAAAGTAATCAAACGATGTAAAACTGTATAAGTAATAATGTACATCTTAATAACAAATGTGCATTGCGCACCAAAAAAAAAAGTGCATTAAAATACTTAAATTTAAATTATATTTAAAAACGTTTAAGTAAATACATTGTATAAAAAATAATCGTAACAAAAATTACACAAAACACAAATCAAATACCGAAGGTATAAGTACATGTGCCAAAAATACGTTGTGTACAATTATACTTGACGTACGTAACTGCTGGCAGTACAAATATACTATGGACCAAATACATAATAACTATCCGTATAAATACTTAAAATATACTCCCTCCCATTCTTTGGATTCCTCAGCAATTATTGTGTACAACCGTTGTACTATGCGACAGTAGTAAAAGTTTGCAACTTATGATAAAAAGTGACCATTTTAGGTTAGTTGGTTACCACTTTCAGATAAATAGTTACCACTTTTTCATATTAAAACGTGGTCACTATTTAACTTAAAATGGTCACTAAATAACATAAAGTGATAACTTTATACCATAAATTAGGTCCGTCGTACGGTACAATGGTTGCATACTATAATTTGTGTGGATTCCTACCATAAGTTGAGGGAGTAAACTTTAATATTAATTATTAAAGTAATATTAGCATTAATGAAAGATCATTTAATAACTGTAATTAATGATGAAATCTAAGTAATTAAATTAAAAAACAAGATTTTTCACCTAAATCAAGTGGAAGATTGTGATTGGTGGTGTATGAGACCCCTCATACACTAAGTATATCTCTAACCTTTTTGAATAATCTTTAAATTGTTTATGATCTTGTAACTCTCATACAAAAATGATACTCCATACATTTATTTCTTTTGTTTAGACATGTGTCCTTTGTTATGGATATTATCTCTCATAAATCTATCACGAGTCTAATATTCATGTATGTATGGGTGGATAAAAATAAATTACGAGTAGAAAAAGTGAGAAATGATTTGTTTTTATCTATCTATCTATATAATATACTATAAATATTTGACTTATTATAAATTTGTTAGTGTTAATAGGAGATAAGGGTAACATAAGGACCCGAACTTTACAGTTTTTTTTTTTCAGTTAAGGGATACAACATTTAAGTTTTATGGTTAAGGACTTCAAAGACTAACACCGTTAACTCTATGGTTAACTAACATTAACTTTTGACGGAAAATTAAATATATCACTTAAAATGCAATCATCTATATAGTACGAGTAACATTTATACTCCCTCCGTTCAATTCTAACCTTCCCCTTCACTTTATGCACAATTTTTAAGAATGTATTTGTTTATTCTTAAAAGTACAAGTGTAACAACCCGGATTTTTAAAAACTTTAAATAATATAAATAGTATAAATAATATGGTCAAAGGTGGCGGAAACACCCGACCGAATCCGAATCGTCACTTTCTCGACATTCAACTAATACATTATTCAAAAGTGTTTAAACTGAATATTAAAGACTTAAATAAAGGGTCTCTCTCTCCACAAGTCTTCCCCAACAACAAAGCAGTCACCAGCATCCTGAAAGACCTGAAAGGGGGGGTCCACAGTCAGTGGGGAGTAACTAGATGCTCTCTCAGTCATCTTTACAATAGGATGAAAAACAACTAATAATCAGCAATCAATGAATAATACAGATAAGGAGTACATGAAAGCATTATCATACTCGACCAATTAGGATCATACCAATTACTAAGAAATTCAAACATCCAAACCGGACTGATCACACACAAATAACCTTCTTACACTACGCCTAGGGTATAGAGCGAACACCGGCTCGAGTGTATAACTGACACTCTCACCTGCCAGAGCATATAACTGATACTCTGACGGACGGGCCGTATAACAGACTTCCCATCGGTGTGGAGCTTATAACTGATACTCCACGGTACTATGTATAGTCGTATAACTGACAACTATATGTCTAAGCCTAGCTAGGGCTCTCGATGCAATAACTGTACACCGAACGACACACGGGACCCAGAGCGTATAACTGACGTCTCAAGGCACGCCCGAACATAGACCTTCGGCATTTGGCGCTTTTTCATTCCGATTGGTATATAACTGATACCGCACGTCATCTATACCACTAGCTTTCGTGTAACTGTACAGTATACCTGACTGTACAAGGCTCTCGTGAATAACGTCATGACTCCAATCCTAGTACAGTATAACCGACTGTACTAAATGGCAACCCACCCTAGTATAGTATAACTGACTATACGAGGTAGTAATCAGACTTAGCATAGTGTCACTAGCTATACCAGGGAGAATCAAGCCCTAGATAGTGTAACTAACTATACCAAGTATTACTCCACTCCAATATAGTATAATCGACTATACTAGATAACAACCATATCTCAAACATAGGACAATATAACTGACTGAACTATGAAGAACATACATAGAAGTAACCTTTCAACAATAGATGAATAACAGATAGTACAACTAACTATAACCATAAAGCTAGTCTTGCATATCTAATGCCTAATAGTACCCAAGGTTAAGGTTCGTTGACTATAACCTTGTTTACTAAGTTGAGGTTGACCTAACCTCAACCATAACCTCGTGGAGTTACGATAACTGCAACAAGATTATGATGGTACGACGAGATTACATTAACCTCAAGTGAAGTGGTGTAGTAACTTCTCAATGAAGGTATATTAACTTCAATCAAGGTTACATTAACCTCAGCTATAACATTAGCTTCTTGCTAAGGTTACATTAAACTTGGAGATAACCTTAACTCCATGCTAAGGTTACCTTAACCTTCGCCTTAACCTTAACTCTAAGTTAAGGTTACCTTAACCTTGACTATAACCTTGCAAAGTTCGGGAACCTCGACAAGATTATAACCCCGTGTTGAAGTTATCTTAACCTCAAGTGAAGTTGCATAGTACTTCTTGACGAAGTTACATTAACTTCAAATAAGGTTATGTTAACCTCAACCCTAACCTTAACCACCGGGTGATGGTAGGTTGAGTCATCATTGAATCTAGGGTTTGAAACCCTAAAAGCATCGATGAAACACCCTAGCATCTCCACCAAGTGAGGCCACGGTAGGTTCATGCGCGTCCTAGCGTTCTCTTACGAAACGACTCACAACTTTCTAATTCGCACAAAATGGTAATCAACGTCTTAACGATAAAATTAATGACACAATTAAATCGTACAAGTATCAACGAAATAATAAGCGTGCATAATAATACCACACAACATCCAATATCATATTATACATTCATTCATCATATTAATGGCATTCACATATCATAAACACGATTAAAAGACACATCTAGTTACCTTTTTGGCAATTAATGATAAACATTAATAAGAAACACCATGAAAAACGCGACAAACAAAACCTTGTCTCTAACACGTGTCATCATCCCCGTAAATCAACTTTGATGAACAAACCGAAACCCACGTGATAAAAATTGTACGACACAAATCCCCTTCCAAAACGACCAAAAGAATGATATCTTCTTCTTTAATAAGAACCCTAAAGGTAGGTCCAAAGATTCATGAAAATGAATCCCATAAAATTAATTGGAGATGGATATGTTGTAGAGGAAAGAGCCAAGATTATGAAAATATAATTTATGTATGCATTTGAAAGAAAGATAGATGCATAACAATGGAGTTTAATGGAGAAAAGAAGATGAGAGGAGAAGAAAGAGAGGAGGGGGCCGCGGCATAACGCAAGCGCAAACATAATTTTTGACCTAGTTGCTTGCTAGGTTAATTTCTTTTTATAAGGGGATTAACAAATGGGCTTTGGGTCTATTACCTAATACAATGGATCTTCCAATTACAAATTGGGTTAGAACATAATAAAACGCTTGGAGAATAGATATAAGAAAAGCGGTTACAATTTTCCAATTGTCAAATTGTGTACGGATATTTTAACCCATTAAAAGTGAGTCAAAACGAGACAATAATTTAAAACGGATAAAGGAGGCAATAAAATATAGAATGCATATTATTATAAAATGCGGAAATAATTATTTTAAATAAATAACTTTCCGAATAAAATAAATATAAAATACGGGGTGTTACAATCCAACCCCCTAAAAAGAAGTTTCGTCCTCGAAACTTGAAGTTCAAAGACAAGATCAAAAGAATGTAATAATTACAAGTGATCATCAACACAAGTTACCTCGGTATCCTAAGCGCTGCGCACTTTGATCCTTATAAACGTTCAAACCACAAAAGTATATCTTAAGTCCTCAATGTTAAATAATCATTATCCATTCTAAAACCTCAACCACATTAATCCCAAATAATCACAACCCAAAATAATCGCTAAATCAATACCGTCTTCCAAACAGTCGTCCATTTTATCGCGATATGACCTTATCGAGTAAAACTGGTCAACATTTCCACACCATCATCACCTTAAGTATGTGGTTAACTCTCATAAATACATTACATCTCATATCCCATAATATCAATGATTACCTTAAGTTCACCAAGTACACTCAATACCCTTAAATAATATTCATCGATGTATAACACCATATCTCATGAATTATCAACTTCTACTCCATTCATTTCAAACATTATCCACAAATATCAGTCATCATACCAAAACATATATGCCTTCTTATCATCTGTACAAACTTATTACTATATACCACAAAAGATGAAATCGACTTGAGCTCCATAAAGATAATCTCAAAACAAAGAATATCTTCCGACCTAGAAAACTCTCCTATTGACTAAATCCATTAGAACTATTACTACTTTAATATCCTCCAAGCAAGTAGTGATTACTATCATCCACAACTCTAACGCTCAAAATCCTTTATCATAATATCGCAAATCTTCTTAATATATGTATTACTGTCCAAATCCTCAAATTTAAGACCTTAAATCTGATTATAACTATCACAAACTCAATGCAACCTCAATCTCATGGCATAATTATTGGTCACACGCACAAAATCCAATCGCTTCCTTTGAACACATCTGATCACGCTATTCCTAGGAACCCAAAGAATCATACACCTTTAGTTAAGCTAGTACCCAATGTCCACAATATACTAGCCCATTGATAATGCAATTCCACAAAAGCATTGAATAATAATATCACCATACAAATTTTATCATCAATACTTATAACCTCAATTGGTAATTACAATTTGTTATCCATCAATAAATATTTTAACCTTAAAAGTCCATCAAAGAAAAGCCTAAATCTATGTCCTTCAATAAATGACTCATGCACTTAAATGAAACACTTTATCTCCAAAGTTTTCTATATAGCTTTTGAAGAACAAATTAACATCCACGTGCCCTTAATGTAATAACATCCTCAAACATTCCAAGCTGGGTATAAGACCTTAAATACAACACTTCCAAAACACCGTATATTACCCCCAATTCATACTCATATACTATGTTCTGTGCTCTCAACATCAATTAACCCAACCTCAAACTCGAAGTATAAACATTTCGCCAAAGGATCCAAACTTCCACTATGAGATGATCACAAGTACTTATGAAGGAATTAAAAGTTTTCACATTACCATAAGAGAGCATAAAGCATGCGAGCTAAAAAGGAAATATTTTTGAGCAATACCACAAGGTAAAAGTTTGAGAAGTTGCAGCACAAGGCGAAAGCGAAATTACAAAAAGTTGAAGGAAGAGAAAGTTGGAGTTGAAATAATGATCAAATAGAGGGTATCGAAAGATCAAACATAAAAGACAAATATAAAAGGAAACTTTTGGTTGGTTTGAAAATATGAGAGGCACGGTTTATACGATCAAGGAGACAAGGATAGACGACTCCAAACCGTTTTATCTACCCAAAGACGACACCTTAACAATATAAGTAAAGCACAAAAAACAAGGGTCATACAATTCTCGTACAATCACCACTCAAGGTATCTCTGTCTCTTAACATCCTTTAATCACATTACCATAATACCTCAAGACCGACCAAATCTCTATATAATTGTCGCTTTACAACCACTATGTTCCTCAGATAATCATTCTCTAGACTATTAAGTCTCAATACCATCATTTAATCATATATAACAAATAACACCGTAGGAATCCTCTGCATCCTAAAATGACAAATATCACGATTCATTATATCCGTCTTCAATATGGTTGTTTACGAAATCAACGCTTTAAACATTAACATCTCATAAGTTCATAAGTCCTACTCTTTCCCTTCCACTTGATCCTTAAAAGTCATGGTCATTAAATAAGTCCTCAATAAATAAATCATAAGTTCATTTCGTCAAACATTGATTGCCCTTAATGGTTCTTACTCCTCGAATATGGTATTCCAATTCATGACAAGCCTAGTTCCCAAAATTCTCATCATTCAATGTAAATCCACAATAACCTTCAATTCAGTACCATCATCATATTCTTAATCAATAAGTAACCCACATAACCTATCTTCCTTAAGACAAATTTCAATAATTCTTCTGATTAAAGGCATAAGTCACAATACTCCCAATAAGATAAACCTATCCATCAGGTCTCTCACTCCTTATAAAATCATGAAAGCATAGTCGTACATCTTACACCATACACAAACACTCAATGTCATCAATAAGGGTTTCCTCAAAAATAAAAGGACTTAACACCCATAATTCCATATGAACATTGTCATAACAAACCTCTATTCCCAAAGTAAACATCATCTCAACAATCTCTAATCCCAAAGGAAACATCATCTCACAACCTCTAATCCCAAATTAGACTTCTTCGCGACCAAACTCTTGATAATAATTGCTCTTTTCTTTCATACTTGAACATTATCTCCAAATACAATCAATTCTAACTTATTCACTCAAGACCTAATCACAACAGGAAAACTCTCAAAGTTAACTTAAGAAGAGACAGCACCACCAAGTGATCCAAAAGGATAACAGTACGAGAAGAGTAAAGCTCGGGTTATCACGGATTAAAAGTTTTGACAAACATATAACCAACGTACGATGCATATGTAACATTAAAGAGACATTTTTCCAAAAATAACCGTGATTTAAATAAACAAAGCATGCTTGAAAACGTCTTTACACGAACCATGCACTTAATGCAATTAATAAAGATAGACAGTAAGGCATAAACAATCAAAAACATGAACAACACATGTAACATAGTTAATAACGAGACGAAACATTAAGGCATAAAGAAGTAAGTACATGATCAACACACGTAATCCAGTTAATAACAATATGGAACACTAAGGCGTAAACAAATAAATCCTTAATTGTTTCTACCCCCATTTACTCTCACTCAATTACTAAGTCAAGTTATTCTTTTAATGATTAAGCAAGAGTTGGGAGCGTGTTCACTCTGATACCAACTGTAACAACCCGGATTTTTAAAAACTTTAAATAATATAAATAGTATAAATAATATGGTCAAAGGTGGCGGAAACACCCGACCGAATCCGAATCGTCAATTTCTCGACATTCAACTAATACATTATTCAAAAGTGTTTAAACTGAATATTAAAGACTTAAATAAAGGGTCTCTCTCTCCACAAGTCTTCCCCAACAACAAAGCAGTCACCAGCATCCTGAAAGACCTGAAAGGGGGGGTCCACAGTCAGTGGGGAGTAACTAGATGCTCTCCCAGTCGTCTTTACAATAGGATGAAAAGCAACTAATAATCAACAATCAATGAATAATACAGATAAGGAGTAGATGAAAGCATTATCATACTCGACCAATTAGGATCATACCAATTACTAAGAAATTCAAACATCCAAACCGGACTGATCACACACAAATAACCTTCTTACACTACGCCTAGGGTATAGAGCGAACACCGACTCGAGTGTATAACTGACACTCTCACCTGCCAGAGCATATAACTGATACTCTGACGGACGGGCCGTATAACAGACTTCCCATCGGTGTGGAGCTTATAACTGATACTCCACGGTACTATGTATAGTCGTATAACTGACAACTATATGTCTAAGCCTAGCTAGGGCTCTCGATGCAATAACTGTACACCGAACGACACACGGGACCCAGAGCGTATAACTGACGTCTCAAGGCACGCCCGAACATAGACCTTCGGCATTTGGCGCTTTTTCATTCCGATTGGTATATAACTGATACCGCACGTCATCTATACCACTAGCTTTCGTGTAACTGTACAGTATACCTGACTGTACAAGGCTCTCGTGAATAACGTCATGACTCCAATCCTAGTACAGTATAACCGACTGTACTAAATGGCAACCCACCCTAGTATAGTATAACTGACTATACGAGGTAGTAATCAGACTTAGCATAGTGTCACTAGCTATACCAGGGAGAATCAAGCCCTAGATAGTGTAACTAACTATACCAAGTATTACTCCACTCCAATATAGTATAATCGACTATACTAGATAACAACCATATCTCAAACATAGGACAATATAACTGACTGAACTATGAAGAACATACATAGAAGTAACCTTTCAACAATAGATGAATAACAGATAGTACAACTAACTATAACCATAAAGCTAGTCTTGCATATCTAATGCCTAATAGTACCCAAGGTTAAGGTTCGTTGACTATAACCTTGTTTACTAAGTTGAGGTTGACCTAACCTCAACCATAACCTCGTGGAGTTACGATAACTGCAACAAGATTATGATGGTACGACGAGATTACATTAACCTCAAGTGAAGTGGTGTAGTAACTTCTCAATGAAGGTATATTAACTTCAATCAAGGTTACATTAACCTCAGCTATAACATTAGCTTCTTGCTAAGGTTACATTAAACTTGGAGATAACCTTAACTCCATGCTAAGGTTACCTTAACCTTCGCCTTAACCTTAACTCTAAGTTAAGGTTACCTTAACCTTGACTATAACCTTGCAAAGTTCGGGAACCTCGACAAGATTATAACCCCGTGTTGAAGTTATCTTAACCTCAAGTGAAGTTGCATAGTACTTCTTGACGAAGTTACATTAACTTCAAATAAGGTTATGTTAACCTCAACCCTAACCTTAACCACCGGGTGATGGTAGGTTGAGTCATCATTGAATCTAGGGTTTGAAACCCTAAAAGCATCGATGAAACACCCTAGCATCTCCACCAAGTGAGGCCACGGTAGGTTCATGCGCGTCCTAGCGTTCTCTTACGAAACGACTCACAACTTTCTAATTCGCACAAAATGGTAATCAACGTCTTAACGATAAAATTAATGACACAATTAAATCGTACAAGTATCAACGAAATAATAAGCGTGCATAATAATACCACACAACATCCAATATCATATTATACATTCATTCATCATATTAATGGCATTCACATATCATAAACACGATTAAAAGACACATCTAGTTACCTTTTTGGCAATTAATGATAAACATTAATAAGAAACACCATGAAAAACGCGACAAACAAAACCTTGTCTCTAACACGTGTCATCATCCCCGTAAATCAACTTTGATGAACAAACCGAAACCCACGTGATAAAAATTGTACGACACAAATCCCCTTCCAAAACGACCAAAAGAATGATATCTTCTTCTTTAATAAGAACCCTAAAGGTAGGTCCAAAGATTCATGAAAATGAATCCCATAAAATTAATTGGAGATGGATATGTTGTAGAGGAAAGAGCCAAGATTATGAAAATATAATTTATGTATGCATTTGAAAGAAAGATAGATGCATAACAATGGAGTTTAATGGAGAAAAGAAGATGAGAGGAGAAGAAAGAGAGGAGGGGGCCGCGGCATAACGCACGCGCAAACATAATTTTTGACCTAGTTGCTTGCTAGGTTAATTTCTTTTTATAAGGGGATTAACAAATGGGCTTTGGGTCTATTACCTAATACAATGGATCTTCCAATTACAAATTGGGTTAGAACATAATAAAACGCTTGGAGAATAGATATAAGAAAAGCGGTTACAATTTTCCAATTGTCAAATTGTGTACGGATATTTTAACCCATTAAAAGTGAGTCAAAACGAGACAATAATTTAAAACGGAAAGGAGGCAATAAAATATAGAATGCATATTATTATAAAATGCGGAAATAATTATTTTAAATAAATAACTTTCCGAATAAAATAAATATAAAATACGGGGTGTTACAATCCAACCCCCTAAAAAGAAGTTTCGTCCTCGAAACTTGAAGTTCAAAGACAAGATCAAAAGAATGTAATAATTACAAGTGATCATCAACACAAGTTACCTCGGTATCCTAAGCGCTGCGCACTTTGATCCTTATAAACGTTCAAACCACAAAAGTATATCTTAAGTCCTCAATGTTAAATAATCATTATCCATTCTAAAACCTCAACCACATTAATCCCAAATAATCACAACCCAAAATAATCGCTAAATCAATACCGTCTTCCAAACAGTCGTCCATTTTATCGCGATATGACCTTATCGAGTAAAACTGGTCAACATTTCCACACCATCATCACCTTAAGTATGTGGTTAACTCTCATAAATACATTACATCTCATATCCCATAATATCAATGATTACCTTAAGTTCACCAAGTACACTCAATACCCTTAAATAATATTCATCGATGTATAACACCATATCTCATGAATTATCAACTTCTACTCCATTCATTTCAAACATTATCCACAAATATCAGTCATCATACCAAAACATATATGCCTTCTTATCATCTGTACAAACTTATTACTATATACCACAAAAGATGAAATCGACTTGAGCTCCATAAAGATAATCTCAAAACAAAGAATATCTTCCGACCTAGAAAACTCTCCTATTGACTAAATCCATTAGAACTATTACTACTTTAATATCCTCCAAGCAAGTAGTGATTACTATCATCCACAACTCTAACGCTCAAAATCCTTTATCATAATATCGCAAATCTTCTTAATATATGTATTACTGTCCAAATCCTCAAATTTAAGACCTTAAATCTGATTATAACTATCACAAACTCAATGCAACCTCAATCTCATGGCATAATTATTGGTCACACGCACAAAATCCAATCGCTTCCTTTGAACACATCTGATCACGCTATTCCTAGGAACCCAAAGAATCATACACCTTTAGTTAAGCTAGTACCCAATGTCCACAATATACTAGCCCATTGATAATGCAATTCCACAAAAGCATTGAATAATAATATCACCATACAAATTTTATCATCAATACTTATAACCTCAATTGGTAATTACAATTTGTTATCCATCAATAAATATTTTAACCTTAAAAGTCCATCAAAGAAAAGCCTAAATCTATGTCCTTCAATAAATGACTCATGCACTTAAATGAAACACTTTATCTCCAAAGTTTTCTATATAGCTTTTGAAGAACAAATTAACATCCACGTGCCCTTAATGTAATAACATCCTCAAACATTCCAAGCTGGGTATAAGACCTTAAATACAACACTTCCAAAACACCGTATATTACCCCCAATTCATACTCATATACTATGTTCTGTGCTCTCAACATCAATTAACCCAACCTCAAACTCGAAGTATAAACATTTCGCCAAAGGATCCAAACTTCCACTATGAGATGATCACAAGTACTTATGAAGGAATTAAAAGTTTTCACATTACCATAAGAGAGCATAAAGCATGCGAGCTAAAAAGGAAATATTTTTGAGCAATACCACAAGGTAAAAGTTTGAGAAGTTGCAGCACAAGGCGAAAGCGAAATTACAAAAAGTTGAAGGAAGAGAAAGTTGGAGTTGAAATAATGATCAAATAGAGGGTATCGAAAGATCAAACATAAAAGACAAATATAAAAGGAAACTTTTGGTTGGTTTGAAAATATGAGAGGCACGGTTGATACGATCAAGGAGACAAGGATAGACGACTCCAAACCGTTTTATCTACCCAAAGACGACACCTTAACAATATAAGTAAAGCACAAAAAACAAGGGTCATACAATTCTCGTACAATCACCACTCAAGGTATCTCTGTCTCTTAACATCCTTTAATCACATTACCATAATACCTCAAGACCGACCAAATCTCTATATAATTGTCGCTTTACAACCACTATGTTCCTCAGATAATCATTCTCTAGACTATTAAGTCTCAATACCATCATTTAATCATATATAACAAATAACACCGTAGGAATCCTCTGCATCCTAAAATGACAAATATCACGATTCATTATATCCGTCTTCAATATGGTTGTTTACGAAATCAACGCTTTAAACATTAACATCTCATAAGTTCATAAGTCCTACTCTTTCCCTTCCACTTGATCCTTAAAAGTCATGGTCATTAAATAAGTCCTCAATAAATAAATCATAAGTTCATTTCGTCAAACATTGATTGCCCTTAATGGTTCTTACTCCTCGAATATGGTATTCCAATTCATGACAAGCCTAGTTCCCAAAATTCTCATCATTCAATGTAAATCCACAATAACCTTCAATTCAGTACCATCATCATATTCTTAATCAATAAGTAACCCACATAACCTATCTTCCTTAAGACAAATTTCAATAATTCTTCTGATTAAAGGCATAAGTCACAATACTCCCAATAAGATAAACCTATCCATCAGGTCTCTCACTCCTTATAAAATCATGAAAGCATAGTCGTACATCTTACACCATACACAAACACTCAATGTCATCAATAAGGGTTCCCTCAAAAATAAAAGGACTTAACACCCATAATTCCATATGAACATTGTCATAACAAACCTCTATTCCCAAAGTAAACATCATCTCAACAATCTCTAATCCCAAAGGAAACATCATCTCACAACCTCTAATCCCAAATTAGACTTCTTCGCGACCAAACTCTTGATAATAATTGCTCTTTTCTTTCATACTTGAACATTATCTCCAAATACAATCAATTCTAACTTATTCACTCAAGACCTAATCACAACAGGAAAACTCTCAAAGTTAACTTAAGAAGAGACAGCACCACCAAGTGATCCAAAAGGATAACAGTACGAGAAGAGTAAAGCTCGGGTTATCACGGATTAAAAGTTTTGACAAACATATAACCAACGTACGATGCATATGTAACATTAAAGAGACATTTTTCCAAAAATAACCGTGATTTAAATAAACAAAGCATGCTTGAAAACGTCTTTACACGAACCATGCACTTAATGCAATTAATAAAGATAGACAGTAAGGCATAAACAATCAAAAACATGAACAACACATGTAACATAGTTAATAACGAGACGAAACATTAAGGCATAAAGAAGTAAGTACATGATCAACACACGTAATCCAGTTAATAACAATATGGAACACTAAGGCGTAAACAAATAAATCCTTAATTGTTTCTACCCCCATTTACTCTCACTCAATTACTAAGTCAAGTTATTCTTTTAATGATTAAGCAAGAGTTGGGAGCGTGTTCACTCTGATACCAACTGTAACAACCCGGATTTTTAAAAACTTTAAATAATATAAATAGTATAAATAATATGGTCAAAGGTGGCGGAAACACCCGACCGAATCCGAATCGTCAATTTCTCGACATTCAACTAATACATTATTCAAAAGTGTTTAAACTGAATATTAAAGACTTAAATAAAGGGTCTCTCTCTCCACAAGTCTTCCCCAACAACAAAGCAGTCACCAGCATCCTGAAAGACCTGAAAGGGGGGGTCCACAGTCAGTGGGGAGTAACTAGATGCTCTCCCAGTCGTCTTTACAATAGGATGAAAAGCAACTAATAATCAACAATCAATGAATAATACAGATAAGGAGTAGATGAAAGCATTATCATACTCGACCAATTAGGATCATACCAATTACTAAGAAATTCAAACATCCAAACCGGACTGATCACACACAAATAACCTTCTTACACTACGCCTAGGGTATAGAGCGAACACCGGCTCGAGTGTATAACTGACACTCTCACCTGCCAGAGCATATAACTGATACTCTGACGGACGGGCCGTATAACAGACTTCCCATCGGTGTGGAGCTTATAACTGATACTCCACGGTACTATGTATAGTCGTATAACTGACAACTATATGTCTAAGCCTAGCTAGGGCTCTCGATGCAATAACTGTACACCGAACGACACACGGGACCCAGAGCGTATAACTGACGTCTCAAGGCACGCCCGAACATAGACCTTCGGCATTTGGCGCTTTTTCATTCCGATTGGTATATAACTGATACCGCACGTCATCTATACCACTAGCTTTCGTGTAACTGTACAGTATACCTGACTGTACAAGGCTCTCGTGAATAACGTCATGACTCCAATCCTAGTACAGTATAACCGACTGTACTAAATGGCAACCCACCCTAGTATAGTATAACTGACTATACGAGGTAGTAATCAGACTTAGCATAGTGTCACTAGCTATACCAGGGAGAATCAAGCCCTAGATAGTGTAACTAACTATACCAAGTATTACTCCACTCCAATATAGTATAATCGACTATACTAGATAACAACCATATCTCAAACATAGGACAATATAACTGACTGAACTATGAAGAACATACATAGAAGTAACCTTTCAACAATAGATGAATAACAGATAGTACAACTAACTATAACCATAAAGCTAGTCTTGCATATCTAATGCCTAATAGTACCCAAGGTTAAGGTTCGTTGACTATAACCTTGTTTACTAAGTTGAGGTTGACCTAACCTCAACCATAACCTCGTGGAGTTACGATAACTGCAACAAGATTATGATGGTACGACGAGATTACATTAACCTCAAGTGAAGTGGTGTAGTAACTTCTCAATGAAGGTATATTAACTTCAATCAAGGTTACATTAACCTCAGCTATAACATTAGCTTCTTGCTAAGGTTACATTAAACTTGGAGATAACCTTAACTCCATGCTAAGGTTACCTTAACCTTCGCCTTAACCTTAACTCTAAGTTAAGGTTACCTTAACCTTGACTATAACCTTGCAAAGTTCGGGAACCTCGACAAGATTATAACCCCGTGTTGAAGTTATCTTAACCTCAAGTGAAGTTGCATAGTACTTCTTGACGAAGTTACATTAACTTCAAATAAGGTTATGTTAACCTCAACCCTAACCTTAACCACCGGGTGATGGTAGGTTGAGTCATCATTGAATCTAGGGTTTGAAACCCTAAAAGCATCGATGAAACACCCTAGCATCTCCACCAAGTGAGGCCACGGTAGGTTCATGCGCGTCCTAGCGTTCTCTTACGAAACGACTCACAACTTTCTAATTCGCACAAAATGGTAATCAACGTCTTAACGATAAAATTAATGACACAATTAAATCGTACAAGTATCAACGAAATAATAAGCGTGCATAATAATACCACACAACATCCAATATCATATTATACATTCATTCATCATATTAATGGCATTCACATATCATAAACACGATTAAAAGACACATCTAGTTACCTTTTTGGCAATTAATGATAAACATTAATAAGAAACACCATGAAAAACGCGACAAACAAAACCTTGTCTCTAACACGTGTCATCATCCCCGTAAATCAACTTTGATGAACAAACCGAAACCCACGTGATAAAAATTGTACGACACAAATCCCCTTCCAAAACGACCAAAAGAATGATATCTTCTTCTTTAATAAGAACCCTAAAGGTAGGTCCAAAGATTCATGAAAATGAATCCCATAAAATTAATTGGAGATGGATATGTTGTAGAGGAAAGAGCCAAGATTATGAAAATATAATTTATGTATGCATTTGAAAGAAAGATAGATGCATAACAATGGAGTTTAATGGAGAAAAGAAGATGAGAGGAGAAGAAAGAGAGGAGGGGGCCGCGGCATAACGCACGCGCAAACATAATTTTTGACCTAGTTGCTTGCTAGGTTAATTTCTTTTTATAAGGGGATTAACAAATGGGCTTTGGGTCTATTACCTAATACAATGGATCTTCCAATTACAAATTGGGTTAGAACATAATAAAACGCTTGGAGAATAGATATAAGAAAAGCGGTTACAATTTTCCAATTGTCAAATTGTGTACGGATATTTTAACCCATTAAAAGTGAGTCAAAACGAGACAATAATTTAAAACGGAAAGGAGGCAATAAAATATAGAATGCATATTATTATAAAATGCGGAAATAATTATTTTAAATAAATAACTTTCCGAATAAAATAAATATAAAATACGGGGTGTTACAATCCAACCCCCTAAAAAGAAGTTTCGTCCTCGAAACTTGAAGTTCAAAGACAAGATCAAAAGAATGTAATAATTACAAGTGATCATCAACACAAGTTACCTCGGTATCCTAAGCGCTGCGCACTTTGATCCTTATAAACGTTCAAACCACAAAAGTATATCTTAAGTCCTCAATGTTAAATAATCATTATCCATTCTAAAACCTCAACCACATTAATCCCAAATAATCACAACCCAAAATAATCGCTAAATCAATACCGTCTTCCAAACAGTCGTCCATTTTATCGCGATATGACCTTATCGAGTAAAACTGGTCAACATTTCCACACCATCATCACCTTAAGTATGTGGTTAACTCTCATAAATACATTACATCTCATATCCCATAATATCAATGATTACCTTAAGTTCACCAAGTACACTCAATACCCTTAAATAATATTCATCGATGTATAACACCATATCTCATGAATTATCAACTTCTACTCCATTCATTTCAAACATTATCCACAAATATCAGTCATCATACCAAAACATATATGCCTTCTTATCATCTGTACAAACTTATTACTATATACCACAAAAGATGAAATCGACTTGAGCTCCATAAAGATAATCTCAAAACAAAGAATATCTTCCGACCTAGAAAACTCTCCTATTGACTAAATCCATTAGAACTATTACTACTTTAATATCCTCCAAGCAAGTAGTGATTACTATCATCCACAACTCTAACGCTCAAAATCCTTTATCATAATATCGCAAATCTTCTTAATATATGTATTACTGTCCAAATCCTCAAATTTAAGACCTTAAATCTGATTATAACTATCACAAACTCAATGCAACCTCAATCTCATGGCATAATTATTGGTCACACGCACAAAATCCAATCGCTTCCTTTGAACACATCTGATCACGCTATTCCTAGGAACCCAAAGAATCATACACCTTTAGTTAAGCTAGTACCCAATGTCCACAATATACTAGCCCATTGATAATGCAATTCCACAAAAGCATTGAATAATAATATCACCATACAAATTTTATCATCAATACTTATAACCTCAATTGGTAATTACAATTTGTTATCCATCAATAAATATTTTAACCTTAAAAGTCCATCAAAGAAAAGCCTAAATCTATGTCCTTCAATAAATGACTCATGCACTTAAATGAAACACTTTATCTCCAAAGTTTTCTATATAGCTTTTGAAGAACAAATTAACATCCACGTGCCCTTAATGTAATAACATCCTCAAACATTCCAAGCTGGGTATAAGACCTTAAATACAACACTTCCAAAACACCGTATATTACCCCCAATTCATACTCATATACTATGTTCTGTGCTCTCAACATCAATTAACCCAACCTCAAACTCGAAGTATAAACATTTCGCCAAAGGATCCAAACTTCCACTATGAGATGATCACAAGTACTTATGAAGGAATTAAAAGTTTTCACATTACCATAAGAGAGCATAAAGCATGCGAGCTAAAAAGGAAATATTTTTGAGCAATACCACAAGGTAAAAGTTTGAGAAGTTGCAGCACAAGGCGAAAGCGAAATTACAAAAAGTTGAAGGAAGAGAAAGTTGGAGTTGAAATAATGATCAAATAGAGGGTATCGAAAGATCAAACATAAAAGACAAATATAAAAGGAAACTTTTGGTTGGTTTGAAAATATGAGAGGCACGGTTGATACGATCAAGGAGACAAGGATAGACGACTCCAAACCGTTTTATCTACCCAAAGACGACACCTTAACAATATAAGTAAAGCACAAAAAACAAGGGTCATACAATTCTCGTACAATCACCACTCAAGGTATCTCTGTCTCTTAACATCCTTTAATCACATTACCATAATACCTCAAGACCGACCAAATCTCTATATAATTGTCGCTTTACAACCACTATGTTCCTCAGATAATCATTCTCTAGACTATTAAGTCTCAATACCATCATTTAATCATATATAACAAATAACACCGTAGGAATCCTCTGCATCCTAAAATGACAAATATCACGATTCATTATATCCGTCTTCAATATGGTTGTTTACGAAATCAACGCTTTAAACATTAACATCTCATAAGTTCATAAGTCCTACTCTTTCCCTTCCACTTGATCCTTAAAAGTCATGGTCATTAAATAAGTCCTCAATAAATAAATCATAAGTTCATTTCGTCAAACATTGATTGCCCTTAATGGTTCTTACTCCTCGAATATGGTATTCCAATTCATGACAAGCCTAGTTCCCAAAATTCTCATCATTCAATGTAAATCCACAATAACCTTCAATTCAGTACCATCATCATATTCTTAATCAATAAGTAACCCACATAACCTATCTTCCTTAAGACAAATTTCAATAATTCTTCTGATTAAAGGCATAAGTCACAATACTCCCAATAAGATAAACCTATCCATCAGGTCTCTCACTCCTTATAAAATCATGAAAGCATAGTCGTACATCTTACACCATACACAAACACTCAATGTCATCAATAAGGGTTTCCTCAAAAATAAAAGGACTTAACACCCATAATTCCATATGAACATTGTCATAACAAACCTCTATTCCCAAAGTAAACATCATCTCAACAATCTCTAATCCCAAAGGAAACATCATCTCACAACCTCTAATCCCAAATTAGACTTCTTCGCGACCAAACTCTTGATAATAATTGCTCTTTTCTTTCATACTTGAACATTATCTCCAAATACAATCAATTCTAACTTATTCACTCAAGACCTAATCACAACAGGAAAACTCTCAAAGTTAACTTAAGAAGAGACAGCACCACCAAGTGATCCAAAAGGATAACAGTACGAGAAGAGTAAAGCTCGGGTTATCACGGATTAAAAGTTTTGACAAACATATAACCAACGTACGATGCATATGTAACATTAAAGAGACATTTTTCCAAAAATAACCGTGATTTAAATAAACAAAGCATGCTTGAAAACGTCTTTACACGAACCATGCACTTAATGCAATTAATAAAGATAGACAGTAAGGCATAAACAATCAAAAACATGAACAACACATGTAACATAGTTAATAACGAGACGAAACATTAAGGCATAAAGAAGTAAGTACATGATCAACACACGTAATCCAGTTAATAACAATATGGAACACTAAGGCGTAAACAAATAAATCCTTAATTGTTTCTACCCCCATTTACTCTCACTCAATTACTAAGTCAAGTTATTCTTTTAATGATTAAGCAAGAGTTGGGAGCGTGTTCACTCTGATACCAACTGTAACAACCCGGATTTTTAAAAACTTTAAATAATATAAATAGTATAAATAATATGGTCAAAGGTGGCGGAAACACCCGACCGAATCCGAATCGTCAATTTCTCGACATTCAACTAATACATTATTCAAAAGTGTTTAAACTGAATATTAAAGACTTAAATAAAGGGTCTCTCTCTCCACAAGTCTTCCCCAACAACAAAGCAGTCACCAGCATCCTGAAAGACCTGAAAGGGGGGGTCCACAGTCAGTGGGGAGTAACTAGATGCTCTCCCAGTCGTCTTTACAATAGGATGAAAAGCAACTAATAATCAACAATCAATGAATAATACAGATAAGGAGTAGATGAAAGCATTATCATACTCGACCAATTAGGATCATACCAATTACTAAGAAATTCAAACATCCAAACCGGACTGATCACACACAAATAACCTTCTTACACTACGCCTAGGGTATAGAGCGAACACCGACTCGAGTGTATAACTGACACTCTCACCTGCCAGAGCATATAACTGATACTCTGACGGACGGGTCGTATAACAGACTTCCCATCGGTGTGGAGCATATAACTGATACTCCACGGTACTATGTATAGTCGTATAACTGACAACTATATGTCTAAGCCTAGCTAGGGCTCTCGATGCAATAACTGTACACCGAACGACACACGGGACTCAGAGCGTATAACTGACGTCTCAAGGCACGCCCGAACATAGACCTTCGGCATTTGGCGCTTTTTCATTCCGATTGGTATATAACTGATACCGCACGTCATCTATACCACTAGCTTTCGTGTAACTGTAAAGTATAACTGACTGTACAAGGCTCTCGTGAATAACGTCATGACTCCAATCCTAGTACAGTATAACCGACTGTACTAAATGGCAACCCACCCTAGTATAGTATAACTGACTATACGAGGTAGTAATCAGACTTAGCATAGTGTCACTAGCTATACCAGGGAGAATCAAGCCCTAGATAGTGTAACTAACTATACCAAGTATTACTCCACTCCAATATAGTATAACCGACTATACTAGATAACAACCATATCTCAAACATAGGACAATATAGACTGAACTATGAAGAACATACATAGAAGTAACCTTTCAACAATAGATGAATAACAGATAGTACAACTAACTATAACCATAAAGTTAGTCTTGCATATCTAATGCCTAATAGTACCCAAGGTTAAGGTTCGTTGACTATAACCTTGTTTACTAAGTTGAGGTTGACCTAACCTCAACCATAACCTCGTGGAGTTACGATAACTGCAACAAGATTATGATGGTACGACGAGATTACATTAACCTCAAGTGAAGTGGTGTAGTAACTTCTCAATGAAGGTATATTAACTTCAATCAAGGTTACATTAACCTCAGCTATAACATTAGCTTCTTGCTAAGGTTACATTAAACTTGGATATAACCTTAACTAGTACTCCATGCTAAGGTTACCTTAACCTTCGCCTTAACCTTAACTCTAAGTTAAGGTTACCTTAACCTTGACTATAACCTTGCAATGTTCGGGAACCTCGACAAGATTATAACCCCGTGTTGAAGTTATCTTAACCTCAAGTGAAGTTGCATAGTACTTCTTGACGAAGTTACATTAACTTCAAATAAGGTTATGTTAACCTCAACCCTAACCTCAACCACCGGGTGATGGTAGGTTGAGTCATCATTGAATCTAGGGTTTGAAACCCTAAAAGCATCGATGAAACACCCTAGCATCTCCACCAAGGGAGGCCACGGTAGGTTCATGCGCGTCCTAGCGTTCTCTTACGAAACGACTCACAACTTTCTAATTCGCACAAAATGGTAATTAACGTCTTAACGATAAAATTAATGACACAATTAAATCGTACAAGTATCAACGAAATAATAAGCGTGCATAATAATACCACACAACATCCAATATCATATTATACATTCATTCATCATATTAATGGCATTCACATATCATAAACACGATTAAAAGACACATCTAGTTACCTTTTTGGCAATTAATGATAAACATTAATAAGAAACACCATGAAGAACGCGACAAACAAAACCTTGTCTCTAACACGTGTCATCATCCCCGTAAATCAACTTTGATGAACAAACCGAAATCCACGTGATAAAAATTGTACGACACAAATCCCCTTCCAAAACGACCAAAAGAATGGTATCTTCTTCTTTAATAAGAACCCTAAAGGTAGGTCCAAAGATTCATGAAAATGAATCCCATAAAATTAATTGGAGATGGATATGTTGTAGAGGAAAGAGCCAAGATTATGAAAATATAATTTATGTATGCATTTGAAAGAAAGATAGATGCATAACAATGGAGTTTAATGGAGAAAAGAAGATGAAAGGAGAAGAAAGAGAGGAGGGAGCCGCGGCATAACGCACGTACAAACATAATTTTTGACCTAGTTGCTTGTTAGGTTAATTTCTTTTTATAAGGGGATTAACAAATGAGCTTTGGGTCTATTACCTAAGAATAATGAGATGGCGCCACCCGGTGGCGCCGAATTTGTGCGCCACCGAGGGTATTTTAGTAATTTACTAGGATAATATTATTTTTTTTAAAAAAAATATTATTTCAAAAGTAGTTAGTTGGCAAGGGTAGAATTGGTACTTCACAAAATAAGTTAAATTATATATATAATAATTATATAATTTAAAAAAAAAAAATCAAAAGAGATATGTTAGTTACTATTGAAGATCATCAAAAAAAATATCGTATCTTAATTGTAGGAATTAGTTAGGTTAGACATATATTGAAAAAATTAAATCTTTTTGTATTACATATATAATTTTATCATGTTTATAAGCAATGAAGTACACTTGGATAAGTGGTATTTATGAGGCGAATTGATTGTATTTTAATTGTGCTCGGGTTCGAGTCACACATAAACTATTTTTTCATTTTCAATTTTATTTTAATGTTTCAATATCTCTCACTTTTTTTTCCTAAAAAACTACAGTATTTTTTTTTTCATTTTCAATTTCATTTTAACGTTTCAATATCTCTCACTTCTTTTCCTAAAAAACTATTTTTTTTCATTTTCAATTTTATTTTAATGTTTCAATATCTCTCGGTTTTTTTTCCTAAAACAAATATGTAGACAATTTATAAATTGCTTACCCAAACAATTAAACATTGTCCATTTTAATAGTATAAACCAATATTTTTATCTTGTTTTATTGTTATTGATAACCCTGACTATTTTTTTGATGACGCGGAACTTGTTGTCGCTACCTTTGGTGCACTCTCGGGTGTACGCAATAGCAAATCTGATCTAACTAATTTTAATCGTGAATGTTAATTCTTTTATTTATTCATATTAAATTTTATTACAACAATCTATCATTTACAATATCAATTATTTATATGTGTCTTGATCATCATCATAAGACGAAAGAGACAGGGGAGAACCGCCTAACAGCGCGTTTACTGAAGGCGTCTGATATATATCATGAGTTTTAGTACGGGGGCGCACATACCAAAATTCAAAACTAAGTTGATTTTTTTCAATCTATAACATCATATAAATTAAAGGTTATAATAATATTAAGAAAAAATAGGTCAAAATTTAAATAATCGAGGCGAAAAAATTTGTGTTCTCCCTACATCGAAATCTTGCATCCGCGCCTGAAAAATAATGATGAATCAGTAATACGTAAAGTAATGATGGAGAATCAATTAAAAGATATAGTAAAAATTATTTTATTTAAAATATTCTTAATTAAATAATTTATACGGAGTAATATAATAAATGGTAAAATTACATCTATGTCCTTTTTGAATTTTACCCAAAATCAAAATAAAGATTCTCAAGATATTATTTTTTTCATTATTTTATTCCGGTGGCGCTAAGATTCGGCGCCACCGGGTGGCGCCCTATCACTATCCTTACCTAATACAATGGATCATCCAATTACAAATTGGGTTAGAGCATAATAAAACGCTTGGAGAATAGATATAAGAAAAGCGGTTACAATTTTCCAATTGTCAAATTGTGTACGGATATTTTAACCCATTAAAAGTGAGTCAAAACGAGACAATAATTTAAAACGGATAAAGGAGGCAATAAAATATAGAATGCATATTATTATAAAATGCGGAAATAATTATTTTAAATAAATAACTTTCCGAATAAAATAAATATAAAATACGGGGTGTTACAACAAGTGGATGAGATAAGCTAAGCATCATTAGCAAAATACAAAATGAAGATTAACAAAAGTGATTTGATTACATAAAGCAAAATAAAAGTCCACTTTTCATTTACATTTGAATTCTCCTCCAACTTTCTACCCACTTTTGGGTACAGTACTCCTTCCCTCCAAATCTAAGACCTACGTACTTACCCTGTCACTTTTGTACACCCATTTCATTCTCTTACAAGGTGATTTCTTTCACCTTGTAAGGAGACAAATAAAAATAATTTACATTTTCACAAGCAGTAAAAATAAAATACGAACTCGATTTTTACACTCTTGATCGACATACAAGATGAAGTTCAAATGTCTCACAACTTCTCAAAGGGAGGACGTAGCTATCTTCTTGATTCAGAATACTAAGGACGGTGTTCTTCCGAGAGGATTCAAGATGGAAGCTGCTGCAAAATGGGGTGTGACTAGTAAGACGATCGGCAAAATCTGGAAAACTGCCCGCCAACAATTAGATGACGGTGAAAGCCTCAATGTGAGGAATAAAAGGTATGGAAATACAAACCATAAGAGAATTTTACCTGATGTTGAACACATTAAAAGTCTCGAGTTTGCAACTCAATCAACCATTAGACGATTATCGACTCAAGTGGGTGCTTCACTCGGCACAGTTCACAAATGGATTACTGGCGGATTGATACGTGCCCATTCCAGCCCGTTACACCCACAACTTACAGAATCCAACAAAATTGAGAGGCTGAAATTCTGCCTAAAGGCATTGGTTGTTACGAGACAACCAAGACAACCAGCAGAACAGAATGCTACTGCATTGGAACCAACAAGCCAACAACAAATTCAAACATTGGAATCAACAGAACAACACCCATCAAGGGTTTCAAATCAATCAAGAAACCAAAATGGTGCTGACGGATCCGTAATACAAGGGAGTACGGTGCAAGTGTTTGCCTCAGAATATAACGACTCGTTCACTTCATATGAAGAAGGGGAACATAGTGGAGCAACAAACAAGAGCGAATAATCTATCGGGTTGGGATTTGAATGAAGATGTTGATACAAACCTGAGACTACGTCCACTGTCATCATCACTTCTAATCAAATTCAATGAAATGGCAAATACGATACACATTGATTAGAAGTGGTTTTTCATTACTAAAATCAATCAGAAATATTACGTCGTCCCGGGAGAGGAACTACCTTATCGTTCTTGTAAGTCAAAGAGGTACATCGTGAAGGTAATGTTCATGTGCACGGTTTGTCGGCCATTATACGATGATGAAGGTGTGCTGCTTTTTGATGGGAAGATTGGCATGTTCCCATTCACATATGAGCAACCGGCCGCTAGAAAAAGCAAGAACAGACCGGCAGGAACATTGGAGACGAAGCCAATTGAGTCGATCACAAAAGAAGTTACAAAAGCTTGCCTTATTAACCAAATCATACCAGCAATCAAAAGAATTTGGCCTCAGTCGGCCAGTAAACACATATTCATTCAACAGGATAATGCTAAACCTCACATAAAGAATGACGACCCGGATTTCAGACTTGCTGCATCTACCGACGGTTTTAACATAGAGTTAGTATTTCAGCCCCCTAATTCTCCTGACTTAAATGCTAATGATTTGGAGTTTTTCAGAGCACTACAGTCACTGCAGTCTAAAAGGCCAACAAAAACAGTGCCAGAATTGGTGGAGTCCGTGGTGAAAAGTTATGAAGAATACAATCATGCTAAGATAAGCAACATCTTTTTGACCTTACAATCTGTCATGTTGGAGATTATGAAGGTAAAGGGGTGTGGACATGACATAGGTCCACCCCGACGCGGCCACGCGCGGGTTTGGGGAGGCGAATGAATCTCCATATGAGATGGTCAAATTGAAATTTAAATCGAAGTAGGAGTCGCCACCGAATTTTGTGGTAATTCGGAACCGTTCGAGCCCACTCTATGTCGTAGTGGGCCGTATACAAAATACGGCCCATTTCCGATGTCAGAGTTTATTGGGCTCGTCCCTTTGCATATCGATACCGATGCCGACTGGGCGGTTAATCGTATATTGAATGACTCTCGTTGCCAATGGTTTCGGACATCCGGAAACCATGGTTCTGAGTAAGGGGTGAGGGTACGTGTTGGGAAGTTCACTAAGAACACCCAACCCCGCCCGCACTTAGCGGCCTTTACTAGGATATCGTTCGTTTTTGGTGTACACGGGTTAGTTCGACGGTTGAATGATATGCAAACATTATTTTCCTAAGCATGTGAGAAAAATAAAGTGGGTTGCTAAGTCGTTTAATGCATGTTTAAACTAATAACGTCAAATTTATTTTAGCATGTGAGTTCGTTTTAGTCTAATAAAACGATAAAAATAAATAAAAAGCTACAAACACGAGAAAACGAGTTAGTAACGATGAATAAATTGAATAAAGATATAAATAATAAATATGCATGATTTTTAGAAAAGGTTTATGACACGTGATTGATTAACACGTGTTGACCGAGGTCGAAAAAAAGTATTTATTAAAATATGTCGCGAAAGTCGCATTTTAATGTAATGTTCGAAAGGAATTAAAAATAGAAAAGCGAAGAAACGAGAAAAAGGAGGCCGGGCGAACCAGGCCGCCGCGCGGGTCGCCTGACAGGCGCGCGACCTGCGTGGTGGTTTGCCGGGTTTTTTTTATTTTGTTCGAAAACCGTCAATTCTTATAAATCGCGTACAAATATGGACTAATTTATACTCGATTTATATTTTCGATATTCGTCGTATTCGATACTCGATTATTAAATCGATATCGAATAGTAGGAATGATTTTATAAAAAAGTTTTGAAAAACTTGTTTTGAACGAAAATTGAAAAAAGAATTTTGAACGAAAAAAGATGTTAATTCTCTCCGCGTATAAAATCGTCGAATTTGTTTAAAAAGATGTAACGATTTATGTAGCATCAACGAGGATTAATTTAATTTAGTTCTTGTAGGTACGATATACGATTAGAGAATCGATATCGTATTTAAAGAACGTTATAAAAAAGTTTTTATTAAATAAAAATATGATGCGACGAATGACCCGTAATAAATTTGAGACGATCGATGACCCGAAATAAATAAAAAAAGAAAGACGGACGAAAAAAAAGGTAAAAAAACGTGAGATAGGGAGAGAGAAAGGAAAAGAGTCGGGTTTGATTTACACCCTCAACCTACATGCTTTGTGTTCTCGGAATAAGGCTCGTCGGACGGTGGCTTAGGTACGGGAGCATCGAGATGATGTGGATGAGTTAAGGTGTCGGTTTTTGGAGTGTTTTGATGTGTGTGTGTAGGCGTGGGTTCGGCCGGTTTGGACGGGATTGGTTTCGTCGGATTTTTGGAACTATTTCGGGATTACGTCGGGATTTTGGACGTCGTTTTTGGCTGCTGAAAATTTGTGATTTTTCCGGTATTTTTCTGTCTTAAAAACCTTATCTTTTGTGTTGGACGGGATGTCCTATTTATAGGAATCGAGGTGGTCTTGCTTGTGTGACAAGAAACACCGGTTTGGATAGGAAACACGAGAGTTCGTAAGGAAATAAACTTCTCGTTTCTTGGTGAATAAGCCAAGAATCTCGGCTGGTAGGGAGGTATCTCGGCTGTTTCAGCCGAGTATCTGAGCTCGGGTGATACTTTGTTTCGGTTTCCGGATAGAATTCCTACTTGAGATCGAATTCTATCCTTAAACGGATTTGTTTAATATTTGTGAAAGCTGATTTTTGTAGTGTTTCAGTCCGAATTGGACGTGTAATGACATGGCCAGACCGCGTGACTCGGGAAAAAATATCTTTGACCGAGTTTGACTCGGTCGCTAAAAGACGGTTTTACCCCCGGTGTCGGAATCGACCCAAATTAGTCTTATTTGACTCGAAACGACCCACTGGGCCTGAATTTGAGGTCCGTTTTGTGAGATTTGTACTCCGTAATAAGCCTAAACCAAATGTCCATGATTTCGAGCCCATATCCGAGCCCATTAAAGCACGTTTGCGTCCTATCATCATCGGGTGTTTGGCGGGACCTACTATAGACACCTGGCGGTCAAAATGTGGGTGTCTACAAGGGGCATAACAACTTTGCAATCCCTCACATGGGTAAAGGACGTCTTGAGGCCATGAACGAACTACCTAGGAATTTGACAGTTGATGAAGTTCTAGTCAGGGGTTGCATCGATTACCTGGAGCAGTTATCCGATACAAGTGGTTTGGAGCTACTTATGCAACAATTGGGATACAACTTTATCCTTTAAACAATGATTTTATATGTAGGGTAAAAAGTTCTACATCATTTTGTATGTTTTTAGTGTTTCATTTTGTGAAAGGGTAGCAACTATGATCGTTTACTCCATAAACATTTCCCTACAGTATGGAAATGTCTAAAGTGTAAACAAATGCAATGCAAACTTTGTAATGGAAGTTTTTGGTTAATGAAGTGAAAAGTAAAAGCAAAAATTAATGTAACTACTGAATAGACCATAGTAATGCAACCAATTACACATACATAGTGGGACAATACACAAACCAAGAAAAAAACCGATGAAGTGGTACAAATTTACTTCGAGAAATGAATTTACTCCAAGAAAGAAACATAGTGGTACAAATTTACTAATTTGTTGACCAAGGACAAATTTACTCCGTAACTTCGTAGCTATGTGGTACATAGTGAAAGAAATCAAGAAAGAAACATAGTGGTACAAATTTACTCTGTAACTTTAAATGAAGTGGTTTCCATCAAGAAAAACAAAAACAATGAACATGAATATACAACAACAATAAAATTAACCAACAACAATCTGCAACAAATAAAACAAGCACCATTTTTAACATGATCTAAACAATCTAGAAAATCCAACAAGATTGAGAGACAAACAGAAACAAGACATAAAGAACAACTGAAGTAAAGATGAAGGCGAATTATACCAACCATACAGTCCTAAGGAGAAGAAGAGGTAATTTCATCATCATCATCTGTTGATGAAGACGAATTATACCAACCATCATACGGAACTTCATCTCCATCCTTATCGATAACCATGTACTCACCTTCATCATTGAGATATATATTCTCCCTCATTCGAGCGCGGGTGTTACGATCCCCGGTACGATATGCGACACGATGCGCTTCCTTCCTTTTCAGGTGAGAGGAGGTATACGATATATCACCATCATCAGCGAATACATCGTCTGGATCACGGGTATTCACATCAACATGTCCTTTCTCCGTTTCCACTATTGGCTTCGACTTAGGCACCGTAGACGAACCTTTCGTGGCCGACAAATAAGGAGAAGTATCAGGCATGTCATCGAACTCCGGTGAGTTAGGCACCACATAAACGGAATCAGATTCAATGGCTAAATTGGGGTTACGATCAGACCGCTCAGGGGACAATGACTCATCTCCGACCAATGAGTCATGATTGATTGAGAGACTTACATGATCATCACCGCACTTTGATGGGTGATCCATCACAGATCAAGAGTAGAAGATTACAAGTCGAAACAGAGGGGAAAAATTAGAGACAAGAACAACAGAATAAACAAACAGTGGAATTAGAGAATTGTGGAGGCATTCTTAGGGTTTCTACGGAGGAAAGAGAAGAGGGATTTAGGTTTTAGATGAATAGTTCAGGGTAGTAATGAATGAAGAACATGGATATGATAAATATGGGGTTCAGTAGTTTTTGGGTTGGTTGGGTATAATAAATATGGAGTTATTAGGAGATAATGAAGTGTGTTTTAGGATTTAATTGGGGAGAAATTAGATGAATTAATAATGGCATTCCTTGTAAATATGGAATCAAATAGAGGACAAAGATGTAAAAAACATGGACTAAAATGGAAAGGGAAGGTTGGACTTGAACGTCCCAAAAAGGAATAAGGGAAGGTTGGAATTGAACGGAGGGAGTATTTTTTTAGAGCATGTATTTCGTAATTAACATAATATTTTATCAATTATCCTTGAACTAATTTGGCACTAAAATTATTATATTCATTGTCAAATATATTTTATTCTTATTTTAATTTAGTACTTGTCAAATTTTGACCCGATCCGAAATGATTTTTTCCTAGGTCAAGACTTGTAAACCTTTACCTGCGATATGAAATGACCAAGATCTGAAATGAGCTCGTTAATTTAATGTTAGAGGCTTAGAGCTACTTCGTTCGATCAGTTGGGTCAAAACTAAATCATTAAAATTATTAGGGAAAAGTCTCATGTTACCCCCGAACTATGTCACATTACACATGGTACACCCGCTTTTAAGTTTGTTCCCACGGTAACCTTGAGTTTTATAGTTTAGTTCCCGATTTTCCCACATCCCATTTTCTGTCATCACGCCGTTAAATTATGCTTAAGAGCTGCATCATTAAGTGTTAATTAATTTTGGGAGGGAAAATTAATTACATCCCTCAACGACTACTTTTCAGAATCCTTAGCATAAAGAGGCGTTCCCATGGTACCCCTAAGGTTTGATGGTTGTTTCCATAGTACCCCTAAGGTTATATTTTTGTTCACATGGTACCCCTGAAAGCACAGGGGCGACTCTTTGAAGCAAAGTAACAACTAGATTATTGAACTAGCCTTACACAAATGTTTATAAATGCACACCCCTTTCTATTTTGACTGAATATGAACAAAAAAATCCACACAAATCAAACTTCCAACAATGTCGGTTTCACATTCAAGTTCAACTCTAAGAAGAGTTCAAGTGGAAAACAAAACATGCGTAAGATGCAATAGAAGAACAAATATTCGAGCATCCGGATCAACAGCTGGAAATCCATTTAAGCTATACTATAAATGTGATGAATGTGAGTGGTTTCAATGATGCAAAGGAAGAACGGAAGAAGTTACAAATATCAACACAATGGATGTAGTTGATCAAGTGTCCATTCAACAAGACTTGAAGAAAAAGATGAAGAAACAAATGGAAATAATTTGTGACATCAATAGAAAGATTGAGTCTATGTCGAAGTTGCTAAATCTAAGCATCATAATTGGTTCGGTCATGTACTTTAGTCTACTTTATGTTGTTATGAACAAAATGTGATATGTATGGAAAGCAAGTCTAATGTAATGAAATAAGATTACTACTAATATATTTCCACCATCACATTGATATGTTCGTTAAACAAACGAACTAAAAAGGGAACAACATCAACGGAATAATTGTTTGTGTGATATGCAAATCACCAAAAGAGAGTTTACGTACCAAATTACCCAAAATATAGGAGCAACACCTGTGCAAAATATACGTACCACATACGAGATTATTCATATTCTAAGACCAAGTATGGTGGAGGTGGTATAATAAGAGACCTGTGCAAAATATATACCCCTAGCTAAACCATACACAAAAGATAAACATGCCTTCTCCTTCCGTTCCTTAGCTTGACTCTGAAATTGAAAGAAGATACAAAACTAATAATATTCTGCCAATATAACATTCAACCGTAAATAACATGACAAATTTAACATTCAAAATTAGAAGGGACTTACCTAAGTGTTGGTTGTTGAGGCTCCATGATTTCTCTTCTTTCTCTAGCCATGATTTCTTTAGTTGAGCAACCATTTGGAACACTTTCATGGGTTTGTTTGTCCTCTTCAGCCAAACCTTAATGGTTTCTATACCATCAAAATATGCAAACATACTCATCAGGTCTTCGTCACTCTTTATGTACATCTTCTTACCCCGTGCACCTTTATAGTACAGATTATAAACCTCAGGTATAAGAACATTTTGCTTCGAAGACACCCGATCAAGGTCGCCAATTACGTCCAGTAATTACATCAAGTCAACGTCGTACACAAGATAATCGAAACACTTTCCGTCATATTGAAATTCAATCCATATTTTAGCTGACATTCTGGATGTACACAAACATCAACAATAAATGAGAATTCATTGAACACAACGATAATAAGAACATAACACATTGAAATATAACACAATTGAAATGTATAACACAACAGAAATATTCAATAGTAGTCATGATGCATATAAGAAAATTGACAACTAAACAAAGTACGGAGTATTTAAATGCAAACCAAGAAAATTTCATAAACATTCGTAATTGAACATAAACCCTAATTTTGTATAGAGCAGAGTATCATATCCAGTTTCGCAAAAAGTGTTTGTTTTGCTTCTTCCATCAATGAATCGTCCACTTGATCTCAACTCTGCTCTATACCTCAACTTCTCACAAAGTATATAATATCCAATTTAACCCCCATTTTAATGAACAATATTAGATTAAAATTCAATCTAGTTTCACCAGAACAAAGCATTAGATTGAGAATTGAAATTTTTTACTCATACAAAACCCTAATTGAAACATATAATCTGAAACCCTAATTTAATCAGAATTCGAAATCAAAATTTATAGACTAAACCTATAAGATGTATGGATAAAAACCATAGTACAATCACCTAATAGCATAGAAGAAGATGTACGAAGCTTTAATCACAGAAATACGAAAAAATATAGAGAGTTAGTAGTACTTACCTTGCTTATTGGAAGAAACGATTTTAATCACTTGGGATAGAACTTGCTTATTGGATTAGGTTGATGTTGAAGGATGATCGAGCTAGGTTATGGGGATGAAGTTTGATTTTGCCATTTTTTTTCATAAATCGAAGAAGATGAAAGATGAAGGTGGAAAGGTTGAGAATAAGGGGCCGTTTGGTTGGAGGGTTTCAGGAAAGGGTAAGGGAAACAAAGTTATCGATTCCCTTTGTACATGTTTGTTTGGCCAAATGAATGAAACCCTTTCCCCATTTCACCTATTAACTAAACCCCATATCCCTCTAAGTTGAAAACTCCACCCCCAAGGGTTTAGAATTCCCTTTCCCTCACATTACCCCATTCCTATATCTCCCTCTTGCCCTATAACGTTGCTCTCATAATCGTTACGTCTCCAACCTCGCACCTCCCACCTCCGATCTCCCACCACCAACGTCCACATCTCAGTGTGTGTACGGTTCACTAGACTTGTCAAACGACCCGACCCGGAAATCCGATCTGCCTGACCCATTTTTTTAGATTGTGAACCCATTTTTTCGACCTGTAACCCGTTTGACCCGAACCCAATATGACCCTTTAATTTAGGGTTGAAACCCGACTCGCCTAGGTTGACCCGTTGGATCAACGAGAATTTATCAAAATTAATAAAATATTAATATTTAAATATTATATTTGTATTTATAATTAAAAAAATTAACTTTTAATATTTTAAATTACAAAGATGAAAAATATTCAACTTAATAATTTTTTTAATCATTTAATAACAAAATAATATTTAAAATAATTTAAAAAATGATTTTAATGTTTTTTAATCATATAATAATAAAATAATTATTAAAATAATTTTAAACAATGATTTTAATATTTTTTAAATATAAACATTATAATTAAAGATTATAATAATAATAATAATACTATTAAAAAAACTTAATATTAAATTTTATTTTAAATATGTAATTGTCATAATCAATTTTATTGTTATTCGATATTACAAGAATATATGTTGTTTTAAAAATGTTTTAAAAAAAATAAGTAGGAAAAAGTTGGTGAAAAATAATACGGAGTATTGAAAAAATAAGATAAATCGATATAATAAAGAAAACATGTTAAAAAAATTGATTCCTAATTGTAACCAAACGACCACAAAGGAACAAGGGTAATGTCATTCATTTCCAAGACTGAACCAAACAACAAGTTAAATTGAGGGTAATCTCTTTCCTTTCCCCTTGTTTCCTTTTCCTAATCTCATTCCCTTTCCCCGCTGCGAACCAAACGCCCCCTAAGTGATTAATGTTTGAGTGATTGAATGAGTGAGTAAGTGTGTGTCAGTGATTAATCATTGAGTGTGTCAGTGGTTAATTGTTAATCACACGGCGTTATGACGGAAATTGGTGTAAGGACAAATTGGGAAGCAAACTATAATACTTAAGGGTTCCATGGGAACAAACTTAAAATCGAGTGTACCATGTGTAATGTGACATAGTTCGGGGGTACCATGGGAAATTTCCGAAATTGTTAAAGTATTAACAATCCTATATGTCAGTTATTTACTTTTGATTTAAAAAATTCTTGATTTAGAATATAAAAGGTAACAAAAGAATGTGACAAAGCGAATTATTATATTTATAATAAAAATAATACTGTATTAAATTGTGTTATTAGAGTAATTAAAATATTAAAAATCGGTCAATATACGTGGAGTAAATCTTACTCAATATTTTACGACCCTAAAATAGCGGGTTGGATCGCATTCCGTCAAAAGTTAACGTTAGTTAACCACTGAGTTGACGTTGTTAGTCTTTGGGGTCCTTAACCGTAAAATTTAAATGTTAAATCCCTTAACTGAAAAAATACGTAAAGTTCGGGTCCTTGTCTTACCTTTATCTCGTGTTAATAGAATGAAAGTTAATACAAACATCAGTTTTTCTAACGTGTGCCCCGTTAGAGGCCGATTAAGGAAAGATTAATATGGATAATCATCTAAGTATGGTAGATATAAATTTATATTTCATTTTCTCATGATATATAATGTGATATCTTTCCGTAAATGACTTCTTAACGTGTGCCGTGGACACATGCATATTAGAAAACCCAAACAAATATTTAAGAATTCCCTTGTCTAAATAGCAATAGTAGGGCAGGGAGTATTTTTGTGATAAATGTAAATGTAATAAATGAGACGTTAGAAGCCATGCATGAAGCATTTGGAGGGCAGAAATAACTTAGTGCAAAAAGGAATGAAGAAGAATGTTTTATTATTTTCTATCTATTCTTACTTGTGACATATATATCCGTTGTAAGTTTACGACAAGTCAAGTAATATCCACATAAATAAAATAAAATTAAAATATCTAAAAAATGATGATTTGTTTTGTCTTATCTACCCACTTGAATAGTATTTAAGTCGTCGCAAGTTTGTGACGGATATAAGCGAGGGACAAGGCTGAATTGAAGCAAACAGGGACATTTTCCTTAATTGAATGCGATGTGATGCAGAAGCTTGTTCAGCATATGCATGTATTAACGACTAGTCTTACTACAATCTCTGTGACCATCACGATGTACGTACTTATGATGCCTTCTTCACTTTTGTTAGTTGGTGCAGTAATAATAAAAAAAGGAAGAAAAGCAATGCAGCAATATAATGCATGCACGCAATGCAAGTATGCAACAACATTTGGCATTCTCCGAATAATCTCCGGCCAACCCCGGCCCCTACACATAACATAACAAATTAACACACCTACAACTACAATCATCATACTCCTTTCATCATGCTTTTTCATTCGTGTCCTAAATATAAATATCACACCCAAATCTGCATGCTTCATTCCTTCCATTCCATTCCTTTCTTTCGGGTTATTGGACGGAGTTCATCCTCCGAGGGTAGTGGTTACTTGCTTGTATGCATGCATTAAACTATTCATCCTCCGACTATCTGTTATTCAGTCGCGAGGGATATTTCTTATCATTGAATTATTAATCGTTGGTAATTTGTCCACCAACCATTAAACTTTGACCATGAATTCGTAAAAAGTATACAATTTTATAATATAATTTTCACATAATTATATTTGTTATCAAAAGGTCTTTGTGAAATTATAACTTTAACAAAAAAATAATGATGTATAGCGATGATAAAACACAGTCAAAGTCTCGTTTCGAAGACCGTGGACAAGTAAATGGGAACATCTCTTTGGGATGGATGAAGTATATACGTAGGCTAGGTAGATTGCGCACATGAAAGACAAATTTTTGTTTGTAATGAAAATATCTGTGACGGGTCAAGTAATTGAAAAAAAAAAGTTTAGAAAAAAATAAAAATAGTGTTGTAACCACAAATTTTGTATCGCAGCTAACTGAAATACAAAACAAGGAAAACAAATAAATTTTATTAATTATTTATCAAAAGTTCGTGTACAACCTCTAATGTATCCTCTGATTCTAACGCCGTTTAGGGAACACGTGTACGCGGTACACGTGAGGGATGCGTGCGTAGCTGACTTGTACTGCCTTGCTCGCGTTGTAATTTGGTATTCTCGAGAGGGTCGCTTGGACTTGAATCTTCCTTGAATGTTTGAATTTGTCTTGGATCTTCTGAGCAGGCGGCGCGATTTATCGTGCTTATTGACTGCTTGCGACGGATTTGATGGAGAGGCTTGTAGCGACTTTGTGTCTTTTCTCTCTAGATCCTTTGCTTTAGAATTCTCCAATCGCCTTCAAATGAATGAGAAGGACTCTATTTATAGAGTTTTGATTCTCCTTGGTGGACTTTTGTAGTCACAGGCCCGTTTATGGGCTTATGAGTGACATTGGCCCAATTTGTCTTCTTTTCGGGTTTAATGATCCAAATAAGCCAATTTGTAATTCGGATCGACCCATATTTTATTTACTCGGGACAAAATAATTAAATTGAGTTAAAATTTCGTATTAACTCAAAATAATTAATTAATTTAATTTATTCGGCACTTTAATAAATTTTTAGTGCCTACAAATTGCCCCCTCGGGACCTTGTCACGTACACCGTTTGGGTGTTTTGAAGTGACAGGGTCTCGAATTTTTTTTTTGTTTGACGTTGACTTGGATGTCGATGAGCACCGGACTTGTCGTAGGTAGCTCTACTTTTTTTTTCGTCGTCCTGTCATTATCTGACTTGATGGACGACCTGAGATCCCGTGAATTTTCTTGACTTGGAAGTCTCCGGGACATTGACCCAAATTTTAGAGTGTCGCTTTTACACCCGGATCCTCTCCGTTTTAAGGAAAGTATATGATTACCATAATTATTTTCCTTATTACGTTTTTAGGTTCCTTGTAGAATTAGGGTTGAGGATCCATGCATACCTATATATACATGTACTTGCGCGTATCCTTCTTTATGTAGAATGCTCAGTTTCTTCGTTTGATACAGAATTATTATACGGAAGGTACATTACACACCCTCCATCTCTTTTTGGCAACGTTCTCCTTCCTTTTTATTTTTTTTCATGATTTCCTTCTTCTTTCTTCAATTTGACTTCACTGTTACCATGCCAACTTTACCTTCTTTAATTTTTTTTTTTTTTTATTTTCTTTGCTGACATATCACTGATCTTCTTTGTCTCTTTTCTTCTTCGTATTAGTTTTGCTCGTAATTTTTTTTTTTGTGTATGCAAATTTGCACACAAAGGAATGAATAGGTTTTTAGTGGTGGGAACCACGTGGCTCATTCATTTGTGGAAAGTGAAAGCTTTTGAGCTTTTCCAGCTAAACACTTGATATTTAGACGAGGTCCACGAGAAGATGTAGGGATAGATTCTTGTCTTCCGTGCTACTCCATTCGTGCCTTTGTCTTGACCAGAAAACTATATTGTACATACTTAGCTCAGCCCTTGTACAATTCAGATCCCTAAATCGTTTTATTTTATCACAGGGCGTGTTTGAGTGGAGCTCCTTTTCACCGTTTGACTCCGAAGCCTAGCCGAATGTCTAAGCGAGTATTTTGTGTGGATCCTTTCTTTACTTATGATGACACATACTACCATCCCTGTGGATGCCTCCATGTTTTCTTGTATGCTTTTTTTTTATCATGTGCAGGTACATGTAAGTCGTGCAGCATAACCCGTCAATTTCTCGTCCTCACTTAAGTTGTCATGAGATGAACCCGTTTGGGTCATCGCGACTTCTTTCTGAGGAGCCTCGGAGGGAGCCCACGGAGGTGAGGAGCCACGGAGGGAGCATCCAGATTTGTTATGAGGTGAACCCGTTTGGGTCGTCACGACGCTCGCATGGAGGAGGCACCCGAGTTGTTACGCGGTGAACCCGTTCGGGTCATCACAACGCTCGCATGGAGAAGAAGCGCCCGAGTTGTCACGAGGTGAACCCGTTTGGGTCATCACGACGCTCGCATGGAGGAGGCACATTGCTTGTCCTGGTGGATACCTCTAGGCGACTAAAGACTCCACTTTTAAGCGGATCTAAGCGCTTGAGCATTGATGTTTCTCCACTTGAAGTTGATGGATGGACGACGAAATTATTGCCCCCTTCATATGCGCCTAGCCTATTGAAGACGGACAAGCTATTATTTAGAGGAAATTGATGTCTTTCTTCAGTCCCAGCTCTTCCCAACCGATGGAACATCGAAGAACGTGATCTCTTCGTGGGTAGGCGTATCCTTTCAAAGACTGAGAGTTTTGATGGACGTGCTTTACTTTCATTTCTATTCTCTTCACTTCTCAAGACGGAGGCCGTGTTGACACTGACGTGGTTGAAAATCTTTACATGGAAGAGATTTCTTTCTTTTGGAGGATACATTCTGTTTCTCCTTCCGTGTTTTCTTTGATGATGGACATGCTGTGATTTGAGCTTCTTTTGCCCCCTTGATTTCTTGTGCATCGCTGTCTCCCAGGCCGCAGTTGTTTGATTGGTTGCTACTGCTTCTTCAAGATCAAGGATGATTTTCCCTTCTTTAACAAGTTGCATGATCTTTTCTTTAAGAGTTATGCATTTCTCAAGAGGATGACTGATCAACCTATGATAGCGACAGTAATTCTGATTGCTTGTCATGTTAGCCTCTTCAGGTCGTTTTGAGTCCGGTAGCTGTATCACGTTCTTTTTGAGGAGGTCATCCAACATATTTGACAGGTCAGAATCATCAAACAGATACTTTTTGCCTAACATCTCCTTTAAAGTAGATCCATTATTCTTGTTGTCTGATCTAGGATTTTTCGATGTCTTCGTAGGTACATTGCTGATGTTGATGGCCATGGACTCTTTTGACGTCGTGCTGATGCCTCCACTAGTCTCCTTATGGTCTTGTCTCCGGGAACGTGTTGCCTTATTTTGCTTGTGGCCGTTGATTGTGATTTCCATGTTATGAGCTCGCGTTGCTAACTCCTGGAAGCTTTTTGGTTTGATCCCATTCAAGATGTAGAGGAGATCCCAGTTCATCCCGTTGATGCACATTTCGACTGCTGAAGTTTCATTCAAACGCTCCTTGCATTCAAGACTAAGGGCACGCCAACGGTTGATGTAGTCAATGACAGGTTCATCGTCCCACTGGGAAGTGTTTGTCAGCTCGCTCATGCTTACAATACGCCTGGTGCCGTAGAATCTATTGAGGAATTCATCTTCCATACGACTCCAGCTATCGATTAATTCGGCTTCCAAATCCGTGTACCAGTCAAAAGCGTTTCCCTTTAGAGAGCGCACAAACTGTTTGACTAGGCGATCACCATCGGTTCCAGCGTTGTTGCATGTCTCCACAAAGTGCGCGATGTGCTGCTTCGGGTTACCTTTTCCATCGAACAGCTGGAACTTCGGGGGTTGATATCCGGAAGGCATGCGCAGGTCGTCAATCCTTTTGGTGTAAGGCTTGATATATCTTCCAGTGGAGGGGCCTTCACCGAGTTGGACCTTGATTGCGTCAGCTATCATACTCTGCAACTGCTCCGAGGAGTAAGTACCGGTCTTGTTCTTTGGAGGCTTCTCACCATCCTTTTTCTCATTTGGAGGTTTCTCACCATCCTTTTTCTCGTCATCTTCATCCTCCTTTTCGACATCGCTTTCGTGAACGGTGTCCTTGTCGGTGTCACTGTGCTCATTGGAGTTTTTCTTCTCGCGGAGCTCGCTCACTTCTTTTTGAAGATCCTCGATCTTCTTGTTCTTCTCTTCATTCTCCTCTTGCATTTTTTCAACAAGCTTGGTCAGCTTCAAGACTTGATCTTCAATGCTGGAACAACTAGCCATCATCACCGAAGCGCTAATAGGAGTGAATGTTTCCTTCTTCCTTGATGACACCTTAGGCTTGCGCGGGGAGGCGGTGTTGCTCTTGAAGACTCCATCCTTGCGGGAAGGAGGAGAGGCTGCAATTATGGCTTCGGCGGCAGCAGCAATTGAGGCAGCAGAGATCTTACGCGGCCTAGTAGGGACGTGGGCAGCGCGTAGGCTGGCAGCAGCAGCGTCGAGGGTAGCCTTCTTCGCCTTCGCCCTGGTGACCATGCCAGTGGATTGCGTGACGACGCCAGGAGACTGTTGGAGAGCGTCAGCGTAGGCCTTCCTGGGGGTGTTGATGATGTTGCTTTGTTTGGTAGACATCTTCTTGAGAAGTAGTCTTGGTTGGTTCGGCGGGAGAGATGAGAGGTAGAGATTTTCACGTCGGGTTCACCAAAATTTGTAACCACAAATTTTGTATCGCAGCTAACTGAAATACAAAACAAGGAAAACAAATAAATTTTATTAATTATTTATCAAAAGTTCGTGTACAACCTCTAATGTATCCTCTGATTCTAACGCCGTTTAGGGAACACGTGTACGCGGTACACGTGAGGGATGCGTGCGTAGCTGACTTGTACTGCCTTGCTCGCGTTGTAATTTGGTATTCTCGAGAGGGTCGCTTGGACTTGAATCTTCCTTGAATGTTTGAATTTGTCTTGGATCTTCTGAGCAGGCGGCGCGATTTATCGTGCTTATTGACTGCTTGCGACTGATTTGATGGAGAGGCTTGTAGCGACTTTGTGTCTTTTCTCTCTGGATCCTTTGCTTTAGAATTCTCCAATCGCCTTCAAATGAATGAGAAGGACTCTATTTATAGAGTTTTGATTCTCCTTGGTGGACTTTTGTAGTCACAGGCCCGTTTATGGGCTTATGAGTGACATTGGCCCAATTTGTTTTCTTTTCGGGTTTAATGATCCAAATAAGCCAATTTGTAATTCGGATCGACCCATATTTTATTTACTCGGGACAAAATAATTAAATTGAGTTAAAATTTCGTATTAACTCAAAATAATTAATTAATTTAATTTATTCGGCACTTTAATAAATTTTTAGTGCCTACAAGTGTCTTATTTACGTAACTGAAGTATATTACTTGACCTGTTGTAAACCTAAAACAAATAATCTATCTCAAGAAAGACTTAATCCCGATGAAAAAGGCTAGGAGGGTAAAGTACCAAGAAATAGTGGGGGGAAGGTGTGTGAATATCATGTGTGGGCGCAGGGCAGGAGGGCACGTCTGAAGCACGTGAGATGAGAGGAAGGGACAGTTACAAACCTACAAAGATTCTGCTGAATTCCCGGCAAATCCTTTGGAATACCTCTGATGTTATCTACTCCACTCAATCGTCGAGTATCTCACATTATTCGCATCGTATGTGAACCGTCCCTCCATCTCCCTTCTTATGTTTTTTTTTTCCTCCATTTCATTTGATTGTTTTTAGACATTATTCATAAATAAGGAATATTATTGATACAACTTTGTCATGTTCGTTTGTTTGTCTTTAATTAAAATACTGATATAAAAGATAAATAAATGGATAAACAAATGAAGTATTTTTTACAAGTATGTAAATAAAGATATGAACATAATAAAACGAACATTGATATACGTGATAAAACAACCGTAAATAATCAAATGGAATGGACGAAGGATTATCTAACCCATTTTGTAATTTTTTGTTTATGATCATTGTAACATAAGATCGCATCCACAATCTCTTTACGTGACGTTCTTAGCATATTTATTGGTGAAAGGAGTTTTGCAAATAATCGTCTTGGAAGACCCCTCCCATAGTTATTATTTGTAAGGTTTCACAGCACGATTCTTCCTAGGATATTTTGGGATAAAATAAAGACTCATATGAAAAATCAAGTACTCCGTACACAAATTGCTGGGAGTTTTGTGGAAAATAGGATTATACACCTGTTGTACAATAGCATTGTACAAGGCAAAGTTTTTGAGCTTTTGTTAATATTTATTGAGCTTATAAAAGTTTCTGAGCTGAGTTGTAAGTTCTTGAGCTTAAACATTTATGTGATTTAAATCGACAACTTTACACTAAAGCTCAGAAAATTTACAGCAAAACTCGAAATCTTTGTGATAAAGCTCAAAATCTTAAAATCAGTTGTACATAGCTCTATGTACAACTGGTTGTATAATCCTCTAATTGAAGTTTTGTCCCCATCGATTGATGGGTTTGATCACTTTTTTAGGAGAATTTCTAGATCTATGATAGTCGAGAGGATCAGAAGATCAATACCACATTTGTTCGTTATATAGTATTATAAATTATGTCTGACGATTGGCTACAATCTATTGGGTTATATGAAATCAATTAACTTCAAAAAAAAAAAAATAGACGCTCAAAACTATTTGTGACGCGTATTCCAATCCTAATGCGATTCGTAATCCAACTCGTAACCCGTATGATAGTTCTATACTCTAAGTCTCTCACCTTACATGAGTAAGACTTGTATGAGAATGAGACCATTTTATCTCGGTTTAGCGTATGAGACTGTCAAAATAGTCTAAAAATGTAGCGTAGATAAAGTTGGATGAGGAATGGTTCAAAAAATATTGGATGATGTAATACTTGAAGAAATCAATCAAGACATACGTGAGAAACGATACTGTACTGCATATGGCTGACTACCCGAAACATATAAATATCCAGAATACAATGTATTTGCACTTTAATATGTGCAACAAATGGAATCATATTTAAACACAGCTTGGTTTCCGTTATAATCAGAGATAGTTAAAGAAAGGAAAGCTATACTATGATTAAAAACAAGCTGTACGTCATTATGAAAGAAACAACAATGAAACTTGCTGTAATTGTTCATGTTCAGTAACAAATACTCGTAATAATCTATCCAAATTCCAAACCATCCAACTTCCAGATCACGATAATGTGTATGTGTAGGATAAAGATAACAATTAGGTTGCTTATCTCATAAGAATTTTATTATTTTAATAATCAAATCATTAAAATTAAATAGACTCCTAAATCCTATACACAGTAATCAGTACTCAGTAGTCATCAGTACAAACACAAATACGTACAAAATCTCCTACGAACCATATACTACTCGTTATAATAAGATGAAACTATACTCGTAATTCGTAAAGTTGTACACTTAACTCTTTTGTAAATCAAAATTTCAAAATTCTAATCTTATAAAACATTTGTCATATTTTGGTATCATAGATGAATAAAAAGACTAATTAAATTGAAAAACATATGAATAAAACAAAAAAATACTCACACTTAAGATTATTAAGCACTTATACTATGGAGTAACTGTGAGTAAAACATGACAATTTTATCGAATCAATTACTATATTTACTCACCGATGTTAGTTATGGTCCCAAACGAGTATATTAATACAAGTAATAAGAGCAAGTTGTAGTAAGGTTGGAGTCTAATGAGTACGGTAAACCGCAAGGTTGAAGTCTAATGAGTAAAAATTACAATTTTATGGGAGTTAAATGGTTCGAAAATCAGGAGTGTATATGCCTTCTAAATATGTAATTTACCACTTGAGATCCTTGTGCCACTTTACATCTTGTGTTCCATGAACTTTATTATGCAACACATCACCCCTTAATTGATAAAAAATGGGATATAAGATGTGACATAATAGTCAAACAAAGAATCTACCAGACCAAAAACTATCCATATGATTCGTTGATATCTAATAAAAAAAAAATAGTGTTGGTATCACCGTATGAGTTCAAATTTAACGCAAATTCTTATACGTAAATTTAAATGGGCAGTGGAATTGGCATTATCCGAAGTGAAATTACATAAATAGGGTTAAACGTATTCCAGCAGCACATATTTGTACACCCCGGAAGCACGGAAATTCATAAAACCCTCACCCACCCCGAAAATATAGTATTACCAACGTCTTCTGTTTAGTCAGACCACCCTTTCCCCCCCATAACAACTCCTTTTAATAAAACCCAAATACAAACACACCGCCCACCCAAAACACACACATTTCCGGAATCCCCAGATACTAAACCCCACCGTCCACGTCGGCCCCGACCATAAACCGGAGGAGCCGGAGGAGGAGGAGGAGGAGGAAGAAGAATAAGGATGTCCAATACCAAAAATAAGCAGACTCCGCTGCTTTGCCTGCTCTCCGTCATCCGCCACTCTCTCTCCTCCACCTCCGACCACGCCACCTCAGCAATGAAGTCGCCGCCTAAGAAGAACGCCGCCGGAATGTTCCTCCTCCGCCGCAACAGCCGCCGTTATCGACACGACTTCGTCTTCCGTTGCCGGAGGTGGTTCTTTCCGGTCTTGTGCGCTTCTCTGTTCCTCGTTTTCTTCTTCTCCTTTATCTCTCCTCCCGTCTTTGATCGTCATCTTCTTATCAACCGCCACCGCCACCTCCGCCGCCCCTTTTCTGTGCGTTTACCGTCTTCTCTCTTTTCCGTTGAAGTTTCAATAGTTGTGTTTTTTTTTAAAAAAAATTACATGATTTTTTTGTTTGTTTGACTGTTTCTTTCAGGTTGACGAAACGATTGATGACGATGCAAAGGTATTTTTATCAATTTGCGTCTGTTGTTAGTACTTGTTCGGCTCCATCTGCTTGCTTGTACGGAGTATACATTATTCTTTTTGAATAAATGCTTCTTTCAATTGTATTGTATACATTTTTAAAAATACGCAATGATTTCCTCCTTCTGTTATTTTTCATCATTTTCTTGTTTGTCAAGTAGACTACATTTGATATTTTTTTCATTTTAATTTTTGTTTGTTGTTTATTGTTTGGATTAGCAGAGTGGAGGTGTAAGTTTGAGTCGTGATCTTTGGAAAACGAGTTCGTCGGAAATTTACCACGGTTGCAGCAATGCCTCGAAACGTTTTCTCCGTAACTCCCTCTCTCTATCTATCTATCTTTCTCATGATTTTGAATCAGAAACGGATAGAATTATTTAAAAAAACGAAAGAAATTACTCGTACGATTTATTATTCAATTTAGTAATTTAATAGCTAAATTATCGGATGATTACCTTTTAAAATCATTCAACTGACCTCCCACTTATTGTTTTTGTATACTCATACCAGTATTAGATTATGGAATTGTTTTTAGGTAGATTTATGGAATTTTAATTAAATTTGTAAGGCCTAAAGTATTACTAGCTTCGATTTGAATTAATTGTTCTTTGTTTTTTTGTTAGCGGCTGAGGTTAAAACTCATCCCGAGAGATATTTACTAATTTCAACCAGTGGAGGTCTGAATCAACAAAGAACAGGGGTGAGTGTTTATTGATTGATTTGAGTTCTATATTTATACTTCGTACTTCCGTCTTTATTGTTGTTGATTAAGACCTGTAACAAAGGTGAAATGTTGTTATATGGCGCGGGGCTGTCATTCATCAACCTCGTAAAGGTTGGTTAATGTGAAGCTATGTATCAATTCGGTTTTAATTTGTTCTTTCTTGCACTTGAATGATTCGTTTGTCATTGCACCAAGAGTGTTGACGATGCTTTATAATTTGGTTAATCGGTTAATATGAGGCGAAAGCGTGTAAGGAACCCCAATTTCTCCTGTGCTCTTTTTAAAAGGAGGATACACAATTAGGCATGTTGTATATGTCACTCAAACTTATAACTGAAAGTATGCGCGTTTTTGTTTTACTTCAGATGTTTGTTGTCAATTTAAGGTTATATTTTGATATTCATTCTCTGTTGCGCCTTTCATAATTTGATGGATGGATGTATGTCATTGGAGGTTATGCTTATGCTTATGCTTGATAGAATAAATGTTAGAGGAGTAGGGGACCATTCTGTTTATGAATACATCGGTTCTCATTACTATCGAACTTTTACTATCACATGAGCAAGGTATGCCATATTCATGATGTTGCCAATTCACCCTAATAATTATGACATCAAAGCAAGGAACTGATTATAGTATTATATGGTTAGTTGGGAAATTAAGCTGTAATTACTGTTTGGAAGACCTGTCACAAATTTAACTCTTTGAAAATTAAGCTGTAATGACTATGTACTGTATGTAGCTTCACTTAAAAGAATTCCTCAGTTTGCCCCCACTTTAAGCAAAGAATTAGACTATTAGAGCATCAGAATCATTTATTGGAAGTGATTATGGTTTTTTCATGTTTTATGCTTTAGTTATGCTTTACCTTAAACTGCAATTTTATTTACTGATGCTGACCTTAGTGTTTCTTACTCAACTGTCAAACAGATTACAGATGCGGTTGTTGCGGCTTATATACTCAATGCAACTCTTATTGTTCCAATGTTGGACCAAAAATCTTATTGGAAGGATGCAAGGTTTGTTGAACAAATAAATACAACTCGTGTTCTAGGATCTTTCATAAATGAATAAACGGATGATTAATCTATAAAGCATTTGATCTCGTGTCTAATGCAGTGACTTTGACGATATCTTTGACGTTGATTGGTTTATATCATTTCTATCAAACGACATCAGGATTTTAAAAAAGCTTCCTCCTGTTGGAGGAAAGGTTATTACTCCAATGCACACGCGAGTTCCAAGGAAGTGCAGTCCGAATTACTATCTAAGTCGTATCTTACCTCTTCTTAATAAGAAGCATGTAAGTAATCTGACCTTCCAAGATTTGCCTTGCTTGTTCTAAAGTTATGTGGACCTCATTATAGTTAATAGATCTATAGTCCTACTCCTCATGACTCATCCATTGTTAACCTCCTGAATGTCTTCCCCTAAATCTAATCATGTGTTGGTGCAGGCTGTACAACTGACTAAATATGACTACAGGCTCTCTAACAACTTGGATAATGATTTACAAAAGCTAAGATGTAGGGTTAATTACCATGCATTAAGGTTCACTGATCCTATACTTGAGATGGGCAGAAAGTTGACTGAGAGAATGAGGATGAGAAGCAAACATTTCATCGCCCTGCACTTGAGGTATGAACGTAATTAAGGAAATTTTCAATCTATTTGAGGCACTTGTTACTGCTATTTAGTTTATGAAATGACAACAGGGGCTCTCATCTGAAACATTTAAACTTATTATAGCTTTAAATATCTGATGTGGGAGATGCAGCTCCTTATCGTAGTTAGATATTAGAAGATTTCCTTTTTTCTTGTTAGAGGGGGCATCTGTCATTTTTTGCTATCGCATCCGGTGTATTACGTAGTATGATTTATAATTACCTTACATTTGGTATGCAGTTCATTCTTACATTTACCCATCCTCTGGGTTCCAGACTCCGCACTACGAGTTGGACCTAGTTTGCTTGTAAGGATACTGTATTGAGATAGAACTGGCAACAAAGCATTGGCCTGAATATATTTAGGCTGGCTACTTGTGGTGACAATAATGTTTCACATGATAACAAAAAGTGCTTCATCTGAAGCATAAAATTCTTGAATATCTGATGATTCTAATGAATTTTATGTCACAGGTTTGAACCTGATATGCTGGCTTTCTCTGGATGTGACTATGGAGGAGGCGAGAAAGAACGAAAAGAACTTGGTGCTTTACGGAGACGTTGGAAAACATTACATGTAAGTGTAATTTATCACGGATTAAACTTCTACGTACAGAAAAGCATAACGTCCCTAAAAAAATATTTGAAATTGCAAACAGAAAACTAATCCTGAAAAACAAAGAAGGCAAGGGAGATGCCCGCTCACTCCAGAGGAAGTTGGTTTGATGCTAAGAGCACTTGGTTATGCTAGTGACGTCCACATCTATGTGGCATCTGGAGAAGTTTATGGCGGAGAAGAGACACTGGCACCTCTTAGAAAACTGTTCCCTAATTTCCATTCTAAAGACTCCATTGCCAGAAAGGAGGAACTGGCTCCTTTTGCATCTTATTCTGCTAGAATGGCTGCCTTGGATTTCATTGTTTGTGATGAAAGTGATGTTTTTGTGACCAATAACAATGGTAACATGGCTAGAATCTTGGCAGGAAGAAGGTATCCACCTATTTTAACTTGTTTTACCCATTTAAAATCTAATAGATGCGTTTTTTGAGTGACTCAGTGGGTTCCGTCTGTGTCTCGAGACTTGAGAGTCTGTTTCAGATGACCCATAATGATGGTAAAATGCACTGACACCCTGCCTCGTAGTAGATAGTGAGTAACTCATTCGTGGTTGCTTGCCTTGTAGGCGATATTATGGGCACAAACCGACAATTCGTCCTAATGCGAAAAGACTTTCCAACCTGTTCATGAACCGAACTGACATGGCATGGGAAGAATTTGCCTCGGGAGTTAGGACACGTCAGGTCGGGTTCATGGGGGAACCAAATGAAGTGAAGCCAGGAAGAGGTGAATTCCATGAAAACCCAATGCCTTGCATATGCCAAAAAGGAAAGGATTTAAGCAAAACCTATGAGACAGTTGAAGGGAATGATGATCCAACTTTGGAAGATGAACAAGATTTGGCCGATCCTGATGATGATACTGAAGTCATCCTCTCGGATAAAGAGTTGCTTCCTGCAACCACTAAAGATCGTGGTGTTGTAGTGACTCCAGAAAACCCAGAATTGGATGAGTTAATTTCTGATTGACAGCGTAGCGTTTGAGAATTGGATGTGCCCGTGATCTGCCTGTAAGCTGTATATGAGTAATTCAGACGCAGGTCGTGAAAATGGCGTCAACACAGGTTGTACATACTGGCATTTTTCCAGGCCAATATAGAAGCAAAGTTTCAACGTTCAATCTCTCTCTTTTTTTCCTGTAAATGTCAACGATATCTTAGTCCTCAGAATATATATTTAGTCGATTATGTAACTTGTGTATATTAGAGGCCAGCATAAGATAAACATACATAGAAGATGAAAACTCCCATCTTTCTGGTAAAATTTGTTTCCGAAAATTTAATACGAGTATTTGATTTCGTAGCACTGACAGTGTATTTCTTCATTGTACTTTCCTCACTCTTAAAACGTTGAAATACATAAATACTCAGTTTGGGTAATGAATTCATTCCATTTTCTACTCAGCTGTCATCGTGTTAGCTTTTTTACTTGGTAAAAGTTTTGAATCGATTACTGCCTTCTGATACCTGTGTCGTGCCCAAAGGGTGGAGGGAGTGGACTACACGCTCTTATGAATTCAGCATCAACTGAATGTTCTTAATCTATTACTGTACTTCACTACTTCTTCCATTCCCGTCAATAGTGTACACTTTTTTTGTTGGACGTGTCCGACAATAATTTACACTTTTTTCTGGGTAAATTTTATCCCTAATTTTTAGGGAGTACTTTTTAATAAACTAATTTTAATCTTCTCACTACCTTAATTTTTGTCTATAAAACAAAAATAAACTATTTACTCGAACATGAGAGTAAAAATATACTCCGTAGCAAACTTTTTAGTCCTCTTATATTTCAATGTATGTGGATCAACACATTCATTATATATTTATATGGTACGGAGTACGAGTACTATATTAGTTGATTAACAAATTTTGATATCGATTATAATTAATCAAATTGATAAACATTACTTCAACATATTTAGATTTATCATAAAAAGAAGTTTCACAAAATAATAATTTTGACAAAAAAAATAAGCATACAAGTGAAGAAAAACGAGGTCAAAGTAACGTCTTGGAGACTCTGAAAGTCAAACGTTACCTTTGATCTGGACGAGAGTTACTACTATAATTTCCAATTAAATACTTCAACCGTACTTACATTTCCATTGGATGAATACTCTTTTCCTATTCAGTTTTAATGACGATATTACTTTTCATAAAAGACCTTAAAATCCTATTTTCTCTTTGAAAAATGAAAAGTATAACTCATACAGTCATACAGTTATAACTTATACGGCATGTTATTTTTTCTACCAACTTTTTGATAAACGGAAGTTCATAATCTCGTGATATTTCACGGATTTCACGCTAGTTATAAGGAGTACAAATTTTCGAAACCAATTTATTAAGGATTTATTAAGGAGTACAAATCATCTCCATTTGACAATAAATTAATTACAATAACATTAAAATACTATCCAAAACCACACACAACACATGCTACTTTTGTTATTACGTGGAACCAACATATCGTGCACGTCACATGACTAGACCAGTAAAAAAACCTACGCCTGAGGCGGGGGTGAACCACCACTTGGTGCGGGGAATGGAAACGGGAACGGAAGGCCACCTCCACTACCACCGCCGCTGATGGTACACAGAGTCTTAATAAGAGGACCTAAAAGGGGATTATTAGGGAACGCCGAGGGCAGACAATTGGGATCAATATCCGCCAAGGCAGTGCAACACGCGGCACTAGGCTTCTCGGGGTTAGGCCATGAGGTGGTCAAGCAGATCGTGGCCTTAGCCAAGACCGATTCAGCACATTTTTTGGGATCAAAGGCCTCGGGCTTTAAGATCCTTGAGGCATGAATTGTTTGAAGTAGCAACAAAGTTATGCATGGGATTAAAATCAAACTCTTAAACATTTTGAATTGAATACTTTTTTATGTTAATTATTTTAATTTTGAATTTGAGTTTGATTTGTGTTTGATAAGCTTATGCATGCATGGATTTTATAGTAGTAATAAGATTAGTGTATTATGGTAATTAATTAGGGAGTATATTGTAATTAAATAACGGTTCTTATGGATTAATTAGAGGAGGATTTAATTCTTAATTAAGCCGTGAGATCTTTTTTATACTAATCCCTCCTCTATTAAGAGGATAGAGGTGGCAATCAGATGGGGCGGATCGGGTTCGAGTCGAGCTGTCTCGGGTTCGGATTACCGAACTATCGGATTTTTTCGGCCCATTTTAATTAGCGGGTCGATTCGGATTCGGTCGGGTAGTTTCGAGTCATGATACTGTACGGGTATCGGGTTAGAACGGCTAAGTCTTGGTCGGGTTGCGGTTGTTTTAGGAACGGGTTCGTTCGGATAATCATGTAGTAGTAGTTTATGTCAAATGGACACGAAATTCAAATTAATCTTAACCGAGTTAACCTGATATCAAATAAAAATACTCCGTATACACATAATAAATTACTAGTTTCGTATAACTCCATGTAAGTAAACTTTATATATTTTATAAAACATACGAAATCATACGAGCCGCCTGTTAGTTACTAAACATGACAATCCCACATTCACCCCATGTTCCCATGTTTATATATTTAACTACCAATTTGCACGTCTTCAATGAACGAAGTATGAATCTATTTTACTCGTACTCCGTACATAGGAATTCACTATGGGTCACCTGATTGGTTATATCGATTACCTATTTTTTGGATAATTTTTTTATTATTTGAGTTGGATTTGGATCGGGTATTTTCGGCTACGTATATTTTGGGTAATTTTCGGATATTCGAGTCAGATTTGGTTGGGTATTTTCTTGTCGGGTTTAACCGACTCGGTTGTGTAGACACCCGCATTTTGACTGCCAGGTGTCTATGGTAGTTTCCAAAAAACACTCGATGATGATCGGACGCTAACATGTTTCTACGCGCTCGGATATGGGCTCAAATCCATTAGTCGTTGGCTTACGCACTTACGGAGTACAAACCTCACAAAATCAACCTCAAATCCAGGCCCAGTGGATCGTTCCGAGTCAAACAAGACTAATTTGGGCCAAAACCGACACCGGAAATAAAACCGACTTTTTGGCGATTGGGTCAACCCCGGTCAAAGTCGTTTCCGAGACACATAAAACAGCCCCTCACATCATCAAAAGTCCAAGTCAAACACAAAACCCATCAAACATTCAAAGTCAAGGTCCAAGTCAATGGACCCGTGCAACCCAGTTGGGCCACTCGATCGAGTGCCTGACCCACTCGATCGAGTGGGCCTGTTTCGAGCCCGGCTGCAGGCGTAACGGGCCACTCGACCGAGTTGGCCACCTACTCGGTCGAGTAACCCTAAACCGGGTGCCCTAGCTTTGCCTATATAAGCAACCCCATGCATCATCTTGTTTATCATTCAATTCAATTCAATATTTGCACAAACCGTTATTATTCGTTATATCGTTACTAACCGTTTTTCGTTTCCTTTGTCAATTTTTATCGTTTGTTTTATTTTACTAAAATGAACCCACATGCTAAAATTCCACTTTGACGTAGAATTAATTGCATTAAATTGACTTAGAAACCCTTTTCAATTCCATTCACATATTTAGGGAAAATAATCTTTGCATAAGCATTTTTCACCGAATTACTAACACGCGTATTAGAAAGTCACTCGAGTTCTTAGTAGAGGCCGCTAAGTGCGGGCGGGGTTGGGTGTCCTTTGTGGGCTTCCCAACACGTACCCTCACTCCTTACTCAGAACCTCGGTTTCCGGATGCCCGAAACCGTTGGCGCACGAGAGTCATTCAATACACGATATCCGATAATGTCGGTATCGGTATCGCAATGCAAAGGGACGAGCTCAATAAACTCTGACATCGAAAATGGGCCGTATTTTGTATACGACCCACTACGACATAGAGTGGGCTCGAATGGTTCCGAATAACCACAAAATTCGGTGGCGACTCCACATAGACCTAAATTTCAATTCGATCCATTCTCATATGGAGATTCATTCGCCTACCCAAACCCGTGCGTGGCCGCGTCGGGGTGGACCTATGTCATGTCCACAATTTGGCGACTCCGCTGGGGATTAACTGATGCGTGACTTACCATCGGCATCCTCAGCGTGAGACTCGAATAGAAATCGTTTGACAAATACAATACGCGCTTTAGTACTACGGTTCATGCATAACCCATTTTTTCCCGGGCCGGTACTCGCGACCGACGTCCCACTATACCATTGATGTACTCCAATATGGATATGTCAAAAGGTGTCCATAGTCGATTCGAGTGGGTTTCGCGGCATGTTCTAAGATCAACTCGACTTAGGAAGTCCGTCCCGATCAACGTCTAGACTATGTACACTGGTATAGACCCCTTATAGACCGACCGAGACTTAGTATAGAGCATACATGGCGTCGTTATAATGCTTGTGTGACTACGTGCTACTTGGTTTCCGAGTCGTTTTCAAAAACCGTCTTTTTTCAAAGATTGCATCTTATTCGAACTATTCGATTTCAAAACCCGGGACACATACCGAATTTAGGACTTATGATTTTACTCAAAATAGCCTATTTTCTAGACGGTATGCTGCCCAATTCAAAACTCGAAAACATTTTCGAACTTTCAAAACTGAGACCCGATACACTTTCCGATTTTTTCGAAAAATCGGGCCTTTCCCCGAGTTCTCTCGGACTTTCCAAAAACAATCAATTTTCAAAACCTTCCTCTTCTTAGGACTTCCCGTATTTAGCAGTGTCGGGTCGTGCCTTAAGTCATCGAAGTCTTTAGCGTCGAAACTCTGTCGATCTTACATCACGAGTTTCTTGCCTATCCCAGTCCGCCTTATTTACTAAGGCATGGCCCACCTACGTAGGACATACTCCTACAAAGGAGGGCCCGTCTACACGTTCAAATCCAAAAGTCTGAGAAATATCTCACTTGGACCTTCTTTCGAACAGGACTCTGCCCACATGCCGAATTCTAATGGAGGCCCACCTTTCACAAGTCACCCGTCTAGGTGTCTTTTCCGAGTCAACCTTTTACAAGGCATAACTCTATAACAAAAGGTTCGTGGTCCTTACGTCTAAGGGTCTCTCGTCAAACAATCGAGTCTTAACAAAATCTTCAATCCCACTCGGGGGCTACCCCTTTAGCAGGGCGATCAATCACGGTTTCCCTAAGGGTCATGTCTTACACGTGTCTCACGTACCCCACTTTCGAGTCACTTAGGTGTCACACCATCTGAGTCATGTCTAAGTCCTTAGTTTCACATTGGGGGCTATTCTCCGACGGAGTGATTAGTCACAGTCACTCCGAGAATCGTACCCTACACATTTGTCTTAGGGGAGTCTAACCCGAGTCAAACTGGAGTCGTCTCTCCTCTTGCGCTATTTCCGATGCCTTGGTGAGTTTGAGTTCCGAAACAACCTTTCTGATTACGCGGTATTCTTATAGACAGGCCACCCGTAACTAGATACCAACGCAAGATGGACGAATTGAAGGGTGCTCTGACCAAGATCGAGACTCAACTGACTACCATCCAGGCTAACCAAGCAACTTTAGCCACCCGCCTGAGCGCCGTAGAGAAGACGGCCCTTGTTGAAGGATCTAATCCCACTGGACCCATAGCTGAACTAATCAGCGTTGTTCGCAAGCTCGAAGAACAGGTTCATCTGTCGACGAACAATTCGATCCACACTGAAAATGCTCGTTCCTACTCACCTTTGAATGACGAGCTACCTGCTAACCTCAACCTTACGGGAATTCCAATGTTTGAGGGTACTGAAGACCCGGTCCATCACATCCGGGCTTTCAAAGATTTCATGGCGGTCAAAGGGGTAAAGTCCACTATGTTTAAGCACTTGTTCCCTTCCTCTCTCGAGAAGCACCCCAAAGCCTGGTACTACAGGCTCGATTCCAAGAAATACTCGACTTGGGATGATGTGGCAATGGAGTTTGCTCGGAACTACGCTGATAATATCGAGATCCAGACTACAATGCGTACTCTGGAAGTCATGGCCCAAGAGCCCAAAGAAGAGTTCACTAAATATCTTCAAAGATGGAGGACCGAGAGTGTAAAGTTGGTACACAAGCCCAACGAGAAGACACTAGTGGAGGCGTTCATCAACAACCTCCTACCTTCTTACCGCGTCCATCTTAGGTATGCCGGCATTTCAAACTTTGTCGTGCTTACCGAAATGGGCATTAGAATTGACGACGATCTTCGACATAACGAAGATCTGGGTGAAGCTTCTACTGAAGGCTATACTGGACATCAACTCGAGTCCTTAGAAGCCGACGACTAATGACAACATCATCCGAGAGTCCGGATCTGATTTAAGTCTGAGTCTGAGTCCGAGTCTAGGATGTGCTATTTCTTCCAAAGTCAAAGTCAAAGTCAAAGTCAGAGTTAGAGTCAATTGTATTCTGTCCTCTTTTCCAAAGTTCAATAAAATCAGCTTTCATGTTTCTCATATATACTTTCCTTATGTGTTTCCGAGAACATGATGAACACCATCATACACTGTGAGCACACGCACGTGACTATTATAGGCACATCTATAATGACTGCAGGAAACCGAGCCCGTGTTTTCTTTTTATCTATTCCATGTCTGGTATAGAAAAACCACGTAACTACCCGTAGCAGGAGCGGTATCGAATCCTGTGACAAATCTGGGTAGTCTCCTAGTTTGGGTCCAAGACGGGAGGCAAGCCCATTTCCCATAATAAAACACCCATCCGATAAAACTGACCAATCTCTACCTTAGGTGTTAGTCTGACCGGAAAAAAAAAAAGAAAAGAAAACTGGACAAAAAAAAATCGAAAGTCCATGAGAAAAAAAAAAGAAGCAAAAGGCCAAAACAAAAAAGCAGGCCATCATAAAAAAAAATTCAGAATACCCATGACCGTGGTCAACAGTCAATTCAAGTGAAAGCCCCACGATCAGGGTACGGTCAAAATTATCAATACCATCCAATAGGGGAGTAACAATCAAGCTGGTCAGCTAACACCACACTCAGCCTTCCCACATTACAACCCTCAAGACCTCCTCGAGACCTAGGCTAGAGACAGCCCGGAATTTTGAGGATTCAAGCTCCATAGGATACCGCTAACCATTAGGGCCAGACATGGAAACCAGATCCCACATTACAATACCTTACCCTCGAAGCTTTAGCTCCACAAAATCGAGCTCCAGATTGCGAATCATCAAAATCACTTACTTCCTAGCACCACATTTCCAAAAACATCAAATCCCCGAGAGCAGAACTCGTTAAAAATCCCGAGAACAGAACTCGTTAAAATCCCCGAGAGCAGAACTCGTTAAAAATCCCGAGAACAAAACTCGTTAAAATTCCCCGAGAGCAGAACTCGTTAAAAATCCCGAGAACAAAACTCGTTAAAATTCCCCGAGAGCAAAACTCGTTAAAATTCCCCGAGAGCAGAACTCGTTAAAAATCCCGAGAACAAAACTCGTTAAAATTCCCCGAGAGCAGAACTCGTTAAAAATCCCGAGAACAAAACTCGTTAAAATCCCATCCAAACCAGTTACCAACCCCAAACACGGGAACTCAACCTGCGGTCGGCATAGAACATGCCCAAATAGTTCACACCACCTCTGGGGGCTACCCCGGAGAACGCTCACAGTCACAGGATTAATATCCTAACCATTCTAGCCCTTTGATCAAGACATCATTGGAAATGCACCTAGCCTACACCATCGCTATGGCTAGTTACACACAAAGTCCTATTAGCTTAGGCACCATAATATATATTTCAATCCACTGAACTACGGCCTGGTTTGATTTCACTACACGTGAATACGTAGGCAGCCTTTCAACAAAGGCACAACCACCCACATTGACACACATTCCAAAAAGCGCCATTATTCCGGTCACGACACCATCATGTTCTCCACGGCTAGCTTTGTTGTCCCGGGGGCTTCTCCTAGGCAGAAGTTCTCCATCCACTCACAAAATCCAGATAAATCCAACAAAAATCTAGCCTCCCATCTGTAGTGTGTCCTAGTACTCGGCTCATTCGAAGACAAGAATCTGTGAAGACTCGAGGCAATACCCACTCTTGAGATGTACCCAAAAATCAAGAAAGGCACCAGACTAAAACAGTCTCATTACAGACTACTGCCCGTCCCCTATAGCATATCTATCCCATTTCGATGTACGACCGTGTTGCCACTCGCCTAGGCTACGGGATAGCGCAACTTAAGAGTCTTGTTAGGCGGCCCACACCCCTACCGAGTCACGGTCCAACCCTTAGAGAGTCCAGTCCGTGTCGGTCAGCTCGTCCTGTCGCGTCCAGAGTCGAGTCCGTCGGTAGGCCCCTCTCGTCAAATTCCACTTTGAAAATTTTCAAATTTAGCCATTTGAAAAGAAACCCTTTTCGACAAGGTCAAATTTCGGTCTATTTAAGCTGCAAATTTCTTTTCTACCCCTTTCCATTTTGAAAACCTAGCCCGTGAGCTGCTTTCAGGATTTCAAAAATTCGAAAATTCAAGAAAGTCATTTTCCCCAGCACGAGTCATTTTACTACCTACGTGTTGCATGCATTTTATGTAACTTATACAGGTACAACTCAAGTAAAGACACGCAAGTCATCAAATCTCCCCAGCAGTATTTTCCGGGATAGCACGGGATGGGCCAACACACAGGCACACCCAGGGCTTACGCGACAAGCCCAAATTCCCCACGGAGTACAATCATCCAGCTCAGGTATGATTTCTGTCTTGTGGCTGGCGAGCCCTTCACGCGAGTCTAACGGACTATAAACGACCCGACCGGAAGTCTACCAGGTCTTAACGGGCTTGGTAGCTACTCTGACTTTCGCCCTGTCCAAGCCTCAGTCAGAGTGGGGGCTCTGTAGACACCCGCATTTTGACTGCCAGGTGTCTATGGTAGTTTCCAAAAAACACCCGATGATGATCGGACGCTAACATGTTTCTACGCGCTCGGATATGGGCTCAAATCCATTAGTCGTTGGCTTACGCACTTACGGAGTACAAACCTCACAAAATCAACCTCAAATCCAGGCCCAGTGGATCGTTCCGAGTCAAACAAGACTAATTTGGGCCAAAACCGACACCGGAAATAAACCGACTTTTTGGCGATTGGGTCAACCCCGGTCAAAGTCGTTTCCGAGACACATAAAACAGCCCCTCGCATCATCAAAAGTCCAAGTCAAACACAAAACCCATCAAGCATTCAAAGTCAAGGTCCAAGTCAATGGACCCGTGCAACCCAGTTGGGCCACTCGATCGAGTGCCTGACCCACTCGATCGAGTGGGCCTGTTTCGAGCCTGGCTGCAGGCGTAACGGACCACTCGACCAAGTTGGCCACCTACTCGGTCGAGTAACCCTAAACCGGGTGCCCTAGCTTTGCCTATATAAGCAACCCCATGCATCATCTTGTTTATCATTCAATTCAATTCAATATTTACACAAACCGTTATTATTCGTTATATCGTTACTAACCGTTTGTCGTTTTCTTTGTCAATTTTTATCATTTGTTTTATTTTACTAAAATGAACCCACCTGCTAAAATTCCACTTTGACGTAGAATTAATTGCATTAAATTGACTTAGAAACCCTTTTCAATTCCATTCACATATTTAGGGAAAATAATCTTTGCATAAGCATTTTTCACCGAATTACTAACACGCGTATTAGAAAGTCACTCGAGTTCTTAGTAGAGGCCGCTAAGTGCGGGCGGGGTTGGGTGTCCTTTGTGGGCTTCCCAACACGTACCCTCACTCCTTACTCAGAACCTCGGTTTCCGGATGCCCGAAACCGTTGGCGCACGAGAGTCATTCAATACACGATATCCGATAATGTCGGTATCGGTATCGCAATGCAAAGGGACGAGCTCAATAAACTATGACATCGAAAATGGGCCGTATTTTGTATACGGCCCACTACGACATAGAGTGGGCTCGAATGGTTCCGAATAACCACAAAATTCGATGGCGATTCCACATAGACCTAAATTTCAATTCGATCCATTCTCATATGGAGATTCATTCGCCTACCCAAACCCGCGCGTGGCCGCGTCGGGATGGACCTATGTCATGTCCACAGGTTGTTACCAAATTCGGAATCTATCGGTTATCGGATATAATCAGGTATCGGATTGAGTCAAATCAAACCAAGTCGGTTTCGGTCACTAAGATATTTCAGTATTGTCGATTGTCGAACGGTTCCGAGCTCGGGTGAGCCGGATCGGTTTTGTTGAGTCGGATCGAGTTTTGCCAGGTCTAAGAGGATAGGAAGGGCTAGAATTATGCTTACGTGGCGGTCTATCCTTGATTTTTTCCCCGCTCACTTCTAAAATGTCTAAAATGGGCTTTAACTCTATACAAACTCAATTATAAAGCTAACCAATATGACTCACAAAGTTCACTGCATTGGGCCCAAAATTTTAATCCAAAATGCATTGGGCTCAAAATGAAAATATATTTAATCCTCCTATAAAATACTAACATGTGTATTTAATCAACTTAAAAACATTTAAAGAACATTCTCAGTAAATAAAAAATTATTATACGGAACCAATGCACTAGCCTGAGAATATATGCTATTATATGTAACAATCGAAATTACTTTTTTCCTAACGAGCGTTTACTCAGTTCTAACGAATATTTCTATAATTTTCCCATTCTACCCCTTTCATAATCCCTTGGCTTTTCTCATATTCAATTTACGCCCTTTTCCTTTTTATCAATACATAATCAATCAAATCTTCAAAATTCGATTAAAATTTAATTCAATTATCGACGACATAATAAAACGGAGTTACTCTTCGCAGTACCAATTTTACTCGACGCAGTACTTTTTGCACATATATTTTCCATTATATGTCATTCACTAAAAAAACAGAAATATTCCTATTATACTCAACTCTCAACCTCTCTATTGTACTCTAATTATTATCGATTCATTTCAATTCTAATTTCTAACTATACGACCTCATTCAATTGATCAAATTTGTAAGATTATGGATACAATTTGATCGAAAAACAGGTATGAATTGTAATTTATCCGTAATTATTGAAATTAGGGTTCTAGAATATGTCCAATTTTTTCAATTAACATCAATTCCCTCCAATCCCTAATTACTGAAATTAGGGTTCTAGAAATCGTCCAATTTTTTCCAATTATCATCGATTCCCTTCACTCCCTAATTATTGAAATTAGGGTTCTAGAAATCGTCTAATTTTTTTCAATTATCATCGATTTCCTCCAATTCTGACTATACATATCATTCAATTTATCAATTCATATAAGATTATGGATATGTGTTAGATTGAAAAAAAATTATAAACTTTATTATAGATTTTTTTTTGGTTTTTTTTCCGACCTTACTTTTTATTTACGTAGTACGATTGGAATTAAAAAAAATGTGCTAGGTCAATAAATTGAAAAATATCCTCGATCAAAGTTAAAATATATGTATATCGTCAAAGTTGGAAAAAATGTACCGCAGTTAAAAAAAATTGCGTCAAAAAATTAAAAAAAATGCAATGCACCAAAGATAAAAAAAATATGTACTACGTAAAAGTAAAAAGAATAATGTACCGTGTAAAAGTAAAAAGTAATGTACTGCGTTAATCAGAATAGGTAGGAGGGAAGCGGAGGAGAAAGGAAAAGAAAAGATGAAATTCGAAGGAAAGGGAAATGAGAAGGGCAAAATTGGAAATATGGTACTGCGTCGAGTAAAACGTGTACTGCGAAGAGCAACACCCTAATAAAAACAGCATACAATATGGAGTATATAAACAAGAAATTTACATAATAAAGAAAAAAATACAAAGATAAGAAAATTTTATTAAAAAAAATAAAAATAAAAATAAAACTAACAGTACCCTAAACCTAAACCCACCCCCACGCTAGTACCCCACCCCACGCCGTCCTCCATCCCACCACCCTCAACCTCATCCACCAACCACCCAACTAGACCGATTTGACCGGACCATCTCCACCAACCCTGACCGACCCAACCACTTGGACCGACCCAGACCCACCATACCACCACCATAGACCCACCCTATCCACCACCGTCCAGATCCACCCCGATGCTAGTATTTCGAGCGGTGGTTGTTCATGTTGTGTGATTCCAGACCCACCCCGATGCTAGTGTTTCAAGCGGTGGTTGTTCATGTTGTGTGATTATGGGATGGTGTGATTTTGAGATTTTTTTAGAGAGAAAATTGAATAATTTTTTGAGAAGATGTTGAAATGACAAGGATAATTTGGTAAATTATCGTTAGAATTGAGTAAAAGCTCGTTAGGAAAAAGCACGACCCACAAAAATTATATTTTTAATAAATAAGGAGCATTCTATTGGTTGCACAATTTTTCACTAAAAAATTTATAAGATTACGAATATATTCAAAAAAAATTGTATAATGATTAGTTGATAATTTCATTTCAATTACCAATTACCAAAGATTAAGAAACATTAAATCTTAGTAAATAAGATTACCAATGTACGTAATAACAAATTTGAGTGACAAATCATAATACAAATATTATTTCATGTAGTCTAAACATTAATTTAGGATTACTAATGTATGTAAACATTTTAGTACATCTTAGTAAATAAGGAACATTATATTGTCTGCACGTAAGCTTGAGTGACAAATAATAATACAAATCTTATCTTACATAATCTAAGGGATACTTTATGAAATTGTAAAATAAAAGACATCATTATTTTCGAAAAATAAGGCAAATATGACGTTATCTAAAGAAATATATAAGGGGGCGTTTGGTTCAAACCATTGGAATGAATTGGAATGAAGTGTTATTCCACGATGGATTGAAATTAGATACCCATACTTATTTACGGTTGTTTGGTTCGAGGGTGGAATGGATTGTAATTGTACTGAGGTGAAGTGGAATTGGAAACTTGAGTTTAGGGATGTCAACGTGTCGGGTTCGGGTCGGGTGGAGCCTCACCCGAATCCATCACCCGAATCCGCATACTCCACCCGATCCATCCGTCACCCGATTAACCCACCACCCGGATCCAATCCATCCGTCATCCGCGGGTGATTCGGGTGGATCGGGTGCTTAGCGGATGAAATATTTTTTTAAAATACAATAACAAATATACAAATTATAAAATGCGTAAAGTTTTTTGAGATTTTTTGGTGGTCGGAAATTAAGACGGGGAAAAAAATCTAAAATGGTGGCCGCCAAGGTGATTACGGAAAATATTTTCTTAGGGTTTTAAGAAAAAAGAGGATAATGAGTATAAAAATAGAGTGAAATTAATTTTTTTTTTTTATATATTCATATAATTTTTTAAAAAAATCTATAAACGGGTGAACGGATCGGGTGACGGGTGAAAAATCTCCATCCGAATCCGACCCGATCCATCACCCGCTTCATCCGTCATCCGCTTAAAATCCATTTAGTTCGGATTTTCGTCCATTAATTTTATTCGGGTGGATGGATTTTGAACGGGTTCGGGTGAAATTGACATCCCTACTTGAGGTTGGGGTAGGGGATGAGATTCCAAGGGATTGAAGTGGAGTTAGAATTCATTGGGGATCTAATTCCATTCCAAAATACCCCAACCAAACATTGGAATGGATTGAATCCATTCCAATCCACTCCAAAATATTCAACCAACACCCCCTAAATTTTAATTGATAATTGATACTAATTGATTCAATATGATGAATACAATTAATCATTTCCGAATATACTCATTGATACTAAAGAAACACAAATTCTTGGGAGAGACGGTCTCTCAATAACTTATGGAGAGACCACTCTTCAGTACCACTTTATATTCTATTCGTACCTTTAAATGACAACTTTGTTTTGTACCTGTTTTAATAAGAAGCGTACCCTCTTTATATTTGTATACTCTTTTATGTTAATCGTACCTACTTCTATTGGGTTTGGTACCATTGTTACTTCTATTTGTACTTAGTCTCTAAGTAAAGTTAACGAGAGACCGTCTCTCAGGAGACCTACTCCTAAAGAAATATACTCATTCCTGCATTAATTATTATGGTTAATTATTAATTTAATCCCTTTTATGTGTCATCCTCACGATGAATTTTTTTACTCAATTCTCAATTATAGAAACAAATAATTAAGAGAATAAATCAACAATTATTTCATATTAAATTTTAAAAATTCTCAGTATACAAATTACTTTTTATGATAAATCACAAAAATTGAAAAATATATAAAAGAAAAGTTCCAAATATTTGTTTTAAATATTATTTGACTAAGTTTAATTAAAAGAATAAATAATTAAATATATTAACTAAAAGGATAAACCATTTTCCTCTTTATAAACCTCTTCATTTTCATTGTAGAATCAATGATTTATAAACTATGTGTGTTTTGATTATGTCAAAGGTATAATTATCATAGATATTGCGTAGTTTTTTTGTCTCAGCTGTAAGGGATGAATGAAGAGCAAAGGAAAGGACTAAACAAGACTCAAGACGAAGCCTAAGGACTTAAGGACCTTAATGTAAAGGGGACAATGCAACTATATAAAGTAAGGTTAATATAACCTTTGCAAAGGTTAAGTTAACCTTACGTCTATAAGGAATAAACACGCGCCAAGATCTATCAAAACAATTGTGTTTGTTTTTAAATATATAAAAACCCATTTAAAGTTGTAAAAGATCTGAAATGATGGATTCCAACAATATGTTATAAGGAAACTAAATATTGAGTGAATAAGTGACTCCATAAATAAATGATTCTTGAAAATATCTTATCCTCATAAGATATGAAGAAATCATTAGATTATGTAAACTTTATTTGATTGATATCTTCCATATCTTTTACTTTAAGGAAATGGTTGATCTTAACAATTATCTCATTCCTTTTTTAAAGATCTTTCTCATCCATATATATATGTGTACTCACTCACACCAAATAACAGACTTACACATATAATTTTTATTTTGCAAAAATCATCTCATTTTAAATAAAAAGGCATTTTGCAAAAAAGGTTTTGAAAAAGGTCTTGGCTAATAAAACGTATCTTATTGTTTATATTCTTCAAAATCATATAGTTGCAATATTCTCTCTAGACAATTGAAGTGTATCCTAGCTAGAGAAATATTGTAAACTTGAGTCGAGTAAAGTATACGAGTAGAGTAGTGGTTTACTCAATCGAACGACATATATCGTTCATACCTTGAACGCTTCACATCGTTCAAACTCCGAGGGCTTAACATCCCTCACACCGAAGGCTTAACATCCTTCACAATCGTGGGCTTAACATCCTACAAGTAGAGAGCTTAACATCTCTCACATCGAGTGCTTCACATCACTCACACCATCACGATTAGAGATAGTCGTGATAGTCTTTATTTGTAAAAGTAATCCGGAGAAGGTACTATTATAAATAAAAGACACATGGTGGACGTAGGCTTTTCAATTGGGCCGAACCACGTTAAAATTGCTCGTGTTATTTACTTTACGCATTTAATTATCTTTGCCATTTCCTACACTTATACTTTTTAGTAGTAAGTGTAATAGCAAATAAATTGTGATTTAATTTAATTAGCCGTAACTAATACGTAATACTACACTGCATCTTTCTTAATTAGATTCAAGTGTAGTATATCGTAAAAATTTTAAAGACAAGGTAATACTCTATTCACCCCTCCTCTAGAGCATTACATAGGGTCGCTAGATTTTACAATTGGTATCAGAGCTTGGTTCTCTTGATTGATTCACATCAAAAGAGTAGATCCACAACTAGCGATTCGAAATTAATCCATTTTGATCAAATGGATTCCAAAAACGCAAAGTTTCCCACTTTTGATGGTGTAGACTATGGTTTATGGAAAAACAAAATGATGCACTACATAAAAGGAACGGATTTCGAATGTTGGAAAATCATAGTCAAGGGACCGATTGCAATCTAATCCGTTGATGTTCTTGGGAACATCACCGTAAAGGATGAAGAGGACTATGATGAGAACGATTATAAACTGGCCGAAAAGAATTCTCGTGCAATGTCACTATTGCAACGAGGAATTTCATCCAAAGAATATAATCGACTCACTTCCTGCGTATCCGCGAAAGAAATCTGGGATAGTTTAGAACTTGCTTATGAAGGAACTACCCAAGTTAAAAAATTCAGAATTGATTTATTAACTCAACAATACGAGTTGTTCAAAATGGACAAAGATGAAAGTATCACTGAAATGTCTGCAAGATTCACTAATATCACCAATGAATTAAGGAATCTTGGAAAATCATTTGATAAGAAGATCTTGTCAGAAAAGTCTTGAGAAGTCTCACTGATAAATGGCAACCTAAAGTGACTGCTATTGAGGAATCAAAAGATCTAACCTTGCTCAGCTATCAAGAATTACTCGGTAATCTTATGGCACACGAACTCGCTTTGAACCACCGTCAAAGCGAGTCCTCTAAGAGTAAGGGAATAGCTCTAAAAAGTTCTCTCAGTGACGATGAAGAAATCATGAGTGATGACCTAGCCCTTTTTGTTAAACGCTTTCGGAAAAATTTCAAATTTGGACAGAAAAATTCTTTTAGGGACAAAACAAACACTTCAACCACAAAACTAAATAGTCGAGGATGCTTTAAGTGTGGCGAAGCCGGACACCTAATTAAAGACTGTCCAACGTGGAAAAATATAAGATCAAAAGGGGAGAGAGAAAGGTCCAAGTCTCTTCACAAACAAGCTATGTTAGCTTCATGTGGATGGGGTGATTTAGACTCGGACGAAGAAGATGGATCAGATGATGAAAACGAGGCAAACATTTGTTTAAGTGCTCAACATGATAGATCCTCAAAATCGAAAACAAAGAGGTACAAAGATTTGTGCCTAATGACTAGGACACACCACTCAAGTTCAGACACGGATGAAGACGGTGACGAGGTAAGTATTTCTAAGATTAAGAAAAATTTTTGTAAACTTACCAAGGATAAACTCTTTGCTCATTTTGAAGAATTATTGGAAACATGTCAACAACAAAAGGAAGAAATAAACGAGTTACTAAGTCAAATAAATGACATAGCTTTGGAAAATGTTACATTAAAAAGATTCAACAAAACTCGAAAAAACAATAACAAGGAATCCTCTAAAGCTTCAAGAAAAAATCTTGAAGTATCGGATGATCCAACGAGTTGTTTGAATCAAAGCAATAAACTAGAAAATCCCAACGTGTCTTCAGAAGACGAAAATAGAAGAAAGACTATGGATACTTTGCATGAAACCAATCTCACTTTAAAATCTGAAAATAAGGAGTTAAAACGATTTATATCAATATCAACAAATGAAATAAATCGTGAGAAAGCGAGTCATGATATAATAAAGGATTCGCTAACCTCAAAGATTATGGAGTTAATAAAAGAAAAGGGGTCAATGCAAAGTAAAATAGAAGAGTATGAGAAAAATGAAAAAACGTATGAAAGTATCAACGAACAACTTAGTAAAATTACTAAGATGCTCAAAACTAAAGAGAAGCCGACTCTAAAAAGAAGAAAATCTGAAAAGAGAGACAAAAAATCCAGTAACAATACTAGCAAAGTTACCCATAATAGTAAAGCTCAACCAAAAAGGCTTGAGAAGGTTAAGAAAAGGTGGATACGAAAAGATATATTGCCTGATATTAATGAAAGAGGACCCAACTTCGCTTGGGTACCTAAGACCCAAACATAAACTCTTTCAGGTATATAAAAGTTCGCAAGAGAACAAGTGGTATCTAGATAGCGGATGCTCAAGGCATATAACGGGCGATAGGAGAAAGTTTGTGTCACTCGAAGCATATGATGGTGGAAGCGTAACATTTGGAGATGACAAGAAAGGAAGGATAATCGGCATCGGAAAAATCGGAATTTCCGAGTCACATTGTATTGATAATGTGTTGCTTGGTAAGGGACTAAAACACAGTCTACTCAGCATATCACAATTATGTGATCGAGGAAACAAGGTTGTATTCCATAACAACATGTGCCGCATCATCCGAGAAGGTTCTTCAAACGTTATTCTAGAAGGAAAGAGGGTCAATAATGTCTATATAGTAGACATCAAAACCCTACCAGAAAATGCCATCACCTGCATGAGTGTCACGATCACCGACTCTCTGTTATGGCACAAACGCTTTGGTCATATCAATCCTTACAGTCTTAGCAAACTCAGGTCATTAGACCTTGTTGAAGGACTTCCCTCTATAACTTTCGATACAAGTAAAGTCTGTGGAACTTGTGTTCTGTGTAAACATGTTCAATCATCCTTCAAGCCCAAAAAATTCATCAGTACGACAAAACCTCTAGAGCTTATTCACATGGACCTTTGTGGACCAATGAAAGTGAGTAGCAGAGGTGGGAGTCGATATGTATTTGTTCTTGTGGATGATTTTTCTAGATTTGTTTGGCCCGTCTTCCTTAGGTCGAAAGATCAAACTTTTGAAGAATTCGAATGCCTAATGAAGCTAGTCCAAAACAAATATAGCTACAATCTTATATCCATTAGAACAGATCATGGAACTGAGTTCGACAACCAAGCCTTCATTAATTTTTGTCGAGAACATGGGGTCGGACATAATTTCTCGGCTCCACGAACTCCACAACAAAATGGAGTGGTCGAACGCATGAATAGAACCCTTGAAGAAATGGCACGTACTATGCTGCTTTGCAGCGGACTGCCTAAAAATTTTTGGGCTGAGGCTGTAAACACAACATGTTATATTCACAACCGGGCTATGATTAGGCCTATGCTGAAGAAAACACCCTATGAATTACTTAGAGGAAGAAAGCCTAAGATATCTCATCTAAGGTGCTTTGGTAGCAAATGCTTCGTTCATAACAACGGAAAAAATAAATTGGGAAAATTCGATCCTCGCAGTGATGAAGCAGTATTCTTGGGTTATTCGGACCACAGCAAGGCCTATAAAGTTTACAACAAAAGAACACTACGAATGGAGGAGAGTATTCATGTAGTATTTGATGAAACCGATACACTTGATACTCCAAACCTAGATGAAGAAGAGGACGATGAAGACGACCCAGATTTTTGGCTCACAAGAAAAGATCTTCCAGATCTTGAAGAAGAGCCTAAAAATATTGACGGTTCAGATGCAGAAAGTCTTTTGAAAGAAGTTAGAGTTGATCCAAATTTATCCTTGGAAAGGAAAGAACAATCTGAGAGTTCTTCCAAAGTTCAAGATAAAATAGAATCAACTTCTGCAGATATTTCAAAAGATTTACTCATTTCTTCTTCCAAGGTTAATATAAACTCCAGCACAGACTCAGGGGGAACTAAGATGTCCACGAGTAAGGATGAATTAACCTCGGCCACCAAAACAGGGGGAACTAACGCAACCGACAACTTGGTTAATATAAACTCAGATACAAGGTTAGAGGAAATGACAGGTCAAAATAGAAATATTCCTACAAATCTCAAAAAATGGAAACATCAGAAATCACACACTACTGATGATATTCTAAGTGATTATCACAAGGGAGTTCAAACACGAAGATCCCTAAGAAATCACTGTGTACTTAATTCCTTTCTGTCTGAAATAGAACCAACGAACATCAAAATGGCACTTACCGATTCTGACTGGATAGTAGCGATGCAAGAGGAACTTGCACAGTTCGAAAGAAACAAGGTATGGCATCTAGTGCCAAGACCATCAGAAAGAAAGGTAATAGGAACACGTTGGGTGTTTCGAAACAAATTAGATGACTCTGCTTCTATAGTAAGAAATAAGGCACGATTGGTGGTACAAGGCTATAATCAGCAAGAAGGGATAGATTTTGATGAGACTTTCGCACCGGTTGCAAGACTAGAAGCAATTCGACTGCTCATAGCATTCGCTGCCCACAAAGGATTCAAGTTATTCCAAATGGATGTAAAAACAGCGTTTCTAAATGGATACCTGAAAGAAGAAGTTTTTGTAGAGCAGCCACCGGGATTCGAAAATTCAGATCATCCAAATCATGTCTTCAAACTGGATAAAGCACTATATGGACTCAAACAAGCTCCAAGGGCATGGTATGACCGTCTATCTCAGTTTTTACTGTTAAATGAATTCAAAAGGGGATCATTTGACAAGACGTTGTTTCTAAAACACGTCAACAAGGACATCCTCATTATTCAAATCTATGTGGACGACATAATCTTTGGATCAACGAATGAAAAGCTTTGTGACTACTTTTCTAACCTGATGCAATCCAAATTTGAAATGAGTATGATGGGAGAACTGGGGTTCTTCTTGGGACTGCAAATCAAGCAAACAAAGGAAGGAATTATAATACATCAACAGAAGTATATAGGCGAACTCTTAAAAAGATTTGGTATGGATAAAGCAAAATCTGCTGTTACTCCCATGGCAATCACTACAAAGCTGGATAAGGATGAAGATGGATATTCAGATGCAAATCATGGAGGATGTTATGTTGATCGAAAAAGCACGTCAGGAACAGTAACATTTCCCGGATCAAGCATAATATCATGGGGATCAAAGAAGCAAGCAACGGTGGAACTTTCTACCACAGAAAGTGAATATATAGCTGCCTCTCTGGTATGTACTCAATTACTATGGCTGCGGCAGCAACTCAAAGATTATGGGATATCTTTTGATTCTGTACCCATATTATGTGATAATATAAGCATCATTGCCATCTCAAAAAATCCAGCTCAACACTCCCGTACCAAACATATTGACATACGTCATCATTTTTTAAGAGATCATGTTGAGAAAGGGAATATACAACTTGTATACTGTCCTACTAACCTACAAAAAGCTGACATTTTTACCAAGCCTTTGCCCAGGGAACGGTTTGAAGAATTGCGGTTGGAACTTGGTTTAATAAACGGTAACTAACACCTACTTTCGTTGATCCTGTCACTCCCGTATGATTGACGGGACTGGTATGAATCTGGACTGAGTTCTCTTTAAATATAGTTATAATGCACAAATGATGATTTTGGTATATTAGTTATGGATTCTTCTATATTATTCCTTATGTGATATTTTCCGACATCATCTACTATATCATATAAATTATAATTTCATTTCAATATATTCAAGTAAGATCTTGAATATTCTAGGATGATTCTCACAAAAATCATTCGGTTCATGAAATTATACTCTTTCCATAATATATGATATACTCTACTTTCTTATATGCCTTGTCAAAATCAAATCTTTAAAAAATCATATATATCTTCTTTCATTAAGGCAAGTGTATATCTCTTTCTAAAACACAAAAGTTGCTCTTTCCTATAAAAAGCATCATTACCCTACATATACCTCTCTCCTTCCTCAAAAACCGTCTGCCATATACTCCCTCTTTCATCTTTTTTTTTTACCCAACTCTTTCACCTTTACTCCTCCTCTGCCATGGCACCAAAAAAAAGTTACACCCTTGATCCCTCACAAGAAAAACCTTAGGTCCCATGCTCGAGAAGTGAATGTCGAACCCCGATCCGCTGATTCGGAGGACACAGTCGAGGTGATTGAAGACATATCCGTTATGGGGAAGCGTAAACGCTCAGTCAAAACAAGCGACATTGACAACGACGAACAGAGGGTACTTCCGGAGAATGAACATATTTTGGATGTTCTCGATAATGTTCGTTTAACAACGAAGGAACACAATCAGATTACTAAGGTACTCTCTTATCCTCTGGTTTCAGGCCGACAGTACTTATCAACTTGGTTTAAGGAAAATCCTAGTCTATCTTCCTTGCATGAGATTCTAGCATTACAAAAGTGGGCTGATTTACTTGAACTTGGTAACCATGTGTATCCTGTTCAAATTACACAATTCTGGGCTACTCTTAAAATAGAAAATCATGTTCTGTATGCAAACTTTGGTGATAAAGTGATCAATATCAACATGCATGAATTTGGGGAAGTACTGGGGGTACCGTGTGAAGGGGAAGAAATCCAAACCTGGACAGGTTGGAAAAACTACGACCCTGAAACCATTCTGACTATCAAGAAAAAGCTTGACCCTAATGCCACTGAAAGTTCACCCTTACTTGGTGCGTCTTTATCATCCCTTGCGAAATTGCTGTTTAATGTATCCTACTCTTCCCTACTGCCAAGAAAAACCGGGACGACTAAACTCCATATCCATGAGATTATATTAATTTATAATCTCCTTGAGAATAAGAAGGTCAACTTACCTTTTATGGTGTTTAGTCACATAGAGCATGTTTTAACCGAACTGAAATCATCCAACACAAGTGGGTCGATCTGTATTCCTTACACCATGTGGTTGTCCAAAATTCTTAAGGACAAAAAGGGAGTTATCAGCAAGACATCCTTGTATAATGTTCCCACAGATATCATGACCACAACATTCCTTAAACAAATGAATATTTTGGATGAAAATGGTCGGTTGAGGGTGAAAGGAGAGTGCTCTTCGGCAAGTGACAAGGGAAAAGGAATTCTCGGTCAATTCCCGGATACTCACATTGGGGCTTTGCTAGAACAATTGATGGGTAAGATGTCTAGTATTGAGAGTTATATATTACAGCTACCAAGAGTTGAGTCTGGTTCGTCTTCTCTTGAGGAGAAAGTCGAGAGGCTCACTGATCTGCTCACTACTTCCCGAACTGACTTTGGAGCTGGCCTGATTCGGTTGGAGTTACAACTGGATACTCTCCGTGCTAGGGTGCAGTGTATGGGAAATGACATCTATGACTTTAAGAAGGCTGGGCAGCAATTGGGAGAGGAGCTGAACTTTGCAACAAACCTGATTGATCAGGCCAATACCAACAAGGGTCCTCTTGGGCGTCATGGAGATATTATGGGTAAGCTTGCGGAGATTGTTAACAATACTGCTCGTGCTGTGTACCTTCTGGAAAGGCGTCCTCGGGGTGGATAATCGCTTCTCTTTCAGGATGATGTTAAAAACCCTTCTCTAATAAAGCTCGTAGTATAGCTTTAGGGTCACCTTTTGTTTTTTCCTCGCTAAAAACTCGGTTATCTTTGATGTCTGGATTATGGTTATCATATTTTGACTATGCTGGATTATCTATAATAATGTGCTTGAACTAAATCGTTTTGTGTGTTGTGAATATGTTTGATCTTTTCTCAGTCATTCATCCCTTTTCGATGATGTCAAGAGGGGGAAGAAGGTTCGATGCTTAGCAGTAGTTCGTTACTGTAAGTAACACCTTGTGGTAACCAAAATTTTCAAAACTGCTCTTATAATGGGATTTCTCAAACTCATACCACATCTCTTCAACCCTTACCTTGACCCTATTTTCGTAGCATGACTTGACATAATCAAAAAGGGGGAAATTGTAGAATCAATGATTTATAAACTATGTGTGTTTTGATTATGTCAAAGGTATAATTATCATAGATATTGCGTAGTTTTTTTGTCTCAGCTGTAAGGGATGAATGAAGAGCAAAGGAAAAGACTAAACAAGACTCAAGACGAAGCCTAAGGACTTAAGGACCTTAATGTAAAGGGGACAATGCAACTATATAAAGTAAGGTTAATATAACCTTTGCAAAGGTTAAGTTAACCTTACGTCTATAAGGAATAAACACGCGCCAAGATCTATCAAAACAATTGTGTTTGTTTTTAAATATATAAAAACCCATTTAAAGTTGTAAAAGATCTGAAATGATGGATTCCAACAATATGTTATAAGGAAACTAAATATTGAGTGAATAAGTGACTCCATAAATAAATGATTCTTGAAAATATCTTATCCTCATAAGATATGAAGAAATCATTAGATTATGGAAACTTTATTTGATTGATATCTTCCTTAGCATATTTCATCAACCATATCTTTTACTTTAAGGAAATGGTTGATCTTAACAATTATCTCATTCCTTTTTTAAAGATCTTTCTCATCCATATATATATGTGTACTCACTCACACCAAATAACAGACTTACACATATAATTTTTATTTTGCAAAAATCATCTCATTTTAAATAAAAAGGCATTTTGCAAAAAGGTTTTGAAAAAGTTCTTGGCTAATAAAACGTGTCTTATTGTTTATATTCTTCAAAATCATATAGTTGCAATATTCTCTCTAGACAATTGAAGTGTATCCTAGCTAGAGAAATATTGTAAACTTGAGTCGAGTAAAGTATACGAGTAGAGTAGTGTTTACTCAATCGAACGACATATATCGTTCACACCTTGAACGCTTTACATCGTTCAAACTCCGAGGGCTTAACATCCCTCACACCGAAGGCTTAACATCCTTCACAATCGTGGGCTTAACATCCTACAAGTAGAGAGCTTAACATCTCTCACATCGAGTGCTTCACATCACTCACACCATCACGATTAGAGATAGTCGTGATAGTCTTTATTTGTAAAAGTAATTCGGAAAAGGTACTATTATAAATAAAAGACACCTGGTGGACGTAGGCTTTTCAATTGGGCCGAACCACGTTAAAATTGCTCGTGTTATTTACTTTACGCATTTAATTATCTTTGCCATTTCCTACACTTATACTTTTTAGTAGTAAGTGTAATAGCAAATAAATTGTGATTTAATTTAATTAGCCGTAACTAATACGTAATACTACACTGCATCTTTCTTAATTAGATTCAAGTGTAGTATATCGTAAAAATTTTAAAGACAAGGTAATACTCTATTCACCCCTCCTCTAGAGCATTACATAGGGTCGCTAGATTTTACATTCATGTTAGCACTAAGTTATATACTCTGTATTAAATTATTAACATTTTAATTTTAATTATTGATTATTAATATTATACCACTAATTTAACAACCATGCAATTGCATGAGATCTATACTAGTTGAGAAACAACTCAAAAAGTGAACTAGCCACGTGTTGTACTGCGGTTAATTTTGTTTCCCGCTCAAAACACTAACCTAATACTCCCTCCGGACACTATTTTTTGCACCATTTCATTAAAATACTCCTTTCAAATAATGTGGTAATGGGAAAAAAATAGTGTCCGGAGGAAGTACAATAAAAAATTAAATCAAGTCAAATAAATGAAAAGAAGTGCTAAAAGATGGAAAGTAGGACTAACGGTGATAAAAAAGACTATTTAACATAAATAATTTCAATTTTAGGTGGTCTTCCACAAATAAACTCAATTTTAATTAATTTGGAAATAAATCCATGTATAAGATATATCAAACGTTAATTAATTTGGGAATAAATACATGTGTAAGATTATATCAAACGTGAATGGAATTGACTCATTAATAATGACCAGATGCAGTAGGTTTATGTGGGTCCCATTATCATTAACTAACGCAACTTCATTTTTTGCTTTGCACATCAATGTTGATTCTTTTAATTGTAAACCCATAAATATTATAGGAATCCCGAAATACTAAATGAAACCCATAAAAATGAAACAATACTCACCGATGTCATCGCCGATGCAGAAGGATTGCGGAATGAACTTCTCTTCGACAATACCCCTTGAAAATGGATTTTTGTCAGCATTAATCTTAATTATAAGGATGAACAAAACTTATACTTAATACACAAACAAAAGCTTTTGGATATAATAAAATAATTTGAAATTGCATAATTAATCAAGATAACGACCTCGACTAATATCATGAAATAGGTAGTCCAAAAAATTATTACCTCTATGTTTTATTTGTCATTCATATTTCTCGAGACAATCATTTCTCGTTTAAATATTTTTTATTATAATATATGAATAAATTGTGAAATGTATATTCACTTTAAATTTATTTTAAAATAGAGTATATAATTTTATACTCTTGATGTTTAGATGTACTCCACCCGTTTCGTTCATTTGTTTGTCTTTAATTAAAATACTCCTCACAATAAATATAAAAGACAAACAAATTAAATGAATGAAATAGAGAGTAGTTATTCTCTATGATAATCTCAGTATATATTATTTGTTCATAAAGTTCATAATTGTTGTTCGAGATTTAAGCAACTATATTTCTACAATTTATTTTCATCGGTACACCCATTATTACTTTTTAAATATTTAACCTGTGAGTATTATCTATATGATATGATTGATAATTGAGTGTGATTCTTTTCTTATTTGTTATATTGATTTTATCCACATTAAGTGCTTAAAATTTATTCGGGAAAAAGTTTTGAGAATTTTTATTCTCTTAGCTAATAGAGATTGCAATATTTAATTACAATCTTATATCAGTCATGATTATTACAAAAATAAAATGTATTTCCGTTGATATATAAACTCTCGGTATTTAGTATACCTTCAGACGTTAATTTAGTCATTTTCTTGCATTTTTTTTCCTAAATTATGGTTGTCTTTCATTTATACTTAAATATTCCAATTTGCACGTTAATTTAGTCAATCATTCCTAAATTATGGCTGTCTTTCATTTATAATAAAACATTCTAATTTGCACAAATGATTAATAGTTTGGTTTTTTTGGTTAATTAGTAGTGTGTTTGGCCATGTCAAGTTAACTAAATTTCAGTAGTACATCAACAAAGTAGCGAAGGTCCAATATGAATAGGCGGGAAAATTATTTGTATACATCCTTTTACGATTTTTATTGAATGAGAATCAATGGATTTTTTAAAAAAAAAAAATAGGCGGAAAAATGATAGGTGAGTGTTAATCTCTTATTACATTAGGGATATATACTACAATCTCATATATATTTCTAATATAGACCTTAATTACAATCTTATATCCTAATCACAATCAAATATGGCTTGATATTGTCTTATTTTAAGATGAAATTTTGTAATTTATTATTGTCATGATTATTTATAAAATGAAAATCAATCTTGTGGTTCATATAATGAAGTTTTAAACAAAAATATTTTAATTTGAGGATTGATTAGTAGTGGATAATTTGGTTACATTTTGGTTAAGTAATAATTTAATACCCGTTAGAAACAGATTATTTTCTTAATTTTCCTTAATTAAATTATTGGAGTGTATAGGGTTAATTTAATGATAACTAAGTCAATGAGATATTGGAGTGTAGTGGTAGAGAATAAGTACTACTCCGTATATATCTAAGGTCAAGGGTTCGATTCACATATTTTCGATGGTGGATAACTTTAGGCGGGATTTTTTTTTTGGAATTGCAACACTTTATATGATTTGTGCGGTATATTTTAATCAAATATTGCAATTCCGAAAAATCGGAGGGAGTACTATATTAGACAAAGAGCTGGCATTGCTCCCCACCTGACAATTTGACATATGATTTGATAGGTACTTGAACCGTTTTAAGATTTAGGAAGGATAATAATGTCACAAATAAGAATTTGTCAATTAAAATTATTAATTAAACCATACGAAACAATCTTCTTAATTTTTGTGTTTTTTTATTGAATTTTGTTGGCTTTCAATTTCTGGTCTTCTGAAATCTACATATTTGTAGTATTATGTTTGCTAAGTCATTTTGAATTCAGCAAGTGTACTGGAACGATCTTTAGAATGAAATAAATGACAAAGCAATAATCCGAAATTAAAATTAACCAAACAAAACAATCTTCGAAACCAATTTATTAAGGAGTACAAATCATCTCCACTTGACAATATAAATTAATTACAATAACATAAAAAATACTATCCAAAACCACACACAACACATGCTATTTTTTTTATTATGTGGAACCAACATAACGTACGTGCACGTCTTATGACTAGACCTGTAAAAAAAATCTACGCCTTAGGCTGCCTGAGGCGGGGGTGAACCACCACTTGGTGTGGGGAATGGAAACGGGAACGGGAGGCCACCTCCACCGCCACTGCCACCACCACCACCGCTGCTAATGGTACAAAGAGTCTTAATAAGAGGACCTAAAAGGGGATTATTAGGGAACGCCGAGGGCAGACAATTGGGATCAATATCCGCCAAGGCAGTGCAACACGCGGCACTAGGCTTCCCGGGGTTAGGCCATGAGCTGGTCAGACAGATCGCCGCCTTAACCAAGACCGATTCAGCACATTTTTTGGGATCAAACGCCTCTGGATTTAAGATCCTTGACCTTGAGGCATGAGTTGTTTGAAGTAGCAACAAAGTTATGCATGAGATTAAAATCAAACTCTTAAACATTTTGAATTGAATACTGAGTAATATTCTTATGTTAATTAGTTTAATTTTGAATATGATTTATTTGTGTTTGATGAGTTTATGCATGGATTTTATAGTAGTAATAAGATCAGTGTATTAATTAATTATATTGGTAATTAATTATATGATATATTTGTAATTAAATAACAGTTCTTATGAATTAATTAGAGGGGGATTTAATTCCTAATTAAGTTGTGAGATCTTTGATACTCCGTATTACGCTAATTAACTTCTTGCCAGAATATCTGTAAAACTTTTACGTAAGTCAGCCCTAAACTAGTTCATTACTAGATTAAAGCCCGTGCACTGCACGGGTTTTTGATGATGTACTCGTTAAATAATAAATAAAATGATCACATGACATTAAATCAAACATAATTTCAACTATGTTTGTAGTCTTATTAGCTCAATTTAAAACTCAAAAGAACACATGCTCTTATTCACGTTATAATATAAAATTTCATCACCAATTATAATTTTTCGATGTGGAAGTAATTTTACGGTCTAATAAAGAGATTTTTTAAGACTCAAAAGTTTTTTGATTGATATCTAAGAATGAATTAATTTTTTGATTGATAAGAACGAAAGATTAGTCTTATTTATAATATAAGATTCTATCGCCTCATCATAATTTATTCAATGTTTATTGTCTTAAGATCTGCTTTTAAGACCCAGAAAAATGCACAATTACTCTTATTTATAATATAGAATATAATTTTAGATTTGTAGTCTTTTAAAAAAAAATTAAGAGTCAAAAGATCGTTGGTTGATATTTAAAACCGAAAGATTACTCATTTAATTATGATATAGAATTCCATCACCTCATCATAATTTTTCCAATGTGGTATAATTTACTTAATTAATTTTATACTTTTAAGAGCTATTTTTAAGACTTAAAAAAGTTTTATTTTTATATCCAAGTTAAAAGGACAAACGATTACTCTTTATTTATATAATCGAATTATTTATATAATAATATAAAATTACCTTATTATAATTTATCGATGTGGGATAATCTAATTAAGAACTTTTATTTATAGACGAATGATGGCTATTGTTTAATATATACGGAGTATAGAATTCTATCATCTCATCTTAATTTTTTGATGCAGAGTAATTATACTTTAACTATATAGTCTTAATCTTAGGAACGTTTTTTTAGTCTCAAAGACTGTTGGTTAATATCTAAGAACGAAAGATTATGTAGAATTCTATTACCTCATTATAATTTTTTTGATATGTGATAACTTTAATTTAACTTTATTTGCAGTCTTATTAAGAATTTTGGGTTAACTAACTTAATTATATTGGATAATCGTTAAATCTGTAGAATAATGATTACTCTTATTTATATAATAGAATTCCAGCACAATATTATAATTTTTTGATGTGGGATATCTAAAAACGAATAATTATTCTTATTTATAATATAAAAATTCATCGTACATTATTTTTATACAGTATGTAATAGATTCATCATTTTTTCGAGCAAATAATATGAATATGAAATTTATTTTCCAATGAAAAAACATCTTCTACCACGAATCTAATTATCTCATTTTTGGAAGAATGATTACTTCTATTTATAATTAAAAATTTCACATATCCAAGGACGAATGATTATTCTTATTTATAATATAAAATTTCATTACCTTATGTCGATGTGGGATAACTTTACGTAAGTTTATGTGACTACTCTTATTTATATAATAGAAATTTATCACCTTATTATAATTATTTATCGATGTGGGATAATTAACTTAAAAGTTTCTAGTTTTAAGAATTTTTAGAAATCAAACATAATAGAGAATTTCACTACCTCATTATAATTTTCAAAGACGAATGATCACTGTTATTTATATGCAGAGTAATAGAAATTCCTCATCGAGTAGAACTCAATCACCATCATCATATTATAATATGTCGAGATGGGATAATTTTACTTAAAAATTTACAATCTTTAAGAGTTTTTTAAGATTCTTATAAGAACTCTTTTGAAAACTCAAAAGATTTTTTTTGATATCCAATGACAAAGGATTACTCATATTTATAAATGAAAATTTATTATCTTTTTATAGTTCATTATCTTTTTATAGTTTGTCGATGTGGGATAATTTTATTTAAAAATTTATGGTCTTAAGAGTTTTGTAAGACTCAAAAGTTTTTTTTTAATATCTAATAGCGAATGATAATATATAATTTCATTGTCTTATTATAATTATAATTTGTCGATGTGAGATATAATTTTAATGTTTATAGTCTTATATATAAGCAATGACAAATGATTGTTCTTATTTATATACTGTAATAGAATTTCATACCTTATTATAATTTTTCGATGTGGAATAATTTTATTTAACTTTATAGTCTTAAGAGTTCTTAAGACCAAGAATATTTTTGGTTGATATATAACTGAGAACGAATGATTAATTTTATTTATACAATAAAATCCTATCACCTTATTATAATTTGACGATGTGGGATAATTTTATTTAAAAGTCCATAATCTTAAGAGTTTTTTTTAAAGACTCTAAAGATTTTATAGTCTTGAGATTTTATAAGATTCAAAAGATTTTTGGTGAATATTTAAGGACGAACGATTAGTCTATTTGTAATATGTAAAATTTCATCACGATTAGTATAATTTATCGATGTTGGATTACTCAAAAGTTTATAATCTTAAGAGTTTTTTAAATACTGAAAAGATTTTATAGTCTTAAGAGTTTTTTAAGACTCATAAGACTTTTGTGATGTCTAAGAACGAATGATTGCTCCTATTTATAATATGGAATTTCATCCACTCGTCATAATTTGTCGATGTGGTATACTTTTTAATATTTTTCATGTTTTTATATGTAATAAATTCAACACTTTTTCGAGCAAATAATATGAAACAAATAATATGAAATTTATACTCTAATGAAAGCATTTTCTACCATGAATCTCATTATTTCATTTTTATAATTTTTTTTACAATAATTTTAGAAAAAATGAACTTTAAAGGTTTTAACCTAAAACTTGTAAAACATCACATAATATAATAGATTAAACATATATTATAATAATTAAAAGATTCTCTAGTTTATTTTTTTATTATTTATGATACTTTCCTAATTTGAGTTTTGATGAAACGGACCAATGAGATCGCTCGAAAAAAGCCTAATATATATATATATATATATATATATATATATATATATATATATATATATATATATATATATATATATATATATATATATATATATATATATTGATATGGTACGAAGTACTGTATTAGTGTACTACCATTATATTCTACTAGTGTACTAACTCGTAAAAATTCACGGAATTGAAGCGTTTTCTTTGTCATTAGAACATATAGAAAACATTAATAAGTAGTATAACAGAAAGACATTGTTGCGTGGTACATTTGTGAAATTATTGAATTTAGAGGAATAATATTTTTACGGTATGATCAGTATCTAAGTTTAAGAACTCATGTGAGTCCGTGGATACAAATTTGACTCGAAAAAAAGAAAAATATACGTTACGTAGAATCAATAGTTTAGAGACGGTTTATTTTATGAAAAGTTTGACCGTGAATTACCTATAAAGTAGTTTTAAATACTGAACGATATATTTCATCAATTAAAATAGAAAATCTACTGATGATTTAAGCTAAAAAAATATTTTTCTCATCAAATTTTTATTTATTTAAGAGTATAGCATAATTTTTATACTCTTGAACTATAATGTTTATATTTAAAAAAAATATTGTTAATTTTTTAAAACAGAGTGTAAAAGATAAATATATATCTCGTCCAAGTACATATTGTCAGATGATCTCCTATAATATTTTTTGTTGAGTATTTTATAGGAGTAGTATCTTTTATTAATAAAAGAGGAAACCACAAGTGCTTACGTGGCAACCTCTACACTCACAAATCATGCCTCTAAGCGCTCTCAGCAATTGTTCTTTCTCCCCCAATTTTCCTGCGCTGCTAGGTACTCCCTCATCATCCCCAACGAACATTCCCACTTTCCCATGAATTATCTTTTCAATAACCCAATTCAATCAACCCTTGAACAATTCCACATCGGAAAAACAAGCCTTGATCAACGAATTAACCCTTCGATTCCCATCAATTCAATTTCGAAATTGCCAATTCTCATCAATTGCTCACCCTATCTCCGCACCCAGCTTCTATAAAATGCAGTTAATTTGTGGTTATGTTCACAGACCTTCACAATTTTTATCATTCATCAATATTCTATCAAGATCCAGGCTACCATGTCTTCCGAGAAGTTTGTCACCATTCCTGAGTTGAAAGATGGCGACAGGATTGAAAACATGAAGGTGAGGGTTATACATCGCTGGACACGTCCCGGGTACATGGACAAGAAGAAGACCGAATCAATCGAGTTGTTGCTGATTGATGAGACAGTATTATTCTTCTTATAATCGTGAAATGGAATTAGGGTTTAGTATATCGGTTTCCTATTCATCTGTACTCTAACCAAATTCTCATTTTAATTCCTACTGTTGTTCTGTCTTCTATGTCCCATTCACGGATTTTATCCTTTTTCTCTTCTTCGTAGAACCAAATAATTCAAGGTACTGTGCGTAAGCAAGTGTTATTGAAATTTACCGATTCCCTTGAAGTTGGTGTGGTGTACACCATAAAGAACGTTAGTGTCAGTAACAACGTCGGGTACGAGAAGGCTACACCTGCACTTTTCCGACTTTACTTCGAATATTCAAGCAAAGTAATTCCTTTTACCGGAGAACATACCATCCCTGAGTATGGTTTCCGTTTCGCAAATTTCGAGGATATCATCAATGGTCGAGTTTCAACAACTCATTACATCGGTATGTTCATATCTTTGTCATACAATTACAGATTTCGCATATGTTATTCCACATTACGGATTCCGCATATCACTATACACCCACATTAAATATATACCCATATTATAGATTTCGCATATTTACATCGGTAATTTCTTTATTATACAGACTTGGTTGGCAAATTGTTCGAAGTTGGTCCCCTTATCGAGACCAAAAACGGGTTTAAGTGCCGTACAATTAAGCTCGAAGATGTGGAGTACGTACTTCCTTCGACAATCGTTTCAATTTGAGATCTTTTTTCACAGTTGACTCATCCAATATCTACCTTCTTTATGCTGCAGATGCTGTCAAATCCCCTGCACGCTATGGAGTCCTCATTCTGTCGATCTTCCTAGACTGTTACAGAAACAAACGAATCCACAACAATCTCCGGTCGTTGTTCTGCAGTGCGTCGAAGTTCGCAAATTCGATGGTTGGCGTTTACAGACCACCTATAACGCAACTAAGATCCACTTTGGCCTCGACATTCCTGAGGTCGCCGCTTTCTGTAACAGGTATGCTTTTTGATTTCTTTAAAAATCCCTACCATTGCAGTTTTACTTCGTCTATGCCTGTACATGATTTCAGTGTCAAATTTACATACGCAGTTTCTCAACACCTGCACGTAGCAACTCTCTTCAGGTCATAGACAAGGTCGAGGAGGATGAGGAGATAGATGTCCTCACATTAGACAATATAAAAACCATTAACGAGATTAAGGAGAATGAGAAGGTGATCTAACCAAATTTCCTATTTCAATTTTTTATGCTGTGAATGTTAAACTCTTTACTTCCCTCACTTATTTGCTATACTGGATGTAGCCTGGGTACTTTTACACTTATGGTCGAATTATCGACTTAGAGTGCAACAGTGGTTGGTACTACAATAGCTGCAATAGGTGCCGTTCCAAGGCAACGAAAAATGAGCAAGGTCGTTGGAAGTGCAATAGGGCGGGCTGTGACGGAAACATTAATGGATACAACTCAAGCGATCCAAAGTAAGTGTCCCCTCGCAACTCACCCCGTTTCTGATTCATCAACCATATTATTTCACACGCGAAAAAATTGACTATTTCCTTTACGACTCACGTAATAACAGGTTTCAAGTCAAGTTCTTGGTATCGGATTTTGGAGATGACAAAGTTCACGTCGTGGGATTTGATTCCCTAATAGGTGATTTCCTCGAACCATCGGCCAAGCAACTAAGAGATAGACTTGAAAAGGTAACCAGATTCATTCACCTAATGTCTACTACATTTCGATCCAGATACTTACTACGTCTAACATTCAATAACTTATGTTCTTTACTAAACTTCGTACGTATTATACTCACTTCTGTCATTGATATATTTTTCAAGGATGGGAAGCAGGACTCGATTCCTGACGAATTTGAATTTTTCATCAACAAGAACTTCATCTTCAAAATTCATATCAGTGAGAGATACAATGTCGAGCACGGAAAGCATTCATACACCATAACAAAGATGAGTGACGACCCTCAGATGTTCGAAAACTGGATGAACAAATGCAATGAGAGGGTCAAGGTCGGTACTTAGGACAGACCTTTTCTTACATCTTTCATAATTTACCTTCGGAAAATGACCTTTTACCTTTCTTTCCTCCCACACAGCGTGACATGACAATACTGAAGCATAGTATCGCACAAATCGCAACTATTACGGATTCTGCACAGGTAAATACCTCTTTCAACAATGACGTGCTTCTTTCCCTCTGGATTTATTAACAATTTCCTTATACGCATATTGTCTTTTGTACAACGATCGCATCCCAGAGACAGTTGGAGAGCTTGCGAGGATCTGTCACCAAAGAAATTGAATTACCCAGTCTGTCAGACTTGCAGACACCATTGCATGAGGTTAGCCCTCGAGTACCTAAGCTACATCGCTTTAATTGATCTTTCCATATGTCCATGAATGTAAGTCAATCGCCCTTCCGTGCAGGTCTGTGACATAGCGTCCATCGATTCAACTACCAAAGCCACATCGAGAAAAAGGACAATTCCCGTTGTTGCTTTCAATTTGGAAGATGACCTAGAAGTGGATGCATCATCCTCCACAAAGGGCGTTGAGAGTAGGAAGAAGAAGAAGCTTAGCTAAATTCTTTTCGCTGCTACACCACATCATAACCATTTATATAAAAGTTCGATTTCATCTTAGTCGTTAAGTTCGTTGTTATTTTTCTTCAAGTGCTTCATGTTTTATTATCGACACAGACCTATGTGTCATACATTTTCTCATCCTCAGATGTCAAGAATTGTTGTTTTTGTCCTATTGATAACGTAACAATTTTATGCGGAACAATAATTTCATGACCGTCTACCTTTTTAATTTATACTCCGTAGCATTTTTTGAACGAGTATGGTGATTCTCGCCCACACTTTAGATTCTTACAACCTCTACCGCAGTGTCACAACCTCACAAGAAATTGAATTTTTCACATCATTAAAACAGAGAGGTTACACTACATGTTGTGATCAGTTTTTTCAAAGTTCCGCAGTACGCATCACAATTAATTCGCAGACACGTTATTTTTAATCAAGACAGCTAAAAACACCGAAACCACGGAGATTGTCAACTACCAGTTTTAGATTAATTCTTTACCTTAAATTCTCATTTATAACTTTGCTATGGCGATAACTACTTACTGAGTTGCGCTTATAAGTCTTCCACTTCAAAATATTCTAAGTTATGTTCGCATTCCAGCATTCATCAGTAACATGTTTACTTTCACATATAAGGTCATTTAGTATAAATGACCTTACACAGTTCCGCTAATCACGAAAGTATGGCGCTCCAACAGATGTATTAAAACATCAACAGTACCTTCCTCCAACAAATTATAATGACGCCTTATTATTTTGATCCCGTGTATGTTGTGTTCATACCGTCACCCGATAAATTCTGGGGACGATCTGTATTTATCGTATCTGCCATTAAATACATTCCTTTTTTGATCTTAATCCTATACATGTGGATCCACTCCAAATAAATCCATGGCATTTATTTACATCTTTAAACGAAGAATTTACAATTACATTCCCAAAGTCCTTTATGATTACAATCCATGGCTTTTACAATTCTACACCTCACCACATCCCCCTTGCTTATATATACGATGTTTTCATACATTGTAGTCACAAAGCATGTATATGTTCACCTAACATCACCGTCATTTTACCTTTCGTAATCATGGTACGCTCTAAGAATGTCATGCCATCTTCTAACCCGTTCCCCGGGAACGTCCACAACGATTCTCAAGGTATGTGATTTGAACTCTAATTTCACCTTTCCATATTGTTGTCGTGCCACCAACAAAAAAACGAATATGCTAAAAAAAGTATGAGGCAACTTTCTTCCTATGCTTCACACAGGTGGTGCTAACTCAGACAGTAATCGAAACAAACCTTCTCCGTCCACCAGACAAGGAAAGCGTAAGTTAGAGAACCAAATTGTTACAACTGACTCACCGCCCACGACGCAGAAAACAAGTATGTGTTACATTTCAAAGTGTTGCTTAATATACACTTCTAAGATTCGACATCCTAATCAATTTCATTACTTTGTAGGAAATCGACGTAAAGTACTTGGAGACATAACGAATTCAACCCGACTACGTCCAAACAAAGCATGTAGTAGCAAGGTCGTACCAGGTTCCGTTTCAGCAGGTACACGCTATACTTCAAACCGTGTGCAAATTAACACTTATACGTCTACGATTTATTTACCGAATATGATTATTTTATATGTATAGGGGAAATAGTTGACTGTCCTGAAAATGTCAGTGATGATACGAATCATGAAAATCTTATCGGTCATCCGCTCAACAATGGCCATGACCGCTCTAATTCCAATATTGCGAACGGTTCTTCTACGTCGCCTGCCCGCCAAGGTTGTTTCTTCTTTACTTATGCAGTGTCCACACAACTTAAACAATTCTTATAATACAAATCTCCGGTTCACCTATACTGATTGCCGTTATAGCAATTGCAGCATCTTCTACAAATATGCAGTACGAAGTAACCAATTATTCTTCCTTACCCTTCTGCAGAAATTGTTGTCCCTAATTCGCAGATTACTTCTTCAACGCATATATCTGTCGGAACACTTTCTACGCCTATTTTCGCTCCGCCACCTCTACGACAACAACGTACGTACTGTGAGTATTCATGTAAATCAACCGGTCTATTCCTATATGCAATTGTCTTAATTAGTTTTTTACCTTTTCTCCTTTCCGCAATTGCAGGCTTTAATATCCAAGTGCAAAAGTACGTGAACAACTACTATACGTCACAGATAGCAAGGCACGATCGTAGGCGGATATGCAACGAGCGCAAAGCTGCTAAATTTGGCGGTGCAGTGCATCAAACTCATAAAATTTTCGGTTCAACGATTGACCCAAGGTGGAGGTCGAAACTTGCAAGACACAGGAGACGAACTATTCAATCTGAGAATGCTCTCAACAGACTGCCGACTTCCCCCGACGACCCCCAACCATCCGCAATAGCAACTCCTGTGGATCAGTGTTCGTTCTCCATCCTCTTAAACTTATCCACTTTTCCTCATACTCCCGTTTCATTATTTACTCCGTGTAGTGTGACTTACAAGTTCTATTGCAGGTAGGTCGAACCCTTCCCTCTCTCTCACACCTCCGAACCCGTTCCAGAGTTGCTTAACCGCTGTCTCAACTATCTCCCCTTCCTCTGCACGGATTCAACATGACAGGGAGAGTGTCATCCGCAGTCTTGCCCGCGACATTTTCGGTAACCGTGACGCAATGAGTCATGGTGAATATGATGAGCTGTTAGCAGAAGGTAAGCTGTCGAGGTTGGACACATCCCTCCACATATATTTCACTTTCTACCTGCTAATCTATCCTAACCACTCAAGTTACCACTTTGTGAGTGTAGTATCTGTCTTGCTCAGTCCATCATTTTCCATCATCCCAGATTGGTCAGGCTATTTCGACATAGGAGACCCGGAACACTCATGCAGTAGGTGTGCAGCGCAGATGTGGTATGATGAAAGAGATCGAATGGACCGCAAGCCGTTGGTTCCTAATTTCACAATGTGCTGTAAAGACGGTGCAGTCGAACTTCCATACCTACAGCCACCACCACAACCACTTTATGACTTACTCTGGGGGTTACACCCAAATAGTTCCCAGTTCACGGAGAACATTCGTATGTACAACAATGGATTCACCATGACCTCAATCGGTGGCAAGATCGACCACTCTATTAACGTGGGTAGGGGCCCTTACACTTTTAGATTGAGCGGGCAAAACAGCCATCGTATTGGCAGCCTATTGCCAACCGGGGATAAAGATCCCCAGTTCTGTCAGTTGTATATATACGACACTCAGGATGAAATATCAAATAGGACGAACGCATTAAGGTGATTTGCTCAATCAATTAAACTTGCAAGTAGTCAATTTTTATTTCCTCCTGTTGTCAATACTCTGCACGTAGTTTCTAATGTTGCCCCTTTATTAATTCAGCAAGTACATGAAGAAAAAGTTGGACGTGATTCTCATGAATGCTCTCAAGGAGTTGCTTGACGAACATAATCCCTTGGTTAAATCATTTAGAGTTGCTCGAGATCGCCTTGCGAACACCGACAGTCAAGATGAAATCCGACTCAGGCTTATTTCCGGCAGACACGTTGATGGAAGGACTTACAATCTCCCCACCGTATCTGAAGTTGCCGCCCTGATTTTCGGGGATATTGAGGACACAATTGACAGCCGTGACATTATTATAGAGGAGAAATCTGTGAAATTGCAGCGGATATCCGAGCTCCATCCCTCTTACCTTGCACTACAATACCCAATTCTATTCCCTCGCGGTGAAGATGGTCCACGTCTTGGTATATCACACAGTCAGCAGTCTATAATGTCGAAAAAAAATCCGGAAACAGGGAGGAACAAACTGACACTTCGAGAGTGGTTCGCATTTCGCCTAATGGACAGACCCGCAGACATTGAACAATCTACCATTCTTCGAGGTTGTAATCTCTTCCAACAATTCATTGTAGATGGTTACACCATGGTAGAGGCGAAAAGCCTATTATATTTTAGGCTAAACCAACCTCAACTTAGGTCCAAGAATTACAAACAGCTTGCTAGGTCCGTCGAAAACGGTGTAACTGAACCGGGTTCATCGGGTAAGCGGTACATAGTACCCTCTTCTTTTCTTGGCGGAAAAGGCTACATGAGGGAGACCTACCAGGACACCATGGCAATTTGTAGGTGGTGCGGTTACCCTGATTTGTTCATGACCTTCACTTGCAACCCGAAGTGGCCTGAAATATTAAGGTTCGTGAAGTCTAAGGGTTCTAAAACTGAGCATAGGCCTGACATCCTGACAAGGGCATTTAAGATGAAACTTGATCAACTTATTAGAGATTGCAAGGATGGTCTTATTTTCGGTAGAACGAGGGCAGGTACGATAATATCTACTTACCTTAGTTAGTTCAAGTTTACTGTGCCCTGCCTGCTATCCATGAATTTAATCCCTTTTTTTTTCTTTTTTTTTATAGAATTTTTTTTCGTCTACTGCTTCTCAGTTTTTTATTTTTCTGTGTCCGTTTCAGTGGTGTATACAGTTGAATTTCAAAAGCGAGGTTTGCCCCATGCTCATATTCTTCTGTTTTTGCATCGCGAAGATAAGTTTCCTGTAGCATCTGACCTTGATAGTATCATAAGCGCTGAATTGCCCGACCCGGTCGAAAATCCAGCTTTGTTCAAAGCCGTAACAGAGTTAATGATCCACGGTCCGTGTGGCCGAGCAAATCCTAAGGCCACATGTATGGACGAAGGCGTGTGAACGAAAAGATTCCCAAGGCCATTTTCCGATTACACTACCGTTGACGGTGACGGCTACCCGTTGTACAAAAGACGGGACACAGGTATAACATTCTTTAAAGGAGGCGTGCCTATTCATAACGGATTCGTGATTCCTTACAACCCTGATTTAATAAATCGTTACCGTGCACACATCAATGTTGAGTGGTGCAATCAAGCCAGATCAATTAAATACCTCTTTAAGTACATCAACAAAGGGTATGACAGGGTCTCCGATAGTGCATCTAATGGCAAAACTGGTGACGAAGTTGACCAGATTCAGGAGTACTATGACTGCCGCTACATATCTCCCTGTGAAGCTGTTTGGAGAATTCTTGCTTTCGATATCCACTACAGAACACCCCCCGTTATGCTTAGATTATCACCTACCAAATGAACAGAACGTTGTCTTCAACGACGATGATCCATTGGAAGAAGTTCTCGCCAGGTCATGTGGTTCCAGAACTAAGTTCATAGCTTGGCTAGATTACAACAAGAACCACTCCGATGGTCGCGATTTGACATACACAGAATTTCCCAACCGTTTTGTGTGGCATAGTAAGGAAAAGAAGTGGGCTCCGAGGAAAATGGGTTTCACCATTGGTAGAATGTTCCACATGTCGCCAACCGGTGGGGAGAGGTACTACATGAGAACTCTTCTCAACTTTTTTAAAGGGCCAACGTCATACGCTGACATTAGAACAGTTAACGGTGTTGTACATCCAACTTTCAAAGACGCTTGCTATGAACTTGGTCTACTCGGTGACGACACGGAATACATTGCTGCAATTGAAGAAGCAAGTTATTGGGGGTCCGGTGTATATTTACGCAATCTTTTCGCAACTCTGTTGTCTTCAAAATCTCTCATCAGACCGGAACATGTTTGGGATAAGACATGACATTTTCTCACAGAAGATATTCAGCACATGAGGCGCATACAACTTCGGAACTACGGTAATAAATATATAATACTCCTCCAACCAGTAATTCCGTAATTATTTGAATCCTACTGCTGTTTTGGAAATGCTCTGTAACCAGCAGATGTCTGTGTTGCACATCTGTAATAAATATAGGAGATTTCGATTACCACTCATTACACAATTACTTCTATCTTACTGCTGTATCCAATTTCCGATTCCTTGACTATTTTTTTTTGTACAGATTTGATAATGTCTGAATCCGAGTTGAAAAATTACGCTTTGTCTGAGATCGAGCAGTCGTTGCTACGAAATGGTAGTACCCTCAAGAATTTTGATACAATGCCATTCCCTGATTTCGAAGTCGCCGCGATCCATAGCAATAGGTTGATATCAGATGAACTTTCGTATGATCGGGCCGAACAGACACGTATACATGATACATGTGTAGCATCGCTCACATTGGAGCAAAAAACTGTATACGATAAAATAATGAGTGTTGTTAAGTCCGGTAATGGTGGCATGTTTTTCCTTTACGGTTACGGAGGAACATGAAAAACTTTTGTGTGGAAAACCCTTTGCGCGGCCATGAGAAAAGACGGGAATATTGTACTTCCTGTTGCCTCGAGTGGCATCGCTGCAACTCTTATGCCTGCTGGGCGCACCGCTCACTCGAGGTTCAGTATTCCAATTAAAGTCGACGAGACTTCAACGTGCCCCGGTATAAAGCCAGGCAGTGATTTGGCTGAGCTCATTAGGCACACGAAACTGATTATATGGGACGAAGCACCCATGATGCATCGTCACTGCTTTGAGGCTTTAGATCGCAGCCTTCGTGACATAGCGAGATTCGCACCAGATGGCGATTCGGAACAACCGTTTGGTGGCAAAGTTGTTGTTCTGGGCGGAGACTTTAGGCAGATCTTACCAGTAGTTCCGAAGGGCAGCCGCCCCGACATAGTGCGTGCGTCGATATGCTCATCCCCACTTGGCGCTACTGCAAGGTTAGTGCAGTTCCCACTCTACTGTATACTCCGTGTCTCTAATCTTTAATCAAATAATTATTCCTATCACAAGATGAAATTCACATTCACTAATAGTGGATATATTGCAATTCCCAAACTTTGAGTGCATTCGCATTGATGTGCTCTTTGATAACTTCTATTATCGGTGATACTTCAAACTATCATTCGTAGTTGACTCTTATAGGATCTGGGAAAAAAAATTGTCCATATACGTAATATTTCGATCATCTCCCAATACATAATTAAGTTGATTTACTGACTACTATTGCATCTACACATATGATCATATACACACGAATATATGTATATATGTGTGTATATGTCCGAGTTGTTGTTTAGTAGTTTGTCCCACTTTGTTGTTCTTATGAACATTCACATATATTTAAAATATGCAGGTTCTCGAATTGACGAGGAACATGAGACTTGAAGCTGGCCGAGATGAATTTGAGATTGCAGATCTCAATATTTTCTCAAAGTGGATCTTGGAGGTAGGCAACGGTGTCGCTGGGGGGCCGAATGATGGCACCATAGACATTGAGTTGCCCGATGATGTTCTTATTGTTGACGATGGGAAACCGCTACAAGCTGTCGTAAGAACAATTTTCCCAGACATAAGAAACAAATACGAGGACACTGAGTTCTTACAGGAACGAGCAATTTTAGCATCCACACACGATGTCGTAGAGGAGCTTAACGACTACGTCCTGTCCTTACTTCCTGGAGATGAACGAATTTACCTTAGCTCGGACGAAATAAGTAAGGACGAAACAAGTCCAATTGTCAACCAGGTTTACTCTACCGAGTTTCTTAACACGGTCAGGTCGTCCGGTCTGCCTAATCATCAGTTGAGACTGAAGGTCGGATGCATTGTTATGCTTTTAAGGAACATCGATCAAGGTAACGGTCTTTGTAATGGGACTCGATTAGTGGTATCCGATTTGGGTGATCGTGTCATTGCCGCCACTGTTATATCTGGATCCAGTAAAGGAAGCAAGGTCTTCATCCCAAGACTTAGGCCCTGTTCTTTTCAGCTTATTTTCAGCCCGTTTCAGACCAGCTCAGCTTCTATCAGCTCAGCCCAGCTCGTATTAGCTCAGCCCAGCTCCAATAAGCTCAGCTCAGCTCAGCTCTAATATTTTCAGATCAGCTCCAATATTTTCAACTCCTAAAATAATACTTCAATAATAATAATAATAACAATATTATTATTATTATTATTATTATTATTATTATTATTATTATTATTATTATTATTATTATTATTATTATTATTATTATTATTATTATTATTATTATTATTATTATTATTATTATATATTATTATTATTTATTTTATATGAAACGGAAGTTGTATTAAGATCGAAACAAATTACAATAAGTTATTATTATTATTATTATTATTATTATTATTATTATTATTATTATTATTATTATTATTATTTTTCTTCTTGTTGTTGTTGTTATTGCATTTCGATATTAATGCAAGTTTCTTTTCATAAAAAATTAATAATAATGATAATAATATTGTTGTTGTTGTTGTTATTTTTATTACTTGTATCTCTTAATGTTAATAATAATAAATTATTATTATCATCGTCATTGTCGTTGTCGTCATCATCATTGTCATTGTTATTATTATTATTTTCAATTTTTTTAATCATCATTATTAATAATTATTAACATTATTATGCACTCCATAATATTTTGAGTTCTTGAAATAGATGTTACATTCAAATATTTACAACTCACACACACAATATAACATATGAGTATTATTTGTATTGTATTAAGATTTAAGAATATGAAAAATTAAGATTTTGTATATTACGTAATCAAAGATATATATACATAACATTTTCTATTGCCAAATACTAAAAAAAAACAAAAGTAGAAATCAAATAAACTGGAGTGAGTAGTTACTGAGTACGATGTTGTTGTTGTTATTATCATTACTAACATTATTATTATTATTATTATTATTATTATTATTATTATTATTATTATTATTATTATTATTATTATTATTATTATTATTATTATTATTATTATTATTATTATTTCAATGGTTATTATTATTATTATTATTATTACTACTACTATTATAATTAATCAAATAATTAATTAATTAATTATTATTATTATTTAGTGTTATAATTTTTTATATTTTTTTTCTCATTTTTTAAAATATTATTAGATAATTTATATAAGTAGTTATTAGTTTCAGCTTCTTTTAATTCAGCTCAGCTCAGCTCAGCTTCTATCAGTCCAGCTCAGCTTCTATCAGACCAGCTCAGCTCTTATCAAACCAGCTCAGCTCAGCTCAGCCCTGTTTCAGCCGAAAAGAACAGGGCCTTACTGTCAGTCCGTCGGATGAGACGAAATTTCCAATAAAGTTCGATAGACGACAGTTTCCGGTTGCTGTTTGCTACGCTATGACTATCAATAAAAGCCAAGGCCAGTCGTTGAAGCATGTTGGTTTGTACTTACCACGTCCTGTGTTCATGCACGGTCAGCTTTATGTAGCATTGTCCCGCGTTACAAGTAGGCGAGGATTGAAAATTCTTATCCCCCTAGCACATTCGACTCCCGACAACAATGGGTGTAGAACTACAAATGTAGTATATAAAGAGGTTTTTAGTCGCATTAAGTAGCATAATTTAGTGTCCTTTGCTGTGACAATGAATTTTAATTACCTCATTCCCATGATTTCTCATTAGCTCATACATTTTGAAACCAAAAAAAACCGTACTTTGGTTGTGCTCTCACAGTTCATTCTTACTTTCATGATTGTTCATACTTCGACCATTTACAACCGTAAACTGTAACCCCTGATATTACATAATCCACGGATACATATTTCCACACTGTATTCAGTTTTCACCACAACCTACATTATGAATCTTCAGGGAAAGATGTAAAGTCCGAGATTCACACAATCACTTGACTTGTCACGGTCTTAACTTCCCTAAATAAAAAATAAAACATGACTACGATAGTATACAAACATGAACTCCAGGACAGACATGTAATGAATTTGTTAATATCGTCACTGAATTTGAAATTCAATGTAGATAACTAATTTTACTGTACTCTTGCTTTTCCAGCAGCAGAGGGCAACTCAATACATCATTTCGTTCGAACATAATGCGCGCGTATGTAAAATTACTATTACACGTAACCAAATTAATACCCAAGGTTTAGTTAACATTGATTAAGCCGTAGAAACCGCTACAGAACATTACACCGATTGCTGTTTGCAGAACACTGATTACATACATACCCAGTACGCTACCATTTTTTTCATTCATTACATCCGCATATGGTGCCTAGGATGGACACGAAAATCCACCATCTAGAACATGAAAATCTGACCACCATCTAGGACATGAAATTCCGCTAACTTATGATTACATGAAAATTTATCCGCCATCTATGACGGACAGCCAACCTACAATCCACCATTCTAGGGTTAATTAGTTTCACATTCCAACAAATTGCCACGGAGAAAACACCAGGAAAAAGTTGACGACTACACCAATAAGAGATGATCATAACAGAGCACACACATATATTCCGATTATAGAGTACTAAATGCTGCTACTACCCGCATACCTCATAGACTGACGTTCTAGGCATTCCTTCCATAGAAACTCGGGTACTGACTGGCAAGTAGGCTCATCACAGACATATAGGTGGATACAGGATCGTTGTCGTTGTCATAGTAACTGCCCGCCACGACATCATCAGGAACCATTTTGTAATCTGTTCTGTATCTTAAGTAATTGTAGTCACCTTCAGTCAGCACCCAGGCATGCGGACCTGCTGTCGAATGATTCTGGGTCTCATAGTTTGCCTTCCCCTTTCCGGCCCTCTCGAACGCGCACTGCAGTTTGAAAGCTTGCCTGTATGTCTCCATACCACTCTCAAACTCAAGCACAACAGACCTCATGAAACATCTGGTCTGGCCATTGTATATTGGCCTGTGTTGCCTCACAAGGTAACCTAGGCGCCTGAACTCATCGCGGAGGGAACTGAAACTCCTTCCTGTAACCAAGTTGCCATTCGTTGCATATGGTAAATTGTGCACTATGACCATGGGAGGGTAAGAGCATTTGGTAGGCATTTTCACTTTACAGAAATTTTTCTTTTGTGAAGGTTTTACTTATGTGCTTCTTCAAGATCACATCATATATATATATATATAGTCTCAAAATCTACCCTATGCGTGACATGTGATATCTAACCCATTCAAAAACAGTAAAAGTGAACTCTAAGTGAAATCACAAGCCCATCTGCTCGACAGGTGTTTGGGGAAGGATACCATGCAAAGCAAGCAATCAAAATCAGTCTCATTTCAGCAAGAAAACACTGAGTAAAGGGGTATTACCTTTCCAATGTGCACTCTTCCCCAATTGTTCTTCCCTATTTACCAAGATGCCTATTCTAATATGCTTAAGTGTGGATGACACTATTGGATGATTGAACACTCAATCAAAGTGCCAGATTTCATGTGCAATGCAAAAATCTGAGTTGAGTTCTGTTTACTCAGCCGTGCCAGTAATTCAAACAATTACAGTTGAGTATTTTTCTGGAAATGTGAAATAGATGATGTACTGCTTTGGTTAAGCAATCGTTATTCAGTAATATTCACCCTTTGGTTACGATAAGTATGTCTGAACACACAATTATGCAGTACATTGATCATTTAATTGCATTTAGAAGTGGCAAATAACGGAATCAGGTCGTACACCATTCGGGACTATAGAAGACATGAACATTAAAATGCATTCCGATAAAATTTCGCGGTCACATTACGACTTTGGTATAATAAACTACACCCCGAAAATTTTTCCACAAACATAGACTTGAAGTACTAAGGATTACTACTAATTCGTTACATCCGACAACAACCTACACAGCTGATACACTTGAAAATCAAAAACATACATATATATACAAATCTTCGAGGACTTAATCATGCAGTCTTAGCTTAATTTAAAAGTTACTAGACGTTCCTTCAACAGGAGTTCGGTTATAGAACCTTGGGTACTTATTTGCAAGCAGCCTCATCACATATGCATATGTCGACACTGTATCTTTGTCGGCGTCAGAGTATCCACCAACTATGAGATCATTCGGTACCAAGGCGTAAAATGTTTTCTCTTTCGTGTAAACGTAGTCTGCTGCAGTTACAATCCATGCGTGCGGCCCCGCTGTTGAATACAGTTGATTTTCGTAGTCTGCCTTCCCCTTGCCAGCCCTCTCAAATGCTCGCTGTAGCTTGAAGGCCTGCCTGTACCTGTTCATGTCAGACTCAAACTCCATCACCACTGCTCTCATGAAACAGTTCGTCTCACCATTCCAAATAGGTCTCTGCTGTGTAATGGGGTAGCCAAGGCTGCTCAAATGATCACGGAGGGAACTGAAACTTCTTCCAGTCACTCTATTACACTCTGTTTCATACGGCAGATTGTGGATTATAACCATGGGAGGGTAGGAATATGCAGTAGGCATTTTTTTTTATTAACTGTACATAGGTCTTGCTTATTTGTTCACTGCATCTCAAACCAAATTTATATAGTCTAGGAATATATTATGAATATCTCACGATTATCTACGCTTGCCAGATGTTAATTTACACAACCACTCACAGTAAAAGGCAAACCCCAATTGCAGGCAGATTTGCAGAAATGGGTAGTCAATTGTCAAATCTAAATACAACAATCTGACCAAGTGTTGTGGGAAGGTTAATAAGGCAAGCAAGCTATCTACATCAATGCCTATTGCTGCGAGAAAATATGGACAAAATGTAAATTACCTTCTCACGATGTAGTCTATCCCAGTTCTTCTTCCCTAATTTTGCCAGTTTAAATCAATTCTCTGTCGAAATTGTGTATACATCATCATTGGCCGATTGACCGATGAATTCATGTTCAGTAGTCCAGTGTCACCCTTATTTTCCGAAGTACGTTTTCGTTCGTCAAAGGCTTAAATGGATCTCACGTTGTTTGAATTTTTTTCTCGATTGACGTATAATTATTGTTGAATGCAGTTACTGGGTGTTACGTTTTGTAGATCTTACATTTGCGTGTCAAGGGTAATTCATGTCTATTTTTGAGATATGTAGCAAAGTACTTGGTTATATATCTCATCTCGACGTTGTATACGATAAGTTTACATGGTTGAAAAAGGATTATGATTTAATGTGTCAATAATTCATGAACGCCGTTACGGTTTAATCTTCCCGTAATTTCTGAACACTATTCTCCAACATTTGTACTAAAATTTATTTGATTAATACCTCATCCCTTTTCTATAATAACAAGTTAAAACAACTTTAATCAATGTCGCTCTAGAAGTCCGATTTATAGTCCTTTTTGTTACGTCGCCTTCTCTTCTTGATTTTACATACATCTTCTTCTTTCACGTTATTTGTGCTATATGTGACTGCCTTTTCTCCTATTTAATAAAAGTTCAATAGACGTATATATTGCCCATACATATAACATCTGATATATATTATTTGTCTACAATTTGTCGTCCCTTTTTGTCTTATCACGCTCATTGCCCAACCCCGTGACGGGTCATGGGTGTTAAACTAGTTTAACTATATTAATGTACAAAATGAATTCGAAATAGAATAGTGTGTAGACACCCACATTTTGACCGTCGGGTGTCTATAGCAGTTTTCGACAAACACCCGATGATGATCGGACGCAAACGTGCTTTAAATACTCAGAAACGGGCTCAAAATCATTGGCATTTGGCTTGGGCTCATTATAGAGTACATATCTCACAAAACCAACCTCAAAATCAGGCCCAATGAGTCGTTTCGAGTCAAATAAGACTAATTTGGGTAGATTCCGACACTAGGGGTAAAACCGTCTTTTACGACCGAGTCAAAACCCGTCAAAATTATTTCCGAGGCACGTGAATCAGCCGTGACACCTCACACGGCTGATTCGAACTCTAATCCTATGAAAAATCAGCTACATAAAATATTAAACAAATCCGTTTAAGGATGGAATTCGATCTCAAGTAGGAATCCTATCCGAAAACCGATTCAGACACCCGACCGAGTGCAAATACTCGGCCGAGCAGCATATTCCAGCCGTGTTCCCTTTCTTCCTTGACAAGAAAGCGGAATTCTCATGCCTTACAGCTTCCTATATTTCCTATCTCCAGCGGTAGTTCAAACTCTCCTAGCCAAGGTCGGGAACTCCCTATAAATAGCCCCTTGCACACACACTTTTACACATCAATTAGCATCTACAATATACATTCATTATCAATTAAATATTCATAAAAGCATCACAAATTATTCCCATACACACACACTCGTAAGCATAAAATCTAGCATCGATACACCGATATTACAAACCCGAAGGAAACCGGCCCGATACCCGACACCCTTCACTCGTCACGCCCGAACCGAACCACCACCAACTCACCGACATCCACTCGACGCTCTTGTGCCCAAGCCACGTCCCGACGAGCCCCGATCCGAGTAAACAAAAGCATGTAGGTTGAGGGTATACCAAACCCGATTTCTCCTTTTTCTTCTCTTCTCCTCCTCGTCCGTCTTATTTTTTATGGGTCGGTCGTCGCTTTTTTTATTATTTTCTAATATCGATACTATTAAAAACTATTTTCGTACAACAACATTCTTAAAAATATGATATCGATTTTCTATAATCGAATATTGTATCGAAAAGAATTATATTAAAATCTCGACGATATTAAAAATCGTTACATCTTTTTTTCGTTCAAATTCTTTTTTACAAAACCCTTTTCTAAAAATCATTCCGAATACTCGATATCGATTTCATAATCGAATATCGGGTACGACGAATATCGAAAACATAAATCGAGTATAAATTAATTCATATTTGTACGCGATTTATCAAAATTAACAATTTTCGAACAACGAGCAAAACCGGGACAGACCCGCACGCGAGTCGCGCCCCACCTAGGCGACTCGCGCACGGGCCTGAAACCTGAGTCCTCTTTAGCTTTTTTTCGTTCGTTTTATTTTATTATTCTACGAAACGATTTCAAAATATATAATTTCTAAAACTATTCGAAGTATTTGATATTGATTTCGTAGTCAATTATCGAATATAACGAATATCGAAAATATTAAGTCGAGTACAAATTATGCAATATTTGTACGCGATTTAATAAAAGCATCGAATTTTCAAAAAACCGCTTTCGAAATCAGCCCGACACGCGACTCGCCGGCATCCCGGGCGAGCCGCGCGGCCGGCTGTCACGACGCGCCTTTCTCGTTTTTTTATTATTTTTCGAACTTCGTTTTTTACACAAAACAACGTTTTTAGCGATGCTTTTCAGATTTCGATTAATATTTATTTTCTCGATCTCGTATATTTATTTCGTTTGCTATATTATTATTTACAAATCGATACTAACTCGTTTGTTCATTTTTTGTAGCAAATTCATAACTTTTTTATCAATTGTTTTATTATACTAAAACGAATCTCACATGCTAAATTCAACTTTGACGTTAATTTTTCATGCATTAAACCGACTTAGCAACCCATTCAATTCCTCGCATGTTTAGAAAAACAATGTTTGCATATCATTCATCGTATTACTAACGCGCGTATTAAACAATCATTCGATATCCTAGTAGAGGCCGCTAATGTGCGGGCGGGGTTGGGTGTTCTTAGTGAACTTCCCAACACGTACCCTCACCCCTTACTCAGAACCGTGGTTTCCGATGTCCGAATCCATTGGCGACGAGAGTCATTCAATATACGATTAACCGATCAAGTCGGCATCGGTATCGAACTGCAAAGGGACGAGCCCAATAAACTCTGACATCGGAAATGGGCCGTATTTTGTATACGGCCCACTACGACATAGAGTGGGCTCAAACGGTTCCGAATAACCATAAAATTCGGTGGCGACTCCGACTTCGATTTAAATTTCCATTTGACCATCTCATATGGAGATTCATTCGCCTCCCCAAACCCGCGCGTGGCCGCGTCGGGGTGGACCTATGTCATGTCCACAATTTGGCGACTCCGCTGGGGATTAGCTGATACGTTACTGACCTTCAGCATCCTCAGGGTGAGACTCGAATAGAAATCGTTTGACTAGTACAATACGCGTTTTAGTTTTACGGTTCATGCATAACCCCATATTTTCCCGGGCCGGTACTGGTGACCGACGTCCCACTATACTATCGATGTAGTCCAAATTGGATATGTCGAAGGTGTCCATTAGCCGATTCGTATGGGTTTTACGGCATGTTCTAAGCTCAACTCGACTTAGGAAGTCCGCCCCGATTCTCGATAGGCTGTGTACACTGGTATAGACCCTTACAGACTGACCGAGACTTAGAATTAGAGCATACATGGCGTCGTTATACTGTTTCCATGACTACGTGCTACCTGATTTACAAGTCTTTTTCAAAAACCGTCATTTTTTTCAAAAATTGCATCCTTTTCAAAATATCCAATTTTCAAAACCAGGGACATATACCGAATTTAGGATCAACGATTTTACTCAAAATAGCCTATTTTTAGCCGGTATTTTGCCCATTTCAAAACTCAAAAATATTTTCGAACTTTCAAAACCGTCGCCCGACCCACCTTTTCCGTTTTCCGAAAAAAGGGCCGGTTCTCCCCGAATTTTTCGGGCTTTCAAAAATTCAATTTCAAAACCTTTCTTTTCTTAGGGCTTCCCGTATTTAGCAGTGTCGGGTCGTGTCTTAAGTCGTCAAGGTCTCTAGCGTCGAAACTCCGTCGATCTTATATCACGGATTTCCTCCCTATCCCAGTCCGCCTTATTATACTAAGGCAAGGCCCACCTACGTAGGACATACTCCTACGAAGTTTGGCCCGTCTACCCAATCGAGTCCAAAGTCTGGGGAATATCTCACGTGGACCTCCTTTCGAACAGGGCCCAGCCCACACAGCTGGATCCTAAAGGAGGCCCACCTTTCACAAGTCACCCGTCTAGGAGTCTTTTCCGAGTCGACCTTTTACAAGGCATAGCTCTATAACAAAAGGTTTGTGACCCTTACGTCTAAGGGTCACTCGTCCGACACTCGAGTCTTAACAAAGTCTTTCATCCCGCTTGGGGGCTACCCTTCATCAGAGCGGTCAATCACGGTTGCTCTAAGGGTCATGTCTTACACGTGTCTCACGTACCCCACCTTTGAGTCACTTAGATGCCACACCATCTGAGTCCTATCTGAGTCCTTAGCCTCACTTGGGGCTATTCTCCGACGGAGCAATTAATCACGGTCACTCCGAGGATCATATCCTACACATTTGTCTTAGGAGAGTCTAACCCGAGTCAAACATGGTCGCCCCATTTTCGGACTCACCCTCGTGCAGCTTGAGTCTCATCGTCAAGTCCAAGCCAGGGTCGTTACCTCGTCCAGGTCAACGTTCGAGTATCCCGGTCCATGAATCTTAGTCATTCCCGTCACCCCGGGCCGTGTCTAGTTGCATTTGCGCAAAACCGAGTTTAGGCGAGTCGTGGCACCTGTCGAAGACCTTACCAAAAAAAAACCAACCGAGCATCTGAAAGTCCGAATTGGATTCGAGTCTAAGTTTGAGTCCGAGTCTAGGATACCCTACATCCTCATTTCCAAATCAGAGTCAGAGTCTTTTGCATTCTGTCCTCTTTTTCAAAATTCAATAAAATCAGCTTTTCTATTCCTCATATATACTTTCCTTATGTGTTTCCGAGAACATGATGAACACCATCATACACTGTGAGCACATGCACGTGACTATTACAGGCACATCTATAATGACAGCAGGAAACTGAACCCGTGTTTTCCTTTACCTGTTCCATGTCTGACATAGGAAGCCAAAAAACTACACTTAGCAGGAGCGGTATCGAATCCTATGACAAATCTTGGTAGTCTCCTAGTTTGGGTTCAAGACGGGAGGCAAGCCCATTTCCCACAATAAACACCCCTCCGACAAGATCAACCATACCTACCTACGGTGTTAGTCTGACCAACAAAAAAAAGGACAAAAAACTGGACAAAAAAAAGAAATCGAAAGTCCATGAAAAAGGAAAAAAAGCAAAAGGCCAAAACAAAAAAGCAGGCCATCATAAAAAAGAGCATCCACGACCAGAACGGTCAACACAAATGAAGATCCCATGACCGGGGCTAAGAGGTCAACCAACAAAAAATACTCAAATGCCCATAACCGTGGTCAACGGTCCACTCAAGATCAATACTCATACCATCCAATAAGGGAGAAACAATCAAGATGGTCAACTAACACCACATTTAGCCTTCTCACATTACAACCCTCAAGACCTTCCCGAGACCCAGGCTAAAAGACAGCCCGGAATTTGGAGGATTCAAGCTCCATAGGATACCCCTAACCATTAGGGCAGACATGGAAACCAGATCCCGCATCATCAAACATATCCCGATCAAAGTTCGAGCCATTTTACTCGGCTTCCCCTTTACATAACAAAATTCACAATCACCATACAAAGACCCGAGATCAAAACTCGTCAAAGACCCGAGAGAAAAACTCGTCAAATCCCTTACCTAATCATACACAATCCCGAGAGCAAAACTCGTCAAATCCCTTACCTAATCATACACAATCCCGAGAGCAAAACTCGTTAAAATCCCCGAGAGCAAAACTCGTTAAAATCCCCGAGAGCAAAACTCGTTAAAATCTCATCCCAATTCTTCTCATTCAAACCACTTACCAACCCCAAACACGGGAACTCAACTTGCAGTCGGCATAGAACATGCCCAAATTGTGCACACCACCTCTGGGGGCTATCCCGGAGAACGCTCATAGTCACAGGATAAATATCCTAACCATTCTAGCCCTTTGATCAAGACATCATTGGGAATGCACCTAGCCTACACCATTGTTATGACTAATTACACACAAAGTCCTATTAGACTAGGCACCATAATATATCTTCCAATACACTGAACTACGGCATGGTTTGATTTCATTATACGTGAATACGTAGGCAGCCTTTCAACAGAGGCACAACCACCAACATTGACACACATTCAAAAAGCATCATCATTCCGGTCACGACACCGTCATGTTCTTAATAGCTAGCTTTGTCGTCCTAGGGGCTTCTCTTAGGCAGAAAGCCTCCATCCACTCACAAAATCCAGATAAAATTCAAAAAATCTAGCCTCCTTTCTGTAGTGTGTCCTAGTACTCGGCTCAGTCGAAGACGAGAATCTGTCAGGACTCGAAGCAATACCCACTTTGGAAATGTACCCTAAAATCAAAAATCCAGGAGAGCACTAGACTACAACAGTCTCATTACAGACTACTGCAACCCCGTATAGCATATCTATCCCACTTTGATGTTCGACCATGTTGCCACTCGTCTAGGCTACGGAATAGCGCAACTTAAGAGACTTGTTAGGTGGCCCACCCCCCTACCGAGTCACGGTCCAACCCCTCGAGAGTCCAGTCGTGTCTGCCAACTCGTCCGGTCACGCCCAGCGTCGAGTCTGTCGATAGGTCTCTCTCTTCAAATTCTCATTTTTTAAAATCTGCAAAACTTAGCTATTTGAGAAAACCCTTTTCGACAAGGTCAAATTTCGGTCTATTTAAATTGCAAATTTCTTTTCTACCCATTTCAGTTTTGAAAACCTATTTCCTAGCACGTAAGCTGTTTTCGGGATTTCGATTTCAAAACTAAGCAAAAATCATTTTTATTCCCCAGCGCGAGTCATATTTGTTTCACCTACATGTTGCATGCAAAATTTTATGTAACTTATACAGGTACAATTCAAGACCGCGCAATTCACATAACTCCCCAACGGCATAGACTTATACGACAAGTCTGATTCTCCACGGAGTTATCATCGTCAACTCAGGTACATTTCTAGTCTCCGGTCGGCGGGCCCTCCACGCAGGTCTAACGGACCTTAAACGACCCGACCGGAAGTCTGCCAGGTCTTAATCTTTGATTTGCCTGGTAGCTACTCTGACTTTCGTCTTGTCCAAGCCTCAGTCAGAGTGGGGGCTCTGTAGACACCCACATTTTGACCGCCAGGTGTCTATAGCAGTTTCCGACAAACACCTGATGATGATCGGACGCAAACGTGCTTTAAATACTCAGAAACGGGCTCAAAATCATTGGCATTTGGCTTGGGCTCATTATAGAGTACATATCTCACAAAACCAACCTCAAAATCAGGCCCAATGAGTCGTTTCGAGTCAAATAAGACTAATTTGGGTCGATTCCGACACTAGGGGTAAAACCGTCTTTTTACGACCGAGTCAAAACCCGTCAAAATTATTTCCGAGGCACGTGAGTCAGCCGTGACACCTCACACAGCTGATTCGAACTCTAATCCTATGAAAAATCAGCTACATAAAATATTAAACAAATCCGTTTAAGGATGGAATTCGATCTCAAGTAGGAATCCTATCCGAAAACCGATTCAGACACCCGACCGAGTGCAAATACTCGGCCGAGCAGCATATTCCAGCCGTGTTCCCTTTCTTCCTTGACAAGAAAGCGGAATTCTCATGCCTTACAGCTTCCTATATTTCCTATCTCCAGCGGTAGTTCAAACTCTCCTAGCCAAGGTCGGGAACTCCCTATAAATAGCCCCTTGCACACACACTTTTACACATCAATTAGCATCTACATATACATTCATTATCAATCAAATATTCATAAAAGCATCACAAATTATTCCCATACACACACACTCGTAAGCATAAAATCTAGCATCGATACACCGATATTACAAACCCGAAGGAAACCGGCCCGATACCCGACACCCTTCACTCGTCACGCCCGAACCGAACCACCACCAACTCACCGACATCCACTCGACGCTCTTGTGCCCAAGCCACGTCCTGACGAGCCCCGATCCGAGTAAACAAAAGCATGTAGGTTGAGGGTATACCAAACCCGATTTCTCCTTTTTCTTCTCTTCTCCTCCTCGTCCGTCTTATTTTTTATGGGTCGGTCGTCGCTTTTTTTATTATTTTCTAATATCGATACTATTAAAAACTATTTTCATACAACAACATTCTTAAAAATATGATATCGATTTTCTATAATCGAATATTGTATCGAAAAGAATTATATTAAAATCTCGACGATATTAAAAATCGTTACATCTTTTTTTCGTTCAAATTCTTTTTTACAAAACCCTTTTCTAAAAGTCATTCCGAATACTCGATATCGATTTCATAATCGAATATCGGGTACGACGAATATCGAAAACATAAATCGAGTATAAATTAATTCATATTTGTACGCGATTTATCAAAATTGACAATTTTCGAACAACGAGCAAAACCGGGACAGACCCGCACGCGAGTCGCGCCCCACCTAGGCGACTCGCGCACGGGCCTGAAACCCGAGTCCTCTTTTAGCTTTTTTTCGTTCATTTTATTTTATTATTCTACGAAACGATTTCAAAATTTATATCTTTTCTAAAACTATTCGAAGTATTTGATATTGATTTCGTAGTCAATTATCGAATATAACGAATATCGAAAATATTAAGTCGAGTACGAATTATGCAATATTTGTACGCGATTTAATAAAAGCATCGAATTTTCAAAAAACCGCTTTCGAAATCAGCCCGACACGCGACTCGCCGGCATCCCGGGCGAGCCGCGCGGCCGGCTGTCACGACGCGCCTTTCTCGTTTTTTTATTATTTTTCGAACTTCGTTTTTTACACAAAACAACGTTTCTAGCGATGCTTTTCAGATTTCGATTAATATTTATTTTCTCGATCTCGTATATTTATTTCGTTTGCTATATTATTATTTACAAATCGATACTAACTCGTTTGTTCATTTTTTGTAGCAAATTCATAACTTTTTTATCAATTGTTTTATTATACTAAAACGAATCTCACATGCTAAATTCAACTTTGACGTTAATTTTTCATGCATTAAACCGACTTAGCAACCCATTCAATTCCTCGCATGTTTAGGAAAACAATGTTTGCATATCATTCATCGTATTACTAACGCGCGTATTAAAAAATCATTCGATATCCTAGTAGAGGCCGCTAATGTGCGGGCGGGGTTGGGTGTTCTTAGTGAACTTCCCAACACGTACCCTCACCCCTTACTCAGAACCGTGGTTTCCGGATGTCCGAATACATTGGCGACGAGAGTCATTCAATATACGATTAACCGATCAAGTCGGCATCGGTATCGAACTGCAAAGGGACGAGCCCAATAAACTCTGACATCGGAAATGGGCCGTATTTTGTATACGGCCCACTACGACATAGAGTGGGCTCGAACGGTTCCGAATAACCATAAAATTCGGTGGCGACTCCGACTTCGATTTAAATTTTCATTTGACCATCTCATATGGAGATTCATTCGCCTCCCCAAACCCGCGCGTGGCCGCGTCGGGGTGGACCTATGTCATGTCCACATAGTGTAATACCCATGAATAATCACGGGGTTATGTACAACTTTTTGTTGGACGATTTCGTTTAAGACATTTTTTATTTATTTAGTAACCGTCATAAACAACAATGTCGGCCAAAGATTTACTTGTAATGACACGTAAATGAATGAATGATGTACTCCCTCCGGACACTATTTTTCGCCCAATTTCATTAAAATACTTCTCACATATATTGGGATAGTGGGGCGAAAAATAGTGTTCCGAGGGAGTATAACTTATTCGAAAATTAATTTGTGAATTTAGATTTTCAATTAATTAGAATATAGAGATGCAGTATAAGTGTCAAATGTGAATTTTATGGAAACGTGAATTAATTACTCTGTAATTCTCTCAAGTCTATAAAGTACATATATATTGTTTTTATACAATTTTAATAATAAATATTGGAATGGTGTAGTGGCCTAGTGGGTAAGGTGTTAAAATTTGGTTTGAAGGTTGTGGGTTCAAAACCAATTAATACGATTTTTTGAAGTGAAATTTTAGTAGCTCGGTGCTTACTTTTTTAATATATAAAGGATGCGGAAGATCAACACATTAGCTCAGTGCTTACTTTTTTAATATATAAAAGATGCGGAAGATCAACCCATTCATTGTATGGTACTCCGTATTAGGATATTACCACGGTTGTCAAATTATCGGCCATAATTGAACTGGATGGATAAAATGGATTCTCTTCAAAACATAATCAGATTCAAAACCCTCTTGTGAAAAACTGCATCATCAACATTGATATACTAATAGAGGAGGTCCAAAACCAAAGCAAATCAAGTTTAGAAATCTAAGTTTTTTTTATGAGAATTTGTTTTATTATAGATTTGTATCCGTTCAACTTTTATATTCGTTGTGGATGTTGTATGCCTTTTTATTTAATTAAACGATCTATCGACTATCCGCTAAAAAAATAGAAATGTGTCCCATTTATAAACAAAATAAAATGTTCATTTATTAAATGGACACATTCTTATTTACGACGACAAACATATCCGTCGCAAACTTATGACAAATCAAATACGGAGTAATATTCTCTTAAGTCTTAACCATGATATAGCACTAATCTCTAAGAAAGAACCCAAATTTTTGTTTGTGACGAGTAAAATATTATTACCATTTACTTCGTACATAGAAAACGACAACAAATGCACAACTTAAAATAACGATACTCATTTCTATCCAATATTTTCTCCGGTCACTAATTTTTGTCCCTCTTCTCTTATTTGGCAGGTCTTTATTTTTTGCCCCACTTCTTTCACTCTCTTTTTTATATATTACATTTTCCCATATTATCCTTCTTGTTATCGTTTGTTTACAATAAATGTCATTGAATTTATGTGTAAAAGGAGCGGGACAATAAATAATGATCGGAGTATCTAATAGAGGTATAATAATACAACATCTCTTTATATTTTACCAGTACCCGTCCTCACATTAGGATTTAGGATCGATATTTACATCACCGTCTTGTGAAATGGTCTAACGATAACTTTAGGGTGACACTTTTTTTGTACTTGCGTGTTACTCAATTATACTTAAAAATTACACATTTATCCCTTCTCCTTTTAATTTATTTAGATAGCTCTTTGAGAGGAAAAAAAAAACCAAAACTTCAAATTTCATCTCTCTCCGCCACTCCACCACGCCGGCGACCACTCCGCCCACCGTGCCAGCCACCATACCACTACGGCCATCTCAATTATTTTTCGGTTTTTTTCGGTTTTCCTAAAAGATGATTAATGTTACTCCCTCCGAGTCTGAATGATCTTCATCTTTGATTAAAATATACCTCATATATATTAAACAAAGGGAAAGTTCATTCAGAGTCGGAGAGAGCATTATTTTTTCAAGATTAAAATTATAACAAAATTAAAAAGATGAAATGAATTCAATGTTATTCAAATTAGAAAATACAATTCAAATAATAATATAATTTAAGTTATAAAAAAAACGTACGAGTTCTAAACCCTAAAATTCAATGTTACCCAATTAACCCTAAATCGAATTCCCTAATCAATGAATTAAAACTAATTTACGATAAAATATCGATTACCAAATTATGATCCATATTTAATTCGCAAATAATTGATGGAATCGGTTTTAAAATTGATGAGAATTAATTTTGATGAAAAAACTAGATTTTTATTTAGGAGGAAAATAATGAAAAAGAGTCTAGAATAATATTGAAAATTTTATGAAATTTTAAGGATTACGAGTATTGAATAACATAGCATTATAAAAAATAATTCCGTGGTGAGATAGTTGAGGAAGGCCCCAGTACCAGTAGTGTGGAGTGAAAGTGTGAGTGAGAAGAGGAGGCAAGTGGCAGTAACGATAATCCAATCCAGAAAAGCGACGTGGCATTTCACTCATCAGACTTTCTTCTTCTTCATTCCTCGTCTTCGTCTTCGTCTTCATCTTCTTCTCATCCTGTCTCTGTATATCTGTATAATAATAATGGCGGGAAGACTACCAGCTCAGGTGGCGAGGTCACCGGAGGTCCACCGGCCCAGTAGTTGCCGCAGTCCTTTATCCTGGAAACGCAACCTTGTGAATTCCAGAACCTTCTTATACTCCTCTCCTTCTCTCTCCTTCCCTCCAGGTTTGTCCTCCTCCTTCCATTTCAATTCAATTATCCAATTCCAGTTTCTGATGGATTTCGATTACTTCCACATTTGACGAATTAACTGCTACCTCCGTTTTTTATGTTTCTTCCTGCTTTTTATGATTTGTGAATAGTATTTAATTGAAACGAGAAGAAACTTAGAAAAAAAGGAGGGAGTAAAATAATACAGTAGGTAATTGTTGGAGCAGTGTCCAAAAGTATGTAATCAATGCACAACCTCACAATTCAATCAACGCACTTCTTAGGTTTTACCACTTGTGTTCTTATATACTGAGATGTTGATGTAATGTCTGACAATATGGGTATGGTGATGGTACTTAATATGAAGAGTCCGAGAATCATACAGTATGATATTACAAGTATGAATTTCGGTGTATGGTAACTGATTTGTGAGTTTTGGGGACTTGTTGGTGTACTTAGCTCGCTTTTATGGGCCGCCTTTGGTGAAATGCACTGCACAACCAGCTGCATCCACCAATTTCGCACCTGGTACTCCTGTTAGGCCAACTAGTATCCTTGTAGTTGGTGCCACGGGGACTCTCGGAAGGCAGATTGTAAGGCGAGCCCTGGATGAAGGATATGATGTGCGTTGTCTTGTCAGGCCCCGCCCAGCTCCTGCTGACTTCCTTCGTGACTGGGGTGCAACTGTTGTTAATGTGAGTTTTATATATCCCGTCTTCTTTCGCTCAGTGGTCTCATGTTTGAGCTTGCTTAGTCCCTTGAACTTCTGGAAATGATTAATGGAATTGAGTGATAATAATAGTTAACATTACTTTGGTGCCTCGAGACTCCGAAAAATGGCAAGATCGGGGGGCCGATGTGCATAACTTGACACCTATGTCAACAGCAGATACACACCGTTTCCCGATGCCTGTGATGAAAAACTGCATTGATTATTGAATAATGACTGTTTCAAAATATATAAAAGGCTAACCAGTTTAGTACGCACTTTGCTTTTTTTTTTTTTTTCCCTCTATCATCAACCAAGAATGCCAAGGCTTGATTGAAAATGAAAATAATGATTTTACCTAAAGTGTACAACACATGATATTGAAATACATTTTATTCCAGCCTCCTTTAGGTGTTTCATTTCATCTTTTTGTGAATGTTAAATAGCCTAATTCTCGTCTCTTTGTAAGGAATTGATCTTACAAGATAGGGTTCAGGAAATCACAAATGTGCAATCTGGTTGAAAGCTTTTTCCATATCTGAAGGAAAATGACATTTTCATTCTCCTAATCCCCTGCGAAGGTGGTATCATAGATGTGCAATTTGGTTTATTGATTTTCACATGTCTGGAGGAAAATTACATTTTTCTTGTCTTGTGAAAGGGAACCCATCTTCTACATGGAGAAAACCTGCTTGTTTCTTGTTTGGAAATATGAAGAAGAAAATAGATACTTCTCTTTTGTCTTTGTGAAAAGCTGCATAAGTGTGAATATGAATATCACTGCTGAAGTTGCATATGACTTTGTTCCCTGATTATGAAGTTGTGTTTGCACAGGCAGACCTAAGCAAACCAGAGACCATTCCAGCAACACTAGTCGGTGTTCACACAGTCATTGACTGTGCTACTGGACGCCCCGAAGAACCTATAAGAAAAGTAAGATTTGATACAAAGCTTTTCAACTCCACCGATATTAATTTGTCGCTATTTTCGATTATCAAATTATTTCATTATGTATGCTGAAAGTCTTTCAGCTCTCTGTATCTGGTCTTTGTTTACCCCATAGTTAAGTTTCTTGATTCACATTTTTATCATGGCTTTGTGCCTTTGTATCCTAATGATTTGGTTTATTTTGTTGCTGGCAACCAAAGACACAAGCCATAGATTCTTGTTTGGCTCATGATCTGGTTTTGTGTAACTCTCTTGCTTATGAGCTTAGTCTCCTGTTAAGAAGACCCTTTCTTCTTTGATAGCTCAGTTAACAGTGACAATGTGCCTGCACTACCAGGTGATGAAGTTATTACCAATCCAAACTTCACACTGCTTCTATATTAGGGGTATTGCTTTTGTGGAAGGTCATCTCTTAGAAACAGCCTATTGGATTGTATATGAGATGAGCTTAAGGCTTTGATGTCACTCAGTAAGCAAGGATCATAGATAGTTTCAGATGTCTTATGGTGCCCTTATTGCAGATAAGAATTGTGAAATCATCATTGCTGCGTCTGTAATTTTCCTTCTGCAACCCTGACTACTAACGGATCCCTACCTAAAAGAAAGAACCTAATTAAAGTCTTTGTTTTCATGGCGTACAGAAAAGTTGCATTCCTTTCCTGTATCCTTAAATCTGAACTGAACGATCTTCGATACTTTAGTTCAACTTTCAGATCATGTTCTGTGGTTTCGCAAGTGTTTGATGTGCTGCATCACTAGATATCTTGCACATATATCTTACTTCATTCAATTTAGGTAGATTGGGAAGGGAAGGTTGCTCTTATTCAATGCGCAAAAGCAATGGGCATCCAAAAGTACGTTTTCTTTTCGATCCACAATTGTGACAAGCATCCAGAAGTGCCATTGATGGAGATTAAGTACTGCACCGAGAAATTTCTTCAGGATTCTGGATTGAACCATGTTACTATACGTCTTTGTGGTTTCATGCAGGTAATATAACTAATGTTTCTCTCTCAACGGATATTTTGTTATTCCTTGGAAGTTTTTTGTAGCCTTGAACTTTCTACTTTCTAGCAATGGAGGTTTAATGTCTTGTTACAACTCTCCTCAGTAGGAACCTGTAAAAATAGTCCAGAGTATGATGAGCGGACCTTCACTACACCACTCGCACTTCTCAAATTGCCCTTTTTTTGCTTGCGTTATTGTTGCTGATTTTGGACTATTATGATAGCCATTATCATTGGCGGCCTCTTCTATTACCTGTGGTTCAAATACAACCTCTTAACACTAAGGGTCGGGTGGGCTGAGGGTAATAGCTGAAAAATAAAGCTTGAAATGAGAAGAAAGAGGTAGTGGAGGGTGGAAGTGGAGGCGAAGGAGGAACAATTTCCCCCCGTAAAGAGGTAATCATTGCCATATTTTCCTCATTTTCTCCTTCCTCCACCACCACCACTCTCCATTTCTTGTTCATTTGAGCTATACGACTCCTTTAAAGGTCTTAATAGTTGCTCCCACCCTAAGCAACCACTAAGGAGTAAAGATGGCTTGAATTTGGACTTACAGAGTCCTCAATAAGTGGTTCTAGACTTCTGGTGTTGTAGACTTGTAGCTAGTTAGTGTACTGATACAACAGTATGTTACAAATACAGGGACTTATTGGACAGTATGCTGTGCCAATATTGGAAGAGAAGTCTGTTTGGGGGACAGATGCCCCAACAAGGATAGCTTATATGGACACCCAGGTAACTTTCACTTAACCGGATTACTGATACTCTCATCTCCTACGACTTCATTTTACTGGATTCTTGATCCTCTCATTCCCTGAAAATTAATCTCTTTATCTCATTTATATAGTCACCCTTTGCTAGTAGTTAACTTTGACCGCTATATCCTCACAACATGCGATAATACATGTTTTTAAAAGTTAATATAAATATAGTTGTTCATAAATCAGATGTGAGTGGAGAGATTCACGGTCAAAGTTGATAATAGAACTCAAAGGAGGGTATAAATGTATAATATAAATGGGACGGAGCCTGCGGATATAGTAATTAATGGCTCTGTGTTCCCCAGGATATAGCCCGACTTACATTCATAGCCTTGCGTAACGAGAATCTCAATCGGAAACTTCTTACATTTGCTGGACCTCGTGCATGGACAACCCAAGAGGTATTGTCATCTATTCCATTTCTTGAACGTCATAACCTCATAAGTGGACCCTTTCCCTTTTTTTTCATTTTTTTTTTCCGTTTCTATGAACTTTTTGCAGGTAATTGTAACTTGGATATTTCTCTAATCTCATTTTATGCCTGATGAAAAAGGGGATTTATGTTAATGAAGAATGCGTTGTTGTTTCATCATTTAACTCCACTATTGTGTTTCTATCTCCCACTCCCTTGAATTGAAGGAGCTTTTTTTATTACCAAAACATAGTTTTTTTTTAGTATTACTAATTCTTTTAGTGCTAATAAAGCGAGCCCCAAAGATTTTTTTTGCATGTATACGTGTCTGATTTGAATGTTTTAACAATGTGCTGAAAGGGGCTTCGCTTATTGTAGGTGATAACCCTATGCGAGAGGCTTGCTGGGCAGGATGCTAATGTGACAACAGTACCTGTGTCTGTCTTAAGATTCACTCGTCAGCTGACTCGACTTTTTCAGTGGACAAGTGATGTTGCTGATAGATTGGCCTTCTCTGAGGTAATAGGTTAATGCCATGTTATTGAGGCATAGTTTAATTATTACTCCGTAGTTTGGTGACTTTATTACTTATATTTACTTTCATCATCATAAAACTTCCTCAATTACGTACCACTGACACCATAAAATCCAAGTTGCTATCTGAAAGCAGATGAATGATCATCCGTTTCTCAGTACCCACAAACTTTTACACACTATCAAATGGGCTGGGATGTTGGGGAAATGCCTTATAAGCTGCGATGACTAGTTTGCGAAACATTATGCATAGAAATCTATCAAGTCTCTCTTAAGACCGTTATGCGTAAAACGGATCCAAAAACATATCTTCACCACTAGTTAATGATCCTTACTGACCGGGTATCGAGGTTTTTTGACTAAGACTCCGATGTCATTGTTGTTGCTGCTGCCGCTGTTAAGTGATAGAACAAACTATAACAATGCTTGTATGAGGTGTATCTAATCTCTGATCTATCTGTAGTACTATAAGCACTTGAGTGCGTGATTGATGCCTGAAACATTTCAGGTGCTGACAAGCGACACGGTATTCTCAGTCCCAATGTCGGAAACATATAGTGTTCTAGGTGTGGACCAGAAAGATATCGTCTCTCTGGAGAAGTACTTGCAAGATTACTTCAGCAACATATTAAAGAAATTGAAGGACCTTAAAGCGCAATCGAAGCAAAGTGATATTTTCTTCTAAAGCAATGTCTTTGATGCATCGTGCATAGGTGTCCCCATTTTTCCCAGTTTAATGTACAGCAGAGATTATCCCTTCCCGCTGATTCTTTGATATATAAGTATATTTCAACCAAAATTTTATACCTTTTGTACCTGGACAGTTGTTCCGACTCACTGTAATTACAAATTTACAATATATGTAAATCTGCAGTTCATGAGTTAATTTTCCAAGGGAAGGACAGGACTATAATGGTTCTTGCTTATCATTCTTCATCTCGCATAAGATTTCCAATAGCGTAATACAATCTGAGCACACACATTCATGATCCATATGTCCAAGAAGTCGGTGCGAGCTTGAAAGTATTAGCCTCAGCATGTAAAGGGGATAGGGCCGGGCAAAGAAAGAACTTTTACCCATGTCCAAAATTCTACCGAAGATGTCTTAGCCTAATTATGAAACTAGGTACCTTGGAAAATATGTTCTAGGTTCGAATCCCTAAATTTGTAATACGATTAAATGCACTTTGTTGAACCAAAAAAATAAAAATATCCTACCTCTTCCATCACAGAAGAGGGACAAGCTTCTGTTTGAGCGCCTCCACTGACCACTCCTTCCCTTGGATTCTACTTTCCTTTCGCCAATAAGAGTAAGCAAGTGTCATTTGCTAAAATTTGAAGGTAGACGTCCATAGCCAATTTGGTCTTGTCATTGAAACCCATGTTACGTTACGCATCCTCCATATATTATACCGTGTCATCGTAATAAGGTAGTATTAGAGTTAAGATTAGGTATCCTTTATGTAAATTGGCGCACTATTTATGTGATGTTTCAACAACACAAATTATTGTATGAGACAGTCTTATACTCCCTCCTATTCAGAGTATTCCTCCCACTTTCCTTTTTGAGCTTAGTTGGGTTTTCTTCTCACTTTCCTTTTTTGTAAATAATTTTAATCATTCTTTATTCTTCCTTCAATTCTTTATTTTTTTCCTCCACACCTAAACTCAACTCCTTTTCACTTTATACCCTCACCTTTTACACTTCATACCCCACTTTCTATTCATCTCTCTTACTTTATTTACTCTTTATTATTATTTTACTCCCTCCTTGGTTTCTCCCCAAAAAAAATTGGGGAGGAATACTCTGAATAGGAGGGAGTATGATATTTCCTTCGTCCCTAAAAGATTGTCCAACTTCCCTATTATATATGAAACGGAGGTAGTACAACACTTAGCAGTAGGGTACGTAGTGTTGTTTGTTAGATGACATGTTTCACTTAAATATAGTATGAGAGTCGTACGATAATCAGATGGTTGTAGGATATAGATACGGACTACTGGAGGAGCATTACATGATACGGAGTAACATGCATGAATGATTCGAATATGATTTGATGAACGTTGTTATGATGGATGATCATAATTTTGAAGTTGAAACGGCTATAATAATGTCATATGATATGCAGCTTTTGTACGTAATTATAGGACCATTATTAATTTATTCATTATTAACGTGACTAGTACACATGCTTAATGATATGATCAGAGCAAGGACAATAATGAAAAAGTAGTGAAGATATATCATAGGCATCGTGCTATATATTATACTGTACGCACTAATTGCGCATAAATATTGTCGATTTCTTAGTCGAGTGGTTAAGATAGAGGTATCCTAGACAATCGGTCACAGTTTCGATCTCCCCTCCCCGCTAATGTATAAGTAGGCAAATTCTTGTTTGTGACGGAAATATCCGTCGTAAGCTTACGACGGGTCAAATATGTGGGATAACACAAACTCATGTGGCTAGAGTGTAGGAGAAGTTTTTTTGACATTTCTTTCCTAGTTGGATATATTTGACCCGTTTTAAATTTTAATTTTATAATTGATATATCCGTTACTAGGAAGATACATACGTATAAGAAGTAATAGGGAGCACTTGAAAGGGGGAAAGTAGGTGGGCCAGGTGTAATGAAAACCCTCAAGTAAAAAGTAGTGGTAGTAGTATTGGGTTGAGCCCAAATTCTGGAAAAATAAAAAGCAGTAGTACAGGTTATTTGGTTGATGTACGTGAGGATCGGAAGTGTTACATATATTCTCCTCATTTCTTATATGTATGCATGGTTGGTTGGATTGATGATTAGCCTTTAGAATGAGTGGAAGAATAATTGCAATCAATCTAGATTTGATAGAAAGGATGATACAAGATCGATCTTGTCTTAACGAAGAACAAATCTACTTCATACGGATCAACTTCTAGTCCTACTTGCATCTTACGGTTACCTTTCAAGTTTCACCGGCAAAGTTATGAAAAGTAGTATTCATAATGTGATTTGAATTTCTTCAACAGTAAATTGTCCATGTGGCTATTACTACAATAACAATATCGGATCCTTAACTAATATGAATCGCTATCTAAAATCTATGCTTATCGCTTAATACTGTATTCCATGATAATTGAGTTGAAGATTTAGTCCCAAAAAATTGAATGTGACATAATTTTTAAGATCAAGTACAAAGTACTCTATGACGTAATAATGGATGATTTAGGTATATCTCAAACTTTGTACACGTGAGAAATGTAAGTAGGAGTACTATAAGATGTATTCGTCCGCACTCATTAGATGTAATATGATGTATCTTTGTTTATACTCCGTAGTACAATATATTCTAACTTACTAATTATATTATTGTAATATGTCAATCTCCAAAAGTATCATTACGTAACAAGAAACCGCCACTCTTAAAAAAAGCATCTTATTGTAAGGTGATCCCAATAAGTTATACAGAGTAACCGAATATAAATGGTACATACTCCTCTTTCACAAGCAAGGATCTTATCATTTAACTAAATTATATCTCACATACGGAGTATATTTTATAAGAGTGTTTAATTTCCATTGAATGAGAGGGGATATTGGAGTATTTTTTTTATAACAACATACTCTGTAATATTTATGATGACAATTATCCTACTTATTTATAAGTGCGTGTTCTTTACATGTATTAACAAGCTATCAAAATAAAATTAAAAACAAGTAAATTATTACTCCTACTATATCTATCGTTTGGATGTGAGATAATTGAGCTAATATTGGCATTATAATGAAAGTATAGTGAAAGTAAGTGTCTCAAGATATACTCTACTTTATACTAGTAACAATTGGTACTCGTATTAACCTTAAGTTTATAACATGATCTCATGTCCTCACTCTTTACCACTATCACTATCACTTCACTATGATAAAAAAAAGTCAAGAGTGTCCAAAAGTAAGTTAGAGGTCATACAAGAATACATGTAAGTAACCAATAAACATGCATGTGGAGCGCATAAGGTAAAAAGAAGAAAGAAGAAAGAAGGAGGAAGAAAGAAGCCATAACCCTAATAATTTTAATTTTGGTTTTGGTTTTTGAGAAGTCAGACAAACACTTCACAAAATGGAGGGCCCGATTGATTGTAGTGTTGGGTGGGTCGTCCACTCGTCCCATGCAACAGACCTCAACGATGATCATTCTCACGATTTCCCTTTCTAGTACCACCAAGTTTCCGATCCATCTTAAATATAAAACAGGTCAAATATATATCACCTGTCAACGTAAAAATTTAAGAAAAAAATGATGTATTTATTTTATATGCATAAGGGATAGGATACATAGTACCGTCGTCACAAACAAAAGGACTATACATACATATACCTTCCTTCATCCGTACTATGCATGAATGTTCTATCTTCACGTGAATATTTAACTTGTCTTACTCATTAGTCATTACATGCAATGCACTGCGTATGATTTGGGAAAAAGGGTGACACAAAGATAAAGTTCCTGTGAAGTAGTAATAAAAGTTGTGAATTCAGTGGTTATAATAATTTTACAAAAAAAATAAAAAATAATAATGTCTCATGAAAATCGGTATTTGTAGAGTAGTAGATGATTAGATGTGGGGCAAATTATATAATTGGTTATTGGATATAGGCACATAGCTATAATCTTTCATCCAATCAAAATCTTACATCGACTTTTTCATCGGTTTTAACAAGTGCCTAAAATGTAAGAATGTTTTTGGTAAGAAGTCTAGCCCTAAATTCATTAATTCAAAAGAGTAAAAAGTGATGATCTTCTATGTAAATCGATGAAGGATATATAAATTTTCGGGTAACATTTTCTACCTTTTTCTAGTACTATTTGATTGGATGATGTTGAATGTAATTCAGTTGCATTCTTCAAGTTCAGTCATCCTAAATTCTAGGAATAAGTTACCGTTGTGTGTCAGTTGCATTGAGGCCTAAGTGTATGGCCTTAATCAGCTAATTCTGTTTCCTGTTTTCTAGCATTAAGGTAGGAGTATGATCCTTAATTTGAGGCACTAAGTAAGTCGTGCATCATGGGATAGTTTACTCATGAATTTCCTATTTAAAGCATTGTATTTTTCCATTAATGATTAAGCAAGCAATTCATCATCTCCTTCATATTGATCTTGCAAAGCATTCATATTCACAACAAATTTGGTATCAGAGCATTCAGGTTCGTGTCCTAAGAACTTTATATGGCTTCAAATGGATCAAACTCAAATGGTCTCTCACAATTGCCAATCTTTAAGGGAGTGAAGTATCAATTTTGGGAGTTGAAGATGAAAACTCTATTCAGAATCACAAGAGTTATGGGAGCTGGTTGAGAGTGGGTTTGATGATCCCAAACCAGACGAGCAAGCTGATGCAACACTCAAAGAAAAGAGGAAGAAAGATGCTAAGGCTCTATTTCTGATCCAGCAGGCCTTAGATGAAGAAATCTTCTCCAGAATTGCGTCTGCAACTACCTCTAAGCAGGCCTGGGATACTCTGAAAGCTGAGTATCTAGGTGACACAAAAGTGGTCAAGGTAAGGCTACAAACACTAAGGATAGAGTTTGAGACTGCTCTCATGAACGACAAGGAATATGTGCAAGAGTTTCTGTCTAGAGTGTCGGGGGTAGTGCAACAGATGAGAGCATATGGAGAGAAAATGGCCGATGAGCATGTTGTTGGAAAGGTCCTGAGAAGCTTGACAAGCAAATATGACCACATCGTGGCTGCAATTGAAGAATCAAAGGACTTAGAAAAGTACACCTTTGATGAGTTGATGGGCTCGTTACAGGCGCATGAAGAAAGGGTAATTAGATCCTCTGAAAAGAAGGAGGAGAAAGCATTTTAGACCTTTCAAGCTAAGGATGATTTCTCCTCAGAAAGACCTGGCCGAGGTAGCAACAGATCAGGCAGAGGAAGGGGAAGCTTCAGAGGCAGAGGACGTGGTGGCCAGAACTTCTACTATTGTAGGCCAAACCAAGGATGCTCAAGCAAGAGGTCCAATCAAATGCTACTATTGTAATAAGCCAGGTCACAAGGAAGCAAACTGCTGGAACAAGGAGAAAGATGAAAAGAAGGGGGATCAAAAGGCAAACGTTGCTGAGACTGTGATGCGTGTCGTTTCCGCAATCAAAATTAAATTTATAAACCCTACTAACTCTACACTAGATAGGGTAAGTAGAGTTTATAAATTTAATTTTGATTGCGAAAACGACACGCATCAAATTTTGGCGCCGTTGCCGGGGACTGATTGTTTATTGTCTGAGACGTTATCGTTTTTTTTTATTATTAACCTTATTATTACTAGTATATTTTTCTTTTATTAGTTGAGTCGGCTTAAGTGCCTCCCTGAGTTTCGCAACCTTTGTAAGGGGATGTTAATAGTGTCGGTTGCCCAAAAAAAATCTTTAATTTATTAATTTGATTATTATAGTTTTTTATTATTATTATTTTTTTTCCCTATCGATGATATGTGTGTTTTGTTTTCTTTGTGCTACACTCCCTCGATCATTGTTATATACTTATATTTTGCGGAGTGTAAAAGGACTTTTGAGTTGGTGTCGGGTTGATTATTTCGCTTGGAGCATGGAAAACAAGGGAGCAATGATATTTTTGGCGTCCAAGTAACATGATATCACCAACTACCGAATAATTGGAATCCGCTAAGTCCCTCCACCCTCTTATTATATGCTTAATGTTTAAGTTCTCAATGTCTATTTTTGACATCGAGGACGATGTCGAGTTTAAGTGTGGGGGAGTGGTTAATTCTTACGGAAAAAAATGGAAAAGTTAATTCTTTTGGAATTTTTTTTTTTGGAAAATTTTAAAAAAATGGTGCTTATTGTTTAAAACCCTTTGTTTTTATTCGACTAACTAGAATAGGTAAGTCGACGACAAATTCTAATTTAACTTTTCTTTTATAAAAAAAATATTAACTCTATATTTAAACTGTTACTAACTTTAAAAATTCGTTTTTGTGTATGCATTTATTTTTTCTCCCGATTAGACTTGGATTAATTAATTTAGTAATAGATGGTATTTTAAGTCTATTTTAAATTTAAGTTACAAATAAATTATAAAGAATACCACTTGTTTTAGCTACCTTAACTATTTTTTTCGTTGACTCTAGAGGTACGAGCGGTAAGTCGGTCTTGTTTTAATTAATTTACTTTCGTAGGTGACTCCTAATTAGGGCTATAAGAAAGATTAGATGCCTCAAAAGTGAGTGAATCGGTCTTGTGACTCGAGTTAGTAAATCCGAGGGGAACCTAGTTCTAATGGGATTGGGAGAATGCCTAATGCCTTGTCCGGAAGGGCGGGAGTCATTGGTTGAAAGCTCGCTACATGGGTCACTCGATCTTGGAAAAAAAAATTGAAAAAAAAAAATAGAAAAAAATTGATTGAAAAAAAATGAAGAAAAAAATCATACAAAGAAAAAGAAAAAAAAAGAATAAGAGCGAAAAAAGTGAGATGAGGTGTCTAGTTTGCCTTATGGGCTCGGGAGAACGATCCTCGTACTGAACTGGTAATAGGAATGTACCGAAAGTAGATCCCCTTCCCCTAAGACCTTAAACCGCTGAAACCCGTCTTCTTGAGTCAATTCTTACCCAATTTTTTTGAAGTTAGTTAAATAAGTGGGAAGGATATTTAGTTTATTTCTAATTTAGATTTAGAAGCGATTTAAAATATTATATGTTGTTAAATTAATTAATTGAATAGTTTATAGTGGAGGAGAAATTTATGTATATATTACTTGCTAATCTAACTTGTAATTTGTTTCGTTAACTTTACTAACTTACTGACTTATAAAATATTTTTAATTTGTCGTCGGTTGTACCTACTTTGGTTGGTTTGAAATCATGGAGGGTTTAATCTTTTGATTTTTAATTTTAGCTCTTGAGTTCTCATTGTCGAGGACGACAATGGACTAAGTGTGGGGGAATTTGATAAGTCGATATTTATGCGTATTTTACCCCCTTAATATTATATTTTCTATGTCGTCTTTGTATTATTTGAGCTAAACGGTATAACTTTAGTAACTTTTGATATATTATCGGTTCTATATTATTCTTGGTGCTAAATTGGGTATTTAATATATATTTTAATTATTTAATATGTATACATGTAAAAGACTACCAAAAATCGTATGTATGATTGCAGGTCTGTCTTAAGACAACAATATCTCACTCATACGATGTCGGAATAATGCGAATCAAAATGCATTGGAAAGCTAAGTTCAAGATGAACAACTTTGTTGAAGAGATCAAAATCAAATTTCATCATCTAATGGGTCGAAATCAAGCTTGAAACCATCAGCCCATTATGGAAAATTAAGGAAAGAAAATCCGGTGTAAAAAAGAAAGAAGAAGATGTGAAATTGTAAGAGCAAGATCAATTAATTAAGGAAAGAAATAATTTCACTAAGACCAAAATCAACACTATAAAAGAAGCATTAGGGCTTTAATGTAAATGAGAAGAAAAAAAAAAAGAACAAGGAGTCACAAAACACATACATAGCAATAGGGCGAAGGCCTTGGCCTTTACGGCCAAGGTTAGTTAGGATGCAACCATATTTTAATACGGGACGCGATCAATTCAACTCCTAATTTATCTTAACGGTTGTATCTATCTATCTATTTATTGTGTAATTAATTATTTAGTTTAATCTTTCAGTTATTCGAACATGTGATGTACCGATTATTGTTGAGTTATGAGATTACGTTATAGTTTTAACGTTTAATTAGTACTTTGATATTCGTATGAAATTCACGATTTGACTGTTGTTTTCATGTTTATTAATTTAGCCTGATCACCTAGATTATTTACATGAGTCAATTGTTAAATTAATAGTGTTTTAAATTAGGTTGCAGCTTACTGGTCTAATTTAACTACTAGAATTTTGTATGATAATTGAGTTATATTTAATTGCAGCTTTCTGGTTCTATATAATTCAATTGATTGGTGTTCTTAATGCGATTAAATTTATTGACTTGATACGTGCTTACATGGTTGAGTCGATATAATTTAGTTAGGATTAAACTTGCGTGGTTAACGGAGTTTAACGAGTAAGAAAGATAAAACTGTTAATTTACTTGCTTACAAGGGATTAAATAATTACCGATCTATTTGAGTCTAATTAATTGAATCGATGATTAACCCGACTATATCATATGTTGCATGTCTCGAATATTGTTAGGATTAATTATTTATTTATGGTGATGTTTTATTTTATTTTATTTTTATTTTTATTTTTTAAACCAACAAAAAAAAACCCCTTTTATATATTTATACTATTAAATAATAAATTTACTAAGATAATAATGTCAGTTTCTGTGGGATCGACCTCTACTTACCTTATCTAGTGTAGAGTTAGTAGGGTTTATAAATTTAATTTGATGCGTGTCGTTTCCGCAATCAAAATTAAATTTATAAACCCTACTAACTCTACACTAGATAGGGTAAGTAGAGATCGATCCCACAGAGACTGACGTTATTATCTTAGGAAATTTATTATTTAATAGTATACATATATAAAAGGGGGGTTTTTTTGTTGGTTTAAAAAATAATAATAATAATAAAATAAAATAAAACATCACCATAAATAAATAATTAATCCTAACAATATTCGAGACATGCAACACATGATATAGTCGGGTTAATCATCGATTCAATTAATTAGACTCAAATAGATCGGTAACTATTTAATCCCTTGTAAGCAAGTAAATTAACAGTTTTATCTTTCTTACTCGTTAAACTCCGTTAACCACGCAAGTTTAATCCTAACTAAATTATATCGACTCAACCATGTAAGCACGTATCAAGTCAATAAATTTAATCGCATTAAGAACACCAATCAATTGAATTATATAGAACCAGAAAGCTGCAATTAAATATAACTCAATTATCATACAAAATTCTAGTAGTTAAATTAGACCAGTAAGCTGCAACCTAATTTAAAACACTATTAATTTAACAATCGACTCATGTAAATAATCTAGGTGATCAGGCTAAATTAATAAACATGAAAACAACTGTCAAATCGTGAATTTCATACGAATATCAAAGTACTAATTAAACGTTAAAACTATAACGTAATCTCATAACTCAACAATAATCGGTACATCACATGTTCGAATAACTGACAGATTAAACTAAATAATTAATTAAACAATAAATAAATTAAATAAGATAGATAGATAGATAGATACAACCGTTAAGATAAATTAGGAGTTGAATTGATCGCGTCCCGTATTAAAATATGGTTGCATCCTAACTAACCTTGGCCGTAAAGGCCAAGGCCTTCGTCCTATTGCTATGTATGTGTTTTGTGACTCCTTGTTCTCTTTTTTTTTTTCTTCTCATTTACATTAAAGCCCTAATGCTTCTTTTATAGTGTTGATTTTGGTCTTAGTGAAATTATTTCTTTCCTTAATTAATTGATCTTGCTCTTACAATTTCACATCTTCTTCTTTCCTTTTTACACCGGATTTTCTTTCCTTAATTTTCCATAATGGGCTGATGGTTTCAAGCTTGATTTCGACCCATTAGATGATGAAATTTGATTTTGATCTCTTCAACAAAGTTGTTCATCTTGAACTTAGCTTTCCAATGCATTTTGATTCGCATTATTCCGACATCGTATGAGTGAGATATTGTTGTCTTAAGACAGACCTGCAATCATACATACGATTTTTGGTAGTCTTTTACATGTATGCATATTAAATAATTAAAATATATATTAAATACCCAATTTAGCACCAAGAATAATATAAGACCGATAATATATCAAAAGTTACTAAAGTTATACCGTTTAACTCAAATAATACAAAGACGACATAGAAAATATAATATTAAGGGGGTAAAAATACGCATAAATATCGACTTATCAGACTGGGGAAAGACTATTCCTAACTACAGCAAATTCACAAGATGCAGGTAGAAATGTCAGGTACATTGACAATGGATGTTCAAACCACATGTCAAGTACCAACTCCATGTTCAGAGACCTGGATGAAGCAAGAAAGAGCAAAGTAAGGCTGGGTGATGACAAGCAGCTGAGTGTGGAAGGTGTTGGAACTGTGGCTATCAAGACTGAGCAAGGTAACATCAAACTGCTACATGAAGTACAGTATGTTCCTATGTTGGCTTACAACTTACTAAGTGTAGGTCAGTTACTTATGTGTGGTCTATCATTAATATTTGATAATGAGTCATGTGAAATTAAGGATAAGAAAACTAACGAAGTTGTAGCAATCACACATATGGGTAGAAATAGGATGTTCAGTCTAGACTTAGTCAAGAATGTGAGTAAAGCTTTAGTTGTAAAAGTGGATGAGACAACAAAACTTTGGCATCTCAGATTTGGTCATTTAAATATGCAAAGTCTAAAACTCTTGAGTGGTAAAGAGATGGTAAGTGGGTTACCACACATTGGTGAGATAAGTCTGTGTGAAGGGTATGTGTATGGAAAGCATTCAAAGGGGTCATTTCCAATTGGTAAAGCTTGGAGAGCAAACGAGTGTTTAGAGCTAGTTCATGCAGATCTCTGTGGTCCTATGCAGACAGAATCATTAGGAGGAAGTAGATACTTCTTGTTCTTTACAGATGATATGAGTAGAATGAGTTGGGTGTATTTTCTACAAAATAAATCTGAGTCATTTGAGTACTTTAAAAAATTCAAAGCTATGGTAGAGAATCAGAGTGGAAAGAGTCTCAAATGTCTTAGAACAGATAGAGGAGGTGAGTTTACATCCAAAGAGTTCACAAGGTTTTGTGAGGATCAGGGGGGTAAATAGGGAGTTGACAGCTCCATATACACCAGAGCAAAATAGTGTGGCTGAGAGAAAGAATAGGACTGTAGTTGAAATGGCAAGGAGCATCCTAAGGGGAAAAAGATTACCTAATGATCTGTGGGGGGAAGCAGTGTCAACTGTAGTGTACATCCTGAACATCTCACCCACTAGGGCTGTTCAGGACAGGACACCTTATGAAATTTGGAAAGGGAGAAGACCAAATGTAGATCATCTAAGAGTGTTTGGGTGTGTAGCATATGCTATGATCAATTTGAGGTCTAAGCTTGAGGAAAAATCAGTAAAATGTGTGTTTATAGGGTATGCTACTCAATCTAAAGCTTATAGGCTGTATAATCCTGAGAATGGGAACATCATCATCAGCAGAAATGTAGTTTTCTCTGAAGAAGAAGTCTGGGACTGGTCACAAAAGGGTACAAGCCAGAGAAAACTCACATTTGAGGATGAGAATGAGCCACTGCAAGAAGGAGATCAAGGTGTGAATCAAAGAGATGAGTCTCCACCTGTAACCGCAAGCAGTCAGAGAACAGACACATCAGAAGACTCCTTTTCTTCTGATGAGTCAACTCCAAGGAAGATGAAATCTCTGGAGGAAGTTTATGCAACGTGTGGATTTGCTCTAGTTGCTAAGGAGCCTGCTGACTTTGAAGAAGTAGTCGAGAAACAGGAATGACAACTAGCCATGGAGGATGAAATCAGGAGTATCCAAAAGAATAAAACCTGGGAGTTAGCTGATGCACCAGTCAACAAAAATGTGATTGAACTGAAATGGGTTTTCAGAAGCAAATTCAACACAGATGGCAGTGTGCAAAAGCATAAAGCAAGGCTAGTAGTAAAGGGGTATGCTCAGATAGAAGGCATTGATTTTGAAGAAACCTTCTCACCAGTAGCAAGGTTTGAAACAATAAGGGTAATTCTGGCTTTAGCAGCTCAACTCAAACTCATTGTCTATCAATTTGATGTCAAGTCTGCTTTCCTGAATGGAGATCTTCAGGAAGAGGTCTATGTAGAGCAACAATTGGGCTTTATCAAGAGAGGTGAAGAGCACAAAGTCTATAGGCTGAAGAAGGCTCTATATGGGCTAAAGCAAGCTCCTAGAGCTTGGTATGATAGGCTAGATGCTTTCTTTGTAAAGAGTGGCTATGAAAGAAGTGAAAATGAGCCAACTCTATACATAAGGAAGACATCCAATGAAGGCTTTATGATAATATGTGTTTATGTGGATGATATAATCTATGTGAGCTCTTCTCAAGTGTTGCTAGGTGAATTCAAGAAGGCTATGATGGAAGAATTTGAGATGACTGACTTAGGAAAGTTGAAATACTTTCTTGGGTTAGAGATAGATCAGACTGAAGAAGGAATCTTTGTGTCCCAGAAGAAGTATGCCAGGGATCTGCTCAAAAGATTCAAGATGGAGGAGTGTGATATTGCCATTACACAAATGAATGTAAATGAGAAACTCCAAAGAGAAGATGGAACTGAAGCTGCAGATGAAAGGAAGTTTAGAAGCATGGTAGGGGGCCTGAATTACCTCACTCACACTAGACCTGATATTGCATATAGTGTGAGTGTGGTTTTCAGGTTTCTGCATTGTCCAACAAAGCAGCATTTTGGAGCTGCAAGAAGGATCATAAAGTACATTGCAGGAACAACGGAGAAAGGCATATGTTATGAGCATTCTGAAGACTTCATGCTAGTTGGCTACACTGATAGCGACTGGGCAGGAAGCCTTGATGACAGAAAAATTACATCAGGATCAGTGTTTACATTGGGTTCAGGTGCCATTACTTGGAGCTCAAAGAAACAAGAAACTGCAGCCTTGTCATCAACCGAAGCAGAGTATGTTGCTGCAGGAGCAGCAGGTAGACAAGCAATTTGGCTCAGAAAACTGCTAACTGATTTGGGAAACAAACAAGAGGAAGCTACTGTGCTTTGGTGTGACAACAAATCTTCAATTGCTATGACCAAAAATCCGGCATTTCATGCTAGGACTAAACACATAGAAGTACAACATCATTTCATAAGGGAGTTGGTCAGTGAAGAAAAGATCAAGGTGCAGTTCTGTGGTACGAATGAGCAAAGTGCAGACATATTTACCAAAAGTCTGCCTCAGCACAAACATCAGATGTTCATGGAGAAGATTGGAGTCTACAGCATCTGAATTAAGGGGAGGTGTTGAATGTAATTCAGTTGCATTCTTCAAGTTCAGTCATCCTAAATTCTAGGAGTAAGTTACCGTTGTGTGTCAGTTGCATTGAGGCCTAAGTGTATGGCCTTAATCAGCTAATTCTGTTTCCTGTTTTCTAGCATTAAGGTAGGAGTATGATCCTTAATTTGAGGCACTAAGTAAGTCGTGCATCATGGGATAGTTTACTCATGAATTTCCTATTTAAAGCATTGTATTTTTCCATTAATGATTAAGCAAGCAATTCATCATCTCCTTCATATTGATCTTGCAAAGCATTCATATTCACAACAGATGAGAGGAACTAAGGCCTATTGTTTGGGTTATTTCATGACAATAATACCAACTATAAGGGAGCTTCTTAGAATAATCCCAACTATACATAATCTCGTTTTAATATGAACTATGCCTTCATTAATCTCATTTTGCTATGGACAAAATTATGACCTGCTATAACCGGTAATAGTGACCGGTTGTGACTTTCTAGGGCCCTTGAGTGTTCCGTCGTCGTTCATGAAAGTCAAAACAACAAGAAAATTAAAACATTTTTTTTCATGGCTTCTACAATACTAATCAGCAAAAAAATTCAAGACGAATTTTGGGAAGATTCAAAAATTTTTTAACCAACAACCGAAACTGAAGAGGAAGGTTCAACCGGTTTTCCAGGTAACCGGACGCCTATATCATTGAGAGATTAATAAAGGCATAGTTCATATTAAAACGAGATTACGTAGAGTTAGAATTAATCTAAGATGCCCCCTTATAGTTGGTATTATTGTCATGAAATAACCCCTATTATTTTGGTAAGTTTACGTCAAAGACTCAAGTAACAGAGGGAGCTTAAAGTTGGGTGCATAAGGAAAATTTGAGGGTAAAGACGATGAGCACACCGCAAATGAGTAACAAAAAATTCCGAAAAATGGAACCAGTATTCAAGATTCACATGCAATGTACGGAATGTAACATGCAAGGAGGGTAGCTTTTTGAGACATGGAGATGTGGGATTGTTTATCAATACTCAACCAAAAATTAAAATCTTCCTCTATTTATTATGGAACTAATTTAATCAAAATTTTAAGGATTATTTAACTGTTAAGGTTCAAGCACGTGACTCTTAATTCTTATACTATATTATGAAATCAATTCAACCAAAATATAAATTATCAAAGACAATAATTGAGAACATTTATATTATATTACTGTGAAAAGATGAAGATGAAAACAATTGATGGAAATGGTACGTCCCAGACATAATGACATGTACTGTTTACGGGCTTTTGAAGGGACCCATGTTTCCAATTTAGTCCCTACAAAGTGGTGACCCATGCTTGACATTATACGGTATTGAAGAACCGCCTTCCGATTCCTTCCCAACTTGTACTGTACTGTGCATCTCACCCTTATCGTCTTCCATTACGAGTATTATTTAAAAATGATGGAACTACATATGTACTGTGCATATCTCGAGACATTCACATACATCTATCTTTAGAAAAATGATCATAGTACGTCCAACGCCACTATATTATACTTATATCGTCATCGATACTGATAGTAGTGTATAACTAAATGTATATGATATATATGATTGTGCTTTACTGTTGAGTTGAAAATATATGTTCACGTATTTCGATCTAACAACACCTTAGCTTTATGGCAGTTCATTCTTGAATGCAAGCTCGATCAGGCCCTCTTTGTCTAAATAAATAAAGCTCCATTCACTCCGTAATGTATGCTCCATTGCATGCATATTTTGATTCAGACCACCCTGTTTTCAGCCTTTGCTTTTGTTTATGTTCTCGCTAGCTTAGTCGCTACTATGGATAGTGATAGGGCGCCACCGGAATAAAATAATGAAAAAAATAAGATCTTGAGAATCTTTATTTTGATTTTGGGTAAAATTCAAAAAGGGTATAGATGTAATTTTACCATTTATTATATTATAAATTATTTAATTAAGAATATTTTAAATAAAATAATATGTATCTTTTAATTGATTCTTCCTCGTCACTTTACGTATTACTGATTCATCATTATTTTTCAGGCGCGGATGCAGGATTTCGATGTAGGGAGAACACAAATTTTTTCGCCTCGATTATTTAAATTTTGACCTATTTTTTCTTAATATTAGTATAACCTTTAATTTATACGATGTTATAGATTGAAAAAAATCAACTTAGTTTTGAATTTTGGTATGTGCACCCTCGTACTAAAACTCATGATATATACCAGACGACTTTAGTAAACGCGTTGTCAGGCGGTTCCCTCCCGCCCCTTTCGTCTTATGATGATGATCAAGACACATATAAATAATTGATATTGTAAATGATAAATTGTTGTAATAAAATTGAATAAATAAAAGAATTAACATTCACGATTAAAATTAGTCAGATCAGATTTGCTATTGCGTACACCCGAGAGTGCACCAAAGGTAGCGACAACAAGTTTCGCGTCATCAAAAAAATAGTCAGTTTTATCAATAACAATAAAACAAGATAAAAATATTGGTTTATACTATTAAAATGGACAATGTTTGATTGTTTGGGTAAGCAATTTATATATTGTCTACATATTTGTTTTACGGAAAAAAACCGAGAGATATTGAAACATTATAATAAAATTGAAAATGAAAAAAAATACTCCGTAGTTTTTTAGGAAAAAAAGTGAGAGATATTGAAACGTTAAAATAAAATTGAAAATGAAAAAAAAAATAGTTTCTTAGGAAAAAAAGTGAGAGATATTGAAACGTTAAAATAAAATTGAAAATGAAACGTTAAAATAAAATTGAAAATGAAAAAATGGTTTATGTGTGACTCGAACCCGAGCACAATTAAAATATAACCAATTCGTTTCATAAATACCACTCATCCAAGTGCACTTCATTACTTATAAATATGATAAAATTATATATGTAATATAAACATATTTAATTTTTTCAATATATGTCTAACCTAACTAATTCCTACAATTAATATACGATTTTTTTTATGATCTTCAATAGTAACTAACCTATCTCTTTTGATTTTTTTTTTTTAAATTATATAATTATTATATATATAATTTAACTTATTTTGTGAAGTACCAATTCTACCCTTGCCAACTAACTACTTTTGAAATAATATTTTTTTAAAAAAAAATAATATAATCCTAGTAAATTACTAAAATACCCTCGGTGACGCACAAATTCGGCGCCACCCGGTAGCGCCATCTCATTATTCATCCTTCAACCATTAAACGAATTCCTACACGGCTACACATACATTGTCTCGATTTGGGTGTGATACTATGATGTTAGGTAGAACGTGTTCTCCGGTGTTATTAACACATGATACTCCACATTTGTATAGTCAACTTCATTCCTGTTATTAGGCATGCATATATATAATTAAATCCCTTGTAATTAGACGACGACACGAGGAATGAGTTGTTGCAATACGTAGGGTTGGATTAATTAGGCCGTACGTGTGAAATGTATGCAAATAATCCTCCATTCTTATACGCACCCAATGAAACACGACTTCAACCAATACAGAGTATAATTCCTAAAATGTGTGCAAAATTGGGTACCAGTATTTATTAACACACCCAGGCCAACCAACCAAGAAACCAAGCATTGGCTATTGGGTAACCCAACCCCTATCTGATCTATACGAGTATATGTTTATCAGCAAAATTCTGTTCAGAAAACGAAATACTGTAGTTGTCACGCACATACAGTAGTCAGTAGCTAGCATTAAATTCTTGTGTTTCCTGAAATTGTAACTGATTTGAGAGGGAGGTTGAACAGAAATGTAGTTAATGGCTAGGATTCCCATGACTATAAGGTAAGTATAAGGTTTAGGTGGCTGGATACAGTAGCTAGCTAGCTGATTGGGCAACTGATCTGAGTAGTTTTACTTATTTGTACCATGTGAAATTACGTAACGGGCCTGGGTCACACCCGAGACGGGAAGAGTCCACTCACAAGACAAGAGGGTTCCACCCTAAAACCAATTGGCAATAGGGGGGTAACCTCTTGCTTTATAGGGTGGAACATCTTTCTTTCATCTTTTAATGTGGGACACATGTGATTATTTGGGTTTAGGAGTCAATTCTCAACATATTATTCTTTGTAAGCCTTCAAAGAACCAAATATTAGTGCACTACTACTTCCTCTAATTCACATTGTTCCTTCCGGGGCGGATCCAAGTGTGCCCACATGGATCCAGATATCGTTTAATATTGATACTGGAGTATTAGTTGCATGTAATTATTGATGGTGGCCAAGCAGATGAGAATAGTGTGATCTGTATTATCTAAAAGACCTGGGTTAATCTGATTTATGTAATTGATAGGATTCGAACTCTTATCATTTCTATGTAGTCTGAAAGTAATGAGTTTAAAACAAACCTAAGTGATCTATCGAAATTGAATTTTGATTTTGGCCAACATTGAATTGAGAGAGTCTAGTTGATTATAGAACTTGGAATTGATTTAAAGGTATTAGTCTTGTGTGATCATTAGGTCATTAATTTTTTTTATGCGACGAATTTTGTTAGTCTGTAATGATTAGGCTGTAAACCAATATTAAAACGATATTAATTACGGAGTAACAGATTAGAAGGTCATTAAATATGAAGGGAGGAATATAAGAGGATGCAGGTTGTTTTCCAGCTGGTGTTGAGTCAATTGAAGTCGTATTGATTTAATTACTAATTTTAAACAAGACAGTATAATTATGTAAATAAATAGGAAATGATCAAAGATTGAGTTTTTAAATATTAGTAAAGGCTTAGGGCGTGACCAATCTAAGCAGTAATTATATGTTACTTTGAATTGATTGTAGGTGATGAATCTTATGGATGAGTTCTTTTAAACTCGGGTGATTGTGGTTTTGACACAGTACACTTGTTGAGGTAAAGTTTATCCTTACTCGATATATAATGCTCGTATGTTGTGATGTTTATTGCATGCATTGCATACTGAGTCATCATCATTGCTGGTTGTATGTCAGTATTGTATTGCATTGATCTTGGTTGGTCGATGATCTTGAAGTATGAAATGGTATGATGACGATTTTGAGATTGAGGCATGATGCCTATTGATTGTGGCTTGATGCCTATTGTGAAAAGATAGCGAGCTAGGACTAGGTAGGTCCGGTTGATCTCGGAACCTAGTTGGTGTGATGTTGTAGAGTTGTGACGTTGTATTGGTAAGGATGTGGAGGTGACGATGGCACCATTGGTTGTCCGTCGGTTTGAATTATGTAATTGATACAATATTGTACTAATCTTAATCGTATATATTTCACATCTGTTGTAGGGTCAGCCTGATTCGTCTTTACTCAACTTAATAATGTTAACCTTACTTGTGTTTGTGTCTTAATTATCAGCATGCAATTAAACACCGACGTTCAAAAATACTTACGTTACATTGACATGCCAGGAACAATGTGTGCTTACGTAGTTACGTGCCACAATAGAAAAGAGAATGCACACATTTTTCTTAATCATGCGTCCAAAATCAAAACTCGAAATGAAGAAGCATGACTATAGCACCCAACAAAATCAAACTGTTCCCTTAATGGTTTAGTATTGTAAGATAGAGAGCAAGCTAAGAGGATTAAGCTAATTAAATGTGATGCATGCATGTTACTAAAAGTTTCGTACCAAGAAAGTCAGAAAAGATGAAATGGAATCAAGTACGTACGTAGACGTCGGGGCCTAAATGAAGATAAATAGTAAAGGTGGAGAGTTGGAGAAGCTTTTGTCAAGTGCCCATAAACTGATACATAAGACAAGGATGAATATTTTGCATTAATTCAAGTAGATACTTTGCTTCCTTTTACTCCTATCCACTCCCCAACCATAACTTTCACGCTCATTCATTTTATATCAAATTTTCCATGCACTTAATTTCACTCATAATAAATGAATGAAGTATTGGTTTCACAATCACTCGTCTTTTATCTCAATTCATATTATAACCGTCACATACTTAAGACAAATACATATATCAGAAAGGAGATTTAACGAATAGTCAGGGACCATAAAAAAATTGCGTGACAGAAAATTGTAAGGTAAAAGCGTACCAAGGATTCATCAGGTGATGTCTAGCAGATGGAATAAGAATAAGTTGAAGGAAAGAGGATATTTACTGGCATGGCATGGTAGCTAGTAAATGCGAGACACCTCATTGTAACCTAACTTCAACATCACTTATTCAACCCCGCATCTCATTTTCTCATGTATGTCATCACATGCATCTCAAGAATTTTCTACCCATCACAATCCTACTTCCACAACTAAATAAGTAAATATTACTCCCTTTGTATCTATATCTATATATTCGTCCACTTTATTTAATATGAGTGGAGTATTATATTGAAAATGAACGAACATATAGATACAGAGGGAGTATAACATACGGACTATTAATTGATTGCTCACTCAAATATATCAAAATAAAACCTTTAATAAGCTAAAAGAGTCATCAACATACGGTTTAACATAGAGGGTCATCATAATCAATTGTCAAAACAAATACGGAGTATATACATTATTCTATATATTATTATATGTGGAAGAAAGTAAGAATTGTGTGAGTTTTTCTAACAACTTTTTATACCAACGTCAACAACGTTCTATGCAATATTTAGGTTCGGTGTCTTACTTTTTATCGATGACTTGATTATTATTGAATCAATAGGATTGTAAGATTTTTTTTCAAAGTAATAGTATAAACAAATACTTTATCGTCACATTAATTGTTTATCTTTTATATTGCTTATGGAAAAATATTTTGATTAAAGGTAAACAAGTGACTCAAACTGAGTATTATGATATGCTAACAAAATACTGTATTCCATTTCATAAATTTTTTTACCTTTAAAAGTTCTACGTAGGGAGTACAAATATAATGTACAAGTACTACAATTCTAGGTTTTGTCCAAACGTGATTAACTAATAGGTTATCAATTATACACTCCATATATTTAAATAAGAGTCACTAAACATAAAATTTTAAATGTACAATTGTATATTATTGTGCGTGATCTTTACTAGTTAGAATAAGGCCCTGTTCTTTTCGGCTTATTTTCAGCCCGTTTCAGACCACCTCAGCTTCTATCAGCTCAGCCCAGCTCGTATTAGCTCAGCCCAGCTCCTATAAGCTCAGCTCAGCTCTAATATTTACAGCTCAGCTCCAATATTTCCAACTCCTAAAATAATACCGTATTTCAATAATAATAATAATAAATATATAATAATATTATTATTATTTATTTATTATTTATTTATTTATTTATATGAAACAAAAGTTGCATTAAGATCGAAACAAATCACAATAAATTATTATTATTATTGTCATTGTCGTTATTATTAATATTATATTATTGCATTTCGATATTAATGCAAGTTTCTTTTCATAAAAACATTATAATAATGATAATAATAATATTGTTGTTGTTGTTGTTATTTTTATTACTCATATCTCTTCAGGTTAATAATAATAACAAATTATTATTATCATCGTCATCGTCGTTGTCTTCATCGTCGTCGTTGTTGTTATTATTATCGTTATTATTATTATTTTCTATTTTTTTATCATCATTGTTATTATAATAATTATTAATATTATTATGCAATCCATAATATTTTGAGGTTTTGAAACAGATATTATATTTAAATATTTACAACTCTGTCTCAATGTCATTACTATTAATTGATGTTTTCTTACACTATTCTTGAGTGAGTAGAATATCTAATATATATATATATATATATATATATATATATATATATATATATATATATATATATATATATGAATAATGAGATGGCGTCACCGGGTGGCGCCGAATTTGTGCGCCACCGAGGATATTTTAGTAATTTATTATACTTATTTTATTTATTTTCATTAAAATATGACTTTAAATTAAGTTGGTTGTTAAGGGTAAATTTGGTAATTCACATATTTAAAATAACTTATAATATATAATTAAAAAAAGAAAAAATCAAAGAAAATAACAAAACAATCTGAAGATTGTGTTATGAAGATTTGCGTGATGAAAATATATATATATATATATATATATATATATATATATATATATATATATATATATATATATATATATATATATATATATATATTGCATATACATTATATATAATTTTATAACCTATAGAATTCTATACATTGAAATATGGAGTAGACGAAAATTTGTTTTTTTTTCACTGTACGGAATTTTTTTGATGGATTGAGTTTCGACATGTCTAGATTTTTTACATTGTATCGTAAAAACCATAAACCCGGACCTATTTGACAATATCGCCCACTTTGAAAAAGAAAATCTAAACCGACCAAAAATGCTAGGTAATTTATTTTACGAACATTAATTTCTGAGTAGTATCGCATCGATTAGTTTTTTTTACTCCGTAACAATTTGGAACCGATGACGTTTTTTACGAATTTGATTACTGAAATAAGAGTATTCACATACAAATAATTCGAACAAACTAAATACGATTACCAAACTGAAAAATTACGAGGATAAACACGTACATACCAAAATTCGAGAACAGTTTTCTAATCGTAACTAATTTCCGATCTTCTTTCAAGTTTTAAAGTGGTAAGGGTGAATATTTTTTTCCAAAAACTAATGATGAATCAGTAATACGTAAAATATTAGTGAAGAATCAATTAAAAGATACGGTAAATATTAGTTTATTTAAAATATTCTTAATTAAATAATTTATAATAAATAATAAATGGTAAAATTACATGTATGTCCTTTTGAATTTTACCCAAAATCAAAATAAAGATTTTCAAGATTTTTTTTATTATTATTTTATTCCGGTGGTGCCCTATCACTGTCCTATATATATATATATATATATATATATATATATATATATATATATATATATATATATGTACACACACGTACACACACAAAATAACATATGAGTATTATTTGTATTGTATTAAGATTTAAGAATATCAAAATATAAATTTTGTATATTACGTAATCAAAGATATATACCTAATATTTTCTATGAGTACTATGTTGTTATTATTATTATCAATACTATTATTATTAATTAATTATTATTATTATTATTATTATTATTATTACTATTATAATTAATTAATTTATTATTATAAATATATTTATTATTATTATTATTATTATTATTATTTAGTGTTATAATTTTTTTATATATTTTTTAAAAATATTATTAGATAATTTATATAAGTAGTTATTAGTTTCAGCTTCTTTCAATTCAGCTCAGCTCAGCTCAGCTTCTATCAGTCCAGCTCAGCTTCTATCAGACCAGCTCAGCTCTTATCAGACCAGCTCAGCTCAGCTCAGCCCTGTTTCAGCCGAAAAAAACAGGGCCTAACTAGGCTAAGTCGCTAAGGGTAGGGATTTGGAATAAGGTTTTTTAAGTGAGTTGGATTTGTTAAGAATTGGGTCCAATTTTTCAATGTCAAATTTTTGGAGTTTCCAAGTACTTCTACTATATTTAGGCAAATTCACGGGTTGAAATCCAAATAAAAGTTTCCAAATATGACATAAATTTATTTGATTTCAATTCAGTTCAACCTCATGTAATTACGTTAATCATTTTTAATTTAGTTTGATATACCACCTAAAACATGTTATTATTAGAATCACTTCCTCTTAGAATGCTAGCAAGATGCCTTTGTGTTTAATTTTAAAAGAAAAAAGGAAGAAAAAGTAGGTGTTAACTTTTGATTATTCATATATGATAAATCAATCAATTTAAAAAAAGTGGTAGTCTAGATGATGGATATATATATATATATAGCAGGTAGGTAGCTTAGTTGCTAGTTAACGTTGTGTGTTAAACATTCCTAACTGGACTTTGCATAATTGCATGTGCATGCATGGAAGCTAAGAGAAGTCATAGTCATTCAGGCTGATTAATTAACTCTAATTTTTTATGAAAATGAATCTTGTTTGTTGTTTCTTTATTTATTCTCTGTACAAATCCTCCTCAACGTGCGCCCCTCTACTTGGAATTTTGAATATTCCCATTTTCGGACTTCCAAGGCAAAAGTATCAAACTTTTAACGAACGAGGTAGTAGTATGTCATACTGTACATACGGAGTATGTGTATGTATGTGTTTCCTATACGAGTCTCCCACGTACATTTATGCACATCAACATCACCATATCTCCGATGAGCCATGAACCACCTCAATTCACTAGATCAACCACCGCTGTCGTCTGACTTCAACAACGTTTGCGCAACAGTCCTGAATTCATGCACCAGTCGGCGTAACATACATCAGCGTCACTAAAGCTCCAGGTGCACCATTAAGCCTTGGTGAATTGGTGAATATGGTGATGCGACGAGACTGTTATCCATGGCTAAATTAATTGGGTTTCAATGAGTTTGGTATGAAGAATACATAATCAAGATAAATATAAAGATATTTGTGCTCTTCCTCTTATTCTCAAAGTCATGTTTAGTCTTTATAGGAGATTTGTTCTTAGCATAGAAAATGAAAAGATGATGGTGTTGTTACTGCTACAGATGTATAACTAGTAAACTAGGGATGACGACGGACCGGATCAGGACTGGATCAAGGTGGATCATATCCCGATCTAGATCCGCTCCCGACATTGGATCCAGATCCGATCCATATCTAACAGGTCCAAAATGATTAGATCCAGATCCGCATTAGAATCGCGGATCTGGATTATCTGCGGTCCAAATGTGCAACTTAAAAAAATATTCAAACTATAAGAAGATATTATGATTATATTTTTTGGACTTTTTTTAACCATTTTTTTACTGAACTCCAATTGTCCTATTTTTTAACTTCATAATTTTGTTAATAATAAAATTATATGCAAATAACATATGTTTAGTTTCATATATGCAAATAATAGCAGAGATGAATTATGCCTTGGACCTAAGTGACAGATGAGAAGATACGTTCGACTCTTTTCCAGATGCACCCAAATAAAATTCCCGGACCGGATGGTTTGAGTGCGTTATTTTTGGGAGGTGGTTGGTCATGAACTCATGATGCATGTCTGTATTTTTATCAAAAAATGGTGGAATGGGCTTATGGATCTTAATGAGTTAAATACCACTGCGGTAGTTCTTATTCCCAAATGTGGGGCTCCTTGGAATATGACGGAGTTTCGTCCGATAAGTTTGTTCAATGTTGTATACAAGGTGGTGTCTAAATTGCTCGCTAACAGGTTAAAGCCTTCCTGGATGGACTTGTTATCGAGAACCAGAGCGCTTTCACCCCGGGTAGGCTGATAACGGACAACTCTTTACTTGCTATTGAAACTTTTCACGCTATGAAACGGGGTAGGGAAGGCAAGGATGGTACAATGGCACTTAAATTGGATATGAGTAAAGCGTATGATCGGGTCGAATGGGGCTTCCTTGAGGCGGTTATGGCACGTAAGGGCTTCTCGGCCCAGTGGCGTGGAAGAATTATGCAGTGCGTGACCACAGTTTCCCACCTTTTCCGGGTGAATGGTCGTCTTCTTGGTCCGGTGAAACCTACACGTGGGTTGCGTCAAGGAGATCCCATTTCTCCGTACTTGTTCATATTATGTGTTGATGTGTTCTCCCATATGCTCCGACAGGCGGCGGTTGCGGGTCGGGTCCATGGTGTGCGGGTTTGTAGAGGGGGTGCCTCGTGTGTCCCATTTTTTTTTTTGCGGATGACTATGTTTTGTTTGCTAAGGCGAATTTTAGGGAATGCTCCACTTTAGATAATATTATTAGCTATTTTGAGAGATTATCGGGACAGAAAATTAACTTCTAAAAGTCTGAGATCGTATTTAGCAAAAAAAAAGTCACGGCAAGCCACTGGGATACAATTATGCAACTTTTTGAGGTTCGGGTCGTGGACATGTTTGAGAAGTATCTGGGATTACCGACAATAATTGGGAAGTCCAAGAAGACAATTTTTTTCGGGATCAAAAACCGGATTTGGAAGAAGCTACAAGGTTGGAAGGAGAAACTCTTATCCAAACCGGGGAAAGAGGTCGCAATAAAAACATTAGCTCAGGCGATACCGACTTATATTATAAGTTTTTTTCTTGTCCCGGCCGGTCGTTTGATTGATGAGACACACGGGATTATAGCTAAATTTTGGTGGGGCATGACGGAGTCAAAAGGGAGGATACATTGGTGGTCTTGGGACAAAATGTGTCAATCTAAAAGGGATGGTGGTATGGGTTTCCGGGATTTGAAAATCTTCAATCAAGCCCTATTAGCTAAGCAAGTATGGCGGTTCTTAATGAAACCAGATTCACTAGTGGCCAAAGTCTTTCAAGCCCAGTATTTGAAAAATACCTCGGTTCTCGAAGCTAGGAGGGGGTATGACCCAAGCTATGTGTGGCGTAGTCTTTGGAATACGAAACTGCTCCTCCTTGATGGGCTGCGGTGGAGGGTCGGTAATGGGCTGCACATCGGCGTCTGGGATAGTGATTGGTTACCTGGAAAACAGGGTACTCATTTTCTAACTCCAAATTTGGAAGCTGATCTGAACCCTCGTTACGAGTGGCCGAGCTGATTGACAGTGAACGGGCAACCTGAAATACATGACTAGGCGAGGATTTGTTGTCTCCTGATGATGCTAAGGCCATCCTCCGCATCCCCTTGAGTCGTCATTTATCCGAGGACATTTTGTTATGGTGGCCGAGTAAGGACGGGGAATACTCAGTTAAGTCGGGCTATTGGCTGGGTGCGAAGTCGCCTTCTGTACTTTCTAGCGTTATGGAGGATCCGGAGACGTCGGAGGGGCTCTGGAAACTGGTTTGAAATTTACAGACGATCCCGAAAATTGCGCATTTCCTTTGGAGAGCGTGTACAAATAATATTGGTGTCCGAGTTAATTTAGCTAAACGTAACTGTGTTCTGGATGCAACTTGTTCTTTGTGTGGCTCCGGCGCTGAAACGATTCTTCATGCTGTGTTTGAATGCGCGTGGGCACAAGCGATCTGGTCCTCGAGTGAATTTGTGACTTTAATGCGGGAGACTCCGTTATCATCTTTCTCACGCTGGTTGACTTGGCTGCTCGCGCAGGTTCAGAATGACGAGCGATCTCGATTGCTTGCCATGATTTGGTCGATGTGGTATATTCGAAACCTGCTGATTTTCGAGGAACCCCCCTGGTGCTATTATTACTGGAATGCTAAAATGGTGGAAGGGTACGATCGTTACAGAAAGGAACAACGAGTGGTCCATACGTTGCAGAGGTTTAGTGTGAAATGGACTCCCCCTGGAGGGGTTCACAAAGTTCAACACAGATGCCGATGTTTATGCGAACGGAGTTATCAGACTCGGAGTGGTGGACAGAGATTCACAAGGGTGAGTTGTGCTGGTCGGTTGTAAAAGGTGTCATACTGACTGGGGACCTGGTATTGCTGAAGGGAATGAAGGCAGTGGAGCTTGGGCTGGAATTAGCGAGGTGGATTAATTTGGGGTAGGTTGTGCTCGAGAGCGATGCTAGTACTGTTGTCAATGCGGTGCGGAAAGGTCGAGCTAATAGGGAGAGTTTTGAGCTTGTTATTGAGGATTTATTATCCTTTAGGTCTTCCTTTATTAATTTTATTTGGTCCCATGTTAAACGAGATGGTAATACTGTTGCATACCATGTAGCTCAGTTGAGCTCGAGAAGTGGGGAGGAATGTTTGTCTGTTGACTCTTTTCCGGAAGCGATTCTAACGCTAGCGGAAATTGATTTAATATAACAAGTCCCACTTTTCTCTATAAAAAAAAGTTACATATATTTTTATAAATCGTGAAATCCATAAATATCTAATATTACTCCTCAAGTGTTATAATTCTAGTTTTTTTCAATGGATGTCAACGACGAAAATCTCGGATATTAAAAAGTTATGTTAGAATTGAGTTTGTTTGTATTACCAAAAAAATTGAGTTTTGTTTCATGAATACTTATATGACTACGGTTAATTTTATTAAAATATAAGTTTTTTATACGAAAAAGGATTCGCACGTTGGATTTGGATCTGCTTAGCTAAATCTAGATCCAGATTTGTTTCCAAGGTAGTGGATCCATATCCAACGGATCCGAAAATTTGGATCTATATCCAATCCATGCGTGATCTGGATCAGATCCAGGATCCATTGTCATCCCTAGGTATAACTTTCATAATGGTGATGGTGCTCTTACAATGTTTACTTTGAATGATGTGGAGCTTTATTAGCGTTAGTTTAATAATTGAATGTGGACGTTCTATAAATGGATATGTAACCAGTTTAGCAGGTTCTTATCATCCAATGTCTTGTTTTAAGATCAAAAGATTTAGGATAAAGTTTGTACGGATTAATGAAATTCCTCGCGATATCGATTAACATAATAGGTTGTTCATTAATGTAGTCTCGTAAGCTTTCATGTGGCCCGACACACACTTAACACGCAATCTAAAACCATGTACGAAGTGTTACATAAATTACGGAGTACTTCCTTATACTCCCTCCGCCATTCCATTTGATTCTTTAGGTTTATTTTTTCACACTTGTCAATGCATGTTTTCTTTTGTCTATATAGTTTAAAATTTTGATATTTGTAACGCACTCGATTAAACAATTTAAACAAAATCTCACGTGACTATCTTTTATCTGATATGTAGTATATTAGAAATTATATTGACAATTAAAATCATTTATTAATAATCCCTAAAAAATAATTGTAAAGAATCAAATGAAACTGAAAGATAATATATGCAATATCAATATATGATGTTAGAAGATATAGCCTTCAATTTACACGGAATGAATTGTATGAAATTTAATTTGGTGGCTTAGATGCCAAGTTGTGTGTGTTTGTATCTAATGAAATTACTTATTTTAACATTTTCATGTCTGAGTAATAATTTTGTAGTACTTCATATTTTACAAAAAGTTAAAATTTTTAAGTAGTTATTCACAAAGTGATACTTCTTCCTTTTTTTATCTTCCAAATTTCCATGTTTTCCGTCTTTCTATTTTCTCTTCTCATTATAATCAGTCATTTTGGTATTTTTTTTTTCCTTTTCACAATAGTACCCTCACTATTTACTTATAGTTATAACATATTTACATAATAATTCTTTCATATTTATTCCACTTACTATTTCACCCTCACTGTTTACTTAAATTTATCTATTTTATGTTGTAAATTCATTTTTGCAAGAGATAGATAGATAACTTTATAACAATGAATTTCCCAAATATTTTAAAATTATGAACATTTGTGTGTCTTCAACATCTTCATTGACACTTTCACGTAAAAGATTACTAATTACGGAATAGAAAATAAAAATTTATTTTTGATTCCATTTCACACTTAAGATGGTCTAGGACTCTAGGGAGTACTCTACTGGAGTAATTTTTTTTTGTCAAATGCATGAAAATAGAGGAGAAGAGAATTGAACCTAAAATCTCTTATAAAGAGTAACTCAATTTTAATTGCTAAACTAAAACTTTTTCGAGGTGAAAGTACTATGAAGACATGAAATAGAAATAGAGAAACACAAATTCTTACTTAGGGTGATCATATCCATCACAAGTGTGCGACGGATCAAATACTATCCATGTGGGTAGATAAGACAAAAACAAAATATATATCCATATTTTGTCTTTATCTACCACCACATAAATAATATTTAATCCATCGCAAATTTCTTCCATCACAATCGAGACTTGGTGGAAGAGAAAAGGCATTGGGAGTTTGTGGTAGGTAAAAAAACCTAAAGAGGCGGCAAGGGAGAGCATGTAGCAGCCAAAGTGAAGTGAAGAGAAGAGAAGTGTCAAAATTGAGAGGGATGAGATTTGGATGAAGCAACGACCAAGAGTTGACCTTGAAATAATTTTCTAGTGACCACTCGTATTACCACTATGAATTACCACCCTCACCCTCACCCTCACCCTCACTCATTCTACATTTTTTCTCTTGTTCAGCAGCATTGTATTCCCTTCAGTTTTTTTAATTTTAACAACCAGACGAGTCAGTCAGTCTTCCTGAATCTCTTCATCTTCCGTCTGTTGTGTTTTTACATGTACTACCAAATTCAACAACTCACTCTGCTGTTTACAGATATACCACCAACTACTACTACTGCTACTACTCTTTTTTTTTTTACCTGTCGTGTCATCTCTACTTGCATTGCTTTAACTAATTTAGTTATTAAAATCGATATGTATTCAAAGGATCATAATAAAAACTGAATAAATCTAAAAATGGAATATTGTTTTAAAGTCTAAAATTGTAGGAGTATATTATTATTAAATTAAAGAGGTTTTGATATTGAATTTAAATGATTTGATTATATTTACCAAAAAAAAAAAAAGGGAAAGTAAAAAGAAGACGATAAATAAAGATGGGATTGGAGTAGGAGAGTAGGAGTAGTAGGGAGTATTAAAATAAAATCCACCGACGAAATAACAGACGTTACTTTCCATCTCTCTATCTATCTACTGCTGCTACCCGACGACTGACTGACACTCTCCTCCTCCCTCCTCCTCTCCTTCTGTCCTAAAAGATTCTCCCCCCTTTTTCCTTTCCTTTCTTTCTCTCTCAAACCCTAATTATAACCATGCTTCTTCTCTCTCCCCACTTCTCTCTCTAATTATTATACTATTATTATTAGTATTATTTATATTATTTGTATCTTCCCCATTTTACCCTTCCCTTCCCTTCCACCACCACCATGGGCTGCGCCAGCTCCAAACTGGACGACTTGCCGGCGGTGATACTCTGCCGCGAAAGAGTCGACTTCCTCAACCAGTCCTTGCAGCACCGCTACTCCCTCTCCGACTCCCACGTCTCCTACGTCCACTCCCTCCACTCCGTCGGCCTCTCCCTCCACCGCTTCTTCGACTCCGCCTCCACCCTCCCTCCCCCCATCGTCACCAAGCTCCCCCCCTCCTCCCCCCCTCCGCCTCACTCCAACAACGACGACCACCTCTCCCACTCCGCCTCCTCTTCTGGCTCCCACCTCCACTTCCACTCCGACTCCGACTCCGACCACCACCACGGCCACGGCCACGGTCATATCGAGGATATTTCCGATTCCGGTTCCGATATTGGCTCCCCGGGTCATCACAACCGGGTCATGTACGAGCCCCCGGGTTTTGGTCCTGGTCCGGGTCCGGGTCCTGGTTCAGCGTATCCGTACCCGTACCCTTATTCCTACCCGAATAGTGGAGTGGGTGAAGGGGGAGGAGGAGGGGGGTTTATGCAGATGAATTATATGAAACGGCATGTAACCCCCTCGGTATCCTATGAACAAAGGCCTGTTTATGAAACTATACAACAATTCGGGGAAGCCTCTTCGTCTTCTTCATCTCATGCCACGCCTTATTACTACCCAAATCAGCCTCCTCTGTACCAGAGTAATGTTAATAATAACAACAATCCCTACGGTTTCATGAACTACGGGGGTGAGAACGGGGCGGGAGTTGGAGTTCCGCCGCCGTACGCGCGTGGAGGTGGAGGTGGAGGAGGCGCGTCCACGTCCAAGGCTGCGGCGGTGATTCCGCCGCCTCCGCCACCGGCGACGTCCGCCTGGGATTTCTTGAATCCGTTTGAGAGTATAGAGAGTAGTTACCCGCCGTATACCCCGAGTAGCCGGGATTCAAGGGAGGTGAGGGAGGAGGAAGGGATACCTGATTTGGAAGACGAGGATTTTGATCACGAGGTTGTTAAGGAAGTGCTTCACAGTCATCAGAAATTAGTTGACGAATCGCATATGAATCGACCCTCGACTAGCAGCGGTGGAGGAGGAAAGGGTGGGGAGAGGAAGAGTGATGTGAGGGAAGTGGAGAGTATTGGGAGTATTAGTGATGATGACGAGGATGAGGGTGGTGGGGGGATTAGGGAGGTGGGGGAGACGGGCAAGGGGGAGAATGCGGTGGAGTACGAGGTGAGGATGGTGGACAAGAAGGTGGTTGGGGTGGAGTCGGAGCAGAAAGGTGGCGGCGGTGGTGGTGGTTCTGGGGGTGGAGGGTTTAAGAGTGTGTATGAGGTCGTTAAGGAAATTCAACTTCAGTTTGAGAGGGCTGCGGCATCTGGTGATCATCTTACTAAGGTTCTCGAAGTTGGGAAACTGCGCTACCATCGCAAGAACCCTGCTTTCCAAGGTTTAACGTTTGACGGGTTTTTACGGCTCAATTTGTGTTTGTTTCATAGTAGCTGTTTGTATCTCTCTATGCTTGTTTGGTTTGCTGCCAGTTAAAGATGGTTCGTTTTCATTGTTAAATGCAGTGCTCTGACTACGTTTTACTGCTTAATTTGGTGGGTAATTTCTTGAAATGGGGGAGTTTCTGCTACATTTATGTGGTTTTACTGCTTGATTAGGTGGGTGAACTCTAAATGCTGTGACTAATTGCTGAAAGTTTTGGTCTTTTCCTGTTTACCAATTGCTGATTCTTTTGCTGTGCTGCCATTGAAGATTGTTCCTTTTTCACTGTAAAATGTTGTGTTTATGCTTGAACTCTGTGATTTAACTGCTTAATTAGATGGGTGTGGTGGATGTTGTGATTAATTGGTGAAAGATTTAATTTTTCTCCCCTGTTATCATTCCTTGCTTAGTTTGTGTTTGATTCGTATTCTGTTTCACTTTATGACGTTTTGTTACGCTGCCATTGAGGGGTTGTTGCTGTTCGTCGTTAAAGCTGGTGTTTTTGCTTGAATGACTTGATTTGGCTGCTTAATTAGGTGGGGAATGTGTCGACGTAGTGGTAATGTGATGAAAGATGTGATTTTTTCCTGCTATTGGGTGGGAAATTTGTCTTGTTTTGACTAATTGGTGAAGGGTGCGATCTGTGTGCTCAATTGTGCTGGAAAGTTCCCTTAACTTTTAGCTAAGTGGTTTCTCTATGGCTAATAACTTTAGTTTATGTAACAGTTTCTTCCAAGATGTTGAATGTCATCACTCCATCATTGCCCTCTATCTCAAAAGATTCCGAGGCTTCAGTGGATGGTGATGAGGATGTGCAGCTGAGATCATTGAATCTTTCTGCTTCATTGCAGAAGCTTTACTTGTGGGAGAAGAAACTCTATGAGGAAGTCAAGGTATGGTTCGTCATTAGCATTATACAAGGATGTACGCGATGAGCGATACAGCGTTCTAGTTGTTGAATTTGACTTATTATGTTTGATTTTGGAAAGGAATTTGTTTGTTATAGGAGTATTGAATGTTGTTTAGCCTAGGAAATATCTATCTGTGAAGGGACTTTTATATGAACTAATAATGCCCATATGTTGGCTGTCCTTTCTGCAATCTACCTTGCCATCTAAATTTATAATTTAAGCCTTGACTGCCCTTTCAATTACTTAACCAGGCAACAATTCTATACAAGTATTCGTTGTTAAGTAGTTTCGTGATTCTGCGTCAGCAAGAAATGATTTTTAGTGCCTAATATTTTGGCCTTGCGTATGAATTCTTACTAAACTGCAACAAACTTTGGGTCTCTTTTTTTTTTTTTTCTGGAGTACTGGGAATTCTTATCTCTTTTTAAAATAGAGTGATAAATGCTGTAGTTGTTGGGATACTCCGTTGAACAGTGACTTCGACTAATTGTTGTTAATGTGATTTTTCCCATCAATAATCAACCCATCTCTGCCTTCTCTTATCGCCTTGACATCCTTGTTTTTACAGGCTGAAGAAAAAATGAGGGTTTCCCATGATCGGAAGTTGAGAAAATTGAAGCATATGGATGAAAGAGGTGCCGAACCCCATAAGATTGAATCAACAAAAAGCGTGGTGAGGAGTTTGTCCACAAAGATAACTATAGCAATTCAAATTGTTGATAGAATATCAGCTAAAATAAGCAAGGTCAGAGATGAGGAATTGTGGCCACAGTTGAATGCCTTAATCCTAGGGTAAGTTGGTTTATCATCGAAGCTCCACATATTATAATCGATCACCGCTTTGTCTACACTTATTTGATCTTCTATTTTGCTTGATTCAGGCTAAGCCAGATGTGGAAAGATATGCTTGAGTGCCACCGCAGTCAGTGCCAGGCTATTGATGGAGCAAGGGGCCTAGATGCCATTGCATTTCCTGATAACCCTAGTGACATGCATCTCGAAGCCACTTTACAGCTCGAGCATGACCTTATTAATTGGACGTGCCGGTTCACAGATTGGGTCAGTGCCCAAAAGGGTTTTGTGAGAGCATTGAACAGTTGGCTATTCAAATGTCTGTTCTATGAACCCGAGGAAACAGCTGACGGACCAGCTCCTTACTCTCCCGGTAGGGCTAGAGCTCCTCCCATCTTTGTGATTAGTAATCAGTGGAATCAATCATTGGAAAGAATATCAGAGACTTCCGAGAAGGATGTGATTACTTCTATGCGGGTTTTCGCTATGATGGTTTTGCATTTTAGAGAACGCGACAAAGGAGAGATGAAGCAAAGGATGACAGCGAACAGGGATATCGAGAGGAAGGTCAAAAATCTCGACCGAGAGGATGTAAGGATGCAGAAAGAGATACAGGCATTAGAGAAGAAGATGGAACTAACTTCCGGAGCAGCAGATGGTCTCTCGTTGTCTGGTCATGTGGTTTACCAGAGCGACACTAGCAGTAAGACGAGCTTACAGGGTGGTTTGAGGAGCATATTTGAGGCTTTGGACAGGTTTACTGCTGACTCAGTGAAAGCTTATGAGGAGCTCCTTCAGCGCACCGAAGAGGTTGTCGCCGCACACAGAACAGTTTCTTAGTACAAACATATTGAAACTGCTGCCAAAGGGCTAATTGGCCTCAAACATACCAGAACCCGAAAAGCACCTGAAATGAAGCTGAGGCCTTTGACCAAATCTGAAAATCGGTTAAATCACCAAACCCAAAATGACCGTATTCTACCCAAATTGTGTGATTTGGCTTAATAGCCGCAACTGGGAAGTGACCCGATAGCATCCAACCCAAACCATCCGACCTTATGAACCATTTGCCAGGTAGCTGGTTGTTGGGACAATGCTTATTCACAGATGCTGAAAATTCTGCCAGGTATCTAATATCCTGTTCAAATAAAGCTCAAAGATGTGTTGTTACATCTATGCAGTGAAGCTTGCTTCACAATTGTGCATGGTGTTTTGTTAGTATTAACTTTGAGCTGCGGCTAAAGATGGGAAAGCTGCATCGTATCCTTGGCAGGTAAATCTGAAGCAACCTAAAGTTTTGTAATAATAGGAGTTGTAATGTAGATTTAGATTATTATTATTATTATGGGTTTTTCTGGGCATAGTGGACATAAGTCCTCCGTAGTTGCCCAGAGAGTTGGAGGATGTCATGTCATGTCATGTATATTTTCATATAGAAGCATTTTAGGGGAGATTTCAGGTCAGAGTTATTTCCTTGTACAGCGTCTTCAGAAATTGAGAACATAATTTTATACAGACTTCTGCTACACTTGCTCAATATTTCCTCCCTTATTTTACTTTTATTCTCGCGTTTATGATGAAGAAAATGCTGTATTTCTGTTGAGGAATTCTTATGCGTAAATACTCGATTTTGACATCGACTGGGCGGTTTCTTAGTTCTCATGACAACCTACGAGGCTGCCATGCGTGAGTGTGAACCCGGTGCTAAACTGGGCGGACTTGTATGGGGGGCTGATCACATGGAATGGGGGGTTTTGGTGGGAGTGGAATGAGATGAGGTCTCATTATCAAAGGACAAGTAGTCTAGTGGGTAGTTTGGAGATAAGCGTATGGTAAAACACGTTGGAAATATGTATAGAGTAAGGTCCCAACTCCAATTATGATTCATTGGAAAACGAAAGGACTGGACTCGACTGTCCTTATTGTTACGTCTCCCCCACACTTTAAGTGGCTTACATCTGTGTTTTGGCCTCTCCCTCCTATACAACCCCTACATCCAAGTTTAACTACCACTCATATTTCCAGCTTCTTCATTGTTATACAGCCTTAGAGATGCAAGTGACTCATGTCGTCCCACCAATGTCCGGAGGAAAAAGATACGGTTCAGGCACAGAGGAGAAGTAGGGCGGTCTAGGCATGGCCCACTGCATGTGGCGTGTCCTGCCGTCCCGTCCCGTCCCGAATAAATACATCAAATTTAGGCTTGTTTCTTTGAATTTGGGTCGTGCCAAATCGTGTCGTGCTTGGGCCAGGCACGTTCACTCTTTTCAAACATCGGTCCAGGCATGGCCCATGACGTTGTGCCGCGCCACGGTGGCCTCATGCCTTATTGGACCACGAGGCGTGTTAAAACCCCTGCGTGGCCCACTTCCATCTCTAGCCAGCATTTTTGTAATTGTGGGTGCAATAGTTAGAGTAGAAATATCTAAGAAGTAAAAAATTCATGTGGAAGTGAAATTGAAAATTGATGTTGAATAGAAATATTACAATAACTACGTTTATCTGAATATATATATACACACATTGTTTTTTTTCCCTACAAGTTTAAGGTTATCTTTATGTTGATATTGAAACTGTGGTGATCACCGGATTGTTCATGGCGACCCTAATCACCTTGTCGTCCCACTTCTCCTGAGCAGGATCATATAGACTGAGCCGACTGTTCGACTGGAACAAAAACTTGCCATTGTCAAGGACACAGATGAGCTTCAATGGCACATCGATATTGAAATCTTTGACGACAGCTAATTGTGTCCAAGAGTCTTGCACTCCGTACTTGTTCATCACCCAAATCTCAACGCGGTCACTACTCCCACGCACCTCATGGCTTGCCAGCATACAAAGGCACCCACAAACTACGCCTAACTGTCCTATGCTCAAATCCTTGTCGTAGGGCATCGGAACTGATTCAAACTCCTCCTTGTCTAGATCAAACCGCACAATCTTGTTACTTCTACTTACCATCCAGTGTATTGCATTATTCAGTACCACGGGGTCACTCAAGTACATAATTTGCTCCAATATCTCGTTATTATACACATCGCTCTTGTGACTATAAATTAGTCTCCAAGTATCATCATTAGTACCGCTATTTATTGTAAGAATCTTGACTGTCAACACCCGTCTAGTAACCATGTCGATCTCGGACCTTAAGACCTTATACCGTCTGCTGCAAGGGCTATAACCGAGGTCGTACCTAATAGATAAACCTTTTTGTTGTTGGAGTAATTGGTCAGGACCAAGGATCAAGTAAGTTCCAGTAAAGAGGCTAATGAGGCGTAAGGATTCTGAAATATAGTCGCCATGGTTGTGAATGACACGGCCAAGAACCACTTCGTCACAAGAAGCGACAATGCTGAGATCTTGAGTCGGGTTTTCATGTATGTGGACGAAATCCATTAGGTCAAGTTGTTTGGTTAAGACGATCTTATGATCGTTTTCAATGTACTCAATTAGGGAGGCGTACTTGGTAGATGTAGACAAGAAGAAAGTGCACTTAATATTATTGTTAGGTGGGTTATATAAACGCTGCACTATGGAATTTAGAGGCAATCTTGTGAGTAGAACCATTAGAATCTCGCTTAAAAACATTTTATCTTTGATAAACTAGATTTACCCTCATCAGCTTTTGTTTATGCTCCATCAATATAACACTCCCAATTGGTATTTATACAAGGCCAGAATTTCCTGACGATAAATAGGAGTGTAATCTCCTACTACGACTATCATTAGGATAATATAAAGGACTAGTTCTAAATAAAATAGGATTAGACCGATTACAAGTTTACAACCAACTTAATTCTAACGCTTTTTATATGTCTATTGTCTTGACGACTTGACTTATATCGTAATTTTTTCTACCTAGTGACGAGAGAGTATGCAATCGTTATCTTTTTACTCCCTCCACCTCATAATGTTCCCCCATATTTCTTTTCTAGACACTTTGGATGACAAAGTGCTAATTTTTCTTACATTATTGTACCTTTTAATATTATTTTAAATTTTTCTTAATCCATGGGGCACATATAAAACCAGAGATGGTATTAATTATTAATTATTATTACGTATTTAGTCATATGGTATAAGGGTTAAATTAGTTAATAAGATTATCATGAAACCTTTCAAATGAGTGGAAGTTACTAAAATAATAAACTACTCTTACGTAATACCATGCCACTCGAGAATTTGTATAAATCTAATTACGTACGGTTTATTGGATCAATGTGGGGATTGGGGGAATGGAGGGTATGTACACAAAGTCTACAGTGGTCTAGAGAATATACTGCCTGCCTCACCAGTCTTCTTAAGCGTGTAGCTTATGGGTTGGTGGAAGATACTCGTTCTAATTTAATTTATTATTCCCAACCCAATTCACGTTAATTTTAGATGCAACTTATTCTAATCAAACAATTAAACACGTAATTAAGACATCCTACTAATTAATTAATTCATGGGACCGTATATTTGTTGTTCGTTGAGGAAGAAGACATGTCTCTTGTTCCTACTTTTGTTTGATCGTGTTCCGTCATCCTAAACAGAATAATTCCGTGGGATTATTACTATTAGTTCACATAAACCTACCCAACATACCTACATATTGGATTTATCCTTGCTTCATTAATCAATTACAGATTCTTATTCCCATTTTCCTTTGACTAAATCCTCTCATCTTTCATCATATATATATATATATATATATACCACATTCATCACTAACATACATCACCAACTCCATACCATACAATCAAAAACATTAACATTCGACTCGAAAAATGTCTAGTAACAACCACTTTCGATCGATTAGCTTACCAACGAGCTGTCATCCTATATCGACTCAATTCGATGAGCAATTAAGCCGATTGTTATCATCCAAAAATACAACGACTTCGTGTTCATCTTTGGCTCAGAGTTTAGTATGCCTTATAAGCCTTTACGACTGTGTCGATGAGCTTCTACTTCGTCCTGCAAACCAACAAACTATATCGAAAAATAGCCAAGAGAAGTGGGTGGACAATATTCTCGAAGGGTCGTTGAAGCTTTTGGATGTCTGTGACGTGGCTAGGGACGCGTTGTTCTCAATGAAGGAATGTCTACAATGCGTTGAGTCGAAGCTCAGAAGGTCTAATAGTACTGACATCTCTGAGTATCTAAACAGTCGAAACAAAGTGAAGAAGGGAATCAGACAGTGCTTGAAAAACATGAAGAAAAGTATGGACAGAATCGAAACAAGCAGTAGTTTAGACAGTGTTTTTATGAATGTTGACATTGTAACGACTGATGTACTAAAGGCTCTGTTGAGTCACATAGCTGGTGTGAAGTCGGAGTCGAGCAAAGGCAACGTGTCTTTGGTTGTAAGATTAGTCCGCCAGTTTTCTGACATGGATAATAAAGCCGGGGGTTGTAGCGAGTTTAGAGGGGTTGATGCTCAGCTGAGGGACTTGATCTGTCAGAAGAAGAGCGGAATGAACGCGATCCAGCAGGTGGAGAAAGTGAGGGGTAGAGTAATGAAGTTGGAATCTGAAGTTGAAGAGATTTGTGAAGCATTAGAATGTTTGTTTAGATATCTTGTTAAGACTAGAGCCACTCTGCTTAACCTTCTTAGTAACTAGATTCAGATCGACAAAATTCTTTCAAGTTTGAACATCGATTGTACAGCAGGAGTACTGTAATTAATCACAGTAGTCCAAACACGAAAGATGTAGCGACTTATGTATTCCTATTACGGAGTAATATTTTTTATCCTCGAATTCTTGTGAATGTTGTGATATCCTTTCTTAATCACCGTTTGTATATCGTAGTATCTGACTTTGGAATGACAAGTAACTCAGTCAGTTGGCATAATTTTCATTACTATCATACCAAAACACTCACTGCATCTGGTCTGAAGACGAAAAGTATTGCATTGTGCAGTGCATGAATGACTGGCCAACGACGGAGTTACATGGAACTCACTGGTTATCCTAAAACTCTACAGTTTTCGGAAAAAAATGTTCTTTTATATTGTTCAAGGTTGCACAAATCAAAAAACAATTCAGCATGAAACCTTATATGATCAAAAGGGATAAATGACACAGATTAGATGAATTCTTGCTCAACCCCTGCGACAAACAATGATAACGAGTTCATAGGACGGATAATCAAGTACTCCGTTAACAATAGCATCAATAATTAATTAGTACAGAGTAATATATATAATACGTAAGCGACATGGACATGGTTGATGATGATCGAGATGGTTACCTACAGGGAAGCATATGGCTGTCATGTTGGAATGTAGGATCAAGCTGTCAGTTATTTTAAACAACTGCACCAAGAAGGCATTGACTAGACTACTCTATATTCAAGGAATTCCAATCATAATGACACTAAATAAATTGGTAATGTCAAAATCAGTCGTGCATATATTATATGGTAGACGCACCGCACCAGCCACATCTCTGCTCAAATTTTGCCACTTCATTTTGCTTCGTTTTCAGGGGACACTGTGTATTTTACCACTCGTGCGTATCGCGTCTATTGGAATTTCGAATTCTGAATTCTGGCTGTTGCTAATTAAGGATAATGTATAGATAGAGATAAGGTAAAGGCCAATCATTCATGAGAAAGACAGATATCACACAATTTGATTTACTAAGCTTAGTTTTGTGAGGGTGAGGGTGAAGCTGACTGAGTTGTTGTTTCACCAGAGAAACCATTTTATGCACAGATTTATGAGGGTGACTGTCTATCTCACCATTCATCCAGTTCTGAAGCAAACACATGCTGTCACTGGTTGGTTATCAAACCCGACACAGCAGTGCATTGCTTCTGAAACTGCTGAGTACCTCAAAACCCAAAAAACTACAAAAAGGACATACAGTCCAAAAGTGCCTGCAAGCTAAGGTATCAAACCAGCTCTAAAGAAGCACGACTGAAATAACATGAGTGGCCTTATAAATGATGTTGAAGTAACGACAGTCGACAGTTGATTGTATCAAAGCCTTGTTGTCTTACTTTGGTGGGGTGGTCGCGAAAGAAGTATTCAATCACAAGTCCGAGGAGGTAGGATCCATAAAACGGATCCGAGGCTGTTGATGCTACTCTGTCTTTGATCTCCGTGAAGAAGAAAACCAGCATTAACTCGAGGTGAAACTAGATTCTGACACATCCTTATTAATTACGTACTCCGTAAAAAACTATAGTTACTGATTTTGTACAGAATGTAGATGAGATACTATACACAAAGTGAACACAAATACAACAATTTACCCTATAGTACTCTGTCGATTCTGTTTTAACTTTTATTATATTCATATTCATACATACAGATACAGTATAATTAACTTTGGTAGAAACATGGATCTCATTGCTACTCAACGGGGATCATAACCTCATTAGTCTTAAACATAGACAGAATCCAAGTAGGATTATACCTAGCCAATACATAATCCCCAACTATCCTAAACCCATCATTTTCCAACCCTTGCTTAAGCACCTCCACTTTCTCCCTAACCACATCATCACTCGCAAACCCGCCGAACTTAACCACTCCATACTTCCTCTCCCCTTCCTCCCTAATCACCACCCTCTCGTCCACCGGCTTCGGCACCTCCTCCACTCTCTTGTACTTGGACGGCAATGTAAACTGCATCGTCACCATCTCATCACCACCACCGCTGCTACTACTTTCACTCTTGGTCAATACTGGAACTGTCATGGCGATTTTTTCTGAGGTGAGGACGGGGGACGTCATGGCGATTTTTTCCACTTTGGTGTTGTTGGGTTTGGTGAATACGCCGATATATTGGGCTAGGACTGAGAAGCCACCATCTTTGTCGTTGTTCTTCATTTGGGATGGACGGTATGTAATTTCCGCGACGACTGAGGGTACAAATTTGCGGATTTCGTAGACGTTGGTTGATTTCAGGACTTCATATTTCGGGGTTTCAACTACGATTTTCCCGAATGCTAATCCCATTTTGAACAGTGTGATGTTAGGATGCGTTAATTATAATTTCAACTTATGGATAGATTGAATTTATAGGCGAGGAAGTGGAATTGATGGAGGTGGGTGGAGCTGTCTAAGTTTGAACAGAAGACTAGTTGGATGAAGAATGGTATGATCTGAGTAAATGGGTGGCTATGAATGGGAGACAGTCGTGGTGTCTTTCCCTCCCGCCATTTCCTTCCCATCCCAAATTAAACAAACAAACTTTCTTCTATAGGACTCCTTACCCACATAAAATTTATCAATGTGTCCGTGTCACATCGGATACAAGTTAAGTCAAAGTCAAAATATTGACCCGTCACGTAAAAACTAAAATATTGTAAATTTAATTTGGACCAAAATTAAATAAAATAGTTTATTTTAGTTATTTTAAATAAAACCGTCTCATAAAGTGATAAAACTCGTTAAATGGGTCAAATCTACTTAAATGGGCCAGACCCATCAAAACAGATCCAATTGACTTCAAAGTAGGGGTGTTCACCGGTCCAAACCCGGACTGGACCGGTTTGACCCGCGGACCGGAAACCGTAAAAACCCAAACCCGCGGACCGGACCGGTTAACAAAGAAACCCGGACCGGACCGGACCCTCTTAAGACCGGACCGGACCGTAAAAATACACTAAATTTGATATTTTTTTAAAGTGTGGACCGGACCGGGGACCGATTACCAACTTTTTTGGGACCCGGAGACCGGACCGGTACGTGCCCCGGTCTGGACCTTACGGTCCGGGTCAACTTTTGAACACCCCTACTTCAAAGTCCAAGTCCAGTAAAACCCTAGGGTTTTCAGATGCTCATTTGTCTATAAATAGCATCATTGTGAAGATGAAAAGAGGAAGAAAAACGGAAACTAGAGATCGACTTATGAGACTCTCTTTAGTAATCTAACTCCTTCAAATCCCGAGAACTAGAGATCGACATACAAAGTAGAAGACTAGAGATCGACCTCTTCGTCTCTCTAAAAAACAAGCAATTGTTCTTCGAGGATCCCAATGTCAAGCACTCGAAATCGTGCAGTCATCCAAGGAGTAAAGGATATCAAGGCCGACTACTTATCTTCACCAAGTCAAGTCCATCAAAGGAGATCAAGTCCGACGACCCTCCTCTTAAATCAACCGCTCCCTTCAAATTGACGTAAAGCATCTCAAATCGTGCTTTCAAGAGTGAAAGAAGCGACATATCATCAAAGAAAACCAAGTCATCTAGTCAATCTTTCAGAACCGTCATTCAAATCTAGTGAAGATCGAATCAGTGGATCAGATTAGAAATTGTACCCGAAATATTTAAATTCTACTCCCTCTGTTTCATTGATATCTACCACATTTTCTTTTTCAACCATTTCTTTGATTTCTTCCACTTTCCTTTTTTCTATCATACTTCTCTCTTACCTAAAAACCCACTTATTTTACTCCCTCTCTACTTTTACTTATTTTATTATTTTTTTTAAGAAATGTGTCACTTTTAAGGTGGAAGAAATCATTCAAACGGAGGGAGTAGTAAAATTATTTTGTTACCATATTTGTGTTTTTGTTATTTAATTACAGAACCACAAATTTGTTGTTAAAGACTCATACTTACAAAGTTAAGAAAAAACACAGTTTCCTTTATTTAACGCCACGATAGTCAATGTTAATCTCACTTACGTTTACGATCCATCTCCGTTTTGTGGTTATAACTGTTCGTATACTACCTTCGATTTTTAATATTTGTCTCATTTAATGAATACGGAGTATATGGATGGAATCTTATATTGAATTGTTAACATTTGTCCCATTTAATGAATACAAAGTATATGAGGAGAATATTATATTGAGCTGAGATAGGACAAACATTAAAAAATCGGAAGGAGTATTACTCTTTTAAATAATACACTAGTACTGTAGTACAAATATTACGTAATATTCACATGCATGGTTATCTAATTCTACATTTTTCTATCTAAATATTCCTTCTGTTCCAATCAATTTCTATTTAACCCGAAAAACGTGGATAATAACTTTCAAATTCGGTCATTTCGAAAAACGTGAGATATGCAGCTTGTCATCATGATAATATGACTTGTATAACATAAAATAACTGACGGTTGTTAAAAAACTCTAAAATAATTTGACTTTTGAGTGTGTCTATATATATATATATATATCGAAGATTTCCCCCTATTTCGACGATACTCGAAAGATAATCGAATTTTTTTAAAAGCGTTTATTTGTAACCGCACGTAAGTTCTATTACTTTTACAATATATAGAGTAATTATCGTGTGAATTTTGAGACATTTAATTTCGAAATCAAATCAACCTAAAAAACATAGATAATAACCTTCAAATTCGGACGTTTCAGATGATTTTTAGAAAAATGTAAGATATTCTGCTTGCTATCTAAATATGACATGTATTTATTGTTGTTAGCCCTTGGATCAACTTGAGATGGATGGTTGAGATGCTGCTATGTTTATTTATTTTTCAAAGAAGAAAAACTCAATTATTTCTCCTTGTCACCCAACATCATCAACCACCACCACTCAACACTACCGCTGCCACCATCACCCATGCGCCGGCCACCACCACGTCACCGACGACCACCATCACCACCACGTCGCCGGCGACGACTTTTAAATTTATGGGTTTTAGTATTAAGTTACAAAATTAAGGGTTGAAGTTACCAAATTACGAGTTAAAGTTACATAAATTTAATTTTCAGATGGTTTGTGGTAAAGTGAAAAAGTGTAACTTTATACCCATTTCGTGTAACTTTAAGCACTTTTCGTGTATCTTTAAGCTTGTGTAGATAGGATTAATTAGGATTAAGTCACTACTTAATAAGGCATTAATTTCTCCTATGATATTAATTGGTCTTCCGTTAAACACGAATGAAGAGTAGTTTCGTACGGCCTTTTCAGCTCCTTTGTTTTGCTGAATGCTACTTCCTTAGAAAACAAAAATAGGAATTGGACTTGAATGTAAATGATGTGTTGATACGTTGAAGAGTATTTCTGATTCAATGTTGGAGTACTTGAATGAGTAATTAAAATATGTATTTTGTTGTGTTTTGTCTAATTTATACAGAGAAAACTGCTTTAATATGGCATCACAAAAGAAGAAGAAGCTTGTTGTAAAGGATACGGAAGTCCTAGCTGACTTCATCTCCTAAAAGAAAAATAAGCTCCGTAAGCGTCCTTTGAAACGAAAGGTGAGGCGATGGGAAAATCTTCCAAGAAACGTTCTAAATCATTTGTTACAATTAAAACAAATGGTGAGGGATTAGCAAAACCACCACAAATATAAATTTTATACTGTATTTTGTTAACTTTTCATGCGTTAGCCTTATTTTGTTAACATATACTGGATGTGAGTTATTAGACTAGTGGTACTAATCAGATAGAATTTCACAGGTTAAAGAGGAAGCTTGATGGTTGGTTCTTGGTGACGGTATATCATCTGAACTGTTCGCGTTGAAGAGAGTTTCATTTAGTAATCACCTGGTGACATATAAATTTGCCATCAACTGCTTCCATTAGTCCAGGCCAAGTGCTTTTCTTCTCTTGTTTTTTTTTTTTTTTTTTTTTTTTGCCAACGATACAAACCATCCTACAACAAATTTAGAGCATTAACCATTAAGGTCTCCGCTCTATTGTTTAGGAGTCGAAATACAACATAATAAAACATTAATGTAAAATATACTAATAGCGGACTAAAAGAAAAAAGATCATAACGCCCAAGATCAACAAGTTGGCAATGAGCAGTAGAATGGACACGGGAATCAGCACACTTCACACCGTCTTGGTTGATCAATCCAATAGACTGCATACTCCTCTGAACGGATAAGTAACAATAACAAGCCGCACTTACGCCACTAGGACGTAGAAAGGAAACGGGGAAAAACAGGTCAAAGGACCAGTCCCAGATGGAGATAGAACTCCTGCTTCTTGAAGATTGAACAAACCGGACAAAAGACCATTGATCCAAAAGGAGAAGCCAACCAATGAGCGGAAATGAGAACCATCCCTCACCCATATTCGTACCCTTAGACACCAAATAGTAGAACTCCGAGGTGATACCAACGTAAACTTGACCTAGAGTCTTCATTATTATTAAGAACGAAAGTAACATCATAAAACTAACAGAACTCATAGAATTAGATGGAAATCCACCACCACACCCAACCACACAACACCAAATCCAACCTAACTCCAAGTCAATCAAACACCGATCGATTAACATCAATGAAAAGACCACACCAAGAAACAATCCCACTGATCACATGTATTATGAGCCGGTCACCGCCCACGACAAGAAACAGAAAAAGGTCGAGAGACAGAAAAGCTCAATCCAAAACCACCCGAAAAGAACGACAGGAACGACCGTCAAACTCAACCAACCAACAAAGCACCCAACCGAAATCCGAGACCCTCTTCACCCTAAACCTAAAACGACCCATATAAGGAAGATAGAGTCCCATAGAGTCTTACATAGGGCTACGGTGGGGGAGGGGGGCGAGGGAAGGGGGATCACCTAGCCAGCCATGCAAGACAATACAGGACCAAAGGAGAGAAGACCAACGGAAAAATTCAACAACTTACTCGAGATGGGGGAGGGGGGTGAGGGGATGGGGGAACATCTCTAAAAACTGAAGAAAAATTCCACATGCAAGAGAAACAACAACCTTGACACGAAAAAGAAATTGAAATGACCAGGAATTGATTTCGTCACATTGGCAAATCTAATTCTTCTCTTGTTGTGTTCACATTTCTACACTCCATTTGCTGATGATCAAACTCTACATACCCCTTTTTTTAGTACTGTTTTCCGTCTGTCATTTTTTATTGTTTATATTATCTGTGAGGGGTAACTGAAGGTAAATAGACTCATAAATGTCAGTTTTTGGTTAATTTTTGTGATCATAGCTTGTATCATTTTTTTCCTAATTGTGTTAGAAATCATTGATGGCACAATGCAAAGATGGAGGGATAGCATTATCCAAAGGCCGTGATGACATTTAGCTGCAACTATTAGAATATGCCAATATTCTCTCCTTATTTGTTGTATATTGTTACTTTGTTAGTCATATTTAGTCAAGCGTATATCTTAATTAGTCAATAGCTCCTTAATTGTAGGGATTGACATCCCGTATACTTGGTAAATATCCTTGCTATCTTAGGATTAGTCTTTTGTATATATAGAATCCTTGTAATCGTTTAATGACAGGCAAGATTATCCATTCATCATCAATCTTATAATATTATTCATTCATCATCATTCTTATATGGTATCAGAAGGTACACGATTCTCTACCGCTTCCACTTTCTAACTCAATCTCTCTGTATTTGCCTCCCACTGCAATCATGAGTTCATGACAAATGACGACATCCCTACCTCAAAATCATCTTTCCATCCTGCCTATTCCGTGTCTAATATCAAAAAATTTGTGCAAATTACCCTTGAGACGGAAAACGTCCACTACGCATCGTGGGCTGTGAGCTGTTCTTGAACACGGCAAGTGCTTTTGATGTCCTTGATCATCTCGTCCCTCCTAAAGACAAGGTGATCGATTCCACATATCACTTCTTAGCTACTGACCCGTCACCTTATGTCTCTCACCTAGTTGCCACCTCTTCACCTCACACACAACCAGCCACCCTTGTTCAGGCTAGCCCTTCGACCACACCCACGCCAAACAGAACCCCATCCTCCGCGGCTGCCGCGGACCCTACCTCCCTTCCGTCTGCCTCGACCCCAGCCACTACAGACTCCCCTTCACCACCTCTGACTCCGCCTTCGGCCACACCCGACGTGTCCACCATATCCCCCCCTCCTCCGTCACCTCAAATGGCCACCCGAGCTCAACATGGTATTTTCAAACCCAAGCCCATCTTTTATTCATGTACCACAACTTCCTTGTCACCCATCTCAAAAAGTCCTATTAACGCACTTAATGACCCCAATTGGAATCATGCTATGAAAGATGAATTTGACGCGCTCATTAAGAATAAGACTTGGGTACTTGTGCATCGGCCTCCTAATGTCAATATTACGAGATGCATTTGGTTGTTCAAACACAAATTTAAAGCTAACGGTGATTTGGAGCGATACAAAGCTCGGCTTGTTGTCAATGGCAGGTCTCAACAGGTGGGTGTTGATTGTGATGAAACATTTAGTCCCGTGGTCAAACCTGCAACTATTAGAACCGTCCTTAGTCTTGTCGTGTCCAAAAAATGGTCCATTCATCAGCTTGATGTAAAAAATGCCTTTTTACATGGCCACCTTGCTGAGACGGTCTATATGCACCAGCCTCCTGGGTTTCGCGATCGGACTATGCCCGATCATGTGTGTCTTCTAAAATCTAAAGAAATCTCTATACGGCCTCAAACAAGCGCTACGGGCGTGGTACCAACGGTTTGCTACCTACGCTTCTTCTATTGGTTTTTCCCATAGTAAAACCGATAACTCCTTATTTATTTATAGCAATGGTACTAATATGGTCTATCGTCTCCTCTATGTTGACGACATTATATTGACCACATCTACTACATCTCTACGTGATGAAATTATGGCTCTTTTCCGCTCAGAATTTGCTATGACGGATCTTGGCCCACTCAATTTTTTCCTCGGTATTGCTGCTATCCGGCATAGTCAAGGGTTCTTTCTTCATCAAAAGAAGTATGTCGAGGACATTATCTCGCGGGCCAACATGGTCTCCTGCAAACCAGCCCAAACTCTGGTCGAAACAAAGCCCAAACTTCCTGTTGCTGCTGGCCCACTAGTCGCGGACCCGACCCTGTTCCGCAGCTTAGCAGGGGCCCTACAATATTTGACATTCACCCGCCCCGACATTTCTTACGCGGTCCAAAAAATTTGCATACATATGCACGATCCTCGGGAGTCTCATTTCGGTGCTCTTAAACGGATTATCCGCTATCTCCGAGGTACGTCACATTATGGCTTACATTTGACCGTCTCACCCACTACATCTCTCATTGCGTATACTGATGCCGATTAGAGTGGGTGTCCAGATTCGTGTCGGTGCACTTCCGGGTATTGTGTTTATTTGAGTAACAATTTAATTTCATGGTCCTCTAAACGGCAACCAACCGTCTCGCGCTCAAGCGCGGAAGCCGAGTACCGCGGCGTGGCTAATGTTGTAGCGGAGTCATGTTGGATCCGTAACCTCTTACTAGAACTTCACTGCCCCATTAGCAAGTTCACTATTGTTTATTGTGACAATGTCTCGGCTATTTACTTATCTGGTAACCCGGTCAACCACCAACATACAAAACACATTGAAATTGATATTCATTTTGTTCGGGAAAAGGTTGCCCTCGTTCAGGTTAAGGTACTCCATGTTCCATCTCGGTATCAATATGCGGATATCTTTACTAAAGGTCTGCCCAAGTTTCTATTTGACGATTTTCGGTCTAGCCTCAACGTTCGCCCTCCTCCCGCTTCGACTACGGGAGGGTATTAGAATATGCCAATATTCTCTCCTTATTTGTTGTATATTGTTTGTCATATTTAGTCAAGCGTATATCTTAATTAGTCAATAGCTCCTTAATTGTAGGGATTGACATCCCGTATACTCCCTCCGTCCCAATGAATTCTTTACGTTTGCTTTTTCACACTTGTCGAGGTACATTTCATTTCGTTCATATCTTTATTTACGTGTTATTAAAAGTTCTAAAAATTTGATAATCTTAATGTTCTTATTAAGACCATTCGAAAAAGATCTCACATGACTATGTTTTACGTTATATATTAGAAATTATATTCGAGATCATTCCACCCCATGAATAGTGCCAAAAACCAAACGTAAAGAATTCACTGGGGCGAAGGGAGTACTCGGTAAATATCCTTGCTATCTTAGGATTAGTCTTTTGTATATATAGGATCCTTGTAATCGTTTAATGACAGGCAAGATTATCCATTCATCATCAATCTTATAATATTATTCATTCATCATCATTCTTATAGGCTTATAGCAACGATGAAGAAGCCGGAATGAAGAGGCTGTCGGGAAACATTCTCATTTCTTTTTGATATTTTGTCATAATGCACCAATATTGCAGGCTTATAATGTAATTTTGACATATCATAATGCTTGTAATATATAGTTATTCCGATACTTGTAAGCAGCTACTCCAACATGTTTTGGTGGTTACTCGAACATGTATTGGTGGTTACTCCAACAATCATTCAAACTGTTGATTAAATTAATAAATTATTCATTTTCAATTATTTTAATGTTGTTATTCTAATGCTTATAATCAGTTATTCTTATAATAGACAACGGTTACTCCAGCATTTACTAATCAATTATTTTTCTTCAATTCCTCTAATATTATTGTTGTTATTCATAAATTATCTGTATAGAGTTTTTATTCAACCTGTAAGCCATAACGCCAGTTTTGAACTTAGAAACATGCATGATGTAAGGTGTGGAGATGCTCGTCTAGTAGAAGTTTAGAACTAGGCATTTGAGTATATGTATGTTCCTCTCGAGCCTTTGAAAATAGTTTATGTCCAGACTTTGACATTACAAATTTTGTTTATCATCACTACTGACCATGGTTTGGACGTGAACCTCCCAAGATTAATTGCACTATAATCGAATTTACTTGTGTGTTTATATCATTACACTTTTCGCATTTGACATGTATGTGTGTGTGATCAATTTTTTTCGTGGAATCGATGTATTTGGAACGAAATGCATATAAACGTTTTATTGTAATTTATCAATGTCGTCATTAGTTAGGTACGATTGATAAGTGATAAATTTTATATAATTACCGAATTTTAATTTAAAGAATGATGAAAAGAGAAGAAGGAGAAGTGTATTTTTATCATCAATGACATGCACGCAAAATTGTCAATTACTATAAAAATAACCTAATAACACAAAGTAAAATTATGGACGAATAATAGTAATGGCCAATATTTGTCATACTTTAATGCACTTGAAGTTGAGTTAAACTAAGTTAGGTCCAAATTAAATATAGTGTTGATTCAAGGAACTAGTCCATAAAAATTGCATGATGTAGATCGAGCAAATCTAAATTCAAAGTGATCTCTTTATTATTCTGTTAGTGGAGTACTAGAAATAGTTGGACGTACAACATATATAGGTTGTGTCAATTATATGCCTAGTTGTATTCGTCATTTTCGGTGATGTCACTCGGGAAGATGTTAATATATGCTATCTGCATGCATGCATGCATGGTACTGCGTGCGTGCTCAAATCGAATACAAGTAGTATTATTGTTTAAATTGTGAAGATGGAGTTCCACCAAAACTAGGGCTCAGCCTAGGACTCCCATCATCATTCATCGAACCGCTCACAAGACTCCAACTATCAATTTCCACCTACTAAACCAACTCAACTTGCTTTGGTCTTAGCTAGATGCACCCGTCTTTGCCTCTTTTCATCCAATTTCATCTACTTATTTCCATCATTCAAATCAAATCTTATATCTTACTCCGTATTTCTTTTCGCTGCCTCCCTTCAAATTCAATCTTCACGTTTGCTTTTCAGTACTTTCTCCGTTCAAGTCCAATCTTCCTCTCTCTTGGCACTATTTACAATCGATGAGAACTTTCAATATTCATGACAATCTCTGAGAAAATATATTCATGTGAGATCTTGTTTGATTCATGTTTAAAAGTACATTATTAATATCGAATCTTCATACTTTCTTGAACGTGATTATATATATCATTAATTTTTTTTCTCTTTTTTTTTTTAGCCATCAAGATTATAGCATGAGAGTTAGACTTATAGATAGAAGAGGTGAAGGGCATGAACATTATTAACACAGAAGCACAATGGACTAGACTCTAGAGTAGGAAAATCAGAGGTGGTGATCTACAGAAACGGATGCCGAGGAGCCTGATTTTGGCCTTGCATTATCATGTTTTACATCAAAGAAACTGGGCAAGGGGGAGGGAGGGAAAATCGGATTATACAATTGTAGTACTTCGTACAATTTGTACAATCAAACCCAAGTTATTGAGTTTGTGTGGGGATTACTTAATGTCGTTCGTCCGTTTATTTATCTAATATTGTCCATAATTTATGAGTAAATTATTGATTTGTTCCTTTCAAATTTAGTAACCTAATTTAATCTGGATAAACATTAACCTAATTTACCCTATTTATTTACTAACGGCTCCGTATTTATTTACTAAGTTAGTTGAAATAAGACTCTAACAACAAAAACATTCATTCTCGAATTAAAAAATGGTTATCTTTTGAATTTTAATTATTCTATAATTGATCGGAACATGTCGAACGCGGAAAATAATATTCCTTTTGATTTGACTTTACCCTATACTAAGAACAATTTAGACGATGATGACGTTATCAAAGTTAGTTTTCGTTGTTGTCAACGTAGTTATTATTCGACTCGTTTTGTTGGATATGCGAAAAAATCACGTTAACTAAACTACTCAACTATGTTTTATTCAATTTGTACATAACTATGCTTTACTCAACACCCGGAAATACAAGATCCACGCCCCTCCCCAAGAACATGCGTGGGAGAACCACGCCCCAATATGAATAGAGGTGCATAACTCCCACGCCTAACCCAAGAAGAGAAGTGGGAGACGCAGATCTCCCACTCCTCCTGGTTTAACACTCTGTCGTGGGTAAAGACTCATATCTTCCACGCCTCATCCCAAGAATAGTCATCAAACCGTCATGCGACGGTTCTGAACCCGAGAAACTTCTTCTACCATAGTCTTACCCTTGTCTGTAAGTCATCTCTTACAAACATAAATTAAAACATGAATATTTTGCAAAACTAATACATACTTGTACAAGTACACTTAGAGTATATTTAAAATAATAATATAAACGTGTATACGTAAACATATTTATTTTCTATTTAAACGGGTCATATTTGCGTTATTAAAATTCGCTCTCATTTTAACTTTTAAAAGTTGTTCACATTTTAACTTTGCTATATTATGGAAAAATAACAAAATTATATCTCATTCGGTTAATTCGGTTTACGAGAAGTAAAAGTATTTTGTATATACTTGCCAAACTTATACAAGTTTCTGAACTGAGTAATAAGTTTTAAATTTTTACTCCCTCCGATTCTTTAGGTTCGCAACATTTACTATTCACATCAAAAATAAGAATAGTAAGTGTGGACCACTTATGAGTGATTTTATTGTGAAAATAAACAATATAATAATGGAAAAAGTTAGATAGGTAAAAAGTTAGTGGATATTTTGGAATATAATAATGAAAAATGAAGGGTAGGTTGGTCATTTCATAAGAAAATTAAAGCCCAAATTGAAAATGTAGCAAACCTAATGAATTTGCCAAATATGGAATATGTTGCGAACCTAAAGAATCGGAGGGAGTAACATTTACTTGTATATGATTTAGCTCGACAACTTTACAGTGAAACTATAAACAACAAAACTCGAAAATTCTATGAAAAAACTCAAAATGATAAAACTAATTGTACATAACATAAAGCTGGTTATAGGAGTATCATCAATTCTTCCAACACAAAATCTTGAGAAAGACGGTCTCTTAATAATTTATTGAGAGACCATTCTTCAGTACCACTCTATGTACTATTCGTATCCTTAAATGACAACTTTGTTTTATACCTATTTTTATAACAAGAGTACCATCTTTATATTTGTATATTATTTTATGTTAATCGTACCTAGCTCTGTTAGATTTGATAGTTGGTCTTTCAATAAAGTTAATGAGAGACTTCTCTCAATAAAGTGAACTTGGATTACTTTTAGTATTCTGAGTTTTGGCTTATAGTTAGCAATACCATTAAATGATTTAAAAGAGAAAGGGGAGCCAAAGGAGGATTTTTTTGAGGAAAAATTGAACAACACATTCATCCCCTCACACACACATTTAGACAAAAGGAGTTTAATGTGTTCAGTCACTACTTTCACTGCGGAATATATTTTTAACTTATTTATACCAAGTAAAAAGAACCGAGTATACTATTGTCCATTCTTCTAAATCACATCCTTCATCCAAAATGATATAGTATAGTAGGAGTTCTTAAAGACGATTTGATCTGATGTTATCGGTCTTCACAGCTCAAAGGAGGGGGCGGTGTTTTAAATCATCGATTGCAATGCTTGTGGTTGCTCCACTTCCCACATAGCCTTTTCCAACAGTCCATCCACCGGCTCGTATTCCTATCAATCATATGCACCAACAAACCTTTCAAATTTAGCTCCGTCAAATCTTGCCACAAGTCACTCAGGCTTCTACTTGACTCAATTCGAGCCAAGCTCAATGTTTAATAAACTAACTCAAAAAAAACAAAAACATTTTCCAACTTACTTTTTAAATTTACTTTGAAAGCAAACTCATAAGAAGTTATTTTATGAATAAAGTTTGAAAAAAATGTGTCAAGCTTTTCTCGAGTTCAACCCAAAACATACTAAGTTCAAATAAATCCCCTCCGATTTTAAATGATAAATACTCCGTATACAAAAAGTATTACATTGAAATGAGACAATCGTTCAAAAAGTGAGGTAGTAGAAGGCAGGCGATGAGAAAGGCAAGTGAAGTGAAGTGAAGGTGAATGAGGATATAAAGCTGAACCCTAGTGATATGGAAGCATTATTTAAATGATGATACTGTGGCCAGTATACTATACCCACCCACTACAAGCTATTCTCCAACAGTGAAATGTACCCAAATTCACATAAACCTTGATATCAACCAAAAAATACCAGCAAGTAAGGTCAATTATATCTGCTAAAAACTCATCTCTTCTTTACTCCTTCAATCCATCCCTTTTGTCTCTTCCTTTTGGGTGAATCATTATTCAACTTATAATCCCAAAGCATATGATATACTGTAATAATTATAATAAAAAAAAAAAAAAAAAAAAAAAAAAAGAGAAAGAAGGTCCTACCTCGAGCTTCTGAAGAAGTTCTTTAGCAGAAGGTGCAGACACAAAAATGTGGCGCTCAGAAGGCTTAATGAATCCATCATCCACTGCTTTATCAATGAATGTTATCAAGTTGTTGTAGTACCCATCAACATTCAACAAACCCACCTGCATCCCCAAATTCACCCCAAAAAATCACACTACTACTACTACTATTGTAGTACTGTCACCTGACGACCTCTCAAAACAATAGACGGGTCAATTATGTTGGACAAGACAAAACACGTGGGTTTAGGTATTAACGAAAATGGACCCGTTGTATCATAAGATGAGACATATCCTTTTAATAAGAGAGACGTACCGTTAAAGTTTAAAATTTTGATTTGAACTAATTATACATAATTTAAGGGATCAAAGATAATTCAAAGTAATCTAGTGTGACGTACAGGTTTGTTATGAATGCCGAGTTGAGCCCAAGTGATGACCTCTAATAGTTCCTCCAGTGTTCCGTATCCACCTAGAATACAAAGAAATAATGTCATAAGTAAGGTTTTCTTCTTTTCAACTTCTTTTAAACCCACTTTAGTCCAAACTAACGGGACAACAATGACACTCACATGATGTGGGATCGACTAAAATATAAAAGATGAAAAACAAGAAAGAAAAGAACACAAATTCTTGTTCGTGACAAATATCGGATAAAGACAACATTTATTATTTCCGATGTATTGAGTCAAACGTATCCTATGTCAAGGGAGACCAAGTGAGAAAAGAATGTGTGAAATTGTAAGGAGGATGTTTGTTGTTGGGTGCCCGTGCCAGTGCCCCCCATGAATGTTGGGAAAGATGTGATGTAAGATCATATCATATCATTAACTTGAAAAAAATTTAATATAGTTGTAGTTGTATGATTTGTACTAAGAATGTTGGTGGAAGAAGTGAAATGGAATGGGGACCTGGGAGAGCAATAAAACAATCGGAATGGCGGGCCATTTCAGCTTTTCTTTGATGCATATTAGCCACCACCTTCACTTCTCCCACTGTCTCTCCTGTTATCTGCGTCGTTTGTTTTCCAAAAAATAAATTATCATAAAGATTCAATCTTTTGCATTTTTAATCAATGCAAAAAATGTTGAATTTCACACCTCTTTATCCATCAAAGATCTAGGTATGACCCTGTCACCAAAAAAAACAAGTTGAAACGTTAGATTAAGGAAAATGACGCTTAAAAATTGAGAATTAGAAACCGAAGATGTTTGGCTAAGACTAGGTCACTGGTTCGAATCTAACCTTAGTGACTAAGTGTGAACCAAAAAAAAAATTTAAAAAATTGAGAAATAGAAGAGAAAGGTGAGATATTTAGGGCTAACCCAAGAACATGGCGACCACCGTTATGAACAGTTTGAGACACTAAACCCATGAGGCCAATGCTTCCACCTCCATAAACAAGATCCAAATTTCGTCCAACCTTGAACATAAAATAAACAACCAAAAAAACACAATAATATGGTAAAAATAAAAAAGAGAATGAAGATGGAATAATGTAGTGTATATATGTACCAATTGTTGGCCCAATTGAATGGCAGCATCAGTATAGCAGTCTCTTTTTCCAGCACAACTACCACAAAAAACACAAACCCTTTTGAATCTTGAACCCACTTTTTGTTCTTGGGATTGTGTTTGATTCTCAAGACTCATTTTTGCAAGTTTTTTTTGGGGTTATTCTTTTTGTAGCGCTGGAGGTTGATGGAAATGAAAGGGTGATGAGAGAGCAATGGGGACTAGGAGAGGAGAGGAGAGGAGAGGGAAGTGGAGTGGTCAGGGAGAGGTCGGTCCACTGTAGAAAGGGATGTGGATGTCTGATGGAAACATAAGAGAACATACATTGGGGACTTTATTTATAGTGGTGTGAGCGTATATGTAATATGTACAACTGTACAACTTCTTCATACGAGCATGCTTGAGTCGAGTCATTCACACTTTCTTACCAACACGCATTCTACACATTTGGTTTTTTTTAGGAACTAATTTGGGGATTCTAGATTTCGCTATAAACTTTGTCTACATACCAAGTACTCTTAATCCATTAAATTAGAAACAAATGAGTAATAAACTTTGTCTAAATTAAGAATAACTAGTATTTTTCATCCGTGCAAACGCACGGGACGTGTTTATTTTATGTTGAGAAAAATTTATATCCTCTTTGTTTTAGCCTTGAAGTGTTCTATAGTCTCGAAGAGGTCTGGGATAATTTTTGGGGTTTTATTAATATCTATAATAGACGTAAATTAGATCTTTAAATCGTCAATTACTTGTTTAATTATTTTGTCTAACTATTTTTTAAACTTATGCAAATGATTAAATTTAGTGTTAAATAATTATTTAATTATCATTTACGTCATGATCGTTTAATTGTAAAATGTTAATTATGTGTCTTATTACTGTTAATCTCATTAATTACCGTCGTTGGTTATCAAGGGATATTTTTCCGCTTAAATTGTTAACATCGTTAGTTATGTGTTTAATTATCGTTATCGTATTTATTATTAAGTTTAAAAATATATTAGAAACTAATAAGGAGGGAAGGGTATAAATGTCATTTGTGTAATTAATGTCGTCATTCTAAAAGCAACCTGCTAAATTCTAAATTTTGGTATTTTATAATTAGAATAAGTTAAAAAATATTTTTATAGAAACATATTATCTTTTGATTATATTTGTAGATAAAAATACAAAGATACTTCGTAGTCACCAAGTTGTTAATCTTCCGTAGTGATGAATAATATTACTCTTCAATAATGAATTACACTTATTATCAAAGGAATTTTTTTCTAAAACAAAAAATCAAACACCTTCATTTAGTAGCTTAAGGATTGAGTTGTAGTGATGCCACGTGTCGGCTGGTAGTGATGTCACATGTCGGCTTATTAGAAACGAGACTTCTTAGTTTGCCTTTTTATATAGATTATATAGATACTATGAAATTTGTTATTAATACACAATTACACATGCGGAGTAAGAGTAGATTTGACAAAACTAATCTGACCCGAATAAGTCAACCTGAATCCGACCCGACACCCGAACTGAAAACCTGAAGTTGGTCCGGACTAACCCAAAACTAACCCGGCTATTATTATAAAAAAATGAGTCAATATCCCTAGAAAAAGTTGAAAATAGCAAACCCGGAATGATCCGGCCCGACCCGAATTCAACCCAATTTTAATAACCCGAAAATAGGCCGATCCGAAGCGGACCTGACCCGAATCCGACCCATTGACCCGTTTTCCATGTCTAGGTAAAAGACTATACTGATAAAAATGGTCACAATCTACCATAAAAGTTGTACAGTTATTATAAAAACAAGTACAAAACGATAATGTCATTTTGTGGGACATCTAATAAATAAAATAAGTACGTACAAATTATATAAATTATTACTAAAAGTGATCTCTTATTTTATTAGAGTAATGTCAAATAAAATTCTTTCATTCATCCTCACAAAAATAACTATGAGTGTCAGCACCATAATTTTTTAGGGATTGAAATATTAATTTGAGAGAAGTTACTTAATGTAAAACAATAGATATATTGAAGATATTACTTCAAGATATTATTTAGGAATATCTTCTAGTCTTTGTAATCAGTTATATTCTGTAATCTTTGTTTATTGTCAAATACTGTAACTTTCCTATTCCTAGGATTCTAGTTAGATACTAGGTTACGTCTTTTACCTTAACTGTATTACGTCTCTAGCTTGTATAAATATTGTGCTCACGTTAATAAAATTCTCAATTCACTTTCAATAACTTCTTTACATGGTATCAGAGCAAAACGATTTCATCTAGAAAATCGTCCCTTACCCTCTTTCTCCCTTCTTCACGACGTCCCACAACAAACACACAAAAAAATTCCCCGCGAGATGGCCGGCTCTTCCCCAATTCTCGCCAACCCTCACGAACCAAGTGTCCCCCTTATTGCAGTGAACCTTGCCAATATCACGACACTCACCCCAGGAACTTATCGGAATTGGTCACGTCAAATTGAAGACCTACTCTTTGGCTTCGATTTGTTCAAATATCTTGATGAAACTCATACATGTCCCGAGGCTACTATCACGGATGCTGCCACTAAATTCATATCTCCAAATCCGGCATACCTAACATGGAACTGTCAAGACCGTCTCCTCAGTAGTGCTGCCCTTCGTGGAACTGTATCTGAAAGTATCGCTCCGTTCTTGCACACTTCCAAGACCTCCAGCGAAATCTGGACTAATCTTAAGTCCACCTATGCCAATCCTTCTCGTGGTCATATCCTTCAAATCAAGGATCGCTTCAACTCCATCTCAAAAGGAGGTCACTCTGCCATAGAATATATGCAGCTGATTCGCTCATGTGTAGATGAATTAGCCAACCTAGGAAAACCCATGGATGACGAAGATATTATCGCCAAGGTTATTAATGGACTCGACTATGAAAACTATCGCTCTCTTACTGTTGATGCTGTCAAACATCGGGACACCCTTATCTCCTTCGATGCCCTACATGAACGCCTTATCCAATATGACCTCTCTCTCAAACACACCCAAAACTCCACCACCTCACCTCTCCCGGCCACCGCCCTTGCCGCCTTTAATCAGCCCAATTCCCGCCCTAACCAATTCCCACCCCTCACACCGGTACCAACACCATCCCTTTCAACGGTAAGTGTCAATGGTGCCATGTTCCCGCCCACTACCTTGGCACTTGTGCCATATTCCGCAACCTCTACCCTAACATAACCGTTCCCCCACGACCCCCTCCTCCCGCAAACCAAACTCGCCGCACCAACAACCCCCAAGCCAACACCGTTAACCTTCCCGACACATACTCCCCAAATTGGATCATTGATAGTGGTGCATCTCATCACATAACTCATGATCTCAACAAGCTTGCACAGTTTTTGCAGGATCCTCAAGAGTCTCATTGGTTAGCCTTGAATTAAGGGGATGCTTCGTTACCTAAAAGGCACCCTAACGGTTGGTATTAATTTATTTAGCGATACTCATCTTTCTCTTCATGCTTTTTGTGATGCAGATTGGGCAAGTGATGGAAACAAATATATTTCTACTACCGGATTTATTATCTACCTTGGCCGGAACCCAATTGCTTGGTCTTCTCGGAAACAACGAGCTTTAGCGCTCTCTACTACGGAAGCTGAATTTCGGGCAGTGGCTTCGACCACAACCGAGCTGATTTGGCTCCGTTCTCTTCTCTCTGAACTTTGCTTCACCATTAAATCTTCTCTTGTGATCTACTGTAATAATCTTGGTGCGACTCATTATGCAACAAATCCAGTTTTTCACTCAAGAATGAAACATGTAGCACTTGCGTTCTATTTTGTCCGAGAACATGTTCAAAATGGGACGCTACGTGTTCAACACATATCCACTGACGATGAACTTGCTGATGCGCTAACTAAACCGCTTCTTAAGGCACGGTTCTACTCGATCTTACTCAAGCTCGGTCTTTTCTTTGGAACGTCCGACTTGCGGAGCGTATTGAAGATATTACTTAAAGATATTATTTAGGAATATCTTCTGGTCTTTGTAATCAGTTATATTCTGTAATCTTTGTATTATTGTCAAATACTGTAACTTTCCTATTTCTAGAATTCTAGTTAGATACTAGGTTACGTCTTTTACCTTAACTGTATTACGTCTCTAGCTTGTATAAATATTGTGCTCACGGTAATGAATTTCTCAATTCACTTTCAATAACTTCTCTACAAGATACTCGTACAATAAGTCAGTTACCGCTTACTTAGTACAAAGTATTAAATCAAAAATGAAATCATCCACTAAAATTAACATCCATAAATACACCAATTATCCCATATCTCATATTCACTACAACAAAAACCAATGACCAATACCGTCTTTTCAATTTTCCTACCTAAAATCTCTAATAATTTAGCAATATGGACTATTTATCAAATCAGTCAATTTATCAAATCTTTAAGACCCGCACAATTTCGCAAAAAACTAAATAATTTCTTTTCATTGCATGTAGTCCAATGAATAAATAGTCCAATTAATAAATTAGACATCAAATTAGGGTAAATTAGGATAAAATACTCCTTGAAGAGATTGCTATGAAAGATATATAGGAAAGTATATTCTTGCTTGACTTGCTAATATATTTCATGACAATAAATCCATATTTTATTAAAACAAGGTTTTTTTAAGCCACAATCAATTTCACCAAAAAATGTTTAGGTGTCGCTCCCACAATTATTTGGGGATTATTTAATTCATCAATCTATTAACTACTCAAGTTAACTTATTTTTAACCTTAGTTAATGTTAAGTTAAAGTTAAAGTTTACCCATTTTCAAAAGTTTAAATATTTTGCTCTCATTATTTAATTTTATTGTGACTACTTTCTTTATTATTACGCCTACCACTAAATATCCCGTAATTAAATTAGTTAAAACTATAATTTTTTTATTTGAATTAATATTTCGCTAAATGATTCATTAATTAAGTTTAGTAATAAAAAATTCATCCTATTCATACAATATTTTTTTAAGGCATCACAATTTTAAACAATGAATCGTTGTTAAACTAAATATAAGTCAACATTCAAAAATAAACTTTACTCCAAACTAAATAAATACTCATCCGTCTCAGTCATTTGTTGTTCTTTTACATTATTTGTGAAAAATATTTTAATCAAATGACAAGAAATGACCGAGACAGAAAGAGTAGGTCCATAGTTAAAAAATAATGTAGCACAATTCTAATACATTAAAAATTACAAAGACACATTTAAATATGACAATAAATATTAAAATTAAAATGTACGGTATTCTATAAAGTGAAATAACGTATATATTTTGCGAAATTAAAATAACGTATATATTTTTTATATATACAGCCACGAGATTGCGCGTACCACTTATTAATATATAGGCAGATAAAATTAATACCATTTTGACCGTTAACCACTTATACTATATATAAAGCCACTTATACTAAATATTTTTTAATCGCCGCGCAATTCAACCATGTTTTTATTTGTTTGTACGTGTGTTTATTTAAAATATACAACCATGATGATATCTACAATATAATTTACAAAATATTTTTAAACGGTCATTCGTGCATGCTATGCACGAGATTAATACTAGTTAGGATAAAATATGAGGAACAAATTATGATAGAATAAATTATGGCCTATAAATTACCAAAAAAACACTCCACTCCATAGTTACTTACGGAGTATATATTTAGGAAAAACCTTTTATTTAAATTTTTAATTTATTTTTTAGGTAAATATAGTTTATCATATAATTTCTTTTATAAAATTCGTAAATTCTAAATTGTAATTATATTAAATCATTTTTCTTTTTTCAATTTAAATAAACCAAAGTTATGTTAATTGTATCATATGATTATTTCAAAAAAAAAAGATTTAAAAGAAAGACAAAAAAATTAAAGTTTTCTAAAATTAACTTAACTAGATTAAGCTTAAGAATTAACTAAACAGGTAAAATTATAAACGTAATCATCCTTGGTTAAACTAGAAATGACACATGACAATTTCCTAATGGTTGTGTATGAAAAAACACTCACACACGTTGTGCAAGTGTATTATCTTCCACTATCATTTGCTTGGAAAGCGCACTCGATCCATCACTTGATACACGTTGGTTAATTGGTTGGATATATATCTTTTAACTCTTTTAGGGAGTAGATATATAAATAAGATATATGTATAAGTATAGTTACGTTATGCGGCTCATGAAACTCCATATATAAACAAAAATAAATTAAAAATTCGTGTGTACGAATGGGTTTTGTACTAGTATATCATGGATACAATAAATTGTCGAATTCATGTGCATACAAAACAAAAAAACAAAAAAATCAATTGATATAGTAAAAGAAATTCCTACAAATTTTGTAAGATTATCATCGACATTCTAAAGCTATCTATATAATAATATTAAAAGTCAAGAAGAACATCTTTTGACCGCCACATGTCACAAACTAACAATCCCATAATCACCATTTGTTTCTCTTATAACCTAGGGAAATGAATTCAATGCATTCTTAATACTACTTCAATCAATCTATCTATCTTCTATATAATAATATAAAAAGACAAATTAAGAAGTCTCCTTTCTAATAAGCCGACATGTGTCATCACTATTAGCCGACACGTGGCATCACTACAACTCAATCCTTAAGCTACTAAATGAAGGTGTTTGATTTTTTGTTTTAGAAAAAAAAATTCTTTGATAATAAGTGTAATTCATTATTGAAGAGTAATATTATTCATCACTACGGAAGATTGACAAGTTGGTGACTTCGAAATATCTTTGTATTTTTATCTATAAATATAATCAAAAGATAATATGTTTCTATAAAAATATTTTTCAACTTATTCTAATTATAAAATACCAAAATTTAGAATTTAGCACGTTGCTTTTAGAATGATGACATTAATTACACAAATGACATTTATACCCTTCCCTCCTAATTAGTTTCTAATATATTTTTAACTTAATAATAAAGACGATAACGATAATTAAACACATAACTAACGATGTTAACAATTTAAGCGGAAAAATATCAATTGATAACCAACGACGGTAATTAATGAGATTAACAATAATAAGACACATAATTAACATTTTACAATTAAACGATCATGACATAAACGATAATTAAACAATTATTTAACACTAAATTTAATCATTTGCATAAGTTAAAAAAATATTTAGACAAAATAATTAAACAAGTAATTGACGATTTAAAGATCTAATTTACGTCTACTATAAATATTAATAAAACCCCAAAAATTGTCTCAGACCTCTTCGAGACTATAGAACACTGCAAGGCTAAAACAAAGGGGATATAAATTCTTCTCAACATAAAATAAACACGTCCCGTGCGTTTGCACGGGTGAAAAAACTAGTTTTGATATAATAAAGGGTAGTTTAAAAGCAATTTATGCAGTTTTCGTATGGGTAACATTTGTATTTTAATAATATAGAAGTAAAAAAAATTACATGACATAATGAGATTTTATCATAAAGTGATATATCATGAACATTTGACGTAAGAAAATAAAAGTTTCTGAAAATAAGAAAGTTAACAGAATTCAAGAAAAGTAATCGTATATTTTACCTTTTTAAATTTAAGAAAATTTTCAATAGTTTATGTACAACCTTTAATTTGCTATAGAAATGAATATATAGATAAAAAAATTACTTTAATATATTTAATTTGTTCGATTAACATTTTACGTAAATCTAATTGTTATACTCTATGAGTTCAGTTATGTGTCAAAACACATTACGCATTATTTAATTATTCTAATTCATTAAAAAAATCCATATGACGAAGTAATATTTAATATAACCCCGCGATTTTTCACGAGGATTAATACATTACTAGTATAGGCCCCGTGCGTATGCACGGTATTTATAAAAATTTATTTATTTTAGTTAATTATTTATACAAAATATATTTTAATTAGAAACCCAATAATTTTTCATGATTTTTATCAATGTATTTAGATATAATAAATAATTTGAAATTAAATAATTAATCAAGATAACGACCTCAACTAATATACTGAAATACGTAGTCCAAAAAATTACTACCTCTGTGTTTTATTTGTCATTCATATTTCTCGAGACGATCATTTCTCTTTTAAATATTATTTTAATGTAAGAATAATTTTTGTAAATTGTGAAATGCATATTCACTTTAAATTTATTTTCAAATAGAGTATAATTTTATACTCTTGATATTTAGATGTACTTATTCTCTATAATTTTTTTCTATTATTTCATGTGGATTGGGTATGAGTTTTGGAACTAATTAGAGAATAATAAATTCATTCTTGGATGGAGGAGCTTTTTTAAGATGAAAAAATTGAGAAAAAAATGATGAAGTGGAATTAATAGGTCCCACCCAAGAATGAAAAATTCATTCATGGATGAACATGCTCTTAGGGATATTCCATTGGATTCGATTATTTAAATATTACTTTATATCAATATTATTGTTATCATCTCAAATTATATTAGGGATATATACTACAATCTCGTATATATTCGTAACATAGACTCTAATTACAATCCTATATACTAATTTTATATCTTAATTTCAAATAAGTATTACTTAATATTGTCTTATTTTAAGATGAAATCTGTAATTTATTATAGTCATGGTAATAATGAAAATTAATCTTAGTATGTGATATATTGATACTTTTTCAATATGTTTATATTAATCTTAATCTATTTCAATATGTTTATACTTTTTTTAAAAATTTGATCATACATTCCATATTAAATATTGTATGTGATATATTCCATTTAAAACATATGATTTTCGTAATCAATGTAATCAATCAGATTTCCTTAATTACGTACTTTCTGTGTTGTATAGCTTTATATGTGATGTAGTGATATTTAAATCAGTAAGATGTTAGAGTGTAGTTGGAAAGGAGAAGTGTCACACACTTAAGGTCAAGGGTTTGATTCGCACCTAGCTTATTTGGTCTATTTTTTTTATTGGAAAATATATGAGTTTTGTTATTTGGTTAGTGGAAAGGAGGATTGAGAGACCGTCCCTTCACAATTTTTGTAAAGAGTTTTACACTACATTTGTTGGCCAAATAAAGCTATTTATATGTACTCCTATTATTTATTTATATATATATATATATATATATATATATATATATATATATATATATATATATATATATATATATATATATATATATATATATATATACTCCGTATTTATTTATTTTCTTGCTATTGAAGAGCGTAAAAGTATAAATCCATGGTATTATGCCATTATGGTACGTGAAATTTAGACTACTTTTATCATGATATGAAGAAACAAGCAAGTGTAGGATATTCATATTCTCTCAAACCCAATAATGTAACTAAAATACAAGGGCATCCACAATTATTGTGGCGTAAGTACAAATGGGACCGACTTGGTTGTCGACAAACAAGCTCATTAACAACAACAAAAACATCAATAAATAGTCATTCTTTTTAAAAGTAGCTCGCTCTATATTTATAAAGTTTTAGGTTTTGAGCGTGTGAGATTCAACTTGTCGCTGAGAACGTGAAAATCCTCATCAAATCTAATTCAAGTTTGGTTGGTTCGAAAGTTAAGATAAATCTATTCTCTTCGGTTTAGAAAATTTTCGACTTAAAATATACGACAATTTATAATTCAAATAAAGTTCTCAAATTCAAATCCCCCAATTCTCTTTCTTGTGCCGGAGTTTATAAGTTGAAAAAGTCGAACCCCTTTTTGAAAACAGTAAAAGGAAACTTCAATTCCCATAATATTGGAAGTGAAGATGGTGACATGCAGAAGCTAATGAAAATGAAAAAGGCATAATAATGCTAAGAATGCCGTGGAAGAGCGGTACATTCTAAAGTAGGAATGATCCAATAAGAATCTGGGGTTGATGCAAATAATATATAGAATTGCATTGGCTTTATCTTGGCTGGTAATCAATCTCATGTTGCAAGTAACAATTAATTAGAATAATTAATAATTAATAGGAGATTGAATCTTCAAATTAAAGTTGACATCATATATAACCATAAAGTTGGATGTTGAAAACAATAGACAAAAGGGATCATATCAAATTATCAATATCAATATCAATAGCAATACGTACCTATCAAGTATATTTGCAACTACGGATGGAGTATATTTTTCTGACTACTTCCAAGTGTACGTATAGATAGATAGCAACAAGTATGGAGTTGTAGATCCAAATTTTGAGTTATCTTCAAATCCTCCATTACAAATGATATTTTTATAGAAACAAAAAAAAAAAATTACAATCTTTGAATTTTCTTATGTGTCTATAATCTGTTATGAAAGCTTTATTTAAACGGATTCATCTTACTTTAATGAACATCAAGTCGTTGAGTACTCTAAATATAAGTTTACATAATCACATTTATAATCATGTTGTATATATATACTCCATTCGTTCCGTTCAATTGTTTGTCTTTTATATTCATTGTGATGAGTAGTATTTTAATTAAAGACAAACAATTGAATAAAATGGAGGAAGTATATACAATGGATACCTTGCGATATATATTTAAAATATCATTCTAGTACACCCTTGTAGTGAAAGACGGAGAAGGTTAGATGGATCGAATTGACTTAAGGATACTCGAACATATATAGGAAAAACTATACTGTACGTACTACTCTATTAGAGTCGTCCCAGATACTCATTATCCGAGATTATACAATTTTCATTAAATGGAGTTGACTTTAAAATGCATTATATTTTGTATCTATCGTACGTTACTTTACGAGGTGGATAATATCGAAAGTAATCACGACTGAGTGTATATGTTATTGTTAGATTCAACGTCATGAAATTGTGATATCTCGGCTCCTAAATTAGAAGAGTATGTTTTAATAATAGCATGGCTTAAGGTATAAATTCTTCTGTAAGATGATGTAGCATTGCCATTCTAGCTTGATCGAGTATGTAGTTAAGTGAGTTGACGATTCCATTATCCCAAAAATGAATATGCATACGTTATTTGTCCAATCCATGATCATATCTTTGGTTTGAAGAATCATAATAATCGATTTCCTTGTGATGACGACCACCTAGCTACCTAAATGTGAAAATATCTAAAGCTTCATACAAAATTCCGTTGCCCAATAATATGAATCAATCCAATAATGAATATAATATAATATACATGTGTTTTATGTGCGTGGAATCTAGCTAGCTACGTACGCCAATAATAATGTTTTTGTCGTTGTTGTTGTTTTCGTCGTCTTGCTATCTTTAATTTGTTCACGACTGTTTCCAAATTAAGGACAAGTTTGTATACTAGGAGGAAGGAGGAACAACAACGTGCATTTTGGAAATTGAATGGATCCCATACCCAATGGATGGAAACTCAGTCTTTGATTTCTTAGCAAATTTGATGAATACCAATTGGCTTTCTAAGATCATTGACAACTTCTATAGCTTTGAATCTTCCGGATTTTATGAACCTCTTACAATTTATGATTGGTTAATATAATGATTACTTTTCAACAATGTGGAACATTCATTTTAATTTTAAAATTAATTAGTTCATCCTTGTTAACATAAAACATATAATAATACTCCCTCTATTTCCATTTCGTTCATTTATTTATCTTTGTTTTTGTCATAAATTTCAAAGAAAGAAAAGGAGACCATTTGTGACCATTGTTATCGGATCGCAAATAGATCATAATAACTTGGATACTCAAATCACCCCATAAAAACAATCCAATATAAAAGTAAACTGTAAACATATTACTTCGTATTAGAGCATTCCCATTCCTCCTCCATTTTCCATTCTTGGAGAAGAATGGAGAAAAATGTTTCCTCCATCCATGGAGAAACCATTCTTCATGGAAAATAGAAGATATTCATGATTTCATTCTTTCAAAAGAATGGAGTGGAGAATGAAAATCGTGGGTCTTTATGATAAAAATATTAATATTAAAATAAATTAAAGAAATGTGTAAATGAATGAATGGAGTAATGAAATATGTTAGAACTCACTGGAGAATAGAAAATTTCATTCTTAGATGGAGCAATTCTTTTATGATGAGAAAAATAGGATATAAATAATGAGGTGGATGAGGTGGGTCTCATCCAAGAATGAAAAAATCATTATTGGATGAGGGTGCTCTTAAGACACCCTAGTACTCTCATCGTTCAAGTCGAACCTAATGCTTTATGCATAAGAAATTGTTTGTTTATTGTTAAAGATACAAATAAGTATATGATATTAAATGTATGATAGATAGAGACATTTATGTAAATATATAAGATTTAAAGTATTTTTTTAATATTAAAATAATGACTAAAATAAAAATGGTTAGATTAGACTTGAATGTCCGTAAAAAAAAAAGAAAATGTACGACTTGAACGAAGGGAGTACGACATAAGTAGTACTCCGTAATAAACAAACCGAGATTTGTACTATTTGGTTCCATAAGTTTTCTCTAAAATTGTGGGAGAGTGAGGTTTATATCACAAATTCTTGTCTCCGCCACAAATATATGACGGGTCAAATAAATACCAAATAAGTAGGATAAGATAAAAGTGAGATTGGTGAGAACTAGATAAATAATTGTCCTTTTCTTTTCCAGTGTACTTAATTGACTAGTCTTAAACTTACAACGGATATATCCATCGCAAGAGTGAACCGCTGATAAATATTTGATCTATTTGGGTGGAGTAAATTAGATATCGATGGAGTCAAGAAATCCCAATTGACGCACCTGATCTCTCTATCTATCTATCTATCTATCTATCTATCTATCTATCTATCTATCTATCTATCTATCTATCTGTCTTGGTTTTGATGTCAAACAAATCAAATGACAAAATGTAGGTGGCGACTACACGTGCAGTGCAATTGCAACATGCTGCAGCGGCTCACTAATTCATGATTGTTCCCACATTTCCCTCTATATATCCCGTTTCATCTTACTCTTGTATTGCTTCTCATGGTTCGAATGCAATTATTACTACACTTCGCACACTTAAATCCATCCAAAACAATTGAATTGATAGTTACCCAAAACTCGATATGATGATGAAATATCGTTCAATCCGAATCGTATCAAAATTGAACCTAACTCAATATAATCGAATGGTATCTCATTTCAATATAATTGAACTTAAATACTTATTCTCTTATAATTTTTTTTATTGATTCTTCATTTTTTAGTGACATTTCATCAAACTATTACACAGTAACTAAAAAGTATACTTCAAAAAATTACAGTTTAATGATATTTTCAACTAGTATTATATACTCTCTCCCATCCAAACAATCATTGACATATATGATTTTTCATAATTTTTAAGAAAAGTGATAAAAATAATTGTATTATTGGTAAATTAAATAGTGTTATGATTCACCAAATTTAGAGTAAGAAAAAAAAATAGTACTCCCTCCCCTTCATTAAGAACTTCCACATTTCCTTTTTAGCAAATTTCACTAGGATGTTCTACTTTCCTATTTAGTAAATGTTTTGTGGTTCTTATTGCTTGTGACCCCACTTCATTTTCTCTATCTTCATTTCCCTTCACATATATTCATTTTCTTAATTTCTTCCCACAATCAAATGTGGAACATCATAAAGAAGGGGAGGGAGTAACATTTTGTGTAAATAGAGCAAGTATATGATGATTATTAGGTAAAGTCTTTTGTCAATAGGGGGAATGTAAAGAATTGATTGAATTGTCCATTTATAGTAAGTGTAAAGAATTGAATGGATAAGAGGGAAAGAGTACAAACATTTTGATTCTCCATATTAAATCAAATATAAGCTCACCTGAATTGATATTGACCCGACCAAAATTGTAACCGATTAAAAATAATACATATCGATAAAAGAGTTTAACCTAAATGAACCCGATCGAAATTAAATCGAAATCAAAAGTAAGGTGACCAGATTATAGTCGAACTGATTTAATCCGATCCAAAATCGAACTGAATGACTTATTTACCAAATCTTATACTCCCTCCGTTCCATCGAATTGTATACGTTTGCTTTATGCACGTACGTCGATGCTAGTGTTCTTTTGTCTATATTTTTAATTACGTATTACCAAAATTTATAAAAATTTGATATTTATAATGTATTCGATTAGACGATTTAAACAAGATCTCTCATGTAAAAGTTATATTGAAAATTCTTCTCACTCATGAATAGTGTTAAAAAACCAAACGTATATAGTACCTCGGAACGGAGGGAGTACTCCGTAACTAAGTAATTAAACTATTAAAGTAAGTGAATGATACTATTACAACTACTACTCCGTAGTCCATAGTATTGTACTCCCTCCGTTAAATTACAACATTCCCCTTCCTCTTTTTGACATTATTCATAATTAAGGAGAACTTTCGATATTCACAATAATCTATCATAGAAAATATATCATTGTGAAATCTTGTTTGATTTGTTTTGAAAAGTATATTATTAATATCGAATTTCTATAAGTTTGATTAATATGTTACGAAATATATTAACGACGTAAAATACGTATTGATAAACGTGAAAATAAAATAAAATTTGTAGTACTTGAGGAATGGGCAGTAGAGTAGACAAATAGAGGAGAGGTAAGGCCGTAAGCCCGTAAAAGGGTGGTGCAGAACGGCGCAATCATTATATTGGGCCGAAAAACTCTGTTCATCTATTGCGAATTCCTGATTTATGGTCAAACATCAATCCTTCAATTTTCGCCCTGTCTATTCCTTCTATCATCTATATATCGCTTCTTTTTTCGATTTGTTTTCTTGAGAAATTTTATTTATTTATTTATTTATTTTTCTGACTCTCTTACACTTGCATAGTTGAATGGAATATCGGTATTCCGTATTTCCTTCGTTTAAATCTAACGGGCGCACTTATTTTTTAGACGCCACTTTTAATCAAAGTTTTTTTAATTATTATTTTTGATATTTTAGAAGAGAAAATATAAACATATATTCCCTTCATTCGCTGAAATTCTACGATTTGATTAAGATATATATATATATAACTCACATATATTCTTTATTTTTTAGGTGAAATGTGATTCTCGTTAATATCATGAATAGTTTGTCACCATACAATATGTAATCTTGTAGCAATGCTACACAAGATCTAGTTTCTCAAGTCAATTTATATTTTTTTTTACTATGCATTCATGATATTGCGGGTTCTTAAGACGCATCTTCCCCACTGATAACTCCGTTATTGACCGTATTTTCACACTACTTTGACGTTTATTTAGCCTCGATTAATCGTGTTTTCTTAGGCATTTTGGCTCGTTTTGGCTATATTTTGTATTACTCGGTTTTCTTGTGTTTGTCACTTGTTTTTAGGCATTTTCGTGTCAAAAACGATGAAATCGAGCACGCCCGAGTAAAAGGGAGCAAGTGACCCGAGTTCGAGCCTAGACAAGCGCATAGAGGACCAAAAAGGGAAAATAACGGAAGATCGAGTTACGCACGATCCACCGTGCGTAACCCAAGCAGGAAGAAGGGACCGTGCGTATCGGACCGTGCGTAACGGTCCGACCGTGCGCAAGTCCGGCTCTGTTTTTTCCCCTGTTTTTGGCCCGGTTTTGTGTAACCTAATTAGAACTATAAATATCCGATTTTATCATTTTCTTTAGGCAGCTGAAAATTTCTATTACACAAGTCATACATTTGAATTATTTGGGGTTTTAGAGAGGGTTTGTAGCTTTGAAGATCTTCATCTTCCTCATTGTCAAAGATTCAAGTTTTTTTATGATTATTATCATTTCTTCTTCTTAATCTCTCCATCCTCTTTAAGTGGGTAATTTTTACTTCTCCTTGCTTTAATTTTGTTATCTTCTCATTTTTGTTACTCTAGTTTTGATTTTTCTTTGTTTCTTCAAGATCTTAGCTTTACTAGTTAATTTCTAGTTTTTCTTGTTAAATTGTTGTTAGTTCATCTTAGTCTTCCCTTTTCTTTGTTTATTACTATAGTTTGATATTAATTTAGTTTCTCTCACTTGGTTCATGTTTATGAATTTCATGTTAGTATTAGGAACCCTCAATTAGATTATTCCAATTTGACCTCTTTATTATAATTGGTAGTATAATTCAATTTACAACAATGTTCATAGTTAAAGACTCCACCTTTATACTTAATTCCATCAATTTAGTCATGATTAGTGAGTAGTCACCCACTAGGGGTCGATGAAGCCTAAATTCGCCTAAATTGTGCCCCTTGTATGTTTTGTATTGATTGAATTGGGTAATTGGGTGAAGTGGTGTTAGGGATTTTGGATTATCTTGGTTTAGGGGTTTGAGACGGTCCTAATCCCTTGGTCATCGATGGGAGTCGATTAGGACGGGTAACCGGTTTGACCCCTCTATCTTGCCTTACCGTACTAGATCGAACACGGGAGTGGTGTCTAGCGTGGTATCCTTCACACTAGTATACGTACCTTTTTGACTTGAGTCGGTTTGGGGTTTATCACGGGAGTGACCCTCGGATTTGACTTAGGGATTCCGTCTTACGAACCCGGGAGGGAGGTAAACGGGAAATTAAGCCGGACACGAACCCGGGAGGGAGGTGGCCGACCTAAACGCATACAACTTCGCCCTTGATCCCAATTCCGTCGATACTTGATATACCTTGGTACGATTTAGGTGAATTGAAGCGACATCGTTCCCTAGTCCTTTTTATTCTTGATCAATCGTTACTACTTTAGTCATCTTAGTTTATTTTAGCTTTAATTTTCTTTTAGTCATTCTCCATATTAGTTATCACTTATTAATCTAGTTTTAGTCTACCATCAATCACTTCTATCGACTTAGATAAACATTTAGGGTAAATACAACTAGGCATCACTTTGCTCCTTGTGGGATCGACCCTCTATTGTGCTACGATTACATCGTACGCTTGCGAGGTATTTAAAACTCCAACAAGTTTTTGGCGCCGTTGCCGGGGAGTGTTAGCGGTACTAGTAGTTTTTATTCTTGCGTTTAGACTAAGTTATTGGTTACTTTGCACACTCCGGTGTGCCTTTGCTCGTGATCTAACTCCTACTTTCTAGTTTGTGTATTGTTTTGCATGAGTAGGCGGATTCTTGGGCTCTCACCAATTCATTTGTTGAATCCCGAGATTGAAGCTACGGCAAGGCGATACAACGCCGAGAGAAGAAGAAATCAAGGGCAACCACCTTCACCTCCCATCATCTCCGAATCCGAAGAAACAATTGAGTCCGAAGAAGAAGTTAGATCCGAAGGAACAATTGAGTCCGAAGAAGAAGTTAATTCTCCGAGACCTCCTTCTCCTCCTATTATGGCGTCTATACGAGAGGAATCGACACCCCAAGTGGTGTCGCAATCAAGTATTACGAGGCCCGCAATTGGAGCAAACAATTTTGAGATCAAGACTACTCTTATTCAATTCGTGCAACAAAATCAATTCTCCGGGTTACCTCTTGATAATCCCAATGAGCATATTAATGTATTCTTGGAAGCTTGCGATAATGTCAAGATCAATGGAGCCTCGGATGAAGCTATTCGCTTGAGACTTTTCCCGTATTCATTGAATGGGAGAGCTAAGGAGTGGCTAAGAAGTCAACCGGCCGGTTCTTTTGATACTTGGGACAAATTATCCAAGGCTTTCTTGTTGAAGTTCTTTCCACCGGGCAAGACGGCGAAGTACCGAAATGATATAACCAATTTTGCCCAAGAAGACCATGAATCCCTCTATGATGCATGAGAGAGGTTCAAGGAATTGCTAAGACAATGCCCTCATCATGGCATAGCCCCTCATGTGGTCATCCTCACATTCTACAATGGTGTGCGTCCCGAATATCAAGTGGGATTGGATGCGGCGGCCGGTGGTGCTATTGATCTAGTACACCACACCGCGGCTATGGGTATCATTGAGAAGATGGCCTCCAATAATCATCATTGGGGTGGGGATAGGAGGAAGTTGAAGAAGCAAGATAATAGTGAGACCTTGAATGCTCTTAATGCAAAGATAGATAATTTGACAAAGCAACTTTCTCAATTCAAGCAAGGGGGATCAAGTTCTTCTAATGAGATCAATGAGTTCTCTTGTGAGTTGTGTGGAAGTCCAAGTCATGATGCCGCGGAGTGTTGTGTTGTTACTACAATGGAGCAAGCCAATGGTATATGGGAATCTAACCAAAGGCAAGCATACAACAACAATAACAATCAATATCACCAAGGTCAAAGAGCATTCTCACCTTATGGGAACAAGAACTTCCAAACTCCATTCAATCAACAAAAGACGACATTCAATCAAAATTTCCAAAGGCCAAATCAAGGCTTTAATCAAGGGTTCAACTTCCAAGCACAAGATACATCGGGTTTTCAAGCAAGAAATTTCCAAGCAAGACCAACATTCAACACCACTCCATTTCAAACTCCTCTCCAAAATCAATTTCAAGTCCCATTTCAAACTCCTACACCCTTCATTTCTCCTATACCACAAGTCCCACAACAACAACTTGCACAAGTCCCACAACAACAAGTTGTGCAACAACAAGCTCCACCACCAAAATCCAATTTGGAGATACTTATGGAGCAAATGATGAGCACTCAAAATAGTTTCATTCAACGCCAAGACCAATGCCATGAGGAGACTACATCTTCTATTTCTCAATTGAAGAGTCAAGTCCAAAATGCCCAAAGAATCACCGATCATCAAATACAACAACTCGCGAATCAAGTCAACGAGTTGACCATGTCAAGTGGGACATTTCCGGGAGGCATTAAGGCAAATCCTAAAGGTAAAGGCGAATTGAATGCTATTCAATTAAGGAATGGGCGCATATTAGATGAAGTTGTGGTTAGCAAGAAGAGAAAGACCAATGTTGAAGATGAAGTAAGTGAAGAAGCGAATGGTGAAAAAGAGAGTTCAAATGAAGTGGTTGTTGACAAATCACCTATTGTTAAAGACCATATTGCAAAAGAAACCCCAAAGGCAACTAGTGAAGTCAAAGCATATGTGCCACCAATACCATTCCCTCAAAGATTAGCTAGAATCAAGGTTGAGCAAAAATATGGTAAGTTCTTGGAGATGATGAAGAGCATGCATATCACACTCCCTTTTCTTGAGGTCATTAAGGACATCCCCTCCTATGGCAAGTTCTTGAAAGATATCATTTCAAAGAAGTCATATGGTGAGCAATTGTCGGTAAGTCTTTCAAAGGAGTGTAGTGCCGTTCTCTTAAACAAGTTGCCACAAAAGTTGGAAGATCCCGGGAGCTTTACTATTCCTTGCTCAATTGGTTCTATCAATATTGAGAAGGCATTTTGTGATCTAGGGGCAAGTGTAAGCCTTATGCCCCTCTCCATCTTTAACAAGCTTGAAGGTTTTGAGCTAGCCCCCACTAGAGTATCTCTTCAATTAGCGGATCGTTCCGTTAAGTATCCAATGGGGGTAGCCGAGGATGTGCCAATCAAGGTCGGGAACTTAATCATCCCGTGTGACTTCTATATTATGGACATCCCCGAAGACACCAAGATTTCCATTATACTTGGTCGTCCATGCCTAGCCACCGGGGGAGCTCTTATAGATGTCAAGAATGGTAAGCTCTCACTTCAAGTCGGGGACGACAAGATGGATTTTCTCTTGAGAAGGCCATGAAGGAGCCTTTAGATGTTGGATCGTGCTACCAAGTGCAAAGGCTTGAAGAGTCTACCATGGAACAAGACGCTCATTATTGTCCTTGAAGAGTCCATTGTCGGGAATTCGGAAACGGATACTATGGAATATGCTCTAGCTATGGACTCAATTTTGAAGCAATGCACCACAAGGTCACTAGAAAGCTTGGCCAAAGAAGGGTTATATGAGGAGAGACCTACGCCTCCTCAAGTGGAGTTGAAACCTCTTCCCTCATCTCTTAAATATGCTTTCTTAGGTCCTAATGAGTCATACCCCGTTATTGTCAATAGTACACTCAATGACCATCAAGTACATGACTTGTTGGAAGTTTTGAGAAAATATAGAGAAGTCATTGGGTACACTATTGATGATATTCGCGGTATTAGTCCCGCCTTATGCTCTCATCGTATACTCTTGGAAGATGAGAACACCTCTTCTATTGAGCGTCAAAGACGTCTCAATCCGGCTATGGCCGAGGTGGTAAGGAAGGAGGTGCTAAAACTCCTTGATGCTAATATCATTTATCCAATTTCGGATAGTAAGTGGGTAAGTCCCGTTCATGTCGTCCCCAAGAAAGCTGGGACGACGGTTGTTAAAAATGATAAGGGTGAGTTAGTGTCTACTAGACCGGTTACCGGGTGGCGCATGGTCATAGACTATCGTCAACTTAACAAAGCCACCCGGAAAGACCATTTTCCCCTCCCTTTCATAGACCAAATGTTGGAACGCTTGGCCAAACATTCTTACTTTTGTTATTTGGATGGATTTTCGGGATTTTTCCAAATCCCGATCCATCCCGATGATCAAGAGAAGACAACATTCACTTGTACCTATGGAGTATACGCCTACCGTCGTATGCCCTTTGGGTTATGTAATGCGCCAAGTACGTTCCAACGTTGCATGATGTCTATTTTCTCCGAATTTGTAGAAAAGACCCTTGAAGTTTTCATGGACGATTTCTCCGTTGTAGGGTTTTCATTCGAAAATTGTTTAGAAAACCTTGACAAGATCCTACAACGGTGCAAAGAAACCGGCCTAACTTTAAATTGGGAGAAATGTCACTTCATGGTGACGGAAGGGGTAGTTCTAGGACACGTAGTGTCTAACCGGGGAATAGAAGTTGATAGGGCGAAGGTTGAGGCAATTGAGAAATTGCCTCCACCTAGCAATGTCAAAGGGGTACGTAGCTTCCTTGGTCACGTGGGATTTTACCGCCGTTTCATTAAAGATTTTTCCAAGGTAGCTAGACCTTTGACGGAGCTTCTTGCCAAAGATGTTCCCTTTATCATGTCTAATGCTTGCCTTGATGCTTTCAATAGGTTGAAGAATGCCCTCATTTCGGCCCCCATTATCCAAGCACCGGATTGGAATATCCCCTACGAGCTCATGTGTGACGCAAGTGATTTCGCCATTGGGGCGGTCTTAGGTCAAAGAAAAGAAGGAAAACTCCATGCGATCCATTATGCAAGCAAGACGCTCGACTCCGCCCAAGCAAACTACACCACAACGGAAAAAGAGCTTTTGGCGGTGGTATATTCAATGGAGAAGTTTCGATCCTACCTTGTAGGATCAAAAGTTATTGTCCACACCGACCATTCGGCCTTGAAGTATCTCATGGCGAAGAAGGATTCTAAAGCTCGCTTGCTCCGGTGGGTTCTACTACTCCAAGAGTTCGATATTGAGGTCCGGGACAAGAAAGGAACGGAAAACGTGGTCGCCGACCATTTATCTCGTTTAGTGATCGATGACCGTGATCCGGACATTCCCATTGACGATTCTCTTCGAGATGACCACCTACTAGCTCTTTCAATGGTGGAATTTCCATGGTATGCCGATTACGTGAACTATATTGTGTCGGGAATTGTGCCCCAAGACTACGACTCTCACAAGAAGAAGAAGTTCTTCCATGATGTGAAGCATTTCCATTGGGATGATCCCAATTTATACAAAACATGCGCCGATGGTCTAATCCGAAGATGTGTACCCTACGAAGAAACTAAGTCCATTATAATGCATTGTCACGACATGCCTTGTGGCGGCCACGCGAGCTCGATGAAAACTTCCGCCAAGATCCTACAATGTGGATTTTATTGGCCCACCATCTACCATGACGTAGCCGACTACGTCAAGAGTTGTGACAAATGTCAAAGGAGCGGGAACATATCAAGGCGACATGAGATGCCGCTACAATATATGCTCGAGGTCGAGATCTTCGATGTGTGGGGAATAGATTATCAAGGTCCTTTCCCCTCCTCTTGTGGAAACGAGTATATCCTTGTGGCGGTGGATTATTTGAGTAAGTGGGTGGAGGCAATCCCCACGAAGACATGTGATGCAAAATCGGTAATGAAGCTTTTGATTAAGACGATATTTCCGAGATTTGGAGTCCCGAGGGTCTTAATTAGCGATAGGGGCACACATTTTCTTGAGAAGACATTGGCCACCGTTCTAAAGAAGTATGGAATCCAACACAAGAAGAGCCTTGCATATCATCCGCAAACAAATGGACAAGCGGAAATTTCAAATCGCGAAATCAAGGCGATTCTCGAAAAAACGGTCAACCGGTCAAGGAAAGATTGGGCGTTAAGAATTGATGAAGCTCTATGGGCCTATCGCACGGCCTTCAAGACTCCTATCGGAACTTCCCCTTTCCGTCTCATATACGGGAAAGCTTGTCATCTTCCCGTCGAGATGGAACACAAAGCATATTGGGCTATCAAGCACCTAAACTTGGATATGAAGAAAGCGGGCGAGAAGAGATTACTCGACCTAAATGAGCTCGATGAATTCCGCCTCCATGCATATGAGAATGCAAAGATCTACAAAGAGAAGACCAAAAAGTTCCATGACAAGAACTTGGTACGAAGGGAATTCAAAGAAGGCGAGTTAGTTCTCCTCTTCAATTCAAGATTGAGGCTATTCCCGGGGAAGCTAAAGTCGAGATGGTCGGGACCGTTCAAGGTCATGAAAGTATTCCCTTATGGCTCAGTGGAGATCAAGGGGAACGAGGAAACGTTCAAAGTCAATGGTAGCCGACTCAAGCACTATTTCGTCGGCCAACCGATCCAAAGAGAAATCGCTTCGCTCAAGTTCAACTAATCTCATTCATAAAGACATTGTTGTTGTATATTCTTATCTACTTCATTCGGTCGAGCCAACGACCTTAAACAAAGGCGCTTCGAGGGAGGCAACCCCGATACTTGACATTTTCCTTCCTTTTTGGGTTTTCTTGAAGGAGCACTTTTGAGACGAAGTACATCGTCTTTGGAGCCTGATTAAGGGTTTGGTGCAGCTTGGGATGGATTTGGAGGGCCAAAAATCGGAAAAATGAGAAAACAAGGGGAAAATGAGTTACGCACGATGCACCGTGCGCAACTCTTACAGGAAGGAGGCACCGTGCGCAACTCACCGTGCGTAACCCAATGACCGTGCGTAATTTTTTTTAAAAAAAAAAAAAAACATTTTGCACAACAAACACCTTCATACCTCCCACAACAAACACCTCCCCTTTAAACCAATCTTCATCTTCCCCAATTCACATCTTCATACCTTCAACCACCTCCATTAAACCCCCATTATACCTTCACCCAAATTTTCTCATAAATCCTTCAAAATCAAGCCAATTCTCCCAATTTTTGCACCATTCTCTCCCTTATCACTTCCTCTTCACTCCATAACATGCAAAACCAAGAATAAACATCAAAAGTTCACCACACCGAATTCCTAGATCTGTTATTTTAGCCATTTTTACACCTTCAATTGAACCCATCTTTTGAAGAACAGCTATTTTAACCGTGCTAAACATTTTGAGACCCTCATCGATTGATTCCGGGCACTTTTTGGGTTGGACACGGATTGAAGACGGGCTAGAAGCGAATTTATTCGTCTGATCATCAAGCTAGCATCCATCAATGGCCCCAAAAAGACCGTTTTCATCAGGTATGGATGCTCCCTCTTCTTCTTCAAATCCCGTCCTAATTCGACAACCTGTGAATCAACACAAATATAAGCATGAAAATGTGAGTTTCCGCACCGAAAAACAACGGGCTAAATACAAGGCACTTCTAAAATTACCATTTGACCCAACTCGGTTTTTTCACCGAGAAACCACCATGGCTATGGGAATTGATAGTGAATTAGAAGTTTTGCTCACTAGGTTTAATTGTCCGATTGGATTTATGCATGCCTATTCCTACCAATCCTTGACATGTGAATTCATTGCTACACTCTCGACCGAGACCTCGGGTCCAAATCCTACCATAACATTCCAAATCTTAGGTAACGAAATTACCTTGAGTTTGGACCAATTGGCCCGAATGCTCGGCATTAATTTCATCCACCTTGCCCCGGGAAAGGCCTCCCGAAAATCCGCCGTGCTTAAAGAAAGGGAAGAGTTTTGGGAGGAGATATCTAGGAGCGGTAAAGCTTATGAGGCTAGGGCTACAACCCTTAGTGAGGTGAAGAATCCCGTTCTTCGTTACGTATTGCGCCTTTTCTCGAATATCCTCATAGGCCCGTATGAATCCCACCACCGGGTTAGTGCTATAGCGTGTCAATCGCTTATGGAGGTCTTGACCCATCGGCCCCTATCCGTGGATTTTACTAAGGCCGTCATCATGCACCTCTACTCCATGAACCTTAGCAACCCTCCAACGGTGGTGGGTGGTGGCCTAGTGACCTTGATAGCCCAAGGATTAGGCATGAACCGAGAACCGGAGCCTCGAGCCTTAGGTGGAACGTATATTGACCTTGATTATCTTTGGGCCACCATCAAAACCGTCTCAATTGAAGGGATAACCCGAATTCGATTCTTCATAACCCCTCTCCGATCCATCTTACTCCCGGATCCACCTCATGTCACAATCCATAGACGGGAAAATTGGGGAATGCCTCTTCGAATGAATGAATACACTCGTGGGAACATTAATGCCAATTGGCACCCGGCCAACTACGGCCACGACCCCTCCCGCACTATTTACGAGACCGAGGACATTGAGGAGGAAGAGGAGGGTCGAATCCTAGAGCCACCTCGCCCATCTTTCCATCAACCCGGCCCATCTTCGTCGAATGCCGGTCAACAATTCGGCTATGGCCAACCACCACCATTTGGATTTGGGCAAGGTTACCAACAACCGGGTTATGCCCCTTGCTGGGACATGTCCGCCTTAGTGCCCAAATCTCCTCACTTTCGGACCTTGTGACCTCAAACCATGAGGAGAACCGTAGGTCCATCGAGGAACTCCGTACAACGTCCCGACAACATGAGGAAGCAATGGGACCGATTAACCGAATTGAGAATTCAGTAAATTCCTTTTTCGATAGCTTCTTTTCTCGTTACCCCCCTCCCCAATGAACTTCATGATAAGGTTTTAGTGTGGGGAGGTGGCTTTAGGTTGTGTCAGTGATCGTTGAGGAGTAGAGTGGTCGTTTTTGAAAGATAAGAGGTGGGTGAGAGTGGTGATGTGGGTGAGAGCGGTGATGTGCATGGGAAGGTGAGTGTAGTGATGTTGGGAAAAGGTTTATGCTAGAGGATGTGGTAGATTTTTGTGTGGAAAAATTTCGGGTGGTAAAATTTTGTGTGGTGAAACCTTGGTATGTTGTTAGTGAGGAATGATGAGAGTAAGATATTGCTCCCGGATTTTTGGTGACGTGATTACACCAAAAATCCATTTTTGAAAAATCCAAATGTTTGCTCCCGGATTTTTGGTGACGTGATTACACCAAAGATCCATTTGAAAAATCCAAATGTTTGCTCCCGGATTTTTGGTGACGTGATTACACCAAAAATCCATTTTTGAAAAATCCAAATGTTTGCTCCCGGTGCTTTAGTGATTTGATTACACTAAAGCACCACTTGAAAATCCAAATTTTTAATTATTTACTTTATTTTCTTTCATTTTCTCTTGGATTTTCTTAGTTTTTTTTTTTTTATTTTTATTTTATTTTATTTTCCCTTAGTCTTTTCCCTAACTCTTTCTATTTTCCTACTACTTTCCATCTTGCATTTTGCATTGAGGACAATGCAAGGTTCAAGTGTGGGGAGGAGTCTTAGCTTAGTTCTCTTCAAAAATTTAAAAACCATAAAAATCTCAAAAATCTCAAAAATCCAAAAAGATTTTGTTTCTAGTTTTTTAGTGTGTCTAGTTTAATTTAGTGTAGCTTGTGTACATATATTTGTTTTTGTGTTGTTTCCTCTTTTTCCCTTGTGTAGGTAAATAACCCGCCGGACGCAAAAAAATCAAAATTCGAGGTAGATGGATGAAGACCGCTCCGGTATATTCTTTCCACCTTATTCCTTTTTCCTTGTATTTGTTGAAGGAGGATGGGATTTTGATTGTATTGGAGGTTCTTGGATGAACATTTGGGTTGTTGGTTGTTTGCTTACTTGTGGAAATTGACTCATTCGTGTTTTGTTTTATTTGTTTTCTTTATTTTCGTGTGTTTAGGGTCTAGTTTAGTGTGCCTTAGGGTAGTGTAAATATTTTCGAAAACCTAGTCTTGAAGCTTATGTTGGAAGCCTACATTTTCTTATTAGTTTTACTTACCTTGATGTAGGACTCGAATCTAGTAGAATAGCTTTAAAATACTTGGTTTATCGACATTCTAGCTTAGGTCCACCCTTCCTACCAAATAGATTACTCGGGGGTTTGCACTTGACCATTTTGATCCCCCGTGGTGTGAAAACTCCTTGGTTACCGTGCCTCGTGTCCCTAGGTGACCATTATTCATTGTGACCGCTTTTATAATCCAAGATTATCTATCAAAAATCACAAATACTTTCCACAATAATTTTTGCTTTTTGCTTATTGGTGATTCTAATGTGTAATGTTCTCCCCACTTCGAAAAAAAAAAAGGAAAAAAAAAAGAAAAAAAAAGAGAAAAGAAAAGAAAAATAGAAAAAAGAAGAAAAAAAATCGAAAAAGAAACAAAGAAAAAGAAGAAATTGAAAAGAAAACAAGGGGGAGAAAGAAAGAAATGAAAAACTATGAAAATCGAAGAAAAATCACCACACATCAAAATAAATAAATTTTCCGTTGATTTGGGGAGCCATCGTGAAGGGCCTACCGAGGGACCGAGTTCCTAAGGAAGGAAGATAGCAGTGGTAAACCGGTCATTGGAACTATTATTTTTCTATCTCCTTTCTACTTGGATTATTTGGTCATAGTGAGTTTTGGGACGACCCTTCTCTTTATTTTATAAAGAGGTCGAGGCACACTTACCTACAGTGTTTTATAACGCCACGGTTCTACCTTTCCACGCCATCTTACGCCCTCTTGTAGTTTATTTGGAAGGTTGGGAGGAAATTCGCTAGATTATCGATATTCATAGTAATTTATAGCTATAGTATTAGATTTTTGCCCATGTCTTGTAGGTTAACTAGTTTGAGAATGTTAGTTTTCATAATAGGTGGATGATTAGTGTTTTTCCCCGCCGTCTTGATGAGGGTGACGGTGTTCTCCTTTTTGTGATGCAAACATGTCATGTATTTGTGTGCTTAATTGATTGTTTGTGTCAAAAGTTTTGTGCAAGACCCAACTTGCCTTGCAACGGCATGCTTATCCTCATGGTATATCGTTGTGAGTTGAAGGGGCGTTGAGTGCGCTAATACTCATGCGGTTAGTGATATTTTAGTGATTGAGGGATGCTTATATTGTGCATTCACTCCTTTTTGTCCTAGGTGTTTGTCTTTGCCTTTGTCGCGTTTACTCGAGGACGAGTAAATGTCTAGTGTGGGGAGGTTGATAACTCCGTTATTGACCGTATTTTCACACTACTTTGACGTTTATTTAGCCTCGATTAATCGTGTTTTCTTAGGCATTTTGGCTCGTTTTGGCTATATTTTGTATTACTCGGTTTTCTTGTGTTTGTCACTTGTTTTTAGGCATTTTCGTGTCAAAAACGATGAAATCGAGCACGCCCGAGTAAAAGGGAGCAAGTGACCCGAGTTCGAGCCTAGACAAGCGCATAGAGGACCAAAAAGGGAAAATAACGGAAGATCGAGTTACGCACGATCCACCGTGCGTAACCCAAGCAGGAAGAAGGGACCGTGCGTATCGGACCGTGCGTAACGGTCCGACCGTGCGCAAGTCCGGCTCTGTTTTTTCCCCTGTTTTTGGCCCGGTTTTGTGTAACCTAATTAGAACTATAAATATCCGATTTTATCATTTTCTTTAGGCAGCTGAAAATTTCTATTACACAAGTCATACATTTGAATTATTTGGGGTTTTAGAGAGGGTTTGTAGCTTTGAAGATCTTCATCTTCCTCATTGTCAAAGATTCAAGTTTTTTTATGATTATTATCATTTCTTCTTCTTAATCTCTCCATCCTCTTTAAGTGGGTAATTTTTACTTCTCCTTGCTTTAATTTTGTTATCTTCTCATTTTTGTTACTCTAGTTTTGATTTTTCTTTGTTTCTTCAAGATCTTAGCTTTACTAGTTAATTTCTAGTTTTTCTTGTTAAATTGTTGTTAGTTCATCTTAGTCTTCCCTTTTCTTTGTTTATTACTATAGTTTGATATTAATTTAGTTTCTCTCACTTGGTTCATGTTTATGAATTTCATGTTAGTATTAGGAACCCTCAATTAGATTATTCCAATTTGACCTCTTTATTATAATTGGTAGTATAATTCAATTTACAACAATGTTCATAGTTAAAGACTCCACCTTTATACTTAATTCCATCAATTTAGTCATGATTAGTGAGTAGTCACCCACTAGGGGTCGATGAAGCCTAAATTCGCCTAAATTGTGCCCCTTGTATGTTTTGTATTGATTGAATTGGGTAATTGGGTGAAGTGGTGTTAGGGATTTTGGATTATCTTGGTTTAGGGGTTTGAGACGGTCCTAATCCCTTGGTCATCGATGGGAGTCGATTAGGATGGGTAACCGGTTTGACCCCTCTATCTTGCCTTACCGTACTAGATCGAACACGGGAGTGGTGTCTAGCGTGGTATCCTTCACACTAGTATACGTACCTTTTTGACTTGAGTCGGTTTGGGGTTTATCACGGGAGTGACCCTCGGATTTGACTTAGGGATTCCGTCTTACGAACCCGGGAGGGAGGTAAACGGGAAATTAAGCCGGACACGAACCCGGGAGGGAGGTGGCCGACCTAAACGCATACAACTTCGCCCTTGATCCCAATTCCGTCGATACTTGATATACCTTGGTACGATTTAGGTGAATTGAAGCGACATCGTTCCCTAGTCCTTTTTATTCTTGATCAATCGTTACTACTTTAGTCATCTTAGTTTATTTTAGCTTTAATTTTCTTTTAGTCATTCTCCATATTAGTTATCACTTATTAATCTAGTTTTAGTCTACCATCAATCACTTCTATCGACTTAGATAAACATTTAGGGTAAATACAACTAGGCATCACTTTGCTCCTTGTGGGATCGACCCTCTATTGTGCTACGATTACATCGTACGCTTGCGAGGTATTTAAAACTCCAACACCCACACCCTTTACCTGTTGGACACATTTATGTGGTTGCTCAATATATCCCTGAGTACGAGCAACATTCTTGTTTTGCCATATTAGATACGTTGTGCAAGCAGTTGCTGCATACATAACCTGCTTCTTCATCAACGACCTCACATATATTCAATTTATGATAATTTTTCAGTGAATGAGAGGAAGTAAGATCTAATTTTAATACTTTTGATCATTGTAAAATGAAAGATATTGATAATTTAAAATGTTCTCGACATATGTTTAAAAAATATAAGGATCCATTTGGATAACAAATTAGGAAGTAAAGTGAGGCGATAGAAAAAGGGAGAGGGAGGGCAGCGACAGTGGTTTGCTAAGTAATATTCAACCCTTTTTTTTCAACTAAATATACATAACATTAAATCTAGAAACCATATTTACAGTTGCCAATATGCACCATTATCTATTTATCTATTCTCATTCTCATTTTATTCAACCAAATCATACTATCAGAAATAGAACTCGGGTATTAATCAAAGATCGATTATTGTTACAACTCATTTTTAGAATCCTATCAGAAATAGAACTCTGTATATACTTAAAAAAAAACCTCGGATTAGAAACCATATAAATAAATAATCCATAACAAAAAAAACCATGGAACACCGAAATCTTGGGAAGAAAACGATATTTTACCACTACTTGGTTCTCCGTATTATGATAGATATGATACGAATATATGTTTAAGTTTATTGTAATAGAAGTAGGCATTACGCGAGCCGTATAATATGTTAATATAATATGGATGTAGCCAGGTGTAGTTGGATTCAGTTCCATTGGGAAGTATCACAGGGAGAGCAGGTTTCTTGAGCAATATCAGTGATTTGGACATGGGTGTTGTATGTGACACCGGGCTTCCAGTTCCCTGGCAGTACGTTTTGGGCCAAAACGTACTTGCCATCGTATCCTGATGTTACTACCAATCTAAACTCAAGTGGCCCATTCGGCACCTTACTTGTGTCCCACACTGCCCCATAGTTCCGGCTCATGAAATTCCAATTCGATACCCCAACCTGCCCCAAAAACAAGCTTAGCTTTGTAATTAAAATCCGGTTTGAATCCCGTCAGCATCGGTTATGATAGCACAGCAAAGGCTTTTACCTGGGATACATCCATTCCAACAATCTCAGTTTGACCACCTTGGTAGAGGACTTTGATGGCTAAGTAACCGGGGTTTTGGCTCGACTCCTCCACCCGAATTGCCAAATTCTTACCTTTGTAGTCACAAGCTATCCTGCTAAGTAAAATATTTATCGATTTCAGACTCAGTCTTAATCTTGTACAATATATTCGAGTCAGTATGGGCTAAAAGGCATACATACATACATACGTACGTACCGCTTATATTCAATGGTTGTGATCCCAAGCTTAAGAAGGGCTTGGTCCTTGCCAGGCTTAGCCATGGCCTTGAAAGCTCTGTTGCTTAGCACCAAGTCTACGTCGCTATTCTTATTCAGATCAGTCATTATCACTTTACTCCCACTTTTGCTGCATAACGCACTGTTATTGCATCTTATCTGATCACACCCATTTAAAATTCCCAACATTATCGACTTTGATGGGTAAATAAAACTACATTTCCATGGATAATAGTACTGAGACAGAGGAGAAGACGACAGCGATAACTTGTACATTAGGTTATTACCTGAAAGCATGCACCGCAGCCAGCACCATTTTTGAAGAGTGAAGGAACACCAGCTACAAGGAATCCTCCATTCAAGTTCAGAGCTAAGGAACCATACCCACATGCTCCAGCTGCATTCATTTGAAAAACTAATGACTACCCATTTGCTAATATCACAAAATATCATCTGGGTCAATCTCTATTTCGACTAATTTTATGCTCTGTTCGAAACTTGATCAATAGAAATAAATAATGTCGAAAAAAATTAAGGGTCTGAGAACAGAGGAAATAATTGCATTATTATACGTACATGAAAGGGGTGAATCGCTAGAGAAATAAGCGGCCTTTGATTGATGAACACAACGATCACAAGCGGTAACATACGAGATTAACACAAAAAGGGAGAAAATGAAAGCGGTCATTCTCATTGTTATATATACGGAGTAGTACGAGTATTGTTTAATTTGGGTATGTTTTTGAATGGGTGAGTATATGTGAAAAATGTATGTTTAAATAGACAGGTTATTATAGAGAAGTGATGAAAGTAATTAAGTGGTGTACAGGCAGGCAGGCAGGCGTACCATAATAATGTGGATTACGACGCATTTAGCTGTACAAAGGAAAATGAAAAGGAAAAGGAAAAGGACGGACCAAATTGGGCGTAACGCGAAAGGAAAACGTCGAAAGGTGGGAAATATATGAGAGGGATGATCGATATGATGAATTAGTGATTAGTGAGTAACCTTGCCAACTTCTAGTTCTATGCCTTTTGCTGGTGGGCACTAAACCAGGCCACTAGCTAACTTACTATTCTGCTGTCTTCAAAATTACTCCTACTTGCATAATTAAGTTATGAAATTGCGACTTTCACAAATTCTTGTTTTGACATATACGTAGTATATTTATCCAAAACTTTGTAATTGATCAAATATACTCCTTTCGTCCTCGTTCATTTGTTTGTCTTTTATATTCACTGTGAGAAATATTTTAATCAAAGACAAACAAATGAATGGAACGAAGGAAATATAATTTTACATGTATCGATAGTTATATGAATCGTCTCATCAGTACCATTTCCACTTGATAGTTGAGAGATATTTGTGGCGGCTAGGATTCGGGCTTGTGACATTTGGTCACGTTACCTCTGAAACAAAGCTAGATGAATCGTTCCTACCAAAACCTTAATCTGATTGTTGATACTCAACTAATATTCATATTCTATGATTGATAAAGACAAAGCATTTGTTAATCGCCACATGCATGTTCTGATTTTTGTTTTATCTATTCGTGTGGATAATATTTTACTGTCTCAAGTTTGTGATATATATCTGGCAACTTAGGTCCGATTGCCACCTCCAGTACTCTGGCAGGAACAACATATTGGAATTTGGGAAAAAAAGCATGTTGGACCCCGGTCTTAAGGGGGACCCGGTCCGATTTCCGGGTTTGTGTTTTTGGGGTGACCTATCTTCGGGTCTATCCAATCCGATCCGAATTGGGACCGAGTTCACAGCATACTATTTATTACAAGTAATAAAAAAATGTTAAACCCTCAAATCTCCAATATTCTGAAATTTGGCCAATATATAGTTCAATACGGTATATATTATTACCAAACAAGAGCTATATTTCGAGAGTGATAGTCAGGTGAAGTCAGAAAAAGATGAATAAACAAGATTAGGAAGCTGAGAAAATAAACATGCAGATTCTTCGGAAGTTTTGATCAGCATGATTCTCTAATCATGTTCCTAAATCCTAATAGTCAACCCAATTAGAATCTGAAATCTGATTATATGAATAGGAACCGACCAAAAGAAATTAGTACAAAGCTGTAGGTAATAACATAAACAACTAATCAACGAACAAAACAAATCAACCATCTTTCTTTCTTATAGAAAAAAATACAATAATTAATTAGTTTTCTATACAAAGGAAAATTAAAGAAACACGAATACATCATCGAGATTGAGTAGGGGGAGTGACCAAACTAGTTAGTTCCAGTGGGTATCAGCACAAGGTGTGCAACCTTCCAATGCTATGTCATCAATTTGAACTTTGGTGTCATATATTACGCCAGCTTTCCAGTTCGCTGGTAGCACATTTTTGGCCCATATCGTTTTCCCATCAAACCCCGACGTCACCACGAACCTGAATTGCAACGGTCCTACTCCAGGAGCCCTGCTTGTTTCCCACACTGCACCGTACTTCCGAGTCATGTATATCCATTGTGACGAACCAACCTACACCATTGTTGTAACAAGTTAGCCACATCACGCGTACTGGCGCTGCTATGCCCTATTCATCAGTATATTACTGTACTTAATTTGAGCCTCATTATGTTCATTTTATCTCGGCCATTTATCTTCTAAATTGGCAAGAATGTACTTAGGAATAACTGAATATATATGTATGTAAATTTATTACCTTAGCTACATCGATAGCAACAATATCAGTTTGGCCACCTTGGTAGAGAATTTGGATAGCGAGATAACCGGGATTTCTGCTAGACTGTTGGACTCGAACGGCCATGTTGCGACGTTTGTAGTCACAAGGTACCCTGGTGCATGTACAATGTTTATATGTAACATCAATAACCAGTTGTACGTACTAGCTAGGAGGAGTAATATGCATTTATTGTGTCAACTTTTATGGACAATGGTACAAATGATATGCCAAACAGTAGATGAAGTTGCTTGTAGAATTAGCTGTATTATTTTGTCATATTCATATAATGATATGATACTGCAAAACAGTAGTATCACATAAAGTATGGGTGGCTAGATTTGTAGTGTTACACTAGTGCCTACTGTTTAATTGCCAGCCAGACATTACAAAAAACACAGAGACGTTTTCTCTGTAGAGTCAGTCGTTAATGAGATACCTCTCAAACGATACCTCTCAAACGGTCTCCTAAAAGACTTGCTCGTATAAAATGTGCGAAAAATGTTGGACAAGCCAGCCAAGGGGTACCATTTAATGCAGTAGATGTAGCTCCAGGTTTTAAATTAGGATCGTTATGAGAGAGGAAGCGGCAAAGGACACTCACTGTCACTGGACAATGGACACTACCTTTGATTCAATGGCTTGACAGAGTATCATAAAGGGTCACTGAAATCACTATCCCTACAATTTTTTAGGGACGTGTAAAAATGGGAGTTAATTCGGCCGCTTTTGAAGCTAAGGATTAATTTATGTAATGAATGGAATTAAGTATGTAATGAATTCATGTACAAGTCATTTTATTAATTAATTCAAGACATAAAAACAGAAATTAGCTAGGATCTTCATGGAGATAGAGTCCATTTCTACTCTCAACTAATTCAATATCGTTATTTCTATGCATAAATTTAGAATCGTTGGATGTTGTCAGGATGCGACTTAAGTCGTACCGTCGAGGTTCCTTACCTAAGGTGGACTGACAAGTAGGAATACCTCATAAATCATACTGGCGTCGTAATAGGCAGATGATTTCTCTATTTCTATTCTAGCAGTATTTCGTATAGATGATAATTAAGAATTTTGTGGAATAGGATCATCAACACAGGAAATGACGACATGGATTTCAAAGACTATATGCAGGGGATTTTATATCATTCTACAGAATTGAATAATAATAATAATAATAATAATAATAATGGGTGGTTCATTATATTATACCTTTTATATTGGACGTCTAAAGCTTCAACACCGAGTTTAAGAACTTGAAGGTCCTTCCCAGGTAAGGCCATGGCCCTGAATGCTCTACTGCTCAGCACAAAATCCGTCTTATTATTGCTTTTGTTGATGTCAGTCAGCACCACCTTTATCCCACTTTTCTTACACAAATCACTCTTCTTGCATCTTATCTGCCCAGCCCCCATCAAAATACCAATATCAATCACACAGCTTACAATTAATCCTCAATTCTGTATGTATATGCTACTAACACCCTATACTTTCTGATGGAGGATACCCTAGTATTACAGTTTCTAAGTAGTTCAGGAAACACAATATTATCCGGTGTTTTTGGATTGACAAAGTAAAACAGAGGTAAAGAAAGGGAATAAAAAAGCGATGCTAATAAACCTGATAGCAAGCACCACAGGCAGCACCATCTTTATAGAGTGAAGAAGCTCCAGCTGCCACGTGTCCGCCATTGAACTTCAAAGCTAAGGAGCCGTACCCACATGCTCCAGCTACATCATCAATCAAATTCAAAAATTGAAGACTACCCACTTAATTAAACACCAAAATAGTATCTGGGTCAATCTTATATGAACAACAAATCATATGGGTCTGAATATCAAATCAAGTGAATGAATAGACTTACAAGAAAGAGAAGAAGCTTTAGAGTAGATGGTTGCTTTTGATAGCATGCACTCTTCACAAGCAGTTGCAATAGAGAAGAGAGTGAAGAACAAGTAGATTAAGAAACCCATTATTTTGTTCAAGTAAGAATAATCAACCACTGTTTTATTTTTCCTTCAAGATATATATTTGATGTATATCTGTTGACTGGTGAACATTAAGATGGTGATGTATGATATATATATATATAGGGGAGAAGTGCGTAGTAGACAGTGACAGATACTCACACGGTTGAACTAGTATGACTGGGCTTACAAAAATATTTTACTGTTTTTGGAGGACAGCTAAGAGGAAGGGTACATTTTTTTTTTTACCAAAAACGCGGAAAAAATACAAGGGAAAATGATAGCCGACTTGAGTTGAGGTTGAGGTTGAGGGATGGATATATACTGCGGGTTGGCTGTTGGTGTGTTGGCTTTTAACAAAGGTGATGTGTGGGTGAGAAAAGTGAACGGTGGATGTGAGAACACAAGGGTGCGTGACAGCAGTAGACAGTAGACACTGTACTAGCTAGACACGAGTACGGCTCAACGGCCAAGTGCGGATGGGTATTGCTCCGGATTACAACCATTTAGTTTGAATCAAGTGGGAGTAGGGGGCCAGGGGGGTAAATAGTGTAAGTATGTTTTTGTCGACGTTAGTAATAGAATATAAACGGGCTTGAACTATCGCCTTAAGGTTTTGGTTGAGATGGTTCGTTAACATGGTATCGGAGCCGAGGTCACGAGTTGAGATGGTTCGTCAACAGTTAGATCTATGTTATGTAAGAGGATGCGAAAAATCAGTACAATAATTGTTTATTAGGACTATATGGTAAATTAGTTTATGTCAAACTGTTAATTACGGTGTACAATCTATCAATTTAGATGAAATCGATTATCTTCAAAATCTTAAGATTCGAAGACCCTCTTATGAAAAGTTGACATTATCATTAAACAGTGATATGTTAAAAACGGATGTGCAGAAGCGATGGAAATCAAAGTTAGAGATTTTGTTTTAATGAGAATTTTTTTTACTCGATGTTTATAGAGATTTTGATATAAATGGTAGATGTCGTATGATTCTTTATCAATGAAATGATCTATTAGCTAAAAAAAGTACGGAGTATTCCATGATACTGTATAAATGGAAAAATTACGGTAAAATGCTACTCTATATATCGTAAATCGCAAAAAGTCAAATGAGTAGTTTGAATTGAATAAGAAGGAATCTATCTATCTATATATATATATAGAAATAGGATTTGGTGTAAACACACCAATTTGGTGTAAACATCCTAACAATCTGGACCGTTGATCTAATACTTGATCAACGGCTCAGATTTAATCTTCAAAAGAGAACAAAATCTTCACAAAGTCCCTCTCTTACCTCCCTTACCTCTCTCCTCTCTTTCTTTGATACTCATGTAACCCAATTTCCTCTACAAATTTTGCTCTCAAAATTGAAATGCTGAATTTTTCCGGATAAATGCTCAATTATAAGTTCCTATTGCTAATCGTAATCTTAGATTGTAGATTACTTCAATTAATTAGTTATAATTTTCCAGAAATTTATTTAATTCATTCAATTTTTTGATTAAAATTGCAATTTTCGTAGAAAATTCATTCCTATTGCTCAATTTTCCGAAAAATTGCTTAATTGTAAGCTCTTGTTGCTTAATCGTAAGATTAGATTGTAGATTACTTCGTTGAATTCGTTTTAATTTTCCAGAAATTCGTTCATCTTTATGCAAAATATATGCGTTCATTAGAATACTTGTGTTGGGTTTGTTGATGATGACAATGCCTATTTAACTTGTGCTCTAGTTTAATCTTATAGGTTAATCGTCATTGGTGAGATAATTATCAAATGTGCTAATTCAAGAATGATGATATCAAGACAAGCCAAAGCTACCCAAGATAAAGATCAAGAAATTCAAGAAAAGAGAATAGAATCGAGTCTAAGTCCATAGTCACTAAGAATGGCAAAGTGTGTGTTTTTCGGTACAGCAGTATGTAACAGTCGGACTGACTGTTACATCGTTCGACAGCTCTTATTGATTCAAAAAGATTTCGATTTTAAAAGTTAAAACTTCAGAAAAATCTTTTTACAAATTTAAATTGACTTTGAAAAAAATCTGATTTCTTTAAGAAAAAGGGATGGTTTGGTTTCTTGTAAAACAATGCACCTCTTCTCCAAGGTTTTCCAAAAATGGTTCTTCACTTTTGAAAGTGAACTTGAATTGTTTCTACTTTCAAGTATTACCTTTCAAGTTAACACCTTCCCTTCAATTTTGGCAAACCTTAAGCATGCTTCCTTTTCTTCTTGAAAAAGCTTTCTTTTTTAACAAGGTCAAAGGTTTCCTTTTAACCTTTGGATTTTTCCATGAGGCACATTCTTTTACCCATTTCCACATCTACTATAAAAGAAACTCATTTGCCTCATTTATTTCTCAAGGCTTTCAAACTAAAACTTCATTTATTGCATTTTGTTTTCAAAGGTTTTTATCTTAAAAGCATTTTGCAAATCATTTTCGAAAAAGAAAGTCTTCAGTAATTTCGAAGTCACAGTCGAACACACTGTCACACAGATTCACACACACTCTTGTCTAACTCGGTTTTCAATTGTAATCTTTGTAACTTTCTAAGTTATTAAGAGTCGTAGCCGGAGTAGGCTATTGGTCGTGACCGGAGTAGGTCATTGGTGAGTTAGAGACGGAGTAGTCTTGTAAACTCAAATCGCAACCGGAGTAGGTTGTTGGTCGTAACCGGAGTAGGTTATGGGTCGCTTTTCATTGTAAGGGTCTTTTGATTTCGGAGTAGATTTCTAAAGAAAAGCAATAAGAAAAGCATTGGACGTAGGCCCTTAGAGTGTTGGCCGAACCAATTCAAAAATATCGTGTTTTATCGTGTTCTTTACTTTTCCGCTGCATCTTTCGATAAAAGCATGTTATTTTGTTTTTCTTTTATTTGCTCAAACTTCAAACTTAGTTTTAGTTGTGCTATTTCTTTTCATACAACAGTCGCCCATACTGTGACATTCGTCTGTAGCTTCTCATTCTGCTAAGCGAATCGAATACAGTTTGACAACGGTCGATATACTGTGTCTTTGTTCTGTAGCCGTACTCCTTGCTAAGACAGAGCGTAACAGTCTGACTGTCCGTTGTATGTTGAGTCTAGTACTTCTTCACCTAATTACTTTCTACTTCCACTCAACTTACTTTAATCAATAAAGATTAAGTTGAATTTTTTTAAAAGGTACCTAATTCACCCCCTCCCCCTCTTAGGTACTTAGGGATCCATAAACTCTTCAACTTGAATATATGCCTTGGAATACTTGAATATATATATATGTGCTGAAATACTTGAATATATATATATATTCAAGTATTCCAACACATATATTCAAATATTCCAATTACTCTAACATATATACCCAGTTACTCCAACACATATATTCAAGTATTCCAACATACATATTCAAGTATTCCAACATACACATTCAATTTTTTTCACCGCCTAATACTGTTTTACAACAGTCGATGATGAAGAAACAATGCAAGAACACAAGTTCAGAGATATCAAAACATCTACCGTGTCGGAATATCAGAAAGACGCATTTCAAAATGGTCGAACTTGCCGTATTTTAATTGTTGTATCCCATATGTAATTACACGTATATAATTAAGCAGTTACTCCAACATGTTTTGTTGATTATTCCAACAATCATTCAAATTATTTATTGAATCAATCAATTATTCATCTTCAATTACTTTAATGTCGTTATTTCAATGTTACTAGCAGTTATTTCTTTGTTCAACAATAGGTACTCCAACATTTACTAATTACTTATGGAATCAATCAATTTTTAAATCTTCAATTACTCTAATGTCGTTGTTATTCCAATGCTTACAAGCAGTTATTTCTATGTTCGATAATGACAGTTACTCCAACATTTTACTAGTTGATTGAATCAATAAATTTTTAATCTTCAATTACTCTAATGTTCTTGTTATTCCAATGCTTATAAGCAGTTATTCCTATGTTCGACAACAACTACTCCAACATTAATTGTTGATTGAAACCACATGTACAGAAATACATCTTATAAAAACTATTCTATTCCTCATGAGTTTTGAAACATCTCTCTATCTTAGGCATGAACTCATCTTCTACCGTCCTTATCCAGTTGTCGTTGGCACCCGAAGTCCAAGTCAAGCTTAGAGAATTCGTGCTATTTTCAATAGTTGGTGTTGAGCATTGTTGCGAACTTGATATTGTTGCTATCAACTGATTGAATGTCTGCAAACATATTCAGATACTCCAATATTCAAATTCAAGTACACTAATGCATATTTTCAAGTACTCTAATGCATATATTCAAGATTATGCAAAAACATACATTCAAGCACTCTAAAATTCCGGAGATTCAAATACCTATTCTAACCTTCCAATTCAGTTATTACAACATACATTTTTAAGTACTCCAACATATATAAATTAAAGTATTCTAAAACATATAGTCAAGTACTCCAATGTATACGTATACTCAAGTATTCCAATTACTCCAAGACATATACTCAGTTACTCCAACATATATAATCAAGTATTCCAACACATATATTTAAGTACTCTATTAAATTTTGAGGTTTATATATACTCAAGTACTCCAACTACTTCAAGACATATACTCAGTTACTACAAGACATATTTTCAGTTACTCCAACATATATATTCAAGTATTCCAACACATATATTTAAGTACTCTATTAAAATTTGAGATTCATATACTCAAGTACTTCAACTATTTCAAGACATATACTCAGTTATTCCAACACATATATTCAAGTATTCCAACATATATGTTCAAGTATTCCAACGTATATATTCAAGTACTCCAATTACTCCAACATATATATTCAGTTACTCCAACATATATATTCAAGTATTCCAACATATATATTCAAGTATTTCAACATATATATTCAACTACTCTAAAAATTTTGAGATTACCTTCAAGTTGATTCATGTCTTCTATGTTGAAATCGATATTCATCATAAAGAATTCTGGAAGAATTCAAAAACGAATAGTAATTAAAAAAGCGAATATATGTCGTAATAAATTACCTTAAAAAATGAATAGGCGTTCAAAAACAAATATATATTGAAGTATAACGATATAATCTTCATGTTCATCAACAATAGTTTCATGCTAGGTGAAATTCATGCTCATCAAAAACGAATTTAGTATAAAAATTCTGGAAATTTGAATGAATTGAACGAATTTCCATAAATTGAATGAATTGAATGAAGTAATCTATAATCAAATCTTACAATTGAGCAATAGGAACATACGATTGAGCAATTGGAACATACAATTGAGCAATTTTCTGTTTAATTAAGTGTTTTAATTTGAAAGATATGATCAATTTTTGGGAGAAATTTTTTTGAGAGGAAATTTGGGGTTTACCAAACCCTAAAGAGAGGGGAGAGAAAGAGAGGAGAGAGAAACGCCTAATGGAAATTTTGGGGTTTTGTTATCTTTTGAGAATTAATCTCGACCGTCGATCTTGCAAGATCTAACGGACCGAATTGTTAGCGTATTTACACCAAATTTGGTGTTTACACCAAATCCCACCTCTATATATATATATATAGAGAGAGAGAGAGAGAGAGAGGTAGGTTCAAATAAGGTCCACAATTTTTTTAAGTCTATATTGAAGTTACAGATGACATACACTAAAGTTGCATTTGTATATATATCAATTTTGGAAAAATGCAACTTTAGCGTATGTTATCTGTAACTTCAATATAGACTTAAAAAAATTGTGGACCTTATTTGAACCTACCTATATATATATATATATATATATATATATATATATATATATATATATATATATATATATATATATATATATATATATATATATATATATATAGTAAGGCTCTTATGAGTCCCTTACTCTTTGTGAGTCCCTAAGTCCTCATCTCATCCATTGGATGGGATGAGGATGGATGAACAAGATGCATCCAATTAAAAGGAAAAAAAAAAGGGAGATTTACGTTCCTAAAATAACTCACAAGAATTTAGGAAACAAATAACTTCCTATCATTCACGTTCATTTTCATTCACGTTCATTTCCATTCCACGTTCATTCACACCTAAAAACCAAAAAACCCTTTCTTCATTCACGCTAATTCATCGTTTTTGATCTCGAAATTCTGCTACAATGGATTCAATGACCGCATCATCGTCTTCAACAGTTGATAAGCAACTAATCGATTATAACAATGGTGAGTTTCAGTGATTCATTCACGTTTTTATTCGTTTTTTCTTCACGGATTTCAATAGTAATATTGCTTTCAATCTGCGTTTTCATATCAATGTTTTATCGCGTCAAATTGCGTTTTTTTTTTACGTCGATCTTCATGATTATAGTGCTTTCATTGACATTTCGACTTTATTTGCGTCAAATTTGCGTCTTTTTGATGTCATTGCGTTTTGATTCATAGTTTCGTATCAATGGTATTTTGATATCTCGATCTCCATAGATTACAGGTCTCTATGGTTTTTTTCAAGATTTTCCCTGATATCCATTGATACTATTTTTTTGATATCAATTAACGCAGATTCGTCGTTGAAGTAACATGCCTTCTGAATTAAAGTAACACTTAATTGTAATTACAGTAACACAAATGAACGTTCAGGAAAAGGATTTTGATGATATGCTGGAGTAACGTATTGTACACGTTAGGGTAACACAACTTATCAATTATAGTAACACAGTATTTGCATTGATGTAACGCTGTTTGATTCGGTGCAGGTAGCTGCGCCACAGATGCGAACGCACAAGACAACACTGGAAAAGGTGGAATTTAATTCGTTTGATTAATAATGGATTAATATTATGGTTCATTGATATTATTGTTTCACCGATATTATTGTTTTGCTTTATGTTGAAGCATACATGGCATTGAAGTAACACAAGTAATGAATTAAAGTAATACCTAACTGTAATTAGAGTAACACAAACATGTAACACTAAAAAAGGGTTTTTAGCGTTGTCGTTGGAGTAACATCCTCTTAGAGTTAAAGTAACGCAACTTATGAGTTACAGTAACACTTATGCCCATTGGCGTGAATTTTCTTACTTTTTGGCAGCAAGCATTGGTAAAGAGCCGAATGCACAGGAATGGTGCAGAGATGTGGGTGAGGTTTTCACTCCATACATGGAGCAGGTATTCGGGACAATTGATGAGGCAGTGGAATTTTACAAAATCAACGCGCTGACTTGCGGTTTTGATGTGAGGAAGTATACTAAGCCAACCAAACGAAACTGTCCAAATCCGTACGCAGCACGACCGCCTAAACAGCCTACTAAGCCAACCAATGATGAGGATGACGAGGATGAAGTAAATGAAGACATCGAAGGAGAGAAAACTGAAGAAGACACCGAGGAAGACGAGGAGGATGAACAAGTGTTTTGAGAATACTCGTGTTTTTTGTCATTATAAGAATTTTTTCTTTTTTTTTTTCTGGTTTACACGAAAAACTAATTTTGTACAATTTTTTTTACACATAGCGCTGTGTTACGGTGCATTTAACACTATATTTATTTAATACATGTGTTTTTTGTTAGAGTAACATCTCATGTGTGTCAGAGTAACATTATTCGTCTGTTACAGTAATAGAAACAATGCATTGAAGTAACTGAAGACAACAGCGTTGTTTAGACAAAATCATCGCCAAAATAACTGGAGATAACTTGGATTGGTTCCATTCATTGACAAAGTACCAACATTTGTTCTTCAAAAAACAATATATAATGCGTCAGAGGAATTGATTGCAATATCATTGTACAAACACCATTAATAACTTAAAGTAACATAAATTGTTCATTAAAGTAACATTTACAATGCTTTGGTGTAACACACAGATTGGGAGACCAAAGAAAATTTGGTTAACTTCAGTAATCCCCATAGTAACACCAACAGTAAATTAGAGTAGCAAGTACAACGAGTCAGTGTAACAGAGTTTAACAGCTTCAATGCATTGGTGATAGTCAAAATACCAATGTAGTTAGACAGGTAACTAAAGAATACAAACCATTAATTCGTAGTTAGAAAAGAGATGACATGATTCAGTAAACACGTTATTTTTTTCGGCCCTTTGTTGGCTTGCTCTTGGGAGCGTCGATGATCTTTTGTCTAGCGTCCGCATACTTGTCTACGTTTTCCAACAATCGCGATCGCACCTTGTTCATTATGTTTGCTAAAGTTAGAAAGCTGCTTCAATATAATCTTGCTCGAGTTGAAGGTGAGCGATTGAGTTGAGTTGAGCGATTGAGTGCTCGGGTGTGCTTGAGTTGAGTGAAAAAATTGAATGAGATGAGAGATGATGAAGGTGAAGGATTTTTGTGTTAGGCGGGTGTTTGAATGAAAAAAAAAATGAATGAGATGAGAGAGAAGAAGATATCAGTTGGCAGTAATTCAGATATAATACTTAAATTTAAATATTTATTAATTTTAATAAATTCTCATTGACCGAACGGGTTGAATGGGATGGGTCGGGTTTCGACCCTAAATTAACGGGTCATATTGGGATTGGTCAAATGGGTTGCGGGTCGAAAAAATGGGTTCACGACCATAAAAAGAGGGTTAATTACAAACATCAAAACGGTATTTAAATATTTTAACTTTTTTAAATAATTAATCATGTACGTATTCGATCCTATAAAGAGTTTGTATGTCAATAAACAATAGAGCAAATCCAATTGAAAGATATTTAAGGGTAAGATTAGTACCCGGATCCGTTTAAGAGTCTGAATTCTGATATTTAACTTTATGTTTATGGGTTGAAAACTAACACCATCAATTAAAGTTATTCAACCCCTCCAAAATAAAGGGAAAGCGTAATATGTATACAGTATACCTGTCAAATAGGTCCAACGGATCGGGTCCAAATATGGGTCAAATCAAATATAAGTCGGGTTATACGGGTCACGGTTCGGATTAGAGTCAGAAATAGTTTCGAACGCCTATATATTTTATAAACTTTTTAAGTCCAACAAAAATATTTTTAATATTAATTTTTTTTATTTTAATATTATTATTGTACTCTTTAATAATGTTTATATTAAAAATAATAATTAATTCAACTTTTAAAATTATTTTACAATTAAATGATAAAAATAGTTGTATTACATTGAATATTTATAATAAAAAAATATTTATTTTTAATTATAAATCCAAATATAATATTTAGGTATAAATATTTTATTTAATTTTAATAAATTCTCACTAACCGAACGGATCGAGTAGGTATCGACCCTAAATTAACGAATTATTTTGGGTACAGTCAAACAAGTTGTGGGTCTAAAAAACAGTATTATAACCCTAAAAGGGGGAGGGTTAGATTTCTTTTTTTTCTTTTAACTAATTTTTGAGAATTTTTTTAGTTTATCACACAATTTTTTTAGTTAATCAGTGTGATAATGCACGTACGTAGCACCATAAATACTTTTTTTCTACTTTGTAATACATATCTTAATTGACTTCATATATGATATATCTTCTTCATCATTTTTAATTTTAATTCAATTTATATATAACATAACTATAAACTGACCCGTGAATCTTCACGGGTGATAAAACTAGTACATAAATCAAATCAAAGTTGCAACTTAAAAAACAAATTAAACAAAGTTAAATAGAGGAAGTGATTCTATATAAGAAATTGAAATTAAATATAAAAAAAAAATAATGAAAGTCAAACAAATAAACATAACAAAAAGTAATAGAAAAATATTTTTTTTCATTCCGTGGCATAAAAAAGAATAGAGGGGAAGCAGAAAAGAAGGGTTTATGAATGAATTAGTTGAGGAAGTTTGGTATCAAAATTTGGATGACATGCTTTTAATTTGATGTTTAAGAGTGAGGTAGTGAGCACTATGAGTCTAGGTGAGTGCTGTTTTTCGTCGTCGACATTTCAGCCACGTCGTCGGCGCTTTTTAAAGTAAAAGACGATCTTACCCTTGCCTTGCCATTGCCTTAATTAGATTAGTTAACTAATGTTATGTAATTTTAGAAGTTAGATTAGTTATTGAAACTCGTTAATGAAGCGGTTTTCTAATTTTTCAAACCGTTCCGTTATTATCTTGTCCTTATTATATATCCACTCAAACTCCACTTACCATATTTAATTTAATTTTCTCTCACTTAAAAAAAGCGTCTTTTCTTTAGAGAAACCCGACTTTTCTAGAAATTAGGTTGTCGGCGATTTTTAATGTGAAAAGACAACAACGTCCTTCCCTAATTACATTCACTAACTTTGTTAATGAAATTAAAAAGTTTAATCATGTTAATGAAACTCGATAATAAAACATTTTTTTTTTTTTGAAAACCGTCATTTTATTATGTTACGGATTATGTTATATTATATATCCTCCCCCATCCACAACAACACTAATATTATTAATAATATTAAAATTGTATTAATAGGCGATTTTAGGAGGTTTTAGAATCAAATATAGATAATAGTTTAGTAAGGTTTATCAACAATGTTCAGTTGGTTTAGTGGTGAAGAGGCTCATTTGTGTTCAAGAGGTTGTGGGTTCGAGCCTTACTAAATACAAATTTTTGTAATTTTTTTGGCGTCCAGGGTACCCCTAGACGCGAAATTCATGCGTCTGCGGGGCCTCCTAGACGCGAAATTCATGCGTCTGGGGGGCCCCTCAGACGCATGAATAGACGCGAAATTCATGCGTCTAGGGGACCCCCCAGACGCGGTTTTCCGGCGTCGAGGTCTGCTTCCAGACCCAGTTCGCGAAAAATCGAGCCCCATTTCGATTATAATTAATACTATTAGATTGATAGTTTAGGTTCCCCATAGCTAATTTGTGTGTGATATATACCCTAATTGAGTAGTTATTGTTTTCTATATTCGATTTTGGTATCGATCTGGCTGATGGTGGGATCGATTTCTGCGAAATATAAATTTCCTAAACATATTCCCGGGATACATTGAGACACATGTCTCGGAGACCGTTCAATAGTCCAAAAACCGACATTTCAAATTAGTCGGGAATATATTTGTTACGTTAGTTAAGAAACTTAATTAAATTCATTAGAATATATTACATAAGGGTAAAAGAGTTACGTTGAGACACGTGCCTAAAAAACCGTTCAAGAGTACAAAAACCGTAATTTTAATTTACTCGGAAATATTAATTACATTAATTAACAAACTTAATTAATATCAATAATCATAATTAGAGGAAGGGTAAAAGAGTAAATTCACGTATAAAACGCCGACGACGTGGCTGAAATGTCGACGACGAAATGTAGTAGTGGTCTAGGTGTCCCTCTCTTTCCTATCATTTGCCGGCTCACCAAACTTATCTAAACATTAAACAAACGTTATATTCAAAGCATCTCCCTCATTATCGGCCGTAACAATTCACTACTCGCTTAATATTATTTATAACGGGAGTTAAGTAAAGTAATAACAACTCTTTTATTTAATCTGAGACTTTGAGGTTACATAATTATAATGGACAAATTCAAAATTAAATTTGTCATTGTTTTTAATTTTTTGACAAACTCAATATATTTAAATTTTTTACGAATATTGAAAGAACTTTACACATGGATTTAGGAAGAACTTCGTTCTTATTTTCAAATCAAATTTCTCAAATTTTTGTCCACAATGGACAAACTCTTAGAGGTTTGATTCTACCATTAAATAAATGGAGTACTCAGTAGTAGTTCATTTGAAACAAATAAAAGAAGTATTATTAATTTGTTTTTTTTGCCAGTAGGACGGTGGAAAATATGAATAAGCGTCTAGAAACACAAAATTGTAGTTCTGCAAATAAATAACAAAACACAAAAATAGTAACAAAATAATTTTTATTACTCCAGAATTTAATATTTCGGGTACAATCTCCATTGACATGAATGACGATTTTGAAAGATAGGCTCGATGACTCAGTCCTTGTTTGATTGGATGTCGTTTCTTTCACTCTTGAAAGCACGATTTGGGATGCTTGACGTCAAATTTGAAGAAACGGTTGATTTAAGAGGAGGGTCGTCAGACTTGATCCCTTTGGTGGATTGGACTTGGTGAGAGGAGAGTCGTCGGACTTGATCTCCTTCAGTGGATTAGACTTGGTGAGGAATGAGTAATCGTTCTTAATCTTCTTCCTTGTTTTCTAGAGAGAGTTGAAGAGGTCGAGCTCTAATCTTCTACTTTATCGGATTTCTAGGGAGAGTTTGATGTCGATTTAGTTCTCGGGATTTGAAGGAGTTTGATTTCTAGAGAGAGTCTCACAAGTCCGATCTCTAGTTTCCGTTTTTTTCTCCTCCTTTTCCGTCTCCTAATGACCGGTATTTATAGGAGATGAATCGTCTAAAACCATAAGGTTTTATTGGGCTTGGACTTGAAAGTCAATTTGGTATTTTGGCCCATTTAGGTGAATTTGATCCATTTGACGGGTTTTATCACTTTATGAGACGTTTTTATTTAAAATAATTAAAATGGACTATTTTATTTAAATTTCGTCTGAATTAAATTATTTCACTTTACACCAAATATTTGACGGGTCAATATTTTGACTTTTGACCTGTCTTGTATCCAATATGGTACATTGACAAATTTTATGTGTCTACAGCCACACCTTAGCTAGACAATGTTGGGTTTAGTGTTTTCTCCCTACAAGAAACAAAAAACAACGAAGGAGGAGAGATATCAAACACAAACTGTTAGGAAATAAGTGCCTAGCAATTGTCTTTTCGGATCTCGAATTGGTTTCTAACCTGAATCTGTTTAATTAGGAAAGTTTCCTAATTAATATCTGGTTGATTAGAGTTTCCTAATCAATATCTGAGTATCTGACCTAGGTTTCCTTATTGTATAGGGTTTCCTAATCTGTTTAGGGTTTCTGTTTAGGTTGAGAGTAGTATATAAACTCTCATACCTCTACCCTAAGAATTATGATATCAGTCTGAAATCTGTAACCTCTCCTCAAGTTAATAAAACTATCCCGTCCTTCTGCCCGTGGAGGTAGCTAACAGGTTGTTAGTGAACCACGTAAATCTGTCTGTTTCTCGATTTTACGTTCTTATTTGTTTGTCTTTCTCTTCCGTTATAACACAAACCTAATTAAAATGAGCTAAAATTTACTTCCTCCGTTCCATTAAGTTATTATTTACGTTTGCTTTTTGGACATTATTCATAAGTTGAAGGAATTGTCGATATAACTTCTACGGATAAAATATAGTATGAGCATAAGCGGTTAGTTATAAAGAGGTTGTTAGAAGTTAGTTATGAAAAGCGGTTAGAGAAGTTGTTATGCTGTTATAATGTAGCCTATATATACACATACATAGACATGTAATACACACAAGTTTATGAAATACAAATCATTAATTCTCTTCTCAAAAGTTCATATGGTATCAGTTTGGTTTCGATTCTAATCAAATTTCCGCACAAATCAAAATCAATTCTTCAATATTTCTTCATTAATGGTGACACAAGAGCTTTACTCTCCTTTCGATGATCCTTTGTTCCTTTCTCCCACTGATCAACCTAATCTTCAATTAACGGCATATCAGTTTGACGGGACGAATTTCCTTCAATGGCGAAGAGATATTACTCAAGCTCTTCAATCAAAGAACAAATTGGGATTCTTGGATGGGGAGTGTGTGAAGCCTGCAGCTGCATATCGCAAGTTTCAACAATGGCTTCGTTGCGATTTACTTGTTTTGAGGTGGGTTCTCAATTCTCTTGATTCAACATTGAGACAGAATTTACAATATTCTTCTTCTGCGAAGTCTCTTTGGGATGAGATTCAAGAGAGATACGGACAATTGAATGTGTTGGAGTTGTATGACATCAAGAAGACTCTAACTAACATGAAGCAAGATAACCTTCCGTTGGTTGATTACTATAACAAGATGAAGGGGGTTTGGGAAATTTTAGATCACATGGATCCTATGCCTCGTTGTTCTTGTGGTATTGTTGCGAAATATTCATGTCAATTTCTCAAGAAACTGTTGGATAGAGAAGCACAATCTAAGCTAATACAGTTGCTTATGGGTCTGAATTCAAGCTACGAACAAATGCAAACTAATCTTTTGTCTTTGGATCCTTTACCTCCCATGAATAAAGCTTTGGGAATGCTCCAGAAAATTGAGAAGCAGAAAGCCATCAATGATGGAGTTGGTGAAATGGTAATGGAGACTGCAGCTTTTGCATCTAAGAACAGAAATGTGCAGAAGTCGAAGTTGAATTCAGATAAGACTTGCACTTACTGTAATAAATCAGGCCATGTGATTGAGGATTGTCACAGGTTGAAAACGTGTGATTATTGCAATATTAAAGGTCATATCCTTGAAAGATGCTACAAGTATAAGGCGTTCTTGGCTAAGATTGGTAAAGGGAAGGGAGTCGATCAAGGTTCTGGTCAAGTTACTAAAGCGAATGTTGTTACTTCGGACACACAGGATCAAGAATATGAGACAGTGCCTTACTTTGATCATCCTTTGGCTGATATTCAAGCACCTTCTACCTCTGCGCAAGTTGCATCTGTTCAGACTTCTGGCGTTCTAGAACAGCAAGATCTTGTACAGAACATAGTAGATGCTGTCACACAACAAGTGATGAATCAGATCTCTGAGAATTTTGACTCAAACTTGGGAGTAAGACTCGCTGGTATGCATTCTCCTCGTTCTGTTAATCATGATGTATCTATGTTTGATTGGATCATAGACTCTAGTGCTTCTGATCACATTTCATCCAACATCCAAATAATGCAGAATGTTAGAACATTAGTCAAATCTGTGTCCGTTTCTTTGCCTGATGGTTATGTCAAATCTGTGACTAAAATTGGTGACATTCGAGTGACTGATAAGATTGTTTTACATAATGTTCTGTTCATTCCTGGTTTCACTGAAAATTTGTTATCTGTTGCTCGTTTAATCTCCAAATGTGATCTTACTGTCTTGTTTTTGGTTGATAAACGTTTATTTCAGGACCGTTCAAGTAATCAGGTGGTTGCTGTAGGACAAAGACATGGAAATCTATATAGAATAAAAGATGTTGTACATATAGTTCCTAATGATAGGTTTCTTTCTAGTTGTTCTAATGTTGTAAACAAAGAAAACATAGATCTAATACATGCTAGATATGGTCATCCTTCCTTAGAAAAGTTGCACCATGTACCAGAATTGCATTACAGAAATATCAAAGATTTACCTTGTGAGATTTGTGTTTTGGCTATGCATCATATGCTACCTTTTCCTAGAAGTTTGTCTCACGCTAAAGGTTGTTTCGATTTAGTTCACTTAGACGTTTGGGGACCATATAGGACTCAATCTATGTCTGGTGCGAGGTCTTTTTTGACAGTGCTAGATGATTTTTCTAGGAATACTTGGGTGTTTTTGATTCAGAATAAGACCCAGGTGCCGAGTTTGATCAAGAATTTTGTTAGCTATGTTCAAACCCAATTCAATAAGTGTGTTAAGATGTTTAGATCTGACAATGGAACTGAATTTTTCCAGTCCCAATGCTCTGAGTTCTTCCAGTCTAAGGGTATCATTCATCAACGCTCTATTGCTGGTAGGCCACAGCAAAATGGCAGAATTGAACGCAAACATAGGCATTTGTTAGAGACAGCTCGTTCCCTAATGTTTCAATCTCATGTTCCAATAAAGTTTTGGGGGGATTGTTTGTTAACAGCTACTTACTTAATTAATAAAATGCCCACAAAAATTCTTGATTGGAAAACTCCATATGAAGTGTTGTTCAATTCTGTTCCTGCTTATTGTGAGCTTCGAGTCTTTGGTTCTCTATGTTTTGCATCTGTTCCTACGCATTCTGTTGATAAGTTTGGGTATAAAGCTAGGAGATGTGTCTTTATAGGATATCCTTTCCAACAAAAAGGATATAAGGTCTATGATTTAGAAAAACATGTGTTTACTAGTAGAGATGTGGTTTTTCATGAAGGTGTGTTTCCTTTTGCTGATATAACTGCTGATAAGTCTCCTACATCTGATTCCTTAGATGAGGTTCTTAGTTGTGTGCCCATTAGTACACAAAATTTTATTGATCATTCTACTTCAGAGAATACTACTGCTGCTGGCACTAGTATTCCTGAGGCTGTTAGTACTAACCTTGTTCCTGAGATTGAAGTTGAGAATACAAGAAGGTCAAGTAGAGCAAGAATTGTTCCTTTGAAGCTCAAGGACTTTGTTTGGCAGCCCACTGCTCTTCATGTCAAAGTCATAAATGACATGATTATGTATGATAAAGAGTACTTGCATTCCTTTTGCAACATGGTCAAGGAATTAGAACCAGTCACTTACAAACAGGCTGCTAAAGATCCTCGTTGGGTTCAAGCAATGGATTTGGAACTTCAGGCATTGGATAAGAACCAAACGTGGAAGATGACTACTTTGCCTCCAGGTAAATCGACTATAGGAAGTAAGTGAGTTTATAAGATAAAGCACAGACAGGATGGATCGATTGAGAGGTTTAAAGCGAGGTTGGTTGCAAAAGGGTACAATCAAGTTCTCAACAAAGACTACAAGCACACTTTCTCCCCTGTTGCAAAGTTGGCTACTGTAAGAACTCTTTTAGCAGTTGCAGCAATGAAACGATGGAGTATACATCAAATTGACATCAACAATGCCTTCTTACATGGATTTTTAGATGAAGAGGTCTACATGACACCTCCTCAAGGGTACTCTACACACTCTGATGGTCTAGTTTGCAAATTGAAAAGGTCTTTATATGGGCTAAAACAGGCATCTAGACAGTGGAATCTGGAATTAACCAAGTATTTAACTGGATTGGGCTTCCAATAATCCAAGTACGATTACTCTTTGTTTACTAAATTTGACATCAAGACAAATCAGTTTCTAGTAGCATTGGTTTATGTCGATGATGTGTTGATTACTGGTGATTCTCTACAAGCTATTAATGTTCTTAAGAAACAATTGGATGGCAAGTTCACTATTAAAGACCTTGGTCAAGCCATATTTTTCTTGGGGTTAGAAATAGCAAGGAACGAGAATGGGATTATGGTAAATCAACGAAAATATATACTAGACATTCTAAAAGATTCAGGGTTTGATAATTGCATCCCTGCAGAATTTCCTATGCAAAAAGGCCTGAATTTGTCGATTGATGAAGGAGAACTCTTGCCTGATCCTGAGTGCTACAAACGTTTGGTTGGTCGACTGCTGTACTTGAACATCACCAGGCCATATCTCTCGTACAGTGTCCAACATTTATCACAATTTGTAAGCCAACCTAGAGAGCCCCATTATCTTGCTGCTCAACACGTTCTAATGTATATTAAGGGTACTGTCAATGTTGGGGTTCTATCCCTCTACTCCTTCATCTGATTTGCAGGCATACTCGGATTCAGATTGGGGTAATTGTAACTTCAGTTGCAGATCTCTCAGCGGCTATTGCATTTTTCTGGGTAGATCTCTCCTATCATGGAAGACTAAAAAGCAAGTGACAGTCAGTAAAAGCTCGGCAGAGCCGAGTATAGGAGTCTTTCGTTTACTGCAAGTGAAATGGTATGGTTGCAGAGTTTACTTCAGGAGTTGCAGGTTCATCCTCCGCTTCCCATTCTTCTGTACTGCGACAACTCTGCTGCTGAGCATATTGCCAAAAACCCGATCTTTCATGAGCGTACAAAGCATTTGAACATTGACTGTCATTTTGTAAGGGACAAACAGCTAGAAGGATTCTTAGACACGCGACATGTTAGCAGTACAACACAGTTAGCAGATCTAATGACGAAGCCACTTGGACAGCGTATGCATCATGAGTTATCCAACAAGCTAGGACTGATTCTTCACCCCATTCCTGCTTGAGGGGGGATATGAGCATAAGCTGTTAGTTATAAAGAGGTTGTTAGAAGTTAGTTATGAAAAGCGGTTAGAGAAGTTGTTATGCTGTTATAATCTAGCCTATATATTATACACATACATAGACATGTAATACACACAAGTTTATGAAATACAAATCATTAATTCTCTTCTCAAAAGTTCATATATAATCACGTGAAATTTTGTTTAAATTATTTAATTAAGTGCGTTATAAATATCAAATTTTTAGAAAAATCTAACTAAAGATATAGATAAAAAAAACATGCATTGGCATGTATAAAAAACAAACCCAAAGAATTAAACGTAACTTAGGGAGTTATTCAAACCGACAGTAATAAAATGCTTTAGAATTCTTAAATTTTCTAGATTACACAAATGGGAGTAATTATCCAGTCTCCTTAATTATCTGGCATAACTCATTTCAGCCTCTTTTCAAGTAACTCACAGTATAGAGACTGACAAAATAAAGTTCCTAAACTCAAACACAAATGATGGAGTGGAATTTAATTAAATCCCTTGCAAGCTTTACACTTCTCTATGGAAATATTATCAATCTGAACAGTAGATCTGTAGGCAACACCAGGCTTCCATTTAGCAGGAAGAACTTGTTCATTAGTATAGAAGTATTGGGCATCATACCCTGATGCAATGATGAATCTCAACTGCAGCGATCCTGTGGGTGCACTGCTTGTGTCCCATACCGCCCCATAGTTATGGCTCATCGAAACCCATGTCGCACTACGACTCCCAATCACTTCAGCTCCCAATATTCTTGTTTGCCCCCCCTGGTACAGAATCTTGATTGCTAGGTAATTAGGGGGTTTGCTGTAAGCTTCTACCTGGATGGTTAAGTTTCGGCCTTTGTACACACAGGGTACCCTGTTGTATATATATACAAATCGTTAATTAATCGAGAGTAGAATACTTAATTAGGGATGTCATTGAGACGAAACATGTTTGTTTGTTATTACTTGCCTCTTATATTCGACGTCCAATACGCCAAGGCCTAAGAGTTGTTTGTCCTTGCCAGGCAAAGCCATGGCCCTGAAAGCTCTGCTGCTCAACACGAAGTCTGTGGCGTTATTCTTGGCATTGTGGATGTCCGTCACCACTATGTTCGTCCCACTTTTACTGCACACCGCACTGTTTTCACATCGTATCTGTGCAGTGCAGTGCATCATAACCACATTATTAACCACTATGTTTTCGATCACTCAAGTGTCGACAGGGACGTAGCTAGGTTAAGGCCAACCTAGGCCTTGGTCCGGGTAGTTTTTGAAAGAACAAATACAATTTAGTTACAATATCATCATGTAATCTTTGTAGCTCAGGTAGTTTGTCGGCATTGGGGAAGTCTTCTGCCTCCTCTAGAGGTCAGGGGTTAGAGTACTACCGTGAACCTTTTTAAATTTTTCCCCCTTTTTAAAAACTTAACTAAATTGAAGCATTTTCTCTAGTATTTAAGACTATAAATTACTTTCTTTAACGGTACATATAAATACGTTTATATTCTAATAAAAAAATTATATTTAGAACTTTTGGAATGTTGAAGCATTTTCTCTAGTATTTAAGACTATAAATTACTTTTTTTAACGGTACATATAAATACGTTTATATTCTAATAAAAAAATTATATTTAGAACTTTTGGAATGTTTATTTTGAAAAGTCATTTAAAATATTGTAAATAACGGTATCAAGAAAGTAAAGTTACAACTGAGGAAATATTTTCGGCCCTACCCAATATCTAATCCTGGCTTCGTCCGTCCCTGAGTGTCCATAATAGATCTAGTTTTAGAAACTTGATAACGAGCTTCGGGTGTAAAGTAAACAAAAAGCTATCAAGGGATCTAAAAGGGTCTAGTTTGTAACATGTCCGAGTGTATGAGTTAATGGGCTTGAATGAAAACATGCGACTTGATTGACTTAATGGGCTCCGATCCGGTTCTGAAAACATATTGAAAATGGAGTGTACCTTATAGCAAGCGCCGCAGCCTTGACCGTTCTGGAACAAAGTAGGAGCAGCAGCAGCAGCATGGCCTCCATACAATTTCAAGGCCAAAGCACCATACCCACATGCTCCGGCTGCATTTATTCAACAAATTACAACTTACCCACATAATATTATCACAAAATATGAACTGGGTAGCTGTTAACTAAAACTCATTTTAACTAGAAATGATATTATGAGTAACAATCAATTTACTTAAGAGCAAAATACACAACACCTTTGACATAAAAAGAAATAAATACTAGTACTAGATCTAGTTCTAGTTCTTACGAGTATATATTATCTCATGCTATTTCTCTTATGAGACCGTATCTTAATAATTTTCTTAGACCTCTTCTTGTTAACAGATAATGGAGAATTATTGTTAATTTTTTTTTTTTCCGCATCTCGTTCACAAAATGATAAAGAGGTAAATAACCAAATGAAACAGGAATGTAGTGTGAAACAAGTGTCCCAGGATTATACACATTATTAGAAAAGGGAAGATGAATAAGAGTGTAATGTTTGAAAGAAATGCTCACAAGAAAGACCGGAATTGGTAGCAAAGTAAGCAGCTTTTGATGTGTCACATTGTTCACAAAGTTGAGCACTTGCATATGCTGAGAACTTGAGAAGAAATAAGATGAAGGGAACAAAAAGAGGCATCATTTTATTTCAACAGATTAAAAATGTATTTTGTAGAGATGAATATACATACATACATACATACATGTAGGCGCATACTTGCTATTTATAGTGGCCACTCGCCAATATAAAGGACAGTGAGACGAGTGAGTGAGTGAGTCCACATGAGCGAGTACATTAGGATGCACGGGGGACATACGTACATCAGTACATGCTTCTCAATAAATTGGGACTTGTTAATATTATGACTATATACCGAGTATATATTACGCCCTCTATTCAAATTTAAATTTTATAGAAGTATTTCTCTTTCATATATTTTTCGATGCGTATTTTGTATCATTAATATATAATTTTTTATATTATCATAATTATAAAAATTTGATATTCTTACTCTACTCATATATTTTTTTTTTTATAGATTGTCGAGAATATCGAATATAATGTACTATTTAATTGTGAATAGTGTCAAAAAAAAATATGCACTCTAGATTTGAACGGAGTGACTATTATTACGTTGTGCCATCAAACTTTTGTGTAGATGTATAATATACGGAGTACATATAAAGATTATGATTCCTAATATTTTCCCAACATCCTAAGATCTTCTCATTGTATTATTCATTTGAGAGAGATCAAAATAATCATTAGATAAAGTACTAGTATTTGACAAGTTTAAATCTCTAGTCTATAGGCGGCGGTTTTTGTAAGTATTTTTTTGGATGAATAAAAAGCTAATTCTTACAAAAAAAAAGAATTTTGTACGTACATGGTACCCGTGTTTTTAGTCTTTATATATGGTACTCCTGAACTTTTATAATTATCTCTCAGTTTTAGGATATTATGTCTCCATATCCTTAAAGACGTTATTTATAAAAGTGCAGAGGTACCATATAAAAAACTAAAAATATAGGAGTACCAGATAGAAAATCTAAAAAAAAAAAAGAGGAAAAATTAGGAAGAAACTTTATAAGAAGAAAAAAAATTAATAAAACACAAATTTTGTATGAGACATTCTCACGATGAATTTATCGTGAGATCTCTCACATATAAGGAAATTATTTTTTATTAATATTTTAATTCTATTAATACGTCTTAGAATAGTTTAACATAAGATGATGTCACTTGAGAGTGCTGTTTTTCGTCGTCGGCATTTCAGCCACGTCGTCGGCGCTTTTTAATGCTGAAAGACGATCTTGCCCTTGACTTTTTTAGATTACTTAACTAATGTTATTGAGTTAGATTAGTTAGATTAGGTAATGAAACTCGTTAACAAAGCGGTTTTAAAATTTTAAAACTCGTTAACAAACCGTTCCATCACACTCACACTAACACTTACCCTCGCACTTACCCTTACTTATTTACTCTACTCACTCTCACACTTACCCTCACTTACCCACTTACCCACTCACACTCCACTAACACCCCACCCAACATTTTAAATTTAAAAAAACCGTCTTTTTTTTTCGAGAAATCCAATGTTTCTAGAGACCCGATTCCGTCTTTAAATGGATCGACATGCGGTTAGTACATTTTTTGTTTATATTATCCGTCATTTTTTGTACATTTTTTGTTTATATTAGACCCGATCCGATTTTTTGTTTAAAACTTGTGAGAAATGTGTGTTAGTTTATTAAAGAAATCGCATTTTGTTCTATAGCATGTCGTTTATGTGCTGGATTTGTTGTGAAAATCGAAGTTGAAATAGAAATCGATGGTAGAAACGCATAACTAGGAAAAACGCGAACAGGGGCCCAGACGCATGAATTTGGCGTCTGGGGGGCCTCCTAGACGCGAAATTCATGCGTCTAGGGGGCCTCCTAGACGCGAAACTCATGCGTCTAGGAGGCCTCCCAGACGCGAAAATCATGCGGCTGGGGGGCCTCCACGACGCAAAAATCGTACGTCTGGGGGGCCTCTCAGACGCGTCATTTTGGCATCTGGGCCCCTGTTCGCGTTTTTTTTTTTGTTATTGTTCGACGTTATGCGTTAAAATATCGTGACTCGGGTGTCGTTATTTGTAATTTATATGATTAGAATTATTATTATGAATATTATTAGTTCGAAATATGAATAGAATTATTATGAATATCGTGACTCGGTTATTTTTTTTTAATTGAAATTATAGGAGATGTTTATATGATTAGAATTACTATGAATATTATTAGAATTATTAATATCAAAATCATGTTTAAATGTTCAGATCTTTGTACACGAAATTATGAAATTAAATAATTTCTGAATTTCATAAATCCATTTTGCGTTTTACTTTGTAACTAATGAGTAATTTTTTATCGGTGTATCAGGAAGAGTTAGATGGCGACGGTATTGACTATCGCATTTGTTTTATTTTTGGGCCAGCGTTCCGTAGTTCGGATGAGGCATTCAACTACGCTAGTGAGATAGGTTCGGCTCTTAGGTTCACCTTGGTGAAAGCGAGCAACAAAACGCAAAGTAATGTGAACCCGAAGTCAAGATTACTTGGTCAAAATTACTTTAAATGCAACCGTAACGGAAAACCGGGAAAAAGTACCAAGAGTTCTCAGAAGATCGGGTGTAAGTTTTGGGTGAAGGCGTGCGAGAGCTTAGACAGGGAACGATGGATTTTAGCCATCGGTCCATGTGGCATGCACAACCACAAATTGGAGGTTTACGCTGACGGGCACAGACGTCTAGCCGCCCTTGACGAGGCCGAGAAACAGATTGTTCGGGACGGTATTCGGGACCACTTAACACCAGCCCAAATACACGACTGTCTTCATCGTCGGAGAAATCCGGGGAAACCACGCCCATCGATCGAGACGATATACAATATCGGGGGGAAGTTGAGGGCGGAGGAAAGGGAAGGTCGTAATGCCATTGAGCAGATGATGGTACTAGCGCGCCGGGCTGAATACATCCACTTCTTCTTCGAGCACGAGTTTACGAGTGTCGTGGAACGTATTTTCATGGCTCACCCTGAGTCCGTGAAACTGTTTCGTACTTGGCCTTACGTAGTCACTATGGATGCGACGTACAAGACGAACACCTACGACATGAAGTTAGTTGAGATGGTCGGGGTGACACCCGTCGGGAAACCTTATCTGATAGCGTACGCCCTACTTCGACACGAGGACACGTTGTCCTATACTTGGGTGCTTGATAAGTTGAAGCTGCTAATTGGGGACCGGGCACCGAACGTGATTGTGACGGATAAGGATCAGGCTTTGACGGCGGCAGTATCGAGGGTCTTTCCGACCCCACAGATCCAGAATCTGCTCTGCACGTGGCACATATCTAACTGTATGGAAAAACGTGTCCTGTCTTTCTTTCAAAAACAGAAAGACCGAGTAGCGACCTTCATGCACGGAGTATGGTACCCTCTCCTGTATTCTACAAGTACGGTGGACCTCGAAACAAAATGGGACAAGATGAAGTCGACGTGGAGGTTCTCGGGAATTCCTCTTTACATTCATGACACCTGGGGTAATTTCAAGAAATGGAATCACGCGTACACTGACCGATACCTCCACTTTGGCAACACCACCACGTCCATCGTCGAATCTGCGCATGCGGCTTTGAAGAAGGCTCTTGGCACGTCGACAGCGTCCTTGGATCGGTTGTTCGATAGGATTGACAGGCTAATCGGTCGTCAGCAGTCTAAACTGCGGAAGAAGTTGGAGACATCCCGAAGGAAGCAATCAACTATTCTACCCCCCATTTTGATGAACTTGAGACTCCGGGTAAGTCGTAAGGCGTTGGACTTGCTGACCGGGGAACTGTTTAGGATGCAAGAGTTGGGAGATCGGGTTTTTTACGAGTGCCGGTGTGTATTGAGGACGTCCAAGGGTTTGCCTTGCGCATGTCGACTTGCCTGGATGATGATGCGGAATTCCGTAGTGCAGTTGACCGACGTTCATGTGTTCTGGAGGACGCTTGACTATGCGGGGGAGGAAGTTATGCCCGTCAGCGACAAATTTCAGCTTGACGGGTTGATTGAGGAAATACGTGAGAGCGATCCGAGTATGTGGCGACATTACATTGATGTCCTGAATTCCGCATTACGTTCGGAGGAATCTGGGCTACTTGATCCTACCCCGAATCCAAACCCCAGAAAATCTAAGGGGACAGGGAGGTTGCTTATCGGAGTCGAACACGCGAGGAGGAGGTACGGGACCACCGACACGGGAGCGACCCCGAGTAAGTCGGCCAGGACTACGCACGCGTCAACGCCAGGGAGTAGTCACTCGATCGAACCACCCACACCGACCGCCAGCCAGTCCACCACGGGCACATGGCAGGGGCAACCGAACGCCCCCTGGAGGTGAACTACATGGGGGGGCCCTTCCCGAACATAGACAAACTTGTTGGTTTCATGTGTCCGTATCTCGTGAACTGGATAGATGTTATTGGAGACGGTCACTGCGGATTCCGTGTCATGGCTCATGCAGTGTACGGTGACCAGTCCAGTTATACGTACATCAGTACATGCTTCTCAATAAATTGGGACTTGTTAATATTATGACTATATACCGAGTATATATTACGCCCTCTATTCAAATTTAAATTTTATAGAAGTATTTCTCTTTCATATATTTTTCGATGCGTATTTTGTATCATTAATATATAATTTTTTATATTATCATAATTATAAAAATTTGATATTCTTACTCTACTCATATATATTTTTTTTTTATAGATTGTCGAGAATATCGAATATAATGTACTATTTAATTGTGAATAGTGTCAAAAAAAAATATGCACTCTAGATTTGAACGGAGTGACTATTATTACGTTGTGCCATCAAACTTTTGTGTAGATGTATAATATACGGAGTACATATAAAGATTATGATTCCTAATATTTTCCCAACATCCTAAGATCTTCTCATTGTATTATTCATTTGAGAGAGATCAAAATAATCATTAGATAAAGTACTAGTATTTGACAAGTTTAAATCTCTAGTCTATAGGCGGCGGTTTTTGTAAGTATTTTTTTGGATGAATAAAAAGCTAATTCTTACAAAAAAAAAGAATTTTGTACGTACATGGTACCCGTGTTTTTAGTCTTTATATATGGTACTCCTGAACTTTTATAATTATCTCTCAGTTTTAGGATATTATGTCTCCATATCCTTAAAGACGTTATTTATAAAAGTGCAGAGGTACCATATAAAAAACTAAAAATATAGGAGTACCAGATAGAAAATCTAAAAAAAAAAAAAGAGGAAAAATTAGGAAGAAACTTTATAAGAAGAAAAAAAATTAATAAAACACAAATTTTGTATGAGACATTCTCACGATGAATTTATCGTGAGATCTCTCACATATAAGGAAATTATTTTTTATTAATATTTTAATTCTATTAATACGTCTTAGAATAGTTTAACATAAGATGATGTCACTTGAGAGTGCTGTTTTTCGTCGTCGGCATTTCAGCCACGTCGTCGGCGCTTTTTAATGCTGAAAGACGATCTTGCCCTTGACTTTTTTAGATTACTTAACTAATGTTATTGAGTTAGATTAGTTAGATTAGGTAATGAAACTCGTTAACAAAGCGGTTTTAAAATTTTAAAACTCGTTAACAAACCGTTCCATCACACTCACACTAACACTTACCCTCGCACTTACCCTTACTTATTTACTCTACTCACTCTCACACTTACCCTCACTTACCCACTTACCCACTCACACTCCACTAACACCCCACCCAACATTTTAAATTTAAAAAAACCGTCTTTTTTTTTCGAGAAATCCAATGTTTCTAGAGACCCGATTCCGTCTTTAAATGGATCGACATGCGGTTAGTACATTTTTTGTTTATATTATCCGTCATTTTTTGTACATTTTTTGTTTATATTAGACCCGATCCGATTTTTTGTTTAAAACTTGTGAGAAATGTGTGTTAGTTTATTAAAGAAATCGCATTTTGTTCTATAGCATGTCGTTTATGTGCTGGATTTGTTGTGAAAATCGAAGTTGAAATAGAAATCGATGGTAGAAACGCATAACTAGGAAAAACGCGAACAGGGGCCCAGACGCATGAATTTGGCGTCTGGGGGGCCTCCTAGACGCGAAATTCATGCGTCTAGGGGGCCTCCTAGACGCGAAACTCATGCGTCTAGGAGGCCTCCCAGACGCGAAAATCATGCGGCTGGGGGGCCTCCACGACGCAAAAATCGTACGTCTGGGGGGCCTCTCAGACGCGTCATTTTGGCATCTGGGCCCCTGTTCGCGTTTTTTTTTTTTGTTATTGTTCGACGTTATGCGTTAAAATATCGTGACTCGGGTGTCGTTATTTGTAATTTATATGATTAGAATTATTATTATGAATATTATTAGTTCGAAATATGAATAGAATTATTATGAATATCGTGACTCGGTTATTTTTTTTTAATTGAAATTATAGGAGATGTTTATATGATTAGAATTACTATGAATATTATTAGAATTATTAATATCAAAATCATGTTTAAATGTTCAGATCTTTGTATACGAAATTATGAAATTAAATAATTTCTGAATTTCATAAATCCATTTTGCGTTTTACTTTGTAACTAATGAGTAATTTTTTATCGGTGTATCAGGAAGAGTTAGATGGCGACGGTATTGACTATCGCATTTGTTTTATTTTTGGGCCAGCGTTCCGTAGTTCGGATGAGGCATTCAACTACGCTAGTGAGATAGGTTCGGCTCTTAGGTTCACCTTGGTGAAAGCGAGCAACAAAACGCAAAGTAATGTGAACCCGAAGTCAAGATTACTTGGTCAAAATTACTTTAAATGCAACCGTAACGGAAAACCGGGAAAAAGTACCAAGAGTTCTCAGAAGATCGGGTGTAAGTTTTGGGTGAAGGCGTGCGAGAGCTTAGACAGGGAACGATGGATTTTAGCCATCGGTCCATGTGGCATGCACAACCACAAATTGGAGGTTTACGCTGACGGGCACAGACGTCTAGCCGCCCTTGACGAGGCCGAGAAACAGATTGTTCGGGACGGTATTCGGGACCACTTAACACCAGCCCAAATACACGACTGTCTTCATCGTCGGAGAAATCCGGGGAAACCACGCCCATCGATCGAGACGATATACAATATCGGGGGGAAGTTGAGGGCGGAGGAAAGGGAAGGTCGTAATGCCATTGAGCAGATGATGGTACTAGCGCGCCGGGCTGAATACATCCACTTCTTCTTCGAGCACGAGTTTACGAGTGTCGTGGAACGTATTTTCATGGCTCACCCTGAGTCCGTGAAACTGTTTCGTACTTGGCCTTACGTAGTCACTATGGATGCGACGTACAAGACGAACACCTACGACATGAAGTTAGTTGAGATGGTCGGGGTGACACCCGTCGGGAAACCTTATCTGATAGCGTACGCCCTACTTCGACACGAGGACACGTTGTCCTATACTTGGGTGCTTGATAAGTTGAAGCTGCTAATTGGGGACCGGGCACCGAACGTGATTGTGACGGATAAGGATCAGGCTTTGACGGCGGCAGTATCGAGGGTCTTTCCGACCCCACAGATCCAGAATCTGCTCTGCACGTGGCACATATCTAACTGTATGGAAAAACGTGTCCTGTCTTTCTTTCAAAAACAGAAAGACCGAGTAGCGACCTTCATGCACGGAGTATGGTACCCTCTCCTGTATTCTACAAGTACGGTGGACCTCGAAACAAAATGGGACAAGATGAAGTCGACGTGGAGGTTCTCGGGAATTCCTCTTTACATTCATGACACCTGGGGTAATTTCAAGAAATGGAATCACGCGTACACTGACCGATACCTCCACTTTGGCAACACCACCACGTCCATCGTCGAATCTGCGCATGCGGCTTTGAAGAAGGCTCTTGGCACGTCGACAGCGTCCTTGGATCGGTTGTTCGATAGGATTGACAGGCTAATCGGTCGTCAGCAGTCTAAACTGCGGAAGAAGTTGGAGACATCCCGAAGGAAGCAATCAACTATTCTACCCCCCATTTTGATGAACTTGAGACTCCGGGTAAGTCGTAAGGCGTTGGACTTGCTGACCGGGGAACTGTTTAGGATGCAAGAGTTGGGAGATCGGGTTTTTTACGAGTGCCGGTGTGTATTGAGGACGTCCAAGGGTTTGCCTTGCGCATGTCGACTTGCCTGGATGATGATGCGGAATTCCGTAGTGCAGTTGACCGACGTTCATGTGTTCTGGAGGACGCTTGACTATGCGGGGGAGGAAGTTATGCCCGTCAGCGACAAATTTCAGCTTGACAGGTTGATTGAGGAAATACGTGAGAGCGATCCGAGTATGTGGCGACATTACATTGATGTCCTGAATTCCGCATTACGTTCGGAGGAATCTGGGCTACTTGATCCTACCCCGAATCCAAACCCCAGAAAATCTAAGGGGACAGGGAGGTTGCTTATCGGAGTCGAACACGCGAGGAGGAGGTACGGGACCACCGACACGGGAGCGACCCCGAGTAAGTCGGCCAGGACTACGCACGCGTCAACGCCAGGGAGTAGTCACTCGATCGAACCACCCACACCGACCGCCAGCCAGTCCACCACGGGCACATGGCAGGGGCAACCGAACGCCCCCTGGAGGTGAACTACATGGGGGGGCCCTTCCCGAACATAGACAAACTTGTTGGTTTCATGTGTCCGTATCTCGTGAACTGGATAGATGTTATTGGAGACGGTCACTGCGGATTCCGTGTCATGGCTCATGCAGTGTACGGTGACCAGTCCAGTTATACTCGCCAGAGAAGGGCGTTGTGGGAGCACATTCATTCCCCCATGTACGACAAGGTGTACGTCTTTGACGCCGACGGTCGAGAAGGCGCCATGACCCGTGTAGGTACGACGGTCCCGTACCCGGTAGGCGAGGAGCATTATCTCGACAATTGCGATCTATTCGGTTTTGCCACAATTAACAACTGGGTTATATGTCGAGTATCCGAAAACCTCACCTGCAGTACCTACTACCCGTTGCGAGAGATGCCAGGTAACCACCTCCCGTTCGGCGTAATGTGGATAATGCACGTTGAACGCGGGGGAGCAGGTCACTGGATGAGGTTGCGAATGTCTGAGAACTGCCCGACGCCTCCTACACACATCCTTTGGCGAGGCGCGCATGACGGTACTACACTACATTATCCGGAGTTTTACCGAGAACGTCAGGATAGGTGGGTCGAGGAGTGGAATACGTACTTTCCGAGTCACCAGATTGATCAGAACAACCCAGGTGGTCGGAACAACCCCTTCAACTGTTAGTGTAGCATAAATATTAGACCAGCATTTGTATTATATTCATATTTCAGACCAGTGTTGTATTCATTCGTAAATTTTAGAAATCGGCAAATCCCACTATTAAGAAACAAACGAACATAAAAAACATCCGAAATGTAAAAATAAACGAGTAGCCAACGTAAACATATTACAAGTCATCCGAAAATCATCCGAAATAAAACATGATATCCCTAACTGTTAAGACATATAGAAATTACAAATAAAATGGAAACGAGTAGTCAACATAAAAGAAGTACAAATCATCCACAATCATCCGAAATTACAAGCATGAAATCCGAAACACAGAAGACATAAACAAATTACGAATGAAATCCAAAGCAGTCAACGGCGACCTCGTTTCCCCTGGGATCGGGGTGGGCGGTCACCCGGGTAGGGAAGAACGGGCTGGAACGACGCCATCAACTCATCAAAATACGCAAGGCGGGCTTCCGGATCGTCTCTAAAGTGCTGACCTGCAGAAAAGCGCTCCATCAACGAGAGAGCGGCCTGAAACAAGGTGGCAGAGGTTAGTATAAATGTACATGCAAATAATTATTGTTACACACCAAAATACGAACTGAGTACCTGTTGCGATCCCCCTGCGAGCGTCGCCTGCTCCTGCACCTCGGCGGCGGATGGTGGTATGATCCTCGGGTGGGAGACTCTCGAGTACCAAGCGTGGTAATCCGGAGTCGCTTCCCCCGGGTAGTCCACGGGCCGCGAGAGCCTCCTCGGGTCAGCGCGCATGACATATACACTCCTCCACGGGTGGTCCGAGTACACCGGACCGAAGTCAAGAAGGTAGTTCCCACCCCCATGCCTCGGTCGATGCACCCTAACCGGCACGGGCATCGACTCGGGTATAGTCTGGACGTAGCCTAACTGTCTCATGACCCGGTCTCCCTGGTAAGGCTCAACGATGTCCATAAAGCGCAGTGTCCCGAAGTAGGTAGTGGTACGGTGCACCGTGTGAGCGTTCCGCACGAAGGGCTCCCAACAGACCCTGTCTGCTATCAATAAGTCAAGTGATCGTCGGTAGGCCAAAAGGTTGTCCCCGCGCGACGATGGTTTCCCGACGCCTACCCACGCAGTCGCGCGTGGCGAAGTCGGCGAAATCGGGATCGGTGCCGCTGGCCTAAAGTCGGGGAAGTACTCATATATCCACACCTGAAGCAAAGTCAAACACCCGGCCAAAGTGGTGAACCCCTCCCTCGAAGCCATCCCTAAATTCCTGTACAGCCACGCCAACGTACCAGCACCCCACGCAAAACCAGGAATCGAGTCCAAGCTGTTCGTCAGTGGGAAGACTGACGGACGAATACGATCGCTCGACCTATCCACAAAGAGGAACTCCCCCAACAACGTGATCAGGTAACCCTGCACAGTCTGCTCATGGGTCCCAGTGCTCATCTTCTCACGCACAGCCCTCGCTAGTACCGACCCGCTCCTGAAAATGGGAGGGCCCGCATCCCCCCTGGGTGCCCTCAACTGCAAATCATTCATCCCGAAGAAGTTCCCCACAGCGGCCTTCCCATCAGCCAGACCCCCAGTCTCGTTAAGAACAGCGCATGGCTCACCCTCTATAGACAGCCCTAAGATCCTGGCGACATCGTGCAACATGATAGTCATCTCGCCGAACGGCATGTGGAATGTGTTCGTATCCGGCTGCCACCTCTCGACGAATGCTGTAAGGAGCGGTATGTCCAAATTGCGTAGAATGCGGTGAATCAGGCCCGACTGTCGGACAGCATCCACTACCTGAGGAAAGCGATCGAACGACTACAACTCCCCCACAATCCGAGGACGGTTGTAGGTCGTCAGCAGAGTCCGCTCGTGACCTGGCTCTGACCAAAGTCGACGCGCAATATGACCCCCAAAGCTCGGGATCACCGACGGATCGATGGGACCTCCAGGACTAGGTCCCTGCAGAATCAACGAAGTGTCGCTCCGTGGACGTCGGGGGGCGCTCGAGCCCGAAGAACCCACACTACCCTGGAAAGTGCCTCCAGGCCCCTTCCTGTAGACAACAGTCTTACCCTGCTGTGATGTCCCCGCGTCCGTCTCCTACTCCTGCTCCTCCGCCTGCTGCTCCGAGAAGTTGTCCGGAAAAGCGTGTCGCCTCTCCTCCTCATCGAACTCCATGTTCAGGTCGGCAGACTGCAACGACCTGGACGGCTCGCGGAATTCACCGCTCGCGGTTCCCTCCGAAGAACCGTCGTGTGTACCGCTCGTGGTACGGAAAGGTGGAACAGGAATGTCTAGTGTTCCCGCATGAGAGAAAGACGATGGCTCTGGTGGGCCGGCAGGTGGCGGCCCCGGCCTACCCCTAGCAGGAGTGGACGCAGTGACGACCCTACCGTCTACCACTACTCTTCCCCTTACCAGCCATCTAATTTTACAAATTTCACACGTTGTTAAAACAAAACTATGTCACTTGTTAATAATAATAAGAAATGAATTTAACGTTCTCGTACTATTCTTATTACTTGAAAAATCAATTGATATAAAATTTGATATGGAATAAAAAAAATTTATTACTGATATAATAAGAAATTACTATTCTTATTACTTGCAACGTTGTCGCTTGATATAAAATTTAATTTAAAGAACAAATTACTGATAACGTATATTCTTCTCAAATTAATTATTTTCAAAAAAGGCTATTTTTTTAGTAAACACTACTAACCTTAAAATTAGTACTCATCGTTATCTCAATTGGGTGTCCGATTTTAGCAAGAGATAACGATTACAGGTTTTTCACCTAAATTCAACTTTTTAGTTATTATTTTTCAAGCTAAATTGATATTTTCAACCTAGAGATCCATATATTTTTTTGATTACAATTTTTCAAAAATATTTCAAAACCTAAACTTATCAACAATTAGTCCTGAATTTCATAATAATAATTCTAATAATATTCCTAAACATATAAACATTTCGTATAATTTCCTAATAATAATTCAAACAACGAACATCCCAGTAACGATACAAACATTTAACGAAAAATAAACGAACTTTACGGATATCGTAACACATAACATAAAACAAAAAAAAATAAAAAATAAAAAATTCGAAAACAGGTATCGACGCCGGAAAACCGCGTCTGGGGGGTCCCCTATTTCGCGTCTAGGAGGCCCCTCAGACGCATGAATTTCGCGTCTAGGGGACCTCTTCGACGCGGAATTCATGCGTCTGAGGGGCCTCCTAGACGCGAAATTCATGCGTCTAGGGGACCCCCCAGACGCGGTTTTCCGACGTCGAGGTCTGTTTCCAGACCGAATTCGCGAAAAATCGAGGCCCATTTCGCATAAATCGATCCCACCATCAGCCAAATCGATACCAAAATCGAATATAGAAAACAATAACTACTCAATTAGGGTATATATCACACACAAATTAGCTATGGGGAACCTAAACTATCATCTAATATTAATTATAATCGAACTAATCGATCCAAAATAATCAAATACAAGCTAAAAGGTAATACAAAATAGATAGATCTACTTACTTGAGTACGGATTTGGAGTTGGAGTGGAAGCGGTTTAATATTTGAAAAACGATTTTTTAAGAAATTGTTTAAGGGAGAGAAAGAAGTGAAAATGAATTGTAAGGAGAAGGGGGGTTTATATATAAATTTCCTAAACATATTCCCGGGATACATTGAGACACGTGTCTCGGAGACCGTTCAATAGTCCAAAAACCGACATTTCAAATTAGTCGGGAATATATTTGTTACGTTAGTTAAGAAACTTAATTAAATTCATTAGAATATATTACATAAGGGTAAAAGAGTTACGTTGAAACACGTGCCTCAAAAACCGTTCAAGAGTACAAAAACCGTAATTTTAATTTACTCGGAAATATTAATTACATTAATTAACAAACTTAATTAATATCATTAATCATAATTAGGGGAAGGGTAAAAGAGTAAATTCACGTATAAAGCGCCGACGACGTGGCTGAAATGTCGACGACGAAATGTAGTAGTGCTTTTGAGGCGGTCTAATTTGGTCCAATTAACACTTAATCTCTTTAATTATGGCCTATAATTCTATAAATAGCCTACCCAACCTATTCCACAAAGACACTAATCACACTTTTTATTTTAATTATTATTCATGATTATTTTTTTTTTTTTGCAAGAAAAAATATGCCTCGCTTCATTAAATAAAGAGACAGGATCTTACAAAAAAAGAATTATTATTCATGATTATAATAATTGAACTATGTTTTTTTTTTTTAAAAAATCCTCATTGATCTCTGTTTAAAGATAAATTTTTATCTGTGACCAAAATATCTGTTTTAAACTTATGACAAGTCAAATATTAGAAAGACCAACTCTTGTTTAAATCATAAAGTTGAAGTCAATTCATACAAATGAGAATTTAATAGATCGAAGATGTCTTAACCTAGTGGTTAAGATTAGGTGCTCTGGGACAGTGGGTCTCAGGTTCGAATCCCCTCTCCCCCTATATTGTACTCCCTCCCATCATTGGTAAATCAAATGATTTTATGGGTCCATCAAATTTAAAGTAAGAAAAAAATTGTGGTATTTTGTGTAAATAGAGAAAAGATATGAGGGTTATATGGTAAAGTCTTTTGCCAAAAAAAAAATGTAAAGAATTGATTGGATTGTCCATTTATAATAAGTGTAAAGAATTGAATGGATGGGAGGGAGTAATGCGACTAGCTGCGCTTTTCGATAAACCAAAAAAAAAAACAAATGAGAGTTTAATTATAGCAAATTAAATACTTTTAAATAGGCTTATAATTGATTTAAATATTCACATATTAATTACGGAGTACTTTATTTTCGTAGATATCGACTAATTTACTTGATAAACTTACGAGATTATACTTATGATTTGAGCTATGACAGATTCATGTATATGGCCCCGAGCCCGAGACATCAACAAACAAATATTTTGTACGTATTTTTTTTCCTGATAATATAATTTAGATATTTTAATATACTCCGTATAGTTATCTTGAAAAGAAATAATGTTCTATCATCACTGGAGTTACTCTTTGTACAAAAAAATAAAAATAAAACTAGCCAATTTAAAAAATAAAATAAAAGTACACTATTATTCGTATATAAATGTATAAAATTTAAATTGTCAAAATACAATACTTCGTACTTCATAAATAATTACTTTACTTATTATATAATCTCTTGAAAATAAAATGTATAAAATGAATTGACCTAAAATAAATGTAAAATTAAACAAAATACTTCGTATATCGAATTAAGTCCGGAAAATACACAAATTATAATACCTTACACTCGTCATATTATATACTCGTGTTTTTTATAACCTAATAAAACTTTAATTTTATAAATTAGAAAAAATATATAATTATATTACTCGCATTATTCATAATTTATATTGCTTCTAGTTGGTCTTGCATGCATGCAATCTCCAATATATATTTTTTATATTTAATTCTAATTTTAATATTCTATTTGTTTATGTATTATTATTCATAATTTATTAATTTACGTATGATTTACGAGTATGTATTTAATTTATGTCAGAAAATAAAGTTGTCATCATATACATTTATTATTATTATAAATTTATAATTGAGCATTGAATTGGTAAACATTATTTTCATATCTTTGACTAACAATATATAGTTGATAGTTGACATACAAGTATGGATTCACATTCTTCTTAAATATTCTTAATGTTATAAGGTAGCTTGTTTGAGTGAACATAATGTAAAGAACCGTCAAATATGACGTTAAATGACGTTTTTTCATTCACATGCTATTCTGTTGTTTTTAGGACAAATTCAAAAAAAAAAAAAATGTATCTAAATTGTAAATTCATAATGAATATTATGTTATACAGTATTTGAAATTATGTCTGTTATTAATAACAAGATTATATATCCGATATTAGTTAAATAGTTGAACATAATAAGTACGGAGTATAATGTATATTTGGTCGTGTATATCTGGCAGGTTGATCGTAGAAAGATTCAAAAGGATAGATATTGTTCAATCAATTATTCATAATAATATAATTGAAAATCTTTCATTAACTAATTATCATTACAAAAAACTTGGTAATCATCATGCATGTTTTTTTTTTTTTTAAAAATAATTATTTAAGGAGTTATAATAAGATTATAAGAAGATGGCGACGTTATTTCCGGATTAACTAAAGTGATTTAATTGAACTAAATGTCGATGATCGAACTTAATTGAATTTATAAAGATAAATGAACTTAACGAGGTTGAATTTACTCAAACTGAACTGATCGAATGAGGCTGAATTAAAACTAAAGTAATTATTATGTACATTGTACAACTGTTGTACCATGTTTGTGTTAAACTTAACCGAAGTGAATAAGTTTCAACTTAATCGAGAAGAGTTGGAAATAAATCTCTTAACTAAATTATTACTCATTATTTATGGTGATAGTTAAGTTGATGGTGATTGAAAAAGAGGTGATTTAAAATTTTGCATGCCACATTAATTATTGGAAAATAACATTATTCTTTAAAAAAAATAGATTAATTAATTTTCACACACTATTAAAATATTTTATTGATAGATCGTCCTTTTAAAATTTATTGCGACCTTTAAGAAATACTCCTCCGTATCTATAGGTGCGTCCAGTTTTAATATAATATAATACTACACTCATATATTAAACTTTGTGGACGAACATATAGATACGGAGGGAGTATTACGTATGAAATATTCATCAACCACATTCTACCACTCTCTAATTAATTTTTATTAAAAAATTAAAAAGTTTATTTATTTATTTATTTATAAAAGAATATCTTTAATATATTTTTCAATATATATTGATATTTTATTTCTATAAGAAGTACGAATATATATATATATATATATATATATATATATATGACGAACTTTAACTCGATTATTGATTTTTTCTTCTCATTATAATAATCATGTAGTAACAATAATTTATTAATTTATCTATTTTCGGACGGGTAACGATTTTGACCCAATATATATTCGGATTATTATCGGGTCGGGTCACTTTCGAGTTTATTTTCGTTTTTTTTTTTCCTCGTAATTTTGAGAAACTTTGGTGTACAATATCAATAATTTATTAATTAATCTATTTTCGGACGGGTAACAGGTTCACGCGGGTCTTGACCCAATATATATTCGGGTTATTATCGGGTCAGGTCACTTTCAAGTTTTTTTTCGGGTGGTTTCGGATCCGGATCAGTTTTTGACAGGTCTACCCTCCGTCCATTATTTTTCGTCCCGTTTTATGATGGGCTTTGCCGACCCGACCCGACCCGACCCGACACTTGAATACTGGATAAAGACGGAGCAAATACAGAGGCAAATCACAAATTGTAGGTATCATCACTGTATCAGAAGATTGAAGATTGAAGGTTGAAGGTTGAAGGTTGAAGAGAGAAGAGAGAAATGGGGTTGGTATGGCTAGAAGCAGCACTTCCACTGGGAATCATAGCAGGAATGCTATGTATCATGGGCAACGCTCAGTTTCACATACACAAAGCGTTTCATGGCCGCGTATGAACAGTTCCTCTCTCTTTTTCCCCCAAATCGATTTCGATTTCATTCATTTATTTATTCAATTGATTGATTGATTGTTTGATTTGATTTGATTTATTTGATTTGATACTTGTTGCAGCCGAAGCACATCGGAAATGATCTCTGGGATGTTGCCATGGAGCGAAGGGATAAAAAGATCATGGAAATTTGCGAATCTCAATGATTTGATTTCCCAGTATGTGTTTGTTTTCCCGATTTCAATTATTTGATTAGGGTTTAATTCTTGATTCTTGATGATTGCCTTGTCCTGGTTGTTAATTTGTGTAGTTCATCCATCTCATCAAAATTACAAAATAGTGATTCTGTTAACTTTGCATTGGATAGAAATCGGTTATTTTGGAATGCTGTGTTTTTTCCCAATCTCCCCGATTTCAATTATTTGGCTAGGGTTTGGTTCAATTTAGAATTTAGATTAGTTGATAGTGTTGTGATCTTGGAAATCGAATGTTGTTCGTATTATGCTTCAGGCGTAAGCCTTGTTGAATTCTGTGTGTGTGTCTACATTCTCTCGTAATTGCAGCTGTATGTTCTTAGTTTCCCTCCGATTATGTTTTAGGCATAAGCCTTGTTGAATCTTCTGTTTGTATAATTGTATGTCGACATTCTCTCGTTATTGCAGATTTGCAGTTGTATGTTCTTAGTTTCCCTCCAATTATGTTGTTGAATCTTCTGTTTGTGTGTCGACATTCTCTCGTTATTGCAGCTGTATGTTCTTCTCCGATTATGTTTCAGGCGTAAGCCTGGTTGAATCCTGTGTTTGTATGTCGACATTCTCTCGTTATTGCAGCTGGTATGTATGTTCTTAGTTTCCCTCCGATTATGTTACATGCACAAGCCTGGTTGAATCCTGTGTTTGTGTCGACATTCTCACGTTATTGCAGCTGTACGTAATATGTATGTTCTTAGTTTCCCTCCGATTATGTTTCAGGCGTAAGCCTTGCTGAATCTTGTGTTGTGTGTCGACATTCTCACGTTATTGCAGCTGTATGTAATATATATGTTCTTAGTTTCCCTCCGATTATGTTTCAGGAGTAAGCCTTGTTGAATCCTGTGAATTTCAATGCTACTAAGATTATTATGACGACTTATGAGAGTCATCTATCAACTGTTTCAAGCTTGGCCTATATTTTAGTTGCGTGGAAGGTTAAAGTTAGCCTAGTCGCCTTCTATGGTGATGACAGTGACCTATTTTCAATAATTAGTTTCAAACAAACCTCATTTCGGTCATTCCCCTTCAGTTTAAGACAAAAATCCTGATGAATATTTACGCTTTTTAGGAGGGAAAATAGTAATGGAGCGATTTTCGATCATTTCATATTATGCTTTACTGTATTTGATTTGTGTCCGAGGACAAGGACATTGATTTTGCTATTTTATCATACTATGCTATTATTCACCGATTTTTATTAGTTTTTAATTGCGAATTTATGTTAATATTTTGCAGGAAAACCGTCCGTCGTGAGGTCTTGAAGAAATAAAGCCTGATTTTTCATATTTCTTCTGTCTTTTTGTTTCTAGGCATCAAACCACTGAATCGGAATAAACTTAAACTGCCTTGCCTTTTTATCCTGTTTGCGAGATCTTCTAGTCTTTGTACACGAGACGAGACATTTTTATTTTTATGCTTCATTTTTTTGGGAAAATGTAATGAATGTTCGATTTTCTGGAAGCAAGGTTGCTGCAATGAATGTTCGATTTTAGATACCTGAATCGTCTTTTTGAGTCGTAGAACCGGTTTCTGGGGAAAACTTTGTTCATGTTACTCAGTCATCCTTAATTTTTTTTAAAAAAAAAATCTATATTCTTTTTTTTTTTTCTTTTTTTTTTTTAATTTCTCATTGTTTTCTTCCTATTCTAAACTAATTTTCTCTTAAAAAATTAAACTTATAAAAGACGATCTTTTGAAGCTTTAATTAACGAAAAATCCTTCACATGATGGAAGAAGTTTTTAATTAACTAAAATGCATGCAATTACTACATAATTTCGGCAGATTTTAATCCTTATTACATCCAAAATCAATCGTAATTTTACACGAGTAACATTTAACAAAAAAACTTACACAATTACACAAGTATCCTATTTCAGAGCTCACAAGAGGATAAACACGGAAGAAAGGAAGACAAGCAAATGTTGACGGAAAGTTGTTCATGTTCGTCTGATAGACGACATATAATCACTAAGTGATGACTCTCGATTATAATTTTCTGATGACTCTCGATCATCACCTTCTATAAAGAGATGCCTTGGGGACTTAATTAACAAATGATCCTCCATTATTTCAAACCGTGTAACGACTACTCTCAGATAGATTGATAGGCTGATATCAATTGCATCAACAAGACCATCGAGATCGAAGCGACCAAGAATCATGAGCATACTACCATGGCTACCAGGATTCAATTGTCGCTCTTATAATATACAATGTAATGATCGAGCGCATGACATAAAAATAAAAGGTTAAGCAAAACAAACAACTGCACGAGATGATAAAACGATAAAAGAAACATACTACTGAAAGAGGGTAGTGAGAGCAGAATCGCAAGTGCTGTCAATGTCCATACTTTCCTTCATCAACACCGTCTTCCTCAAGTCCGACATTCTTTTCTTTTCTTTTCTTTTCTGCAATTAATCACGCAATGGATTAGGTAGGGCTCAACATCATCAAACTCATCAATTCCATCAACAAGTTTAGTTCAATGCTCTTGTCAATTACTAAAAGCGGTGATCACTGATCGATCAGCCATGTTTAATTTAATACATCATCAATCAAACATAAGCGGTGTACTAACAATCCTACAACCACAAATCAGAACCTGTGAAACCCTAGAAATTAAACAGATAATTGAATCACTTTGAAACCCTAGAATCAATCATCAGTTCATCATCAAAATTGCAAAAAAAAATAAAAAATCAATCAAACATACACAGTATCCAAATCAGAATCGATCAGAGCCATGTTTAATACATCATGAATCATCAGTTTAGCATCAAAATTGCTAAAAAAAACAAATAAATCAAACCTAAGCAGTACACTAGAAACCCTAAAACCCCAAATCAGAATCTATAAACTCCTAAAAATTACTTACAAGAGAAAGAATCAGTTGACGGCGACTGAAGAATCGGTTGTTTGGCGGCGAACTGGTGGCGGTGGTCGGTGTTTGTGGCCGTGACTCGTGACTCGTGACTCCTGAAAATTGAACCAGTCTAACGGCTCGACCCGACCCGACCCGACCCGACTTAATCCGACTTATAAAATACGAGTAGTTATGTATGCTGTATACACCCGCCCTCTAATATGGTAACACTTTCCATAATATTTTTCTTCCAAAAAAAAAATTAAGAAACGAAAACTTTGTAATCTAAAATAAAATATGGAAATTAATAATACTCATACAGTCGTAGAATACTAATTCTATTCCGTAAAAGTATTTGTTGATTTTTTTTTAATTTTTTTTTTTGGGTAAACCTGATTGACATGAATCAGAATAAAAAAAACGAAAAAATTGATAGATAAACGAAAGCTACACTATTCTTGCCGCTGAGCCGTTCGAGGAGAGTCTCATAGGGCAACATGTTACGTAGTATTTTCTTTCGATTTTTATAGCACGTGTCTGGGGTTTGCTTGACGAGGCTTATTTCTATTTCTACTCGGTAATCTTTTTCGAGCTAATTTCCCGACTTGTGAAATTTTACGAAAATATTGAAAATTACCCCCTAGACTTGCACTTTTTTTAAAGACGTCACGTTTTTACCGGGAATGGGAAGATAGTTACTGAAGTACTGAGTTTTATGATCGGAAGCTTTTCACGTTATGTTACAAGTCTCTCGACGTTTTGACTATTGATTCTGTAAAACATTATTCAAAGCCAGACAAGTTTTCAAGATCGATCTTGAGTCTTGACTATGGGGCCGAAAAAGGTTCAATGAAGTGAACCAAGATAATTAACGAAAAAGAGACGAAGAAATGTCGAGACAGGAGGACGTTGGAGAAATCATCCATCACACATTAGATTAAATTTAAATATTTAAGTCAACATAAACTCGTCTAGATCACGAAAAATATACATCCCATCAACATTTCTAAAAATTAGCAAACTAAATACTTAACCACTGTCGCTAAGATTATCGAACTGCTTAATATTCATCATCACTGTCAAGTGCTTCGTAGAGACCCGGATTATTACAATCCGGACAGTTCACAGTAGGTGGATGAACCGTAAACTCCATGCCTGTAACACAAGACACAAGCATTATCAAATCACACCCAAAGTGTGTAATAGAAAAAATAGAAAACGAGAAAAAAAAGGAAAAAAAAAAATACCGTAGTCGGTCCCAATCGGAAATACGTAGCAATCAACTACAGAATTAGGCACTTGGGGAGAATGCTCCAATTCGCCGTAAAGTAAATATTCGGAGCCTTCATGAGATGCGAAAAAATTCAGATGGGTGCCGCCGAAATACCTATCGGGTCGGGATGGAAATGGAGTCATCGATCTTATCCTCGAAAATTCATATTCTTCGCCCTAGTTTCAATGAAAAAAAACAAATAAATAAAAATAATAAATAACAATTGAAATAAAAAAAAAAAATAAAAAAAATTAAGGCGGAGGAGATGATTACCGTTTTCTCTTTGTAATATGCCAAAACAAGTTTGGCATACATCTCAGACTTGCGAAAGCCATTCTTTTCGACTTTTGGTGGAGGCTTATAATATGAGAGCAATAACTTCACGTACTCCTCAAGCGATAGTTTTTGGAAGTCGATACTGAAATGTATGTCATTACTCATTTGTAAATGCAAGAAAAATAAATAAAAAAACTAATTAAAGTGCATAAAACATGCACAGAATGAAATTGATAAGAACCCAACAAAACGTAAAAGAACCCAACATCGGAAATTGGAAAAATGATACAGAAATACGGACCTTGAGTGATAATGACGAGGTGGGTTAGGCGAAGGGGAACACGAACCAGGTGAGCTGTCACTCGAACTGCATGCAAAAACATATACGAGTACTCCAATCACTAACAGTGTTCAATTATAATTTTCTGATGACTCTCAATCACCTTCTACAAAGTTCAAACCGTGTAACGACTACTCTCAAATTTCGTTGAGCAACATGCGGACTGATACGTTGATATCAATTGCACCAACAAGACCATCGAGATCCAAGACCAAAAAAAATACGGATGGACTATTAAGTACTCATCACCTACTATGGATCAATTGTCACTCTTATAATATAATGTAATCAGCGAGCGCATGACTTAAAATAAAAGTTAAGCAAAACAAACAACTACACGAGATGATAAAACGATAAAAGAAACATACTACTCAGAGAGGGTAGTGAGAGTGGAATCGCCAGTGCTGTCGGTGTCAGTGTCCGTGCTTTTTCTAGTCGGGGAATCAATGTCCATGCTTTCCTTCATCAACACCGTCTTCCTCAAGTCCGATCTAGTTGGAGAATCAATGTCCATACTTTCCTTCATCAACACAGTCTTCCTCAAGTCCGACATTCTTTTATTTTCTGCAGTTGATCACACAATGGATTAGCTAGGGCTCAATCATCAATGACTTTAGTTTAATTGTACTACTTGTCAATTACTGAATGCTGAGATCATTAAAAAAAAAATTGAGCTTTTGAAGCTCCATTGACATCATCAATCATCAGTTCAGCATTCAAATTGCAAAAAACCAATCAATCAAACATAAGCGGTGTAATAACAACAACCCTACAACCACAAATCAGAATCTGTGAACCCCTAGAAATTAAACACATTAAGCTAATTGAATCAGTTGGAAACCCTGGAAATTAAACACATTAAGCTAATTGAATCAGTTGGAAACCCTGGAAATTAAACATTAAGCTAATTGAATCAATTGGAAACCCTAGAAATTAATACTCGTCAATTACTAATGCATCATCAATCATCAGTTCAGCATCAAAATTGAAAAAAAAAAGACCAATTGAATTAAACACACATTAAGCTAATTGAATCGCTTAGAAACCCTAGAAATTAATACTCGTCAATTACTAAAAGCAGTGATCAGCCATGGTTAATACATCATCAATCATCAGTTCAGCAACAATATTGAACAAAAAGAAAACCAATCAATCAAACCTACAGAGTATCGAAATCATAAAATTCAAATCAGAATCTATGAACCTCTAGAAATCAAACAATCTAATCACCCTCGAAACCCTAGAAATTAATACTGATCGATCAAAATTGCAAATTACATCATCAATCATTAGTTGAGCATCAAAATTGCAAAAAAAAAAAAACAATCAATCAAACCTACAAAGTACCGAAATCATTAAATTCAAAGCAGAATCTATGAACCACTAGAAATTAAACAATCTAATCACCTCGAAACCCTACTGATCGATCAAAACTGCAAATTACATCATCAATCATCAATCATTAGTTCAGCATCAAAATTGCAAAAAACCAATCAATCAAACCCTAAAACCCCAAATCATAAAACTCTTAGAAACCATAAAAATTACTTACGCGTGGAAGAATAGTTGACGGCGACGGAAGAATCGGCGGTTAATCGGCGGTGAATTGGTGGACGCCTGGGTTGAAGTTTGGTGTTTATGTTTGTGGTCGTGAGTCGTGACTTCTTTTTGTAAGTCCAAATAATACTCCGTATATCTAAATATATAGTGCAAAAAGTTTCCATAAAACTTACCGAGTATTTTCCCAAAAAAAAAACGTACAAATTTTTGGGAGAGATGGTATCTCAACAATTTATTAAGAGACCATTCTTCAGTACTACTCTATATTCTATTCGTACTCTGAAATGACAATTTTGTTTTGTACTTGTTTTTATAAGAAGCGTACCTTCTTTATAGTTGAATACTCATTTGTAGTTAGTCTCTCAGTAAAGTTAATGAGAGACCGTCCCTCAGGAGACCTACTAAAAAAAACTCGAGTAATCTGAAAAAAAAAAAAAAAAAAAAAACTTCTAAAATATCGAAATTATACAAAGTAAACTATATTCCGTAAAATATTCATTAATTTATACGAGTAAAACTTACAATAGTTTCCAAAAAAATGAAAACTCGAGTAATCTAAAAAAAACTTCTAAAATATGAAAATTAATACAAAGCAAACTATTCCGTAAAAGTATTCATTATTTTATAAAACTTGTACTAGTATTTTCCAAAAAAATGAAAACTCGAGTAACCTAAAAGAAATTCTAAAATATGGAATTTAATACAAAGCAAACTATCCCCTAAAAGTATTCGTTAATTTTTTAAAAGTAAATCCGAGCTATTGACCCAACCTAAACTGTATCCGACCCGAAAATAAAATAAATGGTTAAAAGTGATTAACGGACCGAAATGACCCGATTGAAATCAAATTGGAACTAAAATTTACCGAAATGACCCGATTGTTTTGTACCTGTTTTTATAAGAAGGGTACCTTCTTTATACTCTCAGTAAAATTGTGATACTAGGATAACGGCGCTGATGTTGATGTCGATGTTTATCCTTCTCTCGATATAAGTTTCGTGTTGGAGTGGGTGGTTTCAATCCTTTCCTTTTGCAGGCACAAAAATTTTATGGTGGGGAAGATCCTTTAGCTCAAGATTGTGTCAAAGCCATTAAATCGGCAAAAAGTCCTGGAGAAGCCGCCAGGATAGGAAGGAAGATGCAGAGGCGGCGACCTGATTTGGTATGAAAATTTTCTAACCATACAACCCTATGCAAGTATGCCAACTTCCTTAGGCGTGGCAAAACTGACTCAACCCGAATGACATGACCCATATAACCCAACCCGACACCTAAACCTAAGGCTCGAGCTTGACCTTCTACCCGAATTGACCAACCTAAAATGTTCCGAACTCAAAATGACCTGGTGTGACCCAATCCGACGTGAACTTTTACAAACCCAATATTGATCTGTCCCGGACCTGGACCCGATTGACCCATTTACCACCTTTAAATCCGAACTGCCTCTAACCCAACCCGACAACTAAACCGAAGACTCGACTTTCACTGCTACCCGAAATGGTCGACACTGATGCCAGCGGCAGGTAGATGAGCCTCAGCCTGAACGGAACGGAACTGGAAGTGGTAGTCCTTTCTTCCGAGAGGAACTCGAATAGACGGTCCACCTAATAACGAGACTGAGTTTGTTGCAGCTAATGCTATTATGTCAGCACAAGACTTTCCCTGGATATGTTGCCTCTAACTTGGATTTGATCCGAGTTTCCTGATACCTAAGTTTCTCAAACCATGAATTTTGGAGTCTTTTAGTTGCAACAATTGATTATCAGTACAGATGTAAGAAACTGAATTGTTCGATGAACATTGACTTCTAAGAGACGATCTCCTAAGAGCAGCTATTATAAGTTATATATAGTGAGAGAACATATAGGAGAAAATTAGGACGAGAACCATGACGACAACAAGGGTAGAATATACAGTACAATTAAACCTGCAGACAGACAGGTCGCCTGTTTCAGTTGCAGACAGTTACAGCATCAAGATTAGGGTCAGAGTTAAACCCGGATTTTTCCTGCAGATGTGAGCTAGAACTGCACTGCAAGTCTGCAATGCAATGAAAAAACTATTATCAGTTGACGAAGACAGCTACATGTTGCGTTTAATCTGATGGCAAAAATTGTAAAGTCCGGTACCTAATAATAATACGAGTAGAATATATAGCTTACGTGGAATCATTCTAGCCCAGTACCAAGGTTCAGCCAAGTATGAGAGGCCACCCGAACCTAGCCCAAAAGTAGTTGAAATCGGCTTTTAGTCCTTGAACTATACATTAATGAGAACTAACAAAAACGAAGCAAATTTTGGATGAGTAAAACGTCAATGTGAGAAAATAGGGCCTGTGAGGAAACAAAAACAAAGCGAGTCTAGTACTTTGACAACATCAATCAGAAGACTGGATACGGTATTCTGTAGGTTGGTTTCAATCAGAAGACTCAAAACTTATCAAACAATAAAATCTGCCATAAATAAAAATACCAAACTTAATAGGATCAAGATCGAACAAGGTAGACAATAAACCCACCAAATTTCTACTCCCACAAAACCGAACATCACATAACTTAACAAAGTTTCTCCCTCGAACCATTTTCATCACCAATAAGAACAAGAATGCGATTAAATAAGCTATAGACACCTCAAAATACACAAGTCAATGTGTAAGCTCATGACTTACTGATGAAGGAAGAAGGTAAACGGTGAGGTAAGTAGAGGAATTATTGAATGGAGCAGGACTAACCGCAACAAGGCAAAAGGAGAAGTGGGAAGGAGGAGTTGCCTTGGACTGTTCAAATGAACAGCAACAAGTGAGTATAATGCATGGCAGTCATTGATGTAAGTTCACCCCAATCCACTCATGTAACTAACCCTTGATTCTCTGACACGGAACAACACTTGGACACTACATTTTAAATCAAAAAGACGAGAATTATATGAAAATACTTCTAATCAAAGTATGAGTAGAGCATGAGCTAAGATGTCGATTCCAATCGGTCCACAGGTGACAAGTTTGTCCATTTCAAGTAAACATGTTTTGGTTGAAAAGAATTCAGGAACTTACTCTCTGATGGCAGAGGCACGGATCTGTTTTACCGTGAATCTACATCAGAAATAATAACAGGAATGACAGGTTCCACAACATTATTCGGTACAGGAAACTCAGTAACATCGCTGCAGGACATGAGATTAGATTTTCTACCTCGTGTTCTTCCGTGTTGCAAAGTAGTCATGAAAAAACAAGCAAGAATCAAGCTGAATCGACCAAAATAGATGCAAATTTCATTAACATTTGATCAAAATGATGGAAACAAAATGAGAGAATTTCAGACCATCATGAACGAACAGTACCATTCAACTACTACAATTGACAACCTAAAAACTCAAAATCAACTCTCTACGACCCATAATAATAATAATAATAATAATAATAATAATAATAATAATAATAATAATAATAATAATAATAATAATAATCACCATCATCCAAATCATGCGACAAAAATCATCGTTCTATCCCAGATGTACTATCGTAGCTGAGTGCATAGATTGTATAGTCATATAACAGATCCCGTCACCTTCCTCGCTATACTTGCCTGGTTCTTCACTTTCCAAATATTGAAAACAAGTCTTTGCCTCGCCATTAACAACACCCATTCCAGTACCGACTATACAAACAGAATGACGTACGTTATACTCGTAATCACATTCCAAACAACAACGTGATCTCGGATTGCCCTTACTGTCGTAAATCCCATCCCTACCCGGATTATAATCCTCGTCAAACCGGTCCACTCTTCCATAGATGAACAATTACAGTGTTCAGGTTCTTATCCGCATCAGGATCATCAGCAAACTTCAAGTAATCGGTACCACTTACCTTGAAAGGATATAAGTCACAGCCCGTTGCCTTAATCCTTCCCTCAGACGATTTTTTGAGACGCTGAACCAATTTTCGAACCGTCGTTGGAGGCTGAAACTTCCGAATTAACCATCTGATATCAATCGAATACCCATCATCATACCCTTTCACGATCTTGTTCAAAGTCTCAACAGCCGAGCAAAATCCATGGTGTACGCAAGAAACAGCTGATAATTCATTTTGATTACGAACAACCGGATTAATCAACAGTTCACCGTGTTTCCGACCTACCCACGTAACCAAACTAGCCTTGTCGATTTCGTTCTTATCCATTACAGCCTAGAAAAATTGGATAAGAGGGGTTTAGGGTTTACCCAGTTTGCAGAAAATAGGGGTTTAGGGTTTAAGGGAAGGGGAAAACGAATACTGATTAACCGAAAATCTTACCGAATTCGAGAAGACGGGTCCGGATACTCCGGAATGGGTGACAATTGACCGGAAATCTTAAGTGTGTTCTTATGGTAGATTTGGAAAGTGAAAGAATTACTGGGTTATACCAACAAGTAGACCTAGACATGTTGGATCGGGTTAAATCAATTCGAGCATAAACGGGTTAGGGTAAATTTTAGTTTCAATTTGATTTCAATCGGGTCATTTCGGTCCGTTAATCACTTTTAACCATTTATTTTATTTTCGGGTCGGATACAGTTTAGGTTGGGTCAATAGCTTGGATTTACTTTTAAAAAATTAACGAATACTTTTAGGGGATAGTTTGCTTTGTATTAAATTCCATATTTTAGAATTTCTTTTAGGTTATTCGAGTTTTCATTTTTTTGGAAAATACTAGTACAAGTTTTATAAAATAATGAATACTTTTACGGAATAGTTTGCTTTGTATTAATTTTCATATTTTAGAAGTTTTTTTTAGATTACTCGAGTTTTCATTTTTTTGGAAACTATTGTAAGTTTTACTCGTATAAATTAATGAATACTTTTACGGAATATGGTTTACTTTGTATAATTTCGATATTTTAGAAGTTTTTTTTTCAGATTACTCGAGTTTTTTTTTTTTAGTAGGTCTACTGAAAGACGGCTCTCGTTAACTTTACTGAGAGACTAAGTACAAATGAGAATATAAATATAAAGAAGGTACGCTTCTTATAAAAACAAGTACAAAACAAAGTTATCATTTCAGGGTACGAATAGAATATAGAGTGGTACTGAAGAGTGGTCGTCTCAATAAATTATTGAGTGACCGTCTCTCCCAAAAATTTATGTTTTTTTTTTATTTTTTGGAAAATACTCGGTAAGTTTTATGGAAACTTTTGCACTATATATTTAGATATTACTGAGTACTATTTGGACTTACAAAAAGAAGTCACGACTCACGACTCACGACCACAAACATAAACACTAAACTTCAACCCAGGCGTCCACCAATTCACCGCCGATTAACCGCCGATTCTTCCGTCGCCGTCAACTATTCTTCCACGCGTAAGTAATTTTTATGGTTTCTAAGAGTTTTATGATTTGGGGTTTTAGGGTTTGATTGATTGGTTTTTTGCAATTTTGATGCTGAACTAATGATTGATGATTGATGATGTAATTTGAAGTTTTGATCGATCAGTAGGGTTTCGAGGGTGATTAGATTGTTTAATTTCTAGAGGTTCATAGATTCTGATTTGAATTTTATGATTTCGATACTGTGTAGGTTTGATTGATTGGTTTGTTTTTTTTTTTTTTTTTGCAATTTTGGTGCTGAACTGATGATTGATGATGTATTAACCATGGCCGATCACTGCTTTTAGTAATTGACGAGTATTAATTTCCATAGCTTCACCGATTCTGATTTGTAGCTGTCGACTTGTAGGGTTGTTGTTAGTACACCGCTTATGTTTGATTGATTGGTTTTATGCGATTTGAATGCTGAACTGATGATTGATGATGTCAATGGAGCTTCGAAATCAATTTTTTTTTAATGATCACCGCTTTCAGTAATCGACAAGTATTAAACCAAACTTGTTGATGAATGGATGATTTAGTATTTAGGGTTTCGAAGTGATTCGATTAGCTTAATGTGTTTAATATCTTTGGGTTTCTTGGTTTTTTTTTTTCAATTTTGATACTGAACTGATGATGTCAATGGAGTTTAGAAATTAAACATGGCTGATCGAATCGCTTTTAGTAATTGAAAAGCATTAAACTAAACCTGTTGATGAATTGATGATGTTGAGCCTAATGCCTAATTCATTGTCTGATCAATTGCAGAAAAGAAAAGAATGTCGGACTTGAGGAAGACGGTGTTGATGAAGGAAAGTATGGACATTGATTCCCCGACCAGGAAAAGTATGGACATTGATTCCCCGACTAGGAAAAGCATCGACACTGACACTGATAGCACCGGCGATTCCACTCTCACTACCCTCTCTCAGTAGTATGTTTCTTTAATCATCTTATCCCTTCTCGTGTAATTGTTTGTTTTGCTTAACCTTTTATTTTATGTCATGCGCTCGTTGATTACATCAAAGTATATTGCAAGAGCGACGATTGAACCATAGTAGGTGATACTTAATAGTCCGTCTGTATTGTTTTTGGTCTTGGATCTCGATGGTCTTGCTGGTGCAATTGATATCAACGTATCAATCAGCATGTTGCTCAACGAGAATTCGAGAGTAGTCGTTACACAGTTTGAACTTTGTAGAAGGTGATTGAGAGTCATCAGAAAATTATAATTGAACACGGTTAGTGATTATATGTATTTTTGCTTGCAGTTCGAGTGATAGCTCACCTGGTTCTTGTTCACCTTCGCCTAACCCACCTCATCATTATCACTCAAGGTCCGTATTTCTGTATCATTTTTCCAATTTCCGATGTTGGGTTCTTTTACGTTTTGTTGGGTTCTTATCAATTTCATTCTGTGCATGTTTTATGCACTTTAATTAGTTTTTTTATTTATTTTTCTTGCATTTACTAATGAGTAATGACATACATTTCAGTATCGACTTCCAAAAACTATCGCTTGAGGAGTACGTGAAGTTATTGCTCTCATATTATAAGCCTCCACCAAAAGTTGAAATGAATGGCTTTCGCAAGTCTGAGATGTATGCCAAACTTGTTTTGGCATATTACAAAGAGAAAACGGTAATCATCTCGTCCGCCTTAATTTTTTTTTTTTTTTTAAATTTTTATTTTCAATTGTTATTTATTATTTTTATTTATTTGTTTTTTTTTTTCATTGAAACTAGGGCGAAGAATATGAATTTTCGAGGATAAGATCGATGACTCCATTTCCATCCCGACCCGATAGATATTTCGGCGGGACCCATCTGAATTTTTTCGCATCTCATGAAGGCTCCGAATATTTACTTTACGGCGAATTGGAGCATTCTCCCCAAGTGCCTAATTCTGTAGTTGATTGCTACGTATTTCCGATTGGGACCGACTACGGTATTTTTTTTTTTCTTTTCTTTTCTAGTTTTCTATTTTTTCTGTTACACACTTTGGGTGTGATTTGATAATGCTTGTGTCTTGTGTTACAGGCATGGAGTTTACGGTTCATCCACCTACTGTGAACTGTCCGGATTGTAATAATCCGGGTCTCTACGAAGCACTTGACAGCGATGATGAATATTAAGCAGTTCGATGATCTTAGCGACAGTGTTTAAGTATTTAGTTAGCTAATTTTTAGAAAATGTTAATTTGATGTATATTTTTCGAGATCTTGACGAGTTTATGTTGACTTAAATATTTGAATTTAATCTAATGTGTGATGGATGATTTCTGCAATGTCCTCGTGTCCCGACATTTCTTCAACATCTCTTTTTCGTTAATTATCTTGGTTCACTTCATTGAACCTTTTTCGGTCCCATAGTCAAGACTCAAGATCGATCTTGAAAACTTGTCTGGCTTTGAATAACGTTCTACAGAATCAATAGTCAAAACATCGAGAGACTTGTAACATAACATGAAAAGCTTCTGATCGTAAAACCCTGTTACTATCTTCCCTTCCCTGTAAAAACTTGACATCTTTTAAAAAAAATGTAAGTCTAGGGGGTAATTTTCAATATTTTCGTAAAATTCACAAGTCGGGAAGTTAACTCAAACAAAATTAGACATAGAAACATATTTGAGAGGTATATATGGTACTCCCTCCCCACCACAATGATCTTCTCACTTCATTAGGTGGTAAATTGTTGGGTGGGTTTCAAAATGTCAAATCACAAAATGAAGTGAGAAAATCTTAGTGGAGTTTCCTTTTAAGGAAAGTGGTAAAATCTTAGTGGTGGGGATGGAGTTGTAGACATGACATAGGTCCACCCCGACGCGGCCACGCGCGGGTTTGAGGAGGCGAATGAATCTCCATGAGATGGTCAAATGGAAATTTAAATCGAAGTCGGAGTCGCCACCGAATTTTATGGTTATTCGGAACCGTTCGAGCCCACTCTATGTCGTAGTGGGCCGTATACAAAATACGGCCCATTTCCGATGTCAGAGTTCATTGGGCTCGTCCCTTTGCATATCGATATAGATGCCGACTTGAGCGGTTAATCGTATATTGAATGACTCTCGTTGCCAATGGTTTCGGACATCCGGAAACCACGGTTCTGAGTAAGGGGTGAGGGTACGTGTTGGGAAGTTCACTAAGAACACCCAACCCCGCCCGCACATTAGCGGCCTCTACTAGGATATTGTTTGATTTTTGAATACGCGCGTTAGTAATACGATGAATGATATGCAAACATTGTTTTCCTAAACATGCGAGGAATTGAATGGGTTGCTAAGTCGGTTTAATGCAACTAAAATTAACGTCAAAGTTGTTTTAGCATGTGAGATTCGTTTTAGTATAATAAAACAAAAGATGAAATAAAAGATGAATTTGCTACAAGATAAACAAACGAGTTAGTATCGATTTGTAAATAATAATATAGCAAATAAATATACGAGATCGAGAAAATAAATATTAATCGAAATCTGAAAAATATCGTTAAAACGCTGTTTTGTATAAAAAACGAAGTTCGAAAAATAATAAAAAAAACGAGAAAAAGGGGCGTCGAGGCAGCCGGCCGCGCGGCTCGCCCGGGATGCCGGCGAGTCGCGTGTCGGTCTGATTTTTGAAGACGGTTTTTGAAAACTCGATGTTTTTATTAAACCGCGTATGAATATTGCACAATTCGTACTCGATTCAATATTTTCGATATTCGTTATATTTGATAATTAACTACGAAATTAATATCAAATATTCCGAATAGCTTTAGAAAAGATATAAGTTTTAAGATTGTTTCGTAGAATAAATAATAAAACGAACGAAAAAAAGCTAAAAGAGGACTCGGGTTTCAGGCCCGTGCGCGAGTCGCCTAGGTGGGGCGCGACTCGCGCACGGGTCTGTCCGGGTTTTTTATTTTTGTTCGAAAGTTGCTAATTTTGATAAATCGCGTACAAAATATGAATTAATTTATACTCGATGTTATGCTTTCGATATTCGTCGTATTCGATATTCGATTATGAAATCGATATCGAATATTCGGAATGAATAAAAAAAAGATTTTGTAAAAAAAGTGATTAGAAAAAGATGTAACGATTTTTAATATCATCGAAGTTTTAATATAATTCTTTTAATACGATATTCAACTATAGAGTTGATATCATATTGTTAAGAATGTTTGATATATGAAAATAGTTTTTTGATAATATCGATATTAGAAATAAAAAAGACGCGACGAATGACCCGTAATAAAAAGGACGACGCGACCCGTATAAAAAAAAGGACGAGAAAGAGGAGAGAAGGAAAAGGAGAGATCGGGGTTTTGTCCACCCCCAACCTACATGCTTCTGTTTACTCGGATCGGGGCTCGTCGGGACGTGGCTTGGGCACAAGAGCGTCGAGTGGATGTCGGTGAGTTGTCGGTGGTTCGGTTTGGACGTGACGTGTGTGAAGGGTGTCGGGTATCGGGCCGGTTTCCTTCGGGTTTGTAATATCGGTTTCTCGATGCTAATTTTGTGTTTATGAGTGTGTGTATATGAACGTGTATAATTCTGAATTTTTGATGATGGATGATGGATGTGAATGAATGATAATTGATGTGTATTTGATTGATAATTGATAATGAATGTATATTGTAGATGCTAATTGATAATGAATGATAATTGATTGTTGTGTAAAAGTGTGTGTGCAAGGGGCTATTTATAGGGAATTCCCGACCTTGGCTAGGAGAGTTTGAACTACCGCTTTGGATAGGAAACGTAAGAAGTTGTAAGGCATGAGAATTCCGCTTTCTTGTCAAAGAAGAAAGGGAACACGGCTGGTTGTGTGCTGCTCGGCCGAGTGTTTGCACTCGGTCGGGTGTTTGAGTCGGTTTTTGGATAGGATTCCTACTTGAGATCGAATTCCATCCTTAAACGGATTTGTTTAATATTTTATATAGCTGATTTTTCGTAGGATTAGAGTTCGAATCAGCCGTGTGAGGTGTCACGGCTGACTCACGTGCCTCGGAAATAATTTTGACGGGTTTTGACTCGATCGTAAAAAGACGGTTTTACCCCTGGTGTCGGAATCGACCCAAATTAGTCTTATTTGACTCGAAACGACCCACTGGGCCTGAATTTGAGGTTGGTTTTGTGAGATATGTACTCCATAATGAGCCCAAGCCAAATGCCAATGATTTTGAGCCCGTTTCTGAGTATTTAAAGCACGTTTGCGTCCGATCATCATCGGGTGTTTGTCGGAAACTGCTATAGACACCTGGCGGTCAAAATGTGGGTGTCTACAGAGCCCCCACTCCGACTGAGGCTTGGACAAGGCGAAAGTCAGAGTAGCTACCAGGCCAATCAAAGATTAAGACCTGGCAGACTTCCGGTCGGGTCGTTTAAGGTCCATTAGACCTGCGTGGAGGGCCCGCCGGCCGGAGACTAGAAATGTACCTGAATTGATGATGATACTCCGTGGGGAATCAGACTTGTCGTATAAGTCTATGCCGCTGGGGAGTTATGTGGATTGCGTGGTCTTGAATTGTACCTGTATAAGTTACATAAAATTTTGCATGCAACATGTAGGTGAAACAAATATGACTTGCGCTGGGGAATAAAAATGATTTTTGCTTAGTTTTGAAATCGAAGTCCTGAAAGCAGCTCACGTGCTAGGAAATAGGTTTTCAAAACTGAAATGGGTAGAAAAGAAATTTGCAATTTAAATAGACCGAAATTTGACCTTGTCGAAAAGGGTTTTCTCAAATGGCTAAGTTTTGCAGATTTAAAAAAATGAGAATTTGAAGAGAGAGACCTATCGACAGACTCGACGCTGGGCGTGACCGGACGAGTTGACAGACACGACTGGACTCTCGAGGGGTTGGACCGTGACTCGGTAGGGGGATGGGCCACCTAACAAGACTCTTAAGTTGCGCTACTCCGTAGCCTAGACGAGTGGCAACATAGTCGAACATCGAAGTGGGATAGATATGCTATACGGGGTTGCAGTAGTCTATAATGAGACTGTTGTAGTCTAGTGCTCTCCTGAATTTTTGATGTTAGGGTACATTTCCAAAGTGGGTATTGTCTCGAGTCTTGACAGATTCTTGTCTTCGACTGAGCCGAAGTACTAGGACACACTATAGAAAGGAGGCTAGATTTTTTGAATTTTATCTGGATTTTGTGAGTGGATGGAGGCTTTCTGCCTAAGAGAAGCCCCCAGGACGACAAAGCTAGCTATTAAGAACATGACGGTGTCGTGACCGGAATGATGGCGCTTTTTGAATGTGTGTCAATGTGGGTGGTTGTGCCTCTGTTGAAAGGCTGCCTACGTATTCACGTGTAGTGAAATCAAACCATGCCGTAGTTCAGTGTTGAAAGATATATTATGCTGCCTAGTCTAATAGGACTTTGTGTGTAACTAGCCATAGTAATGGTGTAGGCTAGGTGCATTCCCAATGATGTCTTGATCAAAGGGCTAGAATGGTTAGGATATTGATCCTGTGACTGTGAGCGTTCTCTGAGGTAGCCCCCAGAGGTGGTGTGAATTATTTGGGCATGTTCTATGTCGACTGCAAGTTGAATTCCCGTGGTTGGGGTTGGTAACTGGTTTGAATGAGAAGAATTGGGATGAGATTTTAACGAGTTCTGCTCTCGAGGATTTGATGAGTTTTGCTCTCGGGGATTTTAACGAGTTTTGCTCTCGGGGATTTGACGAGTTTTGCTCTCGGGATTGTGCATATGGTGATTGTGAATTCTGTTATGTAAAGGGGAAGTCGAGTAAAATGGCTCGAACTTTGACCGGGATATGTTTGATGATGCAGGATCTAGTTTCCACGTCTGCCCTAATGGTTAGGGGTATCCTATGGAGCTTGAATCCTCAAAATTCCGGGTTGTCTTTAGCCTGGGTCTCGGGAAGGTCTTGAGGGTTGTAATGTGGGAAGGTTAAATGTGGTGTTAGTTGACCAGCTTGATTGTTTCTCCCTTATTGAATGGTATGAGTATTGATTTTGAGTGGACCGTTGACCATGGTCATGGGCATTTGAATATTTTTGTTGGTTGACCTCTTAGTCCCGATCATGGGATCTTCATTTGTGTTGACCGTTCTGGTCGTGGATGCTTTTTTTATGATGACCTGCTTTTTTGTTTTGGCCTTTTGCTTTTTTCTTTGGACTTTTGATTTTTTTTTTGTCCAGTTTTTTGTCTTTTTTTTTTGTTGGTCAGACTAACACCGTAGGTAGGTATGGTTGATCTTGTCGAAGGGGTGTTTATTGTGGGAAATGGGCTTGCCTCCCGTCTCGAACCCAAACCAGAAGACTACCTAGATTCGTCATTGGATTCGATATCGCTCCTGCTAAGTGTAGTTTTGTGGCTTCCTATGTCAGACATGGAACAGGTAAAGGAAAACACGGGTCTCGATTTCCTGCCGTCATTATAGATGTGCCTGTAATAGTCACGTGCATGTGCTCACAGTGTATGATGTTGTTGATCATGTTCTCGGAAACACATAAGGAAAATATATATGAGGAATAGAAAAGCTGATTTTATTGAATTTTGAAAAGGGGACAGAATGCAAAAGACTCTGACTCTGATTTGGAAATGAGGATGTAGGGTATCCTAGACTCGGACTCAGACTTAGGCTCGAATCAGATCCGGACTCGGATGCTCGGTTGGTTGTTTTTTTTGGTAAGGTCTTCGACAGGTGCCACGACTCGCCTAAACTCGGTTTTGCGCAAATGCAAGAGAGGGAGTCAAACTAGACGCGACCCGGGGTGACTGGAATGACTAGGATTCTTGGATCGGGATACTCGAACGTTGACCTGGATAAGGTAACGACCACTGGCTTGGACTTGACGATGAGACTCAAGCTGCACGAGGGTGAGTCCGAAAATGGGGCGACCATGCTTGACTCGGGTTAGACTCTCCTAAGACAAATGTGTAGGGTATGATCCTCGGAGTGATTGTGATTAATCGCTCCGTCGGAGAATAGCCCCCAAGTGAGGCTAAGGACTCAGATAGGACTCAGATGGTGTGGCATCTAAGTGGCTCGAAAGTGGGGTACGTGAGACACGTGTAAGACATGACCCTTAGAGCAACCGTGATTGATCGCTCTGCTAGAAGGTAGCCCCCAAGTGGGATCAAAGACTTTGTTAAGACTCGAGTGTCGGACGAGTGACCCTTAGACGTAAGGGTCACGAACCTTTTGTTATAGGGCTATGCCTTGTAAAAGGTTGACTCGGAAAAGACACTTAGACGGGCGACTCGTGAAAGGTGGGCCTCCTTTAGGATCCAGCCGTGTGGGTTGGGCCCTGTTCGAAAGGAGGTTCACGTGAGACGTTCCCCAGACTTTGGACTCGATTTGTGTAAACGGGCCAACCTTTGTAGGAGTATGTCCTACGTAGGTGGGCCTTGCCTTAGTCAAATAAGGCGGACTGGGATAGGGAGGAAATCCGTAATATAAGATCGACGGAGTTTCGACGCTAGAGACCTCGACGACTTACGACACGACCCGACACTGCTAAATATGGGAAGTCCTAAGAAGAGGAAGGTTTCGAAATATGATTTTTGAAAGCCCGAAAAATTCGGGAGGGAAACCCGGCCTTTTTCGAGAAAACGGAAAAGGTGGACCGGGGACGGTTTTGAAAGTTCGAAAATATTTTCGAGTTTTGAAATGGGCGTAATACCGGCTAAAAATAGGCTATTTTGAGTAAAATTGTGGATCCTAAATTCGGTATATGTCCCGGGTTTTGAAATTGGATATTTTGAAAAGGATGCAATTTTGAAAATGACGGTTTTTGAAAAAAGACTTGTAAATCAGGTAGCACGTAGTCATGGAAACGATATAACGACGCCATGTATGCTCTAATTCTAAGTCTCGGTCAGTCTGAAAGGGTCTATACCAGTGTACACAGCCTATCGAGAATCGGGGCGGATTTCCTAAGTCGAGTTGAGCTTAGAACATGCCGTAAAACCCATACGAATCGGCTAATGGACACCTTCGACATATCCAATTTGGACTACATCGATAGTATAGTGGGACGTCGGTCACCAGTACCGGCCCGGGAAAATATGGGGTTATGCATGAACCGTAAAACTAAAACGCGTATTGTAATAGTCAAACGATTTCTATTCGAGTCTCACCCTGAGGATGCTGAAGGTCAGTAACGTATCAGCTAATCCCCAGCGGAGTCGCCAAATTGTGGACATGACATAGGTCCACCCCGACGCGGCCACGCGCGGGTTTGGGGAGGCGAATGAATCTCCATGAGATGGTCAAATGGAAATTTAAATCGAAGTCGGAGTCGCCACCGAATTTTATGGTTATTCGGAACCGTTCGAGCCCAATCTATGTCGTAGTGGGCCGTATACAAAATACGGCCCATTTCCGATGTCAGAGTTCATTGGGCTCGTCCCTTTGCATATCGATATAGATGCCGACTTGAGCGGTTAATCGTATATTGAATGACTCTCGTTTCCAATGGTTTCGGACATCCGGAAACCACGGTTCTGAGTAAGGGGTGAGGGTACGTGTCGGGAAGTTCACTAAGAACACCCAACCCCGCCCGCACATTAGCGGCCTCTACTAGGATATCGTTTGATTTTTGAATACGCGCGTTAGTAATACGATGAATGATATGCAAACATTGTTTTCCTAAACATGCGAGGAATTGAATGGGTTGCTAAGTCGGTTTAATGCAACTAAAATTAACGTCAAAGTTGTTTTAGCATGTGAGATTCGTTTTAGTATAATAAAACAAAAGATGAAATAAAAGATGAATTTGCTACAAGATAAACAAACGAGTTAGTATCGATTTGTAAATAATAATATAGCAAATAAATATACGAGATCGAGAAAATAAATATTAATCGAAATCTGAAAAATATCGTTAAAACGCTGTTTTGTATAAAAAACGAAGTTCGAAAAATAATAAAAAAAACGAGAAAAAGGGGCGTCGAGGCAGCCGGCCGCGCGGCTCGCCCGGGATGCCGGCGAGTCGCGTGTCGGTCTGATTTTTGAAGACGGTTTTTGAAAACTCGATGTTTTTATTAAACCGCGTATGAATATTGCACAATTCGTACTCGATTCAATATTTTCGATATTCGTTATATTTGATAATTAACTACGAAATTAATATCAAATATTCCGAATAGCTTTAGAAAAGATATAAGTTTTAAGATTGTTTCGTAGAATAAATAATAAAACGAACGAAAAAAAGCTAAAAGAGGACTCGGGTTTCAGGCCCGTGCGCGAGTCGCTTAGGTGGGGCGCGACTCGCGCACGGGTCTGTCCGGGTTTTTTATTTTTGTTCGAAAGTTGCTAATTTTGATAAATCGCGTACAAAATATGAATTAATTTATACTCGATGTTATGCTTTCGATATTCGTCGTATTCGATATTCGATTATGAAATCGATATCGAATATTCGGAATGAATAAAAAAAAGATTTTGTAAAAAAAGTGATTAGAAAAAGATGTAACGATTTTTAATATCGTCGAAGTTTTAATATAATTCTTTTAATACGATATTCAACTATAGAGTTGATATCATATTGTTAAGAATGTTTGATATATGAAAATAGTTTTTTGATAATATCGATATTAGAAATAAAAAAGACGCGACGAATGACCCGTAATAAAAAGGACGACGCGACCCGTATAAAATAAAGGACGAGAAAGAGGAGAGCAGGAAAAGGAGAGATCGGGGTTTTGTCCACCCTCAACCTACATGCTTCTGTTTACTCGGATCGGGGCTCGTCGGGACGTGGCTTGGGCACAAGAGCGTCGAGTGGATGTCGGTGAGTTGTCGGTGGTTCGGTTTGGACGTGACGTGTGTAAAGGGTGTCGGGTATCGGGCCGGTTTCCTTCGGGTTTGTAATATCGGTTTCTCGATGCTAATTTTGTGTTTATGAGTGTGTGTATATGAACGTGTATAATTCTGAATTTTTGATGATGGATGATGGATGTGAATGAATGATAATTGATGTGTATTTGATTGATAATTGATAATGAATGTATATTGTAGATGCTAATTGATAATGAATGATAATTGATTGTTGTGTAAAAGTGTGTGTGCAAGGGGCTATTTATAGGGAATTCCCGACCTTGGCTAGGAGAGTTTGAACTACCGCTTTGGATAGGAAACGTAAGAAGTTGTAAGGCATGAGAATTCCGCTTTCTTGTCAAAGAAGAAAGGGAACACGGCTGGTTGTGTGCTGCTCGGCCGAGTGTTTGCACTCGGTCGGGTGTTTGAGTCGGTTTTTGGATAGGATTCCTACTTGAGATCGAATTCCATCCTTAAACGGATTTGTTTAATATTTTATATAGCTGATTTTTCGTAGGATTAGAGTTCGAATCAGCCGTGTGAGGTGTCACGGCTGACTCACGTGCCTCGGAAATAATTTTGACGGGTTTTGACTCGATCGTAAAAAGACGGTTTTACCCCTGGTGTCGGAATCGACCCAAATTAGTCTTATTTGACTCGAAACGACCCACTGGGCCTGAATTTGAGGTTGGTTTTGTGAGATATGTACTCCATAATGAGCCCAAGCCAAATGCCAATGATTTTGAGCCCGTTTCTGAGTATTTAAAGCACGTTTGCGTCCGATCATCATCGGGTGTTTGTCGGAAACTGCTATAGACACCTGGCGGTCAAAATGTGGGTGTCTACAGGAGTACATAATACACGGTTTTGGAAATTTGGGGATCCGAAACAAAAGTGTTAAAAAATTTCACGAAATGTTCCACGAGGCTAATAAAAGCACCATACAAAATTCTATCATTAACAGAGAACATTTGGTGGCATCGGGATATGATCAACCATCATCGGCTGAAAATTGATTAGCCATGAAAAAGCAAGGATCAGTTATAGACTTGTTGTGTGGATTGAAATCAAACAGTAAATCTAGTCAAGCAACTCAAGACACAGGGTATAAAATCGGAAGAAAATGCTGCGTTGTCCCGTGAGATCTCCTGAACGGTTCCACCACAGACACCCATAGCTCCAAAAATGCGACTCCCAGCTATACAACTGACAACTGATTCCGGGTTCAGTAGATGTAACTAGCCATTGATTCTCGAACAACACCTGGACACTACATTTTAAATCAAAAAGACGAGAATTATATGAAAATACTTCTGATCAAAGTATGAGTAGAACATGAGCTAAGATGACATGTTTTGGTTGAAAAGAATTCAGGAAGTTTCATGTAAGTATGTTTATTAAAACCTGCTACTTACTCTCTGCTGGCAGAGGTACGGATCTGTTTTACCGTGAATCTACATCAGAACGTATTCAGGACAGGAAACTCAGTAACATCGCTGCAGGACATGAGATTAGATTTTCTACCTCGTGTTCATCCGTGTTGCAAAGTAGTCATGAAAAAACAAGCAAGAATCAGGCTGAATCGACCAAAATAGATGCAAGTTTCATTAACATTTGATGGAAACAAAAGGGGACAATTTCAGACCTTCATTCGCAGTAGGATTCTATTACAATTGACAACCTAAAAACTCAAAATCAACTCTACGATCCATAATAATAATAATAATAATAATAATAATACTTCAATAATCGATGGTTCCGTTGTAGATGGATAACCCATGAAAGTTTTTTCGGCTAATCCAGCAAGATGTCCAACTGTCGGAGGAGTCGCTTGGCCGCGTCTAGTCCCTTTTCCTCTTTAGTGGCAATGAGATAGAACCAGTTGTACACAAGTACTCGTATTTCCTAAGTAGGATCGAGTCGAATTGAGTCGGTTTTGAGGAATTCGGTTAGATTAGATTGGTTCAATTTTCACGAGTCACGACCATAAACGCCAAACTTCAACCCAAAACTGAACGACCACCGCCGGCGTCCGCCAGTTCGCCGCCAACCAGCTGATTCTTCCTCTCGTAAGTAATTTATAGGAGTTTAAGGATTCTGATTTGGGGTTTTAGGGTTTCTAGTATACTGCTTAGGTTTGATTGATTTGTTTTTTTTTTTTTTTGCAATTTTGATGCTGAACTGATAATTCATGATGTATTGAACATGACTCTGATCGATCAGTATTATACACTCTGATTTGAATTTTATGATTTGGATACTGTGTATGTTTGATTGATTTTTTTTTTATGCAATCTTGATGCTGAACTGATGATTGATTCTAGGGTTTCAAAGTGATTCAATTATCTGTTTAATTTCTAGGGTTTCACAGGTTCTGATTTGTGGTTGTAGGATTGTTAGTACACCGCTTATGTTTGATTGATGATGTATTAAATTAAACATGGCTGATCGATCAATGATCACCGCTTTTAGTAATTGACAAGAACATTAAACTAAAATTGTTGATGGAATTGATGAGTTTGATGATGTTGAGCCCTGCAGAAAAGAAAAGAAAAGAATGTCGGACTTGAGGAAGACGGTGCTGATGAAGGAAAGTATGGACATTGACAGCTCCTGCGATTCTGCTCTCACTACCCTCTCTAAGAAGTATGTTTCTTTTGCTTAACCTTTTATTTTATGTCATGCGCTCGATCATTACATTACATTATATTATAAGAGCGACAATTGAATCCTAGTAGCCATGGTAGTATGCTCATGATTCTTGGTCGCTTCAATCTCGATGGTCTTGTTGATGCAATTGATATCAGCCTATCACTTTATAGAAGGTGATCGAGAGTCATCAGAAAATTATACTTACTGTAATTGAAATGTTTAGTGATCCCTAATTGCCATTGAACTCACCACAGTGAGTGATTTATATGTCGTCTATCAGATGAACATGAACAACTTTCCGTCAACATTTGCTTGTCTTCCTTTCTTCAATCGGTTCAAGTGTTTATCCTCTTGTGGAATTGTTTGTTCTCTCCACCTATTTGTTGTGTAACTTTTTGATTGCAGTTCGAGTGACGGCTCACCTCGCTCTTGTTCCCCTTCACCTAACCTACCCCATCTCGATGACCCAAGGTGCGTATTTCTGTTATCATTTTTCCAATTTCCCATGTTTGGTTCTTTTACGTTTTGTTTGTTTCTTATCAATTTCATTCTGAAATGTCGCAAAAAAAAAAAAAAAATAAAATAAAATAAAACAACTTGTGATTTTTGGTTATATACGAACATCTAAATCATACCGTACTAATTAACAATATATTCTACGGAGTATGAATCATGATATGTTGTACAAAGTATGTATATTGGTGATCCCAAATGTAAACAAGTTAACTATACTATGCATTATTTGTGCATGTTTTATGCACTTTAATTTTATTTTGTTTTGTTTTTATTGCATTTATTTACTAATGACATATACATTTCAGTATCGACTTCGACTACAGAAAACTATCGCCTGAGGAGTACCGGAAGAAACTACTCTCATTGTATAAGCCTCTACCAAAAGTCGAAAACAATGGCTCTCGCATGTCTCTGATGTTTGCCAATCTTGTTTTGGCATATTACAAAGAGAAAAAGGTAATCTCATCTCCTCATCCTTAACATTTTTTTTTTTTTTTTTTTAATTTCCAATTGTTATTCATTATTTATATATATATTGTTTTTGTGGTTTTTTTGTTTTCCGTTGAAACTAGGGAGAAGAATATGAATTCTCAAGAATAAGATCCGTGAGTCCATTTCCATCACGATCTGATAAGTATTATGGCGGGACTCATTTGAACTTTTTCGCTTCTCGTGAAGGTTCAGAGTATTTATTTTATGGCGAGCTCGAGCATTCTCCCCAAGTGTCTAATACAGTTGTTTATGGCGCTATGTATTTCCTTTTGGGACTGACGACGGTATTTTTTTTGTTTCCTAATTTTCCTACTCGTATAGTCGTATTACAAACTTTGTGTGTGATTTAATAATGGTTTGTGTCTTGGTTTACAGGCATAGAGTTTATCGTACATCCGCCTACTGTTAACTGCCCGGATTGCAGATATCCCGGTCTCTACGAAGCACATGATAGGGATGATGACTACTGAGGAGTTTGATGATCTTAGCGGTAGAGTATTACGGAGTATTATTTAGTTAAGTATAATTAGCTATTTTTAAAAAAATGTTAATCAGATTTATATTTTTCGAGATCTAGACGAGTTTTTGTTGACTAAAATATTCGAATTTAATCTAATGTGTGATGGATGATTTCTCCAACGTCCTCCGGTCCCGACATTTATTCAACATCTCTTTTTCGTTAATTATCTTGGTTCACTTCATTGAACCTTTTTCGGTCCCATAGTCAAGACTCAACATCGATCTTGAAAACAACTTGTCTTGCTTGGAATAACTTTTTACACAATCCATAGTCAAAACGTCGAGAGACTTGTAAGTTGTAACATAACATGAAAAGCTTTCGATCTTAAAACTCAACGCTCGTTGCCATGTCAGACCTTCTGATGGCTCAAAATGAAGTGTATACACGGTTTTCGAAGATTCGGAAGTCCGAAACAAAAATGGTCGAAAATTAAACAGAGTGTTCCGTGAGTGTGATAAAAAGACCATACAAAGCGAACATTTTGTTGCGACCGAATGGGGTAAACCATCATCGATCAAAAATCGATTAGTAGCGTAAAAGCGAACGAGCACTGTTACATTAATTTCTTTCTTACTCTTGGGTTAATTTCTCCTTCCAAAAATGGAAGACTGTGTCTCTGTGTGCATTCGTAGACTTAGATTTTACTTATCAGTAAAACTAGAAATGTTCAACGGAAGTAAAAAAAGTAAACAATTATGAGAGTGGGTAAAAGTAAAAGTAAAAAAAAACTGTACCTGGTTGAAGATTTTGACCATTATGTCACTCTTCTGATATTATTTTTAGTGGTTCGAAATTTTACCGTGATCATTTAATGGGATTAATGTCGACTTTTTTTAAAGCTTCGGGTTACATTGTCGAGTATTTTAAGATTCTGTCGATCATATAAACTTTTTCACTCGCTTTTAATCTTTTACCAATTTACTCCCTCCGTTCAAATTCAAAGGGTACGTTTTCCTTTTAGACACTATAATATTATTCACAATTCAAGAGAATCGTTAATATTTCTGACAATTTATAAGTGAAAATATAGTCATGTGGAATATTGTTTATTCATCTTTATGAGTAGATTAAGAATATTGAATTTTTGTCAATGTAAAACGAAATATATTATCGGTGTAAAACGTGTTTCGACAAGTGTGGAAAAGCAAACCTACCATTTGGATTTGAACTAGAGGTAATTTTTTTTATTGTTCAAATTTACCTAAGATCATTCATTATTCTTAAGACTCACATATCAAAGAACAAGAACATATGTCAATTACTCTTATCCATTGGGTCACATACCTTAAAAAAAAAGAGTCAAAACTCGGGTGGATTATTATTAGAGTTCTTAAGACACGAATTACATGAGTCGAGAGTTGAGACTACAAATAATCTTCCCCTAATCGGAAAATTAGTTTTTCATAGGCGTTCGAATCTCACCAGCAATAATAGACCACTGTCGACTACCGGTCAAATTCACTTTTGCTTCTCGTCATCGACATTTGATGTGATTCGTCCATGTTATCATTTTCACCCTTTAATTCCTTTACTTACCTATATTAAATGACACATTTATTTATTTCTAAATGTAACACAAAACCCAAGAATATACTATGAATAGAACAAATAATTATCAAAATGTTAAAGCCTCTAATTACTTTTACCGACTTAGTCTCCCTTGTGACAGATTTATTTCTCACTTTGTTATAACGAGTCAAATATTAATCATTTATGTAGAAAAGATCGACAACTGATTACTTTTGCAGTATTCTGTCATTTTCTAGATAATTAAACAGGTCATATTTGATCCGTTATAAGGAAATAACGGATAATTTCGTCACAAAACGTTCCTTTTCTCTTACCTCAACTCCAATTCATTCACACAAAAATTATAAATACACAATTTGCATTCTACAACCACTTTGAAAATAGTTCTTAGATGAAACAAGTAACTCATTATAAATACAAAAACTCATATCACACGGTAAAAAATATTTTCTTATAGGCAGAGTCGGCTCTAACATCCCACTAACGTTTCCAACACATAGGTCAGTATATGCTTGCAGTAAAAAAAAATTATGAAACGGGTTGGACGTGGCTCTAACACCCATTTCATAATTTTTTATTTTTTATTTTTTATTTTTGTCACATTTCATGAATATTGCATGAAGTGATGAATTAGATATGTCTTAGCTGGCGAAAAAAAAAAAAAAAAAAACTTCGTTCATCTGAATTTACGATGATGTATAGTAATTAACTACGAGTATATATTTTTTTTTTGAAAGACAGGTAATTATTCAAAATGGCTGACTACACGAACCAATTTCGAAGTTTTCAAGCTGCGGGTTCCTCATCATCAGCAGGAGCATGTTGTCAGTATGTAGTTCGTATGTATATACTTAGGTGGTGTTTGACTTTACTTATTTTGAAAGAGTTTTTGTGTTCTTAATTAAAAGAATTTATTTATAAGCTATTTCTCGAAAAAAAAAAAAAATACTACCCGTTTGGCTATGGTTTTACAAAGCTGTTTATTAAAAAGAAATTTTTTTACTTGAGCAAATGAAAGATAAAATATGGATATCTATTTGTAGAGAATTTTAAAAAAATATATATAAACAATTAGATATTTTTTTTAATTAATTTTATTTAAATGCTTACAAATTTCAAATTTATCATTTTAACATAAATATCTTAAAAACAAAAATAAAAGTCAAAAACATCAAATTAATATTTCTACTTTTGAGTGGTAAAAAGTTCGTTTTGAGCTATTAATTTGATGTTTTAAGCTATTTACACAAAATGTGAAGTATTTCTTTTTATCCAGTTTAATTTATATATGTGGGTCCATAAAACCAATTTAGTTAATTATAATAACCTTATTTTTTACTAATTTTTTTTAAAGTCGTCAAAAATTCAAGGTAAACCTTGGATTGGATGAAGTTAATTAAGCAGTGTATTCAAGTAATTAAGTTAGTGAGTAATCTTAGTTATGTACTCGCTCTATTACATAATATAAGTAAGTAGTTTTAGGAGATTTACAATTTTACTACATTTTATAAGTTGTTTTACATCTTTTCGCACTAAAACTCTTTTAATTCGTCAAGAAGGTTTTTTTTTTTTTTTTTTTTTTTTTTTTTTTTTTTTTTCAATTTTTCAAAGCAACTTAATATCCATTTGTCGATAAATTTTGGCTACAACCTACGAAAACGATAAAAATTTTCTTCCATATCAAAGATCTAGTTCGTAAATGCACGCAATCAATTTAATTATCAAGAATTTAGCAAGTCAAAATTTATCCCGTTAAACAAAACTAGTGTAGATCCATGCAATTGCATGGTTTTATAAGTAATATATAATATATAAATAAATATAAAATTGAAGTAATTTTATCAAATTTAATTTTTTTTAATGGATCTTAGATTATGTTATTAATATTATTAATAGGTGAGTACTTGCAAAAAGAAAAAACAAAATAACATTTTTTTTAGTTGAAATTAAAAAATGACATTTATATTTAGTATAATTAATTGGCTCTTTTCATCAAAGTTGATAAAAAAAAATATGTATAAAAACTTGTGAATATTTTTGGTTATGTTTTCCAATTTTTTATTTATCATAAATAATTTTATTGATTTGACTTTCATAATTATTATGAAACTAATTGTTATTTGATCCTTTAATTAGTGTTTTCTTAATTGTAATGGAGATTTTGGGAAATTTTGGTTAGAGAGTTAATCTCTAAGTGGAAAGAGGATTTAAGTGACTAAAACCCCTAATGCAAAGTACGATTTCCAAGAACAATATTTTTGTTTTTTCATTTCGGATACTGTAAAACCCGAAAGTCGTAAATATTACATAAAAATTATGTCGGATAAATAAAGAGTGAACATTCTTTTATTAATTAAATGCAGATATCCGACCGACGGGGAGCTGATGAAGTACTGCAAGGCAAGAGTTCAACAGGAACTCAGATTACAACAGACGTTGTTTAATTACCTAAACCCTTCTAAAGTTTTACCTTCTAATTAATTACCTAGACATGTTAAAAGAAAATGGTCATCAAAATGTGATTTTACGTTTTGTTTTAGGATGAGCAAATTATTGTAGGTGAAATCTCCAGGTTTAACATAATTCAGAAAGCATCGTACAAATTGGTGCATCTCAATGTTCCAATAATACAAAATGGTAAAACCGTCTTTGCTGAAGTTTGTCAATTTGTGAAAGGACAGACGGTTAATGTATGCACGGTTATTTTGGATCAACCGGGTACGTTTACCTTCATCATTTTAAACTAATAATAATAATAATAATAATAATTACTCGTATTTTATATTTATGCTTTTAGTTTAGATTACAACGTAACTATTAGTTCTTCTTCTCTCTTATCCGAACAAAGTTTTAAATTTATTATAAACGGACCATCTAATCAAAAATTTATAGCAAACGGACCACAAAATATCATTACGTAATGAATATCTAAGGTAACATTTGATTGGATGACAAAGTATTTAAATATTAATTACTCCGTATATTAATTAATTTTGTTCAGTGGGTGGGTGTCGTATATGCCCCGATCCGAGTGTGCTACATCAATCTAACACACCGGTTGATGTCACGCCTTCTGAAAACCCCAGATGTTCGACTTGCAACAGGATGTATCCTCTAGTATGTAAGTAAATGTTTCTTTACCTTCATATTTGACAATTAATAGTAGTCCTAAGTCTCCTAACTCCTAAAAATGATGTATTTCGATATTAAGTTTGCCGAGAGAATACAGATTATTCATCCCGTCGTCTTAAGATAATATACATAACCGCTAGGTAGTGTAGACGAATTAATATAGTAGTCTCAAAACCCTGATGTCAAATAGAAACCCCTCGACAGCTCGATCCCAATAACGAAAGTCCTAATTCAGATAGATTAATATAAACCGTGATTAATGTTATTTGAAGCGACAATCAAAACATACTCCGTATATACTTTGTATTAACTATATATGATACGGTGAATGCAGTGTGATGCCGAGAGGACGGACCGTGGCATGAGAAAAAGCAATGCAAGAACTGGGACTGTGGCTCAGGATCGGAGAAGTAGCTAAGCTAGCTAGTGTTAAGAATTTGTGTATGATCTGATGAATTGGTTAATGTTAATTGCTGTTCGAACTTTTATGATTTCTGTTATGACATTCTACTTGGTTGGTTAATGTTGTTGTTTCGATGAACATGTGTGCAATGCAGATTAAACTTACAATCCCATGTTTTGGGATCTTTGATGATTATTTCGAACCAATAATTGTTACCTCCATTTCAAAAAGATCGTCCCATTTTTCGTTTATTTATTTATTTTTCTTATATATTTGTGTCCAAAAAGAAAGGAAATAAAATGAAAACCAGGAGCGAGTATCATGACAAAGAGAATTTTCGATATTCATGACAATCTATTAAAGAAAATATATTCATGTGAGATTTTGGTTGATTCGTGTTTAAAAGTACATTATTAATATCGAATCTTCATAATTTTTACTAATATGTTACGAAAGATATTAACGACGCAAAATGCGTGTTGACAAACGTGAAAAAAATAAAAGGGAAGGTTCGACTTGAACGGAGGGAAAACTGTTTTTCTAATACTCGTATTACACACTCGACACGTTAATCGTTTAAAATTCGCCTACGTCTGGGAACAAGCGCACGTAGTCACGTAGACCACGCACACATCAACTAACCCAAAAGCAGACGCGGAGGAGCCACGTCCAACCCGTTTCATATTTTTTTTTACTGCAAGCGTATACTTACCTATAATATGTGTTGGAAACGTTAGGTGTTAGAGCCGACTCTGCGTATAAGAAAATATTTTTTACCGTCTCAAATGAGTTTTTGTATTTATAATGTGTTAGTTGTTTCATCCAACAACTATTTTCAAGTGGCTGTAGAATGCAAATTGTGTGTGAATGAATTGGAGTTGAGGTAAGAGAAAAGAAACGTTTGTGACGAAGTTATCTGTCATTTCTTTATAACGAGTCAAATATGATCTGTTTATCTAGAAAAAGACAGAACAGTGCAAAAGTAATGATGAATTGTCGATCTTTTCTACATAAATGATTAAATAAATATTTGACCCGTTATAACAAAGTGACTAATATTTCTGTTACCAGGGAGAACGGGTGAGTAAGTAATTAGAGTCTTTTAACATTTTGACAATTATTTGTTCTATTCATAGTATATTCTTGGGTTTTGTGTTACATTTAGAAATAGAAATAAATTAAATGTCTCATTTATGAAAGGCAAGTAAAAGAATTAAAGGGTGAAAAGGATAACATGGACGAATCACATAAAATGTCGTTGACGAGAAGCGAAAGTGAATTTGACCGGTAGTCGATAGTAGTTGAGATGCAAATTGCATGTTACGGTATATATAAACATTTCTAGACCTCCATCAAGCACTTTGACGTTTTGTCATGATTGAATTGGTTATATATATAACATAGTATCAGAGTCAGCCTTAAATTTGATAAACGTGATATTAAATGAGCCATCGTTGCGTCACGTGTAGGAAGGCTACTAGCTAGTTGTGAGCCGAGTTTCGCTTGGAGGGTGGTTAGCCTTAATTTCGACTATGCCTAAGCCGAGTACAAGTGGGTTTGGGTCAGCAGCGTTGAAGTCGTCTATTATTGTTGGTGAGATTCGAAAGCTTATGAAAAACTAATTTTTCCGATTGGGGGAAGATTATTTGTAGTCTCGACTCTCGACTCATGTAATTCGTGTCTTAAGAACCCTAATAATAATTTATGTCTATCAATGTCCCAGCAAAATTACGGAGTAGTATAAGTTTAAATATTTAAAATTCAAGACTCAATTTACCCTTTACCCGAGTTTTGACTCTTTCTTTAAGGTATGTGACCCAATAAATAGGAGTAAATGTGTAAATGACATATGTCTTAGTTCTTCGATATGCGAGTCGTAAGAATAATGAATGATCTTAATCACGTAAATTTGAACAATGAAAAAAAATACTCGTACTCCATACTATTCCCACCGTTTTTTATGTTTTTTTTTTTTTTTTTTTTTTTTTTTTTCACTTTTTAAGATTTGTGAAGAGTATTTAATTGAAACGAAAAGAAACATTTAAAAAAAAAGAGGGAGTAAAAGATTAAAAGTTAGTGAAAAAATTGATATGATCGACAGAATCTTAAAATACTCGACAATTTAACTCGTAGCTTAAAGAAAGTCGACATCAATCCCATTAAATGATCACGGTTTTACGAAATAAAGTCGAACCACTAAAAATAATGAAAAATAATAAAAAGTGTGACATAATGGTCAAGATCTTCAACGAAGTACAATATCTTTTTTTTTTAACCCACCCTCTTAATTATTTACTCCGTACCTTTTTTTGAGTGCTGTTTTTCGTCGTCGGCATTTCAGCCACGTCGTCGGCGCTTTTTAATGCTGAAAGACGATCTTGCCCTTGACTTTTTTAGATTACTTAACTAATGTTATTGAGTTAGATTAGTTAGATTAGGTAATGAAACTCGTTAACAAAGCGGTTTTAAAATTTTAAAACTCGTTAACAAACCGTTCCGTCACACTCACACTAACACTTACCCTCACACTTACCCGTACTTATTTACTCTACTCACTCTCACACTTACCCTCACTTACCCACTTACCCACTCACACTCCACTAACACCCCACCCAACATTTTAAATTTAAAAAAACCGTCTTTTTTTTTTCGAGAAATCCGATTTTTCTAGAGACCCGATTCCGCCTTTAAATGGATCGACATGCGGTTAGTACATTTTTTGTTTATATTATCCGTCATTTTTTGTTTATATTAGACCCGATCCGATTTTTTGTTTAAAACTTGTGAGAAATGTGTGTTAGTTTATTAAAGAAATCGCATTTTGTTCTATAACATGTCGTTTATGTGCTGGATTTGTTGTGAAAATCGAAGTTGAAATAGAAATCGAGGGTAGAAACGCATAACTAGGAAAAACGCGAACAGGGGCCCAGACGCATGAATTTGGCGTCTGGGGGGCCTCCTAGACGCGAAACTCATGCATCTAGGGGGCCTCCCAGACGCGAAAATCATGCGTCTGGGGGGCCTCCACGACGCAAAAATCGTACGTCTGGGGGGCCTCTCAGACGCGTCATTTTGGCGTCTGGCCCCTGTTCGCGTTTTTTTTTTTGTTATTGTTCGACGTTATGCGTTAAAATATCGTGACTCGGGTGTTGTTATTTGTAATTTATATGATTAGAATTATTATTATGAATATTATTAGTTCGAAATATGAATAGAATTATTATGAATATCGTGACTCGGTTATTTTTTTTTAATTGAAATTATAGGAGATGTTTATATGATTAGAATTACTATGAATATTATTAGAATTATTAATATCAAAATCATGTTTAAATGTTCAGATCTTTGTATACGAAATTATGAAATTAAATAATTTCTGAATTTCGTAAATCCATTTTGCGTTTTACTTTGTAACTAATGAGTAATTTTTTATCGGTGTATCAGGAGGAGTTAGATGGCGACAGTATTGACTATCGCATTTTTTTTATTTTTGGGCCAGCGTTCCGTAGTTCGGATGAGGCATTCAACTACGCTAGTGAGATAGGTTCGGTTCTTGGGTTCACCTTGGTGAAAGCGAGCAACAAAACGCAAAGTAATGTGAACCCGAAGTCAAGATTACTTGGTCAAAATTACTTTAAATGCAACCGTAACGGAAAACCGGGAAAAAGTACCAAGAGTTCTCAGAAGATCGAGTGTAAGTTTTGGGTGAAGGCGTGCGAGAGCTTAGACAGGGAACGATGGATTTTAGCCATCGGTCCATGTGGCATGCACAACCACAAATTGGAGGTTTACGCTGACGGGCACAGACGTCTAGCCGCCCTTGACGAGGCCGAGAAACAGATTGTTCGGGACGGTATTCGGGACCACTTGACACCAGCCTAAATACACGACTGCCTTCATCGGAGAAATCCGGGGAAACCACGCCCATCGATCGAGACGATATACAATATCGGGGGGAAGTTGAGGGCGGAGGCAAGGGAAGGTCGTAATGCCATTGAGCAGATGATGGTACTAGCGCGCCGGGCTGAATACATCCACTTCTTCTTCGAGCACGAGTTTACGAGTGTCGTGGAACGTATTTTCATGGCTCACCCTGAGTCCGTGAAACTGTTTCGTACTTGGCCTTACGTAGTCACTATGGATGCGACGTACAAGACGAACACCTACGACATGAAGTTAGTGGAGATGGTCGGGGTGACACCCGTCGGGAAACCTTATCTGATAGCGTACGCCCTACTTCGACACGAGGACACGTTGTCCTATACTTGGGTGCTTGATAAGTTGAAGCTGCTAATTGGGGACCGGGCACCGAACGTGATTGTGACGGATAAGGATCAGGCTTTGACGGCGGCAGTATCGAGGGTCTTTCCGACCCCGCAGACCCAGAATCTGCTCTGCACGTGGCACATATCTAACTGTGTGGAAAAACGTGCCCTGTCTTTCTTTCAAAAACAGAAAGACCGAGTAGCGACCTTCATGCACGGAGTATTGTACCCTCTCCTGTATTCTACAAGTACGGTGGACCTCGAAACAAAATGGGACAAGATGAAGTCGTCGTGGAGGTTCTCGGGAATTCCTCTTTACATTCATGACACCTGGGGTAATTTCAAGAAATGGAATCACGCGTACACTGACCGATACCTCCACTTTGGCAACACCACCACGTCCATCGTCGAATCTGCGCATGCGGCTTTGAAGAAGGCTCTTGGCACGTCGACAGCGTCCTTGGATCGGTTGTTCGATAGGATTGACAGGCTAATCGGTCGTCAGCAGTCGAAACCGCAGAAGAAGTTGGAGACATCCCGAAGGAAGCAATCAACTATTCTACCCCCCATTTTGATGAACTTGAGACTCTGGGTAAGTCGTAAGGCGTTGGACTTGCTGACCGGGGAACTGTCTAGGATGCAAGAGTTGGGAGATCGGGTTTTTTACGAGTGCAGGTGTGTATTGAGGACGTCCAAGGGTTTGCCTTGCGCATGTCGACTTGCCGGGATGATAATGCGGAATTCCGTAGTGCAGTTGACCGACGTTCATGTGTTCTGGAGGACGTTTGACTATGCCGGGGAGGAAGTTATGCCCGTCAGCGACAAATTTCAGCTTGACGGGTTGATTGAGGAAATACGTGAGAGCGATCCGAGTATGTGGCGACATTACATTGATGTCCTGAATTCTGCATTACGTCCGGAGGAATCTGGGCTACTTGATCCTACCCCGAATCCAAACCCCAGAAAATCTAAGGGGACAGGGAGGTTGCTTATCGGAGTCGAACACGCGAGGAGGAGGTACGGGACCACCGACACGGGAGCGACCCCGAGTAAGTCGGCCAGGACTACGCACGCGTCAACGCCAGGGAGTAGTCACTCGACCGAACCACCCACACCGACCGCCAGCCAGTCCACCACGGGCACATGGTAGGGGCAACCGAACGCCCCCCTGGAGGTGAGCTACATGGGGGGGCCCTTCCCGGACATAGACAAACTTGTTGGTTTCATGTGTCCGTATCTCGTGAACTGGATAGATGTTATTGGAGACAGTCACTGCGGATTCCGTGTCATGGCTTATGCAGTGTACGGTGACTACTCCAGTTATACTCGCCAGAGAAGGGCGTTGTGGGAGCACATCCATTCCCCCATGTACGACAAGGTGTACGTCTTTGACGCCGACGGTCGAGAAGGTGCCATGACCCGTGTAGGTACGACGGTCCCGTACCCGGTAGGCGAGGAGCATTATCTCGACGATTGCGATCTATTCGGTTTTGCCACAATTAACAACTGGGTTATATGTCGAGTATCCGAAAACCTCACCTGCAGTACCTACTACCCGTTGCGAGAGATGCCAGGTAACCACCTCCCGTTCGGCGTAATGTGGATAATGCACGTTGAACGCGGGGGAGCAGGTCACGGGATGAGGTTGCGAATGTCTGAGAACTGCCCGATGCCTCCTACACACATCCTTTGGCGAGGCGCGCATGACGGTACTACAGTACATTATCCGGAGTTTTACCGAGAACGTCAGGATAGGTGGGTCGAGGAGTGGAATACGTACTTTCCAAGTCACCAGATTGATCAGAACGACCCAGGTGGTCGGAACAACCCCTTCAGCTGTTAGTGTAGCATAAATATTAGACCAACATTTGTATTATATTCATATTTCAGACCAGTGTTGTATTCATTCGTAAATTTTAGAAATCGGCAAATCCCACTATTAAGAAACAAACGAACATAAAAAACATCTGAAATGTAAAAATAAACGAGTAGCCAACGTAAACATATTACAAGTCATCCGAAAATCATCCGAAATAAAACATGATATCCCTAACTGTTAAGACATATAGAAATTACAAATAAAATGGAAACGAGTAGTCAACATAAAAGAAGTACAAATCATCCACAATCATCCGAAATTACAAGCATGAAATCCGAAACACAGAAGACATAAACAAATTACGAATGAAATCCAAAGCAGTCAACGGCGACCTCGTTTCCCCTGGGATCGGGGTGGGCGGTCACCCGGGTAGGGAAGAACGGGCTGGAACGACGCCATCAACTCATCAAAATACGCAAGGCGGGCTTCCGGATCGTCTCTAAAGTGCTGACCTGCAGAAAAGCGCTCCATCAACGAGAGAGCGGCCTGAAACAAGGTGGCAGAGGTTAGTATAAATGTACATGCAAATAATTATTGTTACACACCAAAATACGAACTGAGTACCTGTTGCGATCCCCCTGCGAGCGTCGCCTGCTCCTGCACCTCGGTGGCGGATGGTGGTATGATCCTCGGGTGGGAGACTCTCGAGTACCAAGCGTGGTAATCCGGAGTCGCTTCCCCCGGGTAGTCCACGGGCCGCGAGAGCCTCCTCGGGTCAGCGCGTATGACATATACACTCCTCCACGGGTGGTCCGAGTACACCGGACCGAAGTCAAGAAGGTAGTTCCCACCCCCATGCCTCGGTCGATGCACCCTAACCGGCACGGGCATCGACTCGGGTATAGTCTGGACGTAGCCTAACTGTCTCATGACCCGGTCTCCCTGGTAAGGCTCAACGATGTCCATAAAGCGCAGTGTCCCGAAGTAGGTAGTGGTACGGTGCACCGTGTGAGCGTTCCGCACGAAGGGCTCCCAACAGACCCGATCTTCTGTCAATAAGTCAAGTGATCGTCGGTAGGCCAAAAGGTTGTCCCCACGCGACGATGGTTTCCCGACGCCTACCCACGCAGTCGCACGTGGCGAAGTCGGCGAAATCGGGATCGGTGCCGCTGGCCTAAAGTCGGGGAAGTACTCATATATCCACACCTGAAGCAAAGTCAAACACCCGGCCAAAGTGGTGAACCCCTCCCTCGAAGCCATCCCTAAATTCTTGTACAGCCACGCCAACGTACCAGCACCCTACGCAAAACCAGGAATCGAGTCCAAGTTGTTCGTCAGTGGGAAGACTGACGGACGAATACGATCGCTCGACCTATCCACAAAGAGGAACTCCCCCAACAACGTGATCAGGTAACCCTGCACAGTCTGCTCATGGGTCTCAGTGCTCATCTTCTCACGCACAGCCCTCGCTAGTACCGACCCGCTCCTGAAAATGGGAGGGCCCACATCCCCCCTGGGTGCCCTCAACTGCAAATCATTCATCCCGAAGAAGTTCCCCACAGCGGCCTTCCCATCAGCCAGACCCCCAGTCTCGTTAAGAATTGAACAGCGCATGGCTCACTCTCTATAGACAACCCTAAGATCCTGGCGACATCGTGCAACATGATAGTCATCTCGCCGAACGGCATGTGGAATGTGTTCGTATCCGGCTGCCACCTCTCGACGAATGCTGTAAGGAGCGGTATGTCCAAATTGCGTAGAATGCACGCCCGTAGGTGAATCAGGCCCGACTGTCGGACAACATCCACTACCTGAGGAAAGCGATCGAACGACTGCAACTCCCCCACAATCCGAGGACGGTTGTAGGTCGTCAGCAGAGTCCGCTCGTGACCTGGCTCTGACCAAAGTCGACGCGCAATATGACCCCCAAAGCTCGGGATCACCGACGGATCGATGGGACCTCCGGGACTAGGTCCCTGCAGAATCCACGAAGTGTCGCTCCGTGGACGCCGGGGGGCGCTCGAGCCCGAAGAACCCACACTACCCTGGAAAGTGCCTCCAGGCCCCTTCCTGTAGACAACAGTCTTACCCTGCTGTGATGTCCTCGCGTCCGTCTCCTACTCCTGCTCCTCCGCTTGCTGCTCCGAGAAGTTGTCCGGAAAAGCGTGTCGCCTCTCCTCCTCATCGAACTCCATGTTCAGGTCGGCAGACTGCAACGACCTGGCCGGCTCGCGGAATTCACCGCTCGCGGTTCCCTCCGAAGAACCGTCGTGTGTACCGCTCGTGGTACGGAAAGGTGGAACAGGAATGTCTAGTGTTCCCCCATGAGAGAAAGACGATGGCTCTGGTGGGCCGGCAGGTGGCGGCCCCGGCCTACCCCTAGCAGGAGTGGACGCAGTGACGACCCTACCGTCTATCCGGCTACTCTTCCCCTTACCAGCCATCTAATTTTACAAATTCCACACGTTGTTAAAACAAAACTATGTCACTTGTTAATAATAATAAGAAATGAATTTAACGTTCGCGTACTATTCTTATTACTTGAAAAATCAATTGATATAAAATTTGATATGTAATAAAAAAAAATTCTATTACTGATATAATAAGAAATTACTATTCTTATTACTTTCAACGTTGTCGCTTGATATAAAATTTAATTTAAAGAACAAATTACTGATAACGTATATTCTTCTCAAATTAATTATTTTCAAAAAAGGCTATTTTTTTAGTAAACACTACTAACCTTAAAATAAGTACTCATCGTTATCTCAATTGGGTGTCCGATTTTAGCAAGAGATAACGATTACAGGTTTTTCACCTAAATTCAACTTTTTAGTTATTATTTTCAAGCTAAATTGATATTTTCAACCTAGAGATCCATATATTTTTTTGATTACAATTTTTCAAAAATATTTCAAAACCTAAACTTATCAACAATTAGTCCTGAATTTCATAATAATAATTCTAATAATATTCCTAAACATATAAACATTTCGTATAATTTCCTAATAATAATTCAAACAACGAACATCCCAGTAACGATACGAACATCTAACGAAAAATAAACGAACTTTACGGATATCGTAACACATAACATAGATAAAAAAAAATAAAAATAAAAATTCGAAAACAGGTATCGACGCCGGAAAACCGCGTCTGGGGGGTCCCCTAGACGCATGAATTTCGCGTCTAGAAGGCCCCTCAGACGCATGAATTTCGCGTCTAGGGGACCTCTTCGACGCGGAATTCATGCGTCTGAGGGGCCTCCTAGACGCGAAATTCATGCGTCTAGGGGACCCCCCAGACGCGGTTTTCCGGCGTCGAGGTCTGTTTCCAGACCGAATTCGCGAAAAATCGAGGCCCATTTCGCATAAATCGATCCCACCATCAGCCAAATCGATACCAAAATCGAATATAGAAAACATTAACTACTCAATTAGGGTATATATCACACACAAATTAGTTATGGGGAACCTAAACTATCAATCTAATATTAATTATAATCGAACTAATCGATCCAAAATAATCAAATACAAGCTAAAAGGTAATACAAAATAGATAGATCTACTTACTTGAGTACGGATTTGGAGTTTGAGTGGAAGCGGTTTTATATTTGAAAAACGATTTTTTAAGAAATTGTTTAAGGGAGAGAAAAAAGTGAAAATGAATTGTAAGGAGAAGGGGGGTTTATATATAAATTTCCTAAACATATTCCCGGGATACATTGAGACACGTGTCTCGGAGACCGTTCAATAGTCCAAAAACCGACATTTCAAATTAGTCGGGAATATATTTGTTACGTTAGTTAAGAAACTTAATTAAATTTATTAGAATATATTACATAAGGGTAAAAGAGTTACGTTGAGACACGTGCCTCAAAAACTGTTCAAGAGTACAAAAACCGTAATTTTAATTTACTCGGAAATATTAATTACATTAATTAACAAACTTAATTAATATCATTAATCATAATTAGGGGAAGGGTAAAAGAGTAAATTCACGTATAAAGCGCCGACGACGTGGCTGAAATGTCGACGACGAAATGTAGTAGTGGTCACTTGAGAACTACTATTAATAAAAATGAGCCACACTAGTTACCCACTAAGCCACCGTAGAAAACAATCTTTTGTGCCGCGCTGCCAATCTTGTAATGTAACTACTCGTATTAGGATATTTTATTTTTGTCGAGGTGTGTTTTGCACCTTCGATATCTTTCACAAGATCCCACATGACTATATTTTGTCTAATAGATTGTCGAAAATATCGAAAATTTTCTATAATTGTGAATAGTGACGAAAAAAAGTGCAATTTGAATTTGAAGGAAGGGAGGACAGGGTAATCTCATCTTGTTTTCCAATTTTGCAAGAGGAAACACGCACGAGGCCAGGCCATGATGCTATTCAAAGACTATGTCTCCATGACAGCCTAATTAACACATGTTCATTTACGTTGTTTATTTACTCTAAACTTGCGTGATTAGCTCCAATACAAATACACCGTTGATAACGATGCGTGATATTCTTTTAATATACTCCGTAAGGATTTTCTTGGTTCACGAAATTCGCACCTAGTTGTATTATAATAGTGGAAGAGGTTAGCAGATCGAACATTCGAACTTTAAAGCTAACATTTACAAGGGTATAGAAAATTTAAACCTGCTGGGTTAAATATTCCAAATGATTTATTTATGCAAGGTTCTGTGGAGATGGAGTTGGAGTAATTAAAAGTAAGCAAAATGGGAACCGGGCTACATTGAAGTCACCAACACCACGAAGTATCTTCAATTCCCACCCTTCCAATGTTCCTACCCGGATTCAACAGCTCACGTGACTTTGCTTCAAGGGTGATTAATGCCAAGTACAGGTGATCAATTAGAGGATTATACCACCAGTTGTACATAGCTTCATGTACAACTGATTTTAAGATTTTGAACTTTATCACAAAGATTTTGAGTTTTGCTGTAAACTTTCTGAGTTTTAACGTAAAGTTGTCGAGTTAAATCATATGAATGTTTAAGCTCAAAAACTTACAACTCAGCTCAGAAACTTGTAGGAATCATAACTAAGTAAAGGTTGTTAGAAGTTAGTTAATCCTAACTGCAAGTTGTCGGTAGTTAGTTACATGATTATAGCAGTTAGTTATGAGGTCCTAACCACTATATATACACAGGGTATAACAACTTGTGATGTACTTTTGCAACTATCATTCAATCAATCATTCATTACCAATTCTTTCATCTTCTTTCTCTCCTTAGTTCAACATGGTATCAGAATCCTTTTAGGTTCTTTCACATACTTCCGCACAAACAAAACAACACACACCTTTCTACCATTAAAATTCTTGAGTTCATACAACAATGGCGGCTGAATCAAGCGCAATCAATGTGGATAATCCACATTACATTCACCCTTCCGATATGACAGGAATCAAGCTAGTCGCTAATGTCTTCGAAGGTATAAATTTCGGAAATTGGAAAAGAGGGATACTGATTGCACTCTCGGCTAAGAATAAAGTGGGTTTCATTGATGGGAGTATCAGTAAACCTGCTGGCTAAAAACTGGCAAAGATGTAATGACATCGTATTTCTTGGATCTTGAATTCGCTCTCCCCTGATATAGCAGACTCCATTCTGTACAGTAATTCTGCAGAAGCCGCATTGAAGGAGCTTGAAGAGAGGTTTGGACAGTCGAATGGAGCGCAATTATATGGTATTCAGAAAAAGCTTGCAGATTTTAGCCAAGGGAATGACAATATTGCTGCATATTTCACCAAGTTTAAATCCATCTGGGATGAGATTGACAGCTTCAATGCAAGTAATAAGTGTTCTTGTGACTGCAGTTGTGGGGCAAGAGAGAAACAATTGGATTTTTTGGAAACACAGAGAGTTGTGCAATTTCTCATGGGTTTAAACGAGTCATATTCAGTGATAAGAGGCACTATTCTGATGCAGCATCCTTTGCCTAAACTCGGTTTTGTCTATAATAATCTTCTTCAAGAAGAGAGACAAAGGGAGATTCATAATTCCAATCAATTTCAGTTGGATGCTGCAGCCATGTACTCTAAAAATCTTCAGTATCAGAAGAATTATCAGCAGAATCAGAGTTTTAATCACCAGCAAAATCAAGGGTATAATCAGAATTCTTACAATCAACAGGGCCAGCAGCAACGTCAGAATTATAACAAGAACCACAAGGGTCATCATCAAAATGGGTACCAGCAGAAAGGCAAAGAAAAGGCAGAGGATGATAGGCCGTTCTGCAAGTACTGCAAGAAGATGGGGCATCTGGTTGAACACTGCTGGCATCTGCAGAAGAAGAATAGAAAATTTGCTGGAAACGTGTTCAATGAAGAAGAGTCACATGATTCTCCAGGATTTAATGAAGTGAACAATCGTCTTCAATCGGATCATTCTGGTGATTCATCTGCTTTTCCTGTTTCATCTGCTAACTTTGCTGGTACAACCTTTCCTGTTCATTTTTCATTTAATTCTTCCTTACATACTAGTTCCTCGAATGCATACTTGAATACCTGGATCTTGGATTCAGGTGCTAGTGACCATTTCTGTTCTAACAAGGCTTTATTTTCTGCTTTTAAAACACTTGACAAACCTTTCTTAATATCTCTACCTAATGGGCAAACGGTCAAAGTTGATACTGTAGGAACTGTGGTTGCCACCACAGGTTTAGTACTGCACAATGTTCTCTATGTTCCATCTTTTCGTTTTAATCTTTTATCTATAGGTAAATTAACCAAGCAATTGAATTCTGAAGTCCGATTCTCATCTAATTCCTGCTACTTGCAGGACTCTTCCAAGAAGCACTTGGTGATTGGTAGAAATTTACATGATCTTTACTTGTTGAATTGTGATGTTCATAATGTTCATTTGTCTTCTGTTAAATCTGTTAATTCTGTTAGTTCTTCCAATGTTTCTTGTAACATTTGGCATAAAAGATTAGGACATTTACCTTTGTATAAAATGAAACTCATGCACCTTTGTAATGATTCAGATTTTCAATTGTATGATAAACAAATTTCTTCTTGTCAAGTGTGTACTCAAGCTAGACAACATAGATTATCTTTTCCTGTCAGTACATCTATTTCTTTTGCTTCCTTTGATCTTGTACACATTGATTTATGGGTCCCTATCATACTTCAACTTACAATGGATTCAAATATTTCATGACTATTGTAGATGATTTTACTAGATGTACTTGGGTGTATCTTCTTTCATCCAAAAGTAATGCTTTTACTTGTCTTAAAGGTTTCATTAAAATGGTTGATACTCAGTTTGATAAGAAAATCAAAGTTATTAGATCGGATAATGCATTTGAATTAGGGAGAAGCGGTCCTACATCGCAATTCTTGGTTGATAATGGCATTTTGCACCAAACTAGCTGCTTTCATACCCCGCAGCAGAATGGCGTAGTAGAAAGGAAACATAAACATTTGTTAGTGATGGCTAGAGCATTAAGGTTTCAGTCTAATCTTCCCAAGAAGTATTGGGGAGAATGTGTATTAACAGCTACTTATTTGATTAATAGACTTCCTTCTAAAGTCTTGCATAACATGTCTCCTTTCCAGTTACTTTTTGGCAAGAAGCCTGACATTAGTCACCTGAGATCTTTTGGTTGTTTAGCATATGCCACTTCATCTAAACCTGGGAGAGATAAGTTTGATTCTAGGTCTATTAAAGGTGTTTTCTTGGGATATTCATCTGGAAAGAAAGCATATAAATTACTTGATTTGAATAATCATTCTGTTTTTGATTCAAGAGATGTGGTATTTCATGAAGATATCTTTCCATATATTAATGATTCTAGAGATGGATTTGCTCCTTTGCCTTCACATCCAGCTATTTTACCTGTTTCTGATATTAATGTTCCTTTTTCTGTTCCTGATTCGAATGCTACTGTCACTGATTCTGTTAATAATAATGTTCTTATTGATTCTACTGAAACAGTAACACTTAGACAGTCAAGTAGAGCTTCTAGGGCACCTTCTTATTTGAATGATTATGTTTGCAAGTTGCCTAGTACTGGACATACAAATTGTTGTCACACGCTGACCACTCTTTGTGAGGGTCCTATGGCTTTGTGTTGTACTGTCACAAACATGCCAGTTGTTCCTATACAAGAGCCTAAGACATATGAAGAAGCTATTGTCTTTCCTGAATGGCAAGAGGCAATTGATGCTGAATTCAAGGCACTTACTGCTACTGAGACATGGGCTGTAGTCCCACTTCCTGTTGGGAAGAAAGCCATCTCCTCCAAATGGGTGTTCAAAGTTAAACACAAGTCAGATGGTACCATCGAACGTTACAAGGCCAGACTTGTCGTCAAAGGATACACGCAAAAGGAGGGTATAGACTACATAGAAACCTTCTCTCCAGTGGTGAAAATGACCACGATCAGGAGTTTAGTAGCAGTAGCTGTTAAGAAAGGTTGGATCATGGCTCAATTGGATGTCAACAACGCATTTTTACATGGTGAATTAGATGAAGAAGTCTACATGAAAATTCCACAAGGATTAAAGGTTCAAGGTACAAATCTTGCCTGCAAATTACAAAAATCCCTCTATGGCCTGAAGCAAGCATCACGACAGTGGAATGCTAAGCTTTGTCAGGCATTGAAATCAAGAGGTTATTCGCAATCACTCAATGATTATTCATTATTCTCTAAAAAGACAGCAGGAAAGGTTGTTTTCTTAGTGTGGACATGACATAGGTCCACCCCGACGCGGCCACGCGCGGGTTTGAGGAGGCGAATGAATCTCCATATGAGATGGTCAAATTGAAATTTAAATCGAAGTAGGAGTCGCCACCGAATTTTGTGGTTATTCGGAACCATTCGAGCCCACTCTATGTCGTAGTGGGCCGTATACAAAATACGGCCAATTTCCGATGTCAGAGTTTATTGGGCTCGTCCCTTTGCATTACGATACTGATACCGACATTATCGGATACCGTGTATTGAATGACTCTCGTTGCCAATGGATTCGGACATCCGAAAACCATGGTTCTGAGTAAGGAGTGAGGGTACGTGTTGGGAAGTTCACTAAGAACACCCAACCCCGCCCGCACTTAGCGGCCTTTACTAAGATATCGTTCGTTTTTGGTGTACACGGGTTAGTTCGACGGTTGAATGATATGCAAACATTATTTTCCTAAGCATGTGAGAAAAATAAAATGGGTTGCTAAGTCGTTTAATGCATGTTAAACTAATAACGTCAAAGTTATTTTAGCATGTGAATTCGTTTTAGTCTAATAAAACGATAAAAACAAATGAATAGCTACAAACACGAGAAAACGAGTTAGTAACGATGAATAAATCGAATAAAGACATAAATAAATAATATGCATAATTTTGAAAAAGATTTATGACACGCGAAAAATACTTGTCGAAATCTGAAAATATACCGAGAAAACCACTGTTTTATGTGAGAAAACAATGCTGGAAAAATTGAAAAAAAAAACGAAAAAAGGCTGCAGCTTACAGCAGCCCGCGCGACTCGCCCGGGAGGGGCGCGACTCGCGCGGGTGGCTGTCTCAGATTCGATTTTCGAAAATTATTAATTTTGATAAATCGCGTACAAATATGGATTAATTTATACTCGATTTATATTTTCGATATTCGTCGTATTCGATATTCGATTATGAAATCGATATCGAATAGTCGGAATGATTTTAGAAAAGGTTTTGAAAAAAAGTTTGTTTTGAACGAAAAGTGAAAAAAAAGAATTTGAACGAAAAAGATGTTAATTCTCTCCGCGTTAAAATCGTTGTATTTTGTTTAAAAAGATGTAACGATTTTTTTAGCATCAACGAGATTTAATTAATTTAGTTCTTGTAGATACGATATTCGATTAGAGAATCGGTATCGTATTATAAGAACGTTATAAAAAAAATATAGTTTTTTTAGTATCGATTATTAGAAATAAATAAAATATGTGACGAACGACCCATATTAAAAATACTAAACGACCGACGACCCGTAAAAAAAAGTGACGGACGAAAAAAAAGAAAAAAAGACGTGAGAGAGAGAGAAAGGAGAAGAATCGGGTTTGATTTACACCCTCAACCTACATGCTTCGTTTTCTTGGTATAAGGCTCGTCGGACGGTGGCTTTGGCACGGGAGCCTCGAGATGATGTGGGTGAGTTTAGGATGGTGCGATTTTATGTGTGTGAGGTGTCGGGTTCGGCCGGATGGGGCGCTTTCGTCGGTACTTCGAGACTTCTTCGGGATTATGTCGGGATTTGCTTTGTACTATTTTACTAGACAAGTTTATGAATAATTGATGTGTATTTTGGTTGCTGAAATTGTTGTGTGAAATCGTTGTCCTTTGTGTTGGACGGGAGGTCCTATTTATAGGGGTCGAGGTAGTCTTGCTTGTGTGACAAGAAATACCGGTTTGGATAGGAAACACGAGAGTTCGAAAGGAACGAAAGTCTCGTTTCTTGGTGGAGAAGCCAAGTATCTCGGCTGGTTGGGGAGTGTCTCGGATGTTTGGCCGAGTGTTTGAGCTTGGTTGGCGATTTGTTTCGGTTTTCGGATAGAATTCCTACTTGAGATCGAATTCTATCCTTAAACGGATTTGTTTAATATTTTTTGAAGCTGATTTTTTGTAGGATTGGAGTCCGAATCAGCTGTGTGAGGTGTCACGGCTGACTAACGTGTCTCGAGAATATTTTTGACCGGGTTTTGACTCGGTCGTAAAAAGACGGTTTTACCCCTGGTGTCGGAATCGACCCAAATTAGTCTCATTTGACTCGAAACGACCCATTGGGCCTGGATTTGAGGTTGGTTTTGTAAGATATGTACTCCGTAATAAGCCTAAACCAAATGTCCATGATTTCGAGCCCATATCCAAGTCATTAAAGCATGTTTGCGTCCTATCATCATCGGGTGTTTGGCGGGACCTACTATAGACACCTGGCGGTCAAAATGTGGGTGTCTACACTTAGCTGTGTATGTAGACGATATTCTGATGGTGGGAGATAATCAGCCTGAGATGGATGATGATTTAAAATCGTTCCTCCACGACACCTTCAAAATCAAAGACTTAAGATCATTACATTATTTCCTTGGGATGGAGTTCGTCAAGGTTCCAAATGGAATGGCTTTAACCCAAAGAAAGTTCACAAAAGAATTGCTAGAGGAATTTGGTCGTCAGGACTGTACAACAGTAAGCGGCCCCCTTGATGCGACAATCAAGCATAATGCAGAAGCTGGTGATTTGATCTCTAATCCTTCTGATTATAGAAAGCTAGTTGGAAAACTCAACTACCTGACGAATTCAAGGCCTGATATTGCCTATTCTGTTCAACTTTTGAGCCAATTTATGGCGTTCCCTAGACAACAACACTGGTCATCCGCTCTCCATGTTCTCAAATACCTGAGAAATGACATTTCTCAAGGAATCCTCCTCAATAACAGCTCGTCTTTAGATTTACAAGGGTTTTGCGATGCCGACTGGGCTGCGTGTCCCCAAACCAGACGCTCTGTGAGTGGATTGTTCATTTTCCTTGGTTCAAGTCTCATTTCATGGAAGTCAAAGAAACAACAAACAATCTCTTTGTCTTCTGCAGAGGCCGAGTATAGGTCCCTTCGTCGAATCACTTCAGAGTTAGCATGGCTGACTAGACTGCTTACTGAACTAGAAGTTCCTAACATCACTCCTATACCCGTCAAATGTGACAGGCAGGCGGCAATTCATATTGCTAAAAACCCTGTCTTCCACGAGCGCACCAAGCACATCGACTTGGACTGCCATTTTGTCAGAGAAAAACTACGTGATGGCTTGATCAGTTTGTCTTACATACCTACTAAAGAGCAGCCTGCATATCTGTTTACTAAAGCTTTTACCGGCTCTCAACATCAGTTATTGCAATCCAAGTTGGGACTATTTCATAGCCACCAACTTGGGGGGGGGGGGGGTGGTGTAGGAATCATAACTAAGTAAAGGTTGTTAGAAGTTAGTTAATCCTAACTGCAAGTTGTCGGTAGTTAGTTACATGATTATAGCAGTTAGTTATGAGGTCCTAACCACTATATATACACAGGGTACAACAACCTGTGATGTACTTTTGCAACTATCATTCAATCAATCATTCATTACCAATTCTTTCATCTTCTTTCTCTCCTTAGTTCAACAAAACTTTTATAAGCATTGTATAACTAGGTGTATAATCCTATTTTCCATGATTTATTGAGGGGACTACTACTCGTCGTCAGGCTATTTACTTAGCATTTGTCGAAGTTTTTTTAAGTGAATTGACACGGTTGTCCTTGATATTAAAAAATACACTTATCCATTCTTAAACATTCGGAAATTATATACTACTCCTAAAAAAACATTTATAATTAATCGTAACTACATAATTAATTTGTTGAATTAGAATAAAACACTTAAACGAATTTCGTCCAAATAAATTTATTCAACAAAAAAACTAGTCGTCATACCTGTGCACCGCACGGGACAATATTGTTTTAGGGTCTTTTTAAATCGTAGTTCCGTATTTTTGCCTCATTGTCCTATTTTCTAATAAATTTTCTTGTTTTGATTTCATGTTTTTGTATCTTTATCTATTTTCACAAGCATTCGTCAAGTTACTACCTGTCAACCAGTCATTTTCTTGGCAGTCCACCAACGTGAAGTCTTGGTTCACGCATAGACGGACCTCCTCGAGCTAGCAATTCTCTTTGCTACCATCATATTTTGCACATTGCAATTAGCATTGTACTCCTAGTTTGTTCGCAATAGCAGTACCGATTTCAACTAGTGTTGCACCGGAGGCTCCACGGCCTATGTCATTGCAAATTAAAAAAAAGACGATGATAGGATCAGAAAACTTTTAAAAATTGTTTGATTAGCTAGGATGAAACAAAGGTACGTAAATAGATCTACTTCACTTGAAGTTTTGGTGGCCGCTAAAATCTTCTCGGCAAATAGTTTTGTTTGTCTTACGCCTTGTTCAAAATACTCCCCAAATGAAGGCCCGAGCATTTTTCGTGTGTATCCCATTCATGTGTCCAAAACTCCTTCTCTGTCTTGGTATAACTTGGCCAATAGAGTTTCACATCTTTGATATTCTGTCATTTTCGAACAAATTTATTAGTATTATTTACATAAAAATGAAAGGTAAGAATTAGTATCAAACAACAACAATTCAACCACCATGAAAGTATTACGTATTGTACTCATATGATTATCATGGGCGGGCCACGTACAAGTATGGTGTAGCACTTGCTACACCAAAGTCTTTTGAGAATATAGAATTTTGTTAAGTACATGTAATTTTGTTATTCACCTTTTGATTTACGTGATTTCTGTAGATTTAATGTATCGTATTTCAGAGTAAGAAGAAAAATATATATGACTGTATGCGTAACTGAGAGAATATTGTAAATATAATGATCTAAGACGGAAGATGTCGATGACTATATTTTTATATTGAGTAGTATATTTACGTAATTACTTATAAGGTTAACTCAATATATATTTATACTAGGCTTAATGTATTTTTGTACTGCGATTAATATATTTTTGTATTACATTTTTTAAATTACAAAATACGGAATAAAAAACTTTACAAATGCTCGATAAAAAGAGAAAATAATAATTAAAAGTTTCAATTCCTTATGGGTCTAATACAAATTTGCTACACCATAGATTAGCCCCCGCTAGTGTTGTCAAAAATAACTCTAAGCAGCAAATCGACATTTCAGCATTCACACCAAGTCACCGTCTAGTCGTCTACATATGCCACAGTGAGTTTCGGTCTTCATCATTGCAATTGACATCACCAACTACCACTCGGTCAAATTATCAAATAGGAATAAAAAAAATGATACTAAAGGAACGGATTGGTAATAAAAACATATGAGTTGTGTCAAATTGGTTAAAAAGAAATATGAATGCAGGTGAAGGGAAAAGTGGGTAAAAAAACTACGATAATGTTAAATATAGTCCTTAGGGTTGTATTTAAGAATTAAATATCTCCTATATTTGGCATAAAGTTAGAAATTTAAGAATAAATTACACATACATCGATACAATTAATACAATCACTAACATTTTGTTTTCTCTTTTAGTCTCTTAGATATAACTTTAAGGGTTGTATTTATCATTTTCCAAAAAAACTATTAAGATACCAAATTTTACAAAAAAAACAAATGTTGACAAGATCCAACTTTTTTAAAATGACGAGTAACATAAAACGTTTAATTGCTTAACAAAGTAACAAACCCCAAATTCCTGAGCTTAACCATATATAGGTGGATCAATCCAAAAAGGTTGTTAGTTATCTAAATAGTTCTCCTCGGATCAATAGAAAAGGACATGGCATGCATGAATGCCAAGGTAATGTGCTGTGCTAGCTACAGAAGAGTACGTACAATTTGACTATATATTGTCATCATATGTTGGACTCTGGGAAATTATTCTCCTTTCTCCATATTCCAACCTACCTTTGGTAAGCTTTTGATGGCCTCGGACTCGGAGCTAGCTACTAGCTAGGGGACTACTTCACTCCTTCCTCTTCCTACAAAATACACCTCCTCCCATCACTTGATTAGCTCCGTCTACTCAATACTTTCTCCGATTCATTTGTTTCTTTACGTTTGCTTTTAGACACTATTTATGAGTGGGTAGAATATCTAATACTCCGTATAATTTTCAATCTATAAAGTAAAACATAGTCATGCGGGATCTTTTTAAAATTGTCTTAATGAATACATTAAGAATATCAAATTTTTACGATTTTTAATAACGTGTAACTAAAGATAAAAACGAAACAAAACGTGCATTGGCAAGTGTGATAAAGCAAACGTAAAGAATCAAATGAATTGGGGGAGTAATTCACAATTTTTATGTTAGGCAATAGTTCACACTTTTCTTTTTTTGTTTGTTGAAATCAATCCCTTTTGTTGGGAATATACCAAATAAATGTTTTTGATGATGAGAAACATAAGGAAGAATGCGTAAACACTGAAGGAGAATAAAGATGAGTCTTTATTTAGCATTTACATTACTATAAAATGATGCAGATGCTAAGTTTATATTATCACCTCAATGTAAAGACATTAATAAGGGTAGTAATAAGAGTGTGTAATTCTCCTGTGTACATTATTCTTATTGTATATTTCCGTGGAGTGATCAATAAAATCTTAGTGCGACTGCAGTGAAGACGTAGCCAAATTGGTGAACCTCGTTATATTTGTGTTCATGAAATCATTTATTCCGTACATTCTTATTATTGTGTGTGTGGTCCAATTATATTATATCTCCTAAATATCTCTTCATTATTAAATTTCACACTCTACTTTTTACTTTATACTAATAAATTAATAATAAATCTACCCTCTTAGTCTCTTACTAACTTTGTTACCTTTATTTAGGGTTATTTCATGACATTAATACCAACTATGGGGGTGCTTCTTATATTAACACCTACTATACGTAATCTCGTTATAATACCAATTGTTCTCTCATTAATCCCACATTATAACGGCCCTCATTTTTACCGGCTAAAACCAGTCATGGTTACCTGCTTCTTAATTTTGGGCCTTTTCTTCCTGCTGCTACTCTTCTTCTTCCCCTTTCAACCTCATCAAATTAAAATTCAACCTCCATATCAACCTCAAGAACCTCCAATTCGTCCTCCATATTAAAATGAGAGTTGGCTATTCATCTGGATCATCTTCCAATTCATATCCTTCAAATGTGAGAAATAACCCTAATTTTTTTTGCAAACATAAGCTACCTGGAGTGTTGAGGACCGTGAAGAAGGGAGTACATGTTGGTAAACTATTTTATGGATGCCCTCTCTGGCCGGTAAGCTTCATTAATTAGTTGTTAATTGTTTTCGTATTATATTTAGGTGGTACAATGTTGGTAAACCCTAATTGTGAAATGTTGAATTACGTAGAACAATGGTTGTGGTTACTTTGAGTTGCTAAAAGATAATATGGAGGAGAATAAGAACGACATTGACAAACATGCAGAGGGGTTACAAATGCAGATTATGGAAGAGAAGACATTGAAATTGAAGAAGAAGAATGAGAAGTTGAAGAAGGAGCTGATTGAATTAAAAAGTGAAGTTCAAAAACATTGTAATGGGGAGAAATTAGTGATGTTTTGGTTAATTTGTTCCTGGGTTTTTTTTGCATTTTGTTGGATGATGAAGAACGGCCATTGAAGGATGTTATTTGTCGGCTGTAACATTTTCTGAATGTAATCGACTGTTAGTTTATTCGACTGAAATGCAATTCACTTTGAACACGTTGTCGACTTTTGATTCATGTAGATTTCCGAATGTAATCGACTGTCACTTTATTCGACTGAAATGCAATTCACTTTGAACATGTTATCGACCTTTGATTCATGTAGGTTGATGTACTTATTTTCAGTACACGCAACTAATGATCTCTAATTTTGCGAAAATCACTGAATTGATGTAGATTGATCTCTAATTTTGCGAAAATCACTGAAATGGGTGAGTTAGCTGAACGGAAATGCATGTTACAGAAATTGCAAAAATCACTTTAAATTGCATAAATAAGTGACAGTGCATAAATCAGTTGCATGAATTCCATCACGACTTGCAGGAATGAACAAAGGGCTACTGTAAATTCAACACATAAAGGTAAAAAGAGATACAAATGAACATAAACAAGGGAAAGAACCATTGCAGTAGACATGAAATGCATTTTCAGCATCATTGAAAGTAGATAAGTTGGTTGTTACATAATCTGCAAGCTGCAAAATCAGTCACACATCCCTAATTAAACTTGCAAATCAGTAGCGTAGATAGTTTGATTTACTTGAAAACAAAAGAAAATAGCATCCAAAAGTTACATCTTATGGTGCATCTAGTAATTACAAGAAAACTTGCATCAAAAGGTCACTTAAACTACATCCACCAAACAGTTGCAGTGACGGTTGTTCTGGTTCTTTCCCTTCAAGAAGCTTGGTTGGTTGAAACTTGAGTACTTGGCTGGCTACCTGACCCTTCACCAGGTGACATGATAATCCTTCGCCTATTGACTGGTTCATTGGTGAAAGCATTGCCTTGACCATCAAATAGTACTCCATATCCCTGAGGTGCCTGCAATCAAGTAATGTACATAACTCAATCAAACCATATTCCCTCTTGATCAGGTAAGATAGAGATCTGTACAAACAGTAGAGATTTGTACAAATAGATCAGGAAACATAGAGATCAAATTTGAAGAAGCATACCCTATCTCCTCTTGCTCGACCTCTTCCTCTAGCTCCTCTTGTTCCCCCTCTTGCACCTGTTCTGCCAGCTAACACCACCCTCCCACCCCTTCCAATTCTTGTTGGTTGAGCAGTTGCATCATGATGTGCTTGGGAGCTTGTTTCACCATCTTGCCTAGTAGAACGAACACTTTTAGGTCTCCCTCTAGCTCTTTTAGGAGGTGGTGGCACCACTCTATCCTTGTCCGGGCATGTTCTCTTGTTGTGTTGCTTTGACTTACAAACAGAGCAAGTCATTTCTACTCCATGTTTAGTCAACTTTCCACTCTTCTTTGGATCCTCATGTGGATCTCTTCTTCTTTTTTTCCTAGGTCTACCAGGACCTACTTTAATGGGTGGGGGGATCAAGGGGAAATCAACCTTTGGCCAGTGTCTTTCACCTGGACAAGGGGATATGCCTAGGTTGTAGCTCCTAAGATAAGTGTCCCTTTTGTACATTTCATGGACATAGTCCTCAGCATGAGCATGTATGTCAAAGATTGCAGCAACAGCATGTGCACATGGTACACCAGTTAGATCCCATTTCCTACAGGTACAAGTTCTAGCTACCAAATCAACTTTTACCTCATCAATACCATGCCTAACCTGGTACAGAGTTGCAGTAGAAGGCAAGGCAGTACAATAGGCAGCCTGCTCCTTTTCCAGTTCAAGCCTTTCTTGAATGGTAGGACAAATCTGGTCTGTTGCAGCTTCCATTTCCCTTTTTTTCTTCAGGAGCCTCTGCATCAACATGGTTCTAATGTCTTCAAGCATGTATATCAGATGCTTTGCCCTAGCATCTATAATGTACGCATTGAAGGTTTCTGCCATGTTGTTTACAATCACGTCATTGGTAGTTCTTGTGCTGATGAAGGCCCTGCAAAACAGTTTGGGGTTACACGCCATAAAGGCATCAGCAGCTTTGGGGTCAGTCTCCCTCAAAGCAGACATAGCGTCATTAAAGTCTGCTTCATTGTATGCTTTAGCACATCTCCAAAAATGCATCTTCATTTCATCACCCTTGTACGATTTGTGCCAGTTTGCGAATATATGTCGCGCGCACCTCCTATGCTCAGCCTTTGGAAGTTCTTTTCCAACTATGCTAATTATGCTCTGAAAAAGACAATGTTAATGAAGTTCATTACAGTGACATTCATAACAAGGACAAAGTAACATACAAATCTAACAAAGTAAAGGTGAGTTGTGGGTAGAGTCATACCTGGTGCTCATCTGATAAGATAGTCCAGCCATCTCCATCTTCCTCTCCTAGGGCTTTCTTCAACTGCTTAAAAAACCACTCGTAACTCTCGTTATTTTCACCCTCCACTACAGCCCAAGCAACAGGGAACATCTGCTCATTGGCGTCCCTACCAATAGCAGTAATGAGTTGGCCTCCCAAAAATGTCTTCAAAAAGCATGCGTCGACACAAAGTATTTTCCTACATCCTAGAAGCCACCCTTGTTTTAGGGCATCAAAACAGACAAAGAACCTCTGGAAAACAGGTATTCCAGATGATGATGTAGGGTTAATGCTCAAAGTGAAGACACTACTTGGGTACTCTTCCTCCAATGCCTTAATATAACACCCAAACTTCTTGTAATGGTCCTTCATAGAGCCATGTAGTAACTGATGTGCATAGTACTTAACCTTATATGCAAAAGACTTCTTGATCATAACCTTGTATGACCTTCTCACCGTCTCAATTAGTTCTGCAGCTGGCCAATGTGGTCTTGCCTTAAACACTTCCAGAAATTGCTTTGCCAACCATGTGGACTTCAACTGCCTATTACTCTCCATTGTCCTCTGACAGGTATGTTTAGGAGTGACTGACTTAATCATAAAACAGGCCTGCTTACTATCCCAACTCCCATATATCTTGAATGGACACTCCTTCCTACACTTTGCTCCTAATTTTTGCCGCTTAGACTTATCACTAACAACAAAAATTAAATTTCTACCCTGAGCTACAGCGTACCTAGTGACACAGTCTCTGAACAATTCCCTTGTAGGGAATCTGATCCCTACCTTCCACTTCAGCTTTGAGAAGTCGGTATACTGATTCACCACAAATTCTGAACTCTTCCTCCTCTTACCTGGTATTGGCTCATCTTCACTTTCAGCAGGGGTATCTTCTTCATCCCCACTCTTATCATAGTCACTCACGTTCCCATCCTTTTTGCCACTGCTTTCACCGACCTCTTTGGTGTTACTGTAGTCCTCAGAAAAGTGTTTAGCTGCAGCCTCTAGTTGTAGTTGTTTAGCAGTGTCCAAAGCCTTCTTATTCCACTCCTTCACCTTCTCCCTTGCTTCCAAGAGCTCATCATCTTCTGAGTTGTCATCCAAAGGTATTTCCTCCTCAATGAAGTTCTCACCCAACTCCAAATCAGTCAAGCTTCTAGTGTATCCCTCTTCTACTAAACTGACCTCACTTTCATCATCTTCTGACCCCTCCTCAGAACCTGGTTCATACCCTGGGTCTGAAACATCTTCATCATCACTCAGATCTCCTGCTGCTGTGAAGTTCTCCTCCCATTGAACTTTAAAATCTCCTTCATCACTTAAACTGATCTCACTGTAATCAGTAGACGACCCTTCTTGAAGGCTTGCTTCATAATCATCATCATCTGACCCCTCACCTAAATTTTCCCTCAACAGATCTGCTAATGTTATGTCATTGTAGTCAGCTAGGTTTACGTTGTGTGTGGGTGTTTGAAGTAGGGTACTAGCTTGACTTAGGTTGTGGCCTTTATTTGAGTGTGGGGGCTGGTTTAGGGTTTCTGTTTCACAAGTTGTCTTTGGGTCAATTTGGTCATTTGTCTTCTTTTGGGAGGGGATTTTATGGCTTTTTCCACTGCCATTTTCAGAAGCATCTTCACCCATCTTTATTGCATCTGGTCCCCCCTTTTCAGAGTCATTAACTTGGGAATTGCTTGTGTTTGCCTTCCCCTTCCTCCTTGGTGTAAGTTTTCGAGAAGCTTGTGTCGCACACCACTCCTTCCCTTCTCTCTTGCATTCCTCAATCAACCCCATTAAAGGTTCAACTTCCCTCCCATTAACAAGAAAAGCATCCACAATCCTCTCATCCCTTGCCATTTTCCCCATAACTGAAGCAACAGCATCATCAATAACCCTTTGCAACCCTAATTCTGGGTTAATGAAGAATATTGCATCTTCCTTCCTATTAAACCCCACACATTTCTCAGCCTCTTCGAGAATGGTAAAGTAACACCATTCGTCGGGGTCTATAGAGGTAGTCCTAAATTTTTTTTGCAAGTACGACACACCATTTACATCCCTCACAAATGACCCTCCAAACCACAGTTTTAGAGAAAGATTATCCAACCTAGTTACCTATTTAAGAAAATATAAACACATATAAACAGATTTAACAAAATCAACAACATATAAAAGGAAAAAAAAAAACGCAGCAAAATTAATGTTTGGGATTTTTAGAAATTAAATTGAAGTACTTCAAATTACGATTAATCAAAATCCACAGAAATACGTACCTTCTTCTTCGGCATTGTTTGAAAAGACGATTTCTGGAGATGGATCGATTTTTCGAAGCTCTGACTATGAAGAAAAATGGCGTTTGATTAAGGAAATGACAGTGAAGAGGAGGGGACAGTGAAGAAGGAGAGAAGGGTAATAAATGTACGGTAAAGGAGGGAGTTGGGGGGATTAAATTCACCTAATTCAAAAACAAGTAATTAAAGGTAAAAGGGTAACCGGTTACTAAGGTAGCCGGTTAGGCGTTATAGTGTGGGATTAATGAGAGAACAATTGGTATTATAACGAGATTACGTATAGTAGGTGTTAATATAAGAAGCACCCCCATAGTTGGTATTAATGTCATGAAATAACTCTATTTATGTATAAAGTAAACGTAAATTACCTATTAAAACGGGGAGTATATATAATTAATGGTTTCAATGTGTTAAGTCTAAAATGTAACGCCCCCAATGTTTTCATGTATTCAGTCAATACGTACTCATTAAACATGATTTTGTTTTAATAATGTTATGTTGTGTCAAGTGCAAATTTCATTTAACCATGTGACTGCAACTATTTTCAATCTTTTAGAAATGGCCTGGGAAACCTATATATGTCACTTTTATTCAAAATGGAGCAATGATGGGAATGATCTACCCTTTAGCTAGAGATTCAGTTTTCTCTATTTTTATTTTAAAGAAAGAAGAAAGAAGTAAACTGTTCAAATTTGAGACATAATATATTGGGTACTTATTTTTATGATTAAGTTTTTAGCTATGTTAAACTACGGAGTATTTCCTATTAGTAATCGGTGTTACATCAAGTCATCAACTATCCCCGCCTAGATCCAAAACTAGCACGTGCCCAACTAATCATTGTATCGACTTCATTTACATTGCTCACGCTATTAATTTAAACTTTTTTCCCATCAATAAAAACAACATTAGATTACTAAATTACATAAACGTTTGTGTTCTCAAAACGCATGTTACATCCTTTAACATCCAAATATAAATCTTTACCATCCTTAAGCAGTAGACAAGTAGATATACCCTAAGAAACGGGGGTGTAAACACCTCAACACATTGGGACGGTATGTCCATGCATCATGCATGTTGCACAAATTTAAATCAATTAGATTAGACTAAACTTGAGACTACTTAATAATTTACTAAAAGTGGACTCCATTGTATACATTCAACCTTCAACGATATGAAGGAACTTTCTCATGCCTCCATGAATGGGGCCATCTAGCTCACCTTTTGTCTTCAAATTGAAAGAAATGGTCAACCCAAATCCAAGTCGCTTAATATAACAACCAACTTGATCCATCACACCAACCAACCAACCAACCCCCCCTTCTTTTTGGAAAAATCAACATTGTCATATTCTAAAGTACTAGTCCTCGTACATTATTGTTTGATTGCACCAACTCTATCAACCCTACTCTTACCACTCCTATATATACACAATTCCTACGACAAAGAGCCATGAGATTGAGATACGACTAGTGTTAGTGTACATACCAAGAGTAGTAAGCAAAAAATTACAATGGGTGAGGTAGTAGTGGTAAGGGAGATAAGCTCTGCTCCTCTAACACCAAGATCCGGCACAACCACCCCACCAATATCGGCTCCCCCATCGCAATTCCACTCCCCCTCCCTCTCTCGATCTCCTCTTCTGTCCTTCACCGACAATGATGAGCCCATAAATAAAACCTCTAGGCCGAGGACACCCTCCCATTTCCTAAGCCCGTTGGCCAGCCCGCTAAAGAAGGCCATGACCCCATTGATGAGTAGCCCGTTAATGAATGCGCTACACATGACGAAGCTTGACCCTCAGGATGCCTGGCTCCCTATCACTGAGTGTAGGAATGGGAATGCTCTTTATGCTGCTTTTCACACTCTTTGCTCTGGGATTGGTGTCCACGCTCTTGTTCTTCCTGTTGCTTTCGCTATTCTCGGATGGTAATTAATTAATTCTCGTCTTCTACTGCGCTGACTAACTAACTAACTAACTAACTAGAATATGTATTAATTTTCTCAGAAAGAATGAAACTAAATATGTGTCTGTGTGTGTGTGTGTGTTAACAGGACATGGGGGATCATCTGCTTGACAGTAGCCTTCATATGGCAGCTCTACACCCTCTATTTACTGGTTCACCTCCATGAATCACAGGAGACCGGTCTCCGTTACAGCAGATACATCTCTCTTTGCATTGCAGCCTTCGGTATATATGCCACTATCTACTATCTACATACACATATCCTTTAACTATCTAATCCTCAACTTAGTTACTGATGTACCCAAACGACCGACCCGACTGTACTTACTACTAACTAAATAATGGGCGGGTTGGTGTGATGGATGTACAGGTGAAAAGGCGGCGAAGCCAATTGCAATGTTTCCGATTATATACCTGTCAGCAGGAACGGGTGTACTACTCATCAGCATAGCAGGGGTTACATGCAAGATACTCTTCCAAATATTATGTGATCCTGAGACTTGTACGGCCAGGCACTTAACCTTGGTTGAATGGTACATTGTCTTGACTTGTGCCGCGGTACTCATATCTCAGCTCCCCAACTTGAACTCCATTGCCGGAGTCTCCTTGATAGGAGCAATCACTGCCATCGGATACATCACCTTGATTTGGATCGTGTCCGTCGTTAGGCATAACGTGCCCGGTGTGTCCTATCAACCGGTCCGTTATGAGTCCGGTATTAAGAATGTGTTTAGCGTTCTTAATGCTTTTGGCATCATTGTCTTTGCATTTAGAGGCCATAACCTAATTCTTGAAATTCAGGTACATTAATAATTTAATATGTACATTCCTTTGATATTAATTGCAGTAGAACCTGAAATTTATTGTCCAGGGTACCTAGTTAGCTAGTCTTAACCACCTGACTAAAACATGTTCGGTGATGTGTTTTCGCATATTAATCTCTTGTTTCAAATTTATGTGTGTAGGCTACCATGCCTTCGTGTGAAAAGCACCCGTCTCGAGTGCCTATGTGGAAGGGTGTCAAATACGCCTACCTTCTAATCGCAATGTGCTTGTACCCGATTTCAATTGGCGGATATTGGGCTTACGGAAATCAGGTAAATTACACACCGGTAGAACAAAAAGCTAATTAGCGGCTCCAGAAACCCTCCATTTGAGGCGTTTTAGGTATAGCAGCAAATAAACGTACATACGTTGTTGTTTCTGAGACTTGTAGTAGTAATCTTTTGGTATGATTGAATTTGCAGATACCAAAAGATTGGGGGATGCTAACAGTATTGTACAATTTCCACGGACGTGACACGTCTAGGTTCATATTAGCCTTAGCGTCTTTGTTCGTGATTATCAACGCCCTAAGCGCATACCAAATATATAGCATGCCAATCTTCGACGACATGGAATCAAAGTACACAATCAGGAAGAAGCAGCCGTGCCCACCGTGGCTTAGAGCCCTTCTTCGAGCAGTACATGGAGTGATTACGTTCTTTTTCGCGGTGGCGTTTCCATTTTTGGCAAGTTTTGCGGGTTTGCTAGGAGGGGTGGCTCTGCCCTTAACCTTGGCATACCCGTGTTTTATGTGGGTGATTATGAAGAAGCCGAAGGTATATGGTCCGACGTGGTGGTTGAATTGGGGGTTGGGTGTCCTAGGGATGATCCTGAGTGCCTTGATGATTGCTGCAGGAATTTTTGTTATGATTGCTAATGGAGTTGAATTTAGCTTCTTCAAGCCTAAATAGTTACTTGATGTGATCTTTATTCTTTTAAATGTGTCTATAAGTTTGTTTAAACATACGTACTCTTATTTTTTAGGATTTGACCAAAAATGTTAAGGAAACATGTTAAGGTTAAACGAATATATATACAAGAAATGTTAGGCATGATCTGAAAATCTCTCACCTCATGTTTTATACGTCGTATCTTGTAATCTGATTTTTTTTATAAGGCTCTTTTTTTGGTAATTTTTTGTATCATACTACTAGGCGTAGATTTATGGGCAATTAGTTTCAATTTTAAGCTAAGATCAATATTGTAATTTGGATCGAAAAGTGAAGGGCAATTAGAACGAAAGATTTATACGTGAAAAAAGTACTCTTGAATTAGAAAAAAAAAAAAAATTACGGATGTCAAGGTAGGCATGCGTTGCATGTACTATGAGTTATTTGCGAGTTATAGAGATATTATGTTAAGATAAGAGTTGTATATATCGAGCGTGACACTGCTACATCGGATAACGGATCGAGATGTTAACTACTCGAGACGGTCTTGTTAAGCTTCTTTGGGTAGGTAAAATGTATAGTGTGAATCCCTTGTCATTAGTTACCCAAGTGGTGGTAATATTTCCATTACATTACAAGGGAAACTTAGTCAGAAATGAATGAGCAGTACGTAAAGCTATGATTCTACTCTGTACCCGCCTTGTCTCCCATTAATTATTTCATCACCTCACCTCACCTCACCTCACCTCTGTTATTACTTATAAAACCCCCCCATCATATCTACCTTCTTTGATCTACACTTAATAAACACTCCCACACGTTAACGTTCCATATATATATATATATATATATATATATATATATATATATATATATATATTCCCTCCAATTATCTGTGTTCTTCCCTATTTCCTTTTTGGGCTGAGTTTGATTTTCTTCCCTCTTTCCATTTAAGGAAAGTTTTTCATCCCTCACTAATTAATATAATATTTATCTCTCCTACTTTTTCACCCACTTTTTCTCATTTAATATTCTTCTCTCCTACTTTTTCACCCACTTTTTCTCATTTAATTAATATAATATTTATCTCTCTTACTTTTTCATTCCACCTTTCATATTTAACTAATATAATACCCCCTCCTTATTTTCTTCCCAAAAAAGAAAGGGGAAGAACACAGGTAATCGGAGGGAGTATATATATATAAGCTAAGGTACTATATATAAGTCCATAATAATAATTTCATGCTCAATTATCAAGTGCAGTGAGTTCACCAAAATAATGTCTCTGCACATAACAATAATAATGATGTTGAGCTTCATCCTTGTTTTTCCTCTGTTTTATTTGGGTGCCGCTGACAGTCCTTACAGATATCTCACTTGGAAGATCACTTACGGTCACATTTATCCCCTCGGAATTCAACAACGGGTTCCTTCTCTTTCCCTTTCATCTTCCAGTTCCTTTACCACACTACACTACGTACATCTTTGTCATGTTTTGCCCTAATTAAACCCTCACTAATTTCTAGTCGTTTTTTTTTAATGCGAAATGTGAAACTTGTCCTGTTTATAGGGAAAAATAATGTTTTGAGTTATTGGCATTATTTTTGTAGAGTAGTTAATTTGAGGAACAAGTAAGTAACTTTGAAGAGGAAATGCAGGGGATACTTATAAATGAGCAATTCCCGGGTCCAGATATTATAGCTGTCACAAATGATAATCTCATCATCAATGTCTTCAATGACTTGGATGAACCCTTCCTCATTTCATGGTTAGTACTCCCTGGCCTCCTACATATTTTTGTTTCTCCTTCCTCATTACATTACATTACATTTGATTAATCATCTTCCTACTTACTTTAAGTTACGGATTACGAGTATGATAAATCTATCTATCTATCTATCTATCTATCTATATGATGATGTATTGCTTAATTAAAAGGCTAGACATGTATGTATGTATGTATGTATGTATGAGGACTCATCAATCAGGAGCATGCTTGCTATCAAAAGTGTAAATGAATAGCTTAGGCCACTTTGTTCAAATTTTAATGAATGATGATGAGTAATCTACCAAATTTAATTATGGCAATAGGTTAGAGGAGCTTCTAATATGCACACAACTTAATTACCCATTCTATGGACTTTAATTAATGTGTCCTAAACACTTGCCAAAAAAAAGTGTCTTAAACGGGATCCTAACATGTTTGCACAAATTCTCCAATGACACAGAGTCACGCAATAATCTCGCAATATAATTAATGTGAGATGGTCTTATAGGATATTTAGTATTTTAGTCACACCCTTGTTCATCTATATTCATTATTTTGAGTACTTACTAACACAGAATACTCCATATAGAAGTTATTTCTTTATTTTGTATTCCCTCCCCATCACTAAGATTTTCCACTTTCCTTAAAAAGAAACTTCACTAAGATTTTCCCACTCCAAAACTTTCTTTATTCATCCATTATCCTCTCTTTCTATTGGTTACTTTTTGTGATTTGACATCTTGAACCCCACCCAACAATTTACCACCTTTCATTACCCATTTCTTAATCCATGTGCCATTATAAAGTGGGAAGATCAATGTGGCGGGCAGGAGGTAAGTCTTTTTTTTGCTTCTAAATGTGCGTATGATGTAGATGTAAAAAATGTGTAATCAATAGAAAATCGCAATAATATCACCTCAAGTTGTACGTAAAAAATAATTTTTTGTGAGGAGTCTTCGTAATTAAGTTGTTCTCAAGTACAATTATAAACGTACTACTCTATTTGTCTTTAGAGTACATTTTAAAAAACTCGTTACAAAAAGCATATAAGGATCAGGTGTATTTCATTTTATCCGACTTTTCATTCCTCACGAGGATCATGTTTTGTCAAAATGATCATTCTCGTTACTCTTTCAAAAATCGAAGTTAACGTAGCCTATAAAGATAATACTTTGTACAAAGTACACGATAAAGTTTGACGCTTTTATTCGTATATATTTCCCAAAACATGAGAGGTTTTCGTAGTCTTGTTCATTGAAATTGTACTAGTTGAGTACTCCCTCCCATTCACCGGATTCCTACATACGAGTACTATTTAATTAAAATACTGCTCGTACTTACATATATTCAATTTATGGTAGAAATTGAAAGAATGAGATGAGAAAGTATATGTTAGTGAGTCATTAGTTTATAATTTGTTCCCTCCACAAATTAAAGAGGACATAATAATCCAACTATATTTGTGCTTTAAATATAGTACTGTATAAGAAATAAGTCGATTTTCTAAAAAAATAAAAAGAAAAGTATTCCAAAAGACGAATTAAACAATATCTCATTTTTATCTATTATAAATTATCGAAAATATTAACAATTTTTTTAAGTTGTGAATAATATCAAAAAATGAAACGTATCCTTTGAATTTGAATCGAAGAATTACAAAGCGATATTACTACATTACTATTTTGGTAAAACGAGTTGGAGGCAACTAAGCAATTTGGTGAAAAAGAAAAGCGTGAGTGATATAATGATGCCTGGCTCACACTCGACTGCTTGAGTGCTAGCTTTAACTTACTCTATAGACGGTAGACCATAAATAAAGTTACAGAAAGGGTTATGTTAGTGATACCCTCCCAAAAAAGGCATGCATGGCCATGGCCATGGTCATGGTCATGGGGGGCTAAAACTTACGAGTAAAATTAAAGGATCTGCGAGTATTTCGGTGATTGATTGATTGATTATATAGGTTCCTTTATCCCATTAATTGTTCCACCACCATTAAAGAGACAACTAAATCACGTGTATGATCATAGGAGTATTTATAACATCACTTAAATACCTAATTACAATTCGCGCAAGATGGATACCAGAAAGTCCGGGTAATTAACTTATACGGAGTACTTCCTCTATTCAAATTAATATAATAAGAAAATTGATTTTTTTAACGAATATCCACTGTATTTTCTAAAAACCGAAGTAAAATTAATATTAAAAAAAATCTTAAATTTATGACTACTATATCAGATGTCCTAAAAAATCGTTCTTTCAAGATAATGTGTTAGAAAGAATCTATCTTTTAACAAAATAATACTCCATGTGGGTGCAACAAATTGAAACGTAATGGAACTACGCAAATCATACTACACACTAACCATACATACATACACTTGATAATTGCATGTTGTTTTAGTCTAAGTGGTGCGTAACGCAATTAGTTCATAAAATGTACTTCACGCCTTTATCATTGTCCTACCTAGCTAATCATGGTTATCACGGCAAGACAAGACAAGCAAATTGAATTGTGTTATGCATGCAATGTAGTACGAGTATGGTTTATTTACAACATTAATTAATTTTATAGGGATGGAATTCAACAGAGGAAAAATTCGTATGAAGATGGAGTGTATGGAACGACGTGTCCAATTCCACCAGGAAAGAATTTTACGTATAAAATGCAAGTGAAAGATCAAATCGGGACTTTCTTTTACTTCCCTTCAACCGCGTTTCACAAAGCCGCAGGTGGTTTTGGAGGAATTAAAATCCTTAGTCGCCCGCTTATACCCGTTCCATTCCCTCAACCTGCCGATGATTATACCATCCTCATCGGTGATTGGTACCAAGATGATCACAAGGTACAATCTACTACTCGTATATAGATTGTACATCATTTGTTATTGAGGCTAGTAAGGACAGTCCTCGCTCAAGAACGAAAAAATTGAAGGCGACAAATATTTACCGTGTTATTAATATGTATGCATTCAGAAATTGAAGGCGACATTAGACAATGGAAAGAAGCTTGACCTAGCTGATGGAGTTCATATCAACGGACGACGAGCTAATGATGCAATTTTCACCATTCAACGGGGTATAATGTGTACCGATTAGAGTTTTTCATGATCGACTTCATTCACTTTCGACTATGGAACAATGTCGTATTCAATGTGGTGTATAATGTGTACAGGAAAGACGTACAGGTTGAGGATCTCCAATGTGGGACTTCAAAGTTCACTCAACATTAGATTCCAAGGCCATAAGATGACGCTAGTAGAAGTTGAAGGGACTCACACGATGCAGGATCACTACTCTTCATTGGATGTTCATGTAGGACAGTCGTACTCCGTCCTCATCACAGCCGATCAGCCTGTCCAAGATTACTACATCGCCGTCTCCACCAGGTTCTCTGACCCCATCCTCACCACCACAGGCGTGCTCCACTATGACGGCTCAAACCGCCCTGTGTCTGGCACTCCGCCCGGTGGACCTACCACTGAAATTGATTGGTCCCTTAACCAAGCGCGCACCATTAGGACGAATCTAACGGCCAGTGGACCAAGACCGAACCCGCAAGGGTCATACCACTATGGTGAGATCCCATTAGCGAGGACGATAAGGCTGGGAAGCTCTGCAGCTCAAGTAAACGGTAAACAAAGATATGCAGTGAATAGTGTTTCATTCATCCCAGCAGACAAAGACACCCCACTTAAGCTCGCGGACTACTTCAACATCAAAGGCGTTTTCAAGGTCAATAGCGTCCCCGATCATCCTACTGGCAAGAAAATGTACCTTGACACAGGTGTGTTGGGGGCGGATTATCGACAATTTGTGGAGATTGTGTTTGAGAATAAAGAGAACATTGTTCAGAGTTGGCATCTGGATGGCTATAGTTTCTTTGTTGTCGGGTAATTAATTCAATTCAATTACCCTTCTTTAATTAAAACACTCCAAATATCGATCGGCCAAGAAAGACAATGTTTGATACTAACGTCGTGGGTGAATGATGTTAATGGCAGAATGGATGGAGGACATTGGTCACCGGACAGGAGGGATCAGTACAATCTACATGATGCAGTTTTCCGCTGCACTGTACAGGTATGCTGGCTCGTTTCAATCCTTTCGACAATGACTAGTCTTTTGGCCAGTATCGACAACCAACCTGCTGCCATCTGATTTGTTGCAGGTGTATCCGAAATCATGGACGGCGATCTATGTAGCACTGGATAATGTTGGTATGTGGAACATAAGAACGCAGTATTGGGCGCGACAATACCTTGGACAGCAACTGTATCTGAGGGTCTATACACCATCCCATTCCACCAGGGATGAATACCCATTACCTGATAATGCTCTTCTTTGCGGCAGGGCTGCCTAAATACTAAACTCATTTATGTATTTGATTTGTTCTGCTGTTTTCATGTTTAGTCTACTCCTGCAAAATTATGTATCGAATCACGCAAATCGCAAATGTATTGATTATTTGACCCCTCCTCGGGGTCATATTCTTTAACTTTTATATCAAGCCGGGTTGTATGTGTCACAAAGCTTAATCCCTTGCTTATTTCATAAACCATGACGGTATAAATACAAAGAGGATACCAAGAGATATCGATCAGTAGCAAAGTACTCATAGCTATACAGAAATAATGGAAACTGAATGTGGACATTAATCGAGCATGGGCATGTTCTGGAGCGGAAACGAAGGAACAGGTGACGAGGCAACTTGGGTGAAAATGCCGGGATATGAAGGACACATATTTCACCAATACAGACTATTTCACGGACAAAGTGAATATCAATTTCAATGTATTTCGTGCGTTGAGACCTATATATAACTCTTAACACAGGTGTTGTGACGCTAAAAGCAACGTCTTAGTTAACAATTTTCACGTTAGGCTTAAGTCATAATTACAGTTTAGGGAAACAATCATACGAGTATTCAACAGTGTAATAGTAATAAAAATGTTTCAAACATCTGAAAAATTAAAGAGGTTAACGCAATAATGTTTCTCTGATAAGCACACATTGTATGATGTGAACAGAAACAGTCGCAGAGTATATAGTTGAGACTTGAGACTCTAGCAGCCTGGGCATCTAGCTACATTTACCAATGGTTATTTTCTGCAAATCCACATTATAAATACTGTGCAGATGACTACATAACATGGACCGTCCAGCTTTATTCCTTCACCCACGCCATGCCATACACACGCACACATGAGAAGCTCCGACATTCATAGTAAAGGCATCACAATTTCTTGCTGTATGCTTGAGATAGAATGTTGATTGAAGCTGATCTCTCATTCTGCTGCAACCTGTAAATATGAAACATCGAGTAATATTGCTCAGAAGACACAGACACATTTCCGTTATGCATCAAAGCAAGTATTTGCAAACTGAAGTGAAGAGAATTGACTGAGACAAATTGAACTTAAAGGTTGAAAAGAACAGGGCCGTAACACAGATTTTTAAACAGTTTTCTAGGCAGGAAGACGATAAAGGAAATTTTGAGAAGTGTAAAAGTGGTATTCATTGAATCAGAAAGATACCCGTGCCTACAACTTCTAGGTCTACCTGGACCCTGATTCTCTTTATTATAGGAGGATTTGGTAACAAATCTGAACAATATGTAGTTAGCAACTATCATGTCACCCTTTAGCTTCTAACAACCACCTTTTTCCAGCACATATAATGTGGAACATACCAGTTTCACCATTTCACTAATCATCCTGACTTCCCAGTTACGCGCAGCTCAAAGAACCATCTAATTAATAACTTCCAAGTTTAATTCACAGAGCCTTGAAAGAAAACCTACAAAGTATGACTTTATGAAGGGGAACTTAATTTTAATGGTACCAGACCCACAATATCGTAAGATACACATTGGAGCTTACGGATTTGAAAACAATGCACTGAAAAACATACAACAAACATAAGCTGGAGATAGCTTACTTTGTTTAGAGGGTTGTCAGGAGATTTCTTCCACGATTTCCATATCATCTCTTTGTACTGAGTATGAGTAAGTCCTGGTTTCTCTGCCTTCAGCTTCGGGAGTTCAGCTTCTTCAAAAGCCTACAAATTCAAAAGTTTGTTTTCAAAGTAAAGAAGAGTAGGCAAAAGGATCGACATACTGGCAATCAAAATAGTACCAATATTAGAATAAAGAGCTAAACATAAACAAATTTTCAGGTTCGAAGGGGTAAATAGCATAACAAATGAATGCAAGTGAATGAGTTCACTCACACCTCTTGTTAGACGGTCCCTGTGAATGCTAGTTATCATATGAAGCAACAGTTAAAGAGCAAGACAAAGCAATTTAGTAACAATCTACTCGTAACAATTAAAGAGCAGGAACAAATCATCATAGTATGAGTTATAAATAATACACCTCTGTGATGTCACAAAGAAAAAACGTCCTGTACATACCTAATGTTGAGACATTCAACTCACTCCACAATGGCATATGACTTATTATGGAAAGACAAAAGAAAACTGTTTACGGTTCCAGCAGGAGGATGCATCTTACAAAGAAGATATTGAAGAGCAAGACTAGGTGGTTTCAACTTTCAAGGTTCATCACATGTACAAAAGAAAAAACACATGCAAAGAGAAAATACAAGTGTGCAAACACAAGATGGAAAATCCAAGAACCATGCCAAACTTCACTACAATCCTATACAACAATATCACAAATCCCAGAATTAAAACTCAACCATCAAATAATTTCCGTTACCATTACCAGTACTTACCAATCATCCTCAAAACCTCATAATAATCTTGATACTGAAGTATAACCAGGTATTTAATCTACATAACTCACCAATAAACTACAATCTAAAGCCACACTAAAGCTCACTACAAAAACAAAAACCACTAAAGCTATAAAAAAACAACTAACACACACAAATATTATCTAATGTTTCAATGCACCAATTTTTCACGAAACACCGCAATTACAAAATTAGCCTCGCAGAAAAAAAGCATGGAGTAAATTGTTTAGGTTACCACTAACAGTACACTACACATGTTCACATAGAACATGACGATCAACTAAACCTCCCGGAGTCTTCATAATAGACAAGCTAAACAAAAAATATGTGGATTTCATTCATAACTAGATCGAACTCTTCTAGCAACTAAAAAATCAGCAAAAAAAATGCCTAAACACTCACTGAATAACCATAAAATCGTACAGATAACCAAGCACTAATCTAGGTCCTCAAACAAATAATTAAAAAATCCTGAAAAAAGAATAGTAAAAACATCCGCAAATCCACCAATTAAACCCTAGAAAGCCTCCATAGAGCATAGCTCACCAATCTTATAAGCCAATTTCGTCTCTCTCACACACAGAACACCATGTGAAAGTTATTCTTATGCTCGATCAGAACTCTTAAAACCATTAGAATCACCAACAAAACACATAAACACTAATCAAATGACCGTAAAAGTAAAAACGAACAACCACTTCACTAAATCAAACAATCTACACTTTCAAACAGCAAAACTCTAAGGGCCCCAACCGTATACTACAAACATATCAAATCATCCAAACAAACCACCTTCAAAGACGCCTAAGGCGTTTCTCACAATGCTTCAAGCAAACCCTAACTAACCAAAGTTTTGTGATTCAACCACAAAAATATCGTCTAATCTCTTAATTCACCAATATAGCATCAAACACCATAGTTATAAACCAAATACCACAATATATATCCCTCCAAAGCAAATAAACCCTAATTAACTTTCAACATTCTACGCCTCGAATCTTAAAATCACCAAAAGTGTCAACAAATCGCCAATTATACCTAAAACGACATCGTATCCTGCTTGCAATAGCCACACACACACAAATATCATCACCAACATAACATCAGACACCAGAATGAACAGGCACACATGTGATTGAACTTTTCTAAGAGCTAATCAAACACCTAGCTAACGAAAGTACCTTGAAGGAAGCCTTAAGGCGTTTCTCAGGATGCTTATCAACAGGGAGAGACTCATTGACAACGATTTTGGCAATAGCCTCATCAAGACCATGTGCCTCAATCACACTATCATCTCTATTCAAATTCTGAACAAGCACTATCTTGTCATACTCCTCCTCGTCCGCCATCCGGCTCTGCTTCTTCTTCGCCTCCTCCGCCGCCTTCGCAATCGCCGCTGCCTCCGCCTCCTCAGCTCGGCCTCGGTCACCTTCGTCGCCGGCGCAGCCACCCGCGCCGCCTTCTTGTCGGCGGCCTTGGACTTGAGCGCCTTGTCGATCTCGGCCTCCTCCAGCTCCGCGAGCCGCCGGGCCTCGGCCTTCTTGGCGGCCGTCTCGGCGCGTTTGGCCTCGTCTTCCTCGCGCTTCTTAGCTGCCTTTGATTTGGGGCCTTCGGCTGCTTGCCAGTACTGCTCCTCCTTGTCGCGGGTCTGTTTGTCGCGCTTCTCAGATTCGGAGGCGGCTTTACGGAGTCGGGCTTCCTCCGCCTTGCTGTTCACTCCCATCTTCTTCGGCATCTTTTTCTTCTGGTTTTGGTTGATTACTTCAATTCAATTGCGATTCCAATGGCTGTGACCTGTGACTGGGGGAATGGGGATTGCTTGTTTGTCTTGTTGTTTCACTTTTTGTCTAACCCCTCTCCAAGATGACACATGGGAATCAAACTTACTATGCAAGCGTTCGTGTTTATGTTGGACATTGTTTGGTGTACTGGTATGGTATGAAAAGGGCTTTGAGATTGAATTATATTGGGTTTGGCCCATTACAGAATTCTTAGTACTCGTAACTACTTCACTCCATGATCACAATTCACAATTTACATAATCTTATCATAACTTACTTTAACGGGTTGACTCAGAATATGGGTCGAGTCGGTTTCGATCCTAAATTAACCAGTCATTCAGTTTCAGGTCAAATGGACTGCGGGTCGAGTCGAGTTTGGACAAGTCTAGACGTTTTGGGTTTACTTTTTTTAGCAATTCAATACTCCATAATAATTTTATTAGCAATTTGACACCGGATACTTCTTTTTACCAATTTATAGCTAGAGTGTAGCTTTTTTTTTTTTTACCAATTTGGCCCGGTGATACTTTGTTTACATCCTAGGGTAAGAACGATATACACAAACCTATGTGACAATATTTATATACAAGGTACTTTGTAAAAAGCATCTAAACCGACCCAAAACGCTAGGTAATTTATTTTACGAGCATTAATTTCTAAACAAGTTTATCATCGATTATTGTTTTTTACTCCGTAACAATTTGGTACCGATTATGTTTTTTTTACCAATTACGTTTTTTATCAATGTGTCACTTTTTCTCATCAATTTGGCACCGATTACGAGCATTAATTCCTATCATTTACCCATATTCTTTTTTGGGCTGACTTTGATCTTTTACCCACTTTTCATTTTAGAACATAAATGTGTGGTTCATATATACTATCCATTTCTCTCTCTCCCTCTTCTTTTTGAACCACTCATTTTCCCTTCCTTATTTTTCAACCCAAAACCAAATGGGACAATCATAAGAACTCGGATGGAGTATTTTTTTATCAATTCGTTGCAAGAGTGTCACTTTGTTTACCAATATGGCACCGGTGATATTTTTTACCAGTCCTCACTTGGGTACCCTTTTTTTTATTGATCATTTGATTACCAGTAACTCAGCAAGTCTTCCTTGTGACGCGGCAATACCCGTGGGTAAATAAAATAGCGGTTTTGTTAAATACAAAACTTAAGGTTGTATTTAAACAATTAAAACCTACCTAAATTAGTATAAATTTAGAAATTGAAAACCAAATTACACAAACATTGATGTAATTAATGCATATATTAAAACTTTCTTTTCTTTTTTGGTGTCTTACATACAGCCCTAAGGGCTGTATTTAAACAATTAAAACCTACCTAAATTAGTATAAACTTAGAAATTGAAAACCAAATTACACAAACATTGATATAATTAATGCATATATTAAAACTTTCTTTCCTTTTTTGGTGTCTTACCTACAGCCCTAAGGGCTGTATTTATCAATTTCCAAAAATAAAATAGGTTGTCATTCAAGACATTTTGCTTTGATTTTATCTACCTAAACGGATAATAATTAACCTATAGCACGCTTGTCATGGATATGTCAAAATAAGGATTGGTGTTGGTTTATTTGGCCAATGGGCATGTTTTTACTGATAAAACTGTGGTGGTACTGGCCGTACTGTTGGAAGAAACAATTAGAGCAGCTTTCAACAGCTACAGCCTACAGGCCTACAGCTTTGCTACTTAATGCTGCAATAGTACAATGCTACTACTACGGAGTACGTGTTTGCACTGCCTCTACTATTATTCATTCTTGTGCTAGCTTAGTCTCGTCGATATGGCCTAACCTAATTTAATGAAAACTATACAGTATAAAATTCGTACAAATAAATGTTCTGTAAAATTTATTACGCGGCCTCGGTGCAATAGAATTGATGAATTACACTGTGTTTCTATCAGGTTACAGTGTGCATAAATCTGTAATTAACAGAGTGTACGTTTATGTATTGCATGGTAAAAAACGGAAATATTTGGTAAAAGAAACCGCAATGGTACACTTATTGCCCAAGTGAGCGTCCTACATGATTTACATTGTCCGGTCTTCCATTAAATGAATATACTCCGTGTAACTGTGTAAAATAAGTAAATAACCTCATGATGTCTAAACTAAATGGCAAAATTATTTGAATAATTAGATTTTTTTTCAAGATTGCGTCCTACGCATATGGTAAGCCTAGAGCAAATGCAATAGATATTTTTATTCTTCGGGGTTGCCAACAAGAACTTTATTTATAAAGTTCATCTACTAAATCATAAATTTTGTTCATTTTAAGAACTAATACTAAAATAAGAACTTGGTTTGTTGACATGGAGAAGTGTGAAAGACCAATAATCAATTGATTATGGCATATACGAGTAGAATATTGGAGGGTGTCTTTAAATTTTGTCCATTTCTCAAACAAAAAAAATTCTTTTATTGTAGATTAAAGTTCTTAAATATTGAGGTTTAGAAAATATGACATGGTATATATCAAGGACTTAATAAAAAGTTCTTATATTGCTATTGCTCTTAGTACACTTTCCGTCTCTGTCATTTGTTATCATTTTATTAAAATATTTTTCACAAATAATATAAGAGTAAAAGATACCCCGTAACAAATGACCGAGAGTGAGGAAATATAAGTTTTTGTTTGAGACACGTATATCTGTCTTAAATCTAAAACGAGTTAAATATTCTAGATAAGATACGAATAGTAGACATGTACTTAGGAAACAACAAGTGTCTCGGATCATCTATCTATATGTTTGTTTATTTTTGACCCGTTGGTTGAGCCATTAAAGTGATATGTCGTGATGTTATGAAACCAACTTAAACAAAACCTACTCTGATGTGGATTGGAACGGATGTCCCAACACCCGACTCTCTACCTCATGATATTGTGTCTTTCTAGACGATAACTTAATACTCCGTATATATCTTGGTCCTCCAAATGACAAGCCACTGTATACCGCTCAGTGTCGAATATGGATACCGTGGAGTTGTTAATGTTGATTATCGCTGAAACTAGTTGGTTACGTAATCTTCTACTTGAACTTCATCTCTCAGCCCCCTATGCCACATTAATCCATATATTGTGACAACATTTCAGCTGTCTATCTCTCTGGTAATCTCGTCCAACACTAGTGCACGAAACACATTGAAATTGACATCATCCATTTTGTTCGTGAGCAGGTCCAAATTGGACTCGTTCGAGTGTTGCACGTCCCCGCCGCCTGTCAATAGGTCGATATCTTCACCAAGGGACTCCCATGTCATCTCTTGGAACAATTTCGAGCCAGTCTTTGTGTTCGCCCTTCTAACATGTCGACTGCGGGGGTGTATTAGCAGATACCATATATTGTAAATATAGTAGGGATTTGATTATTGTTACCATGTACTCCATATTTAGCCTAGAATATATCTCTATTCTCTGGTATACCGAGTATTGTGTTCACACCCTTATAAATGCTATATAAGGACATCAATACAATCCCCTTGGAGAGGGGATTCACATCTACTTTTAGGAGCAAGTCTCTCTTGTGACGGGTACATCCGTCACAAGTTTATGACGGGTCAAATATCACTCCATGATTGGCTAAAGACAAACAATTCATGTGCTAGTCCGCCAACATTTCTTTTGCCTTATCTCTTGTATTTGACCCGTCACAAGTTTGTGACGAATATACCCGTCCTAAACAAGAATTTGTGTATTCTTAGAACTTTAGAAGGTAATGGAGAGAAAAAAGTAATGGAGATGATCCATTTCCAATTTTGAGAGGCATAAGTATGGGGTAATAGTTGAAGGATGATCCGTTAATTAGGTTCCAAGTCACCAAATTTATTTTGAGAATAAAATACTTGAAGTTGTGATTACCCTGAGAATAACTATAATTGAGATTATTTTGAAACGGTGGTGATAATCTATATATATATATATATATATATATATATATTAATAATTGAGTGCATCCACTGTTGACATGGCAGCGTGGATGCACTTCTTCGCTGACATGTCATGCTCATATGCATTCTAAGATTTTGGAATCAGAGTTACTAAAAATAAATTTGATAATTATCCTACGTACGTAAATGATCCACTCAATTCAATTAATGTAACATTTACATAATATTATTATTCACATAAAACTATTATTCATATAACATTATTATAAATATTAAATATATTTTAAAAAATCTGATATTTTCTTAAATATATTAAAAAAAAAAATTATTTTTTATTTTTAGAATACAAAAAATTGATATTGCAGTATTAATTTTTAATCCGAAATTATTGTCATGCAATAATCGTAATATAAATATAATATAGATAGATTGATGTCATCGAACAATAAATGAAAAATAATAAATTATATGTCTAATTCATCATGTACGTATTCAATCCTAGAGTTTATATGTCTAAAAACATCAAAACTGATTGAAAGATGTATTTAAGGGTAAGATTAGCACTCAAACTTTCACTTTTGTTCCATTTAAGGGTCCAAATTTTACAATTAAGGGTTGAAAATTAATACTGACACTTAATGTTACTCAACCCCGTAAAAAATAAAGTGGTAGCATAATATGAAAACATATGAAATGGGTCCAGTTGATCGGGTCATACGGGTCGGATCAAATATTGGTCGGGTTATACATGTCAAGGGGTTTAGGGTTAGAAATAGTTTCGAACGTCTATATTTTTTTTACCAACTTTTAAGTCCAGCACAAATAATTTTAATAATTTTTTTATTAATATTATTATTATCTTTAATAATAATGTTTGTACTTCAAAAATATTATTTCAATTTTTAATTTTTTTTTATTAAATGGTAAAAAACGTTGTATTAAAGTTAATATTTGTAATTTAAAATACGTATTTATTTTTTAATTATAAATCCAAATATAATATTTAAATTTAAACATTTTATTAATTTCAGTAAATTCTCATTGACCTAATGGGTTGAATGGGATGGGTCAGGTTTCGACCATCACTACAAGAATAACTGTCCTCGGCGTCCACCTGGTGGGCACCGACAGTGGACGCCATAAGGCGATGGGCGTCCGCAAACAGACGCCAGAAAGCGGAAGCCACGCCGGCTCGCCCTTTTTTAAAAGGGGCGTCCACTATTGGACGCCAGGACGAACGTCGACCGACAGTGGACGCCAAGCTGGCGAGCGACTGTGGACGTCATGTGCCTCCGAGTGGCGTCCACTGTCGGACGCCTGGGGCTTGACGTTGGCGACCGACTGTGGACGCCACCCACGAACATCCTGCGTCCGCAGTCGGACGCCATTATAGTGTCCCCTGGCGTCTGCTATGACGTCCGGTATCGGACGCTATTTACGCTGTTGCATGACCGTAAACATGCGTTCAATGCTTAGCCAAAACCTGCAAAATAAACCAAAACTCAACCACAAATGTCGACTATCCACAATACCTCAACCACATTCAAGCTCAGTCAACGAAAAGAGTTCATCTCTCGACTCATTTATGCTGAAAAAACTTATATAAACAGATTTAACGTACGGTTTGAAGGTACACAAGTGTAAAGTAGTTCAAAGATACAATTAAAACAACAACAACAACAAACAATCAACTAACTGTGAAGCTAGCTGCAGCACCAGAGTTACCGCCACCCCCGCTAAAGGGGTCTCTGTCGTCTGGAGGGGGTGGGGGAGGACCTTGGTTGCATTTGTCGAACATGGCCTGAAACATGGCCATCTGTTCCTGCATTTTCCTGATGTGTTCCGCCTGCTCCTTCAGTTGCTCCTTCATTTGCTCCTTCTTCGGATCGGGCTGCTGAGATCCGGCCGGCGTGTACTCCATTTGTGTGGAGGTGCTCAGACGCGATGTGGGAGGTCTGAAGTACATACCGTGTGCATTTCCCACACCGTACACACTCCCTTTCCTGTAACCCTTGACGACCTTGAACCAAATCTCGTTTGGGTTGACTTCCTCAACATCAGGATCGGCCTCGAGTCTCTCCATCTCTTGTTGGTAGGCGTCCTGCGTACAGAAGAACGATCTCAATTGAAGTTATTATTAGATGAAATCATTGAAGATAGTTATCCATCACCTACAGTCGATTTAGTACTCACCCAGGTCGCCTGATCCTTTTTCGACTTGAAGGTAGTCCCTGTTTCATCGGTCTGTCCATGCATGTCGTAGAATATATCCGCCACGGTTGGCTCCCTCCCGAGCTCAGCACGCAGCTATTAAATTAGTACGAAAGTTAGGCAAATATAAATTACGCAAACGTAGTTTACGATTATTCAAGGAAGAGTACGGTATTAATTAGTGGAAATCATACTCTCTTGACACGAGTGAAAGAAGACTGAGAACCCCGATGATGTGTCGGGTTCGCTTGGCCCTCATGGTCACAGTTCTTCAACTTGTTCCTTTGGGCAATTTCGGACCTCACCTTAAACTCTTTCTGATCGTGATAGGCAATCCATCTCTCCAACGCCTCCCCTAAAATATGACGACCCAATATATTATTTAATACAGTGAAAGATTGAAGTTAGATGTTTATTTGTTAAAATTGATTACCCAAAAAAAAATAACTAACACCTTTAAGGTCCTTCAACGGAGTCCCCCGCGTACGTCGTTTATTCATCACACAGGCGAAACGTCGTGTGCACGTTTCATTATACCGTTCCCAGACCCTACCATCAAACTCTGAGGCCCAGCTGAACTTGAACTATACAGTCAAGACAGATTAATAAGTAGTATGAAAAATATTTACAAAGTCCAGATTATAAAATAAAAACTCGGGAGCAAAAACAATCCACGTACCTTGAACTGGTTGAACCACCACTCTCGTATCTCAGCCGGTACCTGAGACCAATTAGCATACCCTTGCCCTTTGTCGACCATGAAGCTGTTGGTACAGCCTTTGACGACCTCTTTGTGCAGAAACCTGCACCGAGTCGAGAAAACCATATATGCAGTCAATCATACAAAATGTAGTCCAAAAATGAATATTTACAAAAGAATAATCAACAAGTTAGATTATATTACCATGTGCCTGTTGGCTTGAGAACATACCGCCCCTCCTCGTCCTTCTCCAGCACCTCATCCGGCCCCTGTTGCTGCACCTCCTCCTCCTGCTCAGCGGTCTGCTCCGGTCCCGTTTCGGGGACCACCTCCTCGTCCTCCTGCTGAGTGGTGGACATGTGAGCAGACCTACTACCCCCACCACGTCTCCTAGTCGATCTACCGCCTGCCATTATATTAACCTGTCAAAAAATTAAACAATGTTAACAACAATTAGCCATGTCATCAACAATTTCATTCTAACTTTATTCAAGTAAAATAGCCTACTATAGTAAACATCAAAATAACTTAACCATGTAAACATTTAAACATACAACAACTCTAGTAGTCACCGTCGCTGTCGTCATTTTCTTCAGCCTCATCCTCCTCAGTCTGATCCTCCTCCTCGTTCTCCGAGCCCCCAACTTGATCGTCCTCTGAGTTCTCTTCATCGTGTCCGTCATCCTCCTCAAGGTTCTCCGGAACATCCCTGACCATGTACTCTCTTTGTCCATCATCATCGTCATCCTCAAAATCTTCCTCTGCCCCTTCATTCTGATCTTGTACGGAGAATATGTTCTCTTCAATAGAAGATAAGCGTGTACCACTTGAAGCCGCATCTTCCTGGAACAGAGAACTGTCTATTTGTCCCCGTGGTTTAGTCGTAAAGACTGCCCACCATTGACTTTGATTTCTGTCATTTCTCGTGTAAGGAGAAGGAGCAAAATAGACTTGCTTCGCCTGATGCGCGAGTATGAACGGATCGTACGTAGGATATTTCCTTGTGTGATTAACTTCCACAATCTTGTAACGTTCATGCACTCGGGTCCCGTTCACGGAGCTGTCTTTCCACTCACACTTGAATACTACAGCTCTATACCCTCGTTCTTTGCCAGCGTAACACAACTCAAAAATATCCTCCAAAATACCATAGTACTCATCACCATCAAGAGATGACACACTCACGCCAAAATTGCATCTAGCCTTGTTCTTCCCGTAGTTGAATGTGTGAAAATTGAACCCGTTCACCGAGTACCGGTTCCAGGTTTTAACCACTCGCACTGGACCGAATGCCAAACTTCTAACCAAATCATCACGTATGTCTAAGGCAACTACGTGATCCTTGAGCCACTTCGGGAAATGTTCGTCGTGCTTACTCCAAACGTCATCAGGGTTCACGGCAGGGTTCGCAGCGACATATTCAGTTACAAATTGTTTCTCATAAGGCTCTAAGATCTCACAATTCGAAAGTAGGTAAAGGTGCGCTCGGTTGTACTCTTTCTCATCTAGTGTCCTAGAACCCTCAACGGATGAAGTTCCTTCATCGTCCTTCTTTTGAAAAAATTCGGGTATAGTGGGGTCAATGGACACCGAATGTCCTAGGTTCAGGTTCTTGGTTTTTGTTTGCACATCTTTATCGAAGTAGAGGGAGCAGAAGTTTGCAATCTCTTCTGTCAAATATGCATTACAAATAGAACCTTCTACCCTAGCCTTGTTACCAATTTTCTTCTTCAAATGATTCAGGAACCTAAATAAACAAGTTATATATTTGAATCAATACAAATTAGTTAAGCTTATTTTTTTAAATGAAGTTACTAAAAGTTACGTACCTTTCAAATGGGTACATCCATCTATACTGGACAGGTCCTCCAACCTTAGCCTCGTAGGGCAAGTGGACGGGTAGATGCTCCATGGAATTAAAGAATGACGGTGGAAAGATCATCTCAAGTTTGCATAGTATCTGCGGAATTTGATCCTCGAGCCGAGACATGTCCTCAACTGATACTGTAGAGGAACACAAATCTCGGAAGAACTGAGATATCTCAGTTATGGAATTCCACACCGTCGGTGGCAGAAGGTGCTTTAGTGACACCGGAAGCAACCTCTCCATGAAAACGTGACAGTCGTGACTCTTTAACCCTTGAAGCTTCAGGTTCTTAAGATCAACACAGCGTTTGAAGTCGGAGGCGTACCCATCAGGGAATTTCAACTTCTCTACCCACTCCAACAACGCCTTTCTCTGAGCCTTGTCAAGTGTGAACAAGGCCCTTGGTTTCGACCCATCCCGTTTTATGTGCAGTTGAGGACGGTCACAAAAAATCTTTACATCTCGCCGGGAGCCTGTAGTGTCACAACTCTTCCCCTCCACATCCATCACCGTGTGAATCAACTGCTCGAAGAAGTTTTTCTCTATGTGCATCACATCTAAATTGTGACGAATTAACAAAGTCCTCCAATATGGTAGTTCGAAGAATATGCTACGTTTAAACCAACCATTTTTCAACTTCTTGAGATCTTTGAACTCCTGCTCGGTTCCGTCAACAGTAGACGGGTAATCAGAAATCAACTCCCATATTTCATCTCCTGGGAGTCGATCAGGTGCGTCGTCAAGCACCTCCTCACCCTTCTTGAACGCCTTCTTATTCTTCCTATATGGGTGACCTTCTGGTAGGAACTGCCGATGACAGTCAAACCAACTTATTTTACTAGAATTTGGAAGATAAAAAGCTTTGCTCTCACCCATACAACACGGACATGCTTTCTGACCCGCAGTAGACCACCCCGAGAGCATACCGTACGCGGGAAAGTCGTTTATAGTCCACAACAAAGCTGCTTTCAACTGAAAGTTTTGTCTCAGAGAGACATCATAAGTTTCCACCCCTACCTCCCACAGTTGTTTCAGTTCCTCAATAACAGGTTGCAAGTAAACATCCAAATGGTTTTTCGGGTTTTTGGGTCCGGGAACAATAAGAGATAGGAAGATGAAAGGTTGCTTCAAACACAACCAAGGAGGTAGGTTGTAAGGTGTGATCATCACTGGCCAGCAAGAGTACGATTTACCAAATTGACCGAACGGTGCAAATCCATCAGTGCACAACCCAAGCCTTACATTTCGGGGTTCTAACGCAAAGTGGGGATGTAGTCTATCAAAACGCTTCCACTCCTCACCGTCACTCGGATGACACATCTTCCCTAGTACCCTAATGTCCTCCTTGTGCCACCGCATTTGCTCAGCTATGGTTTTTGTGGCGTACAATTTCTGAAGCCTAGGTGCAATAGGGAAGTACGTAAGCTGACTTATTGGGATTGGTTTCTTACCCCTGACACTACTTTTCCCTTTTCTACCTCTCAAAACAATATCCTCCTCGACCATCTTATACCTACCCTTACCACATCTCCTACATTCATCAAGCATCGCATCGTCCTTCCAAAATAGCATGCACCCATCTGGACAAGCGTCAATCTTTTGATGCGGGAGTTGAAGTCCCTTCACAACCTTTTTGGTTGTGTAGAATGATCGGGTCATGATATTGTCTTTTGGAATAACTCTCTCGAGTAAGGCAGCAATACCATCGACACAAGCAAAGGGCAGGTTGAACTCACATTTAAGGCTAACTACCATAGACGCGACTTCTAACAAAGTCACATCGCACCCTCCGTATAACGGTTTCTCCGAAGCTTCCAACATGTCAAAAAAAGCCTTTGCTCGTGGGTTAGGCTCTTGTGGGTTAGGTGAATCCTGTGGGTTGGGTGAGTCTCGTGGGCTAGGTGAGTCTCGTGGGTTAGGTGAGTTAAACAAGTTGCACTCCACAACATCAACTATCATACCTCTCAATCCCCCCTCATCGTGATGGTTTTCGGTTCCCTCAGACTGAGATGACTCACCATGACAAATCCAATAATAGTAATCGGGTGAAAAACCACTATAGATGACATGTTCCTTCACTACAAGGACCTCAAGAAATTTTAGGTTCTTGCATTTAGTACACGGGCACCTAACCTCCCCCCTCGATGCGTAGTCTACCGACTTTTTAGCGACCTCGACAAATGACTCGACACCCCTCAAAAATTCGACGGTTGGACATCTCTTTTTATCAAGTCTTCCCTCGTACATCCATTTCCGTTCAATTCTCTTCATTTTCTATGTTCAAAAAATATATATAACATATTAAAGTTTAATTTCCCTACTTTAATTTATAACTTACTAAATGAATATTTAATCACCATTTAATTTAAACTTAATTTCTCTAACTAATATGTCAAAGTAAACCCAAATGTATTATTAATTTAGAATTGACCTTACAAAAATTTAGTAAACTCAATTCCTTAAAAAAATTAGTCACCGAATTTAATCACAATTTAATCCCAATTTACAAAAACCCTAGCTAATTTATCAATATAATGTAAACCCAATTCAACCGAACAAAACACAACAATTCATGGCTTAGGGCACACAGAAACAGCTTAAACAGGTCAAAAAAGGGTCAAATTTTAGGATACAGATATCAAAATTCCGAAAGCGCCGCTAACACCTATTCACAACCCCGATCAAGATAGAAGTGGTTTCGGGAAAATCCGGCATTATTACGACACCTTTTGGTCCGTCTTAAGTCACACAAAACCTCACGGGCTTAAACCAAATTGATCAAACCCTAGTCAAAATAGTGATGGGCAAAAATAATCTAACTAATCGAGTTTGGGATAAACTAATCAACCTAATCGAACTTGGCCTAAACTAATCAACCTAATCGAAATTTAGACCTAAACGAAATTAACTAATAACTATCAACAAATAACCCTAACAATGAAGAATATGAACTAATTAAATTAAATAGAAACGAAATAAAGTAAGAAAACATACCGAAAATAAGGAAGAAAGGATGAAAAATTGAGATGGGGAGGGATTTGGGTCGGCGAGTGTAGAGGGAGAAGGTAGAGAGCGATTTTTGTTTTTAGGAAATGAAGGGGGAGAGGGGGGGCAGCGGGTATTTGACGCCATACTGAAGACAGATGGCGTCCGCTATCGGACGCCACATGCGGACGTCAATTGGCGTTCGACAGCGGACGCCATTTTGCCTAAATGGCGTCCGACTGTGGACGTCTTTTGTCCTCAACTTCAGCCATCCTCATCTTCAGTCGGACGCCAAGTCCGGCGTCCGACAACGGACGCCCGGCGGACTTTTCGGACGCCATTTAGGCGTCCACATGCCAAGGACGCCAATTAGGCGGACGCCTGGGACAGTATTTCTTGTAGTGCATAAATTAACGGATCATATTGGGGTCGGTAAAACGGGTTGCGGGTCAAAAAAATAGGTTCACGGCCTTAAAAAGGGGTTGATTGCAAACATTAAAACTGAATCTAAATATTTTAACTGATTTAAATAATTAATCCGGTACGTATTCGATCCTATAAAAGAATTTATATGTTTAAAAACAATGAGAGCAAAACCGATTGAAAGATATTTAAGGGTAAGATTAGTACCCGGACTATACTTTTAATTCCGTTTAAGGGTCTGAACTCTGATCTTTAACTTTACGGTTACGGGTTGAAATTTAACACCGTCAATTAAAGTTATTCAACACCTCAAAAATAAAGCGGAAGTGTAATATGTATACCTGTCAAATGGGTTCAGCGGGTCGGGTCCAAATAAGGGGCAGATCAAATATAAGTCGGGTTATACAGGTCTTGGTTCGGACTAGGGTAAAAAATAGTTTCGAACGCCTATATTCCAACAAAAATATTTTTAATATTAATTTTTTTTATTTTAATATTACTATGGTACTCTTTAAGAATGTTTATATTTTAAAAAATTATTAATTCAATATTTAAAATTATTTCACAATTAAATGATATAAAAAGCTGTATCAAAATGAATATTTATGATAAAAAATATTTATTTTTAATTATAAATCCAAATATAATATTTCGATATAAATATTTTATTCAGTTTTAATAAATTTCCACTAACCGAACTGGTCGGGTAGGGTATCGACCATAAATTCATGAGTTATTTTGGGTTCAGTGAAACAAGTTGTGGGTCTAAAAAACGGGTTTATGACCCTAGAGGGGTGTCAAATTTTTTTTTTTTTTTTCTTTTAACTAATTTTTGAGATAGTATGACATTGTTTCTTTCAGTTTTTTTGTAGTTAATCAGGCTGATAATGTAGACTAATTTTTTTTTTTTTTTTTTTGAGGATTAGAATCCGGGCTAGATGACTTGATTACACCTATAGCCCTCCCCTCCCATTTCCTTTTATTTCCTTCTTTTTATTTCTTTCCCCATCCATATCTCTTTCTTGTCTCGGCCCATGGTGACTTGACTACACCTCGGCCGGACACCTTCTACCCTTTTCTTTACTTTACTTTTGATTTTTAGCTTTATTTTCGTAGTTTATTTTCTTTTCTTTCGACTCTCCGCACACTACGATTGAGCATATGAGGACATTGCTCGATTTAAGTGCGGGGGAGCGATATTCTATCGTAGTTAGTTTTATTTTTCCTGTTTTTCGAAAAAACCTTTAAAAACCCTAAAAATTTGAAAAAATTTCACAAAAATCAAAAAGATTTTCTTTTGTGTCTTTTCCCTTTTTGTGTCCTTGTGTTGTATATTTATTTTGCGTTGTGTGTGTTTTGCCTCCCTCTTCCTTGTAGGTTGCTTAGTCACCATTGTTTGGAAAGCTTTGAAGACATCCGGTAACATCTTCTAACCTTCTTTCCCTATTTTATTCCTTGTGATGCTTGGAGAAGGTTGTGTTGAGGTGTGCTCGGGTGGAGCTTGTACAAATTTGTGGTGATTTGGTGACTTGTTTGGAAATTCGGGGTGGTGTTTGTGTTTTGTATGTGTTCGTTTTGTTTTGTTCGTGTTTTGTTGCTTTTACTTCTTTTTCTTTCGTTCTCGTTGAGTCTTTGTTTGTGTGTGTATGTGTGTCTTGTGTGTGTAAACCGTTTTCGAAAACCCGGTTTAGAGGCTAGTGTGTGAGTGTGAACTTTCCCTTTTTAGTAGTGTAAATCGAGTCTTGGACCATAGCCTAGTAGAATGACCTTAAATCAATGAATTCGTTGGTCCTTTACCTTGAGTCCACCTAGCTTACTAGGAATTTACTACGGGATTTGCATTTTGACCATTATGACCACCCACGGTGTGAAAAGGCCTTGGTTACCGAGTCTCGTCCCTTAGGTGACCGTGTCTAGGATTGTTTGATTAGTCCAAGTTCTCCACTTTTTGTGGGTTTGAAGGGAAGGCGCCGTCCCGACTCACCCATTACCCTACCTCCCACACATACCCACACAAATAAAATGCAAATTGTTGATTCTCTCCTTCTGGTTATACATTGAAATTGCCAACAAAGCCAAATCTTGCCAAAAAGGGCAAAGAAAAGAAAAACAAAGAAAAAAATGAAAGAAAGAAAAGAAATGAAGAAAAAGAAAAGGCACAAAAGCCAAAAAGAAAATAGAAAAGAAGAAAAAGAAATGGCATGGCAACAAACAAAGCAAAAACGTCGAAAAGAAAGAAAATGCCAAAAGAAAACCCGTCTCACAAAAAGAAATCCTCACAAAAATAAGCCTTTTTTCGACTTTTGCCGTGAAGAGCCTACCAAAGGACCGAGTCCCGAGGAAGGATGATAGCGGCATTAGTCGGTCTTCCCTCATTTTGCATGTTTTCCACCTTTTTACTTGGACTAGTTAGGCGTTCTTGGACACGGGATGACCCTCTTGGCTCACGCTAAAGGGGGCGGGGTCTCACTTACCTACAGTGTCGACTAACACCGTGGTTCTTCACTTTTCCACTCCGCCGATCGTCCCGTAGTACGTTTTTAGAAAGTTAGGAGGACCTAGGTAAGTTACCAGCGTTTTTGTTGCTTTATCGTCATACTATTAGGGTTTAGTCCACCTTGGTTTGTATTGCTAGCTTGGGAACGTTGTCACTTACCTCAAGTCCTAAACCGGTGTTTCATTCACCGCTTTTTGAGGGAAGCGGTATTTCTTTTATTTTGGGTGCAACCATTTATGTGTTTGTTTGTATGTTTGTTTGTTTGTGTGTTTTGTGTCCGGTTGCACCCACAGTTTTGTCGCAAGACCCAACTTGCCTTGCGGAGTGCACTTGTCCTCTAAGTGCACTCGCGTGAGTTGAAGGGGCGTAGGGTGCGCTAATACCCATTCGGCTAGTGTAGTAATTAGTATGTGCTTACTCGAGGGCGAGTAAGAGTTAAGTGTGGAGGAGTTGATAAGTGTAGTTTGTAGTGCCTATATGTTGTGTTTTGGTCCCATTTTCCTTGTGGAATCGCTCCTTTGGAGCGATTCATGGGCTTCTTATGCTTCCTTTAGTCTGTTTCAGGTTCCCGAGGCTGAATTGGAAGAGTTGGAGCGATTCCGACTCAATACATACACATTTTGGAGCCAACGAGATAAAGGAACGATGACTCGAGACCTTGGAATCGACCCCGAGACCTTGGGACCCAATCCCGAGCCTCCGAGACCCGATCCCGAGTCCCGAGAATCGGTGGGAAGCCCATGAGAGGCAAGGAAGGACCAAAGAGTGTTTAAGGAAGGCATACAAGACCCATCCCGTTCGGGATGGGGTGCTACATTAAGAGGGCTGTTGTGAGCCCATCCCGGTCGGGACCATCCCGTCCCGGTCGGGATGACAGGGCCGTCCCGATCGGGATATCCGTCCCGGTCGGGACCGTGATGCTGCTGCACGACTCTTTTTCTTTCTTCTCCTTCATTCTTGTACCCATATATATACTCCCTTCTTGTAATTTTAAGACATCTTATCTTACCCTAGATTAGTTTAAGCCTCCATTATCATTCAAAACTCTAGATTATTGCTACTCTCATTAGTTTTAGTCTCTCTTTAATCCTTAGTTAATTATTGTAATTAGTCTTGGATTAAGGGATTCTTGAAGATTGTTCCAAGATTGACAACCTTGGGATTGTATTTGGGTTTCTCATTAATACAAGTTTTCATCTTTTGTTCATCCTATTGTTGGTATAATCTTTTCATCCTTAGTCTTTGTTATTTATTCAAGTTTCTTTCTTATTGTTATTGTTATTTCTATTGTTCTTGTTAATGATAATGGATGCTTGTTTTGTGACATTGATTTCTCTTATGATTGTTGGTTTTCTCTTAATAATGAGTGAGTAGTTTCTTTGTGGGGTTAGTAGGGGGATTAGGAGTAGATTATGGATGATTAGGGTTGATTAAAGGGAAAAAGTTACATCTTTGTTGTTAGTCACATTGTAGGCACTCTATGTGTTTGTTGTTATGCTTGTGTGAGTTGTAGTGGCCATGCTTCCCATACTTGTGTTCATCTTCTCATTGATTGCTTATTTTGTGGAAATGTCGAGAATAGTTTAGTCGCGAGAGCGCGGACTAGGGTCTAAGTTGCGAGAGCCCGGACCCACCTTGGCATCGGTTTAAGTTGCGAGAGCCCGGACCGACCCTAACAACTAGGAGACACCTATACCCTTGATCACCCCAATTATCCTTCTACTCCTATGAACCCGACTTACCCCACTTCTTTCCATATTTGCGTTAATCTTCCTAGTTAGCCATCATTTCCGTTAGTTTTATCGTTTAGTTAGTCTCTAGTGTTAGTTTAGTTCTTACTTCTCCTCCTTCATAGTTTTCCATACATCGCTTCTTTGTGTTTGTTTGGTAATTTAGTCTCGTTGTAGGTAGACCTAGTCTAAACCTTGATATACCGTCCTCGTGGAATCGATCCCGACTTACCCTAGCTACCCACTAGATTAGTCGGTGTTATATTGATCGGCTAGGGACTTGACAAATCCCTACCATAATGTACCTACATAGTACCATGAATACTTTTTTTTAATTCATATTTGATTTGATTTCATATATGATATATCTCATTTATAATTTCGTAGTTTTATTTCAATCAATATATATATATAAAGGAGGAAGTTTTCGAGCGATATGATTGGTCCGTTACATCAAAACTCAATTTAGGAAAGTATCATTAATGATAAAAAAATCAAGTAGAGAATCTTTTAATTGTTACAATCAATTTATTTAATCTATCATATTAATGTGATGTTTTATAAATTTTCATCTAAAAATCTTTAAATTTCATTTAACAAAAAGTTATCGTAAATAAAATTATAAAAATAAATTAATTAGATTCGTGGTAAAAAATGCTTTCAATAGAGTATAAATTTCATATTATTTGCTCGAAAAAGTGATGAATTTATTACATATAAAGATATTAAAGTTATCCCACATCGACAAATGATAATAAGGTGATGAAATTCTATATTATAAATAATAGTAATCATCTGACCTTAGATATCTATAATGATTCAATTTTTTTTGATATAGCCTTAAAGTAAGTCATATAGCCTTAAGTAATCAAATTATGTCAATTGTAATCCTCCGACCTTAGTAAGTCATATAGCCTTAACTAATTATCCACATCGAGAAATTATATTATGATTAGGTTATGGAATTCTATAATATAAATAAGAGTAATCATTGTTTTTGAATATCGACTAAAAAACTTCTCTTAAAAAAACTCTTAATAAGACTATATGACTTAAAATTGTACCACATCGAAACAATTAAAATAAGATGATGATTCTATACTATAAATAAGAGTAATCATGTGTTCTTTTGGGTCTTCAAAGGAGTTTTTAAGACAGTAAACTATCCCACATCAAAAAAATTATGATAATAGAATTGTATATTATAAATATGACTAATCATTCGTTCTTAAAATCAATAAAAAAAACTTTTGAGTCTTAGAAAATAATAAGACTACAAACTTAAGTGACATAATCGCACATCGAAAAATTATAACAATGTGATGAAATATATTATAAATAAGAAATAAGAGTAATTAATTCTACAATAAGCCGATGAAATGTTATTATACAAATAAAAGTAATCATTCCTCCAAAATTATGACTAATCATTCGTTATTGACTAATCATTCATTATTAAATATCTTCCAAAACTCAATTAAGTCTTAAAAAACCTCTTAAGACTATGAACTCAAGTAAAATTATTACGTAAGTTCTTAAAACTATATCTAAACTTAAGTCAAAACTATTCTATATATATCGAAAAAATTATGAGGTGATGGAATTTGATATTATAAATAAGTTAAATCATTCGTTCTTAGATATAAAAAAAAATTGAGTCTTACAAAAGCACTTAAGACTATAAATTAAGGTAAGATAATCCCACATCGAAAAATTATAATAAGGTAATCGAATTTTATTATATACTCCCTCCTGGTTTTGAGTATTCCTCCCACTTTCCTTTTTGAGCTTAGTTTGGTTTTCTTCTCACTTTTTTTTTTGGATGTACTTTTAATCATTCTTTATTCTTCCTTCAATTCTTTATTCTTTTCCTCCACACCTAAACCCAACACCTTTTCACTTCATACCCCACCTTTTACACTTTATACCCCACTTTTTACCCATTTCTTAATCTCTCCCCAAAAAATTGGGGAGGAATACTTGAATTAGGAGTAATCGCCCATTCTTAAGTTAGATATAAAAATAAACTCATTTATTATTATAATTATCCTAACGTTGTCTCACATCAAAAAATTATGATGACGTGATGAATTCTATATTATAAATAATAATCATTTGTCCTTGGATATCAGCTAAAAAAATTTTGAGTCTTAAAAATGCTCTTAGTACCGTAAGCTGATGGTAAAAAGAAATCATTTGTGTTTAGATATTAACCAAAATTAGAGTTCTAAAAAGAGTTTTTAAGACTATAAAAAATTATGATGAGAGATGAAATTCTATATCACAAATAAGAGACCTCATTTGTTTTTAGATATTAATCAAAAAGATTTGTCTTATAAAAGAAGTTATAAATTTAAGTAAAAGCAATCATTCGTCTTTAGATATCAACGGGAAATCTTTTGAATCCTAAAATAAATTTTTAAAACTATAAACTTAAATTATGATCTGATGAAATTATGATGAGCTGATGAAATTCTACATCATCAATAAGAGAAATTATTCGTTTTTAGATATTAATAAAAAATCTTTTAAATCTTATAATACTCCTCTTAATGCTATAAATTGAAGTAAAAATTATCCCACATCGAAATATTACAAAAAAGTGATGAAATTTTATTATATAAATAAAAGTTATCATCGTCTTTGGATATCAAACAGAAATCTTTTGAGTCCTAAAATGATTTCTTAAAACTGTGACGATATCAAACAGAACTCCGTTTAGAATCTTTTGAGTCCTAAAAAGAGTTTTTAAAAGTATAAATTTAAGTGAAATTAAAAATTATGATGAGATATTATAAATAAGAGAAATCATTCGTTTTAGATAATCATTTATCCAAAAGTATACTTCGTAATAAGGTGATCGAATTCTATTATATAAATACGTAATAAGGTGACCGAATTCTATTATATAAATACATAATAAGGTGTTCGAATTCTATTATATAAATAATAGTTATCGTTCGTCCTTAATAACTTAGATGAAAAACAAAATCTTTTGGATCTTAAAAAAAAGTTTTAAGACCATAAACTTAATTAAGTAATATATCCCACAGTTTTGAGTCTTAATATAAACTCTTAAAAATATAAACTTGAGTAAAATTTCTCACATTGAAAAATTATTACAAAGTCATGAATTTCATAGACACAAAACAAACATCTTTGGAGTTTTAGAAAAGCTCTTAGGACTATAATAAACTTAAGTAAAAATTTCTCTTTGGAGTCTTAAAAAGCTCTTAAGACTATAATCGTGTGTGAAATTCTACATCATCGATAAGAAAAATTATTCATTTTTAGATATTAATAAAAAATCTTTTGAGTATTATAATACTCCCTCCGATTCTTTAGATTCGCAACATATTCCATATTTGGCAAATTCATTAGGTTTGCAACATTTCTATAATAGGTAGGTTTTTGTTTGTGTAAATCTTTTACTCTATTGGTGAGACCCACCATCTCCACTCACAATCTTATTATTTGTGCAAATAGTAAACGTTGCGAATCTAAAGAATCGGAGGGAGTAGCTCTTAAGGCTATAGATTTAATTAAAATTATCCACATCGAAAAATTGCATTAAGGTGATGAAATTCTACTCCCTCCGAGTTCCTAACATTGACATCTTTGGATTTTGGGTGTAAAATAAGAAGGGGCAAATGAGTGACTCAAAAAAGAAAGAGGAAGAAAGAGAAATGTGTGGCTAAGTGTGAACCACACATTTATGGCCAAAAATTGAAAATGGATAAAAGATCAAACTCGGTCCAAAAAGAAATACGTGTCAATGACAGGAACTCGGAGGGAGTATTATATAAATAAAAGTAATCATCGTCTTTAGATATCAATTAAAAATCTTTTGAGTAGAACTATCCTACATCGAAAAATTATGATGAGTTGACAAAATTTTATACTACGAAGTATATCATAAATAAAATAAATTATTCATTTTAGATATTAACCAGAAAAATCTTTTGAGTCTTATAACAACTCTTAAGGCTATAAATTGAAGTAAAATATTCCACATCAAGAAATTATAATAAAACGATGAAATTTTATTATATAAATAAAAGTCTGTCAACCAATAGTTTAACAAATTAAATTAATATAATCCTCTAACCTGTGTCATTATCATTTTCACTGAAAATAGGCTCGTGCATCGCACGGGCTTTCCAACTAGTTTATATATAACATAACTATAAACTGACCCGTGAATCTTCACGGGTGATAAAACTAGTTTGGATTATTTAGATGAAATAACACTAAAAAATTAACTGATACTGTACTAACCATTTGTCTTAAAGCCCTATTTTTTCAGCTTAATTGGGCAAAACAGAACAGACTGGAATGGATTTAATTGAGAAATCGAACAAAATTAAAGTGAGCAGAATTAACCGATCCAAAAAAAAGTTTAATGTGACTCAATTCAATAGATTAAAATTTGAATAGAGCCATATATATATCCATCAGCTTCAAAGAAGAATATTGTCTAGGTACGTGAGTTGGCTTGACATGTAACTCGAATCAATCAGCCGCTGCTATCGTAATGGATCTGCTTTCACATCATCAAATCTTTGAAGTAGATACGAGGCCATGATGATGATGATGATGATGATGATGAACTAAATTCTTCTGGATTTTAACCAAAGCTAAGAACATACATCACTAAAGCTACTGAACCCTTCAAACCAGCAAGTAAAGAATCACCCATTTCAACCCCTGGCCTATTCCTAACTTGGAATATAAAGTGTACCCATCTTCACTAATATGGCATTTTTACACTGTTTATCTCCCACTTCTTATTTCCCAAATTTTTACCTTTCAAAACAGTCATCATTACTTCAACTGAGTTAGTGAGTCAGTGACTCGGTTCTATTCTTGTGAAACTATTAATGGAAGCGAAATGTACGTGATTATGTTTTGCACCAAGAAAGGAACTGTTTTTTTTTTTTTACTACTACGAGTGTAGCACTGAATACTACGGAGTCTGTATGATTTAGTCATGTTAATTGGTCAATATTAGTATTCAAATCACATTCATTACAAAATTAAATGGCATTAATGAGAGAGCAAAAGACCATGTGAAATGTACAACGTATAATCAATCATTCAATCATCTTTAGTTTATTTGAATCTACCTTTACTTTTATATTTTTTTTACGGTTTAGTATTTATTATGGAGTATTCCACCGTCTCGTTCATTTGTTTTTTTTATTATTTTCATTGAGATAAGTATTTTAATGAAATGGAAACAAATAAATGGAACGAAGGAAATAAATTTTTGGAGTAAACGAGAAAATTCAACAACTAAAATCTCGCTCACAGTATAAATGGTCTGTGATTCATACTTTGTACTACCAGTTATATAAGTAGCACCGACCAGACACGGATACGGAGATGCATCCGACACATGACACAACGTCTTGAATTTTATAGAATACGGGCACGATAGGAAATAAAAACCAATATATACATATTTAAACGAATAAAATTTAAAACTTGATTACTTGGATAAGAAAAAAATATTAACAAATCACAAGTCTACAAATTATGGATAGGAAAAAAGAATTTGTGATATCCCAGTTCCAAAACCCAATATAGTGGTAGTGTGGGACCCGTAGCACGCCCTATATTCCTATAGTAAGGTTATGAATACGAAGGAGCTACTCTAATTGACTTTGGTCAACTGTCTCTCTAGATTAAAAAGTATTTTATAATCTTAATCTAGGAGCTAATTGACTTTTAATTTTAGTATTTACGGAGTATTTATAATTAATCTGTTTGTTGGATTATACGAGTACATTCTTTGTACCAAAACTAAAAAATTGCAAATAATTGTAGAGGCATGAACACACACATGACACACCTTGCTTCTCAATGAAATACTCCGTATTATTAGGGGAAGGTCATACCGTCATAGAAATGGTAAATTTTGACGAATTTTAATGATTAAGTTATTATATAATCATTATTGTAGACAAAATGGATATATTACTTTACTAGAGCAAATCATTGAAATCGTTAATCATCAAATATTTTTATTTGATCAAGATTACTACTCGCTAGTCTCTGTATGTACAATATATTTTATTTTTATTCGGAAAATGGTCATATGATTTTGATTAAACTAAGGTGTAGTTTAGTTGATCAAGGAATTTAACATTCTTCATCCAATTCGCGTAAATAAGTTTTGGTTGCTCATCTAAGAATTAAATTACACCGAAATTTCCAATGACCAAGGAGGACTAGGTATGGTACTCATAAGCAGGGGTGAATCTAGACGTAAGATTTTAGGGTAACAAGTTCATGATATTTGTTTATTTTATATGAAAATATCTACTTTTTACGATTTATTGGATAGCAAAAGTCGATAATTTAAATTGTTTTTTTTTTTGTAAGTTTGGGGTAGGAAGTGTAACCCCTTCCTAAAAGCTAGATTCTCACCTCAGATGAATTCTTGAGAACTTCAAATTCCCCCATTTTGTAAAAAAATAGGGCAACCTGACCACCCAAGGTTTTAAAATTCATAAGATTTGGAATGATGACAAAATAAGTCCTTACTAATTTTCACTTTAAAAAAAACTCCTAACTATTTTAGAATAATTTCATTAAAATTATCATATTTCCGTAATTAGTACGGAGTATATTTTTTGTTAGTAGAGATATTTTATTTTATTAGTACTACACTCACCATACAACCTACTCCCACAACCTTATTCTTTGTACAAAAAGAAAAAACTTGTATTATAATTTCAAAGAATGGAAGGGAATTATAAAAGTACACTCATTAAAAAAACCACAAATTCTTGGGAGAGACGGTCTCTCAATAACTTATTGAGAGACCATTCTTCAGTACCACTCTATGTTCTATTCGTACCTTTAAATGACAACTTTGTTTTGTACCGATTTTTATAAGAAGCGTACCCTCTTTATATTTGTATACTCTTTTATGTTAATCGTACATACTTCTATTAGGATTGGTACCACTGTTACTTTCATTTGTACTTAATCTCTCAGTAAAATTACTGAGAGACTGTCTCTCAAGAGATCTACTCTTAAAAAAAAAAAAAAACACCAAAATTACAATCATAATGTTAACAAATAACCCGTGTGTAAAAGAAAAGTAGCACAAAAACAGAAATCACAAATTCACAACCTACTGTCTAGTGTCTACTGTCTACAAGACTACAACCCTCCCTCTATATAGCCTATACTTTAATCACATCCCATTTAAAATTAAATTTGAAAAAAGAGAAAGCAAAGCACGAAAAAAAGAAGAAAAGCAACATTGATGATCACCCCCAAAAAAGCAGACTTGTGTGTACAGTATGTCGGACACTAAAGTCTAAAGTCTAAACCCCCTCCCTTCATTCCGCTGTAAAAACTCCATATTCACCCCTTCACTCACCACCAACTTTTTTAACCAAATAAAATTACCCCTACCCTACCCTACCCTCCGGCCCCACCTCACTAAACTACAAAACCTACACTTTACTCTCCTTCCCTCATTCCTTCACCTTCACCTTCATCCTCACTCTCCCACCAACATTTTATACTTCCTCTCTCTCTCTCTCTCTCTCTCTCGCCAATGTCATCAGATCTCACCCATTAATCTATTTCCATTACTCCATTACCACTACTACTTTTTTAATTGGTTTTAGTATGGGTAGTTTGTCGTCGGAAGATGACGTCTACGACCGCCAAAGCGACAGGGGTGGTGGTAGCTACTGCCTCAGTGCTGACGTCAGCGAGTCTGAGAGTTCTAGCAGCTTGTCCCTCTTCCGCTTCGACGCCGCCGCCGCTGCCTCCACCTCCTCCGCCGCCGCCTCTCCTCCCGCCGCCGCCACCCCCATCAAACTCGACTTCGCCTTTCCCTCCGTCGCTGTCGCTGGCCGCGATGTCGTTTTCTGGGATCACCCCCATTCTAAACCCGACTCCGACTTATCCGGTAACCCCACCCCACCCGCTTTCTTTTTTTGGATCTTGTTCATCTTCATTTTTTTTTTTTTAAATTTAAGATATTTGTTTTGTTTACTAGGAGTGATATTTTCGCCCACAATTTCAGCCGCAGATTTTTGTGGCTGTATTATTGTGTTGCTAGTTTTATGATCTCATAAGTTAATTTTTTTCTTTTTCCATTTTTAGAGGATATGATACATTGATATCCGATATCGTAAACTGATAATGCAGTTTCCATATTTGATAAATCACGACTTAAAAAAACAACATTTGTCAAAGTATTTATTTATCGATTTTTCTTGCTTCAATAACATACGTTAATAAGCTAATTATAGTAATATTATCATGGATATTGTCAAAGTAGATAAATAAAACTTAATATTTCAATTTATTAGGATAATATTCATGTTTATATTGCTATAATTAACTTATTAATGTGTTAGAAAAATCATTTATCTGTTTACTTATTTGTATCTATATATATACAACGAATTCAGTGATTCATTATATATTAACTGGGACTATTTTTGTTTTTGTTGGGATGTGCATTGAAGTAGAAGTGGAGATGATGAAGGAGAAGTTCGCGAAATTATTACTTGGGGAAGACATGTCTGGCGGTGGAAAAGGTGTTTGTACTGCACTTGCTATCTCTAACGCCATCACTAATCTCGCTGGTAATCACACAATTATGCTCCTAATATGTTCTTAACTCGATTTTAACTAATACGGAGTAATATATAATTAATCAGTTCTTTTTATTATTGTTGTCGAAATGTAGCGAGCGTATTTGGGGAATTATGGAGGTTAGAACCACTGGCGGCGCAGAGGAGGAAGATGTGGTGCAGGGAAATGGAGTGGTTACTATGTGTGAGCGATTCGATTGTGGAATTGGTCCCGTCAGTGCAACCGTTTCCAGGCGGAGGTACCTTTGAGGTGATGGCAACGAGGCCGAGGTCTGATTTGTACGTCAACTTGCCCGCTCTTAAGAAATTGGATGCCATGTTGCTTAGTATGCTTGAAGGGTTTAAGGAGACTGAGTTTTGGTATGTGGACCGAGAGAATGGTGAGCAGGATCCCCTTAAGATGGCCATGTGTAGCGGTCGACCCTCTGTAAGGCAGGAGGATAAGTGGTGGTTGCCCTGTCCCAAAGTTCCGACAGCTGGCTTGTCTGAGGACGCTAGGAAGAGGTTGCAACAATGTAGGGATTGTACTAATCAGATTCTTAAGGCGGCTATGGCTATTAATAGTAGTGTCATTGCTGAGATGGAGATCCCCTGTGCCTATTTGGAGAACTTGCCTAAGGTTTGTAGCCTCGTTGTGTCATTAACTTAGTTACAAGTATGGAAATGCTCGATTTTGTGCAATCGTCTTACTTTTTGTAGCCATTTTCTTTGTGTAATCGTTCAAGTAGGACATCAAATCAACAATGAACACGCCTTCATTGGGCACTTGTTTGATTAAATTTCGGTGGCTCTACTGCTTTAGGTCTTGACTGTTGTTCTTCTAATGTTTGCATTTTAAGTCTGAGATCTCGGGAGCTGTATTCCGTACATGTGCTCAGAGGTCTTGACTTAGTAAATGTTTAATTTTAGGTGTAAAGCATCTTGTTTAGTACTGTATAATCCTAGCCGGTTTCAACCATTAGGGTATTAAATCTTTTCCTCATCAGTTGTAAGAATGTAGCATTGCTTTGTTCTTGGATTTGAAAAGTTCTGTTAAGCTAAATAAACTCCATATCAGTTGTGCTCGAGAGTAGGTGTCGATTTAACAATGTTTATCATCTTCCTCTGTCACGACTCGAATGTCTTTAGCCATTTTTTTGATTTTGTTGTTTCATTATTGCCGCCTTGCCGGTGCTTTATTTGGTAATTTGGTGTGCGAAATGAGAGAATATCTACTGGTAATACGATTTGATGTTTGCATATGTAGAATGGAAAAGATTGTCTGGGAGATATCATATACCGTTACGTAACAGCCGAGCAATTTTCACCGGAGTGTCTTCTTGATTGCATAGACCTGTCTTCGGAACATCATATTCTGGAAGTAGCAAATAGGATCGAAGCAGCTGTACATGTCTGGAGATTGAAAGATCAGAGGCGACAATCAAGCCACTCGAGAAGTAAGCGGTCATCTTGGGGTGGCAAAGTCAAAGGCCTTGTTACTGACAATGAAAAGAATCACGTTCTAGCACACCGCGCAGAGACGCTTTTGAGGAGTCTGAAGCTTCGATTCCCTGTCTTACCCCAGACTGCATTGGACATGAGCAAGATTCAATATAACAAGGTTAGCTTTAGTTTTACCATACTCTTATTCGGTGAGACTGTCGGACTGATTTGTTAGGTTTTCACTTGATAAGCCCACTAAATAACCGAATGAGATTTTCCGTTGGGTGCAGGACGTTGGACAAGCCATTCTAGAAAGCTATTCGAGGGTAACGGAGAGCTTGGCGTTTAACATTATGGCTAGGATCGATGATCTGATATTTGTCGATGATGCCACCAAGCAATCCACTTCAGAGTCGAAATCACTCTTTTCCCGAGGGGGTTTTAATGGTCTACCAGTCCAGAAGCGAATGTCACCAAGCCCTTTCTCGATTCACCACTCCCCTTATGGCTCCCCATTTGCTACCCCGAGCTTCTGCTTAACTCCTGCTTCTGGAAGTCCTGGCAGGACACTCTCCACGCTCCGCCAGCTCAGCCTTAAGCCGTCAGAAGACCGTAAACCCGAGAAAGTTCTTCCTGAGGAGTTTGAGAGGATATGGTCACATCATGAAGCCTAAGGACGAGGAAAGGAAAGCCTGTTTCATCTCTGTAAATTCCGTAGCAACAGATCATCTGTGCAGTAAGTTATCCATGTAGTTCAGAGAAGTTAGTTTCGTTATCACTGATTATCCTAGTTTTTGTAGAGGGTTTGTCCATTGCGCCGTTTAGGGCTACTGTGTTTTTTGCACTTGTTAATGGAGATACATTGCCTTTTGATAGGTCTATTTTTCTGAGTTGGTAAGTTGAGTAGGACGGGAAAGCGACTCTGACCCGCGAGTTAGCTGATCCATAATGGGTGCAAGAAGGGGGTGTATTTATTGCTTATAGTTAATGTTTATCGACTTGACCCAACAATGAGCCGTACCTGGCTATTTCAATTCGTTCTCAAACTAAAGAACTTTGATAGTATTGTATTCGAATGACTCGTTTTGACTTGTGACATTTGTGAGTTATGCTTTAGAGATGAAGAAGAATGCAAAATACCAAAAATGTGATCCTATGATTATGACATTCACGAGAGTTCCATTTGTGTTTCATTTCCTTGCATAGTTGCGTAGCTTATGCATTTATTACTCTGTCCCCTCTTTTCCCTAGTACAGTAAGTTTTAATGTTGTGGACCTTGGGTCGGCAGGATGCCATGGCTATTCTGGAGTCTGGACCCTCCTCCAATTTAAGGTTAGCCGAATTTTTTGTTGAAGAGGAGGATACACAAGGAACTAACATGGCTAGCTAACATTTGTATCACTGACTCTAACAATTGACCTCTCTCTATATAGTTCGGGAAGAAAAACCGTAAGACTTCCAGTTGATGAAATACAAGAACTAGGAAACACGATATTTCCCAGCACCACGCCTCAGACGATTAGGGTGGGATGAGGGAGTAACCTGGCCTGGCCCCCGCCCAGTCGTAAGTTGTAACAGTACAAATGAAAAATGCTTAGAGCTAACTACTGTCTGAGCTAACATGTAGAGTAAAACTAACTACAGTAGTATTGTGGCAGGATTAGTAGTATCTGAGATGAAAGCGTCAGCTTTGCTTCTCCCAGACACAATAATCATTCCCATATGCAGCAATTCTGAAATTGGGCGGAATTGCATTCTTTACATCATATCGTGATCCAAGCTTCACCAGCACTCTTCCATCTATCATTGCCAAGTACACATCTGCTTCTGCTGTCATTATGTTAACCACACTCGATTCGCATATTCCGTTTCTTGTTCTCACTGATGTTAGTCTTATTATCTCTTCTTTTAATCCCCACTCGAAGAAGTGATCGTAGAACTGCAAATCGGTGACAAAAATACTTGGGTGAATTACACTCCCTGCTTTAAAAGGTAAATAAATGACGGAGATAATAGTATTGGACTTACAATAGTTGGTGTTCCGGGATGGGTGAGAATATAAGCGTATCCAGTGATAACTTTGGGAGCAGGAAAAGGCCACAAATTCTGAGTCGAACCAGAGTCATGATTATCGATAAAAGTAACAGCATTCTTAGGCATAATCCCAATCAACCCACTTGGTCTACCATTAGAGTCCTTCATCCTCCACCACTCTCCCAAAATAGCAGCTTGAAGGATCCCCTTGGTAGTGAAATCAAAAGCCGAAACCACCCCTCCGCCAGCCGATTGGATCCACCTGGCAAGCTCATTCCGGTGCGCATCCTGGTTGTAAATGGGGGCCCCGTTCACATTGACAACCGAGTCCCACAGCTCACCCACTGCAAACCCCGGCTGGGTCCGGTCCACGTACATCTTGGTCAGATAGGGAGCGTAGCCTTTGACAAAGTCGAACCTCCAGCCGTCAAAGCCTACCTGGGTTTTGAGCCAGAGGAGCCACTGGGTGAGCTCGTACTGGACGGTGGGGTGGAGGTGGTCGATGTCAGGGGCGGCAGCGTAGTCGTCCCCAGTGTCCAGGTGGGTGGAGGTGGCGTCGGAGTAAGGGTGGTCGTTCTGGCAGATGGCCCATGGGCCCCAGTCGAGACGTGTGTCGGGGGTTCCTCCCTCGAAGATGGAGTAGACTCCTCTTGCGTCCTTTTTATCCGCGCATCGATGGTTGATCACGATGTCTGCTACGCTTTTGATGCCTCTGCCATGGAACGTTGCGATGAGTGATGTTAGTTGTGCTTGGGTTCCGTAGCGTGATGCGTCTAGATCGTATAGTCTTCCTGGGAGGTACCCTGCCATGCCAAAACACACACAATCATAGTAATTCGTACTTTTTCTCTAGTTCAACGAAAAATACTGCACACCTAGTCGCATTACAATACAAGCTAAGCGAGATGATTCAAACCTAGAATTTATCGTCTAGGTAGCTAGTCTTAAACACTGAAATAAGACATATTCGATAATCATGAATCATAATTAGTACTCGGTAGATTACTATTTTTACTAATTAAAAAGTAAAGCTGAATGCAAAAGTAAATTAGAAGCAACAATTTTTGTTAGGGTTTTTTTGTCAAAAAGCACCTAACATTTACGCTTTCTGTAGAAAAGGCACCTTAAGTTTTTTTTTTTTTGCCCAAAAGCACCTAAAATTCTCAATGTGTTGTTTAAAAACACCAAATGCCACTTTCCGTATACTCTCCTTAATACTCTACACTAAATATACGTATACATACCCTCATTCTTCCTCTCTATCTAACTCCTTCCCTAATAAGCAATACCCTGATCAATCTCTCCCAAAAAAACCCTTCCTCTTCACTTGCATGTTTCATAAGAATTCTCAATCAAACTCCATTGCTCAATCGGTAAGTCTTTATTACGATTCTTCATCCTTTAAGTAAATAATCACCTAAATCATCAACAAAACAAATTTAATTTTTGAGTTCAATTTCATTTTTTAGGTTAGCAACCCTAATTTTCGAGTATAATTTTGAAGTATGGGTTAATTATTGTTAATTTTCAAGTATCAACAACAAACCCTAACTTTCGAGCATACCCTAATTGTTAATTATTATTGTCAATTCATTTTTGTTTTTTTTGGGGCCGGGAAATAAGGAAGATGTGAATTAGGGTATTAGTTGATTAGGGGAGGAAGAGGAAGAATGGGGGTATATATACGTATATTTAGTGTAGAGTATTAAGAAGAGTATACGTACATCCGTTAGTTCTAACTGTATTCGTACTTTTTTTGACGGAAAGTGGCATTTGGTGCCTTTAAACAACACATTGAGAATTTTAGGTGCTTTTGGGCAAAAAAAAAAACTTAAGGTGCCTTTTTTTACAGAAAGCGTAAATGTTAGGTGCTTTTTGACCAAAAACTCTTTTTGTTACCAGTTCTGTTTAACAAGCTCTTAAATAAATCTTCTCGAGATGAAAATGAACGATAAAAGTGGAAGGAAAGAAATAATGAAATTGCGAACAAAATTACCAAATGTAAATATGTAGTGATGGTACTCAAATTCGGTACTATCCCGTGGTGACTTCCATCGCATTTTCCATATCTACAACGGCGAGGGTATCACACTTGGCAAATTATAAATATTTTAGTACTTCCTCAATCCTTCTATGTTCTATCCATTAATTAAAATATATATTACCTAAATGAATATAAAATGAGTAGATCATTAAAAGACGGAGGAAGTATGTCGTTTTCATTACAACATGTATGTATGTAGTTCGACTTTGTTTTAGTCGTTAGGTGCAATAATCGTTAATAAACCATTTACGTAAACTGTCGCTCCAGTTATTCAACGGAGGTAGTACTGTATACACGTAAATGACAACCTTGAGCTAGGAAGTGCAGATAGCGAAGAAAATGGGTTTAATTAATTACCTTGAGGGGAAACAGAGTGAGTGGGTGGGGGAAGCCATACATGAGTTATTCCGGCTCTAGCCAAGTCGTCCACTGATTTCTGCAAGAAGTTATATAGACCTCCTGCCTTGTTCCATGACTCCCAATTGAATCCCTTTTCATTTTATACGTAACATACATAGAAGTTAGTTCCTGCGTACATACTCAAAACTAGTGGAGTATGCAATAATAACCCATGACTTATGACTTATACCAAAACTTGTTGCATTCCCTACTTCTCTCTATAATTTACGCATATTTTTATCCATCATTACTGGTTGTTACATACGCTCCACATACATGCAACATAACAAAGGACAAGGATTTTCCACAAAAAGTACTCCGTTATATTACATCGTCTGAAAACATAGTTAAAGTTGTTGGTTTTCTTTACACGAAAATCCTAGGGCATAATGCCTGGACAGAAATATATTATATATAACATGATGTGACGCGACGCATGTATTTATAAAATCAATGGTCCTTACATGTATAGCAAAGAACTAACGAAAATAACCAAGATTCGATATATTCTAAATATTCTCTCCGGATACTATTTTTTATCACATTACCTCAATTTTTCGTACTTAAAAAATATTGTTGACGACAGTACAATCTAAAATTATTGTTGGGGTGAGACTTACTTGAAACAACAAAGTAGGAGCAACAAAAGTAGTGAAGAGGGAAAAGGATAAAAAGAGGTAGCAAAGGGTGAGAAGATGGAAGCACTTCATTTTAATATGTTTAGATTGAAAAGAGAAGACTTAGGACACAAGGTAGAATTTGCATGGATGGCTACGTCCAACGTTATGGCTATTTATAATACTCCGTACTCAAATGTGAAGATATACTCGATGGAGATCGAACCAACTCCTAATAATTCAAGTATAGATAATCTCTGAGCTGCCGCAATGCTTGACAAATCATGGCTTTTCTTCTCTAAGTGGATCTTTATTGTGCTAGTATATTAATGGATCAAATATATTATTCATATAGGTGGAAAAAGGCATTCAATGTACGATTCTTCAAACATCATATACTTTTTGCATTTATCTCTTCAAACAAGAATTTGTGTTCTTTCCCCACGGTTGCATGCACCCAGCCCCGCCCTAAGCTAATAAAACCTTTCATTCGGGTAACATCCATTTTTATTTCACACGTTCTATTGTTTCAAATATGCCTAATTATAATTAATACTACTAGTATACTGCAAATAATAATTTTAGTAGTGATGGGCTAATTATAATTATTGGTAAATATGTGGACATAGTGATTGTCAGTGTAGAACTACTTAAGGAGGTTAAGGTCATCTAGGCACGTTATTCACGTAGTTTACTTCTTTTTGAAATCTTAATTATAGTTTAATTTTGTACATATCACGTTTGCATAACTTACTAAAAAAAATGTGTTATCAATGTTACACCACTTGATAGATACGAGTAATAAATTAAACAAAAATTATATAGCGAAAATTGAGGGATTTAGAAAAAAAAAAAATCATCGAGAATGCGTGTTAAAAGGACAAAATAATGTAAGTTAAGAGAAAAATATTATGAAGTGAGTTTCGAATGTTGGATCAACAAGGCCAAGCAGTAATACCAATGTGAGCACACAAGGACTCATTACATGCTACAAAAGAGACATTAGTATCTAAAGAGTTTAAGCGATTATTGATAGGTCATATCTGTATGTTACAACTTAATTACAACCATTATAATTAAGGATATGTTGCAAATAGAAAAGATAAAAGTAACGGGATAATAATTATACATTTTGGCAGCAGAATCAACGTGTTAATAAGAAATACAAGGAAGTATAATATATCTCACAGGTAGAATAGCAACCCGATGTAAAGCCTCCTTGATGATATATCTACATAGGTACATAATTACGACGTATAGGCTAATATAAAGATTTTGATATATCTGAATTGTATATTGTTTCATAAAACCTCTTTCTATATATATATATATATATATATATATATTTTATTTTTCCTTCAGAAAACCTATCGATCGAATAAAAGCAGCTCTTAGCACTTGACCTATTGTATTAGGTTGCCCCATCGTGACAAAATTAGCCAGATCCATTTCCATTGTAAAAAATTTATGCATGAGGTAAGAGAGTGGAGTGAGTAGTGAGTAGGCAAGTTGGCAATAATAAGTTAAAACTACCTTATCCAGAAAGATATAGTACGTGTATATACAATACATTTGGGAAGAGTGGCCTGTGGAAGGTGACCGCTTGCATCTTTACTATTCGATGTTATCCATTTGTGTTGAATGCGTTGCCACCCAAACCCAATACACTAACCTACCTTAGCGTCAGACTCAGACTACGTTACTCTCACATCAGATCAGATCACTTTTCAAATGATACTCTCATCATTATATCGTCTCCATCTGCCTATCAACTATCATGCTTAAGTCTTCCCATCTTCACTACTTTTATTGTTTGCGCTAAGACACCCTTTTCGATTAGGCCTGCGTTCTGTTGATAATGACTCATGTCCAATGCTAGATTTTAATTTGCTCGTATCATTAGGCTTTTGTTTTCTACTAAAGTTGGCTAATCGGACCGAACCAAGGTGGACGGTAAGGTCACCTGACATAGCCCGACGGCCTGGCCTGAGTGAAAAGTGCGATATAGATACGGCACAACATGACACGATATGACGGTCCATAATGTTTTATAAGCAAATCAATTGTAATAAAAAACGAAAAACCTTTAAATTCGGCATGGTAATTTTTTTTGTTAAGGCACGATGAACCGACATTACATGACGATGGTCGTGCCACGACGGACATATGGGGGATGGGCCAAGCACGAGCACAACATGAAGACCCGCCAACCATGCTTGCATTGGATTGTGCCACTTAAACCCACGTACAGGAACCGTAAGCTCTGTTGTTCACCTTGGGTTAAGTTCCTCTTTTTTATTGCATGCTTAGTTCCTCTTCATCAATACTCCTTTTGGTTATGGACGTAATATTTCTTTGAAGAAAATTGACGTAAGATTTCACTTCAATAGGCTCCTAATCTTTCTATATTATTATTATTATTATTATTATTATTATTATTAATACACATTGTTTCAATCAAGTTCAAATTTTATTATCCGTTGTTTTAGTAAATCAATTGAAATACTCTGCTAATAAGAGAAAAGAATGGTTCATTAGCTCAATGAGTAAATGAGTTAAAAATATTAAAGAGAAAATATATCACGATATACATAATTGATTTTGAAACAAAGGATATGGTAAACTCTTCCATCTTGTTCAGTAATTATATTTGTTTGAATTCTCTTCAAATAAAAAAAAATACGAATAGATAACATTCAATAAGACGGAGAAAATATATGGTAAACTATGTCAAATACGATATGAGACAATGATACACATATGAGGTGAAACCTTAACATAGTCAATACTCCCTTCGATTTTTTATTATCTTCCCTATTTTCTTATTGGGCTGAAACACCCTTTCTTCCCTATTTTTATTTTGGGCCATCAACATGTGGTCTAGAATCTCCCTCACATTTCTCTCTCTTCTTTCTTTTATTTTGAACCACACATTCCTACACCCTTATTTTCTACCAAAACCGAAGGGGAAGATAATAAAAAATCGGAGGGAGTATAAAAGTTGGATCCACGGGCTCATCTTAAACCTTATTGCCCACGTACTGTCCGTTGGATCAATATCCACAGTTAATAGTTGTCATCGCATGATTAAATCTTCATGTGCAAGTTTTCTGTTCACATATATAGGCAATTATTATTTCATCATGATACGATCATAGCGACAGTGACATTTATTTTCTTGCTATCAAAAAACTTAGAGAATTTAATGACTTTTCTAGAGATTCTAAATTCTGCTGATTTACTCTGCTGCTAGTGTGCTAGACTTAGGATTTAGGAATGGAGTTGCTAATTTTTGGATATGCATTGTAATAAGTAATACTCCAGTAACTACCAAAGCTTTTTTTGGTCACACATCAAAATAAGGAAAAAAAAAAAAAAAACTACGGAAGTTTTAAGGAGTGTATTAATTGGTTTTTTTTTTATTTTTATTTTTTTATTTTTTTTATCATTTTAATGATTTTTATTAAACTATTTATTGTTTAGCATTCTTTTGAAACTATTTGTTCTCAATGGATCCACGTCACCATTTTCTTCTCTTTTTTTCATTTCCGAAACCGAGCCGCTAGTTGAACTAGCGGTTGGCTGCAACATACTTGAGAATTCTTCTCGCAGCTCCTAGATGCTGCTTTGTGGGACAATTCAGATACTTGGACACCATACTTACCCCATATGTGATATCAGGTCTTGTGTGAGTCAAGTAGTTTAGGCCACCTACAATGCTCCTGAACTGCTTTTCATCTGCTGCATCTGTGCCATCATCCTTCTGCAGTTGTTCACCAGGATTCATTGGTGTTACTACTTTCTCACATTCCTATATCTTGAATTTTTTCAGCAAATCTTGAGCATATTTTCTTTGACATACAAATATACCATCTTCATTTTGTATGACTTCTAGCCCAAGAAAATACTGCAGTAGGCCCAAATCTGTCATCTCGAACTCCTGCTTCATGGAGTCTTTGAATTCAGTCAGGAGTTTTTGTGAAGAACCGACATATATAATGTCGTCCACATACAAGCAAACCACAATGAAGTTTGCTTCACCTTGCCTTTTGATGTATAAGGTTGGCTCATTCTCGCTTCTCACAAAATCATTTTTTGTGAAAAATACATCAATTCTGCTATACCATGCTCTAGGTGCTTGCTTTAATCCCTACAAAGCCTTCCTTAACCTATAAACTTTGCGCTCTTCCCCTTCTTTGACAAACCCAACTGGTTGCTCTACATAAACTTCCTCTTGCAATTTCCCATTTAGGAAAGCATATTTCACATCAAATCGAAACACAAATAGATGAAATTGAGCAGCTAATGCTAAGAAAACTCTTACAGTTTCGAACCTTGCTACTGGAGAATAAGTTTCTTCATAGCCAACCCCTTCAACTTGAGCGCATACCCTTTTGCAACAAGCCTCGCCTTGTATTTTTTGATGCTACTATTTGTATTGAACTTAGTCCTAAACACCCATTTAAGACCAATTGCTTTCTTCTCAGCAGGTAGATCAACAAATTCCCATGTTTCATTCTTTTGGATTGATCTAATTTCATCCTCCATTGCAATCTGCCACCCGGGTTTGACTGTTGTTTCATAAAAATCAGCTGGTTCAGTTGCTACAAGTGCAAACCCATATGTCTGGTAGATCTCCTCTAAGGTTTTCATCTTTCTTGGTAGAGAGTCTCCTGATGACTCAGACTCTAAATCTGTGTTGTTTGATGTTTCTGAGGATAGTGGACTTGCTGGTGGAGAAGACTGCTGACTTCCATCTTCTTCACCTTGATTCTGCCGATGCTGTGGTTCAATTGAGTCTTCAAATGTGAACTCTTTTTGATAATTTTTCTGCAATGATCACTCCCAAACTGTATCTTCGTTAAATATTACATTTCTACTTATAATCACCTTGCCATCTACTGGATTGTACAATCTGTACGCCTTTGACTGAGTTGCATAACCAATAAATATGCATTTCACAGACTTTTCATCAAGTTTAGTCCTTAAATTTACCAATGCATATGCTATACAACAAAAAATTATGAGAAGACTTACATAGGGCTTTCTCCCCCTCCACGCTTCATATGGAGTTCTGTTTAGAACTGCCCTTGTTGGTGATATATTGAGAATGTATACTGCTGTAGCCACTGCCTCACTCCACAATTCGTTTGCAAGCCCTCTTGCCTTTAGCATACTTCTGGCCATCTCAACCACAATATGATTCTTCCTTTCTGCCACTCCATTTTGCTCTGGAGTGTAGGGGGCTGTTAGTTCTCTCTTTACACCTTGAACTTCACAAAACTCATTGAACTCCTTAGAGGTAAACTCCCCTCCTCTATCAGTTCTTAACCCCTTCAGCACCTTTCCACTTTGATTCTCAACCATGACTTTGAACTTCTTGAAGTTCTCAAAAGCTTCTGATTTGGACTGCAGAAAGAACACCCAACACATTCCGCTAAAATCATCAATAAACAGAAGAAAGTACCTACTTCCTCCCAAAGATTTTGTCTTCATTGGTCCACACAAATCAGCGTGTACCAGTTCAAGGCAGTCACTTGCTCTCCATGCTTTTCCTGATGGGAATGAGCCTTTAGACTGCTTTCCATAAATGCACCCTTCACACAAATCCAATCCACCAATCTTTGGCAGACCATTCACCATTCCTTTGTTGCTTAAAAACTTCAACCCTTGCACATTTAGATGCTCATATCTTAGATGCCAAAGTCCTGCTTTGTCATCCATCCCCTTTCACAACAAGTACTGTACTAATGTTCTTAATCAAATCCAAAGAAAACATTTTGTTAGTTCCCATGGATGTTTTGGCTACTACCTCAGTCTTCTTGTCTATTACCTCGCAAGACTCATTATCAAAAACCAAAGAGAAGCCACAGCACAATAACTGACCAACACTCAGTAAATTGTAAGCCAGAAGAGGAACATATTGAACATTGTGCAACAGTTTCATGTTCCAATTCCTTCTATTGTCAGTTGCTTATCATCACCAAGCCTGAGCTTACTCTTTCTTGTTTCATCTAGATCTTTGAGCATGTCTTTGTTACTTGAAATGTGGTTTGAACAACCACTGTCAATATACCAGACATCATTCCTCGATTCTTGTACTCCTTCTCTTCTGAGAAATAGCCTTTCCTCTTGCTCAACTACATTTGCCTTTGGATCTTGTTTCTCTTATGCCTGATCCCGTTCTTTTTGCCAGCATTGTGCTTCCTTAGCTTATGACCCTTCTTATTGCAGTAATACACTAGTAGAATAATACCCTTTCGCACCGGTTGCAAACCCCCCTTTAGCATCGTTTTCTGTAGGTTCCCCTAGCACTGGCGTTATAGATAATATACTTTAACACCGGTTGTGAAACCGGTGCTGAAGATTAATTTTACACCGGTTGCGAATTGTAACCGGTGCTAAAAGGTTATCTTTTAACACCGGTTACGAGATAAAACCAGTGCTAAAAGGTGACCTTTGGCACCGGTTACAACTTACAACCAGTGTTAAAGGATTACCTTTTCCCATCAGTTTTAGTTTACAACCGGTGCTAAATTGTTATCTTTTTCAATAACCAATTTATTCCATTTAAGAAAAATAAATGAAACCGTAAATCCATGACTAAAAATCAACGCCAAATTTTGGACAGCTTCGCCAATATCCAACTCACTTAAATAATTGTGGACAACGTCAAAAGTGAGTATATAATCTCAAATATCATCCAATAAAGTTAAGTCAAAACATCCCTATTCTTACTATTCTTACACAATTTAGACTTCTTGATGGCAAACACTTTTCTTAGGTAGACTAAATGACGTCGATACATTTTTGAGCCCGAAATTCGCGAACTACATCCATATCTTCAGCCGTCGTTCTTGACTTCTAAACACACTACATAAGTGAAAAAGAATTATAATAATAATGGATTAGTGATATTGTCTTCAAATATAGGTAACAACAAAAAATTATTAATACAAAGAAAGTACCTCCACTAACCTCTTTTTACTCAAATAGTAGGATACACTTATGTCATACACAGGGCCGTCTCAAACCTATAGGACGCCCCGAGCAAAACGATCGAGAAAATTGGGCCCTTATATACGAACGTCTATAAATTTTTACTAACATTATTATCCTAATTCCTAGCTCATAATGTTACTCCTAATGAATTTAGGTCCATACTAAATAAACTTATACTCTTATAGTATTAATTCATGGTAAAAATATGCTAAAAATTTGGATAGTTCTTTTATTTACCTCACTGGTAAGTCTCCTTGATCGTCTACTCCATCAAGTATACCTTCTACTCCCAAGATTCTAGTACACGCGCTAACAAAATGTCTCGCGCAGTCATTTATGAAACCTACAACGGAAAACCCACTCATCAATACAAAATGCAAAGATTAGATTAATTCTACAAAAAAAAGAACAATAAGATAATGAAGCATTTGGTGAACTTAAGATTGTAAGTCGTTAACCTCATGAGGTAGTTAAGATTGTAAGACGTTAACTTAAGATAAGAACAATAATGATACTAGTGTAAAGACATTGCATATGAACTCTCGAGGTAGTTAATTAATGCTAATATAATTAAGTGAAGCGGACTAGCTAGCTAGTGACTACTATGTTAATTTATCGAGGGACGCATAATCATGAGCAAGCTAAGAAAAAATTAGTGTAGTGATTGCATTGATTAAAAAATAAATAATGTTGTGATTATACTCCGTAATTAAAACAACCAATTAATATGCTCCCAGGGTGTTTTTCCTTTTAAGGAAACAAACAATCAAGAAAAAATAGCACAAAAATTAATAGTGCAGATAGTGAGTACGCTAGATGGCTGCAAGAAAGTTAGCAGTAAGGTCAAGGGCTCAAAACATGGCTTTCGGGAGTAATTAGAGCATGATTTCTTTCATAAAAACTTTGTGTAAACCCAGGCAAATCTACGGAGAAGAAAAGATTGAGTTCAAATTGTCCATCCGGGTCATAAAATTATCACACAAAGATCAATAACACAACCGTCATTTAGCGCCGCAACCACTACTGGAAATCACAATAGACTATCCCCAAAAACCGTTTACTCTTTGTAGACACCCACATTTTGCCTGCTAGTGTCTATAGCAGTTCCCGACAAAACACCCGATGATGATCAGACGTCAACGTGACTTAATATGCTCGAATACGGACTCGGAATCAATAGTATCCGACGTGGGCTTTTAGCGGAGTGCAAATCTCTCAAAACCGACCTCAAATCCAGGCCCAGTGGGTCGTTCCCAATAAAATGGGACTAATTTGGGCCAAAATCGACACCAAAAATAAATCCCGTCTTTTGACGACCGGGTCAAAACCCGGTCAAAGACGAACCCGTCACATAAATCAGCCAAATTCAACTTCTCGAAACTAGCGCACAAATCTAAATTCAAAAAATCAATCAAATCAATCAAGTCAAATCCTTCCTAAAATATCTCGATTCACTTAATCCACTCGATCGAGTGGATTGACCCACTCGGTCGAGTGGAGCGTCATTCAGCAGATCAAGCCCGTTTTGAAGGGCACTCGATCGAGTGCACTAGGGCCACTCGATCGAGTGACCCTAGGTCGGGGGGTAAAGCCTATAAATACCCCCTTAACCCCATTCATTTCACAAGTTTTTTCAACCTACATTCACCCTCATACTCTTCACAAACAAGATTTTCCCATGCTAAAAACCCTACACTTCTACCCTAATCCATCTTCATCACTTCAATACTACAAATCCTAAGCAACCTTAGTCTAAAAACCGAGTTAGCATCCCTCGTAAAACCGATACACACACATACATACAATCAAACTCGAGATCAAAACTCGCCAAAGACCCGAGAGCATCCTCTCCCTAACCATACACACCCTAACTCACCCTACATATCTCGACACTCCCGCGCACACGCCGCTACTACGAGTTCGTTTCCGAGGCCATTAAGCATGTAGGTTGAGGGTGTAATTCAAATCCCGACATCTCTTTCTCCCTTCCTCTTTTTCGTTTCTTTTATATATATTTGTATTATTATTATTATTATTATTATTATTATTATTATTATTATTATTATTATTATTATTATTATTATTATTATTATTATTATTATTATTATTATTATTATTATTATTATTATTATTATTATTATTATTATTATTATTATTATTATTATTATTATTATTATTATTATTATTATTATTATTATTATTATTATTATTATTATTATTATTATTATTATTATTATTATTATTATTATTATTATTATTATTATTATTATTATTATTATTATTATTATTATTATTATTATTATTATTATTATTATTATTATTATTATTATTATTATTATTATTATTATTATTATTATTATTATTATTATTATTATTATTATTATTATTATTATTATTATTATTATTATTATTATTATTATTATTATTATTATTGTTCCGGTTAAGGAATCAATTAACCCGACTTCGGATTCGGGTCGTAAGTTCAATATGTTGATAATTGCTCGCCTGATTTCCTTTAGTCTCTCCTTTCTCCCACTCCGGTGATCAGACCTCCCCGGCGGATTTGAGCCTGCTCCCTGCACAGTGAACGCACAGGGCCTCGGAGGTTGTCCGAGGGAACCCTCTCCGATGCCTAAGTCAGTCTGTGAAATGCCTTGATGAACCTAGTTCGTGAGGAGCTAGGTGGCGTTTTTGTAGAGTGAGAGTCTAGAGAGAGAAAATCCGACCCCCTCTATGTGGGAAATGGGTGGGTATTTATACCTTCCCACATGAGAGAGAGGGGGGGGGGGGGGGGGGGGGGGAAAGAGAAGAGAAGGAGAATGCGTGGACGAGAGGACAACACGTGGCTTCCCCTCGTCCACCCACTTTCCATTACCTGAGGCGAAATGACGGATGGGTCCTTGGACTCCCCTGCCCGTGCCGGGGGTTAGGGCGCCCTGGAAGAAAGCATGAGGAGAACCTGGAGGCCCTGCTTGGCTGGCAGAAGGCCCTGCTCGGAAGGCGCAGGCCCTTAGGGACTCCCCGTAATCCTTCGCAGGGAGGGTTGACAGATGAGACCGGATTCACCCTGGGGATGACCTGTGGTACTTGGTCGACTCCCATCAATTGGCCCACGCCGGTCAGAGGGAGGCGGGGCCTTCCTCTTGGCAGGCGTCTCTTGAGATGGGGTGCAGTTGACTCTTGAACTCGGGCATTTAATGCACTGCTTGTTCCCGAGGTTGGAATGTTCTTTTAGTGATGATTGCTTTCTATTTCCAGCGGATTTTTGGGCAGTGTGCGGGTGCGCTGATTGGCCGCGCCCCCTATCAAAGTGGTTGTGGCGCCATTTAATGCTTTGGCTACCTTCCGTATAAATTGCAGTTTCCTTGCTGTTTTCACAACCCATCTTCAACCTTTCTCTTCTTCCTTCAGAGAAAATGTCGTGGATTACTAGAGTGCTTTTCTGCCGTGGAGCTCGCGTAGTGGGCCGCCGCTTTGCGGGGCGTTGGAAGCTTAGGTATTCCCGGGCGTCTTTTCTAATTTTGCGTCGTAGCCGGCGATCCCGCGTCCGACATCCCCGAAAGTTCAGGAGGGCTCTTATCAAAGCGGGCAAACGTCCACAGAGGGCTCCTCTAGCTGCTACAAGGTTCAGGCGCTGCCCCCAGGGTGAGGGTTGCTTCGACAGGGGCTGCCATGAATGCTTTCCATGGCTGCACCCCGAGCAATTCGACCCTGATTGCTCGAGTCTGTCCTCTTCTGAGTCGGGCCCTTCTTCTCCCTTGAGGAAGGTTGGCTGCGGCTCTTGTGACGATACCGAGACAGTCCCTTATGGTAGGGACTGGGATGCCAGCAGCCGGGAGTCCGGCGACAGCGACGGCCAGGGCTACTCCTCTGGTCGTGGGGATGATGATGACTCGGCAGATCCCTTCAAAGATTCCGACGATTGGGACTGGGGATCCGACTTTGGAGGGCGTGACAGCCCTGGGGACTACTCCCCGGGCTCTGACGATGACTAGGCCTGCCTGAGGGGTGCACATAATGAGCCGGAAATAGGGGCTCCTTTTGTATTCCTGACTTGCATGCTATGTAACTTGCCCATTTTTTCGGGTTTTCTTTAATTTTAATGAAAAGATCAGGCGACTCGGTTCATATGTGGCACTTTTATTATTTGCTATTATTTGCTTTTTGTTTTTATCATTATTATCTGGGGGGAGAGTGACGTCATCGAGGGAAGGAATGTTCCTGGCGTCTTTTTGCCTTCTCGAGGCTTTCTTGGGATGAGGAGACTAGCTGTTAGAGCTGTGACACGTGGGGGATGACTTGCGGGGTGAGCTTTGCAGAAAAAAGGCGACCCTTCGACTGCCCAGACCTATATAAGCCCATTCCTTCCCCCTAACTCTCTTTTTAGCGTTTTTCAAAATTCGTACCTCCACTTCTTCACTCTCTTTGCTGCTGCGAACTTCTTTCAAGATTTCGAAGGGTGTCTAACTCCGGACCTCTCTCGGCGACGATCACCTTTCTAGGTTAGAATCTTGATTCCAACTCTTAGTTTTTCTTCTTTTTCCTCATATTCTTTCGAGAAATAGAATGTCTCGTGCCCGCGCTCTTACCTTTAGTCCGTCGTCTGGGGGGACGGAGGACAGAAGAGGGGGGAGATCTGACTTTGCCTCTTCCTCTGGGGTTAGGCCCGGCGAGGAAAACCGCCCCGAGGAAGATGGGGGTGCAAACTCACCCGAACCCGCGTCCTTTGACGTCGTCGATTCCGACGATGGTGCGTTGGAGATTGACCCTTCCACCGTCGCCGGCCTTGCTCCCAGGGAAAAGGGAAGAAAATATTTCTTGGACAAACACAAATATCTGGTTCCTTTGAGAACCTACCCTGAGACCAAAAACCGAGACCTAATCTTGGAGAGTAATGCTGCCGGGGAAATTGAAAAGTTCTATAATTTCGGGGAGGGGTACACCGTTATAGTCCCAGGGGAAAAAGATACGGTGTGTTGCCCTCCTGACGGCTGCGTGGCTGTCTACCACAAAAGTTTGGAATTTGGCCTACGATTCCCTCTTCACCCTTTCTTGGAGGAGGCTTTCCAGAGGATGAATGTGGCCATTGCCCAATTGACCGCCTCAGCAATCAGGACCCTGGTGGCTTACACCTGGACCTGCCTCTTCCATGGGGAGGGGCCTTCCGTTGATGCCTTTCGTGCCATGGCTTGGCTGCAAATGGTATCCTCATCAAGGGGGGATGACTCCCCTGGGTACTGGTCCATCCTGAAGTCGAAAAAACACGTTCTGGTCTGGCCGGCCTTAAACAGCCTGAAAGACTGGAAAGATAATTTCTTGTACGTACATAGTGCTTCAGGGTGGCGGATCCCTAGGCATTTTAGGAACCACGTACATACCCGCCTGGAGACCCGTGAGGAATATCACCCGGGTGTTGGGGGAAAAGACTTGAAGGTGAAGCTGAGTCAGGCAGATGAAGAACTGATTAAGAAATTTAAGGTTACTGAGGGGGCTCCTCCCAATGTGCCTGCTTTCTGGCTTCCTCATGCAGACCTTATCACTACGGATGAATATCTGCTCCCGCTGGGTCTGATTCCCGGCCTTGAAGGTAGTTCAGGGGCTTGAATTGGCCTGGTGATTTTTTCTGAGGTTTTCATCCGTTTTCTTAGCTGGCCCTTTTTACCTGTCTTGCAGGTGAGGCTTCTCGCCTTTGGAGCAGGAAGCAGGTGATGAGGCTTGGTCTGACTGAGGAGTTCTTCGTCACTCGGAGAGTCCCCCTTCTTCCTTCCAACTTCAAGAAAGGAGGGAAGAACTTGATGAGGTTTGTGAAGGAGCTCGCTTCTGGTCGACGGCTCCCCTTCCCTCCTCGGCTGAAACCGGCAGCTCCCTCTCCCAATGCTCAGGGCGGGGAGGCTGAAGTTACTTCTGTGGCGACCCCCTCCCATGCTGGCCGCCAGGATGATTCCCCTGCCAGGGCACATGCTTCCCCGGGGTCTCACCCTGCGGAGTCTGAACAAACTGGAGAGAGCGTTCCCCTGATTCGTAGGAGAAAGAGGAGTAGGGAAACTCCGGGGGCTGTGCCCATGGTTGACTTAGAGGCCGATGTGGAGACTCCGGAGGCGAAGCGCCCTGCTCACGACGTCCCGGGCACTTCTCTTCTGGAGGGAAATGCCGAGCTCCACTATGCTGCGGGCGACAGTGTTGACGTATCAGGCTTGCTTGCGGACTCTAGTACTGTTTTGGCAGATCGCCTCATTAAGTCGGTAACCAGCACTTCTCACCAGGTGATCCAGTATATACAGCGTACTTCCAGGGTGTTGCAGGCTTCTGCCGAGCTGGCGGCCCTCAGTCGCCTAAGTGACGAGGAGCTGACTATCACCCCTGGGGCCCCTCCCCCTGATCGCCTGGCCGTGGTTGAAAGGGACGTGACCCTGATTGGGGGCTTGAAGGACCAGCTGTCCAAACAAGAGAGCGAGCTGGAGGAAGTGAAAGGGCAGGCCAACCACTGGAGGCTTCAGGGGGAGCAGGCTGTGAGGGAGGCATCCAAGCTCGAGGTGGAATTGAGGGAGAGCCGCCTGGCAGTGGAGCATGCTGAAAAGTCCCTAGCTGAGATGGAGCATCTCAAGAAGAAAGCAGCTGATCTGGAGGAAGAATTGTCCAAAACCAGCTCAGACTTCAAACTGGCTCAGGCTGGGTGGCAAGATGAGAAAAGTGCCATCCTGAAGGAAGCTGAAGCTGCCTCGGACTTGAGTTTTGAAAATGGGGCTACTTCCTCCTTGGAGCTTGTTATGGAGGTAATCAGGGAAATGTTTCCCGTCTTTGACGAGGACGCATTTCGGAACCTTTATGCTGCCAAGAATGAAGCTTTGGCAGCTGGAACCCCCAAGGAGCCTGCCGGTCCTGACCATGGTGCGCCTGATGCCTAGGCCTTTACTTTTGTGGATAATTTTTGTGCTGAGCCTTAGAATGGCCAGTTTTGTTTGTAATACTTTGACATTTCCGGATCTTTATTTTGGGCTTTTGTTAAAACCGTTCTACTTTTCCCTGGATTAATCCTTGAGTGTTCGCCTTTTCTTTTACTTTCTTTGTTTCCCAGAGTTTGGCTGAGATTTTATACAAGGTTGGGGGGCTTGCCCCCAGTCCTTGTTTGGCCTGTCCCTGGCTCTTGGTCAGAGTCCAGGGGGCCTGCCCCCTGCCTGCCCAGAGGCTGGCAGGGTGGCATTATGCGTTTTTTATACAAGGTTGGGGGGCTTGCCCCCAGTCCTTGTTCGTTTGGCCTGTTCCTGGCTCTTGGTCAGAGTCCAGGGGGCCTGCCCCCTGCCTGCCCAGAGGCTGGCAGGGTGGCATTATGCGTTTTTTATACAAGGTTGGGGGGCTTGCCCCCAGTCCTTGTTCGTTTGGCCTGTTCCTGGCTCTTGGTCAGAGTCCAGGGGGCCTGCCCCCTGCCTGCCCAGAGGCTGGCAGGGTGGCATTATGCGTTTTTTATACAAGGTTGGGGGGCTTGCCCCCAGTCCTTGTTCGTTTGGCCTGTTCCTGGCTCTTGGTCAGAGTCCAGGGGGCCTGCCCCCTGCCTGCCCAGAGGCTGGCAGGGTGGCATTATGCGTTTTTTATACAAGGTTGGGGGGCTTGCCCCCAGTCCTTGTTCGTTTGGCCTGTTCCTGGCTCTTGGTCAGAGTCCAAGGGGCCTGCCCCCTGCCTGCAGGGAGGCGTTTGGATTTTTGTTGGGGGGGCTGTTTTCCTTAGTTCTGGCAACAGGGGGGCCTCCCCCTATTGCCCCCTGCTCGTTTGTGTGTGAAAACGCGAGTTTGAACAGGCAACGAGTATAGACTTTGAGGATCTTTTCATTTCTTCGTAAAAATCTATCACAAGGGTGGTCGGAGCCGTCGACATTCTTTGACCGTTCTCCGCCAATTTTAAAGAAACGAAGACTACTTTAAGATTCTACTTTAGACATAATATTTCTTCAAGGTGTCTGCATTCCAGTGAGCACTCAACTCCTGGCCCTCTAGATTGGCGATCTTATACGTGCCTGGCCCTAAGATTTGAGTTACCTGGTATGGACCCTCCCAATTAGCGCTAAGTTTGCCGTGCTCTCTTGATCTTCCCACGGCCTGTGTCTTTCTGAGGACTAGATCACCCACCTGGAAATTTCGCTGATGCACTCTTTTGTTGTACGCCTTCCTCATTCGTTGCTGGTAGGCGACGATATTGGCGCTGGCTTCCTCCCTTACCTCACCGACCAGATCTAAAGCTTCTGCCATTGCTACCTCATTCTCAGCATGGTCGTATTGTAAGGAGCGCAGGGAGGGGATTCTGGCCTCAATTGGTAATAAAGCCTCTGCGCCATATACCAGGCCGAACGGGGTCTGGCCTGTAGACTCCTTACGGGTGGTCCGGATGGACCAGAGTATGCTGGGGAGTTCGTCGGCCCATCTGCCCTTGAGGTCATCCACCATTTTCTTTAGGCCATTCAAAATTTGTTTGTTGGCTGCTTCTGCCTGCCCGTTGGTTTGAGGGTGGCAGACGGCAGAATAAGCCACCGCAACGCCGTGACCTTCCAGCCATAATCTCAGGGGGTCATTATCGAATTGTCTTCCATGGTCAAACACTAACGTTTTTGGCAAGCCAAACCGGGTGATAATGTTCCGCCAAATCACTTTCCTGACCGCAGGCTCGGTGATGTTAGGCACTGCCTCAGCTTCCACCCATTTGGTAAAGTAATCAATGGCTACGATCAAAAATTTTCTGCCCCCGGTGGCTGCCGCGAAGGGGCCCAATATGTCCATCCCCCACTGAGCGAAGGGGATGGGGGACAGGATCGGCCTGAGCTCCTGAGCCGGGGCATGGATAGAGGGGGCGAAAAGCTGACATTTTCTGCACTTCTGGGTTAAGTCCTTTGCGTCGGCCAGCAGGGTCGGCCAATAGTATCCGGCCCTCAAGGCCTTGTGTGCTAGTGATTTCCCTCCTATGTGATGGCCACATATCCCGGAGTGGATGTCGTCCAGCACTTCCGCCGCCTGATCTGCCCCCAGGCACCTGAGCAGGGGGGACGAGAAAGATTTTTTGTACAGGTCTTCGCCTATCATGACGAACCATGCTGCCCTTACTAGCGTTTTTCTTTTCTGTGCAGGGTCGGTTGGTAGGACTCCGTGTTTTTTGAACAGGATGATGGGGGTCCTCCAGTCTTCAGGCCCCGCTTCCTCTACCGCACCAACGGTTGGACAGGGGGCGGTAGATTTCTCTTGGACGACGTCCACCCATACTGACCTTCTTATATCCTGCAGGCTGGAGCTGGCTAGCTTTGACAGGGCATCCGCTCTGTGATTCTGAGATCGTGGGATCTGTCTGATTTCGTATGACTTTAAACCTAATTTGTTCCGGTTAAGGAATCAATTAACCCGACTTCGGATTCGGGTCGTAAGTTCAATATGTTGATAATTGCTCGCCTGATTTCCTTTAGTCTCTCCTTTCTCCCACTCCGGTGATCAGACCTCCCCGGCGGATTTGAGCCTGCTCCCTGCACAGTGAACGCACAGGGCCTCGGAGGTTGTCCGAGGGAACCCTCTCCGATGCCTAAGTCAGTCTGTGAAATGCCTTGATGAACCTAGTTCGTGAGGAGCTAGGTGGCGTTTTTGTAGAGTGAGAGTCTAGAGAGAGAAAATCCGACCCCCTCTATGTGGGAAATGGGTGGGTATTTATACCTTCCCACATGAGAGAGAGAGGGGGGGGGGGGGGGGGGGGAAAGAGAAGAGAAGGAGAATGCGTGGACGAGAGGACAACACGTGGCTTCCCCTCGTCCACCCACTTTCCATTACCTGATGCGAAATGACGGATGGGTCCTTGGACTCCCCTGCCCGTGCCGGGGGTTAGGGCGCCCTGGAAGAAAGCATGAGGAGAACCTGGAGGCCCTGCTTGGCTGGCAGAAGGCCCTGCTCGGAAGGCGCAGGCCCTTAGGGACTCCCCGTAATCCTTCGCAGGGAGGGTTGACGGATGAGACCGGATTCACCCTGGGGATGACCTGTGGTACTTGGTCGACTCCCATCAATTATTATTATTATTATTATTATTATTATTATTATTATTATTATTATTATTATTATTATTATTATTATTATTATTATTATTATTATTATTATTATTATTACTAACCGCTAACACTAACTTTTTATTTATTTTGTATACTAACATTTTATTTATGTATCCTAACACTAACTTTTATTTTTTGTATACTAACACTTTAATTCCGTATTCTAACATCTAACATTATTATACCGTGTATATATACATACTAATATCAAAATCTCGGTTTGGAATACGTTTGACTATGACAATCGCCTAAAGTCCATCTAATTTCTTTACGAGTAACGACGGAGGTGGCGCCCTTTCGAGGAGCGCCGCCCCAATGTGCTCAAGGACGTGATGTGATCGTGATCGGTCATAGTTGAACGTATTTGATCCCATTTCCAAGATTAGTGCGGAACCCGTTGAGGCGAAAACCGACATCACATAATCCTTTAGGATTAGTATCGATGTCGTGACGCGGAGGACTATAATTTCGTCACTAATCAAACTTTTCAATCACATAATAGCATATTTCATAAAATCCCGATAACGGTCTCATAATCGTCTAATACACGTTTATGACATCGAGAACCGAGTTGAATTTAAATAATGCAATATTTTTATTGAACTCGGTCAATTATCGAATTCAAACAAATAAAAATGAAACGAGCCATGCCTCGTACATGGGGCACTCGATCGAGTGCCATGGGCCACTCGATCGAGTTGGACCCCAAAAATTGGGCAGTAGCTGCTTCGAGTACGCACTCGATCGAGTCCATGCCATGACTCGGTCGAGTGGGTCCTGTAACCCAGAAATCCGAGAGCTTCAATGCAACATTTGAGCCTCGTCATTTTTTTACGACTTTTAGTCGACACGTGTAAAGTCAATCACGTGATCCTATTTTTCAAAACTCATGCATATCACGACACTTAAAACGACTTTGATCGACGGTCTCGCACTATTAATTTTGTGTCGACGACTCTTTAGTCGTATCCGACACATAATTAATTTAGACCCCATTTTTCGAGGTGATAAGTCGGGACAAGGCATCGAGGTTCGAGATCGGGTTAGCACCACACCTAGGTCTCGAACCTCCGTCCTTTCATTAATATGCAATATAATGCGTAATTAATTAAAGTTCGTCCGTCTATCTAATTCACGATCTAGTGTGCATTTATTATATACGGGTCGTGTATTTATTTATCACTCTTCTCATTTTATTCAATTATTCTATTTTATTGCTCGTTGTATTGTGAATTCCGGGTTGTATTCCGCCCGTGTAATTTGTAATTTATTTACGAGTTTTCTATTTTTGATGTTTGCCGTTTATTTATTTAAATGAACATCACATGCTAAATCACTTTGACGTGAATCAAGATGCATTAAATGACGTAGCTCACACATAATTCACATGTTTAGCTAAAACGCTGTTTGCATATCATTTAGTCGTTTTACTAGCGCGCGTACACGAACACGAACGATGTCTTAGTAGAGGCCGCCATTGTGCGGGCGGGGTTGGGTGTCCTTAGTGGGCTTCCCAACACGTACCCTTACCCCTTACTCAGAACCTTTGGTTTCCGGATGTCCGAAACCCATGGCGCACGAGAGTCATTTTATATACGAAAGCCGGTGTAAACGGTATCGATATAACAATGCAAAGGGATGAGCCCCATAAACTCTGAAATCGAAGTGGGCTTACTTTGTGTATAGCCCATGACGACATAGAGTGGGCTTGTATGGTTCCGAATAACCACAAAATTCAGTGGCGACTCCATTTTGACTTAAATTTCGAACCCAAGAACAATCTTACCACGAGATTCATTCGCCTACCCAAACCCGCGCTTCGCCGCGTCGGGGTGGACCTACGTCATGTCCACACTCTTACATTACCACACATATTATATTATTGGGTAAGACGGTTGAATAACTAATTACGAGTACATTAGTGATTACCCTAAAAAAAGGTGGGCTTTAGATTAGAGTAGAAAAAAATAATTCTGGCTCGGGCACAACCAACAAAAGAAGAAGATGAAGAAGAAGAAGAAACCTTGAAGATGAGAAGGTGAAAGTGTAGAGCTGTTGAGTTTCTAATATAAAGGAGAAGGAGGGAAGTCAGATTGCTGAGCAGGAGCGGAGCAAACCCCATCTGCTGCTACAAACGCTACTGTAATGCTCCAATCTGAAATCATTGAATATAACATAACATATGAAATGATTTGAGTATTTGAGTGAGTCGAGTGAGTGCGTGGGTGGGGATGATAAAATATACTCCGTGATTAGAGACTTCGCTTCTATTTTATTCAGTATTAGAAAGACGAAAGTCGTGCCAAATATTATCAAATATTCCAACGTAATATTATCCACTAAAAGCCTCAGTTATGTTATGTATAACTGATAAAACACTTTGCCCTTATTAAAGCATCACTGCCTGATATAACAAGTAGCATATCTCAAACTAAAAAGTGAATATTAACAGGAAAATGCATATACAGAGCAGTTTATGCACGAGCAGAGTCAATACTTGAGAATCGTGACCTTTTGCAGCTACAAAAAGACCACCGACATGAACCAAAGGAAGGCAATACTCATCTATACAAAACAAAAAAAGAATTGAAAAACTATGAGAAAAGATACAAGGAAATTCAAGATGCAATTGAATAAATCAATAGAGTTACGTGTTCACCTAAAACCCTCAATTCTGCAACAACCCTATCACAATTAGACTAACACAATTAGACCTACTAGCCAACTATGGGACGGTCTTACACACGAAATCAATCAATAAATCAGCATACTGTAAAAAGGTTCTGTTCTTTATTACTACTAATTCAATCATCCACTAGAAAAATCGCATAATAACATAAAGTTGAAGGAATTCAACTTGACCGCAACATGTTTGTAACAAAACAATAAGAAAAATTGAAACAACTTAATCAAAATCGACAACCCTACACGTACTAAAAATTAACCCTAATTCAAAATTGATATAATCTGTAAACTCATCAATATAATCTGTAAACTCATCAACAATTGAAAAAAAACAGCCCCAAAATCGGAAGAGGTCGTCGATTTGCCCCAAAACAAATTGAAGAATTAAAAAATAAAAACCCTAAATAACATACTTGGTGGAGGTCCTCGGTTTACCAGACTTCGGCCAGTGGTTAGGGTTTGGTCGTCGAAGGAGGTCGTCGGTCGCTGGTGGTTTGGTCTGGTGTTCGGTTTGGGTTCGCGAAGAAGAAGACAAGGGTGGGTTTGTGTATTTGCTGATATATGATGTAAGGAGAAGATAATTGGGTTTGTGTATGAATATAATGTTACTGCTGGGGTAATATTATTTGGGTACCTTTCCCATCGGTTCTAATATAAACCGATGTTATTGGGTACCCTTTCACACCGGTTTCACTTTACAACTGGTGTTAAATGGGTTATAATTCTTTTACCCAACCCTTTCACACCGGTTTATTATGTACAACCGGTGTGAATGTACTACTTATAAATTTTTAGCATCGTTTTTCTTACAACCGGTGTCTTATGGTAGGTGTCGTTGGTGTTTTTTCTACTAGTGATAGCACTTAATGGGTGACTTTGATCTTGGCGACCCTCCTTGAGATTGATCTCTTTCATTGGTCCCCTGACCTCTGCTTAGGAAATAAGTGCCTTGCAATTGTCTTTTTGGATCTCGAATTGGTTTCCGACCTGAATCTGTTTAATTAGGAAAGTTTCCTAATTAATATCTGATTGATTAGAGTTTCCTAATCAATATCTGAGTATGTATCTGACATAAGATTTTCTATTGTATAGGGTTTCCTAATATGTTTAGGGTTTCTGTTTAGGTTGAGAGTAGTATATAAACTCTCATACCTCTACCCTAGAAATGATGATATCAGTCTGAAATCTGTAACCTCTCCTCAAATTAATAAAACTATCCCCTCCTTCTGCCCGTGGACGCTAACAGGTTGTTAATGAACCACGTAAATCTGTCTGTCTCTCGATTTTACGTTCTTATTTTGTTTGTCTTTCTCTTCCGTTACAACAAACTGGTATCAGAGTTTCAGGTTAATTTGATCTGTGAGAAAGATGTCTGTGATGAGCTTTAAAATTGAGATATTCAATGGGAGGAATAGTTTTAGTCTGTGGCAAATCAAGATGCGGGCGTTGCTGAAACAACAGGGACTGTGGGCGCCACTCGTGAAGAAGAAAGACGACACAGTCACCGCTGAGATGGCCGTTCTGGAGGAGAAGGCACATTCAACAATATTGTTGTGTCTATCTGATGATATCATCACTGAAATCGCGGAGGAAGAAACCGCGACGGGTCTGTGGGGAAGGCTTGAAATTCTATACATGACGAAGTCCTTAACCAACAAGTTTCTTTTGAAGCAACGTCTGTTCAGTCTGAGAATGCAGGAAGGTATGCCTCTCCGAGATCATCTTGATCAGTTAAACACAATATTATTAGAGTTGCGTAATATTGATGTTAAAGTAGAAGATGAGGATGCCGCATTAATTCTGTTAGTATCTTTACCGTTGTCGTATGAGAATTTTGTTCAATCTTTCATCGTTGGTAAAGATACAATTACTTTAGAGGAGGTCAGATCGTCCCTCCATTCTAGAGAACTGCGCCATAAGGCGGCTGATACAATTACTGATAATCAGGCTGCAGAGTTAGTAGCCAGTGGGGGTCAGGGACAGGGAAAATCGAGGAAGAATAAATCTGGTTCTGGTACTCATGTTTCTAAAGGTCCACAACCCAATGATATCTGTCATTACTGTAAAGAGAAGGAACATTGGAAATTCGATTGTCCCAAGAAAAAGAATGAACAGAACACATCTGGTACTGCTGGTGTAGCAAATGTAGACTCTGAGGAAGATGATTATGCTCTAGTTGCTGAGAAGGTCACAGATCACGCTGATTCGTGGATCCTAGATTCGGGAGCTTCTTACCATATATGTTCGCGCAGGGAGTGGTTTTCAACGTATGAACAGATAGACGGGGGCAATATTTCTATGGCCAGTAATGCTGTCTGTAAAGTAGTTGGAATTGGCTCAATCAAGATTAGGACAAATGATGGTAAATTCTGCACGTTGAATGGAGTTAGACATGTTCCGCTGATGACAAAGAATCTGATATCCTTGAGTCGGTTAGACAGGAAAGGTTTCAGCTTTCAAGGTAAAGGTGGAGTTCTGAAAGTCTGCAAGGGTTCAAACGTGGTTCTGAAAGGTACCAAGCGCGGTACTTTATATCATCTTCAAGGATCTACACTGTCTGGTTCTGTTGCTGGTGCATCCTCTGATGGTGAAAGAGGGATGCAAACTCTGTCTGATCTGGCTCCGTATAGCAAGTTCCAACACTGTTTGGACTTGCTACAACTTGGAAGTATCTGATTGCCCTTTGTTGGGCAATATCTGAGGCAGGAGGGGGGGAGGAGTTTTATTTATGGTACATCTGACATTCGTTGGAGTGCATCTGGAACATCTGTCTGATTGAGGAGATTTCTGATACATCTGATCTGCTGACATTCTTTGGAGTGCATCTGGTACATCTGATCTGGCATTCGTTGGAGTGCATCTGTCTGATCTGTTTGTGAGACAATTCAAGTCAAGGTGGAGATTGTTAGGAAATAAGTGCCTTGCAATTGTCTTTTTGGATCTCGAATTGGTTTCCGACCTGAATCTGTTTAATTAGGAAAGTTTCCTAATTAATATCTGATTGATTAGAGTTTCCTAATCAATATCTGAGTATCTGACATAGGATTTCCTATTGTATAGGGTTTCCTAATCTGTTTAGGGTTTCTTGTAACACCCCGTTATTTTCCGAGTCAATTATAAGGCGTTACTGGTCTATTTTATTTAAATCGGGTTATTAAGTCGAGAAAAGTATTTTCAATGTCTTTAAGTATTTTGGGCCTTCTTATTATAAATCGGTATTGAATCTTTTAAAAAGTGAAACGTTATTTTATAAGATCGACTTTGTATCGGGACTGAATTTGATTCAAACACACAAAAAAAAAAAATAATAAATAAATTCTATTTTAAAAACCCTACGGAATCCCCATTACCCCCACCATCATTCATTTACTCACCCTTAATGCCACACACACTACTACCCTTTTTCCTCTGTTTCTTCTCCGTTTTCAACCTTTTGATCATTATCGTGAAATCAGTTCTTGATATTTACTTACACCAACGCGTTTAACATCCTCCTTCGTCTAAGTTGTAAGTTTCTTAATCAATTGTCCTTTTATTCCTTATAATTAGTGGATCAATTATATTACATAGTACTCTGTATATCTTAATATTTCTATGTCCGATACTTTTCCTTTTGTTTTTGGTTAAAATTGTTTTCTCGTCATAAATTAACGATTATGTGAGTATGTAACGTTCGGGCAGAAATTTGGGTTGCGGTGTCGGGCTTGCAAATTTTCGTGGGGGTCACCAATGTGTCGTATTTTGGATTTAGCTTGTCTCTGATTAGTAATTTAAGTTGATGGTGAAGTATTAGATTGATGTTGATGGTCCGGCAACTTGGCAAGTGTAAATGGAAGAAAGAAAACAAGAAGAAGTGGTGTTTATGACAGGAACACTAATTGGAATTTGCTTGGGCAATTAACGGAATTACATGAAAATAAGAAGGGGTTTGGGAGAATTAATTATTTAGGTCCTTGATATTAAGGGAGGTTGAGACTTGAGAGTGTAGATAAATTTAATACTTGACGTTGAATAGACGGTTCGGTGACTAGAGGGTATTCCGATTATTTGATGTGAGTCTGAGTATCGATATTTTGACCGTTATTTGCGAGCTAGTTAATCAATATCTTCTTAGTCGATGTAATGAGTTAATACCGTCTTGACATTTATTAGTTGAAGGGTTGAGTTATTGAATCATTTATATCATTTGTAGCTATTGGGTTCGAGGAGAAAGAATTTGTGGATTAATACTAGTTGAGTTTGACCGTCTTGAGAGGTAAGGACGTTTTACCCTTTTCACTTTTAAGTAAAGAGCATGTTCGGATCAAAATATATTTTTATAACGGTTTTGTAAATTATTTCGTCGATCGTTAATATTTCTATAATACTCGTAATGTTTGGATATTGAACTTTGTGACACGACTCACATATTGGTACTATTTTGGTAAAAATTTTAGTAACTTATAACAGACTCTGGGAGTTCTGTTGGTCTAGACGGTTTTAAGGTGCGTCTAAGACGTTCCTGGGACTTTGTCCCGAAATTATTTTTGAGTGAGGATTGTCCGACCCTCACTCGCTAGGGAGTTAGACTTTCTCCTTTGACAGTTTCATCCTACTGACTGTCCAAATGTGAGAGGTGCGCACTATTATGAGTCTAGCTAAGCACAGGTGGTTACCTCTAGACCGTGCAAGGGTAGGACCTTGGCACACAGGTTGCGAAATATATATATTTTGGTTGGTTTGGTTTTGACTACTCTTTTATGGTATTTTGGTATTTAAATGGTGATTTTAACTCCGATTTCAGTTTACTATAAATTATTATTATTATTATTATTATTATTATTATTATTATTATTATTATTATTATTATTATTATTATTATTATTATTATTATTATTATTGTTATTGTTATTGTTATTATTATTATTTCACGATTTATTTTATTATTATATTTTTACTCAGCTTTGCTGACGTCCTTTTTGTTTTGGGTCGTTCCCCCGCTGGAACCTGTACCTATTTGTATTTTTGGGTACAGCTGATAGGTACACTTGAATTGTTGCATGGGTGCATTCTGGTGTCGGGTTATGCTGAGCGAGGAAAGACTTTTATAATTTAACTTTGACTACAAACTATTTACATTATTATTGGATTTATTGGGTTGCTATTGTTTTAAACCGTTTTGGATTTTGTAAGACTTAAAGACTTCCGCTGCAACGTTTTCAATTTAATTAGCTATCCGATTCCTATTTTATTTATTATTATTATTTATTTATTTTCCTTGCACTTGGCTCCGTAAGCTAAGTGTGGAGTAACAGCTTTGAGTTTTCCGTTTTGGTTTATTATTTTGGTTGCGAAAATTTAGGGCTGTTACATTTCTGTTTAGGTTGAGAGTAGTATATAAACTCTCATACCTCTACCCTAGAAATTATGATATCAGTCTGAAATCTGTAACCTCTCCTCAAATTAATAAAACTATCTCCTCCTTCTGCCCGTGGACGTAGCTAACAGGTTGTTAGTGAACCATGTAAATCTGTCTGTCTCTCGATTTTACGTTCTTATTTTGTTTGTCTTTCTCTTCCGTTACAACACTTCTCTTCCTCTGCGACCTCCTCTACCTCTTCCTTTCCAGGATTGCTAACCAGCTCTTTCATTTGAGGATTCATTCCTCGATTTGAAAGCTTTCTCCTCTTTCTTTTCTGATGATCTGTTGAGCCTTTCTTCATGAGCTTGCAGTGAACCCATCAACTCATCAAAGGTATATGTTGCCATATCCTTTGACTCCTCTATTGCTGCTACAACATACATGATCGTATTTTGGTGTTAAACTCCTTAACACCTTGCCAAGTACATGCTCACTGATCATTTTTTCTCCGTAGGACTTCATTTGCTGCACAATATAGGAGACTCTTGACCGGAGAAATCTTGTATTGACTCCTTGTCTTTCATGAGAGTTGTCTCAAACTTCCTTCTTAGCGATTGCAATCTAACTGTTACAACTTTCTTGTCTCCTAGATACTCTTGTTTCGGAGTATCCCATGCCTGCTTTGAAGTAGTAGTAGAGGCGATCCTTGGGAAGACATCATCATTCAAAGCCTGTTGGATCATGAACAAGGCTTTGGAGTCTTTCTTTCTCTTCTCTCTCAACTGTTGGTCTTCTTCTGCAGCTGGATTAGCATCTTCAAAGCCATCCTCTACTAGACTCCACAACTCCTGTGACTTAAATAGTGTCTGCATTTTCAGACTCCAAAACTGATACTTAACACCAGTAAAGACAGGCAGTTGTGACATTGAACTAGCTCCATTGTTCTGCATTATGAACAATTACAACCACAGAGTTCTTGAACCTTGAACCTGGGTGCTCTGATACCAAATTTGTTGGATATTTGTGAGGTTTTGATGCAATGGAAAAGGAATTGATCTACTTAATTATATTGAAAGTGAGAACTACATCCTTAAATAATGCTAGACTCCACTAATAAGGTTAACTAATAACCCCTCAACGTACATGATAAGAAAGTGCCTGAAACTTAGGAGCATTACTCCTTCAAAGACTGAAACAGAAAGCAACAGCAACAACTACATTATTCCTCTAGTTTTTTTGGACATGTTCCTACGACTCATTCAAAGGAAGTATTTGGATCATAATTCAACAGAGGAAACCATAGTGAGGGAAAGGCGAAAAACTAAAACCAGAAAAAGCCATCACAATCCACTAGTAGTGCGTGGTATTGACTGAGGCGGTGGGGTAGGGAAACACCAGCGGCGATGCTCAGGCGAACTGTGGGAGAGTAGAAGGACCAACCGGAGGAGAAAAGGTGGTAGATTAGTCGGAGATAGGTCAAGAAATGACCCTGCTATCTCTGGCCAGAGGTGGAGATCGGTGCTGAGAGTTGGTGAGCAGGAGGGTGGCGGCTGGTGAAGTAAGGTTTGAGAAGTTTTGTTTAGAGTGAAGTTGGAGGATTTATAGTTTAGAGAGAAAATTTAGAGTGAGAATAGAGTGTTCAACTACACTACTTAAACATATGTAGTGAAGCAACAACCTTGAACTATTGTATGGAAGAACAAAAAGGTAGTGCAAGTATGTAGGAAGTACGTAGTAGTTACGTACGTTATGATTATTTAATTTAAATTTAATAATGTCATTCAAATATGCTTTTCTTTGCGTTGTACATTGGTTTGAAAGCAAGCAACGCATCATAAAGCAGCCTAAGTACAATAATACATGATACCAATCGACCTCTTCTTAATGGTATAAGCTAAGGAATACTCGTACAATATAATGGTGATCGAGGTTTTAAATCACCATATCAGTTTTATTATTAAATGGAACTACGTACTAAATCTGGGAACAATAATTGTTCTAACAAACACATTCTTAAGTCTCTCTTCTATGCATTGCATGCATTTGATCTTAAACTTGTCTCTCCCACACGGCGTAGTTATTTCCGTAGGTAGAAACTTTGAAGTTGGATGGAATGAGATTACCAAGATCGTTCCTTGTTCCAAGCTTCACGATAATCTTTGCATCAATCATCGCGACGTACAGATCAGCGTCTGATGCCATTATATTCACATTACTTGCTTCTGTTATGCCATTTCTCGTCCGCAATGAGCTCAATCGTATAATTTCTTCCTTCAAACCCCACTCGAAGAAATGATCGTAGAACTGCACTCATGCGAAAACAAGTACTCCGTAATTAATAAGAAATTATTATAATTATTTTGGAATAAAGAGTGATTACGTACGTACGTGAATGCATGCATGCATGCATATAAGAAGATGACGTTAGGATGGACTTACAATGGAGGGGACTCCCGGATGTGTGAGAATATAAGCGTAACCTTGCATGACTTTATCGGAAGGAAATGGCCACAACTTCTGAGTAGATCCGGTATCATGGTTGTCGATAAAGGTGACTGCGTTTCTAGGCATTATTCCGATGAGACCACTCGGCCTACCATTTGAGTCCTTCAATCTCCACAACTCTCCTTGAACAGCTGCCTGAAGAATACCTTTAGTAGTGAAATCAAATACACTAACGACACCCCCGCCCGCGGCCTGGACCCATCCGGCCAGCACGTTCCTTGGCCCGTCTTGGTTGTAGTCGGGTCTACCATCGGAGTCATAGTTGATGGGCGAGTCCCAGTACTCGCCCACCACAAAGTTAGGCGACGTCTGCTGCACGTAAGTTTTGGTAATGCTAGGCGCATATCCCCTCACGAAATCAAATCTCCATCCGCCATCGAATCCAACTTCGGACTTGAGCCAATTCATCCAATCAATCAGGTCCTTCTGGACTCTAGGGTTAAGGTGGTCGATATCTGGAGCCGCTCCATACGCGGCTCCAGTGTCTAAATTTCCGCTGCCATCTGAGTATTGAGTGTCGTCCCTACAGATGGCCCAGGGACCCCAGTCTAGGCGATCATCGGGGGTGCCTCCTTCGAAAATGCAGTAGATTCCTCTTCCGTCCTGCTTGTCAGCACATCTATGGTTGATCACGATATCAGCCACCGATTTGATCCCTTTCTGACGGAAGGCGTTGATCAGGTTCTTGAGTTCGGTCTCACGGCCGTACCTTGAGGAGTCAAGGTCGTATAATCTACCGGGCAAATATCCTGATCAAATTCGATCGATCAAGACAAGATCAATTAGCTTAGCTAGGAATGAATGAAGAGTACGTAATCCTTGAGCAACCGAAATAGAGGAAGATGATAGAAAATACCTTGAGGAGAAACGGCATGAGAAGGGGGAGGAAGCCAGACATGGGTGACTCCAGCTCTTGCTAAGTCAGCAACACTGCCTACAAGTGAATTGTAGAGTCCTCCTTGCTTACTGTAGGACTCCCAATTGAATCCCTGCATGTGTCCCCAACCAAAATAAACCCATTATACTCATTATTTATACTCCCTCCGTTTCTATGATTTCTTTCACCTTAAAAGTTGCACATTTCTTAAGAAAAACAATAAAATAAGTAAAAATAGAGAGGGAGTAAAGTAGGTGAGCCACCTAGGTAAGAGATAAGTGTGATAGAAAAGAGGAAAGTGGAAGAAATCAAAGAAATGATTGAAAAAGAAAATGTGGAAGATATCAAAGAAACAGAGGAAGTATTAATTAATTAATTCTCTTCTTTTTCATCATATTATTAAAGTCGTGGTCGTCCTCCATCGGGGAAAAATATTAATAAAAACTTTCACTCTTTTTTTTTCATGCATTATATATATATATATTTCTAACCTCCTTATTGTAACAATAATAACCGAAATCTTAGGAACATCAACAATCAAAGCTAGTATAGACGGAGTATTAAAATTGAAGAGGATTGACGAAGAATTATTGATATATATACCTGAAATAGCAATGTAGGCGTGACAAAGGCGAAAAGTAAAGAAAAGGATATCGAAAAAAAACAAAGAAGGGTAGTGGTCATCTTAGGGCTCTTCATCTTCAAACTCCAGAAAACCAAATTAAAGAAGAATGAATGAAGTAGAAGAAGAAGAAGAATGATAGGAAGCTAAGTGATCGAAGTGGTGAGTGAAGAATTATGAAAGGTAAGGAGGGTTTTTATAGGGTCGAAAATACATGCATGATATGATATGATATGATGGAATGCATGGCAATAATTTGAATTATCCACTCGATCCAGTAATGTTGCGATTTACGAGTAAACAGAAGAAGAAGAAGAAGATGAAGAAGAAGATAGGTTGATAAGGTTTGAAGTAGGCAGCTAGAGGATGCGTTAGTTACTTGACAATTGTTTGTTCCCAAATTGCATATACTAAATTACTTGATAATACTATAACAGATGACCCATGCTACTTCATGCTTAATTGTATACTTGTAGTTGGAGCCCCTACCTTGTAGGAGTATTTTGTTTTGATTCAAAGTTTGTACAAGTTTCCTTAGACCATGTTTATCTATGATTCTTCTTCACCAAGGTCCAACATATAAATACAATTCTTTATTCATAACTTACTTTATCAAACCCACACTAACTTTTCTACCTTTTATCACCACTTTCTTTTCACCATGGTCCCATACATATATTTTATTCTTTGTTGATTTTCACATACATTAAAAAAATCATTTATTATTCATTTAACCAACAAAAATATGCCACATGGCAAGGTGAACAAAGGGTGGAGGTTCTCTTCCCAAAACAAGACCTTGGTCCAAATTTTTTATTAATTTTATGCCTTTCACCCTACTCCCCCACCTTTTTTTCCACCCCCATTAAACATGGCCTTAATGTCCATTTTCAAGTTGCAACCTTCACTAATACCATATCCGCCTAGACTTGGCAATGCAACCTCACTTGGGTTCGAGTTAGGTTGGATCAGGTCATTATCACCGAGGGGATATTTTTGTAGGTTGGATTAGTCGAGTCAATTATCGTAGCATAGGTACAGGTCAGTTTGGGCAAGGTGCGGGTCGCTATCAAGCCAGGGCATTGAGCCCTTGTTCAGAATTTTGATCTGAGGTCCCCTTTATTAAAAAAAATCACATAAAACAGAATGTGTTTTTTTTAATCAAAAATCGATTTGAGGTCCCTGGGAGGCTGGGAGCGGCTTAGCTTAAGAATACCTTTGTTTTATAAGAAATCGCTCAAGGATTATGATGTTGAGGTCGATTTTTTTTACTCAGTGGTAGACCTGACAAAAACTGACCCGATTCGAATGAATCAACTCGAACCCGACCCGACACGTGAACAGAAGATCCAAATTTGACCCGACCTGACCCAAAACTGACTCATATGTTATTATAGAAAACAACTCGATACACCTAAAAATATCAGGTAAATATAACAGGTAAATATCAAGTAAATAACAGTTTGACCTAGCCTAACCCTAAACTGACCCATACTTGTAACCTGTTATAACAGCTAACTATATAATAAGTCTAGTTTGAGAATATAATACTTAAAATTGGGATAATTATGAGATTACATGTATTTTGGATTATTCTACGGAGGTGGATAATAGTTCGTATTATTTCCATGAAATAGTAACTCTTTAACAAATGGTAAACAAATGAACGAGACGGAGAGTATATAATAGTGTGTATTTTGGGATTGTACCTAACAATGAGATATTGACGAGAATATGATATTCAGTTAAGATATTGACCGGAAAAACGAATAAAAGGGTAAATAGAGGAAAGTAAAGAAGTTTAGGACAGGAGCATACGGTTAGTATTTTACGTAGAGATAGGAGTCTTCTAACAAATAGGAGTCGTGGTGTCTAGTGTGTTGGCAATTTGATTGGTTGGCCGGTGATAGCAGAAGCGCCCATGCATGTTTAATTGCTTGGCTCACATATATAGACTATAGTCACATACATACTGGAGTAGTATATAGTTCGTTCACGACTTCATGCCCCGGGGGAGCCATGAGCTAACAATCACCTTATCGTAGGGGAGTGCGTGTTACATTTTTATCCAACGAACAACCATTGAATTGGGAATTCATTCTATCATAGACAGTTGGCCTCATAATAAAACCACCAGGCCACTTACTTGGACAACTAGCAACTAGAAAATGTAGTATTTCAAAAAAATAAAATAATAATGCCTTCATATTGGGATATAAAGAGATATGATAATGGATATTACCATGGATCAATGGCAATATCACATAGTAAACTCAAACACATTAATTACTATGCATGCATGTGAAGATAGATAGAGTGCATGCAATATGGGTTATTAACAGTGTGTCGATTTTTTTTTTTTTTTCACATTATAATTAAGGACTTACTCATTTACTAATTTAATATGGCTATTAAGAATTACTCCGCAGCAATATGGCTATTAATTTTTATTCCGGTTGTCACAACTCACAAGAAAGCGAGCGAGATTGAATGATTTGACTTTATTGATAGCAGGTTAGAATGATATTTTGGAGTAAATGAACTTTTTTTTTGTCTAGAAAAGAGTACACTATGCCGCAGGTGAGAATCGAATCCTCAACTTCTCGGTCAGAGTAAAGGAGCTCTTGCCACTTAAGTTTACCCCTTCTTCTCGGAGCAAATGGACTTTAAAATATGATCAATGGTTTTGGTTTTCAAAACATAAGGCTATGTTTAAAGGGGTCTGAGTAGAAGTCTGAGTTTGAGTCTGAGTTTGAGTCTGAGACTCATACCTGGATAATGTGGTTGGTACGAGTCTGAGTCTCAGACGGATTTAAGTTTAAAGGGAGTCTGAGGCTGAGTCTGAACAAAAGTCTGAGGCTCAGATTTTTTGAGTCTGAGACTCAGATAAGTCTGAAGTTGAGTCTTGGATTTCAAAGACTCATCCTCGGACTCGTTCATTCAGTTCTTTTTAGTTCCGTTCATTTTAGTTTAGTTCAGTCAAATAAGTTATTATTATTATTATTATTATTATTATTATTATTATTATTAATTATTATTATTATTATTATTAATATTAATAATTATTATTATTATTATTATTAAATCTTAATATTAATGACATTTTTATAATAATTAATATTAATTTAATAATAAACACTAATATTCTTTTTATTGTTATTGTTACTAATATTATTACTATTAAATATTAATATTGATTATTAATATTAATATTAGTATTATTATAATATTATTAATAATTATTATTAATAATTATTATTATTCCTATTGCTATTGTTATTATTATTGTTATAAATATATTATTATTATTATTATTATTATTATTATTATTACAAAATATTTTTATTAACAATATTTTTATTAAAATTAAATTAATATGATAATAATTAATATTTTTGATACAATAATTAACATTATTATTTGTTGTTGTTGTTGTTGTTGTTGTTGTTGTTGTTGTTGTTGTTGTTGTTGTTGTTGTTGTTGTTGTTGTTGTTGTTGTTGTTATTATTATTATTATTATTATTATTTGTTGTTACAATAATAATTAATATTTTTTTGGAACAAGTAAGCTTGTTACAATAATAAACCGTTGTTGTTGTCGTCGTCGTCGTTAAATTTCAGGCTACTTTCGTTCAGTTTAGCTCAGCTCAATTCAGTTCAGTTGACCTCATTCCACTTTAACTCATTTCACTTCAATACAAAATGACATGGCCAAATTAATCCGGTCTGACCCAGACCCGACAACTAGACATGACAAAACTTACTCGACCCGAATGATCCGACCCGAATAAGCCAACCCGAACCCAATCTGATATCCAAACTAAAGATTCGAGGTTGACTCGTAACCTGAATTGACCCGAGGTAACCCAAAATTGACCGACTATTATTATAAAAAATGAGTCGATATCTCTGAAAAAGATGAAATAGCAAACCCGAAATTATCTAGTTCGACTCAAAGTCAACGCGAAACTCACCTGACCCAAACCCGACCCGGTTGACTTGTTTGCCAGGTCTACCGACAACCCAACCCGAACTCAACTCATCCACCCGATTGTTACCTTTAATAATTACCACTTAGAAATAAAATTATTAGTATGTCACAAGATTTAATAATTACCACTTAGAAATAAAATTATTAGTATGTCACAAGATTTATTTAACTATTAATTATTTAATTGTAATTATTCGAGTTATAAAATCAACGTAGGCTAGGTAAATAAAAAAAATAAGTTAGGTAGAAAGTTGGGGTGAAATGATGTAAAAAAAAATAAGGTAGTTAAAAAGTTGAGATGAGATGAGATGAATTAAAAAATAATATAAAATAAGGTATGTGAGGTGAGAAAGTCTGAGATGAGTATGTGGATAAAGTGTATTTTTGTAGAAAGTCTGAGTCTGAAGAATGAAAAGTGAGTGGAAAGCTGAGGCGGCTAAGTCTGAGAGAAAAAGATGAGTCTGTGGATAAATATAGTCTAAGGAGGATAACTTTAATTAAAAGATGATGACCATTTATTATTTAGAATAATGTTTTAACTGGTTTATATCTATATAATAATATAAAAAGGCAAGCTAAGAAGTCTTCTTTCTAATAAGCCGACATGTGACATCACTACAAGCCGACACGTGGCATCACTACAACTCAATCCTTAAGCTACTAAATGAAGTTGTTTGATTTTTTGTTTTAGAAAAAAAAATCTTTCGATAATAAGTGTAAATGAAAGGTGTTTGATTCCTTTTATTCATCACTACGGAAGATTAACAAGTTGGTGACTTCGAAGTATCTTTGTACTTTTATCTATAAATATAATCAAAAGATAATATGTTTCTATAAAAATATTTTTTTAACTTATTCTAATTATAAAATACCAAAATTTAGAATTTAGCATGTTGCTTTTAGAATGACGACATTAATTACACAATTGACATTTATACCCTTCCCTTCTAATTAGTTTCTAATATATTTTTTAACTTAATAATAAAGACGATAACGATAATTAAACACATAACTAACGATGTTAACAATTTAAGCGGAAAAATATCAATTGATAACCAACGACGGTAATTAATGAGATTAACAATAATAAGACACATAATTTAACATTTTACAATTAAACGATTATGACGTAAACTATAATTAAATAATTATTTAACACTAAATTTAATCATTTGCATAAGTTTATAAAATATTTAGACAAAATAATTAAACAAGTAATTAACGATTTAAAGATCTAATTTACGTCTATTATAAATATTAATAAAACCCCAAAAATTGTCCCAAACCTCTTCGAGACTATACAACACTTCAAAGCTAAAACAAAGGGGATATAAATTCTTCTCAACATAAAATAAACACGTCTCGTGCGTTTGCACGGGTGAAAAAACTAGTTTGTAATTCATCAAAAAAAAAAAAATGCTTTGCATGTCTTACAAAGTTTATGGTGATGGTTTGTCTTTTTTTTTTTCCTTCCATAAAAAAACATACGGAGTATTATATTTTATGTGATTTTTTTTTAATAAAGAGAGCCTCAAATTAACATTTTGAACAAGAGCTATAGCAACCCGCACCCGGCCCAAGCCGACCTGAACCTAGACTATGATAATGGATTAGACTAATCTAACATATAAAAATAGCCCATAATTATATAGTTTCACTTGATAATGATCCGAGCGGACCTAACTCGAACCTAGCTGAGCTTGCATTGCCAAGTCTAGCTAGGCAGATATGGTATTAGTGAAGGATGCAACTTCAGAATGGAGACAAGTGAAGGTGGGAAGTTGCTTGCATTAAGCTTGTACTTTAAATCAAAATTAAATAAATACTCCTATAAGGTAGGGGCTCCAACTACATACATACAAGCATACAATTAAGCATACATGAAGCATGGGTCATCATATCATATCATATCATGACCTGATGCAATTTGCGAACAAACAATTGTCAAGCAACTAACGCAACCTCTAGCTGCCTACTTCAAACCTTATCAACCTATCTTCTTCTTCATCTTCTTCTTCTTCTTCTTCTTCTTCTTCTGTTTACTCGTAAATCGCAACATTAATGGATCGAGTGGATAACTGAAATTATTGCCATGCATTCCATCATATCATATCATGCATGCATTTTCGACCCTATAAAAACCCTCCTTACCTTTCATAATTCTTCACTCACCACTTCACTTCACTTATTAGCTTCCTATCATTCTTCTTCTTCTTCTACTTCATTCATTCTTCTTTAATTTGCTTTATTTTCTGGAGTTTGAAGATGAAGAGCCCTAAGATGACCACTACCCTTCTTTGTTTCTTTTCCATATCCTTTTCTTTTCTTTTCGCCTTTGTCACCCCTACATTGCTATTTCAGGTATATGCATTAGTAATTCTTCGCCAATCTTCTTCAATTTTAATACCCACACTATATACTACGTAGCTTGGATTATTGATGATCGTAAGATTTAAGTTATTGTTACAATAAGGAGGTCAGAAATATATATATATATATAATGCATAAAAAAAAGATCGAGTAAATTAATAATATTGAATGGAAAGTTTTTATTAATATTTTTCCCCGATAAGACTTTAATAATATGATCGAAAAGAAGGGAGTTGATTAGTATAATAACATAACGGGTTTATTTTGGTTGGGGACACATGCAGGGATTCAATTGGGAGTCCTACAGTAAGCAAGGAGGACTCTACAATTCACTTGTAGGCAGTGTTGCTGACTTAGCAAGAGCTGGAGTCACCCATGTCTGGCTTCCTCCCCCTTCTCATGCCGTTTCTCCTCAAGGTATTTTCTATCATCTTCCTCTATTTCGGTTGCTCAAGGATTACGTACTCTTCATTCATTCCTAGCTAAGCTAATTGATCTTGTCTTGATCGATCGAATTTGATCAGGATATTTGCCCGGTAGATTATACGACCTTGACTCCTCAAGGTACGGCCGTGAGACCGAACTCAAGAACCTGATCAACGCCTTCCGTCAGAAAGGGATCAAATCGGTGGCTGATATCGTGATCAACCATAGATGTGCTGACAAGCAGGACGGAAGAGGAATCTACTGCATTTTCGAAGGAGGCACCCCCGATGATCGCCTAGACTGGGGTCCCTGGGCCATCTGTAGGGACGACACTCAATACTCAGATGGCAGCGGAAATTTAGACACTGGAGCCGCGTATGGAGCGGCTCCAGATATCGACCACCTTAACCCTAGAGTCCAGAAGGACCTGATTGATTGGATGAATTGGCTCAAGTCCGAAGTTGGATTCGATGGCGGATGGAGATTTGATTTCGTGAGGGGATATGCGCCTAGCATTACCAAAACTTACGTGCAGCAGACGTCGCCTAACTTTGTGGTGGGCGAGTACTGGGACTCGCCCATCAACTATGACTCCGATGGTAGACCCGACTACAACCAAGACGGGCCAAGGAACGTGCTGGCCGGATGGGTCCAGGCCGCGGGCGGGGGTGTCGTTAGTGTATTTGATTTCACTACTAAAGGTATTCTTCAGGCAGCTGTTCAAGGAGAGTTGTGGAGATTGAAGGACTCAAATGGTAGGCCGAGTGGTCTCATCGGAATAATGCCTAGAAACGCAGTCACCTTTATCGACAACCATGATACCGGATCTACTCAGAAGTTGTGGCCATTTCCTTCCGATAAAGTCATGCAAGGTTACGCTTATATTCTCACACATCCGGGAGTCCCCTCCATTGTAAGTCCATCCTAACGTCATCTTCTTATATGCATGCATGCATGCATTCACGTACGTACGTAATCACTCTTTATTCCAAAATAATTATAATAATTTCTTATTAATTACGGAGTACTTGTTTTCGCATGAGTGCAGTTCTACGATCATTTCTTCGAGTGGGGTTTGAAGGAAGAAATTATACGATTGAGCTCATTGCGGACGAGAAATGGCATAACAGAAGCAAGTAATGTGAATATAATGGCATCAGACGCTGATCTGTACGTCGCGATGATTGATGCAAAGATTATCGTGAAGCTTGGGACAAGGAACGATCTTGGTAATCTCATTCCATCCAACTTCAAAGTTTCTACCTACGGAAATAACTACGCTGTGTGGGAGAGACAAGCTTAATTAAGCTAAGATCAATTATTCCATATATTTAGTCGTTCCATTCTAGCTATAATAAAACCGATATGGTGATTTAAAACCTCGATCACTATTATATTGTACGAGTATTCCTTAATTAGCTTATACGGAGTACCGTTAAGAAGAGGTATTATATATTCTTGTCATCATAATGAGGGGATATTAATTAGTATCATGTATTATTGTACTTAGGCTGCTTATTATGATGCGTTATTATTGCTTGCTTGCAAGCCAATGTATAACGTAACGCAAAGAAAAACATATTTGAATGGCATTATTAAATTAAATAATCATAACGTACGTACTTCCTACATATATATTTGCACTACATTTTTTGTTCTTCTATACAATTGTTCAAGGACATCAAGGTTGTTGCTTCACTACATATGTTTAAGTAGTGTTGTTATGTGGTTTGTATCAAATCAAGTACTCTGAAAGATGTAAAAGAAAAAACGATCAGACTACAAAACTGATCAAAATAATTGAATAATTAGCATCATGAGATGTGTGTTAATAATTTTTTTCCTACTACCTCGAAGTTAATGATACCACCATTTAATTATTTTTTCCCCAATTATCTAAATGAAAATATTCCTCTTGAAGTTTACTTGACAAAGGCGTAATAAAATTTTAAAGTTTATTTTGTTACTAACGTAGGAGCATAATTAAGTCAAGTCATTCTCAAAATAATATAAATTGAAAGAATAAATAATGTCTATTGTATAAATATTTAACCTTTTTTATTGAAACTAGTTGATGACCGCGCGCGATGCGCGCGTATGATTAGGTACGATCTGCTTATACGATTTGACGGTGGTTGTTGTTTGTTTTGGGTATGCGGAATTGTTTGGCTAACTTGTGGTCGGTGCCTGAGATTCTGTGGGAGCAGTCGGATGCACAATTTTATATATGTATTGCTTGTGATTAGCATTACATCTTGGAAGTTAGATATGGTTCACGGATTTTAAAACCGTTGTATGAGCGCTCTATGAAAGGTCGTCTTCAGTCGCAAGGTGTGGAGAAGTGACCGTAATTATCAAACTACGGTAGTGTTATAGTTAACAATATAGTTGAAGATCGCGCGCGATGCGCGCGTTTGGTTAGTCACAGACTGTAAAGGCGATGTGCTGGCCCTTTTTTTTGTTTTTTGTGTTTTGCCTTTTTTCAGAACTTCAGCGTGGCCGTTGCCTAAGTTTCTGTTTGAGTAGTCGGCTGCACAAGTTTATAGCTTTGTTGGTTTATGGTTGTCAATATATCTTGGAATTTAATTAGAATTGGATTAAGGATTATAATATCGCTGTATGATTGCTCCGCGAACTACCGTTGTCAGTCGGAAGTGTAGCTAAAGCGTCCGAGATTAGCAAACTGTAATGGTGCTACAGTCAGGCATGTTGTCCATTTGCTCTAACGGGAGCATTAGGCCAGGAGTTGTTTCGCATGTGCCAACGTAGGTGTTCAATTAGGTTTCTGTAATTGTCCGTAACGCGTTGGGTCTCCATATGTTTGTGTTCATATGCTAATCTACGTGAGTTAATTACATCCAGTCATTTGCCTTTGACCTGTGTACGAGAATCTATGGTGTTTTATATTTTTGTTATTTCGGAGGCCCTAACTAACTTGTTATTAGAACTGTACGTTTGCATGGCCCTAACCGGACTACGCATGCAAACCTTCCATGAGGGTGAAGGTTTGATCTCGAAAATGACTGCTAATAATCACCATGGATTCTAAGGAGCCATAACGTGATCGTGGCACAGTAAGCTGTAGACTAATGTGTGAGTGGTCTATTTCATTAATATTGAGCAATCTGTACGTCTTGAGTTTCTCCTTTTATGGGGAGCGCCGTTGTATTGTGCGATAACTTCGACTTAGAAGTCAAGGCGTATGTTGACCAACGTATTAGAGTAACATAATTCAAAATAATAACATAATGACATGACTAAAGCAAAATCAGGAGAAAACAACCCCAAATAATTCAAAATTACAATCGCGAATCTAGTCCTGCAAGTAAACTCATTGATTTTGCTCATGCTGTTGACGAGCAATTTAATTACAAAGCATGCCTAACTTCATCTGGAAGTCTAATTGACTACCCAAGCTAGCATTACATCCAAAAACCTCATCTCATGATTTGCTCCATGAATCAGTACCTTATTACTTCACACTATGAATAACAACCACCCAAATGAGTAAACAAGCTGAAAAATCTCAAAAGGTCAACAAAAGATCAGATCTTACAAAGTCAGAAAACAGCATAAAGCTCTTCATCTCTCTCCATCTCCCTCCCCCCTCTCTCCCTTTCTCTTGCTCTCTCTCTTTCCCTCTCTCTCCCCATCTCCCCTCCTCCCCTCCTCCCCCTCTCTCCCTCCCCCTCTCTTTTCCTCTCCCTCTCTTTCCCTCTATATCCCTCTCTCTCCCCCCTTCCCCCTCCCCCTCCCCCTCTCTTTTTCCCCTTTTCTCCCTCTCCCTTTCTCCCCCCCTCTTCTCTCTCTCTCTCTCTCTCTCTCTCTCTCTCTCTCTCTCTCTCTCTCTCTCCATCTCTGTCTCTCTCCTTCTCTGTCTCCCTCCACCTCTCTCTCTCTCTCTCTCTCTCTCTCTCTCTCTCTCCCTTTGTCTCCTCCTCCCCCTATCTCCCTCTCTGTCTCTCTCTCCCCCCCTCCCCCTTTCTCCCCTTCTCTCCTTATCTCTTTCTCTCTCCCCTTCTCTCCCCTCTCTCTCTCTTCCCCTCTCTCCCTCCCCCTCTCTCCCAAAAGGTCAACAAAAGATCAAATCTTGTAAAGTCAGAAAACAGCAGAAAGCTCTCCCTTTCTCCCTATCTCCCCCTTTCTCTCCTCCTCTCCCTCTCCTCCCCCTCCGCCTCTCTCTCTCTCTCTCTCTCTCTCTCTCTCTCTCCCTCCCCCTATCCCTCTCTCCCTCTTCCTCTTCCTCTCCGTCTCTCTCTCTCTCTCTCTCTCTCTCTCTCTCTCTCTCTCTCTCTCTCTCTTCCCCCCTCTTCCCATCCCTCTCCCTCTCCCTCTCCCTCTCCGTCCCCCTCTCCCTCTCCCCCCCTCACTCCCCCTTTCTCTCCATCTCTCCCTATCTCCCCATTTCTCTCCTCCTCTCTCTCTCCCCCTCTCTCTTTCCCCTTTCTCCCTCCCTATTTTTCTCCCCCTCCCCCTCTTCTTCTCTCTCTCTCTCTCTCTCTCTCTCTCTCTCTCTCTCTCTCCCTCTCCTTCTCTGTCTCCCTCCACCTCTCTCTCTCTCTCTCTCTCTCTCTCTCTCTCTCTCTCCCTTTCTCACCCCTCCCCTATCTCCCTCTCCATCTCTCTCCCTCTCTCCCCCTTTCTCCCCTTCTCTCCTTATCTCTTTCTCTCTCCCCTTCTCTCCCCTTTCTCTCTCTTCCTTCCCTTCTCTCCCTCCCCCTCTCTCCCAAAAGGTCAACAAAAGATCAAATCTTTCAAAGTCAGAAAACAGCAGAAAGCTCTCCCTCTCTCCCTATCTCCCCCTTTCTCTCATTCTCTCCCTCTCCTCCCCCTCCGCCTCTCTCTCTCTCCATCCCCCTATCCCTCTCTCCCTCTTCCTCTCCGTCTCTCTCTCTCTTCCCTCCTCTTCCTCTCTCCCTCTCCCCCCTCTTCCCCTCCCTCTCCCTCTGTTGGGGTTTTAATACCTCGCAAGCGCACGATATAATCGTAGCACAATAGAGGGTCGATCCACAAGGAGCGTGGTGATTCCTAGTCGTTTTAATTGTAATTGTTTATCTAAGTCAATAGAAATTGGTGATAGAGGACTAAAACTTGATGAATGAATATTAACTAAGACAAGGAACGACTAAAAAGAAGATGAAACTAAAATAAGAAAAGATGATAACTAGAGAAATAACGATTAATCAAGAATAAAAAGGACTAGGGAACGATGTCGCTTCAATCCACCTAAATCGCACCAAAGTACATCGAGTATCGAAGGAATCGGGATTAAGGGCGAAGTTGTATGTGTCTAGGTCGGCCACCTCCCTCCCGGGTTCGTGTCCGGCTTAAATTCCCGTTTACCTCCCTCCCGGGTTCGTAAAGCGGAATCCCTAAGTCAAATCCGAGGATCACTCCCGTGATAAATCCCGAACCGACTCAAGTCAAAAAGGTACGCATACTAGTGTGAAGGATATCACGCTAGACACCACTCCCGTGTTCGATCTAGTACGGTAAGGCAAGGTAGAGGGTCAAACCGGTTACCCATCCTAATCGATTCCCATCGATGACCAAGGGATTGAGACCGTCTCAAACTCCTAAACCAAGGCAATCCAAAATTCTCTACACCACTTCACCCAATTACCCAATCCAATCGATACACAACATACAAGAGGCACAATTTAGGCGAATTTGGGCTTCATCGACCCCTAGTGAGTGACTACTCACTAATCATAGCTAAATTGATGGAATTAAGTATAAAGGTGGAGTCTTTAACTATGAACATTGTTGTAAATTGAATTATACTACCAATTATAATAAAGTGGTCAAATTGGAATAATCTAATTGGGGGTTTCTAATACTAACATGAAATTCATAAACATGAACAAAGTGAGAGAAACTAAATTAATTGCAAACTATAGTAACAAACAAAGAAAAGGGAAGACTAAGGTGAACTAACAACAACTTAACAAGAAAAACTAAGAATTAACAAGTAAAGCTAAGAACTTGAAGAAACAACAAGGAAAAACAAAACTAGAGTAAGGATTAGAGATTACCAAAGATGGAGGAAACAAGGAAGACAATAATAAAAGAGAATAATATATAAAGCTTGAATCTTGATGATGAAAATCTTCAAAGAGTTACAACCCTTTTTCTAAAACCCCAAAAATTCAAAATGTATAAAACTAGTGTAATGAAAGCTTCTTGGCAAAATGATAAAATTCGAGTATTTATAGTTCTAATTAGGTTACACAAAACCGGGCCAAAAACAGGGGAAAAATATAAAGCTGGAGTTGCGCACGGTCGGTATGTTACGCACGGCAATAAACGCACGGTGTGACCTTCCTGCATGAGTTACGCACGGTGGATCGTGCGTAACTCTCTTCTCTTATATTTTCCCGTTTTTGGTCTTCTATGCGCTTGTCTAGGCTCGAACTCGGTCCACAAGCTTCGTTTTACTCGGGTGCTCTTGGGTTTCACCGCTTTCGATACGAAAACGCCTAAAAACAAAGAGAAAACACAAAAACCCGCGTAACACAAAAGATAGACGAGAAGGGCCAAAATGCCAATGAAAACACGATTAATTGAGGCTAAATAAGCGTCAAAAGTGTGTATAAATACGGTCAATAACGGAGTTATCAACCTCCCCACACTATACATTTACTCGTCCTCGAGTGAACGCGACAAAGGCAAAGACAAGCATCTAAGCTAAAAGGAGTGAATGCACAATATAAGCATCCCTCGACCACTAAACTATTGCTAACCGCATGAGTATTAGCGCACTCAACGCCCCTTCAACTCACAACGACATACCATGAGGATAGGTATCCCGTTGCAAGGCAAGTTGGGTCTTGCACAAAACTTTTGACACAAACAATCAATTAAGCACACAAATACAAGACATGTTTGCATCACAAAAAGGAAAACACCGTCACCCTCATCAAGACGGCGGGGAAAAGCACTAATCATCCACCTATTATGAAAACTAACATTCTCAAACTAGTTAACCTACAAGACATGGACAAAAATCTAATACTATAGCTATAAATTACTATGAACATCGATAATCTAGCGAATTTCCTCCCAACCTTCCAAATAAACTACAAAGAGGGCGTAAGATGGCGTGGAAAGGTAGAACCGTGGCGTTATAAAACACTGTAGGTAAGTGTGCCTCGACCTCTTTATGAAATAAAGAGAAGGATCGTCCCAAAACTCAATATGACCAAATAATCCAAGTAATAATGAAAATAGAAAAGTGATAGTTCCAATGACCGGTTCACCACCGCTATCTTCCTTTCTTAGGAACTCGGTCCTTCGGTAGGCCCTTCACGATGGCTCCCCAAATCAACGGAAAATTTATTTATTTTGATGTGTGGTGATTTTTTTTTCGATTTTCATAGTTTTTCATTTCTTTCTCCCCTTGTTTTCTTTTCAAATTCTTCTTCTTCTTTTCTTTTTTTTTTTTTTCGATTTTTTTTTTTTTTGAAGAAGTGGGGAAGCATCATGTAATATCACCAAAAGCAAAAGGCAAAAATTATTGTAGAAAGTGTTTGTGATATTTGATGGATAGACTCGGATTATATAAACGGTCATAAAGAATAAAGGTCACCTAGGAACACGAGACACGGTAACCAAGGAGTTTTCACACCACGGGGGATCAAAATGGTCAAATGCAAACCCCCGAGTAATCTATTTGGTAGGAAGGGTGGACCTAAGCTAGAATGTTGATAAACCTAGTATTTTAAAGCTATTCTACTAGATTCGAGTCCTACATCAAGGTAGGTAAAACTAATAAGAGAATGTAGACTTCCAAAAATAGGTTTCAAGACTAGGTTTTCGAAAAATTTTACACTACTCTAAGACACACTAAACTAGACGCTAAACGCACGAAAATAAAGAAAACAGATAAAACAAAACACAAAGGAACCAATTTCCACAAGTAAACAACCAACAACCCAAATGTTCATCCAAGAACCTCCAATACAATCAAAATCCCATCCTCCTTCAACAAATGCAAGGAAAGAGAATAAGGTGGAAAGAATATACCGGAGCGGCTTCATCCATCTACCTTGGATTTTGATTTTTGGCGTCCGATGGGTCGTTTACCAACACAAGGAAAAAGGGAAACAACACGAGAAACAAAAATATATACACACAAACTAAACTAGAATAAACTAGCTACTCAAAATTAAACTAGAAACAAAATATTTTTGGATTTTTGAGATTTTTGAGATTTTTATGGTTTTTCAATTTTTGAAAAGAGCTAAGTTAAGACTCCTCCCCACACTTGAACCTTGCATTGTCCTCAATGCAAAATACAAGATGGAAAGAAGTAAGAAAATAGAAAGAGCTAGGGAAAAGACTAAGGGAAAAATTAAAAAAAAACTAAGAAAATCTAAGAGAAAGTGAAGGAAAATAAAATAAATAAGTAAAAATTTGGATTTTCAAGTGGTCCTTTAGTGTAATCGAGTCACTAAAGCACCGGGAGCAAAACACTTTGGATTTTTCAAAGGATTTTCGGTGTAATCACGTCACCAAAAATCCGGGAGCAATAGTTTTGGATTTTTCAAAGGATTTTCGGTGTAATCACATCACCGAAAATCCGGGAGCAATAATCTTACCATCATCATTCATCACTAACAACATACCAAGGTTCCAAGTTCAAATTCATCAAGCAAAAAATTTCACCAAATCATGAATTACTACCCAAAAAATTCCTCAAAGTCATGAGTATAAACTCACACCCAAACCATCACCACCAACTCCCTCCAATTCTCACCACCACCCTCACCCACCGCTTACCATTCAAAACGACCACTCTACTCCTCAACGATCACCAACACAACCTAAAGCCACATCCCCACACTTAAACCTTGTCATGAAGTTCATTGGGGAGGGGGAAAACGAGAATAGAAGCTTTCAAAAAAAAAATTGACCGAATTCTCAATTCGGTTAATTGATCCCATTGCTTCCTCATGTTGTTGTCGGGATGTTGTGCGGAGTTCCTCGATGGACCTACGGTTCTCCTCGTGGTTAGAGGTCACAAGGTCCGAGAGTGAGGTGATTTGGGCACTAAAGGCGGACATGTCCCAAGGGACATAGCCCGGTTGTTGGTAACCTTGCCCAAACCTAAATGGTGGTGGTTGGCCATAGCCGGATTGTTGACCGGCATTCGACGAAGATGGGCCGGGTTGATGCAAAGATGGGCGAGGTGGCTCTATAATTCGACCCTCATCTTCCTCCTCAATGTCCTCGGTCTCGTAAATAATGCGGGAGGGGTCGTGGCCGTAGTTGGCCGGGTCCCAATCGACATGAATGTTTTTGCGAGTGTATTCATTCATTAGAAGAGGCATTCCCCAATTTTCCCGTCTATGAATTGTGACATGAGGTGGATCCGGGAGTAAGATGGATCGAAGTTGGGTTATGTAGAATCGAATTCGGGTTATCCCATTAATTGAGACGGGGCAGATGGGCAGACGGGGCAGAGGCTAAATAAGCGTCAAAAGTGTGTATAAATACGGTCAATAACGGAGTTATCACCCTCTCTCTCCCTCTCCCTCTCTCTCTCTCTCTCTCCCTCCCTCCCCCTTTCTCTCCCTCTCTCCCTATCTCCCCGTTTCTCCCTCTCTCTCGGTCTTTCCCGGGGCACGATGGATGAAATTTATGCCGAGAAATTGGGCTAATCGGTCTAAACTCAAGGTAACTTGGTTACCTAAGAGTTGGAATGATATGGATGGATTTGGACTCGAGGTCTCGGCCGAAAGTGTAGCAAGGAATTCACAGGTCAAGGATTGGTAGGAATAAGCATGCATAAGCATGCATAAACCCAGTCAAGGATTGGTAGGAATAAGCAAGCAAAACTTCTAATTCACCATCAATTCCCATAGCTACGGTGGTTTCTCGGTGGAAAAACCGAGTGGGGTCAAATGGTAATTTTAGAAGTGCCTTGTATTTTGTCCGTTGTTTTTCAGTGCGGAAACTCACATTTTCATGCTTATATTTGTATTCACAGGTTGTCGAACAAGGACGGAATTAGAAGAAGAAGAAGAAGCATCCATACCTGATGAAAATGGTCGTTTTGGGGCCATTGATGGATACTAACCTGATGTATAGACAAAGAAATTCGTTTCTAGCCCGTCTTCAATCCGTGTTCAACCCGGAATCAATCAAGGAGGGTCTCAAAATAATCAGCACGGTTCAAATAGCCATTCTTCAAAAGATGGGTCGATTTGAAGGTGTATAAATGGCTAAAAAAACAGATCTAAGAATTTGGTGATGGTGAAGTTTTGGTGTTTATGCTTGGTTTTGTATAGTGTGGAGTGAAGAGGAAGTAATAAGGAAGAGAATGGTGCAAAAATTGGGGGATTTGGGTTGATTTTGAAGGATTTATGAGAAAATTAGGTTGAAGGTTTAATGGGGGTTTAATGGAGATTGTTTGAAGGTATGAAGATGGGAGTTGGGGAAGATGAAGATTGGTTTGTGGTTATTGTGGTTGTTTAGGTAGTATAATAATAATAATAATAATAATAATAATAATAATAATAATAATAATAATAGTGGGGTAGTATGATAGGAAGAGGGGGTCGGGTAGGGTAGACCGTGTTTTATTAGTATTATTATATTTTTTTTTACGCACGGTCCAATACGCACAGTTTGACCTTCCTGGTTGAGTTACGCACGGTGGATCGTGCGTAACTCGATCTGCCCTTGTTTTCTCATTTTTTCGATTTTTGGCCCTCCAAATCCATCCCAAGATGCACCAAACCCTTAATCAAGCTCCAAAGACGATATAATTCGTCACAAAAGTGCTCCTTCAATCAAAAGTGCTCCTTCAAGAAAATCCAATAAAGAAGAAGAAGAAGAAGAAGAAGAAGTAGAAAAGTGTCAAGAATCGGGGTTGCCTCCCTCGAAGCGCCTTTGTTTAAGGTCGTTGGCTCGACCGAAAGAAGTTGGAGAGAATATACAATAATAATATCCTTAATGAATGAGATTAGTTGAATTTGAGTGAAGCAATTTCTCTTTGAATTGGTTGGCCGACAAAATAGTGCTTGAGTCGGCTACCATTGACCTTGAATGCTTCTTCATTCCCCTTGATCTCCACCGAGCCATAAGGGAATACTCTTACAACCTTGAACGGTCCCGACCACCTTGACTTGAGCTTCCCCGGGAATAACCTCAATCTTGAATTGAAGAGGAGAACTAACTCGCCTTCTTTGAATTCCCTTCGTACCAAGTTCTTGTCATGAAATTTTTTAGTCTTCTCTTTGTAGATCTTTGCATTTTCATATGCATGGAGACGGAATTCATCAAGCTCATTTAGGTCGAGTAGTATCTTTTCACCCGCTTTCTTCATATCCAAGTTGAGATGCTTTATCGCCCAATATGCCTTGTGTTCCATCTTAACGGGAAGATGACAAGCTTTTCCGTATATGAGACGGAATGGGGAAATTCCGATCGGAGTCTTGAAGGCCGTGCGATATGCCCATAGGGCTTCATCAATTTTCAATGCCCAATCCTTCCTCGATCGGTTGACCGTTTTCTCAAGAATCGCCTTGATTTCACGATTGGAAATTTCCGCTTGCCCATTTGTTTGCGGATGATATGCAAGACTCTTCTTGTGTTGAATACCATATTTCTTGAGCATGGTGGCCAATGTTCTCTCAAGGACGTGAGTACCCCGATCACTAATTAAAACCCTCGGGACTCCAAATCTAGGGAATATAATTTTGGTCAAGAGTTTCATCACCGATTTTGCATCACAAGTTTTAGTGGGGATTGCCTCCACCCACTTACTCACATAATCTACCGCCACTAGGATATACTCGTTCCCACAAGAGGAGGGGAAAGGACCTTGGTAATCTATTCCCCATACATCGAAAATCTCGACCTCGAGCATATATTGTAGTGGCATCTCATGTCGCCTTGATATGTTCCCGCTCCTTTGACATTTGTCACAACTCTTGACGTAGACGGCTACGTCATGGTAGATGGTGGGCCAATAAAATCCGCATTGTAGGATCTTGGCGGATGTCTTCATCAAGCTTGCGTGGCCGCCACTAGGCATGTCATGACAATGCATTATAATGGACTTGACTTCATCATAAGGTACACATCTCCGGAATAACCCGTCGGCACATGATTTGTATAAGTTGGGATCCTCCCAATGAAATTGCTTAACATCATGGAAGAATTTCTTCTTCTTGTGAGAGTCGTAGTCTTGGGGCACAATTCCCGACACTATATAATTCACGAAATCGGCATACCATGGGGCTTCTACCATTGATAGGGCTAATAGATGATCATCTCGAAGAGAATCGTCGATAGGAATTTCCGGATCACGATCATCAAACACTAGACGAGATAAATGGTCGGCGACCACATTTTCCGTTCCCTTCTTGTCCCGGACTTCAATATCGAACTCTTGGAGGAGTAAAACCCAACGGAGTAAACGAGCCTTGGAATCTTTATTGGCCATGAGATACTTTAGAGCCGAATGGTCGGTGTGGACAATAACCTTCGATCCTACAAGATAAGATCCGAATTTCTCCATGGAGTACACCACCGCTAGAAGCTCCTTCTCGGTAGTGGTGTAGTTTGCTTGAGCGGAGTCTAATGTTTTGCTCGCATAATGTATAGCATGGAGTTTGCCTTCTTTCCTTTGTCCCAAAACTGCTCCAATGGCAAAATCGCTTGCATCGCACATGAGCTCGAAGGAGATACTCCAATCCGGTGGTTGGATTATAGGGGCCGAAATGAGAGCATTCTTCAACCTATCAAAAGCATCAAGACAAGCATTAGTCATGATAAAAGGAGCATCCTTGGCGAGGAGTTCTGTTAAGGGCCTAGCTATCTTGGAAAAATCTTTAATGAAGCGGCGGTAAAACCCCGCATGACCAAGAAAGCTACGAATCCCCTTAACGTTACTAGGTGGAGGCAATTTTTCAATGGCCTCGACCTTCGCCCTATCAACTTCTATTCCCCTATTAGACACTACATGGTCTAAGACTATCCCCTCCGTCACCATAAAGTGACATTTTTCCCAATTTAGTGTAAGCCCGGTTTCCTTACACCGTTGTAGGATCTTATCAAGGTTTTCCAAACAATTTTCAAAAGAAAACCCTACAACGGAGAAATCATCCATAAATACTTCAAGGGTCTTTTCCACAAAATCGGAAAAAATAGACATCATGCAACGTTGGAACGTGCTCAGCGCATTACATAACCCAAAGGGCATACGACGGTAAGCGTATACCCCGTAAGTGCAAGTGAATGTAGTCTTCTCTTGATCATCGGGATGGATCGGGATTTGGAAAAATCCCGAAAATCCATCCAAATAACAAAAGTAAGAATGTTTGGCCAAGCGTTCTAACATTTGGTCTATAAAGGGGAGGGGGAAATGGTCTTTCCGGGTGGCTTTGTTGAGTTGACGGTAATCTATAACCATGCGCCACCCGATAATTGGCCTAGTAGACACTAATTCTCCTTTATCATTCTTGACAACCGTCGTCCCACCTTTCTTAGGGACGACATGAACGGGACTCACCCACTTACTATCCGAGATTGGATAAATGATATTAGCATCAAGGAGTTTTTAGCACCTCCTTCCTCACCACCCCGGCCATGGCCGGATTGAGACGTCTTTGACGCTCAATGGATGAGGTGCTCTCATCCTCCAAGAGTATACGATGAGAGCATAAGGCGGGACTAATACCACGAATATCATCAATAGTGTACCCAATGACTTCTCTATATTTTCTCAAAACTTCCAACAAGTCATGTACTTGATGGTCATTAAGTGCACTATTGACAATAACGGGGTATGACTCATTAGGACCTAAGAAAGCATATTTAAGAGATGAGGGAAGAGGTTTCAACTCCACTTGAGGAGGCGTAGATCTCTCCTCATATAACCCTTCCTCGGCCAAGCTTTCTAGTGACCTTGTGGTGCATTGCTTCAAGATTGAGTACATAGCTAGAGTATATTCCATCGCATCCATTTCTGAATTCCCGACAATGGACTCCTCAAGGGCATAATAAGTATCTTGCTCCATGGTAGACTCTTCAAGCATTTGTACTTGGTAGCATGATGCCATGATCCAACATTTGAAGGCTCTTTCATGGCCTTCTCAAGTGAAAATTCCATCTTGTCATCCCCGACTTGAAGTGAGAGCTTACCATTCTTGACATCAATAAGAGCTCCCCCGGTGGCTAGGCATGGACGACCAAGTATAATGGGAATCTTGGTGTCTTCGGGAATGTCCATGATGTAAAAGTCACACGGGATCATTAAGTTCCCGACCTTGATTGCCACATCCTCGGCTACCCCCATCGGATATTTAACGGAACGATCCGCTAATTGAAGGGACACTCTTGTGGGAGCTAGCTCAAAGCCTTCAAGCTTGTTGAAGATGGAAAGGGGCATAAGACTTACACTTGCTCCTAGATCACAAAATGCCTTCTCAATATTGATAGAGCCAATTGAGCATGGAATAGTAAAGCTCCCGGGGTCTTCCAATTTTTGTGGCAATTTGTTCAAAAGAACGGCACTACACTCCTTTGAAAGGCTCACCGACAATTGCTCACCATATGACTTCTTGGAAATGATATCCTTCAAGAACTTGCCATAGGAAGGAATGTCTCTAATAACTTCAAGGAAAGGAAGTGTGATATGCATACCTTTCATCATCTCCAAGAATTTCCCATACTTTTGCTCAAGCTTGGCCTTAACTAACCTTTGAGGAAATGGAATCGGTGGCACATATGCTTTGACTTCACTAGTCGCCTTTGGGGTTTCTTGTACAAATTGATCTTCAACAATAGGTGGTTTATCAACAACCACTTCACTTGAACCCTCTTTTTCACCATTTGCTTCCTCACTTACTTCATCTTCAACATTGGCCTTCCTCTTCTTGTTAACCACAACTTCATCCAATATGCGCCCATTCCTTAATTGAATGGCATTCAATTCGCCTTTACCCTTAGGATTTGCCTTAATGCCACCCGGAAATGTCCCGCTCGATGCGGTCAACTCGTTGACTTGATTCGCGAGTTGTTGTATTTGATGATCGGTGATTCTTTGGGCATTTTGGACTTGACTCTTCAATTGAGAAATAGAAGTGTGGACATGATGTAGGTCCACCCCGACGCGGCCACGCGCGGGTTTGGGTAGGCGAATGCACCTCCATATGAGAATGGATCGAATTGAAATTTAAGTCGAAATGGAGTCGCCACCGAATTTTATGGTTATTCGGAACCGTTCGAGCCCACTCTATATCGCCATGGGCCATACACAAAGTACGGCCCATTTCGGTTTTAGAATTTATTGGGCTCGTCCCTTTGCATTGCGATACCGATACCGTCACTACCGGTTATCGTGTATTGAATGACTCTCGTGCGCCAACGGTTTCGGGTATTCGGAAACCGAGGTTCTGAGTAAGGGGTGAGGGTACGTGTTGGGAAGTCCACTAAGGACACCCAACCCCGCCCGCACTTAGCGGCCTCTACTAAGACATCGTTTGACTTTCTAATATGCGCGTTAGTGATTCGGTGAAATGATATGCAAACAGCGTTTTAGCTAAGCATGCGAATTAAATGTGAGCTACGTCATTTTAATGCATCTATTTTATTGTCGAAGTGATTTAGCATGCGAGGGTTCATTTATAAACGGTAAAACGCAAATAAATAAAACAAAAGCAATAATAAATCGATTACAAGTTACACGGGCGGAATACAACCCGGAATTCACAATACGACGAACGATAAAACATAATAGCCAAAATAAATACAATCGAAATGGCGAGCAATAATTACAAACGGACCCGTGTATAAATTAGACCGTGAATTTGTGTATATGGACGAACCTTAATTAATTACGCATTATATTACATATTAATCAAGGGACGGAGGTTCGAGACCTATGCGTGGTGCTAACCCGATCTCGAACCTTGATGCCTTGTCCCGACTTATCACCTCGAGAAATGGAGTCTAAATTAATTTATACATCGGATACGACTAAGGAGTCGCCGACATAAAATCAATAGTGTGAGACCGTCGATCACAATCGTTTTAAGTGTCGTGACATGTGTGAGTTTTGAAGAAAGGAGGGTCACGTGATTGTCTTTACACGTGATGACTAGAGTCGAAAAAAGACGAGGCTCGAAATGTGTGTCGAGGCCCTCGGTTTTCTGGGTTACAGGACCCACTCGACCGAGTCGTGGGCTGACTCGGTCGAGTGCGTCTTAGAAGACGCTACTGCCCAGTTTTGTGGGTGCTACTCGATCGAGTAGCCTATGTACTCGGTCGAGTAGCCCCTGTACGAGTTGTGACTCGTGTATTTTTATGCGTTTAAAATCGATGATTGGCCGAGTTAAATAAAAATATTGACGATTTAAATTTAACTCAGTTTTTCGGTATTATAGTCATGTTTTATATGACTATAATACCGTCATCGGATTTTTATAAAAACGTTTATTAGTTTGAAAATTTTGATTAGTGACGAAATTGTGTCCCTCTACGTCACGACATTGAAATTAATCCTTACGGATTATGAGATGTCGATTTTCGTGTCAACGGGTTCCGTACTAATCGTAGAAATGGATGTATACGCGTTCAACTACGAATGATCGGGATCATGTTAATAAACGAACCATAAAAATGATCATCGTAATTAAACGTGTTTGGATCCGAGCTTTGAAATTATTACGTAGAAATAAATAAATATATATATATATATATATATGTATATATATATATATATATGTATATGTATATATATATATATATATATGTATATGTATATATATATATATATATATATATATATATAGAGTAAGGCTCTTATGAGTCCTTTACTCTTTGTGAGTCCTTAAGTCCTCATCTCATCCATTGGATGGGATGAGGATGGATGGACAAGATGCATCCATTAAAAAAAAAAAAAAGAAGATTTACGTTCCTAAAATAGCTCCCATGAATTTAGGAACCAATAACTCCCTATCACATTCATTCATCATTCACATTCATTCATCATATCACGTTCATTCAAACACACAAAAAAAACCCTTTCTTCATTCACGTTCAGTCATCGATTTTGTACTCGGAATTCTGTTACAATGGATTCAATGACCGTGTCATCGTCTTCAACGGTTGATAAGCAACTGATCGAGTATAACAATGGTGAGTTTCAGTATTTCATTCACTTTTTGATTCAATTTTTATTCATGGATTTCGATGGTCATATTGCTTTCAATGTGCGTTTTAATATCAATGGTTTATCACGTCAAATTGCGTTTTTTTTACGTCGATTTTCATGTTTATAGTGCTTTCATTGTTATTTCGTATCACAGTTTCGTATCAATTTGCGTTTTGATATCACAGTTTCGTATCAATGGTTATTTGCTCTCTCGATCTTTATAGATTACAGGGCTTTATGCTTTTTATTCTGATTTTCCATGATATTCATTGATACTATTGTTTTGATTTCAATTAACGCATAAACGTCGTTGAAGTAACATGTCTTCTGCATTAAAGTAACACTTACTTGCAATTACAGTAACACAAATGAACGTTCAGAAAAAGGGTTTTGATGATGATGTTAGAGTAACGTATTGTACACGTTAGAGTAACACCACTTAGGAATTAGTAACACATTATTTGTATGGGTGTAACGCTGTTTGATTTTGTGCAGGTGGTTTTGCCAAAGATGCGAACGCACATGACAACAGTGGAAAAGGTAGAAATTGATTCATTTGATCAATCATGGATTAATAACAATGGTTCATTGATATTATTGTTTCACTGATATTATTGTTTGCTTTATGTAGAAGCAGTCATGGCGTTGAAGTAACACAAGTTATGAATTACAGTAATATCTAATTCTAATTAGAGTAACACAAACACGTAACACTGAAAAGGGTTTTTGGCGCTGACGTTGGAGTAACATCCTTTAAGGGTTAAAGTAACACAACTTATGAGTTGAAGTAACATTTATGTCCATGGGCGTGGCATTTTTTAATTTCTTGCACGAAGCATTGACAAAGAACCGAATGCACAAGAATGGTGTAGAGATGTGGGTGAGGTTTTCACTCCGTACATGGAGCAAGTATTCGGAACAATTGATGAGGCAGTGGAATTTTACAAAATCTACGCGCTGGCTTGCGGATTTGATGTGAGAAAGTATACTAAGCCAACCAAACGAAACTGTCAAAATCCGTACGCAGCACGACCGCCTAAACAGCCTACTAAGCCAACCAATGATGAGGATGACGAGGATGAAGTAGATGAAGACATCGAAGTAGAGGAAACTAAAGAAGACACCGAGGAAGACGAGGAGGATGAACAAGTGTTTTGAGAATACTCTTGTTTTTTTGTCATTATAAGATTTTTTTCTTTTTTTCTGGTTTACACGAAAAACTAATTTTGTATAATTTTTTTTTACACATAGCGCTGTGTTACGGTGCATTTAACATTATATTTATTTAATACATGTATTTTTGGTTAGAGTAACATCTCATGTGTGTCAGAGTAACACTATTCGTTTGTTACAGTAACAGAAACAATGCATTGAAGTAATTGAAGACAACAGCGTTGTTTAGACAAAATCATTGCCAAAGTAACTGGGGATAACTTGGATTGGTTCCATTCATTGACAAAGTACCAACATTTGTTCTCAAAAAACAATATATAATGCGTCAGAGGAATTGATTGCAATATCATTGTACAAACACCATTAATAACTTAAAGTAACATAAATTGTTGATTAAAGTAACATTTACAGTGCTTCGCTGTAACACACAGATTGTGAGACCAAAGAAAATTGGGTTAACTTCAGTAATCCCATAGTAACACCAGCAGTAAATTAGAGTAACAGGTACAGCTAGTCAATGTAACAGGGTTTAACAGCTTCAATGCATTGGTGATAGTCAAAATACCAATGTAATTAGACAGGCAACTAAAGAATACAAACCATTAATTCGTAGTTAGAAAAGAGATGACGTGATTCAGTAAACACGTTATTTTTTTCGGCCCGTTGTTGGCTTGCTCTTGGGAGCGTCAATGATCTTTTGTCTAGCGTCCGCATACTTGTCTACGTTTTCCAACAATCGCGATCGCACCTTGTTCATTATGTTTGCTAAAGTTAGAAAGTTGTTTCAATATAACCTTGCTCGAGTTAAAGGTGAGCGATTGAGTTGAGTTGAGCGATTGAGTGCTCGGGTGTGCTTGAGTTGAGCGAAAAAATTGAATGAGATGAGAGATGATGAAGGTGAAGGGTTTTTGTGTTAGGCGGGTGTTTGAATGAAAAAAATGAATGAAATGAGAGAGAAGATATCAGTTAGCAGTAATTTAGGGAGGAGAGAAGATTTTCTCATATTATTTCCAAAATATGGTAGCTACTACCTTAATTACTACATGCAATCTCAACCATTCATCCTCTTTAGATCAATGGCTAAGAATAGGACTCATGGACTCAAAAAAGAAAAAGGGGCTCACTTGATCTTCACTCTATATATATATATATATATATATATATATATATATATATATATATATATATATATATAATAAGTTCCCCATATGTAATTAAGTCTATATTAAAGTTACAGATGACATACGTTAAAGTTGCATTTTTTCAGAATTGATATGTAACTATAACATTCAGCTCTTTTATCACTTCAAGTGATAAAGTGCAACTTTAACACTCATCTCGTGTAACGTTAAGCACCTTTTGTGTAACTTTAACACTGGAACTTATGAACTTATAAGAGTTGTTGGCCTTATGTGAACCTATCTCTCTCTCTCTCTCTCTCTCTCTATATATATATATATATATATACACACACACACACGGTACATAATACTATAATAAAATGATAATAACGATAATTAAATGCAAAAAGTAAAAATATTAGCGTTAGTAATGTCGTTATTATCGACTAAATATAATACTATAAGCATAAATATAAATGTACATAAAAGGTCGAGAAAAAGGATGAAGAAGGAAAAGTCGGTGTTGAATTGTTACACCCTCAACCTACATGTTCTTGCTTCTCGGGATACGGTTCGTCAAATGGCGGCTACGGCGCGGGAACGTCGAGATATGCAGGAGGAGTTGATGGTGTGTGTATGGCTCGGTTTGTGTGGGATTCTTACGAGTTTGTGCTCTCGAAATGCATGCAAGGGTGATGGTGTTTATGGCTGAAAAATGTATGCAAAAAGGATGTTTTCTAAGTTGTGTAAGTGTAAAAGTGTGTTCCAAAGGTGTCCTTTTGTGTCAAAGGTTGACGGGTATTTATAGGGAGCCACGATATAGGGTCACTCGACCGAGTGGCGCGGGTGCACTCGGTCGAGTGCCCTCGTGAATGCACCTGGACTAGTTTTTTTGAGGCTTCACTCGATCGAGTGGTCAATCCACTCGACCGAGTGGATCAATTAGGCCGTGCCAAATCGGGAATGATTAGCCTTGATTTGCTCTTTGATTGATTATGTTTGATTTGGCTGGTTTTTGGATTGTGGCGCAAGTTTCGAGACGTATCAGGTCGTTTTGTGTGTCGTGTTCGTCTTTGACCGGGTTTTGACCCGGTCGCCAAAAGACGGGATTTATTTTTGGTGTCGGTTTTGACCCAAATTAGTCTCATTTTGCTCGAACGACCCACTGGGCCTGAATTTGAGGTTGGTTTTGTGAGATTTGTATCCCATTAAAAGCCCATGCCGGACATTATTAATTTCGAGCCCGTATCCGAGCGCGTTAGAACATGTTAGCGTCCGATCATCATCGGGTGTTTTTTAGAAACTACCATAGACACCTGGCAGTCAAAATGCGGGTGTCTACAGAGCCCCCACTCTGACTGAGGCTTGGACAGGGCGAAAGTCAGAGTAGCTACCAAGTCAATTAAGACCTGGTAGACTTCCGATCGGGTCGTTTATAGTCCATTAGACTCGCGTGAAGGGCTCGCCAGCCATAAGTTAGAAATCATACCTGAGCTGATGATAATAACTCTGTGGGGAATCGGACTTGTAGCATAAGTCCTGGGTGCGCCTATATGTGGGCCCATCCCGTACCATTCCGGAGAAAGTGCCGCCTTGGGCTTCCGCTGGGGAGATTTAGAGGGTTGCATGTCCCTGTTTGAGTCGTACCTGTATAAGTCACATAAAATGTATGCAACACGTAGGTAGTAAAGATGACTCGCGCTGGGGAATAAAAATTTGGATGTTTGAATTTTTTTTTATTTTTTTTTGGAAAAAAATTAGAATGTATATATTTTTTGAATTGAATTGAATTTTGACAGACTGCTCGGGATGACTAAATTCCTGTGTCTGTGGGGAAGAGTCATGGATCGGGCCTGTATGTCTAGGCCCGCTTGGGCCAAGGAGGCACAGCTGCAGGGGATGCTCCAGGGTTTTGGTGTTATAAATACATCACTCTGGCTCCTTCCTTTGTCACAACTCAAAAAAAGCTTCATCTTCTCCTCAAAAGAAAACCTTATTCCTTTCAAGAAACTTTATCATGGCTATCGACCGTCTGATCAACATGCTGCAAGATTGGGCACACCGTTTTAGGGATGCGAGCAAGGTAGCCTTAAGGCAGTCGGGCATATTTCAGTTGTTCACGTTTCGTCAAATGCACGTGGACCGCCATTTCCTCGATGCCTATCTGACTTTCTGGGATGACACTTACCACGTTTTCGCCTTCCTTCGGGGCGAGATCTGTCCTCTCCCTGAGGAAATTGCTGCCATAGGAGGGTGGAATCCATTGCTCCGTCCCGCCGTCCCTTTCTCAGTTCGGGACCCCAGGAGGAAACTACGGGAGTTTTTGGGGCTCTCCCATGCTGAAGTATCCCGCATGCTTCAAGGGGATACCGTTTCTCTGCTTGCCTTAGCTGAGAAGTTCCTGAACCCGTATGACATCCGGGTTACGCCCATTCATAGCCGTAGGGCGTTTGCCTTCTGCATGCTGCACGTGTATGCCTTTGAAGGCATATGGACCTGCTGTCTTGTATGGGTAGCGTTCGTCTTCTCGTTATTGCTGACCTTATGGAGACGGAGTGTAGTCCCGCATCGTTGATCACGGGGGAAATTATTCAGGGCTTGGACAACCGAAAGAGGGATGAGTCAGCCCGTTTCACTGGGAGCACCCGTCTGCTGCAGGTATATCGCTTTCTTTTTTTTCGATTTTTTGTTTTTCGATTTTTTTTTTTTTTTTTGATTTCGCGATATGCTGCTACAAGGGGCACTCGACCGAGTCACCCTGGCACTCGATCGAGTGCCCTCGTTAAGGGTCTACTGCCTCGTTTTAGGGGTGTCACTCGATCGAGTGACCCCGGCACTCGATCGAGTGCCTTCTGGCGAACCTCCGAATTGTTCTGATGAATGTTGTGTTCTTTTCAGCTCTGGCTATTTGAGAGGTTGTCAAAGATCGAGCCTCCTCCCAACCCGAGTCAATATTGGTTCAACCAGGTGATGACAAGGAGACGGCCTACCGACTCGTCCTGCCTGACTACCCAGAAATATTGGGAGGAAGAATTAACATTCCATCGTGGTCCATTGATACGATGGGTGGTTCCATGGTGGCCAATTTATGCTTGGACGGGTCTGGCGTCTGGAGACAAGGCCCGTTACCTGGTGATTCTGTCCTTTAGCCACACAATTCACCTCTATCCTGACCGCATACTCAGGCAGTATGGGTGGACTCAGCGTATCCCGGAGAACGAGGCAGTTGTGAGTGCACCTACCCAGCTGGCCGACATTATGTGTGACACCTGGATTCAGAGATGGTATACTCGAACCACTTGGTCCGTTCCCAAGTCGCTTCATTCTACCTGGGTGTCTTATTCCTACGAAAGGTGGACCAAAGCCGAGACTGCCGAAGCTCGTACTGCTCTAAAGGTCGACGAGGCCTTCGACTTGCTTCGGCGCGAGAAGGTCAAGGATAACAAAGACTTTTTTGCTGAAGGGGAAATTCAAGCTCCGATAGTCCGTCTGAGGCCAAGTCAGAGGAGAGGAGCTAGGACTCGAGCTAGGGGGTCCGATGCTAGAGGTGCTTGGGGGAAGTGAGCCCCCAGACAAATTTGGAGAGGAGACCAGGAGCCAGGCCTTTAGTTCAGGACCGACTTGGTCCTAAAGACAGGTTGCCAGAGCATATACGGGCTCGACTTGGGCCCGTGACAATAGCTGAAGATCCTCTGTCGAAGAAGAGGACTCGGGCCAAGGAGGTTCCCGTGGTTATTCGGGAACGATCTTCTCCACCCCGGCGACCTCGGGCTCCACGAGACCCGAAGGACAAGGGCAAGGGCAAGATGCCCGGATACTAGTCTCCTGCTTTTATTATTTAGATATTATTACTATTTTTGTTGTGTGTTGTTTTTTTGTGGCTTTTTGTAATTTTTGAAATACCGAGTTTATCGGTGTTTTTTTTTGGAATAATAAAAGTATTATTTCAGTGAAACCGCTTCTGTCTTTTTTCGTTATTGCAGTGGTTGTGCCCTTTTGAGGGGTTGCCTACGTATCCACAGTTAGTGGAATCAAACCAAACGTAGTTCATGCGTAGATTTTTTTGCAATTTCGAAATACACCGAGACTATGAGTTCAAGATGCGCGACAGTAGGATAAATAATCCTAACTTATTGACTTGCTTATAAATTTTGAAAAAAAGGTGTTTTTAAATAATTTTTGCAAATGACATTTGAGATAAGGTTTAGGGGTAGTAGCGCTTCAGCTGGTCTAGGTTGGTTGGGTTGACAAATTCATTTCCGTCCAGGTCCGTCAGCATTACGGCTCCTCCTATTAGAACCTTTTTGACTAAGTATGGCCCAGCCCAATTGGGTTTGAATTTTCCCCTTGGGTCAACTGGTAGTAAGGCACGAACCGATTTTAGGACCAAATCCCCTTCCTTGATGTTCCTGGGCCTGACCCTCTTGTTAAAGGCCCGCTTGATTCTTTTTTGATATATTTGGATGTTATTGAGAGCCCGCGACCGTCGTTCGTCCAAGAGAATTAACGAGTCATATCGAGCTTGAACCCAATCCGCTTCGGGCACTTGGCTTTCTAGTAGAATTCTGAGAGACGGTATTTCCAGTTCGACTGGCTGGACTGCCTCCATGCCATATGTTAGATAATATGGAGTTGCCCCGGTTGCAGTTCGGATCGACGTCCGGTACCCCCATAGGACAAAGGGTATTTTGTCGGGCCAGTCCCGATAATTATCAGCCATCTTTTTAAGTATGGTGACAATTGTCTTATTAGCAGCTTCTACCGCTCCATTTGTTTGGGGGCGGTATGGCGAAGATGTATGCCTCTGGATTTTGTATTTCGCTAGCAAAGTAGCGGTTTCGGCTTGGAAGTGGGTCCCGTGATCACTGATAAACTCATGTGGGATCCCATATCGGCATATGATTTTATTTTGAATAAACTTGGCTACGTGCTTGGCGTTCAAGACACGGTATGATTCAGCTTCAACCCATTTGGTGAAATAGTCGATAGCTACCAAAATAAAACAGTGACCTCCCGTCCCGGAAGGGTTCACTTTCCCAATTATGTCAATCCCCCATGTCGAAAATGGCCATGGTGAGGTCATGGTGTACAGTAGGGACGATGGCATGTGTTGAACATTACCGAAAATTTGACAATTATGGCAGTGTTTGACATATGATTGACAGTCGGCCTCCATACTGTTCCAGTAATATCCGAGCCTCATGATTTTTCGGGCTAACATATGGGCGTTCATATGTGGACCGTTTTCGCCGTCGTGTACTTCGGCCATCACTTTTTCAGCCTGTGTTTTGTCGATACATAGGAGTAAAGCCCCATGTGCCGTCTTTTTGTATAACTGACCGTCGTCCGTACGTATGAATTGGGTGGCCAGTCTTCGCAGGGCTTTCTTGGCCCGATTTTCAATTCCTGGTGGTTATTCTCCCGTAGTCAAATAGGTTAGAACAGCCTGATACCAAGGTTCTGGATTGGTGATCTCAATATCTTGAATGTCGTTGACATACTCCGGCTCGGACCGTCTTTCGACACAGATTTGCATACTGGGCATATGTTCCGGATGTTTAGTAAGGATGCTAATTTGGAAAGTGCGTCCGCGAACTGATTTTCTTCACGCGGCAGATAAATATATTCTACCTTCTGGAATTGCTTCTCCAGAACCCTTACTCGTGCTTGGTAAGCCACGAGATTGGCGTTCCGAGTTTTCCATTTTTGAAGGGCTTGATTGATGACTAGGGACGAGTCCCCGTGAACCCGGAGATTTGTAATTCCCAAATCAGCAGCCGCTTGCAACCCGTGGATGCATGCTTCATACTCGGCCGCATTGTTTGTCACATCAAAGTCTAATTTGATGGATAACGGTGTGTGCTCCCCTTGTGGTGATATAAGAAGAATACCGACTCCGAACCCTCGAAAGTTGGATGCGAAATACAAATCCCAAGTTTCGGTGTCAGTATGGAATATGTCTTCGTCAGGAAAGGCCCAAGTATCGGTATGGTCTTCTTCAGATATCGGGCTGTCGGCGAGGAAATCGGCTACCACCCGGTCTTTGATGGCTTTTAACGGTACAAACTTGAGGTCAAACTCAGCTAGCATTAAAGTCCATCTGGACATTCTTCCATTAAGAATGGGCTTTTCGAACAAGTATTTGATTGGATCCATTTTGGACAGAACATGTACCTCGTGACTGAGCATGTAGTGTCTGAGCTTTTTAGTAGCCCAAACCAGAACTAGGCACGTTTTCTCGAGCATTGTATATTTGCATTCATATTCTAGGAACTTTTTACTGATGTAGTAAATAGCCCGTTCTTCTGAATTGACTGTCTGGGCCAGCATAGCCCCCATGGCTGTCTCAGTCGTTGTTAGGTATAACGACAGAGGCAAACCGGGTTGAGGTGGCATTAATACTGGCGGAGCAGACAGGATCTCTTTGATTTTGTCAAAAGCCATCCGACATTTATCGTCCCATAGTACCCGTTCCCCTATCTTCAGTTTCTTGAAAATGGGCTCACATACCATGGTTAACTTTGAGATAAACCGGCTGATGTATTGAACTTTCCCGAGAAACCCCCTTATTTCTTTTTCGGTCTTGGGTGGTTGCATCTCGGTGATGGCTTTGATTTTAGCTGGGTCGACCTCGATGCCGCGTTGGCTAACGATATGGCCCAGTAATTTGCCTGATGTTACCCCGAAACTGCATTTTTTAGGGTTCAACCTCATGTTGTATTTACGCAATCGGGTGAAAAATTTTCTTAGGGCGGCAACATGCCCATCTCGGTTTTTAGACTTAACAATCATGTCATCGACATAGACCTCCACTTCCTTATGCATCATGTCATGTAACAGGGCTGTGGCTGTTCGTTGATAAGTGGCCCCGGCATTGATGAGCCCAAATGGCATAATTGTATAACAATAAGTACCCCATGGTGTAGTGAAAATGGTTTTACCCATATCTTCTTTTGCCATCTTGATTTGGTTGTATCCGGCATACCCGTCCATAAATGATAGAAGAGCATGATCCGCCGTGTTGTCCACCAATATGTCGATGTGTGGCAACGGAAAATCGTCTTTTGGGCTAGCCTTGTTAAGGTCTCGGAAATCTACACATACCCGAACCTTGCCGTCCTTCTTGGGTACCGGCACGATGTTCGCAACCCAGTCTGGATATTCAGACACTTGTATAAAGCCTGCTTTGAATTGTTTGTCTACTTCTTCTTTGACTTTGAGAGACCACTCGGGCTTCATTCTTCGAAGCTTCTGTTTTACCGGTTTGCATCCATCTTTGATGGGTATGCGGTGTTCAGCTATTTCCCGATATATCCCCGGCATGTCCTTGTAGGACCATGCGAAGACATCTTTGAATTCTTGGAGGAGGTTTGTGAGTTGTTGTCTCTCCTCGGGACCTAAAGATAACCCTATCTTAAGCATCTGGGGCTCTAAGGTTGTTCCCACATTGATAGACTCAGTTTCTTCGATTACCGGATCTCGGGATTCCCTCTGTTCTAGCTGTTCGATCAGATGCGGAGGTAAGGATACCTGTTCATCGGGTTTCTCAATGTCATTGCAAAAAATATTTTTGAAATTGGAAATATTTTGAAAATAAGACAAGTCATAAGCGGAACGGTTTTCGTTATTATTGATAGAAAATTTGGAAAACAGTTCGAAGAGAGCAGCCAATTGATCATTGGTCAGAGGCGGGATTGAGAGTGCTTTCGGGACAGACCCCGAGGCTCCAGTGGCAGTGACTATAGGGAGGGGGTTACAGTTTGGACTCTAGCACCAGACCCCTTAGACTCGAATACAGACTCAGACTCGGACTCTGACTCAGACTCAGACTCAGACTCGGAATCGGTGTCCGGCATGTCTCCTTCCCCGGTGGTCAGCTTGTAGACTCGACCCTGGCTGTCGGTCCACTTGATGGTCTTCCTCCAGGCTCTTTTCCCAGTATCAGCGCCGACTTCCGAGATCAGCTTTGAAGGATCGAACCTGTTGCTTCGAAGGTTCAGGTTCACCAGATCTTCCTTGGGGTTCGGAATAGCTTTGTCTTCCCCAAACAAGAGCCCCAGCACGGGCTCGGCATTGTTAGTACCCTCCTTGGATTCGGATTGGATGAGGGCAAATATGTCATCTGGAATGTAGTTGCATTCCCGAGCTAGTTCAGTCTCGGGATATGTGATAGTTGGTTGATATAGGCCAACTTGGATAGCCCCGAATATCGGTGTGACGAAATAGTCAGCCAACCTTGGGCTATAAGGGCCCAAGTAGGTACCCTTGATGATGTTGCAAGCTTTCTCAATGCCTGCTCGGACCACATTCCCCAGGGTTATAGCATACCCTAAACCAAAGTGAGATTCCCCGTCATTTAGGACTTCGATAATCTTCCCAGCTGGAAGATATGGCCTCGAGGTAGCCCCCGGTAAATACCCCAAATTTTGCAGCATTCCGTCAATGCTTGTGGTGAAATAGGGCCTGAAAAGGTACTCTTCTTCAATCATCCCCACAAAATCGAATCCCCATAGGTCGGTGCGGTCCGTGGCGTTACAGCTAGCCACAGTCATAGGGGTTGCTTCTAGGGTGATGATGCCGTCTTGCAAGGGCATTTTGATCTTTCGGTGAAGAGTAGAAGACACCGCTCTCACAACATGAATCCAAGGCCTTCCTAGGAGTAGATTGAAAGAGGAGGTGACATCGATCACCTGGAATTCTAGCTCCTTTTCAATTGGACCCGTTGTAATTGCTAATTTAACGGCCCCAGAAACCGCCTTTGGGCTTCCATCGAAAGCTTGGATAGTGTAGGCGGTTGGTAGGTAGTCAGCCTCGGTGATATCGAGGGCTTTGGCAGTCCTTAAAGGGAGGACATTCACAGCAGACCCGTCGTCGACTAGGGTCATTGGTAGGTACTTACCCCGACAAATTACCGTGATATACAGAGCCAGATTGTGAGAGGCCCCGAACGGTGGTAGGTCAGCATCCGAGAAGGTTACTACTGGGCCTTCTTCTTTGGACTTGCCCATGAGGTAGGGCAGGATAGTGGCTACCATTTTAGTAGGGGTAACCTGGGAGTCGACCTTAATCTGATCGAGAGCCTTTGTAAGTGCCTCTCGGTGTTCTTGTGAGCTAACCAAGAGTTGCCATATAGTGAGGTCAACTCGGGTTCTCTTCAATTGTTTGACAAGAGCCGTATCGGTATTTGGCTCTTCAATGGTTTCTTCCGTCCTGGCAAGTTCAGCGACGGTTGCTGGGACTGAGATGTCCTTAGAGCTAGTGGCTGAATAAAGACGACCGGCGGTGGTGAGGTGGTTACTGGCTAAGGCTTTGGACTTAGCCTTCCGGATTTCTTCGGGAGTGATAGGGACGGTTTCCCCTTTGGTGAGGTACACATCTTCCTCATCATCGAACCAGATTCCATTGATTTGTGGGATGAAAGGAGAGATAAGGTGAGAACAGTCGATCACTTCACCGGTGAAGATAGCATGAGAGCTAAAGGGGTTGTCCTTGTTGCTTGGCTTGTCCCCGGGTAACGGTATTTTCCCGCTCTCAATTAAATCCTGAATCAGATGCTTCAGCTTCCAACATTTCTCGGTATCGTGCCCATTGCCCCGATGATATTGGCAATAGGCTTGGGCATTGTAGCCTTTGGTGCGTTTTTCAACTGGGACTTCAGGAATTGGGCCTATCGGTTGGATCAGGCCTTTGGAAGATAGCCTTTGTAAGGCATACGTATAGGTAGTCCCTATATCAGTGAATACCCTAGAAGGAGTAGTTCTTTTGGATGAGGCATCCAAGAGATTAACCGTGTCGAAGATGCTTCGAGTTGCGGCCGGAGGCTTGGTAATGGATGAGGAGGCTCCTTGATATCCCTTGCTAGGGGCCTTAGTCAGGCTCTCTAGTCTTAGATCGTCTTCAATTCTCATGCCCATTTCAGTAAGGGTGGTGAAATTGGGTATGACTGCATGCCGGAGGTGGATCCGGTAGGAGGGGAGAAGGTTCTTGACAAAAGCCTCCACTAAAGTCTTCTCACTGGGCTTATCGACCAGTTTCACACTTTCGGCCCTCCAACGTTGGAGGTATTTGGTAAAGCCCTCCTTAGGTTCTTGGGCCATAACCTCTAGAGACCGCATTGTGGTCTGGATCTCGGTGTTGTCAGCATAGTTTCGAGCAAATTCCGTAGCCACATCATCCCATGTCGAGAACTTCTTGGGATCTAGCCTGTAGTACCAGGCCTTTGGGTGTTTCTCCAGAGATGCAGCAAAGAGGTTTTTGAACATGGAAGAGTCTACTCCCTTAATAGCCATGAACTCCTTGAAGGCCCGTACATGTAGTAACGGGTCTTCAGTCCCTTCGAACATGGGTAAGCCCGTGAGATTCAGGTTTGCGGGCAGTTTGTCACTTACCGGCGAGTACTCCCGACTGTTTTCCCGGTGAATATTGTTACTTCCGGTTAGGTGGACTTGTTCTTCCAATCGGCGGACCGAGCTAACTAGTTCTGCCAGGGGTTCCGTGACCCCGGTATTTGGAGTCCTTTGCTCCACTGTAGCCAGACGAGTGATGATAGCAATTTGCCCGGCCCTCATTTCATTCAGCTGGGCTTCGATCTCGGCCTGTTTGTCGACCATGGCGTCCACAGAGGTTTTCAGACTGCCTAAAGTAGCTTCCATCCTGCGAGTGTGCCTGGTTGCCGGTGGCCTGTCTGTAAGAACACCGCGTAATCAGAAACTGAACCCGGACCTTGGAACCAGAATAGTACATCCCGAGCAGGGAAAAGACTAAAACGACTTGAAAGAGACTCTTAGACGAGTGACTCGTGGATGACGGGCTTTCCTTAGGATTCGACGGGTGGGCCGAATCCTGTTTGAAGGAAGGTCAATGTGAGACGTCCCCAGACTTTGGACTCAAATGTGTAGACGGGCCCTTCTTTGTAGGAGTATGTCCTACGTAGGTGGGCCTTACCTTAGTCTAATAAGGCGGACTGGGATAGGGAGGAAACTCGTGATGTAAGATCGACAGAGTTTCGACGCTAGAGACCTCGACTACTTACGACATGACCCGACACTGCTAAATACGGGAAGGTCCTAAGGAGGAGGAAAGTTTTGAAAATGATTTTTTTGGAAAATCCGAGATAACTCGGTGGAGAGGCCCGATTTTTCGAGAAAATCGGAAAGTGCATCGGGCCTCGGTTTTGAAAGTTCGAAAGTATTTTTGAGTTTTGAAATGGGCAGCATACCGGCTAGAAAGTGGGCTATTTTGAGTAAAATCATAAGTCCTAAATTCGGTATGTGTCCCGGGTTTTGAAATTTGAATATATTTTGAAAAGATGCATTTTTGAAAATGACGATTTTTGAAAAACGACACGGAAACCAAGTAGCACATAGTCACGCAAACATTATAATGACGCCATGTATGCTTTACACTAAGTCTCGGTCGGTCTATAGAGGGTCTATACCAGTGTTCATAGTCTAGACGAGAAACGGGACGGACTTCCTAAGTCGAGTTGAGCTTAGAACATGCCGCAAAGTCCATACGAATCGACTATGAAAACCTTTAACGTATCCAAGGCGGAATACATCGTGGTATAGTGGGACGTCGGTGACCAGTACCGGACCGGGAAAATAGGGGTCATGCATGAACCGTAAAACTAAAACGCATATTGTATTTGTCAAACGATTTCTATTCGAGTCTCACCCTGAGGATGCCGATGGTTAGGCACTCATCGGTTGACATGACGTAGTCGCCAGCGGCCACGCGCGGGTCATGACGTAGGTCCACCCCGACGCGGCCACGCGCGGGTTTGGGTAGGCGAATGCACCTCCATATGAGAATGGATCGAATTGAAATTTAAGTCGAAATGGAGTCGCCACCGAATTTTATGGTTATTCGGAACCGTTCGAGCCCACTCTATATCGCCATGGGCCATACACAAAGTACGGCCCATTTCGGTTTTAGAATTTATTGGGCTCGTCCCTTCGCATTGCGATACCGATACCGTCACTACCGGTTATCGTGTATTGAATGACTCTCGTGCGCCAACGGTTTCGGGCATCCGGAAACCGAGGTTCTGAGTAAGGGGTGAGGGTACGTGTTGGGAAGCCCACTAAGGACACCAAACGTCCCAACCCCGCCCGCACTTAGCGGCCTCTACTAAAAAATCGTTTGACTTTCTAATATGCGCGTTAGTGTTTCGGTGAAATGATATGCAAACAGCGTTTTAGCTAAGCATGCGAATTAAATGTGAGCTACGTCATTTTAATGCATCTATTTTATTGTCGAAGTGATTTAGCATGCGAGGGTTCATTTATAAACGGTAAAACGCAAATAAATAAAACAAAAGCAATAATAAATCGATTACAATTTACACGGGCGGAATACAACCTCCCGGAATTCACAATACGACGAACGATAAAACATAATAGCCAAAATAAATACAATCGAAATGGCGAGCAATAATTACAAACGGACCCGTGTATAAATTAGACCGTGAATTTGTGTATATGGACGAACCTTAATTAATTACGCATTATATTACATATTAATCAAGGGACGGAGGTTCGAGACCTAGGCGTGGTGCTAACCCGATCTCGAACCTCGATGCCTTGTCCCGACTTATCACCTCGAGAAATGGAGTCTAAATTAATTTATACATCGGATACGACTAAGGAGTCGCCGACATAAAATCAATAGTGTGAGACCGTCGATCAAAATCGTTTTAAGTGTCGTGACATGTGTGAGTTTTGAAGAAAGGAGGGTCACGTGATTGTCTTTACACGTGATGACTAGAGTCGAAAAAAGACGAGGCTCGAAATGTGTGTCGAGGCCCTCGGTTTTCTGGGTTACAGGACCCACTCGACCGAGTCGTGGGCTGACTCGGTCGAGTGCGTCTTAGAAGACGTTACTGCCCAGTTTTGTGGGTGCTACTCGATCGAGTAGCCTATGTACTCGGTCGAGTAGCCCCTGTACGAGTTGTGACTCGTGTATTTTTATGCGTTTAAAATCGATGATTGGCCGAGTTAAATAAAAATATTGACGATTTAAATTTAACTCAGTTTTTCGGTATTATAGTCATATTTTATATGAGCATAATACCGTCATCGGAATTTTATAAAAATGTTTATTAGTTTGAAAATTTTGGTTAGTGACGAAATTGTGTCCCTCTACGTCACGACATTGAAATTAATCCTTACGGATTATGAGATGTCGATTTTCGTGTCAACGGGTTCCGTACTAATCGTAGAAATGGATGTATACGCGTTCAACTACGAATGATCGGGATCATGTTAATAAACGAACCATAAAAATGATCATCGTAATTAAACGTGTTTGGATCCGAGCTTTGAAATTATTACGTAGAAATATATATATATATATATATATATATATATATACGGTACATAATATTATAATAAAATGATAATAACGATAATTAAATGCAAAAAGTAAAAATATTAGCGTGAGTAATGTCGTTATTATCGACTAAATATAATACTATAAGCATAAATATAAATGTACATAAAAGGTCGAGAAAAAGGATGAAGAAGGAAAAATCGGTGTTGAATTGTTACACCCTCAACCTACATGTTCTTGCTTCTCGGGATACAGTTCGTCAAATGGCGGCTACGGCGCGGGAACGTCGAGATATGCAGGAGGAGTTGATGGTGTGTGTATGGCTCGGTTTGTGTGGGATTTTTACGAGTTTGTGCTCTCGAAATGCATGCAAGGGTGATGGTGTTTATGGCTGAAAAATGTATGCAAAAAGGATGTTTTCTAAGTTGTCAAAGTTGTGTAAGTGTAAAAGTGTGTTCCAAAGGTGTCCTTTTGTGTCAAAGGTTGACGGGTATTTATAGGGAGCCACGATATAGGGTCACTCGACCGAGTGGCGCGGGTGCACTCAGTCGAGTGCCCTCGTGAATGCACCTGGACTAGTTTTTTTGAGGCTTCACTCGATCGAGTGGTCAATCCACTCGACCGAGTGGATCAATTAGGCCGTGCCAAATCGGGAATGATTAGCCTTGATTTGCTCTTTGATTGATTATGTTTGATTTGGCTGGTTTTTGGATTGTGGCGCAAGTTTCGAGACGTATCAGGTCGTTTTGTGTGTCGTGTTCGTCTTTGACCGGGTTTTGACCCGGTCGCCAAAAAACGGGATTTATTTTTGGTGTCGGTTTTGACCCAAATTAGTCTCATTTTGCTCGAAACGACCCACTGGGCCTGTATTTGAGGTTGGTTTTGTGAGATTTGTATCCCATTAAAAGCCCATGCCGGACATTATTAATTTCGAGCCCGTATCCGAGCGCGTTAGAACATGTTAGCGTCCGATCATCATCGGGTGTTTTTTGGAAACTACCATAGACACCTGGCAGTCAAAATGCGGGTGTCTACAAGAAGATGTAGTCTCCTCATGGCGTTGTTCTTGGCGTTGAATGAAACTATTTTGGGTGCTCATCATTTGCTCCATAAGTATCTCCAAATTGGACTTTGGTGGTGGAGCTTGTTGTTGTTGTGGGACTTGTGCAAGTTGTTGTTGGACTTGTGGTATAGGAGTAGTGAAGGGTGTAGGAGTTTGAAATGGAACTTGAAATTGATTTTGGAGAGGGGTTTGAAATGGAGTGGTGTTGAATGTTGGTCTTGCTTGGAAGTTTCTTGCTTGAAAACCCGATGTATCTTGTGCTTGGAAGTTGAACCCTTGATTTAAGCCTTGATTTGGCCTTTGGAAGTTTTGATTGAATGTGGTCTTTTGTTGATTGAGTGGAGTTTGGAAGTTCTTGTTCCCATAAGATAAGAACGCTCTTTGCCCGGGATGGTATTGGTTGTTGTTGAATGCTTGTCTTGCATTTGTTTCCCATATACCATTGGCTTGCTCCATGGTAGTGATAACACAACACTCCACGGCATCATGACTTGGACTTCCACATAAATCACAAGAGAACTCATTGGTCTCCTTAGAAGAACTTGATCCCCCTTGCTTGAATTGAGAAAGTTGTTTTGTCAAATTATCGATCTTTGCATTAAGAGCATTCAAAGTCTCATTATTGTCTTGCTTCTTAAAATTTCTTCTATCCCCACCCCAATGATGATTGTTGGAGGCCATCTTCTCAATAAAACTCATGGTCGCGGTGTGGTGAACTAAATCAATGGCACCACCGGCCGCCGCGTCCAACCCCAATTAATATTCGGGACGTACGCCATTGTAGAAGGTAAGGATGACCACATGGGGGGCTATGCCATGGTGGGGGCATTGCCTTAATAACTCTTTGAACCTTTCCCGTGCCTCGTAGAGCGACTCGTGATCCTCTTGGACAAAGTTTGTTATATCGTTACGGTATTTCGCCGTCTTACCCGGCGGAAAGAACTTCAAAAGAAAACCTTTAGATAGTTTATCCCAACTATCAAAAGAGCCGGCCGGTTGGGACCTTAGCCACTCCTTGGCTCTTCCCGTTAATGAGTACGGGAAAAGTCTTAGGCGAATGGCTTCCTCCGACGCTCCGTTGATTTTGACGTTGTCGCACGCTTCTAAGAATACATTGATATGCTCATTGGGATTGTCAAGGGGTAACCCGGAGAATTGGTTTTGTTGCACGAATTGAATGAGAGCGGGCTTGATCTCAAAGTTATTAGCTCCGATCGCGGGCCTTGTAATACTCGACTGCGACACCACTTGGGGTGTCGATTCCTCTCGTATAGAAGCCATATAAGGAGGCGGAGAAGGGGGTCTCGGAGAATTAACCTCTTCTTCGGACTCAATTGTGTCTTCGGATCTAATCTCTTCTTCGGATTCGGAAATAATAGGAGGTGAAGGTGGTTGCCCTTGATTTCTTCTTCTTTCGGCGTTATATCGCCTTGCCGTAGCTTCGATCTCGGGGTTCAACAAATGGATTGGTGAGAGCCCAAGGATCCGCCTACTCATGCAAAGCAATACAAAAACTAAAAAGTAGAAGTTAGATCACGAGCAAGGGCACACCGAAGTGTGCAAAACAAGTAATGACTTAGTCTAAACGTAAGAATAAAAACTACTAGTACCGCTAACACTCCCCGGCAACGGCGCCAAAAACTTGTTGGGGTTTTAATACCTCGCAAGCGCACGATATAATCGTAGCACAATAGAGGGTCAATCCACAAGGAGCATGGTGATTCCTAGTCGTTTTAATCCTAATTGTTTATCTAAGTCGATAGAAATTGTTGATAGAGGACTAAAACTTGATGAATGAATATTAACTAAGACAAGGAACGACTAAAAAGAAGATGAAACTAAAATAAGAAAAGATGATAACTAGAGAAATAACGATTAATCAAGAATAAAAAGGACTAGGGAACGATGTCGCTGCAATCCACCTAAATCGCACCAAAGTACATCGAGTATCGAAGGAATCGGGATTAAGGGCGAAGTTTTATGTGTCTAGGTCGGCCACCTCCCTCCCGGGTTCGTGTCCGGCTTAAATTCCCGTTTACCTCCCTCCCGGGTTCGTAAAGCGGAATCCCTAAGTCAAATCCGAGGGTCACTCCCGTGATAAATCCCGAACCGACTCAAGTCAAAAAGGTATGCATACTAGTGTGAAGGATACCACGCTAGACACCACTCCCGTGTTCGATCTAGTACGATAAGGCAAGGTAGAGGGTCAAACCGGTTACCCATCCTAATCGTTTCCCATCGATGACCAAGGGATTGAGACCGTCTCAAACTCCTAAACCAAGGCAATCCAAAATTCTCTACACCACTTCACCCAATTACCCAATCCAATCGATACACAACATACAAGAGGCACAATTTAGGCGAATTTGGGCTTCATCGACCCCTAGTGAGTGACTACTCACTAATCATAGCTAATTGATGGAATTAAGTATAAAGGTGGAGTCTTTAACTATGAACATTGTTGTAAATTGAATTATACTACCAATTATAATAAAGTGGTCGAATTGGAATAATCTAATTGGGGGTTTCTAATACTAACATGAAATTCATAAACATGAACAAAGTGAGAGAAACTAAATTAATTGCAAACTATAGTAACAAACAAAGAAAAGGGAAGACTAAGGTGAACTAACAACAACTTAACAAGAAAAACTAAGAATTAACAAGTAAAGCTAAGAACTTGAAGAAACAACAAGGAAAAACAAAACTAGAGTAAGGATTAGAGATTACCAAAGATGGAGGAAACAAGGAAGACAATAATAAAAGAGAATAATATATAAAGCTTGAATCTTGATGATGAAAATCTTCAAAGAGTTACAACCCTTTTTCTAAAACCCCAAGAATTCAAAATGTATAAAACTAGTGTAATGAAAGCTTCTTGGCAAAATGATAAAATTCGAGTATTTATAGTTCTAATTAGGTTACACAAAACCGGGCCAAAAACAGGGGAAAAATATAAAGCTGGAGTTGCGCACGGTCGGTATGTTACGCACGGCAATAAACGCACGGTGTGACCTTCCTGCATGAGTTACGCACGGTGGATCGTGCGTAACTCTCTTCTCTTATATTTTCCCGTTTTTGGTCTTCTATGCGCTTGTCTAGGCTTGAACTCGGTCCACAAGCTTCGTTTTACTCGGGTGCTCTCGGGTTTCACCGCTTTCGATACGAAAACGCCTAAAAACAAAGAGAAAACACAAAAACCCGCGTAACACAAAAGATAGACGAGAAGGGCCAAAATGCCAATGAAAACACGATTAATTGAGGCTAAATAAGCGTCAAAAGTGTGTATAAATACGGTCAATAACGGAGTTATCAACCTCCCCACACTAGACATTTACTCGTCCTCGAGTGAACGCGACAAAGGCAAAGACAAGCATCTAAGCTAAAAGGAGTGAATGCACAATATAAGCATCCCTCGACCACTAAACTATTGCTAACCGCATGAGTATTAGCGCACTCAACGCCCCTTCAACTCACAACGACATACCATGAGGATAGGTATCCCGTTGCAAGGCAAGTTGGGTCTTGCACAAAACTTTTGACACAAACAATCAATTAAGCACACAAATACAAGACATGTTTGCATCACAAAAAGGAAAACACCGTCACCCTCATCAAGACGGCGGGGAAAAGCACTAATCATCCACCTATTATGAAAACTAACATTCTCAAACTAGTTAACCTACAAGACATGGACAAAAATCTAATACTATAGCTATAAATTACTATGAACATCGATAATCTAGCGAATTTCCTCCCAACCTTCCAAATAAACTACAAAGAGGGCGTAAGATGGCGTGGAAAGGTAGAACCGTGGCGTTATAAAACATTGTAGGTAAGTGTGCCTCGACCTCTTTATGAAATAAAGAGAAGGATCGTCCCAAAACTCAATATGACCAAATAATCCAAGTAATAATGAAAATAGAAAAGTGATAGTTCCAATGACCGGTTCACCACCGCTATCTTCCTTTCTTAGGAACTCGGTCCTTCGGTAGGCCCTTCACGATGACTCCCCAAATCAACGGAAAATTTATTTATTTTGATGTGTGGTGATTTTTTTTCGATTTTCATAGTTTTTCATTTCTTTCTCCCCTTGTTTTCTTTTCAAATTCTTCTTCTTCTTTTCTTTCTTTTTTTTCGATTTTTTTTTTTTTTGAAGAAGTGGGGAAGCATCATGTAATATCACCAAAAGCAAAAGGCAAAAATTATTGTAGAAAGTGTTTGTGATATTTGATGGATAGACTCGGATTATATAAACGGTCATAAAGAATAAAGGTCACCTAGGAACACGAGACACGGTAACCAAGGAGTTTTCACACCACGGGGGATCAAAATGGTCAAATGCAAACCCCCGAGTAATCTATTTGGTAGGAAGGGTGGACCTAAGCTAGAATGTCGATAAACCTAGTATTTTAAAGCTATTCTACTAGATTCGAGTCCTACATCAAGGTAGGTAAAACTAATAAGAGAATGTAGACTTCCAAAAATAGGTTTCAAGACTAGGTTTTCGAAAAATTTTACACTACTCTAAGACACACTAAACTAGACGCTAAACGCACGAAAATAAAGAAAACAAATAAAACAAAACACAAAGGAACCAATTTCCACAAGTAAACAACCAACAACCCAAATGTTCATCCAAGAACCTCCAATACAATCAAAACCCCATCCTCCTTCAACAAATGCAAGGAAAGAGAATAAGGTGGAAAGAATATACCGGAGCGGCTTCATCCATCTACCTTGGATTTTGATTTTTGGCGTCTGATGGGTCGTTTACCTACACAAGGAAAAAGGGAAACAACAAGAGAAACAAAAATATATACACACAAACTAAACTAGAATAAACTAGCTACTCAAAATTAAACTAGAAACAAAATATTTTTGGATTTTTGAGATTTTTGAGATTTTTATGGTTTTTCAATTTTTGAAAAGAGCTAAGTTAAGACTCCTCCCCACACTTGAACCTTGCATTGTCCTCAATGCAAAATACAAGATGGAAAGAAGTAAGAAAATAGAAAGAGCTAGGGAAAAGACTAAGGGAAAAATTAAAAAAAACTAAGAAAATCTAAGAGAAAGTGAAGGAAAATAAAATAAATAAGTAAAAATTTGGATTTTCAAGTGGTCCTTTAGTGTAATCGAGTCACTAAAGCACCGGGAGCAAAACACTTTGGATTTTTCAAAGGATTTTCGGTGTAATCACGTCACCAAAAATCCGGGAGCAATAGTTTTGGATTTTTCAAAGGGATTTTCGGTGTAATCACATCACCGAAAATCCGGGAGCAATAATCTTACCATCATCATTCATCACTAACAACATACCAAGGTTCCAAGTTCAAATTCATCAAGCAAAAAATTTCACCAAATCATGAATTACTACCCAAAAAATTCCTCAAAGTCATGAGTATAAACTGACACCCAAACCATCACCACCAACTCCCTCCAATTCTCACCACCACCCTCACCCACCGCTTACCATTCAAAACGACCACTCTACTCCTCAACAATCACCAACACAACCTAAAGTCACATCCCCACACTTAAACCTTGTCATGAAGTTCATTGGGGAGGGGGAAAACGAGAATAGAAGCTTTCAAAAAAGAATTGACCGAATTCTCAATTCGGTTAATTGATCCCATTGCTTCCTCATGTTGTTGTCGGGATGTTGTGCGGAGTTCCTCGATGGACCTACGGTTCTCCTCGTGGTCGGAGGTCACAAGGTCCGAGAGTGAGGTGATTTGGGCACTAAAGGCGGACATGTCCCAAGGGACATAGCCCGGTTGTTGGTAACCTTGCCCAAACCTAAATGGTGGTGGTTGGTCATAGCCGGATTGTTGACCGGCATTCGACGAAGATGGGCCGGGTTGATGCAAAGATGGGCGAGGTGGCTCTATAATTCGACCCTCATCTTCCTCCTCAATGTCCTCGGTCTCGTAAATAATGCGGGAGGGGTCGTGGCCGTAGTTGGCCGGGTCCCAATCGACATGAATGTTTTTGCGAGTGTATTCATTCATTAGAAGAGGCATTCCCCAATTTTCCCGTCTATGAATTGTGACATGAGGTGGATCCGGGAGTAAGATGGATCGAAGTTGGGTTATGTAGAATCGAATTCGGGTTATCCCATTAATTGAGACGGGGTAGATGGGCAGACGGGGCAGAGGCTAAATAAGCGTCAAAAGTGTGTATAAATACGGTCAATAACGGATTTATCACCCTCTCTCTCCCTCTCCCTCTCTCTCTCTCTCCCTCCCTCCCCATTTCTCTCCTTCTCTCCCTATCTCCCCGTTTCTCCCTCTCTCTCCCTCTCCATCTCCATCTCTCTCTCTCTTCCCCCCCCCCCCCTCCCTCTCCCTCTCCCTCTCCCTCTCCCTCTCCTTCCCCCTCTCCCTCCCTCCCTCTCCCCCTCTCCCTCTCCCCCTCTCTCCCTCTCCCCTTCTCTCCCTCTCCCCCTCTCTCCCTCTCTCCCTCTCCCCTTCTCTCCCTCTCCCTCTTTCTCCCTCTTCCTCTCTCCCTCTCTCTCTCTCTCTCCCTCCCTCCCCCTTTCTCTCCCTATCTCCCCGTTTCTCCCTCTCTCTCCCTCTCCCTCTTCGTCTCTATCTCTCTCTCTCTCTCTTCCCCCCTCTCCCCCTCCATCCCCCTCTCCTTCCCCCTCTCTCCCTCTTTCTCTCCCCCTCTCTCTCTCCCCTTCTCTCCCTCTCTCCCCCCTCCCCTCTTCCCCTCTCTCTCTCTCTCCTTCTATCCCTCCCTCCCCCTCCCCCTCCCCCTCTCCCTCTCCCTCTCTTTCTCTCCCCCTCTTTCCCCTCCCTCTCCCTCTCTCCCTCTCCCCCATCTCCCCTTCTCTCCCTTCCTCTCTCCCTCTCTCCCCCTCTTTCCCCTCCCACCCTATCCCCCTCTTTCCCTCCCTCTCTCCCTCTCTCCTCTCTCTCTCTCTTCCCCTCTTTCCTCCTCCTTTCTCCCTCTCCCCTTCTCTCCCTCTTTCCCCTCTCTTTCTATTCCCCTCTTTCCTCCTTCTTTCTTCCTCCCCCTCTCCCTCCCTCCCTCCCCCTCTCTCCCTCTTTCTCTCCCTCTCTCTCCTTTATGCCTTTTGTAAGCTATCTTATATGCCTTTTGTATCTCCTTAGGCGGAAGTTCCCTCTCTCTCCTTCCCCCTTTCTCCCTCTCCCTCTCCCCTCCTACCTCTCTCCCTCTCCCTCCCTCTTTCTTTCCCCATCCCCCCTCCCTCTCTTTCCCCCTCTCTCTCTCTCTCCCTACCTATCTCTCCCTCTCTCCCTTCCCCTCCCTCTCCCTCCCTCTCCCTCCCTCTCCCTCTCTTTCTCCTCTTTCTCCCTCTCTCCCTCCCCCTTACTTTCCCCCCCTCCCCTCCCCCCTCTCTTCCTCTCTCTTTCCCTCTCTCTTTCCCTCTCTCTCTCTCCTCTCTCTCTCCCCTCTCTTTCCCTTCTTTCCCTCTCTCTCCTTCTCTCCCTCCCCCCTTCTCTTTTCCTCTCTCTCTCTCCCTCTCCCCCTCCCTTTCCCCCCTTCCCCCTTACTTTCCCCCCTCTCCCTTTCTCTTGGTCTCTCTCTCTTTCCCCTCTCTCCTTCTCTTTCCCTCTCTCTCTCTCTCCCCTCTCTTTCCCTCTCTCTCCTTCTCTCTCTCCCCCTCTCCATCCCTCTCTCCCCATCTCCCTCTCCCCCCCTCTCTCTCCCCCTCTCTCTTTTCCTCTCTCTCCCCCTCTCTCCCTCTCTCTTTCCCTCTATCTTCTCCTCTTGATGCGTGTCGTTTCCGCAATCAAAATTAAATTTATAAACACTAATAACTCTACGGTAGATAGGGTAAGTAGAGGTCGATCCCACAGAGACTGACGTTATTATCTAAGACGATTTATTATTTAATAGTATAAATATATAAAATGGGGGTTTTTTGTTGGTTTAAAAAATAATAATAAAAATAAAATAAAATAAAACATCACCATAAATAAATAATTAATCATAACAATATTCGAGACATGCAATATATGATATAGTCGGGTTAATCATCGATTCAATTAATTAGACTCAAATAGATCGGTAACTATTTAATCCCTTGTAAGCAAGTAAATTAACAGTTTTATCTTTCTTACTCGTTAAACTCCGTTAACCACGCAAGTTTAATCCTAACTAAATTATATCGACTCAACCATGTAAGCACGTATCAAGTCAATAAATTTAATCGCATTAAGAACATCAATCAATTGAATTATATAGAACCAGAAAGTAGTTAAATTAGACCAGTAAGCTACAACCTAATTTAAAACACTATTAATTTAACAATCGACTCATGTAAATAATCTAGGTGATCAGGTTAAATTAATAAACATGAAAACAACAGTCAAATCGTGAATTTCATACGAATATCAAAGTACTAATTAAACGTTAAAACAATAACGTAATCTCATAACTCAACAATAATCGGTACATCACATGTTCGAATAACTGAAAGATTAAACTAAATAATTAATTAAACAATAAATAAATTAAATAAGATAGATAGATAGATAGATACAACCGTTAAGATAAATTAAGAGTTGAATTGATCGCGTCCCGTATTAAAATATGGTTGCATCCTAACTAACCTTGGCCGTAAAGGCCAAGGCTTTCGCCCTATTGCTATGTATGTGTTTTGTGACTCCTTGTTCTCTTCTTCTCTTCTTCCCCCCTTACATGAAAGCCCTAATGCTTCTTTTATAGTGTTGATTTTGCTCTTGGTGAATTTATTTTTACCTTAATTAATTGATCTTCTTCTTTCCTTTTTTGTTTTGAAATTTATTGCTCTTTTCTTGTTTTTTCCATAATGGGTTGATGGTTTCAAGCTTGATTTCGACCCATTAAATGATGAAATTTGATCTGCAAACAAACATACGATTTTAATAGTCTCGCAATCTTAATCCAAGTGGGTTATTATTAATTAATTAATTAAAATATATATTAAAAACTCAATTTAGCACAAAAATATCGAAAGTTTAATAATAAACCGAACTTATATAAAATAAATCATTTTAACTCAAATATTACAAAAGATGACATCAATATAATAGTATTAAAGGAGTAAAAACACGCATAAATATCGACTTATCACCTCTCCTCCCCCTTTTCTCTCTCCCCTCTCTTTCAATCTCTCTCTCCTTCTCTCCCTCCCCCTCTCCCTCCCTATCTCCCCCTCTCCCTCCCCCTCCCTCCCTCTCTCTCTCCCTCTCTCCTCCCCCTTTTCTCCCTTTCCCTCTCCCTCTCCCTCTCCCTCTCCCTCCTTCTCTCTTTCCCCCTTTCTCCCTCTCCCTTTCTCTCCCCCTCCCCCTCTCCCCTATCCCCCCCTCCCTCTATCTCTCTCTCTCTTCCTCCCCCTCTCTCCCTCCTTCATCTCCCCTTCTCTCCCTCTCTCTTTCCCTCTCCCTCTCTCCCCTTCTCTCCCTCTCCCCCTCCGTCTCCCCCTCTCTCTCTCTCTTCTCCCTCTCTCCCCCTCCCTTTCTCCCTCTCCCTCCCTCTCCCCCTCTCCCCCTCCATCTCTTTCTCTCCCCCTCTTTCCTCTCCCTCTCTCTCTTTTTCTCCCTCTCCCCCCCTCTCTCTCTCTTCCTCCCTCCCTCCCTCTTTCTCTCTCCCTCTTTCCCCTCCATCTCCCTCTCTCTATCTCCCCCTTCTCCCCTTCTCTCCCTCTCTCCCTCCCCCTCTCTCCCGAAAGGTCAAAAAAAGATCAAATCTTGCAAAGTCAGAAAACAGCAGAAAGCTCTCCCCCTCTCTCTCTCTCTCTCCCTATCTCCCTCTTCCTCTCCCCCTCTCCTCCCCCTCCCTCTTTCCCTCTCTTTTTCCCTCTATCTCTCCCTCTCGCTCCCTCTCTCCCTCTCCCTCTCCCTCTCGGTCTCTCTCTCTCTCTCTCTCTCTCTCTCTCTCTCTCTCTCTTCCCCCCTCCCTCACTCTCTCCCTCTCTTTCTCTCCCCCTCTTTCCCTCTCCCTATCCTTCTCTCTCCCCCCCCCCTCTCTCCCTCTCCCTCTCTCTTTCTCTCCCCCTCTCCCTCTCTCCTTCCCTCGGTCCATGGCTCTCCTCCAGGTCTACAATGCTGAATTCATGAGTAGTACAGTATCAACAGAAATGATGATCTTCCGCCTGCTGTTGAGGAATCCTCTTGGTTGGTTGATGTGAAGAATGGTCTGAGTTCATATCGAATCAACCAACTTTTGCACTGATAGTACGGGATGTGTCTGATATATCATCTTTAGGGATTTGTCACATTTCCTAGATCGTCTTACATTATACTCCCTCTGTCCCAGTGAATTCTTTACGTTTGCTTTTTCACACTTGTCGAGGTACATATCATTTCGTTCATATCTTTATTTACATGTTATTAAAAATTCTAAAAAATTTAATAATCTTAACGTACTTATTAAGACCAATCAGAAAAGATCTCACATAACTATGTCTTACGTTATATATTAGAAATTATATTCGAAATCATTTCACCTCATGAATAGAGTCAAAAATCAAACTTAAGAATTCAGTGGGTTGAAGGGAGTAATCTTTAGGGATTTGTCACGTTTAAAGCAGCCTTTGACTGAGGTGTTTAGTTGGGAGATGGTGCAATTATATATCATGGCGAAGATTATTTTGTCCAAGTATTTTTTTTTCGCTCTTTTGTAGAGAGAAATGATTCTGTGTGCGAATGTTCCTGGGATATATTCGTCATCAACTGGGGGAACGATACGGTTATAGCTAGTGTAACCTATACTCTATGTTAAGGGGAAGTTCATGTTACCGTAAGGTTTGACAAGTGCTGACTGGTGTTTGTATGTACTTAGATATATAACCTTGTTATCTAGTAGTAGTTGTGGACCTAGGTAGATATATAGTGGCTATTAATATTAGGTTGTCTGTCTCGGTATTGGTGGAACCCCTGTAACGTTCTATTTAGAGATCGATGTAGGTTTTTTTTTGGTAAAAAGGGGGGTTTATATAATAGCACTAAAAAAGTCTGAAACATACATCAATGGAGTTTAGTGTGTTGAAAAGTGTGGAGAGCTGTAGTAGAAGATCTACAAATGGTAGAAGAGCTTACGTTTTTTCCTTTGTTATCAAGGAGAGCGGTACAATTCTCAATGCTAAATTTAAAATATGAAACGCTATGACTCTCCCATTAGTCTGAGCTATATTACCGTACTTTAGTGCCATTTTCATTACAGCATAGTCCACCGACCTTTTCCATGTTCCATTCTCCTTCCCCTCTTTCTCATTTTTTTCCCACCTCTCTCCCTTCATTCATCCTTAAATATTACTTTCTTTTTATCGTCTAGTTCACAGAACGTCTTGCTCTTTTAACTCTCATTTTCCTTCTTCCCCCTTATGTCCATTCTCTTCATAAAATCTTGTGACATACAAATAATTTTATTTCCGAGTGCTCATTACTCATAATTAGAGGTGGCAAGCGGGCGGACAGTGATTCTAGAAACAACACAACTGCATTTCTGGAATGTTGAAATAGTTAGCCTATCTTCTGCTCGTCCTTTAAGCTTCAACGTATATTACAAATCTATTAGCAGTCGTATTCAAAGTAAAGTCCCCCTGAAAAGAGAACTCAAAAGTTTCAATTTCATAATCGACCACTAAGCCTCTTAAGGTGGTTGGAGCATAAAGGGTGGGCTTCTTAAGACCCCAAAGCCTACCCATGTCACGCTACCAGCATTGCACCTCACCAAGTCAGACACCAAAAAATCATCACTCCATATAAAACCTCTTTTTTTCGTACTCCCACTATAGAATAAAACTCTCACAAACTTGAATAAGTGCTCAAGAAAGTAAAATCACAACAGCAATGCGAACAAAACTTGATCCATTATGACAATAAGAGCCCTACAGCTGACATTATAAAGATACTCCCCGTCTCTCCATTCAGATTCATTCTTTACTGTTCAAGTTTGGCCCTAAAACAAAAGAAAAAGATGGCATTTATCCAATTAGTCAGCAACGCCACTACTTGAATAACCCTTCCCCATCCACACAGCTCGCCTCTTACTATTCAGTTTTCCGTCCCAGCGTGGAACTTCAAGCAACACATAACCCTTACTACAGAAATATAAGCAACCTGTGGCAACATCCAACGGCTATGATCTATGTACAAAACAATGTAGTTCAATCCCGGCATCCCGCATCTGGCAACATATCTGATCCATGCTTGATCCAAACATCACACACCCCAAAATGATTATATTAACAAAAACTAAAATGAGATCATCATCTACAATTCACTCAGCTTCTACATGTCAATTCAATAAACTGAATCATCTACATCATACCAAAACAAACAGCATAAGCAAATGATTAGATCAAAGTTGGAAACATCAAACTCGGATAATCAAGCTCTTAACCCAATTATATCAACAAAAACGTGTAAAACTACCAGTATAGAATGATAAGTGCGCCTTCTTTACCTAACAAGTATACTTGCATGACTCAAAAGAAAGGTATACCTGCAAGGTACAAACAGAGTCTGTGACCGACAATATGGATCCCATGGCTGCAACTGAATCAAGCATCGTACAGGTCTAAGACCCTGATCATCACAATAGGTAGTATCTGATATTTTTTAAAAGCGTTTTAAGTATAGATTACCCAGATAATCGTTAATAGTTAGCTGGGTCGAACCAATTTTCTTGAACAGAAAATATACACCTGAAATTTCAGAGCTACCAGTCACTGCATTGACAAACTTCATAATCACGTTTTTGGATGGATGATTAATCATTATTCAGTCTTGTAATGCATGCTGCTATCGTTTGTACAATGTCTTAACATATTACAGAATGCTATTATCAATCTAATAATACCTTTGTCCCTGCCAATGTTTTAATGTATTCCATTTTAGTTCATCGCGGACAATAGCTTACGTATCATGAGTTGCCTGGATATGAACGGACTATGGAGGGAGTATTACAGTAGATTATAGTTCAATGGTTTACGACAACGCAAAATCTTAAACCAATTAGGGTGACGAGAAAAATGCTGGATGTCTCAAACTATAAACTATAGCTAAGGTGAACTGCTGGTCTTACCTGATGATACAAGGCAAAACGATATTATTGTGCCCAACACCCCAAACGTCAAAATCAATGAAGAATTCTTGAAAAATTCCTTCTTCTTAACCTGGAACCTACAAATACCCATAAATTAAAATCAATATTCATCCAAAGTTCACATGATCTGTGCAACAATAAAGACAGCAAGTTGAAAACTTGAAACGCTAAAATGGCATGAATTGATTTCAACCACCAAGGCGTTATTAACAAATCTCAAGGCATCTTGTATTTTACATTTAATGATGAAGTGAGCTTACCCTGCATTGAAAATGATTGGCGGAAGCAGGTAAATAAAGAAAAGCTCTTCATTAAACTTGAGGATACGTGAGTTATTATGTCCTTTCTTTATCCATAATACAATACCTCCAGCCACCAAGCCCTACATATTAGCGAGAAACGTTATCAATACTGTAAAACAAACGGCAGGTAGCAAATTTACACTATGTGAACAGGCCATTAACGAAAGCCTAATGTCAAACATGAAATGATTTTGGCCCCTCGATCAATATACATCGATCTAATTTTGGGCACTCGATCATATATGGCACCAAACTTATATATACCATTAGTTACGCCCACCTGAAGTTTCGTGAGCTGGCCAGTAGTCACCAGCCATTATCGATGCTTGCCACAACACAGAGAAAAACACGACAGCAATGACACCCCACCATCCGAAAGCCTTTGTGCAGTAGTCCTCGTAAACTCCAAGACTCACTTTTCCCATTTCCCTTTCAAAATCTTTGATCAGATTAGACTCTCCCTTTTTCGATGAGTTCGAGGGGTGCTTCCGGAGCTTCTTCTTCGTGAAGTTTCACCTTCTTCAAATTCCATTTAAGTTTCTTGGTATCTTCCTTGAAATCAGTTGTTCCTAAGGAAAGGAAGCCAATAAACTGTTCATAAGGGAGCATTTAAGGGCGAATTCCCTTTTAGAGATGCAAAGGAAAGATGAAATCGTAAAAATAAATTAGTGCTTTGAGGGCTACGGAAGTTGAGAGAGAAACACCACTAAAGAGTGCAAGAATATGAAAACGCAAACAGCTTTCCCCAAATGCGACAACAACCATGAACCCAAGCAGGTAACTAACTAATGAAATACAACATTTTCTAGTAATCGACCCCAAAGAAGATCGAGAAAGGAGGCAACTTTCCCCAGATACAACAACAATTACGAATTCATACAAGAAACGATCGAATGGGCACTAAAATCAAAATCTTGCTACCAAGCGATCAATTGAGCAGAAAATATCTGAATAATTGACGAGGCTGACAAGCGAGAAGGGAAGGGGAAAGGGAGCGGAAAGGGAAAGTAGAGAGAAGGAGCCTGAGGAAGAAGCAGGAAAGTGTGAAGAAGAAGTAGTAGAAGGACGGATGGGAAATGAATGGATGAGAAGGAAGGAAGGAAAGATAGGGAAAAGGACGGAAGGGAACTGTTCCTAAGAAAAAACTGTTCATAAGAAAAAGACTGTTCATAAGAGGCATTTTAAGGGTGTATTCTCTTTTTAATATGTAAAGATATTGCGAAAATTACACATTACAACCTTATAAAAATCAGTTTTTTGTAATTACAACCTTATAAAATTTTTCTTTTCAATTACTACCTAATAAAACACTTTTCATTTGCAATTGCTACCTTTAGTGAACTCCGGTGAGTTAGTAAGCTAATTTCCGTCCTAAATTAGATTACGCCTAATCTTGTGACCATTTTGCCCTTGACTCTATATACTCTTTCCCCAACCTTTATCACTCTTACAACCCCTCTTGAAAATCGTATTGCTCTTCAATTACTTCACTCTTCAATTCAATTTTTTAAGTCTTCAATTTCTTCATCCTCTCTCTAACGTTTCTACCTCTTCTTTATTTTCGCCACCATCACTGTCTGTAGTTTATTGTTGTGTACGAACAAGGTATGTAACCCTATTTCATGATTTCGTACTTTGCAAATTTTCTGTTAACCTAGAAATTAGGGCTTGTGAAAATGTAGGGTTTATCCCTAATTCCCTATATTATTCGTCTAAATGTTGCATTTGTTTTCCCTAATTCATGTGTGAATGAATACATTTTGCAGAAACCCAAAAAATTGCAGAAATCAACAACCGCATTTGGTTCTCAACATGCTAATGAACTGCAATAACACTATAACTACACTTAATTCATATTAGAAAGACTAAAATTAAATGCAAATCTGGGTTTCGTGTGAAGAATCGATTCAAAACCCTAAATTAACAAAAAAAAACCTAAATTAACGGAAAAAACCCTAAATTAACACAGGATTTGGGGCTACTTATTTGCAGATATGTCGTTCCCTTCAATTGCGTCGTATGGATTTTGGATTCATTTGGCAATTTAATTAGGGTTTAGTGGATGATGATTGACGAGAAAGGTACAGAGTGAGTAGTGTAAGAGGTGAGTAAAAGGGGTAAATCAAGGGATCAATGGAGTAAAAAGAAGATTTTAACATCAAGAGTATTTTCGTCACTTAACAACTTTGGTAACGAAAATTAGCTTACTAACTCACCGGAGTTCACTAAAGGTAGCAATTGCAAATAAAAAGTGCTTTATTAGATAGTAATTGAAAAGAAAAATTTTATAAGGTTGTAATTACAAAAAACTGATTTTTATAAGGTTGTAATATGTAATTTTCGCTTATTATTTTATATTTTATATTTTATTTTAATAAAAATAGTGTACTAGTACTATAATTATACCAGTCCATCTTTTTATTACCTTATAATACTCCGTATATAAGAAAGTGAGATAATAATCTGAGCCAAATATAATCGGGCCAAACTATGAACGGATGCGTTTATACCTATTTCAAAATATATTACGACATCAGTCCATATAAATCATGCATTTGTTAGGCTAAACATAGTTATATTCAGTATTGAACTATGTTTGGTCGCTAGTTATCATGTTAGATTGAATTAGATTGAAATATACAAAACTAACATAAGATGTAATGAGCTGAACTGAATTCAAATGAAGAGAAGCGAAAAGAAGTCGAAATGAACTCCGCGACCTTAGTTACATTGTATGATTACTTTGGACATTTCTAACCTGGTTAGGTTAGTCATTGACCTTTGAACACAAGACGATGAACATCTCTAACTAATTATCATACATACTTTGGCAAATCGCAGCTTGAAGAGATACTCACTCAGATCAGTCACTCCTATATCATCGATTTTTGTGGTCTAAAACTCCATAGCCATAGGAATCGATCCTTTAGAAAACAAAGAATCCATGTGTAAATTAAATGCAAGTGGGAACGACGAGTACTTTCTTGTGGCCTCAAACCGTTAACTAGTCTTGCGAAAACATACCCATGCTGCTTCATATTCGTAAAGCCAATAACAATGTGGATACTGATTTCCTTAGATAAGGACTATTTGATGCACACTTTCTTATAAATACCTCAAACTAATACCAATAACTCATCAACAATCATACTCATTGAACATTCATTCCATCTCTAAATCCAATCCCAACAAAAAAAATGGCATCCTCAACGATGGCCCTCTCATCCCCTTTCTTGGTCGGAAAGGCTGTGAAGCTGAACCCAACTGCCTCGGAAATTGTAGGCGAAGGAAGGGTGACCATGAGGAAATCCGCAGGGAAGGGGAAGGCGAAGCCAGTATCATCATCAGGGAGCTCATGGTACGGCCCAGACCGGGTCAAGTACTTGGGACCTTTCTCGGGAGAGGCCCCCAGCTATTTGACCGGTGAGTTCCCTGGTGACTACGGTTGGGACACTGTCGGCCTTTCAGTTGACCCTGAAACTTTCTCTAAGAACCGTGAGCTCGAGGTCATCCACTGTAGGTGGGCCATGTTGGGGGCATTGGGGTGTGTTTTCCCGGAGCTCTTGGCCCGTAACGGTGTTAAGTTCGGTGAGGCGGTCTGGTTCAAGGCCGGGTCCCAGATATTTAGCGAGGGTGGGCTTGACTACTTGGGAAACCCAAGCTTGGTCCATGCTCAGAGTATCTTGGCCATTTGGGCTTGCCAAGTCATTTTGATGGGCGCGGTTGAGGGCTACCGTGTTGCGGGTGGGCCCCTTGGGGAAGTGGTCGACCCGCTTTACCCGGGTGGTAGCTTTGACCCGTTGGGTTTGGCTGAAGACCCAGAAGCATTCGCGGAGTTGAAGGTGAAGGAGATTAAGAATGGGAGGTTGGCAATGTTTTCAATGTTCGGGTTTTTCGTACAAGCAATTGTAACCGGGAAGGGGCCGTTGGAGAACTTAGCAGACCACATAGCTGACCCGGTGAACAACAATGCTTGGGCTTTTGCAACCAACTTTGCTCCCGGAAGCTAAACTCTGATCTACAATACAAACAACAATTTAGGGAGACGGGAAGTTTGGAATGTTTTAAATGATGAGTGTCGATGTAAAATTGTAAATTATGTACGTACTACTCTACTTATTATTAATGATTTTACAATGATTATCATTACAAAAATACACATAACTTAAAATGCTGTTAGCCAACTCAATGCTAAATTGCTAAAGAATTGCAAGTTTGTAACAGAAAAACAGAGTAGACTAAACCCATACAATAATTACTCGTTTATACAGTAATACGGATACAGAATTCCAATTATTTACCGTATACGCACCACGTCAGCCAGTGTAATCTAATTAGACTGAATCAGGAGTGAAATAAAAAGCCTAAACTGAAGTTCATTCATCTTCAACCAGATTGCACTTTGTCGACATGAAGCTTGATTGATTGAAAATCATCGACTTTTACTGAGCCTAAGAACAGGTGAAAGGGTAATTTCTGAAATTAGTGTCAAAATTCCTTCTTTCTTCAGCTGTTCAGCATGCAAATTCTCCTGAAAAAATGGCATTGGCAACATCATGAAGTGTGCAGCAAGGTGCTAAGAGAAGGGCCGCACCTACCAATTTTGCTGACAGTTTGTATTTTCTATTGAACAAATTGTGCAGCAATAGCCTTATTGGATTTGAAAGAGACTAACATGTAAAATAGAGATAATGATCCAAAGGAAAATGTACTACGCACAAACACTTCCTGTAAAATAGCTTACATACTACAAATACCATAAATAAGTCGCAGGAAAGAAAAGGAAAGCCCTTCTTGAGCCATGATCCCGGGAGAAGGAAGGAAGGAAGAAAGAAACATTGCATACTCGAAACTCGCAAATCCCTGAGTAAATGAAACTGATAACACAACACATGCATATCAATGAATAGGTATGAGAACAATCACCTAATAGTGACTGTTCAGAGTAAAACTCGGCACAAGGTATATCCTTCAAACAAGCGATGCGCTCATACTACTCAGTCACTTATCAATAAAGAAAACAGTTGTCTTTAAATCACAACGAGATGTTTCAAGAGCAAATCCATCCAATAAGATCATCATCAACTTGACCATACTGCCTCACAGAGTCAAGGGTTTCCACTTTCCACGAAGGGCGGGGTAACTCAGGTTGGATGTACATGGCCTTACTCATGTGTTAGCAGCATACGAAGACTGAGAAGCTGTTTTAGATGACTTACAACTAAAATTGCATCAACTGACCACAACTTCATATGTAAACGAAGCAGCGTCTGTTTAACAAGTCATTTACTTAGATTTTTGAACCATTACAAAGCCACCAACATGCAAACTATCAGGCACAGGCGCAGAGTACCTTCGTACATCATAGACACGGTAATAAAAGGGTGTGCAGAACTGAAAGATATCACACACATATAGGCATCAGGCATGGAACAAGTAAAACAACTTTCTCCTTAAGGCGATTAAATAATACTCGTACCTTCTAGGAAGATGAAGTAACCCAAGATGGAGGCGGCCAGAAGAAATCGGCAAAAGAGATGGTATCATCCTCCAAATGATAGACACCACCGCAATGGTACTTCACAACCCCATCATCTCCATCTAGTAGTGAGGGAGAAAAGAGTTGCGGAAAATTAAAACAAATGCAGTTGCCTTTATCCCAATACAAAGTATCAGCAGAAGCAGAAAACGTGGAATCGACCCCCAAAAACAACACATTGTTCCCTATATCATAAACCTCAACCCATTCCATCCTTCCCCTATCTAACCTGAAAACCCTAAACCACATCGACCTCGCCATCACAAACTCATCCAACCCAATGACATTACAACCATCCACCTCATCCTCCTCCTCGCTGTTATTCAAAAATGGAGAAAGCCCAATGTAGACATCCACCAACATTAGCTCCCCATTCACCTCCACCAACCTCTTCTTATCACCACCACAAATTGGCTGCGCAACGATACTCACATCACAGTCATCAACCAAGTCAAATCCAATAACAACAGTCCTACCCACATTATCGACAGCATAAAATTCACCATTAAAGGCAATAACATCATCGTAAGGCAACTGAAACTGATCAACATGATTCCATTGCATTGAAACACCATTAAAGATTGCTAATTTACCAGAAACATGAATAGCTAAGAACAAGCAACCATTACCATCATCATCATTACCATTTTTTGCCGGTAAGAATGCCACCTTTTCAGTATACAAGGAAGAATCACCCAAAATGTCGGACCCATTGTGACAAAACTCGCGACCCAAATCATGAATTCGGATATTCGAGAGATTCGACACCCTAGGGAGCCGATTGGCAGGCGGGTTTATCCGGATTTTGGAAAGCGGGTAGAAAAGATTGTATCTTTGGGGGTCAATCTTCTCAATTTTGATGATCCAGGAAATGGGTTTTGGAGAATTGGATGTTGGGGGAGGAGAGAGAAGGAGAATCGAGCGTTTAGAGAAGAGGAGGGAGATTGAATTTGGGAGTTGATCGTGGTCGTCGGATTGGGTCGCGTGACGCCATGTGGAGCATGTTGAGCGAAATCGGACGGTGTAGAAGGGAGAGTTGAGATGGGTCTGGATTTCTCGGAGGAGGTCTACAGGGAGGTGACACCATTCCGCCATCGATGAAGTCCTCCAATGAGGGGAGATAGAAATATTTCAGGAAAAAACAGGATGCTTCCGTATGTCATTTAGGGGTACGTTTGGTCGGTGAAGGGGTAAGGGAATGAAATCAATAAAGGGATTAAGAAGTAAAGAAAAAGGTTATCCTTTGATGTTGTTGGTGGTTTGTTTACGAAATGTAAGGGAATGAGAAATAAATCAATTTCCGACGCCTCACTTTTTATCAATTAAAAAATTAACTTTTTCTTATTCATATTATTCATGTTGAGTATTCATAAGAGTTTTTTTGTCAAAAGGCACCTAACATCTACGCCTTTTGTAAAAAAGACACCTAACATTTACGCCTTTTGTAAAAAAGGCACCTAAAGTTATTTTTTTTGCCCAAAAGCACCTTAAATTTACATTTCTTTGTTAAAAGACACCAAACATCAACTTCCGTCAAAAAACCGTCAATATTGACGGTTTTCATCCTTTAATCTTCTTCCATCCACCCTTAATCAACCTTAGTTCCTTAATCAAACTCAACCAACCCTCTTTCTTTATAGTAGGTCTTCTGAGATACAGTCTCTCATTAACTTTACTGAGAGATTAAGTACAAATTGAAGTAACAGTGGTACCAAACCTAATAGAAGTATGTACGATTAACATAAAAGAGTATACAAATATAAAGATGGTACACTTCTTATAAAAACAGGTACAAAACAAAGTTGTTATTTAAGGGTACGAATAGAACATAAAGTGGTACTGAAGAATGGTCTCTCAATAAGTTATTGAGAGACCGTCTCTCCAAAGAATTTGTGCTTCTTTAATTCAACCATCTTCCGTTAATCAAACCCAATCAATCATTTTCCTTAATCCAACCTTCATTCTTAGCTACTCTTATTTGCATACATCTTAATTATCAATCCCCATTACTTAAGTAAAATCATCAAGTTTTTACTCAATCGGTAAGTTTTTAATTATAGCTCTTCATTATAAGAACAAATTAAATTTTTGAATTCAATTTTCATTTTTATGTTATTTACCCTTAATTTCGAGTATAATTTTAGGGTATGTGTAAGTGTTAGAGTTTATTAGATAAATTTCTGAGTTAATACTGAATTGAATGAAGTTTCTGTTGTAAGAAATTAAGAATACTAATTTTTGTGTTTAAATTTGTGAGTTTGAGTAATTATCTGTTATTCATTTTTTGTATTTGTCAATTCATTTTTGGTTTAGTAATCATTTGTATTTCATTCTTTATGTGTATCATATAAGACGAATACTTAAAGATGACATGTTAATTGAGAATATGCAAAAGTGGAAAAAAAAACATGGTTCAATTAAGGGGAGAGTAAAAGGGGTTTTGAATGGAAATTAAGTTTTTTTGGGAGGGAAATTTGATTATTGTGGAAAAATAAAGAGAATGGGAAAAAGAGATAATAAGGTAATGCAAAGAAAGAGGGAAGGAAGATGTTGATTGAGTTTGGTTAAGAGATGAGTGTTATTAAGGTTTGATGGAAGAAGATTAGGATGGAAACCGTCAATATTGACGGGTTTTTTACGGAAGTTGGTGTTTGGTGCCTTTTAACAAATAAATGTAAGGGAAAATTGATACTTTATACTCTCAATAACTTCCATTTTCAAACTTGATACCTTAGATAATTTTCTTTCAAAACTTATACCTACTTATTCTATTAATTTCATAATTAATACCTAATCTTATTTTCGTAAAAAAAAAATAACGAAATGAGTTGAAATGTCTCGTTTACCCTTGTTAAAAATTCAGTTCACCCATCTCATACAATCCATTTCCCCAAATTTCCATTGTATCTATGAACGTATCTAATTGAATCGTTGATAATTTAACTCGATTTTTTTTCCGGAAAATTTAAACCCTAATTGAATCGTTGTTGCTTTATTTTGTAATTAATTTATACAAAGTACTCCGTATTGAACTAAAATTAATATCTGAGAATCTCTTTTGATTGGGTTTTTTTTTTTGAAATCCCCAATTGGGATTCTACTAATTATTAATAGCGTTCTCGAACGAAACCAACCTTGCAATATTCGGAGGTAGAATATCCTCCCATACAACGCGACCCGGAACAGACACAAAATGGGCTAGCTCATGAGCTACCCATTTAAATTTACGACCAAGGAAAGACCAAGCGACCTTATCGAAGGAACTCAACATCGACCTTATCCCGTCCAAGATGAGGAACAACATACTCCGGCCTCCTTTGCCCTCCTGCAATGCATTCACAATAACCTGAGAGTCACTTTCGACAACCACGTCCCTATGCCCTCTCCGTCTAGCTTCCTTCAAGGCCTCGAACACCGCCTCTGCTTCCGCCTCGTGGGCTGCCAGCTCCGCTGTCTTCAATTCATTGCGGCTACAGTACACCTATCTCTGCTCCCCTCTGCACATCGCCCCGAAAGTCGACCCCCTCCCGCTTCTTGCGCCTGCATCGCAACTCACCCTCACCCACCTCTCTCCAGTTGCCTCCTTCCCCCCTTCAATACCACCCTCCTTATGCCCCTGTTTCCTGCCTCCCACTTCCTTCTTACTCCATTCACCCTATTTTATTGCTGTTTATGAGTTGTGTTTTTTTTGTCATAATTTTATCTTTTTTTCGCTGAAAACTTTCTGCTCTTTCTTCTAACTCCGTAATTGGAGATGAAAGCACACCAATTTTGAGCGACAAGATAGAGTGGGAACAAGTAATAGACCCCCTAGCTATTCGGAAGAAATTAAATACGAAGTATATGTATATCCTACTAGCTACAAGTCTACAACTTCTTAATAGATGTATATTTTACAAAAACGACAATGTATATTTGCATATTTTACAAACAATTTTAATTTGAAATCTGGAAAATCCTAAATTTTTGATTGAAATTTGTAATAAAACAAGTTTACAATTAAAAATGGAAAATCAATAATGAGTGAAACACTAAGTAGATGAAAATTGATGCGTTAATTTGTGATTTACAGACTAAAATGAGACGATGAAAAAAAAATAAGAAAAAAAAGTTACTTGAAGATGAAGATGAAGATGATGAAGATGGACATGAATATGAAGCAAATGTGACTTAGATGACTGAATTAATGGGGTGAGGGGTATAATTGGAAGAGAAAATATGAAAATTGTAATTAAAATATTTTGGGTGACGGTTTCCGTTAAATTTTTGACGGAAATATGATTGAGGTATTAATTACGTAATTATTAAAATAAGTAGGTATAAGTTTTGAAAGAAAATTATGTAAGGTATAAAATTTGCAAAATGAAACTTATTGAGTGTATAAAGTATCAATTTTCCCTAAATGTAAATTTAAGGTGCTTTTGGGCAAAAAAAAAAACTTTAGGTGTCTTTTTTACAAAATGCCTAAATGTTAGGTGCCTTTTGACAAAAAACTCTATTCATAATATTATTATGTTAATCAAATACTTGTTGAAAATAAAAATGTTAAAAAATATATATATATGAGTGTAGACACCCGCATTTTGACTGCCACGTGTCTATGGTAGTCTCCGAAAAACACCCGATGATGATTGGACGTCAACGTGACTTAGTATACTCGGATTTGGGCTCGGAATTCATAATATCCGACATGGACTTTTAGCGGAGTAAAAATCTCACAAAACAGACCTCAAATTCAGGCCCAGTGGGTCATTCCGAGTCAAATAAGACTAATTTGGGCCAAAACCGACACCAAAAATATTTCCCGTCTTTTGGCGACCGGGTCAAAACCCGGTCAAAGGCAAAACCGTCTCAGAAATCAGCTGAAATCATTTAAGCGCCCAAATTCAAATTCAAAAAAGTAAACAAAATCAACAAAGTCAAACTTCCCTATTTTGGCTCAACCGATTGACCCACTCGATCGAGTGGATTGACCCCACTCGATCGAGTGGAGCCTTTTTACCCGGGCTTGGCCCATTTGTTAAGGCACTCGATCGAGTGCACTAGGGCCACTCGATCGAGTGCCCCCTAGGTCATGGGAAACGTCTATAAATACCGACTCATTCCCATGCATTTGCCAACTTTTTTCAGATCCTTTTCACCATCATTTTGCCCTACATTTTCAGTCACACTTCACCCTACATTCATCCTACAATCTACACTACAAACCCTAAGCAAAACACATCAAAATCCGAGCCTCTATACCTCGGAAACCGACACATACACCCATACACACCACAACTCTCATACATCCTCGATACTCCCAAGCTTTGTCGCTGTTCACGAGCCTATTTCCGAGATCTATACTAGCATGTATGTTGAGGGTGTCCTAAACCCCGCTTTAATCTCTTTTGTCTCGTTTTATTTCCGTTTAATTCATCGTATTTTTGTATAGTAATCGTAATCGTCACAACGTTAACACTAACACTTTTTTTTTTGCATCCTTACATTTTCGTTTTATATCGTTTTATCGTCATTATATTATTAATACCGTGTATATATAAAACTAGTATCAAATTTCGGTTTAAAATCCGTTTGACTACGATGTTTGCCTAAGATCCGTTTAATCCCTTTACGTGCAACGACGGAGGTGGAGCCCTTTCGAGGAGCCCCGCCCCAATGTACTCAAGGGCATAACGCGATCGCAAACGGTCGTAGTTGAACGAATTTCATTCCATTTCCATAATTGGTTCGAGACCCATTGACACGAATACCGACATCACATAACCCGAAAGGGTTAGTTTCGATGTCGTGACGTAGAGGGACGCATCTCGTTACTAATTCAAAGTTTCATAATCTAACACAAACGTTTTCATAAAAACTCCGGTGACGGTATTATAATCGTTCATACACGATTATAATACCGGAGGCCGAGTCGAATACAAATCATGCGATATTTGTATTTGACTCGGCCGACCATCGATTTCAAGTCATAAAATCGAGCAAATCACTACTCGAACAGGGGGCACTCGACCGAGTGCCATAGGCCACTCGATCGAGTTGCACCCCAAAAACAGGGCAGTAGCCCCATTAATGACACACTCGACCGAGTGCCATAAGGCACTCGATCGAGTAACCCCCCAAAATATGGGCAGTAGCCACGTTAATAGCGCACTCGGTCGAGTCAATCAATGACTCGGTCGAGTGGGTCTGGCAACTCAGAAACCCGAGGGCTTGGACACATATTCCGAGCCCCGTTCTTATCGACTTTAGACCATTGACCGACCCTTCATCATTTTTCAAAACGTTACACATGTCACGACACGTAGAACGACTTTGACCACTTTTACGTGATAAGTCGGGACAAGACTACGGAATGTGAGACTAGGCTAGCAATACGCCACAATCTCATACTTCCGTCCTCCGCTTAATACGTAACATAATACGTATTTAAGCGGGGTAGTCCATCTACATAATTTCGCGGTCTAATTTACATATGGGTCCGTTTTTATTTTTGCTTTACGTTACTTTGTTTATATCGTATTGTGAATTCCGGGTTGTATTTCCGCCCGTGTAGCTTGTACGCTTTTTACTTCTTTTTCGAGCTTTATTTATTATTTGCTTTTACGCTTTATAAATGAACCTCCCATGCTAAACCATTTCGACCAATAATTAGATGCATTAAATGACGTAGTTAACGCAAAATTCGCATGCTTAGACAAAACGTTGTTTGCATATCATTTCATTATTTTACTAGCGCGCGTACACGAACACGAACGGTGTCTTAGTAGAGGCCGCCATGTGCGGGCGGGGTTGGGTGTCCTTAGTGGGCTTCCCAACACGTACCCTCACCCCTTACTCAGAACCTTTGGTTTCCGGATGTCCGAAACCCTTGGCGAACGAGAGTCATTCTTTACACGATTACCGGTGTAGATGGTATCGGTATCGCAATGCAAAGGGACGAGCCCCATAAACTCTGAAATCGAAGTGGGCTTACTTTGTGTATAGCCCATGACGACATAGAGTGGGCTCGTATGGTTCCGAATAACCACAAAATTCGGTGGCGACTCCATTTTGACTTAAATTTCGAACCCGAGAACAATCTCACCACGAGATTCATTCGCCTACCCAAACCCGCGCTTCGCCGCGCCGGGGTGGACCTACGTCATGTCCACAATTTGGCGACTCCGCTGGGGATACCTGATGTACCACATGTCATCGGGGTTCCTAGGGTGAGACTCGAAGAGAAATCGTTCGTAGATTAGTGTGCGCGCGTTAGTTTAATGATTCATGCATAACCCATTTTTGCCCGGGCCGGTTACTTGTGACCGACGTCCCACTATACCGCGGTGCATTCCTACATGGGTGCGCTAAAAACATCGATGGTGGAACTCGTCTCGGTTTTGCGGCATGTCCTAAGACCAACTCGGCTTAGGGAGTCCGTCCATCACATGAGAAAGCCATCGTTGTTGGTATAGACCCTATTTTGACCGACCGAGACTTAGTGTAAAGCATACATGAGCGTCGTTATAATGCTTGTTTGACTACGTGCTACTTGGTTTCCGTGTCAATTTTTCAAAAACCGTCATTTCAAAATTGCATCTTTCCAAAAATACCCACCTTTCGAAAAACCCGAAATACTGTCCATTTCGGGACTCGTCATTCTAAAACGCCCAATTTTGAAAAAAACCGAAATGCTGCCCATTTCGGGACTCACCTTTTCAAAATATCCCATTTTCAAAAACTCGGAATGCCGCCGAAATTTAGGATCAACGATTTGACTCAAAATATCCTTTTCTATAGTCGGCATGCTGTCCGTTTTGGTTCTCGAATTTCCACCCCCACCACCTTGATTTTCGGAATTTTTTCCTTTTCAAAATTCTAATCTCGGTTTTCGAAATTCCGTTTTCAGTTTTCAAAACTCTCGGAAATCCGTTCATTTTGCATTCAAACCTCAACTTTCAACTTTCCTAAAATAAACCTTCCTTATTATAGGACCTACCGTCAATTCATGTGTCGGGTCTTTGCATAATACGTAGAGGGTTTATAGCGTCGAAACTCCGTCGATCTTATATCACGAGTTTCCCCCCTTTCCCAAGTCCGCCTTATCTGTCAAGGCACGACCAACCCGCGTTGGGCATACCCCTACAAAGGAAGGTCCGTCCATACACTCGAGTCAAAAGTCTGGGGAGCAATCTCACGTGGACCTTCCTTCGAACGGGACTAGGCCCACAAAGCCAAAATCCTAAGGAAGTCATACCACCCACGAGTCATCCGTCTAGATGTCTTTCTCGAGTCTTTTCCACTCAGTCCTTTCTTTTTGGGTCGCTCGAGATGTGCTGTTTCCTTTGATTCCAAGACTGGGTTCGGTTTCTGAATACGTGGTGTTCTTACAGACAGGCCACCATCAACCAGACACACTCGCAGGATGGAAACTGCCTTAGCTGAACTGAAAGCCTCCGTTGATTCCATGATCGAGAAACAGGCCGACATCGATGCCCAACTGAATGAAATGAGGGCTGGGCAAGTTGCTATCGTCACTCGGTTGGCTTCAGTGGAGCACAGGACTCCTACTACCGGGACTGCCGGACCTTTAGCTGAACTGGTTAGCTCGGTCCGCCGACTAGAAGAACAAGTGCATTTAACTGGGAATAACAACATTCACCGGGAAAACAGTCGGGAGTATAACCCGCTAAGTGACAAGCTGCCTGCAAACCTGAACCTTACCGGTTTGCCTATGTTCGAAGGGACTGAAGACCCGTTACTACATGTACGGGCCTTCAAGGAGTTCATGGCCATCAAAGGGGTGGACTCCACCATGTTCAAGAACCTCTTTGCTGCATCTCTTGAAAAGCACCCTCGGGCCTGGTACTACAGGCTAGACCCGAAGAAATACCCTACATGGGATGATGTGGCCACCGAGTTCGCTCGGAACTATGCTGACAACACCGAGATCCAAACCACAATGAGATCTCTGGAAGTTATGGCCCAGGAGCCGAAAGAAGGTTTTACCAAATACCTTCAACGATGGAGGGCCGAGAGCGTGAAACTGGTCGATAAGCCCGGTGAGAAGACTTTAGTGGAGGCCTTTGTTAAGAACCTCCTCCCATCCTACCGGGTTCACCTCCGATATGCCGTCATACCCAATTTCACCACCCTTACTGAAATGGGTATGAGGATCGAAGATGATTTGAGACTGGAAGGCCTCACCAAGGCCGCCGCTAAGGGTTACCAAGGGGCTTCTTCCTCCACAACCAAGCCTCAAGCTGCAACCCGCAGCATTTTCGACGCGGTTAATCTACTAGATGCCCCGTCCAAGAGAAACACCCCACCTCGGGTTTTCACCGATATAGGTACGACCTATACTTATGCCTTACAAAGGCTGTCCTCAAAAGGCCTAATCCAACCGATAGGCCCAACTCCTGAAGTTCCGGTTGAGCGACGCTCCAAGAACTACAATGCCCAAGCCTATTGCCAATACCACCGAGGCAATGGGCATGATACCGAGAAGTGCTGGAAGCTGAAGCACTTGATTCAGGACCTGATCGAAAGCGGTAAAATCCCGCTGCCCGGAGATAAGCCCATTAATAAGGAAAATCCTTTCAGCTCCCACGCCATCCTTACCGGGGAGGTGATCGATTGCTCTCACCTTATCTCCCCACTTATCCCGCAAGTGAACGGGATCTGGTTCGACGACGAGGAAGACGTCTACCTCGCCAAGGGGGAAGCTGTCCCCATCACCGCCGAGGAGATTCGAAAGACTAAATCTCGAGTCCTAACCAATAACCACCTTGGTCGTCCCTTTCAAGCCACTAGCTCTAGGGACACCCCTATCCCGACAACCGTCATCACGGAAGTCGCCCCTGAGGAGCCAACTGCTGAAACGGCTCTTGTGAAACAATTGAAGAAGACCCGAGTTGACCTCACTATATGGCAACTCCTGGTTAGTTCTCAAGAACATCGAGAAGCACTTACAAAGGCTCTCGATCAAATTAAGGTCGACTCTTTGGTTACCCCCGCTGAGATGGTAGCCACGGTCTTGCCCCACCTAAAAGGCAAGGCTAAGGAAGAAGGACCGGTGATCACTTTCTCCGAAGCCGACCTACCACCATTTGGGGCCACCCATAACCTGGCCCTCTACATCACGGTGGTCTGCCGAGGAAAATACCTTCCCATGACCCTAGTTGATGACGGGTCTGCTGTGAACGTCCTTCCTCTAAGGACCGCAAAAGCCCTCGGCATTACCGAGGCTGACTATGTCCCGACTGCTCAGACCATCCAAGCCTTTGATGGGAGCCCGAAGTCGGTAGCTGGGGCCGTGAAACTAACCGTCAACACTGGCCCGATAGAGAAGGAGCTCGAGTTTCAGGTGATCGATGTCACCTCATCATTCAACCTGCTCCTGGGTAGGCCTTGGATCCACGCGGTCAAGGCGGTGTCCTCCACTCTCCACCGAAAAATTAAGATGCCTCTGCTTAACGATGTCATCACTTTAGAGGCAACACCAATGACTGTGGCTAGCTGTAACGCCACGGGACGCACGGACCTCTGGGGGTTCGATTTTGTGGGGATGATCGAGGAAGAGTATCTCTTTAGGCCTTACTTCACTACGAGTATCGACATGATGCTCCAAAACCTAGGATACTTTCCGGGGGCTACCTCTCGACCCGATCTTCCAGCTGGGAAGATCATCGAGGTTCTCAAAGACGAAGAATCTCACTTTGGCCTTGGTTATGACATCACCCCCGACAATGTTGTCCGAGCAGGGATCGAAAAGGCCTGCAACATCCTTAAGGGTATCTACTTGAGCCCTTATAGCCCACGGTTGGCTGACTACTTCGTCACACCGGTGTTTGGGGCTGTCCAGGTTGGTCTATACCAATCCAATGTTATGCAGCTCGGGACCCACTTGGCCCGGGACTGCAACTACATCCCGGATGACGTGTTCGCCCTCATCCAATCCAACGGAGCTGAAGATGCTGAGCCCGCACTAGGGCTACTATTTGGGGAAGATACCTTAGTCCCAACTCCAAAGGAAGATCTGGTCAACCTGATTCTGCGCAGCAACAGGTTTGACCCGACCAAGCTAATCTCGGATGTTGGTTCCGAGACGGGAAACAGGGCCTGGAGGAAGACTGTCAAGTGGACTGACAGTCAGGGAAGGATCTACAAGCTGGTCACCGGAGAGGGAGACATGCCTGAGTCTGAGTCCGAGTCTGAGTCGGAGTCTGAGTCTGAGTCTGAGGTCGAGTCTAGGGAAGTCGGTGCTAGAGTCACTCCTGTAACCCCTCTCCCTTTTATTATTCCTGCTGCTGGCACCTCGGGGTCTGTCCCGAGTGCCCTACCTATTCCGCCACTGACCAATGATCAGATGGCTGCTCTATTTGAGCTGTTCTCCAAATTTTCAATCAATAATAACAACCGTTCTGCTTACGACTTGTCTCTTTCAAATTCTGCTTTTAAAAATGTTTTATGCTATGACATTGAGAAACCAGACGAACAGGTACCCTTACCTCTGCATTTGATCGAGCAACTAGAGCAAAGGGAGTCCCGGAACCCGGTAATCGAAGAAACCGAGTCCATAAATGTGGGAACAACCTTAGAGCCTCAGACACTTAAGATAGGGTTATCCTTAGATCCCGAGGAGAAACAACAATTCATAAGCCTCCTCCAAGAGTTCAAGGATGTCTTCGCATGGTCCTACAAGGACATGCCGGGGATAGACCGGGAAATAGCCGAGCACCACATACCAATCAAAGACGGGTGCAAACCGGTCAAACAGAAGCTTCGTCGGATGAGGCCCGAGTGGTCTCTCAAGGTAAAAGAAGAAGTCGACAAACAATTTAAAGCCGGCTTCATACAAGTGTCCGAGTATCCGGACTGGGTGGCAAACATCGTGCCGGTTCCTAAAAAGGACGGTAAGGTGCGGGTATGTGTAGATTTTCGGGATCTTAACAAGGCGAGCCCGAAAGATGATTTTCCGTTACCACACATCGACATATTGGTGGATAACACGGCCGATCATGCTCTTCTATCATTCATGGACGGGTATGCCGGGTATAATCAAATCAAGATGGCGAAAGAAGACATGAGTAAGACTACCTTCACCACACCTTGGGGTACTTACTGCTATACCGTCATGCCTTTCGGTCTCATTAATGCCGGGGCCACATATCAAAGGACCGCTACCACTTTATTACACGACATGATGCATAAAGAGGTAGAGGTTTATGTAGACGACATGATCGTCAAATCCAAAGAACGGGACGGTCACATCACCGCCCTAAGAAAGTTCTTCACCCGATTGCGCAGATACAACATGAGGTTAAACCCTCAAAAGTGCAGTTTCGGGGTAACATCAGGCAAATTACTGGGTCATATCGTTAGCCAACGAGGTATCGAAGTCGATCCAGCTAAAATCAAAGCCATTACCGAGATGCAACCTCCCAAAACCAAAAAAGAAATAAGGGGATTCCTCGGGAAAGTCCAGTACATCAGTCGGTTCATTTCCAAGTTAACCATGGTGTGTGAGCCAATTTTCAAGAAGCTGAAAGTGGGAGAACGGGTACTATGGGATGACAAGTGCCAAACTGCTTTCGACAAGATCAAGGAAATTCTGTCTGCACCGCCAGTTTTAATGCCACCTCAACCCGGTTTGCCTCTGTCGTTATACCTAACGACGACCGAGACAGCCATGGGGGCTATGCTGGCTCAGACAGTTGACTCCGAAGAAAGAGCCATTTACTACATCAGCAAGAAGTTTTTAGAGTATGAGTGCAAATATACCATGCTCGAAAAGACGTGTTTGGCTCTAGTCTGGGCCACCAAGAAACTCCGACATTATATGCTCAGTTACGAGGTCCATGTGCTATCCAAGATGGACCCCATCAAATACATCTTCGAAAAGCCCGTTCTCAACGGCCGAATCTCTAGATGGACTCTAATGCTGGCAGAGTTTGACTTAAAGTTTGTACCGTTAAAGGCTATTAAAGGTCGAGTAGTAGCTGAATTTCTCGCCGATAGCCCGATAACCGAAGAAGGACACACCGACACTTGGTCCTTCCCAGACAAAGATATTTTCCATACTGATACTGAAACATGGGATTTATACTTCGACGGTGCATCTAATTTTCGAGGGTTCGGAGTTGGGATCCTCCTAATTTCACCAAAAGGGGAACATACTCCCGTCTCCATCAAACTGGACTTCGACGTTACCAATAATGCAGCAGAGTACGAAGCGTGCATTTACGGGCTACAAGCCGCCGCCAATCTGGGGATTACAAATCTCCGGGTACATGGTGACTCATCCTTGGTCATTAACCAAGCACTTCAAAAATGGAAAACTCGAAATGCTAATCTCGTGGCCTACCAGGCACGAGTAAGGGATCTCGAGAAACAATTCCAAAAGGTAGAGTATATATACCTACCCCGGGAAGAGAATCAGTTTGCAGATGCACTCTCAAAATTGGCATCTTTACTGAATATTCCCGACCACGTGACTAGTATGCCGATTTGCGTCGAGAGACGGTCCGAGCCAGCATACATTTGCGACATCGAAGACATTGAGATAACTGATCCCGAACCATGGTACCAAGCTGTGTTAAAATACCTGACAAACGGAGAATATCCTCCCGGGATGGAAGGTCGAGCCAAGAAAGCCTTACGGAGGCTAGCCACCCAGTTCATCCGCACCGACGACGGTCAACTGTATAAAAAAACGGCACAGGGGGCTCTTCTCCTTTGTGTTGACAAGTACAAGGCTGAAAAGGTTATGGCCGAAGTACATGATGGTGAGAACGGCCCACACATGAATGCCCACATGCTGGTCCGGAAAATCATGAGGCTCGGTTATTACTGGAATACCATGGAAGTTGACTGCCGGTCGTATGTCAAACATTGTCATAACTGTCAAATTTTTGGCAATGTGCAACATATGCCGTCATCACTACTTTATACCATGACGTCACCCTGGCCATTCTCAACGTGGGGTATCGACATAATCGGGAAAATAAATCCCTCGGGTACCGGTGGGCACTGCTTTATTCTGGTAGCTATCGACTACTTCACCAAATGGGTCGAGGCTGAATCATATCGCATTCTCACCGCCAAGCATGTCGCCAAGTTTATCCAGAACAAGATAATATGTCGATATGGGATTCCCGCTGAATTTATCAGTGATCACGGGACTCATTTTCAAGCCGAGACTGCGGCCCTGCTGACCAAGTATAAAATCCAAAGGCATACTTCCTCGCCTTACCGTCCCCAAACAAATGGAGCAGTAGAGGCGGCTAATAAAACAATTGTCACCATACTCAAAAAGATGGCTGATAATTACCGGGACTGGCCCGACAAAATACCTTTTGCCCTATGGGGATATCGAACGTCAATTCGCACCGCAACCGGGGCGACACCATATTACCTAACCTACGGGATGGAGGCAGTCCAACCAGTCGAGCTGGAGGTACCGTCCCTCAGAATTCTGCTAGAAAGCCAAGTACCCGAAGCTGACTGGGTTCGAGCACGGTATGACTCACTGGTTCTACTAGACGAACGACGGTCTCGTGCCCTCAATAACATCCAAATCTACCAGAAGAGGATCCAACGGGCCTTCAACAAGAGAGTAAGGCCCAGACACATTAGGGAGGGCGATCTAGTTCTTAAGTCTATTCGGGCTCTACTACCGGTTGACCCAAGGGGAAAATTCAAACCCAATTGGGCTGGGCCATATCTGGTGAAGAAAATCCTATCGGGGGGAGCAGTGATGCTGACGGACCTGGACGGGAACGAGTTTGTCAACCCAACCAACCTGGACCAGCTGAAGCGCTACTACCCTTAGCCATTTCTCAATGTCATTAGCAAATTTTATCAAAATCATTTTTTTTACAAAAAGCAAGTCAATGAGCTAGAATTATTTATTATACTGTCATAAACATCTTGAACCAATAGTCTTGGTGTAATTCGAGATTGCAAATTTCCTATGCCTGAACTACGTTTGGTTTGATTCTGCTAATCGCATATACGTAGGCAGCCCCCCTAAAGGGCACAACCAATGCAATCAAGAAAAGACAGGAGCGGTTTAATAATAAATTTCTTTTATTAATTCAAAAAAAAATATCCCGATAAACTCGGAAAATTACAAAGTGCAGGAATTCAAAAAAAAATACAAAAAAGGGCGCACAATAAAATAATAATAATACTTAAATAATAATAAAGCTAAAGGACTCGGCATTTAGGGCATCTTGCCCTTCCCTTTGTCCTTAGCCTCTTTAGTCGTCCACTGACGACGGCGTGGAGGGGAGCGTTCCCGAATCACCACGGGAACTTCTCTAGCTCGGGCTCGAGTGTTTGAGCCCGACTCCCCTGTCATATCAATGGGCCCAAGTCGAGCCCTGACCGGCTCAGGGAGCCGGTCACGCGGACCGAGTCGGTCCCGGACTGCCAACCTCGGCCCAAGTCGTCGTTCCAAGTCAGTCTGCCCTCGAGTGCTGCTAGAACCGACTTCCTTAGATCGAGTCTTAGTTTGTGACGTAAGACCCGATTCTCCCCGAACTATGGTCTCAGGACTGTGTTCCCCGGTGAAGAAGTCTCTGTTGTCCTTCGCCGACTCACGCTGAACCAATTCGATGGCCTCGTCAACTTTTAAGGCCTTTCGAGCTTCTTCGGACTCTTCAGAAGTCCACTTCTGATAAGCCCGCGATACCCAAGCGGATTGGCAAGGGCTAGGTACCGTCCATGTGGGACGAGTGAACCATCGTTGCAACCAAGTGTCGCACATAGCGTCCGTCAATTGGAGCGGGACGCTAATAATGGCTTCCTTCTCAGGGATGCGCTGAGATGAACCAAACTGCCTTAGGAGGCGGTCCGGGTAAATGTGAACTGTCCAGTCTAGGGACAAGATCGTCAGATATCGGGCTTGGTCCCTCTTCGCCAGTCCGGTCAATTTTGAAAGGAACCACCAAGCGACGGTCCACCTGATCAAAGGACCCCCGTGAAACACCAACTCCTCGTCCCAGTAAGCTCGATCAATTCGATGACTCGAGCTTATTTTCCGCCTCCAGGAGCTAATCTGACTGCTCCGGTAATTGGGAATGCTTGGAGGGGTCTCTATGATCGATAACCGCTCCGACAACCATATCTGAAAAGCATATACAAGCTTAATAAGCAACGGAGCAATTCGCTACAGCCCACTCGATCGAGTGCAAAAGCTGACTCGATCGAGTAAGCCTGTCAAAAACAGGCAGTAGCCAAGTACGAATGTCACTCGATCGAGTGACAGGTCCACTCGATCGAGTGACTTACGAGAATCAGAAAATTCCCGCGAAACGTGAACGAAAAAAAAAAAAAAAAAAAAAAAAAAAAAAAAAAATCGAGGTGCATACTTGAAGAAAACGGGTACTCCCCATCAACGGTCGAGTTGAGTCGAGCCGTCTAGCGTCCAGACCCGTAATAATCTCCCCAGTGGCTAGCCAAGCAGGGCTATGACCAGTCTCCATCTGGTCAACCACTCCGATTAGCCTGATTTGACCCCTGCATGTGTCAAGCTCCATCAGCCCCTCGAAGACATAACAATGCAGCATGCAAAAGGCGAAAGCCCTACGCCTATGAGCAGGGGTGGCCCTCACGTCCCGTGGATTCATGAACTTATCGGCCAAATCGAATAGGGAGACGTTATCTCCCTGCACCATTCGGTTTGCCTCAGCATGAGACAAACCCAAGAATTCCCTCAAACGCCTCCTTGGATCCGGGTAGAATGGGGGAATGGCAGGCTGAATAGCAAGGCCCCAGTCACCTATGGCCGCAATCTCCTCGGGCGAGGGACACATCTCGCCCCTCGGGAATGCAAACACGTGATGGGTGGTGTCCCAAAATGACAGACAGGCATCCAGAAAGTGCGAATCCACTATCAGACGCTGAAAAGGGAATAAATTGACTATCCCCATTTGAGTCAGCCTGACCTTCTCCTCGTCCCGAAAGTATTGGGACCAGGCGAGAAGCATGGCAGTCAAGTGATCGATGCCCATGATAGGAATTTTTTTAGCTTTCTTAAAAGTCTACAAGATTTTGAGAAAGAAGAAGGAGAATTTGAGTTGTAATGCAGAAACTGAAGCAGGGATCTCCTATATTTATAATGGAGAAACCTAACTGAAAACCTAACTGCTACTGCCTCCTCATCCAGCTGGGCCCTATGCGCGCGCAGGCCTGATTTCAAACTTGAACCCAGAATAGGAATCAAGCTGTCCCGAGCTTTCCTAAGATTTTCTAAAAAATTCCTTCGCGTCAAAATTTTTGTCTTTCCAAAATTTTCAATCTTTTTTCTCCCCAGCGAGAGTCAACATTTTACCTACATGTTACATGCAAGTTGTTATGTGTCAGCATACAGGTACACCCCAGACTTCAGAAGCAAGTCCCCGCAAAACTATTTAATTTCCCCAACAGAGTTAGCTTTTCCCCGGTGTGCTACATCCGAAGTACGATGTGTCGGCATACGGGTACCCCTACTCCCCAAAAGAGGCAAGCTTTACTCCCCACGGAGCATCATCATCAAATGCGACCCAAGGCTTCAGAAGCAAGCCCGAACAGCTCGTATACTTCCCCAGCGGAACGCCCGAGGCGGCATTTTCCCCGAAAAGATACGGGATGGGCCCACATATAGTTGCGCCCAGGACTTATGCTACAAGTCTGACTCCCCGCGAAGCTATCATCGTCAGGACAGGTATGACCCTCTGCTTATGGCTGGCGAGCCCTTCACGCAAGTCTACTGGACTATAAACGACCCGACCGGAAGTCTACCAGGTCTTAGCGGGCTTGGTAGCTACTCTGACTTTCGCCTTGTCCAAGCCTCAGTCAGAGTGGGGGCTCTGTAGACACCCGCATTTTGACTGCCACGTGTCTATGGTAGTCTCCGAAAAACACCCGATGATGATTGGACGTCAACGTGACTTAGTATACTCGGATTTGGGCTCGGAATTCATAATATCCGACATGGACTTTTAACGGAGTAAAAATCTCACAAAACAGACCTCAAATTCAGGCCCAGTGGGTCATTCCGAGTCAAATAAGACTAATTTGGGCCAAAACCGACACCAAAAATATTTCCCGTCTTTTGGCGACCGGGTCAAAACCCGGTCAAAGGCAAAACCGTCTCAGAAATCAGCTGAAATCATTTAAGCGCCCAAATTCAAATTCAAAAAAGTAAACAAAATCAACAAAGTCAAACTTCCCTATTTTGGCTCAACCGATTGACCCACTCGATCGAGTGGATTGACCCCACTCGATCGAGTGGAGCCTTTTTACCCGGGCTTGGCCCATTTGTTAAGGCACTCGATCGAGTGCACTAGGGCCACTCGATCGAGTGCCCCCTAGGTCATGGGAAACGTCTATAAATACCGACTCATTCCCATGCATTTGCCAACTTTTTTCAGATCCTTTTCACCATCATTTTGCCCTACATTTTCAGTCACACTTCACCCTACATTCATCCTACAATCTACACTACAAACCCTAAGCAAAACACATCAAAATCCGAGCCTCTATACCTCGGAAACCGACACATACACCCATACACACCACAACTCTCATACATCCTCGATACTCCCAAGCTTTGTCGCTGTTCACGAGCCTATTTCCGAGATCTATACTAGCATGTATGTTGAGGGTGTCCTAAACCCCGCTTTAATCTCTTTTGTCTCGTTTTATTTCCGTTTAATTCATCGTATTTTTGTATAGTAATCGTAATCGTCACAACGTTAACACTAACACTTTTTTTTTTGCATCCTTACATTTTCGTTTTATATCGTTTTATCGTCATTATATTATTAATACCGTGTATATATAAAACTAGTATCAAATTTCGGTTTAAAATCCGTTTGACTACGATGTTTGCCTAAGATCCGTTTAATCCCTTTACGTGCAACGACGGAGGTGGAGCCCTTTCGAGGAGCCCCGCCCCAATGTACTCAAGGGCATAACGCGATCGCAAACGGTCGTAGTTGAACGAATTTCATTCCATTTCCATAATTGGTTCGAGACCCATTGACACGAATACCGACATCACATAACCCGAAAGGGTTAGTTTCGATGTCGTGACGTAGAGGGACGCATCTCGTTACTAATTCAAAGTTTCATAATCTAACACAAACGTTTTCATAAAAACTCCGGTGACGGTATTATAATCGTTCATACACGATTATAATACCGGAGGCCGAGTCGAATACAAATCATGCGATATTTGTATTTGACTCGGCCGACCATCGATTTCAAGTCATAAAATCGAGCAAATCACTACTCGAACAGGGGGCACTCGACCGAGTGCCATAGGCCACTCGATCGAGTTGCACCCCAAAAACAGGGCAGTAGCCCCATTAATGACACACTCGACCGAGTGCCATAAGGCACTCGATCGAGTAACCCCCCAAAATATGGGCAGTAGCCACGTTAATAGCGCACTCGGTCGAGTCAATCAATGACTCGGTCGAGTGGGTCTGGCAACTCAGAAACCCGAGGGCTTGGACACATATTCCGAGCCCCGTTCTTATCGACTTTAGACCATTGACCGACCCTTCATCATTTTTCAAAACGTTACACATGTCACGACACGTAGAACGACTTTGACCACTTTTACGTGATAAGTCGGGACAAGACTACGGAATGTGAGACTAGGCTAGCAATACGCCACAATCTCATACTTCCGTCCTCCGCTTAATACGTAACATAATACGTATTTAAGCGGGGTAGTCCATCTACATAATTTCGCGGTCTAATTTACATATGGGTCCGTTTTTATTTTTGCGGTACGTTACTTTGTTTATATCGTATTGTGAATTCCGGGTTGTATTTCCGCCCGTGTAGCTTGTACGCTTTTTACTTCTTTTTCGAGCTTTATTTATTATTTGCTTTTACGCTTTATAAATGAACCTCGCATGCTAAACCATTTTGACCAATAATTAGATGCATTAAATGACGTAGTTAACGCAAAATTCGCATGCTTAGACAAAACGCTGTTTGCATATCATTTCATTATTTTACTAGCGCGCGTACACGAACACGAACGGTGTCTTAGTAGAGGCCGCCATGTGCGGGCGGGGTTGGGTGTCCTTAGTGGGCTTCCCAACACGTACCCTCACCCCTTACTCAGAACCTTTGGTTTCCGGATGTCCGAAACCCTTGGCGAACGAGAGTCATTCTTTACACGATTACCGGTGTAGATGGTATCGGTATCGCAATGCAAAGGGACGAGCCCCATAAACTCTGAAATCGAAGTGGGCTTACTTTGTGTATAGCCCATGACGACATAGAGTGGGCTCGTATGGTTCCGAATAACCACAAAATTCGGTGGCGACTCCATTTTGACTTAAATTTCGAACCCGAGAACAATCTCACCACGAGATTCATTCGCCTACCCAAACCCGCGCTTCGCCGCGCCGGGATGGACCTACGTCATGTCCACAATGAGAGCTTACGAAGTACTCCGTATAATATTATGAAGTATTTATGAACATTTTATTACTAAATGATATAAAAAAAAAAATCATATAACTTTTTTTGAATTAATTTTTCAAACATATTAAATAATAAATTTTTAATTATTATTTCAAATATGATAATGGTTCAGGTCTCAATCCTAAATTAATGGGTTATTTCAGGTTCGGGTCAAACGGGTCGCAGGTCAAATATTTTAAGTCTCTAAATTGAATAAGTCGAGCAAAATTTATTAGATCTAGTATCTAACGGTGAGGAATTGAGGATGATGATGGTGAGGTAATGAGGAATGAAAAATTGTAAAACAAACGACAACAAAGGGAATGAAACAAGTTGATTCTCTTTCCATTTCCTGTAGACCCCAAACCAAACGGCCCCTTACAGTAGTTACGTTATTACTTACTCCTTGCTTCCTCCATCATCATTTTGTTTTTTAAATAATAAATTTTTAATTATTAAATAATAATTTTTTTTTTAAATAATAAATTTATTAAATAATAATTTTTTAATTATTATTTCAAATATGATAATGGTTCAGGTCTCAATCCTAAATTAATGGGTTATTTCAGGTTCAGGTCTCAATCCTAAATTAATGGGTTTCAAATATTTTAAAGTCTCTAAAATGAGTAGGTCGAGCAAAATTTTTTAGGTCTAGTATCTAACGGTGAGGAATTGAGGATGATGATGGTGAGGTAATGAGGAATGAAAAATTGTAAAACAAACGACAACAAAGGGAATGAAACAAGTTGATTCTCTTTCCCTTTCCTGTAGACCCCAAACCAAACGGCCCCTTACAGTAGTTACGTTATTACTTACTCCTTGCTTCCTCCATCATCATTTTTTTTTTTTTTCAGTTTTCAAGACAGTACTTTAAATGTATTTTTCAACATGTAAATAGAACTTTTTCTCGACAAAATCTATATTTTATGAAAAATAATTTGATAATAAATGTGAATTTTTGAGTTTTTATATAAGTATGAATCATTTTTATTCTCCGGTATACTCATGGTCAAAGTTTTTTTCTAACTTAGATTCTCAAAAAGCAAATGGGAAGAAAATAGACAAATGGAGAGATTACATACCATTAGAGCTTGACCTGACAAACGGGTCAACTAGATCGTGGTGGGTCGGTCAGTTTTGGGTCGGATTGCTTTCAGGTTATAGAATTCAGGTTGACTTCGTATCAGATCGGATCATTTTGGGTTCGGGTCATTTCGAGTTTGTTATTTTCAACTTGGTCTGGTATATCAATTTGTTTTCTATAATAATAATCTGGTCACTTTCGGAAAAATTCGGGACAATTCGAATTATGTATCAACCTCGAATCTTTAGTTCGGATGTCGAGTCAAATTCGAATTGAATTATTCGGGTTGAGTTATTCGTATCACAACAGTTTTACCCGGTCTACTAACCCGGGATAAAAATGGGCAAATCACAAGCTGAGCTAAGCTAGTAATCCATTTCTGAAGTCACACCTCCTCCACCACTCTGACCACCCTCTTTCCCCCTATAGTGTAGTATAAAACCAACTACTACTAGTCCATGGATCTCTTCACTCAAACGTCGTCGTTTCACTTCCGCGCTCTGACCCTCCCTAAACTCCGCGCCCCACCACAATACATCCGACGTCGCGGCGGGCTGCGGTGCTCGACGGCCATGCCAAGCACCGTCCAGTTCGACCTGCGCGGGTACTGGAGGTCCCTGATCGCCGAGATCAACACGAAGCTGGACGAATCGATCCCGGTGGCGTACCCTGAGGGCATTTACGAGGCTATGCGCTATTCCGTCCTCGACAACGCCGCTAAGCGCGCCCCACCCGTCATGTGTATCACTGCCTGCGAGCTCTTCGGCGGCCACCGCCTCGCCGCCTTCCCCACCGCCTGCGCCCTTGAAATGGTATTCTATTCTTACTCCCCCTTTACAATCATTTTTCATCAATCTGCTTCTGGAATCGACTGTTTCCATGTTTTTGGGGTGTGAAATTCATTCCACAATTCACAATTTCGTCTAATTGTTGGTCTCCTTGTCCAATTTAGTTGTCTCCTTCGGCTATGATGAAGGAATTGCCATTTGCCACTGGTTAAGCTTAAGCTACTACCTTTGCCGAATTTAGCTGAATTGTGTTTCCTATCGGCTATTGATTTAAGTTATTAGAGGAGTAAGAGCAATTGCAATAGAAGAACTCAAAAATAAGTTCTTCCATTTCCACGTAATATATTGACAATCTCCATGTTTAAAAACTTTTAATTACAATGGAAGAACTGTTATTTTATTCTTAAATGGTATCCATTTTTATTTGTTCTCCAATCAAATTATTTTATTTTCTTTGAAAAATTCAAGAACTTGGTTCTTAAATAAGAACCAAATTCTTATTTTTACAAACCCAGTGTAACATACCGTAGAAGAACTTTATAATATAGAGTTCTTGATGACAAACCCAAGAAAAAAAAACCATTATTGTGATTGCTCTAATACGGCCAAAATGAACTAGAAACTAGAAAATGTAGAAGAGTAATAATGGTGGCAGGTGGAGATGAAGATGGAAAAAATGAGGATATTGTGCTTGTAGGGATCAAGAGTGCGCGGAAGCAATCCTAAATTTAAAAGATTATAATAGCAACATGGAGAGAAATATATGCAATGTTTTGTAGTTGTGATGTAATGTGATTATAATTCTAAGCAAATGCTAAGCTATTCGTAATACCATGAGAATGATGAGCTAATTTGAACAAACGTTAACGCAAAAGAAGATAACTTACATAATAATATTTCCTCCTATTATGTGAATTATAATAAATAGTAAAACTAATTTACTACGATTAGTAAATGGTGAGCAATATTCTCCCACAAATCGTCACCTGGGCTCGTCATTTCACTAAGTGATTCCAGCCAAACTAAGGCAATGATCAAACTTAGCTGTAGAAGTGGTTTAGTGAGCATATCAGCGGGATAATTGGTTGTATTTTCATACAACGAGATCTCCTGTGGTAACAATAACTTCTATAAAGGGGTTCTTGATATCGACGTGCTTGATTTATTAGTGATGTTTACTAGTCTTGGCCAAGTGAACACCACTTTGACTATCGCAAAATACGACAAGAATATCTTACAAGCCAAGTTCACGCACCAAGTCTCGGAGCCATATAGCCTCTTTGACACCCTGCATGAAGGGATCGAGTGAGTGTTGACATATAGTATGTTGCAACATAGAGTTTGAGCAACGTAAGAAACTTTGCACTCTCTTGTGGGCATGGAGTTATAGGTCTCTATTCTTGTGAAGTCTCGAAGTTTCATGTGTCATGGCCTTGCCATGAATCTTAATTATATACTCCGTAACTTTTTTAGAGGATTTAGTGCTCCGTCTACTCCTCTATGATGTTTTGAGTGAGTCTACACCAGTGATTGCATTGTACGGTTAGTGGTGAAGATTATAGAATGACTATGTTGGAAGTATTGTGACTTGAAAATGTGGGCTCTTAGCACTCTCTGCGACTTGAAATTGCATCCATCTCTCACCCAGTGACATGATATATGGTTATCAGTTCAAGGATACAGGTGACCTTTTCAGGGTAAGAAGAAGCATGTATTGTCTGCCCATTGAGGATATTTGCTGGCCACATCCCTAGGGTAGAATCAATTAAATCTTTTGGAATTGAGATAATTACTTCAACTAGATGATTATATTTCAAGATTTCAGTCTACGATAAGTGTGGATTTGGCTAGATGTAAAGTGGGAACTTATGTGAACTTTGGTCAATGTGGGTTACATTCATACGTGGATTCAGATGAACCAGGAAACGTATTCAGTGACACCATCAAAGCGAGGGGATTGTCGTTAGATGAACCTACCTTAGTTTAATACGAATGCCTGATAGTGCTGATAGATGTAAACAATACTCCTAACAATTGTGCAAGGTAGTCATCATATAATCATATATACGGAGTATATTTCTATGTTACTAAACAGGATTTAACCTGGTGACTGGTGAACTTTATGACGGATTACTAATCGAGCTCAATAATCCTGTACTACACTATCAGTACTAAGGTTTCTTGTAATGGTTGCGCTTAGCATAGTTATCATTGCTTCTATGCTTATTTCGTTAAAAATATCAGTTGCTATGCTGACTATCAGTACTATCAGTACTAAGGTTTCTTGTAACTATCAGTACTAAGGTTTCTTGTAATGGTTGCGCTTAGCATAGTTATCATTGCTTCTATGCTTATTTCGTTAAAAATATCAGTTGCTATGCTGACTGGATTTATAACAAAAATATAACCTCGATGTCATGTATTTTACTCCTTTATATTTTAGTTTTACTAGTCAAATGATATGTTAAATTCTCCTAATATCTGTAACGATACAAATTTACAATGTACACTTGATGCTTTATTTATCAAAACCGCTATTTTTGAATGATCGCATCTTTTGAATTGATACAGAGCATAAACCTATGTCCTGTGATATTGTGCAAATAGGTTCATTCTACTTCTTTAATCCATGACGACCTTCCATGCATGGACAATGACGAAGAACGGCGAGGCCATCCAGCTAATCATGTTGTCTATGGGGAAGATATGGCAATCCTAGCAGGAGATGCTCTCTTCCCTCTTGGCTTCCGTCACATTGTCACACATACCCCACCTGAACTGGTCCCCGAGACTCAAATCCTCAAGGTCATTGCTGAGATAGCGAGGTGCGTGGGGTCTACAGGCATGGCTGCGGGACAAATCGTGGACCTGGAAGATTCGCCCAATATGGTGGACTTCATCCAAGATAAAAAGTTTGGGGAGTTGGCCGAGTGCTCAGCTGTTTGTGGAGGACTGTTGGCTGGTGCCAACGAGGATGAAATCCAGAGGCTAAGAAGATACGGTAGAGCAGTTGGTGTCTTATACCATTTGGTTGATGATATTATAAAAGAAAAGACAATCCTTGAGAAGGGGGACACGGGTAAGAAAAGGCGGGGGAAGAACTATGTGAGTGTCTACGGGGTGGAGAAGGCCATGGAAGTGGCCGAGGATCTTCGAGGTCAGGCAAGGCGGGAATTGGATGGATTTGAAAAATATGGAGAGAAGGTGACACCACTTTACAGTTTTGTAGATTATGCTGCGGACCGAGGGTTTAGCATTGGTGCCTGAGATCGATCACTTTGTCATCTGGTTTTATGCTGAAAGTGTTTTACAGGTTTGTGATGTGATGAATTGTAAGTAGAGTTTCCCACTGAATTATACTTGTCGCAACGTATGATTGATGATGTACTTGAGTTGTGTATTCCACTGTTTTTCACAACATTAATAGTGAAACGTCCTTGTTTTCATATCATTAGGTTTTTTTGGATAAGAGGATGATGTAAAGATCTTTTAGTTTTTAAAATCACAATTTGTTGTGACAGTAATCTCCGTCATAAATTTGTGATGTATCAAGCAGGGTAGATGGGAAAAAAATTATAATGCCTAAGGAATAAGAAATTGCTCGTCATTATATATCCAAATGGTTAATAATTACTCTGTATCAATTTTAAGCTTGTGACGGATATATTATTATACTCGTCACAAGTGAGATTTATTGTTTTAAAACATGATTTGGGATGGGTTAGGGGTGGGGACAAAGAAGGAAGTCGGGCATGAGAGGGTGAGGGAGTGGGTGGAAGATGTGTGGAGGGAGATGGAGGTCGAGGAGCGAGGGAAGGTTATGACGGGATGGGCTATGTGGGAAGCAAGGAACAAATGAGTCTTTGATGAAGTCAAAGTGAATAGTGATAGAGTTGTGAAGAGAGTTGAGGATGTCTTGAGTGAGCTCAAGGGGGCAGAGGAGGATGCTAAGGAGCGGGGCCTGCGGACAACGACTAGTGTAGGGGAGGCAATGGTAGTAGGCTGGAGAAGGCCGAGTGTGGGGAGTGTTAAAATCAATTGTGACGCTAGCCTTTGGAAGGGAGGTTTCGGGCTGGGTTACGTGTGCAGGGGTGAAGCGGGGCAACTACTTTGGGGAGGGAGCATAGGGAGGAGAAGAGGGTGGGAAGTCTGCGAAGCCGAGGCTGAAGCATTACTCGCCAGAGGCACGAAGAAGGGGTCACTGAAGAATCATCATGGAAACGGATTGTAGGGAAATAGTGGAAGTCATGAAGCAAGGGATCCAAGGTTGGAACGATTGGCTGTGGTGGATTCCGTCAACTTTTATGAAAGGCTGCATGTTGATCGCTACTAATATTTGTATGCTCTTTCCCTTTGTCGTAATAATCTCCTACTATTGGAGGACTTGGTGTTGGTTGGATGGTTTTAATCCTAAAGGTCTCTATGGGATGATTATGTTGTCTTGGAATCAAGGATATGTTGGTTCTACTCTAGAACCTTTGGCTAGAGTGGTGGTGTTTCAGGGATTGGTTGAGGGACCTCACTTTCTCCTTCTCATCGTTTGGGTCTGCCTCTCGGTTTGCTGGCCTTGTCTTGGGCGTGCTCGATCATCAAAAAACAGGAGTTTTATCTCCTTTGGAGACAAGTCTTTTGGATTTGTCCTTTTCTGTTTCTTTCTACGTCTTTATGGCGTAAGTGTTTTTTGTTTGGCTCTATCGTGCTTTCGGCGATCTTTTAGAGCTCTTTGCCCGGATGATGATGCGGTGGATGTTGATGTTCGTGCCCTTTCCACGTCTCTCCATCAACATGTTTTGGTTCTCGGACAATATGTTTTCGTTTCGTTTAGACGTATCTTAAGTCTCCGTTTTTCATTTGTGTTGTATTATGTTTTATCCCGATCCTTGTACAAAAGAGCACACACTTTAGTGCTTGCTCTTAACATGTATTAGGTGGTTTTGACCCTTTGGCAAAAAAAAAAAATAAAAAATAAAAAATAAAAGAAAAGGTTGGAACGATTTCTTTCGACTACTAGAGGAGCTTAAAGAACTAAACTTGGAATTTGAGGAAGTGCATTAGTCCAACATTCCCAGAAAATGCAAAGAAGTCGCTCATGGGATGTCTCGATATTTCTTTGGTCGTGTGAGGACCAAGCTCTGGATAGATAATTTGTCGTAATACTTATCGCTTCTCATCGATTCATCAGAAGCTAGTGCTACTATGTAATCCCGATTATCGGGTCTTCAAAAAAAACATGATTTGGTCAATATCACATTACTCTAGCCAGATCAAATATAAATTGTGTATCGTGCATTATCCTACTAAGGAGTACTAAATACTGAGTAATTCCTTTAATGTTTGGGTTCTCATAAGACCATCCGCAATGGTTTTATCTTCTTCTTTTTCATCTTAACTTCTCTCCTCATTTCAATCATCCACCTCATTTTTCCACTCACCATCTTCTTATTTTTCATCTTACAAAAAAACACTCCACATTCATTTCATCTTCTACTTTCATTCTCTCTCCTATTTTATTATACCCCACACATTTACACATCAAATTTATATTAACCCAATCATTTATTTTCATACTATTATAATTTTTACTTTTATTTTGCTTACATTTTTTTTAATATTATTGTTTCTAAAAAAAATTTAAGAAATGAAAATAAAACATACGGATGTAATTGCTTAAAGTTAAATAATTTTAAATTAAAACCGACGAAAACTTGATATTTACGGAGTAATACATTGTAAAACCTAATTTAATTAAGCCTTAAAATAAATTTAAACAAGCATAAAGTAAATAAAAAGTAGGACGACAACGATAGTACCTAAAAACTCTTACAAACTGAAAGATTCGACGGTTAATATTGGACAAAATTAATTATTTTCTAATAGGCTCATGGTCCCCATCGTAATTACTGCAAAGTATAATTTTTTTGCATTTTACTATAATTACGATAATATCTAATATAGAGTATAATTGAAATACAATTTTAACTTAATTTAGAAAAATTAACCCACGTCAAATTTTAAAAAATCAAAAAAAATTAACCAAAAGATCCCTGCTTCCTCCTACACACACGTCCTTTCCTCTTATCTCTCTCTTTTTTTTTTTTGGTGCTACGAAGAGGGCTAGACCCGACTACAAAGAAAAAACAACGACACTAGAAAGCACTAATAGGGACAACACGAGGCCAAGAGACCCCTCCCAAATCCATCTCCAATAGATGGAATAAATCGGCCGGAATATCTAGCGTGTCAAAGACCAGAAGTCGTTCTTCTTGGCTAGTCCCTCGGTTAGCAAGCCAATCCGCACATCCATTGGCCTCCCGATAAATATGTTGAATCTCAATGGACCAGTCGTGATCACTAATAAGAGACTTACAGATTTGTAACATGTGAGAGTATGCCGTCGGAAATGGATCCGTCTGTTGAAGTAGACTAATTATAGCTTTTGAGTCAGATTGAATGATAAGTTTAGAAAATTTGCGTTCTCGTGCTATAATCAACCCTCTTCGGAGAGCCATTAGCTCAGCTCGTGTAACCGTGGCTAGTCCCACGTGCTCACTAAAAGCACAGATAAGCTGTCCCGATGAGTCTCGAATCAGCCCACCCGCGCCCGAGACACCCGGGTTTCCCTTCGACGCTCCGTCAATGTTAAGGAGTAACCAATCAGTTGGTGGTGAAGTCCATCTCACAAGTATTTCCTTCGAACTTCTTCTAGTAACCGGGTCCATTAAATCACCTGATTCTCTCGCTTTTTTAACCTCGAGAATTCTATCATGCAAGAACGCCTGCTTGTTGAACGGAATAGTCTCTGAGGTCCCAAAGATACGACTATTTCGCCACTTCCATATCCACCAAATAATCATCGCAAACTTTGTTGCCCACTCCGAGTATCGTGGGTCGTCTTGTGGTGCCAGGTTAGTGGCAATCTAATCCCGAATTGTGTTGCAATCCTCAAAAAATTGAGGCGGAGTGGACATGGCGTCCCAAATTCCACGTGTTTTTGGACAATCACGAAGAATATGAATAGTAGTTTCATCTTCCATCCAACACTCACCACAGCAAGGGTCATCAGCTAGACCCCGACGCATCCGATTGACATTAGTCATCAATCTATCATGCATCACGAGCCACAGGAAGACCCGAACCCGTTGGGGTGCCCATGTCTTCCACGGTAGTCTCCAAATTTTCCCTTCCTCGGTGTCCACTTCATTACGTATGAGCCTAATAGCTGACTTAATCGTGAATTTTCCGGTAGATGTCGGGGCCCAATAGAATGAATCATCCTTATCAGCATCCGACACTACTTCAAAAGAGGCAATAGTTTGGAGTATGTCGTTTTCCAGGAGGTCAGCAAATAAATTAAGTTTCCAACCCGTCTCGGAATCCCACATTTCATCCACAGTGGCATCTTGTAAGTGTGTCGGAATATCCCGGGTTACGAATTCCTCTAGTGGTCTAGACGTGACCCAACAATGTGACCAAAACATCGTCTTTCGGCCATTGCCAATCGACGAACTCAGGCCCTTTTTAAGGGTCGAGAAGCCCTCAACAATGCCTTTCCAAATATTAGAGCTATTGTTCCGTTCACCAAACATGTCCATGTCACAACGCCCTTTGCAATACTTGTGTCGCAGAACTCGTGCCCATAATGCATTCGGTTCAGAGAGCAAACGTCAACCGAGTTTGGCCATAAATGCTGTGTTAACTTGTCTCATGGAGCGGAGTCCGAGTCCTCCACCTTCTTTACTGTTTGTGACCGTGTCCCAGGAAATAAGGTGAACACCTTTCTTATCCTTTGATCCACTCCACAAGAAACGTCTTGAGGTTCTGTCAAGGTCATCACAAACGGATCGTGGTAATCTAGCAGTTTGCATAGCAAACGAGGGGATGGTGGATAGCACAGATTGAACAAGAGTAGCACGTCCCGCTAAAGAGAGGTGTCGGGCCTTCCAACCTGTTAACCTTTTGTCTACTTTGTTAGCAATGAACTCAAAATCCGCTTTTGTGACTCGACCATTAATAGTTGGCATTCCAAGATAAGTACCCAGGTCATTTGTGCTCTCTATAGCTAATTCAGATGTAACTTCAGTTTGGATCAAAGGATCCGTATTAGTCGAGAAAAAAAATTTCGACTTGGCATGACTAACCTTGAGTCCAGAAGCTAGACAAAACACGTCGAGGCAATCCTTGATGGTTCGAGCTTGTTCGATTGAGGTTTCTCCAAAAAATATTAAGTCATCTGCAAAGAAAAGGTGAGTGATAAACGCCCCCCCCCCCCCCCCCCCCCCCCGACTAGTTTGGATACCCCTCCATTTATTTCCCTCATGAGCTTCAACAATAAGTTGGCTAAGTTTCTCCATACACATAGTAAATATATATGGCGATAGAGGATCACCTTGCCGGATACCCCGGGTCGGGGTAAAAGACTCTGTGCGTTCACCATTCCACAGCACATTGAGACTAGTCGAAGTAATGCATTTCATAATTGTACGCACCATGCGGTCTGGAAGGTTCATATCACGTAGGGTATGGTTAATAAACGGCCACTCGAGCTTATCATAGGCTTTCTCAAGGTCAAGTTTCAGCACCATGTAACCTATCTTACCCGTCTTTGACCTGAGTGTGTGTAGAACTTCCTGTACAATAATGATATTGTCAGTAATTTGTCTCCTCGAGACGAAACTAGTCTGCATCGGACTAATAAGAACTGGCAAGACACGTTTGAGACGATTCACTAGCATCTTCGTTATGATCTTATATGAAACATTACAAAGACCAATTGGCCGAAATTGTGTCACCGATTGTGGGTGTTCCACCTTCGGGATAAGAGCTAAGAATGTTTCTCCAAGATCGGTCGGAAAGATCTGTTCGTGAAGGGCTTGGATTACAAGTTTACACAAACTCGGTGAAACAACTTTCCATTGAGATTGGTAAAATAAGGCCTGAAATCCGTCAGGTCCCGGGGCTCGATACGGTGCCATTTGGTTCAACGCACCTTGAATTTCACTCACAGTGTAATCACGATCTAACTTGAATTTCTCCATGGTTGTGAGTTCGGGAAATAGCCCAATCGTGAGACGCTCCATGTCAACTCGAGGCGTAGAACCGGAGAACAGAGACTTAAAGTAACGCACAACCATCTCTTTAACTGCCGTGCTGTTCCAAACCCAGTTACCATCACAATCTTGGAGTCCCTCAATTCGGTTTTGCTTGCGTCGTATAATGGTGCTAAGGTGAAAGTACTGAGTATTACGATCTCCATCACATATAGCTTCCATACGTGATTTCTGGAACCACAACAACTCTTCCTCTTGAAGAGTGCAATCAAGCTCAGATTTGAGTCGATTTTCTAATTTCAGAAGATGTGCTGGACCACCCCTTGAGATTTTCGTCTGAATTCCTAGAAGTCGACGCTGCAAACTCCGTTTTTTCTCAAAAATATTATGGAATATCCGCTTATTCCAAGTTTGTAAATCTCTCGCAAACTGGTGAATAAAGGGGGAGAACGGTTGATCATTGCGCCAATGAGCTGAAACAAACTCCGAAAATCTCTCATGACACATCCATGCCGCTTGGAATCGAAAAGGCCGTAGGATTTGAGGAATGGGGGCAAACCCATTCGTGCTAACAATAATGGGACAATGGTCCGATTGGTTCTGAATTAAATGACGCATAGATCCTTCTGCAAACATGAGCCTCCATGCCGAGTTGCATATGGCTCTGTCAAGACGGGCCCATTGTCGAGTTTCAGGTGTGTGACCCCTCGCCCAAGTATAACTTGGTCCAGTGTAGTCAATATCGAGCCAATCGTTAGTCTCAATCCAATTGTTAAATTTAACACACCGCCGTCTCATGTTATTGCTATTGCCATTGCGCTCATGCAGATATCGAGTATCATTGAAATCACCCATTGCCAGCCAAGGACCCTCGTGTGTCCGGGTAAAATCTTCTAATTCAGACCATAATTCCTCTCTCAACGAGGGAACAGGACTAGCATAAATGGCCGAGAACAACCACGGGACCTCCCCTACTCTCGTGATTTCAATGGAGATGTGTTGTCGGTGGAGGGTTAAAGGTTGAACGGTGACTTGTTCCGGGTGCCAAAAAAGCCAGATTCCTCCACTAAACCCTTCCGCTTCAACACGAGTACGTCCATTGAAATTGAGCTGCTCACAAACTCTACTGGCTATTGTCCCACTAATTCTCGTTTCAACTAGAGCAAGAACAGTTGGTTTGTGCACACGAATTAAATCTTTGAGCATAGACATAAACGGCGTGCTAGCCGCTCCTTGAACATTCCATGTCATAAGGCTTATTCCCGCAAGATTGTTATGATGAGTTGTATTAGAGTTCTGCATCATCAAAACGTTAAAGGGTGGGGCAGGCATCGGGGGTACCTGATTACAGGACGGGCCCATCAATGGGCTGGTCCAAGGGCTTTGACAAAGTTGCCACCTGAGGCTCGACTCTTGTGTTGGATACAAGGACAGTGCCACCGCTTCCAGTAACATCCCCTGGCTCATCCGGGAGCTCAGGAACAACAGGAGAGTTTGCAATTGGGGGACAGAAATCGTCTCGGGAGCTGATAAAATCGGGTAGTAAATTATCGGGGGGAGCGAGAGGGGGGGAGGGAGTGACATGATAAGGGTGAGGGGGGTGGTGAGTTTTCAGACTAGCGGGCCTGAATACCCGAGGATTGGTTAGTGGCCGACGTGATTTTTCTTTTCCGGAGGGAGGCAAAATATTCAGACGAGCAGAGTTGGTGAAACCGGATGAGTTTCCAGCTTTGGAGGAATTATTAACCACAGGGATATTTTTGTTAGTGCTATTACCTAACTTGGTGGGATTAAGAATATTATGCTTAGTAGATGGCGTTAAGATAGAATCCTTAACCAAATTGGTTATCTTTTCCCCATAATTATGCTCCTTGATTGCAGGGATATTAATATTTGTGGGATTCCCTTCCAAAGATATCACAATATTGTCCAATGAGTTAGCTTCTTCAATATTTTCCAGTATTGGAATCTTTGTGATAAGGTTCAAAGGATCTGACCCATTAGACTGGGTCGGGTAAATTATGAGGGCCTTAGGAATGGGTTGTCCTTGTCGTAGGATGCTAGGGTTGACCTGTTGTACGTCCATAACCATGTCATCCTCAATGGGCAGTTCTGAAAATCTTGACCCATGACTGGTGGTTGCAGCAGATTTTGCTTTGACCTGAATAATCGAGTTACCCTCTGGTTTGTTCTGTTTGGTCCCATCACCTACCTCTGCATTGCCTTTATTAAGTCGTTTACGGACCGGTTTTTTAACGTGCATCCATGATCCATAGACGGGCTCCACATTTTTGTGCACCACGGCCTCAACTGGAGGAATTTTCTTAGACTGCTCAGGAATTTCAAGTTGTTCATTGTTCGTGGGAAAACTTGGGCATTTATCAGTCCCATGCCCGAGCTTGCCACATTTATAGCATATTAAGCGAAGGCCTTCGTATTGGATTTGCCAGACCCGACCATTTAGTTTGAATTTAGAAAGTAGAGGCTTCGACAAATCTACCTCGACACTCATACGGATGAATTGTCCACGCTCGGCATTAGCAGTTGTGCGGTCTATACGAACCAATCTTCCGATTTTGTTGCCAATCTTGTTTAATACCTCTTCATGGTAGTATTCGACGGACAGTTGCGGAATACGGATCCATGTTGTAAGGTACTGGATGGGGGCTTCCGTGGCTATAAAGTTAGGAATCCATTTTCTAATGGTGAGATAATGATCCCCAATCATCCAAGGTCCTTGTGTTAGCACAAATTCAAAGTCATCTTTATTGGTGAATCGGGCAACATAGTATGCGCATCCTATGTCTGTGAGCATGAGCCCGCCTTTGAGCCCCCATTTCTTCTTGATTTGGCGTAATAAGGTGTGGTATCCGATATTTTTGTCAAACATTTTGATGATAAGAGTATCACGCCATTGTTGACGGATCTTCCATTTTTCTTCTCGGCTAAGGAAAATAGTGGGGCAATTGGGGTCTTCTTCCTCATTCTTCTCCAATTCCTCAGAGTCTGAGTCCTCTTCATACTCCATGTTATTAGTTATGGTATTCCATTTATCATGCCCTATAGGACCCATGCGTTCAACGCCTCTATTCAGTGTCGCCTTATACGACTTCCTCGGTACATTCAGAGGGAGATCCTCTTCCATGTGAGAATCCTTGGAGTTCGTATTGATCATCTTGCACTTTTTTGTGGACCGATCCTGATCCTCATCTTCAAGGGGAGGCGCAAGGGAGGAGTTTTCCATAGAGAGCATTTACCTAGGAGTTGTTCTGTTATTTCGTTCTCTCTTTTTTTCAAGATTTCAACTACATGAAATCTTGAAAATATTTCAAGTTCCATTTCAACTTTTTCAACCATTGTGAACCCAAATTTCAACTTCCTCTTCAATTTTCTTCTTTCCTCCTCATTTCATCTTTGAGTTTTTCATCCATTGTGGGTGGTCTAACATATATTACATCCATTATTTATTGATAATACGGACTACTACATTAAAAGGACATTCAAGTCGAGAAATAGAAGTAGGTTGATGGAGTACGAAATATCGGTCACATGTGTTTGTACCCGCTTCATTAGCACAATCGTCAATCTCCCAATACCGTTGATAAATAGGAGCCGCAGAGAGAGAAGAACTAAGTGTACTTACGTTCTTGCAAGAAGAACGTAGAAAGAAAAGATAACAAGTAAGACAACGAAGTTTGCCATCGACGAAGAAGTGTATCCTACACACATGGTGATCACACCCTTTGATCATAAAACCAACCGACTAAGAAATACAACATGCAAATAAGTGAGGACTTTCTCTCCATTCGAGTTTCTTGAGAAGTTATAATTCTCATGAAATGGGCAAACAGCGTTATTTAAGAATGGAATCAAACAATCCTGAAAGAATATTGATGATGTAAAATGTGTCTCGACAAATATGTTAAAGACATTAATGTCTACTCCTATTAAATTTGAGCAGAAAGAATATACAGAGTACATAATTGAATGAGAGAAAAAAAAGGTTAAATATCGTATGATAAATCAAGTTTGACTCGTAATTGAATTGATTCGACCTAACCCAAGATATTTATAGCCGTATATATCCGGAAAAACACCACTTATAAGTTTTAAGCTTGAACTTAAATCAACCAAATCCCAAAAGATTAACAATCCCTAGTCTTAATTACCGGATACTCAATCATCTTCCACCTGATAATAAGGACAAGGAATCTCCTTTGTCTTCAGCTCATCTCCGCCATTGACGATAAGCTCTAGATCCAGAAATCAATGGAGAAGAAAGAAGAAGAAGAAGAGGGAATGGGGGGAGTAGGGTTGGATCAACTTCCGACGGCGTTAATAGCGACGATTATGGCCAAACTAGACATGGCTTCCATCTGTTCCCTCGCCTCTACTTGCCGTACTTTCAATTTCTGTGCTTCTCACATCCTCACCTTCCTTCCCACTGTTCATCTTCTCGTAATCCCCCTTCTTCCATTCTTCTTCGATTCGATAGTTTTGTATCTTCTTCTACTTCACTTGCGATTTGTCAATTACCTGACAAATGTACAACTTCTCATAAATAAATTCTGGATATTATTGCCTGATTTTGCCAAAGATGGGGGCTGTGGATTTCATCTAAGTTTGACGATTTTAGCTTGAATTAACTCACACTGCGTGGATTTGTTACCTTAATTTTTAGGTTTTTGCTCTCCCTGTTTATTCGATTCATAGTTTTCGTGCAATTGATTTTTATTATGTGATTTTTTGTGGATTTGATTCGTTTCCTGCCTTTCTTTTTTGCTGATTTAGCTAAAGACAGGAAATTTATAGTTAAAGATTCGTTAACTAACTCAGAAATCGAAAAAAATTTCATACAAGTTTTTGTTATTATAGCTTCACTTTTGCAAACGTGGGGGAAATTCAATCCAAGTTTGATGCTTTTAGCTTGAAGTAGATAGAATGAGAAGATTTGGTATCGTAGTTTTGTGCTTTTACTGGATTTAGCTCAGAAGGGTGCATTGAAAAATGCAGTGCATGATGGCTACTGCAACATAAAAAAGAAGTTTAGCAGCCAGTTTGATGAACTGATTTGCTTTATTTCGTGATAATCCATAACCGGACTAGTGAGTCTTCGGGTTTATTCGAGATGGCTAATGTGTTGAGAATTGAGATGTTAAATTAGAGGGGAAATGATAGCTAGACTTTGGTATGTTTTGCTTTATTATTTCTTAGAGTGTTACGATAATACGGAGTAGTATTAAGAATTATTTTAGCAGGGTGAAACATTTTGCTACTTGGGTCAATAAAGTAGTCAGATTAGAGTATTAGACGCCTTTGATTAATCTCAGGTCAAATTAAATGCGAAACCGTCATTTGTGATATGATTAGACAGGGCCCTGTTTTAAAGGTGTAATCTTTGTGATATGAGAAACCACTCGCAAAGTCGCAATATTTCAGTTAGTTATGTACAGAGTTTTGTATTATGATGCAGTTTGCGGAATGGTACTAATGATGTTGTGTTTGGATTTCAGTTACATGCTGGTTTACTTTCAGTTCTCCTTGTTTGATTTAGTGTGACATTTGTTTCAGGATGTTGCGCCATCATTAGATCTGATAACTCCCTTGTTGCCTCCAAACCCTCACTTGAATAGCCTCAAGGTTGACTGCTGTAGGCTTGATGACTCTGCTATCCACCATTTTGTTCGGCCCTCTTTGCATGAGCTTTTCCTACATAACTGCAATGATTTTAGTGGCAAACTGCTTGCTGAGATTGGTGCACAATGTCGAGATCTTAGGTACGGTCACTCTTCTGGCTATACTTTTATAATTCCTTTAATTTAGATTGCCCCATCTCATGTCTCAAGTTACTGCTTACCCTTATCCTGTTGGATTTGATTTACCTGCATAATCATTGTGTTTTGTGTTGTATTGCCTTTCCGTGCATCGGTTAGTTCTGTTATTGCAACGGTTAAAGTTCAGTTTAAGCTGTTGGATTTGATTTATCGTGATCTATTATGTCATTTTCCCCCGTTTCAGATCTCTCTATCTTGGTTCTGTGAGTGATAAAAGAGGCCGTGCAATTCATATATCTGATCTGGAAGAGTTACTAAGAGGTTGCCAAGAACTGGAAGTAAGATCTAACAGCCCTAGTGAATTTTGCTGGACAAAATATTTTTCCTCATAACTCAAGTAGATTTGATTAACATGTGCTCTTAGATGCTATTTTGATATTTTTAGTCCTAGGTATTTCTCTTATTTCATTGAAATGCACATGCTTGGCACTGTAAAGTGTAAACTGTGATTTGTAACTTATGCGTTATGACTATGTTTCATAAATTTTACATAGATTTTAAGATTTGTGAAATGGGTGTATTTTACTAAGACATAACATCAAGACTCAAAAGCAGTAAATATTTACCTATTTTGTTATGATATGCGTACGTATTGTGTCAGCGGCCTTTAAAAAGAATGTCTTGCTTTTACTAAAGAAAATATAGACTTAACAGGCATGTCTGTAGGAAATGACTAACTGGAGGTTATTTTATAGAGAAGCTGTAGAAGAAGTTTCATTTTATGCATCTCGCAGTTATTGGCTCAATCCTAATTGGTTGAAGTGTGCGGACCGTCACATGCGGCCTCTGTTTTTCCTGTTATTGGCTAATTCTGGATGAGATCCTCTGATTTATTTTAGCAATTTCAAAGTGATCTACTGTAGTTGTTTAAGAAGCTTGGGTCCTTATGTGAGTTGCTTTTGATTCTTTTTATGAGCTTCTTTCCCCATATGATAAGCTCTCGTTAAAGACTGCCAATCTGACTTCAGATAAACCAACTCAATTACATTGATTTTCTAGCAATTTATTCCTCTATTTTTCTACTTCAGTGATAAACACTTGGACTTTGTTTGGATGATAAAATAGGAGGGAAAGGGAGGGGAGGGGGAAGGAGGGAAGAGAAAGGGAAGGGGAGGGAGAATAAGGTGTGAGTGTTTGGATACCATTTCCCTCCAAATCTTTTCAATGTCGGCAAGATTTTGATTTACCTTGGAGGAGGAAAATGGATCCCGCCAAATCTCTCACCCTCCATCCTCATTTTCTAACCAAACAAGTGATTCTACATCGCTTACTCTCCCTCCCTTTCCTTTCCTCCCAAACCTCTTGAAGTTCTTCTCTGTCTTGAATTTCAACTAACCATACATGTTTGAAAGATCTGACCTAACTACAAACGAAACTAAGTGTTGTTGAGGACAATGCCCTAACTGATTAATGTTGATGAATAATAGGTCTCATGAATGATGGATGAATTATTACCTTGTATTTCAAAGTGTGATTTCGAAGATTGTCTTGGCTACATTATTTAGTTTAAAGCACCTTAGACATTTGTGTTGTGCCTGTCTAACCTGTATTTCTTTTGCTGTAGACCCTCTATCTGATGTTTGATGTTTCAACATTTCTACGTCACAATTTTGCCCGGGCGTGGACTCTGGCTTCAGAAAAGCTGACTTCGCTTGAAATTTGTTACATCTCTTCTGTGATGGTGACAGAATTGCTCAGCCCAACCGCAGGCCCCGATCAATTTCTGAAACACATGCAACCATCTGTGCTACCAAATCTTCAAAAGTTGAATCTATCTGTAGATTATATCACTGATACCATGGTCAGTACAATATCCCAGAATCTCACGTCGTTGACTCACCTCGATCTTCGAGATGCACCCATCATTGAGCCAAGGGTGACGTTTGACCTTACCAATAATGGGCTTCAGTACTTAAACCCATATGGAAAGCTGAAGCACCTTTCTCTTGTTCGCAGCCAAGAGTTTCTTGTTACTTACTTCCGTCGAATCAATGACCTCGGAATCCTTTTAATGGCCGACAAATGTTCAAGCATGGAAAGTATATGTCTAGGTGGCTTTTGCCGGGTTACAGACACAGGTTTCCGGGCCATATTACACTCTTGCTCTAACTTGTACAAGATCAAGATTTCACATGGGATTCAACTCACCGATCTTGTTTTTCTTGATATCTCAGCAACACCCCTTGCCCTAACCCATGTTGGCCTGAGATGGTGCAATCTGTTGACCAATGTAACAGTTACCCATTTAACATCAAATCTTGATCTTACTGTACTTGATTTGAGAGATTGCAGAAGCCTCGGCGATGATTCACTGCTAGCAATCAGCACTCTTCCCAAATTAACCTCATTACTCCTTGATGGATCTGATATTAGTGATGCCGGAATTTCACACTTGAAGGAAAAGGCAAGTAGTTCACTAACTACACTCTCCCTTAGAAGCTGCAAAAGGCTGACTGATAAATGCATAACAGCATTACTTGGCACGGGTAATGGTAACTCTTCAAAGCCTGTCCTGCAAGAATTAGACCTGTCAAATCTCCCTAATATAACTGATAATGGGATTCTTCTATTAGCAAAAAGTCGAATCCCAATTTGTGAACTCCGTCTAAGACAATGCCCGCTCATTGGCGACACCTCAGTCATGGCATTGGCCTCGATGCAAGTTGATGACGAGAGATGGCACGGGAATAGTTTACGGGTCCTGGATCTATACAATTGTGGGCGTGTTAGTGCTCTCTCCTTCCGATGGTTAAAGAAGCCATACTTCCCACGGTTAAAGTGGTTAGGAGTGACAGGAAGCGTGAACCGTGACATGGTAGATGCCCTCGCTAGGAGCCGCCCTTACCTTCATGTTGCTTGTCGTGGAGAGGAGCTAGGGACGGGTCTGTGGGACCACTCTGACAGTTTTTACAGTTATGATAATGAAGAAATGGACGAACTTGAAAGGTATATTTTGGATGGCAATGATGATCTTACTGATGAAGAGATGGTAGATGCTGCGGAAATTGAAGATCTTGAGGGATAACCGCCCAGGTGAAACCTTTACCGGAGCTCCTTCGTCCATTTAACGCTTGCTCTGTATATGGATTGTATCTCCTTATACGAGTACAAGATACTTCTGTTTTTTGCTTTGTTGTATTTTACTCCGTACTATTCTAAATGATTTAGCTGGTTGTTTGTGCTATTAACTGTACATTTCAACTGTATTATTATCTTCGCAAACGACGCTTGTATTATTATTATGTGATCCTGTTATACAAGGAAAACTTGATGAAATGTACTGTATCCAACATTTCAGTGTATTCTGAATAATCCAACTCTCTGGAAATGAACTGACTTATTGTGTCGATAATTTATTTCGGATTTGCTTAATTAGATTATGTATCTTAGATTCTTAGCCATCACCAATGTGACATGTGGGTTTATATTCCAACACTTTTTATCGGAAAGAACTTCATTTGTCGAACTAGAACCACAGACGACGGCCTCCTTTGCTCAAAAGAACTTTTTATTGCAGTTACCTGGAAGGAAACTTACTGATTCTTGTATGCATCACCTTGGAGTTTGGAAGACTATTGGTTGTTCGTTGTGCTGGGATATGACTTATTAGCCTAGCAGGCTAGCAAGTGTAGCAACACAACTAAACTTGACGTATATCTTGAATGTGACTCATTTATACTTGTTCTTCTGCTCTTATTCTGCCCGTCTATGTGCTTGTGTTGTGTTGTGTTGTGTTGTGTTGTTCACGTCTGAAAACAACCTTTTCTTCCTTCTTTCGACGTGATTCTGCTGCAGTTTTCTGCCTCTTGTTGTTGTTATTGCTGAAATGCAACCATTTTCTTGCCTATTCTTATGCTGCTGTACTGCCATTGTTCTATTGTTGATGGTCGCTATTTGCCGTTGTGTTTTTGGCTACAGCGCTGCCTGCCCATATTTCCCTTTTATTCGTTCATTGGTTCACTTCTAATTCCTTCCATATCATTCTCTCTCACTCTTGAGGGCAACCTATTCTATTTCTCTCGTTTCCCTCTTTTTAATCTACATATACATCCGAATCAACTAAATATTCATTCGCCTTCATCGGGATTTGCACGATAGTCTATGAAACAATTAAACATATGATATTACAAACCATGTTATTTACTCCCTTCATCCCAAAGAAATGTTCTCATTTGATTATTTTATTCCTCACATTTGATTAAATGTGGGAACAGGATAGAGAAAGTATAAGTTATTCTAATTAAGTATTCCGTATATTAAAAATTTTATTAACATTCCTTCGATGTTTAGGCTGGTTTCATTGTATTTTTATCATGTTTTCCTCTTATTGGTGGAAGTAAATAGTACGAGTACTCCTAATAGGTTGTTGGGTTTGACTAAAGAGTAAAGACTCTTTTTCTTTATTGGGAGAGTTGGAGACCGATGTTATTATTTTGCTTAAACGGATTTAGAAATTTTCTCTTATCTCAACACTCTCAAGATGCCTGAATGTGCGCAACTGTTTTTTATTTTGACTGGATTTAGCTTCGTTATTGCTAAAAGGATGGTATCGTCTGTCCATTAATTTCCTATAAAAATTATTTTGATGTCTCAATAAAAGTTTTTATAAAAAAAATAATACTTGCTTAGATTTTTATTTATCTTTTCAATTGAATATAATATCTCACCCAATTATTAAAAAATAAAAAAATAAAAGAAAATTATAATAATAGTGGGTAGTTTATAGGATAAACTAAATAATAGTCCATAGGCATAGGCTACTGTTTTGTGATCTTGTAGTTGCTTGACGGATCAGATCGCACATTCTTGATTCTCCCCATATTAATACTCTACTCTACTCTACAGTATTATTCCTACGCCGAAGACAACGACGACGACTCGCCACATAATAAATACAGTAGTAAGCTGATTTAATCCAAATGACCCTTCTACCCCTGTCTGTCTCTGTCTCTGTCTCGTCTCTTCCTTCTCTTCAGGGGTCACTTTGATTCCCTTGCTTGTCTTCCACGCACGTGCGATATTGCATCCTTCACACTTCACACACTCCTCCTTCATACTCCACTTTCCATCCGGGACTATCTAATTAGACCCTCCAGATTTTACCCTAAAGGATTAGATATCGTGTCATTATTTTAAATTATGTGGATATGGTTGTGACTTGGGATGGACCTCAAAATTTCTAGGTATGGATTCGAAACGATCCAAATATTATCCTTGACCCTTGGTGATTTTAAAAAAAAAAAAGTCAAAAATACCGAACATTTAACAATCGTTACTAAATTGTAAATCTTTAAACGTTTAATGTTATAACGGAAGAGAAAGACAAACAAATAAGAACGTAAAATCGAGAGACAGACAGATTTACGTGGTTCACTAACAACCTGTTAGCTACGTCCACGGGCAGAAGGAGGGGATAGTTTTATTAACTTGAGGAGAGGTTACAGATTTCAGACTGATATCATAATTTCTAGGGTAGAGGTATGAGAGTTTATATACTACTCTCAACCTAAACAGAAACCCTAAACAGATTAGGAAACCCTATACAATAAGGAAACCTAGGTTAGATACTCAGATATTGATTAGGAAACTCTAATCAATCGGATATTAATTAGGAAACTTTCCTAATCAAACAGATTCAGGTCAGAGACCAATTCGAGATCCAAAAGGACAATTGCAAGGCACTTATTTCCTAACATTTAATTTTGGGCTTTTAGTTTTTATATTTTTTTTACAATTAATGCACTTTCTTTATTGAAAAAGTACTACAGTACATGTTTACAAATATCCATCGCTTTGAGTAAGGCTCCAAATATTTCAAACCCAAATGAATACAGGTCGAGTATGGATCTAACCTATGAGACACCTGATCGGATTTGCAGGGGCGGATCTAGGGGTGCGCACAGCACCCCAAGTGCGCACCCTTCGATTTCTCTTTTTTTTTTATTTAAAGAAAATACAGAACTTAAAGGACTTATACTAATTGCGCACAAGATGATGATGGCAGTAAACTTGTGGTGCACTAGTAGGATCTGTAACCTTCCTTGGAGGTGGCGTGGGTTCGATTCCCTTCAGCCGCACTTTTTCTGTTTAATTTTGCCTACTCTTCTACTGTGTGGCGTGGCGTGGGTTCGATTCCCTTCAGCCACACTCTTTTTGTTTAATTTTCCTATTTAGTTTCAAAACTCTATTGCCTACTCTTCTATTGTGTGACATGAGTTCGACTCCCTTCAGCCACCCTCATTTTGTTTAATTTTTCTATTGTGTTCTCTTCATTTTTTTTAAACCGTCAATGCACAACTAACTCCAACATTCCTAGTCCCCTCTCCTCAGTTATCTCACCACTACCACACCCGGAAAATATTCATCGATTGGCAGTGTAGGCTTGCGTTACCTAAATTTCGTTGACCCAATTTTAAATCTTCACTTGCTCTTGATTTTGATTTCCAAGTTTGTAGTTTAGATGTTTGATTTCGAGTTTCTTTCGATGTCAATTTCAACATTTGTAACTGTATTTACTTTATAGTTAATACGCAGTATAACTACTATAATTTCCTATTGTAGACACTCGAATTTTTAAATTCAACTGAATTCCTATTTTCTTGTTATTTTTTTCTTGCAAATTTAGATTTTTAGTTTGCAAAAAAAAAAATTGTGCACCCCCACTCATAAATTCCTGGGTCCGCCACTACGGATTTGGGTCCTATAAAACCTTACCCCATTGCTATCCCGAAGGGTAACGCAATCCTTCCTTGGTTGCTTTCTTTTGGTAGGCTCATCCAACCCAAAATAAGTACATAGATGAGAGATGCCCTAATTGGATTGTAGCCTTGTAGGTCACTGATGATGACATTGTCTCATGCATGTTCACGTCGATCCAAACATCAAACATGGTACTCCGTACTATGGAGCATGGTAAGGCATGTTATACACATATTGGAAGAGCTACCAATAAGACTAATTAAAAGTACCGGTCATGTTACTTGGTCTTTTGTACCACGGGATTGTAATCGGGCTGCCCATGCACTCACGCATGAGTTGTATAGTAGTTTCGGGAGCCGTACGTGGGAGGGTATTGGGCCATCTCTTGTAAATTCATTTGCTTCTGCTGATTTGTTGGAAATGTTATAGTCCCGCTACTTGGGATTTCAAAAAAAAAAAAAAAAGTATCGGTCATGTTCATCATAACTCAATTAAGGACTAGCTCTTTACCAATTACTCCATCCCCGGGGTATTTCAATCAACTTAACGATATAATAAGTGATCCTTGATGAGTCTTTTGGTATATACGGTATATATATAGATATATGATACTCCCTCTTGTTTCATTGTAGAGAAAGTTAAGTAATTAAAGAAATCAGAAAAATTATTGAAAAAGAAAATATGGAAGATATAAATGAAATGGAGAGAGTAAGTATTTTTGATACGCACAATATTAAAACAGGAGTTTATAATAATAACTAATCTAATAATTGCTCATATCGTCGTCTCAATTATTTGTTTACCTTTAATTAATTTTTTTTACAAATATTATAATTAAATGACCAAGACAGAATGAGTAATCTTTTAGGCCGGTGACATTTGATTATGTTCATGCTCCCTAATTACTTCCTTGCATTTATTCAATCGAGTTTAATTCTTTATTTGTCACGTGCGCGGGAGAAAATTGGCCTACTCTTTTGACCCGACTTGCCCAATCCGCACATGTGGGCCATAATGCAACATTACAACGTACTCCTATATATGAATCCTGACAGAAAATAAATTATCTTATGTATGTCTGACTTTACTTGTTAATTAGAGTAGTCTTGTGACTTATAGCTGTGGTTTGCTTTACCATAGTATTATGAGGATTTGTGTGTATATCGAAGGCTTGAAGGTGGTTGCTGGTTGGTGTCAACGTAATGCGACTAGTGTCTTCATTTCATTACCTTAAGAGTCTAGCTTGAAGCACAAATTCTTGTTTAAGACATAGATATTCATCATAAACGTAAACGGGTTAAGAATCATATCATATATATTGCATAAAACAATTTTGTTCTTAATATCAACTATCAAGACAATATATTATTGTCTTTTCCATTATAATTGACCCGTTATAACATTGTGACGAATAAATATTCATTGAGCTTGAAGTTGGTTGGTGTCAAAGTAACGTGACTAGTGTCTTCATATCATTGGTTAAGAGTCTAGGTTGAAGCTAAGATGAATGTGAGAACGAAGCTTTAAAAGTGTGAGTGATGGATGATAAAGTAGGGTTGGTAGGTCAATCGAAATGGTCCAGGAAGCACCTTGAACTTGCTTGAATCAGTGGAAATAACGTTGATGTGTGTGTGTACGTATAGATGATGGTTTACAGAAAATGACCCGCATTAAATTTGATCATTTGTGTGATGCTGGATTGCTACATGCCTGCCTTCCCAAATATTAGGGTGTACAGTGTACTAGATACAAGATACCACATCCAGCTAGCCCACATACACGTGTCGTAATTATATTACCCTCCACGAATTAACTAGTACAGTTGATGATGATAGAGATCAACATTATAACCCAAATTCTGTTTGTTTGCGGTGGAAGATATCCGCCATAATGTACTTAGTAACAAGACCTTATATTCATGATATACTTTAGGTGTTTACTTTGTAGTATACTAGTGGCGTAATGGTTGATTGAGACTTGGAAATGTGAATTGTGGAGCCACACTTCATGGTTCGAGTCTTCACTAGTGCATTTTTTTATTACTGTTCTTTTAGTCTATATAATGCAATCGCTTACTGCGAGAGCTGCAAACACATTGAAGTACAACATCATTATATATATTAGGAAACTGGTGAGTGAAGAACAAGCCGAGCTTAAATTCTGTGGGACATACAGTCACAATGCAGATTTTTTAGCAAAGGCCTTAACCCAATCCAAGCATCGATTCTTCTTGGAATGCATTGGAATGAAGTGTTTGAATTAAGGGGTGGTGTTGAGATATAGGAGTAATCAACACTTCAACAATTCAATTAGCTACTTGTCGGATTGTATAGGGGTTGTGTTGAGATATAGGGGTGGTGTTGAGATATATCACGCTTTCAGTCGGATTGACAAGATCGAGAATAAGTAAAGAACGAGTAGACTAAGTCGTAAGGGAAAAGATTGCTTTATTAAGAAAGCTTAACAAAGAGAGTTTTACAATGCTTAGCTTGAGAGTGTTTGTGAACTTGTGTGAATTGGTGGATTTTGGTGGATGGCTGACAAATGAACCATGCACCTCTGCTTATAGGCTCCTTCGAACCCTTTGGAACCCCAAGGCTCTTAGAATTCTCGGAAGCCTTCTAGACTCTTCTACACAAAACTCTATATTTATATTTTATATGATGCCTAGAACTGTATGTACAAGTCCCTCCTAAACTACTCCAGAACATCCTAGAACAATCTAGTACAACTCAGAAGACTCTTTAGAGTATCCACATTGCAGAGGATTAACTATCCTCTTAACACCCCCTCTTATAAGAGGATGTCCTCTACAATATGGGTACAACATAAAGGATCCTCTTATTTAGAGGATGTTGAGTACTTCCTCTAATTTTAGAGGAATGGGAGGAAAGTTTTACCTTGGCCCTTGTGCATGCCATCAAATACTATTGGCCAAGTAAAATATAAAGTTAAATAAAAATAATATTAATCATTAAATAATTAAAATGATAATAAAGAAAGGTAATATAAGAGGATCTCTACATTTTGAGATAAAATTAGAGAAGAGAAATTGAAGAGGATGAAGATAATGGAAAATGAGGTGGATGAAAGAGATGATGATATGTCAAAAATATAGGATGAAAGAAAAAAAATAAGAGGAAGAAGTCCTTCTCTACATTATACATGCTCTTAGTATCCTATCATATTCTAGAATATTCCGGACCCTTCTAGAATATCTAGAATATTCTAGATATATGACTCTACCGTGTTCTAGAGACTTCTCTAAGACTTTAGCTATTTCTAAACGCTTCCGGATGTTTCTCTAAACCTCCGCTGAGCTCGACTCTTTGATCCTTGAAGCGCGCCCGATTCGAGAACATCGGGTGGGCAACAAGACAACCGTGACCTAGAGCTAAAAATGAAGAATCGAGGAGTGTTAAACAACATCATAAATGCAACCATATACTGTACGAAGCACCACATTTGGAACCAAAGGAATCTGTGCAGGCATGAACACAAACTAATCAGGCCTGAGTGTGTTTCTATGATTCAGAATGATCTAAGATCAAGAATCCAACAACAAACAAAAGGCAGATTAGCACAAAGGGATAGACATTGGCTTGAGAGATTGAACTGATTTTGCTTATTGTTAACCTGATGTAACGAGGAGCTGCTAGCTCATTAAAACTGTGACGTTGTATTGGGCCACTTATTTTAATAGAATTTATTACCTCCGTATTTATTATGTTCGTCCATTTTGTTTAATATATGAGTGGAGTATTATATTGAAAGTGGACGAACATATAGATACGGAGGGAGTATATTTTAACAAAAAAAAAGCGAAGAATCCAACTTAACATGAGTTTAGGAATTAAAACGTCGAAACAAAAATTTCAATTGAAAATGAAATGAAGAAATAGATTAAAACGAAAATTAAATACTTCTTAAGTGTAAAAATGACTTTTCGAGACATATAAAATTTTAGTACTGTAGTTCAAAGCAACACGGAAAATTAATTTTGTTTTAGAATTATTTTAAAAATTATGAGTTATATCATAAATAGAATATAGGGTTATTTAACGACAATAATATCAATTATAGGGCATCTTCCCAAAATAATACCAATTTTAATAAATCCGAGAATAATACGTATTATTGGAGTAGTTAAACAAGAGTGATATAAGTGAGTTTATAACCTGTTACATCAGGTCACCTAATTAATATTTGACCTGCTACTAATCCTTTATCCTTCTCCTTAGACCTGGATAACGAGTGAACTGTTTTGGGTCAGCTTCGGGTTTGGCCACTTTCGGGTTATAATAATCGGGTTGACTTCGGGTCGGGTCGGATAATTTTGGGTTCGGATCATTCTCGGGTTTGTTGTTTCCATCTTTTTCAGGGATATCGACTAGTTTTCTATGATAATAGTCGGGTCAGTTTCGAGTTAGCTCGGGTCAATTCGGATTGCGGGTCAAAAATTCGAGTGTCGGGTCGGGTTCGGTTTTGCTTATTCGGGTCATGTCAGTTTTGCCAGGTCTACTCCTCCTTACTTATCTCCTTCATCCTCTCTCTCCATTACCCTTCATCCTTCTTCCGTTTTTTCTATACGTTTCGTTTAGATTAACGTGTTGATTTTGGTGTAGGATTGTGTTGTTAGCTAGCTTTGGTGAGGTTGAAAGAAGAGGAAGACGGAAGACATTAATGACATTTAATGCCCCGTACACTGACAAAGTGGAAAGGAGTAAACATGAAATAGATTAAAGGCGAAAAAGGAATGTGAACGGTTCTATCGTTAACTGGTCATCTATACTACTCTAGTTTAACTACTTCAAAAATACGCATTATTCTCAGATTTATTAAAATTGGAATTATTTTCGGAAGATGTTCTATAGTTGATATTATTGTCGTTAAATAAAATAAAAGGTGAAAAAGAAATGTTGAAGGGTTCTATAGGTAACCGGTCACCCATACTACTCTGGTTTAACTACTCCAATAATACGTATTATTCTCAGATTTATTAAAATTAATATTATTTTGGGAAGACGCCCTATAGTTGATATTATTGTTGTTAAATAACCCTAGAATATAAATACAAACAAGAAATAATTTGGAAAATCCAGGGTGTTACAAGCCGTCTATACTAGTCATTAATCATCGACATAAAAGAATAAAATCCTCCTGTCCAATAGAGGAAAAAAATCACAATAATTTTAGAGTAAACTAATCCTTTTCTCCTCTCGCGATTGTTCATACTCTGGGTAAGTCTTCTTTATAACGGATATATCTGTCACAAATCGGTGACGAGTCAAATACTACAACCATGTTAGAAAAGACAAACCTAGAAAAAGCACATAAATTTATTTTTACTATTAAAGTTGATATTATTTGACCCATCACATGTAGGTAACGAATATTCCTGTCACAAACAAGAATTTGCCATTATTCATCATGTCAAATCCGACTCATCCCCATCATCACAATCCCCCTTTCCACTAACCAAATAACAAAACTCATATATTTTTCCGCCTAAAATTATCCACAACAAAAATAAAAAAAATAGACCAAATGAACTAGGTGCGAATTGAACCCTTGACCTCATGTGTGTGACCCTTCTCCTCTCCAACTACACTCTAACATCTTACTAATTTAAATATCACTACATCACACATAAAGCTATACACCACAGAAAGTATGTAATTAAGGAAATCTGATTGATTACATTGATTACGAAAATCACATGTTTTAAATGGAATATATATCACATACAATATTAAATATGGAATGTATGATCATATATCAATATATCAATCTACATTTTAGAATTTCCATATATGCGTTCGACTTAATTATTCATATATTCATTTAATATGATATGAGGTGATATAATATTGAATGATTATCTGATATAATAATTATTATGCCATAAATTCCATATATAATGCATAAATTTCATATCTACATTATAATCCATATATTATTACATATTACATATTATATTCCATATATAATCCATATCTACATTATTATAGTACGTTATAATCCATATCTATATTATTATACATTATAATCAATATCTACATTATTTCTCATATATTATGCCATAAATTCCATATATAATCCATATATATGCCATAATTATTATATCATGTTATATTTTACTCAATATCACGCTAAGAGAATAAAAATTCTCAAAACTTTTCTCGCTTAAATTTTAAGTTCTCAATTTGGACAAAATCAATATAACAAATAAGGAAAGAATCCACTCAATTGTCAATCATATCATATAAAGAATACTTACGAGTTAAATATTCAAAAACTAATAATGAGTGTATTGATGAAAATAAATTATATATACTGAAATAATAGAGAATAACAACATCTAAACATCAAGAGTATAAAATTATACTCTATTTAAAAATAAATTTAAAGTGAATATACATTTCACAATTTACACAAATTATTCAAATATTAAGAAAATATATAAAAGAGAAATGATTGTCTCGAAAAGTATGAATGACAAATAAAACACAGAGGTAATAATAATTTTTTGGACTACCTATTTCATTATATTTGTTGAGGTCGTTATCTTGATTAATTATGTAATTTAAAATTATTTTATTATATCCAAATACAATGATAAAAATCATGAAAAATTATCGGGTTTCTAATTAAAATCTATTTTGTATAAATAATTAACTAAAAATAATAATTTCTATAAATACCGTGCATACATGCACGGGGTCTATACTAGTTACTAATTAAGTAAAGAATAATCCATATGACTAATTAATACCTAGACCAAAGGAAACATGTCATAAATAGTCTAAGAAGTAATCTACTTATGGCACTAATTAATTATCATATCAAAAATTGACTAATTTGACCCTCCCACTCTCATCTCCTTCTTAATTATTAAATCAACGATTGTTTTCCCATGAGACGGTCTTATTTAAAAACACTATAAACGTAAATTATACTCCAGCGTACATCGTTGTACCGCACGAAAGAGATAAAAATTACCTCAACTTTATGGTAGTACTCCGTAAAAGTTAAACATTTTTGGTAGGTTACCTACCATTTTAAGTGAAATAACTACAACTTTGTAGTACTAAAAAGTGACTACTACCAGATCTAAAGTGACCATTTTCCCCATAAATTGCTAATTTTTCCTTTCTTGTACGATACAACGGGTTGTACACTTCGGGTCCAGCTACCTTCGAGTTATAAAAAAATGGGTCGAGCTGGACCATTTTGGGTTTGATATTTTCTATCTTTGATGGATATCGGTTTGTTTTTTTATAACAATATTTGGGTTAGTTTCTGGTTAGACCGAATTAATTTGGGTTACAGATTAATTCAAGTTTTCAGTTCGAGTGTCAGGATTAATCCAGATAGACTTATTCGAATCGAATCAGATTTATTAGACATAATTATACAACCCACTAAATATCAAAATGATACTACCCTATTACGAAAGAGATCACAATAAAATTAGGGTGAGGTCGTAAATTTATGGTAAACGAAATTAAATCATCTTTAATGATAACCCACGTCTACTCCTTGGTTGCTCTTGCTCATCACCTATTCATTCACCTCCCCTCACATTTTCAATTAAATACTCTAATTAAATCAAAACTTTCCTCTTTTTTTCACTTCTTCTCCTTGAATTTTACTCCCTGATCCAGTGATCCGCATTATTGTAACGTTTACTCCCATTTTCTTAATTATTCATCGTCGATTTTTTAATTACGTTAGGATAATTTTAAAAAATTAGGAAGAAAATAATTAATTAAATAAAAAAAGGGAGGATACGTTGTATAAGGGCAGGGAGAAAAAAAGAGAGAGAAAAATGGTGATGGAAGATAACGAGAGCAGCTGTAACAGTGTAGCGGCGGCGGCGACAGCGGCAACGGCGGAAACGCCGCCGTACGCGGCGGCGCAAAACTCGAGACAACAACGGCAAAAACTGGAGGTGTATAACCAAGTTTTACGGCGGTTAAAAGAATCGAACGTTCCAGAAGCTCTTCTCCCTGGCTTCGACGACCAACTTTGGGCCCACTTTCACCGTCTTCCTGCACGGTAAAGAAATAAATTAATAAACCTAATGCCGATTCACCGCGTAATTCTTAAATTATTATTACTCCGTATTATGTTTTGCTATAATCTTCTTAGTTAGGAGTATTTCACTACTTAACCGTGTCCAAGACGATATTTTGACCGTATTTTTTTTGAAGGGGGAGTGTTATGATTATAATTATGATGTTATTGTGTAAAAATATGAATAATTTGAAGGTATGCATTGGATGTGAATGTGGAGAGAGCGGAAGATGTGTTAACGCATAGAAGATTGTTGCAACTTGCACATGATCCTGCTACTAGACCTGCTTTTGACGTCCGATTAGTTCAGGTTTTTATCTAATTAATTTTGGGTTTGATGATCCATTGATTACGATTGCATTTTCAAGTAGTACGTTAAAGTTTCGCCCGTTTTCTGGATGCCAAAAGTGATAATGCACTTTTCATATTAGGTCGTACACCTTTATTGCCTATCTTATGTACCAGTACCACAACTTCTGTCTTCTTTTTTCCAACCAAGTATAAGAACGGACTTAGTCGCATTCATCCAACTTCTCACCTATTCGTTACGGTATCCGTCTTAATAATGAGTTGGTAATCCCAATCGTTAGGACAAAAGCCAAACACAAAGGGAATAGTGAAAAGGTTTGTCCCATTTAACCTGAGATGATGTTATTTGACCCATTTAGTGTTAACATCCATAATGTACATGGTATACTTGTTGTAGTGAAGTTTTGGCATTGATTTCAAAGTTATGGACGCGTTTTGTCGAGTAGAATTGCCCTGTAGTACCTCAAAACTAAGCGTCTCAACCCAAAAGATGTGATTTTCTTGACAAAACTCAAACCAGATATGCGCCAATCGCTCAGAAATCAAACTCGGAAACCTACATAATCCAAGTGGTGGTCTCATATGCATGCCTGTTTTAAGCTTCTGAAGTTTGTATGCTATGCACTAACAGATGGTGGAATTGATTTGATTAGGTTCTTCCTGCATCTGATGCAACTTCATATGATAAAACACAAGAATCCCGTAAAAGGTGTGCACAGTTAAACATGTTATGCTCATGAGCTTTACTGTGTCATTTTTTTTCCATACCTTCATGCCTTGTTGATTAACTGCTTCTCCCATATTCTGATATGTTTATAGTCACCCACCACCTGCATTTGGTTCATCCCCAACCCTTGATTCCCTTGCGCTTGAAGGAAACAAACCACTTGATGACGGCGATGATGATGAGGATGATGATGATGGTGATGCAAATGCTAGTTCAAAGCTGCTGCGGTAAATTTCTCACTGTAAATTTACCCTTTTTGTTTCTAAAATGGTGTGACCATAATAATATGCTGTATATTGCTGCATTTTTTTCTTCTAAAATGCCATCCTTTGCAACACTGGATCTATTACTGCCTTGAAAGCCTGTGCTGGTCTTCATATGTGGCATTTCTCATCCTCTTTTCATCTAATGGGAGGGTACTTTTTTTTCCGGTGTCGCCAGTTTGCACTTTTAGTTTCTTTCCATTTCTGCGGCTCGTCCTATTGAAATAATGTCCAACTTATGCAAGCTCATAATTGCAGCTTGTTGTTACTGCAGGCCCATGCACGAGATCACCTTCTCCACAGATGACAAACCAAAACTTCTAAGTCAGGTTGGTAATGCCATTTTGTGTAACTAGTTATGGGCATGGACGCATGGTAGTAGGATTGTAATTGAGTTATGCAGTCAGACCTCATAATTTGGCTAGACATATATGGGTTATAGTTACACATGGTTTTATGAAGGGTGGAGGTTTGTCCCTCCTTCATTAGCCTCCCCGTGTAGTCAGTGCCTTGATTTACATCTCTGTTCTTTGCAGTTAACGTCCCTACTGGCAGAGGTAGGACTGAATATTCAGGAAGCACATGCCTTTTCTTCCACGGATGGTTACTCTTTAGATGTTTTTGTTGTTGATGGATGGCCATATGAGGTACTAGTTCTTCTTTCATTACAACTGAGAGGCTCTTTACATTTTTTTCTCCATGATTAATGCACAGTGATGGTGCCATTTTAACCATTTTTTGATCTTGTCTGGGTCTCTTCTTGAAGATGGCCCATATCCAACTTTTTCTTTACCTTTCCTGTGTTCATTGTGTGTAATACTCCGTACTCTGTGAAGTCAATTGTTCATGGTTTACTTGTCACTATAGAATATTTATCTGTTGTGTGTCAAGCCAAGATAAAACCTAGTGCTAATGCTTGTCCCTGTCAGAATAGCTCATCCTCAAGCAGAAATATGCATAGGGTCCCACTGAGATAAGGGTCAATAATAATGGACATTCACAGCTTTGTATTCGACTCTAAACGTAGATCTTTTGATAAGTCCACAGTTCGATATGGTTTACTGACTTATATTCGACAAAAATACAATTTGTAGATGCGATTACGGCAATAAATACGCTATTCCCTTACACTTGTAAATATTAATGATGCCTATTGAAAGCTATTACTGGTTTCTAGTCTGGATGCGCCTGTCTTGGGCCATTACCTTATAAACCTGCCTTAAATGTAATTGTCACATGATTGGCAACTTGTTTTGCATTTTGCTTAAAGGATAGTTTATGCATAATCCTAAACACTTTCTCATGTTACTAATATGTATTGGCTACAACCCTTTTTTGGTGTTTCTGATATTATGCTTCATCTGGATTTTTCAATTCAGGAATATATGCAGTTCTTATTAACATATTTATAAATTTCAAAAATAATCCCGGATTTTATAGGTCAGCTTATTAATTACTATTGTTATTTTGATAGGAAACTCAGAAGCTCGGATCTGCTTTAGAAAAAGAGCTAACACGAATTGAGGTATTCTGTTGCTTGAGTTGCTTAACAATGTCCAAGCTGTGTTCTTTATTCAGTTGCTTTCTTCATATATACCTATTGGCCTTGTTCAACAAATCTCAGAGAAGTGTAGTCTGAAAAACATTTCTATTTTTCCATAACTCATAATAGCGGTGATATCAACATGGCAACATGAATTTGCATTCAGTATAAAGCATCGGTTTGTGCTGGTGACTTGATGAATTTTATGCTAGACACAAATAAAAACCATTCAGTGTTTTTTTTTTTTCAGTGAAGGCTCATGACTAATGAGTAGTGTCAATTTTTGTTTCAAATGGTACAACCCAATAATCTGTCTATGGAATACAATGGAATAAAGCAAAGTGGCTCACATGTTATCTACACTTCGTATGTCATAACATAGCAATTTGCCAATATGATTTTCATTGTGCTGCCCTGTGTTAAGTCAGCATAAGTGGATGCTTACATTTAACCTCCTTACCCCACCATAGGAGCAATGTTGCTGTTCATGTATGGTCTCGCCTCCCTTTCATTAAACATTTTTAAAGTTGTTTGAATCACAATGTGCTCGATCTGGCTCCACAGAACTCATCTTGGCGCAGTCAGCAGTCCTCTTCTCCTGTAGTTGAGCAAGAGCAAACCCCTGTTGAATCTAAATGTGACCATGTGGAGATTCCAAATGATGGTACTGATGTTTGGGAAATTGATCCACAGCTCTTAAAATTTGAGAATAAAGTTGCTTCTGGGTCATATGGTGATCTGTAAGTCACTAACGCTTTCGCTACGCTTTCGCATTTCAGAAACATTTTTATATTCTTTGGATATCTATTTATTTATTTCGTGGTGAAAATCAGATTTAAAGGTACATACTGCAGTCAGGATGTGGCAATCAAAGTCCTCAAGGCGGAGCGTATTAACAAGGACTTACTGAAGGAGTTTGCTCAGGAGGTGTTTATCATGAGGTCTGATTTCTTTGTTCCAGTCACCTGTGTATGATTAATTGATTTTGTGCCTCTTACTCGTCCTTGCCTTGCATGATGTCTCTATTTTCTTAGTAATTTCTCAAAACATGCTGAAAATCCCGCAATATTAAATACAAAGAGTGTTTAGCTAGTTGCTATGAACAAACCGTTAGCCGATCCTTGGAGCTTCTTTACCCTGAGTTGTAGTCTCGATAAATACTTCAGTTTCAGAACCCTAAAAAAATTGGAAAATCATTTTTTTTTGGCAAGGCTCCACTGACTAAGTGCGAACTATCGTTGTTGAAGTCTCAATTTGAATTTATACCTTTTTAGTAGTATATTTTTAAGCCATGAAATATGTGTTGTTTTGCAGGAAAGTTCGTCACAAGAATGTTGTTCAATTTATCGGCGCTTGTACAAAACCTCCTAGTTTGTGCATAGTCACTGGTAAATTTTTTGCCTTTGGTTGTTAGTGAGTTTTATACTTTTTATTTTTTCTTATCTGAATGACAGTCGACACTGCCTCAATTATATAATCAGTGCTCCCTCCACAATTATGCGTTTTTCCGGTTTGACTTTACATGGTCTCTTAGATGACAATTTGACAATGTTTTTCTTGCATTTCTATCTTTCATATTTGATCCAAAATATATTTTTGTGAAACTTCTTTTTATAACAAATGTACATAATTTTGTATCATATCAATAATGTTTCCTAGTCTACATATTTATGGTCAAAGTTTCAAACTTTGACCTTAAAAGTCAAACGGGAAAAACACAATATAATGGAGGAAGTATATTATTATTATGCGAAATACATTTTTCAAAGACATGAGATAAAACTGTATTCATTTTATCAATTTGCATGCATTGTGCTATTATTGTTATTTTTTAGTATGGAAAGATCAGTTTTCTTCTTTCTTAGTTTCCATCTGGTATAATACTCTTGTTTCTTTTCTTTGGCTGATTGCAGAGTTTATGTCTGGTGGAAGCGTTTATGACTATTTGCATAAGCACAAGGGAACATTCAAGCTTCCATCTGTGTTAAAAGTGGCTATTGATATATCTAAGGGAATGAATTATCTGCATCAAAATGATATCATTCATAGAGATTTGAAGGCTGCCAATCTTCTGATGGATGAAAATGAGGCAAGTCGTAGTAGATTTTAATCAGGTTTTAAATGAGTTTCAGCAGTTATAAAATTATTGATGAACCTTATTTGTACTGCTGTTACCTTTAGCAACTGTTTGCATGTTTATAAAAGAGCAGGTAATTCTTCCCATTATAATCTCAGTTGATGTGATCTAAGCATAACGTTTTATGCACAGCATCACCGTTTATGATAGGACACCGGGGACTAGGAAAACGAACTGTTTTTTTTTTTTTTTCTAGAAACATCTAATGTAGATGGTACTCGCTGTTACTAGATGGGAAACAGCTCTTTCAGTGGGACTTGTCAATAGTTCCTAGCAAAACTAATTTGTTTAGTTATCCACTCAAGTTAAATTCTTTTCTTAATTTTAGTATATAAATGAAATAGAATTTTACAGGCCTATCTAACTTCTGCGGAAGGTTGTAAACACTTGTAACATTCTCTTTCCTATTCAGGCTCAAGTGGCTACATAAGCGACTGTCAGGAGTTTTTAGCATTAGTTTTATTTGGGCATAAGCTTAATATGTTAGTAATAAGTAATGCTGCAACTTCACATTTATGTGTGTGTGTAGAGCACGCTAGCACCCTCATTTAGTATGTTTTCTAACTTGTGCTTTAGAAAGAAATAAAATGACTGAAGGCCTGCACATAAAAGTCATCTACATAGCTATGTATCAAATTGCAAATTGTTTGCTTTGGTCCATGTGGACGGTGGACCTTGTCCTCGCTTTTAGCTATTTATAGAGTGATAGTAACCTCTGTTAACCTAAAGTTTAATCATTTGTCTTCCCGAACTGTGCTACAGGTAGTCAAGGTAGCAGATTTTGGCGTTGCTAGAGTGAAGGCTCAGTCAGGTGTTATGACTGCAGAGACAGGAACATATCGTTGGATGGCGCCTGAGGTGTGATTTATTGTATATATGTAGTTTCCGTTTGAAAAGCTGTTATTATCAATCCCTTGAGTCCTTGACTCCCTATGGTGTAACTGTGTTACTCCAACTCTTCGGCATGGTGTTGTGTCCAACACGTGGCAACAGTGTAAGACACGACTAATTTAGGCGAAGTTTTCAGTTGTCTAAATTAAAGTGCTGTGTTGTGTGGGACACACGACATGGCACCTAAGTGTTGGAGTAGCATAGGGTGTGAGTCAATATACCTTTGCATTAGTGATATGAATATTGTTGTATATTTCAGATACCTCCTCCCCCTCTATGGAGTATATCATTTTGATGCTTCACTGAGGCGGTTGTATCGGACATGAGAGTGGAATTTGTAATAGACAGTCACATAGGTGAGGAATTTGTTCCATACCTGCTGGTCCACGCATCTCCTATAGAGAAGTGAGGGACGCAAAGTAGAGGAAATAATGATTATATGAGATACTTAACACATTATGATTCGACGACTTTCAGCGTCATTTACTCATTTCACAGAAACTATATTCTCTTTCAAGGTTTTTTTCTACTCATAGATATAGTCCCCAGTTCTTAATATTCGAGTTGAGAATGCATGACACTTGGATATGTATTCGATTATCCGTGTCCATCTGTTGTCTTTAGCTATTTACTCCCTCTTTTCCAGTGTTTACTTCCACTTCTCCTTTTCTGTTTACTACTTTGATTTCGTCCACTTTCGCCTTTTGGGTTCTCTCTATCTTTCATGCAAGTCACCCACCTACATTTCATAGTGTCTACTTTAATATTGTGTGTACGAGTATTATTTTTTTGGAGTATGGAAGAAATCAAAGAAATAAAGGGGGTACTCGCGATCGATCAGGTTGACTCTATCGGTGTCAGTTTATATTTTTATGAAGTATTATTTCTGTTTGGTACTCGTATATTTGGATCTTCAATTACTCGTAACTCTGCCAGATCAGGAGTCCAAGACTTTCAATGATAAAAGTACTCCGTATGTTGAATATTTTAGGAGGTCCTCTGCATTGTTTTTGGACTCACTCAATAGTACGTAGTGATTTTTCTCTGTGTGTTTGTTAAATGCCACTTCTCATGAGAGTCCTTCTGTTTTGGTTGAAGGTTATCGAACATAAACCATATGATCACAAAGCTGATGTGTTTAGTTTCGCAATTGTGTTGTGGGAGTTGCTATCAGGAAAGGTATGCTATCTTTTGGTCCGTAATTATGCATTACTAATTCCCCCTTTCCACTTTTTTTTTATTCTGATTCACATGCTTTTCGGTGATGCAGCTTCCATACGAGTACTTGACTCCATTACAAGCGGCTGTAGGGGTCGTACAGAAGGTAAACATGATCTTTCGGTCTACCTTTTTTTCTATTTCTAGCCTAAAAATAAGTATCATGATGAGAAATGGGAGCTTTCAAACCTATTGTCAAAAGGCCTTGTTAACTGTGATTCAAAAGTTGCTGATTGAAGTCTTTGTTATGAGTAGAGACTACGACCTACGATCCCGAAGAATTGCCATCCCAAACTTGCCGAGCTGCTCGAGAAATGCTGGCAGCAAGATCCTGCGTTGAGACCTAATTTCTCTGAGATCATACCTGTATTACAACAGATAGCCAAAGAGGTAAATTAACTCCTTGCCCTCTCCTCTCTATATGATACACTACGACTCATGCTTTGGTCTCGCATGTGAAACCAACACAACACAAATTCTTTTGTTTTCTACATTTAGGTATATACTCGTAGTTATTATGGATTGGTCTCACATGAAAGACCGTCTCCTGTATGTTTTTGTATATGATAGAAATTGAAACACTGTGATCTTGTCTTCGCATAGATATTGATTGCTCCTAATCTCCTATCCTTCATTGTTCTTTCTTTCATGATGTGATCTTTCAGAAACATTTTGTTGGCAGAAGATATTGAAGTGTTCTAATCAATAGGTTTTATTTTACATTAACACTGTACTGAAATAGGTTGGGAGTGCAGAAGATCGTAACAAAGACAAACACGGCGGATTCTTCTCAGCCCTCAGACGAAGCCACACATTCAATAAATGAAATCCGTTAAGTTTTTGCGCATTGTATTGGATTACATCTCTGTACTCGAGGCCTAATTGCGTAGGTCATTCTGAGTATGTTTTTTTTTAGTATCCGAATTGTACAGTGCTTTGTCAATATGGCACATTTATTGTTATAGGCCGGCTTTATCAGCCATGATTTCAGCCATAATTTGGTTTTGAACATCGAGTGCACCTCGTGCATGACTGCATCAATGGAGAAAGAGGAAAACTGGACGAGCATTAACAGCGAAAACATGGTGGTTTCAAAAAGGGACAAATACAGTAACTAATTTGTGTTAATTTCTTCATTCACTTTAAATAGGTTTCTTTTTATCAGCTTTGTGTAATCTTAAACTAGTACCGGGGGAGAAATTATTCTTTCGTGGGCTGTGTATAGTCCTACAAACTCTACTTCAATAATGCTTTCCGATGTTCTAAATTAAATTGTTCAAGTGTTTCTGGTTTGAGCTGAAACTATTTATCGTTGTGTAGCTGAAAGTTGTCGATTACATTTAACAGTTTTCCAGACAGATAAATATTTTTGCTGAAATCGATAAACAGTTTTTTAAAAATATATACCTCATGTATATTAAAAGAAAAGGAAGAAAATGGGGAATAAGAGGAAGCATTACAGTTACATTTTAAAGATTATCGTGTTGTTAAAACTCAATAAAAAAAACCGTATTTTTTTATTAGCATAATAAACTAGAGCTGAGTTCATATAAAAGTAAAAGTTTCAATGTAATAATTTTAACAAGTAATCATACGTAATTATCTAATTATCGACATAATTAGGAATTTTAACATAATAATATAATCAAACACGTAATTAACCCTAATTTATCATAACAAAACTCGAGAATCGAAATAAAATAAAATCACACACGGACCTAGTCGACTGAGCGGGCATTAGTCCGTACAAATCACATTAAAAAAAAAAAAAGAAATGATCACGTGATACGTGAAGTATTTGTATACTGAGAGTAGAGTAAGGTGCCAAAATATGTGTGGTCATCTTTCCCGCCAAATTAATGTTGTTTTTAACAAAACCGTTAAGAACCCCGCCAATAACTACTAAACTCTCCCACGAGTCCCACCTTTTCTTTTCGCCCGTGTCTACTCCCTACAACTCCCTACCGCTCTTCCCTCTCCCTTTTCTATACCTCAATCTTTGCGGTGTTATATCACTCATTAATCAATGTATCGTTATAAATGATTAAATATTTTTACCGAATATTATATTTTACATCGTATTTTTATAACGGCTGGTGAGTCATGAGCTTTGTTATTATAATACTCTGTATGAAATTTTTATCAGTTAGATAGGACTATTCTTCTTATTTGTGTTACATTATCGATACAAATCTTTTCAAAATCACATTAACATATTTTCTAGAATATTATAATAATAAGCAGTTTTCCTAAACATGTAATCACGTTAATATCTCTATGAATCTTTCCATATTCATTTATAGAAAAAACTGTATCAAAAATTCTAACACACAATCAATCTCCAAGATTTTAGTATATCATAATTCGTAAATATGATAAAAAATCTCAATTACTTGTGTATATATATTCCGTATATCATAAAAATCATATATATATCCACCTTGCCTAAGAAAAACCCTATATTGTTGCTTCATTACAGTAAAAAATATATTTGACCTTAATCAATATTTACTGTATGAAGATCATCCTCTCACTTTTCTAAATATAGCTCTCATATTCATCTTCATCCTTCAACCACCACCACCTACCCTTCTGTCTATACCTGTTAATCTTATTAACCCTAATTACCCAATTATTATGTTTAGTAATAAATATTATTGAATAAATTAAAATTATTCTAATTAATAATGGTTTTTTCACCCAGAAAATCCTTGTCCTTCAATAAATCCCCCTCCTCTTCGTCCTCCACTTCCTCCGCCGCCGCCACCGCCGCCGACTCTTCCTCCATCCGCCGTACCTACATCTCCTCCTCTTCCTCCTCCTACCACAACTGCGACGATGACATCGCCGACCACCAACCCATCCTCTCCCATCCCCACCACCACCACCACCACCACATCGACGCCGCCGCCGACGAAGTCTCCGTACCGGCGCCGGTGGTACACCCCACCTTTCCACCTGACGTAGTCGTCAAAATCGACAGCAGCCCACACGAATTCTCCTTCGTACAACCTAACAACAACAACAACAACAACAATGGCGGTAATAATAATAATAATAATAATGAAGCTTCTTTATCGGGTCAATACAGCGAGCAACACAGCATTCGACGTCAGGTTTTACAAGGGCTTCCTCCGTTGCCACCGGATACCTTGACGAGGCAGAGCTTTACTCGAAATCAAAGCGACGTTCAAAGCCCCGACTCGGCCAATTTCAGCAGGAATAGTAATCTTAATAATAGTAATAATGGTGATGGGTTAAAAGAGGTTCGGGTGTCGTTTCAGGAATCGTTCAATTCGGAGCAGGGGAAGAGGGGGTCCTCGATTTATAGCACCGTCGAGGAGGACGACGAGTCGGGGTCGCCTTCCCCCTCGTCGAGTCGTGACAATGATGATGACGGATGTGGGCTTCATAGTAGGAAGAGTTCCACCAAGAAAAATGATAATAGTAGTAATGACAATAACAATGTTTGTAGTAGCAGCGGCGGCGGTGGGGATGTTATAAGGTGTACGTCTAGCATATCGTCGAAAAGAATGATTAGTATGACAAAGACGAAGTCGAGGCTGATGGACCCTCCATCGACCCCATTAGAGCAACGGTCCGGTTTGATTCCTAAGTCGGGTCCTCTGAATATGAGGTCGGGTTTGATTGGGAAGTCGACCGGGTTAGATGAGGACGATGAGGATCCTTTCATAGGGGATGACATACCTGAGGAGTTCAAGAAGGGGAAAGTGAGTCTATTGATTATTCTCGAGTGGTTGACTCTTGTGTTAATGGTGGGTGCTTTGGTTTCCAGCCTCGTGATTCCGAAGTGGAAGGCGATATCAGTGTGGGATATGAGGATATGGAAATGGCAAGTTCTGGTGATTGTGTTGATCTGTGGGAGGTTGGTTTCGGGTTGGGGGATTAAGATCATCGTGTTCTTCATTGAGAGGAACTTCATGCTTCGAAAGCGACTTCTGTACTTTGTGTACGGGTTGAAGAAGGCGGTTCAGAACGTCATTTGGTTGGGTCTAGTTCTGTTGACATGGGGGTTCTTGTTTGATAAGAAGGTTGAGAAGCAAGCTAGGAGCAGACCACTTAGGATTGTGACTCAACTCCTTGTGATAGGCGAAATCGGATCCGTAATATGGTTGTTAAAGACGTTGCTGGTCAAGGTTTGTGCATCCTTCTTTCATGTCAACGCCTTCTTTGATCGAATCCAAGAGTCCCTCTTCAATCAATTTGTCATCGAGACGTTGACAGGTCCGCCTCTATTCGATCTCCAATCATCCGAAGATTTGAGGGCCATGGATGAGGTACAAAAGATAGTCCAAACAACCGGGATTACTGTGCCAGCAGATCTTCGAGCCAGCGTTTTAGGGACAGGGGCCGGGGCAGGGGCAGGGGCAGGGGAAGTCCCGCGAAAGAGTTCCTTGGGTAAGAGCACCATGTTGTCGGGGCCTATGGGTAAAAGACAAGAGGAAGGAATCTCAATCGAAAACCTGAGTAAGTTGAACCAGAAGAATGTGTCGGCTTGGAATATGAAGAGGTTGATGAAAATTGTGAGACACGGGTTCTTGACAACCTTGGATGAGCAAATAGTGGATGCAACCAACAATCCAGAGGACGATACTTCGACTCAGATTAGGAGCGAAGTTGAGGCCAAGGCTGCTGCAAAGAAAATGTTTCGCAATGTAGCAAAGCCGAGGGCTAAGTACATTTACCTGTCGGACCTGATGAGATTTATGCGAGAAGACGAGGCACTGAAGACGATGAGTCTGTTTGAAGGAGCTGCCGAAAGTGAGAGGATCAGCAAGACCGTCCTCAAGAACTGGGTGGTGAATGCATTTAGAGAGCGAAGAGCGATTGCCTTGACTCTGAGTGACACGAAGACTGCGGTTAATAAGCTTCACAAGATTGTGGACATTATTGTGTTGATCATCATTGTCTTGATTGGGATTACTCTCCTGGATATCATAAGCTACAAGAATATCATATTCCTAAGCTCACAGTTTGTCCTCGTCGCCTTTATTTTTGGTAACACTTGCAAGAATGTCTTCGAGTCCATCATTTTCCTTTTCGTCATTCATCCCTTTGACGTTGGTGATCGCTGTGAGATCGAAGGAGTTCAGGTACAGCAACTGACCATGACTCTTAACAATCCTGATTTTTTTTTTTTGAGTTTTCTGTCCTTTATATATGCATTGAATTGAATTTGTTTGTTGCAGATGGTTGTGGAGGAGATGAACATATTAACAACCGTGTTTTTGAAATTCGACAACACAAAAATCTACTTTCCGAACTACATTCTTTTGATGAAACCCATACACAACTTCTATCGTAGCCCTGACATGGGAGACGGGATCGAATTCCTTTTCCACATGGCAACTCCACCTGAAAAGATTGCTCTTATACGACAGAAAATCACAAGGTAAACTAATAATAATCGCTCGCTCGCTCGCATCCCTTTCATTAATCATCCTTATATATGGCTCACTGACTGACATTATTTGATTTGATTTGATTTGATTTGATGGGTGGACGCTGCAGTATCATCTTGAACAAGAAGGAGCATTGGTATCCGGAGCCAATGATCTTAGTGAAGGACGCGGAGGAGTTGTACACATTTAAGCTGGCGGTGTGGCTACAACACAGGATGAACCACCAGGACATCGGTGAGAAATGGGTACGAAGAGGGTTGTTGATAGAAGAGTGCATCAAGATCTTTCGGGAGCTTGACCTTGAGTATCGAATTTGTCCTGTCGGTGTTAATGTAAACTCAATGCCTCCTCTTACTTACCCCAATCAACCTAGCTTCCCCTACCGCTCCGACTAGTAGTTCCATTCATGAGCCTACCCTACACTTGATTTGCTTTGCTTGCTCTTCTAGGTTCCCGCCTCTAATATTATGGCATAATCATATTTGTACATACAGATTCTACTTCAGTCTTCTCTGTTTTTGATCAACTAACTAATTCAGTTATATACATAGCTTGTTATCTCAACGGCTGATTCATAACAGATTGTAATAATGTTGTGGTTAATGCATGTGTGAGTATGACAACGTTCTTTTTCACCCTAACATTATCAATATATCGGGTTATCGGGTCACGTACAGACTTAGCCTAGCGGCTATATTGGACTGTATATGTAGTACAAACCAGGGCCTAAGGGACGAAGGAAAATACATATACATACTCCTTATATATATACCCGTACAACAATTTTATTACGGAATACTTCGTGTACCTATGGTGGAATTGCACAAATTTCCCTATGGAGTATCTTTCTTACTCAACTTTTATTTAATCTGATTTTAAATTCATGAAAATTAAGAAAAGTAATTTAGTTACATGTAGGAACTCTAATTCCACGAGAATTCTGATCTCACTTGTCAATTCAGGAGACTAGATGTAAGCAACTTTCTCTGTTATGGAGGAAATAGAGTTGGAGAAGTCTCAATTTAAGTGAATTGGGGCATGACCTACCACGCCTAAATTCGAGTTCATGTATACTTTAGAGGGCAACAAAACAAGTCCTAACAGTACATGATGAATAATTAATTGAAGACTAAACAAAAATGAAAGAGCTAAAACACAAAATGTTCTTCAGGATGCTTTGCAAAGCCGGAGTCCAAGAATTCCGGCAATTTCTTCCACTCCTACCTTCTTCTTTAACTCTTTCTCGTTGTCTCACAAACATTACATCTTGTATTCTTTTTTCTACTACTCACATTAATGATTCTCCTTCCTTTGAAAATGCCTTAACCATTTCCAAATTACTTTCCTTATTGCCACCTTTTATTGCTATCAATATTTCCTCCAAATCTTGCTTCCTCACTACCAATTTTACCCTTACCCTTCTTCTTCCCACTTCATTTCCATCAACTTTGTCGCGCCATTTTTAATTCCATATTGAATGTTTTATATTTGATCCTTTTATTTTCTTGTGTTAACTCAACTTTTTTCAAGTAATTAACAATAATTTTCTCTCTAAATATGTTTACAACCAATAATTTTTTCTCTACCTTTAATTTGTGTTCTGTGCTACATATATATAGAATGTGTTAGAGTATTATTAACATGACATAAATCCCATAATCTTTGAACAACATGAAAGTCACAAAAGATTAATTAAGAGAGATCAAGACATACCTCCTGACATTGCGGAATAAGTCGAGATCTAATACGAACGATATTAGATCTCTATAAGACGTCTTCAAATAATAATAAGATAACCCCAAATAATAATAATAATAAGACGACTTCAAATAATCTTCAATCTTCAAATAATAATAGGTCGGTTTCTCTCTCTTTTCCTATAATAATAAGCGTTGTGTTTCTTAATTTTGTATGGAGTTTCTGATGGGGAAGACTCCTTTATATAGGCAGAGAGAGGACCAATTTCCTATTAGGGTTTTAGATATTGTAATCTCGACCTTCCATCAAGGTTGAGTAAATATGGAAAGACTCCTTATTTAGTCCGATATTATTGTGATAGCATATCTCTATAGGATCCCGATTTCCAATAAGACCATAATTATGAGGAAGAAATATTACCATAATAATAAGGAAGATATATTACATATCCCGTAATATTATTATAGTATAAAATATTCTTACAGTCTCCCACTTGGTCGATTGGAACATCTATAATGTTCGTTAGAGAATATATAAGTTGCGCATACTATGCTAAAACATATATTTTAAATCGGTGTCCATAAGCACCTTGACTGATGCAATCGTTAAAGAGAGTCATGGCGTGCATATGTCAATCTGCAACATGTTTACTTCCATGTACCACTACATCAACGATTGAAACAGTTAGGCCATAAGTGGAGTTTAACGTAATGGTCCCATAATGTCTAAAAAGACTATCTGTTATCATTAATCCAATAATAAGTGTATACACAATGGAAAAACAGAAATAATATTATATAGCAAGTGTAGAAATTGTTAAGAGATCTCAATAAATGTCTTACATAAGAACATAGATAAAAAATGGTACAGACTAGTAATCAATGACTGTCTTCAAGACCCATACTAAGAGTATGTCCTTGAAAAACTTTCGGAGACAGTCCTTTTGTAAAGATGTCTGCAACCATAAGATTTGTTCCTACATGTGTAATGACAAATTTCTGTAATCTAACATCTTGCTTCAGTGAGAGGTATTTAAGGTCCATGTGTTTTGATCCCTTAGATATCCTATCATGCTTGGAGAAAAAGATTGCAGCTTCATTATCACAGTAAAGAGAAATTGGCTTAGAGATGAAATTCAAAAGCCCAAACTCCGAGATAAAATTACGCAACCATGCTCCTTGAATTGAAGCCTCATAACAAGCCACATATTCAGCTTCCATGGTGGAAGTATAAAGCAACTGTGATTTCTGGCTTTTCCATGATATTGCACCTCCACACAAGAGGTAAACAAATCCAAGAGTACAGTGCCTTGTGTCAGAACATCCCCCAAAATCTGAATCAGAATAACAAGTCACCTGTAGGTGATCTGATTTTCTATATGTGAGCATGAAATTCCTTGTTCCCTTCAGATATCTCAGCACTTTCTTTCCAGCTTTCCAATGAGCGATTCCTGGGTTACTCTGAAATCTACCCAACATACCAACTGCATGACTAATGTCAGGTCGAGTGCAAACCTGAGCATACATTAAACTCCCAACCAGAGAAGCATAAGGATATTTAGCCATTTCAGTACGTTCTAACTCGTTCTGTGGACACTGCGTGAGATCAAGTTTATCTCCTTTCTGCAGTGGTACAGGACTAGAAGAACATGTCAGCATACCAAATCTTTCTAAAACTCTATCGATATATGCTTTCTGAGACAGACCCAAAATCCCTAAGGACCTGTCACGAAATATTTCTATTCCAATGACATAGGTTGCCTCACCCATATCTTTCATTTCAAAGTTTTTAGAGAGATAGGTCTTGGTTGCATGTAATAAACCAAGGTCGCTGCTGGCTAATAAAATATCATCAACATACAGAATCAAAAATATGAACTTACTCCCACTGATCTTGAGATATATGCAAGGATCAACGATATTTTCTTTGAAACCGAAATTAGTAATGATTTCATCGAACTTTAAGTACCATTGTCTCGATGCTTGTTTCAGTCCATATAATGATTTCTTAAGTTTGCAGACCATGTCTTCCTGACCTTCAATAATGAAACCTTCAGGTTGACGCATGTAGACTTCTTCTTTTAAGTCTCCATTAAGAAAGGCAGTTTTCACATCCATTTGATGTAACTCGAGGTCATAATGAGCTACTAGAGCCATGATAATTCTAAGAGAATCCTTTCTTGACACGGGAGAAAAGGTCTCAGTGTAATCAATACCTTCTTTCTGAGTGAAACCTTTGGCAACAAGTCTGGCTTTATGTCGTTCAATATTGCCTTGAGAGTCGCACTTAGTCTTAAAGACCCATTTACAGCCGACTGTTTTGTGTCCTTGAGGCAAATGAACTACGTCCCAAACTTCATTTTTAGCCATAGATTTCAGCTCCTCTTTCATGGCATCGATCCACTTACTAGAATTAACATCTTTAATGGCTTGTGAATAAGTGACCGGATCCTTTATTTTCCCTTGATCAGATTCTACTTGATAAAGATAATAATCATCATTAGAAATGAGCGTTGAAGGCCTTCTATCTCTAGAAGATCTTCGTAATGTCGCTTCTTCTGATAATTGTTCATTTTCATCTACGATGTTTTCATTAGGTGGTTCTTGATCATCCAGTAATATCTCCTCATTAGGTTGCTCAACAACGGGAGTAGTTTCACTAGCATTCGAAATAAAAGGCATGAGGATATTTGCCCTTATTTCATTTATGATCACATCTTTAAATTTATGACTCCCACTAACATCGCCATTCTCGTAGAATCTAGCATTACCGGTTTCAACAATTCTCGTAGTATGGTTAGGACAATAAATTCTATATCCTTTGGACTTCGCGGGATAACCAATAAAATACCCACTTATCGTTCTTGAGTCCAATTTCTTTTCATTTGGATTATAAATCCTTGCCTCAGCTGGACATCCCCAAATTTGGAGATGTTTTAAACTGGGTTTCCAGCCTTTCCACATTTCAAAAGGGATTTTTTGAACTGCTTTGCTGGGAACTCGATTTAATATATAAACAGCTGTGCGAAGAGCATCCATCCATAATGATATAGGTAAATTTGCATAACTCATCATTGATCTAACCATTTCTATATAAGTACGATTACGCCTTTCAGCTACACCATTCTGCCAGGGCGAACCAGGCGTTGTGTATTGAGCTACAATTCCAAACTTTTGGAGAAGTTTTGCAAAAGGTCCAGGATGTTGTCCTGTTTCATCATACCTTCCATAAAACTCACCACCTCTATCTGACCTTACGATTTTCACTTTCTTGTCTAATTGTCTTTCAACTTCAGTAATAAACACTTGTAAAGCATCTACAGACTGAGATTTTTCATGCAATAAGTACAAGTAACAATAACGTGAATAATCATCGATAAAGGTGATAAAATACTTTTCTCCGCCAAAAGATGGAACATCAAAAGGTCCACAAATATCTGTATGTATAATTTCAAGAAGCTGTGTACTTCTTGTGGCTCCTTTCTTTGTGTGCTTTGTTGTTTTACCCTTAATACAATCTACACATGCTTTATTATCAGTAAAATTTAGAGTCGGAAGGATTCCATCTTTTACTAATCTTTTAATTCTTTCACTGGATATATGACCCAGCCTTTTATGCCACAAGAAATATGAGTCGTTTTTAGACGACTGTCGTTTTGTTTCAATATTAACATGCAAAGCAAGGCGATTTTTAGCAAACTGTTTATCAAGACTAAGCTTGTAAAAACCATCAATTAAAATTCCAGAACCAATAGGACTAAAATTCTTAAATAAACTAAAATTGCCTTTGCCGAATTCAAACGAATATCCAACTTTATCAAGTTCACTAACGGAAATCAAATTACGAGAAACAGACGGTACATAAAGAGTTTGACATAGGTCTAACTGAAAACCGCTATCTAAAATAAGACGAAAAGTTCCAATAGCTTTCACTGGAGCCTTGACTTTATTTCCCATAATAAGAAAGTTACTGCTTGGGTTTGTGATTTGGGTCATAAGGAATCCCTGCATGGAATTTGAAACATGGACATTAGCACCGGTATCAATCCACCAATCATTAGAGGAAACATAACTGAGATTTGATTCAAAATGACTTACGAAACCCATTGGGTTACCTTTCTTTTCGAACCATTCTCGACGTTTAGTGCAATCCTTCTGGAAGTGTCCAGATTTCTTACAGAACTTGCAATTTGTTTTCCTTTTCTTATTGGGTTGTTGGTCAGCCTCAATAATCTTGGATGGTTCCCTTTTCGGTCCTTTGTGGTGCTTTTTTTCCAGCATTAGATCCAGCTCCTTGAATGAAATGAGCTGCTTTAATACCTTGTTGATTCAGTCTAGCCTCTTCTTGAACCAATTTGTGGGCTAATTCATTAGAGCTCCACTTTTCAGTGAGAGTGTTATAATTCACATGAAAAGGTCCGTATGCAGGAGAGGATGATAAACTGTTTAGGATAAATTGGACAAGAAAAGAATCGTCCATCTTCATTCCTAAACTCGTTAGTTTGGCCGCAAGGTTGGTCATTTCAAGAACATGATCATGCATAGTGCGAGTACCATCGAACTTCATGGTTGTAAGTTCTGCCATTAATTTTCCAGCAAGGGATTTATCAGCAGTCTTAAACCATTCTTCAATATCCTCAAGGTACTTCTTTGCACTTTCAGCTTTAGGTAGGGAGGTCTTAATGTTGGTTGCAATGGTCCAACGCAAGAATAAAATGCATAGTCTGTCAGATCTCTCCCAAGCTTCATGGAGAGATATTTGAGCAGCGGTACTTTCAGAAGTTATGGCAGCTGGCTTGTCTTTGCGAAGACAAGTATCCAGTTCCATTAACCCTAAGGTGAACTCAACTTGCTCTTTCCATTCAGAGTAGTTAGTTCCATTAAGCTGAACAACAGAGTTAGCATATGATTGAACTTGATGATTAGGTACTTTAGCTGTGATTTAAAACAAGATAAAATAAATAATAAGGCCTCAATTTGAAACAACACATATTTATTAGTGCTCCTGTGGGTAGTCACTAAAAGATTAAATAAAGTGTTACACAAGTCAATATAATCTACCTGTAGGTAAATATATATTTTTATATGTGTAAACGATAGATATATAATGATTATATTAAACTTAAGTAGTAAATTCACTGTGGTGAAATTTAACCATAAAATTTCATATTAACATTATCTAAAACCAAAAAATATGAAATTATATTTTATCATAAATCATTATTTGTCAGATGACTAAATTATATCCAAATTATAAGACATTATAGTCATAATATAATGTTCCCGCAACATAATATTCTAATAATAAGATTAATAAAACCAAACAATTCTCCACGTACTAACATGCTCGACAAAATTACGGTATATGTTTAGATCATTATGCAAGTTGTATCTAAAATAGGAAAATTAAATTTAAGAAAGGCAGCATGTAGTGAATTTAGGAGTGCAGTTTGTTGAATTATGCTCATCTACTTGTTCGTTTTGCGAGAAATATTATTAATATGTAAACAAAACTTGAGCAACGACATACGGAGTAATGAACCAAGTAAATACGTGAGCGAAATCCTCCAAGTAATATAATATCCGTATTAAAGACAATTCCTTTAATTAGTTTGACAATGATAAACATATTCAATTATTATGTATACGTTGTCCGTGAGTTAAATTAATTTACGGAAAATATACTACGGAGTACATTCAATTATGATATAGTAATAATCTTAATGAAAGGACAATCATGAGTTCAATAACCTAAGCTCTGATACCACATGTTAGAGTATTATTAACATGACATAAATCCCATAATCTTTGAACAACATGAAAGTCACAAAAGATTAATTAAGAGAGATCAAGACATACCTCCTGACATTGCGGAATAAGTCGAGATCTAATACGAACGATATTAGATCTCTATAAGACGTCTTCAAATAATAATAAGATAACCCCAAATAATAATAATAAGACGACTTCAAATAATCTTCAATCTTCAAATAATAATAGGTCGGTTTCTCTCTCTTTTCCTATAATAATAAGTGTTGTGTTTCTTAATTTTGTATGGAGTTTCTGATGGGGAAGACTCCTTTATATAGGCAGAGAGAGGACCAATTTCCTATTAGGGTTTTAGATACTGTAATCTCGACCTTCCATCAAGATTGAGTAAATATGGAAAGACTCCTTATTTAGTCCGATATTATTGTGATAGCATATCTCTATAGGATCCCGATTTCCAATAAGACCATAATTATGAGGAAGAAATATTACCATAATAATAAGGAAGATATATTACATATCCCGTAATATTATTATAGTATAAAATATTCTTACAGAATGGCCACAAATTTCGTATATATATAGTAGTGATGATATGAGTACTAGTGACCAAATATTCTATATACTCCCTAGCTACTATATTAATACCCCACTAGCTACCTTAGTAACATAAACTATATTGTACGGTGTATTAAATATTCATCTTAAGATTATGACGGAAAAAATAAATTATGTAGTTAGACGAGATAGGTTCCTATGCATGTCAAGTAAGTTATATTCATGTTATTTGACCTACTATAAAGTTAATACGAATACATAGAAAAATTGTGATCCATTAAAAAATAAATATAGAGCCACCATGGATGAAGTACATTTTAAATTTAGCAATTAGTAGCACGCCATTGTTAGTATGGTAGATTAAAATATCAAGAATACCCTTTGTTTAATAATGATAAGGTGATCTAGAACTCCTTGAAGGTAGGAAAGTCAACGAGGGTAAATTGGTCAAGTTTTTTTTTGTGAATTGTAGATTTTCTTTAATTTTTTAAGATCTTTCCATTTCATTATTTATTCTCACTCAAATGAATATATAATGGAAAGATCATCGAAAGTTAGAGGAAATACATGAATAGCTAGGAGGTATATCTTACTATATCGTATAGTATATCATATGGTGTTAGCAGGTACGTATTGCGAAATGGCACCAACCTTCCTTCCACATGCAAGACCCCGTTCATTACGGGCTCCAAAACTTAAAGTATGAATTGATTGTTGGGAGGTACATACATACGTATATGACCCGCGTACGATACAAGTTATTAGAATATTATGTTAATTAATAAACTTTATAGTTGGATCCACGGATCGAGTCAAATAAAATAAACCGTATATACTTGTATTTGTTATAATCAAAGTTATATATTGGATTTATTAATTGACGGTGTACATTATACTCATGTATGCAATTAAATGATTAAGGTTTTAGTGTATCTAGGTGTTTTTCTTATCGCAATAATGTACTTATGCGGATATATTCCATTTTGGTGTATTTATATTTATTTCAAGTGAAATGTGGCATCATCATACCATCATGCATATATCACTCACAATTTTATTTCCTTCTTAGCTTCATGCAAGATGAAGACATGTACTCCCTCCGATTTTAAATGATTGTCTCGTTTTATTATAATATTTCTCATATATATTATCCCAATGGAACAATCCTTTAAAATTGGAGGGAGTACTTATAATTAATAAAGTTTTGGTTGTTCCATTTCCCTGTGTTTATGCCAAGGGTTTTACTCTATTAATTATATCATCGTTGGGAATAATACTTAATAGGGCGTAATAATTATTAGCCATCAATTTTGATCTGGATACAATTTCATAACGTTAGAACAGAAATTCACTCTAATACTCACTGCGTAAAAATGTTACTGTAATACTTGGTACATCGATTTTCATAAATCGATTTTTTAAGTGAACAAAGTATAATTGAGCGTGACGTTATAAAATTTTGACTTGATTAAGTTGCTAGTAATAGAAAAAGGCAGATGTCAATGTTTGATAATCAGATAGCTAGCTATCTAGTTGATTAGCAAAGATCAGAGCAGTATATGAGTAGGTCACATGCTAGAATTCAACAGATAGATAGGGGCCTGAGTCTGATCTAGGCCAGGAAAGCTATGTTTTATGTCGACCATAATTAGCCAACTGTAATCATAATTAAAATGCATTCTCTCTAATTATTATTATTGTACATGAGATGAGGCTGAGTCATTGAGTGTTCACTTCACATACCACAATTCTTTTCAGACTGGAAAAAATGTGACTTTCTAAGCTTCAATCTCGATCTTTGTCTTATCACGGTTTTACCCATCTTTAACTCCTATTCTTGGCTCGGATGTCCCTAATGTTGCATCAAAATGCAGGAAAAATATGTCGACAAAACCATACAAACTGTAAGTTAACGGTAATGTCTTATTTATATTATTCAACTAGCTCGGTATTTATACCGAAGGCTTACAACGAGATACATCGAATGTGTCCCGGAATAACATATACTAAATGATATACTAATGACGGAATATCAAGGGACTCTACTAATTACTACTACTAACTACATATATTAATATCGTCTAATACACCCCCTCAGTCAAAACGGTACTTTGCGGATGCTTTGAATGGACCAAAAGATAATTGTAGATGCCGCTGAAGTTGAACCAAGTCGACCTTTCGACGCCGGAACCGCAACTATGTGCCTTGAACCTATGTCTCGAACTTTCGCGCATGCCAAAAATAAAATAAAAACACTAACAAATCTAAAGGTGCACGAGGCCGAAACGGCAGGTCGTGACACAAATAAAAAGAAAACGGTGTACGGGCGCGTGGCAACCCGTAAGGCACCACAAACTGGAGCAAAGCTCAACATTATAAATTAAAAAGAAAAAAAACGGTGTACGGGAGCGTGACAACCCGTAAAGCACCACAAACTGGAGCAAAATGCTCAACAGTGTAAAAAAAAACGAAAAAAAAAACGACTAAACCGAAACTTAAAACACCCGACCGGGCTCTTCGATCCAGTGTCGGTTGGTTGGCCATGCGGGTCGTAGCCGGCGGAGTCAGACCACCCGGCCCGTGGGGCAGGGGTGGTTGCTGGGGCGAACCTGAGACGGACACGGAGAAGGCGATGATGGGACGGGGTGGAGGTTTAGTACGGCGGCGGTTGTCGACACAACGACAAGGGTGAGAGCGGTATTGGCGAGGATCGAATCAACGGAGAACACATCGACGACAACATAATATGAAAATTGATATGGAGGATATTATTATTTATTTCTAATAATATAATATGAGATGAAGGCGAATGGGTAAGAAAATTCTAACGGGTGAGTGCTACATCACCATATTATTATTGTAACAATATTATAATAATATTATAAGTTATAATAATACTACTAATTGAGTAATAGAAGTGGTTTTGGACGAGAGACCCGCCGGAGATGGTATAATACGGCCATCTCCGGCCGGTGGTTTAAACACGAGAGTTTAAACAAGCGGAAGGATTTTTGAGAGAATCGATTAGGCTGATACCATGTAAGTTATAATAACAGATACATCGAATGTGTCTCGGGAATAACATATACTAAATGATATACTAATGACGGAATATCAAGGGACTCTACTACGGATAATGATAGGGCGCCACCGGGTGGCGCCGAATCTGAGCGCCACCGGGTGGCGCCGAATCTGAGCGCCACCCTAATTAATAAATAAGAAAAAATAAAAACTGAAAGATTTTATTTTGATTTTGCGCTAAATACAAAAGGGTATACATGTAATTTATTATTTATTACGGAGTAATATTTTAAATTAATTAATACTCTTATTTATCTTTAAAATGTTAGGTAAATTAGTAATATTACGATTATTATTTTCACCACTAAAATGATAAAACAATACGATATGAAATGAGCGGTCAATTTAGTGTTGAAACCCGACTCAAACGGGTCGACCTTTTGAATTGAGGCTGTGTCGTCAATTTTTTATGGTCAATTTACGAGACCTCAATTTGATGGTCTGACAAATTAATTTAATTTTTTAAATTATTAGATCATGTGGACTCGTGCTCATTTTAGGCCCGAGAAGATCGTTTGCACTCGTTTTTAACTTTTTATATATATGTAGTTTTAGTACTTCGTAATAATAAATTCTAATAATTCTAAACTATAGGTTACTTTGATTTTTTATTATTATACTATAATTATTAAGTTTTAATATATTTATGGTCAATTTTTGGGACCTCAATTTGATTTTGTGACAAATTAATTTATTTATTTTAATTATTTGAGAACGTCTAATTCAAGTTCATGGATATAAATAAGAGTCATACATTTAATCGTACGGTCTACGTGAAAATTTAAATTAGTAATGGTAGATAACAACGAATGTAAGTAAATTGTTTGGACTAAAATAATTAAATACGACAAAACTGAATAATTGTATTTTTTTTTCGAGTATATGCCTAACAAACACCTACAATTAAGCTAGATTTTTTTGTAATATTTCTTTCAATTATTATTTGATTTTTTTTTTCTTTTTTAAAATTATATAATTATAATTTATTTACAAGTGGAATGTCAAATTTACCCTTTACAACTCACTCATCTTAAAATCAATTTTTAAAGAAGATAAATAAAATAATGCTAGTTAATTACTAAAATACCCTCGGTGGTGCACAAATTCAGCGTCACCCGGTGACGCCATCTAATTACTACTACTAACTACATATATTAATATCGTCTAACACAAACCACTGGAAAATACTCCGTACAATTTATTAATTAGCTTGTAAAATCGCTCTAAAAGCGCAAATAGCAGATGGATTTACGTTGTCCTGGCCTACAATGATTGAATCCAGCGCCGGAATCCTCCATCTCATTCATTCTCGGATTGCATTAAGATCCTATCTACTTCAAATCGGAGGTCTTTCTTGAAGAAAGGAACCAAGATCATGTATCTAAATTATATACTTGAAGATGCGTCTAGTCTTTATCCAATTGGACGAATGTACTTGCGACTTTGCGAGCGATCCAATGCTATTAACCCTTCGCTTATCTCCCACATATATAGGTAGAATGAAGTATTACATTAAGTCTATCTTACTTGTAAGTTGTGACGGTATATTAGCCACAAACTCACGTGTCAAAAAATTCATAATAGTTGAAATAAAATGGTGGGAGTTAACAGTTACGGAGTATTAAGTTACTCCCATCCATTCAATTATTTTTGTTTGCGGTAAACACTCAAGCAGTGGTGAGCGGAAGGGATGAAGAAGGCCGATAATTTTTGTTTAGGGTTCTTGTGTTTTGTACTACTGGTGCAAAATCGATTTACACACGCTTTATAAATTAATTTTTGTTTAGACAAAATTTTAGTAGATTATTGTTAAATTAGCAAATAGACCTGTCAAATTTCTACTCGACTCGCCCCAAAATTTTGAGTCACAACCCATTTGGTTCGAATTCGAAATGATTCGTTAATTTAGGATTAAAAATCGACCCGAACAAATCGACGACGTGATTAAAATTACTCCGTATTACTTAGCATGTATTTACATGAGTATGTTATATTTAAATTAATAGTTAGAAATTATTAACTTCAATATTTTAAATTACACAATACAGTACCAAGAAAAAAAAAGTAATAACTTTATATGATTTTATAGCAATGTAATTTTTTTATAAATAATACTCATAGTAGTTTTTTTTTTTTTTTTAACAATTTTTTAATTGTAAATGCGATAATTATTGAATTTAATAACATTAGTGATATTAAATATAATAAATACATGTGTCATGTATTTATACAGTAGTAATGTGAAATTACATAACGGGCCTGGGCCACACCCGAGACGGGAAGAGTCCACTCACAAGACAAGAGGGTTTCACTCTAAAACCAATTGGCAATAGAGGGAGGAACCCTTGCTTCATTTAACCGTGGGCTCTGATACCATGTGAAATTACATAAAGGGCCTGGGCCACACCCGAGACGGGAAGAGTCCACTCACAAGACAAGAGGGTTCCACTCTAAAACCAATTGGCAATAGAGGGAATAACCCCTTACTTTATAAGGTGTGGATCATCTTTCTCTCATCTTTCCATGTGGGACACATGTGATTACTTGGGTTTAGGAGTCATTCTCAACAAGTAATAAGCAATTTTTTTTTGAATTTATTGCTTAAAAGTAAGGCATCAGAAATTATATACGGTATATGTCTAGTTTTCTAACTCTAACCTAACATGTGTCATGTATTTGACCCGACTCGTATTTTATTCAACCCGTATTATCTGACTCATCCCCGTTTGATAGATGAATTTTTTTGTTTATGTTACAACTTTTTTTTCAATGTTGGTAATCGGTAGATTGATAGACAACACTCCGTAAATGTTTTGGTTACTCTATGAATACAATATACAATTGGGCTTTTAATTAAGTTGGACAAAAGTTTCCTTTTTCAAGCCCGATTTGTGTAATATAGAGATAGAAATTGGCGGGAAAGTTGAAATGACTTTTTTAACCCCTTGGTTTTGTTTTAGTGAATAGGGGATAGGGGATTGAAATTTTGGTTCAATTTGTTACTCCAGTGCTACTTCCTCATTGACCCTCGAGGACGTCTTAAAAATTTTGGAGTCCCGGTTCAAGTTTTGTGTCTGAGGCCCTTTTGTACTTTATTTTCATCTAAAAAACAGAATATAATATTTTTAAATTGTACGAAATAAAAATTTAAGATTGTAGCCTACATGGCTTGAACCCAAGATTTTTGGGTGCAAAAGTACACTTAAACCACTACACTACCACCCATATGTAAACATATTCTCTCATACTTTTGTACTTCCACCGCTCACCCTGAATCACAAAAGAAATTGGAAAGAAATGAAATGAGAAGATAAAAAAAAGTGGACCAAAAAGAAAATTATGAAGATATAAATAAAATGGAGGAAGTATATAAAGTAAATAATCATTAAGAGGATTATGAGGCGCAAAGTATTTGGAGACCCATTTCCACCGCTCACCTTGAACCTCTCTTAGCCGCCCCTGATGACCCTCTATCCCTCAAAAATATTTTACAACATACGTACTCGTATTATAGATAGGAGTATAATATACCGAGTAATACATTAACTACTACGGAGTACATACGAAATAAAATGTCAGGTCAACGTCTCACAATAAAATTATTGTGACACTGCATCGTCTCATAATAAATTCCGATCACATTCTTTTATGAAAAAAAACTTCTCGTTTAGAGTTTTTTTTTTTTTTTTTTTTTTTTTTTTTTTTTTTTTTTGCCAACGGTTCAAAATACATCCTATTACAAAATAGGAGCTATTACCATAAAGGTATGCCCTCTTCTGTAAAAGTAACGAGATACTACATAATACATCATACAAGTAAAAGAAACTGATAACGGATAGAAAGGATGAAGATAGCGAAGAGCAAAGTGTTGGTAAGAAGCAGCAGGAGTGTCACGAGCATCAGCCCACTTCACATCTTCATGGTTGATCAACCCAATAGACGGCCTACTCCTCTGAACGGGTAAGTGACAAGAACAAGTTGCACTTACGTCACTTGGACGTAGAAAGGAAACGGGGAAGACCAAGCCAAAAGACTTGTCCCAGGTGGAGATAAAACTCCTGCAACTTAGAACATGAACTAGCCGAACAAAAGACCAACGATCCAAGGGAAAGAACCACCCCACGAGAAGGAAAAGGGAACACCCCCAACCATATCCTTGACTATAACCACCAAAAGGATACCAACACCCAGGACCCACGATCTTCATCAACCCGTCTTGAAAAGGACAAGTACGAGACATTCTCCTCAAGAAGGAGATTATTAGGAAAACAAAAAGTAGCATAATATATCTAATAGACTTCATTGAAAAGGAGAACCACCACCACAACCAAACCACACAACACCATAATCCGACCTATCCCAAAGGCAATCACACTCCGATCATAGTGTAGCTAAGAACCCCACAGCCACCTCCAACGAACCGAAAAACCACATGCAAAGTCAACTTGCCATCATCACAAGCAAAACAAAGGCGACAAAGACCCAGAGGGACCGACCTACTCCTAACAACAGAGAACAACAAAAGAAACAGTCGAAACACCGACCAACCAAACCGAAGGATGACCCAAAGCAGAAATCTGAACCTAGATAGTCTAACAAAAGCTAAGGTGGGGGAGGGGGGCGAGGGGAAAGGGAACACCCAGCCAGGACTAAATAAGAACAGACGGACTAAAGAGACTCGACAAAGACGACAAAATCGACATTCCAAAGGGTGGGGGAGGGGGGCGAGGGGAGGGGGGAACACCCTCTGAAATTCGACCCGAACAGGAAACAAAAAGACCCAAAGGAGACCAAAAAAAGACTACATCAACATGCTAACGGGTGGGGGAGGGGGGCGAGGGGAGGGGGAAACACCCGTTAGTAGTCGACCTCGCCAAGAAAAGGTCAACCAACGGACCGACAGCAAAACCAAAAAAAGAAAGATGACCATCACAAACCATATGATAAGTCGATATTTATGCGTATTTTTAACCCGTTAATATTATATTTTCTATGTCGCTTTGTATTATTTGAGCTAAACGTTATAATTTTAGTCACTTTTGATTTATTATTGGTCTTATATTATTTTTCGTACTAAATTGGGTTTTAAGGTCTATTTTAATTAATTAGTAATGACCAATTTGATTTAAGATGGAAAAGACTACTAAAATTGTATTTATGCTTGCAGGTCCGTCTTAAGACGACGATATCTCACACATACGAGGTCAAAATAGGGCGATATAGGACCCGTTGGAAAGCTAAGTCCAAGACCGATAACTTTATAGAATAAAGTTAGACCCAAATCTAAAGTCTTATGGATCAGAATCGGACTAATAGAATTCAACTCGGGAATCAGACCGAATTGAGAAAAGGATAAAGAAAGTTCATAAGACAAATAAATAAGGAAATAAAAACAAAAGAAAAAAATATATAAGAAGAGGAATTGGAATACAGCAGCCGCACACCACACCAGCACACCAACGAGCATCACAAAAACAAAAAAAATCAACTCAAGGAGAAGAACAGGAAGGGCGGCAGCAGGACGAGCAGTCAGCACGCAGAACAGCGGACGAAGAACGACGAGAACTCCGACTCGATTTTTGACCCAATTTTTATGAGATTTCTTAATCTTTCACTTTTATTTACTGTTTTAATGTTTAGTATGGAGTAATTTTTCAATAGGAGTGTGTAATTAACTATTGATATTGTGGGATATGAGATTGGATTTTTGTGTTTAACGATTAATTATTGTTATTGGATATTTATTTGAAATTCATTATTAACCTTGTGATTTATGATTATTAATTTGGATTGATCACCTAAATTGTTCTCTTAAATCTATTGTTGATAAATAATAATTTTGATTAGGTTGCAGCTTACTGGTCTAATTATAATTGTTAGAATTTTGAGTAATAATTCCGTCTTATAGAGTTGCAGCTTTCTGGTTCCGTAAGACCTAATTGATTGGTGTTCTTAAAGCGATTAAATTTATTGACTTGATTCGTGCTTACATGGTTGAGTCGATCTAATTTAGTTAGGATTAAACTTGCGTGGTTAACGGAGTTTAACAAGTAAGAAAGATAAAACTGTTAATTTACTTGCTTACAAGAGATTAAATAGTTAACCAATCTATCCAATAACTAATTAAGTGAATCGATGATTTGACCCAATATCTCTAGAAAATTACATGTCTCCTATTAATTCGTTATTATAACTTTAACTTGAATTAAAAATCATTGTTATTTACTTGCCTTTTTAGTTTAGTCTAGTTTATTTTTGTAATAGTTTAATTTAGATTAGAAATTATTCACCTTAACAAAACCCCCCCTAATATAATTATATAACTATACCTACTATTATAAATTATAAATAATATAATAATTACAACGATCTAGGATAGTACATTAGTCCATGTGGGTTCGACCCTTACTTACCCTTCTACTTGCTAGTTAGAGTCTGTAAGTGAAAATATAAATTTAATTTTGAGCGCGGAAACGACACGCATCAAATTTTGGCGCATCAAATTCCCCCACACTTAGTCCATTGTCGTCCTCGACAATGAGAACTCAAGAGCTAAAACGAAAAATAAAAACATTAACTTTAGAGCATGTACATTAAGGGTTTAGCGCGAGAACGAGAAAATGGGAATGAGGAAAATAGTATTAAAAAAATAAAAAAACTGCTGAGTGTGCAGGAGAGAGAGAGCGAGAATCTCGCCTGCACGAGAATGAAGCGAGGGCAAAGTTGCAGACTTTTGCAGGGATTCTTTCATTTTTTTTATTAAAATATTAATTTCTATATAAAACGAAAAATGCGTACGTATTTAATTGTGAAACGTTGTTTATAATTATAACTGTGATTAGTATCGTTAGTTTTTGATTAGTTAAAATTAGTTAATTAATTAAGATTAACATGAATATATACTTATATGCTTAAGCGAGTATCATTTATCTATTTATGGGTTTTAATCAGACACGTTGCACGGGTTACCACTAGAGTTGTTAAAATAGCTTACCCCATCCGACAAATTGATTTGACTCACTTGAAAACCGACCCAACAGAACGTAATAAAATTTAGCGACCCTAAATTAGTAAATTGACCCAACTTCACTCGCTTGTGACCCATTAGGCGATATAACTCGATGACTAGCTAACCGAACTCGACATTTTGCTTTCTTAAGTTGTTTGTTTATTTTTATGTTAAATTGTTAGAACTAATTGTATAATTACGTTTTTTAGTTACTAATTGTTACTAATTGTAGAACTAATTGTTAAATTGTTAGAACTAATTGTATAATTATGTTAAATTTACCTCTTAATTACGTTTTTTAGTAATAAAATTTGCTTTTATATTTCACTCTCAAAGTTATTTTAAAATAAGTAATTCAATTTCATAAGCGATGATTGGCGAAATATGGAGTGATTTGAAGAATTTTTTTTTTTAAAAAAAAAACTCAATTTACTTTTAAATAAGAAGTGAAAATAAAATTCAATTTTAATATATTTCATAAACCTGATACCAACCCATGAATTTAAAGTTAATAATAGTTACTTTTAAATAAATAAATGTTAATTGAGGAATTATTGAAGTGGATGGTGGGTATAAAAAAAAAAGTAAGAGAGAGAATGATAAATGAATTCTTGTTGATGTGGGATGTTTTTGGTGAAAATGTAAGGATGAGTGGAAAGCTGAGGTGGAGGGTGAGTAGGATAGAGAAAATGTGAAAAAGTGGAGGATGAGAATTGGGTAATTCTTGCTAATGTATATGGTCTTAAAAACATTTTAGACTAACCAAGCTAGGTACAATCGACGAGAAACCAAAAATATTTGAGAAAAATAGTAGTAAGTAAACTTATCAAAACTTTTTAAACTTAGATTAGTAAGTAATATACACATAAGTTTCTCCTCCACGGTAAACTATTCAATTAATTAATTTAACAATATATAATATTTTAAACCGCTTCTAAATCGAAATCATAAATAAACTCATTATCCTTCCCACTTATCTAACTACCTTCGAAAAATTGCGTAAGAATCGATTCAAGAAGACGGGTTTCAGCAGTTTAAGGTCTTAGGGGGAGGGGATCTACTTTCGGTACATTCCTATTACCAGTTCAGTACGAGGGTCGTCCTCCCGAGCACATAAGGCAAACTAGACACCTCGTCTCACATTTTCCGCTCTTATTCTTTTTTTTCTTTTTCTTTTTCTTCATTTTTTTTCTTCATTTTTTTTTTATTTTTTTTTATTTTTTTTTCAATCAATTTTTTTTCTTTTTTTTTTCTTTCAATTTTTTTTTCCAAGATCGAGTGACCCATGTAACGAGCTTTCAACCAATGACTCCCGCCCTTCCGGACAAGGCATTAGGCATTCTCCCAATCCCGTTAGGACTAGGTTCCCCTCGGATTTACTAACTCGAGTCACAAAACCGATTCACTCATTTTTGAGGCATCTAATTTTTCTTATAACCCTAATTAGGAGTCACCTACGAAAGTAAATTAATTGAAACAAGACCAGCTTACCACTCGTACCTCCAGAGTCAACAAAAAAAAAATAGTTAAGGTAGCTAAACAAGTAGTATTCTTTATAATTTACTTATAAGTCAAATTTAAAAGAGACTTAAAATATCATATACTATCAAATTAATTAATCCAAGTCTAATTGGGAGGAAAAACCAATGTATACACAACTTTAAAATATATAATCTTTTAAATTACACTACTACTATTATTAGAGAAATTATTTAAAAAAAATAGTCCTTTGTGACAAAAATATATTTTTAGAGTTCGTCGTCAACTTCCCAAGTCTAGGTAGTCAAATAAAAAAAGTTAAAACTTTAAAGCTCAAATTTCTACCAAAATTTTGACAACATTTCCCCTAAATATCGACATCTTCCAAAATTTTTTTTAAAGTAATCTGCAAAACACATTCAACATAAATGGCCACCCGCCAATAATACTTCCAGCATGATGTCAACAATAATTTCAAATTCCTTCAGTTTTCAATTACCTCCCCCCACACTTAAATTTGACGTTGTCCTCAATGTCATAAACATAAATAAGAGGGATAAAGGTACTTAGCGGAGTTAGTGAAGTATAGACATTAGCAGCTCCGCCACAATTATTGGAAAAAAAAAATCTATGCATTCTCAACTCATTACATCTTCCGCAAAGTAGCTTGTTATTCTAACCTTCAAAATTCAAGCACTAGACAAGACAAGTGAAATAGAAAGAAACGAAAATAAAACAACCTAAGTTAACTAACAAAATAGCCTACAAATTAAAACAAAACAATAAAAACAAGCTTGGGTTGCCTCCCAAGAAGCGCCTTATTTTACGTCGTGGCTCGACGTACTACATCTTAATTAATTCTCATAAATAGGATCTTCCAAGTCTATGATATCAACCCAATTAGCCGTAAAGCCTTCATAATAAGGTTTAATTCTATGCCCATTCACCTTAATAATGTTACCCGATTCACAATTCCTTATCTCAACTGCACCATGCTCATATACTCTCATAACCTCAAAAGGGCCAATCCATCTCGATCTCAGTTTACCCGGAAATAGTCTTAATCTAGAGTTATACAATAATACCCTGTCACCAATGCTAAAACTTTTCCTCGATAACAACTTATCATGATATTCTTTTGTTTTCTCCTTATAGATCATCGAATTCTCATAAGCATCATTCCTAATTTCCTCCAATTCTTGAATCTCTAATTTTCTGTTAGCACCTGATTTCTCATAATCGAGATTACACTTTTGAATAGCCCAAAAAGCTTTGTGTTCGAGTTCCACAGGAAGGTGACAAGCTTTTCCATAGACAAAACGATAAGGTGACATTCCAATAGGTGTTTTATATGCGGTTCTATAAGCCCATAATGCATCACCTAATCGAGCACTCCAATCCTTCCTATTTGGGTTCACAACTTTCTCCAAGATAGATTTGATTTCACGATTTGAAACCTCAGCCTGACCATTAGTTTGTGGGTGGTAGGCCGTAGAGACCTTATGAGTAACATGGTACTTCCTAAATAAAGCCTCAATAATACGATTACAAAAATGAGTACCTCGGTCACTAATAATAGCTCTAGGAACACCGAATCTATTAAAAATATGATCTTTAACAAATTCCACCACAACTTTAGAATCATTTGTCCTAGTCGCTTTAGCCTCAACCCATTTAGAAACGTAATCAACGGCTAGGAGAATATAAGTATTACCAAAGGAAGATGGGAATGGTCCCATAAAATCTATGCCCCAAATATCAAACACATTATTCACAAAAATAGTTTTAAGTGGCATCTGATCTCTTTTAGAAATATTACCTGTTCTCTGACATCTATCACAAGATTTAACAAATAAATAAGCATCTTTATGCAGAGAAGGCCAAAAGAAACCACATTCTAAAACCTTATGAGCTGTTCTCTTTGGACCAAAATGACCACCACACTCAAAAGAATGACAAAATTCAAGAATAGACTTAATTTCATGATCTGATACGCATCTTCTTAAAATGTTGTCAGCACAAATTTTAAATAAGTATGGATCATCCCAAATATAGTATCGTGAATCATGTTTAATCTTATCTTTCTGATGCCTACTTAAATTCTTAGGAAATTCTTTCGACACTAAGTAATTAACAATGTCTGCATACCAAGGTAATATAGTATTTAGTTCAAATAATTGTTCATCAGGAAATAAATCAAATGAAGGTTCGATCCATTCTTTATCATGAACAATTCTACTAAGATGGTCGGCAACAAAGTTTTCGGCTCCTTTTTTATCCCTTATCTCTAGATCAAATTCTTGCAATAATAAAACCCAACGAAGTAATCTAGCTTTAGATTCTTTCTTTTTCAACAAATATTTCAAGGCAGAATGGTCAGAATATATAATCACATGGGTACCTAATAAGTAAGACCTGAATTTCTCAAGAGCAAAAATGACGGCATACATCTCCTTTTCAGTAACAGTGTAATTGCATTGAGCAGGATCAAGAGACTTTAAAGCATAATAAATCACATACGGCTCTTTGCCAACTTTTTGACCTAAGACAGCACCCACAGCCTTATCACTAGCATCACACATTATCTCAAAAGGCAAAGACCAATTAGGCGGTCTTATTATAGGTGCTGAAGTTAGTTTGTCTTTCAATGTGTCAAAGGCAATTTTACAATTTTTATTAAAAACAAATGATGCATCTTTAGCAAGTAAAGCACATAGAGGCGATGCGATAGAAGAGAAATTTTGTATAAAACGCCTATAAAATCCAGCATGCCCTAGAAAAGATCTTATTTCACGCACACAAGTAGGGTAAGGTAATGAACTAATAATATCCACTTTTGCTTTGTCAACCTCTAGACCTTTAGAACTCACAACATGTCCTAAGACAACTCCTTTTTCCACCATGAAATGACATTTTTCATAATTCAGCACAAGGTTAATTTCAACGCATCTTTTTAATGCTAGAGATAAATTATGGAGACACTTATCAAAATCATCACCAAACACTGTAAAGTCATCCATAAAGACCTCCATAGAATTATCAAGCAAATCAGAAAATATACTCATCATACAACGTTGAAATGTGCCAGGAGCATTACAAAGTCCAAAGGGCATTCTTCTAAATGCAAAAGTACCAAAAGGGCAAGTAAAAGTTGTCTTTTCTTGATCCTCGGGAGCAACAGGAACTTGAATATAACCCGAATAACCATCAAGAAAGCAAAAGTATGATCGCCCCGCAAGCTTTTCTAACATTTGGTCAATGAATGGTAAAGGAAAGTGGTCTTTTCTTGTGGCTTGGTTAAGTTTCCTATAATCAATACACACCCTCCAACCATTCGACACTCTAGTAGGTACTAATTCACCTTTACTGTTTTCTACCACAGTCATTCTTGTCTTTTTAGGAACTACATGAATTGGACTAACCCATTTTGAATCAGATATAGGATATATAACACCTGCGTCACGCCACTTAAGAATTTCCTTTTTTACAACTTCCATCATTGCAGGGTTAAGCCTACGTTGGGTTTCTCTGACAGGTTTAGAATCATTCTCTAGAAAAATGTTATGCATACACAGTGTGAGACTGATACCTTTAATATCCGCAATGGTCCACCCTATAGCCTCTTTGTATTTAGTAAGCACATTAATAAGTTTTTCTTCCTGTGACCCGGTAAGTGAATTAGAAATAATTACCGGCAAGGTATCATTTTCTCCAAGAAAATAGTATTTCAGATTACTAGGCAAGGGTTTTAGTTCCAAATCAGGGGCACATTGGACAGAAGGTATTAATTTAGGTGTATTTGCGGGTAAGTCAATACTAGCAACACTTTTCAACTTATCGATCGAAATATTGTTATGAGTATGATCAAAATTATCTCTATCATTGAAATCGAACTCATATACTTTATTGAAAGTCTCTCGAGTAACTAAGTCCACTACATCATGGCTATCTATACAAGTAACGACATCAACATCATTTGGGTGTTTCATAGTATCATAGATGTTAAGTTCAATTGTTTCTCCATCAAATTCAAATGAAAGAGTTCCCTTAAACACATCAATCTTTGTCCTAGCAGTTTTGAGAAAGGGTCTCCCTAGTAATAATGGTACATCTTTAGCATCAAAAGAGTTACCCATATCAATAACATAAAAATCAACGGGAAAAACTAACATATTGACCTGAACTAAGACATCCTCTAAAACTCCAATAGGATAAGCATGTGATCTATCGGCTAACTGGATTACTATGTCAGTTTTAGCAAGAGGTCCCAATTTTAATGATTCATAGACAGACTTTGGCATAACACTGATTGAAGCTCCTAAATCAAGCATACATTTATCTAATTTACAGTTTCCAATTTTACAAGGTATGCTAAACATCCCCGGATCCTTACACTTCGGAGGCATTTTCTTTTGAAGAATAGCAGACACATTCTCTCCAATTAACACTTTTTCACCGCTCTTGATTTTCCTCTTATTAGTGCAGAGTTCTTTCAGAAATTTAGCATATTTAGGCATCTGTTTAATAGCATCTAAGAGAGGTATATTAATTTCTACCTTCCGAAATGTTTCTAGAATCTCATTATCCAGTTCTTGTTTCTTTGATTGAGCAAATCTTGAAGGGAATGGAACAAATGTCTTCAGATTAGTAACATCAGGTACGGATTTAGTAATTTCTTTTTCTTGAGTATCTTTCTCACCTTGAACATCTTTTTCACTATTAAAAGATTCATCTTGATTATCACTAACATCCCTTTGATTCTTTTCTCCTCTACTAACCTGGATTTCGTTTTCAACATCAACTTTATTCTTAAGCTCTTTACCACTCCTTAAAGTTATAGCTTTAGATTCATCAATAATATAAGAGGAGTGTTTTGTATTCTCAATTTGTTCTAATTTGTTGTGAATATTACCGAGAGTAGTACACACTTGTTGCAGTTGATTCTCTAATTGCTCATGGCGACTAAACGTTTGTGAATGTACTTCTCCTATTTGGATGGCTAATTGTCTAACAATATTTTCTAAAGACTGATTTTGAGCACTAACAACACCAATGACATTTTTGAATTCTTTAATCTCTTGTGCTTGCTCTCTTAATTGATTTTGCATTTTCTCTTCGTAATCATTCTTTATTACATATTGTTGACTACTAATAGCCATGTTCGAAATCACTTTTCTCGCTTCTATAGGAGTTTTATCTACTAAAGACCCACCACTAGCAGTATCTATTAGTCGCTTCTGATCATCTAGCAAGCCATCATAAAAACTCTCAATCAAGACACTCTCACTAAGTTGGTGTTGGGGGCAAGAAATACACAATCTATTAAATCTATCCCAATAGTCATGCAGAGGTTCATTTTCATCTTGCTGAATACTCATAATTTGTCTTCTTATTGACCTACTTATATTAGGAGGTTGATATTTCTCAAGAAAAGTTTTTCGCATGCAATCCCAAGAAGTAATAGATCCAGACCGAAGATAAAACAACCAATCTCTAGCTAAATCATGTAATGTGAATGGGAATGCTCGAAATCTAATAATATCATCATCAACGTCATCCAAAGATAAAGTAGCACAAGCAAGATAAAATTCCTGAATATGTCTTTGAGCATCTTCATTAGAATTACCGTAAAATTTAGGGAGTATTTGGATAAAACCTGCATTAAGCTTAAACGGTTTTTCCAAAGAAGGAAAAATTATACTCGTCGGTGTTTCACCGGAGGAAAGTAACTGCTCCCTTAAACTCTTCTCGGCTGCCCCAGTCATCTTATATAATTCGAAGTGTATCTGATAAAAACAAGGGGGAAACTAGTGAAAAAAATAAAAATAACCAAAATAATAATAATAAATAATAATAATAATAATGATAATAACAACTCACTAACTAAAATCTAAGATAATAAACAAGTAGTCCCCGGCAACGGCGCCAAAATTTGATGCGTGTCGTTTCCGCGCTCAAAATTAAATTTATATTTTCACTTACAGACTCTAACTAGCAAGTAGAAGGGTAAGTAAGGGTCGAACCCACGAGGACTAATGTACTATCCTAGATCGCTGTAATTATTATATTATTTATAATTTATAATAGTAGGTATAGTTATATAATTATATTAGGGGGGTTTTGTTAAGGTGAATAATTTCTAATCTAAATTAAACTATTACAAAAATAAACTAGACTAAACTAAAAAGGCAAGTAAATAACAACGATTTTTAATTCAAGTTAAAGTTATAATAACGAATTAATAGGAGACATGTAATTTTCAAGAGATATTGGGTCAAATCATCGATTCACTTAATTAGTTATTGGATAGATTGGTTAACTATTTAATCTCTGGTAAGCAAGTAAATTAACAGTTTTATCTTTCTTACTTGTTAAACTCCGTTAACCACGCAAGTTTAATCCTAACTAAATTAGATCGACTCAACCATGTAAGCACGAATCAAGTCAATAAATTTAATCGCTTTAAGAACACCAATCAATTAGGTCTTACGGAACCAGAAAGCTGCAACTCTATAAGACGGAATTATTACTCAAAATTCTAACAATTATAATTAGACCAGTAAGCTGCAACCTAATCAAAATTATTATTTATCAACAATAGATTTAAGAGAACAATTTAGGTGATCAATCCAAATTAATAATCATAAATCACAAGGTTAATAATGAATTTCAAATAAATATCCAATAACAATAATTAATCGTTAAACACAAAAATCTAATCTCATATCCCACAATATCAATAGTTAATTACACACTCCTATTGAAAAATTACTCCATACTAAACATTAAAACAGTAAATAAAAGTGAAAGATTAAGAAATCTCATAAAAATTGGGTCAAAAATCGAGTCGGAGTTCTCGTCGTTCTTCGTCCGCTGTTCTACGTGCTGACTGCTCGTCCTGCTGCCGCCCTTCCTGTTCTTCTCCTTGAGTTGATTTTTTTTGTTTTTGTGATGCTCGTTGGTGTGCTGGTGTGGTGTGCGGCTGCTGTATTCCAATTCCTCTTCTTATATATTTTTTTTTTGTTTTTATTTCCTTATTTATTTGTCTTATGAACTTTCTTTATCCTTTTCTCAATTCGGTCTGATTCCCGAGTTGAATTCTATTAGTCCGATTCTGATCCATAAGACTTTAGATTTGGGTCTAACTTTATTCTATAAAGTTATCGGTCTTGGACTTAGCTTTCCAACGGGTCCTATATCGCCCTATTTTGACCTCGTATGTGTGAGATATCGTCGTCTTAAGACGGACCTGCAAGCATAAATACAATTTTAGTAGTCTTTTCCATCTTAAATCAAATTGGTCATTACTAATTAATTAAAATAGACCTTAAAACCCAATTTAGTACGAAAAATAATATAAGACCAATAATAAATCAAAAGTGACTAAAATTATAACGTTTAGCTCAAATAATACAAAGACGACATAGAAAATATAATATTAACGGGTTAAAAATACGCATAAATATCGACTTATCACCATACATCAAAGGAGGTCGATCGACGGTAACGATGTTGATCCACCACTAGAAGACGGACCGAAACACCACCCCAGCACCCAAATCGCCTACAACGATAAAAAAACGACGATGGACAAGTAGATCGGCGACCTACGGATCGATTAAGAGGAACATGCAAAAGGGCTCAAAAACTAAAAAAATGATAGGAGGGCCGGAGATGGGGCAAAAATAATCCCCATCTCCGGCATTGATTGAGAGATAAGAGGAAGATGGGTGGCGGCGGCTGTAATGGTGGAGAATAAGGGTTTTTTTTGGGTTTGCTTTTTAGAAAGATGTGAGAGAGTTTTTAGAGAGAGAAAGTTGATGAGAATGGTTAAGTTTTGTTATAGGAATAGAAATGATTTCTCGTTTAGAGTTGAAACTTGAAAGTATCTATACTTAAGTAAAGAATGTATGGAGTATGTATGTGTCATGTTCTGTGTGTATGTTGGATTTGTCACTCTCTGACACGACCTGGAATTTATCCGATTGTTGTTGAGTTATGTTGGAATGCTTTCTTGTTGGGGGATTGGGTTCTTTCTCATCTCCCCCGTCTCCTTGTTAATGTACAAGTAGTACCTCACGAGCGAGGGCATTCAGTCTCCTTGTTGGGTGTATTTTCCCGATATGTATTTCAACTAACGAAAGGTTGCTGCCATATACATACGGACTACGGAGTACAATTTAACGCATTTAGTCAATACAATGATTTAGGTAAACGAAGGTGAATCATGTCAGATTCAAGTTTACAACCCATAATAACAAATATTGAGTCCTATGGAGTGAGGAGTCACGATAGTCAGGGACTTTACCCAATTCATTATAACATCGCACACGTTGTAATCTGTATAAGGGTTCGTTTGGTTGATGCAGTAAGTGCAAATTTTCGGGAAGTAGAAAATAGAAACTTCATTTCCTAATTCTAAAAAACATTTGGTTACCTATGCGGGAACTTAATTTACGGGAATTGCAAGTTACCAAAAGGGGGTTAGTGAGCAAGTTTCTGCATAAATAATGCTGGCTTCCATGGGAAGTTCCACTTCCCACATTCGTGCAATTTTGAGGCAACTAAACAACTCCGTTTTTTATAATTCATGGAAATTTCTAATTCTCATAATTTCACAATAGCAACCAAACAAGCCTTAAGTTGTCCTGCTACTATTATGATTATACAAGCTAGTCTTTCTGTGACGAAGTTATCTGTCACTTTGTTATGATGGATTCAATACTAGTACTCATTATTTATATAGAAAAGACAAAATATTGATTTATTAATATTTTATTTTTTTCTATGCAAATGGATAATATTTGACTCGTTATAACGAAATGTTGGATAATTCTTTGTGATAATTATATACGAGTAAGATATAAAAAAATTAGGTATTTATAATATTCAGCGCGTCTCAATTATTGGAGTACACAAGCTAGATACCCAGCTCCTCTTACAGAAAATCACTATATATACGATTCCATTCAATTCATTTTCCATATATTCTCCTTTATCTATCATCAATCAAAGTTCTTATCAACTCAACATCAAATACAAATTAAAACACATTGAAATTTATCAACAAAATTTCAAAGCAAAAATGGGAGCTGTAACATTAGAAGAACTATTCAAATCTTCTCCAAGAAGAGAAATCCAACAACAATCATCAGGTGGTAACAGCAGCAGCAGCAGCAGCAGCAAGAAGAAGAATAAGATGAAAAGAGTTGTTGTTAGGAACAAAAGTCTTCTTGAGAATCTTGCCAGAAATGGAGACATTACTTCACGTATCGCCCACGACGGCTCCACCAAGATGACCATCTTGGTGAAGAAACAAGATTTGAAGCATATGTTGGAAGCCATGCACAACAACAATAATGATAACAATAACAGGTCGTCGTTGTCGACTGCAGAAAGACGGTTGAATGATCTTATGAGGAAGAGGAGTAGTGCTAATAGTCATCAAGGTAGTTGTCAAGGGCAACATTTAGGCTCATGGAGGCCTGCTCTTCACAGCATTCCTGAGGAACATTATTGAACTCATTTATTTATTTATACTCATATATATATATACTTAGCTTCTATACAAAAAGTAAGTAGCTAGGGTGGATGTATTGGCTTTCATAACATGTCAAATATGCAATTTGTATACATATGACGGATGATTATTCTTTCTTTTAATTATTTGATATTCCTACTTTTCTCTCATCCCAGTTGAGGTCATTTCAGTTTCGTTTACTTCATCTAAATCCGAACGTAACAGATAACAAAATCTCATTGCATGCTGAGGATAATTAAGGATTAAAAGAGATCCCATTTAGGTAAATATTAGTTGAACAAAATGTCAATTCGGCCGATTCACATATGATCAATATATGCACACTCCCTTGAAAGTCGAGATGCATCATACTTATCGAGAAGCTAACTCTTGAGCGGATTGGCTTGCTAATCTAGGTGCATGTGTCTCTCAAGATCATCTGTTGGTTGTCTACGACCACAATAATACTCTTGAAATGCTATTCCGCTTGATTGATCAACGGGATGTGGGTGGGGTCTCGCGCGTGGCCTTAGTATGGAACTAATAGAATATAAGCGGACTTTAACCATTGTCTTAAGGTTCTTTTTTTTTTGAAATGAGTCCCTCCTCGGGCTCAAGCAATACTTCTTAAATCATAACGACTTGTTGCCTCAATGTGTTCTGGCAGGCTACCATCCCATCTAGACACCCCAACCGACCCCATACCCTGATGAGCTAAAAGGTGGGCCACCGAATTCGCTTCCCTACGGCAAAAACTAAACGAAACAGCCTGGAAATGATCGCATAACAGGAATATATCAGCATAAACGAGATGAAGGTCCGCAGCGCCCATCGCACGTCGACTCAGATCCTGGACAATGCTCCAGTTATCACTCTCCACCTCAACCCGAGTCAATTGTCTCCAAAGAGCCTCCTTCAAGCCTGCAAGTATAGCTTCTGCCTCCACCATTTTACTAGAGCGGTCCTCTCGTTTCTGTATCGACACTGCCCACATCACACTGCCATTGTTGTCCCTACAGACTGCCCCAACACCATGTCCCACCCCCTGCACTGTTCCCCCATCCACGTTGATCTTATACATTCCATCTCCCGGTTTAGCCCAAATCCTACTGTCATTCACACTCCTCACCCTTTCCCCCTCCCCCCTGCCTTCCACCCCTGTTTTCCCCTGCCCGACATCAATCATCGCATCACCGCCACCGCCACGCCCCACCGCCACCTCAATCTCCCACTTTAAGTCGGCCACCCTCCTCACGACCTCCCTCGTTCCCCTTCTCTTCCCCTCGAATAACATCAGATTTCGCCTTTCCCATAAAGCCTAACAAGCCAACAGAAAGACTCCTCGTTCCTCCTCCCTCAGATCCCGCATCACCTGTTCTGCCCAATCCCTCACCTCCCTCTTCCCATTGTCCACCACCTCATCCAAGCCCAATTCTTCCCACACTTCTCTAGCCCCTCCACAACCACACACAACATGGAAACAACATTCCCTAGGACTGTTACAAATAGGACAAAACCCCGCAAAACATGTCACACGTTTGGCTATATTGAAATTTGTAGCTAACGAATTATGACAAAGTTGCGAGGCAAAGAGTTTAACTCGAGGCAGAGTAGGCGTACTCCATAGCGTTTTCCACACCCAATCATCCTTCTCACTCCTTGAGCACCCATCCTTCTCATCTGCATCAGACAGAAGATGGTAGGCGGACCGAACTGTGTAGTTTCCCATGTTGTCGTGCTCCCACATCCACGAATCGACAGGCTTAGATTCACAAAGGCGTATATTCCGAATTCTGGCCACCTCGAACGGAAGAAACAGGGCCTCCAGCTTTTCCTCATCCCATCGGAGCCCATCCTCGGTCAAAAGATTGGCCACTCTCAGCTCCAAATCTTGCCCTACCCGGCTAGTAATAACGCGGCGAGTCTGGGTATTCGGGATCCAAGGATCCAGCCACACAACCGTGCTCCAACCATCCCCAATTCTTCGTCGCGCCCCTAACTGGACCACCTCCTTCGACCCCCAGATACTTCTCCATGAGTAGCTTGGGTTTGTCCCAATCTCGGACTCCAAGAAACCCCGGTCACAAAAGTATTTGCCTCGCAACACCCGAGTCATCAAGCATGTATCGTTCGTCATTAACCTCCACGCTTGCTTCCCAAGTAATGCCCGATTAAACTGCTCATAGTCTCGGAAACCCAGCCCACCTTTCCCCTTCCTTCGACATAACTCTTCCCAAGCCACCCATGGAATTTTCCTCTTCCCCTTCTCCCCACCCCACCAAAAAAGCGAAACCATGCGCCTGAGTTCGTCACAGAAGTTTTTTGGCAACCTAAACACACTCATAGCGTAGTTCGGGATCGCTTGGGCCATAGCTTTAATCAATACCTCCTTCCCTGCCTTGCTAAGGAATCCACCCCTCCACCCCTGTAATTTTTGAGCAATTTTATCGATTATGCCTCTTGTTATTCCCTTCCGCGATTGGCCCACCATAGTAGGCAGACCCAAATACCGTCCCTGATCCTGTACAGCCCTCACACCTAGCACCGTCGCCACCGCCCCCCGCCTTTCTGCGCTTGTCCCCTTACTAAACGACACAGTCGTTTTCTCATAACTCACCTGCTGCCCCGACACCAACTCATACTGGGAAATAATCTGCTTCACCACCTGAGCCTCCCTCCTACAGGCTCGAGCGAAAACAATACAGTCGTCCGCAAAAAACAAGTGTGTGACCATCGGAGCCAGCGGTGCCACCTGGATACCCCTAATACGCCCTTGTTCCGCAGCCCGCCGGATCAGGCTCGAGAACACCTCCGCGCACAGGATAAATAAATAGGGAGAAAGAGGATCTCCCTGTCTAATACCCCGCTCCGGATAGAAAACCTCGGACCTAGAGCCATTAACCAACACCGAGTAGCTGACCGAAGTAACACATTTCATCACATTGTCAATCCACGCTCTATGAAATCCCATTCTGTCCAGCACACACTCAAGGAAATCCCACTCGACTCTGTCATAAGCCTTTGCCATATCCAACTTAAGGGCCATGTGACCTCCCGACCCCCTCGAATTCTTCATGAAATGAAAAAGTTCAAACGCGACCAGAATGTTGTCCGTAATTAGCCTTCCCGGGGTAAAAGCACTCTGATTTTCCGACACAATCTCTCCCAAAAAATGCTTTAACCTATTAGCAAGAACCTTCGAGACAATTTTGTATAGCACGTTACAAAGGCTTATAGGCCTGAAATCAGCCATCGACGTTGGCGCACGTTTTTTCGGGATCAGGACAATGTTAGTCCTATTAAGCTCCGCTGGCATCTGTCCACCATTCAAAATGTTTAAACATAGACGAATAACTGACCTACCCACGATATGCCAATATGTTTGGTAGAATAGCGCATTCATTCCATCCGGCCCCGGTGCTTTCAATGGGTGCATCTGATTCAACGCCTCAACAATTTCAGCTCCCGTATACTCCCTGCTCAGTCCCTCGTTCATATCCCTCGACACACGTCCCTCAATCCCGTCCATCATGCTTTCCAAGTTTGTCGGCCGTGTAGATCGAAAAAGGTTGCTAAAGTAACTGACCGCCGCCTCTTTCACCTTCTCACTCCCTTCCCACACCCGACCCCCCTCGTCCACCACCCTAGATATAAAATTTTTCTTTCTCCGTTGCTTCGCCTTTCTATGGAAATATGCCGTATTACGATCACCATCCTTAAGCCAAAGGAGACGTGATCTCTGCCTCCAATATATCTCCTCCTGCCTAATCAATCTATTAATGGACTTCATCAGCCCCTTCCGCTCCCTGCCATTCCTCTCCGTACGTTCCTCCTCATTAAGTCTTGCGAGCTTTCTTCGTTGAGTTGCCAGCATCCGAACTATTTTTCCGATTTTTGCACCTTTCCACACAGTAAGATTCTGCGCACATTTAGACAGACACCCAAGAACGTCCTCATCCCCTGGGTCCCACGCTTGCCTTATAGCCTCCTCGCACCCCTCTTCACCCACCCAAATTTGCTCAAACCTGAACTTTCGCTCACTCGACACTGCATTCTCCTCCCTGGTATCAAGCACCACAGTAATAGGAACGTGGTCTGACCAGACTAAGGGCAAATGGCGAAGCTTGGCGTACGGGAACACCTCCCTCCACTCCTCCGACACCACAGCTCTGTCAATACGGCTCTGGCGGTTGTGGTCTCCCACCTGGCCATTGTCAAAGGTGTATTCATAGCCCTCAAATGGTAAGTCACGCAAATCACAATCATCCAGGGCCTCTCTGAAGTTCCGCATCTGCCACTCTGCTCTCGACCCCCCCTTCATCTCCGTCATAAACAAGACCTCATTGAAGTCTCCAATGCATAGCCACGGTAAGTTCCCGTCCCTCGACAGAGTCCTGAGCAACTCCCAGGATAGATGACGGTCTTGGACCATAGGCCATCCATAAAACCCCGTAATCCTCCACCGCACCCCACCCGACCTAACCTCAAAGTCCATGTGATGGACAGAACTCGACATGAACAGCACTTCTACACCTTCCTTCCACATACACGCAAGACCACCCCCTCTGCCCATACTATCCACCTCCATCCCCTCATATCCCTCAAACCCTCTTCTTTCCCTCCTCCACTCTTCCCCACTAAGCTTAGTCTCACACAAAAAAATAAAGCACGGATTCTCTCTACGGATTGTCTTAAGGTTTTGGTTGAATTGGTTTCGTAACATAGTATCAGAGCCAGAAGTCACGAGTTCGAACCCTGACAACCCTGGCAGCCCCCAATATTTCGAACTCCCTTCGAAAATAACCATGTAACCTACTTCATCGAACTTTCGACAGATATCAAGAACTACTCGTAATACATAAAACAAAACCTAAAAGATCCAATTGGAAAACTCCGGGCTCAAACATAATATCATCCACATATTCAACTACTATCAACAATGATAAATAAAAGATGAAATAAACTCAATATATAATAGTTCACTTTTTCTAATTAATTTTCATTCAATATAGTTCGTCTATTTATCGCATTACTTACTTATATTTCTCTTTCTCTCTAAATAATATAATGATAAAGCAAAATTATAATTAATTCAACATATGTATATTATTGTACCACTTTACATTGTGAAATACTGTTTTCGAGTCTCTAAAAACTTTCACATTATTTTTCATTCACATGTAAGAAGCATTTTAATAAAAACGTTTCTAAAAGTACATATATTTATTCATTTGTGTTTTAATAAAGGTGGAAGCTGACGGTTAAGAGTACTCATGCTTATAGCATACCATTATATGATTATTTTCACAATTGTTTTGCATGACCTAAAAACTCTCTCTATATACGGTAAATAACTAGCTAACCCAATTATATGTATCCGTTATTTTCCCATTATTTATACTACTCGTAATATTTTGTGAGGAATATTTCAATTAAGAGTAATAATCTACTTTTTATATCATGTGAATATTGATGACTCTATGGTCTACATGCATTAAATATAAGGAGTATATTAGTAGGTTAACTCTCCACATTGTACGTGGATCTCTTAAATTTCAAAAGAAAGTGTTTTCATGCATCAATTATAATCTGTGATCTAGAAGATTTGATTCAGCAACGACACATGACACACCGGTATACCTAAATAAAATTTGAGAGTAACAACAGGATCGAGTATAAGAGATCATGGAATCAATAAAGTTTGGAATTGAGTTCAACCTTGATTCAAACTGCATGCACTAGCACTACTACAAAGATTTAATTTGGGGTTCGTTAATCATTGTAATTAGGTAAACAGTCCAAGCTCATCAATTATTCACATCAAGCAATCTCATGATTAATTCCACCAAATCATCCTCTCTAACAAATCATACACAACTGTATATAAGAGAAGTTAAGGTAGTTACAAGGAATATATTAAGTAGTCCATTCACAAATCATATCATAGCGTAAAACGGACTCACGCGTGAGACGGTCCACTTCTTTGAAAATATAATTTCGTTTATTATTGACAAATGAGTGAACTTTTTTTTTTTTTATGACAGGTAACCCGCAGCCGCTACTTTTGGTGTACTCTGGGTAAATATACGGAATATCATGCAAACAACGCACACCATGTAAGTTGTATGTGTATGAGTTTTTCTAAATGTGTCCAAGAGGCACATGTTAATAAGATATATATTACGGAAAAATTAACGAGTATAATTATTTAAGTATGGTGATTATGAGTTCAAAATTTCAATTTCTCATAAGATATAATGTTTGTTAATTTTCCTTAATATACATCTTAACTAGTATATATTCTTTAAACATATACATTTCAGAAAAACCGTCTTACCCAATAACTACAATTCCTAAATTCCATTATTATAAGCAAGAAGACTAGTACGTAATCTATATAAGCGGGCTGCCCTAATAATTATGATGAATGATCAATCATAAGGGTTTGAAATTGTACACTGTTTTTTTAATCTTGGAAATATAAAATTGGACAGCTATTTTGATTATTTCTTACAAGCAATGATTATATTTGATATATGAACGTGAAATAAGGACACAAGTCCTAGTCTATACAGATTGCACCCATGTTACCTGGACTAGCCTTTTTTTTATAAAATGTCAAGCCAAAGTCGTATGTATTACTTGTGTGTGTGTGTGTGAAGACTTGTTGTAATTATAATTGTTTTGAAATAAGAAAAAGCGAGTTTTTTTTGCATCGGTTGGTATAGAGTTGTTACAACTAAATTAATTGTTTCCAATTCAAGGTATTGGTTAATTAGATACCCCCCTAAGTTAAGTGACGGGGTACTCGCGATTCGTCTTGCACCAAAAATATATAGAGGGACGATAATAAGTAATACAATAATGTATGACTGTATAAGCCGATGATTGCGTGCATAGAAATGATTCTCCTCCGTGCCATTTAACCACCAATTCAAGCTATGGGTCGCATGCATTTTGTAGTTATTGTGGTTAAAAATTTAGTTATACACCTACACATATTTGTCATCGCCATACACACATAGGAATACAAAATTGGAGCTATACATGTGTGGTACATCACCATAAAATTAAAGTACTTGAGTTTGTGAACAGAAATGTCTATCGCTTCAATAAAAGAACCATAATACTGAGTAACACTTAATTAACCTGACCGAATTTGTAATAACTCTGATTACTTGGGAAAAGAAATGTGTTGAAAAAAATTAGAAATGACCGAATAAAATAACAATACGGTCATATACGGAGTCAAGAGTATATACGGTATACCCGTTGGATCACATAGTGTACATTGGTATGGCATGTGAGAATGGGGCTAGCAATCAGTAGTCATGATGTGTAAATGCAACAGAGCAAAGAATCAAAGAACATGGTAACAGAGACTTATTAAAGTTCATCTTTATATTGCATTAATAGAGTAGTCATTATGAAACTCAATCATAATATAAGTACATTGACCGATTATTAACGATATGATGGAGTTATTAGATGCATGTGTAGACACGGCATCATGTACATAAATGTACGTACGTACATACTGTATGTTGATATGTATACAATACGTGTAGTTAGTGGCCAGAATATTATTCTTAAAGTACATCATTTTAAAGTTAATCACTCAAAAAAAAAGTACACATAAATAGATAAGATGATTAGTGATTAGAAAGGTTTATAAATCACAACATCGAGAAATAATAATAACGAGATACTCTTATTGGTTCGTGTTTGCGAATATTTGTATAAATAAAATAGATTCAGAAAAACAAATATAGTATGATAATAGAAAACACCAATTATTAGGATATATTACTGTATATGCTATGTAGCAAAACGATTTTACAATAATTGTATTGTGAGACAGTTGCATAGATGACAATTGCGAATTTAATAGATCTACTAATACGTACTAAGGAATGGGTGACTGACTATAAGCAAAGAACATGGATGCATGTTTGGTTGCGTGGATTGTGCGGAGATAAAGTATGCAATGTTGATAACAGTAAATGGGTGTTATTTCAAGGGTGTGTAAGTGTAAGGCTGCGCTGTTAACTTGCAAGTGTTAACTTGGCAGTCTATGTTATTTGAACATTCTCTTGTGACATAGATACATACATACATGATCCCTGCTTTCACTCCTCAATTTAGCTTTGCTTGCGTAGTTTGTCAATAACCGTGTGCATCAATCACCAGACATAATAAATGTATGTATGGCGGATGGATGCATGCATCAACCCTGGCCTTGGCTTGCTTATAACGGCTTTATATCCCTACTACTTGACTACTTGGATCAAGTTTTGGTCCACTACTCCACTCAACACTAAACACCCCGATTTACCCATATCTTTATTGATATATGTAACTCGCAAGTTATAGGGTAACACCGTCTTATCTTATATTTAAGGCGATAATTTTATTGGTTATACACTCATTAATTACTACTTCGTCTATTTCGTAATAGTTTAAACTTTTATATTCTAGCTAACCATTCAATAATTTACTTATTTATTTATTTATTTATTTATTTATTTATAAATCAACAAGTATGGGTGGCATTAGGCCGTTACAGTTTTTCGTCATTCCAAGTTACGTTGTACTCCTACATTAAAGACATACATTTATTATTTCCTAGATATTCTGATTAACCCATTATAAGAGTGACCTAACGATAAAAGACAAGGGATTGATCACTCGGGTCTCGGCCATACTACCAAAGGACGAATGGAAATGTGGTGTCCTAGAGAAGTCTTTAAGCTATTTTTTTTAAGCTGATAACGGCGTACGATAGTATCGTTTTCATACGAGATAGCGTCAAGGTCAGATGGAGGTTAAGTTAGTTGGAACATATATTATCTATATTGCCGCACAGAAACTAAGCTGTGCAAAGCTACATACTTAGCTCACAGGCTGTACACCTATTCTTATTCCTTTGGAATATTGAATTTCAAGCACAAGATCATGAATGAGGATTACGACACTCCCTCTCTTCACTTTAATTTATAGTCAATGATTTCGTGTAAATCATTCATTTTTAATATTTGCAGTAAAGATTTAAAGTCGTTCAACATTTATTCCGTGAAAAATATATATTTGAGCGGCCAAAGGTCATACCAAAAGTTTCAAAAATGACGATTTTTTATTCAGTTTGAAGTTCTCGAAATAACAATGACTTTGAAAAAAAGTTCGTCGCTTTCAAACTCATCATGATATGATCAAAATATAACCAATGAAAATTATTTTAGCTAAAATGAGGGATAAAATATAAGAAATGAAAAAAAATATAAAGTATGAGGGACAATATCACACAACATATATACGAGTATTTAGCAATTATATATCGTAATTAAGTTATTACCTACTTAAGGATATACTCCCTCCCATTCACTGGAAAAGCCCACTTTGCTTTTGGAACAAATATTAAGGTAAGTGGGTAAGTTGGACCACTTTACCAAAATATCCCTCCACTTTTTAGTTGTGGGGTAGTTGCAGGAGAGATAGTTGTGGGGTAAGTAATAAGGGTATTTATGTCTTTTACTTGGGTGAAACTTTTCATTTAAGGAAAGTGTGCTTTTCCAGTGAATGGGAGGGAGTATATATGTTGCGGTACAGTTTACTGTTAACGAACCTCGAATGCCCTTGGGCTTGAAGAGTGGTTAGTGTGCACCGGCTCCCCCGTACCGAGTTCGAGATATTAGGGGCTGTCAAAGTTCGAACTCGTGACCTCTGATTCCGATACCATGTTAACAAACCAACTCAACCAAAATGGTCGAGACCCGTTTATATTCTATTATTAACATTGGACAAGTAATTAAGTTAATTAGCTGCTCAAGTGCTCATACATGGATCATATACAGTACATAACTACATAAGTATAGCTTTAACGCACTAAGAATAACGAACATATACATTAATGTTGCTGGATATACGCGTCCTTGCACTATTTTCTTTCCTTTGCGAGACAATCGCCCCCGTTCCATGTGAGGGGGACTGGAGTCGGTTTGTTTATTGGTTAACCTATCATTTTAAGCAAAGGGATTCCCCATCAGTTGACTTCTTTGCCCTCCTTTACTTTATTCCTTATACCCATCTTCCGCGATAATTCACGTTCAACTTCAAAAGGGTATCATTGGTATTTACTGAGTACATCATTCTGAGTAGTATTGTATATCAGTATATGTTTTTATTGATCAAATGTTACTCCGTATTTATTTAGTTTTATGAAGCTGTAGAGTACAGGAGTAGTGATAATGATGATTGTTTGAGTTTATTTAAATTTCATTATGACTGACACAGGGGAGTATTAATAATGTCATGTAACTTAGATTACTCGTAACCAAATGTACATATGATCCAATATCTTTATGATGTTGGTCTATATATATATATGAATGATTCAAACACTTGATCGACGAAAGATACGGTAAAACAATGTTTTTGATAGCATATATGTAACAAAAGCTGACATAATTGTTAACTTAACTCTTGATAACATAGAAGCGAAATATAGTAACGTAAAAAATAAGACGAATGGTTACTCTTGAAATCAACGAAAAATACGGAGTAGCAATAATATTCCCCAAATCATTGTATTTGAAGAGAGAAAAAAAATACTCTTAGTATGTAGCGTAATATAGTTAGCTAGATTTATACACAAAATTCAAGAATAGTCTTTTTCAACTCCTCATTGGTTAAAGATACACTTGGTCATACACATACTTTACTTGAATCGAAACCAATGCATTCAATTTGGTAGAACACCATGAATGCATTTGGCCCATTTATTTGCATTATTATTATTGTATGGACTTACAACTAGTTGCATATTTATATATTCACCCAACCCCTGGCCTACTTGTTTAATATAATGCCCTGTCCTGAGATTAATTATTAGGTACCACCCTTCACCATCTATATATAAGGGCATATGAGCATCTCATTTCTTCATTGAAATCATATCACACATACCAATACCAATACCAATACTATACGAACATCATACTTACACTTCACTATTCCATTATTATTATTATTATTATTATTAACAATGGCTGTTTTGGTTCAAGAAATTATGAAATCATGTTCTAAGAAAGTTCGTTCTTCGAAGAATAATAATAAGAACAACAACGACAACAATCAACAACAAAAAATGAGTAGAAGTACCCTTTTAGATGCGGTCTCTCAGGGAGGAAAAAATGTAACTACATACAAAGCCGAGGACGGGTCTATTAGGATGAAAATCTTGGTGAAGAAACAGGATTTGGAAAAAATTCTAGGTGCCATGAATAGTGTCGGAGTTCGAGACCGGCCACCAAGAGTTTCATCCCCGTCCCCGCCATCATCCACGCCGTCTGCCATTGAAAGGCGTTTGTTGGAGCTCATGAGAAAGAAGAAGGCCAATGCTCAAGCAAAGGGGGTTGACATGTCATGGAGGCCTAATCTTCAGAGCATTCCTGAGGAGCACTGATCGAATTCATATTTATGCGATATTGGTGTAAACCGTCTGTTTTAGCGCGGGTTTGAGCCAGGTAGAAGAACAACTGAACAAGGAATGCGAACACGTACATTCCCTTCCAGTTCTAACATTATACTATTCAGGCCATTATTCTAATCTTGGATTTTCCAACGTGAAATGGTGTTAAGTTTAAAGTTTGTACCTATATTTTATGGTCTAACGTAATTTGGTAGAGTATGTGACAAGATTAAATTTAGTAATCGTTATTTTAGATTACTAATCACGACTTTTTACCATGGTTTCGTACTAATCTTATGTATAATATTTTTTTTTTTCCGTGAACATGTCAACTTCATGGGTGATTAAGGTTTTAGAAAAGTGCCCTGGACTCAATATATCCTGTTATTTGCATTGTATGTTACTTTTATTGTCATTTTGTTAACGTATATGAAGAAAATTACAAGAGCTAATTATTTAACGAAGGTTTTGAATCCAAGTCCTAAAAAATAAAATACCAAAGGCTAATGATTTTTTCCAGACTAAACTTTTGGGAGTAAGTACCTAAAACTTCCAAAATTTGGTATACGTGTTGTGATTAGAAGAACCAAAGGAAGCTTTACAGGACACAAATAAAAGCAGTCTATATAATTAAAATGACATGTTCCATGTGGTCGATGTGGGAGGACTTCCTTTCCAGCGAAACATGCATATATGGCCTATTTAGTCATCTTCTGATGCCCAATAACTCCAATTGTTGTCATCGACCATGCATTTTCAGAGCAATAATAACATCATAACAATATAATGGAGATGATTGATTAGCCAATAATGGTGATATTATTGATATTACTAGCTAGATGGGAATCAATAATACTTCATCATGGACATCTCCCGATCGGAGACCATTTTTAAATCGTTCTAAAAACATATTTTCTCCGTTCCATTCAATTGTTTGACTTTGATTAAAATATTTCTCACAATGAATATAAAAGACAAACAATTGAATTGAACGGAAGGGAGTATATAATCAAAAGAATAGAGGTCTCGTTATATAGTTTCATTGCAAATAAATAAGGAGGATAATATTCTACTCCGTATTAGACTTGTGGTAGTATTATACTCCGTATTACAGTGTGGTGATTATAATTTAAAAGATGTGAAATTTAATGCAACCATTTATTTATTAGATTTAAAGGTTGTGTTTTACAAAAAAAAAAAAAAAAAAAAAAAAAAAAAAAATACTTTAGTGATGTTTCACAAAATGATTTTATCAAACTGTTGTGTTTGACAAAAGAAAAATTAAGAAAGATTTAGAAGAAAAAAAAAGGGGGGGGGGGGGGGGAGTCTGTATCCGAAACAAAAGTGAGGCCCAATGATACGAATCAAAGAAGGAAACACAAGGCCTCGCAACAACGATATAACAAGGCAACAATTCTCAATCGAAATCGAAATCGAAATCCAGTCCGAATGAGTGGCATTTTATACGGTTCATGGATGTGGGTTTGAGCCTTTCAGTTGTAGGCCCAGCTTCATGAACGTAGTCTCTATTCAATTACTCAAGTCGATGTTCCATTGGGCTATTTTGAAGTTGGGGGACTAGGAGAGCAAACTGAGCAAGAAATTGAAGGAGAGAGCAATTTACATACCGTCTTAATCTAGGCCTTATTCATTCCGCTTTAATTTAGTCTAGTTCAATTCAATTTATTTTAGTACTTTCGTTCAAATCCAAAAGGTACGCTTCCCTTTTGAATATTATTTACAACTCAACGTAATCGTTAATATTTACGACAATTTATAAGAAAAAATATAGTCATGTGGCATCTTGTTTGATTCGTCTTGATGAGTAGATTAAGAATATCGAATTTTTATAATTTTTGTTAATGTAAAACGAAAGATATTGGTGTAAAACGTGTCTCGGCAAGTGTGAAAAAGCAAACATATGCTTTGGATTCGAACGGAGGAGTACTACTTAGTATTAACTTTAGTACAAATGGGTTTCGATGTAGTCACATTGAGTTTAGTTCATACCAATTCAATTTAGTTCAATCATCACTGAATTCAATTTGTCTCACCGCCTGAGGAAAGATTACCGATTATTTGATAACATAATTACCGGGTATGAGGAGAGTTAAAATAATACTCGTGCTCTTGTAAGACCATCCCAAATAAAACTAACATGAGACACATTTAAAATGAATGAAATTAAGATCTTGCAACAAACATATTGTAAGAGTGCATTATTGAAGTATTAGTATTTTAATTTTAATCTTATTTATTCATACAAAAGATATACGAGTATTTCACTTGTCAAAAAAATTGGATGACTTATCATGGAATCTACTGTATAATAGTAAATCAATAATAATTTGAAACAAAGAGTGAGTTACGGTGTCTTTTCAGTCCATCAAAAAAACTTCTTATTGGATGTGAATCTGCTACACAAAATTAATTCAGCATTCAGCAGACACTAAAGGACAAATCTATTGAAAAAGACTTCATTAAGAAAATAACACCACCCTAATGATTTTGCACCAAATACTACGCCGTATTGCGTTTAACCTTCAATAAACAACTAAACACGTTACTTGTTCTTGTAAGTCGTTACATGATGCTCATCATAGAAGCAACCAATTGCATAAACATAGGTTTCTTTTAAGCCCACAAGATGAAACTTAATGGTTGAAACTTATGATTATTATTCCGTGAGAGTTGTCCTCGTATAACTTTAGTTTATATATGTCTTCTAGATTACTGTATGAAATAAAATTCTAAAATGAAATAATAAATTCTCACTAATTTTTTTTAAGTAACCGGCTTTAATTTATTGTTAATGAAAACCATGGAACCATAAATTCTTGCTCGAAATTTTGTAAACAACACATTAAAATCAACAATCTAAAGTATTGTGCAAGTATGGAGACATATTAATTAATCAACAATCCTCCTTTTACTGCACGAAATAGGCGTATAATTGAAATTCTTTGTCGTAAGCAAACTCATTTTAGATTTGAGCCTAGTTGAGTACCATTTTGGTAGTGGATTTATTTTTATATTCAAAAGGATGGAAAAAAAAAATACTGTAAAAGGCAAGGAGTACTAGACTACTAGGTATATGAGCATTATCAAGTTGCACTCTCTTGGTCGTTATAAAATTGGGAAGCGCATAGTATAATTTAGTATGGAAAATACTCCATACTAATTATCCTATAAGGTTTTTTTTTTTTTTTTGAAATCAACTTCGAAATTTTCTTATAAGGTGATCTCACAATAATTTATTATGAAATTTATTATATATGATCATAGTTTTTTTATTGTACTCCCTCCGTTTCGTTCATTTATTTATCTTTTATATTCATTGTGAGGTAAACCTACAAATGAATGGAAGGAAGTAATTCCAACATGGTTTACATTATTTAATTTTAATAAGAGACGGTTTTACAAGAGATGAACTCTTGGATAGAAAATGGGAGATCCTGGGACGCACTCCACGCAAGTGATGTCACACAAAAAATGCATCAGTCAACTTCGAAATTTTATCGCTTCCTCTACAGGTCTCTATTAACTACTAGAATATATTTTGTATAATAATAATGAACAAATTCATAGTAGTATATAGTTTGAAATTCATAAACAGAAAATTGTTGGGAAGGTTAGGTTGAAGTGTTAAGGCTACGCACATACTATCCATCATTCATTCAAACATCCATCCATCTATCTATCTATCTATCTAATTATCTATCCATCTGTTAGTCTAAAATTCAACCTAACCCCCTCCTGCCTTTACAACATACGAATATTCAAGCTAGCCGCTTTTATAAGTGGTGTGTAGTTGAAGTCATTGCTGAAAAACAACTCCAGCACATACAGAAGATCGGAATTATATATGGAGAAGGCCGGAAAGACGACGACAAGAGCAGCGCTACCCCGATTAACGACGGGTAGTAGCTTTACTAGACGAGAAATCGAAAGGTTTTGGAGGAAGAAGCGGTTGGTGGAGGAAGACCACCTACTTGCTGCCATCAAGGCTGCTGCCCGTCTTAGGGCTCCCCATCTCTCTGTACTCCTATCATCACTTCACTTTTGACTTTATTTCTCATCGTATTCACTATCTCTCTCCGTTGCCTATTACATACTGACTACTGTATCTTTTTTGTGAGGTATTTTAAAACTTAAGTAACTATTGAAAAAGACGAATTAACCGTAAATAATTAATTTTGTTTGATATAGAGAGAGGATTATAGGCGATTTATAGAGTCGTTGGAGGAAATTGATCAGATCATGGAAGAGGATGTTAACATGATGGAGACCCAGGACGACTATGGTCAAGAAATCCGTGTAGGGATCAAGGATTGGTTAGTCAACTATCTATCTATCTATCTATCTATCACTCTAATTATTACGGATTACTAATCTCATATTCTCATCTGTATGTACTACAGTATAAATATAACTCCTCAAATCTTATTAACATGACATGTTTTTGGTGGTTTAGCAAGTACCATTAATCACATATGTAGACTCGGTCTGATATTCAACGGATTATTATTGGCAGAATCATTGGATGTAATGTGATAAATTATTTTAATACAAAGTGTTTATTGTTGTCTAGTTTGTAAACGAGTAACCACACCTATTTATCTACCAAGATTTTGAGTAATTGTAATCTACCCTTAGATTTTTCATAGAAAGTGGGGGTAGTGGCCTCAAATTTGGATCAGGGTTGCGTATACGTTATATGGGTTGATTGATAAATTAAAGAAGTAGTACGCCTTACTACTTCATAGTATTGACAATTCCGTCAACTACCTCTGTTTTTGATACACCTTGATCACCAGCTTTTCTACTTGCACCAAAAGCTAAAGAAAACGCATGATTCTTAAGCTTCAAGCCTCCTACTTACCATTAGTACATCCACACAGAATAATAACACTTCCACTATATATAAACCAAATTAAAATGAATTGCGTACGTTGTGACATCTACCGGGTACATACGTCAGTATATCACTTATCTACAAAAACGTCTATATAAGTGATCAGACACGACATAGATTGTTTGGTAAGATTGTTTGAGACAAGTCAGACAACGAATCCATGTGATTTTTCATTTGATTTGAAGGTTGTGATGATATGTTGATAGGTGGACAAAGAGCAAGTATGCATACTTGAATGAACCAGCCATTGGGACGGTGAAACCAAGCAGACGATCAAACTACAAGCCCAACAATATGTTCATCTGCAACTACAAGCTGATGTTGACTTCCCCTGCCTCCTCCGCATCCACTGCTCCTTATTATCTTGGGATCTTCTAATTAATTCCGATTCACTTCAACAAAGATCATCAGCTGCTATTATATATTCGTTAGTTGGCAATTAAAATGTTTATTTGTCTTGTTAAACTTATGTTGTACATACCCAAATTTCATGTTATTATTGTAAATGTACCTATGGACCTTGTTATAGGAATTGTGAATAAATATGATTTCGTTGCGGATTAAGGTGTCTTTCGTTCGGGTTGGACAACAAAATTCTTCAGGTTGAACTTTCTCTTACTCCCTCCCCTTCTCTATGATGTTCCACATTTGATTGTGCGAAGAAATTAAAAAAAAAGATATATATGGAGGAAAATAAAGATAGAGAAAAGAAGGTGAGGTCACAAGCAATAAGAACTACAAAACATTTACTAAAAAGAAAAGTGGAACATTTTAGTGAACTTTCCTAAAAAGGAAATATGGGAGATCTTAGTGGAGGGAAAGGAGTATTTTTTACCTCTCATTTTAGTGTTTTTTTTGCACCAACTAATTCCAAAGTTTTGATTTCGCATTGGCTACTTAACCTATTCTATGATATTCCGTGCAAGTTAGGAGTTTTTGTGTCCCACATCGTTAGTGAATGAAAGCTAAGAAACGAGGCGCTAGTATAAATGAAACAGTTGATTGATGGGAAAGGAGCCACTTACATGGGCCGTCTCAATCAAGAAAGCCCGTGGCCCAATTTTACCTTGCACATTGGAAGTGCGCCTACCTAACATCTCTCCGTGGGAGAGTGTACAATATACTTAGTGGGGAGGCTTGTGTTAGTGCGGGAGATAAAGATAATTTAAAGATAGTTTAACTCGTCTTTATATCATAAAATGTTTAACCTAAAGTAGGAGATAAAGATAATTGAAAGATAGTTTAGCTTGTTTTATATCACAAAAATGTTTAACCTATCTTACGAATTATAAGGACATGAGACTATAACCATGATAAATACTCCGTATATAAAGTGGATCGCCATATTGTAGTTTGTTGCAATGTCACTTAGAGCAACGATAACAATAATCGTCCATCCAAGTTCATTCTCCGCCACATCACTTATCTACAAACTCAAACTTCTAAAAACCAATGTCAACAATAGTAAAGTTCATCCAAGTTTATAAATGTGTCTCACACACAATCCACCCACTATTTCAAAATTAATTTCTACCAAAACATATTTACATATTTATATCGGTTCGTATCGAGTTTTCGTGTCGTGTCCATATTTGGAAAATATTTACATATTTATATTAGAAATGGTTAAAAAAAATCGACTAATTTACTAATCAGGTTATTCGTGTCGGGTTCGTGTTTCGGGACCTCAATCCAAACCCGACCCAATTACAAAAATGGGTTATGAACCCTCAACAAGAACCCGTTAATTACTGATCGTGTTTTCGGGTCGTGTCATTTTTTGTCCTCTGAAGTTATATTCGACTATTTTCTTTTATCAAAAAGTTAATAAAATTTATTATGTTCAAAATCAATTTTAATGAGGTGTGCAAAGTTAATTAGAAAATTAACAAATAATCAAGAAATTGCATGGTGTGCAAATTTGAGAAACAATCGTGAAATTAAATGGTGTGCAAATTTGAGAAACAATCGTGAAATTAAATGGTGTGCAAAATGTTGCATGTCACCAATGATGTCAGCTGCTACTTTATGCTGCTTTCCTCCTCTACAAACGTGGTCCGAATTTACGAACGGCTACGAACATTCATTCTTCAACAATAGCAAGTTCGTCCATACAAACGTTCATAGGGATGAACTTTAGGTAAAAACCAACTACTGCTAATGCTCTTATGATTGTCCAAGTCCGTCCATTACAATGAAGCGGGCCAACACATCAATCCAAATAAACTAATTTTTTGTTGCTCTTAAAATATGAGTTTGCTAACACTTAATTTATTTATTTTTTTTGAGCGAATAGATCATTTCATTAATAAAAAGTCATATGACATCTGCAACTTACATCAAAATTGAATGGATACAATACTATAAAATTTGAGTAAAATAAATTCTCTTTAAAACAAAGATCTCTCACTAAGATTTTGATCTCCGCTTCTGCACATCCTCTTTCAACATATCGCTGTTTAATGATACAGCTTTCCACAAGAGGGTCTTCGGATCTTCTAAGGTTTTGAAGAGAATCGATTTCATCTAACCTGATAGATTGTAGCCGCCAATCTGACATAAATTGAGATACCACATGTTGAACGATTGTGGTACTGATCTTTCGCGTCCTCTCTACTTTAATAGAATCAACACCCCTCCTAAAAGAGAGAGCGAAACCCATCAATTGATGGGGGCAAAACTCTCCAAAAGGAGAGGACTTATTATAATTATAATATTAATAATACTAATAAAAAGCGGTATAATTAATTAAAATCGGGGGCTTACCACCATTAAAGGTGGTAGCCCCAAGTTTTTTTTTTTGGGGGGCTAGGGTTTTTTGGGAGGAGGGAGAAACACTTAATTTACTTAAATCTATATATTATACTTAAAAGTCATGATGAGAAGCTACATAGTGACATGTGGCGTTCTCAAACAGATGACATACTCCTTTTACTAATCACTGAGTTATCCCCCCCTTATCCAAGTTTTATGCCCGAACACTGAAACACTTGCTCACCTCAATAACCTTCCCGCCTCTTCATCTTCATCTTCCTCTCGCCGTTACTGCCATTACTGCGCCTCCTCAACACATCTGCCCATATAAACACCTTAAACATGATTCTTTCTCCGTTAATATCTTCTTACTCCATCCCTCTCCAGATTGCCGCGCCGTCGCTCAGACCCACCGGACCGGACCAGCTGCTAGGCTCGAGTTAATGGTACAGTTGCCTTCGTTCTCCATTTCAGCATCATTTGTACAATTATTATACAATTGATTTAATACTACATGGTTCACCTTACTTCCATTTTTGAGCGTAATGTTAGCTCTAATTAGTTTGATTATCTTACAATTAGCTTAGTATTCCATGGACGGCGTTCATCGCTTAATTCGAACTCTGATTAGCACGATTTTATTTCGTGTTCCAGGGTGATTTGATGAATCCAATTCAGTGCCACTTTTGATTTAACTCCCCTGTTTTATTTGATTTTGTGGGTTTTCATCATACGCGCTTTTCTTTGGTTGAAATAATGTGTTCACTTACATGCTCCAGTTACCTACATTCTCCGTTTCAGCCTCGGTTGTCAACCTTTTAAGCAGTTAACTTTGTATTTTCTTTCATAGCCACTGATATATACACATTAAGACCAAGAACTTCGTATTTTCTTTCATAACTTCGTAACCTTTTAAGCGGTTACCTACGCATTGTCATCTTCGACAAAGAAGCTGAGAAGATAATCGGCAGGCCAATTACTAAAATGCTAGACCTCTGCGAAATGGTAATGAACTACTTTCACATAACCATCCTAACCCATTAACCGTACACGAGTTAAAAGTCTTCCCTCTATTTCTCAGGAAAACGGGAAAGCACAAGTATTTGACATATTACAGCAATGTATTGGGAAAGAATACACATTCAAGGTTAAAGTTGGACTCAACAGATTTGGGCCTAACCGAAAGTTGAAGTGTCAGAAAACAATCAACTACAACGACCTTCAAGACTTCGGGATGGACGGAGATGGCAAGGTAAGCCAACCAACAATAACCCAATCATGATACTGAACACATGATGCGGACAAAAAATTAATCACCGAAAAATGTGCAGGAACAAAGACACAACCATGACCAACGTCGGAATACAGAAATGCACAGCCTGAAAACCCCCGAGAAGAAAGATAAACGAAAAGGCCTCAAGAGTAAGTTACATACAATTTCATTTGTACCCATGATTTACACACTGTCAACTATGTAAAATTACATTCTGAACAAGGGAACTAAATTTTTACAGTGCCGCACCCCAACGAAATGTCACCAGCTGTGGAGACCCCACCGCGAAGAAGAAACGAACAACGGAAACAATAGAGACATAGCGATCTGAACAGCAGAATACTAAAAGCACCCGTACCAACCGAGAAACATATGGACGTTTTGTTTTACTTTCTCCTCTCCGCGCTCACATAGACTTTTTTGTTGCCATATGCTTTACTTACGTTCAAAGACTCGATATTTACTCATTCTGTACTCATCTCATCCCTTCAAATAATCAACACATTGTCTACGTCCATCCATAAACAAACAGAACATGACCCCAAATTGCAAGGTATAAAAGCCCCGTGATTCCACGGGCAAAAGAACTAGTTTTACAGTAAAAAGCATTAAGTCTTCATTCTTACTTGGAACAATATTGCAAAGCACAATACTCTGTATCATAAAACATGGATAATGTCTCTTTTTATCCCATTATTTTTCTTTTTTTCACAAATTTATGTTCAAATAGAAAAGATAAAAAAGTAAACCACACGTGAAATGTCATTGTTTTATCCTTACATAATTAAATGGAAACAGACGATTCTTTTTTACACCTCACACTTAGACTTCTAGTTACTTTCTTTTTCAATAAATTATTATACGGACTACTTTGTACTCCCTTATCTATCCCAAAGGTAATCGCTTATGTTTGGATGGTTTTCAAGATAATATTTTTAATCATATGCTTTTTAATACCTCTTCTCGTTCCATATTTTCTTCTCACCCCAATAAAATACTATTCACATGAAGGGAAAAGGGAAGGAAAAAAAATAAATTGGAGGGAATATTTGTTACACCATACAAGATAGAGTATTTACCAAAAATATATGGCTAACGTTTTTCAAATTGGATATTCAAAAAAAAGTAGATATCTTTGCTCTTTGGTATGGATTAGAGAGTAATTTCATGGAAAGTAAATTCTTATTTCTGACGAAAATATTTATCAGAAACATATGAAAAATCAAAAATCTGGAATAAAAGCAAAATAAAAGGTTTAGAAAGAAGTAAAAGTTTTATATATTAATACAAGTGGATTATTATTTGATACTCCCTCCTATTCAAGGTTTTCCTCTCATTTTCCTTTTTGAGTTTGGTTTGATTTTCTTCCCACTTTCCTCTTTTGGAAATAATTTTAATAATTCTTTATTCTTCCTTCAATTCTTTATTCTTTTCCTCCACACCTAAGCCCAACCCCTTTTCACTTTATACCCCACCTTTTACACTTCATACCCCACTTTCTATTCATCTCTTTTACTTTATCTCCATCATTTATTATACTTTATTAGTTCCTTGAATTGGGGAGGAAAATAATGAATAGGAGGGAGGACATTTTAAATTTAAGACGAATAATTCAGGTTAGGAGAGACCTAGTGATCATGGAAATATGTTAAATAGAGAAATGAGCATAACATAGAATGAGGATCAGTAAACATTGATTCGATACCACAGAAGTCAAAAAATTAAACAGGAAGTTGAGTGGATAAGACATTAGACATCTTCCTACCATGAAGTCGTCAACCAACCAACCCCAAGTGGAAGACGAGAATATGACAACTATGAAAATCACAAAAAAAAAACACAGATTGAACCCCACTTGACAAACTGTATACTCCAAATCTCCAATAAAAAAAACGAATACTATAACACCAACAGTAGTCCAAACATGCCAACATTTACATACATCACATCTCTGTAGTAATAGTAGTAAGAAGACGCGGAACAACATAATCAAGGGCTATAACAGCATCATCAGCATCACTACCACTTCCTTTAACCTTATGAATCAACCTCCTCATCTCATCCTCGTACTCCTCACACGCATCCAACTCGTTCAAATCAGGGAACACCACCAGCGTCGCCACACTGAACCCCTTCCCCCTCTCCGAGAAGTTCTTCCCGTAGCTTATCTGCTCGTACGTCTTTATCTTCCCCACCCCCTCCACCACCTCGTCCTCCTCCTCCACCGCCATGAACGTCATCCTCATCGCCGATCCAGGTCGGGGCACCAGGGCCTGCTCCTCCTCCCCCGCCCCGAGCAGGGACGAGGACCAGTCCACGGCCATGACGTCCTCGCAGAGGGGGCGCACGTGGGTCTCCACCGCGGACACGTGCGCGGGGTGGAGGCTGTAGTCGCGGAGGTCGGACAGGGAGCGGTAGCGGGCGTGGAGCATGTGGGTGTACTTGAGGTTGGAGGGGGAGGATCGGGTGCGGTAGATGGGCCCCGCTGTCAGGTAGATGACGGAGTCTAGGGCGTTTAGGGCGTTCAGGGAGTTGACCATGTCGTTGACTTTTGTAGGGTAGTTGTCGTCTTCTTCTTCCTTGACGTTGAACAGGACCACGTGCTCGATGATGTCATGGGTTTCCGGTGATGATGTCATGGGTAGTTTTAGGGGTGGGAATGGGAACGGGAGAGGTGTATGCGTTTAATTAGGATGAGGAAGGGTCAAACTAAAGGTGAGGTTGTAGAAGAGTGTGGGAGTTGTGACTTGTGAGGATGTTGGAATTTTATTAGGGGTGGAGAGATGGATGGATGGATGGATGCTTGGTTGGTTGGTTTTCAAGGGACAAGGCATATGCTTTCCTTCTCCCGTACTTTCATTCTCCTTCTTATCTCATTCCATATTCATTCTTTTATATTAGGAAAAATATATCTTGCCAAAATTAACTATAGCAAGTTTTGATTGGTGTGAAGTGTGTCATATATTTTTTATTTCCATATTCCAAATAAATAGTTATGCCTTATTCTTTATGGTTAAATTGACACAAAATATCTCATTGGTTTTAATTTGATCTAGTTCTCTCGGTCTAGGGTTTCCTTGGGAGAGTTTGTCCCTAGGTTGCCTAGGTTTTTAACCGTATTGGGCATAAATTTCTGTTTCGTTTTCGACGCTTAGTCAAATCTAATCATTGCGAATGCTTGCTGTCCTTTTGTCAAACCCCTAATGAAAACAAACCTCTGGTGAGTGTCAGGAGAAAGAAGTTGAACTCGAGTGGATTGCGGAGGAGGACTCTGATGCACCGGAGTCTCAACTCTGCGTGGTGGGACGACTATGGATGGATCGTTAAACTCAAGATGGTGGTAGAGACAATTTGCACGATGTGGAGAACTAAAAAAGAAGTTGTGGGGAAATTGTCGACAAAAATGCAAAAATCTTCACTTTCCAATTCAATGATATGACAGACAGAAGACGAGCCATTTAGAACTGCCCTGACATTTCGAAACACATCTCCTTCCCCTCTTGGATTATTTGAAGGGAGATGAAGTTCCCAAGGAAGTACCACTTTTCTTTTCCCCTAATGAGATCACATTTACGATCTTTCCATTATATATGGGGCAACAAAACTTGGTGAATGTTGTCAATATAGGACATGTGATTGGTACCTTGGTCAAATGTGATTAATCGATAAAACCTACCATCAATAGATCCATGACAGTCTGTGTTACCATCGATGTGTGTAAGCCTTTTGTGAACAAAATCAAATTGAAGCAGTGGCTAATCAGGGTAGCTTATTATGAGGGGTTGCCCTTATTTTGCTATGTATGTGGTGTAGTCGACCTTGGGGAGAAAGATTGCGGCTAAAGGGTAGGGCATGTTGGAGATCAAAGGGGCGTAAATATATGGATTGGATCAGATGATCGAAGGCATCGCCATGGAGAGAGGCTTATGGGGGGTGCAAACGAGAAAGTACACCAGAGGCTTAATACTAGGAGATTGTTAGTTTTGAAAGGGGCGAAGGTGAAAGTAGAAGATAAGGAGCGTGAGTTAATTAGGATGGCCGAAATGCTCAGGGGAGTATCACTCCAATCTAAGAGGGGTATGGGGTTGGAAGGCTATGGAGAATCTGTGTGCGGGGGCGGAGGGTGGGGAGGAGCACTCGATCAATAATGCTCTAAGTTTGTCTCCAATTTCTGCAGGTATGACGGCGAAGGAGGATGCGACTGGTAGTAGAGTGATTAGAAGAGTTATGTAGAGGCATGGCTGCACGCACCACGAAGAGAGGGTTCGTGCCGTGGACCGAAAAGAGAGGAACGACAGAGTGTGGGGAGGAGATGATTATGGGCTACAAGAGAAAAAATATGCACAAAGGGGACGAGAGTGATGATCTAGAGGATGACAAGATCGAGAATGAAGGGGGGTGAGGGTGTGGTGATGGTACAATAAATGGATTCATTTTTTAGAGTAGCGGAGGTTGGCAAGGACCAATTCCGCGAAGAGTCATGGAAATACGAAGTTAGAACTATCAAGGGTTGGGGATCCTCTAATGGTGAATAGCTACCCTCCAGGGCAGCCTTGTAGGTGCTGCAGGGAGAGCCCTATTATCGTTTTCATTATGGAAATGATGATGAGTGGTAGATTGGTAGTAGGTTATAGTAAACTAGAAGTAGATGTGGTTTCACTACGGGTCTTTGTCTTAATAGTAGAGATCGTTCTGGAGGCTTGGGCTTTTGGTGGAAGGATGTGAATGCGACCCTTGTGTCTTATGATGCCCACCATGTTTATGTGCAAATAAAAAACAGTGAGAAAGGCCAAAGGTGGAAAGCTATATGAGTCTATGGGTGGCCGGAAGCCAACATGAAACTTCATTTGTCAACTTTGTGGCAGTAGTGGGTGCCTTATAACACCCGCCCCAATCCTAGGATCGGAAATGTTACTCACTGTAGCTCGCCATGCTCAGTACTGGTCCCACAGACCAACGTGAGTTCTTTCCAGCGCATTTTATCCTCACTCATGTGCATCCCGGAAACCTTCCCATGAGGTCACACATCCTAAGATTAGAAAAGAAAGTGCACTTTGTTGATATGAGTAGTACTTTCAATCTTTTTAAGCACTAGTCATTTAAGCTCATAAATAGGATATCTTCAATCTATGGGTGTAAACGAGCCGATCTGAGCTCGAGCTCGGGTGGGCTCGGGTTCGGCTCGTAAATTTGAACTCGGGCTCGGGCTCGGCTCGAAGCTCGTCGAGCTCAAAAAATTGAAGCTCGAGCTCGGCTTGTAAAAAGCTTGGGCTCGGCTCGAGCTCGTACCAAGCTCGTTTACCATTATATTTTTTCGTCTCTTTATAAATATATATAACTAAAAATAACTTTTGTAAAAGACAACAAAATATTGTTATAAAATTTTAAAGTATAATAATTATAAATATCAAATAAATATATTTTTTGAATTATTAGAATTTAAAATTATTAAACTTATAATGTAAAAAACTAAAAAAATGAGTCCAAACGAGCTTCCGAGCCGAGCCTTACTGAGCTCGGGTTCGGCTCGGATTTGAACAAGCTCGGCTCGAGCTCGAGTTCGAGCTCGTTTTGACCGAGCTTGAGCCGAGCTTTGACCGAGGCGATTCCGAGGGCTCTACGAGCCGGCTCTGATCGTTGACACCCCTACTTCAATCAATGTGAGATGTTTCATGGCTACTGTGCTATTTATTGACTTTAATGAAATACTCAGCTCGTCGAAAAAGGAGGGTGAGGCCTAACAAATCGCTCACCAAGTGACATGTTAGTATGTTACTTGTGATCTGATCCACCATTCTGTGGACATGACATAGGTCCACCCCGACGCGGCCACGCACGGGTTTGGGGAGGCGAATGAATCTTCATATGAGATGGTCAAATTGAAATTTAAATCGAAGTAGGAGTCGCCACCGAATTTTGTGGTTATTCGGAACCATTCGAGCCCACTCTATGTCGTAGTGGGCCGTATACAAAATATGACCCATTTCCGATGTCAGAGTTTATTGGGCTCGTTCATTTGCATTATGATACCGATACCGACATTATCGGATATCGTGTATTGAATGACTCTCGTTGCCAATGGATTCGGACATCCGGAAACCATGGTTCTGAGTAAGGGGTGAGGGTACGTGTTGGGAAGTTCACTAAGAACACCCAACCCCGCCCGCACTTAGCGGCCTTTACTAAGATATCGTTCGTTTTTGGTGTACACGGGTTAGTTCGACGGTTGAATGATATGCAAACATTATTTTCCTAAGCATGTGAGAAAAAAAATGGGTTGCTAAGTCGTTTAATGCATATTAAACTAATAACGTCAAAGTTATTTTAGCATGTGAAGTTCGTTTTAGTCTAATAAAACGATAAAAACAAATAAATTGCTACAAACACGAGAAAACGAGTTAGTAACGATCGAATAAATTGAATAAAGATATGAATAAAAATATGCATGATTTGAAAAAAGATTTAATGACACGTGATGGATTAACACGTGTTGACCAAGGTCGAAAAAAGTATTTATCGAAATATGTCGCGAAAGTCGCTTTTTATGTAAGATTCGAAAAGAATAAAAAAATAGAAAAGCGAGGAAACGAAAAAAGAAACCCGGCGAACCAGGCCACCGCGCGAGTCGCCTGACAGGCGCGCGACTCGCGTGGCGGTCTGTCCGATTTTTTTTATTAGTCGAAAACCATTAATTTTTATGAATCGCGTACAAATATGGATTAATTTATACCCGATTCATATTTTCGATATTCGTCGTATTCGATATTCGATTATGAAATCGATATCGAATAGTCGGAATGATTTTAGAAAAGGTTTTGAAAAAAAAAGTTTGTTTTGAACGAAAAGTAAAAAGAATTTTGAACGAAAAAGATGTTAATTCTCTCCGCGTATAAAATCGTCGAATTTTGTTTAAAAAAAGATGTAACGATTTTATTAGCAACAACGAGAATTAATTAATTTAGTTCTTGTTAGACACGATATTCGATTAGGGAATCGATATCGTATTTTAAGAACGTTATATGTAAAAATAGTTTTTTAGTATCGATTATTAGAAATAAAAAATATGTGACGAACGACCCATATTAAAATACGAAACGACCGACGAAACAACGAAAAAGAAGAAAAAGACGTGAGATAGAGGGAGAGAAAAGGGAAGAGTCGGGTTTGATTTACACCCTCAACCTACATGCTTCGTTTTCTCGGTATAAGGCTCGTCGGACGGTGGCTTAGGCACGGGAGCGTCGAGATGATGCGGATGAGTTAAGGTGTCGGTTTTTTGGATGTGGGAGGTAACGGATTCGGCCGGATGACGGGGTCGGATTCGTCGGTTTTTTGGACAGTATTTCGGTGCACCTTCGGATGTGTGGGTCGAGATTATTTTTGCTTGGTGTCGAGGATGTGTGTGACTAACAATTGTATGTGTTGTGTTTTTTCGGTCCCTTTCAATGTTGAATGGAGGGTCCTATTTATAGACGCAGAGGTTTAGGAGAGGTATCTTGCTTGGATAACAAGAAACACCGGTTTGGATAGGAAATGTAAGAAGTCGAGAGGAACGTAAATTTCGTTGCTTGGTGGGGAAGCAATAATCTTGGCTGAATGGAGGAGTGTTTCGGCTGTTTGGGGTGTTCTAGCCGAGTATTTGAGCTCGGTTTGTGAACTGATTCGGTTTTCGGATAGAATTCCTACTTGAGATCGAATTCTATCCTTAAACGGATTTGTTTAATATTTTTTGAAGCTGATTTTTTGTGGTATTGGAGACCGAATCAGCCACGTGAGGTGTCACGGCTGACTCGTGTGTCTCAAGAATATTTTTGACCGGGTTTCGACTCGGTCGCTAAAAGACGGTTTTACCCCTGGTGCCGGTTTCGACCCAAATTAGTCTCATTTGACTCGAAACGACCCACTGGGCCTGGATTTGAGGTTGGTTTTGTAAGATATGTACTCCGTAATAAGCCTAAACCAAATGTCCATGATTTCGAGCCCATATCCGAGTCCATTAAAGCATGTTCGCGTCCTATCATCATCGGGTGTTTGGTGGGACCTACTATAGACACCTGGCGGTCAAAATGTGGGTGTCTACACATTCACTCATCCATCACAACTATTCACTCCCAAATCGTCAAAGAACACTTTGCCACCCTTATCCTTCGTGGCCAACACAACACTATGCACATCACCCAACTCGCACATTACACAATAAGCAGCCACCAAAGTTGATCCACAGTTGCTTCGTCAACACCACGCATCAACCACCGACTCTAAACCACCATGACCCACATCACTAATTTTGGTCACCACTTCTTGTATCATCCTCAATGCACCACAGTCAATCATCTCCTCGACAACCTTATACCATGACCAAGTTGCACTAACACTGCCTAAGCGTCCTTTTTGTAGTGTCATCATCATCCGCGTGATTCAACCCCACTGCATCACCCATGGTCCAAACATTGAACACTAACGTGCAGCCCATGGGCCAGACATTCGTGCTTGACGTCTGGACCATGGGTCAGACGTTGAAAATAAATGTCCCGTTCGTGGTTGGACACAAGCCGTCTATTTTTGAAAAATATTCCAATTCTTAATCAAACTGATCCATTTAATTGAGGAAAACTAACAATATCTAAAACAGTAATTTAAATCCGTCTACTTAGAATATAGTCCTTCCCATTTTTTGGAATTACAACATTTACTTTTTGCACAAGGAATAAGGTTGCGAGTGTGGATGATGGATTTCACTAATAATGTAAAACATCCCACTAACAAAAATATATCTATTATAGAAATGTAGCAATTCTAGTGAAACTACGTAAAAAATACTCCCTCCGTCCATTATTTATCGCCCCATATTGAGAAGATACATTAGAAAATATTGAAGATATCTTGTGATATGCTAACCATAATTCTAGGTGATATGCTAACTTTTAGTTATTCTGTTTTCCTTATTTAGGAGATACATTAGGAACTAGTTTCTAATATTAAGTCTATGCTTTTGTATATAAGATGATGTACGTAGCCTGTATTAGGTATTCAATCTTTTCAATAATAATCACGTATTCTTCATCTTACTTTTCTTCATGGTATCAGAGCAAGACTCTTGATATTAAAAAAAAAAAAAAAATCGATCTCCATTACCATGACAGGATCAAAGGCTGATTTTATTTCACCATCTTCTCCACTTTATCTTCACCCGAATGAAAGCACAAGTCTATCATTAACTCCAAAGAAATTCAATGGAGAAAATTACGATTTATGGGCAGATGCAGTGAAAAATGCTCTTGATGCGAAAAACAAACTAGCCTTCATCGAAGGAAAAATCAAAAAGCCTATCACAGTAGAGGGACAAGAAGAGTCTCTCGAAGCAGTAGCGTGGCGACAGTGCAACGCTATGTTAAAAGCGTGGATACGGTGTTCGATCGATGAAGATTTACATGCTAGTATAAATTTTTCAGGAACTATCATGGAAGTTTGGAAGGAATTAAAGGAAAGATATGCTGCCGGAAATGCTCCTCGTGTACATCAATTAAAGGCCGAATTAAATAATTGCAAGCAAAAGAAAGGTCAGTCCATCATTCAATACTACACAAATTTGAAAACCATATGGGATGAGTTGACCAGTTATAGCAAGGTACCTGAGTGTACTTGTGGAGCAGCCAATGAAATGCTGAAGGAACGTGTAGAGTCTAGCGATACTGGGAAATACTCTAGAGGGGGGTGAATAGAGTATTATGGTACTTTTAAAAAAAATCTAAACGATATATTACACCTAAATCTTATTAGGAAAGATATAGTGTAATATTACGTTGGTAGAGTGGCTAAATAAAAGAAGTACAAAAGTGTTTGCTACTATACTTACTACTAGGAAGTATAAGTATAAGAATTAGCAAACTTTAATAAAACGTAAAGTAAATAACACGAGCAATTTTAACGTGGTTCGGCCCAATTGAAAAGCCTACGTCCACCGGTGTCTTTATTTATAAGTGTACCTACTCCGGATTACCTTACAAATAAGACGATCACGATTAACTCTAATCGTGATGGTGAGAGTGATGTTAAGCACTCGATGTGTGGGATGTTAAGTCCACGATGATGAAGGATGTTAAGCCTTCGGTGTGAGGGATGTGAAGCCCTCGGTGTTTGAACGATGTGAAGCGTTCAAGGTGTGAACGATGTATGTCGTTCGATTGAGTAACCACTACTCGACTCGTGTATCTATACTATCTTAAGTTTACAATATTTCTCTAGCTATGAATACACTTCAATTGTCTAGAGAGAATAATGAAACTATATGACTTCAAGCATAAACAATTTCAACACGATTTTATATAGCCAAGACTTAACCCGAAAAGTATTTGCAAAAACCTTTAAAAAAAACGTGAATTAATTTTGCAAAAGAGAAAATGTGTTTCAAAGTCGTAATTTGAAAATGAGGAAAAACGAAGTATTTATAGATAAAACATTTTCTTTAAGAAGGGAAATATGATTATCATAATTGATGCACTTCCTTTATTTAAATAAAATATGATATCTTTAAAGGATACCAATCAATCAAGATAATATTGATTGGTGAGATACCAATCAATTAAGATAATGCTGATTGATGAGATACCAATTAATCAAGATAATATTTCTAAGTTTCCTTTGTTAATGATTTTCTAATATCTTTAAAGGATCAAGATATTTTTGAGAATCATTTATTTTGAAAACTTTTATTCTCTTGATAGATAGTTTCCTCTTTTATATTATCTTTTCCAAAGATTAGATTTTGACAAAAATCAGCGGGATATATACGTTTTATTTTTGGTTTTAAATCTTGGCCGATCGTGTGTAATTATTTTACTATGGTTAGTATAACCTTATTCAAGGTTATACTATCCTTGTCATGCAATTTCTTCATTCTCTTTACATGTATGATCCTATGCCTTCATCCAACTTTGTACTTCTAGTCCGGGTGTGTTCTTTAAGCTTTTGCTCCTCCTATTCCTGTATAAATCATCCTGATCTTTCACAACAATCACGTTACTTAGAAATAGTTAAATCGTTGATATAATCAAAACTCCTACGGCATGCAATCCAAGGTCCAATAATTTCCCCCTTTTTGATTATGTCAAGCCTTCTTAAATAGTTTCTAAGTGACGTGATTAACCAAACCCAAGAGGTAGACAGGATTCCTAAGCTGAACAAGAGTTGAATGCACAAAAACATAAGTATTCATAGAAGGCTATTTCTTCCCCCTCTTGACATCATCGAAAAGGGTCGATCAGCTGGAGAACACCACAGAGAAAACACCACAGTTAAGCATAGATTATGCAAGTAGACAAAAGGATTAGTGTTAAGCGTACACCACCAAGTCGAAAATATTATCCGGACAAAAGATAGAGAAAGACAAATCCATAAGACATAGACACCCTACAGCTATACTAAGAGCTGAATTATTTAGGAGGTTAAGATGTTTTTGAAGGCTAAGGAACACGACTCTCTATCCGCCCTGCTTTCGCAGAAGATACACAGCTGTTGCAGTTTCTTCAAAGATCTGGCGCAACCTTTCCATCACCGCATCATGCCTGTTGAACAGAGAGCTGTTTGCAAACTTAACTTCATTGACAGCCTTGTTAATCCCCACCCCAATCTCATGTCCTGCCTTTTTGAAGGCCGTAATATCGTTCCCCATAACCTGAACGCGAGCCCTAATATTTGCCATGTGCCTTTCCATCTGGGCCAAGCCAGCACCAAATTCATCCCGAGAAGAGGCAAGCAATGTGGTTAGATTATCCACCTTCTTTTCTAGTCGTGCAAGCACATCCAAGGATGTATTAACCACGACTGGAGGAGGCTGGTTAGAAACCAAGATTGCAATCTCATTCAGTTTTCCAACAATATCGGCATTCAGGATCACAGGAACATCATCCACCATCATCACCTCCTTCCCCTTAGATGAGCACTCACCCTTTACTTTAAGATTTCCTCCATCATCCAAAATGGACATTTGTCTTAAATATGCCGTGGTCATGATGTCACACGAAGTTTCAAAAGGGGCAGATTTATTTATGACTCCTCTAACTTTCAATACTTTTGATAGCCACATCCCATAGGGAATACAAATAGACCCGTTTATCTGAGACGATCTTATTTCAGATAAGACGTGCTCCATGTGACTGAAAACCAGGAAGGGTAGATTGACTTTGGTCCCATTGAGAATATGATGGAGCAAAATGATTTCATGAATATGTAACTTGTTTGTTCCTGACTTTCTAGGTAATAGAGATGAGTAAGAGGTGTTAAAAACAAGCTTGGTAATTGGATTGAGACATGCACCAGACATAACAGAAACCTCAGTGGCCTTAGGGTCAAGGGTTTTCTTAATGTTCACAATTTGTTCTGAACTATAATTCCTCCAACCGGCCCATGCAACGATTTCCTCTCCTTCACATGGTATCCCCAAAATATCTCCAAAATCCTCCATTGATATTTTAATATATTTATCTCCAAAGTTTGCACATAGGACTCGATTATCTATTTTCAAAGTGCCCCAGAATTGAGCAATTTGAACAGGATAGACATCATGACCTAAATCCAGTAGCTTTTCCCATTCTTGTAATGCAAGCAACTCACGTAGTTGTGACACACAGGGATTGTCATCAAACCATGCAGACAAATATTGACGACCCAAAACGAAGGAGTAATTAAGAACCTTTTGTACCTGATCATTCTCTATTCTGTTCAAGCGGACACTGTCGAGCTCCCCCAAGATGAACTCCTTCCCATGCATGACCCCCTTTTCGTCACCATCATCTTCTTTTCCTTTCTTGGTCCTCTTTCTCTTACCAACAGCAGCCAGATCTTCAATTACTTCTACTTCATCTTGTTCCTCTGTTTCGGCAGCACGGGACTCGAGAGCCATGTCCCTGGTTGACGAGCGGAGGTTCTTTTTGTGAGGTGTGAAAGATGAAATTTTCTTAGGTGCCATGGTAAAGTTTTTATGAGGAGAGAGAGAGAAGAAATCGGTGGAATGAGGTAAAAAAAAAGTGGGTGAAAAGGATTTATGAAGGTGGAGAGAGGCGGCGGGTAGGGTAATAAAAGAGGGTAATTATGAAGTCTTATGGGAAGAGTCGTTCTTTTATGGAGAAAAGATTTGAAAGAGATTTACTTGATCAATATAGTACAAGTGGAGAGATTTTGTAAGATTATACAGGCCAACTTTATGGAAACTATACATTGTAAGGAAGGAATATACCATAGACAATATATGAAATATAATTTTACTGAAAAATAATTCCAAATTGGAATTACTAAGAATATTCAAGATTTATATGAATATTAGGAGGTAAAATTACATATCATATGGTATACATGATATTGTCCGGAGTATCAAATCGACGGTGAACCCAACACGAACTTATGAGAGACATGCATAAAAAATACGAATCTGTACATGATTCTAGGTAATATAAACACAGACTAACATCACCCCAATCTTCGTCAATCAAACAGGACAAAAAAAATCAACTAACAACTTCTTTAGTTATCGTTTATCAAACCAAGTTCTAACCGTAATTCTTCAAACCGTTCCCTGGGTAGAGGTTTTGTAAGAATGTCAGCCTTTTGTAAGTCAGAGGGGCAAAATTCAAGTACGATATTTCCCTTTTCTACATGGTCTCTCAAAAAATGATGTCGAATGTCAATGTGTTTGGTACGAGAGTGATGGGCATGATTTTTTGAAATGGCGATGGTGCTAGTATTATCACAGAATATAGGTACGGATCTAATATTAACACCATAATCCCTTAATTGCTGTCGTAGCCAAAGTAATTGCGTACATACCAAAGATGCCGCAACATATTCACTTTCAGTGGACGAAAGTGCTACTGTTGCTTGTTTTTTAGAGCCCCATGATATAATACATGATCCTAGAAATGTTACCGTTCCTGAAGTACTTTTTCTGTCAATGTAGCATCCAGCGTGGTCTGCATCTGAATAACCTTTTAGATCAAAATTATCATGCATAGGATAAATCAATTGAAGATTTTGAGTACCGATTAGATAACGCAAAATACGTTTGACAACTGTTAGATGAGATTCTTTAGGGTCAGACTGAAACCGGGCACAAACACATACGCTCTGCATGATATCTGGTCGGCTGGAGGTTAAATAAAGCAGAGATCCGATCATGCCTCGGTAATGTGTATTGTCCACAGTCTTACCTCCTTCGTCTTTATCAAGCTTGGTCGTTATAGCCATAGGTGTAGGAGCAAATTTTGCTTTATCCATCCCGTACTTTTTAAGAAGTTCACTTACGTATTTTTGTTGATGTACGGTTATTCCCCTTTTTGACTGTTTAATTTGTAGACCCAGGAAGAAGCCTAGCTCACCCATCATACTCATCTCGAATTCTGATTGCATTAGGTTTGAGAAATATTTGCAAAGTTTTTCATTTGTTGAGCCGAAAATAATGTCATCCACGTAAATTTGAACAATTAACGTGTCTTCCCCGACAGTTTTTATGAAGAGTGTTTTATCAACGGATCCTCTCTTGAACTCATTTAGAAGCAGAAACTGGGAAAGTCTATCATACCAGGCTCTTGGTGCTTGTTTTAATCCGTAGAGTGCCTTGTCTAGTTTGAAGACGTGACTTGGCGACTCCGTACTTTCAAACCCTGGGGGTTGTTCTACGAAGACCTCTTCTTTTAAGTAACCATTCAGAAATGCTGTTTTAACATCCATTTGAAACAACTTGAATCCTTTGTGTGCGGCATAAGCAATTAGTAGCCGAATGGCTTCCAATCTTGCCACCGGAGCAAAGGTTTCGTCAAAATCTATTCCTTCTTGTTGATTGTATCCTTGTACAACCAACCTTGCTTTGTTTCTGACAATGGTTCCGGAATCATCCAGTTTATTTCTAAATACCCAGCGTGTTCCTATCACTTTTCTATCTGACGGTCTAGGAACCAGATGCCAGACTTTGTTTCGTTCAAATTGCCCCAATTCTTCTTGCATGGCTACTATCCAGTCGGAATCGGTAAGCGCTTCTTTGATATTTTTGGGTTCAATGGTAGATAGAAAGGAATTTAGAACACAATGATTTCTTAAGGACCTTCTGGTTTGGATTCCTTTATGATAATCACTCAGTATTGCACTCGTAGTATGTGAGCTCTGGTGCTTCCACTTTTTGAGATTTGTCGGAACATTATTGCTTCTCATTGGTTCGTCTGAGTTGTTATCAGAGGTTACATTAACTTTTCCCGTAGTTCCCCCTGAACTAGTGCCTGTGATTATATCAACCTTAGATAGACTATCTTTGGTTCCCCCTGAATTTATGCTAGGATCAATATTGTTGGAGGTTACATTATCTTGAGAAGAATCTTCCTTAGTTCCCCCTGAATTTATGTCTGGGGTTATATCATCTTTGGTGATATTTGGAACTAATGTTGATACCACATTATCCTTAGCTTCTGAAGAACTTTTATTTGGTTCTTCATTTACTAGTGATATATTTGGATCAATATTAATTCGTTCTTCACCAGATTCAGCATTAGATCCTTCTATCTCTTTTTCTTCTTCATGAAGTTCAGGAGCATCTTTTCTAGTGAGCCAAAAATCTGGATCGTCATCGTCTTCTTCTTCAATGTCGTTTTGACTAATGGAATTTGTTTCATCGAAGATTACGTGGATGCTTTCTTCAACGCGTAAAGTTCTCTTGTTATATACCTTGTAAACCTTGCTATGATCTGAGTATCCTAAGAAAACAGCCTCATCACTTCGAGGATCGAATTTTCCCAAATTATTCTTCCCATTGTTATGAACGAAACATTTACTTCCAAAACATCTGAGATGAGAAATTTTGGGTTTCCTTCCTCTTAGAAGTTCGTAGGGTGTTTTCTTACATACTGGTCTGATCATTGCTCGATTATGTATATAACAGGCTGTATTGACAGCCTCGGCCCAGAAATTTCTGGGCAAACCGCTACATAGCAACATTGTGCGAGCCATTTCTTCAAGCGTTCGATTCATTCGTTCGACTACTCCATTTTGTTGTGGAGTCCGTGGTGCAGAGAAGTTATGCCCTACACCATGTTCTCTACAAAAGCTTATGAAGGATTCGTTGTCGAATTCGGTTCCATGATCTGTTCTTATCGATACAAGATTACAACTATACTTGTTTTGGACTAGCTTCATTAGGCATTCGAATTCATCAAAGGTTTGATCTTTCGAGCTAAGGAAGACTGGCCAAACAAATCTAGAGAAATCATCTACAAGAACAAATACGTACCGACTACCACCTCTACTTCTTATCCTCATAGGTCCACAGAGATCCATATGAATAAGTTCTAGAGGTTTTGTAGTACTTACGAATTTCTTTGGCTTGAATGAGGATCTCACATGTTTACAACGTATGCAGGTACCACAAGCTTTGGTTGTGTCGAAGGTTATGGAAGGTAATCCTTCAACGAGATCCAGAGATCTAAGTTTATTAAGGCTAAAAGGACTAATGTGCCCAAATCTTTTATGCCAAAGTAGTGGATCAGTGATGGTAACACTCATGCAGGTGATAGCATTGTCGGGTAGAGTTTTGATATCGGCTATGTAGACATTGTTTGATCGTTCTCCCTCCAGAATGACATTAGAGGAACCTTCTCTAATAATTCGGCATTTATCATTATGAAACACTACTTTGTTTCCTCTATCACAGAGTTGAGAAATGCTTAAGAGACTATGCCTTAGTCCTTTCACAAGCAGTTTATTCTCAATACAATGTGAGTCAGATAAACCAATTTTACCAATGCCGATTATCCTTCCTTTCTTGTTATCTCCAAAGGTTACACTTCCTCCGTCGTAAGCCTCTAATGACAAAAATTTCTTTTTATCACCCGTCATATGTCTTGAACACCCGCTGTCTAAGTACCATCTGTGAACCTGCGATAGTCATTTTTGTTTCTTAGGTACCCAAATAAGTTTGGGTCCTTTTTCATTAGGTAAAGAGTCTTTACGCACCCATATTTTTCTTTGTCTATCACAGTGTTTATTTATTTTACTTTCAGATTTCCTTTTCCACTTTCTTTTGACATATTTTGTTTTATTCGTTTCCTTTTCCTTAGTCTCTTTTCCTTCCGAAGTTCTTGAGACACAATTATCCAATTTTTCTTGCATTATTCCCTTTTCTTTTATCAATTCTATGATTTTTGAAGTCAGAGAATTTTTTATTTTATCATGATTTATTTTTTCAACGTTGATTTCATTATTAAGTATGGATATAGTTCTTTTTAGTTCCGTATTTTCTTCATTCAATTTCTTAACACTAGCATTAATTTTTTCATAATATTTCTCTCTGTTGATGTTTGCACTTGAACAAATTTTTGAATCATCTGATACATCAACTTTTGTTTTTGATATTTCAGAAGATTTCTTTTTATTTGTTCGAGTATTTTCACATCTCCTTAGAGTAATATTTTCAAAGGCTATCTCATTTATTTGTTTTAACAACTCATTTATTTCTTCCTTTTGTTGTTCACATGTTTCTAATACTTCATCAAGATGTAGAAGAAGTTTCTCTTTAGTAAGTTTCCTAAGTCTTTTCTTGAACATTGTAAAACTTACCTCATTGCTTTCCTCATCTGAATCGGAGCTTGATTCATGCGTTTTGGCCATCAGACACATGTCTTTGTGCGTCCGTGTCTTGGCTTTAGACGTGTTACTATATTGAGCGCTTAGGCAAAAGTTTGCCTCGTCTTCATCTTCCGATTCATCCTCTTCGTCTGAGTCTAGTTCTCCCCATCCACACGATGCCAGCATGGCTTGTTTATGTTGAAACTTTGATCGTTCTCTTTCTCCTTTTGATTTGATATTTTTCCATGTTGGACAATCCTTGATTAGATGTCCAGTTTCTCCACACTTGAAACATCCTTTATTATTCTGTTTTGTATTAGAGTTATTTCCTCTTTCTCTAAATGAGTTTTTAGGTCCAAATTTAAATTTCTTTCGAAAGCGTTTGACAAAAAGAGCTAGGTCATCACTCATAGTTTCCTCATCATCACTAATAGAACTCTTTAAGGCTATCCCTTTACTCTTAGATGACTCACTCTGACGTTGATTTAGAGAGAGTTCATGAGCCATAAGATTGCCTAACAACTCTTGATAACTAAGTGTAGTGAGATCTTTTGATTCCTCAATGGCGGTAACTTTTGGTTGCCACTTATCAGTGAGACTCCTTAGGATTTTCCTAACTAGATCTTCGGTATCAAATTTCTTACCAAGATTTCTTAGTTCATTACTGATGTTGGTGAATCTTGCGGACATTTCAACAATACTTTCATCTTTATCCATTTTAAATAATTCATATTGTTGAGTTAATAAATCAATCCTGAACTTTTTGACTTGGGTAGTTCCCTCGTAAGCAAGTTCTAAACTGTCCCAGATTTCTTTTGCGGAAATACAAGAAGTGAGTCGATTATATTCTTTGGAAGAAGTTCCTCGTTGCAATAAAGACATTGCTCGAGAATTCTTTTCGGCCTTTTTATAATCGTCCTCATCATAATCCTCTTCATCCTTTATGGTGATGTTCCCTAGAACATCAACAGATTGGATGACAATAGGACCCTTGACTATAATTTTCCAGCATTCAAAATCTGTTCCTTTTATATAGTGCATCATTTTGTTTTTCCATAAACCGTAGTCTACACCATCAAATGTGGGAAACTTTGAGTTTTTGGAATCCATTTGATCGAAATGGATAAATATGGAATCGCTAGTTTAGGATCTACTCTTTTGATGTGAATCAATCAAGAGAACCTGCTCTGATACCAATTGTAGAGTCTAGCGATACTGGGAAATACTCTAGAGGGGGGTGAATAGAGTATTATGGTACTTTTAAAAAAAATCTAAACGATATATTACACCTAAATCTTATTAGGAAAGATATAGTGTAATATTACGTTGGTAGAGTGGCTAAATAAAAGAAGTACAAAAGTGTTTGCTACTATACTTACTACTAGGAAGTATAAGTATAAGAATTAGCAAACTTTAATAAAACGTAAAGTAAATAACACGAGCAATTTTAACGTGGTTCGACCCAATTGAAAAGCCTACGTCCACCGGTGTCTTTATTTATAAGTGTACCTACTCCGGATTACCATACAAATAAGACGATCACGATTAACTCTAATCGTGATGGTGAGAGTGATGTTAAGCACTCGATGTGTGGGATGTTAAGTCCACGATGATGAAGGATGTTAAGCCTTCGGTGTGAGGGATGTGAAGCCCTCGGTGTTTGAACGATGTGAAGCGTTCAAGGTGTGAACGATGTATGTCGTTCGATTGAGTAACCACTACTCGACTCGTGTATCTATACTATCTTAAGTTTACAATATTTCTCTAGCTATGAATACACTTCAATTGTCTAGAGAGAATAATGAAACTATATGACTTCAAGCATAAACAATTTCAACACGATTTTATATAGCCAAGACTTAACCCGAAAAGTATTTGCAAAAACCTTTAAAAAAACGTGAATTAATTTTGCAAAAGAGAAAATGTGTTTCAAAGTCGTAATTTGAAAATGAGGAAAAACGAAGTATTTATAGATAAAACATTTTCTTTAAGAAGGGAAATATGATTATCATAATTGATGCACTTCCCTTATTTAAATAAAATATGATATCTTTAAAGGATACCAATCAATCAAGATAATATTGATTGGTGAGATACCAATCAATTAAGATAATGCTGATTGATGAGATACCAATTAATCAAGATAATATTTCTAAGTTTCCTTTGTTAATGATTTTCTAATATCTTTAAAGGATCAAGATATTTTTGAGAATCATTTATTTTGAAAACTTTTATTCTCTTGATAGATAGTTTCCTCTTTTATATTATCTTTTCCAAAGATTAGATTTTGACAAAAATCAGCGGGATATATACGTTTTATTTTTGGTTTTAAATCTTGGCCGATCGTGTGTAATTATTTTACTATGGTTAGTATAACCTTATTCAAGGTTATACTATCCTTGTCATGCAATTTCTTCATTCTCTTTACATGTATGATCCTATGCCTTCATCCAACTTTGTACTTCTAGTCCGGGTGTGTTCTTTAAGCTTTTGCTCCTCCTATTCCTGTATAAATCATCCTGATCTTTCACAACAATCACGTTACTTAGAAATAGTTAAATCGTTGATATAATCAAAACTCCTACGGCATGCAATCCAAGGTCCAACAGAACGTGAGGAAGAAAAAGTACATCATTTCCTCATGGGCCTCGACACGGGTCTCTATGGTCATATTCGATCGAATTTGTTGATGGATGACGAAATGGCTTCGTAAAGTAGGGCTTACGCTCTGGTATTGAGGGAAGAGCGGCATAAAGCCGTGACATCAGGCCAAGAAGAGACAATTGAAGCGAATGCTGCCATGGCTACCAAAATCACAGAAGGTTACACTCGGGGTCGACGCACTGACAGTGCACCAGAAAAGGTGAGAAAGATATTTTTTATTGTGAGCATTGTGGTAAGCCTTGGCACACTGAAGAGAATTGTTGGAATAAACCCAGGAATCAGAACCGAGGAAGAGGACGAGGACGGCGTGGCGGAAGAGGAAGAGGCGGCCGTGGTAACCACCAGAGAGCCAATGCCGTAGGAGTAGCAGATGAATGAGGTCATGGCAGTGATGGTTCAGGTTTAACCTTGGACGAATTGACGCAACTCCGTACCCTCCTAGCCAAAAGCGAAGGTAGTAAGAACACAGGTATTATCAATAATAGTTGTAATAGTTGGCTTCTTGACAGTGGTGCTTCGCATCACATGACGGGTCGACGAGAATTACTAACAAATTTACGAAGCCTAAAGCCGTCTACAGTAGGATTTCCAAATGGTTCTAAAATTGTGGCCCATGAACATGGAACGGTTAACTTGTGCGACAACTTTGTGCTTCATGATGTTCTTTATGTTCCGTCCTTGACTTGCAATTTGATCTCAGTCCAACAATTAATCAAAGAAAACAATTGCGTAGTAACCTTTTTTGTTGACCATTGTGTAATACAGGACCTGTCTACGAGGATGAAGATTGGACGGGGTGAGCATGAAGACGGGGTCTATTATTTCAAGATGAGTCGAAATCAAATAGTTGCCCGGATGTGTACTGATGGTGATTCGCGTCTTTGGCACAAGCGACTTGGTCATCCGTCTGCCAGTATTTTACCCCTTTTCTCTAATTTGCTTGGTTTTAATTTATCTTGGAACTCAAAAGACGTTTGTGATCCGTGTTGTCATGCTAAACAAACACGATCCTCTTTAATTTTAAGTTGAATAATAAGCATAATAATTCTTTGTTTGGTCTCATCCATTGTGATATATGGGGTGCTTACCATGCTAAAAGTTTGAATGGTGCAAAATATTTTCTCACTATTGTAGATGATAAAAGTAGAGCCATTTGGGTTTATCTTATGAAAGACCGAGGTGAGGTGAACCAATTACTCGTTAATTTTTTCAACATGGTTAAAACCCAGTTTGATAAACATGTTAAAATTATGCAAAGCGATAATGGTACAGAATTCCTGTCGGGACCTTTAAAGGAATATTACAATGAACATGGGATTGTCTTTCAAACTAGCAACATTGACACCCCTCAGCAAAATGGGAGAGTAGAGCGAAAACATAGACACATTTTAGAGAAAGCTCGAGCTCTCCGTTTCCAAGGTAATTTACCTATTGAGTTTTGGGGGGAGTGCGTTGTCACTGCTGCGTACCTAATAAATCGAACACCCACCCATGTCTTAAATGGACTAACACCCTACGAAGTGTTGTATGGTAACAAGCCGAACCTCGAAAACGTACGAGTCTTTGGAAGTCTATGTTATGTGCACAATAAAGAAAGACCGAAGGACAAATTCAAAGAGAGAGGTACACGTTGTGTTTTCGTGGGATACCCGGCAAGTAAGAAAGGGTGGAGAGTATATGACCTTAAACGGAGACGAGTTTTCGAGAGTAGAGATGTGATTTTTTATGAGCATATTTTTCCCTTCATTGACATTCGTACTACTCATGAAAGTGATGAGGGAGATGGGTCCAACATGACACAATTAGAAGATCCACATAATTATTTTTTGGAAGCAAGCACCGTTGAAAATGAGGAGTGCAATCAGGAGGTTTCAAAAGAAAATGAAAACATCACCACTGATGTCAAAGACAAGGAACATGATGAGAATCTTGATAAGAATGACGAAGGGAACCAAGAAAATGTTGAGAACAACCAAGCAAACAGTGACGATGTGGTGCCAATGGGACGTGGTGCACGGGATAAATTTGAACCACATTGGAAGAAGGATTATATTTGCAAGTCGACCCGAATTATAGACCCCGCAACTTCACAGCAAGCTCACTCCATTCAATCAGACTCCACAAAGAAAGGTACTTGTTACCCCTTGGTTAATTACATTACTACGCATTGCTTTTCTAATACTCACAAACGTTTTTTGAGTAAGATTGACAAGATTGTCGAGCCTTACCATTATGTTGAAGCAGCATCCGTACCCGAGTGGCGAGAGGCAATGTGGCAGGAGTATAAAGCACTTGAACATAACGGTACATGGACCGTAGTGCAATTACCAAAAGGCAAACGACCCATTGGGTGTCGATGGGTCTACAAAGTGAAGTATAAAGCAGACGGCACCATTGAAAGATACAAGGCACGCCTCGTAGCTCAAGGTTACACGCAAATCGAGGGGGTCGATTACCATGAGACTTTTGCCCCGGTTGCGAAAATGACGAGTGTGAGATGTTTGTTAGCTGTTGCCGTTGCAAAGGGTTGGTCTATTGCCCAATTAGACGTCAACAATGCGTTTCTTCATGGAGATTTGAATGAAGAAGTTTATATGAAGATGCCACCCGGTTTTAATAAGGAAGGGACGAACAAAGTTTGTAAACTCAAAAAGTCCTTATATGGTCTCTGTAGACACCCGCATTTTGACCGCCAGGTGTCTATGGCAGTTTCCAAAAAACACCCGATGATGATCGGACGCTAACATGTTTCTACGCGCTCGGATACGGGCTCAAATCCATTAATCGCTGGCTAACACACTTACAGAGTACAAATATCACAAAATCAACCTCGAATCCAGGCCCGGTGGATCATTCCGAGTCAAACAAGACTAATTTGGGTCAAAACCGACACCGAAAATAAAACCGACTTTTAGCGACCAGATTAAAACCCGGTCAAAGCCGTTTCCGACTAGCTCACCCACGGTCCACCTTCAAACGGGCCATCAAATCAAGTCCGTCAATGCACAAAACCCTAGACACCAAGGTGCCCTAGCCTTGCCTATATAAGCAACCCCCATGCACACATCTTCAACACTTTTTGACAACTTCTCACAACCCTAAAAACCCTAGTACACTCTAGGACAATCATCTACACATCACAAAAAAAACCCTAATTATCTACAACCCTAGCAATCTACACCCTACACACATACATACTACGTCGTCTACGAACCCTAGAAAAACCCTAGGAAATCGACCTTAGCAAAACCCTAAACCTAGTTTTAGGAAATTCTACCCGAGCCACCACAACTTAGCCTCCATACACCTCGAAGACTCCCGTGCCATAGCCGCGTTTACGAGCCTTAATCCGAGACAGAAACATGTAGGTTGAAGGTGACAAAACCCCCTTTCTTCTTTCTTTCCTCTCTTCTCCGTTTTTTTTTGTGTTATTATTACTACTACTACTACGTATGATAATTATTATTATTATTATTATTATTATTATTATTATTATTATTATTATTATTACTACGTATTATTACGTATTATTATTATTATTACTATTACGTATTATTATTATTATTATTATTATTATTATTACTATTACGTATTATTATTATTATTATTATTATTATTATTATTATTACTACGTATTATTATTATTATTATTATTATTATTATTATTATTTCGTATTATTATTATTAGTGTTACGGTTGTTTTGTCATTATTATCGCGCATTCATCATTCTTCCTCGTTTTTTTCGTTTTTTTATTATTTTAGTCATCGCATCATAATATCTATAATATCTTTAGTATTAAAATATTAAAATACTCATTGATTTGTGTCGAGTAAGAAGGATATCGGGATAAGAAAACACGAACATACAAGTGTACTGCACACAGCGTTGACGGTCGCTTATCCCGGTACCCCGATTATTTGATTATTGAGATGAGTCAACTTAAACAAGATTCCGTTATTACTTCTCGTTATCATCATCAATTTTGCATTCATCAATTTTCTAAAGTCAATTTTTAATAAGGGTCGAAACCCGTTGACACGGATCCGACATCACAATCCCTAGGGATTTATTTCGATGTCGGAAAAGTCGAGGGAATCAAGTTTTTTTATTATTCAAGTAAAGCGTCGATTTTAGATTCGATACCAATTCCATAATTGGATATCGAATCTAACAATCAAGTCATATGAATTAATTAACGTGATTTATTCATATCACGATAATTAATTCAAAGCGACTAAAATTAATCCATCCTTTTTATTTTTCACTCTAAATATCCCATATCGATTCAATAATCGAATATGGGATAGGATGAGTATTCAATTTTAGAAACGGGTATAAATTCAACAATATTTATATTCGGTTCAACAAAATTCGCGATTTATAAAAAACCAAGTCGAACATAAATTGTGCAATATTTATGTCCGATTATCAAAAATCAAAAGCAATTTCAAAGTCAACAATTAAATAGCAAACGAACCAAGTTCGTACAGGTGCCACTCGACCGAGTGCCTTAGTCACTCGATCGAGTGACACCCTAGAATCGAGTCAGAATGCTAATTATGACCACCACTAGATCGAGTCTCACAGTGACTCGGTCGAGTGGCCATGTACTCGACCGAGTTGGTCAATAACTCGGCCGAGTACGGTCATAAACGCAAAACAGAAATCTTTTTTAAAGGTCTACTCGATCGAGTCTATTGACCACTCGATCGAGTGACCACATAATGACTAAAATGCAAGTCGTACATTATTCTATTTTGCGAACTCGGTAGTAATTTATGATTTAGGTCAACACGTGTTTAATCAATCATGTGTATTACTATCTTTTCAAACCATGCATCTCATATTTGCACCTTTTCATCTCATCTCATATTTACATAAACCGTTATTATTCGTTATATCATTACATCGTTTACTAACGCGTTTGTTATTTCTTTTGCCAATTTAATTATTGTTCGTTTATTGTACTAAATGAACCCGCATGCTAAAATACAACTTGGACGTTAATTTTAGTTGCATTAAATTGACTTAGAAACCCTTTCAATTACATTCGCATGTTTAGGGAAAATAAATCTTTGCATATCATTTTCCCGTTTTACTAGCACGCGTATTAGAAAGTCATTCGAGTTCTTAGTAGAGGCCGTTAATGTGCGGGCGGGGTTGGGTGTCCTTTGTGGGCTTCCCAACACGTACCCTCACCCCTTACTCAGAACCTCGGTTTCTGGATGCCCGAAACCGTTGGCGCACGAGAGTCATTCAATATACGATTAACCGCTCAAGTCGGCATCTATATCGATATGCAAAGGGACGAGCCCAATAAACTCTGACATCGGAAATGGGCCGTATTTTGTATACGGCCCACTACGACATAGAGTGGGCTCGAACGGTTCCGAATAACCATAAAATTCGGTGGCGACTCCACATAGACCTAAATTTCAATTCGATCCTTCTCATATGGAGATTCATTCGCCTACCCAAACCCGCGCGTGGCCGCGTCGGGGTGGACCTATGTCATGTCCACAGTCTCAAACAAGCCTCGAGAAATTGGTTTGAAAAATTGACAAAGTCGCTGACAAGGTATGGTTTTGAACAATCTATGGCCGATTACTCTCTCTTTACTTACAACAAAAATGGGGTTTTTCTTGGGGTCCTTGTTTATGTTGATGACATGATAGTTGTAAGTGACAATGAAAATGCAAGTGCACGGCTAAAAGATTTTCTAGACCGTAGCTTTGGGATTAAAGACCTGGGAAGAGTCAAGTATTTCTTGGGAATTGAAGTTGCAACGGGTTCTAAGGGACTATTCCTTAGCCAACGAAAATATGCCATTGACATTGTGAAAGAGGCGGGTTCGGAAGGTGCGAAACCAATTGATACACCCATTCAACCAAATCATGACTTATCTTTGGCAAAGGGACGTCTTTTAAATGACCCGATAAGATATAGACGGTTGGTTGGCAAGCTCATTTATCTAACCATTACAAGGCCTGATTTGATTTACGTAGTACATATCCTTTCGCAATTCGTTCATGCCCCACGACAAGAACACTACGATGCTGTTTTGAGAGCAATTCGTTACATCAAAGGTGCACCTGACAAGGGTATTGTGCTAAGAAAAGAGTGTGATTTTCAAATTAGAGGTTTCTCGGATTCAGATTATGCTAAATGTCCTTTAACACGACGGTCCATAACCGGTTATTATGTGGCGCTAGGGACCTCACCTATTTCGTGGAAAGCTAAAAAGCAAACAACGGTTGCAAGATCTTCAGCGGAAGCCGAATATCGAGCTTTGGCAACCCTTACATGCGAAGTCATTTGGGTAAAGTCATTTCTAAAATCTTTAGGTGTCGATCATGCTAAGCCTATGAGACTCTTTTGTGACAATCGAGCGGCACTACACATAGCGAAAAACCCGGTTTTTCATGACCGGACCAAGCATATTGAAATAGATTGTCATTTCATTCGTCATCATCTAGTCCAAGGCACCATCATCACGTCTCATGTGCGAAGTAAAGAGCAAGTCGCAGACCTCTTTACTAAAGCTTTGGCGGGGAATGCTTTCCGATATCTTCAGTCCAAGTTGGGAGTGACACTTCCAACTTGAGGGGGAGTATTGAGAAGATACATTAGAAAATATTGAAGATATTTTGTGATATGCTAACCATAATTCTAGGTGATATGCTAACTTTTAGTTATTCTGTTTTCCTTATTTAGGAGATACATTAGGAACTAGTTTCTAATATTAAGTCTATGCTTTTGTATATAAGATGATGTACGTAGCCTGTATTAGGTATTCAATCTTTTCAATAATAATCACGTATTCTTCATCTTACTTTTCTTCACCCCACTCCATTAAAATACTCCTCACATATATTCAGCTAGTGGGGCGATAAATAGTTGAAGGAGGGAGTATGTTGCAATTCCAAATAATTGGAAGGAGTACGTCCTAAAGGCGAGACTAATGTGCAAAATAATGGAGTAATCATTAGAATTGATGGAATAAAATAGAACTTGCTACTTGATTAACCGTACCGTACTGGTTGTGGATCGAGAATGTTGAATGTCAAGTTCTTAAGATGCGGTTTTATTTTTTATTTTTCCGAGTAAGAAAGCGAGGTTTAGGAATTTGAGAAGAGAAGTTAAAGTATGAAGAAGCGAGGTTTAGGAATGTCAAGTTCTTTGAGTTTATATAGAATCTCAAGAGCGATTTCTTGGAAATCGTATTTTCCCTAACAATTTTAAAAAATCGTGTTTTGTTGAAAAATCATGTTCGTAAAAAAGATAAACTTTTAAAATTTGTTAGAGAGTATTTTAGTTGAAATTGAATTTTAGAAATAAAAATTAAGGACAAAACTGTTAAAACGTATATAAAATGGGGACGATAGGAGTGCGTGATTCCCATAGGACAAAGAAGAATTTGGCTTAAACTCTTTAAAACATTGACAAAGGTCCCACCAACCTCACTTTTGTCTTTTCCCCTCAAATGATATCTACTTGGCCCGTCATTTGTTTGTGACGGAGATACATACCATCCACGGCTCATTTACAGCTAGAAAAGGGTAAGCGAGATAAAAAAAATTAAAAATCGGCCTCAACACTCTCAAGGGATCAATAATTGTTGCCAATTGTGTTTGATTTCTGGATAAGATAAACAAATGCATCCATAATTATAGCTGCTAATATAAACATATAAATAAATACAATGAACCAATTTATTATATCTTCGTCTACGACTCTACTCCTAATCAAAACCTGATCGAGCACTGGAAATTTGAAACACACTTATGCTATTAATTACCAAGATCGAGTCCAAGACATCCGTAGACCGTAAGTCCACATTTACATATCAATGAATCTAAAAGCTAAGAAAAATCATGCGTAAAAGTGTCCTGTTTCATTGAACAGCTGACATTAATATGGAATGCTACAATCTCTAATCTCCTACTAAAACATCTTAATTTAAAACTCGTTTGATCTTAATAACACTTGAAAGATTTGAATTTGGCGTTCTTTCTTTCCCACCGATTTAATCTTCATCAACTTCGCGCAATTGTTGCGCCTGTTCAATAATCTCATGCCAACTTTCAAAACTCGAATTTGAGGCCTTTTTGCCTCTGCTTGACCCATGTTGACTATCACTATCAGTTTCTTGACGCTCGTCATGTCCGACCCGTTTCCTCCAACCAAAAAATCCTTTCAGAGGGTCAAATACAACGTCCAAAACAAAGTTGATGCAAGAATGACAGTCGATATGCAGCCAATGAGGTCGGATATCAGGAGGTGTAGACTTGGGTGACATATAAGCCAATGCCGCTTGTTTCACCAACGGGTTCTTTATGGATATATCGTGGTCGCTTCCCTTTCGCGGGCTAAGAATTTTCAGCCGCTGCAAGTCACGCAAACTTGTATAAGACACCGGAAATGATTCCGATTGTCTTTCCATAATATTGACTGATGTTATTGGGTGGGTTGTTGTTGTTGTTCCGGTAACGCGTCGTGAATTTATGTGGAAATCATTATCATGTTCTACTAATCAAGTGAGTTTTGGGGAAAAAAAATCAGGGAGATATGAACATTAATGACTAGTCGATGGAATTATATAATTTAGTTGGATGATCGATTTTATTTACTTAAAGGGCGATAAAGAATGTGGTTATGATTAACATTGTCTAGAAGAGTACTTAAAGAAAAATATAATTAATGCTTCCCATAATAATAAGATAATCATCAAAATACTACTGTACAAATTAACATTTTGGTAATTACATGCTATGTATTAGATATTTTAGTCTAATTTAAGAGTAACATGTGCACTAGGAAGTTATTGTTATTCAGAGAATCAAAGGTGATGTTATTGAGGCGATAAAAAATTGTAGAAAGAATGGTGAACGGACACCTTTGGGCCTAGAATTTACTAATGCTTGTATTTTAGTGTGTAGACACCTGCATTTTGAGTTTTTGACTGCCACGTGTCTATGGTAGTCTTCGAAAAACACCCGATGATGATCGGACGCAAACGTGACTTGGTACACTCAGATTTGGGCTCGGAATAAATAATATCCGACATGGACTTTTAGCGGAGTAAAAATCTCACAAAACAGACCTCAAATTCAGGCCCAGTGGGTCGTTCCGAGTCAAATAAGACTAATTTGGGCCAAAACCGACACCAAAGATAAATCCCGTCTTTTGGCGACCGGGTCAAAACCCGGTCAAAGACGAAACCGTCTCATAAACCAGCCAAGTTCAGCTGGCGCACAAATCAGAATTCAAAAAAACCAATCAAAACAACAAGATCAATTCTTTCCTTATTTGTCTCGCCCACTTGATCCACTCGATCGAGTTGATTGACCCACTCGGTCGAGTGGAGCGCCTTAAACCGGGTTTGACCCGTTTGCAAGGGCACTCGATCGAGTGCACTAGGGCCACTCGATCGAGTGCCCCTATGTCGTGGGAAACGCCTATAAATACCGCTTCACCCCCATGCATTTCACAACTTTTTGACATATATTTTGCCCTACATCTTCAGCCTTAATACACCCTATACACTCTATACCTCAACCCTAAGCCATACTAGCCACAAAACCGAGCCTTGTCCCTCGATAAACCGACGCAACACACACACACCACAACTCGCGTACATCCTCGATACTCCGGCGTCCCGTCGCTATTTACGAGTCCATTTCCGAGGCCTATACCTAGCATGTATGTTGAGGGTGTCCTAAACCCCATCTCGATCCCTTCTATCTCGTCTCTTTGTCATTTATTTTATCGTATTTTGTATAGTAATCATAATCGTAGTAACACTAACACTAACACTACACTAACATTATTATACTTTTTGCATTTTCATTATTGTATCATCTTTTTATTACTAATATCGTTATTATACCGTGTATACGTAAACTAGTATCAAAATCCGGTTTTAAATCCGTTTGACTACGATGTTTGCCTAAAGTCCGTCTAATCCCTTTACGAGCAACAACGGAGGTGGAGCCCTTTCGAGGAGCCTCGCCCCAACGTACTCAAGGGCGTGACGCGATTGCAAACGGTCGTAGTTGAACGTATTTAATCCCATTTATATAATTGGTACGAAACCCGTTGACACGAAAACCGACATCACATAACCCGAAAGGGTTAGTTTCGATGTCGTGACGTAGAGGGACATCTTTCGTTACTAATTCAAATCTTCTAGTATAATGATAAACATTTTCCTAAAACTCCAATAGCGGTATTATAATCGTTCATACACGATTATAGTACCGGAGGCCGAGTTGAATACAAATCGTGCGATATTTGTATTTGATTTGGCCGACCATCGATTTCAAGTCATAAAACAAAACGAGTTATCACTCGTACAGAGTCTACTCGACCGAGTACATATGCTACTCGATCGAGTAGCACCCTAAAAAATGGGCAGTAGCCACGTAAAAGGCGCACTCGACCAAGTCACACCACGACTCGGTCGAGTGGGTCCTGTAACCCATAAAACCGAGGGGTTTGACACACATTTCAAGCCCCGTCCTTTTATCGACTTTAGTCATCACGTGTAAAGACTATCACGTGATCTTCCTATTTTCAAAACCATGCACATCACGACACGTAGAACGATCTTGATCAATTTTTGACATGATAAGTCGGGACGAGACTACGGAATACGAGATCGGGCTAGCAATATGCCATAGTCTCATGTTTCCGTCCTTCGTTTGATGTACAACATAATGTGCATTTAATCGGGGTAGTCCATTTACATATTTTGCGGTCTAGTTTACATACGGGTCCGTTCCTATCATTGTATCGCGATATTTTTTTTATTTTGATTATTATTTTACGTAATGTTGTATTGTGAATTCCGGGTTGTATTTCCGCCCGTGTAACTTGTACGTTATTTTTTATTTCCTTTCGAGCTTTATTTATTTATATGCTTTACGCTTTATAAATGAACCTCGCATGCTAAATCACTTCGACCATAACTAAGATGCATTAAATGACGTAGCAAATCAATAATTCACATGCTTAGCCCGAAAACGCTGTTTGCATATCATTTAATTATTTTACTAGCGCGCGTACACGAACACGAACGATGTCTTAGTAGAGGCCGCCATGTGCGGGCGGGGTTGGGTGTCCTTAGTGGGCTTCCCAACACGTACCCTCACCCCTTACTCAGAACCTTAGGTTTCCGGATGTCCGAAACCCTTGGCGCACGAGAGTCATTTTATATACGAAAGTCGGTGTAAACGGTATCGGTATAACAATGCAAAGGGACGAGCCCCATAAACTCTGAAATCGAAGTGGGCTTACTTTGTGTGTAGCCCATGACGACATAGAGTGGGCTCGTATGGTTCCGAATAACCACAAAATTCGGTGGCGACTCCATTTTGACTTAAATTTCGAACCCGAGAACAATCTCACCACGAGATTCATTCGCTTACCCAAACCCGCGCGTGGCCGCGTCGGGGTGGACCTACGTCATGTCCACAATTTGGCGACTCCGCTGGGGATACCTGATGTACCACATGTCATCGGGGTTCCTAGGGTGAGACTCGAAGAGAAATCGTTCGTAGATTAGTGTGCGCGCATTAGTTTAATGATTCATGCATAACCCAAATTTTGCCCGGGTCGGTTACTTGTGACCGACGTCCCACTATACCACGGTGCATTCCTACATGGGTGCGCTAAAGACATCGATGGTGGAACTTGTCTCGGTTTCGCGGCATGTCCTAAGACCAACTCGGCTTAGGGAGTCCGTCCATCACACGAGAAAGCCATCGTTGTTGGTATAGACCCTATTTTGACCGACCGAGACTTACTGTAAAGCATACATGAGCGTCGTTATAATGCTTGTTTGACTACATGCTACTTGGTTTCCGTGTCAATTTTCAAAAAAAAACCGTCATTTCAAAAATTGCATCTTTCAAAAAAACTGAAATACTGTCCATTTCGGGACCCGTCTTTCCAAAACGCCCAAATTTGAAAAAACCCGAAATGCTGCCCATTTCGGGACTCGCCTTTTCAAAATATCCAATTTTCAAAACTCGGAATGCCACCGAAATTTAGGATCAACGATTTGACTCAAAATATCCTTTTCTTTAGTCGGCATGCTGTTGTAGACACCCACATTTTGACCGCCAGGTGTCTATAGCAGTTTCCGACAAACACCCGATGATGATCGGACGCAAACATGCTTTAAATACTCAGAAACGGGCTCAAAATCATTGGCATTTGGCTTGGGCTCATTATAGAGTACATATCTCACAAAACTAACCTCAAAATCAGGCCCAGTGGGTCGTTTCGAGTCAAATAAAACTAATTTGGGTCGATTCCGACACCGGGGGTAAAACCGTCTTTTTGCGACCGAGTCAAAACCCGTCAAAATTATTTCCGAGGCACGTGAGTCAGCCATGACACCTCACACGGCTGATTCGAACTTTAATCCTACAAAAAATCAGCTTCTCAAAATATTAAACAAATCCGTTTGAGGATAGGATTCGATCTCAAGTAGGAATTCTATCCGGAAACCGAATCAGATATCGGCCGAGCACCAAATACTCGGCCAAGACACCCAAATCAGCCGAAATTTCCTCAAATCAGCCAAGATTTTGGCTTCTCCACCAAGCAACGGAATTTGCATTACTTTCGAACTCTTGCATTTCCTATCCAAAAACCGATTCAAACACTCGGCCGAGCAGCCCTCTACTAGCCGGTTCCCTTTCTTCCTTCACAAGAAAGCGGAATCCTCATTCCTTTCGAATTCTTACGTTTCCTATCTTAAACGGTAGTTCAAACTCTCCTAGCCAAGGTCGGGAATTCCCTATAAATAGCCCCTTGCACACACACTTTTACACAATCAATTGGCATCAACAATCAATTAACATTCATTATCAATTAGCATCTACAATATTCATTCACATCGACACTCACAAGCATAAAAACTTAACATCGAGAAACCGATATTGCAAACCCGAAGGAAACCGGCCCTATACCCGACACCCTTCACGACCAAACTGAGCCACCATAACTCACCGACATCTACTCGACGCTCTTGTGCCCAAGCCACGTCCCGACGAGCCCCGATCCGAGTAAACAGAAGCATGTAGGTTGAGGGTGTACCAAACCCGACTTCTCCTTCTTCTTCCTTTCTCTTCTTCTTCCTTTCTCTTCTCCTTCCCGTTTTTTAAGGGTCTTGTGTCGGTCCTTTATTTACGGGTCTTTCGTCATTTATTTTATTTTATTTTTATTTTCTAATATCGATATTATTAAAAACTATCTTCATATATCGAACATTCTTAAAAATATGATATCGATTCTCTATAATCGATTATTGTATCAAAAAGAATTATATTAAATCTCGACGATGTTAAAAATCGTTACATCTTTTTTTTTTTCAAACTTTTTTTCACAAAACTCTTTTTAATTCATTCCGAATATTCGATATCGATTTTATAATCGAATATCGGATACGACGAATATCGAAAACATAAATCGAGTATAAATTAATTCGTATTTATACGCGATTTATCAAAATTAGCAATTTCGAACAAAAAAATAAAATCGGACAGACCCGCACGCGAGTCGCGCCACCACCAGGCGACTCGCGCACAGGTCTGAAATCCGAGTCGTTTTTTTTAGCTTTCTTCGTTCGTTTTATTTTATTTATTCTACGAAACGATTTCAAAATTTACATCTTTTCTAAAACTATTCCGAATATTTGATATTGATTTCGTAGTCAACTATTAAATATAACGAATATCGAAAATATTAGATCGAGTGCGAATTATGCAATATTTGTACGCGGTTTAATAAAAACGTCGAGTCTTCGAAAATTGTCTCAAAAAATCAGACCGACACGCGACTCGCCGGCATCCCGGGCGAGCCGCGCGGCCGGCTGCCTCGACGCCCCTTTTTCTCGTTTTTTTATTATTTTTCGAACTTCATTTTTTATATAAAACATCGTTTTTAACAATATTTTCCAGATTTTGATTAATGTTTTTTTTTTTGATCTCGTATATTTATTTGCTATATTATTTTCACAAATCGATACTAACTCGTTTGTTCATCTTTTGTAGCAAATTCATTATTTTCATCTTTTGTTTTATTATACTAAAACGAATCTCACATGCTAAAATTCAACTTTGACGTTAAATTTTTCATGCATTAAAACCGACTTAGCAACCCATTCAATTCCTCGCATGATTAGGAAAACAATGTTTGCATATCATTCATCGTATTACTAACGCGCGTATTAAAACATCATTCGATATCCTAGTAGAGGCCGCTAATGTGCGGGCGGGGTTGGGTGTTCTTAGTGAACTTCCCAACACGTACCCTCACCCCTTACTCAGAACCGTGGTTTCCGGATGTCCGAATCCATTGGCAACGAGAGTCATTCAATATACGATTAACCGCTCAAGTCGGCATCGGTATCGATATGCAAAGGGACGAGCCCAATAAACTCTGACATCGGAACTGGGCCGTATTTTGTATACGGCCCACTACGACATAGAGTGGGCTCGAACGGTTCCGAATAACCATAAAATTCGGTGGCGACTCCAACTTCGATTTAAATTTCAATTTGACTATCTCATATGGAGATTCATTCGCCTCCCCAAACCCGCGCGTGGCCGCATCGGGGTGGACCTATGTCATGTCCACAATTTGGCGACTCCGCTGGGGATAAGCTGATACGTTACTAACCTTCAGCATCCTCAGGGTGAGACTCGAATAGAAATCGTTTGACTAGTACAATACGCGTTTTAGTTTTATGGTTCATGCATAACCCCATATTTTCCCGGGCCGGTACTGGTGACCGACGTCCCACTATACTATCGATGTAGTCCAAATTGGATATGTCGAAGGTGTCCATTAGCCGATTCGTATGGGTTTTACGGCATGTTCTAAGCTCAACTCGACTTAGGAAGTCCGCCTCGATTCTCGATAGGCTGTGTACACTGGTATAGACCCTTTCAGACTGACCGAGACTTAGAATTACAGCATACATGGCGTCGTTATACTGTTTCCATGACTACGTGCTACCTGATTTACAAGTCTTTTTCAAAAACCGTCATTTTTTTTTTCCAAAAATTGCATCCTTTTCAAAATATCCAATTTTCAAAACCCGGGACATATACCAAATTTAGGATCCACGATTTTACTCAAAATAGCCTATTTTTAGCCGGTATTATGCCCATTTCAAAACTCGAAAATATTTTCGAACTTTCAAACCCGCTCCCCGGTCCGCCTTTCCGTTTTCTTTTTCGAAAAAAAAAGGGGCCGGGCTCCTCTCCCCGATTTTACTCGGGCTTTCAAAAATCAATTTCAAAACCTTCCTCTTTTTAGGACTTCCCGTATTTAGCAGTGTCGGGCCGTGTCATAAATCGTCAAGGTCTTCTAGCGTCGAAACTCCGTCAATCTTATATCACGGATTTCCTCCCTATCCCTGTCCGCCTTATTATACTAAGGCAAGACCCACCTACGTAGGACATACTCCTACAAGGGTTGGCCCGTCTACACAATCGAGTCCAAAGTCTGGGGAATGTCTCACGTGGACCTCCTTTCGAACAGGGCCTAGCCCACTCGGCTGGATCCTAAAGGAGGCCCACCTTTCACAAGTCACCCGTGTAACACCCCGTTATTTTCCGAGTCACTTATAAAACATTATTTTCTATTTTATTTAAATCGGGTTTTTAAGTTGGAAAAAAAATATTTTCAAGGTCGTTATAAAAATCAAAAGTATTTTTTTTGAGTCATCATAAAGTGAATGAATTTTGTACTCCTTTTAAAAGTGGAACGTTAAGTTCTAAACCGATTTGATTTCAGTTGGACTTCGACTCAAAGTCAAAGAGAAAAAAAAGAAAAAAAGAAAAAGGAAAAAAATATATATCCTATACTAATTAAACCCCCACACCCGTGTCCCTTTTCCCTATTACCCATCACCCTTATTTTTTTCTAATTCTTCATCTCTGCCGCTTAATACTACTCCCTTATGTTCCTCGTTTCTCCAATTGTCATGGGAAAATCGATTCTTGATCGTTACTTACTCTAGCACGTTTTTGTCCTTCATCAAAACTGTAAGTATCGATTTTATTGAAGATCTTTTATTTACTTTTTTATTTATTTATATAAATCGAGTTGTGTGAGTAAGTCTTATAAGTGTTACTAAATCAGGTCCAAAATTTATGGGTCTTATTAGTTGGGAGTGTTTCTATTGTTCTTGGCTGTCGAATTGTGACGGAACGAAGGGTTGTATTTGATGATATGATTTCGGCTATTGTTGGAGAGTACGACTTAATTTAGGCGGTGATTAGAGTCATTAGTCAATGATTAATGGTCAATAACTTAAAGGTACATGGATTGAGACGTTGGGTGGCTGTAATTGAAGAAAGGCAATAGAATGGTAGGGGTTGTCGTACGTTTTTTTTAGAGATCTGTACATGGACATGTAGGTAGTGTCATATTGGTGTGGATTTTACGGATTTTACTATAATTCATATTAATGTAATAGGTAATGGTAATGTCATATTCCAGAGAGTGGGATAATTCATGTTAATGAGACATACGGATTTCACGGAGGGAATAGTAGGAATTCATATTTGTAGGCTCTACACTAGCAATATGTGGATAAATTAAGGGTTTCTATTGTCATAATATATTTGGAGTTTAGACTTGAGACGGGTTCATTTGGGTCATTTAAGATAGTTATATTCAGAGTACTCCGTATAAATTAGTTGGATTACTTGTGGGACGAGAATTCATATGAATTATAGTACTAAGTTGGCGTGTAAGTTTGGGTCGTCTTAACGTCATTTGGTCAATTATTGAATCATTTATATTACTCGTATTTGTAGCTTGTGAATTCGAGGAGAATGAATTATCGGAGTAATATTAGTTGAGTGTTGATCGTCTTGAGAGGTAAGGACGTTTTACCCTTTTCACATTTAAGTAAAGAACATGTTCGGTTCAAATTATATTTTTAAAAGCGGTTTTATAAATTATTTTGTCAATGGTGAATTTTTATGATACTCGTAATATTTTGAATATTGAACTTGTGACATGAGTCACATATTGGTATCGTTTCGGTAAAAAATTTTGGAAATTATAACAGACTCTGGGAGCTCTATTGGTCTAGTTGGTTTAAGGTGCGTTTACGACGTTCCTGGGACTTCGTCCCGAAACTGAACTCTTGGCCCGAGTTATATTTGAGTGGGGTAACCGGCCCCCACTTGCTAGGGAGTTAGACTTTCTCCTTTGGCAGAATCATCCTACTGACTGTCCAAATGCGAGAGGTGCGCACTATATAAGTCGAACTAAGCACAGGTGATACCTCTAGACCGTGCAAGGGTAGGACCTTGGCACACAGGTGGTGAAAAATATATTGGTTGGTTTTGATTTTGACTACGATGTTTTTAAAGTATTGTGGTTTGGTTTCGAGACGGTGGATTTTAACTATGGATTCAGTTTACTACAAATTATAATTATTGTGTACGTTTTCATTATATTATACTTTTACTCAGCTTTGCTGACGTCCTTTTATTTTGGGTCGTTCCCCCGCTGGAACCTGTACCTATTTGTGTTTTGGGTACAGTTGATAGGTACACTTAATATGCTGCATGGGTGCATTTGGTTCGGGATGCTGAGCGAGGAAGAATTTTATTATTTAACATTTACCTCCGAACTATTTATATTTATGTTGAATTTTGGTTTGAAGTTGTTTTAAACCGTTTTGAATTTTGTGGGACTTAAGTCTTCCGCTGCAACGTTTCTATTTAAAATTAACTATCGAATTTATATTTCTTTTAATTCATATACTCACTATTCTTTTGCCTTGCATTTGGCCTTGTGAGCTAAGTGCGGAGTAACGACTTTAAATTTTCCTATTTTACTCTTCTATTTTGGTCGCGAAAATTTAGGGCTGTTACAGTTGGTATCAGAGCAATAGGTTTTTCCGAAATGTTTTGCAAAATTTGAAATGGTTTAAAAAAAAATATTCATCTTTATATTCGAAATTATTATTTAAAAAAAAAATTAACTTTGCCTTTTGGATAAAATTGAGTGTTGGGTGGATTGGGTGCATTGCATACGCATGAATTATTATGTTTTTTTTTACATATGAATTATTATGTTTATATTTATATTAGTCATGCTATATATTTGTTATGCTTTAGTATTATTACCCCTACTTTATTGAACTGCGATAGAGGTGAGCTTTACTTACGTTATTATTTGGGATAGAACCATCTTATGCCTAATTGTAATGAGATATCATTTATTGGAATTTGGGAAGCTTTATGTCTTGAATAAAGAGGATCGAAAATTGAGAATATATAGATTGTTTTGGATAATTTCTAGTGACTCTATTTCAGCCCATGTTTTGTTGATTGTGGTGCATCTCACTCTAGTGGAAGATGTTTGTGGACGAAAGGAGCGTAGAACTTAGTGAAATTGAGGATATTTTGATTTTTGTCATGTCATTTGGGACTTAGTAAACCATAAATGGATGTATAAGGATGTGTGTGTTTATTGGTGATCATGATTTGGAAATAGACTTGTTAGAATTCCTATTACATTACTTTGATGTGATTTTGAGGATGGATTGACTAAAATTTCATCGGGCTAATATTGATTATGGACATAGGAAAATTTTCTTTGGAGGATCTAAAAATTTGAGAGTATCTTATAGGACATAGTTTATTTAGCTAGAGGAGCTTAGATGATTTTGTGTCATATAAGGGATTTGAGTATTGAATATCTCGACTTTGAAGGTTGAATACCTTGACTTGAGTGAAGTTCATGTGGTGAGTGAGTTTGTTGATTTGTCTTCCGAGGAAATACCGGGAAAGTCTCATGTTAGAGAAGTTGAGTTCAAAATCAATCTAGTGTCAGGAACGGGTCCAATTGTTAAATCACCATACCGTATGGAACCCTTATCAATGCTAGAACTTAGGAAACAACTAGACGAACTGATGGAAAAAAAGGATAATTTAGGCATAATGTGTCGCATTGGGGTGCCTCTAATTGATTTGTGGAAAAAGAAGGATGAAACGTCAAGGTTGCGTATTGATTATCGAGAATTGAAACGAGTTACTATTAAGAATATGTATCCCTTACCTACGAATCTAGGATTGAGTATTTATTTGACCAGTTGAAGGAAGCCTATGTTTTCTCTGAAATTATGATTTTTGGAACCATCAATTAATGATAGTGTTTGAGGATATACCTAAGACTACATGTTCTGCTAGATATGACCATTGTGAGTTTACTATGATGCCTTTTGGGTTTGACTAGTGCACCTGATGTTTTTATGGATTTAACGAACCGAACCTTGAGCACTTACCTAGATAATTTTATTGTGATATTCATTGATGACATAGTGATTTATTCAAATAATGAAGAAGAGCATGAGGAACATTTATGAATTGTCTTAATTAGGTGTCTTGAGAGGAAAGTAGTATATGCTAAATTTTCAAGGTGTGATTTTTGGCAAGCTCGAGTAATTTTTTTTGGGCATATTATATGTAAGGATGGAGTGTTAGTAGATCCTGCTAAGGTTAAAGTTGTTAAGGAGTAACCTAGAACCAAATCTGTGACTGAAATTCATAATTTTTTTCTTGGGTTTAGAGGTTACTATAAGAAGATTAGTGAATGATTTTTCCAAAATAGATAGATCAATGACCACAGTTATGAGAATTTTATTGGGATGAGAAGTGTGAGGAATCATTTCGAATTTTAAAGGAAAGTTTGACCACTGCTTAGGTGTTGGCCTTACCGGATGAAAATGAAGCTTATGAAGTTTATACATATGCATTTAAAGAATGGATTAGGCAGTTGAATCGTTATGGAAAAATAAAAATTCCCTACTTATGATATGGAGTTAGCAACCGTAGTCGTTACCTTGAGAATTTGGAGACATTATCCGTTTGCTGTACCCTTTAAGGTTTTTATGATCATAAAGGTTTAAGATATATATTTACCCACTAGGAGCTAAACGTGAGATAAAGGAGCTGATTGGATTTGGTTAAGGACTATAAGATCGAGATTCAGTATCAGGTGGGAGATGCCAATGTAGTGGCCGATGACTTGAGTAAATTTTTTTTCCCATAAAAAAAAACGTTAGTGATACACCGTGATAAGCCGAGGGAAAAGTTTCTGATATTTGGGATGAAAATGGTAAATTAGTAACCCCGTCTAGTGTGTTATATGTTGAGAGAGAATTGATGAGTGTTATTAGAGAGTTATAAGGTGGTGATAAATTTTTCTAGGATAAGTTGGTTGGTGAATGAGTCCGCTTTATCAAGCGCGATGAGAATGAATTAAGTGTTGAGATAGAATTTGCGTATCTAACCACAAGGAATTAAAGGAAAATATATATTATGTTTATTTGGGAGGTGATAAAATGCATGCGGATTTGAAATTAGGATTTTGATGGTCTAGTATTAAGAAACAAATTCCAGATTGTGGTTCGATGCTTGATATGTCAGAAGGGTAATGAGTGAACATAGGACACCTTAGGGAAAACTACAACCTTTAGAAGTTCCCGAGTGAATGTGGAGTTTAATCTTTATGGATTTTATAGTTGAATTGTTAACGGAAAGGTAATAATTTGATTTGGGGTTATAATTAATAGGTTACCTGAGAGTGCACATTTTATTCCAATGAAAGATACATGAGAGTAGAAGCAACTTGTGGATGGTTATACATTATGTGGTAAGACTTCATGGAGTTTCAAAGAATATTTTATTATATATGGATACAGTTTTGTTTAATTATTTTGGGAGAATATTCAGATAGCTTTGAGAAAGTTTGAGATGAGCGCATCATTTTATCCAGCTATTGATGGTCAAACTGAAAGGACAAATCAAATATTTGAGGACATGTTACTGCCCTACAATTTAAAGGAGACTAGGAGGATAAGTTAGATTTTATCGAGTTCTCATATAATAATAGTTTCTAGGCTACAATTCAGATGACACCATTTGAGATTTTGTACGGACGCAAGCATAGGAGTCCGGTGTGTTGGGGTGATATTAGAGAATCTGTGGTTTAGGGAACGAGATTATAATTGAGATGGTTGAGCATGTTAAGATTATACATGACAGAATGAAAGCGACTCAAGACCGTTAGAAGAGCTATGTAGATAAACTCGTAGGCATGTGGAATTTGAGGTTTGTGACAAAGTTCTTTTTATGTTTCTCCTACTAAGGGAGTATTGAGGTTTGGTAAGGAGAGCAAATTGAGCCCAAAGTGTATTGGTCCGTATGAAATTTTGGAGCGTTTTGGCGAGATGGCTTACCGACTTGACTTATTAGCTGATATAGAACCAGCACATAATATGTTCCATGTTTCCCAACTTACATTAGTGATCCATGACATTTGTTAGACCCGGAGAACATTGAGCTTGATAAGACTATGACTTATGAAAAGACTTAGGTTCATATTTTTGGATAGTAAGGTGCGTAAAAACCCGTAGAGGAGAAACAAGAATGGTCAACGTGTTGTGGAACAATAACAATATGGAGGAGACTACTTGTCTAACGTAATTTTTGTGCTTCGAGGACGAAGCTTTATTTTAAGGGGGATAGAAATATGCATGACTACTTGTTTTTGTGGTAAATTAAGCATGTCCTTGCGTGATTCCATGCTATTTACTGTTTATTGGTTACGAATAAGAATATTTTGGCTACCGTTGATGCTTAATAAGCACAATATCACTGGTTATTTGTTATTACTTGAAATTGACTTGTTTACACATGTTTGTGGTTTGTTTGTGCTAAACGCACATATTTTGGATATTATTGTTTGTTTATGTTAACACACATGTGATTGTTTGGTTGTGCTCTACGTATGTATTGTTTGATTGATTTTGTGCATTTCGCACTTGTTGAAAAAAAAATGAACTTCTGAATTTTCTAAATTTCCAAAAAAAAAATGTAACTATTTTGTCCGACATGCTCCTAACTTTCTTAGTGACACTCTTATCTTTGAGGAAAATGAGAATCTTGGTGGTTTCGAGCCCTAGTATTATTATCTTGTGGTTTGAGGATTATGAGAATCTTGGTGGTTGCATACTCTGGTATTATCTTGTGGAATTAGGTGATCTTGTGAAATTAGATGGCTGTGAAGTTTGTTACTTTGGGATTTGAGGAAGTAGGTCCTATTGGAATTTAGAGAATTAGGTGGTTGTGAAGTTGTGTATTTTGGAATTTGAGGAATAAGATGCTTCTGTAATTTGAGGAATTTAGAAATTGAGATATCTTAAAGGCTATGTATCTGTTTTGACGGATTTTGGATATATGAAGTATACGGTTTATATTGTATGTATGATAAATGTGAGATTTTATTTTGAGGAGGAGTTGAAACTTCGAGGACGAAGTTTTGTTTTAAGGAGGGAAGTCTGTAACACCCCGTTATTTTCCGAGTCACTTATAAAACATTATTTTCTATTTTATTTAAATCGGGTTTTTAAGTTGGAAAAAAAATATTTTCAAGGTCGTTATAAAAATCAAAAGTATTTTTTTTTAGTCATCATAAAGTGAATGAATTTTGTACTCCTTTTAAAAGTGGAACGTTAAGTTCTAAACCGATTTGATTTCAGTTGGACTTCGACTCAAAGTCAAAGAGAAAAAAAAAGAAAAAAAGAAAAAGGAAAATATATCCTATACTACTTAAACCCCCACACCCGTGTCCCTTTTCCCTATTACCCATCACCCTTATTTTTTTTCTAATTCTTCATCTCTGCCGCTTAATACTACTCCCTTATGTTCCTCGTTTCTCCAATTGTCATGGGAAAATCGATTCTTGATCGTTACTTACTCTAGCACGTTTTTGTCCTTCATCAAAACTGTAAGTATCGATTTTATTGAAGATCTTTTATTTACTTTTTTATTTATTTATATAAATCGAGTTGTGTGAGTAAGTCTTATAAGTGTTACTAAATCAGGTACAAAATTTATGGGTCTTATTAGTTGGGAGTGTTTCTATTGTTCTTGGCTGTCGAATTGTGACGGAACGAAGGGTTGTATTTGATGATATGATTTCGGCTATTGTTGGAGAGTACGACTTAATTTAGGCGGTGATTAGAGTCATTAGTCAATGATTAATGGTCAATAACTTAAAGGTACATGGATTGAGACGTTGGGTGGCTGTAATTGAAGAAAGGCAATAGAATGGTAGGGGTTGTCGTACGTTTTTTTTAGAGATCTGTACATGGACATGTAGGTAGTGTCATATTGGTGTGGATTTTACGGATTTTACTATAATTCATATTAATGTAATAGGTAATGGTAATGTCATATTCCAGAGAGTGGGATAATTCATGTTAATGAGACATACGGATTTCACGGAGGGAATAGTAGGAATTCATATTTGTAGGCTCTACACTAGCAATATGTGGATAAATTAAGGGTTTCTATTGTCATAATATATTTGGAGTTTAGACTTGAGACGGGTTCATTTGGGTCATTTAAGATAGTTATATTCAGAGTACTCCGTATAAATTAGTTGGATTACTTGTGGGACGAGAATTCATATGAATTATAGTACTAAGTTGGCGTGTAAGTTTGGGTCGTCTTAACGTCATTTGGTCAATTATTGAATCATTTATATTACTCGTATTTGTAGCTTGTGAATTCGAGGAGAATGAATTATCGGAGTAATATTAGTTGAGTGTTGATCGTCTTGAGAGGTAAGGACGTTTTACCCTTTTCACATTTAAGTAAAGAACATGTTCGGTTCAAATTATATTTTTAAAAGCGGTTTTATAAATTATTTTGTCAATGGTGAATTTTTATGATACTCGTAATATTTTGAATATTGAACTTGTGACATGAGTCACATATTGGTATCGTTTCGGTAAAAAATTTTGGAAATTATAACAGACTCTGGGAGCTCTATTGGTCTAGTTGGTTTAAGGTGCGTTTACGACGTTCCTGGGACTTCGTCCCGAAACTGAACTCTTGGCCCGAGTTATATTTGAGTGGGGTAACCGGCCCCCACTTGCTAGGGAGTTAGACTTTCTCCTTTGGCAGAATCATCCTACTGACTGTCCAAATGCGAGAGGTGCGCACTATATAAGTCGAACTAAGCACAGGTGATACCTCTAGACCGTGCAAGGGTAGGACCTTGGCACACAGGTGGTGAAAAATATATTGGTTGGTTTTGATTTTGACTACGATGTTTTTAAAGTATTGTGGTTTGGTTTCGAGACGGTGGATTTTAACTATGGATTCAGTTTACTACAAATTATAATTATTGTGTACGTTTTCATTATATTATACTTTTACTCAGCTTTGCTGACGTCCTTTTATTTTGGGTCGTTCCCCCGCTGGAACCTGTACCTATTTGTGTTTTGGGTACAGTTGATAGGTACACTTAATATGCTGCATGGGTGCATTTGGTTCGGGATGCTGAGCGAGGAAGAATTTTATTATTTAACATTTACCTCCGAACTATTTATATTTATGTTGCATTTTGGTTTGAAGTTGTTTTAAACCGTTTTGAATTTTGTGGGACTTAAGTCTTCCGCTGCAACGTTTCTATTTAAAATTAACTATCGAATTTATATTTCTTTTAATTCATATACTCACTATTCTTTTGCCTTGCATTTGGCCTTGTGAGCTAAGTGCGGAGTAACGACTTTAAATTTTCCTATTTTACTCTTCTATTTTGGTCGCGAAAATTTAGGGCTGTTACAACCCGTCTAGGAGTCTTTTCCGAGTCAACCTTTTACATGGCATAGCCCTATAACAAAAGGTCCGTGACCCTTACGTCTAAGGGTCACTCGTCCGACACTCGAGTCTTAAACCAAATTTTCGATCCCACTTGGGGGCTACCCTTTATTAGAGCGGTCAATCACGGTTGCTCTAAGGGTCATGTCTTACACGTGTCTCACCTACCCCACTTTCGAGCCACTTAGATGCCACACCATCTGAGTCCTATCTGAGTCCTTAGCCTCACTTGGGGGCTATTCTCCGACGGAGCGATTAATCACGGTCACTCCGAGGATCATACCCTACACATTTGTCTTAGGAGAGTCTAACCCGAGTCAAACATGGTCGCCCCATTTTCGGACTCACCCTCGTGCAGCTTGAGTCTCATCGTCAAGTCCAAGCCAGTGGTCGTTACCTTGTCCAGGTCAACGTTCGAGTATCCCGATCCAAGAATCCTAGTCATTCCAGTCACCCCGGGTCGCGTCTAGTTTGACTCCCTCTCTTGCATTTGCGCAAAACCGAGTTTAGGCGAGTCGTGGCACCTGTCGAAGACCTTACCAAAAAAAAACAACCAACCAAGCATCCGAGTCCGGATCTGATTCGAGTCTAAGTCTGAGTCCGAGTCTAGGATACCCTACATCCTCATTTCCAAATCAGAGTCAGAGTCTTTTGCATTCTGTCCTCTTTTTCAAAATTCAACAAAATTAGCTTTTCTATTGCTCATATATACTTTCCTTATGTGTTTCCGAGAACATGATAAACACCATCATACACTGTGAGCACATGCACGTGATTACAGGTACATCTATAATGACTGCAGGAAATCGAGACCCGTGTTTTCCTTTACCTGTTCCATGTCTGACATAGGAAGCCACAAAACTACCCTTAGTAGGAGCGATATCGAATCCTATGACAAATCTAGGTAGTCTCCTAGTTTGGGTCCAAGACGGGAGGCAAGCCTATTTCCCACAATAAACACCCATCCAATAAGACTACCAATCCCTACCTTAGGTGTTAGTCTGACCAACAGGAAAAACAAAAAAAACTGGACAAAAAAAAATCAAAAGTCCAAGGAAAAAAGCAAAAGGCCAAAACAAAAAAAGCAGGCCATCATCAAAAAAGGGCATCCACGACCAGAACGGTCAACACAAATGAAGATCCCATGACCGGGGCTAAGAGGTCAACCAACAAAAAATATTCAAATGCCCTTGACCGTGGTCAACGGTCCACTCAAGATCAATACTCATACCATTCAATAAGGGAGAAACAATCAAGCTGGTCAACTAACACCACATTTAGCCTTCCCACATTACAACCCTCAAGACCTTCCCGAGACCCAGGCTAAAGACAGCCCGGAATTTTGAGGATTCAAGCTCCATAGGATACCTCTAACCATTAGGGCCAGACATGGAAACCAGATCCCGCATCATCAAACATATCCCGATCAAAGTTCGAGCCATTTTACTCGGCTTCCCCTTTACATAACAAAATTCACAATCACCATATGCAAACCCGAGATCAAAACTCGTCAAAGACCCGAGAGCAAAACTCGTCAAATTCCTTACCTAATCATACACAATCTCAAGAGCAAAACTCGTCAAATCCCCGAGAGCAAAACTCGTTAAAAATCCCCGAGAGCAAAACTCGTTAAAATCTCATCCCAATTCTTCTCATTCAAACCAGTTACCAACCCCAAACACGGGAATTCAACTTGTAGTCGGCATAGAACATGCCCAAATAGTGCACACCACCTCTGGAGGCTACCCCGGAGAACGCTCACAGTCACAGGATCAATATCCTAACCATTCTAGCCCTTTGATCAAGACATCATTGGGAATGCACCTAGCCTACACCATTGCTATGGCTGGTTACACACAAAGTCCTATTAGACTAGGCACCATAATATATCTTTCAACACTGAACTACGACATGGTTTGATTTCACTACACGTGAATACGTAGGCAGCCTTTCAACAGAGGCACAACCACCCACATTGACACACATTCAAAAAGCGCCATCATTCCGGTCACGAAACCGTCATGTTCTCAGCAGCTAGCTTTGTCGTCCTGGGGGCTTCTCTTAGGCAGAAAACCTCCATCCACTCACAAAATCCATATAAATTCAAAAAATCTAGCCTCCTTTCTGTAGTGTGTCATAGTACTCGGCTCAGTCGAAAACAAGAATCTGTCAGGACTCGAGGCAATACCCACTTTGGAAATATACCCTAAAATCAAAAATCCAGGAGGGCACTAGACTACAACAGTCTCATTACAGACTACTACAACCCCGTATAGCATATCTATCCCACTTCGATGTTCGACCATGTTGCCACTCGTCTAGGCTACGGAATAGCGCAACTTAAGAGTCTTGTTAGGTGGCCCACCCCCCTACCGAGTCACGGTCCAACCCCTCGAGAGTCCAGTCGTGTCTGTCAACTCGTCCGGTCACTCCAGAGTCGAGTCTGTCGGTATACCTCCCTCTTCAAATTCTCATTTTTTAAAAATCTGCAAAACTTAGCCATTTGAGAAAACCCTTTTCGACAAGGTCAAATTTTGGTCTATTTAAATTGCAAATTTCTTTTCTACACATTTCAGTTTTGAAAACCTATTTCCTAGCACGTGAGCTGCTTTCAGGAACTTCGATTTCAAAACTAAGCAAAAATCATTTTTATTCCCCAGCGCGAGTCATATTTGTTTCACCTACATGTTGCATGCAAAATTTTATGTAACTTATACAGGTACAATTCAAGACCGCGCAATTCACATAACTCCCCAGCGGCATAGACTTATACGACAAGTCCTATTCCCCACGGAGTTATCATCGTCAACTCAGGTACATTTCTAGTCTCTGGCCGGCGGGCCCTCCATGCAGGTCTAATGGACCTTAAACGACCCGACCGGAAGTCTGCCAGGTTTTAATCTTTGATTGGCCTGGTAGCTACTCTGACTTTCGCCTTGTCCAAGCCTCAGTCAGAGTGGGGGCTCTGTAGACACCCACATTTTGACCGCCAGGTGTCTATAGCAGTTTCCGACAAACATCCGATGATGATCGGACGCAAACATGCTTTAAATACTCAGAAACGGGCTCAAAATCATTGGCATTTGGCTTGGGCTCATTATAGAGTACATATCTCACAAAACTAACCTCAAAATCAGGCCCAGTGGGTCGTTTCGAGTCAAATAAAACTAATTTGGGTCGATTCCGACACCGGGGGTAAAACCGTCTTTTTGCGACCGAGTCAAAACCCGTCAAAATTATTTCCGAGGCACGTGAGTCAGCCATGACACCTCACACGGCTGATTCGAACTTTAATCCTACAAAAAATCAGCTTCTCAAAATATTAAACAAATCCGTTTGAGGATAGGATTCGATCTCAAGTAGGAATTCTATCCGGAAACCGAATCGGATATCGGCCGAGCACCAAATACTCGACCAAGACACCCAAATCAGCCGAAATACTCCTCAAATCAGCCAAGATTTTGGCTTCTCCACCAAGCAACTGAATTTGCATTACTTTCGAACTCTTGCATTTCCTATCCAAAAACCGATTCAAACACCCGACCGAGTGCAAACACTCGGCCGAGCAGCCCTCTACCAGCCGGTTCCCTTTCTTCCTTCACAAGAAAGCGGAATCCTCATTCCTTTCGAATTCTTACGTTTCCTATCTTAAACGGTAGTTCAAACTCTCCTAGCCAAGGTCGGGAATTCCCTATAAATAGCCCCTTGCACACACACTTTTACACAATCAATTGGCATCAACAATCAATTAACATTCATTATCAATTAGCATCTACAATATTCATTCACATCGACACTCACAAGCATAAAAACTTAACATCGAGAAACCGATATTGCAAACCCGAAGGAAACCGGCCCTATACCCGACACCCTTCACGACCAAACTGAGCCACCATAACTCACCGACATCTACTCGACGCTCTTGTGCCCAAGCCACGTCCCGACGAGCCCCGATCCGAGTAAACAGAAGCATGTAGGTTGAGGGTGTACCAAACCCGACTTCTCCTTCTTCTTCCTTTCTCTTCTCCTTCCCGTTTTTTAAGGGTCTTGTGTCGGTCCTTTATTTACGGGTCTTTCGTCATTTATTTTATTTTATTTTTATTTTCTAATATCGATATTATTAAAAACTATCTTCATATATCGAACATTCTTAAAAATATGATATCGATTCTCTATAATCGATTATTGTATCAAAAAGAATTATATTAAATCTCGACGATGTTAAAAATCGTTACATCTTTTTTTTTTTCAAACTTTTTTTCACAAAACTCTTTTTAATTCATTCCGAATATTCGATATCGATTTCATAATCGAATATCGGATACGACGAATATCGAAAACATAAATCGAGTATAAATTAATTCGTATTTATACGCGATTTATCAAAATTAGCAATTTCGAACAAAAAATAAAATCGGACAGACCCGCACGCGAGTCGCGCCACCACCAGGCGACTCGCGCACAGGTCTGAAATCCGAGTCGTTTTTTTTAGCTTTCTTCGTTCGTTTTATTTTATTTATTCTACGAAACGATTTCAAAATTAACATCTTTTCTAAAACTATTCCGAATATTTGATATTGATTTCGTAGTCAACTATTAAATATAACGAATATCGAAAATATTAGATCGAGTGCGAATTATGCAATATTTGTACGCGGTTTAATAAAAACGTCGAGTCTTCGAAAATCGTCTCAAAAAATCAGACCGACACGCGACTCGCCGGCATCCCGGGCTAGCCGCGCGGCCGGCTGCCTCGACGCCCCTTTTTCTCGTTTTTTTATTATTTTTCGAACTTCATTTTTTATACAAAACATCGTTTTTAACAATATTTTCCAGATTTCGATTAATATCTTTTTTTTTTGATCTCGTATATTTATTTGCTATATTATTTTCACAAATCGATACTAACTCGTTTGTTCATCTTGTGTAGCAAATTCATTATTTTCATCTTTTGTTTTATTATACTAAAACAAATCTCACATGCTAAAATTCAACTTTGACGTTAAATTTTTCATGCATTAAAACCGACTTAGCAACCCATTCAATTCCTCGCATGATTAGGAAAACAATGTTTGCATATCATTCATCGTATTACTAACGCGCGTATTAAAACATCATTCGATATCCTAGTAGAGGCCGCTAATGTGCGGGCGGGGTTGGGTGTTCTTAGTGAACTTCCCAACACGTACCCTCACCCCTTACTCAGAACCGTGGTTTCCGGATGTCCGAATCCATTGGCAACGAGAGTCATTCAATATACGATTAACCGCTCAAGTCGGCATCGGTATCGATATGCAAAGGGACGAGCCCAATAAACTCTGACATCGGAACTGGGCCGTATTTTGTATACGGCCCACTACGACATAGAGTGGGCTCGAACGGTTCCGAATAACCATAAAATTCGGTGGCGACTCCAACTTCGATTTAAATTTCAATTTGACTATCTCATATGGAGATTCATTCGCCTCCCCAAACCCGCGCGTGGCCGCGTCGGGGTGGACCTATGTCATGTCCACAGCTGTCCATTTTAACTCTCGAATTTCCGACACCGTTTTGATTTTCTGAATTTTCTTCAAAATTCTAATCTTGGTTTTCGAAATTCCGCTTTCCATTTTCGAACTATCGGAAATTCACCCTTTACATATTCCAACTTCAAACCTCCAACTTTCCTAAAATAGACCTTCCCTATTATAGGACCTACTGTCTATCCGTGTGTCGGGTCTTTGCATAGTACGTAGAGGGTTTATAGCGTCGAAACTCCGTCGATCTTATATCACGAGTTTCTCCCCTTTTCCGAGTCCGCCTTATTATCTGTCAAGACACGACCAACCTGCGTAGGGCATACCCCTACAAAGGAAAGTCCGTCCATACACTCGAGTCAAAAGTCTGGGGAATAATCTCACGTGGACTTTCCTTCGAACGGGACAAGGCCCACTAAGCCAAAATCCTAAGGAAGTCATACCACCTACGAGTCATCCGTCTAAGTATCTTTCTCGAGTCTTTTCCACTCAGTCCTTTTCCTTTTGGGTCGCTCGGGATGTACTTTTTTTACGGTTCCGAGATCTGGGTTCGGTTTCTGATTACGTGGTGTTCTTACAGACAGGCCACCGACAACCAGACACACTCGCAGGATGGAAGCTACTTTAGGCAGTCTGAAAACCTCTGTGGACGCCATGGTCGACAAACAGGCCGAGATCGAAGCCCAACTGAATGAAATGAGGGCTGGTCGAATTGCTGTCATCACTCGTTTGGCTGCAGTGGAGCAAAGGACTCCAAATGCGGGGGTTACGGAACCTTTGGCAGAACTGGTTAGCTCGGTTCGCCGGTTGGAAGAACAGGTTCACTTGACTGGAAGTAACAATATCCATCGGGAGAATAGTCGCGAGTATAACCCGTTAAGTGACAAGCTGCCCGCAAACCTGAACCTCACTGGTTTGCCCATGTTTGAAGGGACTGAAGACCCGTTACTACATGTACGGGCCTTCAAGGAGTTCATGGCCATCAAAGGGGTGGACTCTACCATGTTCAAGAACCTTTTTGCTGCGTCTCTTGAAAAGCACCCTCGGGCCTGGTACTACAGGCTAGACTCGAAGAAATACCCTACTTGGGATGATGTGGCCACCGAGTTCGCTCGGAACTATGCTGACAACACCGAGATCCAAACCACAATGAGATCTCTGGAGGTTATGGCCCAAGAACCGAAAGAAGGTTTTACCAAATACCTTCAACGCTGGAGGGCCGAGAGCGTGAAACTGGTCGATAAGCCCAGTGAGAAGACTTTGGTGGAGGCTTTTGTCAAGAACCTCCTCCCCTCCTACCGGGTTCACCTCCCATATGCTGTCATACCCAATTTCACCACCCTTACTGAAATGGATATGAGGATCGAAGATGACTTAAGACTGGAAGGCCTCACTAAGGCCGCTGCCAAGGGTTACCAAGGGGCTTCTTCCTCCACTACCAAGCCTCAAGCTGCAACCCGCAGCATTTTCGACGCGGTTAATCTACTAGATGCCCCGTCCAAGAAAAACACCCCACCTCGGGTTTTTACTGATATAGGTACTACCTATACTTATGCCTTACAAAGGCTATCCTCAAAAGGCCTAATCCAACCAATAGGCCCAACTCCTGAAGTTCCGGTCGAGCGACGCTCCAAGAACTACAATGCCCAAGCCTATTGCCAGTACCACCGAGGCAATGGGCATGATACCGAGAAGTGTTGGAAGCTGAAGCACTTGATCCAGGACCTGTTCGAAAGCGGTAAAATCCCGCTACCCGGAGATAAGCCCAGCAACAAGGAGAACTCTTTCAGCTCCCACGCCATCTTTACCGGGGAGGTGATTGATTGCTCTCATCTTATCTCTCCATTTATCCCGCAAGTGAACGGGATCTGGGTTGACGACGAGGATGACGTCTACCTCGCCAAAGAGGAAGCTGTCCCCATCACCTCCGAGGAGATTCGAAGGACTAAATCCCGAGTCCTAACCAGTAACCACCTTGGTCGTCCCTATCAAGCCACTAGCTCTAGGGACACCCCTATCCCGACAACCGTCACTGAGCCATTCAGGACGGAAGTCGCTCCCGAGGAGCCAACTGCTGAAACGGCCCTCGTAAAGCAGCTGAAGAAGACCCGAGTTGACCTCACTATATGGCAACTCCTGGTTAGCTCTCAAGAGCATCGAGAAGCACTTACAAAGGCTCTCGATCAAATTAAGGTTGACTCTTTGGTTACCCCTGCTGAGATGGTAGCCACGGTCCTGCCCCACCTAAAGGGCAAAGCTAAGGAATGAGACTCAATGATCACTTTCTCCGAAGCCGACCTACCGCCATTCGGGGCCTCCCACAATCTGGCCCTCTACATTACGGTGGTTTGCCGAGGAAAATATTTCCCTATGACCCTGGTTGATGATGGGTCCGCTGTGAATGTCCTTCCACTAAGGACCGCAAAAGCCCTCGGCATTACCGAGGCCGATTACATCCCGACTGCTCAGACCATCCAAGCCTTTGATGGGAGCCCAAAGTCGGTAGCTGGGGCTGTGAAACTGACCATCATAACAGGCCCGATAGAAAAGGAGCTCGAATTTCAGGTAATCGATGTCACCTCATCATTCAACTTGCTTCTAGGTAGGCCTTGGATCCACGCGGTCAAGGCGGTATCCTCCACCCTCCACCGAAAAATCAAGATGCCTCTGCTCAACGATGTTATTACCTTAGAGGCAACACCAATGACTGTGGCTAGCTGTAACGCCACGGGACGCACGGACCTCTGGGGGTTCGATTTTGTGGGGATGATCGAGGAAGAGTACCTCTTTAGGCCTTACTTCACTACGAGTATCGACACGATGCTCCAAAACCTAGGGTACTTTCCGGGGGCTACCTCTCGACCCGATCTTCCAGCTGGGAAGATCATCGAGGTTCTCAAAGATGAAGAGTCTCACTTTGGTCTCGGGTATGCCATAACTCCCGACAATGTTGTCCGAGCAGGAATTGAGAAGGCCTGCAATATTATTAAGGGTATCCACTTGAGCCCTTACAGCCCACGGTTGACTGACTATTTTGTCACACCGGTATTTGGGGCTGTTCAGGTTGGTCTGTACCAGCCGAATGCTATGCAGCTCGGGACCCACTTGGCCCGGGACTGCAACTATATTCCAGATGATGTGTTCGCCCTCATCCAGTCCAACGGAGCTGAAGATGCTGAGCCCACGCTAGGGCTACTATTTGGGGAAGACACCATAGCCCCAACTCCAAAGGAAGACCTGGTCAACCTGATCCTCCGCAGCAACAGGTTTGACCCGACCAAGCTGATATCGGATGTTGGTTCCGAGACGGGAAACAGGGCCTGGAGGAAGACTGTCAAGTGGACTGACAGTCAGGGAAGGATCTACAAGCTGGTCACCGGAGAGGGAGACATGCCTGAGTCTAAGTTCGAGTCGGAGTCGAAGTCTGAGTCAGGGTCTGAGGTCGAGTCTAGGGAAGTCGGTGCTAGAGTCACTCCTGTAACCCCTCTCCCTTTTATCATTCCTGCTACTGGCACTTCGGGGTCTGTCCCGAGTGCCCTACCAATTCCGCCACTGACCAATGATCAGATGGCTGCTCTCTTTGAGCTGTTCTCCAAGTTTTCAATCAATAATAACAACCGTTCTGCTTACGACTTGTCTCTTTTAAATTCTGCTTTCAAAAATGATTTATGCTATGACATTGAGAAACCAGACGAACAGGTACCCTTACCTCCACATCTGATCGAGCAACTAGAGCAAAGGGAGTCCCGAAACCCGGTGATCGAAGAAACCGAGTCCATAAATGTGGGTACAACCTTAGAGCCTCAGATACTTAAGATAGGGTTATCCTTAGATCCCGAGGAGAAACAACAGTTCATAAACCTCCTCCAAGAGTTCAAGGATGTCTTCGCATGGTCTTACAAGGACATGCCGGGGATAGACCGGGAAATAGCCGAGCACCACATACCAATCAAAGACGGGTGCAAACCGGTCAAGCAAAAACTTCGTCGGATGAGGCCCGAGTGGTCTCTCAAGGTAAAAGAAGAAGTCGACAAACAATTCAAAGCCGGCTTCATACAAGTGTCCGAGTATCCGGACTGGGTGGCAAACATCGTACCGGTTCCTAAAAAAGACGGTAAGGTGCGGGTATGTGTTGATTTTCGGGATCTCAACAAGGCAAGCCCAAAAGATGATTTTCCGTTACCACACATCGACATACTGGTGGATAACACAGCCGATCATGCCCTTCTATCATTCATGGACGGGTATGCCGGGTATAATCAAATCAAGATGGCGAAAGAGGACATGAGTAAGACTACATTCACAACACCTTGGGGTACTTACTGCTACACCGTCATGTCGTTCGGTCTCATTAATGCCGGAGCCACATATCAGAGGACCGCTACCACTTTATTACACGATATGATGCATAAAGAGGTAGAAGTTTATGTAGACGACATGATCGTCAAATCTAAAGAACGGGACGGTCACATCACCGCCCTAAGAAAATTTTTCACCCGACTACGCAAGTACAGCATGAGGCTAAACCCTCAAAAATGCAGTTTCGGGGTAACATCAGGCAAATTACTCGGCCATATCGTTAGCCAACGAGGTATCGAAGTCGACCCAGCTAAAATCAAAGCCATTACCGAGATGCAACCTCCCAAAACCGAAAAAGAAATAAGGGGGTTCCTCGGGAAAGTCCAGTACATCAGTCGGTTCATTTCCAAACTAACCATGGTGTGCGAACCAATTTTCAAGAAACTGAAAGTGGGAGAACAGGTACTATGGGATGACAAGTGTCAAGCTGCTTTTGACAAGATCAAGGAAATTCTGTCTGCTCCGCCAGTCTTAATGCCACCTCAACCCGGTTTGCCTCTGTCGTTATACCTAACGATGACCGAGACAGCCATGTGGGCTATGCTGGCTCAGACGGTTGACTCCGAAGAAAGAGCCATTTACTACATCAGCAAGAAGTTTTTAGAGTATGAGTGCAAGTATACCATGCTCGAAAAGACGTGTTTGGCTCTAGTCTGGGCCACTAAGAAACTCTGGCACTATATGCTCAGTTACGAGGTCCATGTGCTATCCAAAATGGACCCGATCAAATACATCTTCGAAAAGCCCGTTCTCAACGGTCGAATCTCTAGATGGACTCTAATGCTGGCAGAGTTTGACTTGAAGTTTGTACCATTAAAGGCTATTAAAGGTCGAGTAGTAGCTGAATTTCTCGCCGACAGCCCGATAACCGAAGAAGGACACACCGACACCTGGTCCTTCCCGGACGAAGAAATTTTCCATACTGATACTGAAACTTGGGACTTATACTTCGATAGAGCATCCAATTTTCGAGGGTTCGGAGTCGGGATCCTCCTAATTTCACCAAAAGGAGAGCACACTCCCGTCTCCATCAAGCTGGACTTTGATGTTACCAACAATGCAGCAGAATACGAAGCATGCATTTACGGGCTACAAGCCGCCGCCAATCTGGGGATCACAAATCTCCGGGTACATGGTGACTCATCCTTGGTCATTAACCAAGCACTCCAAAAATGGAAGACTAGAAATGCTAATCTCGTGGCCTACCAGCCACGAGTAAGGGATCTCGAGAAACAATTCCAAAAAGTAGAGTACATATACCTACCCCGGGAAGAGAATCAGTTTGCAGATGCACTCTCAAAATTGGCATCTTTACTGAACATTCCCGACCACGTGACTAGTATGCCGATTTGCGTCGAAAGACGTTCCGAGCCGGCGTACATCCACGACATCGAAGACATTGAGATAACTGATCCCGAACCATGGTATCAGGCTGTGTTAACGTACCTGACAAACGGAGAATATCCTCCCGGGGCGGAAGGTCGAGCCAAGAAAGCCTTACGGAGGCTAGCCACCCAGTTCATCTGTACCGACGACGGTCAGTTATACAAAAAAACGGCACAGGGGGCTCTTCTCCTTTGTGTTGACAAATATAAGGCTGAAAAGGTTATGGCCGAAGTACATGATGGTGAGAGCGGCCCACATATGAATGCCCACATGCTGGTCCGGAAAATCATGAGGCTCGGTTATTATTGGAATACCATGGAAGCCGACTGTCGGTCGTATGTCAAACATTGTCATAACTGTCAAATCTTTGGCAATGTGCAGCATATGCCGTCATCACTACTGTATACCATGACGTCACCCTGGCCATTCTCAACATGGGGTATTGACATAATCGGGAAAATAAATCCCTCTGGTACCGGTGGGCATTGCTTTATCTTGGTAGCTATTGACTATTTCACCAAATGGGTCGAAGCTGAATCATATCGCATTCTCAATGCCAAGCATGTCGCCAAGTTTATCCAAAACAAGATAATATGCCGGTATGGGATTCCGTCTGAATGTATCAGTGATCACGGGACTCATTTTCAAGCCGAGACTGCGGCCTTGCTGACCAAATATAAAATCCAAAGGCATACTTCCTCGCCTTACCGCCCCCAAACAAATGGAGCAGTAGAGGCGGCTAATAAAACAATTGTCACCATACTCAAAAAGATGGCTGATAATTACCGGGACTGGCCCGACAAAATACCTTTTGCCCTATGGGGATACCGAACGTCAATTCGCACCGCAACCGGGGCGACGCCGTATTACCTAACCTATGGGATGGAGGCAGTTCAACCAGTTGAGTTAGAGGTACCGTCCCTCAGAATTTTGCTAGAAAGCCAAGTACCCGAACCTGACTGGGTTTGAGCACGATATGACTCGTTGGTTCTACTAGACGAACGACGATCTCGCGCCCTCAATAATATCCAAATCTACCAGAAGAGGATCCAACGGGCCTTCAACAAGAGAGTAAGGCCCAGACACATTAAGGAAGGCGATCTAGTCCTTAAGTCAGTTCGAGCTCTATTACCAGTCGACCCAAGAGGAAAATTCAAACCCAATTGGGCTGGACCATATCTGGTAAAGAAAATCCTATCAGGGGGAGCAGTGATGCTGACGGACCTGGACGGGAATGAATTTGTCAACCCAACCAACCTGGACCAACTGAAGCGTTACTACCCCTAGCCTCTTCTCAATGTCATTAGCAAATTTTATAAAAAAAATCATTCTTTTCAAAAAGCAAGTCAATGAGCTAGAATTACTTATTCTACTGTCATAAACATCTTGAACCAATAGTCTTGGTGTAATTCGAGGTTGCAAATTTCATGTGCCTGAACTACGTTTGGTTTGATTCTGCTAATCGCGGATACGTAGGCAACCCCTCAAAAGGGTACAACCAATGCAATCAAGAAAAGACAGGAGCGGTTTAATAATAAACTTCTTTTATTAATTCAAAAAAAGAGAACCCCGATAAACTCGGGAAATTACAAAAATGCAGGAATTCAAAAAAAAATATATATAAAAAGCACAACACAAAATAATAATAATACTTAAATAATAATAAAGCTAAAGGACTCGGCATTTAGGGCATCTTGCCCTTCCCCTTGTCCTTGGCCTCCTTGGCCGTCCACTGGCGACGACGCGGAGGGGAGCGTTCCCGAATCACCACAGGAACCTCTCTAGCTCGGGCTCGATTGTTTGAGCCCGACTCCTCTATCACATCAATAGGCCCAAGTCGGGCCCTCACGGGCTCAGGGAGCCGGTCACGCGGACCTAGTCGGTCCCGGACCGCCAACCTTGGCCCAAGGCGTCTCTCCAAGTCGGCCTGCCCCCGAGTGCTGCTAGAACCGACTTCCTTAGATCGAGTCTTAGTTTGTGACTTAAGACCCGATTCTCCCCGGACTGTAGCCTCAGGAATATATTCCCCGGTGAATAAGTCCCTGTTGTCCTTCGCCGTCTCGCGATGAACCAATTCAAAGGCCTCATCGAGTTTCAAGGCCTTTCGAGCTTCCTCGGACTCCTCGGAAGTCCATTTCTGATAAGCCCGTGACACCCAAGCGGATTGGCAAGGGTTAGGTACAGTCCATGTAAGACGAGTGAACCATCTCTGCAACCAGGTGTCGCACATAGCGTCCGTCAATTGGAGCGAGACGCTAATAATGGCTTCAGTCTCAGGGATGCGCTGAGACGAACCGAACCGCCTCCTTGGATCCGGGTAGAACGGAGGGATAGCTGGCTGAGCAACAGGGCTCCAACCACCGATAGCCGTAATCTCCTCGGGTAAAGGACATATTTCTCCCCGCGGGAACGCGAATACGTGATGGGTGGTGTCCCAAAACGACAAGCAACCGTCTAGGAAATGCGAGTCAACTATTAGACGCTGGAAAGGGAATAAATTGACAATTCCCATCTGGGTCAGTCGGACTTTTTCCTCATCCCGAAAGTATTGGGACCATGCGAGAAGCATAGCTGTCAAGTGATCGATACCCATGACAGGAATTTCTAGCTTTCTTGAAAGTCTAAAAGATTTTGAGAAGCAAAAGAAGAATTTGAGTTGAGATGAAGAAAACTGAAGCAGGGATTCTCATATTTATAATGAGAAAACCTAACTGAAAACCTAACTACTCTGCCTCCTCAGCAAACTGGGCCCTATGCGCGCGCAGGCCTGATTGCAAACTAGAACCCAGAATAGGAATCAAGCCGTCCCGAACTTTCCTAAGAGTCTCTAAAAATTTTCTGTGATAAAATTTCTTCATGATAATTTTTTTTTCAAAATTTTGTCCTTTCAAAAAAAAAAATTCAAATATTTTTATCTCCCCAGCACGAGTCAGTGTTTTGCCTATGTGTTACATACAAGTTGTTATGTGTCAGCATACAGGTACACTCCAGACTTCGGAAGCAAGCCTCCGCGGAACTTTTAAACTCCCCAACGAAGTCAACTTTTCCTCGGTATGCTACATACAAGGCATGATGTGTCGGCATACGGGTATACCTACTCCCCAAAGAGGCAAGTTTCACTCCCCACGGAGCGTCATCATCAGCTCAGGTACGACTCAAGGCTTCAAAAGCAAGCTCGTACAGCTCACATATTTCCCCAGCAGAGCGCCCGAGGCGGCATTTTTCCCGAAATGGTACGGGATGGGCCCACATATAGGCGCGCCCAGGACTTATGCTACAAGTCTGACTCCCCGCGAAGCTATCATCATCAGGACAGGTATGACCCTCTGATTATGGCTGGCGAGCCCTTCACGCGAGTCCACTGGACTATAAATGACCCGGCCGGAAGTCTACCAGGTCTTAACAGGCTTGGTAGCTACTCTGACTTTCGCCTTGTCCAAGCCTCAGTCAGAGTGGGGGCTCTGTAGACACCCGTATTTTGACTGCCACGTGTCTATGGTAGTCTCTGAAAAACACCCGATGATGATCGGACGCAAACGTGACTTGGTACACTCGGATTTGGGCTCGGAATCAATAATATCCGACATGGACTTTTAGCGGAGTAAAAATCTCACAAGACAGACCTCAAATTCAGGCCCAGTGGGTCGTTCCGAGTCAAATAAGACTAATTTGGGCCAAAACCGACACCAAAGATAAATCCCGTCTTTTGGCGACCGGGTCAAAACCCGGTCAAAGACGAAACCGTCTCATAAACCAGCCAAGTTCAGCTGGCGCACAAATCAGAATTCAAAAAAACCAATCAAAACAACAAGATCAATTCTTTCCTTATTTGTCTCGCCCACTTGATCCACTCGATCGAGTGGATTGACCCACTCGGTCGAGTGGAGCGCCTTAAACCGGGTTTGACCCGTTTGCAAGGGCTCTCGATCGAGTGCACTAGGGCCACTCGATCGAGTGCCCCTATGTCGTGGGAAACGCCTATAAATACCGCTTCACCCCCATGCATTTCACAACTTTTTGACATATATTTTGCCCTACATCTTCAGCCTTAATACACCCTATACACTCTATACCTCAACCCTAAGCCATACTAGCCACAAAACCGAGCCTTGTCCCTCGATAAACCGACGCAACACACACACACACCACAACTCACGTACATCCTCGATACTCCGGCGTCCCGTCGCTATTTACGAGTCCATTTCCGAGGCCTATACCTAGCATGTATGTTGAGGGTGTCCTAAACCCCATCTCGATCCCTTCTATCTCGTCTCTTTGTCATTTATTTTATCGTATTTTGTATAGTAATCATAATCGTAGTAACACTAAAACTAACACTAACACTACACTAACATTATTATACTTTTTGCATTTTCATTATTGTATCATCTTTTTATTACTAATATCGTTATTATACCGTGTATACGTAAACTAGTATCAAAATCCGGTTTTAAATCCGTTTGACTACGATGTTTGCCTAAAGTCCGTCTAATCTCTTTACGAGCAACAACAGAGGTGGAGCCCTTTCGAGAAGCCTCGCCCCAACGTACTCAAGGGCGTGACGCGATTGCAAACGGTCATAGTTGAACGTATTTAATCCCATTTCTATAATTGGTACGAAACCCGTTGACACGAAAACCGACATCACATAACTCGAAAGGGTTAGTTTCGATGTCGTGACGTAGAGGGACATCTTTCGTTACTAATTCAAAGCTTCTAGTATAACGATAAACATTTTCCTAAAACTCCGATAATGGTATTATAATCGTTCATACACGATTATAGTACCGGAGGCCGAGTTGAATACAAATCGTGCGATATTTGTATTTGATTTGGCCGACCATCGATTTCAATTCATAAAACAAAACGAGTTATCACTCGTACAGGGTCTACTCGACCGAGTACATATGCTACTCGATCGAGTAGCACCCTAAAAAATGGGCAGTAGCCACGTAAAAGGCGCACTCGACCGAGTCACACCACGACTCGGTCGAGTGGGTCCTGTAACCCATAAAACCGAGGGGTTTGACACACATTTCAAGCCCCGTCCTTTTATCGACTTTAGTCATCACGTGTAAAGACTATCACGTGATCTTCCTATTTTCAAAACCATGCACATCACGACACGTAGAACGATCTTGATCAATTTTTGACATGATAAGTCGGGACGAGACTACGGAATACGAGATCGGGCTAGCAATATGCCATAGTCTCATGTTTCCGTCCTTCGTTTGATGTACAACATAATGTGCATTTAATCGGGGTAGTCCATTTACATATTTCGCGGTCTAGTTTACATACGGGTCCGTTCCTATCATTGTATCGCGATATTTTTTTTTATTTTGATTATTATTTTACGTAATGTTGTATTGTGAATTCCGGGTTGTATTTCCGTCCGTGTAACTTGTACGTTATTTTTTATTTCCTTTCGAACTTTATTTATTTATATGCTTTACGCTTTATAAATGAACCTCGCATGCTAAATCACTTCGACCATAACTAAGATGCATTAAATGACGTAGCAAATCAATAATTCACATGTTTAGCCCGAAAACGCTGTTTGCATATCATTTAATTATTTTACTAGCGCGCGTACACGAACACGAACGATGTCTTAGTAGAGGCCGCCATGTGCGGGCGGGGTTGGGTGTCCTTAGTGGGCTTCCCAACACGTACCCTCACCCCTTACTCAGAACCTTAGGTTTCCGGATGTCCGAAACCCTTGGCGCACGAGAGTCATTTTATATACGAAAGTCGGTGTAAACGGTATCGGTATAACAATGCAAAGGGACGAGCCCCATAAACTCTGAAATCGAAGTGGGCTTACTTTGTGTGTAGCCCATGACGACATAGAGTGGGCTCGTATGGTTCCGAATAACCACAAAATTCGGTGGCGACTCCATTTTGACTTAAATTTCGAACCCGAGAACAATCTCACCACGAGATTCATTCGCCTACCCAAACCCGCGCGTGGCCGCGTCGGGGTGGACCTACGTCATGTTCACATAGTGGTTAATTTTCCGTTGTTGCATTTTTTTCCTATGTTACGCGTGGATAATAGCCTAGTCTTTTTTTTTCAAAAAGACAAGGTTAAGACTTAAGAGTGTGATGATAGATGCTTTACTCTAATTTAACTTGAAATCGCCATACATGACGATTGTATTTAACATAAGTATTCGGTGTAGATAGGTTCGTCTCTCGATCTCTTAACTTACCCTTAAAGTGTCCACCCATTTCGCCCGCCATAAATCGTATGTACTCCCTTCGATCATCCCATATACATATAAGTGAAATTTAAGGAAAATGGAAATGAATAAATATTGAATGATTCAAAAAAAATCTCAAATTTTCATTTGTTATCACATTTCAATAAATATCTTTCACATATATTCTTAAAATGAAACAATAAATAAACAAAAAGTGGAGTGAGTATTATTGAATTGGTAAGAAGTGAGTTTTTCTAACACGTGTCTAATTACCCGCATGTTAAATATTATTCCCTCTGATTCTCTAGGATTGCTACATTTTTTTACGATTTGGGAAGATTATTATAAGGGAAAATTATACATTACAACCTTATAAAAATCATTTTTTTCAATTACAGACTTATAAAAAAAAATTCAACAATTACTACCTAATAAAACACTTTCTATTTACTTTTGCTACCTTAAATGAGTCCGGTGGATTATTAAGTTAATTTTCGTCCAAAATTACATTTTGTCTAATCACGTGACCATTTTGCCCCTGCATCTAATTTACTAAGTCTATTCATCCTTTCATCAACTTTATTACTCTTATTGTTTTTCAATTTCTATCTTGATGTTCTCCAATTTCTTCACTCTCCTTCTTTACTGTTTCTACCCCTCCATTATTTTTGATCTAGTTAGCTAACATTTAATCTAATTAAAACAAATTGAGAAACCCTAAATTGCAATTAAACTAAACAATAGATTTAATTCATGTACGAACAACTAAACTTAAATGCAAATCTGGGTTTTATTGTAAGAACTAAGAATCGATTGAAAACCCTAAATTAACGATTGAATCGATTGAAAGCTTACTTGTAGATTTGTTGTTTTCTTCAATTGCAAATCTGGGTTTCAATTTTGTACGGAATATTGTTGGCTTTGTCAGATTAATCAGGGTTAGAGGATGATTTGGTGGTACGGAGTGGGTAGAAGAGCTTAAGGGGTTTAATGAGGGTTAATGAAGTAAAAACGGTTTTTTAACTGGGGGGTTTTTTTTTGTCTGTTCACGACTTTCGAAACACAATCAACTTACTAATCCACTGGATTTCAGAGTGCTATTTTTCGTCGTCGACATTTCAGCCACGTCGTCGACGCTTTTTAATGTTAAAGACGATCTTGCCCATGCCTTAATTAGATTAGTTAACTAATGTTATGTAATTTTAGAAGTTAGATTAGTTATTGAAACTCGTTAATGAAACGATTTTTAATTTTTCAAACCGTTCCGTTATTATCTTGTCCTTATTATATATCCACTCAAACTCCACTCACCATATTTAATTTTATTTTCTCTCACTTAAAAAAAAGCGTCTTTTCTTTAGAGAAACCCGACTTTTCTAGAAATTAGGTTGTCGGCGGTTTTTTTAATGTGAAAAGACAACAACGTTCTTCCCTAATTACATTCACTAACTTTGTTAATGAAATTAAAAAGTTTAATCATGTTAATGAAACTCGATAATAAAACGGATTTTTTTTTTGAAAACCGTCATTTTATTATGTTACGGATTATGTTATATTATATATCCTCCCCCACCCACAACAACACTAATATTATTAATAATATTAAAATTGTATTAATAGGCGATTTTAGAATCAAATATAGAAAATATTTTAGTAAAATTTATTAATAATGTTCAGTTGGTTTAGTGGTAAAGAGTCTCATTTGTGTTTGAGAGGTTGTGGGTTTGAGCCTTTGTAATTACAAATTTTTGTAATTTTGCATCTGGGCCTGTTGGACGTGGGTTTTTGGCGTCCGGGGGACCCCCCAGACGCGGATTTTGGGCGTCCAGAAGACCCCCCGGACGCGGATTTTGGGCGTCCAGGTCGATTTTTGGCGTCCACGGGACCCCCCAGACGCGAATTTCCGGCGTCCAGGGGACCCTTCAGACGCGGATGTTGGGCGTCCAGAAGACCCCCGGACGCGGATTTTGGGCGTCCAGGTCGATTTTCAGCGGCCCCAAACCCAGAAAACGCGCCCCTATTCGCACAAATCGATCTCAATCTCACCCAAACCGATACCAAAATCGAATATAGAAAAAGATATTCCCGAGTTACATTGAGACACATGTCTCAAAAACCGTTCAAAAGTTCAAAAAACCGTAATTCTAATTAGTCGGGAATATAATAGTTACATTAATTAAAAAACTTAATTGATTTCATTAATCACAATTACAGAAGGGTAAAAGAGTTACGTTGAGACACCTGCCTCAAAAATCGTTCAAAAGTACAAAAACCGTAATTTTAATTTATTCGGAAATATTAATTAAATTAATTGACAAACTTAATTAATATCATTAATCACAAATAAGAAAGGGTAAAAGTGTAAATTCACGTATAAAGCGCCGACGACGTGGCTGAAATGTCGACGACTAAATGTAGTAGTGGGATTTTATTTAAGGTAGCAAAAACAAATGAAAAGTGCTTTAGGTAGTAATTGTTGAATTTTTTTTATAAGTCTGTAATTGAAAAAAAGTGATTTTTATAAAGCTGTAATGTGTAATGTTCGCTTATTATAACGAAATGTTACGAATCGTAAGGATTGGAGGGAGTATACGCTTACTGAGGGAGTAAAGACTAAAGAGTAACAAGGGAAACATTTGTGCCTAAGAGCAACCACAATGGGTAGTTCTTACCCTTGAGATTGTCAAACCAACTTTATTTGATAAAGTTTGTCCATTGTGGACAAAAGTTCTTGATATTTTTAAGAAATTGAGTTCTTATTTAAGAACTTGGTTTGTGTTCATTCTGACTAATTTAAGGTATGTCCCATTTAAGAACTTAAGTAAAGTTCTTCCATTGTAAATTAAAGTTCTAAATTTATTGGGTTTGTCAAAATATGACATGGCATATTGGCATGGACAACCATTGTGGTTGCTCTAATATAAATTGGGTTTGTCAAAATATGACATGGCATGGACAACCATTGTGGTTGCTCTAATATAAATTGAAAAAACTTTTACTCCTACTCCGTATTAATTTGGGGGAAATTCAGAATTAGGTTTCACGCACCCCATAAACCTGAGTTAGGGTTTCCTTCAGTTTTAGTTCTCTGAAAATTGGCTGTTTCTATTAACAGGGTGTTCTCTTTTGCTAACATGGCGGTGTCTTCTGGGTTACTCTCGAATTCTTCAGGTTTCCAACTTTTCATACCATAATTCTGATTTTTTTTTTTCTCTTCATTTGTGTTCTTTTTTCGTTTCTTAGTTCTTATAACTATTCAATTGCTTGTTTACATTAGCAAACTAACCTCTGTTTACTTTACAATGCAGTTTTAGGTTGTACTAATGTCAAACCAATGTTGCCATTTCCCATTTCCAGAGAACTGATTGCTTCTAACTTAATGCCAAATTGGGTATTGTATTTTATTTTTTACTTTTACTTTTACTTGTGTTTGATTTTGTGTACATTTGAACCGTAACCCATCACTCGTTTTGCTAGAATCCAAGGGTAAAGATGCAATCTTTTCGTGTCGAAAAGGTTCAACCGCGGTTTGCCATGTCTAGGGGAGGGAATTATGGTATAAATTTTGATGATGAGTACCAAGAAGATCCGTATTGGTTGCATTTGTGTAAGGAATCAGTGAGGTTAGTGTACAGGAGCTAATCTTTAATCCATTTTCGGGGCACACTCAACTGTATGTTTTTTATGAGGGATGTCTGTTTTTTCAGGGCTTGGAAAATATTGTTTACTTTCCTCATTCAGCAGCCTGGACAATTGAAGTACATAGAGTGGCCAACTTTTAAAGATACGGTATGTCTTTAAATTTGAGTTAATTGCTGATGAATTTTGTATACTCCGTTTATGTTTTGCTTATCCTGCATTCCTGCTGTTGCAAGGGACGGCAGACGTGTAGAGTGGTTTTGATTTCTCTGTTTTCAGTGGTCAAAGAAGAAAGTGTGATGGATTAGTCTAAATGACACACTAAACTAGTTGCACCTTTTGTTTTTACTGTTAACGGGTAAGCAATTTATTATCTTGATGGGGTCATTACAAATCAGTCAATCTGTGTTTTCCAGCATATGGGTAAGAACATTTGATTCTAGATGTGTCTTTGGACATAGGGGTAAGCTAGAACACAGTCCAACTCCGTTTGATTATGTGCTAATGCTGTTCTTGTGATGACATTCGGAGTTTCCGATTATGTTCATAAAAGTTAGAAGTCTTAGAACCTCTTTCTTTTTTTGTTCATTTCAGCTGAGGACATCCACCCTGACGCTAATACTTGTAGCGGTGCTCATAGTTGCATTGGCCTCAATTGATTCGGCACTCTCCTTCATTTTGGCATTGCTTCTACGAAGACCTGCATGATTCGGTTGCTTGTAGTTCTGATCCTATGTGATTACATCCCGCCAAGAAGAAAAGTACTTCGAAGAGCGGAATGAATACAACAACGTGAGATTTTCATTGTTTGGTTCCAGTGTAATGATACTTGATCATTTAGAATGGGCGTGATATATCTCAGAAGCTCCATGTTCATCTTATAAGTTAAGCATTTCTTTTTTTTGGAGATTTTTTGGCCAAAGGGCTGTCTAGAAGAGTAGAAGCAATGTATGCGGGTAAGCTAAGAGCAATATTCAATGCTTTGAGGGTAACAAAACTAAGTACAGTATTTGGCAAGGTACCTTCATGCTCATCCCGTAATCCTGTAAAGGCAATGTGTATATTATTAGCCTAATGGCCTGAGAAAATGCAACATTTTTCATTCCAGTTTATGTGAATCTGCAAGGTTACTAATTTGAATTTTGATGTCGACAAGGTATATTGGTATCCACGAATTCCTGCTGTAGGCGGTGTTAAGCTAAGAGAACAGTCACCCAACTACTCCGTATGATGTTAAAATGAAATAGGGTTGTGAGGTGTTTTAGCATAATCACTTCTAAGAACTAAGGGGCTGTTTGGTTAGAGGGTTTCGGGAAAGGGAAACAAGCTTACCGATTCCCTGTACATGTTTGTTTGGGCAAATCAATGAAACCCTTTCCTCATTTCACCTATTAACTAAACCCCATATCCATCTAAATTGAAAACCCCACCCCCCAAGGGTTTAGAATTCATTTTCCCTCCCATTACCCCATCCCTATATCTCTCTTGACCTATAACGTTGTTCTCATAATTGTCATTACGTCTCCGACCTCCAACCTCGCACTTCCCACCTCCGATCTCCCACCACCAACGTCCACGTCTCACTGCATGTACGGGTCACTACACCTGTCAAATGACCCGACCCGGATTATGACCCATTTTTTTAGGTTATGAACCCATTTTTTCGACCTGTAACCCGTTTCCAAACCCAATATGACCCGTTAATTTAGGGTTGAAACCCGACTCGCCTTGGTTGACCCGTTGGATCAACGAGAATTTATCAAAATTAATAAAATATTAATATTTAAATATTATATTTGTATTTACACTTAAAAAAATTAACTTTTAACATTTTAAATTACAAAGATAAAAAATATTCAATTTAATAAAACTTTTTAATCATTTAATAATAAAATAATTTAAAAAATTGATTTTAATATATTTTTTATCATTTAATAATAAAATAATTATTAAAATAATTTTAAAAAATGATTTTAATATTTTTTTAAAATATAAACATTATAATTAAAGAGTATAATAATAATATTAAAAAAACTTAATATTAATTTTATTTTAAATATGTTATTGTCCTAATTAATTTTGTTGTTATTCGATATGACAAGAATATACATTGTTTTTAAAAAAATAAGTAGGAAAAAGTTGGTGAAAAATAATATTGAAAAAACAAGGTAAACCGATATAATAGAGAAAATAGGTTACAAAAAATTGATTTCTAATTGTAACCAAACGACCACAAAGAAATAAGGGGTTACGTATATCATTCCTTTCCAAGATTGAACCAAACAACAACTTAGGGCTTGCCTGGGATGAGAGTAATACATGTAACAGAGGTTGAAATGTGAAGAAACAGAGGTTGAAATGTGAAAAAAAATGGGGGTGAGGGGTGGTTAGTGGTGGTGATTTATAGTGTAAAGAGGAGGTGAAGGAGGAATAATTACCCTCATATGGAGGTAATGCATTACTCTCCTCTCCCCCTAGTAATGCATTACCCCCGTATGGAGGTAATTATTACTCCTCAACTTCCCTTTGCACTATAAAACTCCATCATTATACACCACCTTTCTCCATTTCCTTCACATTTCAACCTCTATTACCCCTTAATGTATTACTCTCATCCCAAGCAAGCCCTTAAATTGAGGGCAATCCTTTGCCTTTCCCCTTATTTCCGTTTCCTAATCTCTTTCCCTTTCCTCTCTGCGAACCAAACGCCCCCTAAGAGTAAAGAGTTAATCAAGTGTGGCATGAGCTCTCTTATTCCACCTGTGAAGTTGGAGATACGATTCGCCTACTGACTCTACTCCTAATGAAAACATGAGGCTTGAAAATTTTAAACCAACTTACGCTACTAATTACCAAGACATCCGTAAGTACAGATTAATGAATGTAAATGTGAAGAAAAATCAAGCGTAAAAGTGTCCCTTTTTCGTTGAATGAAGATGGATATGGAATTCTACCATCTCTCATCTCGTAAAAAATACTCGTAATAAAATACTTGTATCTTAATTTAAAAACCGTCTGATCTGAACAACTCTAAGATTTGAATTTGATATCTACTCTATCAATTCAATTTCGTCTCACACTATTGACGACTCTTTGCGTGATCAATACTCTCTTGCCACTTTTCAAAACTCGAATTCGAGATTTGTTTGCCTCTCATTGACCTATGTTGACTATCTCCGTTAGTTGTAGACTTGGGTGACAAATAAGACAAGGCCGCTTGTTCCACCAACCAGTTCTTTACGGATATGTCATGGTCGCTGCCCTTTCGTGAGGTAGAGATCTCCAAACCGGTCCCAAACCATGTAAACCTAATTTTAATCTAACTCTGGTCTTTGGTGCATTTGGTTTCGGAGATTTTAACCCAGTATTCCTCACTGCTTCCATCACACAAACTCAAATGGCCTAACTACTGATGTGCGTATAATGCTTCACTGAAACTACTCTGACGATACCGCTACTAAACTAAGAAAATGAAGAACCAGGACAACCGATTAAAGACCATCCAATTCGCATATGCACATGTCTGATATACAAGCTTAAAGCCTTTCCGGTCATTAACCACTGACATCTATGGAGCAATGTCGAGAGGACTGAGACTATCGGAGCACAACAGCAGCATTTCTGAGAGCAAGATAGCGCTGGACGTAGTCATTAGGAAGTGACCTGATGAGCTTAAATACTTCTGCACTGGCATACCGCAGTTTAGTCCTCGGATCTTGGTAATGTGCCTGCATCAAAGAAACAACCAAGGAACTTCAGAGATTAATAGCACTTCGAAACATGAGGCTATCAGGGAATCCAGACCAGCAAACAACTAAAACCAGTTCAGGCACGTCGTCTTTAAAAGTTAGTAGTCACAAACCAGCCATTATCTGTTTTGTGAGAGGCACAGGCGCATAACATTAGTAGCCAACATCACACCCCAGAATATTGTCACAGAAATTCTAATCTTTGCTACCCCGAAATTTGGTTAACTGCAATAAATTACCGTGAGACGGTGTCATACAAGTTTTTGTGTTCCTTATTAGTAACACAAGACCTTGACCTAGGTTTTTGGTATATTACAGAAGTTATTATCCCTAATTGTATGACCATTCAAGGGCGTCAATGCTCTTATTGCACTATTGTGAAGAGCACAAAATTGCAAAATGATACTACATTCATAATTATCATTATCCCGAATCAACAATAAATTTAATTAAAGGGCACAGAAAGTGACTGACCTCATATCCTGTAATGTCACAAATTCTCTTGGGTGGATGCATAGAAGGTGGTGTCTCAATATTCACATCTGCAATCAAAACACCACGAATGATCAAAATCGATATTTTCTTCATGAATCACCCAACTACAACTACAACTACAACTACGGCAGCCGCTGCTCAAATAACAACTAAATCAAGCAAATAAGCAAAATATGTCCCTCATACAACTAACTCCCTAAGTTTCAAACATTCCACCCATCAAAATCTCCCCAAACAAAAAAGATCCCTTCTTTCCTATTCAGAAACAAAGACTTGCAGCAGAAACCCAGTTCCCAAATTCCAGCAATCACTAAACAATTAGCTACAAATTCGATATGTCAATGAAACAATTGTTCTTTCCCAAACACAGTCCACCTTTTAATTTCACCTAAACTCTATTGGCTGAACATTAATCAGAAAATGCAGTAATTGGACATAAGACAATAAGATTAATTGGAAGAAGGTGAAAGAAAAGAGAGGATACAATTGGGTTCATCAGGAGGGTAGTTGATGTAATTTTCGGCCTGCAGAATTTGCTTGAGATGCTTCCATCGACCCCTGGGTTGACCCTTTGGGTATTTGTCGAAAATCTGGATCTTTTTGAACTTGAAATGGGTGGGTAATACCAGCTCCGCTTCTATCACCTCTCTCTCCATCTTCTTCTTCTTCTTCTTCTTCTTTAAACTGATGATTGGCAATGGAACACAGGTTGAGTCGGGGATCGTAGCAAAGATGCTCGCTAGAGCAGCTGAATCTACGGGTCGGGCTATACCTCGTGTCGATCCGTCATGCCCAGCCCACCAAATAACGAGGATTAGGCACAATTAGGTGGTTCATTGTGTCATGTTAGGGCCCGACCCGTTCCTCCTTTTGCAGCCATTTTTATGGGCCCTGTCATATTGTGTCGGTTGTACCTCTCTCAATTTTTTTTTGTATAATTAATCCCTAATTTTTATACGGAGTAATATTTATGTAAAAATAATAAAATGATATAAATTAAAGTTAGTTTATATTTACGTTTCTTACTAGGAATACGTTATATGCATGACATTTTTTTTTGTTTTATCCCTTCGTAAATTTGTATTATAGATTTATCGTTATAAAATTCATTGAAAATAAATGCATAAGAGATAAACAATTTTTTTTCTTTAATAAGTTAAGAGAATATATAATACATCAAATTTTCATTAAAATTTACAATATGATAATCTTTTATAATTTGTACTCGTTGAAGTAAATGTTTGGGAAGAATATACAAAAAAAAATTCTATTAATATACTCTCTACGTTCCATTTGATTGTTTGTATTTTTTGTTTTTTCACACTTGTTCGTTCACGTTTTCTTTTGTCTATATCTTTAGTTACGTACTTCTAAAAATTATAAAAATTTAATATTTATAACGTACTCGATTAGACAATTTAAACTAGATTCCGCATGCAAACAATCAAATGAAACAGAGGGCATCAAAAAACGAGACCGAAGGTACAAGAAACACAACAAATATTTACTAATGCATGATAAAAAAATAAACAAAAGAGTTTCTTTTGAAACATAAAAATATTCAATAAATTGGTGATGTGGGACAATAATCCCAAAACTTTGTTTCGTCATAGCTGTCGCATTAAGTTTCTACATGCTAATCAGCTAATGTTTTGTACAAGAGTATAAACGATATATAGATTTTATTGTATGTTACTCGAAAAAGGGAAATTAATGCCCCGTACTATATATTCTATCCGGAATTGTTTTGCAATGTACAAAAAATCATAAAACTTCAATTAGTTTGGGCTTTGCCTTGCTAAAGCATTTTTATGTACAGCTACAACACATTGCGACTTGATTTGTCACCTCGAATTTTTAAGCAACTTTGTTTTTCGACTACTTACCCAGTGTGATCTACTGATCTACAACATCTGCTTACAGGTACAACTAATTATATTCTAAACTCCGAAGATAAGCTACTTGGTCAATTTGAGTAATTTATATATATTGCAAACAAATCCTAAAAATACTTACAATAAAATGATAAAGACTTTATGATTGAAAGCGATTTTTTTTAAGGCTTTCTCTGTAAAGTGAGACGGGATTACAATTACTTATGGTTTTCTTTCATTTATCCAGTCATATAGTTCATATTACCACTACCGGAACGATTGCAGGAAGGTATGAGAAAGATAATGATTAGATTATCAAGGCTGAAATTAGCAGTAGTATTATATACTCTCTCCGTCCCACTGAGGAACGATTGCGGCGTTTGGATTAATATACTTCTAACATATAATGAAGAAATGAACGATTTTTTTGGGACGGATGTAGTATGTAACTTAGTACCAGCCTACCAGGTTGTATTCAGGCTGGGTTTTGAGTTACCTTTCCTATTTAAAGGTAATGATATGATGGTTGGGACTTGGGATGGATGATGCAGAGGAGAGGAGCTCTCTGAAACTTAACAGAGAAGCTCTTATAAAAATGCTTTCATCACTATCTAGGAATTATGAGCCCTGTAGAGTATAAAGGTTTTGGGTAAGAAAACTTTACTTCCACCACTTTTCATGCCAACTTAAAGTTAACAAAACCATGAACGTTCACAAAACACAATTTTTTGTTTGTGATAGACATATCCGCCACTAACCTATGATACGTTAAAGTATCGTAGATAGGTTAAAAAGACAATGCATAGAAGCATTCACTCCATATCTAGGATACAAGGGACTAGAGTAACAAATAGTTTGTCGCTATCTATCCAAATGAGTGGTATTGTATCTGTCATAAACTTGTGTGAGTAGAGAGACTTACTGATGGTAGAATACTTAAAACGAAACCCCTTCAAACTGTAAAACGATACTCCATCAAGCAATGTTATTTATTTAAGAAGAGTCAAATCTACTTATTAATGACAATCAAGCTAGATTACTTAAACTTGAACAAGAGAAACAGGGAGGGAGTTGAGCTACAATCTAAAGTATTCTCAACCAACACCAGGCTTTCTTCTTCTCATCACCCTCATCTTCCATCTATTTAACCTCCTTCCCAATGCCCTACACCATATCACCATCACTCAAACAAACAAACAAACAAACAATCAAACGAGGGTTGAAGCAGTAGTAGTCATGGGTTCAAGACAGTACCACCCATCATTGACATTAACCATCCTTCTGATTACATTATCAGTAATGAGTCATCACCGGATCACTATTGTTGCGCGCAATCTTCTGTCAGATGTCTCAGGAGACGATCTCCCTGATCCCGAGACTCCTGATACAGCCACACCTACACCTGCTGATAATGACGATGATCCCGATTATGCAAATGAACCTGACTATTCAGATGACCCTGTTGATGATCCCACTGTTCCGGAGGTACCAGCATCGCCTGAGCCTGACGAAGTGCCTACCACTCCCGAGTTACCACAGCCTTCGTTTCCTGTCTATCCATCACCAGGGATTGCCACCACTCCCTGATCCAGCCACTGTATGTATATACATAGTAGTACGATTGTACTAGTATGTGTTTTTATCTAAGTTTCCAGTATATTTACTGACGAAGTATTGCCCTTATGTATGATTCACTTGTTTCACTCTATATATGTATGTTATATTTATTGTCATCAATTTTATCACTACTTCCTGAGCACTGAATTGGACCAAAAATGAAATGGTGAGAAAAAATTGAGCTAGAATTGATGGGAGCCCTTAAATATAAGAGCTCCTACAAAAATAAACGTATGCCACTTACAAGTAGCAAGCACACAGTATTCTTTAGTAAAAGGCGAAAGAATAGTTCGCTTTGTGCTTACTACATGGCTGCGTGAGTTGTTCAATACAGAAATGTGGCATTTTAAGGAAAACTCTTAGCTTTGTCTTGTCTCCTCTTCGGTGTGGGATTTAACATATTTCCGTGAATTGCACTTCCGTAACTAGTGGTGGACTAACTTCATAGGACTAGGAGTATCAATCAGTAATTCAGCATGACTAACAGAGTGAATGTTTTCTCTAGATGTGATTAAACTAACTATTTAAGTAATTCGTACGGAGTATAACTTATTTATTTCTTGAGTACGAAATATTTTCATTTAAATATGTATAGTAATCAACATATGTACGGTGAATTCCCTCAAAAACACACTTGTACATGGCAGGTATAGTACTCCTTCCGTTCAAGTTGAAACTACCCTTTTACTTTATGCAAAATTTTAAGAATGTATTTGTTTGTTATTAAAGATACAAATAATTATTTGTTTAATATTAAATGTAGGGTAGATAGTAAATAGATAAGGTTTAAAGTATTTGTTTAAAATGGAAATGAGAAGATTGGACATTTGGACTTAAACGTCCCAAAAGGGAATAAGGTAAGATTCGACTTGAACAGAAGGAGTAAAAGCTACGGAGTAAGTAATATTCTATTTGGACAGAATGTTTCAATAATGGACAGAAAAATAAATAAAGAATTTATCGAGATTTTTATGTAGCTTGTAAACTAAATACGAGTAAATAAAAACTCGACTAGGTTTTTATTTGGTTGTACAGTGCATGCTATTGTATACTCCCTTCATCCCATTAGCTATGATGTTCCCATCTACGTTTAGGGGTCAAAGTTCGTAAACTTTGACCATAAAAAGTATACTACGGAGTACAATTTTATAATATGATTATTCACACAATTACATTTGTTATCAAAAGATTTTTGTAAAATTATAATTTCAACAAAAAATAATGACATATAGCGATGATAAAACACGATCAAAGTATCGTCTCGAAAATTGTGAAAAAATAAATGAGAACATCAATTTGGGATGAAGGGAGTATAATACTAATTTCGATTTTTTGAAATTGAAATCTCAACTAGTAGATCATCGAAAACAATGATGTTCAATCCGCGTCCGCGAACAATAATAGATTGACTATGGGTTCAGACTTTACTCATTTCTACCTTAAATGCGACATGGATTTCCGTCCACAAAAGTTGTAATTTTATAAAAAAATCTCATTTGCAATCAAAATATTATTATACCCAATCAAAATTATCCAGATCATAGTCATATATCCTCACAAAATAGACGGGCCGAACCCGATGAATTGGCACAAGTGCACAACCCCTTAATAGCGTATAAAATTGACCAAGACAAAGTGTCAAGTCATACTTTGATAGGAACATACGTGAGTACATGACCACCAATACCAACCTTTATAACAAGATACATGATCTTATAAATAACCTGGTCATAACAAACAAACGCGTATGGCTTCTAAGACCTTAACTCCCACAACCAAAAGAACATGCCTTTGTTCTCCAACCACCCATCCGGGCTCCTTCCGCTGCAGTATCCACCGTGTCATCCGAAAGTCACCGGCTCGCCCCAAGATCAAGGTCAATGGCCTCAACAAAAGGGCCTCATCCAAAGATACCCTTTTGATCAAGGCCTTACTCTTGCAGATTATCAGCCCGTCAAGACATGATCAACGTAGGAGACGGGCTTTCCGTCCAAGGCCAACCAGGTTTCACCTATCTACTAGCACTAGTATTTGATAATACATTCAATGCAAGTATATATTGTATATTTTGTAAGTTGATTTTATAATCACTTGTGAATCTCAGGGTTTGTATGAATTTTAACTTGTTTGCCATCGCCAATCAATTTTTCATGTACTTTGCTTTATGTAAGATTTGTAGCCGCTTGTTATTGACATATCTCTCACATGACGAGGGATTGAGGGGTGACGACTTGGGTGGCTTCTCTTTTCCATGTCAAGTCTGTCAATAATTTAATTTAGATCCGGTTAATTTCTTTGGTTCAACAAACAACGCATATAGACGCATTACAATATTAGGCGGATTTGAATTGAGAAGCAGTTCAAACTATTGTACAAGATACCTTGTTTTAACCAGATTGATGTCTTTTAGATTAATCAAGATTTCAGCCAAAAATTTGAGGGTCTTTCTTTAAACGATTGGAATTGGTCATTGTATTTGACACTAAACCCGTCAAACGGGTTGGGTCATATGGATCAGGAATCGAACTATGGTCAGAATGCGGGTAAAAATAGTTTTTGAACGCCTAATGTTTAGCGCTAGGATCGGAAGAGCAACAAAGGAAATGTACGTGTTTATCATCTTCTATTAGCCATGGTGGCCCTTGGTGTTGTGAAGTTTTGAATCGCGCTTTTCCACGTCTCTACGATGTGAGCTGCCAAAGCTAGCCTATAATTTAAGAAATACTCCGCCTCTAAAAGTAATACTCTGATTATATATATATATCATAAACTTGTGAAGGGTAAAGGTAAAGACACGTACTTAAGGATTGTAGAATACGTAAAATGAAAATCCTAATTACGAATACATTATTACCAGTCATAAGCCATCGCCAGATCACAATTGTTGCGAACAATCTTCTATCAGATGTCTCAGGAGACACCAATTATAAAATGAATTACAACTTAAGCAGTAAACGTTGAACAACTTGAAAAATAAACTGAACCAGCAATTCTCGACGGCCAAAGTCAAGCCAAGATCGAGAAGGGGGTTTGGAAATAGTTTTCAACCAGCAATTGACGCGCCTCGGTCATTACCTCACTAGCTGCGTCATTGCCCCAAGCGCAAAGATGAGTAACAATATGCAACTACAAGTTCATTATATGCCTCCTCCACACAACTTCATTTCCTTAATCTACTAATGTGGGATACTAACATGTTACTAAATGACGTAACACAAGCCATTAACATGTGGACAGTGTTGTGTATGGGTGAAATATGTGGGCATGATACATACACAATTTGTCTTGCAACATACATAGTATGTATTACATCGATCTAGACCCCTAAGCTAGCTAACCGGGTTTGGGCCAAGCATTTCGCACATGATTTTTGGCCCGATATGGTCTATACTTTGAAAAATAAAATGTATTTTTTTCATTATTATTTGTTAACTTGGTGATAAATTCATAAAGTCATAGATATATTTCTTAGTATTACAACCAATATCTATAACGTATATTATGAACATGAATAACATTCCAAATATCCATGTTCCTATAACCACTGTCTCTACGACAGTATGACATCAACAAGTATCTTATTTGAATCAACGACCTTCGTCAATATGATGCAATTATAGATTATTTACTAGTCATTTTTAACCTGCAAAGTAATAAGAAGCATGTAGACTAGGGTGTTTAGTGACAATGATTAAAAAACTCGCACCTTGTTTACCTTTATTTTTGACACGATAATTAAAGAGGAAGGACATGACTATATATGTGGCTCGATCGACCTACTAACAATTATTGGTTTAACCATCCTACTCCACTATTCACCGCCGCAACTAAAAAAAGTAAATAGAATTGATGGAAAATTAACAAGGATTAATGGTGCAGCTAACAATACGAACTAGAACTGATGAAAATTAAACTAAAATTGGTGGGATCTCTATGAAAAGAGTTCCTCCAAAAATAAATGTATGCCACTTAGAAGTAGCAAGCACACGGTATTCTTTAGTAAAAGGCGAAAGAATAGTTCGCTTTGTGCTTGCTACATGGCTGCGTGAGTTGTTCGGTTGAGTACGATAACATTTTAAACAAAGCTCATAGCTTCTTTATGTCTCGTGTCCGATGTGGGATTGATAACATGTTTATGAAAATAGCAGTTCCATAAGTGGTGGACTTTACTTCATTTTACGGTATCAACATATGACTAATAGAGTGAATTCTTTCTCTTGGACTCTTGTGTGATTGAATTAAGAACAAACTATAAGCTTCTGATTATAGCGTTCCAAATTTTGGTAGAATCGTAACTCATAAGATTTTCATGTTAGCGCTCAATTCGGGTTGTAACTTCACGCTCTCTTTCTCATGTAACTTGTAAACTTCTAAAAATTATCAATAATGATAAACCTAAGTAAATATGATATGGTTGCACAACATTCCTCAATCGTACTATTGTTCTCAAGAGAAATATTACGAGTAGCATTTACCAAATAACCGAGATGCGACATGATAAATGATTCTAAATTTCTAAGCGAGAGAACATGGATAATAGATTAACAATGTCGGTGAGTTGTGAGATAAAATATAAAAGAGGGATTATCCAGGAAAAAAACGGTGTATTGAATCCACGTTGATGAACAATAATGGTTTTTTGTTCAATTTATCCGTTTGATTCTCACTTGAATGGGGGAAATTTTCTCAAATGATCTGTAACGTCACCGTGTTCATTGGTCTCATGTTTGATTTCATGATAGTTCTTTACTGTCCACTTACCAATTGATGTAAGTACTCATGAATACAATAAAATATTATCAGACTGTAGAAATAATAGGAAAAAAAAGCACATAGATGTTGAAACTAGATTAGCACGCTATCATCTGCGCTTTTTCCTAAATAACTAGAACTATTAGTCAAATATAGATTTTCTAGGCGCAATGCAGTGAAATGAATTACGACTTGATCGATAAACGTTGAACAACTTGAAAAATAAAGTGAACGTTAAGACTGAGAATTGTAAGGCTTCACCCTCTGACGAGGGAGCCCTTGCAGAAATTCTCGACGGCCAAAGTCAAGCCAAGGCCGAGGAGGGGGTTTGGAAATAGTTTTCAACCAGCAATTGACGCGCCTCGGTTATTACCTCACTAGCTGCGTCATTGCCCCAAGCGCAAAGATGAGTAACAATATGCAACTACAAGTTCATTATATGCCTCCTCCACACAACTTCATTTCCTTAATCTACTAATGTGGGATACTAACATGTTACTAAATGACGTAACACAAGCCATTAACATGTGGACAGTGTTGTGTGTGGGTGAAATATGTGGGCATGATACATACACAATTTGTCTTGCAACATACATAGTATGTATTACATCGATCTAGACCCCTAAGCTAGCTAACCGGGTTTGGGCCAAGCATTTCGCACAGGATTTTTGGCCCGATATGGTCTATACTTTGAAAAATAAAATGTATTTTTTTCATTATTATTTGTTAACTTGGTGATAAATTCATAAAGTCATAGATATATTTCTTAGAATTACAACCAATATCTATAACGTATATTACGAACATGAATAACATTCCAAATATCCATGTTCCTATAACCACTGTCTCTACGAAAGTATGACATCAACAAGTATCTTATTTGAATCAACGACCTTCGTCAATATGATGCAATTATAGATTATTTACTAGTCATTTTTAACCTGCAAAGTAATAAGAAGCATGTAGACTGTGGTGTTTAGTGACAATGATTAAAAAACTCGCACCTTGTTTACCTTTATTTTTGACACGATGATTAAAGAGGAAGGACATGACTATATATGTGGCTCGATCGACCTACTAACAATTATTGGTTTAACCATCCTACTCCACTATTCACCGCCGCAACAAAAAAAAGTGAATAGAATTGATGGAAAATTAACAAGGATTGATGGTGCAGCTAACAATACGAACTAGAACTGATGAAAATTAAACTAAAATTGGTGGGATCTCTATGAAAAGAGTTCCTCCAAAAATAAACGTATACCACTTAAAAGTAGCAAGCACACGGTATTCTTTAGTAAAAGGCGAAAGAATAGTTCGCTTTGTGCTTGCTACATGGCTGCGTGAGTTGTTCGGTTGAGTACGATAACATTTTAAACAAAGCTCATAGCTTCTTTATGTCTCGTGTCCGATGTGGGATTGATAACATGTTTATGAAAATAGCAGTTCCATAAGTGGTGGACTTTACTTTATTTTACGGTATCAACATATGACTAATAGAGTGAATTCTTTCTCTTAGACTCTTGTGTGATTGAATTGAGAACAAACTATAAGCTTCTGATTATAGCGTTCCAAATTTTGGTAGAATCGTAACTCATAAGATTTTCATGTTAGCGCTCAATTCGGGTTGTAACTTCACGCTCTCCTTCTCATGTAACTTGTAAACTTCTAAAAATTATCAATAATGATAAACCTAAGTAAATATGATATGGTTGCACAACATTCCTCAATCGTACTATTGTTCTCAAGAGAAATATTACGAGTAGCATTTACCAAATAACCGAGATGCGACATGATAAATGATTCTAAATTTCTAAGCGAGAGAACATGGATAATAGATTAACAATGTCGGTGAGTTTTGAGATAAAATATAAAAGAGAGATTATCCAGGAAAAAAAACGGTGTATTGAATCCACGTTGATGAACAATAATGGTTTTTTCTTCAATTTATCCGTTTGATTCTCACTTGAATGGGGGAAATTTTCTCAAATGAGCTGTAACGTCACCGTGTTCATTGGTCTCATGTTTGATTTCATGATAGTTCTTTACTGTCCACTTACCAATTGATGTAAGTACTCATGAATACAATAAAATATTATTAGACTGTAGAAATAATAGGAAAAAAAAGCACATAAATGTTGAAACTAGATTAGCACGCTATCATCTGCGCTTTTTCCTAAATAACTAGAACTATTATTCTAGGCGCAATGCAGTGAAATGAATTACGACTTGATCGATAAACGTTGAACAACTTGAAAAATAAAGTGAACGTTAAGACTGAGAATTGTAAGGCTTCACCCTCTGACGAGGGAGCCCTTGCAGAAATTCTCGACGACCAAAGTCAAGCCAAGGCCGAGGAGGGGGTTTGGAAATAGTTTTCAACCAGCAATTGACGCGCCTCGGTTATTACCTCACTAGCTGCGTCATTGCCCCAAGCGCAAAGATGAGTAACAATATGCAACTACAAGTTCATTATATGCCTCCTCCACACAACTTCATTTCCTTAATCTACTAATGTGGGATACTAACATGTTACTAAATGACGTAACACAAGCCATTAACATGTGGACAGTGTTGTGTGTGGGTGAAATATGTGGGCATGATACATACACAATTTGTCTTGCAACATACATAGTATGTATTACATCGATCTAGACCCCTAAGCTAGCTAACCGGGTTTGGGCCAAGCATTTCGCACAGGATTTTTGGCCCGATATGGTCTATACTTTGAAAAATAAAATGTATTTTTTTCATTATTATTTGTTAACTTGGTGATAAATTCATAAAGTCATAGATATATTTCTTAGTATTACAACCAATATCTATAACGTATATTACGAACATGAATAACATTCAAAATATCCATGTTCCTATAACCACTGTCTCTACGAAAGTATGACATCAACAAGTATCTTATTTGAATCAACGATCTTCGTCAATATGATGCAATTATAGATTATTTACTAGTCATTTTTAACCTGCAAAGTAATAAGAAGCATGTAGACTGTGGTGTTTAGTGACAATGATTAAAAAACTCGCACCTTGTTTACCTTTATTTTTGACACGATGATTAAAGAGGAAGGACATGACTATATATGTGGCTCGATCGACCTACTAACATTTATTGGTTTAACCATCCTACTCCGCTATTCACCGCCGCAACTAAAAAAAGTGAATAGAATTGATGGAAAATTAACAAGGATTGATGGTGCAGCTAACAATACGAACTAGAACTGATGAAAATTAAACTAAAATTGGTGGGATCTCTATGAAAAGAGTTCCTCCAAAAATAAATGATAACTCAGTATTTTACCTATTTTGTCCCACATTTATACTCGTACTTAGTCGATTTTGTAAGTCGATATGCTAGTATTTAGCTATTTTGTGTTTAATTAGGGAATTAGTCGAGTCTAACTTAATTATTGTATATTTACTATATTTGTCGGGATTTTGGTACTGCTCGAGTTATTTTGATATTGTAGATACCAGAAGTACTGAGTCGACAATACCCGAGACGAAAAAGACGGGTCAAACTTGAAGATTGAGGGAGTTGATCAAGAATCGAGACAAAATCAAGACGGGTCAAACCCGACTTTGACCAAGACCTTCCCTTCTCCCTCATTATCCACCTTCATCCCCAATTTAATTCAATCATCATCTGACACTCCTCCACCATCATCAATCCAATTCAAATCTTCAATTCATCTCCATCCCAAATTCAATTCCCCTGCCTCAATTTCTAATTCAACTCAAAATTAGCCATGAAATCCAATTCCATCATCACTGTTCTTCACTCCATCACAATCCAATTTTCTCTTCAACTCCATCTTCTTTATCAATCAATCCACAAACCCCATTATCAATCAATCACCACCACCACAACCACCTTGCTCCAATCCTCCGTCGATGCGCCGCCTTTCGTCCTCCATCTCAGGCGAGCAGCCACCGCGCACACCGAGCAGCAACCACCATGAAGCAGGCGCGCCACCCCCGGCAGCCACCACCTGCGACGCACCACCATGAACCGTGAACCGCCTTCGCCGGCGACCGATTCCGACCACTGCAACCACCGTCAGACCATCTACTCCGGCGAACAACAAAGCTGCAGCACCACCTATTCTCTCGATTGAATCGATTTTGGCAGATGATTTGGGTGGTGTTTTAATTTGGACATCAAATGACGATTTGGTCCTTTCTTTTCTTTTTTCCATTTCATTTAAGTGGAGAGTATTTTAGTCTTTTAACTTGTTTTGTGAGATACAATATTTAAATGGGACTAAACCCTCATTTGTGAGGAGGCTGTTACATAAAAAAAAGTCAGAGGGTTTTAGGAGGAGTAGCAATAGACGGCAGCCTCTTCCCATTTTTCTTAATTTTTTTTGGGTTTTTAATTAGTCTTTAATTATTTTTATGATTAAATCTTTCCCTCTTTAACATTCTAGTTCTTTGATTACTTCTCTTTTGGTATAATTTTCGTCTATTTTCTTATTTATGATTTATGATAAGTTCATGGTTATTTAGTCAAAGTTTTTGTCTTTATAATAATTTAAGTTTAGGATTGTTATTTAGTAATCGTCTTGTTTGTTTATGTATATTTAATGTTAGGATTAATTAAAGTTTTAGTCTTTATTGTTTCTTTATGTTTGTTTTTATGTTTAGAGTAATTACTCGCTTAGTTTTATCATTTGCTTGTTTATGTTTTTATTAGTTAGTCGTATTAGTTTAATCTCACCCTATCAATCGATTCGCGTAGCTAATTCATAATCTGAGACCGACCTAGTACTCATTCCCGATCTCTCTGTGGATTCGACCCGACTTACCCTTACTATTTTAGTTTAGGTTAGTTGGTTTATTTGATGGTTAGATTGACGACAAATCCGACTATCAATAAACGTATGCAACATAGAAGTAGCAAGCACACGGTATTCTTTAGTAAAAGGCGAAAGAATAGTTTGCTTTGTGCTTGCTACATGGCTGCGTGATTTGTTTGGTTGAGTACGATAACATTTTAAACAAAGCTCATAGCTTCTTTATGTCTCGTGTCCGATGTGGGATTGATAACATGTTTATGAAAATAGCAGTTCCATAAGTGGTGGACTTTACTTTATTTTACGGTATCAACATATGACTAATAGAGTGAATTCTTTCTCTTGGACTCTTGTGTGATTGAATTAAGAACAAACTATAAGCTTCTGATTATAGCGTTCCAAATTTTGGTAGAATCGTAACTCATAAGATTTTCATGTTAACGCTCAATCCGGATTGTAACTTCACGCTCTCTTTCTCATGTAACTTGTAAACTTCTAAAAATTATCAAAATTGATAAACCTAAGTAAATATGATATGGTTGTACAACATTCCTCAATCGTACTATTGTTCTCAAGAGAAGTATTACGAGTAGCATTTACCAAATAACCGAGATGCGACATGATAAATGATTCTAAATTTCTAAGCGAGAGAACATGGATAATAGATTAACAATGTCGGTGAGTTGTGAGATAAAATATAAAAGAGAGATCCAGGAAAAAAAACGGTGTATTGAATCCACGTTGATGAACAATAATGGTTTTTTCTTCAATTTATCCGTTTGATTCTCACTTGAGTGGGGGAAATTTTCTCAAATGAGCTGTAACGTCACCGTGTTCATTGGTCTCATGTTTGATTTCATGATAGTTCTTTACTGTCCACTTACCAATTGATGTAAGTACTCATGAATACAATAAAATATTATTAGACTGTAGAAATAATAGGAAAAAAAAGCACATAAATGTTGAAACTAGATTAGCACGCTATCATCTGCGCTTTTTCCTAAATAACTAGAACTATTAGTCAAATAAAGATTTTCTAGGCGCAATGCAGTGAAATGAATTACGACTTGATCGATAAACGTTGAACAACTTGAAAAATAAAGTGAACGTTAAGACTGAGAATTGTAAGGCTTCACCCTCTGACGAGGGAGCCCTTGCAGAAATTCTCGACGGCCAAAGTCAAGCCAAGGCCGAGGAGGGGGTTTGGAAATAGTTTTCAACCAGCAATTGACGCGCCTCGGTTATTACCTTACAAGCTGCGTCATTGCCCAAGCGCAAAGATGAGTAACAACATGCAACTACAAGTTCATTATATGCCTCCTCCACACAACTTCATTTCCTTAATTTACTAATGTGGGATACTAACATGTTACTAAATGACGTAACACAAGCCATTAACATGTGGACAGTGTTGTGTGTGGGTGAAATATGTGGGCATGATACATACACAATTTGTCTTGCAACATACATGGTATGTATTACATCGATCTAGACCCCTAAGCTAGCTAACCGGGTTTGGGCCAAGCATTTCGCACAGGATTTTTGGCCCGATATGGTCTATACTTTGAAAAATAAAATGTATTTTTTTCATTATTATTTGTTAACTTGGTGATAAATTCATAAAGTCATAGATATATTTCTTAGTATTACAACCAATATCTATAACGTATATTACGAACATGAATAACATTCAAAATATCCATGTTCCTATAACCACTGTCTCTACGAAAGTATGACATCAACAAGTATCTTATTTGAATCAACGACCTTCGTCAATATGATGCAATTATAGATTATTTACTAGTCATTTTTAACCTGCAAAGTAATAAGAAGCATGTAGACTGTGGTGTTTAGTGACAATGATTAAAAAACTCGCACCTTGTTTACCTTTATTTTTGACACGATGATTAAAGAGGAAGGACATGACTATATACGTGGCTCGATCGACCTACTAACAATTATTGGTTTAACCATCCTACTCCGCTATTCACCGCCGCAACTAAAAAAAGTGAATAGAATTGATGGAAAATTAACAAGGATTGATGGTGCAGCTAACAATACGAACTAGAACTGATGAAAATTAAACTAAAATTGGTGGGATCTCTATGAAAAGAGTTCCTCCAAAAATAAACGTATGCCACTTAGATGTAGCAAGCACACGGTATTCTTTAGTAAAAGGCGAAAGAATAGTTCGCTTTGTGCTTGCTACATGGCTGCGTGAGTTGTTCGGTTGAGTACGATAACATTTTAAACAAAGCTCATAACTTCTTTATGTCTCGTGTCCGATGTGGGATTGATAACATGTTTATGAAAATAGCAGTTCCATAAGTGGTGGACTTTACTTTATTTTACGGTATCAACATATGACTAATAGAGTGAACTCTTTCTCTTGGACTCTTGTGTGATTGATTTAAGAACAAACTATAAGCTTCTGATTATAGCGTTCCAAATTTTGGTAGAATCGTAACTCATAAGATTTTCATGTTAACGCTCAATTCGGCTTGTAACTTCACGCTCTCTTTCTCATGTAACTTGTAAACTTCTAAAAACTATCAAAATTGATAAACCTAAGTAAATATGATATGGTTGTACAACATTCCTCAATCGTACTATTGTTCTCAAGAGAAATATTACGAGTAGCATTTACCAAATAACCGAGATGCGACATGATAAATGATTCTAAATTTCTAAGCGAGAGAACATGGATAATAGATTAACAATGTCGGTGAGTTGTGAGATAAAATATAAAAGAGAGATCCAGGAAAAAAACGGTGTATTGAATCCACGTTGATGAACAATAATGGTTTTTTCTTCAATTTATCCGTTTGATTCTCACTTGAGTGGGGGAAATTTTCTCAAATGAGCTGTAACTTCACCGTGTTCATTGGTCTCATGTTTGATTTCATGATAGTTCTTTACTGTCCACTTACCAATTGATGTAAGTACTCATGAATACAATAAAATATTATCAGACTGTAGAAATAATAGGAAAAAAAAGCACATAGATGTTGAAACTAGATTAGCACGCTATCATCTGCGCTTTTTCCTAAATAACTAGAACTATTAGTCAAATATAGATTTTCTAGGCGCAATGCAGTGAAATGAATTACGACTTGATCGATAAACGTTGAACAACTTGAAAAATAAAGTGAACGTTAAGACTGAGAATTGTAAGGCTTCACCCTCTGACGAGGGAGCCCTTGCAAAAATTCTCGACGGCCAATGTCAAGCCAAGGCCGAGGAGGGGGTTTGGAAATAGTTTTCAACCAGCAATTGACGCGCCTCGGTTATTACCTCACTAGCTGCGTCATTGCCCCAAGCGCAAAGATGAGTAACAATATGCAACTACAAGTTCATTATATGCCACCTCCACACAACTTCATTTCCTTAATCTACTAATGTGGGATACTAACATGTTACTAAATGACGTAACACAAGCCATTAACATGTGGACAGTGTTGTGTGTGGGTGAAATATGTGGGCATGATACATACACAATTTGTCTTGCAACATACATAGTATGTATTACATCGATCTAGACCCCTAAGCTAGCTAACCGGGTTTGGGCGAAGCATTTCGCACAGGATTTTTGGCCCGATATGGTCTATACTTTGAAAAAAAAAAACGTATTTTTTTCATTATTATTTGTTAACTTGGTGATAAATTCATAAAGTCATAGATATATTTCTTAGAATTACAACCAATATCTATAACGTATATTACGAACATGAATAACATTCCAAATATCCATGTTCCTATAATCACTATCTCTACGAAAGTATGACATCAACAAGTATCTTATTTGAATCAACGACCTTCGTCAATATGATGCAATTATAGATGATTTACTAGTCATTTTTAACCTGCAAAGTAATAAGCATGTAGACTGTGGTGTTTAGTGACAATGATTAAAAAACTCGCACCTTGTTTACCTTTATTTTTGACACGATGATTAAAGAGGAAGGACATGACTATATATGTGGCTCGATCGACCTACTAACAATTATTGGTTTAACCATCCTACTCCACTATTCACCGCCGCAACTAAAAAAAGTGAATAGAATTGATGAAAAATTAACAAGGATTGATGGTGCAGCTAACAATACGAACTAGAACTGATGAAAATTAAACTAAAATTGGTGGGATCTCTATGAAAAGAGTTCCTCCAAAAATAAACGTATGCCACTTAGAAGTAGCAAGCACACGGTATTCTTTAGTAAAAGGCGAAAGAATAGTTCGCTTTGTGCTTGCTACATGGCTGCGTGAGTTGTTCGGTTGAGTATGATAACATTTTAAACAAAGCTCATAGCTTCTTTATGTCTCGTGTCCGATGTGGGATTGATAACATGTTTATGAAAATAGCAGTTCCATAAGTGGTGGACTTTACTTCATTTTACGGTATCAACATATGACTAATAGAGTGAATTCTTTCTCTTGGACTCTTGTGTGATTGAATTAAGAACAAACTATAAGCTTCTGATTATAGCGTTCCAAATTTTGGTAGAATTGTAACTCATAAGATTTTCATGTTAACGCTCAATCCGGATTGTAACTTCACGCTCTCTTTCTCATGTAACTTGTAAACTTCTAAAAATTATCAAAATTGATAAACCTAAGTAAATATGATATGGTTGTACAACATTCCTCAATCGTACTATTGTTCTCAAGAGAAATATTACGAGTAGCATTTACCAAATAACCGAGATGCGACATGATAAATGATTCTAAATTTCTAAGCGAGAGAACATGGATAATAGATTAACAATGTCGGTGAGTTGTGAGATAAAATATAAAAGAGAGATCCAGGAAAAAAAACAGTGTATTGAATCCACGTTGATGAACAATAATGGTTTTTTCTTCAATTTATTCGTTTGATTCTCACTTGAGTGGGGGAAATTTTCTCAAATGAGCTGTAACGTCACCGTGTTCATTAGTCTCATGTTTGATTTCATGATAGTTCTTTACTGTCCACTTACCAATTGATGTAAGTACTCATGAATACAATAAAATATTATTAGACTGTAGAAATAATAGGAAAAAAAAAGCACATAAATGTTGAAACTAGATTAGCACGCTATCATCTGCGCTTTTTCCTAAATAACTAGAACTATTAGTCAAATATAGATTTTCTAGGCGCAATGCAGTGAAATGAATTACGACTTGATCGATAAACGTTGAACAACTTGAAAAATAAAGTGAACGTTAAGACTGAGAATTGTAAGGCTTCACCCTCTGACGAGGGAGCCCTTGCAAAAATTCTCGACGGCCAAAGTCAAGCCAAGGCCGAGGAGGGGGTTTGGAAATAGTTTTCAACCAGCAATTGACGCGCCTCGGTTATTACCTCACTAGCTGCGTCATTGCCCCAAGCGCAAAGATGAGTAACGATATGCAACTACAAGTTCATTATATGCCTCCTCCACACAACTTCATTTCCTTAATCTACTAATGTGGGATACTAACATGTTACTAAATGACGTAACACAAGCCATTAACATGTGGACAGTGTTGTGTGTGGGTGAAATATGTGGGCATGATACATACACAATTTGTCTTGCAACATACATAATATGTATTACATCGATCTAGACCCCTAAGCTAGCTAACCGGGTTTGGGCGAAGCATTTCGCACAGGATTTTTGGCCCGATATGGTCTATACTTTGAAAAATAAAATGTATTTTTTTCATTATTATTTGTTAACTTGGTGATAAATTCATAAAGTCATAGATATATTTCTTAGTATTACAACCAATATCTATAACGTATATTACGAACATGAATAACATTCCAAATATCCATGTTCCTATAACCACTGTCTCTACGAAAGTATGACATCAACAAGTATCTTATTTGAATCAATGACCTTCGTCAATATGATGCAATTATAGATATTTACTAGTCATTTTTAACCTGCAAAGTAATAAGAAGCATGTAGATTGTGGTGTTTAGTGACAATGATTAAAAAACTCGCACCTTGTTTACCTTTATTTTTGACACGATGATTAAAGAGGAAGGACATGACTATATATGTGGCTCGATCGACCTACTAACAATTATTGGTTTAACCATCGTACTCCACTATTCACCGCCGCAACTAAAAAAAGTGAATAGAATTGATGGGAAATTAACAAGGATTGATGGTTGTGGACATGACATAGGTCCACCCCGACGCGGCCACGCGCGGGTTTGGGTAGACGAATGAATCTCCATATGAGAATGGATCGAATTGAAATTTAGGTCTATGTGGAGTCGCCACCGAATTTTATGGTTATTCGGAACCGTTCGAGCCCACTCTATGTCGTAGTGGGCCGTATACAAAATACGGCCCATTTCCGATGTCAGAGTTTATTGGGCTCGTCCCTTTGCATATCGATATAGATGCCGACTTGAGCGGTTAATCGTATATTGAATGACTCTCGTTTGCCGACGGTTTCGGGCATCCGGAAACCGAGGTTCTGAGTAAGGGGTGAGGGTACGTGTTGGGAAGCCCACAAAGGACACCCAACCCCGCCCGCACATTAGCGGCCTCTACTAAGAACTCGAATGACTTTCTAATACGCGTGCTAGTAAAACGGGAAAATGATATGCAAAGATTTATTTTCCCTAAACATGCGAATGTAATTGAAAGGGTTTCTAAGTCAATTTAATGCAACTAAAATTAACGTCCAAGTTGTATTTTAGCATGCGGGTTCATTTAGTATAATAAACGAATAATAATTAAATTGACAAAAGAAACAGAAAACGCGTTATTAACGATGTAGCGATATAACGAATAATAACGGTTTGCAAATATTAGATTGAATTGAAAAGATGCAAATATGAGGATGCATGATTTGAAAAGATAGTATACACGTGATTAATTATGCACATGTTGACCTAAGTCGTAAAATACTATCGAGTTTGAAAAATAGAATAATGTACGACTCGCGTTTTAGTCGTTATGAGGTCACTCGATCGAGTGGTCGATGGACTCGATCGAGTGGACTCTAAAAAAATCGATTATTTTTTGCGTCAAAGACCGTACTCGGCCGAGTTATTGACCAACTCGGTCGAGTACATGGCCACTCGACCGAGTCACTGTGAGACTCGATCGAGTGGGTGTTCTGATGAGCATTCTGACCCGATTTTGAGGTGCCACTCGACCGAGTGGGCTAGGCACTCGGTCGAGTGCCCTCTATACGAATTAAAATTCGTTTGTAAAAAAAAACGTGTTTTATGTCGAAAATCGTTTTAAATTGATTATTGAGATGTGATTAAATTCTCTCCGCGTTAATAATGTCATAATTCCAAAGAATTGTTTTGACAATTATTTAGCATCAACGAAAATTGCCCTAAGTTGATTTAATGCAATTTAGAAAGATTGACTCTTTGATTAAATAATAAAAGAACTTGATTCCCTCGACTTCTCCGACATCGATAAATCCCTAGGGATTGTGATGTCGGATCTGTGTCAACGGGTTTCGACCCTTGTTAAAGATTGATTTGAAAATTGATGGATGCAGGATGGATGATGATAACGAGAAATAATAATGAATTATTGTTTAAGTTAACTCATCTCAATAATCAAATAATCGGGGTATCGGAATAAGCGACCGGGAACGTTGTGTGCAGTACACTTGTATATTTGGGTTTCCTTATTCTGATATCCCTCTCATTCGACACAAATTGATAAGTATTTTAATGTTTTGATGTTAACAATATTATCGATATTATGACGCAATAATGATAACGAGGTAAATAATAAAAATCGTAATAGTACGTAATAATAATAATAATAATAATAATAATAATAATAATAATAATAATAATAATAATAATACTAAACGTAGTAATAATAATAATAATAATAATAATAATAATAATAATAATAATAATAATAATAATAATACAAAAAAAGGAATAAAAAAAGGAGACGGATGATGAGAACGAGGTTTGTCACCCTCAACCTACATGTTCTTGTCTCGGTGCGGACTCGTAACCGTGGCTTTAACACAAGAGTCTTCGAGGTGTATGGAGGCTAAGTTGTGGTGGCTCGGGTTTGATTCCTAAAACTAGGTTTAGGGTTTTTGCTAGTGTAAACTAGGTTTAGGGTTTTTGCTAGTGTAGAATTGCTAGGATTTTGAAGTGTGTATAGATGATTGTCCTAGAGTGTACTAGGGCTTTTGTGTAGATGTGTAAGATGATTGTCCTAGAGTGTACTAGGGTTTTTAGGGTTGTGAGAAGTTGTGTAATTGTGTTGCATGAGGTTGCTTATATAGGCAAAGTTAGGGCACCTTGGTGTCTAGGGTTTTGTGCCTTGACGGACTTGATTTGATGGCCCGTTTGGAGGCGGACCGTGGGTGAGCTACTCGGAAACGGCTTTGACCGGGTTTTAATCCGGTCGCTAAAAGTCGGTTTTATTCCCGGTATCGGTTTCGACCCAAATTAGTCTTGTTTGACTCGGAACGATCCACTGGGCCTGGATTTGAGGTCTGTTTGGTGAGGTTTGTACTCCGTAAGTGTGTTAGCCAACGATTAATGGATTTGAGCCCGTATCCGAGCGCATAGAAACACGTTAGCGTCCGATCATCATCGGGTGTTTTTTTGGAAACTGCCATAGACACCTGGCAGTCAAAATGCGGGTGTCTACAATGGTGCAGCTAACAATACGAACTAGAACTGATGAAAATTAAACTAAAATTGGTGGGATCTCTATGAAAAGAGTTCCTCCAAAAATAAACGTATGCCACTTAGAAGTAGCAAGAACACGGTATTCTTTAGTAAAAGGCGAAAGAATAGTTCGCTTTGTGCTTGCTACATGGCTGCGTGAGTTGTTCGGTTGAGTACGATAACATTTGAAACAAAGCTCATAGCTTCTTTATGTCTCGTGTCCGATGTGGGATTGATAACATGTTTATGAAAATAGCAGTTCCATAAGTGGTGGACTTTACTTTATTTTACGGTATCAACATATGACTAATAGAGTGAATTCTTTCTCTTGGACTCTTGTGTGATTGAATTAAGAACAAACTATAAGCTTCTGATTATAGCGTTCCAAATTTTGGTAGAATCGTAACTCATAAGATTTTCATGTTAACGCTCAATTCGGGTTGTAACTTCACGCTCTCTTTCTCATGTAACTTGTAAAAATTATCAAAAATGATAAACCTAAGTAAATATGATATGGTTGTACAACATTCCTCAATCGTACTATTGTTCTCAAGAGAAATATTACGAGTAGCATTTACCAAATAACCGAGATGCGACATGATAAATGATTCTAAATTTCTAAGCGAGAGAACATGGATAATAGATTAACAATGTCGGTGAGTTGTGAGATAAAATATAAAAGAGAGATCCAGAAAAAAAAACGGTGTATTGAATCCACGTTGATGAACAATAATGGTTTTTTCTTCAATTTATCCGTTTGATTCTCACTTGAGTGGGGGAAATTTTCTCAAATGAGCTGTAACGTCACCGTGTTCATTGGTCCCATGTTTGATTTCATGATAGTTCTTTACTGTCCACTTACCAATTGATGTAAGTACTCATGAATACAATAAAATATTATTAGACTGTAGAAATAATAGGAAAAAAAAGCACATAAATGTTGAAACTAGATTAGCACGCTATCATCTGCGCTTTTTCCTAAATAACTAGAACTATTATTCTAGGCGCAATGCAGTGAAATGAATTACGACTTGATCGATAAACGTTGAACAACTTGAAAAATAAAGTGAACGTTAAGACTGAGAATTGTAAGGCTTCACCCTCTGACGAGGGAGCCCTTGCAGAAATTCTCGACGGCCAAAGTCAAGCCAAGGCCGAGGAGGGGGTTTGGAAATAGTTTTCAACCAGCAATTGACGCGCCTCGGTTATTACCTCACTAGCTGCGTCATTGCCCCAAGCGCAAAGATGAGTAACAATATGCAACTACAAGTTCATTATATGCCTCCTCCACACAACTTCATTTCCTTAATCTACTAATGTGGGATACTAACATGTTACTAAATGACGTAACACAAGCCATTAACATGTGGACAGTGTTGTGTGTGGGTGAAATATGTGGGCATGATACATACACAATTTGTCTTGCAACATACATAGTATGTATTACATCGATCTAGACCCCTAAGCTAGCTAACCGGGTTTGGGCCAAGCATTTCGCACAGGATTTTTGGCCCGATATGGTCTATACTTTGAAAAATAAAATGTATTTTTTTCATTATTATTTGTTAACTTGGTGATAAATTCATAAAGTCATAGATATATTTCTTAGTATTACAACCAATATCTATAACGTATATTACGAACATGAATAACATTCCAAATATCCATGTTCCTATAACCACTGTCTCTACGAAAGTATGACATCAACAAGTATCTTATTTGAATCAACGACCTTCGTCAATATGATGCAATTATAGATTATTTACTAGTCATTTTTAACCTGCAAAGTAATAAGAAGCATGTAGACTGTGGTGTTTAGTGACAATGATTAAAAAACTCGCACCTTGTTTACCTTTATTTTTGACACGATGATTAAAGAGGAAGGACATGACTATATATGTGGCTCGATCGACCTACTAACAATTATTGGTTTAACCATCCTACTCCGCTATTCACCGCCGCAACTAAAAAAAGTGAATAGAATTGATGGAAAATTAACAAGGATTGATGGTGCAGCTAACAATACGAACTAGAACTGATGAAAATTAAACTAAAATTGGTGGGATCTCTATGAAAAGAGTTCCTCCAAAAATAAACGTATGCCAGTTAGAAGTAGCAAGCACACGGTATTCTTTAGTAAAAGGCGAAAGAATAGTTCGCTTTGTGCTTGCTACATGGCTGCGTGAGTTGTTCGGTTGAGTACGATAACATTTTAAACAAAGCTCATAGCTTCTTTATGTCTCGTGTCCGATGTGGGATTGATAACATGTTTATGAAAATAGCAGTTCCATAAGTGGTGGACTTTACTTCATTTTACGGTATCAACATATGACTAATAGAGTGAATTCTGTCTCTCTTGGACTCTTGTGTGATTGAATTAAGAACAAACTATAAGCTTCTGATTATAGCGTTCCAAATTTTGGTAGAATCGTAACTCATAAGATTTTCATGTTAACGCTCAATCCGGGTTGTAACTTCACGCTCTCTTTCTCATGTAACTTGTAAACTTCTAAAAATTATCAAAATTGATAAACCTAAGTAAATATGATATGGTTGTACAACATTCCTCAATCGTACTATTGTTCTCAAGAGAAATATTACGAGTAGCATTTACCAAATAACCGAGATGCGACATGATAAATGATTCTAAATTTCTAAGCGAGAGAACATGGATAATAGATTAACAATGTCGGTGAGTTGTGAGATAAAATATAAAAGAGAGATCCAGGAAAAAAAACGGTGTATTGAATCCACGTTGATGAACAATAATGGTTTTTTCTTCAATTTATCCGTTTGATTCTCACTTGAGTGGGGGAAATTTTCTCAAATGAGCTGTAACGTCACCGTGTTCATTGGTCTCATGTTTGATTTCATGATAGTTCTTTACTGTCCACTTACCAATTGATGTAAGTACTCATGAATACAATAAAATATTATTAGACTGTAGAAATAATAGGAAAAAAAAGCACATAAATGTTGAAACTAGATTAGCACGCTATCATCTGCGCTTTTTCCTAAATAACTAGAACTATTATTCTAGGCGCAATGCAGTGAAATGAATTACGACTTGATCGATAAACGTTGAACAACTTGAAAAATAAAGTGAACGTTAAGACTGAGAATTGTAAGGCTTCACCCTCTGACGAGGGAGCCCTTGCAGAAATTCTCGACGGCCAAAGTCAAGCCAAGGCCGAGGAGGGGGTTTGGAAATAGTTTTCAACCAGCAATTGACGCGCCTCGGTTATTACCTCACTAGCTGCGTCATTGCCCCAAGCGCAAAGATGAGTAACAATATGCAACTACAAGTTCATTATATGCCTCCTCCACACAACTTCATTTCCTTAATCTACTAATGTGGGATACTAACATGTTACTAAATGACGTAACACAAGCCATTAACATGTGGACAGTGTTGTGTGTGGGTGAAATATGTGGGCATGATACATACACAATTTGTCTTGCAACATACATAGTATGTATTACATCGATCTAGACCCCTAAGCTAGCTAACCGGGTTTGGGCCAAGCATTTCGCACAGGATTTTTGGCCCGATATGGTCTATACTTTGAAAAATAAAATGTATTTTTTTCATTATTATTTGTTAACTTGGTGATAAATTCATAAAGTCATAGATATATTTCTTAGTATTACAACCAATATCTATAACGTATATTACGAACATGAATAACATTCCAAATATCCATGTTCCTATAACCACTGTCTCTACGAAAGTATGACATCAACAAGTATCTTATTTGAATCAACGACCTTCGTCAATATGATGCAATTATAGATTATTTACTAGTCATTTTTAACCTGCAAAGTAATAAGAAGCATGTAGACTGTGGTGTTTAGTGACAATGATTAAAAAACTCGCACCTTGTTTACCTTTATTTTTGACACGATGATTAAAGAGGAAGGACATGACTATATATGTGGCTCGATCGACCTACTAACAATTATTGGTTTAACCATCCTACTCCGCTATTCACCGCCGCAACTAAAAAAAGTGAATAGAATTGATGGAAAATTAACAAGGATTGATGGTGCAGCTAACAATACGAACTAGAACTGATGAAAATTAAACTAAAATTGGTGGGATCTCTATGAAAAGAGTTCCTCCAAAAATAAACGTATGCCAGTTAGAAGTAGCAAGCACACGGTATTCTTTAGTAAAAGGCGAAAGAATAGTTCGCTTTGTGCTTGCTACATGGCTGCGTGAGTTGTTCGGTTGAGTACGATAACATTTTAAACAAAGCTCATAGCTTCTTTATGTCTCGTGTCCGATGTGGGATTGATAACATGTTTATGAAAATAGCAGTTCCATAAGTGGTGGACTTTACTTCATTTTACGGTATCAACATATGACTAATAGAGTGAATTCTGTCTCTCTTGGACTCTTGTGTGATTGAATTAAGAACAAACTATAAGCTTCTGATTATAGCGTTCCAAATTTTGGTAGAATCGTAACTCATAAGATTTTCATGTTAACGCTCAATCCGGGTTGTAACTTCACGCTCTCTTTCTCATGTAACTTGTAAACTTCTAAAAATTATCAAAATTGATAAACCTAAGTAAATATGATATGGTTGTACAACATTCCTCAATCGTACTATTGTTCTCAAGAGAAATATTACGAGTAGCATTTACCAAATAACCGAGATGCGACATGATAAATGATTCTAAATTTCTAAGCGAGAGAACATGGATAATAGATTAACAATGTCGGTGAGTTGTGAGATAAAATATAAAAGAGAGATCCAGGAAAAAAAACGGTGTATTGAATCCACGTTGATGAACAATAATGGTTTTTTCTTCAATTTATCCGTTTGATTCTCACTTGAGTGGGGGAAATTTTCTCAAATGAGCTGTAACGTCACCGTGTTCATTGGTCTCATGTTTGATTTCATGATAGTTCTTTACTGTCCACTTACCAATTGATGTAAGTACTCATGAATACAATAAAATATTATTAGACTGTAGAAATAATAGGAAAAAAAAGCACATAAATGTTGAAACTAGATTAGCACGCTATCATCTGCGCTTTTTCCTAAATAACTAGAACTATTATTCTAGGCGCAATGCAGTGAAATGAATTACGACTTGATCGATAAACGTTGAACAACTTGAAAAATAAAGTGAACGTTAAGACTGAGAATTGTAAGGCTTCACCCTCTGACGAGGGAGCCCTTGCAGAAATTCTCGACGGCCAAAGTCAAGCCAAGGCCGAGGAGGGGGTTTGGAAATAGTTTTCAACCAGCAATTGACGCGCCTCGGTTATTACCTCACTAGCTGCGTCATTGCCCCAAGCGCAAAGATGAGTAACAATATGCAACTACAAGTTCATTATATGCCTCCTCCACACAACTTCATTTCCTTAATCTACTAATGTGGGATACTAACATGTTACTAAATGACGTAACACAAGCCATTAACATGTGGACAGTGTTGTGTGTGGGTGAAATATGTGGGCATGATACATACACAATTTGTCTTGCAACATACATAGTATGTATTACATCGATCTAGACCCCTAAGCTAGCTAACCGGGTTTGGGCCAAGCATTTCGCACAGGATTTTTGGCCCGATATGGTCTATACTTTGAAAAATAAAATGTATTTTTTTCATTATTATTTGTTAACTTGGTGATAAATTCATAAAGTCATAGATATATTTCTTAGTATTACAACCAATATCTATAACGTATATTACGAACATGAATAACATTCCAAATATCCATGTTCCTATAACCACTGTCTCTACGAAAGTATGACATCAACAAGTATCTTATTTGAATCAACGACCTTCGTCAATATGATGCAATTATAGATTATTTACTAGTCATTTTTAACCTGCAAAGTAATAAGAAGCATGTAGACTGTGGTGTTTAGTGACAATGATTAAAAAACTCGCACCTTGTTTACCTTTATTTTTGACACGATGATTAAAGAGGAAGGACATGACTATATATGTGGCTCGATCGACCTACTAACAATTATTGGTTTAACCATCCTACTCCGCTATTCACCGCCGCAACTAAAAAAAGTGAATAGAATTGATGGAAAATTAACAAGGATTGATGGTGCAGCTAACAATACGAACTAGAACTGATGAAAATTAAACTAAAATTGGTGGGATCTCTATGAAAAGAGTTCCTCCAAAAATAAACGTATGCCAGTTAGAAGTAGCAAGCACACGGTATTCTTTAGTAAAAGGCGAAAGAATAGTTCGCTTTGTGCTTGCTACATGGCTGCGTGAGTTGTTCGGTTGAGTACGATAACATTTTAAACAAAGCTCATAGCTTCTTTATGTCTCGTGTCCGATGTGGGATTGATAACATGTTTATGAAAATAGCAGTTCCATAAGTGGTGGACTTTACTTCATTTTACGGTATCAACATATGACTAATAGAGTGAATTCTGTCTCTCTTGGACTCTTGTGTGATTGAATTAAGAACAAACTATAAGCTTCTGATTATAGCGTTCCAAATTTTGGTAGAATCGTAACTCATAAGATTTTCATGTTAACGCTCAATCCGGGTTGTAACTTCACGCTCTCTTTCTCATGTAACTTGTAAACTTCTAAAAATTATCAAAATTGATAAACCTAAGTAAATATGATATGGTTGTACAACATTCCTCAATCGTACTATTGTTCTCAAGAGAAATATTACGAGTAGCATTTACCAAATAACCGAGATGCGACATGATAAATGATTCTAAATTTCTAAGCGAGAGAACATGGATAATAGATTAACAATGTCGGTGAGTTGTGAGATAAAATATAAAAGAGAGATCCAGGAAAAAAAACGGTGTATTGAATCCACGTTGATGAACAATAATGGTTTTTTCTTCAATTTATCCGTTTGATTCTCACTTGAGTGGGGGAAATTTTCTCAAATGAGCTGTAACGTCACCGTGTTCATTGGTCTCATGTTTGATTTCATGATAGTTCTTTACTGTCCACTTACCAATTGATGTAAGTACTCATGAATACAATAAAATATTATTAGACTGTAGAAATAATAGGAAAAAAAAGCACATAAATGTTGAAACTAGATTAGCACGCTATCATCTGCGCTTTTTCCTAAATAACTAGAACTATTATTCTAGGCGCAATGCAGTGAAATGAATTACGACTTGATCGATAAACGTTGAACAACTTGAAAAATAAAGTGAACGTTAAGACTGAGAATTGTAAGGCTTCACCCTCTGACGAGGGAGCCCTTGCAGAAATTCTCGACGGTCAAAGTCAAGCCAAGGCCGAGGAGGGGGTTTGGAAATAGTTTTCAACCAGCAATTGACGCGCCTCGGTTATTACCTCACTAGCTGCGTCATTGCCCCAAGCGCAAAGATGAGTAACAATATGCAACTACAAGTTCATTATATGCCTCCTCCACACAACTTCATTTCCTTAATCTACTAATGTGGGATACTAACATGTTACTAAATGACGTAACACAAGCCATTAACATGTGGACAGTGTTGTGTGTGGGTGAAATATGTGGGCATGATACATACACAATTTGTCTTGCAACATACATAGTATGTATTACATCGATCTAGACCCCTAAGCTAGCTAACCGGGTTTGGGCCAAGCATTTCGCACAGGATTTTTGGCCCGATATGGTCTATACTTTGAAAAATAAAATGTATTTTTTTCATTATTATTTGTTAACTTGGTGATAAATTCATAAAGTCATAGATATATTTCTTAGTATTACAACCAATATCTATAACGTATATTACGAACATGAATAACATTCCAAATATCCATGTTCCTATAACCACTGTCTCTACGAAAGTATGACATCAACAAGTATCTTATTTGAATCAACGACCTTCGTCAATATGATGCAATTATAGATTATTTACTAGTCATTTTTAACCTGCAAAGTAATAAGAAGCATGTAGACTGTGGTGTTTAGTGACAATGATTAAAAAACTCGCACCTTGTTTACCTTTATTTTTGACACGATGATTAAAGAGGAAGGACATGACTATATATGTGGCTCGATCGACCTACTAACAATTATTGGTTTAACCATCCTACTCCGCTATTCACCGCCGCAACTAAAAAAAGTGAATAGAATTGATGGAAAATTAACAAGGATTGATGGTGCAGCTAACAATACGAACTAGAACTGATGAAAATTAAACTAAAATTGGTGGGATCTCTATGAAAAGAGTTCCTCCAAAAATAAACGTATGCCAGTTAGAAGTAGCAAGCACACGGTATTCTTTAGTAAAAGGCGAAAGAATAGTTCGCTTTGTGCTTGCTACATGGCTGCGTGAGTTGTTCGGTTGAGTACGATAACATTTTAAACAAAGCTCATAGCTTCTTTATGTCTCGTGTCCGATGTGGGATTGATAACATGTTTATGAAAATAGCAGTTCCATAAGTGGTGGACTTTACTTCATTTTACGGTATCAACATATGACTAATAGAGTGAATTCTGTCTCTCTTGGACTCTTGTGTGATTGAATTAAGAACAAACTATAAGCTTCTGATTATAGCGTTCCAAATTTTGGTAGAATCGTAACTCATAAGATTTTCATGTTAACGCTCAATCCGGGTTGTAACTTCACGCTCTCTTTCTCATGTAACTTGTAAACTTCTAAAAATTATCAAAATTGATAAACCTAAGTAAATATGATATGGTTGTACAACATTCCTCAATCGTACTATTGTTCTCAAGAGAAATATTACGAGTAGCATTTACCAAATAACCGAGATGCGACATGATAAATGATTCTAAATTTCTAAGCGAGAGAACATGGATAATAGATTAACAATGTCGGTGAGTTGTGAGATAAAATATAAAAGAGAGATCCAGGAAAAAAAACGGTGTATTGAATCCACGTTGATGAACAATAATGGTTTTTTCTTCAATTTATCCGTTTGATTCTCACTTGAGTGGGGGAAATTTTCTCAAATGAGCTGTAACGTCACCGTGTTCATTGGTCTCATGTTTGATTTCATGATAGTTCTTTACTGTCCACTTACCAATTGATGTAAGTACTCATGAATACAATAAAATATTATTAGACTGTAGAAATAATAGGAAAAAAAAGCACATAAATGTTGAAACTAGATTAGCACGCTATCATCTGCGCTTTTTCCTAAATAACTAGAACTATTATTCTAGGCGCAATGCAGTGAAATGAATTACGACTTGATCGATAAACGTTGAACAACTTGAAAAATAAAGTGAACGTTAAGACTGAGAATTGTAAGGCTTCACCCTCTGACGAGGGAGCCCTTGCAGAAATTCTCGACGGTCAAAGTCAAGCCAAGGCCGAGGAGGGGGTTTGGAAATAGTTTTCAACCAGCAATTGACGCGCCTCGGTTATTACCTCACTAGCTGCGTCATTGCCCCAAGCGCAAAGATGAGTAACAATATGCAACTACAAGTTCATTATATGCCTCCTCCACACAACTTCATTTCCTTAATCTACTAATGTGGGATACTAACATGTTACTAAATGACGTAACACAAGCCATTAACATGTGGACAGTGTTGTGTGTGGGTGAAATATGTGGGCATGATACATACACAATTTGTCTTGCAACATACATAGTATGTATTACATCGATCTAGACCCCTAAGCTAGCTAACCGGGTTTGGGCCAAGCATTTCGCACAGGATTTTTGGCCCGATATGGTCTATACTTTGAAAAATAAAATGTATTTTTTTCATTATTATTTGTTAACTTGGTGATAAATTCATAAAGTCATAGATATATTTCTTAGTATTACAACCAATATCTATAACGTATATTACGAACATGAATAACATTCCAAATATCCATGTTCCTATAACCACTGTCTCTACGAAAGTATGACATCAACAAGTATCTTATTTGAATCAACGACCTTCGTCAATATGATGCAATTATAGATTATTTACTAGTCATTTTTAACCTGCAAAGTAATAAGAAGCATGTAGACTGTGGTGTTTAGTGACAATGATTAAAAAACTCGCACCTTGTTTACCTTTATTTTTGACACGATGATTAAAGAGGAAGGACATGACTATATATGTGGCTCGATCGACCTACTAACAATTATTGGTTTAACCATCCTACTCCGCTATTCACCGCCGCAACTAAAAAAAGTGAATAGAATTGATGGAAAATTAACAAGGATTGATGGTGCAGCTAACAATACGAACTAGAACTGATGAAAATTAAACTAAAATTGGTGGGATCTCTATGAAAAGAGTTCCTCCAAAAATAAACGTATGCCAGTTAGAAGTAGCAAGCACACGGTATTCTTTAGTAAAAGGCGAAAGAATAGTTCGCTTTGTGCTTGCTACATGGCTGCGTGAGTTGTTCGGTTGAGTACGATAACATTTTAAACAAAGCTCATAGCTTCTTTATGTCTCGTGTCCGATGTGGGATTGATAACATGTTTATGAAAATAGCAGTTCCATAAGTGGTGGACTTTACTTCATTTTACGGTATCAACATATGACTAATAGAGTGAATTCTGTCTCTCTTGGACTCTTGTGTGATTGAATTAAGAACAAACTATAAGCTTCTGATTATAGCGTTCCAAATTTTGGTAGAATCGTAACTCATAAGATTTTCATGTTAACGCTCAATCCGGGTTGTAACTTCACGCTCTCTTTCTCATGTAACTTGTAAACTTCTAAAAATTATCAAAATTGATAAACCTAAGTAAATATGATATGGTTGTACAACATTCCTCAATCGTACTATTGTTCTCAAGAGAAATATTACGAGTAGCATTTACCAAATAACCGAGATGCGACATGATAAATGATTCTAAATTTCTAAGCGAGAGAACATGGATAATAGATTAACAATGTCGGTGAGTTGTGAGATAAAATATAAAAGAGAGATCCAGGAAAAAAAACGGTGTATTGAATCCACGTTGATGAACAATAATGGTTTTTTCTTCAATTTATCCGTTTGATTCTCACTTGAGTGGGGGAAATTTTCTCAAATGAGCTGTAACGTCACCGTGTTCATTGGTCTCATGTTTGATTTCATGATAGTTCTTTACTGTCCACTTACCAATTGATGTAAGTACTCATGAATACAATAAAATATTATTAGACTGTAGAAATAATAGGAAAAAAAAGCACATAAATGTTGAAACTAGATTAGCACGCTATCATCTGCGCTTTTTCCTAAATAACTAGAACTATTATTCTAGGCGCAATGCAGTGAAATGAATTACGACTTGATCGATAAACGTTGAACAACTTGAAAAATAAAGTGAACGTTAAGACTGAGAATTGTAAGGCTTCACCCTCTGACGAGGGAGCCCTTGCAGAAATTCTCGACGGTCAAAGTCAAGCCAAGGCCGAGGAGGGGGTTTGGAAATAGTTTTCAACCAGCAATTGACGCGCCTCGGTTATTACCTCACTAGCTGCGTCATTGCCCCAAGCGCAAAGATGAGTAACAATATGCAACTACAAGTTCATTATATGCCTCCTCCACACAACTTCATTTCCTTAATCTACTAATGTGGGATACTAACATGTTACTAAATGACGTAACACAAGCCATTAACATGTGGACAGTGTTGTGTGTGGGTGAAATATGTGGGCATGATACATACACAATTTGTCTTGCAACATACATAGTATGTATTACATCGATCTAGACCCCTAAGCTAGCTAACCGGGTTTGGGCCAAGCATTTCGCACAGGATTTTTGGCCCGATATGGTCTATACTTTGAAAAATAAAATGTATTTTTTTCATTATTATTTGTTAACTTGGTGATAAATTCATAAAGTCATAGATATATTTCTTAGTATTACAACCAATATCTATAACGTATATTACGAACATGAATAACATTCCAAATATCCATGTTCCTATAACCACTGTCTCTACGAAAGTATGACATCAACAAGTATCTTATTTGAATCAACGACCTTCGTCAATATGATGCAATTATAGATTATTTACTAGTCATTTTTAACCTGCAAAGTAATAAGAAGCATGTAGACTGTGGTGTTTAGTGACAATGATTAAAAAACTCGCACCTTGTTTACCTTTATTTTTGACACGATGATTAAAGAGGAAGGACATGACTATATATGTGGCTCGATCGACCTACTAACAATTATTGGTTTAACCATCCTACTCCGCTATTCACCGCCGCAACTAAAAAAAGTGAATAGAATTGATGGAAAATTAACAAGGATTGATGGTGCAGCTAACAATACGAACTAGAACTGATGAAAATTAAACTAAAATTGGTGGGATCTCTATGAAAAGAGTTCCTCCAAAAATAAACGTATGCCAGTTAGAAGTAGCAAGCACACGGTATTCTTTAGTAAAAGGCGAAAGAATAGTTCGCTTTGTGCTTGCTACATGGCTGCGTGAGTTGTTCGGTTGAGTACGATAACATTTTAAACAAAGCTCATAGCTTCTTTATGTCTCGTGTCCGATGTGGGATTGATAACATGTTTATGAAAATAGCAGTTCCATAAGTGGTGGACTTTACTTCATTTTACGGTATCAACATATGACTAATAGAGTGAATTCTGTCTCTCTTGGACTCTTGTGTGATTGAATTAAGAACAAACTATAAGCTTCTGATTATAGCGTTCCAAATTTTGGTAGAATCGTAACTCATAAGATTTTCATGTTAACGCTCAATCCGGGTTGTAACTTCACGCTCTCTTTCTCATGTAACTTGTAAACTTCTAAAAATTATCAAAATTGATAAACCTAAGTAAATATGATATGGTTGTACAACATTCCTCAATCGTACTATTGTTCTCAAGAGAAATATTACGAGTAGCATTTACCAAATAACCGAGATGCGACATGATAAATGATTCTAAATTTCTAAGCGAGAGAACATGGATAATAGATTAACAATGTCGGTGAGTTGTGAGATAAAATATAAAAGAGAGATCCAGGAAAAAAAACGGTGTATTGAATCCACGTTGATGAACAATAATGGTTTTTTCTTCAATTTATCCGTTTGATTCTCACTTGAGTGGGGGAAATTTTCTCAAATGAGCTGTAACGTCACCGTGTTCATTGGTCTCATGTTTGATTTCATGATAGTTCTTTACTGTCCACTTACCAATTGATGTAAGTACTCATGAATACAATAAAATATTATTAGACTGTAGAAATAATAGGAAAAAAAAGCACATAAATGTTGAAACTAGATTAGCACGCTATCATCTGCGCTTTTTCCTAAATAACTAGAACTATTATTCTAGGCGCAATGCAGTGAAATGAATTACGACTTGATCGATAAACGTTGAACAACTTGAAAAATAAAGTGAACGTTAAGACTGAGAATTGTAAGGCTTCACCCTCTGACGAGGGAGCCCTTGCAGAAATTCTCGACGGCCAAAGTCAAGCCAAGGCCGAGGAGGGGGTTTGGAAATAGTTTTCAACCAGCAATTGACGCGCCTCGGTTATTACCTCACTAGCTGCGTCATTGCCCCAAGCGCAAAGATGAGTAACAATATGCAACTACAAGTTCATTATATGCCTCCTCCACACAACTTCATTTCCTTAATCTACTAATGTGGGATACTAACATGTTACTAAATGACGTAACACAAGCCATTAACATGTGGACAGTGTTGTGTGTGGGTGAAATATGTGGGCATGATACATACACAATTTGTCTTGCAACATACATAGTATGTATTACATCGATCTAGACCCCTAAGCTAGCTAACCGGGTTTGGGCCAAGCATTTCGCACAGGATTTTTGGCCCGATATGGTCTATACTTTGAAAAATAAAATGTATTTTTTTCATTATTATTTGTTAACTTGGTGATAAATTCATAAAGTCATAGATATATTTCTTAGTATTACAACCAATATCTATAACGTATATTACGAACATGAATAACATTCCAAATATCCATGTTCCTATAACCACTGTCTCTACGAAAGTATGACATCAACAAGTATCTTATTTGAATCAACGACCTTCGTCAATATGATGCAATTATAGATTATTTACTAGTCATTTTTAACCTGCAAAGTAATAAGAAGCATGTAGACTGTGGTGTTTAGTGACAATGATTAAAAAACTCGCACCTTGTTTACCTTTATTTTTGACACGATGATTAAAGAGGAAGGACATGACTATATATGTGGCTCGATCGACCTACTAACAATTATTGGTTTAACCATCCTACTCCGCTATTCACCGCCGCAACTAAAAAAAGTGAATAGAATTGATGGAAAATTAACAAGGATTGATGGTGCAGCTAACAATACGAACTAGAACTGATGAAAATTAAACTAAAATTGGTGGGATCTCTATGAAAAGAGTTCCTCCAAAAATAAACGTATGCCACTTAGAAGTAGCAAGCACACGGTATTCTTTAGTAAAAGGCGAAAGAATAGTTCGCTTTGTGCTTGCTACATGGCTGCGTGAGTTGTTCGGTTGAGTACGATAACATTTTAAACAAAGCTCATAGCTTCTTTATGTCTCGTGTCCGATGTGGGATTGATAACATGTTTATGAAAATAGCAGTTCCATAAGTGGTGGACTTTACTTCATTTTACGGTATCAACATATGACTAATAGAGTGAATTCTTTCTCTTGGACTCTTGTGTGATTGAATTAAGAACAAACTATAAGCTTCTGATTATAGCGTTCCAAATTTTGGTAGAATCGTAACTCACAAGATTTTCATGTTAGCGCTCAATTCGGGTTGTAACTTCACGCTCTCTTTCTCATGTAACTTGTAAACTTCTAAAAATTATCAATAATGATAAACCTAAGTAAATATGATATGGTTGCACAACATTCCTCAATCGTACTATTGTTCTCAAGAGAAATATTACGAGTAGCATTTACCAAATAACCGAGATGCGACATGATAAATGATTCTAAATTTCTAAGCGAGAGAACATGGATAATAGATTAACAATGTCGGTGAGTTGTGAGATAAAATATAAAAGAGAGATTATCCAGGAAAAAAAACGGTGTATTGAATCCACGTTGATGAACAATAATGGTTTTTTCTTCAATTTATCCGTTTGATTCTCACTTGAATGGGGGAAATTTTCTCAAATGAGCTGTAACGTCACCGTGTTCATTGGTCTCATGTTTGATTTCATGATAGTTCTTTACTGTCCACTTACCAATTGATGTAAGTACTCATGAATACAATAAAATATTATCAGACTGTAGAAATAATAGGAAAAAAAAGCACATAGATGTTGAAACTAGATTAGCACGCTATCATCTGCGCTTTTTCCTAAATAACTAGAACTATTAGTCAAATATAGATTTTCTAGGCGCAATGCAGTGAAATGAATTACGACTTGATCGATAAACGTTGAACAACTTGAAAAATAAAGTGAACGTTAAGACTGAGAATTGTAAGGCTTCACCCTCTGACGAGGGAGCCCTTGCAGAAATTCTCGACGGCCAAAGTCAAGCCAAGGCCGAGGAGGGGGTTTGGAAATAGTTTTCAACCAGCAATTGACGCGCCTCGGTTATTACCTCACTAGCTGCGTCATTGCCCCAAGCGCAAAGATGAGTAACAATATGCAACTACAAGTTCATTATATGCCTCCTCCACACAACTTCATTTCCTTAATCTACTAATGTGGGATACTAACATGTTACTAAATGACGTAACACAAGCCATTAACATGTGGACAGTGTTGTGTGTGGGTGAAATATGTGGGCATGATACATACACAATTTGTCTTGCAACATACATAGTATGTATTACATCGATCTAGACCCCTAAGCTAGCTAACCGGGTTTGGGCCAAGCATTTCGCACAGGATTTTTGGCCCGATATGGTCTATACTTTGAAAAATAAAATGTATTTTTTTCATTATTATTTGTTAACTTGGTGATAAATTCATAAAGTCATAGATATATTTCTTAGTATTACAACCAATATCTATAACGTATATTACGAACGTGAATAACATTCCAATTATCCATGTTCCTATAACCACTGTCTCTACGAAAGTATGACATCAACAAGTATCTTATTTGAATCAACGACCTTCGTCAATATGATGCAATTATAGATTATTTACTAGTCATTTTTAACCTGCAAAGTAATAAGAAGCATGTAGACTGTGGTGTTTAGTGACAATGATTAAAAAACTCGCACCTTGTTTACCTTTATTTTTGACACGATGATTAAAGAGGAAGGACATGACTATATATGTGGCTCGATCGACCTACTAACAATTATTGGTTTAACCATCCTACTCCACTATTCACCGCCGCAACTAAAAAAAGTGAATAGAATTGATGGAAAATTAACAAGGATTGATGGTGCAGCTAAAAATACGAACTAGAACTGATGAAAATTAAACTAAAATTGGTGGGATCTCTATGAAAAGAGTTCCTCCAAAAATAAACGTATGCCACTTAGAAGTAGCAAGCACACGGTATTCTTTAGTAAAAGGCGAAAGAATAGTTCGCTTTGTGCTTGCTACATGGCTGCGTGAGTTGTTCGGTTGAGTACGATAACATTTGAAACAAAGCTCATAGCTTCTTTATGTCTCGTGTCCGATGTGGGATTGATAACATGTTTATGAAAATAGCAGTTCCATAAGTGGTGGACTTTACTTCATTTTACGGTATCAACATATGACTAATAGAGTGAATTCTTTCTCTTGGACTCTTGTGTGATTGAATTAAGAACAAACTATAAGCTTCTGATTATAGCGTTCCAAATTTTGGTAGAATCGTAACTCATAAGATTTTCATGTTAGCGCTCAATTCGGGTTGTAAATTCACGCTCTCTTTCTCATGTAACTTGTAAACTTCTAAAAATTATCAATAATGATAAACCTAAGTAAATATGATATGGTTGCACAACATTCCTCAATCGTACTATTGTTCTCAAGAGAAATATTACGAGTAGCATTTACTAAATAACCGAGATGCGACATGATAAATGATTCTAAATTTCTAAGCGAGAGAACATGGATAATAGATTAACAATGTCGGTGAGTTGTGAGATAAAATATAAAAGAGAGATTATCCAGGAAAAAAAACGGTGTATTGAATCCACGTTGATGAACAATAATGGTTTTTTCTTCAATTTATCCGTTTGATTCTCACTTGAATGGGGGAAATTTTCTCAAATGAGCTGTAACGTCACCGTGTTCATTGGTCTCATGTTTGATTTCATGATAGTTCTTTACTGTCCACTTACCAATTGATGTAAGTACTCATGAATACAATAAAATATTATCAGACTGTAGAAATAATAGGAAAAAAAAGCACATAGATGTTGAAACTAGATTAGCACGCTATCATCTGCGCTTTTTCCTAAATAACTAGAACTATTAGTCAAATATAGATTTTCTAGGCGCAATGCAGTGAAATGAATTACGACTTGATCGATAAACGTTGAACAACTTGAAAAATAAAGTGAACGTTAAGACTGAGAATTGTAAGGCTTCACCCTCTGACGAGGGAGCCCTTGCAGAAATTCTCGACAGCCAAAGTCAAGCCAAGGCCGAGGAGGGGGTTTGGAAATAGTTTTCAACCAGCAATTGACGCGCCTCGGTTATTACCTCACTAGCTGCGTCATTGCCCCAAGCGCAAAGATGAGTAACAATATGCAACTACAAGTTCATTATATGCCTCCTCCACACAACTTCATTTCCTTAATCTACTAATGTGGGATACTAACATGTTACTAAATGACGTAACACAAGCCATTAACATGTGGACAGTGTTGTGTGTGGGTGAAATATGTGGGCATGATACATACACAATTTGTCTTGCAACATACATAGTATGTATTACATCGATCTAGACCCCTAAGCTAGCTAACCGGGTTTGGGCCAAGCATTTCGCACAGGATTTTTGGCCCGATATGGTCTATACTTTGAAAAATAAAATGTATTTTTTTCATTATTATTTGTTAACTTGGTGATAAATTCATAAAGTCATAGATATATTTCTTAGTATTACAACCAATATCTATAACGTATATTACGAACGTGAATAACATTCCAAATATCCATGTTCCCATAACCACTGTCTCTACGAAATTATGACATCAACAAGTATCTTATTTGAATCAACGACCTTCGTCAATATGATGCAATTATAGATTATTTACTAGTCATTTTTAACCTGCAAAGTAATAAGAAGCATGTAGACTGTGGTGTTTAGTGACAATGATTAAAAAACTCGCACCTTGTTTACCTTTATTTTTGACACGATGATTAAAGAGGAAGGACATGACTATATATGTGGCTCGATCGACCTACTAACAATTATTGGTTTAACCATCCTACTCCACTATTCACCGCCGCAACTAAAAAAAGTGAATAGAATTGATGGAAAATTAACAAGGATTGATGGTGCAGCTAAAAATACGAACTAGAACTGATGAAAATTAAACTAAAATTGGTGGGATCTCTATGAAAAGAGTTCCTCCAAAAATAAACGTATGCCACTTAGAAGTAGCAAGCACACGGTATTCTTTAATAAAAGGCGAAATAATAGTTCGCTTTGTGCTTGCTACATGGCTGCGTGAGTTGTTCGGTTGAGTACGATAACATTTTAAACAAAGCTCATAGCTTTTTTATGTCTCGTGTCCGATGTGGGATTGATAACATGTTTATGAAAATAGCAGTTCCATAAGTGGTGGACTTTACTTCATTTTACGGTATCAACATATGACTAATAGAGTGAATTCTTTCTCTTGGACTCTTGTGTGATTGAATTAAGAACAAACTATAAGCTTCTGATTATAGCGTTCCAAATTTTGATAGAATCTTAACTCATAAGATTTTCATGTTAACGCTTAATTCGGGTTGTAACTTCACGCTCTCTTTCTCATGTAACTTGTAAACTTCTAAAAATTATCAAAAATGATAAACCTAAGTAAATATGATATGGTTGTACAACATTCTTCAATCGTACTATTGTTCTCAAGAGAAATATTACGAGTAGCATTTACCAAATAACCGAGATGCGACATGATAAATGATTCTAAATTTCTAAGCGAGAGAACATGAATAATAGATTAACAATGTCGGTGAGTTGTGAGATAAAATATAAAAGAGAGATCCAGGAAAAAAACGGTCTATTGAATCCACGTTGATGAACAATAATGGTTTTTTCTTCAATTTATCCGTTTGATTCTCACTTGAATGGGGGGGAATTTTCTCAAATGAGCTGTAACGTCACCGTGTTCATTGGTCTCATGTTTGATTTCATGATTGTTCTTGTGACACTTTACTGTCCACTTACCAATTGATGTAAGTACTCATGAATACAATAAAATATTATTAGACTGTAGAAATAATAGGAAAAAAAAGCACATAAATGTTGAAACTAGATTAACACGCTATCATCTGCGCTTTTTCCTAAATAACAAGAACTATTAGTCAAATATAGATTTTCTAGGCGCAATGCAGTGAAATGAATTACGACTTGATCGATAAACGTTGAATAACATGAAAAATAAAGTGAACGTTAAGACTGAGAATTGTAAGGCTTCACCCTCTGACGAGGGAGCCCTTACAGAAATTCTCGACGGCCAAAGTCAAGCCAAGGCCGAGGAGGGGGTTTGGAAATAGTTTTCAACCAGCAATTGACGCGCCTCGGTTATTACCTCACTAGCTGCGTCATTGCCCCAAGCGCAAAGATGAGTAACAATATGCAACTACAAGTTCATTATATGCCTCCTCCACACAACTTCATTTCCTTAATCTACTAATGTGGGATACTAACATGTTACTAAATGACGTAACACAAGCCATTAACATGTGGACAGTGTTTGTGTGTGGGTGAAATATGTGGGCATGATACATACACAATTTGTCTTGCAACATACATAGTATGTATTACATCGATCTAAACTAGAGCTGGCCAAATGCGGGCCAACCCGTTCGGCCCGCTTCGCTAGCGGGTTTGGTCACAAAATAGTTAAAAATAAGTGGGTACGGACAAAAAAATTAGGCCCGCTAAAATTAATGGACGGGCTTGGACTTAATAAAAATGTCCATGGGCAACCCGCTAGGCCCGCTACGTAAACTCTAGTTTTTATTTAACTTAATAAAACCGAAAGAAAAAGATGAAGGAGTAATTAAAAATTTAAACTAACAGATATTTATTGAAAACAGTACTCACCACATTGAGAAGATTAACAGCTCATTGAAAATCCATACTTCTCGTTCATTCCAATTTTCAATTCCCAATATCCTCATTCTATCAAACTTCCTCCACTATAATACTATATTCACACTTCTTCCAGGTATACCACTTCCAGGTATAATATATTTGTATCAAATTATCTATCAAATTATTAATCAAGAAACTATCAGGTAATTTACAAATTACAATTGCTTTTCTTTTGAAGGTCCGTCACTTTTGGTTTTTGATTCTTATGCGTTCACTCCGTATGCAGATTGCAGAACAAAATAAATGGCTCCTGCGAATTCAATACCTAATGTCGTTGAGTTGGATGACGAAGATGAAATTCCTTCTAATGCTAAAGGAACTCCAGTCAATGCTAAGGGGAGAAAATTAAAATCAAAGGTGTGGGAACATATGACAAGAGAAGTTCTTCGTGACGAAAAGGTAAAAGTCACTTGCAATTATTGTTCTACTACTTTTACTGGAAATCAAAATAGTGGCACATCTCATCTTAAAAGGCATATCGACTCGTGCTCTAAACGAGTTAATCATGACATTAGAAACTATTGCATATCTGGTATTGGTGCGTCGATTATGTCTTTAAAAAATCCCTCTGTTAATTTGGAAGAAGTTCGTAGGGCTATTTGCATTTATGTTGTGGCTGGTGCGCATCCTTTTGCTACTTGTGAGGAACCTGGCTTCAAATACATGGTATCTACTATGTGTCCTCAATTTAAGCTTATTAGCAGAAAGACATTAAAAAGAGATGCTATGAAATATTTTAATGACGAAAGATGTGTTATACTTGAACTACTCCAGAATGCTTGTGGGAGAATTAGTTTTACTACAGACAATTGGAGAAGTGAGCATACTGACGATGAGTATATGTGCATTACGGTCCACTGGATTGATAATAATTGGGAATTGCAGAAGAGAATAATTAAATTTGCAGCCTTGACACCGCCGTTTGATGGACGGTCTCTAGCTGATGAGATTGCTTTGTGTTTAGGACAATGGAAAATTGATAACAAGGTCTTAGGGTTCACAGTTGATAATGCTTCCTATAATGATACTATGATTAGTTATCTCAAATCTGATTTATTAAGAAAGAATTTTTTGTTCTTTGGTGGTGAGTTTTTTCATATTCGATGTGCTTGTCATATCATAAATCTTGTTGTACAAGCTGGAATGCGGTTGATAGATGATGTGGTGTTCAAAATTAGAAGTGTTGTCAAGCATTTCAAACATTCCGTCCCTAAGAAGAAGCACTTCTATGGTGTGGCACAAACCATGTTTCATCTTAACACGAAAAAAAAAATTGCGTGGGGATAATCTTATTAGATGGAATTCCACGTTCTTGATGCTTGATCGCTTTCTTTACTATAAAGATGTGATTGATCATGTTGTTGGTAGAGATAGGGACATTAAAGTCTTTGCTCTCACATTGGATGAATGGAATCGAGTTTCCGAGCTCTATAATTTCTTAAAGATATTCTATGATATCACAAACCTGTTTTCAACTTCGAAAACTCCAACTTCAAATCTGTATTTTCATGGAGTATGGAGGATTCATAGAAAATTGGTGGAGGTTTCAAAGGGTCCCATAAGTTTGTTGTCTCCTATGGCAAAAGAGATGGAAAAGAAATTTGAAAAGTATTGGTCTGATTATAGTTTATTGCTTTCATGTGTTGCTGTGTTAGACCCTCGATATAAGTTGGACAAAGTGGAGTATTGTTATGAATTGTTGTTTGGTGAAACTTATGCTAAAGAAGTTGCAGAGAAAATTAAGGGGACATTGCTTGACTTGTTTAATGATTATAGAGAGCCATCTGATCACATTTCCTCTTCATTTACACAACGCACAACTACTACTACCGGAACTACTACCACCGGTAATAGTACTGTAGATCAAGAAGAGTTGGGTTTTATAGCTTTTATGAATCGGAAACGGAAGTCAGACTGTCAAAAATCAGAATTGGAGTTGTACTTGGATGAGAGGGTTGAAGATATTGAGGTTTTGTAATATTGGAAAAATATTTCAACTCGATTTCCGAACCTTGCACGTATGGCTCGTGATATTTTGGCAATTCTCGTCTCAACAGTCCCTTCAGAGTCCGCATTCAGTACAGGTAAGAAATTGATTAATCCCTGGAGAGCGTCTTTGCAAAAGACGACCATTGAAGCACTTGCATGTTATGAAGATTGGTTACGAGCTAAAGGATTATCGTTAGGTAATTTTTAACTTATTTTTATTCTACCATTAAATTAATAATTCTCTCCACAGATATGTTTTTTTCTAGTATTTTGTTATATAAGTAAAGTAGCTATTGATATCTTCTATATATATAGGTGTGTATTATTTCATGATTCTAACGGGTTTCTAATTTTTTTTAAGGTCCTTCACTTTTGGTTGGTTACGGTGACGCATTTGGTTTAGATATCGAGGACGAAGAGCAAGACGTGGATGACGGATAAAGAAGTGCCTTCCTCCACTGATATTTTGAAGCTTTTGAGACTATATGAAACAAATATGATGTTTATTAATTACTCCGTATTTTATTAGTTATGAACGTGATAAAGTTATTAATTTTATTTTGCTAATTTGGTAATCACGAAATTTTTTCTACCGTTTTGCTGGATTGATTTTTCAGTAATTAATTGTAATAACAAATATTCTCGAATATTTAAAGCCCGCAAGCCCACGGGTTGGCCCGCTAAGGTATATTGGACGGGCATGGGCAGCTATAGTAGGCCCGCCATAGCGGACACGGGCATAAAAAAAAGGCCCATTGGACACTTTTTATTAGCTTAGGCCCGGCCCATGTCCAGCCCAAGCCCGCAAATGGTCAGCTCTAATCTAGACCCCTAAGCTAGCTAACCGGGTTTGGGCCAAGCATTTCGCACAGGATTTTTGGCCCGATATGGTCTATACTTTGAAAAATAAAATGTATTTTTTTCATTATTATTTGTTAACTTGGTGATAAATTCATAAAGTCATAGATATATTTCTTAGTATTACAACCAATATCTATAACGTATATTATGAACATGAATAACATTCCAAATATCCATGTTGTAACACCCCTAATTTTTAAAAATTAAATTTGTATTCATATTTTTTGTTTTATTTGCGATTTAACTCGTATTTCTTAAATAATTATAAAACAGATTCATTTTTCAATCGTTTGAACACGTAAAATCCTATTTACCTCGAAAAGTCATTTTTATGCTTAAAATGTATCTTACTTTCGTTTCATTCGATTTACTCATTTTATTTCTATTCGAGTTTCCGTTTCGACGGTTTATATTCCCGCGTTTATCTTTATATAACTTGAATTCTTATTTTAAACTCGAAATCCATTTTAATTACCTCATTCGCAAGAATTTTTATTAATATCGAGAAATTGCTATTTAATCTTTTTCTACGCGATTTCGTACATAATTATTTTTGAAACGTGATTTTAATATTACTTTTTCGTAAACACGTTCTTATCGAGTTCCGTCTATGATAACTCGTGATTTTACCTATTTTTGTCCCACGTTTCGACTCTTATTTAGTCGATTTTATAAGTCGAATTGTTAATATTGACCCGTTTTATGTTTATTTAGATTATTAATCGAGTCTAGCTTAGTTATTGTTATTTTATTATATTTCTCGAGAATTGGGTACTGTGCTTCGATATTTGATGTTATAGGTACCGAGAAGAGTGAACGAGTCAATCGAGACGATAAAAGACGGGTCAAGACTCGAAGAGAAGGAGTCGTGGTCAAGTTGACCTTGACCCAAATGGCCAAACCCATGTTCAATTTGGAAGCTGTAACTTTGTTCACCTTCAATCATTCATCATCTCCATCATCTTCATCCCTCCATCTCAATTCGATTTCTAATTCAATCAACTCCACAATCAATCATCTCCAATCACTATCTCCATTAATCTTCAATCACCTCCAATTCAACATCACTCACCAATCAAATCTTCATTTCAATTAAACACCTTCTGCCCGGATTTCGAGCTCCGACCACCATGGCCACCGGCAGCCACCGCGCACCACCGTTATCCACCATGACTGCCGCCCCTGCTCTGCCCGTTTCTCCGGCCAGATCCCGGCTCCGCATCACCACCTGGTTCCGCCTCCTTCCTCTCCGTCGCGCGCGTCATCTCCGCGCCTGTCACCAACCACACCACCATATCCCGCCGTTCGTCCTCCATCTCAGGCGAGCAACCACCGGCGCGCCACCTCCGGCAGCCACAGCCGCGCGCCTCCGTCCCCATCTCCCTTCACTTCTCCACCCCTCTCCGCTCCGCCCACCTTCGTGCAGCTTCTCCGGCGAAGCAGTCCGCCACGCGCCACCAGTCGCCCAGCTCCGTCGACGGTTGACCTCCGGCGAGCAGCGCACCTCCGTCTCTCAATCGATTGATTCAATTTTGTCTGATGGGTTTGGGGATTTTAATTTCAAAATCATAAGACCATTTAACCCTTGCTTTTACTCTTCTTATTTTATTTAAATGAAGGGTAGTTGGGTCATTCTATTCTTAGATTGGGGTTTTACAAAAGCCCTCATTTTCTCATTTGGAAAAAGAGGCTGTAAGTTAGAGTTGAGAAAATAGAGTAGAGGGTTTAGTGAAGTAGTAGTAAAAACGCAGCCCACATCTTCCATTTTCCTCTTTTTAATTTTAATTAGTTTCTTTTAATTAATTTTAGTGTAATAGTTCTTCCTCAAATTCAAGCTTTCAATTAATTTCATCCTTCTTTTGGTATAATTCTTATCTCTTCTCTTTTATTATTTTTATTTATATGTAATTTTATGTTTGTGATATATTTAGTTAGTAATTAGATTAAAGTTACAATTTTTATCATTAATTGTGTTTTGTAATGTTATTTTATAATTGTCTTGTTTGTTTGTATATAGTTTATGTTAGGATTAATTAAAGTTTCCTCCTTTTTTATTTCTTTATGCTTAGTATTAGGCTTGGAGTAATTAGTATTAGTATTTTTATTAGTATAATTATGCTTAGTGAGTAATCTTTTACTAGGGGACGATTAATCCCCGACATGCCTTGATTATGATATTGGGTCCATTTTAATGAGTTATCGGATGTCGAGTTGGGGATTGTCAAGGGGTTAGGATTCAATTAGTCTTTTGGGTTGGTTATGGTTCCTTGACCCTTGTCCATCGGTGGGAGCCGATTAGGTTTAGGAAAACCGATTACCCATTTGACTAACCTCACCGATTTGGGTTGAACATGGGAGTGAGAACCCAATGTTAGAGCCCTTGACTTTCGTTCGGAACTCTTACCTCGGGAGGGGAAGAGGGACGGACGGGAATATAGCGTAGACTTAGTGACTTAGGCTCTTAGCGGGATACCACGGGAGTGGATTTCGGTGTGGACCTAAGATACCAATTACGAGCCCGGGAGGGAAGTACTTGGGATTACTATTTATCCATTCACGAACCCGGGAGGGAGGTGTTTGGACCTTTAGAGGCGTTTTCTCCCTAATTCACTATTCGATGACTTGTTAACGGGATTTCAATGACGTGATTGAGGTGTGTCGGTGGAGGAAATCGGACCCTAGGTTTTTCTCCATTTGATTGATTTACTCGCTTAGTTTTATTATTTGTTTGCTTGTGTTTTTATTAGTTAGTCTTATTAGTTTAATCTCACTCTTTTATTGATCCGCGTAGCTAATTTGTAATCTGAGACCGTACTAGTACTCATTCCCGATCTCTCTGTGGATTCGACCCGACTTACTCTTACTATTTTAGTTTAGGTTAGTTGGTTTGTTTGATGGTAGGATTGGCGACAAATCCCGGCTATCAGTCTAGTTATTATTATTATTAATAATTTTTTTTTAAGTGATCAATTTACGATTTTAAGCGCGAGTCGGGCTCAGATTGTAGCAGACCCGACCGTTTCTCTCATCGGACTGAGACATTTTCGTGGTTCAGTTGAGAGAGTCAAAAACCGACTCGATATTCTCTCCTATCTTCGCTCCACTTCTCTCTTTTGGCTAACTGTTTGAGTAAGTAGTTACTGACTCTCCAAACTTCTCTTAAACCCCCCAACACAATTCCCTTATTCTATCATAACATTTTACGTATCCCTCTTCTTCTCTTCTCTACAAAAAAATTGAATTGAACGTACAACAACAGTAATTTATTCTCAACTTTCTAATTACCGATCCTATTCCAATCTTGAGGGTAATTTAATTACTCCTATTCTCCGTCTCGTTTCCCTCTTTTATTAATTTATAATATGGTTTAATACCATATGTTAATTTATTTTGTAGGTTATCATATTGTAGACACCCACATTTTGACCACCAGGTGTCTATAGCAGTTTCCGACAAACACCCGATGATGATCGGACGCAAACGTGCTTCAAATACTCAGAAACGGGCTCAAAATCATTGGCATTTGGCTTGGGCTCATTATAGAGTACATATCTCACAAAACCAACCACAAAATCAGGCCCAGTGGGTCGTTTCGAGTCAAATAAGACTAATTTGGGTCGATTCCGGCACCAGGGGTAAAACCGTCTTTTAGCGACCGAGTCAACACCCGGTCAAAGATTTTCCCGAGACACGTGAGTCAGCCGTGACACCTCACACGGCTGATTCACCCTCCAATCCTACGAAAAATCAGCTTCACAAAATATTAAACAAATCCGTTTAAGGATGGAATTCGATCTCAAGTAGGAATCCTATCCGAAAACCGATTCAGACACCCGACCGAGTGCAAACACTCGGCCGAGCAGTACAAACCAGCCGTGTTTCCCTTGCTTCTTCGACAAGTAAGCGGAATTCTCATGCCTTTCAGCTTCTTACGTTTCCTATCTTAAACGGTAGTTCAAACTCTCCTAGCCAAGGTCGGGAATTTCCTATAAATAGCCCCTTGCATACAACACTTTAAAGGACGATTTTACACATCATCTATCAACAACAATTAACATTCATAAATATTCAGAAATTATCGTCATATATCATCAAAAATTCAGAATTATTCACATCGCACATAAGCACCAAACTTAACATCGAGAAACCGATAATATTCCCGAAGGAAAACCGGTCTATTTAAACCCGAAACCCTTCACCCGAAACTCGCCCAAACCGAGCCGCATCACCGTCACCGCATCAACATACACTCGACGCTCCAAGTGCCCAAGCCACGTCCCGACGAGCCCCGATCCGAGTAAACAGAAGCATGTAGGTTGAGGGTGCACAAAACCCGATCTCTCCTTTTTCTTCTCTTCTCTCTCTCGTCCGTCTTATTTTATGGGTCGGTCGTCGTTTTTATTTTATTTTCTAATATCGATAATATCAAAAAACTATTTTCATATAACAACATTCTTAAAAATATGATATCCATTTTCTATAATCGAATATTGTATCGAAAAGAATTATATAAAGATCTCGACGATATTAAAAATCGTCACATCTTTTTTCAAACCCCCTTTTTTTTTACAAAACTTTTTTATTCATTCTAAATATTCGATATCGATTTCATAATCAAATATCGGGTACGACGAATATCGAAAACATAAATCGAGTACAAATTAATTCATATTTTGTACGCGATTTATCAAAATTAGCAATTTCGAACAAAAAATAAAAAACGGACAGACCCGCACGCGAGTCGCGCCATGCCCAGGCGACTCGCGCACGGGCCTGAAATCCGAGACGTTTTTTTAGCTTTTTCGTTCGTTTTATTTTATTCTTTTACGAAACGATTTTAAAACTTATATCTTTTCTAAAACTATTCGAAATATTTGATATTAATTTCGTAGTTAATTATCAAATATAAGGAATATCGAAAATATTAAGTCGAGTACAAATTAGACAATATTCGTACGCAATTTAATAAAATTATCGAAAACCGATTTCAAAAGAGGCCACCACGCGACCCGCCGGTGACCCGGGCGAGCCGCGCGGCCGGCTGCCCCTTTTCCCGCTTTTTTTATAATTTTTCGAACTTCGTTTTTTATACAAAACATCGTTTTTAACAATATTTTCCAGATTTCGATTAATATTTATTTTCTCGATCTCGTATATTTATTTGCTATATTATTTTTACAAATCGATACTAACTCGTTTGTTCATCTTTTGTAGCAAATTCATCTTTATTTCATCTTTTGTTTTATTATACTAAAACGGACTTCACATGCTAAATTCAACTTTGACGTTAAATTTTTCATGCATTAAAACCGACTTAGCAACCCATTCAATTCCTCGCATGCTTAGGAAAACAATGTTTGCATATCATTCATCGTATTACTAACACGCGTATTAAAACGTCATTCGATATCCTAGTAGAGGCCGCTAATGTGCGGGCGGGGTTGGGTGTTCTAAGTGAACTTCCCAACACGTACCCTCACCCCTTACTCAGAACCGTGGTTTCCGGATGTCCGAATCCATTGGCAACGAGAGTCATTCAATATACGATTAACCGCTCAAGTCGGCATCTATATCGATATGCAAAGGGACGAGCCCAATAAACTCTGACATCGGAAATGGGCCGTATTTTGTATACGGCCCACTACGACATAGAGTAGGCTCGAACGGTTCCGAATAACCATAAAATTCGGTGGCGACTCCGACTTCGATTTAAATTTCCATTTGACCATCTCATGGAGATTCATTCGCCTCCCCAAACCCGCGCGTGGCCGCGTCGGGGTGGACCTATGTCATGTCCACAATTTGGCGACTCCGCTGGGGATAGCTGATACGTTACTGACCTTCAGCATCCTCAGGGTGAGACTCGAATAGAAATCGTTTGACTAGTACAATACGCGTTTTAGTTTTACGGTTCATGCATAACCCCATATTTTCCCGGGCCGGTACTGGTGACCGACGTCCCACTATACTATCGATGTAGTCCAAATTGGATATGTCGAAGGTGTCCATTAGCCGATTCGTATGGGTTTTACGGCAGGTTCTAAGCTCAACTCGACTTAGGAAGTCCGCCCCGATTCTCGATAGGCTGTGTACACTGGTATAGACCCTTTCAGACTGACCGAGACTTAGAATTAGAGCATACATGGCGTCGTTATACTGCTTCCATGACTACGTGCTACCTGATTTACAAGTCGTTTTTCAAAAACCGTCTTTTTTCAAAAATTGCATCCTTTTCAAAATATCCAATTTTCAAAACCCGGGACATATACCGAATTTAGGATCCACGATTTTACTCAAAATAGCCTATTTTTAGCCGGTATTACGCCCATTTCAAAACTCAAAAATATTTTCGAACTTTCAAAACCGTCGCCCGACCCACCTTTTCTGTTTTTCGAAAAAAGGGCTGGTTCTCCCCGAATTTCTTCGGGCTTTCAAAAATTCAATTTCAAAACCTTCCTTTTCTTAGGGCTTCTCGTATTTAGCAGTGTCGGGTCGTGTCTTAAGTCGTCAAGGTCTCTAGCGTCGAAACTCTGTCGATCTTATATCACGGATTTCCTCCCTATCCCAGTCCGCCTTATTAGACTAAGGCAAGGCCCACCTACGTAGGACATACTCCTACAAGGGTTGGCCCGTCTACACAATCGAGTCTAGAAGTCTGGGGAATGTCTCACGTGAACCTCCTTTCAAACAGGGCCCAGCCCACACGGCTGGATCCTAAAGGAGGTCCACTATTCACAAGTCATCCGTCTAGATGTCTTTTCCGAGTCATTTCCTCTCTAGTTTCCCTCTTCCTTGCTCGGGATGTACTTTAGTTCTACGATTTGGGTTGGTCGCTGATACGTGGTATTCTCACAGACAGGCCGCCTCACACTCGAACCATGACTAAGGACTCAATTGATCAACTGAACACCGCATTGGCCAAGATCCAAGAACAGCTCGACCAAATCAGGGGCGACCAGATCGCCATTGTCACCCGGGTTAGTGCCATAGAACAAGACAAGCCAAAGGGTGAAGATGAAGCTCACGGGCCTTTAGCCCAATTGACTAGCGCAGTCCTCAAACTGCAAGAGCAAGTCCATTTGACGACCCACAACTCGATCCATACGGAGAATGCCCGAACCTATTCTCCCCTGACCGATCAGCTGCCTGCCAATCTCAACTTGACGGGCCTCCCAATGTTCGACGGAACCGAAGACCCGGTATTACATATCCGGGCCTTCAAGGAGTTTATGGCCCTAAAAGGAGTCAAATCGGATATGTTCAAACATCTGTTTGCCTCCTCGCTAGAGAAGCACCCAAAAGCTTGGTTCTATAAGCTCGACGCCAAGAAATACAAAACTTGGGACGATGTCGCAACGGAGTTCGCCCGAAACTATGCGGACAATGCGGAAATCCAGACAACCATGCGTACTCTGGAGGTCATGGCCCAAGAGCCGAAGGAGGGTTTCACCAAATACCTCCAAAGGTGGAGGGCCGAAAGTGTCAAGCTGGTCGACAAGCCCAGCGAAAAAGTATTAGTGGAGGCCTTTGTGAAAAATCTCCTCCCATCTTACCGGATCCATCTCCGGTACGCTATCATACCCAATTTCGCCACCTTAACCGAAATGGGTACGAGAATCGAAGACGACTTAAGATTAGAGAGCCTTACTAAGGCCTCTACAAAGGGTTATCAAGGAGCCAGTTCATCTTCCGGTAAGCCCGCAACTACAAGTGCGGCCCGAAGTATCTTCGACGAGGTTAATTTACTAGACACCTCGACCAAAAAGAACACTCCAGCCCGAGTATTCACGGACATAGGGACTACTTATGCCGACGCCTTACAAAGGCTATCTTCTAAAGGCCTAATTCAACCCATAGGCCCAATGCCAGAGGTCCCTGTCGAGAAACGGTCCAAAAGCTACAACGCACAAGCCTATTGCCGCTATCACCAAGGCAACGGGCATGACACCGAAAAATGCTGGAAATTAAAGCATCTCATTCAAGATCTGATCGAGAGTGGGAAGATACCGTTACCCAGCGACAAGCCCAGTAATAAAGACAACCCTCTTGCTACTCATGCCATTTCTGCTGGAGAAATAATCGATTGTACTCATCTCATTTCCCCTTTCATTCCTCAAATCAACGGGATATGGAATGACGATGAAGACGATGTTTATCTGACCAAGGGGGAGACTGTCCCCATCACGGCCGAAGAAATCCGGAAGGCCAAAACCAAGGCCCTAACCGGTACTCATGTCATCACGGCCGGATCTTCAACCCCGGGATCCGCCACTGAGCCCGCCAAGACGGACTCCATACTCGAAGAACCAGACACTAACACGGCCCTAGTCAAGCAACTGAAGAGGGTCCGAACTGATCTTACCATATGGCAGCTTCTGGTCAGTTCTCAGGAACATCGGGCAGCACTTACTAAAGCTCTCGATGAGATCAAGGTGGACTCGTCGGTTACCCCCGCTGAAATGGTAGCCACCATCCTGCCCCACCTCAAAGGCAAGTCCAAAGAAGAAGGCCCGCTTATCACCTTCTCTGAGTCCGATCTACCACCATTTGGGGCTACCCACAACCTAGCCCTATATATTACGGTGATTTGCCGGGGCAAATATCTACCCATGACCCTAATCGATGACGGGTCAGCTGTAAACGTCCTTCCTTTAAGGACTGCTAAGGCTCTCGGCATTACCGAGACCGACTATCTTCCTACTGCACAAACTATCCAGGCCTTTGATGGAAGCCCGAAATCAGTTGCTGGGGCTGTCAGACTAGCCATCATAACCGGCCCAATCGAAAAAGAACTAGAATTTCAAGTGATCGATGTCACCTCATCGTTCAATCTGCTACTCGGAAGGCCTTGGATCCACGCAGTCAAGGCCGTATCCTCCACTCTTCATAGAAAGGTCAAGTTACCTTTACAAGACGGGGTCATCACACTTGAAGCAACTCCAATAGCCGCGTCAAGATGCAACACGGCCGGTTCAATCGACCCGCGAGGATTCAACTTCGTGGGAATGATCGATGAAGAATATCTTTTTAGGCCCTATTTCACAACCAGCATCGACAAAATGCTGCAGAATTTGGGTTACTTACCGGGGGCTACTTCAAGGCCTGGTCTCCCGGCAGGCAAGATCATCGATGTCTTAAATAACGAAGAGCCGAAATTCGGCTTGGGATATGCTTTAACCCCGGAAAATGTGGTCCGGGCCGGCATCCAGAAGGCCTGCAACGTCCTCACGGGCTCCTACAACTCGAAACTCAACTTCGTCACTCCAGTATTCGGAGCTGTCCAAACAGGCCTTTACCAGCCCGCTATAACCTATCCTGAGGTCAATTTCATCCCAGATGATATCTTCACTCTCATCCAGGCTGAATCAAAAGAGGATTCAAACCAAGCTGAGCCCATGCTGGGGCTCTTGTTCGGGGAAAGCAAGATAATTCCTACCCCTAAGGAGGAATTAGTCAACCTGATCCTCCATAGCAACAAGTTCGATCCAACCAAGCTGATCTCTGAAGTAGGCGCTGACACTGGAAAGCGGGCTTGGAGGAAGACAATCAAATGGACCGACAGCGAGGGCCGAGTCTACAAGCTCACTACCGGCGAAGGAGACATGCAAGACGACGAGTCCGAATCCGAGTCTGAGTCAGAGTCAGAGTCGGAGTCTGAGTCTAAGTCTAGAGGGTCCAGTACTAGGGTCGAGTCTGTAACCCCTTTCCCTTCGAGCATTCCTCTGGGAGCCTCGGAGTCTGTCCCGAGAGCACTCCCCATACCGCCTCTGACCAGCGATCAGATGGCAGCTCTCTTCGAGCTATTTTCAAAACTTTCTATCAATAATAACGATAACCGTTCTGCTTACGACTTGTCTTATTTTCAAAACATTTTCAAAAACTTTACTTGCAATGACATTGAGAAACCCGACGAACAGGTACCATTACCTCAGCATCTAGTCGAGCAACTCGAACAAAGAGAGTCCCGAGATCCGGTGATCGAAGAAACCGATTCCATCAATCTGGGAACCCCTTTAGAGCCTCAGATGCTTAAGTTAGGTTTATCCTTAGACCCCGAGGAGAAGCAACAATTTACGGAGCTCTTCCACGAATTCAAAGACGTCTTCGCATGGTCCTACAAGGACATGCCGGGAATAGACCGGGAGATAGCCGAACATCGTATACCTATCAAAGACGGGTGTAAGCCGGTAAAACAAAAACTCCGAAGAATGAGGCCCGAATGGTCTCTCAAAGTCAAAGAAGAAGTCGACAAGCAATTCAAAGCGGGCTTTATCCAAGTGTCTGAATATCCAGACTGGGTCGCAAATATCGTGCCGGTACCCAAGAAAGACGGAAAGGTACGAGTTTGTGTAGACTTCCGGGACCTTAATAAGGCCAGCCCAAAAGACGATTTTCCGTTGCCACACATCGACATACTGGTGGACAACACGGCCGACCATGCCCTTCTATCTTTTATGGACGGGTATGCCGGATACAATCAGATCAAAATGGCAAAAGAAGACATGAGTAAGACCACCTTCACTACACCTTGGGGGACTTACTGTTACACCGTTATGCCATTTGGGCTTATCAACGCCGGTGCCAGTTATCAACGGACCGCCACTACCTTATTACATGACATGATGCACAAGGAAGTGGAAGTCTACGTGGACGATATGATAGTCAAGTCCAAAGAACGAAACGGGCATATTCCGGCCCTTAGGAAGTTTTTCACCCGACTACGCAAGTATAACATGAGACTGAATCCTCAAAAATGCAGCTTTGGGGTAACATCGGGTAAACTATTGGGCCATATCGTCAGCCAGCGCGGCATCGAGGTTGACCCAGCCAAAATCAAGGCCATTACCGAGATGCGGCCACCTAAAACCGAAAAGGAAATTAGGGGGTTTCTCGGGAAAGTCCAATATATCAGCAGGTTCATTTCGAAGCTAACCATGGTATGTGAGCCCATTTTCAAAAAACTGAAGATAGGAGAACGGGTACTATGGGACGACAAATGTCAAACAGCTTTCGATAAAATCAAAGAGATTCTGTCATCTCCGCCGGTATTAATGCCACCTCAACACGGTTTGCCTTTGTCGTTATACTTGACAACGACTGAGACAGCCATGGGGGCTATGCTAGCCCAGACAGTCAACTCAGAAGAACGAGCCATTTACTACATCAGCAAAAATTTCTTAGAGTACGAATGCAAATACACGATGCTCGAAAAGACGTGTCTAGCTCTAGTTTGGGCCACTAAAAAGCTCCGACATTACATGCTTAGCCACGAAGTTCACGTACTATCAAGAATGGATCCAATCAAGTATCTGTTCGAAAAGCCCATTCTCAACGGTAGAATATCTAGATGGACTTTAATGCTAGCTGAGTTCGACCTCAAGTTCGTACCATTAAAAGCCATCAAGGGCCGGGTAGTAGCCGAATTCCTCGCCGATAGCCCGGTACCTGAAGGAGGACATACCGATAGTTGGGCCTTCCCTGACGAAGATATATTCCATACCGACACAGAAACATGGGATCTATATTTTGATGGAGCATCCAACTTTCGAGGATTTGGTGTCGGGATTTTGCTGATCTCACCACAAGGAGAGCACACCCCGTTATCCATCAAGTTAGACTTCGACGTAACTAATAACGCAGCCGAATACGAAGCATGCATTCACGGGTTGCAAGCCGCCGCTGATTTAGGAGTAACAAACCTCCGGGTCCACGGTGACTCATCATTAGTCATTAATCAAGCACTCCAGAAATGGAAAACTCGGAACGCAAATCTCGTAGCTTACCAAGCGCGAGTAAGGGTTCTCGAAAAGCAGTTTCAAAGGGTGGAATACATTTATCTGCCCCGGGAAGAAAACCAGTTTGCAGATGCACTATCCAAGTTAGCATCTTTACTGAACATCCCGGAACATCTGACTAGCATGCCGATTTGCGTCGAAAGACGGTCCGAGCCGGCATATATCAACGCTATCCAAGACATCGAAATAACCGACCCAGAACCTTGGTACCAGGCTATTCTTACCTACTTGATGTCGGGAGAATATCCTCCGGGATCTGAAAACCGGGCCAAGAAGGCCCTACGAAGATGGGCCACTCAGTTCATCCGCACGGACGATGGACAGTTGTACAAAAAAACAGCACAGGGGGCTTTACTCCTATGCATCGACAAAACACAGGCCGAAAAGGTCATGGCCGAGGTACACGATGGCGAGAACGGCCCGCATATGAATGCCCATATGTTAGCTCGAAAAATCGCAAGACTCGGGTATTATTGGAATAGCATGGAAACCGACTGTCAGTTATACGTCAAGCACTGTCACAACTGTCAGATTTTCGGCAATGTCCAACATATGCCGTCATCCCTATTATACACCATGACATCACCATGGCCATTCTCAACTTGGGGAATTGATATAATCGGGAAAGTGAACCCGTCCGGCACGGGAGGTCACTGCTTCATTCTAGTGGCTATTGGCTATTTTACTAAATGGGTCGAAGCCGAGTCATATCGTGTCTTGAACGCCAAGCACGTTGCAAAATTTATCCAAGATAAAATTATATGCCGATACGGGATTCTGCACGAATTCATAAGTGATCACGGGACCCATTTCCAAGCTGAAACCGCTACTTTGCTAGCAAAATATAAAATTCAAAGGCATACGTCATCACCTTACCGTCCCCAAACAAACGGAGCGGTAGAGGTAGCAAATAAAACCATTGTCACCATACTTAAAAAGATGGCAGATAATTACCGAGATTGGCCCGATAAAATTCCTTTCGCTTTATGGGGATACCGGACGTCAATCCGAACCGCAACCGGAGCAACTCCATACTATCTGACGTATGGGATGGAGGCGGTCCAGCCCGTCGAGCTTGAGGTACCATCTCTAAGGATTTTACTCGAAAGTCAAGTACCTGAAGCAGATTGGGTTCAAGCCCGATACGACTCGTTGATTCTTTTAGACGAACGACGATCTCGAGCCCTTAACAACATCCAGATATATCAAAAAAAGGATAAAACGGGCTTTCAACAAAAGGGTTAGGCCCAGAAACATCAAAGAAGGCGATCTAGTCTTAAAATCTGTCCGGGCTTTGTTACCAGTCGACCCAAGGGAAAAATTCAAACCTAATTGGGCCGGACCATATCTAGTGAAGAAGGTTTTATCAGGAGGAGCCGTAATGCTGACAGACTTGGATGGGAATGAATTCGTCAACCCAACCAACTTGGACCAGCTGAAGCGCTACTACCCCTAACCTTATCTCAATGTCATTTGCTAAAAATTTATCTTTTTATACAAAATTTTCAAAAATTAAGCAAGTCAATGAGTTAGGATTACTGATCCTACTGTCGCACATCTCGAACTAATAGTCTTGATGTATTTCGAAGATTGCAAAAATCTATGTCTGAACTACGGTCGGTTTGATTCCACTAATCGTGGATACGTAGGCAACCCCTCAAAAGGGTACAACCACTGCAATAACGAAAAGACAGGAACGGTTTTCACTAATATGTCTTTTATTATTTCAAAAAAAAGAAATGCCTCACGCAAAAAAATAATAAATCACAAAAATCACACAAAAATAGTAGTAATATTTAAATAATAAAATTTAAAAGACTACTCGTACATTTTTCCCTTCCCCTTATCTTTCGGGTCACGCGGATCCCGAGGCCGGCGAGGCGGGGGCGAACGTTCCCTAATCACGAGTGGAACTTCCTTTGCTCGAACCCGCTTCTTCGACTTCGGCTTCTCCGCCCTCTGCACGGGTTCAATCCGAGCCCGGATGCGCTCGGGTAGTCTATCCCGAGGACCAAGTCGGTCCTTAGCTGCCAGTCTTGGACCAAGTCTCCTTTCTAAGTCCGTCTGGGGGCCCGTTTTTCCCCATGTACCTTTAGAGCTGGACCCTTTAGTCAAAGTCTTGGTCTTCCCCTTTTGGCCTGACATCAATCGGACCATCGTAGCCGGGGTATCACCGTCATCAAAGAAGCCTCGATTATCCTTAACCTGTTCTCGGCACAGCAAGTCAAAGGCTTCGTCGGTCTTTAAAGCAGCACGGGCTTTAGCAGAATCGGCTCGGGTCCACTTCGTGTAGGAATCCGATACCCAGATCGAGGGAGAAGCTTTAGAAACGGGCCAAGTGTGCCGGGTATACCATCTTTGCGCCCAAATGTCACACATCACGTCCGTTAGCTGGGTAGATTCACTCACGACCGCTTCAATCTCCGGGATTCTCTGGGCCCGACCATATTGCCTAAGTATGCGATCGGGATAAAGGTGAATCGTCTGCCTAAAAGATAGGATTAGCTGATAACGGGCCCTATCTCGCAACTCTAATCCAGTCCAGGTATAAATAGGCCACCAAGGTACGGTCCAACAGATCAATAGGCCTCCATGGAAGGATAGCAGCTCGTCCCAGAATTTTTGGGTAGTAAGGCGAGAAAAGTCAACAGTCCGTCTTCTTGTCATCACCTGATTTGGGCGATATCGGCTTACGTCTAGAGGAGGATCCAGGATCAATAACCTCTCAAAAAGCCATAGCTGAAAAGTCAAAATTGCGAAAAAAGTCAATGTCGATTTTCGAAAAAAAAAATCGCAAAATCGCAAAAATCGGAAAAAACCGAGAAAATCGAGAAAAGACGCGAAAACCGCGCAAAAATCAAAGACCCGAAAACTCGGAAATTGCAAAAAATCAAAAATTGCGAAAATCAAGAAAAAATCAGCCTACCTGTAGAAGACGGGTGCTACCAGACAACTTGATCGATGGATCCCTCTTACGATTATCTAAACCTTGGATAATCTCCCCGGTAATCAGCCAGGCTGGGCTGTGTTCGGTCTCCATTTGATCCGCTACAGAAAGAAGTCTGACATGGCCCATACAGGATAGCCAATCCAAATGACCCTCGAAAACATAAACATGGAGCATACAAAAAGTAAAGGCCCTACGGCTATATACCGGCCTGACCCGAACGTCATCTTGATTCATAAATTTTTCAGCCAGATCGATCAAGGAGACTGTATTTCCTTCTAGCATACGGGATACCTCCATATGAGAAAGCACTAAAAATTCTCTTAATTTCCTCCTTGGATCACGAACTGAAAAGGGAATAGCAGGACGAAGAATAGGATTCCACCCTCCTACAGCAGCTATTTCCTCAGGAATAGGACAGACTTCACCTCGAGGAAACCTAAAGACATGATAGGTATCATCCCAATAAGATAGGCAAGCATCCAGAAAGTGGCGATCCACTTGCATCTGCCGAATAACGGATAACTGGGCAACGCCGTTTTGGTTCAGAATAACCTTGTCAGCGTCTCTGAAGGTTCGGGACCAATCTTGCAGCATTCCGACTAATCGATCGATTCCCATAATGAATTTCTAAAAAAGAGGACTAAGTTTTTCAGAGCTTATTTTTCTTAAAAGGAAGGAAGGGATTGTGAGAATTATGAATAAATTATGAGCAGAGAGATGAATATCTATAGCATGAAATCGGATTCTCCTCCTCACTTTAGGATTCCTAATCCTATGGGATTTAGCATACAGGCCTTTAATCCTAAGACATCCCGAGCATTCCTACTCCTTCTCAGAGTCAAAAGAAAATTCTTTAATCCTTCAAAATTCTTCCATCCAAAAAAAAATGTTTAAAAAATCTTCTTCAAATTTTTATTCCCCAGAACGAGTCATTTCTCCTAAAAAAATGCGTTACATGCAAGCTCGGCATAAATTATTATACAGGACGACTCAAGCAAAAACGTGCAAACAACTCCCCAGCGGTATAGGCTTATACGACAAGTCCGGTTCCCCACGGAGTTATCATCATCAAACTCAGGTACATTTCTAGTCTTCGGCCGGCGGGCCCTCCACGCAGGTCTAACGGACCTTAAACGACCCGACCGGAAGTCTGCCAGGTCTAAACTTTGATTTGCCTGGTAGCTACTCTGACTTTCGCCTTGTCCAAGCCTCAGTCAGAGTGGGGGCTCTGTAGACACCCACATTTTGACCGCCAGGTGTCTATAGCAGTTTCCGACAAACACCCGATGATGATCGGACGCAAACGTGCTTCAAATACTCAGAAACGGGCTCAAAATCATTGGCATTTGGCTTGGGCTCATTATAGAGTACATATCTCACAAAACCAACCTCAAAATCAGGCCCAGTGGGTCGTTTCGAGTCAAATAAGACTAAATTGGGTCGATTCCGGCACCAGGGGTAAAACCGTCTTTTAGCGACCGAGTCAAAACCCGTTCAAAGATTTTCCCGAGACGCGTGAGTCAGCCGTGACACCTCACACGGCTGATTCACCCTCCAATCCTACGAAAAATCAGCTTCACAAAATATTAAACAAATCCGTTTAAGGATGGAATTCGATCTCAAGTAGGAATCCTATCCGAAAACCGATTCAGACACCCGACCGAGTGCAAACACTCGGCCGAGCAGCACAAACCAGCCGTGTTTCCCTTGCTTCTTCGACAAGTAAGCGGAATTCTCATGCCTTTCAGCTTCTTACGTTTCCTATCTTAAACGGTAGTTCAAACTCTCCTAGCCAAGGTCGGGAATTTCCTATAAATAGCCCCTTGCATACAACACTTTAAAGGACGATTTTACACATCATCTATCAACAACAATTAACATTCATAAATATTCAGAAATTATCGTCATATATCATCAAAAATTCAGAATTATTCACATCGCACATAAGCACCAAACTTAACATCGAGAAACCGATAATATTCCCGAAGGAAAACCGGTCCATTTAAACCCGAAACCCTTCACCCGAAACTCGCCCAAACCGAGCCGCATCACCGTCACCGCATCAACATACACTCGACGCTCCAAGTGCCCAAGCCACGTCCCGACGAGCCCTGATCCGAGTAAACAGAAGCATGTAGGTTGAGGGTGCACAAAACCCGATCTCTCCTTTTTCTTCTCTTCTCTCTCTCGTCCGTCTTATTTTATGGGTCGGTCGTCGTTTTTATTTTATTTTCTAATATCGATAATATCAAAAAACTATTTTCATATAACAACATTCTTAAAAATATGATATCGATTTTCTATAATCGAATATTGTATCGAAAAGAATTATATAAAGATCTCGACGATATTAAAAATCGTCACATCTTTTTTCAAACCCCTTTTTTTTTACAAAACTTTTTTATTCATTCTAAATATTCGATATCGATTTCATAATCGAATATCGGGTACGACGAATATCGAAAACATAAATCGAGTACAAATTAATTCATATTTTGTACGCGATTTATCAAAATTAGCAATTTCGAACAAAAAATAAAAAACGGACAGACCCGCACGCGAGTCGCGCCATGCCCAGGCGACTCGCGCACGGGCCTGAAATCCAAGACGTTTTTTAGCTTTTTCGTTCGTTTTATTTTATTCTTTTACGAAACGATTTTAAAACTTATATCTTTTCTAAAACTATTCGAAATATTTGATATTAATTTCGTAGTTAATTATCAAATATAAGGAATATCGAAAATATTAAGTCGAGTACAAATTATACAATATTCGTACGCAATTTAATAAAATTATCGAAAACCGATTTCAAAACAGGCCACCACGCGACCCGCCGGTGACCCGGGCGAGCCGCGCGGCCGGCTGCCCCTTTTCCCGCTTTTTTTATAATTTTTCGAACTTCGTTTTTTATACAAAACATCGTTTTTAACAATATTTTCCAGATTTCGATTAATATTTATTTTCTCGATCTCGTATATTTATTTGCTATATTATTTTTACAAATCGATACTAACTCGTTTGTTCATCTTTTGTAGCAAATTCATCTTTATTTCATCTTTTGTTTTATTATACTAAAACGGACTTCACATGCTAAATTCAACTTTGACGTTAAATTTTTCATGCATTAAAACCGACTTAGCAACCCATTCAATTCCTCGCATGCTTAGGAAAACAATGTTTGCATATCATTCATCGTATTACTAACACGCGTATTAAAACGTCATTCGATATCCTAGTAGAGGCCGCTAATGTGCGGGCGGGGTTGGGTGTTCTAAGTGAACTTCCCAACACGTACCCTCATCCCTTACTCAGAACCGTGGTTTCCGGATGTCCGAATCCATTGGCAACGAGAGTCATTCAATATACGATTAACCGCTCAAGTCGGCATCTATATCGATATGCAAAGGGACGAGCCCAATAAACTCTGACATCGGAAATGGGCCGTATTTTGTATACGGCCCACTACGACATAGAGTGGGCTCGAACGGTTCCGAATAACCATAAAATTCGGTGGCGACTCCGACTTAGATTTAAATTTCCATTTGACCATCTCATGGAGATTCATTCGCCTCCCCAAACTCGCGCGTGGCCGCGTCGGGGTGGACCTATGTCATGTTCACACATATCAATCCCGTCAAAGATGATTATCATAATTGACCCGGATCTCGCTTAAGGTAACACATGATGGCATGACTCGGTATTGCATGATATATATGTTATAGTTGTTTGTAGTATCGTTTTAAAATCGAATTTGCATACGAATAACCATGTTTTAATTATATTGCGATACTATGCTTAAATCGATTTCGTGTTTCTATCGCTTTTAATCTTCCCAATTTATTTCACATCGGATCTTCTAAAAGTATAATAAGGCCGAGACTAAAACATACAAATAAGACTTTATTTCTGAATTTTCGTGATTTTAATATAAAGTAGCAAAGTGAAAGTTTTAATTATTTTTTAGATAATTACTGCATGTTTCAGAATCGATTAGTGTTTTTGAACGATTTATTACTCCTGTTTAAAGACTTTATTTTTGAAAAGTTTGAAAAGATACTACTATTTATTTTAAGTCTATTATATGTCTGTAAATTTCGTAAATTAATTCCAAGTATTTTGGTCACAATAAAATGTTTACGAACAGATGTCGAAATAGTCCGCGAATCTATCAGTTGTTGTAAAACTAATTTAAAACCTTTGATACATTTTGAATTTAATTTGGGTAATTTACCTACATAAACTTTGAAGAGTTTGGTTAATTTTTCCAATGGGTTTTGCTTTAAAATAAATTATTAAACGTATTTTATTAATGAGATACCATCGGGTGTCGAATTCTGTCAGTTTGTGAAAATACAAATAAAAACCCATGTTTTATTTGGAATTTGAATTTTCTCCAGATATAAAAGTTGTAACTAAGTTTCTAAAGTTTTCAACCCCACTGGTCTTACGTTGTTTTGATTTTTAATGATTTAATTACGAATTTTATAGTAAGACAGTGCTATTCCGGAAAATCTATAAACTTGTAATTTAATACTTTTAATTACTTATATTTCAACCTTTTGAGAAATAATTATGATTTTGACTTTCGTTGACTTTTGATCATTAAATATATATTTATAAAATAAGTATAATGTTTATGTCTCGAGGCCTAATATAACTATTTTATATAATTCAAATGTTAAACGATTTCTAATTATAATAATACCTATTTTGGAAAGTTAATATTTGAAGAAAGTTTCCCAAATTAAAAAGTTTCTTTTTAAGAACGTTTTGATAATCCTATCGAATTACGACAACGACTTTATTTTGGAATTATGGAATAAGGACAAGTGTACGGGTAGAGTAATACAGTCTAGGGTATACGTTTTGCCATCAACTATAAAGTTGGTGTGTCTATGTTGAGACACATTGGTCGTTGAACTGAGCATGGTTTGTGTTCAGGAGTGTGTATATTTTGACCTTAAACTTAGATATCGCATCGTGTAAGTCGTCGTCATGTTGAACTGGATTACGGTTGGTGTCCAGGAGGGGTGTACATTACTTAAGCCAGGACCTCGCTGCACGCAGTCCTGTTATAGTTGAGTTGCCTAGTTAGAGACCGAAGTCTAATTTGTTTTGATTGAATTCTCGAACCTAGTTTAGTATGATCCTGGTGAAAGTCTATTCCGTTGCACTGATTGATTTCCATAACGCCGTTATTATTATGGATTGACATTGATTTACAGGTTCGCAATCATTTCGAAATATTTTACCGTATCATTTTAAATGTTTTCCGTTTTCAACTATTTTTATATAATAGTAATTATGTTTAAATATTATGTAATATGGCTGGGAGAACTGCCTGAGTTGCTCCCCACTGAATTGTGGCTGTTATGTTTATAACATGGCAGGTATATTTTGTTCCGAGGTTTGGTGTGAGCTAGCGAGTGGCGTGGATCCAACTCCGCTTGAGTAATGTTTATTTATGGATTCTTAATCCCATTTGGAGAATTTTTATTTTTAGCCCTTTTGTAAAAAGTGGCCTTTGTATTGACTGACCGTTCTTTTTGTAAAATATAGAACGACAGTGTGTTTTAATCTCAAATCTACAGTGTTTCCACCACTGTATTGCATTAAAATTTATAGGGATTACACATGTTCCTATAACCACTGTCTCTACGACAGTATGACATCAACAAGTATCTTATTTGAATCAACGACCTTCGTCAATATGATGCAATTATAGATTATTTACTAGTCATTTTTAACCTGCAAAGTAATAAGAAGCATGTAGACTGTGGTGTTTATATTAGTGACAATGATTAAAAAATTTGCACCTTGTTTACCTTTATTTTTGACACGATGATTAAATTAAAGAGGAAGGACATGACTATATATGGCTCGATCGACCTACTAACAATTATTGGTTTAACCATCCCACTCCACTATTCGCCGCCGCAACTAAAAAAAGTGAATAGAATTGATGGAAAATTAACAAGAATTGATGGTGCAGCTAACAATACGAACTAGAACTGATGAAAATTAAACTAAAATTGGTGGGAGCTCTATGAAAAGAGTTCCTCCAAAAATAAACGTACGTCACTTAGAAGTAGCAAGCACACGGTATTCTTTAGTAAAAGGCGAAAGAATAGTTCGCTTTGTGCTTACTACATGGCTGCGTGAGTTGTTCGGTTGAGTACGATAACATTTTAAACAAAGCTCATAGCTTCTTTATGTCTCGTGTCCGATGTGGGATTGATAACATGTTTATGAAAATAGCAGTTCCATAAGTGGTGGACTTTACTTCATTTTACGGTATCAACATATGACTAATAGAGTGAATTCTTTCTCTTGGACTCTTGTGTGATTGAATTAAGAACAAACTATAAGCTTCTGATTATAGCGTTCCAAATTTTGGTAGAATCGTAACTCATAAGATTTTCATGTTAACGCTCAATCCGGGTTGTAACTTCACGCTCTCTTTCTCATGTAACTTGTAAACTTCTAAAAATTATCAAAAATGATAAACCTAAGTAAATATGATATGGTTGTACCAACATTCCTCAATCGTACTATTGTTCTCAAGAGAAATATTACGAGTAGCATTTACCAAATAACCGAGATGCGACATGATAAATGATTCTAAATTTCTAAGCGAGAGAACATGGATAATAGATTAACAATGTCGGTGAGTTGTGAGATAAAATATAAAAGAGAGATCCAGGAAAAAAACGGTGTATTGAATCCACGTTGATGAACAATGATGGTTTTCTCTTCAATTTATCCGTTTGATTCTCACTTGAATGAGGGAAATTTTCTCAAATGAGCTGTAACGTCACCGTGTTCATTGTTCTCATGTTTGATTTCATGATAGTTCTTTACTGTCCACTTACCAATTGATGTAAATACTCATGAATACAATAAAATATTATTAGACTGTAGAAATAATAGAAAAAAAAAAGCACATAAATGTTGAAACTAGATTAGCACGCTATCATCTGCGCTTTTTCCTAAATAACTAGAACTATTAGTCAAATATAGATTTTCTAGGCGCAATGCAGTGAAATGAATTACGACTTGATCGATAAACGTTGAACAACTTGAAAAATAAGGTGCACGTTAAGACTGAGAATTGTAAGGCTTCACCCTCTGACGAGGGAGCCCTTGCAGAAATTCTCGACGGCCAAAGTCAAGCCAAGGCCGAGGAGGGGGTTTGGAAATAGTTTTCAACCAGCAATTGACGCGCCTCGGTTATTACCTCACTAGCTGCGTCATTGCCCCAAGCGCAAAGATGAGTAACAATATGCAACTACAAGTTCATTATATGCCTCCTCCACACAATTTCATTTCCTTAATCTACTAATGTGGGATACTAACATGTTACTAAATGACGTAACACAAGCCATTAACATGTGGACAGTGTTGTGTGTGGGTGAAATATGTGGGCATGATACATACACAATTTGTCTTGCAACATACATAGTATGTATTACATCGATCTAGACCCCTAAGCTAGCTAACCGGGTTTGGGCCAAGCATTTCGCACATGGTTTTTGGCCCGATATGGTCTATACTTTGAAAAAAAAATGTATTTTTTTCATTATTATTTGTTAACTTGGTGATAAATTCATAAAGTCATAGATATATTTCTTATTATTACGACCAATATCTATAACGTATATTATGAACATGAATAACATTCCAAATTTCCATGTTCCTATAACCACTGTCTCTACGACAGTATGACCTCAACAAGTATCTTATCTGAATCAACGACCTTCGTCAATATGATGCAATTATAAATTATTTACTAAACATTTTTAACCTGCAAAGTAATAAGAAGCATGTAGACTGTGGTGTTTATATTAGTGACAATGATTAAAAAACTCGCACCTTGTTTACCTTTATATTTGACACGATGATTAAAGAGGAAGGACATGACTATATATATGGCTCGATCGACCTACTAACAATTATTGGTTTAACCATCCTACTCCACTATTCACCGCCGCAACTAAAAAAAGTGAATAGAATTGATGGAAAATTAACAAGGATTGATGGTGCAGCTAACAATACGAACTAGAACTGATGAAAATTAAATTAAAATTGGTGGGATCTCTATGAAAAGAGTTCCTCCAAAAATAAAAGTATGCCACTTAGAAGTAGCAAGCACACGGTATTCTTTAGTAAAAGGCGAAAGAATAGTTCGTTATGTGCTTACTACATGGCTACGTGAGTTGTTCGGTTGAGTACGATAACATTTTAAACAAACCTCATAGCTTCTTTATGTCTCGTGTCCGATGTGGGATTGATAACATGTTTATGAAATAGCAGTTCCATAAGTGATAGACATTACTTCATTTTATGGTATCAACATATGATGAATTCTTTCTCTTGGACTCTTGTGTGATTGAATTAAGAACAAACTATAAGCTTCTGATTATAGCGCTCCAAATTTTGGTAGAATCGTAACTCATAAGATTTTCATGTTAACGCTCAATTCGGGTTGTAACTTCACGCTCTCTTTCTCATGTAACTTGTAAGCTTCTAAAAATTATCAAAAATGATAAACCTAAGTAAATATGATATGGTTGTACAACATTCCTCAATCGTACTATTGTTCTCAAGAGAAATATTACGAGTAGCATTTACCAAATAACCGAGATGCGACATGATAAATGATTCTAAATTTCTAAGCGAGAGAACGTGGATAATAGATTAACAATGTCGGTGAGTTGTGAGATAAAATATAAAAGAGAGATCCAGGAAAAAAACGGTGTATTGAATCCACGTTGATGAACAATAATGGTTTTTTCTTCAATTTATCCGTTTGATTCTCACTTGAATGGGGGAAATTTTCTCAAATGAGCTGTAACGTCACCGTGTTCATTGGTCTCATGTTTGATTTCATGATAGTTCTTTACTGTCCACTTACCAATTGAAGTAAATACTCATGAATACAATAAAATATTATTAGACTGTAGAAATAATAGGACAAAAAAGCACATAAATGTTGAAACTAGATTAGCACGCTATCATCTGCGCTTTTTCCTAAATAACTAGAACTGTTAGTCAAATATAGATTTTCTAGGCGCAATGCGGTGAAATGAATTACGACTTGATCGATAAACGTTGAACAACTTGAAAAATAAAGTGAACGTTAAGACTGAGAATTGTAAGGCTTCACCCTCTGACGAGGGAGCTCTTGCAGAAATTCTCGACGGCCAAAGTCAAGCCAAGGCCGAGGAGGGGGTTTGGAAATTCTATGACAACTCACATGAAACATTGAGTTTATCTATATCTATTAAACTCGAACCATTTAATTTTCTGCATTGAATATGTTGTATGTATGGTATCATCTCACTCTAAATTCGACCCGACCCGCAAACCCGCCCCACCCCATTTGTTGTTTTTAGAGTCATAAACCTGTTTTTCTTATCTACCCACATGAATAGTGATTGCCGCGTCGCAAATTTGTGACAGATATGTCCGTCCAAGGAAGACTTCCATGGAGACTAAAGTTATATTATCGTGTTAAATAGTAACGTTATTATTAGACTTGACAAAACTTGACCTGACTTGTAAACCCGACCCGCCCAACCCGTTTAATGGTAGGTCAAGATACAAGACCTCTAAATTTTGATTTGTGACTCGATATTTTAAATTACAAATATAAACAACTACTCCAATATTCAATTTAATACACTTGTTGGGAGATTAAAATTGTATTATCGTGTTAAATAGAAATGATACTATTAGATTTGACAAACCCGTTTTGACCGTTTATTGGTAGGTTAAGATTCAAGACCTCTAAATCTTGATCCGTGATTTGATATTTGAAATTACAAATATATACTCCCTCTTTTTTTTAAATATTATGAAGTGTATACTCATTTGAAAGCTCTTTTCGTAAGAAATTTAATGGTAAAACGTCATATATATAAAAAAAACGGAGGGAGTATTAAAATAGTTTTAAAAATTCATTAAAATATAAACATTAAAATCAAGGTCTATAAAATAATAATATTAAAATAAATAAAAAGTTAATATCAAAAATATTATTTTTTACTTTAAAAGGGTAAATAAATTGGTGTTTGAAACTATTTTTCACCCGTATTCTAACCATAACCCGTCTCGTGACCCGTATAACCAGACTGATATTTGAACCGACCTGTATTCTGAGTATAAAGTTATTTAAATTAAATAAATTATGTAGTTTAAAAATGTTTGAGATTACATGTCACTCGAAAAAATTTCAATTATATTTATTTTGTTTTAAATTATTTAATCAATTATTCTATTTAAGTGTTTTAAACTCATTAAATTTTGAATTAATTAATATAGTTTAATCAAATTTGTAGTATTCAAACTTTTTAAACATTGAATATGATAAATAATTTAAGTTTGTATTTAAGAATCCTAAAACTGTGGAAGACTATCTCGAAAAATGTCTTGTTTAACTATATTGATTAATTCAATGTAGTTAATTTTTAATTTTTACTGTATATATTAATCATTTTATTTGAATATGGTTTTGTATCTAATTTTAACTTAAATTATCTAACGCTCCTTCTATATCGTGAGACTAAAGTTGTACTCTTGAGTTGAATGACTTGACTTGACTCGTAAAGTCGGCCCATCCAACCCATTTTTTTCGTAGGTTAACACCTATAAATCTTGACCCATGATTCAAGTGTCATCAAACCTAGGAACGATATTATAAAAGTAAAAAAGTCGAAAAAATTATTTACTTTGTAATTTTATCTAATATTCCGTATTAAAAATTATAGGAACGATAAATTTTTTTGTTAAACGAAATGTAATGTTTTTTACCTACAATTGTAATTTCTCACACTTATTTAATCAAAAGTGTAAATCTAATTCTATCACGATAATTTTATCTTAATAAAATATACTCCTATCTACTTGTATATAGGATAATTTTATCTTAATAAAATATACTTCAAACTGAATATGCGTATCTACTTATATTAATAGGTAATAAATATTAATATTAAAAAGTTATGAAACTGAACCGAATATGCGTTCTACGAGGTGGTATTTTTTGAGGTGATAATTGATGATTTATATAATGATAATTGTTTGAGTCTTAGGATTGTTAAGATTGTTTTTTCTAATACTTAAATTCAACAAATAGAAGTAATATGGATACAGTTAAATTCTTAGTGTTTCATAAAAGTTGAATTTCCTCCAAAAAAAAACCTCCTTTAATTATATATATTAAATTGATTTCAAAGATTCGGACTACGGAATAAAAAAGAGTAAAAATTAGTTTGCTCTTTTTAAAGAGTAGATAGATCTAAAACAAAGAAATGAGGTAGGGAAATAAACATGACAAAACTGAACAAACTCGAATTAATCCAATGTGAATCTTTATCAGCGCTTAGTGAATGACCTCGCTTTGCTACTGTGTTAGGCCTAATGTTGGAAATTCTTTATTGTTATTGTTCTTAATAGGCTTGATATCAGATGACTCAATATTACGAAGAAGATGATGATGATTAACAAATCAATAAATTGCTTTCACAGGATGTTCAGAATTACTCCTTCGTACCAATGCTTTACGAAATCATAACGAGTTTATCTTACCCTCACAAATTTACCCTAACTTGTGGTGGTGCATGGTGGCCGGTGGTGTTTCAATGCAGGAGCCGGCTGGTGGGAAGGCCAACGGTTGGGTGAGGGAGTCAGGGGAGGCTTGGGTGGCATGGCAGGTGTGTCATTAACATGGCGGAGATTGTGGTGGATGGTAGTACGCAGTGGCCGATGTTGGGCGAGGTGGATGGCGGAGATGTGGTTGTGGAGGAGGGTTTGGGTGTAGGTGGTCGGGGATTCGGGGGTGCTGGAGCTAAAACGTCAAATATAAGATCCTGGAATTCTCACCGTCGGATGGATAGCAGAGAAGTATATCAAAACGCCTATGGCTATCCAACACAACACATACCTACCATTGTCGGGCTATCCAGAAACCTCGATCACCATTATAATACTGACCGTCAGACGACAAGTTAAGCGAAAAAGTAAAGGTGGTGCTAAAATGAACACCAAAATACGAGCCACCAGTATAAAAAGAAGCCTACATTTTCGCAATACTTGACAAAAATAAGCAAGTTAGAAACACAGGCTAACAAAAGTAAAGAACCAACTAGTATCACACAACGACGACAAATGACACATCTTTATTCCACCTCGCCTCATCCTCTTGCACACAAAATCCAAATATCCAAAAACCCTTCCCCATCGAAAAGCACCTTTCGCTAGGCAGGTCTACAACTTTTAACCTTAACTGGAACCCGAATATCAAACAGCTATTTCAACTATACCGACAGGAGAGGAAAAACATTATGATTCCATTACTAGAACCCGACGAAAGACAAAATGCTTGGATAGGTTACTAGTTACAGCCTAATGCGCTCCGAAGCATAGTGTACCAAGAGCTAAAGTCGACCAAGTAAAAACCTGTTTAAGAAATGCAACTTCTGTTCGCGGAGGGGGAAGTGTCATGGATTCTAAAGACCATATAGCCAACACAGGCAGTTTCCTTTCTTTTTTCTTTTTCTTTTTTTATACAATGGGTCTAAAGAAAAACCTTAAAAGGAAATAATAGAATTTGGACAAATAGACAAGGGCAAAAAAAGTAAGTGGAAAATCATTGCAACAGAAGATGCGAGTCATTAGAGATTAAACTTTTTATCATAACTATCACCTGAGGTTCTGATGCCCAGTTGTTTCCAAATTAAAGGAGCTATTGCGTACATCGGACCACCCCCTCCTTGTTTATCCCTTTTAAAAAAAGGTGTCGGGTTATCTGAAGAGCATATACACATTATTGTGATGACATTATCATCCATAAAAGCAGCTCAGTCCCTCACGAAGGGGCGAGAATTTTAGATGGCAGTGTTATTCCAGCACCTCGGACGGATACATTTGGAGCTTTTGGGCCGCTGGTGGCCCGACTCACGAGGTTCGAGTCCAGAAACACAACTATTACGGTGATATCGTCGTGGAAATGACGGCGGACACCTCGGTCTATTTTCTTCAAATCTGAATATCTCATTTCCCGCTTCTTAGCTGCTTCTTGAAGCGCAGTTTTTATCAACTTTCTGGCACTTCCCTGCCAAATTTGAGAAAGAACTTCAATGCATAAAATCAACTACGGACATCTCACTTTCAGTGATAAAACTAAAAAGTCCTCCAAAAGCTAAAATACAAACATAACATATGGTGTACTCTGTATGCAACTATTTTTGCATCTAGAAAGTCATGCGTTTAAGCACTCCATGACTTTGACTGACATCCGCACAGTAATTAATACGTGATCTCCAATGTAAATGTAGCAGACTTTGGTTCCAGATAACAAAACCAAAATTGTGTGCAAGTTTACCATCGTAACTTTGAGGGGTTGACATACCTAAAAGCTACACAGAGAGTACCTACTCATTAGGATAGCGTGGTTGTGATGGATAGGGGATGGGACTTTCAGTGCCTCAAAAATAAAAGTGAACTATACTTCATATGCTGTGTATAATTATACTCCCTCCGTAGTATATATGATACAGTACACATTATTGCCCCTATTATTGCCTCAGAGCATGGTTATTGGATTCTCTATGAATACGCCCTTACCGATTCCCGATTCACTCTTTTAAAAGATGTGTTAAATACTTAAATGTATTTCTTTTGTAAGCAACCTGATAGAATTCGCTTTTGATGATTCGCGATTCGCAAGGTGTCCGAGAAATCCGGCTCAGAGGTGGATAAATATCAACTCCCCCCCCTCCCCCCCCTCCCCCCCCCCCCCCCCCCCCCCCCCCCTTTTTTTTTTTTTGAGGAAACGAACTCAACTGTTACCTCAAAATTTATTGAGGTATTGATTCAACAAGGAAATATAAGTGTGTAGCATGCAAGAATAGACCTTAGTGTTGCTTTGATCAACCGGAATTACGACTTTGGTAAAAACCAGTGGAGTATGATCATCGAGATTACTCCATTAGACACATAAAGGCATCTACATTATGCAATTGCAAGGTTCTATAGAACATGAAAATACACATCTATACTATACATGCGTAAGATACACGGAGTACGATTAAAGTCAAGGAAAATCTTACATTTCGAGGACTGCTTTGAACAATATCAACAGCTTCCTGATTAGTAAGGTGCTCCCACAATCCATCAGAAGCAAATATTACAAACTGATCATGTGGCCGCAGCTCATGAACTACAATTGCAGGCTCCGAGCTCAATATCGGTCTCTTGATAGGATCCCGTAGACGAAATTTGCTGTATAAAGGTTCTCGGTTGTACTCGGCTTTCTTTAAATATACATCTCCAATAGATCTTGAAATCTGGTCAGTGAACACTCTTTAGAACAGAGAATTTATTTCAAAAAAAAGACAAGAGAACAAGAATGATGTGCAAGTAGAGATGTGTATTTTAAGGTGAAGCCAAACATAAAACTTGTACCACCGTTTCGACTTTAGAACATATAAGACTAGTCGGAAACTAGGAAGGGGCGCATAAATCCGTGTGTGTTTCCTTATGAAGTAGCATATGGTCATCCTGTTTTCATTTAAATGCCAATTACTCAATTTGAGTAGTCTTTTAGTTACTACTGTCAAAAAACTGCCCCCCTACTGTGGTTTCCAATGTGTATCTCTTCAAAGGCATCGGGATAATGACAAATAATAAAGACACTGCCTAATTCCGGTAAACATATTAAAGCATATCAGCCACGTCTCACACTCTCACTGCAAGGTGTAGAACCATAACTTGAGTAACCAATACCCCAAAACACATCAAAGAAAAAAAAATGAAATGCCATGAACTGAAAATAAACAAATGTATCAACTAAATGAATGGTATAAACATATTAGATACTAAAATTTTTGCAAAGAGAACTGATAAGGTTGAACCTTTTCATATTTCTACAGAGATATTTCTCGCCACTGGTAAAGAGAGAATATATTACGGAAATAATTATTCCACAAACGATTAATTTACAAAGATTTTTGTCCACACAAACCGACATCATCATCCCATTGCCGTCGCAAAGGCACCCGCTCATTGTGAGGTAAGTGGAGTCCAAAATATTCATCCTTACCCCTATGTTTGAAGCACAAGGGTGGTTTCAAAATGGTCCATGATAAAAACTGCATCAAATTTAAATCAACTGATAGCAACTTCCTAATGTAATATGCGCAGCCATGCGAGGAGCCATTTTGACTTATTCCATCAAATTCCAAAGCCAAAGAACAAGTATCAGGCTAATTAGATTTTTTTTTCTCCACATAGTGGAAGATATGAGTTCAACATTACAAACCCTGCCCCCATATTTCGTATACAGAAACTGAAGTCCGAATGTTTTGCCAGAAATCTTGGTGACGTAGTGGTAGCGACTAAGATTATGTAGTTAAGTTGGCAGCAAGTTACTGTACAAGTAAATAACTTCTACAATGAACATAAAATATACCTGTATAAGACCCTTTACACGCCAAACATTATGTTTTAACACAACAATATGTGGATCATCAGGATGTGCAGCGTGCAATTCCTGTCTCACTTCCGCTAAACATGCATTGTGCTCTTCTGAAAGCTGGAGAGCCACAACATCTCCAGATGCCTGAATTAGTTTACCCAAAACCGCACGAGAATCACCAAGGTTTGCCACATAAAGGGTCCCATTACTTATCACGCCTAACAAACAACACGAGCCAACTGCCGCAATCTGGGGTTTCGTTGGCCATTGCTTGGTAACAACAGACAAAAATCCTTCTTCTGTAGCTTGAACTGCCTTACGAATTACATCCGCAGAAATGCACTGGTGTTCTGCAGCAAATCCTGCATGATTTGATTTTAAAAAGTTATTACCAATACATGTTCTCCATATCTCATTGCTCAACGTATAAACAATGTGCATTTTAAAATAATTCATGCGTAAGGATATTTAAATCATGTCCTGGATGTTAGGAATTTGAGTAAGGACAGGTGTGAAATTGCTTTCAATAAAAACAAAATTAGCGAGTGAAGAAGGATGCAACATGGCTTTTTATCCAAATTGATTTGAATCTACTAACATGAATCATCTCATTAGTAAACGTCAACGACTGGTAAAATAAGGATAATAATAGAAAAAAAAGGAAAAGAAAACACAATGAATATTCAATATACATAAGTGACAAGGAATATAGAAAGATTTATTGAAGAGGAAGACATGAGCCAATTAAAATAGTGTTTACAGGACAAACGAGAATTGGTTATGTGCTTTAGACTAGTAAACAAGAAATCAGCCAGAGAGATCATTTTGAAATCACATATTCTAAAATCTAAATAAAACAGAGACTGAGACTGCAAAAGAAACAAATTAACCCTGTCAACTAACTGGAAACATGCTTTTCTCTATTGGTTGAATAAGCCCAAGGCAAAATCTCACATGAACTTCCATCAAGTGTGATACACGGAGAAGTATTTAAAAAAAATTAGGTTCTTTAACATGGGAAGGAATTTGGGTTGGTTGTCTAGAATAAGACAATACATCTTATCGTTACGAATGAGAGATGCGCGAGAAAGCATAAAAAGTCCACATCTTCATTGGTCTCGTTAAAGCCGTGCGTGAACACTAACTCATTAGAGAAAGGGTCAATGGCTATCAGTCTATTATGTTCTTACCATCCCTTGAAAGAAACAAGATACTGCTTCCGTGACTATATTGACCACTTCATAATTTAAAACCAACCAACAAACACATGACAGTAAAATTTGGAAGTAGTTTTGAAAATACTCACTGCGAAGATGCTGAAGCAGATGATCATTGATGTAGCGCGATGTCTCTGGACCACCATGCCCATCATAGACACCAACAAAAGTACCAAACGGACCGCTATCAAAAGAACCCAAGCTTCCTGACTCAAGCTGACTTTGATCCTCCAGTAAACTATTGGCTTGAACTACAGCCATTGAGAAATCACCGTAAACATGTTGACCTATATCCTTGTACCATAGAAGTCCTTCCTGACGCCCACCAGAATCCGAACCAGTGTGGACCGAAGGATCAGAAATCGGCCACAAACAGGCCTTCACAAAATTCATGAACCCTGATAGCATATCTCATTTCAACCAAACCACCCTCCTAATTCCACACATTTGATATGGGATAACCCAAACAACTTTTGTCCACCAAAAACCAAAGCCAAAGCCTCAAAGTCACTCAGTCTTGCACAAATTGCATTCACAGCAAAGTCTACACTCTACAACAACATAAAACCTAACACAAGCTTAGAATATCAACATGTATAGATTATTAATGCTTTATATATATATATCAATCATACACGTCAAAATCAAAATATTGCATCAAACAGTATGATCTGAGGACTGAGCTCAGAACCCCACTTATATTTCTCCCTGAAAAAACAATAAAACCGTATGAACATACTACTTCCGTGTCACTAGTTAGTTTACGATTGCTTTATACACGATTATGAAGGTAAAGAGATAGAGATATATTAAAAATCCATAAGAAACCATTACAACATAAAAACATTCAACCAAAATTTCATATGAATTACAGAAAAGGGTGTTAAATTAACAACAACAACAACAACATTATCCAATGCCTTCATTGCTCTCGCAAATTGTAGCCATTGCAATTGCAGGGTTACGGGTACAGATGTGTGAATTAGGGTTACAAAAAAAAATCGATTTTTATCTAAATCCTATTTTTGGAACAAAGAGAGTCGTTTGGTAAACCCATTTCATACCCAGAAAGTCCAACAAAGACAAACTTACTAAGAAGAACTAAAAACAAAAAAAAAAATCCCAAATTTCAACTGTACCCCACACTAATTCAACAAGCAGATCATCTATTTAAAAAAAAAAAAAAAAAAAACAATGATCAAAATAGTAATTAAAAGGAAGAAAACATATGTGGAAAGTTAAGATTAATCACCTTAAAAATAGGGGAATTCCTTAAGGATCCAAAGATTAAGAAGACGCGCAAAAAGGGGGGAGAAACTAATGGGTGTGATTAGATCTAAAGAAGCATGAAATCAAAAAAAGATTAGATTTTGTTGAAAAGGGGGCATTAATTACTGGCTAAAAATTGGGTTTGTTTAATTAAAAAAGATTTCACCTTTTTTTTTCTGCACTTTTTAATCGTTTTTTCAACTTTGTTTAGTATGATGAGAAGTTGGAAGAAGATGATGATGATGATGAGATTGAAGCATAGAATTGAGGTTTTTAGGGATTGAAATTGATTGAAAATTAGGGAGAAGTGATGAAGGGAAGGGGAGAGAAGAGAGGCGGGTGGTGTGGTGTGTTGTGTTGTTCTAGATTTTAGCAGACAAACCCCATTAAAAACCAACAATGAAGAGCTTGAAGCCAGCAAAGCATAGGACCAGGCATGGGGTCCACATCACCCCCCACGGGGCCCACTTGTGAATTAATCAAAGTAAATGAATATTGAATGGCGGGTTTGGTCCTAAAGGTAGACCCGACAAAACTAACCAAACTCGAATAAACTAACCTGAACCGATCCGGCGTTTGAACTGAAGATCCAAAGTTGAACCGTAATCTGAATTGATTTGGGCAAACCCGCAAGTGACCTGATTATTGACCCAGGCTAATCCGATTATTATTTTTATTGAAAACGAATCAATATCCCTAAAAATGTTGAAAACAACAAACACAAAATGACTCGATCCGACCCGAAGTCAATCCAATTTCTATAATCCGTAAAGTGACTCGACCAGAAGCTGGTCGACCCAAACCCGACCTGATTGACCCATTTGCCAGGTCTAGTCTATAATTCGAGTGAGGATTCTCTTCATTACCTCAAATATAAGGAATGATCCATCACTTCTAAATATTGGGACTGTTACATCATTTCGAGATAATATCTAGACCATTGAAAGATGATGGAGAGCGTACTTAATGAAAAGAATCAAAATTGCTATAATTCCGCCTTTTTATGGTTTTCCACGGCTAATATGGCCAAGAAATGAAGAATATCAAAAGCATACCCCTCCTTCCTCCAACGTGTTTATCCCTAATCCCTGATAACGACTTGAACTGAGATCGAACTTAATTAGGGGTGTTAACGAGTCAAGTCATGAACTTGGCATTAATTCGCTCATACTAGTTAAGCAAAATTCGAACTCGAGCTCACCCGAACTTGGAAAAATTGAGCTCTCAAACAAGCTCGTGAGCTAAAATGCGAGTTCGAGTGTGGCACGGCCTATATATAACTATTAGATTAACGCTTTTTTCCATCGATGTATATTTTAATAACTTGAGATCCGGAAACATATACAAAACGTATTAGGCACATCAACAAGATAGCTTTATATGGTAAAAAGAAATACTTTGTATATAATTATTATTAATACAGTATTGTTTTTTGAATAATATCAAAATATTAACTAGTCGCGTTATTTCGAGCTGCTCGCGAGCATTTCGAACCAATTCAATGGTTGCTCGGCTTGACTCGTTAATATAACTCAAGAACATTGAATTTAATACTTTCCTTCTCTAATGTGCCTAAGGGGAGGTTGCTTGGTGTGGTTTCATTCGTATCCCTTGATTGATTCATACCCTTTGGCTTGTTCTTGTCCTTTGGCATGCTGGGATATTGGTGTCTCGTGCCTCTTGAGTCCTTTACGCCTTTTGACTTAGTTTGGTGCGTCACTACTTCAAATCATCACTTGGGCCAAAGAAATTTTGTTGCCACGGCTACTTGCGCCACGGAAAATTTACCGTGGCTAGACTATTTGCCACGGTAAATTTTCCGTGGCGCAAGTAGCTGTGGCAACAAAATTTCCGTCGCCCAAGTGATGATTTGTTGTAGTGCGTCTTGGTGCCATTTGTGCGTGGTCCTTCATGGTTTATCGTTCTTGGGCATATTAGGCTAACCTCGACCGAACAAGTCATCCTGAGGCTGGGTTGAAGTCCTTGTGAGCTTGATACGTCATTGTGAACTAAACTAGAGTTGAGTGAATTATCGTTGAGTTGGCTAGAGCTAGTCAAGCTAAGTCATGATGAGTGAGGATGGACGTCTTTGGCATGGTTTAGGCCGGGTGAGAAATGCGTGGGTCGTGACACTATGGCCTGGTTTGCGAGGGACTCTTAAATTTAGTCTTAAGCAATTGAATAACATGAGACTTAATGTTGAGAATATGGGTAATGTCATGGAAGGTCGTCTCTTCATGGTACTCTTTCTGCTTCGTCATTTGTTTATCTTTTATATTATTTGTGAGTAATACTATATTCAAAATTAAACAAATGATTGAGCCGGAAAGTGTATGCAAGAACAAATCATCATGCGGAGGCCTAATGATCCTCATTTTGTGGAGTATATATAAGAGAGTTATCATCGAGAAGTAGTATTATATGTTGTCTTTCTATTCTATGAATGTTTTTTATATGTAATTTGACCCTTCTCGTGAGTTTGGCTCCACATGTCACCTCATCGTTGAATCGCCTCCTCTTTGTGCCAAAAGTAATGACAAACAATTCATCAGAACAGAGGGAGTAAGCAAGATGATAACTAATCACGACTTTAGTTTTGAACTGCTCATGAGTAGGGATTGCAATATATCATGGACATGAATCCTAAAATTGAAAGGGCTATTTCATAAAAATAATCCAAACTATTACTCATCTTCTGATAATAATCCCAAGTACATGCAATCTCATAATAATCCGAACTTTGGGTATATATTTCTCTCTAACCGTCTATATGACTAGCTATTTATATTACTGTTCACCATACTCTAAAATTAACATTAATCTTTCCTCTAACCATCTCTTAGACCCTCATAGAGATGTGTTCACCGGTCCAAACCTGCATCGGACCCCAGACAAATGCGGAGACCGGATCGGTTAAAAGCGGACCCGGATCGGACCCTCTTAAGATCGAGTTTGGAACGGGCCAGACCGAGAAAAGATACTAAATTTGAAAATTTTTAAAGTTAGGACCGGACCGGAGACCGAATCACTTTTTTGGAGAACAGTAGACCAGACCATTATGTGTCCGGTCCGGACCAGACGGTCCAATTCAGTCTGATTTTGGTTTTGATGGTCGCACACTCACTCAAAGACGAGGAGGAATCGGTGGTGGGTTGGTTGGTGCGAAAAGTGAAGTTGAATTGGGGAGTTGATTATGGTCTATCGGTGCTGGAGTTGATTTTTATGAAGGTTGATGGTGGTGACTAAGGTGGTAACAGACGACTAAAGATAAGAGAGAAACATCAAGTTACTTTTAACTTGGTATAACAGGTAATACCCGATGACTCTAGTCTGAGGATATGATACTTAAAATTGAAATTATTATGAGATTAAATACATTTTGGATTATTATAAGAAGGTTGGTAATAATTTGGATTATTCACATGAAATAATTTATTTTTTTCTATCTCAAGGATAATATAGTTGACCGTGAATTCTGATACATAGGAGTAATTTAGAATGTAAGAAAATGATAAGGAGTATGATCATCTTCAGTTAGTCTTGCTTGCAGCGGAACTATATATCCATCAAATTGTTATAAATGGTTATAACAGATTAACAGATAAAGACAAAACATTAGTTAGTACTCTGTATGCTTTATGTAATTTGCTTTTGTCCTTTTCTATCTAAATGAACATTATTTGACCCGTTACATTAATATGATCGATATGCTCCTCGCAAATCAGAATTTGTGGATCGTCTTATTATTGTTAGGCAAATTCTTGTTTGCGACGGAAATATCCGTCATAAATGTGTGGCGGGTTAAATAATATCTACTTGGGTAGATAAAAACAAATTCATGTGCTCTTCTTAAACTTATCTTTTCTAATCGAGTGATAATATCCATCATAAGGAAGACTTACTCTAATTGTTAATGCGATTGGATATTTTTGTTTTGGTCAAAAGACATTTGGTATGAATAATGTTTAGTTTATGGAAGGGAGACGAGCAAGGGAAGAGTGGATGAAGGTTCAGTTGGTCCCTTTGTTGCCTCCCATCTGATTATTTAAATATTTTGATGGGAATTTTGTTTCTGAGGTTGGATTTGAACGAGGCAGAAGGAAGTTTCATCATCAATGATCAAACAGTAATGCCTTTGTAGCAGCCTTACCATTCGTCATTGCATCGGGCATTTATATCTGACTTTCTCATCGGTAAGCTAATTGAGTATGCATGCATGACCTCGATCTTGTTTGATACGAGTACTCACTACACCTATTTCTCTTTAAGTTAATAAACTGGTTTTGGGCGGCTTTTCTGAATTCATCTGTATCAATGTTAGGCAATAAACGAGTCAATAGCATGCAACTTATTCCATATTTTATCCCTACCTAAATTATTGGATAACTCGGATTTTTAATACGTGAACTAGTATAGATCATGTGCAATAATCCACGATAAATTTAGAATTTTATATGTAGGGATTATTTATAAATATCTAATCAGTAAGTTCTTGATTTTTCACATTTTTAATCTTTATATTTTGATCTAACAAAATTATTTTTAATTTCAAAGATGATAAATATAATTGAGTAATAGTTTTTTTTAATGACGGTATGTATTTTTTAGTTTTTGGCGTATTATAGTTGTGTCTAGGACCGAGCATAGGTAAGCCGGTCTCAACACTTAGTTTCGATAGTTGTGAGATTTATATTTTGTTACATTATCATAAATATCTACGTATTTTTTTAATAGCCCATCACAACTACAGAGTTTTTTTTTATCACATAAATATATGTGTGTACTTCTTAAAATAATCCAAAATATACGTAATCTTATTTTAATATGAACTATGCATTCAATAATCTCGTTTTATTATGTATGAAATTATGACTTGCTATTACAGGTCATAGTGACTTGTTGTAACATTCTAGGGTTTTATTAGATCCGTTGCAGTCATCGTGAAAGCCAAAATAACAATAAAAATATATTTTTTTTTTCATAACTTCTACAAGACTAAATGAAAAAGAAATGGAAGATGAATTTACGAATTTTTTTTTTCAATGGCCGAAAATGAACACGAAATGTAAATCAGAAGAAGAAGAGTTGAGTTGAATAAGGAAGGTTCAACAGGTAGCCGGTCACTCATAGCAAAGCGAGGTTAATGAAGACATAGTTCGTATTAAAATGAGATTACGTATAATTTGTACTCCCTCTGTTTCTTTGATATCTTCCCCATTTCCTTTTTCAACCATTTCTTTGATTTCTTCCACTTTCCTTTTTTCTATCACACTTCTCTCTTACCTAGTTGGCCACTTACTTTACTCCCTCTCTACTTTTACTTATTTTATTGTTTTTCTTAAGAAATGTGCCACTTTTAAGGTGGAAGAAATCATAGAAACGGAGGGAGTATTAATTTAAGAATCACACGCATAGTTGATATTATTCATATGAAATAATCCTTATAATTATAGGATAAGATTTTATTTACTTTAATTTGAATTGAAAGTGGATAGTATAATTGTAATGAGATAGGATTTTAATTTTAATATTAATTTATTTCCTAATTCAAGCTATGATGTTTTAGAGGGAAAACATCTCTTGAGAGGTTGACAACTCATTCCACCTTCTTAGTGTTGTTATCCTCTTGGTAGTAAGAGGATGAACATAAATACGTAAGCAATCAACAAGCAATAGACAATACAAAGAGTAAATCATTTTAAAGATTTTTTCACACTAAATTAGTTATCATACATATGCTAAAAATCAACTACTTATACGTTATAGGAAACAAGTTCATACGTGATTACAAGAACACAAAATAACAGTAAAAAAGAGGTGAGAAATATGCTCCCCATCTTGATCCATCATTTGTTGTCTTTGGTTCAATTTTTTTCAGGTTTGGAGCAAAATATATCCATCTTCATTGTCCCCTCTCCCTTCCCTCTCATTTTATTATACAGAGGCAATTTTTTATTTGTGTCGAGAATATCCATTACAAATTTGCAACAGGTTAAATAATATCCATTTGGTGGATAAAAACAAACAATTTGATACCCCTAAATTCATATGTTTACCTTTTTAAACCAAATGATATTATTTGATCTGTTATCAATGTATGACGGATAAATCATTATAAAGATGACTTACTCGTATACATATACACCCTAAAAAGTTCATGGAACACATGTCAAACATCTTTGTGGGTTTTTCTCGTTACTAGATCAATTACCTATGGTGATTGATGAGGCTTAGGGCAATAACAATGGTAACAATGGATCTTTCTTGTTACTAGATCAATTACTCAAAACGTTAGGTAATTTATTTTACGAACATTAATTTCTAAATAGTATCACATCGATTAATTTTTTTTAATCCGTAACAATTTGACATCGATTGCCTTTTTTTTTACCAATTTTTTGCATCGATTATTTTTTTAATCCGTAATACGATTATATTTTTTTTACCAATTCGTCACTTCGGTACCACTTTTTTTACCTATTTGGCACCGGCGACATTTTTTTTACCAATTCGTCACTTGGGTGTCACTTTTTTTTTACCCATTTGGCGTCGGCGATAGTTTTTTTTACAAATCCGTCACCTTTGAGCCATTTTTTTTACTCATTTGGTTATTGGCCGTTTCATAAGAGATAAAGAGTTTCTCGTATCAAAACAATTTCTAAAGTAAATAACCCGTTTCATATATGTGAAGGAGAGGAAAAAGGGATCCATAATAATAAATGTATAAAAATTTCACAAAATCTTGGGAGAGACGGTCTCTCAATAACTTATAGAGAGATCATTCTTCAGTACTATTCGTATTCTTAAATGATAATTTTGTTTTGTACCTGTTTTTATAACAAGCGTACCCTCTTTATATTTGTATACTCTTTTATGTTAATCGTACCTACTTCTATTAGGTTTGGTACCATTGTTACTTCCATTTGTACTTGGTCTCTCAGTAAGGTTAATGAGAGACCGTCTCATCTCAGCAGACCTTCTCTAAAAATTTTAACATTGAGGAGAAATAGAGAGTTTCACATATGGTTAAATGTTCTTCGTGACAATGAAAATATATTAGGGTAACGTTAAATACAATCCTATGAGTTGTATTTAAATCATTAAAACCTTCTAAAATTGGAATAAATTTAGAAATTAAAGAACATATTGCACAAACATTGATGTAATTAGTACTCCCTCCGTTTCATTGAAAGATTCCACTTAAAAAATGGCACATTTTTTAAGGATAATAATAAAATATTCAAAAGTAGGGAGAATGTAAAGTAGGTGGGCCATTTATGTAAAAGAGAAAAATGATATCAAAAAAGAAAGTGGAAGCTTTCAAAGAAATTTACGAAAAATGAAAAGTGGAAGCTTTCAATGAAACAGAGGGAGTACATGTATTACAATTTTATTTCCTCTTTTAGTATTTTACCTACAACCCTAGGATTGTATCTTTCATTTTCCAATATATTATACTTCTTCCGTTTCAATCAATTCCATATATTGTTTTATCACGTACACCAATGCAAGTTTTCTTTTGTCTATATCTTTAGCTACGTATTTCTAAAAATTATAAAAATTTGATATTCATGATGCACTCGATAAAACAATTTAAACAACCATTGTTATTGCTCTTATTACCGTCTCCATTTAATGATTGCATATTCTCCTGGCCTCCACCGAGTATTTAAGAACAATGGAGTAGAGTTGGCCAAGAGGTGTGATACGAGTGGCAAAAATGAAGTGGTAATGAGGGACGACATTGTGTGTATGGGTAGCCTGGTAGCGGGGTAGGGAATTGGGACAGACTACAGAGGTTTGCTCCAAATTTTTAGGTACCAACCCTATAAAAGTCTCCCTAGTAAAAGACACTACATACGAGCAAAGCTAGCTACTCAAACAGCTCATACTCACCTTTTTTTTTTATATATATGCTGTCTTTTGGACGGACGAGTGGTAAGTAACATTATTGTTACGAGGACCGCCGACCTTTAATTACCATTTATGAAGTAGTACGAGTACTACTTTTAGAAGTACTCGCTACTCGTTTTTAACTCAAGTTTAATGAAATGTGACCGTATTGAAATGCTGAACTACTCAAGCCAATGAAACTATTTTACTCTGCTAAGTACTCTCGATAATCTATAAGAGAAAATATAGTCATGTGAGATGTTGTTTGATTCATCATTACGAGTAGCCACCCGTGGATTGGCCAGGGTCTTCTTCGGCAAATATCTAGGAGGGGGTCGCAAATATTCGGGTCAGACCTATCATGACGGCCCGACCTGACACGACAACCGGCCCGAGCACAAGTGTTACGTGACAAAAAAGCACAAACCCGGCCCGACGGACCTGAAGTCGGGTTGTGACATCAATTTGAAGAAAAGTTCATGCCTCGGCACAGCCCGACACTAGGCACGACCATCCCAAAAAAAGAAAAGAAAAACATGAAAATTTGGTCATATACAACCTAGGCCCGCGGGCCAGCCCGACGCGACACAACCAGGGGTCTGTACTATGCCTAGAACGTGCCTCGATTCATGATTTGGTTCCAGGCCAGGCCAGATCCCCGTGCCTGGGTCAGGCTTAGCCGAGGCCAAGGCAGGACTTGGCCGGCCAGGCATGCTGAACTACCTCGTCTGCCATTCCTTATGCAAAAGTATGAAACTTTCGAGTTGATGTTTAATTTGCTGATGACCTCTTATTATTCACTAAAGAAGATGGTACATAAATGATGATCATTCTAATTAGAACCTTTTCCACCTTCTCTAGACCATCATGGCTACAAATAGAGTGCCAGTTCCTATCAGAAATGACATTATTCAAATGAGTAGACCTTTATTAGTTGATAACATTGTAGAAAGGATCAGGGGGTTAGGAGCTAGAAAGTGGTCATATGCGGGAAGAGTAGTGATTATCCACTCTGTCCTTAGTACGCTAGGTAACTATTGGGCATCCGATCCATCTTTATCATTCCCAAGGGGCAAGGGGTCATAAAGCAAATAGAAGTTACTCGTTGGATGGTGAATCAGAGTAGAATACAAGAGATCTTCTTTGCTTGCGTGAGAGATGATCTGTAGGCCAAAGAGAGAAGGAGACCTTGATTTTAAACAGGAACGTAGGTGGAACAAGGTTGTTGTGAGCAACTCGTCTGGTGGATCAACAGCAGCCCCAACAGGGTATGAGTGCAGTTAGTACATTCACCATGTTTATGTGAAGAACCATACCTGGCAATGCAAGATTACAAACCAATTGTAATACCCGAGTTTAAAGAGATTAGATATAGTTATGGTGCTCAGATGAGAGTATATTGGATATGGTTTAAGTGGCTCAGATGAGTGCTTAAAGGGATTGATAGTACTACCCATATCAACAAAGTGCACTTTCTTTGAACTCCACAGTGTCTAGGGATTGATCTGTGACAAGTGGTGGCTGGGAGAAGATGACTTTGAAATAAAGGTTTGACATGAACAACTGACACAAAACTTTTGTTTATTTGCATTCATGAAAGAAATTAGTTTTAACATTTATCCTCACAAAATTGTATTTATTCTCCTACCGTATATATAACTCCTTTTACACAACTGCATAACTATATATCCACGTGAAACTCTATTACTCCATAATAAACTCCTTGTCATTACAATTAGATGAGAGATCGAATTCACGATAGTTATCTTGGTTTGAACTTGTCCATAAGGTTTTCAAAGTAATTAAGGATGATAGTTTACGGTCCCTCTAAATAATAAACAATAGAACGATATACTCTAGAAAGGGGGTAGTAGAGGAAATGAAGGGAGCTAGAGGGTGACATTATTATTATTATTATTATAATGTATCAAGGGGGCAATGTGCACGTTACTTGTTTTTGTGTGGATTTGGAGTATGGGGTAGTCGACAAACGCCTACGGCCTACCCATCCATTCGTGCAATTTTCCTTCCCTACAGGCCAGGGCTACATCAATATCCCATCGGGAAAAGGGCTACTTCATATTAGTACTTCCATTTCAATGATTGGGGTAATAATGTTGAGGATCATTAATTACAAGATCATGCATGCCCTATTATACAAAAAATGTGGGCCGGGCTTCTTACCAAGTTAGGTTTGGTGGGTTCATGTTGATTCAAAAATAATCCAACTAATTGCTAAACCGTAAATTTAGTCTTGATCACCTAGGTAAAAACATATGTTTAATAATACGAGTATAACTTAACGAGTATTTGAAACATGGAGTCGTCTTTATAGGTGTTCAACCAATCAACCATTGCAAGTTTGCAACACAATATGACAGCTGAGTTATTATCTACTCAAACTTACTTATATTATGTCTAACACAGTTACAATCATGCCTATTAAGTAACTTAGTGCCTTAGTGGTATTGGTGTCATCACTTGGTTCCACCTTATTTGATCTATTTGATGATATTCTCTCCGTCTCAATCATTTGTTTACTTTAACTAAAATATTTTCTCAAATAATATATAAAAGTTAAACAAATGACCGAGACGGAAAGAGTATAATAAATATTAAAATTCATTTAAAGCATTTTGATTGGTGTTACGGCTTTTTTTATCAAAAGAAAATGGAGTATATACTACGTATTTCATTATCTATATATCTATATAATCTATATTAAAAGTCAAGATGAGTCTCTTTTGAGTGCCACATGGCACAAGCTAACAATTCCACAATCACTATTTGCTTATCTTATAAGCTAGGAAATAAATTCATGCATTCTTAATGTTACTCAATCTTAATGTTACTCAATGAATGCATTTTGTTAAAAATCCAAATGATTTAATTTACTTTGTTAAAATTTAGTCACAATTTTTTTTCATCTTCCCCTCATAAATCTATCTATCTATATAATAATATTAAAAGTCAAGATGAGTCTCTTTTGAGTGTCACATGACACAAGCTAACAATTCCACAATCACTATTTGCTTATCTTATAAGTTAGGAAATAAATTCATGCATTCTTAATGTTACTCAATCTTAATGTTACTCAATGAATGCATTTTGTTAAAAATCCAAATGATTTAATTTACTTTGTTAAAATTTAGTCACAATTTTTTTTCATCTTCCCCTCATAAATCTGGGTGGGTATGAGCTTTATATGACTCACAACAACTCGGATATTTATATGTCTCCATTTTTTTCATTTTAATTTCTTTGGTGCATGCTTTATTCAAGACAAATTTGACGGTTACAGTAAATGATTCATGTTAGTCGACCACAAATCATTTTGTGACTATATTTGGACTGAGTATTAAAAAAATAATTCATTTTGTTTTGCGTTGGAAGGTGATTTGCTATTGATCTTTAATGAAAATGATAAGTACTAAGCAAGTTGAGTTTTATAAGGTCGGAATAATAATATGTACATAATCATTAATCTTCGTATGCTTTGAACTTTAAGGTGATTTATTTTGAAATACGTAATCTATGTAAATTAAACTTTTAAAATAGAAGTAAACAACTATATATGTGTATACAATTTGTGAGTTTTAGATAGCTCACATCTTATCAACTATGATGATCAATATTCATTTGCATGGAGGTGTACACAACTTTTAAAAGATTAAATAAATTGTTGTCTCTGATGTCTTTTTTAGACAATTTGTTTTAATGGAATTTGTGTTTTTTTTTATCATTGTCTTTATTTGTTTTTGCCAAAATAAATTTAATTGTTTAGTTATCTCTAACAAACTACTCTAGATGACCACCTCAGTAATTTTATATTATGTTAAAAAAATTATCGATAATCGTACCAATACTCCATGCACCATTCATCCACCCTACCCATGTCATATTCGACTATTATTATTATATACCTTAATAATCACTCCGTTTAATTTATTTATTTAACTTTTATATTTTTTATAGTTTTAATGAGTGATGATGGAATGACTTTTTTGTTAAAGAGAAAATACAACATAATATTTAAACAACTCCGCGAATATCACGGGCAACAAAACTAGTTATCTATTGAAAAATAATTACATATTGACATATCACATCTATGTGGTCATAAAATGGTCATTTAAAATGTCAAATAGAACCCTGAAACTGTCAGAGACGGCCTTGATTTGGATAATTAACTCATAAATCTACTTAGAAAGTCATTATATTACCGATTTAATAGTTCGTACATGAATTAATTAACTTTACTTATAAAGCAACTTAGAAAGTAAGACGAGCTAACAACGTTAACTACTAGAGATATATTAAGGATTTAAGGGGGAAAGGGAAGGGGGAAGATAAAGGGAAAGGATACGGGATGGGCAAATATCTTTCTCATTAAGTATTTCCTTATTAATTAATAAGGATCAAGATATTATACGGGAACGATCCAACGATTCGTACTTTGATTATTCAAAGTAGACGGAAAGTAATAAAACTAATACGAAGTATTATAATAGAGTGTGAGAGAAAATGGAGAAAAGAAATGGAGATGATCTATTTCCTTAGAGGAGCTGGGGGCAATGCAAGAGGATAAAAGTTTTTCCCGCAATTCTTTCGTACATGGGAGGGAGATATTTGCATTGTAGTGTAAATACTAAGAAAAGGAATTGGAGAGATCCTATTCAATAGAACGGATCTCCTGTCCTATTTGTTTTTTTTTTTTTTTTTGAAGAAACCCACTCGGGGTTAAGAAATAATTTCATCAAGCGCGATACAATGAGCCTTGTCTGGTAGCCTAGTGCCTCAAATCATACTAGTATCGCTAAGTAGAGTTGTAGAGGTACGTGTGCTAGTTCATGCGCTACACAGTTACAAGTGCGTTTAATAAAACTCCAAGTAATAATTAAAATATAGACTAAGTGAACTGATTTCTTCAAGCAAGAGGAATAGGCCACTCCTCCCTTGTTTCTTCGAGTTAATAGCCTCGACAATGACTTTGGCATCGCTTTCAACAATGATGTCCGTCTGGTGCTGCCTTCTCGCTTCCTTCATCCCCTCCAAGATAGATGTTGCCTCCGCAATCGATGGTTCCCAGGTCTCTCTACGTCGGACAGTAAATCCCCATAAAACCACCCCATTTCCATCCCGACAAACTCCACCCAAACCCACTCTTATACCCGGTTTCGAGCCTGCATCAACATTAAACTTGACTCGTCTCCCATCCGGTGGTCTCCAACTCTCCTCTCTATTATTCCCCTTCTGCAATACCTGCTCGCCCATCACCCCTCCCCTGCCCTCCGCTTCACACAATTCCGCGAGGATATCTCTGACCCGACGGACCACATGACCCCCGTCAATCAGCTCATTGTTGAAAATAAAATCCGCTTATTCCTGGCCTCCCAAATCGTCCAACAGATTGTCATGAAGAGGTCGTAGCTATCCCCTTCGTCAGCCCTCCACCTCGCCTCAACCCAGTCCCTGATCCTCATCATCTCCTCTCCGTTCCCCTCCTCGAAACCCAACTCCTCCCAAACAAACATAGCAAGACCACAATCACGGAATAAGTGAAGACTTGACTCGAAATTAGACTGACACAACGGACACAACGCATCCTCCGACCCGACTCGATTATATTAGAAATGTTTACCTTAGTTGCAATCGCGTCGCTGCATAGTTGCCAGAAGAAGAGCTTAATTGGATAAGAAGTGAGAGGGAAAGGGGGCAGAAGGGAAGGTAAGGGAAGGGAGGGGAGGGAAAGGAAAGAGGATGAGTTTTCCTCCAAATCTTGCCTTCCTAGGTTGCACGGACATAGAATAATTAAAGTTCACAAATTGTCCGAGAGGAGTGTCCGTGCAACCTAGCCTGTAGATGTAAATGTTTCCATCCATTTCTTTCTATCCAAATAGATTCTTAGACTTTTTTTTCAGTTCTATGAGTTTAATGTTGTCTCGACTACTTCAATACTATTCAACTCATTTCATTCAATTAGTTACGTTCAACCTATTTCAGTCCAATGAAAATAAGAATTTATCTTATCTTTTTGTTTATTTCCAAGTTTTTTCTATCCAAACAAAAGTCAGAGTACTATTTAACGAGATAGGATCGGATACCAGATGCTATGTACCAAAGCCACCTAGTAAATTAAACCTAAGCATGATGCAAAACATACTAAGTTATTAACCATTACACATTTATGCCTCGTACAGCCTGTACAAGTGAGTTATGACTTATGAGTATGAGCTCAAAGATGACTTAGCTTATTTGTTATCTAATCATGTTGTGTATGTCAAACCATCGAATCAATCAACTTGATTAGCTTCACATTGGTTAAAAGTTAAGAAATCCTTGAACCATGTTTTTTTTTTTGATGAACGAGGGAACCCGCAGCCGCTATCTTTTTGGTGCGCTCTGGGTAAACCCCCGGGTGTACGCATAGCCTGCAAACCACGCACACCAAGGTAAACCGCCCGTGGGCGACAGACTCGAAGGTAAACCGCCCGTGGGCGACAGACTCGAAGTCTAGAGGCATAGTCTCAAGCCATACAATTCCCACAAGTTCGAGCTTGCAAGGGCTTGAACCTGAGACCCTTAGGCCGATGACCACAAGTTTTAACCACTAGGCAACACCTTTATGGGCCTTGAACCATGTTTAATTTACTTATGAGCGTGGCATTATGTCAAACGGTAAATAACATCAATGCATGGTCCCATAATATATGCCTTATTATATACGTATCTACTCCGTATATGATATGGATTATTCCGTAATATTTATATCACAAAAACTATATATATGGAAAGTAATGTAAACTCTACATATCTCATGAGTACAGAGTACTATTTACATAACTCCCATCATCAAAATAAGCTAAGTACGTAGAGTATTCTTTTTGGTGTTAGAGTGAGAAGTTATAAGAGTTACTCCATCCGTTCCAATCATTTCCATGCATTTGGATATTATGCATTATTCATAGATGAGAAGAATTATCGATATAACTTTTAATATATACGATAAAATATAGTCATGTGAAATCTTGTTTAAATTGTCTAATCGAATGCATCATGAATATCAAATTTTTATAATTTTTAGAAATACGTAGCTAAAGATATAGACAAAAGAAAACGTACATCGACAAGTGTGAAAAAGCAAACGTATGAAATTGATTGGAACGGAGGGAGTACGTTATTAGAAATTAGCTGAAAAATCGACTTTGCATAAAATAAAAAAAGGATAACAAGATATTAAAACCGCAGCCGTTACCTCAAATGTGCATTCGGTAAAACATAGATTGGATGGTCCACCAAGAACAAGTTTCAACATGATATGTTTATATTAACCTATCCATCTCAATCAAATTAATGATATAAATCCAAGTGTGGAGCATGGTATCTACTTACTTATCTATCACCTTAGCTTCCTCATTAATGTAAACATCAATCAATTTGTAAAACATGCGATTGTTGAATGCTTAATTAGAATCCTAACAAATATAATGTACTTGAACAACTAGATCACAAGGGCGATAGGCATAAGTGGACTTTTAATCACGATTATTAGACTACATTTTAGGTCGCCCATCATCTTGGAACTTGCGGATTTGTGACTAATCACTTTCAAAACTATCATTTGTTGTGATGCACGTAATCTACCTAATAACGTACCGTCATATCAAATATGATCTCTTGATGTTAACGTATATCATCCACATCCATCCAATGCTAATCTATATCTATATGTACCATATATATATAATAATTGACGAGTGGTTTTTAGTGAATGGAGTATTGATGAAGTTTTTTTTTTCGTACATAGAGTTACCTTTATCAAGTACTTCGTACATTTTAGGTTGCCCCACTACTTTTGAAGTTAATTTGTACTTCGTGATAGAGATTTCTAGACATATTTAACTTCACGCCTTCTTGTTTGTGAAGGAAATATCCGTCACAAACGTATAACGGGTCAAATAACTATCAAATAGCTAAATAAGACAAAAATATAATTGGTGGGGCCATTGTCCTTCTCTCCTCATATGACCCATACTTGACCCGTTTTAACCTTATGACGGATATATCCGTCGTAAGGGAGACCAACTGATTTAACTTTGGTTTTGTTTTTCCCACGTCCTCAAATCATAAATCAAGTTTTTCAACAAGTGTTCCCACCTTCTTTTTCATTAGTTCTAGATTATTATTTTTATATGGATAAGATTCTAAACATAGGTAACTATTGAGAAAGACAAAGAGAGTATTTAATACTCCTTCCATTTTAAACATTTGTGCTGGGATTATTGTCCCACATTGTCAATTTAGTGTTTTCAATCTATGCTTCAAAAGAATCTCTTTTACCTTTTAACAAATATTGAGAAAGTAAAGAGTTTGAGATTTATCCCACATTGATAAAAATTAAGTATCTTTTGACTTTCTGTGAGTTTGTTATCTCACATCCCGCTTAACCACTTTGTTCGATTCATTTCAACACATTACTTGATCCATTTTTCCGATATATTTAAATTTGTTATTCACGGTCCATTTTACTTAAATTCACGTCCAATTTTCTTAAACTCACGGCCAATTGAAATTATGATACATTAAAACCGTCAATAAAGAGCCGAATGTTGATTTATCGTCAGAAGTCTCACAACCATCACTTGCAAAACTGCAAAGAAAATTTGCAAAAACAACTGTCGTCGAGCACAAAGAAGCAAAGAAAAATTTAAAACTAAATTTAATTTGAAAACTTATTTTTTGTGGATGCATTTTCATCGTAATAGATATTAAATTAGAGATTTTGTTACAAAGGTTTGCATTTTGTTTAGTTTTTTATTTTATTAGGTCAAATAAAATATTATTCGATATTCGATTCGATAAATCAAATACCAAACCTAATAACGATTTTCATTATTCGACTATATCAAACCAAATCAAACGTCAACTCAAAAAAAATATCAAATCAAAACAAATAATGAGTTCGGCTCGATCACGGATTCACGGCCCTATAGAATTAGAAAGTCTTAAAAACCTATTAGGGAATCCATCAGGCATTCAGGCCTTGGACTCTTCCCAGATCCAATGACAAAGAGTACCTTCCTAATCTCATCCTCCCCGGGAATGGTAAGCAAGATGACCTAGTCCTCATCCTTAACTAGTCTGCCCTTTACACAACACTGCATTATTATATTATCCAAAGGTTGGACTTGTACACGATCTTGGGCCAAAAGTTGCTCATAGTAGCTAGCAAATAAATTAACCCCTTTGCAAATTGCAACGTTAGAGAGTCCGCCACTTTACTGGTGCCCTGATGATCATTAATGACACCAAGAACATGCTGCAGTGTTCTTTCCTTCACTCTGGAATGAAAATAAGAAGTAATCCCTCTGCAAGATGTCAAATCACAAAAAGTAACCAATAGGAAGAGTATAATTGATAAATGAGAAAAATTTTGAAATGGAAAAATTGATAACTCAGTATTTTACCTATTTTTGTCCCACATTTATACTCGTACTTAGTCGATTTTGTAAGTCGATATGCTATTATTTAGCTATTTTGTGTTTAATTAGGGACTTAGTCGAGTCTAACTTAATTATTGTATACGGAGTATTTATTATATTTGTCGGAATTTTGGTACTGCTCTAGTCATTTTGATATCGTAGGTATCGGGAAGGGTTGAGTTGGCTAGAACCGAGACAAGTCAAGACGGAACAAGAAGAGCCAAATGACGATTCATTCCCTCTATTAGACTATTTTAAGTGAAGGACATTATAGTCTTTTCATGTATTTATTAGATATAAAAAAACAACAAAAACAACAAAAACCCTCAAATATAGAAGTTGGGCATCAGAGTAGAGAGGAGAGTAAGATTAGGAGGAGGAGCAGAGAGAAGGGCGTAGGAGCTGCAGCAAATCAGCAGCCCAACTCCTCTGTTTTTCCCTTCTTCTTCCCTTTTTTTTGTTTAATTAGTTTATTCATCTAATATTTTCTTAATCATTCTAGATTTCCTTATTCTCAATATAATTTCATCTCTCTTTTATTTGATTCGATTTTATCTTATTTCATGTTTAGATTGTTAATCACTTAAAGATTATGTATTTATACTTTATTATGTTTAGAAATATGATTCTTAGTTTGTGTTCATCTTTATGTTGAATAATTAGTATGTGTTAGGTTAGATTAGTTTAATTTATTTCATTAGTCAAAGTTCTTATCTTTATTATTTCTTAGACTTATTATTATGTTTAGGGTAATTATTTGTGTTTTGATTAATATAATTATGGGTAGTGAGTAGTTTTCTCACTAGGGGTCGATGAATCCCCGATTTGTTTGAATTGCGCAATTGTATGCCTTGTATCGGTTTGATAGGGTAATTGGATGAGGATGTGTTTGGGGATTTATGGATAAACTTGGTATTTGGAGTTTGGGCCGAATCTAATCCCTTGGTCATCGACGGGAGTCGATTAGGATAGATTGTTGACTTTACCCTTTTACCTTGCCTTACTCTAATTAGTTGAACACGGGAGTGAGAATTAAGCGGGGTATCCCTAACACTAGTTTGGATTAGCGTGCTTTTTATTGACTTGGGTTAGTTTGGGGATTATCACGGGAGTGACCCTCGAGCTTGACCTTAGGATTCCGTCTTACGAACCCGGGAGGTTGGTAAACGGGGTACTTAGTCGTTCATGAGCCCGGGAGGGAGTTGACCGACCAAGAACGCGCGTTCCTTGTTCGAGAACCCGACTTCCTCGATACTTGGCATTTGTTAGCGTGATTTGAATAAGTCGCGGGTGACATCGTCCCTTAGTACTTTTTCTTATTTGATTGTATCATTTCATCTCTTTGTTTCTTTGGTTTTCTAGTTCTTTATCTTGTTTTAGATTATTAGTTTCTTTATGCATTTATTAGTTAGTCTATCTAGTTTAATCTCACTCTTATCAATCGATTCGCGTAGCTAATTCATAATCTGAGACCGACCTAGTACTCGATCCCGATATCTCTGTGGATTCGACCCGACTTGCCCTTGCTATTTTAGTTTAGGTTAGTTGGTTTATTTGGTAGTTAGATTGGCGACAAATCCGACTATCAAAATGGCGCCGTTGCCGGGGAGATCAACAGATTGATATTAGTTTAGTTGTAGATTTATTGGACTACGCATTTGTTACTTGTTACTTGCCTTTTGTTGCATGCTTGTGTGTTGCATTGATTCTTATCTTGTGACTTGTCTCTTGATTGTCACTCTTTTGTGCACACATGACGATGCCTAGCATCCGTGATCTTACTAGACCCAACCCTACTCATATTAACCGACCTATTAATATTGGGGTTGTGGAAGCATCTTATGAGTTTAATGTAGGCCTTATTGAGTTGATTCGACGAGATGTCTTTTGTAGTTTAGAGAGTGATGAACCAATTGACCATTTAGAGACATTTGAGGCGAATTGTTCTCTAGTTAGGATGGAGGGAGTATCGGACCAAGCCACCAAACTCATACTTTTTCCCTTTAGTCTTAAGGGTGAAGCTAGGAAATGGTTATACTCTCACCCTTCTTCTACCTTTTGCAATTGGGATGACTTAGCTCAAGCCTTTTTGAACAAATTCTACCCTCCTTCTAAAACTGCCCAAAGGATTCGTGCAATTTATAATTTCCAACAAGGCGAGTTTGAGACTTTGAGTGAGACTTGGGGTAGATTTAAAGGTTTGTTAAGAGCTTGTCCTCACCATGGTATTTCACCTTGCCAAATCATGCTTATTTTCTTTGATAATTTGCTTCCTTCTCTTAGAAACCTTGTGAATATATCATCCGGAGGAGCATTTGATGAGTTGAGCGTTGATGAGGCTAGAGCTTTAATTGAGGCCATGGCTAGTGTCGATGAGAATCGAAATTCTATTTGGGCATCTAAGAGAGGACCACAAACTAGAGTTGAACCTAATGACTATTCTATGTTTGATGCTATAGGTGAAAATGTGGAATCTTCTTCTCTTGTGGATGTGTCTTATGTTCGATCTCATGTTGGTTATCATCATCTTCCCTTTCCCCATGAGAATGTGAATGATTATAATATGCTTATAGATGATGATGATGATGATTTTGTTGATGAGAATGTTGTGGATGTAGTTGAGAGCATGGGGGTATTGGAGGATAAATGGGATGTTGATACTGATTTCTTTGAGGAGCCCATTTTGGAGAAATTTGAGTCTTTTTCTTATATTGAGGATGATTCCCCTTCATCTATTGATTATGTAGACTTTGTTTCTCTTACCCCTTTATTTGAGGCCATGTATATTGATGAGGATTTTCACAATCCTATCTTTGAGGCCGATGTTCCATGCTCGTCATTAGAGGTTGGCTTAGTGAAGTGTCATAAAGATGGGTTGGACAACAATTACACCATTGATGATTTTAAATGTTTTGATCCACCTCTTGACACTTTTAAGGCTAGTGCCGAGTATATGGGTGAATTTGAGACTTTTGGATTTTTCACCCCTCTTCTTTGTGCCTCTTATGACTTTTGTCTTTGGTCATGTTTGTTTACTAAGATGCCTTATGACCACTTTAATGAGGATTGGTCTACCTCGTTTGACAAGTTAATGAGATCTTTGGTGGGCACTAAGTAGATAAGCATGATTTGTAGGTTTGGCGGTTTCCTTAAAACTGCGCTTCTTGGGAGGCACCCCAAGTTTGTTGTACATATTTATGTTTTTGTTTGTTCGTGTTTTTGGTTGTAGGTATCTCTAGCAAGAAACCACATTAAAGCAAGATGGCTAGGAGACATGAAGTCGATCAAGTGTGGGGAATAATTACGCTTCGAAGGTGTTTTCTCACCCTCCCTTTCCCTCCCTAGTTTTGAACATTGAGGACAATGTTCGTTTCAAGTGTGGGGAGGTAGATTCTTGATTGATGGTTTGTTGTGCTTAAGGATATTGTGGTTGTTAATCTTGTTGGAGGATACTTTGGTGGAGTTTGTTGGTAAATATTTGTTAGTGTGGGATTATAGCTTTGTGTGGATTATTTTGTTGTTTTTGGTTTATCATTTTTGTGTTTTGTCTTATTTTTGTGTTTTTTTTTTGTAAAAATCAGAATTTTGAAAAATTACTAAAAAGTGAAAAAATGAAAAATTTCAAAAAGATTTTTGTTTTTCGGTTCATTGTTTTCCTTGATAAAGTTATTTTTCTAATTTTCAACTTCTTTAAAGAGTATGAATTTTTTATTACTTATTGGTTGTTTATTAGTATTATATATTGATTGTCCTCCTACTATAAGTCGCTCGGGATGTGTCCTTCACTTGTCTCCACCTTCCACCTCTCGTGTTGTGATTTTGGCAATGTATACTTGTCTAGGTGACTATAACCCAAGTGACGATCTATCATTTTTTTCGATCTCATATCCCACAAAAATACTCCACAAAATAAAGTTGATATTGAGTTTGCATTCATCTTCCATCCAAAAAGAGCTCAAACATCAAAACACAAGCAAACAAAGAAAAATCCTCAAAAAGAAGAATTAAGGGGGAGAAAAAAAAATGAGAAAAGAAAAAAAAAATAAGAAAAAAAAAAATGAAAAATGAAAAAGAAAAAAAAAGATGATTCCTCCCTCGAGTATTTTGTTTATCAATATTTTCCATTTTGGATCGTTTCATGTGTCACTTGGGTGATTAGGACGACCCTAACCCTTGTTTTTGCAAGTGGTCGAGACTTGTATGCATTAGTCAATAACTCCATGGGAGAACTCCTTCCATTTCCATCTCACATCCCGACATAGCATGGACCGAGGCCAAGAAATATGTAATAATAATTTTTGCAACCGATTTAGTAATTTTAACATTCATATTCTATATTTTAGTTGGATTTTAGGATCGTGACTTTTGATTTGGGAGACTTGTGACTCGTTTGTCTATATTTGCTTATTTTCGTTTTTTGTATTTATATTTTGTGTTTTTGTTTCGTGATTTTATTTATGGGTCGTAGTTTGTCTTTTGAGCTTACTCGAGGACGAGTAAGAGTTAAGTGTGGGGAGGTTGATAACTCAGTATTTTACCTATTTTTGTCCCACATTTATACTCGTACTTAGTCGATTTTGTAAGTCGATATGCTATTATTTAGCTATTATGTAAGTGGTCGAGACTTGTATGCATTAGTCAATAACTCCATGGGAGAACTCCTTCCATTTCCATCTCACATCCCGACATAGCATGGACCGAGGCCAAGAAATATGTAATAATAATTTTTGCAACCGATTTAGTAATTTTAACATTCATATTCTATATTTTAGTTGGATTTTAGGATCGTGACTTTTGATTTGGGAGACTTGTGACTCGTTTGTCTATATTTGCTTATTTCGTTTTTTGTATTTATATTTTGTGTTTTTGTTTCGTGATTTTATTTATGGGTCGTAGTTTGTCTTTTGAGCTTACTCGAGGACGAGTAAGAGTTAAGTGTGGGGAGGTTGATAACTCAGTATTTTACCTATTTTTGTCCCACATTTATACTCGTACTTAGTCGATTTTGTAAGTCGATATGCTATTATTTAGCTATTTTGTGTTTAATTAGGGACTTAGTCGAGTCTAACTTAATTATTGTATACGGAGTATTTATTATATTTGTCGGAATTTTGGTACTGCTCTAGTCATTTTGATATCGTAGGTATCGGGAAGGGTTGAGTTGGCTAGAACCGAGACAAGTCAAGACGGAACAAGAAGAGCCAAATGACGATTCATTCCCTCTATTAGACTATTTTAAGTGAAGGACATTATAGTCTTTTCATGTATTTATTAGATATAAAAAAACAACAAAAACAACAAAAACCCTCAAATATAGAAGTTGGGCATCAGAGTAGAGAGGAGAGTAAGATTAGGAGGAGGAGCAGAGAGAAGGGCGTAGGAGCTGCAGCAAATCAGCAGCCCAACTCCTCTGTTTTTCCCTTCTTCTTCCCTTTTTTTTGTTTAATTAGTTTATTCATCTAATATTTTCTTAATCATTCTAGATTTCCTTATTCTCAATATAATTTCATCTCTCTTTTATTTGATTCGATTTTATCTTATTTCATGTTTAGATTGTTAATCACTTAAAGATTATGTATTTATACTTTATTATGTTTAGAAATATGATTCTTAGTTTGTGTTCATCTTTATGTTGAATAATTAGTATGTGTTAGGTTAGATTAGTTTAATTTATTTCATTAGTCAAAGTTCTTATCTTTATTATTTCTTAGACTTATTATTATGTTTAGGGTAATTATTTGTGTTTTGATTAATATAATTATGGGTAGTGAGTAGTTTTCTCACTAGGGGTCGATGAATCCCCGATTTGTTTGAATTGCGCAATTGTATGCCTTGTATCGGTTTGATAGGGTAATTGGATGAGGATGTGTTTGGGGATTTATGGATAAACTTGGTATTTGGAGTTTGGGCCGAATCTAATCCCTTGGTCATCGACGGGAGTCGATTAGGATAGATTGTTGACTTTACCCTTTTACCTTGCCTTACTCTAATTAGTTGAACACGGGAGTGAGAATTAAGCGGGGTATCCCTAACACTAGTTTGGATTAGCGTGCTTTTTATTGACTTGGGTTAGTTTGGGGATTATCACGGGAGTGACCCTCGAGCTTGACCTTAGGATTCCGTCTTACGAACCCGGGAGGTTGGTAAACGGGGTACTTAGTCGTTCCTGAGCCCGGGAGGGAGTTGACCGACCTAGAACGCGCGTTCCTTGTCCGAGAACCCGACTTCCTCGATACTTGGCATTTGTTAGCGTGATTTGAATAAGTCGCGGGTGACATCGTCCCTTAGTACTTTTTCTTATTTGATTGCATCATTTTATCTTTTTGTTTCTTTGGTTTTCTAGTTCTTTATCTTGTTTTAGATTATTAGTTTCTTTATGCATTCATTAGTTAGTCTATCTAGTTTAATCTCACTCTTATCAATCGATTCGCGTATCTAATTCATAATCTGAGACCGACCTAGTACTCGATCCCGATATCTCTGTGGATTCGACCCGACTTGCCCTTGCTATTTTAGTTTAGGTTAGCTGGTTTATTTGGTAGTTAGATTGGCGACAAATCCGACTATCAAAAATCTTAGTGGGAGTTTTCTTTTAAGGAAAGTGGAAAAATCTTATTGGGGGAGGGAGTACCATAATCATCCATACAAGTAGTATATAGCCTCTGTTCTTCCAATATCTAATCTTCAGAAAGAGGAAGAGCCTGCAAACTAACTAACTTGGCATTTAGCTAAATCTTGCTGCACCTCAGCAATTCGATCCCTGTCTAATGATGTTAGACTAATGCTGCCTACGCAACACCCTCCCTCAAAGTTTGCTTAACATTTTTTTGTTCACTGAATAATTGAAATCCAGCAGTGCCATTAACCCTTTCCCCCCAAGGCTGAGCTACAACAACATTATAAAGGAGATGTTTAATCCAGTAATTCAAGAAATTAAACCTTTTTACTATATATGGACTCCATCCTTTGAAAATAGACGTACTGGTGAACGAATGATGATGTGAGGCTTCATATATAGTTGAAGAAATGAGCATAAGAATTAGGAAAACAAGTACTAGTAGGTCAACTCGTATTTATCAGAGCTCTATCTAGTTTGTTTCAAACCTTAGATCGAGGATGGTTCCTGCTTATTAGTCAAGCAAGCTTAAGCTGTCCAGGTATACTCGATCACATCCCTGACCAACCAGTAATACAGTTCCTGCAATCCACTTCTAAAAATGCAGATGTTGAAATAATCCTTCATGTTAGCCTCATCAGGGTCTGAACCTCCAATCTTTTCACTTCTACCTCTATGTCCAATTATATTCAAGTCACACACCACCATCCAACTCAGCAAAGTTTTACTCATACTTGCCAATCTATCCCATAATACACCCTGTTTTGGTAAAAATCTACCGGGTTATCGTTTTAGGTAGCGGGTTAAAGCGATCGGTCTATAACTACGTGTGGACATGACATAGGTCCACCCCGACGCGGCCACGCGCGGGTTTGGGGAGGCGAATGAATCTCCATGAGATGGTCAAATGGAAATTTAAATCGAAGTCGGAGTCGACACCGAATTTTATGGTTATTCGGAACCGTTCGAGCCCACTCTATGTCGTAGTGGGCCGTATAAAAAATACGGCCCAGTTCCGATGTCAGAGTTTATTGGGCTCGTCCCTTTGCATATCGATACAGATGCCGACTTGAGCGGTTAATCGTATATTGAATGACTCTCGTTGCCAATGGATTCGGACATCCGGAAACCACGGTTCTGAGTAAGGGGTGAGGGTACGTGTTGGGAAGTTCACTAAGAACACCCAACCCCGCCCGCACATTAGCGGCCTCTACTAGGATATCGAATGACGTTTTAATGCGCGCGTTAGTAATACGATGAATGATATGCAAACATTGTTTTCCTAAACATGCGAGGAATTGAATGGGTTGCTAAGTCGGTTTAATGCATGAAAAATTTAACGTCAAAGTTGAATTTAACATGTGAGATTTGTTTTAGTATAATAAAACAAGAGATGAAAAGATGAATTTGCTACAAGATAAACAAACGAGTTAGTATCGATTTGTAAATAATAATATAGCAAATAAATAAACGAGATCGAAAAAAAAAAATATTAATCGAAATCTGGAAAATATTGTTAAAACCGATGTTTTGTATAAAAAACGAAGTTCGAAAAATAATAAAAAACGAGAAAAAGGGGCGTCGAGGCAGCCGGCCGCGCGGCTCGCCCGGGATGCCGGCGAGTCGCGCGTCGGTCTGATTTTTTGAGACGATTTTCGAAGACTCGATGTTTTTATTAAACCGCGTACAAATATTGCATAATTCGCACTCGATCTAATATTTTCGATATTCGTTATATTTGATAGTTAACTACGAAATTAATATCAAATATTCCGAATAGTTTTAGAAAAGATATAAGTTTTAAAATCGTTTCGTAGAAGAATAAAATAAAACGAACGAAAAAGCTAAAAAACGTCTCGGATTTCAGGCCCGTGCGCGAGTCGCCTGGGCATGGCGCGACTCGCGTGCGGGTCTGTCCGGTTTTTTATTTTTTGTTCGAAATTGCTAATTTTGATAAATCGCGTACAAAATATGAATTAATTTGTACTCGATTTATGTTTTCGATATTCGTCGTATCCGATATTCGATTATGAAATCGATATCGAATATTCAGAATGAATTAAAAAAAAAAGGGTTTTGCAAAAAGAAGTTTGAACGAAAAAAGATGTAACGATTTTTAATATCGTCGAGATCTTAATATAATTCTTTTTGATACAATATTCGATTATAGAAAATCGATATCATATTTTTAAGAATGTTGTTATATGAAAATAGTTTTTTTGATATTATCGATATTAGAAATAATAAAAGACTCGACGAATGACCAAAAAAGACACGACCCGTATGAAAAAGGACGAGAGAGAGAAGAGAAGGAAAAGGAGAGATCGGGTTTTGTGCACCCTCAACCTACATGCTTCTGTTTACTCGGATCGGGGCTCGTCGGGACGTGGCTTGGGCACAAGAGCGTCGAGTGGATGTCGGTGAGTTGGTGGTGGTTCGGCTCGGGCGTGACGTGCGTGAAGGGTGTCGGGATTCAGACCGGTTTCCTTCGAGTTTGTAGTATCGGTTTCTCGATGTGTGTGTGTGTGTGATATTTTCTGAGGATCGATAAATATTGGATTGATAGTGAATGTCGATGTGTATTAATGTTGTTGTAGATGCTAATTGATAGATAATGCATGATGTTTCTGAATGCTTGTGAATCTCGTGTACAAGGGGCTATTTATAGGAAATTCCCGACCTTGGCTAGGAGAGTTTGAACTACCGCTTAGGATAGGAAATGTAGAAGTTGTAAGGCATGAGAATTCCGCTTACTTGTCGAAGAAGCAAGGGAAACACGGCTGGTTTGTGCTGCTCGGCCGAGTGTTTGCACTCGGTCGGGTGTTTGAATCGGTTTTTGGATAGGAAATGCAAGAGTTCGAAAGGAACGCAAATTCCGTTTCTTGGTGGAGAAGCCAAAATCTCGGCTGAATGGAGGAGTATTTCGGCTACCTTGGGTGTCTTGGCCGAGTATTTGGTGCTCGGTCGATATCCGATTCGGTTTCCGGATAGAATTCCTACTTGAGATCGAATCCTATCCTCAAACGGATTTGTTTAATATTTTGAGAAGCTGATTTTTTGTAGGATTAGAGTAGGAATCAGCCGTGTGAGGTGTCACGGCTGACTCACGTGTCTCGGGAAAATCTTTGACCGGGTTTTGACTCGGTCGTAAAAAGACGGTTTTATCCCTGGTGTCGGAATCGACCCAAATTAGTCTTATTTGACTCGAAACGACCCACTGGGCCTGATTTTGAGATTGGTTTTGTGAGATATGTACTCTATAATGAGCCCAAGCCAAATGCCAATGATTTTGAGCCCGTTTCTGAGTAGTTAAAGCACGTTTGCGTCCGATCATCATCGGGTGTTTGTCGGAAACTGCTATAGACACCTGGCGGTCAAAATGTGGGTGTCTACAGAGCCCCCACTCTGACTGAGGCTTGGACAAGGCGAAAGTCAGAGTAGCTACCAGGTCAATCAAAGATTAAAACCCGGCAGACTTCCGATCGGGTCGTTTAAGGTCCGTTAGACCTGCGTGAAGGGCCCGCCGGCCAAAGAGTAGAAATGTACCTGAGTTGATGATAGTAACTCCGTGGGGAACCAGACTTGTCGTATAAGTCTATGCCGCTGGGGAGTTGATTGCATGGTTTTGCTTGAGTCGTCCTGTATAATGATTTATGCAAGGTTTGCATGTAACACATTTTTAGGAGAAATGACTCATGCTGGGGAATAAAAATTTGAAGAAGATTTTTTTTGAATATTTTTGGATGAAAGAATTTTGAAGGATTAAAGTATTTTTGATTCTGAGAAGGAATAGGGATGCTCGGGATGTCTTAGCTAGTTCCTAGGATTAAAGGCATGTATGCTAAATCCCTTGGGATTAGGAATCCCAAAGTGAGGAGGAGAATCCGATTTCATGCTATAAATACCCTTTCCACGCTCACAATTTATTCATAATTCTCACAATCTCCTCTCTTCCTTCAAAGAAAAACAAGTTCTGAAAAACTTAGTCTTCTTTTAGAAATTCATCATGGGTATTGATCGATTAGTCGGAATGCTGCAAGATTGGTCCCGAATTTTCAGAGATGCTGACAAGGTTATTTTGAACCAGAATGGCGTTACCCAGTTATCCACAATCCGTCAGATGCAAGTGGATCGTCACTTTTTGGATGCTTGCCTATCTTATTGGGATGATACTTATCATGTTTTTAGGTTTCCTCGAGGCGAAGTTTGTCCCATTCCTGAGGAAATAGCTGCCGTAGGAGGGTGGAATCCTATTCTTCGTCCTGCTATCCCCTTTTCAGTTCGTGATCCAAGGAGGAAATTGAGAGAATTTTTAGGGCTTTCTCATATGGAGGTATCCCGCATGCTAGAAGGAAATACAGTCTCCTTGATCGACCTGGCTGAAAAATTTATGAATCAAGATGACGTTCGGGTCAGGCCGGTATATAGCCGTAGGGCCTTCACCTTCTGTATGCTCCATGTCTATGCTCTTGAAGGCCATATGGATTGGTTATCTTGTATGGGCCATGTCAGACTTCTTGCCGTTGCAGATCAATGGAGACAGAGCACAGTCCAGCTTGGCTGATTTCAGGGGAGATTATCCAAGGCTTAGATAATCGTAAGAGGGATCCATCGATCAAGCTGTCCGGTAGCACTCGTCTTCTACAGGTAGGCTGATTTTTCCTTGATTTTCGCAATTTTTGATTTTTTTGTAATTTCCGAATTTTCGGGTCTTCGATTTTTGCGCGGTTTTCGCGGTTCTTTTCGATTTTCTCGGTTTTTCCCGATTTTTGCGATTTTCTTTTTTTTTTTTTTTTTTGAAAATCGACATTGACTTTTTGCAATTTTGACTTTTCAGCTATGGCTTTTTGAGAGGTTATCGATCCTGGATCCTCCTCTAGACGTAAGCCGATATCGCCCAAATCAGGTGATGACAAGAAGACGGACTGTTGACTTTTCTCGCCTTACTACCCAAAAATTCTGGGACGAACTGTTATCTTTCCATGGAGCCCATTGATCCGCTGGACCGTACCTTGGTGGCCCATTTATGTCTGGACCGGGTTAGAATTGCGAGATAGGGCCCGTTATCAGCTAATCTTATCTTTTAGGCAGACTATTCATCTTTATCCCGATCGCATACTTAGGCAATATGGTCGGGCCCAAAGAATCCCAGAGATTGAAGCGGTTGTGAGTGAATCTACTTAGCTAACGGACGTGATGTGCGACATTTGGGCGCAAAGATGGTATACCCGGCACACTTGGCCCGTTTCTAAAGCTTCTCCCTCAATCTGGGTATCAGACTCTTATATGAAGTGGACCCAGGCCGATTCTGCTAAAGCCCGTGCTGCCTTAAAGACCGATGAAGCCTTTGACTTGCTGCGCCGAGAACAGGTTAAGGATAATCGAGGCTTCTTCGATGATGGCGATACCCCGGCTACGATGGTCCGATTGATGTCAGGCCAGAAAGGGAAGACCAGGACTCTGACTAAAGGGTCCAGCTCTAAAGGTACATGGGGGAAGACGAGCCCCCAGACGGACTTAGAAAGGAGACTGGGTCCAAGACTGGCAGCTAAGGACCGACTTGGTCCTCGGGATAGACTACCCGAGCGCATCCGGGCTCGGATCGAACCCGTGCAGAGGGCGGAGAAGCCAAAGTCGAAGAAGCGAGTTCGAGCAAAGGAAGTTCCATTCGTGATTAGGGAACGTTCGCCCCCACCTCGCCGGCCTCGGGATCCGCGTGACCCGAAAGATAAGGGGAAGGGAAAAATGTACGAGTAGTCTCCTAAATTTTATTATTTAAATATTACTACTATTTTTGTGTGATTTTTGTGATTTATTTTTGCGTGAGGCATTTTTTTGAAATAATAAAAGACATATTAGTGAAAACCGTTCCTGTCTTTTCGTTATTCTAGTGGTTGTACCCTTTTGGGGGGTTGCCTACGTATCCACGATTAGTGGAATCAAACCGACCGTAGTTCAGACGTAATTTTGTAATTTTCGAAATACATCAAAACTATTAGTTCGAGATGCGCGACAGTAGGATCAGTAATCCTAACTCATCGACTTCTTAATTTTTTGAAAATTTTATTATAAAAAAAGGTAAACTTTTAGCAAATGACATTGAGATAAGGTTAGGGGTAATAGCGCTTCAACTGGTCCAAGTTGGTTGGGTTGACAAATTTGTTCCCATCCAAGTCTGTCAGCATTACTGCTCCTCCCGATAAAACCTTCTTCACTAAATACGGTCCGGCCCAATTAGGTTTGAATTTTCCTCTTGGGTCGACTGGTAGCAGAGCCCGGACAGATTTTAGGACTAGATCGCCCTCTTTGATATTTCTGGGCCTAACCCTTTTGTTGAAAGCCCGTTTTATCCTTTTTTGATATATCTGGATATTGTTGAGGGCTCGAGATCGTCGTTCGTCTAAAAGAATCAACGAGTCGTATCGGGCTTGAACTCAATCTGCCTCAGGTACTTGACTTTCGAGTAAAATCCTTAGAGATGGTACCTTAAGCTCGACGGGCTGGACTGCCTCCATCCCATACGTCAGATAGTATGGAGTTGCTCCGGTTGCGGTTCGGATTGACGTTCGGTATCCCCATAAGGCGAAAGGAATTTTATCGGGCCAATCCCGGTAATTATCAGCCATCTTTTTAAGTATGGGGACAATGGTTTTATTTGCTGCCTCTACCGCTCCATTTGTTTGGGGACGGTAAGGCGATGACGTATGCCTTTGAATTTTATATTTTGCTAGCAAAGTAGCGGTTTCGGCTTGGAAATGGGTCCCGTGATCACTAATGAGATCGTGTGGGATCTCGTATCGGCATATAATTTTATCTTGGATAAATTTGGCAACGTGCTTGGCGTTCAAGACACGATACGACTCGGCTTCGACCCATTTAGTAAAATAGTCAATAGCCACTAGAATGAAGCAGTGACCTCCCGTCCCGGAAGGGTTCACCTTCCCGATTATATCAATTCCCCATGTTGAAAATGGCCATGGTGATGTCATGGTATATAATAGGGATGACGGCATATGCTGGACATTGCCGAAAATCTGACAGTTGTGACAGTGCTTGACGTATAACTGACAGTCGGTCTCCATGCTATTCCAATAATACCCGAGTCTTGCAATTTTTCGAGCTAGCATATGGGCATTCATATGCGAGCCGTTCTCGCCATCGTGTACCTCGGCCATGACCTTTTCGGCCTGCGTTTTGTCGATGCATAGGAGTAAAGCCCCCTGTGCCGTCTTTTTGTATAATTGTCCATCGTCCGTGCGGATGAACTGAGTGGCCCATCTTCGTAGGGCCTTCTTGGCCCGGTTTTCAGATTCCGGAGGATATTCTCCCGACGTTAAGTAGGTTAGAATAGCCTGGTACCAAGGTTCTGGGTCAGTTATTTCGATGTCTTGAATAGCGTTGATATATGCCGGCTCGGACCGTCTTTCGACGCAAATCGGCATGCTAGTCAAATGTTCCGGGATGTTCAGTAAAGATGCTAATTTGGATAATGCATCTGCAAACTGGTTTTCTTCCCGAGGCAGATAAATGTACTCCACCTTTTGAAACTGCTTTTCGAGAACCCTTACTCGCGCTTGGTAAGCTACGAGATTTGCGTTCTGAGTTTTCCATTTCTGGAGTGCTTGATTGATGACTAATGATGAGTCACCGTGGACCCGGAGGTTTGTTACTCCTAATCAGCGGCGGCTTGCAACCCGTGAAGGCATGCTTCGTATTCGGCTGCGTTATTAGTCACATCGAAATCTAACTTGATGGATAACGGGGTGTGCTCTCCTTGTGGTGAGATCAGCAAAATCCCGACACCAAATCCTCGAAAGTTGGATGCCCCGTCAAAATATAGATCCCATGTCTCCGTGTCGGTATGGAATATATCTTCGTCGGGGAAGGCCCAAGTATCGGTGTGTCCCTCTTCAGATACCGAACTATCAGCGAGGAACTCGGCTACTACCCGGCCTTTGACGGCTTTTAACGGTACGAACTTGAGGTCGAACTCAGCTAGCATTAAAGTCCATCTAGATATTCTACCATTGAGGATGGGCTTTTCGAACAGATACTTGATTGGATCCATTCTTGATAGTACGTGCACTTCGTGACTAAGCATGTAATGTCGGAGCTTTTTAGTGGCCCAAACTAGAGCTAGACACGTCTTTTCGAGCATCGTGTATTTGCATTCGTACTCTAGGAACTTTTTACTGATGTAGTAAATGGCTCGTTCTTCTGAGTCAACTGTCTGGGCTAGCATAGCCCCCATGGCTGTCTCGGTCGTTGTCAAGTATAACGACAAAGGCAGACCGTGCTGAGGTGGCATTAATACCGGCGGAGATGACAGAATCTCCTTGATCCTATCTAAAGCCGCTTGACATTTGTCGTCCCATAGTACCCGTTCTCCTATCTTCAGTTTTTTGAAAATGGGTTCACATACCATGGTTAGCTTCGAAATGAACCTGCTGATATATTGGACTTTCCCGAGAAACCCTCTAATCTCCTTTTCGGTTTTAGGTGGCCGCATCTAGGTAATGGCCTTGATTTTGGCCGGGTCAACCTCGATGCCGCGCTGGCTGACGATATGGCCCAGTAACTTGCCCGACGTTACCCCAAAACTGCATTTTTGAGGATTTAGTCTCATGTTGTACTTGCGTAATCGGGTGAAGAACTTTCTAAGGGCCGGAATATGCCCGTTTCGTTCTTTGGACTTGACTATCATATCTTCCACGTAGACTTCCACTTCCTTATGTATCATGTCATGTAATAGGGTAGTGGCGGTCCGTTGATAAGTGGCACCGGCGTTGATAAGCCCAAATGGCATAACCGTGTAACAGTAAGTCCCCCAAGGTGTAGTGAATGTGGTCTTACTCATGTCTTCTTTCGCCATTTTGATTTGATTGTATCCGGCATACCCGTCCATAAAGGATAGAAGGGCATGGTCGGCGTGTTGTCCACCAGTATGTCGATGTGTGGCAACGGGAAATCGTCTTTCGGGCTGGCCTTATTAAGGTCCCGGAAATCTACACAAACTCGTACCTTTCCATCTTTCTTGGGTACCCGCACGATATTTGCGACCCAGTCTGGATATTCAGACACTTGGATAAAGCCCGCTTTGAATTGCTTGTCGACTTCTTCTTTGACTTTGAGAGACCACTCGGGCCTCATTCTTCGGAGTTTTTGCTTTACCAGCTTACACCCGTCTTTGATGGGTATACGGTGTTCGGCTATCTCCCGGTCTATTCCCGGCATGTCCTTGTAGGACCATGCGAAGACGTCTTTGAATTCGTGGAGGAGCTCCGTAAATTGTTGCTTCTCCTCGGGGTCTAGGGATAAACCTAACTTAAGCATCTGAGGCTCTAAAGGGGTTCCTAGATTGATGGAATCGGTTTCTTCGATCACCGGATCTCGGGACTCCCTTTGTTCGAGTTGCTCGACTAGATGCTGAGGTAGTGGTACCTGTTCGTCGGGTTTCTCAATGTCATTGCAAGTAAAGTTTTTGAAAATGTTTTGAAAATAAGACAAGTCGTAAGCAGAACGGTTATCGTTATTATTGATAGAAAGTTTTGAAAATAGCTCGAAGAGAGCTGCCATCTGATCGCTGGTCAGAGGCGGTATGGGGAGTGCTCTCGGGACAGACTCCGAGGCTCCCAGAGAAATGATCGAAGGAAAAGGGGTTACAGACTCGACCCTAGTACTGGACCCTCTAGACTTAGACTCAGACTCCGACTCTGACTCTGACTCAGACTCGGATTCAGACTCGTCGCCTTGCATGTCCCCTTCGCTGATAGTGAGCTTGTAGACTCGGCCCTCGCTGTCGGTCCATTTGATTGTCTTCCTCCAAGCCCGCTTTCCAGTGTCAGCACCTACTTCAGAGATCAGCTTGGTTGGATCGAACTTGTTGCTATGGAGGATCAGGTTGACTAATTCCTCCTCAGGGGTAGGGATTATCTTGCTTTCCCCGAACAAGAGCCCCAGCATGGGCTCAGCTTGGTTCGAATCTTCTTTTGATTCAGCCTGGATGAGAGTGAAGATATCATCTGGGATGAAATTGACCTCAGGATAAGTTATAGTGGGCTGGTAAAGACCCGTTTGGACAGCTCCGAATACTGGAGTGACGAAGTTCAGTTTCGGGCTGTAGGAGCCCTTGAGGATGTTGCAGGCCTTCTGGATGCCGGCCCGGACCACATTTTCCGGGGTTAAAGCATACCCCAAGCCGAATTTTGAATCTTCATCGCTTAAGACATCGATGATCTTGCCAGCCGGAAGACCGGGCCTTGAAGTAGCCCCCGGTAAGTAGCCCAAATTTTGCAACATTGTATCGATGCTGGTTGTGAAGTAGGGCCTAAAGAGATACTCTTCATCGATCATTCCCACGAAATTGAATCCTCGCGGGTCGATTGAACCAGCCGTGTTGCAGCTTGACACGGCTATTGGGGTAGCTTCGAGGGTGATGACCCCGTCTTGTAAAGGTAGCTTGACCTTTCTGTGAAGAGTGGAGGATACGGCTTTAACCGCATGGATCCAAGGCCTTCCAAGTAGCAGATTGAACGATGAGGTGACATCGATCACTTGGAATTCTAGCTCTTTTTCAATTGGGCCGGTTATGATGGTTAGTCTAACAGTCCCAGCAACTGATTTTGGGCTTCCGTCGAAAGCCTGGATAGTTTGTGCAGTAGGAAGATAGTCAGTCTCGGTAATGCCGAGAGCCTTTGCAGTCCTTAAGGGAAGGACGTTTACAGCTGACCCGTCATCAATTAGGGTCATAGGTAGATATTTGCCCCGGCAAATCACCGTAATATATAGGGCCAGGTTGTGGGTGGCCCCAAATGGTGGTAGATCGGACTCAGAGAAGGTGATAAGTGGGCCTTCTCCTTTGGACTTGCCCTTGAGGTGAGGCAGGATAGTGGCTACCATTTCAGTGGGGGTAACCGACGAGTCTACCTTGATCTCATCGAGAGCCTTGGTAAGTGCTGCCCGATGTTCTTGAGAACTAACCAGAAGTTGCCATATAGTAAGATCAGTTCGGACCCTCTTCAGTTGCTTGACTAGGGCCGTGTCGGTGTCTGGCTCTTCAAGTATAGAGTCCGTCCTGGATGTTTCGGTGGCGGATTGTGGGGCCGAAGGTCCGGCTACGATGACATTGGTGCCGGCTAGGGCCTTGGTTTTGGCCTTTCGGATCTCTTCGACGGTGATGGGGACAGTCTCCCCTTTAGCCAAGTAAACATCGTCTTCATCTTCATTCCATATCCCGTTGATTTGGGGAATGAAAGGGGATATGAGATGAGTACAATCGATTATTTCTCCCGCAGAAATGGCGTGAGTAGCAAGCGGGTTGTTTTTGTTACTGGGCTTATCGCTGGGTAATGGTATCTTCCCACTCTCGATCAGATCTTGAATGAGATGTTTTAACTTCCAGCATTTTTCGGTGTCATGCCCGTTGCCCTGGTGATAGCGGCAATAGGCCTGAGCGTTGTAGCTTTTGGACCGTTTCTCGACAGGGACCTCTGGCATTGGGCCTATAGGTTGGATTAGGCCTTTAGAAGATAGCCTTTGTAAAGCGTCGGCATAAGTAGTCCCTATATCCGTGAATACTCGGGCTGGAGTGTTCTTTTTGGTCGAGGTGTCTAACAGATTAACCTCGTCAAAGATGCTTCGGGCCGCACTTGTAGTTGCGGGCTTGCCAGAAGATGAACTGGCTCCTTGATAACCCTTTGTAGAGGCCTTAGTAAGGCTCTCTAACCTTAAATCATCTTCGATTCTGGTACCCATTTCGGTTAAGGTGGCGAAATTGGGTATGATAGCGTATCGGAGATGGATCCGGTAAGATGGGAGGAGATTTTTCACAAAGGCCTCCACTAATACCTTTTCGCTGGGCTTGTCGACCAGCTTGACACTTTCGGCCCTCCACCTTTGGAGGTATTTGGTGAAACCCTCCTTCGGCTCTTGGGCCATGACCTCCAGAGTACGCATGGTTGTCTGGATTTCCGCATTGTCCGCATAGTTTCGGGCGAACTCCGTCGCGACGTCGTCCCAAGGTTTGTACTTCTTGGCGTCGAGCTTATAAAACCAAGCTTTTGGGTGCTTTTCTAACGAGGAGGCAAACAGATGCTTGAACATGTCCGATTTGACTCCTTTTAGGGCCATAAACTCTTTGAAGGCCCGGATATGTAATACCGGGTCCTCGGTTCCGTCGAACATCGGGAGGCCTGTCAAGTTGAGATTGGCAGGCAGTTGATCGGTCAGGGGAGAATAGGTTCGGACATTCTCCGTATGGATCGAGTTGTGGGTCGACAAGTGGACCTGCTCTTGCAGTTTGAGGACTGCGCTAGTCAATTGGGCTAAAGGCCCATGAGCTTCATCTTCACCCTTTGGCTTGTCCTGTTCTATGGCACTAACCCGGGTGACAATGGCGATCTGGTCGCCCCTGATTTGGTCGAGCTGTTCTTGGATCTTGGCCAACGCGGTGTTCAGTTGATCGATTGCGTCCTTAGTCATGGTTCGGGTGTGAGGCGGCCTGTCTGTGAGGATACCACGTAATCAGCGACTAACACAAATTGTAGAACTAAAGTACATCCCGAGCAAGGAAAAGGGAAACTAGAGAGGAAATGACTCGAAAAAAGACATCTAGACAGATGACTTGTGAATAGTGGGCCTCCTTTAGGATCCAGCTGTGTGGGCTGAGCCCTGTTTGAAAGGAGGTTCACGTGAGATATTCCCCAGACTTTGGACTCGATTGTGTAGACGGGCCGACCCTTGTAAGAGTATGTCCTATGTAGGTGGGCCTTGCCTTAGTATAATAAGGCGGACTGGGATAGGGGGGAAATCCGTGATATAAGATCGACGGAGTTTCGACGCTAGAAGACTCTATGACTTATAACATGACCCGACACTGCTAAATACGGGAAGTCCTAAGAAGAGGTAGTTTGCAAAATTGATTTTTTGAAAGCCCGAGTAAAATCGGGAGAGGAGTCCGGCCTTTTTCGAAAAAAAACGGAAAAGGTGGGCCGGATGACGGGTTTGAAAAAAGTTTGAAAATATTTTCGAGTTTTGAAATGGGCATAATACCGGCTAAAAATAGGCTATTTTGAGTAAAATCGTGGATCCTAAATTCGGTATATGTCCCGGGTTTTGAAATTGGATATTTTGAAAAGGATGTTATTTTGAAAATGACGGGTTTTGAAAAAAGACTTGTAAATCAGGTAGCACGTAGTCATGGAAACAGTATAACGACGCCATATATGCTCTAATTCTAAGTCTCGGTCAGTCTGAAAGGGTCTATACCAGTGTACACAGCCTATCGAGAATCGGGGCGGACTTCCTAAGTCGAGTTGAGCTTAGAACATGCCGTAAAACCCATACGAATCGGCTAATGGACACCTTCGACATATCCAATTTGGACTACATCGATAGTATAGTGGGACGTCGGTCACCAGTACCGGCCCGGAAAAATATGGGGTTATGCATGAACCGTAAAACTAAAACGCGTATTGTACTAGTCAAACGATTTCTATTCGAGTCTCACCCTGAGGATGCTGAAGGTCAGTAACGTATCAGCTAATCCCCAGCGGAGTCGCCAAATTGTGGACATGACATAGGTCCACCCCGACGCGGCCACGCGCGGGTTTGGGGAGGCGAATGAATCTCCATGAGATGGTCAAATGGAAATTTAAATCGAAGTTGGAGTCGCCACCGAATTTTATGGTTATTCGGAACCGTTCGAGCCCACTCTATGTCGTAGTGGGCCGTATAAAAAATACGGCCCAGTTCCGATGTCAGAGTTTATTGGGCTCGTCCCTTTGCATATCGATACAGATGCCGACTTGAGCGGTTAATCGTATATTGAATGACACTCGTTGCCAATGGATTCGGACATCCGGAAACCACGGTTCTGAGTAAGGGGTGAGGGTACGTGTTGGGAAGTTCACTAAGAACACCCAACCCCGCCCGCACATTAGCGGCCTCTACTAGGATATCGAATGACGTTTTAATGCGCGCGTTAGTAATACGATGAATGATATGCAAACATTGTTTTCCTAAACATGCGAGGAATTGAATGGGTTGCTAAGTCGGTTTAATGCATGAAAAATTTAACGTCAAAGTTGAATTTAACATGTGAGATTTGTTTTAGTATAATAAAACAAGAGATGAAAAGATGAATTTGCTACAAGATAAACAAACGAGTTAGTATCGATTTGTAAATAATAATATAGCAAATAAATAAACGAGATCGAAAAAAAAAAAAATATTAATCGAAATCTGGAAAATATTGTTAAAAACGATGTTTTGTATAAAAAACGAAGTTCGAAAAATAATAAAAAACGAGAAAAAGGGGCGTCGAGGCAGCCGGCCGCGCGGCTCGCCCGGGATGCCGGCGAGTCGCGCGTCGGTCTGATTTTTTGAGACGATTTTCGAAGACTCGATGTTTTTATTAAACCGCGTACAAATATTGCATAATTCGCACTCGATCTAATATTTTTGATATTCGTTATATTTGATAGTTAACTACGAAATTAATATCAAATATTCCGAATAGTTTTAGAAAAGATATAAGTTTTAAAATCATTTCGTAGAAGAATAAAATAAAACGAACGAAAAAGCTAAAAAACGTCTCGGATTTCAGGCCCGTGCGCGAGTCGCCTGGGCATGGCGCGACTCGCGTGCGGGTCTGTCCGGTTTTTTATTTTTTGTTCGAAATTGCTAATTTTGATAAATCGCGTACAAAATATGAATTAATTTGTACTCGATTTATGTTTTCGATATTCGTCGTATCCGATATTCGATTATGAAATCGATATCGAATATTCAGAATGAATTAAAAAAAAAAAGGGTTTTGCAAAAAGAAGTTTGAACGAAAAAAGATGTAACGATTTTTAATATCGTCGAGATCTTAATATAATTCTTTTTGATACAATATTCGATTATAGAAAATCGATATCATATTTTTAAGAATGTTGTTATATGAAAATAGTTTTTTTGATATTATCGATATTAGAAATAATAAAAGACTCGACGAATGACCAAAAAAAGACACGACCCGTATGAAAAAGGACGAGAGAGAGAAGAGAAGGAAAAGGAGAGATCGGGTTTTGTGCACCCTCAACCTACATGCTTCTGTTTACTCGGATCGGGGCTCGTCGGGACGTGGCTTGGGCACAAGAGCGTCGAGTGGATGTCGGTGAGTTGGTGGTGGTTCGGCTCGGGCGTGACGTTCGTGAAGGGTGTCGGGATTCAGACCGGTTTCCTTCGGGTTTGTAGTATCGGTTTCTCGATGTGTGTGTGTGTGATATTTTCTGAGGATCGATAAATATTGGATTGATAGTGAATGTCGATGTGTGTTAATGTTGTTGTAGATGCTAATTGATAGATAATGCATGATGTTTCTGAATGCTTGTGAATCTCGTGTACAAGGGGCTATTTATAGGAAATTCCCGACCTTGGCTAGGAGAGTTTGAACTACCGCTTAGGATAGGAAATGTAGAAGTTGTAAGGCATGAGAATTCCGCTTACTTGTCGAAGAAGCAAGGGAAACACGACTGGTTTGTGCTGCTCGGCCGAGTGTTTGCACTCGGTCGGGTGTTTGAATCGGTTTTTGGATAGGAAATGCAAGAGTTCGAAAGGAACGCAAATTCCGTTTCTTGGTGGAGAAGCCAAAATCTCGGCTGAATGGAGGAGTATTTCGGCTACCTTGGGTGTCTTGGCCGAGTATTTGGTGCTCGGTCGATATCCGATTCGGTTTCCGGATAGAATTCCTACTTGAGATCGAATCCTATCCTCAAACGGATTTGTTTAATATTTTGAGAAGCTGATTTTTTGTAGGATTAGAGTAGGAATCAGCCGTGTGAGGTGTCACGGCTGACTCACGTGTCTCGGGAAAATCTTTGACCGGGTTTTGACTCGGTCGTAAAAAGACGGTTTTACCCCTGGTGTCGGAATCGACCCAAATTAGTCTTATTTGACTCGAAACGACCCACTGGGCCTGATTTTGAGGTTGGTTTTGTGAGATATGTACTCTATAATGAGCCCAAGCCAAATGCCAATGATTTTGAGCCCGTTTCTGAGTAGTTAAAGCACGTTTGCGTCCGATCATCATCGGGTGTTTGTCGGAAACTGCTATAGACACCTGGCGGTCAAAATGTGGGTGTCTACACTACGGATTGGTGATATTGCGACGATATTCAGGGGTGTCTTAATAAATTTAGAGGCCCAGTTCGAGTCTCGGGTTTAAGGTTTGAACCCATGATCTTTCAAGCAAAGGAGTAAACTCAAACCACCACACTACAAGCCACACGTGTAGATATTATCTCATACTCCGTAATTTTTGTATATAGAGTAGCTATTCAGAAAGAGGATTTTGAGGTCCAATAAATTTGGAGGTCTGGTTCCCCTGCTCACCCTGAACCTCCTCTGAGCCGCCCCTGACGATATTAGTGAATAATGAACAACGAAAACGAAGAGAAAATGACACAAAAGATTTTGGTACGCGGAAACCCACTGTGGGAAAAACCGGGGGAAGTCGGAATCCCGCCAATATTCTACGACCAAAAGAACGGAAAAAGTATCGGGAGTACAAGTATTCGTACTCAATAATAATTAGCTATGGAGTGTTATGCTATTTTTTGTGATTTCTCTTGGTGGTAGTATACTTAGGATGTGTTGACCTCTTTTCTCTTCAAGTGTCGTTCTGCTTTTAAAGACTTTTCCCTCTACGGTTTATGCTGCATAGTCCCTCAGATTCTGCTCCTACCTTTAAGCAGGAGTTCCTTGAATGTAGGGGTTGTTCCTTGACTTATTCCTTGGTTCGCGGATTGTATCTCTTAGCGGGCCTATTTGCATTCCTTAGCCCAATCGACCCATCGTTCTTCATTAATTCTGATTTTTGACTTTTGTCTTTCCCAATCGTCCAATCGCAATACGCCACGTCGTTATTTTGAAGATGTGGATTTTTATCCCGAACACACCCCTACCTTTTGCATCATTATTGCCATATTATTATTAATTATTATAATTTTTAATTATGGTTGTTATTATTATTATTATTATTTTATTTATTTTTTTATCAACTGGAGATTGCATTAATAACAAAACAAATTACAAGAAGTTAGTGGGTAGCCGAGATACTATCTGGGCACTCACTCCCTTAGCAATAGCGAAACTAAGTCTAGTGAAAATAAAAGCAATTGTGCGAGCCCCCGCATCCTGAGCGATAGAGAACTTCTGAATCCACTTGAGCAACGCAACAGCCTTTGCATGAAGCTCCCCAAGTGAAGAGAAGGAGAAAGGCAGGAACCCATAACCAATCTTGGTGCACAAATCCCCGTACTTGGCGCACTTACGCTGAGCGGCGTCAACGACCGCACGACCAGGCAGGAAATCCATCATCGCAGACTGAGTAAATGGGGACGACCCCGTCAGATCGACACACACATCCCGCCCCCTATCCCAGGAATAAAGAAGCAAATCCGCCGGGCGTAGGGGCCTGTCGTGCCCATCAATCAAACCGACATCTACCTCCTTACCGGCCGAAATACCAGATCGGAAGCAGATATCCAAAAGGGTCTCGCGAACCAGGCCGAAATACCTCCTCCTCCTCCTCCTCCTCCTCCTCCTTATTATTATTATTATTATTATTATTATTATTATTATTATTATTATTACTTCCTCCGAGTTCTTATCATTGACATGTATTCATTTTTCGGCTGAGTTTAATTTTTTTACCACTTTCCATTTTATGTCATAAATGTGTGGTTCACATTTATCTATCAATTTCTCATAGGAACTCGGAGAGAGTATTAATTATCATCATTAATAATTAACTAGTTTTCGTGTCCGTGAAATTCACGGGTCTAGTGATGTACTCCCTCCACTTCTTTTATATCTTCTACCTTGGTTTTAGAGTTAAATTTAAGAAGGATGAAGTATGTGGATGAAAATGAAAGTGAGAAAAGAAAGTGGGACCACAAATAATAAGAACCACAAAAATTGTACTAAAAAGGAAAGTGGAAGATAATAGAGAAGTTACCCAAATAGGAAATGTGGAAGATTATAGAGAAGTGGAGGGAGTATATATTATACGAAGTACAAATTTTCTTTATTATTACCATAGCTTTATTTGTGGCCAAAATTTTCAACTTACACACCATTTAAAAAAGAGTAAACATAGTTTTTTTTAAACAAAAAAAAAATTAATGATATGTGAAAATAATATTTAAATGATGATAACACTTACTGCATCCGGTTTTAAATTATTGTCCCAATTGGGTAATATATGTGAGGAGTATTATAATGAAATTGGACAATCATTTAAGGCAGACGGAGTATTATTCTAGTATAACACATACATGCTCGTTTGTATTAGTTATTTAGGTAACTAACAATAGTACTCCTATGTAAATAATTTTTCAAATTTTGTTGATAGACTTCTTAACTAACAATAGTATATAACAATAGTCTTGAAACCTTTCCAGTTCTAGTAGCCCCCTCCGTGATTTTTTCTTCCTCTTCAGTTTCATCTCTGCGATGCATGATACACATACTCGGTTTCTTGGCATAATCAAACATATAGCACGATTATTTGTAAATGTAATAGTGAGGTTTAGAATTTACTTGTGAGGTTAGGACACTAATTAAAAAGTTGTGATTTTGTTCTACGGAATCTATCTTATTGGTTTGAATAATCAAGATAATCCTAAATATAATAGACAGATGATTAGATTGTTCTGTAGATCGCGAGTAATTCCCCAAAATACATCTTCTTTGATGAATCGTCACGAGCTTATGTCCTACAAATGACAAACATATTTTATCCAACGAAGTAGTCTAAACTCGAATCATGTAGGGTGCATTATACTAACATACATAGTACATTAAGAGAAGGTGGTGCATACCTGTGTGCAACCAAAAACTTAAGAGGAAATACTAATAATAATCCAATTGAACCAATTTTAAGAGGAAAAATACTCAAATAATCTTACATTTTAAAAAGAATGGTGGCGGTTTTAAGTCAAGCCTGACTGTTGGGAACAACGATTGTCGGAGCCGTGATTCGAGGAAAAAAACGTCGTGGGTTGTTCGTTGTAGAAGTCAGTTTGTGATTTAAGGCGCTATAAATTGGTTCATTTTGTCCTTTCATCTTCTCCTTTGACCGGTCAAAGAAAGTAAATTTGTACATAGAGGAAGGAAGGGAGTGTTGCCACATGTCACTCATTAGAAGCTCATAAAAAACATGTTGAGATGCCTTTTTATGTTTATATATAGAAGTCAGTTTGTGATTTAAGGCGCTATAAATTGGTTCATTTTATCCTTTCATCTTCTCCTTTGACCGGTCAAAGAAAGTAAATTTGTACATAGAGGAAGGAAGGGAGTGTTGCCATATGTCACTCATTAGAAGCTCATAAAAAACATGTTGGGATGCCTTTTTATGTTTATATATAGATAGATAGATAGATAGATAGATAGATAGATAGATTAATTAATTAATTATTATTATTATTACTATCACTTATTATTATTAATTACTTAGCTTCTTTCAACTTTTTATGATTTTTCCACTATATATTCATTTGAGTAAGAATAGAATAATGAAGTAAAAAGTGTTGTTAAAATACTAAAAAATTCTCTCTAGGGTCGTTTCTATGAGAGCTTTCTAGGGTTTCTGCCCTTTTTCTCCTCGTTTTGATGGTTTTTTCCCCTACGTGGGATCTGACAAAAAGTACTTTTCCTCTATATCTTTCTCGCGCACTGTTTACACTACAAACAAAAGTTTGATGATGGCTGATAATAACGTAATAGGGCAGCGAAAGGGTAAGGAAGTTATGGGACAAACAAGCGGTTATGTGTGGGACACAGATGATCCACAGGATGCGGAGAAGAAGGAGTTCATCCTCGTGGGAAAGATCTGGACCACTAAGGCAGTTAATGTATGGGCAGCGATTGAGACAATGGCTAAAGTTTGGCAACCAAAAGGGTCAATCGTAGGTAATGTTCTCAATCCGACTGAGCGAATTTTCCTATTCCGTTTTGATTTAGAAAGAGATAAACTCAAAGTGCTTGAAAATCAACCTTGGCACTTTGATAAGAACATATGGTGTTTTAACGACCTAAAGGGGGAAGGGAAATTATCTGACACCCCTCTCTATCATGTGCCTCTATGGATCCGAGTTTATGATCTGCCCCTCCGGAGTCGGGGTAAGGAAGAAAACTTATGCTATATTGGGAACCAGGTGGGGTCGTTTATGAGTCTGGATAAGGGGTCGGTGAGCGGAATAGAAAAGGCAGTGCGTTTGTGAATTCTCCATGACGTTAGGGAGCCGCTGCGGGATGGGGTGGATGTGAGAATGGCGTCAGGTGTCGTTGAGAGATTCTCTATAAAATATGAGAGGTTACCGACCTTTTGTTATGGATGTGGATTATTAGGGCATGGGGAGAAAGATTGTGATGGAGGACCCTATGACGATGGCGAACTCAAATTTGATGAATCCCTTCGTGCTTCACCTTGGAAGACGAATCGACTTGTGCCTACCTCAACGGGTAATATGGGGCGCAATCTACAGCATGCTTTTGATGAGGACATTTGATAACTCGTGAGTTTACCTATTTTTGTCCCACGTTTCGACTCTTATTTAGTCGATTTTATAAACCATCTAGCTAGTATTTAGTCGTTTTGGGTTTGTTTAGCTTATTAGTCGAGTCTAGCTTAGTTGTTGTCATTTTATTATATTTCTCGGGATTTTGGTACTGTGCCTCGATATTTGATTTTATAGGTACCGAAGAGAACCGAGACGATAAAGATGGAACAAAACGGATCAAATCAAACCGCTATTGAATCATGACAAGGAATAGGGCCCAAGAAACTTGGATATCCAGCCCACTATTGAAAAATGAAGATTGGGGCTAATTTAAAAGAGTAGAAGAGAGAGATTAAAAAAAAGGGGAAGAGTAGAGAAGAAGGCAGAGAATTAGGAGAGGAGGGTGTAGCAGTAGGACGAAGAGGGCAGCAGCCATAATTTTTGCCTCTTCAATTAGTTTTAGGGTATTTAGTTTAATTCTAATTAGTTGCTTAAGTTAGTTTAAGACATTTAATCTTTTGGATTTAAGGCTTAATCTTTATATATTAGTTGCTCATCCAAATAATTTCTCTTCCATTTGTGGTACAATTCTCTTCTCTCTTTTTATTTATTATTTATCCTTTATGTTTAATTTATTATTAATTAGCTTAAAGTTGTCATCTTTATTGTTTATTAAGTTTAGAAATATGATATTAGGTTTGTGTTTTATATTTGTCTTGAGTAATTAGTAATTGTTTTGTTAGATTAGATTTATTTTATTCTATTTTTTTTAGCATGTGTTTTTTGTCTAGTTTAGTATTAGTATTTTCCTTAGTATTAATTATGTTTAGTGAGTAGTGTCCTTTCTAGGGGACGATTTGACCCCGACATGTCTATATTGTGGGCTTGAAATTCCGTATTTGGTTTGTTTGGGATATACGGAGGAGGATAGTTTGAGATTTGGGAATTGATTTGTCTTTAGGTTGTGTTTGAACCCTTGACCCTTGTCCACCGACGGGACGGAGTCGGTTAGGTCTAGGTAGTAAACCTCGCCCCTTGACTTGCCTTGCCCCGCCTAGTTGAACACGGGAGTGAGAATTAGGTAGGGTACTCTAACTATCGGTCTAGACTCTTCACCTTGGGAGAGGGGAGAGAAAGGAACGGGATTAGACGCGTACTTAATGACCTAGGACCTTGGGTTGAGTACCACGGGAGTGGACTCACTCGATTGACCTAGGAATCCGACTCACGAGCCCGGGAGGGAAGTGATCGGGTTTTACTTAGTCGGACTACGAACCCGGGAGGGAGGTAGTCGACCCTTAGAGGCGTTCCACTCATCTAATATCACTAGCAACCTATTATCGGTGTTCCTTGCTCATAATTATGATATGTCGGTGGTTAAGTCGGACCCTAGGCCTTTAATTATTATTAGATCATCATTCTTATTATTTGTTTGATTTTTGTTGACTTTTGCATTCCTTAGTTAGCTTAATTAGTCTAATTTCACCCTTCATAATTGATTCGCGTAGCTAATTTCTAATCCGAGACAGAACTAGTACTCATTCCCGATCTCTCTGAGGATTCGACCCGACTTGCCCTTGCTATTCTAGTTTAGGTTAGTTGGTTTGTTTGATGGTAGGATTGACGACAAATCCCGGCCATCAACGTTAGGCGTCGTGATGAGTCCATTGTGAACGATCTTATCTCAAAATTGAATTCCATCGCTGTTCGAAATAAGGGAAGGAGGAGAGGAGATGGCTCGACGAATCAGGGGAAGGGGATGGGGCAGGAGCCAGTAGTGACAAGGAGGGATAAGGAGGGTAATGGGATGGAGGGTATGGGGAACAGTATGATGGGGGAGCATATTGAGGGCCTGGATACAATGATGAACGATGATATTCCTGAGTTAGAGAGGGGATCGACTATAAGACGTGAGAAACCGTTCAAAGCCATGAGATGCGGGAAGGGGACGGGGAGTCCTGCTTACCAGGTGATCAATGATGAAGGAAAGAGCTTGAGAGTTGGGAAGCGGAGTAGGGACGTGGAGGGAGACCACGAGATTGAGGAGGTGGTTACGAACCGCCGTAAACTGGGGTATGGTGACAATGATATGGTGTTGGTCGTCAACCAGAAAGTAGCGGAGGCTGTTGTCGAGCAGCCCCGCGAACAACAATGAAAATCCTAAGTTGGAACTGTCAGGGGTTGGGCAATCCCCGGACAGTGAACACCCTCCAAGATAGGTGCTGGAGGGAGGGCCCAGACATCGTTTTCGTCATGGAAACGATGCTTAAGGCGAGTAAGTTAGAAGTGATTAGAAATAAATGTGGTTTCAATAAAGGAGTCTGTGTAAATAGTCAAGGGAGATCGGGAGGGATAGGTCTATGGTGGAGAAATGTGGAGGCAGAATTAGTTACGTACGACAAGAATCATGTATGTATAAAGGTTCAAGATGAAGTTAGGGGAAGTAGTTGGTTGGCGATAGGGGTATATGGGTGGCCATGTGCGAATGAAAAATATAGAACTTGGGAGCTACTTCGCAGGCTATGCTTGGAGAACTCTACCCCAAGGATCGTGTTTGGTGACTTCAATGAGATATTGGGCTCCCATGAAAAGGAGGGAGGTGCTATGAGAGGGGATCGAGAAATAAATGCTTTTCGAGATACTCTTGTGGATTGTAATCTGTATGACATGGGATTTCAAGGGAACAGATTTACTTGGCAACGTGGGAGAGCTGTTGGGAGAGTTATTAGAGAGAGGCTTGATAGAGCTGTGGCAAACCTCGAGTGGAAAAACATCTTTCCGGAAGCTATTGTTTATCATTTACCCATTTATGCCTCTGATCACGCCCTAATCGTAATTCATATGGAGGAGCGACGGTCTAGGGGAACTAGAAGAAAACAGTTTCGTTTCGAGGCTATGTGGATGTCGGACCCGGGTTGTAGAGAAGTGATAAAGGAAGCGTGGGAAAGTGGTCAGGCGGACGGGATAACGGCTAAGGTGGGCCGATGTGCTTCGAAGTTGACTAGGTGGGCTCAAGCTACTTTTGGAGATATCAAAAGAAAAATTCGAGAAAAGGAATCTGAGCTCGATGCATGGCAAAAACGGGCACCCTCGACAGATATGCTTGAAAATTGTAATCGGCTCATGGGTGACCTCGATACACTTCGACAGCAACAGGAAACATATTGGTACATAAGGGCTAGAAAGACCGAGTTGCGAGACGGGGATAAAAATACTTCCTATTTCCACTACAAAGCAAGTCAAAGACGTAAAAGAAATGTATTTAAGGGCTTGGAAGATAATGGGGGGGGTGGCATACCTCTGAGGATGAAATTGCTTCGATCGCCACGTCGTTTTTTGGCGAGCTTTTTAATTCTCAGGGAGTGAGAAACATGAATGAAGTTCTGGGAAAAGTTGATAAAGTGGTAACAGGGAGTATAAATGATGTGTTGACTAGGGATTTGGATGAGGATGAGATTAAACGAGCACTATTTGACATGCACCCTAACAAGGCGCCCGGACCCGATGGTATGCACGCTAGCTTCTATCAACGTCATTAGGATATTGTGGGATCGGATATATGTAATTATGTTCGTAGATGGTGGGAGTATGGCGAGGAGTTGGGTCCATTAATAACACGTCTGTTGTCCTAATTCCGAAGACGACGGAGCCAAGAAAGATGAGTGAATATCGACCTATTAGCCTGTGTAACGTTCTGTATAAGATTATATCAAAGACACTTGCGAATAGACTGAAACCTGTCATGAATAAGATAATTACCGAGGAGCAGAGTGCGTTCACCCCGGGACGGCTCATCACAGATAATGCGCTGATAGCCTTTGAAGTTTTCCATGCAATGAAAAGAGGAGGGGAGGGACGGACGGGAAATTTAGCTCTCAAGCTGGATATGAGTAAGGCTTATGACAGAGTGGAGTGGGAGTTTCTCGAGGCTATGATGTTGACCTTGGGCTTTGCTGAAGGATGGGTTAGACGAGTTATGAGATGTATTTGTAGTGTCACCCATTCGTTTGTGATCAATGGAGAGTTGAAGGGACGAGTTACCTCGAGTCGTGGGTTACGACAGGGTGACCCGATCTCACCGTACCTTTTTCTGTTATGTGTTGACGCTTTCTCTTATCTCATTAAGAGAGCTGTTCGGGACAGGACCATACATGGAATGCAAATTTGTCGGGGCGCCCCTGTAATCTCCCATTTTTTTTCGCCGATGACAGCGTTCTTTTTACTAGAGCGACCGTGGACGAATGCTCGAAAGTAGCTAATATAATTAGCCAATATGAAGGAGCTTCGGGACAGAAAATCAACTATTCCAAGACGGAGGTCGTTTTTAGTAAAAAAGTTCGTAATAATGTTAGAAGCGAGGTAAGGAACATTATGGGTGTCAGGGAGGTGGAGCGACACGAGAAGTATTTGGGCCTTCCCACCGTTATTGGGAGGTCGAAGAAGGCTATTTTTGCAGGTTTGAAGGATCGGGTATGGAAGAAGGTGAAAGGTTGGAAGGAGAAACTCCTATCGAAGCCCGGGAAGGAAGTGCTAATTAAAGCGGTTGCGCAAGCAATACCAACATATATGATGAGCGTCTTTGCTATACCAGAAGGAATTATAACAGAGTTACATAAGACCATGGCCCGATTTTGGTGGAATTCGACGGCGGAGAAACGAAAACTCCATTAGATGGCGTGGGAGCGGTTGTGCCGGGATAAGGGGAGAGGGGGGGCTTGGTTTTCGGGACCTGAGAGTTTTCAACCAAGCTTTGCTTGCAAATCAAGTTTGGAGAATGTATACGAGTCCCGGGTCGCTTGTTGCACGTGTCTACAAGGCAAAATATTTTAAAAATACCTCGGTTTTGGAGGCGAGACGAGGACACGACCCAAGCTATTGTTGGCGGAGCATATGGGGAGCGAAGGCTTTGCTTCTCGACGGCCTGAAATGGCGTGTCGGAAATTGCCTGAAAATTAACGTGTGGTCTGACGCTTGGCTCCCGGGCATGACGGCTAGCAGAGTTCCAGTGCCAAACCTCGAGCTTGATGGAGATATGATGGTTGCCGACCTAATTGACCACGAACATGGAGCATGGAATGTTAGTAAGCTCGAAGAAGTATTTGTTGCGGAGGACGTCAAGAGTGTGCTTGAGTTACCTCTGAGCTCGTACGATACAGAGGATTCCTTGTTTTGGTGGCTGACGAAAGACGGTATTTTTACGGTGAAGTCTGCATATCGCTTAGAGGTGAGTGGTTATAGTGGAACGAGTGCTAGTGGAGTTACAGATCGCCAAGACCAGCTATGGAGGACAATTTGGGGTCTCCGCATACCACCAAAACTTGCACATTTTGCGTGGAGAGCTTGCTCGGAAATCCTGGCCGTCAAACAACGACTCCATTTCCGACATTGTGCTGAAAATTCTGTGTGCGGATTGTGTCATCGTGAGGTTGAGACAACTTTGCACGCCTTGTTGGATTGTTCTGTAACAAAGTGGGTCTGGGATGGAGTGGAGTTTGAAGAAGTGATTGACAACGCCCCGAGGAGTCATTGTGCTGAATTTTTTATCAAGGTGCTTGAAAAACTCGATACCGCGGAAAAAATAAAGTTTCTCACTTTAGCTTGGGGGACATGGTCGATTCGAAATTCCATGATATTTGAGGAGAGCCCAACACCACCGTTGATCATCCTTCATGGTCTGCAAGCCTTAGTTCAGGAGTATGTTGGATATCAGGAGAGAGTTAATGGACAGGTGCAGATACATGCCACGGGAATTGGAGGAGATAGATGGAAAAAACCGAGCCCAGGTATCGTGAAACTAAATGTTGATGCTGCTCTACTAGGGGAGGATATGGTGGGCCTCGGTTTTGTTTGCAGGGATTCGGAGGGGCATATTTTACAGGTCGGAAGCAAGAGAGTGGCTGCTAGGTGGTCTCCCGAGGTTGCGGAAGCAAAGGCAGTGAGTTTCGGGCTAATCAAAGCACATGAAATGGGTTTCAGCGAGATCATTCTGGAAAGCGACTCGCACACTGCCATTCAGAGTCTGAAGCAAAGACGAGACTGGAGGAGCCCGATCGGAATTTGCTTTGCTAATATTCGGTTTTACTTAGCGCTTTTTCTGTCCTATACGTGTATGCATACAAAACGTGGTGGGAACACTGTGGCCCATTGGCTTGCAAGATTTTGCACTGACGAGGGTCGAGAGATTGTACTTGATTCAAATTTTCCGCAAACAACGATTGAGTTAGCGGAATCTGATTTAATATAAACGACCACGTTTTGACTCAAAATAAAATAAAATAATGAAGTAAAAATATCTTATAAAATTAGAGAAAATATTAATTTTTATTTTTATTATTAATTAATATTTGAACTTAATTAGTTCATTCAGCTCATTTCAGTCCAAACGAACCAGGCCTTAATGATGATACTAGAGGCGGTAGTAGCAAAAGTAGTTGGACTGACAAATGAAACTTACAAGTAAATAGTACGAGTATAAGAGTACGACCAGTGATAGTAACATAATTCAAACCAAGAGCAATGGAAAAGGTAATGATATTGAGAGTAACAGATGCGTAGATTTATTGATTGATAAACTCTATTTTAATTACGGAGTACGAGTATTGTTTTCTGAATTTTCATAACAAAAAAGTATTTCCTTCATATCTAAATGATTTTTTCATTTATCTAATAGATATAAAGAGTATTTTATCAAGAGGGGAAGATCATTTAGATACGGAGAGAGTATCATATAAATAAACCTTTTTATCAAAAATGTATCGTTACACGGAGTAGGCAAATCAACGCAATTCTACTTCATGCAGAATAAAATTCAAAATGTAGGACATGCCCAAACACTGAACTTATCCGGTTGATAAATCACATAGGCATGCACCAAGAAAGCTAATCAATAGCTTCGAACCTTAGGCATGTGCTATTCCTACTGCTCATTACTGCCAACAGCTGGCCCTTAGGCATGGTCATAATTACTTGTTTATTACTCCCTCCGATTCATTGGAATCGCAACATTTACTATTCACAAAAAAAATAAGGAAAGTGAATTGGTGGACCACAATAGTGATGTCATGTAAGATTAAGTAATATAATAATATTAGATTGAATATTTTGGAATATAGTAATGAAAAGTTAAGGGTAGGTTAGTCATTTCATAAGAAAAATATGGCCCAAAATAGAAATGTTGCAAAGCTGATGAATTTACCAAAAACGGAATACGTTGCGAATCCAATGAATCGGAGAGAGTAACATGTTGTTTAATGTTGTAATTCGATCCCTAGGCAAAAGAGTGCATACCTTAATGGTTATTGCTCTTACTTTGTAATAGGGTGGATTTTGAACCTTTGGCAAAAAAAAAAAAAAAAAAAAAAAAAAAAAAAAAAAAAATAGCTTCGAACCAACCATCAAGAAGCCCGGGCGACCGTTTCCACGATCCAATCCAAGTTTTAGTGGTCAACGTCCAAACTCGGTCTGTGGGCGGGTTAAGATTTAGATGTAATACTCCGTTTGTAGCAAGGCGCGCACATTGTGTATGTACCCTCTGTCCATGTCCACATATTTCACACGTACAACATACTATTCCCATGTTAGTGCATTGTGTTGAGTCTTTTGGTGAAGATAGTGTCCCACATTGGTAGATTAAGAAAATGTAGGTATGAGGAGGAGGTATATAATGAGCTTGTAGTTGCACATTATAACTCATCTTTGCGCTTGGGGCAATGACGCAGCTAGTGAGGTATTAACCGAGGCGCGTCAATTGCTGGTTGAAAACTATTTCCAAACCCCCTCCTCGGCCTTGGCTTGCCCTTGACCGTCGAGAATTTCTGGAAGGGCTCCCTCGTCAGAGGGTAAAGCCCTACAATTCATTAAGAAGTTTAAATGGTTCAAAAATTGTACTCCGTATATATTGTGAAATTGTCTCACATAAAGTTTATTAGCCGTTCTTCAAAACAATTTGTACACCATGTTGGATAATTATTTACAAAAACAGCTCATATAAATTGGCTGTTCAATTTATTTATTTTTCTATTAATTTATAGCATTTCATAATATCTTGTTGTTCATTGATGTGGATTAAAAACATCATTGTTTTCCTTTATCTACTCGCTGAGATTTATCTCACAACCATTGTTAAATCTAATAATCTATAATCTATTATCCTCAATCCGCATTTCTCGTTTGAGATATCATAATCAGTAGTCATGTCATGTTTTTTTTTTGCCAGCATCATGATCTTAGTTATCAAGTAAATTCTACTTATATTATACTCCTACCAAGAGAAAACAATTTACTCTATTTCATTAGTCATAAAGTATGCTGATAGCCTGAGACGCTAACAGTATAGCTGATATGGAGCAAGTCCACCAGTTATTTGACTGCAATTTTGAGAAAAAATCTTTAGTCCCACACCGGACAGGAGCAGTGCCAAGCTATGTGCTTTCTTTAAAATGCAATCCTACTCAACTGAACTACTCACGCAGCCATGTAGTAAGCACAAAGCGAATTATTCTTTCGCCTTTTACTAAAGAATACCGTGAGTTTGTTACTTTTAAGTGACATACGTTTATTTTTGGAGGAACTCTTTAGTAGGGTTCCCATCAATTTTAACTTAATTTTTCCTGAACACTTCTTTTGTTATTGAATTCTTAGACTAAACCATTCATTGTGTTTTTTGTCAAAAATTTTTTGATGGCAGATTTCTCATCTTGCTTTTCATATTTTATTTCTATATTTTTTTTGCAAGAGCGTAACTAGACTTTGATGCTCATATGTGTCGATGGTAGTTGGAGGTCGGTCGCTTTGGTGGTTGATGGGGATAAAACCCCCAGACGCATAGGCCCGACTCCTAGGACTGAGAAGGCCCAACTGGGTCCTAGCCGACCCTAGAGGCCCAACCCCCTATCAGACGATCCCCCTTACGGGTAGTCATTAACTGACTCAGAGAGACTTCTCTACTGATCACCATGCTGATGTCATGGTGACATCACCCTACCACATCCTTTCCCCTATAAATACCCCACTTAGGGTGAGGGGAAAGAGGGCAATTCATTCACACATATTCCTCCCTATTCTCTCTCTACCTCTCTTTATCTCCCTAAAATATCTATATTCAGTCAGACATTTTACTGACTTGGGCGTCGGAGGCTCCGCCCCGGGGGTTCCCCCGGGCCCGGAGTTCACCTTGCAGGATCCCCGTCGGCACGCACCTGGAGCCGAGGAGAACCGCGAAGCCCAAGGTCAGGGACCCGTTTCCATACCGGAACAATTTGGCGCCGTCTGTGGGGAGAACGGTTGTGCTCACGAATTACCCACAAAAATCAACCACTCCCAAATACAATTTTTTCCAGATCTGTTCTCACATCTTGGAGATTGATCTACAGAAATCAATGGCACAAAAAATAAGAGATTAAGGGTGTTCATAGTGTTGTTCATCGCTGTGAACGAATAGAACTTCAAAAGCAATTATTTTGAGCCAAAGCAAAGACCCCATCAAACTGATTGGGTAGATAATTAAGGAGCCCACTAGAAGATGGGGCGTAAGGAGAAAAGCTGGTTGAACAATAATTGCCGGCAAAAGAGGATGAAATGCGACTGTTGTTTCCAGATCTGATTTCTTGAGAAGATAAGCACGGAGTCAGCATACCAAATTCGTTCCACATTCAAATGTTATGCATTAGAGATTACATCTACTATATTCTATTGAAAGGAGATAGCAAATCAAGTTCTTAATAAATCAAGATCTAGCCTGCCATGTACACAGGAGTATTAATTTACTTGGCGCAAAAGAAAAGGAAAGGTACTGCTACCCAAGACCACTCACAAGAAAATTAAAGAAGAGGACGATGACCGGCCGGTTCCCGATCCTTTCAACAAGCTTAGGCGACAGTTTTTTCTCCCTCACTCCGAGCTCTACCCGGCTTTGCGTAACGAATCCGAGAGCCGGTTCGCCTTCAATAGTAATGCATCCAGGACTGCTTGGTTGACCCGATTTGGTCCACGTAGTCGCTCACCCACGTCGGTGGATGCGGGACTGGGTTGTGGTTGGACACTCGATTCATTTCGAAGAAACACTCCGGTGATGCCGCGGAGGAGGAAAACGAGTTTCGACGCCGCCTGTCAACCGCAGCCTCCGTCCAAAACTCCGCCCAACGCGACGTCCGACCGCCGTGGACCATTGTAGGTCGGCCGTGGTACTCTGGTCGATTCCAGCATCGTCTCAGTTACACCGAGATCGACCAAAATGGCTCCAATCAGCTCCTCCGTGGTTATTATGACTGTTAAAACGAGGTTGGGATGGCCAGTTACCTTCTCGGCATGGCATGGTGGAGATCGGTCTCTGCCTAAAATAAGGTTGGTCACTTATGTAATCATATTGAGGGGTAATACCCTACTGCTCTACATATGTTCTGTACAACCCGATACAAACTCATTTCCTGAAGGACCGACCGTTAGCAAGTGGTTTGATTTAGCATTTATACGGGAAGAAATAATTGAAATGGACTCACTAAGTCCAAACCTCTTTATTACGTTGTGGGTCGAAATAATTTTTGAAGGAAAGAAGTAACCATGGTGAAAAAAAAAAAAAAACATCGCAGCACATTGGATTATGACTCACCACATTGAATTGTGAGTTTTTCTTGTACGTGTCTTGTATGGAATGCACAGTTTGAGGTTTTTCCGCTTATTTGATAAGAAATCATTTAACCACGCTCAAAATTTTCAAATAAACTCCAAGTACGTTTTCCACAATTGAAATGGAATCACAAAAATGTCACATTTATTTATCCTCCCACAAAAATTCACAAAGACTTCACAAAAATTGGCCAAAAATTGTCGAAGTTGTGAGACAAAAATGACCCAACTTTTTGCCCCATCGCAGAAATTTCCTCAAAATTTTACCCCGAAAATGGTGAAGATAAGTCACAAAAATGAGTATCAAATGAGCTTGACAGAGACATGACCCAACCGACCAACGGTTCGGTCGAGATACAGCTCAGCCGACTCACGGCTGAGCCGATATACAGCCCAGCCGACCTACGGCTAGGTCAAGATGTTGCCCTGCCGATTTACGGTTCGGCCCTGCCGACTTACGGCTCGGTCCTACCGACTTACGGCTCGGCCAAGATGTTGCCCTGCCGATTTACGGTTCGCCCTGCCGACTTACGGCTCGGCCAAGATGTTGCCCTGCCGATTTACGGTTCGCCCTGCCGACTTACGGCTCGGCCCTACCGACTTACGGCTCGGCCAAGATGCTGCCCTGCCGACTTACGGCTCGGCCCTACCGACTTACGGCTCGGCCAAGATGTTGCCCTGCCGATTTACCGTTCGCCCTGCCGATTTACGGCTCGGCCCTACCGACTTACGGCTCGGCCAAGATACTGTCCAACCGACTTACGGCTCAACCTCAACACCTACAAAGACCGCCTAGGTCCGCCAATCACCATGTGGAGTTCTACGAAGACAAGACTAATATATACCCATCACCTGTTCATTACTCTCACAGCTAATGGGCAGGGGGCAATAGGGGAAGGGCCCCCTGTTGAAAAACCCTGAGAAAATAGACCCCCCAACAAAAAAACAAGGCATGATACACATTCAGCCTTCTACAGAAATACAAGTCCCTCTACCTACCTCTGGGCAGGCAGGGGGCAGGCCCCCTGGACTTCGAATAGAAGCCAGGGTCAGGCCCGGCCCTACGCGCCGAACTACAAGTCCCTCTGCCTACCTCTGGGCAGGCAGGGGGCAGGCCCCCTGGACTTCGAATAGAAGCCAGGGTCAGGCCCGGCCCCATGCGCCGAACCACAAGTCCCTCTGCCTACCTCTGGGCAGGCAGGGGGCAGGCCCCCTGGACTTCGAATAGAAGCCAGGGTCAGGCCCGGCCCCATGCGCCGAACTACAAGTCCCTCTGCCTACCTCTGGGCAGGCAGGGGGCAGGCCCCCTGGACTTCGAATAGAAGCCAGGGTCAGGCCCGGCCCCATGCGCCGAACTACAAGTCCCTCTGCCTACCTCTGGGCAGGCAGGGGGCAGGCCCCCTGGACTTCGAATAGAAGCCAGGGTCAGGCCCGGCCCCATGCGCCGAACCACAAGTCCCTCTGCCTACCTCTGGGCAGGCAGGGGGCAGGCCCCCTGGACTTCGAATAGAAGCCAGGGTCAGGCCCGGCCCCATGCGCTGAACCACAAGTCCCTCTGCCTACCTTTGGGCAGGCAGGGGGCAGGCCCCCTGGACTTCGAATAGAAGCCAGGGTCAGGCCCGGCCCCATGCGTCGAACTACAAGTCCCTCTGCCTACCTCTGGGCAGGCAGGGGGCAGGCCCCCTGGACTTCGAATAGAAGCCAGGGTCAGGCCCGGCCCCATGCGCCGAACTACAAGTCCCTCTGCCTACCTCTGGGCAGGCAGGGGGCAGGCCCCCTGGACTTCGAATAGAAGCCAGGGTCAGGCCCGGCCCCATGCGCCGAACTACAAGTCCCTCTGCCTACCTCTGGGCAGGCAGGGGGCAGGCCCCCTGGACTTCGAATAGAAGCCAGGGTCAGGCCCGGCCCCATGCGCCGAACTACAAGTCCCTCTGCCTACCTCTGGGCAGGCAGGGGGCAGGCCCCCTGGACTTCGAATAGAAGCCAGGGTCAGGCCCGGCCCCATGCGCCGAACCACAAGTCCCTCTGCCTACCTCTGGGCAGGCAGGGGGCAGGCCCCCTGGACTTCGAATAGAAGCCAGGGTCAGGCCCGGCCCCATGCGCTGAACCACAAGTCCCTCTGCCTACCTTTGGGCAGGCAGGGGGCAGGCCCCCTGGACTTCGAATAGAAGCCAGGGTCAGGCCCGGCCCCATGCGTCGAACTACAAGTCCCTCTGCCTACCTCTGGGCAGGCAGGGGGCAGGCCCCCTGGACTTCGAATAGAAGCCAGGGTCAGGCCCGGCCCCATGCGCCGAACTACAAGTCCCTCTGCCTACCCCTGGGCAGGCAGGGGGCAGGCCCCCTGGACTTCGAATAGAAGCCAGGGTCAGGCCCGGCCCCATGCGCCGAACTACAAGTCCCTCTGCCTACCCCTGGGCAGGCAGGGGGCAGGCCGCCTGGACTTCGAATAGAAGCCAGGGTCAGGCCCGGCCCCATGCGCCGAACTACAAGTCCCTCTGCCTACCTTTGGGCAGGCAGAGGGCAAGCCCCCTGGACTTCGAATAGAAGCCAGGGTCAGGCCCGGCCCCATGCGCCGAACCACAAGTCCCTCTGCCTACCTCTGGGCAGGCAGGGGGCAGGCCCCCTGGACTTCGAATAGAAGCCAGGGTCAAGCCCGGCCCCATGCGCCGAACCACAAGTCCCTCTGCCTACCTCTGGGCAGGCAGGGGGCAGGCCCCTTGGACTTCGAATAGAAGCCAGGGTCAGGCCCGGCCCCATGCGCCGAACCACAAGTCCCTCTGCCTACCTCTAGGCAGGCAGGGGGCAGGCCCCCTGGACTTCGAATAGAAGCCAGGGTCAGGCCCGGCCCCATGCGCCGAACTACAAGTCCCTCTGCCTACCCCTGGGCAGGCAGGGGGCAGGCCCCCTGGACTTCGAATAGAAGCCAGGGTCAGGCCCGGCCCCATGCGCCGAACCACAAGTCCCTCTGCCTACCCCTGGGCAGACAGGGGGCAGGCCCCCTGGACTTCGAATAGAAGCCAGGGTCAGGCCCGGCCCCATGCGCCGAACTACAAGTCCCTCTGCCTACCTCTGGGCAGGCAGAGGGCAGGCCCCCTGGACTTCGAATAGAAGCCAGGGTCAGGCCCGGCCCCATGCGCCGAACCACAAGTCCCTCTGCCTACCTCTGGGCAGGCAGGGGGCAGGCCCCATGAACCTAGACAAGGTCCATAAACTACCCTAGCAGGCCTCTGGCACCCTGACACATCCGTATGAGATATACCAGGGCATGAGCGTTGATCACAGGGCTTAGTGATCTGATTACCTAGTCACGTATAGAATGATAAAACCTCATGTACACCTCCGAGTACACAAAAGGCACGACGTCTGACGCCCTGACAGAGTCCAAATGACGCTAGGGCAGACGCGCCAACAAGGCCTAATGAATACTTGGCTTTGCATAAAAAACAAAGTCTGTCATTCAGTTTGTCGGTCCAACCATGCTTGGCACCAGACCCGCATACTCTGTATCCGACTCCGTTGAGGGCAAATTGATGGGGATAAAACCCCCAGACGCATAGGCCCGACTCCTAGGACTGAGAAGGCCCAACTGGGTCCTAGCCGACCCTAGAGGCCCAACCCTCTATCAGACGATCCCCCTTACGGGTAGTCATTAACTGACTCAGAGAGACTTCTCTACTGATCACCATGCTGATGTCATGGTGACATCACCCTACCACATCCTTTCCCTTATAAATACCCCACTTAGGGTGAGGGGAAAGGGGGCAATTCATTCACACATATTCCTCTCTATTCTCTCTCTACCTCTCTTTATCTCCCTAAAATATCTATATTCAGTCAGACATTTTACTGACTTGGGCGTCGGAGGCTCCGCCCCGGGGGTTCCCCCGGGCCCGGAGTTCACCTTGCAGGATCCCCGTCGGCACGCACCTGGAGCCGAGGAGAACCGCGAAGCCCAAGGTCAGGGACCCGTTTCCATACCGGAACAGTGGTGAAGCGGGAACAAACAATCGTGCCCAATATTTCATGTACTACCATACTGCGTTTGTCACTCAATACATTTGTCTTATTGTTGTGGTTTTTTTACAAAGGACAATTTCTATATTCATCCATCTAGGTAAAGAATAGAGTAGCAGACTTACAAAAAATGACAAGCGAAAACTACCCTATGAGTCTCTGAAGAACAAAATGAGACTCGTGACATTGTTGAAGTACACGGACACTAAATGGTAGTACTAGTATGGTACTTGATTCGAAAAATCCGCAAAAACTCGCATGTATGTTTGTTTCCTCCACAAAATACGTCATCGTCTCCCATGATTTCCCAACCATTGTTAATCTAGTACGGAGTACTATATTCTTCTCATTTTTCCTTTTAGATTTCATAATATAGTGTATGTTAATTAAACTAGTACGGAGTCCTTTGTAAGTGTTATGAATTATTATAGGAGTCTCATAATTTTACAATTTGTTCTTAATTCAATGAGAAAGCATTTAATCCACTAGTCATATGTACTGATAGACAGACATGCTAGCAGTAACTGATATGGAGTCAGTCCACCAGATACGGAACTGCAATTTAAGAGAAATAGTTAGTCCCACACCGGGCAAGGGTTAGTACCAAGCTATGTGCATTGTTTAAAATACAATCGAACTCAACTGAACAATTCATGCAGCCATGTAGTAAGCACAAAGCGAACTATTCTTTCGCCTTTTACTAAAGAATACCGTGTGTTTGCTACTTCTAAGTGGCATACGTTAATTTTTGGAGGAGTTCTTTTTGTAGAGCTCCCATCAATTCTAGTTCAATTTTATTTTGTTTCAGTGATTATCGAAAGTTAAGCTTGCACATAGAGCTGGCAAATTGGTTGCACTGTTTCGTGTCGACCCAGTTGCGCTTTGTGCCCGTCTAGCCCGGCTCCGTTGTGCCTGGTAGGCCCACTGTGCCGTGCCGTGAGAACATGTGCTGAGGCACGGTTCCTAGCCCGGGCCCGATTGTGCCCGACCAAATTTTCAAGATTTTTCATTTTTTTTGGGATTTAGAGTCTTGTCGGCTGGGCCGTGCATAGGCATGGGCTTTTTTTCAAATTGGCGTAGCGGTCCGACTTGGGACCAGTCGTGTCGTGCCTATACTTTTCGCCATGTCATCACCGTGCTAAGCCGGGTCGTGCTTATTTTCATGCCGGACCGTGCCACCGAGATGGGCCCGGCCCGATTTGCCAGCTATACTTGCACACTTCATCCAAAGTTTCCATGTTTTTCCTTGATGTAAAGTGTAAACATTAAACTCGGCTGAATAAACCGCACAAGGTTTGTACACATGAAGAGTTGCACACTACTATTAATACAAATTCAAGTATGATCATCGCAGGAGTAACATAGATGCCCTATATAATGGCACAATTGCACATCAAGGTCAATGCTTGGAGCCCAGGAGAGCAAGAAGAAAGTTCCTATAGTTCCCCGATGTTTCTGAGTGAACTGCATCCACTAGCGTCTTCCTATACTTCTTCACGTACTCAGCCTTTATGTACTGCATATCAATCTCCGTCCTTGTCACTATTACTCTGATCAACGTTGTGTCGTTGGTTCCTAAGCCCTTCATTGCTTTGTTAAGTACCTTTAATTGATAATTCAGCAAAAAAACAAGTGAACACTTGCTTGAGTCGATGAAAACAATATGCCAAGCAAAAATCCTCATACGCAAGAGTCTTATGTATCGGTTTTTTGCCGAGTACTCTTATGTATGCATTGTAATTCAGGCTTTGGCCTGACAGTTTGTATCTAGCTTTGCTAGAATTGGTCAAGTAATTTGTATATACGGAGTATATGTTTTTCTAGTGATACTGACTCAGTTTACCCACTAATTACTCTCCACTCCTCCAGGCCACCGTCACATTGTTCTACTTTTTATAATCGCTTGTTTGATAAATTATGGTCAAAATGTGGGCAATATTTCCGAAAGAGTCGTGCACGAACATCGTCTCAAATGAGACCAGCTGCTTGCCAAAGCTGAGATGAAAGGAACCTCAACTATTATCTAATAAAAAGGTAACATAAACATACTACCAAGTAGACATCAGTTACCTTTGCAAAATACTTTGCAGGATTTTCTGCACATCTTACAATTGTCAAAAGGCCCTGCATAAACAGCCCCGAGGTTTCTTTCTTTATAGCCTGCACAAGAAACAAAAAGTATTAGGCTGATGTGTGTTGCGACTTATGAACTGAATGATGAGAGTGCTCTAAGTAAGGTTGCGTAATTCAGTTCATGGTGCGCTTTACATATAGATTTTAGGCAATCGCCATGATAAAATACACACAAGCTGATTTGCAAGTCCGCTAGGACTTGAGCAAATCTGGTATCCCAGGTCGTTGGCCTCTTATGTACTGTAAAATGCAATACATACCTTTTCAAGAGAGTTTCCACACATATTCTTGTAAACTGAATCAACAGCTGCCAAGTGCGCCCTACTTCGCTCACTGAAGATTCTTATGAATGTGTTTTCATCGGTTCCCATTTTCTTCTCCCCAGCTCTATAGAGATCCTTTGCGTCATTTTGAGCAATCATTCCATCAACTTCAAAACCTTCATAGCGTTGTATGCTCACATATGCTAGTAAAAGCTGCCAGAGTAACCATGTCAGTAGACAAATCAATTACTAACAATGTAACAAGGGTACATACAAAAAACACAAATTTAGACATCTAATATGCATGACTAGTGACTAGTACAATGGGGAAAATTATATTTGTAGTCTATTAGAAAATAATATCTTCTGACAATTGACGCTGAGATTAATCCAAAGTGAACCTTCATGAACAAAATCTAATAGAAGGCCCTTGCAGATGAGCATTGTAAGTGTGAGCTAAGGTTTCAACTCCTCTTTGACAGAATATGATCTGCAATACTATCTTATTTATGGTACACCACCAAAACAGAACATGGTGCTGAATAGTTGAGCCACTTTTTTCGGTCAAGTATCACTGTATCAGTCATATGCAGGAGCCTCTGAATCACTGAGACGACATTATAGCTGATGCTGCTGTGCTTAGTATAGAATGCGGAATCAGTCATATGCAAAGCCTTGACTGATGCGCATGAATATGAGGAATTTGGAAATGAGTCCAGAACCCTCCATCGGACTCTGCAAATGAGCCTTATAAGACACACAACCTCAAACACCTTTGTCGCAGCAGGCTCATGAGAATGCATACTATAAAAAATTCTTGATTTATTATAGAACAAGCGAGAGAGAGAGACGACACCTTTTTATGATCTCCAGTGGCATGTCGTTCTAGATCATGCTCTAAGTAAGATCCAAACCTTTGAAGATAGATTTGCTTGAAGACTTGTATCTGGGAAGGTGTGCGAGAGCATATTACTTCAGTGACTGCTTTGAGATCTACAGTATCTCCTGAAAGCGCTTGCCTGACAACAACAGCATCACGCGATGCTGGATCTTCCATCCAGAGCAACACAGCATCCTGAATTCAGATGTTATTACATCAGTTATCACTTTTATCATAACTGCAATAACTTTGTTGAATTTGGATAAATGACAATAGTATTAGTATACCTCAAGATCACCACTGAGCTCCTTGGATAAACGTTTAAGCAAATCTTCATGGTACAAAGCTCTGAATTCCTGTTGAATGATACTGCGCTGCGTAGCATCACGGTGAGCCAGAATGTTGATCACGGCTGAAGTGTCGCACCCAAACCCTAGCAAAATAGGACTGTTATATACTCTATATACATAGCACCGCAAAAAGTTGAATTATTGCTTCCACAGGTTGAGGTTGATGTCACAAATGTCGGGATCCACATTTCACTCGTCCTCTCGCACTTAAACAACCCCAACCCCAACAACAAGAACAACAACAACATTACCCCAACCGCAATTGTAAGGGACGTACCCGTACAGTACCATCGTATTACCAACGTAACTCAAATACGGAGTAGGTTGTTTTGGACAGCCAATTCACACTAAACAGAAGCACAACCTATATCATACATTTACTCCAACTCAAGTTTGTCAAAAATTAAGTCTTTTGCAGTGAGCTAATAGAACAAATGCAAAAACTCGGTCCACAAACAAGTGAAGTTCCACCCTGAAACCAATCAAAGGTAGGAGGAGTAGTCGCTAGTTTATAAACTAGTTTTAGTACGCTAATTCTATCGATGTGGGACAATTCTAATCACACATGGGAAAGACCTCAACAGAAAGAAATTGAAGGCATTGAATTAAAAAGAGGTAGTAATGAAAAGAGAAGAAGAAACCTTTAAATGCTTTGTGAAGAAGGGTAGCATCGTCGCGAGGAGAGAGCGCCATGGGAGGAACACTCAAGGTCGACATCTTCGTCCCCAGTTTTGCAGCCTTCGCTCACTCTCTTTCTCTCTCCTGAAAGTCTGATGATTGTAAAGTAAACTTAAGAGCGTGACACTGCTTAACTGTACTACACAACTACCACGTCGTTAAAATATCAACCGTGGCCTCTTGGGTTTTAACAATTATATATACGGACTACCCAGTAGAGAGCTCCACTTCATATTATTCTGTCGGCAGTCGCGTAATTTTCATGCAATCGTATCGTCCGAGAATCTAGCTATTACTCCTTTTAATCCGCTATGATAGCATAAAATGATAAGTACTACGGAGTATAATTGAATCCCATCATTATTAATACTCATATTTAATGTGAATTGACTTGAACATACTCATTCAACATTTAACTAGGTACGTCACCCGTAAAATTCACGGGATTATCCGCTTAAAAATCGCATGCCCTGGTTTTTGTAAATCATCCACCAAGTTGTTTCGTGAATGTATATACGTAGTTGTTGTCTCAAATTACACGTGGATCGATTTCTTATTTAACGGAATTGGAGATAGTTGAAATGTAGTTTCGATTGCAATAATTGGATAATGGAAATAGTTCATAAAGTGGGTGGTTACAAGCAGAAGTTCAATCTAATTAAATAGTTCATTGGCAGTATTGAAATTAAGAATCAGTGCGGCGGTTTTCCCTTTTCTTTGCCGGTGTTTTGATAGGTGTCGGGCTTCTTGGACGCTTTCCTCCATTGCTTTTGCTCCTGTACTCAAATTTGTTAGTTGCGTTGCCTTTTTTTGGTGCTAAAAGAAACTTTATTTAATTATTCGTCTAATTTGATTGACCTGTCTTCATTGTGCGGTGGGTGTTCCATTTGGGCTTGTTCAATTTCTTTTGAGGTTGTTTCCTTTGGTCCACCTCCAGAAGCCTGATTCTAAATATGTTTCCAAAAGTGTTAAATGTTAAGTGTACGATGTTCACCTACTTTTATGTAGTTGGGCACCTTTTTCGTTTGTTGTTGAGACACACTTACTTCTTCTAATATATTGTTGGCGATGTAAGTCCTTAGAACCTTTAATTCTCTATCTTGGCCGTAGTTGTTTGTTCCTATCGCGACCTTAAATGTGAAAAACTTGCCAATACAACTCTGTAGTATGTTGTATACTCTTTGTTTTCCGTCGTCCTGTAATTTTTTAGAGTGGTTGAGTTGTCATAATGTGGTGAAAAATTAGTATCATTGGTATATAAGTTGACTGGGAGAAATGTTGAGCCAAGTGTACGTGTACCTTCTCGTAAATGTCCAATAGTTTGTCTATTGGTTGCCCAATTATTTTTTCCGCCTCTTTATCAAAAACGACGATACTTGCTTCACTGTCCCCGTCTGATAATGTCCCGATGATTCTGTACCTGTAATTTTTCATTTGGTAGTATATTTTTTTTAGAAATGTTGCATTTGTAGCATAAAGACACCATTTTAATCTTGCTTGAGTTTTATTTGGTACCTTTGAGTTGGGTATTGTATCTGCTGTCGACATTTGTGACAATAGTTGTCGGTTCCAAGTCCCTTCCTACACGTCGGACATGAGATGTATCTCCATTCAATGTCGGTCCTAATGTCAACTATTTGTCCGTGACACGTGTAGGTTGCTTTCTGTGCGTTGGATTGGGTCCGAACAAAAGTTTCGTAATATTTCATTTGAGTTTCTGTAAAATTTTATATAGTTATTGTAAATGTTATCTTACCATGTCCGTGATCTCCATCTCCTTGAGCTCCTTAATTGGTTTTCGATTGGCTGTCATTGTGTCCTCAATTTGTTGTTGTATGGTGTTTTGGAGGTGTTCAACTGATTTTGGAGATGTAACTCTGCATTTATTTTGAAAATAAATAGTTTTTTTATAGAGTAGTTAGTTTCTAGCAAATGCTTTGTGTGTGGAGTTACCTTTCCAATAACTCTCTTGTTTCAGGTATGTCCATGTCTATATACACTTTTGTTCCGTGAGTGCTCTGTAGTTGGTATTCATCTGCATTGAAAGTGAGCAGGTTTAGTAACATATAGAGAATAAATTTGTGGGAGCTACTTCTTACCGTTGTATAGGACAACTCTTGTTGAGGTAATGATAATTGTGTTAGGCTTGCCGGATTCTGTTGTGAAGATTCCGTCAACGTATTTGGTTGCCTTTCCCCATAATGTGACCCTAATCTTATTGTCCCTATACATTGAACATTGTAGGCTTAAATATCAATGCATAATCGAATAAAGTTTACGACAAATACCTTTAACATGAAATCTCACCTCTCATCTTCAATGAAGATGTGGCGTATTTCTGTAGGTCCGTTTGTTGTCATAACGTGAGCCTTGTCCTCTATTCCCGTCAGAAGTCCTACGACATCTGCATGCATCTTCAAGTTAGTGTGTGAATGTGAACACTCTAATTAGAAGTAAATTTATGTAATTTGGGTTAGGTACCTATCAAGTAGTCTGTTTCGTTGCTTCTTTCCTCAAGCAGATACAGCGGATGAAATTCAAACTTATACATTGGAATATGTTTCTCGTTTTGTGGTGACTCGAGGACAGAAGTGAATGGGGTGAACTTAATAATGTTTTCATTTGTATTGACGGGACGATATCCTCTTTTATTTTTTTCGACATCAAAGTGCGTTAGCTTGTATACTTGACCTTCTTGAAGTAGTTCCTTGAAACTGTGCATCCATTTTCTATTGATAGTTGCTTGTATATGATCGCCCTGTTAATTGATGGTTCCCATAGACGTCAGTAAATATTTGGGTAAATTGTATTGTGGTTGGTAAGATAATATTTTATACCTGTGCATCTAGGAAAATCACATCTAGTGACACGGGAATGTCATTTGCCTTTGGTGTCACATTCCACATCCTAGTTGCTCGAGCGATTATTTGGTAGCGGGATTTGGATGGCACCATTGTTGCTATGTTCGTGGTAAGGGGAGCCATTTCCTTTTTTTTGTTATGTTCTTTTTGAATTGTGATTGTGTGATTGGTTTTGTGGTATTTATAGTCAGTTGTTGACTTGTGTGTTTTATTTTTGAGCACTCAAAGAGTCGCAATTTATTTCGATCTCTTTAGGTGGGTAATTAGTTTTTGTAAGATATGATTGTGTGATTGGTCTTGTGGTATTTATAGTCAGTTGTTGACTTGTGTGTTTTATTTGTGAGCACTCAAAGAGTCGCAATTCATTTCGATCTCTTTAGGTTGGTAATTAGTTTTCGTAAGATATGATATATATATATATATATATATATATATATATATATATATATATATATATATATATATATGGGAGAAAAATTTAATAAGACTAAATCGACAAAGGGAAAAAATTAATAATAATAATAATAATAATAATAATAATAATAATAATAATATAAATAAAGGGTTGTTTGAGCCTTTAATATAAATTTTTTTAATAAATATGCCATGTGGTAAAAACTTAAATGCTAAAGTACCCTTTTAATTAGATATTCCTATGTAGATAGATTAATAATTTAATTAACAAAAATAAAATCTAGAAAACAATTTAATAATACTCCGTTATTTAAACAAAGAAAAATGAAAATTTTAAATTTTTTGATAAAAAATAAAGTAAAACAATCAATTTAATAATATGTTACGTATTTAATAAAGGCAAATGAAAAGATTTTGATGAAATTTAATCAATAAAAAATTTAATAATAAAGACAAATGAAATTTATAAAATTAAAATAAAATTTAATAGACCAAATAATGAAGACAAATGAAAAAAAATATATTGTATTGTATTGTATAAACTTAATGTGTGATTATACGGGTAATTAATTTTTGTAAAATATGGCATCCAAAGGTCAATACATTAACAAAAGAACTGCTTATTTATGCCTATATAAGATAGATAAAAGTGATTAATTAACTTATGTTATAGAGTTGATCCACTAAGGTATTGAACGGCGGTGTAGGATCAGATCCCAAAGATAGTAAGTCTCTGTAATCGTCGTAGTATTTATACATGGTTTTAACTCTAATAAACAAATTATGATTTGATCGCCATGAGTGCTCGGTAGCGATAAATTTTGTAAAAAATTTCGCCTAAATCAATCATGGTGTCAATTCAATGTTGGATAATGGAGAAGATCGTAACCCCCGATTAATTTCATCATAATAAATTTCGGATATTATTATTATTATTATTATTATTATTATTAATCATGAAGTCAATTCAATGTTGGTTAATGGAGAAGATCGTAACCGCCGATTAATTTCATGATAATAAATTTCGGATACTATTGAAACGTTTTTTTTCGGACCATTTATTCTTGAGCATTCATGGATGATTATAGTATAGATGCTATTCAATGGTGAAGAAACAAATAGTCATAAACAAATGATATTGTCGATAGGCTTAGTTTTTGTAGCTGGCGCAGAAGTTTGATTTAATTTGTACTATTCAATTGAGTTAACCTCTAATTTATCCGTATTCTTATAAACTATGTATCCTAAGATGTTTGTTCGTATGATTGTGCGGGTAATTAATTTTCTTAAAATATGGTATCGAAAGAACAATATTGTATAAACTTAATGCATGATTGTGGACATAAAGTTTATTAAATGTGGGGTAAACGAAAGGGTAGAAACCGCCGCTCTTAATTCTATTTACATCAAATGTTACGATTGTAGACAAATTAATTTAACTAATAAACTGATTAATAATATCTTATGTAATAACATAGGCAAATGAAAAGTTTTTGATGAAATAATGAATCATTTAATTAATTATTTTTTGAATATATTTTTTAAAGTTTAAAACACTAAGTAAACTATAATTTTAATAAACAGTGCAACAAAAGTGTCGCGTCGCAAAAAAGTTAGTATGGGGAGAGTCTTTTTTTAAAATTGATTCAGCATGGTAATTAAAGATTTTATTCAGAACAATGTAGATTAAACGAAGAGATCAATGAGTCGACAATTTTTAGTGAGATTCGTTAATATATGGTCGTAATATGTATAGATTTGAACTCTAATAAATAAGTAATGATATGATCGCCGTGAGTGCTCTGTACAGATAAATTTTCTATGTTTTGTTCGCCTAAATCAATCCTGAATTATAATTTATTCTCGATATTGTCATAGGTCCTATTTTTTAGGTTCTACCATTTTCATGGATTTTATACTCTCTATGTTGTTTTTAATGTAAAAAATTAAAATGATGGGCTATTGTAATCATGAAGTCAATTCAATGTTGGATAATGAAGAAGATCATAACCGCCAATTAATTTAATTATCGTAATAAATTTCGGATATTATTGAAACAATTTTTGGAGATCATTCATTCTTAATTTTGTAAGAGTTTTGGATAGCTAATTGACGAAATGACGAATAGGTGGATCGTATTTTTTTTTCAGTGTTCGGTGTAAAGAATGAGATGGTGATTTTGTTTGAATTTTTTGTTTTCAAATGTTGTTTTGGTGTAAGTTGGTTAGTTAAAATATACTTCTTACATGAAACGAAAGATTGAGCCAAAATATATGGTTGATTATAGCATAAATGTTATTCAATGATGGACAAACGAATAGTTACAAACCGACGGAATTAATTTCATCAGCATAAATTATTCCCATTGGATTCCTAATTTTTATTCATGGGCTAGGAATACTTTGTCATCATCAACCGTTACGATACTATTGATAGGTTTAGTTTCGTAGCTGACACATGATTTTGCTTTAATCTATATTATACGATCTAGCTAACCACGAATCTATCCGTATTATTATTATTTTCTTATATGCAATGTACTGAGACATATTGATGTGCATGGGTACTATACTTTCGAATGACATGTTGCGTAAACATATTAAAATAAATTGCACGAAAAGAAATTGCACATCAATTGCTTTATTTGATGTTTTCATTTATATGCAATGAGTTTAATGTCTATTTAAATGTGTTTAATGTATATTGTATTTAATTTTGTGACATATTGTTGTAGTTGTATAGGCTAATCATATTCTTTGTAGTGTCTTCTATATGTGTGGTATTTATTTAATCCTCTATGCTATGATTGGTAAACCTACACATACTATATATATACCTTCCCTTTGGTTGTCTTTGTACCTATATATCCCACTTAATTTTACTAAAATACTTGTGTTCATTTTTGCAGAACTTATCAACATTGTCACACCTATTTCCATAATGTCTAATTTCTATAACGTTGGTGACGTTGTTGAGGTGATGTTTTGCGAGGTTGGTTTTGTGGGGTCATTTTATCTCGCAACCATCATTAACGTCTTGGAAAATGGTTATCTTTATGTTGAGTTTCACCATTTGCTATTCGATTGTGAATATTTTTTTTTAAGGGATGTTGTTCCTGCAATTAATGTTCGGCCAATGCCTCCGTATATTGTAAAGACAAAGTATGAGATTGAAGATGTTGTCGAGGTCTTTGCCAATGATGGATGGTGGGTTGGCAAGGTTGTTAATGTATTTGAGTTTCATGGGTATTATGAGATCAAGTTCGAAATGTATGGCGAAGTTAGTTTGTATGAGTCGTTCGACATTCGTCCTCATCTTGTTTGGGAGCATGGCAAATGGATTGGTGTTTTGGAATGATTCTTGTGTCTATTGGTAGTTGACTAATGTGTTCCATTTATATATGTAATTGGTCTTTCGTAAAGTCTGTACTAATTCATCAATAAGCATTGGTCTCATATTTCTATTTTGCATGCTATTATTATGATAGCAAACTGTATTATGACAATGACATACTAAAACCGCTAAGCTTAAAAAATATGACATTTAAAAAATACTCCGCAGTTCACAGTCAGAAGATTTAGAATGTCTAGCATGTGTCATGTATTTGGAATCGAACGGTTAGGAATTATAACTCACTAAATATTTCGTTGCATACAACATTTTTAGTTTCATTTTTGTCGTCTAACTCATTCTTACTCGGGATTCATATAAAATATAAGGGCCTCAAAATTGAGACTCGAACTGGGCCTCCAAATGTATTAAGACATCCCTGAGACGTAATAAAATCTCGAACCTAGTGATTTCCAAGAATGAACTTTAGAATGTTACAATAAATAATAGAAAACATCGATTCCTTGCGCAGAAAAAAAACATTGGCCCCCAAACAAAAATGACATTTAAAAAGTGGAACGGGAAAAAAAATGGAGGGAGTAGAAAACTACACCGTACTTAACAGCTGAAAGAGTTGGAATGTGGCTAGTATGTTACATTTATTTGGAATCAAACATCTAGAAATTATAAGTCACTAAATATTTCTTTGTAAACGACATTTTTAGTTTCGTTTTTGTTGTCTAATTCATTCTTACTCGGGATGCATATCTTTAGCCCAGTGCGAGAGGTAACTCGAGAGACAGCGACATATAATTGTCCATGACTGAAAACCGGCTCAGGTAAATATACGCCAACGTTGTTCAACGTCTGACCTTGACTCTTGTTAATGGTCATTGCGAAACATACTTTGATTGGAAACTGCCTCCGTTTCATCATGAAAGGCCAACTTGAGTCGGTAGGGGTCATCTCTATTCTCGGAATAGCAACCACTTGTCCTATGTTTGCTCCCGTGATGACTTTTGCTTCAATAATACGCGTTCGTATTCGTAACACGGTTAGCCTCGTTCCATTGCATAATCCTGATGCTTGATTTATGTTCCTCAACAAAATTATTGGACAACCGACCTTGAGGCGTATTTCATGATTTGGCATACCCTGGAAGTGGAGGGAATTTAGGAATTCCGTTGGGTATAAGTTCTCCATATCCCCCGCATTTCTCGTCAAAGGGCAGATTATGTCCGCACTTTTTGAAATTTCTTCAACCCCTGGCAACAATCGTAGAATGTAATTGTTAATCTCGTCGACAATTTCATTTTTGGGGGCGAGAATTGCTCTTCCCTGTAAGTACTCTGCATTTTTGTAATTGCCAAAAAGATTTGGGTAAACTTCATTAACAATTGTACCAATGGGATCATGTTCTGCTTCAATCAGTATATCTCTTGGAATTCCAATCCATGCCTGGTCATCATCTCCTTTCTTCTTCGTTGCTGCTATCTTCCCATCCCCAATAGCAAGGACCCATTCTGCGAACTTTTGTAGCTCATCCACCTCACTGTCATCTACCCCACGTAATAACCTCATATTTTTTTGAAGCCGAAGAACCTGACAGTGCGGCCAAATTTGACTTGACTTACTGATTGATGCATTAACTATGTCCGCCCTTCCACCTTTAGGAACTACTGGTAATATTTGCCTAAAATCACCTCCAAGAACGACTGTCTTACCACCAAATATTTTAGACTTGGCTGCTGGGTCGGCAAGTTGCATTATATCTCGGAAAGCCCTATCAACAGCTTCGAAGGCATGACGGTGGACCATTGGTGCTTCATCCCATATAATTAATGTGGCTTCTCTAATCAAATGAGCGAGATCCGAACCTTGTTCAATTCTACAACTTGTACTTTCATCCAAGACTATTGGTATTGAAAATCGTGAGTGGGCTGTGCGGCCAGATATTAACAGTAGAGCGGCAATCCCCGAAGACGCAACGGCTAGAACAATCTGTCCTTCCGATCGCAGGCGTGAAATCATTGCCCCCCAAAGATATGTCTTCCCAGTGCCTCCACTTCCGTAAACAAAGAACAGGCCACCGATTTTTTTATAAATTGCGTTCAGGACACTGTCATAAACTCTCCGTTGGTCTTCATTTAACCCGATTTCAAGATGAACACACTCCGATGCTAAATTTTCCAAGTCATAGTTTTGCTCCTCCAATAGTAATCTATTGCCAGAGTTTTTCAACAATGTCTTGTCTGGAGTTGGGAAATCTGCAAAATTTTGCAGGCTTCGGCCAGCTCGATTCAGAAGCAATTCAAGTTCATACAATGCGTAGTTTTGGATCTGGGCATCCGTCAACTTAAGGCTTCTGTGGCCTACACGTCGCTGCTGGCGAGGTAATATGTCATCCGACAAATTCTTCCAGTGAGTGAGCCACAGTTGCTTGGGATCTGACACTTCACAGAATAATAAAAGTGTTACAAACAGTTGTCTTAGTTGGTGTCCTGTTGACCATGTAGCAGCTTCATTCAACGCTGTATTCCACTCTTCATCTCCGTCTAGAAGGCCTAAAGCATTACACGCAGACTTATATGTAGGGTGAACAACCCCATTAACAGTTCGAATGTCCGCAAAGCATTTCGCTCCTTTCACAGTGTTTAAGAGAAGACGCAAGTAGTAAGCTTCCCCAGAATTGGGATTACCAAAATAAATTCGGCCTATTTTAAAGCCTTTCTTCCTTCTTGTCCATCTTTTGCTTTGTTCATTCCAGACCCATTTGGTTGGAAAATCAGCATATGTTAAAAGGCAAGCATCTTGGTGTTCCTTATTTGTCACAAACCATTCAGTTAGAGTAGTTTTGGCCTCACCCACTCTATCTAGGACTGTGTTTGGAGCCTCTGAGTCCTCAAAAATAATAGGTTGTTCGTCTTCCAGGTGATAGCATAGGCGTTGCACATGTGGGTTTTTATATTGTATCTCAAATGCAAACATTCGCCAACAGGCTTCTGACGCGGAGACGTACCTACATTTGAGAAATGCGTCAATCTCATCTACTGGTTTTTCAGGCTGATGACTATCAGTCTTGTCTCCTTGTACCTCTTCAACTCTTGCTAGTGCCATGTCGGGTCCCTTCGACATATATTTAAATAGGTATTTGATGGATCTATGTTTGTTGCACCATTCAACATTTAAGTGTGCCTGGTACTTCACTAATAGATCAATATTGTAGGGCACAATAAACCTATTATCAATAATATGACCATTTTTTTCTCCTGTTCTTCCATCTTCCCGCCGACGATATTCTGGGTATCCATCATCACTGACCGAAGTATGACTCGTGAACTGTCTAGGGTAATACTTTGAGCATTTTCCATCAACCATGCAAGGGGATTTGAAGTTCATTTCTCCACATGGTCCATGCACCATGTATTGCATAACAGAATCATATCCAATGGGGTCTTCATCTTTGTCCGGTATCTCCGCACTTATTATGTTGTCAATGTCGGTTGCTTCTGGGAGCTTGTTCTCCGGGTGCAGAAATAAGCAAATGTGGGCATGCGGCAGTCCTCTCTTTTGGAATTCGACCGTGTAAATAACTGTTATGAAGTGATATAGTTTAATTAGAGGAGCGGTTTCAGCTGGGTAATAATGAAGGTACGAATCGAAGATAAGATAATACCTGCTTGTATTTTGCCAAAAAAATCCCCTTTCGTAAGATCCTTCATCAACTCCTGTAATTTTATCTTAAAAACACGTGCAAGAATGTCTGGTCGGTCTTCAGGCCGCTGGCCGGGAATAGCGGCCAAAAATTCAGTGATCTCAGGCCATTTTGGGTTGCAGGTGAATGTGATAAACAAATCAGGTGGACCTGCCCATCGACAAATTGCCAAACCATCTTGGTAATGTTGAAACAAATTCCGATAGCAATTTGGAAAAGAAGGAGGAAGTATTATGCGCTGGCCTAAGGAAGCGGGGGTGTCTTCTCCAGCGATAACGGCATCGACCAAACCACGAAGTGAGTATTTCCTTATTGATTTTTGGTTGAAACGAATGTAGTCCAGCCTTGTTTCTTCAACACAAGTGAACGCATCCACCATGAATTGTTGCGTTAATCTTCCACATAAAGCACAAATACCGTCAATAAGCTCGCCATGCATTCTGCGCTCTTGGAACCTGTATGCATAATATTCCCTCATCGTAACAGTTGTCCTCTTCTTTCTGGTCGCAGTTTCAGCGTCCGCATGCATAATGTCTAACATATATCCGTCCTCTCCATAAGGGAACATTAGCGGGTATTGCATTGCCATAAAGGAAGGGTGCAACTCAGAAATTCTCTGCAAACCTCCATGTCGGGCGTCGATAATAATATCTCTAGCACCCTTCTCAGTTTCTCCGTCCCCAATAATAAGCCCGACGATCTCATTTGTTGTCGGCAAATTATATTGGCGAGCATCTCTATTTCGGCTGGCAACTAACCGCAGCTGGACAGGTTGTAGGGTGTAGGTTTCAAGTCGTTCTTTTGCCATCTTGCAAGCTTTCGCCAATGGGTTATGTTCATAAACCATCTTCGAGAGGCCCTCTACAATATCAACGTCAAGAGCTGTTCTCCCTTCACCATTTAATGATTTTAACCTGTTGGGGGTCTCGTCCTCTGTTTCCGTAAAATACAGTTGCATGAAGCGGGGTTGTTTTCCCTCGGGCGGAAGAAATGACCCAATTTTGTGGTAATTCTGTCCTCCGAGTCGGTAACAATATGGGCCCGAACCGTTGTTGATGGCCTTGTCGACCTGACCAGTCATGGAGGTGAAAGCGAAAGATAGGTTGTAAGACCTAATCAGGGTGCGGAAATTAGTTGACCGCGACCCACCCATAGGATTCAACAACTTCTTTAAGAAGTCGGGCGGGTCTTTTAATAAAGGGAGCCTCACTTTCCCTTTTTGACAACATATATTGAACTTGGGTCGGCCTTTGGTTGAAGCGTCGCGGACCGATTCTTCTTTCCAGACGACAGCGCGGCAAAATTCACATTGCTCAGTTGGTCCTCCAAAACTCCAAGGCAGCACAAATTTTCCTAATGAAGGACACATGTTCACGCACGATATCGGTTAATAAGGGGAACAAATTTTGTAAAAGAATTAGTCGACTGTGGGCGCAGATACAAGGGGAGAAGATATGTGTGCCAAGGTGAATAAAGCGTACTTGCTAGGAGGTTGGTATGTCCCGAAGTATTAAGCACGGGAGTATCCGTGTGGGTGGTGCGCGGCCCTGCTATTCAAGGAGTTCTGTTATTGCACATGCAGGAACACAATTTTGTGCGTACGATAGTGGAAGATAGGAATGAAATTATACCTGTACTGTTGGGGCTTGTTCTTTGTTCGGTTGGGTGGGGGCGATGGCCGACGGTGTTAAGTAGCGTCGGGCTGAACAGCATGCATTTGCGCCCTCTTTTTCGGTAACTGCACTCCCCCTCGTCGGGCCTCGCATGCCTCTTTTGGTGGGTCATTTCTATGTCGGGAGCAGTTGTTCTATTTGTGTGGCCTAGATGTGTGGAGTGAGCAGGGGAGGCCGGAAGCTGCATTGGAGAGTCGGTGTACTGGTGTCTATTCAACCGTATTATCTGAGCAAGTATATTCGAGTCTGGAACCTCTATCCCCTTTGATAATGGAGTGTGGGCCATGCTTCTTAGTAGTCACCAAAAAAAATTAAGCGACGATAAATGCGATCTCAGATAACAAAATTAAGAAATGGCAATACATTAATACAACATACTAATAGTATAACAAATTAGAATGGACGGGGAATTAGATTAATGATTTTTTTTTAAGGAAAAATGGCATGCATTAATGAGTTTTTATTTAATTTTTTTATTAAAAGGTATTTTTATTAAATTTTGAATTGTTTTATCTTTATTAATGGTATATGTAATCACATTATTAAGTAGCACAAACCTTTCGTTTAACCATAATTAATTATTTTTTATCATAAATAATTCAATTTAATTTAGGCAGTAATAAATGTATTGCGGATATTACTTTTCGGATCCCGTAGTTCAGTATATCTAATCACATTACTAAGTTTCATTTGTGAATGTAGAAAACAATGCCAATTGTTTTCATTAATAAATTTACCAAAACTTTAATTTGACACTAATTTGTTTTTATTACTTTTCGGATATTGTTTCTGGTTAGTGAATTATGCAAAGGCAGTAATCAAGCATGAAGTTACTTATTTTTCAGGTATAATAATCTCATTTTCATTGATTATGCATATAAATATATTTCAAGGTAGCTTTAAATGTCTTGGAATTTGTGTTCTGAAGAGTGTAAATTTTTTGTAGTAATCGCAAGTAGAAAATTTTGGAATACTGTATTTTATAGCAATAAGAGTTTTCAGTCGTGAATATAAAAATCAAAGCGAATTGTTTTCAGTAATAAATTTACCAAAACTTTAATTTGACACGAAAGTGTTTCTATTAAATGTAATAAATTACATTAGTAATTGATTTTTTTTTTTTGAGTAATACTCTTGTGTAACTAATATGTGTCATAATTCATTGATTATTTATATAAAGCATATTTCAAGTTAACTTTAAATAGCATGGGTCTTGCTTTCGTAAGAGTGCACCTTTTTTTTAAGCGAAAATAGTAAATTGTGTAATACAACATTTCATAGCAATAAAAACATTTGTGAATGTAAAAGTCAATGCTGATTGTTTGCCTTAATAAATTTATTTGTTATCATTAAGAAAAGTATTATGACCTACATTTTGAGGAATCCAAAAAAAATTAATATCAATTACTAATGTAATTAATTGCATTAGTAATTGAACAAAGCCTTTTCACTTACCCTTATGTAATTAATATTTGTCATAATTCATTGAGTATTTATATATAGATTTATTGTTTTCATTAACAAATTTACAAAAACTTTAATTTGGCACTAATTGTTTTTATTAAATGTAATTAATTACATTAGTAATTGTTTTTTTTTTTGACTAAATGTAAATAATTACATTAGTAATTGACCAAAACCTTTTCACTTACCCTTATGTAATTTATATGTGTCATAATTCATTTATTATTTATATAAATTTAATTGTTGTCATGAAGGAAATTATTGCGACGTACATTTTCAGGAGTAACGATCCTATCCAGAACTTTTATTTAATAATTTGTTGTATTATTATATGTGATATTTGATAATAAGATTTACTGATAATGAATGAAAATTTCATTTGACTTACAATATTTTAATCACAATGTAATACATATCACAAACCTTTCGTTTACCCATAAGTAATTAATTGCATTAGTAATTGAACAAAGCCTTTTCACTTACCCTTATGTAATTAATATTTGTCATAATTCATTGAGTATTTATATATAGATTTATTGTTTTCATTAACAAATTTACAAAAACTTTAATTTGGCACTAATTGTTTTTATTAAATGTAATTAATTACATTAGTAATTGTTTTTTTTTTTTTGACTAAATGTAAATAATTACATTAGTAATTGACCAAAACCTTTTCACTTACCCTTATGTAATTTATATGTGTCATAATTCATTTATTATTTATATAAATTTAATTGTTGTCATGAAGGAAATTATTGTGACGTACATTTTCAGGAATAACGATCCTATCAAAACTTTTATTTAATAATTTGTTGTATTACATTAGTAATTGAACAAAACCTTTTCACTTACCCTTATGTAATTAATATTTGTCATAATTCATTGATTATTTATATATAGATTTATTGTTTTCATTAACAAATTTTCTAAAACTTTAATTTGGCACTAATTGTTTTTATTAAATGTAATTAATTACATTAGTAATTGATATTATTTTTTTTGGACTAAATGTAATTAATTACATTAGTAATTGACCAAAACCTTTTCACTTACCCTTATGTAATAATTAATATGTGTCATCATTCATTTATTATTTATATAAATTTAATTGTTGTCATTAAGGAAATTATTGTGACGTACATTTTCAGGAATAACGATCTTATCCAGAACTTTTATTTAATAATTTGTTGTATTATTATATGTGATATTTGATAATAAGATTTACTGATAATGAATGAAAATTTCATTTGACTTACAATATTTTAATCACAATGTAATACATATCACAAACCTTTCGTTTACCCATAAGTAATTATTTTTTTTCATAAATAATTCAATTTAATTTAGGCGGTAATAAATGTATTGCGGATATTACTTTTCGGATATTGTTTTTGGTTAGAGAATTATGCAAAGGCAGTAATCAAGTATGAAATTGGATTTTTACAAAAAGTTACTGTATGAAATTATGAAAAAAACAGTACATATATGTAAGCAACAAACAAAATGCAATAAGAGTAAATCAGAGCCGAATGGAAAAATTGTAAAAGCACAAACAGTTGCAACATCCTCGTAATCATATTTTGTAGCGAAGCTTCAATATAAATAAAAGCACACTCTTATGCACCCAACATCCGTGATATTTAAAGTTAACTTGGAATATATTTATATAAATAATCAACTTAATTATATTCTGAATATATATGCAAGAAATTGAAAAACAAAAACAGCTGTAACCTCTCCGTAATTATATTTTGTAAATTTCTTCAAGTTTGAATATATATAAAATCACGCGCTCATGAACACCAAATCCATTATATTTAAAGTTAACCTGAAATGTATATATAATTGGGGAGAATATTTTTAAAATAGAACGGGGAATTTTTGAATAAGACAAATTTATATAAAAAATTAACTGAAACAAAACTGTTATACCTGAAAGCGAGGGATTCGAGACGTTATCAGTGGTTTCACGTAAGGTCACCAAACAACAACAAAGGCACCTAAAAAAATTAGCACTAAAAAATTAGAACGCACAAAGAGCAAGTATACAATTGGGGAGAACATTTTTAAAATAGATGGGGAAATGTTTTAATAAGACAAAATATTCATATAAATAATCAACCAGAACAAAATTATTATACCTGAGAAATGAAAAATTGCAGAGTTGATTATTGGCCTCGCATGAATTTACTAAACCAAAACAAATGCGAAAAGATGAAATCAGCACTAAAATTAGAATCAAGGAACAACAATTGTACAACTGAAGAGAATATTTTAAAAATAGAACGGGAACTTATCTATTTAGAATCATGAAAAAACAACACATATATAAGCAACCGAACAAAATGCAATAAGAATGAATCAGAGCCGAACGCAAGAAATTGAAAAACCAAAACAGCTGTAACCTCTTCTTAATTATATTCTGCAAATTTCTTCAAGTCTGAATATATATAAAACCACACGCCCATGAACAACAAATCCATTATATTTAAAGTTAACGTGAAATGTATTTATAATTGGGGAGAATATTTTGAAAATAGAACGGGAAATTATTGAATAAGACAAATCTATATAAAAAATGAACTGAAACAAAACTGCTATACCTGAAAAGCGAGGGATTCAAAACGTGATGGGGAAATGTTTTAAAATAGAGTTTTAAAATAGATGGGGAAATGTTTTAAATGTTTTAAAATTTGGACTAAATTCACAAAATGAAGGAATTTATAGATGATGATGATGATGATGATGATGATAATAATAATAATAATAATAATAATAATAATAATAATAATAATTAAAAAAAAAAAGTTGCTTAAGCATTTAATGCCCGCCACGTGGCAAAAAATTAAATGCCTCAAGAAACCTTTTAACTTTATTTATAGATTTCATTTTCTTAATACATTTTCCCAATAAATGTGCCCAAATAAAGTGCGAAAATTAGTGTGAATAGGAGGGAGTCTTAAAATGAATGAAATTATCAAATCTGAAAATGATTAACTGTCTAATTGAAGTAGGTATAAAAAAACTATCAAAATGAAGTTATTAATAATAATGATTTAACTCACTTAGATCATTTTCTGCTGTAAATTAGGTTTTTTTTTTTTTTTTTTTTTTTTTTGCCAACGAAACATTATCCATATAAATTATCCTATTCTAAGTGCCATAGATGCTAATCTATGGGCTGTTTTATTACTATTCCTGAGGATGAACTTGAAAGCGCAACAATAGAAGTCGGCACATTCCAAGAAGATGTCCTCGATAATAGCTGACAGCTCAACCGATGGCTTAGAGATTCCAACAATCTGAGAGACTAGTTGGAGGCAGTCCGACATAATGCAGATATGTCTAACACTTTTGCTTTTAATCCATCTGATCGCGTGAAGAATAGCAACTCCTTCTGCCTTAATTGGAGATTCCGCCATAAAGGATTGAAAAGCTTCTTCCCTTTCTTCTTCGTCATTGAGAGTCCAAGTCCAACCTCCCGAGGCCCTAAAATCGCCCAGCCAACCTGCATCCACCTGCATCTTTGATGGAGCACAAACATTAGTCAGTCCAGTCTGTTTAATGATCCAAAATTCCTTTGAACCGCACAGTCTTTGCATATGTTTTTCCGAATCCTCCAATTCAGAACGGGGTGATGTCGCTAGGATTGGGATTTCAGGACTCCTATCATTAAACTCCTCTACAGAAGTTTTAGCTATCTCCCGAGTTTTTTCACTATCTTTGAGAAAGATATTAAGCTCTTTACTGGATGCCTCGTATCTTTTCCAGAATCCAAAAGTATCATTACTCCATTTCTTAAAAGTAACTCCATTCCGGAAAAGCCAAATTGAATATAAGGTGTTGAGGAAGTGAAGCAATCCAATACCGGAGTTGTCAGATTTGTTCAGATAACTAATCCAACCCATAAACCATTCTCTGAAGGGGATGTTTGCATCAGCTTCAACTCTGATGCCAATACAACTACTAGCCCAGATTCTTGTTGAAATAGGACAATCTCTGAAAAGATGTTCCAAGGTCTCAATACAATCCTCTACATTGCTTTCCGATGAGGAACTCAAATCCACAACACAAAGGGCACAATTAAAAGAACCTGGTAAATTCCTTTTCTTTCTTTCCTCTCCGATTGGTAAAGCTGAAGTCAGAATTTTCCAAGCAAAAGTTTTCCAAACTTGGGGTCCAGGGAGTTTCCAAATTTCTTTTTTCCTGATGAATTCTGGGAATCTTTCTGAACCTTTACTTGCCCTAAGTCTGTGGGTTTTAAATTTGATACTTGAGTTTATGCCCTCTATATACCCACTTTTGACACTGTAGTGGCCATCATTAGTCTTTTGCCAGACCGGTGTAATGAAGAAATCCTTTTTGGCTATGTAAATTGCTTTAATTTTTTGACACCAGTAGGGGCAGAAAATCTTGTCCAACATAACAGAGTTCCAAGAGTTGTCCTGATCAATTAAGTCATTTAATGACCAAGGTATCCCAAAATCATTGAGGATACAATCGATGCCAGTTTTAGGTACAGGGATACATCCCTGAACCCATTTATCTTGAAAAATACTTATCTTGTAGTCTGTTTTGATGTTGGATGAACTACCCCCTAGTGTCCAAGAAAGTCCTTTGTCAATGATCTTGCTTCCCCACATTATATCTCTCCAGTTGGAAGAGGACACAATATCCTCGCACCCTTTTCCATTCTGTAACCAGTTCTTCATTGATCCGAATTTCCCTTCAAACACTTTTCTGAATAAAGAATTTTCCTGGGATAATAGCCTCCAAGCTAATTTTGCCAGAGAAGCTTGATTCACCACTGAGATATCTCTAATGCCCAGTCCTCCTTCCATCTTAGGTAAAGAAAGGAATTTCGAAGCTCTCCAGTGGACTGTCCCACCAGTTCTAGTGCCCGCCCACCAAAAATGTGCTAAAAGAGAGTTTATCTTACTAGCAACACTTATCGACATTTTGAATACCGATAGAAAGAAACTTGAAAGGTTGGCAAGAACTGAGTGAATGAGAGTCAGCCTTCCTGCAGCAGATAAGAAAATTCCATTCCACGAAGAGATTCTCTTCCTAACGTTATCTATAATCATTGAGTGAGACACCTTCTTTTTATTGCTCCCAATATCCGGTATTCCAAGGTAAGCTCCTAGATCTTCACACATTTTAATATCTATGAGCAACATGCTTCTCTGAATAAAGGTTAGATTGCAATTATCACTAAAAAGGATTGAAGATTTAGCCTTGTTGATCATTTGCCCCGATAACTTGCAGTACTTCATAATAATCCTGTAAAAGTTCACCATATTAGACCAGATCCCTTTTAGGAAGAAAATTGAGTCATCTGCAAAGAAAAGATGGGAGATCAAAGGGGCCTTCTTAGCAATCTTAAATCCTTGGATACCATCACTCCCCGTCATTCCTCTTAGGTTCCTAGAGAGTATCTCCGTGCAGAGAACGAAAAGATACAAAGAAAGCGGATCCCCTTGCCTTAATCCGCATGAAGGGGAGAAAAACTTGATCGGCTCCCCATTAAGAAGAATGGAATAAGAGACAGTTGAAACACAATTGAGGATGAGGTCAACCCATTTGGAGGGGAAGTTGAGTCCAAGAAGGGCTCCTCTCAGAAAATTCCAATTAACACGGTCATATGCCTTACTCATATCTGCTTTTATGGCCACAAGTCCCACTTTTCCAGATTTCTTCTTCTTGATAGTTCTAATACATTCATCAGCTATTAATATGTTGTCAGCTATAGCTCTGCCTGGGACAAAAGCATTTTGGAATTCTCCAATAATTCTCCCCATGATGGTCTTCATTCTATTTGCGATACATTTTGTGATAATTTTCATGATCACATTGCAGAGGCTGATAGGTCTGTACTGTTCCACCTTTTCAGGGTTTGAGGTTTTCGGGATCAAAGTGATAAATGTCTTGTTCATTTCTTTAAGAATAAATCCCGAGTTAATTGTAGCTCTAACCGCTGCACAAACCTCTTTCTTGACAGTTTTCCAGTATTTCTTGTAGAATTCTCCCGGTATACCATCAGGGCCTGGGGATTTATTCGCTCCCATTTGAAAAACCGCTGTCCTTATCTCTTTGTTGGAGAAGTCACTCAATAACTCCCCCCCTTCCTTCTCAGAAACCTTTGGGCCTCCTACATAAAAAAATCTTGAGTTTTCCCTTCTGTAGCTCTCGAAGGGAGTCTCGCTTTCCTCCAATTTGAAAATTGACTCAAAATGATCCTGGAATAAATTTTTTATGCTTGACTTATCTTGACTCCAAATTCCTTGATCATCCTTTATGCAGTGGATGAAGTTGTTGTTGGATCTTCCTTTAACTGTATTGAAGAAGTATCTAGTACACATGTCACCTCCCTCCGCCCATCTAATCTTTGCTCTTTGTTTCCAATAAATGGCCGCAGCTCTGCTAAACTCTAGCAGTTCATCATGGGTCTTGTTCAGCTTCTCTGGTTTTCCTCCATTAAAGACTTCTTCAATCTCATGGTCCAACTTTGTATCAAAATCATCCCATTTTTTCAGCCATTCCTTCCTTTTATCCAGTGCACATCTCATAAGCTGCTTGTTAATTCTCTCCAGTCTTCTCATAAGGCTGAAGTTTCTTGATCCTTTAGTCGGAAGTCCCCATTCCCTCAAAACTGTATCCTTCCCTTCTTCAGTTTCCAGACACCAGATTTCCACTTTGTACGGTCTCCTCCTCTTATCTTTCGTTAAGTCTGTTGCAAAAAGAATTGGAGCATGGTCTGAGATTTGAATAGGAAAATGAATTACCCCCGAATTAGGATAATTCAAAAGCCAATCCCTTGAGTCATAAGCCTTGTCCAATCTTTCAAAGACTCTTGCTTTCCCTTCCCTCTTGTTGCTCCAAGTAAATCTTGGTCCTTTAAACGGAATATCTATAATTTGGTGTTGCATCTTCCATTTGACAAAGAAGTCTATACCTTGAATACTTCTGTTTGAAGCACTCAACTTGTCTTCAACCAAATCCACCTGATTAAAATCGCCCAACAAAAGGAATGGGAGTTCCATCTTATCTAAATACGTTCCTAAGAACTCCCATACCCCTGCCCTTAGACCTACTTTAGCTTCACCATACACTAACACCAAGTAATAAGGACAAGCTACGTTAACATTCAACAAAAGGATTACAAAATGGTGGCATTTAGCCACAAAAGAAAAGGAAGAAGAACTCTTCCACCTAACAAAAAGCCCCCCACTAGACCCAACTGCATCCATGCCATTAAAATGTTTATACCCAAAGGGGCGACAATACGACGCAACTAAATTCACATCACATTTGGTTTCACAAAAGAAAACGAAATCTAGGTCCTTATGACTACTAAGAATCGCTCTAATTTTAGAAATTGTCGGTGCGAGCGGATCCGAGAGTCCCCGACAATTCCATGCAAGACCATTTGGGAGAAGAAGATTGATCAGGTCCAATCTTCGAATCACCATTTCCTTGTTCCTGAGTGCTATCTCCTGATCTGGTGTTGCCCTTGCTCGTGTCTTCTTCTTCTTCCAAGTTGTTACCTTGTTCTGCCATCCTCAACTTCTTTCCTGGTGAGCATATACTCCCCTCAATTTGCAGCCCATCTTCTTCCTCACTATAGTCTGCCTTTCTTTTCCTGCAGCCATCATCTTCTATGATTCCTTTCAGCTTTCCAGTTTCCCTATAACTAGCAGTTGAGCTACCTTCACCAGTTAATCTAGCCCTTCTCTTTTTTTTCTGCATTTTTTCCTTTCCTAACAAAATCCACTATTTCCATATCTGGAAAGAAGTTTGGGTCCCCTAACCAATTTCCCAGATTTTTTATTGAGTCCCCCATGAGCTCCTCAATTTTCTTCAGGTCCTGCCAAGTCCTCTCTGCCATTTCAATCTCCTCCCTATCCTCTGATGTCATTTCTTCATCCATCACCTGGTCCTGAATGGGTTCAGTTTCTTGAGCATCATTTGGTGTCTGTACTACTGCAGTAGCATCAGTGGGACTGGTTTCACCTTCTCCATTACCTTGATCTTCAGCTTCCATACCTTCTTCTTCTTCAGCCTCGCCTCTTTTCACATAGTTCCAGTTGTCCCTCTCCCTAGGAGAAAAAGGCCATTCTGGAGAAGAATCAGGGGTTTCATCAGGGTCCATTCCTGCCACCCAATCACCTCCGCTATTAGCTGCTTCTATATTTGCTTCTTCTTTTGGATTTCCCATTTCATCCAGTTCCTCCTCATTAGGAATTCCATTACCTGCATCCATATTGCCAGCTTCCTCTTCACCTGCCATTGCCTCCCCTTCTCCTCCATTCTGATTTTCCTCCTCATTGTTAGCATTCTCTTCTCCCCCATTCTCTTCGTCCTCCATATTGGCATTGTCATTATTCCCATTGAAGTTTCCAGGATCATGAAATATAATAGGAAAACCTGTTGGACTTACAAAGGTTTGCGCCACTCCCTCTTCCTCATCCTCAAAAAATCCTCTGAATTCATGTGGCTCTATCCTTCTTCTCAAATTTTCTCTCATAATCCATTCTGGATTATCCACATCTTCTGCAGCTCTGTGATTCATAGCTCTTATAAAAGGGTCATCAAATTGAAAGCCATGTGGAACATGGTTTCTGTCCCCCATCACTCCTCCTGTACCATGAACCCCTTCCCTGTCAAACCTTCTTCTTATATCACCTCTGCCTTCACCCCTTAAGTCTTCCTCCCCATCAATCTCCATGTTTTCTTGATTCTGGTTTTGGTTATTGTTTTCCCCTTCTACATTGAGCCATTCTCTCATCCAAACTGGTCCATCAAAGGGAACATTCCTATTGAAAAACCTCATCCCCGGATAGATTCTTCCCCCTGGGGTTGTTCCAATTTCAAAGTCCACAAATCTATCTTCAGGTAAAGCATCCTGAATGTTCCCAAACCTTCCAGCTTCAAAATCTATCCTAGTGGTAGCAAACTCAGGTTGCTTAGGGGAAGCCCTTAAGTCCAAGTTAAACATAGAGTGATTGCTTTCCGTTTGGAATATCACAAAACCTTTAGCGACCGTTCTCGCTAACATAGCATTAACTTGAGTCGAAATCTGATTAGGTGATCCACACATCTATCTACTTTATGTCCTACCCTTCCACAGCGAACACAATATTTAAAAACCTCTTCATACTTAAATTGAACCCAAATCAAAATCCCATTCTCACAAGCCAAGAAGAAACCAGGCATGAGAGGATCCCCAATTCTAATACCCACTCGAATTCGAATGAAATCATTAACAGGTATAGCCCCCATAGGTTCAACTTGAGGTCTAATGCCCAATACATTCCCTAAAATTCTTCCTACATCATCATTTAAAAATTCAAAAGGCAGACCACAAACACGTACCCAAATGAAAGCAATTGGAAAAGTTACCGTTCTTGGGACCATCTCTCTTCTCCAATTTCTGAAGACCATGAGGCCTCCATAGAAAGAAGCCACCCCTTTCCTTAGAATGTCCCTTTTGTCCTCCTCCTCTTCGCAGAAGAAGATGAAAATATCTCTTTGTTTAAAAACTGAGATAAGTCCCCTTGAGTGCCATTTTGCTTCCACTGCCCTGTTAATATGGAATGCTTCAAAGTGCCTATAGTCCACCATCTTTCCTAAGACACATTTGCTATAGAACCTCCTTGTGTCCCCCAGTACATCAGGATTAAGGGTGAGAATAGGGCCCGCCCTAGGCAATCTCCAGGCCTCATTGAATTCTTCTGCATGTGGGTCATCCAATCTTTCCGGAATTTGTTGGTCCGGTGAAAGTCCTCCTCCCATATCTCCCAAGTCGTCTTCCTCCATATCATTATTAGGAGGGTTAATCCACCCATTGATCAACCCTCTTCTCCTATCCCTGTTTTCTTCATCTTCCGAGGAACTACTTGAAGAAGACGAAATGACTATTAGAGGAGCATTTCTGATTCTTCCTCCTCTTCTTTCAGTAATAAAACCATTTTGAAGTGGTTCCCTTCTCAAATCATCAGGGATTTCTCCATTGAGATTGTTCATTTTGATCCTCTTACGATAAGGATTATTATGAAATTTTTTTGAATTTTTTTGATTTATAGAGTAGGTAGATTTAATCCCTTCTCTCCACACTCTACCCATCCTTAAATACTACCTTTCTTACTTTCCCAAGTCTTGAAAAAACTTCAGTTTCTAGAACATAGAACCACCAATGCATGCAAGAGACTCTTCCTCTTCTATGCATGCAATCTCTGACACCCGATTTTCTGGAGTATGAGATGATTATGCCTGGTAGAAAAGCTCAATCGCCACTCCCTAGCTTTGCATGCAGCTTATAACCTTCCACACGGAATGTCTATAGTAGGCAATAATTGCCTACACAGAACTCACCGATCTTGATTGGGGAGTTTTAAACACCCTTGCTCCTTTCAATAAAAGGAAAATTGCCTTTCTCTCCACTTGAAATGATCCTAATTATCTGAATTAGGGTTTTTATGGTTTCGTTTTCTTCACCCTTTTGCTATTTCTTTTTGTTGGTTTTATTTTTTAGAGAGAGAAAGTTTCGGATCGCAACTTTTATTTTTTTTTCTCTCTCTTTTTTTTTTTTTTTTTTTTTTTTTTTACTGTAAATTAGGTTGAATTAAACTAAGTGAATTGAATTAGACTGAGATAGATATTCAAAGGATCGAGAGAAATTTTCCTTGTGACGTCACTAATCAACGACGAGTGAGTAGATACTAGATATAGCAAACCAAATGGCCTTTTGTTTTCGTTTATCCACCTAAATGAATATTATTTAAACCGTAACATATTTGTGACAGATATTACCATCACAATTAGAATCGGAGCCCTTTTGAGTAATTTGGAGCCTGTTGTGAGATATACGGAGTATTTTGGAGTCAGGATATGGATATTATACGATTACTCAATACGCCATTGGTATAGACTATCGAGTATTGACATTTGACAGTCAACACTCAAAACTCGTAGGCTACGTTACGTTACGTACGGAGTACAATACTAAAGAACCCTAATTCAACCTTTTCCCTCTCTTTTCTCAATCATCGTGTATCCTTCACTTCTTCTTCTTCTTTCGCAATCGATCAGGTAATCTCTTTTATACGGTCTATACATTTAAATTCTCATTTGGTGCTGGATGTTCTTGTAAATTTTCCTGATTGATTTCTACTCTAAGCTGCCTTTGTTCTTTGGTTTGTTTTTGCACTTGTCTCTCGTTATTCAATTAGTCGTATCAGGGTTAGCTCATAATCTACATTTGTCAAATTACTTGCGATTTTCTGGTTCATGAATTATCGATAAAGTTGATACATTTGCTTGGTGAAAAGTTTCTGTTTGCTCACTATCACATTTCGCGATTTTCGGTTACAAAATTACAGTAAAGCTTGGGGTTTATTTCTTCTGTGATTTGCATTTGCTAATTCTAATTGTATTGCTTCTCTAATTTGTTGTAGGCTTATCTATTGTGTTTCTCTAGGTTCCTTTGCAGTTCCGGGGTTTGATGAATAGGTATTAGTTCTTTCGATTATGCCGTGATTCATTTGGTTTGTGTTTGAATTTGGTGAAAGATTGAATCTTTTACTCATGTTGGTTTCTAGAATTATGTGAATCAATGGAATCTGAGATTTATACGGTATATCAGTATATGGGGTGGGGTATGGGCGTATGGCCCCTTTTGTTTCAAAATTTATGGGAACCTGTCATTGATTGATTTTGCAGTTGAAGATGTCAGACTACATGGAAGAACTTGAGAAGTATGCCTCGTATCCTCAACCTCAAGAGAATGAGAATGGGGACAATGAGGACTATAATGACTCCAAATCTATGGTATAAACATTTGTATGTTAAAAGAGTAAAGATTTATGTCCTCGAACAGTGTCGTTTTACTTTTTGCTGTCTTAAATTCAGCTGTGAAGTTTTAAGTTAGAAAAGTAGCTGCCCTCTTTTCTGTAAGAATTTTGTAAAACATGGCTCAATTCATTACTAATATCTTAAGAGATTGCAGAGGTTCTCATGACTATTGATTCCACGTTGACATGAGTACATGGCATAATTACATTTTTCTCCGTTCATCTCCTCATGGTTAAATGTCACACAATTTCTAGAGTCTATGTTTCAATGAGTTCTGATTGTTCATCATGTGATTTTGTCTTCTGTTTCGTCAGCATGATTCTGGCGATCATGAAAGGCATGCTTCAAGAAGTAGAGAAAGGGATAGAGAGAAGGGGCGAGATAGAGATAAGGAAAGAGACAGTGGCAGGGATAAGGAAAGGGATAGAGACAAGGACAGAGGAAGAGATAGAGATAAGGATAGGGAAAGAGATAGGGATAAGGAAAGAAGTCGTGATAGAGACCGTGATCGTCACAGAGATCGTCATAGGGATAGGAGTGATCGTCACAGAGATAGAGAGGATGATGATCATCATCACCGTGGGAGAAGCCGAGACCGTGACAGGTAAGAAAACCTTTGCCTGTCAATTGAATTGTTTATGTATTGCAGCCAATCGCGATGTGTCGATTTACTTATGTATCAAGTAACCATTCCCATTTTGTTATTGTCATTATATGTAATTTGTTGGTGATGAAGCTTGATTTTTTTTAAAGATTCCACTAGATGTATAATCATTTTCTTTTCTCTCCTGATTTTTCCAAGTAGTTCATAGCACATTGCCCCTTTTATGGTATGTCTGGTTGGAGGAAGGCAAGGAGAAGCGGTATCAATAACTATTTTGCTGATTTAATCAAGTTGGTTGTGTAGCATTGAGCAGTCCTTATGGTCTTTCCCATACCTCAACTAAAAATTTTCTTGACACTCGGACTACAGATGACACTGTTTCATCTTATGACTTTAACCCTTAAAATATCATCCATGGGAGAGTTTTAAGATTCAGTTGAGGTAATTATGACGTATATCTTTTACTGAAACGGTACATAAATAGTTATGATAGAGGGGTTGAGGCTTGAGACTAAACAATTTAAAACATATATGTTCAATATTTATGTTAATGATGCTTTTAGGCCATGTTTAGTAAACAGCGGATTGATATTGGCATAAGCAGATTTAAAAAGCATATTTGACTAGCAGAATCAATTGACAGTTTTGACCAGCAGATTTAATTAGCAGAATTGTTTTAATAGTGTTTGGTAATTAGCTGTTATAGATTAGCGGATTGATTAATTGATTTGTAAAATGACAAAAAAGGACATAGTTTAATTAATCAATTGGTAGAATTTGATTGGTAAAGGGGGTAATGAGGTAAAAAAAAGAAATTACAATCTGCTAAGTGAATATGCTCCTACTAGCAGCATATTGCAAATTGGCGGATTGGATTCGAATATGCCATTTCAAACTACTGTTTACCAAACACCTATATTGGCGGATTTCGTGGTCAAACATGCTAATCCATCCAAATATGCTCTTTTTTTGCGGATCCGCCGATAACCAAACACCCCCTTAATTTTTTTTTGAGCTCGAGCACGTGTAAATTGCTTGATGCCACTGTCATATCATCATCTATAGTGCAAAGTGGTATCTGGAAGACATTTAGCGACCTCTGCCCTTCCTAGATACAACCTCTTAACATGAATGTCTACGTTGATTTCTTTTATGATATTTCTGGTAGAAATTATAATGTTGTAAATTTTTTGTAATATATGACTTCATGAGTTAGATGCCTTTGTTTTCCTGTAAAGCCTCCCCGACCGCCTCCAAAAAAACTAAAAAAAAAGTAGATAGGAGTATTATATGTTATATTTGCGACATCTTTTGGAGGCTTGAAGTTGATCATGATGCTTGAGGCCGCAACTATTAATTGTTCCATGTTGTAGGCGGAGGGATCATGATCATGATAGAGATAGAGATGATAGGCGTAGACATAGGTCCCGCTCAAGGGGAAAGTCTCATCACAGATCGAGGTCACGATCTCGCTCTCGCTCCAAAAGGTTGGTTGAACCCTTTTTATTCCTTCAGCATGATTATCTAATGCACATCTCAATTCTCCTGTATTTACTGGGTTTCATGAAGGAAGTTTTGTGCCTGTAATTCTCACTCATTAGCATTTTTTTGTTAGTTCCAGACACCTTTAAATGGATTCCACATCCTGTGTAATCTGTGTAATCATTTTGTCAGTAGGCTGCTTGACAAAATTAGATCAAACTGAGCATTTGGGATATATATATATATATATATATATATATATATATATATATATATATATATATATATATATATATATATATATATATATATATATATATATATATATATATATATATGTATGTATGTATGTATGTATGGAGTATCATTTTCTGAAATCCATACTAATTTTACAGTGTGCTTTTGAACTTTTTTTGGTGGGCATCGTACTTTTGTTAATCTATACTATGATATTTATTTTGCATTGGTTGAATGCTTGCTCTGCACTGATTTGGTTTTCTTAGAAGGCTTTTTCTGCTGCTCCATGTCTTACATCCTTCTACCGCCCTTGTTATGTGATGTCTAAAGGTAATCATTAGTGTCTGTGAGTTTGCCGATACATATCTAGCAACTTGCTGACGTGCAACTGGCTTTTATGTTTCAGATTGGAAGTCAGTGTGTTGTGTGGCTGCATCTATGTTTTCAAAATCCTCACAGCTTTTGCCGTTCTGTGTTTTTTTTCTTTCTTTTTTAAATTGTTGCTTGTTGAACTTTTAACTATATATTCTGATGCCTGTTTTAGTTTTATTGTATTTTTTTGGAAGCATCCCCAATAAATGGACTTTTATATTGTTTTAATCAATGATCTTTACGATCGCCTTTTGTTTTGCTGTAACACTACAATTTTTATTTCTTTATTTTATTAACCTGTGATATTACAGCAAAAGGGTGAGCGGGTTCGACATGGCACCTCCTGCTTCGGCAATGTTAGCTACAGCTGCAGGTATATTCATGTGTCTCGCTGTTCTCTTCTATCTCCTTCTCGCCTTTTCTAGTCTATTGTTAAATTTCTGTACGTTTGGCGGAATGGGGTGGTTGGTCTTGTAAGAATGTTCGTTATCTTCAATCTAGTTTCATGACTTAGAGGGCATTTCTTCGGTATTTTAATTAGTATGTAAAATGTTCTACTTTAGCTATCTTGAAGTTGAGTTTAATCTATTATTTTCTGTGTGAAATAATTCCGGAACTGAGAGACATTGGTTTGTTCTTGTGTTTGGTGTTGTGTTTTTGTGTCTTGTCTTTTTTGCATGAGAAGGCAATGTTGGTCTTTTGCCCTACTCTGCTGACATTGGGTGTGAGCCGACTTCTCTAGCTTTTATATACAACAAGGAATCGATGGACCAGTTCGTCTTCAACCTATTGCCTGTTTTGGTAGTCTTGCAATTTCCTCCAGCACTTGCATATGATGTATTTTCCTCTCATCTTTTAATGATTAATGTGTTTGCCATGGTCAAATCAAACGACATTGATTATTGAGGATATCTGCTCTATCTTAATTCTTTTCCCTATTTACTAACAAGTAAAAGTCCTGTGCAAAAGAATGACTTATTAAGGGAGTATTATTTTAGTAATGATGATAGTTTTTACAATGACATACCGAATCATGTTAATTTTTTAGTCCCTGAATAGAAATATATTGGTCAAATTTGAAGCACATTTATTAAAATTTAATTCCAGTTAACATTGTAGGTAGTTTGGCATTAATAACAGGGCTGGGCAACAGTGAGTTTTTTTTTTGTGGACTGTGTTCGTGAGACTTTGGTTAGCCCATGTGTTTACGCGGGAAATTGTTAATGAGAGCATGACATGTGTCTTCTTTTTTAGTGGTATCTCATTTAGTATATAGAAGATCATTGAGGTCGCCTATTGTTTACGAAGAGCATTAAGACAACATTTCAATAATTTATTTACCATCTACTTTACTGGATTTTTTTCCCACTAAGAGGTTATTTGTGTCATTAGCCATGGCAAGTCAGATCACTGGAACACCTCAACCACCTACTGCATTCTTTCCTCCAAACATGTTGTCAATGACTACGGGACAGGTAGTTTCCTGCCCTGCCCTCAGTTTCACACGTTTTTTTTTTTTGTGAGACACCATTTATTCATCCTTCAATGCAATGTTTGATGTGTATTTTCCAGCTGGGAGCTCTTCCTATGATGCCTATGCAGGCCATGACCCAGCAGGTCAGTTTGTGCAGATCTTTCTTATGTTTGATTTTATTTTTTCCTTTCCCCATCCCATATTCTCTATCTTCTAGTCTGAGTTTCTTACTTTCAGGCAACGAGGCATGCTCGGCGAGTTTATGTTGGGGGGCTTCCTCCTAGTGCCAATGAACAGGTTTTTCTTGTCAGCTCATTGGATATTTTTATCTTATCAAAGTTATGTTTATTTTTGTTTGTGGGTTTGGAGTTTTTTTTAAAGCGTTTGTTGTTCTTTGCTCTTTCAAGCTTATTGTTTACGTTATTCTATCAATTTTCCATCTAGATCCACAATCATTTTTTCGGTCTTATATATGTCGATGTATTTTTTGGTCACTGAAGTATCATTTACTACTTTTTTTACCAGTCTGTTGCAACATTTTTCAGCCATGTTATGGCAGCAATAGGTGGAAATACTGCTGGACCAGGTTTGAGTTAAAGTTTTTTTTGGTAGACTAGTTTTCTTCCAAGCGGAACAAAATTTACAGAGTTTAGTTGTTTCTAATAGGTGATGCTGTCGTCAATGTCTACATAAATCATGAAAAAAAATTTGCTTTTGTGGAGATGAGATCTGTGGAGGAAGCTAGCAATGCCATGTCTTTGGATGGTATTATATTTGAGGTAGACCACATATTTGTTAATGACAGATACTTTCTTACCTGTGCGATCTTTAATTTGTTATTAGTTGTTTACTACTTATGTGTGATTGTTCAGTATGTAAAGAAGTTGAAATCTAGTTTTTGTCTTGACGGACTCTTTCCCTATCAAATGGAATGTGTTTTTACGAACGATACTAATATATGATGACGATGATGATGGCAGTGGTGGGGGTGATGGCGGCAAGTAATCTTATCAATGAACTTTTCATGTGGCATATAATTGCTCTCATTCTCCTGTTGCCTTTGTAGCACCATTTCCCTTGTCTTGGATTGACTATTTACGGGCATTGGGTAGCTAATCTATGGAGTGTTTTTATGAACCAAGAGTATTTATTATTTATAGTAAAGACCAGTTTCTATTTCCTTTTTAGATCTTTTTTTAGTCCTGCTGCTCTTGTCACTTTCTCCTTGTGGATAGTTTTTCTTTGTTCTCCTTATCATATTCCCTTCTTTCTTTATTTCTACTTTCTCTTTCTCGCAGTTCTGTACAATGTTCTCACCCAAATTCCATCTTTGAGTTAAGGCTCTGATAAATTTTTTGTCTACTCATGAATTGGCTTGATGCATTTATGCCCAACTTTATTCAGTATCGCATTTATGTTCCTCTTATACAGGGTACGCCTGTTAAGGTGAGAAGGCCCAGTGATTACAATCCTTCACTTGCTGCAACCTTGGGTCCTAGTCAACCCAGCCCCAATTTGAACCTTGCTGCTGTTGGGCTATCACCTGGCTCAACGGGCGGACTAGAGGGCCCTGATCGTATCTTTGTTGGTGGGCTACCATATTACTTCACTGAATCGCAGATTCGAGAATTGCTAGAATCCTTTGGTCCTCTTCGGGGATTTGATCTTGTTAAGGACAGAGAAACTGGGAACTCTAAAGGCTATGCCTTTTGTGTTTATTCAGATCCATCTGTCACGGATGTTGCTTGTGCAGCTTTGAATGGAATTAAAATGGGTGATAAAACACTTACTGTTAGACGTGCCAATCAGGGAACCATACAACCGAAGCCCGAGCAAGAAATTGTTTTGCAGCATGCACAGCAGCAAATTTTGTTGCAGGTATGTTTTGTTTCTTTTTCTCGTTTGAATATATGCTCGAATCTTGAGTTACAATCCGAAACGGTTAGAGCTTTCGGAATCTGCTAAGAGTTGGAGTTGGTGTATATTGAAATTAGAATGTAGAGTATACAAGAGTATGACAAGGGAAGCAGTCTACTAGATAAAGCGAACATTGAAGTGGCTGCCCACTGAAAAAATGTGGCTGCTCATCTTAAAAGTTAATGAATAAAAAGCTGTGCCTGCTTGATTTTCTCTCCTAATATCACTACTTTCCTTGCATTCACATTCTAGAAAGGCGCTTCTCTCAATTCGCTTCATCTTGTTTCAGACTTTGCTTCATTCTGTTCTTCACTTAATTTGAAGTTACATAAAATCTGTAAGTTTTTAGTTGATATACATCCCTCAGTCAAGTCAGATTAAATCTGTAATTCACGCACTCCATTACATTTTTTCTGTTCTGGACTGTGAACTCCAGCAAATTGGGTAGCTGATACACTCTGTTTCGGTACGATAGAACTTGTCTGAGGATTGGCCGGCCAAACTTTAAATTGTGTAACTGTGCTTTAGCACAAAACTTGGTTGAATTTTCTAACTTGAAACTTGTGTCCGTTGAATATATATATACTTCTTTCTGAAAGGCTGCCTATAGTTGTGGACATGTGGTTCCTCTCTTTGTCCCCAGGTATAAACCCGTGTGATACATAGTTGGTCTGGAATATCATACTCGTATTTGAAAATGGCATGTTAGATGTCACTTTTATCACACAGTACTCTGTTGGGCCGTATGCCACTGCACGTGTTACCCTATTAGGTTGGGAATGGGATATAGTAAGAAAGTAGAAGTTGCAGTAACTCCTTGCCTGTGTTGAAGGTAAGTTGAGGGATAATTGCGTAAGAAAACCCCTATAGGATAGGAGAAATTAGAGTGATAGCTGTTTATTTCGGGGCTTGAGGGACGGTATATATATGATAAAATGTGGTGTAGAGCTGTTGTCTTGATGAGGCTTGATGACTATCAGAGTTTTATATGGGTATCGGCTCATGAAAATAATTCAAGCCACCATCAGTATGTCTACCTTACTATACTGTGCCTTATTTGATATCGGTTTTCCTTGGTATGCATGATGTTGTGCAGAAGCTGATGTTTCAGCCTGGAGCTCTCCCCACCAAGGTGGTGTGCTTAACTCAAGTGGTTACTGCTGATGATCTTAAGGATGATGAAGAGTATCAAGATATACTGGTTGACATGAAAGAGGAGGGTGAAAAATTTGGTGGGTGTTTTTTGCTCTTCATCACACCTTGTACAGCAAAATATCTTGATCGCCAATTTGATCAATTGTTTTCATCTTTTGTACAAATTCAAGTAATTCAATTTGTTGATTTTTTTGATTAATTTTTGTTTTAAATACAGGTTCTTTGGCGAACATTGTCATTCCTAGACCAGGACCAAATGGAGAACTTGCACCTGGAGTTGGAAAGGTCTGTAACAACATCCCTATTCTTCATCCTGTAGTTGTTTCTTTCAGGGCAGCCTCTCCTCCCTGAGAAGCGAAAATGTGTGGTTTAGTATGATGGTTTTGTTCCATTTCATTTTTCATGTTCATATTCTCAAATGATCAGCACTCAATAGTGTGTTGCTGAGCGTCATCTGCAATTCTGACTGGTGACGTATATGGAGTTTTGGATGAGTGGAGGATTACCCTTGTGTTAGTTAAAACACGTGTCCGACTAACCTATTGTAAACCCATGCTGTAAAATGCACCATAATTGCTACTCGTACTTCACGATACTAGAAGCATGGAGAGTTTGATTTTTATAAATAATTTTGTTGGTCCAGATCACAAGGGATAACACTCTCGCTTTCCTAGGTAGGGAATTGGGAGGATCCCGTGTTAAGTTGGATCTTCCTCACTATTATAGACTAACTGATAGCTACGTAGCTACTGGAGTACATAGCATTACCTGATATAAAAGGTTGTACTGTACAACAACTTTAATGTCACTGAATTTGATGGTCGGTTAATTCTTACTCCAACTGTTTCCTCTATAAAATCACAGGTGTTTTTAGAGTATGCGGACACTGATGGTTCATCCAAAGCTCGAACTGGAATGAACGGCAGAAAGTTTGGAGGAAACCATGTGGTGGCTGTATTTTATCCTGAAAACAAGTTTGCTGAGGGTGACTACGATGGATAGAGGATAGCGTGTACTTTTCCTCCGATAGTGTACCATCATACTTTGTAGTCTCCAGTCTAGGCTTTATTAGATCCTTTTTGTGAGCAAAAACCCAAAGGCGGTCATGCCTGAATGTATTGTCCTTCAGAGTTCATTCATACAACTACGGATGACAATGGATCCCGGATCCTGGGATCCAGAACATAGTCAAATGTGGTTCGCAATATATTGTATCTTGAGGATATGGATGTGCATCTTAGTCGATGTGTAAAAATAGTTCCGGATATTGACCCCTTTGTCGAGATCTAGTTACTACCCTTGGACTTTTTTTTTATTACAGTACTCCGTATTATTTTTCTTTTGAAAAATAAAAATTACTCCTATGTTCAAAGAATGGTTAAGCTGTATAGCATTTTATTTATCATATATTTTCAAATGTATCTATTTTCTCTTCAACTATTTTCCGTTGAAAATTATTCCCTTCTATCTAATCCAAAGCTTACGCTTATGATAAATAAACGGAACATTTAATCCAAAACTCTCCTTTTTGAGATAAGATTTTAGTATTTTACCCAATAATCCTCGTATCTTTCCTCAATTTACAAAAATTGTTAATCTTTTAGCTACTGATTTTGAGTGAGGATCCAATATTTACCCTAGACAAATAAGCTTTCCATTTTCATTATAACATTTGCATTTGGTTTATGTTTAAATCAATTAATCAACTATACTAATGATATATTTATTTGTTAAAATTAGGCATTAGTAAGACACAGGACAATACGCCTGGAGCTGAAGGAAGCAGAATGCCAGTATATCATATGTCTAAACCAAAACCAAACCCAAACCCAAACCAGCCCTACATATTAATTGTTACATACTGTCACAGCTTTACATAAATGCATTCCTGAGAGTATACTTTTGATAATATATGTTCTCAATGTTGACTTCATATCTTATACTCCCTCCGATTCAGAATGATCTTCCCTTTTCATTAATACTCCCTCCGTTTCTATGATATCTTCCACCTTAAAAGTGACACATTTCTTAAGAAAAACAAAGAAAAACACATTTCTTAACAAAAACAAAGAAAAACAATAAAATAAGTAAAAGTAGAGAGAGTAAAGTAAGTGGGCCACCTAGATAAGAGAGAAGTGTGATAGAAAAAAGGAAAGTGGAAGAAATCAAAGAAATGATTGAAAAAGGAAATGTGGAAGATATCAAAGAAATAGAGGGAGTATAGGTAAGGTATATTTTAATCAAAGGGAAGATCATTCTGAATCGGAGATAGTATCTATCTTATCTCATCTGTGTTCTTCTCTCCGCCCACTTGGTTTTCTTTATTAGTTCCTATTATGACTTGGTCTCTTTATATAAGAATCTATATGATTAATTAACTTTCCTTCTTTTGGGCTGGGACTGGGTTGGTTGGTTGGTGTCAAAATCATAAGAGGCATGAATATTGTTGCTTTACTCGACTAATAAACAAAAAAAACATACTCTGTAAGAGACGGTATCTCAATAGTTACACTTGCACAAATGGAATAGAAGTCTTAGTCTTGATCGGAATTACGTTGTTCTTAGATCATTCTTACTACAGTTGCTGGATCACAATTTCGAAATACAACTGATTCCACGTAGAAATTGGTCGTAGATGTGGTTCAATTTTATTCGATTGTAAAGAGAGTTACAAGGTCATGACTTATAAATACAACTACTATTTTACCAACTAAGCACGTTGATGTCTGTATGGTAAAATTTGAAGTGAGGGTGACATACAGTATGTGGTTGAATGAGACAATCCATCCCTTTAAAAAACATTGCCTACATACTCTTCAACCTTTACCAGTTACATACTTCACCATCCATGTAGAGTACTTAATTAAGCATTTGATAGATCAGATCAAAGCGTACTACGAATCCAAGCTAAGTTATGGTGATGAGCTCTGAGGCATTCATCATATGCAGTAGCTCACTGCTATTACTAATATTCACCATGGTGGATTCTACGGCCATCACAGTTGGGGGCGACGACCGCTGGAGCGACAGCACTAACTACGTTTCATGGGCTGACCAATTCAATTTTACTGTTGGCGACGTTCTTGGTACTTCTTTTCTCTTCATCTATACATTCATCATCTACTGCATTTTGCATTTTTGTTCTCTGCTGTTTCTCAGATTCATTTGTACCCAACAAAGTCAACTATTTGATGAAACATGTGTGCCTGCCTACTAGGATATAAATAGTACTCCGTATCCGTATAATAATTGAGTTTCAACCATCACCTTTAACATACTCACTGTTGCCTGTTGGTGGCGTGCTGTAATCGTGAAATTTAAGCACGTGGTAGACTGGTAGGGTGGGGGGCTTCTGCACTAACCACCCTCATATATAAGGTTGATTGTACAACATACGGAGTAGAAAACTACAACATCTAAAGTCCTAACTTTCATACCCAAGATGTCTTAGCCTAGTAGTTAAGACTAGGTACCCTACGTGCGCTCTTTACCGAACCAAAAAAAAGGTCCTAATTTTCATTTTGATATGTTCAGCAAACATGAATTCTAGGCCAATACGACGGGTTCACTTGTTGATGATAAGTTAGGTCGATAATCTGAAATTAGGCATAACTTATTTGCAGTCGGACGAGGACTACTTATACCTGATTTTGGTTAATGAGGGGGATGTGTGCTCTTTTTTTTGATCGAGTATGGTGTGTAACTTATGCACAAATAATTGACAGCATTTACAATAATGTTATGTTGCAGTATTTAGTTACACACCAGGAAAACATAATGTATATGAAGTGACGAAGGCAACGTATCAATCCTGCAATACAACCACTGGAGTCGATGCCAAATACACTAGTGGTGATGATCAAATTGTGCTCAAAGAGGCCAAGCAATACTGGTTCATCTGCACTATCGACAATCATTGTCAAGTCGGGATGAAACTTTCTGTAAATGTTTCAGACGCTCCCACAATACTTACATACCCATCACCTGCACCGGCTATTACCCAGAATGCTGCACCGCCTATTAGCGAGAATAACTCTGCACCTAGGAAGCTCACTACTGCTGCCATCATCTTCTTCGTTGCTGCTGGATTTTTGTCCATTCTGACATTCATTGGTTGATTCTTCTTCATTATACTGCGAGCTTAGATTTTTGTGATTGTATACTACATAGGATTGTTGTTTTTGGAGTTTGTTTGCTGATTGATTTATGGTACATTAACCGTACAGTTTTATACAAGAATTTGCGTTACACCCTAGAGAAATCTGAGAACTGAGGTATGAATGAGTGAGGGAGAAGGTTTCGACACATCGCTTTATGCCTTTGCTAGGCTTTAGATGTTTTTTTGGCTGCATTCTGTTCTTTTGATTGGCAGTTGAAAAAAGAAGTAGAAATTGAGCTGGATGTTTTAGAATGAGACAAGCCTATTTCATCCTTTCGGCTAAGTAGCTCATTAACAATGAAAAAGTAGGATGTGATGCCTCGAGGCGGACAAGATATCGGCTACTTTATTTACTTAACAATAATACCAAAAAAGTAGGACATGATTAGAGATGGAAGTTGGCACGACACAACATACCATGGACTGATATTTGAGAAAGAATACTGAGCCTAACATAGACATGACATAACCCACATGGACACGACATACTTTGACATATGCAAAGAAATAAGGTAAAAGTAGCCCAATTGCTTGGGCACGCCATGCCCTAGGCTGCCACTTCCTTTTCACCGCCATGGCACAACACAGCATGGCACGTAGTCCATCTTTCTGTGACTGGGACGTGCCGTTTTCTTGTCCTGAACGGCCTACTTCTAGTTTTATCTGTAGACACGTTGGCTCAAGGTGGACATGAAATCGGCTACTTTATTGACCTAACCATAGCGATGAACCATGTCCTATCGACAAGTCTTTACAGCCAGAAAATTGGACAAATCTACTATGGACCCGGCTTGAAGAATCCCCAATTCATTGAGGGGCCAACTAACTATCTGTATATATTCTGGATTTGTGTAGTTATCTATTCCTTAGTGTTGGTTTGCAACTTCCATCGTCATGCCAGGGTTTCTCCATATGACTTTCTGAGGTCAAATTTGTAAACTTTTAGTATTACTAGGATGTCTTCGACGAAACAATATACTGTACTATATGTCCTGTCCTGTCTTGTCGTAAGTTTCATGTTTTATTTGAAATCGTGATTCGTGGGGATTTGATTTCTAACCACCTTCTATCAAATCCGAAAACATGTGGCTGGAGCTACTGGAAAGACAATGATTGACACCAATAATAGCACTTGATTTAAGAATAGCAACACAAATTGATGATGCTAACTCAGTTATTTAGGCAAATAACCAAGAATTAGGAGTACAACATAGGGGCTAGAATTTATAAAAAAAAGTAACAACTGCACACAACAAATCACAAAACCAGTAAATCCATGAATTTTGATGGATGTTTGATGAAATAACTAGAGGGATGCATTGCTACGAAAAGAACCAAGAGCCTTGTATGCTCCTGCCCTCAAGATGTACTGATGGTATGCTGCCGCCGCCAATGCTCCCACAAACGGTCCGACCCAGAATATCCACTGCACACACATTTCATCATTTATTAGACCGTCTCACACAAGACTTATTACTTCCTACCCTTTCGAGGGCTTATAATGAATCAAAAGTCGAGAACCAATTAATATACCTGATCGTCCCAAATCTTCTTGTTGTTGTAGATAACAGCCGCGCCGAAGCTCCTAGCAGGGTTGATACCAGTGCCAGTAATAGGAATAGTAGCCAAGTGAACCATGAAGACAGCGAACCCAATTGGCAAGGGAGCCAAGACGGGGACGTGTGAATCGCGCGCGCTTCTTTTGGGGTCAGTGGCTGAGAACACAGTGTAGACCAACACAAATGTACCGATTATCTCAGCACCGAGGGCAGTCCCCTTGGAGTAGCCGTCAGCTACTGAATTGGCACCACCGCCGAGGCCGTTGTAGGAACTCTTCATGAAGGCCTTCACTAGACCCACCCCACATATGGCTCCCAAACATTGGGATATCATGTAGGATACTGCCCTTATTAAGGACACTTTCCTTGCTAGGAACAGTCCAAATGTTACTGCTGGGTTTATGTGTCCACCTGTATTCAATGAAGAGCGCACTTAGTCGCATTACAATATATGAGAATTCGACCATCGACTCTGAGACATACTGTCCAGGGTACCTGGTCTTAAGCAGGGACCTAGTTCAAGTCTCGAAGTGCTAGCAAGACTTAATACTAAAAAAATAAAATTGCATCCAACATGGTTCAAACCCATGATCTATCAAGAGGTGAAACCACCCCACTACAAACCATTACATACATAATATCTTATACTCCCTCCGTCCACTATTTATCGCCCCACTCCATTAAAATACTCCTCACATATATTCATGGAGTGGGGGAGTATTTTTGTATATAGAGTAAATCTTCAGGAAGAGAATTATGAGGCCCAATGAATTTGGAGGCTCGTCTTGAACCCCCTATAAGCCGTCGCTAGACTAAGACATGTTGGGTAGGAGAGTTAAGTAGATGAGAGTGTAGGGAAGTAACTAACCAGAGATACCGGCAGTGCAGTAAACAAGGATGAAGATCATGCCACCGAAAGCCCAGGCGATACCAAGAAGGCCAACACCGCCGCAAGCGTCGGTCTGCTTCTTGTGGCCAATGACAGTGGCGACAGTGATGTAGAGGAAGAGAAGAGTGGCTATGAACTCGGCTATAAGGGCCCTGTAGAATGACCATAGCTTCAGCTCACCCATGTCCAGAAATGGTGCTGGTGGTGGGTCCACATAGTCCTTTCCATGGTGTTGCGCCACTTCTACTTCATGCCCTCCTTCCTCCACTCCCTTTCCCATTATTCTTTATTTTCAACCTAGCTTAATAAAACACTCGCTCTAAGATTATTCAAGCTTTGATTTTTTGTGGTGGAGTGGAATGAAAGGGGTGTGTTGTGTGTCACGGGTTTTTATAAGGGGAGTTGGGTTGTACGTAGTACTCTATTAGACAGGCTGACATGTACAGTGGTGGCTGTTTATGTTTGTTTATTAGCTTATGAGTTTTGATGCACAACGTTATATAATTACAAAACTAAAATAATGTGGATCGGATAATATTTTTCAAGTTCAAATGGACCGAATTTTTGGTGCTCTTTTATTATTAATGAAGTTGGTGGAGCAGAGTGTGTACATGTTATGATAAGTCCCATTATAAAATAAAACCTTGATTAATAACGACTATCATAAGTTCACAACAGCCGATGTGCGTGATGTATTTCGTGATACTACTACTGCAGTATGTACAGGCTGCATAAGGTTGGCATTCTGGGAAAGTTTATGCTTGACGATGGATGGAGTGAGTAATCGGTCAATCCCGTTCCTTTGAAAAAAACAACCTTGACTAACATTCTACGGAGTAATTTCATTGGAGGCTGAGGAAATAAAGAGTGGTTGGAGAAACATGTTAATGTAAATTAGTGGAGAAAGAGAAGCATGAGCATTGAGCAATAATAAAATAACACAAATTCTTATTTGTGACGGAGATATTCATCTCAAATATATAATGGATCAAATAGATACTAAATAGATAGAATAAGACAAAAATATAATTGATGGGACCTAGGTCAACAATTTTCCTTCTCTCCTCGAGTGTCACTTACTTGATCCGTTCTAATCTTACAACAGATATATCCGTCACAAGGGAGACCAATTGATAAAAGAATGGAAGACAGCGAGATGAAGTGAGTAATTGAGTATGTGACTTGTATGAGTCAATGATAGGGGATTTTGGGAGTGATTCTGTTGTAAATGGTCAGCCTGGCCCTGACATACAACATTACAAGTTACAACCAAGTCTAGCCCACAAATGACAAATGTGCCGCCCACTTTTATTTTTCGTTATCCTTTCACTTGCTTCATTTTTGTAACCACGTTCTACTCACTACCTTAATTTATAAATTTAAGTTTTTTTTATCATCACCTGGGCTTTATTTATCGAAATTACTTTTTTCTAACGAGTATTTACTCAATCCTAACGAATTTTTCTGTATTTTTCCACTTTTATCCTTTTCATAAACTCTTAGCCTTTCATACAAGATTCATTTTGTCTCATCTTTGCTTTTATCGGTGTACATAATCAATTGACGTTTCCGAATTCGATTAAAGATTCTAATCCGACTATTAGCGACGTAATATCGATTACTTATTCACTTAATTAATGTATTTATTATTGTTTAATTAATAATTATTTGAACTTAATCTTTTAGGGTTAAAATTTAGGATTTTATATGTAAATGAAAAAAAAAAATTATATTATTGTAAATATAAAACTATGATATACTGTAGTTTATATAAAATATATATAAACATTTAGAAAAATTAAGTTAAAAAAGAGAAGAAGAAATTTGAAATACGCTAACTACCGCCAGCATCCCACCCACCACCCTCACACACCAACCCACTCACCACCACCGAGACTGACCCGACCTGACCACCTCACTCACCCAAACTGGCCCAATCACACCCGCGGCCACCCAGATCCACCCACCACAACCGGACCTCAGCCGCTCCACCACACCGACCGCTCTCGACTGGATAGAGTTTGGTACTGTGTAGGGTTCCAATGCTTGTGTTTTGGATGTTGGTTGTTCACAGAATCACGGTAGGTTAATGGGAGATTGGATTTGGGAATTTTTTTTAGAGAGAATAAGAAATAAGTTTTGAGAGTGGTGTGAAATGACAAGGGTAAATCGGTATCGTTAGGATTGAGTAAAACCTCGTTAGAAAAAAACACGACCCTTATTTATTCAATAAGTTTTGTTTATTTGTCTTTATCTATTTGAATGAGAATTATCCAACACGTCAAAAATTTATGATTGATATTCTCGTTATAAACAAGAATTTGTCTTATTTATTACTCTCATGCTAATTTTATTGTCCCTTTTTTCTGCATTTACAATTTTGCATATCCCGTATAAATTTTTCCACTTTTGAACATAGTAAACTGGGATTTTTTTTTTTTTTTTCTAAAATGTTCCCTACGGGTTGACGGGCACATCTTCAAAGATTAATTAAGGAAAAACTTACAAGATTAATCTGGTAATTATTGGTTTAGATAACAATTTCTCAATACATATTATTGTTGCAAATCTTCCCTTGATTAATCTCTTAACATATGTTCCAGAGACACATTTTAGAAAAACCCTAGTAAATAAAAGAAGAGTGAATTTCTTGTATTATTCTAGTTTTTATTAAAGGGTCGCACTCCGTATTATAAATCTAGTTACAACCTTTCCATACCATATTACTTCATAAATTTAATATTTCCTCCGGTTTTCTTTTATCTTCGCATTTGAATATAATACACCACTCATATATTGAACAAATGAGAAGATAAAACAAAACTGGAGGAAGTAATAAAAAATATAAGTGATATCCTGTTGGAGTTTTAAATACCTCGCAAGCGTACGATGTAATCGTAGCACAATAGAGGGTCGATCCCACAAGGAGCAAAGTGATGCCTAGTTGTATTTACCCTAAATGTTTATCTAAGTCGATAGAAGTGATTGATGGTAGACTAAAACTAGATTAATAAGTGATAACTAATATGGAGAATGACTAAAAGAAAATTAAAGCTAAAATAAACTAAGATGACTAAAGTAGTAACGATTGATCAAGAATAAAAAGGACTAGGGAACGATGTCGCTTCAATTCACCTAAATCGTACCAAGGTATATCAAGTATCGACGGAATTGGGATCAAGGGCGAAGTTGTATGCGTTTAGGTCGGCCACCTCCCTCCCGGGTTCGTGTCCGGCTTAATTTCCCGTTTACCTCCCTCCCGGGTTCGTAAGACGGAATCCCTAAGTCAAATCCGAGGGTCACTCCCGTGATAAACCCCAAACCGACTCAAGTCAAAAAGGTACGTATACTAGTGTGAAGGATACCACGCTAGACACCACTCCCGTGTTCGATCTAGTACGGTAAGGCAAGATAGAGGGGTCAAACCGGTTACCCATCCTAATCGACTCCCATCGATGACCAAGGGATTAGGACCGTCTCAAACCCCTAAACCAAGATAATCCAAAATCCCTAACACCACTTCACCCAATTACCCAATTCAATCAATACAAAACATACAAGGGGCACAATTTAGGCGAATTTAGGCTTCATCGACCCCTAGTGGGTGACTACTCACTAATCATGACTAAATTGATGGAATTAAGTATAAAGGTGGAGTCTTTAACTATGAACATTGTTGTAAATTGAATTATACTACCAATTATAATAAAGAGGTCAAATTGGAATAATCTAATTGAGGGTTCCTAATACTAACATGAAATTCATAAACATGAACCAAGTGAGAGAAACTAAATTAATATCAAACTATAGTAATAAACAAAGAAAAGGGAAGACTAAGATGAACTAACAACAATTTAACAAGAAAAACTAGAAATTAACTAGTAAAGCTAAGATCTTGAAGAAACAAAGAAAAATCAAAACTAGAGTAACAAAAATGAGAAGATAACAAAATTAAAGCAAGGAGAAGTAAAAATTACCCACTTAAAGAGGATGGAGAGATTAAGAAGAAGAAATGATAATAATCATAAAAAAAACTTGAATCTTTGACAATGAGGAAGATGAAGATCTTCAAAGCTACAAACCCTCTCTAAAACCCCAAATAATTCAAATGTATGACTTGTGTAATAGAAATTTTCAGCTCTATAAAGAAAATGATAAAAACGGATATTTATAGTTCTAATTAGGTTACACAAAACCGGGCCAAAAACAGGGGAAAAAAACAGAGCCGGACTTGCGCACGGTCGGACCGTTACGCACGGTCCGATACGCACGGTCCCTTCTTCCTGCTTGGGTTACGCACGGTGGATCGTGCGTAACTCGATCTTCCGTTATTTTCCCTTTATGGTCCTCTATGCGCTTGTCTAGGCTCGAACTCGGGTCACTTGCTCCCTTTTACTCGGGCGTGCTCGATTTCATCGTTTTTGACACGAAAATGCCTAAAAACAAGTGACAAACACAAGAAAACCGAGTAATACAAAATATAGCCAAAACGAGCCAAAATGCCTAAGAAAACACGATTAATCGAGGCTAAATAAACGTCAAAGTAGTGTGAAAATACGGTCAATAACGGAGTTATCAACCTCCCCACACTAGACATTTACTCGTCCTCGAGTAAACGCGACAAAGGCAAAGACAAACACCTAGGACAAAAAGGAGTGAATGCACAATATAAGCATCCCTCAATCACTAAAATATCACTAACCGCATGAGTATTAGCGCACTCAACGCCCCTTCAACTCACAACGATATACCATGAGGATAAGCATGCCGTTGCAAGGCAAGTTGGGTCTTGCACAAAACTTTTGACACAAACAATCAATTAAGCACACAAATACATGACATGTTTGCATCACAAAAAGGAGAACACCGTCACCCTCATCAAGACGGCGGGGAAAAACACTAATCATCCACCTATTATGAAAACTAACATTCTCAAACTAGTTAACCTGCAAGACATGGGCAAAAATCTAATACTATAGCTATAAATTACTATGAATATCGATAATCTAGCGAATTTCCTCCCAACCTTCCAAATAAACTACAAGAGGGCGTAAGATGGCGTGGAAAGGTAGAACCGTGGCGTTATAAAACACTGTAGGTAAGTGTGCCTCGACCTCTTTATAAAATAAAGAGAAGGGTCGTCCCAAAACTCACTATGACCAAATAATCCAAGTAGAAAGGAGATAGAAAAATAATAGTTCCAATGACCGGTTCACCACTGCTATCTTCCTTCCTTAGGAACTCGGTCCCTCGGTAGGCCCTTCACGATGGCTCCCCAAATCAACGGAAAATTTATTTATTTTGATGTGTGGTGATCTTTCTTCGATTTTCATAGTTTTTCATTTCTTTCTTTCTCCCCCTTGTTTTCTTTTCAATTTCTTCTTTTTCTTTGTTTCTTTTTCGATTTTTTTTCTTCTTTTTTCTATTTTTCTTTTCTTTTCTCTTTTTTTTTCTTTTTTTTTTCCTTTTTTTTTTTTCGAAGTGGGGAGAACATTACACATTAGAATCACCAATAAGCAAAAAGCAAAAATTATTGTGGAAAGTATTTGTGATTTTTGATAGATAATCTTGGATTATAAAAGCGGTCACAATGAATAATGGTCACCTAGGGACACGAGGCACGGTAACCAAGGAGTTTTCACACCACGGGGGATCAAAATGGTCAAGTGCAAACCCCCGAGTAATCTATTTGGTAGGAAGGGTGGACCTAAGCTAGAATGTCGATAAACCAAGTATTTTAAAGCTATTCTACTAGATTCGAGTCCTACATCAAGGTAAGTAAAACTAATAAGAAAATGTAGGCTTCCAACATAAGCTTCAAGACTAGGTTTTCGAAAATATTTACACTACCCTAAGGCACACTAAACTAGACCCTAAACACACGAAAATAAAGAAAACAAATAAAACAAAACACGAATGAGTCAATTTCCACAAGTAAGCAAACAACCAACAACCCAAATGTTCATCCAAGAACCTCCAATACAATCAAAATCCCATCCTCCTTCAACAAATACAAGGAAAAAGGAATAAGGTGAAAAGAATATACCGGAGCGGTCTTCATCCATCTACCTCGAATTTTGATTTTTTTTGCGTCCGGCGGGTTATTTACCTACACAAGGGAAAAAGAGGAAACAACACAAAAACAAATATATGTACACAAGCTACACTAAATTAAACTAGACACACTAAAAAACTAGAAACAAAATCTTTTTGGATTTTTGAGATTTTTGAAATTTTTATGGTTTTTAAATTTTTGAAGAGAACTAAGCTAAGACTCCTCCCCACGCTTGAACCTTGCATTGTCCTCAATGCAAAATGCAAGATGGAAAGTAGTAGGAAAATAGAAAGAGTTAGGGAAAAGACTAAGGGAAAATAAAATAAAATAAAAAAAAAAAAAAAAAAAAAAAAAAAAACTAAGAAAATCTAAGAGAAAATGAAAGAAAATAAAGTAAATAATTAAAAATTTGGATTTTCAAGTGGTGCTTTAGTGTAATCAAATCACTAAAGCACCGGGAGCAAACATTTGGATTTTTCAAAAATGGATTTTTGGTGTAATCACGTCACCAAAAATCCGGGAGCAAACATTTGGATTTTTCAAATGGATCTTTGGTGTAATCACGTCACCAAAAATCCGGGAGCAAACATTTGGATTTTTCAAAAATGGATTTTTGGTGTAATCACGTCACCAAAAATCCGGGAGCAATATCTTACTCTCATCATTCCTCACTAACAACATACCAAGGTTTCACCACACAAAATTTTACCACCCGAAATTTTTCCACACAAAAATCTACCACATCCTCTAGCATAAACCTTTTCCCAACATCACTACACTCACCTTCCCATGCACATCACCGCTCTCACCCACATCACCACTCTCACCCACCTCTTATCTTTCAAAAACGACCACTCTACTCCTCAACGATCACTGGCACAACCTAAAGCCACCTCCCCACACTAAAACCTAATCATGAAGTTCATTGGGGAGGGGGGTAACGAGAAAAGAAGCTATCGAAAAAGGAATTTACCGAATTCTCAATTCGGTTAATCGATCCCATTGCTTCCTCATGTTGTTGTCGGGACGTTGTACGGAGTTCCTCGATGGACCTACGGTTCTCCTCATGGTTTGAGGTCACAAGGTCCGAAAGTGAGGAGATTTGGGCACTAAAGGCGGACATGTCCCAAGGGGCATAACCCGGTTGTTGGTAACCTTGCCCAAATCCAAATGGTGGTGGTTGGCCATAGCCGAATTGTTGACCGGCATTCGACGAAGATGGGCCGGGTTGATGGAAAGATGGGCGAGGTGGCTCTAGGATTCGACCCTCCTCTTCCTCCTCAATGTCCTCGGTCTCGTAAATAGTGCGGGAGGGGTCGTGGCCGTAGTTGGCCGGGTGCCAATTGGCATTAATGTTCCCACGAGTGTATTCATTCATTCGAAGAGGCATTCCCCAATTTTTCCGTCTATGGATTGTGACATGAGGTGGATCCGGGAGTAAGATGGATCGGAGAGGGGTTATGAAGAATCGAATTCGGGTTATCCCTTCAATTGAGACGGTTTTGATGGTGGCCCAAAGATAATCAAGGTCAATATAGGTTCCACCTAAGGCTCGAGGCTCCGGTTCTCGGTTCATGCCTAATCCTTGGGCTATCAAGGTCACTAGGCCACCACCCACCACCGTTGGAGGGTTGCTAAGGTTCATGGAGTAGAGGTGCATGATGACGGCCTTAGTAAAATCCACGGATAGGGGCCGATGGGTCAAGACCTCCATAAGCGATTGACACGCTATAGCACTAACCCGGTGGTGGGATTCATACGGGCCTATGAGGATATTCGAGAAAAGGCGCAATACGTAACGAAGAACGGGATTCTTCACCTCACTAAGGGTTGTAGCCCTAGCCTCATAAGCTTTACCGCTCCTAGATATCTCCTCCCAAAACTCTTCCCTTTCTTTAAGCACGGCGGATTTTCGGGAGGCCTTTCCCGGGGCAAGGTGGATGAAATTAATGCCGAGCATTCGGGCCAATTGGTCCAAACTCAAGGTAATTTCGTTATCTAAGATTTGGAATGTTATGGTAGGATTTGGACCCGAGGTCTCGGTCGAGAGTGTAGCAATGAATTCACATGTCAAGGATTGGTAGGAATAGGCATGCATAAATCCAATCGGACAATTAAACCTAGTGAGCAAAACTTCTAATTCACTATCAATTCCCATAGCCATGGTGGTTTCTCGGTGAAAAAACCGAGTTGGGTCAAATGGTAATTTTAGAAGTGCCTTGTATTTAGCTCGTTGTTTTTCGGTGCGGAAACTCACATTTTCATGCTTATATTTGTGTTGATTCACAGGTTGTCGAATTAGGACGGGATTTGAAGAAGAAGAAGGAGCATCCATACCTGATGAAAACGGTCTTTTTGGGGCCATTGATGGATGCTAGCTTGATGATCAGACGAATAAATTCGCTTCTAGCCCGTCTTCAATCCGTGTCCAACCCAAAAAGTGCCCGGAATCAATCGATGAGGGTCTCAAAATGTTTAGCACGGTTAAAATAGCCGTTCTTCAAAAGATGGGTTCAATTGAAGGTGTAAAAATGGCTAAAATAACAGATCTAGGAATTCGGTGTGGTGAACTTTTGATGTTTATTCTTGGTTTTGCATGTTATGGAGTGAAGAGGAAGTGATAAGGGAGAGAATGGTGCAAAAATTGGGAGATTTGGCTTGATTTTGAAGGATTTATGAGAAAATTTGGGTGAAGGTATAATGGGGGTTTAATGGAGGTGGTTGAAGGTATGAAGATGTGAATTGGGGAAGATGAAGATTGGTTTAAAGGGGAGGTGTTTGTTGTGGGAGGTATGAAGGTGTTTGTCGTGCAAAATGTTTTTTTTTTTTTTTAAAAAAAAAAATTACGCACGGTCATTGGGTTACGCACGGTGAGTTGCGCACGGTGCCTCCTTCCTGTAAGAGTTGCGCACGGTGCATCGTGCGTAACTCATTTTCCCCTTGTTTTCTCATTTTTCCGATTTTTGGCCCTCCAAATCCATCCCAAGCTGCACCAAACCCTTAATCAGGCTCCAAAGACGATGTACTTCGTCTCAAAAGTGCTCCTTCAAGAAAATCCAAAAAGGGAGGAAAATGTCAAGTATCGGGGTTGCCTCCCTCGAAGCGCCTTTGTTTAAGGTCGTTGGCTCGACCGAATGAAGTAGATAAGAATATACAACAACAATGTCTTTATGAATGAGATTAGTTGAACTTGAGCGAAGCGATTTCTCTTTGGATCGGTTGGCCGACGAAATAGTGCTTGAGTCGGCTACCATTGACTTTGAACGTTTCCTCGTTCCCCTTGATCTCCACTGAGCCATAAGGGAATACTTTCATGACCTTGAACGGTCCCGACCATCTCGACTTTAGCTTCCCCGGGAATAGCCTCAATCTTGAATTGAAGAGGAGAACTAACTCGCCTTCTTTGAATTCCCTTCGTACCAAGTTCTTGTCATGGAACTTTTTGGTCTTCTCTTTGTAGATCTTTGCATTCTCATATGCATGGAGGCGGAATTCATCGAGCTCATTTAGGTCGAGTAATCTCTTCTCGCCCGCTTTCTTCATATCCAAGTTTAGGTGCTTGATAGCCCAATATGCATTGTGTTCCAACTCGACGGGAAGATGACAAGCTTTCCCGTATATGAGACGGAAAGGGGAAGTTCCGATAGGAGTCTTGAAGGCCGTGCGATAGGCCCATAGAGCTTCATCAATTCTTAACGCCCAATCTTTCCTTGACCGGTTGACCGTTTTTTCGAGAATCGCCTTGATTTCGCGATTTGAAATTTCCGCTTGTCCATTTGTTTGCGGATGATATGCAAGGCTCTTCTTGTGTTGGATTCCATACTTCTTTAGAACGGTGGCCAATGTCTTCTCAAGAAAATGTGTGCCCCTATCGCTAATTAAGACCCTCGGGACTCCAAATCTCGGAAATATCGTCTTAATCAAAAGCTTCATTACCGATTTTGCATCACATGTCTTCGTGGGGATTGCCTCCACCCACTTACTCACATAATCCACCGCCACAAGGATATACTCGTTTCCACAAGAGGAGGGGAAAGGACCTTGATAATCTATTCCCCACACATCGAAGATCTCGACCTCGAGCATATATTGTAGCGGCATCTCATGTCGCCTTGATATGTTCCCGCTCCTTTGACATTTGTCACAACTCTTGACGTAGTCGGCTACGTCATGGTAGATGGTGGGCCAATAAAATCCACATTGTAGGATCTTGGCGGAAGTTTTCATCGAGCTCGCGTGGCCGCCACAAGGCATGTCGTGACAATGCATTATAATGGACTTAGTTTCTTCGTAGGGTACACATCTTCGGATTAGACCATCGGCGCATGTTTTGTATAAATTGGGATCATCCCAATGGAAATGCTTCACATCATGGAAGAACTTCTTCTTCTTGTGAGAGTCGTAGTCTTGGGGCACAATTCCCGACACAATATAGTTCACGTAATCGGCATACCATGGAAATTCCACCATTGAAAGAGCTAGTAGGTGGTCATCTCGAAGAGAATCGTCAATGGGAATGTCCGGATCACGGTCATCGATCACTAAACGAGATAAATGGTCGGCGACCACGTTTTCCGTTCCTTTCTTGTCCCGGACCTCAATATCGAACTCTTGGAGTAGTAGAACCCACCGGAGCAAGCGAGCTTTAGAATCCTTCTTCGCCATGAGATACTTCAAGGCCGAATGGTCGGTGTGGACAATAACTTTTGATCCCACAAGGTAGGATCGAAACTTCTCCATTGAATATACCACCGCCAAAAGCTCTTTTTCCGTTGTGGTGTAGTTTGCTTGGGCGGAGTCGAGCGTCTTGCTTGCATAATGGATCGCATGGAGTTTTCCTTCTTTTCTTTGACCTAAGACCGCCCCAATGGCGAAATCACTTGCGTCACACATGAGCTCGAAGGGGATATTCCAATCCGGTGCTTGGATAATGGGGGCCGAAATGAGGGCATTCTTCAACCTATTGAAAGCATCAAGGCAAGCATTAGACATGATAAAGGGAACATCTTTGGCAAGAAGCTCCGTCAAAGGTCTAGCTACCTTGGAAAAATCTTTAATGAAACGGCGGTAAAATCCCGCGTGACCAAGGAAGCTACGTACCCCTTTGACATTGCTAGGTGGAGGCAATTTCTCAATTGCCTCAACCTTCGCCCTATCAACTTCTATTCCCCGGTTAGACACTACGTGTCCTAGAACTACCCCTTCCGTCACCATGAAGTGACATTTCTCCCAATTTAAAGTTAGGCCGGTTTCTTTGCACCGTTGTAGGATCTTGTCAAGGTTTTCTAAACAATTTTCGAATGAAAACCCTACAACGGAGAAATCGTCCATGAAAACTTCAAGGGTCTTTTCTACAAATTCGGAGAAAATAGACATCATGCAACGTTGGAACGTACTTGGCGCATTACATAACCCAAAGGGCATACGACGGTAGGCGTATACTCCATAGGTACAAGTGAATGTTGTCTTCTCTTGATCATCGGGATGGATCGGGATTTGGAAAAATCCCGAAAATCCATCCAAATAACAAAAGTAAGAATGTTTGGCCAAGCGTTCCAACATTTGGTCTATGAAAGGGAGGGGAAAATGGTCTTTCCGGGTGGCTTTGTTAAGTTGACGATAGTCTATGACCATGCGCCACCCGGTAACCGGTCTAGTAGACACTAACTCACCCTTATCATTTTTAACAACCGTCGTCCCACCTTTCTTAGGGACGACATGAACGGGACTTACCCACTTACTATCCGAAATTGGATAAATGATATTAGCATCAAGGAGTTTTAGCACCTCCTTCCTTACCACCTCGGCCATAGCCGGATTGAGACGTCTTTGACGCTCAATAGAAGAGGTGTTCTCATCTTCCAAGAGTATACGATGAGAGCATAAGGCGGGACTAATACCGCGAATATCATCAATAGTGTACCCAATGACTTCTCTATATTTTCTCAAAACTTCCAACAAGTCATGTACTTGATGGTCATTGAGTGCACTATTGACAATAACGGGGTATGACTCATTAGGACCTAAGAAAGCATATTTAAGAGATGAGGGAAGAGGTTTCAACTCCACTTGAGGAGGCGTAGGTCTCTCCTCATATAACCCTTCTTTGGCCAAGCTTTCTAGTGACCTTGTGGTGCATTGCTTCAAAATTGAGTCCATAGCTAGAGCATATTCCATAGTATCCGTTTCCGAATTCCCGACAATGGACTCTTCAAGGACATAATGAGCGTCTTGTTCCATGGTAGACTCTTCAAGCCTTTGCACTTGGTAGCACGATCCAACATCTAAAGGCTCCTTCATGGCCTTCTCAAGAGAAAATTCCATCTTGTCGTCCCCGACTTGAAGTGAGAGCTTACCATTCTTGACATCTATAAGAGCTCCCCCGGTGGCTAGGCATGGACGACCAAGTATAATGGGAATCTTGGTGTCTTCGGGGATGTCCATAATATAGAAGTCACACGGGATGATTAAGTTCCCGACCTTGATTGGCACATCCTCGGCTACCCCCATTGGATACTTAACGGAACGATCCGCTAATTGAAGAGATACTCTAGTGGGGGCTAGCTCAAAACCTTCAAGCTTGTTAAAGATGGAGAGGGGCATAAGGCTTACACTTGCCCCTAGATCACAAAATGCCTTCTCAATATTGATAGAACCAATTGAGCAAGGAATAGTAAAGCTCCCGGGATCTTCCAACTTTTGTGGCAACTTGTTTAAGAGAACGGCACTACACTCCTTTGAAAGACTTACCGACAATTGCTCACCATATGACTTCTTTGAAATGATATCTTTCAAGAACTTGCCATAGGAGGGGATGTCCTTAATGACCTCAAGAAAAGGGAGTGTGATATGCATGCTCTTCATCATCTCCAAGAACTTACCATATTTTTGCTCAACCTTGATTCTAGCTAATCTTTGAGGGAATGGTATTGGTGGCACATATGCTTTGACTTCACTAGTTGCCTTTGGGGTTTCTTTTGCAATATGGTCTTTAACAATAGGTGATTTGTCAACAACCACTTCATTTGAACTCTCTTTTTCACCATTCGCTTCTTCACTTACTTCATCTTCAACATTGGTCTTTCTCTTCTTGCTAACCACAACTTCATCTAATATGCGCCCATTCCTTAATTGAATAGCATTCAATTCGCCTTTACCTTTAGGATTTGCCTTAATGCCTCCCGGAAATGTCCCACTTGACATGGTCAACTCGTTGACTTGATTCGCGAGTTGTTGTATTTGATGATCGGTGATTCTTTGGGCATTTTGGACTTGACTCTTCAATTGAGAAATAGAAGATGTAGTCTCCTCATGGCGTTGGTCTTGGCGTTGAATGAAACTATTTTGAGTGCTCATCATTTGCTCCATAAGTATCTCCAAATTGGATTTTGGTGGTGGAGCTTGTTGTTGCACAACTTGTTGTTGTGGGACTTGTGCAAGTTGTTGTTGTGGGACTTGTGGTATAGGAGAAATGAAGGGTGTAGCAGTTTGAAATGGGACTTGAAATTGATTTTGGAGAGGAGTTTGAAATGGAGTGGTGTTGAATGTTGGTCTTGCTTGGAAATTTCTTGCTTGAAAACCCGATGTATCTTGTGCTTGGAAGTTGAACCCTTGATTAAAGCCTTGATTTGGCCTTTGGAAATTTTGATTGAATGTCGTCTTTTGTTGATTGAATGGAGTTTGGAAGTTCTTGTTCCCATAAGGTGAGAATGCTCTTTGACCTTGGTGATATTGATTGTTATTGTTGTTGTATGCTTGCCTTTGGTTAGATTCCCATATACCATTGGCTTGCTCCATTGTAGTAACAACACAACACTCCGCGGCATCATGACTTGGACTTCCACACAACTCACAAGAGAACTCATTGATCTCCTTAGAAGAACTTGATCCCCCTTGCTTGAATTGAGAAAGTTGCTTTGTCAAATTATCTATCTTTGCATTAAGAGCATTCAAGGTCTCACTATTATCTTGCTTCTTCAACTTCCTCCTATCCCCACCCCAATGATGATTATTGGAGGCCATCTTCTCAATGATACCCATAGCCGCGGTGTGGTGTACTAGATCAATAGCACCACCGGCCGCCGCATCCAATCCCACTTGATATTCGGGACGCACACCATTGTAGAATGTGAGGATGACCACATGAGGGGCTATGCCATGATGAGGGCATTGTCTTAGCAATTCCTTGAACCTCTCCCATGCATCATAGAGGGATTCATGGTCTTCTTGGGCAAAATTGGTTATATCATTTCGGTACTTCGCCGTCTTGCCCGGTGGAAAGAACTTCAACAAGAAAGCCTTGGATAATTTGTCCCAAGTATCAAAAGAACCGGCCGGTTGACTTCTTAGCCACTCCTTAGCTCTCCCATTCAATGAATACGGGAAAAGTCTCAAGCGAATAGCTTCATCCGAGGCTCCATTGATCTTGACATTATCGCAAGCTTCCAAGAATACATTAATATGCTCATTGGGATTATCAAGAGGTAACCCGGAGAATTGATTTTGTTGCACGAATTGAATAAGAGTAGTCTTGATCTCAAAATTGTTTGCTCCAATTGCGGGCCTCGTAATACTTGATTGCGACACCACTTGGGGTGTCGATTCCTCTCGTATAGACGCCATAATAGGAGGAGAAGGAGGTCTCGGAGAATTAACTTCTTCTTCGGACTCAATTGTTCCTTCGGATCTAACTTCTTCTTCGGACTCAATTGTTTCTTCGGATTCGGAGATGATGGGAGGTGAAGGTGATTGCCCTTGATTTCTTCTTCTCTCGGCGTTGTATCGCCTTGCCGTAGCTTCAATCTCGGGATTCAACAAATGAATTGGTGAGAGCCCAAGAATCCGCCTACTCATGCAAAACAATACACAAACTAGAAAGTAGGAGTTAGATCACGAGCAAAGGCACACCGGAGTGTGCAAAGTAACCAATAACTTAGTCTAAACGCAAGAATAAAAACTACTAGTACCGCTAACACTCCCCGGCAACGGCGCCAAAAACTTGTTGGAGTTTTAAATACCTCGCAAGCGTACGATGTAATCGTAGCACAATAGAGGGTCGATCCCACAAGGAGCAAAGTGATGCCTAGTTGTATTTACCCTAAATGTTTATCTAAGTCGATAGAAGTGATTGATGGTAGACTAAAACTAGATTAATAAGTGATAACTAATATGGAGAATGACTAAAAGAAAATTAAAGCTAAAATAAACTAAGATGACTAAAGTAGTAACGATTGATCAAGAATAAAAAGGACTAGGGAACGATGTCGCTTCAATTCACCTAAATCGTACCAAGGTATATCAAGTATCGACGGAATTGGGATCAAGGGCGAAGTTGTATGCGTTTAGGTCGGCCACCTCCCTCCCGGGTTCGTGTCCGGCTTAATTTCCCGTTTACCTCCCTCCCGGGTTCGTAAGACGGAATCCCTAAGTCAAATCCGAGGGTCACTCCCGTGATAAACCCCAAACCGACTCAAGTCAAAAAGGTACGTATACTAGTGTGAAGGATACCACGCTAGACACCACTCCCGTGTTCGATCTAGTACGGTAAGGCAAGATAGAGGGGTCAAACCGGTTACCCATCCTAATCGACTCCCATCGATGACCAAGGGATTAGGACCGTCTCAAACCCCTAAACCAAGATAATCCAAAATCCCTAACACCACTTCACCCAATTACCCAATTCAATCAATACAAAACATACAAGGGGCACAATTTAGGCGAATTTAGGCTTCATCGACCCCTAGTGGGTGACTACTCACTAATCATGACTAAATTGATGGAATTAAGTATAAAGGTGGAGTCTTTAACTATGAACATTGTTGTAAATTGAATTATACTACCAATTATAATAAAGAGGTCAAATTGGAATAATCTAATTGAGGGTTCCTAATACTAACATGAAATTCATAAACATGAACCAAGTGAGAGAAACTAAATTAATATCAAACTATAGTAATAAACAAAGAAAAGGGAAGACTAAGATGAACTAACAACAATTTAACAAGAAAAACTAGAAATTAACTAGTAAAGCTAAGATCTTGAAGAAACAAAGAAAAATCAAAACTAGAGTAACAAAAATGAGAAGATAACAAAATTAAAGCAAGGAGAAGTAAAAATTACCCACTTAAAGAGGATGGAGAGATTAAGAAGAAGAAATGATAATAATCATAAAAAAAACTTGAATCTTTGACAATGAGGAAGATGAAGATCTTCAAAGCTACAAACCCTCTCTAAAACCCCAAATAATTCAAATGTATGACTTGTGTAATAGAAATTTTCAGCTCTATAAAGAAAATGATAAAAACGGATATTTATAGTTCTAATTAGGTTACACAAAACCGGGCCAAAAACAGGGGAAAAAAACAGAGCCGGACTTGCGCACGGTCGGACCGTTACGCACGGTCCGATACGCACGGTCCCTTCTTCCTGCTTGGGTTACGCACGGTGGATCGTGCGTAACTCGATCTTCCGTTATTTTCCCTTTTTGGTCCTCTATGCGCTTGTCTAGGCTCGAACTCGGGTCACTTGCTCCCTTTTACTCGGGCGTGCTCGATTTCATCGTTTTTGACACGAAAATGCCTAAAAACAAGTGACAAACACAAGAAAACCGAGTAATACAAAATATAGCCAAAACGAGCCAAAATGCCTAAGAAAACACGATTAATCGAGGCTAAATAAACGTCAAAGTAGTGTGAAAATACGGTCAATAACGGAGTTATCATATCCCTTCTTATTTCATATATTCCTTTGGTTTTAAATGATTGTTTCGTTTGCATAATATATGTAGGTATTATATTGAAATGGACCATCATTTAAAACTGGATATAATACCTAATCTCTCCGTTCAAATCCAAAGAGTATACTTCTCGTTTGGACACTATTCAAATAGATTAAGAATATCGATTTTTTATATTTTTTGCTACTATTCGGATTCGAACGGAGGAAGTATATCTTACTGGCTTATTGCTTTCTTTAGGGCTGATTCATCTAATAATATATTTTGTCAGTCAGGCCTTTCCAATATAATTTGCATAAGGAGTTTGATTATCGTATGTTCCCTCCATTCAACTTCACTTGTCGCTATTCATTTTTGTACATTTGAATGGAGGGAGTACAACCTTGTACTCGTCGTTAAAAAAACTTAGAATTAGGAGTTATCATAGAAAACGAGTTAATATTACGGAGTATATCTTTAAAAAAAAAAGTTGAAAATAGTAAACCCGAAAATAATTCCACTCGATCCTAAGTCAATCCAAACGTAATAATCCGAAAGTGATCCGGCAGTGGTCCGACTTAAAGCTAATCCGTTTGTCAAGCCCATCTCTTAAGCGATGCAAAGTTGCAAACAGCCAACAGGTCATTAGGAAAGGATAACCCGACAGTTTGTGATAATCCTTGGCCGGTTGTATAATGTACGTATATGGATTACCATCGCATTGCATTATCTCCCGTCGTCCACTCAGCACCACTCCATTATTGTTCACTAACTTATCATTCAGGCATCGCATCACAATATATCATTCATTTGGACCCTTTTTTATGTTGCAAAATCAATTATCACGTGAAATTATTATATGGTGTACAATAATTGGATTGCGTATTTCATTTTTATTATTAAAATAAGTGTGAGAAGAAGGGGTAAACTCAAGTGGTAAAAGCTCTTTTATTCCGATCGAAAAAGTTGAGGTTCAATTCTCACCTGCGACGTAGTGCACTCTTCTCTACACCAATTTTTTTTTATTAAAACAAGTGCAATACGCATTATGGTGCATCTAGCTGTTGTATAGACTCATACGGAGTATTGTAAAATGATTTTACATGAGAATTAGAGCCAAGTGCGGAGTAATTTTAAACTACAAGATATTAGATCAATCTCCGAGTATCATCACCATAATCATAGCCTCAATAAATAAAGCCATCTAGAGTTCGAATAGTTATTCGGGGATTGCCTGTTTACCAAGTGACGTTTATCAAAAGCATCGGATGATAACAAAATCTTATGTGTAGTTAATTGCAACGTCTACCCATACAAATTAGAAGTCACGGAGCGAGTACTATATACCGATGAATGAAGGCTATAACGGCATCATGAAGGCCTCAAATGACTTCACAGCCTCAGTCGTATGTATGTGGTGGGTTCATAGCCTGATTTGAACCACAAAGAATGTCGACACTCAACAGAGCTCAAAACTGCAACCCTCTTTAGTTTTAGGTGCTGCAATATGACTGCCCCTCGCGGTATCAAAACCATCCCGATATTCTCCCATGCATCAGGAAATGTGGTTACTGTGGAGAATGATCGAGGATGTCGTCGGAAGAAACAATCGTCATTGGTGTTTGAAACAGCTTATAATCCAGTGGATCTGTCAAGCATCAATATAGACGACTGTAAGACCTACAGCTAGCGACAACAGTTTCCTGGCCTAGTTCTGGAAACAAATAGGGGATGGAGGGCTTTAATTAGTTAGGCATGCATGCTTACAATATTATTGTTAGGTGTTTGGAAATAGAATCCTTGGAGTAGAACAACAGCAATGTTAGAGGTTACAAGGATGAAAATACTGAGGGAATGAACTCCCATCCACTCCAACATCCACATCACCCCTCTGTAACCCCATACGTCTACCTGCAGAGGACCAGCAGCAGCAGTGAAAGATGTAAATTTGGATTCATGAAGCAAAGTAGTTAAGGTAGTAAATGTAACAGCTGATCGATCTACAATGTCCAACATACCAGTAAATACAAAGCGTTAAATGTGAGTCCTGCGACGCCTGAAGTGACTAGTGCATAGCTGACGGTATACAGCGACTTGTTCAAAGGAAACCCTGAAATCAAGGCCCCAATAGTGTTTATATCAGAAGATAAATCCTAGAACGAAGAACCCTTGATGACAAGTTTACTAAGAGGGAGATTACTGGCGGCCACTGCATACCTAAGAAAGCGAGGAGCGCCCCAAGAACAGAACAATTGATTGAAAGCATAGACCACCGGTGCAAACGCTCCTTGTGATCCTAAATCTCATCACAGTTAGGGAGTATAACAAATGTAGTAACACAACAGCAAAACCAAATGACTTGAGGATTGGGTCATCTAATATAGATTGTCGAAAAGACATATTTAGAAGTCTCAAGTCATACTCATAGCTGAAGAATGTAAGTGGTGCATAGCTAGTAAAGAGTCCTGACCTTCTTGTGTACAAGAATGTGACCAAACTGAAGGCCGATGATGCAAGTCACTGCAGCTGTAAGAGAGCTGCACTCGCAGGTACACAAATGTCAATACTCGAACAAACTTTTACATATTACAGCAACGAATACTCGCAACACATTGGCTAAGATGTTAGTTTGTCCTAGAAGTAAATCCATGTGGTTACCCCAAAATTCCTTCTGGATCAAACGGAGCATGGCACCATGACGGTGAACTCTCAGGAATTCCAATCTTGGTTTTATTACACTCCTGTCATGCAAACAACTGTTATATTTCTATATACATCTAGACCCGATCCAACAGCATCGAAGAATCATACAGATCTGATCTTACCCTTAAATTTGCATAAGCAGGTTTGGCATAAAGATGGTTAACACCAAGCACGTAGTGATCAATCATTCCAGCTGAATTGCAGGCTGGGCTAAGATCACCTCTCAATCCACATTTCACCTATAGTTGAACGAAACAAACGACGTTTAATGGTATGTTGTCCTATCATCAGTTGCCCCAAGACTTGGACTCACATACCTCTAGCAACACGGTGGTATTTGAGGCGGAAAAGGGTGAAGTTTGTTTCGATATATGCCAATCAGGAACAAATAGGCCGTATATGAGTCCAGTGTATGTGGCACAGAGGATCCCAACAACACACCTACACAATTAAGTGAGCATGAAACCAGTCAAAACCAAAATCAACTTATCTTTGCTCGATGTCAATATTGTAGTCCATCCAAATAATCTTACCAATGTGCAAAGTAGAATCTGGTATTTCCAAATCTTTTCAACTTTCGACATGGAAGCCAAATCTCACATAATGCAGCGGCTACGTATGCAATGGATATCCTCTGGTCGCTCATATGAAAGCAAATCTCAGTCAATATATACAGCTCGGACGACTCTGATCGGAAAGTATCGACTCACAAGATTGGTATTGGGTCTCAAACAGTATTATGAGCATGCAGGACTAAGTTTGAAGTAGACAGACATACAGAAAATGTAATAAATTGATACCTGTAAAATGCCCATCCAACGTATTCTTAAAATATCAACACCGTAAGTCGATGACTTGGTCCCATGAAGATAACCACCTATCAATACATCCAGATAGTATTATTTTGTCAATCACACATCATTGTATGCACACTTCTGTGAACAACATTTTTTTTTTTTTGATGAACGAGGGAACTCGCAGCCGCTATCTTTTTGGTATGCTCTGGGTAAACCTCGGGTGTACGCATAGCGTGACCTTGGGCTGTGACCACAAATTTTAACCACTAGGCAACATCCTTACGGGTAGTGAACAACATTTGCTTATGAACATGTTACGAAAACATGGACAATGAAATTGGGATTGAAGGAGGAAAAGTTAAGAGATGGAGTAGAAGTAAAATAACACCTTGGAGAAAAACACCAAGAAGAAACAATTTGAGTGCTTTGACAATAACCTTCTTTGTCGCATCTCTTCTGTTACCTACTTTCTGCATCCATACCCATACCCATACAATACAATTATACAACAGATTACAAAAACACAACTTTAATTTCATTTCAATATTAATGAATGAATGAATGAATGAAACCTTGTGAGCAATGGCGATAGAAAGACCGGCAATGAAGAGGAAAAAGGGCATGACAAAATCAGCTAAGTGCAGTCCGTTCCATGGCGCATGCGCAATCCTTGGAAATATCGACCCCCCGTAGTCCACAACCATCATCAACTAATTCAATAACATCGTACACCAACACCAACGCTTATTAGCTTGACTAGAAAGTAGAAACACCAAACATGGTACGTACACATAACAAATAACCACAATAACTTGTTAAATTATAGAGTTTGTGCATATATGATGTGTAGGATGGAGGACGTACGAAGACACAGAGACCGCGAAAAACATCCAGGGAGGCAATGCGTTGCATCTTGGCTTTCGTGGTGACGTTCATTGGAGAGTACGACGGTGGTAGAGGGGGTTGTTCTTGTTCTTCGTCTACGTGGAGAGCGGTGTATGCTGTCATAATTAACGTTATTAAGAGACCGTTTTGAAAGCGCTGCGCTGCGCTGTGGAGATGATAATGGAGGGAAGTTTTCAAGTGTTGAAAAGGAGGGTACTCCGTACAGATACGCCGTACTCGTAAGTTGTAACTGCCGTGGAATTTGTAAGGAACAGAAACAGGGGAGGATGCATGGTTGAATATGTAAGCCCAATATTCTCGCTATCATGCGTCGACTCATTCATTTTTTTTATTAATGTACGTCGTCTAATTGAATTGGTAAGAGGGTAAAGAGTGTTTTGTTATCGATAATACTCCGTAGTTGTTAAGATGAAGTTAACTTAGTCGGTGAGAGCTTAGTAGGTACGACTATTAACTTACCAGAGGAGAGACGTGGTGCTCGATTAATTATTGTCCTTTGATTTTGTTATAAAGATTAAGAAAATTGGAATTGACTGACTAGTACAATAACTAACAAGTGGACCAAATTAGTTGCGAAAGATCAAATTATTCATCAATCTCATTCCTTAAATGGAAAGAACAACAATTGATCGAGACATTTAAAATGGAATAAGACAACAAATGATCGGGACGGGACGGGTGAGTATGAGAATTATTATGTTGTGTACTTAATTTCTCTGTTTAAACCTCCTATTTTTCCCTTTCCTCCTTTAATTCAATAGAGAGAAAATAAAAGTGAATCATTCAACACAAATTTTTACTTGTCACGGATATATCTGTCGCAATTGTGCGACAGATCAAGTACTACTTATATAGATAGATAAAACAAAATAAAATGCCTAGGAAAAATGACAATCGCATTTGTTTTATCTACCTACATGATCGAGTAATATTTGTCCCGTTGCAAGCTTCTTGTGATAGATATCCCCTTCACAATTCAAGGGAGACTTGCTGATCATTCAAACTTAGGCCTTGTTTGGTAAACAGCGGATTGATATTGGCAGAAGCGGATTTAGTAAGCAGATTTGACTAGCAGAATCAATTGAAAGTTTTGACTAGCATATTTAATTAGTAGAATTGTTTTAGTACGTAGTGTTTGGTAAGTAGCTGTTATAGATTAACGAATTGATTAATTGATTTGTAAAATGACAAAAAAGGACATAAACAAATTTTTGATTAAATACTCCGTATATGTCAAACATACATCACACCAACCATTACAACTCGTTTCTTCTATTTTTAGAGGTAGTGCTTTTTTTTTTTGAGCGAAAAGATCATTTCATCATTAATAAAAAGTCATATGATATCTGTAACTTACATCGAAATTGAATAGATACAATACTATAAAATTTGAGAAAAATAAATTCTCTCTAAAACAAAGATCTCTCACCAAGAGTTTGATCTCCGTTTCTGCACATCCTCTTTCAACATATCGCTGTTTAATGATACAGCTTTTCACAAGAGGGTCTTCGGATCTTCTAAGGTTTTGAAGAGAATCAATTTCATCTAACCTGATAGATTGTAGCCGCCAGTCTGACATAAATTGAGATACCACACGAACGATTGTGGTACTGATCTTCCGTGTCCTCTCTACTATAATAGATTCAACACCTCTCCTAAAAGAGAGAGTAAAACTGACAGTCGGGATTTGTCGCCAATCCTACCATCAAACAAACCAACTAACCTATACTAGAATAGCAAGGGCAAGTCGGGTCGAATCCTCAGAGAGATCGGGAATGAGTACTAGTTCGGTTTCGGATTATGAATTAGCTACGCAAATCAATTATCAAGGGTGAAATTATACTAACTAAGGTAACTAATAATAGCATAAGCGAACTAATAATAAAACTAACGAGTAATAAGAATGGTGATCTAATAATAAAGATAGGTCTAGGGTCCGACTTAACCACCGACATATCATAATTATGAGTAAGAAACACCGATAATGAGTTGCTAGGGATATTAGGATGAGTGGAACGCCTCTAAGGGTCGACTACCTCCCTCCCGGGTTCGTAGTCCAACTAAGTAAAATCCGATCACTTCCCTCCCGGGCTCGTGAGTTGGATTCCTAGGTCAATCGAGTGAGTCCACTTCCGTGGTACCCAATCCAAGGTCCTAGGTCACTAAGTACGCGTCTAATCCCGTTCCTTTCTCTCCCATCTCCCAAGGTGAAGAGTCTAGACCGATAGCTAGGGTACCCTACCTAATTCTCACTCCCGTGTTCAACTAGGCGGGGCAAGGCAAGTCAAAGGGCGAGTTTTACTACCTAGACCTAACCGACTCCCGTCGGTGGACAAGGGTCAAGGGTTCAAACACAACCCAAAAGACGAGTCGATTCCCGAATCCCAAACTATCCTCCTCCGTATATCCCAAACAAACCAAATACGGAAATTCAAGTCCACAATATAAATATGTCGGGGTCAAATCGGTCCCTAGAAAAGACACTACTCACTAAACATAATTATAATAATGAAAATACTAATTCTAATTACTCTAAGCCTAATACTAAGCATAAAGAAATAAAAAGGAGGAAAATTTAATTAATCCTAACATAAACTATATACAAACAAACAAGACAATTATAAAATAACATTACAACATACAATTAATGATAAAGATTATAACTTTAATCTAATTACTAACTAAATATATCATAAACATAAGATTAAACATAAATAAAAATAATAAAGGAGAAGAGATAAGAATTATACCAAAAGAATGATGGAATTACTAGAAAGCTTGAATGTTGAGGAAAAAGCATTAAATAAACTAAATTTAAAAAACCAAAAAAAAAAATAAAGATAAATGGCAAGAGGGGGCTGCCGTCTTCTGCTACTCTTGCCCTTAAACCCTCCTCTACAATTCTATAACTCACAGCTTGCTTCCTCCAAATGAGGGTTTAGTAATATATATGTCCCATAAAATAAATACAAAGACCAAAGTACCCTTCATTTAAATGAAATAAAGAGGAGTAAAAGAAAGGATCGAATCGTCTTTTGCCTTCAAAATTAGAACACCCAATTCATCAACCAAAACCGATTCAATCGATTGAGCATGACGGATTTCTGGGCTCGGGTCGCCGGAGTTGGTGGTGCGTCGCCGGAGCTGCTGCTGACGGTGGTGAATGGTGGTGGAGCACGCGGTGCTGCTGCCGGTGCAGGGGTGTCGACGACGAGATGGTGCAGTGGGTGCGCGGAGATGAAGTGTTGACGGAGGTTCGTCGGGGTATGGTGGTAGCTCGCCTGAGATGGAAGACGAACGGCGGCGTATCGACGGAGTGACGGGACCTGGGCGGTCGTCGGAGCTCGAGGAAAGGTGCTCGCCGGAAATGGTGGCCGATTGATTGAGCAATTGATTGATGAGTTTGTAATGAATTGAATGAGTGATTGGATGTGAAGTTGAATCGGAAATGAAGATGGAGGAAAGGTGGAACTTGGATTGATTGATGAAGATAGTTGATGGTGGAGGGAATAATTAATGGTGGACTGATTGTGTTGGATTGTTGAAGATGGGGAAAAATGGTGAATCGAAATGGAAATGGAGGTGTTGATTGAAGATGAGAGTAGGGGAGTTTGTTTTGGGTGATGGACTAAGATCGGTCAAAGTCGAGTTTGACCCGTCTTTCTCGTCTCGTTTCTTCCCGGGTTGGTACCTACAATATCAAAATAACTCGAGCAGTACCAAAATTCTAAGAAATATGCTAAAACGACATTATTAAGCTAGACTCGACTAATAATCAAAATTAAACGTAAAATGACTAATTACTAACAAATCGGATTATAAAATTGATCGAATAAGAGTAGAAATATGGGGCAAAAACCGGTAAAATAGCGCGTTATCAAAAACCCATCAATTGATGGGGGCGAAACTCTCCAAAAGGAGATGACTTATTATAACTATAATACGGAGTATTAATAATACTAATATTAAAACGGTATAATTAAATAAATTTGGGGCTTACCACCATTAAAGGTGGTAGTCCCAAGGTTTTTTTGGAGGCTTTTAGAGGTAGTGCTTAATACAAAGAATTGGTTCAAGTAGTTCGATCATGATTGATCGTAAGACAAATTAAAGCAATTCAAATCATCAAAGATAGATCAATATTTAATTGAAAAATAATGATTCATAGAATCGTATAAAATACGGAAAATTGAATCAATTGAAATATAAACCAAACATAAATTAATTAGTACGAAAAAAATCAAGGAAGACGTACCTTATAAGATGAATTACGAAAGTGAAAAGTTGAAAATTAAGATAATGATAAAGGTAGGATTTGATTGGCAAAGGAGAGGAGGTAAAAAAGTATAATTTGCTAATTTACAATATGCTGCTACTAGCAAATTATAGCATATTGTAAATTGATAGATTGGATTCGAATATGTCATTTCAATCTACCATTTAACAAATGCCTATATTGCCGGATTTTGTGGTCAAACATGTTAATCCATCCAAATATGTTGTTTTTTGGCGAATCCGTCGATAACCAAACACCCAATTAGACAAAATAAATATTAAAAGTGAATCATTCAAATCTACTCGTATTCAATTTTAATCGACTTTAATTTGTAATTACTCCTAATCAACAAACAAATAATTGAGGGTACAGATTGATTAACCAGCATCGTCTTTTAATTTCCGTGGATACAATTTTTTAGTCATGGACGTGGGTGATATTAAGCAAGTGACCAGGACGTAGAAGCGCACGTAGACATGATCAGTTTACAAGTGTGCCACGGAATATGTCAAACACTCAACACCCTTGATATTTGTACTCTCTGAATGTACCTAATACTCGTATATATGTTGACATGTTCTATCACTTACTCCGTACTATATAATCTACGACAACTTTTTTGCGTTACTCCGTAATCCATACTCGGTATATTAGTTACGACAAAAAAAAAAAAAAAAAAAAAAAAAAATTCTATTCAAAAAATTATCTATGAATGTTTTTCCCCTTAATTAATTAACTTCTTATTAATAGGCATCCTATGGCCCCATATTCACCAAACATACACCCGTGCGTTGTGACCCCCATGTTCCTTCCCAACCACCTACTAAGGGGTTGCCTAAATTTTAGAAAAAAATACTTCATCCGGTTCTTCGGAATTACAATATTTGATTAAAATATACCTTATAAATCATATAAAGTGGTGCAATTTCAAAGAATTAGAGGAAGTAAGTATGAGTAAAAATTACACATTCGTAATATGTATCATTAAACGTAGATAAATGAAGCTATGGAGTATAGTTAAATCCATTCATATCAGTTCAGTGTGAATTAAGATGTTATTTTATACTCCCTTCGAGTTTTGGGTTTGATTGTTTTTGCTTTTGAGATGAAAAATAAAAGTTCGAAAATAATGAATAAGTCAAATAAGATACAGAGTACTTTTTTTGTTTCTAGGGTTCTTTACTAAATCAAGTCTCTATTTAGGTCCATTCCAAACTACGAGTATATTTTCCGAATGAGTCTACGTCTTAATTTTTATTTTGCTTTTACTTTTGTTGGGCATAATTGAGATTGAAAGAAGATAATAAGACGTAAGAAAATTAAATACTCGCAAATTAAATGGGAAGAAGATTAGATATTCCGCAGAAGGAAGGAGAAAGTAATACATACCGTAAATTGGAGTAAAATATATTCCCCTATAACAAACATGAATCCCATGGAAATTACACATTATGCATGGGAACAAAAGCATACAACATACTGTATTGAATATTTTGCTTATAAATATCATGGAGCTCAATCTTGTAAACTACTAGTAGTATAAAATTTGTGTGGAAATTACACAAATAATACTCGATCAATATAAAATCATGAACGAACGAAACTGTCTTTATAAACAATTAATGTAATAAATGTGAGTTATGTCTTTGAGACTGAAACGCATAATATCGACTGTATTCTTCGAATAGATGATTCCTAAAAAGCGAATTACGCATGCAACATGACTTTGTACGTGAAAATATGTATGTAGTATCAAACCCCATGCACGTACGTCAATTACTAAAATTACTTAAATTAATTAATTATATCCCAGTTGTACCAACCAACTTTGTTAACCCGAAAGTGATTCCCATGGCCAACCAACCTCCTACCAAAATCCTCACCGATGACTTCAACGGTGGCGCGTGCCCTAACACCGCCCCTAACCACCCGAAACCAAACAGAGCCACGCTCACCGACGACACCACCACCGCCAGCCTCACTCTGTACTCCCTGATAAAGGCCCCAGCCAGGAGAGGGACCCCCGCCCCGACAGAGAATGCCAGGGCGGAGGCAGCCGCGGCCCGGAACGGGCTCGGCAGCTCCTTCTTCCGCTTCTCCAGGGAGCCCGCCGGGCCGGGCTGTGCCTTCTCCTCGCGGAGGAGCTGGGCCAGCTCGGTGTCGTACTGGGAGTACACTGACACCAGCTCCCCCATGGCCATGCTGCAGGCCCCACCGAACAGTCCCGCCAGCCCAGTCAAGACCATGGTCTTGGCGTCGGGCCTGACAGCCCCAACACCTACCATAAGGGAGGCGATGGACAGGAGCCCATCGTTGGCCCCGAGCACGGCCGCCCGGAGCCACTGAGCCCGCTGGGAGTAGTCCGGGGCCTCGGGTTCAGGCTTCTGGTCAGGCTTAGGGTTAGGCACGGCGCTCTCGAGGTCGTCCATGTTTGTGGGAGTGATTCTGTTGAGAGATTGTGATCTGATCATATTGTTAGAAAGATCTGAAGCCATAGGGTAGACAAGTAGTTTAGAGTCGAAATGAACGAATTAGGGATCGATACTAGGACGATATATAAATATAACAAGTAGAAGAGCTATAAAATGAAATGAAATGAAATGAAATATGGGAAGATGAAAATGTAGTGATGAGTTAATGTGTATGTGATGGAGGTAGTAGATGGAGTTGGGAGGAGTACGTATTTATAAGGGGGGTCCGAAAGGGGTTTTAGCGTGTGGAGGGCACACTCTTTTTTATCTTTAGACGTAATATTAGACTATGTTTATCCACAGACTCATCTTTTTTTCTCAGACTCGGCCACCTCAGCTTTCCACTCACTTTTCATTCTTCAGACTCAGACTCAGACTCATTACAAAAGTACACTTTATCCACAGACTCATCTCAGACTTTCTCACCTCACATACCTTATTTTATATTATTTTTTCATTCATTTCACCTCAACTTTTTACCTACCTTATTTTATTTTATTATTTTTATATTTACCTCATTTCACCTCAAATCTACCTACCTTATTTTATTTGTTTATTTACCTCAATATCTACGTTTATTTTATAACTCGAATAATTACAATTAAATAATTAATTGTTAAATAAATATTGTGACATACGAATAATTTTACATCCAAGTGGTCCTTATTAAAGATGACAATCGGGCGGGTGGATCGAGTTCGGGTTGGGTTGTCGGTAGACCTGACAAACAAGTCAACCGGGTCGGGTTTGGGTCAGGTGACTTTTGCGTTGACTTTAAGTCGGACCATATCATTTCGGGTTTGCTATTTTCATCTTTTTTTAAGGATATCGACTCGTTTTTTATAATAATAGTCGGGTCAATTTTGGGTTAGCTCGGGTCAATTCAGGTTACGAGTCAACCTCGAATCTTTAGTTTGGATATTAGATCGGGTTCGGGTTGGCTTATTCGGGTCCGATCGGGTCGAGCCAGTTTTGCCATGTCTAGTTGTCGGGTATGGGTCAGATGCGGATCATTTTTCGGGTCAGATCGTTGGGTCGGGTTTGGTCATGTTAAGCTTTCTTTTTGGTTTGGTCGGGTTTGGTTTTTATCATCTATACAACTATATCATCTAATACAAATTATTTTGGCCATGTTCTTTTGTACGGAAGTGAAATGAGATAAAATGGAATGAGTTGAACTGAACTGAACTAAGCTGAGCTGAGCTGAACTAAAGTAGCCTGAAATACAGAAATAATAATAATAATAATAATAATAACAACAACAATAATAACAATAACAAGTTTACTTGTTACAAAAAAAATATTAATTACTATTTAAACAACAACAAATAATAATAATAATAATAATAATAATAACAACAACAAGTAATGTTAATTATTAAATCAAAAAATATTAATTATTATTATATTAATTTTAATTTTAATAAAAATATTATTAATAAAAATATTTTTATTATTTTAATAAAAATAATAATAATAATAATATTATTATTATAACAATAGTAATAATAATAATTAATTAATAATAATATTATAATAATAATAATAATATTAATATTTATAATTAATATTAATATTAATAATTATTATTAATATTTAATAGTAATAATATTAATAACAATAAAAAATATTAATTTTTATTATTATATTAATATTAATTATTATAAAAATGTCATTAATTTTAATATTTAACAATAATAATAATAATAATAATAATAATAATAATTAACAATAATTAATAATAATAATAATAATATTTAATAATATTTAATAATAATAATAATAACAACTTATTTGAACTGAACGAAACTGAACTGAATGAACGAGTCTGAGATTGAGTCTTTGAAATCCAAGACTCAACTTCAGACTTATCTGAGTCTCAGACCGTCTCAACCACTTTAACCAGGTATGAGTCTCAGACTCAAAGAATCTGAGTCTCAGACTTTTGTTCAGACTCAACTTCAGACTCCCTTTAAACTTAGATCCGTCTGAGACTCAGACTCGTACCAACCACATTATCCAGGTATGAGTCTCAGACTCAACAAATCTGAGTCTCAGACTCATACTCAGACTCACACTCAGACCCCCTTTAAACTTAGTCTTACATAAGTTGGCAGTTGGCTAGGTGTGTACGTAGAGAATGATATGATAGAGAAACTGATTAAAATTCATGACTTCATAATTACAAACACAAAATGTAGCTCTCTCTATTTGAGTGGGAGATTAAAGTAGAAATGTAAACGAATAATAATAAATCTTATTTGTTTACTTTTTATGTTAAAGGGTAGCCAAAAGTGATAGGGAAGATGCTAAATGTGTTTAGGAGAGGTTGTCACACCTTATGGCACTGTGTGGAACATCAAATAGAATTTCAGAATCTCCAGGGTGTTCACACTTCTTCATACCTAAATTTGCTCGCGGTTTGGAATGTTATTATTCGGTTCGTTTGGTTCATTGGAAGAAGTTGGAGTTACCAGAAATTTAAATTCACATTATTTATATTTCAGGTGAATTACAAAAGTATTATTTGGTTGTCATATGAGAAATTAATTCATGTGAGAAGTTGTACACACCGAGGCGGACTAGGTGAACAACTTCCCTCGTTATGCAGGAATTGAAGTTATTTGGGAAGTTGCAATTCCCATGAAATGGGTAACGAAACATCATCCAATTTATCAATTTATGAAAAATTCTACTTTCTATGATTTAAGAGGACAATCAAACGATCTCTTAGTCTCTTGAGAGACGGTGTCAAATAAAATTATTGTGAGATATAATATAACTAAAACATACTACTAGCCCGCAAGGGTGGAGCCTAGTGGTTAAAACATGTGGCCACAACCCATGGGTCTCAGGTTCAAGCCCCTGCAAGAGCGTTCTTGTAGGAGTTGTATGGCCTGAGGCTATGTCATCTAGGCTTCGAGCCTGTCGTCCAAAGGGCGGCGGCTTACATGGTGTGCGTGGTTTGCAGGCTATTGCGTACATCCGGGGGTTTACCCAGAGCGCACCAAAGGTAGCGGCTGCGGGTTCCCTCGTCACCAAAAAAAAAAAAAAAAAAAAAAAAAAAAAAAAAAAAACTACTAATCAACGAAAAAGGTAATCATCCCTCATATGATATAGTCTCACAGTAACCTTAGTATGAGACCGTGTTACATGAAAACTAGTGTTATTCGCTGAACCAGCTAATACTTTGAGTTATAATATAGTAGTATGTGTACAAGGATTAATACTCTACTAGTAAAAAAAAGTTTAGCCAAGTACCTTAGCTAGTGAGGAGTAAATTAAAGATAAACCGAGCGGTGAAGGACACGGTTAAAAATGTTTAGCAGTCCCTATTACATACATATGGCAGTGCCTTGTTTATGGGAGGGATTATTTCAATTTAATGAAGTGAAGCAACATAGTACTCCGTAATTTATTCACGTGCTGCACTATTTCCTACACTAACAATTCTATATATCCTCCATATCTGTCGACCTGCTAGAGAATGCCTTATTTTGAAAAAATATTCAGCCACAGTTAAACTTTGTACCATTCTCACTGTTTTCACTTGCTTGGAGAATTGCCGTCTCAATATTGCAGGAAAAGTCATCAACATACGAGTAGTTGTTATTATTACTATTACACGATAATTAGTATATTGTAGTTAAATATGATAGTAATTAGTATAGTCTCTTGATCATTTACCGTCATTAGTTATGAGTCGGTAATTCGTATGACGACCACATTTGTTGTATTACCTCCGGTATTTATACCGGGTTTGTAGAATAATATTGTCAAGGCATTACGTGGTCGCCATACTAATTACCGGGCTTGTAGAACGTGGTCGTCATACTAATTACCGACTCATAATGACGGTAAATGAAGAGATTATACTAATTACTACTCCGTATCATAGTAACTACGATATACTAATTATTGTCTAATAATTACCTCAGTCTTATCAACTAACAAACAAACCCAAATCAACCAATAACAATCGTCAACATTGTCAAAAAATATTTACCCCCACAAGATGTCGAAATATATAAGTACCCCAAAAATTAGTGTACTAACTTGAAAGGGTTAGAAACGGTTTTCTTAGTTAAAGAGAAACTAACGAATGATTACTTTTATTTATATAGTAATAGAATTTTTTCATCTTATTATAACAAGGTGAAGAAATTATTATTTCGTATAATTTCTCGATGTGAAATAATTTTACTTAATTTAGTGGTAAAATCCCATCACCCCATCATAGTTTTTTCGATGTAGAATAATTTTGACTTAAATTTAGATATAGTTATAAGAGTTCTTGGGATAATTTTACTTGAGTTTACAGTCTTAAGATATTTTAATCTTAAGAGGTTTTTGTTAAGAATCAATAGATTTTTTTTGTTGATATCTAAGAACGAATTATTCGTCATATTTATATATAATTTAAAATTTCCTCACCTCATCCTAATTTTTCGATATGAGATATTAATTAAAATTTATAGTCTTAAGAGTATTTTTTAAGACTCAAAAGAATACACGATTACTCTTATTTATAATATAGAATAGAATTATCACCTTATTTTATTTTATTTTCGATATGGATAATTTTAGGTTTGTAGTCTTCCTAAGAACTTCTTTAAGACTAACTCAAAAGATTGAATTGTTAGTTAATATTTAAGATCAATAATTACTTTTATTTATAATATAGAATTTCATAATGTCATCATAATTTTTCGATGTGGGTTATATTCTTAAGAGTTCTTTTTAAGACTCAAAAGATTTTGGGTGAATATCTAACGACGAATGATTACTCTTATTTATAATATATAATTTCATCATCTTATTATAATTTGTTGATGTGGTATAACTTTACTATTTTTATATGTAATAATTCATCACTTTTTTGAGCAAATAATATGAAATTTATATACATTTTCTTTCACGAAATTAATATTTTCATTTTTATAATTTTTTTTACGATAATTTTTTTGTTAAATGAAATTTAAAGGTTATAAGATGAGAATTGTAAAACTTCACTTAATATAATAGATATAAATATAATTAAGAGATTCTATGCTTGATTTTTTGTATTTTTTATGATACTTTCCTAAATTGTATTTTGATGAAACAGATCAATGACATCGTTTTAAAAAAGTTTCAAATATATATGTAGATGTAGGGTAGATATAGCGACATTTATGTAAATATATAAAGTTTAAAGTATTTGTTTAATCTTAAAACAAACTAAAATGAAAATGAGTAGGTTGGACTTGAACGTTTCAAAAAAGAATAAGGGAAGGTTCGACTTGAACGAAAGGGAGTACAAAATACTATAATTTGACGAAGAGACTGAAGTATCTTGGAAGAAGTAAAGTTCATCTCGTAGTTCACCAACTTTAATCGTTGTCCTCGATATAGGGTCATGAATAGTACTCTCTCCTTCTTCTTGAATATTATTTGCAAATAGAAACTCAAGATTATCTGCAGTAATAAGCTTAGAGACACAAATAAATCAAATTGCAATTCAAACTCGAAACACATAGGACATATTTATGTATTTATATTCTGATACGGAATAATCAACATGTCTACTCCAACCGATATATGACATCAACATGTCTACTCCAACCGATATATGACAAATGATTCTACCTATCATATCATATCATATCTATAATGTATACATAATTATTCTTTATAAAAACATGATTATGATAAAAATTAAAATTGATACGCGTATTTTGTTCTGTTTCAAGTTTTTATGACTAACAAATCAGACTTTGGTAGAAGTTTGAAAACGTAGGAGCGAACGAATCACTTTTGCAAAGCAAAACCGACATGAAAATATGTTTTGATGTATATATGGCGCATATTGATTTTGTGATTTCACTCATTTGGTTTGCAATAGACAACGAATTAATAAGCAAGTGCGTGATTTCAGGACTAAAGCTACTTTATACGTTTAGGAATAACAGATCAAATGAAACTACACTTTACAGGAAGGGAATTGTGCTTTCCACACGCTTCGGTCGATAACATACGACGTACTATCAAATCAAATTTTATAATATTCCTCAATCCCTCATTCATCAACAGTTGGTCACGCCATCACGGTAAGTATACGTTTCCTTTAATTTCATTCCGTAACTAATTTTGTTATCTGCTATATTCGCAGATTTATGTATGCGATATCCCAAATAAGATGGGTATGTACATCATAGGAAAAATAAATACGAGGATAGACCGTAGAATATCTCAAAAATGTAAATTGTTGGATGAAAACAAACTCAATAGTAGATCATTGTTAGACCTAGCTCTTAAAACTAGGAATTTTTGTTGTTGTTAAACCTGATTCTTAAATACTCTGTATTGAGTTTGTAACAGAATGATGTGAAGGTGGCATGATGACGAACACATCGATTCTTAGTTTGTCCACTACTAATGCCCTAAGACACATATAGACATATACTCCGTAGTTAACAACAATTTCTCCTTGCCACTACAACAATGCAAATTTCAAATGTCTTACAGTAAAATTATCGGTAAGTTTGAGGGAATCTTATCTTAATTAGACTCATTTGAGTCGTGTCTTAAGACCAGTGGCGAATCCAGGAATTTCGAGATGGGGGTGATAAAAAAATTATAACGTAAAAAATAACACACAAATAATTGAGTTCAGTTTAGTTCTGATTAATGCAGTTCAGTTCTTCAGTTCAATTCAGTTAGATCAATTCAGTTTCGATCAGTTCATTACTTCAATTCAGTTTAGTTTAATTCAGTTCAAATCATTTAAATAGAGTTCGTCTTAACTAACTAAACTAACTTCACAAAGTAACTAAACGTAACAAAAAAACTAAAAAACTAACCACAAACTTTATACTATAAAAAAAATCAAAGTATTCTCGACTAAAATAAAAGTGTCAATACATACTAATACAATATCAAACTAATTTCTCAATTTCACATAATCACATAGTATATCATACTAATACATTATTAGAATATCGGTATTGCCCATCATCCCAAATGTTCATATTTTCAATTTTTTACAATTATTAATTTCTATTTGTCCATTTTTCCTAATTTCCTACACAAGTATGCATCTCAAAGGTTTAATAAAATAAAAAACATACTAATTCTCTAGTTAATTCCCTACACAAGTACACGTCTCAAATGTTTAATAAAATAAAAAACATCTCTAACTCTCGAGTTTTTTTATAAAGTAATGTTTAAAAAACAAATAATTATCGAAATAGAGTTTGTGTCAAAATAATTATTAAAAATGGGTCCACGTAGGATCGAGTATGAGTAAGTTGTGGTTCGGTTTGGAAACCGCTATTTCACGTAAGTGGAGAAACAAGCAACCCGGGTACCCATTAAAAAATTGGGAGGGAAAAAAGTTTAAAGTTCAATTGGGGATTTGAACCCTTGACCTCAAGGCCAAAGAAGTTTTATAAATTCAACACTACCACTCCACCCAAATAACTACTTGGTACATCTTTATATCTATTTATATGTATATATATCTCCTTTTTTAACTTGATTTTCCCCCAAAATAATGGGGGTCGTCACCCCCATCATCCCCTTTAAAATCGCCATTGCTTAAGACTAACAATAATTTACGTATGTACGTACCAAAATTTTGTCAAAATCTTACGTTGAGTCTTTAAAATCAAGGTTCAACTTAATTAAGATTCTTTTAGAGTCTTTGACACATTTTTGTAGGAGTATCATCAAATAAATGATTTACGTGTGTAAATCATTTGTTTTATCACAAATTCTTGTATGAGATGGTCTTACAGTAACGTTATTGTGAGACGTCTTACATCTAAGGGAGTTATTTTTATACGTAATTTTTTATTTTCTATTAACGTATCTCACAACAATAAGTCACCGTACCGTGAGATGGTCTCATACGAGAATTGTTCTTTACCGTGAGATGGTCTCACACGAGAATTGTTTTTTTTTTTTAAAAAAGTTAGAAGGAAAGCAAAGTGATACAAGTTTTTGTGAAGTGATTATTAAATTAAAGTTTGAGGTAAACAATTTTTGTTAGAATTTAGCAAATAAATTAACAAGTTTGACTAGCAGATTTTACTAGGAAAATTGTTTTAGAGGTGTTAATTGACATTACAATTTTAGACGATTAGATTATTTGATTCTTTTGTAAAATGAAATAAGGACAAATTGTACGGAGTATGAAAGAGAAGAAAGAAAGTACGATTTTTTTCCTTAATATATCGGAGCAACAAATTGGAATTTGGAAAATACTCATACTCGGTAGCATACTAGCATATTAGACCTCAATATATTATTTCAATATGTGATTATAAAAATCTCTTAATTTTGGATTGATAGATATTAATACCGTGCCAAACCATTGTCTTCTTATCAGTTGAATGATGGAGCATAGCATGCACTTCTTTTGTCAACTACGGAGTACTCGATACCAAGCTAATCCATCCTAATCTTGGAAAGTAAGTAGGAGTAGTTGATTATTGTACTACTCCGTAGTAGCTTAAACAACTTACGGAAGGAAGGTGTAATTGAGAAGTAGTAGTAGCAGGTACAATTAAGTTTAATAATTAGTCTCATGTAGCTGATATCGTCTCACACAAAATTACTGTGAGATTTAACTAAATTACACTAATAACCAACAAGAAAATAGAACTAAAATAAATAAATAAATAAATAAATAAATAAAGGTAACTACTCTCATGAAAGGTCTCACAATAACGTTAATTGAGACCGTTTTACCTGAATTTTTGTGTAAGTCTAACGACGTTGAAGAGAACAATTATGTAAATTGAGATTAGGGACAAATATGGTGTTGGAAAGAAGTTTACATATGTATTTAGTTTTCGACATGATTAAGGAAAAAGATATCTAGATAGAAGCTGCCTTGGTATACACACATATACATACATACATACGACAAAAGAATCGTTATTCGTCTATTCGATTAAGATGATGACATATCGACGTTATGCAATGCAATATGCATGATTTATTAGATTGTTGGTTGGATGCCCATAAGCTTGGATTTGCACTTAAAACGGGTAAATTGGATATATCATATTGGCAACATCTTAACTTCCATCTAGTTGAGTTAATTTGTTTTCTCGCAATAAATATAAAAGACAAACAAATTTAATAATATCTATGTCCCACTAAGATTATCACATTTAATTAAAATATTTCTCACATATAATGAGAAAGTAGGACAATCTTTTAGGGACGGAGGGAGTATGAAAATGTTGAGTCTCTTAATTGTCGAGTCTGACCTATATTTTATTTTATAGAGCAACTTACTTCCGAGAGCTTTCTCCCCGAGAGGCAACACTCCATGGTCCATCTACCATTTTTTTCAAGAGTCTGCATTTCAGCTTCCATAGCTGCCCGCCAACCTTCATCTTGGATCGCCTCTTGAAAGTTACGAGGTTCTTGATGAGTAGAAATGGCCGCTAAGAAAGTTCGATATTCCACGAAAAAATTAACACAATTAATAAAATTCACTATAGGATAAGGAGTAGCTGAGGATGATGTTGACACGATGACCGGAGAAGCATTAGATGGACTATTACCGCTCAAAGTAGTTCCAACCACAAAGTCTCGCAGGGAAGTCGATCGAATCAAGGTCCAAGTTGTTCGTTACTCAGTTGGGCACTAGGTTGGGTATTCAGATGGACATTAGCATCATCCATTGTCGAATCTTGGGCATTATCATCACCTTTGATTCTTCAACGTCATTTTCATATATTATAGGTGAGGAGGTAGGGGAGTCATCCCATGTAGTATCAATAACATGATGTTTCTCAGTCGACTCCCCACCATTGAGGTCAGGACTCACAATTGAAGCGGGTCAAGAAATGGAAAAACATCTTCATAAAATTTCACATCTCGAGAAACAAAAAATTCTTCCCGAACCAAATCAAATAAGTATCAACCTTTCTTTCCGTACGGATAACCTAAGAAGACACATTTCCGACTCCGACTAGCAAATTTGTCGCCCTTAGCGTGTTGGTTATGAGCAAAGCATAATAAGGACCCGAATACACGGAGGGCGGAATAGGAGGGAGGCGTACCGAATAGGACATCATACGAAGTTTTCCCGTGAAGCAAACTCGAGGGAGTTCAGTTTATTTGGTGAGCTGAGTTGAGTACACATTCGTCCCAAAACCGTATCGGTAAGCCTGCTTGGAATCGGAGAACACGAGCAACATTAAGGATGTGACGATGTTTGCGCTCAACGCGGTCATTTTGTTGCGGGGTACCGACACATGAGGTTTGAAAAATAATTCCATTCTCACGAAAAAATGGTTTGAGATAATTAAATTCCGTCCCGTTGTCGCTACGAATCATCTTTATAAAAGTAGTAAATTGAGTCTTAATCATTGTAACGAAATTCATAAAATTTGAGCACACGTCCTTTTTATTATTCAATAAGTAAACCTACACGGCATGAGACAAATCAAATAACGACCTCCACAACTAGCTGGAGAGTCATAAGGACCCCATATAGGTCACAGCGAACTAACTCAAAAGTTCTACTACTTGTACTAGAACTCAACGGAAAACTATCACGTACTTGTTTGACCTGATGACAGACCTCACATGGCTGAGACATAGTCTTATTCATAGTCGTGGGAAACGGCAACAACTTAATTATTTTTTCCGACGGGTGCCTCAACCGAGCATGCCAAAGGACAGAGGAGGAGGATGGCTCTGATCTACATGGTTAATTGTCGCGTCTGAGTCACATCGCAGGTAATATAGTCTATCTAGATTACCCGTGCCAATCACCGTTCTCGTTGTAGAGTCCTGTATAGTACAAAGCATAGAATTAGCGAGGAATTCACATCTAATTAATTGCATCACTTTCGCCGGTTTAGAGATGTTTGCTCACTGTTAATTGTTAAAGCTACCTTTTTCACACTAGTTTATTATTGAGTTTTTTTGTCAAAAGATACCTAACATTTAGGTACTCTGTAAATAAGGCACCTAAAATTATTTTTTTGCCCAAAAACACCTAACATTTACATTTGTTTGTTTTAAGGCACCAAAGTACAAATTCCGTCAAAAAAAGTCAATAATCCGTCTTGACTAACGGAAAATTTAAACAGTCATTACCTACTTTGTTTTTTTTATTCATTTATGCTTTTGTTTTACATTTACTCTTCATTCTCTCCATTTTCATCAAACACCTCACAACGATCACACCACCACTATCGAACCCATAATTTCTTCATTGCACATCCTTAGCATAAACATCGTCGGTTGCTCCAGGAGCCTCAAATTCATCCCGACTTCGCACAATTTATAAATTTATGATTAACCTTTCAATTAATTATTAAAATCCTAATTATTTTATTCAAAATAATTAAATTTTACATTGATTTTGTAAATTCATGCTAGTATTACTTTGATGTTAGTAACATTAATTTTGTATTTAGCTTTCACCTTCTAAAATCTTAATTTTATTTGGATTTGCATGTGTTACTCCCTCCGGACACTATTTTTCGCCCCACTAGCTTAATATATGTGAGGGGTATTTTAATGAAGTGGGGCAAAAAATAGTGTCCGGAGGGAGTATTTACTTAATTATGTGTTGTTTGTTTTTGGTAACCCTAATTTTGTACTCCGTACTATCTTACTTTAGAATTGATTTTTTTTACTAGTGTAATTTATGGTTTTTGTTGACTAGAATCACTAAGATGATATTTTATGGGATTTTTTTTTTTTGAGGAAAAATGTAGTTTTGGAGGAAAAACGTTAACAAAACAAAGTCAAATAAGCAATTCCGTTAGTCAAGTCGGATTTTTGACTTTTTTTTGACGGAATTCGTACTTTGGTGCCTCAAGACAAACAAATGCAAATGTTAGGTGGTTTTGGGCAAAAAAATTAACTTTAGGTGCCTTATTTACAAAAATCGTAAATGTTAGGTGCCTTTTGACAAAAAAAGTCTTTATTATTCAGTGATATTGCAACGAAGAGTAGACCAGGTGATATGAAGACTGATTGTTATAATTTTCAAGTTTAATCATCCCAGTTTGGCCATCTAAGATAAATTTTTCAAGTAGGAGTTGGTTTGGCATGTCTTTCTGAATTGGATTTACCTGAAGCTACTGCAGTTCATTTGCTTTCATGAATTGTGACTTGTGAGTCAACCATTTTTTCACTGCTGAAGATTAAGAAATTACTCGTATCAATTAAGTACTATAAATATTAAATTACGAAGTATTTCTCAAAAACGGCCCACCTAGTTTTTCGAGGTTCGATTAATCTAAGAGATATTTAGATTATTGATATTGGACTCAGCCGCAATGGCAGGCGGAGATGAGAAGAATGAAACCATCAAGCCAGACCCTTCCTCTCCTTTCTATCTTGGTCCTCAGGACCGTCCCGGTGATTACATTACACCTATACGCTTAAAACTTGACAATTATGACGCATGGGCTCATGCCGTGCGTGTGTCTCTTCGGTCCCATCGCAAGTTCGGTTTCCTTGACGGAACAATTAAGGCCCCGACGGTGCACTGTATGTTGGTCTCGTGGCTAATGAACACGATTGTTAGTGAGGTGCAGGAACTTCTTCCTAATTATGATAATTGATAATGCCCACCGTCTATGGATCGATCTACAAGAGAGATTCAGTGTCACTAATGGATCGATCTACAAGTGAGAGCAAAATTTCTCATTTGTTGAGCAGCCGTACCACTGATCTGAGGCAATCCAATATTTGCAAAAAAAAAATTGGTTATAAAAATGTGTAATTCAGAGCAGTAGATTAACGATGATCTCATCTACTCCGTCAGAGAGTCGGAGACTAATTTATCTAATTAATTTCCACACCTTGTTTGAAACTTTGAGTACCGTAATGCTCATACTGGTAATACAGTTCTCGATTTTTCCTTCTGTTTAATTATCCTGTACCGATACTTGGTTTTTTGGAAATTTGTACTAATTCTAATTTTTTGAGCAGTTTTTTATTCTGTATTTGTAGCTTAATTATGCCCTCTCTTTGAGGTCTTTGTTCCCCCTCTTGTTGAGTGGAATCAGTTAAATAATAATACCATGAAGATGCCTTGAAATTTCACGGTTTCAACTGCTGTACGTATTTGTATTTTTGTATGGATAACTTACACTTGTACTCCTTTATTAAATCACATGCTTTTTTTTTTTTTTTTTAATTACTGTTTCTTAATTTCAGAAAGTATTAAAGAAGTGTTTTGGGTTACGAGGTAACAAATCACTACTCAGAAATACATTTGCAGTTTAGCACTTAATTAAATCTTCTCTTCACTGTCGTCTTACATTGCACTTTCACAACCTTCATTACTTTGAAAAACAATGGCTGATATCGGGATCACTCTTGCAGGAAGACTGATCAAAATGGTGGCGTCTGAGGCCATTAGGGAGATCTGCTCAATATGGGGCTATAGATCGATCTGAGCTTGACGACCTCAAAGACACTCTCACCACCATCAGGAGAGTGCTCCTTGATGCCGAGTCTAAGGATCAACTCTCCCATGAAGCACAACACTATATCCAAAAGCTCAACCACTACAAGAAAAGTCGTGGTTAGCAACCGATATTTTCCGACCGCATGAAAAACAGTCGGTAATTACGCTTACCGACCGAAAACAGTCGGTAAATGAGACTTTCGGTCGGTAAAATACCGACTGATTAATCAGTCGGTAAATAAGAACATCGGTCGGTACCGAGCTGTTTTACCGACCGATTTTCTAATTTACCGACCGATTTGTCGGTCGGTGGCGTTGTTAACATAAATCACCCCGGCTCCTTTCATTACTCACTTCGCAGTAACTTTAAAAAAAAAAACCTTTACCCATCCCCAAACCCCAATTCCGAACCCGACCCCCCTATCCCCACCCCCCTTCGCCGGAGAATCTCCCCCGCACCGCCGTCGCACCACCGCCGCACCGGCCCCGATCCGCCCTTTGCCGGATTACCATACCCATCCTCCCCAAAATCCCCAATTTCAACCTAGGTATGAATTCTAACTCAATTTTTTTGTTTGATTTTGTTTATATTTGGTTTATTATTGTTGTTAATCCAAGTGTTTGATGAATTTAGGATTAAATTTAGATTTAGGGTGAAACTTATTAGGTTAGTGTAATTAGGTTCCTTAGCCAAATTATGAAAAACTTCTCATAAGATTATTATTATTATCATTATTGGATTTATTAGTATTAATTTTGGTTGAGTTGCTTCTACTAAGTGTAGGGGATGAAAAAATAATTAGGGTTTGAGCGATTTAGTTAGGAAATTGAAATTGAGAGATTTTGATTAGGGTTGGAGAGATTTAGTTAGTTAGGAAATTGAGAAATTGAGAGAAATTAGTTAGTTAGGAAATTGAGAGATTGAGAGAAAAAATAATTAGGGTTTGAGAGATTTAATTAGGGGATGAAAAAATAATTAGGATGAAATTGAAATTTAGTTTAATTTAGGGTGAAATTTGATGAAAAATTGTTTAGTATAGTTTAGTTAGATTAGTATAGCTCTCCCTATAGTATTTAGATGAAAAATTGGTTCAATTAGTATAGCTCTCTCTATAGTACTTACCCTTTGGAAAATTTTTGATTGGATTACCCAATTAGTATTTTTGATTGGAAAATTGTTTAGTATAATTAGTCTTAAGAATATATTCAATGTTGATTGGATTACCCAATTAGTATTCTTGTTTGGTTTGTAAGGTTGATTGGTAAGTCTTAAAACGAAAATATGGTCGACATTAAGCGAATTGTTCAATTTCCATTTAGAGAACAAATTGAAAATATGGTTGACCTTTAAAAGGAGAAAGGCATCATTGTCATTTACCCATTATTTTAAACTAATTTAAAACATATTATAAACGATCGTGTTCCTAAAACTCATTTATTTAAAGTTTAAAAAATCCGATTGATCGACAAACAATGATTTAAATTAACTTACATTTCTACATTAACTAGAATTTTGGGTTAGAAATTTCCTAGGATAAGCCTCATGCATGCAATTATGCATATTATTTATGATAAATTATGAACATAATATTTATTTTATAATTTTTTTCGACTTTATATTATTTGAGGTTGATTGGTTTTAGGTTAGAGTTGTTTGAGATCATGGTTTGCATTAGAAAATGTATGGGATTTGGATGTATATGAAATTTGAGGAATGCATGGGCATAATATATACTTCCTCCGTTCTATTTGATCTCCTCGACCTCATCTCGCCTGCCTTTATTATTCTTCCCCTTTTTTTATCTTCGAAGTTTGGTATAGTTTAGTTGTTGCTCCGTAATTAAAAGTCTTGCGGACAACTCCTTGTTATAACATTAAAATATGCATATTCATGTTACTCTCAAATGTATACACAAATGGCCATCATCTACTGTTTATTCTCAACTTAACAAATAATAACAATGTAGGGACTAACATTCTTTAGCCTAATATAGTTGTAGCTTAGAATACTAACAATTTGAGTTTATATATTAAACTAAGGTTAGATGTGAAAACTTAATTAAATAATGAAGGGGTACGAATGAGATGAGATCATGGGAGTTTAAATAGTCTAATTAGAGTAAATAAACGTATCAACCCCTGATCTAGTTATATTCGATTATTGTTTTTTAACATAACGAGAGTAAACTCATGGTTATTTCAGTGTTATTTACTCCATTTTTATATGTTATTTAATTAGGTTTTCGTTTCTCTTATAGAAAATCTAATAATGACGAATACCGAAAGAAAATGGATGTACGAAAGGGTAGACGATAGAAACAAAGTTAAGTATGAGTTTATACTTGGGGTGGATGATTTTATTCTATATGCTAAGGAACAAGAAGAATACAAGACACATCAGATTCTTAGATGTCCATGTGTGAAGTGTGAAAATTTGAAGTACTTGAATGAGTATCAGGTGAAAGAGCATCTCTATAGCAAAGGGTTTACGCCTGGTTATACTAATTGGGTGTGCCATGGAGAACCCTTTTCTTTTATTAGTAATCCTAGTACTTCAACAAACACTAATGCTTTCATCGACCAACCTTATCGGGAGATGATAGTAGATGCATTTGGAGACATAATGTTCGACCGTGTCGAGGATTCTCCTTTGGGTGAAGAAGAAAGCCCCCACCATGATCAGAAAGAATTTTTTGAAATGTTAGAGGCCGCCGAGACACCTCTGTATCGTGGATGTGAGTCATCATTGCTAGAAGTAGCTTCTAGGATGATTAACATTAAATGTGAGGACAACCTACCGGAAAGAAGTTTAGATAAGATAGCTGCTTTGATTGAGGATATCATTCCACGAGATAATATGATGACTCGCACATTTTACGATACTAAAAGGTTGCTTAGGGGCCTTCAAATGCCCCATCATAGGATCCATTCATGTCCGGATGGATGCATGCTATTTTGGAAAGAAGACTCCATGCTTGATAAATGTAAGAAGTGTGGAAAAGATAGGTACAAGAAGAAAACTTTTAGTGGGGCAGACATACCTTTCAAAGTCTTAACCTATCTCCCTGTAGCACCAAGGTTGCAACGTTTATATGCAACCAAGAACATCGCAAAAGAAATGAGATGGCATATAGAAAATCCACGTGTACCAGGGACCATGGCTCATCCAAGTGACAGTGAGGCTTGGAAGCATCTAGATTATATGTTTCCGGAGTTTGCTAGTGAGCCTCGTAATGTCAGACTTGGACTCTGCACAGATGGCTTTACACCATACGGTCAATTTGGTAAGTCGTACTCCTGTTGGCCGGTGATTCTCACTCCTTATAATCTACCCCCTGGATTATGCATGAAAAAACAATTTATGTTTCTATCTTTGATCGTTCCCGGGCCAAAAAATCCTAAGAAAAACTTGGACGTATACATGCAACCTCTTATTGATGAATTGAAAAAGTTGTGGGACACGAGAGTGCTCACCTATGATGTGTCCCGGAAACAAAATTTTCGGCTGAAAGCATGTATCCTATGGACCATCAACGATTTTCCGGCTTATGGGATGCTCTCTGGATGGGCTACTGCTGGCAAACTTGCATGTCCACATTGTATGAAAGACACCAAGGCGTTTTGGCTTCCACATGGAGGTAAAATGTGTTGGTTCGATTGTCACAGGCAGTTCTTACCCCTAGATCATGCATTCCGTTACAACAGAACTGCCTTTAGGAAGGGTAAGTGCGAGAATGACGAACCACCTCCGACATTGTCAGGATGCGAAATCTGGGAGACGATATCAGACTACCCGACGATAATTGATGGTACTGATCAAGAACTGAAAGAACTTAAGAACATGAAAACAGGGTGGTTCAAAAAGAGCTTGTTTTGGGACCTACCTTATTGGAAGCATTTGTTGATTCGACACAATTTGGATGTCATGCATATTGAAAAAAACTTTTTTGAGCAATTAATTCATACAGTATTGGATAATAAAAATAAAACAGCTGACACCCATAACACAAGGAAGGACTTGCCCAAATTATGTAGTAGAGGTCACCTACACCTCAAGGACGGCCGCAAACCAAAAGCTCCCTACACTGTCAGGGGTACTGTTCATGGGAGCTCGAGCATGAAGAGCGAGTTAGGGAGAGGTACGATGACGAATGTCGTAAACGGTTAAAGGACACCGTTAACGACATATGTGAACTGCGGAATGGCAAGAACAAGGCCTGCCCAGGGTGGATGGTGCCACAAGTCTACAAGGACTTGTTGGAGCGACGGAAGTCGAAGGCTTTCCAGAAGAGATCAAAGACAGCTGCCGCAAATAAAGCTTGTGCACAGCCTGGCCCTAGTCATCACGGGGGGTCGATCAAGGCAACGAAACATGCATCAAGGCTGGTAATGACAAAATATATTAAAATATTCCATAATGTTTTTATTCATATTTTTTTTAAGATGATAGTAATAATTTGTCTTCTTAGATGGAGCAACTGGGTGGTAGGAGGCCCAGTGCGGCGGAGCTCGCGGAAGCCATGCACTCTAAGGTTGTCGACGGTAAAAGAGTTTTTACCAGTCAAAAGGCGAAGGAGACATTTGTAAGTGTTAATTTAGTTAATCATAGAGATTATCTTAAAATTCCTTAATAAATTAGTTATAACTTGTTCCTAAACATTACCTTCCTCTGTTTGCTAATAGGAACGATTTGAAGAGCTCAAGAAAAAGAACGAGGAGGAGGAGAAAGGAAAAGAGGACGACGAACTGTGGTTCGAAGCGGCCAAGGGCTTCAAGAAGGGCCACGTATACGGAGTGGGATTCGCCGGCCCATTGTACTTCACCCCCCCTCAACAGAACAAGGGTAATGCTTCGAGCTCCTATCATCCCGGTATTCTTGTACAACAAGAAAAACGGGCAGAAGAATTTCAAAACAAAATTTTGGAAGCCTTGGAGAAGGAGAAAGAAGAGAACAGGCGCTTTAGAGAAGAGACCCGGGATCTCATGCAACAACAACAGCAGCTCATGTCAGCGCTTAACAAGGTATTACAAACTCAGAACTGTAACCCGTTCAACAACACTAACTTCCGTAATCCGAATGACGATAATTCGGGAGGTGGTGGAGTTGGGGGAGCCGGGGTCGGTTTTCAAGTGTAGCTTGAACTTTTAATTGATTACTCTTTTAAGTTGTGTAAACTTTGAATTCTCTTCCAAGTTGTTTAGACTCTTTAATTACACTTTCATTAGTATTCGCTTAATTAAGTAGTTAAACATTTTATGTGAATGAATTGTGGAGATGTTGGATTATGAATGAATTGGATGAAGTTAACGAATGAAGGTTGAAGTGAATGATATTGTAGTTTGAATGAGTTGGAAGATTTGAATGATACGATATCGATGACAACAAATTGTAGTTTGTATGTTGTAGTTTGAATGCAGGTTTGTATGTTGCAAATTGGAGGACAACAAAACAACTGGATCCAGCACGACCTAAACATCTTTACCGACCGCCCACACGTAATTACCGACCGCACGACTTTCTTTACCGACCGCCATAAGCAACTTAGATATTGTCAATCTAAGGTCGGTAAGCATTACCGACCGACAGGAGCGGTCGGTAAAAACCGTAAATACCGACCGCATTACCGACCGAGTTCCCCTTTTCCCGACCAAACGTTTCACAGGAGGTTCTAACCTTGGCTTGGTCGGCAACACTTACCGACCGCAAGTTTCAGTCGGAAATACCATTTACCGACCGCATAATACCATTTCCGACCGACTGGTCGGTCGGTGATGCTTAATATACCGACCGACAAAATCAGTCGGTAAGTTTTATTGCCGACCGTTTTTGATCTTTACCGACCGTAATTCGGTCGGTGATTCACCGACTGGATCGTTTGGTCGGTACTTATTGTTTCCGACTGATAACTCCGTTATTGACCGCTTTTCTACACCCTTTTGACGTTTATTTAGCCTCGATTAATCGTATTTTCTTTGGCATTCCGGCTCATTTCGCCTATATTTTGTATTACACGGGTTTTTGCGTTTGTTGTTCGTTTTTAGGCATTTCCGTGACGAAAACGATGAAACTTGAGCATGCCCGGGTAAAAGGAGGTACATGACCCGAGTTCGAGCCTAAACAAGCGCATAGAAGACAAGAAACGGGAAAATGGGCATAGGAAGAGAATAGCACGGTGGACCGTGCGATTCTCAAGTCAGGAGGTTAGGACCGTGCGATTCTCACCGTGCGAAACGCATGTTTCGTGCGTTACTCCGGTTTTGCCATTTCACTTCGTTTTTCGACCGGTTTTCTATGTAACCTAATTAGAAGTATAAATACTCAAATTCTTATTTTTGCCTCTCAAGTTTTCCATAACACCTTAGTTCCATACTTTGAATTATTTGGGGTTTTTGAGAGAATTTGTAGTTTTTGAAGATCTTCATCTTCCTTATTGTCCAAGATTCAAGCTTTTTATGATTATTATTATCTATTCTTCCTAATCTCTCCATCCTCTTTAAGTGGGTAATTTTTGCTTCTTCCTTTGCTTTAATTTTGTTAATTTCTCATTTTTGTTAGCTCATCTTAGTAGTTTACAATTGATTATTTTTCTTTTGGTTTGTTCCTTTTTCCTCTTGTTCATGTTTGTGAGCCTTTTCATGTTAGACATAGAAACCCCAAATTAAAAATCCCCAATTTGACCAATTTTGTTATTTGTTTTTATTTTGTTAGTTCACCTTAGTTCATCTTCATCCTTGTTGTTTTGCTAGTTCTTCATTGTTGTAGTTTGTTTATTTCCCATTTTTATTTGTTCCTCCAATTAGATTTTCCCAAAGTAGTCATTCTTGCATGATTAGTAGTAAAAAATCAATTATTAAGAATGTTCATAGTTAAAGATTCCACCTTTACACTTAATTTTACTAATTTAGTCATGTTTAGTGAGTAGTCTTTTTCTAGGGGACGATTTGACCCCGATATGCCTAGATTGTGGGTTTGAATTCCGTATTTGGATTGTTTGGGATAAATGGGAATTGGGTAGTTTGGGGGATCGGGAATCGACTTGGCATTTGGTTGTGTTTGAACCCTTGACCCTTGTCCACCGACGGGAGTCGGTTAGGTCTAGGTAGTAAACCTCGTCTCTTGTCATGCCTTGCCCCGCCTAGTTGAACACGGGAGTGAGAACTTGGTAGGGTACCCAAATTATCGGTTTAGACTCTTCACCTTGGGAGAGGGGAGAGAAAGGACCGGGATTAGACGCGGACTTAATGAGCCGACTCACGAACCCGGGAGGGAGGTGATCGGTTTTAGCTTAGTTGGATTACGAACCCGGGAGGGAGGTAGCCAACCCCAAGAGGCGTTCCACTATTCCTATCATCCCTAGCAATCCGATGCTCGGTATTCCTTACCCACGATTATGACATGTTGGAGGTTAAGTCGAACCCTAGGCCTTTCTCTATTGAGTAACCGTCGTTTTTAGTTTTCGTTTGTTTCTTATTTAGTTTTCTATTTTCCTTTTGTAGTTGTAGATCACCAATCCTACCTCTCTTTCGACTTAGATAAACATTTAGGGTAAACACGACTAGGCATCACTTTGCTCCTTGTGGGATCGACCCTCTATTGTGCTACGATTACATCGTACGCTTGCGAGGTATTTAAAACTCCAACAAGTTTTTGGCGCCGTTGCCGGGGAGTGTTAGCGGTACTAGTAGTTTTATTTCTTAAGTTTAGACTAAGTCATTACTTGTTTTGCACACTTCGGTGTGCCCTTGCCCGTGTTCTAACTTCTACCTTTTAGTTTTTGTATTGCTTTGCATGAGTAGGCGGATCCTTGGGCTTTCACCAATCCACTTGTTGAACCCCGAGATCGAAGCTACGGCAAGGCGGTACAACGCCGAAAGAAGAAGACATCAAGTGCAACCGCCTTCACCACCCATTACTTCCGAATCCGAAGAAGAGATTAGATCCGAAGACACAATTGAGTCCGACGAAGAGGTTAATTCTCCGAGACCCCCTTCTCCGCCTCCTCATATGGCTACTATAAGGGAAGAGTCGACACCCCAAGTGGTGTCACAATCGAGTATTACAAGGCCCGCGGTCGGAGCTAACAACTTTGAGATCAAGCCCGCTCTCATCCAATTCGTACAACAAAACCAATTCTCCGGATTACCCCTCGACAATCCCAATGAGCATATCAATGTGTTCCTAGAAGCATGCGACAACGTAAAAATCAACGGAGCGTCGGAGGAGGCCATTCGCCTAAGACTTTTCCCGTACTCGCTAACGGGAAGAGCCAAGGAGTGGTTGAGGTCCCAACCGGCCGGCTCCTTTGACACTTGGGATAAACTCTCTAAAGCTTTCCTCTTGAAATTCTTTCCGCCGGGTAAGACGGCAAAATACCGTAATGATATAACAAACTTTGTCCAAGAGGATCACGAGTCGCTCTACGAGGCATGGGAAAGGTTCAAAGAGTTATTGAGGCAATGCCCCCACCATGGTATAGCCCCCCACGTGGTCATCCTTACTTTCTACAATGGCGTTCGATCCGAATATCAATTAGGGTTGGACGTGGCGGCCGGTGGTGCCATTGACTTAGTTCACCATACCGCGGCCATGGAGTTTATTGAAAAGATGGCCTCCAACAATCATCATTGGGGTGGGGATAGAAGGAAGTTGAAGAAGCAAGACAATAGTGAGACTTTGAATGCTCTTAATGCAAAGATCGACAATTTGACAAAACAACTTTCTCAATTCAAGCAAGGGGGATCAAGTTCTTCTAAGGAGACAAATGAGTTCTCTTGTGAGTTATGTGGAAGTCCAAGTCACGATGCCGCCGAGTGTTGTGTTGTTACTACAATGGAGCAAGCCAATGGCATATGGGAATCCAACCAAAGGCAAGCATTAAACAACAACAATCAATATCACCAAGGGCAAAGAGCGTTCCTATCTTATGGGAACAAGAACTTCCAAACTCCATTCAATCAACAAAAGGGAACTTTCAATCAAAACTTCCAAAGACCGAATCAAGGCTTTAATCAAGGGTTCAACTTCCAAGCACAAGATACATCGGGTTTTCAAGCAAGAAATTTCCAAGCAAGACCAACATTCAACACCACTTCCTTTCAAACTCCTCTCCAAAATCAATTTCAAGTTCCATTCCAAACTCCTACACCCTTCACTACTCCTATACCACAAGTCCCACAACAACAACAACAAGTTGTGCCACAACAAGCTCCACCACCAAAGTCCAATTTGGAGATACTTATGGAGCAAATGATGAGCACTCAAAATAGTTTCATTCAACGCCAAGACCAACGCCATGAGGAGACTACATCTTCTATTTCTCAATTGAAGAGTCAAGTCCAAAATGCCCAAAGAATCACCGATCATCAAATACAACAACTCGCGAATCAAGTCAACGAGTTGACCGTGTCAAGTGGGACATTTCCGGGTGGCATTAAGGCAAATCCTAAGGGTAACGGCGAATTGAATGTCATTCAATTAAGGAATGGGCGCATATTGGATGAAGTTGTGGTTAACAAGAAGAGGAAGATTAATGTTGTGGATGAAGTAAGTGAGGAAGCAAATGGTGAAAAAGAGGGTTCAAATGAAGTGGTTGTTGACAAACCACCTATTGTTGAAGATCAAATTGTACAAGAAACCCCAAAGGCGACTAGAGAAGTCAAAGCATATGTGCCACCGATTCCATTTCCTCAAAGGTTAGCTAGGGCCAAGCTTGAGCAAAAGTATGGGAAGTTCTTGGAGATGATGAAGAGTATGCATATCACACTTCCTTTCCTTGAGGTCATTAGAGACATCCCCTCCTATGGCAAGTTCTTGAAGGATGTCATTTCTAAGAAGGCATATGGTGAGCAATTATCGGTGAGCCTCTCAAAGGAGTGTAGTGTCGTTCTCTTGAACAAATTGCCACAAAAATTGGAAGACCCCGGGAGCTTTACTATTCCATGCTCGATTGGCTCTATCAATATTGAGAAGGCATTTTGTGATCTAGGGGCAAGTGTAAGTCTTATGCCCCTTTCCATCTTTAACAAGCTTGAAGGCTTTGAGCTAGCTCCCACGAGAGTGTCCCTTCAATTAGCGGATCGTTCCGTTAAATATCCGATGGGGGTAGCCGAAGATGTACCGATCAAAGTCGGGAACTTAATCATCCCGTGTGACTTTTACATCATGGACATTCCCGAAGACACCAAGATTCCCATTATACTTGGTCGTCCATGCCTAGCCACCGGGGAAGCTCAAGTCAAGATGGTCGGGACCGTTCAAGGTTGTAAGGGTATTCCCATATGGCTCGGTGGAGATCAAAGGGAATGAAGAAACATTCAAGGTTAATGGTAGCCGACTCAAGCACTATTTTGTCGGCCAACCAATTCAAAGGGAAATTGCTTCACTCAAGATAAAGTAATCTCATTCATTAAGGATATCATTATTGTATATTCTCATCTACTTCATTCGGTCGAGCCAACGACCTTAAACAAAGGCGCTTCGAGGGAGGCAACCCCGATACTTGACACTTTTCTACCTTTTCTTCTTATTGGATTTTCTTGGAGGAGCACTTTTGTGACGATTTATATCGTTTTTGGAGCTTTATTAAGGGTTTGGAGCATATTGGGTTCGATTTGGGGAGCTTAGAAAAAAAAATTGGGAAAATGGGGATAGCAAGAGTAACGCACGGTCGACCGTGCGAAACTCAGATCAGAAGGTTGGCACCGTGCGCAACCGACCGTGCGAAACCCATGTTACCGTGTCTCGTGTTCCTAGGTGACCTTTACTCTTATGACCATTTTTTATAATCCAAGCTTACCTATCAAATACCATAAACACCTTCCATATTAATTTTTGCCTTTTGTTTTTGGTGATTCTATTACGTGATGCTTCCCCCACTTCAAAATCGAAAAAAAAAAAAAAAAAAAATCGAAAAAAAAATCGAAAAAGAAAGAAAAGAAGAAGAAGAAAGAAATCAAGGGGAGAAAGAAAAAAAAAAAAAAAAAAAAAAAAAACTATGAAAATCGAAAAAAAGATCACCACACATCAAAATAAATAAATTTTCCGTTGATTTGGGGAGCCATCGTGAAGGGCCTACTGAGGGACCGAGTTCCTGAGGAAGGAAGATAGCGGTGGTAAACCGGTCATTGGAATTATCACTTTTCTATTCCTTTTTTTTTTTACTTAGATTATTTGGTCATATTGAGTTTTAGGACGATCCTTCTCTTTATTTCATAAAGAGGTCGAGGCACACTTACCTACAGTGTTTTATAACACCACGGTTCTACCTTTCCACGCCATCTTACGCCCTCTTGTAATTTATTTGGAAGGTTGGGAGAAAATTTGCTAGATTATCGATGTTCATAGTAATTTATAGCTATAGTATTAGATTTTTGTCCATGTCTTGTAGGTTAACTAGTTTGAGAATGTTAGTTTTCATAATAGGTGGATGATTAGTGTTTTTCCCGCCGTCTTGATGAGGGTGACGGTGTTTTCCTTTTGTGATGCAAACATGTCTTGTATTTGTGGGCTTAATCGATTGTTTGTGTCAATAGTTTTGTGCAAGACCCAACTTGCCTTGCAACGGGATACCTATCCTCATGGTATGTCGTTGTGAGTTGAAAGGGCGTTGAGTGCGCTAATACTCATGCGGTTAGTAATAGTTTAGTGAGTGGTCGAGGGATGCTTATATTGTGCATTCACTCTTTGTAGTCTAGGTGCTTGTCTTTGCCTTTGTCGCGCTTACTCGAGGACGAGTAAATGTCTAGTGTGGGGAGGTTGATAACTCCGTTATTGACCGCTTTTCTACACCCTTTTGACGTTTATTTAGCCTCGATTAATCGTATTTTCTTTGGCATTCCGGCTCATTTCGCCTATATTTTGTATTACACGGGTTTTTGCGTTTGTTGTTCGTTTTTAGGCATTTCCGTGACGAAAACGATGAAACTTGAGCATGCCCGGGTAAAAGGAGGTACATGACCCGAGTTCGAGCCTAAACAAGCGCATAGAAGACAAGAAACGGGAAAATGGGCATAGGAAGAGAATAGCACGGTGGACCGTGCGATTCTCAAGTCAGGAGGTTAGAACCGTGCGATTCTCACCGTGCGAAACGCATGTTTCGTGCGTTACTCCGATTTTGCCATTTCACTTCGTTTTTCGACCGGTTTTCTATGTAACCTAATTAGAAGTATAAATACTCAAATTCTTATTTTTGCCTCTCAAGTTTTCCATAACACCTTAGTTCCATACTTTGAATTATTTGGGGTTTTTGAGAGAATTTGTAGTTTTTGAAGATCTTCATCTTCCTTATTGTCCAAGATTCAAGCTTTTTATGATTATTATTATCTATTCTTCCTAATCTCTCCATCCTCTTTAAGTGGGTAATTTTTGCTTCTTCCTTTGCTTTAATTTTGTTAATTTCTCATTTTTGTTAGCTCATCTTAGTAGTTTACAATTGATTATTTTTCTTTTGGTTTGTTCCTTTTTCCTCTTGTTCATGTTTGTGAGCCTTTTCATGTTAGACATAGAAACCCCAAATTAAAAATCCCCAATTTGACCAATTTTGTTATTTGTTTTTATTTTGTTAGTTCACCTTAGTTCATCTTCATCCTTGTTGTTTTGCTAGTTCTTCATTGTTGTAGTTTGTTTATTTCCCATTTTTATTTGTTCCTCCAATTAGATTTTCCCAAAGTAGTCATTCTTGCATGATTAGTAGTAAAAAATCAATTATTAAGAATGTTCATAGTTAAAGATTCCACCTTTACACTTAATTTTACTAATTTAGTCATGTTTAGTGAGTAGTCTTTTTCTAGGGGACGATTTGACCCCGATATGCCTAGATTGTGGGTTTGAATTCCGTATTTGGATTGTTTGGGATAAATGGGAATTGGGTAGTTTGGGGGATCGGGAATCGACTTGGCATTTGGTTGTGTTTGAACCCTTGACCCTTGTCCACCGACGGGAGTCGGTTAGGTCTAGGTAGTAAACCTCGTCTCTTGTCATGCCTTGCCCCGCCTAGTTGAACACGGGAGTGAGAACTTGGTAGGGTACTCAAATTATCGGTTTAGACTCTTCACCTTGGGAGAGGGGAGAGAAAGGACCGGGATTAGACGCGGACTTAATGAGCCGACTCACGAACCCGGGAGGGAGGTGATCGGTTTTAGCTTAGTTGGATTACGAACCCGGGAGGGAGGTAGCCAACCCCAAGAGGCGTTCCACTATTCCTATCATCCCTAGCAATCCGATGCTCGGTATTCCTTACCCACGATTATGACATGTTGGAGGTTAAGTCGAACCCTAGGCCTTTCTCTATTGAGTAACCGTCGTTTTTAGTTTTCGTTTGTTTCTTATTTAGTTTTCTATTTTCCTTTTGTAGTTGTAGATCACCAATCCTACCTCTCTTTCGACTTAGATAAACATTTAGGGTAAACACGACTAGGCATCACTTTGCTCCTTGTGGGATCGACCCTCTATTGTGCTACGATTACATCGTACGCTTGCGAGGTATTTAAAACTCCAACACCGACCATAGTTTTCGACTATAGGCTATCGGTCGGAAACTTTTAAAATGCGGTCGGTAAATGTGTTTACCGACCGATTTTGTACCTTCCCGACCGATTTTTCCGGTTGCTAAATGCTGTCATTCTTGTAGTGAACAATGTTGTTTACGATGCTTGCTGATGATTTGTTTGACGAGTTTCTTACTCTAGCTAAGCTTAAGCAGCATAACAAGGATGCTAAACTCTCTAAAAAAATACGAGACTTCTTTTCTTCTAAGAAAAATAGTCTTAGTGTTGCCTACTCAATGTCTCGAGGAGTAAAGAAAATTAGGAAGCTATTGAATACTATTGCTAGTAATCATCACGCATTTGGGTTTAGCGTTGACTCGCAACCTATTAAGGAGAGGAGAGAGGAGACTTGTTCCTATGTGTACTCGGATGAGGTTATTGGGAGAGAATTTGATCGTAGTGAGGTTGTCCGTATGCTTTTAGACTCTAGTGAACCATATAGAGTTTCTTTTCTCTCTATAGTGGGAGTCGGAGGGATGGGGAAAACAACGCTTGCCCAACTTGTCTTCAATGATGAAAGAGTTAGGAGTGAATTTCCCTTGAGGCTATGGACATTTGTGTCCGATGAAAATGGAGAGGAATTTGATGTGAAAACAATGTTAAATATAAATAACTATTATGTGGGTCTACATGTATATGGTCATATGATTGTATTTACTCATCTTATTAGTAGCCTACTTAAGTGATCAACTATTGTATATAAGGCTTATGATATCTAAATTATAATATGGGTTAATATGTGTAGAAGACCTTATATTATTCTACCTTATTATTTGATGGGCCTAATAGGGTAGAACTTCTATAAATAGGAAGTTGGTCCCCAACTCATTCCTCTCACCACTTCACTAAGAAAACTCATCAACTAAGTGAGAATATTAGTGAGAGGTTTAGAGTAGGAAGACCCTCCCTTCCACCTTAAGAAATCATCAATCATGGATCAAGGTAAAATTTCCACATCCATTATCTTCAATTCTTGATAATACACATGATAATTTAATCCTACATAAAGACTAACAATTGGTATCAGAGCCAATCATGTAAGTATTATCGAGAATTGTTGAGTTTATCTCATTTTGGGGTCTTCGATCATGCCATTTTTATCATGCATGTCAAGTTAATTGATCACACTAATTAGAACATGATCAAGATTGTGCATGCATGTTGTGTTGGCATGTCTACCTATTTTGTAGAGATTTTTCATTACATGTTTTTCTTTGTCTCATTTTATATTATTGTATAAAATGATTAGTTATGACAAAGATCAAGTCAATAAGTATTAAAATTACTCATGCATGTCATTTTTTGGTTGATTTTTCAACTTTCTTTTGCATGCATGTGTTTGATGTGGTCTTGATGATCCATGTGTATATTTGCATGCAACTAGTTTTGTGATTTTGTTTATTTGATGATCAAAATATTTGCATGCATCAAGTTTTATGATGTTTTTATTTTGATGATCAAGTTTTTTGCATGCATCAAGTTTTATGATATTTTTTTATTTTGATGATCAAGTTTTTTGCATGCATCAAGTTTTATGATGTTTTTATTTTGATGATCAAGTTTGTTACATGCAACAAGTTTTGTGATATTTTTATTTTGATGATCAAGATTATGCATGCATTATGTTGAACATTATTTTTGGCATACATGCATGATAGTTTCATTGTTTAATCACATGGTAAATCGTTGTTGCATGTTAAAATGTGGAGTTCTGGATTGAACTTCACAATTTTGGGATAAATTGTTAATATATAAATTCAGACAACTAAAGTATATATGTCTAATATTTGATACGATTTAATTGAAGTAAGTAAAGTTCGCCAAAGCGAATTCTCTTACGTAGATTTTATTGTAATGAATATTGGATGGTTGTGTATATATATTTCATGCGAATATTAGCCGTCCTAAAGGACGATCAATATTTGGCCGAATTATGTATACATGGGTGGTAACAAATATGTGATGATTTTGAGTTTTCCATGTGAATGATAAATTAGTCCAAAGATTATTTTATTATTTGACAGGATTTTATTGTCAATATTTGATTATCTACCACTAAAGGAAGTACTAACTTACAAGTTGATATTTTTGTCCAAAGACTAAATATTAATGTTGTACTCGGTACTTTGTGATGGGCCTTAACATTGTCTGAATCTTTATAATAAAGATCTAATATGAGCTTGTTTTGTTTTCAGTTACTAATGCCGCATCATTAATATCTGCTAGCATCAACTCCATTCCGTTACTGAATGGCACTAATTTTAAGGAATGGAAAGAAAATGTAAGCATTGTCCTCTGCTGCATGGATCTAGACCTCGCGTTAAGAACAACAAAACCTGCTTCTCCTACGGATGCGAGTACCGCGGAACAAAAGCGGGAATATGAGAAGTGGGAACGTTCTAATCGCACGTGTCTTATGATCATAAAGCGAGGAATTCCAGAATCATTTAGGGCTTCTGTGTCTGATCAGGTCGATGCTAAGGAGTTTCTTAAGGAAATTGAGAACGTTTTGCTAAAAATGATAAGGCGGAAATAAGTACAACTTTGTTGAACCTAATTTCCCTAAGGTATAAGGGTAATAAAGCAAATATAAGGGAGTACATAATGACCATGTCTCATCTTGCCTCAAAACTAAAGGCACTAAAGTTAGAGCTATCTGATGATTTGCTCGTGCATTTGGTCTTAATTTCTCTCCCCGGACAGTTTAATCAGTTCAAAATTAGTTACAACTGTCAGAAGGAGAAGTGGACTCTCAATGAGCTCATTTCTCATTGTGTACAAGAGAAAGAGAGGTTGAGGCAAGAAAAGACAGAAAGTGCTCACTTAGCCGGTACATCAAAGGACAGACACAGAAAGAGGAAAAATAATGAGGTTGCTGCAGTTGGTCCTTCACAAAAGAAACAACAGCCTGATAAAGTTGAGGAGGTTATTAAATGTTTCTTTTGTAAGAAGGATGGACATGTAAAGAAAGATTGCTCCAATTATCATAATTGGCGTGCAAAGAAAGGTATACTTCTCAGTTTAGTTTGTTCTGAGGTTAACTTAGCTTCAGTGCCTATTCATACTTGGTGGGTAGACTCCGGTGCTACTACTCACATAAGTGTGTCTATGCAGGGCTGCCTGCACTACCGAACGCCAAGTGATGATGAAAGACGCATCTTTGTGGGCGATGGGAAGTCGGTTGAAATTGAAGCAATAGGGACTTTTAGATTACTACTAAAGACCGGTTCCTTTTTGGATTTAAATGAAACTTTTGTTGTGCCGTCTTTCAGACGAAATCTAGTTTTTGTTTCTGTTTTGGACAAATCAGGGTACTCTTGTTCATTCGGAAATAATAAGTTCAGTCTTTCTCTAAATACAAATGTAATAGGAACCGGTACTTTGTCGTATTATGATAAGCTTTATATGCTAGATACTATTGCTTCATATAATGAAACCCTACATACGACTACTAGAGGTACAAAGCGAAAGTTAACAGATGAGAATTCTGCTTCGTTATGGCATAAGCGCTTAGGACACATTTCGAGACAAAGAATTGAAAAGCTTGTGTCAAATGGAATTCTCGATTCTCTTGATTTTTCGGATTTTCAACTTTGTGTTGATTGTATCAAGGGAAAACAGACAAACAAAAGGAGATTAGATGCCAATAGAGCTACAGACGTCTTAGAACTAATTCATACGGATATTTGTGGACCATTTCCTAATCCCGCTTGGAATGGTCAACAATATTTTATCACGTTCATAGACGATTTTTCTCGGTATGGCTATCTATTTCTTATTCATGAGAAGTCTCAAGCATTAGATGTTTTCAAATCATTTAAAGCTGAAGTTGAAAACCAGCTTGAGAAAAAGATTAAAGCCGTTAGATCTGACCGTGGTGGGGAATACTATGGTAGATACGACGGATCAGGTGAACAACGTCCAGGTCCATTTGCCAAATTCCTAGATGAGTGTGGAATTATCCCGCAGTACACTATGTCGGGGTCACCTAGCATGAATGGTGTAGCAGAAAGACGTAATAGAACACTTAAGGATATGGTAAGAAGTATGATTAGTCATACTAATTTACCTGAATCACTCTGGGGAGAGGCAATTAAGACTGCAGCATATATCCTTAACAGAGTTCCAACTAAAGCTACTAATAAGACCCCATATGAGTTATGGACTGGAAAGAAACCCAGTATAAGGCATTTGCACATTTGGGGTTGTCCAGCGGAAGCAAGGCCTTACAAGCCGAGTGAAAGGAAGTTGGAATCCAGAACAATCAGTAGCTATTTTGTTGGATATTCTGAAAGATCTCGGGGGTATAAGTTTTACAATCCCACTAACAGGACATTTTTTGAGACGGGTAATGCCCGGTTCTTTGAGGATATTGAGTTTGGGGGAGAAGATAAGATTAGAGACATTGTCTTTGAAGAGGAAGCAATTTCTCTTCCTGCGGTTATCATGAATAATGATGAAGTCGAAGACATTGTTGTGAATCTCCCTATTCAGGATCAGTCGGTCATTCAGGAAGACCAAACTCAATTACAAACTCAAACACCTCAAGAACCTATGCCATTAAGAAGATCCATTAGAGAAAAGAAAAGTGCAATTCCAGATGACTACGTTTTGTATCTTCTGGAGCACGAGGATTATGATGGAATATTAGAAGATAGTGATCCTATCAACTTCCATCAGGCCATGAAAAGTCCTAATTTTCAAAAGTGGATTGATGCCATGAACAAGGAAATTAAGTCCATGAAAGACAATGATGTTTGGGATCTTGTTACACTACCCGAAGGTGCAAAACCTATTGGCTCTAAATGGGTATTTAGAATCAAACGAGACACAAAGGGAAATGTAAAAAGATATAAGGCACGTCTTGTCGCAAAGGGCTTTACTCAAAAGGAAGGCATTGACTATAAAGAGACTTTCTCTCCGGTTTCTTCGAAAGACTCTTTTAGAATCATAATGGCATTAGTGGCATATTTTGATCTTGAACTTCATCAAATGGATGTTAAGACTGCGTTTCTTAATGGTGACATTAATGAGACAATTTATATGGTGCAACCTGAAAACTTTGTATTAGGAGATTCAAAGAGAATGGTCTGCAAATTAAAGAAATTCATTTATGGTCTCAAGCAAGCGTCTCGACAGTGGTATTTCAAATTCCACGAAATTATACTCTCATTTGGTTTTGAGATGAGTAAAGTGGAAGATTGTATTTACCATAAGTTCAGTGGGAGTAAGCATATCTTTCTGGTTTTATATGTGGATGACATACTGCTTGCCAGCAACGATATAGGTTTGTTATGCGAAACCAAGAGATTTCTATCAACCAAGTTTGAGATGAAAGATCTTGGTGAAGCATCCTTTGTATTAGGAATTGAGATCCACCGAGATCGTTCTCAGTGTATCCTTGGGTTATCACAAAGGAACTATATCGATAAGGTCCTAAATAGGTTTGGCGTGCAGAATTGTAAACCAGGAGATAACCCCGTTTCGAAAGGAGATAAGTTTTGTCTCGACCAGTGCCCTAAAAATGATTTTGAGAGGAAGGAAATGCTTAATATTCCATATGCCTCGGCAGTTGGAAGTCTCATGTATGCCCAAGTTTGTACGCGTCCGGATATAGCGTTCATTGTTGGAATGTTAGGCAGATTCTTAAGTGATCCGAGAATGGATCATTGGAAGGCGGTTAAAAGGGTCTTAAGGTATCTACAAAGAACAAAACATTATATGCTCACATACAAAAGGTCGGATCATTTAGAGATCATTGGGTACTTCGACTCTGATCACAACGGATGCTTAGATAGCAGTCGATCCACTTCAGGCTATGTTTATTTGCTAGCAGGAGGGGCAATTTCATGGAGAAGTGCCAAACAAGAGATTATTGCCACTTCTACTATGGAGGCAGAACTCATAGCATGTTTTGAAGCATCCAATCATGCCATATGGTTATGAAACTTTGTTACAGGGTTACGAGTTGTGGATACAATTCAAAGACCACTAAAGATATTTTGTGATAATAAAGCAGCGGTGTTGTATTCCAATAACAACACTAGTGCGACAAAGTCTAAGCATATTTTGCTCAAATTTCGTGCCATAAAGGAAAGAATTCAAAGGGGAGAAGTGTGTGTAGAACATATTGGAACAAACTCCATGATTGCGGATCCGCTCACTAAAGGATTACCACCCAAAAAGTTTCATGAGCATGTTGCTCACATGGGTGTTAGTTTGTTTAAGGATATAAAGAATTAGTGGGAGTTTGTAATATGATTTTCTACAAAGTAGACACAAAATTACAGTTCAGGATGACGTCAACTTTGGTTTTAGGTATTTTCGGAAAGGTTTTCGGTTTTCCCCTATGTATATATATTTTTAGTATGATCTCGCTAAAAAAAAAAACTAAAGTTGGACCAAGTTGGAAATAGACATGTTACGATCACATTTCATGAAATTTCCATGCTACACATCCATATTGATCTATGTCATTTGATTTTGTTTAATGTATGTAATCATTGAGGATTTAGTCATTATTTATGACAAAAGTCGTTTTGGTTCTACGTTGACAAGGTCGATGGACGAGATTGTTGAGAGATATCATTCTGAAAAGATGACAAATTTTTGGAGCTCATAAGGTTTTACATATCATATGTGATGCACATGTGACCCAAGTGGGAGATTGTTAAATATAAATAACTATTATGTGGGTCTACATGTATATGGTCATATGATTGTATTTAGTCATCTTATTAGTAGAGTGATCAACTATTATATATAAGGCTTATGATATCTAAATTATAATATGGGTTAATATGTGTAGAAGACCTTATATTATTCTACCTTATTATTTGATGAGCCTAATAGGGTAGAACTTCTATAAATAGGAAGTTGGTCCCCAACTCATTCCTCTCACCACTTCACTAAGAAAACCCATCAACTAAGTGAGAATATTAGTGAGAGGTTTAGAGTAGGGAGACCCTCCCTTCCACCTTAAGAAATCATCAATCATGGATCTCCCTTCCACCTTAAGAAATCATCAATCATGGATCAAGGTAAAATTTCCACATCCATTATCTTCAATTCTTGATAATACACATGATAATTTAATCCTACATAAAGACTAACAAACAATTCTTGCTAGGATTCTAGAATCTGCGTCTAGTGAAAAGCACGATGGTTTTACGATGGATTCAGTACAAAGGAAACTTGTATGATTTCTTGGAGGGAAAAAGTATTTGATAGTTCTAGATGATGTATGGAATGAAGATCTTGAGAAGTGGCTTGGTTTAAAGAAATTCTTAATGAGCGGTGGAGGAGGAAGTATGGTTTTAGTAACCACCCGTTCTGAAAGGACAGCAATGGTGGTCGATGAGGAACATAAATATGAACTAAAAGGATTGTCTCCTGAAAATTCATGGCGTTTATTTGAGATGACAGCATTTGGGGAACGGGGGAGACAAGATATGGATTTTTCCGAATAGAATAAGATTGGTGAAAAGATTGTTGAACAATGCTGTAATGTTCCACTCGCTATTAAAGTTGTAGGAACACTTTTATATGGACAGAATATAAGCAAGTGGATATTGTTTCAAGAATATGGATTAGCCAAGCTTAATGATGGAGATAATAAAATTATGTCAATCCTGAAACTTAGTTATGATAATCTTGAATCTCCATTAAAGACTTGTTTTACCTATTGCGCGTTGTTCCCCAAGGATTTCAGAATAAACAAGGAAAAGTTGATTAGACTTTGGATGGCACAAGCATACATAGTTCCATTCGTAGTCGGTCAGAGTTTGGAAGATGCTGGGGAGGAGTATTTGTCAATCTTACTAAGAAGATGTTTTTTTCAAGATGTAGAAAAGAATGAAATTGGAGGGATTGAATCATTTAAAATCCATGACTTGATCCATGATGTTGCTCAAAAGGTAGAAGGAAAGGGTATTATTGTGGCAGTAAATTCTATCCAAACCAATTTAGAAGACGAAGCTCATCACTTGTTTCACATAGGAAGTAGATATGAGGGGAGTATTTTCTCGAGGCGTAATATTCGATCATATGTTCGACATGGGTTTAGAACAAACTTTCCAGTAGCAAAATTGGTAGAAAGTTGGAAGTTTCTTAGGACACTAGATCTCCATGACCTTGACATCCGTAGTTTACCACATTCGATTGGTAAACTATTGCATTTAAGGTATCTTGATCTATCCGAGAATGGATGTTTATCGACTCTTCCCGATTCAGTTACAGAGTTGTATAATCTACAAACCTTAGATCTAAGGAAGTGTAGTGATTTGAAAGAGTTGCCAAAGGGTTTAGCCAAATTGGCAAACTTGAGGCACTTGGATATATCTTACTGTAATGTGTTGTGGCACATGCCTTCAGGTCTAGACAAATTTAGTTCCCTTTGTGTTCTCAGCAACTTTGTGGTGGACAAAGAAAGTTCCATGACGGAGCTAGAAAATGTCCTAGCTTTGAAGAAGCTAAGAGGAAGCTTTAATCTCCGTATCACTAGTGGATTCATGGGTAGCTTGGAACGTAAGGGAGGATATTTGAGTAGGATGAGCCAGCTTGAGGTATTAGATATATCGGTCGATTGTGTTGGAAACCATGAAACATTGCTAGAAAAACTCGAGCCACCGCCTTCTTTAAAGAGACTCGATTTGTCCTGGTACAACAGACCTACACTTCCATCAAGGTGGCGGGGAGTGGGAAAAGTAGATAATTGGGCCGCCTTTCTTCCCAATCTTGTCCACTTCCATCTCGACAAGTGCCCCAATTTGTTGCGTCTGCCGTCATTCAGTAAACTCCCACACCTCAAGTTCCTCTCGCTATGCTCTTTGGATAAATTGGAGTACATAGAGGATTCAAACCATGAGGACGACAGTTGTAGAGAAGTTTTTTTTCCTTCCCTCGAGAAACTTGTAATTGGAAACATGAGTGAGTTGAGAGGATGGTGGAGAAGGGAAGATATACATTGCAATAACAATCATGCACATCCGTCCTTTTCCCGGCTCTCCGAGTTGAAGATCTACAGGTCTCAAAAACTCACATCTTTTCCTGCTTGTCAAAGCTTAGAAAAGCTATATTTACTTGTTGTGAACAGGGAATTATGGATTACGAGTTTGGGTGAGAAGAACGATTCAATCAAATTAAGGGAGGTGAAAGTAGACAGCCTTGACTACCTGAAACCGTTGGTCGTGGAACATCTAGCTGCTATTCATATAATTGAAAATAACGACATGGAACGTTTGTCAGAACTTGAAGAAACATTCAAGGGTTGTCGTTCCCTACGGAGCCTCACACTTAGGCATTGTTTTAAGTTGAGGTCTCTTCAAGGAGCAGGGTGGGAGCATCTAACAACTTTGGATTCACTGCAATTACTTTCACTTTACGATCTGACATTCAATGATGATGATGATAGGATGATATGGAGATCCATTGGGGGAAGGCTTCGATCTCTAGATTTAACACGACTAATGATGAAAACCCTTCCTGAAGGATTCAGACATTTAACTTCCCTTGAAAACTTGACAATTTCCAGCTGCGAGTATCTTACATCTCTCCCTGAATGGATTGGTTGCCTTGCTTCTCTCCGATCCCTTCGCATCCATGAATGCGATGTACTCCAACTGAATGCAGGCTTATTGAAGGACCTCACCTCCTTGCAGCTGCTGCAGGTGACGTGGTGTCCGTTTGTAACCGAAAGATTCCAGGATCCTGATGGAGAGAACTGGTCCCGCCTCCGACATATACCCTCCGTCGACATACGTGCAGATTATTATTATCCTTAGTTGCTGAACCTTAGCTTGCTACTCCACACCCGCACAGTCTACTTTCCTTCTCGTCATCATTTTTGATGCATTGATAAGTTTGCCAGGCTCATCTAACTTAATGCATCATATTTATTTCTTAATAAGCTCCTTTGAAAAAGTAAAAACTGTTTTATGTAAGGTGACCCTAACAGCACCATAGAATACAATTCCTAGTAATTAAAATGTTCAACTATGAGATTCGGAGAATATCCACTGAGCAAATGGGAATACGTGTGAAACTAATTAATAGACAGGAAGTCTCTCAAAAAAAAAAGAGTTCCATGGTAATGGGACTCTTAGTTTGATAGGCTAACATATACTCCTTCCGAGTTTCTAATCTTGTCCCATTTTTCTTTTTGGCTGAGTTTGATCTTTACTCCTTCCTTATTCTTCACACCTCCTTTATTTTTTAACCACTCATTTTCCCTTCCTTATTTTTCACAGGAACTCGAAGGGAGTATTGTCTTGTGACGCGTCATTTTGTTATAATGAATCAAATACTCATTATTTATTTAGAAAAAATAATCTATTTTTGTATTATTTTACTCTCTCCATTCTCTTGAGTTAGTCCCATATATTCTTTTTTGGTTATTTTTTTGGATTATCCCCATTTTCTTTTAAAGAAATATTTTTATCTCTATTTATCTCTCATCACATGCATCATATCATCAATTTTCTTTTATTTTTTCATCTTTTCTTAAATTCATGGAGGGAGTACATAGAAGGGAAGGGCTGCTACGTATAGCAGTATGGGGCTCAGTGAGGTAGAGGGTTGAATAGTTGCATTCGGAAAACAAAAGTGCGTGTGTGGGGGTTCACGACTGACTCGACTCGACTCGACTCATAATAATTGTGAGTCAACTCTTAGACTTGTCAACAATGTATCATGACTTTAGTCGTCTTACACTCTCACTCCTCCGTGTATTTTAAGTAAGAGAAAATAAAGGAATGAAACTCATAATCCTATAATCGGGTTAGGCCATAATAACCAACCTACCCAATATACAGTACTCCTATATAAACGCTTAAACATCATATCATAATTCTATCTTAAACCAACACCATCTCTAATCTCTAACCTGCTACCGATCAGATTAAGTAAAAAATAAATTAATGTAAGTTAAGTATGGCGGGAGATAAAGAGTTGTTATTGAAATATCTGGTCAAGTACAGTTACTATCGCTCCATTATGACAGACGCGGATTTGGTTCCAAGTCGGAGGAGTTATATACAATTACTAATTATTTCCACCTTGTATATTTTTAAATTATTCGCTCTACCCACCGCCATTTTCTTAAGCATCTCCTACCTTTCCCTTGATTTCTTCACTGATTCCCTTCCGGTATGTATGTAGTATCTTATTTACTCTATTTGTTTTTGTGTTTTTATTCAATTGTTGTGAGACCGTGCCTTGGGAATTCGTATTTCTCGAGAAAATTATTTTAGGGTTTGGTTTTTTGCCCGTCTCATTCAATGATTTGTTTCGTAGTGTTGTCTATTTATCTTTCTCAAAACGTACATTAGTATTCATTATTGGATACATACGTGTGTGTATTTTTGCAGGTAAGAGCGAAAGTGTCGATCGTTGAAATCAAAGAATTGTTGGAGTTGGCTACAAAATTATATAAAGAAAATCAAGTGCTCAAGAAAGAGAAGCCAATGTTGGGTCGTACTACTACTGACGATGGATATGTAGTTGTAGAATGAGATCCACTGATTAGGGATGTCAATGGATCGGTTTCGGGTCGGATGAAGCTTCACCCGCATCCATCCATTACATCAAATACATCATCCGTCATCCATCCATCCATCATCTGCGGATGAAACGGATGGATCAGGTAATAAAGGATTACGATTAAATTATCTTTAAAAGCTCGAAAAATATATTAAATTTTAATTAACTAAAAAATTATAAGGTCAACTTGTATAATTTTAAGAGTTCTTAATAAATCTTGTAACTTAATCATTATTTTGATATTATAAAAAGTATAACAGTTATTACTTCGTATTAGTTATCCTAACATTTATATAAATGTGTATATTTTTTTAGCAAAATACAAAGAATATCGGGTGACGGATGGATAATAGGTGGATTTAGCATCATCCATGATCCATCCATCATCCATTAATTTCGGGTTTTCGGATGCGGGTGAAATTGACATCCCTACCACTAATCCATCACTTTTCTTTTTGGGTGGCCCTATTGCCACGGAGTAAAAGTCCTGGGGCGCGGGATTTCCACCAAAATGTGCTGCCTAATATGTCCTCACCAATTTGGACTTTGGTGACTATATTCTCTATGGTGTAGGGACACCTATTTAACCACGCATAGCTTTTTAGTTTTTCGTAGGACTCTTGTTACTCCGTACGGAGTGTTATACAAGTTGATTTTACTTACGATGAATATATTCGATTAATTATATCCCAAACTAGTAGGAATATGTCAAATATTTTGTTAAAACCTAGATACATGGTATTTACGTATGCTATCTATTACCTACGTAGGTCAAAATTCTTACCCTAATCAACACGATCCAAAATGGCGAGTTATTTGACGCAGCTGAGCGAAACAATATGAGCAATGCAAGTAGACCTGACAAAACTGAATCGACCCGAGTAACTTTTTATCCGAACTCGACACGAGCTGAAGACTTAATTTGACCTGTAATCCGAATTTAACCCGTGCCCAATTTTGATTGCCCTCGATCTGGACCCCGTACAAATTTCTAAGTATACGACACGGTATGGATAATGTCACCCAAGTCCAAATTGGAGATGCAACACCCCGGCCACCACTTGTGGACCGGATGTCACTTATGGCGCCTTCCCAGGAGGTCACCCATCCTAAGATTGCTCTCAGTCAAGCACGCACGCTTAACTGTGGAGTTCTTATCATGGGGAAACCAGAAAAGAAAGTGTACTTTGTCCTTTAAGCACTCATTCGAGCCTCTTAAATCATATCCATTACACGCTTCTCTGAGCACCATATCCAATATTTATTCTTTAAACTCGGGTATTATAGGTGAGGACATACATATTAGGCATTTTGGTGGAAATCCCGCACCCCAGGACTTTTACCCCGTGGCAATAGGGCCACCCTTTTTTAAAGGGCCCCTTACCTATTATTTTGCCTAGGGTCTAGAAAAAGTCAGGAGTTAGGACCAACCCTACTACCTCTTAATAAATTTAGGGAGACCGTTCCTTAGTAAACCTAGTACAACCACAACACTCTCACTCCTCCGTGTATTTTAGAGAAAATATAGGAAACTCAAGCTCATAATCCTAATCGGGTTAGGCCATAATAACCTATCCAATACAGTACTGTATAAACGCTTAAAACATACATCATAATTCTACCTTAAACCAACACAATCTCTAATCTCTAATAACCTTCCAATCAGATTAATTAAGTTGAACCATAAAATTAATACAGGTTAAGTATGGCGGGAGATAAAGAGTTGTTATTGAAATTTCTGGTCAAGTACATTTACTATCGCTCCATTATGACAGAGGCGGATTTGGTTCCAAGTAGGAAGAGCTATATACAATTACTAATTATTTCCACCTTATATATTTTTAAACTGTTCGCTCTACCCATCGCCATTTTCTTAAGCATCTCCTACCTTTCCCTTGATTTCTTCACTGATTCCCTTCCGGTATGCATCGCTTTTATTTGTTTTTTATGTTTTCATCTGTATATCATACGATATGATCGATTATTCAATTGTTGTTAGACCGTCCCTTGGGAATGAATTCGTGTTTCTAAAGAAAATTATTTTAGGGTTTGGTCTTTGGCCTTCGAATGTACTCATATTCATTGTCGATCTATTTATCTTTCTCAAAACGTAGATTAGTGGAGTACGTATTCATTATTGGGTACGTGTTTGTGTGTATTTTTGCAGGTTAGAGCGAAAGTGTCGATCGCTGAAATCAAAGAATTGTTGGACTTGTCTACAAAACTATATAAAGAAAATCAAATGCTAAAGAAAGACAAGTCAATGTTGGGTCGTATTGATGATGGATATGTAGTTGTAGAATGAGATCCACTGATCCATCAGTTTTTTTTTTTATTCTTCGAGAGCTAGCTAGGATCAGAGTGTGGCACAGTAGCGAGGCTGTTTCTGATTTTTTGCTTTACACTTAACACTCTTATAATACTAATGTTGTGTATTACACCCTATTAACTGAAAAAAATTACTCGGTTCATCGTAGCTTTGATCAATGGAAAAACTATACAGGTACGTCATCAGTGCGTGCTATTTATTATTCCCTCAATGTTCTTGAATTAGTCCCATTTATCCATTTTTTCCCTCACAAAAAAAGTGAAGTTAATTAATGGAGGGAGTACTTCATCGGTTAAAAGATCATTACAGAATTTCTAGAGAGAAAAAATATTAAATTATTGTTAGGATGGAGTAAAACCTTGTTAGGGAAAAACAAAGTTAATGAAGAAATATATGAGAATTTTTGAGTTAAACAATACTTGAAAGTAATATAAAAAGGATCATCATATTTTTTATTATTCCCGTTAAATTTTTCCACCTTTTTTTACTCCTCAACCCACCCAAGTGACCCAACCTCATTCTCATTAATATAAAGGGTAAAATAGTAACTTCAATGATAATATACTCTTCCCCAAAAGCAAACATGCAAACATATAGTACTCCACTATTGATTGAAACGAGGGAGTACTCCGTATGACTTTTTTGAGTGTAAGTGTTAACTGCCCCTTAAATTCGGTAATAAAAACATACTTCTCCATTTTTTACTTTCTTCGTTCTTAAAAATTGGATAATTATATAAAATTCATCCTTAATTAATTGTAACTAATTATTTAGTTCATTTAAACAAAAAATTTGCATGAGACGGTCTCACGATAAATAAGTTTAATGTGAGACCTTAGAAGTAGTTAATTTAAATTCCTATTTATAGGTCTCGCGATAAGTTATCGTGAGACGGTCTTATAGGAGAATAGCTGTCGTTTAAATTAGAATAAAATTTTTATACAAATTTCGTTACAAATACATCGATCGACTAAAAATTTAATCACAGTAGATGCAACTTGTCAAATGCAATAAATGTGACGATATAGACATAGTAAATTTGATTACGAATTCAGACTAATTATCATTATATTAGTGATGGTGCAGTGGTTTAGATATTTGTCTTTCCCACGAATGGCAGGGTTAGGTTGGAGTTGGATAAAGGGTTCGAACCCAGGTCCGTTAAACATGAGAACGATCCTGTAACCAATTTTACAGCCTCATACTTAATATCATAACTTAATGAAAATTTTTATATATTATACTTAAACTATTTCTCAAAACCTTCACTCTTTTACTTATAGATTATTCACGACACGTTGCAAATATTTGTCTCAATTTTTTCCTATATAATGTACTCCGTAATTAGTTTATTTAATTTGATAATAATTTTAATAACCGTATGATAAAAATATGATTTAAAACATATATATAAGCATTTTTTGACATGTCTCATTGTTCATTATTATATAGAAAAAAAAAATATCGTAAAAATAGTTTTAAAATGCAAAAATGTCGAAAAAAAAATAGTATCCCCTAACTGAAAAATCCTAGGTCCGCCACGGACTACGGTAACCTCTATCACGAGTAGTCCACTATTTAGTGTACAACTTTCTTAATATTGTATTTGGGCTAATCTTGTGTACCAACTGAATTCTATGGCATCAAGGAAACTCTGATCTAACCAAAAAAAACAAGGAAACTCGTCATCCTATTGGTTTAGGGCAAAGCAAAAGAGTATGTATCAGTATAAATAAGGAAGCCGTAACATTGAATAAACCCCTTGCAAAATCAAAATCATAATCATAATGATACGTAGAAGTATGGGTAGCAATAATAAGCGTGGTGAGATTGAAGAAAAAGGGCTGTTGATGAAGTTGATGGATAGGTTTTGCGAGTTGGCTGGATTTTCATTATTTTGCAAAGGAATTTTGATACTTTTTTGTGCCCTCTATTCTATTCTTAGAGCACCATATTATGACGCAGTTGCTATATCAATTCTTTTAATCCTATGCATCTGCGATTTTCTCCTTCTCCTCGAAATCATCTTTACTCCGGTATGTACCTATTATCACAGTCAATTTACAACTTCCGTCTATATAGTTTTCACGTTTTTATTCATATTTGTATCCATTGAAGAGACCAGCGACGAACCATCAACAAATCAATAAGCAAACTAGGTCCTATACTCATATTCAAGAACGAAATTCTCATAAAAAGAGAGAAATTTATTAAATAAGAGATTGAATTTCATACTAAAAATCGAAAATTAAACAAATTTTGGAAGGAGTATTATAATGAAAGAGTACAAACCGGAGGTAGTATATAATTATTGTTACGGAATTTCAACTTTTAAAATCTACTAGTTACTAATTACTGGTATGATCCGCTCTTTACTCTAACAGCTAGAGCCTTATAAGTCAAGTCGTGTAATTAACAGCCTCACGTACTCAAAATGAAGCCAGTGAAATAATCCTTTTGCAATCGGTCTTTAACATTTGACCCCCTTTTCTCATTGTAAACAACGACGTTTAAGCTAAGGCACCTAGTTAATGTTTATTTATCTAGGGCTTGTAAAATTTTGACGTATACTGTATACATCATACACGCGTAAATGCATAATATACATAATACGAGTATTTGTTTGATACGGAGTAACTTTTTTGTGTTTCTCATGATATGAGTTTTGTATTTCAGAATTATTGATCTCTATGGCATTGAAATTTGAAATTATGTTTTATGTTTATTTTCTAGGGTTTGTTGAATTTCGACCTAACATGCCCACGACATATGCGTGAGACTCTTCTTCAAATCCTTCAAATTCAAAGGGTACGTTTGTTTTTTCTCATTTGCTGATACACCTTTTACACCGTCAATATCTTTGGTTTTAAATTAACAAAAAATTATAAAAAATTGATATTCTTAATCTAATCATAATGACGAATCAAACAAGATCTCACGACTATATTAACGATAAGGTTTTAAGGCACCAGGATAATGTTTTCTTGGATTTGTGGACTTTTGACTTACAGTTAATATTATTCAACTACCGTACGCGTCCCATATAAGAATCTGGGATAAACATAATATACGGAGTATGTTTGATATGCATGGTATGTTTTGAAACTGCATGCACGCAGGGAATGATACAGCATTATAGAGCCTTGATGAAAAGGGTACATAAATCATTCGGAAATAGCGAGATAAGTAAACTCAACAAATTGGTGAAACAATCCAATAATATGATCATTCAAGATACCAGAGTGGTGATGAGAGAAAAGAGAGTGGTTGAGAGTGAAAACAAACGTCTGATGAAACAAGTGGATGTGTTGAGTAAAGAAAAGGAAGAGGAGCGGAAGAAGGTGGCCAAGCTCGAACAGGATTGTAAGGCCCTTCGCATGAGGGCAATGCTGTCGGATAGAACGCGGACGAGAGAAGAGGCAGAGATGGAGAAAGCGGTGGAAGAGGAGAGGAGGAAGGTGGCGAGCCTGGAGGAGAGATGTGAGAGCCTTATGAAGGAGATGGCATCGGAGAGGGCGGCGTACAAGGCGTGGAGGAAAAGAGAGAATGGTTGTAAGAATGAGTTGCAGGACAGGGTGTGTGAGCTCGAGGACGGCCTGGTTGAAATGACGAAGGAGAAGGAAGAGCTGGAGGTAGCTGTGGAAGAAGAAAGGTGTGAGAGGATGTTATTGGAGAAAGAGGTGGAGAGTTGCCGGAAGTTGATGGCGGATATGAATGACAGACATTTGGATGAAGTCAAGTCGGAAATGGAGAAGAACACTAAGTTGTTAAGCAGGGAGTTAGGGGAATTGAGGGCGGTGTTGTTTTTGCGGGAGACTGCAGAGCAAATGGAGTTTTCGGAGATCAAAGAAATGAACCGTCTTTTGATGGAAAAGTCGAACCAGATTAAAAACCAATTGGTTAAAGATCAACAACAACTTGATAGTCTCATCCAGGAGACGACCCGGGTTTTGTCAGACCAGAAGGCCAACGAAAATCTCGAGGAAAGTAGGAGTCCATCCCAGGAAGAGGAAGAAAAAGAGAAAGAAGATGAAGTTAGTAGTGATGATGGCTTTGAGGTTGTAGAGTAAAATCTGAGTGATAATACTATGTCACATTGTTCTTGCTTAGCTTTAATTATTGCATAGTTTTTTTGTGGTGGTAAACTACTCGGATCGGAGTAGTATTATGGATTTTGTTTTTGATTAAGTGGGGATCAAATTTAGAGTAGATCCTGCGTGATATGGCATATATCATTATGTCACCAAATCAAATCTTCTTATGGTCCGTTTAGGAGCAAGAATTTCATTTTGAAATTTGGATTTAACCACGGAATACTTTGGAATTTTGTCAAATTCAATTAAATCCTACCCTTAGTAAAAGATCTCATTTCCAAATGACATAATTTTACTTTTCAAATTTGACAATGATGATTTAAAATGAAATATGAATTCTCAAACGCTACCTTATTGATTTTCATAATTATCTAGAATAAAAAATATTGTTGGAAAAAAACGAAAGAAAGTCAATACTCCGTTTCTATTTATTGCTCCATTTTAATAAAAATCTCCACACATATGTTTACACAAAATCTTGGAAGAGACGGTCTCTCAATAACTTATTGAGAGACCATTCTTTATGTTAATCGTACCTACTATGAGAGACCGTCTCTCATAAGACATACTCGTATGTTTAATGTTTAAAGGCAAGCTTGAGCGTGACCTTTTTTTTTTTTTTTTGAAACTTGGGTAAGCTTGAGATTGCAAGCTCGAATATTGCTTCATGAACCCAAGCGGAGTAAAGCCAAGCTATGGCTCGTTATCACCCCTAACTCTCTCCATGAAAGTAGAAGAATGCCTTTCCAATTCCATGTCTCAGCTACGATCTCTTTCAATATAATTCATCTATGTCACTTGGACATGAACAACCCAAACCCACAGACTTGATCAACTCTAAATTGTTTAGTACACCCGAAACTGAGCCAATTTGTTCCCAAACCGTAACCAATTCAATTCAACGCACACCATAAACGTATGGTCGATGAAAGAGCCTAGGCGGAACAAGCGAACACAACTAAGAACGTTCAGAAAACAGGGCAAGAAAAGCATTTAAAACTAGAATGAAGAAAGAATTAAAAATCTCCACAATAACTTCCATAACTAGCCAAATTGTGCCACAAATAGATGCCATGAGTATATATCAGTCACAAAAGTGAACAAGCCAAGGTTCCCATAATCTACTAGTACGAAAGACAAAAGACTTGAAATAGTAAAAAAAAAAAAAAAACTAATTGTGCCGTGGCCAAACAGCAGCTCTTGATATCAACAGACTCGAATCATCCAATTATGAACATTGCAGCGAAAGGGTGGGTGGCTCATTCGAAGGCCCACTGGTTCTCTCTACGGACCTCCTCTTCCTCCTCAGGGGTGAAGTCGTTCTTGATGTTAAATGTCTTCCTTATCTCCTCTGGTGTCTTCCCTTTTATCATGTCTGCAACAGTTTGGCAGGTCAAGTCCAGCAGGCTCTTTATGTTCAGATAGTTAGCAGCCTGAGAAGAGAACGTAACAATGTCAGCGACTGAAACACAAATGCACTGTCAATGAATCATGAACGCAGTTCATATACACTATACAGCTAATGTCATTCATGTTAGTTGAATGGTACACATCAAAGTGACTCAAAGACTCTGAAAGGCCTATATCTCAGAGTCGGAAACTAACAACTTTAGTTGCGAAACCTGGAAATAATGTAATCCCTGAAAGAAGACCAGGCAATTATAATTGAACAAAAGAAGTTCGCCACAACATTATTCAGAAGCAACAGCCACAGAAACAGGCGCCTTCTGCAAACATCATACCCTAACATCAACAGAACACATTCGCATTCACATTCAACATTATAGTATCGTCTCGAGTACTCGCGACTCTCAATAGTGAAACAGACCCAAAGCATCCAGGTAACAACAGGATAATGAATTAATTATCTGAATGAAACGCATCAGTTTAGACGAGCTTTCGATATTCAACAGCCGAGCAATGAACATGGCATCACATAAACTACAAGTTACTATCACCAAAAAAACATCAAAACCCACAAAACAAATCGAAACAAGATCCAATCTTTACCAATTCCGCAAGACGAACACACAAAAATAAGAGCAAATAAGGTATTTTAATCAATCGAGAATCAACAAAGTAAGTACTGTAGCTGATAACAAAAAAAATGCAAACTTTACCCTAAAAAGTAAACAAAAGAATGAAAAAGAAAGATACCAAGATAAGATCAAAGAGAGTGGTCTGATCAACTTTAACAAAGTCAGCATCCCAATTCTTGATATCTTCATCAGCAGTAGCAGTAGCAGTAGCAGTCGAGGAGGTGGTGGTGGTGTCAGCCTTGTTCTTCTCAGCAAACTCGACATGCTTCTTGCAGTACTCAATCACCTTGGACAAGATCTTGCCTGTAACATTGGGGAGAGGGATGGCGTTGTCAGCGCAATCATCTTCGATCATGTGTTTGATTGTTTGAGATTCGAGTGCCACGATCTCATCCACCTCGAAATCCTCGCCGTCAGATGATTTCAGGAGGATCTTCTTAGTTGATTCGGTAGTTGCAGCAGCCATTGTGGATGAAATTGATGTTGGAACTTGGGAGAGGGTAAACCCTAATTTTCGATTTTTCCCCCTTGTTGAGTTTTGTGAGAGATGGAGATGGAGATGGAGATGGAGATTTGATTTGTGAGGGGGATGGTGAGGCCTTTATATACAACACACTCCTCTCCTCCGTATGTATGTATGTATGTATGTATGTATGTATGGAGGGTTGAGGAGTAGCGGTGTTTTTTGTTTTGGGTTTTCAGTCGGTTTAGTATAACTTACCTAAACTAATGGACAGACTACTTGCCTAAAATTAATGAATAGTAGTCTCATCACAATTTTCGCAAAACAAAATATGGGAAGAAATTCGAATTTGTGATCTATTTTTCATGGAATATAATCCTCCTTTTAGTTAGGTTATAAAACATTTTTCGATATATATATATAGTAAGGCTCTTATGAGTCTCTTACTCTTTGTGAGTCCCTAAGTCCTCATCCGGATGGATGGACAAGATGCATCCAATTAAAAAAAAAAAAAAAGGAAGATTTACGTTCCTAAAATAACTCACAAGAATTTAGGAAACAAATAACTTCCTATCATTCACGTTCATTTTCATTCACGTTCATTTCCATTCCACGTTCATTCACACCTAAAAAAAACTTCTTTCTTCATTCACGCTAATTCATCGATTTTGATCTCGAAATTCTGCTACAATGGATTCAATGACCGCATCATCGTCTTCAACGGTTGATAAGCAACTAATCGAGTATAACAATGGTGAGTTTCAGTGTTTCATTCACGTTTTTATTCGTTTTTTCTTCATGGATTTCAATAGTCATATTGCTTTTAATTTGCGTTTTCATATCAATGTTTTATCGCGTCAAATTGCGTTTTTTTTTACGTCGATCTTCATGTTTATAGTGCTTTCATTGTCATTTCGTATCAATTTGCGTCTTTTTGATGTCATTGCGTTTTGATATCACAGTTTCGTATCAATGGTATTTTGATATCTCGATCTCTATAGATTACAGGTCTTTATGATTTTTATCAAGATTTTCCCTGATATCCATTGATACTACTTTTTTGATATCAATTAACGCAGATTCGTCGTTGAATTAACATGCCTTCTGAATTAATGTAACACTTAATTGCAATTACAGTAACACAAATGAACGTTCAGGAAAAGAGTTTTGATGATATGCTACAGTAACGTATTGTACACGTTAGGGTAACACCACTTATGAATCACAGTAACACATTATTTGCATTGATGTAACACTGTTTGATTTTGTGCAGGTAGTTGCGCCAGAGATGCGAACGCACAAGACAACACTGGAAAAGGTTTTTGGCGCTGATGTTGAAGTAACTTGCTTTACGAGTTAGAGTAACACAACTTATGAGTTAAAGTAACACATATGTTCCATGAGCGTAACGTTGTTTATTTTTTTGCAGTAGCATTAGCAAAGAAGCGAATGCACAAGAATGGTGCAGAGATGTGGGTGAGACATTCACTCCGTATATGGGGCAAGTATTCGGAACAATCGACGAGGCGGTGGAATTCTATAAAATCTACGCGTTGGCTTGCGGATTCGAAGTTTTTTTTTGTGGGTTTACAAGAATAACTGATTTTTTACATATTTTTTTACACATAGTGATGTGCAACGTTGCAGTTAACTCTATATTTATTTAATACATGTGTTGTTGGTTAGAGTAACATCTCAGATGTATTGGAGTAACACCATTCGTTCCTTAAAGTAACAGATATATATAATGCATAAAAGTAACTAAGGATATTAGCGTTGTTTACTATTCATTCTTAAATTAACCACAACCATTCCTTATAGTAACATGATTTGTTCGTTAAAGTAACAGCTACACTGCGTTAGAGTAACACGTTTTTTTTGCTAGGGTAATAACCCCAATCCCTGATGATGAAACCAACTTTGTAATGCGGGTTAACAACCTTCTTTCTTAGGTTAGAACTAGTCATTACCAAAGTAAAAACATTCGTTCCTTGAAGTAACGTATATAATGCGTCAGAGTAACTGATGAAAACAGCGTTGTTTAACCACCATTATGAAAATACCATCATTCATCACTTAGAGTAACATCATTTATTCGTTAAAGTAACATCTACAATGTGTCGCTGTAACACACTGATTATGAGACCAGATTTGTATCGTAGGTTAACATCATACACTCTCATAGTAACACCAGTCGTTCCTTAGAGTAACAGAAACACTTAGTCAGTGTAACAGAATTTAACAGCGTTATTCCATTAGTGATAATCAAAATACCAATTGATATAAAAGTATCAAAAGGATACAAAGCAATATTCGTAATTAGAGAAAAGATAGACATAATTCATTAGAGACATTATTTTTTTCGACCCTTTGTTGGCTTGCTCTTGGGACCGTCGATGATTTTTTGTCTCGCTTCCACATACTTGTCAACGTTATCCATCAACCATCGAAATCCATGTCACGCAAAATCAATGTTATGCAAATTCTGAATTGCAGAATAACAGATGAATAGTTAATTGAATCGAATTCAATGTAAGTCGTATACCCAGATGACAATATGCAATCACTAATTAGCACACAAAAAGGTTAAAACTCTGAAAATTTCGTAAACCCTAATCATAGAAATATGATCGAAGCGTTCCTTGAGTATAGTTGAAGGGATTGAAATGAATATGACTGCAAAAAATTTTGAATTTCGAAGCTTGTGAGGAAGAAATTTCGAAACTTATGAAGATGACGATTGTTGAATATGAAGATTGAAAATTATGAAAAGAAAATAATTATGAAGATGAAGGATGAAAGGTTGTACGTTATGTGTATGAGAAGAGAGAGAGGAAGATTTAGTAGAGAGAATTAAGGGAAGAGAGAGATTTAATATATTTTTACCATATATGTCAGTTACTTCTTTTATTACCCAAATCAATCACCACCATCCATCTCCCTCTAAATCAATGGTTGTGATTAGGACTTACGGACTCAAAAATGAAAAGAGGACTCGCTTGATCTTTACTCTATATATATATATATATATATATATCCTTTTGCACAAAGATGAACGGTGTTTACATTTACTTTTGTGCAAAAAAAATGTGTTTAAATATTACTCGGTACTAGTATAAGTATCACTTTATAAACAAAGTAGTATTCTCTTCGTCTCGTTCATTCATTTATCTTTTGATTAAAATAATTATTCCAATGAATATAAAAGATAAAAAAATGAACTAGACGGAGTAAATACTTACGAGTAGTAAATATTACGGGGTAGTATACAATGATGTGTACAATAACCACAAATGACAACGATCGGATCTAGATCGTCTCCAATCGGATCCAAATTCATATCCACGTCCCCAACGCTAGATCCAGATCTAATCCATATTCGTCAAGTCAAAATTGTCAAACTCTGTAGATCTGGATTGTTCGTGAAGCCAAATATCCAACTTTAAAAAACTACTGCAACAATAACAAGGGTTTACGACTATATTCCTATCATCCTTCCGTCTTCAAATACAAGTATTTTCGAGCAATTTGACATGATTGGACACATAAGTTTTACTTGTATGTAGCCATGTAGGTGTGTTGTTGGATCGAAATAATAGTACACACTACTTTTAGCGAGTAACATATGAATATATATGGGGTGGAGCGGGGGTGGAGTTTGTGAGTCGTGTAGGGTTAGAGCCATAGATCGGATAATATAGACAACCAATTTAACATCGGAGTTTGGTGTAGTAAGATGTCATTTCCATCATTTGTAAGGGTTTGAGACATTTTAGTACAGTATATTCAATTCTTCACCATTATCGTAATAGACTTGGAAGATTTGTTTGTTAAAAAAATCTAAGAGTGCAATGGAATATATTCAGTGAAATGTACGGTGGAGTAATTTGTTAGTGTGACTACCATATTACCATACACTCTATATATGTACTCTACGTCTCTACTATGCTGATTTATTTATTTGCCACCAACATATAAGGTTCCATAAAGAGAGTAAGAAGGAAGTGAAATACGTAAAGGCTGCATGAAAATTGAAAATTTATTACTACTACAGTATTATTCATCAAATCAACTAAACAACTTTTTTAGAGTACAAAAGAGAAGCAGCACTAATAATACTAATAATAAACTAAGCAACGGAACGTAACAACTTAAGTTAAAAAAGGGAGGATTGATTTAATCATCACCATCCAAAAGTTAATGACGCCTTTTTTCCATCACAACCTTTATAAAACCCGAACCTAGTAACGACCCAAGTGTATTCAGAATCACACATATCACCACCTAAGTCCACTTTAAACACATCAAAACTCTTCTCTCTGTTCTCCCAATAAAAGTGACAAAAGTACAATGTTGACAACATAACATTCAGTCTGAAGTTCCATTTAAACTCCTGTCCCACGCCTAGGACATGCGTTCCGAGGTTGTCGTCACTAGATTGGCACCGTACCTTGATCCAACCACCCTCCACACCGTTCAGGATTCTAACAGAATACTTCTTGAATTGGTATTGGGCCACTGTGTGCATGAACATAACTTGAAGGAGTGTTACGCACATTAATAGAGTGATCATGCGACGACCCATTTTGTTTTGTTGATTGAATGTTGTGTTTCTAATTATGTCACTGATTTGGTTTGCTTTTTGATTTGATGATGGGATGACTTGTGGTCGTTGAGTTATATATATATATACGTTTGGTGATGAAAGTTTATTGAAGTCGGAGTGGTGTGAATAACCAAACAATGTGACTTTTCGGTATTCGTTTTCATTTGAAAATTTTACAAAGTTTGAGGCGTGCTTTGATTACATTATTAGTACAGTACATTTCACAAACTCCGTATACAATTGTCGATTGTCTCACGTTTGATGTTTGGAAATTGAGCAAAATGCGAGTTTTTGTGTGACTAAAATTTTCAAGTCGAGTTATGACACATGATTTCTTCAATGGATATGGTCATATGGAGGCCTCGACAATATACCAACCAAATGTATAAGGATTACAATATGTCTAGCTTATCACTCGATAACGGTCAAATAATACGGTATTTTGGATATACGGAGTACAGTATATGATAAAAAATTAGCTTCTTCCCAAACTTTTTGTTTTGTTTTTATCTCAACTACTTGTGTCATGCAGGGTAGAATATTTTCTCGACTATACGGGATTATTTTGAGCTGCTACACACTTGGGATCCATTATTTCGAATTTCAAGTTAGTTTCATATGATAAAAAAAAATTGTCAGATTGATATATTTGGACGGTAATCAGTATAAATTTTCTATTGTAATTTACTGAAGTAATTAGTTACAGAGTAGTTACGATTAATTAATTAATACTCTCTCCGGTTCTTTGAAATTGCAACATTTGATTAAAATACTTCTCACAATCTTACAAAAGTGCTGTAACTCCAAATAGCCGGAGGGAATAGTCAATTTTACACTTATGTTGAGTTTTATGAACGAATAAAAAAATGTATTTTCGTGATAAAAGGGTAAAAGTGTAAAGTCACTTAAAAAAATCCAACAATACGAAGTAAAACGGCGGATACTAATCCTTAATTCCATTTTTATTTTTATTTTCATTTTTGTATTCCATATCATCTTTCGGTGTTCTTATGGGACGTAAATAATGTGCTTCTTCCATTCAAATTCAATATGACCTTTTCGTTTTTTGATACTATTCACAACTAAAAAGAATTTTAAATATTATCGACAATCTAGAAAATATAGTCATGTACTCATGTGGGATATTGTCTAATTCATCTACATGAGTATATTAATAATATAAAAAAATTTAACTTTTGCTAATATAAAATACTCCCTCCGGTTTTTAATTTTCGTCCCATTGTGTTTAGCAAATAAATTATTGATATAGAGATAAATGATTATGAAATTTGGCACCAATAAGTCATCAAAGTTAAGGGAATATAATGTTAGTTTAATCGATTCAACGACATAATGTGTAAGTAATAGAAAAATATAAGGACAATATAGTAATATATATATATATATATATATAATATAGAGGTGGGATTTGGTGTAAACATCAAATTTGGTGTAAATATGCTAACAATCAGGTCCGTTAGATCTTACAAGATCGACGGTCAAGATTAATCCTCAAAAGATAACAAAACCCTCCCAAAAATCCTTCCATCCCTCCTCTCTTTCTCTCTCCTTTTTTTCTCTCTCCTCTCTTTGTCTTTAGGGTTACGTAAAACCCCCAATTTTTTTCCTCAAAATTCTTCCTCTCAAAAATTGATCTTATCTTTCAAATTGAAACGTCTAATTAATCATAAAATTGCTCAATCATATGTTCATATTGCTCAATCGTAAGATTTGATTGAAAATTACTTCATTCAATTCGTTCAATTTTTCAGAAATCCGTTCAATTCATTCGATTTTCCAGAAATTTCGTACGAAATTCGTTTTTATGAGAACGAATTCCACCGAGAATGAACCTATTGTTGATGAACATGAAGGTAATATTGTTATGCTTCAATACCTATTTGTTTTTGAATACCTATTCGTTTTTTAAGGTAATTTGTCATGACATATATTCATTTTTGAATAACTATTCGTTGTTGATGAACATATATTCGTTTTTCCGGAATTCTTTATGATGAATTTCTATTTCAACATAGAAGACATGAATTACCTTGAAGGTAATCTCAGAATTTATAGAGTACTTGAATATATATGTTGGAATAGTTGAATATATATGTTGGAATAGTTGAATATATACTTATGTTAGAGTAACTGAGTATATATGTTGGAGTAATTAGAGTATTTGAGTATATGTATCTCAGAATTTCATTGAGTACTTGAATATAAGTGTTGGAATACTTGAATATATGTGTTGGAGTAACTAAGTATATATGTTGGATTATTTAGAGTACTTGAGTATACGTATCTCAAAATTTTATAGAGTAATTGAATATATGTGTTGGAATACTTGAATATATGTGTTGGAATAGCTGAATATATGTGTTGGAGTAACTGAGTATATATGTTGGAGTACTTAGTACGTTGGAATATATATGTGCTGGAATACTTGAATACGTATGTTGGAATACTTGAATATGTATGTTGGAATACTTGAATATATGTGTTGGAGTACTATAATGTATATGTTGGAATACTTGATTATATGTGTTGAAGTAACTAAGTATATATGTTGGAGTAATTGGAAAACTTGAGTATATGTTGGAATAACCGAACATGAACATAGAGTAACTGATGTCTAATATTGTAATAGCTGAACATGAGCATTAGAATAACTGTGATTCTGGAATAGAATAGCTGAACATGTATAACTCAGAATTGAATATATGTGTTGGAGTAACTGAGTATATATGTTGGAGTGCTTGAATATATGTGTTGGAGTAACTGAATATTAGAGTAGTTGCTTAATAAATATGATATATATGCAGGAGTCACTCGGAAATCTTTATAACTCAATCAAAAGGATGGGACGATATGACGTTGAAGACATTCATACAATTATACAACTCAGACGATGAAAGCATACGATGTTTATAATACGATAGTTATAATAGTTGGAGTACTTGGTGTTATATCTTGTAATATTTGGTGTTATATCTTGGAATTCTTGATATTATAGCTTGAAATACTTATATAATTGAAATATTGTAATTATCATGGAAATACTTATCTTATACATACACAATTATCATCCAAAATTAAAAAACCCTAACAACTCAAAAATAATTGTTGAAACAAAACAATGAAGCTATATTATAGGAAATCGGAAGAATAAACAAAAATTATGATCACAATGAACATAATCGAAATCAAAATCGAATTGAAGAAATTAAATTTTATACTAACATATATTGAGCAAATATCAAATTGAATTGAAGAAATTGAATAGATAAACGAAAATATCGATATTGAGGAAATTAGGGGAAATTTATGACGATGAAAAACGCAGTAGAAGGTTAGAGGAAATCGAAGTGAAGGAACTGAAGCAAATTGAATAATGGTGTTGAAGAGGTTGAAGAAGTAGATGCAACAAAGAGAGTAGCAAAAACAAAATGAGGAGAGAGAAAGAAAAATTAGAATGACCCATGTGGAAACAAGTTTTGTGTATTTCTTAGATGTAATCTCCACCGTTGATCAAATATTAGATCAACGGTCTAGATTGTTAGGGTATTTACACCAAATTGGTGTGTTTACCCCAGATCCTATTTCTATATATATATATATATATATATATATATATATATAGAGAGAGAGAGAGAGAGAGAGAGTAAGGCTCTTATGAGTCTCTTACTCTTTGTGAGTCCCTAAGTCCTCATCTCATCCATTGGATGGGATGAGGATGGATGGACAAGATGCATCCAATTAAAAAAAAAAAAAGGAAATTTACGTTCCTAAAATAACTCACAAGAATTTAGGAAACAAATAACTTCCTATCATTCACGTTCATTTCCATTCCACGTTCATTCACACCTAAAAACCAAAAAACCCTTTCTTCATTCACGCTAATTCATCGTTTTTGATCTCGAAATTCTGCTACAATGGATTCAATGACCGCATCATCGTCTTCAACGGTTGATAAGCAACTAATCGATTATAACAATGGTGAGTTTCAGTGATTCATTCACGTTTTTATTCGTTTTTTCTTCACGGATTTCAATAGTAATATTGCTTTCAATCTGCGTTTTCATATCAATGTTTTATCGCGTCAAATTGCGTTTTTTTTTACGTCGATCTTCATGTTTAAAGTGCTTTCATTGACATTTCGACTTTATTTGCATCAAATTTGCGTCTTTTTAATGTCATTGCGTTTTGATTCATAGTTTCGTATCAATGGTATTTTGATATCTCGATCTCCATAGATTACAGGTCTTTATGGTTTTTTTCAAGATTTTCCCTGATATCCATTGATACTATTTTTTTGATATCAATTAACGCAGATTCGTCGTTGAAGTAACATGCCTTCTGAATTAAAGTAACACTTAATTGTAATTACAGTAACACAAATGAACGTTCAGGAAAAGGGTTTTGATGATATTGATTCCATTGTTTTATGTTTGTTATTTGGGTTTTCAATGAGGTCCACTGATAATATTGTTTTGTTTTCTATGAACGCAATCATCTCATTCATCATAGATTCATATTGATGGTTAATTGATACTTCATGTCGATTTGGCTTCCCTTTTTACGTCAATTTTCATGTCGATATTGTTTTCATTGTCATTTCATTCATTATAGATTCATATTGATGGTTAATTGATATTGATTCCAGAGTTTTATGCTTGTTATTTGGGTTTTCAATGAGGTCCACTGATAATATTGCTTTGTTTTCTATGAACGCAGTCACGACGTTGAAGTAACATACGCTCTACATTACAGTAACACTCCATTGCAATTACAGTAACACACTGAACGTTACGAAACAGTTTTTGATGATGATGTTAGAGTAACGTACTTTACCAGTTAGAGTAACACAACGTAAGAGTTGAAGTAACACATTGGCTGCATGGGAGTAACACGTTGTTTACTTTTGTGCAGGTGATATTGGAAGTGATGCGAATGCACAGGACAACACTGATAAAGGTGGATCGGGATGAGGAGGATGAAGTGGATGACGACGACGACGAAGATGAGGAAACTGAGGAAGACACTGAAGAAAATAAGGAGGAACATGTGTTTTGAGAATACTTGTGTTTTGAGAATACTTGTGTTTTTGGTCATGATAAAAATATTTTTCTTTTTTTGTTTACAAGAATAACTGATTTTGTACACATTTTTTACAAGTAGCATTGTGCTACGTAGCAATTAACTCTATATTTTATTTAATACATGTGCATTTGGTTAGAGTAACATCTTTGTTCTATTGGAGTAACACCTTCCGTCAGTTAGAGTAACAGACATAATGCATTAAAGTAACTGAGGACAGCGGCGTTTAAACAAATGATTACCAAAGTAATTGATGATAACTTGGATTGGAACCATTCATTACCAAATTAACGATTGTCGTTCTTTAAAGAACGATATATAATGCGTCAGAGTAATTGATGATAATAACATTATTTAACCATGAGACAAAGAATAACACCATTAATTACTTGGAGTAACATCATTTGTTCATTAAAGTAACACTTATAATACGTCAATGTAACACGGGTGTGTAGCCTTGCTTGAGTTGAAGATGAAAGAATGAGCGGGTGTGTGTTTTGAAAGAAATCAGAAATCGAGAGATTGAGTTTGGGATGATGAAGATGAAGAGTTTTAGTTAGGCGGGTGAATTTGAATGAAAAAATTGAATGTGATGAAACATAATCAAGTGAGTTAGGTGGTTGGAGATAATTAAGGGAGGAGAGAGGATTTTATTATATTTTTTCCTAAATATGTTATATATTACCTTAATTACTAGACTCAATCACCACCATCCATCCCATCTAAATCAATGGCTCTAAATAGGACTTATGGACTCAAAAAGAAAAAGAGGACTCACTTGATTTTTACTCTATATATATATATATATATATATATATATATATATATATATATATATATATATATATATATATAAGGGATCAGGGGAGTTTGGTGAAAAGTGGGAAGTTGGGAAGTTGTGTTGTTGGCCATTGATCTTGGGTTGGATGGATGGTTTAGATGAATGATGTTAAAAAAAAAAAATAATAAAAAAAAAAATCTCAGTAACTGACACAGCAACAGTGGAGGGAGAAAAGGAGAAAAGCAAAAAGCAACCCTTCCCTCAATCAAATTTTCACTTCTTACCACTAGTCTTGATTACTCTTTACCACTTGATACTCTCTCATCTTCATCTTCCTCTTCATCTATCAAACAAAAAAAAAGCATCACCATCTTCATGATCCATTCATTCGTATAACTCCGACCATACTCCGTCAACTACTCCGACCATATTCCGTCAACTACTCCGATCATACTGCGTTTTTAACCCAACATACTCCGTAGTAACTTCGATCATCATACGAAGATATGTTCATCTTCATCTTCATCATCTTCATCTTCATCTTCATGCTCATTTTTCTTCATCATCTTCATCTTCATCTTCATCATCATGCTTCTTTTTAACACAACATGACGGATAATTATACCAAGGTATGTTTATGTATAAACTTTGATCATCTTCATTTTTTTAGCTTCTTCTTCATCTTCATCTTCATCTTCATCTTCATCTTCATCTTCGATCATCTTCAAGTTTCTTTTTATTTTTCATATCTTTTTTTTTTGTATTTATAAAATTATTCATCTTCATTATCTAAAAAAAAAAAAGAACAACTTCATCTTTAGGATAAAGTTTGAAGATGAAGTTGTTCTTTTTTTGGTATTTATAAGATGAAGCTTGAAGATGAACTTCATCTTTAAGATGAAGTTTGAAGATGAAGTTATTCCGTATAGTCACAAATATTGAGGTGTACAATCGCGTGATATAAGTTGCACAGTTACACATGTTGATGTGTACAATCACACGCTATAAGGCGTACAGTCACACACTTTATGCTGTACAGTCACCCACTTTATTTCGTATAGTCACAAATATTGAGGTGTACAATCGCGTGATATAAGTTGCACAGTCACACATGTTGATGTGTACAATCACACGCTATAAGACGTACAGTCATACACTTTAGGTTGTATAGTCACACTCATTATATTTGTGGACATGACATAGGTCCACCCCGACGCGGCCGCGCGCGGGTTTGGGGAGGCGAATGAATCTCCATATGAGATGGTCAAATTGAAATTTAAATCGAAGTTGGAGTCGCCACCGAATTTTGTGGTTATTCGGAACCGTTCGAGCCCACTCTATGTCGTAGTGGGCCGTATACAAAATACGGCCCATTTCCGATGTCAGAGTTTATTGGGCTCGTCCCTTTGCATATCGATATAGATGCCGACTTGAGCGGTTAATCGTATATTGAATGACTCTCGTTGCCAATGGATTCGGACATCCGGAAACCACGGTTCTGAGTAAGGGGTGAGGGTACGTGTTGGGAAGTTCACTAAGAACACCCAACCCCGCCCGCACATTAGCGGCCTCTACTAGGATATCGAATGATTTTTTAATACGCGCGTTAGTAATACGATGAATGATATGCAAACATTGTTTTCCTAAACATGCGAGGAATTGAATGGGTTGCTAAGTCGGTTTAATGCATAAAAATTTAACGTCAAAGTTGAATTTAGCATGTGAGATTCGTTTTAGTATAATAAAACAAACAATGAAAAAAGGATGAATTTGCTACAAAGGATGAACAAACGAGTTAGTATCGATTTGTAAAAATAATATAGCAAATATAATAAATATACGAGATCGAGAAAAATATTAATCGAAATCTGAAAAAATATCGTTAAAAGACGCTGTTTTGTATAAAAAACGAAGCTCAAAAAAAAAAAAAAAAAAGAAGAAAAGGCGTATCGTGTGACAGCCGGTCGCGCGGCTCGCCCGGGATGCCGGCGGGTCGCGTGACGGCCTGTTTTTGAAATCGATTTTTTGAAAATTCGATGCTTTTATTAAATCGCGTACAAATATCGCATAATTTGCACTCGATCTAATATTTTCGATATTCGTTATATTCGATAATTGACTACGAAATCAATATCAAATACTCGGAATAGTTTTATAAATTTTAGAAATCGTTTCGTAGAATAACAAAATAAAACAAACGAAAAAGCTAGAAAAAGACTCGGGTTTTAGGCCCGTGCGCGAGTCGCCTGGGAGTGGCGCGACTCGCGTACGGGTCTGTCCGATTTTATTTTTTTTGTTCGAAATTGCTAATTTTGATAAATCGCGTACAAAATATGAATTAATTTGTATTCGATTTTATGTTTTCGATATTCGTCGTACCCCGATATTCGATTATGAAATCGATATCGAGTATTCGGAATGAATAAAAAAAGTTTTGTAAAAAGAAGTTTGAACGAAAAAAAAAGACGTAACGATTTTTAACATCGTCGAGATTTTAATATAATTCTTTTTGATACAATATTCGATTATAGAGAATCGATATCATATTTTTAAGAATGTTCGATATATGAAAATAGTTTTTAATAATATCGATATTAGAAAATAAAATAAAAAAGCGACGAATGATCCGTAATAAAAAAACGAACGACGAGGAGGAGAAGGGAAGAAGAAGAGAAATCGGGTTTTGTTACACCCTCAACCTACATGCTTCTGTTTACTCGGATCGGGGCTCGTCGGGACGTGGCTTGGGCACAAGAGCGTCGAGTAGATGTCGGTGAGTTATGGTGTCTCGGTTCGGTGTGGTCTCGGCGAAGGGGGTCGGGTATAAGGGGCCGGTTTTCCTTCGGGAATAATATCAGTTTTCTCGATACTAAGTGTGTAATTGAAGTATGATAATGAATGTAGATGTGTGTAATTGATTTGTATTGTGTGTGTAGTTGATAATTGATGATGTTTTTTTTTATGTCTGATGAATATATTTTGAGCTGTGCAAGGGGCTATTTATAGGGAATTCCCGACCTTGCCTAGGAGAGTTTGAACTACCGTTAAAGATAGGAAACGTAAGAGTTCGAAAGGAATGAGGATTCCGCTTTCTTGTGAAGGAAGAAAGGGAGTCGGCTGGTAGAGGGCTGCTCGGCCGAGTGTTTGCACTCGGTCGGGTGTTTGAATCGGTTTTCGGATAGGATTCCTACTTGAGATCGAATTCCATCCTTAAACGTATTTGTTTAATATTTTGTGAAGCTGATTTTTCGTAGGATTGGAGTATGAATCAGCCGTGTGAGGTGTCAAGGCTGACTCACATGTCTCGGGAAAATCTTTGACCGGTTTTGACTCGGTCGTTAAAAGACAGTTTTACCCCTGGTGTCGGAATCGACCCAAATTAGTCTTATTTGACTCGAAACGACCTACTGGGCCTGATTTTGAGGTTGGTTTTGTGAGATATGTACTCCATAATGAGCCCAAGCCAAATGCCAATGATTTTGAGCCCGTTTCCGAATATATTAAAGCACGTTTGCGTCCGATCATCATCGGGTGTTTGTCGGAAACTGCTATAGACACCTGGCAGTCAAAATGTGGGTGTCTACAATATTGTATAGTCACACTCATTATATTGTAAAATCACACAAATTCTTACAGTGATTAGTGTATGTAATCATCTTTGCTAATGATGATTGAAGTATAAATAAGTACGAGTATAATTTAGTTGTATAGTCATAGAGATTATGTTGTATAGTCACACAGTTGAAGTTGTATAGTCATACTCGTTATGTTGTAGGATCACAGTCATTATGTTGTAGGATCACACCGTTTATGTTGTATAGTCACACAGTTAAAGTTGTACAGTCACACTCATTATGCTGTACAATCATGCAGTTGTAGAGTCATTGTAGTCACATATTCACTTGTGTTGTGTGATTTAGATTGATTGTGTGTTTTGTTGCAGCGAAATAGTTGGTGGAAAGAGGAATGTTGGTAAAAGGGGCGGTGGGAAGAAGAAGGTCGTGGAAGATACAACGACCGACCACGTAATTGGACAATGTATTGTTGCGCACGTACCGGAGACCATCGTTAAACTTTTGTGTGTTTATGTGAGATAAAATATTTGCTTTAGGATGAACGTACTATGTGTAAATGATGTTTCAGACTTGGTGTTTGGGAAGAAAAAAAATTAACATTTGAATAGTCATACAGAGTTGGTTGTACAGTCATACAGAGTTGTTTATACAGTCACCCGTTTGAAGATACATAGTCGCACTCGTTATATTTTGTTGTGAAGTCACAGAATGATGTACAATCACACCTTTGAAGCCACACAGTCGCAGTAGTTATGGTGCAAAGTCACACGCTTTATATTGTATGGTCACAGAGTTGGTGTTTGGGAAGATAAAAAATCACTTATCCTTCCACCTGTGTGACTATACAACATAATTTCTGTGACTATAAAACTAAATTATACTCGTACTTATTTATACTTCAATCATCATTAGCAAAGATGATTACATACACTAATCACTGCAAGAATTTGTGTGATTCTACAATACAATGACTCTACAACTGCATGATTGTACAGCATAATGAGTGTGACTATACAACTTTAACTGTGTGACTATACAAAATAAACTATGTGACTATACAACATAAATTATACTTGTACTTATTTATACTTCGATCATCATTAGCAAAGATGATTACATACATTAATCACTGCAAGAATTTGTGTGATTCTGCAATATAATGAGCGTGACTATACAATATAATGAGTGTGACTATACAACCTAAAGTGTGTAACTACAAAACTGAAACCGTAAAATGGAAAATAAAAGTCATACAGTCAATTATTCTTCAATCATCATTAGCAAAGTCACATTCATAATTAGAAAGATGATTATACATACGATTCAGAACAAATTATTTAAACATTCATTAAATATTCAACCTTCATTCATTCATTCATATTCAACCTTCATTTTAATCTTCGCAACAATACATTGTCCAATTACGTGGTCGATCGTTGTATCTTCCACGACCTTCTTCTTCCCACCACCCCTTTTACCAACATTTCTCTTTCCATCCATCATTTCCCTGCAACAAAACACACAATCAATCTAAATCACACGTACAACTGAATATGTGACTACAATGACTGTACAACTGCATGATTGTACAGCATAATGATTGTGACTATACAACTTTAACTATGTGACTGTACAACATAAACGGTGTGATCCTACAATATAATGATCGTGATTCTACAACATAACGAGTATGATTATACAACTTCAATTGTGTGACTATACAACATAATCTCTGTGACTATACAACTAAATTATAACATTCATTAAATATTCAACCTTCATTCATTCATATTCAACCTTCATTTTAATCCATATTTAATCTTCATTTTTTTTTTGGATAATGAAGATGAATAATTTTATAAATACAAAATAAAAGATATGAAAAATAAAAAGAAGCATGAAGATGAAGATGAAGATGAAGATGATGAAGAAAAAGAAGCATGAAGATGAAGATGAAGATGAAGATGATGAAGATGAAGATGAACATACCTTCGTATGATGATCAAAGTAACGCAATATGGTCGGAATAGTTGACGGAGTAATTGACGGAGTATGGTCAGAGTATGGTCGGAGTTATTAATGGTGATTATTTGTTGGAGTTTTGTTAGAGAGAGATGAATTTAGTTGAGAAATGAATTGAAAATGAGGGGATTGGGAAGTGTATGAGGGAAGTAATGGAGGGATTGATTTGGGTGAGGGGATGTTTCCCTCTCTCCACTGTTGTTGTGTCAGTTTATTGTTTTTTTTTTTTTTTAATTGAACCTCATCCATCCACCATCCATCTTAGGATGAATGGATGGAGGGGATCAACACTAAGGGAGAGTTGGAGAGTTAGTAACTCCCTTGATCCCCCCTCTATATATATATACATGACAAATAAGGAAAGTTAAGAAATGAAACGAAATAAAAATTTATCGAATAAGGAATACGGGGCAAGAATTAAAAAATACGGAGTATTAGGAGTAAAAGATATCTACTATAGTATAGGATATAAAATGTGTCTCGACTTAGGTCCAATTGGATTCGAATGGGGAGAGTTTTTGCTACTCGTATTTAGGGATGGTAATGGGTCGGATTCGGATCGGGTGAAGCCTCACCCGCATCCATCACCCGTCTCTATTCGCCCACCCGATCCATCCATCATCCACTAGGAGTGTCATCCATATCCGATCCACCCGTCATCCACGGGTGAAACGGGTGGTCCGGGTGATTTAACGGGTGATTTACTTGTACTACGGAGTATTATTTTGTGAAATAAATACCAAATCGAAAATAATTTCTTATGAGACCTAAGTTGCGACTTGACACCTTTCATCACCATGGTCGAGTATTATTTGAGTTATGTCTAGTCTAGGAGATAAAAATGAATAAGGTTTTAGGAAAGATTAGGTCTCCTGAGAGACGGTCTTTCATTAACTCTACTGAGAGACTAAGTACAAATGGAAGTAACAGTGGTACCAAATGGAAGTAACAGTGGACCAGTGGTACCAAACCTAATAGAAGTATGTACGATTAACATAAAAGATGGTACAAATATAAAGGGGTACGCTTGTTATAAAAATAGGTACAAAACAAAGTTGTCATTTAAGGGTACGAATAGAACATAGAGTGATTATTGAGAGACCGTCTCTCCCAAGATTTTGTGTTTAGGAAAACATGGGGCATTCTCGGATAATTTTTAGGGAAAATTGATAACTTATACCTTCAATAATACTCTTTTTCAAACTTTATACCTTATACTCCCTCCGTTTCATTGAAAGCTTCCACTTTTCCCTTTTCGTAAATTTCTTTGATATCTTCCACTTTCTTCTTTGGTATACTTTTTCCCTCTTACCTAAGTGGGCCCACCTACTTTACACCCTCTCTACTTTTGAATATTTTATTATTATGCTTAAAAAATGTGCCTTTTTTTAGTTGGAATCTTTCATTGAAACGGAGGGAGTATAATTTTTTTTTAGAATTTATACCTACTTAAGTTATTTATTTCTTAATCAGTACCTTAATCTGAACTCCGTTAAATAACTACTGAATTCTGTGATACTCGGTGTTTAAATTGCGATATTTGTGTTTCTTCTTCCAATTATACTCTTCTCTAACATAGCTAACGTTCTAATAACCATTTGGTTATCACTCCCCCAACATTCATTCTTCATTCTTTACCATTAATCAAACAATCTTCATCTTCCTCCTACTTCTCACTTTAACCATAAATATTTTTCCACATTAATATGAGTTAAATCTGCTAACCAACAATGTATATATGCTCCAGAATTAATTAAAGAAATTTTGTGCATTAGTATATATTCTACTAATCATGTTATCCTTATTGGATTCAAAAAAAAAAATTTAAATACTGCAACTCCAACTATTTTGTAATAACACTATTACAATAATTTATGTCAAGCTCTTACATGCATGTTAAACATTTTTACAATAATTTATGCCAAATAAAGTGACTTTGACCCTTATCAAGGAAAAATGTCATTCTTGATTCAAATGGTGAAGTGATGGCCGAAAAGTTGTTTGTTTATCAATCAACAGCTTATTCATGATTGATTATTTATGAAGACGTGAGCAATTGAAGAAGACAAGTTGTTTGCTTGAATTGAACGAAAATTGGAAATTGATTATTTAGGGTTTAATGTTGGATGATTTGGGGAAAAAATCTTCTGAATGGTTTATTGAGTTGTTGAAATAGTGTTTGAGTAAGTTTTTTTTGAAGGGGTTTGCGTAAGTTAATTACGGAGTACGAGTAGCTGTTAGTAGTTAATAAGGGTAAAATGATCCGTCTATCTTAATTTGTTAGTTATTTGCCGGAATTTGGACTAAGGTATGAATTATAGAATCTAAACACCAAATAGGTATAAGTTTTGAAAGAATATTATATGTAGGGGTGAGCATCGGTCCAGAACCGGACCGAACCGGACCGGACCGGACCAGACCGAAGACCAATTTCGTAAAATTTCTGGACCATGGACCGGACCAACTGTGAGTGGTCCTGGACCGGACCGGACCTAGAAAAACCCGGACCAAACCTAAACCGGACCAAATGGACCAATTTGCTATTTCGTTATATTCATTGTTCAACCATTCTATTGGAGTTTAGGCATTAAAAAACCCCCCAACAAATAAACTCAAATATGCCTTTCATAATAATACTACGTAGGCAATGTAGCTAAACAAAGTGCCAAATAAGACAACAAGCAAATGTTCCAAAACCAAACACACAGTTGCAAATGAAAAACTAAAGACTAAACTATAGATTTATTATTATTATTGTTAACTAATATTCAAGGACCAAGATTCCAATTTGCTTTCTCTTCTCTTGAGTCTTGAAATCATACTGCAAAGTCTGCTGCAACTCCAAAGCACCACAACAACAAAACCTCTTATGAAACCTCTCCTGAATCCGGCTGATATCCTCATTGCCTTATATCTGACATTAATTCATATGCTGTATTAAATAAAAGTATATATAAGTACATGGTATGAAATTTAATATCTGATATTTAGAAATATTATAGTACCACTGGATCGGTGACAAAGATCAGTTTATCATCCGTGCTTAAATTCTCGATATCTGAAATATTAAGTGGCAGGTTAAACTTTAAAATGTAAGAGATAGATGATTCTAGTGAAAAAATGAGATTACTATTAAACTTATAAATATAGATGTTTACCTTTCTCTAACTTCTCTAAATCATCCAAACTTTCTTCGACATCAATATTAGATTTGCGAATTTCAGCTCGAATCCAATCTTGCGTGCATATGAGACCTTGTACCGTCTTACATAGTATATTTTAAGACAAAATTAGAAACTGAGTATAAAACGCTTTATTAAATAACAATATATATTGTCAAACTCATACACCGAACTGATAATCAAAGAACAAATGTTTAGAAAAATTACCTTCGGAGTTAAGGAACTTCGAAATTGATCTAAAGTACGTCCTCCAGTGCTAAAGGCGGACTCCGAGGCCACTGTTGATATTGGCATGGCTAAGACATCACGAGCCATACGGGCAAGAATAGGAAACCTAGGTTCATTGAGCTTCCACCAAGCTAATATTTCAGACTCTTCGTCATCGCCCTTTTGCTCATCTAAGTACCGATCAAACTCCGTTCTCACAAAAGTAGAGTTTCCATCAACATCACATCCTCTCATCTTCAACTTAACTTGCTCGCTTATTGAATTCATAAGAGTCACACTCCCTCCTCCAAAAGTTGGAGTGGTTGTAGAATTGTCATAAGTAACATCACTTTCAGGGGCCTTGGGCGCATACATGCGCCTGTACTCGGCAAAAAAATCATAGGCAAATGACTTTACCCTTCTTGCTAATTCCTCTCCTTTCTCTTGTCCATACATGGTGTGAAGAGTAAGTTGTAAGCCTAAAAACTTGAAATCGGGATCAAGAATCACACCCATGTAAATTAGCATGTTCATCTTATCAATTTCACCCCAATACTTGTCATATTTGATTTTCATTTGTTCTGCCATTCTTCTAAAATCATGATCATCACTTTTAATCCATTTGCTCAATAAATTAAAAGCATGACCAATATGGAAAAAAAGCGAGTTACTTGTCACATATAAAGACCCAGATATTCGATGAGTTAAATCATAAAACTCCTTAAGAAACATAACAAGCCCTTCTATCTTATTCCAATCTTCAATACTCGGTGCACCAACCATATCCGAATCATGAAACTCCCAAGGAATTTTTATACGACCAAATACAACTCTATATTTTAGCGCAGTGTTTAACATAACATAAGTAGAGTTCCATCTAGTAGGCACATCAAGAGTTAAACACAACTTGCAATCAATCTTACATTTCTCTACTTGCTCTCTAAAGAGAGCTAACCTAGCCGGAGAACCTCTCACAAACTTCACTGCATATCTCACCTTATCAATGCAACTCACGTGCTCTTTCAAACCATCCCAAACAATCAGATTTACGATGTGTGCAATACACCTCATGTGTAGATATTTACCATCACTAATATAATTTTTTTGTGGTGCCAATGATTTCAAATAACCACATGCTACATCATTAGAGCTTGCATTGTCTACTGTGACAGTAAATAACTTCTCAAGTACTCCTCACGCATCTAAAATGTCTTCAAGGGCTCTACCAATTGATTCACCTTTATGACTAGTAATAGGGCAAAAATTTATTATACGTTTTTGTAATTTCCAGTCATCATCTACAAAATGAGCTGTAACACACATATAGTTAATTTTTTGAATGGAAGTCCATGTATCGGTTGTTATAGAGATTCGTTGACAAGAATTATGGAGCAAGTCTTTGAGTCTTTCCTTTTTACTCAAGTATAACTTATAACAATCTCGAGCAATGGTCCAACGAGAAGGAATATGAAATGTAGGACACACAACAGACATGAAATGTCTAAAACCATATTTATCTACATGTCTAAAAGCTAATTCATCAAGCACAAGCATGTAAGTGATGGCCTCTCTAATATCATCATTAGAGACGATTCTACTTTTCAATTTAGCCTCTCCCTCGTGACCATCAACCGGTTCTAATACTAATTGAGCTTGTTTAGCTTTACCTTGATTTTGAGGGTTCTTATCACAAATAAAAGAATGTATTTTCAAATTCTTTGTTCCATTGATGACGGTGTCTGCGGCAAACGTCGCATCACAATATTGACATTCAGCTCTAACTTTGTCTTTATCATTCAAATATAACTCATAATCGACCCAATATGGTGCCCTTAGTCGACTCATTTTGAGAATATATCGACGTCCAAGCCTCGATTTTTTTGTAGGATGTGGTGTATACGACTTTGCTTTAGGTATTTCATCAGCACCAATGTCCTCTTCATCTAATAAATCAATTGTTGGAGGATTTTCCGATTCATGTTGCTCGGAATTTAGACATCGCTTCTTGCTTTGTTTGACTTCCGACATACTGTCATTATATCAACAAGAGTGACAAACAGTCAAACACCTGATTGTTCAATTTTTTAGTAGCACAAACGATTTTTATGCATACAAAAGACAAAAAAGATATAAAAATAATTATGATCAATTGACCCATCTAGTGACTATTGTTAATCAATCATGATAAAAAAAACAAATTAATGAAGGAAAAGTAACAATTAAGTTAATTTTAATACAAAAATACCTTAATTTGAACTCTTCTTGTCTTCGGGAAGATGGAGGATGAAATCATGAAATCAATGGATTGAGGATTTTATGGTTTTTGTGAATTATGAATTATGATTTGTGTAATTGTGTTAGTTTTATAGGATTCTATTACTTTTGTTTGAGAAGAGTTATGGAGATTAAGGAGTGTGAATGTGATATTTTTTTTACCCATGATAAGGAAGTTGAACTGAATATGGAATATAATTTTGAATTTTTGATTCCGTATAAGTTTAAGAAAGTTAGGAAAGTAGGAAAAGTAGGAAACTGTTGTGAAGTGTCAGCCTGTGAAGTGTGAACTGCTAGTTATTCGGTCTTTTAGGTCCAGACCGAAAACATTCGGTTTTACCCTGGACCGGACCGAAACCCAAACAAATAAAAAAGGAGGACCAAGGACCGGACCAATATTTACCGGTTCGGGTTCGGTCTGGACCAAATAGTCCGGTTCAGGGTATTTTTTCGGTCCGGACCAAATATTGCTCACCCCTAATTATATGAGGTATAAAGTTTGAAAAATAGTGTTATTTGAGGTATAAATTATCAATTTTCCCTAATTTTTATAATATATATATTTTTTAAATGAATGGATGTCAGGTGGTTGACGGATTACGGGTGGGATGATGCTCCACCCGCATCCGACCCAATCCATTACCCGCTATTCATCCATTTAATCGGATTTTCACCCATATATTTTTCTCGGATGGAACGAGTGCAGGGTGAATGCGGGTGAAATTCCCTTTCCTACTCGTATTAGATGAATATCCGAAGACGAGTAAGGCTAGTTTGTTGGATAGAACATCACTTTATCTTAAACAAACCCACTTCCCCACCATATCAATATCACCTCCCTCTTCTTCTTCTCCTTCTTCGTCCTTCTTACCCATTTTCCTCTGGTTTTCAGTTATGTAAAAGTGCTTAATTTGAATAAAAATTAAATATTTATTAGATAATGGAGAGGTTGATTTACTCCTCACCTCTCCCTTCAAAGTTCCACCTTAAACCATGCCCATATCTCCCTCACCTCGCCCGAGTCACCCCCCGCAGACTCGGTGTTCCGTCCGAGTCATACCGTGTCAACCCAGCATTTCCATTGAAACATGACGAATTCAACTCGAGGGTGTCTTGTTTTTCCAAGAAAATTGAGACCCATTTGGTTAATTCTTCAGCTGATTCATCAGTTCCACGTGGGTTTTCACCAGAATTCAGTTTTAGCACTTCCAAATTACAAAAGGTGCGATCTTTGGTTGATATTCAACTGTGAAATTTAAATTGGTTCTATGAATGCTTGATTAGGGTGCCTATGGTGGTTGATGGGTTTTAATTTTGATTGATGATGGTTTGTTGCTAATTTGATGTGGTGTATGAATTTTACATTACGTTTGGGCAATGATAATTTGATATTGATGAGCTATGAGTGAACATTTAGTTGCATTACAATAGTGGAGGGATCGGACCTGAGACCTGTGTACAATTGGGCTACATTATACTCCTGCTGTCACGTTCATTTGTTTGCCTTTGATCAAATTACCTCTCACAATGGATATGTAGACAAACAAATGAACGGAACGGATGGAGTAGAGTAGAAAGGTAATGTTCCACCTACTAATGATATGATGATATCGTTGTGTTGATGTGATGATTTTGCTATAAATTGTACGGAGTATAATTTGATATTAATAAGTTAATGTATCTAGAAAGGCATTTTTCGGGTTATACTTCAGTGAATAGATTGTAGAGGACAACATTACCAAATGTAGCAAAAATGTTGGTGTTGTTAGTGTTAGGTATTAAATCTTGTGATGGCCATTGTTTGAGGATTTGCTTTCTAGGAATGTAAAATGCTGTGGACTGTCTTCACCCATAACATTGGAATTTCGGATTATTTGGTTTTTATGGAAAAAGACTCAAGGGTAGTGCGATTACAATTGGGAAGGAGTTCTATTGTGTAACCCTTCATTTATAGATTATGTGCCCTAGATCTCTCCCACTAGGCTAAGACCTCATCCATAGAAGTGCTTGGATGCTTCCCGCTTGATATTTTTACAGTCTTTCACTTATACTCTAATGAGCTACGGAGTAAAATGTTGTCATCTCAGAACGTGGATTGATAATTCTACCATGGCATATTACCACATCTCTCACACTTTTAACTGTGTATTCATCGTCTCCTACTTTAATAATCATATAACTAAGCTTTTGAATTATTCGCTGAACATCAAGCCTTGAGCAGCTTTAAGTCTTAGGAACGATGGACTTACTATTGAATCCCTTCTGAGATGGGTGAATTGTGTGATGCCTTACACATCCGTGGTTATATTAAACTGTGTTATCAAGCGTGTGGATGGATTCATAGTTGAGAAGGATGTAGGGATGCGTGTGGGGGTCATTTAGTAAGTTTTGGGACAGTCAGCCAATAATGTCATCTTTAAGTCGATGGAGAGGAAGAACCGAAGAATGAAGCGTAGTGTTTGCTCTCCAAATCTCATTACGATGAAAGAAACTTAACCACTCTTTCTAAAAAAGAAAACTTTTCTTTCCATTTCCTTGTCCAACCTGATATCCATGTAAGTGAAACTGTTTGCATCCCATTCCTCTATCCAAGTATATTATATGTGTGATTTAACTTAGAGCTTTTCTTATGCTTTTGAGAATAGATTTTCTTTCTTCTCGAGCTATAAGGGATTGATATTCTTCATCTAGATACGTAAAACACATAGGAGTAGATCGTGGGTGTATTGCAAACATAATTTCTTTACAGTTCTTATGCATGGTGATTCATCCAAAGTATGTTCTTACTTTGGCTCGTGAATGGCTTGCTTTTGCTTTTGGATTGGGTTTTTGTCTGAACGTATGCAAAGTGAAATTGAAAGTCCATTACTCACACTTCTCATCACACCAGACATATTTAAAAAGAAATCACAAACTATTGTTTAGGAGAGACCAATAGAATGTGGTGTATATAAAGCTATTGGCTTGAACAACGAGTAGTTGGCAGAGACAGTGAGTAGTCTGATGCTAGTTTTTAACAATAGGTTTGAAGCTGATAATCTATCGCGTCTCTTTTCAGGCAATTACCGTTGGAAAACTCGTTCTACTTTCTACTCTTGCAATGGTAGTAGTTAACCCAGCCCTTCCACTACCAGCTTTTGCAAGTTTCCAAACTGCCACAAAGGCTGGTGGTGCAGTCGGAAGGGGGCTCCTTCGCACTGAGCTACTGAGTAGTGCGTGGACCGGTTTTTTAGCTGGTTGCTTGCACACATTATCGGGGCCCGACCATCTTGCTGCTTTAGCCCCTCTTTCAATAGGACGGTCTCGAATGGAAAGTGCTGCTGTTGGAGCCCTTTGGGGTTGTGGCCACGATGCTGGGCAATTAATCTTCGGCCTAGTATTTCTGCTACTCAAGGATCGGCTCCACATTGAAATTATTCGAACTTGGGGTACAAGAGTCGTAGGCTTAACCTTATTAATCATCGGTGCCATGGGCATTAAGGAAGCTTCAGAAGTTCCAACCCCCTGTGTTGCCTTAGAAAATGGGGAGTGTGATGTCAGCGGTTATGAAACTGTGGGAGCCCCGGTTATTGGGAAGAAGAAGAAGATTGGGTTTGCAACATTTGCCACGGGAATTGTTCACGGGCTTCAGCCAGATGCGTTGATGATGGTTCTTCCGGCCCTTGCATTGCCGTCAAGATTGGCTGGGGCCGCATTCTTGGGTATGTTTCTGGTGGGGACGGTTGTTGCAATGGGCGGGTACACTGTATTTATCGGGTCGTGTAGCGAGGCATTGAAAGACAGGGTCCCCAGAATAACTGAGAAGCTGACTTGGGCCTCTTCACTTGTTGCTATTGGCCTTGGGTTGGGTATCATTATCAGTCAATTTTTCGGGTTCAGCTTGTATTAGGCCTACATTTACGTCGAGATCATTTTCTTAGGTTATTGTTCAGCATTAGGAAGGCTTTTTGATATATTAGCAAGCAGATTGATTGTCTAAAGAAATTCCGTTCGTATTGTTTGCGAATACGAAAACTTCTACAAAAATGAGTAATGTTATGCATACTTAGAACTATAGAAGCCCTTTGTTTATGTTTTCAGTGTAAATTGAGTCCCGTCCAACATGAGTACTTTCATGGCAAATTATGAAAATTAAAGTTACTCCCTCTGTTTTTTTAATATAAGTCATTATCACTTTTCGAGATAACTTCTCCTCTCTTCAATATCTCTTATAATATAAGAAAAAATATTATGAAATGTATATTCATTTGAAAGCTCTTTTCATAAGGAATTTTATGGTGCAATTTTTAAAATTTTGGAATAATATATTTATTTAAAAATTAAAGTCAGAGTCTCACCTCGAAAAAGTCAAACGTCATATAAAAAAATACGGAGGGAGTAGCTCACATTTTTGTTGTGAAACCTTTAATAAAAGCATTTCGCGAAATAGACTCCCTTTAAGTATGTTTATCTATTATAACAAGTAAAAATGGTGTAGCTATGGGTCACAACCACTCAACGTTTACGACAAACCACTTGGCCTCTCATCACAGCCTTACGTCCTCAGCCATCAACGCATCAACTCAGAGCCTTAGGTCTATGATGGATATTCCCGTCAAGTTATCTTCCCCACAAATGACAGGGGTTCGAAACCCAATTGCATGGAATTCGAACCCAAATCCATTGAACACAAGGTCAACCATGTAACTAATCTTACCGCCTCATACTTAATGAAAATTTCTATATATTATCCTTAAACTATTTCTTAAAATTTTCATTCTTTAACTTATAGATTATTCACGACACGTTACAAATATTTGTCTTAATTTTTTCCTGTTGGTAATGATTTTAATAATCGTGTGATAAAAATATGATTTAAAACATTATATAAGTATTTTTTGACAGGTCTCATTGTTCATTATATAGAAAAATATATCGTAATAATAGTTTAAAAATACAAAAAAATGTCGGGAAAAAAATAGTGCCCCTTGCCGAAAAATCCTAGGTCCGTCACTAAATTTAGATGCACATCGATAACACAAATCATTCGTGATAATGAGTACTCGTACTGTGTATGTTGGTTGGTATGGACGTATGGTCCATGAATTAATATGTGGACTGGGCCAGGGCGAAAAACGAGACTTAAGTCATCCCATACCTGACCCTGCAGTACCAATCAGGCCAGGTGCTGGTTTTTTTGTGCCTAATATAAGGCCCATGCCCCAAAATAAATTGGGCTACGCTTCGTCAGGCAATCGCTTTTATATACTCCATCAAGTCAAGACGGTCTTATTTAATATACCTCATTTATTTATCTTTAATTGAAATACTTCTTACAAATAATAATATAAAAAGGTAACAAATGGCTGAATCGTAAAAAGTAATTTGTCCTTTTTCCCAAGATGAGATCGTTTTAAACGAGTCTGATGGTTAAGATGTGAGTATCGTCGACTATTTGAAATATAGATCATTCCAAAAGAATAGTTCTAGTATGTAGTCGGTAGTTTCTAAGAAAGGTCCCCCGTGGCCGTGGATGGTTATCTTAATAGCAACAAAGTCAGGACGTGAATGGTGCAATGTGGACTTTGTTTGAATATTACTTTGAAACAAACAAGAAGAAGAATTCTTCATAATTGTTGTTGTTGTTGTTGTTAGGAAGATAATTAGTCACTAATTGGATCTTGAGCCATCATCTATGTATGTATAAATTGACGGGAGGCCTAGCCCACGAAATTACGAAAATGACGGCTTTTAATTTTAATATGAATATGAAAACCAAACGTACGTGTCGACACCATTTGATGGGTAATTTGTAACAAAACAAACAATTTGGTAGGCTGCTTCTCAACTTTTCACATCAGGATTGATCACGAAATCTTGTCATTATTTATTTAATAATTATATATTATTTCATCTAATATATGGTACGGAATATATAATATAAATAATACAGTGTATTTTGGTTGTTATGGTTCATTGAACACAATCTACACAATACTGCACTAATTGTGACATTTAGTCAGTTTTTCTGGTAAAGTGGTAAGAACATTATTGTATGTTGCTCAAATTCTTGTGCAACATGTGAACAAAAAGTGATTGTGTTGGTATCTAATCCAAAGAGTAGTTACTTTTACATGGAATTCTCCCCTCCCCCACTAACGTGTATATATACTGGTGTTACCGATATGTGATGAGTTAAGTATCCTCCATCTAGTAGATAAGACAAAATCATTATGTCGAGGAAATAGTAATTAATTTGTCTATCTTTGTGCACATAAATCTTTATTTGATTCGTCACATGCATGTAACATATATGCTTGTTACAAACGAGAATTTATATTAAGTTTCAACGACTTATGATTTTATGAATTAAGATTGTTTAAATGTTGGAATTTATTTACATTTCGTTCCAAACATAGCTCACTAAAGGTGGCAACTAGATAGTTTTTTCCTATAATTGTGGCCAAAAGAGATCTCTTCGTCAATAAGTAATTTCCTGGCATTATTCTCCTATAAGTTTGAATGATGTTCTTTTTACATTGAGTGATTGAGATGATAATATTCACCTTGATTGACGATTTTCCACCTTAAATTTCTAGATTATCCTATATTCTTACCACGCTCGTTCTTATCGTTCACTCATCTCCACAGAGTTGAAGGGTAATTGACTAATGACCTAACAAAGGAGATTACCCAAAACAATAATAATAAATATTAGTAGTGCAATCAAGTCATCAAGACTTTATTAATTGTATGGTTAAGTAGTTCCTACCAAGCAAAGGCACTAACGTATGTACAAGTACTCCAATAAATAAGGTATGGTATAGTGAAAGGGTGTTTGGGCAGTCACTATATGGACAACCTAAAGTGACAAGGTACGTGATCTCCTCAAGATATCCCAATTGGAACGCCACTACCACTACGCAAAGTATTGATACCAAGATAGATAGATAGATAGATAGATAGATTATCCAACTAAGCGACGTTGATTGTTATTGTCAACCAGCGAGGCCACCCTATTACATATATGTAGTGTTTGTTTCACTACCCAAAGAATATTAATAACCCAACAAATATGTATGTATGATGATGAGTATTTGTAACGGACTAATGGTCTCATTGAAAGAGACAAAGAAAGCAACATACATAAACTAGCTAGCTACTTGTGTTTGTGTACATATTATGACCACATCTCCCACTCTTCTTCTTGGTGTTTCCTCATCTCAATTAAAAGCCAAATTCTTTCAATTTCAATACGGAGTATTATTATTATTATTATTATTATTATTATTATTATTATTATTATTATATGATGGGAAAAGGTGGTAACTTTTGAAAAGAGTTTAATTTATACCATCAACATACGACTTAGTTAGAAATCTGGAGTGTCCGAGATTCGAGGAGGTAGCAAAGGGGTATTATGAGGCATAACGATAAAGAATTTGAAACGTAATGTGTTTTTTTTAATCATATCACATCTTTTATGAAGTATATTTTTGAAATACCGTTCATTTTAATCATTTTACTCCGTATCTCATTTGACATCTGAAGTTGGAATAAGTGATAATAGACACTTTAGTAAGTAAACTTAGAATTTACTCTAGAATAAACTTCTCAGTTTTCTACCATATGACGTTTGATGATGAGTAATGATGGAAACGAGGTATGAAACGATAAATAAAAACACGAAAACTTGAAATAAAAAACAATCGCTGAATAACATTATCGAGAAACTTTTCACGTAAAAAAGATGAAATAAGTGATGACAATGAGAAACAATTTTTTTGTGGAAATAAAAAAGAAAGTGGTAAATAGAAAAGGTAAAAAAAAAAGAATAAACAAGTTTGAGATGAGAAGGAGTATAATGGTATTACTAAAAGAGGGTATTGGCATTTGCCATGCCCACACTTTGCTCCGCCTCGTCGCTTTCAAATTTGTACTTACACTGTACATTACATTATTCAATCTCAAGTCTGAACCCATTACCAAATCCGAAACCTATACGACTAATTATTATTATGACTGTGATTATTATTAAATTAAGGTCCCAACATGTATGGTGGATCATGTTCTATCTTCTTTCATTCATGTTCATCTTCAACTTTCGATACCTTTATCAAAGCGAAAGGTGTTGCTATAAAGAAAGATCCCTCAATCCCCACATTTACATTTACACTCGTGTTAGTACGTAATTCGGAATAGGTGTACTTCCTATTCACTTTACTACTCTTAAAAGCTTTCGATTCTTTAGTTTTATTTACATTCGCGTAATGAGAAATAAAGCTTAATGATGTAATTATAGATCAACTAGCTTAGTTCTATTATTCGTGAAAATTATACACGGGTGTCTTTAGTTGAATTATGCTTGTTTAATTTGAACATGTTAACGTATATATTTGGAGATTTGTAAGTGTATTTTCTGCACAACTGCACTAACATTAAAAAATATGGTACATAAATTATGCTCCGAACATTATAAGTTTGATATAAATGAACAAACATATTAATACCAATTTGTATATTGTCCGGTTTTAAATGATTGTCTTTTGGGAAATATATATGTGAGAAAATATTATTATTATTATTATATTGAAATAAGACGATAATCATTTAAAACCGTAGCAACTAAACAAAGATTAAGGAAAGATTAGGCTGAGATTAGAAGTATCTATCTAGGGTTTCGTGATTACAAATGATTACAGGAGAGACTATTCATAAGGTAGGAAGAAAGGGGAGAAGGCGAGAAATCAAAACCGGGTGCTGCAGGGGGGACACAGCCGTGTCGCTGACCCTCACGGTCGTGTCACCCATTCTCGACACGGTCGTGTCCTTCGTGACATGGTCATGTTGCACTCCAGTGATCCGACTTCTTTTGCATCTTCAATCACAGCCATGTAGGTGTAGGACACGGCCATGTAGGCCGAGTGATGCTCCTATTCTTCTTCCTTGGTGAGTTGGTTCTCATGTAATGCTCAGTGGTTCTTGTGTAAGGCTCGGTGCTCGGGATCGTCTCAAGTTGACCCCTATGAGACTCAGGATTGAGTCTAAGACATCGAGTCATCCTTGCTTCACTTCATTTGCTCTTAAACATCGAAAACGAGATGAAAGCATTCCATTTCTCTATGATTGACCTTGGAAAATCCTAAAACACACTAGAAGAAGCATATATAAGAGGCCTCAAAACCACTCCCAAGAGCGGTTCCGACAAAGAAAAAGGGATAAATTAAAGCACGCGAAATAAACATTACAAAGCAAGCTTATCAACCATGTATTATAAACTACGATTTTTGTCGTCTGGGAGGTTTTACCGGGTAATGTATTGTTTCTTCTAGTTTTCTTACCGCGTCTCCTTGGTCACTTCAGAATATCCTCAATTGAATTTCTGCCTCAGATAAGATGTATACGTTCATTTTGCAAAACTTTTCGATGTTTAGCCTAAGCAAGTTTATCACTTTTCGATACTTTCAGTTCTCCTCCGTCGATGTTAAAAATCTGAGAAGATACGTTATTTAACCTAAGGAATAGACCAGTTTATTTTTGGCAAGTATTGTTCGAAGGTCCAGGATATCGCTTTCTAATACTTCCAGTTTCACTACGAGTTTAGCCATCCGAGAGGTACTACCGGACAAAGTCTCGTTTTCTTCCCGTTTATTTTACTATGTCTTCGCGGACTTTTTAAGATATCTACATTTCAATTTCATCATCACATTACTAGTACACGTCCATTTTACTTGCACTAATTTTCGACTTTTAATCGACGCAAGATCAGATTATCATTTTTCGATACTCTCAGTTTTCATCTGTTGGTTCTAAAAATACGGGAGGACACGTAAAAACTACGAAATAAACAAGTTGATTTTTGATAAGTTTTGTATTTGGATCTCAGATCTCCAAGAACCGTGTATTATAGTCTTATAGAGTACGATTTGAGTCGTCCAAGAGGTCCTATAGGACAACGCCTTTTTTTTTTTTTTTTTTTTTTTTTTCTGTTTTTCTTAACTACCAAAGATATGGTGGTATTAACTACCGAAAATGTCTTAACCGAGTGATTAAGATTAGTTCTTCTATATATTACCGTAGATTTCAGATTCGGATTTTCTTCCCCTTATACGGTAAGTATCCATTAATCCAAATATTAGTTGTCACCACCTTTTACCATAAATTATTGATTGATTAATAACATTGTAGTACACAAAAGAAGGATGTTGAGAAGTCAGAATGAAGATGCAATCTTAATGGTGAAATGTGGAGTAGCTAGCTAGGTAGCTTTGGTTGGTTTAACTTTGCGTGGGTACAAAATTAAAGTTATGATATGAAGTATGGACCTGAATGAATGCTACGCATTATTTGTCTTTCACGATGAGAAATCACATACTCTCATCTCACTCGTACCATTTTCAAACAAAAGAATTTATTATATGCACGTAATATAATCCACGATTCCCACCTAAAAGACAAGCACTTTAATTAGGACTGATCCATCACACACTACTCACCTCCCTTCCCTTCCCTTCCCTTCCCTAGGAGCTGAGGACACTACATACCCTTCTCGATCTTCTCTTTCTTTATACTTCCTCCGTTCCAATGAATTGTTTGTCTTTCCTTTTGACACCAAGGGGAAGAGATCCAATGAGAAAGTGACATGTGTAGTCAAAGGATCAAATTATATATTAAAACATTCCTAAAACAGAAAGACAAACAATTTATTGAGACGACCTCATGGAATAGGCAAACAATTCATTGGGAAGGAGGGAGTAATAAAACTACCTAACCTAAGCAGCTCTTATGATGTCCCTCCTACTTTGGCATATATGCCCTACTGCCCTTGCCGGGTTACTTTGAAAAGACAAGTGGAAACAAATTTAAATGGCCATCTATTACCGCACGGAAATTTCCAAGACTTGTATGCATCATGAATATGTACCTTAGCTTGCATTGTTAGGAATATTATACTACTTTATACACACATATATATACTACTCCTACGTGCTATCTACTCTACTCTATTCAATTAGATTAGATTAGATTAGGAGGAGGAAGAGTAGGACAACGAAATTATGAATACTTGCAAGTTGGAACTACAAATCTAGTATATGTCACATTGTCATGGGAATATGTATTAGTGTTAATGGACGGTGATGTTTAGATATAACTCTTACTAGTATTTGATGTATGTATTGATAAGAGATTATTTATCATATTCACAATGGAGACTATTATCATGAAGCATAAATAAATTGTTGACTTTTTTTTTTAAAGTAAAGCAAGTCACGAGGTTAAATATTCCCTCCGTTTCAATGATTTATCCTACTTTAAAAATAGTACATTTCTTAAGAAAAATAATAAAATAAGTAAAAAAAGAGAGAGTAAATGGGTGGCCCACCTAGGTAAGAGAAAATTGTGATAAATAAAAAGAAAAGTGGAAGAAATCAAATACGAGTAAATGATTGAAAAAAGAAATTTGGAAGATATCAATGAAACAGAGGAAATATATTTTTGGCGAGGTTTTGGTACGAATAAAAGTCATGAATACGGATTTAATTAGCTTGTATCTTTAATTGTTAAGTACCATGTACGTTATTCGAACTGACAAATTTAGTTGATTGGATTAACAAATTCGATGATACATGATTTTAGCTTATACTCCCTCCGAGTTTCTAACATTGTTCCATTTTTTTTTTGGCTGAGTTTAATATTTTACCCATTTTCTACTTTTGATCATAAATGTGTGATTCACATTTATCCACTAATTTCTCCCTCTTCCACCTTTCTTTTTTAACCACTCATTTTCTCTTCCTTATTTTTCACCCAAAACACAAATGTGACAATGTTAGAAACTCGGAGGGAGTATGTCATACGAACCTGCATCTATTATTTCAGTGATCAACTTTTACCCTAAATTAATACTCTCTCTATCTCGTTCATTTATTTGTTGTATTTAATTAAAATATTTCTCATAATTAAATCAGAAGCACATGACAGCTAAATTACTAATGGGTAACTGATCGATCAATAAAACATTTCATTAAGAACATCAATTCTTGTATGAGACGATCTCACAATAAACTTGATGTGAGATCTCTCACATACAAGTAGTTACATTTATTAGTTTATCTCACAATATATTTTCGTAAAACGATCTAAAAGGAAAATTACCGACACAAGAAAGGGTAGAATATAAATATGACCCAAAAAAAGCATGGATCATCAAAATTGAAAAACAACCACATTGACATAAGGTCGTGAGGAGGGTCCTATATGTGAGAGAAGTGATAAGAAAATGGCAAAGGAGAAGAGTGGATGAAGAGAGGTGGTTATTACATTAGGTGAGTGGTGTAGTGATCACATGAAAAACATCATATATTGGGTGGGAGGGCACATGGGCCCGCGTTTTGGACGTCCACTCTTCACTTCCTTCACAGCCTACGCTGTTCACCCACACCCACCTTTCCTTGGCTCCTTACTTTTTTCCCTTTCCTCTGCAAAATGCAATGCTATACGGAGTACAATTTTTTAAAAAATTATGAAATGTAAGAGCGTGTCACCGATGTGTAACGTGTCTAAAAAAATGTTCTCGTATTACTCCTCCGACCATTTATCCACTTACTCCCTCCATTTCAATGAATTGTTTGTCTTTACTTTTGACACTATGGTAAAGAGATCCAATTAGAAGGCGACATGGGGAGCCAATGATCAAATTACATGTAAAAAACATTCCTAAAATAGAAAGACAAACTATTCATTGAGACGTCCTAATATGAAATAGGCAAACAATTCATTGGAACAGAGGAAATATTATTTTAATCTCTTACCTATCAATAAAAGTGGATACATCATTGTAGAGCTGAGGGAGTACAACTTTTACAGGTATGGAGTAACATTTATATTTTGCATTTTTTAAGAAAATTTGGGAAGGGACTTGATTTGAACGTACAATGTTAAGCGATATATAATCATATGATCACCCCAATAATTGTTTATTACCCAAAATCTAGGGAAAAAGATGCACGACAACATTAAATTATCGACGAACAAAAAAAATATAGAGTCAAAGGAACTCAGATACATGGTAAAAATAAGGATAAAATGAAACCTGGTCCAATAGGATCCTCCAAACGGCTGAAATTTGAAGATTTTGGGGACCAAAACAAAAATAATCGAAAATCGTACGAGATATTAATTAGGTCATATTAAATGACCACACAAAATTTCAGCAAAAAAAGAGAACAAATGAGGGTCTCGATGTTTGAAAAAACCCAACGTTGGTAGAAAATCGTTAAATCGTGAAAAGACGACGTATTGTTTTTGTATGGGCTTGAAATTTTACAGAGTACCTTCTGTAGCAACCCCAGACACGTGGCAACAAAATTAGGACAAAATGAAACCTGGTCCAGTAGGACCATCTGAACGGTTAAATTTAAATTGTGTAATACACATTTTTTCGATATTCGGAGGTTCGAAACAAAAATAGCCGAAAATTACAAGAGGTGCTAATAAGGTCATAAAAAATGGACACACAAAATTTCAACATCAACGGAAAACATACGAGGTTCTCGATGCGTGAAAACCATCATTCACCATGGATCTCGTGGGGGTGTATCATTACACACTTAAATTGCTCCGGACCGGAGGAGTTTATTTAAATTGCTTACACTTAATTACCCACCATTACTCTCTTAAATATATATGCGTATACGTCTAGACTCTAGTGGTAGTTACAAATTGTTCCAATCACATGTGCTTCACCTCCCAATTTGGTAGAATAGTTGAATTCACGATTTTTGGTTACTAATCCACCCCGCCTACATGGATAGACAATATCCACCGCAACCCCACAATTCATAATCTCATTAACATCAACCAACGCGTCTTTGTCAAACCTACATATAGTTGAGTAGGGGATAGGAGAAAATGTCTAATTTCCCATATTTCGACAACCAACTTTTAATTTGCTTACATTGTAGGTAATCAAAAAAATTGAATTACTTTTGTGTTTAATGAGCCTTAACGCCGAACCATTCGTTTGTTATAACAACTTTCACAACTGAAAATAAAATAGTTCCACTTCACAGATGATCGACAAACACATCGATATATACCTATAATGAGATGTATATGCTCCATACGTTTGTTTAAATTTGGCAGTGTTAGATACGAATAACGATCATACGAATTGGCAATTAAATATTTGGAGGTCTATTAGTAGGGCACATTAGTAAAATGCAAAAGAGCACGGACATAATGGCGGGAGTGGTACTGGTACCACAACCCCCCCCCCCCCCCCCCAAAAAAAAAAAAGGAAAATAGATATTGGCGGGGAGTAATTAATTGCTAAATTGGAGTGATGAGTGATGTAATGTAGATTGAATGAGACATAAGAAAGACAATATTATTGGTCCCATGCTGTAGGCTGTAGCTAACTAGCTATGCTATACTATGCTTTGCTAGTCAATTGTTTGTTTTGATACCTTTTCACATTATTACACCAGACATTATTAATTTGCTTTAATACGTACCTTGTACGTTCACTATATATCTTTGTTTAATCTTCAATATAATACGCCTGCCTGCCTCCCTGTATTTATTTCCTAGAATTATACGTAATAGTATAATTAAGTAAGACGGTATCACACGTCAAGATGATATATTTATATAAAAAAAATTACTCATACATTGATAATAAATTAATCATTCTTCTTATAAAGATGGATTATTTCACGTGTGAGATCGTCTTCCATGGTGATATTGTGGCCTTGTGGGGAGAAGTGATCTGTAGTACTTCCTCCGAGTTCCTAATACTGTCTCACTCTCTCTTTTGGACTGAGTTTGATTTTTGTTCTACTTTTCTTTTTAGGCCACCAGTGTGTGGTTCACAATTAATATTCCATTTCTCTCCTTTCCTCCTTTTTCGAGCCACTCATTTCTTCTTTCTTATTTTTTCACTCCAAATATTTTTGGGACAATAATAGAAAATTGGAGGGGAGTATTTATTTGGTAGCGAGCACTAGTATTAATTAATCTGACAAATTATGCGGAGTGATCATGTGAATACGCATGTGATACAAAAAGTATTTGTTGATGCTGCTATTTCTAAATCAGCTGACAGCAGCTCTCAATGCTTCCTTCCAAGTTTCTCTCTCAACTCTAATAATTACGGACTATACTACTCCCTATATTATACGGAGTACAGTACTTAACTTGATTGATGAACTAACATAGACATAAACAATTACCTCTTTTAATTAGGGGTGTGCAAAATTCGGGTCGGACCCGGAAAATGGACCGGACCGGATCCGGAATAAAAAATTCCGGTCCGGTCTCCGGGCCATCATTTTGGGCGATTCCGGGTTCCGGTCAGGTCCGGTTCTGATCCGGTTTTTTCCGGTCCGGACCGGTTTGGTCCGGAAAACCCGGAATTATGCTTATTTCTTAAAAATTTCGGGTTTTCCGGTCCAAACCGGGCCAACCGGTCCAACCGGGCCGGAATTTTGGACCGGAATTCCAAAAAAAATTGAAAATTCCGGGCCAATCGGGCCAGACCCGGTATTTTTCCGGACCGGACCAGGGTCAATATTTTGGTTTCCGGTCCGGATCCAGGGTCATGAAATTTAACGATTCCGGATCCGGGTCAAACCGGGTCGGCCCGGTTGCACAGCCCTACTTTTAATGGTTTATCAAACTAATAATTCTTTTTTTATCGTCTCTATGAAAGTTTTAATCAACGCGGATAAACAAATACAATAATTGCCCGTGGGAGAATGGCATCAAAATAAATACGGAGTAGATAAATAATGCTCGTATTGTCACGCTGCTCATGAGAAGATGTATGATTTGAGATGAAATTGATTCACTAATTAAATTGTTTGATGTTAGATTTTAGGATATTTTTTTCTGTTAATAAATGACATTTTTAATTTTCCAACTGAGTAACTTTTTAGCAAATTCGTGATTTCTCAACGTAATACTCGATTTAAGAACAAATTTATTTATGAAATTTAATACGGAGTAGGATATTATGAATTTAATAGTTTGACCTCAACTGCTTAACATCGCCCTTAAATTAGGTTTTGATTTTGATAGTTAATTTAAGGGGTTGTTTGGTTGCCTCTTAAATTATGGGAACTAGAAATTCACGTGAATTTAAGTTAAGTTCACGGTAGCTCCATCTTTTCATGATGAAACAAACGAACGCTAACATGATATCGGTATATGAATTCTGATAGTAACCTCCAATATCTAGGAACGTCAACCATCGAATTGAGGTGGGTGACCGTGTGAGACCCCACCCATATAAGATTAAATCCAAGAGCAACAAAGATGACGAAACATGAAGAGGATGGATCCCACCACTATCCCTATATATATATATATATATATTTGTAATACTAGTACGGATTACGGAGTAGCAGCAATAAATATAAATGTGCAATATTCATGATTTCACATATGATAATAATAGTACATGGAGTGTAGACAGTAGTAGGTCATCGTGAGTGGGAGTGGGGGGGTGATCTGAGTGAATAATAAAGTAGATGTGGCCTACAAATGTTAAATGATGTGTACAACAACTGAGCAAACAAATGTGAGGAGTGCCCTACAATGTGCGTGAGATCTTTGAATAAAGTAGCCAAAGGAGGGGAAGTTGCTATTATAATTGGAGCACATCAAACAGCAAATCCTATGCCAAACAAGGAAAAAGAAATGCTTTACTATTACTATACGACAACCTCCTAAATTCATGTTACTAATCATCCTATCATCTATCAACTAGTATTAAGTGTAGTGTAGTGTGTCAACTACTTTTTACAATGTTTAATCAATCCATACATGGACCATGGTGGTGGTGGTGGTGATGGTGATGGTGGTGTGTCTTAGAATAAAATTAAAGGGAATAATAATGGTTGATGGGGTTACCTCATTGAATAAACAATTTTATCACTTTTACCCAATTTCTTGTAGCAATGGGTAGTTGTTAGCTAGCTACATGCCTACATCTCCCATCATATCTACGAGCATTACGCAAATAATTATTTCTTCGTTACAATTATATTCGTCTGTAAATTTGCGATCGGTCAAATACAGTATGATAGAGTAGATGAAGATAAATATTTGTAGGTTACTCCTTATAAATGCTTCTCAATTTCTGTCTCTTTTTATTTATGTGGGTGATATTTGACCTGTTACATGTTTGTCAGTAGTATACATGTGACTCATAGTGAAGAAATTTAAAGTCCTAAGTAACTTGATTGGAAGTGTCATGGGATACGAAAATGGTATTCATAAGTAGAGTAATTCATTAGTAGTGGAGCATCTAAGGAGACTAAAAAGTAAGAAATGTGGTACTTGTACTATATATGTAGAAAGGAGATAGAGAAATTTGATTAGGCTATCCCTCCTCTCCTAATAAAAAGAATATATATTGGGGGTTGATAGACGAGGAGGATTATTATTTATTAAGCTAAGCAGTGTAGGTGGGTGGCCTGGGTTAAAGTCATGAAGAAGTAAGTGTTGATGAAGGTGGAAATATCTTTTTGAAAAGATTGAATCATGATGCATGTAGATGTAGATGTAGATGTATGTGTATATGTATAAGTAATGGGGGCATCTGGTTTCCCACTAATCAATCTATCTAATCGATCGATCTTAGCTTCTGTTGATGCATTGACGAATAAGTTCCAACCTCCACGCAATGCAAATTCAATCAAAAACTGAATAATAACATTGCTGACTGTATTCATATCATAATAATAATTAGTGAACCAGGCCAAATGAGAGATCAGAGTATGTATGTAGTGAATGTAACGCTTTAAGGTAGGAATATAGAGGTACTACTAGATTAGATTAGATTAGTGGTACTCCGATAGATTGATTGATTATATATACTAATAAAAAGATAAAAAGATAATGTATATATGTGGTGGAAGTAGTCATTATCAGCCTATGAATATGAAAATATGAATATGAATATCATCGATTACTCTAAAGATCATCACAACAACTAGTAAGAGTGTTTACATTTTAGGTCACTTTGTATGTTTCTTTACTGGCCGGCTTAGCCCTTAGCCTCACCTCACCTATCATCAACCATTGCATAAACTAATCAATAATCAATAATCAATAATAATAATAATAATAATAATAATAATAATGTGGAATATTATTCATCACCAAATTTCTTATGAGTATTAATCAAGATTTTAGTAGTTGATAATAATCTTAAATATCGTTATGATGAGTTAGGGGGTTTTGGTCGCATCATATGATGTTGACACTAATTATAATATCATGAGTAGAGTAGGTACGCTTTAATTACTTTTGCTAATTCATACTCCATGGAACTTAAGTGAACATATATATACTCCATATATAATATACTCGTGTTCGAATAGGCCTATACTCGAGTTCTGTTTCGCACGTCATTTCAGTATGTATAACTTATTTGTTCAAAGTACTATGTAGTTCATTTGACCAAAATTCTAGCTACCTTATTTTATATGTGATGGGAGTTGACCAAGTACCACGGGTCGCCCGCCTGCAGGGCCCCGAAGCGGTTCGCCCCCAGGGTGAACCTGGAATCGCCCGTCAGGCCTCCCTGCGAAGGACTACGGAGAACTCCAAAAAGCTTGCGCCTACCAGGCAGGGCCCCACTGCCAGCCAAGCAGGGCCTTCAAATCCCCGACATGCCAGTCTCCAGGGTGCCCAAACCCTTGGTGCAAGCAGGGGAATCCGAGGGCCCGTCCGTCATTCCGCCTCAGGTAATGGAAAGTGGGTGGACGAGGAGAAGCCACGTGTCGTCCTCATGTCCACCCATTCTCCCGCTCTTTTCCCTCTCCTCCTCTCTCTCTCTTGTGGGAAGGTATAAATACCCACCCATTTCCCACATAGAGGGGGTTGAATTTTCTCTCTCTAGACTCTTACTCCTAAAAAGGCCACCTAGTTCCTCACGAGCTAGGTTCGTTAAGGTATTCACGGACTGACTTAGGCATCGGAGAGGGTTCCCCCGGACAACCTCCGGGGCCCTGTGCGTTACTTGTGCAGGGAGCAGACTCGATCCGTCGGGAAGGTCCGATCGTAGGGGAAGAGAAGGGAGATATCAAAGGAAGTCAAGCAAGCAATATCTGAATACTTAAAACCCGAATTCACAGTCGGGTTCATTGATTCCGTGACCGGAACAATTTGGCGCCGTCTGTGGGGAAGATCTAGGTTGTGCTCACGAGATTACCCACAAAATCAACCATTCCAAAACACAAAAATTGACCCACAATTGAACATGCTTGAAATCTTCGACACCAGCTCAGTGGCAAACCCACCCAAAGCTCCCCAGTATGGCATGCCGCCCGAAATGACACCTGCCGCCACGATTCCAGGTGTGGGGCGAGCCAGTCTGCAGGAGGCACCGGGCCAGGGGGCAGCTACCATGGCTGGGCAGGGGAGCCAGCCGAGGCCAGTCCTAAACTTCACCCCTGCCCAGATGGTCCAAACTGCGGCTCTCTTCTCAGCCATGCTGGACCGGGAGTTCACCCCTGACGACCTGATAGGCAGGGTCGCTACGACCCCCAGGTTGCTCCATTTTGAAATTGGAGATGGAACCGGGGGCACAAAGCGAACCGCCGTCAGAAACGTTCAGAGAAAGGCTAGGAAGACAGCTAAGGCATACGCACAAGTGCAAAGGCGAATTTCAGAGGCCCGTCAGGAGCCGCCTGCACGGCAGGAGGTAGCTGGTTCTGAGGGCGCATTCTCCATCCATACCATAGAGTCCACGGCCGCTCGTGAGAGAAGAGGCCTATCCCAGGACCTGAGGGATCGCATGAAGCACAAAGAGCCAGTATCCAAGCGCTTGAGAGAGAAACAAGATGTATTCTCCAGGCTGACACCGGTTGAGGGATTGCGGCCAGCCCATGGGCTGTCCCAGGGCCTGCAATCCAGGCTCAACAACGGCCAGCCCATGAGGCCCAGGCACCGTCAGGTGATAACCTTGAGTCCGCCCAGAAGAAGCGCTCGCGGTATCACTCCCCTTCCCAGGGCGACGAGGCGATAAGCAGGCCGAGGCCCCCACCAAGGCACCGCTCCCCTGAGAGCAGGCGACCGACCCCTGACAGAAGGGACGACTACGGTCGCTACTCAGATGCGAGCAGGTCAAAAATGGTGGGCAGGCCAACTAAAACCCCGCTTCACCCAGAGGTCCAGGCGTACCCTATCCCGAAGATTAAGATGCCAACTGTAAAGTTCGGTGGAACTACAGACCCGGAAGATCACCTGGCTGCGTACGAGAGCCACATGGGCATGTACGACGCCGACGACGCAGTCTGGTGTAAAATCTTCCCCACCACCCTGGTAGGCCTAGCCCAGGGTTGGTTCAGGGACCTCCCGCAGGGGTCGATCTCTTTCTTCATTGAGCTGGCAGAGATGTTCTTGGACCAGTATGCGGGAAACAAACGACGACGTCTCACCCGCTTTGACCTGATGACCCTCAGGCAAAAGAAGGGCGAAACTGTCAGGGAATATCTGAAGAGGTTCGACTTATCGTTCCAGCAGGTGAAAGAAATTGACGACCCGACAGCAGCATATGCACTAACCAACTCCCTGCTACCCGGCGAAATGAAAAACCAAATGATCAGGGCCCAGCCTGAGACCCTGGCCAAAGCCAGAAAGATTGCAGAAGGGTTTATGCTGCAGGAAGAGTTCCACAGCCTGCCGGAGACCCCCGCAGGCCCTACAAGGCAGCAGGGAGGACCGCAGGGTGGACGCGGGAGAAACGAATCCGGAAGGCATAGAACTGAGGAAGGGGATACCCCTAAAAAGGAGCGCACCATCTACCAGCCCAGGTTCGACAGTTACACAGCCCTTAACAAATCCAGGGCAGAAATCTTCGAGCTGGAAAAGGAAACCGCTAAGTGGAATCGCCCGAGCAAGCCGCGCAGTCCAAGAGGGGATCCCAAGAAATTCTGCACTTTCCACGACTGCGTAGGCCACACCACCGAAGAATGTTGCCACCTGAAAGACGAGATTGAGAAGTTGATCAGGAACGGCTGGTTGGCCAACTACGCAGCCAGGAACAAATCTCAGAAAGAGACGCCTGAAAAGCCCGAAGGCTCGGTACAGAATCGCCTGGTAATCCATGTGATATCAGGGGATGCAGAAGGTCCAATCAACCGAAGAGGGCAGAAAAGGCAAATTCGTGAGCTGAGGAACCAAATCTGCTACGCTGAAAGAGCAGGAAGCCCAAAAGGAGTAACGCTGAGCATCACCCCCGAGGATGCAGGGCGGGTGGTGTACCCCCACAGCGATCCCCTGGTGCTATCCTTGGTAATCAGCAACCATATTGTTCGAAGGTGCATGGTGACACCGGTGCCTACACGAATTTGCTGTACAAGGACGCCTTCGACAAAATGGGTCTAGAGAAAAGGCACCTACGACCTGCCCCTGGGTCATTATATGGGTTCAGCGGAGCAGGCGTATTGCCCGTTGGGATCATAGACCTACCTGTAACATTTGGGGAGGGAGCTACTGCCAGAAATGTCAGGGCATCATTCGTTGTAGTGGATGCAAAGTCTGCTTACAACGCCCTGATCGGCAGAGTCACCCTAGACGAAATTGAAGCGGCCATATCAATCAGGGCTCTCACTATAGCCTATGTTACTGATTTCGGCCTAGAAGGGAAAGTACGCGGAGACCAGGAGTCGGCCAGACAGTGCTACTCCGTGGCCCTGCAAACTCATGAAAGCGAAAGAAAAGGAAAGAGAAAAGCCGACAGCTCCCCCAGCAGGGAAGGCGAGATTCCAGCCGGTAATCAGGCGTCAAACCACCTGGAACCTGGGGAAGAGAGCATGCTGGTGGACCTGGAGCCAGGGAGGCAAGTCCTTATAGGGGCTGACCTGGAAGAGTCCTACCAGGCGAAACTGGTCAAGCTGTTGAAAGATAACAAGGACGTATTCGCCTACTCCGCGGACGAGATGCCAGGGGTCGATCCAGCGTGTATCGTTCACAGGCTGAACGTAAACGCGGACGCCAGCCCTGTGAAGCAGAAAAAGCGGAACATGTCCGCAGAGAAAGACGTGGCAATCAAAGAGGAAATTGAAAAACTTCTAAAGGCAGATTTTATCGAGGTTTGTGACTACCCAGAGTGGCTGGCGAATGTAGTCATGGTCAAAAAATCATCAGGCGCATGGAGAATGTGCGTGGATTTTACGAATCTCAACAAAGCCTGCCCGAAGGACTGCTACCCACTCCCCAGGATCGATCAACTGGTGGACGCCACCAGTGGATATACTATGCTGAGCTTCCTGGATGCCTTCTCAGGGTACCATCAGGTGTACTTATGGCAGCCAGACAGAGTTAAGTGCGCGTTCATCACTAGTTCAGGCACCTACATGTACAAGATGATGCCATTCGGGGTGAAAAATGCAGGAGCTATGTACCAACGCCTGGTCGACAAGGTGTTCGAAAGCCAGAAAGGCAGGAACATAGAAGCCTATGTCGATGACGCCATTGTGAAGAGTAAGGGAGACAAAGAGCACTTGGCAGACCTGCGGGAGACCTTCTCCTCCCTGCGCGCCTACAAAATGAAACTCAATCCGAAGAAGTGTACATTTGGGGTGCGCTCTGGAAAGTTCTTGGGTTTCTTGGTCAGCTCTCGAGGGATAGGCGCTAATCCCGAGAAAGTTCAGGCTGTTCTGGACCTTCCTGAGCCAAAGACCATCAGGGACATCCAACGCCTGACAGGCCGCATGGCCGCCCTAGCACGGTTCATCGCCAAGTCAGCAGACAAGTCGACCCCATTCTTCAAGGTACTGAAAGGCAACAAGCAGTTCAAATGGGAAGACGAGCAAAAAGAGGCGTTCGGGCAGTTGAAAGAGCATTTAAAGAAACTCCCCACCCTGGCAAGACCAGTAGCGGGAGAAAAGCTCTTCCTTTACATCGCTGTAACCAACGTGACGGTCAGCGCGGTCATCTTAAGGGAAGAAGCAGGCGCTCAAAAGCCCATATATTTTGTAAGCCACGCCCTGGGGACAACAAAGAAGAATTATCCCATGGTCGAAAAGGCAGCCTACGCGGTTGTTATAGCGGCCAGAAAGTTGAGGCCATACTTCGACGCACACCCCGTCGTAGTGCTGACAGACCAGCCCCTAGAGAAGGTGCTAGAGAAATTTGAGAAGTCGGGCAGACTGCTAAAGTGGGCAATCGAGCTGAGTGGACTAGGGATAACATATCACTCAAGAACAACCATCAAGGCCCAAGCCCTGGCCGACTTTCTAGCAGAATGTTCCCACTCTGAGGAGGATAGCCCAACCCCCGGCGAGTGGATCGTATACACCGACGGGTCCTCCACGGCCAACGGAGCAGGGGCAGGGGTAGTGTTGACCAGTCCGGAGGGGACTGATTTTGAGCATGCGCTCAGATTTGTCTTCCCCGCCTCGAATAATGAAGCCGAGTATGAAGCAGTACTCGCAGGCATCAACCTAGCCAAAGCTGCAGGCGCAGAGCGGGTCGTTCTGGCCACAGACTCCCAGCTCATCGCCAACCAAATCAATGGAGAATATGAGGCTAGGGACCAAACAATGGCCGCGTACCTGGAAATGGTAAAAAGGGAATTATCAGGCTTAAAATCATATGAAATCAGACAGATCCCCCGATCCCAGAATAACAGGGCGGACGCCCTGTCAAAACTGGCTAGCTCCAGCCTGCAGGATATAAGAAGGTCAGTATGGGTGGACGTCGTCCAAGAGAAATCTACCGTCTCCTGTCAAACCGTCGGGGCGGTGGAAGAAGCAGGGCCTGAGGATTGGAGGACCCCCATCATCCTGTTCAAGAAGCACGGAATCTTACCGACCGACCCCGTACAAAAAAGAAAGATGCCGGCAAGGGCTGCATGGTTCATCATAATAGGAGAAGACCTGTACAAAAAATCTTTCTCCTCCCCCCTGCTCAGGTGTCTAGGGGCGGAGCAGGCGACGGAGGTGTTGGATGACACCCACTCCGGAATATGTGGCCATCACATAGGAGGAAAGTCACTAGCACACAAGGCCTTGAGAGCCGGATACTACTGGCCGACCCTGCTGGCCGACGCCAAATATTTGACCCAAAAGTGCAGAAAATGCCAGCTCTTCGCCCCATCCATCCATGCCCCGGCCCAGGAGCTCAGGCCGATCCTGTCCCCCATCCCCTTCGCTCAGTGGGGGATGGACATATTAGGACCTTTTGCGGTAGCCACCGGGGGGAGAAAGTTCTTGATCGTAGCCATTGACTACTTCACCAAGTGGATAGAGGCTGAGGCAGTGCCTAACATCACCTAGCCCGCGGTCAGGAAGGTGATTTGGCGAAACATTATCACCAGGTTCGGCCTGCCGAAAATGCTGGTGTTTGACCATGGAAGGCAATTCGATAATGATCCCCTGAGACTATGGCTAGAAAGTCACGGCGTCGCAGTTGCTTATTCTGCCGTCTGCCACCCTCAAACCAACGGGCAGGCGGAGGCAGCCAACAAGCAAATTCTGAATGGCCTAAAGAAAATGGTGGATGACCTCAAGGGCAGGTGGGCCGACGAACTCCCCAGCATACTCTGGTCAATCCGGACCACCCGGAAGGAATCTACGGGCCAGACCCCATTCGGCCTGGTATATGGTGCAGAGGCTCTACTACCAATTGAGGCCAGGATCCCCTCCCTGCGCTCCTTACAATACGACCAGGCTGAGAATGAAGTAGCGATGGCAGGGGCCTTAGATCTGGTCAGTGAGGTGAGGGAGGAAGCCAGCGCCAATATCGTCGCCTACCAGCAACGAATGAGGAAGGCGTACAACAAAAGAGTGCATCAGCGAAATTTCCAGATGGGTGATCTAGTCCTCAGAAAGACACAGGCCGTGGGAAGATCGAGAGAGCACGGCAAACTTAGCTTTAATTGGGAGGGTCCATACCAGGTAACTCAAGTCTTAGGGCCAGGCACGTATAAAATCGCCAATCTAGAGGGCCAAGAGTTGAGTGCTCACTGGAACGCAGACACCCTGAAGAAATATTATGTTTAAGCAGAATCTTAAAGTAGTCTTCGTTTCTTTAAATTTGGCGGAGAGCGGTCAAAGAATGTCGACGGCTCCGACCACCCTTGTGATAGATTTTTGCGAAGAAATGACAGAAAATCTATACTCGTTGCCTGTTCAAACTCGCGTTTTCACACACAAACGAGCAGGGGGCAATAGGGGGAGGCCCCCCTGTTGCCAGAACTAAGGAAAATAGCCCCCCCAACAAAAATTCAACGCCTCCCGGCAGGCAGGGGGCAGGCCCCCTGGACTCTGACCAAGAGCCAGGGACAGGCCGAACGAACAAGGACTGGGGGCAAGCCCCCCAACCTTGTATAAAAAACGCAGCCACCCTGCTTACCCCTGGGCAGGCAGGGGGCAGGCCCCCTGGACTCTGACCAAGAGCCAGGGACAGGCCGAACGAACAAGGACTGGGGGCAAGCCCCCCAACCTTGTATAAAAAACGCAGCCACCCTGCTTACCCCTGGGCAGGCAGGGGGCAGGCCCCCTGGACTCTGACCAAGAGCCAGGGACAGGCCGAACGAACAAGGACTGGGGGCAAGCCCCCCAACCTTGTATAAAAAATGCAGCCACCCTGCTTACCCCTGGGCAGGCAGGGGGCAGGCCCCCTGGACTCTGACCAAGAGCCAGGGACAGGCCGAACGAACAAGGACTGGGGGCAAGCCCCCCAACCTTGTATAAAAAACGCAGCCACCCTGCTTACCCCTGGGCAGGCAGGGGGCAGGCCCCCTGGACTTTGACCAAGAGCCAGGGACAGGCCGAACGAACAAGGACTGGGGGTAAGCCCCCCAACCTTGTATAAAAAACGCAGTCACCCTGCTTACCCCTGGGCAAGCAGGGGAAGGCCATACTCTGGAAAACGAAGAAAGTAGAAATAAAGGACAAACATTCAAAGATTAATCCAGAAAGGAGTAGTACGGTTTGAACAAAGCCCAAAGTAAAGATCCATAAAGGTCAGAACATTACAGACAAAGCTGGCCATTCTAAGGCTCAGCATAAAAAAGTTATCAACAAAGAGTAAAGGCCTGGGCATCAGGCACACCATGATTAGGACCAGCAGGCTTCTTGGGGGTTCCAGCCGCCAAAGCTTCATTCTTGGCAGCATAAAGGTTTCGAAATGCGTCCTCGTCAAAGACAGGAAACATTTCCTTGATTACCTCCATAACGAGCTCCAAGGAGGAAGTAGCCCCATTTTCAAAGCTCAAGTCCGTGGCAGCTTCAGCTTCCTTCAGGATGACATCTTTCTCATCTTGCCACCCAGCCTGAGCCTGTTTGAAGTCTGAGCTGGTTTTGGACAGTTCTTCCTCCAGATCAGCTGCTTTCTTCTTGAGATGCTCCATCTCAGCCAGGGACGCTTCAGCACGCTCCACTGCCAGGCGGCTCTCCTTCAGTTCCACCTCCAGCTTGGACGCCTCCCTTACAGCCTGCTCCCCCTGAAGCCTCCACTGATTGGCCTGCCCCTTCACTTCCTCCAGCTCGCTCTCCTGCTTTGTCAGCTTGTCCTTCAAGCCAATAATCAGGGTCACATCCCTTTCAACCACGGCTAGGCGATCGGGAGGAGGGGCCCCGGGGGTGACAGTCAGCTCCTCGTCACTTAGACGGCTGAGGGCCGCCAGCTCGGCAGAGGCCTGCAGCACCCTAGAAGTACGCTGTATGTACTGAATCACCTGGTTGGAAGTGTTGGTCATCGACTTGATGAGGCTGTCTGCCAAGACAGTACCAGAATCCGAGAGCAGGCCTGATACATCAACACTATCGCCTGCAGAATAGTGGAACTCTGCATTCTCCTCCAAGAGAGAAGTACCCGGGACGTCGTGAGCAGGGCGTTTCGCCTCCGGGGTTTCCACATCGGCCTCTAAGTCAACCATGGGCACAGTCCCTGGAGTCTCCCTATTCCTTTTTCTCCTGATAAGGGGAGCACTCTCTCCAGTCTGCTCAGAATCCGCAGGGTGAGACCCCGGGGAAACGCGAGTCCCAGCAGGGGAGTCATCTTGCCGGTGAGCATGGGAGGGGGTCGCCACGGAAGTCACTTCAGCCTCCCCACCCTGAGCATTGGGAGAAGGAGCCGCCGGCTTTAGCCGGGGAGGGAAGGGGAGCCGTCGGCCAGAGGCGAATTCCTTCACAAACCTCATCAAGTTCTTCTCTCCCTTCTTGAAGCTGGAAGGAAGAGAGGGGACCTTTCGAGCAACAAAAAACTCCTCAGTCAGGCCAAGCCTCCTCACCTGCTTCTTGGTCCAAAGGCGAGAAGCAGCACCTGCAAGACGAGTAAAAAAAAAGCCAGTTAAGGAAATAGGGATGGAAACCTCGAGAAAAATCATCAGGCCAATTGAAGCCCCTAAACTACCTTCAAGGCCGGGGATCAGGCCCAGCGGGGTCAGATATTCATCCGTGGTGATAAGATCTGCGTGAGGAAGCCAGAAAGCAGGCTCATTGGGAGGGGCCCCCTCAGTAACCTTAAATTTCTTAATCAAGTCTTCGTCTGCCTGGCTCAGCTTCACCTTCAGGTCTTTTCCCCCGACACCCGGATGATATTCCTCACGGGTTTCCATGCGAGTATGCACGTGATTCCTAAAATGCCTAGGGATCCGCCACCCTGAGGCACTGTGTACATACAGAAAATTGTCTTTCCAGTCTTTCAGGCTGTTTAAAGCCGGCCAGACCAGAGCGTACTTTTTCGACTTCAGAATGGACCAGTACCCAGGGGAGTCATCCCCCCTTGATGAAGACACCATTTGCAGCCAAGTCATGGCACGCAGGGCATCAATAGAGGGCCCCTCCCCATGGAAGAGGCAGGTCCAGGTATAAGCCACCAAGGTCCTGATAGCTGAGGCAGTCAGCTGGGCAATGGCCACGTTCATCCTCCTAAAAACCTCCTCCAAGAAGGGGTGAAGAGGGAATCATAGGCCGAATTCCAGGCTTTTGTGGTAAACAGCCACATAGCCGTCAGGAGGGCAACACACCGTATCTCTCTCCCCGGGAATTATAACGGTGTACCCCTCCCCAAAGTGGTAGAATTTCTCAATCTCCCCGGCAGCATTACTCTCCAGAATTAGGTCTCGGTTCTTGGTCTCAGGGTAGGTTCTCAAAGGAACCAGGTATTTGTGTTTATCCAAGAAGTACCTCTTCCCTTTTTCCCTGGGAGCAAGGCCGGCAACGGTGGAAGGGTCAATCTCCAATGCACCGTCGTCGGAGTCGACGACGTCAAAAGGAGCGGGTTCGGGTGAGTTGGCGCCCCCATCTTCCTCGGGGCGGTTTCCCCCGCCGGGTCTGACCCCAGAGGAAGAGGCTAAGTCAGATCTCCCCCTCTCCTATCCTCCGTCCCTCCAGACGACGGACTAAAGGTAAGAGCGCGAGCGCGAGACATTCTATTTCGCGAAGGAGTATGAGAAAAAAGGAAGAAAAACGAAGAGTTGGAATCAAGATTCTAACCTAGAAAGATGACCGTCGCCGAAAAAGTCCGAAGTTAGGCGCCCCTCGAAATCTTGAAAGAGGTTCTCAGCAGCAAAGAGAGTGAGGAGGAGGCGACAGTTCGAGTTTTGAAAATGCTAAAAAGGGGTTAGGGGAAGAAAATGGGCTTATATAGGTTTGGGCAGTCGAAGGGTCACCTCCCTCTGCAAAGCTCTCCCCGCAAATCACCCCCCACGTGTCACACCTCTAACAACCAACCTCCTCATCCCAAGAAAGCCTCGAGAAGGCAAATAGACGCCAGGAACATTTATTCTCTCAATGACGTCACTCTCCCTCCAGATAATAATAATAAAAACAAAAGCAAATAATAACAAATAATAAAAATGCCACATATAAACAAAGCCGCCTGATTTTTTCATTAGATTAAAGAAAACCCGAGAAACGGGCAAGTTACATGGCATGCCAGCCAGGAATACAAAAAGAGCCCCTATTTCTGGCTCACTATGCCTGCACCCCTCGGGCAGGCCTAATCATCATCCAAGCCTGGGGAGTAATCTCCAGGGCTGTTGTACCCCCCAACATCAGATCCCCAGTCCCAATCATCAGAGTCTTTGAAGGGATCCGCCGGGTCGTCATCATCCCCACGGCCAGAGGAGTAACCCTGGCCGTCACTGTCGCCGGAATCCCGGCTGCTGACATCCCAGTCCCTACCATAAGGGACTGTCTCGGTATCGTCATAGGAGCCCCAACCCACTTTCTTCCTCAGGGGAGAAGAAGGGCCCGACTCAGGAGAGGAGGACAGCTCTGAGCAGTCGGGGTCGAACTGCTCAGGGTGTAGCCATGGAAAACACTCGTGACACCCCCTGTCGAAACAACCCCCACCCTGGGGGCAGCGCCTGAACTTTGGAGCGGGTGGAGAAGCCCTCTGAGGACGTTTGCCCGCTTTGATAAGAGCCCTCCTGAACTTTCGGGGACGTTGAGCGCGGGATCGCCGGCTACGGCGCAGAATGAGAAAAGACGCCCGGTAGTACCTTAGCTTCCAACGCCCCGTAAAGCGACGGCTCACTACACGAGCCCCATGGCAGAAAAGTACTTTGGTAATCCACGACATTTTCTCTGAAGGAAGAAGAAGAGAAGGTTGAAGATGGGTTGTGAGAATGACAAAGAAACCGCAATTTATACGGAAAGGGTGGCCAAAACATTAAATGGCGCCCCAACTACTTCGACAGGGGGCACGGCCAATCAGCGCACCCGCACACTGCCCAAAAATCCGCTGGGAATAGAAAGCAATCATCACTAAAAGAACATTCCCACCTCGGGAATAAGCAGCGCATTAAATGCAAAAGTTCAGGAGTCAACTGCACCCCATCTCAAGAGACGCCTGCCAAGAGGAAGACCCCGCCTCCCTCTGGCCGGCGTGGGCCAATTGATGGGAGTTGACCAAGTACCACGGGTCGCCCGCCTGCAGGGCCCCGAAGCGGTTCGCCCCCAGGGTGAACCTGGAATCGCCCGTCAGGCTTCCCTGCGAAGGACTACGGAGAACTCCGAAAAGCTTGCGCCTACCAGGCAGGGCCCCACTGCCAGCCAAGCAGGGCCTCCAAATCCCCGACATGCCAGTCTCCAGGGTGCCCAAACCCTTGGTGCAAGCAGGGGAATCCGAGGGCCCGTCCGTCATTCCGCCTCAGGTAATGGAAAGTGGGTGGACGAGGAGAAGCCACGTGTCGTCCTCATGTCCACCCATTCTCCCGCTCTTTTCCCTCTCCTCCTCTCTCTCTTGTGGGAAGGTATAAATACCCACCCATTTCCCACATAGAGGGGGTTGGATTTTCTCTCTCTAGACTCTTACTCCTAAAAAGGCCACCTAGTTCCTCACGAGCTAGGTTCGTTAAGGTATTCACGGACTGACTTAGGCATCGAAGAGGATTCCCCCGGACAACCTCCGGGGCCCTGTGCGTTACTTGTGCAGGGAGCAGACTCGATCCGCCGGGAAGGTCCGATCGTAGGGGAAGAGAAGGGAGAGATCAAAGGAAGTCAAGCAAGCAATATCCGAATACTTAAAACCCGAATTCACAGTCGGGTTCATTGATTCCGTGACCGGAACAATATGTTTGTCAAGTAATTTATCTGGCAAACAAGCTATCTAAAATAAAATACTTTGTAACTATTTTCCCAGTTCGAAAATTCAAAAAAAAAAAAAAAAAAACTACTACTCCATATTTGAATACTCCTTAACATACATGTGATAATAAACTACTACTTGATTTTATTTTTTTAATTTCCTCTTTTAACCCTTCAATTATTACTGTACAACAATAATAAACTTATTTCTTATTAAGTCCTTATATATATATCAAATATTATCTATCTTGTTTCGATGTCTACAAATAATTTGTCAATGATCTTTGAGGCCAATAGAAGGTAAGCTTTCTCAAGTTCTGAATCAAACGAAGGATCCTCTCAACAAAAGCTGCAAAAAGATAGCGATACGAGTTCATGCCGAATTGTCAGATCATGTCTTGAGATCCTTAGTTTATAAGAGAAATTACTTTCTTTGGTTTTTATTGGATTTGATTGCAATTATAGGTATACGTTGTAAGTGCCGTTTGGCGTTCTATTAATGAATTATTCTTCTCGTTCAAAAAAAAAAATATTAGCTATCTTTTCGGCTTGTTCATCAAACATTTTTAATTATTTTATTTAGCTAACTTATCAAGTCATAACTACTTAGTACTTATAGTTAAACTAACTCCTTTCAACTATCCTTTCATCTTTTCAGCTAAATTTTTAGTTAATTTTGTCAAACAGAGCCTACGAATTCTTATGCTTAGTGGTGAGTGATCCAAATAACCGATCCATTCATCCCATCATTTACTTTTTTTGCACAAGTATTTAGGTAGAGGAACCATGTAATGTTAAGAGTTTTTTTTTTTTTTTTTTGCCAGCAAAGAAAAGCATCGGATTACATGCTGTTTGGGTTATCGAAACCCCTATTACATCCTTTATTGAAATTAAAAACGACGTTACAAGCTCCTACTAATAAAACAATAACAATAAGAGAAAGACGTCGGGTGATTGTGATGAGTTGATGCTGAACGGGTCCGTGAACATGAGTGTCTTCATCCCCATTATCAACACAGCTGCCGATTCCCAGGTACCATTTTCACCCATACGAGTCGTAAAGTGACGAGGCCAAGATGCACTTACGCACTTCCGAAAAAGGCGTAGAAAGAAACGGGTGAGAGCAAAGCGATTAGGCCTGCCTCTAATGGAGAAAAATCTCCTACATCTTGAGGATCGAACTCTACAATCATACGACCAATAGACCAAAGAACCAACCAACATGCATGCATAGAGCCGAGGATAAGGGCAACCCACAAGCCAAACTCCGAAAGGAAAAGCGAATCCAGGACCAGTTAGTGGTCGTGACAACCCTCACCCAACGCAGACAAGCCTCCATAAGAAGACTCTTATTCTTAAAAAGAGCGAAACTAAGCTTATAATTAAGAAACTACTAAAAATAACAGCTATACGAGAGGTCATTATTGGAGGATGCCACCGGGGACCCAACCACAACAGACACCCAAACCACCATGAAAAGACATCAGACCCGAAACCATCCTATAGAGCAAGATCCAAGTCCGTCAAGGCAGGAGACTCACCACACAATCATTGTCCAGTAAGACCAAAGAAAACTAAGAAACCAACAGATGATTTACTCACCACACAATCAATGTTAAGAGTTAAAGTTACCCTTCAAGCAAACAATATGATTTATTTATTACTCCGTATGAATTATGATGTCAGTATTGGTTTTGCACATTTAACTAGGGACAATACTCAATCATATGATAATATCTACACGGGAAATACTAAGTTCTCGGATAAATTTTGTTCTACCATAACAACATTATCAATATAACTGACGGATATAAATAACATCATGTATTTTTATCGATTTTAAGTGCAAAGTTAGTTGGAATTTGAAAAAATAATTGAAAATTTCGATTCTAAGTTAATAGACAGGATTACAATTATTTGACTGACTAACTAACAAAAAGCTACTCTGTACTAAAAAAAATCAGCTTTCAAATAAATAGATTTAATTGGTTAAATCAGTTAGTTGAAATGTCGTACAGTACCAAAATAGAGGCTATGTCTTGTGCCAATTTAAATATTTATTACACGATTTACACCGTACACTACTACTTGCTCGATCTATCAATCTATCCTATGTTATACTCCGTACTAAATAGTATATATGTTCTTCGTATAAGATGTTTAATACAGTCGATATATTCATATGAATCATGTTAGTTTATATGTTTATATATGGCCGACTCATGCATATAGATATAATGAAGGTGGCTAAGACTATGATATGAGATAGACATGAATGGGTGGTATGAAAAGAAGTGTGTTGTTATAAAGAAAATAGTAGTTAAGAAGCATTGACATTTGTAGCATATTGGCGTGCATCGTGATAAACTCATATTCGTCAATTCCTGATCGAGAATTTGGGGAGATCATATTCATGTCAATATATGTCATGATGATTAATAAGCATATTGTGTGTGTGTGTGTATGTATGTAGATAAAGACTAAAGAGACTAGATAGTGTGTAGTGTGTTGGTGTTTTAGGGCTTTTTAATTGTTGTTGCTTGGTGCTTGCTTTTTCTAGAAGTTGATTGCCATGATTTACTTTTTTTATCTCTCTTAAATTAGCTTTGGTATATTTTTCAATGACAAGGGGGCCTCATTTGTTTGTAGATAGTGGACTTTGATCACATTCCCCATTACGACACAAATCCACCTTCATCATATGTTCCTTTGAATTCGATGATTGATCCATATTCAACTAACTAGCTAGATAGATAGTATTAGTATGAGTATCATCCTTGTCTTTGATTTATTCGTGCCCAACAAGCTAAGCTAAACCAACCTTTAATTTATTCAAACTTCATGCACAACTATTCAATACTTATATTCTCTACACTTTACTCTGATCTATCACCTCTTTATCAATAATACGGGCATATATATTATTCTCATTCATCTCAACGGTATTCTGATACCAGGGGCGTCTTAATAGATTTGGAGGTCCAGTTCGAGTCTCGAGTTTGAGGCCCTTGTATGGATGTAATATTAAAAAATTTGAAAAAATATAATAGCATCCAACAAGGTTTGAACCCAAGACAAGGAGTAAACTCAAACCACCACACTACAAGCCACATGTATGGATATTATCTCATAATTTTATATATAGAGTAACTACTCATAAAGGGGATTATGAGGCCCAACAAAATTGGAGGCCCAGTTCCCCTGCTCGCCCTGAACCTCCTCTGGGCCGCCTCTGTCTGATACCTACTAGAACTCGTACTAGGCCTAGTTTACGAGTATGGAATATCTATATATCTCCTTATCTTACTTTCATAAATAACAAACTGGAGTACTTTTTTTGCCAAGTAATGGGAAATACTCTCTCCGAGTTTCTATTATTGTCCCAAAAGTTTTTTGGGTGGAAAATAAGGAAGGAAAAATGAGTGGTTCAAAAAAAGGAGGAAGAGATTGAAATTGAAGAGTAATTGTGAATCACGCTTAAAAAGAAAAGTGGGATAAAAATCAAACTCAACCCAAAAAGGAAAAGTGAGACAATAATAGGAATTCAAAGGGAGTAATTTTTACTATGAGTATTGTTTATCATTACTAGATGGGTAGCCATGTAAATTGCGCTACATCAAAAACAATTACAACATGATAACGTATGAATTTTATTTAAGACTGTAGTTGTAAGTTAAGTTAACGGTTACTAATAATAGAATATACTTGTAGATGGGTCTCAAGTGTCAACTATTACCTTAAAATTTTGGTTGAGATGGTTATCTAAACATGGTATCAGAGTCATAGGTCACGAGTTGTAACCCTGACAATCCCAATATCTCGAATTTTCAACCTGAAACTCAGCGTATATTTTATATACTCAAAATCCTTCTCATAATAATACTCGTATCTTCTAGTTTCTAAACACTATTGTCCTTTTTATTGTTAATCGTTAGATGTTACGGAGTATTAGGATACAATCTACACCGTACCATGGGAAGAGATAAACCTCCATTTTGTTTTGAAGAAATGGAGAGGATTCCACCAAACAAGATTCATCACGTAAAAAAAAAATGCATTACTGAGTAGTAATCTTTTGGCCAACAAATGCTTTTCTCCGATATGATGTAGGCAGGATTGGAATTATAGAATTAGGTATTCGAATATGATATGATATGATTATAAAAATGATATGATGAATAATAGAATTACTTTAATTTTTACTCAAAAAAAAAAAAAAAAAATTACTTTAATTTATTTAGGTTCCTATATGGAATGAATAATGAGAAAATGAGGGATCATTTCAATTTGACCAACCTCCTTTATTATCAATTCAACATGACGGAAAAAACTGCCCACAACATTATTACCAGAATGCATGGAAAAGCTCATTAGAGCAAGTCCAGTAGTTGTTTTAAAGGACCTGCTTGCAATTACTAAAAATATTCTAACTACATGGAAACCATTGGAGAGGAAAATTGTGTTGTAGCTTGAAAGCATATCCTGCTTGTTCAAGCTACACATACTTGAGAATTTTTCTCCTCTCTTTTGTGAAAATTTCATGCTACAAAGCTACAACCCTTGTAGCTTACTATTGGAGTACGTCGTAGTTGAAAAATAATGTAGCCCAAAAAGATGAGTTGACAAAGCTAGCTACAATAACTATTGGACTTGCTCTTATACTATTGAATGCATCATAGACTTCCACTACAATTACCCCCATTTATTTCTTCTTCTTTTAATTATTTTACCCATATACGCGTTTCGTCATAATAATTTGTGATTATATTTTAACCATTTTGTCATAATTTTTCATGAATATATTAATCAAAGATAAATATTTACCCACTTGATGTTAATCAAGATCAGACAAGGGTGCGTGGGAACACATGTTGTTACCACAAAATCTTGGTAGAGACGATCTCTTAATAAGTTATTGAGAGAATATTTTTCAGTACCATTTTACTTGTTATTCGTACATGTTTGAGTATTAGGTGTTCCTCTAAATAAAATTTTTGTTTTGTACCTGATTTTATAACAAACTATCCGTTTTTTATTTATATAAAACCTTTGGTTTTAAATCTTTGTCCTATTTCATCAATATATAGGTGAGATGTGTTGAGAATGGCTCCTAAATCCAAGTAATCACATGTATCCCACATTGAAAGATGAGAGAAAGATGATCCACCTTATAAAGCAAGGGGTTACTCCCTCTATTGCCAATTGGTTTTAGAGTGGAACCCTCTTGTCTTATAAGTGGACTAGACGGGTGTGTCCCAGGCCCGTTATGTAATTTCATATGGTGTGGCCCACTTTATACACTAAACACTAATGCGGATCTCCCGTCCCATTTTTGTGTCCCGCTCTGACTAAACACACCTATTTTTATTAGGTTTTTGTTACCTACTTATTTGTTATCGACTACTCTCATCCATTCAATTCTTTACACTTATTATAAATGAGCAATCCAATAAATTCTTTACATTCCCTTTTTGGCAAAACACTTTACCTATAATCCTTATATTCTTACTCTATTTACACAAATGTCACTACTTTTTTCTTACTTTAACTTTGGTGGACCCATAATATCATTTGATTTACCAATAATACCCTTATTTTTATCATTTTTCTTAAAAGTTGTGAAACTCATGTCAATGATTGAATGGATGGAGGGAATATGAGGGAAAAAAAATGAGAACTACCTATTATGATTGAAAAATGGGCAACCCATCCTATTCTTCAATCTTTAGCTAGCCATCATATGATGGAATTTAACAAATATCTCACGTATGAATATATGTATTGCATCTCAATTTAGGGTAAGACACACCTTATAATATAGTCAAACTTAATTACACTATTACTATAATAAAATTAGGGTATTGGAGTCGTCTCGTTGCAGAATTGATGTATAATAAGTTAATAACCTCCATCAATTCAATTACTCAATAAAATAAACCAACACCACTTATTTTCTTAGATCAAATATATGAAGTGGTTATGTAAAACATTAGAATACCGAATATATCATCACGGTCATCACTCATCATGCTTCAAATTTGAGTAAGAAATCAATTAAGTATATTTGAACTATTGGGAAAATGAAATAAAAAGAAGTACGGGGTATATTGCATGGAATACTCGTATTAGGGTAGCCAATTAAGTAAGTTTAGGAAAAACCCTAAGCATCTCTGCCTCCTCTTCCTCCCCAAAACCCTAAAAAAGAAGAAGAAAAAATTCTTCGTTCGGGGCTGCCATCTACCAATTTTGGTAGTGGTAAGCCCCAAATTTTTAGTTTTTTTAGATAATTATGAATAACTCTTGCCTCCTTCTTGTGAGGTTTTGCCCCCATCAATTGATGGGTTTGCTCCTATGTTTTCGGTGGGTTTGCTCCCTCTTTGGGAGAGGTACAAGATTTACGTGGAAGATCGTGAGAGCAATGAAATTTCGACGTTCGGTGATACAGTTGAGGTCAGATCTCGGTATACTATTTGTCGAAATAGAAAAAGTTCATCCCTTTGAAGACTTTTTAATCAGATCTATAGATTCCTTCGCGAGAGGCTGTGTCAATAAACAGCGATATATAGAAGGCTATGCAGAAGCGCATTACTCTAATAACGATCTTTGTCTCAAAGGTGTTCTTTATTTATTTTTTACAAATCTGTATTCAGTTCAATTTGACATCGTTTGTAGATGCCGGATGGCTAATTATTAATGAAATTGATCTTTACTTCAAAAAAAAAAAAAGTAAGTTTAGGAAACACTATTACGAATTTATGATAACATTAATTAAGATAATATAATAAGATATTCGGTATGATTTAAAGAAGAGATAATTAATAGGAATATTAGAAAATAATACCGAGTATTATACAAAGTAAATATCATATATATCATGCATGCATGTGTTGCGTCCAACCGAGCAAGTTATTATCAATTTATGACAAGATAAACATATACCGAGTAAATAATTGTATACGTGATATTATTATAAGCATGAATTGAGATTCGATATCTTTATCTTACTCTTGTATAGTCGTATTACCATCTAATCATGCGTTTCTCCTTAAATTCGACATCTTTAAAATTACACTATATTTCCTATAAAACGATATAATATGTCATGATATAAAAATTCGATCATCCATAATTTTTTTTTATATACACAAATTGCATGTAACCGTTATCCTATATGAACGCAAGTAAGGAATGAATTATTCCTCCCTAATATTCAATGATCCCGTGAAATCTCTACCTTGAAAGTTTAGTCACAAAATATTCATGTTAACGAACGAACGTTCTTTGTTTTTTACATAAATTATGACCCTCTCTTTATGGCTATTTTTCATTAATGAAATCCCATAAATACGTTACCTCCTTAATTTGTGACTTAGGGAATAAATTCTACGACGAGTAATTACCCATTCACCAACTGTCAATAACTCAAGATAAGCCAAAAAGTTGAAAAACTTCACACAAATTTATGAGGAAAGTTGAATAAGGAAACGGAAATGCATAACATAAGCATGAATCCTAGGGCCGTCCATTTTCCTTTTTTAAAATAAATATATATATATGTCACGGTTACTTTTCCAATAAATTCAAAAGGACAAATCTCACGCACATATCTTTGATTATTTTATTCCTAATTAATTAATTGCGGAATAAAATAATAATAATAATAATAAGAGTAAATTCCAATTTTTTTTAAAAAAAAAGTCTAAATCTAAATGAAATGTAATGGTAAATGGTCCCTTGAGTTGTAACCTTCACGTTCATACAACGACAAGTATATAACACCCCCACACCTCCCCTCTTCCTTTTCCTCTGCTCTTTCTCCTCTCTTCATTCATTGTCTTTCTTCCTTTCTTCTTCATAAAAACTAAAATCTCCTCTTTTTTCTCTTCAACAAAAACAAAACAAAACAAACAAAAGGAGTTACGCGAGTTATTACGTTTTTTCAAGACACCCGATTTCTTTCTTTCTTTCTTTGTTTCTTGGTTGTTAGCCTTATAAAAGAGACGCGGGGATTTTATTAGCAAAATGGCAATACAAGCACAAGCGCATACATTTCCTGAAAATCTTGGCTTACCTATTTCATCCCAAGATTATTTCTTTCTCGAAAACAACAACAACATTAACAACAATCTGTTGTATAATGGAGGTGGGGGGTTGAATGAGTTGAAATTTCTACAACAACAGCAACTCCAACATCAACAACACCAAGAGTATATGTTTCATCTTCAAAACCTGCACAAGAGAAACTCTTCTTTCGTCAATAACAATAATAACAACAGCAGTTTTGTGTTTTTGCAACCGTCCAAGAAACAGAGAATTGCTACAACCACTGCAACAACAACAACCGCTAGCACTACAACCAGCGAGAGTGATTATAATAATATTGTTATTACTCATAATAATAATAACAACAATAATAATATTAATATTAATAATAATAATAACAATATTTCGATGGATTTTTCTCAGAGTTTTTCTGCACAACTTGAGAAACAGAGCCAAGAGATTGACAGATTTGTTACTTTACAGGTTTGTTGATTCAATATTGTTTAATTTTAATGGGTTTTTGTCCTTTTTGCCAATAAATCATTAGATTTGTTGTTAAGAAAACTCCTATGAGACGGTTTCATGCTAAATAAATTTAATTTTTTACGTATAGAAGTCTTGGCTAATCGTGTATATGGGTTGGATGTTACAGAATGAGAGGTTGAGATTGGCATTACAAGAGCAAAGGAGGCAACACATGGGTGCAATAATCAAGAAAATAGAAGCAAAAGCATTCCAACTGCTGAGACAAAAAGACGAAGAAATCGCAGAGGCAGCAAAGAAAACAATGGAGTTTCAACAAATAGTAGAAAAACTGGAGGTTGAAAACCAAGTTTGGCAGAAAGTGGCTCTTGAAAACGAAGCAATGGTGTCGTCTTTAAACAACAAAATCGAACAACTGAAACAACAGCAACAAGAAGTTGGAGGAGAACAAGACGACGCTTGTTCAACAACATCATCATCTTCTTCAAAATGTGCTGTTGAAAAGGCAGAAAAGAAGGGGAGTATGTGCAGAAGTTGCAAGTTCAGGAAATCGAGCGTAGTGATTCTACCATGCAGGCATATGTGCAGTTGCACTGTATGCGATGCTGCTCTCGATACTTGTCCTCTCTGTAGTTCACCCAAGATGGCCAGCATTCAAGTCTTCCTTTCATAATGATGCCAAAGGAAATTACTACTCGATCCTAGTTTTAGTACAGTAACTTTTTTTTACTACTACTGTAAAACAATGTGACTGAGGAAATCAGGTTTAGGTGGTCAGTACTCAGTACTCGGTACTCGGTAGGGTAAATTGAAGGATGAACAGAATCTGAATTGTTATTACTCTGTTTTTTTGTTTTTAACTCTGTAGTCTTTTGGTAAATAGTTTTGCTTACTTTTTGGCAGGGATTTCAGGCAGGGGGGTTGGGTTGGGGTTTGGGGAAGAAAATCAGTGACTTGAACAAAATTATAGTACAAGGAGAATCTTTTACCACTTGTTGGATTGACTGTTGAGTCTTTACTCCAGTTTTGCTGCATCAGTTTCTTTTGATTCCAAATAAACTCCATCCATTATTTAGTTTCGTCTAATTTGGTTTAGGTTATCAAAGTTAAGGTCGAAATTAAGTACTAATTCTCGTAGGATCGAGATGGTATTATGTCTAATGGGATTGTTTGGTTGTCACTCTAAAACCGTACGGAGTAGTATTTGAAAATGTTCATAAATTTCAAATAGGTAGGCTGTTTGATTGGCGTATTTTTTTGTAAAGCGAAGGAATGACAAGTTTCCGGAAACTTTCAATGGCTACATGATCGACGAAGTGATGACCTACCTACTCCCTCTTTGTCATAAGAAATATCAAATGAGACTTAATTCCTAAATGGACAACCAAACACTTTGATCAAATTCATCCGAATTGGTGTTCCTTAGAGCTTAAATTCGTTGATCAACTACACGACCCCTAGATTTATTTTGAAATTTCTAATGTTGTTACTTATTTTTAAGGGTTTTACTTGTATTTTAACCTTCTCCTACGTAGTTACATTATCTTTGATGTTTATATAAACATATCTTAATATGAAACGATCTTACAAAAAAATAAGGGTTTACCTTATTTCATTTGAGTGGTGATGGGAAAGACATGATCATTCATTCATTCCGATGAAAGGTGAAATTTATTTTCGATGTTATATTATTCAATAATTTAATTTAATGGTAAAACGATATCTCAAAACATTGAAAATATTGAAGTGAAATAAATGGGAAGACTCCTATGTGATAATGATGACGAGAGATAAAACGGAAAAAAGTAGTAACGGTACAAAGAAATGGTGTGGGGGCGTGGGTGGGTAAGTGGGTTGGTCAGATTGATATGGATGAATCAACCAAAACGTGATGCGTCAAAATGTACAATTACCGTGGCATCAAGTTAATAGCGACAGCTAGGATTGGGAGTGGGGCCCCGTTAAAGTTGACACTCACCGTCAATACACAACACAACCGAAATGGACCAGCGAGCCTGAGCCAGCCACGGCTAATATTTCCAGCACGCGGTCCCACTCCTCTCCTAAAGACGCCAACTCTTACTCCTTTCTCTCTTTACAAAAAAAATCAAATATATACTGTATGTCCGTTTCATCCTAATTCAACTCTTTCAAACCACACCACGACTATATATATATATATATATATATATAATCACCACTCATTCTTAAGATAATCTCCTACGAATTACTCGTAATAAATTTATCGTGGAAGTCCATAAGGGTGTTGTCTAATGGTTAAAATTTGTGATTATAGTCTGTCACCCACGGACGATTTACCTTTCCCTAATTCATCAAAAAAAAATTATCGTGGAAACTCTTATGATACATAATAATGAATACCAATTTTTAGCATAATATGGGGTGAGCCAATAATAAGGTTATACGATACGGTTTTATAGAAGATTTACTTGATATTTTAGCCAAATTAGTCAACATTTATATGTCCATAAGGGTGTTGCCTAGTGGTTAAAACTTGTGGTCATCGGCACAAGGGTCTCAGGTTCAAGCTCGCTCTTGCAAGCGCGAACTTGTGGGAGTTGTATGACATATTTTTGGTGATCACATTGTAAGAAATTAGAAATAAAGACTGCATCGATCTCTGTCGTTTATTTACTTAACTTTGATTAAAATATTTTTCATAAATAATACGGAGTATAATTGTTTTTTTTCCATTTTACTAAAATATCCACCCTTTTCATTTTAGCTCATTTTCCCTAGATACTCCTTTTCATTTTTAATACAAAATACATGGTTCAAACTTCATACTCCTATTATCCTATTTTTTACCAAACTTGACCTCAATAACATATTTTTTTCTTAATATTTTGAGTCCAAAATCAACAAAAAGATCTTCTTTTTCAAATATGATTTTATTTGTTTTTAGACGGTAGGACGGAGTTTGATGCATAAAAATTGGAGGTATTTACTTTGATAGTTGGTTTCCCTTGTGAGATATTTATATCCGTCAAAAAATTATAATGGGTCAAATAGCACACGGACATGACTAAATAAACAAAATCTAAATGCATCGAAAATATAGCAAATGCCTTTTCTTTATCCACTCATGTAGACTTCTAACCCATTAACAACAAATATATTCGCCAAAAACAAGAATTTGGGTTGTTGTGAATCAAAACCGATAAAAGAAAAAGAGCGTGGGTAATAAAAGAAGAGTCCAAGAAAGCACTTAATTAGAGAGGTACAAAGGCCTGCCTGCAACATCTGAGAGATGAACGCAACGCAAGGCAAGGCAATGCAACAAAAAAGAAAAAGAAAAGGAAAAGAAATGGGTTAGTAGTAGTAGTGGTCCACTCCCTGCTTTAAAGGGCTGAGCCGTGAGCACTCAGCACTAAGCAGTAAATGGGAAGAAGATTGCCTTGTAATGTACGGAGTACATTTAGCTAGGTACCCTTTTATACGCATACGCCGTACTTACTTACTTACTTACCTTGCCTTATCTTTTTCTCTTTTTTTACTTTGTTGGTATAATATAAATAAGAGGATGTCTCTCTTATAACGGGATATATTTGTTATAATATTAAAAAACTGGACCAAATATTACAGTACAGATATAAATAGATAAATATTTTTCCGTTTCATTAAAATAAGACAATTTTTTTGGAACGGAGACAGTAAGGGTAGACATTGGGGATTTGGGGAGTAGTAGAGTAGTACATGATGCGTGGTGCGTGGACCGAACTGTTTGGTATCATCATCATCATCAAATTAGATGCTCCTTTATTTATTTATCAATGTTTCATTTTCCATACCTTTCTCTGTTCTCTTCTCTCCAACTTGCACTACACTACATAGTCATACCGGAATCTCCTCCCTCTCTTTTTTACTCGTAATTCATGTCTTTCAAGTTTCAACCTTACTTTTCTTTTGCTTTACTAATGCAAAACTAGCCTCCCTTTTACGTTTTAAGCTTTCCTTTACTTTCCTACTCTGTTTCGCCACTGAACATCATTCATTCATCTATACTGTGAACCGTCTGAATTCACGACCACTTACGTCAACTTGTTGAGATTGTTTGTTCTAACTTGAATTTGAATTCTAGAAATGCTTTGATGTTAATGTTGATTTATGACGTATAATGTTTAATTAGGGTTTCTTAATTAATTAATTAATTAATGTTGACGTGCGATTTGAATATGTCTAATTAGGATTCCATAATTAATATCTATATATGCAGTAGCGTAGCTGGACCTAGGATTTCTTATTTATCTTTTAGGGTTTGTGTCTAGGGTTGAGAATATTATACGGAGTGAGCCACTTAAACTTGTGTATTTCATTTTCGTGTTCTTATTTTTTTTGTCTTTCTCATTTCCGTTATAATAGTTAAAGGCTTCCCTCGCTTGAATACCGATTAAATCAGATAGTTTAAACAAAAATATATATACACTAGTCCTATAAAGTTTGCAATTGCGGGGACATTTGGTCAAGTATTTTGGAGCTGGTATTTAATTAACTATTATGAATCGATTAAATGGTATATCTCTTTATAATGGTAAGGTGTCAATAATCTTGTTTAATTTGCATTAATTGAGTAGCTAGTAAGACAAATAAGCAGGAAATGAGGCAGGCAAGCATATGAGTAGATGGATGCATGCATTTGGGTGATCGAATTGAAGGTGGCATGGATAACCAGCCAATGACTCCTCCTACTCCTGGCCTAATAGTGCTGAAAAGGGGAGACTTGTAAGGCAGAAGATAATAATAATACGATTAATTAACTACTAATAATGCCACAATATTAGAGGGAGCGAGGTGTATGTTATTATCAATATGAATGATATTATGTGTACTAATTAGTAATTAAAGTAATGAAAGATGATAACATAGTCATAGTGATAGACATAGTGGGAGTACATGCATACTGAAACCTCCATCCGGCCTAATTATTATTATTATTATTATTATTATTATTTTTTTTTTTTTTTTTTTTTTTACTATAAACGGATCTTGCATTAAACCCCACAACAAATTACAAGAAGTTAGAGGAGAGCCTAGATACTATCTGGGCCCCCACTCCCTTAGCTTCCACTTTCTTTTTTGGTATAACTTTTTCCCTCTTACCTAGGTGGCCCACCTACTTTACACCCTCTCTACTTTTGAATATTTTATTATTATCCTTAAAAAATGTACTCTTTTTAGGTGAAATCTTTCAATGAAACGGAGGGAGTATTATAATAAAGTAAGTAACGAGTGCTACGCAAGGCAGACTGTTAACACTTAACATCATTCATGACCAAGTATAAGTATCTTGCTATTGGAAATACAAAACAAAGCTGATACAGTACATACCAAGAATATTATTAGCAACTTCAAATGTTTAAGTATGCTTGCTTCTTCATTAGTTTAGCTCATTAATATATATATATATATATATATATATATATATATATTTAAGTTCATGTAAGAACCATCAACTTGATGAGAACCTTGAGAACTCCATTAAATTATTATTTTTTTCGAAATTTAATGACATATTTGAATTCGTCGTCAAATTTAATGGGTGGGTAACATATTTTTCGGTAAAAAAAATCTTGTTTAGTGACGGAAACGGAAACATATAATTTTAGTGTACCTAATACTCGTTTTAGTGTACCTAATTTTTTTGATGTACCTTATTGCACTTTTAGTGTACCTAAATTGCATTTCAGTGTACCCTTTTAACTTTTCGTGAATAAATAGCAATTTTCTTAATATTTTTAATAAAATATGATTAGTTATGCCTAATAAAACATTTGAATAAATTAAGCTATGGGTAAATTAGTCATCTAAATTTTCGAAAAAAATAATAATTGAGTTTTTATTGAGGTTCTCACGGTTCTCAACGAGTTGTGGTTCTCACCGGATCTTGACTCTGTATATATATATATATATATATATATATATATATATATATATATATATATATATATATATATATATATATATATATATATATATATATATATATTATCAAAGCTTTATCAACTTAATACACCGAATAAAAAAATTTAGATTTGTTGTCAAAATAATACTACTCATATAAAAATAAGGGTACAAATAAAGGTTTTCTATCGTAATAAGTACTGCAACATATGTATAGTATGTAGTCGTTAATTTGTAATGTTGTATTGTATGATATACTCATATACTCACTCCACTTCAATTCACGCAGATGTTTCACATTGTTCTCTTAGGAAACACAACTAAGGGTAATAGCAATTGGGAGATTATAGGAGTTTCATATGTTTACGGAACTTCTTAACCATTGACCTACAACATAAGGAGCTCATTATATGAAATCGATTTCAGGAAGGAAAAGAGAAGAAAAGAGGGGTCCACATATATAAAAAATAAGGAACTTTTACCATTGAAAAGAATTAAGAAGTTTCATAACTAATAATTTAGGTTGATGAGGTAATGAAAAGCTCAACATGGGTGTCTCACTTCCATTTTTAGTAAATACTTTATGGTTTAGGTTGTTTGTGACTCTACTCGTTTTTTCCACTTTTATTCTACTCTACATATTTCATCATTCTTAATTTCTTTTAAATAAAACACAATTTGGAAGATGCATGCGTGCGTGAAATAACACATAAACTTCAATAAGAAGACGTAGTAATATAAAACTTTATATCATTGTATGAATGAGAAAGTTAGCTATGTAAGCAGTAGAGTAAGAGTACGATGGAGTAGTAGATGGAATAACATGTGAATCGAAATAAACATAACAATTGAAGTGGGTGGCATGCATAATATAGGTAGCTTAGCTAGCAACTAGATAGATAGGTTGAATAATGTGTTGTCATTGAAATAACATTTGAGAGAGCGATCCGAGGTGAGGTTTGCTTTTAAAAATGAAATGAAATGAAGAAGTCACTACACTAGCTACTACTCTTTTCCACGTTACATGTGCTTCCAACCTAAAATGCGTAGTTGCATTAGGCAGTTGGAAAATGCATGAAAGTTATGTTTTATGCAATTTCTCGCCCTACAACAACTAACAACTTGCCTGCCCTTCCTGCCAATTCCAATCATCCATCCCATTCATGATTGATGATAACTCATAACTAGCTAGCTACATACTCGATCATCATTTTCGTATGTATGTATGTATGTATGTATATATGTAATGCATGTAGCTTTTACGTTTCATCAAAGAGTGATCGACATGCAATGCAATGGGATTCACCACAAAAGGCCATCTATCCTAATGCTACTACCTACCAAACTCCACTCATTCATTAACATGCATTATCTCTTCTTCTTACTTGCTTCTTCCCAATTTATCAACGGATACTCTTCCTTATGACGGGATTATAGCGGGTTAATTATTGAATACCTGTTTGTAGTATTTTGTCTTTTTTCTATGTAAAGGATCGTATTTGACCCGTTATAAGAAAGTGACGAATAACTAATAGAATATAGACGGGCCTCAACCATCGCCTTAAGGTTTTAGTTGAGATGGTTCGTTAACATGGTATCAGAGCCAAAGGTCACGAGTTCGAACCCAAAGGGCATTCGAGTGAGGGGGCGTACTAACTCCGTCACAAACATGACTGTGTGATTTATCTAATAATAAACATGTCTCTATTTGTGTAATTATCATTTCATGTCGCGTTTCAAAGCGATATTTCTACTTTTTGATTGTTGATAAATAATTTTAATAAAGAAGAAAATATATATGAAGCTTAATAATATTGTCACAGGACTACATACCTTTATACATAAACATGTAACTTAAATAATATTCCCTCCAGTCACTATTTTTCGCCCCACTTTCCTTATTTGACAAGTTTTTATTTTTTGCCCCACTTCTCCACTTTCCTTTTATATCATACCATTTTACCATATTATCCTTCTTTCTATCCTTTATTTACAACAAATGTCATTGAATTTTACATTTTAAGGTCCACCATTCATTTCTTTACCATTTTATATTTATTTTTCATTACTCCACCATCATTTCTTTACCATTTTATATTCATTTCTTATTTTACGTGCAAAAGTGAGCGGGGCGATAAATAATGACCGGAGGGAATATATGATTAAATGATTTAGTCGTATATTTCAAGAGTTATTGTTGGATGGGACTGGAAACAAAAGTTAGGCATTTTCTTTTGTGTATTTATGTTTGTTTCGTTTTGTGCTTTTGTTCCAAGTTGCATGAGTGATTTAATTCTGTTGTTGAAGAAACTCATTAGGGATTTTTTTTTTCATTATACAAATTAATTAAGACTAGCTAGTATCAAAGTATTAGTATGGACCATATATAGAGTAGTTTATAAGATCAAAGTACTAATTAAGGGTGAACAGAGCAGGCGAATATAGGTGTCCGCTGTTCAAGCTTCAACCTAAGTAAGATAAAATTACAATTATGTATAAAAATTAGAAAATATTCCCTCCGTATCTATATGTTTGTCCACTATTTTTAATATATGGGTGGAGTATTATATTAAAAATGGACAAACATATAGATACGGAGGGAGGGAGTACATGCGTATGAAAGATGGATGGTTTAATTTGAAATCGAGTAACCTAGTGTATGTTTTAAAACCATTTTGGATACGTGAGTAATCGATGAAGGGAGAGACGTTGAGATAAATTTTTGTTGTGATCTACTGTTGGGTGTTGGCATTGATTAGTGAGCATACAAAGTGGGAGAATTAAGTAAACATGTATGTAAGGAGTACTCCGACTCCGTATTTGGCAGTACAGTATTAAATAAAGGACCAATTAGGCATTCATTCTAACATGGTGACATGCATGTTAATTAGGATCTCTGCCATTAATTAATACGAGTAATGTAATACAATACTATCAATCAAATATATGCACATATATTATATAGTAGTGTTTGTTTTTTGGGGTGGCTTGAAAGTAGCTGTTGAGCTACATACATACACACATACACACACATATTTAGATTTATTTAATTAATACGACTCCCTCCGTTCCAATAAATTGTTTGCCTTTTTTTTGGTACCAAGGGTAAGGGATTCAATGAGGGAGTGAAATATGGAGTAAAACTCATGAAAAATGTCAAATTATATATAAAAAATATTCCTAAAATAGAAAGACAAACAATTCATTGAGACATCTCAATATGGAATAGGCAAACAATTTAGTAAACTCGTTAGTACGTGGGTTGATTATGAAATACAGTATATATATATATATATATATATATATATATATATATATATATATATATATATATATGGGATTATTGTAAGCATTGCAATCTATCACTGCCTCTACTAATATATGGAGTAATATATGTACAGAGAGATAGCTTCAAACTTTGACTACTCATCCATCATTATTCATACATACATATATGCATTCTCTCTATAAATAAAATAAAATAAAATAAAATAGTGGGAGCAAGCGAGGAAGGATGATACATAGGGCGGGGTCTGTCTATTTGCAGACAAATACATAATGCAATTTATGACATGCATGCATATGCATATGCACCCTGGTTATCACTTAAAATTAGTCCTACTTGTGATAGAATTATTCATCTTATTATTACAATAGATCAAATAATAATTACGGGTATTTAAAACTAAAAAGGATAAAGCATGAGTATGCCTTGTATGATTTGATTTTATTTATTTCTATTTAAAAATGAATATTATTTGATCCATCATATTAATACATGGGAGATATATAGAGTTGGCAAACAAAAATTTGTGAAACTTATTACAACTGCCCGTCTGCCATGCATCTTGCTTCCTTCCTCCCTCATCTATCAATGAACCATTCTACTGTATCTAGCTATATATATTTACTTTTGGATGCCCTCCCTCCATAACATAAGTTTCACCCTTATATTTTACAGTATTTCTAATTTTATGAAGCTTTTTTCAAAACAAACTCAAATACTCAGTACTGTATATGACTTTCATTTATTAAAGTCATCGCATACGTTTTTACATTACTACACTTGAAGTTTTACCTACTACGAGTACTAATAATATAAACTAAGTTTGATCCTTAAAAGATACTCGTAAGTGGGTAAAATCATTTGAACAAGAGAGTAATAATTACGGTTATTTCTAGAGTTTTTTGTCAAAAGGCACCTAACATTTAGGCCTTTTGCAAAAAAGGCACCTATAGTTTTTTTTTTTTGCCCAAAAGCACCTTAAATTTACATTTCTTTGTTAAAAGGCACCAAACACCAAATTCCGTCAAAAAACCGTCAATATTGACGGTTCTCATCCTTTAATCTTTTTTTCTCAACTCTTAATCAACATTCATCCCTTAATCAAACTCAATTAACATCTTCTTACCCTCTTTCTTTACATTACCTTTATTATCTCACTTTCTCATCCCCTTTATTTATCACAAGGCCAAAATATTTCATTTTTCCTTCCCAAAAAACTTAATTCCATCCAAAACCCCTTTTATTTTCCCCTTAATTGAACCACACATTTTTTTTTCTTCACTTTTGCATATTCTCAATTAAAATGGCATCTTTAAGTACTATACACATAAAGAATGAAATACAAATGGTTATTAAAACCAAAAATGAATTGACAAAAAAAAAATAACAAATGGTTACTCATAAATCACAAATTTGAACACAAACTAGTGTTCCTAGTTTCTTACAACAGAAATTTCAATTCAATAATAGCTCAAAAATTCGTCTAATAACCTCTAATACACATACTCCAAAATTATAACCGAAATTAAGGGTAAATAACATAAAAATAAAAATTTAATTAAAAAATTTAATTTGTTATTGATAACTTAATGATTACTTAAATGAAAAGTTATGATCGAAAACTAATCGATTGAGCAAAAACTCGGTGGTTATGACTTAAATAATGGAGATTGATTGAGATGTATGCAAATGAAGAGTAGCTAGGAACGAGGGTTTGATTAAAAAATGAGTGTTGAATTAAGGAAAATGGTTGATTGAGTTTGATTAAGGAAAGATTGAATTTGATTAAGAAAGAAGGGTTGATTAAGAGAGAATGGTTGATTAAGAGATGAAGGAAGATGATTAAAGAGGAGGATCGTCAATATTAACGGTTTTTTGACAGAAATTGAGGTTTGGTGCCTTTCAACAAAAAAATGTAAATTTAAGGTGTTTTTGGACAAAAAATAAAACTATAAGTGTCTTTTTTACAGAATGCCTAAATGTTAGGTGCTTTTTGACAAAAAAACCCTTATTTCTAACCTTTCTTTTACTACTCGTACTATTACATATTACCTCCCTCTTTTCTTTCTTTATTTATCTTATCTTCGTCTTCTATGATGGTCTATATATATAGCGTACGGTATGTATACCATTCAACAATTGAAGGTTATTTTGTATTCCAACCAAATCGGCCTTAACTTCCTAAAGCGTTGTTGGCTATGAGTAATAAGCATATACTCCATATATATATATATATATATATATATATATATATATATATATATATATATATATATATATATATATATATATGAGTTCTAATGAGTCCCTATATATGTGTTGAGTCCTTGAGTCCTCATCCCATCCGTTGGATGGGAGATGGATCAAGGGACGAGATAAAATCACTGTTTTAATAAAAAAAAAAAAAAAAAAGATACTGAATCCGCCAAAATAGGAAGGTGAATATTTCAGTAAACTAACATTCTCATTCATTCAATCATTCATTCTCTCTTTCATCAATTCCGTTTCAACCACCTTCTTCATCGTTCTCTCGCTCATTCAATCATTCATTCTACAAAATCACATTCAATCATTCATCATCTTCAACGTGCCGCTGCCATTTATTTCAATACAACACAATCAATTATAACACATTCAGTCAATAATCGTCTTCATCGCGCTGCTTTTCATTCAATCCGACTTCTACTTTTCATTCAATGGCTGATATGCAAATCGTGGAAAAAACAAACTGTGAGTATATATTGTAGTTTATACTTGAAAGGATATGGGAGTCATTAAGATGATACTAAATTTTTAGTTTCTACTTTTCTACGTTGAACTATAGTAATGTTGCATTTTAATCACATGATGTCTGCGCACAGAAAAGGTATTGGGTTATTTTAGCTCAGATACTGTGTTACTTTAGTGTAGAATGTCCGTTATTTTAATGACAAACTTTTATTACTTTTATGATATGTTACTTTAGTTTATCGAAGACGTTACTTTAGTTCTTAAAGTCTGTTATTGTAACGCGTTAGTGAGTCATGGGGATATTTGAAACCGCCATTGCTAAATAATAATAAAAAAAGATAATGTTTCCTATAATAGTGGGAGTCATTAAAGATGATACTAAATAACTCCCACAATTTTAGGAAACAATAACTCCCATAATCACAATCATTCCTCATTCATTCATTCACGTTACAGGTTCATCAAAACCTTAAAAAAAAAAACGCTCCCATCGATCATCACGTTCATTCATTCAATCAAATATGTGCTCGAAATTCCGTTACTATGAATTCAATGATCGCGACATCTTCATTAACCGTTGATAAACAATTCATCGAGTATAACAATGGTGAGTTTCGATATTGTTTTCATGTTTTGCGTCAATTTTTATTCATTATCTTGATTAATTTGCGTCAATTTGTGTTCATGTTTTGCGACAATTTTCATGTTGATATTGCTTTCATGGTCGTGTCATTCATGTTTTGCGTCAATTTTCATGTTGATATTGTTTTCATGGTCGTGTTATTCATCATAAATTCATATGCAAATCGTAGAACACACAAACGGTGAGTATATATGTTTTGTAATTTATACTGGAATCGCCATGGAAGTCGTTGAGATGCTACTCAATTATTAGTTTTTACGTTTACAATATATTGCGTTACTTTAGTTCATATACTGCGTTACTTTAATGTAGAGCATCTGTTATTTTAATGTCTACCATCTGTTACTTTATATGTCGTGTTACTTTAATACACTCCAGTTGTTACTTTAGTGTTTTTCATCTGTTATTGTATTGCATTGTAGTGTCCTAAGAATTTAGGAAACTGTCATATTAAAAAAATAATAAAAAAAAGATATTGTTTCCTATAATAATGGGACGTGATTGCCAACAAAATAAGAAACAATATCAAAGAGTAACGTCATATAAAAAAAAGAAAAAAAAATACTATTTCCTATAATTATGGGATGTGATGACTTCAAAATAGGAAACAATATCAAATAGTAAGATACTGCGTCATACTCTCATTTTTATCATTATATGAATTTTTTGCACTAACTTATATCTGGTGTTATTTTAATGAACATTATCTGTTACTTTAATTCATACTATCTGTTACTTTAATGTTTGACCTCTGTTACTTTATATCTGGTGTATAAGCATACTCTGTTAATTTAATTCAATGTTACTTCAATGCATTTCATCTGTTACTTTAACTCTTGTTATCTGTTACTTTAATCCACATGAATGATGTAGAGATATGGGTGAGAGTTTCCCCCATTCTGCGGTGATGAGATTAAATCAAAGCTTCTGAGATGATGATGAAAAAGATGAAAAGGAAGAAGACGGAGAGAACGAGAAGGATGAAGAAGAAGCAGAATTATAAGTAGGACATTATGAGTAACAAGTTTGAAACATTGGAATTGTAATGGAGTTGATTTAGTTGGAACCTTGTACCACTTTTTGTTTTGGAGTATCTTAATAAAAACAAACATTGTTCTTTTTGTTAATTGGAACTCCTGTTTTTGCAAGAGACTACTATGCAACGTAACTGATTTTATGAGTTAAAGTAACACAGTTCATGAATTAAAGTAACACATTATATGAGTTAGAGTAACAGTTTTTGCAAGAGATTATGCAACGTAACAGATTTTATGAGTTAAAGTAACACAGTTCATGAATTAGAGTAACACATTGTATGAGTTAGAGTAATAGTTTTTGCAGGAGAATATATTAAACAACATAACAGATTTTATGAGTTAAAGTAACGCAGTTCATGAATTAAAGTAACACGTTATATGAGTTAAAGTAACATAGTTCATGGATTATGGCAGTAACATAGTAATATACGTACAATGGCAGTAAGAAAATAATGATTTTTTGGTGAAAATGAAAAAAAACTTAATTTTGAAAAAACTTGTTGTGTGAGAGAAAAAACATTTAAAAAGATTGATAAGAGAGATAAAAGATTTGGATTGAGATAATTAAGGAGGAGAGAGAGAAATGATATATTTACCAAATTTGTTAGTTATTTCCTTAATTATGAGATTAAATCTTGTCCATTAATCTAATCTTGAATCAAGGGCTAAGATTGGGACTCACGGACTCAACATATATAGCTGGACTCACCTGATCCTCTCTCTCTCTCTCTCTCTCTCTCTCTCTCTCTCTCTCTCTCTCTCTCTCTCTCTCTCTCTCTCTCTCTCTCTCTATATATATATATATATATATATATATATATATATATAGAGGAGGGTTCTTATGAGTCCTTCTATATATTTGAGTCCTAAGTCCTTCTACCATCCATTGGATGATAATACAATGGATGGATGAGATTGATTGAGATTTTGTATAAAAAAAACAAGATATTGTTTCCTAATTTGAAGGAGTGTAACATCCAACAAAATAGGAAACACAATTAGTATTTCAATAATTTTGTGTAAGGCGAATTTATTAGAGTAACACGTCTGTAACATTGAAGTAACACAAAGTATCTATTAGAATAACACGTTTGTAACGTAGTAACACAAAGTATCTATTAGAGTAACACGTTTCTAACGTTGGAGTAACACAAAGTATTTATTAGAGTAACACGTTTGTAACGTAGTAACACAAAGTATCTATTAAAGTAACACGATTCTAACGTTGGAGTAACACAAAGTATCTATTGGAGTAACACGTTAGTAACGTTGGAGTAACATTATTATTCATATGTTGAGTTAATAATTATGTTTAGTGTTGGGGGCATATAACTCTGAAATCAATTTAAGCATATTTGCATGATGTTCGTTAGAGTAACACCAAACATTAACCAGAGTAACAGTTTTATACAATAGAGTAGCACAAAATAAATTAAGGAGAGGAGAAAATATGCGATAAATTATTATTTTTAGTTCTATATAATAACAATTTAATTTTTTTTAAATGAAAATCTTAATTGTGAATGAATATGTGTATGAGAGACGGTAATTATTTTTTTATAGAAGAGATATTAAATGATAAGTAAATTAAGGAGAGAAAGATATTTACCAAATATAGTCACTTGCTTTAATTACTCAAACAAATCACAACCATCAATCTCTTTCTAATCCAAGAGATGTGGTGAGGACTCACGGATTCAATTTTAAAAGATGGACTCACTTGATCCTTCCTCTATATATATATATATATATATATATATATATATATATATATATATATATATATATATGATATTGATACCTATAGTAATTCAATACATCATGTACGACGTATCCGATATTAATGTCAAATTAAATAACACTTTATTTATCCAAAATTATTTAAAACTTTGTTAAAATAATTATATTCAATACTCCAACTAACATAACGTTGTATCATGTTTAATTATTGTTTGATATATTTACATATGGACAACTCAAAGTAAAGTAGTTTAGAGACACGATGACTTGTAGTAGATACTCGGTGCATGTTAGACAATGCATACATATGAATGGATGTAACATTTATTGTCAAGAATAATACTCTATTCGAGTTTCTATTTTTGTCCTACTTTTTTTGGAACTGAATTTGATATTTGTCCTACTTTTATTTTTAGGTTATCAATGTGTGGTTCACATTTCTCTCTCTCTTCCTCCTATTTTTGGGACAATAATAGGAACTTGGAATGAGTAATTTGAATTATGTTTGGGTTGTTGTTGGAACTTGCATTGGTAGGCAAATACTATAGTAGTGTATGTATTGCTCGTACAATGTGATTAAGTAATTGAGAAATTGCACGTACAATAATACGCATCGACTCTTTCTCTCTCTCTCTCTATAGTCTAGTCTACTATTAGTAGACGTGTGCATTAGGGTATGCAAGCCGCGTTGTATAGTAATAGTAGTCGTAGTCGTACCTATGTTATGTGGATGCTTTTAAGGACATTATGGTTCCATAATAATTTCATTCAACTTTGGTTGCCTAATTTATTTTTGACATACATACGTACATACGGACATACCCTATGTATGCAATGGGTTCATCTTTTACTATAATAGAGAAGTAGAGTAGCTTTGTGCTTTTTGTTGATGCAGACTTGACTGACTGACTCTCTTTGCTTTCCAACAATCTATCTTACATACACTATATGCTTTCTTAGTTTCTTTACTTGCTTGTTTTCATCACATTTACATACTCTAGAGTCTAGTCAGTCCCCCACTCCAACTCCAACTCCAACTCCAACTCCAACTCCAATGCACCTATGTAATTGTATACCTAATGCCTCATTGCGTGCAAGATTTGTTACCATTATCCTACCAAGTACCGTATGGAGTATTACTATTTCAAAACAATCAACTAAATTGAACTACTTTTCTGTTCAAGTAATCGCTTTTTAATACTCCGTAGTTGCTATATTGCAATGATTTATTGTTACGGCCTCGGCTATGGTTGTATATGGAGTATAATAATACTTGTATAATGTAATCCGAGTACCAAGTATACAAAAGCATGGTTTTAGTTTGACAAACTAAAGTAGGGTTACGTTCGCGTTGACGGTTCCATAATGCGTAGTCTATTGTTTTAGAATCATACGATATTGAAATTATATTCTAATTCTAAATATATTTAAATAGATATTTTAAAAAATGTACATTCGTATAAATTACTTTAAATATAGCTATTTGAAACAAAATTTAAATATAATACAATGAATGTTACAGGCTCCATGATTCTAATAAAAAAATCCTTCATTAGCAATAATTTTTTTAACAATCATAAAACAAAAAACGATGTATTCCTTATAACCGTATAACCCTTCTCTTTATGATACATTAAAGAAAATATTGATAATCTTAATCTTCTACTCTCTCCTTCTTGAATAAGTCACATTGGGATTTGACATGGAATTTAAGAGAAGATGCACGGAGTTTAAGAAAAGGTGAAAAATAGTGTTGATATGTTGTATACTTGTATATGATGAGAGAAAGATAGAGATGAAAATATTTCATTAAGATAAAATAGAGCTAACTCAACAAAAATCATTAAAAGAAATACTCCGTACGAGACTTATTCAATAAGATGGAGAGAGTAATATACTACGAATAACATAATTATAAAAGTATTTCTTCATATCTATAGATTTTGTAAAAGCAATCAGTTTGGTAAGAAAAAGATTTTCACTTTTGAAATTTGGCACAGAGAATCGTACTCGTAGTTTGTCAAATTTTATTTGATGTGAAAGTTCAATCGACCATATTCTTACCATAAATTTTGTAAATGACTTTCCTATTTCAAATAGAAGGTTGTGACAATAATTTTGCAAATAAAAAAAATCACATACATGACCGGGAGTTCGGTCAATTTATTTTGACTAAAGGGACAAAATACACTTGGAAAATCATGAGGATCAATGCAGATCCTGAATTCCCAATTTTGTGTATCATTCTGCATGCCACTCCACATGGATACCGGTGATATACAAAGTGGAAAATCTTTTGTAGTGGAAAACAGCAGTCCCAGAACCCTTGATCACTTTTGTGACCATGAGATATCGCTCTCTTTGGGTTAAAATTTTAGAAGTCTTCGGAAGATGGAGACTAAATTTATGCGAACAAATTTATTAAGTGGGCATAAACTACACAGGTTGATTCTCTTGTCAACTTCAGCTGCAGCCCAGATTGATCATTTTGCATCCAAAAGATTCTTCAAAATGAACGGTAAGTCGAATCAGATTTCTCGACCGAGTTTAATCCGGAATGAAACAGAATAGTTTCATGCTGATGGTTCATCATCCCTGCGATATGCACAGCGTGGTGCGTAGATACCTGATTCACTAGTCAACCAACCAGACACAAGAATTGATGTACATGAATTATCAATGGTTGATACAACAAGCTATTTAACTTGCAACAAATACGCACTATTTACTCAACTGAATTTGTGTTAGGAAACCTATACACACTATGAACAAACATACAGGTCATCTAATAAAATACGGAGTAATAATAATAATACAAAAAAATATCGACGAGCCTGACTATTTACAGCATGTACAACGTCGCCATAGTATTGGCTTCACCATTTAATAAGTGCCCCTCCTCTTCACCTGTACAGAAAGGATTCGGCAAATTAACCATGATGTCCAGATAACCGATTCCAAGGGGCATTGGAAGCATGCCCACAACCCAAAAATCCCCAAAGACAATGTAACAGTCATTTGCATCAAATAATACATGTTTTGTGCTTCAGAATTGTACATAAATCCCTCATATGTAAACGCAAGCATCCATTACAGTAACATTATCCGAATCTTATTAGCTATCACACCTCTCTCATTCCATCTCTCTTCTCTTACACCTTTCAATCCTTCGGACACCCTATGAAGAGTTGATATTGTTTAATACTCCGTACTCCATAACATATTTCACTTTTGAAAAAAATTGCAGGGAATTTGGGGAATTCAGAGTAGAAGAGCTGTTTGTTGTACAAGAATTTCATTGCATGTGTTCGGATACGAAAAGAGGAAATGGAAAGAGACGAAAGGGAAGGGGGGAGCAAACAGAATCAGCCAAATCTTTTCTTTGTTGGAGGGATTTTGACTAGTCTCGTAGGAGAAAACTTGAGGGTTTAGTTTTCCCTCCCCTCCAAATCTCTACACCTCTAAATTGTCAACCAAACAATGACATTATTACTCCCCTCCAAATTCTCCTACCAAACACATTTATAGCTCGAAGGAGTCGGCACTTTCAAAGAAAAGAAGATAAAAACCATGAATATAAAATGCAAAGAGGAGATTGACTATCCTTATACTCCGTATTTCATTGAAAAGTAGATGGTGCATAGTAGGTGAAGGGAGATCACAAGTAACTACAAGTGACGCGGGTGTTGGGGTGACGTAAAGTTATGCAAGAAGCAAGGGGAGAGGAGGGAGGGAGATTTGGAACGAGTTGCCATTTAGGTGGCCTAGGTGATGATGATGGTGTGATTTGGATAGAGTGATTGTGGTCATAGGTTGATGGCTGGTTGTTCAGGGCTAAAATGGGTGTGGCTGAGTCGTGAAGGAGAGTGGATACAAGTAGGGATAAATAAGGGGATATGGTTAGAAAAATGGGAATTTTTAAGCAGTTTGATAAAAGGAGCTTCCTGTGACACTTTCACTAATAAGCTCAAGGCTCAAGCAAGTCTTACCGTGTTTACATGAATTTATTCTTCCTTAATCACAAGGGTACACAATTTTTTGTTAATTTTTCTAATCTAAATTTTACGAATTCCAATGAAATTGTAGACTTGTAAAGAAGGGTCAGATGTACACAACCTTGCCCCCAGACTGTGATTACATGTAGTTCCCTTCAAATATAATTTTGTAACTTTCTGGTTCATGGCAAATCTTTTACCTTCACTTATATAGTTCTTTGTAACTCTCACTTTCTTAAACACACACGAGTCAATCAGCATAATGGACTATAATACTCACATGATCAGAGAAGCACCCCTGCTACATGGAAACATGATTGACTGATATTCAGAACTTCGAGGAATGACTTGGCCCCAAGTATTTGTTCATAGATTGCTCCTTATGTTCAGGATCAAGGCTGCAAATGTATCTTTTTAGTTTAATAGCTCATAGTATATGAAAAATTATTGATGAGTGATTCAATTCTAACCTGTTTCTGACACCAACAAGAGCAGAGTGTAGAGCTTGTGCAGCAGCGGAAGCGGGAGCAATGGCAGCAGCAGGGGCTCCCTTGAAAGCTGTCACTAGAGCTGAACCAGCACTACCATCACGCCGATACGTTTTCAATGGATTATGAATTATTGCCGACGCAGACTTACCTAAACCACTGCTAAGTCTCTCACAAGCCTGTCAGTATTTATGATTCAATATTCTGTTTTAATGTTGATAGAGATAAAATGTGTAACAGAGAACAAATCATGCTAATAGCTGGCCAGATGCTATAATCCATTAACCTTCCGCTAAAAAATAACGCTAAGAACACACAACAGAGTAGAAATAAGATGACCTACTCTGAACCCCATGAAAATGGTCAAATAGTTTTGAAAGGAGACAGCGTCAATTGAGCCATAATTTAAAGCTTTCACTCGGCTCACTGGTGATATTTTTTTTTCCATCGAAATGTAAGAACACTGATGATATTTAGTAACACAAAAGATATAGACATGGCACAGACATAACATATTGCATTTCAGCTAATTTGTTGTTGTTTTTGTTCACAGAACACTACTACTTCCCCAATAGAGTGTCGCCCATTGACAACTGAACAATAAATTAATGCATGAAGCTTAGGTTTTAACTAGTAAGGGCGATATTCTTCCAACAACTGTTCCTCCCATTTTTCTTTCATCAAATAGAGATACCACATGATTACATTACAACTTGTGGTTGGCTGAGATCACTAAATGTCTAAATGGCTCCATCCTATTCCTACTACTTTCATGTCTCAGTGGATGGAAATAAACAATCTCATCAAATAAAAACTGCGAGTGGCAATGTTCGATCATAAAAACGTAAGTCACAATGGTACACTCGTCATGTTACTTTTCTCAAATCTCAAGATTTCAAATAAAGGAACTCAAACTCATTGCAAAAATTGAACATCAGGCCAACAGCCACAGAAACTACAAAACTTGCACGCAAACCAACAACTGGGGGAGGGAGGGAGGGGTGAGTGAAATAGAGAGTACTAGTAAAATATTTCCAAAACTGAATCAAGTAGGGAGTATAATTAACCTGTTGCAGTCCGTGTTGAGCATTTTGTGCTTGCTCAGACCCACGGTTTAACTTCAGTTTACTCCTCGTAGGTTGGGAACCAGAAGGCTGCATGTGTGTAAGAATACACTCAGCATGAAGCAGAACTTCATGAGCCCCGGCTACCAAATGAACACCAAGTCCTAGAGCTTCGACTGAAATGCTTCTGAGAAATGATATGGTGCCTAGAAATGAACCAATAAACAATCTTTGGTAACTATAGAGACAAAATTATTAAAACCATGATATCCCAAGTCACTGAAGACCTCTCTTTGTACCAGATTCGTACTTCCAAACACAGAATGATCATTCACTTTAATCCATTCTACCCATTTGCTTTTGGGTGATCTTTGAGGCACATGTTTTGTGAATTTCTTCACAACAAATCTAAAAGTATGGTGAATGGCTACCTCTTTGTAACTTTTAACACAATTACGGTCAATTTTTTTTAAGTATATATCACTACCAAAGCCTCCGAAACACACAATAAATAGATAAGAAATGGCTACCTCTTTGTAAACCCTTCACCAATTGGTAATCCTTCTTGTAATTTTTCACCGGTAACGAAATCAATTTTGCAGCACCTGAGCCAACAGCAACAAATGATCGAATGGTAGGAAGCCCCTTCAATAACTTATGAACCTACAATTCGTTTTACAAACTGTCTGCATTAGTAACACAGTAATATTCAAGAAACATATAAGAATGACATAATCCCATACTAATTATAATAATGTCAGTGAAACCTGATTTTGAGAAATATCCTCCAGCCATTCCCCAGCCGCAGTTTCACAAACATTGCTCCAGCCATAAACACCAGTAGCTTGAACATGTTTGAGTTGTAGCTCAACTCCCTGTATTGAGATTTGCATTGCTCAAAAACTTTTCAAAGACATCAAGGGTATCACCCATTTACAAATACACACCCAGTGTAAAAATCCATCTAAGACCTGATACTGTGGTATAATGTAACGCATCTTATGAAAAATCAACTAATGACACCTCCTGCACTCCTTGCAGTTTAAAACATCCACAAATCATTCTCCACGCAATCATAAACCATATTTATCTGCAAACTTCAACAAATGTTGCCCTAGGCCTATAAATGCAATAAACTCCATATTGAAGCTTGAATCTTAGGCTTATCAATTATGCAGGTGTTACCCTCAAACATTAGCCCCTCAATTCCACTATTTCTAAATATTTTAGTTGATTATATTTATCAGAAGGTCGACCAACACACGTACTGTGCACGTCGGTCCTTTTTCCTTCATTAGAGTGAAGGTTGGCCATAGGCGTTGTCAGAATAATCCAACGCTCAATTAACTACTACTACGTATCATTTTCCCACAACAGACACTGTTCTAACCAACTTGTATTGGTATCCCAATAACTACTCTTAACCAATTAGCATGCTTTGCAGCTATCTCCAAAGACCTCTACAGTTATACAAGTATAACAGTCAATTCAGACCTAGAGTTTCGCCTCCACAACAGCACAGTTGTCTCCAAGGCACCGCCTATTGTTAGGTAAGGGAGATGAATGCTTAGGGGTCACGCAATTTGCATCCACCAATCACTACTTGGCAATAAAAACAAGCATAAACAGTGTTGTGACATGGAGTATCCCCTATTAATAGTTAGATATAGATATACTCCTTCAAGAAGAAGCAAATGAATGGTTAGACCCCTTCGAGCTCTTAGTGTTCGTTAGGAGTATCTCCAGTCGATAACTGAGACAGTGTCCTTCAAGGTATGTAACGTTATATGATTACAAGATTCAAAATTGAAAGAGCGGAAAACCACAGTGTCTACATATTCCTTAAGTACTCCTTTCAGATCCCATCTATCAACATCAAAAGTATAAAAGTTCACAATAAGTTACCTTCCATGGAACTAGGTTTACAAGTTCCACATACTTTCCCGAACTTAACGCAGCAAGGTCAACACGGCTAGGACAGTAATCAACCCTGGCAACTATGGGTCTGATGTCAAACTTCTGCAACAACATAAAATGTCAGTAAGCTCACCATAACAGCCATTTAAATTATGAGCAAATAATTTAAGCTTCCAGATAAAATTCATAAATATTTAACACCGTGCGCAATTGAATCAAGCTTCCAAATAAAATCCTTAAATATTTAGCAAATGACTGGATATGAGGGGGATAATCCAACGTATATCAAACTTTGAAAGATGTAGGACTTCCTCTCTAACTGTAAGAAGAGATACATAGATAGGCGCAGCTGAACACTTGCCTGAAAAAATGGAAGCAATGCCTCCTCAACGATGCCATCATCAATCAACTTATTATCTCTGCCTAGGCTTACATCTGATACACTTGAATCCTCTCTATCACCCTGCTGTTCAACAGAGGTCTCCTTATTTCCAAAGAAGGTAACCAGAAAGTCAAGCTGGCTCTGATGAAGATGCAATAATATAGGAAGAACAGCTACACGTAACCTGCAAACACCTGCTCATTAGACTCACAATAGACAAAAAGGCACAAACAATGCCTTAATAACATAAACATCATTTGTAATCAAGTACATAGACATGGGCAATAATAGAAATTGAGTAGTATCAGCAGTTCATACATCTTGGTCTCCCAAACCCTACAAGCAAGAGTACTCACACTGGGTGATAAGTGAAAATGTCTCGGATGAAGTGGAAGATGAATATTCTCGTCACAATTTTTTTGAAGTAAGAGATGCAATAAAATAACAAAAATTCAAAACATAATTACAATTTCTCATGAGAGGTCAAACATTAAAAATCCGGAATCTCTAGGGCTCAAGGAACTGAATCAAAGCAGAAGGCTAATTTTGTCACCCCCTCGGCATCCTTTGATCAATGTTTTGTCTATCTAAATTACAGTGTTAAATAAAACATTCAGGAAAGGTACAATGTGTTTATTTGTCGAAATTAATACACATATTGTCTTCCGTCCAAGTACAAGATGGCCTGGCTAATGAATGCCAATAGTCCAGTCAACAATTTTGAGTAGAGGTAAAATCTCCACATACAGTGAGCACATTTTAAATAGTTAACACATTTTATATATCTAAAACACGGGCCCTTTAAATCTTCCTGCACATAGAATTAAGGTTTTGTCTCCTATAATCATTCAGACAAACAACAAACCTGCAGAGTAAATAAGCCACAAACCTTTCACAGACACATTGTTTCAAGATAGCCTATAAACAGCAGTGATCTGGCAAACCATGCAGTCATAACCCAGCTTGATGCAACGCATTTGGAGGATAAAAAGGTAATAAAATCAACATTCCCCCTACCATACATTAGAATCCCTTGTGAACATATGCTAACTTCATCACTATACTTAAGTACCGTGTCACATGTCCGGGAAGCCAGCCCTACTTTACAAACAGTCACAGTCAAAACTTGGTTTTAGACTAACATGGAACTTTTTCACAAAAGTTATCATGTCTGGACACATGACATCGTGTAATGTCGAAAACTTGCAGGCTGAAGCCGAGCAGCAGAAACTTCAGTAACTACACTACCAAAGACATTCATATAACATTTCTAAAAACCACAATCATAAGAAACTTAGGAGCATGGAATCGAAAACATAGAAAGGGACGATGGGATCAAAAGTGCATACCGATACTCCTCAAGGGGAGTTGCTGGATCTGGTCTGACAGCTTCCAAGTCAAGCTTTAATGCTTTAGATAGAGATTCTCTGGGGTGCTCCTTAGAATGATAGTACCCAAGCACCTTAAGATCAAGGTAAAGAGCTATGTGAAGTATGTTCTAGTCAAAACATAATACAGAGTACTATAGGAACTTCCAAGAAATATGAGCATACCAGTCTCCACGGTGCATTTTTGCTTTGATCAGAAAGATGAAAATCTTGAACAGAAACAAAGAGTTTTGATGCACACATCTCCCCATCTGGAAAGATGTCATACTGAACGTCCAGGTTAATAAACGCAAGCTCTAGATACAAAGAACCATCCCTTCCACACGTTCTCCGGGACTGCCCTAATTCACACCAGTCGGAACCAGCATACATCTGCCATTTGATTTTTGCATTTTTTAGAAATATACGTCCTTTATATAGTCGAAAACCATTGTCGTCTTTATCATATTTCTGGCATTCCATCAACTGTTTTAAACCAGTTTGATCCGTTTTATCCGCAACATAATTTTCAACAATTTTTAAGGGGGGGCTCCCATACCATCCACTATTTCCTTCTTGAAGATTCAAACTTCTACTTCTCACCAAATTCAATTTAGAAACTTCTTCTCCAAAATGGCTATTGATTGTTAGTTCTGACAAGGATCTTAAATCTGATAAGCAATATTCTTCCATGATTTCACCCTTCGTATGATCAAGTTTCACAAAACTTTCGGGTCTTGCATTAGAGGAGCTAGGAGCCACTTCGTTTCTATAACCCATATTGAGTTGTGACCTGTTAGAGGGCCCTACACCTTTTTCTTTCAACAAGAAGGCATCTTCACATATCTCGCCCATCAAACCAGCTAGCTCAGAAATATCGCTTGAATCTGGAACCAAATGCTGTGACTGAGATATTCCAGGGGAATAACTGCTGCTGCCGCTTTCTGATGACCCTTTTAGACAATCTCTTCCTTGTGCTTCCTGAAAAGAGTTCCATCTGTTTTGTAAGTGTACAAGTGACTCCTCGATATCTGGGGCAAAAAGTTGCTGGAGTTGAGATGCCAAGCGTATTAACCCAAAGGATGTATCATGACAAGTGCGGAGAATTACATTCATTTCAGAGCACCACAGTTCCCATGATAAGTCTTCTTCATAGTTGACCTTCAAAATTGCATTAATGAGTGCCGCCTCGGCAATTTTAACATACCCAACTTCAAGCAAAAAACTAGAACTGTATTCATCCAAAATTAGTGCACCTCTTGAGACTTCATGAAGAAGAAGACCTACACCTTGAAGTCTGATACTATAATCATCTTTAAGGCTATCTGCTGCAACCGTGTTAGAGAGCATCAGAGATGATGCAGCCAACATGCAAGCAACATATGGGTCGAATGACTTATCCTCAAGGCTAACATTAACATAAGACCTTGAACAAACACGTTCTTCACTGAACACCGATTTTCTAAAATATGGCTCGTAACTCAGTGCAGCATCCAGAAAAGTTATTACAAACTCCACCTGTTTAGAACCCTCCTTCGCCATCTTAGAGTCCGCATTTAGACCCACATCGGGAGATGGCAAACTAAAGAAAGAGGAAAGTTTATCCAGCCAATCTAATCGACCACCTGGTGCTACGATGGTCCCAGATTTCAAAACCACAGACATAAAATCATAGGAACTGTCTGGATCAGACATAAACACAAATTTAGAGCCTGCTGGCCTGAAAGATAAAGCATTTGACCCTTCTCCATCTCCGCGTCCATTTGAACTATTGCAAAAAGAGATTAGCAGGAAATTTTGATCAGACCCGACAGAGATAGAACCCCACAACTTCCCTTCAGAATGAGATATACATAGAAAATTAGCACCACTAACAGCTCCCAGATCAGACCCATAAAGCACTTCAAGATTCCGGACATTCAATCTTAATGATTGCCATGTCCCAGAAAGTTCTCTCTGTAATGAGTTTTTCGGGCAACCCCCCGGGCCCAGTTCCAGGTGAATTTCTAGCAGACCACATTCAACAAGTACTGTTGTTTGGCTAATAGCATATTTTTTCTTTTCATGATCTGTGTCATCACCAACAAAGGCACATGCATTGATAGCTTGTTTCACAAGGTCAACTAAACATAAATAGTGAGACCTGCTGAGGTTAATCATTGTAGATGGTACACAAATATGAAGACAGAATTTGGAGCTCAAAACTAGCTTTTCTTTTAAAGAAGAGAGATCATCCCTATGCTCCCAAGAAGATACAGAGGCAAACTCATAATCACTTGATGACCTCTTACAAGTTGGACCATCTGATGTAGCAAAAAGCTTTGCACTCTTCTTAACCCAAGCACCAGTTACTGCATTTTCACGCCAGACCATACTGATCAGACGACTCCAATCAGTTCTGCTACCAAGAGACAAAACTCTGTGAGCACAAAATTTAGAACTTCCCACTTCAACATCACAATTATCACCCTCAAGGCCAGTGATATAGTACACATTGAGAATAGCAACATTAAGATGGATGGAATGTGAAGGAGAGGGAAAATCTTGCTTAGGCACCTCAGACTTTAACTTCATAAGATTTGATGGACTGGAAAAATCAAGAGCAATAAATTCATTCCAAGAGGTACACCTTCTGAGACTTCCGTCTTTATCTAACGGAAAACATAAAATTATTCTACCATAAGGAAGCAATACATTTCCTATCAAGCCTCCTCTACATGGTGTAGCACTGGTATGTTGAATAGAGCTACAATTCACACTAGATAAAGCAGCAGCTTGCTTGTTAAGGGTTTCAGACAAGACATCAGTTGTTGCTTTACTCGTTTTAGATATATCATCAAATATTCTTGCAAAACCCACTGCCAAATTAACCAAAGCAGAGCTCAGCCAAAAAACAAATGGTGGAAGCTTGAGCGATAATGATGCTTGCCCTACAGAAGGCCCGTCATCTGAACCAGAGCTTGCCGCAAATAGGCAATGACTAGCACCAGAAGTTTCAAAGAATGTTACAGTTACTACATTGCTGCATGGAGCCTCCAAATTCTTCGCAGCACCACGACGCTTCACATTGGATGTTTCACTAAAAAAGGGACTGTAAGGCAGAGCCCCCTGAACTCCTTCCTGCAAACTCCGAATCTCGAGAGTCTGACCATTATGATCATTAACATAATCATGCAATGTAAGATCCATAGAATCTCCCCACTGACACATGTACTCATTTAGGACAATATGATCAACTGTAGCTTCTAGTCTCCAATTCTGAGGAAAAACCTGTTTATCTTACCAATTTTCAAAGTTCAGATACCACGAACCTCAGAAGCACAAAACACATAGCAAAAACAGGATTTAATGAGAACTTCGAAGTTTAAACACAAGAAATACCTGAATTGCTACAACAATGTCTTCCCATATCGAGCCAAGGTGATGAGTATTTGGGTCGGTATAAAGTTGCTCCCCGGTTGAACCGAGTTGAGTCAACGGATCCTCATCAAGAAAAGAAAAAAATGTAGAAACCCCAGCAAAAGTAATCTTCAAATTTGTTTGCAAAAGCTGCTGCTCTGTTTGGATAGATTTGAAACAGGAAGTCAGGGTGGTTTTCACATAATGATGCAAGAAAAAATAGCAACACCACCGAATTAGGTGATTTTAATCAAGTAAAATGAGTGCTAGCTCAGATACTTATAGGCAGAACAGTATTCCTTCAGAACGTGCATCTATCAAATCATCTTATTTCATACAGAAGAGTGTGTAACTATTGAACTAGTTTTTAACCTTTAAAGGAAACTCATTAACATCAAATTATAGTCTCCATCTTTACCTAACAAATCTTCAATGGAAACTATTAGAAACTTAACTTAAGCTTACGAAATCGTGATATCATTGAGTCACAAACTATTTTCCAGAAGACTACCACACTGTCAAAAATTGCCATACCTATATATTCATATTTTGATTAGCTTCTCAGTTTCTCACTTCTCAGGTAGCCATGCCATGCCACACAACAAAAACCTACCATGTTTTTATTTCTACGCCAGTACTAGTAACGTATAAAAATTGGCTTGTTTCAAAACAGATGATTGAAAAGAGCTAACATGCCGATGGAAAAAGGTTGATGTTGCATGGCTAAAAAGTCACAATTTAGAACTTTAGATCAGAAAGAGGATACAAACATACCAACAGACATATTCAGAGATCCAGAAGCAAGGTTTGAGGCAGCAGTTATAGCACTGAAATAAGAGCACGTCCAGCCCCACACACCGCTGCTGCTCAATGCAGAGTGGGAGCTTCTAATCTCGTCTAAACACTCAAAAAACTGATCCACACTGCAACAAGCCAAGGAAGGAAACTCAATTGAGGATCCAGTTTTTAATCATCACGCATTTTCAGAAGAAAGATGCTAAAAATACTTCCTAATACATATTATATCTGAAAGCATAAAAAACAATGTAAAGAAACACGTGAAAGGAACATCAAGTCACAGGGGAAAAGGTAAGAAAACCTGGCTCCTAGATCTGCCTCTTCCAATCCCTCCTCCGAGGAAGAACGAGGAATCCAATCTGATATAAACTGCGACTCTTTAAGGAGCACACCCGTATTAGTTTTTTCTCTAAATGGATATACGAAATCGATTGGACTCTCACTTTCTGTGGTCTTCTTTAATGACGGCATAGAAGGCGGCAATTGAGCATCCGCGGCCATGTGATTGACACTGCCAACCATTTTGTTATCAAGGTTTTGAAGTGTATCCCAGGTATTAAGAATCCATTTCAAGGTGCTTGGTTGAAATTTGGCTACCAAAGAGTCCACTTTGACATCAGCATCTATCTTACGAATATCCAAAGAGCCATCTTTACAAGGAATAGAGAGCTTTAGACTACCACCAAACCCACCTTTATTGCCAGTAATCAGAGGTTGGGATGCGTTGGATGAAACTGAAGCAGAAACGTCAGTTGATTCAGAAAACGGCTTATCGAAATCACCAGTCATTCGAACAAGATCAACAACAGCTCCTCGAAACTTAAGGAAATTAGTTAAGTGAGTCATCCCAAATAGATCTTCTGCTTTAGCACCATCAGTCGACACGTCGTCATTCTCCGAAATGCAAGTTCCACATTCAATTTCTGCGACACGGAGAACCAGTGCCTCATGGGAACCATCTGTCTCACCATCGGTATCCACACAGGTATCAAATGCGACAATCACGTTTTTTACTCTGATATTTAAGCGTGAAAGCAACTGCTGAACCCATTTAGCAACAGTCTTGACTCCTTGATGAACACCAATAGAAGCACCTGATGATGTACAAACATCATCAACTTCACCTTTCCAACAGTCATCAGGATGTCTATCGTAGTTCACACCGTGATCATCTGTTTCAACTACTCCATCCAATCCCGCATCACCACGAAATGGATAAATCACAAGCTCAAGCTCATCCACCTCAACCTCATAGCCTCCAGCACTCCAAGGCAATTTCACAGACAAAGAACCGATTGATCCTTCCTTCACTCGAATTATCGAGGTTTGACTCAACTGATCAAAATCAAGCAAAACAAATGCACACACAAAATCAACCACTCCGTAACAAATCGCTAGAGGATGCTAACAGGGATTGCCACCGCCCCAATGCAGTGAGTAATTCCAAGTTGAACCCACAATTTTCGGAAAAAAAAAACGTTCAAATTCATCCTATTCCACTACCAATCCCCCAATCCATCCAAGTGGCGTAATTACAACGACATGTACAATTCTTTAGTTGAAAATTGAAGTAAGAATAGTGATTACAACGACAAAGACAGAGAATTGAATAAAAAGTTAGGGAGAAGTAAGCAGACCTTAGAATTGAGGAGGTCGACGTTGATGGCGAGATCGGAGAGAAGAATAAGACCAGCAGCGAGCTGAACATCGAGCTGATGAAGATCAATATCACCTAAAATGTAGGGACCAAGCTTCTTCTTGAGAGCGAACTTGCAAGCTCTTTTAATGGCGATACGAGAGAGCGCCTCCACGGATTTGGCTACGTAACGACGAAACATGGCTGATACGTAGATTATTTGGGGGAATTAGGGTTTGGGAATTGTTGATATATTCATGGAAGAGGAAGAGGAAGAGGAATCCCTAACGTTGGTGTAAGACTGACTTGCAACACCAGAATTGGTAGAAGTTGCCTTGACTTACAAATTGGAATGACGAGCAGACCAGACGAAGGGGTTTAATTAATTATTAATTATTGTTGTGTTTCTTAATCTTTCTTTCTCAGCCGCCCTGTCACTTACGTTTCTATTCACACTGTCGGAGACTCAATGGAGTTTTTTTTATTTCTTTTTCTGTTTTAGTATATCACTAGCTGTTTGTCCGTGCGCACAAAATTTATGGGTAGATATTATTACGATTCTTCTATGGACTCTACAAAGATCAATTTTTTCTTGAAAAATGATATAGGCACGACTTTAAATGGCCGCGAGCGACGTCCACGGTACTTCTTGAGTTACGATAGTTTTGACATTTTAGTGTGCGACTTTAGTTGATCTTGGTGTCTTTATTTTCGCTAATTGTTACTATATGTTGTTTTTCTGCGTGTTGTAACTGAAGGATAATGATAGTTCTGGTACCTTAACCCGTAATTTAAATTGATAATGCATAGTTTCTATGTTTTTGGTAATGATAAATTGTTTTTCCGTAGTTCTTATTTAATGGATTAGATTCTAAGTTGACTCAAATGGGTCATTTCGTTGTTCATCTTCATCATCATACGAGTATTAAATACAGATTACATCCTTAAAATATGACTTGCTTCTATCATCTATGTTGGTGAGGATATCGGCCCTTTAACTTCTTCTACCATTCTCGTTCTTCACTCCCTTCGTCCCGCTCCCATCCCCCTAATGCTCGCTCCAATCTTCTATATTCCTCATTCTCTTCCCCGGTAAGATTCATCATGAAATATGACCTATTTTAGTCGTTTAGTTCAGTGGAAGGGTCGTCCCCTACAACTCCCTTTACTTCTTCCATTAGTCATCTCTTATTCCCCGCTTCCTCTTCTAATGACCCTCGTTTTCTCATACGCATTTCCTATCTACTAAGATCAGTTTCAAGTTGCTTAAGATGCTAAATCATACCCAACTTTTTACTGTTTCATACCCAACTTTCCCAAACTACCCTCCTCATTTTTTCTCAATCAATTCATCATCACTTTCTTTTTTCCCTCTTTCTCTCATTTCCTTCATCAATTCACCACCAAGATCTTTCTTTTCCTCGATTAATTCACCCCCACAAGATCGTTAACCACCTATCGTCGTCGGTCTTATCTCTAACCACCATTTCTACCACCTTACCTCCAACCACCCCTAATTAGGGTTTAAATAGAAAAAAAAAACTATAATATAACATTCAATTCAATGACTATATTAAAAAGTAAATTATTAATAAAAACAATAAACTTAATTGTCTCAAATATAAATTATGATTTGTTATGGTTTAATTTAATCGGGGCTTAATTAGAAATTGAATAAGAAATTAGGGTTTCAAAAACAAATTGAATACAAAATTAATCAATAAAAACAAAGTTTATTAATAATAACAAAGTTAGGTTTTATCGAATACAAAACAATTAATAAAAACAACAAAATTACTTGTCTTACGTGTAAATTGTGATCCATAATCGTAAAGTTAGTGAAGAATTTAGTTAGCTTTTGAGGGGTGAAGAAAAGAAGCAAAGTGTTGGGTTTTGAGAGATGAGAAAAGGGTAACGAATGGAAAAATAATGAAAAATTGGGTATGAATCAGTAAAACCTGGGTATGATTTAGCAATACAATATGCATGTGGATCTCCAATGCCAAAAAATTGTCCGGAAAGACAAAAGCGGAAGGGTCGGGCTAAACTAACGGCCTAAATTACATGCCCTTACCCGCCCATTTATAGAAAATCGAACAACCCACTGGCTATCGAGCCGATACATTATTAAGTGAATGGAAGTTCGATGTGCTTTATGTTTTATGAAAATTTAAAAAAAAAAAAAAAAACTAATTTTTAAAGGCTTAAATAGATATTGTTAAACATTAAAACACGATCGTACATATGTTTCCAACTTTAATCACGTCTATAATATTCTACAATATGAGAAATTAAGTTTTACAAGTATTCAAGTAATTATATTTAGTGTCCATGCCCAGCCAATTTAGTAATTCGGGTTGGGCTTGTCTAACCCGTTATCCGTTTTAAAATATTTTCGTTGCCCAAACTCGCTAAAAATTTGAGATGGACGGGACGGACCAATCGAACGGTACGACCCATGATCAGTTATAAGAAATACTGAAGGTAAGGTAAATGAGAAAAGTATGTAGATGAAAAGAAGAGGCACATCTAACGGACAAGAATATAGTAGATCTAACAGTTGATGATTGACAAGGCACTATTCCTAAGTTAAGTTACTATTCATAAGAGTTTTTCTGCCCATCTACCATAGATGGGTAGCTATTCAATCAAATTGATTATTCAGGATTATGTTCGATATTTATAAGAGTTTTTTTTTGGCAAACTATTCTTTTTAATAGTTATTATTAAGTTATAAGAAATTGACGGAGAAATCGCAACAGTTCCTAAATTATTACTCCATAGTCCATACTAGAGATGACGGTGGTACATGACTCAAGACCCACACCCACCAAATCGGACACTAGTGACGTGGGATTGGTCTTATATTTTTCGATCCAACAATTGTCCTTTGTTTGGGTCCTTCAAAAAAAATATGGGTCCAAAGATGAAGTCTAACTGTCTATGGCATGAGACTCAAAACCCGACTCGTGAACCCAATAGAGAGAACTTGATGCTTGATCATTTATATAGGTCGGGAGAGGAACCAAGAGGTCGGTGTGAGATTAAGGTTAGGACGGAGTGGGTTTAGTGAATTCAGGTCACCAGCGGGTGTGGGATGATATAGGTGGTCGGCGGTAGCAATTAGCATGGTGGTAGACTGGTTAAGGTTGAGGTTAGAGGTGTTGTTGCTGCTGTCATGTTGAGGTTAGGTGGTCGAATGAGACGTCATCATGAGGTCGAGGTAACCATGAATGGATCGCTTAAGGCAAAGGAGCTTGTTATAATCTTCACAAACCACCAGGCTGAATAAAGTTAATAAAAAATCACTTGGGACCAAGTCTCGTCTAACCATGTGACAACCGAAGAATATTCGAGTTCAGATGATGAGATAGAATTTGGTGAAACTCCTAAAACCCTTGAGGATGGGGTCCAAAAAACGGTCGACGACTTGAAAGAAATCAATTTGGGAACAAGTGAGGAGCCACGACCTGTTTTTCTTAATGCGCTTCTGACGAATCCAGAACAAGCAAAATATGTCAGGCTACTTACAGAGTATAAAGACGTATTCGCCTGGAGATACAAAGAGATGCTAGGTCAAAAGTCCAAAAGTGGCAGTTCATCGACTAGCTATCAAAAAGGGAATTTCTCCAAAGAAGCAATCGCGGCGACGATTTCGCCGGAGATGTTGCCAGAAATTGAAGCGGAGTTAATCGAACTAATCAACGCAAGCTTCATCGAGGTAAAATACCCCACGTGGATTGCCAACATCGTCCCCGTAAGAAAGAAAAGTGGTCAACTCCGCACTTGTGTAGACTTTCGAGACTTGAACGATGTTTGTCCAAAAGATGATTTTCTGCTGCAAGTCATGGAAATCATGATCGTAAGAAAGATGACTTTTATATCCACGCCACGACAGGACATGAAGCATTGTCATTCATGGATTGCACAGCTGGATACAATCAGATCCAAATGACTCCCGAAGATGAAGAGGCCACCGCATTCCGAACGCCTAAGGAAATATTTTGCTACAAAGTCATGCCCTTCGATTGAAAAACGCGGGAGCCACATATCAACGAGCTACGCAGAAAATTTTTGATGACATGTTGCACGACATCGTTGAATGCTACGTGGACGATCTCGTTGAATGCTACGTGGACGATCTCGTGTCAAATCCAAGCGGAGGGAAGACCACATAAAGGATCTTCAAAGGATTTTTGATAGGCTACGAAAATTCAAACTGAAAATGAATCCTTGAAGTGTGCATTTGGGGTTAGCTACGGAAAATTCGTAGGTTTCATTGTGCGTCACAAAGGGATTGAAATAGATCATTCCAAAATCAAGGCAATTCAAGAAATGCCTGAGTCATCGAAGCTTAAGGGTCTTCGAAGTCTTCAAGGACATTTAGCCTATATACGTCGGTTCATCTCCAATTGGCCAAACGATGTCATCCATTTAGTCATTTGGTGAAGAAAGATGTTTCTTTCGAGTGGGACAAATCTTGTCAGAAAGCATTCAAAAGCAAGAAATATTTGTCAACTCCTCCTGTATTAGGCGCGCCAATTCCAGGAAGAACAATCATTTTGTACATATCTGTCCATGAAAATTCAACGGGGGCATTATGTGCTCAAGAAAATGAAGAAGGCAAAGAAAGAGCTCTGTATTACCTAAGTCGGACCCTGGTCGGAGCAAAGTTGGAATACTCACCAATTGAAAAGATATGTCTATAGATGCCCCCAAATTTGATTACAAATTTGGCACACTCGGCAAGGCTTTGAAAGAGCTCTCATTTGATTATTATTTCATTGTAGTACTATTTCTTTAAGTTTCAATCGAAGAAACTGTGTAATGCACTAGCACATAAACTCGCTGGTAGTGTAACGGCTTAATATCAATAAAACAGATACCACTTGCCAAAAAAAAAAAAAGAATGAATCATGTCCTTAGTATCCATTTGTACAAAATTATGAACCAATCAAGGCCTTAGTGTCCTCAAATTATAGTGTCACTTCCTAAAGAATAACTTTGATGGAACAGCCAAAAAAACTGGGATTCATGTTTCCATATGTTTCTGCCACAATACTAGCCAATTCCTTATAGGGCTTTCTTCACCTGCAAGAAGTTCGATTTTGTCTTCTTCGTTGCTTCCACGTCATCAGGAGACGCCACAACAACTACAACACCTCTGTCTTTGACTGCATCAATTGCATCCCCGAATTCCTTGAAATCCTTCAAACTGTAGGTGAGTAGTTTTGATGAGAATCCCAAGAATAAATATAGTAAGCTCAGTCACTAACGGCAAGAGACACTACTACGAGAAAGTGCGAAAACCAGTACTCCATTTTTCATTATAAAGGGCAAATGGCGTCACATGCACATAGACATATTTCCAAATATCAACTACGGAGTACACAGGATCGGGACACAATCTGAACAAATCTCAATCAAGTGGAAGCAGACATAACTCAAAGTCTCAAATTATATTTACGGTGACACAATTAGGGCATTGGTTGAAATGTGGGGTAATTGGTACTAGGTACGAGTAATAGATTTCAAAATAATTAAAATGGGGGACATAGCGGTGGTAAAATGGGAGGAAGGAGTGGAAGACAAGGAAATAGTTACCCTATTATCCACTTACCCCTAAAGTAACGCATTTCTGCAAGCAAAATAGAAGTATCAGTACCCACCCCATGTTCCTCCCTTCCACACCCATCACTTCCCTGTTAATCTCCCTAATTTCGGCCTTTATTAGGGAGACCAGTATCACTCTTCCCAGTAATCATGAGCAGTCAAGTTGTTATCACATTTATTTAGTGCATATCATGTCATCACTAGAAATCAATAGAACATGTCCTATAAATAAACTTACCTAGTTGATAATATCTCCTCGCGCCTTATTTCTCGTTCTTCTTTTGTCACTCCCAATAGATATCGCACCATACTGGAAAACAGTTCATCAGTAAATCATTAGATTAGATGAAGACCTCAAACATCAAATTAGTGAAGAAAGGGAGACAGTACCACTAATGAGATGACTTTCTTAGACTCTCATACCGCGACTCTCATTTTAACAAATCCATTTGTAGTGACCAACTTAACAAATGAGAACAAACCAAATGTACACTTCCAGCTATGGCAATAGTACAAGACCAAGGCCAAAATGGCTATAAAGCTGCAGCTCGAGCCATCTACTCTACCATCCAAAAAGTTCTGTCACCCACAACAACATTTCCATCCTTTCTAGATCTTCACCTGTTTACTCAATTATGATTAATGTTCAAAGTCCAATGTTCTGAGCCAACTGGGCACACTCGACCAAGACTCTGTACACGCTAATTACGAAGTACCAATAATTACCTGCTATAACACAAATATTACCATCTTAAAGACAGGGAAAATGACAAAAAGACTGTCAATCACCTGCTATAACCTTTGGCATCAGGCAGCTGATGTGAATCCACGTCTCCAATGGTACCAATAATTGCTTTAGTAAGAGTGTCATTATCCATTTCTAACCCACGAAGATAGTCGCCCGTTCCATCATAAATATCAAGCGTCTTCAACAGATTTGGATCCCGATACGACAAAAATGAGAAAACACCTATACAAATGATAAAGAGTATGAGATGAGGCAAGAATTAACAAATCAAACTGAAGTGATGCTTTCACTAAATTTGGTCACCTGAATGAGTATCAAAGTCACAGAAGCCTCCATAAGCTCCACCACTTACACGTACACGATCCCATAACCAGGTATTACTGATATACTTTGAAATGACATAAGCACTTCCATTAAGCTTGTAACCACTTTCATAAATGTTAGCAGCCTTTCCAACGTAGTTGACCTGAAATTAAGGGAGAGCAGGTAATTACATGTCATCTTATACACAACAATCAATAAAAGATACATAAAATAGTACGAAGTACTCAAGTACAAGTACATATACTCTAACTTACTTGAGTTGGTATCACAATGGCTTCATTTTCAGTAGAGAGTTGCCCACTCCATGTTGTTGCCTGAGAAGATTGCTGTTGTGGAAGCAAGTCAAGAAATTTGCTGATATATTTCTGTGAGTTTATAAGGTTTTTCCCATCAGCAGTCAAATTCACCAAACAATGCTTCTGTGAAAGTAAGGATTGCCGAATTTTCTCCAATGCTGAAGAGATTCCATCCCAGTCCTTGTCAACTCGTTCATCCAGAGCTCTCAAAAACTCAAGGTAACTAAAGGTACAGCCATAGCAAACATAAAACGAAAAAAATCATACTAGCAAAATTTATTTTGGTAAGATGTGCAATGCAAAGTGCAAACAATTGACAGAGGAAGATAAGGTAAGAAGAATAGAAGCCAGCTCATTTTTCATTAGAGGACTAAGGAGAAATCAGATGAAAGTCATACTACGGGGGCATGACAAATCAATTTTCTTTTCCAGATTCAAGTTGTTAGAAGGAATTGATACCATCATAGAGACAATCACACAAGCAAAGACATTCTCTTACCTCATACCCCCCATTTGCTCAGAAACCCATCCTGCAACATTTAACTTTGCATCCATCCTTGCTGCTGCAATCCCATGACCACTACCCCTCAATCGGTTCTGAAGAAAAAATTCCAGGCATCATAAAGGGTAAAATATGCTATAGCTTTAGAGCTAAAGATCCATTGACAACCATATCAACAAAAAAAAGTATAAAATAAAGAAATCTAAGAGACTAAGATTACCTCCATTCTAGCTTTACTTTGAGAAACAAATTGCTTGAAGCGTTGCTGGTCAGTAAATTGAACCTCTTGAAGTAAGCAATTCATCTACAGCCCAGAAAATTACACACATTAATAAACAGAATACCAAAAGGCATAAATTCATCTTGAACACACAAGAACCCATACAAGTTGTGTACACCAGCATCACATAAAGACACCATAAAACAAAAAGGAAAAACAGATTGAAGAGGAGAGATAAGAAAGAACCCCCTAATGGAAAACTTGAACCATTAAGTTGTCAGCAAAGCGATAGCAAATGATATCGAAGAAACAAATTCTTCCCGATCAAACTGTGCATACGTGCAGAAGTCTCATTGGCATGATGGCCTTAAATAACTGGTCAATATTTGACATATCAACTCATAAATAAACGTTTCCAGTCGATATTTTCCAGATGTGTAAAGCAACTTCCATAAAGGGACGACGTTAGGCCATTATGAATGATGCTTGACAGATATGTAACTCATTTTGTTAATATTAACAAGTTACCTCCTCCCTTTAGCATTGCGGTCATCTGTAGCAATGTTCAACCCTGCAATTTGCAGGGACGTTGAGGCATTGGGAAAATTTGATGATGTTGTTGAGTGAATATCTATCTAACACAGCCGATATTAAATCGATGAGGCATGACCCATGTTATTACGACAGTTTGACTGTTAATATGACAGTTTGAGTCTACTTATAATCTGTGTACCCGTATGACACTAAAAAATGTATTTCATTTTGAGCCAAGACATGAAGAACTTCCACAAGTCGCCGATTTCAGCATTCGGACACTTGCCTGGATATTTTTTCTCAAGTCTAACATGGAGTATGACCGATAAAAAAGTTGTGGCATAACTATGCCAATGTGTGCACCCCTGTCGCGACGTATGACTGTTACGATGATTGCAGCTGATCATCCTTCTTACTTAACATTTTCATGATCCAGAAATCACTCATGAGTTAATAAAACATACCAAATGGAAAAGGTCTTCAACACGCCCAGCCATTGCTTTGCCTCTAACAATCAGCCGAGCACATGGATCCACACTACCTCTAACAGATGACGTAAAAGGGTAAATCGATATGCCACCAGTTTTCCTTCCAATTAATTGATTGAGTTGCACAAAATCCATGTTTTTAGTTCCCATCTCTAACAATGATTGACTGTAAAAAGGAATGAAACCGAGTTCAGGTCTTCTCACAAACAAAAAAAAGGTCAAACAGAGCGAAAGAACAACGACCACTTGTGAGTTATGATAGCATGTGAAGCAAGCATTGGAAGCTTACGCCCTACAGCCACCAAACAAAGAGGTATTGCTCAACATGATCATTTTAAGCAACCACAACTCACCAAAACAAGGGTATGAAAGGCAAAAGATCTTGATCTAGAAAGCTCATGTCGAAAGCAACTTCCGCGTAAAGAACATCATTTGTGAATAGGTCATGCTGAAGAACTGTGACACCGTTTATTTCACCAATCTGTAAGATAAAACTTTTATTAAAAAATGTCTCAAACAGAAACAAGGAAAAGACGACCAAAACTGCGGGTCCAACCTCAGTTGGTATATCAATCGGCTTCTTTGGAATGTCATGCAGAGAGAGACTTGGAACAGCACGTAAAGCTTCAGGTGGATCTGGAGTTTCCTGCTTTAAGCGTAACTCCTGAGTGGCACGGGTCAATTCCGCCAAATCTTCCTCTGTCATGTTTGCCTTGACCTTCTCCAAAATTTCTTTTTCAGCAGACTCATCCTTAGCAGCTAGCTCCAGATCAGGCTGACAAGAACATTATACGTTTATATGGAACTTATAAACGAAGTAATCTATCAGAGTTATATTCACAGAGAAAAAGAACTGGAAATGTCACCTGCATTTCAACTGTAACAAGATGGGGGTTGTTCAGGATAAACTTTTCTATCAGGGGACAGAAAACAGCTTTCGCCCCCTCCTGTGATATTCTAGCCTTGAGCTTCGCCAGTGGTTCTTCCCACCTTAGAGGCTCAAAGGGATCCATATCATATATCCATTTACCCTGCACCAACAATTCCATAGGTAATCGGAGATGATCAGTTAATGAGGGGAACCGAGGGCTGTGGATTAAATAACACTCAAAACAGTTAAGCCTTACAATAGACCGAAGCATCAAAGAAAGACCGCGTGGAAAAGAGCCAGTGTTATTTTCCCTCAGAGAGAACTCAATGGTGTTCATTGATGCCTCAATAGCATCTGAATTAAAACCTTCCTCTGTTAGCTTCTTAAGTGTAGCTATCACAAGTTCTTCAACCTTCTGAATATCATCTGCAGACACACCCTTCAATCCAATGCTAAACTGAGGCTGCAGAAGGTCATCATCAATGCCGCCTCCAATAATAGCTTCTCCTAGACTACTCTCCAGCAAGATTTTCCTCAATGGTGAAGCTGGGGTTCCCAGCAAAAGATGATCCAAAAATCCAATGGCAAGCTCAGTCTCTAAATCCAAGGGTTTTTCTGAGAGCAGCCAGTTAAGGCAGACCATATGCTTTTTTTTTGGTCCATCAGCATCACCAGCGGGATATTTTTCCACAAGTCTGACAGGCTTAGAGAACAATTTTTGTGGATTGATCTTCGAATCATTTGGAGCTGAGCTAGCCTCAAACATATCGAGATATTCTGTAGAAAAATTAAATCCTAGTGTCACACAGCAACACTCAAACACCAACAGACAAGTGGACTATCGCAACCCAAGAAGGATATCCCCAGACAAGAAGGGTGAAATCCGCTACATGACAAAATGAGTAAGAGTAGGCATACCACTCAAGAGTCGTAGACGTTCAGTCGGATCGTCATCTCCATAGAACCATATCCTTGAATTGCTAGGATGGTAAAATTTTCGGTGGAATTCCTGTTAAAAAGAAATTTCCAGCACATTTACTTAAGTTGTAGTAAACGGGATTGTAATTTTGCATCTTGAATTCTTGATAACCATGAGACAACTGAATAATCCCTTTGAAATTTTTAAGATAGACTTATGGTGTAGCCAATTTACAACAGCCCCAATCTCAAGTTTTCAACAGCATCCCAATAAAATTGAGGTTGGTTCACGCGAGTCATCTTTTGAAAATTGGAACTGTCAACAATGAAAAGAGACTAACAAATGAAAAATAAAAGGGTGAAGGTAAAATAGTTCCTGGAGATCGACATGCTCTACAACTCTACAAGTCTCCATATGTAAATATAAAATCTGACTCCCTTCCCACATAAGCTGAACAGGGGGGAAAATAAAATAAAGAAACAAAGAAAAGTTCATACATGAAGAACAAAATCAACAAAAGAAGGAAAATACATGAAGCGCTTGAATGGAATGTTTTAAGCTGAACTGTATCAGTTGGAATTACTGAGTATATATTACCTTGAATTCCTCAAATGTAAGCTTGGGGATTACTTTAGGATCTCCACCGCTGTCTACGCCATAGGTATTATCTGGAAACAAAGCCTAAACCACATAACAGACGATAAGCGCGCATTACTAAACAATAACAACATCCACATCTCATTGGAGGGGTGAGAGACTAGAGACATGACATGCCTGCTGTATGGTGCGACCTAATACATTGTCTGGCTGGGAATAAACACCCTTCATCTCATTAAAAACAACACCTGAAAAGTCAGAATGGGAAGGTTTATAGGCAGCTGGGAACGACTCATAGAACAACTAGTTGTCATGTAAGAAAAAAGAACCTTTAAAGGAAATATCATGAGAAGGGTCTTCAAGCTCATAATGCCAGCCTTCCTGCTGGAAAGTGTGCACGTCATCCACGCATTTGGGGAAAAACACGGCATCCAAGTAAACATCAACCAAGTTATAGAAATCCTTGGTGTTGGTCGAAGCGACAGGATAACAAGTGCGGTCAGGATACGTAAAAGCATTAAGAAACGTATGCAAACTGCCTTTAAGGAGCTCAACAAAAGGCTCCTTGAGCGGGTACTTTCTAGAGCCACAGAGAACGCTGTGCTCTAAAATGTGAGGAATACCGGTGGAATCCTTGGGAGGAGTCCTAAACACTATTCCAAACACCTTGTTCTCGTCGTCGTTTGAAACGGACATAACCTGTGCCCCTGTTTTTTTATGCCTGAACAGCATGGCTCTGGATTTACACTCTTCCACCACCTGCTCCGACACTTTTTCGAATCCAAGCTTCTCAGCCACATTGTCATCCACCACGCCATGCACTAAAAGTATCAATTTTGTTCAATCCAATTCAATTAATCAGATATCGCAAACAAAACAACAGAAATCAAGCAGACAGACAGTGGCAGAACCAATAGGAGATAGCCAAAGAAGTGCCCTACTTGGACAGTGAAGAATTTAAAGTTCTAAGTTATAATTTCCAAAAAAAAAGTCTCCTAGTTTACCTTATTACCTTGCTATTTCACAGCCCATAATTTTCACCATTTACTACAAATTCTAGTTCCATAACTATAATTTTCATTACTATAATAAGTACAGTATATTCTGATTCCCTAACTGTTCCGTCACTCATAAATCCTAATTCCATTACAGCCAGTACTACAAAACCTAAGGAAACCGCTTGGAATAGTAGTATTAGGAGGCGAAAATAAACTAGAAAATCGAGGACAGTAATAACTTTGTGGAAGATGGAAATGTTTATCAGGGAATAATTAACTAGCTCTCTTCTAGATAATGCATCATCTCCGTATGGAAGTACGAATTCCTCCACCAGCTCCTCCCTCCACCTTCAACTATAGCATCACTAACCACCCATCTCCTCCATTTTCTTCTAAATCCAAGCTCCTTTAATTCCCTAACAATTACCTCCATTCCAATCGACCCCTGATAAATAATTACAAAACGTGGTTCGCTCAATAAGTAGCTAACGCTAGGTAATTTATTATCTCCATATTGAGGTAAGAATTCCTCCATCACCTTTTCACTCCACCTTTCTACTAGCATCACTAACCGCCAATCTCCTCCATTTTCTTCTAATTCCAAGCTCCACTAATTCCCTAACAATTACCTCCGTTCCAAGGAGCCCTAATATATAATTACAAAACGTGGTTCGCTCAATAAGTAGCTAACACTAAATCAAGCATTATCTCCATATTGAGGTAAGAATTCCTCCACCAAGTCCTCAATCCACCTTCTACTAGCATCGCTAACCACCACTATCCTTCCATTTCTTCTAATTCCAAGCTCCATTAATTCCCTAACAATTCCCTCCATTCCAAGCAACCCCTAATAAATAAGTAGCTAACTCTAAATAATTCATTATCTCCTATTGAAGTAAGAATTCCTCCACCACCTCCTCACTCCACCTTCTACTAGCAACACTAACCACAAATCTCCTCCATTTTCTTCTAATTCCAGCTACATTAATTCCCCAACAATGACCCCATCCCCATTCCAATCAACCCCTAATGAATAATCACAAAGCGTGGTTCCGTCACTATAACAAGTAAAACTACTGGCTCCGTCAATGCAATCAACTACAAATCCTGGTTCCGTCACTATAACAAGTAAAACTAATGGCTCCGTCAATACAATCAACTACAAATCCTGGTTCCGTCACTGACAGTAGCTACTCGTACTAGCTATCAGTGTCACTGCAAGAAGTAAAAATAAAAATAAAAATAAAATAATGTTAACCTGAAGAGGTGTAGGAAGGGGAGTCGGAAGAGTCGAAAGCGTGAGGAGAGAGAGAGGAGAAAGAGCGGCGAGCGACATGGGAGAAGGAAGATGAAGAGGATAAGGAGGAGGAGGCGGCGGTGTTGAGCTTGAGATGATTGAGAAGAGGCGGCGGTGATGAAAGAGGAGGCGGTGTACGACGGAGAAGCAGCCGAGGGTTAACCAGTAGACGGTGGTGGTGGTGGTGGCGGCGGAAGAGGGATAAGGGGAAACGAGAGGATACGGCGAGGAGGGAAGCTGGAGTTGAATAGCATGTCGCCATGTCTCTAAATGACCTTCTTCTTCTTCTCCTTCTGGAAATGCTACACGCCTCTTCTTATAATCACTAGTACGGACTACTGTCAATTATCAACAACCTCTCGTCCAAGAAATCACCCACGTCTTCAATTTTTTCTTTTCCTCATTTCTCACGCACACAAATTATGCTCATACTCAAAATTGTCTTAACCTAGTGGTTAGGATCAGTTATTCTGAGATCATATGTCTCAGGTTTGGATTTCTCCTCTCTTATAATAATGCGACTAAGTGCGCTATTCGTTGAACAAAAAAATAAATTAGTTTCATAATTATCGACACACCGGTTTAGCCTAGACGCCCAGTGTGAATACATGACTTGTACCGTGACTCATGTGCTAAGAAAATAAATGTTAAAATGATATAAAAAAATTACTACAATAGTTTGTATATCATTAAATTTTAAATACATGTTGAAATTTAATGAAAAAACTCATTAAATCAAACATTGTACTCCAAACTCTTTTTGGTGGACTAATTTCAAGATTTTTAATTTTTTTTTGTCAAAATTAGTCTATCAATAATCAATGTATGCATTTAGGCGGATTTTTTTAAACGTGAGCATGTGTCCCCTCCTTCTATAGCTAGTGCCTTTTCATTTAGTATATATAGGTTGGGAATATTTTTGTCCTAACACACCTACTAACTAAAATTTAGGTCTCGTGATATTAAATTGAACTTAATTTATATTTAAACCCGAAATTTATAAGTCACTTGAATACTATCTTATTCTTAAATTTATACGGAATGTAAAAAAAAAATCGCAACTTTGTTGATATTGTTTACTCTAAGAAAACAACATACCACACAGGGATACATCAGCTAATCACACGTCTATTATGTACTATGTGTTACATTTTGTGTTAGGTTTTATTTTATAGTACCGCAAGCGTACGGGTATTGTATCATACGGGTCGATCTCAGGGAGGTGAATGATTAAGTACTAGCTAATTTTTGACTCAAATTATCTACGCCAAATAATTCAAAATGGTGATAGTCTAACTAATTTTAACAAACTAGATGTAAATCGATATTAAATCAATAATTAAAAAGACCTAGGGCAATGGTTCACCATTAACATGGATTATCGATGCAATCAAAATGCTACACAGCTTTGTCAAATTACCGTCTTGGGTGAGACTAGCATTCCAATTTTAATCAGTACTTTAAATTCTCCGTCGAGACATAAAAAGCCTATCTAGCATGTTATAAATCCTATTCTCATGGCACGAATAACAAAACTAGACGCATTAGGAATCGATACTAACATGTCCCAATTATTCCAATTCACTATTCTCATGTGAAAATTCAAATCTTATTTCGGCTCTCTAAATTAAAACCCGACTCTCGTCGTAATTAAAATTGAGTGGAAATTAATTGACAAAGATATAAACTTTTAGGCATGATTCATATGAAAACATCTAACTCTCGTTGTAATGATAATCTAGACTCAAACCTAGCAATTCAAACTAATCAATCAATTATTAAGCACAACCGCAACAAACCCAATTCAATAATTCAACAAAGCGCGATTAAAATCAGATCAAAGCATCAATAACCCATATTATCGGCTCACCGAGCCCTAGATAAAAAGACTACTCACAATTCATAATAAAAATAACAATCAACAAATAAAATAAAGAGTAGAGAATTAGAAAAACTTAGTCTTGAATAATAATGAACAAAATGATGAACGATCGTTTCTTCAAGGTCTTGGGATAATAAAACTAAAATGCATAAATCTAATAAAATTTGTATAAGTTTTTGTGTTGCTATAGTCTAGGAATAATATGGTGCTTCTAATAATAATAGGCATCAAATATAAGTAGGATAAAATAGGGGGAGATCAAGAGTCACGCGGGTAGCTATTCGCTAGTAGCGGCACATTTCGCTACTAGCGGCACATTTCGCTACTAGCGGCACTTTGGAAGCTCCACAAATTGCATGAATTCTGATGAAGCCTCTACTAGCGGCAGTTTTGCTCTTCATCATCCGCCAGTAGCGGCACTTCAAAATTCTTCCTCTCTTCTTTGCTTTTCCTTTGATTTCCTTTTCTTCTTTTCTTCATGCGATCTTCAATATAACCCGGCATTCGACACGTGTAACACCAATATAATCCTGGCATAACACAAGAATTTCTCGGTTCTTCAAAATAGCTAGAACCGTCATCAAAAATCACATATTCACTCAAATCATGCAAGATCATCGGAAATCACTCAAATATCACTATATCGCCCCAAAATTATCTCTCAATACCACAAATACGACGGTATATACTCACGATTAGTGCTAAAAATAGCACTTAACATTTTGTAATATATACACGACGAATATGAAGCATCAAGTAGCCAATGTAATCGAGCATGTTATTAATTGCTTCACGTTTACATGAACATATGTATAATGAATGATGCGAAGGAGTTGACCCATGAGCATGATCACAACGTAACATGATCGATACGAGTGAATTCTACCAATCGTCATTCACAAAAGAAACATGTCTGTCTATAAATGGGGACTTGTCGTGACTAGAGCTGAGCAAGTGAAAACAATGGCCTTCGCCCTGAGTTTCGACAATTTCAACTTTCCCACGAAATCCACTCGCTTTCAAGGCTTCGTAATAATCGACTCCCCGGCCTTTAAGCTTATCCTTACCGGCAACACTAACCAACACCTTCTCACAAACCAAGCTGGCTAATTTCGGATCTATGGCCGGGTTCAACAGCGGGTCATCGCAGGATCGTCTATAAGTGCTACTAGGAGACAAGTATCTGTACAGTTTATCCGGTTCCATGCCCCCGAAAAAGGGATGGACTAAGGACAACCCAGCAATTTTGATGTTCTCGTTCAACTCGTGATTTGATTCGCTAGCTCGAATAGCAACATAATGCGCGATGTTAGCCCCGGTGCTCTCCCCGCCTAAAATAACGCGTTTGAAATCCACGTATTCATTCAACCAGGCTTCGCTCCCTTGTCCCTGTGCGTGGGTCGCGATCCATTTGAGGGCTTCCCATGAATCCTCGTACGCGATGGGGAGAGGGTACTCCGGGGCTAGCCTGTAGTCGACTGTCACCGTGACTATGTTAGCCGAAGCTGCAAAGTTGCTTAACGAGTATTTCAAGATTGGACAAAAAGCGGAGCTGGTGCAGAAGCCCCCGCCGTGGAAATGGACCAATAAAGGAAGTTTTTTGGGAGTTTCGATCTTTGGGATGAAAATGCGAGCTGAGAGGTTAGTATCGGGGGATATAAGAATGTCTTTCGATTGAACTCCTGTTGCAGGGTCGAGTCCTGGTGGAACACGCGATGTTAGAATGTGTCGCTCAATGCGACCATTCTTATAAACCCGGAAGAAGGGGAAGAATTCATCAGCTATCTCCATATTATCCTCTGAATCAAACTCCATCGTCGTCGTCCTCGTCCTCGTCCTCGTCCTCTTGGCCCTTTTCCTTAAACTTATTCGTCATTCATTTCATTCCCTCTACCTAAATGGGATGCAATTCAAGTTTACTAATATTCTTCAAATATTAGTTTTAGGCAGGTGAGGTGCCCATTTTGGAGAAATATCATATCATCGTCAAATCTGTCAATAATCTTAACCATCCAATTGATGTATTTTCATTTCATCGGTTGTTATTTTTCTATATTTTCTATATTTTCATATTCTATTGTTAGAGGGAACTTGTAGGTTACTAAAACAAATTAATCAAACATCATTCTCAAATTCATTTTTGGTTCGTATATATATATATATATATATATATATATATATATATATATATATATATATATATATATATATATATATATATATATATATATATATATATATATATATATATATATATGAATGTTTTTCTATGATAGTTTTCTTAAAATTAAAACAAAAAATAAATAAATAAACAATTTAAATATTTTCTGAATTCGAAGTAGTATGAATTAACTTTTTTTTTCTTTCATTAAAACCTTTTTAACTAAATGAAAATAGGAATATGAATTTATCATAATACATATGTTGGCAATAAATAATTACGAGTATAATATGGAGTTGTTTTTGTTAGAAATAGTGGATCACAAAATAAAGTGTAAAAAACGGTTCCACTTATTTAAAAATACAACTTCATTTATGATTTACTCGTAATAAAAAAATGGAAAATGATATATACAAAAGTTGTATTTAAGAGATCAAATAAGGAAATAATCCATTAATACATGTATTTATTATCTTGATGTATGTACAATTTGTGCTCAAATTCATATGTTTATATTAAAATTGGAATACTTTAAATACTTAAATACAACCCTATGAATTGTATATAACATTACCCATAAAAAATTTATACAAATTGATCGTGTGAGCCGTTTGACACAAATACACAATAATTACTTTGGATGGAAAATCAAAATAGTGACCAAAGTTGCACATTAATTGGGGAATCTGCCCATCAATAGAATGTTTGAACTCATCTACAATATGATGTAGGTTTCTCTCACATGACTATTATGTACAGTAATGTAGAATTTAAGAATGAGTTTTAGATATAATCCTAAAATATTCGATCTTGCAATTTTTTTGATAAATTATGAACACTTGGAACAATTTTTTTTTATAGTGTCATATGCCTTTAATTGAAATCCTTGAAATTCTCGAGTTTGATTCGAAATTTTAACTTTTAAACATCGTTAAATACGGGTAAAGTATAGAGACTAGCTACGAATAGTTAGGATACTCGTAATTAGGGATGGCAACGGGCCGGGTCTGGGTCGGGTTCACCCGGACCCAAAGTTTCAACCCCGGGCCCAGACCCGACCCGGACACGAACGGGTCCAAAATTGTCAGACCCATACCCGAACCGGCCGAGTCTGGACCGGGTTCGGGTCTACCCGCGGGTCCACCTTATTTATTACAATTTTGTATTATTCATTGTTTCGATGGAATAATAAGTGTCGAGCAAATAAGTAGAATGAAAGGAATGCTAAGTGTCAAGTAAAATCAGCCTAGAATCCAAGATGATCTTAAGAGTAAGAAAATAGTAGAGTTGGCTAACATGAACACCATGGATAAACTCAAATCAACGTACTACATGGATAAACTCCATAGTATTTCGCAAAGTGAATACGGAATATCTCATTTTACCCCTCTCAGTAGTGGGAGATCACTAAGCAATGAAACACACAAGTACACAACTCACAAATCTTTTTTTTTTTTTTTGCCAGCCGAACAAAGCCCCCTCGTTACAAACGAGCCAACTGCGCTAAACAGTGGGCTTGTTTGTTAAAGGATCGAGGAATATGTCTAATAAACACACAATGAAAGCAAGCAAAAACATCTAAAATTAAAGGCACAATACTAGAAATACTATGATCAACCAACTCTTCATCAGCTACTTGCTTGATCAAACGGAAGCAGTCTGACTGAAACTCAACATGAACAAGACCTTCCTTCAAAGCCCATTTTGCCGCATACAAAATCCCGATAGCTTCAGCCTGAATAGCACACTCCGCCAGGAAAGAGACAGAGCATGAACTAATTTCCTCATCATCCCGAAGAGAGACCCACCCTGCAGAAGCTCTGAAATCTGTCGTCCAACTTGCTGTAGGGTTACAACCCTTAAACCCAAGGACCTGTTACGAGTATTAACCGAAAAGACAAAAGTAGATGGATAACAATTATACCTTATTTGCAGCGGAACAACGTATTAATAAGAATTATAATAAACCCATAAATATATATAATCTCCACGGACAGAATAAATAATCTTCACGGACAGAATAAATAATTCCCCCGGACAGAATAAATAATTTTCACGGACAGAATAAATAATTCCCACGGACAGAATAAATAATCTTCACGGATAGAATAGAGCACCCCAAACGTGATGCCTCCTTTGGTATCCACACGAGTACAGAACTGCGACGTATATGCTAGTATAAAGGTACGTGGGACCGTCTCACAACTTCTCTCTATATCTATCTTATAACTCTTTATAAGAAGAATACTCCGTATATATATTATGAGTCAATACTCTTAATTCCATATCTTGGTTCATCATATGAACCTCCTTATATAGGAGATGAAAATGTAGAATTAGGTTATCACTATAACTCTAATTACCATAATTAGATTAGTAGTATAACTCTAATTACCATAACCCGACAGCGCAGCTGGGTCCGTATTACTACTAACCCGATATATTTAATATATCGATATACATATATTAATAATATCCCGTACATATTGTGTGTGACCCAATGGGTCCACTTAAGACTACCAGACACGTAACCTATTTACATGTCAACCCGACATCGACCTCTAGCAAGGCATATCGGATACGCAGACTTAAGCGGGTTAATCCGTAGGACAGTGGACATAACTCCTTCAGTCTCCCACTTGTACATGTCCTCTCAAGAACGGCGTTAAGTCTCTTTGCTACTATTGTCTCCCATTGAGAATGAGGTAAGAAGAAGTGCCATCCTCACATGTCTCAATCTTTTACTCGAATCTTTGAGTTGACTTGTTAAAAGAGCAGATAGATGACAATCATCCTATCTGAGCGCGGCCACGCATTTGCACAAGTCACACTCTTCGAGTGGCCAAGAAACAATAAATTCCCTTCAATAAAGGAAGAGCAAATCCCCTCTTGTCTAACCACATCCTATCACATGATCCATGCATGCCCAATAACCATCCATAGCCCCTTTTCACAGCTGACGAGGAATAGTATCAAAGCATACACATCACATGTACAGATTAGTCAAAGACTCAGGTCTAAAGACCGTACAAGTTCATAACTTGCAAAGAACTTTACTGACACTAAGCGAAATCTTAGTAAAATCCTTTTCGGCGGGTCTGTCTAATGCATGTTCTTAACATATACCCGTGTGCCTGGTTTAGTATCTCAACACCTATGACTCAAGGAACTTAGTCATCAACCAACTCACACACCAGTCATTTAAGGGTATTCAAATGTCCCACCACAATACCCTGACTAGAGACAAAATAATTACATCATCCAAATAGAGTTCCAAGACTAAGTCACATACTTAGTGATCTATTTCATCAATGTAAATTATTTAGGGACAAAACTCGGTTACATTAACCAAATGACAATATGTCATACATATATCAATTATCGAAATAACTCCCACTAAACCAAACACCTCTAAAAGTACTAAGACCACTCGCCCGTGCGTCTTATACCGATCATAACCAATATGATCTTTATGTAGAGGAGGTTTCGGGACATACAACATTTGTATCGGTTATTTACAAACATATAATCAATCTACCTTCTCTCGATTAAGGCAAACTGTTAGTTTCATAAGCAACAAATTGCTTCATAAACTTTAAAGTTGAGTGTATGCTTGATTCGTAATCAAACGTCTATTTGCTTCAGAAGGAATAGAACACTAACTTTAGTTATAATATTAGTCATAACTTTGTTCTTTGGAACCGTTCCAACACACAACTTCTCATCCAAAACAAAATATACCGAGATTACAATCTCATGTCATCTTTGTCTATTTGGAAATATGAATCGTTGTAACTTGTTTACAATAATTCATTTATCACATCATGTGCATCTCTTAAATAATTCCTCTTTTGCTTCTTAAGCGCAAAGGAACAATTCTTAGATAGCATTCTAGTGACACTCACTAGATTAGTATCTACTCGTCACACGAGCACATAATAAACACATTTCTTGCAAAGTCTCATAGACTAAAGCAACCAAATGTCCTTTAGTTAGAGAAGTATGTCACTTACATACCAAATCATACCGATAAATGCACTCCCACTAGCCTCTTGTACACACTCTGTCTCTCTTCGTCTCAAAGGAAAACAAACATCTTTGAATTACCACATTAAGAACGAAGATACTACTCCATAATACTTGCTCCAATCAAATTGGATCATTCACATTCGTCAAGCAATTTTGATAATATGAAATTCACACGATGAGTCGCACACACATCATATTGCATCTCTTTCAAGAAATGTATTTCACACATATATGTCCAAAACTCATCAAATGAGTGATGACAATCAAAATGCTAAATCGTTCCTAATAGACTCAAGCATAATGTTGTAAAAAGAATTTTTCCATAGTCATTACTATGAGATCAATCCTTAACTAGCTTCATAGATACTCTTATATCAATCTACATCGTCTTTATATTGAAGACTATTCTTCACTATAAGACCCATTTAACCAAAGTCTATACTTGGTAGTTATGGTATATAGAATCTATTAGATTTTATGTGACTTTTGGAGTTTTTGCCCATTATTGTTTCATCATAGGTCAAACCTATGTAGGGTAATATTTTGCAGGTAAGATGATCATGACTTTTCATGAATGCATCAATATTCTCTTCAACAGTCGTAGAGAATTCCTGTTAACTTTGAACAATTCAAGGTCGATTCTACTCCCACTGTTTCTATTAGAAATCACATATTTTTAAAAGAAACATACCACTCCATGCAACAAAACAGTTTTGTTCTTTGGATGGTTTGTAAAATTAACATAATACCCCTAATAAAACACATGTCATAATTGAGTCTAAGTTCTAGAAAATAATTTTCTTTAAACTTAACTTGATAATTAAGAAAAGACTTTTAAGAACATTTTCAATCCATATCTCATATGGTGTCTATTCTTCGACTTACATGGACAATCTCATCAATATTTGTACAAAGACTTTTATAGTGCATAACTTTCTAAACAGTCAATAAAATCTGCATAACTCATCATAGACCAAATCATATCAAATACGGTTCGATGTAGTTTGAAACACTTTTCACTACTTCTAAGATGATCACAATCTTTTAGTTCAATTCCTTCCTGTTTCAATCATATCGAATGACTCGTATCAACTTATCAAGTTGATCTTGTACTTTTATCTGAATTTCCTTGAACAATTCAAAGCATTCAGTTTCAAAATTCATCAAATGAACAAAACCATACATGTTACCCATTTTTGCAACACTACTAGTTAAACAGTTGTAAGAAAATAGTAGAGTTGGCTAACATGAACACCATGGATAAACTCAAATCAACGTACTACATGGATAAACTCCATAGTATTTCGCAAAGTGAATACGGAATATCTCATTTTACCCCTCTCAGTAGTGGGAGATCACTAAGCAATGAAACACACAAGTACACAACTCACAAATCTTTTTTTTTTTTTTTGCCAGCCGAACAAAGCCCCCTCGTTACAAACGAGCCAACTGCGCTAAACAGTGGGCTTGTTTGTTAAAGGATCGAGGAATATGTCTAATAAACACACAATGAAAGCAAGCAAAAACATCTAAAATTAAAGGCACAATACTAGAAATACTATGATCAACCAACTCTTCATCAGCTACTTGCTTGATCAAACGGAAGCAGTCTGACTGAAACTCAACATGAACAAGACCTTCCTTCAAAGCCCATTTTGCCGCATACAAAATCCCGATAGCTTCAGCCTGAATAGCACACTCCGCCAGGAAAGAGACAGAGCATGAACTAATTTCCTCATCATCCCGAAGAGAGACCCACCCTGCAGAAGCTCTGAAATCTGTCGTCCAACTTGCTGTAGGGTTACAACCCTTAAACCCAAGGACCTGTTACGAGTATTAACCGAAAAGACAAAAGTAGATGGATAACAATTATACCTTATTTGCAGCGGAACAACGTATTAATAAGAATTATAATAAACCCATAAATATATATAATCTCCACGGACAGAATAAATAATCTTCACGGACAGAATAAATAATTCCCCCGGACAGAATAAATAATTTTCACGGACAGAATAAATAATTCCCACGGACAGAATAAATAATCTTCACGGATAGAATAGAGCACCCCAAACGTGATGCCTCCTTTGGTATCCACACGAGTACAGAACTGCGACGTATATGCTAGTATAAAGGTACGTGGGACCGTCTCACAACTTCTCTCTATATCTATCTTATAACTCTTTATAAGAAGAATACTCCGTATATATATTATGAGTCAATACTCTTAATTCCATATCTTGGTTCATCATATGAACCTCCTTATATAGGAGATGAAAATGTAGAATTAGGTTATCACTATAACTCTAATTACCATAATTAGATTAGTAGTATAACTCTAATTACCATAACCCGACAGCGCAGCTGGGTCCGTATTACTACTAACCCGATATATTTAATATATCGATATACATATATTAATAATATCCCGTACATATTGTGTGTGACCCAATGGGTCCACTTAAGACTACCAGACACGTAACCTATTTACATGTCAACCCGACATCGACCTCTAGCAAGGCATATCGGATACGCAGACTTAAGCGGGTTAATCCGTAGGACAGTGGACATAACTCCTTCAGTCTCCCACTTGTACATGTCCTCTCAAGAACGGCGTTAAGTCTCTTTGCTACTATTGTCTCCCATTGAGAATGAGGTAAGAAGAAGTGCCATCCTCACATGTCTCAATCTTTTACTCGAATCTTTGAGTTGACTTGTTAAAAGAGCAGATAGATGACAATCATCCTATCTGAGCGCGGCCACGCATTTGCACAAGTCACACTCTTCGAGTGGCCAAGAAACAATAAATTCCCTTCAATAAAGGAAGAGCAAATCCCCTCTTGTCTAACCACATCCTATCACATGATCCATGCATGCCCAATAACCATCCATAGCCCCTTTTCACAGCTGACGAGGAATAGTATCAAAGCATACACATCACATGTACAGATTAGTCAAAGACTCAGGTCTAAAGACCGTACAAGTTCATAACTTGCAAAGAACTTTACTGACACTAAGCGAAATCTTAGTAAAATCCTTTTCGGCGGGTCTGTCTAATGCATGTTCTTAACATATACCCGTGTGCCTGGTTTAGTATCTCAACACCTATGACTCAAGGAACTTAGTCATCAACCAACTCACACACCAGTCATTTAAGGGTATTCAAATGTCCCACCACAATACCCTGACTAGAGACAAAATAATTACATCATCCAAATAGAGTTCCAAGACTAAGTCACATACTTAGTGATCTATTTCATCAATGTAAATTATTTAGGGACAAAACTCGGTTACATTAACCAAATGACAATATGTCATACATATATCAATTATCGAAATAACTCCCACTAAACCAAACACCTCTAAAAGTACTAAGACCACTCGCCCGTGCGTCTTATACCGATCATAACCAATATGATCTTTATGTAGAGGAGGTTTCGGGACATACAACATTTGTATCGGTTATTTACAAACATATAATCAATCTACCTTCTCTCGATTAAGGCAAACTGTTAGTTTCATAAGCAACAAATTGCTTCATAAACTTTAAAGTTGAGTGTATGCTTGATTCGTAATCAAACGTCTATTTGCTTCAGAAGGAATAGAACACTAACTTTAGTTATAATATTAGTCATAACTTTGTTCTTTGGAACCGTTCCAACACACAACTTCTCATCCAAAACAAAATATACCGAGATTACAATCTCATGTCATCTTTGTCTATTTGGAAATATGAATCGTTGTAACTTGTTTACAATAATTCATTTATCACATCATGTGCATCTCTTAAATAATTCCTCTTTTGCTTCTTAAGCGCAAAGGAACAATTCTTAGATAGCATTCTAGTGACACTCACTAGATTAGTATCTACTCGTCACACGAGCACATAATAAACACATTTCTTGCAAAGTCTCATAGACTAAAGCAACCAAATGTCCTTTAGTTAGAGAAGTATGTCACTTACATACCAAATCATACCGATAAATGCACTCCCACTAGCCTCTTGTACACACTCTGTCTCTCTTCGTCTCAAAGGAAAACAAACATCTTTGAATTACCACATTAAGAACGAAGATACTACTCCATAATACTTGCTCCAATCAAATTGGATCATTCACATTCGTCAAGCAATTTTGATAATATGAAATTCACACGATGAGTCGCACACACATCATATTGCATCTCTTTCAAGAAATGTATTTCACACATATATGTCCAAAACTCATCAAATGAGTGATGACAATCAAAATGCTAAATCGTTCCTAATAGACTCAAGCATAATGTTGTAAAAAGAATTTTTCCATAGTCATTACTATGAGATCAATCCTTAACTAGCTTCATAGATACTCTTATATCAATCTACATCGTCTTTATATTGAAGACTATTCTTCACTATAAGACCCATTTAACCAAAGTCTATACTTGGTAGTTATGGTATATAGAATCTATTAGATTTTATGTGACTTTTGGAGTTTTTGCCCATTATTGTTTCATCATAGGTCAAACCTATGTAGGGTAATATTTTGCAGGTAAGATGATCATGACTTTTCATGAATGCATCAATATTCTCTTCAACAGTCGTACAGAATTCCTGTTAACTTTGAACAATTCAAGGTCGATTCTACTCCCACTGTTTCTATTAGAAATCACATATTTTTAAAAGAAACATACCACTCCATGCAACAAAACAGTTTTGTTCTTTGGATGGTTTGTAAAATTAACATAATACCCCTAATAAAACACATGTCATAATTGAGTCTAAGTTCTAGAAAACAATTTTCTTTAAACTTAACTTGATAATTAAGAAAAGACTTTTAAGAACATTTTCAATCCATATCTCATATGGTGTCTATTCTTCGACTTACATGGACAATCTCATCAATATTTGTACAAAGACTTTTATAGTGCATAACTTTCTAAACAGTCAATAAAATCTGCATAACTCATCATAGACCAAATCATATCAAATACGGTTCGATGTAGTTTGAAACACTTTTCACTACTTCTAAGATGATCACAATCTTTTAGTTCAATTCCTCCTTGTTTCAATCATATCGAATGACTCGTATCAACTTATCAAGTTGATCTTGTACTTTTATCTGAATTTCCTTGAACAATTCAAAACATTTAGTTTCAAAATTCATCAAATGAACAAAACCATACATGTTACCCATTTTTGCAACACTACTAGTTAAACTCACACGTATCTGTATATATGTGATCCAACAAGTCTAAGTACCCTCCCATTACAAATAATAGGAGTCACTTCTAATGTCATTTATCCATCTTAACGAGATCCATTTACCTCAATTGATCTTTATCAATAAGGTTTATAATTTCATCATTATGAAACTATTCTTATGTTTCTTGTCTCATGCATTAAGGACAATGTCATAATAGGTAAAACTTGAGTCGAGGGACTTGAACCTTTTGGTCGTTATGTTACAAATAAAACATTCACTACTAGGAATGTAGAGTCCAACAATCATGTTAGCCTTATTATTGTACTTCATATTCTTGCAAGATATATAGAGCAACAATTGTTCTACTTTTATCAAAACTTTTCATGCCCATACATGAAACAGATTCAATGTCCTTGCTTATGACTAGTACAAGAATAACAATTATTCAATCCCAGTATTAAGCTTTAAAATAAAATCAAGTAGTGATTTCCTTTTATGAACCGAAACAACAACGTTTGTCCATTTCAAACATAAAATGCTCACTTAATTCATTATTCCATTCTCTTTGAGCCATCACATCTACAATGTAATAATCGCATTTGGTATCTTTATACCAAATCAGTAGAATGAAAGTAACAATTTGTAGACACCCACATTTGACCGCCAGGTGTCTATAGCAGTTTCCGACAAACACCCGATGATGATCGGACGCAAACATGCTTTAAATACTCAGAAACGGGCTCGAAATCATTGGCATTTGGCTTGGGCTCATTATGGAGTACATTATCTCACAAAACTAACCTCAAAATCAGGCCCAGTGGGTCGTTTCGAGTTAAATAAGACTAATTTGGGTCGATTCCGACACCGGGGGTAAAACCGTCTTTTTACGACCGAGTCGAAACCCGGTCCGAGATTTTCCCGAGACATGCGAGTCAGCCGTGACACCTCACACGGCTGATCCTCACTCTAATCCTACAAAAATCAACTTTTCAAAATATTAAACAAATCCGTTTAAGGATAGAATTCGATCTCAAGTAGGAATTCTATCCGGAAACCGAATCGGATATCGACCGAGCACCAATTACTCGGCCAAGACACCCAAATCAGCCGAAATACTCCTCAAATCAGCCGAGATTTTGGCTTCTCCACCAAGCAACGGAATTCGCATTCCTTTCGAACTCTTACATTTCCTATCCAAAAACCGATTCAAACACCCGACCGAGTACAAACACTCGGCCGAGCAACACACAACCAGCCGTGTCCCCTTTCTTTTTTGACAAGAAAGTGGAATTCTCATGCCTTACAACTTCTACGTTTCCTATCCTAAGCGGTAGTTCAAACTCTCCTAGCCAAGGTCGGGAATATCCCTATAAATAGCCCCTTGCACAACTCAGAAAGGAGACACGAACAAGCATCAATTATTAACATCAACCACTAGCAAATATCATCAATCATTAGCATCCCTACACATCAAATACACATCAAAAAATTAACGTCGACAAATCGATAATATTCTCGAAGGAAAACCGGTCCATTTAAGCCCGAAACCCTTCACCCGAAACTCGCCCAAACCGAGCCGCACCACCGTCACCTCACCGACATATACTCGACGCTCCAGTGCCCAAGCCACGTCCCGACGAGCCCTGATCCGAGTAGACTAAAACATGTAGGTTGAGGGTGCACAAAACCCGATCTCTTTCTCTTCCTTCTCCTCTCTCTCTCGTCTTTTTTACATAGGGGTCGAGTCGTTTTTTTTTTTCGTCGAGTCTTTTATCGATAATATCAAAATTATTTTCACACTAACGAACATTCTTAAAATATGATATCAACTCTTTAGTTGAATATCGTATTAAAAGAATTATATTAAAAGTTCGACGATATTTACATCTTTTTCAAATCACTTTTTTACAAAACCTTTTTTCCGAATATTCGATATCGATTTCATAATCGAATATCGAATACGACGAAAATCGAAAACATAACATCGAGTATAAATTAATTCATATTTTGTACGCGATTTATCAAAATTAGCAATTTCGAACAAAAAATAAAAAAACCGGACAGACCCGCACGCTAGTCGCGCCATGCCCAGGCGACTCGCGCACGGGCCTGAAACCCGAAGTCTTTTTTTAGCCTTTTTCGTTCGTTTTATTATTTATTTTACGAAACGATTTCAAAATTTATATCTTTTCTAAAACCATTCCGAGTATTTGATATTGATTTCGTAGTCGGCTATCAAATACAACGAATATCGAAAATATTAAGTCGAGTGTAAATTAGACAATATTCGTACACAATTTAATAAAATTATCGAAAACCGATTTCAAAACAGGCCACCACGCGACCCGCCGGTGACCCGGGCGAGCCGCGCGGCCGGCTGCTTCCTTTTCCGCTTTTTATTATTTTTTCGAACTTCGTTTTTTATACAAAACATCGTTTTTAACAATATTTTCCAGATTTCGATTAATATTTATTTTTTCGATTTCTCATATTTATTTGCTATATTATTTACACAAATCGATACTAACTCGTTTGTTCATCTTGTAGCAAATTCATATTATTTCATCTTTTGTTTTATTATACTAAAACGAACTTCACATGCTAAATTCAACTTTGACGTTAAATTTTAGTTGCATTAAACCGACTTAGCGACCCATTCAATTCCTCGCATGTTTAGGAAAACAATGTTTGCATATCATTCATCGTATTACTAACGCGCGTATTTTAAAATCATTCGATATCCTAGTAGAGGCCGCTAATGTGCGGGCGGGGTTGGGTGTTCTTAGTGAACTTCCCAACACGTACCCTCACCCCTTACTCAGAACCGTGGTTTCCGGATGTCCGAACCCATTGGCAACGAGAGTCATTCAATATACGATTAACCGCTCAAGTCGGCATCTATATCGATATGCAAAGGGACGAGCCCAATAAACTCTGACATCGGAAATGGGCCGTATTTTGTATACGGCCCACTACGACATAGAGTGGGCTCGAACGGTTCCGAATAACCATAAAATTCGGTGGCGACTCCGACTTCGATTTAAATTTCCATTTGACCATCTCATGGAGATTCATTCGCCTCCCCAAACCCGCGCGTGGCCGCGTCGGGGTGGACCTATGTCATGTCCACAATTTGGCGACTCCGCTGGGGATTAGCTGATACGTTACTGACCTTCAGCATCCTCAGGGTGAGACTCCAATAGAAATCGTTTGACTAGTACAATACGCGTTTTAGTTTTACGGTTCATGCATAACCCCATATTTTCCCGGGCCGGTACTGGTGACCGACGTCCCACTATACTATCGATGTAGTCCAAATTGGATATGTCGAAGGTGTCCATTAGCCGATTCGTATGGGTTTTACGGCATGTTCTAAGCTCAACTCGACTTAGGAAGTTCGCCCTGATTCTCGATAGGCTATGTACACTGGTATAGACCCTTTCAGACTGACCGAGACTTAGAATTAGAGCATACATGGCGTCGTTATACTGTTTCCATGACTACGTGCTACCTGATTTTACAAGTCTTTTCAAAAACCGTCTTTTTCAAAATTGCATCCTTTTCAAAATATCCAATTTTCAAAACCCGGGACATTTACCGAACTTAGGATCCACGATTTTACTCAAAATAGCCTATTTTTAGCCGGTATTATGCCCATTTCAAAACTCGAAAATAGTTTCGAACTTTCAAACCCGCTCCCCGGTCCGCCTTTCCGTTTTCTTTTTCGAAAAAATGGGCCGGACTTCTCTCCCGATTTTACTCGGGCTTTTAAAAAAAATCAATTTTGCAAACTTCCTTTTCTTAGGACTTCCCGTATTTAGCAAGTGTCGGGTCGTGTCTTAAGTCGTCAAGGTCTTCTAGCGTCGAAACTCCGTCGATCTTACATCACGGGTTTCCTCCCTATCCCAGTCCGCCTTATTATACTAAGGCAAAGCCCACCTACGTAGGACATACTCCTACAAGGGTCGGCCCGTCTACACAATCGAGTCTAGAAGTCTGGGGAATGTCTCACGTGAACCTTCTTTCAAACGGGGCCCAGCCCACACGGCTGGATCCTAAAGGAGGTCCACTATTCACAAGTCATCCGTCTAGATGTCTTTTCCGAGTCGTTTCCTCTCTAGTTTCCCTTTTCCTTGCTCGGGATGTACTTTAGTTCTACGATTTGGGTTGGTCGCTGATTACGTGGTATTCTCACAGACAGGCCGCCTCACAATCGAACCATGACTAAGGACTCAATTGATCAACTGAACACCGCATTGACCAAGATCCAAGAACAGCTCGACCAAATCAGGGGCGACCAGATCGCCATTGTCACCCGGGTTAGTGCCATAGAACAGGACAAGCCAAAGGGTGAAGATGAAGCTCATGGGCCTTTAGCCCAATTGACTAGCGCAGTCCTCAAACTGCAAGAGCAAGTCCATTTGACGACCCACAACTCGATCCATACGGAGAATGCCCGAACCTATTCTCCCCTGACCGATCAACTGCCTGCCAATCTCAACTTGACGGGCCTCCCAATGTTCGACGGAACCGAAGACCCGGTATTACATATCCGGGCCTTCAAGGAGTTTATGGCCCTAAAAGGAGTCAAATCGGATATGTTCAAACATCTGTTTGCCTCCTCGCTAGAGAAGCACCCAAAAGCTTGGTTCTATAAGCTCGACGCCAAGAAATACAAAACTTGGGACGATGTCGCAACGGAGTTCGCCTGAAACTATGCGGACAATGCGGAAATCCAGACAACCGTGCGTACTCTGGAGGTCATGGCCCAAGAGCCGAAGGAGGGTTTCACCAAATACCTCCAAAGGTGGAGGGCCGAAAGTGTCAAGCTGGTCGACAAGCCCAGCGAAAAAGTATTAGTGGAGGCCTTTGTGAAAAATCTCCTCCCATCTTACCGGATCCATCTCCGGTACGCTATCATACCCAATTTCGCCACCTTAACCGAAATGGGTACGAGAATCGAAGACGGCTTAAGGTTAGAGAGCCTTACTAAGGCCTCTACAAAGGGTTATCAAGGAGACAGTTCATCTTCCGGTAAGCCCGCAACTACAAGTGCGGCCCGAAGTATCTTCGACGAGGTTAATTTGCTAGACACCTCGACCAAAAAGAACACTCCAGCCCGAGTATTCACGGACATAGGGACTACTTATGCCGACGCCTTACAAAGGCTATCTTCTAAAGGCCTGATTCAGCCCATAGGCCCAATGCCAGAGGTCCCTGTCGAGAAGCAGTCCAAAAGCTACAACGCACAGGCCTATTGCCGCTATCACCAAGGTAACGGGCATGACACCGAAAAATGCTGGAAATTAAAGCATCTCATTCAAGATCTGATCGAGAGTGGGAAGATACCGTTACCCAGCGACAAGCCCAGTAACAAAAACAACCCTCTTGCTACCCACGCCATTTCTGCTGGAGAAATAATCGATTGTACTCATCTCATTTCCCCTTTCATTCCCCAAATCAACGGGATATGGAATGACGATGAAGACGATGTTTATCTGACCAAGGGGGAGACTGTCCCCATCACGGCCGAAGAGATCCGGAAGGCCAAAACCAAGGCCCTGACCGGTACTCATGTCATCACGGTCGGATCTTCAACCCCGGGATCCGCCACTGACCCCGCCAAGACGGACTCCATACTCGAAGAACCAGACACTAACACGGCCCTAGTCAAGCAACTGAAGAGGGTCCGAACTGATCTTACCATATGGCAGCTTCTGGTCAGTTCTCAGGAACATCGGGCAGCACTTACTAAAGCTCTCGATGAGATCAAGGTGGACTCGTCGGTTACCCCCGCTGAAATGGTAGCCACCATCCTGCCTCACCTCAAAGGCAAGTCCAAAGAAGAAGGCCCGCTTATCACCTTCTCTGAGTCCGATCTACCACCATTTGGGGCTACCCACAACCTAGCCCTATATATTACGGTGATTTGCCGGGGCAAATATCTACCCATGACCCTAATCGATGACGGGTCAGCTGTAAACGTCCTTCCTTTAAGGACTGCTAGGGCTCTCGGCATTACCGAGACCGACTATCTTCCTACTGCACAAACTATCCAGGCCTTTGATGGAAGCCCGAAATCAGTTGCTGGGGCTGTCAGACTAACCATCATAACCGGCCCAATCGAAAAAGAACTAGAATTTCAAGTGATCGATGTCACCTCATCGTTCAATCTGCTACTTGGAAGGCCTTGGATCCACGCAGTCAAAGCCGTATCCTCCACTCTTCATAGAAAGGTCAAGTTACCTTTACAAGACGGGGTCATCACACTTGAAGCTACTCCAATAGCCGTGTCAAGCTGCAACACGGCCGGTTCAATCGACCCGCGAGGATTCAATTTCGTGGGAATGATCGATGAAGAATATCTTTTTAGGCCCTATTTCACAACCAGCATCGACAAAATGCTGCAGAACTTGGGTTACTTACCGGGGGCTACTTCAAGGCCTGGTCTCCCGGCGGGCAAGATCATCGATGTCTTAAATAATGAAGAGCCGAAATTCGGTTTAGGGTATGCCTTAACCCCGGAAAATGTGGTCCGGGCCGGCATCCAGAAGGCCTGCAACGTCCTCAAGGGCTCCTACAGCCCGAAACTCAACTTCGTCACTCCAGTATTCGGAGCTGTCCAAACGGGCCTTTACCAGCCCGCTATAACCTATCCTGAGGTCAATTTCATCCCAGATGATATCTTCACTCTCATCCAGGCTGAATCGAAAGAAGATTCAAACCAAGCTGAGCCCATGCTAGGGCTCTTGTTCGGGGAAAGCAAGATAATCCCTACCCCTAAGGAGGAATTAGTCAACTTGATCCTCTATAGTAATAAATTCGATCCGACCAAGATGATCTCTGAAGTAGGAGCTGACACTGGAAAGCGGGCTTGGAGGAAGACAATCAAATGGACCGACAGCGAGGGCCGAGTCTACAAGCTCACTACCGGCGAAGGAGACATGCAAGACGACGAGTCCGAATCCGAGTCTGAGTCAGAGTCAGAGTCGGAGTCTGAGTCTAAGTCTAGAGGGTCCAGTACTAGGGTCGAGTCTGTAACCCCTTTCCCTTCGACCATTCCTCTGGGAGCCTCGGAGTCTGTCCCGAGAGCACTCCCCATACCGCCTCTGACCAGCGATCAGATGGCAGCTCTCTTCGAGCTATTTTCAAAACTTTCTATCAATAATAACGATAACCGTTCTGCTTACGACTTGTCTTATTTTCAAAATATTTTCAAAAACTTTACTTGCAATGACATTGAGAAACCCGACGAACAGGTACCATTACCTCAGCATCTAGTCGAGCAACTCGAACAAAGAGAGTCCCGAGATCCGGTGATCGAAGAAACCGATTCCATCAATCTGGGAACCCCTTTAGAGCCTCAGATGCTTAAGTTAGGTTTATCCTTAGACCCCGAGGAGAAACAACAATTCACAGACCTCCTCCATGAATTCAAAGACGTCTTCGCATGGTCCTACAAGGACATGCCGGGAATAGACCGGGAGATAGCCGAACACCGTATACCCATCAAAGACGGGTGTAAGCTGGTAAAACAAAAACTCCGAAGAATGAGGCCCGAATGGTCTCTCAAAGTCAAAGAAGAAGTCGACAAGCAATTCAAAGTAGGCTTTATCCAAGTGTCTGAATATCCAGACTGGGTCGCAAATATCGTGCCGGTACCCAAGAAAGATGGAAAGGTACGAGTTTGTGTAGATTTCCGGGACCTTAATAAGGCTAGCCCGAAAGACGATTTCCCGTTGCCACACATTGACATACTGGTGGACAACACGGCCGACCACGCCCTTCTATCCTTTATGGACGGGTATGCCGGATACAATCAGATCAAAATGGCAAAAGAAGACATGAGTAAGACCACCTTCACCACACCTTGGGGGACTTACTGTTACACCGTTATGCCATTTGGGCTTATCAACGCTGGTGCCACTTATCAACGGACCGCCACTACCTTATTACATGACATGATGCACAAAGAGGTGGAAGTCTACGTGGACGATATGATAGTCAAGTCCAAAGAACGAAACGGGCATATTCCGGCCCTTAGGAAGTTCTTCAGCCGACTACGCAAGTATAACATGAGACTGAATCCTCAAAAATGCAGCTTTGGGGTAACATCGGGTAAATTACTGGGCCATATCGTCAGCCAGCGCGGCATCGAGGTTGACCCAACCAAAATCAAGGCCATTACTGAGATGCGGCCACCTAAAACCGAAAAGGAGATTAGGGGGTTTCTCGGGAAAGTCCAATATATCAGCAGGTTCATTTCGAAGCTAACCATGGTATGTGAGCCCATTTTCAAAAAACTGAAGATAGGAGAACGGGTATTGTGGGACGACAAATGTCAAACAGCTTTCGATAAAATCAAGGAGATTCTGTCATCTCCGCCGGTATTAATGCCACCTCAGCATGGTTTGCCTTTGTCGTTATACTTGACAACGACTGAGACAGCCATGGGGGCTATGCTAGCCCAGACAGTCAACTCAGAAGAACGAGCCATTTACTACATCAGTAAAAAGTTCCTAGAGTACGAATGCAAATACACGATGCTCGAAAAGACGTGTCTAGCTCTAGTTTGGGCCACTAAAAAGCTCCGACATTACATGCTTAGCCACGAAGTTCACGTACTATCAAGAATGGATCCAATCAAGTATCTGTTCGAAAAGCCCATCCTCAACGGTAGAATATCTAGATGGACTTTAATGCTAGCTGAGTTCGACCTCAAGTTCGTACCATTAAAAGCCATAAAGGGCCGGGTAGTAGCCGAATTCCTCGCCGATAGCCCGGTACCTGAAGAGGGACATACCGATACTTGGGCCTTCCCTAACGAAGATATATTCCATACCGACACAGAAACATGAGATCTATATTTTGATGGAGCATCCAACTTTCGAGGATTTGGTGTCGGGATTTTGCTGATCTCACCACAAGGAGAGCACACCCCGTTATCCATCAAGTTAGACTTCGACGTGACTAATAACGCAGCCGAATACGAAGCATGCATTCACGGGTTGCAAGCCGCCGCTGATTTAGGAGTAACAAACCTCCGGGTCCACGGTGACTCATCATTAGTCATTAATCAAGCACTCCAGAAATGGAAAACTCGGAACGCAAATCTCGTAGCTTACCAAGCGCGAGTAAGGGTTCTCGAAAAGCAGTTTCAAAGGGTGGAATACATTTATCTGCCCCGGGAAGAAAACCAGTTTGCAGATGCACTATCCAAATTAGCATCTTTACTGAACATCCCGGAACATCTGACTAGCATGCCGATTTGCGTCGAAAGACGGTCCGAGCCGGCATATATCAACGCCATCCAAGACAACGAAATAACCGACCCAGAACCTTGGTACCAGACTGTTCTTACCTACTTGACGTCGGGAGAATATCCTCCGGAATCTGAAAACCGGGCCAAGAAAGCCTTACGAAAATAGGCCACCAAGGTACGGTCCAACGTATCAATGGGCCTCCATGGAAGGATAGCAGCTCGTCCCAGAATTTTTGGGTAGTAAGGCGAGAAAAGTCAACAGTTCGTCTTCTTGTCATCACCTGATTTGGGCGATATCGGCTTACGTCTAGAGGGGGATCCAGGATCGATAACCTCTCAAAAAGCCATAGCTGAAAAGTCAAAATTGCAAAAAAAGTCAATGTCGATTTCAAAAAAAAAAAAAAAAAAAAAAATCGCAAAATCGGAAAAACCGAGAAAATCGAGAAAAGACGCGAAAACCGCGCAAAAATCAAAGACCCGAAAACTCGGAAATTGCAAAGAATCAAAAAATTGCAAAAAAAAAAAAAAAATCAGCCTACCTGTAGAAGACGGGTGCTACCAGACAGCTTGATCGATGGGTCCCTCTTACGATTATCTAAACCTTGGATAATCTCCCCGGTAATCAGCCAGGCTGGGCTGTGTTCGGTCTCCATTTGATCCGCTACAGAAAGAAGTCTGACATGGCCCATACAGGATAGCCAATCCAAATGACCCTCGAAAGCATAAACATGGAGCATACAAAAAGTGAAGGCCCTACGGCTATATACCGGCCTGACCCGAACGTCATCTTGATTCATAAATTTTTCAGCCAGATCGATCAAGGAGACTGTATTTCCTTCTAGCATACGGGATACCTTCATATGAGAAAGCCCTAAAAATTCTCTTAATTTCCTCCTTGGATCACGAACTGAAAAGGGGATAGCAGGACGAAGAATAGGATTCCACCCTCCTACAGCAGCTATTTCCTCAGGAATAGGACAGACTTCACCTCGAGGAAACCTAAAGACATGATAGGTATCATCCCAATAAGATAGGCAAGCATCCAGAAAGTGACGATCCACTTGCATCTGCCGAATAACGGATAACTGGGCAACGCCGTTTTGGTTCAGAATAACCTTGTCAGCATCTCTGAAGGTTCGGGACCAATCTTGCAGCATTCCGACTAATCGATCGATTCCCATAATGAATTTCTAAAAAAGAGGACTAAGTTTTTTCAGAGCTTATTTTTCTTAAAAGGAAGGAAGGGATTGTGAGAATTATGAATAAATTATGAGCAGGGAGATGAGTATTTATAGCATAAAATCGGATTCTCCTCCTCACTTTGGGATTCCTAATCCCCTGGGATTTAGCATACAGGCCTTTAATCCTAGGATCTAGCTAAGACATCCCGAGCATTCCTACTCCTTCTCAGAGTCAAAAAATTCTTTAATCCTTCAAAACTCTCCCATCCAAAAAATATTCAAAAAATCTTCTTCAAATTTTTATTCCCCAGCACGAGTCATTTCTCCTAAAAATGTGTTACATGCAAACTTGGCATAAATCATTATACAGGACGACTCAAGCAAAACCGTGCAAACAACTCCCCAGCGACATAGGCTTATACGACAAGTCCGGTTCCCCACGGAGTTATCATCATCAAACTCAGGTACATTTCTAGTCTTCGGCCGGCGGGCCCTCCACGCAGGTCTAACGGACCTTAAACGACCCGACCGGAAGTCTGCCAGGTCTAATCTTTGATTTGCCTGGTAGCTACTCTGAGTTTCGCCTTGTCCAAGCCTCAGTCAGAGTGGGGCTCTGTAGACACCCACATTTGACCGCCAGGTGTCTATAGCAGTTTCCGACAAACACCCGATGATGATCGGACGCAAACATGCTTTAAATACTCAGAAACGGGCTCGAAATCATTGGCATTTGGCTTGGGCTCATTATGGAGTACATTATCTCACAAAACTAACCTCAAAATCAGGCCCAGTGGGTCGTTTCGAGTTAAATAAGACTAATTTGGGTCGATTCCGACACCGGGGGTAAAACCGTCTTTTTACGACCGAGTCGAAACCCGGTCCGAGATTTTCCCGAGACATGCGAGTCAGCCGTGACACCTCACACGGCTGATCCTCACTCTAATCCTACAAAAATCAACTTTTCAAAATATTAAACAAATCCGTTTAAGGATAGAATTCGATCTCAAGTAGGAATTCTATCCGGAAACCGAATCGGATATCGACCGAGCACCAATTACTCGGCCAAGACACCCAAATCAGCCGAAATACTCCTCAAATCAGCCGAGATTTTGGCTTCTCCACCAAGCAACGGAATTCGCATTCCTTTCGAACTCTTACATTTCCTATCCAAAAACCGATTCAAACACCCGACCGAGTACAAACACTCGGCCGAGCAACACACAACCAGCCGTGTCCCCTTTCTTTTTTGACAAGAAAGTGGAATTCTCATGCCTTACAACTTCTACGTTTCCTATCCTAAGCGGTAGTTCAAACTCTCCTAGCCAAGGTCGGGAATATCCCTATAAATAGCCCCTTGCACAACTCAGAAAGGAGACACGAACAAGCATCAATTATTAACATCAACCACTAGCAAATATCATCAATCATTAGCATCCCTACACATCAAATACACATCAAAAAATTAACGTCGACAAATCGATAATATTCTCGAAGGAAAACCGGTCCATTTAAGCCCGAAACCCTTCACCCGAAACTCGCCCAAACCGAGCCGCACCACCGTCACCTCACCGACATATACTCGACGCTCCAGTGCCCAAGCCACGTCCCGACGAGCCCTGATCCGAGTAGACTAAAACATGTAGGTTGAGGGTGCACAAAACCCGATCTCTTTCTCTTCCTTCTCCTCTCTCTCTCGTCTTTTTTACATAGGGGTCGAGTCGTTTTTTTTTTTCGTCGAGTCTTTTATCGATAATATCAAAATTATTTTCACACTAACGAACATTCTTAAAATATGATATCAACTCTTTAGTTGAATATCGTATTAAAAGAATTATATTAAAAGTTCGACGATATTTACATCTTTTTCAAATCACTTTTTTACAAAACCTTTTTTCCGAATATTCGATATCGATTTCATAATCGAATATCGAATACGACGAAAATCGAAAACATAACATCGAGTATAAATTAATTCATATTTTGTACGCGATTTATCAAAATTAGCAATTTCGAACAAAAAATAAAAAAACCGGACAGACCCGCACGCTAGTCGCGCCATGCCCAGGCGACTCGCGCACGGGCCTGAAACCCGAAGTCTTTTTTTAGCCTTTTTCGTTCGTTTTATTATTTATTTTACGAAACGATTTCAAAATTTATATCTTTTCTAAAACCATTCCGAGTATTTGATATTGATTTCGTAGTCGGTTATCAAATACAACGAATATCGAAAATATTAAGTCGAGTGCAAATTAGACAATATTCGTACACAATTTAATAAAATTATCGAAAACCGATTCCAAAACAGGCCACCACGCGACCCGTCGGTGACCCGGGCGAGCCGCGCGGCCGGCTGCTTCCTTTTCCGCTTTTTATTATTTTTTCGAACTTCGTTTTTTATACAAAACATCGTTTTTAACAATATTTTCCAGATTTCGATTAATATTTATTTTTTCGATTTCTCATATTTATTTGCTATATTATTTACACAAATCGATACTAACTCGTTTGTTCATCTTGTAGCAAATTCATATTATTTCATCTTTTGTTTTATTATACTAAAACGAACTTCACATGCTAAATTCAACTTTGACGTTAAATTTTAGTTGCATTAAACCGACTTAGCGACCCATTCAATTCCTCGCATGTTTAGGAAAACAATGTTTGCATATCATTCATCGTATTACTAACGCGCGTATTTTAAAATCATTCGATATCCTAGTAGAGGCCGCTAATGTGCGGGCGGGGTTGGGTGTTCTTAGTGAACTTCCCAACACGTACCCTCACCCCTTACTCAGAACCGTGGTTTCCGGATGTCCGAACCCATTGGCAACGAGAGTCATTCAATATACGATTAACCGCTCAAGTCGGCATCTATATCGATATGCAAAGGGACGAGCCCAATAAACTCTGACATCGGAAATGGGCCGTATTTTGTATACGGCCCACTACGACATAGAGTGGGCTCGAACGGTTCCGAATAACCATAAAATTCGGTGGCGACTCCGACTTCGATTTAAATTTCCATTTGACCATCTCATGGAGATTCATTCGCCTCCCCAAACCCGCGCGTGGCCGCGTCGGGGTGGACCTATGTCATGTCCACACAATTACTCTAGTAACATACACACCTGAAGTCATACTTCAATTGATTTGCAGATTTTCTAGACATTTCAAGAAAGTTATCTACCAATGCCATATATTTGTCATTACATTAATGATAAATAATTTCGTGCCTAATCTAAACTTGGGAACAAGTTTGGGTATGACAACAATTATCCTTCCCTTACTTTAACCAATGTCTTAGATTTATTATTCATTATCTCAAGCAATTTTCTTAATGAACTCATAGAACATTAGTATTATTTGTCTTCTTGATACAATGTTCAATCGTCTTTTAACATCTAATGCTAAAAGGTAAGAAATCTTATTAAGTCACCTGTTTATTCACAATAAAGTGACCTAAACTTAGGACTAATTGAAACGATTTCAATTCCTAATTCTTTAGAAAGAAGCATCCAAAATTTCCTGATTATCAATATAATCACTCATCATATGACATATGGATTAATCGGATCATCTTTAACATTCTTCTCACTTAATGGGAACGATTCCGTTTATTGAAACAACTGATTTTGGTACTTATAGTAGTCATCTCCATGACTCTAATTATACAGTCCATACTGTACATTAGCACTGGTTATAATTTGTCGAAATTATCCTTCACAAGGACAAAATCCATATCTCTAATTTTGAAAACAATTTTCAAGATACCAATCGACGAGGTTGAACAATTCAAACTCATCTTTAATAAATGTGATAATGGTGACTAACTTACAACTATAACTATATGCAAAGTAAAATGATAATTAATATTAACAATCTTTAACAATTTTAAGATAAAATCATGCAAACTACCCTCAAGTTCGCATAATATTCCAAGATCCTAAACCTTTTGTCGCTCAAGGGAACTTGGGCTCACTTCTCAAGCTTCAAAAGTAAAGGTAAACAACAAATTTGTCAATTACATCTCTATGTAATTCCTGGTTCGTCGGAATTAGTCATCATATGACACCAACTATTTGCCTCAAAGCCCAAGTCCGACTTGATAGCGATGTTAAGCAAACCAGACTGAACCCGTGGGTAACCGTTACCCACCTACTCAGTCCACACACATCGGCAAAGCACCGCTTAGGCAGTCACTTCAACCAATGGTATGAAATTGTTGTAGTGGTCAATTCTGAAAAGACAATACTTAATATTTGTGCGAGGGATTTAATGCATTATGGGTCTTAAACATGTTGCTAGGTCAACTTACAAGACAACCTAAGCACACAAGTCACAAGTCTAAACATTAAAATTTATGCATCATATGACATAATTATTTAATTGTTATTAGTAATTTGCGCATAAAACAAGTTAAAAGATCCCATATTTTGATTCATAATCATATAACAATTCATAATTGCTATTTGGTTTGAACAATTTCACCAATATCTTTCATTTTTCCAACTACGAGGAACAATTTTCCACCCGGAAAAATTGAACGGATATACAAAACTCGATTAACAATCGATCTGCAATTTATAATTGTCATATAGATGAACAATTCATCAAAATCAACTAAGACTCGAGAAACTCTTTTTCCGATCTATTTATGATAATATGATAATTAAAATGCAAAACATTATTTAGCCAATTTAGAAAACTAATTTTTCATTGAATCGGAAAAATAAAGTATAATCCATGTTTGATTCATAATCAACACACAAACGCGAGAAAACGATTTTTCTTAAAAGCGTCGTCCGAGTGAATATTGTGTCGTCTTGGTCAAACCTTTGTCACCCGGGTCATCCCGTTCCAACCAGGACATACCCGTGCCTACCGAGTCATACTCGTGCCAACCGAGTTGGTCTCTTTTCGTTCCGTCTCCACTATAATTAAAACGGGTCTTGTCCTAATCTTATTAGGACTCATTGTCAACAATAAATTCTAATAATTTAATTTCAATCGAGTCTTGACTAATCTTATTGGTCTCATCGTCAACAAAGAAATTAAAGATTATAGTGGATTAATTTAGGGTAAAATTAAATTAAAAATAATCAATATTAGTTCTTAAATTAATTTTAAGGATCAATTTTAGAATTTAACAACTTAAATTCATAAATCAAAACAAACCCTAAACTTGATCGAAAATTTCATAGAGTAGCCGCAATATCAATGTAACTTTTACAAATTATTACTCAAATATGATATAAAATATTGTCAGACTAAAGATTATCTAATAATCGAACCAATCTACACATGATATTATCAAATAATTACTTGTTGTACACACATGCTAACCTATAGAACTTTCAAGCTCACAAAGTCACAATATACAAAGCATGTCAAAGTAGTGCGTAAAAACAACACCAATTATACAACAATGAGAACAAAAACCAAAGTGTGAGTGTGGCAGCCGGCGAAGGGTAAAAACAACATGCCAACATCAATACTAATTAACATGCGAAAATTCTACAACAATGAGAACAATTCTCAGGACGAAGGGGCAAATAATATAATCAAATTAACACGCGGGTAGAATCCCTCATAACCAATTATGAGACATAGATTCACGTCTATTAGATTAATACTACGTAACAGAGGCTCTGATACCACTGTAGGGTTACAACCCTTAAACACAAGGACCTGTTACGAGTATTAACCGAAAAGACAAAAGTAGATGGATAACAATTATACCTTATTTGCAGCGGAACAACGTATTAATAAGAATTATAATAAACCCATAAATATATATAATCTCCACGGACAGAATAAATAATCTTCACGGACAAAATAAATAATTCCCCCGGACAGAATAAATAATCTTCACGGACAGAATAAATAATTCCCACGGACAGAATAAATAATCTTCACGGATAGAATAAAGCACCCCAAACGTGATGCCTCCTTTGGTATCCACACGGGTACAGAACTGCGACGTATATGCTAGTATAAAGGTACGTGGGACCGTCTCACAACTTCTCTCTATATCTATCTTATAACTCTTTATAAGAAGAATACTCCGTATATATATATATATATATATATATATATATATATATATATATATATATATATATATATATATATATTATGAGTCAATACTCTTAATTCCATATCTTGGTTCATCATATGAACCTCCTTATATAGGAGATGAGAAGGTAGAATTAGGTTATCACTATAACTCTAATTACCATAATTAGATTAGTAGTATAACTCTAATTACCATAACCCGACAGCGCAGCTGAGTCCGTATTACTACTAACCCGATATATTTAATATATCGATATATATATTAATAATATCCCGTACATATTGTGTGTGACCCAATGGGTCCACTTAAGACTACCAGACACGTAACCTATTTACATGTCAACCCGACATCGACCTCTAGCAAGGCATATCGGATACGCAGACTTAAGCGGGTTAATCCGTAGGACAGTGGACATAACTCCTTCACTTGCATCCACACGGATGATGTAAATAGAACATCTCTCAATGGAATTACCTGGGAAAATGATTTGGACCATAGGGGATAAGGAACAGTCTCTTGCTACCTTGTCTTTAGAACCAACGTTAAGCTCCGAATTTTTTTCCTTATGGTCCAACCAGATGGCAGACAATTGATTTAAGGAACCTTGGTAAAGCGAGAAGAAATAATGGAGAGAAATACCTGGGTTCCTGAACACCGCATCATTCCTAGCAAACCATAAAAAGAAAATAGTGTGAAGGAAAGAGAAAAGCCCTGCCTCCTCGTCCTTACGGGACTTGAGAAAAAAAATCCAGCCCAGAATCCAAAACGAGATATTCGTACCCCCCGAACCTGAACAATTAATGCCAAGAGAGCCACCAGCCCATAACCTACTAGCATAAGGGCAATCCCTAAAAATATGTTCTAGTGTTTCCTCAACATCTTCTTGCAGACAGAGCTGACACTGGGAGGAGATCAGAATATTTCTCCTCCTCAACTCTCCTGCAGTAGGAAGGGCATTACAGACAATTTTCCAGAGCAAGATTCTCCACTTAAAAGGTCCAGGGAGGTGCCAAAGGATTTTGGAAAAGAAAGATGGGTAAGCCTCTTTAATGACGGAAATACGCCTAAGAGAACAGTCATTTCCATCCCAAAGACTCCGCGCTTCTTCGTACCCACTCTTGACATTATAAATACCCGAAGGTACCCTTCTCCAAAACAAATGATCTGACTTCTCGGAATCCTTAACCGGGACTGCTTTAATTTTTTTACACCACCCATGATCGAAAAGGAAATCCAATTTCCTTTGATCCCAGCTTCCATCGGCAGTTCTAAGGTCCCCAACACTCCAATCCAGGAATGTAGTGCTTGGGTCGAGGCAGTTAATACCAGTCTTTAGGACCGGTATGCCACCTTGGACCCACTTATTACCAAAAACCCTAATGTTGGACTTGTTACTAACTTTCCAGGCGCAACCCGATTTCAAAATACTACTTCCCCATTTAATACCTTTCCAGCCCCAGGATTCAGGACGACGCGGTCTAAATGTGGGATGATTCCAACTACTTGCCAAGTTACCATACTTAGCAGTAAAAACCTGACTGAGAAGTGAATGCTTATCCCTAATAATTTTCCATCCAGATTTAGCAAGGAGAGCGCCATTAAGTTTGGACACCTCCCTAATACCAAGACCACCTTCTTTCTTAGGGTGTTGAATGAACTCCATCGAACGCCAGTGAACAGTTCGCCTAGATTAACTCCAGCCCACCAAAAATGTGCTAGAAGTGAATTGACCCTTCTAGACACACTTATCGGTATTTTGAAAACCGATAGAAAGAAAACGGAAAGGTTGGCAAGGACCGAAGAAATCAGGGTAAGACGTCCAGCTGGCGAAAGGAAAGTGCCATTCCAAGATAATTGTTGGACATGATCGATAATAGTTTTTGAGACAGATTTAACAGCCTTCGAGTTAATCGAGGGTACCCCCAAATATCTACCGAGATTAGAGGTTAGTGACATACGAAACAATTTGATACCTCTTCTGATGAAAGCCAGTCTAGAGTTCGGACTAAAAAGCATGGAAGACTTCTTCAAATTAACCTCCTGGCCAGATAGAACACAATAATCCTTCAGAAGGCGATTGAAAGCCTTTAAATTACCTTCATCCCCTTGAATAAAGAACAACGAGTCGTCCACAAACAAAAGATGAGAAATAGAAGGAGCCGATCTAGAAACCTTCACCCCTTTCCCTTTCCCATTTTAAAATATTTCTTGACAAGACCTCGGTACATAGAATGAAGATAAACGGTGAAAGCGGGTCCCCTTGTCGAAGACCACAAGTGGGTTTGAAGAATTTTAAAGGGGAGCCATTAATAAGGACTTCATACGAGACCGAAGTAATACAGTTCATGATTAACTGAACCCAATGATTCGGGAATCCCATGCGGATAAGAGCAGCTTGAACGAAATTCCAGCTAACCTTATCGCATGCTTTTTGCATATCAGCCTTAATAGCAATACATCCCACTTTACCAGATCTTTTGTTTTGAATTGTGTTGATCAACTCTTGGGCTATAAGGATATTATCAGTAATGGCACGTCCAGGGACAAAGGCGTTCTGGAAATTACCGATCACATTCATCATCATGCCTCTCATTCTGTTAGCTAAGCATTTAGTAATAATTTTCATTATCACATTACATAGACTAATCGGTCGGAATTGGTCCACCGATTCTGGGTTATCTATTTTCGGGACAAGAGCGATAAAAGTTTTGTTCATTTCCTTAAGAACCTGACCTGAATTAAGGACAACACAGATAGCTTTAGTGATATCACCTTTAACTATCTTCCACTTTTTTTGATAAAAAACCGCCGGAATCCCATCCGGATCAGGCGACTTGAGAGCTCCCAACTGAAAGACCGCCTTTCTAACATCTTTGACATTAAATGGTATCATTAGCCCTCCACGATCTCTCTCCTGGACCAAGTCACTCACACAATCAAAGAAACTGTAATTTTGCTCCAGGAAAGAATCAAATTTGTCACAGACATGACCCACTTTGAAAATTCCTTTAAAATGTTCACGACAGGAATTTCCAATCTCTTCCAAATTGTCCGTCCACACCCCTTCTGCATTTTTTATACTACTAATAAAATTCCTACCTTGTCTTCCTTTAACACAATTAAAAAAATATTTAGTGCAAATATCACCCTCCTTGTCCCATTTCAATTTTGCTCGTTGTTTCCAGTACAAGCCAGCAACTTTAGCAAAGATGGTGAGTTTATTATGTGTCTCCGTATAATCCTCTTCGCCCTCTCCCGAGAAGGCTTTGTTCAGGTCATTTTCAAGCCTTCTATCAAACTTGTCCCATGGTTTATTCCACTCCTTTTTTTTATCGAGCGCCCATTTCTTCAGACTCAACCTAACCCGTTCCCCTTTCCTCATAACCTTGAAAGAAAAGGACCCCGGAAAAAAAGCGTTCCAATTTGCCTCGATCAAATCATTATTCTCCTCAGACTCCAGGCACCACGCATCCAGCTTATACGGTCTTGACCTCTTATCTAAAGTCAACTCAGAATTGAAGATAATAGGAGCATGATCCGAAAGTTGAATAGGGAGGTGAACAATACCAGAATTGGGAAAAAGAGAAAACCAATCCTTTGACCCATAAGCTTTGTCAATACGTTCATAAACCCGCTTCGATCCCTTACGATTGTTACACCAAGTATATTTCGGACCTTTGAAACTTATATCAATAAGTTCATTCTCAATCTTCCACTTAATAAAATCCCCAGCCCCCCTAATATTTCTAGAGTTATTACTAAGTTTATCCTCGGCGTATTCTACTTGATTGAAATCGCCCAAAAGAAGGAACGGTTTCTCGAACATTTGCAACCACGAGCTCAAGTCATTCCACACATCCATTCTACATTCCACTTCTGGATGCCCATATACCAGGACCAAGTACCACAACTTACTACATTCTTTTTTAACTACCAAGATGATGAAGTTACAACACTTGTACAGGCATGAAAATTCAAGCTTGTTTCTCCACACAACTAGCCCCCCACTAGCACCTACAGCATCTACCCCATCGAAAACATTAAAACCAAAAGACTTACACAGCAAAATGACATCTTGTGTCTTACATTTGGTCTCACTTAAGAAAATAAAATCATAATAATTATTATTAAATAGTAACGCTCTTGATTTAGCAATTGTCGGGGCGAGCGGGTCAGATAGACCCCGACAATTCCAAGCTAACCCTTTCATGTCTCCGGAGGAAGTTGTTCACGTACAACTTCCGCAAAACTGGTACAGCCCGCAGTCGACTTGCACTCCGAATCCGACACTTCCATATCACTCCCAGAACTTCCTGCAATCCTATGTAGATCAGCGCAAGGCCTCTTACCATGCCAAACCCTCCATGGAATATCCTTCTCTTTAGCAAAATTTTCAAATTCCTCAAAGTCATCTTTACTCCAAGGTTCTGATATAGCTTTTCTCTTTCTCATACTGGAAGCATTATCATTCTCATTACCATCATGGGTCACTAATCTCCAGAAAGTCCTCCCTTTTCCTTCTTGCATACCTGAATCGACCGATTTGGACCGTCTCTTCCAACCTCTGGCTACTACTCCTGTCTGAAAAGGCTGCCCCAAACTCAATTCCAGATTAAGACACGGGGTAATATTCTCTCCTCCCTCGTTCCCCGAAACCTCCAAACCCCTATTATTTGAAGACAATAATGAAAGGTTACCTTCCAGAGAAGTAATATCATGATTCTGTTGTTGTTCTACTACTACAACAACCATAGAACGATCCTCAACAAAAGTCCCACCCTCTTCTTCAATATTCTGAACCAGCCCCAAACCACCATTTAAACCTTCCTCTACCTCTTGATTTTCCTGTGTTGGAATTGGATCGTCTCCCACCGGCGCAACCATGTTATCCTCAACAAACATCTGATCCCTCATATCTCTATCATCCTCTCCAGGAACCTCTAATTCACCTCCTAGCCAGCCTCCCAGATTGGGGTTAACCTCCCTAAATCTGTCCAACCTGTCCTCTCCGGGATCATTCACTTCATTCTGGTTATCAAAGACGTCATCTTCAGGTGGTTCATGATAGATAATAGGATATCCTAGGGGAGAAGTGAAAAATTGATTCAGCCCGTCAGCGTCATCATCCTCCATAGCTCTCTCGTTATCACACTCCACTCTCCTCCTAATAGCATCTTGCTCCAAGGCGTCAATACCAATAGGGTTAACCCCATCCACCCAATGCATCGCTCTCTCATATGGATCCTCGAATTGAAAACCGTGCGGAACATGATTAGGATCCCCAAAAATACCCCCTCTAAACTCCTCTCCTCTATTTCTCATAAGCCCAAACCCATCATGCTCTGCATTAAGATTCTGTCTAGCATCTCCTCCATAATCCACGCCCTCCTCCTGAACCTGTTGCTCACCATCCACATCAACTTGCATGTCGTCCACATTGTGGTTTGCGTTACCTCGAGTATCTCGCCTCAGGATATTACCTCCCTCCGGGTAAAGAACAGGCCCAGTAAAAGGTTGATCCGTCACTAAAAACCTCATACCTGGAGAGACCCTTCCCCCCGACGTCGTTCCTATATCGAAATCCAGCAACCTATTCTCATAATGCTCGTCCTCGTCATACTCTATAACTCTACGCCTACCCCCCAACCTCACTTTAGAGGATGCCTTATCCACTTACAACGGAGTAGCCCTAAGGTCGAGGTTAAACATAGTATGGTTACTCTCAGTTCTAAATACAACGAAACCCTTACTGATTACGCGGTTGAACCCAGCTTTAATCTTCCGCGCCACTTGACTAACCCGAGCCCCATATCTAGTAACCTTGTGCCCTATTTTTCCACAACGTACGCAATATTTAAAGACCTCCTCATATTTAAATTGTATCCATAAAAGCGACCCATCATGACATGCAAGAAAAAAGCCTGGACTTAACGGTTCATTCAAACAGATTTCCACCTTCAATCTAATAAAGTCATCTTCCGGAATCACTCTCATCGGTTGCACCCAATACGTATCACTAATCAATTGACCAATAACTTCCCCCACCCCATGATTAATAAACTCAAAGGATAGCCCACATACCTGGACCCAGATACTAGCAGTCGTAAAACGAACACAACGTGGAACTAATTCAGCCTCCCATTGCTTGAAGACCATCAAACCTCCATAGAATGCAGCAACCCCTCTGTTAAGAAGTTCATACCTGTCATCATCCTCCATGCAATGGAAGAAATAGATATCCCTTTGCCTAAACATGGAAATGAGACCCCTTGTGGCCCACTTCCTTTCAATAACTCTGTTCACCGCAGATGCGCTAAACTTCCTGTAGTCCACAAGGAAACCTAGAAGGCACTTACTATAAAGGTGCTTAGTGTCCCCCAAAACATCAGGGTTAAGAGTGAGAACTGGCCCAGCCCGAGGGAACCTCCGTGCACGAGCCAAGAACTCTTCATGTTCGGGGAAATACTCCTCCGGCAGATTGTGCACCCTCGGAATGTCCATCCCAACTGACGCCTCTCCTGGTACTTCATTCTCCAGCTCAGCCTCATAAAACCCATTTTCAAAATCTTCATGCCCTAAGATTCCATTTTCCAGAATGTGAACCTCTCCATTCACCACAGGATTCCCAATATTGTTCCCATTAGGGTAATCATCCACCAAACCCCCGGGACCAACCCCATTACCCATGAAACCATTCTCGTGCGGTGCTGCCATAAGGACTAGAGAAAAAGGCGTAGAACGATTGCGGAACTCACAGAAAGATCAGTACAACTTAAAAGACTTAAGATTTGAAGAGTGTGTTGAGAATGAAGAAAAACCTAATCCTTTGCGTTGCTTAAATACACAAAACAGAATGCATGCACAATAGCTGCATCAAGAAGAAATGATTAACCGATCATCGAGAAACACAGTAATGATAATGCATGCAGCACCTCCATTGGGTCCTTGTTTCCCAAAAAAAGGTTACTTTTAACTTTGGTAAAACCCCATAACAAGGAAAAAAGATAATAACATTAAGTGGCCAATCAAACTTCGTTAAATCAAGCAAAATGCTTCAACTTCCCAATACCGTTGCAGTTCAGAAATGATTACCCTGACACCACAAAAAGGATGTCTGCCCCAATCAACAGAGGTCCTTGGAGATGAAGGAAAGCAAATTAAACGTTAGAAATCAGGAGCGAACTCCTCTAACAAGCTCTTCTTTTTGAAAGGAAAGAAGAGAAAAAGCCTCTCTCTAATATTTTTAGAGAGAGAAACCGTTTTTGATTTTACTACTTACCTTGAATACTTAACTCACAAATCATTATACTTTAGTTAACTTCTGCTCCATTAATTTTAGTTTGCAGATTCAGTTCATTTCAGCCGTAAACAAGATAGGCTAAAGCTCAGTTAAATATTCAATCAAGGATACCCAAACCATACCCCCTCAATTTTTCAATTAACAAAAAATATAAATCTGAAATGAAATTAAAAGAAGTTGAGAACTAAGTCTGGATCTGAAGAAGGAGATGAAGGGCTGAACGAGATAGAAGGTGGATGAAAAGAGTGGAGATGAAGGTGGCTGAAATGAGATGAAGGTGATGAAAGGGGTAAAAGTTTGTAGGGTTTCTATTTTCTAAGATCTAAGTTTCTGAGAATTCTAACTCACTGCTTGGTCTGTAGGTTTAATTTTCGAAAAAAAATTAATTTTTTTTTTAAACGGGTCCGGGTCCCAAAACTCAGACCCGTACCCGTACCCATACCCGAATTTTTTGGGGAGGACCCAGACCTGACCCATGCCCAACGGGTCTGGAAAATTTGGACCCAGACCCGACCCATTCGGGTTCGACCCGCCGGGTCTGGGTCGGATCTTGGACCCACTGTCATCCCTACTCGTAATAATTTATAGTCCAATGACAAAGAACCTTTTTAGATATGCTCATAATCGATAAACAAGTGTAAGGTTTTATAACTTTATAATAATTTTATGCGATTAATTCATAATTGGTTCTATTTTTTCAAAATTATATATTCACAAGGTTATCATCTGAGAAATGATCATATACAAAACAACATCAAGTTTCATATGTTATATATCGACTGAAATTAAGTCTATATATGACATGTTAAATGTTACTAATATTCATTTTTAGATTTAGTTTATCGATGTCACTGCTTTTTAATTGTTTGAATTTTTTAATTTCTCCTCTTTTTTTAAAAATATATAGTTATTTTTAATAAGAGGTTAAATATTTGTGGTATTAACTAACAAATACGGAGTAAACCAATATGTGATTACGGGTATTAGTGTCTGTGTACAATAACTATGAACACATAAAAAACATAAACTTCCATACAAAAATTGCACGACTTTTTTTTGTTAAAAAAAATTGTGATAAAAAACACATGAATTTCCACATAAAAGAAGTTTAAAAGTTTAAAAACATAAATCATGTTATATATATATTTTTTTTTAAATTCGGGCCGGACCGGGCCAAAATTCGGGCTTTAAGGTCGACCCATACCCGGCCCAAAAATTGTATCGGACTAAGATCGGGTCGGATTTCGGGCTTTTTTGGGCCAACACGATGGCCCAAGCCCTTGAAAAAATCGGGCCGGGTCGGGTTGGGCCGTCGGACTTGGGCCATTTGATCAGCTTTAGTTGTATGTGACACGATGTCTGTTCAAGTGACTAATTTTGATGGCAAAAAAAAGTGACACACAGTCTTGTAGGTGCTACATATTTGACTTAATTCATTTTGGATGAATTCGAGTCTAAAGCTATGTTTTCTTTGGCTATCACGGGGTTCAACTGAATTTATAAGAGCTCTTGAACTTATACGAGTTGAAATTAATAATTTAAATAATACGGAGTAATAATTTAAATAATCAATATATATAGAATTAAGATCCCATCCGAACCTTAAGGTAACATTATCAGACAGACTTTCCAAAGTTTTAAGACTCTGTCACCTCAGCTTTCCACTCACTTTTATTATTTGTTTATTGCTCAGACTCTCCTTGGACTCAGCTCAGACTTTATACATTATCAGTCAGACTTTGCTCAAACTCACCTTACCCCCTTTTTGGTAAAAAAGTTAATTAATTTGGTTTAGTTTCTGATTAAACAATTACAATTTACTTGTTATGTACAAATTACTACTTACTTTACTATTTAATTTAATTAAAAAATTTAACGTGTTTTATTTTAGTGTTGTTTGTTTTTGTGTGACATACAAAAATACGGGTAGACGATCTTAAGGACTTCGTTCATATTATAGGTCCGGATGATTTATGATATTTTAATTATGCCTTGCTTATATTAATTTACGATATTTTAATATTATTTTTTCGTACATAGCCTTAGGTATATCGATTTAGGTTATTGACTTATGATTCCACTCGTAATTGTTATTTTGCAAAAAAAAAAAAATCGTCAGAGGCCGGACGGTCATTCGTTTTCTTCATTTTCAAAATAACGATTACATTAAAATTGTTAATTCCATGTTTAATTAGTTAATTACGTATAATTAGTTAATTGCATTTCTGTTTGTTAAACAAGTGTTTAATTACGTTAACCTAATTAATTAAGTGAAATTGTATTTTTATTTGTTAAATAAGTGTGTAATTAGGTAATTAAGTGAAATTAGTTGATTAAGTGTTTAATTAAGCAATTATTCCGTACGTTAAATTGATTAATTAAGTGTTTTATTAGTTAAATATGTACTTCGTATTAAAAAGTTTATTAGGAGTCGAGGGTTAATTGATTTTATACTCCCTCTATCTTGTTCATTTATTTACCTTTGATTAAATTTTTTTTTACAAATAATATAAAAGGTAAACAAATGACCGAGACAGAAAAAAAAAAAGTTTGGAATAGATGGACAATTAAACAAAGAAGTGAGACTTTAAAACAATTGAAAATAAAAAATTGTATAAATACGAGTAATTTATCGGACAATATGTCGAGAAATACGTAACATGAGTCATGACCCCACAAAAGTCTTGAGTTGAGTCTTTAAAATTCAAGACTCAACTTAAGACTTTGGTACTTTATTAGTAGACCCCACACTAGTCTTGATACAAAACTCACCTCAAGACTATCAATAATTTTCTCAAGACTACCAAAAATCTTAAGACTCCCTCGAGACTACCAAAAATCTTAAGACTTTCCTCAAGATTTTGCAACATTATTGGTAAGACTCACATGAGTCTTGAGACAAGACTCCCTCAAGACTCACCTCAAGACTACCAATAATCTTACCCTTAGTTCGGTACGAACTGTCTGAACTAACCTTTAAAGGCTCCAGTTACACTTTTAAAAATCACAGTTAAAATAAATTGAAGAGTAATTGAAGTTCCATTATTTCCTTAATTTTTGAGTAGTTAGAAGTTACACTATTTAATGGCCCCTTTATCTCCTCATTTTTGTTTTTTTTCTCAAAAGTGTAACTGAGATCTTAAAAGTGTTTCTGGGTCATTAAAAGTATAACTAGTTAAACTTTAAAAGTGTTAAGTGAGATCCTTAAAAGTGTAACTAGTTGGTTCGGACGGTTCATACCGAACTTGTGGTTCGGACGGGATCTTAATGGCCAATACTATATAGAAGGACCCCGTACGAACCACAAGTTCGGTACAAACCCCACTTACACTTCTTTAAAACTTCACTTACACTTTTAGGGCTCCAGTTACACTTTAAAAAAGGCAAAAAAAAGGATGTTCATCCGACCGATCTGGGGCAGGAGGCCAGTGCACAGTCCTTATGACTTTTTGCCTTGGTTCGAAGGGTGAGAGCTTCTCCATTGGGCGAAACTTTCACCCACCGGGTGAAGTTTCGCCCGACGGTGAAGGCGTCCAAAAATTGCAAGCTGGAAGAAGTTCATCGGGTGAAACCACCGGGTGAAGTTTCACCCGGAGGGTATATGTCCGTGTACGATAGGGCGAAGTTCCACTTCATGAAGATTTAAAGGGTGATTGTCTTACTAATAGAGCAAAAAGTTGGATTTGGGCTTTAGGTTAGAGATCCATTAAGGCTTTACTATATATATGTATACCCTAGTTAGTTGCCTAAGTCACTACATTATGCCTTTCATTAGTTTATGCCTCCATTAGTAGATCATTCTAGTAGTATTTCTATTAATTCTCTACAATTCTAGTAGTTTAGATAGTAATTTAGTAGTAGATCTTCATAGTTTTCATCAATTTCATTTCTCTAGATCTTATTTTCAAGCTTTGTAGAAGATTATTCTAAGTTTTATTTGAAGATTTTTGGAGAATATTGAAGGATTAATGACAAATTTTTCATCTTCTTCATCAAGCTTTATCTTTTATTTATGCAATCTTTCTCTTTATTGTTGATCTTCATAGTTGGTACATTTCTTTTCTCTCCCTAATCTCTAGTTAGATTTAATCTTGTTCTTTCAATATTGTTCATTTAATTGTTCTTTCATTATTGTTTTGTTTTGACCATCTTTATTTATGTTGTTTAGATTGCTTTATGTTTTATTTTGTTGATTGTTGTTTTGATCATCTTAGATTCTTAGTGTTGTTAATTTCTCTAGATCTAATTTATGTTGTTCTAGATTATTTCCTAGTTCATTTTGTTAATCCCAATTTCTTTCATAGTTTTGTGGTTGATTTGGTAGATTGTAATTTCCTTATCGTTTTGTTGTTATTTCCTTTAGATTTAATTATTATGCATGTTGTAGTTATTTTCCTCTTTGTTATTGTTTTGTTAGCTTTCATTATCCATTGTGAGTAGATTTCTTATTGAGGGGTTTAGAGATGAAGATCTTGGATTATTTGAATTGAGGAATTTTGGTTGGTTGCTTGCTTGTTGGTTTATCTTGTCTATGGTTGTTGTGTCATTGTTGTTTTAGTCCGATCAACTAGACCGACCTTGACTCATTTCTATCAATGTGGGGAAACTCGGGGTAGAAATTACCTTAACTAGAGACTTACCCTTCTTCTACGCGAAAGCGGGTTTTTAGGTGAGTTGGGTGAAAAAACCGAAAGATGGCATTCTCCCTTTACCGATGTTGTGGCCAACCCGATTCCATGATTCCTAGACCCCAATTTCTAATTCCCAACTTCCCCCTAACACCTTTTCCATATTTGAGCATCTCTTGTTATTTCATTTCTCGTTGTTTATTGCATTCTAGTATAGACTCGACCTTTAAACCCCCCTTTGGATCCCGAACACGTCACTTCTTACTCAATTCAATCCCGTTTCCCTGTGGACCGACCTCGACTTACCACGATTACTCTAGTAGTTTTTGTGTTATTACGAGTCTATAAATATTGTTTGATCCTCCATCCTTCGCTAAATGACCGATCCGAATTGGAGCGCGATCAAAATGGCGCCGTTGTCGGGGATATGGCGAAGTAATTGAGTTTTTAGTTGTTGTGTTTGGTTATTTGCTTTAGTTTTATTTTTCCCTTTTACCTAGTACCGTTAGGTGCTAGAAGACTTACCGTTTAAATTGAGTTTTATGCCCAGGAATAAGTCATCGCCCTTGTGGTTCGATCCGGAGCCGGAGAGGACTTTTAGAGCATTGCGATTTCGGGGAAATAACTCAACCACCATTATTCCACATCCTTCATTATCACCTTCTAACCTTAATCCCATCCTAACACATACACCTTCTACATCACATAATCCCATTCCAAATAATCCTTCTACGTCATCTACATCACGAAATTCACCACCTACCCCACCATCATCAAAAACTCCACCACCAAATCAAAATTCATCCCTTCCAAATTCTCCAAATTCAAATCCACCATCATCACCAATCCAACCAATGGCAACCCTAGGCTCCCATTCTCAACTTACACACAAAGAAACACCTTCACCAATTGATTTCGGAGTGATTCCCGAAGACTATGAATTGAAAGCTTCTTTGACAAATGCGGTTCAACAAGATACTTTTCACGGTTTCTCTCAACAAGATGCCCAAGAGCACATTGCTTCATTTAAAGAAAAATTAGTAGGAGCCCGTCTCAATGGATTAACTTCATGCCAATTGCACCGATTATTATTTCCAAAGACATTGAGAGATGGAGCTCGTAGATGGCTTCAAGACCATCCCGCTAATACATTCACAACATGGGCTCAATTGTCCAATGCCTTCTTGGAGAAATATTATCCACCGTCAAAGACTAACCAATATCGCTTGGAAATACAAACTTTCAAGCAAGATGAATTTGAAATCCTAAGTGAGGCTTGTGAAAGATTTAGAGATCTATTGCGCAAGTGTCCACACCATGAAATACCCGATTGGTTAACTACCCAAACATTTTACAACACCCTTTCATCGAGAACCAAGGAAAACCTCAATTCGACTGCCGGAGGAGACTTCATTTCCCTTACTGATGAAGCATCTAAGAGTCTTATTGAAAAGATGACAAGGAGTGATGCTAGAGTGGGTCAATCGAGGGATTCTAGAAAGAAAATTGAAGTAACTCATCTAAGAGTTCTAATGAATTGAAACTTGAAGCACAAGTTGAAGAATTAACAAAAAGAATGGATGCCATGAGTTCTAGGCCAACTCCTAGAGGTATGTACCAAATTCAAGGGAGTGTTCCATCAAGGCAACCATCACCTCGTAAACTAATAACATGGGAAGTTCAATGTGATCATTGTGGCAATTATGGACATGATTCTAGCTCTTGCATTCCTAATGGAGAAACTTATTTTGAAGAGCAAAATGAAGTCCAAGTTATATTTGTAACCCTTATGCCTCGCTCATTGATAAATAGTGTGACGATAGATTATAATTTAGGTATACATTATTTTGTAAAACTAGAAGGCTTATGTTCTCCTTCTACTTCTATTCATGAAAATTTGAACACTAGGTACACCATAAAATGAGTAAAAATAATAATAATAATAATAATAATAGATTTCAGACTGGTGTCCATTTTTATTTAAATTTTAATAGTTATTTGAGATTAATGTATCATTTCTACGAGTGTTTGTAGTCGCTGGAGAGACGTCTGGGGACATCATCGGTTCTCGTTTGATGGCACACTTGAGAAGATAGCGCCTTTTCTTGTAAAATTTTATGGTTTTGGCGGGTAAGTCAAGAGAATTTCATCTTGCATTCATTTTGTTACTGTATTCTAACTTACTGCTTCTTTTCCTTAGCTAATTAATAAAGTTGTTTACGGATTTTTTTCTTACTGTGACGTATTTTGACTTAAGCCCGGTTGTTTTGAGCTTATTTCCAGTTCAGTTATTAATCCCGCTTCACTTTAGTTCGGTCACGTTAATCTCACTTCACTTTGGTATCTTCTTATCGAAATGGCCAATCCAGATGTTGTCACATCTAACTAGATTCAGTATGTATAGTCACGCCTAATTTTCATTCTTCTTCCTTCAATCTGTTACGTAACTTCTTTGAGGACTCTTGGTTTTGTGATTCTAAAGTCGGATGAAAATCATTCAGGTAAGATTGAAAGAAATGTGAAAGTTGCTCTCTCATTCAATCCACATGTTGTGGTGATAGTGGTGATAGTGAGATTCCAAAGGATTTTCTTTTCGATTCCTTAGAGAGATAAGGGGTACTATTTAGAACTTCAGTTGATTATGTTTGTTTAGATCACTCCTCTAGTAGATAGTCATTTTGAAGAACTTTAGAGCTTGTTATTTTTACCTTAAATACTCATGTTAGAGGTATGTATTTGCATTCCTCGGTTTTTTCTAATGCTTAAACATCGTGTGGTACGTGCTGAGACTTGTCCCTAAGCAAAACAATCAACAAAGAGTATGGACAAGACTTAAAACAATGGCTTAGAGCTAACTTCATCAACATGCATCATCCCAAATCTAATACTCTAACAAGCGAATGACACCAAAACTAAAGAAACAAATTCTAAAGCAAAAGGTGAAGAGTAAAAGAATTTCAAAAATGAAGCTCCAATCAATATTCAAATGCCAACTTTCAATCTTGCACGACCATCTATGTCGAGATTCCTCACGGTTTACACTCATCACTCAATAAGGGCAATCTTGTGAGTTTATGTAGAATCGGAAAGACAAAACACTCACCTAACTGCGACTTATAAGAACATGTATGCAATCTAACATGATATCAATCTCTACCAACCGTAGATACACATTCAATCGGACCAAGACACATGCCGATGACTTACATATGGTATAAAGTGAGGCTAATCGGGTAAGAAAGGGCAAAACGATTTGGATATGTGGAGGTAAAAGTCAAGCAAGTACAACCGTAACCAAACTAAACTCATTCCATTCTTAACCAACTTCAATCAAAGGAATTACAAGTAGTACCAAGCACCTTACTTTCAACCTTTCATAATCGGCTTTGTACCAACAACTACGAAAATAGAGAGATCAATTCTTTTCTCATAGAAAAAACACATTCCTTTTCTTGTTTCAATTTTTTTTTTTCTTTTTTTTTTCAACTATCTCCTTTTTTTTCTTTTCTTTCTTTGATTTTTTTTCAATTCATTCATCATTTTTCAATTCTCTTCCTCAATCGACATGGTACCAAATTTCACCCGCAAAAAAATAATTCCGTCTAATTAACCAACTAGCTTGATTAGGGTAGGCAAATATGGCATGTAGTTAATAAACGGGTCAAAACAGGTCAAATTATGGCTATGTGGAGTTTATGGGAATTAGATAAAAGAAAGGGGATTGCCTCTTTTACATGTGTCACAATCACAAACCAAATGCATACAGGTATTTAAGAGACGAATGTCATGCTTATGCAATTTGATGTTACATGTCACATAAGGAGTACTACTCTCAACCTATATGAAACTGATCATTGATGTCATCAGTTTAGGCTCTAAGTCTCACAATATAAGTAGCTTACTCGACAACAGGTCAATTGACTCATTTGGCATTCAAAACATAATCGGCGACAAGATCAAAGAAATCTCAAACTCAAATAACGGGAAATAAGTGTCATTCACAAGAAAGAGCAAAGAACTAGGGAAAAGCATGCGACAAAAGCAATATCATCATCGCCGACACGACTCTAAACTAAAATACATGAAAAAATGAAAAAATAAATGAAAAATGTTTATTTATATTTTTTGAAAATTAAAACACACCTAAAAGAAAAAACACTAAACACAAAATATCCCCCCAAACCAAATTACACAATGTCCTCATTGTGAACCAAGAGAAATAAAATAGGACAAAAATATAACAGGTAAAGGAAGACAAAAAAAACAAAAAATAAAAAATAAAAAATAAAATAAGAGAGAGGGAAAGGTACCGACAATATATTTACCGTAAATAAGTCCCCCAAACCAGCAACCAACCGGGACTAAGAATCTGACTCATACCCATCAATAACAAAATCATAGCAGTTCAAGGTTCGCAGAAGCAGATCAAATGCCTGCGCATGTGCTAAACAGAAGCATAAGTAGCGCCAAGATACAAAGAAGATATCATATAAAATCAATGTTAGGGATCTTCTTAGTCTATCAAACGAGCTGGGCCAATCCTGAACAAGGTGGTCATAGTATATAAGAAGATTAAGACTACTAATAGGTGGCTCGTAAGGTAAGGTGGCGTACACACCAAATTTCTCAAATTTCCTCCAAGGTTTATCATCGAGTACAAATTGCACAAGAGAATAGTTAGAACTCTCAAAACCAGTCAAAGCATCAGTCTTACTTCCCTCACTTTCTTTAGGAAGGTTGTCTAAATCCGACAAGTCTAAACTCAAACAAATCTGTTTCAAAGAATTATCACAATCCTCCTCACAAATCATAAGCTCAAACAAAGGGTCAAGAGATATCTGATCAAGACTATTAATGGGTGAATGGGATTCATCCTCAATATAAGGGAAAAACTCAAATTTCTCTAAAGTAGGTTTCTCAAAGAAATCATCTTCGATATCCCATCTATCCACACATTTTTCACTCAAGGAATCATCAAAAAGTGTATTCTCCTCTTTCCTTTGATTTTTCCTCTCAAGTTCAAGATCCTCTCTTTTATTTAATTCCTTATCCAAAATCTCATAATTGACATCAAATGAAACTCTCTCAAAATCATACAAATCAAAATTCTTAACGCTATCCTCAATTAAAAGAGCAACATTAAGAGCATTCAAAAACACGTTTTCCTCAAAAAACAAACATTCCAACTCAATGTCATTGATACTCACAAAGTCGGAAGAAGGTTGGATTAAAGTGTGTGGTAGTTGGTTTAAAGGAGGATCAGATGGTTCACAAGAATTAAATTCATGGAAATCAACATCATGCATCATATTATCATTCTTGGGGAATTGGGGAACTTGGATAGATTGAACATTATACACATCATTATCATCTTCATCATCAATTATGTTCATAGGAGGTGGAGATGGAACACTTACCTGAAGGTTCTTTACTACTTCCATAGGCGAACCCGATTGACTTTGTTGCTTTTCGTCGGCTAATTGGGTAAGAGCTAGCAACTGACCTTTTAGAGTCTCTTGATTTTGTAGAAGTTGCGTGAATTGTAGCATCAAAGCTTTGATTTCCGCCATTTTATTATTCCACCTCTTCTCTAACTCATCACTATTTCGGGCTAAATATTTAAGGAGTTCCCATCGCTCCTCATAAGATATATAATTAAACATCCCATCGCAATTTTCCTCGATATTAGCCCGTCTCTCATCATCCACACCATCATAAATCATATGACACATCTCCCAAATATCAACATGATAGCCACTTTGATAAATAAAAGACTCAAGTCTATCCCAATAAATATGTAGTGACTCATGATTAAATTGAGGAAAGTAGAAGATAGTCATAATGATGAGATAAATAAATAAATAAATTGAACGAAAAAAAAATATACGAAATAAAAATAAATAAATATATACAAAATAATCTAGAACCCAAAACAAATAATAAGCAATAATACAAAACCGTTTCCCCGGCAACGGCGCCAAAATTGATAAGGCTAAAGTCGTATCACCTATATCAAAATAATCCTAACGAACAACTAACAGGTAGCTAGTAGTAAGTAAGGGTCGAATCCACAGAGAGACGGATGAAAATCGCTAATTATCTAAATTCGATTCTAAACTATTTAATTCCGGTTTATTTGATTTTGATATAAACTAATGCGATTATGTAAAATAACGAGGTTCTAACAATATTAAAAGGATCTAGGGTCTTACGGTTCACTATGTAATTAAATTGGGTAAAGTTAATTAATCATTCAATCAATCAATCACAGTTATTTAGGGCAAAGACACGGCCTTTCGGATCTTATGTCAACCTTAGGATAGATTCTGACGGGCTCTCGCAACTTACCAGATTATCCTACCCACTTACTTGTAAGTCTATCCTTACCAGGCTTTCGATCTTAGGTTCGGGTTCCTATACCTTCAACTAGTTCAACGTCTCAAACTAATCAAACAATAATACAAGACAAGTAGTAAGGCAATAGCATATGAATGAACAATTAAACAAATAATCAATCTAACATCCCCAATTCAATTAACATAAATCCCCTTCAACCCTAGATAAATAAATTAGTTACTCATACTAAAACATAAAGCAATAAAGAAATTAAGCATAATAAAAGACAATATGAAACTAAGAGAAAAGAGAAAAATACCAATTACGTAGAACTGAAAGATTGACGATCTAAAAGTAAGATTACAAACTAGAAGAATTCTAATGCTAATAAAAAGTCTAAACTAAACTACTGAATGAGAAAGTGTAAACTAAACTACTGAATGAGAAAGTGTTCCTAATTCTAACCCCAAGGAGGGTATATATACTAATAATGATAAGGAGTTTAATTACTCATACTTTCCTAAAACTAATTAGGAAAGAATATCCCGTAAAATAGGAGTTATGGTAAGTGAAGGAGTCCAAGAATAGAAATCCCAAGAAAAAGCCTCAAACCGGTCGGTTCAGGTCTGTCCCGAGCGGTTTGGGTCCGTCCCGAGCGGTTCGGGTTCCTCTACACTGTGCGATGAATTTGAAATGCTTGTTGTTTCTTCGTTACTTATCGGAATTGGACGTGTGATATACCGTTGGAAATCTAAGAAAAAGTGCTTTCCAACGCAACTTGAATCAGCTCAATTGGAGTTGTAGAACTCAAGATATTCACGTTTGAAGTTGACCCTTGTTTTAGTGATCGTTCTTTCATCTCGATTTGCATTTGTTTGAGCTTTCCAACTTATTTCTTTGTCTTTTCTTATTGTTTCTTCACTCACGTCCTTCTCCAAGTATTCACTTAGTATCCTCTAACTTTTATCACTTCTTTCTTGTAGATTTCATGGTTCGACTCTCGTTATTGCCCAAAATATAACACAATCGCCTTCATTTGTTTCGTTTCCTACAAAACGTAAACAAAATACCCGGCATAACAAAGAAGGATGAAAAGCTAGAAAAACAACTCCTAGGATACATAAAATGAACCAAAATAAAAGAAAAGTTGGGGTAAATATGTATACAAAATGAGTTCATCATTTAGATCACTCCTCTAGTAGATAAAGTCATTTTGAAGAACTTTAGAGCTTGTTATTTTCACCTTAAATACTTATGTTAGAGGTATGTATTTTGCATTCCTTCACTACAGGAGAATTGCAATTTAGCAACTGCCTAAAATTCAATCGCTAAATTTATAAATTAGCTACTACTTTTGAAACATAAATATATTAGTCTCAATTTTAGAGATCAAAATATAGTGGTAGCTAATTACGTCGCTATTATAGAGACTAAATAAAGACGATAGCAAATTTGGTATCTAATTTAAGTTTTTAGATACGGAAAAACGTCAGTAGCCAAAGTCGTCTCTATATATATCGACATAAAATTGCGAATAATGTATTTAGTTTTTATATAGGAGACCAAAGTAAATTCGTAAATAAGTGTAGTAGTTATTATAGAAACGAAACCAAGTGAGTATCAATTTTAGTATCTAATTTAAATTCTTAGCTACGGAAATAAATTGGTAGCTAAATTTAGTTGCCGGTTGTTGCTATCATGTACTCCCTCCGTATCTATATGTTCGTCCACTTTTAATATAATACTACACCCATATATTAAATTTTGTGAACGAACATATAGATACGGAGGAGTATTTTTTATATTTCTTATGATATTTTTTTTTATTTTTTTTTTTACTGTCACCAAAAAAAATGATATTTTTTTTATATTTTTTAATATATGTATATTATTATTGGAGTATTACAAAAATATCTTACAATCCACATTTTAATGATTAATTTTACCTTTAAGTATACATTCATTGCCCAAATAAGCATAAATCTTCAAGTGGCCCAATGGTTTGAATGTTGGTCAAGTGTTTGAAGGTTATGTGTTCGATTCCTCTTGCGAACATAAATCATCAATTTCTATACAAGAGACGGTGGTGTGGTGTGTGGACCTACATGGTAGCTTTACGTATTGTGTTCGATATTCAATGTGGTATGGTGGGCTAGCTAGGGTGATGGGCGGGGTAGGAGTGGTGTATGATGTGTATATCTTGTTTTTTTCGCGGCCATTTTAGATACCAAAAAATTGCGTCGCTAATTTTGCTACAACTGAATCGGTCTCTAAGTTCGTCCCTAAATTAGCTACTATACAATCTACGGTCGCTAATGTAGCTACTCGAATTTTCGTCTCTATTATTGTCTCAAACTTTGCTACCACGCTTTCGTCGCTAAATTGGTAGCTAATGTTGGTCGCTAATTCAGTATCTAAATTAGCGACAAGGCGTTTACCTACTAATGAAATTTAGTCGTAAATTCGGTCTCTAAACTAATTAGCTACTGAATATTGAAGATTTGCTACTAAAACCTCCGACTCTAAAGTGACTTTACCTTGTAGTGCTTGGTTTTTTCTAATGCTTAAACATCGTGTGGTACGTGCTGAGATTAAATACTCTTTCTTCGTGTCACAGGCCACCTTCTTGGTTACGTACAAATGCAACGGTAGCATCAAATTTGGATACACTGAAGACTTAAACGTGCACGATGTATATTTATGTATGTATCGAAGGAATTTTTTTTATTTTTGTTGTCTCTTTTTCATTTTGACATTTTTTTTAATAAAATGTAGGACAGAATATGAATATTGAATTTTAGATTATTAATGAAAATGTTTTTTGTGGATCAATTAATTATTATTTTTTGGATCGGACGTCTTGCATGTGCGAACACTATTTGTAACGAATAAATTAAATAGACGGTAAAAAAATTAAAACAAATGTATATTATATATTTTCAGGTCAGAATGTTGCAATAGAATAAGAATATTGTTGTCTTCGACTTAGGAGGTGGGAGAAGCAAAAACGTTATATGCTCGGGAGTTCCCGCTTCCAGTTGAACATTTAACCCGAACAAAACATCCCACAGTCCCAGTGGTATTAGTGTCCGTGTATAATAACTATGAACACATAAAAAAAACATAAACTTCCATACAAAAATTTCACGACTTTTTTTTTGTTAAAAAAAATTGTGATAAAAAACACATGAATCTCCACATAAAAGAAGTTTAAAAGTTTAAAAATATAAATCATGTTATATTTTTTTTTTAAATTCGCGCCGGGTCGGGCCAAAATTCGGGCTTTAAGGTCGGCCCATACCCGGCCCAAAATTTGTATCGGGCTAAGATCAGGTCGGGTTTCAGGCTTTTTTGGGCCAACACGATGGCCCAAGCCCTTAAAAAAATCGGGTCGGGTCGGGTTGGGCCGTCGGGCTTGGGCCATTTGATCAGCTCTAGAGTAGGGTTTTGGTGAAGACGAAAATGAGGGTTGATTGGATTGTCTGCCATATTAGGAAGGAGATGAACCGCTTCTGGATCATCATCTTTGGCGGCCATGCTCCTGCTGGTGATGGAGACATGCTGCTCCGGGACTGGGAATGTACAGACTCCACAGACTGGAGAGGGAGAGAGTTTGGGTAGAGCTGATCAAATGGTCCAAGCCCGACGGCCCAACCCGACCCGGCCCGATTTTTTTAAGGGCTTGGGCCATCGTGTTGGCCCAAAAAAGCCCGAAGCCCGACCCGATCTTAGCCCGATACAAATTTTGGGCCGAGTATGGGCCGACCTTAAAGCCCGAATTTTGGCCCGGCCCGGCCCGAATTTTAAAAAAAATATATATAACATGATTTATGTTTTTAAACTTCTTTTATGTGGAAATTCATGTGTTTTTTATCACAATTTTTTTTAACAAAAAAAAGTCGTGCAATTTTTGTATGGAAGTTTATGTTTTTTATGTGTTCATAGTTATTGTACACGGACACTAATACCGTATATATGTGTGTGCGTGTGTGTATTTGTACTGTGATATGTTAGTGTGACACATAATAATACGAAAAATTGTCCAACACCAAAACGGAGTATTAATATATCATTATGTACTCTAGTCATCTGATTAATTTCGAGTAAGTTTTAGTAAAAACGGGTTTGTTTATTAGTCGGGTCGACTGCGAGGAAAAAACTCGATTAAATGTCGGTTAATTTGTGGTAATGTAGACACCCACATTTTGACCGCCAGTGTCTATGGTAGGTCCCACCAAACACCCGATGATGATAGGACGCAAACATGCTTTAATGGACTCGGATATGGGCTCGAAATCATGGACATTTGGTTTAGGTTTATTACGGAGTACAATCTCACAAAACGGACCTCAAATCCAGGCCCAGTGGGTCGTTTCGAGTCAAATGAGACTAATTTGGGTCGATTCCGACACCAGGGGTAAAACCGTCTTTTAGCGACCGAGTCAAACCCGGTCAAAGATATTTTTTCCCGAGTCACACGAGCTGGCCGTGACATTACACGTCCAGTTCGGACTCAAACACCGCAAAAAATCAGCTTTCACAAATATTAAACAAATCCGTTTAAGGATAGAATTCGATCTCAAGTAGGAATTCTATCCGGAAACCGAAACAGTTTGCAACCCGAGCTCAGATACTCGGCCAAGACAGCAGAGATATCCCTGTTTCAGCCGAGTTGCTCGGCTTCTTCACCAAAAAACGAGAAGTTTATTCCCTTACGAACTCTCGTGTTTCCTATCCAAACCGGCATTTCTTGTCACACAAGCAAGACTACCTCGACCCCTATAAATAGGACCTCATATTCAACACAAAAAACACATGAACCATCGACCAATACACAACAAATTTTAGTCACACACATCTAGCAAAAATAGTCTCGACACGCGTCCGAAGGAATCCCGAAGTAGCTTCAAAAATCCGACGAAACCGACCCGTCCCATCTGGCCGAATCCGACGTCCCAACGACCAAAAAACGCACCAATCCACACCACCTTAACTCACCCACATCATCTCGACGCTCCCGTGCCTAAGCCACCGTCCGACGAGCTCTATACCGAGAAAACGAAGCATGTAGGTTGAGGGTGTAAATCAAACCCGACTCTTCTCCTTCTCTCACCTTTCTCACGTCTTTCTGCTCTTTTTTCGTCCGTCCTTTTTTATTTTATTTTACGGGTCATCGGTCGCTTCATATTTTAATATGGGTCGTTCATCGCATCATATTTTTATTTATTTTCGACAATAAAACTATTTTTTGTAATGTTCTTAAAATACGATACCGATTCTCTAATCGAATATCGTATCTACAAGAACTAAATTAATTAATTCTCGTTGATGCTAATAAAATCATTACCTTTTTACAAAATTCGATGATTTTAAACGCGGAGAGAATTAACATCTTTTTCGTTCAAATTCTTTTTTTTACGTTTTCGTTCAAAACAAACGTTTTTTCAAAACCTTTTCTAAAAATCTTTCCGACTATTTGATATCGATTTCATAATCAAATATCGAATACGACGAATATCGAAAATATAAATCGAGTATAAATTAATCCATATTTGTACGCGATTTATAAAAATTAACAATTTTTCGAACAAAATAAAAAAAAAAACCCCGAACAGGCTGCCACGCGAGTCGCGCGCCTGTCAGGCGACTCGCGCAACAGCCTGCTCGGCCGAGTCCCTTTTTTTTCGTTTCTTCGCTTTTCTATTTTTTATTCTTTTCGAACCTTATATTAAAACGCGACTTTCGCGACATATTTTGATAAAATACTTTTTTTGACCTCGGTCAACACGTGTTAATCCATCACGTGTCATTAAAACTTTTCTCGAGTTATGCATATTATTTATATACGTCTTTATTCGATTTATTCACCGTTACTAACTCGTTTTCTCGTGTTTGTAGCTTTTTATTTATTTTTATCGTTTTATTAGACTAAAACGAACTCACATGCTAAAATAACTTTGACGTTATTAGTTTAATATGCATTAAACGACTTAGCAACCCACTTTATTTTTCTCACATGCTTAGGAAAAATAATGTTTGCATATCATTCAACCGTCGAACTAACCCGTGTACATAAAAAATGAACGATATCTTAGTAAAGCCTACTAAGTGCGGGCGGGGTTGGGTGTTCTTAGTGAACTTCCCAACACGTACCCTCACCCCTTACTCAGAACCGTGGTTTCCGGATGCCCGAAACCATTGGCAACGAGAGTCATTCAATATACGATTAACCGCTCCAGTTGGCATCGGTATCGATATGCAAAGGGACGAGTCCAATAAACTCTGACATCGGAAATGGGCCGTATTTTGTATACGGCCCACTACGACATAGAGTGGGCTCGAATGGTTCCGAATAACCACAAAATTCGGTGGCGACTCCTACTTCGATTTAAATTTCAATTTGACCATCTCATATGGAGATTCATTCGCCTCCCCAAACCCGCGCGTGGCCGCGTCGGGGTGGACCTATGTCATGTCCACAATTTGGCGACTCCGCTGGGGATCAACTGATGAGTCAGTTACCATCGGCATCCCTAGGGTGAGACTCGAAAAGAAATCGTTCGAATAGTAATGTACACGTTTTAGTTCAATGGTTCATGCATAACCCATTCTTTCCCGGGCCGGTTACTTGTGACCGACGTCCCACTATACCACGGTGCGTTCCTACTTGGACCCACTAAAGACTTCGATGGCGGAACTCGCATGGGTTTTACGGCAGGTTCTAAGACCAACTCGGCTTAGGAAGACCGTCCTGATTTGCGAGAAAGCTATCGTCGTTGGTATAGACCCTAGTCGACCGACCGAGACTTAGACTAAGAGCATACATGGCGTCATTATACTGTTTCCGTGACTACGTGCTACTTGATCCATGTCTCGTCTTTTCAAAAACCGTGTTTTAAAAAAAAAACTTGCATTTTTTTTCGAAAACCATCCATTTTCAAAACCCGGAAAGCTACCGAATTTAGGACTTATGATTTTGACTCAAAATAGCCTATTTTTTAGCCGGTATGCTGTCCAAACCTTTTCAAAAATTCAAAACCTCGGCCCGATAAACCTTTTTTCCGATTTTCAAAAAAGATCGGGCCGTCCAACCCGACTTTGCTCGGTTTTCAAATTCAAATCTTCTTTTCAAACCTTCTTCTTCTTAGGACTTCCCGTATTTAGCAGTGTCGGGTCTTGTCATAAGTAGTAAGAGTCTATAGCGTCGAAACTCCGTCGATCTTACATCACGGGTTTCTCCCCCATCCCAAAGTCCGCCTTATTAGTCAAGGCACGGCCCACCTATGTAGGACAAACTCCTACAGAGGGAAGCCTACTTACACAATCGAGTCCAAAGTCTGGGATTTAGCTCACGCGTAGGTCTTTCTTCACACGGGACTAGGCCCACTCTGCCGAAATCCTAAAGAAAGCCCACCGTCCATGAGTCACCCGTTTAGGAGTCGGTTTTTAGTCCGTTTCCGAGTCTAGTCGTTTTTCTCGGGATGCACCTTTCGATCTGGGTCCGATTCTGATTACACGGTGTTCTTACAGACAGGCCACCTCACACCCGAACCATGACTAAGGACGCTATTGATCAACTGAGCGCCTCGTTGGCCAAGATCCAAGAGCAACTCGACCGAATTAGGGGTGATCAGATCGCTATTGTTTCCCGGGTTAGCGCCATCGAACAAGACAAGCCCAAGAACGGAGATGAAGCTCATGGGCCATTAGCCGAATTGACTAGCGCAGTCCTCAAACTGCAAGAGCAGGTCCATTTGTCGACCCACAACTCGATCCATACGGAGAATGCTCGAACCTATTCTCCCCTGACCGACCAATTGCCTGCCAATCTCAATTTGACAGGCCTCCCGATGTTCGACGGAACAGAAGACCCGATATTACATATCCGGGCCTTCAAAGAGTTTATGGCCCTAAAAGGAGTCAAGTCAGACATGTTCAAGCATCTGTTTGCCTCCTCACTAGAGAAGCACCTGAAGGCTTGGTTCTACAAGCTCGATTCCAAGAAATACAAAACTTGGGACGACGTAGCAACGGAATTCGCCCGGAACTACGCCGACAATGCGGAGATCTAAACCACGATGCGCACCCTGGAAGTAATGGCCCAGGAACCAAAGGAAGGGTTTACGAAGTACCTTCAACGCTGGAGGGCTGAAAGCGTCAAACTGGTCGATAAGCCCAGTGAAAAGGTCCTAGTTGAAGCCTTCGTCAAGAATCTCCTGCCCGCCTACCGGGTCCATCTCCGGTACGCCATCATACCTAGTTTCGCGATCCTAACTGAAATGAGAACGAGAATCGAGGATGATCTAAGGATGGAGAGCCTCACTAAGGCCTCCACCAAGGGATACCAAGGGGCCAGCTCATCAACAAGCAAGCCCACATCCACCGCTGCTACTCGTAGCATTTTTGACGAGGTAAATCTACTCGATAACCCGTCCAAAAGGAACACGCCACCCCGAGTGTTCACCGACATAGGTACTACCTATGCGAATGCCTTACAAAGGCTCTCATCAAAAGGCCTCATCGCCCCGATAGGCCCAACACCCGATCCTCCAGCTGAGCGTCGCTCCAAATTCTACGACGCCCAAGCCTACTGCAAATACCATCAGGGTAAGGGACACGACACCGAGAAATGCTGGAAATTGAAGCATCTTATCCAGGATCTCATTGAAAGCGGGAAAATCCCCTTACCTGGAGGTAAGCCCAACAACAAAGACAACCCGTTGGCCACCCACGCTCACATCTCATTTCCCCGTTTATCCCATAAATCAACGGGATCTGGTGTGACGATGAAGACGACGTCTATCTCACTAAGGGAGAAGCCGTCCCTATCACGCCCGAAGAGATCCAGAAGGTTAAGTCCAAAGCCTTAGCCAGCAGTCATGCCCTCATCATCACCGAACCACCGCCTAAAACGGAGGTTGTCGGAAGAGCCTCCAACTACTGAAAAGGCTCTGGTAAAGCAGCTGAGCAAGACTCGAGTTGACCTCTCTATATGGCAACTCCTAGTTAGCTCTCAGGAACATCGAGAGGCTCTCACTAAGGCCCTCGATCAAGTCAAGATATATGGCTACTCCAGCTGAAATGGTAGCCACGGTTCTGCCCCACCTAAAGGGGAAAGCTAAAGAAGAAGGTCCACTCATCACCTTCTCCAATGCTGATCTGCCATCATTTGGCCAACCCACAACATGGCTCTCTACATCACGGTAATCTGCCGTGGAAAATATCTGCCCATGACCCTTATTGACGACGGGTCCGCAGTCAACGTCCTCCCCTTGAGGACCGCCAAAGCCCTCGGTATCACCGAGGCCGACTACATTCCTACAACTCAAACCATCCAGGATTTCGACGGAAGTCCAAAGTCCGTAGCTGGGGCCGTGAAACTCACTATCATAACAGGCCCAATAGAGAAAGAGCTGGAATTTCAAGTGATTGACGTGACCTCTTCCTTTAACCTTCTTCTAGGAAGACCCTGGATCCACTCGACCAGGGCTGTGTCCTCCACTCTGCATCGGAAAATCAAGCTACCGTTGCACGATACCGTCATCACTCTAGAAGCCACACCTATGACTGTGGCTAACTGCAACACCTCGGGCCGCACCGATCTTTGGGGATTCGACTTCATAGGGGCCATCGAAGAAGAATACCTTTTCCGACCCCACTTTACGGTTAGCATGGACCGGATGTTACAAAATCTGGGCTTCCTACCAGGGGTCACATCAAGGCCCGATCTCCCTGCAGGAAAAATCCTTGAAGTCCTTGACAACGGGAGAATTCAAACCGGTCTGGGCTACACCCTGACCCCGGAAAACATGGGCCAAACCGGAACCGGTAAAGTCATCTTCGTCACGCCGGTGTTCGAGTCCGTCCAAACGGGCCTATATCGGCCCCCAATCACACGCCCTGGGACCCACTTGGCCCAGGTCTGCCACTACATACCCGACGACATCTTCGCCCTTGTCCAGTCCAAAGATGCTAGGAATGCCGAGCCCGCACTGGGGCTACTTTTTGGGAGGAGCTCGCAACCCCAACACCAAAGGAGGAGCTAGTCAACCTCATTCTCCGCAGCCGCACTTTCGATCCATCCAAGCTGATCTCGGATGTCGGATTCGGGACAGGTGAGAGAGCCTGGAGGAAGACTGTCAAGTGGACTGACAGTCAAGGAAGGACTTTCAAGCTGATCACAGGGGAAGGAGAAATGCCAGAATCTGAGTCTGAGTCTGAGTCTGAGTCCGAGTCAGAGTCTGAGATTGAGTCTAGTGAGTCCGGTGCTAGAGTCAGTCCTGTAACTCCCCCTCTCCCTTTAGCTTTTCCTGGTGCTTCGAGGTCTGTCCCGGGCACCCTACCTATCCCGCCACTTACTAGCGATCAGATGGCAGCTCTTTTCAAGCTTTTCTCTCAATTTATGAATAATAACAACCGTTCTGCTTACGACTTGTCTCATTTTCAAAAATTCCTAAATTTTCCAAATATTCTGTGCAATGACATTGAGAAACCCGACAAACAGGTATCCTTACCTCCACATCTGATCGAGCAACTAGAGCAAAGGGAATCCCGCAATCCGGTAATCGAAGAAACCGAATCCATCAACGTGGGAACAACCTTAGAACCTCAGATGCTTAAGATAGAGTTATCTCTAGATCCCGGGGAGAAACAACAATTCATCGATCTCCTTCAAGAATTCAAAGACGTCTTCGCATGGTCCTACAAGGACATGCCGGGGATAGACCGCGAAATAGCCGAGCACCATATACCGATCAAGGAAGGGTTCAAGCCGGTTAAGTAGAAACTCCGACGCATGAGGCCCGAATGGTCCCTCAACGTCAAGGAGGAAGTCGACAAACAATTCAAGGCTGGGTTCATACGAGTCTCCGAGTACCCAGATTGGGTTGCAAACATCGTACCGGTCCCTAAAAAAGACGGTAAAGTACGTGTCTGCGTGGACTTTCGGGATCTTAACAAGGCGAGCCCGAAAGACGATTTCCCGTTGCCACACATCGATATACTGGTGGACAACACAGCTGACCATGCCCTTCTATCATTCATGGACGGGTATGCCAGGTACAATCAAATAAAAATGGCAGAAGAAGATATGGATAAGACCACCTTCATCACACCTTGGGGTACTTATTGCTATACCGTCATGCCATTTGGTCTCATTAATGCCGGGGCCACCTATCAACGAACCGCCACAACTTTATTACATGATATGATGCATAAGGAAGTGGAGGTCTACGTGGACGATATGATCGTCAAATCCAAGCACAGGGACGGTCACATCACCGCCCTGAGAAGATTTTTCACCCGATTACGCAAATACAACATGAGATTAAACCCTCAGAAATGCAGTTTTGGGGTAACCTCTGGCAAATTACTGGGTCACATCGTCAACCAACGCGGTATCGAAGTCGATCCAGCTAAAATCAAGGCCATCACCGAGATGCAACCTTCTAAGACCGAAAAGGAGATAAGGGGTTTTCTCGGAAAGGTCCAATACATCAGCAGGTTCATTTCAAAACTAACCATGGTGTGTGAACCAATCTTCAAGAAGCTGAAAATAGGGGAACGGTTATTATGGGACGACAAGTGTCAAGCAGCTTTTGACAGAATCAAAGAAATCTTGTCTTCACCGCCGGTCCTGATGCCACCTCAACACGGTTTGCCTTTATCGCTGTACTTAACCACGACAGAGACAGCCATGGGGGCTATGTTAGCTCAAACGGTCAACTCCGAAGAACGAGCAATATACTACATCAGCAAAAAGTTTTTAGAATACGAGTGTAAGTACACCATGCTCGAAAAGACAAGTTTAGCTTTGGTCTGGGCCACTAAGAAGCTCCGACACTACATGCTCAGCTACGAGGTGCAGGTACTGTCAAGAATGGATCCGATCAAGTATCTCTTCGAAAAACCCATTCTCAACGGCAGAATATCAAGATGGACCCTGATGTTGGCAGAATTCGATCTAAAGTTCGTACCATTGAAAGCCATCAAAGGCCGAATAGTAGCCGAGTTTCTCGTCGACAGTCCCGTAACCGAAGAAGGGCACACCGACACTTGGTCCTTCCCAGATGAAGATATTTTCCATACTGACACCGAAACGTGGGACTTATACTTTGACGGGGCATCCAACTTCCGAGGATTTGGAGTCGGAATCCTCCTAATCTCGCCAAGAGGGGAACATACTCTCGTGTCTATCAAATTGGACTTCGACGTCACCAATAACGCCGCTGAGTATGAAGCATGTATCCACGGGTTACAAGCCGCCGCCGATTTGGGGGTCACGAACCTCCGAGTGCACGACGACTCATCTCTGGTCATTAACCAAGCACTCCAAAAATGGAAAACTCGAAATGTCAATCTCGTGGCCTACCAGGCACGAGTAAGGGATCTCGAGAAACAATTCCAAAAGGTAGAGTATATATATCTACCTCGGGAAGAAAATCAGTTCGCGGATGCACTTTCAAAGCTGGCATCTTTACTAAATATTCCCGATCATATGACCAGCATGCCGATCTGCGTCGAAAGGCGATCCGAGCCAGCATATATCCACGATATCGAGGATATCGAAATACCCGATCCCGAGCCGTGGTACAAGGCGATCCAAACATATTTGACAACCGGGGAATATCCACCCGGAGCCGACAATCGAGCCAAAAAGGCCTTGCGTAGGTTGGCGACCCAGTTCGTCCGTACCGACGATGGACAACTCTACAAAAAGACACCACAGGGGGCTCTCCTTTTATGTGTCGATAAGGGTAACGCCGAGAAGGTCATGGCCGAAGTACATGACGGCGAGTGTGGTCCTCACATGAACGCCCAGATGCTGGTCCGAAAGATCATGAGACTCGGATATTACTGGAACAGCATGGAAACCGATTGTCAACTATACGTCAGACATTGCCATAATTGCCAGATTTTCGCTAATGTACAGCACATGCCACCATCCCTGCTGTATACCATGACATCACCCTGGCCGTTCTCAACGTGGGGAATCGACATAATTGGAAAGATAAACCCCTCGGGAACCGGAGGACACTGTTTCATTTTGGTAGCAATCGACTATTTCACCAAATGGGTCGAAGCAGAATCCTACCGTATCCTCAACGCCAGTCATGTTGCCAAATTTATCCAAAACAAGATAATATGCCGGTATGGGATCCCTCATGAATTCATCAGTGACCACGGAACCCACTTTCAGGCCAAGACGGCAACCTTGTTAGCCAAATACAAGATCCAAAGGCATACGTCTTCACCTTACCGACCCCAAACCAATGGAGCGGTAGAGGCAGCTAACAAAACCATTGTCACCATACTCAAAAAGATGGCTGACAATTATCGGGACTGGCCCGATAAGGTACCATTTGCCCTTTGGGGATATCAAACCTCGATTCGTACTGCGACCGGGGCAACACCGTATTACCTTACATACGGGATGGAAGCGGTCCAACCTGTTGAGCTAGAGGTACCATCACTCAGAATCCTACTCGAAAGTCAAGTACCCGAAGCCAATTGGGTTCGAGCACGATATGACTCGTTAGTACTTTTAGACGAACGACGATCTCGTGCCCTCAATAACATACAGATCTATCAGAAAAGAATCCAACGGGCCTTCAACAAAAGGGTAAGGCCCAGAAACATCAAAGAAGGAGATCTGGTTCTCAAGTCCGTACGAGCTTTATTACCAGTAGACCCAAGGGGAAAATTCAAACCTAACTGGGCCGGACCATATCTGGTGAAGAAGATTTTATCAGGCGGAGCGGTAATGCTAACAGATCTGGACGGGAATGAGTTTGTCAATCCAACTAACCTGGACCAGCTGAAACGTTATTACCCTTGAACCCGTTTCTCTCAATGTCATTTGCGAAAGTTTATTAAACACATCTTTTCAAAATAAACTTTTAAAGACAAGTCAAAAGCTAGAATTACTTATTCTACTGTTATAAATATCTTGAACCAATAGTCTTGATGTATTTCAAAATTGCAAATTAAGTCTGAACTACGTTTGGTTTGATTCCGCTATTTGTGGATACGTAGGTAGCCCCTCAAAAGGGCACAACCACTGCAATCGAAAAAGCAGGAACGGTTTTTAATAACTTCCTTTATTTCAAAAAAAATCCAATTACAAAAAAATCCAAAAAAAAAAACAAACACATAAATAGTACTAATATTCAAATAATAAAAAATCTAAGGTATTTTTCCCTTCCCCTTGTCTTTAACTTCTTTCTCGGTCCACCGGCGTCGACGCGGAGGTGAACGCTCCCGAATCACCAAGGGAATCTCCTTAACCCGGGTTCGTTTCTTCGAACTTGACTCCCCGGTCACCTCGGTCGGTCCTAGCCGGACCCTTGCCCTCTCGGGTAACCGTTCCCGCGGCCCAAGTCTGTCTCGGACCACTAGCTTTGGTCCGAGTCTTCTCTCTAAGTCACTAGCACCGGTCTCTTTAGCTCGAGTTTTAGTCTTTGACTTAGAACCTGACTCCGGCCCGACAAAGGTAATTGGAGTTTCTTCTTCAAAGAACCATCTATTATCTTTTACCGATTCTTTACGGGCTAAGTCAAAAGCCTCATCGGTCTTTAAAGCATCACGGACCTCTTTAGATTCTTCAGAAGCCCATTTGAGATACGATTCGGAAACCCAAGCGGTCTGACAAGGGCGAGGTATAGTCCACATGACACGGGTAAACCAGCGTTGTAACCACGTGTCGCACATAGCGTCCGTCAATTGGACCGAAACGCTAATAATTGCTTCAGTTTCGGGGATCTGCTGAAATGAACCGAACTGCCTTAGGAGACGATCTGGGTAGATATGGACAGTCCAATCCAAAGACAAGATCACCAGGTAACGGGCTTTATCCCTCTTAGCTAGGCCCGTCATCTTCGAGAGGAACCACCAGATCACGTTCCACCTAATCAAGGGCCCGCCATGGAATTTTAGCTCCTCGTCCCAATACTTCCGATTTATGTGATGACTGGAGCTTATTCGTCGGGACCGCGAGCCAATTTGACAGCTTCGATATCTGGATATGCTCACCGGGGGCTCTATAATTGACAGACGCTCGGATAGCCAAATCTGCAAAATTTTCGAAAAGTCAAAAACTTTCGAAAAATCAAGAAATTCCGAAAAAAAAATCAAGAAATTCCGAAAAAAAATCAAAAAATTGAAATTTTCGAAATTTCGGAAATTCAAAAAAAAAAAAAAAAAAAAAAAAATCGGAAATTCGAAAAATTCAAAATTTTGGAAATTCGGAAAAATAAAAAAAAAATCGGAAATTAAAAAAAAAATCGAAAAAATTTTCGAAAAAAAAAAAGGAGAAAAAGGGTCAAATACCTGCAGAAGACGAATGCTGCCCGTTAATTGCCGATCTGGATCAAGTCTCCTCGCATCAAGGCCCATGATGATCTCCCCAGTTATCAGCCAGGCTGGGCTGTAACCTGCCTCCATTTGATCTACTATGCTGATTAGCTTGATCTCGCCTAAACATGAGTCAGCATCCATACGACCTTCGAAAGCGTATCGATGCAGCATACAGAAAGCGAAGGCCCTACGCCTATGAATAGAAGAAATTCTGAGACCATGTGGATCCATAAATTTATCAGCTAAGTGAAACAGGGAAACAGAATTTCCCTTTACCATACGGGAGGTCTCAGCATGAGACAACCCAAGAAAGTCCCTTAGCCTCCTCCTTGGATCAGGATAAAAGGGAGGAATAGCAGGATGAGCATTAGGGCACCAACCCCCTACAGCAGCAATCTCTTCGGGAAGGGGACATATTTCTCCCCGGGGAAAGGCGAAAACATGATGGGTAGTATCTAGACCTGTCAAACGGGTCGGGCGGTCGGGTTTCGGGTTCGGTCATTTCGGGTTCGGGTAAAAGACGGGTCGGGTGTATTTCGGGTTTGAAAAATACGGGTTTTATACGGGTCGGATTTATACGGGTTTCGGGTCGGGTTCGGGTCAAATACGGGTTATTAACGCACTTTAAAAACATTAATTTTCTTTCCTTTTTTTTAATCATAAATACAATTTTATTCTTAATTTTTTTACTCATCTCATTTAATATATGATATTAGTGGGAATAAACATGTTTTATTTAATATATCTTTTAATTTACATTGATATTTTATTTCTATAGGAAGTACGAATATATACGACGAACTTTGACTCGATTTATTGATTTTTTTCTCATTATAATAATCATGTGATAAAAATATAATTTTAAAGATGTATATATAAATATTATATCTTAAAATTTTGAGGAAAAAAAAAATATTTCTTAGTGTTTTTGAGAAACTTTATTGTATAATAGTAATATTTTTTTAATTTATCTATTTTCGGGCGGGTAACGGGTTCGGGCGGGTTTTGACCCAATATATTCGGGTTATTATCGGGTCGGGTCACTTCGGGTTTCGGTCATTTTCGGGCGGGTTTTTTCGGGGTTTTTTTCGGGCGGTTTCGGGTCGGGTTTTCGGGTCGGGTCAGTTTTTGACAGGTCTAGTAGTATCCCAAAAAGTTAAACAAGCATCCAGGAAATGTGCATCCACCTTAAGTCGCTGAAGCGGGAACAAAGCCACAATTCCCATCTGAGTAAGCTGAACCTTGTCTCCATCTCGGAAGTCTTGGGCCCACGCGTGAAGCATCGCGGTCAGATGTTCGATACCCATAGCAGGAAGTTTTGTTTTATCTTAAAAAGTCTAAAGGGATTTTTAAGACGAGAAGGAAATATTTTGGGTTGAAATATGAGAAGATTAATGACAAGAACTCTCTATTTATAATAGAGAAATCTCCTCTCCTAGTCACCCCTGGAATAGGGATTTTTTGCAGTATTCCCTACTTCACTTAGGCATACAGGCCTAACCAGAAATTTTTAAGAATCCGTGTCAGAATCTAATCAGGAATCAAGTCATCCCAAACATTCCTTTTCTTCCAAATTTTTCAAAATTCCGCCATTTTCAAAAAAAAATCGGTTTTTTCGATTTTTTTTTTTAAAAAATCTCTCTTTCCAAAAATCAATCAAAAATCATTTTCTTCCCCAGTACGAGTCAATGTTTTATCTGTATGTTGCATGCAAAACAGACAGGTATCTCAAGACTCCTAGAGAATTCTCAAAGTTCTCAGTGAAAATTCAAGCAACATTTTCGTTGAGAAATCAGATGTATCAGTAAGCGGTACATCCGCAGCTTCTAATAGAGGCTCCCGCGCAATTCAAAGATGGGACGTATCAGTAAGCGGTACACCCATAGCCTCCAAGGCAAACTCCCACGCAATTCCAAGATGGATATGTCTGTAAACAGACACACCCAAGACTTTTTAGCAGAAGTCCCCGCGCCATCATTGACATCTACCCAGGTATGATCTCTATCTTATAGCTGGCGAGCCCTTCACGCAGGTCTAATGGACTCTAAACGACCCGATCGGAAGTCTGCCAGGTCTTAATCCTCGATTGGCCTGGTAGCTACTCTGACTTTCGCCTTGTCCAAGCCTCAGTCAGAGTGGGGGCTCTGTAGACACCCACATTTTGACCGCCAGGTGTCTATGGTAGGTCCCACCAAACACTCGATGATGATAGGACGCAAACATGCTTAATTGGACTCGGATATGGGCTCGAAATCATGGACATTTGGTTTAGGTTTATTACGAAGTACAAATCTCACAAAACGGACCTCAAATCCAGGCCCAGTGGGTCGTTTCGAGTCAAATGAGACTAATTTGGGTCGATTCCGACACCAGGGGTAAAACCGTCTTTTAGCGACCGAGTCAAACCCGGTCAAAGATATTTTTTCCCGAGTCACACGAGCTGGCCGTGACATTACACGTCCAGTTCGGACTCAAACACCGCAAAAAATCAGCTTTCACAAATATTAAACAAATCCGTTTAAGGATAGAATTCGATCTCAAGTAGGAATTCTATCCGGAAACCGAAACAGTTTGCAACCCGAGCTCAAATACTCGGCCAAGACAGCCGAGATATCCCTGTTTCAGCCGATTTGCTCGGCTACTTCACCAAGAAACGAGAAGTTTATTCCCTTACGAACTCTCGTGTTTCCTATCCAAACCGGTATTTCTTGTCACACAAGCAAGACTACCTCGACCCCTATAAATAGGACCTCATATTCAACACAAAAAACACATGAACCATCGACCAATACACAACAAATTTTAGTCACACACATCTAGCAAAAATAGTCTCGACACGCGTCCGAAGGAATCCCGAAGTAGCTTCAAAAATCCGACGAAACCGACCCGTCCCATCCGGCCGAATCCGACGTCCCACACGACCAAAAAACGCACCAATCCGCACCACCTTAACCCACCCACATCATCTCGACGCTCCCGTGCCTAAGCCACCGTCCGACGAGCTCTATACCGAGAAAACGAAGCATGTAGGTTGAGGGTGTAAATCAAACCCGACTCTTCTCCTTCTCTCACCTTTCTCACGTCTTTCTCCTCTTTTTTCGTCCGTCCTTTTTTATTTTATTTTACGGGTCATCGGTCGTTTCATATTTTAATATGGGTCGTTCGTCGCATCATATTTTTATTTATTTTCGACAATAAAACTATTTTTTGTAATGTTCTTAAAATACGATACCGATTCTCTAATCGAATATCGTATCTACAAGAATTAAATTAATTAATTCTCGTTGATGCTAATAAAATCATTACCTTTTTACAAAATTCGATGATTTTAAACGCGGAGAGAATTAACATCTTTTTCGTTCAAATTCTTTTTTTTACGTTTTCGTTCAAAACAAACGTTTTTTCAAAACCTTTTCTAAAAATCTTTCCGACTATTTGATATCGATTTCATAATCGAATATCGAATACGACGAATATCGAAAATATAAATCGAGTATAAATTAATCCATATTTGTACGCGATTTATAAAAATTAACGATTTTTCGAACAAAATAAAAAAAACCCGAACAGGCTGCCACGCGAGTCGCGCGCCTGTCAGGCGACTCGCGCAACAGCCTGCTCGGCCGAGTCCCTTTTTTTTTCGTTTCTTCGCTTTTCTATTTTTTATTCTTTTCGAACCTTATATTAAAACGCGACTTTCGCGACATATTTTGATAAAATACTTTTTTTGACCTCGGTCAACACGTGTTAATCCATCACGTGTCATTAAAACTTTTCTCGAGTTATGCATATTATTTATTTACGTCTTTATTCGATTTATTCACCGTTACTAACTCGTTTTCTCGTGTTTGTAGCTTTTTATTTATTTTTATCGTTTTATTAGACTAAAACGAACTCACATGCTAAAATAACTTTGATGTTATTAGTTTAATATGCATTAAACGACTTAGCAACCCACTTTATTTTTCTCACATGCTTAGGAAAAATAATGTACCCGTGTACATAAAAAATGAACGATATCTTAGTAAAGCCCGCTAAGTGCGGGCGGGGTTGGGTGTTCTTAGTGAACTTCCCAACACGTACCCTCACCCCTTACTCAGAACCGTGGTTTCCGGATGCCCGAAACCATTGGCAACGAGAGTCATTCAATATACGATTAACCGCTCCAGTCGGCATCGGTATCGATATGCAAAGGGACGAGCCCAATAAACTCTGACATCGGAAATTGGCCGTATTTTGTATACGGCCCACTACGACATAGAGTGGGCTCGAATGGTTCCGAATAACCACAAAATTCGGTGGCGACTCAAATTGACCATCTCATATGGAGATTCATTCGCCTCCCCAAACCCGCGCGTGGCCGCGTCGGGGTGGACCTATGTTATGTCCACAGGTAATAAATATTTTTTTTAAGGTGACGTAAAAAAAAATTTAACTTAATCCCGAACAATCGTTGTAACCCGATTGGGCACGAAAAGCCCGCAAACCCGAAAAAGCCCGAACGGGTTGGGGTTGGGCCTTACAAATTGGCCCATTTGGGGGTTTGGCCCGACCCAACCCGCTAGATGGGCTGTAATTTTATGGCCCAGCCCGGCCCATGATCACCTCTAAAATTAACCAAAACAAGCTGCAGAAGGAACGAACGCACACCATCCACATAATACAAATTTGTGTCGAAATAGGCTTGAAATGAAACTGGCTGCTGCGGCACTGAGGCAGCAGAATCACGTAGTTCCCTTGGCCAGTTGGCCATTCTAGTGATCACACTAAGAAACATGGTTAACAGCATCACCTTTATAGGCTAAGATAGAAACACTGAAGTACACACAGATCTATTCTACTAGCTTGCTTGAAAATTAAGGAAAAAATGTAGTTTTTGCACCAAAAGCTCAACCGATCCATAGACTAGCTTCCCGTTGCCCACCCAGTCCTTCTCTAAAAGCCCAAGTTTAGCACTCGAGAGCATCTCATCATGAAACTCTGATATTATAGAGTAACTGGATGTTTTTAACACTTCTGCTAATGCGTAGGACTGCAAGTGGGCTGGACTGCCTCGCTTTTTATTCATGGCTGTCGCGATTTCTCTCCTAGCTGTACTGTTTGTGACCCACTTAATGCCAGCAGGGCCCAACATATGATTCGGTGATTGCAAATTTGTTTTCTTTCCCATGAAAGTTTCAACGGCAAGCAGACATGCAAGTAAAGTTGATAATACAATAGCATGTCCCCCACAAAGCTGAGCAACCCCAAACCGGTCTTCCTTGTGTGAACGTACTTCAAGTGATGCTACCGCTTGGGCACACCATGCGTGCAACTGCACAAGGGATAAAAAAAAATGTCTCAAGAGATGCCAGATGCTCCCTCAGATGTATAGTAACACGAGGGAATTACAGGATACAACATGCAACAAGGAAAGGTGACATTGAGTTTAACGTATAATCAAATTTTAAGTCAGAAATAAAGGTGCTGTTTGGCCCAAGTTTACATGTGGTATATCACGCCTGATTAACATATAATCCTACCTTGTTGCTTCCCATTCCCTAAAAGGTATTGTTGTTCTATCTCCTGGTTTGCTATCTCTCTCAATATGAGCCTTCCTCCCAAAAGATTCAATATTTAGTTAAGCTCACATGATGCCAAGCTTCCAATTCGGCAAAACACTACCTAATCTAGAATTCTAGACCATGGATATACATAAAAAAAGGTGGAATACAACTCCAACCATATACTTCAAAAGACAGCTTCCTGCTCCACTAAGGGGGCCGTTTGGTTTGAGGTATTCCGGAAAGGGTAAGGTAATCAAAGTTCATGATTCCCTTTGTTTATGTTTGTTTAGTCAGTTCAATCATTTCCTTTACCCCTCCCTTTCCCCCAAACTCTTCTAGCATCTTACCCCCACCCCCAAGGTAATAGATTCTTTTTCCCCACTAAACAACCGAGTCATCACCATCACCAACAACCGCCACCATCACCACCACCACCACCACCAAGGTCCACCCACCACCACCAAGGCCCACCCACCACCACTACGACCATCACCACACTTTCGGGTCAGGTCAAATATGGGTCGGAGTTGGGTCAAAATATGGGTCAATAATTTTTTATGCCTTAATTTATCAATTAAAAAGAAAACGCATTTTTTAAAATTTATCGTATTGTAGTAATTATTACTCTGTATAATTACCGTATTTACAATTAAAAAATTGTAAAAAAAATATTATTTTACACAGTGGCGGACCTAGGATTTTAGGTTTAGGGGGCACAAAATTTTTTCCTACTTTTTACGATATATTTTTCTCTATAATCCATGAATAATAAGACCTGTAAAAATGATCTGACCCGAATAATTGTCCAAAAAACACTCATTAACCGTCCGAAAATGATCCTAACCCGAAAGTGACTAATCTGATATAAACCTTATTATTTTAGGGTCAGAACCTGTCAAACCCAAAAATAGGTAAATACTGTAACTTAGATCATATAGTAGCATAAAACAATTAAGATTAAATTTGTACTCCCAAGAGTATTTATAATAAAAGGTAAAGAAAATAATCGTTTTCAAAAAGCGTTAATATGACCCGTGTTTGACCCGAAATTCGTCTAACTCGATCCTTATAAACCCTACATTTTTTGAAACTTGAAATACTACTACGGTTAAAAGTATTGAGAAATAGTTGAAGGATAATAAATTTCTTCCATTATTATAAGGGATTAACCATGAGGTAGTGGGATTGGTAAAATTGTCAACATTTCATACAAACTACCCGGGTTCAAATCCTTGTAACTACCCTTTTGAAAAGCTAAATATTCAACAAATTAAAAAAATTAGTAACATGCTGCCAGGTTTCAAACCCCCACCAATGGTTTGAGAGCCAAATGTCTTAACCACCACAGCAACACCAACTACTTGATAACTTCAATGTTCAAATCTACTTATTTCTAAATGGACTTGGGGCCTTTGCCCACTCGTTACAGGTATTTTATTATTAAAAGATATAAACGATACACAAAATTTAATTTTTATTAATTTTATAATTTAAATATTACTTTACTTTTTATTATTATTTTTATTTTACATATAATGTATAAATATTATGATGGCACACCGCTAATGTTGAGGTTTGGGGAAGTTTAGGTGAAATACATTCTCTTTCATTGAAACCAAACAACAACCTAAATTTGGGGTAATCTCATTTCTTTCCCTCTGTTTCCCTTTGTTGACTTCATTCCATTTCCCTTTGATGAACCAAACGCCCCCTTAAATAACTTTTCTTGTTATTACCTAAACCTTAGAGTTCAATGTTGAAGAAATGAACGAGACAACCACAATAAGTTTTGATTCACTTGCCAAAATCCAATTCACGTTAACGGAAAAAGAATAAGCAGTACTAAGGCGGAGCAATGTGCACCCTCAGACCTCAACAAAGTCAAGTTTTTCAAAATCAGATTCAACACCAATAAAATAACTGTCATCTCTATGAGGGGGTACTTTGATAGAAGACGGTAGCTCCCAAAAGCCTAGAACTTAAGGCTTCCGAGCCAGCCCGGAAAAGAATGCACCATGGGCAATTTGACATATGCATATAATCCCTTGAAAAATAACAGTAATAAGCTCATTTCTCAAGTGCACGATGCCAGATGTATTCTAAAGGGAGAAGACATGAGTATGAAAATGAACGGAATGCTATAAATACATCCACGGAGAACAGACTCCGTTGAAATTCTGCACAAAGTAACAATAGCATCTCATATGGTAGTACATGGATGGGACAATATTCCTCCCAATAGGGTATATGGTCTTGTTTTTCAAGCATCTCAACGCTCACACTTTTCAGGTAAAATTTGGACATTTTTCTTCTTGTGTAAACATCACGCATTTTATTCCCATATCCCTTCGTACCAAAGCCCACTTACAATCCTTTCCAAATCTCTCCTTAATTCTCGTTACCAGAGGGATGTGAACCTCACTCACAAAGAGTACTTTTAGCGTCAAGAATATTGGACTGCAAGTTTTCGTAATCTATAGGTCAACCATCATTTGCCACCCTAAACGTTCATTTTGCGGTGAATGACAGGAGACAGAAAAAAAAAAGTAAAAAACACAAAGAGAGACACGGGAAAAGAGAAAAATTATTACCCGGAAGTCACCAAGTGCTTCGAGAATTTCAGAACTTTGACGAATATCATTAGGTGAGCTTAATTGATGAGATAGCTTGTTTACATTACCAGCTGAACTCGCTAAACCTTCAGCTATCTTTGATGCAAGCTGCTCTAAAGGCCTCAAACACACAGCAACAACTCGCTTGTATGTCTCACCAGTTTCTTCAAAAAAAGCAGTTCGACGCCAGGGGTCAATGTTACTCCCACAAACCATGCTCAAATCAAGATATGCAAGATACTGCAATAGAGATCTAGGGCGACTCTCCTCCAAAGTGATGAGAAGAGGCTCACAAGGATTGGTTTCCATAGCCACAGATACCTTCACCGAAGCAAACACAAATCTTTTTGTGTGCAGAACCTATATAACAGAAGTAACAGTAAAAACCGCAGCATATCAGTTAATTGCCACTGCCAGCTAAAATGTTTAAGAAAGTCACAAATCTACAGCAACTAATACAAGTAAAAGTACTGATACCATAAAAACGTTTTTCAGACGCACTTGATGGACCTAACAAAGTTGGAGCTATGATCATTGCACAGTAGTAGCATGCACTTGAGACAAGACGCCGTCAATACAATGTAATACTCTCAAAACAAAAATGATCAATACTACTGCCTCAATTTGACCTCTGAAACCTCTTACGGCCTTAATCACCCATAAAAATTGTTATGTAGACTTCTTAAGCAAAATAATACCAGACTGGCGGACAGAAAAACTCAAGAATAATAAACAAGTGTCCCACATCAATAAATAAGGTGAGAAGAAAAGGCCAGACCATGTTTGCAACAGAACAAGAAAATGAAAGCTGAAAATATGACAGACATGACTACTTAGGGATGACAAGCAAGTTTCTGTCAACTAGTATATACCAAGTCGAATGAAAGAATTTACATGCACACAATGATTGAGTAGTTAATATTCACAGTTGAAGTCCATCGTTTAAACTTTAAACCTCGCCTCACTTATCATTTCCAAGAACGCCAGCAAAATAGGGAAGACATATATGTAAATATAAATGAATAAAAGCCAGCATTAAGGTCACTTTCAATCATAAACTACACATTCAATAATATCAATCAGATATTATGTGCATGGCATACCAAGTTATAAGTACCACATAAAGATGACTCATCACATGTAGAAACATAGCGCTTATAATTGAGCACACCTTGTGCAAATGTAGCACCAGTTCTGAGGAGAATACAACTGCAAAACTTCCGATATAATAGATGACCTGCTCTGCAAAAAAACTTCCAGCAGGGTTGCCAATATGCTGACCAGGTAAGAGCCACACAGCCATGCCAGAAAACAAGAAGGACAACATAGAGATAGTCAAAGCATGTTTAAAAGCTGAAGGGATCCCCATCTTATAGCTGAAGAAAGGTGGCCGCTGTTGAAAAAGAGGGTCAGTCAGACTTAAAAGGCATTGACGATCATGGGAGTAAGTTTACGAACTCTTACAGCAAACATTGTCGAATTCAAAATAAAAGCAGTTTTAAACACGGCAACAACAATTACATTATTTTAAACATGACAGCAACCACAAATACATGACAGGACCAACACAAACTAGATTTTGACAGATTAATTAAACACACATGGACAAAGTAGCCATAATGCCATAGAACCCATTTACCAATAATAGTCAGATAATCGATCTCCAAGTCACAAATCTAATACCAAAGGCAAGTAAAGACCTTCAGAAAGATATATCACTAACACTTTGATTGAATAGATGAAATGAACGGGATCGGAGCGGTTTAAAATCACTTGCTTGAAAAGAGCACCAAAAGCAAGGATCATAAGCTACTCAAAAATACATTGGCCAAACACACTCGTGATGCCAATTCTATTCCATCATCCAATAACAAAAGAAGTAAAACTTATGCCATCCCATGCAGAATAGTTTTGACAAAATTATCTTCTAGGAAGCAGTGGATGGCCATCCAGAGGCTACCAAGTGCCAACAGAGGCAAGACAATGATTTTGACAGCTTTGTTCTTCAGCAAAGGATAGACCAAGTGGCCTGAGAGTCGACAAATTCTCGTTCATTTGGATTTACTACATCTGCATATGGCAGAAATTTAGGAGCCGGAAGGGAAGGGAGATTGCGTAAATTTGACGGAGAATGTAAGGAAAAACAAGTGAACTACAGTAATTACTCTTATCAAGGTAAAAGTAAACAGAACGAAGAAATGTAATGTGTAATTTAAACAGACCTGAACACAAAATTTTAGTGAATCAAGATTACGGAACGAGACAAGGGGGTCTCTTATCCAAATATTTTTATCCAAAACCTGGGATTGTTTGAAAGTTGTCTGACAGTTTGAGAAAGTTGTCTGTACTTCCTAATTGTCCTTGCACATCTCATCTTTGTTGATGAGTTGAATATTGAAGCTAGAGAGACATGTGAGAATAACATTTACATGTCTCAAAATAGTAGCTATGCATTCCAGTCTCCAAGGTAGAGTAGGTAGAGTAGCTAGAGTTCAGATCTCATTTGTGTAACTCAAAAAATACTGAGCAGGCGTGTGGCGTGCCTTTCAAATATCTTGAGTTCCTCTCAACACATCTAAGCTCAAATAATAAATTTACCATAATTTCTCCATATATCAAGCATTCTATCAAGAACATTTGCGCGCATATCTTTCTTACTTGCGCAGGTAACTTTCAATTACTGAACTCAATTACATTTGGAATTTTAAACCTACTCGTCTACCAGTTTTCCAATTTTAAATACATACAGAAGCAAATCAACAAAATTTGTGTGGGATTCAAATTCTGCTCGGAAGGATATGTTATGTAACAAGCTGAAGCAGCTCTTGTATGGTAACTGCATAAAGTAGGAGGGATGGGTAATTATCAAGAAAATATTGGTATAAAATAAAGCTCCACCAACAAAATGGATTTTGGGCAATCTTTAATCATGAATTCATGGTAAGGGGCTGCATAAAAGAAACATAACTGGAAAGCAATCTTACCAGTGCTTCGTTACGCTGGCTAGCAAAAGAGAAAATGTGACGGAATTATTCAGAAATGGAGCAAAGGTGGAAACTGACAACATCTGCTGCTTATTATTTGTTTCACACAGACCACGGACCTATTAGGTGAGCTATAAAGGGAAAGAACTTGATACATGTTGGGTTATCTCCAAAAAGAAGTTACTAGACAATCACCAAGTCCTCAATGGCTTAATAATAAAAATAGTAACATTATAGATGCTTGTATGCTTAACCCTTTAGGGTGCGCTTGGATTAAAAAGATTTGGAGGGAAAGGGATGGGAGGGATTTGGATAACAAATGAGGGTGAAGGATTTGAAGGGCGAAAGAAAATGAATCCCTCGATTTCCCTCCTCCAAGTCAATTTATTTCCCCTCCAACAAAGGAAATATTTGGAGGGAAATGTTCTCCTCCATTCCCCCTCCCGTTCCCTTCTCGCCCTTTCCTATCCCTCTTTCCCCCTTCCCTACCTTCCTCTCCTCTTCAGGTATCCAAACACACCAATAGGGGATGAGATAAATTCTATGATGAAACTATGAGTAAAACCAAACTCTTAAAAACTCATACTGCAAAGTTTAACCAACTCTAATTTAATATAATCTTTAATATAGAGAGACAGTTTTTTTTATAATGTTCTAAACGCTGTAAAAAAATTGACTATGGTTGCTATGCACAGCTCCTCTATCAGGAGCGGTAAACTTCTTTTCCAAATTATTTTCCCAACTTTTGAATTATTTCATAGTTGGTCATTAAAAAGGGACGGAAAATGTCTCCTATAATTACTCTTGCAACAATCAAATCCATCCAGACAGACAGACAGTGAACAGTAAAGAAACATAAAGCAGTAAACTGGTACCATGTAACAATGATTTTTCATCTCAAGAAAGCAAGTCAGAGCAAACAGATTCTAACCAACAAATGAGTAAATAAAGATGATACTACATCATATCTGTTGATGAACACAGATGCTTGCTTTCAAACAGATATTTACGTTTAGCTAAGGGGGGGGTAAGATAGTTATATGCTTCTAAGATAATACTCCGTATTTATCAGCTCCGTTTTCCATCCTCCATTAATCACCCATTTCCTCCTCTATCTTATTATTAATTGAAGCTCTATTACTCATGACTAAAATGTTTTATAATGCGTACCCATTGCCAAGTCAAATACATGAAACTAGTGTATGATTTTTGTGATAATAAGATTACCCAAACCAAAAATTTCATTAGCTAGCTAGTCACCTGAAGAATAGGAAAAATTGCAACTACGGAATATTAAAAAAAAAAAAAATATATATATATATATATATATTAGCGATTCATTCACCTGAACAATAGGAAAAAGCAGGAGACAGCGGCGGTTAAAAAGAAGGTGAAGTCCATAGAGAAAACCGGCGAGAAGACCTCTAATCCCAAAGCGATGGAGGAGCCCTGGGAAAGAGGTGGTGGAAGCGAGGGCAAAAGCGCCAAGAAAACCAGAGAAGGTGGTGGCGCAGAGGAGGAGGAAAAAGGCAAAAGAAACAAGAGGGGCGGGGGTGATAGAGGGGGGAGTGGAAGTGAAGAGGAGGCGGAGGAAGGAGAGAGCGAGGTCGGGGAGGGAAGCGGGGCGGCGGAAAGAGGGAGAGGAGAGGTTGTGGAGGGAGAGGGAGAAGAGAAGGGAGGAGAAGAGGAAGGAGAGGAGGGAGAAGAGGGTGGTGATGAAGGATGGGGATGGGGATGGGGATGGAGTGAAGAAGGGGGCCAGGAGCAGGGTTTTGGTGAAGACGAAAATGAGGGTTGATTGGATTGTCTGCCATATTAGGAAGGAGATGAACCGCTTCTGGATCATCATCTTTGGCGGCCATGCTCCTGCTGGTGATGGAGACATGCTGCTGGAATGTACAGACTCCACAGAACTGTACGGTAGAGGGAGAGAGTTTGGGAGAGGGAGTGTGACACTTGATTTATGCAGAGACTGTGTTGTGTGTAGAGGTGATCATGGGCCGGGTTTGGGGCGGGCTTCACCATAAAATTACACTCTATTTAGTTGGTCGGGTCGGGTCGGGTCGCCCCCCCCAAACGGGCCAATTTGTAAGGCTCAAGCCCAACCCGTTCGGGCTTGCGGGCTTTTCGGACCCAGTCGGGTCACAACGATTGTTCGGGATTAAGTTAAATTTTTTTTTACGTCACCTTAAAAAAATATTTATTACCACAAATTAACCGACAGTTAATCGAGTTTTTTGCTCGCAGTCGACCCGACTAATAAACAAACCCTTTTTTCACTAAAACTTACTCGAAATTAATCAGACGACTAGAGTACATAATGATATATTAATACTTCGTTTTGGTGTTGGACAATTTTTCGTATTATTATGTGTCACACTAACCTATCACAGTACAAATACACACGCGCACACGCACAAACATATATACGGTATTAGTGTCCGTGTATAATAACTATGAACACATAAAAAACATAAACTTCCATACAAAAATTGCACGACTTTTTTTTGTTAAAAAAAATTGTGATAAAAAACACATGAATTTCCACATAAAAGAAGTTTAAAAGTTTAAAAACATAAATCATATTATATTTTTTTAAAAAATTCGGGCCGGGCCGGGCCAAAATTCGGGCTTTAAGGTCGGCCCATACCAGACCCAAAATTTGTATCGGGCTAAGATCGGGTCGGGCTTCGGGCTTTTTTGGGCCAACACGATGGCCCAAGCCCTTGAAAAAATCGGGCCGGGTCGGCTTGGGCCGTCGGGCTTGGACCATTTGATCAGCTCTAGTGATTAGTCACCGTCATTTATTCAATCTAGAAATTTTGAGTAAAGAACTTTTTTTTTTTATCGGGTCTTATATGAGATTTACATTTCACATTGGCATTTGGCACTCATATGAGATTTATATTTTTCCATTCATTGTTTAGGTGACCTATCATGTAATAGTAATAGTGTTAGGCGGAAAAATGGATGAAGGAGCACTTTATAAGTCATCATTTTTCTAGTTTTCTCTATCCGTGAAACGATTGACTAGCACATGTAGCTTGTGCTATCCATCTCCTAGTCCTAAGATTATGTTTATCCTTAAACTTATCTTTTTTTCTCAAACTCACTTTCCATTCTTCAGACTCAAAGTCAGACTCCCTACAAAACTACACTTTATTTACAGACTCATCTCATACTTTCTCACCTCACATATCTTATTTTATAGTCCCTCCGAGTTTCTAACGTTGCCCCATTTTCCTTTTTGAGCTGAGTTCAATCTTTTACCCACTTTCCATTTTAGGCCATAAATATGTGGTTCACATTCACCACCCATTTATCTCTCCCCTTCTTCTTTTTTTAACCACTCATTTTCCATTCCTTATTTTCCACCCAAAAAAGAAACGGGGCAATCATAGGAACTCGGAGGGAGTATTATTTTTTTATTCATCTCCCCTTAACCTTTTACCTACCTTATTTTATTTTATTATTTCATTTCACCTCAACTTTCTACCAACTTTTTTTTATTTTTTTATTTACCTCAATATATACGTTTATCTTATAAATCGAATAATTATAATTAAATAATTAATTGTTAAATAAATCTTGTGACATACAAATAATTTTATTTTCAAGTGGTCATTATTAAAGGTGGCAATCGGGCGGGTGGATCGAGTTCGGGTTGGTTGTCGGTAGACCTGACAAACAAGTCAACCGGATCGGGTTTGGGTCAGGTGAGTTTCGCGTTGACTTTGGGTCGGGCCAAATCATTTCGGGTTTGCTATTTTCATCTTTTTCAGGGATATCGACTCGTTTTTTATAACAATAGTCGGGTGAATTTCGAGTTAGCTCGGGTCAATTCAGGTTACGAGTCAACCTCGAATCTTTAGTTTGGATATCAGATCGGGTTCGGGTTGGCTTATTCGGGTTGGGTCGTTCGGGTCGAGCCAGTTTTGTCATGTCTAGTTGTCGGGTCTGGGTCAGATGCGGATCATTTTCGGGTCGGATCGTTGGTTCGTGTCGGGTTTGATCATGTTCAGGTCGAACTAGGTTTTGTTTGATTTGGTCGGGTATAACCATCCATTCATTATCCGTTTTTATTACTACGTGCCTTATTATTTATCATTTATTATACGAATTTGGTTTTAATTTTATCATCTATACAACTATATGATGTAATACAAAATAAAAATAATAATAATAATAATAATAATAATAATAATAATAATAATAATAATAAAAGTTTACTTGTTACAAAAAAAATTAATTATTATTGTAACAACAAATAATAATAATAATAATAATAATAATAATAAATAATAATAATAATAATAATAATAATAAATAATAATGTTAATTATTGTTTCAAAAATATTAATTATTATTATTATTATTATTATTATTATTATTATTTTAATAAAAATATTTTATAATAATAATAATAATAATATTTATAACAATAACAATAGTAATAGTAATAGTAATAATTAATAATAATATTAATTATTAATAATATTACAATAATACTAATATTAATATTAGTAATCAATATTAATATTTAATAGTAATAATATTAATAACAATAACAATAAAAAAATATTAATTATTATAAAAATGTCATTAATTTTAATATTTAATATTAATAATAATAATAATATTAATTATTGTTATTATTATTATTAAACTGAACTGAATACACGAAGACTGAAGATGAGTAACTTGTCTAAAATGAACAACACAGGTCTGAGGATGAGTCTTTGAAATCCAAGACTCAACTTCAGACTTATATGAGTCTCAGACCGTCTCAACCACTTTAACCAGACATGAGTCTCAGACTCAAAAAATCTGAGCCGACTCAATAAATGTGAGTCTCAGACTCATACTCAAACTCCACTCCCTTTAAACATAGCCTAACACCTTTTAGTATATAAAGGATTACAGTTACAAATTTACAATGCAGGCTTAATGTAGAAATACTCGTTTAATTCGTACATTCTTTCTCATTGCTCGTGTCTCTCTTTATCATCTTATCGTTAAAATTCAATTTTTTTTCAACGACATAAGCACTTAATCACATTACAATACAGGGACAGAGGATTTGAACCTACGACCTATTGTCGGAACCAATAGGCTAGGAAATACAGTAGAATCGGATTCGATAGCACGATATTTCACACTTTAGTCATTAACGAAGCATCAACTTTTCGGTTTTCTTGCCCTCGTACATTCTACTTCTCAAAATGGAAAATTCGAACGTAGAATGAACATGGTAATTTAGACATCGGCCAAACTCGCGTTGCTCACTCATCTACGATGCTACACTCGCTAGCTCGCTCGTTCCAGCATCATACTCATGAAATAGTTTTAAATGTATCTTTAGAAACATAGTCGCGGAAAGACCTGAGGATGGAGCATACAGCTAAAGATGGAGAAAAAAAAAAGTGAGTGAAGCTAAGTTGAGAAACTTATTGTGAAATGTACAGTAACGTAGTTGGATAATCACGTACAGCCCTTTAAATTACCTGCAGTAGTATAATTTTATAAGATATATGGAGTACGTACGTACCATATAGTTTATGGGAATTTTGTTTTGAGGTTACGAAGAAAACTTAAAACAAACAGATAGAACATTTTCTCCCAACCATACAACAGAAGGTAGATAGATTCATTCTGTCTCATCGGACGGACAGAAAATCGTATTAAAAGAGACTCCTCGCGTCACAGCAAACTAATGCAATGAATGAAGATGAGATCAGAGCGGCGCTAGCTAGATAGTAGTGTGTGAAGAAAGAGGCGATATTGAGAGAGGCTTTCCGCGTCCCATAGTGAAGCCTTTGGAACCGTCAGGCATTCTTGGCGCCTTGTTGATCGGTTTGGGAGATACATTATTGGACTGCAGGTGGAAAGGGCTTCCACCCAGCTTTGTAGGCGATACCAATAACCCCCGACCACTGTGACTTTTCTTCAGTTTCTCGCCTACGCGTATGGACACCTTTCTTGACCCCCCACTGTCCTCTTCTCCCTGTCAAAAGTTTTTCCAAATGTCACCAAAAAATTTAAAGAGTTGGTTGTATGTTTTTGAATTAATACTCCTACTGGCTACTTACGATGATCTTGTCGCTGAAAAATTCTGCACCATTTGGCTGCTGTGAACTTTCTTCTGGCCATTCATCTTCGTCATCAGTGAGAATGTCGAAGTCTGATTTCCTACCTTTCAACACGGACTTGGGCTGAAACGACGAGGAGGATAAGAGTAAATAACGATGACAGTACAGGTGAGTGGAACAGAATAACTGCAGTTTGATTAATTAATTACCGTGCGTCTCAGCATCACCCTCACACGCATCCCTTTTCTCCAGTCTCTTTGGTCATTCAAGGCTTCAGCCTGTGGGATTACATCTGCCAATTCAGTATACAAGACACTGTAATGCAATGAATGAAAGCAGAAGCTGTTCTTAAGATGCTTACCGCTTTTTCTGCAATGTCCGGATTTTCATATTCGACAAGTGCATGAACCTGTGGCAGTTTTAACAGACGGGATTACATTAGATCAGATTAGACTATCATGTTGTCGGTTGTTAATGAAGTGTCAGTGTACCTTGTTACTAACGACAACTTCATTTTTGGAACGACAAGAAGGACTGAGTTCCGGTGGATGACATAGCCTGATAGCCTTGACACTGTCCAGTTCAATAATGTAGTAGCGTGATGAAAAACGTGGGAATAGAGAAAAGAGAAAAGAGAAACGGGTGTGGCACAGAATGTACCTGCCAACAACGCTAAATATTTTCTGGAGATTCTGGTAAGAGTGATCCTCAGGGAGATTCTCGACAATGACAGTACGACCCTGCAAGTCTTCTTTGTAATTTTCAGTAAACGGCCTTCTTCTTTTCACTTTCTTGCCATCCTTACTCACCACCTTGGAAGTGGAACCTCAACAAGTCAGAACAAAATTAAAGAAGCTAAGATCATCGTAACACAAAATGAAACAAACTGAACAGCCGTTACTACTCACTAGTTTGGTAGACGAACGCAGAGCTTGAACAAGCAAAGAGTGATCAGTCACCATCGTCTTAATCTTCTTCATAGACGCAATCACCGAAATAGGAACTATCATTAAAACAAATTAAAAGGGGTCATCAAACAAATCGGATACTATAACAAACAAAGAATGTAAGTAGCCTGCAGGTGGGATCATACATACCGTAACCCTGGGGATCTTTACTGACATGTTTAGCCATGGTATCATTAGCCAATAAACTCAAGTCGCTAAACAGGTACTCAACCTGTTTGACGATCTTGAGTTGGACGACGTGGAAGTTAGGGGGAAAGGAATGAGGGGAAAGGGAGGGGGAGGAGCAGGAGGAGGAGGAGGAAGGGGACGAGGAGGGGGAAGGCGGAGAAAGGTGATGTTGAGAAAGTTGATGATGATCAGCAGTCCCATAAAACCAGTCAGGGGGATTCGACACCCCATCGAAGTAGAAATACATGGAATTATTAAGAAGACGATGTGATGTCGGAATGAATTCAGGGGCATCTGCATTCAGTTGCAGTCCCCCTGATTTACTTCTCCTTATTTCTTGATCTTCTCCATTTCTGTCTCCCATTTCTTCTTTTATGTTTTTCTTTTATTTTTATTTTGGTTAAATTTTATTTGATTAATAATTCTTGTGTTTACCAATAATCATCATCATCATCTAATGTGTTGTTCTTCAGCAAAACACCTTTAACTTCTGTCACATTCACATTTCCTAACTGTTTTTCCCAACTTTCCTGCCTTCTTCTTCTCCCTCCCTCTCATTTCCCTTTTTCCTCCTCTTTTTTTGGACTTCCTTCCAACTATACCTTTCTTCATTATTTTTCCTAATCATTTTCTCCAATTTTGTTATTCTTCACAAAAAAAATTATTATACTAAATATCACGTCGTACACAACATGATCGTGTCAAGTTCAACCCTAATACAAAATGGTCCATATTCGTATCTCACCTATGTATATATATAGGGCAAATATCAAAGGTCGAGAATGTGTAAGGATTTTTTTTTTTTTTTGCCAACAAAGACGAGAACTTAACAGTCCCTAACATGAGACTGTATTGATCGAGTTGATGAGTATTCGATCACATACAGGATACACCATGTATTATGATGTTATTATTGCAAGTTTAGATGCCCTATACAAAAGGAATAATGGGTTTCTACATCCATTATATATTCTTCACTCACATGTTTTTCACTGTAACAGCTATATATTGCAGTAGTACAAGATGGGCCTTAGCTCAAGTCTTTCAGTGTCCTCCATTATTAGCCTTCCTGAGAGTGACTTGTTTGTCATGACTCATGAACTGTATGTACTACAAATACACCCTTAGCTTGTCAATGACCGAAACATGCTTAAGATCAGATGACTACTGCATTTAGATTCCATGAACATCATCTTTTGTTGTAGGATGATGTTGCATGACTCAAAAATGAGAAGCAGACAAATGGGTGGGCGTAGCAACAACCAGACAATTAGATTCCTGGAGGTTGATACTTTAAGCCCTTTACTAATTATAAACATGATTATTGATTAACGAGCTAATTACTCTGATGAATCTCGAGATTACGCCAGCCACCATTATTTGAAGGAAAGATACGAAAAATTATGAGACTCATCAATAGATAGAGAAAACTAGTACTACTGCTACTCCGGCAAAATTGAGGTCATCCGATCCTCCAGTCTCCACCTAGCTCCGGCTGTTAGATTGCACCCTCTAATGGGTTTGGGATTTGTCGTCATCTTCTTCTTCTTCATCATCCTCCATACTATCTGCCGCGGTTGTTGAGACAGACAGCTGAAGTGGCCCCTGAGGCGACATTGCAGCTGACTTGTTGGTGGGTATTCGACGAGTATGGAGCCTGTATTTCTGTGTGCAGATCGAAAGAGCAGGATGATGATGTTATTATTTATTGCATTATTGTTTCTTGTGAAAATACATAATCTGAATTGAGAAACAAACCCACTTGCAGATGGCTCTTCACTTCGTCATTAGTAAGACCATCAACTCCCATCAGCTCCCGAATTTGTTTAGGAGTCGCCACTGCAATCACATGGACATGAAAACCTCGTAAAACGAACCAGCACCAGCACATTACAGCATGAAATCTGAGATGGTGGATTATACTCTTACAGAAGTAAGAAAAGGATAGAAATTTGATCCAAAAAGTACATACCTTGTGGTCCACCAAGCTGTGTCAAAGCGTCGACAAATCTGCGGTGCAATTCAGCAGACCAACACCTCCTCTGCTTTCGAGCAGTGGAGACGAGAGATGAACTATGTCTATGTGCCTTATGAATGGAGATCTCCCCAAGTACGTCGTTTGCATCCTCATCCTCCTTTTCTGGCATCCTTAACGAAATTCCTCCCTGCAAATCAAATCAAATCAAATATCAGCATGCTATTATTTCAGATGGAAGTCTTCTTTCTAACAAGAGCAATAGGCCGAGTAGGAGAGAGAATTTTACCATGGAAGAAAGCGTGTGCGTATCGCGTTTTTTGGGTGGGATTGCAGTGTGAGCAGTGGCATTGCAGGTAGAAGGTAAATGATCAGCATTCCAGAGCTGAACCGAGCTCATCCACGTCTTCTTGTCTCTCCGAAAATCCTCGCCTTCAACATCAGTATCATCCACCTTTTTTACTATCTCCGTGTTTTCGACATCTGATTCTTTCTTCAAGGGGATAAACTCTTCCAACACTGCTACTGGTTGAGGTTGACAACCATCTCTGCTTCTTATTGTGTACTTTGATGTCTCCTTCTTTAAAAACTGGATTACTGCATCAAATCCTCACTTGTCACTTCTCACTCTAACAAACAAATAACTACCCACCCCACCCCACCCCACCCCACCCCCTTAGTGGATTACTGCATACTTTAAAAAACGTAAAGAAATGACTGAGACGAGGGAGGACGGACCGTCATTCAAGAGAGGCATGGAGAGAGGGAGATGGGCATGGAATAGTTGAAGATAGGAAAACTCAGCTTCGAGTCGGGCGACAAAGTCATGACATTTGTCATGTCTGTGGGATACATCAGTGATCATGGAAACATGTTTTAGAAACCTGTCAAGGGTTTCAGGAAGAAAGCTGGAACTAACTTCTTCTCCTTCACACATCATCAAACCCATTCTTGTAGATTCCTTCACCTGCAGTTCTTGTTGTTGTTGTTGTTGTTGTTGTTGTTGTTGTTGGTTGGTTTTAACTTTTGAGAGGGGAATCATGAAACAGAAGAAGACAGAGAAAAGAGGATGGAGGGTGTGGGGATTGGGGGTTTTGAGTATTGAAGCCTAAGCTGGAAAGTGGAGATTATTATATCAACAGTCAAGATTCTGTTTTGTTCTACATCCTCGATTTTTCACACTATTTTTACGCTGCTCTCCTCTTTCTTTTGTTTTTAACTCCCACTAATCAGAATCAATCTTCCACATATACTCTTATTAAACCGTCTCTCGGTAGACCTATCCTACCTGATTCTTTGATAATCGTATACAGTACTCAATTTTATAATTTGTTCATGATGTTAGAATTTTCAATTGATATAATAGTTTAACTTAAAAAGATTAATGAATCTATATATATAAGGAATATAAGTTAACGGTGTCGAAAATGTTGTACTCCCTCCATTTCATTGAAAGGTTCCACTTAAAAATGGGCACATTTTTTAAGGATAATAATAAAATATTCAAAAGTAGAGAGAGTGTAAAGTAGGTGAGCCACCTAGGTAAGAGTGAAGAGTTATACAAAAAAAAGTGGAATCTATCAAAGAAATTTACAAAAAAAAAGAAAAGTGGAAGCTTTCAATGAAACGGAGGGAGTATTTTTTAGTGGTCAAAACAATAAACAATAGTGATATGAATAATAGATACTACTAAAGGTTTGAATTTTCACTAAACCCGTGGGGCATTTGTGCCTCAATTTACATTTACAAACATCAAGTTACTAAGTATGAACGTAATATAAATTCAATATTCCAAGGTATAGAAAAGATGCTACTGAGTACTGTATGTAATTGATATTGAATATATTTAAAATAAATTTTCACTTTCACTTTTAACATTTTTTTCCCTTTCTTTTCTCCTTCTTTTCTCTGAAATTTTCTTTGTTTCTTTCCGATACAGAATATAAGGGTAATATGGTGTAGATAAGAAAAGATACAAGGGTAGGGTAATGGCGGTATAGGCATGAAGTTTCATGTTTGCAAGTAGAGTAATAAAAATGTTGGAGGACCTAAACAACACAAATTCTTGTTTGTGACGAGATTATCCGTCATATTATTATGACGGATCAAATAACACCCATTTAGATCACATGTAAAATGTCAATGTTTTGTCCTTACCTAGCTACCATTATAAGAGTATGACGGATAGATCCGTCATAAGGGAGACTAACGAGTGTAACGACCTAAATAATGGTATCTATATCTTGATAGATCCAAAAGGCAAGGGGTGGAAGTAGGAAGTAGGAAGTAGGGAGTAGTGTAAGGGAAGGGAAGGGAAGGGAAGTGATGGACGTGGACACAGAAGAATGCAAAGATGCATTTGGAGGGATTAGGTTAGTAGGTGTGTATTAGAATATAATAGTATGAGATGAGATGCCCTCCCTTTGAAGCTAAATTTAGTAAAAGTAGCCAATCATTCAAGGACAAACCTTGAGAATCTATCCTGTTGTTTGAGTATTGGTTGCTTATACAAGAATGAAATCATTAAACTAAAATAAGTGGCCGCATGCTTCCTCCACTCATTCACAAACCCCCCACTCTACTTAACAAATTACTACTGTATGTCGGGATTCGAACTAAACACCTATTGTTTTGGATACTCCGTCTCACCATTAGACTAAGACATCTTCATTTCTTCGGTATTTCTCACAATCAACTTTGTTACTTGCTTCACCAGTTGCACATTTTATACATGTACAAGTGTAGAACCCATTGCTTCTCAATTGGATGCCCTAATTACATCACCATTTATAGGCAGGCCACCATCTTGAATTAGTACTCTTCTGATTCTATTTCAGTAGGAATCCAAGGCTAATAAATGAATACTCCTATATGAGTACTAAAAAGATGTGCATACATATTGGATGAATAGATACCCTTCACATTTTGGCACTGCATCTGTTCTTGTACATGCTCACAAGTTCAGCATTGTACCAACACGTGTGATTTGGGTTCCGAAACTTGTGACTTGTCCATGTTCATCAGAAGTTCAAGGCTGAGAAAAGAGGGAGTGAGTGTTTGAGTAGACTCGGACAGGAAGAGAAGCAAAAAAACTGGTAGATAGGAAAAATGAGTCACCTAGGTAGCAGTTGCAGACTTCAGCCCTGGCAGGAGGTGCAGCGGTGAGGTACATCAAAGATATTCTAAGCGCCCCTGAGACCGAAATGAGGAAATGTACTGTGTGCGACTTTATCCTTTTCTCGGAAAGAACCTTGAATGCAAACACAGAACAGCGTCAATCAACCGCAACTCAGGTTTAGAAAATACAAAACAAGTACTAGTGAGAATGATGGATGTTACTCAAGAGTCCAGATTATACGCCTTTTCTTTCCAGAACGGTCACACTTTTAAGTTTCAAACTTTTAATGCAAGTCAATTGCCAGCATTCAGTTACTCTCTTGGTCTGAGTATCAACTTAGGTGAACAGACAACATAATGGTATCTGGCATGCCAGTAAGGTCTATGAACCCCCATTTAAAACAGGTCATGTTTCTAGCTCACGGACTTTTTTTGGATTTCTTCCAGAGTGCAGCACAGAAATGGAAACATTATACTCACAAACTTTATTAGTTTGTTTTACTGATAACAGCAAGTACCTTGCATAAGCAATGATGAACATTTGGAAATAGCATTAGCAATGATGGAGTCCAATATGTGTGTGAATGTGTAACAGCTGTGCATAGATATTACGATCCCATCCAAGCATTTACAAACCATCACTGCTGTAAAAATCTTGAGAATCTGGCTCCTCACTGTAATTAGAGTACGATTCACTACTAAGCAGAACACTTGAGGTTTTGGCTGCTCTATTTCCCAAACGCTGATTATCAGCGGCTAGGATGTTTTGTAGGTCGTGTAAGATATATGGCTCGATCAGTCTCCAAAAGCAAGTTGAATTGCTTTCTGTAAACCCCACCCAGAACACCTTACCCTTCTGCTTTACCTTGAACTCCAACGACTTTGATTTCAGTGCTTTAAAGACTCTCTCCACATCACCTTCATTTCCTTGTAATTTGAGTAACATATTTCCAGTAGATGTTCTGTAACCACTATACATGAACCAGTAAGCAAGAGCTTGAGGTGACAACCATCGATGAATCAATTTAGGAATGCTTCGTCTGCCATTTGACCAGAACTGATCAGCATAGAAAGCAAAAAACGTATGTGGGATCGTCAAAAACTTTGAAGGAATATTATCAGGATCATCTCTTGCAGAGTTTAAAGGCTGCAGCCACTCGCGGAACTTGTTATATAAATGCCTTTTCAGGACAGAATGAATACCACAATTGTCTTTGAACTCGAAACGTAGAAAAGGCTTCTTCTTGTCCTCCCCATACTCAACTTGCAAGCCACCGAGCAGCAAACCCACTAAAATATCTCTTTGTCCTGGTGTAAGTTTCAAGATTGCAGATTTCTGAATAACCATTTTGTTGTACTTAAAAACCGACTCCAGCTTCTCCATTAATGATGGCTCTACCTCATAGCTATGCCCGCGCATGAAGCCATATAGCTTTTCAGCTTTCGCACGATCTCCGTAATGTAGATACCCGTTCAAAAGGATAGTACAAGATCTGGAGCTCACACCAACATCTTCATTCTCGACCATCTGGCTGAATATGCTTTCAGCCTTGACAATACTGCCTGCTTGTACTAATGACTCCAAGTAGATACTATAGACAGTTCGATTGGGGCGGCATCTCTGAAGGCACTCAAAGAAAGTTGACTCGACTTTATCATGTAAGCTTAATTTGAAGTACATATTTAACAGATCCAGAAAACTCGAGATAAGAGGCTTCAGACCGCTTTCAATGAGCTCATTCATGAGAGATTCTGCAAGCTCCACCTCTTGAGCACTGCACATAATCTCTATGATTGTATGGTATGCCACAACATTGACCTGTTCCAATTGCTCTTGCATTTCTCTAAAAATCTCCAACGACCTCTCAATATCCCCAACCTTAGCATAGACTTCCATTCTGTATACATATGCTTGATAAGGTAGGCCACCCTCACACTTGAGAAGCTTGCCCCAAGTCCGCTCTGCGTCAACCAAATCGCCTTCTTTAGAGCAAGCCCTCAAAACGGACAACAGTACATCTCTACTTTCCTTAAATCCCTGCTGATGCATCTCTTGCAGAAGATACTTCATTCGCTCTTTATCTACAGAGTCCTGATAACTATGAAGCCAAAGGAGGCCACCGTAGATATCCTTGTGTACCTCGAATCCACACGTAGCCACATTATGGAAAACAAACTCGGCCTGTTTAAGATACTGTTTAGCAGAGTTAGCAGGTTTGCCAACAATAGCCCTGAAAAGACTATTGTGCAGGCTAAGGCGAGGCCGGTAAGCTCCTAAATGAATCATTTGGCTGTAAATTTCACATGCTTGGTCAAGGCAGTCTCCGCCCGGGTCACTAAGATAAGCAACAATCAAAATGTGGAAAGTTGATTCACTAGGGACCCGTCCCTGATTGATAATGTCATCAAATATCTCTCGACACTTACCAACCTTTCTCTCCCTGCCAATGTAATCAGCAAGCTTGGTAGCCAGAGCAAAATCAAATCGAAACCAGTGTTGTTGGGTCATCCACTTGTAAACCTACATCGTAAATCAAATCAAACCAAGAGAACTGCAATCAATCAGGGGAAGGGATCCTTTGAATGCAATCATGAGCATTTTAAGTCACTCATCAATCAATGATTACATATGTGAACACATCCCGTCACTCAAGATTCCTTTGAATGTAAAGTGTAGAAAATACAAGGTGTCACCCATACAAAAGCATGTCACAAAATCGTACAAGGCCCTCTACTGTTCTTTTGGAGGACTGAAGTAGGCTGAACTCAACTGAATTAAAGTGATGTAAGCTCCTCTGGCTAAACTGAACTAAAATGGTCTGAACTCAACTGAAGTGAGTCGAAAAGAACATGGCCTAACACTTGATGCACCCAGTCCAAAGTGGGGGGTTAACTAAACTAAAGTGACTCGAAATGAGCTTGACTCAACATAAGTGGACTAAACTTGAAGTGAGCTAAACTGGCCGAGACGAAATGAATCTAATGGAGCTTAACTGAACTGAATTAAGCTGAAAATAAGTCATTAGCATAAGTATGGAGAAGGCGAGAAGCACCATTGTTGTTGTAAAGAAGAAACTGCTAAAGTGAGCATCTTTGTCACATTAACAAAAATCAAACAGGCAAGAATATTAAGAAGAAAGATCAATAATTTCTACTACTACTTATTTGTTGACGGGATTTGAACTCAGGTTATGAATATCGCCTAATGACTTTACGAACTGAACTAGCCGAAATCATAATTGATATCTGGGCATATAAATCAGAATTACCGAGAAGGCGGACTCGTTATGACGAATGCGCAAACAATGAAGCGCAACATAAGAAGCATCAGGTTGGCGCATCCACTTCTTGTGTGCAGAAAGGAGACGGAAGATGGTGGGGGATTTTTGAGAAGGCAACTCCTTGCAAAGCCAGGCAAGCTTAGAACGCCGCCAATTCTCAGGCAATTCCTCAAGTTCTATAATATTATTCATCTCCAAATCGGGGGTCTTGAACTGAAGCCTTCGCATTTCAAACGAGTCCACTTCAAGTTCGTTCCTGTACCCGACCTCGACGGCTGTATCAATGGCTTCCGCATGTGTGCAACTGCAGCGTAGTAGTGGTAGGGGTGTTGGTGAAGTGGGTTTTGAAAGGGTAGGAGTAGAATTTAGGGGGAAAGAGTGAAATGGGGTGAAGGTGAGGGCGGAGAGCAGGTGGTGAAGGTGAATGCTGCTGCTTACTGCTTCCATCTTTCAGGGAATTTTGATCTTCTGGTGGATAATGATTAACCAGGCAAGGTCATAATGATAAGAGAACATTATCGACTGCAATGATTTTACCGTCTCATACAAGAATTTGATAATTTCTGAGCTTTATGATAAAATTTTAGAAAATTTATAATTGATACGATACTTTGTCATTTACAAGCTAAACCTAAAACGGTTTCAAGTCTCATCATTCACGACACTTTGCCATTCAAATGACTTAATACAATAAGAGTCATAATTTGATGCTTGTAACAGTTATAAGTGTGCAAAAAACAATTGAAAACATGTCAAAACAATATACGGAGTAAATGATTATCAACAAGGAAATAAATCAAAACAATACGAAGAATCGAGAAAGCTTCAACAAACATGCATATAGTGATTAATGAATAAAGAAAAGATGGTATTAGGGATCAGCGATGGAATATTGTGTTGATGGAATTGTTAATTAATTAGGTTTTTCATAGAGGAGAAGAAAGACCGTTTCTTTTATGCATGAGAAAGAACTTGAAGGAGGTTGGGTTTTGTTTTCTTGCGGTAAGTATAATTAGGGTAAAAAGAGTCTACGCTTGTAAAAGTGTCGACCTTAAAGTGGGATAATAAGGGATTTGTAGTAGTAACGGTTAGAAGTGCGCAAAACACAAGTGTGCTATAAAACGTGTCCCAACAAGTGTACAAAAGACATAAAATGACCGTTCGATTGGTTTTAAGTTTAAGAAGTTGATCTTAAATCGGAATTTGCTATAAAAATAAGAGACAACCCATCTTCAGTAGTGATCCAATGACGTAATTTGAAGGTATTATTAGTTTACTTGCAAATCATTTATCATATTTTGGTATGTTACAGAGCTCTATTAGGCCCTCTTCTTTTCGGCTTAATTTCAGCCCGTTTCAAACCAGCTCAGCTTTTATCAGCTCTTATCAGCTCAGCTTCAATATTTTTCTTAAAATTATTAGATAATTTATATAAAAAATTATTAGTTTCAGCTTCTATAAATTCAGCTCAGGTTCTATCAGACCAGTCCAGCTCCTATCAGACCAGCTCAGCTCAGCCTTGTTTCAGCCGAAAAGAACCGGGCCTTAATTATGGAGTATCATACTACGAGTATGATTTAGCAGTTTCTTGTGGTATAAATTCCGGCATTGATTGAAATTTAATTGGAAACAAAATTAACTTAAAAAAAAAATATTTTGGGACGAAGACAATTGTCACGACAGAATTTCATAATGTTACGTAATAGGTAAGTTAAATATTCAATCTAAATCGTTCAAACCAATCCTACATAAAGGAATTCTCGAACTCGGTATATTTTGGTCTGGATGAAGTAACAAGTCTGGTGACTTAATTGTGTAGAGTGGTAGAGAGCGTGCAACTAAGGAAGATGCGACTGAAACCACACATCAAAAATAAACCCCAGACACTCACACTCACACCCCCATCCCCATGGAAACTAACATTCCAGGCCAAAGCAACGGAACTGTACTTCAAATTCAAATTCAAATTCAAATTCAAATTCAAGGCGAATTCGTTGTTCAATCTCCAAGCACGCTTCTTGCCCTCTTCCTCTTTCTCTTTAATTGCCAATCTCAACCTCCATCAATGGCGTCTAACCTTCATCCTCTCAAACCCGTCATCAAAAAATCACACAGTCAAATCCAGATTTCTTGGTATCTTGCGTAAATTAAGAAGACGCTTTAATAATAAGCCAAACAAAGAGGTCTTCAAGTTGCAGCAACTTAATCGAAAGACGGTTATCCTCGCTGCTGCTGCTGCTGCTGCTGCTGCATTCTTCTTTTATCCTTTGCTTAAGAATCTTGGTTTTGATGAAGATACATTATTTAGATTTGTCGACAAAGTTTTGAGCTTTGCTCTTGGTTGATTCGATCAGTCCACATTTCTGTAATTGTGGTCATAACTTTTATAGCTTTTCCATGTTGTAAAACCGTAGTATTTTATTTGGCAATCTGATGATCAAGTTTCGATCTTACGAGAGTTGCTATCCATCTTCTCCTCTCCCATCGGATCTTAATAATACAGTGGATAAATTAATCGTTATTTGAGCGAGCAACTTTTGGATTTGGATTTGAGTAACTTAATGAGAGACCGTCCGTCTATTCAACCTTATAAGTAGTCTTGTGTTATCTGGGTTGTTTGACACAAATTGGTTTGTTTCCCTCGCCAACTGTAATGCCAAATTACAGTATAGCCAGCAGTCTATGCTGAATGCAGTAGTTTAATCTTGGGAGCTCTACCAGCAGCACCGCGACTATATTCTTTGGTAGGATATGCCTATAAGCATCTATACTCCCCCTGGCATGGTCGAGTTCATCTTGAATCTGTTTTCGGCCGAGCTTAATGCAATGCCAACTTTGCAATATGAAGATGCAAGCAACTGCCGAGTATGTAACAAAAACAGTACAGTTGGACTGATCTTAAAACCGTTTTACTATGACTATCTCATCCAAGATAACCTCTAGATTACTATACTAGAGATGCATAACAAGACTGGTTCTAAATTATACGGAGTAATTACTACTTTGGTCATCTTAACTTTGTAAAGTTGGCGAAAATTGACAGGAATTGGCCTCTAAGCCCCACCCGCGTCTCCCAAAATTTGGTCACGGAATTGCTCTTTATAAAAGGAAAATTAAACCAGGCAATTGACCAAACCGTGTTTACGGGTTCCGACCAGGCGATTAGAGTTGGCCAATCGGGTCTGAGGTACGGTGGCGGCCCAACCTTATTACGTTTCTTCTAATTTCTTTGTAATATGCTACCCAGTATACGGCAGTACCCATTCATCTTGGTATTAAAGAACTCCTTCTGTCTGGTTCATTTGTTTGTCTATAATTAAAATATTATTCAAAAAGTCACAATCTATATATATATCAATTCAATGCATCCACCGCTAATATGGCAGCGTGGATGCATCTCTTCGCTGACATGGCGGCTTTACATGCATATATTATATATGGAAAGAAAATTGTACTATAGTATTTAAAACATCCTACTATAATATATAGATATCATCCATACGAGTATTTATATGCATAATCTGTATTCATATTATACGAGTACTCATACGAGTATAATTATATAATTATTCATATAAAATATAAAATTTATGATAAATTATTATTAATTTAAAATCCTATTTAACATCTCTATATTACTAAAAAAACATAATTGGTAATTGTTAATCATTTTACATATATACGTTTTCAACTTAATCCATTTTATGTAACATTTACATCATTTATTTAATTTTATTATTCATATAATATATACTCCAACATTTACGTTAAAGTATTAGTGTTAATTTTAACATTTCAAATTTCACATTATTAGAAATATTAAATATATTTAAAAAAACATAATATTAATATTTTGTTTGATAAATATTTAATATTAAATATATTAATATTAATATATTGAAGATCGTAAAAAGTAATATTTTGAAGCATCGATATATTATTTAGCACAGATAATATTCCCACTTAATATTCTTACTCTATACGAAATACATAAAAGATTATATAGTTTATCGATTAGATAAAAATAAAGTACATTTCGAACGTAAAGTTTTTTTTTTATAATTATGCTTATTTAGATTAATTGACTCACCATTTATATATTTTTATAACATTTATGAGGCTTAATAGTACTCCCTCCGTTCCATTTGATTCCATACGTTTTTCTTTTACATCCGTTCCATTTAATTCTATATTTCCTTATTTGGTCATCCATTTGGTTAGTAAATGACAACTTTACCCAATATTTGGAGTGAGAAATTTGGTGGAGCAAAAGTAGTTCAAGGGTAAAATAGTAGCTTCAACAAAAAAAATAGAGTACATCTTTCCAACACCACCTAAATTTTTGTGCTAAAAGCAAATGTATGGTATCATATGAAACGACCTCGCACTGAAGACTCGAGTTTGATCTATAATCCGAATTGATTCGACCTAACCCAAAACTAGCGTGATTGCTATCATAGCAGTGAAGTCAATTTCGTTCAGAATATTCATGATATTTATCTGAAATCAAGATTATGAACCGTTCAACCATAATATTCCAATGCTTACTTATTTATAATAATAATGAAATTTGCAAATATCCTTATCAATCATGTATATATTCGGTCTTATAAAGAGTTTAAATTGAAAAATATTTTAAATATGCGAAATTAGGATAAAAATATCCCATATCATAGTTGCAGTAAAAATAGCATGTTACCTACATTAAAAAGAAAGAAAAATAACTAAGAAATATAGACTTATCAAAAATGATTTAATGGTAAGATCAATACCGTCAATTAACGTTATTTAACTGAACTCATTAACATCACGGTAAAGTGTCTGAAAATTAACATTAGTTATCGTGTTTTAACCCCTCAACAAATAAAGTTGGATCGTAATATGTAAATCTATCAAACGGGTCCAACGGGTCGGGTCATGGGTCGGGTCATCGGACTGGGTCCAAATACGGGCCGAGAAGTTATATATCGAATTACACGGGTCGCGGGTCGGGTTAGAGTTAGAAATAGTTTCGAACGCCTTTATTTTTTACCAACTTTTTAAATCCAACAGAAATATTTTTAATATTACATTTTTATTAATTTTAATAGTATTATTATTATTATTATTATTATTATTATTATTTTATTTTTTTTTTATTATTATTATTATTATTATTATTTATAATCTCTAATAATAATGTTTATATTTTTAAAAAATATTAAATCCAAATTTTAAAATTATTTCAGTATTAGATGATAAAAAAATTTGTATTAAATTGAAAATTTTGTAATTTAAAATATTAAAATCTTAATTATAAATCGAAATATAATACTTAAATATAAACATTTTATTAATTTTAATAATTCTCATTGACCGAACAGGTTGGGTCGGGTTTTGACCCTAAATTAACGGATCATTTTGGGTTCGGGTCAAACGGGTTGCTGGTCAAAAAAATGAGTTCATGACCTTAAAAAGGGAATCATTTTTTTTTTCTTTTATCTAAATTTTGGGAGTGATAATTTAATATTAAAAATTTACTTTTTGGACTTAAAAGTAGTTGGGGTCATACGGGCTGAGTTCAAATACGGGTCGGTACAAATATATAATTAAGATTATACGGGTCACAGGTTGAGTTAAGGTCATAAATAGTTTGGAACGCCTATATTTTTTTTACTAACCTTCTAAGTCGAATAAAATTATTTTTAATATTACATTTTTTATTTATTTTAATAGTATTATTATTATACTCTTTAATAAATGTTTATATTTTAAAAAATATTAAATTTAAATTTTAAAACTATTTTAGTATCAAGTGATAAAAAAAGTTGTATTAAGTTGAATATTTTTAATTTTGTTTATATTAAAATTTAAATTATAAATCCAAATATAATATTTAAATATAAATATTTTATTAATTTAAATTTTTTTTTTGTTCGTACAGGTCGGATCGTGTTTTTACCCTAAATTAATGGGTCATTTTGAGTTCTGGTCAAATGGGTTGCGGATAAAAAAAGATGGTTCATGATGACCTAAAAAGGGCTCGATTTTTTATTTATTCTATCTGCTTTCGGGAGAGATAATTTAATATTAAAAATATATGTTTGGACTTAAAAAGCCGGTAAAAAAATGGGTGTTTGAAAATATTTTGGACCCATATTCTGACTCTAACCCGACCCGTGACCCGCATAGCCTGACTAATACTCGATTCGACCCGTATTCTTACCCGACCTATATATCATCTTAATATATAACACAATTATATTAAACAGCCCGTGAATCTTCACAGGTTGTAAAACTAGTGAATATAGAATACAAACAAATGAGCGATATGCCGGGAATATAATCCAAAATCGTTCAATACTCTCTAAGCAATATACTCCGTATAAGAGTATAATCCAATATATACCCGATGAACCCCCGCACACTCAAGTTTCCGTGTTCGGGACTTCGGGTGTATTGGTTATTCCTATAGACAGCGGGTTTATGACTTCAAGTATTCAATACAATTATCCGAATATTTAATCTGAACTTTGAAAACTTTATTTTCACTTTCTAACTTAACCTTACATCCTTAATTATTTTCATTTTATTGCTTTTATTTGGTTTACATTTTATTATACTACTCCATACTCCGAATTATTTATTTTAGGGATATTTTCCACGGTATCCTCGAACTTTGACACATTACACATGGTACCCCTCATTTTAAGTTTGTTCCTATGCTAACCTTGTGTTTTGCTTTTGGTGCCCATGGTACCCCGATCAATTTTCCGTCATAACGGCGTTAATAGTTAGTTTAGTTAAAGTGATTAATTTTAATTTTTTTTTGTGAAATTAGTTAGAAAATTAATGAAATTCAAATTAAAATAGTTGAAAATTGGAAATGCCCATAGTACCCCTATGTTTTCAATATTTTAACCATGGTACCATTGTATTTTCATTTTTTTGTCCATGGTACCCTTGTGGTTTCAATTATTAGTTCATGGTAGTCTTGAATGAATTGTAACCACAAGGGCACCATTGACAAATAATTTAAAATATAAGGGTACCATGACTAAAACATTGAAAACACAGGGTACCATGGACATTCCCCTCAATTTTCAATAATTATAATTAGAAGTTCGTTAATTATTCTAACTAATTTTTCCTCTATAACAAATTAATCACTTTAACTAAACTATTTAACGCCGTTACGACAAAAACTTGGTCAGGGGTACCATGTGCACTAAACACAAAACATAAGGTTACCATAGGAACAAACTTGAAATGAGGGATACCATGTGTAATGTGTCAAAGTTTGAGGGTACCGTGGAAAATATCCGTTTATTTTATTTGAATTTACGTGAGTATTTAATTCCGGAGTATTTTATAAATCAGGTCGGATTCATAAAACTCCGAATGAAGTCATAAAACTATAAAAGGTCTCTCGTCAAGACAGTGATCCAGTCCATTGTTAGGAGATCAGCCCAAACAACACAAACCCAAAGCTCACCTCATCTACCACTACCACTCTGACTCTACACCATTTTCTGAGAAAACCCTGACTAACCCCTTTCACCACCTCCATCAAAATGTTCCTAACCCGACTCCTCCCAGCCCGAACCCGACTCCTCCACCGTCACCTCACCCAATCCGCGGCGGCGGACGTCTTCCCTCACGACCCGGAAGCCCCACTGACCTACCTTGACGGGTTCCCCCGCCCGCAGCCGTCGGAGACCATCCACGCCGTCCCGCGTGCGGAGTCCGGGTCGAGCATATCGGTTAGAGAGCGGAAAGCGGGTCGGATACCCGCGATCCTGTTCGAGCAGAAAGACGGGCAGCATGGTGGGAATAAGAGACTGATTTCCGTACAGGGTAATCAAATCAAGAAGCTTGTTAACTCATTTGGCCATTCTTACTTTTTGTCCAGGCTCTTTGATCTTCAGGTTAACCCTGATTTTGATTCTGATCTCGTTATCGAACGTGCTCGTGTTCTTCCTCGACTGGTAACTTACCCTTCTTTCCCCCAATTCCTTACGTTTTTCAACTTGTCATTCTTGTCTTGTGTGCCTTGATGTAAGTATTTATATCCTATTACGCCCCGACTCCAATTACCTTGTGCCATGATTTAAACCCATGACTTTCGGTCACGCTGTTGCTTTCCATCCCTTTAAGGTGAGGATGATTGATGCTCGACTAATATATTTATATCCCATTATATGGAATGTCGGGGAATTATGAGTGCAGTTGGATGAGCTTAAAAGTACAATAATCAATTTTTGAGAAACCAAATGACACGTCTACAAACTCCATATATATCAGTGTTTCTGATCAGATGTACAAGATAACAGTTTACGTAAACGGATAGCCGTCAATATGCTCAGTAAATCTGAATTTTCTTACTGTCAAGAGTAACAGGTCTTATTTGAACTTGTTTTACAGCATTATCATAACAACCGACAGTAAGCTATGTACACCCCCACAAACAGCAAACAGGAACTTACGGTTCAATTATTAAATTGAAGAATGGTAACTGAATAGGTGATGTCAAAATTGTGTTCTTTACCACCTTGAACATTTTGTTGCTATTGGGGTTATTGATTGTTTGATTTTGGGTCAGTAGAATAATTCAATGTGAGTCAACCGGCTTGTATGTATTTGTGTTTTTGTATTGTGTGCTGTGATAACTTGTATGAACCCATCATATGCAAGACATGATGTAAAAGATGATACATTTCGACAATAATTTGTCGCTTAGATGGTGCAAGGATGCTAAATATTAGGGGGGGGGGGGGGGGGGGGGGCTCTCAGAAAGTTTGAGTGTATATGGTGATAAGTTTGAGATATGACACTAAGAGAATAAATGAGAATTAGAACTGGGGTGTATGGAGAAAAGAAGATAATTAGGGCATGTAGGCCGAGTTCTTTGTTAACTAGATTGAGGAGAGGTGAAGTTAGAGTTGTGAAAGTGGAGTCTTTGTGGCATTTGCTAGATGTAGTACTTACCCTGTCCTATCTCTTGTCTCAGTTGACTTTGGTGATGGGACAATGTTGACTTTAATTTTCCATGTCAAAATGTACAAAAGTTGCACCAAGTGAATATCTATATGAAATTAATGATTTTGATGAATCAAAGTATCACACATAGTACATTAGTTAAGTTTTACGATGTATGCCTACCTGTGGTCTGGAATGAATGGTTATTGACACATCTAAGTAAATGACGGCAATTTAATTTGGATGTAAGTAGCATGTTACTCTATACGCGGTGGATGAAGTCATAAAGATAAAAACGTCTATAGTTGTGTCTTGTTTTTTTAGGACATCTTTGTCGACCCGGTTGTACTGTCATGCAGGGCTTTTTTGGATATGACATGATCTCTATTTCTGAAACTGGGTTAAAGTGTTCAAGTGAGTTATTTGCTGACACAAGCAGCAAATTGTGTTTGCCAACATTATATTATATCTGTCTCCAATAACACAATTGCCATACACACATTGATTAAACTTCATAATAACGTTGTCTAAGTCGCGGTCTTCACCACCTTGGACATCTGATTGCCATATAGGTTTTTAGTGGCAATTCGTGTTTGCTAACATTATATTGATGGATAGACATATCAAAACTGGGGAATGAAGTTTGCTGGTTAGGTTTTTTACTGCCATGAATTCTTTGGGCATTATCCTCCTATTTTGTCTAGGGAATGAAGTTTGCTAATTAGGTTTTCTACCACCATGAGTTCTTTGGGTATCATCCTCCAATTTTGTCTAGGGAATGAAACATTTCCCAATCCCTCATATTGTGTATCCCTGCAAAGAGTTCTGTCTATGATTTACGATGTATTTCTGAAAACTTTTCTGATATGCCTTTTTATGGTGTGTCCAGATACATTTGCATCCATCTTCCGATGCTGTTATCAATGTTACATTCATAAGAGCTCCACCTGGTGCTTTACTAAAGGTTGATGTCCCACTTAAGTTTAGAGGAGAAGATGTATCACCTGGATTAAGAAAAGGTACTTAAGTGATCTTCTGATTCCTTGCTCTCCTTCTTAACTTTTGAGAATGATGCCCGTGATGGCTCCTGCCTTTTTGATAATTGACTTGTTGGAGCTGTTGAGTCATCATTATTTATTCCTACTTCCAGGTTCATATTTGAATATCATCAAACGGACAGTTAAATATCTTTGTCCCGTTGAGATAATCCCTCCATACATCGACGTGGATTTAAGTGAGCTGGATGCTGGTGATAGACTGAAAACAGGAGATCTTGTGGTCCATCCTGCACTAAGGCTGATTCCATCTAAGGATGAGCCGATTGTTAAGATCATGGGTGCTCGAGTTACCACTGACCAAAGGAAGAAGTAATTATATATTCCCGGCATAATAGAGATAAACGCTGTGACAGGACAACGTATGGCATGACCGGTTTAAGGTATTTCTTATCCGATGATCTTGGTTAGATTTGTTTGCTTCAAACAATTATATATAATGTCCATGTGATCATCTATGGTAGGGTATGAGTTTTTTCGTTGGAGGAATTTTGGTTGATAGTTTTTTTATATGATTTTAGTTTCTAGAATTTATGTCCGGATCTTTTGCACTTCCTTGAAGCATTCTTGCCTGAAGCAACAGTTTTTGAAGTACAATAGCATCTCCTTTGGCGGGGAATCAAAGCTAGCCCTCTATGCAATGATGTACGTAGTTTGAAATCTCTATTGTGAGTTGTTGAAACAACAAAGAACTTGTCGAGTGTTGCTAACTTGTGCTGGCTTTTTATATTGCTAAAGGAGATGCGAGAAATTTATCGATCTTGCACTTGTCGAAATGCTCTGATTACAAACCGTGTGATCACTTTACATCCTAATTTGACTTGTTCTTGTCTTCTACGAGTTGTATTGATCATCTCTAATAATAATCAGTAAACAATGCATTTGGGCTTCCTAGATAGCTCTCCTACGATATGATTTCTATTGTAAGGGTATGATCTGACGAAGAGGCTTTCAGGTTGTAATGCTGTCTGAGTTGTTATGCAACCATTTCTCTGTGACTGTTCAGACCTATTTTACAGAGTACTTCGTCTCTTAGGACTTCATTTTGTTATAAATTTTATTATCGGTGTGAACATTTAGACCTGTCTTATGTACTGGAATTGGGCTGTTTTAGAAGTAGATATGGACTTCGCATCCTTAACTGAGCATCTGTGTGTCACGAAAGGAGTCTTATCCATGATTTTGTATCGAAAACCCTGGTTTGCATGGATTTCTAACAGATTGAGGGCTGTATTAATACTCGTTCACTCCTTGTTCATTGTTTTATCGGATATGCAACTCTAAGCGTTGTCATTTCACTTCTAACCTAATCCTTGTGTGTTTCCTAATGTAACTCTGTAAGTGCGGTGGTACATGAGATCGATAGATAACACTGGTAAAATTACAATATCTTAGAGAGTTCGGCCTTATCACTATTCTCTTTGTAAGATCAATTGGGGTGGTTTTGAAACCGACTTGTTAGGGTTGATACTGTGAACCTTGGCTCGTTTCAGATTACATTTGACCAAATATGTGAGGTGCTCTCAAGCCGCGGTCTGGTAGCGTCTCATGTCATAAAATGGTTAGGATTTGGTGTCTAAATGATCAATATTCATTTAGGATTGAATTTGAGACATTCATACTTCATACCTCTGGTCATCTGGTGTGATCCCCTCATAAATCACAACTACATCTATTGCATACGGTTGTCTCTCTTTTTGTGTGGAGCACTTAACAACTGCAAGTTAATAGCTACACCTTAGTAGTACTCCGTAATAACTAATAATTCAACCACTCGTTTTTCAGCAGAAATTTCGACTGTAGTAGGTTTTTGGGCGTTTCCCTTGTGACGGAATATTGATTGTGAGCATCTATTGGAATGGTTTGTGGCTTCCCGAGGAATCACTCACTTGCCATTGTTTGGCCTTTGTTTCCTCGAGAATGTCGGCTTGAGTAATGCAGACATTGGTAAGAATCCCTCTATGACAACTTATTGAACCGTGAAATAAAAGTTAGGGCTAAAGTAGTCGGAAGCGAAAACAATTCCGTTATCAATTATAAGATAAAATCAGGATGTCTAGATAATAACGAAGGTCATATATTCAAGTCATTACTCAATTACTTGTATCATAATGTGGCGCTCAATTACTTGTATCTACGGTTGCTCTTGCTCAAGTGCGGGTCAATCCGTTTGGTATGGTTTGTTTGACCAACTTAGTAAGCCAGCTTCGTTGGGAAAAAAAAAAGGTAGTGGGCAAGGAAGCTAGGCCCATTAATATAAGTGGACGAGTTTGGAATAGATAAATTTGTCTCTTGGACAAAAAGTCCGTTGCTGAACTCATAAATAAATCATAATCAGGTAAGAAAACATAACAAAACAACTGACCATATAGAACATCTACGGTTAAAAAAAAAACTCGTTTCATTACAAATTAGAATCGCAGAACATTTGAGTTTGATTGGAAGAACTGAGCTTTTGCCTAATTGATTGAAGTTGTCACTTTAAGTTGTGTTTTACTCGTATCCTAATTTGGTTGCTTATAATAAAGAGGTATTTATTGTTGATTTAATCACCTTTGATTGCCAAACCACCACCCTTCGCCCTTCGCTTCTTTGAGTTTGATTTGTCACAAACTTATCCATTTTAATATTAAAATGGTTCAAATAACATATCACATGTATATGAGATGCTCCGTATATTATGTTAATTTTTATACCTTCTTTTGTTTTTTTTTTCTATAATAATTGGTCTGTCATAATGTTAAAAAAGATTTACTAGTTATTCGTTCAATTACAGGTTAGCTACAAGACACACTACTCTACGTCTCTACTCATTAAAGATGTATTCAGCCCAAATGACATATTTTAGATGACACAAATTCTTGGGAGAGACGGTCTCTCAATAATTTATTGAGAGACCACTCTTCAGTACCACTTTATGTTCTATTCGTACCCTTAAATGACAACTTTATTTTGTATCTATTTTTATAAGAAGCGTACCCCCTTATATTTGTATACTTTTTTATGTTAATCGTATCTACTTGTATTAGGTTTGGTACCACTGTTACTTCCATTTGTACTTAGTCTCTCAGTAAAGTTAATGAGAGACCGTCTCTCAGGAGACCTACTCTTTAGATGATATGTTACGTGTTTAAAGAGATTCATTTATTAGTTAAAAGTTTCTTGGGAGTGTCTTAGATGAATGTGCACCATGGCATTTGTATAATGGAGGAACTAGTCAAATAAATGTGCATCTTCGATGATTGAAAGAGGAACTAATACTGTACATCATTTTTATTTTTTTATCTAAAACTTGCTAAAAGTTGATTTAGAAAAATGCATAATTAGAAACATCTAGCTAAAGATTTGGAAATATGAGCTTGTTCACGAGATCAATTTTTCAACTTCGAGGCACCTCGAGACTGACTACGAGCTTGAGTAATGAGTATGTATAGCCAAGCTTGTGTTGTTAACGAACCAACTCAACCAAAACCTTAAGGCGATGGTTGAAGCCCGTTTATATTCTATTATGTGTTTGGCTTAATTCGTTGTCATTAGTACTGAGAACTAACAATAAATTTGCTCTATCTAAGCGAGGCGGTTTTTTTATTCATTTTACTCTTAGAAGAGTATTGTGTCTCTTATAACAACGGTTATTTATCTAAGTGACGTATTCGTGCCCCATGTCATGAGTCGAACCTCTAATACACAGTAACTTTATCAATTAAACTAGCTGATATTCCTAAAATAGGAAGAAGGTGCACAATATAATCGTATTGACGGTAAATGTCGCGCAAGAGTAATCTAAGTGCATCTAAGTTGTACCGTACTCGTATTTAACAACTTTAATCTATTACGAGTAGTAATCTGGGTTGTTTGACAAGAATTGATATGTTTCCTTCACCAAGTGTAATGTCAAATTACAGTATAGCCAGCATGCAGTATGTTGTTTGCTGAATGCAGTAGTTTAACCCTAATAATCAGCATCCGCAGTGTCGCGACTATATTCTATATTCCCCCTGGCATGGTTGAGTTCATCTTGAATCTGTTTTCAGCCGAGCTTAGTCCAATGCCAACTTTGCAGTTTGCAGATGTAAGCAACTACGGAGTATATATATAACAAAAGCAGTTGGATTGATCTAAAACCATTTTATTATGACTATCTCATCCAAGAGACTCTCTAGATTACTATACTAGAGATGTATATAAAGAACTATCTACAGGCATATGAGCTCAGTCGTGCAGCAATGATACGCAGCAAGAGACGCAATACATTACATTTCACTAGGAAGACGTATCATAATGAGCATATTTAAACAGTAATCTTGAAGTGAGAGATCTGAATGTTTTCAACATGAAGCTTCTTGAAATTGCTCCTCTTTCTGGTAGCGAAAAACTCCCCCCAGTTGTACTCCCTGTATTTAGGGGGACTGTCGTCACTGATCAGCCCTTTCAGGGGCTTCACCGTGACAGTATGTGCAGGGTTGAAAAAGTAAGGGATGGATAATCTATCCTTGTTGGAGTTCACCATGACTCGATGCTCCACGCTCTCGTACCTATCATTGCTCCAAACCTGAATAATGTCACCGACGTTGATGATGTAGGCGCCTGGAGTGGGCTTCACGCTGACCCATTCATCATCAGATTTGCGCCTGACTTGAAGCCCCCCGACATCATCCTGGTGGAGGATAGTCATGGCTCCTGCATCCTTATGTCGCCCAACGCCTAGAGCAAGGTGAGGACTTGGACACGGTGGGTAGTGGTTCAGCCTAATGAAGCTCACGTGATCCTTAAAGTACTCGCTCAGGCTATCAGCTGCCAGTCCTAAGCTCAGTGCTATCAGCTCCAGTATCTTAAACCCGAGCTTCTCCACCTCTCTCGCGTAATCTTCTGCTGCATCCCTGCATTTTACAACGTTTCCGTTATATACTTCAAATTAAACATCAACATCTATATTAACTTGCCTACACAGAAGAGCTAGTATATATTTGTGTGAGCAATAAATTTAGAACAAATAGTTGAATTTTGTATCACCGGACGACTCCAGATATCAATTCATGTTAGTCTGACTCCGAATAGTTTTGGTTTACCTTAATTGAGGTGGATGTTGGGGCCAACGGTTTACGACTTCCTTTGGTTGAGGTTCATCAGGCGAAACAGGAAAGACAGTAGAATCTCTGACAGCAAAGTCAAAAACTTCTTTCCAGTCTCTAACGTTCTTGGTGTGCTCAGTGTCGTAGTATCCCATCGGACTGACTTCGTCTCTACTCGCCTTTCTCTTCTCTTCTAAAGACAAACTGAAGAATTGGCGAGCAGCTAGCTCGAGTTTCTCCAGTTTGTCCAAGGAAACACCGTGGTTGACCACTTGGAAGAAGCCCCATTTCTGACAAGCGTCGCCTATCTCGGCTATAAGAGGAGCTATGTTCTGGGCGTCGGATATGTGATCAAGGGAGCTCACAGAGGAAAGATCGATGGTTGGGATGGAGTCGGCTTCGGTTATGGTGGGTTTAGGCCTGTGCTCAATGGCCTGAATGAAGGCTGCATCTACAGCTTCTTCACCCATTATTGCTTTTCCAAGACACAAAACACAAAACAGGGGTGAAATCAAGATTAAAGTGCCGGTGCAGGTGAAGTGTCAGTTTATATGGGTAGGAGATGAAAATTTGGTATTGCAGGTTCAATGAACTTAGACAATGTTATGTAGTAGTCTACTATGTAGAGAGCTTTGATATCAGTGATGACGCAACTAATGAATGTACTGGGATCTAATATGCCCACTTATTCACCCCGGCCCCAATGATTATGACACCCTCACCCAGCTAAATGCATAATATGCGAAATAGGAAACGGAATAAGGAAGAGTAGGTCTACTGAGAGACGGTCTTTCTTAAGTTTAGTGAGAGATCATTACAAACAATAGTACCAAAGCTAATAAAATAGGTACGCTTGTTATAAAAATATGTACAAAACAAAATTGTCACTTAGATGTACATATAATAATAATAATAATAAAATAGATATGAATAATACATAAGGTGATACCCACAAATCGTCTCTCAATAACTTATGGATTGACCGTCTCTCCCAAGACTTTGTGAACAAAGGAAAATCATAACATGCGTCAGATCCTCCCTCACCACTTGCTCTTGTATTTAACCTCACTTTTTCACAACTTCCAGAAGATCACAAACATTACTGAAATACACTACCTAACTAGTCCAATTATACCGAACATGTCTTAGCCTACTTGTTAAGACTAGATACCGTGGACAATAAGTCTCAAGTTCGAATTTATTTACATGATTCGTTGAAAAAAAAAAATCTAGTAGCTAGAAGAGTATTTATTTGATTCAACTGATAGAGTCGGATGTACCCTATACTTGATGCAGCATATACTTTTGTAAAACCTTTTTGAAAGCTTATACATAGTTTTTTTTTTAATGAAATGTAAGTGATCATTAATAAAAAAAACATATTTACAACAATTAATCAGTTCCGTACAGCACGTCTAAGCCACTTGGATATAAAGTTGGTTGTAGAGTCTAGACAAAAGGTAAAAGATCACTCACAATTGAATCCCAACATAAATGACTTCTGCTTTTGCCAAAATCGACTTTTAATTCTCTCTCTGTTCCAATCAATTCCATACGTTTGCTTTTTCATACTTGTCGATGCACGTTTTCTTTTGTCTCTATCTTTAGCTACGTATTTCTAAAAATTATAAAAATTTGATATTCATGATGCATTCGATTAGACAATTTAAACAACATCTCACATGACTATATTTTATCGTATATATTAAAAGTTATATCGATAATTCTTCTCATCTGTGAATAGTGCATGATATCCAAATACATGGAAATGATTGGAACGAAGGGAGTAGAAGATTAGAAGGAAATGTTCTTTCATGATGTAAGTTTTGAAGATTTATTAAAGGTAAAAAGTTCTGACAAGGTAGTATTTTTCAGTGCATTCGTTTCTCAAAAGACGGAGTAATCATAGATGCTCTTGGGAAGTTACAGTATGTGATAATCCAATTCGACACTACGAGTGCCTTTCCATCTTCAACAACATTTTGCTTCCACAAATGAATACCCAATTTCAAAGCCAAAACAAGAAGAAAGGAATCAAATCCTGATACAAAGGGCAAACTATTAAGGTCTCTACATTCAAACGGCAAAGAAGTCACCATTACAAACTTGAACACGTGCCCGAGTGTAAAATGAAGGCACCTGTTTTCTACTCGTATGATCTAATCCTAGATCAACCTAAAATCATCGGTACATAATGACATCAAAATAATCCATCCCAACATAAAGCTAAAATAAAGGACATATTGGAAGGCCCGTGTTATGAGTCTGTTTACAAATGAGAACAGTCGTCGACCTTTAGGCAGAAGGAATGGCGGTGGACGCAACAATGATGCACAAGTATTGAAGGCCATCTTGAATTTTGCCGATAGCTGTAGTTTGAGCTGTACGAAGATGTCCAGCATATGCACTAGCTTTCTCTTGTGTTGACTTATCTAGAGGAACTTCTACTGTATCAGCTGTTAAGTTTTTCATGGCAGCAACGTATGCTTCACAGACTTCAGATATACCTGATGCATCAGAAGCAACTCTATATACTCATTCACCATCCTTCGGCTAATGACGTGCAGGCTTAAACAACCAACAAGACACAATACGGAGTATACAAGGATATGGATATACTCCTTAGTTGATATACTACATCTACATGGCACTACCAGGCTATCCAAGATATGCCTATCACCATCTATGTATTCACCGCAATAGTAAAATCTTACCAGTAATAAAGCTGTTAGAAACAGCATCCATGCTCTCCGACATTGACTGAGCTTTCAATCTGATAATTTTTGCTTTTTCAAGAGAATCCTCAGGCCATCTGATTTTGACAACATCCTCGTCGCCATCATCCCCTTGACTCTTGTTTGCAGTAGATGCTATGGACTTCCCAAACAAAAACAGTTGAGACACAGCAAAACAGCAAATCTCTGACAGTCTCTGCAGGAATTCATTTAGTGTTGTCGTAACTTGATAAGAGCTATAAGATGAATATGAATACATGACTGATAACATTCGAAAAAATACGCTAGTTATTCTCTCACATGAACCCCTTCAGAGTGCAGAGAATCCAATCTGCTAGCAGTCCTTTGGAGAATGTCATTTGCAGCTAACCCAGCTAGGGCACTAGTGAAACTGAACACATGGTATGCAGCATTAGAGGTGGCACAAACAATGAGACACTACGGGAAACACAAACACCATTACCTAAAAATCATGTATCTAGACTAGTACCAAAAATTATTCACCAAGCATCTCTTAGAGAACTTTATAGGATCATTTATAATATTTCAAACAAGAGTTTTTTTTCAAAAGGCACCTAACATAGTAACATTTACGCCTTTTGTAAAAAAGGCACCTAAAGTTATTTTTTTTGCCCAAAAGCACCTTAAATTTACATTTCTTTGTTAAAAAATACTAGTACCAAACATCAACTTCCGTCAAAAAACCGTCAATATTGACGGTTTCCATCCTTTAATCTTCTTCCATCCACCCTTAATCAACCTTCATTCCTTAATCAAACTCAACCAACCCTCTTTCTTTAATTCAACCATCTTCCCTTAATCAAACCCAATCAATCTTTTTCCATAATTCAACCTTCATTCCTAGTTACTCTCTATTTGCATACATCTCAATTATCATTCCCCATTACTTAAGTAAAAACCACCAAGTTTTCGCTCAATCGGTAAGTTTTTAATTATACCTCTTCATTCTAAGAACAAATTCAATTTTTGAATTCAATTTCCATTTTTATGTTTTATAGTTAGTCTCCTGTGAGACGGTCTCACAATACGATTATTGTGAGACCTCTCACATAGGAGTATTTTATTATTTTAATAACTTCCTCCCATGTGAGAGGTCTCACAATAATGGTATCGTGAGACCGTCTCATATAAGAATTTGTGTTTTATGTTATGTATCCTTAATTTCGAGTATAATTTTAGGGTATGTGTATGTGTTAGAGTTTATTAGATAAATTTTTGAGTTAATACTGAATTGAATGAAGTTTCTGTTGTAAGAAATTAAGAATACTAATTTTTGTGTTTAAATTTGTGAGTTTGAGTAATCATCTGTTATTCATTTTTTGTATTTGTCAATTCATTTTTGGTTTAGTAATCATTTGTATTTCATTTTTTATGTGTATCATATAAGACGAATACTTAAAGATGATATGTTAATTGAGAATATGTAAAAGAGGAAAAAAAAATGTGGTTCAATTAAGGGGAGAGTAAAAGGGGTTTTGAATGGAAATTAAGTTTTTTTGGGAGGAAAAATTGAGTATTATGGAAAAATAAAGAGAATGGGAAAAGGAGATAACAAGGTAATGTAAAGGAAGAGGGAAGGAATATGTTGATTGAGTTTGGTTAAGGGATGAGTGTTAGTAAGGGTTGATGGAAGAAGATTAGGATGGAAACCGTCAATATTGACGGTTTTTTTACGGAAGTTAGTGTTTGGTGCCTTTTAACACAGAAATGTAAATTTAAGGTGCTTTTGGGCAAAACAAAAAACTTTAGGTGCCTTTTTTACAAAAGGCGTAAATATTAGGTGCCTTTTGACAAAAAACTCTTCAAACAACAAATGTACAAAAATCACAAAATCCAAGACATTATTACGACTTCGCATTTACCCATTAGACCATTACTACCTAAAGATCAAGTCCATAAACATGATGCAAACAATACCCGTGCATCTTCAAGTGTAATTTATATTTATATAATGTCGAAGCACCAAAAGGCTATACAGCAACAAAAAGGCCATGCTTAAACTACGGCACTAAACAAGGAAATCGTCCGATAGAGTTCAGATAATCCCCCCTGAAGATGGTATATAAATCTACATTGCTCAGACAACATACTGATCAACCTAGAAGTCTAGAACAACAATCGAACACTGTTATCTTCAATATGAGGATTTTCAAAGATACGATGAGGTTTATAGAGAATGTAGTCGGACACGATGAGGCACCATTTGGGACACTGGATAACCTATGAGTTAATTTCAGAATACAAGCGCATGATCGACTACTAATAATAAGATTCCTGTAGGCAATAAAGATAAGCAATACCAATTTACTTACCCCGCAGCCATGTCAGCAGCCTTACCAACACTCAACTCATGTAAGCTCTTCATTTCATCATCACTCCCTTCACTTCTGAGCTCTATTTTCTTACCTTTGTCAGAGACCGTAAAAGTTACATCTGTTTGTGAATTCAAATCAAGAATTTGATGAACTTGTTCCACCATTCCGTCATAAAAAGTCTTCTGCTCTGATGACAACTTAGCTTTTCTTCTGTTAAAGAGTAGTGTATAATGGCTAGCCAATGCTTCTAATTCCTAAAAGGCAAAAAAAAAACTTTTAAAGTCATTGGTTAAGCATCATACTGAACCAAATCCTCCATACATGAATACCTACCTCTAATTGTTCAGGACCCCCATATATGTAGAAACATCGATCAAATGTCATTTCTTCATACAACTGGTCCTCATTACCTTGTTGATCATCTCCATCTGACTTTTTATCAACCTCAATCCCACTCTCAGATAGCAATAGGTCAATGGTCTCCTTGCCGACATTTTCAAGAGCTTGTATCCCCTTAAAAGTAAAAGCTTTGCCAGTCTAACATAATTGAGCAGTGGTAGTTATGCTAATATTTCTGAACACCTGAAAAAGTGACGTGTGTCTGTGTGTGACATAAGCAACACTGACCTCTAACAAAGATGGTGCAGTGGGCCCAGTTGTGCCTCCTTGTTGAACAGATTCAGCTATATTTGCAGCAGAATGCTCGATCCTGCATAATAAGAAATGCCAATATGCCATCCAGATTGTAAGGTGCTACATAACTTTCACCAATCTTCCAACCCGACTAGAACTTGGAAAAGGAAACAGCGTCTAAATGATACTGAAAAATGGTGAAACACGAGCTACAAAACTAATTTAATGCCTAACAACGTCTAAATGATACTGAAAAATGGTGTGCTTTGACTGTTTTGTATATGAGCAAAAACATAATAATAAACCTCTGAAATTTCAAAAAAAAAAAATTGGAGTATGTACTACAACAACAAATAATATGTCAAAGCAGACCATGTCCAACCAACCAGACGCTTGAGCTCAAGCTCTGCACAACTTGGTCAGCTACAAGTATAATCCCATCGAGGGATAAATGGTTACATATGCCCCATTTCCTAGATAGAAGTAGGCACACTAAGGAGTATGACCTCGGCCATGGTGCCCTGGTGGTAATGCGATAATATTGTGTATTCAAGAAGGAGATCTGGGCAATTTCAAAGGAAAATAGTTGAAATAAATGGGAAAGACAGCTATCTGAATATGACAACCAAAATATGAAATCCAGCATATCTTCGTCAGTAAAAAAGTACGTCGTAACTTTTTTTCCAAAAAATACTGCTACGATGTTAAAAATTAAGCATCTTACAAATACTTTTAGATGCCCTGAAAATAACATCTGAAAAACTGTGTCATCCATCATGCAAACATACTTTTGAATGATGTCGGAGCCACCTTTTAGTGCACTTCCTAGTGCTTTCCAAGCTCCTGAGGCAAAATTTTCCACTGAATTATCAAAAACCTTCAGACCCTGCAAGTGTGAAAAAGGGCAAAATTTAGTACGCCATATCTAAAGAGGAGAATAAGATGAGGAATGCATCAAGAAAACAAATTAACTTATCAAACCAAACTACTATTGATGTAGAAATTACCAAGCACTACGTAAAAGTTTTTTGCTTTAAATGAAAAATGTAAGTTGTCAAGTGAAAACAAATGTGGGCTTAAAACTTCAATGAGGAAACAAAATGCTATAGTTAATCACATGACCTAAAGAAATCAAAGAAACTTCTTTCCAAATACACAAATTCTTGTTTGTGAAGAACATATCACATAGGTAGATAAAGACAAAACATTTGCGATTCTGGATGCATTTTGATTTTGTCTTATCTAACCATGTGGGTGATATTTGATCCACTATAACTTTGTGACAGATATAAGGAGACCAACTGTTCCAAATATCGGGTGCTTTCTACAGGATCAATTTCAACCAAAAGATTTAAAATGTAATCTTTTATGTTTCATAGTCTTGCCTGGCTAAGCAAGGTATCTTCACTAGCCATTTCCAACTTATCCAGGGCGGATTTCATCTTTTCCTCATCATGTCCATCAGGCCCTTGTATAGCAGATTCGTCAACTTCATCTACCTCTTTAGAGGACTCTGAGTCCTCTGTGACATTGTCCAAATCAGCAATACTTTTCGCGGCAGTCTGAGCAACAGCCACAGCCTGAACCCAGCAAAGAATAAAATTCTGTGAAATAAATACACCAAAAGGACAGAGAAGGAACTTCAAAGGTATCATAGGGAAGATATGTCAATGTAACAATCAAACTATTTCCCTTACAAATTACAGTACAAATCAAATTCTCTAACTAGGGCAATCGCACAATAAAAAAACAGTCCGAAACACAGCTCCTAGGTTAAGTAACAACAGATATTGAGCTATGAACAGCAACGAGCACAAATTCTCGGTATCAAGCTAAGACTGCTACCAGAACTATGACAATAACATTCAGTGAATGACCTGTTGATTAACATTCAGATTGGTTCCTTAAAAAATTACAAATTCAAACTCTCTGATTACAACAATCGCACAAATAGGGAAACGAGTTTGTAAGCAAATCCATAGGATAAGAAATTACCAATATCAGTGAATTACATGTCCAGAATGCATCCACATACACATTCAAATTACTTCGCCCAAAAAAATTACAAAGTCATATTCTCCGACTACAACAATCAAGCAGTAATCGAAACAATTCGAATAAAAACACCTCAAATTAAGTAAATTTGCAACAAACAACATCAAAGTATCAACGTCAACGAATTGAACACTCGATTTAACAAAAGAGCGAGAGAGAGAGAGAGCAGTAGCACGTACATTGCGAGAGATCTCTTCAGCCGCTTTCTGGAGATCGGAGAGGTACGACAATGGTGAGAATCCCCAACCACCCCACCCTCCTCCGCCATTTACAACGGTGTTTTCTCCGTCAACGGCACCGGCGTCCGGTGATGTTATCGAACTGTTTTCGGTATTAATCGACTTAGTGATGTCACTCGAGTGTTCCTCCATGTTTAACAAAATGCAAGATGGTGTGATATTACGCCATTATCGTAACCTAATTTCTGGTTGATGAGATTTGTTGTTGTGGAGCTAAGACGGTTGGAGTTGAAATGCAGTAATCCTCACGCGAAGCAGTTTGTTAGTCGGTCAGAGTATGATTCAACTCTTACGAGTACAATTTTTACCTTTTTTTTCTTTTTTTTTTCTTTTTTTTTTTTTTCACGAGATCGTCTCATTTGAGAATTTGTATTTTTTTTCCCTTTTTCCGTTTAATTTCAGTGTTTTGTTTTAGTTCAACTTAGCTCTAATAATTCAACTCAACTCGTATAACTCTATAATTTTACCAAATAAAAATAATTACCGTCATTATTATTAAAATCATTTATATTAATATATCAATTATCATGATTAACTAGTTTTTTCACCCGTGCAAACGCACGAGACGTGTTTGTTTTAGGTTGAGAAGAATTTATATCCCCTTTATTTTAGCCTTGAAGTGTTCTATAGTCTCGAAAAGGTCTGGGACAATTTTGGGGTTTATTAATATTTATAATAGACGTAAATTAGATCTGTAAATCGTTAATTACTTGTTTAATTATTTTGGCTAAATATTTTTTAAACTTATGCAAATGATTAAATTTAGTGTTAAATAATTGTTTAATTATAGTTTACGTCATGATCGTTTAATTGTAAAATGTTAATTATGTGTCTTATTATTGTTAATCTCATTAATTACCGTCGTTGGTTATCAATTGATATTTTTCCGCTTAAATTGTTAACATCGTTAGTTATGTGTTTAATTATCGTTATTGTTTTTATTATTAAGTTAAAAAATATATTAGAAACTAATTAGGAGGGAAGGGTATAAATGTCATTTGTGTAATTAATGTCGTCATTCTAAAAGCAACATGCTAAATTCTAAATTTTGGTATTTTATAATTAGAATAAGTTGAAAAATATTTTTATAGAAACATATTATCTTTTGATTATATTTATAGATAAAAGTACAAAGATCCTTCGAAATCACCAACTTGTTAATCTTCCGTAGTGATGAATAAAAGGAATCAAACACCTTCATTTACACTTATTATCAAAGAATTTTTTTTTCTAAAACAAAAAATAAACACCTTCATTTAGTAAGTGATGTCACGTGTCGCCTTGTAGTGATGCCACATGTCGGCTTATTAGAAGGAGACTTCTTAGTTTACCTTTTTATATTATTATATAGATATAGATATTGTAATACTCCGTAGTTACTATTATTATGGCTCTTAAAAATGTTGGGGGTCGTTTGGTTTACACAATATGAATTAAATGAAATTATTTAATGAAAAGTAAAATGGTGGAAAAGAGGTCCAATTTAAAAAAGAATGTAAAGTTCTCTTACTGAAGTAAAAAATTCTTAAATATTGAAATTTATGAAATATACCATGACAACAAGACTTTATATAAATTTCTTTCATTGCACTTCTCTTTAGGTCTCAGAAATTAAAAGTGAGATACTTGCTCATTCTCGTGCGAATTATTACACATATTAAGTACAGAATATAGATCACAATTTTCTAAAATCATTTGAAATACATGCCTAATCACTAAAAATGATAATTTTTTAATTTATATTTTTTTTTCAACGAAGTATACACTTAATCACATTATAATAATGGAAAATGAATTAAACCTGAGACCTATCGTCCAGGTAAATCGATCATAACCACAAAACACAAAATACTATATTCAACTACGTACATGAACAACTATGTATATTTTACTTTGCCTCTTACTAAATAGAAAACCTTTGCATTGGTGAATCTACATATAGAGAGAGGAACATCTGCTCAAACGAGACATCAACTAATCTATATTGATATATGTAATCAATATCCTGGAAACAAAGGCGGAGGAGGTGATGAATACTTAAAACCTAAGTTAGGAGGTAGCTTAACATCGGTAAAACTAGGAGATGGGGAAGGAGGTGGAATTGGATGGGGAGGTGGTGGAGAATGAACGGGAGGAGGAGAAAGTGTCGGAGGTGGGGGAGATCTAACAGGTGGTGGTGGTGGTGGTGGTGAATAAATGGGAGACGGTGGAGGCGGTGATCGGACAGGGACAAGGGGTGGCGGCGGAGAGTAAGCTGGAGATGGAGAGGGTGGGGGTGGTGAACGAACAACAGGCGGAGGTGACTGCATAATTGGTCGCGGAGGTGGTGGAGATGAAACTGGACGTTGAGGTTGGGGCTGAGGCTGAGGCTGAGGCGGATGAAATATTGTTTTAGGTTTATTTGTGGGAGGTGGTAAAGATGGTCGTACTGGTGATCGTCTGTGATCATCCATAGGTGGGGCTGCTTGTGGTGGTGAAGAAATGGGAGATGGTGGAGGCGATGATCGGATAGGAGGTGGCATTGGAGATGGCGGCGGAGGGGACTGCATGACGGGTCGTGGAGGTGGAGATGGAACTGGACGTCGAGGCTGAGGCTGAGGCTGAGGTTTAGGTGAAGGTGAAGGTGATAACGGTTTAGGTTTATTTGTTGGAGGTGGTAAAGATGGTCTTACGGGTGATCGTCTGTGATCATCAACGGGTGGGGCGGGTTGTTTCTTATTATCCTCTTTGTCTTCCTTTTTTGGCGGTTTTGGAGTAGGAGAACTTGGTTGTCCACAATTAACCATATCACATTCAACCCTTGAGCTCATCATAGACGAACATTCTTCAGGTGATCTTTGGTTGGGCCTATTAGGCAAGCAATTTTTATCGTCTTCAATCTCAACATCTTTTCTGAGATTTGGATCACAAGATTTGCCTGCACCGTTGATATAGTTACTAGAGAATGCAAATTCACCCAATGTTGGCAACTTACATATCTCATCGGGAACAAATCCGGTGAACTTGTTGCTAGAAAAATCTAAAGACTCAACCTTTCCAAGGTCGGACATAGACTTTGAAAGAGTACCGATAAATGTGTTCTTAGACAAATCAAGCGCCGTCAAATTATGAAGCAAACCCATTTCCATTGGCAAACATCCAACTAATTTGTTTCCTTTAAAATTAATTTCTTCCACTATACCCATGTTTCCAATGCTCTTTGGAATACAACCACTGAACTTGTTATTTGCCAACACCAAAAGTGATACTGTCGAGTTTCCAATCGTGTCTGGGATTTTTGACTCAAACCAATTGTCATTCAACAATATTGCATCGTAGTGCTTGTTGAATATATTTGGAGGTAAACTGCCCTCAAAATTATTAAATCTCAAGTCAAGGTACTTTAATTCGTCCAACTCAAGCACGACCTTTGGAAAAGGACCCACAAAACGATTATTACTAACATCCAACTCAAATAAGAGTTTAAGTTTGGAGAAACTATTTGGAATGATCCCGCAAAATCTGTTAGAGTTGATATGAAAAAGAGCTAAGTCTGTCATAAGACCGAGTTCCACCGGAAGGTAGCCTGCTATGTCTTTTTTATTTAAGTCAATGCCAGAAACCACGGTTACCCTTTCATCATCCAGGGCCGGAGAGCAAAAAACTCCATTATATTCACAAACATTTGGCCCATCCCAATTTTTTGTTGTATCTAGAGGATTTGAGTATATAGATGACTTCAATGCTCTAAGCGCAATGTAAGCTTTACGAAGTCTTGTGTTTTTGAATTCAAATGGTACACTAACTTTATCTTCATAATTATCAGGGAGATTGTGTCCTTCTTCATTTAGAGCGTGAAGTTGACGCCGGCTAATAAGTAAAGCTTCTTCATTTGTTAATGAAAACGAAGGAGAAAATTTTGAAATAAGAAAAGTTAAGAAGAAGAGATGATAACTTATATGTTTCAATCTCAAGAAATATGTTTTTGCCATTGAGAGTTCGTTGTTAGAAGAAATTAAAAAACAATTGGTGTTAATATGGATATTAATAAAAATTATTTCTTATTTTGACATTACTGTCTCCTATCTTTTTGCCGTAAAATAAGTGTTCATTTTTTTTTTCTGCGATCCTTATATCTTGGAGAGAATAACGAGGGATTTATATTAAGCACATACAAAGAGTTATTTAATTATGAGATGAGAAAAAACACACACTAAATTTGAATATAATCCTTGAATATCGTATGGTTTACGATTTTTAACTCATCCCGTCCAAATTTGAAACCTTGGTTTAATCAACATAGCAAAAATAAGTATGCCAATCAAGTCACAGTGCAATATGGTACATCAATTTCTCAAAACAAATTTATCCCCACGTAAGTCATTAGATGTATTCAAACTATCATTATTTAATTTTAATAAAATAGACACCATATAAAGCCGTACACATTAAGATTAAGGGCTTGCTTGGGATTGAGATAATACAGGGTAGAAATGTGAAGAAAATGAAGAAAGGTGGTGGATAGTGATGGAGTTTTATAGTGCAAAAGAAAGGGGAGGGAGTAATAATTACCCCATATGGGGAGGGAGATCCGCATTGCCATATGGGGGTAATGCATTACTTAGGGGGAGAGGGGAGTAATGCATTACTTCCATATGGGAGTAATTATTACTCCCTACCCTTCCCTTTGCACTATAATTCGCCACCACTAATCACCCCTCACCTCTATTTTCTTCGCATTTCAACCTCTATTACCCCTTAATGTATTACTCTCATCCTAGGCAAGCCCTAAGATTTACTTTGAAACTCAAGCGTATGCGTAGTAAAATTAACTATCCCTTAAGTAACAAGGATCATAAGTGGTTGTGCAATCTCGACATTGAACATAGCTTGTTATATATGTTGGTTGCTAGAGTTTGCAAAATATTGTATAGTTCAAAGGTTTTGATTTTCTTATTAATATATATAATTCACTCACATTTGACAAAAAATAAAATAAAATATAATGTTAGAGTTAATAAAACATGATTCTAAACACTCGAAACAAGGATTACAATCGATGCTATCCGACTTAGTGTAGACACCCGCATTTTGACTGCCACGTGTCTATGGTAGTCTCCGAAAAACACCCGATGATGATCGGACGTCAACGTGACTTAATATGCTCGAATACGGACTCGGAATCAATAGTATCCGACGTGGGTATTTAGCGGAGTGCAAATCTCTCAAAGCCGACCTCAAATTCAGGCCCAGTGGGTCATTCCGAGTCAAATGAGACTAATTTGGGCCAAAACCAACACCGGAAATAAAACCGCCTTTTGGCGACCGGGTCAAAACCCGGTCAAAGATGAATCCGACACAAAAATCAGCCAAATTCAGCTTCTAGAAGCTGGCACCAAGTCTAAATTCAAATAAAAACAAACAAATCAACAAAGTCAAATCCTTCCTAAAATATCTCGATTCACTTGATCCACTCGATCGAGTGGATTGACCCACTCGGTCGAGTGGAGCGTCTTTCAGCAGATCAAGCCCGTTTTGAAGGGCACTCGATCGAGTGCACTAGGGCCACTCGATCGAGTGACCCTAGGTCGGGGGGTGAAGCCTATAAATACCCCCTTAACCCCGTTCATTTCACAAGATTTTTCCCATGCTAATAAAAACCCTACACTTCTACCCTAATCCATCTTCGTCACTTCAATACTACAAATCCTAAGCAACCTTAGTCTAAAAACCGAGTTAGCATCACTACAAAAATCGAGCCCGAATTGCGTCGGACAAATCCGACGCAAAATGGCAATATCCGACGCAAAATGCAAATTGCGTCGGATTAGCCGATGCAAACGACCGCCGTAATATTTTGACGCAATTTTTTTTTTGCATCGGCTAATCCGACGCATATGAATTGCGTCGGCTTGCGTCGGCTGCTCCGATACAAACACATGGAGGTCAACGCCCTGTCAACGAGTTTTGCGTGGGATTAGCCGACGCAAAGTCAAACATAATGTTGACTTTGCGTCGGCTAATCCCACGCAAAGCCATTGTCTGAGATCTGACTGAGGGACTTTGCGTGGGATTAGCCGATGCAAAGTCAACAGAATGTTTGACTTTGCGTCGGCTAATCCCACGCAAAGCCCCATAGTCAAATGTCAGTCAATGGCGTTGCGTGGGATTAGCCGACGCAAAGTCATAGTTTTTGTTGACTTTGCGTCGGCTAATCCCACGCAAAGTCCCTCAGTCAGATCTCAGTCAATGACTTTGCGTGGGATTAGCCGACGCAAAGTCAACAAAAACTATGACTTTGCGTCGGCTAATCCCACGCAAAGCCCCATAGTCAAATGTCAGTCAATGGCTTTGCGTGGGATTAGCCGACGCAAAGTCATAGTTTTTGTTGACTTTGCGTCGGCTAATCCCACGCAAAGCCTATTAACAAAAAAATTCGTTTCTTTGTTTTCAGCTCCCCATACGCGCGAAATAAAACAACCTGCAAATAAACAACCCACTCCTACAACAAACCACAGCAGCACATCCTAAACCAAAATCCATCAATAACTCCAATCAAAGCTCTCTTCTTCACAAATCTCCACAAAACGACATAAACATAAACTAATGTAATGTTATAGAAAATGAAAATATTACAAAGACAACCGTTTCTAGGTTCAGAATTCAACCAGAGTGTAAACAAGACAACCAGCGCTAGGAGTTGGTAAAATATATATACACACAATGTAATCAAAGTGTAAACAAGTAACATAAGGGAGCTGAACTACCTAAGAAAGGGACTCGATGTGCTTCGATCCGAAGGGATGACCATCGTTGTTGTCGTCATCGTCGCGCCTAGTCATGCGTGGCCCTCCACCGCATCCCTCGTTCCCCATGGCGAACCGTTCCCTCATGAATTGAATAAACTGGTCCTGCTCTTCGCACCTCTTCTCCAACGTCTTCAGACGCTCTTCTTGTCTTTGGAATTTATCTTCCATACGCTCGTTGAGTGTGCGTTCCTGCGAGGTGGCGGTAGGGAGGTACGTGTCCGCAGATACCTCCTTACCTCGGTTCAAGCATGGGCGAAAGAGCTGTTTCGCCGCATTCCCTATCCCCCAGAACCGTCCCTTCTGGTTATAGCCACCCGTCACATCGTGGAAGATCTTCAGCGTGTTGGGTGCCTGATCAGAGGCCCGTACCTCCTCCACCGCTTTCTGGTAGTTCTCCTGAAACAGCAACATGAAACAGTGTTATAACTTTTAGAACACATACTATCACGTCGTAATTTTCATGCCTAGTATATTTTTTAAAAACATTACTACTACTCACCACGATCTCCGGTCCTCTAGGGTCTATCCACTTGCCGTCTTTCCCCTTCTTCGTCTTCTCCAAGAGCTCGACCGGGGTTGCAGTTGGGCCCTTCATATAACAGTGTTAAAACTTTCAGCATTTTTTTACCAATAGTATATATTGAATTATACTCAAACTTTTTACTTGTTTTATAAGCACTTACCAACGCCGCGAAGGCTGTTGCTGCACTCCTACTTCCGAGGCAGCTGGTGGGTTTCGCCACCCCGTCCACCTGCCCACCTCTCCTGTTCGACGACTTAATCGCCGATTTCTTCTTGAAAGCTGGGTCGGCAGCGTTCTTCTTCAATATCTCCCACTTCTCTTGCGGAATCCAGTCCGCCTTGTCGACCCTCGGGACAGCTCGCTGGAAGAGGTCGGTTATCTTCTTCTTAATCCGAGTCTCAAAATCCGACCTGAGGTCGTACCCCAGGTCTATACGCACTCTCCTCTGTTTGTCAAAAAAAATATTCGTTAGCGACAATTGAATGTATAAATCGTGCATCGAAAACCTTAGAAACACAGACGAGGTAATTACCGCGAAGTGCATATACATCGCATCCCGAGCTTCCGGTGTCGCCTCCGTCCAGCTACGGTAGGCGCCAGGCGTGGACGCATACGTCATGACTACAGAATCCCGCAAATAATCTGAGTACTTCTTGTCGTCCCACCTACACAAGTCAATTATGATAATGTGAAGCAAATAAATGAGTGAAAATTTAGAAAAGAACTGGTTACAACAACTAAAACTCACCAACTAGCTTCCCTCACTTTCTGCCGTGAAAGGTACGATTTCCCAGGCGTGGCAACGTAGACCGTCGCCCCGACTTCCTGGACAGCGTCCACACCATGTATGACAGGAGTCCTAGGCACGTCCTCCTCCATGTGGTCACCATGGCTGCTGCCTCCCGTCAGCATCTCACTGCTACCTGCCATAATCACGTCTACAAAATATGTTTGCGCAAAGTTAAACTGTAGAGTCAGTTCGTTTAGGGTAAAGCAGGAATTTCATTAAGTACCAAAATAGTCTTCAATTACAAATAATTAAATTACAAATAATTAAATTACAACTTATGCGAATAAGATACAAACAACTACATAATTGCTAATTATCGTCACTGTCACTGTCACTGTCCGCGTCGGTGTGCGGTTCAATGAACCCCTCGTCCCCGTCTTCATCATCATCGTCCCAGTCAGTATTCACCTCATCACCGTCATCTTCATCGTCGATGACCAAGTCGTCGTCCTCATCACCCTCTCCCTCAGGAACAATCCAGTCGGCAAACTCGTCGTCCTCCCCTACAGCACCAGCAACTTCGACTACATATTCTTCTTCATTGACGTCAGTGTCTTCGATCAGAGTTGATGACATCGGCTGATTATTACCAACCACACTCTCTTGGTAGACGTCATCGTCGATGATAGGATTATCAACTTGTGATCTTGCCTTGATTTTGAAAACCGCAGACCAATTCGTACTCTTTTTTCCCTTTGGGTAAGGTGCATAGCAGACTTGATCGACTTGATACGCCAACACAAAAGGGTTGTGCCCTCGCAGTTTTCTTGTCAGGTCGACATCCACAAGATTGTAGTTCTCATGAACAGTGACTCCGTGCGGGGAGTTGTCGATCCAATCACATTTGAACAGTATGGCCTTGCAGTTTTTGTGGCTGTCGTAGTAGTCTAGCTCGATCACCTCGATTAGTGTTCCATAGTAATCTGACCCTTCGGTGGACAACACACATACGCCGTTACTTTTGGTCAGTTTCGGAACATCAACACCCTCGGTAAACGCACGGAACTTGTACCCGTTAATTGTATATCGCCTCCAAGTTCTGACTCGTGAAGACGGCCCAGTGACTAGTGGTCTTACAATGGGATCCTCCAGAGCTTCAGGCTATTGTCAACATAAAATTCGTCGAAAAACAATGCAATTAAAATTTGTACCAAACACATACACAATTTATAATGATCAAGCAAATAGCATTTCAACATACTTGAGTACGTAGCCATGAGGGGAACAATGACTCATACGCCACCCAAACATCTTCAGATGTTTTCACTCCCGCATGTTCTGCCATAATGAAAGCCTCGAATTTCCTGAAATTTTCAGCAGTTGTACTTAATCACACATACTACCAATTATGAGGAGGGTATGTTGTACGTGAGTTACTTACTCCTCGTACGGTCTGATTACAAGGCCACATTTTCTCAGAACGTAGGAGTGTGCCTGCTTGTACTCAACATCGGTCAACCACCTCTCCTTACATTTTCCAGTGGTACTTCCAACATCAGACTGAAAGGGTTCCACCTCTATTTGGTGGTCTTCAGTCTGATGCGCACCCACGTCTAGGTCTTTGGCTTTTGTGTCAACGTGCTCTTCGAAGTAGAAGGAGCAGAAGTTTGATGTCTCCTCTAACAAATACGCGTTGCATATTGAATCCTCAACACGTGCTTTGTTACCAATTTTTTTTTTCAGATGGTTTAAGAACCTGCAAATTAAAATATTAGCTCTCAAGTAAGACTTAATTGGTAATCAATGCACGGGAAGTCACACGAAGGAGAGTTGAGGACGTTACCTTTCGAATGGGTACATCCACCTGTACTGAACAGGACCGTCAACCCTTGCCTCATACGACAAATGAAGTGGGAGATGCTCCATCGAGTTGAAGAATGACGGAGGGAATATTTTCTCCAACTTGCAAAGGATCTCGGGAATACTGTTCTCAAGTCGATTCATGGACTCGACTGACACCATAGTGGAACACAAATCTCGGAAGAACTGACTGATCTCTGTCAATGCATTCCACGTGTTCATTGGCAGCAGTTGCTTCAAAGCTACTGGCATCAAGCGCGACATAAACACGTGACAGTCGTGGCTTTTCATGCCATGCAAAATTAACTTGGACTGGTCCACACACCGGGATAAGTCGGATGCGTAACCATCCGGAAACTTCAACCCACTCACCCAATCGCACAAAGCCTTCCTATCATTTTTGTCCATAACAAAGGACGACGATTTGGGTCGCCCAAGACACAGTTCCTTGAAATCTGCTTTGCCTTTTGGTCCGAAGGCTGTCTTGTTCGGTACATCCATCACGGTGTTGATAATCTGCTCAAGGAAATTCTTCTCGATATGCATAACATCAAGGTTGTGTCTGATAAGCAGAGTGTGCCAGTACGGAAGTTCCCAGAATATGCTCTGCTTCCACCAACCTTCCTTCTTGTCCTTCAATTTTTTCAACTGTTGGTGGGTAGCGTGTACTACTGTAGGGTACTTCTGCACATCTGCCCATATCTCATCGCCTGTTAACCGTTTACATGCGATCCTAGTTTCATCGGGTTGTTTCTTCAGAAAACTCTTACAGTTATGCCTAAATGGATGGTTGGAAGGTAGAAATTGTCTGTGACAGTCAAACCAAGATACCTTTCCGCTATTTTTAAGCCAAAAGGATTTTTGATCCTTCGCTTGACAGTAAGGACAAGCACGGTAACCCGTTGTACTCCAACCAGACAACATCCCGTAAGCTGGGAAGTCGTTGATGGTCCATATTAGTGCAGCTCGTAAATTGAAACTAGTTTTCCTCGACACATCGTACGTGTAAATCCCATTATCCCACAAACTTTTTAACTCCTCAACAAGTGGTTGGAGATACACGTCCATATTGGCTTTCGGGTTCTTAGGGCCAGGAACAATAAGTGACAGGAGCATAAATTGTCTCTTATTGCATAACCACGGCAGTAGGTTGTACGGTGTCAAAATAACCGGCCAACACGAGTACGACTTGCCGAACTGCCCGTAGGGTGAGAAACCATCTGTGCACAAACCCAAACGTACGTTGCGCGGCTCTTTCGCGAACTCGGGATGTTTGATATCAAATGTCTTCCAAGCTTCACCATCGCTAGGGTGTGTCATCATACCACTAACTCTGATTTTGGAGTTACTGTGGTGCCAACTCATCTCGCCCGCAATTTTCTTTGTCGCATACAGTCTTTGCAGCCTCGGACCAACTGGGAAGTAAGTCAAGACCTTAGTTGGTACTCTCTTCCCCCTAGTATTTTTTGTTCGACTCTTGTACCTCCCGGATCCACATTTCCTACACGCGTCGAGGTCCGAATCTCCCTTCCAGAACAGCATGCATCCATTCGGACACGAGTCTATCTTTTCGTGGGGGAGTTGGAGGCCCTTCAACAAATTTTTGACCTCGTAGAAATTATTTGCCATGACATTCTCCTTAGTGCCTCGTAGAAGGTCAATTAGCAGTTGGATCCAACCGTCTAAATGTCTTAAGGCCATGTTGCTCTCGCACTTCAAAGTCAGCATCCTTGAAGCGACTTGCAACAGACTCATATCGCACCCGCTGAAAACTGGGAGTTCGGCATTTTTTAGCATTTCGAAAAAGGAAAGGACTTGTGGGTTAGGTTCATGTTGTACTTCTTCGTCGCTTAAGTTGTCTGGGTTACGTTCCTCCTCCATGATGTCCTCAACCGTCGTACGCAGTGCGTCCTCTACGAAGTCCCGGTACGGATTTTCGCGAACAGGTTCTTGCAGGCGACTACTTTCATTTTCACCATGATACGTCCACACGTAGTAGTTCTCAACAAAACCGTGCTTGTATAGATGCTGTTTGACATCTACTTCATGTTTTAAGGCACGGTTTTGACATTTTCTACATGGGCACCTAAGCTGCTCGCTGGTGTAGTGGGGGTTATTATCTAAGGAAAACTTGATGAACTCCTCCACACCGTCTCTAAATTCTATTTTCGGTCGCTTATTATCGGACATTCTCTCGTACATCCAACTTCGTTCTACTCTATTCATTCTATATGGATTGAACTATGAATGATTAGGGTATGTAGACATGAACAAAATGGCGTGGGGGAAGAAGTCAACAACATGGAATTTGAAGAAAAGTTCGCGAATTTCAGTTGAAGTTGGAACTCTCACAACCATCACTTTAAAAACGATTCATCACCGGGGACCTTATCACTCCAACCTAAACCCATTCTTGTGCGTTCCATGTCACTGATAAACACGAAATTGTGTGATGTCGATAAGAGCAAAATTCGGCAGCAATTCGCCTCAGTTCTCCAAAAGCACAATGTGGAATATATGAAAACTCCACATATGCAATCGAAGAACATTGAGGGAATTGTCACCGAATTTTGCTCCTACCAACACAACACAATTTCATGTTTACCACCTAAGTGACATGAAAGGCACAAGAACAGTCCCAAAACGGGGACTGTCCAAGAATTACTCCTAATGAGTAACTCTTGAACGGGCACTAGGTAGGTCTGGGTAGATTTCAAACAATGCTCATGCACAGTACACAACGAAAGCAAATAACAACAATAATGAAATCTCAACACAGTAATCCAAAACATTAATACTTACTATAATTACAACCACTAACTGCTGAAATTTAAGAAACAAAACGAATTTCCCCTTTTTTTAGTATTGTTTATGTAGTAGTAGTTTAGTACTTTAGTAGTAGTAGTAGTAAAAGTAGTAGTAAATTAGTAGTAGTAGTAGTAGTATAGTAGTACTAGTAGTATAGTAGTAGTAGTAGTAAAAGTAGAAGTAGTAAATTAGTAGTAGTAGTATAGTAGTACTAGTAGTATAGTAGTAGTAGTTGTAAAAGTAGAAGTAGTAAATTAGTAGTAGTAGTAGTTTAGTAGTAGTAGTAGTAGTTTAGTAGTAGTAGTAAAAGTAGTAGTAAATTAGTAGTACTAGTATAGTAGTAGTAGTAGTAGTAAAAGTAGAAATAGTAAATTAGTAGTAGTAGTATTGTAGTACTAGTAGTATAGTAGTAGTAGTTGTAAAAGTAGAAGTAGTAAATTAGTAGTAGTAGTAGTTTAGTAGTAGTAGTAGTTTAGTAGTAGTAAAAGTAGAAGTAGTAAATTAGTAGTAGTAGTTTAGTAGTAGTAGTAGTAGAAGTAGGAAATTAGTAGTAGTAGTATAGTAGTAATAGTAGTAAAAGTAGAAGTAGGAAATTAGTAGTAGTAGTAGTTTAGTAGTAGTAGTAGTTTAGTGGTAGTAGTGGTAGTAGTAGAAGTAGTATCTTAGTAGTAGTAGTTTAGTAGTAGTAGAAGTAGGAAATTAGTAGTAGTAGTATAAAATTAGTAGTAGTGGTAGTAGTAAAAGTAGAAGTAGGAAATTAGTAGTAATAGTAGAAAATTAGTAGTAGTGGTAGTAGTAAAAGTAGAAGTAGGAAATTAGTAGTAGTAGTAGTAAAAGTAGAAGTATGAAATTAGTAGTAGTATTAGTAGAAAATTAGTATTAGTGGTAATAGTAGAAAATTAGTAGTAGTAGTAGTAGAAAATTAGTAGTAGTAGTAGTAGTAAATGAGTAGTAGTGGTAGTAGTAGTGTTAGTAGATTTGTTGTACTAGATTAGTAGTAGTATTAGTAGTACATAGTATTAGCATTAGGTTATTAGTATTAGTAATATTAGTAGTAGATTAGTAATATTATTAGTAGCATTAGTAGTAGTAATGAAGTATTTTAGTGTAATATTAGTAGTAAATTAGTAATACTACTACTAACACTACTAGTTAATCTACTACTAATACTACTACTCATAATAATAGTACATACTACTACTAATCTAATAACACAATTTCTAACCTAATACAATAATCACTAATACCTAATTAACATACTAACTAACCTAACTAACATACTACAATTATCGTCTAACAATAAAACGAAATCTAACCTAATTCACATACTAATTAACCTAATTAATATACTAATTAACCTAATTAACCTAATTACTAAACTAACTAACCTAGTTAACATAATCACCCTACAATCTAATTAACTAATTAAACATACATAATCATCATACAATCTAATCACCATAGTTATTAAACTAATTATTAATATAACTTAATCAAAACAGTTTAGTAAACTAATTGAGCTAGAATTAAGTAAAAATTAATCTAATTAATTGAACTAATTGAGTAAAAATTAAATTGTAAACCGTAAACTAACAATTAACCGTAAACAGCAACATACCTGAGATTTGGGGGGTCGGGTTAGGGTTTTTCGGGGCTGGGTCGGGTTAGAGTACACCGGGTTTCGGGGCAGCCGTCGCCGGATTCTGGTACGCCGGCAGGGTCGCGCGTGGGGGGGGTGGTTCGCCGGCAAACTCGTCGCGCGTGGGGATGGGGGTGCGCCGGCGCAGTCTGTCGCGCGTCGGGGGTTCAGGGGTGGCCGTATTGGGGTTCGCCGCCGGCAGGTTCGCCGGATCTGGGTTTACTTAGGGTTTCGATTTTGTTTTGGGGATTGAATTAGGGTGATGGTGCCGGATTGGGTCGCCGGAGGTTTAGGGTTGCCGGTGATGATGCGGTCGTTGTTTGCCGTCGTCGTTCGCCGTCTTTGCCTTTTTCGTCGTCGTCTTTCAGAGGGAGATGGGGGTGGGTTTAGGTTCTGAAGCAAATCGCGTTATTTTTTTTTTTTTATATTAACAGGTACTGCATCGGAATAGCCGACGCAGGCCGACGCAGTTTTCAAGTTTGCGTCGGCTATTCCGATGCAAACATCGATATTTTTTTTTATATTAAAAACGTTGCGTGGGATTAACCGGCGCAGACCAACGCAATATTCAAGTCTGCGTCGGCTAATCCGATGCAAAACATTTAATTCTGGTTTTTTTATTTAAACACACGCTGCATCGGATTAGCCGACGCAACCAAACGCAATATTATATTTTGCGTCGGCTAATCCGATGCAAAGCTATTAATTCTGTTGACTAATTTTTTTTTACTTTGACGCATACTGCATCGGAATAGCCGACGCAAGCAGACGCAACATTAAAATTTGCGTCGGCTAATCCGATGCAAAGCTATTAATTTTGTTGACTAAATTTTTTTTTTGACGCACCCTGCATCGGATTAGCCGACGCAATATTATAATTTGCGTCGGCTAATCCGATGCAAAGCTATTAATTCTGTTGACTAAATTTTTTTTATTTTGACGCACCCTGCGTCGGATTAGCCGACGCAATCAGACGCAATATTATAATTTGCGTCGGCTAATCCGATGCAAAGCTATTAATTCTGTTGACTAATTTATTTATTTTTGACGCACCCTGCATCGGATTAGCCGACGCAAATTTTGTTTTTTCGTCTGATTGCGTCGGCTAATCCCACGCAACACCTTTCACATAGTGGCGCCAACCCAAAATTATTGGCGCCTGTATCATGGAGTCGGACTGCGTCGGCTAGTCCCACGCAATATTATTGCATCGGATTAACCGACGCAAATCGACACAGTTACGCCAGTTGCGTCGGATTGTAAATCCGACGCAACTAATCCGACGCTATTTCGCTGTTTTTAGTAGTGCATCCCTCGTAAAACCGATACACACACACATATATACAATCAAACTCGAGATCAAAACTCGTCAAAGACCCGAGAGCATCCTCTCCCTAACCAAACACACCCTAACTCACCCTACATATCTCGACACTCCCGCGCACACGCCGCTACTACGAGTTCGTTTCCGAAGCCATTAAGCATGTAGGTTGAGGGTGTCATCAAACCCCGTTTCTTTTTCTCCCTTCTCTTTTTACCGTTTTTTATGTACATGTATTACTACTACTAATATTATTATTATTATTATTATTATTATTATTATTATTATTATTATTATTATTATTAGTTGATATTAACGACACTAATATTTTATTTACTAACACTAACATTTTTATACTTTTTGCATCTTTATTTTTATATCATCATTTTACTACTAACATTAATCATACCGCGTATACATAGACTAGTATCAAAATCCGGTTTTAAATCCGTTTGACTACGATGTTTGCCTAAAATCCGTCTAATCCCTTTACGAGCAACAACGGAGGTGAAGCCCTTTCGAGGAGCCCCGCCCCAACGTACTCAAGGGCGTGATGCGATTGCAAACGGTCGTAGTTGAACGTATTTAATCTCATTTCCATAATTGGTACGAAACCCATTGACACGAAAACCGACATCACGTAATCCGAAAGGGTTAGTTTCGATGTCGTGACGTAGAGGGACGTCTTTCGTTACTAATTCAAAATTTCTAATATAATAATAACGCTTTCGTAATATCCCGACAACGGTATTATAATCGTATATACACGATTATAGTACCGGAGGTCAAGTTAAATTCAAATCGTGCGATATTTGTATTTAATTTGACCGACCGACGATTTTAAACCAAAAAAACGAAACGAGTCATCACTCGTACAGGGGCTACTCGACCGAGTACATATGCTACTCGATCGAGTAGCACCCAAAAAAATGGGCAGTAGCTACGCTTGAGGACACACTCGACCGAGTCAGATCATGACTCGATCGAGTGGGTCCTGTAGCCCAGAAAACCGAGAGCTCTAATGCAACATTCGAGCCTCGTCATTCTTTTTACGACTTTTAGTCGACACGTTCATAATCAATCACGTAATTCTAATTTTCAAAACTCATGCATGTCACGACACCTAAAGCGATTTTGATCGACGGTCTCACACTATTAATTTTGTGTCGACGACTCTTTAGTTGTATCCGACACATAATTAATTTAGACTCAATTTCTCGAGATGATAGGTCGGGACAAGGCATCGAGATTCGGGATCGGGCTAGCACCACGCCTAGGTCCCATATCTCCGTCCTTTGATTAGTACACAATATAATGTGTATTTAATCGAAGTTCGTCCGTTCGCATAACTTACGGTCTAGTTTATATTTATTATATACGGGTCCGTTTCTAGTTAACGTCTACCATTTCCTATTCGATTATTCTATTTTATTATTGCTCGTTGTATTGTGAATTCCGGGTTGTATTCCGCCCGTGTAATTTGTAATTTATTTACGAGTTTTCTATTTTCGATGTTTGCCATTTATTTATTTAAATGAACATCACATGCTAAATCACTTTGACGTGAATCAAGATGCATTAAATGACGTAGCAAATGAATAATTCACATGCTAAGCCCGAAAACGCTGTTTGCATATCATTCAATTATTTTACTAGCGCGCGTACACGAACACGAACGATGTCTTAGTAGAGGCCGCCATGTGCGGGCGGGGTTGGGTGTCCTTAGTGGGCTTCCCAACACGTACCCTCACCCCTTACTCAGAACCTTTGGTTTCCGGATACCCGAAACCCTTGGCGCACGAGAGTCATTTTATATACGAAAGCCGGTGTAAACGGTATCGATATAACAATGCCAAGGGACGAGCCCCATAAACTCTGAAATCGAAGTGGGCTTACTTTGTGTATAGCCCATGACGACATAGAGTGGGCTCGTCTGGTTCCGAATAACCACAAAATTCGGTGGCGACTCCATTTTGACTTAAATTTCGAACCCGAGAACAATCTTACCACGAGATTCATTCGCCTACCCAAACCCGCGCTTCGCCGCGTCGGGGTGGACCTTCGTCATGTCCACAATTTGGCGACTCCACTGGGGATACCTGATGTACCACATGTCATCGGAGTTCCCAGGGTGAGACTCGAAGAGAAATCGTTCATATATTAGTGTGCGCGCATTAGTATAATGATTCATGCATAACCCAAATTTGCCCGGGCCGGTTACTTGTGACCGACGTCCCACTATACCACGGTGCATTCCTATATGGGTGCGCTAAAGACATCGATGGTGGAACTCGTCTCGGTTTCGCGGCATGTCCTAAGACCAACTCGGCTTAGGGAGTCCGTCCATCACACGAGAAAGCCATCGTTGTTGGTATAGGCCCTATTTTGACCGACCGAGACTTAGTGTAAAGCATACATAAGCGTCGTTATAATGTTTGTTTGACTACGTGCTACTTGGTTTCCGTGTCAATTTTCAAAAATCATCATTTCAAAAAATGCATCTTTCCAAAATACCAAATTTTGAAAAACCCGAAATACTGTCCATTTCAGGACCCGTCTTTTCAAAATATCCAATTTCAAAAAACTCGGAATGCTGCCGAAAATTAGACTTACGATTTGACTCAAAACAAGCCTTTTTTTTAGCCGGCATGCTATCCATTTCAATTCGAATTTCCGACCCACCATTCGATTTTCGAATTTTCAAAATTCGATTTCAATTTTCAAATCTTCGTGATGCCATTCGCGATTTTCAAATCCTCGAGATTCCATTCTCGATTTTCAAATCTCCAAGATGTCGTTTTCGATTCTCAAATCTTCGGGATCTCATTTTCGATTTTCAAATTTTCGAAAATTTATTTTCGATATTCAAAATCTCAAAAAATTCAACTTTTCAAAAACCGGTCCTGTCGGCATGCTGCCAATTTCAAAAAACGGGACCGTCTCCCAAATTTTTCAAAACGCGAATTTACTCGCAACCATTCTAACATTTCAAAATGCTCGGTCCTATTGGCCCACTACCAATTTCAGGACCGTCCTCTCAATTTTCAAAATTCAATCATTTTTCAAAAAACCTTCCTTATTATAGGACCTACCGTAATCCGTGTGTCGGGTCTTTTCATAATTTGTCGAAGGTCTTTATCGTCGAAACTCCGTCGATCCTACATCACGGGTTTCTTCCCCATCCTAGTCCGCCTTATCCTAAAGGCACAACCGACCAACACGAGTCATACACTCGTAAATGGAAGGTTCGTCTAAACACTCGAGTTCTAACTAGAAAGTCCCACGTGATCTTTCCCTCCGACAGGACGGTCCCCACGACCTTTCCTAAGGGAATTTCGCCCATCTTTCAATCCGTTAGTCGAGTCATCTCAATTCAAGAGTCCTTTAACTTAAGGGTCTACCCTAATCACAAAGTCTATCCTTATTCAAGTCAAGTCAAGGGTCTCTAGCGTCGAAACTCTGCCGATCTTACATCGCAAGTTTCTTCCCTTACCCCGTCTGCCTTTCCTCGAGGCCGAGTCGACCTTTTACAAGGCATAGCCCTATAGCTAAAGGTTCGTGATCCTTACATCTAAGGGTCACTCGTCCGACACTCGAGTTTTAGCAAAACCTACAATCTCACTCGGGGGGCTACCCTTTAGGAGAGCGATCAATCACGGTTGCTCTAAGGGTCATGTCTTACACGTGTTGTCTCACGTACCCCACTTTTGAGTCACTTAAATGTCACACCATTTGAGTCCTATCAGAGTCCTCGGTCTCACTCGGGGGCTACCCTTTAGCAGAGCGATCAATCACGGTTGCTCTAAGGGTCATGTCCTACACGTGTTGTCTCACGCGTGCCATTTTCGAGTCACTCAGATGCCACCCCATCTGAATCCTATAGAGTCTTTTGCGTCGCTCGGGGGCTATCCTCCAACCGACCAGTCAAACACGGTCACCCTAAGGAGTACCTTACGTTCATCATACACCGGCGTCCTTATAATGCCTTCTTCGAGTCGTACCTATGCTACGAACACTCGAGTCTCCTAAAGGTTTAGGTCGCCACAGTGGGTCCGAACACGTGACGCGGCCAAACACGGTCGCCCCATTTTCGGACTCATCCTCGTGGCTCAGATCTCATGGTCGAGTTCGAGCCAGGGTCGTTACCTCGTCTAGGTCAATGTTCGAGTATCCCGGTCCAAGAGTCTTTGTCATCCCGTCACCCCGGGCCGTGTGTAGTTTGACTCCCTCTCTTGCATTCGCGCAAAGTCGAGTTTAGGCGAGTCGTGGCACCTGTCGTTTTCTCCAATCAAAGACTTTACCAAAAAAAAGAAACAACCAACCGAGCGTCCGTAAGTCCGGATTTGATTCGAGTCTAAGTCTTAGTCCGAGTCTAGGATACCCTACATCCTCATTTCCAAATCAGAGTCAGAGTATTTTGCATTCTGTCCTCTTTTCAAAATTCAACAAAAAAATCAGCTTTCAATATTCTATCTCTACTATACACTTTCCTTATGTGTTTCCGAGAACATGATGAACACCATCATCATACACTGTGAGCACACGCACGTGACTATTATAGGCACATCTATAATGACTGCAGGAACTGAGGCCCGTGTTTTCCCTTACCTGTTCCATGTCTGGCATAGACAACCACATAACTACCCTTAGCAGGAGCGGTATCGAATCCTATGATAAATCTAGGTAGTCTCCTAGTTTGGGTTCAAGACGGGAGGCAAACCCATTTCCCACAATAAACACCCATCCAATAAGACTAACCAATCCCTATCTTAGGCGTTTAGTCTGACCAGAAGCAAAAAAGAAGCATCGTGACTCTATAGGCTTGATGCCAAAAATACCCAACTCGGGACGATGCTCCCACTAAGCCTGCTCGGAATTATGATGACAATACCGAGATCCAAATCACTATGCTTACCATAGAGTACTCCACCGTGAGTTGCACTCACACAAACACCAACTAGGCTTACACCTTACAAAGGTTTAGCTCCACAAGCCTAATCCAACCGATGGGCCCACCCCCATATCCACCCACAAGGGCCACAACACCATAGGAGGGGATTACCGTGAAAAAAAAAAAGTTGGACAAAAAAATCAAAAGTCCAAGGAAAAAGCAAAAGGCCCAAAACAAAAGAGCTGGCCATCAAAAAAGAACTCTCAGCATCCCCCGACCAGATACGGTCAATCCCACGACCGGGGCCAGGAGGTCAACCCAAAAAAAAAAAAAAAAAAAAAAAAACAAAAATTTAAATACCCATGACCGTGGTCAACGGTCAACCCAATTGAAAGTCCCTTGACCGGGGTACGGTCAATTCAAAAATTATCGATGCCCATACCATCAAATAGGGGAGAAACAATTAAGTTGGTCAGCTAACACCACACTTAGCCTTCCCATATTACAACCCTAAAGACCTTCTCGAGACCTAGGCTAAGAGACAGCCCAGAATTTTGAGGATTCAAGCTCCATAGGATACACCCTAACCATTAGGGCCAAACATGAAAATCAGATCCCACATTATCAAACTTATCCTGATCGAAGTCCGAGTCATTTTTACTCGACTTCCCCTTTTTCCTACCACATTACAAAACCTTACCCTCGAAGCCTAAGCTCCACAAAATTAAGCTCCAGATGTCAAAACATCAAAGCCACTCATTGCCTGGCTCCACATTTTCAAAAACGTCCAAACCAGTTACCAGCCCCAAACACGGGAACTCAACCTGCGGTCGGCATAGAACATGCCCAAATAGTTCACACCACCTCTGGGGGCTACCCCGGATAACGCTCACAGTCACGGGATCAACTTCCTAACTGGTCCAGCCCTTTGATCAAGACATCATTGGGAACACACCTAGCCTACACCATCGCTATGGCTAGTTACACACAAAGCCCTAATAAACTAGGCATCATAATATATCTTTCATCACTGAACTACGGCTTGGTTTGATTTCACTACCACGTGAATACGTAGGCAGCCTTTCAACAAAGGCACAACCACCCACACATTCAAAAAGCACCATCATTCCAGTCACGACACTGTCATGTTCTCAGCAGCTAGCTTTGTCGTCCTGGGGGCTTCTCTTAAGCAGAAGCTCTCCATCCACTCACAAAGTCCAAAATTTTCAAAAAAAACTAGCCTCCTTTCTATAGTGTGTCCTAGTACTCGGCTCAGTCGAAGACGAGAATCTGTCAGGACTCGATGCGGCACCCACTTTGGGAATGTACCCTAAAAACCAATAATTCAGAAGAGCACCAGTCCACAGCACTGCTACTGCTAAGTCCCGCAAAAAACAGTCTCATTACAGACTACTGCAATTCCCCTGTAACACATCCTTCCCTTTTCGATGTTCGACCGTGTTGCCACTCGCCTAGGCTACGGAATAGCGCAGCTTAAGAGTTTTGTCATCTTAGGTGGCCCACCTCCCTACCGAGTCACGGTCCAACCCTCGAGAGTCCAGTCGTGTCTGTCTACTCGCCCTGTCACGTCCAGAGTCGAGTCTATCGATATGTCTCTCTTCAAAATTTCTTGCTCTAAAATTTGCAAAACTTAGCCATTTTGAGAAAATCCTTTTCGACAAGGTCAAAATTCGGTCTATTTATACTGCAAATTTCTTTTCTACCCCTTTCAATTTTGAAAACCTATCTCCTAGCACATGAGGTTCTTTCAGGACTTCGATTTCAATATGAAGCAAAAACCATTTTCCCCAACGCAAGCTAGTCTATAGATGCTAACTGCATTTCCTATGTGCTATCTTGCTATATACTATGCCTGCTATTACTGCCTATGTATCTAACATTTCAGGTACCAGCATTGCTTCCCAACGGAACAACAAAGACGATGTTTCTCCTGGAATGCTACGTCTAAGATGTGATGTGTTGGCATACGGGTACACCCAGGACTTCAGAAGCAAGTCCCCGCACAGCTACTTTACTCCCCAGCACGAGTCAGTGTTTTGCCGATGTGTTACATGCAACTTGTCATGTGTCAGCATACAGGTACACTCCAGACTTCAGAAGCAAGTCTCCACGAAACTATCAAATTCCCCAACGAAGTCAGCTTTCCCCCGGTATGCTACATCCAAGATGTGATGTGTCGGCATACGGGTACGCCTACTCCCCAAGAAAGGCAAGTTTCACTCCCCACGAAGCACCTTCATCAGCTCAGGTACCACTCAAGGCTTCGAAAGCAAGCTAGTACAACTCACATATCTCCCCAGCAGAACGCCCGAGGCGGCATTTTCCCCAAGATGGCACGAGATGAGCCCACATATAGGCGCCCCCAGGACTTATGCTACAAGTCTGACTCCCCGTGGAGCTATCATCATCAGAACAGGTATGACCCTCTGCTTATGGCTGGCGAGCCCTTCACGCGAGTCCACTGGACTATAAACGACCCGACCGGAAGTCTACCAGGTCTTAACGGGCTTGGTAGCTACTCTGACTTTCACCTTGTCCAAGCCTCAGTCAGAGTGGGGGCTCTGTAGACACCCGCATTTTGACTGCCACGTGTCTATGGTAGTCTCCGAAAAACACCCGATGATGATCGGACGTCAACGTGACTTAATATGCTCGAATACGGACTCGGAATCAATAGTATCCGACGTGGGCATTTAGCGGAGTGCAAATCTCTCAAAACCGACCTCAAATTCAGGCCCAGTGGGTCATTCCGAGTCAAATGAGACTAATTTGGGCCAAAACCGACACCGGAAATAAAATTGTCTTTTGGCGACCGGGTCAAAACCCGGTCAAAGATGAATCCGACACAAAAATCAGCCAAATTCAGCTTCTAGAAGCTGGCGCCAAGTCTAAATTCAAATAAAAACAAACAAATCAACAAAGTCAAATCCTTCCTAAAATATCTCGATTCACTTGATCCACTCGATCGAGTGGATTGACCCACTCGGTCGAGTGGAGCGTCTTTCAGCAGATCAAGCCCGTTTTGAAGGGCACTCGATCTAGTGCACTAGGGCCACTCGATCGAGTGACCCTAGGTCGGGGGGTGAAGCCTATAAATACCCCCTTAACCCCATTCATTTCACAAGATTTTTCCCATGCTAAAAACCCTACACTTCTACCCTAATCCATCTTCGTCACTTCAATACTACAAATCCTAAGCAACCTTAGTCTAAAAACCGAGTTAGCATCCCTCGTAAAACCGATACACACACACATATATACAATCAAACTCGAGATCAAAACTCGTCAAAGACCCGAGAGCATCCTCTCCCTAACCAAACACACCCTAACTCACCCTACATATCTCGACACTCCCGCGCACACGCCGCTACTACGAGTTTGTTTCCAAGGCCATTAAGCATGTAGGTTGAGGGTGTCATCAAACCCCGTTTCTTTTTCTCCCTTCTCTTTTTACCGTTTTTTATGTACATGTATTACTACTAATATTATTATTATTATTATTATTATTATTATTAGTACTATTATTATTAGTCGATATTAACGACACTAATATTTTATTTACTAACACTAACATTTTTATACTTTTTCCATCTTTATTTTTATATCATCATTTTACTACTAACATTAATCATACCGCGTATACATAAACTAGTATCAAAATCCGGTTTTAAATCCGTTTGACTACGATGTTTGCCTAAAATCCGTCTAATCCCTTTACGAGCAACAACGGAGGTGGAGCCCTTTCGAGGAGCCCCGCCCCAACGTACTCAAGGGCGTGATGCGATTGCAAACGGTCGTAGTTGAACGTATTTAATCTCATTTCCATAATTGGTACGAAACCCATTGACACGAAAACCGACATCACGTAATCCGAAAGGGTTAGTTTCGATGTCGTGACGTAGAGGGACGTCTTTCGTTACTAATTCAAAATTTCTAATATAATAATAACGCTTTCGTAATATCCCGACAACGGTATTATAATCGTATATACACGATTATAGTACCGGAGGTCAAGTTAAATTCAAATCGTGCGATATTTGTATTTAATTTGACCGACCGTCGATTTTAAACCAAAAAAACGAAACGAGTCATTACTCGTACAGGGGCTACTCGACCGAGTACATATGCTACTCGATCGAGTAGCACCCAAAAAAATGGGCAGTAGCTACGCTTGAGGACACACTCGACCGAGTCAGATCATGACTCGATCGAGTGGGTCCTGTAGCCCAGAAAACCGAGAGCTCTAATGCAACATTCGAGCCTCGTCATTCTTTTTACGACTTTTAGTCGACACGTGCATAATCAATCACGTAATTCTAATTTTCAAAACTCATGCATGTCACGACACCTAAAGCGATTTTGATCGACGGTCTCACACTATTAATTTTGTGTCGACGACTCTTTAGTCGTATCCGACACATAATTAATTTAGACTCAATTTCTCGAGATGATAGGTCGGGACAAGGCATCGAGATTCGGGATCGGGCTAGCACCACGCCTAGGTCCCATATCTCCGTCCTTTGATTAGTACACAATATAATGTGTATTTAATCGAAGTTCGTCCGTTCGCACAACTTACGGTCTAGTTTATATTTATAATATACGGGTCCGTTTCTAGTTAACGTCTACCATTTCCTATTCGATTATTCTATTTTATTATTGTTCGTTGTATTGTGAATTCCGGGTTGTATTCCGCCCGTGTAATTTGTAATTTATTTACGAGTTTTCTATTTTCGATGTTTGCCATTTATTTATTTAAATGAACATCACATGCTAAATCACTTTGACGTGAATCAAGATGCATTAAATGACGTAGCAAATGAATAATTCACATGCTAAGCCCGAAAACGCTGTTTGCATATCATTCAATTATTTTACTAGCGCGCGTACACGAACACGAACGATGTCTTAGTAGAGGCCGCCATGTGCGGGCGGGGTTGGGTGTCCTTAGTGGGCTTCCCAACACGTACCCTCACCCCTTACTCAGAACCTTTGGTTTCGGATGCACGAAACCCTTGGCGCACGAGAGTCATTTTATATACGAAAGCCGGTGTAAACGGTATCGATAACAATGCAAAGGGACGAGCCCCATAAACTCTGAAATCGAAGTGGGCTTACTTTGTGTATAGCCCATGACGACATAGAGTGGGCTCGTCTGGTTCCGAATAACCACAAAATTCGGTGGCTACTCCATTTTGACTTAAATTTCGAACCCGAGAACAATCTTACCACGAGATTCATTCGCCTACCCAAACCCGCGCTTCGCCGCGTCGGGGTGGACCTTCGTCATGTCCACACTTAGACACATCACAGAGTATAAAATTCACAAAAAAAACTTCAACTTCAGAATCCTTGAACGATTTTTGATAAAATAAAGGTATTCTAAGCCAAAACTTTCAAAAATGTGTCCAAATTAAATACATAATCACACAAATGAAATCTTATCTCAAACAAATCAAACGACAACTTTCGAACCACTTGATGGTGAGTAATTTGTCGTGGATCCCACTGATTAAAATAAACCAACAATTCCTAACAAGTAGCTAGGGTAAGTCGGGTCGAGATCCTCAGGGACGGGGAGTCGGACTAAGGTGAGCTACGGTCCAAGACTAGGTTCAAGAGAAACTAAACTAGGGTGATGGCTAAGGTTGACTAATGACTAAGCTAAACAAGTAACTAATGATAAATGGAAGCGAATTAAATCAATAAGAAGAAACTAGGGCTAGGTCGGGTTCATGAATGCCAAGGAGATCAAAAGAAGGAAACGAGGGTGCTAGCATGCTTTCGTAGCCTAGGTTACGCTCGGGCTCTCGCTACTTAAACGGCCTAGGCTACTAATGGGGAACCAAACCTATCAACCAAACAAGAAAAGAAGCAAGAAAAAACAAGAAATGATCATCTCAAGTCTCACAAGCATTTTATTAAACATGTAGTGTGCAAGACAAATAGGAAACAACAAAAACAACAACTAGTACCACCCATCTCACCCTAATCATCCCTAATCACACCCAATCCCCTATTAACCCTAGGGGAGAACTACTCACATATATCTAAACTAAAACTAACATTAACTAGAGAAACAATCAAAGGAACAAAAGAAACATTCATTATGGAGATTGAACAAACATGAACAACAAACCATAGATAAAGATGGAAACTTGATTAACTATGAAAGATTAAGAGAAAAGAGAGAAGAAAAATTATACCAACTAAACCAGAGATGAAAAGGATGAAACTTGCATACAAGGAAACCCAAAAATCCTCCACCAAGGTTGTCAATCTTGATAGATTCTTCAAGAAATCTAATAATACAAGAGTAACTAACTAAGATTAAACTAAGATTAACAAAAGAGTAAGAAAAGATTAATGAGAAACTAAGCTAATCTACACTAATGTCTATATAGGGTTTAGTCTAATGTAGGGTGCTTAAAACAATACAAGAGGGGGTATATATAGGGTTTCACGAACAAAGGAATTGAAAAGAAGGCGGAGGAGCTGAGCTGGGTCCTTCCCAGCCGGGAAGGAAGTGATCCCGGTCGGGAAGGGGGCCATCCCGGTCGGGAAGACAGTGATCCCGGCCGGGACCACCCTCCAGTAGGTCCGTCTCTTCTTGTCTCTTCATCCCGGTTGTGATGGGTCCTTCCCGACCGGGATGGGTCTTGTAGGCTTCAAATATGATCCCATAGGTCCCTACTTGCTCATCCTAGGCTTCTTATCGATTCTCGGTGCTCGGGAATGGGCCCCAAGGGGCTCGGGATCGAGTCTAAGCCACTGAGTCATCGTCGCTTCTCTTCGTTGACTCCAAATGCGTCGGAAACGAGTCAGAATCGTTCCATTTCTCCAAGATAGTCCCTAGGAACCTAAAACAAGCTAGAAGAAGCGTAAGTAGCCTCGAAACCGCTCCAAAGAGCGATTCCACAAGAGAAACCAGGACCAAACACAAGAAATAAACACTACATAACACACTTATCACCACTACCACTACAAGAATAACTGTCCTCGGCGTCCACCTGGTGGGCACCGACAGTGGACGCTATAAGGCGACGGGCGTCCGCAAACAGACGCCAGAAAGCGGAAGCCACGCCTGCTCGCCCTTTTTTAAAACGGGCGTCCACTATTGGACGCCAGGACAAATGACGACCGACAGTGGACGCCAAGCTGGCGACCGACTGTGGACGCCATGTGTCTCTGAGTGGCGTCCACAGTCGGACGTCTGGGGCCTGAAGTTGGCGACCGATTGTGGACGCCACCCACGTACTTCTCGCGTCCACAGCCGGACGCCATTATAGTGTCCCCTGGCGTCTGCTATGACGTCCGGTATCGGACGCTATTTACGCTGTTGCATGACCGCAAACATGCGTTCAATGTTTAGCCAAAACCTGCAAAATAAACCACAACTCAACCACAAATGTCGACTATCCACAATACCTCAACCACATTCAAGCTCAGTCAACCAAAAGAGTTCATCTCTCGACTCATTTATGCTGAAAAAACTTATATAAACAGATTTAACGTACGGTTTGAAGGTACACAAGTGTAAAGTAGTTCAAAGATACAGTTAAAACAACAACAACAAACAATCAACTAACTGTGAAGCTAGCTGCAGCACCAGAGTTACCGCCACCCCCGCTAAAGGGGTCTCTGTCATCTGGAGGGGGTGGGGGAGAACCTTGGTTGCATTTGTCGAACATGGCCTGAAACATGGCCATCTGTTCCTGCATTTTCTTGATGTGTTCCGCCTGCTCCTTCAGTTGCTCCTTCATTTGCTCCTTCTCCGGATCGGGCTGCTGAGATCCGGCCGGCGTGTACTCCATTTGTGTGGAGGTGCTCAGACGCGATGTGGGAGGTCTGAAGTACATACCGTGTGCATTTCCCACACCGTACACACTCCCTTTCCTGTAACCCTTGACGACCTTGAACCAAGTCTCGTTCGGGTTGACTTCCTCAACATCAGGATCAGCCTCGAGTCTCTCCATCTCTTGTTGGTAGGCGTCCTGCGTACAGAATAACGATCTCAATTTCAGTTATTATTAGATGAAATCATTGAATATAGTTATCCACCACCTACAGTCGATTTAGTACTCACCCAAGTCGCCTGATCCTTTTTCGATTTAAAGGTAGTCCCTTTTTCATCGGTCTGCCCATGCATGTCGAAAAATATTTCCGCCGCGGTTGGCTCCCTCCCGAGCTCAGCACGCAGCTATTAAATTAGTACGAAAGTTAGGCAAATAAAAATTATGCAAACGTAGTTTACGATTATTCAAGGAAGAGTACGGTATTAATTAGTAGAAATCATACTCTCTTGACACGAGCGAAAGAAGACTGAGAACCCCGATGATGTGTCGGGTTCGCGCGGCCTTTACGGTCACAGTTCGCCAACTTGTTCCTTTGGGCAATTTCGGACCTCACCTTAAACTCTTTCTGATCGTGGTAGGCAATCCATCTCTCCAACGCCTCCCCTAAAATATGACGACCCAATATATTATTTAATACAGTGAAAGATTGAAGTTAGATTGTTTATTTGTTAAAATTGACTACCCAAAAAAAAATAACTAACACCTTTAAGGTCCTTCAACGGAGTCCCCCGTGTACGTCGTTTATTCATCACACAGGCGAAACGTCGTGTGCACGTTTCATTATACCGTTCCCAGACCCTACCATCAAACTCTGAGGCCCAGCTGAACTTGAACTATACAGTCAAGACAGATTAATAAGTAGTATGAAAAATATTTACAAAGTCCAGATTATAAAATAAAAACTCGGGAGCAAAAACAATCCACGTACCTTGAACTGGTTGAACCACCACTCTCGTATCTCAGCCGGTATCTGAGACCAATTAGCATACCCTTGCCCTTTGTCGACCATGAAGCTGTTGGTACAGCCTTTGACGACCTCTTTGTGCAGAAACCTGCACCGAGTCGAGAAAACCATATATGCAGTCAATCATACAAAATGTAGTACAAAAATGAACATTTACAAAAGAATAATCAACAAGTTAGATTATATTACCATGTGCCTGTTGGTTTGAGAACATACCGCCCCTCCTCGTCCTTCTCCAGCTCCTCATCTGGCCCCTGTTGCTGCTCCTCCTCCTCCTGCTCAGCGGTCTGCTCCGGTCCCGTTTCGGGGACCACCTCCTCGTCCTCCTGCTGAGTGGTGGACGTGTGAGCAGACCTACTACCCCCACCACGTCTCCTAGTCGATCTACCGCCTGCCATTATATTAACCTGCCAAAAAATTAAACAATGTTAACAACAATTAGCCATGTCATCAACAATTTCATTCTAACTTTATTCAAGTAAAATAGCCTACTATAGTAAACATCAAAATAACTTAACCATGTAAACATTTAAACATACAACAACTCTAGTAGTCACCGTCGCTGTCGTTATTTTCTTCAGCCTCATCCTCCTCAGTTTGATCCTCCTCCTCGGTCTCCGAGCCCCCAACTTGATCGTCCTCTGAGTTCTCTTCATCGTGTCCGTCATCCTCCTCAAGGTTCTCCGGAACATCCCTGACCATGTACTCTCCTTGTCCATCATCATCGTCATCCTCAAAATCTTCCTCTGCCCCTTCATTCTGATCTTGTACGGAGAATATGTTCTCTTCAATAGAAGATAAGCGTGTACCACTTGAAGCCGCATCTTCCTAGAACAGAGAACTGTCTATTTGTCCCCGTGGTTTAGTCGTAAAGACTGCCCACCATTGACTTTGATTTCTGTCATTTCTCGTGTAAGGAGAAGGAGCAAAATAGACTTGCTTCGCCTGATGCGCGAGTATGAACGGATCGTACGTAGGATATTTCCTTGTGTGATTAACTTCCATAATCTTGTAACGTTCATGCACTCGGGTCCCGTTCACGGAGGTGTCTTTCCACTCACACTTGAATACTACAGCTCTATACCCTCGTTCTTTGCCAGCGTAACACAACTCAAAAATATCCTCCAAAATACCATAGTACTCATCACCATCAAGAGATGACACACTCACGCCAAAATTGCATCTAGCCTTGTTCTTCCCGTAGTTGAATGTGTGAAAATTGAACCCGTTCACCGAGTACCGGTTCCAGGTTTTAACCACTCGCACTGGACCGAATGCCAAACTTCTAACCAAATCATCACGTATGTCTAAGGCAACTACGTGATCCTTGAGCCACTTCGGGAAATGTTCGTCGTGCTTACTCCAAACGTCATCAGGGTTCACGGCAGGGTTCGCAGCGACATATTCAGTTACAAATTGTTTCTCATAAGGCTCTAAGATCTCACAATTCGAAAGTAGGTAAAGGTGCGCTCGGTTGTACTCTTTCTCATCTAGTGTCCTAGAACCCTCAACGGATGAAGTTCCTTCATCGTCCTTCTTTTGAAAAAATTCGGGTATAGTGGGGTCAATGGACACCGAATGTCCTAGGTTCAGGTTCTTGGTTTTTGTTTGCACATCTTTATCGAAGTAGAGGGAGCAGAAGTTTGCAATCTCTTCTGTCAAATATGCATTACAAATAGAACCTTCTACTCTAGCCTTGTTACCAATTTTCTTCTTCAAATGATTCAGGAACCTAAATAAACAAGTTATATATTTCAATCAATACAAATTATTTAGGCTTATTTTTTTTAAACGAAGTTACTAAAAGTTACTTACCTTTCAAATGGATACATCCATCTATACTGGACAGGTCCTCCAACCTTAGCCTCGTAGGGCAAGTGGACAGGTAGATGCTCCATAGAATTAAAGAATGACGGTGGAAAGATCATCTCAAGTTTGCACATTATCTGCGGAATTTGATCCTCGAGCCGAGACATGTCCTCAACTGATACTGTAGAGGAACACAAATCTCGGAAGAACTGAGATATCTCAGTTATGGAATTCCACACCGTCGGTGGCAGAAGGTGCTTTAGTGACACCGGAAGCAACCTCTCCATGAAAACGTGACAGTCGTGACTCTTTAACCCTTGAAGCTTCAGGTTCTTAAGATCAACACAGCGTTTGAAGTCGGAGGCGTACCCATCAGGGAATTTCAACTTCTCTACCCACTCCAACAACGCCTTTCTCTGAGCCTTGTCAAGTGTGAACAAGGCCCTTGGTTTCGACCCATCCCGTTTTATATGCAGTTGAGGACGGTCACAAAAATTCTTTACATCTCGCCGGGAGCCTGTAGTGTCACAACTCTTCCCCTCCACATCCATCACCGTGTGAATCAACTGCTCGAAGAAGTTTTTCTCTATGTGCATCACATCTAAATTGTGACGAATTAACAAAGTCCTCCAATATGGTAGTTCGAAGAATATGCTACGTTTAAACCAACCATTTTTCAACTTCTTGAGATCTTTGAACTCCTGCTCGGTTCCGTCAACAGTAGACGGGTAATCAGAAATCAACTCCCATATTTCATCTCCTGGGAGTCGATCAGGTGCGTCGTCAAGCACCTCCTCACCCTTCTTGAACGCCTTCTTATTCTTCCTATATGGGTGACCTTCTGGTAGGAACTGCCGATGACAGTCAAACCAACTTATTTTACTAGAATTTGGAAGATAAAAAGCTTTGCTCTCACCCATACAACACGGACATGCTTTCTGACCCGCAGTAGACCACCCCGAGAGCATACCGTACGCGGGAAAGTCGTTTATAGTCCACAACAAAGCTGCTTTCAACTGAAAGTTTTGTCTCAGAGAGACATCATAAGTTTCCACCCCTACCTCCCACAGTTGTTTCAGTTCCTCAATAACAGGTTGCAAGTAAACATCCAAATGGTTTTTCGGGTTTTTGGGTCCGGGAACAATAAGAGATAGGAAGATGAAAGGTTGCTTCAAACACAACCAAGGAGGTAGGTTGTAAGGTGTGATCATCACTAGCCAGCAAGAGTACGGTTTACCAAATTGACCGAACGGTGCAAATCCATCAGTGCACAACCCAAGCCTTACATTTCGGGGTTCTATCGCAAAGTGAGGATGTAGTCTATCAAAACGCTTCCACTCCTCACCATCACTCGGATGACACATCTTCCCTAGTACCCTAATGTCCTCCTTGTGCCACCGCATTTGCTCAGCTATGGTTTTTGTGGCGAACAATTTCTGAAGCCTAGGTGCAATAGGGAAGTACGTAAGCTGACTTATTGGGATTGGTTTCTTACCCCTGACACTACTTTTCCCTTTTCTACCTCTCAAAACAATATCCCCCTCGACCATCTTATACCTACCCTTACCACATCTCCTACATTCATCAAGCATCGCATCGTCCTTCCAAAACAGCATGCACCCATCTGGACAAGCGTCAATCTTTTGATGCGGGAGTTGAAGTCCCTTCACAACCTTTTTGGTTCTGTAGAATGATCGGGTCATGATATTGTCTTTTGGAATAACTCTCTCGAGCAAGGCAGCAATACCATCGACACAAGCAAAGGGCAGGTTGAACTCACATTTAAGGCTAACTACCATAGACGCGACTTCTAACAAAGTCACATCGCACCCTCCGTATAACGGTTTCTCCGAAGCTTCCAACATGTCAAAAAACGTCTTCGCTCGTGGGTTAGGCTCTTGTGGGTTAGGCGAATCTTGTGGGTTGGGTGAGTCTCGTGGGCTAGGTGAGTCTCGTGGGTTAGGTGAGTTAAACAAGTTGCACTCCACAACATCAACTATCATACCTCTCAATCCCCCCTCATCTTGATGGTTTTCGGTTCCCTCAGACTGAGATGACTCACCATGACAAATCCAATAATAGTAATCGGGTGAAAAACCACTATAGATGACATGTTCCTTCACTACAAGGACCTCAAGAAATTTTAGGTTCTTGCATTTAGTACACGGACACCTAACCTCCCCCCTCGATGCGTAGTCTACCGACTTTTTAGCGACCTCGACAAATGACTCAACACCCCTCAAAAATTCGACTGTTGGACATCTCTTCTTATCAAGTCTTCCCTCATACATCCATTCCCGTTCAATTCTCTTCATTTTCTATGTTCAAAAAATATATATAACATATTAAAGTTTAATTTCCCTACTTTAATTTATAACTTACTAAACGAATATTTAATCACCATTTAACTTAAACTTCATTTCTCTAACTAATACGTCAAAATAAACCCAAATGTCTTATTAATTCAGAATTGACCTTACAAAAATTTCGTAAACCCAATTTTTTTTTTTTGGGGAAAATGTAAGAATTTTGTATTAAGTAAACCCAATTTCTAATTTGCAAATGTCTTATTAATTATTAATTGACCTTACAAAAATTAGTCACCGAATTTAATCACAATTTAATCCCAATTTACAAAAACCCTAGCTAATTTATCAATGTAATCCCAATTCAACCAAACAAAACACAATAATTCATGCCTTAGGTCACACACAAGCAGCTTAAACAGGTCAAAAAAGGGTCAAATTTTCGGATGCAGATATCAAAATTCCGAAAGCGCCGCTAACACCTATTTACAACCCCGATCAGGATAGAAGTGGTTTCGGGAAAATCCGGCATTATTACGACACCTTTTGGTCCGTCTCAAGTCACACAAAACTTCACCCTAAACCCTATAGGTCATTCTAGCTCAATTCAACCAAATTAATCAAACCCTAGTCAAAATAACGATGGGCATAAATAATCTAACTAAGCGAATTTGGGATAAACTAATCAACCTAATCGAACTTGGCCTAAACTAATCAACCTAATCGAAATTTAGACCTAGACGAAATTAACTAACAAATTATCAATAAATAACGCTAACAATGGAGAATACGAACTAATTATAATGAATAGAAACGAAATAAACTAAGAAAACGTACCGAAATTAGGAATAAAGGATGAAAAAAGGGAGAGAATAGGGTCGGCGAGCGTAGAGGGAGAGGGTAGAGAGAGATTTTTTTTTTTACGAATGAAGGGGGAGAGGGGGGTGAGCGGGTATTTGACGCCACACTCAACTCGACGGGCGTCCACTATCGGACGCCACATTCGCACGCCATTTTGCTGAATATGGCGTCCGACAGTGGACGTCATTTGGGTTAAATGGCGTCCGCCTGCGGACGCCATTTAAGTTCAATTTTGTCCTCCCCAAATCCAGTCGGACGCCAAGTTTAGCGTCCGACTGTGGACGCCCGTTTGACTTTTCGGACGCCATGTAGGCGTCCGTATGCCCAGGACGCCAAAAAGGTGGACGCTAGGGAGAGTTTTTCTTGTAGTGTACAATTCCAACGTCCAGTTCCAGGCGCGTTAGAACTAAGTCGCCTAGTACAAAGCGTATGATCTTCAAGGCACCTCATGCCAAGCACCTAATCTTTGATCCCGGGATAAGGTTTAGGCGCCTAATACGATTCTCAACCCATCTTTATTATACCCTTATATATGCCAAACTATCTCGAGCATTACAACAACTCTAAAACTCACAAACCTAACAAACTCCTAGATAGCACACCTTACATAAGCCTACATATCCGAGGGCTCCTCGTGTACGTCAAAGTCGGATACCGAAGCAAGTCCACATTCGAAGCAAGAACATGTACGTCGAGGGTGTACAATTCAACTTGTAACCTTGTTCTTTTCATTTCTTTTTATTATTTCATTTCAATTATCGTTTACTAACTTTGTACTAAGCTAACATAACCCCATCAATTGTTTCATTGTAGCATACACATTTCGAATGAACTAAATAACATCCACTCCGACATAATACAATATAATTAGAGCGTTTATGATCACTAAAATGCTCGGTTTGTTTATGTTGGCCTTCGATGAGGAAATCCGAACACAAGGGTATCTGACCCAAGTCATCGTTCGTTCATTCGGGTAATCTTGTCCTGCCAACATGAAATGACCGAGTTCACCCTAAAATGAACAACAAACTCTTCTAAATCCAAAAGAACACATCTATCTCTCGTGATACAATTCTCTTGTCAAAACGATTTCTAAAACTTGTGAATTCGATAAATCACTTATGTACAAAGTCAGAATACGCTCCGGGTCAAGCGCCTGAACATAGACCTCTCAACCTTCAAACGCATAGACTCAAAACAAACCTAAACCGACCCAAACTCGAGCAACCTAACAATTCAACCCGAATGACCCGACACGACGCAGGAGTTGACTCGACTAACCCGACCCATAAGAGACCCGAACCTAACTCATTAGAGACCTGAACCAGAACCAGAACCAAAGGTCGTCACAACCTAACCCAAGCCCGATCAACCCGTCCGATAGCCACCTCTAGGGATGGCAACGGGTAGGGTATGGGTCGGGTCCAGCAAGACCCGGACCCGGACCCGTATTTCACAAGTTGGAGCCGAACCCATAAGAATCCAAAATTTTAAGACCCTTACCCGGACCCATTGCCATCCCTAGCCACCTCTAGTCCATGATACGAGTATATATAAGAGCGTGGTTGGTTTTGAGGGTGATGAGGGGCAGAATGGTAAAAGTAGGAAGAGGAGAGAGGGGGATATAAAAAGTGGAGAGCTCTATAACCTATCCAGAATCCAGACCCTTCCGCAGCAACAACACCTCTTCCACCTCCAAATTCCAATCTCTCTCCTTCATATATAACCCCATCTCTTTCTCAATTCATCCTCAATCCTTCTCCATTTCTTATATAACTCCCTCGATTTCAAATTTTCCGCGCTTTAATTCCCATTTCTCTAATCCTATTAAAGCACCAACATCTCTCTAAACCCTTTCTTTTCAATTTTTTTTCTCAGGTACTTTCAATTGATTTCGATCTAATCGTGTTAGATCTTACCGTACTTTGGTTTTCTTGCATATCCTCCATCATGTAATCGATTTCCCCTATTTTTAACCTAAAATCCCCTTCTGGATCTTGCTTTTATCGTTTCGATCTCCCCGATTCGTTTTGACTAATTTAGGGATTTTGGGTTTTCTTCATTGATTTCAATCAATTCTCGGTGGATCTTAAATATTGTCGGCAATAGATTAAAAATAAAAATAAAAATAAAATATGAATTGTATTTGATGGATGGATTTTGGTCATTTCCGTACAAACCCTTTTTCAATTACTGTTTAAAGTGAACTGGGTTCTCTTTGTATCAAGATTCTGTAAAGTAAAATTGTAGAAAGTTTAGACCTTTGATGCAAATGTAACCCTTGATTTCTCCATCCATGGCATTGTCTGTTCCTGTTGTAATGCAAGTTTTGTACCCTGATTGTAAATATATAGTAATCTATATGTTGAAGATGCTAACTTTCTGAATATTTATTAGTCGTCTTTGTAAACTGATGCGTATTGTGTGTATCGTACAATGTAACTCCTGTGTCTCTGACAACATTGTTGGGTTGATTCGATAATTGACGTGTTGGGTAACCGTTCTTGGTCATTTGTTTGTCTTTGAATAAAATCCGCTTGTAAACAATTGACCGGGATGAAGCGAGAGTAACATGGGCACATTTGATTCACAATGTTGGTTATTCACTCTTAATTAATCCAACAGGTTGTGCCAATTCGTGGAGTGTGATTATAGAGGAAAGGGGAGGGAGTGAGTGAGGGATAGTTGTAAATGGCGGAACAAGGATTGGAAGGAAGTCAGCCAGTTGACTTGTCTAAGCATCCTTCCGGCATTATCCCTACTCTCCAGTAAGTTCGTCTTTGGTTTTTCCGTCTAGCTGCTGCTGGTGTTTATTCCCTGCACTTCAAGCTGTATACGAGTAATTGCTTTGTCGATTTGTTAGCCTACTTCTCTATGCCTTACGGAACCATTTTAGTGAGTAATATGTGAAAATCTTGTATGCCGCCTTAATTAAGCACTTCTAATTCCGTCAAATGTGAAAACTTTACCTTTTTTTTACAATCTGTCAATAATTTACACTTTCCTGTTTTAGTCAATAGTAATAAACTGACCCGTGTGGGTGGTGACCATTACATTTCCCATCGCTCCAAGCTACTCTTGACATTTTAATTATTAGAAAGTTATTAATCTCTTTACCTTAATAATCGTGTATAAAACAATTGTAAACTAACTCGTGGGAGTGGGATAGAGGGATTATCATTTTGGAAGAATTGTGAAGCTGGTGAGATGGGTTCTTACTAATACTCCATGTCTCATTCAATAGTTATTTATTTCCCTTTTTGGGTGTATTATTCTATAGTTATCTATTTCCATTTTTGGTAAGTTTTTGTTACGTGTATTCTACAAATGAATTTTGTGTGGATCAAATTCACCAATTGTTGTTTTCTTAAACTTTGATCCAAAAATAATAAATATAAGACGGAGGGATTAACATGGATAGCAATACCTTCTACAAGCCTATTGGGTTTGAAACTGTTTACTATGTCTAAGAAAATACAGATAAGTGGTGGAGAATGTATTCAACATAGTTAATTTTAATTTTCCTCTGAGGTGGTTTTATAATATGTACAACGGAACCAAAACTTTGTGAACGGGCTAGGTAAGCAAATTTCTGTGTTATAAAGCTCTTATTTTGTTTGTGCAACTTGTCCTAGGAACATTGTCTCAACTGTGAACTTGGACTGCAAGTTAGAACTTAAAGCCATTGCACTGCAAGCTCGTAATGCTGAGTACAATCCAAAGGTGATCTTTGACGAATCATCTTGTTGATGTTGTAGATTGAGATTTGTCTGCTATCTGCATGTTAACTCAAGATTCTTACTTTTTTTACGCCTGTTACTTGTAGCGTTTTGCTGCCGTAATTATGAGGATTAGGGAGCCCAAGACCACGGCCCTAATTTTTGCTTCCGGCAAAATGGTAAGCATGTATTTATTTTCAATTTTTGGCTTGAGAGAGTTGCACTTGCATCTATTAAACTGGCAAGCTATAACTCTTGGGATTGAGGCCTGGGGGTGGACTATTTGTATGGCTGCGCGCCTGCTGTTTTCCTTGTTTTTCTTTATATACTGTATATTTTTTTCCTGCTTTTTTTATGGGCATAAGCCCTATCTAAATGTGATAACGAATATAATTGTTATCAGTGGGTTCAAGTCCTCATTGATTCATTCTCATCATGTGAGTATTCTCTGCTGTTTGCAGGTGTGTACTGGAGCAAAAAGTGAGAGTCAGTCAAAACTAGCTGCGCGTAAGGTTAGGGAGTTATGATTTATGTTTTTCCACTGTTTTTTCTCTGAGTATAACACTCCAATATTAGTCACTACCTCACACATTCTTCTCTCTCAGTATGCTCGAATTATTCAGAAGCTGGGGTTTCCTGCCAAATTTAAGGTATCTATTCTCCTTTTTTTTACTTGTGCTTGGCTCTATACTTCTTTCTACGAGTTAACTTATTTGACTATTTTAGTTGTCTGATTTTTGACACTGCTCTGTGGTTTAGTATGATTAGCAAATCTTTAATTCTACCATTGCTTTGTTGCAGGATTTTAAAATTCAGAACATTGTCGGGTCTTGTGATGTTAAGTTTCCCATCAGATTGGAGGGGCTTGCTTACTCTCACGGTGCCTTTTCCAGTGTAAGTGGCGATCATTTTCATCTTTCTTTTACCTTTCATCCCTGTGTATCTTTGTCGGAGTCTCTCTGTGTATATTCATGTCCATTTGTGTGCCTATTCACGGGCTAATCCATTACTCAGTTACCTTAAGTGCGGGGCAAGGAAATTGCAAGGTCATATGTAATACCTAGTTACTAGCAACATCCTGAGCTACCAACTAGTGGTGGACATTTTGTCTTCTTGTGGTCGGTGCAAGCACATACGATGGTGCTTGGATAAGCTTGAAAGTTATAGCTGCGCTTGTCAATCTGCACCCACCAAAGTATCAAGTCCAGAAGTTATGATGCTAGTGTGAGATTTGCTATCTGCATTTAGAAGAGGCGAACAGATTTCACCTGCTTGTTTTTGTTGATAGGGATTATATTTAAGCTGTGTATATATATCAATGTTCACTGTATTTTTTTACACCGGTTTACTGGAATGCTGTGTACTGAAACTTGAAAGGTATCATTTTGTCAGCTACTTCATGATTGTAGATATAATTGTATAATATTTGATATATTGGTTGTTCATGTATAGTATGAACCAGAACTATTCCCTGGCTTGATCTATCGGATGAAACAACCAAAGATCGTGTTGCTTATATTCGTCTCAGGAAAGATTGTTCTCACTGGAGCAAAGGTGAGACTGTATTCTGAAAGGGCTGTTGACTCAGTAGATCACTCTCAACAAATTGTTTTGTACTTAGCTCATAATGTCTTGCACCTGCAGGTGAGAGAGGAGACCTACCTTGCTTTTGAGAATATATATCCTGTGTTGAACGAGTTCAGGAAAAATCAGCAATGGTACTGCATCCTGCTCTTTAACATTTAGTGGTACAAGGGAAATGGAATAAGAAAGTTAAATAAGAGTAAAGGCAATGAGTTCAAGATACTCGTTTGATTGGTAATTTGATAGACAACAGTAACTAACCAACAATCTCCACGAAAACCCAACGACCTCCGTTAGATGCCCCACGCCCACCCTGAAAATCTACAACACCCACATCCACCACCATGACAGCTCTGCTGCCCCCTGTCGCTAGTGTGACACTCATCTTTCCTCCCATTGCCAGCACCACGTGTGCCAACTCCTCCATCGTACTTACACTAGTCTTCCTTCCCACCTTAGTCGAAACCCAGCCCCACCATAGACCACCGGAACTCACACTGAAAAAACCCCATCTTGTTTTTGGTGGTGGTGTTGGGGATTTCCGAAGTGGGGTGGGATTATTTTTATGGTATGGGTTTTGGATCTGAAAGGTCTCCGTTTGCATTCCATTGTTCCTTGAATGGATCATCTAACTTATGGATCGGGGAAAGGGATGTTCTGTGATTGAACAAGTTATCATGTGTTTTTAATAATCTGTACTTGCAGATTTGAGAAGGGGCGGTTGTTAAAGCAGTGCGCAGCAGAGGAAGTGTATATAGATGAAAGGAGAAAGGGCACTCGACCGTGGATAATGGTGGTGTCAAATCTGTACCCCCTCCCCTGTGTTTGGCTTGATGTAGAACACTGTGTTTGGAACGATAACATGGTTGTTGAATTAGACTCCATAATTTTGTGCTGGAATATTAACATAAATTTTAATGAACGAGGATGTTTCATGTATGCTAATGTGCTTAGCACTGTACTTACTTTTCCTTTGGCCCTGATTGTTTGGACTTCTTTTCACCTCAATTCTATTCGATTCAGTAAAGCCTACTTGAGTCCCGACAAAATAGGGCTTAGACCCATTGTACAGACATGTTTCCCCTAATAATATTCCCTTTCTTGCTACATGGAACGATAAATCTTGCGAGTCTTTTTGGTACTGGTTTACTGAAACGGTGAAGCTATTGTATTGAGTCGGTTCGCCTTTGCAGCGAGAAGGTGAAGAGATGGTTCCCATATGTTGGCGTTGTTGTCATTTTACGTTCATGATGTGTAGGCATCGTTGAAGGTTTCAAAGTTGATGATACTAAGTAATAAGGAGGAATCCATAGTAAGTTGCTCGTGAGTCGTGACTGATATGTTTGAACGAGCTTAGAAGATATGGTCAACCATGAGTTGATAACAATGCGGCTTTACCTAAAACCCATCATTGTATATGCCATTAGGAGAAAATATTTAATTACTCTAAACCCATCATTGTATTTGTAGATAACTAAGATTACACCTACCGTAATTATTACAGAGTATGAAACCGTTTTATATTTATAGTGTCTAAAAGCGGATTAACATAAAAAAAAAAAAAAAAATCAAAAAAAATATGTTTTGCATAAGATATCTGTCTTAAATTTAAACTAATACGGAGTATAAATCATAGTACGAAGCAATAAAATATATGGAATAATAGTATTCCTTCCTAGTTTTTTTTATCTCTCTCTTTCATTTTTGGCACTAGTCGGGTTATTTTCTTTCTTTCCATTTTTGGATTGTAGTTTAATCAATTTTTTATTCTTTCTTCAATTTTTTTATTCTTTCCTTTACTCACAAACCCCACCATATTTCTCCTTTACCCCCCACATTTCTTTATTCCCTTCTTAATATTTTTGTCAAAAAAAGAGGGAAGATATAAATAACTAAGAAGAAGTATGATACATGTCAAATAATATTCCACTTGCATAAATAATATATTACCAAAAAAATTTGTCCATTAAGACTATGTTTATCCACAGACTCATCTTTTTCTCTCAGACTCAGCCACCTCAGCTTTCCACTCACTTTTCATTCTTCAGACTCAGACTCAGACTTCCTACAAAAGTACACTTTATCCACAGACTCATCTCAGACTTTCTCACCTCACATACCTTATTTTATATTATTTTTTAATTCATCTCACCTCAATTTTTTAACTACCTTATTTTTTTTATTTACATCATTTCACCCCAACTTTCTATCTAACTTATTTTTTTTATTTACCTAGTCTACGTTGATTTTATAACTCGAATAATTACAATTAAATAATTAATAGTTAAATAAATCTTGTGATATACTAATAATTTTATTTCTAAGTGGTAATTATTAAAGGTAACAATCGGGCGGATGAGTTGAGTTCGGGTTGGGTTGTCGGTAGACCTGGCAAACAAGTCAACCGAGTCGGGTTTGGGTCAGGTGAGTTTCGCGTTGACTTTGAGTCGAACCAGATAATTTCGGGTTTGCTATTTCATCTTTTTCAGAGATATCGACTCATTTTTTATGATAATAGTCGGTCAATTTTGGGTTACCTCGGGTCAATTCAGGTTACGAGTCAACCTCAAATCTTTAGTTTGGATATCAGATCGGGTTCGGGTTGGCTTATTCGGGTCGGATCATTCGGGTCGAGTAAGTTTTGTCATGTCTAGTTGTCGGGTCTGGGTCAGACCTGATTATTTTGGCCATCATTTTGTATTGAAGTGAAATGAGTTAAAGTGGAATGAGTCCAACTGAACTGAATTGAGCTGAGCTAAACTGAACGAAAGTAGCTTGAAATTTAACAACAACGACGACGACAACAACAACAACAACGGTTTATTATTGTAACAAGCTTACTTGTTCCAAAAAAATATTAATTATTATTGTAACAACAAATAATAATAATAATAATAATAATAATAATAATAATAATAATAACAACAACAATAAATAATAATGTTAATTATTGTATCAAAAATATTAATTATTATCATATTAATTTAATTTTAATAAAAATATTGTTAATAAAAATATTTTATAATAATAATAATAATAATAATATATTTATAACAATTATAATAATAATAATAGCAATAGGAATAATAATAATTATTAATAATATTAATTATTAATAATATTATAATAATACTAATATTAATATTAATAATCAATATTAATATTTAATAGTATTAGTAACAATAACAATAAAAAGAATATTAGTGTTTATTATTAAATTAATATTAATTATTATAAAAATGTCATTAATATTAAGATTTAATAATAATAATATAATAATAAATAATAATAATAATAATAGTAACTTATTTGACTGAACTGAACTAAAATAAACGGAACTAAAAAAAACTGAATGAACGAGTCTGAGGATGAGTCTTTGAAATCCAAGACTCAACTTCAGACTTATCTGAGTCTCAGACCGTCTCAACCACTTTAACCAGCTATGAGTCTCAGACTCAAAAAATCTGAGTCTCAGACTTTTGTTCAGACTCGGGCTCAGACTCCCTTTAAACTTAAATCCGTCTGAGACTCAGACTCGTACCAACCACATTATCCAGGTATGAGACTCAAACTCAGACTCAAATTCAGAATTATACTCAGACCCCTTTAAACATAGCCTAAGGCGAAACTTTATTTGAACTTAACAACGGCAAGTAATCATCTTTATTAAAGGGACAACATACGAAATCCAAAGTGGATAGAGTAGAATACTACATACGCCCAGGGCCAGGGCCAGGGCCAGGGCCAGTACGGAGTAGAAGAATAGAAGAAGCCGGCAAAAACACAAACGAAACATTCACAAACGCGCATCAACCGTAGGAACCTGTCTCTTCTCCTCCATCACCCTCAGCGTTTCGCTTTTCAGAAATTCGAACGCAAATCTAACTAACTTTCTGGAATTGGAATGATCATCTTCCTTGTTCATGATTCAATCCTCGTCTATCTCAAACGGCAACAGGTAGAATAATAATTCCAGAGTTTGGATGCAATGGAGACGATACACGATCTTATCGAAGAAGCTAAACTTCGCTTTCTATGGTGGGCCATTTGTATCTTTTCTCTTACTTACTTCTTATCCCGTAAGTCTCTTCGTCTTCTTCTTCTTCTGAATCATTTCTTTTAATTTCCTGTGAAACCTTGAATTATCACCTCCTTTCATCGCATCATCGTCTTGCCCAAGCTTTTTATTTATTGATTTTAAGGTTAAGTTATATAGGGTGGTTCCATGGATTTGAGAGATTATCAATAATTGCATTTGCTCTTTTATTTTATTGGCAATTTTAACTTTGTGCAACGACGATGATCATCCTTAGTCGCCATAGGCACAAAAAGATTTGGTGTCGGATGATATGAATATGGTTATGAATTTATGATTGCTAATGAGGGATTGTTGTCGAATTATCAAGTGTTGCAGCATGATTTAACCCTACCCTTCCGTTCCATGGAAAAAATACTCCCTCCGTCTTCTTTGTTTGTCTTTGATTAAAATACTCCTCACAATAAATATAAATGAATTAGACGGAGGGAGTATATATCTTCTCCAAAGTTTCATTCATATTTTGGTTGGACTTAATTAAGGACGTGTTTGGATACAATAGAGTAGGAAAGTGGAGTGAGGAGAAGGGAAAACGGAATGAAGCTTGTGAGTATTCCCTCCGATTTTTTTTTTTGTTTTCATATTTTGGAGCTAGTTTTATGGATGTACAGCAGAGATTTATTCTAAAATGTGTTGGGGTCGGCTAATATAAGTCATCTTTTAAAACCATCACCAAACGAAGGAATCTCTCAAAATACGGTGAGATGGAAGAAAAGAAACGTGATAATAATCCGAAAATGAATTCACACCCTCCACATCCCTCCTACTCTTTTTGCTAATACAAAAAGGAATTTGTATATCTCTCCTCCCTGTTGGCTCCCAAATCCCCCAATCCAAATATGACATAATGGTTTAGAGTGCTAAGTGAAGAGTGCATTCTTGTTGGGTAGAGTTGTTGTGGCCAAAAATGTTGGACCAAGAGCCAACATGGCGTCAAGAACTAGTTAGTAGTTACAATGAAAGAGCACGTGAATGATAGAATGGGTTGGATTGTTTTTGGTTACATGTATTTCGTCATTGGTACACATTACACAAATGCTTACATGCAAAAGTGTATTGATTAGTTAAAAACTGGTTGACAGAGTTGCTGCAACAGCAAAATGGTTGGCTGAATATTTTCATAGTTCTTCAATAGATATGGTGGGTCTGGGGAATAATGCATTAAGTCTGTTCGTTACGTAGTTCTCATTGAATGCAACAACTATAATGAATGCATTCTGTATTTAAATATAAATATACAATTGCCTTAAGGTCTCATGTGGAAGCTCGTGCTGTTCAGTCCTTTCGTTGTTCAGTTGTTTTGAAGACTGATATTGGATATTCTGTCATACTTTTTCAAAACTTCATATGATGTAGTTGTTGTCATTCAAAATTTCATGCAGATACCAGCAAATCAATGTGGATGAACGTGCCAATTGCAGGATTAATTGCTTTGTTTTTGCGTTATCTGGCTAATGAGGTAGATTTTCGATGGAAGGTTCCACCCAATAGCAAACCCACACGCGTTGCTTTTACGGCGAAGACACGAATCTCAGTGAATAGTTCTCGTCTCTCTACAGCTTCTCCAAAATGGAGGAAGAAATTTGATTCCCCTGTTGTAGAGGCTGCAGTTGAGGACTTTGTTGATAGAATTATCCAAGATTTTGTTACAGACTTGTGGTATTCTGATATAACACCCGACAAAGAAGCTCCCGACCTCATGCGAGTGGTTATATTGGAAGCCCTTGGAGAAGTTGCTGGCAGGGTAAAAGAAGTAAATCTTGTTGATTTGCTAACACGGTAATATATATTCTGATTAATCTCCCTTGTAAAGTTGGTACTGTTTTGGTTGTGGATGATTGTGTTGGTACCTCATAAATAATACTAAAACTTTGTTCAATGTGTTAGGGATATAGTTGACTTGATAAGTGATCATCTCGAATTGTATAGAAGAACCCAAGCGTCTATTGGTGTGGATGTTATGGTCACTCTGTCTTCTGAAGAGAGGGATGAAACATTAAAACGCCATCTCATGGCTTCTAAAGCTCTCCATCCAGCATTGACATCTTCAGAAAGTGAGTACAAGGTCTGAATTTTCTCTCGTCTCATTCGCTGTTTTTATTTATCATAATTTGTTTCTTGTACGTAACTTGTTGCCTATACCTCACAGTATCTTCAGAGGATTGTGGCTGGATTACTTGGTGTAGTTCTGAGGCCTAGAGAAGCCCAGTGCCCCCTTGTTCGGTGTATTGCTCGAGAATTCGTAACTTGCTTAGTAATCCAACCTATTATGACTCTTGTGTCTCCTGTGTGAGTCATTTCTGCAACTGCTTTCTATTGTTATCTAATTTGTGGTTACATCAATTTTCCTACGGATATGAACCTGAAAAATAAATAAATATATATCCTCTCTTGACTATCGTGTGGGTATATGTTGCAATGATTATTTGAAGAAAGCATAGAGATTGGAGGGAAACTTTAGTACTCTAAAAATTATAGTACTCTACCCGATTTACTTTATGTTCCTATGTGTTGAGCTTCCAAGCCATATCACTACCATAGAAATGGCATAGGATTGGATGTATCCTGGAGTATTATTCTGTGGTTAAGTAGTGGTAGTTGAAAGTGTGTTTATTCGCTTGTCTTAGTCCGTTAGGCAATCAAGTGATTACTTGATTGTTATTTCAGTGATCCTTGAACCAAGCGTTTTGTCAATCTTATATATCTGAGGTTTAGGTCTGTGATGTGCAAATAAAGAGTTTGGGATGTGTGTAATAATTCATCTTTCTCATCAGTTGATTTCCCATATGATTATGCTCATTGACTCATTAGTTATTATCTTTACAATTTCATTCGAAATAATTTTGTCGCTTCATTTTCTTATGATGCACAAACCCTCCGTATTATTTTTATTCAACTATCTTGGTAATGTATCTTATTTTATGTTAAACCTTTCTTTCTGTCAAGTTTTGATATTTAATGAATAGATGGTTCTCTTGAATCTTTTAACTTGCAACATGTGATGCTTGTTGAGTATTGAATGAGTATTTTGTTGTTTTGCTGAGATGGAGTGAATGATGCTTTTGGTAATAGTATAACTGATCAGTTTTTTTGCATGTTACATGGATGGAATAAATGAAACAAGCCACTTTTTTTGTGCGTTTTAGGTATGTCAATCAGTTGGTTGAATTTGTTTTTCTTCACATTAAGGAGTTTTTGATTGGGTCAGATGGTGATGATCATTCATCAAAGGCAGATAATGATCCTTCTGTTTCTGAGGAGGGTGTAGAAAGAGGTGAAACTGCAAATGCGAGACATAAGGGTATTGGTGATCGAGAAACTGATATGCCACCAGCTGGAATGGATGAACAGAAGGCTGTGGCCTTGGAGACTTCATTAGCCTCTCCTAAAGTAGCTGAGTGGGCACGAGTACTGGATGCTGCAACTCAGAGAAGAACTGAAGTTCTTGCTCCTGAGAATCTCGAGAAAATGTGGGCTATTGGAAGACATTATAAAGATAAAATCAACAAATCTGAGAAAGGGCGAGTTCATCTGGAACCTGATAGGAAAATTATAGTTGAAGCCTTTCCTGGATCAAGCTTCATAGATCAAATTAAAGATGATAACCACCTACAGTTAAAAGTGTCTCTTGATGCGGGAAAGGATTCTGCTTTAAGCATGCCTACTATTAATGAAATAGGGGAGGCTGCTATCACTTATGGGAATAAAGGTAGGGTTAGGAAATCCAGCAGTACTTCTGATTTGAAACTTGAGCTTGAGGAGAAAAAAACTTGTATTGATGAAACCGAAGGGCTTCTTGTGTCAGAGGACTTCTACAGTCCTGATTTTGGTAGGCATATTGGAGTCGATAACTTGAATGATGTTCCAAGGTCAGTGATCAAGGCTCACAGGTCACGTATCCCCAAGCTTAGGTGTCGGGTTTGTTCTCTTTCTCTCTGTTCCTTTTTGTAGCATTTCTTTTCCTTTTCCCTAGTTTTGAATCGCGAGGAGTATATCAAAATGACTCACAATACTATCATGCTTCTTATATTGTGAAATTGTGGTAAGACTGATGCAATTATTGATGCAATTTTCTTATGGGTCATGCGGAAACCTCTTTCTGTTTTCTAACAGAGTCAAGGCACATCCGCTGTAGGTGGGAGCCTAGGAGGCAAGGGGTAATGCTGCTGTTGGTATGGGTCATAAGACAGTATGTTACAGCATCCGATTTTTGCAGTTTTCTTCACTGTGTTGAAAATTTCATTTGCATGGCAATAAATGGCAGGTCATTGGGGCTTACTTTGAAAATATTGGATCCAAGTCCTTTGCTGTGTATTGTGTTGCAGTCACTGATGCACAAAGTAGCACATGGTTTGTGAAAAGAAGGTATGTATTGTCTTGGCCCTCAGGGTCTTTTAGAGGGGCGGTGGACAAGGACCTATGTTTGGAAGGGGCTCAATTCAAAAAAAATACGAGTAAAACATTAGTGTAATGGTCAAGTATATTTAATGCCTTCACATAGCAATAAGTGGAGCAATTCTTGATGAGTCGTGTGCTTTCTTGGAACCCCAATGGTCAAGTGTTCATTTTGACCCTTGCATGCTTTTTCTCCTGAAGAATGTGTTCACTTGTTTATAAGTATAATTATATTTGCTTATTACTCCCTGCGTCTCTCTAGAAGGTTCACCTTTTCTTTTTTTTCGGCTGTGTCTCCATAAGGTTCACCTTTTGCTATATTCTTTTTTGTTTGTTTTTTATGGTTCCTATTAGTTTGACCCTACATATTGCTGTGCGTTCATTTTACATCCCCATTCTTCTCTTCCTTAATTTTTAGATTTTGGGAGGGGAACCTCTTGGAGAGATATGGTGGGACTTGGGAGTAATATAATTGTAAAATACTACTGTATCATTGTACGGAGTATAAGTTTTTTCGTAATTATTATTAATTTTTTTTTAATGAAAACAGAAAATTGATACTTAATTGTAATGTAGATGCATGCTGGCCAATGATTTTTTTTGATGAAGTACTTTATTTCGAATTTTATGAAATAGATGAATGTTCACAAAGTCCCCAATTGGCCAATGTTAGTCGCAACATTATTTTTACATAATACTGTATCTTTCAACACAAAAAATGCTGTATACACCTGAAGTCCCCTTGTTGTCATAGGCGAAAGCCTTTGGGACTTGAACTATGAGTAACATTTTTAAAGGACCCTCATTCTACTATATTGGCTATAACCTCAAAATGTTGAGTACCGACCTTGATTGTCTCTCTCCTGCTTAGGCATGAGTGCTATGAATCATTGATCTTGGGAGTAGATAGAAACTAGCTTGTTTATCTGCCTAGTATTCGCAAGTCATTAAGGTTCTAGTTTTACACTTCAACGTCATTTTGATGCCTTAGATGTTAGTGCTGCCTGTTTCTGTTTGATAGCTGTTACTATGTGTCATCGAACTTAGCTGTGGTAAAATCTTTAGTCTGCTGAAGTTGGTTATATTTTTCCCTGTGTAGATCACACTGTCAATTTTACTATCACACATGTTCTCTTAGAGAGAATTTTCGAGCTATTGACTGACCTGGACTTCATTATTGTCATCTGGTGATGTTGGTGTGCAGATATAGGAACTTTGAGAGATTGCATCGACAGCTTAAGGCTATCCCCAATTATAATCTGCATCTGCCACCTAAAAGGATATTTTCTTCCAGCACTGAAGATACTTTTGTGCATCAGCGTTGTATTCAGCTTGACAAATATCTGCAGGTATTTCTATCAATTTTCAGTAGTTGGTTTGGGTGGAGATCTTTTTTGGATCTGTAACATTTAATCATTTAACCCTTTAATAATTGTATGCTAGGATCTTTTAGCTATAGCTAATGTTGCAGAGCAACACGAAGTTTGGGATTTTCTGAGTGCTTCATCAAAGGTATGTGTGTGCCAGCTGCGTGTAGTTCATTTGTTCGAAGTGATCATCAAGCTGAATTAATGATTTTGTGTTTTGTTTATTCAAGAACTACTCATTTGGGAAGTCGGCATCAGTAATGAAAACACTTGCAGGTATGTTTTAGATAATTTTTTGTTTTGTTTTACCAGCTACGGTATTCATTGTTTAGTCTAGGCTCGGTAGTATTTTGACAGATCCTACAAGCTTTTTGAAAGTTATTTCAAAATTTCAGCGACTTTGTTGTAACATGTGATGCAGTCAATGTAGATGATGCTGTTGATGATGTTGTAAGGCAGTTTAAGGGAGTCCCCGATGGCTTACTGCACAAGGGTGTGGGTTCATCTTTAAATTTTGAAGCCGTCAGATCTGTACCAGCCAGAAACCTATCCCTGAATGAATCTGATCTAAAGATGCATACTTCATTGGATGCTTCAATGGAAACAAGTATGAGTGTTTCTGATAATGAGGTTGATATTAAAATTCAGGACTTTGTAGAGGATTCTGCTGTCAAAGAGAATGGGTGGTACTCAGATACCGAATTGAAATCAAAAGGCTTTCCAGCTAGGGGGGTCAGGCAAGCTGAAGATGGTGCATTATCATGCTCTGAATTAGCGGGAAAGAGCCGGCCCTTAGCGATGAAATCTGACCTGACTAGAACAACAAGCTTGCCAGTTACATCTTACCCTATCAATGTCCCTGTTGGGGCGCCTCCAGAGGTATTATTTTCTTCCAAAATGCCGAATTTTCAATCTATACCTATATATGTCTGGAAGGAAGTTTGAATATTAGGACTTTAGCTTTCTCACTTTCCCCCCTTCAGAATATGACTCTTCTTTACTGATGTTATGACGTCTTTTCTGCATTGAATATAATAATTCTAAAGAGAGAACAAAGCTCCGAAAATTACTTTAAGCAGTACATTGACTCACTTGAAGATAATGAGTGTGAACTTTATCAACCCTGGCTCTTTAGATTACGCACGTTCTAATTCTTTTTATTTTATGTTGCAGTGGACACCACCCAATGTGACTGTGCCTGTGTTGAACTTGGTTGACAAGGTATTTCAGCTTAACAGGCGAGGCTGGATAAGGTAATTTGCTATCCTACATAAATTTGTGTCTAAAAATCTCCCCGTATTTTGTGTACTTGATGGAGGTCGGAGATTTGCCCTTTTAAATTTGATTTTTCAAATTGTTACCACCTGTGCTCTTATGTATACTTGGTTTGTGGGTGTCATTTTTTTGGATGTAATTAGCTTTGACTGGAACTAGACTTGAACAAACTGTCTTAGGTGTTTTGGAGTTTTCATTTATTGTGATTTGTGAACTGTTGTCAACTGCCTCTTCACTCTAGGATTTGATGTGTAAGCCTTGGGTGAGAATTGTGCTATAGCTAGAATCGATTAGTACTGGTCTGGTCCTGCAAGTATTTTACCGTTGTTGTAGACTAAAGACATGGAAATTACATTTCACGCCTATAACTCATTCTTCATGAGAGAAGTAATTTGGTATGTGTATGGTTTGAACTTTGAAGTCTGGACATATTTGTTCTTCAATGCTCTACATATGCAGCGGGGTTTGTGCTAAACTCACTATTGTCTTGAAGAATGTTACTATGTACGGAGTACTTATTTACTGAGAACTCCCCACTGATAACCTCTGCTCTTCTATCGGTGGGAAGTGGGAACTCAAGAACCAAATTTCTCATCCTGTATTGGTTATACCACAGGAGGCATGTTTTTTGGATATCAAAGCAAATATTGCAAATAGTAATGGAAGATGCAGTTGATGATTGGCTGATTGGACAGATTAATTGGCTGCGCAGAGAGGACGTTGTTGCTGAAGGGATTCACTGGGTCAAAGACGTAAGTTAACTTTATTCAAATTAGTATGTCAGTCACTGGCTCCAAGTTCTCTAACGTCTCACTTTGTGTGTGTGTGCGCGCGCGCGTGTGCGTGTGTGTGTGGTACTTGTAGATTTCTTGTTTCTTTGAATTGATAAGATGACACACACATTTTCCTCAAAATCACCACTTAAGGTACTAATAACTTTAAGCTTAGCTTCTCCACCCATCTAAGTAAAACACCAGGCATAGAAGCTATCTTGGATCCCCTTAATCATTAGGTATATTAAGCATTAAAATTTCGAGAAGTGTGCGTGAGTTTTTCTTCCTCCCCCATGGACCATTGTCCATAAAATCTATCTTTCCGCGTCTTAGTACATCGACATATGAAAGTAAAGGTTGCTGGGTCATAGCTTCTAGGGTTTTTCCTACTAGTTTATTTTCTTAGCTTCGGGGGTTATTTCTTATGAGCTGATTTCCCTCTAAAATGTTGAGCCAAAGCATTCGTTTGCATACCAGATATCAAATCAGTCCATTGGGAGTAAACGGATACATGAGCCTTATAAGAGCCGGATGAAGTGAGGGCGGTGGAACTGAGATGGGTAAAAATGAACTTATTTCTCATTCAGAAGTCGGGTAAATTAAGTCTTCCTCTCAAGTCTCATCCCGGGACGTAAAATGATATTTGGAGGCCTATACAAACATTGTCTTGTACAGAGTATTCCTGTAGATTATTCTGAATTGTAAATAAAATTCAAAATATTACGAGTGTCATGAGTCATGACCCATAAGGCCATAAATGTTATACGGAGTACCTATCTATAATAGGGACCCATAAGACCATAAATGTTATACCTATCTATAATAGGTACTCCCTTTGTATCTTAATGTTCTTCCTGTTTCTCTGATATATGTGAGTAATATTTTATAGAAAAGGGAAGAAATTAAGAAATTAGCTATCAAGTACTTTGATAAAATTGTTTCTCCTCGAAACCTAACCTTATGATCATTTGTTAAGTATGATATTTGTAATATGGTCCTTATTTTTTGGAAACGATCATTATAAAGTACAGAGTAATAAAGTACCAACAAAAAGTATAATTAAAGTAGACGATTATGTTAAGTGCACATAAATTCTTTTTATTCTTTACAAAAGACCAAAACACGTAAAAGATTAAAAAGAAACTAAAATAACAAAGACAACCTTAATGAATGTACGTAAGGAAGGGAATAAACTATTAGTACAAGGCATGTGCCATGTACCCCGAATTTACAAAATAAAATACATGTGGGAAGGAGTCGAGCCCCAGACCTCCCATCACAGTCAAATTTCTGTGATAATTATGACCATTACACCACTATGGCATTCAATACTGTGCCTGTAGCCATTAGTTTATTATACTCTCCTAATGAGGCCCTTTCACGAGCTGACCCCGGCTCCAAGAACAGGATGAACATGTTAAAAAACGAGCCTGGTCTCATCTATTCTACTCATCATCTATCAATGTTTGAACTACCAGTGGGAATATTTAAATTGCTAGGTTGTGAGAAAAGGAAAAACCATTTAGTTGGATGGGAAGCTGCGTAGTGAAAATGTGGAAGGTGTTTTTGGGTATAGACGAATAGTTCATTAAAATGCTGTTGGGAAGTGATCATGGCATTTCTTTTTGAATCTTTTCTCTTAATGCCCATTAAAATGTGTATATTAATCAAGCTGATGGGTAGGGCTTTTTGGGTAGGGCCCTCATTAGCACATTCTTCCTCGATAGTATATTTTCTAAATCTCATGAAACTTCCTACTTTTACAGATTTGAAATTGGAGAGCGTGTGAGGTTCGGATTGAAGAATGTTATCACATTAATCCCTCAAAAGTCACAATCAGGGGCTTTCTAGTATTCATAATACCACATTGTAACATTTTGCACTCATCAATTTTTACAAGTCCTGAGTTTTCATTTGAAAAGAGTAGGTTGAGTGTGAAGTGGAAATTTCCACCACGACTAGAGTATTCTAGGTGAATCCCTTTGTTTATGTAATGTGTGAGAAAGGGTGCGTGAATCACATCTTTTTTTCATCTTGAGTCTGCCTATGCTATCTAGGAAGATTAAGGAGGGAATGAGATGAGAAATGTGCTTGTTTATCTCTTTGGTATGTTTCCTACTGCTGATGACATTTGTTGGTATTTTGAGTGGAGGAAAGGAGTTCGACAACATTACCCTAGTGCCACAAGGGCTCCCACAAATGATGGGTAAGAAGGGTCTATGCAATCCTTAAGAACATAGAGAAATTGAATAATCTAAAATAAATTGCATAGAGAATTGCATTGAATGACTGGTATATCATAATAAGAACCACTTTTATTTTAAGTAATACTCCTTTGTATTCATGTTGTATGATTTAACTTCTTTGCTTGATCGTACACTCTTCCTTGGTGTATTAGTTTACATATTCTGTGTGTGTGTTTTCAGATTTTGTGGCCAGATGGTAAATTTTTTCTAAAGCTTGAGATCACTGGCGGCGGATTGGGTGGAATGGACTCTAAAAGTTTCCAAGCAACACCACGTGCAGCAAGGGATAAGTCCTCACAATCCGGTTCATTTGAAATGGAGCTTGAGGCTATTCGAAGAGCCAGCTATGTGAAGAAGATGATTTTCAGTAAGTTCACTCCTAGTTGTTGTTTCTTTGAGTATTGCCTAAGCTATTAAGGCACAGGTATCGACTAGTAGATAGGAGTGTTGGGTATCACAATGAAGGAAGCATGTTAATTTCGTTTTCCACTTGTAAATAGGTGGAGCTCCAGCACCGCTGGTCAGTTTAGTTGGGAAGAAGCAATACAAACGTTGTGCACGTGATCTGTACTATTTTCTTCAGGTATAGCTTTCTGTGAAAGCTTTTTAATGCTTAAAAACAAACTAAAAAAACTGATGAACTGGAGGTTTTCTTGAAACAAATTACTTCTTATAAGAAATAGATCCACATAGGATTGCTTTCTAGAAGTGGTTTGGGTATATGCTGCTCAATGGTAGAGCAACCTCCCATAAAGCTGCTGTTTGGTGGAACAATTTTGTGTCTCGCTAACAATTGGCAGAAAGAAAAGCCATAATTGTCATTGCATGGACTTAGATTCGCAAACTACTACATCGCTTAACCAAAGCAAGTACACCCTGAAAATGAGCTCAAACCCATATAAGTGCTACAAGTGCGAGTCCCCCCACATTGAAGAAAGAAGATAGAGTTGATCACTTTATAGTTTAAGGCCTAGGAGCTACATTTAAGACGGAACCTTTTTTGAGCTTATGAACTCTTTCCTGGAAAGTGTGGCACATAACATCACGTGATCATCAAAGTATTCCTGGTTCCTTTTCTGACATTAAAGCATTCATCAAAAGAACGTGCATTTGTGGGAAGTTGCTAAGCCGCAGAGCAGCTTATGCCCAAACGAGTTTAAAGAACCTGATCTTAACAATAATCTGTTCTGACAAAAGTTCGCTTTGTATCCTCTTAACAAGGCAGGGCTTATAAAAGGTTTATTTCATGTATGCAGTCGACAGTGTGTCTGAAACAAGTCGCTTATGCTGTTTTGGAGAGCTTGCTTGTGTCAGTCTTTCCAGAGTTGAATGATCTTGTGACTGATATTCATCAGAATACAAAGGCCGAGCCTGAGTGAGAACACAAATGTGATTGAAGAATTTAGGAGGCTTAGTTTTTGGTAGCATGTTTTAGCTCAAAACAGCGCCTTTTGCTCTTTGCATCATGGAATCGAGATATTTGCTCTTTCATTGGAGGTGGGATGTAATCTGAAAGTGATGGAACTGATGCCCTACGAAAGGTTAGAAGAAACAATGGGATGATATATGGGTGTTTGCAGGATCAGATCTTGGATTTCGGTTTCATCTTTAGGCAGAAGGGGATGCAAAGGGGATCAGTGTAGAGAAGTAGAAGTGTGTACTGTACAGGCTTCATCAAGTTCATTTATTTATTCATTTTCAACATTTTCTTGTATCACAAATTCTTGTTTGTGACGGAGTTATCCTTCACTTTCTTATAACAGGACCCGTTTACATAGAAAAAGACAAAATATTACAAAAACAATGTGTTGTCTTTTCTAACCAAATGAGTACTATTTGACCTGTATAACAAAGCGACGGATACCCTGTCACAAGAGAGACTTAACTATTTTTGTATTACGTGTAGGTTTAATCTTTTACCAATTACCACATGTAAATGCTTGATTGAGTCATGTACAATATGAAATACTCCGTAGTTCACAATTTGCATCAACATACACGACAAATTGAATCTTGCATGCCATACTGTTTCAAATCCTTTATATCAGGATCCTTGATTTTTGGAGATCATAAATCATTGTCTCATTGTATCAATATTTAAAGCTAACATTCATGACTTCCCTGATTGCATGATTCAGGAACATCACTATATATATGAGGTGTTAGAAGAATCGGGTCAGAAGCATGACGAAACACCATTGGCATGTCATACTAGTTTGCTTCAGCGTAGGGTACGTCTATTTCCGAGCTGCTTTTTCCCACTACCTCTCCTTCTGTTGTCACTTTTTTCTACTAATTCTGGACCCCCATAGCCTGACTTTATGCCGTCGTCATCTTTCCTCGTGCTGGCCTCTGCATTCACATCCGCCATCTTTTGCTGTGCACTACAATCACTTTGTTCCTTTTCACATCCGCTTGCCCCAAAAACGATAACGTTGAATACATGGTGTCCATTGTATTTGAACACGACAAAGTCCCCTGCTTCCAGCGAGTTATCTATCACAAACCTGGACCACCCTTCTTGTATGTACAAACCATCTTCCACTTCGCCTACTTCCACTACCCACAGCTTACCATACCGGCTCTTCAACACCATTTTCTTAGGAATCTTTTCCCTTATATTCTCAAGAAAAGCATCCGGGATCTTCTGTAAAAGTATCAATGGATGTTTAATTTGGCAACACAACTTAATCAACTTAAAGTTCCAACTATTAGTTACAGACTAACAGTAGTAGATCTGATACCCTACCTTGGCTACCTAGTTCATAGGGGCTGTCCATTCAAGTTTTAGGGTATAGAAATGAAGCAGAAATTCCAGTGGGATTATCTTTGCTTAGGGTAAGATTACCTGTCAATGCTCTGTTCAGTCTCAATACTAAGACTCTGTCACATCAACTTTGCATCAACTTTTATCCCGTATAGAGTATTATTTTTTTATTGTTCAGCACGTCAAACTCCATACATTATCCCTCATACTCAACTCATATTTTACTTTTCCCATACCTTTTCTACCACATTGTAAACAAGAAAACAAAATATTTGTACGTGTAAATTATTTATTGGATGACAATATAACATCCCCAGAGAACGGTTTTTCTGATGGGCACGCATATACTCTCTCCTATTTTTTTTTTTATCTTTTCCTTTTTGACACTAGTTCAATCATCTCCTCTCTTTTCATTTTTGGGTTGTACTTTGATCATTTCTCTATTCTCCTTCCATTCTTTATTTTTTCCTTTACTCACAAACCCCATCATATTTCTAATTTATACCCTATATTTTTTTACTTTAATTAATTTTTTATTCCCTTCTTAATATTTGTGCAAAAAATAAGAGGGAAGATAAAAAAAACTAGGAAGGAGTATATACTTATTAAGGAAGAAATCATAATGATGTTGTCTAAGTATGGTAAAATATGAGTTAATATTTTAATTTATCGTGATAATATCGTTATGATTTTTTCCTTAATAAGCATAATAACGTGTGCCCGTGAGTCCAAAAAAAAAAAAAAAAAAAAACATTTCTTTTGAACTGCAGTTGTCTCTATTAAAAATGGATTTAGATATTTGCAGCATAGAAGAATATCATATAATGGGGATAGATTATACATGAAAGAAATAAAGGGAGGTAGAGCCGTAGAGGTAGAGGTAGAGGTAGGTACCAGATTTGTAGAGCAGTACTGGGGAAGATAAACTTTGAAGAAGTCAGGATACTTGACATCTGAGACTGAGACTGAGGACCCCATTTCTCTGAACCCTTTGATTTTGTACTTGTATTAATCCCTCTGTCTCCTTCCTTAGCCTGTAAACTCCGAACTTAAAGCTGGTTAATAATGTGCGGAGGGAAAAGTGTAAACTCGGAAATAAATAAAATAAAAGTGTGAGTGAGATGATTAAAGATTGAAGCGATCCGATGACCAAATTTAGAAAAGTTGCCTCCTTTTTTCTTTTGAAATCAGAATTGCTCAGTTTTAAGGAAACTTAATGACAGCTCACCTGGGCTGAGTTAGTATTAGTCTGTATCACCCCTTTTTCTACTTTTCACTTTCGGTAACCTCACAACTCAATACTTTCCCAAAAATATTTCCAATCGATCTCTTACCTAAATGGTTAAGATTAGGTACGTTGGACAATTTTTTAAAAATTCCAGACCATGGACTAGCTCAACCAGGAGTTCGAGACCTTGGAAATACAAGGACGTTAAAACTCGTGAGGGAAAACTTTACTGCCATTATATATGCTTGATGCAACTACCATTATTGTCCCAAACGCCAACCTTTCACATGATTTTTGAGTTGCGGAGTACAAACCTGGCAAATTTCTCTATTGATGCAGTGATAAATATCATAACCACTGCATTAAATCCATGAGAAAACACGTAACGGTCTCCTCACTCTGATTCGTCTTGGTTGTGTTTTCTACTATGGTTATGTGTTTCACTCTAATACGCATAGCAGTTGGATACAAGCAATGCACCTCGTATCTGTCATGAGCCGCCTGATTCAAGATCGTGAAGATATATGACAATCAGAAGCATATCCCCAAGAGCCAAGAATAGTTATAATGGACTAGTATGTACCGGAGCCAAGATATACGCTTCCTGCTTCCAAAATCTTTATTATGCAAAAGCTTGTATGTTTAACTCAGAGAAACTATATCCAGGGTCTTTCTTCATTCTATTATGCCTCAGAGCGATATTTGACATCTCAACTCCTTCCCAATCACCCGCAGATGCATACATGTTGAGCAGAGAGCAGAAATGGCCAGTGTCTTTGAGGTCTAGTTTCAGTAACTGCTGGAATATATCAGCTCCCATCTCAGTGTTTCCATACATTTTGCATGCACTCAACAATGCACCGTAAGCTCCTATGTGTGCTTTCATAGGCATCTTATCTATCACTGAATGTGCTTCACCAAGTCGTCCTGACCGACCAAGCAGGTCCACCAAACAAGCATAGTGTTGTGAGTTAGGAACTATGCCCCATTGCTTAATCATATGACAGAAAATCTGAACACCTTCGTCAATCATGCCAGCATGGCTGCAGGCAGATAATGCAGAAATCAAAGTAGAATCATTCGGCTTACATCCCAAATCTTCCATTCTCCACAGTAGATCAATTGCTTCTCCCCCGTTCCCGTTTGCTCCCATAGCCTTAATCATAGCATTCCAACAAACAACATCTTTTCCATCCATTGCATCAAAGTACCTTTTCCCGCTGTCGAAATCACCACAATTTGTGTACATGTCTATAAATGCAGATCCTACAAAAACATCATTGCTGAATCCTTGTTTTGTTATCAATGCATGAACCCGTCTGCCATGAAATACAGCACCTGATCTGCTACAGCTAGAAAGAATGCTGACTAGCGCGGTTGAATCAAGTGCCATACCATGAACACTCATCATTTCAATAGAATGTTCAATTGCCCTTCCCCACTGCTGACCAGACGAGAAACCTTCCATCAACAACGTCCAAGCAACCACATCTCTGGTACCCATTTCACGAAACACGCAATGAGCTTCATCAATCAAGTTACAACTAGTATACATCTTAATAAGACCACTTTGAAGCTGCTGCTCTTTATTATACCCTGATTTGATGACAAGACCGTGAACTGCAGAGCTCATACTACCTCCACTCCGACTACACGCAGCTGAAATTACGCTGGTAAATGTAAAATGATCCACAAACCCCACTTCCTCTCGCATCAAATTGAAAAGCTGAAGCGCTTCCACACCCAACCCGTTGTTAGCAAACCCATTAATGATGGCATTCCAAGAAACAACATTTCTCACAGGCATTTCATCGAACACGTGCCTTGCAGCACTCATACACCTAAAACGCGAATACATATCAACAAAACAAGTCTCAACTATCACATTATACTCAAACACTCGTTTAATCCAGTACCCATGAACAGCCTTCCCCGTCAAAGTCAGACCCATATTCGCAAACGCCGGCAAAATGCTTGAGATTGTGACTTCATTGGGTTCTAGTCCACCAAACAACATTTCGGAAAAACAAGTCAGAGCTTCATAAAAAAGTCCTCTTTTTGTGAACCCAGAAATCAAAATTGTCCATGAAACTATATTCTTATCTTGAATTTGATCAAATATTTTATGGGTTTGGGAGAGTAAACCGAAAGAAGTATAGGCCTTCATCAAATGGTTAGAAGTATAAACACTGCTGCTGCTGCTGCTGCTGGTGGCACCAGAAACAACGATTTGGGCATGCAATTGACGGAGAATTCTAGGGTTCTTGACAGATTTGAAGAAGGAATACAGATACAAGGATGATGATGAATACTGAGACCGCGGATTTGGAGTGGATTTGTAACGAACAAGTTGGAGATTGTTGAGGGTGGTTGTTATGTGGCGGGAAAACCAAATTGAATGATTTCCCCAACTACGCATTTTCGATCAAACGGCTACGACTCCCTTGTTCAATCGTACGTTTCCTTTTCATTTGTAGTCATCTTTTCCATTTCATTACTCTCACTCCATTTGTACACAGTTTGTAGGGTCATTTAGATTTCAATGAAATCTTCTCGAAGCCATACGATTGTCTTTGAGAGGACTAATAAGTAATTTTCGCATTGAATAAAGTTCACATCTAATACCAGGCCATGACGGTATACTAGGATCGTTTGGATTTCAATGAGATGTTTTGAAAGCCATAAGATTTTTGTCGTTTGTGATATATCGGAATCGATCGTAACTAGTTATATACTACAGTAGTACATTTTATATTGTGTTTGAGGACACCAATAATCATTTATACGCATTCTATTCCTATAAAAAAGAATTCGTCAAAAAACATTCGTGCTTCCGAACATCTTTCACCGTTTTTGAACATTGCAAAAAGCGACCGATTTTGAAGGTTATTATCCACGTTTTTTCTGTATTTTGGGTCCCGGAATAAAATGGACTCATATTTACGCTGAACAAACTGCAGCTTGAATAAAAATTGTCCTGGTGTGATCGATATGAGAGTCATTTTATTTCAATGGAGATTTTTGAAAGTAATAGGATTGTGTTTTGAGACGTGTCGAAATCAATCGAATGAAGTTCTACATTATTGAGAATAAAACTCTTATACAGAGTTCTATTTTAAGAATATCTTATTGTAAACAAATGATTGAGACGGACAACTGATAAATTAAAGTGATAGGGAGTAAAATGATTAGTGTGATATTGAAAGTGTGAAAGACGCTTGTTTGGTGGAGGCGTATGCATGTAGAGATAGTTGAGTGTGCGTGCTGCTAGTTCTAGTTGTACGCCTCATCTCTCGGCTGATATCATCTTTTGGTCAGCTATGTACAGTAACAAACTCATTCATCCAACACTATCATTTACAACGCCAACAAATGGATCATGGATCAAAATATGGTTGACACATGCATACGACATACAGTACTTTGTATAGTAAACGTAATACAAGTTCTTGTTGAAGACGGAGATATCCAATATAAATGTAAAATGAGTCAAATATTATACTACATGTATAAATAAGTCAAAAATGTTGCTAGTATCAGTACCATGTATTTTTGTCTTTTCCAACCTACTTGATCCGTCACGAAAAGACCTAGTGAAAAGTAAAGCAAAAGGAGATGACTTACTCCTTACAACATTAGCACTAATATTTCGTCACAGGCAAATTAAATCAGAATACGTATGATATACTCCCTCCGTTTCTTTGATATCTTCCGCATTTCCTTTTTCAATCATTTCTTTGATTTCTTCCATTTTCCTTTTTTTCTATCACACTTCTTTTTTATCTAGGTGGTCCACTTACTTTACTCCCTCTCTACTTTTACTTATTTTATTGTTTTTCTTAAAAAATGTGTTACTTTTAAGGTGGAAGAAATTATAGAAATGGAGGGAGTATATGTCGAACTTAAGTGCTGATACTACTGTAAGAATCGTCATTTGTGCATTGTGAAGGGAAATAAGGAGGATGATGATGACGAGAAAGAGATTGAAGCAGAGAAGCAAGTGCGTGTCGCCTTTCAGATTCTTCACTATCATCCTTCCACCAACCCCCTCCTCCTCCATCCTTCACCACCATCACTTCCTGGTAAACATGCATGTCTACTACTCATCGTCTTTTATCATTTCAAAATAGAATGAATGGCAGGAGTAGTACCCTCACTCGAATGAGAGTTCGAGATATTAGGGCTGCCAGGGTTCGAACTCGTGACCTATGGCTCTAATACCATGTTAATGAGCCAACTCAATCAAAACCAAAGGCTATGGTTGAAGGCTGTTTATATTGTATTAACCGTTTATATTCTATTAGCTTATGGTGCTGCATCCTGCATGTGGCAGAGACTCCCTAAAGCATTCGCGGCCGAGTTTGGGGATCATATCTCTGGAGTTGCTACACTCATTGTGCCCACTGGGGCTGCTTGGAAGGTCCATCTTCTCAAGAAGGACGATCAGCAGCTTTACTTTGGGGAAGGGTGGGCAGCATTCATGAACTACAATCATGTCAAACACGGCTACTTCCTACAATTCGAGTATTTACCACAACACACTAATGTGTCTTTCAATGTTCACATCTACGATCTGTCCTGCTGCGAGATTACCTACCCTCATCATTCCCAGATACCCGTCGACCCAGATAATGACAGTACCTTTGGTAGCAAGGAGGCCTCCTTTAGGATTCAAGCACGTTCCTCTCATTACTTCACGACCAGCAGCTATATGGTATGTCATTCATATATATACTCCCTCCGTCCCAATGAATTGTTTGTTTATTCCATATCGGGACGTCTCAATGAATTGTTTGCCTTTCTATTTTAGGAATGTTTTTATATGTAATTTGACCATTCTTGTGAGTTTTGCTCCATATGTCACTTTTTCATTGGATCTCTTGGCCTTGGTGCTAAAACCAAAGGCAAACAATTCATTGGAACGGAGGGAGTATATATATATATATAACAGTACAGTCTTTAAGCATCAAAGTGAAGCATTGTTTAGTTAACATGAGGCTGCTGCATGTACTGTATGTTTTGAAATGTGAAGCATATTCCGATAAAGTTCAGGGAGAAGTACATGAGAGAAACGACGATTAGATGGGTGAAGCTGGAGGCGGAAGATGGAAGAGAATGGATTACAGAAATCTGCAACTCTGCGGTGGGGTTCCGAATTAGGGGTGTTGGATGGAGCAAGTTTACCAAGGACATCAAATGGGGCGTGGCTGCTAAATTCTACAGGTTCATTCTTCTCAGTAAGGATGCACAATGTTTTGTGTTTAAAGTCATCCCCTTGGCTTCTGCTGCTGCCTCTTAAACTAGTCTTAATTACACGTTCTCCATCAGCTTCCGGCCATGTAAAGTACTGATTTTCAATGTAGTATGTCTTGCCTGTTCATACTCACTTCAGTTAGTCCATCCACTAGATCACATGGAAGTAACAAGTAGATATCTAATGATTCATGAAGTTAATCCGACTTCAGTTTGTAACATGAGTTATCCGTCGTTTCCTTTTTTTTGCATGTGACGGAGTAGTTCACAGGGAGCTAAAGATCATTCATGAGAAGTTATGGACACTATGCTAATGGATGGATGATTTTTTTTTTTTTTTTTAAATGAAAGAGGGTGAGATGTGGACGGTGTAAAAGTAAATGGATACGGCCATGGATATGGCTCCGTCCTATCCATATCGCGAACCCATTATCGATTTGGTGCTATTTTAAAAAGTTTTTTCACTTTTGGTGCTTGTTTGAAACTATTTAAACCAAATGGTTCCACCTCATCATTTTTATATTTTTTTAAATTTGCAGGAGTATACCGCTGTCCCCCATAGCGGTATACTACTGTAAACAGACTGAGTTTGGGAAAGAGTATTTGCACCTACACTTTATTATTTTTTTACTGAAAATAAGTTGCATACCGCTGTCCTTGACAGCGGCATAGCCTTGCTGTTTCGTGTCGATTTTGCGGCAAATTTCGATATCCCCGTATGCCTTCATTTTAAGTTTGTTTGGCCTAAGATTTTAGGGACGAGTTACTGTAATAATATAGATTAGAGTACAAGTTTTATTATTTTAAATTTAAGAGTTTCCATACCCTCCAAAAGTCGTCGTACCGTGTTCCGTTATTAAGCATGGACTTGTTCAATTATTTACGACTCATGAATACGATTCTCAAATACGTACTTTGGCATTGGGAAACGTGTATAGGTTCTTTTACGACATGAAAGATGAAACAAAAGGGACTAATATAGTCCCTATAATTTCAAGCCAAACGGACCTACAACAATGGCTACGCTGATATCGAAATTCCGCCCAAAGTCGATGCAAAACAGGGATTCAGGGAGTAAGATACTCGTGACGATATTAGTCCCTTTTGTACTACTGCTCCTACTCCTACTACTCTTTTCATGGACACTCTCTTCTTCATTCTCCTAAGCTAGCTAAGCGAAATCGATCACCGGAATGCGGGATGCGGATGGGGTCTTTTTCTTTCTAGCAAACTGTTATGTTTTCTACTATATTATTGCATCAATGATTTCCCTTGTTTCAATGATTTTCACTCAATTCATTATTCTCCCGTGCGTGCCTTAACAACTCACATTGAAGGACACGTAATCCGACATCAAAACGCCGATAAATCGAGCCCAAAACAGAACCGTAAAAATAGCAATGAAAACTCTTAACTTATAGTATAATATAACTCATACTCTAGTCTATATACTTATAGTGACTCGCCCCTAAAATCTTAGGCCAAACGAACTTAAAACGAAGGCATACGGTGATATCGAAACTTGCCGCAAAATCCACACAAAACAGCAGGGCTATGCGGTATGCCGCTGTCAAGGACAGCGGTATGCAACTTATTTTCAGAAAAAAATAATAAAGTGCAGGTGCAAGTTCTCTTCTCCAAACTCATCTGGTTACAGTAGTATACCGCTGTGGGGGACAGCGGTATACTCCTGCAAATTTAAAAAAATATAAAAATGTTAACGTGGAACCATTTGGTGCAAATAGTTTCAAACAAGCACCAAAAGTGAAAAAACTTTTTAAAATAGCACCAAATCGATAATGGGTTCCCATATCGCACTCATTGTCACCATATATGTGATAGTCGGCGGATATATCCATCGCAAATATTTGATGAGTCAAATATCACCCATTTACAAATACAAATCAGAATGACTAAAGGAAGTGAAATGTTGTCTATTTACCTATGGATATTTGTCTCGTCACAAATTTGTGATACATATACTCGTTGACAAATGCCTTGAAGAAAAGGTAATGACAATAATTGTCTTGTTACAATTAGAAATGGTAAAGTAAAATTGAACCTAAAAAATTGGTCCAAAACAATTGAATAGAAAATCGATCAAATATATTATATTAGAAACCTAATTCGCTCTGAATCGAAACAAAATTGGACTGAGCTCTAGATAAATGAATTATATCACAACCTTGAAATGATTGATAACCAAATTGATTGACCTGATTCATAAATAGTAGTAGTGCTTGTTTTCTTATTAAAAACATTTTTAATTTAGAAATTTTTTCATTGATTCTTTATTTGTTAATGATATACTCCGTATTGCGTTTCAAAAAAAAATGATATACTCCGTATTTGAATTATTACATGCAAAATGATGAAAAGTATAAAACACATTAAGCCAAATTTTTATATCTGTACATAAAAAAAAATTACGATCTTGAATTCACCTGAACTGATATTGACTCGACCCAGACCGTATCCCACTCAAAATAACACAAATCGATAGAAGCGACAAACCGAAATGAACTCGATCAAAAACGAATTAAAATCGAAAGTAAGATCCACTGAATCATAACCTAACCGATTTAAACCGATCCAAAACCAAACTCAATGACATATTTGGCAGGGTCTAGTAAGAGTATCAAATCAAAGAAATTTAAACCGTTTGTATTACACTATTTCTTGTCTAATTACATGTATCATTTCATTGGGGTGGATACTCCAATAATGTCATTACTCCGTATTAATTACGAAGCGTACTAAACGTGTACTTCGAAAGTTGGAAACACGGAAAACCAGCTACGCGGCATATGAAGCAAGAAGAGCAGCTGTGAGTTCCTCGTGGGAAAACCAGTTGAAGCACCCAAAAAAAAAAAAAAAAATTTAAAAAAAATGGCGTCAACAAAGGAAATCATCACATACATTGCATATGCCATTTTATTCCTTCCTGTCTTTGCCTTTCTTCTCCTCCTCGGAGCTCTCAAAAGTAAGCATCACCATCGCTTTCTCTGCTCCCATCTTTCTGCTGCTAATTCATCATCTGCAGTTTTTCATAAAGTTGCCAACTTTTTTGCAGTTGCATTCTTTGGCCCATACGTGTGCTTATTGATTGCTTTTGGTGATATTGCTATTCTTATTGGATTATGGCCATGCCATCTTTTTTACAGCATTTACTGTATCATCAGGTAAGAATCTTGCTGTTTTTGACTGAAAGATCCTAACTTTTTACTGGTAGTTGGGTAACTTCAATTGGGTTGTTTGATTTATGAGGAAATGGAACTTACCCTTGTGTTAGAAATGAGATTCCATGGTGGGATTTCATTTGTAGTGTGTGGTTTTATGATTGGGGATTTGGGAAGGCAAAGAGTCAAATCGCATTGTCTAGATGTGAATATGAGAGCCTGGATGATAATAGTTGATCTGGAGAGGGTCCTTTTGAAATTGATCATATGTATCTTTGGAATTCACCCACTTGAGTAAAAATTTGACCTTTTTTCACGTTGATGGTTCCATATAGCAGTTCAGGCTAGCCACCAAATAAGTTTGGCATTACCGGTTTGTTTGGATTGAGGGATTTGAAGGAAAGAATGAGTAAAATCCCTTGTTGGATAGCAAATGAGGATGGAGGGAAATGGAGGGGAGGGATCCATTTTTCGTCATGCAAGGCAGATCAAAATCGGGAAATTGTATCTTTAACACCTGCACCTCACTCCCTTCTGTTTCCCTTCCCTCCTATTTTGCTATCCGAACAAGCTCTAAGAGTTGTTATTGTTGTTTCAGAACGAAGAAATTTGGTCCTATTATGAAATGCCTCTTAGTACTACTATCTCCCATACCTATTTTAGTGTGGACTGTGGTTGGAGTGGTGGGAACTGTGGCAATGGCAGTTTATTATGCTGTCGTCTGGCCGGTTATGGAAACTTTCAAGGCGATTAGCAGAGAAGGTTCATCAACTCCTATCAGGTTGATCAGATGCATAACGGTACTTTTTTTTTGTTTACGTATAAGCTCATAATATGAAATTAGTTGTCTATGGCTGTAGTTTTCTTTATGACATTGCTCAATGAACCCAAATTGCTGAAAACTGGGCACTTATGCTTGTGAGAATGTTTGATTTTTAGGATGGTACCTTGAGCAACCTTTGGGGAGCGTTTACCATTGTACGAGATTTTGCAGATTTCTCATTTCATTCATATTTCTCTGTCATGAATGGTTTGCTCGAGTCAAACGGAGAGGATCCCATTGAACTCAAGTATGTCTCTTCCTTTTAACTCTCCTTGAACTTTAAACTTTTGAATTGCATTGCCTCGGTTTAGCAAGAACGTAGGATGATTAGAATTGAACGCAAATAGAATTATTGTAGCTAAGCCAGCCAGCTTATTAAGGTATAGGAACCAATTATTGGACTTCAACCATGATATACAACCCATGTTAGTGTAATAAGTGTCTGACAGGCTATGAGAATAGACAACAGTCACATGCAAGATTTAAATCTGATCCTATTGAATATAGTCCTTTAATTTCTACTAGAAGACTAAACTTCTAGTCGCGTGCAGGGTTCTGCAAATTCCAGGGTGCGTCTTGTGTGCTATTCTTGGAATTGTGGTTGATGTAATATTTATTCCTCTAATAACAATTTATAAAACCCCTATACTGCTGATTAAAGGATGGCATCGGCTGCTACAAGATCTTATAGGGAGAGAGGGACCATTTCTTGAAACTGTTTGTGTTCCCTTTGCGGGGCTTTTGGTGTTGCTGTGGCCACTTGGTGTTGTTCTAGCGGTCATTGCTGGAATTCTTTCCAGCGTTGGTTTCGGGTGCTATGCTGCTGTTGTTGCATACCAGGTACTCTCTTTTGATGACAGTGGTTCAAGAAATGGACGAAATGGAGGGAGGAAAGGGAGTGTGTTTGTTATATTCACGAATGTACATTCAGATATTTATGTTTCTGGTCCTTTGAACAGGAAGAATCTACAAAGAAAGGATTAGTGTATGTCATAGCTTCAGTATCGATTTTTGATGAGTACACCAACGACCTTATATATCTGAGAGAAGGTTCTTGCTTTCCCAGGTATTCTTTGCCCATACAAATAGCTTTCCTAAATTTGATTGCATGCAATGTTGTGACCACTATCCATTTGGGTTGGCTGTTGGCAGACCAAAGTATCGAGAGGAAGCAAATGTCAGTTCTTTGCTCCCAGTGAGAGGATTGCATGAACGATTCAGTACAGCTTACATGGATCCCCATCAAAGGACTTACTCAGACAAGAAGAAAGCACTTAATGCTATGCTGGTACGTAGACACGTAGTGGATCTCAATTTCAGACCTTCTGAAGAACACTATATATATTTTACGTCCCCCAAGTTAAAATAAGGGGAATGGAATGTGGAGAAAGATTTGTGAAACTAGATTTATATCTGACACTGGTACATTACATTGATCAGATATGGGACAGTTTTTTTAAAGGGTGCGAAGAGGTTGGAAAAGAGTTTCTGAGAAACGGTGCCATCACAATGAGAGACCTAGATGCCTGGCAAGATAACAGAAGCAATAAGATAGTCAATGTAGGAATTCCTGCCTGTGTATTCCTGGAGTGCTTCCTCAGCTCTATTAAGAGCGACTCACCAGGATTTCTTTTAAGTAAGAGACTGCGACCTTTATCTCTTAACCTATAGTATGTGCGTTGTTTGAAAATCGTTCTTTCTTTTTGAATCTTGATCCGTATTCCACACTGTCCATCCAGGTAATGACGTGGAGTTAACGAGTTTGAACAGGCCGGAAGGCCGGATTTTTGATTGGTTATTTGAACCCATGAGCGTTATGAAAGAACAACTGAGAAGCCTGAAATTGGAGGAATCCGAAGAATTATACCTCAAAAAATTGTGTCTGTATAGCAACGATGCAGCAAGAATGGAATCTTGGGATAATGGTGGAGTCCCTCCACAAGAAGAGATCAGGAAGGCTCAGTTGGAGGGTATCAGTAGAAGGTAATCGTTGATATGCACTCTTAAAATCTTAAATCTATAAACATCTACTCTAAATATGCTCACTTTGTTTAACTTTTGCACGTCATTATCAGATTGCAGGGTTTTTGTTTGACTCTCTCAAGACTTCCCACATCACGACGAAGATTCATTCAAATAGTGAGGGAGATAGGAAAAGAATCAGATCAAATTCCGTGATTGGTGAGGTCTCATTCTGGATGAAGCAACTTACCCAATATATCGATTCTTGCAAGGGCTGTTCAGTTTTTAAGCCCCTAATGTTTAAACATCATATTACGAGTGCTGTTCCTGTGTGGGCACAGCACTTGGTTGTCTATACGAAATTCGTTCTTTTTGAAAATGTATACGGAGTACTAGAGAAGCTGTTTCGGGATTTTGACAGCCCGCACGCAGAGTTTAAGAAATTAGCAAAGGACTAAAACATGTTGGTGTTTTCCGCCCACAATCTTTCGAAGCTTGTGAGCCATGTCGAGTGAAATTATACCCAGTTGGAATTCTATTAAATCTGGGGGCATAAAATTCTTTTTTGGGCGATATTATCTGATAGTGTTAATACCCACAGACTAACGAGGGTGAAGCAGACACAAAATACTCGACAAAAGACCGCGTTGTAGTTTAGCCTGTGTTGCAGCCGGTTTAGGAGCTTATTTAATGTCACTATAATTATATAGACTAGTTTCCAAGATAATGTTGGCCCACCTCCGTCCCCCCACTGTAGCGATAGCTTGTACCAAAGGGTTATGTTATTCTGACACTTCACTTAGGTACCGTGTTGTTTAAAGAAATAGGAATAATGATGGGCCAAAATCAGGGGGTTCTCACTCTCACAACTGGTATAGTGAAAGTGGTACTGGTAGAATTTAGATGTAAACCAGTGGCCACTGCCCACTGAACCACCAAATCATGCTTAATCAAACTGCTGGCTTGATAGTTGATTCAGTGTAACATCTACATATATATAAGCATCTTCACTAAATGGTCTAAATCAGATCATACATACAACAACAACAATAACCATTTACCAAACTAGCTAGCCAGACTACTTTTCTTTCACATCTCATCTCATCACTTCATTCATATATTCAAGTTTCTATCTATGTCGGGACTCGTCGATATCTGGACTGCTGAAATTGCTAAAATGAGGCAGCAGGGTGAACCCGAACCCATTTCCTCACTCTCCAACTCAAACTCAAACTCAAACTCCCAGGCTTCAAACACGGCTCAGGCTCAGATAGGTTCGAGTGAGCCTATGTGGACAAGGGTCCTCCCTGCCAAGATTGCTGACTCTACTTTAACTATGCTTCTTGACTGTCTTAGCGCTTGATTCCCAGCTAGCTACACCATTTCCAGAACAAATTAAAGACTGCTATCACAATATCTAATCGTTTTTATGGATCGGATCGGAGTAGCCATTAGCTAGTAGAGTGTGATATAATCCCTAGCTATCACCTAGTATGTAGTAGGAGTATATGATTTGGTGGCCTGGGTTTGAAATGTATTTTGAGTCCATGTCTCCATGATGCATGCTTATCTTTTTCTTAGTATTTACTCCAATTATGTAATTACAATATTTACTGTATCTACTAAACTTTTCCATATTTAATTGACTCCACTATTCCGTAGTACTCAGTATTTTAGTACTTCTGACTCGTTCTTTTACACTAGCTTGTTGATTTCTTGGGTTGACGAAATTCATATTAAGGCATGAGTACATACTTCAGTTACGTGAGTGATGGACTAATCACGATCTGTTGACTCTTTCTTTCGGAACCCTAGTCGTGTACTACTCGTGTTGTCTCTCGTGACTTTACGATCTAAATTATGTCATGGAAATTGACATTGATGAAATGATGCAGAGAGTATATGAGAGAGGGGAATGAAGGCTCCGCTCCTTTTAGTTTTACTTTTCCAAGGGTGTCCAACGTGGCTCAAGAGAGATATCCATTCTTATCTAAAAATATCTACCTTTGTCTCCAACTCAAATACCATTCCCATCAGGATATTTTAGCAATATAATGTGCCAATGTACGATGAAGAAATGGACAAAGTAGAGAATGAAAAAACAAGACGTAATTAATTAAGTGGGCTCATTCCTCACATGTTGTACATGATATATATTTTCGTAAAAGTCGCGCAATTTCCTGGTCCTGGAGAATGCATGCATGCCTCCATCAACAATCCTACGTATGTATGTATGTATGTATGTATGTGTGTAATGAAAGAACGCTAAGTTGGCACCACTCTTGACGCCGTGTTTAGCTTCATGAATCTGGTCACTTCTCCCATTTCCTCTTTCGCTATCCAACCCATTTTAAACACCAACACCCATATGCCCATCCCATCCTTAATCCTTAGGGCCTTATGGACAAGGCCGTGCTCATAAACTAAAATTTACGGCCACTACCACTTGTCATTGCTCATTTTACTTCGTATCGTCGGATTTGTAAGTATCCGGACATATTTACCTTTCATAGTAAATATGGAGTATACACTTCTATTTCTTCGTTTTTAAAAGTTTGGTAAGAAAATATAAATTTTATGAGTATTTAATGACAACTATGTAACTAATTACTTCATTAAAATACAATAAAAAAAATTACGGAGTATATTTTAATTTCGCCAAAATACATCAATTAGACAAAAATTGACACACCTAGAACGTCTCAAGCGTGACAAAGGTGTTGATGGGGCCGACTACTTCGCCTCAGACAAGCCGACCCCTCAGCTCGGTCGGGCTCACCATGAGCTGACCTGCCCCGGTCCGCAGAAAGACCCTCTAGGTCAACTCGGCCGTCACCTATTTTGGCCACGGGGGAGGATTCTTAGGCCAGTTTGGCTTCTCTCCATCCGGGCTTCCCTTCCCTCGAGAAGGGGCAAGCCACAGTGTCCACCGGGACGAACGGATGATTACCACGTGTCGTCCAAGGGCCATTGACATGATGTCAACCTCCTCTACTTCAGATAGGTTGGTCTGTCTGGTACGCTAGAACCTGAAGGGAGGTAAGATGCGTCAGGGGTATATATAGAGAGAATTACGGGCCGTTAGCAAACTCTAGCCCAACTTCCAGTGGCTAAATTTATGAGTTATGACGGATTTCTTCGTAGCAAACAAGAATGTACCTAATTATGATAACTTAGGTCTTGTTATTTTCAACTTTTTTTCAATTAAACCCCAGCAGACTTATTTTGTATCAGTATTCCAACTCATTTCATTTTAGTTCAGTCAACTTCAATCCAAAAGAACATGATCTTAATTAGTTCTTCATACTTTTGTCTCACTTCACTTCATTTTTGTTAAATTGACTTCTGATACGGGTTAGTCACGTCACCGTAATCAAAATAATCCTAGATTACTACTAACAGATAGCTAGTGGTAAGTAGGGTCGATTCCACAGGGAGGCAGGATGAAAATTATAAGTTAGTCAATTAAATTATCGGGTCACGAATATAATGGGTTTTGGTGAATTAACGGTCTAATAAAATCTAAAGAAAATAGTTAAGAAAATATCAAAGAAAGAAATCACCAGAGTCGTCGGATCACTACGATTTAAAACAAGCATATAAACAATTTCCAAATAATCAGTTAAGACGAGTTAAAGAATATCGACACGGTCCTCTCGGATCACTAGTCATCCTAGAAATCACCTAACGGGCTCTCGCTACTTATTAGGGAATTCTATCGATTACAACGAGTCTAATCCGTACCAGGCTTTCGATCTTAGGTCGGGATTTACAAGATACAAATAATCAATTACGGCCTATAATTAATTACTCGTCGTTATAATGTTGCAAGAGCGATTTAACTCGTAAAGGTCGATTATTAAGTCATCACATATAAACTCGTTCAATTCGTAGTTCACCTAAACTCTAGTGACGGAAAATTAGCTAAACATATTTACAGTAATAATGACGGAATAAAACATGATGAATAAAGAAAGTAGGATGAATGAGAATGGGAAAAAAAAAGGAAAGATAAGAGAAACGTTACAGGAAATGAAAAGAAGAAAAAATAACAGTGGCAGTAATTAAGGAGAGGAGATTAGGGAAGAGGAAGAAAGTACCTGATTGGAATAAAATAAAAGAACAGAGATGGAGAATAAAAATAACCCGATCGAGAATATGAATACCGGAATTCTGAGAAATAAACTTGATAAAAATAAAAGCTAAATATTTACAGGAACTAAACTAAAACTAATGTGTGTGAATGATTGAATGAGAAAAAAGATAAAGGATGAATTGTTAGTCTGTCGATTTATAGTGCTCCAGTCCTCAATAATTGTCCTCCTTTTCCTGTTATCTTCAATCCCATTAACTAGGTAGTGGGAAGAACTGGAGAGCGTAATAGGGGGAGTAGTGGGTAACGTCAACTGAATTAGTCTTGGAGTGGTATCCCATCCTGCAGACTTGGATTTTAGGCTGGTAAACTTGAGATCCAAGTCTGCAGACTGAGTTCAATCTAGGCTTCCAACGGACTTCTCCTCAGTCTACGGACTGTCTGCTGCACTTTGTCAGTCTATAGACTTGTTTCCCAGTATATAGACTTGTGCTTTAGTCTACAACTTTCTTATTTCCTTCTTCTCAGTCTATAGACTTGTTTCCCAGTCTATAAACTTGTGCTTTAGTCTACAGCTTTCCTACTTCCTTCTTCTCAGTCTATAGACTCACAGTCTAGTCTATAAACTTGCTTCCTTCTTCTTGGTCTACAACGAATTGGTTTCAGAGCTTTAAGATTTTTGATGCAATTTTTAGCTCTTTTAACTAGTCGGTCTCGATTATCTGCAAAACAACAAAAGAATATCCGAGTAGCACATATGGGAGAAAATAGTGTAATCCGACTCCTAAAACAATAAAACGACACGGAAATGCGTGCCAAAATAGGTGAAAAATCGAATAGGAACGGCACGCATCAACTTCGCCCATATAATTTTATTTCGTGTCAACCAAATCTTCTAAATCTTATTTCAGCTATATTTAATTCAGTTAAAATCATTTAAGTTCAATCCAATCCAACCTAAACTCATTTCAACAAAAAAGAAAGGGGGGCAATATTTTGATCCTATGGGCAATGCAAATATGGAATAGAGTGCACACATCTTGGTAGAAAATTGGAAAGTAAATAAAGGTGATACAGCCATACAAGATACATACAAGTGTACAAGGTTGGTGATGAGTCGTTGTAGTGTAAGATGAAACACAAAACAAAGGGCAGCGGGGTTCCAGTTGCAATAATGAAAGTGGCGTGTAGGAGGGAGGACATTGTATTGTATTGGATCTCTCTCAATTATTACTGGCCATAACGTGGAATATCCCAATGCCTATCCCTTTTGACACCCTTTTCACATCTCACTATAAATACCCTCCTCTTCTCTTTTTATCTTCCAATCAAAACAACGCACACATAAACCAACAACAATAATTATAGAAACCAAAGAAAAAGGGAAAAAAATATCATCCATCTTCCAATCATTTTAGAGGGAACAGGCATATAATAGCAACAGGCATAATATAGTTGTGAGAAGGAAGGAAGGTTGGAAGAAATGGGAGGAAGATGGGTAGACGAGCTTAGTAAAATGACCAAAATGCCCATGTTTGGTATTAGGGCTAAACCGGAAGCAAGTCCAATTCCAAAGAAGGAGACAGGTGAGGGTAGCAAAGTTAGTATAGTAGCATCATCAGGCAAACAGGGTGGGAAGAAAGAAGAGGATGATTGTAATAAGGAGACGTGTACGCTTTCGGAATCAACTATGTGCTTGCTCCTCGACCGCTTCGTCCCATGTTGATCGAAGATCATCACACCCCCATGTTATGGAGTAGCTACTAGTATTAGTACCATTTTCAAGTATTTGTATATAGAAGAAGCTCTGTATATATGTAAACTGTGTAATCCTACAACTGCCTGGCACGAATTGCAGTATTTCAAGTTATTATGTAATGTTAGATCCGGCTGCTTTTAATATGAGATGTAGAATGTTGCTGTAAAAACATGGCATGCACACACCGCGGTTATTACTTTCTCTATGATTGATTGATTGATTCCCTCGTATTTATATTTTCGGGACAAATTAAAAAGCAAGACAGTTTAAATACGACATAGCATCTGAAGACTTAACATTAACAGTTTAACACTACTTTCTTTAATTCAAAAATAAAATTAAATACGAGTATTGTTCTTGATATACCCAATTCGGCAATTTCATTCATGGCCACTCTATATGGCCTATTGGCCTGGACATCATTCGAACAACCCGTAAAAGCCACTCCAGTCCAGACAGTTAAATACTGTTAAGCAAATAATTAAGCGGGAAGGAGAGAGTAAATGTTATGGACAAGTTTGGCTACTGTGAGCTCCTTAATCAATTGATCGATCTAGCAATAGCTTCGACTTTTAAAAGGCCCTAATCAATTACACCCCCTGATAAGTGCTACTCAACTCAAATCAGTACTAGTTCATCATGTTATTCACCAACTACTATAAGTCTAAAATTTCCAAAGGGATTGATTGGGAAGAGCTAGCTGAGTAGAGACGGAAGTTGGCACGTACGTGAAGCGGTGGGCTGGCACGAGTCCACCTTGGCATGACTCAACATGATATGACACGCTATGGGCCGTGGGTCGAGTCTGGGTTGCAGTTTGAGGAAAAAGATTGTGCCTAGCTACGACACGACACAGGGCACTCCCAAAATGTAAAGACATAATAAACTTTTAATTTGAGGAATTAGTTAGGCACGTTCAAGCACAACACGACATGACAGGACACACTATGGACTGTGGGTCGCCCTTTCTTACATATTATTTGGCACGACACAAGGCACACTTCTCCATGTCTAAGCCGTGCCATTTTTTTCCTCCAGACACAATGGACCGATACGAGACATTTCCATCACTACAACTGAGCGTAATATTGTGGACCAAGGCAAAGTTAAATGAAACTTTGAGTAACAAACTTTTTTTTATGGTGTCGTATTTTTGCTAAGATCTCGTACTCATACTGAGGGATTTCCTCTACAAAAAATTTAAAATGCTAGTAACAATATTTGTATGGTAATTCTGCACTGAAACTTGTTATTCGTAATAGTCCCGCATAATAGGATCGACCTATAATAATTAACAACAATGATCCAACATTAATTACAATTTCCTTGTTGAAATAATAAGTCCCACTTTTAAGATTGAGTCTTCCTATTTGCACTATACAATATGAGGGTCTTACACCCTTACATTAGTTTGTTACCCATGAAATGTGTCTTTTGTTTCAATTTGATTTGTTAAATATGCATATACATGGTCTGGGCCGCGCTTATCATTTGGAAGTAATGGCCAGTTTGCCACAGCCGCCCAACAACCTTGATTCAATTCGGTTCCGCATATGCAATCAGGCATAAACTATTCTAGTGTTGTACCAGGCCCACTAGCCCGCCCGTGGCGCCACCTCTCCTGGCCTGGTCCAACCAAATTATTTTGCAAAACACACCCTTTTTAATCAATCAAAATCAATCTATTACTCGTAATTTCATGTAACATGGTAGAGACCAGAGAGTTAAATACATTATTGCTCACAGAACATTGCACATTAACAACCTCTTCCTTACCCAACTAATAAATCAGAATAGAGAATCGAAGAGAATCATGATCCCTAATAATTGTGTGCAGAAGTGATCTAAATGACTAGAATAAAAATAAACAAATACGGAGTAATCAAGAATTAAAGAGTACCAAGAATTACGTGATTTATCATTGAACAAAGATGAAAACTGAGTTTTTTTTTTTTTTACTTACCTTTCAAAACTCTCTAGAGAAATTAAAGAGATTGGTAAAACAAAACATCCACTAAAACATTCATTTCGTAAACTAAATAAGAAACTGGATTACATTATTGTCTTAATATTAATCAAAGTCCGACCCATTTTGTAAGCAACATACGAATCACATACTAACTGTCGTAGCTAAAATCAGCTAGCCAGCTGACAAGCCGAATGCAGTAGTTCATGCTTGTGCTATTATTGCATCGACATTTTTTTTCATATAGCTCCACAGCCAGTATTAGTAATGTGGAGCTAGCTAGCTTTTAGCTCAACCCCCTAGCCTAGCTAAACCCTATCGCTTGTGTAATTAAACTAACGGCTGCATGCTAATTAAAAGACGATTATTGTAACAAAAAGGAGCTGCACATTGGACATGAACAAGTAAGTCTCAAAAGGTAAACACTGTGATTCGGTGCTCCGTAAATTATCCCCCAACCCTTTACGGCTGTCTAACCGGCCAATTAACATAGCATGCAGTTGCATCCCACCTTCGGCTATCATTAGCTTGCTTGCTTGCTAGCTAGCTGACAAGCCGCATCGCATGCATGCGGCTCAATGCATGCAAGCTTCACCCATAATTACAGGACCCGTAATAATGTAGAGCTACCAACATTATATTATTAATTAGCTGCGCTGCTGCAACATTTTCACTAATCAACGGTTGTTTATGTGCCAACCAAAAGCTGATCATTACTACATTCAAGTCTTTATCAACCAATAAATTAAGTTGCAGATTTTAAAAATCCAAGGTAGTTATGCATGCAGTAACATGGAAGCATGATCCCCCCAACTTTAGGTAAGGGAAAACATAGGAGGTAGGCTCTATTAAAACACACTAGTACTGTTTTGATTTCATTCATTTCCATCATAATCATAATCGCAATCGCAGCCGTCCATATACCGTTTGCTGAGATTTCATTTGAGAGTTCGAGATATTGGGGGCTGCCAGGGTTCGAATTCGTGACATCTGCCTCTGATACCATGTTAACGAACCATCTCATCTCAACTAAAACCTTAAGGCGATGGTTGATACCCGTTTATATTCCTATTACATACTCTCCCTTCATTTCCTTCATTCTTTATTTGCTACTTTTAATTTTACAATCTGACAAAACCCTCCCTCCTCATATCTTACTTTAATCTAACCAACTTGAGATGTTGCGCAAAGCCTTGATGTAAAGGTTAAGAATCTTGAATGTGGTACCACACTGCCACCCCCCTCTTCCTCTTCTTCTTCTTCTTCTACTTTAATTTCTTTTTCGACGAAAGCTACCCATGATTCGCCTTCCAACAACATCGTCTCCCCATCAACCTATCTATTTCCTGTCTACTGGGAATGCACTTCTTAACTCCTAAGTTTTCTCCATGCCCGACTTTATTCGATCTCGACCATACATAACATATACTATTACCTAAAGCAATGTAAATTACTTTCATGCATCAAGTAGGATAGCTTAGGTCGGTATAAGGAGAACTTGGCGCGTTATTTTACCTAATATAATACCTACCCAATCAACGGTATTATACATAGTCGCATTCAAACAAGTATACATATAGATGTATGACGGGCGTTACATTTGTGGCCCATACGTGTACCCACAAAGTCTCTCTTTCGAGGATAATACATAGACAACGACCGAGACAAGAGATTCGTAGGCATAATTTGTATGGTGTATTATTGTGTATGTTTAAAATCTCTGTCAAATACTCGTAACAAACTGAGTTAAAGGGCACTTATCTTTCTTCAAAACTTGATTTGATTTGTTGCCAAAGTCCCAAGGGAGGGGCCCTATTCATTCAATGCACTACAAGTCTAGCACTATAATGCTATAATATAATATCTAATGAAACGACAAATATAATGAGTCATTGCTCTCTACTAATTCTTTTATGTATGATCACTGTTATCCCCTCCAAGTAAGGGAAGCTAATTAATCTTTTTTCCATGTTTGACATTATGCTAACATAAATCGAGAAATTCTTGAGCTACATGAATTTGAATGGAGAACACTGCATGCTTTGTGTGAATAGTTCACCAAGTTTTGCCAACCATACATTTGGTACCTTATGGACAACAATAATGTTAATATAATTAAGAAAAATCTTTATAACAAACTCCAATTATACACCCTAGAATATAATTGTCATCGAAGACCTTAGATTGCGTGAGAACATAGCGATATATATCATATATAAGAACACGTATTATCAATTATAACAACGAACAGTGGATTTTAGTGAGCGAGCGGCTAATTAATTTCAACCACCCGAATTATATTATTGCTCGCACTTATGTCTTGTTGTTTTCGATTGTGAGTTGAACGGAAATGAGTTAAAAAAAACATGACATTAGTGAAAGACATAATATTTATATTATGTCGAATTGTTGGAGAAGGCAACATGCATAATGAAGCATTGAATAAGCTAAGGGAAGTTAATTTCATTGGTGTTATTTATTGCACACATTGCGCAGGGATGGTCCGAGTTATATGCTTAAAGGGAGTAGTATATAGCAAAACAGAAACCGACCGACTTTGGGTATAGATTACACTTAAAGAAAGAGTTAGGCATAAAGTTGCATTATTTCACTTGTATTATCTCAACTTTCCAGTAGATTTAGGTCATTCTTTATTGACCCGTTTATCCCCTTTACAACGGACCATAAATGCATGCTAACTCAACACAATCACTCCTATAAACCAATTACTCACATAATATTATTGTACCGACGAGGATCTATCTTTTTGTGTATGTTTGTAACGGTGTATTTTGACCAACTCTTAGAATATACTATACTCCCTCTGTTTCAATGAATTGTTAAAGAGATCCAATTAGGATGTGTGACATGTGGAGGCAAGTATCAAATTACACATAAAAAGTATTCCTAAAATAAAAAGACAAACAATTCATTGAGACCAATATGGAATAGGCAAACAATTCATTAGAACGGAGGGAGTAGTAAAAAAAACTAAAAATTATTTTTTTATACCTATCTTTCATAACGAGTTGCAATAAAAACAGGTGATTAACAAAAGATCGTAAAAGTGATTAAAATTTGTGAAATAATTAAACAAAAGACAGTAGAAATAGTTTAATAGAACAACTAACTACACAAATTACAATTGGGTCGATATGACTCTTTATGGATTGAATAGGGCTCAGGTAACTGAAAACCGGCCTTAAAATAATGAAACAATATCCCATAAAACAGTAGTAACTTCTTTGTATCGTATAGGATGCTGCATGACTTTGCATCCTGAACGTACAGTGTCTTGAGCGTAACGGCTAACTTTGAAGGCTGGGACCATAATTTGCAGCGTCCACCAACCTAGCTCCGCGTGCCCGTTCCTTTTCACCCTTGGTCGGTGTCTCATCTAGCTACCAACATTCCTCCATCCATCCCCTTCTCCAATCCTCAACTCCATTCACACCCCTACATACTGTTTCAATCATTTGACTTCTTCCGACAAGGTATATCTACAAACGACTCAAAAACAGCGGCTGAACGAAAGAAATAATACTCCGTAATTAATAGTTGAGTGCATCGTCGGGTGCGTGGTTAGACACTCTCCATATCTTTACAGACTTGTCCAAGCTACCACTGTAAACCACCCATCGCTCCTCATCCTCCACCTCGTCCTCGTCCTCGGCCTGGCTGCCTTGGCAATCAAGCTCGACAGCTAAGCACTTGACCGGTCCGTTGTGGCCGGACAAGACAGACAAACAAGAGTGGACACCAGCACCGTCCTCTTCCCTCTTCCAAACACAAATGGTTTTATCCGCTGAACCACTCATGACCAAGTTTCCAGCAGTAACCAAACACAACACCGCCATCTTATGTCCTCGTAGCACACCACCATAACACAACTCCTCCTTCTCCCTCTCCCAGAAGTTCACCAACCCGTCCGACGACCCTGCATACAACGCGAACGCCGCTTCGCCCTCATCGCTTTCCTTAGACGACGACACTGCCAACGCTGTCACCGCATTCTCCTGCGTCAGCAGCGTCGTCACGTGAACGTGTCTCATGCTTTTCCCATCCAATTCCCTCCTCCACACCTTCACCGTCCCATCCGCTGAACCCGAAAACACCAACCCGTCAAACCCCACTACAACCGAGTTTATCGCGTCATCGTGTGCGTCGATGCTCTCCAAACACTTCCCGTCGCTAATCCTCCACACTTTGATGCTCTTATCCCACGAACCCGAGTACAACAACCCGGCCTCCTCGTTCAAACTCATACACGAAACCGCGTCAAAGTGTTTCACCTTCGGCACCTTGTGATTCCTCCGTACTTGAACGTACGCATTCGGGTTCATGGAGCTCCGTAAATAATCTCCGAGTTTCGGTAACGTACCGATTCTTTTTCCTTTGCTGCTCCATATCCGGATCTTCCCATCCTGATGACCCGTGAAAACCCGATTATCCTTCGAAATAATAATCGCCTTAACCAACCCGCTTCCAGACTTGAACCCGCCTGCATCGTTGAAATTGTTCCAGACCCGGATGTTTTTACTTTCCGACCCGGTGTAGAGCATGCCCTCCCTAGCAGCCAGGGAGTAAACATGCCCCTCCTCCCGAAGCAAGGACCCGATCAACGCGTCCTTGCCTCGGGATAGGTACACGTGGTTAGGACTGGTATTAAGGTTTTGATTGTTGAGCGTGGGTGGAGGGTAGGAAGAGAGTTTAATCCATGGGGATTTCAGGTAGGGTGAGCTGGAAGCTTGGCTCCAAGGAGACATGGCCACCATATTATTACTATTAATATTATTATTGTTATTACCATTGTAATAATAGGGTGATGCAGGTACACTTGTGACATCGTAATGTTCATCGACGTTGCAAAAGCTGCTTATTCGGGGGCTAACGCTGCTGCTGGTCGTAGTCGATAACTCCGACGCGTTGCTGTATCTGTTGCTGTCTTTAATTTCTTCAATCAACTCTTCCTGTAACAATTGCCCGAATTTCACTTTTCGCATACAATTGTTCGAAATATTCGTTTTAGTATTAGTATTAGTATTGGTATTAGTATTAATATCGATCGCTGGACCCATATTTTCGTAATGATTAATTGTATAATTGATTTGATGAATTGAATTTATGAGATTTTGAAAATTGAAAAAAGATGAGAAATGTAATGGTTTAGGAAGGAAGGGAAAATGGTGGGAGGAAGAGGGAGGGTGGAGTGTATAAATAGGGAAAGGGAGAAAAGAAGGGGTACATTAGGTTGGAGGTGGGTAAGGTACGGGGGGGACACGTGGAGGTAATGGATTACGTGAGTTATAGGAATTGGGAAAGGGGGTGAATGGGAGATGTTCCAGAATACCGGGAGTCCCGGTTTTAAACCGGTAATTTGTTGACTTTGGTTATGACTATGTATGTATGTTGGTTTCTGAATTTCTGACGCGATGAATATATTGATGACTTCAAATGAATCTGTGTAGTTGTGGTACTTTGAATAGGTGTCAATACGGCAAACGGAGAATTTCGACGGCTTTGTGATTTAAACTTCCGTTGCAACGGACTCCTTTTGTATTTTATCGTACCATTCTTTAAATTGACAACATTCAATTGTGCACATGATTTTTTTAAATATAAAGGACTTTGTGATAAATGGTGTTGAAAAAAGAGAGGAAAGTAATAGATATGATTGGTGTGGTACGTGTAACTCCATCATATATTCGTATCCATTCATAAATGAATTGTTCTATGAAAATAAAGCGAAACATTTAAGCTAAGATTCCCTTGTAAAAGTATTCCATCTGTTTCAGTCAATTATTGTCTTTTTATTTTGGCACACAATGATCAAGAAAATTGAAATAGATTAATTTGTAATGACAAGACAAGTGGACCAAATTAGACGTGAATGATCAAATTACTCATCAATCTCATTCTTTAAATGGAAAGAATAATAATTGACCGACACACCCCAAAATGAAATAGCACAACAAATGCTCGGTACAGAGGGAGTATATCCGTTATAGATTTATAACGCATTAGATATTGAAAAAACATAAATCATAAAGTAATTTTTAAGATCTACGTAACAAATAACTTATCACAAACAAATAAAATAAAATATAGATCCCCTCTGTCTTGATCATTTGTTTGTTTTTTTTATTAATATAAGCTTCACAGATAATGTAAAAGTAGACAAATGACTAAGAGAAAAATATTACATAATATTTTTTTTTCGAAATGATTATATTTGCGTTCTTTTATTTATTAAGAATCGTTTGAGTTGACATTTGTTACATACGGTTACTTTATAGAGTTATCTCAAGAGATTTTTTTTTAACAAATAAAATTTCTGAAGACGAATTATTATACCGAGTATATGTAACTATATATGTAAGCACATCTCTTATATCAAAAAAATAAACATAATGTGAAAAGGGATTACTCCAATCACTTTCATTTTGGCAGGGCTTCACGTTACCGTAGAGGCTTAGACCCCTTCTTTTCATTTTAATTCCATAACTATTTAGTATTCTTTTCGTTTCAATGAATTGTTTGTCTATTCCATGTTAAGGCGTCTCGATGAATTGTTTACCTTTATATTTTAGAAATATTTTTTTTTATACGTAATTTGACCATTCTTATTAATTTGGCTTCACATGTCACTTCCTCGTTAGATATCTTCCCCTTGGTGCCAAAAGTAAAGATAAATAATTCATTGGAACGGATGGAGTACGTACAATTCAGTCTTAGCTCGCCTCCATCTAATTCGTTCATCAAACTAAAATCAGTTTAGTTTCAATTGAAGACCCTTAAAAGCCTTTATCTTTTTGTTAATAGGTTGTGCCTTTCCCACTATCTTCGGATCAACTATACTTGTATATGAATATGCATGGGAATATTCAGGGCTTTACAAAGCCAATTAATTAGGCATCCACACAAACCAAACAGGCGCATAATAGTATATTTATGGCAGAATGGAACCATCCTGTTTTTGTTTAACGTAGATATGTGATTAGTTTAGTCATTTTAGTGCAATTTGGGTATAATTATATGTAATGTACGTACCAATTTGGAAGCATAACGCGCATTAATATAAGTACATGTACATTTCAAAGATGCCATTCTCATAATATATACACACTCTGGCTTAGCTTTTGCTTGATTGAGGAGATCAATTCAACATTTATCAACATGTGAAACGTCCACCAATTAAATATGAGTCACCGGCTAATTATGGATTATTATTATTATTATTGTCATTATTAAACATTTAGTTGTTCATTTTTAACTAATTAATTAATGCCATATGGAATATAAGGAAGAGTTATCTTTATGACTTTATGATAACGGTTTTTCTAACGTGTGCCCAGTGGGCACACGTTAATAGCTTAATTAAAGAAAGTTTAATCAGAATATTGTGTAAGTATTGAAAATATAACTTGCTATTACAATTTATCATGATATTATCCTACTTAAAGTTGCTTTAAGTAGGTTATTAACGTGTGCCCAATGGGCACACGTTATAAAAATCGTTATGATAAATAGGTTTGTTAATTTGTTTCATTCATATCATGAACCTAATAATCAACTTTCATTCATGATTGATTTAAATTTCTAAGGGGCATGCATGCATAATGCATTGTTAATATATACGAGGATTAGAGTTCCCCTCGATCATTTCCTAGAAAGAAACGTTATTGTGTTTATTGCCCGACTTAGATCGTATACTAGTATTATCTGACCGGTCTAAATTTATGTATGACGGTTCTACAAATTGGAGAGGATCTTAACAATAATCGGATAGATGGATGATTTGTTTTGGTATGAAACAAACTTTAGAAATAGTTACGTACAGAAGTTTCAATAATGAATATATTTTGGAAAGTTAATAGTAGAACATAGTTTTAATTTGTACGGCTAGCTTATACAGTATAATAATAATTATGTCATTTATTAGGTAAGCAATTGACAAAAATTAAACAATGACATTATCTAGTTGACAAATATGAAAAAGTTCATATTTGTAAATAGTAGAGTATAAATGCAAGTTGATATATAGAACACAAAATTCGTAAATTGCAATTAATTTCAAATGGATAGACAGACTTTGACAATTACTCCTCCTCCTCCTCCTCCTCCTCCATTTGTAGTCCGTAGTCGCTATTGATTAAGTAGAACAAATACCGAATAAAGTGGTGAAATGAATACAAATTTCTTTTCAAGGGTCTTATTAGAATTTAGAAGCTAAATAAGGTTGGTCAGCATCCGTCCGAAATTTAATTTAATTTGTTAGCAGCTCCATCAAATTGTTCAAAACTTTGAAATTATGGGTATGCAATTACTCTTTCGATCCGTCTCAATCAAATGACCAAACGGAACGGAGGGAGTAGTTAACAGGAGTATATATATATATATATATATATATATATATATATATATATATATATATATATATATATATATATATATATATATATATATATGTGATATTATGATATCATCAATTCAAAGTGGTGAAAGAATGGCAAAATGTGAGGAAGCTATGAGGAGTTTGCAAATTTTTGTTTGTGCCAAGAATATTCATTACAAGTTTGTGAGGAATCGGATCAAATAATATTTATTTGGTTAAATAAAGATAAACAACTTGTTATTCCTTAGGTTTGCTTTATCTACCAATATGATGTTATTGGACCCGTCATCTATTTGTGATGGATATATCCATTACAAGTGAGATTTAGTACTGTCAGAAGAATCACTATTACAAACGCTCTAAAAATTTAGGGTAACTTTGATTACAATAGTATAAGTAAGTCTTCATTGTGACAGGTATATCTGTAACAAATTTACAATGGAACAAGTATTATCCATGTGGGATATATAATGACAATTATATTCCATCCACAAGACATTATATTTTATGTCACATCCATATCGTTTGAGTTGTCACAAATTTAAGATAGATACAACCGTCACATTTGTTAGGTAACATACATTGGACATACAAAAAGGGGGAATCATAGAAACCCGGCAGCAAATTCACATTAAAACGGGTGAGGGTCAAGTCAATATGGAATAGTCAACGGTAACTGCAATTGCAATTGGCTGCTGCATTAACATATCTTGTCAGACATTATTAGCCGCCACGTTATCTTTCATTCTTTTATTTATTTCCTTCTATAGCAAGTTCTTGCTGATAAACAAAAACCATCCGCCCACGTGTCGCATTCTTAAATTTACATAAGCGAGGCCTATTTTTTTTTTTTTTTGGAATGGGAACGGGTGTGAAATTACCTCAGTGACCCAAAAATGTACGAGTATTTTTTTGTCTTGCTTTCGTGTTTTCTAATCCCTCTTTATCAATCTTTGATTTGTCTTGTGATGCGCTTAGACACATTCAACTTTATAAATATTGACAACAACTAATTTAAACATACTTAGATTAATTATTAAAAAAAAGTTCCATAAAATAATATTCAAACACTAATTTAGGAAGTATGAGTTATATAAATGAAGAAAAATAAGGTTAAAATAGTACGGAGTATCTTGTAAATCCAAAAAAATCAATATATTGAAGATTCTCATTAGTCATTACTTATAAATAATGTCCAAAAAGTAAATGTATACAATTCGTTGGAACAGAGGGAGTATTAGATTAGGTAAGAGTAATTATTTTGTATTTGTTTTTATGTGCTTCTTGTATGAGACATTAATTTAAATATTGACACTGATGCATAATAGCAAAATTAGTGTAGGTCGTACGATGATATTATGTACTCCAACATATGTTACTTCTGTTGGCAAAAAAAAAAAAAAAAAAGAAACATATGTTACTTCTTACTCCGTATTACATTTAATTTTGTCATATTCAGTTATCTGACTTTAGAACTTGTTTGTAAATATGAAAAATTTTAAGTTAAATGCTCGATTATGATTTCTCTTCTTTGGGATTAGCTTACTTCAAACAACTAACTAGTGAAGGTAGTAGCTTAAATGGGTGACAATGAATGTTCGAAGGAGAAAGATGAAGATTGTTTGATTTTTTTTTTTTGTGAAACCAATGACGATGGCTGATCGATTCACTTTATGATATGTCATTTTTTAATTAATGAAAGGGTAATTTCGGTATTCGATTTAAAACTTCATTTAACGAAGTCAGGAAATAGAATAGATGGAAGTCTGAATAGAAATACGGTGGTGATTTGGATATATACAGTAAACATATGGTGATATTTTGTAAAAAAAACAAAAAATATGGTGGTAATTTATAAAATATAATAAATTGTATTTACCTTTCAATCAAATTGTACTAGTTTCTTAACAATGCGTGGTTGAAGAACTAGTTTAAAAATTTTGCAAATAAGTTTTCAAGCGGTCAAACACGCGATCCGGAGGAAGTAGTACAAAACCTTTTCTTTTTGGAATGAAACTCCTATATATCGGTTGTCCATACTTTCTATTTTCATAAATTATGGAGTCTTACTCTGTATGTCATTGTTGTATTTGTTCGAAATTGGAAAACAATTGATAGTCATTTATAAGTGATTATTCTATGGTGTGATGAAAAGTTACCACTTTTTCTCGTAAATAAAAATGATTGTTTTTCAACATAAAATAATACTCGTATTTGTTTCATTCTTACCGTATATGTATTCCTCCTCCCTTAAAATAATATACTCTGTAGTTTGTAGGTCGGCTTAACCTATAACGGACCTTTTAATTTTTTCATTATTGTCCAAGTATATAACCTTACATAATTCCATTATTTTGTGAGCATGCATGCATATGCATGGTTGAATGCATGATTAGTTGATTAGCTCATCATTATCATTATATATCGTGCAAGTGATATGGTCCGTTAAGTGTATAATTGGGACTCAGTCTTTATACTGTATGCTAAACTCCCGTCTCATGGGAATGACACATGTACCCTTCAACCTAACAAAACACTGTGTAACATGTAACACGTGTTGTACTGCTAAACGCCACAGTAGGAAATACTATGAATGTCATTCGTGGATGGTTAAACAGTGATGGAATTATTTTGGCGAGTTAGTCATGAGCTAACATGCAGCATCATGTGTCTGAAAGAGACACATTCACGTAGCTGCTGCTGCTGCTGCTGCCTCTATAAATATATATAAGTATTTAGTATTTACACTGCGCTTAGCTTGGGGACAATTGTTACGTATTGTTCACCAACTATTACGAAAATTTGGCAGATTTCGTATCTTTTCTGCCTTGGGCAAGTTTAGTCCAACTATCATTATTCATGGCTACGTTACAATATATTATCCACTCCACTTATAGCAATCATCTTTATTTGCTAATACAAATTTAAAACTCGATCTACTTATGCTGACTCAATTCTTGTATGTCCATAGTCGATAGAATGAAAAATAATAAACCATATCAATATACCATACGACAAATGACTTTTTATCCTAATAAAATCGTTAGGTTACAAATGAAAGTAACTTGCTGAATTTAAATTACAATGTCTCTATTGCACTTATTTCTATATACAGAGTATTTAATTTGTGAAATATAAGTAAATTGCAAAGTACTCCGTATATTTTAATTAAATGTATAAAATACATTATAATAGAGGGAGTGTAATACTTCTCGTTAAACGATGTCCTTGATGTACAGTGTAGGAACTAGGAATATATGGAATTGAAGTGGTTAAACTTAAAGCTTCCTCCTTCATTCTTTGATTATCCATCGACTACACCTAATTTTAAATGACATGGATACTCTCATATGATAAAAATTGAACTCAAGACTATGCCTTAACTGATCACTCCTTGTATATATTTTCTTTTCAGCTCGAGCTTCTCTTTAGTTTTCTTTAACCTGATTAGGGATTTAATGATGTGTACGAGTAGATAATAATATGAACTCAAGATGCAATAAGTAAGGTGCGAACTAGGGATGGATTGACTAAAGTTTTGATTATACATTCGACTTAGCTAGCCAATCAATTCCTGACGACGCTCACTTGTCAAATAATAACGAGCTCGATCATTGACAATTCTAACTATGAATTTCGATCAAGCGTTAAACCCTGCCATATCCATGGTTGAATACATACATGAGAACTTAACTCAACCATTAGGTTCTATTCTTTTGAACTGAAATAAACTGAAGTATTGAGACAAAATAAGTTTTCTGAAGTCAAACTGAATTAAAATGGACTAAAATGAATTGAAATAAATTAAAGTGAGATGCACAAATACATATACTATCATTACTACGCAATCAATAAGATTGTTTCCAGGAAGAGTATCATCTAAAATTATAAATAATAAGCGTTGACTAGCGGGTTAACAAAAGTGCAATTAATGGAAATCGATCGAGATGAATAGAGGGCAGGTGTCCAGGATGAAGCTTAGAATGATCAAGTGACGTTAAAGTGCCTACAGCTGGCCTTTAAACTTAATTACTTAATTGTAGATTAAGTAAGATCGAATTAATTAAAATTATTGATGATAGATTTAGGGTGATGTCTTGTTGGCTTATTATCAAACAGTCCCCTTGGCACAAACAGACAGACACCATCGTCTTTTTTAATTATTATAAATCAGATTTAATTAATAGTAAAAATCATAATGTTATTTAATATATGGCGTAAAAGAGACAAAGATTAATACTAGGTTAAGTTGAGATAGAAAGAGTGATTAGGCTACGGAGATTCGATTCTGATTTTAATTGGGTTTATTAATATGAACTGATGTGACGAAATCTAATTAGAGTAATAGTAGTAGATGTTGATATTCCATCAAACCGAATTAATCATGGAAACGTGGCTTTGCTTATCATTTTCTCTATTACTCTTCTCATATTTACCGTGGAAATAGGAACTACGAAGCCGCCCTAGCCCTAGTAATAGCTTCTAATTTGTATGCTTCCTAGATTAATAATGTACTCACCAAATGATTCATTTAAATTAAATTTTTTAATTATAGCTAGGTTAAATGAATAATTGAGATCATCAATGTACAGAGTAACGAATATATCTGTCACAAAATTATAACGGTTTAAATATCAATCATATGATTAGATAAGACAAAATCAGAATATCACGAGAATAGAAAATCTTTCGTCTTTATCAACTCATGTGGGAAATTTCTAATGTACTCATCACAAATAAGAATTTGTGTTATAGCACATTTACATGCTACTCAGGGTATTTATTTTCAATAATATTGAAGTGGAGTATATCATATATAGAAACCCAAAAAATTAACTAAAAGCATAAAATATACTGTAGATAAAAAGTAAGATTAACATTGGACCAAATGAGATAAACAACCATGTTTGTATTATTGTTACAATAACTTATACCATATGCAATTCTAATTTTCTTAATTGACACAGTACAAAATAGCTGTGTGCAATTTGTCATATGAAAACGTGAAAAATCACTCCAAATGAAAGAGATTAATAGACTACTAATGCATGTATATACAGTATATTATTATATTATATTCATTCGGATATATTTCATTTTCATTTTCAAGATTAGGCTAATTAATTAATGAACAAATGGCTAAACGTGAATTAAGTAGCTAATTACTTCATCAACCCGTATGCAATGTAAAGTCATAACAATAATAATATATGTGAAACGGTAGGTCAGGTATAGCAATTCTTGGGAGAGAACTATTCTTCCATACAATTCAGTATTTTCCCCCATTGCTTTCATACTACATGTGATCATGTGATGAGTTTCCTTCAAAAAGAGCTAGGATGAGATCATATGCATTATGCATGTAGTAGTCATCTACAATTTGGTAATTGGTACTCCGCAGATCACTAAATTTAAGTTTAATGAATTAATGGTTAGACATGCATCATGCATGCATGCATATTCAGGGATCAGGGTATATAATTCATACTCCGTGAGAATTAATATCTTCCCCTACCATATTAGAAAACGATCTCCAATATATTATACATCAGACATTTACAACGGTGTCAACGGATATGTCTTACTGGTGAGATTTTTTTTTCTTAAACAATATACCCCATCCGATTCTTTCGATTCACAACATTTACTATTTGCACAAATAATAAGGTTGTAAGCGGAGATGATGAGTCTCACCAATAAAGTAAAAAGTTAACACAAACAAAACCTACCTATTATAAACCTAATGAATTTGCCAAATATGGAATAATATGCTGCAAATCGAAAGAATCGGAGGGAGTAATATTGATGACTATGACGAGGATAATTAACATTTTTCATAAGAAAGAGGACAATGATAATAATAGTAGTTGTATAGTTAAAAGTTAAAACTCAAAAAGAGTAGACCAAGGAATATGAGCCTCAAACAGAAGATATAACTTTATTACTCGATACTTTATAATTTCTTTTACGTTTGAATTAATTACAACGTATCTCTTTGTTGATATGGATTAATTATAACACAAAATCTTGGAAGAGACGGTTTCTCAATAACTTATTGAGAGACTATTTTTCAGTACCACTTTTATGTAATATTCGTACCCTTAAATGATAACTTTGTTTTGTACCTGTTTTTATAACAAGCGTACCATCTTTATATTTGTATACTCTTTTATATTAATCGTACCTACTTATATTAGGTTTGGTACCATTGTTACTTCCATTTGTACTTAGTCTCTCAGTAAAGTTAATGAGACGACCATTGTTACTTCCATTTGTACTTAGTCTCTCAGTAAAGTTAACGAGAGACCGTCTCTCAGGAGACTTTCTCTTATTATAAATAGTGTGAACTGTTAGCAAATAAACTAGAAATTAAAATTAGCGAAAATTACACATTACAACCTTATAAAAATCAGTTTTTTGTGATTACAACCTTATAAATTTATTTTTTTCAAATACTACTAATAAAACACTTTTCATTTGCAATTGCTACCTTTAGTGAACTCCGGTGGGTTAGTAAGCTATTTTCCGTTAGCGAAGTTGTTAAGTGACGAAAATACCCTTGATGTTAAAATCTTCTTTTTACTCCTTTAACCCCTTTTACTCACCTCCTACACTACTCACTCCGTACCTTTCCTCTTCAATCATAATCCACTAAACCCTAATTAATTTTCCAAATGAACCAAAATCCATACCAAATTCTGGCGCAATTGAAGGGAATGACATATCTGCAAGTAAGTAGCCCCAAATCCTGTGTTAATTTAGGGTTTTTTTCGTTAGTTTAGGGGTTTTTCGTTAATTTAGGGTTTTGAATCAATTCTTCACACGAAACCCAGATTTGCATTTAATTTTAGTCTTTCTAATATGAATTAAGTGTAGTTATAGTGTTATTGTAGTTCATTAGCATGTTGAGAGCAAAACGTGGTTGTCGATTAGATAATTTCAATTTTTAGGGTTTCTCCAATTTGTTGTTGATTTTGTTTCGCCTAATGTCTGCTATGTTGCTTTTGCTATTCAATTTTTTTAGATATGGATATTCAACCATTCACGGTTAACTTGCAACATTTAGACGAATAATAAAGGGAATTAGGGATAAACCTACATTTCCACAAGCCTTAATTTCTAGGTTAACAGAAATTTTGCAAAGTACAGAATCGTGAATTAGGGTTACATACCTTGTTCGTACACAACAATAAACTACAGGCACTAATGGCGGCGAAAATAAAGAAGAGGTATAAACGATAGAGAGAGGATGAAGAAATTGAAGACTGCAAAAATTGAATTGAAGAGTGAAGCAATTGAAGAGCAATACAATTTTTAAAAGGAGTGGTAAGAGAGATAAAGGTTGGGGAAAGAGTATATAGAGTCAAGGGCAAAATGGTCACAAAATTAGGCGTAATCTAATTTAGGACGAAAATGAGCTTACTAACCCACCGGAGTTCACTAAAGATAGCAATTGCAAATGAAAAGTGTTTTATTAGGTAGTAATTAAAATGAAAAAATTTATAAGATTGTAATTACAAAAAACTGATTTTTATATGGTTGTAATGTGTAATTTTCGCTTAAAATTAACTGAAAATGAGTGAGTAGCAAATAAAGGGTATTATTCCTTGGATTGCATGGCGGAAGCTGTGTAAATCTAAGGATGCTGGTGGACTTGGGTTTCGGGATTTCCATATGTTTAACCTGGCTTTATTAGGGAAACAAGGTTGGAGGCTTACGGTTGATACGGGGAGTTATCTAGCTCGTCTTTTACAAGCTAAGTACTATAAAGGCGGGTCGTTTTTGCAGTCAAGGTTGGGACAAAATCCTAGTTACACGTGGAAGGGCATATGGGAGGCTAAGGAAACGGTGCTAAGAGGGCTTAGGAAGCGGGTTGGAAATGGTCTTGGAACTCGGGTATGGGCTGATCCCTGGATGCCGGAAAGTAGTACGGGTCGAGTCATTTCTCCGCGAGGGATGCAGGGTATGGAGATGCGTGTTGCTGAATTGTTCAGGAGCGATGGTTCTTGGGATGTCTCGAAGGTACGCGCTATTTTTCTCCCTTTCGAGTGTGATATTATTATTAATATGCGAACGAGACGGAGTCAAATGGACGATATTTGGTATTGGGCGGAGGAGAAGAATGGGCTATACTCTATGAAATCAGCGTACCGTCTGCTTATGAAAGGTGAGGTGGATTGTCAGGGACCGTCGGACTTTGCTCGCGAGAAATGGTTGTGGTCGAAAATTTGGACAACATGTGTTTTGCCGCGTACCAAGCTCTTCTTTTGGCAGTTTTGTTCGGAGGCTATTCCGACTAATGTAAATATAGCACGACGGATTCCTGGTAAGGATCCTACCTGTCCAATATGCGATTATGAAACGGAGACTTGTCTCCATTTTGCGATGGGGTGTGGGTGGGGGGCAGGGGTTTGGGATGGGTTGGGATTGGAGATAAAGAAGGGGAATGGGTATGAGCGGGTGAGGGAGTGGGTGGAAGATGTGTGGAGGGAGATGGGGGACGAGGAGCGAGAGAAGTTCATGATCGGATGTTGGGCTATGTGGGAGTGCCGAAATAAATACGTGTTCGAGGGCCGGAGACCGAGTGTGGACGAGGTGGTACGAAGGGTTCATGATGTGTTGTGTGAATTGGAGAACAGTGACCGGGCTGGAAGGAATGTAGATAATTGCGTGCTGAGAAGGGAAGCGAGGCATTGGTGTGCACCACCGAGGGGTATAATAAAAATTAATTGTGATGGTGCAATGGGAGGAGGTGGGGTTGGCGTTGGGGTCATTGCGAGGGGAGATGATGGGTGCACGATGTGGGCCGTGAGTAGTGGGAGAGGTGGGAGAGCCACGGTGAACGAAGTGGAGGCGGATGCGATTTTGCTGGGGATGAAGGAAGCGGTTCGACGAGGTCTCAAGCACGTTATTTTGGAAAGCGACTGCAAAACGGTCATTGATGCGTTGAAGAATTCGAGTATTGGAAGGAGCGATTATTTCCTGGTGGTAGAAGAGATTCAGGAGCTTTGTGGTCATTTTGACAACGTCATTTGGTCTAATGTATCACGTCTATGTAACCGAGCTGCTCACGAATATGTCCATATACAGTTATGTAACTTTGGGATTCGTGTGTGGGAGGGTGCTGGACCGGGCTTTATTGAAGCTATTGTATCTGACGATTATTTGCAATCTACTTAGTCCCGAGTTCGGGGTTTCAAAAATAAAATAAAGGGTATTATTACATCCTTGAGTGCAACATAAACTACTTAATTAATCACGTACAAATCCAGAAGATTAAAAGTAAATCCCAAAGCTCCAATGGGTGACTTGCCACAATCTCCTAGCACCTTATTGATTAACATCATCAAATCGGATGGAATGATATATAAACTACTCGTACGAAATACCTACTTGATCTGATCAGCCAACCTCGTTAGTTACTTTAATTATTTGTTGGCCTGGTTTACCTGCCTCGCCTCTTTTTTACATAACTCTTTTCAGATGACTTGGACATTATTCTAGAAGCATCATCACATCATGCACTTTTTTAGTGATCGATCATATCGCTAAACTTTCCTCAACTAAAACCTCCCTATATTTGTCAATTCTCATGATCCAGAATTTATTTCAAGCAAATTGTGAGAAAGTTTTTTACTTCCTTGTCTCGTTCATTTGTTTATCTTTAATTAAAATATTGAATATAAAAGTTAAGATCAACAAATGGACGTGAAAGAGCAAATACTTGTTACTATATTGAGGGTACGTCATTAATCATTATGTTAGGGCACTCTTAATTAGACTGATGAGAAGATTTAATTAGCAACCATGCATGGTTACCGAATTGCCTAGCGAATCGTGAATCGTTAAAAATGAATCATATCAACGTCGCTTTGTAAAAATACAGACGACGCATACAATAAAAGACTGAATCATGAATCGTTCGTTAAAAACGTATTCAAAGCGAATCCGGTAACCATGTATAGATCTGAACTGTTAACGAACCAATTCAACAAAAACCTTAAAGGCAATGCATGGTTGAGGCTCGATTATATTCTATTACGCCCCCTCACTCGAATGCCCTTTGGGCTTGAAGAGTGGTTAGTGCGCACCGGCTCCCCCGTACCGTGTGCTGAGATTCCACTTGAGAGTTCGAGATATTGGGGGCTGCCAGGGTTCGAACTCGTGACCTCTGGCTCTGATACCATGTCAACGAACCAATTCAACCAAAACCTTAAGACAATGGTTGAGGCTCGATTATATTTTATTATGAACCCTCATTTTCTCAAAATTATGCCCCCGAACATATTAAAAATATTTTTATTTGTTCCGTAACATTTACATAATTAAAGATGTAGCCGATCGAGTCAGACATCAGATGGAGTATCCATGGAATGGGGCGATGCAAAATTCAAAGCTAGTATATATTGGCAGACAGGTTCTATCACATGAAAGATGAAAACAGTGTTATAGCACCTGTTGATTGATTAGGCTACGTATACTGTCCATACGTACTACGTCTAGGTAGCTACCTGGTTGCGTGCATGGCCGACGCACCATGCACTCTGTACTGTATTACACTCTCTATTTGTCACTCGATAGCTCATCGTAAACTACTGCTAGTACAGTTGTGCTCACTAGTCACACTCTCAATTGATTTGAAGAATGAGATGGGGTACCTACAAAGTCAAAACTATATCCAAACCTTGACTTTTTAAGCATGCATTATCACTTTATACTTAACTTGTACATTTACGTTGTCAACTTTTGGTAGTTGTATTACTCCATCCTACAACCTTCTAAAGTCTACAAATAATAATAATACTAATACACTTCTCCATCGTCAAATGTCAGCTCTGATCTTCAATTCATCCCGTCCTTGTGGTCGAGGCCGCTACGTGCCTTCCTGTCTTACCTTTCTTTATCTTTAGACACATTTATTATACCCACTTCAATTTACATCTACTCGAATCATTTTAGTGATGTTATCAACGTAAGAATTATTACTTCATAGGGTGATTGGAGCTAGAAGTCAAATTTAGAGACGTGACAACACTTAATTATTAACTACTCATGTAACTTCATACTGACTATGTCATTCTCGTTTGTTGAAAAAGTAATTCTTCCATTTTCACTACGTATAATGGAGTAATATGTAATTAAGGCTCAAAGAGTCTATTCTTTTTAAGTAGAAAACATCTTTTTCCAATATACTCTCTCTGTCCCAATGAATTGTTTGCCTATTCCATATTAGGACGTCTCAATGAATTGTTTGTCTTTCTATTTTAGGAATATTTTTTATATATAATTTGATCATTGGCTCCACATGTCACATCTTAATTGGATCTCTTTCCCTTGGTGTCAAAACCAATGACAAACAATTCATTGGAACGGAGAGAGTAACCAATAAGTCTTTTTTACCCGTTCCACGTATGTTGTACATGTAAAGATGACGTCTTACAAGATTGTTGTATTTTTTTTCCTGGCTAAAGAGAGCGACTTGATGCAGACGGTTTTCGAATCAAGGTCATGAGTATCAAGTAGCACCAACACCGCTCCCAATAAGCTAATCGACATCTACACGGTTGGTTTGCATGTAATTCAGAACTATTGGGGCTTTATGTAGTAAGGTACGGCTATTAGGCCTTTATGGAGTAAGTAGTAGTACTAAAATAATGGGCCAACCCCAAACCGTACCTGGAACGGAATAGCTTCTTGTTCCCCAAGCTTCTTGCGATTATACAAACTGTCATCTTTCCCTTTCTTTTATTTTGAAGAAAGAAGAGTAAAGGAGGAACGATGGAGTTTGTTGAAGTAGAAGCCCAGAAATCTGACCCCCAAAGCTCAACTCTTCTACTGGTAAAACCTCTAATCCCCCCCTTTTCACCATTTAATTACAATTAGAGTTGCATAAAATGATTAGATTACAATACCCGACATTACTCTCTTCTCTTCTCTTCATTTCTTCAAAATCTACTCATAATTCTTCCATCACCACCATTTTAGTAAACAAATTATCGAAACGGAGGGAGTATTTATTTGAGCTGGAATCATCGTATAATGTAGTAATATCATGATTAGTTTAGATATTCTATTAAATCTTTTTACTCTACTGATTCTGAAGTATATAATTGGGGGCGATGAAGTTTGATATTAATGGGATTATAATTTGTATTTGATTTGAACTGGAATCAGCCGGCGATATCGATAGGGAATGTAGGGCAATTAGCAGTTGATTTGCTGATATCAACCACAAAAGCCAACAAAATCGGGTATTTAGACGATCCTAATGTTCTCCCTTGTGTTGGAAACGACCCTTATGGACCGCTTCCTGTTGGCCAGCTTGCTTTGCCTCTTGAAGGTCTTTTCCTCTCCCCTCCTTTTATTCCGAATTCGTTATATATCATATGTTGTGTGAAGATCGTCTCGACTAAAGTTGTTTAAGCTGATGGTAAATGATCAGTGAGTCAGAATGGGATACTTCCGCGATTTGAGTTTGGGACCTTAGGGTTTGTTGAGTTCCTGATAACTGATAATGTCGATTCTGCTTTCATTTCACTGAGAAAGTTGGTGGTTTGGTAATGACCTAATGCGTTTGAATAGGGGACTTTCGTGATTTAAGTTTACCACCTTGGGGTCATTGAGATCCTGATATCGCGTAACATTACCACTTCGAGCAATTAATTAGGTTGATGGTTGAGGGCCAAAAATTACTTGTATCAGATATGTATGTCATTTGGTGTATTATTCAGTTGTAGAGTACCATGGTATTGCCTTGCTTGAATTTGGGTTGATGACAATGTTTAGCTAATTTTAGGGAATTGCGTTATGTGATTGTTAGATTGCTGAAGGAGGCTGTATTCATTGAGCTTAATGCTTGTAATCACGATTTTTTGTAAACATGGTTGTCTATAAGGCAGCTTGTCTATGCTATCACTAGACATGACAAAGTGTGATGATGATGATGATGTCGTTTTTGCAGTGTATGGCTTAGCCTCAAATGGATTGACTTTTGTTCAGCAGAGATCCCCAGTAGTTAAGGTATGAACTGTGAAAATGCTAAGACCATCATGTTAGTCTTTTACGACTCATTGGAGTATAAGTTTGGATATTGTCGGACTTGTAGGGTATGATGGTGCAGTTTGCTAAAAATTTGGCTGATTTTGCTGTTGCTAATGGGAAGAAGCATGTTATTCTGCTCTCTAGCTTGGACTTCCGTCAATGGCAAAAGATTGATACATCAAGGTATCTTACATTAAAATATACAGAGCAATTATCTTACATTGATGCGCCAATGAGAGAGATTTAGGCTGTTTATCTTTATCACGAGTTTGTATTCATTTTGCTGTGTGAGCTTTGACTCATTTTGCACCAATAACTTTGTGGAGTTTATTAATGTGACAGTGGTATGAATATACACTATCTCTCGAGCTCTAATCCAGATGGAACGGATGAAGATTGTGAAAAACTTGGGTGGAAGATACTGGAGGAATACAACCCTTCTCAGAGGCAATGGGAGTATCTTCGAACAGTTGCAGAAGGGACTGGTCTGGACGAAGACACCCTTCCTTTTGACGAAGATATAGATGAAGAAGATTATCATGCAAGTTTGCCTTTTGCTGCACTATTCTCTTTTTTCAAGGTACATTGTTGAATTGAAGTAAACACTTTTTTCGTGTTTAAATATGGATATGCATGCATGTAACCCTTTTGATATAAACTTGATGAACAAATATTAATCTGGGATACTGTGTAATTTACTTTTCTCGTTTGAGTATGACCGTGATGTCTCCTGCCACTGAATTCTGTCCGACTAACCACATATTTTTTTTGTGATTGACCAGGCAAGAGGGCTAAACGTGACCTGCGTGCTATGCTATTGTTCAGAAGGAGATAACATAGCTGATTCCATCAATCTTGCTAGCGCAGCATGCAAAGTTTTGGGACAGAAATCAAAAAAATTACCAAGTAAGCTATGTCAAACTGATGTTGATTGATCTGTAGATCTAGCTTCAGACTGTCTGTGGATTAATTGAGATTTTTTCATAAATAGTCAGTCTATAATTCTTATTGACGTTGTTGTCTGCAGTAATGGCGTGTTCCTTTGCATATAAAAAATCTGTCAAAGACTTAAAAATTTTATACTTCGTGTATAGGTGCTGTTTGGCCTAGTTTGTTGAGGTGTTTTTAGAATTTTTTAAAAGCTAAAAGCTCTTATTTGGCCAAACACATTTTTTTGCAAAGGTAAAAACTGTTTTTTAAAAACTCAAAATCAACTTTTACCACCCAAAAGCAGAAGCATCAAATTGATGCTTCTGACTTATTTGTTTATATTTACGATATTTTCGCTCAAATGACAAATTTGTAATTCGTAAACATTTAAATAAAATTGAAAAAATATTTATTCGTTTATATTTTTTAATTCTCTACAAATAGAGACCAATCTTGCTATACTTTTAAAATATATTTTTTGTCTTTCATTTTGCTCAAGTAAAAAACTATTTTTAATAAATAGTTTTGTGAAACTATAACCAAACACGTAGAATTTTTCCGAAAAACAGCTTGTGAATAAATTATTTTAAGAAGCAAAAGCTCTTTTAATTAAGCAAGGCCAAACACCACCATAATTTGATACGCCGTTTTAGAATATGGTGTCAAATGTGTACCATAGTTTTAGGCAATCAGCTCATTAAGATAGGCCTTCGTATATAGAACTATGTTTTGATTGGTCTGAAGCTATTGTCTGACATGGATCGTGTGACTCTTAACACCGACATGTGATGGTCTTTGAATATCCTTTTGACTGTATGTTTTGACTCATTAAAGCCGTAGGTTAAGGAATTCCGAGTATATTGTATTGAGCTAGTGGGGTGCTATGTGAGGCTGAATAAGAATACCAAATTATCCTTGATAACTCTAATACGGAGTATGTTGCTTACTTTGCCTGGCGAATGGCGGAACTCTTTCTCCTTCATCATTCTATAAACGATTCCTCTTATCCTGGTTGCAACTTTTTCGTCTCAACTAGAAAGATGATGATGTGAAATTTATATAGTGATTTAAGTCTTCTTACGTGTTAACAATTCAACAAGTCTCCTTAGGTTTTCATGTTGTGATAAGTAATTGTAGTACAGAGTATTTCGATTGCATGTGCTTATGGTCTTGGTATCAGTGTTGAATGAAACATGCTCACAAATTAGTGAATGGTCTCTGCATTCAAGTGCTTACTCATTTGTCCCTGTTTTCAGTCAGTGAAGATGAAGGATGGATCTTCCCACTTTCATGGAAGAGTGTCTATGGACCGCCCCCAGATATGTCGATGTTCTAGACTAACTGGGCCTCGAATCTTTGGCCGTTGTAATCTGTTGAGTTTCATTGATGCACACAACATTTCAGAGTGAAACGCGTGACCCAACTCGTGAAGATTCAAGATGCTGTAGGCTGCTGTTAGCTAACGGGATAGGAATGTTCCTTTGTATTCGAACACAAAAATCTTATAGTGATATGGAATTAGTATTTTTGGCTTATGAGTTATGAATTATTCTGGTGTATTGCCATGCGCCGCATATGCTAATAGTAGCTGCATCTGGACACTCATTTGTTAACTGTTATTTAGCTTGTTAGTGTGTGTGTGTTTGTGTTCTCGATGTTGAGTGTTGACTGAAAGAGTCAGGATGGGTGTACCTGAGCTAGGTTTTAACAAGAGCCAGGACGAACTTAACGGAGCATGAGCTTGTGAATTTAGTGCTAGGCTTTGGTTCGGATGAGTTGCTGAATCTTGTAAAGAAGGCTAAGGCACTGATTACTGATATGATGTCATTACGAGTTGATGCATACTGATCAAACTTCGCTTCGCCTTAAAAATGTTATCTATGCAAAGAACTTCAGACAATGTATTACTCGTAGTAAGCATGTTAGGAAACAGTGGTATGTGATTTATTTCCATCAGAGGTAATCAACGTCACAAATTCTACAGCTTTCAAGTATGAGTTACTACTACAAAATTGCGCAATAACATACATCATCTAAGGTGTGGATCCTCCAACTTACAGGTTGATGGTGGGACAAAATTCTCAATGACCATCAACAGCCTAAATAATGAACTGCAGCATACAATTATTCTAATAGTTCTACAAACGAAGCTCATAACTGCAGCGATCTCTGGGTATCACTTAGAATGGTGTCGAACGCTATCCTCCGCTCGTGTAACTGCATCCATAAGAACATCAATGGCCCAGTCTTTCACATCCTCCTGCACAACCAAATAAAAGAAGATGAGGGTTCTGCCAACTAAATCACTGTATACTCTCGTTACCATCAACACCACCACACAATCAATTCGTCAAAGAAAGTTGATCATCCATTAGCCCCCTTACAACATACAGTCCCACAGCTCACCAGTCACCACTCACCACACACTTAATAATCTCAAAAGAATACAATCAATGCTAAATTGTCAAATATCACTGGTTCTTGTCACAGTCTGGCTCTTGACCAAATAACAACAAAGTTGTAGACCAATAATGACTGGTGCTAGGACCGTAAGAGATTTCACTGATTTTGCTAATAAGACTAGTAGATATTTCCCCTAATTGCCTAGCTGCACCAGTAGATGAATTGGCATGAGGAAGTGTAGAAACGTCAAAGTGAAACGGGATAACAGTGAAAAAATGGGCAGAATGGAAATTAAAGGAAAAGGTTTGGAACTGGAACAAAATAAAAACAGAAAGAATCAGAAGGAAAAAAAAAAAGTAAATCCCGACATCCATGGAGTGGCAATCAAACCACTTGGATCCCAAAACCTAGCTCAAGAGAACGGAACATAGAGCAAAACTATACCAAGCATAAAAACGATAGCTTCTGTCACCTAGCTCAAATACTGCCATTGTACCATCATGGTCTTAGAACCTAACTGGAAACATAAAAAAAAAAAAAAAAAAAAAAAAAAAAAAAAAAAAAATACACGATGCAAAACAATTGAAAGGAAAAGGAGAACACTAGTCACCTTTTTTGGTGCATCTTCTGTCCTTATTCGAGCATTAGGGCGGGCAAGCTTCGATTCAAAAGGTGTCCTGGGCCTTACTTCACGCATTTCCTCCCACTCCTCCTTACTTAGCATCCGAACCGACCCTTGACCGGCTGGCGCATTCTGTATCTTTCGCTCGATCAATTCTTGAGACCTTGACTCATCATACTGCACAGTGAAAATGCAATAATTACGAAAAGCAGTAACAGTAAGCACCACTAACTTATGTCCTATTGTCCTATATTACTTGGATAATTGGGTTCTTCATACGATCTTATGTTCAACACTTCAGGCTCATACATAAGCATAACACTTTTTTAGATCGATACTCAAGCGCAACACTTTTACACTATTACAATCCAAAAAAAAACATGAGGATTTCAAATGGAAGGGCAAATCGGACGCTTCATACTAATATTTAGGTGCTAACTGACACAGTGGACAGAGAAATTGCATCACCATCGGCATGGGATTAAGCATCAAAAGCACTATCGAGGGACGAGGATTTGGGGAAAAGTAGAATAGATACCAGCATGAGGAGTTTCGCAAACAATGCAACCCCAACAGCAGTTAGCATCAGTGGCATTGTAGCTGTGTCAAGAAATGACCTAGATTCTGGAACTTCTACAAATAGTTCTTTTTTCTTCCCGTTATAAGTCTTCCTCTTCTTTTGAAAATCAGCAACCTTTTTCTTCAAAGTCTCACTTGGTCTTTGATGCGATATCGTCGTATGCACGTTTCTCCTTAATAGAAGAAACATTTGGTGGGCTTTAAGCATGATGTCTTACACCATAAACAACCTTTCTCTTCAAGGGAAAAATTTGCCTAGTCCTGAAAGATCCAATGCAATAGCATACATCATTATAATCATCTTTACTGTATACTCCGTATTAATCAATGGATTGGATGCCCACTGCCTAGTGACCAATATCACTGAATTTCGATATCTAAGTTTCATCACAGCAAAATCAAGCTATATAAATTACTACTAATAAATAATTGACAAAACTAAATATGACGCTTAATTAACCAGTAGATTATCAGTAAATTAAGCAATAGCCAAATTCCACAATACATTTCACACGACGAATTAAACAGATCATCCTGCTCTTTTGAACTCTGCACCCAAGATCACAACAGCGGCAACAACAAGCATACGACGAAACCCGATTTTATACCAGCAATAACAACTCATAGCACACATATTCAACAATCGAAAACCCAATCAAATGCACAAAATCGGTTCTATCTCAGCATACTAGATCAGTTTAGCATAACATACTACTGAGAAAGCTCGGATATTTTAACTTAAACCATCACCGCGTAAATGGGGACAGAAATTGGGGCTACAAAACATTGAAAGATCATAACCTAGACAAATAAACAAAAGACGAATTCATAATTCAATTTCCTCCAATACAAAATCTTCCTGAAGTTGAAATATTTGGCATAAACCCCATTAAAAAAAATGCACATTTCTACAATTCTAACCGTCCCCATGAAATCTCAGTTACAATCATGTCATCAAGTTTAAAAGTTACGGCAAAAAATCCATGATCAGCGAGGAATGGAAAAATGAACAAAGCAAGGGTTAGGAATTACCTGAATACAAGAGAAGGAAATTGATGACAGATTGACAACAAGCTATAGCGATTGTTGATTCGTATTAGGGATTGAGATGGGGTTTAATTGGAATTAGGAATTCGTCTTTTTGTTTAATTAATTGGTTTCATTACAGTATTCCATATCCTTTAGTCCTTTATATATTAAAGTAGAAACATTTGAAGGCCTCACATTAACCCACCTCAGCATATGACATGGCAAGGTGATATGGCGCCGACGTGGCAGGTTTTTTTTTTTTTTTTGTTTTTTACTGAATTAACTGGCTCTATGAGCAGTTTTTGGGATAATTTGAAACAAAAGCAATATCATGCGTCACCCATTACTCTAAAACACACACACATTTTCAGTTTAACACAAAAAAAACCCCTATTATCTAAAATAACTGTTAGTCAATTTTCAGATATATCAAAGAAAACTGACATCTCATTCAACTAGGAAGAAGAAGAGAAATACTAAACGCATGTTCTACGAATAAATTCATCAATTTCTTCTTTCTTAGTCTCTAGATTCTACCACCATTGAATTTTTAAATTGATGTTACGGAGACCTCAAAGACGATGCTACGGAGAACATTTGATTGATAATAATTGTATCAAAATGAGGTACGTTGTGTTTACTTTTGATTCAATTTCTTGAAACTTTAGTTTTCCTTTTTTTAAAATTGATTTTATAATTTGCAAATTGGTCCTAATCTAACTTGATAAAACACACATGAATGTCCATAGCTTTACCTTTTATAAGTAAGTTTGGGAAGGAGTTTCACAAAATTGAGGTTTTTTTGATAAGATTACGATTCTATGATAATATTTGGATATATATATATATATATGTCAATGTCAGTTGGTAAAAGCGATGTCGTTGCTGAGGAGGCAGTCGTCGACCGCTTTGGCAGAGGAGACCTGAACGGTTCGCGTGAGTAAATGGAATCGTTTATTATTTTTGTGTCTTTGAATTCACCGACCTCGACCTGTCTATAAATATTTGTTGGACATATATACTTTCAGGATGTGAAGTCTAATTTGGGAACTGGTATGTGTAGAACTGTTCTTGAGATATCCATCAATTCGAGGTATATCTTCTTCATCTATCTAATTTAGTTAGCAGATTTAGGATTTTTTTTTTTTAAAGTTTACCAGTTTGTTTGTATTGCGTTGAGTTCCACTTCTGCTAACGGACGAATTCAATGAATATGCTTCGGAACTGGAATTTTCAGGTACTTTTCTCCATTTTAGTTGAGTTTTTGTCAAATTGTTGCATTATGTAGTTCAATTGGACTTATCTAGCCTTACTGCAAAGATGATTTGTGTAGATGAGTGCAAAGATATTGGAGGTCGGCTGATATGATGCACTGAGGAAAAACTGGAAACTTGAGGATGAGATGATTTATATGGTAATCCGATCCTTTGTTTATGAGTCTTTGAGTTTGATGCATTTTGTGAGAATTGTTTGTGATTTGTTAATCAAGCTGACGCGCATTTGCTGCCTTTGTAATTAGCAATTCATGTATTGAATCGAGTGTATAATATATTCTGTATTTGTTTTTCAAGATTCATCTAAAGCATTTTTTTCCTTAGAACATCATATTGTAGGAAGCCCTTAGTTAGTGGCATAGATATTTGATGAACCAATTATAGCATTGAAACTTCCATCGTTGCAACTTATTCATTTGTCATTTTATATTTTTAGATTCTTAATTAAATAGATCTATTTTGAGATAAAAATGACATTGTTTATTTTGCATTATTTTGATGGATATTTTTTTTATTTATTTATTTTGAGAGTAATTGAATGGTCAATTGAAAGTTTGTTATTTGTGATATACATTTGAAATCCCCCCATTATTATTATTACATGTGATTTTTAAATTACTCATTTTTGTTACGGAACAAGTCATTTTCAGGATGGACAATCAAATTGAAGACTCCTAGGATATTTTTTTATTACCTTGAATCTCATCTAATGTCTTTTACTTCGTATTTGACACGAGTAACTAGATTTTACTGTTTCTTGATATAAATTTGGCTTTGGTTATGTTGATGAATTTGTTTAATAATTTTGAATTGTTTAATTTTAGGAGTATCAAATCAAAAAATTATCGCATTACTCATGAGTTTTGAGTCATATTTCAACTATCGCGTTACTCAGGTTGATCCATATTTTACTCTTTTGTCTACATTTTGATTGTTACGAGTAATTTGTAATTTTTAAGCTCAGGAAAATGTGATTCGGCTTAAATATATTTTCTCGATTGCTTTAGTTTATGACATTAGATAATGAGATTTGTAGGTGTTAGATTGATAGTTTGTGACGATTTCATTTTGTTTTCAGATCAATTGAGAGAGTATGAATTATCTATTGGTTTTTTTCCTACTATTCTGATCACCGCCATTCCGTCAACAAGGAGATCGTATTTATTCTATATCTTTTAGCTACACTGAAGCCAACCTGGGAACTATTGTGAAAGTAAGTTATTAAGAGCAATGATAAAAGCAGTGGGGAAATTTTCAACTGTGTATCCATGATCAGGTTAATACACTATTGTTTTCTTCGAGCTCCGTTCTACTGATTCATCATGTTTCATTGACACTTATTAAGATCCGTTCGCTATTTCCTGGAACTCTAATGTTCATACTTCCTAATTCAATGACAATTATTCTGTTTTTGCTTTCTAAGTTGTTCTCTCGCATCTGTGATATATTTCTCTCTTCTTGATAACATATCGAATTTATTTTGATTATTGATTAATTAAATTCAAATTCATTTGCTCACTAATTCAAAATACCCCACAAAGAAGGACTCTTGAATGTGAAACGAGTGAGTATATTTTTGATGAGTAAGGTTATAGTTACTGTTGTGATATTTTCCCATGTGTGAAATGTTAGTCTTAAATAGTTTCTTTGTATTTTACATATGAAATGTTGAATTTCCGCTAAATCATTATGATATGGCTTCAATAAAATGAAGTGCAGGGTAGGATTTAGTTGTTGGATATGCTGTTAGAGGTTGTGAATCTTACAATTAAACCCGTGAAAGAGTTGTTGGAAAAAAATCAATGAACACAATGTTAAAGTTGAAGGCCCAATCCGTATTGAAGATCATTTTACTGGTATAGTTTAATCCAAGACTCTCAATAAACTGACTTAATGATAAAACTTTAGCTACGACATGATGTCCGACCAGATGTTGGATGAGCAAGGGCTTCAGATTGCGGAAAATCATGTGAACGACTAGAAAATTTGGCGGAAACTTGCTGAAAACACCCGAGATTGTATTTTTTATCCCGTGAAATTGGTGATTTAGCATCGTTGTTTAAGTGTATTCCGTTATTCTCTGTAAATTTTATGCATTTTAATTTTCTTTCAGTTCACACAAATCTAATCAATAATCGTACAAAATCAACGTGAAACTGATGCGATAAAGATTCAAAGTGAGGAAGTCGGCGGTGAATTTTTAAGCTTTGGAGTCGCATAGTTACGGAGTAAATTTTAATTGCGATGGTATGCTTTTTGTTACGATTTTAATTTTGATTGATTTTTTTATTGTCTTTATTTATTAGGTATTTGACTAATTTGCCGGTTTATGTATTCAATTTCGGATTGTATTGCTTATTTCTTGGTTGATGATTTTGAATTTGTGAGTATTTTCTGATTTTGCAATTGATTGAGCTCCGATATATTGTACTTGAGTTTCGATTCTATAATCTATGGAAAAACTAATTAGCATGACTTCTCAATCTTCATAGAACTCTAGCACTCTGAATCCAGTCGAGCCTTTTGAACCCAGTCGAATTATTCTGATGACCCCAGGGAAGGAGTTCATGGAGGTTGTGAGACAATTTTCGGATGCAATCCATCCGGTACATTGACTCTCAATGGGACTTCGGCACCGGAAGTTTTTTTCCCTTCTGAAGACGACTGATGAAATTCGAAATTATGGGAACTTAAATACACTTTCAGGTGGCTGGAATGCATAGAATGTTGGATCATTTTCTCCATGAAGGTATCTTATGCTTTCTTTAAAGTTGGAGTCTGTTTTTTCTCCTATATTAAACATTTTCCATCGCAGACACTTTCAACTGAGTGATATTTTTATCTTTTCAATAAAATCCATTTTGCTTTGCTTCAAGCCTTCAATATAAATTATCTTCTCCCCGTTTTTAGCTCATAAAACCTGGGCCTTTTTATTTTCACGAATCTTTTGATAGACCGAAGATCGACCAAATTTATAAACATTTACCATGAACTTTGTTAATCAAATTATATACATTCTACCTTGCCCAATATTTGTTACTCCCTCCTTTTTTTCATTTAGCCCCATTTGAGCAAATTTTTCGGAAAAAATAGAGGGAGTATATTTTACTACGTACTCTATATTTGGAAGAGACGTCCGAGAGGCCAACTTTTCTTAAATTGACAATTTTTGTTGGTAAAACTGGTACTCCCTCCGTCCACTATATATTTATCGCCCCACTCCATTAAAATATTCCTCACATATATTCATGGAGTGGGGCGATAAATAATGGACGGAGGGAGTATAAGACTATGGAACTCATGGAATATACAAAACCATTCATTTCATTGTTGGTTGGTCTTACAAGATGTGGTAAACACAAAAGAAAAACTATTGAAGTGAATTGGTTATTTTCAGTTGACACTGCATGTATTCCGTTGGTAACTAGCATGAATTGGAGTTTAATTTGTGAAGATATAGTTATCTTGGAGAAAATTTTTCTTCCAACAACCACTAAAGATTCTAGACTTCTGGTGTTATAGTGACTCCAGAAAACCTAGATTTGGATGAGTTCATTTTTGATTGATGGCGTTTGAGAGTTGGATGCGCCTCCCGATCTGCCTGTAAGCTATATATGATTAATTGAGGCGTAGGTCGTAATGGCATTAACACAGGTTGTACATACTGGCATTTTTCTAGACCAATATAGAAGCAAACTTTCAACTTTCAAGCTGTTTTTTTCCACTGTTTTTGAATGACGAATGATAAGTCGATATTTTTTATTAACGACTATGTATTATCTCTTCTTCCCGGTGAAGAAAGATATATCTAAGTTCCGATGAGGTATGTAGGAACGAAATAATTAACTTCAGACTAACCTGATTTGCACTCTACTGAATTCCTGAACAACATTAAGTGTTCCGGGGTTCCTAACCATTAGCTACGAGTAAAAGTGGGCGCTATACTGCTATGGTTATGCTTATTCGGAATATTAATCAATTACATGGGTTGCGTAATGGAACACGGTTAAATGTTACTAACCTAGGGAAACGAGTCATTTGGTGTACTGTGCTAACGTATAACCATAAAGGTGATAAAGTTTATATCCTGATTTTTTACCTATCTCCATCTTACTCAAGCAAATTTCATGTTCGGTTTACCTGGAGACAATACCCAACAGTCAAGGTCAATCGTTGTCTCACGTTGTCTCACGTTGGTCTTTATCTCGACAAGTCCGTGTTCACCCATGATCAGCTATACATTGCAATATCAAAGGTTACCGACAAGCGTGGATTGTAATTTTTATTTATGATAGCAATAAACGCACTTCCGACATTACCACCAATGTGTTGTATCAAGAAGTATTCCAATATTTGTAATTTAATATTGTATATTCGTGCAAATATTTACCTTTGTCATTGCTTACTATAGTTTTTCATTTGCAAGTACATAGTCATTTTCAGTTTAGAAAATTGGTCAAATTTTTGTATTACTTATTTTGATCTCAGCGATTGCGGTTTGGATTAATGTAAACTATTCGTTATTTTGTCAATCACTTTGTGACAGGATTTGTAATGCCACCGTGCAATTTGCACGGGGTCAAAACTAGTATTATTTAAAGTAGGACTATTTTGAGCCCTCACATTGAGCCATCTCAGCATCTACTTACGTGGAGCTTAGGTGTCGCTGATTTGTCGATCATCCATACACTTAAAAAAATTGGCAATTTTGGGGGAAGTTTATGGCAGTTGCAGTTCTTTTGCAGCAGTTTTTTTACGGCAGTTATTTAGCCGCAGTTATTATTTATATAATAACTGTCCACCAATAATAAATAATAAATGTGTGTTTATAAATGAGCAGAAAAATATATAAATATAAAGCATCAATAATAAATGTGTGTTTATAAATGAGCAGAAAAATATAAATATATACAAGCATTTGTCAAGTCTAAATTATCAACTCTCTCTTCAGTTGAGAACCCTCGAGAATGTCGTTCCAATTCGAGCCTGTCGCAATTTCCGGGATAACAGAATCCATGAGATCAGTGCAGATAACTGCTCGCGTGATGCGGAAATGGCTGCGTACATCGAAGGCGCCAGATAATGACGCTAGCCAAATCGGGAAACCGCCGATTATTTATGGCGTTGAACTAATTTTGGTCGACACCAATGTAAGTGCCTTTCACTGTTTCAGCAGCTTAGGAATTATAATATTTACGTATAAAGTCGTAATCCTTTCCAATGTTTCTTTAATCTGCACAGGGTTCGACAATTCAGGCATCAATTAAGCAAAGATTAGTTAAAGCCTTCAATAAAGGATTCAAAGAAGGACATATATACAACATATCAAAGTTCAGTGTCTCCTCAAATGTCGGATCTGAGAAGGTTACGTCACATGCATGTCGTATTTGGATGGAATTTAGTTCAAAGGTGATGGAGCTTCACCCTGACCCAAGCATACCACGTTATGTACTCGACTTACAAGAATTTGATGACATAATTGAAGGAAATGTGCCCAACAACCTATACTTTGGTGAGTTCAAATTCACCCATTTTCCAGATTACACAGTTTAAGCTTACTGATATTAACTTCTACTTTCACGTCTAACTAATATATATCCAAATTGTAGATGTCATAGCAAAGTTTGTCGACTATAACCCAATTCTGACTTCGGCTAGAGGCTATAGTTGGACTACAATTACTCTCGAAAACACACGGTAAGATCACAACGCAGTAATATCAAAGATCAGTGCCACTTTGCCACTTTACCAGTTTCAGTTCTAATTCTACGTACTTCCAAAAATTTGACACTCATGTTATACAGAAAAGAACAAATGTCGTGCTCTATATTTGGAGGGTGCGTTGCAGAAATCATACGTATCATAAACGAGTACATGCATAGTGACAGGCCAATTCTGGTGATTAGGCATGTTAAACGGAATGAATGGAAAGGTAAGAACCGAAGTAACTTCCAGTCCACCTACCCCACTTATTTAAGGCTGACTGTTTAACATTTTACGCAGATGTGGTCGGCATTACAACGAGAGACGCTACACTGATTTTAGTGAATCCAAAACTCTCTCAGGTCGAAGATTTCAAGAACAAGTAAGTATATACGTGTATTACATAATGCAAAAAAAAAAGAGAAATAACATGCACATGTAAGTTCTCATAAGTAACATAACAAATTTGGTCACAACTCTAATGCAGTTACCCGAAACCAAGTGGAGCAGATAGATGGAAAACTGGGGTGCCATTGACAGGAGCCACTACAAGCCAAAACATACTTTCGGGGTCAAAGTGCATGTCGTTGACCGATATCAAAAACAGTCAAAAGGTAATAGGTCAACTGTTTTACAACAATAACTTTTACGGAGTATGGTTCAGACATTGCCTAATTCTATCTACGTCTACTTTACAGGCCGGAGCCTTTGTCACACTTGCTACACTCTTTGAGATGGACACATCCAAAGAGTGGTGTTATAGCTCATGTGGAGACTGCAGGACTCGAATGACGCTTAAAGAGAACGGCATGTGGTACTGTGAGAAAATTAAGTGCAGATTCTACAACCTAGCCAAAGAACCAGTCATGAGGTTTGTCATTTCTACCATGCCCACAATAAATACTACGATCTACGCTTCTGCTCTAACACACAAAATCACACAGGTACCAGTCAAAGTTTACAGTTTCCGATGAGGTCTGTGAGTTTGCCGAATTCATAATTTGGGATGAGGATATGACGAAACTGCTAGGAAAATCAGCAAAGGAACTCATCAAAGAGAGGACGGTACTATTATGAAGACTCAACAACTGACTCTTTATAATCTTTTTCCAAGTGTACTTACTTTAATGTGTTGAAATCATTATAGGAAACAAGTCCGAGTGATCTCCCACCCCCCGAATTTCGTGCAATTATTGAGAAAGAGTACCTCTTCAAGATTAGGGTCACGCAAGAGTACAATATAAAGCAAAACTCAAAATGTTATGCTGTAATTCAGATGAGCGAGGATGACGTAGAAAAGCAAGAGTGGAAGAAACTGACCGATGCTGAAGTTGACAGCTACTTTATGTTGTTTCCCTTTTTTACCCACCATGATTAACTTTGTGCTCTGACATTACTTACACCATTTGGGCAGGGAACGGAGAAGCCCAAAGAAGAAGATGCTTACAGTTCAGTCTCTGCAGTTGAGGAAGTAGCTGCTACTGGCCAGCCATGTGTAAGTGGAAAGAGGTTACTATATCTCCACTATGGATAAATATTATTACAATACAGTGACAAATTACACAAATGTAGATTACTGATAAACAAAGGATAGTGGGAGAAGGAAGTAGTTCCTTTTCAGTAGGGGTGACCAAGAAAAACGCAGGTGGAACGCTGCAATCTGCAACAGCTGCAAGTGCTGCAGTAACAAAGGTTAGCCACTACTAAATTATCCAGCTAAGCTTTCTATGAAACAAACAAAATTTAACACCAACGCTGACAACTCGCATTATATGTACGAAGGAGTTGTGTACTGTGCCGCCAATGACAGAACAGAGTGAAGCAACAACAAAAAGACTACATGAGGAAGTCGGTTCTGATAAAACTCCAATGGAGCCCACGCCCACCACCCAAGACCCCGACGCAGACAACTACGACATAACATACGACATAACAGATGACGGTGACGAGGTAGATGAGCCCATCAGAAAATTCAAGAAGAAAAGACAAGGAAAGAAATGCACCTAAAGAACTATTTGTTTGACGTTTATGTTACCAACACTTTAACATTTCACTGTTTTGGATTGTGTTGTGTTTTGAACTTGGAATTTAATTTCCAGAACATGCAATTTGGTATCATTTTAGAAGTATTTGGATTTGCTCAGCTTATTTCTCTCAGGCAATAGACAATTTACCTTCTCATACATGATGAGTTGCACAAACTCCCACCCACTATATGCCACAAATCACAATACACGCTTCAATTAGATGGCAAACTGTTTGGCACAGTCTGCCTATCTAAGAGCATCGTACGGCGCAACGACGATTCGTAATCGCCTTAGGTAGTGGACAGAAAGTGCACCTCACCGACTTAGTATGCATCTTATTTAAAATTGCTCATCATCGAGAAATAGTTTACAGCTACTTACCCGTTTTCACCTCCTCACTAGGAGCATATAAATACGATGCATGCATCGTCTTAACGCTACGACTAGAGGGTGGTTGTTTTCCATGTTGGGACAGATTAGTAGGCAGACGTAGTAATGCGTCCTACTTAGAATAGCTGACAGCTACTTACCCTTTTTCACCACCTCACTAGGAGCATCTAACACAATCCGTGCATTGTCTTAACGCTACAACTAGAGGGTGATGGTGTATCATGTTCAGATTAATTAGCAGGCAGATGTAGTGGGCGGTTAATCAGACATGTGTGTCCAACCTAAGATCACCTTCGTATTAAATGTCGACATTAAATAACAGATTAGATATTTCAGCTAGACGGTGGTTGAAAATGATTCCTGGAACCGAGTGAACACTTCAACTAGAGGAGTGCAACATATGGTGTCCACAACAGTAATATGATAAGGTCGCACAATGTAGTGGTGTCCGCCAATTAGAAGTGCCACCAATGTTATCCTGTCAATTCAACACGGTTACAATTAGTGACTGATACGTAGCAAATTAAAAGTTGATTAATAGTAGACTAAGTTGACTAACTATAAATTACACCAATTGTATAATGTATAGGGGAGTTCATAATCATCTAAACAAGTAGTCCTCAATGAGATTGAAAGGATCAACTGCCCACTAATTGAGAGGGAGTTGCCACTGCAGTTATTTAATTATCCCTCTTATACCCCACTACTTAAGAAGAAGTGTTTAAACACAAGGCAAACATCAAACACTACCATCCAGATTAAACAGTTTCCTTGACAGTTACAACCACTGGAATAACTTCCCACTAAGCCCACAACAACAATCACAACTGAACTATACAGATTTGTGTATAAATAGAACTCTAAATCCACATACACATTCAGGTCTCACATAAAATACAGTCACATTTGTTTCATTCATAGTCAAAAAGTGAAAATGGAGGATAATATTATTGAGGGTAGAGTCTTAAGAGTGTGGAAAGGTATGAGTACACTCTTCATTCGTACAAAACGAGAGTTTTTGTCACTGGAATTTCTTATTGTTACTGCTGAGGTGAGTATATTAAGAATTCATTAAAACTATTTTGCGTCATCTCACCTTGAACATGATCTTCTAAGCTGAAATATAACTATTTTTTTTCTTACACTTTTGCAGGGGTTGGTAAGGCAATGCACTGTCCATAGGCCAATTGTGCGTTTATTCGAAGAGTCTATTAAGGAAGGCAAGACAATCCGGCTATCAAATTTCCATTGGGGAGTGAACAATGGGTGGGATATTGCTACTCCCTATCCCACAAAGGTAATATTTGACTCTGGAACCACTATTGAAGACTTGGCCTCACCATTTCCAACCTACGGATTCAATTTTGTCACGGTCCAAGATATACAACAAAACAATATGGGTGAAAGGTCATTAGTAGGTAAAAATTTTTCCATACAGGTATAGCATATAAATAATTACTTGATGTCAAACTGACCGTGTTTTTTAAAAAAAATTTAGACATAGTGGCCGAAGTGGTGGAATATAGGGTTATATTCTCAGGACCGTTCCCATTCTCATACTTGGAATTACAAGACAGAAAGTAAGACCACCTACAAAATAATCATTTTTAAAGTATGATAGATGCTACTTGAAAAAATAACTTTTTGGTTTATTAACTTTTTTAAAGCGGAGATGAAATACGCATGTGGGTTTGGGAAGATTTTGCAACCCTCCTGAAAGAAACTATGACATCTGCAAGATTTCAGACTCAGAAACCAATAGTGGTCGTGCAGTGTGTGCACGTTCGAGTTGAAGGTAAGTGACTTCAAAATCCAAAACAGCCCTTTACAGTATAGTTATCTTTGTGCATAAGTATTTACAATTTGACGCAGACAAAATTGTGCTCGAGACCAAACGAGCAACGAAGATATATTTGCAGCCCAACATTCCCGAAGTTGAGAACTACAACGTCACGACAGGTGAAAGAGAAATAGTGAGAGTGAAGTGGACTTGATGAGGAACTAATGCATACCTACTCTTTTAAGACCTTTCTGTTTGTTTATGCTTTTCTGTTTGTTTACACTTTCAGTTTGTTTGCAAGTCATTTGTATTTCAGTTGTTTAATTTCTTAAGTACTTTGTAACTTTCCCGCTTTTTCCAAAATTAAAGTTGTTATTGTTGAAGCAACATGAGTCAGGCTCTTACAAATTTTGCAACAGTGGACATGAGCACTTATTAAATGAAGACAAAAATAGCATGCATAGTTCATGGTTTATGACTCATTACCGATAAACAGCGACAGTTATGATGATGACGGACATTGAATGTAACCATGGTGGCAACTCACTAACATCAATTCAAAGTGCCACATATATGGATAATGACTAAAGAAATATAGTGAGAATTGAGAAGGGATCCATTTGAAAAGAGTGACCAATAATAAGAACCATGCGAGTGTACATAATGGCTGAAATGAGTTGTTTAATTTCAAAGTAGTAAATATATGGACAGTGACTAAACAAATATAGTGAGAATTGAGAAGAAATCCATTTGAAGAGAGTCACCAATAATCAAAGTCATGACATTGTACATAAGGACTGGAATGAGTTCATTAATTTTAGACAAGGTTGTTCATAGTTAGAGGCCACAATGAAGCTTCACAGAGTGTGTAAACACGTTGGATAATCTATATATTTATTATGATGTTAAAAATCAGGAAGTATCGGTCAGAAATAGAGCAAGCATAAATCTTAGTGACTGCCAAATACATGTGCCATCTTAGATATCACCCATCATGTTTCACCTTAAAAGTGCACTAAAAGAAAGTAAGACACAAATCAGCCAACGTCAATTATTTTACAACCGTGTGACAAACCAGTGAGTCGACATCACAAATTGATAATATTGATAGTAATAACAGCACATAAGACACCTCAGTAGCAATTAGGCAAATATCAAAGTCAGCAAATAAATAATCACACCTTAATATAGATTTCCACTAAAAAAGGTGGGAGAAGTAAACTTAACTTCTGTTGGAAAACTTCCCATGACATCCACCAGCAGGCTAATTCACTATCCATCACCTCCATAACTGCCCACATTCTCCATGATCCTCTCAACCCATTATCATCCATGCCTACATAAATAATATATATATAAGTTACCTGATTCTCAGGTTAGCTATTCATTCATTCATCACGCAAAACATCAACAGTTGAAAAGTTAGTTAAAAAAACATGGAAGCAAGAGAGGGGGCTGAAAAGCCAAAATCATTGTCAAGTATTGCGGAATTGATTGAAGTTCACAAGGCAAAGCAATTAATTTTTATGCAGTTCATGTTGTTAGTACCTCTAATTTTGTATCTTAAAAGCTAATTTACTTTTCTACTCTTCTGCAGGGTGGGAATTATGAGATAGTTGCAACATTGAAACAGATCGACACAACCAAGAAATGGTATCGTAACAAATGCAAGATATGCAAAGCCCGAGTTGGGAGAAAATTAGACAACCTTTGGTACTGTTCAAGAGAATATTGTTATGCATCTGAAGTGGGATCAACTGAACGCGACATAATGTCGGTAACGATTATAGCCTACATTTCTTATATTACAAATATTGTTTAAGTAACAAACTTACTTTTTTGGGGTACAGATTTAAGGTGAAATTTATGGTTGAGGACCACAATGGAGACAATGTGCACATCACTGCATACGACAAGCAAGTAGAAGACGAAGTAGGATGGCCAGCATCAGAATGTATTGAAATGCTGAGAGATGTATGAGCCATACAAATGACCTATGTTCAAAAATACAGATTTAACTTCATAACACTTTATATTTTCATACCAACTATAATTTTTATCTTCAGGTTCATTCAACTAAAGAGGTTCCATTTGCCTTGGAAACGCTAATTGGTAGAAAATTCAGGATTGTGTTGGAAGTATCATCTTACTTTAATGTTGTGATGGACACAAGATGCTATAAAGTGGTAACATTTTCACACATCAAGGAAGCTAAGCAGAATGAAACATGTTCTCAAAGTACAATCACAGCAACAGGATCAGCAATATCAAATGACTCAGAATTGGTCAGTAGGTGTTCAACAATGGAAAGAAATTTAATGAATGTATTTTTAAATCCATTATTTGTTAGTAACATATTGAATAAATAATTGTCCAGAATACCATACCATCTGGGTATTCAGTTGGAGACAGCTCCTCATTGGGTCCAAAAATTGAAAGCAGAGATGACTTAACACCAGTTAGCAAGATCCCAATTAAGAAGAGAGATTATTCAACCATGGAAGCATCATGTGAAGCAGAAACGCAGAAATCAGATCAGCAATCAGCCACAAAGGACGGTCAAAAGTTACTCAAGAAATGAGAACAGAATATCAGTAGCCATGTAGTTAATAATAAGCAAACACTTGCGTGTTTCTGCATTTCTATTTCGCCAAATTACACACTTGCGTGTGTCTGCTTTTCTATTTTCCAAAAGACAAACGTTTTCCGTATTCTTTTTTAGTGCTCAAATTACAGTGACATTCAGTTAGCTGATCAATTTATGAGTTTGTGTTCTTTGCTTTATACTTCATGTGTATGCAATGTTAACATATTGGTAAGTTACTCCTAGGTGAACACAAACCATCACAATGACAAGTCACAAAACAGATGCACAACAAAACCATGACAACAGTTGACAGTTACTACTATTGTATTTAGTATGGATAAGTTATTTAAGTCACAGTAACTGCCAGTAAGGGGTGGTTATCAAAAGCAGTTACAAAATTTGCATGATATATAGTGATAGATAGATTCAGGTCAAGAACATTAAATAGCAAATAATTGAAGGTTAGTCCCTTACGCATACTAAACATATTGCTCATATTTTCAGTATTTTTATTATTTCATCATGGAGAAGGAAAACGTTTCGAGTTCACGCATGAAAGAAAGAAGGAGCAAGAGGACACGACGTGACGGTGAGTCCTCAAATTATTTAAAATTTCTCAGTTATTGCATTTAGTTGCAGTGGTTAAAAGTAAAAATGTAGGAGTTCCTTTTAACATTCTTCCTAAACCTTAGAATTGACAAGAATGCATTATCATTTATAAGGATGAAAGTTCTTAAGATAAATACCAAAACTACATGAAAAGTGACCTTTAAAAAAAGGTATGGCTATTATAGTCAATTATTTTAATGTTAGGTGAAAGTTGAAAAGGTTGATAGGCAAAATGACATTTGAAAATAACATAAACAATTAGGTGATGGGATCAGAAACATACTTTTTCAGGTGAGCAATCTATTGAAGCTTCTATTATTGTAGTTTGTTGTTGTGTTGTCACCTGAAATAATAAACAATAATAATTAATATTACTTTGTTGTATGTACTACAGATACGTAGTCCACTATATGATTCTTAGGACATATAATTTTAATTTTAACAATGATAAAAGAGGAAAAATAAAAGCAAGACACGGAAATTACCGTGTCAAGACTGGCATACCAGATTTGAATAAAAAAGGAAAAAAATTAAAGCAAGACACGGAAAGTACCATGTCAAGACTGGCGTGCCAGATTTAAATAAAAAAAGGCAAAAAAAAAACAAATGCAAGACCCGGAAAGTACCGTGTCGAGACTGGCGTACCAGATTTAAATAAAAAAAAAATCAAAAAGCAAGACCGGAAAAATACCAAGTCGAGACTGGCGTACCAGATTTGAATAAAAAAAAAATTAAAGCAAGACACGGAAAGTTCCATGTCAAGACTGGCGTACCAGATTTAAACAAAATAAAAAAATTAAAAAAAAATGCAAGACCCGGAAAGTACCGTGTCGAGACTGGCGTACCAGATTTGAATTAAAAAAAAAAACAAGACCAGGAAAGTCCTGTGTCGAGACTGGCGTACCAGATTTTATAATGAAAAAGTAAAAAAAGCAAAACTACAAATTATAGCAACAGGAAAAAAAACTGAGAATAAATTATGACAACAGGAAAAATTATGGCTACAAAATTAATTGAAAAACCAAAAGAGTGACAACAGAATAATAAAACAACAAGGATCTTACCATGGAATACGCCTCAAACTTCGAAAAAATTCACTAAGAAGCTCGGCTTCCTTCGCTGTCCTGTTGAAGAAATGAAGAAATAAATGAAAGATTAGATTTTTTATTGATTATAGGGAAAATGAATCAATTTGTGATATGAGTATTTGAAATATTCTTATAAAAATATCAGTATTTGTCAAAGAAATTGTGAGTTGTTCCAAATTAGTGATCATTGTAGCTCTTTCTTCAATCAAAGGTTGAAACTTTGTGATGTTTCAAGAGAGTAACTTTGATTTTTTCAAAAAAAAAGATGAAAGAAAAGTTGATATCATACTAAAAAGATGCCAAATAAAGTATATGGTATAAAATTTTGCATACACAATAATAAAAACATAAGAAAGACACGCATTTATTCTATTTCTCATTTTTTGTATAGGATATTATGAAACAGAATAAGACCCATTATGAATAATAGATGAAATGAGGATTTTAGGATTTATGAATAAGACAGAAGCAAGTGACATCAATGAAGTATATAATCTGTTGATATTGAATGAATACCTCCATCAATGTCTATAGTTGGATCAAAGGAGGCGCCTGATCTTTTTCCACAATTGAAAGGAAAACAAGTCATCACCATCCTAATTCAGCAGCGCGCTAATATGATGAAATCAGCCAAACCGTACCCCTACATAACAAAGAACCGCCATTACTCATTAGAACTGCATACATGTTAGAAATCACACTTATTTTTTTAGGTTTAGAGGATATCATCAACAAAACTGGGTTATCAAAGGATCAAAAAGATCTCAGAAAGTTCGAAGTTTCCCTTTTCTGAATGGTGGTAAGGGTTTGATTCTCATCATGTATGAGACGGATAACAATGATAATCATCCCTAAGAACAGCCAATCATCCTGAACAAAAGGAAATTAAGCATGGGGTTAATACTTTACTAGATTAGAATTTAATTAGAAGGGAAATACAGATGCGGACATAGATTCAGGGTCATCCATAACATATTTTCAAATTAGACAGAAGATAGGAATCCGTGCATCTGAACAAAATCAGAAATTTATGAAAAAGATGGCACATTACAAGAGTGGAGACATTACAACAACTGAATGAGAGAAAGATCGGACTTTTACCTCTCTTTCGACATAATCGGCCACATAAACTCGATTTTTTCGCTAAACTGAGGCAGCCAACCCAGATTATTGCTCCTACTTGCTGCACATGTCAATGAAACCAAGATTAGAGAAAAAACAATAAAATCAAATATTCCAATTAACATTTGTCGGAATTTATAGATAAGTTGATAAGTTTACAAAGGCAAAGAGGTGGTCATTGATTTTTGATAACTGATAAGTGGCTTCGGTTTTACAAAGCCAAATTTAATTACCTGACTTAGATGTAAGACTAATCAAAGCGCCTTCTCCTGTTTCTTTTACCCTTTAGCTATATGCACATCTTCATACATCTACTGATTTCACCAAAGAATAAAGATTTAACTAAACCCCACTTTACTACAACTATATATTTGTGTCATACACCATTTAATTGTTCAATCTAAGCCAAAAAATTGATTCAATATCACTAATTCGATAGTAAACTCACTCCCTAAAAATCACAAAAAAAATGACAACGAATAACTCTTACTTGATCGATCTTCTTCTCCGACGATCCTTGACCCTCATAGATCGTTTCTTTATTTTCTGAATGAACGAACCATGGTGATCTTAGGAAGGTGACCCATTATGACACGCAACAGTAATCGCAAGGCTAATTCACTATCGAACCCGTAGACCTGTAGTAATTAATATTAAACATGAACATTATGACACGAACCATGGTGATTTTAGTGGCAAGGCTAATTCACTATCGACAAGCAACAGTAATATGAAACAGGGGAATGTTGAATTCTCATCGTAATTGAGAAAACACGGTGGGTTGGAGGTGGGTTTTGGGAGATTTGAAATGGGTTTGGTGGGATTTCGGAGTTGGAGGAGTGTTAACAATGGAGGTGATGAGAGTTCTGTGAGAGTAAGAGAAAAGAATAGAGTGAGAGAGTGGCAGGAAGAGTGAGAGAGGGAGAGGCGCGGCAGTCATTGAGAGAGGGAGAGGGTTAGGTTAGAAAATGAGTGATGTTGAGAGGGTGGGTAGGGTATTTATATTATTAGGGTTTATTAGGGTGTATGGAGTTAAGAGACATGGGCTTGGTTGCATATTCTGGTCCGTCTTTGGCTTTGGGCCCAATCAAGAAGGTAAATTTCTAGCAAGAGTCGGGAGCCAATATTTGTGTTTGGGCCTGTTGTTGTCGGTTTTAGTTTCGTGATTAACTGGGTCATACAACACGATACAGTTGTTTGTACATGTAAGTGTTGTGGTGGGCCATCGAATTGACGTCGGGTCCAATTTGTGTGTGGATGAACGAAACACATCACTTTAACTTTAATATGCTTAGTCCAGTCGATTTTGTTTTGTTGGGCCGCTGGTGTGCAACATTAATCGGATTCTATAATAAAAACTGACGATATGCATTTTCTGAAGACGTCATAGAAATTGGCATCATATCATTAATTCCCAATTTCGTTTGCACTTTGTACAATCCCTTATTTTCGAACAACCATCTAATTTGCATGGTCTAATTTAATGTCATTTGATTCTCGATAATTTTTACATCTCCTTTGCTAGGTAACGGTAATAGCAGTTCGGTGATAGAAGATGCCCACTTTCACCAAATTCATGCAGCCGATCGCACTCCATTGTCAAATATTAGTAACGGTACCTACCTACGTACCTGTGACTGTGTAGATGTTTATTTATTTAGGTACCTGTATGGCCTAATATGATAAGTGCTGTACGTAGAAAGATGTATATTTATTTTTATTAGTGTATTAATTCACATGTTGATTCGTTGAACTAACATGTGAACACAATTTGTCTTTCTTTATTGTTTATGTCTGGGGAGTTTCAATTGCCATGAATAAAATATATGCATTGTCGCCTTTGTAGTTGCGCGGTTCCATAATTCGTGTTCACCATCTTCTTCATCTACTGCTACAACAGCCATACCATTTCGGTCTTCTGACTCAATTGTTTCGACACCACCATCCACTCTCACATTTCAAACACCTACACTTACACCAGTCCAGTATATGGCAAAGACGGCAAGAGCTAGGAGGAAAGTTTTAACTGCCCAAAAAAATGTTCATCGGCTTCAGTTGGCTCAACAAATATCGGTAATCTTTCATTCTCTATGGACAACTAACATCGCTTTTTAAAATTTCACCGGCATCATAGTAAGTACGTATTTGTCATACATCGGAAAAGGTTTGTACTATTATTTAATTTATTTCGTCGTTGAAATGTCTAACATTTGTTAACCGAGTACCGCAGGAGAAACTTTAATTCCAGATCCACCCGTCAATGTGCCAACAAGCTTATGTTCGAATCTCCACGACGCATCTACTCAAAATGCGACAATCATGCATTCGCCCTCACCAAATATGACCAACGGTATGTTCTTTATTGGTTTTGCATACGGTCAGTCATTTGTATTTGTACATAGGCACATTTGAATATTGTGGCACAGTTAATCAAGAACATAATATATATGTGTCTATATCCACACATGTACATGTATGCCTATTTATATGCGTGTACATGTGTGTATATACTGTGTTTGCACGGCACACATGCATGCATACATAAATACATTCATGATTATGTATGAAGGTGTCGTTAAATAAGTTTTTACAAAATACAATGACCCACACGTCTATAGGCTCCGCATTTCATTTTGTACCTTTCACATAGGCTTTACTTCCTACCAAAATATTCACTAAATGGGTACCTATTGTGTCCTCCACAGACAATCAGCTACATGACACCTTTGTACCATCTTCCTCATGTGCAGGTGCATTAATGTGCCGGTTGTCTTCGCCTAATCCAATTGCCGCAACACCATCACCCACAGTCCCAATTGAGCCAATTGTTCGTTCGCCAGCACAGCAGGCGGCGAAATCAAAAAGGGCTCGACGGAAATTGTTGACTCTGCAGAAACGAAGATCAACACGTTTGGTGTCTACCAATGACATCGGTATTATTCTATCTACAGTGACAACTTATATTGTTTAGGGTAGATCACCCACTACAAATACTATAATGTCTACCCACTAACGGAAATGTATGTGGAAAATAATTTCCATGCCGACGGTGTTAGGAATTATTGTCACAACCTAATGTCTTCTACTATAGGACAAAGTTCAACCACACCGATTGCCCCCTGCTACACAAGAGACCTATGCCCTATTTTTGAGGAGGTGGCTGATGGTTCGGGTGCAGTCCCTACCAATACAACAGAAGACGATCACATGTCAGATGTCCTTCAAAGTCCTCATTTTGAAGTCGGGTCAACCAGCGGTGCCACATCAATTACTGCACCTTTTGATGAAGGTCAGTATTCATCATGTCATTCTTAACCATAATTCGCTAAGTTCTTTTTACGCTATTAGTTACACACTTCGTTGTCATGTACCAAACATGTTTGATTATATTTAACAACTCATGTCTTGGAATTTGACAACAACCAGCGTCTGTAGTCTACTGGGACATTGGTGACCCTGAGTACCAATGTCGAAATTGCGGAGCACTAATGTGGTACGAAGAAAGAATTGGAAAATCTCAAGGAACAACAAACCCTAGATTCTCCCTATGTTGCTCAGATGGGAAGGTGACGTTGCCATATTTGAGTGAGCCTCCGGAATTGTTGAAGTCACTTTTAGATCGTGAACATCGCCTTAGCTCCACATTCATCACCAATATAAGAACGTACAATTGTTCCTACACTTTCTCATCCACTGGTGGTATCATTGATAAAACCGTTAACCGGGGTCGGGGTCCATACACGTTCAGAATGGGTGGTCAGAATGTACACAGAATTGGCAGTTTGTTGCCTGCTGAGGATTCAATTCCTAAGTTTTGCCAGCTATACATTTACGATACTGAGGACGAGGTCAACAACCGAATGAATGCGTTAAGGTGATTCACTATACTTTTTGCTTATGTGTTATGTCAAATATTGCTTTGTTCCATATATAACATTGTTTGTTTCATTGCATGTATTGTTTAGTCTACTCTATTCATCTGTTATTTTGATTATTTATATTCCTTACGTGTTATGGCCCTACAGTTATGGCGGTCGTAATCGACTTAATGAGGAACTCATGTCGTTACTGAAAGACATGATAGATGAGCACAATCCTCTGGCGAAGACATTTCGATTGGCTAGGGACCGGCTTTCGTCAGATGTATCAGGTGATGTCAGCATACGACTAATTTCACGTAGAATTACGGACGGTAGGACATATAACCGTCCAACTGCTCCCGAGGTTGCTGCTTTAGTTGAAGGTGACATTGGGCCAGAAATGGAACAACGCGATGTTATAGTTCAAAAAAATTGTGGCTCACTGCAACGTATTTCGGAGCTACATCCGTTGTTCCTTGCCCTCCAGTACCCCTTACTGCTTCCATATGGCGAGGATGGATTTCGTCCAAACATACCACACAGTGAAGCGTCCCTTGGTGTTAGCCAAAGTCTAAAACCACGTGAAGAGCTAACATTACGTGAGTTTTTTGCCTTTCGATTTCAAGAAAGACCCCTTGAGTTAGAATACCCAACATGGACAAGGGCTTGCAACTTATTCCAACAAATATGTGTCGATGGATACATGATGGTCGAGTCTCAACGTTTATCATTCTTGCGATTCAATCAAGGGTTGCTAAGGGTTGACAAGTTAAAGAATGTTGTCAATGCGGTGGAAGACGGTAATGTTGAGGCATCTTCCACTGGTGGTATGTTTGTTGTCCCAGCTTCGTTCACGTCTGGTGATGCTTTCATGAGATCAAAATACTTGGACACATTGGCTATTTGTAGGTGGTGTGGTTACCCAGACCTATTTATAACATTCACTTGCAATCCCAAATGGCCTGAAATACAACGCTTTGTATCTAAGAGGGGTCTTCGCGCAGAAGATCGTCCAGATATTTTATCACGAGTTTTCCAAGTCAAGCTCTATGAGTTAATCCATGACTTAAAAGTTCGTGGAATTTTTGGCCGAACAAAGTCAGGTCTGTGCGTTAATATTTGACTTTATCTCATCATTAGGCTCTGCTAGCTTTATTGCACTTATCTTAAATTCATCTCTTTTTGTTTCATGTCAAACGCAGTTGTGTACACAGTTGAATTCCAAAAGCGAGGTCTATCTCATGCCTATATTCTATTGTTCCTTCATAGAGATGACAAGTTCCCGGAGGTTTCGGACGTCGACAGGATAATATCTGCAGAGATACCAGATGAACGGGAGTACCCTATTTTGCACGCTACTGTGTCAAACTTAATGATTCATGGTCCTTGCGGCTTGGCAAATCCTAATTCCCCGTGCATGTCAGATGGGGTATGTATTAGGAAATTCCCAAAGCCCTTCAACCCAAGGACAGTAGTTGACAAGCATGGTTTCCCTGTTTATCAAAGAAGGGATAACGGAATTGTTATTCAGAAGAATGGTGTACCGATTGACAATCGGTATGTCGTCCCTTACAATCCTGAACTAATTGTCAGGCATGATGCTCACATCAATGTGGAGTGGTGTAACCAAGCTAGGTCAATCAAATATTTGTTCAAGTACATTAATAAGGGGCCTGACCGTGTTACGATGCAATCATCTTACAGTCGCCGCAATGCCTAAAACCAGCTTGATGAGATAAAAAAATTGTATGATTGTAGATATGTCTCTGCATGTGAAGCTGTTTGGAGGATTTTTGCCTTCGATATCCACTACAGGACTCCTGCTGTAGAGAAATTACAGTTCCACCTTCCTGGAGAGCAATCTGTGATCTTTGAAGACGACGAACCAATTGATGAGGTTCTTGAGCACCCAAGTGTTGGCATGTCAAAATTCACTGATTGGTTACAGCTAAATCAAAGAGACCCTGAGGCACGGGAATTATTGCTGTGTGAAATCCCACAAAGATATGTATGGGATAGGACGAAGAGGGGATGGAAGCGTAGGCAGAGGGGACTTACTATTGGTAGGTTGCACCATATACCGCCAAAGTGTGGTGAACTATACTATATGAGAGCCATGTTAAACCACATTAGAGGTCCCACGTGTTATGAGGATATTCGGACGGTGAAAGGTGTCGTCTATCAAAGTTTTCATGAAGCGTGTTACGCTCTTGGCTTAGTTGGGGATGACACCGAGTATATTGATGCCATTAAGGAAGCACACTACTGGGAATCAGGTGTGTACCTCAGAGATCTTTTCACATCACTGTTGTTGGCCAATTCAATGTCAACGCCTTCTAAGGTTTGGGAAGAAACATGGACCCTCCTATCTGATGACATTCTCCACAAGCAGCGCATATTTTTACTGAATCTAGGTTTGTGCGACTCTTATCATTTTCTCTTTCATTACGTGGTAAGATGTTAGCAAATGAATAACATTTTCTGCAATGTTGTTCTATTTTCTGGCTCAATGCTAAATTTAATGCACACCCACAATAGTGGCCATGTTGTTTACGTATTTTCATGCTTTGGATTACCACCGCAGACCTGGAACTGTCGGACGAAGAGATTCAAAACTTAGCGCTGCTTGAAATTGAGGCATCGTTACAAAGCAATGGCAGTACCCTAGGTAGATTTGAGGGTATGCCTATCCCCGATGCATCGATTGTTTCTTATCTTGGGAATACACTGGTACGAGATGAGCTTGCATATGATAGGGAGGCTCTACGATGTGAACATGAATCGGCACTGCCTATGATGACTGCCGAACAACGATCAGTGTACGATGAAATAATGGATGCAGTTTTGGCTAACCGAGGTGCCATATTCTTCGTATCCGGTTATGGAGGAACAGGGAAAACATTCATCTGGCGTACTATATGCGCCGCTTTGCGTAGCAAGGGCCAGATTGTTCTCCCTGTTGCATCGAGTGGAATTGCTGCTACATTGATTCCTGGTGGTAGGACAGCTCATTCTAGGTTTAGCATTCCAATTAATATTACTGAGACTTCCACGTGCTCTGATATTCGGCCAAGGACGGACTTGACCGAGCTGATTATGAAGGCAAGTCTCATTATTTGGGATGAAGCACCAATGACACACAGACATAGCTTTGAAGCTCTTGATCGTAGCTTAAAGGATGTGATGCGTGCTGTTAGTGAGGGCAATGCTGACCTACCTTTTGGTGGAAAGGTTGTCGTGTTTGGAGGTGACTTTAGGCAGATACTCCCAGTTGTCCCTAAAGGCAGCAGATCCGATATCGTTCACGCATCATTGTTTTCCTCATATCTATGGTCATCATGCAAGGTCTGATTTCCCCTACTTTAATATCTCTTTTAAGATTGTGTTTAAACGTGTCCGATGCATATTATTTTGTTAACATAATTGTGCTGCCATTCATATCTAACGCATTTTTAAAAAATACAAACAAATTGACACAGGTCCTTGAGCTCACTAAAAATATGCGGTTACAAGTACAGAGTTCTCCTACTAACGCAAATGAAATAAGAGAATTCTCTGACTGGATCTTGAGGGTTGGTGATGGAGTAGAAGGCGGTCCCAATGATGGTGAGGTCGACATCCAGTTTCCGGAGGAGATACTTATTCATAATGTCGACGACCCTATTGCATCAATTGTAGAGTCGACATATCCTAACCTCTTGAAGTGCATGAGGGATCCCGACTATTTTCAATACAGAGCTATCCTAGCTCCTACCCATGAATTTGTTGAGTTAGTGAATGACTACATTCTATCACTTATTCCTGAGCAAGAAGTGGTGTATTTAAGCTCTGATGAGGTTTGCATGGATGAATTACCTGCACCTGAACCTGACCCTCAATCAATTGAGTCACCAGTGCCGCAACCTGAACTTCACTCAACTGAATTTTTAAATAGCGTTAAGTGCTCTGGGGTGCCTAACCACGAACTTCGGTTAAAGATTGGTGCTGTAGTCATGCTCATCAGGAAAATTAATCAATTTTATGGGTTATGCAATGGAACACGCTTGATTGTAACTGACTTGGGGAAAAGGGTTATCCGTTGTACTGTGTTAACGGGGAGCCATAAAGGTGATAAAGTCTTTATCCCTCGATTCTCCCTATCTCCTTCCGACTCAGCTAAGTTTCCAGTACGTTTTACAAGACGACAATTCCCAATTTCAGTATGTTTCGCAATGACTATTAATAAAAGTCAAGGGCAGTCATTGTCACATGTTGGTCTGTACCTCCCGAAGCCTGTTTTCACTCATGGGCAACTATATGTTGCACTATCAAGGGTAACCAGCAAGCGCGGCCTGAAGATTCTTATTTACAATAAGGAGAAACACACTTCGAACACTACTACCAATGTCGTCTATCAAGAAGTGTTTCAGTATTTATAATTTTTTTTTGGGTTTTCTTTTTGCATTATTAACGTACCATATTTTGGGTAACAATAATTTTTTAATCAAAATCATTTTAAATTTTTAGGTTAATTTAAGCCCACCGTGCAATGTTGCACGGGACAAAACTAGTTTCCATGTAGAAGATCGAGTTAATTGAGTTGCGCAAGGGCTTAGGGTCATAATTGAGGTGTCGAACACAGGTTTGGTGTCGATTTGTACATGTCAAAGTAACATTCCATCTCGAGTTCAATGAAGCTAAGAAAAATTAAGCTCATAGAAAAGCTCACAATTAAAATGTGACCTCAAACCGAGTTCGTGTATAATTTAGAGTCGGCAAAAAATGACACGATCTGAAAATACGGTACGAATCCGACACAAAATTAACGGGTTTAGGTTGAGTATTCATGATCCATTTATGTAAGTGGGTCGACACGAAACTTAAATGGGTCGGGTTTGGGTTGAAATATTCGTGACCCGTTTACCTATGATACGAACACGAACCCGACCCGATCTGTTTGACAGGTCTAGTATAACTCGAGTCTATACGTAAGTGATGAGAGTCGAGAGCCTGCGCCGGGTCGCCCGCCTAGCAGGCCCCATAACGACCCGACCCGAGGAATCAAAGAGCCTACCCAGCAGGCTACCAGGACAAGACAACAGGATTCCCCCAAGGGGATAGCTTCAAGTAGGCCGTCTGCCCAGCAGGGTGAGGCGACCAACCAGGGAGGGCCTTCAAAGGCCCCCTGCTCGCCTGACCCCAGGCGACCTCCCCCCCCCCCCCCCCCCCCAAGCAGGGCAGGGGTTACCAGGGGCCCCTCCGTCATTTCGCCTAAGGTAAGAGAGAATGGGTGGACAGAATGGGCCCACGTGTCACTTTGCTATCCACCCATTCTCCCGCTCTTTTCCCTCTCCTCCTCTCTCTCTTGTGGGAAGGTATAAATACCCATCCATTTCCCACTTAGAGAGGGTTGGATTTTCTCTCTCTAGACTCTCACTCCTAAAAACGCCACCTAGCTCCTCACGAACTAGGTCCATTAAGGCATTTCACGGACTGACTTAGGCATCGGAGAGGGTTCCCTCGGACGACCTCCGAGGCCCTGTGCGTTACTTGTGCAGGGAGCAGGCTCAAACCGCCGGGAAGGTCCGACCCGTGGAGTAAGAAGAAGGAGAGAATTGAGAACTCAATCAAACAATATTCGAACAACAAAAACCCGAATTTGCAGTCGGGTTAATTGTTTCCTCGACCGGAACAATTTGGCGCCGTCTGTGGGGAAGAGTACGGTTGTACCCACGAAATTACCCACAAAAATCAACCATTCTCAAACAAAAAAATTAGCCAATTAATTTTAAACATGCCTGAAATTTTTGACACCAGCTCTGTGGCGAATCCACCCAATGCTCCCCGATATGGCATGCCGCTGGAGGTAACGCCCGCCGCCACGATTCCAGGCGTGGGGCGAGCCAGTCTCCAGGGAGCACCGGGTCAGGAGGTAGCTGCCATGGTGGGGCAGGGGGCACACCCAAGGCAAACTCTAAACCTCACCCCTGCCCAGATGGCGCAGACCGCGGCGTTCTTCTCAGCAATGTTGAATCAGGAGTTTACTCCGGATGATCTGGTAGGCAGGGTCGCCACGACCCCCAGGTTGCTCCACTTTGAAAGTGGAGAGGGAACCGGGGGCTCAAAGCGGACCGCCGTCAGAAACGTTCAGAGGAAGGCCAGGAAGACAGCTCAGGCTTATGCACAGGTGCAAAGGCGGATCACAGAAGCCCGTCAGGAGCCGCCTGCACAGCAAGAGGCTGCTGGCCCTGAAGAGGCATTCTCCATCCATACTACAGAATCTACGGCTGCTCGCGAAAGAAGGGGCTTATCTCAAAACCTAAGAAACCGCATGAGGCACAAGGAGCCAGTGTCCAAGCGCCTGGGGGAGAGACAGGGAGATGTGTTCTCCAGGCTGACGCCAGTTGAGGAATTGCAGCCTGCACCAGGATTGTCCCAGAGCCTGCAGTCCAGACTTAACAATGGTCAGCCTCTGAAGTCAAGGCACCGTCAGGGCGATAACCTTGAGCCTGCTCAAAAGAAGCGCTCACGATATCACTCCCCTCCCAGGGACGATGAAGCAATAAGCAGGCGCCCACCAAGGTACCGCTCCCACGAAAGTAGGAGACCGACCCCTGACAGAAGGGACGACCACGGTTACTACTCGGGGACGAGCAGGTCGAGAATGGTGGGCAGGCCAACCAAGACCCCGCTCCACCCTGAGGTACAAGGATATTCTATCCCAAAAATTAAGATGCCCTCTGTTAAGATTGACGGCACGACTGACCCAGAGGACCACTTGGCGGCGTACGAGAGTCATATGGGCATGTATGACGCCGACGATGTGGTGTGGTGCAAAATTTTCCCAACCACCCTGGTGGGTCTAGCCCAGGGTTGGTTTAGAGATTTGCCTCAGGTCAATCTGTTTCTTCATAGAGTTGGTTGAGGCCTTCCTCGATCAGTATGCGGGAAACAAGAGGCGACGCCTTACCCGGTTCGACCTGATGACCCTCAGACAGAAGAAGGGCGAGTCTGTCAGGGAGTACCTAAAGAGGTTTGACTTATCTTTCCAACAGGTCAAAGAGATAGACGATGCGACGGGGACGTACGCACTGACTAACTCCCTACTCCCTGGAGAAATGAAAAACCAACTGATCAGGGCCCAGCCGGAAACTCTGGCCAAGGCCAGGAAAATCGCAAAAGGGTTTATGCTGCAAGAGGAGTTCCACAGCCTGTCAGATACCCCCGCAGGCCCTACCAGGCAGCAGGGGGGACCGCAGGGTGGATGATAACTCCGTTATTGACCGTATTTATACACACTTTTGACGTTTATTTAGCCTCAATTAATCGTGTTTTCATTGGCATTTTGGCCCAACTCGTCTATCTTTTGTATTACGTGGATGTTTGTGCTTTCTCTTTGTTTTTAGGCGTTTTTGTATCGAAACCCGAGCAAACCCGAGAGCACCCGAGTAAGAGGAGGTACATGGACCGAGTTCGAGCCTAGACAAGCGCATAGAAGACGAAAAACGGAAAAAAATAGATAAAGGGAGTTACGCACGTCCCACCGTGCGTAACTTGGTCAGGCACGGTGTGACCGTGCGTATCTGACCGTGCGCAACGGAGCGACCGTGCGCAACTCCAGCTCCGTAATCGCCCCTGTTTTTGGCCCGGTTTTGTGTAACCTAATTCCAACATATAAATACTCGAATGTTATTTTTTGCCTCTTAGGCTTTCATTTACATTAACTTACATTTTGGAATTCTTTGAGGGTTTTAGAGAGGTTTGTAATCCCTTGAAGATCTTCATCTTCCCATTGTCAAAGATTGAAGCTTTTATGATTATTATTTCTTCTTCTTAATTAATCTTTCCATCCTCTTTAAGTGGGTAATTTTTGCTTCTTCCTTTGCTTTAATTTTGTTAATTTTTCATTTTTTTGTTAGTTTATCTTAGTAGTCTACAATTGATTAATTTTCTTTTGATTTGCTCCTTCTTCCTCTTGTTCATGTTTATGAGCCTATTCATGTTAGATATAGAAACCCCAATTAAAAATCCCCAATTTGACCAATTTTGTTATTTGTTTTTATTTTGATAGTTCACCTTAGTTCATCTTCATCCTTGTTGTTTTGCTAGTTTTCCATTGTTGTAGTTTGTTTATTTCCCATTTTTATTTGTTCCTCCAATTAGATTTTTCCCAAAGTAGTCATTCTTGCATGATTAGTAGTAAAATTCAATTATTAAGAATGTTCATAATTAAAGATTCCATCTTTACACTTAATTCCACTAATTTAGCCATGATTAGTGAGTAGTCCTCTTCTAGGGTGCGATTTGGCCCCGATATGCCTAAATTGTGTGTTTGAATACTATTGTTAGATTGTTGAGGATTGATGGGAATTGGTTAGTTTTGGGCTTTGTGGATTGACTTGTCTTGTGGGTTGTGTTTGAACCCTTAACCCTTGTCCACCGATGGGAGTCGGTTAGGTTTAGGAAGTAGACCTCGCCCTTAGACTCGCTTTACCCCACCTAGTTGAACATGGGAGTGGGAACTTGGTAGGGTACCCAAGCTTTCGGTTTGAACTCTTTGCCTTGGGAAAGGGAGGAGGAAGAATCGGGAATAGACGCGGTCTTAAAGAATCGACTCACGAACCCGGGAGGGAGGTGGCCGGTTTTAGCTTAGTCGGATTACGAACCCGGGAGGGAGGTAACCGACCCTTAGAGGCGTTCCACTCTTCCCACCGTCCATAGCAATCCAATACCCGGTATTCTTTACTCATGATTATGGTATATCGGAGGTTAAGTCGGACCCTAGGTTTTTCCCTATTTGAGTAATCGTAAATTTTAGTATTTGCTTGTTTTATCTTTAGTTTTCCACCTTCTTTAGTTTCATTTCTTTCTCTAGTCTATCATTCGTCATTGTAGTCGTAGTTCACCATTTCTCCCTTATTTGACTTAGATAAACATTTAGAATTAAAACAATTAGGAACCGTCCCGCTCCTTGTGGATCGACCCTCTATTGTGCTACGATTACGTCGTGCGCTTGCGAGGTATTAAAACCCCAACAAGTTTTTGGCGCTGTTGCCGGGGAGTGTTAGCGGTACTAGTAGTTTTTATTCTTACGTTTAGACTAAGTCATTGGTTACTTTGCACACTTCGGTGTGCCTTTGCTCGTGATCTAACTTCTACTTTCTAGTTTTTGTGTTGTTTTTCATGAGTAGGCGAATTCTTGGGCTCTCACCAATTCATTTGTTGAATCCCGAGATTGAAGCTACCGCAAGGCGATACAACGCCGAGAGAAGAAGAAATCGAGGGCAACCACCTTCACCACCTATTATTTCCGAATCCGAGGAAGAAATAAGATCCGAAGAAACAATTGAGTCCGACGAAGAAGTTAATTCTCCAAGACCACCATCACCGCCTCCTATTATGGCTTCTATACGAGAGGAATCGACACCCGAAGTGGTGTCACAATCAAGTATTACGAGGCCCGCAATTGGAGCAAATAATTTTGAAATCAAGACTACTCTCATCCAATTTGTGCAACAAAATCAATTTTCCGGGTTACCTCTTGATAATCCAAATGAGCACATTAACATATTCTTGGAAGCTTGTGATAATGTCAAGATCAATGGAGCCTCGGATGAAGCTATTCGCTTGAGACTCTTCCCTTATTCATTGAATGGGAGAGCTAAGGAGTGGCTAAGAAGTCAACTGGCCGGTTCTTTTGATAGTTGGGACAAATTATCCAAGGCTTTCTTATTGAAGTTCTTTCCACCGGGCAAGACGGCGAAGTATCGAAACGACATAACCAATTTTGCCCAAGAAGATCATGAATCCCTTTATGATGCATGGGAGAGGTTTAAGGAGTTGCTAAGACAATGCCCTCATCATGGCATAGCTCCTCATGTTGTCGTCCTTACCTTCTATAATGGAGTGCGTCCCGAGTACCAAGTGGGGTTGGATGCGGCGGCCGGTGGTGCTATTGATCTAGTACACCACACCGCGGCTATGGGTTTCATTGAGAAGATGGCCTCCAACAATCATCATTGGGGTGGGGATAGAAGGAAGTTGAAGAAGCAAGACAATAGTGAGACCTTGAATGCTCTTAATGCAAAGATCGATAATTTGACTAAGCAACTCTCTCAATTCAAGCAAGGGGGATCAAGTTCTTCTAAGGAGACCAATGAGTTCTCTTGTGAGCTATGCGGAAGTTCGAGTCATGATGCCGCAGAATGTTGTGTTGTCACCTCCATGGAGCAAGCCAATGGTATATGGGAAACAAATGCAAGGCAAGCATTCAACAACAACCAATATCATCCCGGACAAAGAGCGTTCTTATCCTATGGGAACAAGAACTTCCAAACTCCAAATCAACAAAAGACTACATTTAATCAAAATTTCCAAAGGCCAAATCAAGGCTTTAATCAAGGATTTAATTTCCAAGCTCAAGATCCATCGGGTTTTCAAGCTAGAAACTTCCAAGCAAGGCCCACATTCAACACCACCCCATTCCAAACCCCCCTCCAAAATCAATTTCAAGTTCCATATCAAACCCCTACACCATTCACTACTCCTATACCACATCAACAACAACTTACTCAAGTCCCACAACAACAAATTGTGCAACAACAAGCTCCACCACCTAAGTCCAATTTGGAAATACTTATGGAGCAAATGATGAGCACCCAAAATAGCTTCATTCAACGCCAAGATCAACGTCATGAAGAGACTACTTCTTCAATCTCTCAATTGAAGAGTCAAGTCCAAAATGCCCAAAGAATCACCGATCATCAAATACAACAACTCGCGAACCAAGTCAACGAGTTGACCGCATCGAGTGGGATATTTCCGGGAGGTATTAAAGAAAATCCTAAGGGTAAAGGCGAATTGAATGCCATTCAATTAAGGAATGGGCGCATATTGGATGAAGTTGTGGTTAACAAGAAGAGGAAGACCAATGTTGAAGATGAAGTAAGTGAGGAAGTAAAGGGTGAAAAAGAGGGTTCAAGTGAAGTGGTTGTTGATGAACCGTCCATCATTGAAGATCATGTGGCAAAAGAAACCCCAAAGGTTACTAATGAGGTCAAAGCTTATGTGCCACCGATTCCATTTCCTCAAAGGTTAGCTAGGGCCAAGCTTGAGCAAAAGTATGGTAAGTTCTTGGAGATGATGAAGAGCATGCATATCACACTTCCTTTCCTTGAGGTCATTAGAGACATCCCCTCTTATGGCAAGTTCTTGAAGGATGTCATTTCAAAAAAGGCATATGGTGAGCAATTGTCGGTAAGCCTTTCAAAGGAGTGTAGTGCCGTTCTCTTAAACAAGTTGCCACAAAAATTGGAAGATCCCGGGAGCTTCACTATTCCTTGCTCAATTGGTTCCATCAACATTGAGAAGGCATTTTGTGATCTAGGGGCAAGTGTAAGCCTTATGCCCCTTTCCATCTTCAATAAGCTTGAGGGCTTTGAGCTAGCTCCAACAAGAGTGTCCCTCCAATTAGCGGATCGTTCCGTTAAGTATCCGATGGGGATAGCCGAGGATGTGCCAATCAAAGTCGGGAACTTAATCATCCCGTGTGACTTCTATATCATGGACATCCCCGAAGACACCAAGATTCCCATTATACTTGGTCGTCCATGCCTAGCCACCGGGGGAGCTCTTATTGATGTCAAGAATGGTAAGCTCTCACTCCAAGTTGGGGATGACAAGATGAAGTTTTCACTTGAGAAAGCCATGAAGGAACCATCAAATCTTGGATCGTGCTACCAAGTGCAAATGCTTGAAGAGTCTACCATGAAGCAAGATGCTCATTATGTCCTTGAGGAGTCTATTATCGAGAATTCGGAAATGGATGCAATGGAATGTGCTCTAGCTATGGACTCAATCTTGAAGCAATGCACCATAAGGTCACTAGAAAGCTTGACCGAGGAAGGGTTATATGAGGAGAGATCTACGCCTCCTAAAGTGGAGTTGAAGGATGCCCTCATTTCGGCTCCCATTATTCAAGCCCCGGATTGGAATATCCCCTTTGAGCTTATGTGCGACGCGAGCGATTTCGCCATTGGGGCGGTTTTGGGACAAAGAAAGGAAGGGAAAATCCATGCAATCTATTACGCAAGCAAGACCCTCGACTCCGCTCAATCAAATTACACAACCACGGAGAAAGAGCTTTTGGCGGTGGTATATTCAATGGAGAAGTTCCGATCCTACCTTGTGGGGTCGAAAGTTATTGTCCACACCGACCATTCGGCCTTGAAGTATCTTATGGCAAAGAAGGATTCCAAAGCTCTCTTACTCCGGTGGGTTCTACTCCTCCAAGAGTTTGACATTGAGGTCCGGGATAAGAAAGGAACGGAAAATGTGGTCGCCGACCATTTATCTCGACTAGTGCTCGAAGACCGTGATCCGGACATACCCATAGATGATTCCCTTCGAGACGATCATCTACTAGCTCTATCAATGGTAGAGGCCCCGTGGTATGCCGATTTCGTGAATTATATTGTGTCGGGAATTGTGCCCCATGACTACGACTCTCACAAGAAGAAGAAATTCTTCCATGATGTCAAGCAATTTCATTGGGAGGATCCCAACTTATACAAGTCATGTGCCGACGGGTTATTCCGAAGATGTGTGCCCTACGAAGAAACCAAGTCTATTATAACACATTGTCATGATATGCCTTGTGGCGGTCACGCGAGCTCAATGAAGACGTCCGCCAAGATTCTACAATGTGGATTCTATTGGCCCACTATCTACCATGACGTAGCCGCTCACGTCAAGAGTTGTGACAAATGTCAAAGGAGCGGGAACATATCAAGGCGCCATGAGATGCCACTACAATATATGCTTGAGGTCGAGATTTTCGATGTGTGGGGGATAGATTACCAAGGTCCTTTCCCCTCCTCTTGTGGGAACGAGTATATATTAGTGGCGGTTGATTATGTGAGTAAGTGGGTGGAGGCAATCCCCACCAAGACTTGTGATGCGAAATCGGTGATAAAGCTCTTGACCAAGATCATATTTCCTAGGTTTGGAGTCCCTAGAGTCTTGATTAGTGACCGGGGTACTCACTTCCTTGAGAGAACATTAGCCGCCATGCTCAAGAAATATGGTATTCAACACAAGAAAAGTCTTGCATATCATCCGCAAACCAATGGGCAAGCGGAAATTTCTAATCGAGAAATCAAGACGATCCTCGAAAAAACAGTCAACCGATCAAGGAAAGATTGGGCGTCAAGGATTGATGAAGCCCTTTGGGCGTACCGAACCGCCTTCAAAACACCAATCGGAACCTCCCCGTTCCGTCTCGTATATGGGAAGGCTTGTCACCTCCCTGTCGAGATGGAACATAAGGCTTATTGGGCAATCAAGTGTTTGAACTTAGACATGAAGAAAGCCGGAGAAAGGAGGCTCTTGGACCTTAACGAGCTCGAAGAATTCCGCCTACATGCTTACGAGAATGCGAAGATTTACAAGGAGAAAACCAAGAGATTCCATGACAAGAATCTAGTGAGGAGGGAATTCAAGGAAGGTGAACTAGTCCTCCTTTTTAACTCAAGGTTGAGACTATTTCCCGGGAAGCTCAAGTCGAGATGGTCGGGTCCATTCAAGATCGTGAAGGTATTTCCCTATGGTTCGGTGGAGGTGGAGGGGAATGAAGAAAGATTCAAAGTAAACGGTAGCCGGCTTAAGCACTATTTCGCCGGGCAACCAATTCAAAGGGAAATCGCTTCCCTCAAGCTCACCTAATTCCATGCATTAAGAAGATTTCTATTGTATAATTCTCAACAAATTCATTCGGTCGAGCCAACGACCTTAAACAAAGGCGCTTCGTGGGAGGCAACCCCGATACTTGGCACTTTTCTATCTTTTCTCTTTATTGGATTTTCTTGAAGGAGCACTTTTGTGAAGAATTTTATCGTCATTGGAGCTTATTTGGTGCATCTTGGGATGAATTTGGAGGGGCAAAAATCGAAAAATGGGAAAATATGTGGAGAGCAAGTTACGCACGATCCACCGTGCGTAACTCGGTCAGGCACGGTGCGGCCGTGCGTAACCCGCCGTGCCTAACCCACTGGCCGTGCGCAAATTGGGGAAATATGGGGGAATCGAGTTGCGCACGTTTCACCGTGCGTAACCCGATCAGGAAAGGTTCGACCGTGCGCAACCGACCGTGCGTAACCTTTACACCGTGCGAAAAAAAAAAAAAAAAAAAAAAAAACAATTTTATACACGGCCCCTTCATACCCGACCCCCCATTCCAACTACCCCACTATTACTATTATTATTATTATTATCACCATCTTACTACCTAAACAACCACAAACCAATCTTCATCTTCCCCAACTCCCATCTTCATACCTTCAAAAAAAAAAAACTCCATTATAACCCCATTCCACCTTCAACCTAATTTCCCATTTTCCCCCTCCCCAATGAACTTCATGATTAGGTTTTAGTGTGGGGAGGTGTCTTTAGGTTGTGTTGGTGGTCGTTGAGGAGTAGTGTGGTCGTTTGGAATGGTTAGCGGTGGGTAAGGGTGGTAATGAGAATCGGAGGGCGTCGGTGGTGATAGTTTGGGTGTGAGTCGACTTTGAGAAATTTTTGATTGAATTGTGCTTGATAAAATTGAACATGGAACTTTGGTGTGTTGTGAATGATGAATGATGATGGTAAGACTATTGCTCCCGGATATTCGGTGATGTGATTACACCGAATTTCCATTTTTGAAAAATCCAAAATTATTGCTCCCGGATTTTTGGTGACGTGATTACACCAAAAATCCCTTTGAAAAATCCAAAACTTTTGCTCCCGGATTTTTGGTGACGTGATTACACCAAAAATCCATTTGAAAAATCCAAAGTGTTTGGCTCCCGGTGCTTTAGTGACTTGATTACACTAAAAGCACCACTTGAAAATCCAAATATTTTTTTTTAACTTATTTTATTTTCTTTCATTTTCTCTTAGATTTTCTTAGTTTTCTTTCTTTTCATTTTCTCTTTTTATTTTCTTACCACTTTCCATCTTGCATTTTGCATTGGGGACAATGCAAGGTTCAAGTGTGGGGAGGAGTCTTAGTTTAGCTCTTTTCAAAAATTGAAAAACCATAAAAATTTCAAAAATCTCAAAAATTCAAAAAAAAAATAATAAATATTTTGTTTCTAGTTTAATTTTGAGTAGCTAGTTTATTCTAGTTTAGTTTGTGTGTATATATTTTTGTTTCTCGTGTTGTTTCCCTTTTTCCCTTGTGTAGGTAAACGACCCATCGGACGCCAAAAAATCAAAATCCAAGGTAGATGGATGAAGCCGCTCTGGTATATTCTTTCCACCTTATTCTCTTTTCTTGCATTTGTTGAAGGAGGATGGGATTTTGATTGTATTGGAGGTTCTTGGATGAACATTTGGGTTGTTGGTTGTTTGCTTACTTGTGGGAATTGGCTCTTTTGTGTTTTGTTTTATTTGTTTTCTTTATTTTAGTGCGTTTAGCGTCTAGTTTAGTGTGTCTTAGAGTAGTGTAAAATTTTTCGAAAACCTAGTCTTGAAATCTATTTTTGGAAGTCTACATTCTCCTATTAGTTTTACTTACCTTGATGTAGGACTTGAATCTAGTAGAATAGCTTTAAAATACTAGGTTTATCGACATTCTAGCTTAGGTCCACCCTTCCTACCAAATAGATTACTCGGGGGTTTGCATTTGACCATTTTGATCCCCCGTGGTGTGAAAACTCCTTGGTTACCGTGTCTCGTGTTCCTAGGTGACCTTTACTCCTTACGACCGTTTATATAATCCAAGTCTATCCATCAAATATCACAAATACTTCCCATAATAATTTTTGCCTTTTGCTTTTGGTGATTCTACTACATGATGCTTCCCCACTTCTTCAAAAAAAAAAAAAAAAAAAAAAATCGAAAAAAAAAATAGAAAAAGAAAAATCGAAAAAAGAAAGAAAAGAAGAAGAAATTGAAAAGGAAACAAGGGGAGAAAGAAGTGAAAAACTATGAAAAATCGAAAAAAAAAAGAGATCACCACACATCAAAATAAATAAATTTTCCGTTGATTTGGGGAGCCATCGTGAAGGGCCTACCGAGGGACCGAGTTCCTAAGGAAGGAAGATAGCGGTGGTGAACCGGTCATTGGAACTATCACTTTTCTATTTCCATTTCTACTTGGATTATTTGGTCATATTGAGTTTTGGGACGATCCTTCTCTTTATTTCATAAAGAGGTCGAGGCACACTTACCTACAGTGTTTTATAACGCCACGGTTCTACCTTCCCACGCCATCTTACGCCCTCTTGTAGTTTATTTGGAAGGTTGGGAGGAAGTTCGCTAGACTATCGATGTTCATAGTAATTTATAGCTATAGTATTAGATTTTTGCCCATGTCTTGTAGGTTAACTAGTTTGAGGATGTTAGTTTCCATAATAGGTGGATGATTAGTGCTTTTCCCCGCCGTCTTGATGAGGGTGACGGTGTTTTCCTTTTTGTGACGCAAACATTTCTTGTAATTATGAGCTTGATTGATTGTTTGTGTCAAAAATTTTGTGCAAGACCCAACTTGCCTTGCAACGGGATACCTATCCTCATGGTATGTCGTTGTGAGTTGAAGGGGCGTTGAGTGCGCTAATACTCATGCGGTTAGTAATAGTTTAGTGGTCGAGGGATGCTTATATTGTGCATTCACTGCTTATATCCTAGGTGCTTGTCTTTGCCTTTGTCGCGTTTACTCGAGGACGAGTAAATGTCTAGTGTGGGGAGGTTGATAACTCCGTTATTGACCGTATTTATACACACTTTTGACGTTTATTTAGCCTCAATTAATCGTGTTTTCATTGGCATTTTGGCCCAACTCGTCTATCTTTTGTATTACGTGGATATTTGTGCTTTCTCTTTGTTTTTAGGCGTTTTTGTATCGAAACCCGAGCAAACCCGAGAGCACCCGAGTAAGAGGAGGTACATGGACCGAGTTCGAGCCTAGACAAGCGCATAGAAGACGAAAAACGGAAAAAAATAGATAAAGGGAGTTACGCACGTCCCACCGTGCGTAACTTGGTCAGGCACGGTGTGACCGTGCGTATCTGACCGTGCGCAACGGAGCGACCGTGCGCAACTCCAGCTCCGTAATCGCCCCTGTTTTTGGCCCGGTTTTGTGTAACCTAATTCCAACATATAAATACTCGAATGTTATTTTTTGCCTCTTAGGCTTTCATTTACATTAACTTACATTTTGGAATTCTTTGAGGGTTTTAGAGAGGTTTGTAATCCCTTGAAGATCTTCATCTTCCCATTGTCAAAGATTGAAGCTTTTATGATTATTATTTCTTCTTCTTAATTAATCTTTCCATCCTCTTTAAGTGGGTAATTTTTGCTTCTTCCTTTGCTTTAATTTTGTTAATTTTTCATTTTTTTTGTTAGTTTATCTTAGTAGTCTACAATTGATTAATTTTCTTTTGATTTGCTCCTTCTTCCTCTTGTTCATGTTTATGAGCCTATTCATGTTAGATATAGAAACCCCAATTAAAAATCCCCAATTTGACCAATTTTGTTATTTGTTTTTATTTTGATAGTTCACCTTAGTTCATCTTCATCCTTGTTGTTTTGCTAGTTTTCCATTGTTGTAGTTTGTTTATTTCCCATTTTTATTTGTTCCTCCAATTAGATTTTTCCCAAAGTAGTCATTCTTGCATGATTAGTAGTAAAATTCAATTATTAAGAATGTTCATAATTAAAGATTCCATCTTTACACTTAATTCCACTAATTTAGCCATGATTAGTGAGTAGTCCTCTTCTAGGGTGCGATTTGGCCCCGATATGCCTAAATTGTGTGTTTGAATACTATTGTTAGATTGTTGAGGATTGATGGGAATTGGTTAGTTTTGGGCTTTGTGGATTGACTTGTCTTGTGGGTTGTGTTTGAACCCTTAACCCTTGTCCACCGATGGGAGTCGGTTAGGTTTAGGAAGTAGACCTCGCCCTTAGACTCGCTTTACCCCACCTAGTTGAACATGGGAGTGGGAACTTGGTAGGGTACCCAAGCTTTCGGTTTGAACTCTTTGCCTTGGGAAAGGGAGGAGGAAGAATCGGGAATAGACGCGGTCTTAAAGAATCGACTCACGAACCCGGGAGGGAGGTGGTCGGATTACGAACCCGGGAGGGAGGTAACCGACCCTTAGAGGCGTTCCACTCTTCCCACCGTCCATAGCAATCCAATACCCGGTATTCTTTACTCATGATTATGGTATATCGGAGGTTAAGTCGGACCCTAGGTTTTCCCTATTTGAGTAATCGTAAATTTTAGTATTTGCTTGTTTTATCTTTAGTTTTCCACCTTCTTTAGTTTCATTTCTTTCTCTAGTCTATCATTCGTCATTGTAGTCGTAGTTCACCATTTCTCCCTTATTTGACTTAGATAAACATTTAGAATTAAAACAATTAGGAACCGTCCCGCTCCTTGTGGATCGACCCTCTATTGTGCTACGATTACGTCGTGCGCTTGCGAGGTATTAAAACCCCAACAGTGGACGTGGCAGAAACGAATCCGGAAAACATAGAGCCGAAGAGGGGGATACCCCCAAGAAGGAGCGCACAGTCTACCAGCCCAGGTTCGACAGCTACACGGCCCTCAACAAATCCAGGGCAGAGATTTTCGAACTGGAAAAGGAGACTGCTAAGTGGAACCGCCCAAGCAAACCACGCAGCCCAAAGGGGGACCCCAAGAAGTTCTGTACCTTCCATGACTGCGTAGGCCATACCACTGAGGAGTGCCGCCACCTGAAAGATGAAATCGAGAAACTAATCAAGAACGACTGGCTGGCCAACTACGCAGCAAGGAATAAAACACAGAAGGAGACACCAGAGAAGCCTGAAGGTTCGGTGCAGAACCGCCTGGTAATCCATGTTATATCATGGGATGCAGAGGGCCAGACCAGCAGGAGAAGTCAGAAGAGGCAGATTCGTGAACTAAAGAACCAAATCTGTTACGCTGAAAGGGCAGGAAGCCCGAGGGTATGACGCTGAGCATCACCCCTGAGGATGCAGGGCGAGTGGTGTATCCCCATAGCGACCCCTTGGTGCTATCCCTAGAAATCAGCAATCACATTGTGCGGAGATGCATGGTGGACACCGGTGCGTACACGAACCTGCTATATAAGGACGCCTTCGATAAAATGGGCCTGGAAAAAAGGCACCTACGACCTGCCCCAGGATCGTTGTACGGCTTCAGCGGGGCAGGCATACTGCCCATGGGAATCATAGACTTACCTGTAACATTCGGGGAGGGGGCCACTGCCAGAAATGTCAGGGCATCGTTCGTTGTAGTAGATGCAAGGTCTGCTTACAACGCCCTAATCGGCAGGGCCACCCTGGACGAGATCGAAGCGGCCATATCAATCAGGGCTCTCACTATAGCCTATGTCACAGATTTTGGCCTTGAAGGTAAAGTACACTGAGACCAGGAGTCAGCCAGACAGTGCTACTCCGTGGCCCTGCAAACTCATGAAAATGAAAGAAAAGGGAAGAGAAAAGCTGACAGTTCCCCCAGCAGAGAAGGCGAGATTCCAGCCGGTAATCAGGTGTCCGACCACCTGGAACCTGGGGGAGAGAGCATGCTGGTGGACCTGGAGCCAGGGAGATAGGTCCTCATAGGAGCTGACCTGGAGGAGTCCTACCAGGCTGAACTGGTCAAGTTACTAAAAGACAACAAGGATGTATTCGCCTACTCGGCGGACGAGATGCCAGGGGTCGATCCAGCATGTATCGTTCACAGGCTGAACGTAAACGCGGACGCCCGCCCTGTAAAACAGAAAAAACGAAATATGTCCGCAGAAAAGGACGTGGCAATTAAAGAAGAAATTGAAAAATTCCTGAAGGCAGATTTTATTGAGGTTTGCGACTACCCGGAATGGTTAGAGAATGTAGTCATGGTTAAGAAATCATCAGGCGCATGGAGAATGTGCGTGGACTTTACAAACCTTAACAAGGCCTGCCCGAAAGACTGCTACCCACTCCCCAGGATTGACCAACTGGTAGACGCTACCAGTGGATATTCCATGCTGAGCTTCCTGGACGCCTTCTCGGGATATCATCAAGTGTACTTATGGCAGCCGGACAGGGTGAAGTGTGCCTTCATCACCATTTCAGGTACCTACATGTACAAAATGATGTCGTTTGGGCTTAAAAACGCAGGAGCCACATACCAGCGCCTGGTCGGCAAGGTGTTCGAGAGTCAAAAAGGCAGGAACATAGAAGCCTATGTCGATGACGCCATCGTAAAAAGCAAAGGAGACAGTGAACACCTGACAGATCTGCAGGAGACCTTTTCCTCCCTGCGCGCCTACAAGATGAAGCTCAATCCAAAGAAGTGCAGGTTCGGGGTTCGCTCTGGCAAGTTCTTGGGTTTTCTGGTCAGCTCTCGGGGGATAGACGCCAACCCTGAGAAAGTTCAGGCTGTTCTGGACCTTCCTGAACCCAGACCATAAGGGACATTCAACGTCTGACGGGCCGCATGGCCGCCCTGGCACGCTTCATTGCCAGGTCAGCAAACAAGTCGACCCCATTCTTCAAAATTTTGAAGGGCAACAAGCAGTTTAAGTGGGAGGATGAGCAAAGAGAAGCTTTCGAACAGTTGAAGGAACACTTGAAGAAGCTCCCCCACCCTGGCAAGGCCAGTAGCAGGGGAAAAACTCTTCCTCTACATCGCTGTAACTAATGTAACAGTAAGCGCAATCATCTTGAGAGAAGAAGCAGGCGCTCAGCAGCCTATATACTTTGTGAGCCACGCCACGCCCTGGGGGCAGCAGAAAAGAATTATCCCATCGTCGAAAAAGCAGCCTACGCAGTTGTCATAGCAGCCAGGAAGCTAAGACCATACTTCGACGCACACCCTGTTGTAGTGTTGACAGATCAGCCCTTAGAAAAAGTACTGGAGAAATTCGAAAAGTCAGGCAGGCTGCTAAAATAGGCCATCGAGCTGAGCGGACTGGGAATAACATACCAATCCAGAACAGCCATCAAAGCCCAGGCCCTAGCCGACTTCTGAGGATCTGGTTGGAAGGCCACGGCGTTACAGTCGCCTACTCTGCCGTCTGCCACCCTCAAACCAACGGACAGGCAGAGGCAGTCAACAAGCAAATCCTAAATGGTCTGAGAAAGATGGTAGATGACCTTAAGGGCAGATGGGCCGACGAGCTACCCAGCATACTCTGGTCAATCAGGACCACTCGGAAAGAGTCCACGGGTAAGACTCCATTTGGCCTGGTATACGGGGCAGAAGCCCTTCTGCCCATCGAGGCCAGGATCCCCTCCCTGCGTTCCCTGCAATACGACCAGGCAGAGAATGAAGTAGCAATGACTGAGGCCCTAGACCTGGTCAGTTAGGTAAGGGAGGAGGTCAGTGCCAATATCGTCGCCTACCAGCAACGGATGAGGAAGGCGTACAATAAGAGAGTACATGAGAGAAGTTTTCAGATGGGCGATCTGGTTCTCAGAAAAACGCAGGCTGTGGGAAAATCAAAAGAACACGGCAAGCTAAGTGCTAACTGGGAAGGTCCATACCAAGTGACTCAAATCTTAGGGCCAGACACATACAGAATCGCCAATCTTGAAGGCCAAGAGTTGAGCGCACACTGGAACGCAGACACCTTAAAAAAGTATTATGTCTAGCAAAATCGTAAAATAATTTTCGTTTCCTGAAAAATTGGCGGAGAACGGTCAAGAATGTCGACGGCTCCGACCACACTTGTGTTAAGTTTTTTACAAAGAAATGAAAGGAACTTCAAGTCTATACTCGTTGCCTGTTCAAACTTGCATTTTCACACACAAAGGAGCGGGGGCAATAGGGGGAGGCCCCCCTGTTGCCAGAACTAAAGAAAATGGACCTCCCAACAAAAATTCTAAACCTCCCTGCCTACCTCTGGGCAGGCAGGGGGCAGGCCCCCTGGACTTTGATCAAAAGCCAGGATCAGGCCAGGCCCTACGCGCCGAATGAACAAGAACTGGGGGCAAGCTCCCCAACCTTGTATAAAAAACACAAAAGCCCCCCTGCCTACCTCTGGGCGGGCAGGGGGCAGGCCCCCTGGACTTAGATCAAAAGCCAGGATCAGGCCAGGCCCCACGCGCCGAATGAACAAGGACTAGGGGCAAGCTCCCCAACCTTGTATAAAAAACACAAAAAGCCCCCCTGCCTACCTCTGGGCGGGCAGGAGGCAGGCCCCCTGGACTTTGATTAAAAGCCAGGGCCAGGTCAGACCTCCCAAGCGGAAATAAATATAAACAAACGAAGGAAGTGTCTTGATAAAAAGAAAACAGTAGGGGTACATGGAACAAAGGTTTTTTTTACAAATAATAGGCCACTACAACAGGTGAGGCAGCCGGCCACAAGGAGCTCGGCGCGCAAAAGAAGAAAATAAGAAGTTAACGCGTCAACATAAGCGCAGCAGGGGATAGACAAGAGCCCTCTGAGGATAACTGCCCTGCACGTTAGGCAGGAGGAACTTCTGGGTCAGGAACAGCAGCCTCTTCAGCCATCCTGCGTATCTGGGCATCATCCTTAGCAGCATAAAGAGCTCGAAAGGCCTCCTCATCAAAGCCAGGGAACATCTCCCCGACGACCTCCATAACCACCCCCAGACAAGAGTTGGCACCATTCTCAAAGCCTGTCGTCACCGCAACTTCAACCTCCTGGATTATTTCATCTTTTTCCCTCTGCCACTCCCCAGTTTTCACCGCCAAGTCACTAAGAGCCGCCTGAAGGTCCGAGTCCGCCTTAGAAAGACGCTCCTCTAGGTCAGCAGCCTTCCTCTTGGCATGATCCAGCTCGGCTAAAGCCTTTTTAGCCTGCTCCAGCTCCACAAAGGCCTGCTTAGCTCTCTTCGACTCTTCTTCCAAGCGAGACACCTCCCTGACTGCCCTCTCACCCTGGGATTTCCAGTGGGTCGCCTGATTCCTGGCTTCCTCCAGTTCATTCTCTTTCTTCGACAGTTGATCCTTCAGACCATTAATAAGAGTAACATCCCTTTCAATTGTAGCCAGGCGGTCAGAATTGGTCAACTCCTCATCGCTCAAACGACTAAGGGCCGCTAGCTCAGCAGAAGCCTGGATAACTCTGGCGGCACGTTGAATGTATTGAGTCACCTGATGGGTGGCAGAGTTGGCAGTCTTGATAAGGTGATCCGCTAGGACGGCCCCAGAATCAGAAAGTAAGGCAGAAACATCCTGGCTGTCGCCGGCGGTATAATGAAACTCGGTATTTTCCTCAGAGAAGAGGGTACCTGGGACCCCCCGAGCAAAACGTTTCGGGTCAGGCGTGTCAGCCTCCAGGTCTACCACTTGATCAGCAGTTAAAGGCTCCCTGCTCCTTTTCCTGACCAGCTCCCGAGGAGTATTTTCCCCAGTCTCCTCATAAATGACAGGCTGCGGTCCCAAAGGAGTTTGGACCCCTGCAGAGGAACCCCCCTGCCTACCAACAGAGGGAGGGGTGGTCTCAGAAGCAGCCACTTTTTCCACAACAGGAAGGGTAGCCTCAGAGGCCGCCGGTTTCGCAGGCGTCGACTTGGGGGGAGCAGGAAGCCTAGGCCTGCTGAACGAGAGGCCCTTCAAGTGCTTCATCAGGTTCTTCTCACCCTTCTTGAAATCGGGAGGAAGGGAAGGCCGCTTCTGGACAACAACAAGTTCTTCAGTTAAACCTAAACGCCTTACCTCCCTCTTCATCCAGAGGCAGGTAGCAGGGTCTGCAGGGAAAGAAATGACCGGTTAGAAAACCATCGAGAAAGGGGGAAGGGGATAAAGGGAAACCAGCACGCTACCCAAAAATCCACTGAGTGTAAAAAAGCAATCATGACCAAAAGACAACTAAACTCTTGGCATGTCCAATACAGTAGAGTCTCCTCCCTCGGGAATACGCAAACGCATTAAATGCAGTGGTGAAGCCACAAGTCAACTCCCCACCATCAAGAGTTCACCTGCTAAGAAGAAGCCATACTTCCCCCCAGCCAGTGAGGGCCAATTGATGAGACTCGAGAGCCTGCGCCGGGTCGCCCGCCTAGCAGGCCCCATAACGACCCGACCCGAGGAATCAAAGAGCCTGCCCAGCAGGCTACCAGGACAAGACAGCAGGATTCCCCCAAGGGGATAGCTTCAAGTAGGCCGCCTGCCCAGCAGGGCGAGGCGACCAACCAGGGAGGGCCTTCAAAGGCCCCCTGCTCGCCTGACCCCAGGCGACCTCCCCCCCCCCCCCCCCCAAGCAGGGCAGGGGTTACCAGGGGCCCCTCCATCATTTCGCCTAAGGTAAGAGAGAATGGGTGGACAGAATGGGCCCACGTGTCACTTTGCTATCCACACATTCTCCCGCTCTTTTCCCTCTCCTCCTCTCTCTCTTGTGGGAAGGTATAAATACCCATCCATTTCTCACTTAGAGAGGGTTGGATTTTCTCTCTCTAGACTCTCACTCCTAAAAACGCCACCTAGCTCCTCACGAACTAGGTCCATTAAGGCACTTCACGGACTGACTTAGGCATCGGAGAGGGTTCCCTCGGACGACCTCCGAGGCCCTGTGCGTTACTTGTGCAGGGAGCAGGCTCAATCCGCCGGGAAGGTCCGACCCGTGGAGTAAGAAGAAGGAGAGAATTGAGAACTCAATCAAACAATATTCGAACAACTAAAACCCGAATTTGCAGTCGGGTTAATTGTTTCCTCGACCGGAACAGTAAGTATTAAATTTTTGTTTTTCTTTATCGATATTTTGTATATACGACATTGGGATCCGAAAATATATACACGGAGTATAAAAAAAAATATACTCCATTAGCCAAATCATTAACATGTCTTACGATGAAAAAATTACGGTATACTGCGACTCTGCGAGTAATAACTTACTACCTCCGTTTCTTATGTTTCTTCCCGTATTCCTTTTAGGGTCGTTTTTGTTTTGTTTCTCTCATTTCTACTCTTTCTTTTTTGTTCATCATATTTTACCTTTTTGTTTTATAAGGTCTATAACTTATTATATTCATTGTGAGTAGTATTTTAATGAAAGACAAACAAATAGAATCGATGAGATACTAGTAATTCCCTATTATACTAAAAGGATAGAGGGAACTAGAAAAAAGATGATGTGTCGCTTCCTCCTTCATCCATTTTCCTGCCTAATACTATCACTACTATATAATGGGCCATTTAAACAATGGATCACCTAAACAATGAAAAAAAAATGTAAATCTCATATAGCTCATGTGAGACCCAATGTGAAATGTAAATCTTATATGAGGCCGAATGGAACATAAGTGTGTTCTTCACTCAAAACTTCTCGATTGGATAAACGATGGTCATCACAACTTTATTCGATATCCAACGTTATAAATATACGACCTTCTAAAAATACTTTCTTCGAATGATCGACACCTATCCTTAACAATACACGATACTTTTTATTAAAAATAGTCATTAAAATAATACGGAGTATATTTCAAACTCAAACTTATTTTGAATAATACATACTCAATACATAATAAAACCTAATTATGACCACCTATATAAACCTCATATCTCAAAAATCGTGCAATTGATAATTACAGATATCTCATCTATTAAAAGTAACAAACTAAATTTCTAGTATACAATTTCCTTCTTCCTCCTCCCTAAAAATCCTAGTCTCCAAAAAAAATAAAAAAAATTGGGGATTCCGCCATTAATTGGTGGTAAGCCCCCCTAATTTTAATTAATTACATATAATTTTAGTATTCGTAACAGTATTAGTATTATAGTTTTAATAATTGTCCTCTCCTTTTGGAGAGTTACGTCCCCATCAATTGATGGATTTCGCTCTCTCTTTTAGGAGAGATGTTCAATCGTCTATGATAGCAGAGAGGACGCGGAAGATTAGTACCACAATCGTTCTTTATATAGTGTCTCAAATTATGTCAGATTGGCGGATACAATCTATAAAGTTTGATGGAATCGATTCTGTTCAAAACATTGGAAGATCCGAAGACCCTCTTGTGAAAAGTTGTAGTATAATTAAACAGCGATATATTGAAAGAGGATGTGCAGAAGCGGAGTTCAAAATCATAGCGAGAGATCTTTGTTTTAACGAGAATTTATTTTACTCAAATTTTATAGTATTGTATCCTTTTAATTTCGATATATTTTGTAGATGTCGTACGACTTTTTATTAATGAAATGATCTTTTCGCTCAAAAAAAAAAAACTAAATTTCTAGTATTTTAACAACTTTTTTATTCAAAGTAAAAAAAATGGAAAAAACGAGGGATACTATTTTTAAAATAAGAGTAGGAGTAGGACTAGTGCAATTTTTTGTGTTTTAAACTGATGCGATTTTGCGTAGTTACTTGTGTGATGTACACGAGATAATTTGAAGCAAGGTGGACAAATAATATACTCGTAAATCGTACGAAACTTGCACATGACTGCAGACTATTCATGCAACCGTATTTGTTTGTTTGGATGGATGGGCCCGCAAAGTGAGTGACAATCTCTATTCTGTGTTCTGTGATTGGTGCCGACGAGGGGGGATGGCCCACCCAATTCAATGAATTATTATTATTATTAATGGGCTGTCATGGGAATATTACACTCAATTATTTCCCGACTTAACTTTTGACATGTACGAGGGAGGGAGTGAGGTATATTCATCGTAATTTTCTAACCGATAAAATATTTATCCATTTTGATATTATGAGAAATAAAAGTACGGTTATTACGTTTATTTTATTTTAACTAATTAATAATATTAGATCTGTTATAATAATATTACAACGGATAACCTTTCCATTAAGGGTTAGTGAGGCATTCACCTATATAATTTCTTCTAATCTCCACGTAACTAACTAACACCTCCTTCTTCATCATATAATTAATAATGGCCTTAATTGTCACTGCCTAATCCACGTGTTACTCTATACCTTTCTCTACACCCTAATCCACTATGTTTCCTTCAAATCTTCAACTAACTTATCTCTCAATCTTTAATGACGCATCATATCTTCTTCTTTAATTTTTACTAAGTTTTTTTTGTTTAAACAAAACACGTCCTTGCAGAATAAGATTTATTTAAATTTTTTATAATAATAACTTTAATATAAAATTGAGATCGATATGAAAAATTATACGAAGTAATAAAATTAAAATTACGTGGATCATAAATCACTTTAACCCACTACAATAAGGTCAGGTAATAATAAGCTTAATTGGTACACGTAGGTCTCTAAAACATGAAGTTTCAAACTTTTAATTTCACTCTTATCCAAGGTCACAACATGACTTTCAGTCTTGAATTTCTCAAATTCATTCGACGACCCTATATTTAATTTAAACAATTAATTAATAAAACAAAACACTATAGTTATGAGTATGAGTATATAAGGAAAACAATTAGCAATATTAAAAAAGGAAATAAATTAAAATAAAGGTGGACCACCTAGCTAAGCTATCTACTCAATTTTGATCACAGAGAAGCTCCTCCAATAAGCTACTCACTATATACACCACTACAATTCATACAGATACAGGTGTCTGTGTATATATATATATATATAACCCAAGCTGTGGTGTTTACTCTTTATTACTTACATCCATTTGATTAAAAAGTAGTAAATGAAGATGGAGTACCTAAGGATGAAGACACAAGATGCAGCTAAAAATGGTGAGATCATGAACAATGACTGGAATGAAGTTACTACTGCTGTCCACAAACTTGCCTCTCACACCCTCAAGTTTGCTGGTTTGGGTCTCTTCACTATTTTCTTCCAATGGCTTGCTGCCATTTCTGCCATGTATCTTACTCCCTCCTCTCTTTTTCTCTATTTATTTGCTTATGTTTCTACTCTTCTGCTCTCGGGTTGACTCCTCGAGATGCAGATGTCAGCTAGTTTAGATGGTAACGTCCTATGTATTCCGTAATTCTCTGTTTCTTCATAACATGTTCTAGTTTCCAACATACTCACACTTTGTGAATTGTGATTGCAGTTGTTTGCTGGTACTGGACAAAACAAACTGGAAGACCAATATTCTGACAGGACTGTTGGTGCCTTACATATTTTTCAGTCTTCCTGACTTGATTTTCTCCTTCTTCAGGTCACGACCTTCGTCGATCAATCTGCATATCCCTCCTACTTATGAATCTCTATTCTTTATACTAGGAGATACTGTACTAACTTTGTTTCTTGATGCAGGGGAGAGATTGGGATGTGGATTGCGTTCGTGACTGTAATATTGCGCGTTTTCTTCCCTAAGAAATTCCCTGGTATACACTCGCTACTTGATTTCATACATGTTGTTACTCAAAACATTCCTATATTTTTTTCTGTGACTGTTGAGATTAAGGTTGAAATTGGGTGGATGCAGATTGGCTGGAGTTGCCAGGAGCAGTGATACTGATCATAGTGGTGGCACCTAGTTTGATAGCCGAGTCAGCCCGTGGTACCTGGATAGGGGCGGCTATCTGTCTGGCGATAGGGGGTTACTTGCTGCAAGAACACATTCGAGCATCGGGTGGTTTCAGGAATTCATTCACCAAAGCAAATGGGGTGTCGAACTCAGTGGGAATACTTCTTCTGTTTGTATATCCAGTATGGGATCTTATCAACAGCTTCATTTAGATGAGAGTTTGTCCACAATATTGCCTTGTTGATGTTGATGTTGTCTGTATTCCCTAAATCATTGTTTGTTTACGATTCTTGTATCTTTTTTGATGTGTAATAATTCTCCAGTCGGTCGAATATTAGCATCTATTGTAGTCTTTCTTATAAGAGCTTACTGTAATTGGGTTTGAAAGTTCGCATTGTTTAGCTCGATTGATGCTATTATCATCATAGTCGTCTACATTTCAATGCAAAATCCAGGAAGCCCCAACATTACAGATCCACAGCTCATTTTGTTGGACATGTCTCCTCTGACAACAGGCAATATATCAAATTGAAGGGTAAGGAAAGTGAAGTTGTCAATTCCTTATTTCCCTTTATTTGTGTTAGTTTGACAAACCCAGCATTCATTCTCCCCCACTCTTACCCTCAGACTCCTCTATTTCCTCACCCCTCCAATGAAACGGATTCTCTTTACCTTCAAACCCAGCCTTCAACATCTTACCACTACCAAAGACAACTTGAGACACAGACCACGACAACCTCCTCGATCGCAGTCCCATCATTGACCCATTCATCCTCGTCCATGTCTTCAACACCCATCACAAGTGCCACGACCTACCACCTGTCACACCACTGGAAATCCCCATCCCACTTGTGCCGCCGATGCCTCACCCACCGTGGTCCTCTTCTATTACGAAATCCCCTTACCACCACCAAAACAACCACCATATGGCCTGAAAATCACACCACTACAACATCTCTCTCTCACCCCCTAAAGATACCAAACATGTTTTTCGGGGTTGGAAAGGACATTCCGGTGGTGAGGGAGAGTTATTCGTCTTTGTGATGGTGGTTGGATAAGTTTCAAGATAGAGGAGCGACAACGCCGACAAGGATAGAACGTTGGCATTGGCAGCAGTTGAGGGTGAATGTGGGAGGTGGTCATGGCTGTTGATGGTGGAGGATAAATGTGTGGTTATTTGGATTAGGGAGGGATTCCCCCTTTTGAACTCCATTCACTTATCCTTAAATGGACCAAACGTTCCCTCGAAAAGGTAGATCTTCCACTTTTATTGTACAAGGGCACGGGGACGTGATAAATAGAGATGAACACACTTTTAACTGATGCAATCAGTAGATTGGGGATCCTGTTTTACAAATAAATGAACATAAGAAATCAAAGGCGCACATAAATTTGTGTGGTGTATGTGATAATCAAATGCACCCATACATGTCAATAAATTTAGCTACTAATTTGATGTAAGAAACACAGTAGTGTATCCAGGTTTTATTTTCCCAGCCGCATATCTTTAGCTGCTACAAACTGGTTAATCTTGAAAAATCCCGATTAAAACCGTTTCATCCTTGAAATACCTGGCACTCTAGGAAATCAGAATTCAGTCTTGTTTCTTCCAAAAATCAAAATATTCCTCATTTTTCTGTATATACCTTTCCGCATCTCATCATCACGACCTTCAACGAGCAAGCTCATTATACATTTCGCTGTAGTTCACCAACACATCCACTCTGACACTTTAGTCTATCTGAAAGCATGATTGTAACAAATACTTCATGTGTCTCTTCAAACTCCAACTTCCCAAAGTTCTAGGCATTGCAACAAAAGACTACTAACTGGACATCACGATCCTTCTATTTTGTTTTTTTGTTTTTTTTTCACTACTGCAATTTGATAACTGTACTTGCACTAGTACAAACAGTCAATCCCAGTTACCTAAGCACTTTGTTGGATGGTTGCCCCCGGTCCGTATATCAAACGACATCGGTCAATAAATGAGCTAACGAGTCGAGTAACCACCTCTTTGAAAAACATCGATGCAACCTGTTTGATACAAGACATACCCGCGTCAGTTGTCATGAAAATGCTTCAAAGCTTTAAGAAATGCAGCTGACCTATGTTTATAGACACAAATTCCCTCACTTAAACCCATAAGGAAGCATTTGGGAACTTATACTTCATTTCAAATGATCATTGTGAAATTAGAAAAGTGAAATGATAAATTTTACAATGACATGGGTTAGAGGTGGTATTTGGAAATGAGCTTTTTACCAAGGGTTAGGATTTAGTTCGATTTGCCAAAATTTCAAATCCAAATTCACCTTGTCTCCCAAACAAAGTATTTGGGTCAAATCCAAATTTCAAAATGAAAGCCTTGTTCCCAAACGGACAATAAGTGATTTTTCGATTAGTTATATCTTTGCTTTTTACAAGGTAAAAAATATATCCCGAAGAGTAAAACGAAGGGAGGTGCATTACCTGCCGGTAGAGGGGAGAGCGGAACTTGAAATCAACCAAAAAGTAAACACTGCAAGTCTCTGGAGTTGGCCCTGGACTGAATTCCCACACGTTGATCAAATGCTCAAAAAGGTTGCTCTCAGAAGCAGTAGTCTGGAGTATATGAGAAAATGCAGAACATGTGAAATTGTTAAGAAAATATAAAACACGTGAAATTGTTAAAGAGTTAAGCAGAAGTTGAACTATAAGCATAAGTTGAAATATAAAATACTTGAACTATAAGCATAAACTGACAGTATCTAGTAGAGCATAATATCTCGTGTTAGCGGCTGATAAACATTATTCATCAATACACTAGGTATACAAATTAAAGACTCTAAAAGATGTATGAAAGACTGAGGCAAATAAAAATGCACCTTGATCATCTTTGGCTTCTCTAGCACCACATGTGAAACATAACTCTCAATAAGAAACTTAAACCCAATCTGTAACTCAGCATCAAATGTTCCATCAGGATAACGACGGAGTATATCTGATCTTTGACACCAAGGTAAGAAATCTTCATACAAATCTACAGCCGCAACGACCGCATATATCTGCTCTGGAGAGTATCTGTGTAAATAAATTCTAAAACTTAAGCTCAAATGAAGGAAATATCAACTCCACGCATATTGTAACCTACGTTATCTCAGAGACACGTTGCCAAATTCAACTTCCAGACAACAAATGAATCTATATAACAGTGAAGAACTCTAAAAAAAAATCTTCCTTCATAGGTACCGGAAATGATAGTTAAAAGATTTGAGCGATGTAGAAGAAACAATCAGCAAATGAAAAATTGTCCTCAAAGGAAGGCCCACAATGCCAACAGCGAACTGCACGAGATTGGGGATACAAAAGGATAAACATGATGCACTCGTAAAATGACGATGTCAAAGGTAGAGGAGGGGAATAGAAAGGAACATAGGCGAAGTATGGGATTCCTTTTTTCCCTCGAAATCTCTCTGTCATCAAAGAGCGAGGGAAAATCGATCCCACCTATTTCCTCAAAATCCTCCTATCCAAAGTTCTTCTGTGATTCAATCTCGATTTCATGGCGAATAATAGATCAACATGTTTGAAATCAAAGCTCCTGTTATTAGTTCAATCTCAACTGCTTAACAACTTAAGCTATAACAAATGTAACCTATATAATCCCTCTTTCAGCTCCTTCAAGCACAATTAATCAAATCAAACTAGACCTATAAACGTAGAACACCACCTTAATTCCAAAATAAGTTTGCGCCGGCTAACATGAATCATCATCCAAGAGACAAAATGCGTCGAAAAATGAGCTAAAAATGAAAACAATCAAAACGATAAAAAAAAGAGATAGTAAATTCCTTTAACTCACCCAATAACAATTCGTTCTTCATGTACTTTAGAAAGAGCACTGCCTTCTTCACCATCCCCACAACCCAAAAACCATCTCTTCTGCAATTTCTCACCACGCCATACATTGTTGTTCACGTAATCGCCATTACATTTTCTACTGAATTGCGATGATGAAGGATTATAAGAACCAATCCCAGCAATGCTGCTCAAACATCGAATTGTAAATTGATTCCCGATTTCGCCGGCATGTAAATCAGCAAAATTCCGCTGCCGAATGAAAGGTCTCGTATCAGCTTTTCCGATTAATCTGCTTCTTGCAATCGCCTTCAATGTCGTCAGAGATCGCGGCATCATAATTAAACAAATGCGTACCAAAAAAAATTGATTGGAAATGAATTAAAAGGAATTTCGAAAACAGATACTCCTATCTCAGAAATATAGATCGAAAGATGAAGGTTGAGATGAGGTTGATGAATGGCGCAATGATGGAGATGAAGGAGGGAATTGCAATTGGAATTGCAGATTATAGATAGCAAACCCTAACAAGTATGGAAGAGTAGGTGGTGCATATATTGGGGAAAATACGCTTATTATTTGACGCCCTTTTCCGAGGTTTCAAGCCACCTTTTTTGCATGAGTAGACGTCTCGTGACGGTGTCAACCCCGTTATAAAATGGTATGCACCGAAGATCTATTGTTTAGGATAGTTCCGTCTTAGTCACTAGAGGAGCAAAATAGTAAATGGAGTTTCTAAACAAACTGGTCTCCCTTGCAATGGATATAACTGTCATAAATTGATGCCTATCAAATGACGTCATAGGGTTAAATAAGACAAACCTAAAGAGTAACAAAATGTTGTCTTAATCTAACCAATTGTGTATTATTTGACTTGTTACAAATTTATGACGGATATGTTCGTAACAAACAAAAATCTGTCTTCCTAAGTTCGTAGAAGAGTACTTTGTTTCATCTGTGGTGATGATATTGAGATTGTGGCTTGATGCCTATTTTGAGAAGTTAGAGAGGACTCGTTGGGCATGATTGATCTCGGGATCTCCCTAATTTCTCTTCCTACGGGTGTGCACACTCAAAATGATCGGCCGTTGTGATGTGGAGTTGTGGCGATGTTATGAAGTGGTGGTGTTAGGTTGGTAATGATGTGGAGCTGTTGTTGGTGATACTAATTGTGTCGGGTTGCATCGTGTTATTTGATTCAACATCGTACTATCCTAAATTATGTTACATACTTTTCTAACTCTTTTATGAAAGTCTTGTACTCCGTATGTGTTGTATTGTGTGTCTTAATTGTCCATCTAATTTCCTTAGTGGACCTATGATGATCCAATTGAATTTTCGATCTTCTCATGAGTAGTACTAATTTCCAGATTGATGCTAGTATGCTGATTGTGTTCTGGTTGATCGTACGGGAAGAGTGTGCTTAGTTATGACATTGGGTCAGACCTCACTCACGTGTTATATTCATGTTCTACTGTATTTCCAATGCTAAAAGTTGAGTGCAAGCAGAGTGAAATTAACACAAAACGCCTCAAATAGATATAAATGTATTAATGTTGTTGGTATACAGAGACTGGAAAAGTGCAACTGTTTTGTTTTGTTACATATAGGGGTGTCTACAGTTGACGAAATCACTCGACTTTAACATCATGACTAACTCGCCATGTCATGCTCGTGACCCCTTCGCTTCATTGTACATCTCATCGATGCACTCCTGCAAATTCCGTACAAAAGCAGATATCAGAAACACAAGAATAGAATAGTGATGCTCGATTTTTGATCCCAACGAGAACGAACATACCTTGTAGTATTTGAGCAGGTGGGGTCTTTTCAGTTTAAATGTAGGCGTCATCAGATCCCTCTCCAGATCAAAAGGATTGGGCTCAAGTTCAATGACCCGCAACATCTCAAAACCTCGAAGCTGAACACATTGAGCAAGTCAGAATGGAACAATAATGAAAGTCAAAACCATTTTTGCAGGAAAGAAGTTGCAGGCTGAATTACACACATTGTGTTGTTTGCCAGTTCTATTGAGCTCTTCCATCAAGTAATTCTTTGCCTTGGGACTTCTGCAAAGTGTTTTGAAGTCTCCGGTCTCTTGATTACTAGCCGCCCAGTCTTCCAGTGCCTTTCTTTCGGGGACAACCACAGCCACTAGAAATGACTCGAAACTATTTCCGTACACCCAAATCTGAGTCCAGTTAACCAATTCAAAGCGTAATCAATACTGTACATCCTATTTACTACTGTGAATTGAGAAGGAAATATTGACTATAAGCTGAACTTACAGATGTTATTAGGGGACACCGTGAGTATACACTCTCAATGTTCTCAACAGCAACATATTCCCCTTGAGACAGCTTGAATATGTTTTTCTTCCTGTCAATGATTTTCATGGAACCGTCAGGCTGCCATTCTCCAACGTCACCTGAATAGTAACATTACACACATTTCACATGTGTATTAGGATAAAAGTTTCACAAAGTTTTATGAAGTTTATAGGGAAGAAAAGATGGCTAAATCAATAGGACAGATGAAACACCATTGGGTGCCATCGCACAAAAAGAATAACCAAAAAACAGAAAGGGACGGAAGCTGACTGCATGATAATAAACTACTAACGCTGCAAGTTACTGTAATTCAGCTTTATGTTACCTGTATGAAACCATCCATCCACATAAACTTCATCAGTCAAATCTTGTCTTTTGTGATAACCCGAGAACAATGTTTTTCCTCTCAGACAAATTTCGCCACGTGGTATGTTTGACAATGCATCATAGCCCATCTCTGGAACTGACTCCAATCTCGCTTCTATGGTAGTCATAGGCACACCGACTGTGCTAACCATTGAGTACACATCGACGAATGATGTGAAACATCCTCCACAACTTTCAGTGAGACCTATACATTGATATGGAATAGGCTTATGCTTTAGATATAGACAAACAAAATTGTTATATTTTCATAAGCTGTGATGTGGCAAAATGTTATATATGGCCGAGTTTTGTAATCTAAGGGAAGAAACCCAAAAAGTTTTGTAAACTGAGTTTTGTATTGATTCAAATTTTAACTTGAGAAACTGCGAGAATCTGAATCGAATAGCTATCCAAAAAAAATCTTAAGTCATGTGTATTAACATTGAGATGAACACTGATTCGCTTGAAAGATTTCAGGACTTACCATATCCTTGTGTTAAGGGACAGCCGCAAGTAACTCTCAAGAATTCTTCTACGTGACGTGGCAAGGGTGCACCCCCTGAGAATATGAGTCGCACACGTCCTCCGAAGCTTTCTTTAATCTGTGCAGTTAAGATATGGATGAATAAACTGATGTTCACAGAATCGAAGGATAAGCAACTGAAGAAGTTAGGTACATACAAGAAGAATTCAAACCTTACTGAAAACAATTTTGTCTAGAAGCGGGGCTGCTTCATTTTGTGGTAATCCCTTCTCCATATTCCTCAGCTTACTGTTTTGCGGTTAATTGAACAGATATATGATATAATGAAGCAAGAACATGAAGCATATTGACATGTCGAAAAAGAGATACGAGCATACTAGTTATAGGCAAAATCAAATAACCCCTTTCTGAGTGAACCACTTGATGAAATCTTACTCAATATACCTGCACAAGCCAAACAAATGAAGACAAATGAGAGATCCATATGTATCACTATTGGAAAGTGAAGCTTGTTTTTTTGTTAATGTAGGAGTAGAAACTAACCGGAATACAAACGGTCAAAAACTCTTGGAACTCCACAGAATATAGTTGGCTTCAATTCATGCAGGTCCTCCAACATATACCTCACATCCTGTAAGTCAGATACAGTGGTGTGGAGAGAACTGTATTAGCTGAAATCCTGAGATCTGAAGTCTCAACGGGCTTACAAAAAAGAATAAGCTATGGCACAAGGACTTACTCCCTGCCAAAATCCTATACAAGATCCCTTGGAGATGCAAAATGTTTCCATTATCTGGTCAAATATGTGAGCCAATGGAAGAAAGGAGAAGTATACATCATCTTCTGCAGCCTGCAGTAAGAATATATAGTTATACGCCGTAGTTTAAAAATAATCGTATTGGGAGTACCGTAAAGCGTTGCCATTTCCAGCCAAGTACGAGAGCAATGTCGTTGCATTAATAGTGGGAGAATGACTTATACCGTTCTATCTGTCGCTTCCAGTAGGTAATCCATTGAATAAACCTCGGCAAGGAAAGCTTCATTTTGTAAAATCACCCCCTTTGGTTCACCCATTGTGCCACTTGTGTACATTATTGTGCAGATGTTGCTCTTTTGTTTTGAAGGAAATTCACCATCTGTAGTTCCCTGGAATAACGGAGAAGGAAAAAAATTCAAATGATCACTAGTCACACAGTTCAGGTGAAAGAAGCTTTCTGAAGCTATCCATAGCCGCAAGAAATATACTGTGAATCTGTGATGCCCCACCTTATTGAATTTATTTCTTTTCGATATAACCGTATCCCTAAAAAAACTGATTTAGCTGGAACAACTGTTTTACCGTTTGCATATATTCTTGCCAGGAGAAGCAAGACAAGCCAGCATCTTCAGCTTCCTTCCTTTGTGTGCTAGAAATATCACCAAAACTGACGATTGCTGAGATAAGTACAAAACTTATTTCAGTTTCTATGTGGCACTAGAACATAGTTTGAATGACAATATACTTAAACGGATCAATATTCTTCAGTTTACCTACTTTTAAGACTATCACACTTAGTTAAGCAAGCCAGCATCTGTACAAGCACCAAAAGTAGGGCTCAGTTGGCTAACGAAATTGGATAATGATGTGCATTGTTGGAGTTCGGAATAAGTGAATGAAGATCTTACAGCTGGTATCTTCTTCTCCTGAACGAAAGCAATGGAGATTTCAGCATGGTTAACTATGAACTCAACTGCATTGGCACCTGCATATAATATTCACCGCATTGTCATGTATCCATTGCCTAATTTGTCGAAACAACAACTAACATTGGAACAAAGACGAGGAAAGAGATAGCATACCAAGTGTATCATACAGAGGCACGTAACACACTCCTTGGCTGTTACAAGCCTGGAAAATTGGACAGCTTATTACTATGTAAGTCTACTTTATTGCCTACCCACACTAGGAAGGAAACAACAGATGTAAAAACTAGCTTCAATTCACCATTCGTGTCATGAAACAACTCACAGACAGGAACGAATTATTCGGGATAGAGTAAAATGGAAAGAGACTCAAAAATAGCATTCTGCGGAGGGTAAGTACGAGTCTAAGTGCACGCGTATTACAACGCACGCCAAAGTAACAGACTTTTTTTTACAAAACTACCTCCATAGCAATGATCCACTCTGGAGAATTGACCCCATAAATTCCACATCGACCGCCCTACAAACACAAAAAGATGCAAAGTTTTCTCAAGGTCAGTATCCTCAAACTCGCAACAGCGACAACATACAACACATGATAGTTGTTTTAGACTAACATACAACACATTCACAGTTTCGATCTTTTTTAATGCGAATATCAGGCACACTAACATACAGTGACAGAAGCAGAATGTGTAGTTAGACAGACAGGATCATTCAGCAATTAAAATCAAACTGATAAAATGCAGTATGATTGCAGGAAGAAGGAGAAGAAGAGTGGAATGAAACTCACAGGATTAACACCAGATTTTCTGATAGCAGACCCGATTTTAACAGCAGAATCATAGACCTCTTTGTATGTCAGCCATTCATATGGACCAGCCTAAAACAATTCAGCATCAAGTAATCGGATTTATATTCTAGAATTTCAGCGATCGAGTAGCCAAACAGAAGATACTAGAGATAAACCTTTTTGTCAATGATTTGGCGACGACCCAGCATTGGATTACGTGGGAATTTCTCCACTGATTTGCTGCAATCATATTAATCCACAAATTAATCATCCATTTCGATCTGTTTCCATTTTGTTGTTGAACAACTATTATCATTTCTTTGAACTGCAATTCAAAAAACGTTGCCCTCTAACAGACAACACTCATAGTCTCATACGTTGTCCCTCCATTTTCCTTTTTCTTTTCTTCCTAGTGCCAGTTGTTAAGACGGAACTGTCAAGAGTCGAGACGCATTTTACACCGTTAATATCTTTCATTTTACATTAACAAATATTATAAGTATACCTTTTGAATTTGAAGGGAGACTAATTTACAAAATCTTTAAAAATAGTCTCTCAATAACATTAGTAGATGACCTCATACATAATTTAGAGAGATACGAGTACTTATTTAACATTTAGTATTTTCTTTGTTATATCTCACGCTAATAGAAAAATGGTTTCTAAATAATTTACGCTTCAAAATGTAGTGTCATGTGATATCATCCAACATTACAATTAATCCTCCACATTCAACAATATACTTTAATCCATGATCACGTACCTCAACTGATAAGCGGTTGATATAACGCGATCTTCCTAATAAAACTCGACTAAATCGGACATTAAATAAACCAAGGCCTAACTACTTGTCCAATAACACTGCTGGAGTGCTACTCTGATCACCGGCCACTCTCTAGCCATTTTATTTTTGTCTTTATCTATCTTATTTGAAAACAATACTTCATCTGTTTTCCATTTAAGATGGAAAATCAGTTTTAAATAAGAATTTGCGTCGACCAATTCTAGTAATAACTGCAGCATTTAGATGATACAGAGTAGATCGAAAGATGAAAGAGAAGAATGAATACCTGAAGAGGTCCCAAGGAGAGTGTAATCCGTGAGGGACACCAGTGAGGCCATCTTTGGCATAAACACAGCGGTACACTGGCCCGGCTGACGGCCTCTCCCCGGTCGCTTCCCTTGCTTCCCCCACTTTTACTGTGTATGCTGCTGCCATCTTTACTTTACTTAATTTCCTCTATCTATCAAAATATAATGTACGTATGTAAGTATGTAATAATGTGACGGTAATAAGGCGGATATATCTATAATAAGGCCGCTAGCTTTCTAGGTTGAATAGTACGTAGTGTAGAAGCATGCATGCATACACAATCTGACGTACGTTAAGAACTTAAAATCAGATGATGAAGAAAAGGAGATACGGAGTATATCATACCTAGACTAGAACTCTAGAAGGCCGAATGCAAATTGAAGTGGTAGTGGCATTCAGTGTTGAAGTGATCTGATCTGAGGCGATGGAAATGGGAGGTAGTTGAGGTGAGTAATAGCAATAAATTTAGTAGCACAATTTTATGGTTGAGCGATCCAGCTGCATTTATTTGCATTGCTGTTGCACCATACCCTCATTATTATTATGTGTTGTACAAGGATAGATAAAACCAAGTTTCAGACAAAGTCCATGTCCAACTCAAGTATTTCACATTACACCAGTACGTGTTAAGTTTAAGCTGAGGTAGTACCGTATGTATGTTTTAATTGGGTATGTATGTTAAGTATGTTAAGTTTAAGCTAAGTATGTATGTTGTATGTATGTTAAGTTTAAGCTGAGGTAGTATTTCACATTACACAAGGAGTATGATTTTTTATTGGGTTGGTTCTACTCAATAACTCTATATACGTAAGTAAGATTATACTCCGTATTCTTGATGGGGACCTGATCCCTAGTCAGATCACGACTTTAGTCTGAATCAACTAGCAAGATTCATTTGAGGGTGTCGAAATGTGGTAAACCAACGTCGTCGAAAATAACTAGTCCTGCAAACGCAATGTGTAATCGTTATTTGGTCTTGGATTGAACATGGTACCTTGTGAAGCGCCCCCAGACATGTGGTATAAAAATTGGAAGAAAATGAAACATTGTCCTATCCGACCTCCCGAACGACTCAATTTAAGTGTATAATATACGGTTTTTGGAGATTTGGGGGTCAGGAATAGGAATGGCCGAAAAACGCACGGCGTGATCATTGGCTCCGATGATATGCCCACACAAAATTTGACCAGCAACGAAAACTAGTTGAGAGTGCCGGTGTGATAAACCAACGTCGGTACGTAGAAAATCGATTAGTCGTGCAAATGTGACATGTAGTCGTTGTTTGTGTTTGAAATCTGATAGGGTACCTTCTGAATAGCCCCGAAACACGTGATATAAAATCGATAAAAAATGAAACATTGTCATGTGTGATCTTCAGAACGGCTCAAAATAAAATGTATATATACGGAGTACTACTATAAGTTACGGAATACTTCCTTCCTTCATTCCTTCAACAACTTCACAGATAAAGAAATTAAAGATGTGTATCGTGTATCAACTCACTACGACATTACCAGGCAAGAACTAACTATGAAGAGAGCAAACACAAAAAAACAGAATTTATTCATACTCATTATAATTGGAGTATATATATCACTACACTACATGTAACATTCTGTTACCAAACTAAACATCATCACCATTTATTTATAGTCTTATAGAGAGAAAATGAAAGATGGAAGAGGGGCACTATCGACTACTACAGTGGTATACTAGATACTCCGTATAATCTAACCTTTATCCTTAACCCAGTACAACCAATAATGTTCGATTAAGAAGAAGAGACTATATTCAAACATAGTTATGTCCCAACACACTGTATCAAAGTGTGTTCCCTTTGATTCACTTACCTGTAACATTCACTTACATGTAACATTCTGTTACCAAACTAAACATCATCACCATTTATTTATAGTCTTATAGAGAGAAAATGAAAGATGGAAGAGGGGCACTATCGACTACTACAGTGGTATACTAGATACTCCGTATAATCTAACCTTTATCCTTAACCCAGTACAACCAATAATGTTCGATTAAGAAGAAGAGACTATATTCAAACATAGTTATGTCCCAACACACTGTATCAAAGTGTGTTCCCTTTGATTCACTTACCAACATCACACCTATGCTACGTACACGGTACACCTTATAAATCCCGACTCCAGGCCTCAGCGATCAGCATCATACATACCCTCATATGATTCGGACCAAATTCATAAAGATCGGACGTTCCATGTCTAGAAATAGCTCGACCCAAAAGTAATATGTCCTTCGAGTTTCTATTTCTTTTTGTAACTGAATTTGATCATTTTTCCTATTTCATTATTAGGCTATCAAGTAATTCAACCGAGTATGGAGTATAATCCAACTACTAAACTAAACTGATCCAAGTAAGTAACCCATTAATCTCTCTTTATCCGTCTATCACTCCCTACTATGAGCAGTAGAGTATACTACTTTACAATGAGTCGTCGACGTCAATGCATTAAACGCAAACTGGACAACCTCCAATTAATTACCCTCCCTCTATTAATTACTCCCTTCTCCCTTTTCTCTCCCTCTCTGCTCCTTTGCATTTAAGCCCCTGTACCCTCATGTCGTCTGCCCTCTTCCCCACCTCATTTAATCCAATCCCCGCATCCTCCTCCCACGTGTTCCTTCCCCTTCCGCCGCCCTGAGCCACCGCGCTCGCCACCTCATTATCAGCTATTTGTGACAAAGGTATCTGTCACTTTGTTATAACGGGTCAAATATTACCAATTTACATAGAAAAGGCGATCATTGTTTTTCTAGTCTTTTTCTATGTAAATGGATCGTATTCAACTGTTAGAAAATGACGGATAACTCCCGTCACAAACCAGAATTTGTGTTACATTATATCCCGTAACTTAGTCTGATTACGTCACCTGGCCTATCGTCTTCCGTACCTCTCTGGTGATATCAGCGCTTCGGGATCCCCCATCCTCATTCGACTCGACGTATAACCTGACGTCCTCCACGAAGTTCCGCCACCGCCGTACCTCCAACTCGACGCCGACTCCGACATCGGAAATTTGTTCCGCCGCCGGAAAAACGCCGGGGATTTCGTCGTCGGGAAGACTCTCCACGACGAAGGCCTTTTCATCCAGAAGCTTCGCCGTCGTTGGCGATCGTGTCGGTGACGATACGGCGTGGTGGCGGCGCCTAAGAATAACCTCTCAGACGGGAACAGGCTTCGTTCGAACCCAAACGAGTAAGACCGCTTCAACAGTAGGTCGATGTCACGACGATCCTCCGACTGAATTCCTCGTCTCGCTGGCGAAGGGGAGACGAGGAATTCAGTCGTGGCCGGCTGGATTTCGCCGGAAATTTGCTCGGGTAATGGCGCCAAAAAGACGTTGTTGTCAAAAGAGGGACGAATCCTGGCGGACATGAGAGGAATCATGGGAGAACGAGGGGTGAAGAAGTCGTTGGCGCGGCAAATAGGACAGGTGGCGTGGGCGCGAAGCCAGACGTCGATGCAGTCGACATGAAAGGAGTGAGAGCAGTGCGGAAGAATCCTGACGTAATCACCGTCTTCGAACTCGAGCAAACAAACAGCGCAATCGTCGAATAAATCGAGCTTGGATGATTTGTAGGTGGTTAAAGGGATGGTGTTAATGAGGGAGTCGTGGAGGCCGTAGTAAGGGGAGTAAACATAGTATCCTCCTCCGATTCCATCGGAGGAGTCGTAAGGGGGAGGAAGGGAGTCGGTGTCGAAGGAAGGAGTGCAGCGCCAGGTACGGTAGCGTTGGAGGAGGCGGCGGAGAGGGGGGAGGAGGTGATGGGATAGGAAGCGGGAGTAGGCGATGAGGAGGAATGCTGCGGCAGCTATGATGACCATGGCTAGTAAGGGCGGGCTGAGGTCGATGGATTGTCGAGGTTGATAGAGTTGGTTTGGCGAGGTTGGAGATTGTTCGACCCATGTCGGGTTATCAGGGGAGGGGGAGGGGGAAGGAGAAGGGGTTTCCATTAGCATTAGGCAGAGTGAGTGTGAGTGTGAGTGTGGTTGATTAGTGTTGGTGGGAGTTGGGCCATGGGGGATTAATTTGGGGGGAGTGGAAGTGAGGGGAGAAGGGAGAAAAGTAAAGGAGGTGTGGAAGCTGGGAAATAATAAAGGGAGATAGTAACTTATGTGGACAGTGGGGTGGAGGCTCACCACTTTGAGGAGTTGAGGTGAGGTCTTGGAATTGAAGGGTTGACCTTCGCCGTGTACTTAAGCTGCCTACTTGCCTGCTGTCTAGTGTGTCTACTGCGTCTGCTGACTGAATGACTGCTGACTCGACTAAACCATTACTCCTTGTCATCTATTCGTCTCCAAATGCCTCTTTTCTTTTCTACCGCCTGTTTTTCTTTGCTACTCTCACCTCCCAGTTCCCACGACTCACCTGCATCCTCAAATTTAATCCAAAATTCATAAATGTTACTCATAAACTAGCTTAGATTCGTAAATTCACGAGAAGTGGTACTCATGTTGTAGAGTTTGATCGTAGTTAACATTATAATCACCCTTGTAATTTCCTGTATAATGAAAAGAGTAAATGACGGAGTAGTTGGTTAGATTTGATCGGTCTAATATAATCGAAGTTTGAGGGACTCAAATCAAATGCAACCTAGCTAGTTTGAGGTCAAATTGATGATAAACAATTCCATTATAACGTGCGATTGTACAACAGAAGATAACAAACATATACTTCGAATCATCCAAATGTTGTCACGTTATTGTGGCGGCGTGCACTAGTTCAAAACCCAGCCCGATGGAACCTAGAATCGTCGAAATTCTTGGATCGGTACTAGACCAGATTACAACAGTTTGATTTTAGGCCGGATTATACATGTTATATTGGAATTTGTCAAATTTATCGTTACCCATCCACCTTTTCAAATTCTGTCCAAAAATTCTGATTTGTTTAAGTGTTTGACCTATTAAATCAATTAGACTTGATCAAGTACATATTAAATCAATTAGATTCAATAAAGTATAGTATTTCCTCTAACATTCTAAGATCATCTCATTTCATTATTTTATTTTCATTCAAATGAATATAAGGTGGGAAAATCATTAAAAGTTGGAGGAAGTAATAAATTTAAATTAATATTTGAAATGAAAAAATCAAATAAAAATAATTTCTAATCTAAACCGATCCATACTGGAAAAATCGAGCTTGAATCGAGAGCCAAATTCAAAAACATGTTGGACATAGGACTGATCTGAAATTTTGAATTTCTGATCCATACCAGTCCATTTTTCCGGTAAAGTCCCCTGCAGTAATCACTTGAATAGTTTTGCATTCCCGTCTTTGCAGTAAAAAGAAAGAGTTACGTTGTAAATACTCCAGTAGTGTACATGGAACTATCGAAGTAACTTAGCTTGTACTGTGCTCCCTCCATTATTTAACCAGGCCAGTTAATAATAGACGTGTAATTGAAGTCACTGTTATGGATGGTCAGACGTCAGACATATAAATGTAGCTTGTGTGTGAGCTGTTATAAAGACCAATTGATTTGAAAAGTTAGGAAGACCTCTACTTATCCTGTGGGCTTCATTGCCGTTTGGGCTCAGCAGTCAGCAGGGCCCCTGCTTCCTACCCATTACATACCAGTATTGCAGGCCTAAACTCCATATGACTTACAAATATGTTGTTAAGTTTCCTGAGATATTGTGTATAATCCGATTACTTGATATATACTAACCTACAAGGCGGAAAACCATGTTAATATATGGTGAAGCGTAGGCGATAGTGTTCTCGTGTAGCTGCATATATATATATATATATATATATTTCCATCATATCAAAAACTACGGCTAACAAAATTTGTTTGTGTTGGTAATATTTTCATCGAAAACTACGGGTACAAGTGCGACCCCATGCTCGCTCCTACATACATAGATAGCTCCAAGCAAGTAAGTAAGTATATTGCTCCTTGGGGTGACCCTAGTAAACCTCCACTCAAAAATGATGAGTGGAGATCCAGCTTACACAAAGGAGGAGCATATAGACATGATATGTCCAATTTCAGAACCAAAAAGTGGATGGAATAGAGTAGTAACGTAATTGGGATGATATGATATGATATGATATGATATGATACCCATGTTATTTACTTGATATAAGTGGCAAATACTGAGCATCTAAAACAAAAGGGGGATATCTCATTATCATCATATATCAATGGAAAGGGGGTACTGCAATGTGCAAACTGCAAACTAAATAATATAATGTCTCAACTCTCAAACCAGAACATGGGAAAATTTTAACTAATCACATCAAAGTGCTTGCCTAGATTTGGACGGATAGTAGCACTGTTAGGTTGTGATAGTAACTACTAATAAGGTCGATCTATACTTTAGTAATGGGGGCTCATTCCACGTACTACCCCGTCTATCTCAATTGGAAGTCAACATATGCTTTATATATACGGAGTAAAAATTAAGGTAGAGAGATATATATTGTTTTAAAAATTATTAAAGGATAAAAGTAGAGAGTATAAAAATATCAAAAAAGAAAACGTAAAATATTGACTGATAAGTGATAACCTATGTAAAAAAAGTGTAAATTATTGATCGAGACTGTGGGAGTGTTATGTGACACACAGTTGCTCATTTCTACTACGTGTACATTTTAATAGGCCAATTAATGTGTTTGCTCTAAAACATCATGCTGGGTCACCCAGGAAAACGTTGCTTAAGTAATACTATTGCTAAGCATAGTTCTTTGATAATGACTATGGAATAACATTAGGTACATGCTACATCGATCGTCTAACCATAACACGACACTCTTTTCTTCATTCTCGAACACACTTTGGTTAATCGGTATACTAGGGTCGTGTTGCCATGAATTTGGGATGTGCACCGCCCGGTGGGAATATTTCATTTTCCGCTTCCACTTTAATTTTGATGTGTCATTAATTGGGATCGTGTGTTGTCAATTTTAGTTTCCATGGTGTATTATGAATCTATAATGTCCTATTACGAATTTACGAGTGTCCTCAGACAACTACACGTGCTATACCTAGAACCAATATGTTTACGGGAATGATATTATTATCTGTGTGTGACGGTTCATATATTAACATGTTTTATTAACCGATTGTCATAGAATATGTGACGTGATTACAGATTTACAGTGGTAGAGACCTGAGAAGTTTGAGATTGCTCAGCTTATTGGAGTAAGTGGTGCCTTGTACAAATTGCTACATACATAACTTAGCTTGTAATTTGTAAAATGTCATCCCGAGTTGCAAGTAATTAATCAAATTACCAAATCCTACGGGGCATAGTTTTGGATTGGTCGCTAGATCTCTTCATGTGTCATCTTACCCATTCAACCTTACCTTTCCGACCCCTAAAATTAGTGGGTTGGACAAGGTATTTCTGAATTTTTTTTACAAAAGTCTGGTCTATTACCCGTCCCAAATTCATCACAAAACATGCTTACCTAGTTGTTCGTGGGCCGAAAATTCAACATGAGTCCACCCCATGTTTGCATTTAGTCCTCTAATAATTGGCCGCGACTTTTATAGATCGCCATTCACCACAACCCGTTTTAATTGAACGCATTTAGCAAGATGAGGATAGGCAAGCTAAGAAATTAAAGATGATAACACACAGATTGACGTAGTTCAATAACTACATCTTAGTTACGTTTCATTGATAGAGCGATTACAAAATTCAGATTGAGAAAGTTATAATATGCATAATTGTTAGGGTGAGACTTAGAGAATTTTAATAGTACCATTTGTAAGACCAACACAGAGAACCTAGAAAGGCTCCATAAAAAAATTCCCAACCCAAAGAGATTATTAGGAAACCCTGACCTAATCGCGATAAATTCTTGTTTGTGAGTTGTGACGGCATTATCCGTCTTAACCTAAAGACGGGTCAATTATACACCAAATCATATGGCAAGTGGTATTGCAAGTGACAAATGTTTTGTCTTTATTAGGCACATGTGGTAATATTTGACTTGTTTTAAGGTTTACAACGGATACTCCGTCTTAAGCAAGACCAACTGATCATATACGATATAGGGATTTCGGGTTAGATTTTCGAGCCTCACATCGTAGACCCCGTGATAGTTGTTCGGAGTGGTAACAAACAAATTCAATACGGTACATAAATTCAACTCTATGACATATTGACATGGGTGTGAGATGGGATTTTAGTTGGCGAAATTTTCTCAAATGAACAATTACTACCTTGACGAGTAGACGATAAGACGATTATATATTTTGGGTATTTCCATTTTCCACTCTTGCCAAGTCCAATATAATAGTCGATGGTCATAAATTGGACTTGGTTATAACCACATGCATTAGTAGAAGATGCCGGTCATTACAAGTTACTCCATATTAACCCACTACATACCCACATTAATCTCTCTGTTCTTACAACATAAAGTTGTATGAACCTAAACAAAGTTCAACACTGTGATGCAAGAAGTCGCCTAACAATAACACCCCATATTTGTCAATCTACCTCTTCATCATCTGTAAACCCGTCACAAGGTTATAACAGGTCAAGTATTGTCCACTTGATAAATAATGACAAAACATTTGCTACCCATTTGTCACCATTTTTTTTGTCTTATCTAAACTACTTGACCCGTTACAAGCTTGTAACAGATTTATCTTTTACTTTTCAGATCAGCTCACATTTCTTACTAAATCATTTCCATAAGGTGGGCCTAACCTAACTAAACAAACCCACTCCCCATTCTCTATATATCTCCTTTCTTTCCTCACATCCTTCACTCTATACTATACTTTTCCCTCCCTTAAATCTCTTCATTTCCTGTAGCTGTAGCTACTATGGGTGTTTGCAGCTCTCAACTGTCTAAGAAAAATGGCAACTTCCTCTCTTGGAGGACTACAGTGATGATCATTCAATTCGACGGAATGTTACAGGAGTACGACCAGCCGATAACAGCAGGCCGAGTAGTGTCCCAATACCCGGAATATTTCCTGGCGAGTTCTGAGTCCATGTACGTTGATATAGCTGTTCCTGCAGTTGCGTACGATGAAAAACTTGAGCTTGGTCATATATACTTCCTGTTGCCATTAACTCAGATTCATAAACCGATTACTTTGCAACACTTGTGTGGGTTAGCCATCAAGGCGAGTGTTGCACTCGGGCTAACCAATATAAAGAGAAGCGATTCCAATGTGGCTAAACTGGTCGCTCACGCACGTAGCTCCTGTCGTGGCCTGACCGGGTTTGACGCCATTGCTGCGCTCTATCCTCAAGCACGCCGTGCTGGTACTCGCAAAATTGACTTCTGATCCAGCTTAAAATAAATAAATGTTTTAAGTAAACCTCCTTTACAACTGTGCGTACGTCTATATTGAATGCAAATACTGCAATGTGGTTTTTATAGTACAGTTTTGCATCAATTATGAAAACAAAAAATATATATAATATAAATACCCTCTTCGTCTCGCTTATTTATTTACCTTCATATTATCAAGATGTTGTAGCTGTTGTTATTTGATCGAGACCCACAAAATTAAAAACAGAATACATAAACAAATGATCGGAACAGAGGCAACACCAATCATTCAAGTCTCCTGTAACAATACAAGATGTATTTGTACCTGGCATTATTTTCTGCTGTAACATAAAATTTTCGATGACAAGACAGTAAGGGGTACGGCATGGGCAGCAGCTTCGGGTCGTAGCTGCACGCAAAAGGCCAAATTAGGGAGATTCAGTGAGAAAGAAAAAGAGCAAATTAGCAGCAACAAACAACCATGCATGATGCATCTAGCCTTTTTGTGTATTGTTTGTTAGTAGTACAACTTTTAAGTGCAATTATTTGAGAAATGAGCTGGAAGGATTTCTTTCATGTATATATTTAAGTCTACTGATGTGGCTCTAGCTGCTACTTGCATCCAGGCACAAGCATTAGAGTTGTAGATCATTGATGTATAATTGAATGCTGGGACAGTAACAGTAGTAGGACCGATTTATATACACACATTATTGATTTGTTGTTCGAGTTATTATGATTACGATTATGATCATACGAAGTACTCTACTGTATTTGTTTTTTTGTATATGCTGCATCAATTTTCTACAGCTTATATGGTCGCAGATGCATTATTTTCCGAAACCTGCTACCGGCACACGTGTGCCACAGGTTGGCAAGACAAGGATAGATCATATATAGTAGAATTTAAATACAGGTTGAATTAGAATTATATCAGAAGCAATATAGTATTGGTGCATGCAGTAATTGCATTAGAATGAACTACAGGTTGCTGGCATTATATTTATATACGAGTGACGGAAACTGAAAACAGCAACAATGATACTGTCATTGCCGTATTATGATTTGGGATCGTCTGACACAAACTGTCGCACAGGCTGTCAGTGGGACTGAATAGAGAAGAAAAATAAATAAAACAATGACCGAAACTGAAGTATCGTTAATTGCAGGAGCTCAGGATCTAGTGACATTCCAGCAGACAATACTATAATTTGTCTACATCACCCAAGTAACTTGGTTAAACCCCTAGAAGATGTGTATAAATGCAGTGATTGAAGCTGGAGATGGAAAATAATTAAGAATAAAAAGAGTAACATTTAAAGACAGACCAGATTCATATACTGTTTTGTCAGCATATATATTTTAATAATCAAGAATTGACTTTATTAGGCATGACTGAATGTTGCAGGATGACATAAAGATCTCCTTTCAAAAGAAACTAAAATATAAGAAGTTGAGATGAGAAAACTAAAATAATTCAGAGCAGTGATCATTCACGCGACTGAAAGGGCAAGTCCATAGAAGAAGCTGATCTCTTCTCATTCCATAATCCGTGGCATGGTGCTGCCCCGTGGATTAAGTGGTTAAGTTGAGACTGCAGGCTTCATCTCAGCCTTGATAGCTGCAGCCAGCTGATTGAATGCTTCTGTCCAAGCGTCCTTCATCTCCGATGACCACATCTCAGGGACTGCCTCTTTTATTGTTTCGAGTAAGGCATATCTTGACACCTGTGATTATTTATATTGGCATGGCTACCTTTCAGATACAGAAAGCAAACTAAATATCACTCGTATTAGTATCTGACGAAATAGGTAACAGAAGAACCTCAAAATGTTCATCTACAACTCCATATTTGAAGTGCAGGGAGCCCAAATGCTTCAAGCTTGACTCCCCAACAGTAATCTTGCCAGCTTTCCGTAGCTGGGCTGCTGATTTACAGCTCTGCAAAACAGGATTTAGACAGATCATTGTGACGTTCACAGTGATCACAAATATTCATACACTGAATTAGAGGGCTAACCATGACAAAGACAGAGGTTGCATGAGCTTTGAGCTTGGGGTTTTGCTCGAGAGGAACATCAGTGTCTCGAGCGAAAGAGAACAACTTCTTTGCAGTTGGTGCTATTTCAAAGATTCTGTAATCAAATTTGGAAAATGTGAATAATAATGGCAAGAAAGTACAGCACTTTCGAACGTGCATTTGTTACATTACTTGAGGAAAAACTTCAGTCCCAGTTCAGCTGAGTTCTTTTTCATCACATTCCATGAGTTAACCACTAAAGCTTCCTGTTCTTCAGTAAATATGACTGCACCCACACAATCACAATACATGATGCCGCAACTTGATTCATTTGCGCAAAGACGGATACAACATACAAGTCAGATGATAATAACAACAGGTATACAAAGAGATTAAAATGTACCATGTGATTCAGGGTAGCTGCTGTTTGCAAGACTCATTTTGCTATTGTGTTGATCAAGCAAGCAGATATAAATATGTCTCTGTGCAGGGTGTCATGGTATCTTGTTCGAACTCATGCTCTTTATATAGAAACATGACGGCCTTTGAGCGCTACGGAAAGAAAGATAGGCCAGCAGACAGTTAATCGATGTCAGCAACTTTCATATCCTAAACAAACTGTGGGTTTCAGAGTTCTGATGAACATGTCAAAAACCAGGGGCCTGAAAATACTGCAACATACAATGCATTCTCGCAGCCTTCACCTTTTGACAACTGACTAAGTATATCCTTTGACATGTCAACCATTATTGGTCATTTTTCAAGTATATCTTTTGCCAAGGCAATCATCATGTTACAAAACATGTATATACAAAAATGATCCGACAATCACAAGGGCGAGCATCATGCTGATATAAATTGATTCCATTCCGGTTTCAAATTATAGGCAATTGGGAAGATTAAGGCCGAATAACACATACTGCAATGTAATTGGCTCGCTATGATGGGAAAATCATTAAGCTGATACATGCTTAGATCTTGACGGAAAATAAACGACCAAAAATAGGAAAGGTGAACAGAATTACTGCACTAGAGAAAGAAAATCTAGTGAATACTTATAGATTATAGATTACGACTACATAAATGGCAAACAAAATATTCCATATAACCATATTACTTGTCAAAGGAGGCAGGATATACAAAAAAGATGACAACAAAGGCCATATTAACCACAACCATAGTTCACATCAGGGTCAGTAGCTACAGAATCAAACGGAACTTCAACTCTTTCTTTCACAATGCAACGGATTTCACCCTTGTCCATTACCACCACTTTCCCTGGGGGGCAACGAGCGCTTAGCATCTTCTTGTCAGAGTCAAACAAAGCCAATGCTGGAAAGCTGTTAACTTTCTTCGTTATTCTAGGCTCGAAACCAGCTAAACTAAGAAGAGTGATCACACCAAAAAGGGTAAGCGTTGTCTTGACGGTAGAATTAACCAGAAATCTCAAGCCACCCCAAAGTTTATTCCGACTATTTGGAGTTTGACTTTTTTGAGACTCGTTGTGACTACCATGACCATTTTGCACAAGCTTACGGGCACTTGAAAACCTTGAGCCAGGGCTTTTGTCCAAGGCTAAAGAATTAGGAGCAATAGGAAACGGCGAAAAGAATTCACTGTCAGGCTCCACCTCCATACTTGCAAAAGCTTCAGCCTCTTGTATCACATCCAAGTGTTCACCTTTGTACTCACTGAGCTTCTTAAGCAACATCTTACGGTTATTCTCGATATCCCTTATCACAGCTTCTTTTTCATATTGCTGCTGTTGTTGTAAAGCCTGAACATAAAAATTCTCTATTAGCAGCGACCATTGTGCAACCACACAAACGGAGGCGAAGACAGATACACACTTAAAACAAACATCCTACAGTTGCCTTGTATGACACATTGACGCAGTTTTATTTCTACAACGTACTAAGACTTGCCTCACAAGCAAAGTAAGCTTGCTTAGTTTCTCTTTGTAGTCAGAGAGCAATCACACCATTCCTAGAAGACGGTATTTTTGGCAAGACTATCAGGTAAAACAAGAAGCGAAAAACCATTACAATTTACAAGAGATTAAACGTGTTCCGACTTCACAGTTATGAGTAAACCTCGTCTGCAATTGTTACCACTAATCAACATAATTCTCGGAAACCCGAGAATTGATATACGCAGCCTGGCCATCAACACAAATGATATTGTCAAGATTTACGCAGCCTCGCCCACGTAAGTTAGAAACAGGTTATTGTTGTATATACATACACAGAAGCAGTGCAATTGGGGAAGCACAAATTTCTCATGTGAGACGGTCTCACAATATGATTATGAATCTGAACAATGAACCATATGCAGAAAAGATTATAACTTCAATTCAAAACCCAGAAACTAAATTCAACAACAAAAAAAACAAAGAGAAAGAAAGACCTGCAAGGAAGAAAGATGAGACTGAAGGGAATCCAAAACATCACAAATGCTGAAAAGGGTGTCATCATCATCATCATTATCATCAGTTTGTTCAGAAGATTCATCACCATTGCTGGTAATATTAGCTTGAGAAGTAGAATTATGGGGTGGAAGAGGGGATTTTTGGATGCAAGTAGCAATTTTGGTGTGAAGCTCTGAAGCTCTAACTAACACCATTCCTATCCTCTCTGTGTCCATGTCCATGTCCATCTTTAACTGTTTATCCCCCTTTCCTCTTCTTCTTCTTCTTCTTCTTCTTTTTTTTTCTAATAATGTTTTGTAACAGAGAGATGAACCCTAAAATGAAGCATCTGAAAAGTGTGGAAGTTGGGAATTGGGATGGGGTTTTAGGGTTTGGGGCTTGTAGTTGTTGATTCACACCTTTGTTGTCAAATGATGTTGTTCACATTTTGACATCCACCAGTCCTCCACCACCACACATATCCCTTGGAGTTTCAAAAATAACATAAATTAGGTCACTTTGTCAAACATATGGATCGAAAAGCTATAGTCTTTGTGATTGGACGATTTCAATTTCGACTAATATTACTCATTCACATATTTTACTTAGCCCATTTTAAAACTGCGGACCCATTATTTCTGTGACGTATCTATAAATATATTACTCATGGTTCTTAACGGAATTAAAGAGGGGGACACTAACGATAGTCATAGATGAATCTTGAGTCTCGACTCATATAAACAAAAAAAAAAAAACTCGTTTGAACCAATTACATGAATACGTTTAAATATTCACCTATATGACTCTTTTTTAACCCTGAAGTGACAAAGTATTATTATGCATGAAAAACGCTTTTTGTAGCGAACCGATTAAATTGTAAGGCAGAAGTTAATGTATATGCTGGCTGCCAATGGATGGTATATTCTGGGAAGACAACAGAAGGCAGCAGGGCTTTTTGGCACACCAATTGACAAACTCATCTTCCTTAAGCTGTTACCATTACATACTGATTTACATATACAGATGTTGACTGTCCATCTTCAAAAACATGTGGCACATTAGGCCAAAACTGCAACCTCTAAGCTTATCTCCTTGTATTTACAAAGAGCACATGCACCACAGAAACAAAAAGGCAGTACAATGGAGCAAGATAAACCTAGTGATCACTTGTGCTCAAGTGCACAAAAAACTCCTAGGAAATCATCCAAGTTTGTTGTCATGTTCCCCACAACCAATGACCGACCTATGGCGATTCAGCATTCTTGATCAGCGTATATTTCTCTTGGCGCTACCTGTATATATATATAATCCTGGAAGAAAAGAGTTGTCGCTGTCGATGTCACTGTCACTGTCACGACACCTCCATGTGAAACTGATAGCGGAAGCAGAAGTCATGAGGGATCCATCCGATGCTCTTCTGACTTCTTCTAAGCCACTGATAACGCGATCCCTTATTTCTTTGAAGATTTGCAGGAATAATTTGCTCGATAATGGACCTAAAATCTTCTGGATGCAGGCCGGAATCCTTTGCGTACATCTCCACAATCTTTGGCAAAAACACCTTATTTTGTTCTTTGTTGACTCTATAGTTGGATAGTATGTAATCTCCTCTTGCTGCTATCAACTCCTGGTATACTCTCTTAGCTGTGTACACCCGGACCTACAGAAATGACCAAGTTTACATGCTTATGACTTATGGTGCTAAACATTTGACATGATCAGCTTCTTAAAAGGACGGTGAGGGAAGGTATATGTACCGGAGGATCAGAGTGACTTCCACAGCAAAGCGCAAAGTAAGATAGAGGTTCAGGGTGATCAGTTGCGTAATGTTTGGTGTCATCTCTTTTCATTGACTTTGTATTTCGATGAAACAGATGAAGAAGCCACTACAAGAAGAACAAAGGAACTCGATTAAATATAGAAATGGGTTAACGGGTTTGATTAGTGATGGGATTTAAGTGTCGAGAAGCAAAGTGGTAGTACTTGTTCTAGAAACGGTAATCTGCTCCCAATGATGAAGTTCTGCATCATTCCTGCACTTACAGTTCGACTGCCAACGTTATATGCAGCCTGTAATCAGTGACAACCTCATTTAAGCACAACACATTATTTTGAACACTATTATATTACTCCATGAATTAAAATCAAGTATATTATGGCCACCTTTAGAAGCAAGGACACTCTTTTGAGCTTGATTTGTGAAACACCATAAACCAGATAGGCCTGTATGATCACGACAATTCAAGATTAGCCCCTTTATACAGTTTCCGAATTACTAACTACTTGCGTTTAGTATAGGGTTCTTACATGCATCACAAGTGCATTATGCACATTAATCCAAAATGCTAGTTTTTCTTCATGCTTTAACTTGCTCGGATTAATAGCTTCCAGTTTTCTAACAAGCGAGCTGCAATCAAGTACCAAAAGCAGACTGAATATGTATACTCTCTGATAATATGAAGTTATCTGAACTATGTTAGGATGATGATTACCTAAATTTCTGAAGCATAGGGTTGATTTCTCTCATTTTTGCACTTTCCCTGCGAATCTGATGAACCTCGAGCATTTCAGAGTACGGTCCACTGAATTCCTGACTTTCTCCATGTACAGAAACATCTGAGGTTAGATCCATCGATGAATTCATTTTAGACAGAGGACTCCAAAGATTAAATTCAGTGCTTGTTGAGCAGCTCATCAGTGGTATGGACGAGACTACAGGCGACGAAAAATTGTTTCTAGTCTTGGTATTTGCAGCTAGTTTACAGTATATGGTTGAGATACATCTGATCATCTCCTCTGAAATCCAGTTTGCTGTCTGTCTACTCTGACAGGAATCGTAGCTCATCGCGTAATTTGAAGCTTCATCACTAGCATTCTGTCAGATTCAAATTTGTTACAGCATCAAACTTATCATTTCAAAGTAGTAATTGAATAAAGAGAAATGTAAGAAGCTTACCTCCAGCATTCTAAGAGGCAAAGAATGATAAGAGAGTACAGCATCAGCAATCTCTGCAGCGGAATGAGGCGATGATTGGACAAATTCAGAGGCAGAATGATGAGACAATGAATAATGGCTTCGATGAATACTCGGCCCAACTATGTCTGTTTGCTCATCTTGGAACGATATGCGAGACCAATCAGAAGGGATTGCTGCTGAACTGACTTTCACTTCTTTCTTCTCTTTAAATTCACTACACAGTGGAGATGTTATTCGACGATCAAATGCTTTTTCGTACAGTGACAGAAGATGCCTCTCCAAATGCATCACTTCCAGCTCCAACAATGCAATTTCCTTCATAATTTCCGAGCGACTCTGAAACTCATACAGCAAACAACAAAATTGAGGCCTTGCATTGGTCGATCTCAAAAATGATTTGAAGTCGGCTAACATACCTTTTGTTTCAGAGGACTGTGAAACCCAGAAACAGCTGCCTTCATTCCTCAAATCTTTCAGGGTGAAGCAGTACTTTAAGCTATCCCTACGAACGACCGGCCCTGCAGTAATTAAGACAGTTTAAGGTAACGCAAGATTAGTACTCAGCTTTTTCCATTACAGGCAGTAACTTTATTTTTTCAAAGGCATGCTTTAGGCTTCTACCTTCAAGTTGAAGACAGGGCTTTAGTAAAAGACCATGAAACTACTACTAATATATTCAGTGTGTTGTGTATAAGAAGTTTCATATAAAAAGTGCTACTTCAAAATTTTGTATACTGCACATAAATCTGACTAAAGCAGGTTTGGATTTTGATATTTTACAATATAAATATACTATACTGTATGTGTTAAAAAGTACTCCGTATTTTTTCCTTAAAAAAAGAAGCAGCCATGTGTATAGGCTGGCATAAACCGAAAAGACAATTTCAGACACGTAAAATTGGTGATGGATAAATTTCTTGACGATTTTTTTTTTTGTATAAATGAACACGGAAATTTTCGTTCTGATGGAGGAATGTCACCCCTTGTTGCCCTCTCCATCTTATACACATTTATGCAGTACTAGTACTAGCATTTAATTGGATGCATGAGCATGAGCATGTTCGAAAATGATTATCTTTAATTCAAATCATTGATCCAACACCTTTAACTTTTTTTGCATTTGTATAATCAATCAGCAGAAATCCAACCAGTATACTATAGATTCACAGCTTAGTCCTAAAGTAACCCCACTTCATTCCCCCTTTTGTTTTATCAACTTTATTATTCTAATGCAATGCAGCAGGGTGAAAGTGGTAGGCATAAAATGACAAACTCCATAACAAAATACTCGTAAATAAAGTCAAGCCTTTCATTTCAACATGCAGACACAACACTGATACACCAAAGCTACCTACAACTACAAATAGTGTTAATATATGCAACCAGCAACCTGCATGCATTATCCAAAAGATACTGCAAATCACCTGTGTAACACTAACTGTGGTCTGTCTGTGTAAAATATTCTGACAGAAAACAAAAAACAGTGTGATATGAGAAAGACTAGCTAGCTAGTCACATGAATGAAGGGTTGACAATGTATAATCTATATTCTGACTGGCATGAACCATTGGACATCAGTCAACACTCAACAGTGTAAGCTGAGTTGAGTTGAATCACATGTTCGTAAAATGATTTGATATCGGCTAACATGAACACAAGTATCGTAAAACTTGTAACCGTACCCCTAATTAAGCGAAGGTATTAAAAAGAATAATAGTAGGTTGGAATAGAATAGAATAGAAGTAGTCCTTTAATTTCTTGTTTCTAACCCTTAGATACACTGCTGCTGCTATAGAAGACTACAGTATAGTATTTGTATTATGCACTGGAAGTACAGTTGACAAGATCAGGTAATTCAAAAGATTGGTTTAATTCATGACAAGTCCCTATCAATTGCAAAAGCATAACCACTTGTTTAATAGGAGTACCAACAGTGTTTTTTTGTTGCATTGCATGAAAAGTAGTAGAGGGTGCACCATGCATGGTGTCGTTTTTAAATCGAAAATAAAATAAAATAAGATTGCATATGAAGGGACCAAGGTTTAATATGCTGTCTAAATTCAATTGGTTGCTTTGTCTTAAAACTGAAACAGCTCAATATTCGGTTTTTGTCTTATCCAACATATTTTGATTCGTTTTAAGTTTATAACAAATATATCATCTTAAACAAAAAACGATGTTGTCAACCGCAAAGAGCATTTCATGCTCTCTACAATACTCAAACATCACGAAATGTCTCTCGTAATGGTAAAACTGGACCATCGTTTGCTACACACACCAAAAACATCTGAGTTTGATTTTTTTTTCCCCCCGAAAACCATCTGAATGAGTCATTTACATAGTCAGAAATTGAATTTGTTTAAAGAAGAAAGCAGCTTTCAGAAAAGAAAGGAGAATTCAAATGAAAAGAGTAAAAGTCGAAGGACTTTGCTCACGTATTCCACCATAGAAGAGGATACATAAAGAAGAAGTCTTTTCACCTAAAAAGAATGGAAAATGTAAGATAACAAGCAAATTAAAGGAAGTGATGTGAAATGACTTGTTTTTTTTTTTGGTGGGCTTTCAGTTTTCAATTATCCCTCGTTTTACAAACAACAGCAACCTACTGTATCTCATACATAAAGCAGTCTTTTACAGCATGCATAAACATAATGCATTTTCGAGTAGGGCTACTGTAAATGAATCAAACCGGCTTTTAAAACGAGTCTAGTAAGTAGAGTCATTGTCAAGGACATCATGGCATCGACGACAGGCCTTGTAATTGTAGTAGCTAGCAACCGTCATTGAAACCACCGTTCCAAGTAGAGCCACTATGGGATTAGAGCTGCTCGTAGTAACGACAATATGTCCTTGACTCCTTGAGTTGAGTCCAACATTAACAGCCATCTTTGAACTACGGCCGATTTTAAACTGTGGCTTAATGTTGACTTCAGCTGCCATTTCTTGTCTATATCGCAGCAAATTCACTGCAAACAAGTGTTCAGTTGTGTCTATTGGGTAGTCTGCTCCTCTAAGACGGACTTCCAGATTCGCTGCATAAGCAGCGTTTGTGTGATGATGAACTGTCCCGGTTTTACCTGATACTACGAGTCGCTTGCCTATGTTTACCTCATGTTCCAGTTTAAGTCCAGGAGCAATGTCCTCACCCAAAATCGCGACGTTTAATCCAGCAGTTGTTTTGTTTTTGTTCGAAAATTTGAGCTTGGTTTCTCCTCGAAGGATGTATGCAAGTTGATCAGCGATAGCTTGGACATCAAAGCCGACTAAGCTGGAATTACTTTCTCCATGTTTTACTGAAACTGCAGAATCCAGATTTATTTTGAAAACATCCTTCTCTTTGTTCAACTGCACCTCGAAATCCGCTGGGAAGTCTCCTGCGATTACCCTATGACGCTGAAGAATGACACCAAAATACCCGTGGTCGTGGTCCCAACCACGAGGATCCAGAAAAGGCATAGCTAAGAACTCTGGATTCTGGTTCTCTAGGGTTCGATATAGATAAGTTGGATGGCTGGAATCGAAAGATGAAGGCATATCTCTGTCGGGAGTTGTTTCAGGTAGAGCAGAGGATGATGAGGGTTCCTGTTCATCCTCATCGTAGTCATTCAAGACACTCTTCCCTCGCTTCTGCAATTCTTTCAGCATTATGCACTTTTGTCTCAACTGCTGCTTTCCGAGCAGCTTTACATGATAATCATATTCTTCAAAGTACGCCTTCCTTTCATCTCTACTGAGCTTTTCAAGCTCGGACTTCTTCAGAGGCTTAAAAGGTGGGAGCTCATCATACTCATCCTCCTGCTCACCTTCATAATCCAACTCTATATCCGGAATGCCACCCTTATCAACTGGAAGTTGTGGATGAGGCCGAGTTTTCAACATGGAAGACACCAAGTACGCAAGAGGAGGCGTGCGCTGCAGAAAGCGAAACAACATTCGTTTACCAAATGAATCTTGGGGCCTTAAGGTGGAGCTTGCTTCAGCCAAGACTTTGATAGCATAGCACTGCAATAGTAATTGATTTCTCCATGTTTCCCCATTAGGCAACACCTTCTCTCCCTTAGCGTTCCTTCTACATGCTGAGTGGTTCTCCACCAAGGAAACGGGGATCTCCGTGTTGAGGTTCATAACACTATAATCCCCAACTGCTGCAACAATCGACTGCTGAATGAGTTGTCTTGCACGTGACACATACGTGCTATAACTCACCTGCGTGCCCATGGGTCCGTCTGGTGGTGCACGACCGGCATGAGTCAAAGTGAGAATCACGCTCTGCCAAATTGAACAACCAAGACACCGCGTGATAGTCCTTAACGTGGCTACATCGTCAAGATACCTTGTTTGTGTGTCAAGCCTGTCAACATACAGTGTCACATCTGGTGGGAATTTCTTGAAGAATTTCTTAACTTTGGCCAGGACTTTGCTGTTGAAACCTTGATCCATTACAGAAGATTTGAGACCCGGTACGTCAATGACCCTGATCTTGACTCCGTCCACAACACCGTAAATCTCCTGCACACAAGATGTCTCGGGTTTAAATGCATTTATTCCGACCTTCTCTTCACCAAATATAGAATTGACGATAGCACTCTTGCCAACCCCGGTTTTCCCAATGACCAAGATGCTCACAGAGAAATTCAAATTATCATCATCATCCTGTTCAGCCTCGAGTTTCATGGGCTTCTGTCTTGGCCTCCCAGTGAAAACCGTGAGCTTATACAAGACGTGTGCTGCAAGGGGAGACTCGGGTGTATAGCCAAGCCTTTGAACAAGTCTCAGAAACTTGACTTTCAACTGCTGCAAAGTAAACAGCCGCCTTTTCTCTTCTTCACTGAAATTCTCCTCTGATGAAACGCGTAAGTTGGATGGCGACACTACAGGTGTAGGAGCAGAACCATATTCGGAGTCAACAGTAGTGGCTGCCTTCAAAAGAGAAGCTAGTGCAGAAAAATGAAGCATGTCATTCCCTTTGGCATCGTTTATTTGGTCATCGGAGTATATGTCCACCTGATCACTGTCAAACATCTTACAGATGTCGTCGTCCAAATCCTGACCCTCCTGCCAGATGTTCAGAGAATCACAGAATCAGTCAAATTCTACTCCATATATAGCCCAAAAATACCAACTTTTACAGGGTTTTCAGTATACTGAAACTCTGGAAGCTCAGTAACCCAATAATTTATACCCTAGTGAACATGAGAGGGAAGGGCAGTATTCAGTATTCAGTATTCACATTGCATTGCATTGAATTAATCTAAGAATCTCAGACAGAAATTCAATGGTGGTAAACTGAATTGTAAGAGAAGCTAGGGCATGCAGATGCAGGTGGTCTGAAGAAACTAAAGTTACAAACTTTAGCATTTATAACAACATTCAGGAAGGGAAAATGAAGCGTAGAATGAATGAGTAGGGTACGTTACCTGAAACTGAAAATTGGCGTCCATTCCCATCTTTGCCCTTTGATATAATGACGTAGCCTTCCAACTGATGGTACTTCAGTCTTCAGTCTTCCCTGCAGGAAGACGAGGGTGTATTGGAAACGATACTTGTCTGATTCTTTTTGAGATTTGAGATAATTCAACAACAAGGGCACAGCACAGGTCAATTAAAATTTAAACACATAAACTCCTTTGGAAATCCAACTAGTTAAACATGTCCCGACGAAATACTTTTTGTATATTACGAGTATAATTTTCCATTTTATATACTTTACTTTAGAATTTAGATAAATACTGTTTTTTTTTTTATCTCCAATCTCTCTCTAATTATAACTCGGGAAGTTATTCAATTTATCAATTTACGTCACATTATATTTCTAGAACTCATTCAATTTATTAAATTTACTTGATTAAGAGAAAATGACTGAGAAGAAAAAAGAACATGATTTCGAGGGGATGAAAAATGAGAGGTGCAAATTTGGAAAATCGTACGCGTCGAGTAATATCCGTAGTACGCACTACGCAGGTATAATTGGATTCTCTATAATCTATACTACCACATTCAACTTTTAATGGGAGTTCTCAAAATTTGAACTTTTCATGAGAATACTTGGAAGTGGTTTGTACTTTGTAGTTGTTCAACTCTCTATAATGCTTGAGATAATTCTTCTTTTAAACAGTATATACAACATACATAGATGGGATAGAGGATACTACTGTAGTACTAGTACTATAGGCTATAGCTTAAAATTATTCAAATTTTCTTGTACAATCAGCCATACATCCATGTACTATTTTCAGCTGCTTCTATGTTCACTTAGGTTACCAAGTGTAATCGTGCGAAAGGATTCCGAAAGAGAGTGTGATGATCTAGAAGACAGTTCCTGAGACACATAACGCATTGTAGGACGCAACTCGGGTCTGACATTGGTGCACAGCAAGGCCAATGTGACTGCAATCACAACCTCCTCGGCTACATGGTCTGTCGGTGATGAGATGCGTTGATCCAAGGTGTCTTTCAACAGGCGAGTGTCAACTGTCGTTTTTGAACTTGATAATAAAGATGTAAGAATATCTCCTGGATGCTTCCCAATCATAACTTCCAACACTATTACTCCATAGCTATAAACATCGCTTTTTGCTGTCACTCTCATTGTCTGAGCCAGCTCTGCAATTTGCCAAATAAAAAGATTACTCGCTGACTCAAAAGTTCGACAAAGAACAAAAGGTTCAAGGACCTTACCAGGAGCCATGTAGCCGTAAGATCCACCAACTGTAGTACAGTTAGATGTATCTAAACTCAAAAGCTTTGCAGTCCCAAAATCAGAAAGACGGGGCTCCAACTCCTTGTCGAGCAACACATTATTTATGGATATGTCACGGTGAACAATAGGTGGGAAGCAATCATGGTGCAAGTAAGCAACAGCATGAGCTAAACCTCTTACGACATTAAGCCTTCTTTCCCAGCTTAGTTCCAGTTGAGCTTCATCATTATACAACACCCTTCCTAAACTCCCCTTTTCAACATAGTCATAGACCAAGAACATGGCTCCCTTCCTCGAACAATACCCATATAATTTGATAATATTCCTGTGCCTGATCTCTGTCAATGCTCTTATCTCATTTTCAAAACTCCGCTTGTTTGATGGCTGAATCGAGCTAGATTCTGATATGTTTAGCTTCTTCACAGCGACAATGTGACCTGATGCTAAAGACGCCTTGTATACAATTCCAAACCCTCCTCTTCCTATGCAATAGTCGTCATTGAAATCATTGGTGACGCCAACAATTTCAGCAAATGAAAATCTTCCTTCTGTTTTCCATATAAGGGACTCTGACTCTCCCATTTCTGTGCTTTGGATCTTCAAATTGCGTTGTGTTTTCTTCCGACAACATATTAGAACTCCAGCTACACATGCTATGAGAACGAGGAGGGAAAATGTGGAAACTACCACTACAATAATAACAAAACGGTGGTTACTGTGGGAGTTTTTAGCATTACAAGGAGATAATCCAGTGGCATTTCCACAAAGACTCGGATTTCCCATATATAACCCGTTTTGAAAAAACCTCTCGCTAGGTACTGAACCCGAGAAATCATTGTACGAGAGATCCAAGGACTCAATGCTGACCATATTCGACAGTGACTCTGAGACCTTCCCTGTCAGATGGTTGTGGGAGAGATTCAAATCCATTAAAGATGCAAGCTTGTCAAGATCCTGAGGTATTGGACCCGAAAGAGAGTTGCTACTGAGGTCCAATGAGACTTGAAGGTGGTTAAAGTTACCAACCTCTGCTGGTATCTCTCCTGATAAGTTGTTGTGACTCAAGTTCAAGCTCAGTAAGCTGTCACAATTCCCCAAGACTGCTGGTATACTTCCTGATAAATTGTTGGCTGATAAATCCAGAAACTGCAAAGACTGTAAATCGCCGATCCAATCAGAAATGTCACCCTCTAATTGATTGTTCCCCATGTCGAGCTTAACTAACAGCTTAGAATTTCTGATTTCGTCAGGGATTTTACCGGTCAATTCATTGGAACTGAGATTCAGTACATGCAAAGAATGTAGCTTTCCAAGTTCAGCTGGTATATGCCCTGAAAGTCTGTTTCTGTCCAACTGGAGATCTGTCAAATTGCTGTATTCTCCCCACTTTGGTGAGATTTCACCAACAAACTGATTATTACTCAGACTGAGAAAAACGAGACTTTTGTGAACATCAAATACGTTTGTTATATCCCCAGTGAGCTTGTTTCCTTCCATCCCAACTCTAAGTAATGCAGAGCAGTTCCTTAAACAATCGGGTATACCTCCCGTGAAATTGTTACCATCTACTAACAACCATACAAGATTGGAACCACCGCATAAACCAGGAGGCAGTTCACCTGAGAAACTGTTATATGAAAAGCTGACATCTGTCAGATATGGGCTGTTTTCACCGAACTTGTGTGGAATTTGACCAACAAATCTATTTGTGTCGACATAGAAGATTGTTAGATTGCTTAGCTGAGACAAAGTATTGGGCAACTGACCATAGAACCGATTACTATCGATATCAAAAATGGACAGTGAGGTAAGTTGACCAATCTCTGGTGGTATTGTTCCTGTGAGGTTGTTTGAGAACAAGTTCAAGACATAGAGGTTGCTTAGACTCCCTATAGATGGAGGGATAGGACCTGATAGTTGGTTCGTTGAAAGGTCAAGTTGTTTCAAGTCAAGGAGAGATCCAATCTCGGAAGGAATGTAACCGGTGAAACCATTTTTGTAAAGATAAAGAAGCTGAAGTTTCGACGCATGACCGACTTGCTGTGGAATAATGCCACTGAGGTTATTGCTCTGGAGTTGCAGGGAAGTTAACTCACTCCAATTTGTAAAGAAGTAAGGGGAGAGGCTTCCAGACAGAAGATTGTTTTCTAATCCAAGTTGTGAAATCATCCTCATATTACTCAAGGATAAAGGTAATTCCCCAGTTAGTGAATTCACAGCAAGTGCCAGATAGGTAAGCTTAGTACATGACCCTAGCTCGGAAGGAATTGTCAAATTCAAACCATTCATACTAAGATCTAGACTTTCGAGGTTCTTAAGCTGTATTATGGATGATGGAATTCTGCCAGTGAGTGAATTCACAGCAAACGACACATTGGTAAGCTTTGTACATGAACCTAACTCAGACGGAATCACAGAACTCAGATTATTCGAACCAAGATAAAGATAAGATAGGTTCTTAAGTTGGCCAATCGAAGAAGGTATGTCCCCGGTGAACGAATTATTCAACAAATTAAGTTTTTCAAGACCGGGACTCGACCCAATATCCTCAGGGATTGAACCATTAAACAGATTGTTACTAAGATCAAGGTACTGAAGCTTGGAAACACTACTAAAAAAGGATTCCGGGATGAACCCAGTAAAGCTATTCAATGATAAATCAAGGTAAACCAAGTTTCCACACTTAGCTATGAACCCTGGAAACTCCCCTACAAAACTGTTATACCCAAGACTCAAGTGGGTCAACAGAGGCATTTCATCAAACAATGACCAATCAGGGGATTCAAAGTAATTAGATCCTATATCCAAATACCTTAATTTACCCAACTTGCTGATTTCAACAGGAATTATACCAACCATTTCAGAATTAGAGAGATTAAGATTAACAAGCTGTGACAGCTGCCCAATTTCAGAAGGAATGAAACCGTCGAAAGCGTTAGAGCTAAGATCTAAGTTAGTAAGCTTAGAGAGATTACCAATGCTAGATGGAATTTGACCTGCAAGATTGTTTGTACTGAGAATAAAGCTTGTCAGATTTGGAAATGCACTGAAGTTGAATGCTGTCAATGTCCCAGTGATGGCTTTGTCAGTGAGGTTGATCGCGACGATTGAACTTTGATCATCACAGAGAATGCCAGTCCAACTGCAGAAGTTTTCGGAATCCGAAAGAGTCCATGAAGTTAGAGTATCAGGTTCAGACAGTGAGTTTTTCCAGTGAATGAGCGATGCTGTTGTTTCTGATGTTGCAACAGCAGCTAATGAAACAATAAACATGTGTGTCATAATTATGAAACCCATAATTTGTTTAATAGATTTTAAAGATTTTTCTGACATGATTGGATGTACAGTAGCAGATTAAAGCACTGAGTATTAATTAAATTATTGAAACTGTAGTTATTTTTCTGTAGTTTAGCAATTAACACTGACAATTTATGGGCATGATATGCTGTGTATATCGAAGAGAGTCAAGGCCCTATTAAATTGTTGTATGACCATGACCATCATACTCACAATTTCAGTTGACTGACTGCTTGAAAAACAATAAGTTCTGCCATGAGTTACGACTTACGACAATTATACACCTCCTTACACACTTACGCCTTCCAGTCTTCCGGAGAAAGAGTTGATATTTAGAGGTGGCAATCGGGTACTCAAATCGAGTTTGGATTTGATTAGATTGATCGGGTTATAATTGCATTCGGGTCTTTGAAAGGTCTAGTTTGGTTTGGGTCGCGTCGTGATTGGATGAGATCATTTACCGTCGACACTTTACTTCATAACGTAGACATTAATTGTTTAAATAACAAGTTTGTCCTTCATTATTTTATTTTATTTTATTTTTCTGAACTTTTTAATGAATTATGTTGATAATTGCTTCGGTTTTTAAAACCGCCTTCATAAAGTAAAACATCTTTTTAGATTATTGTCGTAAAGTAAAACCGAGTTCATATAAAAGTAGGAGTTTGAACGTAAGAATTTTAACAATTTACTAATTATACATAATTTGCTAATTACTGACTTAATTGATAATTTTAACATAATTATATAATCAAACGCGTAATTAGTACTAATTTATCGTATCACAAAACTCGAGAATCGGAAAAATAAAAAAAAAATCTTCACACTGACCCAATGGACAAATCGGCCGGTGGGTCGACTGCCTCAGTCGACTAATGGGCTAGTTAGTCGACCGGGCAATCAACTGGCCCAGTCGAATGATGGGCATTGGTAAATTACAATACATACCTCCGATTCAGAAAGATCTTCCCTTTGATTAAAATATACCTCACATACGTTAAATAAAGGGAAAAATCTTTCTGAATCGGACCAAGTATACAAGTAAGAAATAATAAGTTACTCCCTAGTTAGTAGTCTTGACTTAATGGACTACATGGTTTACGCTTACGGGAAAATAGTTACAGTAGCAAGTTTACTAAATCTAAAAATAAATGGTACAGAATAAATTAGTGAAACCCTTAACATTTATATTAAAAAAAGTTTTACTTTATTATTACAATATAATCGAAAAAGATGATTTTGTTATTGAGTTTTAACAACATGATAATCTTTAGAAGGTAAATGTAATATTATTTGCAAAAATAATTGAAGAGACAACAAAGTCATTATTTACGTAATTAATGTCAAAGGCATGATGTAATTACGCCAACAATAAAAAGCAGTGGACTTAATTGACGTGCTCAATGAAATCGTGTTTGTTTGTTTTTTTTTTTCTTTTTTCTTTTACTCGTTATTTTAGTTTTCAACCACTTTTTTCGTTTGTTGGTTTTGTTATTACTCCGTATAAGTAAAACCCATCTTGCTAAGAACTACTCCGTATATCACTTTTTTTATTGGATCAATACTTGATAGTATCGTTGGGTGCTTGGGTCTGCATCGACTCAAATTTGATAGTATCGTTGGCTCGAGTTTGAGTTCGGTCACACACTGGTCAGGGTTGTATCAGGTGTCAGGTCAATATTTTGGTTGTTGTATTTTCTTGTTTATTTTATTAGGTTAAGTCGGTTCAACTTTGTTAATTTTAGCTAGAATAGGGTAGCCTTTGTCGAGTCGATCAAAGTAATTATGGAGTACTAATTAGTCCTCAGAATAATATTCAACTAATCGTAATTGAGAAATTGGAGTTGTAACCATGATCGTCTTAGAACAGTGAAACAATGTGCGTTTTTCGTTGGACAAAAAAAAAAAAAAGAATAGTGAAACAATCTATTTTTGTTTCAGAGTTGATTTTATAATTTATTTTGTATACCGTATTAGCTTTGAGTCAAATCTTAAATAGAGATTAACCCATAATTTTACATTTTATAGAAAGTTCTTAAAGATTTTTTTAATCTTCGAACTTATGCTCCATGTATTTGTTTTTCTATTGAGATATACGAGTACACCGTAGTTTTTATACGGATAATATTAAAACATGTACAATAGAGAGAATTTACCTCTTCTTAGCACTATCTCTCCTATAAGAGGAGGTCCTAAGAAGTGCAGGTTAAATCGTAGATAGGAATTGCAGTCTCAACCTAAGAACATATTTCGAGGAGATGAGAAAAGCGAGGTGCAAAATTAGAAAATTCGTACTGTGTTATTAATTAAAATCCGTACTAAGTAGAATTATTTTTTTTCTTTTTTTCGCCAAAGAAAAAGAACGGATTACATGCTATTTTGATTCGCTGTATTACCACATTATCACATTCAACTTGTAATGGGAGTTCTCAAAATTTGAACTTTTGATGATTATAATTGATGAAGTGGTTTGTACTCCGTATCTTGTAGTTGTTCAACTCTCTATAATTGCTTGAGATAATCCTTCTTTTAAGCATTATACACCTATATTACTATATACATAAATACATAATCACATTACTCACATAGTTGGATAGAGGATACTACTGTAGTACTAGTACTATAGGCTATAACTTAAAAATATTCAAATTTTCTTGTACAATCAGCTATACATTCATGTACTACTTTCATCTGCTTCTATGTTTACTTAGGTTACCAAGTGTAATCGTCCGAAAGGATTCCGAAAGAGAGTGTGATGATCTAGAAGACAGTTCCTGAGACACATGACGCATTGTAGGACGCAACTCGGGTCTGACATTGGTGCACAGCAAGGCCAATGTGACTGCAAGCACAACCTCCTCGGCTGCATGGTCTGTCGGTGATGAGATGCGTTGATCCAAGGTGTCTTTCAGCAGGCGGGTGTCAACTGTCGTCTTTGAACTTGATAATAAAGATGTAAGAATATCTCCTGGATGCTTCCCAATCATAACTTCCAACACTATTACTCCATAGCTATAAACATCGCTTTTTGCTGTCACTCTCATTGTCTGAGCCAGCTCTGCAATTTGCCAAATAAAAAGATAATATTACTCGGTGAATCAAAAGTTCGACAAAGAACAAAAAGATCAAGGACCTTACCGGGAGCCATGTAGCCATAAGATCCAGCAACTGTAGTCCAGCTAGATGTATCTGAGCTCAAAAACTTTGCAGTTCCAAAATCAGAAAGGCGGGGCTCCAATTCCTTGTCGAGCAACACATTATTTATGGATATGTCACGGTGAACAATGGGCGGAGAGCAATCATGGTGCAAGTAAGCAACAGCATGGGCTAAACCTCTTACGACATTAAGCCTTCTTTCCCAGCTTAGTTCCAGTTGAGCTTCATCATTATACAACACCCTTCCTAAACTCCCCTTTTCAACATAATCATAGACCAAGAACATGGCTCCCTTCCTCGAACAATACCCGTATAATCTGATAATATTCCTGTGTCTGATATCTGTCAATGCTCTTATCTCATTTTCAAAACTCCGCTTGTTTGATAGTGGAATCGAGCTAGATTCTGATATGTTTAGCTTCTTCACAGCAACAATGTGACCTGATGCTAACGATGCCTTGTATACAATTCCAAACCCTCCTCTTCCTATGCAGTAGTTGTCATTGAAATCATTGGTGACGTCAACAATTTCTGTAAATGAAAATCTTCCCTCTGTTTTCCATATAAGGGACTCCGACTCTCCCATTGCTGTACTTTGGATCTCCGAATTGCGCTGTGTTTTCTTCCGGCAACAAATAAGAGTTCCAGCTACAAGTGCTATGAGAACGAGGAGGGCAAGTGTGGAAACTACCACTACAATAATAACAAAATGGTGGTTACTGTGGGAGTTTTTAGCATTACAGGGAGATATTCCAGTGGCATTTCCACAAAGGCTTGGATTTCCCATATATAACCCGTTTTGAAAAAACCTCTCGTTAGGTACTGAACCCGAGAAATCATTGTACGAGAGATCCAAGGACTGTATGCTGACCATATTCGACAGTGAATCTGAGACCTTCCCTGTCAGATGGTTGTGGGAGAGATTCAAATCCATTAAAGTTGCAAGCTTGTCAAGATCCTGAGGTATTGGACCCGAGAGAAAGTTGCTACTGAGGTCCAATAAGACTTGAAGTCCGTTCAAGTTACCGAGCTCTGCTGGTATCTCTCCTGATAAGTCGTTGTGACTCAAGTTCAAGCTCAGTAAGCTATCACAATTCCCCACGACTGCTGGTATACTTCCTGACAAATTGTTGGCTGATAAATCAAGAAACTGCAAAGACTGTAAATCGCCGATCCAATCAGAAATGTCTCCCTCTAATTGATTGTTCCCCATGTCGAGCTTAAGTAACAACTTAGAATTTCCAATTTCGTCAGGGATTTTACCGGTCAATTCATTGGAACTGAGATCCAGTACACGCAAAGAATCCAGCTTTCCAAGTTCAGCTGGTATATGCCCTGAAAGTCTGTTTCTGTCCAACTGAAGATCTGTCAAATTGCTGCATTCTCCCCACTTTGGTGAGATTTCGCCCACAAACTGATTATCACTCAGACTGAGAAAAACGAGACGTTTGTGAACACCGAATGCGTTTGTTATATTCCCATTGAACTTATTTCCTTCCATCCTAACTCTAAGTAATGCAGAGCAGTTCCTTAAACAATCGGGTATACCTCCTGTGAAACTGTTACCATCTACTGTCAAGTGTACAAGATTGAAACCACTGCATAAACCAGGAGGCAGTTCACCTGAGAAATTGTTATTTGAGAAGCTGACATTTGCCAGATAAGGACTATTTTCACCGAACTTGTGTAGAATTTCACCGACAAAGTTATTCGTGTAGACAGAGAAATTTCTCAGATTGCTTAGCTGAGACAAAGTATGGGGCAACTGACCATAGAACCGATTAGTATCGATATCAAAGATGGACAGTGAGGTAAGTTGACCAATCTCTGGTGGTATTGTTCCTGTGAGGTTGTTTGAGAACAAGTGCAAGAGATTGAGGTTGCTTAGACTCCCTATAGATGGAGGGATAGGACCCGATAGTTGATTCGTTGAAAGGTCAAGTTGTTGCAAGTCAAGGAGAGATCCAATCTCGGAGGGAATGTAACCGGTGAAACCATTATTGTAAAGAAAAAGAAACTGAAGTTTCGACGCATGACCGACTTGCTGTGGAATAATGCCACTGAGGTTATTATACTGAAGTTGCAAGGAAGTCAACTCACTCCAATTTGTAAAGAAGTAAGGGGAGAGGCTTCCAGACAGAAGATTGTTTTCTAATCCAAGCTGTAATATCATCCTCATATTACTCAAAGATAAAGGTAATTCTCCAGTTAGTGAATTCACAGCAAGTGCAAGATAGGTAAGCTTAGTACATGACCCTAGCTCGGAAGGAATTGTCGAGTTCAAACTATTCGCACTAAGATCGAGACTTTCGAGGTTCTTAAGCTGTCCTATGGATGATGGAATTCTGCCAGTGAGTGAATTCACAGCAAAAGACACATTGGTAAGCTTAGTACATGAACCTAACTCAGACGGAATCACGGAATTCAGACGATTCAAACTAAGATCAAGATAAGATAAGTTCTTAAGCTGCCCAATCGAAGAAGGAATGTTCCCGGTGAACGAATTATTCATCAAATTAAGCATGTCAAGACCCAGACTCGACCCAATATCCTCAGGGATTGGACCATTAAACAGATTTTGACTAAGATCAAGGTACTGAAGCCTGGAAACACTACCAAAATAGGATTCTGGGATGAACCCAGTAAAGGTGTTCAATGATAAATCAAGGTAAATCAAGTTTCTGCACTTAGCTATGAACCCTGGAAACTGTCCTACAAAACTATTAAACCCAAAACTCAAGTGGGTCAACAAAGGCATTTCATCAAACAATGACCAATCAGGGGATTCAAAGTAATTAGATCCTATATCCAAATACCTTAATTTACCCAACTTGCTGATTTCAACAGGAATTATATCAACCATAAAAGAATTAGACAGATTAAGATTAACAAGCTGTGACAGCTGCCCAATTTCAGAAGGAATGAAACCGTCGAACGCGTTAGAGCTAAGATCTAAGTTATTAAGCTTAGAGAGATTACCAATGCTAGATGGAATTTGACCTGCAAGATTGTTTGTACTGAGAATGAAGCTTGTTAGATTTGGAAATGCACTGAAATTGAACTTGTTCAATGTCCCATTGATGGCTTTGTCAGTGAGATTGATCGCGACGACAGAACTTTGATCATTACATACAATGCCAGTCCAACTGCAGAGATTTTCGGAATCCGAAAGAGTCCATGCACTAAGAGAATCAGGCTCAGACAGTGAGGTTTTCCAGTGAACGAGTGATGCTGTTGCTTCTGATGTTGCAGCAACAGCAGCAGCAGCTAATGAAACAGTAAACATGTGTGTCATAATTAAGAAACCCATCATTAGTTTAATAGATTTTAAATGTTTTTCTGCCATGATTGGATAAATTTATTGAAACTGTAGTTATTTTTAAGTAATTTAGCAATTAAGATTGAGAATTTATGGGCATGGTGAGGTGTGTATATAATCAAAGAGAGTCAAGGGCAGGCCCTATTAAATTGTTGTATAACCATCATATTCACAATTTCAATTGACTGACTGCTTGAAAAACAATAAGTCCTGCCATGAGTTAGGACTTACGACAATTATACACATGCTTACCCACTTACAAGTTACACCTTCGAGAGAAGAGTAAATCTCTCTATTATGGATATATTTGTCATAAATCGGCAATGAGTCAAATAATACTATGGTTGGATGAGATAAAAGTAGAGAGTAGGAAATGGTTTGTCTTTATTTAGTGAAGTGAATTTATGACGGATTATAAGTTAATGGCCTGGGTACTGTTAACGAACTATCTCGACCAAAACTTTAACGCAATGGTTAAAGCTCGTTTATATTCTATTAGGTACAGTTAGAGATTTCTAACACGGAGTAGAATTCAAGGTTACATATAATAATGTGAAAACGGTAAGAGTACGTCTTAACAAGTTGCATCTTGTAGGCAAACAAGTTGATGTTTTAGTACTCTTTTTTCCAATAATTTGTTTTTTTACCAAAGAACTTTATACTAATTTGGCCTGGTACTCCATATTTTAACAATATATATACCAGCCTAAAGACCTCAATGCCTAATCGGTGCATTATTATAAGCGCGTCAGGATCCTGATGCATATAGATACAAATAGTTCAATGGGAGCAAGAATTTCGAGGAACATTTAGTTTCTGAGCCGAGTGGTGTAGCTACGGAGATCAATGCGGTCAACGCGCTTCCTCCTCTACATGGATATCCCCCTCTGTGAAATCCTAAAGATGGAAATATTGCACAAAACTGTACCTACCTTGAAATTACATACTACGAGTATTTGAAATTAAAATGAATAAGTCGTCTTATCTAGCGCTATTCCTTCTTGAAGGGCCTCTTCATATATTTTCATAGCTTCTTTGTAACTTCCCTGGACACACAATTCATTAATCTCCTTCGTAATGTCTCTAGAACATGAAACATGCTCCGAACTGGACACATCAGTGTCATCCGTTTCTGTTCTCTCAAGTTGAAGGGATAGATCAGATCTGACAAATGCCCATTTTTAATCATCGATTCCTTGAATTCTTCTGCTTCTGCGGTTCTCCCTGCACTAACCTTTAAGTTAAACTTGGGCATCTGGTCCGTCATCCTAAATGCCTCATCCATGTTACCCTGACAACATAACCCAACAACCAAAGTGTTATAGGTCCTTACATCAGGGAGGAAGTTATCGTGCATCATCAAGTCGACAATATCCAGAGTCGCCTTGAACCGGCCCAACCTAGAATACCCATGAACCAAGATCAAGATGTTGCAAGTTTTAAGATCGGGAAGCAGAGCTCTAGTTTAGGTTAACTTGTCTAAATACTCGTCTTTAGCCAAATTCTTGTTTCTGATGGAAATATCTGTCTTAAGCTTATAACGCATCAAACATAGTCATATTTGGGGGTTGAACCGACTTGAACCTAGGCTTAACTCTTCGTTCATCATTATCAAATCATAAAAAAAAAAATAAAGCTTAATTGTATATTTGTAATTCAAAGTATACTATAGAATGTAAAAAAAAGTTCTGCACATCAATTAATAACGTTACATAATTATACTTCGTACTCCCTCCCATTCTTTGGAAAAGCACACTTTGAATAAAATATACCACCCATTTGAATAAAAAGGTGTGCTTTTTCCGTGAATGGGAGGGAGTATATATTAAAAATAAACCCAAGAAGTGACACGATAAATGAATACAAATTATGTTACCTTAAGTCATCATACAAGTTTACACCTCTCATATGAATTTATTTGTACAATAAAATAATGAAGTTATACATGATCACTCGTTACAAATTACAAATATTATATTACATTGCGGGTAAAATAATTAAGGTTGTTGGTTAATTAATTACTTCCTCCAAAGATTTTCTTCAACTTCTTGACTTGGGCAGCATCCAACAAAGTAATCTTTTCAATTACTTTTTTGGGTAAATCATTTGAAAACAAAGAACCGCTAGTAATTTGGAAGCCAGGATTAGGACTGTCCAAACTAACAAAGGCAAGTGCTGGTTTTTGACCCATATTAACCTGAAAATGCAACATATTTTGTGGGAAAATCATAATGTCACCCTTATTCAATTTTTTATAGTAAGCAGTGTTATCTTCAGAAATAAACCCTGCAAGGATGGGTCCATCAATGACCAGAATGAGCTCCGAGGCTCGGTGTGTGTGGATTGGCACCACCCCACCCACACCGATGTCCAGTCTGGCCATTGAAAGACCTAACCCGTTCAATGCTGGGAACGTGGTGTCAAATGCACCTGTCACAGCGACTTTGAACGGGTTAGTGGTAGTGTCTCCCGGGATGTTTAACCCTGAAAAAACAAAGTCGTTGACGGTTACATTAGCTGGATTCTTGCATGGGAATCCGGCGGGTCCCTTGGGGAATGTCAAGTCTGCTACGCAGAAGTCGACGACTGTGGTGGCAGTTGATAGGGTAAAAAGGACTACTAACAGTGACGACAACAATAGGACGACAACTCTACTCGACACTGCCATGTATAATAATGTACGTATTTGGTCGAAATTTGAGTGATTAAAGGCTTTTCTTGTGCTATTTGATTTGTAGGTTTGTTTGGTTTCAATATTTTGTGTTAGTAATGTTACATTGTGACCTTATATATAGAGGAGTGTGTGCGTACGTGAAATTGGGAAGGATCGGAGTTGGGCTACACGAAAGTTGCTGGTAAATTACATGCATGAACAATTATTGATTATTGATTAAGCGCATGCAAGTGCACAACTAGTACGCCTCAATAGTATTAGTATAATATTAGGATTAGGATTTGTACGATAATCCTTTAGCTTGATTGCAAAGCATTTGAACGTTTACTTATTAAACGTGTTTCAGTATTTAAGCTATCTATGAGAATGAGACCCTCTAGAATAGTTGAATTGTGAGTGATCATAACGAGTACTCGGATCATATAGGCGATGCTAAAATCCTTTAATTTTTTGTTTAAATGACCGCGCTATATATTTTTGAGATGATCGAATTCACAATCCTCAATGAGAGCTCTTACCACTTGAATAATTCTTATTTTTGCTAAAATTATAGATATAATAACAAAAATGTCATCATAGTAGTTGTTCTTGTGAGTTAGAATATGAATAAATCATTCTCGTTCATTTATCTGCCTTTTATATTCATTGTGATGCGTATTTTTATTAAAGATAAACAAATGAACGAAACAGAGGGAATAATAGCGAGTAGTACTCCTTGATTGGCTTGACTTGTCGATCTCATGATATGAAGCAAGCTTTACCTAGGCTTTGATTATTGAGCCGATCTATAGCTGCTCACAAGTTGTCTCGTCTCATGATTCTTATCGCCCTAGATATTAGAGTAGGTCTCCTGAGAGACGGTCTCTCATTCACTCTACTAAGACACTAACTACAAATGAAACCTAATAGAAGTAGGTACGATTAACATAAAAGAGTATATAAATATAAAGATGATACACTTCTTATCAAAACAGGTACAAAACAAAATTGTAATTTAAGGGTACGAATAGGACATAAAATGGTACTGAAGAGCGGATTCTCAATAAGTTATTGAGAGAGCGTCTCTCCCAAGAATTTGGGTTGCAATATAATGTCCGTAGAATCTTTTGGGGGATTGGTTTACACTCTACAAACATGACAGATCATTTGATGCTATCTCATCTCCTTCTCATTTACTCCTCTCAAACTCTCAACTCTCATACTTATATTGGAGCTAATTAAGCAACGTATGTATACCGATGATGATGTTTGTGTTCATTGTTAAGTGCTCTAATCTTATCTGATCTGATCTCCCATGTTCGATGCTAGTAGTTTAATTTCGGGATCCGAATATATTAGAAAAACGCGAAGGAACAGTCAGAAATTACACATATATCATATATTAATTAAAAATATTGAAACATAACATTGCGTACATCATATCGTCCTGCCAAAATTAAACCACTAGTAGTAGTAAGCAAGCAAGCAAGGCGTGCTGAATTGCTGGGACATTTTATTCTATTAATTGGATTAATTGGACGTGGTATGAATCCTCTTGAGCTCCATCATTGGCAGGATCGCTGGTACGTACGTCTTGTCGCTTTAGCAGTACTGCAACCAACAACAACGATTATTAGTATAGACACCGTGCAATATATAGCTAATTAATTAAGTGGCGAGCTAGGAAACTTACTGGCCTCCTGACCCTGCATGGGTCAGCATAGGTGGTATCATTCTCATAAACGATGCGTTCATCCCTCTCGATGTACTCAACAGCAGGCCTGCCGTGGTGGTGGTGGTGTCCTGGCCGTGGAACGATAACATCACTCTCGCACACAACATCACTGACCAGCTGGTGTTGGTTCACTGATGGGTAAACACCATTGCTGACGTATCCCCCGTTGTTGTAGGAGCTGTTGAACCTGCCTCCGCTTGAGTAGGAGTCCACCTCTCTCTCAGCCTCGTAGGATGAGTAGTGCTGGTTTCCGTAGTAGGCCATTGCTGATATTTGATCTCTGATTAGCTCTATTACAAGTTTGCTTTGCTTTGGTGAGATGAATGTAGAGGACTGTGGATGCTATGCTTATATAGTAGTGAAAATCGAATCATTTTTGAAATCAATTGAGGCCGATTTAAAAGTTGATGCTACAAAATTTAGGCCATAAAAGTATCCAACTAGCTAAAAGTGGGAATAGAAAGAGTCCTGGCATTTTAGAATTCAGATTATTCTGCTTATATGGTTGCGCAGCCTCGACGACAGTTCAATTCCGTGACAGGGAATAATAATCAGGCCCATTTGTCTGATTTTAGCATAGGCACTTCTGAATCTGTCGCTGTTTGGAATATATTCTTGTTAGAAAGTACTAACTTTCTCTACTTCTAGAATTTTGATTTCAGATCATCAAGTGTGAATGCTGTATAGGTAGCATCTTTTTGCAATCGAATGTCGTCTTTAGGTAACTAACAGTATGCTAACGTTAGATTATCAGGTAGGTAAGCAAGGTTCATTAGTGATCATTTGGAATATGGATATCATTAGTTCATTACTGATGGAACTAGATAGAAATGTTCCATTTCATTCATTGCCTCAGCAGATACGTCATGCTAAAGTATCGACTGACAGCTACACTATTCGGACTTGAAGTACTTCCTACAGTCCTATATCGGATGACTCTGCTGATCAGTGCAAATAGAATCTTCAACAACTGTGAGCGTCCTCGGTTTTTGTGAGCAAGCACCAGAGAGCTCGTTTCTGATCAAACATAGCTTTGCTGCAGCATCAGTCATGTTTAACCTTTCCTGTGGGACTTCAGCTGAACAAAAAAGCGCTACTTCGAGTATAGAAATCAATGGCGATCGTGTCATACTTCCATCAATGTCCTTTTCCATTATGTCTTCAAGAAGCGTGTGATCTAAAATGTCGTTCACATGCTCAGGTACAGCCGCTTCCACAAAGTTGTGCAGGGTTAGGCCTTCTCCGAACATGTCATTACTAGGCCTCTTTCCTGTAAACATTTCGAGTAAGAGGATGCCAAAGCTGTAGACATCGCCATATGCGGATACCTCATTTCCCAAACCATATTCTGCATTATCAAACAATAACATTATAATTTTGGAAATGCTAAAAACATGCCTTAACAATATACTCACTATATGTCATTCACATTTCATATACCTGGAGGAGCGTAACCAATAGTTCCTCGGATTCCAGCAGAAGTAAATTGATTTGCACGATCTGGAAGAAACTTGGCTAACCCAAAATCCGACACATGTGCCACCAGTTCATCATCGAGGAGAACATTGCTCGGCTTTAGGTCACAGTGAACTATGAATGTCCCACAAGAATTATGAAGATAATCCAAGGCCAGAGCAACATCTACTGCAATATCAAGTCTGTTGCGAAAAGTTAACTTCTTTGTCGCATAATTTGTGTCAGTAACTCTAACCGTGACATCTGATGGATGCAGCCAATCTTCCAAACTCCCATTCACCATGTACTCGTAAACCAATGCCTTGAAGTCATTCCCTTGGTGATCGATGCTAGAACATGCAGTTATAACCTTGACGAGATTTTTATGTCTGATGTTTTGGAGGACCTGACATTCCACCATGAAACTCTTGAAGGCGCCTCGCTGCTCTAGTTTGAATATCTTAATGGCGACAGTTTTCTCATCCCCGTTAACAAAAGTCCCCTTGTAAACCACCCCAAATGCACCACTTCCGATCAAGTTTTCAGAAGAGAAGTCATTTGTAGCCTTCACAATATTCTGGTAAGACAAATGTAAAGGGGAGTTCTCATCGTCACCTGAGGTCGTGTTCCTTTCCTTTCTCTTGGTATACCATAAGAAATAGACACTTAGGACCAACAATATGGCTCCAAAAAATCCACAAAGTATTGCAATTAATAACAATTTCCTGTTTTTTTCAATCCGTCTTCTCCTCTGGGTCTTGTTAAAATTGCATTCAGGTAGCCTTAACTCAAATAAGCCTCCACAAAGTCGACTGTTTCCAGATACAGAAATGCCAGTAGCATTGTCGAATACTCCCCCAGTCGGCACCTCTCCTTCAAAGTTATTGTCAGATAAATTCAGCATTTTTAGCTGCAGGTTCGCTAGAAACTCCGGAAGTTTCCCAGAAAGGTTATTCCTAGACAAATCTAGTTCACTCAGACCACTCAATGTCTGTAATGCATTGGGAATACTGCCTTGGAATCTGTTCCCCTCCATCTGCAGAACTTGTAATCCAATGCAAGAACCAAGAGTGCTAGGAATTTCACCCGATAACAAGTTTTCTGAAACATCAAGTCCCTCAAGATTCGTCAGTTGTCCGACTTCGACAGGGAGGGAGCCGGTTAATTGGTTGTTAGCTAGACTCATTCCAATGGATAACGAGGAGAGAGCAAATAGTTGTGCGGGTATACTACCACTAAGATTGTTTTGAGAAAGATCCAAAGCTAACAAGTTTCTACACCTCCCCAGAGCTAGAGGTATGAGGCCTTCGAGATTGTTATTAGACATGAGGAGCATACTTAACTCAGTTAAGTTTCCTATTTCGGATGGTATAGACCCAGATAATTGATTCTTACTTATGTCTACTTGGGCTAGGTTCTTCAATTTCCCTATTCCGGCGGGAATGACTCCAGTGAGCTGGTTTCCCCAGGCAACGAAGAGCTGCAGCTCAACTACCTTTCCTATACAACTCGGAATCTTCCCATAAATGTTATTTTTCTGTAACTCTAAATAGGACAGCATAGAGAAATTGCATATGGCTGCAGGAAAACTGCCAGTGAAGTTGTTCTCACTTATGAGAAGCGCCTGCAACACGGTCGTGTTGTCTAGGGAAGAAACGAAGTTCAAGTCAGAAGGTTGATCGATCCCAAGGAAGTTGTTGAAAAGAGTCAAGTGTGTAAGCCTTTTCAAGTTCCTCAAAGAAGGAACTTCCCCTTGAAGCCTGTTAGAAGCCAACTGAAGATATTCTAGATTTGAGGAATTCGATATTGAAGCAGGGATAGAGCCATGAAACTGATTATAAGCTATGGAGAAAAACCGAAGATTGGGAAGTTTGTGGCCGATATCTACAGGAATGCTTCCTCCAAGTTATTCACAGCTAAATCCAGATGCATCATCGACGAGAGGTTGAAGATCGAGGGAGGGAGTGTTCCAGACAAGTTATTAGAACGTAATGCAAGACGGGTCAGATTCTTGAGTGATCCCAGGCTATTAGGAACCCCTCCAACCAAACTGTTAGTCGTGATGGCGAGCACTACTAAAGATGTTAAGTTCCCAAGAGAAGAAGGGATAGTTCCTGTGAAGTTGTTAATTGACAGGTAAAGATACTGTAATGATAACAGAAAGCCAATCTGAGGTGGAATCGATCCCGACAGCTTATTCCCTTGAAGTACAAGCTGAACAAGGTTGGTGCAGCCTGATATGTTAGACGGTATTTCTCCTGCAATGGAGTTGTTATAAAGAAACATGTACTGCAGTCGTTTAAGACGTCCGATTTCAGGAGGAATGGTGCCTCTAAAACTGTTATTCTCAAGATGCAACACCCTAAGAAAGCTGAGGTTTCCAATAAATGGAGACAAAGAGGCAGTGATCTTAGAAGATGAGAGGTCTAGCTTGGTTACTCTGCGGCGCTGATAGTGATGGCTGCACGAAACACCATGCCACTCACAAAAGTGGAAGGTTTCATTCCATGAGCTTGTCATACCAAGAGGGTCATCAGTGATTCTGGCTTTGATTTGCAGCAAAGCCTCGGCATCTGTTTCACTGTTTCCTGCAGCGTAAAGATGGAGACAGCAGCAGCAGCAGCAGCAGCATAGAGCAGTAGATACGATCATCATGTAACGCCAAGTTCGCGACATGACTGTATGTTAGCAGCCACAAATATAGAGAGTTTACCTTAGGAAAGGCGGTAACAGGTTTCGGAGGGAGGAGCAGTATGTTACTCAAACAAGTCACCAAATAAAGCGATAAGTAGGCATTCAAAGTTGCCTGCTGCCAAGAATGTAGATTGATAAGGCCACTATATATAATTAATGTATACTTTAGTGTTTAGTCTAAAGTCACTACCCTACCCTACCCTGTACCTATAGCTTTAATGAACTCCTTTCTTATCTTACTCCCTGTGTACGGAATGATCTCATCCTGATGTAGTCCTCGCCAAAGATGTTCCACATTTCCCTTTTCGAAAACGATGTTTCACTTTCGTTCTCTTCCCATCTATAATTTATGGTTCATATGTGCTCCTTATTTTCTGTGCAAAAAAAAAAAATGAAATTTTGAAAAGAAAAGAAGACTTTTTTTAAAATTATATAAAAATGTTTAAAATACAAAAAAATGACATAGGAATATAGGATATGGAGGCTCTTAAATCTTAAGGATGAGGCTGCTTTTTTTTATATAGAAAATGTTAGGCTTCTTATAATAGATCAATATATATCAGCCAAGTCCAAGGTGACTTGCAGAAAAATCGAGCCATCCAATGGGCAACCATATTCCCCCACGATTTAGAACTTCAAAAACGCATTAAAAGATTTGTGATCGTCTCAATACATATTCCAATCGGGCTTCTCCAATTTCGTCTTGAGCAAACAATGATAGTCGTTACGTGAGAGTCACTTTCCAGTATGATATTATCGATCCTCAACTCCCGGGCTTTCCTTAGTCCAAAAATGGCCGCGCGCTTTGGCTTCAACTCTACGACACCCCATCGAGACAATTCTGCCATCCTCGATCATCCTGAATAACGAAGTAAGCTGAGTTTAGCAAGCCAAGACATTTCTCCCGAGCTTTCGAATATTTCCAAGAGATAGGTAAGCTTCCTGAAAACTTGTTCTAACCAGCTGAGTTTAGGAAGATTTCCTAAGCCTTCAGGAATGACATTATCATCAACTGGCTTCCCCCCAACACTGCAGACTGTAGCTACGTTTTCTATACATGATAGCAGCTGTCCGCCTATCTTATTCGTCTCACACTGTAAGTAGGGCAGCATTAAGAAATTACAGATGAGTTATATCAAACTCTGTTAACATGGTAGCATTAGCCAAGGAAGAAACAAAGTCCAAATCAGTATCTTATTGGAGAATTTGGAGTTTCGAGGAATTGGATATTGAAGAAGGAATAAGTCCAGTAAACTGACTGTTATAAATAGACAGGTATTTGAGATGTCGAAATTTGATGCCCAAATATGGAGGAAGGTAACTTTCCAATACATTATCCCCTAGATCTAAGGCTGTCATAAAAGAGAGGTTGAAGATTGAGGGTGGCACTATTCCCAACAACTTATTCGTATCTAGTACAAGGGCCGTTATAGGACTGAGTTTTCCGATGCTATCTAGAATCATTCCATCGAATCCAGCATTCAGTGAAGGCTTCCCATAGCCTTGACCTGTTCCCTAAGAAGAAATTTCTGAATCTTTCCTGTTGCAGTCTTTGGAAGGTCTTGAAAGATGACAGTTTTGGGAGCCATGTAATGAGGTAAATGATCACGACAAAACAAGATTAATTCCTGAGCTTGTACCTCAAATCCCTCCTTCAATTTGACGACTGCACAAGGAGTTTCACCCCAGTGATCGTCAGGCCTTGCCACCACTGCCGCCTCCAGAACTGCAGGATGACTGTAAAGAACAGTCTCTACCTCAACGCTGCTTATATTCTCTCCTCCTGAAATGATCACATCCTTTAACCGGTCTTTGATTTCTATGTAACCGTCAGGATGTCGCACTGCAAGATCACCAGAATGAAACCAACCTCCTTTGAACGCTTCACTGGTCGCTTTTGTGTCCTTTAAGTAGCCACTCATTACAGTGTTTCCTCTGAACATTATTTCCCCGATGGTTTTACCTGTTCCAATACAGCATCTACTTCAAAACAAATTCAAATCAATACACCCTCCGGCCTCCACCTCTCAAATACCTTCCACAATACCAACAGTGTATGATTTGAGTATAAATGTAAAGAAGGACGACATATGATGATGTAAGTGGGTTAAGTAGGTTAATTCAGAAACAACCATAAAAGACGGAGACAAGTCACAGGAGGGGTTTGAATAAAACAAATTACTCGATCCTTCAGTTTGTAGTCAAGTAGACTTGTAGCAGGCACAAGACGTAATTCTCGATGTACTTCTTATAGCTATCATTCAGAAACTAACAACCATTTGTTTTTTGTTTTTTTCAAAATTGTCATTCGGATAGAACCATATTTTTTACATAAGCGGTAAGGCTGAAGGGGGGTATAAATGCAATTTGAGCGATGATTTTGGAAGCTTACCATCAAACGGAATGCTCTCCATGGTCACAGGATCTTTAATGTCAACATCCTCCAAGCCAATATGCTGAACCCCTTGTCTAGATTTAACCCTTGCTTTTTCAAGAGGAGGAAGAGAGTCCCATTCAGGCTTCCAAACACAGTAAGTTGCGGGTCCATAAGTTTCGGTGAGCCCATACAAATGACCAACTTCAAACCCGAGATGTTCCATCTTTAATAGGATCTGAGGAGGCGGGGGAGAACCCCCAGTGAGCAAGCGAACCTTGTGAGGAAGCGGCCTTTGGTCAGTGAGGGCCGCATTGACTATCATATTCAAGACAGTTGGAGCGGCTCCCATATGGGTGACCTTATGGAGAACAATGTTGTCAAAAATAGCCTTAGGAGTGACCTTCCTAAGACAAATACTGGTGCCTCCTAGGGCAGCGAGGCCCCAAGGAAGGCACCACCCATTGCAGTGAAACATCGGAACCGTCCAAAGATAGGTGGGCATGGAAGGCATGTCATGAAGCAAAAAGGTGGAAATGGCGTTGAGGTAGGCGCCTCTGTGAGTATAAACAACGCCCTTAGGACGGGAGGTGGTACCAGAGGTGTAATTCACGCTAATGGGATCAGATTCTAGTCGCGGGAGTATGGGGATAAACTGGTCATCACCATCGGCTATCAGAGTTTCATATTCATAATGCTCAATTTCAACACCAGTCATAGTCTTGGGTACGGGTGACTCGGTTTCAGTGTCTGTTATTAGAACAACAAGTGGGGGTTTCGATGACAGTAGGCGGATAGCATATAGAGCTGTGTCGAGTAAGTGGGAATCAACAAACAAGACCTTAGCTTCAGAATGGGCCAGTAGAGTTGAAATCATGGGGGGATCAAGGCGGGTGTTAAGAGCACACAGAACTGCACCCGCCATGGGAACTGCGAAATGCAACTCGTACATTTCTGGCAAGTTCGAAGCCAGTGTCGCCACCTGTGCACACAATTGTTTTCAGCTCGGTGTTAAACCTAGCAATCAGATCAACAACTGATGCAGGAGCATTAGATTACTAAATTGAGTCCAGTTAATTATTTAACTTCCTAGTTAATTACTGGTTTGTTATTTATAGTTTCCTAGTTTCAGTTTTCCTTGTGGTTGAGAATTCATACTCCCTCCATCTTGTCCATTTGTTTGAGGATTATACAGCTAGTTGTACATGGCTCTATGTAAAACTGATTTTAAGATTTGGAGCTTTATCACGAAGATTTCGAGTTTTGCTGTAAACTTTCTGAATTTAGGGTAAAGTTGTCGAGTTAAATCTTAAGCTCAAAAACTTACAACTCAACTAATAAACTTTTATAAGCTCAATAAATATAAACTTTGCCTAGGTGTAGAACCAGGTATATAAGATGATCCTATTTTCCGATGAAAATACTTGTTCCCAGGGGCGGAGGGAGTACTATTTTCTGGTTGAGACACCAAAAATCGTTACTTTTCAAATTAAGATGATCAAAGATCGAATCTTTATAGGATTGGTGGGTCCGTTTTACAGCAGATCAGTATATGTCTGATGATTTGATATTTTCAAGTCTGATCATTTCATGGTCGGCCTCGGGTACTGAATGGGAAATCGAAAAAGAATGATGAAAGAGTGAAGTGAGGAGTTGGGGGGGGGGGGGGGGGGGAAGCGTACAAGTTGAGTGGGGTGAAGGCGGAGAGTGGTGGAGAGAGCGGAAGCGAGGCATAGAGATCTGCGACGAGTATCGGACCAGGTGTAGGATCGTGGACCGTAGACGAGGGAGGTTCGATCAGGGAACACCTTGGCTGCTCGCTCCAGGAATGAGATGGGTGTCAACTCTGCGTAGTTGGCTCTGCACTTTGAACTTGTACTTGTGCTTGTACTTGTGCAGTACTGATGCCGTGACTGTGATCCTACCACCAAGTAGTAGTAGTAGTAGTACCTTCTATTTCTATACAACTCCCTGCTGTAATGTTTCAATCTTTGTGTCCCTACTGCTACTCTGTACATTTTGAAGACAACAAGAGAAAAACAAAGTCTAGTTAGTACGAGTAGTACTAATCTCACTCTCTCACTTCTTCAATCTTCATCATCCTTCTTCTACTTTCGGGATAGACGATAATAATAATATCCCTCTCATCTATTCAATCCTTTCCCTGGGTTTCACAAGTTTTAAGAAAAGTGGTAAAAGTAAAGGTATTATTGGTAAATCAAATAGTTTCATGGGTCCAACAAACTTAAAGTAATGAAAAAGTTGTGGTATTTTGTATAAATAGAGTAAGGATATAAGGATTATAAGGTAAAATGTTTTGTCAAAAAGAGAATGTAAAGAATTGATTGGATTATCCATTTATAGTAAGGGTAAAGAATTGAATGAATGGGAGAGAGTAATAAGAAGACTAATCCGCGTTGGTACAATTTATCGGTTTGGACCACTGTTTGAACATTCCTACCTTTAAACAACCCCGAGTACTAAATACCCGACTCACTCACTCACTCAGGAGTCAGGACTCGGAAGTATTATTACTACTCCGTATTACCTTCTCTTCACTAAAAAAAATGAATAAAGCATGGCACAAATTAAAATCCACAATATTCCTATCATTTTTTTTTTGTTCATTATTACTCGTATAATTTACTTTAAAAATAAAAGCATTTAAATAAATCATTTATCATATAAAATTCAATTAAAAGTAAGCAGATATGAAAGACTATTTGTTCGTCTAATTTCATGATGAGAAAATAGAAGCAAAATAAAGTCAAAAAAATAGAAGAATTATTTTGTTCTATAAGATCCATAATCAAATCGTGGTCTACATACGATGGACATTTGGTTTTACCCCTTACCACCATTCATGTGTTAGCAATGAACATAAACTTCAAAATGATTCACTAACTTGTGTTAAAATAATCATCAATTATTTTAGAAAAATGTAATACTCCGTATCAACTTTCAAATATGTACGAGTATGAAATTTAACATACAAGCTTTATTAGATCTTCAAGTTTTATTGTAAATTTTTTGAGTTTTAGTGTCAACTGTAAAGTTGCTAAGTTAAATCAAATAAATGTTTTAAACCCACAAACTTACAACTCAGCTCGAAAAATTTGTATCAGCTCCGTAAGTATACATGAAAGCTCAACAACTTTGAGATGGTTGTACATACAAGTATACAACTGGTGGTAGAATATTCTCTCCCTTCAGATCCAAAGGGTAAGTTTCAGATACAAGTATAGTCGTGTGAGATCTTATTTGATTTGTCTAGATTAAGAATATCAATTTTTTATAAAAAAATTTAACGTAAAATGAAATATATTGATGACGTAAAACACGTCTCGACAAATATAAAAAAAATAAACGTATCCTTTGAATATGAAGACAGTAATTTTCCCATATACATGGAGAAAAATCTTCAAACATGGAATACAATTCAAACATATCATACTCCATATACAACTTCATAATTTTTGTGACAATTGTCATTTCATATTCAAACCACCGATAATTTTACGCAAATCATAGAGTAAGATGATCTCACGCGTACAATGTTCCTAGTATTGTTAAAAGAAAACATCTAATTTGACATTGATAAATGAGTTGCTTCATATTCCATATATCTCTAACAAATAAACTGTTTCACGTGTGAGATCGTCTGACATGAGATAAAAGAAATGAAATTCGAATGGATTTGCAAAAATTCCTAGTAACTTCAACAAATCACACCATGATCACTTACCCAAAACACACAACATCCACCTAATTTCTTGGTTTCAAAACAAAATCCACACAATTATTTAAGGTAGGAGATTAAGAAAAACACTCAACGAAATAAACGGTCCAGATTCAATCACACACTTTCAATCATAACAGATCAATGGACCAGAATTAATCAAATTAACATGCAAAAAACACGCGGATAAACTTTGGACCTCAAACACAACCACACTCCTCCCTCTTAAATACGCACACCTCCATCATCAGCCAACTCCCAACTCCAACACCAGACCTCCCCCACCACCATTTTCTGCAACAATGGCGATTTCTCCGCACCTGTGCCGTACCTTCACCTTCACTGAACTCGCTCTACCTGACTGTCGCAGCACCCGTCCGATCAGGTTGCCGTCCTTCTGCCGGAAACCGCTCGTCACCGTCCGATGCGCCGCCGTGGAATCGGATTTCGATCCCAAGAAGTTCCGCCATAATCTGACTAGAAGCGATAACTATAATCGTAAAGGATTTGGACATAAGGAGGAGACTCTTCAGCTCATGAATCGCGAGTTTACCAGTTAAGTTTTGCTTGAGAATTGTTGAATTTTGTGAATGTGCGAATTTTGATTTTGTCTTTTTGGTTCGGGTTTTTGAATTGTTTATTGAGGTGATTATGCTGATTAATCGTTAGTTTTCGAGTTTCATGTGACGGATATTCCCGTCACAAACAAGAATTTGTCCTGAGTTTATAACGATTGAATTTCAAGATTGTTTGAATTAACTTGTTTGAGTCGACTTGATTTGTGATTTTTGCACAAGTATTTGAATTATTCATTGAGGAGATTCTGATGATAAGTTGTTAATTTTTTTACTGTTTTTTGTTTACAATTGATTGATGAAATTGAAGATTCTGCTTTCCATGCTTTCGTTAAATTTCGTGTTTTTCCTGCTTTCATTAGTTAAAGTTCCGACATTATTGAAGATTATGTTGTAAGTTTTTGAATTACTCATTCCGTTTTATTCATTTGTTTGCCTTTTATATTATTGTGACGAATATTTTAATCAAAGACAAACAAATAAACGAGACGGAGGGAGTATTTGTTGGGGAGATTATGCTGATCAGTTAATTTTTGATTTTTTTACTGCTTAAGATGGATTGATTAAATTAATGGTTATGCTTTGGTATGTAGATTAATCGATGAATTTCTAATGCGCGATTTTCAGGAACTGTAAACAAAAAAAATCATTTAAAAAGTTTAATTGACTGTTTTTATGTTCCGATTTTCTGAGAAATTTGAGTTTTTTAAATTTATTTCTGTGATTTGGAAAAAAGTTTCACCGGTTCATAAAGAATTGTGGAGTTTTTAAATTGAGTGTGAATTGAATTGATTTTTCCGTTTACTAATCCGGTTAGATGTGATCTTACTTATTAGTTCACTTGATTACATTTGCTCATGCTGCTGACTGTAAAATTTGAGTTCTGTGTATCGAGTTGCATTGATTTAGTTTGTTGATGCGACATTTTTATTGATGCAGGACTCATTGAGTCATTTCTATAGTTTTCGGATGGATTCCCCGGCTTATCTTTACTGCTCTATCTTTTTTGCATTGATATGGCTACTTATTCACTGATTATGTGATTATGTCATTGTAGAGACTAGAGAGTGTTTATTTTCGACAATTAACTTTTAATTTGTTTTTATTAGGTGATATCATAAAGAAGCTGAAGGAAAATGGCAATGAGTATACATGGGGGAACGTTACAGTGAAGTTGGCAGAATCATATGGGTTTTGCTGGGGTGTGGAGCGAGCTGTCCAGATTGCTTATGAAGCACGGAAACAGTTCCCCAGCGAGAAGATTTGGATCACTAATGAAATTATACACAATCCAACCGTCAACAAGGTCATAAATCACATCTGTATAGTTTTTTTTTGAAAATTATGGTGGTTTGGTAGTCTCTTGTGTCGTTAATAATGATTTCTGGGCTATTATTAAGGTGAGAAGACTGAGAACTATTAGGTTGAAGAAAGCATAATCTGTTTTCAAGCCAGGCATTTGTTAGTCAAATTTCTGCTGTTAACTTATTTGTGGTGACCTATACAGCAAGTCTCCTTGTAGAGGATTTAGATTCTTCTATAAATTACGGAGTATGTTTTTTTATGTTAATAGACGTGGTGAAATATTGCATATAAATCGAAATTTTTGTTAAATTGTTTTGTGCTGATGTTAAATGGGGGGTTTAGTGACATTTCTATGATCATTTTGTGCATGGTACACAGTTGACTATGAGTTAACAAAAATATCGTATTGCAGCGACTGGAAGAAATGGAAGTACAGAACATTCCGCTTGAAGATGGAAGTAAACAATTCGATGTTGTAGACAAAGGCGACGTTGTAATTTTGCCAGCTTTTGGAGCTTCTGTTCAGGAAATGGTGACTTTAAGTGACAAAAATGTACAAATAGTAGATACAACTTGTCCTTGGGTGTCGAAGGTATAACTTACAGTACTATTTTGTTTGATTGTACAGTCCCGTATGCTGTTCTCTCAGACGCAATGTTCTTGCGTTCCTTTTGTAGCAACTCATTCTGTTTCCCACATGCAAAACCAATATGTATTGTCACAGGTTTGGAACGTGGTGGAAAAGCACAAGCAAGGAGATTACACATCAATTATTCATGGTAAATATTCTCATGAAGAGACTGTTGCAACTGCATCTTTTGCCAAGAAGTACGTCATTGTAAAGAATATGAAAGAGGTATACTCCATGTTAAGTGATCCAGATCTGTTCGTAAGGTTTTTAAGACTCGTCAGAATCCTAAAAATTGTGTCTTTTATGTTTATGCTTCACCCAGGCAGCCTATGTGTGTGATTACATTCTTGGTGGACAACTCGATGGCTCTAGCTCAACCAGAGAGGCTTTTCTAGAAGTAATCCCATCCTCTGATAAAACTTGCAGCAGATGCTATTTCCCTGTAAAGAAAAATCCTCTTATCCATTTTCTTCCCCTAGAGTTCTAATCGCTTGATGGTTTATTTGCAGAAATTCAAATATGCTGTTTCAGATGGATTTGACCCGGATAAAGATCTTATTAAAGCTGGAATTGCTAATCAGACAACAATGCTCAAGGGAGAAACAGAAGAAATTGGTTAGCCATCACTTTTGGTGAAAATGCTTACTTTTTTCCATATAGTAAATTTTGTCATTAGTTTAATGCCTGTCTCTTTGTAGGATTGCTGGTCGAGAGAACTATGATGCGCAAGTATGGAGTTGAGAATGTCAGCAATCACTTCATAAGTTTCAACACAATCTGTGATGCCACTCAGGTATGTATATACTCCTGTTTAGCCATCCATTCCGTAGATTAGCTAGATTGTGTTTCTGCATTGGTTATTGGCTCTGTTGACATCAGTCGAATACTTTTGGTTCTTGAGTGTTGGAGCTTTGTACTTTTAGTAAATATAGGACTTCCATGGTCCTGTTTCATACACCCATTCCCCTCTATAATACAGTAAATATTCACAGTTTGTTTTCTGAGCCCAGAAAAGAGGTATCAACTTTATTCACTGTTTGGGTAGGTTACTCTCAGCTTGTTGATCAACACTTGCTTTTCAGGAGCGACAAGATGCAATGTATAAGTTGGTTGATGAGAAGTTAGATCTCATGCTGGTGGTTGGAGGCTGGAACTCAAGTAACACCTCTCACTTGCAAGAGATATCCGAGGACCGTGGGATCCCCTCATATTGGGTCGACAGTGAACAAAGAGTAGGACCTGGAAACAAGATAAGTTACAAGTTAAATGTAAGTTCAGACTTTTCAGATATCCTGCATTTGTGTCTCATTCACATTTTGATACTTGCCTAATGAAATCAAACATGTTTCAGCACGGCGAGCTAGTTGAGAAAGAAAACTGGCTACCAGCAGGTCCTGTCACCATAGGAGTGACTTCCGGTGCTTCTACCCCTGACAAGGTACGAACATAAAAAGATTCTCATTTTGTAACCGGTCTGTTATTCTGTACCAATTTTCTTCAAAAATGAGTAACAAATTAAAGCTCGGTGTGCCATGGGCACATAATTATTGTGGAACTAGACTTTTTATCATTATACGAGTGTTAAGTAGCACGAATTACTATCAGTTTGTGTTAAGTTGATTCACCATCATACTCGCTTCTATGTGGCGCTTTTGTTTTCAGGTGGTGGAAGACGTCTTGATCAGAGTATTTGACATTAAAAGGGAAGAACTGTTGTTGCAAGAAGCAGTAGCTGCATGAGTAGTAGAAACAGAGAAGAGAAAACTAGTAGTTGTAGACTGTAGTTGCTACATGTATGAAATGTAATACTGAATTTTATACATTCTAATATACAGGTTATACTTTTGTAGCAATTGTGGTTTTATGTTATACATAGCTGGATCAGAGGCAAGATTATCTCAGCCTCTATATAAATGCGATGTTGCGAAGGCACTGTAACTGATATATACAGTACATGAGTACAAGAAGCAAAACTCCAGTGCCCCCCCACAAATTCTAACTCGTAATTGAGGGAATTCGTCACCCTCAAACTTGATATTGCTCGTACAAGCTAGGCACTGATGATATCGGATGGCTTCTTGTGAGATGCTTCCACTAGCTCCGGAACTCGATCCAGCAAACTGTTTACTTCTACTGGGAATTCAGCCTTTGCTCTATTTGTCTTCCCCCCAATCACCACAGTCGTTCCATCTTGCAGCGCCCATAGCTTCAGGAAACATAAAAATTGCATGAATGGAAATACCAGTGAGTATCAGTAGTTGGTGTCCGATTGAATGAACACAGACAAAACCAGTCGAGCCAACAGAATCAGAAATTCACCTGCGCGTGAGATAAATAGCTGATGCATGTTGTGAGCATAAGAGCACCAAATCCGGCATACACAATAGGCACTCCTGGGTCCGTCTGGCAAGAATACATGAGACTTTGTAAAAATTACGCAGTCTTAAGAAACAAAAACATAGCTGAAAATCGAGATAGATGTCGGCGGCTCACCTTTAATTCAAGGCCAGTACTACCGATGGCATCAACAATAACGACTTTTACGCCATCAATCTCAATGGGCAGCTTTGCATTCGGCCGTCGAACACCCACAAATTTTCCTTGTTGGTCATACAAAACAATTGATTGGAGGTCCCGAGCAAGCATTGATCTGTAATATGTAGATTTTCATCAGAAAGCATAGACTGCAGGCTTTGGCTCTTCAATCATAAGAAAACGGAAATAACCTAGCAGCCAGTATATACGAGGAAATATGGCAAAAGAAAGTGAACGAAGTTACATACATTCCCTTGACATTCTCGGAATCAGTATTTCCAACAGGTAGAAAAGTTCCATAAAGTTTCTTGTCTCCATTCATCTTCAGAGGAGCCATCGCCAAATTAAATGGACCTTCATCGTCTCTAAGAACCTGCAACGCAGAGAAGCCCCAGTCTGTCTGATAGATTGTAATTCCTCCGTACCTTAATGGATCGTTCACGCTAATAGTTTTTCTCAGCACCTCCTTTCCATTAAGGTCAAGTAGTGAGAGATCGGAGTGAAATTGAGACACCTGTAACGACACAAGGGGTAACAGTGTCACATTACCTTCAATGAAGAACCAACCGACCAACAGGACAGAAGGTCTCTCAAACAGTGATCATGGATGTACAAGAAATTATGTAGAATAGAAAAATATTGTGAGGAGATACAGTAAGGCTACACGAACCTCTCCGCTGTCATAAAAGTCCATTGTAAATCTATTGACATGGACCTCGGTATTGAAAGCTTCTGTAGGGGTCGAGAGAAAGCCACTTGGATTAAGAACATCACCCACTACAAAGTTCAGACCTTGAGGAACATTAACTGAACCTCTAAAACTCCCCGTTGCGCTAAGAGTAGCTCCAACCATTATCAGTAGCATTGCCAAGTGTACTCCAATCGGGGCAAAGCGGCCGGCCAGTCCCTTAAAAGCATACAATGATGGTCCTTGCAAGAAAACCTACAGAAGCGATATTCAAATACCGTCAGCTGAAACAGTCTAAATGAATTGGAAGAAAAATAAAATAAAATCTTAGCGAAACTGAACTAGATAGCCGTATGACTGTATCCCGTATGTACCTCATACCCAGCACCCATAAGTACTACTCCTAAATCTTGAATCGAAGCTCGTGGCAATTTCTCTGAAAAGTCCTGTTTGCAAATGGCGTCAGCTGATTTTTTGAAACTCCACCTGCACAGAAACTTGTATGCATGTGTGACTACAGTATCGACAAATCATTTGAAGCAAAAGAAAGGAAAAGTGATTCAGAAAAGATGAGTGAGACCTTCGCGCGACCTTAACCATAGGAATCTGCGTGGTGTATGTACAGGCCATAAGAGAAGCTGCTAAGAGTGCCAATGTTCCGAGAAAAATGGGAGACGAGAACATGTGGTCGAACCCAAAGGGTAGAATCCACCTCCAAGTGAAGAATCCCAATACAGGATGATCTTCTGAGTACTTCTGGAAATAAAAATCAGGAACCTCGCCTTGTTCAATGACCGTTCCTGCATGAGGTATCAATCAAAACTTCAGGACTTACTTACTAACATGAAATCACACTTCTTCTTCGCCCAAACTAATCAAAAATCCCAGTTCCGCCACTAAATGCTACCCAATTACAACAAGAACAATTTACTGTTCCCAACTAATTAAAAATCCTGATTCCGTCACTGGATGCAACCCAGTCACAATCACAATAATTTACTATTCCTAGCTAATTAAAAATCCTGGTTCCGCCACTGAATGCAACCCATTTACAACAATTTACTGTTCCCATTCCCAACAAATTAAAAATCCTGATTCCGTCACTGGATGCAACCCAATCACAACAATAATTTACTAATCCTAATTAATTAAAAATCCTGGTTCCGCCACTGAATGCAACTCGATTACAATAATGTACCGTTCCTAACTAACTGACTAACTAAAAAAACTTGGTTGGGCCATTGAATACAACCCAAGAAATCAAAGAGAAATAGATTATGAAGAAGAAGAAGAAGAGTAGGGGTACCCAAGGCCATAAGACCAGCTATGGCAAACATTTCACCAATAGCAAGTGGCAAATTAGACAAAACAGACAAAACCTTCTGAGGAATTCTCTTCACTAACTTATTAATCGAAGTCGGCTTTTTCGATATCGAAACTGGTTCAACAACTTCATCTTCCTCCTCCTTGAGTAAAGGAGGTGCTCCTTCTACAATCTTGGTAGAAATGGGGTTCTTCTTCTTATCTTGGGGTACCTTAATTTTACAGCATACTTTGAAAGATACAAGCTTTCTATCATTTCGCCAATTGGGTACTGGAGTTTGATGGAAGATGTGAAAATGGCGGAGTTTTAAGGTGGTGGTGGTGGGTCGATCAATGTGAAGGGATTTTGTGAAGAATGAAGATGAACTAGTCTCCATGTTTTTAGTAGTAGGATTTTGTTCTTGTGGAGCTTACTATACTCAGCACTCAGCAGCTGCTGCTCGATTTTATTTATCCGCTCCGTTATCCGTTTACAATCATTTTCCCCCCAACAAACCAAAACGTCTTCCTTATTTTTCATCAATTTTAAGATGTTGTCGCTTGTCAGTTTGTCACCCACATGAGTCAAACAAATTCTCATTTGTCACCAAAATATGTATGTGTCATATATACTTGATGAGTCAAATAATATCAATTTAATAGATAAAGATAAATAATTTCACAAATTATACTTCCTCCGTTCTAATAGGATATTTATGTTTACTATTTGGGCATTATTTATAAGTGAAAGAAGATATAACTTCTAATATATAAGATAAAATATTGTCACGTGAGATCTTGTTTAAATTGTCTAATCGAGTACGTTATAAATATCAAATTTTTATAATATTTAGAAATATGTAACTAGCGATATAGACAAAAGAAAACGTGCATTGGCAAGTGTGAAAAAATAAAAGTAAAGAATTAAATGGAACGGAGGGAGTAGTATTATATGCAATCGTTGTACCGTACAACAAACCTTAAAATTAGAAATTTAATGACCACTTTATACTCGTATTAAATAGTAACCCCTATTTAATACTCCATATGAAAAAAGTGGTGATTAACCTAAAATGATAGACTTTTTATCACAAATTACAAATTTTTACTATTGTCGCATCGTACAACGATTATACACAATAATTAGTGAATTTCACAAATTATATAGTACTATACAACCGTTATTGTTATAGTATAGTGAAATAATTTAAATTTGCTTCCTCTAACCATGTGACATCTATATATAAAGTTAAAAGTGTTATTTGAGTATTTAATTTTTTGCTACGTGGCAGATATTAAATGCTCAAACAACCCTTTATTATTATTATTATTATTATTATTATTATTATTATTATTATTATTATTATTATTATTATTATTATAAATGGGAGAATTTTATTGAAGAATAAAAAAACAGTTTACAAAAAATTAGTGGGTAGCCGAGATACAATCTGGGCCTCCACCCAGATTATTATTATTTTTTTAATTTTTTCGTTTTTGTCAAATTTAGTCTTATTAATTTTTTGTCCCCATATATATGTGTCATCAAATTTTTGCTTTATACAATGATAAATTTATTTATTTTTTCCCTTAATTATAGATGTGTTACACAGTTTCGGTTTTATATAATTATTAAATTTAGATGTTTTCAGAAGCCTTTTATATTTAATGTTTTTAGTTTTACAATTTCTTGCATTCTGCTCTATTTTATTCTTATTACATTTTGTTTTCTTACTTATATATGTGTGTTGTTTTCTCATGATTATAGATATGTTATAAAGTTTTAGTTTTGTTATTAAATTTATAGATAATCACATTAGTAAGCGTCACATACTTTTTGGTTGGTCTTGCTAATTGGTTATATAGTACTGAATTTGTAATAATTCACAATTTTAGTTTGTGGGGATAATTTTTTTTGGTTTATTGTTTTATTTCCATTGCATTTTCAATGTGTTACATTATTACTTTTATTTAATAATTTGTTGTATTATTATATGTTGTATTAAGTTTTTTATTTATTAAATTTGTAATTAATTATATGAGCACTTGATCGAAACCTTTTCGGTTACCCTTATTTAATTAATTAATTGTTATAATAATCAAATAGAAAATAATATTCATTCGTAAAGAATAGAAGATTTAAAATTTCATTGCGTTTAAGTTACTCTATTTTTTACTTTGTTTTTATACTTTTTGATAAATATGATTCAATTTATCTATGTCTATATATATAGTTAAAAGATTTGTTTGAACATTAATTTTTTTTGCCACGTAGCGTATATTTTATGTTTAAACAATCTTTTATATTGAAAGTTTTTGTTTGTACCTTATATATGTGTAATAAAGTTTTTGTTTTTATATTGAAAGTTTGTACCTTTTATAGATTTGTTTAAATTTTTGCCTTTTAATCAAATTTATTCTTATTAAAAAATTTTTTTACTTATATATGTGTAGTAAAGTTTTAGTTTTATACAAGGTCAAATTTATCTTTATTAAATTTTGTTTTCTTAAACTATATATGTGTTTTAAAGTTTTAGTTTCATATATTTATTAAATTTAAATGTTTACCCAACTCTTTTACATTTAATGTTTTTGTTTTTACAATTTCTTGCCTTTTGCTCAAATTTATTTTTAGTACATTTTGTTTTCTTGATTATATATATGTTATAAGGTTTTAGTTTTATTATTAAATTTATAGATAATCACATTATTGTGGGTTACAAACTTTTCGGTTGCCTTTTTTTTAAAGAAAATGGGAAATAAATCTTAATATTTCATTTAAAGTATAAATTTATTGTTAGTATTAAAACTAAATGGTTTTGAAGAAATTATTACTTAGTCATTTAATTTAGGTGTTATATCTTTTCATCTACTTTTGTATTAATGTTCAATCAAATTTAATATTATTAATTGTATTTTATTATTAAGAACTTCATATAATACCTATAAAAGTAATATAATGGAGAGATGAGAAAAACCATTTTTATTTTGTGAAATCTTATTCACATTTCAATCGCTTTATTTCATGTATACTCAATTCAATTCTGTAAGAAATAAATTTGCATTGTTATTTGTTGATTCTATTTTTATTTCTAATTTTATATTTTGCATTTGTTTTTGTTTAGAGAACTTGGGCGAAACCAATAATCAAGTCTGCAATTTCTCATTTTTCAGGTATAGTAATCTTATTTCAATAGATCTTTATATTGATTATGATTATTTTATAAATAAATTTCGAGTAACTTTAAATCCCATGAGTTTTGTGTTCATAACGTGAAATTTTATTTTGGTTCAAAGTTAACATAATTTACAAAATATGCATGATTGAGAAGATGTTGCAATATTTTGAGTGTTAATCAAAGTAACATACTAATGATGATAATTATTTTAGTGTATTTAATATGTGATTTTAAAGGTAAATCATCAATAAATAAAAATAGTAAGAAATGACAAACAAAACTTAATATTTCACTTAAAACATAATTTATTATTCTTGAGAAAGCTTAATATTTTTCAAAAATAAATTTTGATAATGTGGTTGTTTCACCATTTAATCCACTTCTGTCGTAATGATCGACCAATCAAATTTAATATAAATACTTACCAAAAAATTATAGAAAGCAATGAAGCGATAAAAAAAATTTGAGGACTTCGTATTTACATTTTATTCACTTTATTTTTTAGACATTACCTTCAGTTTTGTAAGACATCAATTTGCATTGTCGTTTATTGATTTTAATTTAATTTTAATTTTACCTTTGCATTTTCTTTAGATAATTTATGAGAAACCAGTAGTCAACTTCGCAATTTGTCCTTTTTCAGGTATGATATTATATTTTTATTTATCTTTATATTGATTGATTTTATAAATATATTTTACAGTTAACTTTAAATCACATTGACTTTCTGTTGATAAATGTGGACTTTTATTTATATTTAAAGTTGTAGTATTTTACAAAATATGATTGAGAAAAGTTTCAATATTTTGAGTGTTAGTTTAAAGTAAAATACCAATGATTAACAATTATTTGAGTCAAACAAAACTCGATATTTCACTTAAAATATAAATTTATTGTTATTAAGAAAGCATAATGGTTTTCTAAAAAAACCTTAATAATTTGATTGGTTTACCCTATCATTTCCTTTTGTCTTGATAATCAATTAAAGTTAATATTAATCATTATATGATCCTGCATTAAAAATTTTGTATTATAACTAAAAAATACTACGGAGTAATATATTATATTTTCATCTATTTCCTCTTAAAGATTAATCATAGTGTAACTTAAAAAAGAATATATAAAGCGAGATGATAAAAACATTTGGGAGTTTGTATTCACATTTCGATCGCTTTATTTCATTAATATGACCACTGGTTTTTAATGTATGATACTCCGTATGAATTTGCAGTTTATCGATTCTAATTTTTGTATAAAATTTTATCTTCGGGATTTATTTTATTTACCGAAATTATGCGAAGCCACTGATTGCATGTCAAATCCATAATTTCTCTTTTTTTTTCGAGTATAATATTATATTTTTATTGATCTTTATATTAATTATTATGTTTATAGACACGCTTCAAGATAACATTCAACTTTTGTTTTTCTTATAAGAGTGAACATTTAATTATATTCAAAGTGAAAGTAATATACAAAAAATGATTGAGAAGAAATTGTAATATTTTGAGTGTTAATTTAATAAAAACATTTTAACGAGTACTAGTTATTTGGGTAATGTATTTACTATTTACTAAGTCTCAAGGTAATGAACATTATTATATATTTTAATCACCAAAACAATATATATATATATATATATATATATATAGGAATTGCATCTCGTGAGTCTCTCTATCTTAAATGAGTCCGTCCCGCGAATCACAGCCACATGATCAAATCACATGAATGGCTGAGATTCAGCGTCATCTTCATCGTATATAATCTTACTATTACAGTAACAGAACACTATTACAGTAACACAACTATCTTACTGTGACACTATCACAGTAATAAGGAATTACAATAATAATGTCACAGTAATAATGTTACAGTAACATAACACTATTACAGTAACACAAATATCTTACTGTGATACTGTCACACTATTACAGTAACACAAGTATAATTATATAATACTGATACAGTAATCATATTACTGTAACATCATGGATTCAGCATAGTGATAATCTTCTCAACTTTGCACTGAAGTGTGTCAATGTAAAGTTGCTTATGCATGTATCAACTGGTAATTTACTTTAACTACTTTTTTCAATTTATTTACATCCAGCTCTCATTGTAACATCAATGTAGTACTCTAATTATTACGGAGTATTATTATTATTATTATTATTATTATTATATTATTATTATTATTATTATTATTATTTATGGTATTTCAGCTTATATATGTATGTGGAGAAAATGAAGGGCTGATATCAGAAACTCCGTATGCTATGGGACAGACTTTGAATGCTGTATCTGGCCTTGATATTGATACCGAGGTCAAACTCGTCCACCAACTTCTAACTAATCTCCAAGCTAATCAACTTCCTGATAAAACAATCAGACTCATCCTCAAGGATTTCGGAAAATAAAGGTACATTACATTATTATTATTTACAGGAGTGTGTACCGTGTTGTTTAATCATACATGATCGATCTGATCTTATGTATGCGTACGTGCGTACAGGGCAGAGTTATACAGATGGCCGAACACGTACGTGTTTACAAAAGCAATGGGGGAAATGCTTGTGGGAAAATTCAGAGGCAGCTTGCTCCATGTTGTTTATTCAGGAGTGTGTACCGTGTTGTTTATTTTTTTTTTTATAGTTTATTAAATGAGAGTTAAGGTGACACTAGTTTAACAGGGGAGAAATATATTTTCCCCAATTCTTGATCCATCAAATTTGTTTGGGGCGGTTGAATGACAACCCTTGGATCTATTAGATCGAACGGTCTAAGAATACGGGACGGACTCATTTAAAGATGAAGACTCACCGGATCCTCGCTCTATATATATATATATATATATATATATATATGAAAACGGGGAAAGTGATCGAGTATAGTAATTTAACAAACAACGTATAGAGTTAGTATAAATTAAAAAAAGTGAAAATAAATATCTCAATGATTTTCACGGGATTAAAAAACTAGGTCCTATTTGTTGAAGGGACGTGCATAAATTAAATTCATGCATAGTGATACTTTTACAAAAAAAAATATTAAGGTTATAATAAATAAAAGACATATCACTGAAATCGGGTTTCAAAAAAAAAATAAAAATAAAAAAATAAAAGACATATCACTGAAATTGGTCGATGTATAAGTTCTGTAGTTTAGTGACATTGTTGAATTAGTGAGATTGATGTGTATAATAATTGGTGGCGATCTACAATTTTGGACCCAGTTATTGAAATTGAAACTAAATTCAAAACATTTACTATCCGCTTAGGTATGCAAAAATCGATCGACACATATTTTCGAACCAACGTATATAATGAATGAAAGACTTGGTCATGATTATCAAGAATCCGTGCACAAAATTTTGGAACAGATAAACCCGTGAATTTCACGGGTCACATACCTAGTTATTATTTAAAGTGCGACGGATATAATCGTGAAATCGTCATAACTCACCAGGGAGACTTACTATAAAAAAATCGAGCAAAGATCATCAGGAGGTATGTCGAATATATCGTTTATACTCCCGTTTGCCCTTATTTGTTTGTGATAATATCTAAATGACCCAATTAGAAAGAATATACATTCAATTCAACAAAAGTAAATATAGAGTAAAAGTTTAATCTTGTAACAATGATTTTGTCGTCGTTATTTCCTTTTAAAAATATGTGACTTATCGGACTTTCTTAAAATAAAATTGAAAGAAGAATTAGTTTAAACTACAATTTCTTCCTAAAATAATTAGGAATATTTTTTTTTTGGTAAACAACATACCTACATTATTTATTTATTTATTTATTTATTTTAAAGGTATAAATTTTTCTATAAAAAAAGGAATATAAACAATAGACCTTACTTACTTGGCCTTGTTGGCGTGGATGTTCATAATAAATTCCCCTCTTTTTATCGTCGCAAATCAATCTTTGATCTTATTTTATTTCTGCCCTCTTCACTTTAACCTAATTCGCCTTCTCTTTCATTGATTCTCTTCTTTTATTCTGCTCCTAATCCTCATAACCCAGGTACTCCTTGATTTCCAATCTTTTTTGATCATACATACCCATTCATCTTTGCTCAATTTTTTTTACAATTTTGATTGATCTTTAGAATTTTTCACACCTGCTTTTGATTTTTGATTAATACTCTATAGTTGCTGTTTTAGATGTGTGTAATTCTGTATTCATTCAATTAGGGTTTGATGTAATTCTATTTCATGCTGTTGTTTTGATTGGAAGACTATTTTTGTCTCAATTAATCAATTGAATTTCTGTTTTTGTTTAAAATTTGGGTATATTTGAGCTCTAATTGTAAACCCTAATGAGAGATTCTGTGGGGGTCACCTTCTCATTTGAGATTATTGTGCAAAAATCATGACTTTCTTAGGTTTGTGATGGAATAGTGTTTGGACGTCACTGGTTTGTCACAGTTGATTCTCAAACAACGCGTGGTTCGGGTATAATTGACTGATGCCCTTAATATTTGCAAAAGAATCTAGAAAACCCAGTAACATCCGGAGGTAGCTGGAGTCGGCTGGAGTAGGCTCGGGAATTTTCTAGGGCATTCTGGACTTTTGTATTAGCAACAAAGGGATGTTAGACCTTTGTTGTATATGCTAGAATACTCTATAGTGGTTGGTGTTGTGTGTCGAGTAACTAGTTATTTATGCTACTCTGTATTGCTCCAAATTTAGAGGGTTGCCCTAGAGGATTTATCTTGCAAAACTCGGATTCCTTGTAACTCTTGGCTTTGTGATAGGTTCCTATTTTAACCGGAAAGTCTGATATTTAAGTTAGGATTCCCATGACTTTCTGAGAATTTGTCGGAAATAGCATATTGGTGTTGGTGCTGCACTTGATCAGAAGTTGCTACTTTAGCTTGCTTGTAGGAAGATACGTTGACTCTGCTTATATTTACGAATCATAGGATATGAATGGTCCATTTGCCTACCTTCTTGTTGATATTAGGGAATGTCTGGCACTGTTTTCTTAGGATTAAATTGTTGTTTCCTTACGTGGCTTTGTTATCTGGATACCATCACTTACTCCTCTATGTGCTTACATTTTTATTTTTGATAATGGTCGTTTTTATGCCTCTTTCTCAGTGACTTGCTTATGTGAGCCAATGATTTATACATCACTGAATGTGACCTATTTTGCACAACAAAAAAGTTGGTTTACTCCAACATGGCTCTATATCTTTTGTATTTGTCATTGACTTATCATATCTTGTGATGGGAATCTGGCTCATTCTAGGGAAGATGATCAATCTCTTCAAAGTAAAAGCAAAGCAGAGAGAAAATGCTGAGAACTGTAATGGAAAGGCGCCAGTCAAGAAGCAAACAGCTGGAGAATTGCGTCTGCACAAAGGTATCCTTATAGGTCTAATCATGTGATTGTTTATCGTTGGTTTACCTATGGAGTTATGGCTTCTGATTCAAGAGGTGGTATTTTCAAAAGGACCAAATCCTTTTGACTGACTCTAATCTTTTTAGATCCTTGATAATCCAAATTTAAAATGGAAGTTTAGGATATATGACTTGTGAGTATGTTGATATCTTCGGTGGAACGTGGAACTGGGAAGGTGTAATCATTTGATTGTGGTGTCAAGGATAATAACTAAAAATATCTGTCAGTCATTACTGAATGCTAATTTTTCGCCATGCTGTAGAATGGAGACATATATTTGGTTTGCTTGTCACTGTGAACCACCAACTATTTTTCTACAGTGGGCAGGATTAGATGCATGCATATATATAATTATATGCTACTTGGGTATGACTTAGTTGTATGGTACAAGGCTAGAATTTGAAGTTTTTTTTTTATGAAAATTGTACTATCATGTATGCTGATAGCAATTAGCCAGTGGTAGGTACTTCCGTTATCTTTAGGTATCCCTTTGTCACTTCCAATGCCGTGCTCCAAGAACTCAAGAAGTGCTTGAAGTGTCTGCTACGAATTTTAATTCGCTTGGTTTAGACTTTAGATACAAATATACAATACATACTTGCTTTAACACCTTACGAAATACGGAGGCTATTCATTTGGACTTGGCAAACATGGTGGTTTTGTTTTTGAAAATAATTACGGAGTAATTTTCTTGACTTCTAGCATTGTGACTTGTGTGACTGTTATTCAAGTTGCGAATTTTGTAGCGTCCTTCCCCTTACACTTCACTGTATTTCTCTTGCAGATATAAGTGAACTGAACCTTCCAAAATCTTGCAACATATCTTTTCCCAATGGAAAAGATGACCTGATGAACTTTGAAGTTACTATTCGCCCTGATGAGGGATATTATTTGTAAGTACCTCTGTCAAGCATTATTTATATATGTAGTTTGTACATGCCTTGTAAAATGGATGAATTATATGCCTCAGAGTGGACTCATAGTATTGTCTGATAGGCTGATACTACCACTTCACTTCTCCGATGTTTTATTTTTAATATTTTCTGTATGCCTCTCTTTTCTGTATTCAATCATACACAGGATTCCATACTGTCAGTATGGCTTCGTTTTTCTTTTCTTTGTTTTCCTCGATGAAGTTTTAAGATGGGTATGAACTTATGACCATCAAAACTCTGTTGGTATTCATTTTTCGAAAGATGAGAGAAGTAAAAAGGGGGAAGAATATTGAGACAGAGATAGAAGCTATAACGTCAGTACTTTTTTGCATGCTCCCCGTTTGTTCATTCTGCTTATCTACTCGAGCGATAGATATGCTTATGGTGATTTACTTAATTGCAGAAATGGTATATTTGTGTTCACCTTTCAAGTTCCTTCTGTCTACCCTCATGAGCCACCAAAGGTCAAGTGCAAGACAAAGGTAATTAATTATGAGTAATACTTATATTTTTAATATTTCTTTCTTGTTGCTCATATTAATGATAATCAAACGTTAAAACTTTTATTGATGATGTTGCATAGTTTGTTTACGTTCACTGTATATGACACTGGCAGGTGTACCATCCCAACATTGACTTGGAAGGCAATGTGTGCCTTAACATTTTGAGAGAAGACTGGAAGCCTGTTCTGAACGTGAACACCATCATTTATGGATTGTATCACCTTTTCACGGTACTGAGATTTACCTTCTTCTACAAAGGCCTTTTTAGTTGTTTCACTTGTCGTGATCGATCTTAATCAGAATGTTTTCTGTATAAACAGCAACCAAATCATGAAGACCCTCTCAACCATGATGCGGCTGCTGTGTTGAGAGATAACCCAAAAATGTTCGAGTCCAATGTAAGACGAGCTATGACTGGAGGTTATGTGGGCCAAACTTTCTTCCCAAGGTGCCTTGCTTAGAGCTTCTACCTAAAAACCCGGATGCAAATGGATCACTTGTTGCACAGGAATGTATTTATGTCCTGTGGTCTACCCTCTAGCATGTGATGTGATGCAACATGAAATCAACGAATAGATTGAAATCCCTGCTTTCTATTTGTTTGGGTCAAAAATATCGGGATACGTTACTTGCGAACGAATTTGGTTTCCCTTTTCCTCACTTGTATGTAATCTACTAATGGTGAGATAACTTATTATGTCTAGTGCTAAAGGAGTTTGAATTATTTGAATGTGTTTATTTCAACTTCCTCTCACCTTTTTTTGCTGCTAATGCTAAGGAAACACAAATTACAGGGTCTTGGGCAATTTGGCTAATTAATACCCGATCCTATTTATGACCGGGAATTAAACAAAAACTTTGAAAAGATGGTCTCTCGATAAGGTCAATGAGAGACCTTTTACATGTAATTTTTCCTTTTTGTCAATGTCTCATCCTAGCTTAGGGTGAGATGATTGCCCGGAGTCTGTCTAGGAGACCTACTCGTGAGTTTTTGCCCTCACTGCGTTACTGTGACACTCCAGCCATGTGTTTGGAAACTTTTCTCCAATTTTACACCAATTATATTATACAATCGTTGTATGGTACTCCCTCCCCACTACTAAGATTTTCCCATTTTCCTTAAAAGGAAACTCCACTAAGATTTTTCCACTTCAAAACTTTCCTTATTCATCCATTATACTCTCTTTCTATTGGTTACTTTTTGTAATTTGACATCTTGAACCCCACCCAACAATTTACCACCTTTCATTACCCGTATCTTAATCCATGTGCCATTTATAAATGGGAACATCATTGTGGTGGGGAGGGAGTATGACATTGATAAAAAATACTTCCTTCCATTCACTTGAAATCACACATTTTTATTTAAATGAGTGATATATTTTATTCAAATGGTGTTTCCGAAGAATGAGAGGGAGTAGCATTTGATGATAAAAATTGATCATTTTTTATCAGTTGGTAACTGCTTTAAGTTAAATAGCTATTACTTTAGAACACTAAAAAATGGTCATTATTTATCTTAAAATTACAAATTTTTACTTTAATCGTAAGATACAACAGTTGTAGACTATAAATAATTACGTGTAGAAACTGTTGAATGGATAGCAATGCAGCATATAGAAACTGCCAAGTGCTAAGAGCAAGTCCAATAGCAAGCTACATGCTTAACATTTTGCAAATATTAAGTCCCTAAAACCTACTATTGGACTTGCTCTAACTAGAAGTGATCATGGGCCGTGTTGGGCCGGGCTTCACCATAAAATTACAGCCCATCTAGCGGGTCGGGTCGGGTCGGGCCCCCAAACGGGCCAATTTGTAAGGCCCAAGCCCAACCCGTTCGGGCTTTTCAGGCTTGCGGGCTTTTCGGGCCCAATCGGGTCACAACGATTGTTCGGGATTAAGTTAAATTTTTTTTACGTCACCTTAAAAAAATATTTATTACCACAAATTAACCGACATTTAATCGAGTTTTTCGCTCGCAGTCAACCCGACTAATAAACAAACCCTTTTTTTTACTAAAACTTACTCGAAATTAATCAGACGACTAGAGTACATAATGATATATTAATACTCCGTTTTGGTGTTGGACAATTTTTCGTATTATTATGTGTCACACTAACATATCACAGTACAAATACACACGCGCACACGCACACACATATATACGGTATTAGTGTCCGTGTATAATAACTATGAACACATAAAAAAAAACATAAACTTTCATACAAAAATTGCACGACTTTTTTTTGTTTAAAAAATTGTGATAAAATACACATGAATTTCCACATAAAAGAAGTTTAAAAGTTTAAAAACATAAATCATGTTATATTTTTTTTTTAAAATTCGGGCCGGGCCGGGCCAAAATTCGGGCTTTAAGGTCGGCCCATACCCGGCCCAAAATTTGTATCGGACTAACATCGGGTCGGGCTTCGGGCTTTTTTGGGCCAACACGATGCCCCAAGCCCTTGAAAAAATTGGGCCGGATCAGGTTGGGCCGTCGGGCTTGGGCCACTTGATCAGCTCTAGCTCTAACTGAGTTCAAAATACAATATAGATGAGATGAGATAAATTTCCAAGACATTCAAATTCCACACATGGTGCATGCAAAACAACCCACCATTTTCCTTCTATTTACAAAGGTACAAAAAAAAAAGCTACCCCAAGTCTAATAGCTGCCTCACTTTGGTAATGTTTATTTAGGCACAAGACAGGTCAATACAATAAAAAACTAAACCAAGCCTAAAAGGCCGCTAATAGCGGCCTCACTTTAGTTACGTCTATTTTGGTATGGGATAGGTCAATTCGAGTCTGCTGATTTGGCAGGTCTAATCTTCATGGTCGGATTCAGACCCTTCTTCCCGCTCTTGTTCGGCTGGACCTCCAATTGCACGGCCACTTCCCCTGTGGTGTGGGTGCAATATATCACTCATTGTCTGGTTTGCTGTTCAGATTAAGCCAGTGTTATGTACAGTGATTAGCAAAATACCCAAAGCTAAACCAAAAATGTCAGACAAAAAGAAGGGTGAGTTCAAACATTAGTAGCAAAATACATACCTGCTCCAAGAATACTGATAAGGACTCCCTTCAAAAATTGGAATTCTGCTTCATGCGTGCTTGCAAATTTAGCCTGCCAGTTTAACCATATCAACATGATAGCATGACATCACGACCGACAATTAACCATATGAACATGATAGCACGACATTCAAGATCAAGAAAGATCATGATAGTGTGAGTAGCAAGCCAATGCTCTTTTATCTGGTTCTGTTTACCATAGATGATTAGCACTGCATTTCTTAGACAAAGAAGTTCCTTACCAATTCGCAATACACAAAGCCCACAATGTGATCAAGTTTAACTTGATGTCTCAAAAGGAAAGGACGTATATGGTTCATGTAGAGTTGATTTGCCCCCTGCGACAGACAATAAATCATAAGCTCTTCTTCCAAAGAAGAATCAACCCAGCCAAATGCCAACACAGTTAACTTCCTCTTTAACTTATCCCAGTAAAGTGATGATGTTCCTGGGCAGGGAAGACTATAGCTTGTGGCGTCATAAAGTAGGGGCAATGATAACATTAAACAGGAGCAAATATAATTCTCCCCAGCCTAACAACAGAAGTAACATAAATAGTGCCATGGTGAGAAATACATGCTAAGGTACAGAGCTTACATCAGTAGACGGAAGTTGGAGCCAAACAAGAAAAGCAAATTTCAGGTGGTAGTACAAGGGAAACCTGTTTACCAGACAAAAAAAAAGACAAGTTATACCCACCCCTAACCCCATCTAAAAAAAAATACATGTTATTAAAAATAACATACTACAAATACTTTGTACTCTACATCATATAAAAGTGCTATATAAGATCAATAAATAAAGATGTATGCTGAGAAAAACCACCTCTATGAAAAAAAAAGAGTCAAACTTAAGAGCAGTACCAGTAGATGAGCTTGTCGGTGACAAGTTCAGCAAGCGTGAATGACCCGAATGCTGCATATGGATACCAATATCAGTATAGGATTAAAAGATACAGAATGGCGAGAAGGAGTCTTAGAAACAAAAATTTTAAAGAGAAGAGATAAATAGAAAAGAAAAGAACAAAGGATTTCTAGTCGTACTTTAGGGTGTGAAAGACACTATCACTCTCATTGGACCTTAGCATCAGTAATTAGAATGAGAAAGTATGGACATATAATTAAATATAACACATATATAGCCACGACTCACGAGCAGTAGTATTATAGTAACTAGCAAAATTTTAAGTAGTAACACCTACAGCGGCATCAACATGAACAATGATGGTTAAAACGTTCATCTAAGAGAATCTTTCTGGGACCTTTTTTGTGCCATGATACCAATACACACAGCACAATGATCAGGAATAGAAAGTTCAAAACACAAGAACATAGATCACACGATTAAAGGGCAAAAGAAAAGCAAAAAAAATCTAACATCATTCAGCACGATGAACAGGGAGGTGATAAGAGATGCCACAAAGAAGGGTCCATGAGTGACAAAGTAAGAAGCAAGCTTTGGAAACTACTAACCTGCCCAGTAAACAAGACATCTTTGTTGTTCATCAGGATCCTTCCTTTCAATAGCTTTAAATGTAGTATACACCGGCAGAACAACCCCCACCGAACAGCTGACAAAAAAATAGACGATTGGTTAGATATGCATCTACTTGTATAGTTGCAAGTCCCAAGGATTATAGGTCTTGCAACAGAATAACAAATCAATGTCGAGGCTTAACCAGACAGCTCAAAGGTTCGGATGTTATCTTTCACTTCGTTTTTTTTTTTGAAAAACCCAAACTTGGTTTATCTCTCACTTTGGTTTTGATCAAAGCCAAATGGAGGAAAAAAGGGGTGAGTATATAAATGCTGAAAATATTAATTCAAACATACCACGCAGTTCTGACAACAATGTTTGAGCCCGGTGGTGAAAGAAGCAATCGCAATCCAACCTGCATTAATAATCACGGACTTTTGAGACACTGTTTTTTCCATTATATCACTATGCTTGTGCTTCTAAGCAAGCCACCGAAGACGAAAATTGACCTAATCCAATGATTTTTTAAGACTAAGTGAATCAGAAAAGCTTAGTATCACTTGTTCCTACACAGTGGCGAAGTCAAGATTGAATCTTGATTCCGCTATTCGAGGAAATGAACCCATAATCCTTTAATATTTCAAAACTTTTAGTTGTTGGAGAGTTGAGCACCGTCGTTAGCATCAAAATTTCACCACATGGGGCACACATTTCAATGAAAACGGCATAACGGAGCAGTAATTTGTCAGCGATTTCAATAGAGACATTAACAGAGGCAAACTTTCACCAAAAATTGACAAACAAAGGCAGCAAGATATCTTCTACTAGGTCATCGTTTCTCAACTAAATATCGAAATCAACATTTCAGGGGAAAAATCAAGTAAAATTATGATGATTTAGCAGGACATTAGAGGCTTAATTGGGGGAAAAAAACCCTAATTCAGAAAGGACATACCTCAAGAGGGTTTGATCCCATGAACGCCATCAAAGTAGTAGGATGGATAAATATACAGAGAGATGAAATCCTAATTCGAATAATTAGGGATTGAAATTATCAAGAAGATTCCTCCAATCAGGAGGAGAAATTGGGGAAAATCCAATATCGGGGAGGATGAATTATTGAATTATTAGGCATCTACGGCGTACTTTTAGACGCCGGGATCTGTGTAATTGCCAGGTTTGCAAAAGTGTTGAGTGTTTAAGTGATACTAATAATTAATTATTATTTTTATTTTTATTTTTTATTTATAAAACGGAAAGCCGAGATACTATCTGGGCCTCACTCCCTTACCGATCGCAAAACTAACCCTAGTAAAAATATGAACTGTGGCACGCGCTCCAGCATCCTGTGATATAACGAATTTGCGAATCCGCTGGGATAAGGAAACAGCATCCGTGTCGAGCTCACCAAGAGAGGAGAAGAGAAAGGTAGGAAACCATACCAATGGACGTGCAGCGTGCCTAATACTTGACACACTTACGACAAGCAGCATCGGCAACGACCCGTCCAGGCTCAAAAGCATCGGCAACGACCCGTCCGGACTCAAAAGCATCGGCAACTTATTATTATTATTATTATTATTATTATCTTTAAAAAAATAAGAATCGTGATTTAATAATTGTTTCAACATATGACACCTTCTCATTGATTCACCATTATAGGCTCGATTTTGGCTCAAACTCGTGTTTCAGCGTACAAGTTTGTATTGTGTGCATAAACTTTTAAGATCGATTTAAGTTTGAGTTTTTCTTAATAAATTTTGGTACTTCGGATAATCATCCTAAAAAAATAAGCTGTACTCGGATAATCATTTTCTGATCACATGATGTCAATCTGTCACCAGACGCCAGTAATACACTTCAACAGGAATTGACAAAAATAAGAGTATACAATGATCCCATTCTTTTCAGTACAGATCACTGAAGAGAGGGTTCTTGTCGGATCCAAGCTCTACATTTGCCGAAACAGGTGACAGGCGCCAAGGCGGAAGTAAAAATATCATCGCAAGTCTGTATTTCAATGCAGCAAAACATCATTTGCTTTGTTATTCATCACCCCGAGAAGAGAGTTAACTCACAGTCTGGATTCCAAAAACACGATTTTGGCAGCTTTGTACACATGTCCGGCATTGTCTGCAGTAGCATGAATTGCACTAGTTACTATCTCTGCTTTATGATTTACACATATCCACAATAGCAGCAGCAACAGCAAGTACTATAGTACAGCAGACGTGAAAGAGATATACAGCTAATGCCATTATAAACGCTGCTGATAGTAAACCATTCAGATGTGAAATTTATCAAAGAAATTGCCTTGTTTGATGCAAAATCAAGCAAAGAAAACAATAGTGGCATTATAAAGGTCCGGCAGTAGAAGGTTGACATATAGGCTTAGCAAGTACCTGCAATATCTGCAACGACAAATTTATCAGGCACATTGTACTTCACCTCAATGGCAGCCTTTGCTGATGCAATACCAACTGATACACTCTGCATAATGTTTAAACCGGAGCACAATGATGCAATCATCCCACCAACCAAACAATCTCCAGCTCCGCTGACCCTTCCAACTATCGCGGGAAGTGCAGGGAAATGCATTGCAAAAAGTTGAGAGCCGCCTTTCAGTGGCATGGAGTAGGGATATTCTTCTGCAGGACACCTGCTGCTAACCATGTCAAAGAGCTCTTTCTTTCCATCGGAAAATGGGGTGTTATTTAAGCACTCTCTTAAACAAGAAGGCCCACTTTGGGAGCATAGAATCGCTCCATCAGGTCCAAGTGTCACTAAAACGTACTTGATACCTTTTTGCAGTAAGACTAAGATTGCTGGTTTTAGTTCCTTGAACAATGTTTCTATAGAAGCGTCTGTTTTGTCTTGCGCCCTCTGAATAGGGTGAAAGGAATTTTCATGAGTCAAAGCATTTGCCATTGCAATAAGTTCGTGTTCATTCGGAGAAGCAAAAGTTATCTGAAAGTTGCACGAGAAATAGATAAAAAAAATACATTAGAACAAGCATGGCTCTAAACATTAAGAGGTTACTAATCAAAATCATTCATCTTAGAATCAGTCTAATTTTAAGCACTAGTCCCTCAATTTTATCGATAAACTGAATGATATAACATTATAAGAAATCTACAGAGACTCACATAGCTGGCAATTGAGGCTACTCTTTTAGATTTTTCAACTGAAACAGGCTCGAACCACACAGGAACATCCAAACCAGCTGCCACTGAATTGCAGAAATCAGATAAGCTTCGAGGAATCAAGGTGCTATCATGGTTGTTAACAGCATTCCATTATCATGGTTGTGCTTAAAGTGAAAATTAAGCGCAATAAAGAGAAAAAAAAAGGAAGAAGAAAAAGGACAGATTACTTTGGCACGAAACCCGCAGGGCTTCAGGAGTCAAATTAGCATCTACCATCATCAAAGGGGCAGAGTCTACTATAGACTTAAACTGCTGAATCCACTGAGGTGTTACGTGTCTTTCCTGAATACAATAAACCAAATACATAAGCTACTGAAGATTTGCCTACTTAATTTCCACTCATCAACATTGTTGACAGAATTAGCTATGTTATATAGACACTGATGTCAAGGAACAAACGGAGATTCCGCTTACTCACAATTGATTCCACACTAGCAATACCTGCTATCAACTCTCCATCGGTGTCAAACACATTGCTTACGGAAGCAGTTGTGATGTCTGACCCGCATTGAATACCTGTGAATTAATAAACATAAAAGCTCACAGAAATTTCATGAAACATACTAAGATAGCTTCCTAAAGCACTCACTAATGAATTGGTGAAATGTAAACCCTCCCCCACTCCCTCTTCCCAGATCCCAAGGCAGGTTCCGGAAAGTATTTTTAATTGACCGATCAAATTCTCTTAGAAGACGGTAAAAAACGGAGTTGAAGGAGTCTCTATTCCGCAAACATTGCATAATGAAAGGAAGATCCAAATAAACTGACATTTACTGGTAAGGTTTCATCAAACAAGGGCCTAAGTGAACAACCTCCTATATACACTATTCATGACGAGAGCCCAATTCAAAGACATGTCATTGGCCACTTAGCAAAGACAACACAATGATAGGATACATGAATTCACGATAACCTATGTTCGTATTAACTAAAAAGACATACCTGCTACTGATAGACCAGCAGATTTCCACTGTTGTAGCAGTATATCGCCTGTTCAACAAGCAACAGTTACAAGTGTTAACAGGCTACAAGAACATGAATGTTTTCTTGACACACACTAGTTTTAGCTTACAGAAGCCAAAGTATGAGAATTACGGACCATACAAACTGACAAACATAGATGAGTCTCTACAACCCATAAAAAAAAAAAAGAAGATCAACTGCGAATCTGCGATGGAGATGTGAAATGCAAGGACTGTAAAGAAACTCGAAAGAGTATGCCAATCTAAGACGGCATATTGTTTGTTAAGCAAGGCACACCTGGTATGTCGCAGCCCAAAGCACTGATCATGAAAGATTTGGTACCAAGTTTGTAGAGGCAGTCGGCAATATTTCTTGCTACACCTCCCGGAACAAATTCATTCTACAGGAGAAACAAAATGCAGTGTCTAGAATAGTTAGTTAACACAGTCACTCCAATCTCCAAGTTGTTGACTGAATCACTTATCAGGAACAGGAACAGGAACAGGAACGAGTTTACCAAATATCCCGTATATGAATATGACAGTGAGCATAACCAGGCCAATGCATAAAATGTTTGAAAATTTCATCTCCACTCCGAAAATGTTGTGCAAAACAGTGTACTCTATCCCAAATATATCTTCCTTTCATGAAACATGTTTTTGTAACAAATCTAAGTACTTGGTTATCATAATGTTGTGTATTTTGGTACTCCAGTTATTTACTGTCAAAATTCGAAAAGTCAAATGGTAAGAAGACTTAAGATTAGGGAGGGAGTAGGAGTATATATATATATATATATTGAGCTAATAAGAGATTAAGGCTAATACAGTACAGTACTTTAAAAGAAAAGATGATCAAAGTAAAGAATAAATAATGTAATGGAGTTTTAGGAGAGGAAGAAAGAGAAGACCTTTCCGGGAGTGGTGGTATTTAAAGTAAGGGGAATGGAAGCAATAGAATGAAGGTCCAACACCATGCCACCTACCACTGCTACTCCTCCTCCACCGCCGCCATTTTTATGCTTCACTTCTCTCCCCATCTAATTAAATTTACCCCCTCCCTCCCTAATCAATCAATTCCAGTATTAAGATTGAAATTGAATCGGATTAATTTAAAACTTCAAATCGCCAAGCGATCCATCTATGTGGAGACTGGAGAAGTGGGAGGTTGAGCTGGTATGTATTTCCACGGGTCCGCTTGTGTTTCAAATGGCTAGCTCAGGTCAGCTTCATCGTATCTCGTGTCAGGTCGTGACGAGGCACATATATTTTTTATTTTACGTGTCGTGCCTTGCTCCTTAATCTGTGTTGTCGTGTCTTGGCCGGACCATCTTTGATATTCTAGTGAGATATTGATCGGAAAAAAAAGTTTAATTTCACATAGGAAAGGTAAGAGAGTGGTATGTTCGAACTCTCATCTGGCTTCTTTCCCATGTCAAGGATTAGGCTCGTAACCGACTTCTGGCTATGCTGTGGGGAATGTGGTATGTTCGGAACTTAGAAGTTTTCGAGATGTTGGAGACACCGGTTTGTGTGGTGATTGGTGCCATGATTCAAACGGTGGAGGAACATGCCAGACACCTTTCTGAGACGACGGCTAGGCTTCCACGTCGGGGGGTAGGGAGTAGTGCCTCGTGGACTGTCCCACATGCAGGTGTCATTAAAATTAATTCGGATGCTGTTGTCTTCGCGGAGGGGGAGGTGGGCTTAGGTGTGGTTATGATATGTCCCATGAGAGTGGCAGCACGGTGGGAGCCAAAATTTGCTGAGGCAAAGGCGTTGGGGCTGGGTCTCGAGGTGGCGGAAAGGATGGAGTTTGTCCGGGTGGTAGCGGAGAGTGATACGAAGCAGATTATAGATGCGGTGCAAGCTAACAGGGGAACTAGAGATCCGTTCGGCCTCCTAATTGCTGATATTTTAGCTTTTCGGTCCTCTTTTGTTCGTTGTTCTTGGTCCCATGCAAAACGGGATGCGAATGTAGTGTCACATCACGTTGCGCGGTTGTGTTCTAGGAGCGGGGAGGAGTCGTACGTTTCTTCCTTTCTGGATACGATTCTCGCATTGGCGGAGATTGATCTAATATAATTTCCCCGGTTTCATTTTAAAAAAAAAGGGTAAGAGAGTCTAATTGCTTCAATTAAGAGTTAATCACTTGATTTCAAAGTTGAGCAGAATGAAAGGGTTCAATTATTACTTTTGTGATTTTTTTTTTTGACCACTTTATTAATTGGATTCAAGTGAAGTGAGCCGAAGACAAAACGACTAAGACGATAATAGGCCAATACAGTAGCATCTAAGACCAAAACGAAAGTGATGGAGTGATGGCCTATAAAAGAAAGTGCATTTATCGCCTTGGACACCGATGTTAGTTGGCATTTTTGTGGATAAATTGAGGCGTACACGTCAGTCAGAGTCAGGTAGATCTTGGAAGCATTATCATCATCATCATCATCATCATCAATATCATTATCAGAGTTAATAACTCCCTGTGTCTTTCTTTCTTTCTTTCTTTCTTTCTGACTGAGAGAGAGAGAGAGATCACATTCACTTTCACTTACTTCACTTGTCAAACCCCCAAAGCCCAAAGGTATGTTCCAACTCCTCCTAATCATATTATTCCTTACTCTCATTGCCATCTCTTCTGCTGCCAAATGTTTTGACCATTAATCACTCATTATGATTGATTGTCTACTCAGATTTAGAATGTTAGGAGAAAACAACAACTGGGTTTCGCTAAAGTTTGATTCTTGATTTAGAAATTTATACTCACTATATAGTACTCCATAGTATAGACTACTATAGTGTGTGTGTGTGTGTGTGTGAGCTTGAAAAGCTTGTATTTTGGTTGGAAATGGATGATTTGTTTTGAGTTAGATGTTAATAAGACTTCATAGTACTGCCCACTCTACTGCTTCATTTGGGTTATTATCAGTTTCTAATTACAAATTTGAATTTGGGAAAAAAAAAGAATATGATCAATTTGGGATGATCCCGATTCGGATTAACTTGGTGATCTGGGTTCTTGTTGATTGGATCTGACTGTTGGGTAAGATCGAGGGCGATTCACAAAATCTGAGGCAACTCGAGTTTGTACTTGCTAGATTAGTGCCTCTATATATCTAGTGTATACTTCTGTAGCTGTTTTGCTGCCTTGATACACTTTACTCACAGTCAACTACACAATTCTTCCTGCATCAATAACTGCGCAGAATTCGTGAATTTAGGATATCTGATGCTATTGTTACAGTAAAAACATTGTTAGATTGTTTCAATGTACCTAAAATAGATGGAATGGATGTCTGTAATGACTTTATAAGGCGATCGAACTCGCCATGATTGTAAATACTTGACTTTTTGTTGGACATTGCTCACATTACCAGGAGGTGCTGAATCGTACACCAGTATGTTATAGGGTACTCATGAAGTGCCCTTGTTAATCTAGGTTTTGAGTCAAATGCTCGATGTGTGTGTGTGATTACTGATTAAGTGTTAAGATCCTTCCGATGGGCTGCTGCCTGCTTGGTATTAGAATTGAGTATCAACTTTGCATTCTGAATAATATAATAAGTTAATATCGCTCAGTGTTTCATAAATGTCACCATTACACTTACATGGCTACATTCATATGCCCACACTATTCATCAATTAACTCTATCCATAGCTTTCATATAAATTTCAGGATTGAGTATCTTCCCTTAATGGCGGCTTCTTCAACCTTAATCCCCCTCAAATCATACTCGGATACTTTCTATAGCTTTCAGCAAACCAAATGCAGTCAGCAAGTTGGATTTGGAGGTAAAGAAGTAATGCCATCCACAGCCCTGCCTTTCATCTCGCTGCATGGGCGAAATCGCAAAGGGCGTCTTACAGCAATTCAACCCCCTACCGTCATTAGTGCCCACCAATCCAAGTGTGAGTAAGACTTTCTGTACTATTGTACATTTGTACGCTAAATCCAGCTATTGAAATCGTAGCTTGTCGAAGTTTGTTGAATATTATATACCCATTAGATTGTTGAAAAACTGACATCCATGTGGGGGGACTTACAGCTGCAAGAGTGACATGGAAGTCATGGAACGATGTGGTGCTGAAGAGCGAGACTCCAGTTCTTGTGGAGTTCTATGCTAGTTGGTGTGGGCCATGCCAGATGGTTCACCGAGTGATCGATGAGATAGCCGAGGAATACAGGGGGAAACTGAAATGTTATGTAGTGAATACTGACAGCGATATGGGAGCAGCAGAGGAGTACGACATAAGAGCTGTTCCGGTGGTGCTGCTCTTCAAGAATGGGAAGAAGCATGACTCTATAGCGGGGACCATGCCTAAGGACTTCTACATCGCTGCCATTGAGAGGGTACTCGCCTCTTAACTTCTCCTCCATCAACCATATCATTATTTGATCAACATTCTGTATTATTCTTGTGTTAATATTGGTGTACCGTCTTCATTACTTTCCCGTCGCTCTTACCTGCTGAGGGAAACTTATTGTGAAACTGATACATGCTTCAAAGGACTTTCGCTTTCATTGTGTATCTGTGATTACTAGTCAACTACGAGTCTACGCGTACTAAGGAAGTTGGCAAAATTAGTTCAAATAGGCGCGTGTGTTACTCAACCCCACGCACGACTTCTCATGTGAGACGGATTTGTATGGCCGATTTCATTTTTCTGTGAATGGAGTCGATTTTGGGATCTGTCATCTGATACTCCGTAGTTGATATGGCTTGTACCGCTCAGATGGATTATCTGTTTTTGATGGATATTCGGTGTGTAATTTGGTTACCTATCACTCGATCAGTCATATTCTCGGCCACGATCGAATTCATGACCATCGTGGAGCTCTTACTTAATGGATCCTACCACGAAAACCGTAAGCGGATTATAGCTCATGTGGTAATGGTATTATGTTAAATATACATACATGCCCGGTTTGGTAGAGACTAGAGAGATTAGCAAATTCCAACATAAATAGTTGATTGACGGTCAATCTACTAATTTCGTGTGTTTGGTAACAACGTATTTTGATAGCATATCGACAGAAATTTACTGATTTTGAATATGATTTGCTAATAAGAGCATATTGAAACTATATATTCAATTTATACATGAAAACAATTCGATTATCCTCTAATCTGCTAATTACAAACACTTTTTCTTTTCAAAAAAATAAATTTCTATGTGACAATGTTTTTTTTTTTGTTTTTAATCATGTTTTTATACTGTATAATTGAATTATACTACAACTTTCAAAATTCAAATGTACGAATATGGTGGATAACCGGCCAAACATCTTTTCTTTTCTAAAAAATAAATTTCTCCGTGATACCCTATTTTTGTTTTTTAATCATGTTTTTATATTGTACTACTCCCTCCCCACCACATTGATGTTCCCACTTTGACTTGGCACGGTGATTAAGAAGAAAAATATAGAGAGGTATAAAGAAAGGTGATAAATTGTTGGGTAGGGTTTAAGATGTCAAATCACAAAAGTAACCAATAAGAAGAGAGTATATTGGATGAATAAGGAAAGTTTTGAAGTGGGAAAATCATAGTGGAGTTTTCTTTTAAGGAAAGTGGGAAAATCTTAGTGGTGGGGAGGGAGTAGCATAATTCAATGAACTAACTTTCAAAATTCAAATGCGCGAATATGGTGGATAATTATTACCGAACACTTTTCCTTTTCTAAAATATAAATTTCTTTGTGACATGGTTTTTTATTTTTTAATCACGTTTTTATATTGTACTGTAATTAAGTGAACTACCGTAAGTTTTGAAATTAAAATGCGCGAATATGGTGGATAATTATTACCAAAAACACTTTTTCTTTTATAAAAAATAAATTTCTTTGTGACATTGTTTTTTAATCATGTTTTTATACTCTGTATTGTATAATTCAGTGAACTAACTTTCAAAATTCAAATGCGCGAATATGTATGGTGGATAATTATTACCAAACTCAAGAAAAGAACGATGCGTAATTAAATTAGACTCAAATATCGTGGTCTCCGACAAAACGACCCTATCTCTCCTTATCTATTTCTCATTTCATTCCGCAGACACTTTTTCTTATATTTTGAGACGAACTTCTCTTCGTAGCAAATTCCATGGCTTTCGGATTTGTCGTTATACCCCTGTGTCTTACACTTATTTTTTGTGGATGACTGTATTTTGTTTGTTAGAAGCGACCCTAAAAAATGCTCGACTATAACTAATTTAATTAGCCAGTACGAGCGAGCTTCGGGAATGGTAATACTATCGCACATTTGGTTACGCGCCTATGTCAGTCCGTTGGTGATGAGATTGTCTTGAACTCTTGTTTCCCGCAGGCCGTTTTGGACCTCGCGGAGCTTGATTTAATATAAAATCGAGTTTTCGCCCTTCAAAAAAAAAATGTGTATGCTCTCAAATATGCAACGGAATATACAGTATTATTTAAATTTATTAATCTAAAGTATCATGATAATTAGAGTAGTATTAACAAAAAAATAACTTAAGCCTAAAAGGTAGGAGGAGAAGTTTTTAGGTCAAAGATTGTACTAAGATATTGTAATTACTTACAACTCATCATTTACGAAGAGGTTAGAGCATCATGGGAGTCATACATAACCTTTCAATTCAAATAGGGCAAATTCACTTCTTAAATCTTAAATTGTAATTAATTAATTAATCAATCTCTCATTTTCACTTCTTAAACTCTGTGTATTAATTGTGTTTTGAGAGTCCTAACACAGTCAAAATGTGGAAAGTAAAAAAATTAATTACTCCTTATATATAATTAAGATCCCATGCATCTTCATACATCAATCGAATCTTCCACATACAACAACAACCTCCCAGGCCAAAACAAAAACAAAAACAAAAACTACTCATCTTTTAGTAACTATCTCCGACATTCAAGTCATGGAGGAGAAAATATTGGAAAATGAGTTGGTGAGAAAAAGAAAATCAACCCATGATGATGATGATGATGATGATGATGATACTACTTCTAATATGGTTGAAAACCCTAGAAAACTTCATCCACATCCTCTTAAAAAACCCATGCTAGGGCTTAATATTGATCTAAATCTCTCTCTTTCGTCCTCCTCATCTACTAATCCTACACCACCCCTGCCGCCGCCACCACCACCATCACCGCTTGTCGAACCGTCACAAGCTAGTGGCTCTGGTCGTCGTGGACGACGTAATTCTAGATCCGAGGGGAGGGGAAGTAGGCCACCGCTTAAGACTGACCGGATCACATCACCATATCCATGGGCGACGGATAGACGTGCCAAGTTGCATTCCATGGAATACCTCGTGAGCCAAGGAATCACTACCATAACCGGAGACGTACAATGCAAGAAGTGCGAGAGAAACTTCAAGATGGAATATGATCTCGGACAGAAGTTTCAAAGTTTGGTGATGTTTATAATCGGAGAAGAGGGGATACCCGGGATGAAAGATAGGGCACCGAAGGGGTGGATGAAACCGATGTTACCAACGTGCAAGTTCTGTGGCGAAGAAAATAGTTGTAAGCCTATGATCGAGGCCAAGAAAAGGTGCATCAATTGGTTGTTTTTGTTGCTAGGGCAACTGCTGGGCTGCTGCACGCTTGAACAGCTCAAATATTTCTGTAAGCATAATCATAGTCACCGTACCGGTGCTAAAGACAGAGTTCTTTTTCTTTCGTATTTTACTCTGTGCAAGCAGCTTGATCCAAACGGTCCTTTTCACTTTTAGGTTTAGGGTTTGATTACTAGTATTTTCGAGTGATATTAGAATTAAATCGTGTTGGTATTATATTTAATTTGTTTTTCTATATCTGTCGTTGTTATGAATTGAAGGTAGATGATGAAGAACTTATGATTTTGTAGTTTTGTAAATAAATAATGTTTGAATTCTTTATGCAAGTGTCATTCTTTATATAGGAGTATTTGATTTGAAGTCTCTTTGAAGATGCATGCATGCATGCTATACTCCTACCATTGTTTGCTTAATGCCCGATTTGAGACATAAAATCGATCTATAGAAAAACTTTGAGTATTTGAAGCATAATAGTACTCCGTATAAGGTATGCATGGTTTGGTGATGGATAATTGCATTTCTTTCTCTTAATATCCTATCACAATTCAATATAATAATATTGCCTTAACGTTTTCAACCTTTTGTACCAATGATGATATAATAATTAACCATTGGATCGTTCCGGAATAAAATCTGATTCATTATAATTCAAGATGACATCTCTGATTGCATGCATACTAAGCGTAGTGGTAATACCGTTGTTCATTGGCTGTCTAGACTTTGTCTCACAGTGGGTAGTGAGATTGTATGTATTTGTTTCGAATTTTCCGCCAACTGTTATTGAGTTGGCGGAAGTTGATTTAATATAATAGATTACACTTTCTTACGAAAAAATAATGGTTATTATTCCATGTCTTGGGTGTGTACGTGCGTGTGTTTTTTTAAATGAATGGAGACTACTATGGAGTATTACGTCTCTGGATGTGAAGAACACAACGATGACTTGCACAACACCAAAAACGTTGTGTAATGAGTAGGATCGATTAATAAAAAATATTCATGTAGCTTCGGTCACAAAGATAAACAAATAAATCCAATCAAGGGAAGAAGTAATAATGTACTCCGTACTTCGTAATATTATTTTCGCGTCTTATAAAAAAGAGTTATCATGGAGAGAATTGGAATGGATTTCAAGTCATCATTTTATGATGTAATTTAAATTTCAAAATGGGTTTGTTTGTTACCATAGATCATGGGGGAGAGTATTTTTGTAGATTTTCACAATAAATTTTCTTTTTCTATTTGATATCTAAGGTTTGGAATGATTAAGAAGGTATAGGTTTAGATTATTACAAACTCATATACGAAAATAAATTTAGAATTTAAAATTAAACCACGTATGTGGATTGTTGTGAACGTACACATGTAAGTCTGCCTCTTGTTTTATAAATAGTCAATTAATAGAACGATTGATTTTTACAATTTTCTTCCATCTGTTTTATACGGAGTACCAGATTATAAGTGGTCATATTTTTTTTATTAGCTACCTACCGAATATAATAATGATAGATTTTTACAAAAACAAAACTAAAATATTACAGAATATTAAGTTTTGCGAAGATTTTAAGTGTCATTAAAAAATACGGCTTTTATGAATTATTTTGAATAATACTCCGTATAAACTATAAAAGTACTGTACTTGTTATTTGCATTAAAAAACATGCATGTTTTAAACTATTTATATCACGCGAAACAATGAGACAATGCATATATCTACTATTTGTATGGAGGGAGTACTAAATTTTACGAGTACAGTATTTAAATTATTAACCATGATGAAGCCAAATAACATTACTCCTCGTCTCGTTCATTTGTTGTCTTTTATATTAACTGTGAGGATTATTTTAATGAACAAGATGGAGAGAGTAATATTTATGACACAAATTCTTGTTTTTGACACAAACATATGACGGGTCAAATAGGTACCAAATAAATGGAATAAGACAAAAATGAGGTTGGTGGGACATAGATAAATATTTGTCATTTTCTCCTCAAGTGGTATTTACTTGATCCGTCTTTAAGTTTGTAAGAGAGACCAAATGTATTTATGATGACATGATTGCGTAAAACTTTGTGTGAAAAACTTTTTACATAACAAAATAAAATAACATTACGCAAACACTCTTATTTTCAATACTCACAATACCATTTGATGTAAAAATTTTAACCTAACCTATAAATTGATAAATACCGTGACCCGTGCATCGGATAGAGTTTAATTACTAATAAAGTAATTGGAAAAAAAAGGAAAGGTTAAAATGCATCGCAGATACAGTAATCAATTCACTAAGCACTCCATATAATAATAGTACTCGTAGTAACAAGTTATGGAATTATTTTGATATTTTCTGTTTTTACTGAGTGCAACCCCAGAAGGCAAGAAGCAGTAAAGTGGTAAAGTACTGTGAGTCCGAGACACAGTTCACCTGACCTGATGGATTCCAATTTCTCCCCCAATTTCAAAAACCCTAAAATCACTGTTCTATTCGATTTCTCTGTATCTCAGCAATCTGCATTCTTTCCATAGCCGATGCATCCGCTGACTTCAGTCTAATCAATCCATCACAATTGCGCCTCTTTCATCATCCCATTCATTCAATCATTTGCTCATTGACTCAAGGTACAAACTTTAGCTGCATTTTTCATTCAGTAAGTATATATAAATTTCAGTCATTTCATCAAACCCATGTTTTTCTGGGTTCAAATTTCATCAATTGCACGCCTGAACTCCCAATTGCACCATTGATGTTAATCACAAGTTTAGATGATCACTCACCATCCATCTAAACTTCTCATGAATTTATTCGATTGCTTTTCGATTATTCGTATCTATTGCAGATTTGCAGGTGTCGGTATATCCTTCTATAAATCAATTTTTCTTCTCTTTGAAAAAAATAGAGTAAATTTTAGATGGTTACCTTTGATGGGTTGTTTTTGTGGAACTAATAATGTCGGTGTCACACATAAAAGATGTTTTGGTGGTGGTTCATTAGGAAAAGGAGCAGAAGACATGTAGTTAGAATGATCTCTCTACGGTTCCCTAAATTCCGTTTTTTTTTGGTTACCTGTATGTTGAAGCTTGTCGTGCTTTGTATATGTCTCATTTTCTCCACTCTCGCTTGTCAACCTCTCCGCTCTCGCTTTGTATACACATTAATAAATGTTTAACTCTCCAACCCCCCTGAAGTGCTAAATATGGACTCTGATCTTCCTCGTGGTGTTTGACTTAATTTTGTTTCAATCAGTATTTGATACCTTGTTCCGTTTGTAGATTCGTTCATGGATTTTAAAGATGGATCGCATCAGCTTTATTGGATGGAAAAAGTGAGTATACTGCTGTTTATCTTTGTCATCACTATCATGATATTCACCGTTGACCTGGTAATGGCGTTATGTTAATTTAACCTGAGCGATTTGTAAGAGTCAGATGGAATATCTTAAGACATATAGTTTCATCAGGATCGATATAACGTATGTATATAACACATGTGAAGCAAAAGCAATTACTCGTATGTTTTTTTTACAAATCCTACTAGAAAAGTGGATGATAGAAACACTGTTGGGTTATTTGCCAACTTGTGTCAACCTTAAGCGGAACTGTATTATAGAAGCAGAACAAAATAAGAAACTGGTTTTCAGGAACAACCTAAAATAAGAAACGGTTTTGTTAAATAATTAGGTTGTGTGAAATTAATAAATTACCCTTACTCTTACCACTTTTCTTAAAAGTGGTGAAATATTGAAGGTAAAGGATTGAATGGATGGGAGAGTGTACTCCGTGGTTTCTAGTGGAACAGGTAATGCTTATGCTGTCGTTTTTACTTTACACTTGTCCTCACAGGTAAGTAACTTTGTGGTTGAATCGCTGTGGCATTTTCTACATTTTTTGGTGACAATATGGTACCTGGTAAAGAACGAGGTTCAGTCTGTTGAAAGCTACCTTATCTCATCTGGAATGTTAAAAACATACAAATCCCTAGATGCAAGCAAGGTGCGGTACCTTGCCATAGTGGTTGAAAGTGATGAAGCGCACAATATCTCGGATGTTATTGAACTGGTGCAGTGGGTGGCTGCAACTGGTGTGAAGCATCTTTGTCTCTACGATGCTGAAGGTAAGAATTTATGAATTATTACGACCCATGGCAGTTACTTTTTTTATTCCTTCTGCAATTCCAATTTTCACTGGACAGGGAATTTGGTTATGTAGGGCTGCTGAAGAAATCAAGGGAGACTATCTTAGCTAAGTGCAATGCAAGACCATGGAAGGTAATATATCTTGAAATAGTATGAACCAACCTGGCTATCGTCTACTTGTTAATTTTTTTCTCTGAAACCTGTTTAGAATCTTACCACCAAGGCACCAAATATGCAGGGGGTTGATACTGCTTGTACTCCTCTGGAGCCTGGTCAGTTGACTTTGGAGTTCACTTCTATTACTGATGGAAAGGAAGGTGTGGTTAAAGCAGCTAATCTGCTTTTCTTGAAGTATCAAGGTGATCCAGATAAGCCAAAGTTTACTGAACCGCTTTTGAGCGAGGCGTTACAGCTCGTTGGTTTGTTATCTCTGCCACATTTATCTTAAATATGTTTCTCATCGTGTCCATATTTTGTTTCCATGTAAATTATTCATCCATTATATTGTCAGGTTGTTATGGTCCTGAACCGGATCTTCTTTTGGTTTATGGGCCTACAAGATGTCATCTTGGCTTTCCTGCATGGAGATTACGATACACAGAGATTGTGTAAGTTTATATGATAGTGTCTCATACAAATTAACTAATACGGAGTACATCTTTGTCGGTAATGATAAAAAAGGCCAATGCTGTCTTGCATAGGCTGCAAGGGTTTTGCTGCCTCTGTACTGTCTTTACAGCGTAGTTACTTTTCTCTATGGAGTTAAAACTTCTCTGCTTTTAATAACTATGGAGTATGGGTTGGTGCATTTTTATGAGTAATGTTATTGTAACAAGATGATGTTTCTGACGGTGCATTTGTTTTCACCATTGCTTTGTATAGACACATGGGTTGTATGAAGTCGAAGAAAGAAGGGTCCTTGATCAAAGCAATGTATAGATTCACTACAGTTCGTCAAAACTACGGTAAGGCTATTTCTTCAAGCTTTAAGGTGATTAGTATTCTCACATCGGAAAAAACTTCCCTCTTAAGCCTAGAATACTTGAGTAGTACTGTGCCACGCATTCTATTACTAGTGCGTTCTTGAATGCAGTGTGTATGGTACGGATAAGTTGTGAGATGACTGATTGACTTTACTTGGTAGAGTTTTCTAAACATGTTACCAAAGTGAATTTTCACGTCTGTGTATAATTACAAATATCACTATATGGCAATGAGGTCAACTCTATTAACTCCACCAAAAATAAACAAACTCTAAAGGATATCTACATATATGTATTGATTATACACTTTGTACACGTGCATGCTTACTTTGCGCTTTATTATTGGTTGATATTTTACGATGGATATTGTACTTTTTTTCAGCTACGAATTTTACTTAATGGAAGAGAGTATGTGTAAAGTAAAACTCGTAGTTGAAAATTCAGATTATCTATCATTTGGGTAGTTCAGATCACACTGTTGGCTATTACATATTCTTTTCTGTGTTTACTGGGGCGTGCTTCCTATACACGATTGTGGTATTGTTTTGAGTTTATTATGCAATTTTGTTGCTCCAGGTAAATAGGAGTAGTGCAGCTATCAGGGGGAGGTTTATGAAGTTGAAAGCGGCAGAGTAACTATATAGCAACATGCCATTTCTTTGAAGAGTCAGTCGTCTTACAGCAATATGTTGCAGTAGATTTCAGCTAGATCGCGTTTCCTCAGTGCGCCTTGATGTACTCTGAAACTTTATGTTCCATTAGAGCCTCCCTCTTTGTCATTTTATCATACAAGCTATCCTGACATTTACTGAATTGAAATCAGAAAAGTAAAGCTATCTAGATTTTGTGGTTACAACATTTCTTGCCTTGTTACTCGAATTTTGACCTGGGTAATTCTGTTGATCAATGACACACAAGGGCGCAGTATCTATTGCATACACAATTTTGAAGGCGTAATGAAGAATGAACTCTAAAGGTGGCAAATGGGGTAACTCCGATTGGGTTTGGGTTGCGATAGTTGGGACCAAATCGGTTTGGCATGCAACACAATTCATTTTAGGACAGCGATGTGTCATTTTAGAGTTGTGCTTTTTTCCCCTAAATCATGTTATATCTCAATAACATACTCTTTGGATTTCCTCATTCTCGGTTACTTAGATTGAGTGGTTCTTGACTTCAAATATTGTTCGTTATCAATATAATTATCATATTGTTCACCTAAATCGTATCATATGTTCATTGACCAAAATAAGGGTCCCAAATTGCATTATTAGGAGCATATTTAAATACTGAGTATAATGCTCTGTAGATTCTAATTTCGATAGTATAATATTGATCGGAATCTACTATCTTCGTTAAATTTACTAATTTTATCCTTTACCGAACAGGGCCTTAGCCAAAGTATAAATGTAAGATTGTATGCAAACAAATCTCCAGGAATGAATAGAATTTCTATCTGATGATTTACAGGGATTAGAATGACTTCGCCAAAGTGCCAAACATGTCGTGAAATGAGTGCTACCAAATACTAATAAAACGGCAGCAGTGATGGTACACAAAGCTATAACGGGTACAATGGTGACGAGAAAGATGTGTCCCCAGTACAACCTTGCGTTATCAGGTGCGTTTGAGCATCATAGTGGAGTCTTTTTTAGTACTCGGTTTCCAGAATGCCATCTATAAGACCGAACTCCATTGCCTGCAAAAGAAGCGAGCAACATAACCATAAGCCGAAAAATAACAACTAAGAAGCCACTTACATCGCCCCAAAATCATACAGAGTACAACATTAGGGAAGGTCCATCATGAGTTATACTCGAATAAGTTTACAACTGCACCTTGGAAAAGTTAGCCAAACTTAAAACCAGATATTACGCCCCAATGACGATATTAAATGGATTTTAGTGAATGCACTGAACCACTGAAGGTCACAAGATGTATTCAGAGTTCAGGAGGATGTCTATCTGTTAACCAGTAAGTTGCATCTTTATTACGGAAAGGCTGCAAAAGGTCATATGGAACCCTGATGAAATGTAAACATGTTGCCCTCTTGTACTCTTGTAGTCTCAAACTCTCAGCCACTCGGGCACTAGTCTTTTTACATATACAGAGTAATGCACGTTTGCAATGCGTTAATCAGATGATACTCCCTGTCCTAAACATTTATTACCTTTGTTTTTGGCACAAAGACCAAGGAGGGATGAGGGAACCATTTTTAGATCTTGTTATTCGATAACATGTGGACTAAAATGTAGATGGTTGATCAAATTACTCATAAATAGCATTTACTAAATATAGAAAGGTAAAAGAAATTGAGACTCCCAAAAATGGAATAGCTAAACAAATGATCAGGATGGAGGGAGTACTTGTTAAGAATTTAAAACATGCCTCTTCACTTAAACAAAGCAAATACAAAATGTGTCTCACTTACCTCCGTGACGGATAAGAAACGGTCTCTCTCTGTGTACTGTTGTACTTTCTCAAGCGACTGACCAGTAAATGCAGCATACATTTGGTCCACTTTCTGCAGTATCATTAAGCAAATACATTAATTGTTTTGGAATGTTTGCATAACATTCACACACAGAGATCGGTTTGCAACAGAAAGTGTGAATTAGATCATATGGTTTAGAAAGAACTGGTACTAACATGCCGAGTTTGAACTGCCTCATTCACTTGACGTCTGACATCCTCAACATGACCCTACAAAAGAATACATAGATCAATCTCAGATCTTTCACAGGACAGATGTGCCATCACAGCTGTTATCTACTGAAGGCCTTTCTACCAGAAAGCAGTGGACAAGATACACTTTGTCAAATGAAAAGGAAACAAGATTAACTGTTTCTGCGAAGATAACGAAAACTCTGAACATAAATATTTAGAAACTTGTGAACAAACAAACAATGAAAACATTTAACATATGGCAGTATGCCATGAACGCAATTTATCTAAAAGTGCTATGCTAAAGAAGAAAAAAGGGCCTACCCCACATCCACTCTGCGGTTGATGGATCATGACGCGAGAATTTGGCATCGCATATCGCATCCCCTTTTCTCCACCTGCAAGAAGAAGTGCACCTTGGCTTGCAGCAACACCAAAGCAAACTGTTCCAACTTTTGGCTTTATCTGAAAATTAAGGGGGTATGAATTTTAAGAGTGTAAAGAACCGAACGAAATGGAGAAAAGGCATGATCTGCTCGATGGTATTTTTTTTAATGGATGGAGCATCTCCTGGTGATAATAAGCTCTGCAAGAAAATAGACGGCTATCTTTAAACAACTTACCCAAGACATGCAATCATAAATTGCTAAGACAGAATATGTGCTTCCACCAGGGCAATTCAAATAGACCTGAACGAAATAGAGGAAGTCATCAGCAACAATTTTGGTTGTCTTAAGTCAGTCAGAAAAATTGGGAACACAAAAGGAAAGGCAAATGAGAGATAGTAACAGCTAAAATATACCAGTATATCTGATTTATCATCAATAGTTGCCAGAGTTACAAGCTGGGATATGACCCGCTGCGCCACCTGAGAATTAATTGGCTGCCCGATGAATATAATACGGTTTCTGAATAACACACTAGACAGGTCAAGAGGCCCTCCTGGTGTCATTACAGCTGGCATCATGGGTGGATTACCCTTTCTTGCTTGGATAGGTCCATCACTGGAGCATAATGGAAGACAAAACGTGAATAACAAATTACAGAGGTGTAGAGCATGCCAATACCACCATTTTTGAACAAGTCGATTAAAGAAGCCAGTAATGTAATATTAAACCACATGGCAGAAAACATCTTTTGAGATGACGTGAAGACAACCTTCAATTCATGTGGAAATGGGTGGAGGAGGAGTTGGTGTTGGTTTAATAGGGTGGGGATGAGTTAATGTGGTGGTGGGGTTGGGTTAGTGGGGGTAAGTAGTAAGAGCAACATCTTCAATTCATGTCAACTGGTATAGGATATGAAAGAAGTTTTGCCAAAGCTTCTCGCTAAAAAAACATGTTCATAAAAAATAAGTGGTAGAGTTGACGCAAATTTATTCCAACATCTATAAGGGCGATAAACATACCTAACACCGGAATTCAATAGGATAGAGTGATCCCGCTTTAGAGGCATCCCACTGATTTTACTAGATAAACCTGGAATGAAGCACATAATTAACACAACAACTAGAAGAATGTGAATTCAACAATTAGGTAAGTAGTTTACAAGTTAGCCTCATCTCTCCTAAATCTTGGAAAGGTTGCCCAATCTCAATATGAGGAGACATACCTAGCCAACTCAAGCAACATACATAAGAAATAAGTAACGGCAAGAACATAGCCTTGGTCCAAAATGAAAGATTCACAAAATAATTATGCTTATGTAATATGTATGCTTTGTCAAAGCTGTACAACACAAGCGCAAAAATTCTACAGTTCTCAATAAACATCAAACTTCTCGCATACAGACCTCCCAATATTTCCCCTTTCGCCATTCACCCCATTTGTAATACTCGTTCCTAATGAGGCATACACTATGTAACTCCGGTAATTCATTTAACTCCCTGATCATGTATCCGAATATGTACCGTGTTCGCACAAAATAGTTGCATTTAATACTTAACATGGAATGATGTCCGATTGAGTAGCATCGTGTAAAAGTATTCAGATACATACTCGTATGACACAAGCACAAAACCTTAAACCCTAGTTTTAAAAAAAAGTCATTGTGACTCTAATATCATAGATTTGTCCATTAACACTTGTACACAATCTCAACTTGTTCACCCTACATTTGATTACCAAAACAAGGATTGTCTCTCTGGAACAGGAAGTACAAAAATTAAGACATGGACAACAAAGCATTGTTCCTAGTGTTTTGTCCTTCTCAATCTAAATGAGCAAATACTTCACCCGTTATAACAATACGACATATATCTCCGTCACAAACAAGAAATTACGATTTTTAAATCACTCTATTTAATAAGCTGATTCAGCCTCAGCTATATCAAAATGAGGCTACCTTAGTCACTCAAATTACATCACACACAAAATCTCATTTGAGACCGCCTTACGACTTCAAACAACCTCTTTTTAAGCTATGTGTTTCACTTAATTCTACCTAAAATGGCGATGCTGTAAGCTTAAGACGGTCTCAATCCAGACTAATTCAGTGTCACAACTAAACCTACATACCAACATTCGAGCATCTATTCAATTGCGGAAAAAATTATAATATCAAATTCAATAAGCTTCAAGCTTCAAGCTTTGCAGAAAATATGTAGAATAAATTACAATTAGGGCTCGCTTGGGATGGGGCTAATTATTCCGGGGGTAATAGAGCAAAAATGAACTAAAAAATGACGGGAAGTGGTGATGATGCTAAGCGGAATTGGAGAAAATTAAGGAAATCTAGCTTATTTGGGGACTATTACTCCCCTCTCCCCCAAGTAAGCCCCCAATGGGTAATTATTCAACCAAGCAACAAGCTCATTCATTTCTAGTTCATTTTTGAACTATTACCCCCGGAATAATTACCCCATCCCAAGCGAGCCCTTAATAATACTAATTAGTAAGTGAGAAAGATTAGGACTAACCAGCAGAAGAAGAGGAAGAATCGTTGTGAGAACTAGTTGATACGGAGACAATCGAAGGTTTTGAGGCTCTGCAATTGAACAACAAAGTGGTTAATTACAACATAAAATCAATAATCAGATGAGTGATTTAAGATAATGGAGAAGTTTAGATAAGAGTGTTTTACCTTCGTGGAAACGACGTCGTTTGAGTAGTGTGATTGGGAATTGAGGAGCGGCTGAAGGAAGTTGAAATTGCCGAAGCCGCCATTTACAGATTGCTGCCAAAGATTGGGGGAGTTTCAGGTTCGGATTTCAGTTGAAGCTTTGAAGAGTGAAGACGACGAACACAACCAGTACGGTGTCGTTTATTAGTTATTGGAAAAAAGCTCTGGCTAAACTAACCCGGCCGAATAAATTAACCAAACTCGTATTGCAGACCCATAATCAAATTAACTTGACCTAACTTGAATTGGATCGGGATTACAAATATCATCACGGAGTAATTTATTGTGGATTAAGGTAAAGTAAGTGGTGACAATAAACGGAGGCTCTTTGAAAAACGAACTAGTTTAAGCTCATTTTTTTCATCCTCGAGACATTTTCTTCATTCTCTAGTAACCAAATGTTAAAGAGATCAAAGTATTATCACTCACGCCAATATCACCTTTGATGTAATGTTAATACGTGTGATTAAAATGTTCCTTCAATATCGTGTATGAAGCTTTAGTGCAACATTGTCTATATAGTTAACTCAATATGAACAATATAAAATCCTGATGAAATAATATCACCATGTCGGGTTTAACTGACTAATTCAATGTCTTAAACGACAAGATGATGTCAATCACTACATACACGAGTTGTTTCAAGTGGTAGGATGAAGGGGTCAAGCAGACTATTCGCAACATTTATTTTTAATTTTCTTCAGATTATCATAAACATGCCGTTTGTTTGTATTCACATAGTTTAAGGCCTAAGAAGTCATGCTGAGTGTCAAATGAAAATTTTGCGTGGTAAATTGTCATTTTATAGTTTTACTCAGTATATCTTTGCTAATGCATCATGTTCAGGGATCTTCAATTAGCAAAAATCAACAACTTTAACTATTTTTCAAGATTAACGGTTTCTTAATTAACTGTTTCTTGATACAAGCAATTAGCTAGTACACTAGTAATTCAATATATAGCTACATGAAAAACCAAACAAAATCTTTACATACATTGTTAAAAAGTTGTTTATCAGTAGTTTATCATTAGCCACAAATAGCAAACCATAATATAACGCAAAAACTCATATGTGACGGTGTCAACCTAGCTAGCTAAATAGCTAATTGCCCTCACCACTACTCACCCAAACTAGATTATCCTGAGGGAAGACATGACACACAGGAGCAGACCCGGGTTCAATCCCCAACAATCGAAACGAAGCATGATTCGGGTCCCACTGACTGGTATCCATATGACAGATAGCCAAAGCTTGTAACCTCAACCCATCCTCTTCTCCCTCAAGTGACACCATAAACAACTTATTATCACTCTCTTGACCATGACAGTAGTACACTGCATAAGGGTACGGCATTGGATGACAACCAAACATCTTCTCCACTCTGACTTCCCTTGGTTCTTCTGTAATCCTGTAATTTTGTAAATGTGGTGTCCAATTTCTGAGTTGGGTTGTGGTTAAAACCCTGAATTGAGTGCCTTGTCCGAACATCGGGGTTAGTTTCTCTAGCATTGACTCCAGAGATGTGGCACAGAACTTGGTTTCGCCCTCGAGGGGAGGCAGTTCGCAATGGTTAAGGGTCTGTTCGATGGCCTTGGCTTGGGGTGAATCTTGTGCGAATGAGAAGAAGTCTAGGATTTTCGCGGTTTGGGTGGACGAAAATGGGATTAAGTCTGCTTCTTGTTTGGGGATTAGATGAGAGATTTGGGATGAGTTTTTGACTGAAAAGTATAGTTTGATCTTTTTTCCTAATTTTAGGTCTTCAATGTGGAATAGAATGTTCCATGATAACTCCACGTGATCCATGTGTGACGATGATGATGATGATGATGTGTTTATATTCATATGATTACAATCACGACCATCAACATCATTATTATGGTTAAGGCGTAGATGATGATCATCTTGAGTAGTACTGTATGTAGCAGCAGCAGCAGCAGCTTCAATGTTTTGTTCTGCCTCCTTTGGTACCTCCCTGGCCAGATTTCCATGGATCATATACTGCACAAATTTGCGATCAAACACGATATCACACGACACGACACATGACACTCATTAGATAAAAAAATCAAAAGATAATGATTTTGACTTTGTGATGGGCTGAGTATGTACTATAACCGAATAAAAAAGTCAAACATGTAACATATCAACATGGCAAAAAATTGTTATATGACCACGTACCAATAAAAGCCTAAATCGAAAGTAATTAATAACTCGTTTATGATGATAATTGTTACTACTCTTTTGACATGTCCTATACTATAGGCCGGATCGGACGGTTCTATAGAAGAGTTACTCGATGATTTTGATTTGAAATAAAATCGGCATAGGTAAGGTAGGGTCTAAAGACTAAAGAGGTGAAGATGTATGAATCATTCAGAGAAATTGATATCTAGGAACATATGTAGACAGCAAGTAAATTTGCAAAAGGGATGGAGTCTTAATTTGAGAAAGAAGTATTACCAGTAGTAGAAGGAGGTGAAGGAAGATGGTACAAGGGTTGAATAATAGAGAGGCCATTATATTACTGTATTTATGTTTTGTTAGGCGTTGTGCTTCAAGTTTTTAGAGGGAGGCAACGGCATTATATTATGTGTGGCCTGGAGGGATGTTTCGACTATGGACGTCTATTACTTACTTTCACTAAATGAAAACATACATATCCCGCACAACACTACAATATAATGCGTAAATTCTACTACTACACCGACGCAACGGCTCACTTCCGAGTAGGGTTGACAATGGGTCGGGTGGCATATGAATTGAGTGAAGTCATATATATTCATATCCTTTTAATTTCCATATCTTATACGAGTATCTCAGCCATCCTTTAATATTTTTAGCAGGTGTATCACGTTGGTTCAAGTTAATGGACTAGATTGAAATAGAGTATATGTAATTCCATGAAGGTAATTTATGGTTGTTTGATTTAAGGCTAAAATGGATTGTAACCAACTAACAATAGTAAGGTGGAATGAAGTTGGAAACTTGAGATTGCAAATGGGTACAAGATTCCAAGGGGTTAGATGGAGTTAAAATCCATTACTCTGTAGTTATCTAACTTCATTCCAAAATGATCCGACCATACGTACGTGAATGGATTGAATCGATTGCAATTCATTCTAGAAGTTACAACCAAACATCCCAAATTCTTCATATCCACCGGATGAAGTGGTGGGTAAGGAAGGCATCATTGATATTTTCACCGTACCCTCAAAATTTAAAAGGTGCTAAACGTGTAAATCATTCAACAAAGCATTATCTTATTATATTACACTACAGCGTCGGGCCATCCTGCATTGACTATTGAAAGTTGTTGATGAAGGTGGATGGAGTGATCATGTACTCAATCTGAGTTATGTGACATACATTAGAGTTGTAAATTTGTACCCTGTTGTATCATGCCTGAAGGAGAAAATGCCGCGACTCACACACGGAAAAGCATGCCCGGGTTTCATGGCCACATGTATGTATGTGCCAGTGAAACGAAAATGACGACTTAGGCACGGCCCACAGTCCATAGTGTATTATCGTACCATATCGTGTTGTGTTTAGGCGGCCCCACGTAATTTCTCCAATTCAATCATACTCCGTATTTCTTTGCATTTTAGTCACGTCTTACAACGACCATGTCCAGGGTGCGTGAATTGTACTTTGATCCAAGGTCCATATAATGGCGTGCAGTGCCTGGTTGAGCTGTGGCAAATTGACTCGAATCTTATTAGACAAGGGTTGTAAGTATTAAAGTGTGTTAATCCATCAAAATTTGTGCCACTTATTCCAACTCTAGACACGATAGAGTATATTTTACTCCCTCCGAGTTCCTATTATTGTCCGAAAAGGTTTTGGGGTGAAAAATAAGGAAGGGGAAATGAGTGGTTGAAAAAAGGAGGGGGAAGAGAGAGAAATTAGAGAGTAATTGTGAACCACATATTGATGACCTTAAAAGGAAAGTGGGACAAAAATCAAACTCAGCCCAAAAAGGAAAGTGGGACAATAATAGGAACTCGGAGGGAGTAAACGAGAAGAAAAGGTAGGGCATGAATATTAAGGCTTACAAAGTTTGACTGGTACACATAAATCATAGAGTGCATTGACACAATCTATATATGAGAATTGAGATCATGTATGTTCATATGATCATATCCCACGCACGCAACTTAGCTTTCCTGCATGTCGTCCCTCATTTTCAGTAGAAGATCTTTTCTCTTCTTTTATTTTATCAACCAACACTCTACCGCCTTCTCAACTCCCTTTCCCTTTCCCTTTCCCTTTCCCTCCTATTACTATATGTCCCTAGCTCCCGTAACGGAGTGGTGCTACATTATCATTCTTTGTCACATGTTGTAATTAAACCGTCATTGTGGTTGATACTCCGTACTAAGTAAGTGTTTACAAAAATAGAAATTGATAAAATATCTTATTTTATCAAATAATTGTTTGTATATTGTTGATGTATTTTTTAGCACAATTTCTTGTATGAGACGGTCTCACGATAAGTTTATCGTAAGACCTCTCACTGTTGTTCTAGTTCAATAGTACGTAGTAGTTAGCTACTCCAAGAACTTCTATTTATCTTTAATGTGGGTGTCGGATCACCAACAATAATCACCAAAATGAGAATACCTATGATTATTTTACAACGTATTTTTGAAAATAAAGTAAACTAAATCAGAATTAAAGTCTAGAGTTCCCTCGTTCAATCACACTACTGCACAATACACACCCGGCCACTTTGAATAAGAAATAAGATTTCGAACAAATCATATATAGTGAAAATCAAAGATAAATGTAAATGGAATCATAATAACGTACGTACGACTTATACTCCTTATATTGAGTCGTGAAGATGATAAACAAATACTACTCCGTAACATGATTGATTTGATTGGTGTAATAATGTATGTATGTATAGGAATGAAGTGTAAAGCAAACGGCGGAAACATCAAACATGCATGCATTTGAATGAGTAGATAGATAAGTGAATCGATGGGCACCAGATTTATTGAACCAAAGATTATTACTAGATGAATAATGAGATGCATCCCACAGTTATTAGAAAGTCCACAGATTAAATGCATAATGCATAGTATATATTATGGTGTACACATTCTAAAAGCAAGTCACATACATGCGTGCATCATATCATGCATGTATGGACTATCTCTAATTAATTAATTGCCAGCAACTCGATCGGATCAACTAAGGTCGTTTCATTCAAAAAATTAATCATGCCTTAGCTTAGCCGTTTGGTTATGTTGCACTCAGATCACTCCCTCACTCATGATTTAAGCTTTAAGCTTTCTCATGATTTGTTTTCCCATAGTGCATGCACCCTCTGCATTATGCTGTCACTTCCACAATCAACCCTATCATTTTTTAAAAATGTAGGCCACCTCTCCTTTGTAATGAAAACTACCTAACTAACTTTATCACGAATTCTAATTATATAATTGTTGTGTCGTATGATAGAGCTGAAAATTAATAATTTCTAGTAATAAGTTACCAGTTTAGGTTAGTTAGTGATCGATCACTTTAAGTTATATAGTGACCGCTTTATATAATACTAAAAGGTGGTCACTATTTACGTGAAAATGATCACTTTCTACCATAAGTACAATTTTTTTATATCATTATCGCACAGTACAACGATTGTAAATAATACTTAGTCTTTATTTATACGATTTGATCAAGCTAATGCTAGTTGCTACTTGCGAGCCAACTTTGGAGATGGTAATTAAGCAGCTAAAGATGCTTTTCCTGATTTAGAAACAAAAGGATGGACCCTTACTTTGTCTTTTTCCTAATAATAAGCATGGATAAAAAAAAACTAAGTGTAAAGTTGACTTTTTTGTTAAATCCATAATACTATTGCAACTACACTCGTATCTCAGAGACTCAGACACGTCGGGTGATTAAAGATAATGCGTATTATAATGATATCAAAATGCATGGTGGGTGGGACCCCAAAGCGTTGACATCATCATGGTTCTACGCCAATCAACAAGTAAAATACGGCTAGTCTATAAAGTCAACTTTTGAGTGAGTGTAATTGCAACAGTGGAAACGTGATCTGTAAAAACTCATAATTGTATTTTTAGATGATAAACCGCAAAAAGGAAGATAGGTACGTAAAGCAAATTCTTGTTTAGCATATTCGTCACGATGACTGATGAATAGATTCGTTACAAGTTTATAAAGGGTAAATAAATTGATAAATACTGTACAAAATATTTGTTGTTCCTAGTGTATTTCGATTTTGTCTTATTTAAAGAGATTTTTTCTAAAATGTGTTCAACGGACACATCTTAAGAGTGTAAGTATGATAACATTTGCAACAATATATCATGAAAAGTTGATAACTAAACCAATAATTGTCATACTTAGAGGATTAATCTTGCAAATCTTATCATATTTACACTCTTAAGATGTGCCCATTGGATACATTTTAGAAAAACTCATTTAACTATGTGAATGATATTTAACCCGTTATAACTTTGTGACGGTTATATTCGTTATAATTGAAAGAAAAAAAAAATTGGATTATGTAATGTAATCCTATCTCTTTTGACTTTTGACTTATGAGCAAGCATGTTCTCAAAAAGCTAAACCTAACCTACATATTTGACTGCTTTTATATACTCGATCCCCTAATTCCCGTATATATGGTTTATATACAATGGCACAACTTTTTCATGCACTATGGATGGTTGGTGAACGTCCATAGATTTATAGCTAGGAATATAGTACGACTAACTTTCTAGATTATATATAGACATACTTAAGTGGCTAACATATGTAGAGAAAATGGTTTTAGCACCATGTATCGGAAATTCGGCGGATGTTAACTACAGGTCATGATGAGTTGTGAGATTGATCATGGATTGGAATTCGAATCCAATCAATGTCATAATCGTTCCTGTGACTCTTCTTAAATCAAATTGAATTATAAAGAAAAAGAAAGGAGGGAAAAAACACAAGTATCACCACTTTGATTTTCTCACTTTTATTCAAATGTAGTTCGTATAAACTACTTTTTCCATCTCGTTCATTTGTTTGTTTTTTATATTCATTGTGAGGAGTGTTTTAATCAAAGACAAACAAATGAATGGAACGGAGGGAGTAATACGTACAAATAATTGTTTAGGCAAATAAATCATACGGAGTACTCCGTATTTCAATATAATTACTCCGTATTACTGTATTAGATTTGTTAAAGGTGTTAGGAATCAAACAATATTTTAATGACAGTTTTATTTGTTTGTTTATTTGTCAAAAGTTAATTTCCTCCCTTTATTATAAAATCAACAAACTAAATCATTAAAAACATGTTGAGGCCAGGGAAGAGCATGTTTGAAGTCACATACCGAAACTAAACCTCCTTTTTGTATTTTAAATTTCAATCTATTTTTAATCAAAGTATCAAACATATATATACACGGGACGATAGATCACAGGTTCGATCTCTCGTCTCCCTTATTATAATGCAATTATGTGTGCTATTAATCAACAAAAAAAAATCAAACATATATACACTAGTGAATTGATTAATCATGCATATATATATATATATATATATATATATATATATACGATTTAAAAAAAAATCAATGGAAGAACACGTATTGAACGCGCATTGACCTTTTATTAATCTACTACGGAGTATTAAAAGAAGGAAGAAAAAACACGATATATAGGAGGACCACGAACATAGGAATCTATGTCGGCTATGTTCACATACAATACAATCTTCACCTACGAGCATTTGTTTGTCGTTTTAAAATCCTACTCCCTATTGCTACATAATTAGAGTTTATACGAGGAATTAGGATATTAGGTCAATTAGGATCGGCTATCATTATGTTAGGTTAGGATTTAATGAACGACGTGAGTTATTATAAATAGTTCACTATATATCATCTAAGACACAACTATCACTCATTTTTGTAATCTTATCAATTTATAATATGGATTTTTCTTTATTAACCTATGTACGGAAACTCATAATACCAGACTACTAAAGCTTGTTCTATCATAAAGATGGAATGTTGGGATGGAGTAATATTGCTAAATTACTCGAGTCGGCCTAAAAGTTCAAATTAGAGTAACTAATTTTACAATTCAAATTATATAAATCCGGTTTCATGCATGTGACATGTGTTACTGTATAATTTGTGAATTATCAAATTAAAATAGAGATATACAATACAATTGGTTACGTGTACGTCTAATCCTATGACGAAGTTTTCGTAATTTCAAATTCAGTTCAATATAATTAATTAATTAACCCCCAATTGATCATAAATAAATGTGCATAGATGAATCTAAGAGTGGAATCTCAACGCACTTGATGAGATCAATACGATGGAGTATTATAATAATAATGTGACAATTAATTAAGTACACATACAAAAATGCTTTTCAACTGCGCCACTAAGTAAATGAACCCTAATTAAGTGAGGGAGGGCAATATGTAATATGTATGCAATGTAGAGTAGACTAATTAAGCTGGCTGGCTATAGTGTCGTGTAAGCAAATAAGATCGATAATGATCATGTCAAATGGAGTTGTACTTATCACAAAAGAAGCTAGCCTAGTAGTAATAATACTAATAGAAAAGCAGGGTTAGTTATTATCACAGAATCATTACACTTTTGACTTTTACTACTAAATACAGTACCTTTTTTTCTTATTTGTATTATTACTTGATAATACGATTATGTTACATCTTGAAATATTTTTTTTATAAAAGTATTACAGTGTAGTATTAATTTACGATATAAATGAATTACATAGGGTATTAATTTATAGTGTAAGACGATCTCACATGTACAATCTTTTATTTCTGTAAAAATATAACTTCATATATTATTATTTATTATTATTATTATTATTATTATTATTATTATTATTAAATGAGTGAATTTTTTTTATATAAAAGGACCGTTGTACGTGTGAAACCGTGTTATCCTATTACTATTGCTTTTTGAGTCGATTATAAAATAGAATAATCAGATATTGAGACTGGTAGTAGAAGTAATAAATTTACCTCCATCCCCCACGGTATACCCCATGGAATATTAAATAACAGCCTCCATTCAATTTGTTGATATCATATCCAACCAGGCTTAGGCTTACATAAAAAAATTAAACTAAACAAACTGATCATATTATTCATAATATCATAATATATGCTGCTACCTTAATAATAATAATAATTTGCCATGAAGTTTCTTTCGCCTTTCTTCTTCCTTCTTCTTCTTCTCCTCCTCCTCCTCCTGGTATGTATGTTCTAATTACCCTCTTCATCTGTCTTATTATTGTTCACGATATATACTTCCATCTTTCCAAATTTTGCAAAGTAAGATTTTGGAAATCGGGGCTGTTGCGTAAGATTTTGTTAAGTCTCTTAAGTATAGCTATTATTAGGCACAATTTTCGCCTTGATTATTTGTTACTCTAAGGAGTATTTTAGCAAAGATAAATAAGTTACCTTAGATCGAGGGAACAATACTCCCTTCGACTGTGGAAAAATAAGGGTGGAGGAATGTGTGGTTCAAAAGAGAAGAAGAATAACATAGAAATGTAAGTTAATTGTAGACCACAGGTTGATGACCCAAATAAAAATAGAGAATAAAGGGTGTTTCAGCCCAATAAGAAAACAGGGAAGATAAATAAAAATCGGAGGGAGTATTATTTAGGGGTTTCTACCGCCTCGGGTCTTGTTCGACTGCACCACATAATACCCTAGAAGATTGTCCGAAAACCATTTAGACCAATTTGTTTTTAGGAATATAATGATAACTAAATGCATAATCTTATACTTATGATGTCATAACTCAAGTCTAAGCATTTGTAATGGATGGAATGTTTTTCTTTTGGAAGCAGATTTGTAAGGAAAATGGTGCGTCAAGGAGCGGACCTATGGACTACTGGGAAGCAACGATGAATGGTCAACCGATGCCAGAAGTGTTCAATCACATAATCGATCAACAAATGGTAGACTCGTCCTCCTCCTCCTCTCAGAAAACTAACAAATTTTGGACTCATTTTAACCGGGATTTTGATGCTGCCTCTAATGTCATAATATACCTGCCTCATGGCAAAATGCACAAACATGAGGAATTAGAGCTCCAAGATTATCAAGGTTTGAAGACTTGAAGGCTAGCTTTATAGATTACTCCTATATTATAATTAAGTATAATATTATTAGTTACGTATTACTTCTAAATTAAGGAGTATAAATTTAATTAATTACTCCGTATTAATTAATTATATTAGTGGGTTTTGCGTCTCTATATATATATATATATATATATATATATATATATATATATGTGTGTGTATTGTATCGTGTTATTCCTAGAAATTAATTAACGTCGTATGGTAGCTACTAACGATGACTCGTGATCGTGGTATTTAGTCGAGATATATAGTGATCGACCATATATATATATATATATATATGGCCATGAATGAAGTTATATATTCTTTGATGGATGAATTATAAGTTGGAGATTGTGAAAGCAATACATATATAGGTGTGTCCTTTTGTAATGATGATCAAGATTTAATATAAGGGTACTAAACTAGCTTAGCTTAGTACTTAATGGTTCTTATAATGATGCGAGGTTACGTTTTGGGGTGAATCTATTGTGTAATTGAGATTGTACCGTACCAAAGACGATAATTTGTTGATAATCAAAGCTTTTAGATATTAATTTACCTTGTGTGTTCTTTTCATGTTACTGTTACTTATGTACAATCAAGATCTAGTTATCTAAAGTGGTTCGTAGATAGCTTTGAATAATTGGAGCCTAATCAAACATTATATTGGAGCTCTGTTCCTTCGGTGTCCATGGTTCATAATAATACGATATTGTGGGAAGGAGAGGTAAGCTCAAGTGGTAAGAACTCTCTTACTTCAAAAGATTGCATACTATTAAATTTGTGGATACTTGCGATGATATTCTAACATATCCCTTCAGCATGTTAGTTGTTGGCTTCAACTAACAATTGAAAGATTTTTGTAATATATATAAAAGTAATTTTCCAAGGGGTGAAATGGGCAACAACATACTTATAAGTTGTTTGGAGAAGACAAGTGTAGAAGTGATCGATGACATGGGAAGCAAATAATAAAAATATATCGATTCTGTTAACGATAAAGATATACGATAACGATATTATTATGATTCGGTTACGATTGTATTGCGATTATATTGTGATATTACTGCAATACAATTACAATTTACATTGAATGAAATCATCACAAATTTTATCCTTCAATAAGCAAATATAAGAAGTCATATGGAGTGATCATACATAAGCAAATCCAATAAGCGATGTGGGATACCAAAAACATAAATACGTCTTTTGAAGCCATAACTCCAACAATTGAGTGTGATATATACAGGATTAGTTTTGCGGCATACACAAAGTTTAATGGTCTACCTTAGCTTAGATGAGATCATACTAAGTTCTTTGATTTTCTAGTCCAACTAGGTTGTGCTTGATTAACTACAGAATTATTGGTAGATAGGGGGTATATATGTATTATTCCATCACATGAGCTCCCTAAATTAAACTTGAATCATAAATTTGGATTTACGTTGAATTAGTAGTTTTGCCTTATACACAAGTTTAATGGCCTACCTACCTTTTTTTTTTGAGGGAAAACGCGGCATATATTAAATTAAATCAGCCCCCGACAGTTCAATGATTGACTGTGGGAACTCCGAGTCCAGTACAAGTTCGCTACCCGCACTACTGCATAATCTAGCAGTCCAGTGAGCTACCGTATTACCGCCACGTCTCGTATGTGTACAAATTGAAAAAGTAAATCTACTCAAAAGCACAACCAAATCATTCACACAAATACCAACCGGGCTTCTCCAATTTCTCGGCCGTGTCATCTTCTGTATAGTCCCCAACGAATCACTCTCCAAAATAACATTTGAGTATCCATGGTGAAGGGCCTTCATGAGACCGAAGCAAGCCGCCTTAGCCTCAGCCACCTCCGGGGACCATCGAACAGTAACTCGCTTGCTGCCAATTAGAAGAACCTGTCCCTCTGTATCACGGACAACAAACCCCAGGCCCACCTCGCTATTTCCAAAAACCGCCGCATTCACATTAATTTTAACCCGGCCCAATGTAGGAGGAATCCACGACCCGCTTCCAACCATACCAATACCAGGATTGGGTGTTCCTGAGGTATCTTCCATGTAACGGGCATAGTCTTCCACCAGACGGGAGAGGCCGAGATAGATAGCCATAGGGGGCCGTGGTTCTTCTTCAAAGATTAGCGAGTTCCTAATTGACCAAACGATCCAAGTCATAGTAAGAAAGCGAACTTTACCTGCCGAATCGAGTTGGTCAGCAAGAACCCATCTAAGAGCAACTGGAAGGAACTCAGCGGGGCAGCATCAATCAGCTCGTCAAAACCTCGACCAAGCCAAATGTCTTTAGTGGAGGGGCAGCTAAACAGGGCATGCCAGATAGACTCGACCATATCCCCGCACAACCCACATTGCGGGTTATCCATGCAATGCCTGACGAAAAGACGATGTCTAGTAGCCAGATTCTCCGAACAAGCTCTCCACACAAAGTGGGCGAGTTTTGGCGGGATAGGGAGGCCCCAAATTGTCCGCCATAATGACGTTCTATTGCCAGCCTCCTCATCGCTAGGTATAGTCAGCTCATTCATGCCGAGTTTGTAAGCTGACCGGACCGTAAAGACGCCATCTTTTGTTGGCCACCAGTACTTAGAGTCACGCTCCCCTGAAAAGCTGATGGGAAGTTCAATTACCCTTAAAACATCCTCATTTACCAGCACTTCCCGCAGTTTCAGCATATCCCACTCCCCCCGCTCGCGGTCAATCAGCTCCGAAACCATCATGTCCGCCCGCGCATTAATATTGACCCAAGGCACGCAGTTACTTCCTTGTCCCGATAACCAAGACTCCGACCATACATTAATTTCGCTTCCCGTTCCAACCCTCCATTTGAGCCCATCTAGCATGCGAGCTTTGGCCCCCCACATACTTCTCCAACAAAAACTCGGGTCGTGGCCTCTCCTAGCCTCAAGGACCGAGTCATTTTTAAAATACCGAGCTTTCAAAACCCGAGCAACAAGAGACGTCGGATTCATATGGAGACGCCAGATTTGTTTAGCCAATAACGCTTGGTTAAAAACACGCAAATCACGGAAACCCATGCCCCCCTCCCGTTTCGATCGACATAGTCGCTCCCAGGACATCCAATGAATTTTACGACGTGCCTCCGTGGAACCCCACCAAAACCTCGCCATAGTCTTATGTAGTTCATCAATGACCCCATCCGGTATGCGGAACACACTCATCATATACGTCGGAATGGCCTGAGCTACCGCCTTAATTAGTACCTCCTTACCCGGCTTAGATAGTAGTTTTTCTTTCCAGCCACCCACCTTCTTCCACAACCGATCTTTTAAGCAAGCAAAGACGGCCTTTTTGGATTTACCAATGATTGTCGGGAGCCCCAAGTACTTCTCGTGCCTCTCAACCTCGCGAACACCCATAATATGCGTAATCTTCTGTCTCGCCTGACTAGTAACCTTTTTACTAAAAACAACCTCCGTCTTGGCATAGTTGATTTTCTGTCCCGAAGCTCCTTCATACTTGCTAATTAAATTAGCTATTCTTGAGCATTCTGCCAAGGTTGCTCTCGCAAAAATAATACTATCGTCAGCAAAAAAAAGATGTGAAATTATAGGTGCCCCACGACACACTCTAAATCCGTGCACATCCCCGTCCCGAACGGCCCTTCGGATTAGGTGGGAGAAAGCGTCAGCATACATCAAAAAGAGATACGGAGAGATTGGATCTCCTTGTCTTAACCCTCTAGTCGGAACCACCCTTCCCTTCAGCTCACCATTAATAACGAAAGAATGAGTCACCGTAGTGACACATCTCATCACTCTACGCGTCCAACCTTCCTCGAAACCCATAGCTCGCATCATGGCTTCAAGGAATTCCCACTCAACCCGATCATAGGCTTTACTCATATCTAATTTAAGCGCAAGGGTGCCATTTTTCCCCTCCCCTCCTCTTTTCATCGCATGAAAGACCTCAAACGCAATGAGGGCATTATCCGTAATTAAACGTCCCCTAGTAAAAGCACTCTGCTCCTCGGAGACCACCAGGTTCATAAACGGTTTCAGTCTATTAGTTAAAGTCTTTGAAATTATTTTATAAATTACATTACACGGGCTAATAGGTCGAAATTCCGCCATACAACGGGGGTTAGACACTTTCGGTATCAAGACCACCGAAGTTTCATTCAAATCACCAAGGTCGCAATCTCCCTCCCACCAAGCCTGGATAAATTTACAAATATCCAAGCTCACAATATCCCAGTTCTTTTGATAGAAAAGGGCGTGCATACCGTCAGGTCCAGGTGCTTTGTTAGGGTGCATGTCAAAAAGGGCGCGCTTTATCTCATCTTCGGATACTGGTTCCTGTAAAGCACGATTCATGTCCTCTGTTACCGTTTGCGGCACCACACTAGCGATCTCCTCAACGCCAAGAACCCCCTGTGAGTGGAAAAGATGGCCAAAGTAAGAAGTGGCAACGTTAGTAATGGCTGAATCCTCCTCGTGCCAAACCCCCTGTTCACCTTCGAGGCTCTTAATCGTGTTCCGTTTCCTACGTTGCGATGCTTTGTGGTGAAAGTATTTCGTGTTTTTGTCGCCATCACGTAGTTCAGTCTTTCTAGCACGACTATACCAGTATGTTTCGTGCTGTCTCCGTAACAGGTCAATATCAGCAACGAGTTGATTATAGTGGTCTAGCATATCGGTCGAGGGATCCCTTTTTTGCCAATCCAGCAGCTCACTCTCTTTGTCCCTTATTCTCTTCTTCAGATCACCAAAAGTTCGTTGTGCCCATCTCGCCAATTGCTGTGCGCATTTCCCTACACGAGACTCAATACGCTTACCCCCACTCTCTTCCCATGCTGTTTTGATCACCTCCCGACAGCCAGAATCAGAGAGCCACATCGCTTCGAACCTGAACCGCTTCCGTCGACCCCTCCAACGCTCGACCCCCTCAGTATTTATCACAATCGGGGCATGGTCTGACGCATAAATAGGTAAGTGATGTACCTGAGTCGCCGGGAATAGGTGTGACCAGGTTGAGTTTGCAACACCCCGATCAAGTCTCCCGAATAATACGTCCCACCAAACGTCCACGTTGCCAGGTATAAATATTTCCGCAGAAACCAAGATCATGAAGGTCGCAATCTAGGAGTGTATCACGGAATAGGTTCATTTCCCTGTCACTTCGCACCACCCCACCATCTTTCTCAGCGGAGCTTAGGATCTCATTAAAGTCCCCGAATAACACCTGAGGAGGACTATTATGCATACAGAGCCTTCGGATTAGGGTCCAAGTTTTATGTTTGTCCCTCGCTCCAGGCCAGCCGTAAATCCCCACCGCGCGCCAGCTAGTACTTCCTGCATTATCTTTGATATCGATGCTTATATGGTTATTGTCATATGATACCAAATCCGCATCAATATTTCTCCACCATAATCCCAGACCTCCCGCTCTCCCAACACTACTAACACACAAACCTTTCGTAAACCCACACTTATTCATAGTTTTCTCCAACTCCCCCGCCTTCACCACAGTTTCCATAACGAAAACGATGTTTGGGCCCTCTCTCCAGCACCGATCTTGGAGGGTATTCACCGTCAGGGGATTGCCCAACCCCTGACAGTTCCAACTTAATATTTTCATTGCTCTTCGCGGGGCCGGTCAATACCCGCCTCCGCTACTTTCTGGTTGAAGTCCAGCACCGTATCAATTACCCCCTTACCCATTTTGCGACGACTTAACATCACGTCCTCAAGATCGTGGTCTCCCTCCACGTCCCTGCTCCGCTTGCTCGCTCTCGTATTATTTCATGCATCTAGACTTGCATGGTTCGTAGGGCCTTCACAGCCTTTAGATAGTCTCACTGCTTTGAAAGGTTTTTCATGTCTTGTAATAGTCCCTCTCCCCAAGTCAGTCAAATCATCACACATAAGTGTGTCAAAATCACCCGAGCGTCCCCCCATCGAGCTATTATCAGAGACCACATCTCTGAACCCACTATTTTCCCTCCTAACTTCATCATTCTCGCTCTCCACCACTTTCTCACTGTCTTCACTGTTTCCCCCCAATACATCAACATCATCTCCACTCCTCTTCATAACCACACCCCCACCCTTCTTCCCCTTACTGTGCTCTGCAATTGAGTTTAGTTTGGCAATAAGATCATTAACAATGGTCTCATCACGTCGCCTAGCTTCTTCATCGAACATATGCTTAAGGGTCCGCCCCTTTGTGTCAGTAGAAGTAGTTACTAGTCTGTTCGTCTTCCAGGGCGAAGCACGGAGCGTATCATTAAACCGGAGTTCGCTGTCTTCATATGGCCCTGCGTCGCAGTCTTTCTCTCCATGCCCTAATACTCCGCACCCATAGCAAAATGTCGGTAACCGCTCATATTTTATAGGGAATTTCACCACCGATCCCGACTTCAATCGGACATCCACCCCATCTCTCAGTGGCTCCCGTACATCGTGCAGGATCCTCAACGCACTGCTTTTTCAACCCCACTCACCGAGTCCTTGTCCAGGCACATGAAAGACCCTACTTGGTTCCCAATATAGTACATATTTTCCTCGTTTCCCCGACCCCGAAGGGGTAAGTCATAGACTCGGATCCACAGTGGCACATGAAACAATGGGGTTTCAGACAATCTTCCTTCCCCCTCTGGTTCATTGAGGCACCATATATTCTTATCAAAATGCCACGGTTGGTTCTCAAGTACCTTGAGTTTATCTTTTTCTAAGTCGAAGCAAAAGTGGAAAATGCGATCTGTCGGGCTAAGAACATTACCTACTATGGACCCCTTTGGTTGCCACACTTTTGCCATAGTCTCGATTGCTGCGCGGACGTTAACTGTTTTCGTGGTCCAGATCTTTCCGATGAGAATGAATTCTTCCTTCTCCGTTGCCTGTGCGTCGTTAGTGTCCGATAGAGAAGGGTTAGATCTTATCTGAAACATGTCACTGTCCTAAAGTTGATTCATGCCCCGTCTGCTACACACGGCCTCAATGGCAAGAGTTCAATGTGCAATAATCCGACTACTAAAAATTACCCGCAAGCGGTGCGCCGCAGGCGCTCTACCAAAGCCTAAAGCCCGAGCCCGGCTCGGCGCGCGCGTGTGTGTGGTGTACGTAGTCCTCTCTTGTACATAACTAGTAGAGCATTTTAATGGGTCATATATAAACATAGTTTAATAGTCATAAATGATCCATGTGGGATAGTTAATACCACTTAAATGAGCTTCTTTTGAAGCATTAACTCTAACAATCCCCCACATGATTCAAAAGAAGAGAAGATGGAGAAAATTATTGGCAAACGGAGTTTTAGTGTTTAGATGTTCAGTGTCTTGTGGACTTTAACTGACACCCAGTGCGTACAAAAACCTAAAACCATCATTTAGAGGTGGATCGAAGCCTTTAACCTCCTAATGATGTTGGTAAAAGGTTAGTTGCGCACTTACCGTACTCAAATCAGGGCTAGTATTCGCACCATCCATGAACTCATCATGAACGCTAACTGTATGTAGTAAGTGTTTTACTTGGACTTCCCAAGTGCTCTCCAAATGAATCCTGGTAATTCATGAATGCCTCTAGAGATCCTAAAGCCTAAGGATCTCTTGGGGTTTAGAGCAATAATCCCCCACATTCACATAGGTAAATTCATCATGTTTGACTGTCACAAACCATCCGTTTAGGACTATGAATTTATTAAGAGCCAAAGCTCAACCTTAGCACACACGACAGTGGATATAAAAATAACATATATGTCACGCAAAACAATTACAAAGGAAATGGTTGTGACATTATTACTCGAGTTTACTGTGACTTCGTTTGACCGCATTTGACCTTAGCTGAGCTAAGTTGGGTATCAGTCACAGTTTACTCCTTTACGGGCTTTAAACCCATTTCCCGTGCTGTCTCCAGCACCATCTTTCTACAAACTCAATTGAGATTACATTTTCTCTGATCAGATTCCTCACAATTCCATGCCTTAGGCGTATGTGTCTCCTTTTCCCATTGTATGTTTGACTGTGAGCTACCCCAATTGCAGCTTGATTGTCACAATGCATGGAGATTGATGGAGTTGGCTTACCCCACAATGGAATGTCAGCTAGCAGACTCATAAGCCACTCAGCTTCATGTCCTGCCAATTCTAGAGCAATAAATTCAGATTCCATTGTCGATTTAGCAATGCAAGTTTGTTTAGACGATTTCCATGAAATAGCACCACTAGCAAGTGTAAACACATAACCACTAGTAGATAAAATATCAGGAGAATCGGCTATCCAATTAGCATCAGTATAACCTTCTAGAACCGCAGGTGTTCTCTCAAAATGTAAACCCCAATCCATAGTACCCCTCAAGTATCTCAACAAACGAATAAGGGCCATTCAATGGTCTAGTCCGGGGTTATGAGTGTACCTACTTAGTCTGCTTACTGCGTAGGCAATGTCGGGTCTAGTATAATTCATTAGGTACATGACACTACCTATAATCTTGGCATATTCCTCTTGTCCCACACTGTTCCCGGGGTTTTAGCCAGATCTATACTAGAGTCATAGGGTGAGGACAGGGGTAAACTATCAAACTGATTGAACTTTCTCAGAATCTTTTCCGTGTAGTGAGACTGACTCAAACATAATCCTGTTTTTGTTCTAGTGATTTTCACCCCAAGAATAACATCGGCCTCCCCTAGGTCTTTCATGTCAAAACACGAATTTAGAAAATTCTTGGTAACGTCTACCACATGCATGTTTGTTCCAAATATGAGCATATCATCCACATACAACATACTATCACACAACCAGAATCATCATATTTAGAATACATACATGCATCAGAATCGTTTACCGTGAAACCATTGGATCTGATAGTTTTGTCAAATTTGTCATACCATTGCTTTGGTGCCTATTTCAGGCCGTACAAGGACCTGATGAGCTTGCATACCTTGTTCTCTTGTCCAGGAGCAAAAGAACCTTCTGGTTGTTTCATGTAGATCTCTTCATCAAGATTGCCATTTAAAAATGTAGTCTTTACATCCATATGATGAATAACTAAATCATGTATAGACGCAAGTGTGGACATGACATAGGTCCATCCCGACGCGGCCACGCGCGGGTTTGGGGAGGCGAATGAATCTCCATATGAGATGGTCAAATTGAAATTTAAATCGAAGTAGGAGTCGCCACCGAATTTTGTGGTTATTCGGAACCATTCGACTCCACTCTATGTCGTAGTGGGCCGTATACAAAATACGACCCATTTCCGATGTCAGAGTTTATTGGGCTCGTCCCTTTGCATTACGATACCAATACCGATATTATCGGATACCGTGTATTGAATGACTCTCGTTGCCAATGGATTCAGACATCCGGAAACCATGGTTCTGAGTAAGGGGTGAGGGTACGTGTTGGGAAGTTCACTAAGAATACCCAACCCCGCCCGCACTTAGCGGCCTTTACTAAGATATCGTTCGTTTTTGGTGTACACGCGTTAGTTCGACGGTTGAATGACATGCAAACATTATTTTCCTAAGCATGTGAGAGAGAAAAAAATGGGTTGCTAAGTCGTTTAATGCATGTTAAACTAATAACCTCAAAGTTATTTTAGCGTAGTGTGACAACACGTGTAAGACATGACCCTTAGAGCACCCGTGGTTGATCGCTTCGCTAAAGGGTAGCCTCCGAGTGGGACTGAAGACCGACTCCTAGACGGGTGACTCGTGGACGGTGGGCCTTCCTTAGGATTTTGGCAAAATGGGCCTAGTCCCGTGTGAAGAAAGACCTACGTGTGAGCTATTCCCCAGACTTTGGACCCTAAAGTGTAAATGGGCTTCCCTTTGTAGGAGTTTCTCCTACGTAGGTGGGCCGTGCCTTGTCAAATAAGGCGGACTGGGATGGGGTAGAAACTCGTGATGTAAGATCGACGGAGTCTCGATGCTATAGACTCTAACAACTTATGACAAGACCCGACACTGCTAAATACGGGAAGTCCTAAGAAGAACAAAGCTTTGAAAGGAGAATTTGGATTTGAAAAACCGAACGAGGTCGGATAGGATGACCCGATTTTTTTTGAAAATCGAAAAAAGGTGTTATCGGGCCGAGATTTCGAAATTTTTGGAAAGTTTGGACAGCATACCGGCTAAAAATAGGCTATTTTGAGTCAAAATCATAAGTCCTAAATTCGGTAGCTTTTCGGGTTTTGAAAAATGGATAGGTTTGAAAAGGATGCAAATTTTTGAAAATGACGGTTTTTTGAAAAAGAGGACCAAAGAAAATCAAGTAGCACGTAGTCATGGAAACAGTATAATGACACCATGTATGCTCTTAATCTAAGTCTCGGTCGGTCGAAAGAGGGTCTATACCAACGACGATAGCTTTCTCGCAAATCAGGACGGTCTTCTTAAGCCGAGTTGGTCTTAGAACCTGCCGTAAAACCCATGCGAGTTCCGCCATCGAAGTCTTTAGTGCGCCCATTTAGGAACGCACCGTGGTATAGTGGGACGTCGGTCACAAGTAACCGACCCGGGAAAGAATTGGGTTATGCATGAACCATTGAACTAAAACGTGTACATTACTATTCGAAAGATTTCATTTCGAGTCTCACCCTGAGGATGCCGATGGTAAGTGACTCATCAGTTGGTCCCCAGCAGAGTCGCCAAATTGTGGACATGACATAGGTCCACCCCGACGCGGCCACGCGCGGGTTTGGGGAGGCGAATGAATCTCCATATGAGATGGTCAAATTGAAATTTAAATCGAAGTAGGAGTCGCCACCGAATTTTGTGGTTATTCGGAACCATTCGAGCCCACTCTATGTCGTAGTGGGCCGTATACAAACATGTCAGAGTTTATTGGGCTCGTCCCTTTGCATTACGATACCGATACCGACATTATCGGATACCGTGTATTGAATGACTCTCGTTGCCAATGGATTCAGACATCCTGAAACCATGGTTCTGAGTAAGGGGTGAGGGTACGTGTTGGGAAGTTCACTAAGAACACCCAACCCCGCCCGCACTTAGCGGCCTTTACTAAGATATCGTTCGTTTTTGGTGTACACGCGTTAGTTCGACGGTTGAATGATATGCAAACATTATTTTCCTAAGCGTGTGAGAGAGAAAAAAATGGGTTGCTAAGTCGTTTAATGCATGTTAAACTAATAACGTCAAAGTTATTTTAGCATGTGAGGTCCGTTTTAGTCTAATAAAACAATAGAAATAAATAAATTGCTACAAACACGAGAAAACAAGTTAGTAACGATGAATAAATCGAATAAAGATGTAAATAAATAATATGCATGATTCGAAAAAGATTTAATGACACGTGATGGATTAGCACGTGTTGACCGAGGTCAAAAAAAGTATTTATCGAAATATGTCGCGAAAGTCGCTTTTTATGTAAGATTCGAAAAGAATAAAAAATAGAAAAGCGAGGAAACGAAAAACAAGGACCCGACCATCCAGGCCTCCGCGCGAGTCGCCTGATAGGCGCGCGACTCGCGTGGGGGTCTGTCGAGTTTTTTTTTTATTTTGTCGAAAATCGTTAATTTTTATAAATCGCGTACAAATATGGATTAATTCATACTCGATTCATATTTTCGATATTCGTCGTATTCGATATTCGATTATGGAATCGATATCGAATAGTCGGAATGTTTTTAGAAAAGGTTTTGAAAAAAGTTCGTTTTGAATGAAAAGGAAAAAAAGGATTTTGAACGAAAAGAAAAAAAAGACTTGAACGAAAAACATGTTAATTCTCTCCGCGTAAAAACCGTCGAATTTGTTTTAAAAGGATGTAACGATTTTATTAGCATCAACGAGATTTAATTAATTTAGTTCTTGTTAGATACGATATTCGATTATAGAGAATCGATATCGTATTTTAAGAACGTTATAAAAATAGTTTTTTTTGTAGTACCGATTGTTAGAAATAATGAGAAGTATGTGACGAACGACCCATATTAAAAATACGACCGACGACGACACGGCCCATAAAAAAAACGTGAGAAAGGAAGAGAAGAAAGAGAAGAATCGGGTTTGATTTACACCCTCAACCTACATGCTTTGTTTTCTCGGATAAGAGCTCGTCGGAAAGTGGTTTAAACTTGGGAGCGTCGAGATGATGTGGGATGAGTTAAGGTGTTGGTTTGGTCGTGTGATGTGGCGGGTTTTGGCCGGCGTGTGGGTCGGATTTTTGGGTTGATTTTGACGGTATTTCGGTGCTTATATGAACGATAGATGTGTGTCGAGGTTGATGAATAATTCTAGATTAATTCTGAATTTTGATGATGGGTAATGGATGATTTGTGTGTGTCGCGAGGGTCCTATTTATAGGAGTGGAGGTAGCCTTGCTTGTACGACAAGAAATACCGATTAGGATAGAAAACGTAAGAAGTCGAGAGGGACGTAAATTCCGTTGCTTGGTGAAGAAGCAATGAATCTCGGCTGGTTGGTGGGGTGTTTCGGCTGTTTTGGATATCTCGGCCGAGTGTTTGAGCTCGGTCGGTGAATTGTTTTGGTTTTCGGATAGATTTCCTACTTGAGATCGAATTCTATCCTCGAATGGATTTGTTTAATATTTTTGAAGCTGATTTTTGTAGTGTTGGTGACCGAATCAGCCACGTGAGGTGTCACGGCTGACTCACGTGTCTCGAGAATATTTTTGACCGGGTTTTGACTCGGTCGCTAAAAGACGGTTTTACCCCTGGTGTCGGAATCGACCCAAATTAGTCTCATTTGACTCGAAACGACCCACTGGGCCTGGATTTGAGGTCGGTTTTGTAAGATTTGTACTCCGTAATAATCCCAAACCAAATGTCCATGATTTCGAGCCCATATCCGAGTCCATTAAAGCATGTTTGCGTCCGATCATCATCGGGTGTTTGGCGGGAACTACTATAGACACCTGGCGGTCAAAATGTGGGTGTCTACAGCAAGTGCAATTAGAGCCCTGATAGTAGACACTTTAGTAACAGGTGAGTAAGTATCAAAGAAATCCAAACCTTTCGTTTGACGATTACCACATACAACAAGTCTGGCCTTAAATTTATCAACTGAGCCATCGGGTTTGAGTTTCTTTTTAAACACCCACTTATTACTTAGGGGTTTACAACCCCTAGGTAAATCAGTTAACACCCAAGTGTTATTACTCATAATAGATTCTATTTCACTATTAATGGCTTGAAGCCAAAAGGTGGAATCAATGGAGCTCACAGCCTCTTTATAAGTTCTAGGATCTGTTTCGAGCATAAAAACATTTACAACATACTCATCAACTAAACTCGTTTCGGCAAGGAAAGCGGTCACGAAATCTGGACCAAAACTGGTTTCGATCCTGGATCGTTTGCTCCTTCGAGGTTCCTCGGGAACCACCGCAGGAGTAGGGGGACGCGCTGCAACAACAGGAGCCAAAGAGTTAGTTTTCATAGGAAAAATATGCTCAAAAAATTCTGCGTCTCTAGATTCTTTTATGGCCCCGAAACCGGACGAATCTTTAAGAATGAAACGGTAAGCGGCATTATTCATGGCATGCCCGATGAAGATTCCATCTACGGTTTTCGGTCCAATTTTGCTCCTTTGAAACGTTGGAATCCCGATCTTCGCCAGGCACCCCCACACTTTGAGGTATTTGAGATTGGGCCTGTATCCTTTCCACAGCTCATAAGGAGTCTTACCTGTTTTCTTATGAGGTACACGATTCAGAACATGACATGCATAAAGAACTGCTTCACCCCACATATTGGTAGGCATTCCAGAACTCAACAACATTGCATTCATCATATTCTTAAGTGATCGGTTTTTGCGTTCGGCAACACCGTTTTGTTGGGGTGCATAGGGGGCAGTCCTTTCATGTATAATACCATGGGTCTTACAAAAATCACTAAGTGGATTACCGTCGTATTCACCTCCCCGGTCAGATCTTACTCGTTTTATTTTAAGGTCTAATTGATTTTTCAACCTCGGCTTTAAACTCTATGAACTTGTCTTCAGCCTCATCTTTGGTCGTTAATAAATAGACCCTAGTGTAGCGAGAAAAATCATCCACAAAAGTGATATAGTAATGTTTCCCACCCCTACTTGTGGTGTTCTTAAAGTCAGCTAAGTCCGAGTGAATCAGCTCAAGAAGCGTAGTAGAACGTTCCACACATTTATTAAAGGGTGTTTAGCATGCTTAGCTTCGACACATATTTCACATTTATCAAAATTTGTGTTGCTAAAGTCAGGAATAAGGTCATGTTTTTTCATGTTCTTAATGGAGGTCACATTCACATGTCCTAGTCTAGCATGCCACAAAGAAACAGACTCAGCAATATAAACAGAAGCGGACGAATTCTTATTAATAACTTCTATATCTAGTACAAATAATCCACCATTACAAAAGCCTTTACGAACAAAATATCCATTTCTAGTGAGCACAAGTTTATCAGATTCGAAAGCTAATTTGATACCTGCTTTGTTTAATAAAGCTCCAGAGATAAGATTTCTTCGTATATCAGGAACATGTAGCACGTTATTAAGTTCAAGAGTCTTACCGGAAGTGAGCTTCAAAATGACTTTCCCTTTACCAAGTACCTTCACGGTGCTAGAGTTTCCCATAAATACGCATTCCCCACTTGGTACTTGAGAGTAATCCGTGAAAACATCCCGATTGGAGCAGATGTGCCTTGTAGCGCCGATATCAACAACCCATTCGGAAAAATTGCTTACTAAATTAACTTCTGACACAACAGCAGCAATAATATCGTCATCTTGTTCAGTAAGATTAACATGAGATTTATTGGGGTTCCGTTTACCAGCAGGAGAAAAGCCTTCGGGACAAAATCTAGAAGAGTGACCCGGTTTACCACATGTAAAACAATTTCCCTTAAATTCACGTTTACCTTCACCTTTAGAATCCCCTTTGCCATCCCGTTTGAAGGTATTCTGGTTTCTAGTCCCATGAACTTGATTAGAAGACTTGTTACCCCGTTTCTGACTCTTGTAATGATTCTTAGACTCGGTCAGATTAGCCAAGGAAGAAGAGTGTTCGACTTGTTTGCCTAAAGTCTGTATATGGTTTTGTTCCTCAATCTTTATATGAGACACTAGTTCTAAAAGAGTAAAATCCTTTTGTTTGTGTTTCATACTACGAACATAATTTTCCCAAGAAACCGGAAGTTTATCTAATAAACAATTAGCCTGAAAAACTTCACAAATTTTCATACCTTTCGCCATTACCTCTGCACATAGATTTTCGTATTCATGAACTTGATCTAAAATGGGTTTCTCATCGACTAGCTTGAAGTTTAACCAACGACTGCAAGCATACTTTTTTGTTCCATAATCATCAGAACCATACCAGTAGCCTTCTTAAACTTACTGTAAATCAAGTACAAAGAAGAAGTCATATAATGCAATAACATTCCCCTACAAGTAACATTATCCGTTCCAAAATCTCTACCCAAATTTTCTGGAGCCTCAGTTTTTGTAAGTGTATAAACGACCCCTAATTGAGTTAGAAAAAATTCCATTTTATCCGACCACATACGGTAATTTTTTCCATCAAAAAGTTCTAATCTGGACATGTCGGGTATGAAAGGGTTATGAACAATAGCAGTAGGAACGGAAGTGACAACAGGAGGAGGATGAGTAGAGAGAACAACACTAACAGGACTACCAACCATGATGATCAACGAAATAAATCAACTTTAGATTGTTAGCACGGTAGTAGTAGAAGTAGAGATAGAGAAGGGTTAGATCTTATCTGAAACCGAGAACAGAAGCTGTGTCGCGACAAACGTCACTGTCCTAAAGTTGATTTATGCCCCGTCTGCTACACACGGCCTCAATGGCACTCAACTCCCAGGATTCCACAACTATACCGTAACTTCAGTGTAGGTGAAGAACGGTTGAATACAGCCAAGAACGCTTGCCAATAACCTAACCGGAACAGAGATGATGATATGAAGTATGGGAGTGTATGAGAGTTGAGTATGTTTGATGTGTGACTGAGATGAAGGGAAAGGCAGTTTATATAGTGGAGCAAGGGCAAGAGTTCAATGTGCAACAGTAAATGCACATTGGAAACTTGCAGCAATCAGTATAGTAATCAGCCTCGAAAATGACAGACTACTAAAAATTACCCGCAAGCGGTGCGCCGCAGGCGCTCTACCAAAGCCGAAAGCCCGAGCCCGGCTCATGCTCGGCTCGGCACGCGCGCGCACGTGTGTGGTGTACGTAGTCCTCTCTTGTACACAACTAGTAGAGCATTTTAATGGGTCATATATAAACATAGTTTAGTAGTCATAAATGATCCATGTGGGATAGTTAATATCACTTAAATGAGCTTCTTTTGAAACATTAACTCTAACAAAAAGTACTATTGTCAGATCCCACGTAGGGAAGAAACCGTCAAAAAAGAGGAGAGAGAGGGGAGAAACCCTAGAGAAACTCTCATAGAAACCCTAGAGAGAAAGTCAGTAATTTGTGATTAACTAACTAACTACCTAATAATTAAATAGATATTCGATCACACCGGCCACGGCCATCAAGGGCGAATCCAATTTTTTTTTCTTTGGTATAGCAAAATTATATAATAGCTAATTTTTCATTTCATTGTAAATGAAAATTACGTTTTATGTCAACTATTTACACTAGAACGTTTACCTTTTGTGCAAGGTTTATGGGCCAATGGAAAGTCTAACACAATAATGTTATGTGACAGGGATTAGTCGTATCCCTAATCAAAGATACCCTAAGGTCCACTAACTAATGTAGATAGTGAAGTTAGGGGTCGAACCACAAGGAGACAGGATTTAGTCGTCTACTCCTAAGAATTAGACTATAGGTTATGGGTCACGGTCTGAGTTGGTTTTGGTAGGCTAATAACTAATTACTAATAGATAAATCAATAATAAAAAGGTCTAGGGTCTCAGGTTCACAATGAATGTCAATCGGGTCAGGGAGTCAACTAACAGGTCAATAATCGAATTGTCTAAGGTGTAGGTCCGGTCGGTACTACTACAAGCTTTAGAACTAAACTTAACCTGCGGTCGCTAGAATTAAGTTAGTCTACCCAAAATGCCGTGCCCTAATTAGTCCTTAACCTGGTCGGCGAAAAGTCCTAATTGTGATACTAACTAATTAATCTTGGCCAGTAATTAATCAATCAGAATTAAAACAACATTCAGGCGACAGTTCATATGATCAGAGACAAGTCAATTTTCTATAACCCAATTAACACCCATCGATCCCCTTAAACCCTAGAAAGAAATTAGCTACTCATGATGATTGTAATTAAACTAACAAAATATGAATTGCAATTAAACATGATGAATGCGAATTTAATTAAACTACAAGACTGAAATCAGATAACTACGAAAACTAAGAACGAATTAAGACAAAAATTAAACTAGAGAATTATGACAAGAATTAAACTAGAGAATTGAAAATAGAAATTAAATTAGAATTAAAGATTATCAATACCAAACAATTGAGATCTAAAAAGGGAGAAACGGAATTCGATGAACCTTGCGAAGGAAAACGGGAAAAGAACGCCACTTCTAACCTAAGAAAATGTAATGTAATGTGTGTAGGAAATAGAATGAAAAGTGATGTCTGACAATCCTCCTCCAACTGATTTAAAAGAAATCAGTTGGACCTACAAAACAGGCCCAGAATTCTAAATAAATAAAAATCCAATCCGCGGCCTAAGTGCAACGCACTCGATCGAGTGCATCAAGACACTCGATCGAGTGGCTACGTAATAGCTCCAAGTCGAATTCGTCTCTGGGCTGAAAAGATGAATCGGCCTAAACTCTGATGCAGTCCGGTTGAGCACGGATAAGGCACTCGATCGAGTGCTTAGCACCACTCGATCGAGTGGGTGCTGCCGAGCTTGTGGTTGAGCTATTCGTTTGCTTCTTGGCTTTTCGCTTTCTTTCTCGTCCTTCGTCCTCGTCTCGGCTATCTGGGCTATCACTCATAAATATGCTCAAAATTGCACTTAACCTACAAAAATAGCACGAGGACCGACAATATCGACTTTCTAATAGAAATCGACATTAAACATATAATTATGGAAGAAGAAAAGCTCAAAAAATGGTTGTCGGGGGACAATAAAATACGATATAAAATACGTTGATCATTATGTCATAAATATTGTGAAGTATAGAAAAAAAATCACTACATTTAAAACGTAGTAAGTAACAGTGATACACAAAAATAATGAATAATGATAGATACACAAACATAATGAAAAATTAATTTCATGTGAAAAAATTGTGATAATTTGGACGAAAAATAATTCATCTACGAAGCATTTCTCAAATAAAAATAGTTTAATTGTACATTTTTTCACTTAAAACATTTGGTAGATAGTAATTCACAAAAAAAATTGTTCCAAAAATCAAAATATATTATTTTGATAAACAAAATAAATTATTTAAACAATATCAAAAATGTAACTTTTGTTTTAAGAAATCTACCCGTCCGAGAAAAACCCTTCTCCGTCCTCCCAACAAAAAATCCTAGCCTCCCAAAAAAAACTTGGGCTACCACCATTAATGGTGGTAAGCCCAATTTTTTATATTGTTTTAATATTAGTATTATTAGTATTTTAGTTATAATAAGTTCTCTCCTTTTAGAGAGTTTCGCCTCCATCAATTGATGGGTTTCACTATCTTTTTAAGGAGAGATGTTAAATCTATTATAATGGAGAGGACGCGGAAGATCATCAGTGCTATAATCGTTCATCATGTGGTATCTCAATTTATGTCAGATCGGCGGCTACAATCTATTGGGTTAGATGAAATTGATTCTCGTCAGAACCTTGGAAGATCCGAAGACCCTCTCGTGAAAAGCTGTACCATTAAACAACGTGAAAAACTGTATCATTAAACAGCGATGTGTTGAAAGAGGATGTGCAGAAGCGGAGATCAAAATCTTAGTGAGGATCTTTGTTTTAATGAGAATTTATTTTACTAATTTATTTTACTCAAATTTTATAGTATTGTATCCGTTCAATTTCGATATAAGTTGTAGATGTCGTATGACTTTTTATTAATGAAATGATCTATTCGCTCAAAAAAAAAACAATATCAAAAATTTCGTGGTAAAAAATTGGGAATGTTTTTTTAAAAAAATCGTTTTCTCCGGACAGTTTTTTATTTTTTTATATAAATATATCTAAGTATTTTTTTTGTTGGATCCATTTTGGAGCGAAATGTATTTGTGAGACTTATTTTTAAAGTATATAAGAGATTAATATTACAGAAAAATAATACTATAAATCTTTAAATTTTTTTGTTAATGGTGCAACACATTAACATACGTAAACTCGTCCATGTTCATATCGCATGCGTTTTAACGTCTTCTCCACGTTTTAATGTCTTCTCCACAGTGGAGTCATCTGTAATAATTTCAAAAATATAAAGAAATTAAAACCTTCAATCAAACTTCTCTCATGAACCTTGCAAAAAATTAATGTCGATTCTTCCAAATAAATTACAGGGAGTAATAAAACCCTAGTTTTTCCTTCTCTTTCTCCCAAAAACCCTTACTTTTCCTCCTCGATCTGGGGCCCCAAAAATTATTTAATTTCAATTACTAGTTATTAAATCTTATTCAATAAAAGTTTCTCTTTTATGAGAGTTGTTTTCGTCCTTTTTTTCAAGGTTTTTTCCTTTATTTCGAGGTTTCAGTGCTTGATGGGAGGGATTTGTCGCGGAATCTCAACCGTCAATAATAAACCGGCTATTCCTACGGTAGATAGGGCAAGTCGGGTCGAATCCACGGGAACAGTAATGTAAAGTCTAGACTAAGGTCGCCCGATTACTAGACTAAGTCAACGGACTAAGCTAAACTAAGAATGATAAGGAGGGGAGAAACTAGACTATGACTAGGGTGACAAACAAAGGAAACGGGCTAGGATTAGGTCGGGGTCAAAGGGGTAACGGAATGATCAAGGGAGAACTAGAGTGAAGGAGGTAGTAGGGTGATCTCGGTTGGTCCGGGCTCTCGCAACTTAGACCCATCTAGAGGTTCCACCTAGAACCCATCTCGGCGACACACATGACAAACGGGGTTCTAGCGCGCTATGGTGGCCTAGGTCGCATCCGGGCTCTCGCTACTTAGACCGACCTAGGGGTCGTCCTCACCGGGCTCTCGCAACTTAGTGAGGGAACCGATCCCACAAACAAACTATCACCTACAAGAGAAAGTCAAGAAAAACAAGTATTTGCAACTACTAGCCATTCAAGCATTTCAACAAACATGTAATATGCATCAAACCAAGAGGAAACCCAAATCTTCCACCAACACCTCCAACAATCCCTTAATCATCCAATTAACACCCTAATCACCTTACTAACCCTAGCAAGAACACTACTCTAACATAATCAAATTATAACTAACAAAAGCAAGATGAATCAACATAAGAAAACAAAACTAACATAAACAAACTAGTGAAAACAACAAACAACAATCAAAGATTAAAACTTGGATGATTAAACACGAAAGATTAAAGGAAAAGAGGAAGGAAAGATTATACCAACTACAAGGGATGAAAAGGAGAACACTTGTATAGAAGAAAACCCAAATAATTCCACCAAGGTTGTCAAGCTTGAATGGATTCTTCAAGAGATCCAATAATACAAGATTAAACTAAGATTAACAATTAATTAAGAACTAATCTACACTAATCTAATCTAATCTAACCTAAAGTAGTCTAGGGTTTTTGGAGAAATCAAGAATATAACATATGATTGTGTCTTAATACAAGAGGGGGGTATATATATATAGGGTTACAAGTGGAAAGGAGATGAAACAATGCGATTGCGGGCTGAACTGGGCTCATCCCGGTCGGGATGAGTTGGTCCCGATCGGGATGAGGTGGTCCCGATCGGGATGAACTCATCCCGGTCGGGATGGACCCAAGACAGCAGCAGTTCAGTTCGTGCAATTCAACCGGGACGGGTTGAGGCCATCCCGAACGGGATGAGCCTTGTAGGCCTCCTTTAAGCTCCTTTTGGTCCCTCCTTGCTTCTCATGGGTTTCTTGTCGATTCTCGGGACTCGGGATCGGGTCTCGGAGGCTCGGGATTGGGTCCCAAGGTCTCGGAGTCGACTCCAAGGCATCAAGTCATCGTTCCTTAGTTTCGTTGGCTCCAAAATGTGTATGTATTGAGTCGGAATCGCTCCAACTCTTCCAAATCGGTCTCGGGAACCTGAAACGAACTAAAGGAAGCATAAGAAGCCAATGAATCGCTCCCAAGGAGCGATTCCACAAGGAAATGGGACCAAAACATAGTGAAAAAGGCACTACAAACTACACTTATCAACTCCCCCACACTTAACCCTTACTCGCCCTCGAGTAAGCACATACTAACTACTACACTAGCCGAATGGGTATTAGCGCACCCTACGCCCTTTCAACTCACGCGAGCGCACTTAGAGGAAAAGTGCACTCCGCAAGGCAAGTGGGGTCTTGCGACAAAACCGCAGATGCAACCGGACACAAAACACACAAACAAACACTTAGACGGTTGCACCCAAAACAAAAGAAATACCGCTTCCCTCTAAAAGCGGTGAAAGAAGCACCGGTTTAGGACTCGAGGTAAGTGACAACGTTCCCAAGCTAGCAATACAAACCAAGGTGAACTAGACCCTAATAGTATGACGATCAAGCAATAAAAACGTTGGTAACTTACCTAGGTCCTCCTAACTTTCTAAAAACGTACTACGGGACGATCGGTAGAGTGGAAAAGTGAAGAACCACGGTGTTAGTCGACACTGTAGGTAAGTGAGACCCCGCCCCCTTTAGCGTGAGCCAAGAGGGTCGTCCCGTGTCCAAAACCGCCTAACTAGTCCAAGTAAAAAAAAAAGTGGAAAATATGCAAAATGAGGGAAGACCGACTAATGCCGCTATCATCCTTCCTAGGGACTCAGTCCTTTGGTAGGCTCTTCACGGCAAAGGTCGGAAAAAGGCTTATTTTGAGATGTTGGGATTATTTTTGTGAGTCAGGTTTTCTTTTGGCATTTTCTCTTTTCTTTTGCAATTTTTGCTTTGTTTTGCCATGCCATTTCTTTTTCTTTTTTTCTATTTTCTTTTTGGCTTTTTGTGCCTTTTCTTTTTCTTCATTCTTTTCTTTCTTTCATTTTCTTTTCTTTGCCCTTTTGGCTTGATTTGGCTTTTTGGCACTTCTTTTGGTGATGAGAAAGAGAGAACTCACAAATTGCAATTTATTTTGTGGATATGTGTAGGAGGTAGGTAAATGGGTAAGTCGGGGTTGCGCATTCCCTTTCAAACCCACAAAAAGTGGAGAACTTGGACTAATCAAACGATCCTAGACATGGTCACCTAAGGGACGAGACTCGGTAACCAAGGCCTTTTCACACCGTGGGTGGTCATAATGGTCAAAAGTGCAAATCCCGTAGTAAATCCCTAGTAAGCTAGGTGGGCACAATGTAAAGGACCAACGAAATCATTGATTTAGGGTCATTCTACTAGATTAAAGTCCAAGACTCGATTTATACTACTAGAATGGGAAAGTAAACACTTGCACACTAGCCTCTAAACCGGGTTTTCGAAAACCATTTATACACAAGACTCAACAAACATAACACAAAATAAAGACTTAACGAGAACGAAAGAAAAAGAAGCAAAAGAAACACAACAAAAACAACACAAAACGAACACAAACACCACCCCGATCATCCAAACAAGCCACCAAATCAACCACAACTTTACAAAGCTCCACCCGAGCACACAACATCACAATCTTCTCCGAACTCCGCAAGAGACAAAGAAGAGAAGGGATAAAAATGTTACCGGATGTCTTGCAAGCTATCCAAAGTTAACGGCGATTAAGCGACCTAAGAGGAAAAAGGGAGACAAACACAAACAACAAAACAAATATACACACAACGACACAAAAAAGGAAAAGACACAAAAAGAAAATCTTTTTGATTTTTTTGTGAAAATTTTTCAAATTTTTAGGGGTTTTTAAAGATTTTTTTAGGAAAACCACAAAAATAAAACTATTTACGATAGAATATCGCTCCCCCACACTTAAACCGAGCCATGTCCTCATGCTCGATCGTAGTGTGCGGAGAGACAAAAGAAAAAGAAAAGAAACTACCAAAATAAAGCTAAAAATCAAAAATAAAGTGAAGAAAATGGTAGAAGGTGTCCGGCCGGGGTGTAATCAAGTCACCAAGGGCCAAGACAAGAAAAGATATGGATGGGGGAAGAAATAAAAAGAAGGAAATAAAAGGAAATGGGAGGGGAGGGCTAGGTGTAATCAAGTCACCTAGCCCGGATTCCGCCTAAATCCGACTAAATCCTCAAAAAGAAAGTGAAAATCTTGTAAAAATTGGATTTTGAAATGACTCTCGATGTAGTCACATCATCGAGAGTCGGGAGCAACAACTACCGAGGCCTCGAAGGCCACCATGACACAAATGATAAGGAAAGGGGAGTATGCAAAGGGAGAGAAGCTATAAAAGACGGAAAAGAAAGGATAGTTGCGGTACCAATAGGTTAGCAACTCACTCGCTCCATCGTCTCATAGATCAATGCAAGCACATAGCTAGTCTTCATCATTGCTATCCCGCTTCAAGCTTGATAGAACCGCATGGTAGAGGTAGTAATGGTGCGAGGGGGTGGGATTTGATGTGAATATCGGTCTAAAGTGAGGAGAAAATGAGGTTAAGGTATGTAAATGAGGTACATGGGTGGTATGATATGAGAAAGGAAGGTAGGGAGGTTAGGTGGGGGTATACAATGGTTGGGTGGGCTTAAATGTCGAAGAAGAAGCACCAAAAAGGAGTAGGGGATCATCCCGGTCGGGGTGGATGATCCCGGTCGGGATGGATGATCCCGGTCGGGTTGATAAACCCTTCCCGATCGGGAAGCCTCCTTCCCGATCGGGATGACACTCCAGTGGACTCGATTTTTGGCACCCTCATCCCGATCAGGACGGCCCCATCCCGGTCGGGACGACACACCCTTCCCGGTCGGGAAGGGTCTTCATGACTCCCGTGACCCCAAAAACCGACTCCCTTACTCACGATCCAAGCTCTATCGATAACCAATCCTCTCAAGGAGTCACCTTCACTTCACCTATCACAATAAACTCAAAGTACACATCAAATTCACTCCCTCACATCGCTCATCAAAATACCAAAACAATTACAAGAATCCCACAAAAACAAAAGAGTCCTAGAAACAAAAATCACAAATACAAGCACAAGCACTCTAAAGAAGAGGAGAGGAGGGGAATATACAACATGACGGTTCTTTAGGAACTCCGTCAAACCTAGGATGGTGGACTCTTCTTCAACCGTAGCCCTCAAGGGCATGGAGGAGCAAGTCGAACGCGCTACCGACATCATAGTGAAGGCCCAAGAAGCGCTCGAGCTTAGCCGACCTCCACGGCCTCCAAGGTGGAGGCAAGAAGTAGGAATCCCAAGACCCAAAATCATCTTTCAAATCGTCTCCGGGGTCTATCCATCCTACGAGCTTTACCGACCTCTTCCTCCCTAGGCATCGCCTCCAATCACAAGCAAGCTTCATTTCCAAGAAACGAGGCACAAAAAGCGGCTTTAGCCTCATTTCCTCGTTGCACACCCCCACACTTTTCTCAAGTTGTGGTTCCCCACCTTCATCACTTGGCCCCACATCATCTTGGAGAAGAGGATCGAAACTTCTACCGGCGGTTTCAATCTCTTCCAAACCATCTCTCGGTGTACTAGCAAGGGGCTCTTGATGCGTAGTCACATTATCGCACAAGGGCAACTTGGGCTCATCAATTTCACCCAACAACTTCACAAACTCCACCAACTCATCCAAATCACTATCCTCCTCCAATTCCTCACCAATGTTGCCTTCACCAAGGGTCAAATCCTCATCCGTCTCTTTTCGGGTAGACGATTGAGGTTCTTCAAAGCAAACTTCTCCTTCAAAGGGAACTACATCGGCGGCTTCATGGTTAGGTTGCTCCTCTTTCTCAAGTGGGCACCCTTCATCTAAATGTGATGCTCGGGATAAAGACATTACGGTTTGAACCGATAATGCATTTAATTGAGCATTCCTCGCCTCGTTTCCCCTTCGAATTTGGGCCATTAATTCCTCTTGTTCTTTTTGCAATTGAATGGCCGTTTCTTGGATGCTCCTTTGCATTTGAAGCATAGATTGAAACACCTCCGTGTCGGGTAATTGGTGATCATTGGGGTCTTTTAAAGTTCCTTGAAAATCTTGATAATTCCCAAGGGGTGGGGCATCATATTGTTGGTAGCAAGGTTGGGATGATTGGTAGTATTGTGGGTCATGGGGTTCATATTGTGGTTGGGGTGTAGGGTAATATTGTGGGTTTTGGGGGTATTGGCTTCCATAAGGTGAATCTTGATTGAACATGGTGGGTTCACAATCATAGCTTGAGTAATAGCCACCATGATCGTAGGATTGATAGTCATTCACTTGTTGGTAGCCATTTCCATATTCTTGAGGATCATACCCGTCTTGATTACCCCAAGAAGCTTGGTTATGGTAAGGGGACGTCATGTCATAGCTTTGGTTCAAAGAAGAAGAGAGGTAGCTCATATCGGCTTCCATGTGTGGGGAGTTTAGATCAAACCCCATGCTCGCTCGAAAATCGTAGCTCATACCCGGTTGGAAACCACTCATTCTAGCAACCATCCGTTAAAGCGGCTCTAAGTTGCAAGAAGAAGATAGTCACCACCTCTAAGCATAAACTGTAGACTAAGAACAAACGTGAGAAGTCTAGTGCTTTTTGGGCACTAGACAAGAGAGAAATAAACCGCACACACACAAGAAACAAAGGGAACAAAAAAAGAAAAAAGAAAAACACAAACACAAAGACAAAGTCAAGTAACTAGGAAAAAAAAGTCCAAACTAGCACCGTCCCCGGCAACGGCGCCAAATTGATGGGAGGGATTTGTCGCGGAATCTCAACCGTCAATAATAAACCGGCTATTCCTACGGTAGATAGGGCAAGTCGGGTTGAATCCACGGGGACGGTAATGTAAAGTCTAGACTAAGGTCGCCCGATTACTAGACTAAGTCAACGAACTAAGCTAAACTAAGAATGATAAGGAGGGGAGAAACTAGACTATGACTAGGGTGACAAACAAAGGAAACGGGCTAGGATTAGGTCGGGGTCAAAGGGGTAACGGAATGATCAAGGGAGAACTAGAGTGAAGGAGGTAGTAGGATGATCTCGGTTGGTCCGGGTTCTCGCAACTTAGACCCACCTAGAGGTTCCACCTAGAACCCATCTCGGCGACACACATGACAAACGGGGTTCTAGCGCGCTATGGTGGCCTAGGTCGCATCCGGGCTCTCGCTACTTAGACCGACCTAGGGGTCGTCCTCACCGGGCTCTCGCAACTTAGTGAGGGAACCGATCTCACAAACAAACTATCACCCACAAGAGAAAGTCAAGAAAAACAAGTATTTGCAACTACTAGCCATTCAAGCATTTCAACAAACATGTGAGATGCATCAAACCAAGAGGAAACCCAAATCTTCCACCAACATCTCCAACAATCCCTTAATCATCCAATTAACACCCTAATCACCTTACTAACCCTAGCAAGAACACTACTCTAACATAATCAAACTATAACTAACAAAAGCAAGATGAATCAACATAAGAAAACAAAACTAACATAAACAAACTAGTGAAAACAATAAACAACAATCAAAGATTAAAACTTGGATGATTAAACATGAAAGATTAAAGGAAAAGAGGAAGGAAAGATTATACCAACTACAAGGGATGAAAAAGAGAACACTTGTATAGAAGAAAACCCAAATAATTCGACCAAGGTTGTCAAGCTTGAATGGATTCTTCAAGAGATCCAATAATACAAGATTAAACTAAGATTAACAACTAATTAAGAACTAATCTACACTAATCTAATCTAATCTAACCTAAAGTAGTCTAGGGTTTTTGGAGAAATCAAGAATATAACATATGATTGTGTCTTAATACAAGAGGGGGGTATATATATAGGGTTAGAAGTGGAAAGGAGATGAAACAATGCGATTGCGGGCTGAACTGGGCTCATCCCGGTCGGGATGAGTTGGTCCCGATCGGGATGAGGTGGTCCCGATCGGGATGAACTCATCCCGGTCGGGATGGACCCAAGACAGCAGCAGTTCAATTCGTGCACTTCAACCGGGACGGGTTGAGGCCATCCCGAACGGGATGAGCCTTGTAGGCCTCCTTTAAGCTCCTTTTGGTCCCTCGCTTCTCATGGGTTTCTCGTCGATTTTCGGGACTCGGGATCGAGTCTCGGAGGCTCGGGATTGGGTCCCAAGGTCTCGGGGTCGACTCCAAGGCATCAAGTCATCGTTCCTTAGTTTCGTTGGCTCCAAAATGTGTATGTATTGAGTCGGAATCGCTCCAACTCTTCCAAATCGGTCTCGGGAACCTGAAACGAACTAAAGGAAGCATAAGAAGCCCATGAATCGCTCCCAAGGAGCGATTCCACAAGGAAATGGGACCAAAACATAGTGAAAAAGGCACTACAAACTACACTTATCAGTGCTTTACATTAGTATAGTTCTTAGATTTCAAGAATTTTTTCCTTTATTTCAAAGTTTCAGTGCTTTACATTATTATAGTTCTTAGATTTCAAGAACTATGTGCAAGATCATCCCTACGTACGGCGATACAATTGAGGTCAGATCTCGGTATACTATTTGTCAAAATAGAGGAAGTTCATCATCTAGGAGGCTATTTCATCAGATCTATAGATTCATTCACGAAAGGCTGTGTCAATAAACAACGATATATAGAAGGCTATGCAGCGCAGAAGCGCATTATTCTAATAGTGATCTTTGTCTCAATGATGTTCTTTATTTATTTTTTCACAAATCTGTATTCAGTTCAATTTGACATCGTTTGTAGATATCGGATGGCTTATTATTAATGATATTGATCTTCACTTTCAAAAAAAAAAAAATCTAACTTCTCTCATTTGATGTTTCTTCACCAACGCGTGACTGCTTTCTTTCAACTTTCTTTCTCTCACTAAAAACCCTAAATAATCTCTTTATTGTGACTGCCGCCGCCACCCTCCCTGCCACCTACTCGTCTTCTCCTACCCACTCGCCGGAGATTGGGCCTTTCTCAGGCCAATCTCCGGCGAATCTCTTCATTCATCCCCGGAACCAGACCGATCTTGTTTAAGAGCTTCGCATGGGCTACTATTTGACAATGTCCGTCTCGCTGAAGCAGACCTTATTGCCATCACCAACTCTGTTTCGTCTTAATCACCATAATGCATCATCATTGTTCAGCATAAGCACTGCCTTTTCCTTTTGATTAATCAACTTTTCTTTTCTGAGTTTTGTTATCTTTCTTCAATCGTCTTGTTTTGCTCTTTTCTTGGGTTTCTTATCCCGGACCTTCCTTTTGCTCCTACCTGTCTTCTCTGGCTCACCTTTTTGTCCCGGTACGTACCTGGTTTGTGTGAGCACTCATGGGAAATGTTCCCCGTCCCCTCGCCCCTTCCCCCATCTCCCATGTCAGTGTCTCGTCAATGTCGTCTGAGTTGTTATGGGTCCTGTTTTCTTCCTTGCATTGGGGTCCGATTTGTTGGTGTTCCCCCCTCCCCTCGTCCCCTTCCCCCACCGATCGATTTGATCCAGTGCCGGTTAGATTGACTTCGACCCGACTGGGTTGGTCGGCGTTTGGTCTTGGTTTGGCCTCTGCCTTCTTTGGATGGTAACGAGGTGTAAGTCTTTGGTTTTGTTTTAAATGGTTTCTCTTGATTTGGCCTTTATAGGCTCTTGCCACTTGTATGGCACTAGGAGTAAGATGATTTAAGTCATGTAGGTAGAAGTCCTAAGATTAGATAGCATCAAGATAAGATTTTCATCCTTTTTTAATTAATGTTTGGTTTTGGTGGATTTTGTTTCTGCCAAATTTGTTTACGCTTGCCGTTTTGTTTTGTCTTGCTTGTGTTTGATTCTGAATGATGGTGTGTTGATGGTAATGATTGATTTCTGGTTCTCGGGGTTCTTTATGGCTTTATGGTTTTTCTAGCTTGATGGAGTTTTGTCTTGTTGGTGGCCTGTCGTGCTCTCATTTGGATCGGGTCTATCATTCTTTGGGCCTGTGGTTGAATGAATTATTTGGGTAGGTTGGAGACATGGTGGTTGGTGTTGATGAGAGGGTTGGTTTCGGTGGTCTACTCGATTCATATGAAACGACTGGTTTGGAATTGTAGGGGTATTAATGACCCACTTGCACCGACAATTGGTAAGCTTAGAGCGGTGGTAGGGGGTAGTAATAATATTAAGTATGATTTTGTCTTCCTTATGGAGACAAAATGTAGTGTTAAGACAGCCTCGGTATTAGGCAATTCCTTAGGTTTTAATAGTTGTGTTGGTGTGAATGTTGTCGGTAGTAGCGGTGGTCTTTGGTTGGGTTGGAAAAACTCCACTCGTTTTGCTCACGTGTACTCTTGTCCTAATTTTATCATAATGAAAGTCACTGTGAGTGGTTCGGATTGGTTTTTGTGTTGCGTTTATGGTCACCCGTGTATCGATGAGAGACCACTTATATGGGAAAAAGTTGGCACGTGGATTGCTTCGTTTGATTACCCCTTCTTATTGGTAGGTGATTTCAATCAAGTTGATAGTTTAGAGGACAAGTTGAGCTGTAAGAAGGGACGTATTGCTGGTCTTGATGATTTTTTGGCATGGAAAATTGACAATAGGCTTTGTGACATCCCCTTCAAAGGTCCTAAATTCACTTGGTGCAATAACAGGAAAGGAAAGAGACGGGTTTATGAGAGACTTGATAAAGCTTATGCCTCCCCAAACTGGCTCTGTCTTTACCCTAATACGGGAGTGTTACACTACCCGATCCAATTGTCTGATCATGCAATGATTGAGCTGAACCTGCATCTCACTACAAGAATAAATGCAGCGGACGTCCGCCCAGAGGCGTCCGTCAGTGGACGCCATAAGGCTTCTGGCGTCCGCAAACAGACGCCAGAAAGTGGATGCCACGACCGGTCGCCCATTTCCGTCACCGGCGTCCACTATTGGACGCCATTGAGTCACGACGTCCGACAGTGGACGCTATACTTGACGTCCGACTGTGGACGTCAAGTGGCCCTGTATGGCGTCCACAGTCAGACGCCATTTGGTTCATACTGGCGTCCAACTGTGGACGCCATCCAGGGATACCTGGCGTCCACAGTCGGACGTCGTGGCCTGCTGATTTGGCCGATTTCAGCATCCTCTCGCGTCTGCCATGGCGTCCTTTAATGGACGCCATTTAATCTGGTGCATTGCCGTAAACATTTGTTCAATGTCTAGCCAAAACCTGCAAAATAAACCACAACTCTCAACCAACCACAAATGTCGAATATCCACAATACCTCAACCACATTCAAGCTCAGTCAACCGAAAGAGTTCATCTCTCGACACATTTATGATGAAAAAACTTATATAAAAAGATTTAACATACGGTTTGAAGGTACACAATTCTAAACTAGTTCGAAGATACACAATCCATAAATCCAGTTACAACAACAACAACGAAAAACAATCAGCTAACTAAGAAGCTAGCTGAAGCACCGGAGTTACCGCCATCCCCGCTAAAGGGGTCTCTGTCATCTGGAGGGGAAGGTGGACGACCTTGGTTGCATTTGTTGAACATGGCCCGAAACATGGCCATCTCATCCTTCATTTTCTTCATTTCTTCTTCCTGCTCCTTCAGTCGTTGTTCCTGCGTTGTCAGCCGCTCCTTCATTTGCTCCTTCTCCGGATCGGCCCGCTGAGATTCGGCCGGAGTGTACTCCATTTGTGTGGAGGTGCCTAGACGCGATGTGGGAGGGCTGAAGTACATACCGTGTGCATTTCCCACACCGTACACACTTCCTTTCCTGTATCCCTTGACGACCTTGAACCAAGTCTCGTTTGGGTCGATCTCCTCAACATCAGGATCAGCCTCGAGTCTCTCCATCTCTCTTCGGTAGGCGTCCTGCGTACAGAAGAACGGTTTCAATTTAAGTTATTATTAGATGAAATCATTCAAGATAGTTATCCACCACCTACAGTTGATATATTTGACATATTTAGTACTCACCCAGGTCTCCTGATCCTTTGTCGTCTTAAAGATTGACCCTTTGTCAGTGGTCTTCCCATGCATGTCTCGGAATAGCTCCGCCGCTGTTGGCTCCCTCCCGAGCTCAGCACGCAGCTATTAGTGGAGTGTGAACGTTAGGCGAATATAAATTATGCGAACATAGTTTACGATTATTCAAGTAAAAGTACGGTATTAATTAGTAGAAATCATACTTTCTTGGCACGACTGAAAGATGATTGAGAACCCCGATGATGTGTCGGGTTTGCTTGGCCCTCCTGCTCACTGTTTGCCAACTTGTTCCTTTGGGCAATTTCGGACCTGACCTTGAAGTCCTTCTTATCGTGGTAGGCGATCCATCTCTCCAAGGCCTCCCCTAAAATATGACGACCCAATATATTATTTAATACAGTGAAAGATTGAAGTTAGATTGTTTAACTGTTAAAATTGATTACCAAAAAAAAAAACTAACACCTTTAAGGTCCTTCAGTGGAGTCCCCCGCGTACGTCGTTTATTCATCACACAGGAGAAACGTCGTGTGCACGTTTCATTGTATCGCTCCCAGACCCTTCCATCAAACTCTGAGGCCCAACTAAACTTCAACTACACAGTGAAGACAAGTTGATAATTACTATGAGAAATATTAACAAAGACCAGATTATAAATTAAAAACTCGGTAGCAAAAACAATCCCCGTACCTTGAACTGGTTGAACCACCACTCTCGTACCTCTGCCGGTACCTGCGACCAACATGCGTACCCTTGCCCTTTGTCCACCATGAAGCTATTAGTACACCCTCTGACCACCACTTTGTGCAGAAACCTGCACCGAGTCGAGAAGCACATATATGTAGTCAATCTAACAAGATGTAGTACAAAAATGAATATTTACAAAAGAATAATCAACATGTTAGAGTATACTACCATGTCCCTGTTGGTTTGAGAACCGACCGCCCCTCCTCGTCCTTCTCCAGCTTCTCATCCTCTGGCCCCTGTTGCTGCTCCTCATCACCCTCAGCGCTCTGCTCCGGTCCCGTTTCGGGGACCACCTCCTCGTCCTCCTGCTGGGTGGTGGACGTGTGAGCGGACCTACTACTCCCACCACGTCTCCTAGTCCCTCTACCGCCAGCCATTTTCTTGACCTGCCAAAAAGTTAAATAATGTTCGCATAATTTACTATAGTAAACATAAAAATAAGCTAACCATGTAATCATGTAAAGATACAACAACTAACTCTAGTAGTCACCGTCGCTGTCGTTATTGTCTTCAGCCTCATCCTCCTCAGTCTGATCCTCCTCCTCAGTCGACCCGCCCTCCACCGGATCGTCCTCCGAATTCTCTTCATCGTGTCCGTCATCCTCCTCAAGGAACTCCGGAACATCCTTGACCATGTAATCTCCATGTCCATCATGATCGTCATTCTCAAAATCTTCCTCTGCCCCTTCATTCTGATCTTGTTCGGAGAATATGTTCTCTTCAATAGAAGATATACGGGAACCAGTTGAAGCAACATCTTCCTGGAACAGAGAACTGTCTATTTGTCCCCGTGGTTTAGTCGTAAAGACTGCCCACCATTGACTTTGATTTCTGTCATTTCTCGTGTAAGGAGAAGGAGCAAAATAGACTTGCTTCGCCGATGCGCGAGTATGAACGGATCGTACGTAGGATATTTCCTTGTGTGATTAACTTCCACAATCTTGTAACATTCATGCACTCGGGTCCCGTTCACGGAGGTGTCTTTCCACTCACACTTGAATACCACAGCTCTATACCCTCGTTCTTTGCCAGCATAACACAACTCAAAAATATCCTCCAAAATACCATAGTACTCATCACCATCAAGAGATGACACACTCACACCATACTTGCATCTAGCCTTGTTCTTCCCGTAGTTGAATGTGTGAAAATTGAACCCATTCACCGAGTACCGGTTCCAGGTTTTAACCACTCGCACTGGACCAAATGCCAAACTTCTAACCAAATCATCACGTATGTCTAAGGCGAGTACGTGATCCTTGAGCCACTTCGGGAAATGTTCGTCGTGCTTACTCCAAACGTCATCAGGGTTCACGGAAGGGTTCGCAGCGACATATTCAGTTACAAATTGTTTCTCATAAGGCTCTAAGATCTCACAATTCGAGAGTAGGTAAAGGTGCGCTCTGTTGTACTCTTTCTCATCTAGAGTCCTAGAACCCTCAGCGGATGAAGTTCCTTCATCGTCCTTCTTTTGAAAAAACTCGGGTATAGTGGGGTCACTGGACACCGAATGTCCTAGATTCAGGTTCTTGGTTTTTGTTTGCACATCTTTATCGAAGTAGAGGGAGCAGAAGTTTGCAATCTCTTCTGTCAAATATGCATTACAAATAGAACCTTCTACCCTAGCCTTGTTACCAATTTTCTTCTTCAAATGATTCAGGAACCTAAATAAACAAATTACATATTTCAATCAATACAAATTAGTTATTCTTATTTTTTTTAAATGAAGTTACTAAAAGTTACGTACCTTTCAAATGGGTACATCCATCTATACTGGACAGGTCCTCCGACCTTAGCCTCGTAGGGCAAGTGGACAGGTAGATGCTCCATGGAATTAAAGAACGACGGTGGAAAGATCATCTCAAGTTTGCATAGTATCTGTGGAATTTGATCCTCGAGCCGAGACATGTCGTCAACTGACACTGTAGTGGAACACAAATCTCGGAAGAACTGAGATATCTCAGTTATAGAGTTCCACACCGTCGGTGGCAGAAGGTGCTTTAGTGATACCGGAAGCAACCTCTCCATGAAAACGTGACAGTCGTGACTCTTTAACCCTTGCAGCTTCAGGTTCTTAAGATCAACACAGCGTTTGAAGTCGGAGGCGTACCCATCAGGGAACTTCAACTTCTCTACCCACTCCAACAACGCCTTTCTCTGAGCCTTGTCAAGTGTGAACAAGGCTCTCGGTTTCGACCCATCCCGTTTTATGTGCAGTAGAGGACGGTCACAAAAATTCTTTACATCTCGCCGTGAGCCTGTAGTGTCACAGCTCTTCCCCTCCACATCCATCACCGTGTGAATCAACTGCTCGAAGAAATTTTTCTCTATGTGCATCACATCTAAATTGTGACGAATTAACAAGGTCCTCCAATATGGTAGTTCGAAGAATATGCTACGTTTAAACCAACCATTTTTCAACTTCTTGAGGTCTTTGAACTCTTGCTCGGTTCCGTCCACAGTGGACGGGTAATCAGAAATCAACTCCCATATTTCATATCCATGGAGTCGATCAGGTGCGTCGTCAAGCACTTCCTCACCCTTCTTGAACGCCTTCTTATTCTTTCTATATGGGTGACCTTCTGGTAGGAACTGCCGATGACAGTCAAACCAACTTATTTTACTAGAATTTGGAAGATAAAAAGCTTTGCTCTCACCCATACAACACGGACATGCTTTCTGCCCCGCTGTTGACCACCCCGAGAGCATACCGTACGCGGGAAAGTCATTTATAGTCCACAACAAAGCTGCTTTCAACTGAAAGTTTTGTCTCAGAGAGACATCATAAGTTTCCACCCCTACCTCCCACAGTTGTTTCAGTTCCTCAATAACAGGTTGCAAGTAAACATCCAAATGATTTTTCGGGTTTTTTGGGCCGGGCACAATAAGAGATAGGAAGATGAAAGGCTGTTTCAAACACAACCAAGGAGGTAGGTTGTAAGGTGTGATCATCACTGGCCAGCAAGAGTACGATTTACCAAATTGGCCGAACGGTGCAAATCCATCCGTGCACAACCCAAGCCTTACATTTCGAGGTTCTAACGCAAAGTGGGGGTGTAGTCTATCAAAACGCTTCCACTCCTCACCATCACTCGGATGACACATCTTCCCTAGTACCCTACTGTCCTCCTTGTGCCACCTCATTTGCTCAGCTATGGTTTTTGTGGCGTACAATTTCTGAAGCCTAGGTGCAATAGGGAAGTACGTAAGCTGACTTATTGGGATTGGTTTCTTACCCCTGACACTACTTTTCCCTTTTCTACCTCTCAAAACAATATCCCCCTCGACCATCTTATACCTACCCTTACCACATCTCCTACATTCATCAAGCATCGCATCGTCCTTCCAAAATAGCATGCATCCATCTGGACAAGCGTCAATCTTTTGATGCGGGAGTTGAAGTCCCTTCACAACCTTTTTGGTTGTGTAGAATGATCGGGTCATGATATTGTCTTTTGGAATAACTTTCTCGAGCAAGGCAGCAATACCATCGACACAAGCAAAGGGCAGGTTGAACTCACATTTAAGGCTAACTACCATAGACGCGACTTCTAACAAAGTCACGTCGCACCCTCCGTATAACGGTTTCTCCGAAGCTTCCAACATGTCAAAAAACGCCTTTGCTCGTGGGTTAGGCTCTTGTGAGTTAGGTGACTTCTGTGGATTGGGTGAGTCTCGTGGGCTAGGTGAGTCTCGTGGGTTAGGTGAGTTAAACAAGTTGCACTCCACAACATCAACTATCATACCTCTCAATCCCCCCTCTTCTTGATGGTTTTCGGTTCCCTCAGACTGAGATGACTCACCATGACAAATCCAATAATAGTAATCGGGTGAAAAACCACTATAGATGACATGTTCCTTCACTACAAGGACCTCAAGAAATTTTAGGTTCTTGCATTTAGTACACGGACACCTAACCTCCCCCCTCGATGCGTAATCTACCGACTTTTTGGCGACCTCGACAAATGACTCGACACCCCTCAAAAATTCGACGGTTGGACATCTCTTTTTATCAAGTCTTCCCTCATACATCCATTTCCGTTCAATTCTCTTCATTTTCTATGTTCAAAAAATATATATAACATATTAAAGTTTAATTTCCCTACTTTAATTTATAACTTACTAAATGAATATTTAATCACCATTTAATTTAAACTTAATTTCTCTAACTAATATGTCAAAGTAAACCCAAATGTATTATTAATTTAGAATTGACCTTACAAAAATTTAGTAAACTCAATTCCTTAAAAAAATTAGTCACCGAATTTAATCACAATTTAATCCCAATTTACAAAAACCCTAGCTAATTTATCAATATAATGTAAACCCAATTCAACCGAACAAAACACAACAATTCATGGCTTAGGGCACACAGAAACAGCTTAAACAGGTCAAAAAAGGGTCAAATTTTAGGATACAGATATCAAAATTCCGAAAGCGCCGCTAACACCTATTCACAACCCCGACCAAGATAGAAGTGGTTTCGGGAAAATCCGGCATTATTACGACACCTTTTGGTCTGTCTTAAGTCACACAAAACCTCACGGGCTTAAACCAAATTGATCAAACCCTAGTCAAAATAGTGATGGGCAAAAATAATCTAACTAATCGAGTTTGGGATAAACTAATCAACCTAATCGAACTTGGCCTAAACTAATCAACCTAATCGAAATTTAGACCTAAACGAAATTAACTAATAACTATCAACAAATAACCCTAACAATGAAGAATATGAACTAATTAAATTAAATAGAAACGAAATAAAGTAAGAAAACATACCGAAAATAAGGAAGAAAGGATGAAAAATTGAGATGGGGAGGGATTTGGGTCGGCGAGTGTAGAGGGAGAAGGTAGAGAGCGATTTTTTTTTAGGAAATGAAGGGGGAGAGGGGGGCAGCGGGTATTTGACGCCATACTGAAGACAGATGGCGTCCGCTGTCGGACGTCACATGCGGACGTCAATTGTCGTCCGACAGCGGACGCCATTTTGCCTAAATGGCGTCCGACTGTGGACGTCTTTTGTCCTCAACTTCAGCCATCCTCATCTTCAGTCGGACGCCAAGTTCGACGTCCGACAACGGACGCCCGCCGAACTTTTCGGACGCCATTTAAGCGTCCACATGCCAAGGACGCCAATTAGGCGGACGCCTGGGACAGGATTGGGTCCCAAGTTCTCGGGGTCGACTCCAAGGCATCAAGTCATCGTTCCTTAGTTTCGTTGGCTCCAAAATGTGTATGTATTGAGTCGGAATCGCTCCAACTCTTCCAAATCGGTCTCGGGAACCTGAAACGAACTAAAGGAAGCATAAGAAGCCCATGAATCGCTCCCAAGGAGCGATTCCACAAGGAAATGGGACCAAAACATAGTGAAAAAGGCACTACAAACTACACTTATCAGTGCTTTACATTAGTATAGTTCTTAGATTTCAAGAATTTTTTCCTTTATTTCAAAGTTTCAGTGCTTTACATTATTATAGTTCTTAGATTTCAAGAACTATGTGCAAGATCATCCCTACGTACGGCGATACAATTGAGGTCAGATCTCGGTATACTATTTGTCAAAATAGAGGAAGTTCATCATCTTGGAGGCTATTTCATCAGATCTATAGATTCCTTCACGAAAGGCTGTGTCAATAAACAACGATATATAGAAGGCTATGCAGCGCAGAAGCGCATTATTCTAATAGTGATCTTTGTCTCAATGATGTTCTTTATTTATTTTTCACAAATCTGTATTCAGTTCAATTTGACATCGTTTGTAGATATCGGATGGCTTATTATTAATGATATTGATCTTCACTTTCAAAAAAAAAAAATCTAACTTCTCTCATTTGATGTTTCTTCACCAACGCGTGACTGCTTTCTTTCAACTTTCTTTCTCTCACTAAAAACCCTAAATAATCTCTTTATTGTGACTGCCGCCGCCACCCTCCCTGCCACCTACTCGTCTTCTCCTACCCACTCGCCGGAGATTGGGCCTTTCTCAGGCCAATCTCCGGCGAATCTCTTCATTCATCCCCGGAACCAGACCGATCTTGTTTAAGAGCTTCGCATGGGCTACTATTTGACAATGTCCGTCTCGCTGAAGCAGACCTTATTGCCATCACCAACTCTGTTTCGTCTTAATCACCATAATGCATCATCATTGTTCAGCATAAGCACTGCCTTTTCCTTTTGATTAATCAACTTTTCTTTTCTGAGTTTTGTTATCTTTCTTCAATCGTCTTGTTTTGCTCTTTTCTTGGGTTTCTTATCTCGGACCTTCCTTTTGCTCCTACCTGTCTTCTCTGGCTCACCTTTCTGTCCCGGTACGTACCTGGTTTGTGTGAGCACTCATGGGAAATGTTCCCCGTCCCCTCGCCCCTTCCCCCATCTCCCATGTCAGTGTCTCGTCAATGTCGTCTGAGTTGTTATGGGTCCTGTTTTCTTCCTTGCATTGGGGTCCGATTTGTTGGTGTTCCCCCCTCCCCTCGTCCCCTTCCCCCACCGATCGATTTGATCCAGTGCCGGTTAGATTGACTTCGACCCGACTGGGTTGGTCGGCGTTTGGTCTTGGTTTGGCCTCTGCCTTCTTTGGATGGTAACGAGGTGTAAGTCTTTGGTTTTGTTTTAAATGGTTTCTCTTGATTTGGCCTTTATAGGCTCTTGCCACTTGTATGGCACTAGGAGTAAGATGATTTAAGTCATGTAGGTAGAAGTCCTAAGATTAGATAGCATCAAGATAAGATTTTCATCCTTTTTTAATTAATGTTTGGTTTTGGTGGATTTTGTTTCTGCCAAATTTGTTTACGCTTGCCGTTTTGTTTTGTCTTGCTTGTGTTTGATTCTGAATGATGGTGTGTTGATGGTAATGATTGATTTCTGGTTCTCGGGGTTCTTTATGGCTTTATGGTTTTTCTAGCTTGATGGAGTTTTGTCTTGTTGGTGGCCTGTCGTGCTCTCATTTGGATCGGGTCTATCATTCTTTGGGCCTGTGGTTGAATGAATTATTTGGGTAGGTTGGAGACATGGTGGTTGGTGTTGATGAGAGGGTTGGTTTCGGTGGTCTACTCGATTCATATGAAACGACTGGTTTGGAATTGTAGGGGTATTAATGACCCACTTGCACCGACAATTGGTAAGCTTAGAGCGGTGGTAGGGGGTAGTAATAATATTAAGTATGATTTTGTCTTCCTTATGGAGACAAAATGTAGTGTTAAGACAGCCTCGGTATTAGGCAATTCCTTAGGTTTTAATAGTTGTGTTGGTGTGAATGTTGTCGGTAGTAGCGGTGGTCTTTGGTTGGGTTGGAAAAACTCCACTCGTTTTGCTCACGTGTACTCTTGTCCTAATTTTATCATAATGAAAGTCACTGTGAGTGGTTCGGATTGGTTTTTGTGTTGCGTTTATGGTCACCCGTGTATCGATGAGAGACCACTTATATGGGAAAAAGTTGGCACGTGGATTGCTTCGTTTGATTACCCCTTCTTATTGGTAGGTGATTTCAATCAAGTTGATAGTTTAGAGGACAAGTTGAGCTGTAAGAAGGGACGTATTGCTGGTCTTGATGATTTTTTGGCATGGAAAATTGACAATAGGCTTTGTGACATCCCCTTCAAAGGTCCTAAATTCACTTGGTGCAATAACAGGAAAGGAAAGAGACGGGTTTATGAGAGACTTGATAAAGCTTATGCCTCCCCAAACTGGCTCTGTCTTTACCCTAATACGGGAGTGTTACACTACCCGATCCATCATGCAATGATTGAGCTGAACCTGCATCTTGTAAAAGATAAGTCTCGAAGACCGTACAAAATTGAAGCTTGGAGTCTTGATTTTGATGGATGTAAGGATGTGGTACATAATGTCTGGAAATCTTTTAATGAAACCAAAGGTTCTCGGGCCTTCAGACTTGTGCAAAAATTGGGAAGACTTAGATGTGAGTTAAAAAAATGGACCCTTGATAAAAGAGCGGAATGGAAAGGACGTTGGACGGACTTTGATGAAAGACTAGAAGATGGCATTAATTCTTTTTTGAATGGGGAATCGGAGGAAAAATACGAGAAGGTGCACGAGGAACTCAAGATGTTTGCTAGTGCTATGAACACCTATTGGAAACAACGAGCCAAGATCAATTGGACCATTGAGGGTGACATCTGCTCTAAGTTCTTCTTTAACTGGGTCAAAGGAAGATCGGCTAGAAACTTTATAACAGGTCTAAAGGATGATAATAATGTGTGGTTTGAGGATACAGGTAAAGTTCGCCAGATTATCAAGCACCACTTCTCCTCCATCTGTAATTGCGGGCCTCAAGATGATCTTATTAATGTCCCTTACAATACATATAGAGATTCATTCTCCTTCCTTTTTAAGAATATTGAATCAAAACTTAGTGATTCTGAGAGGGCTTACCTGGATAAGCCTTTCTCAGCACAGGAAGTGAGGGCGGCGGTCTTCCAAATGGGTGGGATGAAATCACCAGGTCCGGATGGCTTCCCTGCCGTTTTCTTTCAAAAATATTGGAAGGTTGTTAAAAAAGATGTCACGGCTGCAATATGTGCTACTCTCAACTCGGGTTACGTTCTAAGACAAATGAATCATACTTTCATCGCTCTTATTCCTAAGGTTTGCAATCCGGAGCAACTACGGCCAATCAGCTTATGCAACGTTATCATGAGAATTACAACTAAATGTATTGCCAATCGTGTAAAGAAAGTGCTCAATAGTCTTATTGGTGATTTTCAGAATGCTTTTATCCCAGGACGAAATTTAAGTGATAATGTTGTCCTGGCTCATGAATTGATGCATGATATCAAAAAATGCACAACCTCGGGCAGAAGCAAGATTGCTATTAAACTTGACTACAGCAAAGCCTTCGACCGACTAAACTGGAACTTTATTAGGCTTACTCTGGAGACTATGGGCTTCCCTGAGCACATGATCTCACTTATTTTAAATTGCGTCTCTACTGTGACGTATGACCTCCTTATCAATGGAGCGCCTAAAGTTCGGGTCTATCCATCAAGGGGCCTGAGGCAAGGTGACCCACTTTCTCCATTTTTCTTTGTCTTGTGTACGGAGGTTCTTTCGTCGAATTTAAGATATCTTCAGAAATTGGACTTGCTCAAAGGGATCAAGGTTTCACGCTCGGCCCCAGCTATCTCTCATCTTCTTTTTGCGGATGACGCAATCTTCTTCACTGAAAGGAATGAGACTAGCATTGAAAACCTTAAGTTTGCTATTTTGGAGTTTTGTGAAGCTTCTGGTCAAGTTATTAATAAAAGCAAGTCTTCCATCACATTTAGCCCAAATACAACGATGGCGCTTGCACGATTATGCTTCAAAAGCTTTAGTATTACGTCTCATGCTACTTCAGGTAATTATCTGGGATTCCCTTTAGAGGTCAACCGTAACAACAAGCAGTTTTTCAATGAAGCAGTTGATAAAGTTGCTGCAAGAATCTCATCCTGGAATGGTTCTCTGCTTTCGCCAGCTGGTCGCCTTACTCTTATTTCCTCGGTTCTAGCCTCCCTCTCTATTCATCTTCTATCGGTTTATAAAGTTCCGGTAAGTGTGGCGGATAGGATTAATAAACTATTTGCCCATTTTTGGTGGGCTGAAACTAGGAAACAAAAAACGATCCATTGGCGAAGCTCTCACTTCCTCTCACTTCCCAAGTCAGAAGGGGGACTAGGTTTAAGGAACATTCAATGTACAAATCAATCTCTACTGGGCAAATTAGGATGGAAGATTTTGAAAAACCCGAAATCTCTCATAAGTCAGGTCTTAACTGCAAAATATTGATGTTCCGCTCTTCAACTTGAGAAGACCATAAATTCCCGACCTGGGAATGCATCTTGGGGATGGCAAGGAATTAAATGGGGTTTGTGTCTTCTTAAAGACTCCATAGCTTGGCTCCCAGGTAATACAAGTCAAATTAAAATCAGTCAAATGAAATGGGTTAATGGTCAAACGCCTTCATTCAAAAGGGGTGCCTTGATACAAAACGACAACCTATGTGTGGGCGATCTTTCTAGGCCTTCAGGTGAGTGGGACGTTCAGAAACTGCATGATCTATTTGAAGATACTTGGATCAGAAAAATCTTATGTTGCCAACTTCCAGTCACAAGCAGTGGTGACAAATTTTATTGGATGAAAACACCCTCTGGGGAATACACTGCCAAGAGTGGGTATCGGGTTGCCTTTGAAAGCCAGTATATAGATGGGATTTCGAGACCACCACTTATAGGGAAGGTTAAATTGTTTTGCAAAAAAAGACTCTGGAGTATTAAGGGCCCTGCTAAGTGGAAAACCTTTCTCTGGAAACTCATTAATGATGCTCTCCCGATCGGGGATGAATTTCGAAAAAGAGGGATGTCGGGAAACCTTCTTTGCTCGCTTTGTGGGACTAAAGATACAGTTGAAACTTTGGATCATTTATTCCGGGACTGTTCGTTCTCTTCTAGGGTTTGGCCCGGATGTGACTTGGGGGTGCGAACAGAATGTAATTCCATCATCAACGTTAAAACATGGATTGTGGATTGGATTAACTACCTTCATCATTCTAACCTCCGCGATAATGGCGTCCCTATGTTCCTTAGTGTATTATGGAGTATATGGGTTGTTAGGAATGCAAGTGTTTTCCAAGGAATTACACCCAATGGGGCTTTCACTATGAATTTGGTGCGATCGCAAATGGCGACCTACCTCCAAGCTGGTAACAAGATGTCGGTAGATTCAGGTTCGTCCCCTTCATCTCACCCAGTTCCCAAGGGCGACCCTCCTGGTTCAAAAGTTAAGGAGAGTTTTTCTTTTGCAATTATTGGATCTTCTTCAACATGCTCTCCTCTTAAGATTATGATGGATGCTGCGTGGAAGGGTCTAGATAAGGTTGCGGCTGGATGGATTGTTTTTTCTGCTGATGGTACCTGTATTGCTGAAATGAATATGAAACTCAATGCAAATTCTCCTCTACAAGCAGAAGCTCTCTGTCTTTATAACGCTACTCGTTGGGCTCGGGACCACGGATTTCTCCATATTTCTTTATTTACTGACTGTTTACAACTCGTTCTACAGATGGAAGATGTGGAGAAGGAGACACCATTAGTTGTTAGAATTGTAGAAAATCTCACCATTTTGTTCCCCTCTTTTCATTGTATTTCTCTTTCTTTTATTTCTAGGGATAAGAACCGATTAGCGCACAGTCTAGCTGCTGAGGCGCTCTGGTCCTAGCTCTCAACTTTACTTTCTTGTTGGCAAAAAAAAAAAAAGATGTTTCTTCACCCTCTTGACTTCATACAATCCATGAAACCATGAAATACAAAATTTCTAGGACAATTTTTAAGTGATACAGATGTCTTACTCGATTGTATTTCTATCTTGAAAGTTGGTATATAAAATGCGAGAATGAAATGACCCCCTTCTCTTTTGGTAGGGGAGGTCCGTAGAATAACATTGGGCGTATCTCATTGCAATAGTCATAATAGAAGTCCTTAGCATCTACAGATTCTAAAATATATAGAATTATTTCAATTTTTTAGCAACAACTAAGATCAAAGGTTCAAGTAGGTGCATTATGCCATTATCTAAGAGCCTGCAACGGAATCATAGATGGAAAAATTGTATCAATGTTTAGCTTCTAGATTCTGTTACTGTAAGACTACATATAAATATTGATGGGTCTCAACCATTTTCTTAAGTTTTAGTTGAGTCGATTCCATAATATGGTATCTGAGTCAACACGACCTTTGGTTTCGGGTTCAAATCTCACCTCTCCTTCCTATGAAGAGGCCTAAGTTGCATCCATACTTCAAACCCGATGAGCATGTGTGTGAGTGGTCGTGTAAGAACATTTCTGGATACCAATTTTTAAAGGGACTAAAAAAAAATGCAATAAATACACAGATAAAATGAAAAGAATATTTCCATTAAACTAATACTCCGTAGTGATACTTTAACCCCAACCCTAACCGAATAAATAAGTTTGTTCAATTTTTTAACCTAAAATTGTCTAATAATCACTAAGTGAAGTCTTCTCTAGGGTTTCTCCTGTGAGAGTTTTTGTCTAGGGTTTCCTGGTTTCCGTCCACGTACGAAAGTGTGTGGTTTGATCCCCTATTTTACGGGGGCAACAAAATCTGCAACAAGTTCGACGCAAGCATGGCATTGTCACGGCATGAGAGAGATAAGGGCAAGGGGAAGATCGGTGAAGAGGGTGGTTTCGATTGGAAGGAAGAGGACGTAGTGGGGGCGTCGAAGGAGGCCTACGTACTTCTGGGCAAATTGTGGTCGAACAAGGCTGTTAACGCTAGGGCTGCGATTGAAACGATGACGAAATTATGGCTGACGAAGGGACCAATTGAGGCGAATGCGCTCGATATCAAGGAGCGTATTTTCATTTTTCGATTTGCAACGGAAGAGGACAGAGCGAAGGTGATCGAGGGCCAACCATGGCACTTTGACAGATTCATATGGTGCTTCAATGAACCTCTCGACGAAGGTAAACTTACTGACACGCCTCTCTATCATGTTCCTATGTGGGCACGTGTCTATGATTTACCTTTTAAGGGGCGATCGAATATGGAAAATATTCGTAATATTTGTAGTCAATTGGGAGTTTTCGTGGGTGTAGATGAGAGTACAAACACGCAAGTTAATAGGGCGGTGAGAATCCGTTTTCTTCATGATGTGCGATTTCGATTAACGAAACATATTGATATTCGTATGTCGAAGGGCAATATGGTGGCATTCCCTGTGAAATATGAAAGACTACCGATATTTTGTTATGGGTGTGGGGTTCTAGGGCATGGGGAAAAGGACTGTGATGAAGGGCCTTTTGAAGAGGGTGAACTGAACTATGGTGATGAACTCCGTGCGTCTCCGTGGAGGCCAACAAAAGTAGTCACTGATCCGAAGGGTCCAATGGGACGAAATTTGGCTACTGCATTTGAAGAAGAACAAATTGAGAGGGAAGAGGAAGCTATTGTCAAAATTATTGAGAAGCTACAGGATATTGCCCTGAAAACCAAAGGACGTCGTACTCGTGTGCTTTCCACTACTACATCCTCAAGCCCGATTCAGAATAATGTGGTTGTGGAGGGTAATGTTTGGGAGGAGCATGATGTGGGGAAAGGGAGGCGGGGTGTGGATCAGGCTCGAGATGAGGGATTGGACGAAGGGCTGATAATGATGGGTGGTATGGGGGGGAAGCTAAACATAGCGACACCGATGACCATTGATCAGGAGGTGGGGCCAAGAAATGTGGACGGGCCGAATGGTGGGGTTGGCAGTCTGAGGGAGGGGTGTGTGCAACGTGAACAAGGAGGGAAGTGGAAAAGAATGGTCCGTGAGGGTGGTGGTACTACGGGGGGCGAGACGGGAAGAATGGGGAAAAGGGATAGAGAGGAGGAGTCGGGGAGGAGCATTGAGGAGGGGAAGAAAATCAAGCATAACATGGGTGTAATTTCACCTGAGGCGGAGGCTGAGGTCGCTCAGCCCCGCCGGGCCCAATGAGTCTTTTAAGCCTTAACTGCAGGGGGCTGGGCAACCCCACTGCAGTAGGCGGATTAAGAAACCTTCTACGGAAGGATGCCCCTGCTATAGCTTTTTTATGCGAGACAAAGCTTAGCAGTATGGAGTTTGGGGGTGTGTGTGCGCAATTTACCGATTACGAAAGTTTAGCGGTGGATAGCATGGGTCGATCGGGGGGTCTTGCATTTTTGTGGAGAAAAGGAGTACAGTGCACTTTCAGGTCCTCGTAAGTCCATCATATGGATTTCGAGGTCCAACTGGGGGGCATGTATGGAGGTTTACGGGCTTTTATGGTTGGCCAACTGTGAGTGACAGACACCTTTCGTAGGAGTTACTTCGAACACTTCATGAAGGGTTTGAGGGACCGTGGGTCTGTATGGGCGACTTTAATGAAATTCTGTTGGCGTCTGAGATGAAGGGGGGTACTAGGGCACAATGGCAAATGGAAAATTTTAGGGCAGCGGTGAACGTGTGTGGATTGCGGGATGTTGGGTTTGAGGGGAACGAGTTCACCTTTGATAATGGGCAAGCCGAGGAGATGAATCGTCAATGCCGACTTGATCGAGCCTTACACTACAAGAAAGACTGTCCCAGGCGTCCGCCTAATTGGCGTCCTTGGCATGTGGACGCTTAAATGGCGTCCGAAAAGTTCGGCGGGCGTCCGTTGTCGGACGCCGAACTTGGCGTCCGACTGAAGATGAGGATGGCTGAAGTTGAGGACAAAAGACGTCCACAGTCGGACGCCATTTAGGCAAAATGGTGTCCGCTGTCGGACGACAATTGACGTCCGCATGTGGCGTCCGACAGCGGACGCCATCTGTCTTCAGTATGGCGTCAAATACCCGCTGCCCCCCCTCTCCCCCTTCATTTCCTAAAAAAAAAAACGCTCTCTACCTTCTCCCTCTACACTCGCCGACCCAAATCCCTCCCCATCTCAATTTTTCATCCTTTCTTCCTTATTTTCGGTATGTTTTCTTACTTTATTTCGTTTCTATTTAATTTAATTAGTTCATATTCTTCATTGTTAGGGTTATTTGTTGATAGTTATTAGTTAATTTCGTTTAAGTCTAAATTTCGATTAGGTTGATTAGTTTAGGCCAAGTTCGATTAGGTTGATTAGTTTATCCCAAACTCGATTAGTTAGATTATTTTTGCCCATCACTATTTTGACTAGGGTTTGATCAATTTGGTTTAAGCCCGTGAGGTTTTGTGTGACTTAAGACGAACCAAAAGGTGTCGTAATAATGCCGGATTTTCCCGAAACCACTTCTATCTTGATCGGGGTTGTGAATAGGTGTTAGCGGCGCTTTCGGAATTTTGATATCTGTATCCTAAAATTTGACCCTTTTTTGACCTGTTTAAGCTGTTTCTGTGTGCCCTAAGCCATGAATTGTTGTGTTTTGTTCGGTTGAATTGGGTTTACATTATATTGATAAATTAGCTAGGGTTTTTGTAAATTGGGATTAAATTGTGATTAAATTCGGTGACTAATTTTTTTAAGGAATTGAGTTTACTAAATTTTTGTAAGGTCAATTCTAAATTAATAATACATTTGGGTTTACTTTGACATATTAGTTAGAGAAATTAAGTTTAAATTAAATGGTGATTAAATATTCATTTAGTAAGTTATAAATTAAAGTAGGGAAATTAAACTTTAATATGTTATATATATTTTTTGAACATAGAAAATGAAGAGAATTGAACGGAAATGGATGTACGAAGGAAGACTTGATAAAAAGAGATGTCCAACCGTCGAATTTTTGAGGGGTGTCGAGTCATTTGTCGAGTTCGCTAAAAAGTCGGTAGACTACGCATCGAGGGGGGAGGTTAGGTGTCCGTGTACTAAATGCAAGAACCTAAAATTTCTTGAGGTCCTTGTAGTGAAGGAACATGTCATCTATAGTGGTTTTTCACCCGATTACTATTATTGGATTTGTCATGGTGAGTCATCTCAGTCTGAGGGAACCGAAAACCATCACGATGAGGGGGGATTGAGAGGTATGATAGTTGGTGTTGTGGAGTGCAACTTGTTTAACTCACCTAACCCACGAGACTCACCTAGCCCACGAGACTCACCCAATCCACAGGAGTCACCTAACCCACAAGAGCCTAACCGTCGAGCGAAGGCGTTTTTTGACATGTTGGAAGCTTCGGAGAAACCGTTATACGGAGGGTGCGATGTGACTTTGTTAGAAGTCGCGTCTATGGTAGTTAGCCTTAAATGTGAGTTCAACCTGCCCTTTGCTTGTGTCGATGGTATTGCTGCCTTGCTCGAGAGAGTTATTCCAAAAGACAATATCATGACCCGATCATTCTACACAACCAAAAAGGTTGTGAAGGGACTTCAACTCCCGCATCAAAAGATTGACGCTTGTCCAGATGGGTGCATGTTATTTTGGAAGGACGATGCGATGCTTGATGAATGTAGGAGATGTGGTAAGGGTAGGTATAAGATGGTCGAGGGGGATATTGTTCTGAGAGGTAGAAAAGGGAAAAGTAGTGTCAGGGGTAAGAAACCAATCCCAATAAGTCAGCTTACGTACTTCCCTATTGCACCTAGGCTTCAGAAATTGTACGCCACAAAAACCATAGCTGAGCAAATGCGGTGGCACAAGGAGGACATTAGGGTACTAGGGAAGATGTGTCATCCGAGTGATGGTGAGGAGTGGAAGCGTTTTGATAGACTACATCCCCACTTTGCGTTAGAACCCCGAAATGTAAGGCTTGGGTTGTGCACTGATGGATTTGCACCGTTCGGTCAATTTGGTAAATCGTACTCTTGCTGGCCAGTGATGATCACACCTTACAACCTACCTCCTTGGTTGTGTTTGAAGCAACCTTTCATCTTCCTATCTCTTATTGTTCCCGGACCCAAAAACCCGAAAAACCATTTGGATGTTTACTTGCAACCTGTTATTGAGGAACTGAAACAACTGTGGGAGGTAGGGGTGGAAACTTATGATGTCTCTCTGAGACAAAACTTTCAGTTGAAAGCAGCTTTGTTGTGGACTATAAACGACTTTCCCGCGTACGGTATGCTCTCGGGGTGGTCTACTGCGGGTCAGAAAGCATGTCCGTGTTGTATGGGTGAGAGCAAAGCTTTTTATCTTCCAAATTCTAGTAAAATAAGTTGGTTTGACTGTCATCGGCAGTTCCTACCAGAAGGTCACCCATATAGGAAGAATAAGAAGGCGTTCAAGAAGGGTGAGGAGGTGCTTGACGACGCACCTGATCGACTCCCAGGAGATGAAATATGGGAGTTGATTTCTGATTACCCATCTACTGTTGACGGAACCGAGCAGGAGTTCAAAGATCTCAAGAAGTTGAAAAATGGTTGGTTTAAACGTAGCATATTCTTCGAACTACCATATTGGAGGACTTTGTTAATTCGTCACAATTTAGATGTGATGCACATAGAGAAAAACTTCTTCGAGCAGTTGATTCACATGGTGATGGATGTGGAGGGGAAGAGTTGTGACACTACAGGCTCCCGGCGAGATGTAAAGAATTTTTGTGACCGTCCTCAACTGCACATAAAACGGGATGGGTCGAAACCAAGGGCCTTGTTCACACTTGACAAGGCTCAGAGAAAGGCGTTGTTGGAGTGGGTAGAGAAGTTGAAATTCCCTGATGGGTACGCCTCCGACTTCAAACGCTGTGTTGATCTTAAGAACCTGAAGCTTCAAGGGTTAAAGAGTCACGACTGTCACGTTTTCATGGAGAGGTTGCTTCCGGTGTCACTAAAGCACCTTCTGCCACTGGCGGTGTGGAATTCCATAACTGAGATATCTCAGTTCTTCCGAGATTTGTGTTCCTCTACAGTATCAGTTGAGGACATGTCTCGGCTCGAGGATCAAATTCCGCAGATACTATGCAAACTTGAGATGATCTTTCCACCGTCATTCTTTAATTCCATGGAGCATCTACCCGTCCACTTGCCCTACGAGGCTAAGGTTGGAGGACCTGTCCAGTATAGATGGATGTACCCATTTGAAAGGTACGTAACTTTTAGTAACTTCATTTAAAAAAAAATAAGCTTAACTAATTTGTATTGATTGAAATATATAACTTGTTTATTTAGGTTCCTGAATCATTTGAAGAAGAAAATTGGTAACAAGGCTAGGGTAGAAGGTTCTATTTGTAATGCATATTTGACAGAAGAGATTGCAAACTTCTGCTCCCTCTACTTCGATAAAGATGTGCAAACAAAAACCAAGAACCTGAACCTAGGACATTCGGTGTCCATTGACCCCACTATACCCGAATTTTTTCAAACGAAGGACGATGAAGGAACTTCATCCGTTGAGGGTTCTAGGACACTAGATGAGAAAGAGTACAACCGAGCGCACCTTTACCTACTTTCGAATTGTGAGATCTTAGAGCCTTATGAGAAACAATTTGTAACTGAATATGTCGCTGCGAACCCTGCCGTGAACCCTGATGACGTTTGGAGTAAGCACGACGAACATTTCCCGAAGTGGCTCAAGGATCACGTAGTTGCCTTAGACATACGTGATGATTTGGTTAGAAGTTTGGCATTCGGTCCAGTGCGAGTGGTTAAAACCTGGAACCGGTACTCGGTGAACGGGTTCAATTTTTACACATTCAACTACCGGAAGAACAAGGCTAGATGCAATTTTGGCGTGAGTGTGTCATCTCTTGATGGTGATGAGTACTATGGTATTTTGGAGGATATTTTTGAGTTGTGTTACGCTGGCAAAGAACGAGGGTATAGAGCTGTAGTATTCAAGTGTGAGTGGAAAGACAGCTCCGTGAACGGGACCCGAGTGCATGAACGTTACAAGATTGTGGAAGTTAATCACACAAGGAAATATCCTACGTACGATCCGTTCATACTCGCGCATCAGGCGAAGCAAGTCTATTTTGCTCCTTCTCCTTACACGAGAAATGACAGAAATCAAAGTCAATGGTGGGCAGTCTTTACGACTAAACCACGGGGACAAATAGACAGTTCTATGTTCCAGGAAGATGCGGCTTCAAGTGGTACACGCTTATCTTCTATTGAAGAGAACATATTCTCCGTACAAGATCAGAATGAAGGGGCAGAGGAAGATTTTGAGGATGACGATGATGATGGACAAAGAGAGTACATGGTCAGGGATGTTCCGGAGAACCTTGAGGAGGATGACGGACACGATGAAGAGAACTCAGAGGACGATCAAGTTCGGGGCTCGGAGACCGAGGAGGAGGATCAGACTGAGGAGGATGAGGCTGAAGAAAATGACGACAGCGACGGTGACTACTAGAGTTGTTGTATGTTTAAATGTTTACATGGTTAAGTTATTTTGATGTTTACTATAGTAGGCTATTTTACTTGAATAAAGTTATAATGAAATTGTTGATGACATGGCTAATTGTTGTTAACATTGTTTAATTTTTTGACAGGTTAATATAATGGCAGGCGGTAGATCGACTAGGAGACGTGGTGGGGGTAGTAGGTCTGCTCACACGTCCACCACTCAGCAGGAGGACGAGGAGGTGGTCCCCGAAACGGGACCGGAGCAGACCGCTGAGCAGGAGGAGGAGGAGCAGCAACAGGGGCCGGATGAGGTGCTGGAGAAGGACGAGGAGGGGCGGTATGTTCTCAAGCCAACAGGCACATGGTAATATAATCTAACTTGTTGATTATTCTTTTGTAAATATTCATTTTTGTACTACATTTTGTATGATTGACTGCATATATGGTTTTCTCGACTCGGTGCAGGTTTCTGCACAAAGAGGTCGTCAAAGGCTGTACCAACAGCTTCATGGTCGACAAAGGGCAAGGGTATGCTAATTGGTCTCAGGTACCGGCTGAGATACGAGAGTGGTGGTTCAACCAGTTCAAGGTACGTGGATTGTTTTTGCTCCCGAGTTTTTATTTTATAATCTGGACTTTGTAAATATTTTTCATACTACTTATTAATCTGTCTTGACTATATAGTTCAAGTTCAGCTGGGCCTCAGAGTTTGATGGTAGGGTCTGGGAACGGTATAATGAAACGTGCACACGACGTTTCGCCTGTGTGATGAATAAACGACGTACGCGGGGGACTCCGTTGAAGGACCTTAAAGGTGTTAGTTATTTTTCTTTGGGTAATCAATTTTAACAAATAAACAATCTAACTTCAATCTTTCACTGTATTAAATAATATATTGGGTCGTCATATTTTAGGGGAGGCATTGGAGAGATGGATTGCCTACCACGATCAGAAAGAGTTTAAGGTGAGGTCCGAAATTGCCCAAAGGAACAAGTTGGCGAACTGTGACCGTGAGGGCCGCGCGAACCCGACACATCATCGGGGTTCTAAGTCTTCTTTCGCTCGTGTCAAGAGAGTATGATTTCTACTAATTAATACCGTACTCTTCCTTGAATAATCGTAAACTACGTTTGCGTAATTTATATTTGCCTAACTTTCGTACTAATTTAATAGCTGCGTGCTGAGCTCGGGAGGGAGCCAACCGCGGCGGATATATTCTACGACATGCATGGACAGACCGATGAAACAGGGACTACCTTCAAGTCGAAAAAGGATCAGGCGACCTGGGTGAGTACTAAATCGACTGTAGGTGGTGGATAACTATCTTCAATAATTTCATCTAATAATAACTTAAATTGAAATCGTTCTTCTGTACGCAGGACGCCTACCAACAAGAGATGGAGAGACTCGAGGCTGATCCTGATGTTGAGGAAGTCAACCCGAACGAGACTTGGTTCAAGGTCGTCAAGGGTTACAGGAAAGGGAGTGTGTACGGTGTGGGAAATGCACACGGTATGTACTTCAGACCTCCCACATCGCGTCTGAGCACTTCCACACAAATGGAGTACACGCCGGCCGGATCTCAGCAGCCCGATCCGGAGAAGGAGCAAATGAAGGAGCAACTGAAGGAGCAGGCGGAACACATCAGGAAAATGCAGGAACAGATGGCCATGTTTCAGGCCATGTTCGACAAATACAACCAAGGTCCTCCCCCACCCCCTCCAGACGACAGAGACCCCTTTAGCGGGGGTGGCGGTAACTCTGGTGCTGCAGCTAGCTTCACAGTTAGTTGATTGTTTGTTGTTGTTGTTGTTTTAACTGTATCTTTGAACTACTTTACACTTGTGTACCTTCAAACCGTACGTTAAATCTGTTTATATAAGTTTTTTCAGCATAAATGAGTCGAGAGATGAACTCTTTTGGTTGACTGAGCTTGAATGTGGTTGAGGTATTGTGGATAGTCGACATTTGTGGTTGAGTTTTGGTTTATTTTGCAGGTTTTGGCTAAACATTGAACGCATGTTTACGGTCATGCAACAGCGTAAATAGCGTCTGATACCGGACGTCATAGCAGACGCCAGGGGACACTATAATGGCGTCCGACTGCGGACGCAGGTTGTTCGTAGGTGGCGTCCACAGTCGGTCGCCAACTTCAAGCCCCAGACGTCCGACAGTGGACGCCACTCAGAGGCACATGACGTCCACAGTCGCTCGCCAGCTTGGCGTCCACTGTCGGTCGTCATTCGTCCTGACGTCCAATAGTGGACGCCAGTTTCGAAAAAGGGCGAGCAGGCGTGGCTTCCGCTTTCTGGCGTTTGTTTGCGGACGCCCGTCGCCTTATGGCGTCCACTGTCGGTGCCCACCAGGTGGACGCCGAGGACAGTTATTTTTGTAGTGTTAGGTAACGAGGCTTGGTTTGACATTTTTCCAAGAGCCAAGCTAGTACATCTAACGCGAGAATGGTCAGACCATGCACCGATTATCCTACATATAGAACCAAGGAGGGGGGTGAGTAGTATGAAAAAACTCTTTAGGTTTGAGCAGATGTGGGTGGGTGAAGAGGGGTGCGAGGATGCCATTAGGAACGTCTGGTATGGGGGTGAGGAAGAGATGATGGAAAAATTGAAGGCTTGTGGGGAGGGGTTGATGAGGTGGAAGGGGATTAGTATCGGAAAGGTCCTACGTGATATCAACAGAAAACGGAGGAGGCTGGAGCAATTGGAGGGTGAGGAAAGGTCTGGTCGAAATGTTGCGGAAAGGAGACGAGTTGTTAAAGAACTTGCGGGTCTAATGTGGAGTGGGGAGTTGTTTTGGATGCAACGCTCAAGGGCGAGTTGGTTGCGGGAGGGGGACCGAAATACAAGCTTCTTCCACAAGAAAGCGTCGATCAGGCGACAAAATAATAAGATCACAAAGCTATTAGACGATGATGGGAATGAATGGCGGGAACAAGAGCAAATTGAGGCTGTTGCTAGAGACTATTTCGGGAAGCTGTTTGAGACGCAAAGGCCGAGGGACTTTGAGAATCTCCTCGTGGGTGTGGAAGGGCGGGTTACGAGTGAGATGAATGCTGTGTTGGCTGGAGATTACTCTGAGCATGAGGTACGAACGGCGTTGGAACAAATGCACCCCACAAAGGCACCCGGACCCGATGGTATGAATGCGCTTTTCTATCAAACTTATTGGCATATTGTTGGCTCGTTTGTTACTAGGAAGGTGTTGGAGGTTCTTAGGGGTGCCCCTTTGCCTCGTTGCTGTAATAGAACGTTTATAGTCCTTATCCCAAAGGTCAAGAATCCCTGTAGCATGAAAGATTTTCGGCCGATAAGTTTATGTAATGTAGTTTATAAGTTGGTATCTAAAGTACTAGCGAATAGACTAAAGATTTTTCTTGGGAAGGTGATTTCAGAGAATCAGAGTGCTTTTACTCCGGGGAGACAGATTACATATAATGTCTTGATTGCTTTTGAAGCTTTTCATCATATGAAGAACATGCAAACGGGCGAGGGATACATGGCCGTTAAGCTTGATATGGCCAAGGCGTATGATCGGGTTGAATGGGTGTTTTTGGAAAGGGTTCTTCAGGCTATGGGTTTCGAGAGGAATTGGGTCAACCGTGTTATGCATTGTGTAACGACGGTTGAGTTCGAGGTTTTAGTCAATGGGCAGCCATCTCGTGTTTTTCGGCCTCAACGGGGTCTTCGTCAAGGCGACCCACTTTCCCCCTATCTCTTTATTTTGTGTGCAGAAGTGCTTTCTAGCCAAATTAGGAGTGCGACGGAGAAGAAAATCCTTCGTGGGTTGCGAGTGGCTCACGAGGCTCCGAGTATTTCTCATCTTTTCTTCGCTGATGACAGCCTGGTCTTTTGTCGTGCACAATCCAGGGAGGCTCAAGCTTTAAAAGAGATTCTTGGCCGTTATGAGGAAGCCTCGGGTCAGTTAGTGAATTATGATAAGACAACTGTTTCCTTCGGCCAGTGTACTGGGCTGCAGCGTAGAGAGGAGGTGGCGCGGGTTCTAGGTGTTAGACCGGTCTCAAATCCGGGTAAATACCTAGGGTTGCCCACGGTTCTTGGTCGGTCGAAACAGGAACTTACGGGTATGCTACGTGAAAAGTTTCAGCGAAAGTTTAAGGGGTGGAAGAGGATGTTCTTGTCAAAAGCGGGTAGGGAAGTGATGATAAAGGCCGTGGCCCAATCGATTTCTACCTACGTGATGAGTGTGTTCAAGTTACCTATAAGCTTTTGTGACGAACTTCGGGCTCTTGTCTCAAGTTTTTATTGGGGTTCGGATTCGGGGAAGCGGAAAATGATGTGGGTTGCCTGGGCAAAGTTGTGTAGGCCGAAGACTTTGGGTGGTATGGGTTTTCGGGATTTCCACAGTTTTAACATGGGTCTACTGGCGAAACATGGTTGGAGACTCACGACGGAACCTGGAAGTCTCGTAGGTCGGGTCTTGCGTGCGAAGTATTATAAAAATGGCTCTTTTCTTCAAGCCAATTGGGTCCCAACCCAAGTTATACTTGGAAAGGGATATGGGAAGCTAAGGAATGTCTGTGGAAGGGGTTGAGGCGACGCGTGGGTAATGGTGAGAGTACTCATGTGTGGGGAAGTCCCTGGTTGCAAAACAGTCCATCGGGCTTTGTCATCTCGCCCAGGCCAAGTTCACAGCCGGAGGGGAATTTGTTGGTGGCCGAACTTATCCGCAATGATGGGACGTGGAATATGTCGATGATCCGCAAGTTATTCATGCCTTGTGAACAGGATACTATTACCGGTATGCGCTTGAGTTTGAACCCAACTGAGGATTCTTGGTCTTGGGAGCCGGAGAAGGATGGGGTTTTTTCTGTCAAGTCGGCTTACAGACTGCTCACAGGTACGAATGGAACTGAGGTTGGCCCGTCAGACTACACACTTGAGAGGCGTATTTGGTCTTGGATTTGGAAGGCCCGGGTGCTACCCCGTATCAAAGTGTTCTTTTGGCAACTATGCTCAGATGCTCTACCTACAAAAGGTAATATATCCCATCGAATTCCTAACATGGATGGCACGTGTCCGGTTTGTCTTAGCGAGATGGAGACTTGTCTCCATCTTGTTAAAGGGTGTGGGTGGGGGTCAAGGGTGTGGGATGGGTTGGGGGTGGAGATAAAGAAGGGGAATGGGCATGAGAGGGTGAGGGAGTGGGTGGAGGATTTGTGGAGGGAGATGGGGGATGGCGAGAGAGGGAAGGTTATGATGAGTTGTTGGGCTATATGGGAGGCTAGGAATAATTTGGTGTTCGAGGGGAAAGAGATTGTGGTGACAAGGGTGATCAACCGTGTTCTTGATCTTGAGGCGGAGCTCGATAGCGTGATGGGTGAGGGGCAATTGAGAGTGGGGAATGACAGGGGAGGGAGGGAAGAGGGTGGGAGGCGTTGGCAAGTTCCGCCGCGAGATCATATCAAGATCAATTGTGACGCGGGAGTCTATGGAGGAGGAAAGAGCATTGGGGTCATAGCACGTAATGATAGGGGGGACAGGTTGTGGGCGGGCAGTATGAGATACAGGGGTGAGTGGGAGGCGAGTGAAGTGGAGGCTGAGGCGATTCGAACGGGGCTGGAGGAAGCAAGACGACGTGGGCATCGAAGAATTATTGTGGAAAGTGATTGCATGCTTGTTATTAACTATCTACAGCATGCCAAGCAAGGAAGAAGTTATCTATTTGGTATTATTGATGAGATTAATGCAATGTGTAGTAGCTTTGAGTCGATTTCTTTGGCTTATGTCCCTCGCGTTTGTAATCGGGCTGCTCATGCGCTTGCGCATTCGCTAGGAGCAAGCTTCGAAAAGAGGATGTGGGAGGACAGAGGTGATAACTCGTGATTTTACCTATTTTTGCCCCATATTTCTACTCTTATTTGATCAATTTCATAACCCAATTTGTTAGTAATTAACTATTTTACGTTTAATTAGATTATTAGTCGAGTTTTGTATAATTAGTGTCAAATTATGTTATTTCTCGGGATTTTGGTACTGCGTTTCGATATTTGATCTTGTAGGTACCGACCCGGGAAGAACCGAGACAAATCAAGACGGATCAAGACAAAAAGAGAATACGAGCCGGGTTATTATATCGGGCTTGAGACAGCCCACCAAAAGAAAGAAAAGAAAAAAAGGCTCTTACATAGAAAAAGAAAAAAAAGTGGGCGTAGAGGCAGTAGTAGAAGGAGAGCAGAGATAGCGGTGAGATAGAGATTAGAAATAGAGGGTTTAGGGGTAGTAGAAAGAGTAGACAGTAGAGGCAGCAATAGGAGTAGCACGCAGCAGAGGCAACATCCATTTTTCCTCTTCATTTTTCATTTTTTAGTTCTAAGTTTATTAAATTAATTAGTTCCTTAATCTACTTTGGGGTCATCAATGCTCAAGATTATCATATTCTAATTTCTCTTCTATTTTGGTACAATTTCTTCTCTCTTCTTATTTGTGTTTTGGGTTTATGTTAATTAGTTTAAAGTTTTCATTTTTATTGTCTATTGTGTTTAGAAATATGATTGTAGGTTTGTATTTTATATTTATCTTGAGTAATTAGTATATGTGTTATGTTAGAGTAGTTTAATTTTATTTAATTAGTCAAAGTTTTAGTCTTTATTATTTAATTATGCTTATTTTTATGTTTAGAGTAATTATTAGTGTTTTTATTAATATAATTATGGGTAGTGAGTAGATTTTCACTAGGGGTCGATGAACCCCCGATTTGTTTGAATTACGTGATTGTATGCCTTGTATCGATTTAGTTGGGTGATTGGATGAGGATGTGTTGGGATTTATGGATTAACTTGGTTTATGGGGTTTGGGTCGAATTTAGTCCCTTGGTCATCGACGGGAGTCGATTAAGATTAATTGTCGATTCTTCCCCTTTATCTTGCCTTACTCTACTTAGTTGAACACGGGAGTGGGAATTGAGCGGGGTATCCCTAACACTAGTTTCGATTAGCGTGCTTTTCATTGACTTGGGTTAGTTTGGGGAACATCACGGGAGTGAGTCTCCGGTCTAGACCTTAGGATTCCGTCTTACGAGCCCGGGAGGGAGGTAAACGGAGTAATTAGTCGTCTCATGAGCCCGGGAGGGAGTTGACCGACCTAGAATGCGCCTTTTCCTTGTCCGAGAACCCGACTTCCTCGATACTTGGCATTCATTAGCGTGATTTGAATAAGTCGCCGGTGACATCGTCCCTTAGTACTTTTTCTTATTTGATTACATCATTTCATATCTCTTTGTTTCTTTAGTTTTCTAGTTCTTTATATTGTTTTATATTATTAGTTTCTTTATTCATTTATTAGTTAGTCTATCTAGTTTAATCTCACCCTATCAATCGATTCGCGTAGCTAATTCATAATCTGAGACCGACCTAGTACGATCCCGATCTCTCTGAGGATTCGACCCGACTTGCCCTTGCTATTTTAGTTTAGGTTAGTTGGTTTCTTTGATGGTAGGATTGGCGACAAATCCCGACTATCAAGAGGTCCGGCTATCGTGGATTCGATTGTTTTTTCTGAGCTTTATCAATTCAATTAGTCCCGGGTTTTGGGATTCAAAAAAAAAAAATACTCCGTAGTGATTATATATTGGTTTTCGTTATCATTTATAGGTATTGGGTTTTTTTCTGTCCAACGAAGTGCACTTAGTCGAATAGTCGCATTATAATATATGGGATGAGGGTCCAACCTGGACCTATTGTACCTGACCTATTGTAGAGGTACTCCATCTTAACTACTAGACTAAAACATCTACGATAATAGGTATTGGTACCATTCTTATACGTGATACAAGAGTCCCTGTATTGAATAATCAGATATACTCATATTTTAATAGAAGTTACACAAATAACATTAATTTGGGTTCATTTTCATTGGTAATGAAATACTTCCTCCGTCTCGATAATTTTATTTGTGGGGTATATTTTAATCAAAGGACAACAAATGACCACGGAGAGAGTATAGGGTAAGAGGCTAAGAGCAATTGCAATAGATGAACTTTGTATAAAGTTCTTATTAAGCCATGTCATATTTTTACAACCCCAATATTTAAGGACTTTTATCTACAATAGATGAACTTTTTTTTTTGTTTGGGAAATTGACAAAGTTTAAAGACATCTCACATTATTCTATGCAATGATCAATTTCTAATTGATTATCACACTTTCCTATACTTACAAACCAAGTTCTTATTTTAGAACTTAGTTCTTAAAATTAAGAACAAACTTTATGATTTAGTAGATGAATTTTATAAATAAGTTCTTCTTTACAACCCCAAGAAAAAAAAACTATTATTGCAATTGCTCTAAGACTAATTCTTTAGTAACTGGAATTATTTGTATTTTAATCATCATAAATCATTTTATCTTCTGAATAAGAAAAAAGTTACGCATGAAAGTAATAGTTACACGTCTAATCAAGATTAAAGACGCATTGAATGAGTAGTGGCCACCTAAAGTTGGAGGATTCAAAATGCATTTTCAATTTAATTTGTTGGGTATACGTTGGATTAGTTCGATCACTACCAAATTTAATTAGCGTGGTATAACGAGCCAACTTTTTTTCTTAAAGAACATATGACAGTGTAACTAATTTGTGCTTAACGAATTGATTGATTATACGGTTCCACTGCCAACATTTAGGTTTGTTGTACCCACAAGTTCAACTGACGCACTCGTTTGATTGATGCGGGAAGTGAAAATTCATGGGAAGTAGAAAATCATGGGAAATAAATTCTCGTTCCTAATTCACGGGAAGTTCTAAAAAATGTTTGGTTGCCTATGTGGAAACTCAATTCATGGGAATTGCAAGTTACCGAGGGGGTGTCGGTAAGCAACTTCCTGCATTTATGTAGGAAGTTAATTCCCTCGGAAGTTCTACTTCCTCCATATGTGGGAAGTTGAGGCAAACAAACAACTTCAATATTTTGCAATTCATGGGAAGTTCTACTTCCCATGATCTTAAATGATAACCAACTACTCGTAACATTTATTCTTGACAAACTTTTGACGGTGTAACTAATTTAGGCTTAATGAAATACTCCGTAACTAATTGGATATGTCACATGCTACAAACCTCACCGCAACATGCATGTAGTAGGATACATTATTTATTTATTCCGTATTTACTACGAGTAACTTAATGTCTTAATGGTCACGATTAGGCACAAACTGGTTATAAATTAGTATTATTGAATAACAAGTTGAGGAAAATCTTAGTTCATATCTAAACATCCTTACATAAAATTATAAGCCATGAAGTTTCCTTCCGCTTTTTTCTTCCTTCTTCTCTTGGTATGTTCTTAATTACTACTCTGTAGTAGTTAATTACATTTTTATCTTCTTCTCTCTTAGTTTCATTTTATTTTTCTTTCCAAATTTTGTATAGAATAAATTATCATTTAAAAGGTCAAAACTAGGTTAAAATTATATTCTGCTTTAGGTTGAAATGTCGGTCTTATCTATATTTATTGTGAACTAGTAATCACCGCGATTCATACTTGATTCACATGATGATTTAAAATGTTTAAAATTTATTTTGCACAAATACATAAAAAAGGAAGAGTACGTAATATGGAAACCGGAAGGAAATTATTAGGCGAAAAGGTTTCGATGCAAAACATATTTAAAGTACATTGTTATAGTAATCCTGCTTGTTACGAATCATTTTATTTATATACGAGAGACATTTTTATAACTCTGAAGTTTAGGCATATTTGACGGAATGTTGCAGATTTGTAATAAAAGTGGTGCATCAAGGAGCGGACCTATGGACTACTGGGAAACAGCGATGAAAGGACAACAAATGTCAACCGTCTTTAATGGGTCAGTTGATCAAGCAATAGTGGACACTTCATCTCAGAAAAATAACCAGATTTGGAGTCATTTTAACAAATATTTTGACGCTCCCTCGGCCTCTAATGTCATAATATACTTCCCTCATGGCAAAAGAGACATAAACCCAAGGAATTAGAGCTCCAAGATTACCAAAATGTGAAGACTTGATTATTGTTCGTCGGAAAGGTTGTCGCAGCCCGCCAGCCCGCAGTAGTAAATGATCTACTACAGAATATATCCTAGTAATCCCTACATCATCTTGTAACAACTTTCGAGTTAGTTAACTCGAATATATTTATTGTATAGTACATAGTATAAAGGAGATAAATAACCGAATGTAATAATTCAATTCATATCATAATAAGATCCTCCTTTCACTTAAAGGCTCGTGGTTTCTCTGTTTTGAGATACGGAACTTCACATACACAACACGTATACCAAATAATGGAGTACCGATCCTACCAAATATACTTGCCCCCAATAATAATCCTCCCATCCTCTATGATATTTCCTATTGTATTATTTTTAGAAAGGAATTCAGAAGATTATAGAGAAAGAGAGAAAATATATACAAGTATATAAACTCTGTACATAAGTACAAACTACAGAGTATATACTTTCCCTCATTAATATGACTGTAATTATTGGGTACAATCGTTGTATAGGTGCGATAATGGTAATAATTTGCAATTTATGGTAAAAAGTGATCATTTTAGGTCCACCTTCAAATAAATAGTTACCACGTTTTCGTATTTATACTTTTTACTATAAATTCTTAATTTTAAAATTTATCGCACGATATAACGGTGGTATACTAGAGCATAATTTGTGATAATATAGAGGGAGTATATACGGAGTGGTGGTGCGTTGTAGAAGCGGCTTATTAGTTACGGACAATGGGTGGAGTCATTTCCCTAATTTAACTTTAACCCGTTGGAAGACCGCTCTTCGCTCTCGCGCCTCCTTTTTCTCCTTTTCCCCTCCAAACCCTTGAATATCGAATATAGGTACAACAACAATGGTAGATTGTAAGTTATAGATCTGTTACGCAAGCAATCAATCTCAAATCAGGTTCTTCTTCACTCCCTTCTTCTATGTCTTCTTTCCGTTTAACTACGCAATCTTCCTTTTATAATTGATTGTTTGAATTATTCCTCTCTATCGAAAACAGATTTTCGTAATTCGATCATGTCGATGAAATAGTGATTTCTGAATGATTTGACCGATTAAACAGATGAAATTAGACGACAGTGGCATATATAATGGAGTAGTATGCTTTGATTTGATTTGATTTCTTCATCTGCCATTTGTAGTTCATCAATGTCAACTAGGGTAATAGTTTGTTCATAAATCTGTTCGTTGGTTATGCGTTGCATCGAGTTTTTAGAAATGTATCGACTTTTGCTTGATTATAGTGTTTTGATGTTGCAAAGCAGGTGATACGTTGTTTCTAGTAGCTGAAATTGTGATCTGAAGCCATGGTTTGGTTTAGAGCTGGATCGAGGTTGGCAAATCTCGCTGTTAGGAGAACCTTATCCCAAGGACGAACCTATGTCACCCGAAGACAGGTTGTTGATACGCAGAGTCGTGCTTTTCATAGCACACCATTTAAGAATGCTGCGCCTGTTCCTCGGGCTGTACCCCTATCTAAGCTTACTGATAGTTTCCTGGATGGGACGAGTAGTGTTTACTTAGAGGCGTTACAGAGGGATTGGGAAGCTGACCCTAGTAGTGTCGATGAATCGTGGGATAATTTCTTCAGGAACTTTGTTGGCCAAGCGTCAACTTCGCCTGGCATCTCTGGACAGACTATTCAAGAGAGTATGCGTTTGCTTTTGCTTGTCAGGGCTTACCAAGTCAATGGTCATTTTAAGGCTAAACTAGATCCTTTGGGTCTTGAGCATAGACCCGTTCCTGATGATTTAAACCTAGAGATGTATGGTTTCAGTGAAGCTGACCTTGATCGGGAATTTTTCCTTGGAGTGTGGAGGATGGCTGGTTTTTTGTCGGAGAATCGTCCTGTGCAAACCCTTAGAAATATCCTTACTCGCCTTGAGCAGGCTTATTGTGGAAAGATTGGGTATGAGTACATGCATATTTCAGATCGTGAGAAGTGTAATTGGTTGCGAGAGAGAATTGAGACCCCTACTCCTACGGAGTATAACAAGGAAAGGCGGCAAGTGATGTTGGATAGACTTATTTGGAGCACCCAGTTTGAAAGTTTCTTGGCAACTAAGTGGACTACTGCTAAAAGGTTTGGTCTTGAGGGTTGTGAGACCCTAATTCCGGGTATGAAGGAGATGTTTGACAGGTCAGCTGATCTTGGGGTTGAAAACATAGTCATTGGAATGTCTCATAGGGGTAGGTTGAATGTGTTGGGTAATGTTGTACGTAAACCTCTCCGACAGATATTTAGTGAGTTTAGTGGTGGCACCAAACCTACAGATGAAGTTGGACTTTACACTGGAACCGGAGATGTCAAGTATCATTTAGGAACATCTTATGACAGACCTACTAGAGGTGGAAAGCGGATTCATCTTTCACTTGTTGCAAATCCAAGTCACTTGGAAGCTGTGAATCCTGTTGTGCTTGGAAAGACTAGAGCGAAACAGTTCTATTCCAGTGACGAGGATCGGACAAAGAACATGGGTATTTTGATTCATGGTGACGGTAGCTTTGCTGGACAAGGTGTTGTTTATGAGACATTCCATCTAAGTGCTCTTCCAAATTACACTACTGGAGGCACCATTCACATTGTGGTGAATAATCAAGTGGCGTTCACAACTGATCCCAGCTCAGGAAGATCATCTCAATACTGCACTGATGTTGCAAAAGCTCTAGATGTCCCGATTTTCCATGTTAATGGGGATGATTTGGAGGCGGTCGTTCATGTGTGTGAGCTTGCAGCAGAGTGGCGTCAGACATTCCATTCAGATGTTGTTATTGACATAGTCTGCTATCGTCGGTTTGGTCACAATGAGATTGATGAGCCATCGTTCACACAACCAAAAATGTACAAGGTATGTCTGGCTGCTTTCATTTTCTTGCTTCTTAAGTATTGGTGCTGTTTAAGCTCGGCTTGATTAGAGTGTCTTAAATAGACGTAGAACATCCATATTTGTTTCATCAATTCATTGTACTTATTTATGTGGTGCCTTTAGGCTGAGGAGAAGTGACAAGTAATTTTTGGGTTCTGGAGTGTCGGTTTAGCAAGTGCTAGAAAGCCATGTTCTTTTCAGCTCACTTGAGTTCATTTCGGCCCACTTCACTTTTCCCTATTCACTTCATTTCAGCCCCAAGAACTTCATTTTGTCTTAGCTACTTTAGCCCACCTCATTTCAGCTGAGTTTAGTTCAACTCACTTTAGTTCAGTTGAGTTCAGCCTACTTCGGGATCTAAGTGGGTCATCAGCTTGAGAAGGCAAATGTCTGGGGTGTGATTTCTGTTGGTATCGTAGACCCATTAGCCAAAAGGATAGAAATGGGATGAGTTGACGACAGTATATGCCGGTGAAAGTATGTCACATGGCTTGTGTGAGTGTGATGTCAGCGCACTCTGTGTCTTCATAAGATAACTTACGAGTGTGACGAAGATGCGTAATAATTTATTTGCATATAGGAGAGTATCGCTTTGAGGGATGAGATTATTTCAGAGAAAAAACGCCACATATATTGGAGGTAGGATGAGGCTTTAGGAGGAACAGTTTGGCTTTGTGGAAAAAATCTCAACTGATACTCTCTTAGGAGACTAGGGATGAAATTTTCTCTTGTCTTGATTCCTTTGCTTTTTGGTTGAATCTCTTATTTGTTATCTTTCCCTTTGTTATTTAATTATTCATGTGTCTTTTTTTTGGGTTGTTCCTCCCACTTAAATCACTGCCTCACTCCCATTCCGAAGATTCTGCTTATTCTGTGATCAATTGTTGCATGTTCACGGAACACAGAAGGTTTTGTATAATGGTTCATATTAACGGATTCATTACGGGACTTGGCTTAGATGTTGTTTTAGCGAATTAGCGTTGATTTATGTGGTTAACCTGCTTTTAAAAGTAGTTAAATTTGTGATCACATTATCAATCCTCATCTCTGATTGGTTGATTTGTAACAGGTTATCCGCAGCCATCCTTCATCTCTAGAAATTTACAAAAAGAAAGTCCTTGAAGCTGCAGAATTGTCGAAGGATGAAATTGACGTGATCCAGAAAAAGGTGATGACAATCCTCAACGAGGAGTTTGAAGCTAGCAAGGATCATGTCACAAGTAAGAGAGAGTGGCTTTCAGCGTACTGGCTAGGATTCAAGTCCCCTGAGCAACTTTCTAGAATCCGTAACACCGGGTATTTTCTATTTTTAAATCTTTTAATTTTTGACTCCCCCGCTGCAGATAAATGCTACTTTGTATTAATCCTTGTTGCAATCAATGGTTTGTTACAGGGTTAAACCAGAGATCTTGAAAAATGTTGGCAAGGCAATTACCTCCATTCCCGAGAATTTCAAGCCACACAAAGCAGTTAAAAGGATTTATGATCAACGTGCACAAATGATTGAAACAGGGGAGGGCATTGATTGGGCTGTTGGAGAAGCACTGGCATTTGCTACATTATTGGTGGAAGGAAATCATGTTAGGTTGAGTGGTCAAGATGTCGAAAGAGGTACATTCAGTCATAGGCATTCTGTAATCCATGATCAAGAATCCGGAGAACAATACTGTCCATTGGACCATGTTATGATCAACCAAAATGAAGAATTGTTTACAGTTAGTAACAGGTGAGTCCCGTTTTATGTCTCTCTAGTTATTTATTTTTTAATCTTCGGTTGGTCTTTATTTTGCAATTTAATTGCGGATTCCTACTTTTATTTGAAAAGAGTGATGGCTTCAGCTATTGAGGTTATTGGGAACCACACAATCATATAAAATGTAGAGACCTTGCTTTTCTTCTCATTATTATCAATCAGTGCAACATTACCTAGTGACTCCAAGGTTCACGGCAATGGGTTGTAAAAGGCATTAAAGGGCGAATCTGCTTTTTACCCTGTGTTTGATATGTAGAAATCTAGAGAGGCTATTTCCAAATACCCCAATGAATTGCAACGCAAGATGCACCTATCTTATTTGCTAACGAGTCAATGAGGGGTATTGGAGTTTTTTCCCGCCTCTGTTTAGTGGAATTCATTATTTTGTTAGCTTTTGGAGCCTTGTTTACTTATTTGGTCATATCTTTGGTTACAAGTCGAAACATAATTCTGGATGTCGTTCAAATTTCCTTTGATGATTCATATTAGCTTTCTCCGGATTCGGTCTAAGGCTTTGTTGCTAGTGTTAGAATGTCTAGGATTTCTCTGATGTGAATGTCGAGTGTAGATAGTGGTAAATACTTTCATAGCCTTCTGTACTTCTAAGAGTAAAATATACAGCAATTCCTGGATAGTGGTAATGGACTTGGTGAATTTGTGGTTGTATACTTGTATATGTTTCTTAATAGGTCTTTGAATAAGGTTGTTTGCTATTACCTGCTAATTTCCCTATGACTATTGGTCAGCTCAGCTGTCTTCTGTCTCTTTTCTTAGTTTTTGGGTTTTGGTGGAATTTCATTTTGAGGATTGGGATGTTCTCTTCTGGAACATACTGATTCTCTTATAAGTTACAACAAACTGCTGTGTGCCTTCTAGTAACATTGTTTCGCATCTGATTCTGAACTTCTTGATCCTCGATGCAGCTCTCTTTCAGAATTTGGGGTTCTTGGATTTGAATTGGGCTATTCTATGGAGAACCCTAATTCTCTGGTTCTCTGGGAGGCTCAGTTTGGAGACTTCTCTAACGGAGCACAAGTGATTTTTGACCAGTTCTTGAGCAGTGGAGAGGCAAAATGGTTGCGCCAAACTGGTCTCACAGTCCTACTTCCACATGGATATGATGGTCAGGGACCTGAACATTCTAGTGCAAGATTGGAACGATTCCTTCAGGTATATATTGACCTAATACAGAATGTAGTATGCAATTTGTTATCGCCAGCAACAGATAGAGGCTTAGCATCTGAGTTTAAAAAACTTCTGGAATGTGCTTGTTTTAAAGTTTACGCATGCAAGCTTGTCAAGGGATTCTGATCCTCAACTCCTGTTTTACTCACGAGTATCCCTCCTTTCCTTGCTAGATGCAGGGGCTTTTGATTATTATGATAATGTTGGTGCTGTATGCATGTAATCACTTTGTGTGAAAACCATTTCCTTTGTGCATGAGTCAAGTTAACAAGCTTTATTTGTTTTCTCCGACTAGGTTTTGAGGGCTATATTTAGTTGCTAACTGGGTGGGGACATAGCTTGTTTTACCGCCATATGATTTCAATTACTGATAAAACAATTCTGTTATGTTGCCTTTTTTTTTGCAGATGAGTGATGACAATCCTTATGTCATTCCTGATATGGATTCAACACTTAGAAAACAGATCCAAGAATGTAATTGGCAAGTTGTGAACGTGACAACTCCCGCTAATTATTTCCATGTCTTACGTCGTCAGGTTGGTGTTGCTAGTTATTTCCCCAACATTTTCGATATTGAACTTCTATTTGATTATACTTGCTTACTACTGGACTCCAGATACACAGGGAGTTCCGCAAGCCTCTAATTGTTATGGCTCCCAAGAATTTGCTCCGACACAAAGACTGCAAGTCAAATTTATCTGAATTTGATGATGTGGAAGGCCATCCAGGGTTTGATAAGCAAGGAACACGATTCAAGCGTCTCATAAAAGATCAGAATATGCATTCAGATCGTGAGGAGGGTATTAGACGTCTGGTTCTGTGCTCTGGAAAAGTATGTTTCTTTCATCTTTTTCTTCGTGTCATCATTACTGTACATGTAGCTACGAATACTCTTACTAAATGATGCTTTGTTAGCACCTATCCCTGTCTTAAGTGGATTCCAGTATGTGTTATACGGAGTTGCAGCTAGAAGATCTTTGCTGCTTAGTGCTTACTACTTAGTAGAGTTTTTTGTTGGCTATAATAATTCTCAATAGTTGTTCCATTTGAAAGCTGTTTGACTATAGCATGGTGCTTTTATGGCTGAGGTTTTTGTTTCTCACACTAATTATTGGTGTAGGTTTACTATGAGCTGGATGATGAAAGGAAAAAGGTGGAGGGTAGCGATGTAGCTATCTGTAGAGTTGAGCAGCTTTGCCCGTTCCCATACAACCTTATCCAGCGAGAGTTGAACCGATATCCGAGTAAGTTCCAACTGTATTATGCTTGTCTCTATATTACATTGTGGCAACTCTTTATGGTTAATATGATTTTAATGTTTATTTTTATTCCCCGTCTCCCTGTGTGAGAGAAAGTTCTTGTATAAGTTCGGTTTGCTGCCTATTTATAGTCATTTTACCTTTTTATTCTAATCGTCAACCTACTCTTTAACCCAACTAGTATTGAGCCCCGTGAAAATTCACGGGGTTGTATTAATATTACTCTGTAGTCTGTACTACATATACGTAGTTCGTTATATGATTTATTTTACGGGGTTAGAAAAATTAAATAATTGGTTTTGATTCATAACTCAACCCATAGATTAATGCAATTTATAGCAAATTAAACGTTGTACATACTTATGTAGTTATGTAACATATCAAAATTTTTCTTACATTATTGTGAGACCTCTCACATAGAATTTATGTAACAATAGTTAGTCTCATGAATTGTGTAACAAAGAGTAAAATATAAGATTAACTTTCTTAAATTTTGTTAACATTTTATTTTCAAAAACTTGTACTTAGTATTTTCTTAATTCAAATCTTTGCGACATATTCCGTGTCATTTTATGATAAAATTTGATGATGACATACATGTCATTTTTTACTTACATATTACAGTAAAATACAAATGTTAACCCGTGCGGAAATCGCATGAATTGCGTTTAAACAATTTGTTATAATGAAAAAACTTCAAAATATTGCTCATAATCTTACGGAATTTGTAGGAATTTCTTTTATTATATCAATTGATTTTTTAGTTTTTGTTTTATAAATGATGATCAATTCGACAATATATTGTATCCATGATAATTTGTTTAGTTATTGATGCTGTTTTTAATGGTGGTTTCATGTACATTATTGTTGTTAAAATAGGTAACTTCTCCTCAAATTAATATTTTACTCCCTAAAAAATTGTGGTGTTGACACATCATCGGTTTTTGGTGAGGATGAATGTGAGAGCTTTATTTGACATTACTTTAATAAAATAAGGATATTTAAATGAAGAATTCACGAGGATTAGGGTTTGTTTCACATGTGAGACTGTTTGTATGCGAGACTCAGTGAATTTGATAACTTGTGCTGGTGCTGCAGATGCGGAGATCGTTTGGTGCCAGGAAGAGCCGATGAACATGGGTGCCTACAGTTACATTGCACCTCGTTTAACCACAGCAATGAAATCTGTAGGCAGAGGAAATATTGACGACATCAAATATGTGGGACGCCCTCCATCAGCTGCCACTGCCACCGGCTTCAACCAGGTCCATGGTAAAGAGCAGTCTGGGCTTGTTCGCAAGGCTTTGCAGCCTGAGCCTATCCAGTTTCCTTGAGAACTTGATCTTACAGGCGTCTTATAAACCCGACCAATTTTGAGCTTCCGTATAGAGTTGTGTTTGCCACTTCCTGTTCTTTTTCTGGTTTTGGCACATTAGAAAAGGCTGGACTTGCGTCTTGCGTCTAGTGATTTTGAACAACAGTAAACGTTTGTTCTCGTATGTTAACAATAATGACACGAAAAACTTTGAATCATAATACTAACAAGTTCTCTAATAAGCTTTCGTTGTTGCTCCTACAAATACCCTATCCTCATGTTCTCAGGTGTGTTGTGTTTGTATAAGCGCAATTTTCCCACATTTTGCTCAGATTTAAATACTACGAGTAATATTAAGCATGTAATAATACGGAGTACTCGTAATGTGCAATTATGTACTCGTATTGACTTTCCAAAGGATTACCACATTATTACTCAAACAGTCAAACTATAATACGGAGTATCATGGTTGATTAATAATTCCGACTAGAGTTGCAATACGGTGGGTTGTGTCGTGTTGTACCTTTGTATTGGCTTGTTGTGACTTGCACTCCTGGCACCTGGCCGTACAACTCTATCACATATGGCGGGTTGTCGTGCTGTGTTCGTGCATAGCCGGTCATTCATATTTTTTTTGCCATATCACGACTCATCATGTCGTGTTGTGCTGCCCATCCCCCCAAATTTTTTGTTGTCATGGTGGGCACACATTTTTCCAATTTGTGAGTCAGTGGCTCGCTATCTAGCTCGACATGCCATGCCATACCGCTTCCCCTTCCTGGACTTGTCAGGTTATACAGCTTGATTTTTTCAATTATCGACCTGAGTCCAAACACAATTCAAACTCGACTTTGACCAAACCGAACTCAAATTGTTCGTGAGCTCTCTCATCTCATTGCCTTCCGGGCTTTAAATAACCACGAAAGTAGTGAGTATGAACTCTACGGGGTACTGGACTTTTGGTACGGGTATGGGTAGCGAAGTTTGTTGAGTATATTGAATCACTGACAATAATAACATCAGTACATCACCATTTCCATTGAATCAACAACAACAATGGCGCAACCTCTCGTTAAGAAAGATGATGATCGCGACGATGAATGTGCGTACACTCACTCTCCTTCTATTTCAATTTTCATTCTTTTGCTCTTACATTTTTTATTCCTTCTGATTCGATCGCCATTACTGTTCTACCATCAATTTTGATCCTCTCAATGCCGGATCTTCAATCTATTCGCCAATTGTATAATTGAAATATTGAATATGTCAATTCCTACTTTAGATCTTCAGAATTTGATTTTTAATTCATGTCTATTGTTATGTAATTTGTGATCCTGGAAAATGTTGCTGTTTAATGTTTACTCTCCCTTTTTCGGATCGAAGAAGGAGCTGTACCGTAATCGTTTCGATTCATCCGAACTGTGATGTAATTTGTGATTCTGGAAATGCTGTTGCTTCTGAATGGATTACTCCCTTTTCGGGATCGATGGGGACCTGCTTTATAGGAAGCTAGGGTTTTTATTGTAATTGATGATGGATTCATGTGAATGATCCTGTGATGTGATTTTTTATTCCGGAAAAATGTTGCTGCATCTGAATACTTCCCCTTTTCGGAGATAGTAAAAGAGCTGTTTTACTGGAAGCTTGGGGTTTTTCATATAATTTATGATTCCTGTGATGTGACTTGTGATCTGATAAATGTTGTTGCAGCTGAATACTCTCCCTTTATGGGAATCGAAAAGGGGGCCGTGTTACAGGAAGCCAGGGTTTTTAATGATCCTCAGCTTGATCCTCGCCGTTGTTCTCAGGTTTTACTCTTTTAATTTGACTTAACATCTTAGTTTTCCTCATTAATTGTTTTTTATTTTTGGAATTTTTATGTTGATTTGTATGCTTTTGTGTTGATTTGTTAGGTCATTACTAAGCTTCTGTACTTACTAAACCAAGGAGAGATATTTACAAAGGTAAATAGTTGATCTTGTCTTGCAGTGTTCAAAACCAAACGCCTTCCCCAGTACACTCGACGGTTTTTTTTAGCATTTGGTGAACTAAATGTTTTATTTTGTGATGTAATATGAAATAGACGGAAGCTACGGAAGTGTTCTTTGCTGTCACCAAATTGTTCCAGTCAAAAGACACTGGTTTAAGAAGAATGGTGTATTTGATAATTAAGGAACTCTCGCCTTCTTCTGATGAGGTCTCTTTGTTAAACTTATGTTTTGATAATATTTGTGATAAATTGTGCTATTGCTGAAGGTTTTAAAGCTGAACCTTTTCTTACTTATGTTATGCAGGTCATCATTGTTACTAGCTCCTTGATGAAGGACATGAACGGCAAGACCGACATGTACCGAGCGAATGCTATAAGGGTGCTTTGTCGGATTACGGATGGAACACTTCTCACACAGATCGAAAGATATTTGAAACAAGCTATTGTTGACAAGAACCCTGTTGTTGCCAGTGCCGCTTTAGTTAGTGGCATTCATTTGCTCCAGGTGCTTCCGTGAACTATTTCAGAGTATATGACCTGTCTTTATTTTTTAGTATGTCTATAGTCCTAATGCTTTTTATGGTTCACCAGACAAACCCTGAGATAGTCAAACGGTGGAGTAATGAGGTACAAGAAGCTGTTCAGTCACGTGCTGCTCTTGTACAGTTTCATGCTCTAGCTTTGTTGCAGCAGGTACGCTGTGTTTCCGTTTCACATGTCCTATCTCTCGCTATATTGGATATGGCTTTACTCCTATGTAGTTTATCTTGCATAAGAACTTTTTGAGGTAGGTATTGTAAGTGCATGTTTTAGTGCACAACATAATGACTTCTGTTTTAACATTTTAGCATAGGGTACAAGATATGGCTAGACAAATTTCAAACTACCTACTCAATCCTTGTTCAATTCTTTGCTGGTTTTTATTATTTAATCCTGTTCAACCCATTTATCTGCGTATAGATGTTTTGATTACAATCTTTTCGTTTTATTACATATCCAATACTACAACTGTGAACTTGCTAATAATAAACTAGGGAGAATGACTAGGTGTTTTTATTGAGTTTTGAAGTCGATGGAGGGTTAACACAATGTGATATCTTAGAAAGGCAGGATATGTTTTTTGGTACGTGTGATCTATAAATACTTAAGGACCAAAATTAGGGAAAAGGACCAAACCCATTCAAAATTAAGTTTGCTTATTCAAAACCTGTGCAAAACCTGTGCATATACTTTCATACTGATCTATTCAGCATTGTTTTAGCCCTGCGTTGTAGTTTCCAGTGGAAAGATGTTTAACCTACTTCTACAAACGTCATCTATCATCACATTGTAGCTTCACATTTTGAACTTTTCAAGTGATCTGTGCCTGTACCACTATCACACTGAAGTGACAAAAAAATTGTGGTTTGGCCTTTGCAGATTAGGCAAAATGATCGTTTAGCTGTGAGCAAGCTTGTGTCAAACTTGACCCGAGGATCAGTTCGATCACCTTTGGCACAGTGCCTATTGATCAGATACATAAGCCAGGTGAGTATCCTATGATCTTTGTTTTTACAGAATGAGTTACTTCTCCTGGATCAACTTTTACAATGGTTACTTTATAGGTTATTCAAGAGTCCGGAACTTCCCAAACTGGTGACCGTCCATTCTATGACTATCTTGAAAGTTGCCTTCGTCACAAGGCAGAAATGGTTATTTTTGAGTCTGCAAGAGCAATCACTGAGCTCAATGGCGTTACAAGTCGGGAATTGACCCCAGCAATCACAGTCCTTCAGCTGTTTCTAAGCTCTTCGAAACCTGTTCTGCGTTTTGCAGCTGTTCGTACATTGAATAAGGTAATATTCCCCCACCCACACACACACAACAAAAATATATGTTTGAGGAACAAAGGTTGTTCGTTAGCTCTTTTCTTTATTTAAAAATGGAAGTAGGGCCGTCAACTCAAAAACCCTAAACTTCAGATATACGGAGTAGATAAGAGAGAGCATTTAACAACTCTGTAATTTTTCCTTCGTATTTAACTTGTTCACAAGTAAATAACTCGCTGATTTTCAGGTTGCAATGACACATCCCATGGCAGTCGCAAACTGTAACATTGATATGGAAAGCTTGATATCTGACCAGAATAGAAGCATTGCCACTCTTGCTATTACAACCCTTCTGAAAACTGGAAATGAGTCTAGTGTAGACCGCCTCATGAAACAAATAACAAACTTCATGTCAGACATCGCGGATGAGTTTAAGATTGTTGTTGTTGATGCGATCAGGTCTCTCTGTCTGAAGTTCCCTCTGAAGTTCAGATCATTGTAAGTTACGGCTATTTGTGTTTTTTAGATACCTACAACTGAATACTTGTATAGAGGTTCTTGTTTACAGTTTCTTGTGCCTAATTGTTGCTAAATGGTTCATTTCAGGATGAATTTCCTAAGTAACATCCTTAGGGAAGAAGGGGGTTTTGAGTATAAGAAGGCAATTGTTGATTCCATCGTGATTCTTATCAGAGATATCCCGGATGCGAAAGAAAACGGACTTCTCCATCTTTGTGAATTCATCGAGGACTGTGAATTCACCTATCTTTCCACTCAGGTAAATGTTCCAAATTTCTCAATGAATTGAGTTTTCTGATATCTTCACTGGAAATCCATTTGCATGTGCTTTTAAATCTCTCTGTCCTTACACTCTTCATTTTTCATATAGATTTTGCATTTCTTGGGTGTCGAGGGTCCAAAGACATCAGATCCTAGCAAATACATACGCTATATTTACAACAGAGTAATTCTTGAGAATGCTACTGTTAGAGCCAGTGCTGTGAGCACACTGGCTAAGTTTGGTGCAGTGGTCGATTCTTTGAAGGTATTATATGGTTATCTTATCATCTTGAATACAATATCTGGCAATTTAGTGGTTACTAACTTGAAATCTTTCTTTCACAGCCCCGTGTGTTCACTCTGTTGAGGCGCTGCCTCTTTGACAGTGATGATGAGGTAATTTGATTGTTAATCTGGCTATGATAGTGTTAACTGGATATGTTATTTTGTTATAGTTGGCTCCTCATTACATAACAATTTATATATATACCTTCTTACTAAAAAAGTGTGTGTAGCATGAACATGAACACCTTTAGGGTCCGTTTGGATAGATAGAAATGGAGGGAAAGGGAGGGAGGGAAAGGTTTGAAGCATGTTTCTTTGTTTGGTTAGGAAAATGTGGGTGAAGGGATTTGGAGGGGGAGGGAAAATGGATCTCTCCATTTCCCTCCTCAAAGGCACATCATTTCCCCACCAAAAAGGCAAGATTTGGAGGGAAAACTCCATGTCTTCCCTTTCCCTCCCCTCCTTCCCCCTCCCCTCCTTTTCCCTCCCATTTTCTTATCCAAACACACCCTAAATCTACTACTCCCTCCGAGTTCCTATTATTGTCCCACTTTCCTTTTTGTGCTGAGTTTGATTTTTGTCCCACTTTCCTTTTTAGGTCATCAATGTGTGGTTCACAATTATTCTCCCATTCCTCTTTCTTCCTCCTTTTTGAGCCACCCATTTCACCTTCCTTATTTTCCACCCCAAAAGCTTTTGGGACAATAATAGGAACTCCGAGGGAGTACTTCGTATTACATTACAATTTTAATGTTCACTGAGTAACTGAGAAGGAAGTACAAGGTTATAAGCCTTGAATCTGCTACAAAACTGACTGGATATCTATTTCTTGTGGCCCATTTGTTGTGGTATTCGCAGGTCCGTGATAGGGCAACCCTTTATCTGAACATGTTGGGAGGTGATGGTGCTGTTGTTGAAACCGACAAAGAGGCAAAGGAGTTCCTTTTCGGTTCTCTGGATGTTCCACTATCCAATCTAGAGACCAGCCTGAAGAATTATGTATGTAACATTCCTAGTTCATAAATCAGAATATTCTTTGGTGCCTTGGAGGTGATTATTTGAGTGATTAAAATTCTTGCAGGAGCCCTCTGAAGAATCCTTCAACATTAACTCGGTTTCCAAGGAGTTCAAGTCTCAACCCCTTGCTGAGAAGAAAGCAACAAACAAAAAACCAACTGGATTGGGTGCTCTTCCAGTAGAACCTTCTGCTGCTGTTGATGCTTATGAAAAATTACTTTCATCAATTGCAGAATTTTCTACCTTTGGCAAGCTTTTCAAGGTTCTGTCACTTGATGATGTTCTTATATTTTGCGTTAATGATTGAAGTATTAAACAGCTTGTTTATTTAATTATTATTTTGGTTATGCCATTTTCTGCCTGCCAGTCTTCTCCTCCCGTGGAACTTACTGAACCTGAGACAGAGTATTCAGTAAATGTTGTCAAACACATATTTGATGGACATATTGTGTTCCAGTACAACTGCACTAATACAATCCCTGAGCAACTACTAGAGAATGTAAGTTGCATCAACTTTATGCAAATTGATGGTTTCTTCTCCTCGCCTATACATAGAAAATTTCAAATTAATGTCTGCTTGCTGCTAGGTTACTGTTATTGTAGATGCTTCAGAAGCAGAGGAATTTGGCGAAGTAGCATCCAAGCCTATAAGGTCTCTTCCATATGATACACCTGGACAGACATTTGTGGCTTTCCAGAAGCCTGAGGGGGTGCCTGCTGTAGGGAAGTTTTCAAATGTCCTCAGATTTTTTGTTAAGGAGGTATGTATGAAACTATGAATACTTATGATTTGTGTTCTATGTTGAGTAATTTCTATTACTCATGGAGCCAATGTTATTGTTATGTGTTCTAATGTAATAAAGTAAATACTACTGTATGACTTGGTGAACTGGGTATATTTCTTTTATTGTCATGTAGCAATCATTTGAATATTTGATACCATACTCGATGCAATCCTATCATGGTTCATCCAGAAACATCCTCTTTGCGTTGACAACATGCATGCATGAGACCTCTCCTTACATCGCCATTGGCCGAAGCCTTTGATGCACTGGGGTGTATTTAGACCTGACAAACGGGACAACATGGTTGAGTCTATTTGGGTCGGGTCAGTTAGAATCGGGTCAAACCGGGTTGTTTCAGATTCGGGTAATTTTCGGGCCTGCTATTTTCAACTTTGTAAGGGGTTGTAATAAACATTAAGGTCGGTTCAGGTTAGGCTGTGTCAAATTGGATTACGAGTCAACCTTGGGCCTTCATTTTGGGTGTCGGGTGAAGTTATTTGGGTCGGGTCGGTTGTGTGAGGTCTAGTATATTGTTGTTTTATTTCCTGTTAATCAGTAACGTTAGCTGTTCATTTGATCCAGAGTGCTGCTCCTTTCTGCTCTTGTTGTCTAGTGCATACCGGTAGATTATTGTCCTCGAGAAATGTATTCATTGAGGTTATAGATTTGTGATGATATGTTTGATAATTCAGGTTGATCCATCTACCGGCGAGGCAGAAGATGATGGTGTGGAAGATGAATATCAGCTGGAAGAAATGGAGGTTGTGGCAGCTGATTACATGTTGAAAGTTGGCGTTTCGAATTTTAGAAATGCTTGGGAAAGCATAGGCGAGGAGTTCGAAAAGGTTGATGAATATGGTCTTGGCCCAAGGGAGACTCTGGCAGAAGCAGTAAATGCTGTCGTCAGCTTACTGGGAATGCAGCCTTGTGAGGTAAGCAATACGTAGACAACAATAGATATGCTAATATAAAGAAATTAGTTGGAGAATGATTCGAAAGAGATATCAATTACTTGGTGTTTGAGGAAAGCTGCCAAGGGTTATGACATGATCAATGCGGTTTAAGCATGTTTGTCACGAGAAATGTGTTCTCTTGACTCTCTAGATAACACACCTTTGTTTCTTGTGTCCGAAAACACATTAATGCTAATGATTCCTTCCGGTTGCTGTTTTTGTTTTGCAGGGTACTGAAGTTGTCCCGAAAAACTCAAGGTCACACGTATGCCTGCTTTCTGGAGTGTATATGGGGAGCGCAAAAGTACTTGTTCGCTTGCAGTTTGGTCTAGATTCAAGCAGAGAAGTAGCAATGAAGCTGACTGTTAGATCAGAAGATGAAGCAGTTAGTGACACCATTCACGAAATAGTTGCCAGCGGCTGATGAATGGATGGTCGTTGGTTGGTTGGTTGGTTGAATGTCGAAATATGATGGGGTTATAGAGACGCGACTTTCTTATGCAGAGCAATTTTGCCAAATATTCTTATTCTTATTATTTTCTTTTCAAATTTATGCAACTCTTTTCAACAAGAAAATGTCTAGTCCCTGTAATGTACAGGGTAGTAATATGCGAGTACTTACCTAGGTAATCGACACTGTTTTCCTTCTCATCCAGAAGGCAATCTTCATCTTCTGTGTCATTTAGGGTTGAAATCAAGCTTCCTCCATTGATGGAGCTTGAAATAGTATCGTCAATGAAGAAGAAACGAAAGAGTAACTGAATTAGAGAGAAAAACAAAACAAGCTAATGGTCCGTTTGGAAACACGGATTTCATTTTAAAATTTGGATTTGACACAAATACTTTGTTTGGGAAACAAGTGAATTTGTGAATTTGGATTTTGTCACATCCAATCAAATACAATACCTTCACAAAAAGGTTTATTTTAAAATGACACCTTAACACATGTCATTTTAAAATTCATCATTTCACTTTTCTAATTTGACAATGACGATTTGAATTGAAATATAGGTTCCCAAACGCTACCTTAATGAAATTTGGTGTATTATTGAATTAGTGATAATTACGTCATCGACAAGTATATATACAAGAATGCATATGTATAATTGTAACAAACTCAACAACAAACTTGTAACAAACTCCCAACAAACTCAATGAAATATTGGATTTTGGCGATATGAATAACAGCTTGACTGTCGCATTAGACGGAAATAGGAGTGATGTTAGGGACACCTAACTCATGGAGAAGACGTGTTAACCAGAAGATTTCCGCTGTAATGCGCCTCAGAGATCGGTACTCAACCTCAGTAATGGACAAAGATACCGTTTGTTGCTTTTTGGACTTCCATGAAATGAGGCTATTGCCTAAGAAGATAACAAAGCCACTGATGGAGCGCCTAGTAATTGAGCAAGCCGCCCAATCAGCTCACAGAAACCTTAAAATTACTGACATGGAGAGATAGCGTAAGGTATGGTGAACAACAGTCATATGAGGAAGACGTAGTTGGGACATAATTTGACTCAGGTGCTGGACAGTAAAAGAGATGTCAGGGCGAGTGTGAGTCAAGTAATTGAGTTTGCCAACCAGTTTGCAATATAAGGAGACATCAGGAAGTAAAGATCCAAGGTCAGGAGTAAGTTTGGTACTAGTATCAAGAGGTGTATTTGCAGGTTTGGAATGTAAACAATCAAATACCGTCAAGAGCACCATAAGGAACTTGTGTTGAGTGACGGCAATACCATTGGGGTTGGTATGAAATTTCATACCCAAGAAGAAGGAGAGAGGACCTAAGTCCTTGATCTTAAAAGTAACATCCAGAAAAGACTTGAGAGAAAGAATCCCATCAATGTGATCACCAGTGATCAAGATATCATCGACATATACCACGAGATAAACATGTCTGCCATTCGAAACCTTGGAGAAAAGAGAATAATCGTTGAGAGATTGGACATATCCCCTTGAAAGAAGAGCAGCGCTAAGTTTGGCATACCATTGACGGGATGCTTGCTTGAGACCATAGAGAGATTTCTCAAGTTTACACACTAAACCAGGACTAGGAGGAGTAAGCCCTTGAGGCGGCTGCATATATATGTCCTCATGAAGATCACCATGGAAGAAAGCGTTGTTAACATCAAGTTGTATCAAACCCCGGTTATTCTTAGCAGCCACAGCAACAAGACATCGAATGATGGTCATCTTAACCATGAGGGAGAAAGTTTTGATGTAATCGATCCCTTCTCGTTGAGTGTAACCTTTAACAACCAAGCGAGCTTTGTATCGTTCAATGGAACCATCGGATTTATGTTTAAATTTGAAGATTCACTTATAAGTTATAACTAACAGCCTTTTTTCCAGCAGGAAGAGGCACAAACTTCCAAGTCCCATTAGATTCTAGGGCAGAGAATTATTTGGCAATGGCGTCTCTCCATTGAGGATAGACAGTCATGTGTTTCATAATCATCATGCTAACCGTATTATGCTAATGTCATCCTCTATTATAGAAGTCATCCGCTATTATAAATTTGTGGTTGACATTTGCTAAAGAGGGTCTATGTCTCACCTAAACCCAAACTATTGACACACGAGGAAATCACTGTTGACACAACGTAATATCCTATTGTGATTAATTTTTCCATGATTTTTCAGTGTCAATACCAACTGTATGCAAGTACTACTCCAAATTATCCAGCATTCGACTCCGACTGTGCACACAGAAATATTACTTGCTGATATTTGGTCGTTATGTGCATCGTTTCATTGTGTTAGTTTTGGTTATATTAATCGTAGAAATAATGTAATATTCTCTCCATTCAAATCCAAACTACACATTTCTTTTTTTTGACACTATTCACAATTGAAGAGAATTTTTGATATTCTCGACAATCTATAAGACAAAATATAGTCATGTGGATCTTGTTTGATTCATTTTTACGGGTAGGTCAAGAATATAAATTTTTTATAATTTTTGCTAATGCAAAATGAAAGATATCGATGGTGCAAAACGCGCCTCGACAAATGTGCAAAAGAGAAATATGTAGTTTGGATTTGAATGGAGGGATTAGCTCATAGTCTAGCCCAGAGAGCACGTAGAAGTAACTAGACTTCGGTTTTTTTTACAATACCACTTACCAAAAAAATATATTCTTTCGCTTGGCGCAAGTGTCATCATTTTGTGTTGTGCCGACCATCGCCCCATTTTTTTTTTTCGTTTTCCTTTTTGTTGTCGTGGCGGGCACAAGTTTTCCAATTTTTGAGTTGTGGCCCGCTCTCTAGCTCGACATATCATGTCATGTCATGCCGTACCTCTTCCCCTTTCTATACTTATTAATTGTCAAGTTGCTCGCAAACTTTTTCGAGCCAAAGTCAGGTTATTCAGCTTGATTTATTCAATTATCGAGTTGAGTCCAAACACAAGTCAAACTCAATTTTGACCAAGCCGAACTCAAATTGTTCGTGAGCTCTCTCGTCTCATTACCTTTCGGGCTATAAATAACCCGGAAAGTGGTGAGGACTTTGGGTACGGGTATGGGTAGCCAAGTTTGTTGAGTTGAGTATATTTGGTGGTAGTGTCGGAGATCTATCTTCTATATAGAAAAACAAAGGCATCTTGAATCACTAACAATAATAACATCACCATTTCCGATTCAATCAACAACAACAATGGCGCAACCTCTCGTCAAGAAAGATGATGACCGCGACGATGAATGTGCGTACACTTACTCTCCTTCTATTTCAATTTTCATTCTTTTGTTCTTACATTTTTGATTCCTTCTGATTCGATCGCCATTACTGTTTTACGATCAATTTTGATCCTCTCAATGCTGGATCTTCAATCTATTCGCCAATTGTATATTTGAAATATTGAATGTGTCAATTCCTACTTTAGATCTTGTGAATTTGATTTTTAATTCATGTCTATTGTTATGTAATTTGTGATCCTGGAAAATGTTGCTGTTGAATGTTTACTCTCCCTTTTTCGGATCAATTAAAGAACTGTACCGTTATCGTTTCTATTCATCTGAACTGTGATGTAATTTGTGATTCTGGAAATGCTGTTGCTTCTGAATGGATTACTCCCTTTTCGGGATCGATGGGGACCTGCTTTATAGGAATCTAGGGTTTTTATTGTAATTGATGATGGATTCATGTGAGTGATCCTGTGATGTGATTTTTGATTCCGGAAAATGTTGTTGCAGCCGAATACTTCCCCTTTTCGGAGATAGTAAAAGTGCTGTTTTACAGGAAGCTTCGGGTTTTTCATGTAATTTTGTGATTCATGTAATGTGACTTCTGATCTGATAAATGTTGTTGCAGCTGAATACTCTCCCTTTATGGGAATCGAAAAGGGGGCCGTGTTACAGGAAGCCAGGGTTTTTAATGATCCTCAGCTTGATCCCCGCCGTTGTTCTCAGGTTTTACTCTTTTAATTTTACTTAACATCTTAGTTTTCCTCATTAATTGTTTTTTTTTGAATTATTATGTTGATTTGTATGCTTTTGTGTTGAACTGTTAGGTCATTACTAAACTTCTGTACTTACTAAACCAAGGAGAGATATTTACAAAGGTAAATAGTTGATCTTGTCTTGCAGTGTTCAAAACCAAACGCCTTCCCCAGTACGTTCGACGGTTTTTTTAGCATTTGGTGAACTAAATGTTTTATTTTGTGATGTAATATGAAATAGACGGAAGCTACGGAAGTGTTCTTTGCTGTCACCAAATTGTTCCAGTCAAAAGACACTGGTTTAAGAAGAATGGTGTATTTGATAATTAAGGAACTCTCGCCTTCTTCTGATGAGGTTTGTTTGTTACACTTATGTTTTGATAATATTTGTGATAAATTTTGCTATTGCTGAAGGTTTTAAAGCGGAACCTTTTCTTACTTATGTTATGCAGGTCATCATTGTTACTAGCTCCTTGATGAAGGACATGAACGGCAAGACCGACATGTACCGAGCGAATGCTATAAGAGTGCTTTGTCGGATTACGGATGGAACACTTCTCACACAGATCGAAAGATATTTGAAACAAGCTATTGTTGACAAGAATCCTGTTGTTGCCAGTGCCGCTTTAGTTAGTGGCATTCATTTGCTCCAGGTGCTTCCGTGAACTGTTCAAAGTATATGACATGTCTATATTTTTTGGTGTGTCTAAAGTCTTAATGCTTTTTATGGTTAACCAGACAAACCCTGAGATAGTCAAACGGTGGAGTAATGAGGTACAAGAAGCTGTTCAGTCACGTGCTGCTCTTGTACAGTTTCATGCTCTAGCATTGTTGCAGCAGGTACGCTGTGTTTCCATTTCACATGTCCTATCTCTCGCTATATTGGATATGGCCTTACTCCTATGTGGTTTATCTTGCATAAGAACTTTTTGAGGTAGGTATTGTAAGCGCACGTTTTAGTGCACAACATAATGACTTCTGTTTTAATATTTTAGCATAGGGTACAAGATATGGGTAGACAAATTTCAAACTACCTACTCAATCCTTGTTCTATTCTTTGCTGTTTTTTATTATTTAATCTTGTTCAACCCATTTATCTGCGTATAGATGTTTTGATTACAATCTTTTCGTTTTATTAAATATCCAATACTACAACTGTGAACTTGCTAATAATAATCTAGGGAATGACTAGGTGTTTTTATTAACACATTGTGATATCTTAGAAAGGCCGGATATTTTTTTTGGAATGTGTGATGTATAAATACTTAAGGACCAAAATTAGAGAAAAGGACCAAACCCATTCAAAATTAAGCTTGCTTATTCAAAACCCGTGCAAATCCATCTTGGACCCATGCATATACTTTCATACTGATCTGTTCAGCAGAGTTTTAGCCCTGCATTGTAGTTTCCAGTGGAAAGATGTTTAACCTACTTCTGCAAACCTCATCTTTCATCACATTGTAGCTTCACATTTTGAACTTTTCAAGTGATCTGTGCCTGTACCACAATTACACTGAAGTGAGAAAAAAAATGTGTTTTGGCCTTTGCAGATTAGGCAAAATGATCGTTTAGCTGTGAGCAAGCTTGTGTCAAACTTGACCCGAGGATCAGTTCGATCACCTTTGGCACAGTGCCTATTGATCAGATACATAAGCCAGGTGAGTATCCTATGACCTTTGTTTTTACAGAATGAGTTACTTCTCCTGGATCAACTTTTACAATGGTTGCTCTATAGGTTATTCAAGAGTCCGGAACTTCCCAAACTGGTGACCGTCCATTCTATGACTATCTTGAAAGTTGCCTTCGTCACAAGGCAGAAATGGTTATTTTTGAGTCTGCAAGAGCAATCACTGAGCTCAATGGCGTTACAAGTCGGGAATTGACCCCAGCAATCACAGTCCTTCAGCTGTTTCTAAGCTCTTCAAAACCTGTTCTGCGTTTTGCAGCTGTTCGTACATTGAATAAGGTAATATTCCCCCACCACACACACACACAGAGTAATAACATATGTTTGAGGAACATATATTTAGGGAGGAGAGGGGGGGGGGGGGTCATTCTTAGATTTGGAGACACATCCAATCGTTGGCGTGTATCAAAATATAAGCGTGCACAGCATATGCTTTTTTATTGCATTGTTCGTTAGCTCTTTTCTTTATTTAAAAATGAAAGTAGAGCTGTCAGCTCAAACACCCTGAACTTCAGATATACGGAGTAGATAAGAGAGAGCATTTAATAACTCTGTAACTTTTCCTTTGTATTTAACTTGTTCACAAGTAAATAACTGGCTGATTTTCAGGTTGCAATGACACATCCCATGGCAGTCACAAACTGTAACATTGATATGGAAAGCTTGATATCTGACCAGAATAGAAGCATTGCCACTCTTGCTATTACAACCCTTCTGAAAACTGGAAATGAGTCTAGTGTAGACCGCCTCATGAAACAAATAACAAACTTCATGTCAGACATCGCGGATGAGTTTAAGATTGTTGTTGTTGATGCGATCAGGTCTCTCTGTCTGAAGTTCCCTCTGAAGTTCAGATCATTGTAAGTTACGGCTATTTGTGTTTTTTAGATACCTACAACTGAATACTTGTATAGAGGTTCTTGTTTACAGTTTCTTGTGCCTAATTGTTGCTAAATGGTTCATTTCAGGATGAATTTCCTAAGTAACATCCTTAGGGAAGAAGGGGGTTTTGAGTATAAGAAGGCAATTGTTGATTCCATCGTGATTCTTATCAGAGATATCCCGGATGCCAAAGAAAACGGACTTCTCCATCTTTGTGAATTCATCGAGGACTGTGAATTTACCTATCTTTCTACTCAGGTGAATGTTCCAAATTTCTCAATGAATTGGCTTTTCTGATATCTTCACTGTAAGTCCATTTACACGTGCTTTTAAATCTCTCTGTCCTTACACTCTTCATTTTTCATATAGATTTTGCATTTCTTGGGTGTGGAGGGGCCAAAGACATCAGATCCTAGCAAATACATACGCTATATTTACAACAGAGTAATTCTTGAGAATGCTACTGTTAGAGCCAGTGCTGTGAGCACACTGGCTAAGTTTGGTGCAATGGTCGATTCATTGAAGGTATTATATGGTTATCTTATGATTCTTATCATCTTGAATACAATATCTGGCAATTTAGTGGTTACTAACTTGAAATCTTTCTTTCACAGCCCCGTGTGTTCACTCTGTTGAGGCGCTGCCTCTTTGACAGTGATGATGAGGTATTTTGATTGTTAATCTGGCTATGATAGTGTTAACTGGATATGTTATTTGGTTATAGTTGGCTCCCCTTCCTCCCCTTTCCTTTCCCTCCTTCCCCCTCCCCTCCTTTTCCCTCCCATTTTCTTATCCAAACACACCCTAAATCTTCTACTTCGTATTACATTACAATTTTAATGTTCACTGAGTAACTGAGAAGGAAGTACAAGGTTATAAGACTTGAATCTGCTACAAAACTGACTGGATATCTATTTCTTGTGGCTCATTTATTGTGGTATTCGCAGGTCCGTGATAGGGCAACCCTTTATCTGAACATGTTGGGAGGTGATGGTGCTGTTGTTGAAACTGACAAAGAGGCAAAGGAGTTCCTTTTCGGTTCTTTGGATGTTCCTCTATCCAATCTAGAGACCAGCCTGAAGAATTATGTATGTAACATTCCTAGTTCATAAATCAAAATATTCTTTGGGGCCTTGGAGGTGATTATTTGAGTGATTAAAATTCTTGCAGGAGCCCTCTGAAGAATCCTTCGACATTAACTCGGTTTCCAAGGAGTCCAAGTCTCAACCTCTTGCTGAGAAGAAAGCAACAAACAAAAAACCAACTGGATTGGGTGCTCTTCCAGTAGAACCTTCTGCTGCTGTTGATGCTTATGAAAAATTACTTTCATCAATTGCAGAATTTTCTACCTTTGGCAAGCTTTTCAAGGTTCTGTCACTTGATGTTGTTCTTATATTTTGCATTAATGATTGAAGTATTAAACAGCTTGATTATTTAATTATTATTTTGGTTATGCCATTTTCTGCCTGCCAGTCTTCTCCTCCTGTGGAGCTTACTGAACCTGAGACAGAGTATTCAGTAAATGTTGTCAAACACATATTTGATGGACATATTGTGTTCCAGTACAACTGCACTAATACAATCCCTGAGCAACTACTAGAGAATGTAAGTTGCATCAACTTTATGCAAATTGATGGTTTCTTCTCCTCGCCTATACATAGAAAATTTCAATCTAATGTCTGCTTGCTGCTAGGTTACTGTTATTGTAGATGCTTCTGAAGCAGAGGAATTTGGCGAAGTAGCATCCAAGCCTATAAGGTCTCTTCCATATGATACACCTGGACAGACATTTGTGGCTTTCCAGAAGCCTGAGGGGGTGCCTGCTGTTGGGAAGTTTTCAAATGTCCTCAGATTTTTTGTTAAGGAGGTATGTATGAAACTATGAATACTTATGATTTGTGTTCTATGTTGAGTAATTTCTATTACTCATGGAGCCAATGTTATTGTTATGGGTTCTAATGGAATAAAGTAAATACTACTGTATGACTTGGTGAACTGGGTATATTTCTTTTATTGTCATGTAGCAATCATTTGATACAATACTCTATGCAATCCTATCATGCTTCATCCAGAAACATCCTCTTTACGTTGACAACATGCATGCATGAGACCTCTCCTTACCTCGCCATTGGCAGAAGCCTTTGATGCTCTGGGGTGTATTTAGACCTCACAAACTATACACCATGGATGAGTCTATTTGGGTCAGGTCAGTTAGAATCGGGTAATTTTCGGGCCTGCTATTTTCAACTTTGTAAGGGGTTGTAATAAACATTAAGGTTGGTTCAGGTTAGGCTGTGTCAAATTGGGTTACGAGTCAACCTTGGGCCTTCATTTTGGGTGTCGGGTGAAGTTATTTGGGTCGGGTCGGTTGTGTGAGACTGTGAGGTCTAGTATATTGTTGTTTTATTTCCTATTATTCAGTAGCGTTAGCTGTTCATTTGATCCAGAGTGCTGCTCCTTTCTGCTCTTGTTGTCTAGTGCATACTGGTAGATTATTGTCCTCGGGAAATGTATTCATTAAGGTTATAGATTTTTGATGTTATGTTTGATAATTCAGGTTGATCCATCTACCGGCGAGGCAGAAGATGATGGTGTGGAAGATGAATATCAGCTGGAAGAAATGGAGGTTGTGGCAGCTGATTACATGTTGAAAGTTGGCGTTTCGAATTTTAGAAATGCGTGGGAAAGCATAGGCGAGGAGTTCGAAAAGGTTGATGAATATGGTCTTGGCCCAAGGGAGACTCTGGCAGAAGCAGTAAATGCTGTCGTCAGCTTACTGGGAATGCAGCCTTGTGAGGTAAGCAATACGTAGACAACAATAGATATGCTAATATAAAGAAATTAGTTGGAGAATGATTCGAAAGAGATATCAATTACTTGGTGTTTGAGGAAAGCTGCCAAGGGTTATGACATGATCAATGCGGTTTAAGCATGTTTGTCACGAGAAATGTGTTCTCTTGACTCTCTAGATAACACACCTTTGTTTCTTGTGTCCGAAAACACATTAATGCTAATGATTCCTTCCGGTTGCTGTTTTTGTTTTGCAGGGTACTGAAGTTGTCCCGAAAAACTCAAGGTCACACGTATGCCTGCTTTCTGGAGTGTATATGGGGAGCGCAAAAGTACTTGTTCGCTTGCAGTTTGGTCTAGATTCAAGCAGAGAAGTAGCAATGAAGCTGACTGTTAGATCAGAAGATGAAGCAGTTAGTGACACCATTCACGAAATAGTTGCCAGCGGCTGATGAATGAATGGATGGTCGTTGGTTGGTTGGTTGGTTGAATGTCGAAATATGATGGGGTTATAGAGACGCGACTTTCTTATGCAGAGCAATTTTGCCAAATATTCTTATTCTTATTATTTTCTTTTCAAATTTATGCAACTCTTTTCAACAAGAATGTCTTAATCTCTGTAATGTACGGTGTAGTAATATGCGAGTACTTAACTAGGTAGTAGACACTGTTTTCCTTCTCAACCAGAAGGCAATCTTCGTCTTCTGTGTCATTTAGTACTACTCCGTATAAGTTTGTAATTCATTAACACCCATATTGTTTCTACATATAATTACAAATTTTAATTTTCACACAAGTCCCTTTAAATAAACTTAATAATTATAGTAACAATTACAGAATATACTCGTATTCAGACTACCATGTTTTGTGAGACTTAAAAATCATGGAAAAATTAATCACAGTAGGACATTATGTTGTGTCAACAGCAGTGTCTTCCTCGTGTATTTATGATAGCGGATGACTTCTACGGAATATAATAGAGGATGACATTAGCAGAATACGGTTAGCATGACAATTATGAAACACATGAAATTTGTAGATTAATAGTCAATCGATTATTTAAACCGAAATCTGTTACTTTTTACTGTTATTTCAGGTTGGTAATGTATGAGTGTATGACCTCCCTCCTAAAACGAGTAAAGCTACAAGAACTTAAATAAGGAAACCATGACCATTCATGGATACCGGCGGGATTCTTCTGAACGCACCCTACAAAGAACAGCAACAAGCCTACTGGCCACTTCCATGGCCCTGCCGGAGCCTACAACTACAGTAACCAGTGGAGTTGTTCTGCTGAAGAAAGGAGTTATTTCCACTTGGCATAAAACTTCGGATCACCCGGCATCAGCATTCTCTTCAAAGAAATATTGACACCTCTTTGCCTCAAATGCATGAATCTAGGCACTATTCTCCTTGTCAAGCTGAAGGCAAAGTACTGTGGGAACTCTTTTACTTCATCAATACTCTTTTGCATCCCTCCCATCAGGAACTCTACCTTTGGCTGCAAATTATGTTCAATGCTGTAACCAAAAATTGCAGGCAAGCGGACGCATGCATTGATCGCCTCTTCTTCGCTAAATCCACTGCTGGTTAAGAACTCGAGCTTTGCCTCAAGCCTACCAATCCGCGTGTTTAAGAGATGTGCATTGAGGTTAGTGGGTGAGTTTAGCTTGTTTAGTCCAATGTCTTTCAGAAAGGTAAATGTGGGCCTTAAGCAATGTTCGACGTTGGAGAACAAGAGGTCGGGGCAACAAAGAATCAGTCCACGTGATTCTTCCATGGTGGCGGAAACATCTCTAGCGAGAAAGATGAACACGGGTTCTATGTCGGCTGGTTCAAGGCTGGATGAAAAGAGTTTAGGACAGGCAGAAGCAAGTTTTTGGATGTCTTCCTCTGAAAAACCTTTGGATTTGAGGTAGTTTATTATTTCAAGTATTTGGTTCAAGCTTTCATGGGATGGCAAGTTGGGGTTTCTGGGGTTCGAATCAACAAGTCCGAGATTCCTCAAGTAGGAAAGTTTTTCTGGGTATTCTGTGTGAAAACGAATGGTCGACAGAGGTGTAGGAGAGATTGAACACCGGCTTAGTACCCGATGCCGAGAAGAGTAGATTGTGGGTATTAATGTTATGGTGTGGAGGGAGAGGATCATTTCTAGTTTTGGGGAGGAAAGAATCCAATAGTTGCAACTCTGTATACCCTATGATTGGGGGGTACTTACAGGAATGAGATAAGAAATGGTTGGTAATCAAGAGCAGGGTATCAAAGGTGCCTTAAGAATGAGAGAAACACCCAAGAGAGACAACTACTCTGAAGTCTGAACCTTGGCCAAAATAGTGTTTTTAAGGCGCCATGATAACGACACAGGCTACTTTCAAATATCATACAAATTACATTGTCGTTGCGTCTACATAATACAAAGTTCATCTCAGTTTAACAAGTCTCGATGTAAAATCTTGGACTTCGTTGAAATGGAGAAACGACGGAAAATATATGGTATTAGTAGTCAGACCCATCACTGCATCAAAGTGACAAGCTGTTGGACATGTAAGCTGTCAAACAAAAATGTTATCCAAAACAAATGGTAGTAGGAGTTTGGATCATTTCGGAAATTCAAAAATTTGGATGCTAAAATTCACACAAATTTGCGATGAAAATCCTCGGACAAATCCAGTGAACCAGGGAAGCTTTAACGAACTCTCATTAGCATTTGCAATCAGGTTTACAATAACTAACACAACACAGGCACACAACTCAGACGTTAAATTTACAATGGACCTTAAGCAGAATGCCACATGTTTGGAGCATAAAAGTGGGGACTGATAAACTGCTATCTGTCATTAGGAGTTAGATTACACGCCGATGTCCTCCAAAAGCCCAAATCTGCAAGTTCAACACCAAACATAAATTAGCAACGATTCGACTTTTGGTGATCAAGGTGATTACATTAAGAAAACAGAATGTTATGTGTAAGCAATTTTTTATGCAACAAGAAAAACAGGCCCTTTTCGATCTGAAATGGTGCTCTGTAAGAATGGCTTTCTGAAAATAAATCTACATTCGCTAGATAAACATGTATGGCAGGCAGCTAGACTAACCTTTAAATTTGAGTCCCAGCTTCCAGTGCATAGAGCACTTCCATCAGCTGATAAGCCCAAACAACTTATTCTTCCCGTGTGTGAATTTTGTAGAGTTCCCAAATTCAACACCACCTACAATACCGACAAACAATTTGATACATCCGTAACCAACGTCAATCGTTTATTATCACAAGTTCATGACCAGACCAGAGAGCAAGGATGCATCTCGACAGTATTTTTTAAGGAGGGAAGGGGAAGCATGGCTCAAAATTTCGGCATCCGTGTAATCAGTCCTTAATTGGCCGTTAGGAGAAAAAAGAAAATTATGGATGGATACCATACAAATAAACTGAATCTATCCCTTATTTGTTTCCTTTTCATATTTGCAGAAGCGTAGTTAGTGAAGGAGTGAAGGGTAGATTCTAGGAAGCAGGGCACAAAGAAACAGTTACCGCTGTAAGCATGTATTAAAGTGAACAGACTATAAAAGGAGTGCATACCCTTGCCAACAAAGTGTCCCAGACATAACAGGACCCATTTGAATAGCCGGCAAAAAGAAGTCTTCCTGAAGCGGAGAACGAAATGGTTGTGACATGAGGAACATCATTTTCTGCATGCTGCTGATAGTATCTTTGAAGTTGATGTCCAGTACGTATATCAAATAATCTGCATGTTCCATCATCTGAGCCAGTACCAAATCTGTTACCATCTGGAAAGAATTTAACAACATTTACATCTCCTTCATGGCCGTAAAATGTTCGCTGTGCACGACTAGCAACACGAGTATCCCACAGTCGAGCAGTCCCGTCACATGAGCCAGACACAAACATCCTACTGTTCGAGTTATTGATTGATATGCTGAAAATTACAAAGATATATTTAAGTACTCAGGGAAAAGAAGACAGAAGAAGGTACGGTATACTAATAAACATGAACAAAAACCACAGTATCTCCGTAATTCGCATTACTGTAATTATTGCAAGACAAAATCCCTATGCTCGGTCCAAAATCAGACACTGTAACATGGAGGAACAATGTAACATGGAGGAAAATGTAACACATTAGACCACTGGAGACAATTGTAAGTAGAAATTTTGTAAACAAAGAATATCTCAAACTGAAAAGTCAGGCCAGATTGTTACCCTTTAAAGGGGGATCAAGGCATCAAGTTAGTAAGTACCTTAAAACATCAGCAGTATGCCCAGATTGAAATTCACCTCCAAAGACAGATGTTCTTAAGCCAGTAGATATATCCCACAAAATGCACGTTTGATCACCCGAACTGGTAATTAAATGGTTATCTTCATCTGGAACATACTGGCAGCAAGACACGTACCCCTTGTGCCCACTAAGGGTTTTCGAGACAGGAAGATTTCCATCTCTATCAGCGGAAGAGTTAAGGTTGAAAATTGAGCACACACTATCAAGACCACCACAAGCAACCGACTGACCACTAGGAGAGAAAGCGCATGTCATCACCCATGCACAAGGTAGCTTGATGGCATGAGTTTTTTGACTCGTTAAGGCATTCCACACAATTAACCTCCCATCTTGAGATGCGCTAACAATTCGGTTTTTTTCAGGGGTCCAATCCAATGAATATACCTGCCATATTTCTTAGAATTAAACTTTATGATACGTACAAATGAACAAAATAGGAAATTCCGTGCCACCAAATATGACACTTCTCTATTCTTTTGCTAAAAATAGTTTGTAATAAACTTCAAACCCAACAATTGAACATGAAAGCAAGCCCATTCCACAGTTGAGCTATATAATAACCGCTGCCTATGTTCTGCCTTCCTTCCCTACACAGTAGTAAGCACCCCAATCATCTAGCTCAAAAAAACACCCCTCGCTCCAAAACACAGGTGATAGTTAAATGACCATAGAAGGATATCAGAAAGACCCTCTTCAGATAACATGACACGCATCATAACTCCGCCATAAACAGTAACTAAAACCCCTAAAAAAACTGTCACAGCTACTCCTTTATAACAACCACAATAAAAAGGCAAAGTTCGGATAATCATATAACCTTCTACGCACCGAAATGCTCAATACCTATGCTATGTACGCTAAGCACTGCAGCAATAAGTGAGATTCCAACTAGAAAAAACACCCACATAACATACTCCGTAGCAATCACAATCCTATTATGGCATTCATATGCATCATATGTATACAGTATACAGAATGAGCTCCTATTGTCTACTGCATTGACATTTTTACTGATTTTCCATCTCGTTAACAGTAGTTACCTTTCCAGTGTGACCTTGCAATGTGCGACAACAGACGAGATCAGTGAGCCCAAAACTCACCGGAGACTTCCCTTGCGCCGCCGCGTAACTTGCAACTGCCAATAATCAACCAAAATCAATCAATCAATCCTAACAAACAAGTTGCTCAAAATCTCCATTTTCCATCAAAATGGCATACAAAAGTCAAAAGACATAGAGAAAACTCAAACCGTCGGTATCAAGAAGAAGCCTACGGCGATGCTTCAACTGGTCACGAAGAGAATTAGCCTTCTCAATTGCGACACTATGCTTCTCCTTCAGCTCGGCGACCGTCAATTTCTCTTTTGCTTCCACTGTGGTCGCCATGGAAAGCTTCCGAGTTCAGTAAATGAGTCCTCAGAAAGCTGGGAATCTTCTTAAATTGGAAATGGAGCTCCAAATGGGGCTTAATAATTGAGATTATTTAATTAGGGTTGGATAGATTTGGGGGGAAATGGGGGTTGAAAAAGGAGGAGTAATAATTAGAATCATTTGGTCAGAGGCAGAGCAATGTAATAAGGTGGGGTGGGAAAAGAAACGAGAGAAAAGAGTCATCACATTTCTTTCTTTTTCTCGACTTGTACAAGTATTCATTTTCACATGCTCTAAGTCTAACCCTCCCAGTTTATGCAACTTCCTCCGTTACAAAATATAGGTAATTTTAGTCGTTTGCATATTTATTAAGGAAAATACTTTGAGTGGTAGTAATTTGCTTTAGAAATTGAAAAATGCTTATACAAACCAATGAAAGAAGAGAAAATGCACAGAAAAACGCAAAACAACTTATACGGAGTATTAAATCCGGAATAAGTTTTTTTGCACCCAAAACTACCTATATTTTGTAATGGAGGGAGTAGTAAATAGTAATCTGTCCTTATTGATAAGTTTTCGTCAAGAAAAATATTTGTGTTTAAGAATAATTTTACCGCTTTCAAAAATAATAAATAAGGTCAATTTTGAATTTTTTTTTTTTTTTGGTAAATGGTAAGAATATATTAAAAAATGATAATCAATGTACAAATGAATGGCTACATCAAATTATGTAGCCATCTCGCATCTCTAGCCCGTAGCGGGTATTTAATCATTACATTGAACCTATTCCGCATTTCCATTTTAATCATTTTAACAACAAGATGCGGACACTGGACAGAGCCATCAATTCTGCACAAGTTGCGCTGTCTCCACACCTGATAGATCATGGCATTGATAAGTGCACGGACCACATTACATTGCATTCTGGTACCGCGCACCTTACATGCCCAAGTAAGCGCCCCTCTTGACGGGATTTTTTTCATCAACCACTCGCTTATGCCTTTGACAACCTTGGAGCTCCACTCGCACTCAAAGAATAAATGGTCGAGACTTTCCTCATGGATCTCACATAATAAGCATCGGTCTGAATCTGCCACACCAAATCTAACCAGATTAACCCTAGTGTTTAGAGCACGCCTCAATTTTGAATATTGTTATCTACGTTTTTTCGATTTTTTGGGTGCCGAAATCAAATGAATCCATATTCGCGATGAAAAGACTTCACACCAAATGCAATACCTGGTGTGATATGTGGGTCATTTGGATTTCAGTAGAGACATTTGAAATCCATCATATTATCTTTTGAGAGATATCGGAAACCATCGAAACAAGTTATGTACTCATTGTGAGACATTCTATTCCAATGGACAAGTTTCTGTCAAAAACATTTGTCCTTTAGACCAAGTTTCACCGATTTTGAAAATAGCAAAAACAAACTATCTTGAAGGTTGTTATTTATACACGTTTTTTCGGTGTTTTGGATCCCAGAATAAAATGTATCCATATTCACGCTAAACAAACTCCACACCAAATACAATGCTCCGGTGTGATATGAGGGTCAATTTGATTTCAATAAAGACATTTGAAAGACATATGATTGCCTTTTGAGATGTGTCGGAATCCATCGAAACAAGGTATATACTTCATTTTATATCGTGTCTGAAGTATCTAATAATCGTTGTCGGACATTCTATTCCTATAGACATGTTTTCGCCCAAAAACATTCGCGTTGTAGAATAACTTCCACCACTTTAAAAAATAGCAAAAACGATCAATTTTGAAGGTTATTATCCACGTGTTTTCAGTCTTTTGGGTCTCGGAATAAAATGGTTCCATATTCGCGGTAGAGAAACTACAAACCTTATACAATGCCTCGGTGTGATATGAGGGTCAATTTGATTCCAATAGAGACGTTTGGAAACCTTTATATTGCCTTTTCGGACGAGTCGGAATCCATCGAAACAAGTTCGATAGATACTTTATTATATATCGTATCTGAAAGTTATAATCATCATTCTCTGGCTTTTTATTCCTATAGACAAGTTTTAATTTTGTCAAAAAAAAATCGCGCTTTCGAATAATAACTTCCACCGCTTTCAAAAATAGCAAAAAAACGACCGATTTTGAAGGTATTATTCACGTTTTTTCGGCCTTTTGGGTCACGGAATAAAATGGATCATATTCATGTTGGAGAAACTACAAACCTCATACAATGCCTCGGTGTGATATGAGGGTCAGTTTTATTCCAATAGAGACGTTTGAAAACCTTAATATTGTCTTTTAGGACGAGTAGGAATCCATCGAAACAAGTTCGATAGATACTCTATTATATACCATATCTGAAAGTTCTCATCATCATTCTCTAGCTTTTTATTCCTATAGACAAGTTTTAATTTACTCCAAAAAACATCGCGCTTTAGAATAATAACTTCCACCACTTTCGAAAATAACAAAAAAAACGACTGATTTGGAAGGTTATTATTCACGTTTTTTCGGCCTTTTGGGTCACGGAATAAAATGGATCCATATTCGCGCCGGAGAAACTAAAAACCTCATGCAATGCCTCGGTGTGATATGATGGTCAATTTGATTCCAATAGAGATATTTGGAAACTTTTATATTGCCTTTTGGGACATGTCGGAATCCATCGAAACAAGTTCGATATTCCATTTCATACCGTGTCTAAGGGTTTTAATAATTACTGTTAGGCATTTCATTCTTACCGACAAGTTTTCGTCCCAAAACATTCGCGCTTTAGAACCACTTTCACCGCTTTCGAAAATAGCAAAAAAAATCCGATTTTAAAGGTTATTATCCACGTTTTTTCGGCCTTTTAGGTCCCAAAATAAAATGGATTCATATTCTCGCCGGAGGAACTCCGAACCTCATACAATGTCTCGGTGTGATATGAGGGTCAATTTGATCCCGACGTTTGAAAACCTTAATATTATCTTTTAGGACGTGTCGGAATCCATTGAAACAAGTTCGATACTCCATTTTATACCGTGTCTAAGGTTTTAATCAACATCGTTAGATGTTAGACATTCGATTCTATCGACAAGTTTTCATCAAAAAAACATTCGAGCTTTAGGATAACTTTCCAAATAGTCAAAAACAACCGATAACATTCACGTTTTTTTGGTCTTTTGAGTCCCGGAATAAGATGGATCTATATTCGTGCAAGGGAAACTCAAAACCAAATACAATGTCCCTGTGTAATATGCGGGTCATTTGAATTTCAGTGGAGGCTTTTAAAAGATACTCCTATAAGATTGTTTTTGAGACGCGTCGGAATCTATCGAAACGAGGTATATATACTCCATTCTATATTGTGTCTGAAAATTCTAATAATCATGTCATGCATTATTTTCCTATAGACAAGTTTTCGTCCGAAAACGTTCGCGCTTTAGAACAATTTCCACCGCTTCCTAAAATATTAAAAAAAAAAACCAATTTTCACGCTTTTTAAAATGTTTTTTCAACCTTTCTGTACCGGAATAAAATGAATCCATATTTACCCTAAACAAACTCCACACCAAAAATCATACGTGTAATATGAGAATCCTTTGGATTTCAGTAGAGACTTTTAAAAGAAATAAGATTGATTTTAATCCTTTGGATTTCAGTAGAGACTTTTAAAAGAAATAAGATTGATTTTTGAGATGTGTCGAAACAAGTTCGATACTTAATTTATATAATGTCTGATTTTGGGAAGATTTTTTCGGCGCCCAGGATTTCCGAAAACTGTCTGGAAGGTGCAAAAATATTTTACAATAACACACGAGTATAAAGTTCAAAAAGATAGTAAGTATATTTTTAATGCCAAAGGCCATGAGATTGCCAAAAACAGCACCTAAAAAAGACAAAATAAACAAACAAAATGCAAAAAACATCAAAATAGAAATAAATAAGAAAAAGATAACAGCAAAAACTTCGAAGAGACGTTCTTTTCCATGAGCTTCATTACTATCAAAAACTATCCGTAGCGACTAAATCCATTTTCGATGAAATCCATTTGCGGGGGTATGGTGAACCCAGTTTTCTTAACTTGTTGGCTTATTTCCGGTGGCGCATAACATTGCTCCACTGGTGTTAGCTTCGGCTGCTCAAGGCTTAGGCTCTCCCTCTATTTGAAACCCCATGGCATCCAATCCATGTGATCCATTCAAGGTAATAAAGTCGATACCCCAAATATCAAATATGAGTTCATGACCCGTTACAAAAGAAAAAGAAAAATATCATCACTCATTCCAAAATACACAAATTCTAAACCCATCACCACCGCCAAGCGAACAAAGCGTAACAAAATTTTCACAATACCTACACAAACTCCACCTATTTCGTTTTGCTTCAAAACGAGGTTATATAAGGATCCACACATTGTCACATCTATCACAACCCCGATTTGAACGGTTAACCTTATCATCTCATGTTTAGCAAATTGGAGGGGTCGAGGGGGAAGGAAAGTAGATCTCTACTGAAACCTAAAGGCAAATCCTTTTTCCTATCCGAAGGGAAAGTATGAGAGTAACAGTTGCTTACTTTGCCTAGTAGGGTCATGCATGCCATTTAAAAGAACCGCCTTCTGAAAGTTCGCGTTGTACCTTGGTACGTCTTCACCATCAACCCCACACCTATTCCTATACCAAGACAAACGCTAAGCCCTATGCCAACGCCTACTCTTACTCCTGCATTGAAAAATGAAAGTTCTCCATCTTCGCCTTCCATATACTCTCCACCTGGATAGTGATTGCTATATCCTTCCATATCTGGTTTGTAATCCGAGTATTCAGGTACCTGTATAGCAGAGAGGTGTACAGGCACCAACATCAAGGCATCAGATGACGGTGAAGCAAACAAAAGTTAAACAACGATAAGGAGAGAGTAAGTTAGAATCATCAATGAAATGCTTAGAGTTTCATTGCGCATAATACATTATCATATACAGTACACAAGCAAAGGAAATAAGAGTAGATGAAATGAAAACCGAGCAAGAAACCACAAATGGACTTCGAGGCCTATATTTGGGTCTACAAAGAGCGTAAGGAAAGAGCAAAGAACCATAATCTCACGCACGTTGTGTACTTATTCAGCTCACTACTAGGACTGAAAAAAATAATGCCAGTGGCATTGTGGCAACCCGGGGTAGGGTCCCCAGGTGCAGGAGAAATGCTATGAATAGGTTGATTACTTAATGGTTGAAGTTTCAAGTGACTGCTCTCTACCACAGAATCTCTTCGTCGATCAATAACAAACTGTAAGTTTTAACTGACGGTGCCAAGGCTAGTAATGTAAGATAATCACGATTCTGAATGAGGTGGACAATTACGAACCTGATGCAAACAAATAATAACTATACAAAAATCAAATTATTTGATTATGCTCGAATGTCGAACTCAATACCTGAACAGAAAGCCCAGATGAAGAAGCCTCGGAACAAGTCATGTCATTCTCTGGAATCGAATTCAACAATCCCATTCTCGCTTGTTTTCTACGACCATTAAGATGCAAACTCTTAGTTAACATAATGGGCGTGCTCAAGAAGCATCCAGCAACGTACACTTCTATAATCGGTGACGATAATTCAGATCCTCTCCTTTGTTTCCCCTTCAAGAACCCTGTCCCAACAGTTGCATCACTATCACAATTCATGCTCCACATCCGAGAAACATTATCGGATTCACTGCCATCAATAAAACCATTGCTATCACACTTATCCAAAGTGCCTGAAAGTAATGGAACATCCCTATCAAAGACCTCAAATTTCACACTATTGGTTATTCTCACGCTATCCGTGCTCACAAATGTAACTTCTTCTGATTTCCTATCAAGCCGATCTCTCCGGAGAAGCACTGTTACACCATCAGAATGTATGCTAGCTCTAACACCATTTGCTTCTAAAAGGGTATTCGGGTCCAAAGTTATATGGTTCAATGTGAGGTGATCAGGAGTTGAATCATCAATCTCACATTTGCTAATTCTAACATAAAACACTCGTATATCAAACCACGATAATCGAGGAGAAGTGTTTCTAGGTGTCAAGTGACCATTACTCCCCATGTATCCATTGCTACTCACTGTTTCATAAGTATTATCCATCAAACCCCACCTAAACCTTCAACCTACTTGAAGTAAACAACTTGAGAAACACCACATAGAGGGACCTAGATTTCACAAAAAAACATTCCTCGACCCGAAGCTCATAACACATCAAGCCTGTAGCCAATCAAATTATGAATTCAGAGTAAGCAGGCTGTAACCAAACTACCAAACAACAAACAAATGAACTCAAGAATCAAGAATCAAGAATCAAGAATTGAAACTCACCCTTCAGAAGCAATTCAATTTACAAGATCAGATGTACGCGACCTTATCCCGAACAACTTCACAGCTAGTAAAGCTGTTATCTCCCCCAACTAGGCTACAAACAGACAGACAGATACAAGAAAAGAATGAATTTTTTACCCCAAGATAAGAAAACCTAAAGGGTACAGAATCAGGAAACTATAAGATTGCTAAAAACCCAAATTTTGCAATTGGGATTTGAGAAAAAAGGGGTAAACCTGAGAAACTAGAGGAGATAAGAAAGTATGGCAACAACAGCATATAATATGATTGTTACAGGTGTGTAAAACAGTAAAAAAGATGCAATTTTTTTGCTGGTGGGGTTGAACCCTAAAGGCTAAAGGATTGAAGGGTTGAAAGTTGATCAAAACAGATAAAAAAAAATGGAAACTTCTTCTCAACTTGGTGTATGTATCTAAATTCTAAAGACATAAACAATAAATTCCCAAAAGACCCATATGGTAAAAACTGGAAATTCTAACCATTAAAATTTACAGCATGATTGATTTTGATTCAAAGATTGAAACTTTAATAATCAGACAAAAAACATGAATAAATCCAACAGAAAAAAGCAGGGATATTTGATGAATCAGGACAAAATCATGGACAAATATCAATCATGAATCATGAATCATGAATCATGAATCCTTGCCTGCCGCCCCAGGTGTGAGGTGTGATCAAAGTAGTGAATCAAACAAATAACGTAGGCAAAATGCATTGATGATGGATGATGTATATATTTAATGACACAAAATTAGAAAAACTGACCCCCTTTTTTTTGCATTTTGAGGATTGTTGCTTATGCAATTGATTTTCATGCGTGTTCCTTAAAGTTTGGCGTATGGATAACACAAATTCGTAACTCCGTTTTGGATAAACGATGAGGGGAAAAAAAAGAAGTTATTGTTTGTTGACCATAACACACATTATGTCATTGTGACATTGACATAATTGAATTTCTCTAAAAACGTTTTTGTAATCTTATACGGAGTAGGTAAGTAGATCTATATTCTATAGAGTCATTGTCCCTTGCTAAGTTAAGGAGATATCTGGTTAAAAGAACCAAACAAAATAAAATAAGTTGAATTCATCATTACGTAAAAGTCTCTCATTAAAGTTAACATGAACAGGACATAAACATAATGTATTGAGAATAGCAAAAAAATTTGTCTCATACGGAGTATAAACAAATACTCCTAGTAATAGGATATTATTGATCACAAGGTAGACCATCCGTTGTAAAAATCGAAAAATTATGAAGAAAAAAAAATTGAGCTAACATCCTTGTACAAGAAATGATTAAATTTGGTGGATTTTAGGAATATATGTCTAGGCATAATTTGGATGACAATGTAAGATATTTATTTGTTAGAATTTCACAATCACGTGTATGAACGAGAAGGAGTCTAATGCCTTAAACAAGTTTAATACTCGTAACACAAATTCTCATATGAGACGGTCTCACAATACGATTATTGTGAGACCTCTTACATGGATGAAGTTATTAAAATAATAAAATACTCCTATGTGAGAGATCTCACAATAATCGTATTGTAAGACCGTCTCACATAAGATTACCGACGCTCGTAATGGGTATGTTTTCCTTGAGTGACTTGAAGAAGATATTGGAGTAGTTGTAAGTGCCGACTGCCGACGTCTATGTGCATTTTATACTTTAACTCATTTTTCTTACAAAATAATAGGATGTATGATGAGGTAATCAAGACCATGAAAGTATGAAACTTGAAATTAAGGGAAAACATCATCCCTCCTTTGAGATCACTAAAATCAACTACTCCCTCTGTATCTATATGTTCGTCCACTTTTAATATAATACTCCACCCATATATTAAATTTTGTGGACGAACATATAGATACGAAGGTAGTACTTCTCTTATTTTTGTCTTCTCAGTTTCCAATACTCCCATATTTTACCTTCGTCATAAGTCACGGTAATTATTAGGCTAAAACATCTTCAATCTCATATTCTTCACAAATTCTGAAAGAGACATCTCTCAATAATTTATTCTTATTAGAATTGAGCCATGTATTTAGGTTAAGCATTATGAAAATAATCAATGGTTTGCAGTGAATCACTTTTTTTGGATTGAACATCTAAAACACATTGCTTTAGAATCGGTTATTTCAGTTTTAACATAGGCTGTAAAGTACAAATAACGACATCAATTACGTACTTTTATGATGAAAATATCATGTAGCTCTCGACTAGCTGATTTGGGATTTGAACATTGCCGTCCGTCGTTATGATCTCTCTCGTTGCTCTTGTACCAAAAAATTGTTGGAAAATACCATATCATGTTCATTTCTATGGTGAGAGATTCATGACTCGGGATTAAACTTTCATCCTGGGTCATCTCTGGAATCTGGCACTCCCTAAAACTATTAATCTTTATACATAAGTTTTTAATGACCACAATTAGCAGCTAACAATGTAACAAAACTTGCACCACCAGAGTTTAACATTAGTTTACAAATTAAACTAGCAATTAGGGGTATGATATAAGGATCTCTGACGATCCGTAAACAGAGGAGCTTTATTGACTGCAAAAGCTACAACATCCATCCGGACTTGTTCAAGTAATTAATCACCGATACAAACTTTCAGACCTCAGGTTCTCTGCAATCTCAGTTTCCCATCGATCTCCATTCTCAAGCAGCTTCTCCTTGTCATACAGAAGCTCCTGCCACACGTTTGTTTACACATGAAAACAGTTTCGACAATAATGCCCTTGTCACCGACCCTTATTATACTGGATCGGCTAACAAGAGGTTTCACGGGGGGAGGCCTTAAATATTGGTCCCCAGTTATCAGTAATTTTCGTTATCTTTAACTCTTTGCATGGGTATGCCATGGTGAGGAAGGTTGTCATATACGGAGTACTCTGCATGGGTATGGTATCCCCAGACCCCAGTATAATACGAGTAATTCTTGGACAGGAGAGAGGCAAGACTGTATACTCTACCAACATTTTTTGGGCAGTCTATTTTAAAAAAATTTCAAGGTTTATTCTACTAATCTCCACACAAGGGCCCCACAATCGCTTAGACAGCACCATCACTCTGTTAGTATACTGGCGGAATCTCAACACGTACCCAAGTACTAACCTCGTGAGTTTCTGTCGCAAATTCGAAGTTTGGTCCTTCAACGATAGCATCAACGGGACATGCCTCTTGGCAGAATCCACAGTAAATGCACTTTGTCATATCGATGTCATACCTTTCAGCAATCCAAAGGAGGTTATTCAATAAAATGGTCCTTGATCAAGAAAGTAATAGCACATAGAATCTTCTATATCCTAAATTAGAAACCGTTAAAAAAGAAGCAAACGTGTGTCACGCTTATATCAAAAAGAACTCCTGCCTAAACGCATATTGGGCTACAAAAATAAAAATCATGAAATAAGCCCACCAAACAAAAGTTTGTACGATAGTACTCGATTTAATTGTTTTTTTTGTTAATTTACAACATACTGTATTACATATATATTTGAACTTTTGACGGAACATTGTATTATTATTTTTTTCATTATTCGATGTCATTCTAAACTTAATTGCTTTGCTAACACATGAACCCCTATACGAGCCGAGCATTTGCACGGAGCCAAAGGAGTCATATAACTAAACAAGTACCTGGTTGTCCTTCTGCTACCATCTTCCCTCGCTTCTGCCTCAATAGTTATCGCCTGTGCTGGGCATACCTGATATTTACACAGGATAGTAAAAGTCAACTATCTCACCATCATCCATACATTCATTGGGTCCACCCAGAGCACGGAATTTCATTTCGAAACAATAATTAATAAATGTGTGATTGAATATTGGTCTCAACTCCCAACACAAGTCACTAAACTGGTTTTGAATACCCAACTACAAAAGGTGGGTGCCATTTAAATAATTCATGACAGCATTTGCAGCCATGAAATGGAGTACAGTATATCTTAACCATTATGTGAAAGAAAGTTTCCATCCTTTTCCAACTTTTCACCCAATACCAAATCAAACAACTACGAGTACTTGGTAACTACTACCTACATTCTTCTACGGAGCACCTCAACCAGCCTGGTATTACACCCTGTTAATATTTGTGTTCCTCACATACTACTACACGATAATAATGGCAAAGAAAGCACTCTCCATACCCTTTGATAGAGAACGAAAATGAGATGTGACTGATATCAGCATTAGCCATTTAACTTCTCAATTCATTATAAAAGGAAATTGATGCTTACAGCTTCACATAGTTTACATGCAATGCACCGCTCTTCTCCAGTTGGATAACGACGGAGAGCGTGTTCTCCACGAAAACGAGGGCTCAAGGGACCTTTTTCAAATGGATAATTGATCTGCAATGTATTTAACATGTTGCAGTTTAATCTTTAAAGAAGGTGCATACATATATAACCACTTCTTAGTTATAAGAGACTCACAGTCACTTTTGGCTCAAAGAAGTACTTCAAGGTCAGAGATAATCCTCGAACCATCTCAGTTAGAAACAAAGTATTAATGCTTCTCTCAAAAACTGCAGTGAGTGATGCAAAGGTCGAAAGCCATCATTGCATCATACATAACATCTTCAAAAAAAGGTGCCGAACACAAGTAACAACAAAATTCGATTCTAAGGCAAGACTATAGTTACCAGAACTCCAATCCTTTGATATCTCCCTTGCTAGCTTTTCTCTTTCTTCATCATCTATAAGTTACAATTATGAAGAAGAGCGAGACAATTGTAAATTATAACAGAGGCTACATATTCAATTAGTAATCTGATATCTCAAAGCGGCCAACTCTATGGAGTATATAACACACAGAAGCTTAGACAAAAATTCAAAGGTAAGATTACGGTTTTTTTTTTAAAATTAAAAATTGGGTTTTATTTTTATTTTTTATTTTTCTTAGTACTTTTTAGTGTGTTAGAAAAATAAATCACGTCTCACACTATCTTAGTGTAAGACGGTCTCACAAGAGACTAATTGTATTCAAAATGAATTGCAAATTCCCTTGCAGTGTACCAATCTCAGAACAGTCTCTCAGACAAACTATAAAAATAAAACCTTTTAACGCTTTCACGTTGCTTCTACTACATGATCTATTTCAGAACCATACATTCAAGGATTTAACTATAACAATTCATTGTGAGCCACCAACCTTTTGGGTATTGCATACTTATTGAAAACAGTTTCACATACCTTTAGGGGTCGAGAATGAATGCTTTGTAGCATATGATCTTGCTCCATACTGGTTTGATCGTTCCAACGCCTGTCCACTTAAAGCCTACATTCAGAATAGCCGTAGCAAAAGTGTTATAGACCTAAGAAAAGCAACTATGGTTCAACAAGATGATTCAAAAGTAGGAACCGCTACAAGGAACATTAGCTCGTTACATTTCCCACTTCTAACACCGCCCCCTCCAATTCCATTTCCCATCCCTCTTTCCCTTTACCGTCCATTTCCCTTCTCTTTTGGTATCTAAACTAAGTGTTAAATTCGCATAAAAGAGAAATATCGGATGTAACTCAAAATCCTTTGCTTACTATTACACAATGAATAAAGCATGCCGACGGTAATGCTGTAGCCAAAAGTATGAATACATCCACTTTTCGCAAAGCCTAAGGAAGTGATCAATACGCTATTCGACAAAAGAAGTTCATGAATCAGGTAAACAACGTTCATCAACTAAATCCTAGGATCTCCAATGACTAACCAATCCGTTCATATCTCAATGTCAATTTATGCGTTCATCACTTATGTTCCTCCTACCTTTCACATTTTCGACACGAGATGAGGATACATTCGCAACAAAATCATGCCATTCTAATCTTACTGCAGAACTCAAATGGAATTCGCAACAACAACAAAAATCACCATTTATCTAAGATTATGGAAGCTTAGTGAACAAAAGACTAATAAACAATTACTCCGTATATACCAATGAATGGTGTGAATTACACTAATTATCAAGAAAACATCGAAAAATTAAAGAGGAACAATAAGTAAATAGAAGAAATTAGGGTTTAGAGATAAAGAGAAAAGGCTCACTAGGTGGGAAGAACGAAGCCCTAGGATAGACCTCCGAGCTAATATGGCCGCCATTTTCGAAGCAAATTAACGGAAACGGTGTCGTTTCACCGATCAATTTTAGGTATGATCGAACTTTCCTCTCTCCTGATTGAAGATGAAGGTGGTAAGAACTCAGAACAAATCAGTGAATGACGACGATGATTATCACCCTCCCAGCTACTTGGAGTTTGAACTGCGCGTTTTAGCCCAATAATGTCTCCTACGCTGCGTTTAATGAGTATTTTTATTTAATTTTAAGACCCGTTTTGTAAACGGCCAGAGCAAAATTTTAATACTCCTGAATATAACCTTGACCGTCAGTGGTGAAACACTATCAAATAAAATTAGCAGAATTATGAAATGATGTTTGATAATTAGCACATTACTCGTATAAGACTCGGAACATTTAGGTTGGATAACATTTATCTTCGGATCACTATGAACTGTGAGAAATGTAGTATCACGGTATTACTCCTGGCGATGGTATTGCAAGTGAGCTTGAAATCCCAGAAAGTGAAATCAAAGTATAAGACCAGCCTAAAATGGTAGAACAGTTGAGAACCTACTGTATCATTTGGTATGTACACTGTCCAAAGATTCATACATTAACACATTTTGTACACCTGCTAATTTTGAACACCGTCACCGTGGGAACTAACTATTTGAATTCTCAAGTACTATCATACACATAAAGATTGTTCTTCATCAGAAAGACTAGTTTCGAGATCATCATCGTAACTTATATCAGTTTCGATCTGGTTTTCAATCTCAACATCATTTTCTACATCCTGCATGTATGGACTGGAAATGCCTGTTTCAAATGCCTGTCGTTTTTCAATGGCAACCTGAACTCGCTGCTGGAAATCTTCGTCTGAAGTAGCTAACATATACCGCAGTTTGAAGTTCAACCGGTTCTCCACCAGCACCTTGTGCCTTGGTATGATTTTGTCTTCCAGAGAGTAGCTTAAATACCTGCATGCAGTTGTAATGCAATCTAGTTACCCAACTGGCACCTCACAAAAATATGGGAGTGTTCTGCCAAGGTCTTTGAAGAGCTCACCTTGGAAATTCAATAAGATCCTGCAAAGGGCGGACCATGATCCTCCGTAGGTAGCGATACTTGGGACGGAGACCTTCTGTGTTGTAACGTAGAAGCATTGGAAAATCTGCAATCATGTCACCTAACTGATGATGTCTGATCCCAAGGGACAAAAAATATTTCACATTCCCATCCAGCTTGTTTGCAACGCTGCATCCTAGTAGTTCAGGTGCCGATGCAACTACTTTTGCAATATTTTTCCGAGCGACTCCAGCATTTATCAATAAAAACACAACCTGGAAACAAAGTAGTAAAAAAGTTAGACTTAACAGTGGCCTCAGATTTACCCATTTACTACTTTTGAATCTTATTTTAAGCATGCTATGTCTAAAGGGAAGTGTGGAAGAATCCATCAAAAATACATAGCACTCGTATATTATTTGATGTATGTAAGGAAATGTAGCCTGAGTGTACATAGCCTATCTATGAATAATCAAGCAACGGCTCCTCATAGGAGTCATGTATCATCTTTCCTTTTCAATAACAGACGCATGAAAAAGGTTCCAATTTTTAATCATGGAAATCTCAGACGCATGTTCCCCAACTATCTAAGGTTGATAATAGGTAAAACACATCAACATTACCCAACGCGGAAATGCATCCCGCTTATGGCGAGGTAGGAGTCAAACACACATAGTTCATGTATTGGCATAGCATAGTGCACAGATGACGAACTGATAACTGATGGAAATAAAGTAACATATTGAGCAAAAAAAAGGAACAAACCACAGGACGAATTTTCTTGTATAAACTGTATGTCAGCAACGCCGGAAACTTGACAAGCATGCGACCAACGGCCTCTTCTTTTATACCCATGTCCAGCAGAAATTGTACCTAGAAAAAGATGTAAGACCTTGTTAAATCACTTTATGGAAGCTACAAGACAGTAACTGCATAACATACTTTAAAGAAGTGCATACAATCGTGATATGGATGTAAATGGATGGCACTGAACATATAAAAGAGAAATTACTACCTTTGGAACAATAGTCGCTTCCAGGTCCACGCAGAACACCACTGGTTTGACAACAAGAATTCTTCTCACGCCATCTTTATTAACTCCAAGATAGTAGAAGAACTTGAGAAGGGGTTTAAATCGCTCCTCAATGCCACAGGCCATTAGTTGAGGCTTAAAAGCCAGAAGTCTTCCAACATCTTCATTATTTAATCCAAAATCCTTCAGATAGTTTACCTAAAACCATGACCCTCTTATCACTTTCTGCATAGGATATTGTAGTTCATTACTGTTTCTTGGAAAATAACGTTTCATAGCTAATAGCGTAAATGTTCATGCAACATGATGCTATTTCTACTCCTTTAGTCCTTTTGTAACTTATACGGAGTATACAGTGAGGGATACACATGGCAGAAAGCAAAATCTGAAGTGAATGATCTTCATATAGTCATATTATGAGGGTGGCTCATATAGTCATATCCTAACACAGTGGAGTATAATACTCCGTAGAAATTGCACGTAAAATGCTATACAATTATTTTTATTCCTCGAATTCAATGGAACATAACTTTTGGGTCATAAAATTTAAAAGAACATTAGCATACCTTCTGTTTCATTTCGTCTAAAGTAAAATAGCCAAGCACTTTGGGATAATCATACACCATTGTGCCAAAATCATGTTTATTCATGCCCATATCTGTGTAAAAACTGACACGAGTTTTCAACTCTTTCATGTCAAAAGCTAATATTTCTGCACATCTGCTTATTACATAGCCCATCCAATCCCTTCGCACGCCTTCGCTCTCAAGATATGAGACAATTTCATCCAGTTCTTCAATGCTACGTCTAACAATGGTCTCCCCTACCCTCATGAACACAATTCCAATACACCTTCCGTTCACATGGACTGATTTTAGCCATTCTGCAAGCTCCATTATCGATCCTATATTTCCCTTGGATACGGATATGAGCGTCGCTATCTGAGGGTATGATAAAGAATTGTGTTTCAACCACCTACAAAACATTAAAAGAACGACTTAGCCCTCTCACAAAGATGCAATCTTCAGGAATTATACATCCATGATGCAATGATGAGTGATCCCCCCCCTCTCCCCCTCCCAGTTGAACTTATCCTTCAAGTTTTCGCATACATTGGGCCACTAGTCACTGAATTTCAAGCTCAACTGCTAAGCTCAACAGATTAGCGGCTGGAACAAGTTATTTATCGAAATCACAGCATAGTAGACAACTGAATACAGCAATCATCACATAAAAGACAACTGAAAACACAATTGATTCCATCATTCATCTATAACAACAACACTCCAGCAGCACCTCAAGGTTACCGGCACCGAAGCCTTACCCCAACGTCAGGAATCAGCCCGATAACCCAAAATGAAATTTGGGTCGAGAATAAACTATCAAGAGTACAAAAACACACAATTAAAAGAGTACGGGGAAAATCTAATATTCATGTTAGCATCTTGTCTATGAAGCACTTGTACTCATACCATACTTACATTTGCAACACCATCAGCGGGAAACACGATAAAGGACTTATTCTTTCCGCCTCCCAACCCAAAAAAGGGTAACAGTTCAACAATTTGCACCCGTTAAAATACATATTTCAACATAGCCAAGCATATGAGAGGGGTGAACTTGAAATAGAAAACCACAAGATAGACTATCATCACAAAACCCTCACATGTGGCTGATTATATACTCTGTTCGGCTCAATTGTTTACCTATTTCACTTTGGCATGTATCAATCATTTACGTTTCTCTTTTGGGAATGAATTCAATTATTCAATGGTAAATCCAATCACAATATAATACGAGTAGCTACAAATGGTGTCTTCCAATTTCCTGTTCATTATCTCCGAAGCAAAGACAAACAAATAACGGGACAGACCGGACAGCTGAGCATATAATACACAACATAAGATCACCAAAAATGAATGAGCTAGAAAAAGAGCAGTAGATTCAACCTTATAAAAGGAACAACATTAGACTCATGAACGAAATTCCGAGCACGAGCATTAAAGGAAAGCCTCGAAAATTCGGGGTCTTTCTTCATGGCAGAAGCCTTAATCATGACCAAATCAAGAAACCCACCGATTTTCCTACCCAAATTAGTAGCATAAGTAATCCCAAACTTACCCTTCCTAACCATAACCTCAACGAAGATTTCCAACACCACTTTCCTCCTAATTTCAACAGCCCTAATCAACATCTCCTCGTCATCCTCACCTTCTCTCAAAAGGGTACTCAGGGGAGGGGTAGAAGGGTCATTTCCATGGGGCGGTCGAGTGTAAATCGACCCAGGGAACTGAGGTGGGCGTCTTCTGACTAAGGAGAGGTGCAAGATTGCAGCCTTTTCTTGGTCGGAGAGTGAAACGGCGTCGTTTGGGGGTTGAGTGGGGTTTAGGAGGAGGAGGGAGGAGGATTTGGAGTTGTGGGTACGGAGGAATATGGAATTAGGGTTAGTGTGAGAGGTGGTTGATTTGGGGATTTGGGGAAGGGGTTGGAGAGAGCAGGAGAGGAAGGGTTTGGAGTGGGGGAAGTGGTGGTGGGATAAGGCGGGGATGTGGTGGTGGTGGTGGTGGCTGAGCATTTTGTTTCGTTTGTTCTGGTGATGTGTTGCATCAGCGCCTAACTAATTAACTAACTAACCTCTCCCACATTAATATACTCCCTCCGTTTTTCACCTTAAAAGTGGCACATTTCTTAAGAAAAATAATAAAATAAGTAAGAGTAGAGAGGGAGTAAAGTAAGTGGATCACCTAAGTAAGAGAGAAGTGTGATAGACGTTTTTATGATTTCTTCCACCTTAAAAGTGGCACATTTCTTAAGAAAAACAATAAAATAAGTAAGAGTAGAGGGGGAGTAAAGTAAGTGGATCACCTAATTAAGAGAGAAGTGTGATAGAAAAAAAGGAAAGTGGAAGAAATCAAAGAAATGGTTGAAAAAGTAAATGTGGAAGATATCAATGAAACAGAGGGAGTATCTCTTCTTTGCTGATATGAGGACGTATGGAGTAATTGTTTTTTCAATCATCCCAATAAATCGGTGACGAATCAAATAACATCACATCGTTAGATAATGTTAGAGGGGACCAGTTCAAATTGCCATGGATATACTCGTAACAAACCAGAATTAGTCTTACCTATAAGTAAGGTGTCAATGAGATGAGACAACTCGAGCGTGGCTCGTGCTCAGCTCGACAGCTTAACGAAGCAAGCTGAGCAATGCACGACTCGGCTCGAGATAATGTGATTATTTAATACCGGTATTTTGCTCTTATTCAAAAATATTACAGAACTTAGTAACAATAATTTCATAGTTTTTTCACAACATAAAATGTTCTCGTTGATTTGCCTAATATATCTCGTACGGAGTATATGTTTTTGGATCCAAATTATTAATAAAAACACATCCGTAAATTTTAATAGTGATATACTTCTCTCATCCATTTAGACGTACGTAAAGAATTGAATGGATGGGAGAAAGTATAAGTTGAACCTAGATTCAAACTCACGAGCACAAATTTTTCAAACTTCTTACGGAGTATTATGGTTGGGGGATGATCGAACAGTTTTTGGAGAATTGAATAGTTGACTGTTAAGCTTGGGGAATGATGGAACAGTTTTTGGGGAATTGAATAAGAAACTCGTTAAATGTAGCTACTTTTTAGAAAGCATAACTACTGCCTGTAATTTGAATGCTAAGTACTCCTTATAAATGTTAAGGCCACAATATTTCTCCTTCCATCATTCCATCTTACGACGTTGTGTAACTTTGAAAAATGTCTCATGTAAACTACCCTTGCATCCCTGAAGACATATGGTTCATGATTTTGCAACAGCTTCCGGTGAAAACCTTGGGCAGATGTCGTTGCGTTTGCAAGTCCTGGGACTCCCTTGTCGTTTCCCCATCTTTTATGGCTGCCCACCTTAAGAGCTACACACAAAATGAGGCCAACTCCTTACTACTCTTCAGAGAAATGTCTCCTAAATTTGATCTATATGAGCAGTATCGTCTCTTTAGTTATCCAACTGATACAAATGCCGGAAATAATAATAATAATAATATCTTCGCCGAAGCGTACCACACTTCAGTCTGCCCTTTCGAGACAGACATGTTTCATGAATTCACTACATTTGTGGGCTCTATCCATGGTTTATTGTGCCTCTCTGAAATGGTTCATGCTGGGTGCCGGATCATGATATGGAATCCCTTCCTTCGTAAATACATATACCTTCCTCAGTCCGTGACGGATACGTTTGGCTTGGCTTACCCGGCCTCTGCCTTGGGGTTCGGTTACCATGCTACAAAGAATGATCACAGGGTGGTCAAAATGAGTCAGTTTATGAGTAAAGACGGATCAACGGAACCCAATTTGTTTGTCGAGGTCTATTCGGTTAAGGAACGGGAATGGAGGACAATATGTGCTTCTTCCCGAACCCACTGTATCATCGACATTTTCTCTTCTTCACATTGCTATCTTAATGGGTCTATTCACTGGCTCATTTGGGCGGTTCCTAATAAGTTGCTCGGCAAATCCTTGATCTTGTTTGATGTCGAGGAAGAAAAATTTGGGCAGCTGGATTTGCCAGATGCCCTTATAAACGCCAGGGACGCCGCTAAATGTGAATGCTGCATCTTCGAATATCAAAGCAAGTTATCGATCTCGTGTTGCCAGTACGACTCTGAGGCTTCCGCCACAACGAGCTGTCAAATTTGGGTTAAAGAGGAATATTATGTGGAGAGCTCTTGGTGCAAAGTCTTGGATATTGTATTAGATGGATATTTGCCTACAAATTCGGTCAAGTATTTGGGGAGGAATGGTAATAATGTATTCGGGTTTTATAAGGTTGGGGGCGAAAAGCTCGTGGTGTATGATCCTAAAACTGGACAAACAGAAGAGCTTGATCTGTTTCATGATGACCCTACTGTGTTCGATGCTTATACAGAGAGTCTCGCATTGCTCGACCAACGGACTGATGTTTATACCGATTATGAACTCCCAAGGTACACCCCAAATAAATTGATACTAATGCACTTTCTATATGCGTTTTATGCTAGCTTTAGGAAGTCTAGCCTTAAACAAAATGTCATCATATGAAAGAAAACTACTCCGTATGTATTAATACGTTGATTTCTATTTTGTAATATCTTATGCAGGCTTCGTCCGAAGTACCTAAGTTTGTTAAAGAGATTACTAGATTAAGCCGTGAATTTGAAGTTCATACGGTATATCCTTCTAAGAGATTAGCTCACGTGGGTCGAAGAGATGGTACATTTTTCGAGATTTTAAAGGCAAGTGTAGTAGTTAAGCTAATTGCTAGTTTGCTACTAACTTGACTTTGTCACCCCACTTTTTATGTCACAGTAGTTGCAATATGCAAAATTTTCCAATGGTTTAGCTAGTTTATTTGTAACTTATCTAGACCCACAATGGCCTAGATTATTTTCCTATCGATTGATTTCTCCTTATGGGTCCATTCAAGCTACTACTTCATGGAGCAACTAGCTAGCATAAAATCTTTGTGGCTCTATTAAGCAAGCTTTCTCGGCTACAAGATTCCCATTCAAGGTGTAAAAGTTTCTCATGCTTATGTTGGATAGGTGATCATCATAATACGGAGTAGCACATTAATTAAAGTTGTTGTCTCTTCTAATAGAAGTTGACAGGTTTATTATTATTGATCATTTGTTCGTGTTTCTCACTACTCCCTTCCCTCCAAACAATTTGACATAGGATTTTTCATCAAAATTAAGAAAAGAGATAAAAGTAATGGTATTATTGGTAAATCAAATGGTGTTATGGGTCCACCAAATTTAAAGTAAGAAAAAAGTAGTGGCATTTTGTGTAAATAGAGGAATGATATGAGGATGATAAGGTAAAGTCTTTTGCTAAAAGGGGAATGTAAAGAATTGATTGGATTGTCCATTTATAGTAAGTGTAAAGAATTGAATGGATGTGAGGGAGTATATTATAATGACATTATATTTATAGTACCTTGAAAATCTAAACATAATCTTAATATCTTTCCATATGGCTAAAGTAAACTCCGTATAAATTATTTTATACGATTGATATTATTATGATTACGGTATATTGTAAAACTAGTGCAAAACTCGTGCCTACGCACAGTTTTTTAGTTTATTTTTGTTTATGCAAAGAGGTTAGTGACTTTGGCAAAATTATATTTGACGTTAATGTGATAAATAATGATGGCCTATTGGCCTGAGTGCTAAATTTTTGAGTTTATAAGAACGTAAGAGAATTATTATTAGTGAACAATGATATATAAAGCTATTAGATGAAAGTACACTTGTGAAAAATGGAAGGGGAAGATGTATTAGATGAGATATAAAGCTATTAGATGAGCTCGAAAAGGCTACACTTACACGCGGTGTATGAAATTTTTATATACAACGAACCATATTGTAGACACCCACATTTTGACCGCCAGGTGTCTATAGCAGTTTCCGACAAACACCCGATGATGATCGGACGCAAACGTGCTTTAAATACTCAGAAACGGGCTCAAAATCATTGGCATTTGGCTTGGGCTCATTATGGAGTACATATCTCACAAAACCGACCTCAAAATCAGGCCCAGTGGGTCGTTTCGAGTCAAATAAGACTAATTTGGGTCGATTCTGACACCGGGGTAAAACCGTCTTTTTACGACCGAGTCAAAACCCGTCAAAATTATTTCCGAGGCACGTGAGTCAGCCGTGACACCTCACACGGCTGATTCGAACTCTAATCCTATGAAAAATCAGCTACATAAAATATTAAACAAATCCGTTTAAGGATGGAATTCGATCTCAAGTAGGAATCCTATCCGAAAACCGATTCAGACACCCGACCGAGTGCAAACACTCGGCCGAACAGCATATTCCAGCCGTGTTCCCTTTCTTCCTTGACAAGAAAGCGGAATTCTCATGCCTTACAGCTTCCTATATTTCCTATCTCTAGCGGTAGTTCAAACTCTCCTAGCCAAGGTCGGGAATTCCCTATAAATAGCCCCTTGCACACATACTTTTACAAATCAATTATTCATTATCTATCAAACACACATCGACATTCATCAAAAATCAGAAATCAATCAATTAACATCTACATTCATTCGTTATCAATCATCAATCATCTACAACATCAATTATTCCCATACACACACATAAAATTTAGCATCGAGAAACCGATATTACAAACCCGAAGGAAACCGGCCCGATACCCGACACCCTTCACACGTCACGCCCAAACCGAGGCACCATAACTCACCGACATCTACTCGACGCTCTTGTGCCCAAGCCACGTCCCGACGAGCCCCGATCCGAGTAAACAGAAGCATGTAGGTTGAGGGTGTACCAAACCCGATTTCTCCTTCTTCTTCTCTTCTCTCCCTCCGCGTCATCTTTTTTTATTACGGGTCGTGTGTCGTCCTTTGTACGGGTCGTTCGTCGTTTTTCTTATTTTCTAACATCGATATTATCAAAAACTATTTTTATACATTCTTAACAATATGATATCAACTCTATAGTTGAATATCGTATTAAAGAATTAAATTTAATCTCGACGATGTTAAAATCGTTACATCTTTTTCAAACCTTTTTTTTTTTTTACAAAACCTTTTTTATTCATTCCGAATATTCGATATCGATTTCATAATCGAATATCGAATACGACGAATATCGAAAACATAAATCGAGTATAAATTAATTCATATTTTGTACGCGATTTATCAAAATTAGCAATTTCGAACAAAAAATAAAAACCGGACAGACCCGCACGCGAGTCGCGCCATGCCCAGGCGACTCGCGCACGGGCCTGAAATCCGAGACGTTTTTTTAGATTTTTCGTTCGTTTTATTTTATTTATTCTACGAAACGATTTCAAAATTTACATCTTTTTTAAAACTATTCCGAATATTTGATATTGATTTCGTAGTCAACTATTAAATATAACGAATATCGAAAATATTAGATCGAGTGCGAATTATGCGATATTCATACGCGATTTAATAAAAACATCGAGCTTTCGAAAACCGTCTTCAAAAACAGACCGACACGCGACTCGCCGGCATCCCGGGCGAGCCGCGCGGCCGGCTGCCTCGACGCCCCTTTTTCTCGTTTTTTTATTATTTTTCGAACTTCGTTTTTTATACAAAACATCGTTTTTAGCGATATTTTTCAGATTTCGATTAATATTTATTTTCTCGATCTCGTATATTTATTTATTTGCTATATTATTATTTACAAATTGATACTAACTCGTTTGTTCATCTTTTGTAGCAAATTCATCTTTATTTCATTGTTTGTTTTATTATACTAAAACGAACTTCACATGCTAAATTCAACTTTGACGTTAAATTTTTCATGCATTAAACCGACTTAGCAACCCGTTCAATTCCTCGCATGTTTAGGAAAACAATGTTTGCATATCATTCATCGTATTACTAACGCGTGTATTAAAACATCATTCGATATCCTAGTAGAGGCCGCTAATGTGCGGGCGGGGTTGGGTGTTCTTAGTGAACTTCCCAACACGTACCCTCACCCCTTACTCAGAACCGTGGTTTCCGGATGTCCGAATCCATTGGCAACGAGAGTCATTCAATATACGATTAACCGCTCAAGTCGGCATCTATATCGATATGCAAATGGACGAGCCCAATAAACTCTGACATCGGAAATGGGCCGTATTTTGTATACGGCCCACTACGACATAGAGTGGGCTCGAACGGTTCCGAATAACCATAAAATTCGGTGGCGACTCCGACTTCGATTTAAATTTCCATTTGACCATCTCATGGAGATTCATTCGCCTCCCCAAACCCGCGCGTGGCCGCGTCGGGGTGGACCTATGTCATGTCCACAATTTGGCGACTCCGCTGGGGATAAGCTGATACGTTACTGACCTTCAGCATCCTCAGGGTGAGACTCGAATAGAAATCGTTTGACTAGTACAATACGCGTTTTAGTTTTACGGTTCATGCATAACCCCATATTTTCCCGGGCCGGTACTGGTGACCGACGTCCCACTATACTATCGATGTAGTCCAAATTGGATATGTCGAAGGTGTCCATTAGTCGATTCGTATGGGTTTTACGGCATGTTCTAAGCTCAACTCGACTTAGGAAGTCCGCCCCGATTCTCGATAGGCTGTGTACACTGGTATAGACCCTTTCAGACTGACCGAGACTTAGAATTAGAGCATACATGGCGTCGTTATACTGTTTCCATGACTACGTGCTACCTGATTTACAAGTCTTTTTTTTTTCAAAAACCGTCTTTTTTCAAAATAGCATCCTTTTCAAAATATCCAATTTTCAAAACCCGGGACATATACCGAATTTAGGATCCACGATTTTACTCAAAATAGCCTATTTTTAGCCGGTATTATGCCCGTTTCAAAACTCGAAAATATTTTCGAACTTTTTCAAACCCGTCATCCGGCCCACCTTTTCCGTTTTTTTTTTTCGAAAAAGGCCGGACTCCTCTCCCGATTTTACTCGGGCTTTCAAAAATCAATTTTGCAAACTCCCTCTTCTTAGGACTTCCCGTATTTAGCAGTGTCGGGTCGTGTTATAAGTCATAGAGTCTTCTAGCGTCGAAACTCCGTCGATCTTATATCACGGATTTCCTCCCTATCCCGGTCCGCCTTATTATACTAAGGCAAGACCCACCTACATAGGACATACTCCTACAAGGGTTGACCCGTCTGCACAATCGAGTCCAAAAGTCTGGGGAATGTCTCACGTGAACCTCCTTTTGAACAGGGCCCAACCCACACGGCTGGATCCTAAAGGACGCCCACCTTTCACAAGTCACCCGTCTAAGTGTCTTTTCCGAGTCAACCTTTTACAAGGCATAGCCCTATAACAAAAGGTTCGTGACCCTTACGTCTAAGGGTCACTCGTCTGACACTCGAGTCTTAACCAAATTTTCGATCCCACTTGGGGGCTACTCTTCATCAGAGCGGTCAATCACGGTTGCTCTAAGGGTCATGTCTTACACGTGTCTCACATACCCCACTTTTGAGTCACCTAGATGTCGCACCGTCTGAGCCCTACCAAAGTCTTTAGTCTCACTCGGGGGTTATCTTCCACCCGAGCAGTCAACCACGGTCACCTTAAGGGGTACCTTACGTCCATCTTGCACCGGCGTCCTTACGATGCCTTCTTCGAGTCGTACCTATGCTACGAATACTCGAGTCACCTAGGTTTAGGTCGCCATGATTGGTCCGAGCACGCGGTGCGGTCAAACACGGTCGCCCCATTTTTTGGACTCACCCTCATGATCAAGTCCAAGTCAGGGTCGTTACCTCGTCCAGGTCAACGTTCGAGTATCCCGATCCAAGAATCCTAGTCATTCCAGTCACCCCGGGTCGCGTCTAGTTTGACTCCCTCTCTTGCATTTGCGCAAAACCAAGTTTAGGCGAGTCGTGGCACCTGTCGAAGACCTTACCAAAAAAACAACCAACCGAGCATCCGAAAGTCCGAATTGGATTCGAGTCTAAGTTTGAGTCCGAGTCTAGGATACCCTACATCCTCATTTCCAAATCAGAGTCAGAGTGTTTTGCATTCTGTCCTCCTTTTCAAAATTCAATAAAATCAGCTTTTTTATTGTTCATATATACTTTCCTTATGTGTTTCCGAGAACATGATGAACACCGTCATACACTGTGAGCACATGCACGTGACTATTACAGGCACATCTATAACGACTGCAGGAAACTGAACCCGTATTTTCCTTTACCTGTTCCATGTCCGGTATAGAATAGCCACATGACTACCCGTAGCAGGAGCGGTATCGAATCCAATGACGAATCTAGGTAGTCTCCTAGTTTGGGTTCAAGACGGGAGGCAAGCCCATTTCCCACAATAAACACCCATCCAATAAGACTACCAATCCCTACCTTAGGTGTTAGTCTGACCAACGGGAAAAACAAAAAAACTGGAAAAAAAAAAATCAAAAGTCCAAGGAAAAAAGCAAAAGGCCAAAACAAAAAAGCAGGCCATCATCAAAAAAGAGCATCCACGACCAGAACGGTCAACACAAATGAAGATCCCATGACCGGGGCTAAGAGGTCAACCAACAAAAAATATTCAAATGCCCATGACCGTGGTCAACGGTCCACTCAAGATCAATACTCATACCATCCAATAAGGGAGAAACAATCAAGCTGGTCAACTAACACCACATTTAGCCTTCCCACATTACAACCCTCAAGACCTTTCCGAGACCCAGGCTAAAGACAGCCCGGAATTTTGAGGATTCAAGCTCCATAGGATACCCCTAACCATTAGGGCCAGACATGGAAACCAGATCCCGCATCATCAAACATATCCCGATCAAAGTTCGAGCCATTTTACTCGACTTCCCCTTTACATAACAAAATTCACAATCACCATATGCAAACCCGAGATCAAAACTCGTCAAAGACCCGAGAGCAAAACTCGTCAAATCCCTTACCTAATCATACACAATCCCGAGAGCAAAACTCGTCAAATCCCCGAGAGCAAAACTCGTTAAAATCCCCGAGAGCAAAACTCGTTAAAATCCCCGAGAGCAGAACTCGTTAAAATTCCATCCCAATTCTTCTCATTCAAACCAGTTACCAACCCCAAACACGGGAATTCAACTTGTAGTCAGCATAGAACATGCCTAAATAGTTCACACCACCTCTGGGGGCTACCCCGGAAAACGCTCACGGTCACAGGATCAATATCCTAACCATTCTAGCCCTTTGATCAAGACATCATTGGGAATGCACCTAGCCTACACCATTGCTATGGCTAGTTACACACAAAGTCCTATTAGACTAGGCAGCATAATATATCTTTCAACACTGAACTACGGCATGGTTTGATTTCACTATACGTGAATACGTAGGCAGCCTTTCAACAGAGGCACAACCACCCACATTGACACACATTCAAAAAGCGCCATCATTCCGGTCACGACACCGTCATGTTCTCAACAGCTAGCTTTGTTGTCCTGGGGGCTTCTCTTAGGCAGAAAACCTCCATCCACTCACAAAATCCATATAAATTCAAAAAATCTAGCCTCCTTTCTGTAGTGTGTCATAGTACTCGAATCAGTCGAAGACAAGAATCTGTCAGGACTCGGGGCAATACCCACTTTGGAAATGTACCCAAAAATAAAAATCCAGAAGAGCACTAGACTACGGCATTGCAACTGCTAAAAGTCCTGTCATGCCAAAACAGTCTCATTACAGACTATTGCAATCCCCCCATAGCACATCCGTCCCATTCCGAGGATTCGACCATGTTGCCACTCGCCTAGGCTACGGAATAGCGCAACTTAAGAGTCTTGTTAGGTGGCCCACCCCCCTACCGAGTCACGGTCCAACCCCTCGAGAGTCCAGTCGTGTCTGTCAACTCGTCCGGTCACGCCCAGCGTCGAGTCTGTCGATAGGTCTCTCCCTTCAATTCTCATTTTTTTAAAATCTGCAAAACTTAGCCATTTGAGAAAACCCTTTTCGACAAGGTCAAATTTCGGTCTATTTAAATTGCAAATTTCTTTTCTACCCATTTCAGTTTTGAAAACCTATTTCCTAGCACGTGAGTTGTTTTCAGGACCTCGATTTCAAAACTAAGCAAAAATCATTTTTATTCCCCAGCGCGAGTCATATTTGTTTCACCTACATGTTGCTTGCAAAATTTTATGTAACTTATACAGGTACAATTCAAGACCGCGCAATTCACATAACTCCCCCAGCGGCATAGACTTATACGACAAGTCCGATTCCCCACGGAGTTATCATCATCAACTCAGGTACATTTCTAGTCTCCGGCCGGCGGGCCCTTTACGCAGGTCTAATGGACCTTAAACGACCCGACCGGAAGTCTGCCAGGTCTTAATCTTTGATTGGCCTGGTAGCTACTCTGACTTTCGCCTTGTCCAAGCCTCAGTCAGAGTGGGGGCTCTGTAGACACCCACATTTTGACCGCCAGGTGTCTATAGCAGTTTCCGACAAACACCCGATGATGATCGGACGCAAACGTGCTTTAAATACTCAGAAACGGGCTCAAAATCATTGGCATTTGGCTTGGGCTCATTATGGAGTACATATCTCACAAAACCGACCTCAAAATCAGGCCCAGTGGGTCGTTTCGAGTCAAATAAGACTAATTTGGGTCGATTCTGACACCAGGGGTAAAACCGTCTTTTTACGACCGAGTCAAAACCCGTCAAAATTATTTCCGAGGCACGTGAGTCAGCCGTGACACCTCACACGGCTGATTCGAACTCTAATCCTATGAAAAATCAGCTACATAAAATATTAAACAAATCCGTTTAAGGATGGAATTCGATCTCAAGTAGGAATCCTATCCGAAAACCGATTCAGACACCCGACCGAGTGCAAACACTCGGCCGAACAGCATATTCCAGCCGTGTTCCCTTTCTTCCTTGACAAGAAAGCGGAATTCTCATGCCTTACAGCTTCCTATATTTCCTATCTCTAGCGGTAGTTCAAACTCTCCTAGCCAAGGTCGGGAATTCCCTATAAATAGCCCCTTGCACACATACTTTTACAAATCAATTATTCATTATCTATCAAACACACATCGACATTCATCAAAAATCAGAAATCAATCAATTAACATCTACATTCATTCGTTATCAATCATCAATCATCTACAACATCAATTATTCCCATACACACACATAAAATTTAGCATCGAGAAACCGATATTACAAACCCGAAGGAAACCGGCCCGATACCCGACACCCTTCACACGTCACGCCCAAACCGAGGCACCATAACTCACCGACATCTACTCGACGCTCTTGTGCCCAAGCCACGTCCCGACGAGCCCCGATCCGAGTAAACAGAAGCATGTAGGTTGAGGGTGTACCAAACCCGATTTCTCCTTCTTCTTCTCTTCTCTCCCTCCGCGTCATCTTTTTTTATTACGGGTCGTGTGTCGTCCTTTGTACGGGTCGTTCGTCGTTTTTCTTATTTTCTAACATCGATATTATCAAAAACTATTTTTATACATTCTTAACAATATGATATCAACTCTATAGTTGAATATCGTATTAAAGAATTAAATTTAATCTCGACGATGTTAAAATCGTTACATCTTTTTCAAACCTTTTTTTTTTTTTACAAAACCTTTTTTATTCATTCCGAATATTCGATATCGATTTCATAATCGAATATCGAATACGACGAATATCGAAAACATAAATCGAGTATAAATTAATTCATATTTTGTACGCGATTTATCAAAATTAGCAATTTCGAACAAAAAATAAAAACCGGACAGACCCGCACGCGAGTCGCGCCATGCCCAGGCGACTCGCGCACGGGCCTGAAATCCGAGACGTTTTTTTAGATTTTTCGTTCGTTTTATTTTATTTATTCTACGAAACGATTTCAAAATTTACATCTTTTTTAAAACTATTCCGAATATTTGATATTGATTTCGTAGTCAACTATTAAATATAACGAATATCGAAAATATTAGATCGAGTGCGAATTATGCGATATTCATACGCGATTTAATAAAAACATCGAGCTTTCGAAAACCGTCTTCAAAAACAGACCGACACGCGACTCGCCGGCATCCCGGGCGAGCCGCGCGGCCGGCTGCCTCGACGCCCCTTTTTCTCGTTTTTTTATTATTTTTCGAACTTCGTTTTTTATACAAAACATCGTTTTTAGCGATATTTTTCAGATTTCGATTAATATTTATTTTCTCGATCTCGTATATTTATTTATTTGCTATATTATTATTTACAAATTGATACTAACTCGTTTGTTCATCTTTTGTAGCAAATTCATCTTTATTTCATTGTTTGTTTTATTATACTAAAACGAACTTCACATGCTAAATTCAACTTTGACGTTAAATTTTTCATGCATTAAACCGACTTAGCAACCCGTTCAATTCCTCGCATGTTTAGGAAAACAATGTTTGCATATCATTCATCGTATTACTAACGCGCGTATTAAAACATCATTCGATATCCTAGTAGAGGCCGCTAATGTGCGGGCGGGGTTGGGTGTTCTTAGTGAACTTCCCAACACGTACCCTCACCCCTTACTCAGAACCGTGGTTTCCGGATGTCCGAATCCATTGGCAACGAGAGTCATTCAATGTACGATTAACCGCTCAAGTCGGCATCTATATCGATATGCAAAGGGACGAGCCCAATAAACTCTGACATCGGAAATGGGCCGTATTTTGTATACGGCCCACTACGACATAGAGTGGGCTCGAACGGTTCCGAATAACCATAAAATTCGGTGGCGACTCCGACTTCGATTTAAATTTCCATTTGACCATCTCATGGAGATTCATTCGCCTCCCCAAACCCGCGCGTGGCCGCGTCGGGGTGGACCTATGTCATGTCCACACATATCATGTCACGTGTCAAAATTAAGGTGATTAGTATAGGGTTAGGTTAGTAATTTTGTATCTTTCGTTAATTGTTAACCTTAGTGTGGTTAACTTGATTTTGGAAACTTTTTTATTTTGTTTTTATTTTTCATTTCTTGAAATATTTATATATTTTCGATTAATTTAAAATGTATCATTATTTAATATGATTACATTTTTGTGTTTTTTTAAATTCTTAATCTATTATTATTATTATTATTATTATTATTATTATTTTTTTTTTTTTTTTATGAATGGGGAATTTTATTGATGAATAAAAAAGCAGGTTACAAAAAATTGGTGGGTAACCGAGATACAATCTGGGCCCCCACCCCCTTAGCTATAGCGAAGCTAAGTCAGGTAAAAATAAAAGGAGCAGCGCGTGCTCCGGCATCCTGTGCTATCGAAAATTTTTGAATTCTCTTAAGTAAGCCGATAGCATCCGCATCCAATTCCCCCAACGAAGAAAAGGAAAAGGGCAAAAACCCATACTCAAGCCCTGAACACAGGTCCCTGTACTTAACGCATTTGCGTCGGGCAGCGTCACCCACAACACGGCCTGGCGCGAAATCAGAGAGCCCGGACTGAGTCAAAGGAGAAGACTCGGTAAGATCTACGCAAACGTCACGCCCCCTGTCCCACGAATAAAGAAGCAAATCTGCAGGATGCAAGGATCTGTCATGATCATCAATCAAGCCAATATCTATCTCCTTCCCAACCGAGACCCCGGAACGGAAACAGATATCCAAAAGAGTGTCACGAACGAGGTTATGTCGGTATTTAATACCGACAACACCCGCGCAAGACACAGCATGGTCCCCAAAAATATCGTCGCCAAAAACCCGAGAGCAGGCAGAACACGGCCCAGGTACAGAAAACAAAGGAATGCCCAACCGATAGCTAAGCACACAACGGTACGTCCGACCGTTCATAGTCTGGCCCAGCCCAGAAATAGGGACAGTGCGGAGCCAATCAGAAGCATGACGACCTTGCTGAGACTTCCACAAGGCAACCTGACGGGAGGTCAAGGAGAAATCCAATTCCGCAGTAGCCACAACCCTCGTGAAATATATATCTGCCAAAGACTTCATAAGTTTAGGGGCAACGATCTCACTTGGATTACACTCAACAGAACCCAAAACCTCCTTAAGCCTACACTAGGCCACATCGAAAGCCGGGCCAGGGGTCAGTATGCCCGCAGCGCGAAGCAGCGTAGCCTGCAAACCCGCAGATTGCAGTCGGGATGCCACAAAAGCATAATGTAGGACATCTCCAGCAGCATACACCCCAAGCCCCCCAAAAGAAAAGGGAAGGGTGGCAAGCCGCCACTGCCAATCCCCAAATCCCGGCCCAGACGCAATAACAACCCGTTCTAAATGGAAACGAAGAGCTGCGTCAAAAGCAAGCTGAACCGACTCAAAAACAGTCGGTGGGCAAGTACGCAAAGTAAAATAAAGTTTGGAGATACCAGTACAGGCCCGGAGCAACAGCAACTCACACTGCGGATCATCAAGCAGAGAGACGGAACCCATAAATAAGCGCGATAGTTCTGGTCACTTTACTCATCACGAGCTCACTGCTGAAATCATGACTCGCACTAACAGGCTCACCAAAGACTTTGACACCACGCATCGGCCTGGCGATAGTAGGGGGGAAGACACCAGGGAGCCTGCTCCTAGGATCTTCCGAAGGCCAAAAAATCTCGGTTTTACTGACATTAAGATGAAATTCCGAACGGGAACCATCGTCCAAAATCAGCTCCAAAACCTTCCCCAAAACCAAGGTATCCCCAACTATGGTGCCATCATCCAAGTACCAAGCCTGCAACCTCAAATCGAAAGAGTCCCGGATCTTACAAACCAAGGGATGTAACACCAAAGAAAAAAGCAGAGGACCCAAAAGGTCACCCTGCTGAACCCCTTGACAAGACCACAGGCTGTGCTCATCATAATATAACCGGGCAAGACTAGAATAACAAAATTCCACCCACCGGGAGAGAACAGGGCAGTGGTAACGAACCTCTCGTAACATGATTTCACGATCAACCATGTTAAAATTATTATTATTATTATTATTATTATTATTATTATTATTATTATTATTATTTTTATAAGGTAAATATATTAAAATAAATAATTAATAATTTAATATTTTTAAAAACAATACTCCGTATATTACTAAACTTATTAAAATTTTCGAAAATGAAATATATTAAAATTTTATTAGTCAACAATGGTGTTTGTTAGAATTTCGTATACATTCTTTTTTTAGGTCTTACTAATTTTCAAAAATAACAAAAATGATTTTCTGAATATTTTCAAAAATAATATATTCATTTTTTAATCCAATAGCATCCTAGATTGAGGTTATAATTATGGAAATATTTAAATGCCTTTTAAAATGTTTTTAATTTGGAATATAATGTTTTTTTTACAAATCTTTTAATTTGTTGAATAATCACTTTAAAATTACGTAAATACCATGAATTAATTTAAAATTTTCAGAAATTTTAATTAATGTTTTTTTAATACAGTAACATTTTTTTACAAATATAAAAAAAATATTAATTATAAATATATGTTCAAATTGTAAAAGATTATACGGAAATATTTAGAAGAAATATAGAGTGGAATGGAAAAAATATTAACTCAGAATATTCTTTATATTTTCACATTGTAATTACTTTAATTAGTTAACTTTTTATATATTTACCTCTTTTAGTATATATTTTCTTGATTTCCTAAGTGAGCTTCAATCATCTCATGATACTAGGGAGACAAATATCAACTAACCTAAATTAGGGGATCATACCAATCCTATTTTACAATAATATACAATATATGAATATATTTATCCAAAATATCAATATATTCTAATAATAATTAGTAATATGTTTAGCAATTATATTATTTATCTTTTCGAAAATTTTAATATATTTTCATTTTCGAAAATTTTAATATGTTTAGTAATATATTATTTTTCGAAAATTTTAATTATTGATTAATTATTTTAATATATTTACCTTATATAATAATAATAATAATAATAATAAACTGAGATCGCTGCCCCTAAACTTATGACGTCTTTGGCAGATATATATTTCACGAGGGTTGTGGCTACTGCGGAATCGGATTTCTCCTTGACCTCCCGTCAGGTTGCCTTATGGAAGTTGTGGACATGACATAGGTTCACCCCGACGCGACCACGCGCGGGTTTGGGGAGGCGAATGAATCTCCATATGAGAAGGATCGAATTGAAATTTAGGTCTATGTGGAGTCGCCACCGAATTTTATGGTTATTCGGAACCGTTCGAGCCCACTCTATGTCGTAGTGGGCCGTATACAAAATACGGCCCATTTTCGATGTCAGAGTTTATTGGGCTCGTCCCTTTGCATTTGATACCAATACCGACGTTATCGGATATTGTGTATTGAATGACTCTCGTTCGCCAACGGTTTCGGGCATCCGGAAACCGAGGTTCTGAGTAAGGGGTGAGGGTACGTGTTGGGAAGCCCACAAAGGACACCTAACCCCGCCCGCACATTAGCGGCCTCTACTAAGAACTCGAGTGACTTTCTAATACGCGTGCTAGTAAAACGGGAAAATGATATGCAAAGATTTATTTTCCCTAAACATGCGAATGGAATTGAAAGGGTTTCTAAGTCAATTTAATGCAACTAAAATTAACGTCAAAGTTGTATTTTAGCATGCGGGTTCATTTAGTATAATAAACGAATAATAATTAAATTGACAAAAGAAACAAAAAAACGCGTTAGTAACGATATAACGATATACCGAATAATAACGGTTTGCAAATATTGAATTGAATTGAAAAGATGCAAATATGAGGATGCATGATTTGAAAAGATAGTATACACGTGATTAATTATGCACATGTTGACCTAAGTCGTAAAATACTATCGAGTTTGAAAAATAGAATAATGTACGACTCGTGTTTGAGTCGTTATGAGGCCACTCGATCGAGTGGTCGATGGACTCGATCGAGTGGAACCTAAAAAAACGATTCTGTTTTGTGTCAAAGACCGTACTCGGCCGAGTTATTGACTAACTCGGTTGAGTACATGGCCACTCGACCGAGTCACTGTGAGACTCGATCGAGTGGGTGTTCTGATGAGCATTCTGACCCGATTTTGAGGTGCCACTCGACCGAGTGGGCTAGGCACTCGGTCGAGTGCCCTAGCTCTGTACGAATTAAAATTCGTTTGTAAAAAAAACGTGTTTTATGTCGAAAATCGTTTTAAGTAGGTCGTTGCTATAAAATTAAATTTCCTCCGCGTTTAATAATATCATAATTCTAACGAATTGTTTTGACAATTATTTTAGCCTCAACGAAAATTGCGTTTTGAATTGATTTTATGTGATTTAGGAGAATTGACTATTTGATTAAATAAATAAAATAAAAAACTTGATTCCCTCGACTTCTCCGACATCGAATAAATCCCTAGGGATTGTGATGTCGGATCCGTGTCAACGGGTTTCGACCCTTGTTAAAGATTGATTTGAAAATTGATGGATGCAGCATGGATGATGATAACGAGAAATAATAATGAATTATTGTTTAAGTTAACTCATCTCAATAATCAAATAATCGGGGTATCGGAATAAGCGACCGGCAACGCTGTGTGCAGTACACTTGTATATTCGGGTTTCCTTATTCCGATATCCCTCTCATTCGACACAAATTGATAAGTATTTTAATGTTTTGATGCTAACAATATTACCGATATTATGATGCAATAATGATAACGAGGTAAATAATAATAATAATAATAATAATAATAATAATAACGTAATAATAATAATAATAATAATAAGCATAATAAAAGGAATAAAAAAAAGGAGATGAATAACGAGAGAAAAAGGGAAAAGAGAACGAGGTTTGTCACCCTCAACCTACATGTTCTTGTCTCGGAATAAGGCTCGTAAACGCGGCTATGACACGAGAGTCTTCGAGGTATATGGAGGCTAAGTTGTGGTGGCTCGGGTTCAATTCCTAAAAACTAGGTTTAGGGTTTGCTCTTGTCGGTTTTCCTAGGGTTTTTCTAGGGTTTGTAGAGGATGTAGTGTAGGATTGCTCTTGGGGTGTATTAGGGTTGTAAAGGTTGTGTAAAAAGTTGTGTAAAAGTGTGCATGGGGGGGTGCTTATATAGGCATGGCTAGGGCACCGGTTTAGGGTTACTCGACCGAGTAGGAGGCCAACTCGGTCGAGTGGCCCGTTATGCCAGCCGCCAGGCTCAAAGTCGGCCCACTCGATCGAGTGGATTGGTCACTCGATCGAGTGGCCTAGATGGGTCGCACGGGTCCTGTTTTGGACCTTGACCTCGATTGCTTGATGGGTTTTGTGTTTGACTTGGACTTTTGATGGTTGTATGGTTGTTTTGTGTGTCTCGGAAACGACTTTGACCGGGGTTGACCCAATCGTGAAAAGTCGGTTTTAATTCCGGTGTCGGTTTTGGCCCAAATTAGTCTTGTTTGACTCGGAATGATCCACTGGGCCTGAATTTAAGGTTGATTTTGTGAGATTTGTACTCTATAAGTGTGTTAGCCAGCGATTAATGGATTTGAGCCCGTATCCGAGCGCGTAGAAACATGTTAGCGTCCGATCATCATCGGGTGATTTTTGGAAACTGCCATAGACACCTGACAGTCAAAATGCGGGTGTCTACAGAGCCCCCACTCTGACTGAGGCTTGGACAGGGCGAAAGTCAGAGTAGCTACCAAGTCCGTTAAGACCTGGTAGACTTCCGTTCGGGTCATTTATAGTCCGTTGGACTCGCGTAAAGGGCTCGCCAGCCATACGGCGGAGATCATACCTGTGCTCCGTGGGGACTTTGGGCTTGTTACGTAAGCCCTGGGTGTGCCTGTGTGTTGGCCCATCCCGTGCTATCCCGAAAAAATGCTGTTTGAGAGATTTGATTGGCTTGCATGCCTTGCTGGCGTCGTACCTGTATAAGTTACACAAAATGCATGCAAGACGTACGTAGTAAAAATGACTCGTGCTGGGGAAAACGACCTTTTGAATTTTTGAAAATTTGATATTTTGAAATTTGAAAATTTTGAATTTTTGAAATTTTTGACATCGACTCCTAAAGAAATTAGGAAAGTTCGGGATGATTATTTCCACACTAGTATCGAGACTAGGCTTGTGGCTTGATTCCGTTTGTAATTAGGAAACTTTCCTAAAAGTAGCATGGAAAGGATGTACAAGGCTAATGTTATATATAGCCCCCTTTGCTCTTGATTTTCTTCATAATTCCCATCACAAGAAAGTCTTTTACTTCCCTTAAGGCAAAAAAGAAAGTCTCTTTATTCCTTTTAAGAAATTTATCATGGGAATCGACAGGTTGAGTGCTATGTTGCAGGCGTGGTCCCGTCAGTTTAGGGATGCCGATAGGGTGGTCTTGAACCAGACGGGTATAACTCAGCTGTACCCGTTCCGTCAAATGGTGGTTGATCGTTACTTTTTGGATGCTTGCTTGGCTTACTGGGATGACATATATCATGTCTTTGCTTTCCCTCGGGGCGAGATCTGCCCTTTACCTGAGGAGATCGCAGCTATAGGAGGATGGAACTCGATGCTTCGGCCCGCCGTCCCGTATTCAGTCTATGATCCAAGGAGGAAGCTGAGGGAATTTTTAGGGCTTTCCCATAATGAATTGTCCCGTATGATGGAAGGTGGCAATATTTCTCTGATCGACTTGGCTGAGAAATTCATGAACCCGCACGATGTCCGGGTGAGGTCAGCCCATAGCCGTAGGGCCTTTTCTTTCTGTATGCTCCATGTTTACGCTTTTGAAGGTCACATGGATTGGTTATCTTGCATGGGTAATGTCCGTCTTATAACGGTGGTGGATTTGATGGAGACCGAACATAGTCCGGCTTGGTTAATCATGGGCGAAATCATCCAAGGGTTGGATAGGCGCAAAAGGGATCAGTCCGTTCATCTCACCGGAAGCACCCGTTTGCTGCAAGTAAGTCGGATTTTTATTTTTTGATTCCTCGATTTTTTTTGAATTTTTTTTCGTGGACTCAGCTACTGCGGTGAGCACTCGATCGAGTCACCCCGACACTCGATCGAGTGCCTTCGTGAAAAGGCTTCCTGTTTGCTTCCAGTGACGCTACTCGATCGAGTCACGCTGACACTCGATCGAGTGTCGTCCGTTTTGTCTCGAAATCTAAAGCTTTTTGCCTTTTTTTTTTTTTTTTTTTTTTCAGATCTGGCTTTATGAGAGGCTATCGGTGATAGATCCCCCGCTTGATGCCAGTACCTACCGCCATAACCATCTGATGACGAGACGACGGGCCATCGATTTTTCTCGCTTGATTAGCCAGAAGTATTGGGATGAGGTGCTATCAATCCATGGTGGGCGGTTGATTCGATGGGTCGTGCCATGGTGGCCCATCCCGGCTTGGACAGGTTTGGACCCGAGGGAGAGGGCCCGTTACCAAGTGATCTTGTCCTTCAACCAGACGGTTCATCTCTACCCGGATCGCATACTAAGGCAGTATGGACGAACTCAGCGGATACCAGAAATAGAGGCCATTGTGAGTGATCCTACCCAATTGACGGATGTGATGTGCGACACGTGGATGCAAAGATGGTACACCCGGCACACTTGGCCCGTTTCCAAATCTCGGCATTCGATCTGGGTTTCAGACTCATATACCAAGTGGACTAAAGCAGGTGATGCTAAAGCTCGAGCTGCTTTGAAGGTGGATGAAGCCTTTGACCTACTGAGGAGAGAACAGGCTAAAGACAACAGGGGGTTCTTTGATGAGGGAGACACTCCAGCTACTCTAGTCCGTCTAATGTCGGGGCAAAAGAAGAAGGCTAAGACTCAAGCTAAAGGGTCCGGTGCTAAAGGTGCTCGGGGGAAAGTGAGCCCCCAGACAGACTTGGAAAGGAGACTGGGCCCTAGGCTAGCCGTGCAGGACCGACTTGGCCCACGGGATAGGCTACCTGAGTATGTGCGGGCCCGACTTGGGCCGAAGACTGTGATTGAAGACCCGTCGTCAAAGAAGCGGGCCCGTGCTAAGGAGGTTCCCCTTGTGATTAGGGAACGCTCATCCCCTCCTGGACGACCTCGGGCTCCCCACGACCCGAAGGACAAGGGAAAGGGGAAGATGCCCGGATATTAGTCTCCGTATTTTATTATTTGAATATTACTATTATTTTTTTGGTGTGATTTTTTGTAGTTTTGCCGTGTTTGGCGTTTTTTTTTTTTTTTTTTTTTTTTTGTAGTTCCCGAGTTTATCGAGATATTAAAAAAAGACATATTATTTGAAACCGTTCCCGTCTTTTCGATATTGCAGTGGTTGTACCCTTTTGAGGGGTTGCCTACGTATCCACAATTAGCGGAATCAAACCAGACGTAGTTCAAAATTTGATTGATTTGATTTTTTTTTTTGCAATTTTCGAAATACATCAAGATCATTGATTCGAGATGTGCGACGGTAGAATAATTAATTCTAACTTATTGACTTGTCTATAATTTTGAAAATTTATAAAAAGACAAAGTTTTATAAATTTTTTGCAAATGACATTGAGACAGGGGTTTATGGGTAGTAGCGCTTCAGCTGGTCCAAGTTGGTCGGGTTGACGAACTCGTTGCCATCCAGGTCCGTTAGCATCACCGCTCCTCCCGATAGGATTTTCTTGACTAAATATGGCCCAGCCCAATTGAGTTTGAATTTTCCCCTTGGGTCAACCGGTAGTAAGGCACGAACCGATTTTAGGACCAAATCTTCTTCTTTGATTTTTCTGGGCCTAACTCTTTTGTTGAAGGCCCGCTGGATTCTCTTTTGATATACTTGAATATTATTGAGGGCCCGGGATCGTCGTTCGTCCAAGAGGACTAGCGAATCATATCGGGCTTGGACCCAATCTGCTTCTGGTACTTGGCTTTCAAGTAGAATCCTTAGGGATGGTACTTCTAACTCAACCGGTTGGACTGCTTCCATTCCATATGTCAGGTAATACGGAGTTGCTCCGGTTGCAGTGCGGATTGAAGTTCGGTACCCCCATAAGGCAAAAGGTATCTTGTCGGGCCAGTCCCGATAATTCTCAGCCATCTTTTTAAGTATGGTGACAATTGTTTTGTTGGCCGCTTCTACCGCTCCGTTTGTTTGGGGTCGGTAAGGTGAGGATGTATGCCTTTGAATTTTGTATTTTGCAAGTAATGCAGTAGTTTCAGCTTGAAAGTGGGTCCCGTGATCACTGATAAATTCGTGCGGGATCCCATACCGGCATATAATCTTATTTTGGATAAATTTGGCCACGTGCTTGGTGTTCAAGACACGGTATGACTCGGCTTCTACCCACTTGGTGAAGTAGTCGATGGCCACCAAAATGAAGCAATGTCCTCCCGTCCCGGAAGGATGCACTTTCCCAATTATGTCTATACCCCATGTCTAAAATGGCCATGGTGATGTCATGGTATATAATAGGGAAGATGGCATATGTTGTACATTACCGAAGATCTGACAGTTATGGCAGTGCTTGACGTATAACTGGCAGTCTGTCTCCATGGTGTTCCAGTAATACCCGAGCCTCATGATTTTACGGGATAGCATATGGGCGTTCATATGCGGACCGTTTTCACCGTCGTGGACCTCGGCCATGACCTTCTCGGCTTGAATTTTGTCGATACATAGGAGGAGAGCCCCCTGTGCCGTCTTTTTATACAATTGCCCGTCATCAGTACGAACAAATTGGGTTGCTAATCTTCGTAGGGCCTTTTTGGCCCGATTTTCAGCTCCCGCGGGATATTCCCCCGTTGTCAGGTATGTTAAGACGGTTTGATACCAAGGTTCTGGGTCAGTTATCTCGATATCTTGAATGGCATGGACGTAGGCCGGCTCTGACCGCCTTTCAACACAGATTGGCATGCTTGTCAGGTGATCCGGGATGTTCAGTAAAGATGCTAATTTGGAAAGTGCACCTGCAAACTGATTTTCCTCTCGGGGTAGGTAAATATACTCGACTTTCTGGAATTGTTTCTCTAGAACCCGTACTCGCGCTTGGTAAGCCACGAGATTGGCGTTCCGAGTTTTCCATTTTTGGAGTGCTTGATTGATGACCAATGATGAATCGCCGTGGACCCGGAGGTTTGTTACCCCTAAATCAGCGGCGGCTTGCAACCCGTGAATGCATGCTTCGTATTCGGCTGCGTTGTTGGTCACGTCGAAGTTCAACTTGATGGATAAGGGAGTGTGTTCCCCTCGGGGTGAGATTAATAGAATTCCGACCCCAAATCCTCGGAAGTTGGATGCTCCATCGAAATACAGATCCCATGTCTCGGTATCGGTATGGAATATGTCTTCATCAGGAAAGGCCCATGTGTCAGTGTGGCCTTCTTCGGATATTGGGCTGTCAGCAAGGAACTCGGCAACTACCCGGCCTTTGATGGCTTTTAATGGTACAAACTTGAGGTCGAACTCAGATAACATTAAAGTCCATCTTGACATCCTGCCGTTGAGGATGGGCTTCTCGAATGAGTACTTGATTGGATCCATTTTGGATAAAACTTGTACCTCGTGGCTAAGCATGTAATGTCGGAGCTTTTTAGTGGCCCAAACCAATGCTAAACACGTCTTTTCGAGCATTGTGTATTTGCACTCGTACTCGAGGAACTTTTTACTGATGTAGTAAATAGCCCGTTCTTCTGAATCAACTGTCTGGGCCAGCATAGCCCCCATGGCTGTCTCAGTCGTTGTTAGGTATAACGACAAAGGCAAACCGTGTTGAGGTGGCATTAGTACTGGCGGATCAGACAGGATCTCCTTGATTTTGTCAAAAGCCATTTGACATTTGTCGTCCCATAGTACCCGTTCTCCGATTTTTAACTTTTTGAAGATGGGCTCACATACCATGGTTAACTTCGAAATGAAACGGCTGATGTATTGGACTTTCCCGAGAAACCCCCTTATTTCCTTTTCGGTCTTGGGTGGCTGCATCTCGGTGATGGCATTGATTTTAGCTGGGTCGACCTCGATGCCGCGTTGGCTAACGATATGACCCAGTAATTTGCCCGACGTTACCCCAAAGCTGCATTTTTGTGGGTTTAGTCTCATGTTGTATTTTCGCAGTCTGGTAAAGAACTTTCTTAGGGCTGTGATGTGCCCGCTTCGGTCTTTAGACTTAACGATCATATCGTCCACATAGACCTCCACCTCCTTATGCATCATGTCGTGTAATAAGGTGGTGGCGGTCCGTTGATAAGTGGCTCCTGCATTGATCAGCCCAAATGGCATGACGGTGTAACAGTAAGAACCCCAAGGTGTGATGAAGGTAGTCTTACTCATATCCTCTTCTGCCATTTTAATTTGATTGTATCCGGCATACCCGTCCATGAATGATAGAAGGGCATGGTCGGCCGTATTATCCACCAATATATCGATGTGTGGTAACGGAAAATCGTCTTTTGGGCTGGCCTTGTTTAGGTCCCGGAAGTCTACGCATACCCGCACCTTGCCGTCCTTCTTGGGTACCGACACGATGTTTGCGACCCAGTCTGGATATTCAGACACTTGTATAAAGCCCGCTTTGAATTGTTTATCGACCTCTTCCTTGACTTTAAGAGACCATTCGGGCCTCATTCTTCTGAGTTTTTGTTTAACCGGTTTGTACCCATCTTTGATGGGTATTCGGTGTTCTGCTATTTCTCGATCTATTCCCGGCATGTCCTTGTAGGACCATGCAAAGACGTCTTTAAATTCTAGGAGGAGGTCCGTGAACTGTTTTCTCTCCTCTGGATCTAAAGATTGGCCCAACTTAAGCATCTGGGGCTCTAAAGTGGTTCCCACGTTGATGGACTCGGTTTCTTCGATTACCGGATCACGGGATTCACTTTGTTCGAGCTGCGCGACCAGATGTTGTGGTAGAGGTACCTGTTCGTTGGGTTTCTCAATGTCATTGCATATACAATTTTTGAAATTGAGAAAATTTTGGAAATAAGACAAGTCGTAAGCAGAACGGTGTTCGTTATTATTATTAATGGTGAATTTTGAAAATAGCTCGAATAGAGCTGCCATCTGATCGTTGGTCAGTGGCGGGATAGAGAGAGGTCTTGGGACAGACCCCGAGACCTCGGTGGCTAAGGGAAGAGGGATTACAGAATCGACTCCAGTACCGGACCCTCTAAACCTGGACTCAGACTCCGACTCTGACTCTGACTCGGACTCAGACTCGGTATCCGGCATGTCTCCTTCGCCGGCGGTTAGCTTGTAGACCCGTCCTTGACTGTCGGTCCACTTTATAGTCTTCTTCCAAGCCCTCGTCTCGGTATTGGCGCCAACCTCGGTAATGAGCTTGGTTGGGTCGAACCGATCGCTGCGGAGGATCAAGTTGACCAAGTCATCTTTCGGAGCAGGGACGGTCTTGTCTTCTCCAAATAAGAGCCCCAGCACGGGCTCGGAGTCGCTCTCCCTTTTCTCGGGCTCATCCTGGATAACGGTGAATATGTCATCGGGGATGTAGTTGCATTCCCGAGCCGTTTTGGTCTCGGGATATGTGATGGTGGGTCGGTAGAGGCCCACTTGGATGGCTCCGAAGACTGGAGTGACAAATTTGATTGCAGAGGCCCGGCCCACATCCTCCGAGCTTATAGTATATCCCAATCCGAGTCGGGATTCTGCGTTGTCTAGGACCTCGATAATCTTCCCCGCCGGAAGATATGGTCTTGAGGTAGCTCCGGGTAGGTAACCCAGATTTTGTAGCATCGTGTTGATGCTAGGGGCGAAGTAGAGCTTGAAAAGATATTCTTCTTCAATCATACCCACGAAATCGAAACCTTGTGGTTCGGCCCGGTTTGTGGCGTTGCAGCTCGCCACGGTCATCGGTGTTGTCTCCAGTGTTATGATACCGTCTTTAAGTGGCATCTTGACTTTTCGGTGGAGGGTAAATGTCACGGCCTTGACTGCGTGGATCCAAGGCCTTCCTAACAAGAGGTTGAATGATGAGGTGACATCTATCACCTGGAATTCTAGCTCCTTTTCGATTGGGCCCGTTATGATCTTCAGTTTAACGGCCCCGGCGACTGGTTTTGGGCTTCCATCGAAAGCCTGGATAGTTTGTGCCGTTGGGAGATAGTCGGCATCAGTGATGCCGAGGGCCCTAGCGGTCCTTAATGGTAGGACATTCACGGCTGATCCATCGTCAATAAGGGTCATCGGGAGGTACTTACCCTTGCAGATGACCGTAATATATAGGGCCAGGTTATGATTGGGCCCAAATGAAGGTAGATCAGCTTCAGAGAAGGTTATGAGTGGGCCTTCTTCTTTGGATTTGCCCTTAAGGTAGGGCATGATGGTGGCTACCATTTCAGCGGGGGTAGCTTCTGAGTCGACCTTGATTTCATCGAGAGCCTTAGTCAGTGCTTCCCGATGAGCCTGTGAGCTAACCAGTAGTCGCCATATGGTTAAGTCAGCTCGAACCCTCTTCATTTGTTGGACCAAGGCCGTGTCATTGCTTGGTTCCTCGGAGGTCGGTTCCGTCCTGGCAGGTTCAGTGACGGATGCAGGAGTGGCGCGCCCAGCAGTGGCGAGGTGGTTGGTGGCTAAAGCCTTGGATTTGGCTTTTCGGACCTCTTCGAGGGTAATAGGGACAGCCTCCCCTTTGGCTAGGTATACATTGTAACAGCCCTAAATTTTCGCAACCAAAATAATAAACCAAAACGGAAAACTCAAAGCTGTTACTCCACACTTAGCTTACGGAGCCAAGTGCAAGGAAAATAAATAAATAAATAATAATAAATAAATAAAATAGGAATCAGATAGCTAATTAAATTGAAAACGTTGCAGCGGAAGTCTTTAAGTCTTACAAAATCCAAAACGGTTTAAAACAATAGCAACCCAATAAATCCAATAATAATGTAAATAGTTTGTAGTCAAAGTTAAATTATAAAAGTCCTTCCTTGCTCAGCATAACCCGACACCAGAATGCACCCATGCAGCAATTCAAGTGTACCTATCCGCTGTACCCAAAAACACAAATAGGTACAGGTTCCAGCGGGGGAACGACCCAAAACAAAAAGGACGTCAGCAAAGCTGAGTAAAATATAATAATAAAATAAATCGTGAAATAATAATAATAATAATAATAATAATAATAATAATAATAATAATAATAATAATAATAATAATAATAATAATAATTTATAGTAAACTGAAATCGGAGTTAAAATCACCATTTAAATACCAAAATACCATAAAAGAGTAGTCAAAACCAAACCAACCAAAATATATATATTTTTCGCAACCTGTGTGCCAAGGTCCTACCCTTGCACGGTCTAGAGGTAATCACCTATGCTTAGCTAGACTCATAATAGTGCGCACCTCTCACATTTGGACAGCCAGTAGGATGAAACCGCCAAAGGAGAAAGTCTAACTCCCTAGCGAGTGAGGGCCGGACAATCCTCACTCAAAAATAGTTTCGGGACAGAGTCCCAGGAACGTCTTAGACGCACCTTAATACCGTCTAGACCAACAGAACTTCCAGAGTCTGTTATAAGTTACTAAATTTTTTACCAAAATAGTACCAATATGTGAGTCGTGTCACAAAGTTCAATATCCAAACATTACGAGTATTATAAAAATATTAACGATCGACGAAATAATTTACAAAACCGTTATAAAAATATATTTTGGTCCGAACATGCTCTTTACTTAAAAGTGAGAAGGGTAAAACGTCCTTACCTCTCAAGACAGACAAACTCAGCTAGAATTACTCCAAGAACTCTTTCTCCTCGAATCCACAAGCTACAATTAATATATAAATGATTCAATAATAATTAACATTAAAATGGTCCAACCTATATAATATCCATCTATGCTACCGGAACCACTCAACCTCAAGATACTAACTATTTACTCCCTCGATAATGTAAAATATTGCTCGATCCAAATTACTTGACCAAAAATTGAATACCTCGATGAATAAATTAACTCCACGTGATGGAGGAATCAACTGAAATCAATCCTAACTCAAATAGCAACAATACGCCACAATCACTGTAATCATCTCTAATTTGTGTAGCTGCATCATCACTGCGTCATCACTACACTATCACTACTACATCATCATCTTCTTTATTTCTTTTGTATAACCCGAACACCATCATCCTCCATCAAAGTCCAACTATCTACCATGTATATTGAGTTACGAACCATAGACAAATCAAACCAATAATAACGAAGACATTGCCAACCCTCGTAACAGGTAATTCCGTAAAACCCGTCATATATAGAAACCCAAATATCAACATATACGCTCATTCTTTCCTTCACAACTCGATAATTAAGGAAAAATAACTCACTCCCAAGTATTTTTCAAACAATCCCCGTAAAATCAGTAACTTATAAAAATCACTTACAAGACTCGGTTTATAGATTAAAAGGAAAAGAATTGATTTTTCTACAATAATAAAAATAAATAAATAAATAAGTCGGGACTTACAATTTGATGAAGAAGGATGTATAACCGTGTTGGTGTAAACGAAGATAAAGAACCAATTTCCCGACAACGATCGTGTGATTAAAAGAAAACAGAGGGAGTGGAGGTATGCGGCAGAGTAAAAGTAAGTAAGAAAGAAGGGGAAGCAATGTTGATGGGGAATCAGGCTACGGGTGGGTTTATATAGGCTTTAGGGTTTTTTTTTTTTTTTTTTGTTTTTTTTTGAGTCAAGGTCATCCCGAAATCAAATCGGTTTATCAAATAAAGCTCCACCTTAAGAAAGTCAAAACCGATTATTATAAAACGACCCAAAATACTTTAATTTTGTAAAGACCTCGAAAATATTTTTTTTCAACTTAAAAACCCGATTTAAATAAATTAGAAAGGTAACGCCTTATAATTGACTCGGAAAATAACGGGGTGTTACAGACTTCCCTCCTTAAAACAAAACTTCGTCCTCGAAGTTTAAATTCGTCCTCAAAACAAAGTCTCACACTCCTCATATGTATCCCAAAAATGATTATTCACTCCATATATCCAAAATTCGCCAAAGTTCCATATATATATATTCAAAATAAAATGTTTACTCTCTATCTCCAAATTCCACCAAAACAAGCACAACCTCAAGATAACTTACAATTCTAAATTCTCCAAAAATCCACAAGGGTCTAATTCCTCAATTCCAAAGTAACACAACTTCACTACCCCTAATTCCACAAGGTACGATCACCTATTTTCACAAGATAGTACTAGAGTTGAATCCACAAAATTCTCACAATTCTCAAAAGTATCACTTAGAAAGCTAAGAGCATGCCGGGTAAATAATAATTAAATATTTTCAAAGTTTTGAAATTTCCCAAGTAAACCACCAATATAAATAAGCAAGTATTTCAAAAATTATCAAAACCAATATCAAACCATAACCAACAATAACCAATGGAAAACCAATCCAACAATAACCGACAACAACCAATAGGTTCATATTTGTAACCAACAAGCAATAATAACATGAAACCACACAACAAGGTTAATCCAACAAAAATAAAGTAGTAAATAAGGTAGTCATGCATAGTTTCTATCCCCTTAAAACAAAGCTTCGTCCACGAAGCACGAAAATTTTCCTTAGGCAAAAAGATGAGGGTATTTTTCCTTCATGGCTGACTCAACTTCCCAAGTAGCCTCCTCCACATTGTTATTATTCCACAAAACTTTGACCATCCTTGTTTCTGTTCTACGGGTTTTACGCACCTTACTATCCAAAATCCGGACAGGAGTCTCCTCGTAAGTCATAGTCTCATCAAGCTCAATAGTCTCCGGGTCTAACACATGTGATGGATCACTGATGTATTTGCTTAGCTGAGAAACATGGAATACATTATGCACTCGTTCTAGATCAGCTGGTAAATCAAGTCGATAAGCCACCTCACCAATACGTTCCAAAATTTCATACGGACCAATAAACTTCGGGCTCAATTTGCCCTTCTTACCGAACCGCATTACTCCTTTAGTAGGCGAGACACGCAAAAGAACTTTGTCACCAACCTCAAATTCCACGTGCCTACGAGTCTTATCAGCATAGCTCTTCTGACGGTCTTGAGCTGCCTTCATCCTGTCCTGTATAATCCTAACACTCTCAACCATTTCAGTGATCATCTGAGGCCCTAGAATCACATGCTCACTAATATCACCCCAACATACCGGACTTCTACATTTGCGTCCGTACAACGCCTCAAATGGTGCCATCTGAATTGTAGCCTGATAACTGTTATTATAAGAGAACTCAATAAGATCTAACTTATCCTCCCAGCCTCCCTGAAATTGTAAGATACAAGCTTGCAACATGTCCTCAAGTATTTGATTTGTTCTTTCAGTCTGCCCATCGGTAGCTGGATGAAATGCCGTGCTCATATTAAGTTTGGTTCCCAAAGCTGTCTGAAGTTTCTCCCAAAATATTGAAACAAATCTGGCATCCCTATCTGACACAATATCCTTAGGAACTCCATGAAGTCTTACCACATGATGTACATAAGCATCAGCAAGCTGCTTCTTCTTCCAAGTATCTTTCATCGGAATAAAATGTGCACACTTAGTCAGCCTATCAATTATCACCCAAATCATATTATTACCTTTCTGCGACCTTGGCAAACCAGCTACAAAATCCATGGAGATTGAACTCCACTTCCACTCGGGAACCTCTAAAGGTTGCAACTTCCCCTGGGGTCTCCTATGTTCACTCTTAACCTTCTGACATATCAAGCACCGAGACACAAAATCTGCAATATGTTTCTTCATACCGGACCACCAAAATGCTAACTTCAAGTCCGCATACATTTTATCACCCCCGAGGTGAACAGAATACGGTGTTGCATGTGCCTCAGTCATGATTCTTTTCTTTATCTCCCAGTTGTTAGGCACACAAACTCTATCATGAACCTTAATCAATCCACTCTCGTCGCGCCTGAACAAAGTAGGCTCATTCACTAACTTATCCTGCAAATACTTATCACCAACCTGCAATTCTCTAATCTCCCCTATCAAATCACTCTCAACAGACAACACATTAGACGGGGTTCCTGGCTTCGCCATTTGGATCGCAAAGTTCACAAATTCTTCCCTTAACTTATCACGGTTCATCACTAACTGTATCGTATGGAGAGATTTCCTACTTAAGGCATCGGCCACCACATTAGCCTTTCCTTCATGATACTGGATCTCGACCTCGTAGTCCTTAATCAACTCTAACCACCTCCTCTGTCTCATATTAAGCTCCTTTTGAGTGAATATATATTTTAAGCTTTTGTGATCAGAAAAAACCTTAAAGGGTACACCAAACAAATAATGTCTCCAAATCTTCAAAGTAAAGACTACGGCTGCTAATTCTAAATCATGAGTGGGATAATTTTCTTCATAAGGTTTCAACTGCCTAGAAGCATAGGCAATCACTCTCCTATTCTGCATAAGAACACAACCTAACCCATTCTTAGATGCATCAGTATAAACTTCATAAGCTTCATTTCCATCCGGTAAGGCTAACACCGGAGCAGTGGTCAACTTCTCCTTCAAAATCTGAAATGACTCCTCACATCCCTCATCCCAATGAAATTTTGTGGCTTTCCTCATCAGTGTAGTCATTGGTCTAGCTATTTTAGAAAAATCTTTCACAAATCTCCTGTAGTAACCAGCTAAACCCAAAAAGCTACGAATTTCAGTCACAGATTTCGGTCTAGGCCACTCCTTAACAGCTTTAATCTTAGCAGGATCCACTGATACCCCATCCTTAGATATAATATGCCCCAGAAAAGCTACTTGATCCAACCAGAACTCACATTTAGAAAATTTGGCATACAACTGCTTCTCTCTCAAGGTACCCTGGACAATACGTAAATGTTCCTCATGCTCATCCTCACTCCTCGAATAAATCAGTATGTCATCAATGAACACCACAACAAACTTATCTAGGTAAGTCCTAAAAGTTCGATTCATCAAGTCCATAAATACAGCAGGTGCATTGGTCAACCCAAAAGGCATCACAGTAAATTCATAATGGCCATATCTAGTGGAAAATGCAGTCTTAGGGACATCCTCAGGTGCTATCTTCAATTGATGGTACCCAGATCGCAAGTCTATTTTAGAGAAAACAGAAGCTCCCTTCAACTGGTCAAACAAATCATCAATCCTAGGTAAAGGATACCTATTCTTGATAGTAACTTGGTTCAATTCCCGATAATCAATACACAACCTCAAAGTTCCATCCTTCTTCTTCACAAATAAAACAGGGGCACCCCAAGGCGACACACTAGGCCTAATATACCCTTTCTCCATCAACTCATCTAATTGTTTCTTAAGCTCTTGCATTTCTAATGGTGCCATTCGGTAAGGTGATTTAGCAATTGGACCCGTTCCTGGCATTAGGTCGATTTTCAACTCAACTTCTCTAGCTGGAGGCATTCCCGGTATTTCCTCAGGAAACACATCAACAAACTCACTCACTACTGGGACTTCACTCAAGTCAGGATATTCCACCCTCAAATCCCTTATATGACACAAAATCAACTCAGCTCCCCTAGATAAATGCTTTTTCACTTTCATAGCAGAAATAAGTTTCACTCTAGGACCCTTTACATGACCCCTATAAGATACTCTCACATTTTTAGGCCCTCTCAAGGAAACTTTACTCTGTGCACAATCAATATTAGCCCGGTGAGAACCAAGCCAATCCATCCCCAAAATCACATCAAAGTGAGGTAACGAAAATTCTATCAGGTTTGCCTTAAAATCATGATCACCAATAAACACAGACACATCCTTAAAAATTCTTTTACAGTTCACTAAGTCCCCAGATGGCATAGCAAAATCATAATCCACAATTTCACTAGATTCAGCATTCATTTTATCCACAAACTTAGTTGAAATAAACGAGTGAGATGCACCAGAATCAAACAGAACATGAGCTGAAATAGAATTCACAAGAAAGTTACCCGAAACGATGTCTGTATTTTCTGCTTCTTCTCTATTCATGACATAGAGCTTCCCAGTGGGCTTCTTAGTACCCTGTGCCCCATTCACTTGTCCTGCGGGCTTACTAGCTGCTGTATTGTTGCCCTGAGTCGGAGTTGGGTTCTTATAAGTGTTATTAGATGCAGACCCACCATAACTCTGAGTTCTTCCCTGACCCTGAAATCGGTTACCCTGATTCACACTCACACTAGCAGATTGTGCACTACGGGGTCGTCCTGCCTTCTTATTAGTACATTCAAACTCACGGTGTCCCAACTTTCCACACCAGTGGCATGTCACCCTATTTCCCTGACAATCAACTCCTGGGTGATCTCCCTTGCATATCTTGCAGTAATAGTGTCTGGTAAAAGCTTGGCCTGTCCCCTGACTCTTACCATTCCAGTTATTCCCTTCTTCTTTCACATTTCCGCCAAAAGATCGAAACTTATTCTGAGGGTTGTTATTATTATAGAAATTTCCTCTCTTAGCTACGGTGTCAGATTGACTCCTCTGATACTCCCTCTTTTTGGTCACACTAGTTCCCAACTCAGCCTCCATTTTCTGGTTACTCCTCTCAATGTTCACAGCTCTAGCATAAATATCCCTCAATGAAGTGAAGGTCTCCCCAGCAAACCTACCCTTAATCTTCCAATTTAACTTGTCCTCAAACCTTGCCGCTTTAATTCGCTCAGTTGGCACCAACTCCGTAGCGAATCTGCTGAGTTCAATGAATTTGTTGTAAAAATCCTTCACACTCATCTCATCCGTCTGCTTTAGATCCCCAAATTCAACCAATTTTTGGTTCTTCACATGGTCGGGGAAAAATTCTTCCTCGAGCAAGTCTTTAAGGTCATCCCAGTCTTTATCATGAAGTACAACGGTACCATTAGCATTTCTCACCCTCTTAGGTTTCATGAAATCATCTTTCACAGTCTGCCACCAGATATCTGCTTCCTCCTTCAAATAGAAAACAGCGATCCTAGCCTGAAACTCATGCGGGCACCCAACAACCAAGAAAATTTTCTCCATCTCCCTAATCCAGTTATCTAGCTCAGTAGGGTCCCCTTTCCCAGTAAAAGATGGCGGCCTCTTCTTCTGTACCGCTTCAGACATCCCAGCGACAGTAGGTGTAGGATCGTTTTCATTCTCAGCCCTCTCATTCATATTCCGCGCAACCGTAGTCATTTGTTGCACAGCTTCGACAAGGACTGTGTTCTGAGCTATAAGTTGCGTCACCATAGCAGTCATATCAATATTGTTGTTCTCATTTTCCCTTCGTGGAGGCATGGTTACTATAGATATAAACAATGTTCTATTAAATACTGACATAAAACCGCTCTATCACAAATAATATCACAAATAATAACATAAGTAGCATTCACAGTTCAGGTAAGGGTAATAGCACAACATATTATCTTATATATATATATACAAGTATGAATATATAAATCATGCGTATGCAATGCACCCAAACCACCCAACACTCTGTTTTTTTTTTTTTTTTTTTTTTTTTTTTTTTTTTATAAAAGTAAAAGTTTTTTTTTTTTTTAAACCATTTCAAATTTTGCAAAACATTTTGGAAAGCCTATTGCTCTGATACCAACTGTAACAGCCCTAAATTTTCGCAACCAAAATAATAAACCAAAACGGAAAACTCAAAGCTGTTACTCCACACTTAGCTTACGGAGCCAAGTGCAAGGAAAATAAATAAATAAATAATAATAAATAAATAAAATAGAAATCAGATAGCTAATTAAATTGAAAACGTTGCAGCGGAAGTCTTTAAGTCTTACAAAATCCAAAACGGTTTAAAACAATAGCAACCCAATAATAATGTAAATAGTTTGTAGTCAAAGTTAAATTATAAAAGTCCTTCCTCGCTCAGCATAACCCGACACCAGAATGCACCCATGCAGCAATTCAAGTGTACCTATCAGCTGTACCCAAAAACACAAATAGGTACAGGTTCCAGCGGGGGAACGACCCAAAACAAAAAGGACGTCAGCAAAGCTGAGTAAAAATATAATAATAAAATAAATCGTGAAATAATAACAATAATAACAATAATAATAATAATAATAATAATAATAATAATTTATAGTAAACTGAAATCGGAGTTAAAATCACCATTTAAATACCAAAATACCATAAAAGAGTAGTCAAAACCAAACCAACCAAAATATATATATTTTTCGCAACCTGTGTGCCAAGGTCCTACCCTTGCACGGTCTAGAGGTAACCACTTGTGCTTAGCTAGACTCATAATAGTGCGCACCTCTCACATTTGGACAGCCAGTAGGATGAAACCGCCAAAGGAGAAAGTCTAACTCCCTAGCGAGTGAGGGCCGGACAATCCTCACTCAAAAATAGTTTCGGGACAGAGTCCCAGGAACGTCTTAGACGCACCTTAAAACCGTCTAGACCAACAGAAGTCCCAGAGTCTGTTATAAGTTACTAAAATTTTTACCAAAATAGTACCAATATGTGAGTCGTGTCACAAAGTTCAATATCCAAACATTACGAGTATTATAAAAATATTAACGATCGACGAAATAATTTACAAAACCGTTATAAAAATATATTTTGGTCCGAACATGCTCTTTACTTAAAAGTGAGAAGGGTAAAACGTCCTTACCTCTCAAGACAGACAAACTCAGCTAGAATTACTCCAAGAACTCTTTCTCCTCGAATCCACAAGCTACAATTAATATATAAATGATTCAATAATAATTAACATTAAAACGGTCCAACCTATATAATATCCATCTATGCTACCGGAACCACTCAACCTCAAGATACTAACTATTTACTCCCTCGATAATGTAAAATATTGCTCGATCCAAATTACTTGACCAAAAATTGAATACCTCGATAAATAAATTAACTCCACGTGATGGAGGAATCAACTGAAATCAATCCTAACTCAAATAGCAACAATACGCCACAATCACTGTAATCATCTCTAATTTGTGTAGCTGCATCATCACTGCGTCATCACTACACTATCACTACTACATCATCATCTTCTTTATTTCTTTTGTATAACCCGAACACCATCATCCTCCATCAAAGTCCAACTATCTACCATGTATATTGAGTTACGAACCATAGACAAATCAAACCAATAATAACGAAGACATTGCCAACCCTCGTAACAGGTAATTCCGTAAAACCCGTCATATATAGAAACCCAAATATCAACATATACGCTCATTCTTTCCTTCACAACTCGATAATTAAGGAAAAATAACTCACTCCCAAGTATTTTTCAAACAATCCCCGTAAAATCAGTAACTTATAAAAATCACTTACAAGACTCGGTTTATAGATTAAAAGGAAAAGAATTGATTTTTCTACAATAATAAAAATAAATAAATAAATAAGTCGGGACTTACAATTTGATGAAGAAGGATGTATAACCGTGTTGGTGTAAACGAAGATAAAGAACCAATTTCCCGACAACGATCGTGTGATTAAAAGAAAACAGAGGGAGTGGAGGTATGCGGCAGAGTAAAAGTAAGTAAGAAAGAAGGGGAAGCAATGTTGATGGGGAATCAGGCTACGGGTGGGTTTATATAGGCTTTAGGGTTTTTTTTTTTTTTTTTTTTGTTTTTGTTTGAGTCAAGGTCAACCCGAAATCAAATCGGTTTATCAAATAAAGCTCCACCTTAAGAAAGTCAAAACCGATTATTATAAAACGACCCAAAATACTTTAATTTTGTAAAGACCTCAAAAATATTTTTTTTCAACTTAAAAACCCGATTTAAATAAATTAGAAAGGTAACGCCTTATAATTGACTCGGAAAATAACGGGGTGTTACATACATCGTCCTCGTCATCGAACCATATCCCATTAATTTGTGGGATAAAAGGAGAAATGAGGTGAGAACAATTGATTACCTCCCCCGTGAATATTGCGTGAGCACTGAACGGGTTGTCTTTGTTGTTCGGCTTGTCTCCGAGCAACGGGATTTTCCCGCTCTCAATAAGATCTTGGATTAAATGCTTTAACTTCCAACATTTTTCAGTATCATGTCCGTTGCCCCGGTGATACTGACAGTAGGCTTGAGCATTGTAATACTTGGGCCTCTTCTCTGGTGGAGGCTCTGGAGTTGGGCCTATTGGTTGAATCAGACCCTTTGAAGATAGCCTTTGTAAGGCATAAGTATAGGTAGTCCCTATATCTGTGAATACCCGATTCGGTGTATTCTTTTTGGATGAGGTGTCGAGTAGATTTACCTCATCAAAGATGCTGCGGGCTGCAGCTGCAGGTGTAGGCTTGTTTGTGGATGAACTAGCCCCTTGATAGCCCTTGGTAGAGGCCTTAGTCAGGCTCTCCAACCTCAAATCATCTTCGATCCTTGTGCCCATTTCAGTAAGGACAGCAAAGTTTGGGATAATAGCATACCAGAGATGGACCCGGTAGGATGGGAGTAGATTCTTGACGAAGGCTTCTACTAGGGCCTTTTCGCCGGGCTTGTCGACCAGCTTCACACTTTCGGCCCTCCATCTTTGCAGATATTTTGTGAACCCTTCTTTGGGCTCCTGGGCCATTACCTCCAGAGTACGCATTGTAGTCTGGATTTCAGTGTTATCGGCGTAATTCCGAGCAAACTCGGTCGCCACATCGTCCCAAGTCTTGTATTTCTTGGGGTCGAGCCTGTAGAACCAGGCCTTGGGGTGTTTCTCCAGAGAGGAGGGGAATAGGTGCTTGAACATTGTTGACTTCACCCCCTTGACTGCCATGAAGTCTTTGAAAGCCCGGATGTGATGGACCGGGTCTTCAGTACCCTCAAACATAGGAAGTCCCGTTAAGTTGAGGTTAGCAGGTAGCTCGTTATCCAAAGGCGAATAAATACGATCATTCTCGGTGTGGATCGAGTTGTTCGTTGATAGATGAACTTGTTCCTCGAGCCTACGAACGATACTGACCAATTCGGCCATAGGCCCATTGGGCTCAGCTCCTTCGACTGGGGCCGCTTTTTCCACGGCACTTAGGCGGGTGACTATCGCTGCTTGGTTAGTCTGGATGGAGGTTAGTTGACTCTCGAGCTTAGCTAGGGCGTCCTTCAACTCATCCATCTTGCGTTGGTGTCGGGTTACGGGTGGCCTGTCTGTAAGAACACCACGTAAATAGAAACTAGCCCAAAATCCCGAAGTAGAAATTACATCCCGAACAAGACTAAAAGAGGAAAATGACTCGGAAAAGACACCTAGACGGGCGACTTGTGAAATGTGGGCCTTCCTTAGGATTCGGCGGGTGGGCCTAGTCCTGTTCGAAGGAAGGTTCACGTGAGACATCCCCAGACTTTGGACTCGATTTTGCTGACGGGCCCTCCTTTGTAGGGGTTTGTCCTACGTAGGTGGGCCCTGCCTTAGTCTAATAAGGCGGACTGGGATAGGGAAGAAACTCGTGATGTAAGATCGACGGAGTTTCGACGCTAAGGACCTTGATAACTTAAGACACGACCCGACACTGCTAAATACGGGAAGTCCTAAGGAGAAGGAAGGTTTTGAAAATTGATTGATTTTGAAAAAGGACCGAGAAGACTCGGTGGAGAGGCCCAAATTTCAAAAAAAAGAAATGTCATTGGGCCACGGGTTTTGAAAGTTCGAAATGCTTTTCGAGTTTTGAATTGGGCAGCATACCGTCTAGAAAATAGGCTATTTTGAGTAAACTCATAAGTCCTAAATTCGGTATGTGTCCCGGGTTTTGAAATTGAATAGTTTGAAAAAGATGCAATCTTTGAAAAAAGATGGTTTTTGAAAACGACTCGGAAACCAAGTAGCACGTAGTCACACAAGCATTATAACGACGCCATGTATGCTCTATACTAAGTCTCGGTCTATAAGGGGTCTATACCAGTGTACATAGTCTAGACGTTGATCGGGACGGACTTCCTAAGTCGAGTTCTTAGAACATGCCGCGAAACCCACTCGAATCGACTATGGACACCTTTTGACATATCCATATTGGAGTACATCAACAGTATAGTGGGACGTCGGTCGCGAGTACCGGCCCGGGAAAATATGGGTTATGCATGAACCGTAGAACTAAAACGCGTATTGTATTTGTCAAACGATTTCTATTCGAGTCTCACCCTGAGGATGCCGATGGTAAGTCACGCATCAGTTAACCCCCAGCGGAGTTGCCAAATTGTGGACATGACATAGGTCCACCCCGACGCGACCACGCGCGGGTTTGGGGAGGCGAATGAATCTCCATATGAGAAGGATCGAATTGAAATTTAGGTCTATGTGGAGTCGCCACCGAATTTTATGGTTATTCGGAAGCGTTCGAGCCCACTCTATGTCGTAGTGGGCTGTATACAAAATACGGCCCATTTCCGATGTCAGAGTTTATTGGGCTCGTCCCTTTGCATTTGATACCAATACCGACGTTATCGGATATTGTGTATTGAATGACTCTCGTTCGCCAACGGTTTCGGGCATCCGGAAACCGAGGTTCTGAGTAAGGGGTGAGGGTACGTGTTGGGAAGCCCACAAAGGACACCCAACCCCGCCCGCACATTAGCGGCCTCTACTAAGAACTCGAGTGACTTTCTAATACGCGTGCTAGTAAAACGGGAAAATGATATGCAAAGATTTATTTTCCCTAAACATGCGAATGGAATTGAAAGGGTTTCTAAGTCAATTTAATGCAACTAAAATTAACGTCAAAGTTGTATTTTAGCATGCGGGTTCATTTAGTATAATAAACGAATAATAATTAAATTGACAAAAGAAACAAAAAAACGCGTTAGTAACGATATAACGATATACCGAATAATAACGGTTTGCAAATATTGAATTGAATTGAAAAGATGCAAATATGAGGATGCATGATTTGAAAAGATAGTATACACATGTTGACCTAAGTCGTAAAATACTATCGAGTTTGAAAAATAGAATAATGTACGACTCGTGTTTGAGTCGTTATGAGGCCACTCGATCGAGTGGTCGATGGACTCGATCGAGTGGAACCTAAAAAAACGATTCTGTTTTGTGTCAAAGACCGTACTCGGCCGAGTTATTGACTAACTCGGTTGAGTACATGGCCACTCGACCGAGTCACTGTGAGACTCGATCGAGTGGGTGTTCTGATGAGCATTCTGACCCGATTTTGAGGTGCCACTCGACCGAGTGGGCTAGGCACTCGGTCGAGTGCCCTAGCTCTGTACGAATTAAAATTCGTTTGTAAAAAAAACGTGTTTTATGTCGAAAATCGTTTTAAGTAGGTCGTTGCTATAAAATTAAATTTCCTCCGCGTTTAATAATATCATAATTCTAACGAATTGTTTTGACAATTATTTTAGCCTCAACGGAAATTGCGTTTTGAATTGATTTTATGTGATTTAGGAGAATTGACTATTTGATTAAATAAATAAAATAAAAAACTTGATTCCCTCGACTTCTCCGACATCGAATAAATCCCTAGGGATTGTGATGTCGGATCCGTGTCAACGGGTTTCGACCCTTGTTAAAGATTGATTTGAAAATTGATGGATGCAGCATGGATGATGATAACGAGAAATAATAATGAATTATTGTTTAAGTTAACTCATCTCAATAATCAAATAATCGGGGTATCGGAATAAGCGACCGGCAACGCTGTGTGCAGTACACTTGTATATTCGGGTTTCCTTATTCCGATATCCCTCTCATTCGACACAAATTGATAAGTATTTTAATGTTTTGATGCTAACAATATTACCGATATTATGATGCAATAATGATAACGAGGTAAATAATAATAATAATAATAATAATAATAATAATAACGTAATAATAATAATAATAATAATAATAATAATAATAATAAGCATAATAAAAGGAATAAAAAAAAGGAGATGAATAACGAGAGAAAAAGGGAAAAGAGAACGAGGTTTGTCACCCTCAACCTACATGTTCTTGTCTCGGAATAAGGCTCGTAAACGCGGCTATGTGTGGACATGACGTAGGTCCACCCCGACGCGGCCACGCGCGGGTTTTGGGTAGGCGAATGAACCTCCATATGAGAAGGATCGAATTGAAATTTAAGTCGAAATGGAGTCGCCACCGAATTTTATGGTTATTCGGAACCGTTCGAGCCCACTCTATATCGCCATGGTCCATACACAAAGTATGGCCCATTTCGGTTTGAGAGTTTATTGGGCTCGTCCCTTTGCATATCGATATAGATGCCGACTTGGGCGGTTAATCGTATATTGAATGACTCTCGTTGCCAATGGATTCGGACATCCGGAAACCACGGTTCTGAGTAAGGGGTGAGGGTACGTGTTGGGAAGCCCACTAAGGACACCCAACCCCGCCCGCTCTTAGCGGCCTCTACTAGGACATCGTTTGACTTTTTAATATGCGCGCTAGTAATTCGGTGAAATGTTATGCAAACAGCGTTTTAGCTAAGCATGCGAATTAAATGTGAGCTACGTCAATTTAATGCATCTAATTTATTGTCGAAGTGATTTAGCATGCGAGGGTTCATTTATAAACGGTAAAACGCAAATAAATAAAGCAAAGCGAAATAAATCGGTTACAAGTTACACGGGCGGAATACAACCCGGAATTCACAATACGGCGTACAATGAAATAGAATAATCGAAATATACAATTGAAATGACGAGCAATAATTGTAAACGGACCCGTGTATAAACTAGACCGTGGATTTGTGTAGGTGGACGAACTTTAATTAGTTACACATTATATTGTGTATTAATCAAAGGACGGAGGTTCGAGACCTAGACGTGGTGCTAGCCTGATCTCGAACCTCGATGCCTTGTCCCGATTTATCACCTCGAGAAATGGAGTCTAAATTAATTATACGTCGGATACGACTAAAGAGTCGTCGACATAAAATTAATAGTGTGAGACCGTCGATCAAAATCGTTTATGTGTCGTGATATGCATGAATTTTGAAAAGGAGATCACGTGATTGACTTTACACGCGTCGACTAAGTCGTAAAAAAAAGACGAGGCTCGAATGTTGCATTAAAGCTCTCGGATTTCTGGGCTATAGGACCCACTCGGCCGAGTCATGGCCTGACTCGGTCGAGTGTGTCTTTAAATTAGCTACTGCCCGTTTTTTAAGGTGCTACTCGATCGAGTAGCAGGTGTACTCGGTCGAGTGGCACCTGTACGAGTTGTGACTCGTTTGTTTTAATGTGTTTTAAATCGATGATTGGCCGAGTCAAATAAAAATATTGACGGATTTAAATTTAACTCGGTTTGTCGGTATTATAATCATGTCTTGTATGATTATAATACCGTTATCGGAATTTTGTAGAAAAGGTTATTGTTTGATAAAAATTTGATTAGTGACGGAATTGCGCCCCTCTACGTCACGACGTCGATATTAATCCTTACGGATTGTGTGACGTCGGTTTTCGTGTCAACGGGTTCCGTACTAATTGGAAATGGGATTGAATGCGTTCAACTATGGCTTTTGGTTGATTATCATAGTTCAACGCATTCGAAATTTTCGTATTAAAATGCATTTATGCGACATTATGACGATAATGATGATAAAGAAATGATGATACAAAAATGAAGACGCGAAAGTATGATAACATTAATGCTAGTGTCACTACTATGATTATGATTATAAATACGATACGAAAATACGATAAATGAAAATGAGATTAGAAGAAAAGAGATCGAGATGGGGTTTAGGACACCCTCAACATACATGCTTAGTAAGGACCTCGGAAATGGACTCGTAATAGCGGCACGGGCTTGGGAGTATCGAGGATGTATGCGAGTTATGGTGTGTATATGTGTGTATGCTTCGCCGGTTCTCCGAGGGACGAGGGGCTCGGGTTTTGTGTGTCTTGCCTAGGGTCGCTAGGGTCGTAGTATTGTGTGTATGGGATTTGTATGCACGCAAACGAGTTGAGAAGTTTGTAAGTGTGGTTGCAAGAGGTTGTACTTGAGGTAAAAATTGTGTGTTTGTGCATGGGGTCATGGGGTATTTATAGGGAGCCCCGACCCCGGGTTACTCGACCGAGTGGCGCGGGTGCACTCGGTCGAGTGCTCCTGCGAATGAACCTGGACGGGTTCAAAGAGGCTCCACTCGATCGAGTGGCCAATCCACTCGATCGAGTGGATCAATTAATCCGGGCTATTTTGGGCGTGATTGCCCTTGATTTGTGCTTAATTGATTGTGATTGATTTGGATAGGTTTGGATTGATTTTTGGCTGATTTTGAATTGTGGCGCAAGTTTCGAGACGTACCTGGCTGATTTCTGAGATGGTTTCGTCTTTGACCGGGTTTTGACCCGGTCGCTAAAAGACGGGATTTATCTTTGGTGTCGGTTTTGGCCCAAATTAGTCTTGTTTGACTCGGAACGACCCACTGGGCCTGAATTTGAGGTCTGTTTTGTGAGATTTTTACTCCATTAAAAGTCCATGTCGGATATTATTGATTCCGAGCCCAAGTCCGAGTATACTAAGTCATGTTTGCGTCCGATCATCATCGGGTGTTTTTTTGGAAACTGCTATAGACACCTGGCGGTCAAATTTTGGGTGTCTACACTATGACACGAGAGTCTTCGAGGTATATGGAGGCTAAGTTGTGGTGGCTCGGGTTGAATTCCTAAAAACTAGGTTTAGGGTTTGCTCTTGTCGGGTTTCCTAGGGTTTTTCTAGGGTTTATAGAGGATGTAGTGTAGGATTGCTCTTGGGGTGTATTTAGGGTTGTAAAGGTTATGTAAAAAGTTGTGTAAAAGTGTGCATGGGGGGAGCTTATATAGGCATGGCTAGGGCACCGGTTTAGGGTTACTCGACCGAGTAAGAGGCCAACTCGGTCGAGTGGCCCGTTATGCCAGCCGCCGGGCTCAAAGTCGGCCCACTCGATTGAGTGGATTGGTCACTCGATCGAGTGGCCTAGATGGGTCGCACGGGTCCTGTTTTGGACCTTGACCTCGATTGCTTGATGGGTTTTGTGTTTGACTTGGACTTTTGATGGTTGTATGGTTGTTTTGTGTGTCTCAGAAACGACTTTGACCGGGGTTGACCCAATCGTGAAAAGTCGGTTTTAATTCCGGTGTCGGTTTTGGCCCAAATTAGTCTTGTTTGACTCGGAATGATCCACTGGGCTTGAATTTAAGGTTGATTTTGTGAGATTTGTACTCTGTAAGTGTGTTAGCCAGCGATTAATGGATTTGAGCCCGTATCCGAGCGCGTAGAAACATGTTAGCGTCCGATCATCATCGGGTGATTTTTGGAAACTGCCATAGACACCTGGCAGTCAAAATGCGAGTGTCTACAGAAGTCTCAGCAAGGTTGTCATGCTTCTGATTGGCTCCACGCTGTCCCTATTTCTGGGCTGGACCAAACTATGAACGGTCGGACATACCGGTGTGTGCTTAGCTATCGGTTGGGCATTCCTTTATTTTCTGCGCCTGGACCGTGTTCTGCCTGCTCTCGGGTTTTTGGTGACGATATTTATGGGGACCATGCTGTGTCTTGCGCGGGGGTTGTCGGTATTAAACATCGGCATAACCTCGTTCGGGACACTCTTTTGGATATCTGTTTCCGTTCCGGGGTCTCGGCTGGTAAGGAGATCGATATTGGTTTGCTTGATGATCACGACAGATCCCTGCGTCCTGCCGATTTGCTTCTTTATTCGTGGGACAGGGGGCGTGACGTTTGCGTAGATCTTACCGGGTCTTCTCCTTTGACTCAGTCCGGGCTCTTTGATTTCGCGCCAGGCCGTGTTGTGGGCGACGCTGCTCGGCGCAAATGCGCTAAGTACGAGGGCCTATGCTCGGGGCTTGGGTACGAGTTTTTGCCCTTTTCCTTTTCTTCGTTGGGGGAATTGGAGGTGGATGCTATCAGCTTACTCAAGAGGATTCAGAAATTTTCGATAGCACAGGATGCCGGAGCACGCGCTGCTCCTTTTATTTTACCAGGCTTAGCTTTGCTATAGCTAAAGGGGTGGGGGCCCAGATTGTGTCTTGGCTACCCACCAATTTTTTGTAAACTGCTTTTTGGTTCATCAATAAAATCCTCTTATATTAACAACAATAATAATAATAATAATAATAATAGATTAAGATTTAAAAAAAAACACAAAACTGTAATCATATTAAATAATTGTACATTTAAATTAATCGAAAATATATTAACAATATTATGTAAATATTTCGAGAAATTAAAAAATACAAAATAAAAACAAAAATAAAAAAGTTTCCAAAATCAAGTTAACTAGACTAAGGTTAACAATTAACTAAAGACGTAAAATTACTAACCTAACTCTAGACTAATCACCTTAGGTTTGACACGTGGCGTGATATCGTTCGCTGTGTATGAAAATTCCATACACCGCGTGTAAGTGTATCATCTTCCATTTCCTCTCTTCTTTTTATCTTTTTTAATTGATTGGTTTTATTATTTTTTAATAGTCTTTCTTAATTAAGTAGGTGTCGGTTTAGTTGTTTTATCTAATTAGAGTAGAACATGTGATCTTATTAGAATATATCATCAGACAAATGAGGAAAGAAAGAGGGTTTGTTTGAGTTTTAATAGAGTATATAGATATTTCACATCAAATATTAATTTTGGAATGAACATATTTTTTTTATCTTAGGTTGAAATGATTGTTTTTAATTAAATCTTGTAACCATCTTATAATAAGAATTTTGTATATGATTATCAATATATAAACTTTTGCTGACTAAAAATAACAATAACGACGACGATAACAATATTATTATAATTATAATTTGAATAAAATGATAAATCTTTAATAAAATGTATAAATCAAAAATTAAATTAAATTTCATCTAATATTTTCGTTTAATAATACACATTCAATGAATCAATTACATAGCTTTCGTATTCTAAAATGAAAAAAAAAAAAAAAAAAATTGATCAATAAGACGAATGTGACATGACTTCATCAAACACTCTCAAAATAAAATGATGAAATGAAATAATTTTACATTTAATAATACATATATAATATAGATATATAGATTATATTCAAACATCTTCGACCATTCCCTCCTTTCCCCTTCCTTCTATTTCGCTTCTATTTTGTTGTTCAAACAAAGCTTAAGAGTTTCGGCTTTCCAGAATCTTTTTGTAAAATTGTTATGTAGTGTGTTACTACCGTGTCTTATGCAGTCCTTATTAATGGGGCCCCTTTAGAATTCTTCAAGCCAACTTGTGGATTGCGACAAGGAGATCCTCTATCACCATATTTGTTCGTCATATACACGGTGATATTATCTAGAAACTTGGTCCTTTTTGGGAAGAGAAAGGAAGTTAGTGGCATGAAAGTGGCTAGAGATGCCCCAGATATCTCCCACCTCTTCTTTGCTGACGATTTCCTGTTTTTCCTGAAAGGTGTTAGGGGTAATATTAATAATTTCAATAATTTGTTAAGAAAATATTGTGAGTTGTCTGGACAGGTTATCTATAAGGAGAAGTCGGCTTTGGTGTTCAGTCTGAACTGCAGCCTTGGTATTGTTAGGGATAGTTTGAGACTGTTTCAGATTAAACCAAGTGATAAATTGGGCAAGTATCTTGGGATACCTGATATTTGTAACACGAGTTTAAGGGGTATTTCACAAAGAATTTGTGAGCATATTATTAAGAGAACCGGCTCTTGGAATGGGTTATTTTTGTCTCCGGCTGGACGGTTGGCTCTGATTCACTCGGTCCTTGCTAATCTATCAAGTTTCTTTCTATCGGTATTTTCAATACCGGTAAGTGTGGCTAAGAAAGTTAACACTCTCTTAGCTCTTTTTTGGTGGGCTGGCTTCAAATCGGGTAGGACCATCCATTGAAGATCAACCAATTTCATCAGTTTGCCAAAGCATATGGGTGGTCTAGGCATTAGAAATATTGCTTTTACTAATCAAGCCTTGTTGACTAAAAATGTCTGGAGAATTATTAAAAACAAAGACCTCCTGCCTAGTAAAGTTTTCAGAGGGAAATATGGCAATATAAGAAATTACGATGAATTTATGTCTTGTAAGGGGAAGGGTTCTAAGTTAAGAGAAAGTATGGGTATTATAAGAGGTAAGGAATTATTGGAAGAAGGATTGAGTAGGAAAGTAAGAATCGTGAATGACAATGGTAATGGAAGCATCAATATCTTTCAGGATAAATGGGTTGATGGAGGAGTCCCGGCCCGATGATAAAAACAAGGATTAATCTTGACGACCCAATTTTAAAAGCTGGAGAATGGAAAATCAAGGATTTAATTGGTCATGATAATAGATGGAATATAATAAAGCTAGAATCTATATTCTCTGATTATTGGTGTAGTAAAATCATGGCTATTCCGCTGATCAGTTCCTCTGAAGACAACAATTATTTTTGGACTAAAACAAGTTCGGGTGAGTACAGTGTCAAGAGTGGGTATTATCAACTAAGTAGGAATGATCCAAAGTCTTTCACGAGCCTTGAGAGAGTGCAAAACACAATCAGATCTGACCCGGGATTCTTTAAGACTATCTTGTGGAAAATTGCGGGTCCTAATTCGTGGAAAATTTTCTTATGGAAGATATTGACTGATTTCTTTCCTATAGGCGTTGAAAGAGAAAAAAGAAAGTTGTCGGGTTCTTATCACTGTGTGCTTGGTCAGAAGAAGGGTAATAGAATCACCGGTTTTCCTAAGGAATCCCTGGGCCACTTGTTTCGTGATTGCCATACTAGTTGACTGCTTTGGAATCATACCCGTTTTAGATCTCTGCTGGTTAACAGTGGTCAATTTGATTTTAAGGACTGGTTGATGAAGATTGTCAGAGATTTGTTTCAAAAGGAGGATAACGGACTTGATCTATCTTTCTTTATCAGTATTCTCTACAATATCTGGCTGTTTAGGAACAACATTATCTTCAGGAACTCAAGCAACCTGTTTCCGGGTTTGTATAACAGACATATTTCATCTATTAGAAGTACGATGGAAATATGGGATGCTTTCAGGAGCAAAAGATGGGAGCAGAGACGTCTTGCGATTAATACTGGCACTGTTTCTGAGAAAGAAAAAACAAGACTGGGCATTAAGAATTCGGATGCTGTAAGGATAATCTCTTCGGCCCAACAAGACCGTCAATGTGCAACTATTTCTTTAAATGTTGATGCAGGTTGGATTTCTAACGGAAAGGCATCCGCTGGGTGGATTATCTCGAGTGATATTTGTACTGAAAGAAGCTATGGAAGTACTACATTTCTTGCTGAATCCCCACTGCAAGCTGAAGCGATAGCTGCTATTAAAGCAATAAGATGGGCACTGTCGGAAGGTTTCATCCACATCACTCTTAACACGGATTGCTTCCAACTGGTTTGACAATTAGCTGAAGTTCAAGACTTGCATCACTGTATTAGAGATGTTGTACCAATATTTATTAAGGTCTCTTCTAATTTTCATTGTCTGGCTGTTAGATTCGTTCCTCGAAACCTCAATTTGAGTGCTCACGAACTAGCTCAAAAAGCTCTGCACTCATGTTAGGTGGGATTTGTACTTGTTGCCAAAAAAAACAAAAAAAACAAAGCTTAAGAGAAATTCAAGACAAATCTTTCCACAGGAGCTCTAAAAGCGATCATTTTGATACATTACAATTCACGAATATGTTTATCACAAACCAAAAAAATTAACCAAAAATAAGGTTTCATTTTAGTGAGAAGCAACGAGACCACCGAGCTTAGTGTGTCAGCCCAAATATATCCCACCCATGACCATGAGTCATGAGTCATGACCCAACCCACCAAAGGCTATCTCCAAGTCCCACCAATAACGTGAGAAAAAGGGAAAGAATCAAGGATAAGATAAATAAATATCTATGCAAAATTACCATTAACCCCACCCACGAAAATATCAAAGATATTTTTTTCCTTTCCCAAGGAATATCCTCCTTAACCCAACAACTTGCACGATCCTATCTCCCAAATCAACCATAGTTAACTTAAGCCAACCCTAATTCCTCCATCCTATATAAACCCCCTCTTCTTCTCCCCCAATTCTTCATCTACCTCCCTTCCTCTTCTCCCCTTTAATATTAGTCTCTTTAATTCATCAACAATGGGCGAAGTTGAGTACAGATGTTTCGTCGGCGGCCTCGCATGGGCCACCGATGAACACAATCTACAAGAAGCTTTCTCCCAATACGGTCAAGTCATTGATTCCAAGGTCGGTCGATCTCGTATGCAGACGGATTTCTGATTCTCTCTCCTGTTACTCTAGAATTGTTACTGCGTTACTGTTACTCTGTTACTGTTTACTATGTTACTGTTTTTACTGTCTTATGATCTCCGGCAACGGTATGATCTGCTTCCTCTTTTTTCGTTTGATTTGAATTCAAATCGAACAATCGGAAGTAACGAATTAGGTTATCGTAATTGAACGATGGATGAATTTGTGTGCAGATCATCAACGATCGTGAGACTGGAAGGTCAAGAGGATTCGGATTCGTGACTTTCGCAGACGAGCAATCCATGAGGGATGCGATCGAGAAGATGAACGGTCAGGAACTTGAAGGCCGTACGATCACCGTCAACGAAGCGCAATCACGTGGATCTGGTGGTGGCGGTGGAGGCGGTGGTTACCGCGGTGGAGGCGGCGGCGGTGGCCGTGGATACGGAGGCGGAGGAAACCGTGGTTACGGAGGAGGAGGCGGTGGTTACGGAGGAGGAGGTGGTGGATATGGAGGAGGTGGCGGTGGATACGGTGGTCGCCGTGAAGGAGGTGGAGGTGGTGGTTACGGTGGAGGCGGCGGTGGCGGTTACAACAGCCGTGGTGGAAACTCTGACGGTGACTGGAGGAGTTAAGCTGTTAAAGTAGTTAATGAATTTTCGTCTGGTTAAAAAAGGGTCGGGTCTTGTGATCGGGCTGAAGCTATGTTACTGCTTGTGTTGTTTTAGTTAATTGTGTTATTTGGTTACATGTTATTGTTACTGGTCATTTTGTTACTGTTACTGGTACTGGTTCTTGTGTTACTGAGGGAGGGGATGCTTCTGTAAAGTTGCTTCCGTTTACGAGTAATGAAAGACTTGGTGAAATACCATTTTTACCTTCCTGTGTTCGGTTGTTTTTACCATTCTCATTTACTTTTTTCCCTATAAATTGAAATTTATGTCATCCAATCTAGGCCTCTACGGTCTATAAATTAAACAGACGAAGTTATTGATTAATTCCGTTATTCCTTACGCTTAAGTCTCACCTATTTTGCTTATGATGAAGATTAATTTAGTCTCACCTATTTGGTACCTAAAGTTGAATAATAATTTAATAATCGTGTTTGGGTCAATTCAAGCTAGTGCTACTTTCAACTTGGTGAAACGGCCTGATATATTGAGATGGCCCAAACTTTTTAGGATGTGGTGAAGGATTGATATGATTGTTGGTTTGGGCCTGAGTTGATTGTCGGATAATTGAAGCATTGTGGCTGGGTTGGATACTTGGGTGTAGAGCCGGCAAAAATTAACACGATACGAACCCGACATGAAATAAACGGGTTTGGTTTGAGCGTTGATGACCCATTTATGTAAGTGGGTTGACACGAACATGACACGAGATTTAAATGGGTCGGGTTTGGGTTGAGGTGTTCGTGACCCGTTTATCAATGACACGAACACGATACAACCCGATCTGTTTGCCAGGTCTACTTGGGTGGGACCTGGGAACGGAAGCCCTAGCCAATATCTGGCTAGTATTGTTTCAGCAATTGCAAATTTTTTTTCTCTATGATTACCCTATCGCGCATGAATTGGCTCGATTCTTCAGCTTTTCAATTTGATTCGCTTTCTGATATGTAATCCCGCTATCGGATTTCAAAAAAAAAATACTCCGTAAGAAAGACGCCAAACTTCAATCTAAATCTTCGGTACCACGGTGTAGAATCCAAGATGTTTGGGTGAATGTTTCCAACTTATGAATCTTAACTAGTGGTTAGTTTGTCCAGAATCGATTGGATTGGATCGACCCTAGATCGGACAAAGCCAAAAATAAAACATGGAGATCGAACTGGATGGTAGGAGATGTGGAGTAGACCGGATCACAACTCTTTAAGACCCGTTTTTACGAGTTTTAGACTTACAATTAAAGTTTTTTTTTTTTTTCTTTTTTTTTTTCCGATTTTTTTTAATGTGTGGACTTAAGCCCTAAGACTAATCAACATAGTTTTACGGGTTCAAACTGTTTGGATTGGTCGGTCTTGTTTACCAGTTTGGACCAAATCGTCTAATCTCAACTCAAATAAATGGTGCTAGATAACAAACCTTATTGTTTTGAGACTTTTGAGTTTTGGCTCATCTTTTTCTAAATCATTTAATTCATACTAGCCTCATTATCGAAATCTATCATTGTCAGATTCGTTACTCTTAGTTTGGTTGATTTGATTTTTAGTAAAAAAATTTGTTATAAGAGCGATTATCTTGTTGTTGGCTTCTTGCCATAGTGATGTTCTCGTATCGGGCGCGTTTCAAGGATTAAGAAATCGTCCTCAATATAGGATTGGAGAGGCATTCGAAGGCGTTCATAAATGTCTAGAACCTTGGAGAAGTCTAAAAAATATGATCGAGTCATCTAAAGTAGTCTAGAGAGTGACTGTTTGGCCTTCCTGATTGCGATCCTCGATGATAAGATTATAGGAATGACACGGGAAGCATCATCAAAGATATCCTCTACATGGCCGACGATTTTCATTGTTTTTCTCTTTCTTACATTCCAAGATGTCTTAATAACAGTGCTCACAACCTAGCGTTTCGAGCACGATACACTGTTTAAATCATTGTACTTTACAGCTGGCAAAAAAACAAAAAAAGTAGTCTAGAGATGTCGAAATATTCTAAAAGTGTCTAAAATGTTATGGCTGTATACCGAACATGTCTTGGCCTAGTGATTGAGGCTAGGTACCTTGAACTATAGGTCCCAGGTTCGAATCCCCTCTCCCCTGGAGGTACTCTCTCACATTCATTCAATTCTTTACGTGTCACAAAAACGGCCTCCACGTAAAGAATTGAATGGATGGGAGGGAATACTAGATAATCTAAAGAGTCTTACGTATCCTAGAGTGTTCTCGGATCGTCACGCAAATACAAAGTCTAGAAGAAGAGTTTAGAAGACTCTCAAGGTTTCTACGACTCTTAGGGGCCGAGGGAATACTAGATAATCTAAAGAGTCTTACGTATCCTAGAGTGTTCTCGGATCGTCACGCAAATACAGAGTCTAGAAGAAGAGTTTAGAAGACTCTCAAGGTTTCTACAACTCTTAGGGGCCGTTTGGTTCGCACAAAGGTATTGGTATGGAATGAGGAATCATATCAGGATGATATAGGTTTGGAACTCCATTCCTGATACCTTGTGTTTGGTTCATTTCTGGTATGAGTAATTTTGGGAAGAAATGTTTGTAATCTAAAGAGAAAAATTTTTTTAATAAAAAAGTCTATTATTATTATGATAGAATATTATTTTTTACGCATTTTTACTTGATTGAACAATAATGTTTTTTTTAAGTCACCTTTGGAAAAAAATGCTTTAACCAATAATTAATACTCCATTTTATTTTTGAATAAGAATTATTTTATGCACATTTTCATCGAGAAAATAAGTGTTCAATTGAATAACAATATAAACGTACAAACAAATTCCAATAAATATGTTTTGGAAACAAAAAATACTTTTGATACCTAGGTATCAACTCTCATACCCAAGGGTGGGGGTGGGTATGAGAAACACATACCTCATGGGTTTGAGGTATGAGTATGAAACCAAAAAAAGAGGCAAACAAACACAATGTATGGGGTTTGGTCATTCCAAACCCATACCTCATTGTGGACATGACATAACGAGTTGACAGACACGAACTGGACTCTCTAAGGGTTGGACCGTGACTCGGTAGGGGATGGGCCACCTAAGATGACAAGACTCTTAAGTTGCGCTATTCCGTAGCCTAGGCGAGTGGCAACATGGTCGAATCCTCAGAATGAGACTGTTTCCGTACGACAGGGCTTTGTGGTAGCAATGCCGTAGACTGGTGTTCTTTTGAATTTTTTTTTTCGGGGTATGTTCCCGAAGTAGGTATTGCTTCGAGTCTCTGACAAATTCTCGTCTTCAACTGAGCCAAGTACTAGGACACTCTATAGAAAGGAAGCTAGTGTTTGCAAAGTATTTGGATTTTTGTGAGTGGAAGGAAAACTTCTGCCTAAGAGAAGCCCCCAGAATGACAAAGCTAACTGTTGAGAATATGACAGTGTCGTGACCGGAATGATGGTGCTTTTTTGAATTTGTGTTAATGTGGGTGGTTGCGCCTCTTTTGAAAGGCTGCCTACGTATTCACATGTTGTGAAATCAAACCAAGCCGTAGTTCAGTGATTGAAGATATGTTTTGGTGCCTAGTCTATTAGGGCTTTGTGTGTAACTAGCCATAGCGATGGTGCAGGCCATGTGCATTCCCAATGATGTCTTGATCAAAGGGCTAGAATGGTTAGGATGTTGATCCTGTGACTGTGAGCATTCTCCGGGGTAGCCCCCGAGAGGTGGTGTGAACTATTTGGGCATGTTCTATGCCGACTACAAGTTGAGTTTCCGTGTTTGGGGTTGGTAACTGGTATGAATGAGAAGAATTGGGATGAGATTTTAACGAGTTTTGCTCTCGGGGATTTTAACGAGTTTTGCTCTCGGGGATTTTAACGAGTTTTGCTCTCGGGGATTTTAACGAGTTTTGCTCTCAGGAATTTTAACGAGTTTTGCTCTCAGGGATTTTAAGGAGTTTTGCTCTCGGGACTTTGTATGGTGATTTTGAATTTTGTTATGTAAAGGGGAAGTCGAGTAAAATGGCTCGAACTTTGATTGGGATAGGTTTTGATAATACGGGATCTGGTTTCCATGTCTGGCCCTAATGGTTAGGGATATCCTATGGAGCTTGAATCCTCAAAATTCCGGGCTGTCTCTGGCCTGGGTCTCGAGAAGGTCTTGAGGGTTGTAATGTGGGAAGGCTAAATGTGGTGTTAGCTGATCAGCTTGATTGTTTTTCCCCTATTTGATGGTATGAGTTTTGATAATTTTTGAATTGACCGTTTCACTTGAGTTGATCATTAGCTACGGTCATGGGTTTTTGAATTCTTTGGGTTGACCTCTCAGCCCCGGTCGTGGGATTCTTCATTTGGATTGACCGCTTAACCTCGGTCATGGGTGCCTTTTTTTTTTGATAACGACCTGTTTTTTTTGGTTTTGGCCTTTTGCTTCTTTCCTGTACTTTTGATTTCTTTTCGTCCAGTTTTTCTTTTATTTCTTGGACTTTTGATTTTTTTTCGTCCAGTTTTTTTTTTTTTTTTTTTTTTTCACACTAACACCTGAGGTAGGGATTAGTTGATCTTGTTGGATGGGTGTTTATTGTGGGAAATGGGCTTGCCTCCCGTCTTGAACCCAAACTAGGAGACTACCTAGATTTGTCATAGGATTCGATACCGCTCCTGCTAAAGGTGGTTATGTGGCTTTCTATACCGGACATGGAATAGGTAAAAGGAAAACACGGGCTCGGTTTCCTGCAGTCGTTATAGATGGGCCTATAATAGTCACGTGCATGTGCTCACAGTGTATGACGATATTCATCATGTTCTCGGAAACACATAAGGAAAGTATATATGAGAAATAGAAAAACTGATTTTATTGAATTTTGAAAAGAGGACAGAATGTAACAGACTCTGACTCTGATTTGGAAATGAGGATGTAGGGTATCCTAGACTCGAACTCAGACTTAGACTCGAATCAGATCCGGACTCGGATGCTCGGTTGGTTGTTTTTTTTTTTGGTAAGGTCTTCGACAGGTGCCACGACTCGCCTAAACTCGGCTTTGCGCAAATGCAAGAGAGGGAGTCAAACTAGACATGGCCCGGAGGGACGGGAATGACTAAGACTCTTGGATCGGGATACTCGAACGTTGACCTAGGCAAAGTAACGACCGCGACTTGGACTCGAGATGCGAAAGGGTGAGTCCGAAAATGGGGGCGACCGTGTCGCGTGCTTGGACCAACCGTGGTGACCTAAACCTAGATGACTCGAGTGTTCGTAGCATAGGTTCGACTCGGAGAAGGCATCATAAGGACGCCAGTGTATGATGAACGTGGGGTACCCCTTAAGGTGACCGTGGTTGACTGCTCGGGTGGAAGACAGCCCCCGAGTGAGACTAAAGACTTTGGTAGGACTCAGATGGTGCGACATCTAAGTGACTCAAAAGTGGGGTAGGAGAGACACGTGTAAGACATGACCCTTACAGCAACCGTGACTGATCGCTCTGCTGAAGAATAGCCCCCGAGTGCGGAAAAAGCCTGACAGGGAAATGACCCGGAAAAGACACCTAGACGGGTGACTCGTGGACGGTGGGTTTTCCTTAGGATTTTGGCAAAGTGGGCCTAGTCCCGTGTGAAGAAAGACCTACGTGTGAGCTATTCCCCAGACTTTAGACTCGAATGTGTAAATGGACTTTTCTTTGTAGAAGTTTGTCCTACGTAGGTGGGCCGTGCCTTGACAAATAAGGTGGACTTGGGATGGGGTGGAAACTCGTGATGTAAGATCGACGGAGTTTCAACGCTATGGACTCTAACAACTTATGACAAGACCCGACACTGCTAAATACGGGAAGTCCTAATAAGAAGAAAGCTTTGAAGGAAGAATTTGTATTTGAAAACCGAACAAAGTCGGATAGGATGGCCCGATATTTTTTGAAAATCGAAAAGAAAAAAAAATGTTACCGGGCCAAGATTTCGAAATTTTGAAAAGGCTTGGACAGCATACCGGCTAAAAACAATAGGCTATTTTGAGTCAAAATCATAAGTCCTAAATTCGGTAGCTTTCCGGGTTTTGAAAAATGGATAGGTTTGAAAAGGATGCAAATTTTTGAAAACGACGGTTTTTGAAAAGACGAGACATGGATCAAGTAGCACGTAGTCACGGAAACAATATAATGACGTCATGTATGCTCTTAGTCTAAGTCTCGGTCGGTCGAATATGGTCTATACCAACGACGATAGCTTTCTCGCAAATCAGGACGGTCTTCCTAAGCCGAGTTGGTCTTAGAACCTGCCGTAAAACCCATGCGAGTTCCGCCATCGAAGTCTTTAGTGCACCCATTTAGGAATGCACCGTGGTATAGTGGGACGTCGGTCACAAGTAACCGGCCCGGGAAAAAATTGGGTTATGCATGAACCATTGAACTAAAACGTGTACATTACTATTCGAACGATTTCTTTTCGAGTCTCACCCTGAGGATGCCGATGGTAAGTGACACATCAGTTGATCCCCAGCGGAGTCGCCAAATTGTGGACATGACATAGGTACACCCCGACGCGGCCACGCGCGGGTTTGGGGAGGCGAATGGATCTCTATATGAGATGGTCAAATTGAAATTTAAATCGAAGTAGGAGTCGCCACCGAACTTTGTTGGAGTTCGGGCCCGTTCGAACCCACTCTATGTCGTAGTGGGCCGTATACAAAATACGGCCCATTTCCGATGTCAGAGTTTATTGGGTTCGTCCCTTTGCATTATGATACCGATACCGACATTATCGGATATCGTGTATTGAATGACTCTCGTTGCCAATGGATTCAGACATCCGGAAACCATGGTTCTGAGTAAGGGCTGAGGGTACGTGTTGGGAAGTTCATTAAGAACACCCAACCCCGCCCGCACTTAGCGGCATTTACTAAGATATCGTTCGTTTTTTATGTACACGCGTTAGTTCGACGGTTGAATGATATGCAAAGATTATTTTCCCTAAGCATGTGAGAGAAAAATAAATGGATTGCTAAGTCGTTTAATACATGTTAAACTAATAACGTCAAAGTTATTTTAGCATGTGAAGTTCGTTTTAGTCTAATAAAACAAAAGAAAGAAATAAATTGCTACAAACACGAGAAAACGAGTTAGTAACGATTGAATAAATTGAATAAAGATGTGAATGCGATGATATGCATGATTTTGGAAAAGATTTATGACACGTGATGGATTAACACGTGTTGACCGAGGTCGAAAAAAAAAGTATTTATCGAAATCTGAAAATATGTCGCGAAAGTCGCTTTTTATGTAAGATCCGAAAATAAATAAAATAAAAAAAGACGAGAAAGCGAGAAAAAGATATATGGCTCGGCCATCCAGGCCTCCGCGCGAGTGGCCTGACAGGCGTGCGACTCGCGTGGGGGGTCTGCCCGGATTTTTTATTTTGTCGAAAATCGTTAATTTTTATAAATCGCGTACAAATATGGATTAATTTATATCCGATTTATATTTTCGATATTCGTCGTATTTGATATTCGATTATGAAATCGATATCGAATAGTCGGAATGTTTTAAAAAAGGTTTTATAAAAAAGTTTGTTTTGAACGAAAAGAGAAAAAAAAAAGAATTTGAACAAAAAAAATGTTAATTCTCTCCGCGTACAAAAATCGTCGAATTTGTTTAAAAAAAGTAACGATTTTTTAGCATCAACGAGTTTTAATTAATTTAGTTCTTGTTAGATACGATATTTGATTAGAAAATCAATATCGTATTTTAAGAATGTTATAAAAAAATAGTTTTTTGTAGTATCGATTATTAGAAATAATGAAAAATATGTGACGAACGACTCATATTAAAAATACGACCGACGACGACACAACCCATAAAAAAACGTGAGAAAGGAAGAGAAGAAAGAGAAGAATCGGGTTTGATTTACACCCTCAACCTACATGCTTTGTTTTCTCGGATAAGAGCTCCTCGGAAAGTGGTTTAAACTTGGGAGCGTCGAGATGATGTGGGCAGGGCCGTCTTAGAGATTTCGGAGGCCCGGAGCGAAACTAAAATTTGAGGCCCTTTTGCTATAAGCGATCGTATAACAAAATTTATTAATTAAACAAGTTATTTCTAAATATTTTTTGTACTAATTTTGAATAAACTCAAAGTCCTTTGAAAACGGAATATCTTACTATAAAATGCCTAAAAGTAAAGTACTATGTATCACTTAGTTATAAATTTAAAATGAACTTATAAGATAGTAAAATTTAAAATCAAAATTCAAATAATTAATTTATAATGATCAATGGAGTATTACGGAGTATATTTTAATAATGAAGGTCATGAAGCCATGAAGAATAAGAAAAATATGACAAAGAACTCTTTATCTATTACATTATTAATATATAGAGTATTAAAATAAATAAAACAAAAAAAAATGATAAGAGCTAACTTCTAGTATGAAAAATGAGAGCGTGAGAAGAATGAAAGAAAGATTCAACGTTTTTATCACCGTAATTTAATTTTCTTATTACGGTACTCAAAAGAGCAATTTTTTTTATATATGTGAGATCATTGTCGATAAAAAAGCATATGTATGAAATTACATACTTGTTGGACCAATAATAAAGTACAAAAAACTTAAAACCATCATTAACAAAACATTTTGAAGAAAAGTCTTGAGTATTAATTATTCCATATTTTAAAAATAAACATGGTAGAAATTGAAGAGTATTAAATATTAATATAGAAAAAAATTGAAGCACAAATGAAAAAAGAAAAAAGGAAAAAGTAAAATGAAAATGCATTAGGTAGGACTCGAACCACGGGAGTGCTTATAACAGACTAAGGCCCCTACCACCCCAGAAACTAAACTTCAACGCTTCATATATGCAGTCTTTGTTATGTATCTGTATTAAAACCATCAATTTCAGACTTGAGGCCCCCAAAAATTGGAGGCCCAGTTCATTTGCTCCCATTGCACCAGCCCTGAGACGGGCCTGGATGTGGGATGAGTTAAGGTGTCGGTTTGGTCGTGTGATGTGGCGGGTTTCGGCCGGCGTGTGGGTCGGATTTGTCGGGTTGATTTTGACGGTATTTCGGTGCTTTTTGGATGTATGAATGATAGATAATGAATGTGTGTCGAGGTTGATGAATAATTATAGATGTCTCCTTTTTTGTGTTGAATGGAGGGTCCTATTTATAGGCGAAAAGGTTTAGGAGAGGTATCTTGCTTGGACAACAAGAAATACCGGTTTGGATAGGAAACGTCAGAGTTCGAAAGGGAACGAAAGTCTCGTTTCTTGGTGGGGAAGCCGAGTATCTCGGCTGTTTGGGGTGCTTTGGCCGAGTGTTTGAGCTCGGTCGGTAAGTCGTTTTGGTTTTCGGATAGAATTTGTACTTGAGATCGAATTCTATCCTTAAACGGATTTGTTTAATATTTTTTGAAGCTGATTTTTCGTGGTATTGGAGACCGAATCAGCCACGTAAGGTGTCACGGCTGACTCGCGTGTCTCGAGAATATTTTTGACCGGGTTTTGACTCGGTCGCTTAAAAGACGGTTTTACCCCTGGTGTCGGAATCGACCCAAATTAGTCTTATTTGACTCGAAACGACCCACTGGGCCTGGATTTGAGGTTGGTTTAGTAAGATTTGTATCCGTAATAAGCCCAAGCCAAATGTTCATGATTCCGAGCCCATATCCGAGTCCATTAAAGCATGTTTGCGTCCGATCATCATCGGGTGTTTGGCGGGAACTACTATAGACACCTGGCGGTCAAAATGTGGGTGTCTACACTCATACCCACACAAGTTGAACCAAACGGCCCCTTAAGGTTCTAGAGAGCTCCTTGGAGCTTTATATATAGGAGAGATACTTCATTATTTGCCATTGTGTGACTTGGGTCTTAAGATGAAGATGATACTTCAACCGGTCCAAAGAGCAAGGGAGTTCCGATAGAAGAAGGTTGAAACTGGAACATTATTTGACATATCCAAAAAACGGTGATGTTCTCGTCTAATGAACCGGTTTGAAAAATTGACCATTGGAAAATATACTTTACATGTGAGGAGGCGTGTGAAGAATATCACATGCATGTAAATACTACTCCATCGGAGAAATAGAGGAGAGTGATAACCTTATAAACAGTGAAGCTACATACTTTACCCATTGTAAATTGGTTTCAAGTTTTGAACTCAGATCATGAAGGGAACTACTCTCTACGCTTCTTAATGGACATGACTCAAGATCATGTACGAATCTAACTCTTATCTAATACAGTATCAAAATCATTTGTATCTGAAACCAAATATACTCCATAGTTTTTATCGGGTGAAGCTGAGTCGTTGTACTCTTGTAGTACGTACAAAACTTGAAAAATACTACTCCCATATATCATACTTTAAAGATTTTTGTAAGGTTAATGGTACGTAGAATATAATTGAAAAAAAGTTATTAATATGTGATTCTCAAGTACAAAAGTTTAAGAATACTATCATAAACAAAACAATTATTCCGTTGATACTATTATACATTTGAAAGGGTGATATTAACAATTATTCCGTTGATATTATTATACATTTGAGAATTGAGAGGGTGATATTACTCGACTATGTTATCTCATTTCTCAACATAATAATAAATGGGGTGCACTTTAAATTTATCCATGCATTTTCTACATGGTCACCCCGTTTCAATCTCAATTATTGCAACGTTAAAGCTTCCACAAGAGCATACGTACGTACGTACGTACGTATTTTTGATATGTCGAGCAGGCCGCACACTAGAGTCGTGACCTCAATGTTAAATTTAATTAAGATATCGAGTACATCAACGTAATACTCTTTGTTTGTGTTGTATGAACAATATATATATATATATATTGAGTTCATTCACTTAGTTTGCTTAACTGGTTGGAGCCTTTTGAGCGCTTACATGTGCATGCATCTTGTAGACGTTGTTATACTCTTCTAGTTTAGTCAGTATGTTTCCTACGTCGGACGGTTTCGAACACATGTCATTGTAATATGGCAATGAAACTGCTTGTTAAGCATTGTAATTTTTTATAAGCGTTAATTTACGCACATTCAACTAACCTTGTACTCCATATTAGATATACTCGTATTAAGTACGTTAATATATATCCTTATACCCTGTCTTATCATATCAAGATTACAATATATAACTTGATCATTACACCCTTTTTCTAAAATGCTCCCTCAATCACTTCTCACGCGGTTTTCCAAGCCGTAGTTTTGTGTAACACTGTCGTACTAACTAGGAAAGCTAACCGATTACAGATACGGAAAGAGAAATTTGGTAACAAACAATGAATAATGGAACTAGCAATTAAATAGCTACTTAGCTAGCTAGGTACATTAATTGTATTAACAAATTGAAAATGCGTGTAATTAATTAAAACATTAATAAACTCAACATCCTTATTAATTTATGGTAATTTGTTACACTTACACACTAGCTAGGAGGATGGGAGTTAATTAAGAAAGGAAAAATGCAATAACAATAATATATTACACTACTAGTGATTAGTGATGAAGAGATAACTTAGGAAATTCCTAGATACAAAATACAAGAGAGGAGAGGAGAGGTCGGCGAGACAAAGGTATCAGTAGAGCTGCAGCTCGACTTTAGTACGTACTACTATGACTACTAGTTGCCAATTGCCATTACATGCACTTTGTCTTATTTATCAAACTTAGATCTTCAACGAAGCCTTAGATTCTTCATCCTGCACCATTCCACGGAATCAATCACGCTTATTACTATAATTACCAACTTGAAGCAACATTATTAACAACTAACATTACTATTATAATATTAATCATGTAATAATAACTGTGAAATTATTGTGTGAGACTGTCTCATATCATAAAACCGTCCATTTGTATTAATAAATCATACAATTATCGATAATAAATGAACTGTCTTCTTATAGAATTGGATCGTCCAACGTACGGAACTGTTGTCTTATACTATAGTTTGTGATAATTAACTTATTATTATTATTATTATTATTATTATTATTTGTTGTCATGATAGTGTAATTACTGAGAATCAAATATAGGTTACTAAATAGGGGTAGATGAGATCACGCACTTCCCAATTAAGGTGATGTAGCGTGTGTTGTGGGCGATGACTTGTGGCTGTGCATGCATATGCATATGGTATCACATTGTTGGAGTACCATGTTAGCCTTAATAATAATACCACAATTAGTAGCTTAATTATCATTATATTTTTTGGGTTTGTTTATGTTTAGGATAAGGAAACAAGCAATTAAAGCCAGTTTATGTTTGCTATATTATCTTTAGGCTTTTAGCACATGATATTATCAACAACTCATGGCAAACAATTGTCTTAGCTTCTTGAGTTAGCTTGCTGCCTAGCTCTTGTTTGTCATTATTTGACACGATACAAAATATCATATACAACTATTTTGTACGAAGTTTTCGATTGTTGTTAATTTGTTAGTAGTTCTTTTTTTAAATGAGCATATAAATAAAGTGTCAGCATGTCATGACTTGTCGGGGTGTTTGAGTGACGTGACACGCTACCAAAGTGAAGCAGTGTCGTAGCGCACACCTTGGAATTGAATGTGACACCAATGACACAATAGGGTTAGGGTACCAGCACAATTTGTGAAATTTAAGCGATTCTAGAGAAGTAATGGTGGAATTTGGTTATTAAGTAACAAAAACAACATAGGACTATTGTCTAAATTTTATGTATAGCCATGAGATTTTAAAGGGTTTCTAAATTGCAACACTTGAGTAAAGATTGGCCGGGCTAATTAACGAGTTTTGAACTCGAGTCATAAGTACCCTTCAGTTGACAGTTTCACCAACGAATGAATGAGCCATATATTCAAGTGACATTTATCTTAAAAATTCTAAGACACACACTATAATCAGTGGAGATTATTCAATAATTAGTGGATTATTCAATAACACAAATTATAATTAGTGGAGATTATTCAAGTAATTAAGTAAGATAGTGTTAGTTAGTTATACCTTAGTTCTTCATCACTCAAGTTGCCATGATTTCCACCTCCATTACTACCATTACCATTATTATTCTTATACTTAGGCAAGGGAACTTTGCCGGAGTCGATGTTGTTGATGTCCTCAAGGAGGTCCTGGTAATGCATCTTAACCTCATTAGCAGTCTTATTCCCGCCAACCGCCTTGGCAATGTTGTGCCACCGATCAGGGGTGTCCCTGTCGTACACTGCCAACGCGCTCTCAAACGCCTTGTTTTGCTTCGCTGTCCATGTTGTACCGTGAGACGACATTGAGCTCGATGTCATTGACCTTTGATGATATAGTATGTAGTTAGCTAGTAATAGTAGTAATAGAAGAGTTTGTTGATTTTGTATGAAGTAAAATGGTGAGAAGTGTTTGCTCTTTATAGTGGGTGTGGAGAAACATTGGTGGGGTAATGCCAGATGAGCATCAATTTTTCCCAAGGTCCATAAAAAAAGATCGTGGAATTTCCCGTCTTTGTTATCTCTGATCTCCGATCTTAAACAGAATCAAAATAATAAAAAAACGAACAATTATCATATCTTACAGTTATCGATATTTTTCTGAAACAATGTCTCGTTATCTACGTCATTAGCTATAGTTAAAATTTTAAAACATACTTAGTAAATCAATATCTTGTAATGTATTGGTTAAACTAGGATTATTATTATAAGCCTAGTTTTGCTTACGTTAACTTCGTGTTGCTAACCCAAATGTAATTAGAAATTGGAAGATGGACTTAGGATGGTGTAGACACAACTTGACTATAATTGGCTTCTAAATCCTACTTTTGGGGGGGAAGGGGTCTATAACTTAGAAATAATTCAGCGATTCCAAGATTAAAGCACGTGTTAGGTCACTAAATAAGCTCCTAATGTTGATGTTAATTACTGTATAAATTAATTAATCTGTAATGTAATTAAATCCTGATCTATGGCGTCATCAATAAAACATATATAGAGCCAACCTACCTTCACGAATTACAAAAGGCCAATCACTTCTCGTATTTAAGAATCTCTCAGCTACCTACAACCTTCTACGTGTAGTATTTGGTTTATAGAAGTTTTCAACTTCGTCCTCTAATTTGTTGATTACAGGAGTATAACAAGTTCAAACCGACTAGCCTAGGGTGGGTTGAAACATCAATCTTACCTATATCTATAATCATAATTACTATTTTTAACAAAATATATTACGAATATTGTGCGGAGTATGTGTATTCTTTTGTAAAGTCTCGCCTGAATCATGACCTAATTGAACTGTACTTAGCTCAATCCATGACCTCAGCTCACCCATTATGTGACCTTCTGAAATTTGAATTATAACATTAACACCTAATAAAAATACGGGAATATTAACTCTGTAATAGTTATCATGTGAGAGCGTCTTAGGTAAGATGTACTAATAAAAATAAAATATTAATAAAAAAATATTTTTTTATGGGTAAGAAGTCTCAAGATAAATTCATCGTAAGACTGTCTCATATAAGAATTTGTGTTAATTCTATGAATTATCTCATTTTAGAATCTTACATAGTAATTTTTTTAAAAGAGAGTCACAAAGTAATGGTTAAGTATGCATGTAAGACGAAGGTGGATGATGGGACATTGGCGAGCATAGCAGCGTTAACGGTTAACATGATTAAGTGTGGTTTGTTGTTGTTGTTGAGGATTTTCATGTGATCCGAGGGAGTCAAGAGTCAAGGGCATTTTAAGTGGGCCATGGGGTCTAGGCCCACCAATGAGTGTACGGGATGTAGGATTCTCTCACGAGTGAGCCACAAGCCCACAGCCAGTTACTACAACGTATACTGTAGTAGTTTCGTCGTCAAACAAGTCATTATACACCAAAATCTTTTCTGCTTTCTATATCGTACGTCCACATCTTTTTTATTTGGTCGTACTTTCTCCACAACAACATTCCAACCTCCCTAGATATCCATCTTCCCTGAAGTTGTCCCTACTCCCTACAATAATTTCGTCAAGGAGCTGGCTGGTGCTCTTCCTTTGAAACTCGCAACTACGTACTCCCTCCCCGTACAATGATCTTCCCACTACCAAATGACACATGGATTAAGAAAAGGAGAATATGCTGGATGAATAAGGAAAGTTTTTAGGTGAAATAATCTTAGTGGGAGTGGGAGTACATTTTATATCCGTCTTAGTCATTATGTATTTGTGACGACACTTTACACATTTATTTGTTGATAGTACATGGTAATATCTATCTACTCTCGTTGTGAATAATCATTTATTGACGGAGGTAAAAGTGGTCATCAGCCTAGTGGGATCAGGCTGAGCCGAGTTCCATTATCTTTGAGCCTGACTCACATAAGCGGAATTTCTTGCCTTCCCTATGGGCCCGTGGGTTGCATCGGCTAACACACAGGTCGGACAAAATGCGGGTTGGCTAGGTTGGCCCACCCAAATGGACAATTCAAGCTAGAACTGACGTTACTACACCTCAAATGGCACGGTTGGGTTGTCGTCCGGTGCTCGTGCCCCACCTGTCATGTACCGTGCCTCGGATAGTGTTGTACCTAGGCATGTGTTCATTTCCTTTCACGTGTCCTGACCCGGGGCCGGGTAGTGCTGCCATCGGATCATAAATAGATATGAATTGACAAATGTACTCTGGATATAGGATTGGAGTCCTAGTCATGCACCCGATAATTGCACCACAAGTGCATCTTATCGACTTATGGACTTATGGTGTGCGTGGGTGACTACTCATGAGTCATGACCGGGTGCTTCACTGCTTCCATTCCTTATAATTTGTGTCGATCCAAACACAGTACAGTAGTACACTACAGTCTACGGTATATGGGAAGCTAAGGGATTTACAGCAGCAGCAATAATACAAATAATTTGCGTAGTGAAGGACAATTGCATTGGTCTGAAAATATTCTATGGAGTTTGTCTTTAGCCATTGCTAGGGAGTGAAGAATGGATGCCATATGTCCTTCTTCTATCTATCTATTCCCTCCTATTCAGAGTATTCCTCTCACTTTTCTTTTTGGGCTTAGTTTGGTTTTCTTTAACACTTTCTTTTTTTTGAAAATAATTTTAATCATTCTTTATTCTTCCTTCAATTCTTTATTTTTTTCCTCCACACCTAAACTCAACACCTTTTCACTTTATACCCCACCTTTTACACTTCATACCCCACTTTCTATTCATCTCTCTTACTTTATCTCCATCCTTTATTATTATTTTACTCCCTCCTTGGTTCCCTCCGAAAAAAATTGGGGAGGAATACTCTGAATAGGAGGGAGTATTATTCATCTCTTTATTACTCACTATTAACCATGTATCTATGAGTATGACCCTTACTTTCCACGTGGGATCTGCTTCTATAGGCCCTCCCCCTCCCTTCCCTTGTGACGGGTATGTATATCCTTCATAAGTTTATAACGGGTTAAATAGGATGAAAAAGATAAACATATTGTTTTGATACTAGCAACACATTTGTCTTATTCATGCATATGACATGATATTTGATCCGTTATACATGTATGACGGATATCTCCGTCACAAACAAGAATTTGTGCTTATTTTTAATAGCTCTCAACTCCATTTCACCTTATATACACCAACACTTCCTCCTTGCTAGATCAACCTTCCAAAATACAAAAATGATACGGAGTACTAATTATCACGACTAGGGATGGCAACGGGTCGGGTCTGGGTCGGGTCCACCCGGACCCGGACCCGAAGTTTCAACCTTGGACCCAGACCCGACCCGGACCCGAACGGGTCCAAAATTGTCAGACCCATACCCGAACCGGCCGGGTCTGGGCCGGGTCCGGGTCTACCTTATTTATTACTCCGTAAGTTGTTGTATTATTCATTGTTTCGATTTCCGAAAAAAGCTACGTAATGTCTTGAGTCAATCCTTACGCATAAGATTTTAAAAGTGTTTACAAACCACATAAAAATGATAAAAGAAAATTTTTAAAAAAAAGTGTCTACAAGTCTCACAATACAACCGTAACGTCTCCCAAAATACAACACAAAGGTCGTCTTAAAAACATTTATCACAAAGTAATTTATTAAAAAAACATATTAAGTGATACATGATATATCACATAGTTCTTCTTCCTCCATATCATATGTTTTATGAATTGAAATTTTAATTTTTTTTATTTTTTTATTTTTTTTAACGGGTCTACGGGTCGGGTCCGGGTCCCAAAATTCAGACCCGTACCCGTACCCGAATTTTTTGGGAGGACCCAGACCCGACCCATGCCCATCGGATCTGAAAAATTTAGACCCAGACCCGACCCATTCGGGTCCAATCCGCCGGGTCTGGGTCGGGTCCTGGACCCATTGCCATCCCTAATCACGACATGCAGTCATACAAAAATGAGAAATACTTATAGTACTTGTACGGCGTATTATTTATTATTATCACAATATTATCATACGGATTACTTAATTTTCAAACATACTTCAATTATAACTTACGATAATAGAAAGTACGTGCTCATACAATTCATATATATATTCTCTTACACTCTCAGATAATACGTTAATTAAAAGTGCCGACTCTAGCTAGCTTACCTGCTAGCTAGTTATGACTTATGATTGAGCATTTTTCCAGTTCTGATTATGATTGATAATATCTTTTAATTAGTTCGTCATATCTAGCTGGTTATGATTGATAATATCATTAGCAACAACAAATACCATCAGCTAATGAAACATTCATTCCGTCACAATTTCTTCTATTTTTGTAGTGGAGATATTCGTCACATTGTTACTCTGTATAACTTATAACAACTCGAATATTCACCCATTTTGATAGAAAAATAAAAACATTGGTATCCCCTAAGATAATGCAACAACAATGTTTTGTCCTTAATTAACTAAAATGAGTAACATTTGATCCGTTATAATAATATGAAGGATAACATGTCAAAAGGTCGACTAGCTGATATTCCATAGGACCATATATAGGCAACTTGAAATCCATGCTATAAGAAGTCAGCATATAATATAAAATGGTCCCAGATTAAGGTTGAGAATGATATCCACACTATCAACTTTCTACTTTAGGGATCTCACTAATGCTAATTAACAGTATGTTAGTGTCGTCGTATATGGAGGATGACCCTAATGGGTTTTCTCTATTGACATTCATATACCACAAACGCGACTAACGGTATTGATATAAATGTCAACAAGCTTAGCCAGTAAAGTCACGAGGGAGGGATAAGGGATGATGTTCATGACCTGAATTCGAATCTTGTCAACAGTAACATACTTGCAAGTTGCTTAACTACGACTCCTATACTTAGCTGGTAAAGTTATGAGGGAGTTCATGACCTGAATTCGAATCTTGTCAACAGTAACATACTTGCAAGTTGCTTAACTACGACTCCTATACTTAGCTGGTAAAGTCATGAGGGAGTTCATGACCTAAACTTGAATCTTGTCAACAGTAACATACTTGCAAGTTGCTTAACTACGACTCCTATACTTAGTTGGTAAAGTCATGAAGGAGTTCATGACCTCAATTTGAATCTTGTCAACAGTAACATACTTGCAAGTTGCTTAACTACGACTCCTATACTTAGCTGGTAAAGTCACGAGGGAGGGATAATGGATGATGTTCACGACCTGAATTCGAATCCTGTCAACAGTAACATAGTTGCAAGTTGCATAACTGCGACTCCTATACTAATACTCCGTTACAGTCGAAAGCGAGCTAGGGTTTGAGAGAGAGAGAGAGAGAGTGAGTGTCTACGTAAGGATACAGGAGAAGATGCTGAGGATAGAAGGAACCAAAATATGTGAATGGAAGAAGTTTAAAAATGGATCCTGTGGAATGCAAGTTGGGTGGTGAATGCATGGTGATGTGTTAGAAAGAATAATGTGATTGACAAGTAGGCTTCTCATCCCAAAACCAAAAGCCTAATAGAATCACTAAATGATGAGGATATGTGCGCAGCAGTAAACACAAGTTGTAGGCGCAATATAACGATAATAATAGGATAGATAGGATGATGATGATGATGATGATGATTCAAAGCATTAGAATCTTCTCTTCCCATTTTCACATTCTCTCTACTCACTCTTCTATTCCTTTTTCCTTCTTTTTTTTTTTTTTTCTGGTGAATGCACTCTATTTTGTTGAGTGACTGAGATAAACTAGTAAGATGAATAATGTTGAAGAGGGGAAAATATATCACAATTTTTCATGCAACATATTGATAAATCTCACAAATCGGCTACCCACGGTACGGCTGCGAGAAGAAGGAGATTGACGACACCGTGGAGTTGAGATGGTTTAATTAAGACCCAATCTCGACACATAGGAATGGCCTACATTCAAACTTTGGAAAGTTTGGACTTCGATCAGAAATAACTGGAAAAAGAAAGTTTGAACGTTTGGATACTAAGTATAGATCGATTTCACACATTTATCATTACTCTAGAGTACGTGTACATATCAGCTTAGATAAACTCGTGTGGTCATGAGGACTGAAACTCATAATAACTTGAATTCAAATCTTATTTACCCATGTAATAACTTGAAACTCATAAACTCATAATATCTCGTGTGGTCATCATATTTACCCATGGAACGAAAAAAAACTGATTACTCATTGCGGCTCCTGTTTGCTTAATTATAGTTTATACTATGAATTGTTAAAGAGGGAGCTGAGGGTAGTAAATTTTATAGAGAAGCCGCAGGCCGGCCACAAGCTGAAAGCTGCAGTCGTGGAAGTTCAGCTGACACTAGAGTTATAGATTGTTCCAAAGTTACGTTGCAACCTCCCAATTTCGTAGGATAATTCAGAAGAATAAGCTTATAGTGGTGCACCAAGATGCACCAATCATGGGCTCAAGTCATGGAAATATGGAATCCTTATCACAAGTCAATTTTCATTGCAGACAAAAGTTTATGTATCAGGATTCCTTCTAGTGGTGGAATAGCTACAAAAATTCTTACCATAACATAAGTTTAAACTTTTCATATCATTTCTTCTCTTCTATATCGCATTGGATATTTAGATGTAAGATTTTCGGGTTATTTATCGAGTAATCTGGTTTCAAGATGAGTTGATTTGGGGAAGCAAAGTCTAAGTCAAGTTAGTTAGAGTTTACTTAAAAGAAAGTTAAGATCAAGTCGAGTTGAGTCAATACAGCCCATACAGGGTAGTGCAGTTTTACTAGGCAGATAATATGGAGTAGTAACTTGTTTCTGATGGCAGGTTTCAAGCAGTGAAGGCCTAAAGGACTGTAAAGTCTGTAACTAAGAGTTATCTGGACTTCAAGGTGGGTTAATTTGTGGCGGTAGTCACGCTGGGTAAGGTTTACTTGAGACAGTTAGAATCAAGTCGAGGCTGCAACACCAGGTTAAGTTCACTTTTGCGAAAACAAGTTACAGTAGCTTACTATGATAGTAGGTTAATGTCTGAGGATTGTAAATACCAAATTGGAACTCGCGGATAATGACTACTCCTGTCAATGGCGACAATGAAACAAGGAACCTGAACTTTACAGTAGAACACCACCCAAAAGATGACTTTCCATAGGCAAGGGAGAAAAACTGCAGATCAGATAACATTGAGCTGATTCTGTTGAATAGTGTTCAAAAATTGAGATGCTACAATGTGGCTGGCTAGTGGGGGATACTACCTTGGCTAATATGACTAATATCCAAACCATTAACAAACTTCCATCATATTGGAAAATCTAACTCCAATGCAGTAAAAAAAAAAACATAACGACATGTAACGGCCTGTAGTTGGTAGAGTACGTTTTCAGACAAATGACGTTGCACATCGCTAGACGCCCCCATCCTCGAATTCCTGTCGCTCAACCAGAAAATGTTAAACTTTGGGAATAGTTTTAGCTCAAAGTTCATTACTTATATCTAGCTACTAAGAAGACTAGGTGGAGGCACTTAAACTTTTTTTTTTTTTTTTTGCCAACGAAGTCAAACCACCCTAGAACAAGTTGCTCTTGTTAAAGGATCGGAGAAATACATAAAACAACACGAACATAATGAAACTTAAATAACGTCTAAACGTGATGAATCTACGCCGTCCAAGGGCCAAAGCATGCTCTCAAAAAGCAATAGAGAGATCACGAACATTAGCATCCACCGCATCATCATCCAAACTGTAGACTCCACATGACTGCTGATAGGACGACTGACACAAACAAAATGCACTTACGCCATAAAGACGTAGAAAGGAAGGGTGAATAACAGGTGACCTGTCATCAATGGAGTAAAAACTCTTGCATTTTGGTGATCGAACACGCTTAGAACAAGGTAAGCAAATCAAAGAGCAAACCGAGATGACGATAAGGAGGTTGCGCCGCTTCTCAACCTTTCTACAGAGCAACACCACTCTAGAAACAGAGTCTAGAGTTGAACCAATACACCCAAGACCACTTAAACTTGTAAAAGCAGAAAATTCCAAAACTATTTCTTAGATTCTATCTTCTCCAAAGGAAGGTTGGGCAAGACAAATAAAAGTTGGTGTGGGACTGTGGGGTGTGTGCAGTCATACTCACAAAAAAGCACCCTAAAGTTGATCCACTGCTCCTTAAACTTTAAGCCCTTGGTTCATTCCTGTAGGAAGTAGCTTGAGAGCAAGAGATTCTTTCTTTTATCAGTATTTTCACCTCTATGTTTTTGCATCTTTTCATTTCTTATTTTGATCCAAATCTGGAAAATATTACCTTTGTCTCAATGACAGAATATAATCAGCCTTGTTCTTCAGACAGGCCCTTATCTTCTCTTGTACAGCTTAACCAATTTGCAAATGGCAAAAATTTACTGTATGTTTGTCATCATATTCTATTTCCTCAAAAAAAAAACTATTTTTGATTATCCATTTTCTAAAATTTCTGTTTTTGGTGTAAGCCTTCCCCAGATGTTTCGAGACTTAAGTAGTTCTATTGCAGGCATGTCTAAGATCTGTGTTGCAGCTCGTAACAGCTGGTGGCGAGTCATGACTGACTACCAGGGACTGAAGTTTACAGTGACTGCATTTTGATGCAGGAGCTGCAAACACAGATTGCATTTATATTGCAGACAATTTATTACGAGATTGAGTCTCAACTCTCGAGCTGAGATTAATATCATGACTGTAGACGAACTTCATAAATAGGGATAAAGCAGGTTTATTTATAAATTATGCTCAAAAACTAAAAAAAATACTGAATTTGGGTCTCCCCAAATTATAAACGAAAATGAGGTAAGACTCCACAAAAACAAATTTGGGTTCGGCCTTGGGCTGATGAGCGATTGAGCAGCCTGAGAGGCAAACTGCTGGGCAATTGAGAGGCCAAAGTGGATACATATCATCTGGCTAGATTGCGAGATTTCTTTATACCTAAAATCTAGCTCGTGCAAAGTATAAATCTGTTCGATGAACGAGTGGCCAAGGTTTCAATATGCTACATCCACATCCATGCGTTTATATTCCATATACATACCTTAAATCTAGCTCGTGCAATGTATAAAGCCACACGGTGAACTAACGGCCAAGGATTCAATATGCCATATCCACATCTATGCTTTAGTCATCCATCCCTAATATGCTATATACATACTTGGCCGCTGAATCAACACGCGGCCTGCCTCTGAATTCGCTCATTCATTGAGCGGCTTACCATGTTATGCAAACTCCTTTAATTCCAACTGGATATGGCGTTTGGCTGCTCAGCAATTCAATGGTCATATACCCAACCTATAATCCAAGACTACGTGGACCCATTTTCGTTAAAAAATTTGGGGAGGAGCCAATTCCGTAATTTTTTTTTATTTGAGCATTGTTTTTAATTAAAATTCTATAAAGTACTTAGGAAAAGAAATGAAAGTTTCAAGCAATGAGCTTCAATATCTAAATCAAATGAAATATGGTGTCATGTATGTTTACAAATTACGAATTTACAACCGCCTTCAGAAACTAATTTCAAATCTCAAAATCATTAAACTCAACTCAACCATTTTACACTGTCTAAGCAAAGCTTCTACTAACCTGAAAACTCGCTAGTGTTGCAAAGAGGGTTTTATTCTGAGCTTGTCCACTGAAGACACGGGATACTCCTGACTTCCTTCTGATCAGAAGCCCTATGTACCACTACTTTTGTCATTTCAAACATCTGGATATACAAACAAAAGAAACTTAAGTGTTTCAAGGTTCAAAGCGACGAACAGAAAAGAAATTATTAAGCAAGATACTGAGACAAAATCCAACCTTCAAGCATGCTTGTGTTCATCCTTGAAGCATTATCAAACTCATTTCAAAGTTGCATTTTCATCCTTCTTTCTACGACTTGTACCATTAGAGATGGGGCGTCAATGCGACATGAATGGTGGTAACAAAAGCAACATTTCCCCTATCACCTCAAGCACTTCTGGAAATGGTGTGCGTTGTGCCAGCCATACCGCTGTGTTAATAACTAGACAGACTGTTTCCAAATGGCCAAGGTATAATCGAGTTGAGACCAATATTGACCGTCTGCTACTTCTTAATAAAAAGAAGCAAAACCAAATTCTTAATGCTACACATAAAGTTCTTTCAGACATCATTAGATATTTCAACTTTCAAGTGCCTATTTTAAGCCTTTACACCCTTTCAAGTATTCAGCAATACTTTGGCAGAAAAATCAAACACCGGGAAATAATGAATCAAGAACTACTCTTTTACAGTATCACCGACAACTCTTACAAAGAGGGCGGAAAAAAAGGAAATTACAAGCCTTGGAGCAGCCAGTGCACAAAAAACTTGAGAGCGTGTGCGGCAATGCATACCCCGACACACCTTCTAAATGATGACTTAGTGATCACTCGCAAAGCAACCAGATTTGATGACATAACAAACAAATCCGTAATGTAAACAGTTGAAGAAGGGAAGTCCCACACCATCATGGCTAACATATAAACCTTCAAGTAACAGGAAACTAAAATTGCAAGTAAAACCTCTTTGTATGAAGAGTTATCCTCCACAAACTCCAATGACTTCCTCGAAAACACAAAAAAGGAATACAGAAAGACGAAACTCCCAAGAAGGGCATGTCCAAATATCCCTACTCCCAAACTCAAAATCGACCATTCTCGCGAGTTGCCATTCAGAATCCATAATTTATAAGCATCAAGTAAGTAAAAGATCAAAGCTGATTTAAGCAACAAGGCATTAATTTCAAGCATCTTGTGAGGAAGCAGGTTGAAGAGGAGGTGCCTGTAAGCTTTGGGCTTATGTAGGATCAAATCGATCATAAGAATCATTAGCTCACACTCTATGTAGTCATCAGCAATGGACATGCAGTTGGAGCATTTAACGAGTCGGATATTCCCGGGTGAGTATTGAATGTAGAGTCTTTGAACCTCATGACCGCACTTGACACAGCGATACTTCATTTTTCAGTCTAGAGCCACTGACCACTTCCAATCATTCCTAGGTACAAAGAGCGAAACAAACCTTCAGAGCGAAGCAACTTGAGAGTATAGAAAGTAGAAGCATGTTAGGTCCCTATGGACACACATTAGGTTACTATACATGTAACGATAAAATGTACTCCCTCCTCCGTTCACTATTTTTTGCCCCGTTTCATTAAAATACTCCTGGTGAAATGAGGCAAAAGATTATGAACGGAGGGAGTAAGTAAGTATTTCTATATTACTTGAAATGATTATGTGAATTTGTAAGTAGCATATATTATGGGATGAGATTCTGCAATGTTTGATGAATATTGCTTGGGAATAGGGATATAGGTGAATGTTTGATGACTACTGGTAGGGATAGAGGTGATTTGTGGAAAATGGTGAAAATGGAGGAAGGTGGAAGATAGCTGCTCCATTGAAGAGGGGAATAGAGAATAATTACCCACCTTCCTCTCTAAGTAATGTACTAGTATTAGTCAATGAAACCAGATTCGGAGTTTGATGACACGAATTTCGAACAGAACTCCCAGTCGGGTCGTTGCCGGCCCCATTTGCCGGAATTCGCGATTTTAATTGCTAGAACTCAAATTATTAAGAAATTGGTGAGGATTAACAAAGTTGAGATACAGGGAGGGAGTTGGCGGCACTAGAAATTCTACCATCTATTCTATCCAAATAAATACCTTATGACTATGGTGGGAGTGAAGGTGGCATCGGAGAGGAGTGGAGTTTTGTGTGGTGCTCCGGTCACTCCAGCGGATTCACTTCACTGGATTGAAATGGGTCGATGATGAAGACAGATTTGTCTTACAGTTACAGGCAGAGGCAGTGAAAGCGTGAAACAACGGGAGCCAGATTTCCAACCTTCTAGGGCTCGGGCTTCACACGATCCGCCCCAAATCGCATATGTCAACCATCTTTATCTTTATCTTATAAAAGATGAAATCATTGACGCTTACGTGGCAATCTCTCAAACCAGTTTTCTACCCTTTGGCAACTCTCAACAACTCAGTCAAACCAATGTATGATATTTATGATATTTGCTGAACAGTCCCCTCACATTACCTAATTTGCAAACTACTCCTCATCCCCACAACAACCCCCAATTCCCAGGAAAAATAATTACTCCTGTTTACTCCTCCCAACACACCTCGGCAACCCAATTCTTGAAAAATGGTTGACGGGCTCTTCGATCCTCCCCAAATCACCATCTTTTCTTTCAATCTTCATCAATTGCTCATAAATTGTTCGCACCATCTTTTATATATAATGGATTCCGATTTTTGTTTTATATTCAATCGTTGTCGTCAGATCGTTTCAATCTTCAACTTCCTCTTCGGTTTGGTAAGATTTAGGGAACAATGTATTTTCGATGACTGAAATCAGAAATCAATCAACTCAGAAGAGTCAGTCATCTCAGAAATCAGTCAGCTCAAAAATATCGAGAAACAAGAGGGCGTTTTGAAATTAGGGTTCACTTCGATTACAGCTCCATATTTTTAGGTAAATTTCTGATCTTTTTCCCATTTTTGTTGTTCTTTCATTAAAAATTGTGGTGTGTTTTGTTTTGACAATTTAAATTTGTACTGAAGATCTGATATGAGTGTAGGTAAGTCCGAGTTTTTTTTTTTTTTTTTTTTTCAGTTTCATTGATTTTATCTCACCATTGATGAATTTTGATTTTATTTAGTTTTTTTTTTCATGTTCATTTGATGATTTTTTTTCCAGTTTTACTTTTTCCAATTTTATTGATGAATATTGATTTAATTTGCATATTGAAAATATGATCTTCTTTCTAAATTAATGGAGCTTTTTTTTTCTCTTCTTCTTCGTAGGTTTTTTAATCGATGGTTTCTTAATCGATTTTTTCGACCGAATCAAAATGCTTTCTTACGATGAAAATCAACCGGGCAAAGCAAAAATTGAAATTAGTTTTGGGCAATACAAAGAAAACATCGAGTCCAGGTTTACTGCATATATCGACAGACTACGATGACAAGCATGGATCACGGTGACCGTTAAAGACCTGCAAACAATTCTTCCTTTCTTTAGGAAGGAGAAACTTTTACCCTATTCACCCCCTTCTCTTTCTCTTCCTTCTATCTCAGGTATACACTCCTGTTTATCTCCCTATTTGCTTCTCAAAGTTGCTTGCTTTTTTTTTTTTGCAATTATCATTTTTTACTTTACTCATTTCACCTGTTTTTTTACCCATTTACTGATTGTTTGGTCTTCCGTGGCTTGAACTTTAATGGGATTATCTTATTTTTGGCATGTAACGCTATATATCTTATATGGGTCGTTGTAAAGTTGTTGTCTTTTGCCTACAAATGAGTTGAAACTGCTATTTTTGGTGTGGGTTTGAAGAGAATTGAATTAGAATTTACTCACTGTTTATTTACTCAGCATAGATTGTGGTCCACTTTTGCAGGACATGTCCCTGAGAAAGAAAATCTTTAAAGAAAGGGGTAGCCACAAAGGTTATGGAAAAGAAAGGAAGAGAAAGAGCAAGTGATATGGAGATAGACTATGTAATTGAAGAAGAAAAAAAGGCATACATTAAGGGTGATGGCTAGACCTGTCAAAAACTGACCCGACCCGAAAACCCGACCCGAAACCGCCCGAAAAAAACCCGAAAAAACCCGCCCGAAAATGACCGAAACCCGAAAGTGACCCGACCCGATAATAACCCGAATATATTGGGTCAAAACCCGCCCGAACCCGTTACCCGCCCGAAAATAGATAAATTAAAAAAATATTGCTATTATACAATAAAGTTTATCAAAACACTAAGAAATATTTTTTTTTTCCTCAAAATTTTAAGAAATACAGTAATATTTATGTATACATCTTTAAAATCATATTTTTATCAGATGATTATTATAATGAGAAAAAAAATCAATAAATCGAGTCAAAGTTCGTCATATATATTCGTACTTCTTGTAGAAATAAAATATCAATGTAAATTAAAAGATATATTAAATAAAACATGTTTATTCTCACTAATATCATATATTAAATGAGATGATTAAGAAAATTAAGAAAAAAATTGTATTTTATGATTAAAAAAAGTAAAGAAAATTAATGTTTTTAAAGTGCGTTAATAACCCGTATTTGACCCGAACCCGACCCGAAACCCGTATAAACCGACCCGTATAAAACCCGTATTTTTCAAACCCGAAATACACCCGACCCGTATTTTACCCGAACCCGAAACCCGACCGCCCGACCCGTTTGACAGGTCTAGTGATGGCTGATGAAAAAAAAAAGATTCAGTTTGTGATATGGCTGAGTAAATAATTTTAGAAGAAGTGAAACATCAAAATGAAACTATCTGTAATATTTCTTTTCCAGTTTTGAAATATAATACGAGTAGTTATAAATTATTTAAACATTTTTTTAATCAACTCATTTTTTTAGAATTATTTTATTTGAGTTTGGAATAAACTCTATTCTTTTTAAGGAAATCGGTAATAGGGTCTTCACATTCAGGTCCGTAATATTATTTTTCCGGTTATAATAATTACTATGAACAAATTGACTCATTTATGTATCTATAAATTTATATGCATATTACTATTGAATTTGCCATGAGTTGAGAATTTTATTGAATTATCTTATTCAATTGGAAATTATCTTATTGAATTGATCCAAAATATGTAATTACTCCGTAGAATATTTGATAAGAGCTATAATATGTACTATTTTCATTAATATTGATATTGATATTGATAATGTCTGTGTTGGCTGTGTACTATTTTCAAATATTCAATGTTTTGGCGATCGGGTTTCGGGTTTGGTCATTTCGAGTTCGGGTAAAATACGGGTCGAGTGTATTTTGGGTTTGAATAATACGGGTTTATACGGATCTCAGGTAAGGTTTCGGGTCAACTATGGGTTATTAACGCAATTCGAAAACATTAATTCTCTTTACTTTTTAAACCATAAATACAATTTTATTCTTAATTTTTTTTAATCATCTTATTTAATCTTTTATTATATATAAAAGATGAAACCACAAAACATGAGCTGACAACATGTGGTTTCATAGTTTACTCATAATCTATTTTCTAACACAAATTATAGTATGCAACCGTTGTACCGTACGACGGCCTAATTTACGGTAAAAAGTAACCACTTTATGTTAATTAGTGACCATTTTAACTTAAATAGTGACCACGTTTTGATATAAAAAAGTGGTAACTATTTATCTTAAAGTGGTAACTAACTAACCTAAAATGATCACTTTTTATCATAAGTTGCAAACTTTTACTATTGTCGCATGGTACAACGGTTTTACACAATAATTGCTGATTTTCTAATTGCATTACTCTTATAACTTTCTAATTAAATTTAGCAAATTAAAATTTAAAATTAAAATAAAAAATCAAATACTCTAATTTCCAGTGCAGAATAAGTTTTGTGTATTTAATACACGTTGACCATGCAACAATCACCAATCAACAATTAAATCTCTTCGATTAACAATGTTTCTAGGTCATTGCAGCAATCAACCAATTAGATATACAATGCATCTCGAAAATAAGTAATGTGACACTTGAGTTCAATGTAATTATGACTTTCAATTCCTAGGTGACTTCAAAGTTCAAACATATGTGACTTAATATTGCTTTCCAATTATATTAAGGTAGCGTTTGGCAACCAATATTTCAATTCAAATCGTCATTGTCAAATTTGAAAAGTGAAATGATAGAATTTTACATGCGTTAAGGTGTCATTTGAAAATGATCATTTTTGGAGAGACTTGGATTTGGTTGTATTTGACAAAACCCACACATTAAGTTTATTTTCTTTTTTTGGTTGAAATGTAAGAAATATATTACCATACCAAAACATTAAAGTTCATTTTCAAAATGTGTTTCCACTTATTTTTGTTTTGTTTTGTTCCTTCCAAAACTGTTAATTCCACATATTTAGTATAATTATAAAATCATCATTCAAGTATAAAATGTGTCACCTACACTTCATCTACATTGGATATGTTTCGATATTACTAACTTCCAATTATTTAGAAAAAAAAAGTTTACAATCCCGTGACGTGTCACGGGTATTACACTAGTATTTATTCTTCAGTTCTGGCGCAAGTATTCACCCATGATCACCTCTAAAAATTAAGAGGAGATTACCAAGTACCGTAGTATACTATTTCAGCACCAATTTTTATAGGTGATGAAAATATCCGTCACAAATTTGTAACGGATCAAATAATATTCGTTTTGGTGGATAAAGACAAATAAGTGGTTACTTTATGAGTTTACTTTATCTACACATATGGTGTTATTTGACTTGACCCCTTTCCGTCACAAGGGAGACTTACTCTTGTTTTAGTAACTTCTATGTTAGAGGTCTCAGACCATCTCACATGAGAACTCGACCTTGTTTGGCAAACTATAGAAGCAGATTTATAATAATAGATTAATGTTGACAAAATATGTTTAGCAGATTTTAGTAGTCTTATATTGAGCACGACTCTATCTATAACGATACTCTAAGAGGTGTCCTACCTCTACTTTTGACGCAAAATTTCTCTTGACCCTGTCTTATACTATAGACAGTCCTATCGAAAACGTATTACGAGTATATTATAAATCGTACACTCATTTCAAACATGACACGACCCAATAAGGTTGATCCGAGACCCAAAAGTGATCTGAAATCATCTCACCCGAAGACCCAACCGAAACTTTATGACCCAATATTGACTGATCCAAAAAACCTGACCCATAATTGACCCAATCCGAAATGATTCAAAGTGATTCAGTATGAACAAAAGAACTGGTATTAGATCCATTATGAAAAGTGATCCACTCCGAAATGATTAATACTACTCCTTCATACGGAGTACTACTCCCTCCGAGTTCTTATTATTGTCCCAAAAGTTTTTGAGGTGAAAAATAAGGAAGGAGAAATGAGTGGTTCAAAAAAGAAGGAGAAAGAGAGAGAAAGGGAAGAGTAATTGTGAATCACAGATTAATGGTCTAAAAAGAGAAATGGGACAAAAATCAAGTTAGCCCAAAAAGGAAAGTGAGACAATAATAGGAAAGAGAGTATTATTTATGTCAAAACGAAGGGATAGTAATAAGTTACATAAAAAAACAAACTATCCAAAAAATGATCCGACCCAACCATCACAGCCCAAAATCCAAAATGTTCCGACCAAAACCCAAACCCAAACCCGACCTTGATTGCCACATTTAGCATGTAACATGGCCCAATACATTAACCCTGTCCCTGTGTGCTGTATCCGTGTGGCATTATCATTGAGCAATCATCATTCATCAACCCTTCCTCTCCCCACATCTTAAATAAAAACCCAGAAAACTTCTGCACCCAGCAGTCTGTAATACTCTCTGTTTCCTTAAAATTACACCCATCTTTACTTCCATCCATCTCACTCAGAAAGAAGAAAAAATTGTTTACTTAAAGCAGTAATAAATCTCCCCCACACAAACACACCATTTCATTTATCTTCTCACATTTTTAAAAACAAACAAAATAAAGTCAAATCCCATTTTTCCTGTTTTAACTTTCAATCCTTTCCCCCCTTTCTCACTAATCTTTTTCTTAATCACAGTTTTGTTCATTTTAACTAGGATTAGTAGTATTGATTCTTATAGATCTCTTTGAATCTAGTCAATAATCCTCAAAACTAATCACTACCCATTTCAATTAACCCATCCAATTGCATTACCCATATCCCCAAATATGCCGGAAGCAACCCAACTCCGAGGGTCAAACGACGTCGTTCAGATCCACCAACCGCGGCGTTTACCCGATTTTCTCCAAAGCGTCAACTTGAAGTATGTGAAACTTGGTTATCATTACCTGATGACTAATCTTCTCAAACTCTGCTTAATCCCATTAATGGCAGTCATTATAATCCAAGCTTCTCAGATGCAATACGACGACGTTTACCAGCTATGGCTCCACCTCCAGTACAACCTGGTAAGCGTCATCGTATGCTCTACCATCCTCATTTTCGGTTCCACCATTTACTTCATGACCCGACCCAAACCCGTTTACCTGGTTGACTTCTCACTGTACCACCCACCGAGTCACCTCCGAGTCAAGTTCAAAGACTTCGTCGAGCACACGCGGCTCATGGGCGATTTCGACGACTCGTCCATCGAGTTCCAGAAGAAGATTCTGGAACGTTCTGGACTCGGGGAGGAGACCGTTGCTCCGGAGGCAATGCACGCGATTCCGCCATGCCCGTCAATGCAGGCGGCGCGTGAGGAAGCCGAGGATGTCATGTTTGGTGCACTTGACAATCTTTTCGAACAAACCCTGATTAACCCGAAACAAATCGGAATATTGGTGGTTAATTGCAGTTTGTTCAATCCTACCCCTTCCTTATCCGCCATGATAATAAATCGGTACAAACTACGTGGTAACATCCGGAGTTTTAACCTCGGCGGAATGGGTTGTTCCGCCGGGGTAATCGCAGTCGATCTCGCTAGAGATCTTCTGCAAGTTCATAGAAACACGTACGCCGTAGTCGTTAGCACCGAAAACATAACGCAAAATTGGTATTTCGGGAACAAAAAGTCAATGCTGATCCCCAATTGCTTGTTTCGGGTAGGCGGGGCAGCGGTCTTGTTATCTAACAAGGGCGCTGACCTTCGTCGAGCCAAGTACAGGCTCGTACACGTCGTCCGCACTCATCGTGGTGCAGACGACAAGGCCTTCAGGTGTGTGTATCAGGAGCAGGACGAGGCTGGGAAGACCGGTGTGTCTTTGTCCAAGGATCTAATGGCAATAGCCGGGGACACGTTGAAGACTAATATCACGACGTTAGGGCCGTTGGTGTTACCGGTTAGCGAGCAGTTGTTGTTTTTCGGGACATTGATGACTCGGAAATTGATGAACTCGAAGCTCAAGCCTTATATACCGGATTTTAAGCTTGCGTTTGAGCATTTTTGTATTCATGCCGGGGGGAGGGCTGTGATTGATGAGCTGGAGAAGAACTTGCAGCTGAGTCAAGTTCATGTGGAGGCGTCGAGGATGACCCTTCACAGGTTTGGGAACACGAGTTCGAGCTCGATTTGGTATGAGCTAGGGTACATTGAGGCCAAGGGGAGGATGAGGAAAGGTCACCGTGTCTGGCAAATTGCGTTTGGGTCCGGTTTTAAGTGTAACAGCGCGGTTTGGCAGGCTTTAAGGAATGTTAAGGCTTCGCCTAAGAGTCCATGGTTGGAATGCATCGATAGGTACCCTGTTCATATACCTGCGTAATAATCTCGATTTTAACTGATTTGGGTCAGCTGATATAATTGTTACTCCATGTACCCATTTTTTTTGACATTCAGTTCGATTTTATCACATCATCCACTGATCAACCACCTTGTTAGATTGATCACATTTTGTTAGAAGATTGATTTCATTGTTATAAATGGTGGGTGTTGTTGAATTTGTGAAATTGTCAAATTATTGAGGCTTAAAGTTATGCTTCTGTTCCTTTTGTTCTATCTTTTTCTGGAAATCACATCAAAAAAGTAGTAGTACAAGTTTAGAACAAGTTGCAGGAAGAAATGTTAGAAATGAGCTGTAAAATGGACAATTATTCTGAATGTAGTTTATTATTGGACAGCTACATACTGTCTCTTGTGACGGAGATAATACTCAAGATTTACGTAAAAAAGACGGCTCATGTACTTTTATACGGAGTAATATTTTATCTTTCCTATATAAATAAGTCGTATTTGAACCGTTATAAGTGTGTGAGAAATAATTTCGTCAAAGAAAACAATTTGTGATTATTGGGAGTGGTAGTAGACTAGTAGTCATGTTGTGTCAGATATATGTAGTCATGTTATCATGTGATGGTCCCATGTATTTTGCTGTCACAGCATCTGAGTCAGGGAATACTCAGTCTGACAGTTGACTTGTCATTGGATTTTGAATGGTAGTAGTAGTAGATGAATGAAGCTTCAAAGAAATGGTGTTTAGTTTGAAATGATCTACTAATACTTGATTAATTATAGTAATTGATTATGACCTTTTTGTGTTACGAAAGCCTAATCAATCAATGAATCAATTAAAGAGTTAACTAGCTTTTGCAGGACCCACGATTGTCCACATTACACATTCACACGGCTCCTATAAGCCTATAATGTAAGTTACGTGACAAAATTATGTCTAGTCTACCAACTAAAGTTTACACTGTTTATAGTAATATAAAAAGATAGAAACAAAGTGTTTGAGGGTCGGCAAAATAAATATTTGTTGTTTATGCGTGTGATATGTTATTTGATTCGTCAATCTTACGATAGATATGTCTAGATTAGGTAAATGGGTCAACCAAGTTTGGTATGTGTCAGGTCTATTTCAGGTTGGATCGAACCATTTTAGATTCCGGTCATTTTCGGGTTGTTAGTTTCAACTTTTAAAGGATATCAACTCGTTTAGTACAAGAAACATTAAATTAGTTCGGATTAGGCCAGTCAAATTGGGGTATTCACTTCATGTGTCGGGTTGGTTCCTAAGAGGTTGTTCGGGTCGGATCAATTGAGTCACTAAGCGGTCTAGATATGTCCGTCACATGAGAGACCCCTTTTATCTTAACAATTGACAAGCCTAACTATGGGGTAATGCTTCATAATGGGATACATGATTTCTCCCGGTTGAGGACGGAGTTCTTAGAGCAATAACAATGGTCATGTGTGGGAGCAGTGTTCGTCCTTGATGGACGGACGAACAGAAACCTAGGGGTGGACGGTGGATGGTGGACCCGTGGACCTAGTTTGAAGAGAGTTCATCCTTGTTGGTTCGCATTTGTCACTAAAGAGAGGAGCAGTAAAAGTTGATAAAGGAAAATGAGAGGAGGAGATCGAGCATGAATGGGACACAACACAAGAGAAACCTAAAAAGAAATCAGAGAATCTTAAATTATTTTGAATAACTAAGAGAAACAAAGGTTAATTACAATCGACCATGCATGTTACTCCGATTCCTCTAATTAATTACCTCGTGTACTCATGTCCGACACTTGACACTTGGACTCTTATTTAAAACCAAATTAATTATGACGGATTATCATAAAAATAGCTGAGTCCAACACATGGATACAAACACTTGTTAATTAGATACTTCTATACGAGTCGGAGATGACATTTAAATCACAAGCTAAGAAATCCCAAGTGAGCAAGAATGTCCTAAGCCAAATGTCTAGCTAAAATCTTGTTTTGATTTTGCAACCACAACTGCTGTTGCTTCTCTACAGCAGTAATATCAGTAAGAGATCCAAAAGGGTCATCCTCAACGCCGCCTAAACTGTCCATGTCTATACTGTTAGCTCGAAAGGTTGGTGCGGCTCCAAATTGAGCACCCGAGGAAAACATGTCAGCCATCTTTGCAGGACAATGTGGGACAATTTCGTTCATTGTAATCGCATTCCCGTCTTGTAAATCCTCTGAAAACGATGATGTATGACTGAAACTGTTGGTAGCATTGTAAAAATCACCAAATGGGTCTACTGGTAAACCCTGGTGACTGTTAGCATTAGCATTACTATCAGTAGGAAAAACAGAGGAGAAATCAAGATTATTGGCATTCACACTGCTGAAATCATCTCCAAACTCGGCCTTAAATGTCGGTGGAGCAATACCCGTATCACTAAATCCAGGTTGGAAAGTAGCGAGACCTAAACCGCCCTCTGAAAAATGGGTATCAAAACTAGTTTGAGCGAAGGATCCGAATAGTCCATCATCGGTAGGAGGGTTTGCTTCAGCATTACTAGCATTCAAATTATCAAGTGTATCCTCCAAAAATGGGTTAGAGTTACTTGGATGAGCACCATTCGCATCAAAACTGCTGAAAAAATCCACCTCAGTTGCATTGTTATTATCTGTATTACTGTCATAATGATTATTGTTATGTTCTGGTGAAGGTTGGTTAGAAGTGTCAAATAAAATCAATTCCCAGCCTTCATCATCATTTAGCTCAAAACTCGGGTCTTGAAATTCGGGTGGGGGTAATGCTCCATCTAAAGAAAGTAGATCCAACACCAAGTTAACCCCTCGTTGATCAGTCGGATCAGATCTCACAGACGCATTGTCGTTTTCATTGTAAACGTCTTCACCAACCCGGGGTGAGTTCTCTGCACCTGGGTCCGAATACCTATCAGGGCTAAACCCGGGATCCGAGCTTATAAGGTCTTCTAATGACGTGGTCTGGGACCGACCAAACTCTGAGACGGACGTTGGGTCGGACTCTCTGAGGTTAAAGGATGGTAGACTAATACTAACTTCTGCTGCTGTTGTTGTTGTACCATTTGAGCCAGGAAATGAGGATTTATCCTTGAGAAATTCTTCAAGGGTTTCTAACAATTCATCTGATATTTTATGGACACTTGGGTATTCTGAGCTCCTTCCGATACCAATGCTCTTACAAAACTCATGGAATAAGCCAAGTTCCTCGAATTGCTTCGAGGCCTTTAGGCAAGTTTGGAAAGCACCTACGCAATTGTCGTATTGTAGATGGAAGAACCCGTCTATTAGTAAGGATAGACCGTCTGAGATGTCCCGATGCAGCTCGAATGTCTCTTGTACTATGGCGTATAGGCATGTTTTAACTAGCTGGTTTGCCTTGGCTGCTCCCGTTGGCTTCGAGGTTATGGCTCGGTCTAGCAGCCTTTGCCAGTGTGTTATCCTGTCATGTCAATCACTTTTATTTGAGCTTCACATTTTCCCTTTACAACCCCTTGGTCGCATTACAATATTATATATGTATGGAGATTCGAACCTGTGACCTATTACCATATAACTGACTATTTGATTGGTCGAGAGTGGTATATGATCGGGCTTGATAATAACACAAGGGAAACATACTACAAAACTCGAAACATACCTGTCTAAGAGAACATTAGGCTTCATGTCACGGGCGAAACGCACATTCTTCTTAGGATAACCTTTCGTGGTACCAGATTGAAGTTGGGAGGTCCGACGCTGAAGCTTACCGGTAAGAAAGCAATCAAGTCGTTCATCGAGGTAAAGAGCAAAGGTCCGAACAAAGGCGGTGAAGTCCCAAGGAAAAGACGTGTTGGACTCGTCTCGAAAGGACATAAGGTTAAGGATCTTGTAGCCTTGTTTCATGGCATGAAGGACTTCCTTAGGGAAATGTGGATCCCCATCTTGGAATATCCGGAGTACAAGCATTAGTGACTTTATTGCAACCACCCAATTCTTGGTCCGTCCTATGCGACGTCCTATGGCCCTGGCACATGACCTCGCATGGGACCTATTTGAGGACACGTGATGGAGGATTTCTGTCACGTGTCTCTCATCTACGGGTACCTCGTCGTGGGTTGTTGCCCTAAGGACAGCGACTTCTAGGCTTGATGAATCCGCGCCTCCTACCTTTGCTAGGCTTATGCTCGTTTGGTCTTTTACTACCGCGATTGCCTTCTTAAACTTGCTTGGCATTATTCTTGTGGTTTCTAATTATTTTGTCTTTATTTGCAATCAAAATTTTCAATATCAATAGAATTTGCGATATTTCTTAGGATTATTCGTGCATTTTATGATATTGACGTGACATAAAAACATAATTTTAGGTTCGTATTAGTAATTTGATAGGGAGAAAAATCACAAAAGTAATTTTTTTGAAAGAATGTAAGAGAAGTGAGGTAATTTTGGAAGAATGGATTGTTTGGAGGAGGAAAAAATTTGGATGGTAGAGAGGAATGAAGCTAAGAAAGGGAGGGAAATTAAAGTTGGTGGGAGGCAATGAAAAACTCTAATAATTTATGTTCATTCATTCATTTTAGTGTTTTCTCCAACGTGACAAGGACTATCTCAAAATCTCAAATCTCAATCTCAATACATATATTCTGTATAAAAATGTTGACCTGATATGAACCGATCAGACTAGAGCCGACACAACCTGATGGATTGTTACCTTTACCTACGGAAGGTGACATAATGTTAGCGTCAACTTCAAATTCAATCCTAACCATTATATCAAGATAATGAAACCCTTGATCGAATCAGTGCATGTGATTTTACGGTGAGATCCAAATTGTTTCATTTTATCTACGAACGCTATAGCTGTATTTGCAAGACCCATTCGGAAGAACCCACTAGTTATAGTATTAAAAATAACTTGATCTGGCACTAAACCCATTGTTAGGAGATCATACACAAGCTTCTCAGCATCTTTTAACTTGGCCAGCTTGAGAGAAGCTGTGAATGAAGACGTTGTAGATGAATATATTAGTAGCAACTCCGTTAGACTCCATTTCTGCAAGCGATGCTGTTACCTCATCTAGTTTTGCATGTTTACATAGTCCGTCTGATAAGGCGGTATAAGCCCAAACATCCGGCTTTATTCCCTGTATTTTCATTTCGTTGAAAAATTGACATGCCATTTGGAGTCTGTGAGAGTAGTATAGGCTACGACATTAGGGGAAAACCGGGCAATCCCAAGTTCGAACATTTTTTGCAATATGTCACAGGCTTTGTCAATACTTTTCAGTTTAACGTATCCATTGATCAAAGTATTATAAGTGACGACATTGGGGTGACAATGAGAGTGAAATTTAACCATTAGATGAACAATCTCTTCGGCCTTTTCCATCTCGCCGCACAAACAATAACCATATAATAAAGCATTATAAATAAGTAGATTAGGAATTACGTCTCGCTTAATCATTACTCGTATAATGGATTGAGCTTTATCAATCATTCCCTCCCTGCAATACATATGAACCAGAATTATAAGTGACAACGTCGGGTTAAATGTTGTTGTCCATCATCTGATCAACTGACATTTCCTTTGCCTCTCCCTGAAGTCCGAGATTGAGGAAACCTAGTATGAAGGAGGTATAGGTGACTACATTAGGCTTGACGCCATCTGTTTTCATAAAGGAGAAAAGTTTGAGCCTGAGGGCCGCAGTCAAGCACTCATCTTTGCAGAGACGGTCGATAATAGTGGTGTACATGACAATGTCAGGCGTACAGCAGATAGGGTGACAATTTAATTGGTGAAGCAAGTGAAGAGCGCGGGCAGTGTTCCCGACCCTGCAAAGACCTTTGACGACAATGACGTATGTAACTATATCGGGGCGAATACCTAGCTTACGTACGGCTACATCGAGGAAGTTAAGAGCTTCAGGAAGCTGGTGGTTTTGGACAAGACCATTCAATAAGACATTAAACAAAATGAGTACTCCGTATACACGAGTGATTGACATAGCCAAGCTTAAGAGATGCCTCATTTGTTTTCAACGAAGCGCATACGCAGTTGCATTATAATATATGGAAAAGGGGAATTCAAAGGGTACCCAAGCTAGTTTAAGTCTTAACCACTGAGCCAAAACATCTTTGATGGGTGCCTGGATCATTTGTTGAGTGCCAAGAGATCATAATGTCTTGTAGCCAACTTAACACAATCCAACCAATGCAAAATATCCGAATTAGGATCCGTGTCGGGCACGACATCATCCACAGTAACTTGGAGAGACCCCCGAAAGGCGGAAAGGCGTCCACGAATGCGAAGAAAGTGTCCGAGCTGAACTCGAGTGGAGAAAATGTTAGCCATTTGGGCAATACATCGAACATCTGAAGGGCACCTGCGAGAGAAGTAAGGGGAAGTCAAGTGGTTGAGCCATAATATGCATTGGATACAACCGGTTCCGTCGTCGATGGAGAACCGGATAAGTTTGTCGGGTTTCATGTCTTTGGTTACTACAATGCCCGCAACTTCGACTCCAGAGATTCGGATTCCTTTCCGGAAGAAAGTGGTCGGGTCGGATGGGTGGTGGGTTAGGGATGCTGCGTCGAAAGCCAGGAGCTTTACGTGGATGTTTTGGACTGAATTTTGATTCATTTTTGTTTTGTTGATTTGATTTGATGATTCGGAGTGGAAAAGTATGGATGGGAATTGGGAAGGATTGAAGAACAGAGTTCGATCAGTCGTTAAATTTGGGGAATTGCTACCTCTTCAATAGTAATAGCTGAATTCTACTCCATAAACTCAAAAGTCAAAGTGGTTATCGTTATTGAATTGAGAACTATTGAATATCGATTTCATTAAAAAAAATCTACAACATTTATAAATGATATCATATCGAACAAAATAAAAATTTGTAAGACCCGTTCAATCGCTACACCAGACCAAAAACATAGTTAGGCCCATTCAAACCCGGATGACTCCAGGGTTGCTCGGTCAAGTACCCCGACCCCTAGGGCTCTTGATCATCCAACCCCACTGGCGGGTTAGGTACTATGAAGAGGCACATTCGAGTAAGGAGAGCACAAGTAAGCAAGTTCCATCCTAAGATATACTATAACCTCTATAAATATATCGGTTTTTCTAAAGTGTGCCCACTAGTGTGGACATGACATAGGTCCACCCCGACGCGGCCACGCGCGGGTTTGGGGAGGCGAATGAATCTCCATATGAGATGGTCAAATGAAAATTTAAATCGAAGTCGGAGTCGCCACCGAATTTTATGGTTATTCGGAACCGTTCGAGCCCACTCTATGTCGTAGTGGGCCGTATGCAAAATACGACCCATTTCCGATGTCAGAGTTTATTGGGCTCGTCCCTTTGCATATCGATATAGATGCCGACTTGAGCGGTTAATCGTATATTGAATGACTCTCGTTGCCAATGGGTTCGGACATCCGTAAACCACGGTTCTGAGTAAGGGGTGAGGGTACGTGTTGGGAAGTTCACTAAGAACACCCAACCCCGCCCGCACATTAGCGGCCTCTACTAGGATATCGAATGATGTTTTAATACGCGCGTTAGTAATACGATGAATGATATGCAAACATTGTTTTCCTAAACATGCGAGGAATTGAATGGGTTGCTAAGTCGGTTTTAATGCATGAAAAATTAACGTCAAAGTTGAATTTAGCATGTGAGATTCGTTTTAGTATAATAAAACAAAAGATGAAAAAAGAAAGATATGAATTTGCTACAAGGATAAACAAACGAGTTAGTATCGATTTGTAAATAATAATATAGCAAATAAAATAAATATGCGAGATCGAGAAAATAAATATTAATCGAAATCTGAAAAATATTGCTAAAACGCTGTTTTGTATAAAAAACAAAGTTCGAAAAATAATAAAAAAAACGAGAAAGGCGCGTCGTGGCAGCCGGCCGCGCGGCTCGCCCGGGATGCCGGCGAGTCGCGTGTCGGGCTGATTTCGAAAGCGGTTTTTTGAAAATTCGATGCTTTTATTAAATCGCGTACGAATATCGCATAATTTGCACTCGATCTAATATTTCCGATATTCGTTATATTTGATAATTGACTACGAAATCAATATCAAATACTTCGAATAGTTTTAGAAAAGATATAAATTTTGAAATCGTTTCGTAGAAAAATAAAACGAACGAAAAAGCTAAAAAAAAGACCCGGGTTTCAGGCCCGTGCGCGAGTCGCCTGGGTGTGGCGCGACTCGCGTGCGGGTCTGTACGATTTTATTTTTTTGTTCGAAATTGCTAATTTTGATAAATCGCGTACAAGATATGAAATAATTTGTATTCGATTTATGTTTTCGATATTCGTCGTACCCGATATTCGATTATGAAATCGATATCGAGTATTCGGAATGAATTAAAAAAGGTTTTGTAAAAAAAGGTTTGAAAAAGATGTAACGATTTTTAACATCGTCGAGATTAAATTTAATTCTTTTAATACGATATTCAACTATAGAGTTGATATCATATTGTTAAGAATGTATAAAAATAGTTTTTGATAATATCGATGTTAGAAAATGAGAAAAACGATGAACGACCCGTAAAAAGGACGACACACGACCCGTAATAAAAAAAGATGACGCGGAGGGAGAGAAGAGAAGAAGAAGGAGAAATCGGGTTTGGTACACCCTCAACCTACATGCTTCTGTTTACTCGGATCGGGGCTCGTCGGGACGTGGCTTGGGCACAAGAGCGTCGAGTAGATGTCGGTGAGTTATGGTGGCTCGGTTTGGTCGTGAAGGGTGTCGGGTATGGGCCGGTTTTCCTTCGATTTTTTTGGTGTAATATCGGTTTCTCGATGTAATAAGTGTAAGGAATTTTTATGGGTGTGTAATCGATGTGAATGAATAATAATGGATGTGTATGAATATTCGTTGTTGATGAATATTTGATTGATAGTGAATGTCGATGTGAATGAATGTGAATGATTATGAATGATAATTGATGATGATGTTAAAAGTGTGTGTGCAAGGGGCTATTTATAGGGAGTTCCCGACCTTGGCTAGGAGAGTTTGAACTACCGTTAGAGATAGGAAATATAGGAAGCTGTAAGGCATGAGAATTCCGCTTTCTTGTCAAGGAAGAAAGGGAACACGGCTGGAATATGCTGCTCGGCCGAGTATTTGCACTCGGTCGGGTGTCTGAATCGGTTTTCGGATAGGATTCCTACTTGAGATCGAATTCCATCCTTAAACGGATTTGTTTAATATTTTATGTAGCTGATTTTTCGTAGGATTAGAGTTCGAATCAGCCGTGTGAGGTGTCACGGCTGACTCACGTGCCTCGGGAATATTTTTGACGGGTTTTGACTCGGTCGTTAAAAGACGGTTTTACCCCTGGTGTCGGAATCGACCCAAATTAGTCTTATTTGACTCGAAACGACCCACTGGGTCTGATTTTGAGGTTGGTTTTGTGAGATATGTACTCCATAATGAGCCCAAGCCAAATGCCATTGATTTTGAGCCCGTTTCTGAGTATTTAAAGCATGTTTGCGTCCGATCATCATCGGGTGTTTGTCGGAAACTGCTATAGACACCTGGCTGTCAAAATGTGAGTGTCTACAGAGCCCCCACTCTGACTGAGGCTTGGACAAGGCGAAAGTCAGAGTAGCTACCAGGCCAATCAAAGATTAAGACCTGGCAGACTTCCGGTCGGGTCGTTTAAGGTCCATTAGACCTGCGTGGAGGGCCCGCCAGCCGGAGACTAGAAATGTACCTGAGTTGATGATTATAACTCCGTGGGGAATCAGATTTGTCGTATAAGTCTATGCCGCTGGGGAGTTATGTGAATTGCGCGGTCTTGAATTGTACCTGTATAAGTTACATAAAATTTTGCATGCAACATGTAGGTGAAACAAATATGACTCGCGCTGGGGAATAAAAAATGATTTTTGCTTAGTTTTGAAATCGAAGTCCTGAAAGCAGCTCACGTGCTAGGAAATAGGTTTTCAAAACTGAAATGGGTAGAAAAGAAATTTGCAATTTAAATAGACCGAAATTTGACCTTGTCGAAAAGGGTTTTCTCGAATGGCTAAGTTTTGCAGATTTTAAAAAATGAGAATTTGAAGAGAGAGACCTATCGACAGACTCGACGCTGGGCGTGACCAGACGAGTTGACAGACACGACTGGACTCTCGAGGGGTTGGACCGTGACTCGGTAGGGGGGTGGGCCACCTAACAAGACTCTTAAGTTGCGCTATTCCGTAGCCTAGACGAGTGACAACATGGTCAAACATCGAAGTGGGATAGATATGCTATACGGGGTTGCAGTAGTCTGTAATGAGACTGTTGTAGTCTAGTGCTCTCCTGAATTTTTGATATTAGGGTACATTTCCAAAGTGGGTATTGCCTCGAGTCCTGACAGATTCTTGTCTTCGACTGAGCCGAGTACTATGACACACTACAGAAAGAAGGCTAGATTTTTTGAATTTATATGGATTTTGTGAGTGGATGGAGGTTTTCTGCCTAAGAGAAGCCCCCAGGACGACAAAGCTAGCTGCTGAGAACATGACGGTGTCGTGACCGGAATGATGGCGCTTTTGAATGAGTGTCAATGTGGGTGGTCGTGCCTCTGTTGAAAGGCTGCCTACGTATTCACGTGTGGTGAAATCAAACCAAGCCGTAGTTCAGTGTTGAAAGATATATTATGGTGCCTAGTCTAATAGGACTTTGTGTGTAACTAGCCATAGCAATGGTGTAGGCTAGGTGCATTCCCAAGGATGTCTTGATCAAAGGGCTAGAATGGTTAGGATATTGATCCTGTGACTGTGAGCATTCTCCGGGATAGCCCCCAGAGGTGGTGTGCACTATTTGGGCATGTTCTATGCCGACTGCAAGTTAAATTCTCGTGTTTGGGGTTGGTAACTGGTTTGAATGAGAAGAATTGGGATGGGATTTTAATGAGTTTTGCTCTCGGGGATTTTAACGAGTTTTGCTCTCGGGGATTTTAACGAGTTTTGCTCTCGGGATTGTGTATGATTAGGTAAGGGATTTGATGAGTTTTGCTCTCGGGTCTTTGACGAGTTTTGATCTCGGGTCTTTGACGAGTTTTGATCTCGGGTTTGCATATGGTGATTGTGAATTTTGTTATGTAAAGGGGAAGTCGAGTAAAATGGCTCGAACTTTGACCGAGATATGTTTGATGATGCGGGATCTGGTTTCCATGTCTGGCCCTAATGGTTAGGGGTATCCTATGGAGCCTGAATCCTCAAAATTCCGGGCTGCCTTTAGCCTGGGTCTCGGGAAGGTCTTGAGGGTTGTAATGTGGGAAGGCTAAATGTGGTGTTAGTTGACCAGCTTGATTGTTTCTCCCTTATTGGATGGTATGAGTATTGATCTTGAGTGGACCGTTGACCACGGTCATGGGCATTTGAATATTTTTTGTTGGTTGACCTCTTAGCCCCGGTCATGGGATCTTCATTTGTGTTGACCGTTCTGGTCGTGGATGCTCTTTTTTTTATGATGACCTGCCTTTTTGTTTTGGCCTTTTGCTTTTTTCCTTGGACTTTTGATTTTGTTTCTTTTGTCCAGTTTTTTGTCTTTTTTTTTGTTGGTCAGACTAACACCGTAGGTAGGTATGGTTGATCTTGTCGGAGGGGTGTTTATTGTGGGAAATGAGCTTGCCTCCCGTCTCGAACCCAAATTAGGAGACTACCTAGATTTGTCATAGGATTCGATACCGTTCCTGCTAAGTGTAGTTTTGTGGCTTCCTATGTCAGACATGGAACAGGTAAAGGAAAACACGGGTCTCGATTTCCTGCAGTCATTATAGATGTGCCTATAATAGTCACGTGCATGTGCTCACAGTGTATGACGGTGTTCATCATGTTCTCTGAAACACATAAGGAAAGTATATATGAGCAATAGAAAAGCTGATTTTATTGAATTTTGAAAAGAGGACAGAATGCAAAAGACTCTGACTCTGATTTGGAAATGAGGATGTAGGGTATCCTAGACTCGGACTCAAACTTAGACTCGAATCCAATTCGGACTTTCGGATGCTCGGTTGGTTGTTTTTTTTTGGTAAGGTCTTCGACAGGTGCCACGACTCGCCTAAACTCGGTTATGCGCAAATGCAAGAGAGGGAGTCAAACTAGACACGGCCCGGGGTGACGGGAATGACTACGATTCATGGACCGGGATACTCGAACGTTGATCTGGACGAGGTAACGACCCTGGCTTGGACTTGACGATGAGACTCAAGCTGCACGAGGGTGAGTCCGAAAATGGGGCGACCATGTTTGACTCGGGTTAGACTCTCCTAAGACAAATGTGTAGGGTGCGATTCTCGGGGTGACCGTGATTAATCGCTCCGTCGGAGAATAGCCCCCAAGTGAGGCTAAGGACTCAGATATGACTCAGATGGTGTGGCATCTAAGTGGCTCGAAAGTGGGGTACGTGAGACACGTGTAAGACATGACCCTTAAAGCAACCGTGATTCACCGCTCTAAAGAAGGGTAGCCCCCAAGTGGGATCGAAAATTTGGTTTAAGACTCGAGTGTCGGACGAGTGACCCTTAGACGTAAGGATCACAAACCTTTTGTTATAGGGCTATGCCTTGTAAAAGGTCGACTCGGAAAAGACTCCTAGACGGGTGACTTGTGAAAGGTGGGCCTCCTTTAGGATCCAGCCGCGTGGGCTGGGCCTTGTTCGGAAGGAGGTTCACGTGAGACGTTCCCCAGACTTTGGACTCGATTGGGTAGACGGGCCAACCTTCGTAGGAGTATGTGTAACACCCCGTTATTTTCCGAGTCAATTATAAGGCGTTACTTTTCTATTTTATTTAAATCGGGTTTTTAAATTGGATCAATATTTTTAATGTTGTTATAAATATTAGAGTATTTTGGGTCGTCTTATAATAAATCGATTTTGGACTATTTTGTTTAAAGTGAAACCTTTTTAAACGGGTTCCCGTTTTAAGTCCAAGTTTGACCCAACTCAAAAAAAAAAAGAAAGAATTTTAATAAAAAAAAAGGGAAAACCTAAATTCTACTTAAACCCACCCGATCTCCCTAACTATCTAAACCCAAACCCAATTCACGTAAACCCTCCTCCCATCTTCACCTTGTCTCCTTCCCTGTTTCTTTTGGGTGAGCAGCAATTTTCTTCTTTCCGACTTTCATAAGATTCGAAGTGGTAAGTCTTCAATTTATTAATTCTTGTTTCTTGAAATTTTATTAATCTATTTTTGTCTTGAATATCATGGGTCGAGATTAAGAACCTTTGTGTCAAACAATTTGTTTATAGGAGTTGGTTTGGGCTTATTTTGATTGTAATTGTATTTCCTGATGGTTCGTAACCGTGTTGTGATTAGGGACTGAATGATTAGTATGACGGTTAATTGCTTTATTTATTACGGATTAATACATCAAAGATTCAAAGATGATGAGATTTAGTAAGGGATGAGTAGCAGGTGAACAATGAGTAAAAGAAATTAAAGGTGTAAGGATGACGGCATTGTGATGCTAGTTGGAGTTGCTGATCACACGTGATGGTCTTGGTAGATTTAGGATTTTGATCTAAGCTTGTTGATCATGGTTTTTAGTTAATTGTCTTAATAAGGTGATATTAGGAATTGACTTTAAAGGGGGCGTGTCCAAAATCCGTTGTCTCTAGAATATGAGTATTTAGTGAATTAGTTTTGGGGTGAAAATTTAACGACTTGATAATTGGTACGATAGAAGATTAAGTTAGGTTCAGGTCTACTTTAGCTATAGATTATTGAACCGATTTATATTATTTGTAGCTTGTGGGTTCGAGGAGAAGGAATTTTTGGATTAATATTAGCTTGGATTTATCGTCTCGAGAGGTAAGGACGTTTTGACCTTTTCACCTTTAAGTAAAGAGCATGTTCGGTTTAAATTATATTTTTTTTGAAACAGTTTTATAACTATTTTGTCAACGATGAATTTTTATGACACTCTTGTGATATTTTGGATATTGGAATTTTGTGACACAAGTCACGTATATTGGTATTATTTTGGTACAATTCTTTTGGTGGTTATAACAGACTCTGGGAGCTCTGTTGGTCTATGAGGTTAAGGTGCGTCTGAGACGTCCCTGGGATTTCGTCCCGAAACTGAACTCCTGGCTCGAGTTGTGTTAAGTGGGGTTTTCCGGCCCCCCACTTGCTAGGTAGTTAGACTTCCTCCTTTGGCAGTCTCATCCTACTGACTGCCCAAATGTGAGTAGTGCGCACTATAGTAAGTCTAGCTAAGCACATGTGGTACCTCTAGATCGTGCTAAAAGGGTAGGACCTTGGCACACAGGTGGTGACAATATATTTTGGTTGGTTTTGGTTTGACTACTGTTTTCACAGTACTTCTGGTTTGGTATTGAGACAATAATATTTAACTCTGATTTCAGTTTACTATAAATTATAATTATTGTTTTACGTTTTCCATATAATATATTTTACTCAGCTTTGCTGACGTCCTTTTGTTTTGGGTCGTTCCCCCGCTGGAACCTGTACCTATTTGTGTTTTGGGTACAGTTGATAGGTACAATTAATATCTGCATGGGTGCATTTGGTTCGGGAAGCTGAGCGAGGAAGGATTTTTATTTAACGTTTACCTCCAAACTATTTATATTTATGTTGAATTTTTGGGTTGAAGTTGTTTTAAACCGTTTTGGATTTTGTGGGACTTAAGTCTTCCGCTGCAACGTTTTCATTTAATTATTCATCGGATTTATATTTCTTTTAATTTTTATACTATTCTTTTGCCTTGCATTTGGCCTTGTGAGCTAAATGCGGAGTAACGACTTTAAATTTTCCTATTTTATTATTCTATTTTGGTCGCGAAAATTTAGGGCTGTTACAGTATGTCCTACGTAGATGGGCCTTGCCTTAGTATAATAAGGCGGACTGAGATAAGGAGGAAATCCGTGATATAAGATCGACGGAGTTTCGACGCTAGAAACCTTGACGACTTAAGACACGACCCGACACTGCCAAATACGGGAAGCCCTAAGAAGAGGAAGGTTTTGAAAAATTGAATTTTTGAAAGCCCGAAAAATTCGGGAGGGAAACCCGGCCTTTTTCGAGAAAACGGAAAAGGTGGACCGGAGACGGTTTTGAAAGTTCGAAAATATTTCCGGGTTTTGAAATGGGCGTAATACCGGCTAAAAATAGGCTATTTTGAGTAAAATCGTGGATCCTAAATTCGGTATATGTCCCGGGTTTTGAAAATTGGATATTTTGAAAAGGATGCAATTTTGAAAATGACGGTTTTTGAAAAAAAGACTTGTAAATCAGGTAGCACGTAGTCATGGAAACAGTATAACGTCGCCATGTATGCTCTAATTCTAAGTCTCGGTCAGTCTGAAAGGGTCTATACCAGTGTACACAGCCTATCGAGAATCGGGGCGGACTTCCTAAGTCGAGTTGAGCTTAGAACATGCCGTAAAACCCATACGAATCGGCTAATGGACACCTTCGACATATCCAATTTGGACTACATCGATAGTATAGTGGGACGTCGGTCACCAGTACCGGCCCGGGAAAATATGGGGTTATGCATGAACCGTAAAACTAAAACGCGTATTGTACTAGTCAAACGATTTCTATTCGAGTCTCACCCTGAGGATGCCGAAGGTCAGTAACGTATCAGCTAATCCCCAGCGGAGTCGCCAAATTGTGGACAGGACATAGGTCCACCCCGACGCGGCCACGCGCGGGTTTGGGGAAGCGAATGAATCTCCATATGAGATGGTCAAATGAAAATTTAAATCGAAGTCGGAGTCGCCACCGAATTTTATGGTTATTCGGAACCGTTCGAGCCCACTCTATGTCGTAGTGGGCCGTATGCAAAATACGGCCCATTTCCGATGTCAGAGTTTATTGGGCTCGCCCCTTTGCATATCGATATAGATGCCGACTTGAGCGGTTAATCGTATATTGAATGACTCTCGTTGCCAATGGGTTCGGACATCCGGAATCCACGGTTCTGAGTAAGGGGTGAGGGTACGTGTTGGGAAGTTCACTAAGAACACCCAACCCCGCCCGCACATTAGCGGCCTCTACTAGGATATCGAATGATGTTTTAATACGCGCGTTAGTAATACGATGAATGATATGCAAACATTGTTTTCCTAAACATGCGAGGAATTGAATGGGTTGCTAAGTCGGTTTTAATGCATGAAAAATTAACGTCAAAGTTGAATTTAGCATGTGAGATTCGTTTTAGTATAATAAAACAAAAGATGAAAAAAGAAAGATATGAATTTGCTACAAGGATAAACAAACGAGTTAGTATCGATTTGTAAATAATAATATAGCAAATAAAATAAATATGCGAGATCGAGAAAATAAATATTAATCGAAATCTGAAAAATATTGCTAAAACGCTGTTTTGTATAAAAAACGAAGTTCGAAAAATAATAAAAAAAAATGAGAAAGGCGCGTCGTGGCAGCCGGCCGCGCGGCTCGCCCGGGATGCCGGCGAGTCGCGTGTCGGGCTGATTTCGAAAGCGGTTTTTTGAAAATTCGATGCTTTTATTAAATCGCGTACGAATATCGCATAATTTGCACTCGATCTAATATTTCCGATATTCGTTATATTTGATAATTGACTACGAAATCAATATCAAATACTTCGAATAGTTTTAGAAAAGATATAAATTTTGAAATCGTTTCGTAGAAAAATAAAACGAACGAAAAAGCTAAAAAAAAGACCCGGGTTTCAGGCCCGTGCGCGAGTCGCCTGGGTGTGGCGCGACTCGCGTGCGGGTCTGTACGATTTTATTTTTTTGTTCGAAATTGCTAATTTTGATAAATCGCGTACAAGATATGAAATAATTTGTATTCGATTTATGTTTTCGATATTCGTCGTACCCGATATTCGATTATGAAATCGATATCGAGTATTCGGAATGAATTAAAAAAGGTTTTGTAAAAAAAGGTTTGAAAAAGATGTAACGATTTTTAACATCGTCGAGATTAAATTTAATTCTTTTAATACGATATTCAACTATAGAGTTGATATCATATTGTTAAGAATGTATAAAAATAGTTTTTGATAATATCGATGTTAGAAAATGAGAAAAACGATGAACGACCCGTAAAAAGGACGACACACGACCCGTAATAAAAAAAGATGACGCGGAGGGAGAGAAGAGAAGAAGAAGGAGAAATCGGGTTTGGTACACCCTCAACCTACATGCTTCTGTTTACTCGGATCGGGGCTCGTCGGGACGTGGCTTGGGCACAAGAGCGTCGAGTAGATGTCGGTGAGTTATGGTGGCTCGGTTTGGTCGTGAAGGGTGTCGGGTATGGGCCGGTTTTCCTTCGGTTTTTTTGGTGTAATATCGGTTTCTCGATGTAATAAGTGTAAGGAATTTTTATGGGTGTGTAATCGATGTAGATGAATAATAATGGATGTGTATGAATATTCGTTGTTGATGAATATTTGATTGATAGTGAATGTCGATGTGAATGAATGTGAATGATTATGAATGATAATTGATGATGATGTTAAAAGTGTGTGTGCAAGGGGCTATTTATAGGGAGTTCCCGACCTTGGCTAGGAGAGTTTGAACTACCGCTAGAGATAGGAAATATAGGAAGCTGTAAGGCATGAGAATTCCGCTTTCTTGTCAAGGAAGAAAGGGAACACTGCTGGAATATGCTGCTCGGCCGAGTATTTGCACTCGGTCGGGTGTCTGAATCGGTTTTCGGATAGGATTCCTACTTGAGATCGAATTCCATCCTTAAACGGATTTGTTTAATATTTTATGTAGCTGATTTTTCGTAGGATTAGAGTTCGAATCAGCCGTGTGAGGTGTCACGGCTGAATCACGTGCCTCGGGAATATTTTTGACGGGTTTTGACTCGGTCGTTAAAAGACGGTTTTACCCCTGGTGTCGGAATCGACCCAAATTAGTCTTATTTGACTCGAAACGACCCACTGGGCCTGATTTTGAGGTTGGTTTTGTGAGATATGTACTCCATAATGAGCCCAAGCCAAATGCCATTGATTTTGAGCCCGTTTATGAGTATTTAAAGCATGTTTGCGTCCGATCATCATCGGGTGTTTGTCGAAAACTGCTATAGACACCTGGCTGTCAAAATGTGGGTGTCTACAACTGGGCACACGTTAATAAGCTATTTATGGTAAGAATCACATTGATGTTGTCTAAGTATGATAATTATGGGTTAATATATCAATTTCTCGTGATATTATCAATGTGATCTTGCCGTAAGTAACTTATTAACATGTGCCCACGTTAGAAAAACGGTATACATATATATATGAACTTATATATGCAACTTTAACATTCATCTCGTGTAACTTTAAGCACCTTTTGTGTAACTTTAACACTGGAACTTATGAACTTATAAGAGTTGTTGGCCTTATGTGAACCTATCTCTATAGAGAAGGGATCAAATAAGTTCACCATATGTAATTAAGTCTATATTAAAGCTACAGATGACATATGTTAAAGTTGTATTTTTTCAGAATTGATATGTAACTATAACATTCAGCTCTTTTATCACTTCAAGTGATAAAGTGCAACTTCTCGTGTAACTTTAAGCACCTTTTGTGTAACTTTAACACTGGAACTTATGAACTTATAAGAGTTGTTGGCCTTATGTGAACCTATCTCTCTCTCTCTCTCTCTCTCTCTCTCTCTCTATATATATATATATATATATATATATATATATATATATATATATATATATATAGAGAGAGAGAGAGAGAGAGAGAGAGAGAGAGAGAGAGAGAGAGAGAGAGAGAGAGAGAGAGAGAGAGAGAGAGAGAGAGAGAGAGAGAGAGAGAGAGAGAGAGAGAGAGAGAGAGGTTCTAATGAGTCCCTACATAAGTGTTGAGTCCCTAAGTCCTCTAATGAGTCCCTATATAAGTGTTGAGTCCCTAAGTCCTCATCCCATCCGTTGGATGGGATATGGATGAAGGGACGAGATTAATCACTACTCCCTCCGGTCATTATTTATTGCCCCGCTCACTTTTGCACGTAAAATAAGGAAGGAATATAAAATGGTAAAAAATGATGGTGAAGTAGTGAAAAATGAATATAAAATGGTAAAGAAATGAATGGTGGGCCTTGAAAGTAAAATTCAATGGCATTTCTTGTAAATAAAGGATAGAAAGAGGGATAATATGGTAAAAGTGTAAGATAGAAAAGGAAAGTAGAGAAGTGGGGCAAAAAATAAAAACCTTCCAAATAAGGAAAGCGGGGCGATAAATTGTGTCCGGAGGGAGTATATTATTTAAAAAAAAAAAAAAAAGATACTGCTTCCAACAAAATAGGAAGGAAAATATCATTCAATAACCTATCATTCACATTCATTCAATCATTTACTCTCTCATTCATCATCGTTCTCTCGTTCATCATCATTCTTTCGTTAAAAAAAAAGATATATTGCTTCATCATTCTCTCGTTCATCAATTCAGTTTTCATTACTTTCTTCATCGTTCTTCATCGTTCTCTCGCTCATTCAATCATTCATTCTTCCTTCAAAACCACACAATCAAGACCACATTCAATAAGTAATCGTCTTCATCGCGCTGTATTATACGTTCGATCAATCCGGCTTCTACTTTTCATTCAATGGCTGATATGCAAATCGTAGTAAACACAAACGGTGAGTATATATACATTGTAGTTTATACTGGATTGTATATGGGAGTCATTGATGATATTAGATTATTAGTTTCTACTTTTCTACCTTGAACTGCATATTCATCTGCGCACACGAAAACATATTGGTTTATTTTAGTTCACATACTGTGTTACTTTAGTGTGGAGTGTCTGTTACTTTAGTGACAAACATCTACGGAATATTATTTTTATGGTCTGTTACTTTAATTCATTGGAGATGTTACTTTGGTTAATAATGTCTGTTATTGTAACGCATTAAAGAGTCATGGGGATATATTAAACCGCCATATTAAAATAATAATAAAAAAAGATCTTGTTTCCTATAATAGTGGGACGTGATTGCCAACAAAATAGGAAAAAGATATTGGTTTATTTTCTAATTTTCTAGGTTGAACTGCATATTCATCATATGAAATTTGCGCGCACACAATATATTGAGTTATTGTAGTTCATATACTGCGTTACTTTAGTGTATAGCATCTGTTACTTTAATGTCTACCATCTGTTACTTTATATGTCGTGTTACTTTAATACACTCCATTCGTTACTTTAGTGCTTTTCATCTGCTATTGTAGTGCACTGTAGTGTCGTAAGAATAAAGGAAACCGCCATATTAAAAAAAAAATTAAAATAAAAGATACTGTTTCCTATAATAATGGAACGTGATTGCCACCAAAATAGGAAACAATATCAAAGAGTAACGCCATATAAAAAAAATTAAAATAAAAGATATTGTTTCCTATAATAATGGGACGTGATTGCCACCAAAATTGGAAACAATATCAATATCAAAGAGTAACGCCATATAAAAAAAAAAAAAAAGATATTGCATCCTATAATTATGGGACGTGATGACTTCAAAATAGGAAACAATATCAAAGAGTAAGATACTGCTTCATACTCTCATTTCTGATCATTATATGAATTTTTTGCATTAACCTATACCTGGTGTTATTTTGATAAGCATTATCTGTTACTTTAATTCATACTATCTGTTACTTTAATGTCTGACCTCTGTTACTTTATATCTGGTGTATAAGTATCATCTGTTAATTTAATTTAATGTTACCTCAATGCACTTCATCTGTTACTTTAATTCTTCTTATCTGTTACTTTAATTCTTCTTATCTGTTACTTTAATCCATATTTCAAGTTTTAATTGTTTTTCCCCGTCACGTTTATTGGCACTGTTATTGTTTTTCAGTAGACGCAAAAGCACATGAATGATGTAGGGATGTGGGTGAGAGTTTCCTCCATTGTGCGGTGGTGAGATTAAATCAAAGCTTCTGAGATGATGATGAAGAAGAAGACGGAGAGGACGAGAAGGATGAAGAAGCAGAATTATAAGTAGAACATTATGAGTAACAAGTGTGAAACATTGAAATTGTAATGGAGTTGATTTAGTTGGAATCTTGTACCACTTTTTGTTTTGGAGTATCTTAATAAAAACAAACATTGTTATTTTTGTTAATTGGAACTCCTGTTTTTGCAAGAGACTACTATGCAACGTAACAGATTTTATGAGTTAAAGTAAACAGTTCATGAATTAAAGTAACATATTGTATGAGTTAGAGTAACAGTTTTTGCAAGAGACTATGCAACGTAACAGATTTTATGAGTTAAAGTAACACAGTTCATAAATTAGAGTAACACAACGTATGAGTTACAGTAACATAGTTTATGATTTATGACAGTAACATGGTAACATATGTATAATGGCAGAAGGGAAAAAATGATTTTTTGCTGAAGATGAAAAAAAACTTAATTTTAAATAAATGTGTTGGGTGAGAAAAAGAGGCAATTAAAAATTGGATAGGAGAGAGAATTTGTATTGAGATAATTAAGGAAGAGAGAGAAAGAAAATATATTTAGTAGATATTATAGTTATTTCCTTAATTATGAGATCAAATCTTGTCCATTAATCTAACATTGAATCAAGGGGTAAGATGAGGACTCACGGACTCAACATATATAAGTGGACTCACCTGATCCCACCTAATATAGAGTAAGGCTCTTATGAGCCCTTCTCTATATATGAGTCCATAAGTCCTCATCTCATCCATTGGATGGGATGAGGATGGATGGACAAGATGCATCCTAATATTTGCATTAAAAAAAAAAAATTTAGTATCCTAAAATAACTCCCATGATTTTAGGAAACAATAACTCCCATAATCATCTTCATTCCTCATTCATTCACGTTAAACGTTCATCAAAACCTAAAAAAAAAATGCTCCCATCATCACGTTCATTCATTCATTCAATCAAATTTGTGCTCGAAATTCCGTTACTATGAATTCAATGATCGTGATCTTCATCAACTATTGATAAGCAATTCATCGAGTATAACAATGGTGAGTTTCGATATTGCATGCTTTCATGTTTTGCATTAATTTTTATTCACCATCTTAATTAATTTGCGTCAATTTGCGTTCATGTTTTGCGTCAATTTTCATGTTGATATTACTTTCATGGTCGTTTCAGTCATCATAGATTCATATCAATGGTTAATTGGTCTATTGTTAGTATAGATTCCAGAGTTTTATGTTTGTTATTTAGGTTTTCCGTAATCTCCACTAATATTATTGTTTTGTTGTCTATTGAAGCAGACACGACGTTGAAGTAACATACGTTCTAAATTACAGTAACACCTTATTTTAATTAAAGTGACACACACTGAACATTAAAAAAGGTTTTTGGCGCTGATGTTGAAGTAACTTGCTTTACGAGTTAGAGTAACACAACTTATGAGTTAAAGTAACACATATATCCCATGGGTGTAACATTGTTTAATTTTTTGCAGGTAGCATTGGCAAAGAAGTGAATGCACAAGAATGGTGCAGAGATGTGGGTGAGGCATTCACTCCGTACATGGGCAAGTATTCGGGGAAATAGATGAGGCGGTGGAATTTTATAAAATCTACACGCTGGCTTGCGGATTCGAAGTTGTTTTTTTTGTGGGTTTACAAGAATAACTGATTTTTTACATATTTTTTTACACATAATGATGTGCAACGTTGTAGTTAACTCTATATTTATTTAATACATGTGTTGTTGGTTAGAGTAACATCTCAGATGTATTGTAGTAACACCATTCGTTCCTTAAAGTAACAGATATAACGCATAAAAGTAACTGAAGATATTAGCGTTGTTTACCATTCATTCTTAGATTAACACCAATCATTCCTTATAGTAACATGATTTGTTCGTTAAAGTAACAGCTACACTGCGTTGGAGTAACACATATTTTTGCTAGGGTACGAACCCCAATCCCTAGTGATGAAACCAATTTTGTAATGCGGGTTAACAACCTTCTTTCTTAGGTTATAACCATTCATTACCAAAGTAACAACATTCGTTCCTTGAAGTAACATATATATTGCGTCAAATTAACTGATGCAAACAACGTTATTTAACCACCATTATGAAAATACTACCATTCATCACTTAGAATAACATCATTTAATCGTTAAAGTAACAGCTACAATGTGTCGCTGTAACACACTAATCGTTAAAGTATTTTGATTAATCCATGTCACGTAAGATGACGATTGAAAATTATGAAGAGAAATAATTATGAAGATGAAAAGAAGGGTTTTTGAATTTGATTAATTATGAGGATATTGTGGTTTTGTGCGTGAGTAAGAGAGAATTTGAGGAGAGAGAGGTTAATAGTTATTATTTGGTAGAGAGAAATAAGGAGTTTTGATAGTAGTTGGAGAGAATTAAGGAAAGAGAGAGGAATTTAATATATTTTTACCAAATATGTTAATTATTTCCTTTATTGCTCAAATCAATCACCACCATTCATCTCCCTCTAGATCAACGAATGTAATTGGGACTTATGAACTCAAAAATGAAAAGAGGACTCACTTGATCTTTCCTCTATATATATATATATATATATATATATATATATTTATAAATCACTAATCCATTTTTTAAACAGTAATCAATATTCAACCACCCTCTATCTCTAAATATGCTACATTTCTTCTCACGAGTAATGTTTAATCAAAGATAATTATTTATGTAGACAACAGAGAGATAGGTCCCCCTCGAATCCCATTGCGAGGCACTTTTTGCTCCCCTGTGCAGGAGCAATAGACCCAATCGACCAGGAGCAGTTAGACTAAGCTCTAGTTGCGCGCATCCAGATCTGAACAAACTCAATTGTTTGGCTCCCAAACAATTAGACACCGTCTATGGGGACATTCTTCCCTCAAATAACAAAAAACAATTTTTCATGTTATAATTGTCCCTCAAGCAAATTTGATTGTCACCCATCAAATTTCAAAATCAATCATCTTTCAAAACTCCTTTTCTAGGTTGTTCCTAGTTTAGGAATCCGTCTTTTGTTAGCGGTGTCATGCCATCGGTATATAGCATCGAAATACTATTAAATTTTACATCATGAGTTTTACTTGAAGTCCTGAACACGAAGTCATGAGTTTTACATCCTTTTGTACAAGTATTACGTCGTTCACGTCAACACTCCAGTTTGTGCTAATGTCTAAACCAATTTCACCACAACAAGTCCTAATACAAAATGAGATCAAACACATACGATCACTCCCTAACGTTCTCTTAATTAGTCTCTTGTTTATGTCAACCTTCACTTGTCTTGTCTTTTCGAGTCATGTAGGTGTTACATCGTAAAAATCAATACCCAAGTCAAGCCAAAAGTCAATCAGGTTATCTGAGCCCAAACCCAAGAGATCAAACACAACTTCTATTATTGGTTCTTCCGTCTATGCCTAGTCCATTAACTTGAGGCATCTTATTCTACATACTTTAGAGTCAGCATAGCTAGCTAATAAACTACTCCGTAGTTTATACTATCTTCTCTACCTTCTTTTGTACGAACTAAACCGAATTATAACACCCATTATCGTTTATTCTAAATACATAGGGGCCGGTTCTACAAGCAACATAGTTGACTAACTGAATCAAAAGGACAATCATGCAACACGCCACGACACACCACGACTTAGACCTCATTCGTAGTATTTATTATATACGGAGTATGGCACAAGTAGGAAGGTAGTTGTACGTCTCTGCGTGAATGCAGGGCAGTTGAGCATTATTTGTTGTACATTATTTGTTGTAGCTAGATAGGCCCTCAACAAAATGCCTGTTTAGCCTTCGTTTTTCTCACTGGCGCTCAATTTATTACCTCCAATACGATCACATGCGTGTATTCGGCGTACGTACGTACCTATATTAGTTGCAAAATTATGGGTTTTTCTCATCAACCTACTCATCCTTATTTTAATGATTCCTTCTAAGTCATCGATCTTACGCTATTTTATGGACCCAACTTCATCCATCATGCTTATAAGATTTAATCACGTACCCCCACAACTAGCCTCTTCCCATATACTAAAAGTCTTTCCTAAAACAGTGTCTACGGTTGGCTCACGTACATGTACACCCTTCAAAATTAGACGATACGATCACACGAATTGAAGTTAACGACTTTGGTTTGAGGTTGAATATTCCACTACTTACATATATAAGCGAGTCAATACGAACACGATCATGCTGGCATGTGGTATTTAATTGAGTTGAGTTCTAGATCTAAGCACGAACCCGTCCCTAATTTTTATCACATACCATTGAAAACCACGCACGTCCTCCTGTGGACATGACGTAGGTCCACCCCGACGCGGCCACGCGCGGGTTTGTGTAGGCGAATGAACCTCCATATGAGAAGGATCGAATTGAAATTTAAGTCGAAATGGAGTCGCCACTGAATTTTATGGTTATTCGGAACCATTCGAGCCCACTCTACATCGCCATGGCCCATACACAAAGTATGGCCCATTTTGGTTTGAGAGTTTATTGGGCTCGTCCCTTTGCATATCGATATAGATGCCGACTTGGGCGGTTAATCGTATATTGAATGACTCTCGTTGCCAATGGATTCGGACATCCGGAAACCACGGTTCTGAGTAAGGGGTGAGGGTACGTGTTGGGAAGCCCACTAAGGACACCCAACCCCGCCCGCTCTTAGCGGCCTCTACTAGGACATCGTTTGACTTTTTAATATGCGCGCTAGTAATTCGGTGAAATGTTATGCAAACAGCGTTTTGGCTAAGCATGCGAATTAAATGTGAGCTACGTCAATTTAATGCATCTAATTTATTGTCGAAGTGATTTAGCATGCGAGGGTTCATTTAAGAGCGGTAAAACGCAAATAAATAAAGCAAAGCAAAAATAAATCGATTACAAGTTACACGGGCGGAATACAACCCGGAATTCACAATACGGCGTACAATAAAATAGAATAATCGAAATATACAATTGAAATGACGAGCAATAATTGTAAACGGACCCGTGTATAAACTAGACCGTGAATTTGTGTAGGTGGACGAACTTTAATTAGTTACGCATTATATTGCGTATTAATCAAAGGACGGAGGTTCGAGACCTAGACGTGGTGCTAGCCCGATCTCGAACCTCGATGCCTTGTCCCGATTTATCACTTCGAGAAATTGAGTCTAAATTAATTTTACGTCGGATACGACTAAAGAGTCGTCGATATAAAATTAATAATGTGAGACCGTCGATCAAAATCGTCTTAAGTGAAGTGATATGCATGAATTTTGGAAAAGCTACGTGATTGACTTTACACGCGTCGACTAAGTCGCTTTTAAAAAAGACGAGGCTCGAATGACATAAAAAGAGCTCTCGGTTTTCTGGGCTACAGGACCCACTCGGCCGAGTTGTGACCTGACTCGGTCGAGTGTGTCATTAAACGTGGCTGCTGCCCATATTTTAGGGTGCTACTCGATCGAGTAGCAGATGTACTCGGTCGAGTGGCACCTGTACGAGTTATGACTCGTTTGTTTTAATGTGTTTTAAATCGATGATTGGCCGAGTCAAATAAAAATATTGACGGATTTGAATTTAACTCGGTTTGTCGGTATTATAATCATGTCTTATATGATTATAATACCGTCATCGGAATTTTGTAGAAAAGGTTATTGTTCGATAAAAATTTGATTAGTGACGGAATTGCGCCCCTCTACGTCACGACGTTGATATTAATCCTTACGGATTATGCGACGTCGGTTTTCATGTCAACGGGTTCCGTACTAATCTTTGAAATGGATTCATACGCGTTCAACTACGAATGATCGGGATCGTGTTAATAAACAAACCTTAAAAAAATGATCATCGTAGTCAAACGAGTTCGGATCCGAGTTTTGATATTATTATATATATACACGGTACATACGATATTATAGTAAAATATAATAACGATGATTAAATGCAAAAGGTAAAATGTTAGTGTTAGTAATCATGTCGTTACTATCGACTAAATATAATACTATAGCATAAATAAAAATGTACGAATATATATATACAAAAAAGACGAGAAAAAGGAGGGAAGAAGGAGAAGTCGATGTTGAATGTTACACCCTCAACCTACATGTTCTTGCTTCTCGGGATACGGTTCGTCTAATGGCGGCAATGGCGCGGGAACGTCGAGATATGTAGGAGGAGTTGATGGTGTGTATATGGCTCTTGGTTTGTATGGATTTTTACGAGTTTGTGCTCTCGAAATGCATGCAAGGATGACGGTGTTTATGGCTGAAAAATGTATGCAAAGGGGTTGTGTAAGAGTTGATTCTTGTGTAAAGTTGTGGGAGAAAAGTTGTTGGGAAAAGTCGTGCTTGAGAAAAGTTGTGTGTTGTGCATGGGGTCATGGGGTATTTATAGGGAGCCCCGACCCCGGGTCACTCGACCGAGTGGCGCGGGTGCACTCGGTCGAGTGCCCTCGCGAATGCATCTGGACGGGTTCGAAGAGGCTCCACTCGATCGAGTGGCCAATCCACTCGACCGAGTGGATCAATTAGGCCGGACTATTTTGGGCGTGATTGCCCTTGATTTATGCTTAATTGATTATGATTGATTTGGCTAATTTTGGCTGATTCGTGAGCGATTTGGATAGATTTGTGAACCTGGTGCATGTTTCGGGAACGCACCCGGTCGCTCTTTGTGTCGGGTTTGCCTTGACCGGGTTTCGACCCGGTCGCTAAAAGACGGGAATTATTTTGGTGTCGGTTTTGGCCCAAATTAGTCTTGTTTGACTCGGAATGACTCACTGGGCCTGGTTTTGAGGTTGGTTTTGTGAGATTTGTATCCCGTTAAAAGCCCATGCCGGACATTATTGATTTCGAGCCCGTATCCGAGCGCGTTAGAACATGTTAGCGTCCGATCATCATCGGGTGTTTTTTGGAAACTACCATAGACACCTGGCGGTCAAATTTTGGGTGTCTACAGAGCCCCCACTCTGACTGAGGCTTGGACAAGGCGAAAGTCAGAGTAGCTACCAAGTCAATTAAGACCTGATAGGCTTCCGTTCGGGTCGTTTATAGTCCATTAGACTCGCGTGAAGGGCTCGCCAGCCATAAGTTAGAAATCATACCTGAGCTGATGATGATAACTCCGTGGGGAACCGGACATGTCGCATAAGTCCTGGGTGCGCCTATATGTGGGCTCATCCCGTACCATTCCGGGGAAAATGCCGCCTTGGGCTTCCGCTGGGGAGATTTAGAGGGTTGCATGTCCCTGTCTGAGTCGTACCTGTATAAGTCACATAAAATGTATGCAACGCGTATGTAGCAAAAATGACTCGTGCTGGGAAATAATGTTTTTTGAATTTTTGAAAGTTTTGAAATTATTGAACCTTGAAATCGAAATCCTGAAAGCAACTCACATGCTAGGTTTTCAAAATGAAAGGGGTAGAAATGAAATTTGCAATTTAAATAGACCGAAATTTGACCTTGTCGAAAAGGATTTTCTCAAATGGCTAAGTTTTGCAAATTTTAAAATGGGAATTTGAAGAGAGAGGTATACTGACAGACTCGACTCTGGACGTGACCGGACGAGTTGACAGACATGACTGAACTCTCGAGGGATTGGACCGTGACTCGGTAGGGGGGTGGGCCACAAGACTCTTAGGTTGCGCTACTCCGTAGCCTAGGCGAGTGGCAACATGGTCGAATCCTCGGAATGGGAAGGATGCGTTATCGGGGAATTGCAGTAGTCTGTAATGAGACTGCAACTGCACAACAGGGCTTAGCAATGTTTTTGTCTAGCGCTCTTGAATTCTTGGTTTCGAGGTATAGGCCCGAAGTGGGCGTGGTCTCGAGTCCTGATAGATCCTTGTCTTCGACTGAGTCGAGTAATAGGACACACTATAGACAGGAGGCTAGTTTGAAATCTTTTGGATTATGTGAGTGGATGGAGAACTTCTGTCTAAGAGAAGCCCCCAGGACAACAAAGCAGACTGTTGAGAACAAGACAGTGTCGTGACCGGAATGATGGCGCTTTTTGAATGTGTATCAATGTGAGTGGTTGTGCCTGTATTGAAAGGCTGCCTACGTATTCACGTGTAGTGAAATCAAACCAAGCCGTAGTTCAGTGGATTGGAAGATATATTATGGTGCCTAAGCTAATAGGACTTTGTGTGTAACTAGCCATAGCGATGGTGTAGGCTAGGTGCGTTCCCAATGATGTCTTGATCAAGGGGATAGAATAGTTAGGATGTTGATCCTGTGGCTGTGAGCGTTCTCCGGGGTAGCCCCCAGAGGTGGTGTGAACTATTTGGGCATGTTCTATGCCGACTGCAAGTTGAGTTCCCGTGTTCTTGGTTTGGATGAGAAGAGTTGGGATGGGATTTTAACGAGTTCTGCTCTCGGGGATTTGACGAGTTCTGCTCTCGGGGATTTTTAACGAGTTCTGTTCTCGGGATTTTTAACGAGTTCTGTTCTCGGGATTTTTAACGAGTTCTGTTCTCGGGATTTTTGATGAATTTTGATCTCGGGTCTTTGGTGAGTTTTGATCTCGGGTCTTTGGTGAGTTTTGATCTCGGGTCTTTGGTGAGTTTTGATCTCGGGTCTTTGGTGAGTTTTGATCTCGGGTCTTTGATGAGTTTTGATCTCGGGTCTTTTTAACGAGTTCTGTTCTCGGGTTTGTGTATGGTGATTGTGAATTCTGTTATGTAAAGGGGAAGTCGAGTAAAATGGCTCGAACTTCGATTGGGATAGGTTTTGATAATGCGGGATCTGGTTTCCATGTCTGACCCTAATGGTTAGGGGTATCCTATGGAGCTTGAATCCTCAAAATTCCGGGCTGTCTTTGTCCTGGGTCTCGGGAAGGTCTTGAAGGTTGTAATGTGGGAAGGCTGAGTGTGGTGTTAGCTGACCAGCTTGATTGAGTATTGATAACTTTGAATTTGACCGTTTTCACTACGGTCATGCGTTCTTGAATATTTTTTTTTTTTTTTTTTTTCACGGCTACCCCCCGATGGTGTTGTGGGTGGATATGGGGGTGGGCCCATCGGTTGGATTAGGCTTGTGGAGCTAAACCTTTTGTAAGGTGTAAGCCCAGTTGGTGTTTATGTGAGTGCAACTCATGGTGGAGTACTCTACGGTAAACATGGTGGTTTGGATCTCGGTATTGTCATCATAATTCCGAACAGGCTTGGTGGGAGCATCGTCCCAAGTTGGGTATTTCGGGCATCTATAGAGTCACGATGCTTTTTTTGCTTCTGGTCAGACTAAACGCTTAAGGTAAGGATTGGTTAGTCTTATTGGAGGGGTGTTTATTGTGGGAAATGGGCTTGCCTCCCGTCTTAAACCCAAACTAGGAGACTACCCGGATTTGTCATAGGATTCGATACCGCTCCTGCTAAGGGTAGTTTTGTGGCTTGCTATACCAGACATGGAACAGGTAAAGGAAAACACGGGCTTGGTTTCCTGCAGTCATTATAGATGTGCCTATAATAGTCACGTGCATGTGCTCACAGTGTATGATGGTGTTCATCATGTTCTCGGAAACACAAAAGTGAAGCATATATGAGAGATTGAAAAAAAAGCTGATTTTATTGGATTGAAAAAGAGGACAGAATACAGTTGACTCTGACTCTGACTTTGAAATTGCAAGAGATAGAACATCCCAGACTCGGACTCAGACTCGGACTCAAATCAAATCTGGACTCTTGGATGAGGTTGTCAGTAGTCTTCGGCTTCTAAGGACTCAAGTGGATATCCAGTATAGCCTTCGGTAGAAGCTTCACCCAGATCTTCATTATGTCGAAGATCGTCTTCAATCCTGATGCCCATTTCGGTAAGCACTGCAAAGTTTGAAATGCCGGCATACCTAAGATGGACGCGGTAGGAGGGTAGGAGGTTGTTGATGAACGCCTCCACTAGTGTCTTCTCGCTGGGCTTGTCTACCAGCTTAACACTCTCGGCCCGCCAACGTTGAAGGTATTTGGTGAAACCTTCTGTTGGATCTTGGGCCATGACTTCTAACGTCCGCATGGTTGTCTGAAGTTCAGTGTTATCAGAATAGTTTTTAGCGAACTCGGTAGCCACATCTTCCCAAGTGGGGAATCTTTTTGCATTAAGCCTATAGAACCAGGCTTTTGGATATTTTCCGAGAGATGTGCCGAACAGATTGATGAACATGTCGGCTTTGACCCCCTTGATTGCCATAAATGCTTTGAAGGCTCGGAGGTGTAGTAATGGATCCTCCGTCCCTTCGAATATGGGTAACCCCTCTAAGTTGAGATCTGTTGGTAGTTTCTCACTGATGGGTGTATAGTCTCGGGAGTTCTCAATATAAATATTATTCCCTTGAAGGGCGTGGAACTGTTGTTCGAGCTCACGCACCGTGCTGATCAGTTTGGCAAATGGCCCAGTATTTACCAACCCAGAATCGAGGTCTTGCCGTTCAATGGCAGTTAAACGAGCATTTATGGCCTCTTGGTTGGTTTTCAGGAACCCTATATGGGTTTCGGTTATGGCCTGCTTACTAGCCATTTTCTCCAGCAAAGCCTTTATTTCGTTGATGGCGTCTTCCATATCCCTATTCCCGGTTGTGGGTGCCATACTCTGCGAGAATACCCACGCAATCAGAAATGTTGCTTCGGAACTTGACTACACCAAGGCATAGGAAATAGCGCGGGAGGAGAGACAACTCTGGTTTGACTCGGGTTAGACTCTCCTAAGACAAATACGTGGGGTGCGATTCTCGGAGTGACTGTGATTAATCTCCCCGTCGGAGAATAGCCCCCAAGTGAGACCAAAGACTCCGATAGGACTCAGATGGTGTGACATCTAAGTGACTCAAAAATGGGGTACGTGAGACAACACGTGTAAGACATGACCCTTAGAGCAACCGTGATTGATCGCTCTGCTAGAGGGTAGCCCCCGAGTGGGGTTGAAGATTTTGTTAAAACTCGAGTGTCGGACGAGTGACCCTTAGACGTAAGGACCGTGAACCTTTTTTATAGGGCTATGCCTTGTAAAAGGTTGACTCGGAAAAGACATCTAGACGGGTGACTCGTGAAAGATGGGCCTTTCTTAAGATTCGGCGAGTGGGCCGAGTCCCGTTTGAAGAAAGGTCAACGTGAGACATCCCCAGACTTTTGGACTCAATTGTGTAGACGGGCCCTCCTTTGTAGGAGTGTGTCCTACGTAGGTGGGCCATGCCTTAGTCAAATAAGGCAGACTGGGGTAGGGGGGAAACTCGTGATGTAAGATCGACAGAGTTTCGACGCTAAAGACTTCGATGACTTATGACAAGACCCGACACTGCTAAATACGGGAAGTCTTAAGAAGAGGAAAGTTTTGAAAAGGATTACATTTGGAAAGTCCGAGAAAATTCGGGGAAAGGCCCGATTTTTCAAGAAAAATCAGAAAGTGTATCGGGCCTAGGTTTTGAAAGTTCGAAAATATTTTCGAGTTTTGAATTGGGCAGCATACCGGCTAGAAAGTGGGCTATTTTGAGTAAAATCATAAGTCCTAAATTCGATATGTATCCCGGGTTTTGAAAATTGGATATCTTGAAAATTGAGAAGATGGTCCTGAAATTGGACGTGGGCCAATAGGATCGGGCATTTTGAAATGTTAGAATGGTTGCGAGTAAATTCGCATTTTGAAAAATAGGGAGACGGTCCCGTTTTTTGAAATTGGCAGCATGCCGACAGGACCGGTTTTTTTGAAAAGTTGAATTTTTGAAATTTTGAATATCGAAAATAAATTTCCGAAAATTTGAAAATAGAAAATAAGATCCCGAAGATTTGAAAATCAAAAACGGCATCTCGAAGATTTGAAAATTGCGAAGGGCATCACGAGGATTTGAAAATCGAAATTGAATTTTGAAAATTCGAAAATCGAATGGTGGATCGGAAATTCGAATTTTGAAATGGGCGGCATGCCGGCTAAAAAAAAATAGGCTTGTTTTGAGTTAAATCTTAAGTCTAAATTTCGGCAGCTTTCCGAGTTTTTGAAAATTTGAATATTTTTGGAAAGATGCATTTTTTTTTAAATGACGGTTTTTGAAAACGACACGGAAACCAAGTAGCACATAGTCACGTAAGCATTATAACGACACCATGTATGCTTTACACTAAGTCTTGGTCGGTCTGAATAGGGTCTATACCAGTGTTCATGGTCTAGTCGAGAAACGGGACGGTCTTCCTAACTCGAGTGGAATTTAGAACATGCCGCAAAGTCCATACGAGTCGACCATGAACACCTTTAACGTATCCAAGACTGAATACGTCGTGGTATAGTGGGACGTCGGTCACCAGTACCGGCCCGGGTAAATATGGGGTTATGCATGAACCGTAAAACTAAAACGCATATTGTACTCGTCAAACGATTTCTATTCGAGTCTCACCCTGAGAACTCCGATGGTAAGGCACACATCGGTTGATCCCCAGCGGAGTCGCCAAATTGTGGACATGACGTAGGTCCACCCCGACGCGGCCACGCGCGGGTTTGGGTAGGCGAATGAACCTCCATATGAGAAGGATCGAATTGAAATTTAAGTCGAAATGGAGTCGCCACCGAATTTTATGGTTATTCGGAACCATTCGAGCCCACTCTACATCGCCATGGCCCATACACAAAGTATGGCCCATTTTGGTTTGAGAGTTTATTGGGCTCGTCCCTTTGCATATCGATATAGATGCCGACTTGGGCGGTTAATCGTATATTGAATGACTCTCGTTGCCAATGGATTCGGACATCCGGAAACCACGGTTCTGAGTAAGGGGTGAGGGTACGTGTTGGGAAGCCCACTAAGGACACCCAACCCCGCCCGCTCTTAGCGGCCTCTACTAGGACATCGTTTGACTTTTTAATATGCGCGCTAGTAATTCGGTGAAATGTTATGCAAACAGCGTTTTGGCTAAGCATGCGAATTAAATGTGAGCTACGTCAATTTAATGCATCTAATTTATTGTCGAAGTGATTTAGCATGCGAGGGTTCATTTAAGAGCGGTAAAACGCAAATAAATAAAGCAAAGCAAAAATAAATCGATTACAAGTTACACGGGCGGAATACAACCCGGAATTCACAATACGGCGTACAATAAAATAGAATAATCGAAATATACAATTGAAATGACGAGCAATAATTGTAAACGGACCCGTGTATAAACTAGACCGTGAATTTGTGTAGGTGGACGAACTTTAATTAGTTACGCATTATATTGCGTATTAATCAAAGGACGGAGGTTCGAGACCTAGACGTGGTGCTAGCCCGATCTCGAACCTCGATGCCTTGTCCCGATTTATCACTTCGAGAAATTGAGTCTAAATTAATTTTACGTCGGATACGACTAAAGAGTCGTCGATATAAAATTAATAATGTGAGACCGTCGATCAAAATCGTCTTAAGTGAAGTGATATGCATGAATTTTGGAAAAGCTACGTGATTGACTTTACACGCGTCGACTAAGTCGCTTTTAAAAAAGACGAGGCTCGAATGACATAAAAAGAGCTCTCGGTTTTCTGGGCTACAGGACCCACTCGACCGAGTTGTGACCTGACTCGGTCGAGTGTGTCATTAAACGTGGCTGCTGCCCATATTTTAGGGTGCTACTCGATCGAGTAGCAGATGTACTCGGTCGAGTGGCACCTGTACGAGTTATGACTCGTTTGTTTTAATGTGTTTTAAATCGATGATTGGCCGAGTCAAATAAAAATATTGACGGATTTGAATTTAACTCGGTTTGTCGGTATTATAATCATGTCTTATATGATTATAATACCGTCATCGGAATTTTGTAGAAAAGGTTATTGTTCGATAAAAATTTGATTAGTGACGGAATTGCGCCCCTCTACGTCACGACGTTGATATTAATCCTTACGGATTATGCGACGTCGGTTTTCGTGTCAACGGGTTCCGTACTAATCTTTGAAATGGATTCATACGCGTTCAACTACGAATGATCGGGATCGTGTTAATAAACGAACCTTAAAAAAATGATCATCGTAGTCAAACGAGTTCGGATCCGAGTTTTGATATTATTATATATATACACGGTACATACGATATTATAGTAAAATATAATAACGATGATTAAATGCAAAAGGTAAAATGTTAGTGTTAGTAATCATGTCGTTACTATCGACTAAATATAATACTATAGCATAAATAAAAATGTACGAATATATATATACAAAAAAGACGAGAAAAAGGAGGGAAGAAGGAGAAGTTGATGTTGAATGTTACACCCTCAACCTACATGTTCTTGCTTCTCGGGATACGGTTCGTCTAATGGCGGCAATGGCGCGGGAACGTCGAGATATGTAGGAGGAGTTGATGGTGTGTATATGGCTCTTGGTTTGTATGGATTTTTACGAGTTTGTGCTCTCGAAATGCATGCAAGGATGACGGTGTTTATGGCTGAAAAATGTATGCAAAGGGGTTGTGTAAAAGTTGATTCTTGTGTAAAGTTGTGGGAGAAAAGTTGTTGGGAAAAGTCGTGCTTGAGAAAAGTTGTGTGTTGTGCATGGGGTCATGGGGTATTTATAGGGAGCCCCGACCCCGGGTCACTCGACCGAGTGGCGCGGGTGCACTCGATCGAGTGCCCTCGCGAATGCATCTGGACGGGTTCGAAGAGGCTCCACTCGATCGAGTGGCCAATCCACTCGACCGAGTGGATCAATTAGGCCGGACTATTTTGGGCGTGATTGCCCTTGATTTATGCTTAATTGATTATGATTGATTTGGCTAATTTTGGCTGATTCGTGAGCGATTTGGATAGATTTGTGAACCTGGTGCATGTTTCGGGAACGCACCCGGTCGCTCTTTGTGTCGGGTTTGCCTTGACCGGGTTTCGACCCGGTCGCTAAAAGACGGGAATTATTTTGGTGTCGGTTTTGGCCCAAATTAGTCTTGTTTGACTCGGAATGACTCACTGGGCCTGGTTTTGAGGTTGGTTTTGTGAGATTTGTATCCCGTTAAAAGCCCATGCCGGACATTATTGATTTCGAGCCCGTATCCGAGCGCGTTAGAACATGTTAGCGTCCGATCATCATCGGGTGTTTTTTGGAAACTACCATAGACACCTGGCGGTCAAATTTTGGGTGTCTACACCTCCCTCCCACTTTTATGTTCCCAATTTCTTTTTTTTAGTAAATAGATCATTTCATTAATAAAAAGTCATATGACATTTACAAATTATATTGAAATTAATTAAACGGATACAATACTATAAATTTGAGTAAAAAATTGTGCCACAGTAGCATTGAATTGGGGCCAATATTAATGTGGCATGCAATAATAATAATCTTATCCTGGCAATAATAAGAGAAAAAGCGTAGAAGAGTTGATAAATGGTACTGACATACTGTGATTCCATCATGCACAGGCCCATATTTTTGCTATAAATGCATATAAATCTCAATAGTACATCGTTCCTGCTATAAATGAATACGATCTCAATAGTACACCATTTCCTCCACACAAATTTACGCCATATATATATTCCACGCATCCACGCAAAGTGTTAGTATAAGATGTTTTCACACACTGAAAAATTTCACGATTTTGGAGAGAATTTTCTTGTCGATGTTGTAGTTGTACGTATTTGATCAATATACAAACGGTGATCGGGTTTGTAGATAGGAGTGAAAGAGTTAGTACTAAATCATCAAAAAAAAATGAATATTTTGAGTTTGTACGTGTTTATACTACGTCAAATTATGAAATTTATTGGCATGCAATCCAAAGTGGTTGAAATAGAGCCGGGAACGGTCATGCATTTCTTAGCGCCTTGTGAACCAGACTTTAAAAAGCCTAACGTTGTTTTAGGCCATGGCTTTGCAGGTAATGGTCTCAATTCTTTTGTTTCACGACACCATCAATCACTCTCTTTGTTTTACGATAAATATTATGTGAGAGTGTGAGACAAATCCTTTATTTAAAAAGACTAATTTAATAACAGTAATTATGTGTATTTTTCATCTGAAAGAATCGTTTGTCTTACTCTTAGAGTGTGATTACTAATAGAATATAAATATAATAGTTGAACATCAACCATCACCTTAAGGTTTTGGTTGAGATATTCATCTATTGTGCCCGCGTGACTAAATGTCACCTTAAGGTATTGGTACAATGTACATCTACTAATTAAATTATACCCTAGAGTATAATTTCACAAGTTAAAATACGTACTTATATATGACAAACTTTTAAAGACCTCGATAAAAATTGAATTCCGATCTTAATAAGTGGCTTATTATAAACGAGACAAGGAAAAGTGAATCGTATCCCTAACCCATCCGTGGGGCTTTACAGGTGATGGTCTGGTAACATGGCAACTACAAATATTATCGTTGAGGAAAAAGTACAACATTTACGTACCGGACTTCCTATTCTTTGGTAAGTCGTATACAACACGAAGCGAAAGAAGCCCAAGATTTCAAGCAGATTGTTTGGCAGAAGGGCTGAAAAAGTTGGGCGTTGAGAAGAAATGTATGTATGTCGGGTTCAGTTACGGTGGGTTCGTGGGGTTTGAATTGGCTGAACATTACCCAGAGTTAGTGGGCTCAATGGTGATCACTGGCGCATACGTGGGCTGGTCTCATACTCCAAATAAAAAGGTGTTGGATAGAATTGGGTTTTCGTCTTTGGCTGAGCTATTGTTGCCTGTTTCTGCCCAAGGTGTCAAGAGATTGCTTGATGTTGGTTCTTATAACTACCCCAAAATGCCTGAATTCTGTTATAAACATTTTCTTGAGGTAATTAATGTCTACTCACATTTTCCCCTTCTTATGTACTCATATGTTCTTTCGATCAAATTTAGAAGGTCATGTTCCAACTTTGGTCCATTAGATTCGACTTCGTCTGTGGGTGACAAATAAAATGAAAGGAAGCTGGTAATACCATAAGTTGAATATATGGGAAAACCATAAATTTTAACGTAAAATTTAGTGATTTTTGTAGTTTAGTGAGGATAAAAGTATGGTTACCTATGAATCTAAAGTGGATCCGTAGATAGGATGGATTGAGAATGATCCAGCATTCATGGATTGAGCAAAATTCATCATAGAGGGGAGGATAGTATCTAACTATCTATCTAGACGGATGGAAAAATAGAGAAAATAGAATACCTGTTTGTACAACTAAGGCAAAGTTGTTGAGTTTTTTTGTATATATATACTGAGTTTATACAAGTTTCTGAGCTGAGTTTAAAGTTTCAGAGCTTAAACATTTGTGTGATTTAACCCAATAACTTTACACTAAAGCTCCGAAAGTTTACGGTAAGACTCGAAATCTTTGTGATAAAGCTCAAAATCACAAAATCAATTGTACAGTGAGTTATGTATAACTGGTTGTATAATCTTCTCATTGGGAAAATAGAGGACACAGGTAGGGGGGGTGGCCCCACGTAAGAGATGGCCATTTTTTTTTTACTTTTTTTTAGTGTGAGGGAACTTCACTAGTCGAAGGAATAGAAGAGAGAATATGTTAGTGTGGGGATTTAAAAATATAGATAATGTATCCATGGACGTTGAACTTTTACATATGACAGAGAAAGTGGGATAGAGAAAGAGAGGTGGAAAAAGTAAGTCGCAATATGGAAAGAAACTAGATCCATGGATAACCATGGACTAAGCAAGCGTCCCAACTAATCTCTAAATCTAACAATGATTCTTATGACAGGTGATGTTTAATAACCGAAAACAAAGAGCTGAACTATTAGATGCTTTCTTGGTCCGGGACGAAGATGTCAGCACCCATCAGTTCAAACAGGTTATAATTTTATTTTGATAAAAACATGTTAACTACTTCCTTCGGTCACTATTTTTCGTCCCATTACTTTAATATTTGTGAGGAATATTTTAATGAAATGGGACAAAAAATAGTGACTGGAGAAGTATAATATACTCAGTAATTTGAATTAGTTAGGGAAGAATGACAATTTTTTAGCACACTTAACGATTCAATTTTTCTTTTAGACAATTCATCTGATATTCGGCAAGGAGGACGAACTTGGTAACGAGGAACTTGCAAGAAGCTTGAAAAAGTATGATCTCTAAACTATAATTTTGGTATAAATGTGGTTTAACTTTTTAAGCCAAGTGTGGCCAAATAACCAAATTGGTAAAAAAGTGGCTCAAAGGTGACCGATTGGTAAAAAAAGTATCGCCGGCGCCGAATAGGTAAAAAAAGTGGCACCCAAATGACGAATTGGTAAAAAAATATCGCCGGTGCCAAATAGGTAAAAAAAGTGGTACAGAAGTGACGAATTGATAAAAAAAAATTAATCGTGTTACGGTTTTTAAAAAATTAACCGGTGCAAGAAATTGGTAAAAAAACGTAATCGGTGCCAAATTGTTACGGATTAAAAAAAATTAATCGATGCGACGCTATTTAAAAATTAATGTTCGTAAAATAAATTAACTAGCGTTTTGGGTCGGTTTAGATTTTTTTTTCAAAGTGTGCCGATATTATTGTCACATTGGTCCGTTTTTACGGTTCTACGATACGGTGTAAAAAATCTAGACATGTCGAAACTTGATCCACGACCCATTTGACTCGAACCCGAAAAGATCCATTAATTTAGGATCGAAATCCGACCGACCCATATTGTAACCCAACTAATTTAACGGATCTAAATTAAAATCTTCTCGTCAAAAAAATTCCGTACGATGAAAAAAAAAAAACAAAAACAAATTTTCGTCTAGATGACTCATTTGATTGTGATTCTGACTTATTTAGAATTGTATGAGCTAGGATAAATAATATGGAGTAGACGATTTTTTTTTTTTAACCGTACGGAATTTTTTGATTAGAAAATTTTAGATCCATTAAATTGGTCGGGTTGCAATATGGATCGAGTCGGATTTCGATCCTATATTAATGGCTCTTTCCGGGTTCGAGTCGAATGGGTCGTGGGTCGAGTTTCGACATGTCTTGATTTTTTAAACCGTATCGTAAGAACCGTAAACACGGACCTATGTGACAATATCGGCACACTTTGAAAAAATTTAAACCGACCCAAAACGCTAGGTAATTTATTTTACGAACATTATTTTCTAAATAGTATCGCATCGATTAATTTTTTTTAATCCGTAACAATTTGGCACCGATTACGTTTTTTACCAATTTCTTGCATCGGTTAAGTTTTTTTAAAATCCGTAACACGATTATATTTTTTACCAATCCGTCACTTCAGTACCACTTTTTTTACCTATTTGGCACCGGCGACATTTTTTTACCAATTCATCACTTGGGTGCCACTTTTTTTATCTATTCGGCGTCGGCGATACTTTTTTTACCAATCTGTCACCTTTGAGCCACTTTTTTTTACCAATTTGGTTATTTGGCCAGCCAAGTGTCACGGTTGGCTTATTGTCCAACCAGGTTCTCATATCGAGCATGCTTCAATGGTCAAGGAGTCGGATAATAATAATGTGTATAAACGAAGTAATTGATTAAGGTGTATAATAATAATAATAGTCGGATATGACATGTGTAGGGTGGATGACTGGTACATGATATATTGGTACGGTTATCGAGAGTTTTTTTAACATAATATGAAATACTGAGGTGATAATTTAAATTAGCTTGTAGAGATAAGTAATAGAAAGAACAATTATGTTAAATTGTTCTTTCTATTTTTAACAATGATAATTTAACAACTATGTTAAATTTAACTATGAAAAATTTAATGTGATGCAGAAGATTAGGTGGAAAGGGAATGTTGAGGCTAGTAGAGAAGGCCGGTCATTTAGTTCTTCAAGAAAGACCCTCTGTATTCAACGAATACTTGAAAGAAATGCTTTCTTCATTGGAATTAGAAATTCCCAACTCAGAGTAATAGCGATGAAAGAACTGTCTATGCCAAACCATTTTGCCATGTACGACATATATCGGTTCCAATGGAATTATTTGTTCATTAGATAAACTCATTTCTAATTGTTTTCTTCATCAATTTATTTTATACGAGTATTATTTATAACAGTAGAAGATCTTCTTTTTATATTTTCTTTTAATAAAATAGGGGACGAAATTTTATTACATTAAATCAAAAGTAGAGGTGATCATATGTGGGTTCGTGTCGGACACGGGCCGGGTTAAGTGTGAAATTTTGGTCCACGGACAAGCGGGTTTGCGGATCGGGCCTTTGTATATTTTTAAAAATATTGTGTCTAAACCCGCTAAAAATTCAGGACGTACGGGACGGGCCAATCGGATGATACGTCCCATGATCAGCTCTAATCAAAAGCTGCCAAATCCATAACAATCAATGAAAAATCATCGTTAGTTGAATTTATGTGAGGTCTCTTATCTGTTGAAATTAGTGATTCATTACATCATTATCTTTGATCACAAGAGTCTTCAATAGTTCAATTTTCTACTTCGTATTGTCAAACATAATAATGATATTAACGTTCGAGAAATGAACGTTATTCGGTTATTCCTAGGAAAGTTACAATAGGTCTCTCTTGCCCTTGAAGTTGGTATATAGATGGTTATATATCAATATATCAACTAGTTTAAAACCCGTGATACGTCACGGGGTTGAGCAGTGAGCGTGATACGACAAAAAGGCACGACAATTTGTAGACAGATAATATATAAGGTGTTATATGTATGGACAATATATACGTCAATTGTACTTGAATTCAGTAAGAGAAAAGGCAGTCAAATATAGCACAAAAAACATGAAAGAAGAAGATGTATGTAGAATCAATTAAAGAAGGTCTGGTAACAAAAAGGACTATAAATCGGACTTCTGAAGCGACATTGATTAAAGTTGTTTTAACTTCTTATTATCGAAAAGGGATGATGTATTAATCAAGTAAATTTTAGTACAGATGTTGGAGAATATAGTGTTTTACAATTACGGGAAGATTAAAGCGTAACGCCGTTCATGAATTATTGACACATTAAATCATAATCCTTATTCAACCATGTAAACTTATCGTATACAACGTCGAGATGAGATATATAACCAAACACTTTACTACACATCTCAAAAATAGACATGAATTATCTTTGACACGCATATGTAAGGTCTCCAAAACACAGAGAAAAAACTCAGTCATCACATTCAAAAATACTTCTTATGTCATTAGAAAAAAAAAATCAAAAAACCTGAGATCCATTCAAGCATTTGACGAAGGAAAACATACTTCAGAAACTAAGGGTGACATTTGACAACTGAACATGAATTGATCGGTGAATCTGCCACTGATGATGTATACACAATTTCGACTGAGAACTGATTTAAACTGGCAAGATAAGGGAAGAAGAACTGGGATAGATTGCATCGTGAGAAGGTAAGTTACATTTTGTCCATATGTTCTCGCAGCTATAGGCATTGATGTAGATATGTTGCTTGCCATATTAACCTTCCTACAACACTTGGTCAGCTTGTTGTATTTAGATTTGACAATTGAATACCCATTTCAATTAAGCTGCCTGCAATTGGGGTTTGCCTTTTACTGTTTGTGTCTGTGTTCATTAACATCTGGCAAGCATAGATTTTTGTGGGATATGCATAGTATATTTCTAGACTATATAAATTTGGTTTGAGATGCAGTGAACAAATAGGCAACACCTCTGTACAACTAATAAGAAAAAATGCCTACTGCATATTCCTACCCTCCCATGGTTGTAATAGAGTGACTGGAAGAAGTTTCAGTTCCCTCCGTGATCATTTGAGCAGCCTTGGCTACCCCATTACACAGCAGAGACCTATTTGGAATGGTGAGACAAACTGTTTCATGAGAGCAGTTGTGATGGAGTTTGAGTCTGACATGGACAGGTACAGGCAGGCCTTCAAGCTTCAGCGAGCATTTGAGAGGGCTGGCAAGGGGAAGGAAGACTACGAAAATCAACTGTACTCAACAGCGGGGCCGCACGCATGGGTTGTAACTGCAGCAGACTACGATTACACGAAAGAGAAAACATTTTACGCCTTGGTACCAAATGATCTCATAGTTGGTGGATACTCTGACGCCGACAAAGATACAGTTTCGACATATGCATCTGTGATGAGGCTGCTTGCGAATAACTACCCAAGGTTCTATAACCGACCTCCTGTTGAAGGAACGTCTAGTAACTTTTAATTTAAGACTGCATGATCGAGTTTTCGAAGATTTGTGTATATATGTATGTTTTTAATTTTCAAGTGTATCAGATGTGTGGGTTGTTGTCGGATGTATAATATTAGTAGTAATCCTTAGTACTTCGAGTCTATGTTTGTGTAAAAACTTTCGGGGTGTAGTCTATTATATCAAAGTCGTAATGTGACCGGGAAATTTTATCGGACTGCATTTTAATGTCCCAAATGGTGTACGACCTGATTCAGTTATTTGCCACTTCTAAATACACTTAAATGATCAATATACTGCATAATTGTGTATTCAGACATACTTATCGTAAACATAGGTTGAATATTACTGAATAACGATTGCTTATCCAAAGCAATGCTTCAGCTATTTCACATTTCGAGAACACTACTCAACTGTAATTGTTTGAGTTACTGGCACGGCTGATGAAACAGCACTACCCTCAGATTATTGCATTGCACATGAAACCTGCCACTTTGATTGAGTGGTCAATCATCCAATAGTGTCATCCACACTTAAGCATCTAAGAATAAGAGTCTTGGTAAATAGGGAAGAACAATTGGGGAAGAGTGCACATTGGAAAGGTAATATAATTTTACTCAGTGTATTCTTGCAGAAATAAGACTGATTTTGATTGTTTGCTTGGCTTGGTATCCTTCCCCAAACACCTGTCAAACAGATGGGCTTGGGATTTCACTTAGACTTCACTTTTACTGTTTTTGAATGGGTTAGATTTAACATGCCACGCATATGGTAGATTTTGAGACTATATATATATATATATATGATGTGATCTTGAAGAAGCACATAATCAAAACATTCAGAAAAGAAAAAGTTCTGTATATCAAAAATGCCTACCAAATACTCTTACCCTCCCATGGTCATAGTGCACAATTTACCATATGAAACGAATGACAACTTGGTTACAGGAAGGAGTTTCAGTTCCCTCTGAGATGAGTTCAGGCGCCTAGGTTACCTTGTCAGGCAACACAGACCAATATACAATGGCCAGACCAGATGTTTCATGAGGTCTGTTGTGCTTGAGTTTGAGAGTGGTATGGAGACCTACAGGCAAGCTTTCAAACTGCAGTGCGCGTTCGAGAGGGCCGGAAAGGGGAAGGCAAACTATGAGACCCAGAGTCATTCGACAGCAGGTCCGCATGCCTGGGTGCTGACTGAAGATGACTACAATTACTTAAGACACAGAACCGATTACAGAGTGGTCCCTGATGATGTCGTGGCGGCCGGTTACTATGACAACGACAACGATCTTGTATCGACCTATATGTTTGTGATGACCCTACTTGCCAGTCAGTACCCGAGATTCTATGGAAGGAAGGCCTAGAACGTTAGTTTGTGAGGTATGCGGGTAGTAGCAGCGTTTAGTAGTCCATAATCGGAATATATGCGTGTGATATGTTATGATCATTTCTTAATGGTGTAGTCGTCAACTTTTTCCTGGTGTTTTCTCCGTGGCAATATCTTGGAATGTGAAACTAATTGGCCCTAGAATGGTGGATTGTAGGTTGGCTGTCCGTCATAGATGGCGGACAAATTTTCATGTAATCATAAGGTAGAGGATTTTCATGTCATAGATGGTCGTCAAATTTTCATGTCCTAGATGGTGGATTATCGTGTCCATCCTAGAAACCATATGCGGATGTAATGAATGAAAAAAATGGTAGTGCCCTGGGTATGTATGTAATCAGTTTCCTGAAAACAACAATCAGTGTAATTCATGGCTGAATTTCGTCTGTCTTAATCAATGTTAACTAATCCTTGGGTATTAATTTGGTTACGTGTAATATAAATTTGACATACGCGCGCATTATGTTCGAACAGAATGATGTATTGAGTTGCCCTCTGATGCTGCAAATGCAAGAGTACAGTAAAATGAGTAATCTACATCGAATTTCGAATTCAGTAACGATATTAACAAATTCAGTACATGTCTGACCTGGAGTTCATGTTTGTCTACTATCGTAGTCATGTGTTATTTTGTATTTAGTGAAGTTAAGACCGTGACAAATCAAGTGATTGTGTGAAACTCGGACTTTACATCTTCCCCTGAAGATTCATGGTGTAGTTTGTGGTGAAAACTGAATACAATGTGGAAATATGTATCCGTGGATTATGTAATATCAGGGGTTACAGTTTACGGTTGTAAATGGTCGAAGTATGAAAAATCATGAAAGTAAGAATGAACTGTGAGAGCACAATCAAAGTACAGTTTTTTTTTGTTTCAAAATGTATGAGCTAATGAGAAATCATGGGAATGAGTTAATTCAAATTCATTGTCACAGCAAAGGACACTAAATAATGCTACTTAATGCGACTAAAAACCTCTTTATATACTACATTTGTAGTTCTACACCCATTGTCGTCGGGACTCGAATGTGCTAGGGGGATAAGAATTTTCAGTCCTCGCCTACTTGTAACGCGGGACAATGCTACATAAAGCTGACCGTGCGTGAACACAGGACGTGGTAAGTACAAACCAACATGCTTCAACGACTGGCCTTGGCTTTTATTGATAGTCATAGCGTAGCAAACAGCAATCGGAAACTGTCGTCTATCGAACTTTATTGGAAATTTCGTCTCATCCGACGGACTGACAGTAAGTCTTGGGATGAAGACGTTGCTTCCTTTACTGGATGCAGATATAACAGTGGCGGCAATGACACGATCACCCAAATCGGATACCACTAATCGAGTCCCATTACAAAGACCGTTACCTTGATCGATGTTCCTTAAAAGCATAACAATGCATCCGACCTTCAGTCTCAACTGATGATTAGGCAGACCAGACGACCTGACCGTGTTAAGAAACTCTGTAGAGTAAACCTGGTTGACAATTGGACTTGTTTCGTCCTTACTTATTTCGTCCGAGCTAAGGTAAATTCGTTCATCTCCAGGAAGTAAGGACAGGACGTAGTCGTTAAGCTCCTCTACGACATCGTGTGTGGATGCTAAAATTGCTCGTTCCTGTAAGAACTCAGTGTCCTCATATTTGTTTCTTATGTCTGGGAAAATTGTTCTTACGACAGCTTGTAGCGGTTTCCCATCGTCAACAATAAGAACATCATCGGGCAACTCAATGTCTATGGTGCCATCATTCGGCCCCCCAGCGACACCGTTGCCTACCTCCAAGATCCACTTTGAGAAAATATTCAGATCTGCAATCTCAAATTCATCTCGGCCAGCTTCAAGTCTCATGTTCCGCGTCAATTCGAGAACCTGCATATTTTAAATATATGTGAATGTTCATAAGAACAACGAAGTGGGACAAACTACTAAACAATAACTCGGACATATACACACATATATACATATATTCATGTTTATATGATGATATGTGTAGATGCAATAGTAGTCAGCAAATAAACTTAATTATGTATTGGGAGATGATCGAAATATTACGTATATAGAAATTTTTTTTCTCCAGATCCTATAAGAGTCAACTACGAATGATAGATTGAAGTATCACCGATAATAGAAGTTATCAAAGAGCACATCAATGCGAATGCACTCAAAGTTTGGGAATTGCAATATATCCACTATTAGTGAAGGTGAATTTCATCTTGTAGTAGGAATAATTATTTGATTAAAGATTAGAAACACGGAGTATATAGTAGAGTGGGAACTGCACACACCTTACAGTAGCGCCAAAGTGGGGATGAGCATATCGACGCACGCACTATGTCGGGGCGGCTGCCCTTCGGAACTACCGGTAAGATCTGCCTAAAGTCTCCGCCAAGAACAACAACTTTGCCACCAAACGGCTGTTCCGAATCGCCATCTGGTGCGAATCTCGCTATGTCACGAAGGCTGCGATCTAAAGCCTCAAAGCAGTGACGATGCATCATGGGTGCTTCGTCCCATATAATCAGTTTCGTGTGCCTAATGAGCTCAGCCAAATCACTGCCTGGCTTTATACCGGGGCACGTTGAAGTCTCGTCGACTTTAATTGGAATACTGAACCTCGAGTGAGCGGTACGCCCACCGGGCATAAGAGTCGCAGCGATGCCACTCGAGGCAACAGGAAGTACAATATTCCCGTCTTTTCTCATGGCCGCACAAAGGGTTTTCCACACAAAAGTTTTTCCTGTTCCTCCGTAACCGTAAAGGAAAAACATGCCACCATTACCGGAGTTAACAGCACTCATTATTGTATCGTATACAGTTTTTTGATCCAATGTGAGCGATGCTACACATGTATCATGTATACGTGTCTGTTCGGCCCGATCATACGAAAGTTCATCTGATATCAACCTATTGCTATGGATCGTGGCGACTTCGAAATCAGGGAATGGCATTGTATCGAAATTCTTGAGGGTACTACCATTTCGTAGCAACGACTGCTCGATCTCAGACAAAGCGTAATTTTTCAACTCGGATTCAGACATTATCAAATCTGTACAAAAAAAAAAATAGTCAAGGAATCGGAAATTGGATACAGCAGTAAGATAGAGGTAATTGTGTAATGAGTGGTAATCGAAATCTCGTACATTTATTACAGCTGTGCAACACAGACATCGGCTGGTTACAGACCATTTCCAAAACAGCAGTAGAATTCAAATAATTACGGAATTACTGTTTGGAGGAGTATTATATATTTATTACCGTAGTTCCGAAGTTGTATGCGCCTCATGTGCTAAATATCTTCCGTGAGAAAATGCCATGTCTTATCCCAAACGTGTTCCGGTCTGATGAGAGATTTTGAAGACAGCAGAGTTGCGAAAAGATTGCGTAAATATACACCGGACCCCCAATAACTTGCCTCTTCAATTGCAGCAATGTATTCCGTGTCGTCACCGAGTAGACCAAGTTCATAGCAAGCGTCTTTGAAAGTTGGATGTACAACACCGTTAACTGTTCTAATGTCAGCGTATGACGTTGGCCCTTTAACAAAGTTGAGAAGAGTTCTCATGTAGTACCTCTCCCCACCGGTTGGCGACATGTGGAACATTCTACCAATGGTGAAACCCATTTTCCTCGGAGCCCATTCTTTTTCCTTACTATTCCACACAAAACGGTTTGGAAATTCTGAGTATGTCAAATCGCGACCATCGGAGTGGTTCTTGTTGTAATCTAGCCAAGCTATGAACTTAGTTCTGGAACCACATGACCTGGCGAGAACTTCTTCCAATGGATCGTCGTCGTTGAAGACAACGTTCTTTTCATTTGGTAGGTGATAATCTAAGCGCATAACGGGGGGTGTTCTGTAGTGGATATCGAAAGCAAGAATTCTCCAAACAGCTTCACAGGGAGATATGTAGCGGCAGTCATAGTACTTCTGAATCTGGTCAACTTCGTCACCAGTTTTGCCATTAGATGCACTAACGGAGACTCTGTCATACCCTTTGTTGATGTACTTAAATAGGTATTTAATTGATCTGGCTTGATTGCACCATTCAACATTGATGTGTGCACGGTAACGATTTATTAAATCAGGGTTGTAAGGAACCACGAATCCGTTATGAATAGGCACGCCTCCTTTAAAGAATGTTATACCCGTGTCCCGTCTTTTGTACAACGGGTAGCCGTCACCGTCAACGGTAGTGTAATCGGAAAATGACCTTGGGAATCTTTTCGTGCACACACCTTCGTCCATACATGTGGCCTTAGGATTTGCTCGGCCACACGGACCGTGGATCATTAACTCTGTTACGGCTTTGAACAAAGCTGGATTTTCGACCGGGTCGGGCAATTCAGCGCTTATGATATTATCAACGTCAGATGCTACAGGGAATTTATCTTCGCGATGCAAAAACAGAAGAATATGAGCATGGGGCAGACCTCGCTTTTGAAATTCAACTGTATACACCACTGAAACGGACACAGAGAAATCAAAAGCTGAGAAGCAGTAGACGAAAAAAAAATCTATAAAAATAAGAAAAAAAAAGGGATTAAATTCATGGTTAGAAGATGGCATGACAGTAAACTTTAACTAACTAAGGTAAGTAGATATTATCGTACCTGCCCTCGTTCTACCGAAAATAAGACCATCCTTGCAATCTCTAATAAGTTGATCAAGTTTCATCTTAAATACCCTTGTCAGGATGTCAGGCTTATGTTCAGTTTTAGAACCCTTAGACTTCACGAACCTTAATATTTCAGGCCACTTCGGGTTGCAAGTGAAGGTGATGAACAAATCAGGGTAACCGCACCACCTACAAATTGTCATGGTGTCCTGGTAGGTCTCCCTCATGTAGCCTTTTCCGCCAAGAAAAGAAGAGGGTACTATGTACCGCTTACCCGATGAACCCGGTTCAGTTACACCGTTCTCGACGGACCTAGCAAGCTGTTTGTAATTCTCAGACCTAAGTTGAGGTTGGTTTAGCCTAAAATATAATAGCCTTTGCGCCTCTACCATGGTGTAACCATCTACAATGAATTGTTGGAAGAGATTACAACCTCGAAGAATGGTAGATTGTTCAATGTGTGCGGGTCTGTCCATTAGGCGAAATGCGAACCACTCTCGAAGTGTCAGTTTGTTCCTCCCTGTTTCCGGATTTTTTTTCGACATTATAAACTGCTCACTGTGTGATATACCAAGACGTGGACCATCTTCACCGCGAGGGAATAGAATTGGGTATTGTAGTGCAAAGTAAGAGGGATGGAGCTCGGATATCCGCTGCAATTTCCCAGATTTCTCCTCTATAATAATGTCACGGCTGTCAATTGTGTCCTCAATATCCCCGAAAATCAGGGCGGCAACTTCAGATATAGTCGGGAGATTGTAAGTCCTTCCATCAACGTGTCTGCCGGAAATAAGCATGAGTCGGATTTCATCTTGACTGTCGGTGTTCGCAAGGCGATCTCGAGCAACTCTAAATGATTTAACCAAGGGATTATGTTCGTCAAGCAACTCCTTGAGATCATTCATGAGTATCACGTCCAACTTTTTCTTCATGTACTTGCTGCATTAGTAAAGGGGCAACATTAGAAACTACATGCAGAGTATTTACAACAGGAGGAAATAAAAATTGACTACTTGCAAGTCTAATTGATTGAGCAAATAACCTTAATGCGTTCGTCCTATTTGATATTTCATCCTGAGTTTCGTATATATACAACTGACAGAACTGGGGATCTTTGTCGCCGGTCGGCAATAGGCTGCCAATACGATGGCTGTTTTGCCCGCTCAATCTAAAAGTGTAGGGGCCCCTACCCACGTTAATAGAGTGGTCGATCTTGCCACCGATTGAGGTCATGGTGAATCCATTGTTGTACATACGAATGTTCTCCGTGAACTGGGAACTATTTGGGTGTAACCCCCAGAGTAAGTCATAAAGTGGTTGTGGTGGTGGCTGTAGGTATGGCAGTTCGACTGCACCGTCTTTGCAGCACATTGTGAAATTAGGAACCAACGGCTTGCGGTCCATTCGATCTCTTTCATCATACCACATCTGCGCTGAACACCTACTGCATGAGTGTTCCGGGTCTCCTATGTCGAAATAGCCTGACCAATCTGGGATGATGGAAAATGATGGACTGAGCAAGACAGATACTATACTCACAAAGTGGTAACTTGAGTGGCTAGGATAGATTATCAGGTAGAAAGTGAAATATATGTGGAGGGATGTGTCCAACTTCGACAGCTTACCTTCTGCTAATAGCTCATCATATTGACCATGACTCATTGCGTCACGGTTACCGAAAATGTCGCGGGCAAGACTGTGGATAACACTCTCCCTGTCATGTTGAATCCGTGCAGAGGAAGGGGAGATAGTTGAGACAGCGGTTAAGCAACTTTGGAACGGGTTCAGAGGTGTGAGAGAGAGGGAAGTGTTTGACGTACCTGCAATAGAATTTGTAAGTCACGCTACACGGAGTAAATAATGAAACGGGATAATGAGGAAAAGTGGTTAAGTTTAAGAGAATGGAGAACGAACACTGATCCACAGGAGTTGCTATTGCGGATGGTTGGGGGTCGTCGGGGGAAGTCGGCAGTCTGTTGAGAGCATTCTCAGATTGAATAGTTCGTCTCCTGTGTCTTGCAAGTTTCGACCTCCACCTTGGGTCAATCGTTGGACCGAAAATTTTATGAGGAGTTTGATGCACTGCACCGCCAAATTTAGCAGCTTTGCGCTCGTTGCATATCCGCCTACGATCGTGCCTTGCTATCTGTGACGTATAGTAGTTGTTCACGTACTTTTGCACTTGGATATTAAAGCCTGCAATTGCGGAAAGGAGAAAAGGTAAAAAATTAATTAAGACAATTGCATATAGGAATAGACCGGTTGATCCACATGAATGCTCACAATACGTACGTTGTTGTTGTAGAGGGGGCGGACTGCAAATAGGCGTAGAAAGTGTTCTGACCGATATATGCGTTGAAGAAGTAATCTGCGAATTAGGGACAACAATTTCTGCAGAAGGGTAAGAAAGAATAATTGGTTACTTCGTACTGCATATTTGTAGAAGATGCTGCAATTGCTATAACAGCAATCAGTATAGGTGAAACGGAGATTTGTATTATAAGAATTGTTTAGGTTGTGTGGACACTGCATAAGTAAAGAAGAAACAACCTTGGCGGGCAGGCGACGTAGAAGAACCGTTCGCAATATTGGAATTAGAGCGGTCATGGCCATTGTTGAGTTGATGACCGATAAGATTTCCATGATTCGTATCATCACTGACATTTTCAGGACAGTCAACTATTTCCCCTATACATATAAAGTAATCATATTCGGCAAATAAATCATAGACGTATAAGTGTTAATGTGCACACGGTTTGAAGTATAACGTGTACCTGCTGGAACGGAAACTGCTACGACCTTGCTACTACAGGCATTGTTTGGACGTCATCGGGTTGAATTCGTTATGTCTCCAAGTACTTTACGTCGATTTCCTACAAAGTAATGAAATTGATTATGATGTCAAATCTTAGAAGTGTATATTAAGCAGCACTTTGAAATGTCACACATACTTGTTTTCTGCGTCATGGACGGTGAGTCAGTTGTAACAACATGGTTCTCTAACTTACGCTTTCCTTGTCTGGTGGACGGACGCGGTTTGTTTCGATTACTGTATGAGTTGGCACCACCTGTGTGAAGAAGAGGAAGAAGGTTGCCTCTATCTTTTTTAGCATATTCGTTTTTTCTTGGTGGTACGACAACAATATGGAAAGAAGAAATCGGTGTTTCGAATCACATACCTTGAGAATCGTTGTGGACTTTACCGGGCTCCGGGTTAGAAGATGGCATGACATTCTTAGAGCGTACCATGATTACGAAAGGTAAAATGTCGGTGATGTTAGGTGAACATGTACATGCTTTGTGACTAAAATGTATGAAAACATCGTATATATAAGCAAGTGTCATGTGGTGAGGTGTAGAATTGTAAAAGGCATGGATTCTAATCATAAAGGACTTTGGGAATGTAATTGTAAATTCTTCGTTTAAAGATGTAAATAAATGCCATGGATTTATTTATCTCGGTCCACATGTATAGGATTAAGACCAACAAAGGAATGTATTTAATGGCAGATACGATAATTACAGATTGTTTTTCGACGAATTTAACGGGTGACGGTATGAGCACAACGTACACGGGATCAAATTAATAAGGCGTCATTATAATTTGTTGGACGAAGTTACTGTTGATGTTTTAATACATCTTTTGGAGCGCCATACTTTCGTGATTAGCGGAACTGTATTAGTTCGAATCATACTAAATAAGCGCAACCCAGTAAGTAGTTATCGACATAGCAAAGTTATAAATGAGAATTTAAGGTTAAGAGTTAAGCTAAAACTGGTAGTCGACAATCTCCGTGGTTTCGGTGTTTTTAGATGTCTTGATTAAAAATAACGTGTCTGCGAATTAATTGTGATGCGCACTGCTGAACTTTGAAAAAACTGATCACAACATGTTGTGAGAATCTAAAGTGTGGTCGAGAATCACCATACTAATTCAAAAAATGCTACGGAGTATGAATTAAAAAGGTAGACGGTCATGAAATTACTGCTCCGCGTAAAATTGTTACGTAATCAATAGGACAAAAACAACAATTGTTGACATCTGAAGATGGGAAAATGTATGACACATAGGTCTGTGTCGATGGTAAACCGTCTTAAAGCAGCTGAAGAAAATTAACAACGAACGTAACGACTACGATGAAATCGGACTTTCATATAAATTGTTTTGATGTGGCGTAGCAGCGAAAAGAATTTAGCTAAGCTTCTCCTTCTTCCTACTCTCAACGCCCTTTGTGGAGGATGATGCCTCCACTTCTAGGTCATCTTCCAAATTGAAAGCAACAACGAGAATTGTCCTTTTTCTCGATGTGGCTTTGGTAGTTGAATCGATGGACGCTATGTCGCAGACCTGCACGGAAGGACGTGATTGACTTACATTCATGAACATATGGTAAGATAACATAAGGCGGTGTAGCTTAGGTACTCGAGGGCTAACCTCATGCAATGGTGTCTGCAAGTTTGACAGACCGGGTAATTCAATTTCTTTGGTGACAGATCCTCGCAAGCTCTCCAACTGTCTCTGGGATGCGATCGTTGTACAAAAGACAATATGCGTATAAGGAAATTGTTAATAAATACAGAGGGAAAGAAGCGCGTCATTGTCGAAAGAGGTATTTACCTGTGCGGAATCCGTAATAGTTGCGATTTGTGCGGTACTATACTTCAGTTGTGTCATGTCACGCTGTGTGGGAGGGAAGAAAAGTAAAAGATCATTTTCCGAAGGTAAATAATGAAAGATTTAAGAAAAGGTTTGTCCTAAGTACCAACCTTGACCCTCTCATTGCATTTGTTCATCCAGTTTTCGAACATCTGAGGGTCGTCACTCATCTTTGTTATGGTGTATGAATGCTTGCCGTTCTCGACATTGTATCTCTCACTGATATGAATCTTGAAGATGAAGTTCTTGTTGATGAAAAATTCAAATTCGTCAGGAATCGAGTCTTGCTTCCCATCCTTGAAAAATACAACAATGACAGAATTGAGTATCAATGACAGAATTTATCGAAATGTAGTAGACATTAGGTGAATGAATCTGGTTACCTTTTCAAGTCTATCTCTTAGTTGCTTGGCCGATGGTTCGAGGAAATCACCTATTTGGGAATCAAATCCCACGAAGTGAACTTTGTCATCTCCAAAATCTGATACCAAGAACTTGACTTGAAACCTGTTATTACGTGCGCCGTAAAGAAAATAGTCAATTTTTCCGCGTGTGAAATAATATTGTTGACGAATCAGAAACGGGGTAAGTTGCGAGGGGACACTTACTTTGGCTCGCTTGAGTTGTATCCATTAATATTTCCGTCACAGCCCGCCCTATTGCACTTCCAACGACCTTGCTCATTTTTCGTTGCCTTGGAACGGCACCTATTGCAGCTATTGTAGTACCAACCACTGTTGCACTCTAAGTCGATAATTCGACCATAAGTGTAAAAGTACCCAGGCTACATCCAGTATAGCAAATAAGTGAGAGAAGTTAAGAGTTTAACATTCACACCATAAAAAATTGAAATAAGAAATTTGGTTAGATCACCTTCTCATTCTCCTTAATCTCGTTAATGGTTTTTATATTGTCTAATGTGAGGACATCTATATCCTCATCCTCCTCGACCTTGTCTATGACCTGAAGAGAGTTGCTAGGTGCAGGTGTTGAGAAACTGCACAGGTAATTTCGACACTGAAACTATATACAGGCATAGAACCAGTGAAACTGCAGTGGTGGGGAATTTTAAATAAAGCAAAAAGCATACCTGTTACAGAAAGTGGCTACCTCAGGAATATCGAGGCCAAAGTGGATCTTAGTTGCGTTATATGTGGTCTGTAAACGCCAACCATCAAATTTTCGAACCTCGACGCACTGCAGAACAACGACCGGAGATTGTTGTGGATTCGTTTGTTTCTGTAATAGTTCAGGAAGATCGACAGAATGAGGACTCCATAGCGTGCAGGGGATTTGACAGCATCTGCAACATAAAGAAGGCAGATATTGGATGAATCACTTGTGAAAAAAGATATCAAATTCAAACAATTGTCGAAGGAAGTACATACTCCACATCCTCGAGCTTAATTGTACGGCACTTAAACCCGTTTTTGGTCTCGATCAGGGGACCAACTTCGAACAATTTGCCAACCAAATCTGTATGATAAAGAACTTGCCGATGTAAATATGCGAAATCTATAATATGGGTTTATAATTAATGGGGGTTGTATAGTAAAATGCTATATATGTAATGTGGAATAACATGCGGTATATGTAATTGTATGAAAAAGATATGAACATACCGATGTAATGAGTTGTTGCAACTCGACCATTGATGATATCCTCAAAATTTGCGAAACGGAAACCATACTCAGGGATGGTATGTTCTCCGGTGAAAGGAATTACTTTGCTTGAATATTCGAAGTAGAGTCGGAAAAGTGCAGGTGTAGCCTTCTCGTACCCGACATTGTGACTGACACTAACGTTCTTTATGGTGTAAACCACACCAACTTCAAGGGAATCGGTAAATTTCAACAACACTTGCTTACGCACAGTACCTTGAATGATTTGATTCTACGAAGAAGAGGAAAAGGATGAAATCCGTGAGTGGGAGAAAGAAGACAGAAGAACAGTAGGAGTTAAAATGATAATTTGGTTAGAGTAAAACTGAGTAAGAACAGAGTAATTCCATTAAACGATTATAAGAAGATTATTACCATCTCATCAATCAGTAACAGCTCGATTGATTCGGTCTTCTTCTTGTCCATATACGCGGGACGTGTCCAGCGATGTATAACCCTCACCTTCATGTTTTCAATCCTATCGCCATCTTTCAACTCACTAATGGTGACAAACTTCTCGGAAGACATGGTGGACTGGACCTTGATAAAATATCGATGAATGATAAGATATGTGAAGGTCTGTGAACATAACCACCAATTGACTGCATTTTATAGAATTTGAATCGGAGATAGGGTGAGCAATTGATGAGAATTGGCAATTTCGAAATTGAATTGATGGGAATCGAAGGGTTAATTCGTTGCTGCAGCCTTGTTTTTCCGAGGTGGAATTATTGAAGGGTTAATTGAATTGGGTTATTGAAAAGAGAATTCATGGGGAATTGGGGATGTTAGTTGGGGATGACGAGGGAGTACATAGAAACGCAGGGAAATTGGGGGATAAACCACAATTGCTGAGAGCGCTCTAAGGCATGAATTGTGAGTGTAGAGGTTGCCACGTCAGATTTGGTGGTTTCCTCTTTTATGAATAAAAGATATGTAGTTCCACTATTCGTGCCTTATATTAGTACTTTGATCACAAGATTAGTGTGACCGAGATAATCTACCATCAGACTTTCATTTATACTTCGTACGGAGTATAATATTAGAAAACTAGATAATTCACGATTTCGCTATAAGCAATCGGAGGATATTCAACGGCTGATCGGTCGAATAGCCGACAAAACTACTCGCTCTTCGCTTCGTAAATAAAAATCGCATTGTATTACTTTTTTTTTTACTTCATTTATAAAAGTAGTACGATATAGGAAAAAAAAAACATTATCGTATTAGTAAAAATATACGATATAGTTTTTTATCATTACTAAATTAATTGGGTATGATCAAAAACTATTTTTTACCGACATGAAACAATACTTGCTTGATCGTTGAATGTCGGGAGTACACCGACACCCATGACTGAGGGGAGTCTTCCAATGTAATCTCCATCCCCCAATTATTTTGAAAGATGAGGTACAACTTCAATTCTCCGAAAATCTTATGTATACCATCACAGCGTGAGTCTCCACAACCCTTGTGTCGGGAATCTAATAAATAACGGGAGGTAGCCCACCATGCATTGGTCTGAATTCGGAAAATTCCTTGTGTATCTCACATCCCAACTCAACAACTCTTCCTCGTCAATCAGCTGTCTTGCCGAGTATTTGTCCTCAAATAGTATCAAAATACATTGAAGTATTGGTCGGTCGGATGAACTTGGGTAGCCTACGCCGATAAAACAAAAAACAAATGTTCGGCGGAAACCTCAACTTACTCGAATGAAGTGACAAATTAATACCACTACGGAGATTGTACGATTTAAAATCATACTCCGCTCTATATCTTAAACATCATCATATTATATATTAAGGATAATTTATTTTAAACTATACAATACTAGAGTTGACAATAATGAAATCAATAATGAAAAAACACAACAACAATGATGTATTTCATAAAGCTTTTGTCACAATTATTTTTTTTTAAAAAAACAATTGTCACAATTGTTTTGAATTTGATATATTTTGTGATAAATTTGATCATTACTAATAATTATTCTTTTTGGTTGAAAAATATTACACGGTAAAAAAATAGTTTTGGATCATTACCCAATTTAGTAATGATCAAAACTATATCGTATTTTTTCCTTTTGGTTGAATACAATAACGTTGTTTTCCTATATCGTACTTATAGTTTTATAGACGAGGTAAAAAATACTCCGTACGGTAATATAATGTGATTTTTATTTACGAAACGAAAAGCGAGTATTTTTGTCGGCTATTCGACCGGCCAACCGTTGAATATCCTTTATCGATCGCTTATACGTTCTCCGTGTTCGAAGTCGTGAGTTTTGACTCTAATACCATATTATAAACCAATTCAATCAAAACCTTAAAGCGATAATTAACGCACAACTATTATATTTATATTGTATTAGAAAATCATCGAAAAACTAAGTTACATAAATACGTAATGCATGGGATAACTGACCCCAATTTCACTTCTTTTCCTAACTGGAATAAGTAACTCCTACACTCCTACAAGTGAAAGAAGTACAAGATTTCAAGGTCTAAAAAAGTTGGGCGTGGAGAAGAATTGTGTGTATGCCGGGTTTAGTTATGGTGGGACGGTGAGTTTTCAGTTGGCCGAGCATCACCCTGAGTTGGTGGGCTCAATGATTATCACGGACTCGGTCTTGGCTGAAACCGAGTCCTTGTAAGTCTTTGGAGCGAATCGGGTGCCCTAATTGGTCGGATTGTTTGATTGCCTTCTACAATTGAGGGTGTCAAATTATCGGTTGATATTTCTTCAAATAAGAGAAATTTTTCTAGGATGCCTGATTTCTTCTTCAAGCATTATCTAGAGGTATATACGGAGTATCTCTAATTAACCTCTTCAAATTGACTTTCATTGTTTTCTAGATTATTAAATTTGATAAATAGGTCAAATAGTTTCAAGTCATGTATGCATATAAAAAGATATTATTGTTGGAGTAGAAAATTAACCAAGCTCTTTTATTTATTTACGTATAAATCCGAACACCAAACAATTAATTTGAAATGGGCTCGATTCATGTCAGATAAGACTTGTTTTAAACTTTTAGTCAGTTTTATTAGGCATAAGATACCATAAGTAAATTAGAATCGAGATATTGTACATTTATGTGAAAATTAGGCCGCTAACCCAAATAATCTCAATATAGAATTCACTAAATTATGGCAAAAAAATTGAATCATTTTTCTAGTGTTACTTATAGAAAGTCCATGTGCTATGAAATATTATACGAAATATAAATGAAAGTTTGATGGGAGATTATCTCAGTCACATTAATCTTGTGATCAAAAAAAAATCTTGTGATCAAAGTACTAATATAAGGCACAAATAGTGGAACTTTATAACCATCTATATACCAACTTCAAGGGCAAAAAGAGACTTATTGCAACTTTCCGAGGAATAATTGAAACGTTTTTCTCACACGTTAATATCATTATTATATGCAGGTTATGTTTTGACAATAGGAAGGAGAAAATCGAACTATTAAAGACTCTTATGATCAAAGATAATGACGTAACGAATCACCAATTTCGACAGATAAATGAACTCACGTAAATTCAACTAACAATCTTTCCATCTTTGAAACAATCTTTATACATTCTACCTTAGTTAAGCATTATACATTGGAAGTCAACTTTATACCCCATCTTTAAAACTACTTCCCCATTTTTTATTTATTGTCTCGTTTCATTAAAATACCCCAACTATATATTATCTTTAAAATGCTTGATTGATATAATCATATCATAATCTTTTTGTTGCAGCATATACATCTAATTTGGGGCAACCAAGACAAAATATTTGACATGGAAGACGCAAACAACTTAAAAGAGTATGGCTTCTGATCTAATCCAACGACTTTATATAATCCATTTGTATTTATTGTTCCCCCATTCCATTCATTTACATAATTTTATATTATTTGTAAGAGATTTTTAATTCAAAATAAATAAATTATTGAAATAAAAAAAAATACGTAAATGGAGCTCAATTTAATTATTTTAATTAGGATGACTATAAATTTAAATGCAGGAGAATAGGTGGGGAAACAAAAGTATTAATAGTGGAGGAGGCAGGTCACCTGGCGCTACTAGAGAGGCCTTTTGTCTTTAACAAACGTTTATGTGAAGCATTGGACTCTTTGTACAATAGATCGTGTAGTCGACCATTATTCGTTTGTAAATTGTACCCCGTAATTATAGTGGTTTGTTTTAGCTTTATCTTGGATATATTTATTTTTCGTATTTGTAAACAAAAAATGGTAGTAAAGGATAATACAGGACGATACACAATTTTCAATGATTTGGAGTCCATCCGGGACAAAAATAGTTATAAATTTTGTGGATTGTTCATTGGGTCAATAGAAACGTCGTCACAAAATATGACGCGTAATAGAGACCTTTTGAGGGTGCTGAAATGCCTTAAATTAGCCGCCTTCTCCGAAAATGGAGAAAGACGAAAAGATCTATTAAGAAAAAAGATTTATCCGAGAAAAAAGCGTAACAGTTACATCAAATTACAAACTACACGAAAGTTGCCCCTTTTTTATGGGAATTTACCCATCATAAAGATGCATGGAGGAACAAAACGAAATTCATATATCCCTTTTCTACTCAATCCACAAACAAGATTGGACGTTATTCTGGTTCGTCTCCATTTTTGTGAAACTATTCCTCAAGCAAGGCAGCCGATAAGTCATCGAAAAGTGTGTGTGAATAATTATATAGTAAACATGACTCATTTAAAAGTTTCCCATTTCAGTGATTTGGAGTCCATCCGGAACAAAAATAGTTATAAATTTCGTGGATTGTTCATCGGGTCAATAGAAACGTCGTCACAAAATATGACGCGTAATAGAGACCTTTTGAGGGTGCTGATATGCCTTAAATTAACCACCTTCGACCAAAAAACGGCGAATCGTGTAAAAACGACGTATACATGTTGTTTGGACGTGAAATCAAGCACGGTGCATCTTGAAGCGCCCCAGACATGTGGTATGAATGTAAGGTTAATTTGAAACATGACCCGGTACGAGTTACGACTTCCCGAAGAGCTCGAATTGAAGTGTAATAATACATGATTTTCAGAGACTTGGGGATCGGAAAAATATAGCCATAAATTTCATGGATTGTTCACTGGGTAATTAAGTAGAAACGTCATCACAAAATATGATGCGCAATAGAGACTTTCTGAGGGTGACGATCATATGCCTTACACCACCATTTAACGACCAAAAACCAATTAATCGTCTAAAAACGACGTATACAATATACACGTTGTTTGGACATAAAATCAGGCATGATATATCTTGAATCGTCCACAGATACCGGAGACACGTGGTGTACGTGAATGTCAGGATAATTAGGAACATGGTCATTTACGATCGCCCGAACAACTCAAATTGAAGTGTATAATACACGATTTTCAGAAATTCAAGGACGAAAAAAATAGTAGTCATAAATTTCATGGAAATATATATGCATATGAGCTAGGGCTAATTTGAGTCGGGTATTCGGTATTTTTTGGTGGGAAGCAAATCGAGCCGAATATTTGAATTAATTTTCAAATATCAAGTCAACTTGGCTCATTCATAACCATAATTTGAGTGTTGGAGAAACATAGACTTACATTTTCTATTGGCATGAAACTAGATGAGAGAAGCTAAGGTCAAGGTGGGGAAGCAGAGCATAAGTTTGATTACAATTACTGGAATGGGTAAGGGAACAAATTAAAAGGCCGTTCGATAAAGACCAAACGTACCGTATAGAGCCACTACTACTGCTACTGTCTGTGTGGATCTAGTTCTTCACACTAACTTAGATTTAGTAGCTGCATCCCTGCAAGTGTTCAAACCAGAAATAATTAGTGACTAATTAATTTAATAATTAGTCTCTCATGAAACGAGCGATCTCACAATAATATCCTAACTATATTATGACACTGTCTTATATGAGAATTTATGTTAATTTTATTGAGACAGGTTGGGTCATTGTCATTATTATAAATCCAAGTCAAGAATAAGTTAGTGCATGGGATTAAAGCTTTGACAAACATCTACGAGTATATAAAAAGGCACAAATGCACAATACCAAAATTAGGTCGGATATTGCAACCGGTTTAGATGAGATCTCACGTGCTTTTTTATCTTAAAAATAAGAGACATGCATGATAAAGTAGAGGAATATATGTATAAATAAACTAATCAACTTAATTAGATTCTATCCCATATTTGATAATCAACCAATGCAAAACTTTTTGTCTTACCTTAATTTGTACGGAGTCAGAGGGGTTATATATTCCCTACGTTTTTAATCAAAGACAGATAGATGGACTGATGAACGAGACAAGGGGTATATATATGCATGGCATCATGCATTTTTGTGGACTTTAGGTCACGGGACAAATCTAGAATCAAAATTTTTGGTAGCGAGCGAGTTCTCTCTTGTCATTGTATTCTTATGTTAAGGTTATATATATAAATTTTTGGATAGTAAAAGCCGATAATTTTAACCACTTTTTATAAGGTTTGGGTAACGAATCTTACCCGTTACTACTAGCTGGATTCCGCTGGCTTACACGAGACATAATATATCATTAGTTTATTAGTTACGGTACAAGCTAAGCATGACCACATACATGTTTTGTTTATGTTATACAGAGTATATATGGACGTAGTTTGTGCATGACATGCATGCAGTTGAATAGATACGTACCTGTTTGTGTTTATCATTGATGGTCATGGAGTTTCCTTGAGGATGGCTTGTAGTTGGGAAAGGGAACCCTACCGGCTTCAATGCGGCGAAGGTCAGCAAGGAGAATTTCATAATGCCTCTTAACATCGTCGGCCGATTTCCCCTCCACAAACCTTGCTACATTATGCCACCGGTCTTTGGTGTCCTTGTCGTATAAAGCAAGCGCCCTTTCAAAATCCTTGTTCTGTTGTTGGGTCCATGCAGAACCTACGTTGTTCTTGCATGAGTTTGATGCCATTATATTAATATTAATGGGTTGTCTAGGTTTTTAATACTCGTATATAATTTCTTTTGAGATCGATCGAGTTGAAAAGAAGATCGAGGACAAAAAGACTTACTTTGAGCTAGGCTTGCTTAATTTGTTTTTATGGAAATGAAGGCTACTTATAAAGAGGAAACAAAGATAGAAGGAATTGAAGTGGCATAATATATACTCGTATAATTAAGGCAGGCCAGTTGGGGAATCAGTTTATCAGTTATAAAGTGATGAAAATGAATGGGCCGGGACCCACCCGGGTAGCTTCATTTCAAACCACGGGATTAGAATTCTATTGGGGAATGAAGCATGCATTGCATGGTAAGGGAACATTTAGAGTAAAAGATATGTGAGGGAGAATCACTTTTAGTATGAGAGAAGGAAAATTAAAGAGGATGATCTCTTCTTAGCTTGTGTCGTCTATGCATGAAATGTGGAGTGGAATTTCATAGAGATCCTTTCTTTCATTAAAGAAAAATGAAAATTTGTTATTGCCAACAAGTATGCAGTAGTACTCACTATTTAGAATGTAACAATTTTAAGAATTACTATTTCATTGACTTTATATCGGTGTATGTACATAATATATACTATCCAAACACTTACCACATATATAACGGTATATTCTAAGCCAAAAAAGTTTATAATGGGTTGGAAATTAAAAGGAAACATGGTGGTCTATTAGCATCAAAAATTCAAAGTCATTTTGCATTCACAGGTCGTAAGTCCAAATAAAATTTATGGTACGTCGGTTGCTCTCCGTTATATATACCTGCTTCTACCTAGTTTCCTTCTATTGTTTTCGTTTCAACTTTAGAACTATTTAATTATTTTGTTGTTAGTTCAAAAGAGAAGTAAATTGTTTGTCACAAAACATGCCTTTAGAAAATAACATGAATATTAATCTGTAGTAGTCACTCACAGAATTTGTCCGAAACGGAGAAATTAACTACATGCACTAAAGACAAGGGATGTTCGTGAGAGCTGATGACTCATTTGTATCAATGACATGTGAGAGCTGACGACATTTTTGTTGAAGTGGATACTAATGTTCGTGCCCATTCTTCCGTGCATCATCACCTCACCTTAGTCTATTGACGCTATTTTCTTACCGTTATTGTTTTATGAGTTGTTATCTTTTATCTCGCTTTCATACATATATAAAAAGGGATGCAGTATGGATTCTCAGAGTCCAAACAATATGTAATCTCACTTTCTTTCCTGACCGACAAAAAGATAAAAAAAATTACATGCACTAAGGCTCTGTTATTCTTTTGGACTGAAATTGACTGAACTTAACTGAACTGAACTTAATTTAACTGAAGTAGACTGAAATATAGAGACAAAATATGATTCCTGGAGCTGAACTAAATTAAACTAAACTGAAACTGACTTAATATAAGTCCAAAAGAACAGGGCCTCGAGCTAGCCGACTGAGATAAACTATAAATATACTCTCGTAGCAAATCCATTTACCGTTTAGCATAGATTGGTCAGATCTTGTGCATGAGCATTGATTGAGGTATATGATGTTAGTTGTTATCGATCTACCACTGTCAGCTTATGCATGTCTTGCTTTTGCGACCTCTAAAATTCAACCAGGTGCTTGAATTAATGCAGAACAACTAAAGTATGCTGCTTTAATTTGTGCACAAAACATAATACGAAAATGGAAATCAAATAACTCTCCCCTCATCGTCAGTGATCTTTAAATAACGCTATTAAAAGACCGATTCAAAAGGGGTCCGTACATGATACACTAACAGGCTGATGATGAGCCCATATATTCTGACAAGATTAACCACGTATGTACATGTATAACTATATAAGCTATAAGGCCTAATATCCCTCAAGTTAGAGCGTGTGGCGATTCAGGTGTCCAACTAGCGCAGCTTAACGAGCCAAGTAACATTTGAAATTGAGATACGCCTTAGGCTTTAGTAAGTATATCTACGAGTTGAATGTCAATACGTACATATATACAATGGGGCAATTAGCCCATCTTAAGTATGTTGTTACATCTTAACTCTACATGAAACTAATGAAGAGGCGGAAGGTAATTAGGGTATTATTGAAAGTGACAAGCATTTTAAGAGGAGCAAGTCACAAAATGTAGATTTGGAGTATGGAAAGATGACAGGATGAGTAGTTGGCAGATGGAGTAAAATGATACTAGTACACTCCAGTCTCCAATAATATGTGATGGATAAAAAGCGAGTTACATTGACATTTTCTGGCCCAGTGCATGCAACGTATAATCGTATATGTATATATTGGTGGTTAAATGACTGTTCCTTCTTTCGACTTTTGAGTACCTGTTTGTTTTTTTTACAGGAAAATACGTATTTACATCTACTCGTAATATACATGCATGGCCCATGAGCTAGCTAGACTCACTTTTCCTAACTCATTGCTTCATGTATGTGGTCCTAAGCTAACAAGCATTGAAAAGCCCTACACTACACATAAGCTCCCTCTTTGAAATGAAGGTCATTACTGTAGCTTAATGCATCTTTAATACGAGTAGAATATAAATATAGTACTCCGTAGTTCGTTTCAACTATAGTTGTAAGATTTTGGTTGAGATGGTTCAACTAACATGGTAGCAGTGTCAGTTGTCACGAGTTCGAACCCTAACAGTCCCCCAATATCTCTAACTCTCAAGTGGAAACTTAGCATATGATACGGGAAGTCAATCTAGCTTGAGGCACTATTTACACCTAAAACATGCTTACATGCGATAAACCACTAATATTGTCCAACTAGTTGGGTTTCCTAGTATTTCAACCCTTTATTGTATTTGGAAAAATGTGGTGGTAGTCATAGTCACATAAAACTAGAAAACGTGTCATTTATTTGGGTCGAGTACAGATCTTGGTATGCTCGCACTCGGGTTTAGGACGTGGGCTGTTAGGTTTAGAGGTTACGTTTTCTGGCACGGTTGGATGTGATTATTTCTGTCAAGTCTAGACCGGTAGACGACCTATCTTTTGACCTAACTAAGCCTTTTTTGAGTTCCATAGAACGATTATTTTGGCCGATTTTAGAGGAATACGAATACTAATTAAAAAGATAGAATACTATGCCTCAGCGAAGGAATCATGTAATATCTTGTGGATGGCCAAAGGTGATAGAGATATATAGTTCGCCCAAGTTGGGATAAAAGGAGTGATAAGTAAAGAAGGGGGTAAAAGATTCATTTAAGTCGATCGATCATAGCGTGTGGGCAAAGGCAAAGGCAAAGGCAATGGCCTAAAGGAGCAGATGCTATTGGTTGGCCCAAAATAATAAAATGGGAGCTTACAAGGAATGGAAAGGGAAATATTCTGGGTTGATTTTATGAGATGAGACTAGTACTACTCTAGAGTATCATTCTCACTTACACTTCACTAACTACTTTAATTTTGTGCTCACAATTAATGGGTTTAACCAAGCCGGAATCCTTCGTCTCAGTCTCTTCTCCGATAGTCTAAACGTCTTGTCACAAATTGGAGAAATAATGACCGGAGGTAATACTTAGTTGCATTACAATATATGGGGAGGGGATTCGAACCCGACACCTACTGTCTAAGAGTACCTAATTTTAACTATTAGGTTAAAACACCTTCATTTGACGGAAGGTAGTAGTAATGTAGTATGAGTGTATCTTCTAACTTCTCAAGTGCACCCACAAATGTCCATTTTCTGTGAGAACATAAACCAGGAAAGTTGAGGTACAAGTGTATGTGCAGTACAACACCTTCAATCTTTGGGTCCAAATATTAAATAGATGAAGCCCAATCCATATTTGATGAAATAGTACGTACAACTCCAGACTCCAGAGACAGGGCTCGGCTCAGTCCATTTTATTTGATGAAATAGTACAACAACTTTAGAATCAAGACTCAGTCCATTATTCCATTCTATTGTCATTTGTCACCATTAGCAGAACTGCAGAAGGGCAGAGTTTTGTTCAATTTCTAAAGCCTCTCAATAACCTGATGTATTAATTTGTAGCTCTCCCCTCCCGATTTGGGAGAAGGGGGGAGTAGTATGATCAAGAACGACAAATTTACGTACTTTTTTAATGTTTATACTTCTCGTCATCTTTAGAATCCATCTTTGATTAGGGAAATTTTCATCGCCTTTCATTTTGATTTATCGGGCTTTATCCATGACAAACATAATTAGCAAAAAAAAAAAATGAATTAGTATCGAAAACTTGTACTCCAAACTGGTCTTAAAAAAAAAGGTTTGTACTCCAAATTGTAGGTCCACCTTTAAAAATATAGTCCAAAATTTACGGCAGTACCATGTACCCCTGAATTTTTTCATTTTGCATGACTTCACTTTCAGTACTCTTGAATCGATCTTACTACTCAAATGAATAAATTTACGCCCTTTCATTTTCCTTTTAAATCCTTCAATATAACCAATGATCGAAGGTTTCGAAATAAGGCTTTGACCCAAAATCATGAAGTTGTTTTTGAAAACTAATAATCTCATCTCATTAATAATTATGCTTAGATCACGCTTGTGACGCCATATATACTCAATTATTTAGAAGACAAATTAAATGTCGATCGGTCCCTTATAGAGAAGATGGAGCAGTTGATCTATCATTTATACCTGGACGGACCTAGCTAGATAGTTTTTTTTAAAAAAAAATTATTATTAGTAGTAGTATTATTATTCAGTTTTGTTCCTAAGTTAGGGGAGTTATTAATATTATTATTATTAGTTACATTATTGAAGGGATGTATGCATGGCACACTATCCCTATCAACTTAGTACAAAATAACCATTTACAGGGGCCAAGTGCTGGTTGAAACTAATCAAATCGTGCAAAAGTTGGTATGACATTATTTCCATACATGCCACCACTCATTCTTGTCCCTCCCTCGAAACTTGATTCTATTTACACAAATTCCTGTTGTAACCTTGTAATTCCTCCGTTCCAATGAATTGTTTGTGTTAGGAAATAAGTGCCTTGCAATTGTTCTTTTGGATCTCGAATTGGTCTCTGACCTGAATCTGTTTGATTAGGAAAGCTTCCTAATTAATATCTGAATGATTAGAGTTTCCTAATCAATATCTGAGTATCTGACCTAGGTTTCCTTATTGTATAGGGTTTCCTAATCTGTTTAGGGTTTCTGTTTAGGTTGAGAGTAGTATATAAACTCTCATACCTCTACCCTAGAAATTATGATATCAGTCTGAAATCGGTAACCTCTCCTCAAAGTTAATAAAACTATTCCGTCCTTCTGCCCGTGGAGGTAGCTAACAGGTTGTTAGTGAACCACGTAAATCTGTCTGTCTCTCGATTTTACGTTCTTATTTGTTTGTCTTTCTCTTCCGTTATAACAGTTTGCCTTTGCTTTTCGCACCAAGGGGAAGAGATCCAATTAGGAGGTGACATGTGGAGTCAATAATCAAATTACATGTAAAAAACATTCCTAAAATAGAAAGACAATCAATTCATTGAGACATCCCAATATGGAATAGACAAACAATTCATTGGAACGGAGAGATTAACAGATATATGCCTGTCACAAGGGTGACTTACTCATCTACATATATGCTTTATTTCATCTCCAATTATATAGAAATGTGTAGCATCTATCTTTATGGATGGAAGACATTTTTCTGATCTTCATATGTGTGTGTTTTGTACAAATCTTATCAAGTGCGCATCTTTTTTTTCTTGTACTTCCACTACACGGATGCCCAATTCTCATACCTAGCTAGATGTAATACTACTACGGAGTACTATTATTTCAAAGTTACGTACATTAGTCATTAGTGGTTGATGAATATTGAATATGCCAAAATGCTTGATTGTACACATGATGTTGGAACCTTGTCTCTCATCACACTAATGCTACTCCGATCCGCTCCTTCAAAACAAGGTTTATAACCAAGCAATGCAATCACATCTTGATCGAGTGGTTAAAATGGATCTACCGCCGTTGATAATAAATAATAATACGTCACAGGTTCAAAAATGGTTGGGACCTATTATGAATGATATATCTAAAAACATAAAAACAATAACGTCAGAATGATATCTACGTCCCATGATAACCTCTCTCCCTTGTCGTTAATTAGTACTCAAATTATACAAAATCTCATATTTTATAAAAAATAATGACGTCTGAAGGTTAAGTAAATTTTTTGTATTTTATGATGGATTTAAGTTTACGATAGCTAGAATGATTACAAAGTCAATTTACGAGGATGTTGAAGGACCGGTGGCCAAATAAAGACTCGTTTGGTATACTTTTGAAGCTCACAACTTCACATTAGCTAGCTAGCTAAGTTATTGCTTTCGGTCTAGGAAAAGAAGTTGAGTTTAGAATTTAGATGCATGTTATTACTCCAGGCCATAAAAATATTAAATATCTTCACGTACTACTACGAGTATTCCGTAGCTGGTTATGATGGAAATGAGTGGGAGTATGAATGAGGAACTTTACTCTATTTGAATGTTACAGCTGGATTTTGAACTGAGTTGAGTTTACGATATACGGAGTAATACTGTAATAGGGTGGGCATGCACAGCACAGCAGTGGGACTGACTGGGCACCATCATATTCATAATTCATACTGTAATTCATATACTATGTGGTAGCTGGACTAAATCTTATAATGGCCTCTCCTTGCCTGCTTTCTTTACAGTTGGAAGCACGAGGGCCCTACATCAAAAGCCCATCAGGGGCCCAATTATCAATCAACCAAAATCAAATCATCCCTTATTCCTTCACTTCACCATATCCATATACTCCTAGTCCTATGCATTGCATGCCTCTACGTATTCCAACCTACGTTATATCTACACTATATATCTGTCTTAACTACTGTTGCCTTGAATTAGGTATTATATTTATGTTACGTATTATGGTTTTACTTAAATTATGACCTTGAACCTTAAGCGCAACCATAATATTTTCCATAGAAACTACTCCCTCCAGTTCTTTGAAATCGTAACATTTGCTTTTTGCAAATGGAATAAGGTTGTAAGTGTGGATGGTGGACCTCACTAATAATGTAAAACATCTCCACTAAGAAAAACATACCCATTATAGAAATATGACAATTCTAGTGAAACTACCCTAAAAGAAATATTTTACAATTCCAAAGAACCGGAGAGAATATTTAGCAAAGTAGGTCATTTTGACATGCATGCATTCTTGTTGTGACTTGAATCCAATGTGTCTCGAAAGATAGTTAATTCTTAGAGTGCCTAAAATGGCTAGCAGGCTGGCAAGCCAAGTGGTTTGATCACCATCACAATAATTTTTTATTGTAAGTCTCTCTTGTGATATGTATAGGATATAGCCGTCACAAATCAATATGGACAATACCGTATCAAATAATTCAACATTATGGTTTGATAATATAAGACAGACTAAGGGAGTAACATATTCATAAATTCATATTCTTATTATTTGACCCGTCATCACAAACGGATCTAGAATAGTATACTCCGTATTACTCCCTCTGTTTCTTTGATATCTTCCACATTTCCTTTTTCAATCATTTCTTTGATTTCTTCCACTTTCCTTTTTTTTCTATCACACTTCTCTCTTACCTAGGTGACTCACCTACTTTACTCCCTCTCTACTTTTACTTATTTTATTGTTTTTCCTAAGAAATGTGCCACTTTTAAGGTGGAAGAAATCATAGAAACGGAGGGAGTATTAAATATCCATATGAAGATGAGCATAAGAAACATGCTGTATTGCTCCAATAGATTACTATTATTACTACAAAATACATGAAGCATATATATATATATATATATATATATATATATATATATATATATATATATATATATATATATATATATATATATATATATATATATATATATGCAATTATTTGAAGCATGCAATTATTTGGGATATTAAAGGACGTACTAAAGAAAGAAGATAATGGTGTATATATGTATATGTAATGTTGATTTGATTGAGTTTGGAAATAGATGGAGGCAAAAGAGTTGATGATTAAGGTGGTGGTGTTAAGTGAATGAAATAGTTGAATTGTATATATTGAAGATTAATGTTACAGTATGTTATGAGCAGTATAAATACAGGGCATACAAGATAATTAGAGGATACACGAGATCGATATTTACGATAAGCGGGGAAAGGGAATATACGAGGTATCATATATATGCTAACTAAGGTTAGTAGTTTATCATGTTAACATAACAAGAGGATATGTAGGATCAGTATCATATCAATGAGATAGAGGCAGGAGATTGCGGAATATTGCGGAATCGTAATCTTATGTAATCTTATCATCCCCTCGCAAGACGGACGGAGGTGACGTGAGTCCGATCTTGGATAGGAGCATCATGAAACGCGGCCGAGGGAGAGCTTTTGTTAGGAGATCTGCTAGTTGGTCATCTTGGACTACGGGCATGACGTGAAGGACTCCGGACTGCACACGTTCACGGATGAAATGAAAGTCTAGCGCAACATGTTTCATTTTTGAATGGAACACGGGATTGGCACTGAGTTGTGTAGCTCCAATGTTGTCACAGTAGATATGGGGAGGGTCGGGAATGGTGACCCGAAGCTCGGTGAGTAGGTTGGTGAGCCACATGAGTTCAGCGGCTGCATTGGCAACTGCTCTGTATTCGGCTTCTGTGGAGGAGCGGGCTACCATTTTCTGTTTTTTCGAACTCCATGAGATTGCATTTCTACCCATATACACTAGATAGGCTCTCGTGGATGTGTAAGAGCCTCCATCCGCGGCTCAACTAGAGTCAGAGAAGGCATGTAGTTTCGGTGGGGAGTCACGAAACAGGGGCAGACCATGAGTAGGGGTCCCGGCGAGGTATCGGAGAACTCTTTTAAGTGCTTTCCAGTGTTCGTCGGAGGGGCGGTGCATGAATTGGGATAGCTTGTTGACAGGGAAGGCAAGGTCCGGTCTTGTCAGGGAGAGGTATTGGAGGGATCCAACAAGAGCTCGGAACTCGGTTTCATCAACAGGTGGTACGGTATCATCAAGGGTGAGTTTGACAGAGGCATCGAGGGGGGTAGGAGCCGGGTTTGCATCTTGCATTTTGGCACGTTGGAGGAGGTCAAGAGTATACCGGTGTTGATTGAGAAAAAGGTCCGTCTTGGTGGGTGTGACCTCGACCCCAAGGAAATATGAGAGCGGGCCGAGATCCTTGAGGGAGAACCGGTTGGAGAGTGCTGCAACGAAGGAGTTGACTGATGCCAGGGAGGAACCTGTGACAATTATATCATCGACATACACCAAAACAAACATAGTAATATTAGAGTGAAAGCAGAACAAAGAGGTATCGGATACGGCATTAGTAAACCCAACACTTAGAAGGTAGGTCCGGAGTTCCGTGTACCAGGCCCGAGGGGCCTGTTTGAGTCCGTAAATGGCCTTCCGGAGGCGACATACGTGGTTGAGCCGGGTGGAGTCTACAGAGCCCGGGGGTTGGGACATGTGAACGGTATCGGTAAGTGTGCCTTGGAGGAAAGCGTCATTGATGTCTAGTTGACGGAGGGACCAACACTTGGTCACTGCAAGAGTCAAAACTAACCGAATAGTGGCGGGTTTTATGACTGGGCTGAATGTTTCGGTATAGTCAATGGAGGCGCGTTGGTGAAACCCCTTGGCTACGAGACGGGCTTTATGTTTGTCAATCGTGCCATCGGGCTTGTATTTGGTGCGAAATATCCATTTACAACCAACGATGTTTTGTGAGGGGTGAGGAGGAACTAGGTCCCATGTGTGGTTTGAGAGGAGAGCGTTGTGTTGGGTTTCCATTGCCGAGCGCCATATAGGATCGGCGAGAGCAGTTTTTAGTGTGCGAGGTTCGGGTGAAGTGAGCTGGGCGACGAGGTTTAGTTTGGTGATGGGTTTACGAATGTTGTTTGAGGCCCGAGTGTTGTGTGGATGAGATATCGTTGTTGGTTGTGTGGGTGGTGGTTGGGGCGGAGCAGCGGTAGGGATGGGTGGTGATTCAGAAATGTCGGGTGGGGTGGTAGCAGCCGAGGAGTCGACTGGTGTGGTAGGAGTTGGTAATGGTAGTAGTATAGGTGCGGAAGCAGGGGAGGGGGTAGGAGGGTCAGGAATGGATGCGAGGTACCATTCTGTGGGGGTGATGGGAGTAGATAGATTGGGGTTTTTTCGAAAAGGATATTCCGTGTCTACAAAGCGGACATGACGGGAGCTATAGATTCTATGAGTTTTAGGGTCAAGACATAGGTAGGCATGTTGGGTTGGAGAATAGCCGACAAAGACACAAGCTATGGATCGTGGGTCGAGTTTGTGGTTTGTGTATGGTCTAAGCCATGGGTAGCATAGGCAACCAAAATTATGTAGGTTACGGTATTTGGGAGTTTGGTTGAAGAGGCGATGATATGGGGTGGAGTAGTCTAGGGTGGGGGTAGGTATTCGGTTTATAAGATATGTAGCGGTTTGGAACGCGAGGCTCCAATATGAGGTGGTCATGCCCGCGTGGTCAAGGAGGGAGAGTCCGGTTTCAACTATGTGCCGGTGTCTGCGTTCTGCGTAGCCATTGTGCTCGGGAGTGTGGGGTGGGGACGTAAGGTGAGATATGCCGGTTGATATGAGGAGGGGGGCAAGTTTGTGATACTCACCCCCATTATCAGAGTAAATTGTTTTTATGTCTGTGTTAAATTTTTTTTCCACGAGAGCTTTGAATTGAGTGAATATGGGGAGGGAGTCAGACTTATGTTTTGCCGGGTAGAGCCACGTGTATTTTGTATAATGATCGACAAAAATTATGTAGTATTTGTAGTTATCATATGAGTATGTCGGGGAGGTCCAAACATCACTAAAAATAATATCGAGAGGAGCGGTACTTTGTAAGGACGAGATATTAAATGGTAGTTTATGACTTTTATAAATTGAGCATGAGTGACAATTCGTGATATCTTTATTAGAAATGGATAACGAGGACAATATTTTATTTAATATAGGTGGGGCGGGGTGACCAAAACGATGGTGGAGGTCGTCTTTTTTGAGCACAACAGCTAGAGCGAGAGGAGCAGACACGCGTGGCCAATAGTAGACACCGTCTTGGCCGGCCCGGTAAGAAGGATGGCTTTAGTTGAGTTGTCCTGTACATGAAAGTGGGAGGGTGAGAAAGTTACAGATACATTATTTTCAGCACATACTTTAGAAACGGAGATAATGTTTTTGTGCATAGACGGAACATGTAAAACACGAGATAAGTGAATAGAATGAGAGGTATGAGAAAGAGTAGTGGAACCAATGTTGGCAATCTCGAGTCCAGTTCCGTCCCCGATGATTATTTCATCCGTTCCATCATAGGGTTGGTGAAAAGAGAGGTTGTCAAGGGCTGAGGTGATATGGTGTGAGGCACCGGAATCAACTAGCCATGGTGGAGATGTGGAGGATGAGGCCTGGTGGAGAGTGGCAGCGTTGGCTTGGGCAGAGGATTGACGAGTGGGGCGAGGGACAACGATGTCGGGGTGGAGTCGTTTGAAGATTGAGCAGTGGAATAGAACATGCCCTCGGATATTGCACCATTAACAACGGCCTTTGAAGGGCGTCGCCGTGGTTGACTGGTTGGGAGCGTTGGAGAATGCGTTGGAGAATGCATTACAATGCATTACAATGATAATTAAAGTCGCCCTACTGCGTGAATGATTTTTGACAAAAACTTGTTGATAGTTATAGAATGCATTACAATGATTAATTGAACCCCTTGATATGATACAAAATGGAGTATGAAACTATTTCATCTACTTCCGACAAGTTTCAAAAAGACAATCTTAGGGGCTCTTAAAAGTTTCTATGAAAACCAAATGACCCTTATAAGACACCATGGCAAATTGTTTGGCGCGAAAGTAATAATTAACCCCCTTAAATTTGGGCAATTGTGTGATTAAACTCTAGAAGTTTCAGATGTTGTAATTAGATCCCATAACTTTGAACGAAATTCGATTCAATTTTTATTTTTAACATAAATTATATCATTAAATCATGTTATATATTAACTAATTGTACACTGAATAATTATTAATATTTTAAAAACAATCAACTAACTTATTAACATAATTTTAAGATTTTTTTAAATAATTTTAATATACTATGTAATTCATATAATCTATGAGATTACTTTTACAAATTTTCGAATTTATGTAATTCAATCAAATATTTTTTGTTTTCAAAATATGTAAAAATTGCATATTTTTTTTGTAAATATATAATTATTTTTAGGGAAAATTGACCTCCAATAACTTCATTTTTCAAACTATATACCTTAGATATATTTTTTTCAAAACTTATACCTACTTATCCAATTTATTTCGTAATACATATTAATCCAAATTCCGTAAAAAAACTTACGGATTCCGTCATACTTTAGTTTTAAGTTGCAAAGTTTGTTTATCCTTTTATCATTATATCCTTATTCAAATTAGTTAATATTTCACTATCATCTCATTTATCATTATATATTTCTTTTATTAATTCAAACAATTTAAGTTATATACTTATATTAAGGGGTGAGCAAAAAACCGAAACCGATCCGAAATCCGGTTTTAAAAACCCGAAAATTTGGTTTTTTGAAGTTGAAACCGGTTCGGGTATCCGTACCTGTTTTTTTAGTGAAAAACTGGGTCAGATTCGGTTCACAACTTTAAAAAAAGGGGTACCCGGTTTTGAACCGGTTTACACTTTTATACGAAAATAAAAATTGATATGCAAATTAGTAAAACCGGGTAAAAAACCGGTTCGGAAATCGGTTTATAACAAAGATAATCATATTTTGAAAATTCCGGGTCACAAAAACCGGTCCGGTTTCGATTTACAATATGGAAAAAAAATCGGGTACCAGATTCAAACCGGGTTGGTTTCAGTTCGGGAAAAAAAAAAACAGTTTTTAAAAACCGGGTAACCGAACCAGTTCTCAAAACCGATTCGGGTACCCAGTTTTGCTCACCCATGCTTATGTTATAGTAGTCGTCCAATGTTACTAAAATAAAATAAAGGTAAAATGGTCAATTAGTAATAGCCCGTTAGTTTTATGACGGAATTTGGATTAAGGTATGTATTTCATAAATTAGATAAGTAGGTACTCCATAAGCTTTGACAAAAAAAATTATCTAAGGTATAAAGTTGTTATTGGAGGTATAAGTTATCAATTTTTTTTTTTTTATTGTATACTGAGAAAAAGTATAAATAAATACAATTTTAATTGAAAAATAAAAAACTTGGATTGAATTTCACTCCTACCCAAAGTTATGGAACTTAATTTCTATCATTGAAACTTAATGAGGTTAATCTTACAATTGATGAAAGTTAAGGGACTAATCACCACTTTCGCAATTTATTTGGTGTGAAGTTTGTTCAGCATCAATATGAACTTATTTTATTCCGACACCAAAAAGGTCGAAAAAGCGTGGATAATAACCTTCTATAGCGTGAATATTTTGACGATAATTTGTCAATAGGAATAGTATAATAAGACCCTCCGACACGATATAAAATGAAGTACACAGGCTCGTGATGTTATAATAAGACGATGAAATTCAATTACATAAATAAAAGTCCTTCATCAGTAGTAATTCCTTAACTTGATGTTATTATTATTGTCACTAAAAATCGGCTCGTGATCACACGGGCTTTCCAACTAGTAATATTATATAATTTTTTCTTTATTTAGGCTTAAAGTCTACTGGAATAAGATGCAACGATTTGGTGATAAAATAATTATAAAATGAATCTCGGAAAAAACTATGTTTATAAGTACACTAATGATTGATCATTGACTCTATCATTCTACTTTGTCATTGAATAAGTTACTGAAATCATAATTTTCTATTATCATTTAGTACTCGCTTGGGATGGGGTAATTATTCCGGAGGTAATATAACAAAAATGAACTAGAAAATGATGGAAAATAGTGATGATATTAAGCGGAAACGGAGAAAATTATAGAAGTATAGCTCATTTAGGGAGGAATTATTACTCCCCTCTCCCCCCAAGTAATGCATTACCCCCAATGGGGTAATTATTCCCCCTCATATCTCTTTTACACTATAAAATGTTACAATCAAGCAACAAATTCATTCATTTCTAGTTCATTTTTGCTCTATTACCCCCGGAATAATTAACCCATCCCAAGCGAGCCCTTAAACTTAGATATTCATCACGGAAACGTACACAAATAGCCTTCCGAATATCAAAACCTAGGCCAAGCGTGAAGCGTGTAAGTTCAATCCCAAGATAGCACAAAAACAATGCCTAACAACTTCCTGTCTTTTCTACTCCATAGTGGATCTGGAGAAAGTGGGATCTGCCCAACCCGTACCAAAAATTGTGACGCATACATAGGTGATCCACAATTTCGTTTGCGATTGCAGTTGTAAACTGAGCACATAATAAAGATATAATGTCAGTAAAGAATAAAGTGAGCCAATTTCAAGGTGTCTCATGTTACTTACTATTCGTGTACTCAGAAAATGTGATCAAAAGCAATTTACTCGTACACTCTAACACAAGTAAAGTACATATAATAAAGATAAAAATGTGAACAGTTTGTATATAAACAACAAATGCCAACTTCTTTTATGATTTCATCTCTCCATCTGCCAAAATAAGATAAAGAAGAGCATTGTTCCAAGACGGGTTGGACATCAAGTACGGCAAGCTCTCTCACGAGTTTTACGGTTTTAGGGTTCAAAGTCGAGACTTCTGATTAAGTTAGAACAACCCTTACACGTTGATCAAAGTGGTGAATTTGAGCGAGTAAGGGAGACTGACTAGGTTATCTGATCTTAAGTTGCTAAAGGTGAAGGTGAAGGTGACTTTATGAAAAGTAGCACTAGAGAATTGTCACTGTTGTAAGAGATTAGCATATTGATTGGTCGCCATTGTAAAGGACCGAGGGCGTGCCCACAGCCGGATGCAAATGGCCATACTCACTCATACTAGGCCCACTCTTAACTGCAACTCAACACACTCATGACTCATTTGAGGTCATGCTTTTTTACCATCTCCTTTTCTTTTTCTTGTGGGTTTGCACATTCCCTTCAAACTACGAGTACGAGTAAGACTTCAATTGTGTATAATTAATTATTACTCACTTGAAAGCTTATTCTTCTTGATGGCTAAGGGTGTATTTATGAGATGATGAGGGAACTTATTATGACATTCTTATCATCATCCTCATCCTCATCCTCTAAGGATAGTTAAGCAGAGGCTACAAATGGATCGGGCCGGGTTGAGCCTCAAGCTGGGACGATAAAACGGTACCACTAAGCACTAAATTGTCAGTTTCGTGTTGTGTCGTGCCAGTGAAATGGAAATATTGACCCATGCATGAACCTAAACACATAGCGTGTCCTGTCATGCTTGGACGTGCGTACGGAATTCCTATACTTTTGCCTTATTTCCTTGCATTTTAATTGAGATGCTCGTATGATACGAAACAATTGATCAATATTCCTTAGAAGATTCACAAAATAACAAGAGGCTGCGGCCTGTGGTTTTCCACTTTTCCTAGGTTAAGGACTATTATATTAAAAAACTGTACCAAAAAACTTAATGTGCTAATACAATCAAGGCAAAAGCTGGGCAAATTCCATTGGATGAATCACAGAAAAATGAATCGACAGATATATTCTAGTCCAACACCCCATTAGGCATCACTTGGTCGCATAACAATAGAGGGGAGGCTGGGAGGGGATCGAACATTCGAACCTAAGACCTATTGTCTAGGGTACCACTAAGACTAAGTCATCTACGGTATTCCAAATGAGAGTATGATAGAGGCCGGAGAAGGGATGGGATATCTGACATCAAATCATGTTAACAGTCTCCATATCATATTTTATCATGGTTGATGTATCTCCTATTCCATTATAAAAATGTACTACTGTGGCACAGCCCCCGAGATGAATTAATGATTTATGACTTGCAGCATTTAAAATCACAGAGCTCTCAGAAAATACAAATTAAAAGTAGTCAAGAAAAAGAAAGAAGCTTCCCATAAATATAGGCATAACTGGAACAGGGGAATGTATCTACAAAGAAGCAAGAGTTTTCGGCGATGAAATCCAAACTATAAACGGTGGTGGTTGCTGCTGCTAGTTTTAGATGGCCATATCTATATTCTGTTATTAGGACCACCCCACCCAACCCCAGGGAAATGGGAGGCCATCCATAATCCATAACAAGCAAATCATCAAAGGAAATAGCAGCAAAAGTACAATGCATGTAACAATAATATTACCAACTTACCAAAGTTGCCTCGCCATTCCTAGTTAATGTTTGCTCGCACTGGTCTCCTCACTTTCCTGAAGTATGTGACACAGAAATCAAGTAAAATGAGCATATGGCAACTATGGTTGTGGGCCTAAATACATGGTAGTTACAAATGCAGCCAATTTTAAATAAAAGCATCCATTCCTAATTAAGTTGCTAGTGAAGACGGAGTTACCTAAATAAGTAAATATTACTCGGTAGGTTACAAGTATGAATCTCCCGACGACGAAAAAATGCCAAAATTGTGTATACATAAGATCGCCCACAAAGATATGGGAAGTTGCAACTACATACCGAGTACGAAGCATGTGTATATCTATATAGGAGAGTCTCCTCATCCTTACTCCCTAATAATTAAGGATGCTTATTTAATTTGTAGCAAAAAACAACTAGAAACGCTTATCAGGATGCAGAGCTTAGTGAAAATCGTGTGGCCGCGTATTGCTACAAGCTTCTTAGATTGGGGTTGTAGGAGAGACGACATTAAAAGAATCATGAAGATATTTTTTTTAATGTTTTTCAACTTTAAAACTTGCAGGAAAATTTATGTCTTCCCCGTTGCGATAACTCATTCACCACCATCATCATAACATATTGACCATTCACTTAGGTGATTGTGTACATACAAGAGGTTGTAGGGCTAGGTTTGATGGATGATTATTGTCACAAAAACATAGAGCTTAAAACAATTGCGAAATAAATAAGAATAATACGGAGTAGTCACTGAGGGAAGACAATAATAGAGGAAAAAGGATTATGAAAGGTTGGTTTTAAGCCTACTTTCATAGTATTGATCATCCATCACCTTAGTTTAAAGAAGCGCATCTCGAGTGCGTCTAAGGCCCAGGATGGATGAGACACTAGTCAAAACGTCTCAATACATTTTACTATTTTAGGTGCGGCTTCTAGACAAAACTCACTATACCAGTAAGTCATTTCTATATCTTTTTTTATCTAGATCTATAATTATCGACATTTATTTTCCCATTATTCTTAATTTTTATTCTTTTGCATGTTAGCTAACTTAAATTCTTGTAAAATGGTTATCATTACCCAAACAATATTTGGAATATACGAATTAGTTACTAAAAATATGGCACCTTGCGTCCAAAAGGTGCGTGTTCACTCTTTAGGCTTTGTCACCTCGACCTCTCAATGCCTTACGTCTTTTAAAACTAAGTCTGCCACCCCACAAATTTCACTACCTCTTTTTTTGGTAATCTTTTTGTGTAATTCCCATAAAATGACCTCAAAACAAATAATAGGAGCATTCAGTTTATTTTTTTAATATATGCATATGATTAACCGTCTTCCTTATCCATCCTAGTACTACTCTCGTGATCTCGTCCAAGCACACTTAACTGCGGTTTCATTTTGTTAATATATGCATATGATTACTAATAATTGTAGGATTTGCAGCCGCAGGAATGGACAGAACTACAGAAACATCTCTCCTCATTCTACGAGTATGCTAAATTCTCACCCGCTCAATCTCTCTCTCTCTCTCTCTCTCTCTCTCTCCCTCAATTAAGCCATTAATTTCAGTGAAGATAAGTAAGGGAAGAATGGGATCCCCTTTCCCATCGGATCTGCTGCATGTCTCACACTGCCGCCTTATTTCTCTCTCCAGCTTTTTCTATTATTACTTCCATTCATCATATCTTAAAGAAGAATGATAAGATGACATGACTCAAATCTAATTTAATAAACTCCCATATACTCCAGCTCTCACCGACCCCTTCAACAATTAATTACTCACTAGAGTATTGTTTGTTCTCATTATTATCATCATCATTATTACTACAAAAGTTTTCAAGCCAATTAGATATCCTCATACTGATCTTCCTTGACTTTGACGCGATACATCAATACATATACAGGGAGATGATTGTAAAAAAAAATATTGCGATTTTCTACGTGATACCCCGCATTTTTTGTTTTTCTATATGATATTTCTGTTCTTTTATAATCACTTTTAGTGTATTATGTCCTACCTTTAATGATGTTTTCGTCATTTTTTTTACTTCCTTTTTCCATTAGTTGCGTTGCTTATAAACAAAGGGGAGGTTTGAGGGAAAGTGAGTAGTGATGATAATATTAACATAAACAACCAATTAAGCATAGTTAAAGCAACCCAACTAACGGAAAGAGGAAGTCAAAAAAGACGGAAAACGTCATTAAGGGTAGGGAGACATAAATACACTAAAAGTGAAGGGTATTATGTGTGATTATAAAAGTGTAGAGGTACCATATAGAAAAGCTAAAAACACATGAATTGTGTAGAAAATATCAAAAAATCTATAAAAGAAAAAAAATCTCATGTTCACCTCTCAATTATTTGAACTTTTTACTTGTCTTTTTTAAGAAAATTTTGACTCGACATAACTCTTAACTTCAGCTTCTCACTTGTACTTTTTTAAAAAGGAAATTTTGACTGAACATCACTCTCAAGCTTCTAGTTCAAAAAACATTTTTTTTCCTAAATCAAACTTCGATTTTTTTTTTCAAGAAAAAGAGGGATACAAATGGGGAAATCCAAAACAAAAAAAAAAAAAACCTAAAAAGTAACACAAATTCTTGTTTAAGATGGAGATATAAGTCAAGTGTATAACACGTAAATATAATACCACATACATGGATGAGACAAATGTTTTGCTAGTACCAAACAACCTACTTTGACCCGTTATGACTTTAAAACGGATATATCTGTCACACGAAAAAGCCACCAAAAATAAATAGGAAGATCAAAGGAAGGGATTAGATAATATTGAGAAATAAGCTCCAATAGAAGAAAGACATATAATAAGTTGGAAGTAGTAATTAGAGTTAGAGAGCATGCCACAGCCCTTTACTTTTTTTGGCAAAGCAGCTTTCACCATATTCGTTATTATCTGTGTACACTAGTTCTTAATCTCTCCTATTAGCTTCTTCAGTGACTGACTGGTGTTGCTTTTTTCTACAGGAGAAGAGACCTAATTAGTAATTACATCCACAGACCACAATAGATTCTAACAGGACCACCTTCATTACTCCCACAATTGACAATCCCTCATATCCTTTATTTTGGCTTTAATGTTGAATCATACTTATTAGATATCCCTTTCAACTGGGAGCTATTTGCTTCTCATACTATACTAACTAAAAATAAGTTTAGAATTTTGTAGTTTCATTAAGATGTGGCATCATCTGTAAAACATTGGTCTCTCGTGAGTCATGACTCGAGAGCCATGCTATATAATTTTCACACTCGAGAGCCATAAAATCTTCTGGTATTTAACAAATGGTAGATTGACCAAGGATTTGTGTGCTATGCTGAGGAAAAGGAGGGCCAGAAGGTCATACTATATCATTTCCACACTCAAGATTCCGTTATAATCAATGAATGTTGTGTATATTTCAAAACATTAAAGAGACTTAATTGCAAGTTGCTACTTGAAAAATTAAATGACATGTTTACATCATGATGCTAAGCAAAAAACAGTCGGTCAAGAAATGCTGCAACTATTCTAAAAAACAAATCACGAAGCTAAAACACTAGTGAACTTGGCTGATGGTAAATTCAGAAAAATGACAATATACTCATCTAACTTATGCCAAACTCAACTCAGAATAAAGGGATAAGCATGGATTTCTAATAGTAGACAGTACATATATAGAAAACACAATTTTATCAAATTTGCCAGAGACGCTGGGAACCGAAGAAAAGCAGAAGTAAAAAGGTTTGTTGATTTAATTCAAGGCCACAAAGATGAAAGTGATATAAGCAAAAAAATTCAAGAAAGAGGTCCCAAATGACAATAGGTTGTGGTAAGAAGGGCCATTATATGTGGATGCATTGCAAATCGAAAAGGAAGATAGGGAGAAAGACTTACTAGCAGAAAAGTAGGAGGGAAATAGACATTTGAATTTGCAGGGCCCAGTAGCTTGATAATGGAAGTAGCCTTCATCCTCACTGGACTCCTCCCCACCAAAATATTTTCTTTATAATGTGAAACTGGAAGTTCGTAACAGTGTGGAACCTAAGCGTAATCTGTGACAAATTAAAACTAATCAAGATTAACTACAGCAAACAACAACAACAAATCCTTAATCCCATCAGGCTTTAGAATGACCTTACATGAACCACCATGGGTGAACGTCGTAACATTAAGGAAAAAACTGGAAGCAATGACTGCAACACAGTATAATAGATTGTCTACGCAAATGACAGCATTAAAATGAGTTAAGTGAAACACAGTATAATAGATTGTCTATGGTGAATGGTCAGAGTCAGATATATTGAGGGATTCCAAAAGTACATATGTGCCTCACAACAGTAGTCTTCCATGATTTAAAAAAATGAAACTTTTTACTTAAAATAGTCGTAAACACTATCTACCACCATTTTGTGCACAACATTTGCGTTTGAGCTGAAGTAACGAATACAAAAGGCATATGATTTGAATAGAGTAAAGACTATTACTACGTAGTTGGCATTATATCTGAACACCACCTATGAATCGGAGAAGGTGCACACTAATTGTCATCAGTCAGCTTATTATGAGACAAGACACAACCTTAATTAGCTGCTAATCAGCAGTAGATTTTTATAAGAGAATCTTAGAGTTGCTTTCTACGCTTTTATATTGAAGGTAGCTTGTCTCTTGGGCGAAACTAAAGGGAAGATTATATGAATTCATCAATCACCATCCAAGCAAAGCCCACAAGGGCAGACATAATTAGATTGCCAAGATCTGTTGATTAAGTAATTGAAGCAGACACCTTATCCTTAACCAATAGAGACGCGCAAATTTCATGTCGCACATACCAAACCGAACTAAATCCCACTTAAAAATAATTAGTGCCTAATTTCACTTGGTCTATCATTTGAGTCAAAAATATTCCATTAGGGTCAACTATTTGTATACATTATAGTTTTAAAAGACACTCGGGCATGCACACAAGTCGACAATTGCAGCTGAGTCCAAGTAAAATAGAGTGTAGCTTAATGTTTGGTCCTTCTGGCCAAAGTATTAGTTATAGGAGAAACTTTAATATACCAACGATGCTAATTTTGGTAGGTTGTCAGCATATTTTCCCAATCCCTAATAACTGCAGTGTCTTCAGCTGAAACCCAATTCAACTAAATACCCAGTTTGACCTTGACAGCTTACATCATCGAGCTGCCATATCTTAGATGACACTTGCAGTGCCTAACATGTGTACAGTTTCATATGGGTGTAAACCCGAACAAAGGCCCCAGAGATACCATAGTGGGGCTCCATTACTTAAAATACTCCATGAACTAAGCCAACATAAATACTGCTACATAACTAATTAGCTAAAGGGATGGCATTAATCACATGGGACTAATCAAAAATCATAATCCAACCCCGTTTAGCATAAACTCCCTTGTTATATAAATATCCGTTCTGCTATTGGCTGGACAAGACCACGTGGCGGTCGTTTGTCAGGAGGTCCCCACAACCCACAGCCTCTAGTTATGGATTCATTCTATGGCTCTCTGCCCCAGTTGCCCCTCTCACTTTATCTCTCATCTATCTACTTCATTTCTCTCCACTTGCACCTCGGGCTCCACCCAGAATACCATAAATATATTTGAAGAGAAATCAGAAATAGATAATAATTTTGCTCTCTTCATTCATAATTATTCTGGCTACTTACGTCAGATAGCAGCCTCTTAAGGGCCAGATAAGTCAGTCCAGACTACAGAGGTGACCCCCTTTCATCCTTTATATATACCCTTTCCTCTCTAACAGCATTTGGAAATCACGCAAATGAAACTGAATCCAAACTAAAACAAAACTAAAAAAGAAAGGGTCATATTTCATTACCTTCCGCATGAAGAGCTTGTGTTAGGTACCAAAAGCCTGCATAATCACTTCAGTACACCAACTTCCCTTTCACCTTACCTTGAAAAAAAGCAAAAGACAACAAACTGCTGAGCACATATTAAGACTTAGTAACAACATTAAGCAACCATTTTCTTTGGCTGAGCTTTACCAAAAACAAATATAATCAAAGGCAATGGATACAACTTACCCTGGCATGCTACACTGCCTGAGCACATCCGCAAATGTCACTGAAGTTAAGGGAATGGAAATGAGTGTCTTGGAACAACAGAAAATGGTTTTGAAGAGGCAAGAAGAGCAACAACAGGAGCTTAGCTGCTTTAATGAGTTAAGCATGCTCTCTTATTTACAAACACAGGCACAAGAATTCCAAACCCTCAGTATGGACCGTAGCCCAACAATGAACGAGCTTCTGACCCGGCCTATAAAGACGGATCCATGTATTGAAAACGGGTGGTTGGATTTTGCGATACAACAAAGTGGAGTCACAGTTGAAAGTTCAGGGGTGGAATCTATTAGCCAGATCAATAGTAGTCTTTATGGGATGAGTTATGCCATTTCCAGAACTGCCAGTTGTCCACCTATTGTGCCGGTGGTCGCAGACGGGATGAACGCGGGCCATGATGATGCTAAGGGGAAGGAAAATGTCATTTTGGAGCAAAAGCTGAATGTCACGGCAGGAAAGGAGAGTTTCAAGAAGAGAAAGGCAGAAAAGAACCAGATGACACCAAAGGTAAAGATTCCTTCTGTGCTACCAAGATGTCGCAACAACATTAGCAAGAATGCAACTGCGTTAAGAATAAATGATAACTTTACAATAAAAAGAATTATTATCCATTATAATTCACAAGCAAAGAGCTGTGACGTTTTTAGCTTAATGGATATGGAATGTTTTCAAGTAATTAATATTTGGAATAATATGTAGCAGGTGGTAGAAGAAATAGTAGAATCAGAAGAAATTAACAGATTAAAGAGAAACAAGGTGTGTGAGGCAGAGGAAGAATCGAAGATAACAGAGCAAAACAGCAGCCAGAGCAAGCAAAAAGATATCAGTGGCAATAATGACAAGAAAGAGAAACAAACTGCAGCCGGTACATCAAAGGATAATTCTAAAGCTTCTGAGGGCCAGAAACAAGATTACATACATGTCAGGGCACGACGAGGCCAGGCCACTGATAGCCACAGCTTAGCTGAAAGGGTGAGCAAATAAACAATCTAGAAATAATGTATTTAGCATCTTAAAAGGCATGCCATCTAAGAAATGAAGAGAAGTAAATTTAACTGAAGACATAAAAATATGACCAATGTTCTTGTGTATTCTAGGTAAGAAGAGAAAAGATTAGTGAAAGAATGAGATATCTACAAGATCTGGTTCCTGGGTGTAACAAAATCACAGGAAAAGCTGGAATGCTCGATGAAATAATCAACTATGTTCAGTCTCTTCAAAGACAAGTTGAGGTAACAGAAATACTTGATGATCAGCAAACTATATTTAGTATAATGAAAACAGTAACCTAATCTGTGCTTCTTGTTCATCTGGAACAGTTTTTGTCCATGAAACTGGCTGCTGTCAATCCTATGCTCGAATTCAACATTGATGAAATAATTACCAAGGAGGTAAGAACAGGAAAAGAAATATTCATGAGGATTACTCTAAGGAAAAATAAAATAAAGTTTTAAAACAACGGTACTGATCACTGAAACACTTGTATCAACAGGTTTTAGCAGCATGCTCAAGCAGTCTGCCGACAATGGGATTATCACCAGAGTTGACTAATCCCAATTACCCACAATATAATCCCATTCAACAAATAATTCCAGTTTGTGGATCCGAAGTTGTAAATTCAATTGATATGGGCATCCGAAGAAGCGTGAGCACTCCAGTATCAATACCCGAGACTTTTGTTGACACATCTTGCTTCAATGTAAATCACTAAATCCTTAACCTTTACTTTAGGTGTAATTTATTTTCCCTCCTTAACCACTGCGTTATTTACTTTGTTTGTTTGGTGAAAACAGCAAATTACAAATTCTTTACAATGGGATGCCGATTTACAAAATATCTACAACATGGAATTTCAACAAGGAAGACCAACATCATTTCCATTTCAAACATTCACAGGTAGACAGCACTACAAAAATCTACCATATTCCCGTATATATATATGTACTATACTAATACGTGAAAAAAATAATAGACTTACTAATACATGTCACGTGTTTCTGATATTATGGAGTAGCTTTCAGCGGGCGGAATCTAAATCGCCTGTTATTTGGAGGGGAAAAGGCAAAAAAAAAAAACTAAGTAGGCTTTTAAAATGAGGAATATTTGTACATTTGATACAAAAGTCTACCACAGGGGAAAGCCTTTGATGCAGGGTAATGTAGTTGTATTATGTTTTCTACTGTTAATTTTTTAGTTCACCTATATAGAAGATAAACGTGCAAACAGCAATCAAACTCCATTTAATAATTGCTTGAGAGTTGAGACTAAGTTGTATTACTCTTAGGAATCAAATATAGTACGAAAGGGGAGAGGTGACATTCTGATTTAGACTGATGCAAGAGCAACAAGAAAGTAACCCAAGATTTTTTTTAAAAAAAAAGGCAAAACTTAATACTATTGATTCTTTTTAAGTATTATTAGAGAGCCTCTTAATACTAAGCTTATTGCATTCACGGCTTGACTTAAACAAGAGAGACCTGACAAGCCTTTACTACCATGTGTTACTTGTGCAGGTACCATTGAGGCCAACATTTTAAAGATGGAGATGTAGATAAGCATGCGATTTAGAATTTACCATGAGACTGAAGTAGATTGCCTTAACTATTTTTGAAAATTATATGTTTGGTATATATGTATATATTTCTATGTATAAACTACAAAGCCAAAGGCGACGCAGTCAAAGTAATAATCTGAGCACTACTTTGCATCAACCATCTGCTATATACTTCATACATAGAGCCATTAATGCAGGAAGTTTCCTTTTAATTACTCAATGATGATAAACAGATCAAATATCAATATGAAGAGAGAGTCTAGTGGGTCAGAGAGGATGCAACAATAGAGATAAATGCTTTCAATCAACCATATATGATCTTTTTTGCATTGTTTAGCAACAAACGGTACCAGACATATTAAGATAAGAAGATTGTGATAGCAAAGTTTCATGATATAAGGGATGATGGAGACACATTTATTCAAGTGGCACAAGCTATAACATCTTTAGCTTGAAATTAATTGGAGAATTGAAGAGCCAACGAAAGAGCGTAACAGATGAGACAGGATATTAGAATTCATGGCTCCATCCATCCATCCTATTATAAAAAATGACTATGATAAAGACATCAATCAGTTTCCAACTAATGACATGATGCTACTAAACATGAGGTTGAAGCAATGTGGAGCACTGAAGTTTCCATTATCCCGTCTCTGAAATAGGACGGTCATTGCTTAGAAGAGCTTACTGAGTATTTCTTTTCTTAAACACACTTGCATGTAATTACACATACCAGTCATAACGCCACAGCATCAGAAAACACGAGCATTATACATGAACAAGATCATCATTATTTTTATACACTTCATCTACTTACCGTGTGCGCTTTTCCTAATTGTAAGATAATCACCAACCAGTAACCTGCATGTATCCCACAGTTGAGTAGGTCAAGAGCCTGAGAAAATATAAGCTTACCTCAAGCCGAGACTAATGAAAGCCTATTATCATGACAAACAGTTAAAAATAATGAGATGGAAAGATAATTGATCTCAAAAAGATGCGTCATGTCGACAATCACATCCAAAAAAACCGTACAAATCTAGGAACCACAGAAAACCATGTGAATCAAGGAACCATACATGATTAACATAGCTGCTGATCAGAAAGGCATTGATATGCGAGATCTAGATACCAAGCAAAGTACTACGTTGATAAAATCAAGACAGATTCCAAACACTAAAAAATCAAATTATGCAAACATGTCCAGGAAACACTGATGATCACTATCATCCTACAAGTATAAATAATCATCAACATTGATAAAGATCAGCCAACCACAATATTGGGTTATCATGCAACGTTTTCAATACTCTCTTTACTCCGTCTAAGACTACTAAGCATCATGGAAGCAGTAAGCATAATGTTTAACATGTCATTGTTATAAAAGGGGAAAGGCACACTGAGGGGAGACGATAAAGCACTAGGCACGAGGCATAGACATGTGCCATATAGACACAAGGCACACAATTTTGTAAAACACATTCGTAATTTTCGATAAAATTGTGCAACATTTCTGTTTTTGGATTTTAAAGAGGGTGAATGAGTAAATGATTGCGATAGTGTGCCAAAGGAAGAAGAAAATTAATAATGAAATTCCATAGTATTGAACTTCGTTAGCTGTACCTAATCCATAAGGCACACCAAGGCGTTTTGGTTAGTCCCTCAATGAGCCTTGGGCATAAGTGCACCCGAGAGCCCTTTTTTTTTATCTAAGGGAGTGTCTGGATACAAAAATAGGATGGAAAGGCCGGGGAGGGAAAAAAAAGAGAGAAAGGAAGGGAAGGGAAAATGGAGGATATGATTTTCCCTCCAAATCTTGTCTATATTGGTACGGAAATAAATTGGCTTGTAAGAAGGAAATGGAGGGTTCCATTTTCCCTCCCTTCCAAATCCCTTCGCTCCCATTTTGTTATCCAAACAATGAATTTCATCTCCCTCCCTTTCTCTCCCATCCCTTTCCCTCCAAATCACTCAATTCAAACATACCCCAAGACACGGAAAGTTGTTCAGCATGCTAACACAAAAGAAAGCAACAACTCAGGAGCCAGCAGATGGTCAGTGCAATAGTAAAAGACCCACAGCTATTGATTGTATAGGGATAGTATCTTCTGCTGGATCTCAAAACAGTCTTGACTGTTCTCAGTTACAAGGTGTGAAATAGTACTTTGATATTTCCCCTTATTATAGTCTCTCATGACCATTATTCCATTAACAACAGTGAAAAAAAGAGTGTTCAATGACCTGCAATGTCTTTCCTACCGTCCCATTTTAAGGTATAAGTGCAAACCTCCTAGGCAAATAAAGAGATCACAACTGCAGGATCCATTGACTTAAAAGTTAAATCATTGAGCCCCCTGATAGCTTTCTACCCCGATTCTCAACTACAGGATCCATTGACTTAAAAACAGATCACAACTGTTCATACAGAATACACATTACAACTTGGCACAACGAGAAGGATTTATATTAAATTTGCTTAAGCAATGCTTGGCACAGCTTGTGAGTTGTAAGGATAGAGACAGACAGTGTTTCCTATGATGTCCTAATTACAATACAAACTTATGTTCCAACTTCCTAACGATAATACAAATTCATCTCATCCAAAACACGGGATACTCAGCAAACTGATCATAACTTTCAAAGGTTTGATTTTCACTCTTCTTTACAAAGAAAGCAATAATAGACGACGACTAGAATGCCAAATCGTAACATATAAACAGCAAAAGAATATAGCATACTCAGCAAACAAACTCCTCTTTACATAACATATATGATAATCAACCTATAACGTCATAAACTTCCATTAACTACCAATAGAATCGACATAAATCACCACCGCAAAAAAGTCGCAAACCCTAGCACAATTAAACAGCAATCATCCCTTCATCCACACCAATAACAGCCTGGAGAGCCTCGACAGCTGGTTCCTCCATAAACCTACTCTCCTCCATTAACCCCCAAATTTTGACAACTGATCTTCATAATTTAGCGCAATCAATCAATAACGAAACGTAAAACCTAAGACATTATCAATTCCTACAAAAGAATTGTAACAACCACAGCTAAAATAAAGTAAAACATGAACATACTGGAAACAGCATGAATAATTGACATCCAATCAACATAATTTAACGTAATCAATCAATCGAAAACCATAACACCAAACACATTATCAATTACTTTACACAAATCGTAATAATCATAACTATAATTCATAAACAAACAAAAATCAACATAGTGGAAATAGCTTGAATAATACTTCACCTTAATCGTCATCATAATAATCAACTCAATCAATCAATTACGGTACATAAAATCAAAACACATTTCAATTTCTTGGATAAAAATCATAATGAAAAGAAAGAACATACCGAAAACAGCATGAAAAAGGTGAAGAGCATTAGCGATGCGTCAAAAGCTCAAACATCAGAGTCTCGCCTTCTCTCTAGTGTTTTTCTCTGTAATTCTGGTTCTAGAAACTTCGGTGATGGCATCGTAAGTTGGAATTCTGCATCTTAATTTTCTACTTTCTTCGTGCGAAAACCTGCATTTTCATTTCATGGAACTAGGGTTGTTACGTCTTACGTGCGCGGTAAAGTGAAATGTTAGCAAGAATGAAATGGCCGCCATACGGGTCGACTCGGCCGAGTCAGTGATCAATCCGTACTTTCTTTTATTTCAACGAATCACACTTTTAGTCGCATTTCAATATCAAAGATATTTTGGTCCAGCGGTTGAAATCAGGTATCGTGGTCTATAAATACCAAATTCGATTTCCCCTTCTCTCTATTGTAATGCGACTAAAGATACGCTTCGTTGAACCAACAAAAGTATCGAAGAGAGATTCGAGCCTGAAATGTATAAGACACAATAAATAACGGCTAATCGTTTATTTTGGGTGGGATGAGTGGTGGACGTGGTATTGGGCCTGGAGTGGTGGACTTCTCTTAAGATTTTCACCAATACCAACCCAACCCAACCCCCATACATACATACATAAAGAGCAGTGTATCATCATCATCATCATGTCATAATCCCTGAAAACCCTAGAGCTACCTACACACACGCCGGAGCAGGAGCAGGAGCAGAAGCAGAAGCAGCTACATACATTCATCCTCAACCGCCATGGGTCTGTATTCACTCTCATTCTAATGCCATGCTCTTTAATTTGGTTTTATTTTGATTATTACTTAATTAATTAAACTAAGGTTAATAATTGGTGCAGGTAAGGTACACGGATCATTGGCACGTGCGGGGAAGGTGAGAGGCCAAACACCCAAAGTAGCCAAGCAAGATAAGAAGAAGAAGCCACGTGGTCGCGCTCACAAGCGTCTCCAGTACAACCGCCGTTTCGTCACTGCTGGTACCCTACCCTCCCTCTCTTAACCTTTAATTCAACCAACATTATTAGTTATTGTTTGAGACGGTCTCACCGTAATCCTATTTATAGAATGAAGGTGTTAATATTTGTGCTAGTTTCAAAATGCCAATTTGCAGAGCAAGTTCATCTAATCTAATTATATTGATGGCTAACTTGCATTGAAGGTTGGCTATACCAATGTTACCATTCTCCGTGCCTTTCAGATGTCTTCGTTTTGATTTTGGCCTCGAACAAATCGTTACATTATTTTTGTAACAACTCCTTTGATTGTTTGATTGTATCTTCTCTTGATCTAATTTTTTTTATGAATCCTCAACTAAAGTATGTTGCTTGTTGTCAAAATGGAATGCTTTTGCGCAAATGAACTAAAATGTTTTAATGTCTGCAAATTCAACAGCAATTGTATCAATCTCATAGAAGTTGTCGATATTGTCTCAAAATTATCTTGATAAAAAACTCCTCTACTATAGGAGTAATTGCCCTGATGTACTCCGTAATTAGTTCAAAGATAAATTGGACGAAGGGAGTTTTGGATATGGAGTGATGTATTGTCCCTTCAATTCCCGTATTTTCCATTCTTGCTAACCAAAACTAATAAATTAGCTCTTTTTTTACTTCCCTTCGATTCCTAATATCCATATGTACTCCTCTTAGGCTGTCAGAAGATTATGCATTGTAGCGACATTGTGCATTTGTGCTGCACATTGTAAACGACTAGGCCGTTTATTTGAGTCACATGAATCCCAAAATGATTTCTATTGATACCCTGTTTCCCCCCTTCGTTTTTTGATGCATTGAGGTTGGCTTTGGTTAGATGATAGATGTATATGTGTTGATTGAACTTTTTTCTGTTTCAGTTGTTGGCTTCGGGAAGAAGAGGGGACCCAACTCATCTGAGAAGTAGTGCAGAAGGATTAAGTTGGTTTAGCATATTAGGATCTGGCTGTTAAGAGTGATGTTCGACTCTCTAGCTCCGACTTCTTTCTTTGTCAATTTTTTAGTGTTTCTCATGTCTTAACAGAAATGGAGACTGCCAATGTTTTGCGTTGTAGAAGTTTTGCACTCGGATGTTATCAACATTACAATGATTTGTTATTCTACCAGTATTGTTCTTTTATGAGCTGAAACCCAGTTTCTTCTTTTGACAATCATATCTGTCATTTTAACTCGCTAAATCACAATTTGTGATTTCTTATGGGGTTATGATATTACTAAGACTGAGAGAGGTTCCATGTATTGCTAATCAGGTGTGAACCAACTGACCGATATAGATAGATAGAGACAAAAAATTTGTTATTTTAACACTCAGGAACGGCCCTGTTACTTGATACTGTGCCTTTCTTATAATGGTTGTATCCGTCTGAAGAATAAAACGGCTCAACCAACCTATATAGATAGATGAGACAAAAAATTTCTTATTTCTACTTAACCAATCTAAGTTTAAGATGAATATATTCATCTTAAACAACAATTTGTGCTTAGTTGAGGGACATCGATTTACAATGGAAAAAAAACCACCTTACAGTTCATCATGGTGTACCCCTTCCTGTAATGTGCTCTTTGGTTGCTTTTCAAGAAGGTACCTCAGAGCTAGGGAGGCATGAAGAGATGCACCATATGGAAGAACTTGTTCACTAAGCCCATATGTCGGGGTGTGTTCAGATCCCGTTTCACGTGTCTTGTTTTTCGTGCCAACAAAGAACAAGTACCCAGGAAGTGATTCTTGGTAATGGGCAAAATCCTCGGATCCGGTCAGTTGTGGGGCTTCTTTAACATTATGAGATCCAAGCATATCTGTTGCAATACTGGTGAACAGTTTATGCAAACTCTTGTCATTTATGGTTGGCGGAGTTATCTTTGACCTGTCGAAGAAATTGACTTTCGCAGTGCACCTATGTACCGCGGCTTGACTGGTGATGACCTGCATTATCAATTGCAGGCTCGATTTTAAACAAACACATAAACACACAAAGTATATAGAGATGCAAGATTCTAATGTGCGATGCATACCTCCTCAATTCGCTGTTTGAGCCGTGAAAAACTCTCTCTCAATAGGGCGCGGAATGTACCGCCGATGGTAACTGAATTAGGTATGACATTATAAGCTTCACCTCCTTGGATATTCCCTACACTAATAACCTGCAAATGACTCGTCTTAGAACAATTTTCAGTTGATTTGTTCTCTCAAGTAGAGCAGACTGCATGCACTCTAATATGTAGTAGTTGAAATCTATAACTGAGAGTTGGGAAGGCAATAATGTTACTTGTGAATCGAAGGGACTGGCTTCACGTGAAACGATGTGGTGTAAGCTGACGATGACATTGGAAGCAGCCAATATGGGATCTACAGTGTGATGGGGAATAGCCCCATGACCACCTTTTCCGTTGATCACTGCCTCGAAGAAACCACCTCCAGCCAATAACGGTCCGGACCTTGAAGACACTTGGCCCACAGGCAACATCGAGTTGACATGCAAAGCGAAGATGGCTTCAACGTTCTCTAGAACTCCTTCATCCAGCACCCTCAGGGCACCTCCATGTCCCTCCTCCCCTGGTTGAAATACCAGAACAACGGTTCCCTGAAAGGTACATGAATTTATCATATTTCCAGTTCGCTAGCTAGCTAGCTAGGATACGGTTAAGGAGGAAGAAATTTGACATCGCAGGTTGAGAAACGAACCTGTATTTTATGTCGATGGAGTTGGAGGATTCTTGCTGCACCAAGCAGCATGGCAACATGAGCATCATGACCACAAGCATGCATTTGCCCTGACACTTTACTTTTGTGTTCCCATTCCACTTCTTCCTACAACATTCATTACACTCAATAACTAGATTCGATAACCTCGATACGATCTATCAACTGCCATCTTAGTATGATACTCCATGATAATCAAAAGTTGTACATTTATACTCCAACAATCATTCAAGGAAAACCAACAAAATTTAGGTGGTTGTTAACCATGAATGCAAGAAGATGTTTAAACTTCTTTTCAAAAACTCTGTTATAATGTCAAGTATACCAATTTGATCCAAGACATCACATTAGGATACAAACTCAATATGATACTAATCAAATGCCACTTGCTAAAGTCCGGTTTGTTAGGGCGCAAACCCATGTCCACATCCGTGGTGTAATGATGGAAGATCGTCCTTATAAGTAACCGTAAAGTATAATAGTACAAGACTTTGGAACCCAAAAGTAAATCCATGAGGGCTTGGTCCAAACCGAACAATATCATGGTATTAGTTACGAGAGCCCAAGGTCGATTTGGGTAAGGTAACAAGTGGTTTTTTCCAACTTATTTTCGACTCATTCAGTTTAGTAATAATACCTGGATAGGGAGAGCATCCATATCTGCTCTGAGTGCAACAAATGGAGGCATTCCAGTACCAATGTAGGCAACAACACCAGTAACAGCAACTGGGTATTTGTAATCAATACCCAATCTCTCTAATTCTTCTCTAATAACCTTACTTGTCTCAAATTCCTCAAACCCTAGTTCTGGGTTTTCATGCAATCTTCTTCTTATATTCACCATCCAATCATATACCTCTGCTTTTTGTGTCTGATTTAACAAATATTTTGGGATTTCTTCTACTTCACTGTTTGAAGGGAATTCTGCATAAACCAAGTGAAGAATATGCAGCAACACATAAACCCACTTGCAAAAATTCATTTTTTTTAAAAAAAAACTGGATTTTGATTTGATGGGTGTTGGTTCATCCACCATTTAATTTATGAAATCCCAATAAAATGTCAACATTATAAGGTACATTGGACGGAAAGGGGAACAAATCAAATGTCATGATCAGTGATCTTGCAAATACATTGATTTAAGATCATTTTTCATTTGTTGCTGTCCCCATTAGTTCATTAGATAGGAATAGAGAGGTGGCAATCGGGTCACTCGGGTGGGGTTTGGGTTCGAGTTTAACATCCTGTACTTTGTCGTGTAAATACAAATTGCGACCACGACACAACACGAGGCCTATGACGTGTCATGCTGTGTTTGGACGTGGTTAAATTATTCCTCAACTCTATCTAGCCTTTTTTTTCTCTTGCTGGTTGCGCGGTGTCATTTACGCCTATGCACAATCTTCTTTCACAAACTTTGTCCTTGGCGTTTCTTTACTTCTTTTACCTGCCATCCTACCTAATTATTCCTCGCTTCTCAAAAACCGCACATCTTAATTATCTTAACCACGAGATTAAGACATCATCGATATCTTCTATAGGCAAACTAGAATAATGTACATTTTCTTGCTGGGAAGGTAACCCCTCTTTACACTCCTTTGTACAAAACCCAAGTCCCTTATTCTATAAAACTACAACAAAACAATCCACTTCTGTTAAGACGACCAAGTAATTCTTATCTACGGCCAAGTACGCTTTTTAGACGAAACAAATAGCAAAAAAGCTGGTCTAAACAAATTACATTTCATGGCCATATACAAGTTAGAACAAGATCCTACAATCTTCATTACTCCAACCTACTATGGCAATAAATTCGTGTACAGAATGGCGTATGTAAGGCAGTCGAATACTCGAACAACTATTCGCAACATAGACCTTCGGAAGGATGTACTGAGGGTACACGGGTCCGACATCAAAGCATCCATGCTACAAAGGTTGCATGATTCACTCACAATTGGTCAAAAACAGGGGAGTATTTATGTTAATTCTAATGGAGCTTGCTATTTCCTATTACTAGGAAATGTTTTGTGTAAGCCGATTCACAACGTCGTCTTTGATTGGTCTCCCTTTGGTGTCGTAGTACCCGGTTCCATCAACGAGTCATTGCGAAATGAGCTGATCAAAGAGAAGGAGAATGCAATTCAGAACATTAATCGACAACTTGCTGGGTCGACCCATGCGAAAACCCTGAAAGATATGGAAATCGAATTGAAGAGGGTGAATGGACAACTTTCGTTGGTTGATTTTGAGCTCGAGTCTAGTAAGATTGAATTAGAGTGTACAAAACTCGAGCTTGAATCCTCGAAAAGGATTGTAGTAGAACTCGAGCATCAAGTATCGTCAACAATTAAGGCCAATGAAGATTTTGTAATGCAAGTGAAGGATTTACAATCACAACTTTCATCAAGAAATGATGAACTAGAGTCTACTAAAGAATTATTGGAGTGGTTTAAGAAAGAAGATATAGAACAGCACCATGATGATCATATGGGGAAGATGATTAAAGATTTGTCGAATGATATTAATTCGATTAATTCAGAGGTGAGATCGAGTAAACGGAAAATCGAGCAAGTAATGATTTCGATGTTATGGAATGAGTTGGGGCTCGTTGGTTACCAGTTTGATCAACCAAGATTATTACAACAGCAGCCTTCATTGATGGGTATTAGGCACATTCCTCCTCATCATAACCAGCAGTTACCTGTGTTTATAAAGATTGAGGATAATATTAATGATTAATGAAGAGGTGTTCGTGTTGGATGTAACTCTGTCATTGAAATTTCACCTGTGGTAATTGTATTATTGAGTTAATATTGCAAAAAAAAAACTTATAAGTATCGTACATACTCATGTATATGTATTGTTGTTTGATTTGGGTACACAAGTACAGTCCTGCAGGATACGAAAGGGCAAAAATTTCCTTCTAAAGGGGTTATGCTTTTTCTCGTTCTTAAAAATTCGGTAATTATATAAAATTCATCGTTAATTAATCGTAATTAGCTCATTACTTCGCTAAATTAGAATAAAACATTTATACGAATTTAATAGGTCTCCTGAGAGACGGCCTCTCAGTAACTTTACTGAGAGACTAAGTACAAATGGAAGTAATAATGTACCAAACCTAATACTCCGTAGAAGTTGGTACGATTAACATAAAAGAGTATACAAATATAAAGATGGTACGCTTGTTATAAAAACAGGTACAAAACAAAGTTGTCATTTAAGGTACAAATAATACATAGAGCGGTACTAAGAAGTGGTCTCTCAATAAGTTATTGAGAGACTGTCTCTCCCAAGATTTTGTGATACGAATTTTGTTCAAAATACATCGTTTCGACAAATAATTTGATCACACGCAACATGCATGTCAAATGCGGAAAATGTGACGCATATACGTAAATGTGACTATACTTCCAATTAATCAGGTAAAAAAAACCTAACAAAAAGACTTGGATTTGGGAGATTCGTGCCCAACCTAAGTCTACGCATGGGAGATCCACGCCCAGACCGTGGTCCATTACTCCATGCAAGAGCGAATCTCTCATGCTCATGCCAGGGTTTGGGCGTGAGTTTTCCAAGTCCAACCCATTTGTTTTTTTTTTTTTTTTTTCATTTTAGTGAAATCGATGTTTTGAGAGTTAAATTGAAATTTTTTATTAATTAAAAATGTATGGAATAATTAGTGATTAAAACACTTTTTTAGTGAAATCGATATTTTTCGGAGTGACAGATTTTTTTAGAGTGAAGTCGATATTTTTAATTTTTTTTGTGCTAATATATTTTTAATTATTAAAAAACAAACAAACTTTAATTTGAACCCTAATCTTACCATTAACTCATAATAATAATAACGGTTTTTATGTTAATATGTTAATTAAGTAATAAATCACAATGATATTATCACAATAAATTGAAATACAACTCTTAATTATCCTACTTAGACAACATAATGGTGATTCATTCCATAATTAACATAATAACGATCCAATAGACCCACGTTAGAAAAACCGTAATAATTAATAATATTAATATTAATAAATAATTAGATAATTTGTTAAGAGAATAGAGATTCACTCGGATTTGATAACGAAATTTTTGACAATATATAATTAGAATAAAGATAGGAATCTTAAATCTACCTTATAAATTAATAAATAAATAAATAAAATAAATAAATATATAAATAAAACGTTCCCTAAGCAACAAGTTGAAACAAGTTGTGTTCTTTTCTTTCTCCATAACATAATACATTAACACAAATTGTATGCAAAGTTAACTTCACACCTTTAATTTTTTGCGTGCCTTTCTCTAAACCGTTACACTATTTAAGCCCTAGCCCCTCCTCCTCATCAAAACTCTAATCTCTCAATCACTGAGTTAAAGATATGGGGGCAGAACAATCCATGGAAATCGAAGCAAGAATCACGCAACTCGAGACCCAACTCTCGAATGCCAAGGCAGAAGAGTTGTCTACCAAAGCTCGTTTGGAAGCCTCGAGGAAAGAAGTCGCGAAGCTTAAGGAAGAAATCTCGATCCGAAAGAGGATCCAAGAAGATATGAAGTCGAAGTTAAGTAAGGTGACAAAACTCGAGAAAGAGGTATCGACTGCTAAGGATGAGGCCTCGTCAACTAGTGTTAGTTACGAGGCCTCAAAAAAAGAGGTCCAAGACCTAAAACAACAAGTTGTTGCTTGTAATCATGCAAAACAAAGCATGGAAGTTGAATTGGGAAAGGCTAATGATAAACTCTCCTTGGTTGAATCTGAGTTACTATCAACCAAGGTCGAGTTGGAGTCGTCTAAGAATGAATTGTCGAGGGTTGATGATCGAATTAAAACATGTCTCGAAGAAGGTCAAGAGATGAAGGAGGAACTCTTTAAGGTACGCGATCAACTCTCCTCGACTCAATCTGAATTGGAATCGACTGCAACCATGTTAGAGTTGTCCGAGAAAAGAGTTGAAGAGTTGGAGGAGGATCTTTCCTCTTGCAAGAAGGAAAGTGAAGTGATGCAAATTGATTATCAAAATTTGAAGGATCAACTTGTTGAGATTAATAGAGAGTTGGAGTCAAGTAGGAATGACCTTGGATTATCGAACAAGAACGTTAAACATCTCGAAGACCAACTCTCGAGTTGTAAGACGGAAAATCAAAGCATGGTGATCGAACTAGAGAAGGTACAAAAGGAATGTAGTGTTGTCAAGACCGAATTAGAGTTAACTAAGACTCAATTAGAATCCTCGAGGAATAAACTGATAGAACTCGAGGAACAACTTAGGTCTGCACAAGACGAAAGTCATAGTAAAGAACCTGAACTTCAGAATATACAAGAACAACTTTCGGAAGCCAAGGAGGAGTTGAAGTTTACCAATGTATTGTTGGAAGCCTCTAAGAAGGAAATAGAGAAGCTTAATGATCAATATGAGTCTTGTAAGACGGGATTAGAACTAATGAAAGTCGAGAATAAAAGGGTGTTAAAATCGGATGAAAAATCAGATGATTTACTTATTTTCGAGGATTGGCATGAGATAAACTTCCATGTTGATGAATTTGATGGTGACATAGAAGATTCGAGTTGCGTGTTATCAATAGCGTCAGAAGATGATGAAAATATATGAACCGAATTGAATGAGTTGAGCTAGCTAGTGAAACTCATAAAACCCTAATTTAGACGAAAATAACTAGTTCGTCGTGTATCTTTTCCTATGATCTTTATATTATATGCTTTTCTTCTTTGAACAATAAATTATTGTTAGACGGTCAAGATAATGGTTACTCACTCTCTATCTCGTTTGAATCAAAGATAAACAAATAACTTGTACGGAGTACAAAGGAATATTATTAACGAACCTACCCCAGTACTTTTAAGTGGTGTGGACATGACGTAGGTCCACCCCGACGCGGCGAAGCGCGGGTTTGGGTAGGCGAATGAATCTCGTGGTAAGATTGTTCTCGGGTTCGAAATTTAAGTCAAAATGGAGTCGCCACCGAATTTTGTGGTTATTCGGAACCATACGAGCCCACTCTATGTCGTCATGGGCTTTACACAAAGTAAACCCACTCCGATTTCAGAGTTCATGGGGCTCGTCCCTTTGCATTGCGATACCGATACCATCTATACCGGTAATCGTGTAAAGAATGACTCTCGTTCGCCAAGGGTTTCGGACATCCGGAAACCAAAGGTTCTGAGTAAGGGGTGAGGGTACGTGTTGGGAAGCCCACTAAGGACACCCAACCCCGCCCGCACATGGCGGCCTCTACTAAGACATCGTTCGTGTTCATGATACGCGCGCTAGTAAAATAATTAAATGATATGCAAACAGCGTTTTGTCTAAGCATGCGAATTTTGCGTTAACTACGTCATTTAATGCATCTTTTTATTGGTCGAGTTGAGTTAGCATGCGAGGTTCATTTATAAAGCGTAAAAGCAAATAATAAATAAAGCTCGAAAAAGGAAGTAAAAAGCGTACAAGCTACACGGGCGGAAATACAACCCGGAATTCACAATACGATATAAACAAAGTAACGTAAAGCAAAAAATAAAAACGGACCCATATATAAACTAGACCGCGAAATTATGTAGATGGACTACCCCGCTTAAATACGTATTATGTTACGTATTAAGCGAAGGACGGAAATATGAGATTGTGGCGTATTGCTAGCCTAGTCTCACATTCCGTAGTCTTGTACCGACTTATCACGTAAAAGTGGTCAAAGTCGTTCTACGTGTCGTGACATGTGTAGCGTTTTGAAAAATGATGAAGGGTCGGTCGATGGTCTAAAGTCGATAAGAACGGGGCTCGGAATATATGTCCAAGCCCTCGGGTTTCCGAGTTGCCAGACCCACTCGACCGAGTCATTGATTGACTCAACCGAGTGCACTATTAACGTGGCTACTGCCCATATTTTGGGGGGTTACTCGATCGAGTGCCTTATGGCACTCGGTCGAGTGTGTCGTTAATGGGGCTACTGCCCAGTTTTTGGGGTGCAACTCGATCGAGTGGCCTATGGCACTCGGTCGAGTGCCCCCTGTACGAGTAATGATTTGCTCGATTTTATGACTTGAAATCGATGATCGGCCAAGTTAAATACAAATATTGCACGATTTGTATTCGACTCGACCTCCGGTACTATAATCGTGTATGAACGATTATAATACCGTCACCGGAGTTTATATGAAAACGTTTGTGTTAGATTATAAAACTTTGAATTGGTAACGAGATGCATCCCTCTACGTCACGACATCGAAACTAACCCTTTCGGGTTATGTGATGTCGATATTCGTGTCAACGGGTCTCGAACCAATTATGGAAATGGAGTTAAATATGTTCAACTACGACGAATCACGATCACGTCACGCCCTTGAGTACATTGGGGCGGGGCTCCTCGAAAGGGCTCCACCTCCGTCGTTGCTCGTAAAGGGATTAGACGGATCGAATGTGATTATCGATCGTAGTTCAACATTTCAAAATCGACTTTTGATATTAATATTATATACGCGGTATTATTAGAGTTAGTAATGATATATAAAAAAAAAATGCAAAATTAGAAATGCGAAAAGATGAAAAAGCTAGTGTATGTGTACGTGTTACTACGATACAACAATAGGAAAATGTGCATAAAAACGATATTTAAAAGAGATTAAAAAGGAGTTTGGAACACCCTCAACATACATGCTAGTATGGACCTCGGAAACGGACTCGTGAACAGCGACAAAGCTTGGGAGTATCGAGGATGCACGCGAGTTACGGTGTGTATGGATGTGTATGTGTATATGTCGGTTTATCGAGGGACTAGAACTCGGTTTTTTGATGTGTTTAACTTAGGGTTTCTAAGATTTGTAAGGTGGGATGTAGGGTTGGTATATGGCTGAAAATGTAGGGCAAAAAGGTGGTGAAAAGAATCTCAAATGCATGGGGATGTCGTGGGGTATTTATAGGCATTACCCCACGACATAAGGGCACTCGATCGAGTGGCCCTAGTGCACTCGATCGAGTGCCTTAACAAATGGGCCAAGCCCGGGTAAAAAGGCTCCACTCGATCGAGTGGGGTCAATCCACTCGATCGAGTGGGGTCAATCCACTCGATCGAGTGGGTCAAACGGTTGAGCCAAAATAAGGAAGTTTGACTTGTTTGTTTTGGTAGCTTTTTTGAATTTGATTCTTTGTGCCAAAGTGATCTCAGCTGGCTTATGTGACGGTTTCGTCCTTGACCGGGTTTTGACCCGGTCGTCAAAAGACGAGAATTATTTTTGGTGTCGGTTTTGGCCCAAATTAGTCTTATTTGACTCGGAACGACCCACTGGGCCTGAATTTGAGGTCTGTTTTGTGAGATTTTTACTCCGTTAAAAGTCCATGTCGGATATTATGAATTCCGAGCCCAAATCCGAGTATACTAAGTCACGTTGACGTCCAATCATCACCGGGTGTTTTTCGGAGACTACCATAGACACGTGGCAGTCAAAATGCGGGTGTCTACAGAGCCCCCACTCTGACTGAGGCTTGGACAAGGCGAAAGTCAGAGTAGCTACCAAGCCCGCTAAGACCTGGTAGACTTCCGGTCGGGTCGTTTATAGTCCAGTAGACTCACGTGAAGGGCTCGCCAGCCATAAGCAGAGGGTCATACCTGTCCTGACGATGATAGCTTCGCGGGGAGTCAGACTTTGTAGCATAAGTCCTGGGCGCGACTATATGCGGGCCCATCCCGTATCTTTTCGGGGAAAATGCCGCCTCGGGCGTTCCGCTGGGGAAATATAGGAGCTGCACGGGCTTGTTTCTGAAGCCTTGGGTCGCATTTGAGCTGATGATGATGCTCCGTGGGGAGTAAAGCTTGCCTCTTTTGGGGAGTAGGTGTACCCGTATGCCGACACATCGCACTTTGGATGTAGCACACCGGGGGAAAGCTGACTCCGTTGGGGGAATTAAATAGTTTTGCGGGGACTTGCTGCTGAAGTCTGGGGTGTACCTGTATGCTGACACATAACAACTTGCATGTAACATGTAGGTAAAATGTTGACTCTCGCTGGGGAGAAAAAAGATTGAAAATTTTGGAAAGACAAAAATTTTGACGCGAAGAAATTTTTGGAAAATCTTAGGAAAGCTCGGGACAGCTTGATTCCTATTCTGGGTTCAAGTTTGAAATCAGGCCTGCGCGCGCATAGGGCTCAGCTGGATGAGGAGGCAGAGTAGTTAGGTTTTCAGTTAGGTTTCTCCATTATAAATATGGGGATCCCTGCTTCAGTTTCTGCATCACAACTCAAACTCTCCTTCTCTTTTCTCAAAATCTTGTAGACTTTCAAGAGAGCTTAGAAATCTCCGCTATGGGTATTGATCATTTGACGGCTATGCTTCTCACCTGGTCCCAATACTTTCGGGACGAGGAGAAGGTCAGGCTGACTCAAATGGGGATAGTCAATCTGTTCCCTTTTCAGCGTCTGATAATTGATTCGCACTTTCTGGATGCCTGTCTGTCGTTTTGGGACACCACCCATCACGTGTTCGCATTCCCGAGGGGCGAGATGTGTCCCTTGCCCGAGGAGATCGCGGCCATAGGCGGTTGGGGCCTTGCTATTCAGCCCGCCGTTCCCCCGTTCTACCCGGATCCCAGGAGGAGATTAAGGGAGTTCTTGGGTTTGTCTCATGCTGAGGCAAACCGAATGGTGCAGGGAGATAACGTTTCCCTATTCGATCTAGCTGACAAGTTCATGAACCCACGGGACGTGAGGGCCACCCCTGCCCATAGGCGTAGGGCATTCGCCTTTTGCATGCTGCATTGCTATGTTTTCGAGGGGCTGATGGAGCTTGACTCGTGCAGGGGTCAAATCAGGCTAATCGGAGTGGTTGACCAGATGGAGACTGGTCATAGCCCTGCTTGGCTAGCCACTGGGGAGATCATCACGGGTTTGGACGCCAGACGGCTTGACCCAACTCGACCGCTGACGGGGAGTACCCGTTTTTTGCAAGTATGCACCTCGATTTTTTTTTTTTTTTTTTTTTTCGTTCACGTTTCGCGCGAATTTTCCGATTCTCGTAAGTCACTCGATCGAGTGGACCTGTCACTCGATCGAGTGCCATTCGTACCGGGCTACTGCCTGTTTTTGACAGGCTTACTCGATCGAGTCAGCTTTTGCACTCGATCGAGTGGGCTGTAGCGAATTGCTCCGTTGCTTATTAAGCTTGTATATGCTTTTCAGATATGGCTGTCGGAGCGGTTATCGATCATAGAGACCCCTCCAAGCATTCCCAATTACCGGAGCAGTCAGATTAGCTCCCGAAGGCGGAAGATAAGCTCGAGTCATCGGATTGATCGAGCTTACTGGGACGAGGAGTTGGTGTTTCACGGGGGTCCCTTGATCAGGTGGACCGTCGCTTGGTGGTTTCTCTCGAAGTTGACCGGACTGGCTAAGAGGGACCAAGCCCGATACCTGACGATCTTGTCCCTAGACTGGACGGTTCACATTTATCCGGACCGCCTTCTAAGGCAGTTCGGCTCGTCTCAGCGCATCCCTGAGAAGGAAGCCATTATTAGCGTCCCGCTCCAATTGACGGACGCTATGTGCGACACTTGGTTGCAACGATGGTTCACTCGTCCCACATGGACGGTACCTAGCCCTTGCCAATCCTCTTGGGTATCGCGGGCTTATCAGAAGTGGACTTCTGAAGAGTCTGAAGAAGCTCGAAAGGCCTTAAAAGTTGACGAGGCCATCGAATTGGTTCAGCGTGAGTCGGCGAAGGACAACAGAGACTTCTTCACCGGGGAACACAGTCCTGAGACCACAGTTCGGGGAGAATCGGGTCTTACGTCACAAACTAAGACTCGATCTAAGGAAGTCGGTTCTAGCAGCACTCGAGGGCAGACTGACTTGGAACGACGACTTGGGCCGAGGTTGGCAGTCCGGGACCGACTCGGTCCGCGTGGGGAGCCGGTCAGGGCTCGACTTGGGCCCATTGATATGACAGGGGAGTCGGGCTCAAACACTCGAGCCCGAGCTAGAGAAGTTCCCGTGGTGATTCGGGAACGCTCCCCTTCGCGTCGTCGCCAGTGGACGACTAGGGATGCCAAGGACAAGGGGAAGGGCAAGATGCCCTAAATGCCGAGTCCTTAGATTTATTATTATTTAAGTATTATTATTATTATTTGTTGTGCCCTTTTTTTTTGTATTTATTTTTTTGATTCCTGCATTTTGTAATTTTCCGAGCTTGTCGGGATTTTTTTTTTTGAATTAATAAAAGAAGCTTATTATAAAACCGCTCCTGTCTTTTCTTGATTGCATTGGTTGTACCCCTTTTGAGGGGTTGCCTACGTATCCGCGATTAGCAGAATCAAACCAAACGTAGTTCAGGCATAAGAAATTTGCAATCTCGAATTACACCAAGACTATTGGTTCAAGATGTTTATGACAGTAGAATAAGTAATTCTAGCTCATTGACTTGCTTTTTATATAAAAAAAATGATTTTGATAAAATTTGCTAATGACATTGAGAAATGGCTAAGGGTAGTAACGCTTCAGCTGGTCCAGGTTGGTTGGGTTGACAAACTCGTTCCCATCCAGGTCCGTCAGCATCACTGCTCCCCCCGATAGGATCTTCTTCACCAGATATGGCCCAGCCCAATTGGGTTTGAATTTTCCCCTCGGGTCAACTGGTAGTAGAGCTCGGATAGACTTAAGGACTAGATCGCCCTCCTTGATGTGTCTGGGCCTTACTCTCTTGTTGAAGGCCCGTTGGATCCTCTTCTGGTAGATTTGGATATTATTGAGGGCACGAGACCGTCGTTCGTCTAGTAAAACCAGTGAGTCATATCGTGCTCGAACCCAGTCGGCTTCGGGTACTTGACTTTCTAGCAGAATTCTGAGGGACGGTACCTCCAGCTCGACTGGTTGGACTGCCTCCATCCCATAGATTAGGTAATATGGTGTCGCTCCGGTTGCGGTGCGAATTGACGTTCGATATCCCCATAGGGCAAAAGGTATTTTGTCGGGCCAGTCCCGGTAATTATCAGCCATTTTTTTTAGTATGGTGACAATTGTTTTGTTAGCCGCCTCTACTGCTCCATTTGTTTGGGGACGGTAAGGCGAGGAAGTATGCTGTAGACACCCACATTTTGACCGCCAGGTGTCTATAGCAGTTTCCGACAAACACCCGATGATGATCGGACGCAAACGTGCTTTAAATACTCAGAAACGGGCTCAATATCATTGGCATTTGGCTTGGGCTCATTATGGAGTACATATCTCACAAAACCAACCTCAAAATCAGGCCCAGTGGTAAAACCGTCTTTTAACGACCGAGTCGAAATCCGTCAAAAATATTCCCGAGGTGCGTGAGTCAGCCGTGACACCTCACACGGCTGATTCGAACTCTAATCCTACGAAAAATCAGCTTCACAAAATATTAAACAAATCCATTTAAGGATGGAATTCGATCTCAAGTAGGAATCCTATCCGAAAACCGATTCAGACACCCGACCGAGTGCAAATACTCGGCCGAGCAGCATATTCCAGCCGTGTTCCCTTTCTTCCTTGACAAGAAAGCGGAATTCTCATGCCTTACAACTTCCTATATTTCCTATCTCTAGCGGTAGTTCAAACTCTCCTAGCCAAGGTCGGGAATTCCCTATAAATAGCCCCTTGCACACACACTTTTACACATCAATTAACATTCATTATCAATTAGCATCTACAATATACATTCATTATCAATCATCAATCATCTACAACATCAATTATTCCCATACACACACACATAAAATTTAGCATCGAGAAACCGATATTACAAACCCGAAGGAAACCGGCACGATACCCGACACCCTTCACACGTCACGCCCAAACCGAGCCACCATAACTCACCGACATCCACTCGACGCTCTTGTGCCTAAGCCACGTTCCGACGAGCCCTGATCCGAGTAAACAGAAGCATGTAGGTTGAGGGTGTAACAAAACCCGATTTCTCTTCTTCTTCTCTCTTCCTCCTCGTCCGTCTTATTTTTTATGGGTCGGTCGTCGTTTATTTTATTTTCTAATATCGATACTATTAAAAACTATTTTCATACAACAACATTCTTAAAAATATGATATCGATTTTCTATAATCGAATATTGTATCGAAAAGAATTATATTAAAATCTCGACGATATTAAAAATCGTTACATTTTTTTTTCGTTCAAACTCTTTTTTTTTACAAAACTCTTTTCTAAAAATCATTCCGAATACTCGATATCGATTTCATAATCGAATATCGGGTACGACGAATATCGAAAACATAAATCGAGTATAAATTAATTCATATGTTGTACGCGATTTATCAAAATTAGCAATTTCGAACAAAAAATAAAAACCGGACAGACCCGCACGCGAGTCGCGCCATGCCCAGGCGACTCGCGCACGGGCCTGAAATCCGAGACGTTTTTTTTTAGATTTTTCGTTCGTTTTATTATTTATTCTACGAAACGATCTTAAAACTTATATCTTTTCTAAAGCTATTCGAAATATTTGATATTAATTTCGTAGTTAATTATCAAATATAACGAATATCGAAAATATTGAATCGAGTACGAATTATGCAATATTCATACGCGGTTTAATAAAAACATCGAGTTTTCAAAAACCTTCTTCAAAAATCAGACCGACACGCGACTCGCCGGCATCCCGGGCGAGCCGCGCGGCCGGCTGCCTCGACTCCCCTTTTTCTCGTTTTTTTATTATTTTTCGAACTTCGTTTTTTATACAAAACGGCGTTTTAACGATATTTTTCAGATTTCGATTACTATTTATTTTTTCGATTTCGTATATTTATTTCGTTTGCTATATTATTTTTACAAATCGATACTAACTCGTTTGTTTATCTTGTAGCAAATTCATTATTTTCATCTTTTGTTTTATTATACTAAAACGAATCTCACATGCTAAATTCAACTTTGACGTTAAATCTTTCATGCATTAAACCGACTTAGCAACCCATTCAATTCCTCGCATGCTTAGGAAAACAATGTTTGCATATCATTCATCGTATTACTAACGCGCGTATTAAAAAATCATTCGATATCCTAGTAGAGGCCGCTAATGTGCGGGCGGGGTTGGGTGTTCTTAGTGAACTTCCCAACACGTACCCTCACCCCTTACTCAGAACCGTGGTTTCCGGATGTCCGAAACCATTGGCAACGAGAGTCATTCAATATACGATTAACCGCTCAAGTCGGCATCTATATCGATATGCAAAGGGACGAGCCCAATAAACTCTGACATCGGAAATGGGCCGTATTTTGTATACGGCTCACTACGACATAGAGTGGGCTCGAACGGTTCCGAATAACCATAAAATTCGGTGGCGACTCCGACTTCGATTTAAATTTCCATTTGACCATCTCATGGAGATTCATTCGCCTCCCCAAACCCGCGCGTGGCCGCGTCGGGGTGGACCTATGTCATGTCCACAATTTGGCGACTCCGCTGGGGATAAGCTGATACGTTACTGACCTTCAGCATCCTCAGGGTGAGACTCGAATAGAAATCGTTTGACTAGTACAATACGCGTTTTAGTTTTACGGTTCATGCATAACCCCATATTTTCTCGGGCCGGTACTGGTGACCGACGTCCCACTATACTATCGATGTAGTCCAAATTGGATATGTCGAAGGTGTCCATTAGCCGATTCGTATGGGTTTTACGGCATGTTCTAAGCTCAACTCGACTTAGGAAGTCCGCCCCGATTCTCGATAGGCTGTGTACACTGGTATAGACCCTTACAGACTGACCGAGACTTAGAATTAGAGCATACATGGCGTCATTATACTGTTTCCATGACTACGTGCTACCTGATTTACAAGTCTTTTTTTTCAAAAACCGTCATTTTCAAAATTGCATCCTTTTCAAAATATCCAATTTTCAAAACCCGGGACATATACCGAATTTAGGATCCACGATTTTACTCAAAATAGCCTATTTTTAGCCGGTATTACGCCCATTTCAAAACTCGAAAATATTTTCGAACTTTCAAAACCCTCCCCGGTCCGCCTTTTCGTTTTCTTTTTCGAAAAAAAAGGGCCGGGCTCCTCTCCCCGATTTTACTCGGGCTTTCAAAAATCAAATTTCAAAACCTTCCTCTTTTTTAGGACTTCCCGTATTTAGCAGTGTCGGGTCATGTCGTAAGTCGTCGAGTCTTCTAGCGTCGAAATCCGTCGATCTTATATCACGGATTTACTCCCTATCCCAGTCTGCCTTATTATACTAAGGCAAGGCCCACCTACGTAGGACATACTCCTACAAGGGTCGGCCCATCTACACAATCGAGTCTAAAAGTCTGGGGAATGTCTCACGTGAACCTCCTTTCGAACAGGGCCCAGCCCACACGGCTGGATCCTAAAGAAGGCCCACCTTTCACAAGTCACCCGTCTAAGTGTCTTTTCCGAGTCAACCTTTTACAAGGCATAGCCCTATAACAAAAGGTCCGTGACCCTTACATCTAAGGGTCACTCGTCCGACACTCGAGTCTTAACCAAATATTCGATCCCACTTGGGGACTACCCTTCATCAGAGCGGTCAAACACGATTGCTCTAAGGGTCATGTCTTACACGTGTCTCACGTACCCGACTTTCGAGCCACTTAGATGCCACACCATCTGAGTCCTATCTGAGTCCTTAGCCTCACTTGGGGGCTATTCTCCGACGGAGCGATTAATCACGGTCACTCTGAGGATCATACCCTACACATTTGTCTTAGGAGAGTCTAACCCGAGTCAAACATGGTCGCCCCATTTTCGGACTCACCCTCGTGCAGCTTGAGTCTCATCGTCAAGTCCAAGCCAGGGTCGTTACCTCGTCCAGGTCAACGTTCGAGTATCCCGGTCCATGAATCTTAGTCATTCCCGTCACCCCGGGCCGTGTCTAGTTTGACTCTCTCTCTTGCATTTGCGCAAAACCGAGTTTAGGCGAGTCGTGGCACCTGTCGAAGACCTTACCAAAAAAAACAACCAACCAAGCATCCGAGTCCGGATCTGATTCGAGTCTAAGTCTGAGTCCGAGTCTAGGATACCCTACATCCTCATTTCCAAATCAGAGTCAGAGTCTTTTGCATTCTGTCCTCTTTTTCAAAATTCAATAAAATCAGCTTTTCTATTCCTCATATATACTTTCTTTATGTGTTTCCGAGAACATGATAAACACCATCATACACTGTGAGCACATGCACGTGACTATAGGCACATCTATAATGACTGCAGGAAATCGAGACCCGTGTTTTCCTTTACCTGTTCCATGTCTGACATAGGAAGCCACAAAACTACACTTAGCAGGAGCGGTATCGAATCCAATGACGAATCTAGGTAGTCTCCTGGTTTGGGTTCGAGACGGGAGGCAAGCCCATTTCCCACAATAAACACCCCTCCAACAAGATCAACCATACCTACCTACGGTGTTAGTCCGACCAACAAAAAAAAAGTCAAAAAACTGGACAAAAAAAAAATCAAAAGTCCAAAGAAAAAAAGCAAAAGGCCAAAACAAAAAAGCAGGCCATCATAAAAAAAAGCATCCACGACCAGAATGGTCAACACAAATGAAGATCCCATGACCGGGGCTAAGAGGTCAACCAACAAAAAATATTCAAATGCCCATGACCGTGGTCAACGGTCCACTCAAGATCAATACTCATACCATTCAATAAGGGAGAAACAATCAAGCTGGTCAACTAACACCACATTTAGCCTTCCTACATTACAACCCTCAAGACCTTCCCGAGACCCAGGCTAAAGACAGCCCGGAATTTTGAGGATTCAAACTCCATAGGATACCCCTAACCATTAGGGCCAGACATGGAAACCAGATCCCGCATCATCAAACATATCCCGATCAAAGTTCGAGCCATTTTACTCGGCTTCCCCTTTACATAACAAAATTCACAATCACCATATGCAAACCCGAGATCAAAACTCGTCAAAGACCCGAGAGCAAAACTCGTCAAATCCCTTACCTAATCATACACAATCCCGAGAGCAAAACTCGTCAAATCCCCGAGAGCAAAACTCGTTAAAATCCCCGAGAGCAAAACTCATCAAATCCTCGAGAGCAGAACTCGTTAAAATCTCATCCCAATTCTTCTCATTCAAACCAGTTACCAACCCCAACCCCGGGAATTCAACTTGCAGTCGGCATAGAACATGCCCAAATAATTCACACCACTTCTGGGGGCTACCCCGGAGAATGCTCACAGTCACAGGATCAACATCCTAACTATTCTAGCCCTTTGATCAAGACATCATGGGGAGCACACTTAGCCTAATCATCGCTATGGCTAGATACACACAAAGTCCTATTAGACTAGGCACCATAATATATCTTTCAACACTGAACTACGGCATGGTTTGATTTCACTATACGTGAATACGTAGGCAGCCTTTCAACAGAGGCACAACCACCCACATTGACACACATTCAAAAAGCGCCATCATTCCGGTCACGACACCGTCATGTTCTTAACAGCTAGCTCTGTCGTCCTGGTGGCTTCTCTTAGGCAGAAAGCCTCCATCCACTCACAAAATCCAGATAAAATTCAAAAAATCTAGCCTCCTTTCTATAGTGTGTCCTAGTACTCGGCTCAATCGAAGACAAGAATCTGTCAGGACTCGAGGCAATACCCACTTTGGAAATGTACCCTAACATCAAAAATTCAGGAGAGCACTAGACTACAACAGTCTCATTACAGACTACTGCAACCCCGTATAGCATATCTATCCCACTTCGATGTTCGACCATGTTGCCACTCGTCTAGGCTACGGAATAGCGCAACTTAAGAGTCTTGTTAGGTGGCCCACCCCCCTACCGAGTCACGGTCCAACCCCTCGAGAGTCCAGTCGTGTCTGTCAACTCGTCCGGTCACGCCCAGCGTCGAGTCTGTCGATAGGTCTCTCTCTTCAAATTCTCTTTTTTTAAAATCTGCAAAACTTAGCCATTTGAGAAAACCCTTTTCGACAAGGTCAAATTTCGGTCTATTTAAATTGCAAATTTCTTTTCTACCCATTTCAGTTTTGAAAACCTATTTCCTAGCACGTAAGTTGTTTTCAGGACTTCGATTTCAAAACTAAGCAAAAATCATTTTTATTCCCCAGCGCGAGTCATATTTGTTTCACCTACATGTTGCATGCAAAATTTTATGTAACTTATACAGGTACAATTCAAGACCGCGCAATTCACATAACTCCCCAGCGGCATAGACTTATACGACAAGTCCGATTCCCCACGGAGTTATCATCATCAACTCAGGTACATTTCTAGTCTCCGGCCGGCGGGCCCTCTACGCAGGTCTAATGGACCTTAAACGACCCGACCGGAAGTCTGCCAGGTCTTAATCTTTGATTGGCCTGGTAGCTACTCTGACTTTCGCCTTGTCCAAGCCTCAGTCAGAGTGGGGGCTCTGTAGACACCCACATTTTGACCGCCAGGTGTCTATAGCAGTTTCCGACAAACACCCGATGATGATCGGACGCAAACGTGCTTTAAATACTCATAAACGGGCTCAATATCATTGGCATTTGGCTTGGGCTCATTATGGAGTACATATCTCACAAAACCAACCTCAAAATAAGGCCCAGTGGGTCGTTTCGAGTCAAATAAGACTAATTTGGGTCGATTCTGACACCAGGGGTAAAACCGTCTTTTAACGACCGAGTCGAAATCCGTCAAAAATATTCCCGAGGTGCGTGAGTCAGCCGTGACACCTCACACGGCTGATTCGAACTCTAATCCTACGAAAAATCAGCTTCACAAAATATTAAACAAATCCATTTAAGGATGGAATTCGATCTCAAGTAGGAATCCTATCCGAAAGATTCAGACACCCGACCGAGTGCAAATACTCGGCCGAGCAGCATATTCCAGCCGTGTTCCCTTTCTTCCTTGACAAGAAAGCGGAATTCTCATGCCTTACAACTTCCTATATTTCCTATCTCTAGCGGTAGTTCAAACTCTCCTAGCCAAGGTCGGGAATTCCCTATAAATAGCCCCTTGCACACACACTTTTACACATCAATTAACATTCATTATCAATTAGCATCTACAATATACATTCATTATCAATCATCAATCATCTACAACATCAATTATTCCCATACACACACACATAAAATTTAGCAACGAGAAACCGATATTACAAACCCGAAGGAAACCGGCACGATACCCGACACCCTTCACACGTCACGCCCAAACCGAGCCACCATAACTCACCGACATCCACTCGACGCTCTTGTGCCTAAGCCACGTTCCGACGAGCCCTGATCCGAGTAAACAGAAGCATGTAGGTTGAGGGTGTAACAAAACCCGATTTCTCTTCTTCTTCTCTCTTCCTCCTCGTCCGTCTTATTTTTTATGGGTCGGTCGTCGTTTATTTTATTTTCTAATATCGATACTATTAAAAACTATTTTCATACAACAACATTCTTAAAAATATGATATCGATTTTCTATAATCGAATATTGTATCGAAAAGAATTATATTAAAATCTCGACGATATTAAAAATCGTTACATTTTTTTTTCGTTCAAATTCTTTTTTTTTACAAAACTCTTTTCTAAAAATCATTCCGAATACTCGATATCGATTTCATAATCGAATATCGGGTACGACGAATATCGAAAACATAAATCGAGTATAAATTAATTCATATTTTGTACGCGATTTATCAAAATTAGCAATTTCGAACAAAAAATAAAAACCGGACAGACCCGCACGCGAGTCGCGCCATGCCCAGGCGACTCGCGCACGGGCCTGAAATCCGAGACGTTTTTTTTTAGATTTTTCGTTCGTTTTATTATTTATTCTACGAAACGATCTTAAAACTTATATCTTTTCTAAAGCTATTCGAAATATTTGATATTAATTTCGTAGTTAATTATCAAATATAACGAATATCGAAAATATTGAATCGAGTACGAATTATGCAATATTCATACGCGGTTTAATAAAAACATCGAGTTTTCAAAAACCGTCTTCAAAAATCAGACCGACACGCGACTCGCCGGCATCCCGGGCGAGCCGCGCGGCCGGCTGCCTCGACTCCCCTTTTTCTCGTTTTTTTATTATTTTTCGAACTTCGTTTTTTATACAAAACGGCGTTTTAACGATATTTTTCAGATTTCGATTACTATTTATTTTTTCGATTTCGTATATTTATTTCGTTTGCTATATTATTTTTACAAATCGATACTAACTCGTTTGTTTATCTTGTAGCAAATTCATTATTTTCATCTTTTGTTTTATTATACTAAAACGAATCTCACATGCTAAATTCAACTTTGACGTTAAATCTTTCATGCATTAAACCGACTTAGCAACCCATTCAATTCCTCGCATGCTTAGGAAAACAATGTTTGCATATCATTCATCGTATTACTAACGCGCGTATTAAAAAATCATTCGATATCCTAGTAGAGGCCGCTAATGTGCGGGCGGGGTTGGGTGTTCTTAGTGAACTTCCCAACACGTACCCTCACCCCTTACTCAGAACCGTGGTTTCCGGATGTCCGAAACCATTGGCAACGAGAGTCATTCAATATACGATTAACCGCTCAAGTCGGCATCTATATCGATATGCAAAGGGACGAGCCCAATAAACTCTGACATCGGAAATGGGCCGTATTTTGTATACGGCTCACTACGACATAGAGTGGGCTCGAACGGTTCCGAATAACCATAAAATTCGGTGGCGACTCCGACTTCGATTTAAATTTCCATTTGACCATCTCATGGAGATTCATTCGCCTCCCCAAACCCGCGCGTGGCCGCGTCGGGGTGGACCTATGTCATGTCCACATATGCCTTTGGATTTTATACTTGGTCAGTAGGGCCGCAGTCTCGGCTTGAAAATGAGTCCCGTGATCACTGATAAATTCAGCGGGAATCCCATATCGACATATTATCTTGTTTTGGATAAACTTGGCGACATGCTTGGCGGTGAGGATGCGATATGATTCAGCTTCGACCATTTGGTGAAATAGTCGATAGCTACCAAAATAAAGCAGTGCCCACCGGTACCCGAGGGATTTGTTTTCCCGATTATGTCGATACCCCACGTTAAGAATGGCCAGGGTGACGTCATGGTATAGAGTAGTGATGACGGCATATGTTGCACATTGCCAAAAATTTGACAGTTATGACAATGTTTGACATACGACCGGCAGTCAGCTTCCATGGTATTCCAGTAATAACCGAGCCTCATGATTTTCCGGACCAGCATGTGGGCATTCATGTGTGGGCCGTTCTCACCATCATGTACTTCGGCCATAACCTTTTCAGCCTTATACTTGTCAACACAAAGGAGAAGAGCCCCCTGTGCCGTCTTTTTATACAGTTGTCCGTCGTTGGTGCGGATGAACTGGGTGGCTAGCCTCCGTAAGGCTTTCTTGGCTCGGCCTTCCATCCCGGGAGGATATTCTCCGTTTGTCAGGTATTTTAACACAGCTTGGTACCATTGTTCGGGATCAGTTAACTCACTGTCTTCGATGTCGCAGATGTATGCTGGCTCGGACCGTCTTTCGACGCAAATCGGCATACTAGTCACGTGGTCGGGAATGTTCAGTAGAGATGCCAATTTTGAGAGTGCATCTGCGAATTGATTTTCTTCCCGGGGCAGATATATGTATTCTACCTTTTGGAATTGTTTCTCGAGATCCCGTACTCGTGCCTGGTAGGCCACGAGATTAGCATTTCGAGTTTTCCATTTTTGAAGTGCTTGGTTAATGACCAAGGATGAGTCACCATGTACCCGGAGATTTTTAATCCCCAGATTAGCGGCGGCTTGTAGCCCGTAAATGCATGCTTCGTATTCTGCTGCATTATTGGTAACATCAAAGTCCAGTTTGATGGAGACGGGAGTATGTTCCCCTTTTGGTGAAATTAAGAGGATCCCGACTCCGAACCCTCGAAAATTGGATGCACCATCGAAGTATAAATCCCAAGTTTCAGTATCCGTATGGAAAATATCTTCGTCTGGGAAGGACCAAGTGTCGGTGTATCCCTCCTCGGTTATCGGGCTATCGGCGAGAAATTCAGCTACTACTCGACCTTTAATAGCTTTTAATGGTATGAACTTCAGGTCGAACTCTGCCAGCATTAGAGTCCATCTAGAGATTCGACAGTTGAGAACGGGCTTTTCGAAGATGTATTTGATGGGGTCCATCTTGGATAGCACATGGACCTCGTAACTGAGCATATAATGTCGGAGTTTCTTGGTGGCCCAGACTAGAGCCAAACACGTCTTTTCGAGCATGGTATATTTGCACTCATACTCTAAAAATTTCTTGCTGATGTAGTAAATGGCTCTTTCTTCGGAGTCAACTGTCTGAGCCAGCATAGCCCCCATGGCTGTCTCGGTCGTCGTTAGGTATAACGACAGAGGCAAACCGGGTTGAGGTGGCATTAAGACTGGCGGAGCAGACAGAATTTCTTTGATTTTGTCGAAAGCGGTTTGGCACTTGTCATCCCATAGTACCCGTTCTCCCACTTTCAGTTTCTTGAAAATTGGTTCACACACCATGGTTAACTTGGAAATGAACCGACTGATGTACTGGACTTTCCCGAGGAATCCCCTTATTTCTTTTTCGGTTTTAGGAGGTTGCATCTCGGTAATGGCTTTGATTTTAGCTGGGTCGACTTCGATACCTCGTTGGCTAACGATATGACCCAGTAATTTGCCTGATGTTACCCCGAAACTGCACTTTTGAGGGTTTAACCTCATGTTGTATCTGCGCAATCGGGTGAAGAATTTTCTTAGGGCGGTGATGTGACCGTCCCGTTCTTTGGATTTGACGATCATGTCGTCTACGTAAACTTCTACCTCTTTATGCATCATGTCGTGTAATAAAGTGGTAGCAGTCCTTTGATATGTGGCCCCGGCATTAATGAGACCGAAAGGCATGACGGTATAGCAGTAAGTACCCCAAGGTGTGGTGAAGGTGGTCTTACTCATGTCTTCTTCCGCCATCTTGATTTGATTATACCCGGCATACCCGTCCATGAATGACAGAAGAGCATGATCGGCCGTGTTATCCACCAGTATGTCGATGTGTGGTAACGGAAAATCATCTTTCGGGCTTGCCTTGTTAAGATCCCGAAAATCTACACATACCCGTACCTTACCGTCCTTTTTAGGAACCGGCACGATGTTTGCCACCCAGTCCGGATACTCGGACACTTGTATGAAGCCGGCTTTGAATTGTTTGTCGACTTCTTCTTTTACCTTGAGAGACCATTCGGGCCTCATCCGACGAAGCTTCTGTTTGACCGGTTTGCACCCGTCTTTGATTGGTATGTGGTGCTCGGCTATTTCCCGGTCTATCCCCGGCATGTCCTTGTAGGACCATGCGAAGACATCCTTGAACTCTTGGAGGAGGCTTATGAATTGTTGTTTCTCCTCGGGATCTAAGGATAACCCTATCTTAAGTGTCTGAGGCTCTAAGGTTGTTCCCACATTTATGGACTCGGTTTCTTCGATCACCGGGTTTCGGGACTCCCTTTGCTCTAGTTGCTCGATCAAATGCGGAGGTAAGGGTACCTGTTTGTCTGATTTCTCAATGTCATAGCATAAAATATTTTTAAAAGCAAAATTTGAAAGAGACAAGTCGTAAGCAGAACGGTTGTTATTATTGATTGAAAACTTGGAGAACAGCTCAAAGAGAGCAGCCATCTGATCATTGGTCAGTGGTGGGATAGGTAGGGCACTCGGGACAGACCCCGAAGTGCCAGCAGCAGGAATAATAAAAGGGAGAGGGGTTACAGGAGTGACTCTAGCACCGACTTCCCTAGACTCGACCTCAGACTCTGACTCAGACTCCGACTCAGACTCGGACTCAGACTCAGGCATGTCTCCCTCTCCGGTGACCAGCTTGTAGATCCTTCCCTGACTGTCAGTCCACTTGACAGTCTTCCTCCAGGCCCTGTTTCCCGTCTCGGAACCAACATCCGAGATCAGCTTGGTCGGGTCAAACCTGTTGCTGCGGAGAATCAGGTTGACCAGGTCTTCCTTTGGAGTTGGGGCTACGGTGTCTTCCCCAAATAGTAGCCCTAGTGCGGGCTCAGCATCTTTAGCTCCATTGGACTGGATGAGGGCGAACACATCATCCGGAATGTAGTTGCAGTCTCGGGCCAAGTGGGTCCCGAGCTGCATAGCATTGGGTTGGTATAGACCAACCTGGATAGCCCCAAACACTGGTGTGACAAAGTAGTCAGCCAACCGTGGGCTATAAGGGCTCAAGTAGATACCCTTAAGGATGTTGCAGGCCTTTTCGATCCCTGCTCGGACAACATTGTCGGGGGTGATGTCATAACCGAGACCAAAGTGAGATTCTTCGTCTTTGAGAACCTCGATGATCTTCCCAGCTGGAAGATCGGGTCGAGAGGTAGCCCCCGGAAAGTACCCCAGGTTTTGGAGCATTATGTCGATACTCGTAGTGAAGTAAGGCCTAAAGAGGTACTCTTCCTCGATCATCCCCACAAAATCGAACCCCCAGAGGTCCGTGCGTCCCGTGGCGTTACAGCTAGCCACAGTCATTGGTGTTGCCTCTAAAGTGATGACATCGTTAAGCAGAGGCATCTTGATCTTTCGGTGGAGGGTGGAGGACACCGCCTTGACCGCGTGGATCCAAGGCCTACCCAGGAGCAAGTTGAACGATGAGGTGACATCGATCACCTGAAACTCGAGCTCCTTCTCTATCGGGCCAGTGATGATGGTTAGTTTCATGGCCCCAGCTACCGACTTCGGGCTCCCATCGAAAGCTTGGATGGTCTGAGCAGTCGGGACATAGTCAGCCTCGGTAATGCCGAGGGCTTTCGCGGTCCTTAGAGGAAGGACGTTCACAGCAGACCCGTCATCAACTAGGGTAATGGGAAGGTATTTTCCTCGGCAGACCACCGTGATGTAGAGGGCCAGGTTATGGGTGGCCCCAAATGGTGGTAGGTCGGCTTCGGAGAAAGTGATCACCGGCCCTTCTTCCTTGGCCTTGCCCTTTAGGTGGGGCAAGATCGTGGCTACCATCTCAGCGGGGGTAACCAAAGAGTCAACCTTGATTTGATCGAGAGCCTTTGTGAGTGCTTCCCGATGTTCTTGAGAGCTAACCAGGAGTTGCCATATAGTGAGGTCAACTCGGGTTTTCTTCAACTGTTTCACAAGAGCCGTTTCAGCAGTTGGCTCTTCAGAGGCGACTTCCGTAATGACGGTTGTCGGGATAGGGGTGTCCCTAGAGCTAGTGGCTTGAAAAGGACAGCCAAGGTGGTTACTGGTTAAGACTCGAGATTTAGTCTTTCGAATCTCCTTGGCGGTAATGGGGACAGCTTCCCCTTTGGCGAGATAGACATCATCTTCGTCATCGAACCAGATCCCGTTCACTTGCGGGATAAGTGGAGAGATAAGGTGAGAACAGTCAATCACCTCCCCGGTAAAGATGGCGTGGGAGCTGAAAGGGTTCTCCTTGTTGCTAGGCTTATCTCCAGGTAGCGGGATTTTACCGCTTTCGATCAGGTCCTGAATCAAGTGCTTCAGCTTCCAGCACTTCTCGGTATCATGCCCATTGCCCCGGTGGTATTGGCAATAGGCTTGGGCATTGTAGTTCTTGGAGCGTCGCTCAACCGGAACTTCAGGAGTTGGGCCTATCGGTTGGATTAAGCCTTTCGAGGACAGCCTTTGTAAGGCATAAGTATAGGTCGTACCTATATCCGTGAAAACCCGAGGTGGGGTGTTTCTCTTGGACGGGGCATCTAGTAGATTAACCGCGTCGAAAATGCTGCGGGTCGCAGCTTGAGGCTTGGTTGTGGAGGAAGAAGCCCCTTGGTAACCCTTAGCAGCGGCCTTGGTGAGGCCTTCCAGTCTCAGATCATCTTCAATCCTCATACCCATTTCAGTAAGGGTGGTGAAATTGGGTATGACGGCATATTGGAGGTGAACCCGGTAGGATGGGAGGAGGTTCTTAACAAAGGCCTCCACTGAAGTCTTCTCACTGGGCTTATCGACCAGTTTCACGCTCTCGGCCCTCCATCGTTGAAGGTATTTGGTGAAACCTTCTTTCGGCTCCTGGGCCATAACTTCCAGAGATCTCATTGTGGTTTGGATCTCGGTGTTGTCAGCATAGTTCCGAGCGAACTCGGTGGCCACATCATCCCATGTAGGGTATTTCTTCGGGTCTAGCCTGTAGTACCAGGCCCGAGGGTGCTTTTCAAGAGACGCAGCAAAAAGGTTCTTGAACATGGTGGAGTCTACCCCTTTGATGGCCATGAACTCCTTGAAGGCCCGTACATGTAGTAACGGGTCTTCAGTCCCTTCGAACATAGGCAAACCGGTGAGGTTCAGGTTTGCAGGCAGCTTGTCACTTAGCGGGTTATACTCCCGACTGTTTTCCCGGTGAATGTTGTTATTCCCAGTTAAATGCACTTGTTCTTCCAGTCGGCGGACCGAGCTAACCAGTTCAGCTAAAGGCCCGGTAGTTCCGGTAGTAGGAGTCCTGCAACTTGCCCAGCCCTCATTTCATTCAGTTGGGCATCGATGTCGGCCTGCTTCTCGATCATGGAATCAACGGAGGCTTTCAGTTCAGCTAAGGCAGTTTCCATCCTGCGAGTGTGTCTGGTTGATGGTGGCCTGTCTGTAAGAACACCACGTAATCAGAAACCGAACCCAGTCTTGGAATCAAAGGAAACAGCACATCCCGAGCGACCCAAAAAGAAAGGACTGAGTGGAAAAGACTTGAGAAAGACATCTAGACGGATGACTCGTGGGTGGTATGACTTCCTTAGGATTTCGGCTTTGTGGGCCTAGTCCCGTTCGAAGGAAGGTCCACGTGAGATTACTCCCCAGACTTTTGACTCGAGTGTATGGACGGACTTTCCTTTGTAAGGGTATGCCCTACGCGGGTTGGTCGTGCCTTGACAGATAAGGCGGACTCGGGAAGGGGGGAAACTCGTGATATAAGATCGACGGAGTTTCGACGCTATAAACCCTCTGCGTACTATGCAAAGACCCACGGATAGACGGTAGGTCCTATAATAAGGAAGGTTTATTTTAGGAAAGTCGAAAGTTTGAGGTTTGAATGCAAAATGAACGAATTTCCGAAAGTGTTGAAAACTGAAAACGGAATTTCGAAAACCGAGATTAGAATTTTGAAAAGGAAAATTCCGAAAATCAAGGTGGTGGGAGTGGAAATTCGAGAATTAAAACGGACAGCATGCCGACTACAGAAAAGGATATTTTGAGTTAAATCGTTGATCCTAAATTTCGGCGGCATTCCGAGTTTTGAAAATGGGATATTTTGAAAAGGTGAGTCCCGAAATGGGCAGCATTTCGGGTTTTTCAAAATTGGGTGTTTTAGAATGACGGGTCCCGAAATGGACAGTATTTCGGGTTTTTCGAAAGGTGGGTATTTTGGAAAGATGCAAATTTTGAAATGACGGTTTTTGAAAAATTGACACGGAAACCAAGTAGCACGTAGTCAAACAAGCATTATAACGACGCTCATGTATGCTTTACACTAAGTCTCGGTCGGTCAAAATAGGGTCTATACCAACAACGATGGCTTTCTCATGTGATGGACGGACTCCCTAAGCCGAGTTGGTCTTAGGACATGCCGCAAAACCGAGACGAGTTCCACCATCGATGTTTTTAGCGCACCCATGTAGGAATGCACCGCGGTATAGTGGGACGTCGGTCACAAGTAACCGGCCCGGGCAAAAATGGGTTATGCATGAATCATTAAACTAACGCGCGCACACTAATCTACGAACGATTTCTCTTCGAGTCTCACCCTAGGAACCCCGATGACATGTGGTACATCAGGTATCCCCAGCGGAGTCGCCAAATTGTGGACATGACGTAGGTCCACCCCGACGCGGCGAAGCGCGGGTTTGGGTAGGCGAATGAATCTCGTGGTAAGATTGTTCTCGGGTTCGAAATTTAAGTCAAAATGGAGTCGCCACCGAATTTTGTGGTTATTCGGAACCATACGAGCCCACTCTATGTCGTCATGGGCTTTACACAAAGTAAACCCACTCCGATTTCCGAGTTCATGGGGCTCGTCCCTTTGCATTGCGATACCGATACCATCTATACCGGTAATCGTGTAAAGAATGACTCTCGTTCGCCAAGGGTTTCGGACATCCGGAAACCAAAGGTTCTGAGTAAGGGGTGAGGGTACGTGTTGGGAAGTCCACTAAGGACACCCAACCCCGCCCGCACATGGCGGCCTCTATTAAGACATCGTTCGTGTTCATGATACGCGCGCTAGTAAAATAATTAAATGATATGCAAACAGCGTTTTGTCTAAGCATGCGAATTTTGCGTTAACTACGTCATTTAATGCATCTTTTTATTGGTCGAGTTGAGTTAGCATGCGAGGTTCATTTATAAAGCGTAAAAGCAAATAATAAATAAAGCTCGAAAAAGGAAGTAAAAAGCGTACAAGCTACACGGGCGGAAATACATCCCGGAATTCACAATACGATATAAACAAAGTAACGTAAAGCAAAAAATAAAAACGGACCCATATATAAACTAGACCGTGAAATTATGTAGATGGACTACCCCGCTTAAATACGTATTATGTTACGTATTAAGCGAAGGACGGAAATATGAGATTGTGGCGTATTGCTAGCCTAGTCTCACATTCCGTAGTCTTGTCCCGACTTATCACGTAAAAGTGGTCAAAGTCGTTCTACGTGTCGTGACATGTGTAGCGTTTTGAAAAATGATGAAGGGTCGGTCGATGGTCTAAAGTCGATAAGAACGGGGCTCGGAATATATGTCCAAGCCCTCGGGTTTCCGAGTTGCCAGACCCACTCGACCGAGTCATTGATTGACTCGACCGAGTGCGCTATTAACGTGGCTACTGCCCATATTTTGGGGGGTTACTCGATCGAGTGCCTTATGGCACTCGGTCGAGTGTGTCGTTAATGGGGCTACTGCCCAGTTTTTGGGGTGCAACTCGATCGAGTGGCCTATGGCACTCGGTCGAGTGCCCCCTGTACGAGTAATGATTTGCTCAATTTTATGACTTGAAATCGATGATCGGCCAAGTTAAATACAAATATTGCACGATTTGTATTCGACTCGACCTCCGGTACTATAATCGTGTATGAACGATTATAATACCGTCACCGGAGTTTATATGAAAACGTTTGTGTTAGATTATAAAACTTTGAATTGGTAACGAGATGCATCCCTCTACGTCACGACATCGAAACTAACCCTTTCGGGTTATGTGATGTCGATATTCGTGTCAACGGATCTCGAACCAATTATGGAAATGGAGTTAAATATGTTCAACTACGACGAATCACGATCACGTCACGCCCTTGAGTACATTGGGGCGGGGCTCCTCGAAAGGGCTCCACCTCCGTCGTTGCTCGTAAAGGGATTAGACGGATCGAATGTGATTATCGTAGTTCAACATTTCAAAACCGACTTTTGATATTAATATTATATACGCGGTATTATTAGAGTTAGTAATGATATATAAAAAAAAATGCAAAATTAGAAATGCGAAAAGATGAAAAAGCTAGTGTATGTGTACGTGTTACTACGATACAACAATAGGAAAATGTGCATAAAAACGATATTTAAAAGAGATTAAAAAGGAGTTTGGAACACCCTCAACGTACATGCTAGTATGGACCTCGGAAATGGACTCGTGAACAGCGACAAAGCTTGGGAGTATCGAGGATGCACGCGAGTTACGGTGTGTATGGATGTGTATGTGTATATGTCGGTTTATCGAGGGACTAGAACTCGGTTTTTTGATGTGTTTAACTTAGGGTTTCTAAGATTTGTAAGGTGGGATGTAGGGTTGGTATATGGCTGAAAATGTAGGGCAAAAAGGTGGTGAAAAGAATCTCAAATGCATGGGGATGTCTGGGGTATTTATAGGCATTACCCCACGACATAAGGGCACTCGATCGAGTGGCCCTAGTGCACTCGATCGAGTGCCTTAACAAATGGGCCAAGCCCGGGTAAAAAGGCTCCACTCGATCGAGTGGGGTCAATCCACTCGATCGAGTGGGTCAAACGGTTGAGCCAAAATAGGGAAGTTTGACTTGTTTGTTTTGGTAGCTTTTTTGAATTTGATTCTTTGCGCCAAAGTGATCTCAGCTGGCTTATGTGACGGTTTCGTCCTTGACCGGGTTTTGACCCGGTCGTCAAAAGACGGGAATTATTTTTGGTGTCGGTTTTGGCCCAAATTAGTCTTATTTGACTCGGAACGACCCACTGGGCCTGAATTTGAGGTCTGTTTTGTGAGATTTTTACTCCGTTAAAAGTCCATGTCGGATATTATGAATTCCGAGCCCAAATCCGAGTATACTAAGTCACGTTGACGTCCAATCATCATCGGGTGTTTTTCGGAGACTACCATAGACACGTGGCAGTCAAAATGCGGGTGTCTACAGTGGAATCTCAGCAGCATGGTTGAGGTTGCCAGGGCGATGGTTGAGACCCGTTTATATTCTATTAAACATTTTAAATATAACATCAATTAACATCAAATTAAATTAATTGTTCATTTTTTTAAAAAAATTATCTTTTATTTTACGTAGAAAAAAGAGTGATAAAAATGGTCAACATTAATGTAATTATTTAACTTATTGCAATGCACTTATGCACAAGAACATCAAAGAGATGATCTCTCAATAGTATTATACGAGTATATTGAGAGATCTCTCGTAGTACATTTCTTTTGTTAAAAATGTACGGAGTAATCTAGAAAAATCTAGAGCAATAGTCTCTAGAATTATAGTGAAGAAAATTCTAGGATTATGAAGGAAGAATGTAGAAGAAGGATGTAGAAGGAGAAGGGTGTAGATAGATGATTGTCTGTAAATAAGCATAGATGACATTTGTGATGTGTGTAGCTACAAAAGCTCCAATAATGGATATTCAATGAACATCGGGCTCAAACACTTCTTCCGCTGCCAAAAATTTCAACTACTTTTTTTTAGTATGTGACTTGGTTTGTCCCACATTGCAAGACTAATGTGAGTGTGGTAAATCTGCCATATATAAATACTACTCGTATAATTCTCCTACATCGGAAGATTAACATGAAAGACAAGTTAATCCTATGAACATAAGTTCGAGTCATCATTGATCCTTAGATATTTTATTCGAATGTAAACAAATTATTAGCATAAGAATGTAAACATTATAAACTATTCCTCTATATAACTGTTTTTCAATATAATCAAATTAATTACCCCATGCACTGCACGGGCTTTCAACCTAGTATATACTCCGTCTCGTTCATTTCTTTGCCTTATATATTGGAAATGAACGAGACGGAGGGAATAAATAAATAAATAAATAAAACGTTCCCTAAGCAACAAGTTAAGTTGAAACAAAGTTGTGTTCTTTTCTTTCTCCATAACATGCATTAACACAAATTGTATGCAAAGTAAACTTCACACATTTGCCTTTCTCTAACCGTTCCACTATTTAAGCCCTAGCCCCTCCTTATTATCATCAAAATTATAATCTCTCACTTATCAAAAATTGTTTAATTAACCAAATCAAAGACAGACATGGGGGCAGAACAATCAATCGCAATCGAAGCAAGAATCATGCAACTCGAGAACGAGCTTTCGATTGCTAGGGGTATGGCCTCGTCAACTAAGGCTAGTTACGAGGCCTCGAAAAAAGAGGTCCAAGACCTAAAACAACAAGTTTTAGCTTGCAATGATGCAAACCAAAGCATGGCAGTTAAATTGCGAAAGGCTAATGATAAACTCTCCTTGGTTGAATCTGAGTTACTATCAACCAAGGTCGAGTTGGAGTCGTCCAAGAATGAATTGTCGAGGGCCGATGATCGACTTAAAACATGTCTAAAAGAAGGTCAAGAAATCGAGGAGGAGCTCTTTAAGGTACGCGATCAACTGTCATCGACTAATATTTCTTTGGAATCGACTGCAACCATGTTAGAGTTGTCTGAGAAAAGAGTTGAAGAGTTGGAGGAGAATCTTTCCTCTTGCAAGAAGGAAACTGAGGTGATGCAAATTGATTATCAAAATTTGAAGGATCAACTTGTTGAGATTAATAGAGAGTTGGAATCAAGTAGGAATGACCTTGGATTATCGAACAAGAACGTTGAGCATCTCGAAGACCAACTCTCGAGTTGTAAGACGGAAAATCAAAGCATGGTGATCGAACTAGAGACGTTACAAAAGGAATGTAGTGTTGTCAAGGCCAAATTAGAGTTAACTAAGACTCAATTAGAATCCTCGAGAAATAAACTGGTTGAACTCGAGGAACAGCTTTGGTATGCACAAGACGAAAATCAAAGTAAAGAATCTGAACTTCGGAATATACAAGAACAATTAAGGGAAGCCAAGGAGGAGCTGAAGTCTACCAACATATTGTTGGAAGCCTCTAAGAAGGAAATAGAGAAGCTTAATGATCAATATGAGGCTTGTAAGACGGAATTAGAATTAATGGAAGTCGAGAATAAAAAATCAGATGAGTTACTTATTCCAAAGGATTGGCATGAGATAAACCTCCATGTTGATGAACTTGGTGTTGACACAGAAGATTCGAGTTGCATGGTATCAATAGCTTCGGAAGATGATGAAAATATATTAACTGAATGAGTTGAGCTAGCTAGTGAAGCTCATAAAACCCTTAGTCGAAAATAATAAGTACTCGTATTATTCATATACTTTGCCTTCGTGTATTCGTTGAATGCTTATAGTTTGACGGTCTATGAATCTATGATACACTCTCCTTCCTTTGCTCGAATGATTTAAGAAACTCACCTCTCTGTTTTTGAAACTTAACGAGAGAACGAAAGTCCGCTAATATTTGTGTTGGCAAAAGAGCTTTTGACGGATATGTCTGCCATTTGGACACAAGTCTTACATTATAATCCGTCGCATTCTTCCTCCATACGTATATCCAGAATAGAAATGAAATCAGAAATACCACAGAGGGTGGGAGAAAGGATCAAGCACCTTCTGCAAGAATCATACTGCAGGGCTGAGCTTATGGAATAGCAACAAGGAGACCCTTACCATTTACCATTCATGATACCGGTAACCATGTGAAAAAGTACTCGAAACATCAGGAATCAGTACGGCAAGAAAACATGTTGTTACAACAAACATCATATCCCAGTACTAGGTGATCCAAAAAAACACACAACGCTTATTCGTAAAACACTTGAGTCAAGCACTTGGTTACCCTTCCAACCAATGTTGTTAACATCCTACCTAGAATCGGAATCAGGATCGGTCACCACTTATAGAATCGTAAGATCCTATGATCCAGATCGAGAGTGCTTCCAACTGACTAGACTGTGAGTAACATTGAGCAGAACAAAGATGGCACTAACCAGTAATCATGGTTCCCGCCCCTTCATTGGTCAAAATTTCCAACAACAGTGAGTGTTCAAGCCTACCGTCGATAATGCTTGCTGTTCGGACTCCCTGAGCCAATGACCTTATACAACAATTTACCTTCGGAATCATCCCTCCAGCAATTTTCCCCTCTCCTATCATTTTCTTTATCCCAGCAATGTCGATTTCTTTAACTAAACTACCTGGATCATTCTTATCTTCTAAAATTCCAGATACATCGGTTAGTAATATCAACTTTTCAGCACCTAATGCGGCTGCCACCTCACCCGCCACCGTGTCTGCATTGATGTTGTACGATTGTCCCTTTTCGTCAGCTGCCACGGAGGCGATGACAGGAATGTGATTATTCTCCACCAAGGCACGGAGAGTAGTGGGGTCCACGCTGGCGACCTCACCAACAAAGCCGAGTTCAGCAGCTCTTGGGGATGGGCGTGCTGTGAAGAGACGCCCGTCCATGCCACACATGCCAACTGCAGTTGCCCCCGCCTTGTTTATAAGAGATACTAGATGTTTGTTGACCTTGCCTACAAGAACCATGGTGACTATCTCCATGGTGGATGCATCCGTAACACGCAGGCCGTTAAGGAAATTGGGTTTAAGGCCAATCCTGTCAAGCCATAAGTTGATTTCAGGACCACCTCCGTGGACGAAAATAGGTCGAATACCCATACAAGAAAGAAGTACAAGGTCGTTGATAACCGATGCTTGAAGAGACTCGGATTTCATGGCAGCTCCACCATACTTGACAACTATAGTTTTCCCTCTGAATTTTTGCAGGTACGGGAGAGACTCTGAGAGAATAGCAACACGACTCTGAGCATGGCTGGAATTGCTGGTCACTGGCTGATGTGGTTCCAACGAAAGAGACGAAACTGTAGTTGATAGAGAACGAGGTGCACGTGCTTTATTAGTAGGAGGACGGGCATTGACGAAAGGTGCACAGAGATTATAGCTGTGGGTTGGGGACTTCAGTGACTTGTTTGAGACGCATAAATTGCTAATTCCAAGACTTTTTGCAGCTATCATTTCTTGGCTTCTTGGGTTGCAAGTGTTCCTCAAGGCTTTAAAGCTACAAGCACGGTGTAATAAATCAAATCGGAATTTGTCGTTAGCACATGTACATAGAGCACTTGTACAGAAGATGCCTTAGTCTAGAGATTAAGACAGATGTATCATGGGTCCATGTTTGAATCCCCTCTCTTCCTCTTATGGAGTATTGCGACTAGGTGTGCGCAGGGGTGGATACAGGTTTGGAAAACTATAAGGACTAAAGTTAGAACTTTATAAAGGGGGATAATTTAGATCAAAATACATTTGTGCCTTTGAAATTACTCCATCATTCAAAAGCGGTAAATAAAACTAGTTACATAGCTAACTAAACTTTAGGCAACGAGGTCTGATGAATTCGAATTGAGCAATTAGATGATCGTAATCAAGGCAGATTTCAATTTTCAGCTAATTTAATACATTAATGATGAGAGAATGCATTTGCTAATCTCATCTGTTTGCAATCCCTTGTCCAGTTTTTGCAGTAAGTTTCCTTCCTAATTACATGATCCCAACTCCAATTGAGTTGCTAGCGAAAAAGTTCAATTCTTTCGGGCATAATTGTACGGAATTACTTTTTCCTAGAAGTACAAAATGCTTGATTAATGTAATCTAATTGGAGAACATCAAGATTTTAAACCAATCATCATCAAAGGAAACACACCAAATATTTCAACCAAAATTCAACCATGCATTACAAAATTAACCCAAATCTTGAAATGTTGGATCATACAGTCATTCATAATCCAACCTATAACTAATCTACCAGAAATGTTCCAATTTGTAACCCTAATTATTAAATTAAATTATATACGGAGTAAAGTAGAATGTTCCAATTTGTAACCCAAAAAAAAAACCCCAATTTAGTACAGTAGAATGTTCCAATTTGTAACTCTAATTATTACAGTAAATTATAGTGAGGGAGTAATGTGTGAAAGAAAGAGAGAAAACAAAATTACCAGTAGAGCGAGCGAGAAGTGGAGGAGGCTAAATTGATTGACGAGTGAGTAGTAACCCTGGGAGTTGGAGTTGGAGTTTAGAGTAGGAAAAGGAAAACAGATTTATTTATTTTTTTTGAAGTGAAGATCAATTTCATTAATAATTAGCCATCCAGCATCTACAAACGATGTCAAATTGAACTGAATACAAATTTGTAAAAAATAAATAAAGAACATCTTTGAGACAAAGATCGTTATTAGAGTAATGCGCTTCTGCATAGCCTTCTATATATCGCTGTTTATTGACAGCGCCTCTCGCGAAGGAATCTATAGATCTGATTAAAAAGTCTTCAAAGGGATGAACTTTCTCTATTTCGACAAATAGTAGACCGAGATCTGACCTCAACTGTATCACCGAACGTAGAAATTTCATTGCTCTGATCATGATCTTGCACATAAATCTTGTACCTCTCCCAAAGAGGGAGCAAACCCACCGAAAACATAGGAGGAGACCCATCAATTGATGGGGGCAAAACCTCCCAGGGAGGAGGCAAGAATTATTCATAATTATCTAAAAACTAAATAAGATTAATAATAATATTGTAATAGAGATTAAAATTTGGGGCTTACCACTACCGAAATTGGTAGATGGCAGCCCCGAACGAAGAATTTTTTCTTTTTCTTTTTTAGGGTTTTTGGGAGGAAGAGTTTTGGGAGGAAGAGTTCTTTTGTATCTTCGATATACTTACTTTGATGATTTCTAATTTATTTATTTACTCTTTATTTATTTAGTAATGAAAAATTAATCGATTCTTTATTTCAAAAGAAAAAAAAAACGATTCTTTGGAATTCAGAGCCAGAGGTTACCAATACCAACAACACAATTGGTATAAATTCTGCTTATCAAATTCGACGGATTTACTATTGAAATAAAAATTGATATAAGGCGATCTCATAATAATATTATAAAGTAGTACGCATTATTTGTAAAATATCTGTGGATACTTTTATTTTATTTATTTATAATTTTAGAAATTTGTGATTGAAATAGGACCCGACCCGACCCGTTTGAGATGCGTAGGATTTTAAAGTTTGATGAAAGAAGTGGAAGGTTCTGGGTTTGCAACGAACTGGAAGAAAGGGAGTGTGCAAGAATGACGGGTAAATTCTTCTTCTTCTTCTTCCTCAACTTTTTTTGTTTTGATTTTAGAACTTATCCAGATTGATATCCATCCATCCATCCTACGATTCATCTTTCTTTGATACCCATACCAATAGTAGCATTTCTGAGTTGTGATGACAACATTCTGTTGTTATTTTGATGAAAGTAAGTGAACCCGGATGGATGTTCTTTATGCTCTGATTCTTCTAAATTGTGTCTCTAATTCAGGTTTGGTGGAATTAATTACGTACCGTATGATTTTATTTGATCACTATCTATCTTGTTGATCAAAGTAATTAACTTGTGGTTTTTACGATACGATGCCAGACTATGTGCAAGAGCAGGAGATGGAAATTGAAGCTCTTGAAGCTATTCTTATGGATGAATTTAAAGGTGTGGTTGGTACCATTACCAATATCCCTAGACCCTAATTATGATTAGGAGCATGTTTTTGGGTGTCGTAGTAATAATTATGTTATGTTATGTTATGTTATGTTTGAAGCAGAGCTTCACCCGGGCGAGAGTGGGCTTAACACTTCTAAGCCATGCTACCAAATCACCATTAATCCTCAGGTATACTCCTACTCCTACCCATTTGCTGGAAGCGGTTCCTAAATCTATATTCATACGGGAGAATATGCAAACGGTTCAATATGTATGTTTGGGAAATCAAATTGCGTCTTTTGGAACTATGCCTGCTTTATGTCGGGTCATTTCGTTCCTTCATCTGGAACGAGAAAGTAATTAGTAGTTTTCACGTCCGTTAATCTTACTTACTCTCCTTTTACAGGACGATGAAGTGGACAACTCATCTATGCCAGGTTTGTTATCTTATTTCCTCATATTCTTGGTAACTAGTTATGAAGTACCGTTTCTCATGATGACACGGAGTAATATATTTTGTACAGTACTAATTTTTGAGATTTCAGAGGTTAATGGTTATTTGCTCCAAGATTTTAATTGAATGTGTGAAAATCACATAATGTCAATATAAGATTTTCTCTCATCGCACTATCTGCTTTCTGCACTCAGAAGTGAGAACTGAGCTGTTTTGATAATTTCTTGCAGTTCAGTTAGCGTTGATTTTCGCGCACACAGAAAATTATCCTGATGAACCTCCATTGCTGAATGTCAGAAGGTCAGTCCTGTCCTGTGCTCAATGTTATATGGACCAGTTTTTTATCAACCTTTTGCCATTTTGGCCGAGTTTAATCATAGGCTTGCTGTCTTAGAGCTATATACCTTTGTCCTTCTATAACTAATTCGGTTATCCGTTTTCTGAGAAATTAAGCTATTCCAATTCATCGTAGTATAATTTGCTTGTGTCAATTTCAGTTTACGTGGAATATCAACCGAAGATCTCAGAATTTTAAAAGAACAGCTTGAACAAGAGGTGCGGTTTTCCACAGTTACCTCTTGTATTGCATTTGATGCTTTCTTTTCTTGATGAAAGGAGTTTAGTCGCATTCTTTATTCATTTTAGTTAGTGTAAGCACATCAGAAGTTTTTTTTTTTGGCAAGTAATTGACTGCTCTCAAGTCTCAACATTAAGTACTTGCCAAAAAGCATCATGCTATAGGCGTGCTCTGCTGAGGGCATTGCCGGCGGTGTGTGTGTTTGTTTGTGGGGAAGCAAACTGCCTCACCAAATTGTGTGTTAGGGAGCTCCTTGTTCAGTTACTGAACCGATACAAGTCGAGAGAAAATGTTCATTACATCTCACCTGAAACAGCCTCTCTGTTTTCAGCGCAAGAAAGCTATGTACATTTAAGTATCTAACCCTCATACCTTGCAATGGGCTGGAAGAGTTGGGTTAATGTTGTAGGACAATAGTCTTTATCAATATTATCTGCTTAATTTCGGAGATGCTGTAATGCTTAATTAATTTCGTTAAATGCTGTAGAGTTGTGGTGAGGTTGAACTTATAAATGATAGTTTACTTTTTTTTGTAACTTTCTTTTGTATTTAATAAAGGCTGCCGATAACCTTGGGATGGCTATGATATACACTTTAGTTTCATCAGCTCAAGAATGGCTGAATGGAAGATTCCGCCAGGACGGTGTGGATGATAACGCGGCAGATGATGATTTAGAAAAAGATGAAGTATGGTGCCTCCTTTTTCTTGTTTCCCGACTCTTGATTCTTCTTGTATGCTTGTGCTCTATGCTTCACTTACGGATTCAAGCACTGATAAGTGATAACAATGGGAATGTGTGATAAACTCAAACAATACGAAAGATTAGATAGCTTGTAACATCAGATAAATAGCCTGCTATGTTGCTCCGACTTGCTGCAAATGTCGGACATGACATAATGTCAAGTGTCTGGTGGGGCTGGTTTCTGAAAAAAAAACATTGTGTTTTGGACTAAATCGAACTGTCGTGTTTATTTTGATCTTTAGGTAATAGTACCACATGGAGAACCGGTTACTGTTGAAACGTTCTTGGCTTGGAGAGAAAGATATGAGGCAGAGATAGCGCTTGAGCGAGCCAAGTGAGTTGCATTTGTTTTAGAATGTCATCATATCTTTTTTTGGCGAGAACTTATGACCTATGTGAAAACATGTGTCATTGACTTGCTCAAGATTAAGATTCACAGTAATATTTGGCCTTTTCAAAGGTTTTTTCCCCTAATGAACGGAACGATCAGTTTCATTACTGTTTATAAATAACAAGTTGGTAATTACGGATACTCTTATAGTGAGTTAATGTTAGCTAATAATAAGGGATAAATGAGGCCTTCTTACAAGAGCAGTAAAAATCGTTAACTGCAATATTATGGTACTCAGTCTTTCTGTTGTTTTAAGAGCACTCTACGGACTAATTTATGTGTTGTTGTTCTTCAGGTTAATGCCAGACTCTGCACTTGCTACTAACAAGGAAAAGAGGCTAACTGGAAGGCAGTGGTTTGAAAGTGGAAGAGCGGTTGCAGCAGCAGTACGTTTCTTCCTTGATGCTAGTCTTCAGTTTCTCATTATTATGTTTGGCAATGGATGGGGGTTGGCTTTATGCACAAATAGACACTGTCGAGTTCATGACTAAGTTGAGTTGAGTGTAAATTTTAGGATTGAAATTCGAGAAATTTTGTGTTCCACAAGGGATCGTATTTTTCCTCCATCTTAGTGAGGTAACAGATACGAAGCTTTAACTTCCAAAGCATTAAATATTGTATGATACTGTTTTGCAGCGAGGGGCACTGACAAGCAAAGATGAATCTGAAGGGGAAGATGAAGAAGACATCGACTTTGATGATGACGACTTTGAAGGTATAATATTCTGAAATTTTTAAAATGATGTTTCACAGAACAGGGATGACCAGTACAAATGCGTGAGTTTTAGCTTTAATTTTCGTGCTAGTCTCTGGCTTGAAGTCTTTAGAAGTTCATACAGTACTATTTAAACTGGTTATGCTCCCTCCAACCCATTTGTCTTGCCACATTTTCTTTTTGGTCTATCCCAAGTTATTTTTTGCCATAGTTTTCTTTGTCAGGAGATGATTATTACATCACTAAATCTTTCCGATTATGATCATAATGTTTATTACGGAGTATAATATGATGTGGTGCTTGTGATGCAACCCAGATGACGAGGACGACATGCTAGAGCATTACTTGGCCGAGAAATCAGAAGATTCATGAATATTGTTCAAGAAACGCAGCATAACGTAGTTGAGTTTAGTGCTTGTCGTCTCTTTCAGTCAGCAATTACAGCGAGGACAGCATACGGGATGTGAATAGCAATCTTGAGCTATTCTGTTCTGCTACCCGCCATTAGCGATAACCAACCAATAAGGCTAAGGTGAAACTTTTGGTTTGTACAAGTAAAACTTTCGCCTGATAACCAGAATCCGGGACCTTAAGGGAGTTCATTCCTCTTCTTGCCCATCTGTGTGCGATCTGTTAGTTACGAGTAACATTTAACAAAGCTGACATAATGTAAATGTTCCGGTGTTTCGTTTCTTACTGTATGTATTTGTACTCCATATATGACTACATAACTCAATTTTTTTTATGGCCAACATGAAAGGAAATTAAAAGCTATAGCGCTTTGCCTTCTTTGGTAAGACACTTTCAGAGCATTACATTAACCCATTTAAGAACTTACTTTAAGAAATTAATACTACAACGATTCTTTGATAACGACTCTTATTTAGCGATTATTATTATCGCGTACTTTTAAGTTGTATTGATCTCGTCATATACTATAGGACGGAAGTTACACATCCATCAGTGACCATACTTGGCCTTATAATCAGACCAAAGCTGATCAACACTCTTCCCCAACAAATCCTGAAAGAACCCATCACTGTAACCATCCCTCATCTTCTTGTTTAACTCCGCCACAAACCCGGTCTTATGTCCATCGCAATAGTCCAAGAACCTAGCTGTCGTGCTATACCCGTAATCCCAACGGGACCCCTCTCCAGGTTGGACCCACCCATTCGCAATATATCCGGCCTTCAACCTCACATAATCAGCAATCCCCTCAATCAACCCGCCTCTCGCTTGTCGGTTACCATTCCATTGCCACACGTGTGTCATTTCGTGGTAAATGACCCCAGTAAATTCTGTTTTTACATCCCCGGAGTAAGCTGCTAGGTACTCAGCAGAAAAATGGGTTTGGTTGTTACTTGTCTCGGCCACGAAACCCGGGGGTAGGCTAGGGGCGATGATTAAGTCGACATGGTCCACGGATTTTCTGTCGGAAGCGTCGGTTTGTTGGAAGGTTTGCCATATGAAGTTAGTGGCAGTGGAAAGGGTTTGTAGTGCGTAAGAGTCGCCTATTTTGTTGGTGAAAACCATGCCACCTTGTGTTGTGGTTGAATTGTTGGTTACAGTATAATCAACTGCTACGATTGTTTTTAATGTTGAAAGCGTGAACAATAAGGTGAAAAATATAAGGTGAAAATGATGGTAGGTATTTTTGGGAGACATTTTATTTTTTTGAATAATTGAACGAATGTGGTGTGTATCCCTTCCCATGCTTGCTTTGGTTTTATAGTAGAAGATTTAGACTATGTTTATCCACAAACCCATCATTTTTCCTCAGATTCGGTCACCTCAGTTTTTCACTCAGTTTTCATTCTTCAAACTCAGATTCAGACTCACTACAAAGCTATACTTTATCCACAGACTCATCTCAGACTTTCTCCTCTCACATACCTTATTTTATAGGAGTATTATTTTTTATTCATTTCACCTTAACTTTTTACCTACCTTATTTTATTTTTTTATTTTTTTATTTATTACATCATCTCACAACTTTCTACCTAACTTTTTTTATTTACCTCAATATCTACGTTTATTTTATAATTCGATTAATTACTCGAATAATTACAAATTAAATAATTAAATACGAATAAATTTATTTCCAAATGGTCATTATTAAAAGTGGCAATCGGGCGGGTGGATCGAATTCGGGTTGGGTTGTCGATAAACCTGGCAAACAAGTCAACCGGGTCGGGTTTGGGTTAGGTGAGTTTCGCTTTGACTTTGGGTCGGGCCAGATCATCTCGGGTTTGCTATTTTCATTTTTTTAGGGATATCGACTCGTTTTTTTATGATAATAATCGGGTCAATTTCGGGTTTACTCGGGTCAATTCAGGTTACGAGTCCACCTAGAATCTTTAGTGGATCGAGTTGGCTTATTAAGGTTGGGTCATTTCAAGTCGAGTCAGTTTTGTCAGGTCTAGTTGTCGGGTCTGGGTCAGATGCGGATCACTTCCGGGTCGAATCGTTGGTTCGGGTCGGTTTGGTCATGTTCAGGTCGAACTAGGTTTTGTTTGGTTTGGTCGGGAATAACAATCAATTCATTATCCGTTTTTATTACTACGTGCAGTATTATTTATCATTTATTATACGAATTTGTTTTTTATCATCTATATACAACTATATCATCTAATACAAATTATTTTAATCATGTTCTTTTATAATGAAATAAAATGAGCTAAAGTAAAATAAGTTGAACTGAACTGAACTGAGCTGAGGCAAATTGAACTAAAGTAATCTGAAATACCAAAAATAATAATAACAAGTTTACTAGTTACAAACAAATTATTAATTATTATTGTAACAAACTAACAACAAATAATAATGTTAATTATTGTATCAAAAATATTAATTGAAGTATTATTATTATATTAATTTTAATTTTAATAAAAATATTATTAATAAAAATATTTTATAATAATAATAATATTTATAACAATAACAATAACAATAGTAATAATAAATAATAATAATAATATTAATATTAATTATTAATAATATTATAATAATAATAATAATATTAATATTAATAATCAATATTAATATTAATATTTAATAGTAATAATATTAATATTAATAAAAACAATATTAATTTTTATTATTATATTAATATTAATTTTTATAAAAATGTCATTAATTTTAATATATAATAAATAATAATAATAATAATAATAATAATAATTAATAATAATAATAATAATAATAATAATAATAATAAATAATAATAATAATAATAATAATAATAATAATAATAATAATAATAACCACTTATTTGAACTGAACTGAACTAAAATGAACGGAACTGAATGAACGAGTCTGAGGATGAGTCTTTGAAATCCAAGACTCAACTTCAGACTTATCTAAGTCTCAGACCGTCTCAACCACTTTAACCAGGTATGAGTCTCAGACTCAAAGAATCTGAGACTCAGACTTTTGTTCAGACTCAACTTCAGACCCCTTTAATCTTTCATCCGTCTGAGCCTCAGACTCGTACCAACCAAATTATCCAGGTATGAGTCTCAGACTAAACAAATCTGAGTCTCAGACTCTTACTCAGATTCATACTCATACTCAGACTTCCTTTAAACTTAGCCTTAGGGTGTAATAATGTAACTCCTGGTAAGTTGGTATTTTGTTGACTGAGTCTCAATTTGAATTGTCAAAGTCTTTGTTAGCTGGTCTCTTCATTACTTACTGTGAGTGTGAGTGTGAGTGTGAGTGACTGAGTGAGGTGAACAAATTGTCGGAAAAGAAACGACTATTGTAAGATTGTGACATATGAATGGATAGATGGTTGTTTGATGTTGGAAAGTGGGATGAAATTCAATGTTAGCTGCTGGATAACACTCTATCTGATACAATGACGAAGCTAAGTGAAGCACAGCACAAGCTGAGCAATCTTCTTCAAATTTTCATACGCATTTTAAAAAAGACTTTTTTTTTTGTCAAGGGGTACAACTGTCTCCCGATCACATACCAAAAAGAGCATATGAAGCTAAATCATGTGCAACGGTATTAAGTGACCTAGGAATAAAAATGAAGGCTAAACAATGAAAAGATGCAGATTCATATAAAATGTCCTTAACAATGGCATCAACCTCATAGTGGATCTTCTCTGTTCCTGTTAGCTGTCAAACAAGATGTAGGCAGTCTGTTTTCACCCTTACGTGAAGAAGCCCCTTTGATCTTGCATCTCTAACGGTTCCTAGAATCGCCCGAACCTCTGCTTGAAGAGGAGATTCCACGCCGCCCATCCTATAACAACTTTATTAACAGATTTCCAGCTTGCGTCCACCTGATAGGTAATAAGCTCATCTCCACTGCAAATATTTGCTTTTAAAAAAGACTTTATTAGTTGATACTCCATATATGATTCGTGCTTTCACCCTATCTTCACTTTATTATATCAGCAGCTCGTATCTCACATAGTTATAACATACCGAGTATAATCTAGTACTCCGCATATACTTTGTTTAAATCTCATAACCAAAATCAATTAATCATACAGAGTATAAAATAGACTTTATTAGTATATACTTTGTATATAACTGATAAATCGATATTTATAAATATTTTTACCCCTTTTATATTATTATTATTATATTGTCGTCTTTCATATTATTTGAGCTAATAACGTATTTTTATGACTTAACGAGTTAATATATACGTTAATAATATTTATATGCTAAATTAAGTTTTATTAACTATTTTTAAATTATTTAGAATAACCCACTTAATTTAAAGGTCAAATAATACATACTCCGTATATTCACGTTTATATGGTGTAGGTCTATCTTAAGACGACGATATCTCACTCATACGATATCGGAATCAAGTGATTCAAGATGCGTTGGAAAGTTAAGGTCGAGACCTACAAGTTTATAGAAGAGAGAAACATCAAATTCAGTCATCTACTAGGTCGAAATCGATATATAAGGCAGCAGGCCAGCAAATACAAAATAAAAAAAAAGGTTTTGAAGCAAGAGCAACCAGATGCTTCGTATAAATGAAGAACTAAAATAAGGCAAGAGTTTTATTTAGGTAAGAAAAACAATAAAAAAAAACCAAAAAAATAAGAATTAAAGGAAAGAGGAGGAACCAAAAGAATATAAGAAGAGGAAGGTAAATTGCCACCGATTTGTTAGGTAGCGACTAATTTCGAAAAAAAGTCTCTCTAGGTTTTCTATGAGAGTTTCCGTCTAGGGTTCCTAGGTTTTTCTTGGTCTCAAAGTTTTCTCCCTACCTTTCGCGGTGGGACTAGGGTTTCCTCGATCTACTTCTGTCTCTGCTTTTTTGTATGCTTTTTCCTAAGGCGACATGGACAACGCACATAGCAGCGGCAGCACGAAAGGAAAGGAAAAAGTCGGCGACGAGGGGGCTTTCGTCTGGGATGGGGATGAGGGTTCAACGACAAAGAAAGAGGAGTTTCTCTTAGTTGGAAAGATCTGGACGACGAAAACGGTGAATATTAAGGCGGCGATCGACACCATGACAAGGCTTTGGAATACTAAAGGTACGGTTACTGGTAATATTATCGATGTTAAGGAGAGTATCTTTGTTTTCCGTTTCGATTCTGAGTATGATAAAACGAAAGTGGTAGACGGGCAACCGTGGCATTTTGATAAATTTATCTGGTGCTTTAACGATCCTTTAGACGAGGGACGATTGACGGACACTCCCCTTTTTCATGTACCTTTATGGATGCGTGTCTACGACTTGCCGATTAGGGGTCGCTCGAATGAGGAGAACCTAAGGCAGTTAGGCAACCAGGTCGGTATGTTTGTGGAGGCCGATGGAGCAAGTTTTTCCGCGATCGAAAGGGCTGTGAGGATAAGAATTCTTCATGATGTCAGGCTGCCCCTCCGTGACACGGTGGGAATCCAAATGAGGAGTGGTAAGCTTGTGCATTTCGATGTTAAGTACGAGAAACTACCCACTTTCTGCTATGGATGTGGGTTTCTAGGGCATGGGGAAAGGGATTGTGAAGGAGGACCTTATGAAGATGGTACCCTTCCTTTTAGTGAGCGGTTACGAGCTTCGCCTTGGAAACCGACCAGAGCCGGGGATGAGAGTAGGATAGGAAGAGGTCGTGCTTTACGGGGGAAATTTGATGAGGAGTATAGGAGGAAGGAGGAGATGGCCGTGGCAAATCTCATTGACCTATTGTCGAGAATTGTTGTTAAACCTCCCCCGGTTGCCTCGTCGGAGAAGGGGGTGAGGGCTGGGAGGCTTGATAATAATGATGCATCGAAGGAGAAGCAGACCAATGTAGCCTTGACGCCTCGGGGTAATCCAGGTGGGGGCCTGGACGTACATGGGGGACGAGAGAAAACTAGTGAGGCGATGTTGGTTGATAGGGAGGAAGACATTATTTCTACTACTGGAGAGATGACGAGCCTTCAGAACCCTGAGGGGATCAGAGATGTACCCAAGAATGTTACGACGTCGAGTACAGCTAGCCCTAACACTGCGGGGGAGTATGTTCGACGGGATAAGCCCTTTATTGCTGTTCGACAGTACAAGGGGGCTCTAGGGTCTGCCTCCGAACCCTCTGTGAACATCAATAACGTGGGTAAGGGAAGGAAGAGAGACAAAGACGTGGAGGGAGACCACGACAATAGTTTGGAGGAAATGCACAAACGCAAGGTGGGAAAAAATACCGAGAATATGGTGCTGGACGTCAACCAGAAAGTAGCGGAGACTGCTGTTGAGCAGTCCCGCGAAGAGCAATGAAAATTTTGAGCTGGAACTGTCAGGGGCTGGGCAATCCCCTGACGGTTAGTGCCCTCCAGGATAGGTGTTGGAGGGAAGGCCCGAACATCATTTTTGTCATGGAAACGATGCTTAAGGCGAGTGAGTTAGAGAAAGTTAAATTTAAATGTGGTTTTAATAAAGGTGTTTGTGTAAATAGTAATGGTCGATTGGGTGGGATAGGGCTTTGGTGGCGAAACGTAGATGCTGAGCTTGTTACGTATGACAGTCGGCATGTGTGTATAAGGGTTCGAGACGAGGAGCAGGGGGTTAGTTGGGAGGCAATTGGAGTTTATGGGTGGGCCCGTGCGTCTGAGAAATTTAAAACTTGGAATCTCCTCCGACGACTTTGTCATGACTTGGACTCCCCGAGGATTATCTTTGGAGATTTTAATGAGATTTTGTGTTCAAATGAAAAAGAGGGAGGTGCGGTGAGAGGAGATCGTGAAATGGACGCATTTCGGGAAGCTTTATCTGTGGCTGACCTCCACGATTTGGGTTTCGAGGGTAATGCGTTTACCTGGCAGAGAGGTCGCGTAGTGGGACGTGTGATACGGGAAAGGCTTGACCGTGGGGTGGCGAACACAACGTGGAAAAGCTTTTATATGGAGACGAGGGTGTGGCATCTTCCTATCTATGCCTCTGATCATGCCCCAATTGTGATTGACACCAAAGGGAGAATTCAGTGGGTTGGACGAAAAAGACGCTTTCGCTTTGAAGCTTTTTGGTTGTCTGACCCGGAATGTCGAGAAGTGGTGAGAAGGGCGTGGAATGCGGTAAGGACTGGTCGTATCGAAAATAAGATCCAGGAGTGCGCGCGTGACCTAGGAGGGTGGGCCAAACAGACTTTCGGGAACCTGAAAAAGAAGATACGGGAGCGGGAGAGTGACCTCGAACGTTGGCAGAAGAGGGATCCTTCTGCGGATATGCTCGATGCTTGCTCTCGAATTGTCCAGGAGCTGAATACTTTACATCGACAATATGAGACATTTTGGTATGCCCGAGCTCGGAAGAATGAACTGCGAGATGGGGATAAAAATACGAAGTATTTTCACCATAAAGCAAACCAAAGGAGGAAATGTAATGAAATTCGAGGATTGGAAGATACTGATGGTATTTGGCGAACTGGCAAGGAGGAGATTTCTCATATCACTACCTCGTTTTTCGGAGAGCTCTTTCAAGCGCAAGGTGTTACCGATATTGATGAGATTCTGGGAGCTGTTCCAACTCGTATCTCGGAGGAGATGAATATCTCGCTTACCAAGCCTGTAGAAGATGAAGAGGTACGTCGAGCTCTTTTTGATATGCACCCAAACAAAGCCCCGGGCCCCGATGGAATGCATGCCTTGTTTTATCAGAAACATTGGGAGATCGTGGGTCCGGATATTTGTTCTTTTATTCGACTCTGGTGGGAAAGGGGAGGTGATCTGGGCTCTATTAACGAGACCTCCGTAGTGCTTATTCCTAAGAAGTCGGGGCCTCGAAGTCTGTCAGAGTATCGGCTTATTAGCCTGTGTAATGTTCTATACAAAATAATTTCGAAGACACTTGCGAATAGACTTAAGCCGATAATGAACGAGATTATTACAGAGGAGCAGAGCGCCTTTACACCCGGACGCCTTATTACTGATAATGCGCTTGTTGCATTTGAAGTATTCCATGCTATGAAGAGGGGCGGGGAGGGAAGACATGGTAATATAGCTTTAAAGCTCGATATGAGTAAGGCCTACGATCGGGTGGAATGGGAATTTCTGGAGAGAATGATGCGGGCGATGGGTTTTTCGGAAGTTTGGATCAGGCGTGTAATGGGGTGTATTGGGTCGGTTTCGCATGCATTCGTGATTAATGGTGAGCTGACTGGTCGAGTTTTCCCGAGTCGTGGCCTGCGGCAGGGTGACCCGATTTCCCCGTACCTTTTTCTGGTATGTGCCGATGCTTTTTCCTATCTCATTAGACGTGCGGTTCAGGCTAAACAACTGCATGGGGCTCGAATTTGTCGTGGGGCACCGGTTATTTCTCACCTCTTTTTTGCAGATGACAGTATTCTTTTTACTAGAGCGACCGTGGAAGAATGCTCGGTGATAGCTAATTTAATTAGCCAGTATGAGAGAGCCTCGGGACAGAAAATAAACTATTCCAAGTCAGAGGTCGTCTTTAGTAAAAAAGTCTTAAGTCATGTGCGAGAATCGATGAAGAATATTATGGGAGTTCGCGAGGTGAATCGGCATGAGAAGTATCTCGGTCTACCTACTATCATCAGGAGGTCTAAGAAGGTCATTTTTATGGGGTTGAAGGACCGAGTGTAGAAAAAATTCATGGGTGGAAGGAAAAACTTTTGTCCAAACCAGGGAAAGAAATTTTGATCAAGGCGGTAGCCCAAGCTATTCCCACGTTTATGATGAGTATTTTCTCTATACCGGAAGGAGTTATTGAAGAATTGCATCGCACTATGGCCCGGTTTTGGTGGGGTTCGACGGAGGGGAAGAAGAAACTCCATTGGTTCTCATGGGAAATATTATGCAGGGCTAAGGGGGACGGTGGACTAGGCTTTCGAGACTTGAGTGTTTTCAACCATGCTATGCTAGCGAAGCAGGTATGGCGTTTGCTTACGGTCCCGACCTCTCTCGCGGCGCGTGTCCTAAAGGCAAAATATTACAAAAATTCCTCGGTTCTGGAGGCTAGGAGGGGATATGACCCGAGTTACTGCTGGAGAAGTATCTGGGGAGCGAAATCTCTGCTGCTAGACGGGCTGAAATGGCGTGTTGGGAATGGGTCCAATATTAATGTTTGGGCTGATGCTTGGCTACCGGGACAATCTGCGGGTCGTGTTCCTACTCCGAATTTAGAAGCAGATGCTGGTATGTTTGTCGCGGAGTTAATTGATCAGGAGGCTCGAGATTGGAATATTGAACGGCTCCGGGAGGTTCTGGTTGATAATGATGTGAGTGCTGTACTTGAACTCCCCCTCCGCCTGAATGATAGTACAGACGAGATGTTTTGGTGGCCAACTAAAGACGGGGTTTTCACTGTCCGCTCAGCCTACCAACTCGGGACGAGATGTGTGGGTGGAGGGCAGAATCTTTACAGCTCCTTTTGGAAGTTGTTGTGGCAACTCAAAATTCCTCCTAAGCTTGCACATTTCACATGGCGGGCTTGTTCGGGCTCGTTGGCTGTTAGGGAAAGATTGTTTGCTCGACATTGTGTGGACTCTCCGACCTGTAGCCTGTGCAATGTCGCGGTCGAGATGGTATCTCATGCGCTGTTTGGGTGTTCTGTTACGCGGAGTGTTTGGACGGAATCGGGGTTCGAAGCTTCACTTGACCTCTTTGACTCTGATAGTAGTCTGGTTACCAGGCTCTAGGAAGTTTTTGATGAGCTCGATTCTGAAGCAAGGATCCACTTTCTTTCGTTAGCTTGGTCGGCGTGGTCGGTACGAAACTTTCTTATCTTTGACGAGGACCCAAAACCCCCGTTGATAATCACGAGAGGCCTGTCTTCGCTCGTGAGGGATTATGCTCTGTATCAAGCGGAGGTGACGTGTCATCAGGTACAGCCACGAGGGGTTGGAGGGAGGAATTGGCAGAGACCGACCCATGGTGCTGTAAAGGTCAATGTCGATGCTGCTATCATTTCCGAAGATGAGGTTGGACTGGGTTTTGTTATTCGAGATGGAGATGGGATTGTTCTCCGTGCTGGGTCCCGACGAGTTAGAGCGAGATGGTCACCAGAAATAGCAGAAGCTAAAGCTGCTTGCTTCGGTTTGGTGGAGGCACGGGAGGGGAGATACGACAATATTATTCTCGAAAGTGACTCTTATAATGTTATTCAACAGGTGAGGAATCGAGCTATGTGGCGAAGTCCACTTGGAGGCTGCCTTGATGATATTGTCTTTCTTCTTGACCGTTTTTCTTTAGCTCGATGTATGCATATTAAACGTAGCGGAAATACTGTGGCCCACTGATTGGCTCGATTCTGTAACCAAGTGGGTACCGAACTTGTTTTTGACTCTTTCTTTCCGCCAACTTTAACCGAGTTGGTGGAGGTTGATTTAATATAATATGCTACGCTTTGCCTCAAAAAAAAAAATAAGAGGAAGGTTAGAAGGGAAGAAAGAGGAAGACACGCATAAGAAAAGAAAAAAAAAAGAAAGGAAGAGAGAGAGAAGAAGGGCATCAGCCAGACAGAAGCCGCGCGCCAAAGACGGACCACGGAGAAGACGGATTGACTCCGTCTTAATCCAATTTCATCCCGATTTTTATGAGTTTTTCTAATCTTTATCTTATTTTTACTATTATTATGTTTACTTTAGAGTAATTTTTAATTGGAGCATGTAATTGACTATTGATGTTAGGGTTTATGAGATTATGATATTGTTTTGATTGATTAATTACTTTGTTGGATATTTATATAAGATTCGTTATTTGACTATCTAATTCGTTTTTATTAATTTTGTTTGGCCAACTTAATTGTATTCAGGAATCGATCGTTGAATTAATAGTAATTTTGGTTAGTTTGCAGCGTTCTGGTCTAATCTTAATTGCTAGAATCTTGTGTAATAGTTGAGTTAAATATAATTGCAGCGTTCTGGTTATATTTTATTCAACTGCTTAGTGATCTTAAAGCAACTTAATTTATTTGATTCATGCGTTCATGGTTAATTTAATAGATTGGTTAGGATTAAACTTGCGTTCGTTCACGGGGTTTAACGAGTCAGAAAGATAAAATTGGTAATTTACTTGCGTTCAAGGATTAACCGATTAACTAATCTATCCGATAATTAATTAAGAGAATCGATGATTTTACCCGACATCTATAGAAAATTACATATCTCCTATTTATTCATTATAAGAACTTTCTACTTGTTTATTGCGATTATTAGTAGTATTTCGTTTTATTTATTTAATTTTAGTTAGTTTAGTATAGAATCAACCCAAACAAACCCCTCATTATTCTATTTATACTTATATAACTATATAAATACTATTAAATTAATCTAAGATAGTATCATTAGTCCCTGTGGGTTCGACTCTTACTTGCCCTGCTACTAGTTAGTTAGAGTCTTGTAAGTGAATTATAAATTTAATTTTGACTGCGATTACGACACTGTAGACACCCGCATTTTGACTGCCAGGTGTCTATGGCAGTTTCCAAAAATCACCCGATGATGATCGGACGCTAACATGTTTCTACGCGCTCGGATACGGGCTCAAATCCATTAATCGCTGGCTAACACACTTACAGAGTGCAAATCTCACAAAATCAACCTTAAATCCAGGCCCAGTGGATCATTCCGAGTCAAACAAGACTAATTTGGGCCAAAACCGACACCGGAAATAAAACCGACTTTTCACGATTGGGTCAACCCCGGTCAAAGGCACTTCCGAGACACACAAAACAACCCATCAATCATCAAAAGTCCAAATCAAACATCAAAACCCATCAAAGTCAAGGTCCAACAAAGACCCGCGCGACCCATCTAGGCCACTCGATCGAGTGACCTATCCACTCGATCGAGTGGGCCTGCTTTGAGCCCGGCGGCTAGCGTAACGGGCCACTCGACCGAGTTGGCTACCTACTCGATCGAGTGCCCTAACCCGGGTGCCCTAATTTTTTTTTCTATATAAGCAACCCCCCATGCACACAATTGAGGGGCTTAACAACATCTTTACATCATCTTTTTACAACCCTAGCAAGTTACACAACCCTAATCTTACGCATCTACAAGAACCCTAGACAAACCCTAGGAATTCGACATTAGCAAACCCTAAAACCTAGTTTTAGGAATCCAACCCAAGCCACCACAACTTAACCTCCATACACCTCGAAGACTCCCGTGCCATAGCCACGTTTACGAGCCTTAGTCCGAGACAGAAACATGTAGGTTGAGGGTGACAAACCTCCTTCTTCTTTCTCTTCTCTTTTCTTCGTTTTTTTTTCATTTATATTATTATTATTATTATTATTATTATTACGGTATTATTATTATTATTACGGTATTATTATTATTATTATTATTATTATTACTATTATTATTATTATTATTATTATTATTACGGTATTATTATTATTATTATTATTATTATTATTATTATTACGTTATTATCTTTATTATTATTATTATTATTAGTACTATTATTGTTATTATTATTTACCTCGTTATCATTATTGCATCATAACATCGATAATATTGTTAGCATCAAAACCTTAAAATACTTATCGATTTGTGTCGAATAAGAGGGATATCGGAATAAGGAAACCCGAATATACAAGTGTACTGCACACAGCGTTGTCAGTCGCTTATTCCGATACCCCGATTATTTGATTATTGAGATGAGTTAACTTAAACATTAATTCATTATTATTTCTCGTTATCATCATCCATCTTACATCCATCAATTTTCAAATCAATTTTAATAAGGGTCGAAACCCGTTGACACGGATCCGACATCACGATCTCTAGGGATTTATCGATGTCGGAGAAGTCGAGGGAATCAAGTTCTTTTATTATTTAATCAAAGAGTCAATCTTTCTAAATCGCATTAAATCAACTTAGGGCAATTTTCGTTGATGCTAAATAAGTGTCAAAACAATTCTTTGGAATTATAACATTATTAACGCGGAGAGAATTTAATCACATCTCAATAATCAATTTAAAACGATTTTCGACATAAAACACGATTTTACAAACGAATCTTAATTCGTACAGAGGGCACTCGACCGAGTGCCTAGCCCACTCGGTCGAGTGGCACCTCAAAATCAAGTCAGTATGCTAATCACGATCACCACTCGATCGAGTCTCACAGTGACTCGGTCGAGTGGCTATGTACTCGACCGAGTTGGTCAATAACTCGGCCGAGTACGGTCTTTGGCACAAAACAGAATCAATTTTTTAGGGTCCACTCGATCGAGTCCATCGACCACTCGATCGAGTGACCTCATAACCACTCAAATTACGAGTCTTACATTGTTCTATTTTCAAAACCCGATAGTATTTCTCGACTTAGGTCAACACGTGCATAATTAATCACATGTATACTATCTCTTCAAATCATGCATCCTCATATTTGCATCTTTTCAATTCAATTCAATATTTGCAAACCGTTATTATTCGTTATATCGCTATATCGTTACTAACGCGTTTTCTGTTTCTTTTGTCAATTTAATTATTATTCGTTTATTGTACTAAATGAACCCGCATGCTAAAATACAACTTTGACGTTAATTTTAGTTGCATTAAATTGACTTAGAAACCCGTTTCAATTTCATTCGCATGTTTAGGGAAAATAAATCTTTGCATATCATTTTCCTGTTTTACTAGCACGCGTATTAGAAAGTCATTCGAGTTCTTAGTAGAGGCCGCTAATGTGAGGGCGGGGTTGGGTGTCCTTTGTGGGCTTCCCAACACGTACCCTCACCCCTTACTCAGAACCTCGGTTTCCGGATGCCCGAAACCGTTGGCGCACGAGAGTCATTCAATATACGATTAACCGCTCAAGTCGGCATCTATATCGATATGCAAAGGGACGAGCCCAATAAACTCTGCCATCGGAAATGAGCCGTATTTTGTATACGGCCCACTACGACATAGAGTGGGCTCGAACGGTTCCGAATAACCATAAAATTCGGTGGCGACTCCACATAGACCTAAATTTCAATTCGATCCTTCTCATATGGAGATTCATTCGCCTACCCAAACCCGCGCGTGGCCGCGTCGGGGTGGACCTATGTCATGTCCACAATTTGGCGACTCCGCTAGGGATTAACTGATGCGTGACTTACCATCGGCATCCTCAGGGTGAGACTCGAATAGAAATCGTTTGACAAATACAATACGCGTGTTAGTTCTACGGTTCATGCATAACCCATATTTTCCCGGGCCGGTACTCGCGACCGACGTCCCACTATACCGTCAATGTACTCCAATATGGATATGTTGAAAGGTGTCCATAGTCGATTCGAGTGGGTTTCGCGGCATGTTCTAAGATCAACTCGACTTAGGAAGTGCGTCCCGATCAACGTCTAGAGTCTAGACTATGTACACTGGTATAAACCCTCTATAGACCGACCGAGACTTAGTGTAGAGCATACATGGCGTCGTTATAATGCTTGTGTGACTACGTGCTACTTGGTTTCCGAGTCGTTTTCAAAAACCGTCAATTTTTCAAAATTGCATCTTCTTTCAAACTATCTAATTTCAAAACCCGGGACACATACCGAATTTAGGACTTATGATTTTACTCAAAATAGCCTATTTTCTAGACGGTATGCTGCCAATTCAAAACTCGAAAATACTTTCGAACTTTCAAAACTAGTGGCCTAATAACTTTTCGTCTTTTTCGGAAATTGGGTCCTCAAACCGAGTTTACTCGGTCTATTTTTCAAAAACAAAACATCAATTTTCAAAACCTTCCTCTTCTAGGACCTCCCGTATTTAGCAGTGTCGGGTCGTGTTTTAAGTTGTCAAGGTCCGTAGCGTCGAAACTCTGTCGATCTTACATCACGAGTTTCTTCCTCTTCCTAGTCCGCCTTATTAGACTAAGGCAAGGCCCACCTACGTAGGACAAACCCCTACAAGGAGGGCCCGTCAACACGATCGAGTCTAAAGTCTGGGGATGTCTCACGTGAACCTTCCTTCGAACAGGACTAGGCCCACCCGCCGAATCCTAAGGAAGGCCCACATTTCACAAGTCGCCCGTCTAGGTGTCTTTTCCGAGTCATTTTCCTCTTTTAGTCTTGTTCGGGATGTAATTTCTACTTCGGGATTTTGGGCTAGTTTCTAATTACGTGGTGTTCTTACAGACAGGCCACCCGTAACCCGACACCAACGCAAGATGGACGAGTTGAAGGACGCACTAGCTAAGCTCGAGAGTCAACTAACCTCCATCCAGACTAACCAAGCAGCGATAGTCACCCGCCTAAGTGCCGTGGAAAAAGCGGCCCCAGTCGAAGGAGCTGAGCCCAATGGGCCTATGGCCGAATTGGTCAGTATCGTTCGTAGGCTCGAGGAACAAGTTCATCTATCAACGAACAACTCGATCCACACCGAGAATGCTCGTATTTATTCGCCTTTGGATAACGAGCTACCTGCTAACCTCAACTTAACGGAACTTCCTATGTTTGAGGGTACTGAAGACCCGGTCCATCACATCCGGGCTTTCAAAGACTTCATGGCAGTCAAGGGGGTGAAGTCGACAATGTTCAAGCACCTATTCCCCTCCTCTCTGGAGAAACACCCCAAGGCCTGGTTCTACAGGCTCGACCCCAAGAAATACAAGACTTGGGACGATGTGGCGACCGAGTTTGCTCGGAATTACGCCGATAACACTGAAATCCAGACTACAATGCGTACTCTGGAGGTAATGGCCCAGGAGCCCAAAGAAGGGTTCACAAAATATCTGCAACGATGGAGGACCGAAAGTGTGAAGCTGGTCGACAAGCCCGGCGAAAAGGCCCTAGTAGAAGCCTTCGTCAAGAATCTACTTCCATCCTACCGGGTCCATCTCCGGTATGCTATTATCCCAAACTTTGCTGTCCTTACTGAAATGGGCACAAGGATCGAAGATGATTTGAGGTTGGAGAGCCTGACCAAGGTCTCTACCAAGGGCTATCAAGGGGCTAGTTCATCCATAAACAAGCCCACACCTGCAGCTGCAGCCCACAGCATCTTTGATGAGGTAAATCTACTCGACACCTCATCCAAAAAGAATACACCGAATCGGGTATTCACAGATATAGGGACTACCTATACTTATGCCTTACAAAGGCTATCTTTAAAGGGCCTGATTCAACCAATAGGCCCAACTCCAGAGCTTCCAGCAGAGAAGAGGCCCAAGTATTACAATGCTCAAGCCTACTGTCAGTATCACCGGAGCAACGGACATGATACTGAAAAATGTTGGAAGTTAAAGCATTTAATCCAAGATCTTATTGAGAGCGGGAAAATCCCATTGCCCGGAGACAAGCCGAGCAACAAAGACAACCCGTTCAGTGCTCACACAATATTCACGGGGGAGGTAATCGATTGTTCTCACCTCATTTCTCCTTTTATCCCACAAATTAATGGGATATGGTTCGATGACGAGGACGACGTATACCTAGCCAAAGGGGAGGCTGTCCCTATTACCCTCGAAGAAGTGCGAAAAGCCAAATCCAAGGCTCTAGCCACCAACCACCTCGCCGCTATGGGGCGCGCCACCTCTACATCCGTCACTGAACCTGCCAGGACGGAGCCAACCCCCGAGGAACCAAGCAGTGACACGGCCTTGGTCCAACAAATGAAAAGGGTTCGAGCTGATCTAACTATATGGCAACTACTGGTTAGCTCGCAGGCTCATCGAGAAGCACTGACTAAGGCTCTCGATGAAATCAAGGTCGACTCAGAAGCTACCCCCGCTGAAATGGTAGCCACCATCATGCCCTACCTTAAGGGCAAATCCAAAGAAGAAGGCCCACTCATAACCTTCTCTGAAGCTGATCTACCTCCATTTGGGCCCAACCACAACCTGGCCCTATACATCACGGTCATCTGCAAGGGTAAGTACCTTCCGATGACCCTTATCGACGATGGATCAGCCATGAACGTCCTACCCCTAAGGACCGCAAGGGCCCTCGGCATCACTGATGCCGACTATCTCCCGACGGCACAAACTATCCAGGCTTTCGATGGAAGCCCAAAACCAGTCGCCGGGGCCGTTAAACTGAAGATCATAACGGGCCCAATCGAAAAGGAGCTAGAATTCCAGGTGATAGATGTCACCTCATCATTCAACCTCCTGCTAGGAAGGCCTTGGATTCACACAGTCAAGGCCGTGACATCTACCCTCCATCGCAAAGTCAAGATGCCACTTCAAGATGGTATCATAACACTGGAGGCAACACCGATGACCGTGGCTAGCTGCAACGCCACAAACCGGGCCGAACCACGAGGTTTCGATTTCGTGGGAATGATTGAAGAAGAATATCTTTTCAAGCCCTACTTCGCCCCTAGCATCGACACGATGCTACAAAATCTGGGTTACCTACCCGGAGCTACCTCAAGACCATATCTTCCGGCGGGGAAGATCATCGAGGTCCTAGACAACGCAGAGTCCCGACTCGGATTGGGATATACTATAAGCTCGGAGAATGTGGGCCGGGCCTCTGCAATCAAATTTGTCACTCCAGTTTTCGGAGCCATCCAAGTGGGCCTCTACCGACCCACCATCACATATCCCGAGACCAAAACGGCTCGGGAATGCAACTACATCCCCGACGACATATTCACCGTTATCCAGGATGAGTCCGGGAAAAGGGAGAGCGACTCCAAGCCCGTGCTGGGGCTCTTATTTGGAGAAGACAAGACCCTCCCTGCTCCGAAAGATGACTTGGTCAACTTGATCCTCCGCAGCGATCGGTTCGACCCAACCAAGCTCATTACCGAGGTCGGCGCCAACACCAAGACAAGGGCTTGGAGGAAAACTATAAAATGGACCGACAGTCAAGGACGGGTCTACAAGCTAACCGCCGGCGAAAGAGACATGCCGGATACCGAGTCTGAGTCCGAGTCAGAGTCAGAGTCGGAGTCTGAGTCCAGGTTTAGAGGGTCCGGTACTGGAGTCGAGTTTGTAATCCCTCTTCCCTTAGCCACCGAGGTCTCGGGGTCTGTCCCAAGACCTCTCCCTATCCCGCCACTGACCAACGATCAGATGGCCGCTCTATTCGAGCTATTTTCAAAATTCACTATTAATAATAATAACGAACACCGTTCTGCTTACGACTTGTCTTATTTCCAAAATTTTCTCAATTTCAAAAATTTTATATGCAATGACATTGAGAAACCCGACGAACAGGTACCTCTACCACAGCATCTGGTCGAGCAGCTCGAGCAAAGGGAATCCCGAGATCCGGTAATCGTAGAAACCGAGTCCATCAACGTGGGAACCACTTTAGAGCCCCAGATGCTTAAGTTGGGCCAATCTTTAGATCCAGAGGAGAGACAACAGTTCACGGACCTCCTCCTAGAATTTAAAGACGTCTTTGCATGGTCCTACAAGGACATGCCGGGAATAGATCGAGAAATAGCTGAACACCGAATACCCATCAAAGATGGGTGCAAACCGGTAAAGCAGAAGCTTAGAAGAATGAAGCCCGAATGGTCTCTTAAAGTCAAAGAAGAGGTCGATAAACAATTCAAAGCAGGCTTTATACAAGTGTCTGAATATCCAGACTGGGTTGCAAACATCGTGCCGGTACCCAAGAAGGACGACAAGGTGCGGGTATGCGTAGACTTCCGGGACCTAAACAAGGCCAGCCCAAAAGATGATTTTCCGTTACCACACATCGACATTTTGGTGGATAATACGGCCGACCATGCCCTTCTATCATTCATGGACGGGTATGCCGGATACAATCAAATTAAAATGGCAGAAGAGGATATGAGTAAGACTACCTTCATCACACCTTGGGGTACTTACTGTTACACTGTCATGCCATTTGGGCTTATCAATGCTGGAGCCACTTATCAACGGACCGCCACCACCTTATTACACGACATGATGCATAAGGAGGTGGAGGTCTATGTGGACGATATGATCGTTAAGTCTAAAGACCGAAGCGGGCACATCACGGCCCTAAGAAAGTTCTTTACCAGACTGCGAAAATACAACATGAGACTAAACCCACAAAAATGCAGTTTACGGGTAACGTCAGGCAAATTACTGGGCCATATCGTTAGCCAACGCGGCATCGAGGTCGACCTAGCTAAAATTTAAGCCATCACCGAGATGCAGCCACCCAAGACCGAAAAGAAAATAAGAGGGTTTCTCGGGAAAGTCCAGTATATCAGCCGGTTCATTTCAAAGCTAACCATGGTATGTGAATCCATTTTCAAGAAACTGAAGATCGGGGAACGGGTGCTATGGGACGACAAATGTCAAGCGGCTTTTGACAAAATCAAGGAGATTCTGTCTGCTCCGCCGGTATTAATGCCGCCTCAACACGGTTTGTCTTTGTCGTTATATCTAACAACAACCGAGACAGCCATGGGGGCTATGCTGGCCCAGACAGTCGATTCAGAAGAACGGGCTATTTACTACATCAGTAAAAAGTTCCTTGAGTACCAATGCAACTACACCATGCTCGAGAAAACGTGTCTAGCCTTGGTTTGGGCCACTAAAAAGCTCAGACATTACATGCTCAGTCACGAGGTACATGTATTATCCAAAATGGATCCTATCAAGTACTTATTCGAGAAGCCCATCCTCAATGGCAGGATGTCAAGATGGACTTTAATGTTATCCGAGTTCGACCTCAAATTTGTACCATTAAAAGCCATCAAAGGCCGGGTAGTTGCCGAGTTCCTCGCTGACAGCCCAATATCCGAAGAAGGCCACACTGACACATGGGCCTTTCCTGATGAAGACATATTCCATACCGATACTGAGACATGGGATCTGTATTTCGATGGAGCATCCAACTTCCGAGAATTCGGGGTCGGAATTTTATTAATCTCACCCCGAGGGGAACACACTCCCTTATCCATCAAATTGGACTTTGACGTGACCAACAACGCAGCCGAATACGAAGCGTGCATTCACGGGTTGCAAGCCGCCGCTGATTTAGGGGTAACAAACCTCCGGGTCCACGGCGATTCATCATTGGTCATCAATCAAGCACTCCAAAAATGGAAAACTCGGAACGCCAATCTCGTGGCTTACCAAGCGCGAGTACGGGTTCTAGAAAAACAATTCCAGAAAGTCGAGTATATTTACCTACCCCGAGAGGAAAATCAGTTTGCAGATGCACTTTCCAAATTAGCATCTTTACTGAACATCCCGGATCACCTGACAAGCATGCCAATCTGTGTTGAAAGGCGGTCAGAGCCGGCCTACGTCCATGCCATTCAAGATATCGAGATAACTGACCCAGAACCTTGGTATCAAACCGTCTTAACATACCTGACAACGGGGGAATATCCCGCGGGAGCTGAAAATCGGGCCCAAAAGGCCCTACGAAGATTAGCAACCCAATTTGTTCGTACTGATGACGGGCAATTGTATAAAAAGACGGCACAGGGGGCTCTCCTCCTATGTATCGACAAAATTCAAGCCGAGAAGGTCATGGCCGAGGTCCACGACGGTGAAAACGGTCCGCATATGAACGCCCATATGCTATCCCGTAAAATCATGAGGCTCGGGTATTACTGGAACACCATGGAGACAGACTGCCAGTTATACGTCAAGCACTGCCATAACTGTCAGATCTTCGGTAATGTACAACATATGCCATCTTCCCTATTATATACCATGACATCACCATGGCCATTTTCGACATGGGGTATAGACATAATTGGGAAAGTGCATCCTTCCGGGACGGGAGGACATTGCTTCATTTTGGTGGCCATCGACTACTTCACCAAGTGGGTAGAAGCCGAGTCATACCGTGTCTTGAACGCCAAGCACGTGGCCAAATTTATCCAAAATAAGATTATATGCCGGTATGGGATCCCGCACGAATTTATCAGTGATCACAGGACCCACTTCCAAGCTGAAACTACTGCATTACTGGCAAAATACAAAATTCAAAGGCATACATCCTCACCTTACCGACCCCAAACAAACGGAGCGGTAGAAGCGGCCAACAAAACAATTGTCACCATACTTAAAAAGATGGCTGAGAATTATCGGGACTGGCCCGACAAGATACCTTTTGCCTTATGGGGGTACCGAACTTCAATCCGCACTGCAACCGGAGCAACTCCGTATTACCTGACATATGGAGTGGAAGCAGTCCAACCGGTTGAGTTAGAAGTACCATCCCTAAGGATTCTACTTGAAAGCCAAGTACCTGAAGCAGATTGGGTCCAAGCCCGATACGACTCGCTAGTCCTCTTGGACGAACGACGATCCCGGGCCCTCAATAATATTCAAGTATATCAAAAGAGAATCCAGCGGGCCTTCAACAAAAGAGTTAGGCCCAGAAAAATCAAAGAAGGAGATTTGGTCATAAAATCGGTTCGTGCCTTACTACCGGTTGACCCAAGGGGAAAATTCAAACCCAATTGGGCTGGGCCATATTTAGTCAAGAAAATCCTATCGGGAGGAGCGGTGATGCTAACGGACCTGGATGGCAACGAGTTCGTCAACCCGACCAACTTGGACCAGCTGAAGCGCTACTACCCATAAACCCCTGTCTCAATGTCATTTGCAAAAAAATTATAAAACTTTGTCTTTTTATAAATTTTCAAAATTATAGACAAGTCAATAAGTTAGAATTAATTATTCTACCGTCGCACATCTCGAATCAATGATCTTGATGTATTTCGAAAATTGCAAAAAAAAAATCAAATCAATCAAATTTTGAACTACGTCTGGTTTGATTCCGCTAATTGTGGATACGTAGGCAACCCCTCAAAAGGGTACAACCACTGCAATATCGAAAAGACGGGAACGGTTTCAAATAATATGTCTTTTATTAATATCTCGATAAACTCGGGAACTACAAAAAAAAAAAAAAAAAAAACGCCAAACATGGCAAAACTACAAAAAATCACACCAAAAAAATAATAGTAATATTCAAATAATAAAATACGGAGACTAATATCCGGGCATCTTCCCATTTCCCTTGTCCTTCGGGTCGTGGGGAGCCCGAGGTCTTCGAGGAGGGGATGAGCGTTCCCTAATCACAAGGGGAACCTCCTTAGCACGGGCCCGCTTCTTTGACGACGGGTCTTCAATCACAGTCTTCGGCCCAAGTCGGGCCCGCACATACTCAGGTAGCCTATCCCGTGGGCCAAGTCGGTCCTTCACGGCTAGCCTAGGGCCCAGTCTCCTTTCCAAGTCTGTCTGGGGACTCACTTTCCCCCGAGCACCTTTAGCACCGGACCCTTTAGCTTGAGTCTTAGCCTTCTTCTTTTGCCCCGACATTAGACGGACTAGAGTAGCTGGAGTGTCTCCCTCATCAAAGAACCCCCTGTTGTCTTTAGCCTGTTCTCTCCTCAGCAGGTCAAAGGCTTCATCCACCTTCAAAGCAGCTCGGGCTTTAGCATCACCTGCTTTAGTCCACTTGGTATATGAGTCTGAAACCCAGATCGAATGCCGAGATTTGGAAACGGGCCAAGTGTGCCGGGTGTACCATCTTTGCATCCACGTGTCGCACATCACATCCGTCAATTGGGTAGGATCACTCACAATGGCCTCTATTTCTGGTATCCGCTGAGTTCGTCCATACTGCCTTAGTATGCGATCCGGGTAGAGATGAACCGTCTGGTTGAAGGACAAGATCACTTGGTAACGGGCCCTCTCCCTCGGGTCCAAACCTGTCCAAGCCGGGATGGGCCACCATGGCACGACCCATCGAATCAACCGTCCACCGTGGATTGATAGCACCTCATCCCAATACTTCTGGCTAATCAAGCGAGAAAAATCGATGGCCCGTCGTCTCGTCATCAGCTGGTTATGGCGGTAGGTACTGGCATCAAGCGGGGGATCTATCACCGATAGCCTCTCATAAAGCCAGATCTGAAAAAAAGAAAAAAAGGCAAAAAGCTTTAGATTTCGAGACAAAACGGACGACACTCGATCGAGTGTCAGCGTGACTCGATCGAGTAGCGTCACTGGAAGCAAACATGAAGCCTTTTCACGAAGGCACTCCATCGAGTGCCAGGGTGACTCGATCGAGTGCTCACCGCAGTAGCTGAGTCCACGAAAAAAAAATTCAAAAAAATCGAGGAATAAAAAAAATAAAAATCCGACTTACTTGCAGCAAACGGGTGCTTCCGGTGAGACGAACGGACTGATCCCTTTTGCGCCTATCCAACCCTTGGATGATTTCGCCCGTGATTAACCAAGCCGGACTATGTTCGGTCTCCATCAAATCCACCACCGTTATAAGACGGGCATTACCCATGCAAGATAACCAATCCATGTGTCCTTCAAAAGCGTAAACATGGAGCATACAGAAAGAAAAGGCCCTACGGCTATGGGCTAACCTCACCCAGACATCGTGCGGGTTCATGAATTTCTCAGCCAAGTCGATCAGAGAAATATTGCCACCTTCCATCATACGGGACACTTCATTATGGGAAAGCCCTAAAAATTCCCTCAGCTTCCTCCTTGGATCATAGACTGAATACGGGACGGCGGGCCGAAGCATCGGGTTCCATCCTCCTATAGCTGCGATCTTCTCAGGTAAAGGGCAGATCTCGCCCCGAGGGAAAGCAAAGACATGATATATGTCATCCCAGTAAGCCAAGCAAGCATCCAAAAAGTAACGATCGACCACCATTTGACGGAACGGGTACAGCTGAGTTATACCCGTCTGGTTCAAGACCACCCTATCGGCATCCCTAAACTGACGGGACCATGCCTGCAACATAGCACTCAACCTGTCGATTCCCATGATAAATTTCTTAAAAGGAATAAAGAGACTTTCTTTTTTGCCTAAAGGGAAGTAAAAGACTTTCTTGTGATGGGAATTATGAAGAAAATCAAGAGCAAAGGGGGCTATATATAACATTAGCCTTGTACATCCTTTCCATGTTACTTTTAGGAAAGTTTCCTAATTACAAACGGAATCAAGCCACAAGCCTAGTCTCGATACTAGTGTGGAAATAATCATCCCGAACTTTCCTAATTTCTTTAGGAGTCGATGTCAAAAATTTTAAAAATTCAAATTTTCAAATTTCAAAATATCAAATCTTCAAAAATTCAAAAGGTCGTTTTCCCCAACACGAGTCATTTTTACTACCTACGTGTTGCATGCATTTTGTGTAACTTATACAGGTACGACTCCAGCAAGGCAAGAAAGCCAATCAAATCTCCCCAACATCATTTTTTCGGGATAGCACGGGATGGGCCAACACACAGGCACACCCAGGGCTTACGTAACAAGCCCAAAGTCCCCACGGAGCGCAGGTATGATCTCCGCCGTATGGCTGGCGAGCCCTTTACGCGAGTCCAGCGGACTATAAATGACCCGAACGGAAGTCTACCATGTCTTAACGGACTTGGTAGCTACTCTGACTTTCGCCCTGTCCAAGCCTCAGTCAGAGTGGGGGCTCTGTAGACACCCGCATTTTGACTGCCAGGTGTCTATGGCAGTTTCCAAAAATCACCCGATGATGATCGGACGCTAACATGTTTCTACGCGCTCGGATACGGGCTCAAATCCATTAATCGCTGGCTAACACACTTACAGAGTGCAAATCTCACAAAATCAACCTTAAATCCAGGCCCAGTGGATCATTCCGAGTCAAACAAGACTAATTTGGGCCAAAAACGACACCGGAAATAAAACCGACTTTTCACGTTTGGGTCAACCCCGGTCAAAGGCACTTCCGAGACACACAAAACAACCCATCAATCATCAAAAGTCCAAATCAAACATCAAAACCCATCAAAGTCAAGGTCCAACAAAGACCCGCGCGACCCATCTAGGCCACTCGATCGAGTGACCTATCCACTCGATCGAGTGGGCCTGCTTTGAGCCCGGCGGCTAGCGTAACGGTCCACTCGACCGAGTTGGCTACCTACTCGATCGAGTGCCCTAACCCGGGTGCCCTAATTTTTTTTTCTATATAAGCAACCCCCCATGCACACAATTGAGGGGCTTAACAACATCTTTACATCATCTTTTTACAACCCTAGCAAGTTACACAACCCTAATCTTACGCATCTACAAGAACCCTAGACAAACCCTAGGAATTCGACATTAGCAAACCCTAAAACCTAGTTTTAGGAATCCAACCCAAGCCACCACAACTTAACCTCCATACACCTCGAAGACTCCCGTGCCATAGCCACGTTTACGAGCCTTAGTCCGAGACAGAAACATGTAGGTTGAGGGTGACAAACCTCCTTCTTCTTTCTCTTCTCTTTTCTTCGTTTTTTTTTTTCATTTATATTATTATTATTATTACGGTATTATTATTATTATTATTATTATTATTATTATTATTATTATTATTATTATTATTATTATTATTATTATTATTATTATTATTATTATTATTATTACGGTATTATTATTATTATTATTATTATTATTATTACTATTATTATTATTATTATTATTACGGTATTATTATTATTATTATTATTGTTATTGTTATTATTGTTATTATTATTATTATTATTATTATTATTATTATTATTATTATTATTATTATTATTATTATTATTATTATTATTATTATTATTATTATTATTATTATTATTATTATTATTATTATTATTATTACGTTATTATCTTTATTATTATTATTATTATTAGTACTATTATTGTTATTATTATTTACCTCGTTATCATTATTGCATCATAACATCGATAATATTGTTAGCATCAAAACCTTAAAATACTTATCGATTTGTGTCGAATAAGAGGGATATCGGAATAAGGAAACCCGAATATACAAGTGTACTGCACACAGCGTTGTCAGTCGCTTATTCCGATACCCCGATTATTTGATTATTGAGATGAGTTAACTTAAACATTAATTCATTATTATTTCTCGTTATCATCATCCATCTTACATCCATCAATTTTCAAATCAATTTTAATAAGGGTCGAAACCCGTTGACACGGATCCGACATCACGATCTCTAGGGATTTATCGATGTCGGAGAAGTCGAGGGAATCAAGTTCTTTTATTATTTAATCAAAGAGTCAATCTTTCTAAATCGCATTAAATCAACTTAGGGCAATTTTCGTTGATGCTAAATAAGTGTCAAAACAATTCTTTGGAATTATGACATTATTAACGCGGAGAGAATTTAATCACATCTCAATAATCAATTTAAAACGATTTTCGACATAAAACACGATTTTACAAACGAATCTTAATTCGTACAGAGGGCACTCGACCGAGTGCCTAGCCCACTCGGTCGAGTGGCACCTCAAAATCAAGTCAGTATGCTAATCACGATCACCACTCGATCGAGTCTCACAGTGACTCGGTCGAGTGGCTATGTACTCGACCGAGTTGGTCAATAACTCGGCCGAGTACGGTCTTTGACGCAAAATAGAATCAATTTTTTAGGGTCCACTCGATCGAGTCCATCGACCACTCGATCGAGTGACCTCATAACGACTCAAATTACGAGTCTTACATTGTTCTATTTTCAAAACCCGATAGTATTTCTCGACTTAGGTCAACACGTGCATAATTAATCACATGTATACTATCTCTTCAATTCATGCATCCTCATATTTGCATCTTTTCAATTCAATTCAATATTTGCAAACCGTTATTATTCGTTATATCGCTATATCGTTACTAACGCGTTTTCTGTTTCTTTTGTCAATTTAATTATTATTTGTTTATTGTACTAAATGAACCCGCATGCTAAAATACAACTTTGACGTTAATTTTAGTTGCATTAAATTGACTTAGAAACCCGTTTCGATTTCATTCGCATGTTTAGGGAAAATAAATCTTTGCATATCATTTTCCCGTTTTACTAGCACGCGTATTAGAAAGTCATTCGAGTTCTTAGTAGAGGCCGCTAATGTGCGGGCGGGGTTGGGTGTCCTTTGTGGGCTTCCCAACACGTACCCTCACCCCTTACTCAGAACCTCGGTTTCCGGATGCCCGAAACCGTTGGCGCACGAGAGTCATTCAATATACGATTAACCGCTCAAGTCGGCATCTATATCGATATGCAAAGGGACGAGCCCAATAAACTCTGACATCGGAAATGGGCCGTATTTTGTATACGGCCCACTACGACATAGAGTGGGCTCGAACGGTTCCGAATAACCATAAAATTCGGTGGCGACTCCACATAGACCTAAATTTCAATTCGATCCTTCTCATTTGGAGATTCATTCGCCTACCCAAACCCGCGTGTGGCCGCGTCGGGGTGGACCTATGTCATGTCCACAGACACACATCAATAACGTAGTAATATCTTTACCGAGCTTCTTTTTTTTTTTTTTTAGCGAATAGATCATTTCATTAATAAAAAGTCATACGACATCTACAACTTATATCGAAATTAAACGGATACAATGCAATAAAATTTAAATAAAATAAATTCTCGTCAAAACAAAGATCTCTCACTATGATTTTGATATCCGCTTCTGCACATCCTCTTTCAGCTTTTCACAAGAGGGTCTTTGGATCTTCCTAGGTGTTGAGGAGAATCGATTTCATCTAACCAGATAGATTGTAGCCGCCAATCTGACATAAATTGAGATACCATACCATGAACGATTGTAGCACTGATCTTTCGCGTCCTCTCCGCTATCGTAGAATCAATACGTCTCCTAAAAGAGAGAGCGAAACCCATCAATTGATGAGGACGAAACTCTCCAAAAGGAGAGGACTTATTATAAATAAAATAGTAATAACGATACTAATACTAAAGCGATAATATAATAATTAAATTGGGGGGAGGGGGGCTTACCACCAATTAATGGTGGTAGCCCCAAGGTTTTCTTTTTTGGAGGTGTGGACATGACGTAGGTCCACCCCGACGCGGCGAAGCGCGGGTTTGGGTAGGCGAATGAATCTCGTGGTAAGATTGTTCTCGGGTTCGAAATTTAAGTCAAAATGAAGTCGCCACCGAATTTTGTGGTTATTCGGAACCATACGAGCCCACTCTATGTCGTCGTGGGCTATACACAAAGTAAGCCCACTCCGATTTCAGAGTTTATGGGGCTCGTCCCTTTGCATTGCGATACCGATACCATCTATACCGGTAATCGTGTAAAGAATGACTCTCGTGCGCCAAGGGTTTCGGACATCCGGAAACCAAAGGTTCTGAGTAAGGGGTGAGGGTACGTGTTGGGAAGCCCACTAAGGACACCCAACCCCGCCCGCACATGGCGGCCTCTACTAAGACATCGTTCGTGTTCGTGTATGCGCGCTAGTAAATAATTAAATGATATGCAAACAGCGTTTTGTCTAAGCATGTGAATTTTGCGTTAACTACGTCATTTAATGCATCTTATTATTTGTCGGAATGATTTAGCATGCGAGGTTCATTTATAAAGCGTAAAAGCAAGTAAATAAACAAAGCTCGAAAGTAAATAAATAACGTACAAGTTACACGGGCGGAAATACAACCCGGAATTCACAATACAACGTTACATAAAAATAATAAGCGAAATAAAAATAACGCAATAAAAAGATAGAAACGGACCCGTATTTAAACTAGACCGCGAAATATGTAGATGGACTAACCCCGATTAAATACACATTATGTCGTGTACTAAGCGAAGGACGGAAATATGAGACTGTGGCATATTGCTAGCCCGATCTCATACCCCGTAGTCTTGTCCCGACTTATCACGTCAAAAGGTGGTCAAAGTCGTTCTACGTGTCGTGATGTGCATGGTTTTGAAAATAGGATAGTCACGTGATAGTCTTTGCACGTGATGACTAAAGTCGATAAAAAGGTCGGGGCTTGAATTGTGGGTCAAATCCCTCGGTTTTGTGGGTTACAGGACCCACTCGACCGAGTTGTGGTGTGACTCGGTCGAGTGCACGTTTAACGAGGCTACTGACCACTTTTTGGGGTGCTACTCGATCGAGTGGCCCATGGCACTCGATCGAGTGCCCCCTGTACGAAGCATGGCTCGTTTCGTTTTATGACTTGAAATCGATGAACGGTCAAACCAAATACAAATATCGCACGATTTGTATTTAATTCGGCCTCCGGTACTATAATCGTGTATGAACGATTATAATACCGTCACCGGGGTTTTAGAAAAACGTTTACGTTAGATTAGGAAATTTTGAATTAGTGACGAAATGTATCCCTCTACGTCACGACATCGGAACTAACCCTTTCGGGTTACGTGATGTCGATTTTCGTGTCAACGGGTTTCGTACCAATTATGGAAAGGGAATTAAATCCGTTCAACTACGACCGATCACGGTCGCGTCACGCCCTTGAGTACATTGGGGCGGGGCTCCTCGAAAGGGCTCCACCTCCGTCGTTGCTCGTAAAGGGATTAGACGGACCAAAAGTGATCATCGTAGTCCAACGTTTTAAAACCGATTTTTGATACTAGTTTACGTATACACGGTATTATTAATGTTAATGATGATAAAACGATGTAAAACGAAAATATATAAAAAAATGCAAAAATGTTAGTGTTAGTGTTACTAGATCGATATAACTATAATACGAAATACGATAGAATAAATGACAAAAGAACGAGATAAAAGAGATCGAAATGGGGTTTAGGACACCCTCAACATACATGCTTAGTAAGAACCTCGGAAATGGACTCGTGAATAGCGGCACGGCTTGGGAGTATCGAGGATGTATGAGAGTTATGGTGTGTATGGATGTGTGTGTGTATGTGTCGGTTTATCGAGGGACGAGAGCTCGGTTTTTGTGTGCTTTTGGCTTTAGGTTTGTAGTGTAGAATGTAGGGTTGAAAGTAGGGTAAAATGTGACTGAAATTGTAGGGTAAAAGTGTTAAAAAAGTTCTGAAATGCATGGGGGGGTGAAGCGGTATTTATAGACTTCACCCCTCGACATAGGGGCACTCGATCGAGTGGCCCTAGTGCACTCGATCGAGTGCCTTCGCAAATGGGCCAAACCCGGGTTCAAAAGGCTCCACTCGATCGAGTGGGGTCAATCCACTCGATCGAGTGGATCAACAAATCGAGATAAATAAGGAAAGATTTGATTTTGTTTGTTTTGACTATTTTTTGACTTTTGATTTGTGCGCCAACTGAGCTTAGCTGATTTATGAGACAGTTTCGTCTTTGACCGGGTTTTGACCCGGTCGCCAAAAGACGGGATTTATCTTTGGTGTCGGTTTTGGCCCAAATTAGTCTCATTTGACTCGGAATGACCCACTGGGCCTGAATTTGAGGTCTGTTTTGTGAGATTTTTACTCCGCTAAAAGTCCATGTCGGATATTATTGATTCCGAGCCCAAATCCGAGTATACAAAGTCACGTTTGCGTCCGATCATCATCGGGTGTTTTTCGGAGACTATCATAGACACGTGGCAGTCAAAATGCGGTTGTCTACAGAGCCCCCACTCTGACTGAGGCTTGGACAAGGCGAAAGTCAGAGTAGCTACCAAGCCCGTTAAGACCTGGATGGTAGACTTCCGGTCGGGTCGTTTATAGTCCAGTGGACTTGGGTGAAGGGCTCGCCAGCCATAAGCAGAGGGTCATACCTGTCCTGATGATGATAGCTTCAGACTTGTAGCATAAGTCCTGGGCGCGCCTATATGTGGGCCCATCCCGCATTATTTCGGGAAAAAAATGCCGCCTTGGGCATTCCGCTGGGGAAATATATGAGCTGTACGGGCTTGCTTCTGAAGCCTTGAGTCGCACTTGAACTGATGATGATGCTCCGTGGGGAGTAAAGCCTGCCTTTTTTGGGGAGTAGGTGTACCCGTATGCCGACACATCGCACTTTGGATGTAGCACCCCGGGGGGAAAGCTGACTCCGTTGGGGAAATTAAATAGTTTCGCGGGGACTTGCTTCTGAAGTCTGGGGTGTAACTGTATGCTGACACATAACAACTTGTATGTAACACATAGGTAAAATGTTGACTCTCGCTGGGGAGAAAAAGATTGAATTTTTTTGGAAGGACAAAATTTTGGAAAATTTTTATCGCGAAGAAATTTCATCACAGAAAAAAAATTTAGAGACTCTTAGGAAAGCTCGGGACAGCTTGATTCCTATTCTGGGTTCTAGTTGGAAATCAGGCCTGCGCGCGCATAGGGCCCAGCTTGCTGAGGATGCAGGGTAGTTAGGTTTTCTGTTAGGTTTTCTCATTATAAATATGAGAATCCCTGCTTCAACTTTTTTCATTCCAACTCAAACTCTTCTTTCCCTTCTCAAAATCTTTTAGACTTTTAAGAAAGTTAGAAATTTCTGTCATGGGTATCGACCACTTGACTGCTATGCTGCTTGCTTGGTCCCAGTACTTTCGGGACGAAGAGAAGGTCCGGCTGACTCAGATGGGGATAGTCAATTTATTCCCTTTTCAGCGTCTGATAGTCGACTCGCATTTTCTGGACGCCTGTCTGTCGTTTTGGGACACCATCCATCACGTATTCGCGTTCCCACGGGGCGAGATGTGTCCTTTGCCCGAGGAGATTGCGGCCATAGGCGGCTGGGGTCTTGCTGTTCAGCCCGCTATTCCCCCGTTCTACCCGGATCCGAGGAGGCGTTTGAGGGAATTCTTGGGTTTGTCTCATGCTGAGACAAACCGAATGGTGCAGGGAGATAACGTTTCCCTATTTGATTTGGCCGATAAGTTCATGAACCCTCGAGATGTAAGGGCCACCCCTGCTCATAGGCGTAGGGCATTCGCCTTTTGCATGCTGCACTGCTATGTCTTTGAACGGTTGATGGAACTTGACTCAAGCATGGGTCAAATTAGGCTGATCGGAGTGGTTGACCAGATGGAGACTGGTCATAGCCCTGCTTGGCTAGCCACTGGGGAGATCATCATGGGTCTGGATGCTACACGGCTCGACCCGACCCGACGGTTGATAGGGAGTACCCGTTTCCTGCAGGTATACCTCTCGATTTTTTTTGTGTGTTCACGTTTCACGCGAATTTCCTGATTTTCGTAAGTCACTCGATCGAGTGGACCTGTCACTCCATCGAGAGACACTCATGCCGGGCTACTGCCTGTTTTTGACAGGCTTACTCGATCGAGTCAGCTGCTGTACTCGATCGAGTGGGTTGTAGCGGACCACTCAATGGCTTACGAAGCTTGTGTATGCTTTTCAGATATGGTTGTCGGAACGGCTGTCAATCATAGAGACTCCTCCGAGCATTCCCAATTATCGGAGTAGTCAAATTAGCTCAAGGAGGCGAAAGATAAGCTCGTACCATCAAATAACCCGAGCTTATTGGGATGAAGAGCTGGTATTCCACGGAGGTCCCTTGATCAGGTGGACCGTCGCTTGGTGGTTCCTTTCGAAATTGACTGGACTGGCTAAGAGAGACCAAGCCCGGTACCTGACGATCCTGTCCTTAGACTGGATAGTTCACATTTATCCGGACCGTCTCCTAAGGCAGTTCGGTTCGTCTCAGCGCATCCCTGAGACTGAAGCCATTATCAGCGTCTCGCTCCAATTGACGGACGCTATGTGCGACACCTGGTTGCAACGATGGTTCACTCGTCCTACATGGACTATACCCAGCCCTTGCCAATCCACTTGGGTGTCACGGGCTTATCAGAAGTGGACTTCTGAGGAGTCCGAGGAAGCTCGAAAGGCCCTGAAGCTTGAAGAGGCCTTTGAATTGGTTCATCGCGAGTCGGCGAAGGACAACAGGGACTTTTTCACCGAGGAATATATTCCTGAGGCTACAGTCCGGGGAGAATCGGGTCTTAAGTCACAAACTAAGACTCGATCTAAGGAAGTCGGTTCTAGCAGCACTCGAGGGCAGACTGACTTGGAACGACGACTTGGGCCGAGGTTGGCGGTCCGGGACCGACTTGGTCCGCGTGATCGGCTCCCTGAGCCCGTTAGGGCTCGACTTGGGCCTATTGATATGACAGAGGAGTCGGGCTCAAACAATCGAGCCCGAGCTAGAGAAGTTACCGTGGTGATTCGGGAACGCTCCCCTCCGCGTCGTCGCCAGTGGACGGCTAAGGAGGCTAAGGACAAGGGGAAGGGCAAGATGCCCTGAATGCCGAGTCCTTTAGCTTTATTATTATTTAAGTATTATTATTATTTTTTGTTGTGTGCCCCTTTTTTGTATATTTTTTTTGAATTCCTGCATTTTTGTAATCTTCCGAGTTTATCGGGATTTTTTTTTTTGAATTAATAAAAGAAGTTTATTATAAAACCGCTCCTGTCTTTTCTCGATTGCATTGGTTGTACCCTTTTGAGGGGTTGCCTACGTATCCGCGATTAGCAGAATCAAACCAGACGTAGTTCAAGCATAGGAAATTTGCAATCTCGAATTACACCAAGACTATTGGTTCAAGATGTTCTTGACAGTAGAATAAATAATTCTAGCTAATTGACTTGCTTTTTGGTAAAAAAAAATGATTTTGATAAAATTTGCTAAGGACATTGAGAAATGGCTAAGGGTAGTAACGCTTCAGTTGGTCCAGGTTGGTTGGGTTGACAAATTCATTCCCGTCCAGGTCCGTCAGCATCACTGCTCCCCCTGATAGGATTTTCTTCACCAGATATGGACCAGCCCAATTGGGTTTGAATTTTCCCCTTGGGTCGACTGGTAGTAGAGCTCGAACAGACTTAAGGACTAGATCGCCCTCCTTAATGTTCCTGGGCCTTACCCTCTTGTTGAAGGCCCGTTGGATCCTCTTCTGGTAGATTTGGATGTTATTGAGGGCACGAGACCGTCGCTCGTCTAGTAGAACCAGTGAGTCATATCGTGCTCGAACCCAGTCAGCTTCGGGTACTTGACTTTCTAGCAGAATTCTGAGGGACGGTACCTCCAGCTCTACTGGTTGGACTGCCTCCATCCCGTAGGTTAGGTAATACGGTGTCGCCCCGGTTGCGGTGCGAATTGACGTTCGGTATCCCCATAGGGCAAAAGGTATTTTGTCGGGCCAGTCCCGGTAATTATCAACCATCTTTTTGAGTATGGTGACAATTGTTTTGTTAGCCGCCTCTACTGCTCCATTTGTTTGGGGACGGTAAGGCGAGGAAGTATGCCTTTGGATTTTATATTTGGTCAGCAGGGCCGCAGTCTCGGCTTGAAAGTGAGTCCCGTGATCACTGATAAATTCAGAGGGAATCCCATATCGACATATTATCTTGTTTTGGATGAACTTGGCGACATGCTTAGCATTGAGGATGCGATATGATTCAGCTTCGACCCATTTGGTGAAATAGTCGATAGCTACCAAAATAAAGCAATGCCCACCGGTACCCGAGGGATTTATTTTCCTGATTATGTCGATACCCCACGTTAAGAATGGCCAGGGTGACGTCATGGTATAAAGCAGTGATGACGGCATATGTTGCACATTGCCGAAGATTTGACAATTATGACAATGTTTGACATACGACCGGCAATCGGCTTCCATGGTATTCCAATAGTAACCGAGCCTCATGATTTTCCGGACCAGCATATGGGCATTCATGTGTGGGCCGTTCTCACCATCGTGTACTTCGGCCATAACCTTTTCAGCCTTATACTTGTCAACACAAAGGAGTAGAGCCCCCTGTGCCGTCTTTTTGTACAGTTGTCCGTCATCGGTACGGATAAATTGGGTGGCTAGCCTTCGTAAGGCTTTCTTGGCTCGACCTTCCGTCCCGGGAGGGTATTCTCCGTTTGTCAGGTATTTTAACACAGCTTGGTACCACAGTTCGGTATCAGTTACTTCAATGTCTTCTATGTCGCAAATGTATGCTGGCTCGGACCGTCTTTCGACGCAAATCGGCATACTAGTCACGTGGTCGGGAATATTCAGTAAAGATGCCAATTTTGGGAGTGCATCTGCGAACTGATTTTCTTCCCGGGGCAGATATATATACTCTACCTTTTGGAATTGTTTCTCGAGATCCCTTACTCGTGCCTGGTAGGCCACGAGATTAGCATTTCGAGTCTTCCATTTTTGAAGTGCTTGGTTAATGACCAAGGATGAGTCACCATGTACCCGGAGATTTGTAATCCCCAGATTGGCGGCGGCTTGTAGCCCGTAAATGCATGCTTCGTATTCTGCCGCATTATTGGTAACATCAAAGTCCAGTTTGATGGAGACGGGAGTGTGCTCCCCTTTTGGTGAAATTAGGAGGATCCCGACTCCGAACTCTCGAAAATTAGATGCACCATCGAAGTATAAATCCCAAGTTTCAGTATCAGTATGGAAAATATCTTCGTCTGGGAAGGACCAAGTGTCGGTGTGTCCTTCCTCGGTTATCGGGCTATCGGCGAGAAATTCAGCTACTACTCGACCCTTGATAGCTTTTAATGGTACGAACTTTAGGTCGAACTCTGCCAGCATTAGAGTCCATCTAGAGATTCGGCCGTTGAGAACGGGCTTTTCGAAGATGTATTTGATTGGGTCCATTTTGGATAGCACGTGGACCTCGTGACTGAGCATATAATGCCGAAGTTTCTTAGTGGCCCAGACTAGAGCCAAACACGTCTTTTCGAGCATGGTATATTTGCACTCATACTCTAAAAACTTCTTGCTGATGTAGTAAATGGCTCTTTCTTCGGAGTCAACTGTCTGAGCCAGCATAGCCCCCATGGCTGTCTCGGTCGTCGTTAGGTATAACGACAGAGGCAAACCGGGTTGAGGTGGCATTAAAACTGGCGGTGCAGACAGAATTTCCTTGATCTTGTCGAAAGCAGTTTGGCACTTGTCATCCCATAGTACCCGTTCTCCTACTTTCAGTTTCTTGAAAATTGGTTCACACACCATGGTTAGTTTGGAAATGAACCGACTGATGTACTGGACTTTCCCGAGGAATCCCCTTATTTCTTTTTCGGTTTTGGGGGGTTGCATCTCGGTAATGGCTTTGATTTTAGCTGGGTCGACTTCGATACCTCGTTGGCTAACGATATGACCCAGTAATTTGCCTGATGTTACCCCGAAACTGCACTTTTGAGGGTTTAACCTCATGTTGTATTTGCGCAATCGGGTGAAAAATTTTCTTAGGGCGGTGATGTGACCGTCCCGTTCTTTGGATTTGACGATCATGTCGTCTACATAAACTTCTACCTCTTTATGCATCATGTCGTGTAATAAAGTGGTAGCAGTCCTTTGGTATGTGGCCCCGGCATTAATGAGACCGAAAGGCATGACGGTATAGCAGTAAGTACCCCAAGGTGTTGTGAAGGTAGTCTTACTCATGTCTTCTTCCGCCATCTTGATTTGATTATACCCGGCATACCCGTCCATGAATGATAGAAGGGCATGATCGGCCGTGTTATCCACCAGTATGTCGATGTGTGGTAACGGAAAATCATCTTTCGGGCTCGCCTTGTTAAGATCCCGAAAATCTACACATACCCGCACCTTACCGTCCTTTTTAGGAACCGGCACGATGTTTGCCACCCAGTCCGGATACTCGGACACTTGTATGAAGCCGGCTTTGAATTGCTTGTCGACTTCCTCTTTTACCTTGAGAGACCACTCGGGCCTCATCCGACGAAGCTTCTGTTTGACCGGTTTGCACCCGTCTTTGATTGGTATGTGGTGCTCGGCTATTTCCCGGTCTATCCCCGGCATGTCCTTGTAGGACCATGCGAAGACATCCTTGAACTCTTGGAGGAGGCTTACGAACTGTTGTTTCTCCTCGGGATCTAAGGATAACCCTATCTTAAGTGTCTGAGGCTCTAAGGTTGTTCCCACATTTATGGACTCGGTTTCTTCGATCACCGGGTTCCGGGACTCCCTTTGCTCTAGTTGCTCGATCAGATGCGGAGGTAAGGGTACCTGTTCGTCTGGTTTCTCAATGTCATAGCATAAAACATTTTTAAAAGCAGAATTTGAAAGAGACAAGTCGTAAGCAGAACGGTTGTTATTATTGATTGAAAACTTGGAGAACAGCTTAAAGAGAGCAGCCATCTGATCATTGGTCAGTGGCGGGATAGGTAGGGCGCTCGGGACAGACCCCGAAGTGCCAGCAGCAGGAATAATAAAAGGGAGGGGGGTTACAGGAGTGACTCTAGCACCGACTTCCCTAGACTCGATCTCAGACTCTGACTCAGACTCCGACTCAGACTCGAACTCGGACTCAGACTCAGGCATGTCTCCTTCTCCGGTGACCATCTTGTAGATCCTTCCCTAACTGTCAGTCCACTTGACAGTCTTCCTCCAGGCCCTGTTTCCCGTCTCAGAACCAACATCCGAGATCAGCTTGGTCGGGTCAAACCTGTTGCTGCGGAGGATCAGGTTGACCAGGTCTTCCTTTGGAGTTGGGGCTATGGTGTCTTCCCCAAATAGTAGTCCTAATGCGGGCTCAGCATCTTCAGCTCCGTTGGATTGGATGAGGGCGAACACGTCATCCGGGATGTAGTTGCAGTCCCGGGCCAAGTGGGTCCCGAGCTGCATAGCATTAGGTTGGTATAGACCAACCTGGATAGCCCCAAACACCGGTGTGACAAAGTAGTCAGCCAAACGTGGGCTATAAGGGCTCAAGTAGATACCCTTAAGGATGTTGCAGGCCTTTTCGATTCCTGCTCGGACAACGTTGTCGGGAGTTATGGCATAACCGAGACCAAAGTGAGACTCTTCGTCTTTGAGAACCTCGATGATCTTCCCAGCTGGAAGATCGGGTCGAGAGGTAGCCCCCGGAAATTATCCTAGGTTTTGGAGCATCATGTCGATACTAGAGGTGATCATGGGCCGGGTTGGGCCGGGTTTGGGCCGGGCTTTGCCATAAAATTACAGCCCATATAGCGGGTCGGGCCGGGCCGGGTCCCCCCAAACGGGCCAATTTGTAAGGCCCAAGCCCAACCCGTTCGGGCTTTTTCGGGCCCAATCGTGTCACAAAGATTGTTCGGGATTAAGTTAAATTTTTTTTTTCCGTCACCTTAAAAAAATATTTATTAGCACAAATTAAACAACATTTAATCGAGTATTTTGCTCGCAGTCGACCCGACTAATAAACAAACCCTTTTTTACTAAAACTTACTCGAAATTAATCAGACGACTAGAGTACATAATGATATATTAATACTCCGTATTAAGAAATATAAATAAAGTTTGCCTCGAGTCCTCGATTAGACATTTCACACATAGTTTTGGTGTTGGACAATTTTTCGTATTATTATGTGTCACACTAACATATCATAGTACAAATACACACGCGCACACACACATATATACGGTATTAGTGTCCGTGTATAATAACTATGAACACATAAAAACATAAACTTCCATACAAAAATTGCACGACTTTTTTTTGTTAAAAAAAATTGTGATAAAAAACACATGAATTTCCACATAAAAGAAGTTTAAAAGTTTAAAAACATAAATTATGTTATATATTTTTTTAAAAAATTCGGGCCGGGCCGGGCCGAAATTCGGGCTTTAAGGTCGGCCCATAGCCGGCCCAAAATTTATATCGGGCTAAGATCGGGTCGGGCTTCGGGCTTTGTTGGGCCAACACAATGGCCCAAGCCCTTGAAAAAATCGGGCCGGGTCGGGTTGGGCCGTCGGGCTTGGGCCATTTGATCAGCTCTAGTCGATACTCGTAGTGAAGTAAGGCCTAAAGAGGTACTCTTCTTCGATCATCCCCACAAAATCGAACCCCCAGAGGTCCGTGCGTCCTGTGGCGTTACAGCTAGCCACAGTCATTGGTGTTGCCTCTAAAGTGATGACATCGTTAAGCAGAGGCATCTTGATCTTTCGGTGGAGGGTGGAGGACACCGCCTTGACCGCATGGATCCAAGGCCTACCCAGGAGCAAGTTGAATGACGAGGTGACATCGATCACCTGGAATTCGAGCTCCTTTTCTATTGGGCCGGTTATGATGGTCAGTTTCACGGCCCCAGCTACCGACTTTGGGCTCCCATCAAAAGCTTGGATGGTCTGAGCAGTCGGGATATAGTCAGCCTCGGTAATGCCGAGGGCTTTTGCGGTCCTTAGAGGAAGGACATTCACAGCGGACCCATCATCAACCAGGGTCATAGGGAGGTATTTTCCTCGGCAAACCACCGTAATGTAGAGGGCCAGATTATGGGAGGCCCCGAATGGCGGTAGGTCGGCTTCGGAGAAAATGATCGTCGGACCTCCTTCCTTAGCTTTGCCCTTTAGGTGGGGCATGACCGTGGCTACCATCTCAGCAGGGGTAACCAAAGAGTCAACCTTAATTTGATCGAGAGCCTTTGTAAGTGCTTCTCGATGTTCTTGAGAACTAACCAGGAGTTGCCATATAGTGAGGTCAACTCGGGTTTTCTTCAATTACTTCACAAGAGCCGTCTCAGCAGTTGGCTCTTCAGGGGCGACTTCCGTAATGACGGTTGTCAGGATAGGGGCGTCCTTAGAGCTAGTGGCTTGGTAGGGACGACCAAGGTGGTTACTGGTTAAGACTCGGGATTTAGTCTTTCGAATCTCCTCGGCGGTGATGGGGACAGCTTCCCCTTTTGCGAGGTAGACATCATCTTCGTCGTCGAACCAGATCCCGTTCACTTGCGGGATAAATGGAGAGATAAGGTGGGAGCAATCAATAACCTCCCCGATAAAGATAGCGTGGGAGCTGAAAGGGTTCTCTTTGTTGCTGAGCTTATCTCCGGGTAGCGGGATTTTACCGCTTTCAATCAGGTCCTGAATCAGGTGCTTCAGCTTCCAGCACTTCTCGGTATCATGCCCATTACCTCGGTGGTACTGGCAATAGGCTTGGGCATTGTAGTTCTTGGAGCGTCGCTCGACCGAAACTTCAGGAGTTGGGCCTATCGGTTGGATTAGGCCTTTAGAGGATAGCCTTTGTAAGGCATAAGTATAGGTCGTACCTATGTCAGTGAAAACCCGAGGTGGGGTGTTCTTTTTGGACGGGGTATCTAGTAGATTCACCGCGTCGAAAATGCTGCGAGTTGCAGCTTGAGGCTTGGTAGTGGAGGAAGAAGCCCCTTGGTAACCCTTAGCAGCGGCCTTAGTGAGGCCTTCCAATCTTAAGTCATCTTCGATCCTCATACCCATTTCAGTAAGGGTGGTGAAATTGGGTATGACAGCATATCGGAGGTGAACCCGGTAAGATGGGAGGAGGTTCTTGACAAAGGCCTCCACCAAAGTCTTCTCACTGGGCTTATCGACCAGTTTCACGCTCTCGGCCCTCCATCGTTGAAGGTATTTGGTAAAACCTTCCTTCGGCTCCTGGGCCATAACCTCCAGAGATCTCATTGTGGTTTGGATCTCGGTGTTGTCAGCATAGTTCCGAGCGAACTCGGTGGCCACATCATCCCAAGTAGGGTATTTCTTTGGGTCTAGCCTGTAGTACCAGGCCCGAGGGTGCTTTTCAAGAGACGCAGCAAAGAGGTTCTTGAACATGGTAGAGTCCACCCCTTTGATGGCCATGAACTCCTTGAAGGCCCGTACATGTAGTAACGGCTCTTCAGTCCCTTCGAACATGGGCAAACCGGTGAGGTTCAGGTTTGCAGGCAGCTTGTCACTCAGTGGGTTATACTCACGACTATTCTCCCGATGGATATTATTGCTCCCAGTCAAGTGAACTTGTTCCTCTAGTCGACGTACTGAGCTAACTAGATCAGCCAGGGGCCCAATAGTCCCAGCATTTGGAGTCCTGTGCTCCACCGCAGCCAATCGAGTGACGATGGCAACTTGCCCAGCCCTCATTTCATTCAGTTGAGCATCGATGTCGGCTTGTTTGTCGACCATGGCGTCCACAGAGGTTTTCAGATCAGCTAAAGCAGCTTCCATTCTGCGAGTGTGTCTGGTTGATGGTGGCCTGTCTGTAAGAACACCACGTAATCAGAAACCGAACCCAGTCTTGGAATCAAAGGAAAAAATACGTCCCGAGCGACCCAAAGGAAAGGATTGAGCGGAAAAGACTCGAGAAAGACATCTAGACGGATGACTCGTGGGTGGTATGACTTCCTTAGGATTTCGGCTTTGTGGGCCTAGTCCCGTTCGAAGGAAGGTCCACGTGAGATTACTCCCCAGACTTTTGACTCGAGTGCATGGACGGACTTTCCTTTGTAGGGGTATGCCCTACGCGGGTTGGTCGTGCCTTGACAAATAAGGCGAACTCGGGAAAGGGGGGAAACTCGTGATATAAGATCGACAGAGTTTCGACGCTATAAACCCTCTACATACTATGCAAAGACCCGACACACGGATAGACGGTAGATCCTATAATAAGGGAGGTTTATTTTAGGAAAGTTGAAAGTTTTGGAAAGGTTGAGGTTTGAATGCAAAAATGAACGAATTTCCGAGAGTTTTGAAAACTGAAAACGGAATTTCGAAAACCGAGATTAGAATTTTGAAAAGGAAAATTCCGAAAATCAAGGTGGTGGGGGTGGAGATTCGAGAATTAAAACGGACAGCATGCCGATTACAGAAAAGGATACTTTGAGTCAAATCGTTGATCCTAAATTTCGGCGGCATTCCGAGTTTTGAAAATTGGATATTTTTGAAAAGGTGAGTCCCGAAATGGGCAGCATTTCGGGTTTTTCGAAATTGGGCGTTTTGGAAAGACGGGTCCCGAAATGGACAGTATTTCGGGTTTTTTTTTAAAGGTGGGTATTTTTAGAAAGATGCAATTTTGAAATGACGGTTTTTGAAAAATGACACGGAAACCAAGTAGCATGTAATCAAACAAGCATTATAACGACGCTTATGTATGCATTATGCTAAGTCTCGGTCGGTCAAAATAGGGTCTATACCAACAACGATGGCTTTCTCGTGTGATGGACAGACTCCCTAAGCCGAGTTGGTCTTAGGACATGCCGCAAAACCGAGACGAGTTCCACCATCGATGTCTTTAGCGCACCCATGTAGGAATGCACCGTGGTATAGTGGGACGTCGGTCACAAGTAACCGGCCCGGGCAAATTTGGGTTATGCATGAATCATTAAACTAATGCGCGCACATTAATCTACGAACGATTTCTTTTCGAGTCTCACCCTGGGAACCCCGATGACATGTGGTACATCGGGTATCCCCAGCGAAGTCGCCAAATTGTGGACATGACGTAGGTCCACCCCGACGCGGCGAAGCGCGGGTTTGGGTAGGCGAATGAATCTCGTGGTAAGATTGTTCTCGGGTTCGAAATTTAAGTCAAAATGGAGTCGCCACCGAATTTTGTGGTTATTCGGAACCATACGAGCCCACTCTATGTCGTCGTGGGCTATACACAAAGTAAGCCCACTCCGATTTCAGAGTTTATGGGGCTCGTCCCTTTGCATTGCGATACCGATACCATCTATACCGGTAATCGTGTAAAGAATGACTCTCGTGCGCCAAGGGTTTCGGACATCCGGAAACCAAAGGTTCTGAGTAAGGGGTGAGGGTACGTGTTGGGAAGCCCACTAAGGACACCCAACCCCGCCCGCACATGGCGGCCTCTACTAAGACACCGTTCGTGTTCGTGTACGCGCGCTAGTAAAATAATTAAATGATATGCAAACAGCGTTTTGTCTAAGCATGTGAATTTTGCGTTAACTACGTCATTTAATGCATCTTATTATTTGTCGGAATGATTTAGCATGCGAGGTTCATTTATAAAGCGTAAAAGCAAGTAAATAAACAAAGCTCGAAAGTAAATAAATAACGTACAAGTTACACGGGCGGAAATACAACCCGGAATTCACAATACAACGTTACATAAAAATAATAAGCGAAATAAAAATAACGCAATAAAAAGATAGAAACGGACCCCTATTTAAACTAGACCGCGAAATATGTAGATGGACTAACCCCGATTAAATACACATTATGTCCTGTACTAAGCGAAGGACGGAAATATGAGACTGTGGCATATTGCTAGCCCGATCTCATATCCCGTAGTCTGTTCCCGACTTATCACGTCAAAAGGTGGTCAAAGTCGTTCTACGTATCGTGATGTGCATGGTTTTGAAAATAGGATAGTCACGTGATAGTCTTTGCACGTGATGACTAAAGTCGATAAAAAGGTCGGGGCTTGAATTGTGGGTCAAACCCCTCGGTTTTGTGGGTTACAGGACCCACTCGACCGAGTTGTGGTGTGACTCGGTCGAGTGCACGTTTAACGTGGCTACTGACCACTTTTTGGGGTGCTACTCGATCGAGTGGCCCATGGCACTCGATCGAGTGCCCCCTGTACGAAGCATGGCTCGTTTCGTTTTATGACTTGAAATCGATGAACGGTCAAACCAAATACAAATATCGCACGATTTGTATTTAATTCGGCCTCCGGTACTATAATCGTGTATGAACGATTATAATACCGTCACCGGGGTTTTAGGAAAACGTTTACGTTAGATTAGGAAATTTTGAATTAGTGACGAAATGTATCCCTCTACGTCACGACATCGGAACTAACCCTTTCGGGTTACGTGATGTCGATTTTCGTGTCAACGGATTTCGTACCAATTATGGAAAGGGAATTAAATCCGTTCAACTACGACCGATCACGGTCGCGTCACGCCCTTGAGTACATTGGGGCGGGGCTCCTCGAAAGGGCTCCACCTCCGTCGTTGCTCGTAAAGGGATTAGACGGACCAAAAGTGATCATCGTAGTCCAACGTTTTAAAACCGATTTTTGATACTAGTTTACGTATACACGGTATTATTAATGTTAATGACGATAAAACGATGTAAAACGAAAATATATAAAAAAATGCAAAAATGTTAGTGTTAGTGTTACTAGATCGATATAACTATAATACGAAATACGATAGAATAAATGACAAAAGAACGAGATAAAAGAGATCGAAATGGGGTTTAGGACACCCTCAACATACATGCTTAGTAAAGACCTCGGAAATGGACTCGTGAATAGCGGCACGGCTTGGGAGTATCGAGGATGTATGAGAGTTATGGTGTGTATGGATGTGTGTGTGTATGTGTCGGTTTATCGAGGGACGAGAGCTCGGTTTTTGTGTGCTTTTGGCTTTAGGTTTGTAGTGTAGAATGTAGGGTTGAAAGTAGGGTAAAATGTGACTGAAATTGTAGGGTAAAAGTGTTAAAAAAGTTCTGAAATGCATGGGGGGGTGAAGCGGTATTTATAGACTTCACCCCTCGACATAGGGGCACTCGATCGAGTGGCCCTAGTGCACTCGATCGAGTGCCTTCGCAAATGGGCCAAACCCGGGTTCAAAAGGCTCCACTCGATCGAGTGGGGTCAATCCACTCGATCGAGTGGATCAACAAATCGAGATAAATAAGGAAAGATTTGATTTTGTTTGTTTTGACTATTATTTGAATTTTGATTTGTGCGCCAACTGAGCTTAGCTGATTTATGAGACGGTTTCGTCTTTGACCGGGTTTTGACCCGGTCGCCAAAAGACGGGATTTATCTTTGGTGTCGGTTTTGGCCCAAATTAGTCTCATTTGACTCGGAATGACCCACTGGACCTGAATTTGAGGTCTGTTTTGTGAGATTTTTACTCCGCTAAAAGTCCATGTCGGATATTATTGATTCCGAGCCCAAATCCGAGTATACAAAGTCACGTTTGTGTCCGATCATCATCGGGTGTTTTCCGGAGACTACCATAGACACGTGGCAGTCAAAATGCGGGTGTCTACAGGAGGCTAGGGTTTTTTTGGGAGGGAGGAGAGGAGTTACCGAGCTTCTTTTCTGTTACTTATTTCGTATATTAAGACAACAGGGCATAAAATCTCAACTTTGGACAACGTTTATTAATAATATAGAAATACGAGGAGTAAGCACGTACCAAGAGTAGTACTACGTAATTAAGTAACGTCATTGAATTAACTCATAACTATAAATCATTGGTGTGCGTATCTAAAGTAAAAACGTAAATGCCTCCCGAAAAAAGATAAGGATAAAAAAAATTGCTTCCTGGGAAACCGGGGTCTCGTACATGGCTCTAGCCTCTAGGGCTTATTGGGTGGCAATTCATTAGAACTCAAATGATACTCTCTTGGATGATTGTGGTGAAAGCACATTGATAAATTCCAACAAATCGGGGGAATTTTTCACAATTACTCTGAATATAATATTTCAATTGAAGCACCATCAGCAGTAGAGTGCACCAAGCTAAAAGGAACACAAGACAGTCAGTTAAATAATGAATTTACAGTATATACCTTCATCTACTTTCCCATTCATCCATTTACATTTCATTCACTAATGAACCTAAACTTTTGCCAACGCAATTTACAAATTACACATCTACATACTTGGTGACGAAGAATTCACCTGTCGAATATTTTATCGACCCAATGACGACCAACATACACGTATAATCATCCATGTGTCTCATTCTACCTAAGCTTGGGGAGTAATCTTACCCCTCCAACACCAGCAGCCATTGCTGGTGCGTGCAACCACAATATTGACATAATGTATATGTTCTGGTGTTTCGTTTCCTACGGTATGTATTTGTTGCCATATTTCTTCTCACTCTCGAGTCTCAACTACACATTCTAAGATGGAGAAGACCAACTCGTCCATGTGTTATCATTATTACCTTCATTTCTACTTAGCTTATTTCTTACCGCAAACTACCTAGTTAATTTTTTTTGAAAGTGAAGATCAATGTCATTAATAATAAGCCATCCGGCATCTACAAACGATGTCAAATTGAACTGAATACAGATTTGTGAAAAATAAATAAAGAACATCATTGAGACAAAGATTACTATTAGAATAATGCGCTTCTGCATAGCCTTATGTATATCGCTGTTTATTGACACATCCTTTCGCGAAGGAATCTATAGATCTGATGAAATAGCCTCCGCCTCCAAGTTGATGAACTTCCTCTATTTTAACAAATAGTAGACCGAGATCTGACCTCAATTGTATCGCCGTACATAGCGATTCCATTGCTCTCATGATTTTGCACATAGTTCTTGAAATCTAAGCCATATACTAATGTAAAGGACTGAAACCTCGAAATAAAGGAAAAAACCTTGAAAAACAAGGACGAAAACAAAAAACCTTGAAAAACAAGGACGAAAACAACTCTTATAAAAGAAAGACTTTTATTGAATAAAATTTGATAACTAGTAATAGAGACTTAAACAAATTTTGGGGCTTACCATCAATTAATCATCGATGGAGGCCCCAGATCGAGGAGGAAAGGTAGGTTTTTTTTTGGGGAGATAGAGGAGGAAAAACTAGGGTTTTTTTTAGAGAGAAGAACTTTTTATTTGGTTAACATAACTACCTAGTTAATTAGTACAGTACTATTTGGAAAATTTATCTTTGATTTAGGCTCGCGATAAAACCCGAACAATAGGACGAATAGTAGTGGCCTAGTGGGCATGATAAATATTCCGTATATATATTATGACTACATGACTCACAATTTCTTTTTGTTGCCAACATGAAAGGAAATTAAACGCTATAGGGCTTTGCCTTCTTTGGTAAGACACTTTCCGAGCATTACATTAGCCCATTTAAGAACTTGCTTCAAGAAATTAATACTACAATGATTCTTTGATAACGACTCTTATTTTTTAGCGATTATTATCGCGTATTTAAAGTTGTATTGTGTATTGATCTTGTCGTATACTATAGGACGGAAGTTACGCATCCATCAGTGACCATACATGGCCTTATAATCAGACCAAAGCTGATCAACACTCTTCCCCAACAAATCCTGAAAGAACCCGTCACTGTAACCATCTCTCATCTTCTTGTTTAACTCCGCCACAAACCCGGTCATAAGCCCGTCGCAATAGTCCAAGAACCTAGCTGTGACGCTATACCCATCGTCCCAATTGGACCCCTCTCCGGGTTGGACCCACCCGCTAGCAATAAACCCGGCCTTCAACCTCACATAGTCAGCAATCCCCTCAATCAACCCGCCCCTCGCTTGTCCGTTACCATTCCATTGCCACACGTGTGTCATTTCGTGGTAAATGACCCCGGCAAATCCTGTTTTGACGTCCCCGGTATCACTTGCCAGGTACTCAGCAGAATATTGGATTTGGTTGTTACCTGTCTCGGCCACGATACCCGGGGGTAGGCTAGGGGCGATGATTAAGTCGACATGGTCCACGGGTTTTTGGTCGGAAGCGTCGGTTTGTTGGAAGGTTTGCCAAATGAAGTTAGTGGCGCTAGAAAGGGTTTGTAGTGCGTAAGAGTCGCCTATTTGGTTGGTGTAAACCATGCCACCTTGTGTTGTGGGTGCATGGTTGGATACAGTGTAATAATCAATTGCTACGGTTGCTTGTAACGTTGAAAGCGTGAATAATAAGGTGAAAAGTATAAGGTGAAAATGATGGTAGGTATTTTTGGGAGACATTTTATTTGTTGAATAATTGAATGAATGTGGTATGTTTCCCATGCTTGCTTGCTTTGGTTTTATAGTAGATTTAGGGTGTAATGTAATAATGTAACTCCTACTAAGTTGGTATTTTGGTGACTGAGTCTCAATTTGAATTGTCAAAGTCTTTGTTAGCGTAAAGACTGGTTTCTTCATTACTGTGAGTGTGAGATGAACAAATTGTCGGAAAATAAAAGACTATTGTAAGATTGTGACATATGGATAGAGTGACGGATAGATTGTTAAGTTGTTTGAAGTTGGAAAGTGGGATGAAATTCAATGTTAGCTGCTGGATAACACAATATCTGATGGTAGTGAGCTGATCTTAACTCGAAATGTGTTGGACGCGAATAAGACCTTGCTGGACCTGCTCGCGGACAAAGTGAAAGGAAAGTGCGATATGCTTCATCTGAGAGTGGAAGACAGGATTAGCGGCGTAGTGGGTGGACCCGAGGTTGTCACAGGGATCGAAGCCACATAATCTCGGCAGTGACAGTGGCGACGGCACGAAATTCAGCCTCGATAATAGAGGAGAGGGCAATAGCACGAGGGACGACCAGGAAACTGGATTGCGGCCAATATATACAATGTAGCCAGTCGTGGGTCTCACGAGCCCAATCTGCATCAGAAAAGACATGGAGAGACAAAGGAGTGTTAGGAAACAACTTAATACCAACAGTAAGCGTACCTTTAAGATACCAAAGCAATCGTTTCAAGGTTGTCCAATGGGCTGAGGGTCCTGCATAAATTGAGCACCAAAAGAAATATCGGGACGGGTGAGGGAAAGGTATTGGATACTACCAACGAGTGCGCGGTAATCGGTGTAGTAGGTAATAGGGTGGCCAGTGGAGTAAGTAAGTAGCAGGTATGATGCTAGGGGGTATTAGCGGGTTTGCAATCTAGCATGTCAGAACGAGTAAGTAAATCATGAATGTATTTGGTTTGGGTGAGAGTAAGACCGGAGAGGGAAGGGGGTGACCTCGACGCATAAGAAATATGACGGGAAGCCTAAGTCCTTTAAGGAGAAGCGACGGGCAAAAGCTGTGAAGGACACAAGAATCGGGGATTCCAGACCTGCGACAATGATGTCGTCAACGTAAACAAGAAGAAATATTTGATGATTGTTTTTAGGGCTATTTAGTGACAATAATCCCAACTATAAAGAGACTTCTTAGATTAATCTGTAATTTCGTTTTAATATGAACTGTGTCTTCACCTTAAATTGTTTCAGTGGAACGACAGTTGCGAGTACCATCTAAATATTTGAAGAGGTCAAAACCGAATAGGAGATCTTTGATTTGATGAGCCCAAGCACGATGTGGTGGGTGTGAGTTCAATAACATTCGAGAGGTTGACCGGGACAAATGAGTAAAAGAGTCATTCGGGTTGTTTAGGACGGAAGTTGTTCCGGTCATGGTGAAGAGATTCGGGTGTTTGGGTTACCCGTGGGGGAATTATTTTTGTGAGAGATCGGTATATTCTGATACCATGTAGAAAATACACAAAATTAAATGATTTTATTGATGAATTAACATGTATTTATACAGAGAATTGTGCAATTGTGCAAGTAGTCTAGCAGCTATAGAGTCCTAGGTAGAGGAAAGCTAAGAGTACAAAGTTAACACAACTAAGCTAGGTAATTCTTATCTAGACAATTGTACAAGATAACACAAAGAATAGATCAAGTTTTATCTTTAACGATATATACAATGACAAAGCGAAACACAGCCCAAGCTCAGCAAACTTCTTGAAATTTTCATACGCATTTTAAAAAAAGACTAGTTGATACGGAGTATGATCGATTATGTTCATGCTTCACCCTATCTTCATTTCATTATTATCATATCATACTTTGTTTAAGTTTCACAATAAAAATCAATTAATCGTACGGAGTATAATATATATATCGTAATATCTTTGATGAACTTTTTTTTTTTTCTGTTACTTATTTTGTATATTAAGACAACCGGGAATACAACCTCAACTTTGAACAAAGTTTATTACGGAGTAATAACATAGAAATATGAGGAGTAAGCACCAAGAGTAGTAATTAACTAGCGTCATTGAATTACTACCTCATACAGAGTAGTACTAAGCTAGTAATCGACTTTCTTCCACGAGATACGTTTGATTAACTTTTATGGAAGCACCAAGGGATTCATTTCTTTTCTTGCCCATCTGCGATCTGTTAGTTAACATTTAACAAAACTGACATAATGTATATGTTCCGGTGTTTCGTTTCCCTACTGTATGTATTTGTTGCCATATTTCTTCTCGATCACTCTCGAGTCTCAACTACACATTCTATGATGGAGAAGCAAGACCAACTCGTCCATGTGTTATCATTATTACCTTCATTTCTACTTAGCTTATTTCTTACGGCAAACTACCTAGTTAATTAGTACAATACTTAATACTATTTGAAAATTTTATCTTTGATTTAGGCTCAAGATAAAACCTGGACAATAGGACTAATAGTAGTGGGCCTGATTAATACTCCGTATATTATGACTACATAACTCACAATTTCTTCTTGTTGCCAACATGAAAGGAAATTAAAAGCTGTAGGGTTTTGCCTTCTTTGGTAAGACACTTTCAGAGCATCACGTACATTAACCCATTTAATAACTTAAGTTTAACAAATTAATACTACAACGATTCTTTGATAACGACTCTTATTTAGCGATTATTATTATCGCGTACTTTAAAGTTGTATTGAACTCGTCATATACTATAGGACGGAAGTTACACGTCCATCAGTGACCATACTTGGCCTTATAATCAGACCAAAGCTGATCAACACTCTTCCCCAACAAATCCTGAAAGAACCCATCACTGTAACCATCCCTCATCTTCTTGTTTAACTCCGCCACAAACCCGGTCTTAAGTCCATCGCAGTAGTCCAAGAACCTAGCTGTGACGCTATACCCATCGTCCCAATTGGACCCCTGTCCGGGTTGGGCCCACCCATTTGCAATAAACCCGGCCTTCAACCTCACATAGTCAGCAATCCCCTCAATCAACCCGCCCCTCGCTTGTCCGTTACCATTCCATTGCCACACGTGTGTCATTTCGTGGTAAATGACCCCGGTAAATTCTCTTTTTACGTCCCCGTTGTAACCTCCTAGGTACTCAGCGGAGAATTGGATTTGGTTGTTACTTGTCTCGGCCACGGCACCCGGGGGTAGGCTAGGGGCGATGATTAAGTCGACATGGTCCACGGATTTTTGGTCGGAAGCGCCGGTTTGTTGGAAGGTTTGCCAAATGAAGTTAGTGGCGCTAGAAAGGGTTTGTAGTGCGTAAGAGTCGCCTATTTTGTTGGTGTAAACCATGCCACCTTGTGTTGTGGGTGCATGGTCGGATACAGTGTAATAATGAATTGCTACGGTTGCTTGTAACGTTGAAAGCGTGAATAATAAGGTAAAAAGTATAAGGTGAAAATGATCGTAGGTATTTTTTGGAGACATTTTATTTGTCGAGTAATTGAATGAATGTGATATGTTTCCATGCTTGCTTGGTTTGGTTTTATAGTAGATTTTGGGAGTATTGTAATAATGTTACGTTGGTATTTTGGTGACTGAGTCTCAATTTGAATTGTCAAAGTCTTTCTTAACATAAAGACTGGTTTCTTTATTAATGTGACTCTGTGAGTGTGAGGTGAACAAATTGTCGAAAAATAAGAGTACTGTAAGAGCAATAGCAAGGGGATTATAAGACTATGTTTATCCACAGACCCATCATTTTTTCTCAGACTCGGCCACCTCAGCTTTCCACTCACTTTTCATTCTTCAGACTCAGACTCAGACTCACTACAAAAGTACACTTTATCCACAGACTCATCTCAGACTTTCTCCCCTCACATACCTTATTTTATATTATTTTTTATTCATCTCACCTCAACTTTTTATCTACCTTATTTTATTTTTTTATTTACATCATCTCACCTCAACTTTCTACATAACTTATTTTATTTTTTTATTTACCTCAATATCTACGTTTATTTTATAACTCGATTAATTACTCGAATAATTACAATTAAATAATTAATTGTTAAATAAATCTTGTGACATACGAATAAATTTATTTCCAAGTGGTCATTATTAAAAGTGGCAATCGGGCGGGTGGGTCGAGTTCGGGTAGGGTTGTCGATAAACTTGGCAAACAAGTCAACCGGGTGGGGTTTGGGTTAAGTGAGTTTCGCTTTGACTTTGGGTCAGGCCAGATCATTTCGGGTTTGCTATTTTCATCTTTTTAGGGATATCGACTCGTTTTTTATAATAATAGTCAAATCAATTTCAGGTTTACTCGGGTCAATTCAGGTTACGAGTCCACCTAGACTCTTTAGTTTGGATATCAGATCGGGATCGAGTTGGCTTATTAAGGTTGGGTCATTTCAGGTCGAATCAGTTTTGTCATGTTTAGTTGCCGGGTCTGGATCGGATCGTTGGTTCGGGTCGGTTTGGTGATGTTCAGGTCGAACTAGGTTTTGTTTGGTTTGGTCGGGAATAACTATCAATTCATTATCTGTTTTTATTAGTACGTGCAGTATTATTTATCATTTATTATACGAATTTGCTTTTTATCATATATATACAACTATATCATCTAATACAAATTATTTTGATCATGTCTTTTTATAATGAAGTGAAATGAGCTAAAGTAAAATAAGTTGAACTGAACTGAGTTGAGACAAATTGAACTAAAGTAGCCTGAAATACAGAAATAATAATAACAAGTTTACTAGTTACAAAAAAATTATTAATTATTATTGTAACAACAAATAATAATGTTAATTATTGTTCAAAAATATTAATTATTATAATTATTATATTAATTTTAATTTTAATAAAAATATTATTAATAATAATATTTTATAATAATAATAATATTTATAACAATAACAATAACAATAGTAATAATAGTAATAATAAATAATAATATTAATTATTAATAATATTATAATAATACTAATATTAATATTAATAATCAATATTAATATTTAATAGTAATAATATTAATAACAATAAAAACAATATTATTTTTTATTATTATATTAATATTAATTTTTATAAAAATGTCATTAGTTTTAATATTTAACAAATAATAATAATTAATAATAATAATAATAATAATAATTAATAATAATAATAATAATAACAACTTATTTGAACTGAACTGAACTAAAATGAACGGAACTGAACTGAACTGAATGAACGAGTCTGAGGATGAGTCTTTGAAATCCAAGACCCAACTTCAGACTTATCTGAGTCTCAGACCGTCTCAACCACTTTATCCAGGTATGAGTCTCAGACTCAAAGAATCTGAGACTCAGACTTTTGTTCAGACTCAACTTCAGACCTCCTTTAATCTTCCATCCGTCTGAGCCTCAGACTCGTACCAACCACATTATCCAGGTATGAGTCTCAGACTCAACAAATCTGAGTCTCAGACTCTTACTCAGACTCATACTCAGACTCCCTTTAAACTTAGTCTAAGAAGTTTCATATATAATAAAGAACTTCTTACTTATTATTGTAAGTATATAAGGAACTCCTTATTAAGGAGTTGGTTTCTTATATTCAAAACCAACTTCATAAATAAAGGAAAAGAGGGGATTGGGTGATGTAATGTTGTTCCTTTTTTTACTTTCTCTCCATATTTTCTTTCTTTTTCTTTTTCAAACTCTCTTTTTCTTTTGTTTTTTTTTTCTTTGTTTTTTTTATTCAATTGTTTCTTCTTGAATGTCCAATTTTCAAGCATTATTTTATATTTTTAATAAGAAAAATTATAATAAAATTAATATTAGTATAAATTATTTATTAAATAAATGTTCCTTAACTTCCGTTTGCTTATATATGTACATCTTTGATAAAAAAATTTTAATAACACGCACAATTTATTACTTCCAGTAATTATGTAATCCGTATTCTATTCAAGTAACCAAAATTTATGAAAATGTTATTGGGTTAATTTACACAACTATAAATATTTAATTAATGTTCATATATTTAAAATTAGATTTGTTGGTAATTAGATAAAATAATATTCAAAAATCAATTGGTCCCACTAAAAAGAAAAAAAAAGATAGTATGAAACTCTAACCATTGAGATCAAAATTTAGAAGTATCATATATAAGAAAAAATGTTGATGTGCAATAAAAAACATGGTATGGAACTCCTACCATTGCTTTTGCCCTAATGTCACAAATTCTGACATGTGACGCTCATATCCGTCACAAGTTTGTGACGGGTCAAATATTATCCATGTGGGTAGATAAGACAAGTAAAATATCTATCCATGTTTTGTTTTATTTACCACATGGGTAATATTTGAGTCGTTGCAGGGTCACAAGCAAGACTTGCTCTCATAAGATTGTGACATACTTCTTCCGTTCTAATGAATTGTTTGCCTTTGTTTTTTACACCAAGGGGAAGAGATCCAGTTAAGAGGTGACATGTGGATGAGAAGGGTCAAATTACATATAAAAAGCATTCATAAAATAGAAAGGCAAACGATTCATTGAGACGATCCAATATGGAATAGACAAACGATTCATTGGGACGGAGGGAGTATGATATGGATGATGGTTGTTTGATGTTGGAAAGTGGGATGAAGTTCAATGTTAGCTGCTGGGTAAGGATAACTACGGAGTATTAACTACTCCATCCGATACTGTATACAATTGACGAAGCCAAGCACAGCCCAAGCTTGAGCAGCAAACTTCTTGAAATTTTCTTCAGCATTAAAAAAAAAAAGGAGACTACTTCTCCCGATCTTCCAATTTTATTATTATTTTCTTCATAATGGAATAAAAATAAGAAGATTTTAAATCTTCATTTCATTATACTTCCTATCAAGTTGTATTTCACATAATTTATAACATAAGTCCCACTAGTGGGTTATATCTTCCCTCTTTTTTTGGCACAAATATTAAGAAGAGAATAAAAAATTGTTTAAATTAAGAAAATATGGGATATAAAGTAGAAATATGGCAGAATTTGTGAATAAAAGAAAGAATAAAGAATTGAAGGAAGAATAAAAATTAATTAAGTACAACCAAAAAAATGGAAAGAGGAAAGATGAAAGATAATCGAACTAGTACCAAAAAGTAAAGAGAGAAGATAAAAAAAAAACTAGGAGGAAGTATAACCTACTCCTATATTCGTTTAAGTCTCATAACCAAAATCAATTAATCGTACGGAGTATTATACTCTATCGTAATATTTTTACTAAGCTTCTTATCTGTTACTTATTTCATATATTAAGACAACGGGGAATAAAATCTCAACTTTGAACAAAGTTTATTACGGAGTACTAATAATAGAAATATGAGTAAGCACCAAGAGTAGTAATTAAGTAACGTCATTGAATTAACTCATAACTATAAGTCATTGATGTGCGTATCTAAAGTAAACGTAAATATCTCCCGAGAAAAGATAAGGATACAAAATTCCAACAAATGGGGGGAATTTTTTATAATTACTCTGGAATTCAATTTAAGCACCACAATCAGCGTTGAGTGCACCAAGCTAAAAGGAACACAAGACAAAGACAGACAGTTAAATAAGTAATGAATTTACAGTACAATAATACCTTCATCTACTTTCCCATTCATCCATTTACATTTCATTTACACATCTACTCCGTGACGAAGAATTCACCTGTTGAATATTTTATCGACTCAATGACGACCAACATACGACGTATCTCATCACTCCTTCTACCTAATCTTTGGACTTTTCTTTCTTACATGTATCGGAGAACATATAATCAAAATGTAGGAGGATCAACGCTCAAGATTTTCCCACTTTCTTCGAGAGGGGGGGGGGATTAATCTTTGGACGCTCGCTCGCTTTGCGAAGCAATTGCTGAATAAAGCATTGAGTGAGTCATCGGTTACACACATCCTTGGCCAGACATCCCTTGCGAGAGGCTCAGAAATGCACTGATGGCTGCACCATACACTAGCGCGCTACCAAACGCAAAACCACACAACATAAGAAAACATAACCAAACACACAGCGAAAGATAAAAAGGAACACAATGGAAGTTGGAAGGGAACTCACTCTGGTCTTTCTTTTTCATAGCCAAAATCCATAGCTCCTTTCAATGTCTTTTGATAAGTTTGTTTCATGGCATCCTGTCAATGGAGCAAAAACGCGATAACAAAAATTTAAGAAACTCTATGATGTTGACTCTTAACTCATCAAATGCGACCAAGGTTACAAACTCAATTGTGATCTTCTAAGTCCGACCTAGCTTTGCTGCCAACAAACATGGAGTATAAAAGATTGAAGGCAAATCATATATTTGCTGACCTGTAACTTAGACTCGAAATCCTCAGGGGGCCATTGATTCAGTTCAAGTTCACCAGCAACAACCTGGAAGTAAACATCGTCTTAATTCAGCACATACAATTATAGATCTACACTTGAGCTTGATGATGTTGATGAAAATACTTCCATAGATCATCCCACAAATATATCAAGTACGATTCTTTTTAATGTCTTCAACTCTTCAACAACAACAATATTATCCAGTGCCTCACGGGCTCCTGCCTGTGGCGAAGTAGGGTGGTCGAATGTACATTCTCGGATTCTCCCCATTTTAACATTGAGATTGTTTTCAACCAAATAAACTTAGGCCATGTTCCTTTAATGCAAAACATACTCGAGTGAAACCTGCATTTCATTTTTCCAAGTTGCTAATACCATATCCATAGAGGCACTATAGTAATCTTACCCCTCCAACGCCAGCAGCCATTGCTGGTGCAACCACAATATTGGCTTTTCGAATGACATCAACAGCTTCAGGGGTACAAGGCATGATCGAACCTAGTGATTCAGTTAAAATTAGGATTATCAAATATTAACATAGGTAAAGTTAAGATTTGACTCAAACAGCCATTATAGTGTACCTTCAACTAACAAACGACACCCAGAATTGACCAAGTTGATGGCATCAGCTTGATCTATCTCATTTTGAGTTGCACACGGAAAAGCAACATCACATCGCTCGGTCCAAGGTTTAGCTTCATCATAATACTTTGATCGAGCATACGTTTTAGAGTAATCTCTGATTATACAAATTCCCAAAGAACATTTCAAAATTATTGAGCCAATCAAGAGGTTTTAAAAAATACTTTCGCTTGGAGGGCTTTGGAAAAAAAATGAAGGAGAGGCGAAGGGAGGGAAATGGTTAGAAAGTAAAATCATTTGAACATTGGAAAGATTTGGATGGGAAATGGATCCTCTCCTCACCCTTCGCCTTCTTTTATTGTACCCAAACAAAGGGTTTAAGGATGTTCAAAGACGTAGGAAGCATCACCTCAAGCTTCTTTCTTGAGCTTTAATTTCTTTTACAAATTGGATCTTCATATAGTCAAAGCCATCTTCATCCACCAAGTAGCCCTTTGAATCTAGACAAGTGCTCCAACAACGAACATGTACGTCAATCATAGGCAACACAGTTGACAGTCTCGGAAGCAATTAAATAGAAACTAATCAGTCAAGATGATAATCATGAAATTCTTGCTCCACATACCGCCCGCATAAATTAATAGACTGGCAATTGGACTCAATGTCAATGCCCTATAAATATATACTCCCGACTTCCCATTTATATTGTTCCTATGTGACTTTGATAGTCAAAAGATTCAAACTTTGTCCTAAACTTAAATCACAGCAAACATCAGATAGGGAGTACAACATTGTGAAAACGATAAATTTCGAAATAGTGTTTTGGTGAACCAAAAATAGACATACGTCATAACATATTGAGAAAATTTAACAATCAAAATCGGCATTGATTGAAAACCTAAGTTAATGTGACTGAGGGAGTAAAAGCTTGGGGATTACAAAGCAGAAACTGACAAAAATCAATTTGGAAGAATAATTGCAAGATCATAGAGACGGAAATGGGTCAATGCAGGCAAACAAAGTTAAGTGCGGGAATCTACAGTAACACAGAATATAGTGTACCATGTTAATCATGCAAAAGGATCACATACGTAGCGTCCTAGCCGGCAGGCACAAACATTGTGATATCAGTAAATATATACTTACAGTATGCTAAGCGCCACTCACGTCAATACGCATTACTATGAGACTGACATAGTTTTCAATAGAGAAGACATACACCTCTTAAAAAAACTGTCACAAAAAGAAAGAGCAGAACTAAACACTAAGCACATACTGCACATTACATCAAGCAAGGGCTTATAATTTATCAGTTTATCACCCATAGGTTTGTAATATACCCGACACAGTGATAGGAATGGCCTCATAACCAAGCAACTTCTCTATGACATGGAGTGCAATTTTCCCTGACCCACTGACCACACACCTAAGAAATAGAGAAGTGACATTAGAAAAGGATACATCTAAAACAAGTTACGGGCCAATATGATAAAATAATAGATCTCCGGTCCATGAAATAAATTCCAGGTTTCTAGTTTGGGGTATAAATAAACTTGCCACTTGGATAGATTGATTTTCGTATATTTTCTGAGGTCAATATGGGTCGTGACCTCTATATTCTATCAACAACTTCCTTTCAATCCGCATCTTACCATATTCGATAATTTTAAGAGGAAAAAGCCGTGTTTATTCATGGACAGAAGTAGTATACTAGTATTGCAATACAACATCTGTAATCTCATTAATTAAAATTAGATGGAACACCTCATGCCCTTCAATTCTCTGTTTGTCTCTCCTAGAATCAGGTGCGCAAAGAAAGCCTGCGCAGCTAAAGAACACTGATCAGTTCCAAAATCAATTCAAGAAAACATGCCGACGTGAACCAGATCAAAAGGAATGAAGGGGTTAAGTTAATTTATCATCCCCTATGAAAAAGGGTAGTCTTAAAGTATCTTCAGCTGCTTAAAAAAGTGTCCAAATCAGCTGAATTCACAGGATCCTATAGTCTCATAATATAGGCATTTTCCTTCAATATACAATAAGAAATTTTCTTCTTCATCGTCAAACAAAAGAAGGGGAGTGATGATAGATTCATTAAAGACACAAAAGCAACAAATATGCAATAAGCACACTAAAGAACAACGTGACACAGTAAGAAATGTAGAAAATAAAGTGTGGCAAGTAACTTTACCAGCCCATACCCAGTAGCTTCAGTTCTTAAGCTAGAGCCAGACCACAAAATTCTTGGTCCTGTAAAACAACCCTGCATAAGAAAGTTTCAGTGGTGTTGGGGAGTACATATTTGAAGAATAGATGACATAAACAGAAGCCGAACAGGTTTGAATGCTACAATTAGAAAGTATCAGGTGCACCACTTGGATAAGTATTCCTGTTGGGATATTTTCAAGTATGAATTAGCAGGTATATGGATTCGGCCATACAAAGTGAACGACACGGGAAGTTTATTCAGTAAATTATTGTTTTAAGGCTGCAGTTTTGCTTCCTTTGAAAAACTCCAGCCAAATAGCATTGTACTACACAACTATTCCCCCGCCAAGCCATCAGATTTGAATCAATACTTCTCATATTTACTATGTAAAGTTGTAGACGCAGAAATAACAGATTACAGCAATGGTTGGCCAAATGTCAACTTACTTGAAAATGACCAGCAAGGCGTCTGTACTGCCCAAAAAGATAACCCATCTCTCGTACACCAACACCCATTTCTTCTGAAGGAAGATCCTACGATAATTGAAGATAAACCAAAGATAATTTCATTGCACTGAGGATTCAGAAAATTGTATTCACGTAAAAATATAAGAAATGAACATTTTATTTTTCCTTTTTTTTAATGTAAATGAACGAACATTTTCACAGCACCTGGTCAGGCCCTAAGTATCGATACAGTTCATTGATAAAACTTTGGCAAAAGCGCATGATCTGCAGACGACATGAATACACATATGACAAGTCTCCTACACAAAAAAGGAGCAAAAACGAAAGAGAAGAAATTAACCAGTACTACAAAATTTGAAAGACGGCCACTGAACCTCATTGTCACTTTTTCCTTTTGGATCAAAATCACTTCCACCAGCTGCACCTCCCAGTTTGTACGGAGATAAGGCATTCTTCAGAGTCTGCACTACATGACACCTAATGTTATTACCTTGCACCATATTAAACTCTATTTCACAGGAAAGAAGAGCTAAATTCAACGAATTCATATCGTTTCTAACGTTCTCCACATTTACATTATCCTACCCCAGAGAAGTAACAATATGCATCCCGCATTTCAGTGAATTAGCCCCATTTCACTATAAAGCAATCGGAACATATGTACACAATAATAGATTTATACACCATGTTCTATATTTTGGTTTTTGCTTTTTGTGTGTGTGAAGGAGGCGTGAGAGAGAAAATAATTAAACCCATCAAGTCACGAAAAGAATACCTGCTCAAATGCGAGAAACTTTGCAATACTTAAGTTCATTAATGGATGGAAGCGTATTCCTCCTCTGCAAGGACCTAAAGCCTGATTGAACTGCACCCGAAAACCTCGGTTAACGTGTGTCTCACCTAGGTCGTCAACCCATGGAACTCGGAATATAATTGTTCGCTCAGGTTCAAGCAAACGCTCCATGATATTCACATAACTGAAATGAAACAATCACAAATTCACTATTAAAATATTGTGAGCTATATCTTCTCGATACAGCCACAGTGAGAAGTTCAAGTAACTCACTGTGAATTCTTTGCTAGCACTCTTTCCATAGAATGTGCTGCTTCTTGTACTGATTGAATAAACTCAACTTCATGAGGATCTCTTTTTAATGCAGCTTCAACAATTGATCCAGTTGTTTTGGACATCAGGGCTATGTTTCATAGATAACATCACACAAAACCCAAAAATAAAGAAAATTAATAACCTAAAATCTTACTTCACATGGCTTAGTGATACAAAGGAAAGTGTCAAATAACATCAAAACCCATTTATCGCATGTATTATTTAGTGTACATCTCACTCTAATGCATGACGACAGAAGAACTGTTCACCTGAACAAGCCTCAAAAGTTACCTTTCCTATCATGCTAAGCAATAGGGCATCGTGCATGCACACACAATAAAAATAACTAAAGTAAGGTTATGAAATATGAACGGCCGACAAATCCCCAAAACGCAATGGGAGATATGTTATAAAGGGTAAATTAGACCATAAAACACATCAAAAAAAAGATTTGTGATGTTCAGTGAGACTCAAGGTGCAATGTCCCACTTTGACAACAAATATTGTGGAAAATAACTCGCATGTTTAGCATGTCAATCTACGACTAGGCTAACATTAAAATGTATAAGTAAAAAAAACGGACCTTTTACATAAATGGGTTTTTCAACAACAATCTTATCCTTGGAAGCCATTTGAAGACGAACGGCTTCTTTATGTAACAAGCTGTTATTATGCTCTTCCAGAGCACTCATTTGCATATTTCTACTGCCTTCATTTCCATAGGGGTTCCTCCTATGCTTCCTTCCATACTCTCGGCATACGGAACAAAATATCCTTGCCGATCCATCTTTCACATCAACGTAAGCCCATTTATAAGTATCAGCCCACTCCTCCCTCCACCTTTTCACAACCTTTTTCTTCTTCTTCATTGGCTGACTCTTTGACATATCTTGATCATCACTCTGGAGGGTGGGCATCATTACCATTTGCTTGGTCTCGTCTTGCTCCTCAGCTGACGGCTCATCTTGAGAAGTGCTAACAAGGGCCGTGTTCTCAAATGTTGGATTATAATCATCACCAACTCCGATTTCCAAGTCTATTTCTTCTCCAACCCCAAGTTCCCTAACTATCAAATGATGCCTCTGATGTAGCAGATTAATGTCATCCATTGAAGAAGAATTCATCTCTAATCCACTTACTGGAACTAACATTCAGCATGTCAATAAGAACCTCGTTCTGGCGTCTTTCACACGGCCCAATGGTCAACTAGTCAACGTCTAAAAATACTCAGGGTCCATTCTGATACAAGCAACCAAATGTAAACGTTGACCCACATTAGTAAATTAAGTGAGCAATCGCATTACCCGTTATAACACAGCGGATAGATCCACAAGGCATACTGATTATTCTCTTGAAAAGAGTCACATGTCATGTTCACATGATGTAGAGTTGTAGACCAACACATTTTAACAATCAACCAAACCCATTAACCTAATACTCCCTCCGTTTCAATCATTTGTTTAACTATGATTAAAATAATCATCATAAGAAAAAAAAAAGAGTACACAAACGAATGGGACGGAGGGAGAAACTTAAAGCTAACAGTTTCAATAAACTCTCACACGGGCCTGTCTCACGAAAAATTTATCATTAGACCATCACATACGAGAATTTTAGCAAAGAGATATGTGTGGATAAAATAGCTAGATTCCAAATACATAAAGTGACAAACTTGACACTCATTTTAGCAATTATCATAATCATAACCTCCATAACTTAGAAAATTCCAGGTCATTTGGTCTGTAAGAGGAATTGTAATTCCCTGGAAGTAACAACTAACAACTAACAACTAACAATTCACATGATCATGATCATGCATTTCACGTGAATTAGGAGAAAATTGTTTGGTTGGAAATGTCGGAAGTAAATTCCGCAAGAATTCTCTCCTACCTAGGTAAGCAACTTCCTCCATTGTGGCGGAATTAGAGCTCCTACGGAATTCCGATTCATGGGATTTGGGGAAAACAAACAAATCACTCATTTTTCAAATCCATGAATTACAATTCATGCGTTTTAGGGAGGATAATCAAACTAGCAATAATCAACACAAAAATACACAACAAAAAACCAGCAAATTCTGGACATTTGTCAACATTTAACATCAAATTTTAAACTTTATACTACTCCCTTCGTCTCTTTCATTTGTTTGCCTTTGATAATAAAAGGCAAGCAAATGAACGAGACGGAGGGAGTACAGCATAGTGACATACTGTAAATTTCAACCTGCCAGGCAAAATTACTGTCTAACAAAAGTTATCTTCTTGTTTTTTCAGATAAATTAGAAATGATTAAGCAACAGAATTTCATACCCAGAAATACCCAGTAAATAAAATGGAGAGTTAACTGGAAAACATACCTCAAAATTGAAGGAAAAGAGCAAAATTTAGGGAATCAAAATGTTGGGTTGTTGTTGTTGAATCCACCATGAATCAATTTGATGAACTGGGTACTTTCTGCAGGCTTTAATCAATCGTAGAAGATTAAAAGTGGGAAACTTTGATCGAATCTGAAATTGAGTTGGTGTTGAAATGGATTTAGGGGTGGGAGGATGGTGATCTAAAGTTTTTTAAAATTGGGGGAATATTAGTACGAGTATTTATTTGGTTGAACAAGGTTTTGGAGTTGCTCCGGAAAGGGGAACACAGATACTTCCTGATTGATTACTTTGTTCGTGCTAACTGCTAACCACTCTTCCTGCTCTCATTTTTTTTTTTTGGGAAATTCCGGCATGTGATTTTTCATTTTCTCACTCGTAAGTCGTACCCCTCCGGATAAAAAATTTTGAACAATAAATTTTAGATACGAATTCGAAAAACGGTAAATATTTTTTTATATTGTACATCTTTACGAGATTTTCAGTTTGGAAAAAAAATTGTTATTTTCTGAATTCTTAATCGGGATTTATGATCGGTCAATATGTTTTAACGAAATAAAATTTGACCGGCTAAAACTCTTGGGTAAAATTTCGAAAAACGACAAAAAAAAAATTTCAAACTGAAGATTTCGTAAAGACATACAATATGAAAAAAAAAAAAAAAAAAAAAAAAAAAAGATTTATCATTTTCCGAAACTGTAGCTGAGAGTTATTGTCAGTCAAAGTTTTTTATGCAAAAAAATGATATAAGTGAGAAAATGGAAAAGTAGAGGGTCCAAGTGGAAATTTCCTCTTTTTTTTCCGGTTCAAATGGGGTACAAGTAGTCAGTCAGCCAGTCACGGAGGATTATTATGTTGACGGGTTTTAAAACTAGGTCGTGAGCATCATTTCTCATTACTTTTTAATAATCCTCTATATACTATTTGAGAAACCGATAAAAAAGAAATGGGCACGTGTCGCATGTAGAATTAATATTTTCCCGCCTAAACTAAAACCTATCAAATCAATTCATCCATATTTATTGATAAAAAATCCTTTTAAGACGGAAGAAAATTATTGTTAAAAATAGCCTAATAAAATACCACATATACAAAATATTCCAATATTTTATGACAATATTTTTTTATTTTTATTTTTAAAGTGAAGATCAATGACATTAATAATAAATCATCCGGCATTTACAAACGATGTCAAATTGAACTGAATACAGATTTGTGAAAAATAAATAAAGAACACCATTAAGACAAAGATCACTATTAGAATAATGCGCTTCTGCATAGCATTCTTGTAGACACCCGCATTTTGACTGCCACGTGTCTATGGTAGTCTCCGAAAAACACCCGATGATGATCGGACGTCAACGTGACTTAGTATACTCGGATTTGGGCTCAAAATTCATAATATCCGACATGGACTTTTAGTGGAGTAAAAATCTCACAAAACAGACCTCAAATTCAGGCTCAGTGGGTCGTTCCGAGTCAAATGAGACTAATTTGGGCCAAAACCGAGACCAAAAATAATTCCCGTCTTTTGGCGACCGGGTCAAAACCCGGTCAAAGACGAAACCGTCTCATAAATCAGCCAAGTTCAGATTGGCGCACAAATCAAAATTCAAAAAAGTAATCAAATCAACAAAGTCAAAACTTCCCTATTTTATCTCGATTTGTTGACCCACTCGATCGAGTGGATTGACCCCACTCGATCGAGTGGAGCCTTTTTACCCGGGTTTGGCCCATTTGCGAAGGCACTCGATCGAGTGCACTAGGGCCACTCGATCGAGTGCCCCTAGGTCGAGGGGTGAAGTCTATAAATACCGCTTCACCCCCCATGCATTTCAACCTTTTTTACACATACTTTGCCCTACATTTTTCAGCCACAATCTAACCTACATACCTACACATCAAGCCTTAGCAACCCTAAGCAATACACACAAAAACCGAGTCCTTCGTCCCTCGAAAAACCGACGTAATACACACACATCTATACACACCATAACTCGCGTACATCCTCGATACTCCCAAGCTTTGTCGCTATTCACGAGTCCATTTCCGAGGTCTATACTAGCATGTATGTTGAGGGTGTCCTAAATTCCCTTTCGATCTTTATTTACTCCGTCATTTTGTTCATTTTTATTGTATTATAGTCATGATCGTCACAACACTAACACTAACATTTTTTGCATTTTTATATCTTTGTTTTATATCATTTCATCGTCATTAACGTTAATAATACCGTGTATACGTAAACTAATATCAAAATCGGTTTTAAAACGTTGGACTACGATGATCACTTTTGGTCCGTCTAATCCCTTTACGAGCAACGACGGAGGTGGAGCCCTTTCGAGGAGCCCCGCCCCAATGTACTCAAGGGCGTGACGCGACCGTGATCGGTCGTAGTTGAACGGATTTAACTCCTTTTCCATAATTGGTATGAAACCCGTTGACACGAAAACCGACATCACGTAACCCGAAAGGGTTAGTTCCGATGTCGTGACGTAGAGAGATACATTTCGTCACCAATTCAAACTTTTCTAATCTAACGTAAACGTTTTCCTAAAGCTCTGGTGACGGTGTTATAATCGTTCATACACGATTATAGCACCGGTGGTCGAATTAAATACAAATCGTGCGATATTTGTATTTGATTCGGCCAATTATCGATTTCAAGTCATAAAACAAGGCGAGTTACCTCTCGTACAGGGGGCACTCGATCGAGTGCCATAGGCCACTCGATCGAGTAGCACCCCAAAAAATGGTCAGTAGCCACGATAAATGTGCACTCGACCGAGTCACACCACCACTCGGTCGAGTGGGTCCTGTAACCCACAAAATCGAGGGGTTTGACCCATAATTCAAACCCCGACCCTTTTATCGACTTTAGTCATCACGTGCAAAGACTATCACGTGACTATCCTATTTTCAAAACTATACACATCACGACACGTAGAACGACTTTGACCACTTTGACGTGATAAGTCGGGACAAGACTACGGGATGTGAGATTAGGCTAGCAATATGCCACAGTCTCATGTTCCCGTCCTTCGTTTAATATGCGACATAATGCGTATTTAATCGGGGTTAGTCCGTCTACATATTTTCGCGGTCTAGTTTACATACGGGTCCGTCCCTTTCATTATATCGCGTTATTTTATTTCATTCATTTCTTTACGTATTGTTGTATTGTGAATTCCGGGTTGTATTTCCGCCCGTGTAACTTGTACGTTATTTTATTTCCTTTCGAGCTTTATTTATTTATTTGCTTTTACGCTTTATAAATGAACCTCGCATGCTAAATCACTTTGACGTTAATCAAGATGCATTAAATGACGTAGCAAATCAATAATTCACATGCTTAGCCCGAAAACGCTGTTTGCATATCATTTAATTATTTTACTAGCGCGCGTACACGAACATGAACGATGTCTTAGTAGAGGCCGCCATGTGCGGGCGGGGTTGGGTGTCCTTAGTGGGCTTCCCAACACGTACCCTCACCCCTTACTCAGAACCTTTGGTTTCCGGATGTCCGAAACCCTTGGCGCACGAGAGTCATTCTTTACACGATTACCGGTATAGATGGTATCGGTATCGCAATGCAAAGGGACGAGCCCCATAAACTCTGAAATCGGAGTGGGCTTACTTTGTGTAAAGCCCATGACGACATAGAGTGGGCTCGTATGGTTCCGAATAACCACAAAATTCGGTGGCGACTCCATTTTGACTTAAATTTCGAACCCGAGAACAATCTTACCACGAGATTCATTCGCCTACCCAAACCCGCGCTTCGCCGCGTCGGGGTGGACCTACGTCATGTCCACAATTTGGCGACTCCGCTGGGGATACCTGATGTACCACATGTCATCGGGGTTCCTAGGGTGAGACTCGAAGAGAAATCGTTCGTAGATTAATGTGCGCGCATTAGTTTAATGATTCATGCATAACCCAAATTTGCCCGGGCCGGTTACTTGTGACCGACGTCCCACTATACCACGGTGCATTCCTACATGGGTGCGCTAAAGACATCGATGGTGGAACTCGTCTCGGTTTCGCGGCATGTCCTAAGACCAACTCGGCTTAGGGAGTCCGTCCATCACACGAGAAAGCTATCGTTGTTGGTATAGACCCTATTTTGACCGACCGAGACTGAGTGTAAAGCATACATAAGCGTCGTTATAATGCTTGTTTGACTACATGCTATGTGGTTTCCGTGTCATTTTTCAAAAACCGTCATTTCAAAATTGCATCTTTCCAAAATACCAAATTTCAAAAAACCCGAAATACTGTCCGTTTCGGGACCCGTCTTTTCAAAATATCCAATATTCAAAAACTCGGAATGCTGCCGAAAATTAGACTTACGATTTGACTCAAAACAAGCCATTTTTTTTAGCCGGCATGCTATCCATTTCAATTCGAATTTCCGATCCACCATTCGATTTTCGAATTTTCAAAATTCAATTTTCAAATCTTCGTGATGCCATTTGCGATTTTCAAATCCTCGAGATTCCATTCTCGATTTTCAAATCTCCGAGATGTCGTTTTCGATTCTCAAATCTTCGGGATCTCATTTTCAATTTTCAAATTTTCGGAAATTTATTTTCGATATTCAAATTTCAAAATTTCAAAAATTCAACTTTTCAAAAAACGGGACCGTCTCCCAATTTTTCAAAACGCGAATTTACACGCAACCATTCAAACATTTCAAAATGCCCGGTCCTATTGGCCCACTACCAATTTCTGGACCGTCCTCTCAATTTTCAAAAATTCAATCATCTTTCAAAAACCTGCCTTATTATAGGACCTACCGTAATCCGTGTGTCGGGTCTTTTCATGATTTGTCGAAGGTCGTTAGCGTCGAAACTCCGTCGATCCTACATCGCGGGTTTCTTCCCCATCCTAGTCCGCCTTTTTCTAAAGGCACAACCGACCAACACGAGTCATACACTCGTAAATGGAAGGTTCATAAACACTCGAGTCCTAACTAGAAAGTCTCACGTGATCTTTCCCTCTAATAGGACTGTCCTCATGACCTTTCCTAAGGGAATATCGTCTGTCTTTCAATCCGTTAGTCGAGTCATCCCAATTCAAATCCTTTAACTTAAGGGTCTACCCTAATCACAGGGTCTATCCTCATTCAAGTCAAGTCAAGGGTCTCTAGCGTCGAAACTCTGCCGATCTTACATCACAAGTTTCTTCCCTTACCCTGTCTGCCTTTCCTCGAGGCCGAGTCAACCTTTTACAAGGCATAGCCCTGTAGCTAAAGGTTCGTGATCCTTACATCTAAGGGTCACTCGTCCGACACTCGAGTCTTAACAAAATCTTGAATCTCACTCGGGGGCTACCCTTCAGCAGAGCGATCAATCACGGTTGCTCTAAGGGTCATGTCTTACACGTACCCCACTTTTGAATCACTTAGATGTCACACCATCTGAGTCCTATCAGAGTCTTTAGTCTCACTCGGGGGCTATCCTCCACCCGAGTAGTCAACCACGGTCACCCTAAGGGGTACCCTACGTTTATCATACACCGGCGTCCTTATAATGCCTTCTTCGAGTCGTACCTATGCTACGAACACTCGAGTCTCCTAAAGGTTTAGGTCGCCACGGTTGGTCCGAACACGTAATGCGGTCAAACACGATCTCCCCATTTTCGGACTCACCCTCGTGCAGCTTGAGTCTCATCGTCGAGTCCAAGCCAGGGTCGTTACCTCGTCTAGGTCAACGTTCGGGTATCCCGATCCAAGAGTCTTTGTCGACTCGTCACCCCGGGCCGTGTCTAGTTTGACTCCCTCTCTTGCATTTGCGCAAAGCCGAGTTTAAGCGAGTCGTAGCACCTATTGTTCTTTCCAATCAAGGACCTTACCAAAAACAACATATACCAACCTCATCCAGGAGTCCAGATTTGATTTGAGTCCGAGTTTGAGTCCGAGTCTAGGATGTTCTATCTCCTCATTTCAAAGTCAGAGTCAGAGTCAACTGTATTCTATCCTCTTTTCGTATTCCAATAAAATCAGCTTTTTCAATTTCTCATATATACTTCCCTTATGTGTTTCCGAGAACATGATGAACACCATCATCATACACTGTGAGCACATGCACGTGACTATTATAGGCACATCTATAATGACTGCAGGAACTGGGGCCCGTGTTTTCCTTTACCTGTTCCATGTCTGGCATAGACAGCCACATAACTACCCTTAGCAGGAGCGGTATCGAATCCTATGATAAATCTAGGAAGTCTTCTAGTTTGGGTTTAAGACGGGAGGCAAACTCATTTCCCACAATAAACACCCTCCAATAAGACTAACCAATCCCTATCTTAGGCGTTAGTCTGACTTGATGCCAAAAATACCCAACTCGGGACGATGCTCCCACTAAGCCTGCTCGGAATTATGATGACAATAGCGAGATCCAAACCACCATGCTTACCATAGAGTACTCCACCGCGAGTTGCACTCACACAAACACCAACTAGGCTCACACCTTACAAGGGTTTAGCTCCACAAGCCAAATCCAACCGATGGGCCCACCCCCATATCCACCCACAACACCATAGGAGGGGATTACCGTAAAAAAGGGAGAGAAAAAAAAGAGTTGGACAAAAAAAAGAAGCAAAAAGTCCAAAAAAAAAAAGGGCCAAAACAAAAGAGCTGGCATGATCAACATCCCTCGACCAGATACGGTCAACCCCTTTTGACCAGGACATGGTCAACACCAAAAAAATCCCACGACCGGGGCTAAGAGGTTAACCCAAAAAAAAAAAAAAAAAACACAAAAGTTCAAATACCCATGATCGTGGTCAACGGTCAACTCAAGTCAAAATCCCTTGACCGGGGTACGGTCAATTCAAAATTATCGATGCCCATACCATCAAATAGGGGAAAAACAACTAAGCTGGTCAGCTAACACCACACTTAGCCTTCCCACATTACAACCCTCAAGACCTTCCCGAGACCTGGGCTAAGAGACAGCCCAAAATTTTGAGGATTCAAGCTCCATAGGATACACCCTAACCATTAGGGTAAGACATGGAAACCAGATCCCGCATCATCAAACCTGCCCAATCGAAGCCCGAGTCATTTTTACTCGACTTCCCCCTTTCCTACCACATTACAATACCTTACCCTCGAATCCTTAGCTCCACAAAATCGAGCTCCAGATTTCGAAGCATCAAAGCCACTTATTGCCTGGCACCACATTTCCAAAAAACATCCAAACCAGTTACCAACCCCGAACACGGGAACCCAACCTGCGGTCGGCATAGAACATGCCCAAATAGTTCACACCACCTCTGGGGGCTACCCCGGAGAACGCTCACAGTCACAAAATCAACATCCTAACTGTTCTAGCCCTTTGATCAAGACATCATTGGGAATTCACCTAGCCTACACCATCGCTATGGCTAGTTAAACACAAAGCCCTAATAAACTAGGCACCATAACATATCTTTCAATCACTGAACTACGGCTTGGTTTGATTTCACTACAAGTGAATACGTAGGCAGCCTTTCAACAAAGGCACAACCACCCACACATTCAAAAAGCACCGTCATTCCGGTCACGACACTGTCATGTTCTCAGCAGCTAGCTTTGTCGTCCTGGGGGCTTCTTTTAGGCAGAAGACCTCCATCCACTTACAAAATCCAAAAATTTTCAAAAAAACTAGCCTCCTTTCTATAGTGTGTCCTAGTACTCGGCCCAGTCGAAGACGAGAATCCGTCAGGGACTCAAAGCAACACCCACTTTGGGAATGTACCCCAAAACCAAAAATTCAAAGAGCACTAGGCTACAACATTGCCACTGCTAAGTCCTGCCGTGCAGTAACAGTCTTATTAACGACTACTGCGGTTCTCCTATACCGCATCCTTCCCATTTCGATGTTCGACCGTGTTGCCACTCGCCTAGGCTATGGATTAGCGCAACTTAAGAGTCTTGTTAGGTGCCCACCCCCCTACCGAGTCACGGTCCAACCCTCGAGAGTTCAGTCGTGTCTGTCAACTCGTCCGGTCACGTCCATAGTCGAGTCTGTCGGTATGTCTCTTTTCAAATCCTTGCTTTGAAATTTGCAAAACTTAGCCATTTGGGAAAATCCTTTTCGACAAGATCAAATTTCGGTCTATTTAAACTGCAAAATTCTTTTCTACCCCTTTCAATTTTGAAAACCCATCTCCTAGCGCATGAGTTGCTTTCAGGACCTCGATTTCAAAATGAAGCAAAAACCATTTTCCCCAGCGCAAGCCAGTCTATAGATGCTAACTGCATTTCCTATGTGCTATCTTGCTATACACTATGCATGCTATTCCTGCCTATGTATCTAACATTTCAGGTACCAGCATTGCTTCCCAACGGAACAACAAAGGCGGTGTTTCTCCTGGAATGCTACATCCAAGACGTGATGTGTCGGCATACGGGTACACCCAAGACTTCAGAAGCAAGTCCCCGCGCAGCTACTTTTCTCCCCAGCGAGAGTCGGTGTTTTGTCTATGTGTTACATACAAGTTGTTATGTGTCAGCATACAGGTACACTCCAGACTTCAGAAGCAAGTCCCCGCGAAACTATTTAATTTCCCCAACGGAGTCAGCTTTTCCCCGGTATGCTACATCCAAAGTGCAATGTGTCGGCATACGGGTACACCTACTCCCCAAAAGAGGCAGGCTTTACTCCCCACGGAGCATCATCATCAGCTCAAATGCGACCCCAGGCTTCAGAAGCAAGCCCGTACAGCTCCTATATTTCCCCAAAATGATACGGGATGGGCCCATACATAGGCGCGCCCAGGACTTATGCTACAAGTCTGATCCCCCGCGAAGCTATCATCATCAGGACAGGTATGACCCTCTGCTTATGGCTGGCGAGCCCTTCACGCAAGTCTACTGGACTATAAACGACCCGACCGGAAGTCTACCAGGTCTTAACGGGCTTGGTAGCTACTCTGACTTTCGCCTTGTCCAAGCCTCAGTCAGAGTGGGGGCTCTGTAGACACCCGCATTTTGACTGCCACGTGTCTATGGTAGTCTCCGAAAAACACCCGATGATGATCGGACGTCAACGTGACTTAGTATACTCGGATTTGGGCTCGGAATTCATAATATCCGACATGGACTTTTAGTGGAGTAAAAATCTCACAAAACAGACCTCAAATTCAGGCCCAGTGGGTCGTTCCGAGTCAAATGAGACTAATTTGGGCCAAAACCGAGACCAAAAATAATTCCCGTCTTTTGGCGACCGGGTCAAAACCCGATCAAAGACGAAACCGTCTCATAAATCAGCCAAGTTCAGATTGGCGCACAAATCAAAATTCAAAAAAGTAATCAAATCAACAAAGTCAAAACTTCCCTATTTTATCTCGATTTGTTGACCCACTCGATCGAGTGGATTGACCCCACTCGATCGAGTGGAGCCTTTTTACCCGGGTTTGGCCCATTTGAGAAGGCACTCGATCGAGTGCACTAGGGCCACTCGATCGAGTGCCCCTAGGTCGAGGGGTGAAGTCTATAAATACCGCTTCACCCCCCCATGCATTTCAACCTTTTTTACACATACTTTGCCCTACATTTTTCAGCCACAATCTAACCTACATACCTACACATCAAGCCTTAGCAACCCTAAGCAATACACACAAAAACCGAGTCCTTCGTCCCTCGAAAAACCGACGTAATACACACACATCTATACACACCATAACTCGCGTACATCCTCGATACTCCCAAGCTTTGTCGCTATTCACGAGTCCATTTCCGAGGTCTATACTAGCATGTATGTTGAGGGTGTCCTAAATTCCCTTTCGATCTTTATTTACTCCGTCATTTTGTTCATTTTTATTGTATTATAGTCATGATCGTCACAACAGTAACACTAACATTTTTTGCATTTTTATATCTTTGTTTTATATCATTTCATCGTCATTAACGTTAATAATACCGTGTATACGTAAACTAATATCAAAATCGGTTTTAAAACGTTGGACTACGATGATCACTTTTGGTCCGTCTAATCCCTTTACGAGCAACGACGGAGGTGGAGCCCTTTCGAGGAGCCCCGCCCCAATGTACTCAAGGGCGTGACGCGACCGTGATCGGTCGTAGTTGAACGGATTTAACTCCTTTTCCATAATTGGTATGAAACCCGTTGACACGAAAACCGACATCACGTAACCCGAAAGGGTTAGTTCCGATGTCGTGACGTAGAGGGATACATTTCGTCACCAATTCAAAATTTCCTAATCTAACGTAAACGTTTTCCTAAAGCTCCGGTGACGGTGTTATAATCGTTCATACACGATTATAGCACCGGAGGTCGAATTAAATACAAATCGTGCGATATTTGTATTTGATTCGGCCAATTATCGATTTCAAGTCATAAAACAAGGCGAGTTACCTCTCGTACAGGGGGCACTCGATCGAGTGCCATAGGCCACTCGATCGAGTAGCACCCCAAAAAGTGGTCAGTAGCCACGATAAATGTGCACTCGACCGAGTCACACCACCACTCGGTCGAGTGGGTCCTGTAACCCACAAAACCGAGGGGTTTGACCCATAATTCAAACCCCGACCCTTTTATCGACTTTAGTCATCACGTGCAAAGACTATCACGTGACTATCCTATTTTCAAAACTATACACATCACGACACGTAGAACGACTTTGACCACTTTGACGTGATAAGTCGGGACAAGACTACGGGACGTGAGATTAGGCTAGCAATATGCCACAGTCTCATGTTCCCGTCCTTCGTTTAATATGCGACATAATGCGTATTTAATCGGGGTTAGTCCGTCTACATATTTTCGCGGTCTAGTTTACATAGGGGTCCGTCCCTTTCATTATATCGCGTTATTTTATTTCATTCATTTCTTTACGTATTGTTGTATTGTGAATTCCGGGTTGTATTTCCGCCCGTGTAACTTGTACGTTATTTTATTTCCTTTCGAGCTGTATTTATTTATTTGCTTTTACGCTTTATAAATGAACCTCGCATGCTAAATCACTTTGACGTGAATCAAGATGCATTAAATGACGTAGCAAATCAATAATTCACATGCTTAGCCCGAAAACGCTGTTTGCATATCATTTAATTATTTTACTAGCGCGCGTACACGAACACGAACGGTGTCTTAGTAGAGGCCGCCATGTGCGGGCGGGGTTGGGTGTCCTTAGTGGGCTTCCCAACACGTACCCTCACTCCTTACTCAGAACCTTTGGTTTCCGGATGTCCGAAACCCTTGGCGCACGAGAGTCATTCTTTACACGATTACCGGTATAGATGGTATCGGTATCGCAATGCAAAGGGACGAGCCCCATAAACTCTGAAATCGGAGTGGGCTTACTTTGTGTAAAGCCCATGACGACATAGAGTGGGCTCGTATGGTTCCGAATAACCACAAAATTCGGTGGCGACTTCATTTTGACTTAAATTTCGAACCCGAGAACAATCTTACCACGAGATTCATTCGCCTACCCAAACCCGCGCTTCGCCGCGTCGGGGTGGACCTACGTCATGTCCACAATTCTATATATCGCTGTTTATTGACACAGTCTTTCGCGAAGAAATCTATAGATCTGCTGAAATAGTCTCCAAGATGATGAACTTCCTCTATTTTGACAAATAGTAGACCGAGATCTGACATCAATTATATCGCCGTACATAGGGAATGACCCCAGATCGAGGAGGAAAAGTAGGATTTTATGACAATATTAATTAAATTACATTTTAACATATACTATATCCACATTTTATTAATATATGTGAATAGTATTATACTGAAGGGAGAGAAATAATAAAATGGACAGGGAGTGATATATTTTTAAATTGATTGTAATTGCTAACTCAATATCGTAATAATATGTAAGTCGTGCATTTGCACGAGGCCTAAACTAGTTAAGACATTAAGTTAATTAATGAATATGTTTTACCCTAATGGTTAAAACGAAGATAGAATAATAGATCCCGTGTTTGATTTGTCCCCCCATTTTATTGTAATATAATTAAATGAAACTGTGTGCTACCTTGGACCGTATTGAAGAAAAAGGTTGCGTGATTCCACCTTATACTGTACCAAGGGGCGGATTTGGGGGAGGGCCTAGCCGCCTAGGTAGGCACGTGCACTCCCCACAAATTTTGATATATATAATTAGGTTTTATGCTGATTATTTAGCATATTTTTTTGTTTTTTTTTTGGTAAAAGGTAAGTATGTATTATAATATGTGTGTGTCCAATATACAAAGAGTGACTACATCAAATTATGTAGCCATCGGTTATCTCGAGCACTAATTGGGTATTTGATCTTACACATAATTCTACTTCTAACATCCTTCTTAATCATATTGGCGATACAATCAGGTTGCTAAACAGCTCCCTCAATTCTACAAATATTCCGCTGCCTCCAAATATGATAGATCGTCGCATTAATCATGGCACTAAGAATGTTGCACTGAAATTTAGTACCTCTCTTCTTAGTAGCCCAATCCAAACCCCCAGAACTAGGAATTCGCTTCTTCACCCACTTACTCAGGATGTCTATAACTCTTGAGCTCCAGCAACACCCAAAAAATAGATGTTCAAAGGTTTCAGCCTGTGAGTCACAAAAAAAACAAAGGTCTGAGTCTGAGACCCCAATCCTCAAAAGTTTCACTCTAGTACTTAAAGCCCCTTTGAACACTAGCCAAGAAATGAAGCTGTGTCTCGGGAAACTCCAAGCATTCCAGACGAGCCTGCCCCAAGCAACCTTCGAATGGTGAGCCCGTAAAGCCTCATAGGCAAGCGAAATAGAGTACTGCGTCGCGGACCCATGCCAACGCCCATCAACATATAAGTTCTTAATCTTTTCTTTTGTCTGGCATATCTTTTTCCACGCCCACGTGACATCAGCATGAGGCTGATAGTCACACCAAGCTGAGCCCCTCAGATAAATGCTACTAACCCACCGAACCCATAGACGATCTGGTTGGTCAAACACCCAAGAGGCCAATTTGGCAACAGCAGTCTCATTCCACAGGTAGAGGTCTCGCAGCCCCAATCCTCCTTCCCCTTTAGGCCGGCAAATATTATCCCAGCTCACTAAAGCCCTTTTCGTGCCCTCCACACCACCATCCCACAAAAAATTGCGGCATAAGGACACAATTCGAGCCATAACAAATTTCGGAATTATATAAACCATAGCCCAGTAATTGTGCAGCTGAGATAGCACAGATTGAACCAAAGTCAACCTGCCTGCATATGACAGTTTCCGGGCTCCAATACTAGAGATCCTTGAAACTATCCGGGCTAACAGTATCTCACAATCAGTCTTACCCAAATGAGTGCTCTGAATCGGCAGTCCTAGATATCTGAAAGGCAAAGAACCTTCCACACATCCTGAAAACTGCAAGATAGCCTCCTTCCTGTCCTCGTCAACTCCAGCAAAGTAAGCGTGAGATTTACCCACACTGATACTCAACCCCGAAGCTCTGCTAAAAGTAGCAAAGGTCTTCCAAAGCAGCTCCATAGACTCAGTCTCCCCCTTACAAAAAAGGAGTAGATCATCCGCAAACAGTAAGTGACTCAGCTTTAAGTGACCACATTTAGGATGATATTTGAAATTTCTCTCCACCATTCCAAAAGTCATAATACGAGAGAAATATTCCATGCAAATCGTGAATAGCAGAGGAGACATCGGATCCCCTTGTCTCAATCCTCTCTTCCCACGAAAAAAACCAAAACTATCCCCATTAGCACAAATAGTATAGGAGACCGAATTAACACACTCCATTATCAAGGCTCTGAAATGAAAAGGGAAATCTAGTGCATGCAACATCTGATCCACAAATTCCATTCCACACTATCATATGCTTTATGAATATCCACTTTGAACAAGCATCTGGGTGAAACACGGCCCCTCCCATATAAACGGACCAAATCCTGACAGATTAGTACATTTTCCACAATACTCCTCCCTTCGATAAAACCCCCTTGGACAGGAGAAATTATCTGAGACAACACCCGCGCTAATCTCCTGCAAATGATTTTTGTAATACATTTGTACAAGACATTGCAGCAAGCAATCGGCCTGAATTCTTTCATAGACTGGGGCCTATTCACCTTAGGAATAAGGACAATATTGGTGCAATTCAGCTGTTTAAGAAGCTTACCTGAAACAAAGAAGTCCTGAATGACTCGAACTATATCATCTCCCACTGTCTCCCACGAATCGATAAAGAACTGACTCGTGAAGCCATCCGGACCAGGCGCCTTGTCTCGAGAAATAGAAAACAACGCACGCTTGACCTCTTCCTCAGAAATACTAGCTGACAAGAAGGTTTTGTGTTCCTCCGTACAAATATTGCCCCGCCTCACTAACCCAATATTGACCGGCTCCGTGTCTCGCGATTCACCCAGAAGCTTGGTGTAATAGCTGAGAAACGCGCCTTCAACAGCCTCTTTACTGTCACAGTAACAGCCCGCTTCATCCGTGATTCCCACAACAGCATTTCGAGCACGACGAGCTCTCAAAATACCATGGAAGTAGGCAGAATTCACGTCCCCGTCTCTAACCCAGCGTTGCTTCGATTTCTGGGACCAGAAATCAGCACGAGCAGCCTGAAGGCCGCGCACCTGCTCATTCAGCGAAGCTTCAGCCTGCAACAACGACTCTGTCCTGTCCGTTCTGATGGCAGTTTGCAGCTGGTCCAACTTCAACTCCGCTTGCGCACACCGATTTTCAATGTCCGAGAAACACTCAGAGTTCAAAAGTTTCAGCGGCCTTTTCAATTCTCGGAGTTTGCTCACGACTTGAAACATCAATGTTCCCCTAATCGGCATATCCCAAGAATCTTTCACACATTTGTTAAAACCGGTAGCCCGACTCCACATATTCATGTACTTGAAGCTACGATTCTTCCTTACCGGTGGAAGTTCTAGCTGAACTACACACGGGCAATGATCGAAAGTACCTTCTGGCAAAAAATTTGCGAATCTATTAGGAAAAAGCGTCATCATGTCCTCATTCACCAGACATCGATCAATGCGACTATACACTCTAGTCTCCGCCACTTTATGCTTATTATTCCAAGTAAACCAAGACCCACTCGCCTTAAGGTCACAAACATCACAATTCGCTAGACAGTCCCGAAATTGGGCCATAGCCTCTTCCGAGGAGGGACCCCCGAGCCGTTCACTAGCATCAATCACACAATTGAAATCCCCCAGGATCATCCACGGACCACCAAAGGCATAAGTCTCAAGTCTCCTCCAATGTTCCAGCCTGTCATCAGCTGAGTTAAAAGCATACACAAAAGTAAGCTGATAATCCTTCCCAGTGCTCAAAGAAACTCTGACATGAATACTCTGATTGCTATAGCCCAAAATCGTCAAGTTGAGCTTCTCATGTTTCCACAATAACCAAACTCGACCCCCATCATAACAATGATTATTAGTGGTTATGCTCCATTCATTGAAAATATTCTGATGAACTTTCGCATAAGCTTTATTCTTTATTTTAGTTTCTAGTAATCCAAAAACATCTACTTGTTGCTTCCTAATAAAGTCACAAATAGTGCGCTGCTTATTTATGTTACACATGCCGCGCACATTCCAAAAACCGATATTATGTGTCACCATGGACAACCAACTCCAGACCAACCCCTTCCTTTTCCTCAACCAACCCCTTACTCGGCGAGCCTTTAATCATGTCCGCGAAGGAAATAGCCGGGTTCACAACCGGATCCTTCCTCGACGAAATGCGGAGGAAATCAGCCTGAGTATGCTGCTTCGCAGTTATCACAGGTGGGGCAGCCTTCGAGACAGGAGCAGCAGACTTCACAGGCTGCTTACGGGCAGCCTCATCAAACTTCTTCTTCTTAGCCTCCAATCTCTCCTTCCTCAATTCCTCCTTCCTACACTCATTCATTTCGTGCCCATAGCCTTTGCATTTAGAACACCAGACAGGTTTCCATTCATATTTAACTAGGACATCAACTACATAGCCATGTTCATCCAAGAAACGAACCGAATTCTTAAATTTTTGTCCTAGTTTGACCAACACCAACGTCCTCGCATACCCTAATCTAGTACGTTCATCCGTAGCTAGATCAGGCTTAACATAAGACCCAACAAGAGAAGCGATCCTAGGCAGACACCGTCCCCAGAACTTCAAAGGAAGATCGTGCAATTGTACCCACACCGGTACTTCTTGCACATCCTCCTTGTCAAGCTTAGCATCCGAGGTCCATTCTTTAACAATTAATGGTTTGTTATCAAACATATAGAATCCATGATTAAGAACTTGTACCTTTGCCTCTTTCTCTTTGAACCTCACGATGAAAATCCCATTCGGAAGAAAAGAAATTTAGTCTATCGAATGGGCTTTCCAGATGCGATTCACAAACCCTTCCACAACCTCCCACGGCGGATTCGCTCCCATGATGAAGCAATATACAGCATTGCTCCAATACTCAACTTCATCCTCAACATCGTCTTCGGAAAAACGAAGCAATTCTTCTTCTTCTTCCACATCCACCACACGCTTTCCGTCTCTCTGTTTCCATCCAATTTCAGGAATAGTCTCTGTTTCAGGCACCACATTTGTCTCAGGAACAAACGAAGATTCACCGTCATCATCTGAATCAGAGTCAAGATTCAATCCAGGGATCTCATTGATCTTGCTGTTTTCAGAAGCCAAATCTTCTGGTTGCTCAGAATTCGACTTCGCCTTCGAGCCTTTCTTCAAATTCGCAACACTTTTTCGCAGCAACACATCCTTCGCAGACCTCGAGATTGGATTAGGGCCTTTCGAGACTGGTCTCTCCTTCTTCCTCATAATGTCGCAGAACAGGGGTGCCGTCAGACGGAGAAGACGCCGTCAACAGGCCTGAAGCGCCGGTCAAGCCCTAGGATCGCACAGTAAATTGCCAAATCGCCAGAGCAAAAGATTCGATTTTTGATTTTGAGGGTTATTATCCATTATTTAGCACATTAGTTAAGTTGTAGAGTTGGTAAAATCTCTATTTACATTGCAAGTGACCTAGCTGGGTGAGAAAAAATTGTACCCTCTACACATCGAAATCTTATCGGAAGTAATTTTATAAGGATTTACTTTTCAAGTATAGTCAATGAAAAAAAACACAAGAGAATAAATTGTCAGTACGCCAATTCTTTGTGAGAAAGTCTCACAAAATTTATATATAAAGACGTCTAAGTTGGAGATGGTATAGTGGTACCCATAAAAGAATACTCACAATATAATTACCATGAAGCCGTCTTACATTATCATCGAGTATTTATTAAGGCACAAATAGTAATCAAACACAGAAAGCAAACATTGTGGTACCACCAATCCCAAAGTACCCATTTCCAACATAAATACAACCATTTCCTATAGAAACACCCCCATTGTACACAGGAAATCCAGTTTCGTAGGACCATAACACTCCACCAGTCTTAGCATCTATCCCAAATACGCCGCCTTGGCTGTCATATGACCCGGCAAACACGACACCATTAGCGACAGATACAGGAACGAAGGCAGACGCGTTGCCAGGATTGGCGGTCGACCATAAAATGTCGCCAGTTATAGGGTCCATGGCCACCCAACCTCCACCGGTTATGACTTCGTTAGATGGCTTTAGGGTGAAGTTGTTTGCATCACTGTTTGCTATGTTGGTGTACACTCTTGTTCCATCTGTTGCTGCTCCCCACATACCACCTCCTCTTAGACCTCCTGGTCCTGCCTCCTGTGTTTTTTTCAACGAATAACGCACTTAGTCGCATTGCAATATAGACATCTTCCAGTAACATACAAGTACATTTTGGAAAGATGATTGACAAACATACCGTACTCCAAACGAGGTCACCGTTGTCACGATCCAAAGCCCAAGCAAACCCACTCTTCTGAACAGCAACAGCAAGATCTCTTCGACTCCCATTGACATGAACACTCAACAACATCGGCGCTTCCCCAAAATCAGCATCCGGGTTGGGACCAGGCGGACAATTCTGACCCGAAACACCATTACAAGCCAAAAACCAAACATCATACCCTCCCAATTGACGAAACCACTTAATCTCTCCCGACTCCAAATCCAAACCTAAAATGGAGTCGAAATGGATACTTGAGGGAATGCAGTCCTCAGGGTGTGTAGGAGTTGTCTGATTGTTCTGTTTTTCCTGACATTGTTCCACACTTTCTGGAACTGAGTACAGATTTCCTGTGGCAATGTAGACCTGGTTTCGAGAGGTGTCGATAGAAGGGCTGCTACCCCATATAGCTGCACCTGCATAGTCACCTTTCTTGCCTTTGTTGTCGGGGAGCATGTACGTTTGCCATACGATTTTTCCAGTGAAAGCATCGAGTTTTGCAAAGCTGCCCCGAAAAGTGCAGCATTCTTCAATGGGTGCTACTTCTTCTAAAGACGATACTCCTACGTAGAATTCCCTGCATATTTAATTAACCCACAAACAGACGCTTTTGGTATCAGAGATTCAGTTCGTACCAATTATCCTCATTTTAGACGCTTTAGTCACAATAGTGATTTTGATGCCAATAAGATTAGAATCCAAGTTAGTTAGTTAGTTAGTTAGTTATTCTTACCGGTTGTAGTAAGTACCGGACATGGTGATGAGACTATAAGGATGAGTATCGAGCCTACTCATCCAAACAAGCTGACCCGACTCTCTTTTCAACCCAAGAACCACGGCAGGTCCATACATTCCAACGATCAACAAACGACCGGCTATTGTGGGGGCCGTTCTCGACACTACCAATGTCCCATTTATAACAATCCCGGTCGCATTGAACCCCGTTAAGTCGTGCAAGTTTTGCTTCCAAACAAGGGAACCGTCCTTTTCCTTGACCGCGTATATGTTACCATCAAAGCTAGAGAAATAGACGGTTCCCTTGTATATAGTCGGAGTTCCTGAAATGAATCCTTGTGTTTCGTATTTCCATTTTAAGTGCAAATTTGGTGCTGTTTTAGGGCTTATCTCTGTCTCTTTTGCGGCGTATCTTCGATTTGTCAAGTCTCCTCCATGGTTTAGCCATTCATCTTCTTGCTCCCTTGGCCACTGTTAAAAACAATTTCGAGTTTTTTCAGAAAATATGAAAGTGACATAGAACTAACATTATGATATTAATCGGTAAGAGTGTATATCAAAAATCTTAAGTTGAGTACGTAAACAAGCAGAGTAATTCAAAGATAAATCGATAATTTTAATCAAAGTTAACTTTAAAATTTGAAGTATGGACTTACTTGTGGGATTGCGTTGCATGGGTGAAATAATAAACATAGAAACGAAGTTGCTAACATCAAAGCTAGAGAAAAACCCGTAAAACTTTGTTCGTTTGCCATTTGATACCAAGATTATGCACATTCCTACCACCTTTGGAAGTTATACATGAACCCTGAAACTACACAAGTGAAAATTCCATATTCTATTGTTAGTTGACTTTTTATTTCCAATATTATTTAAAATTTGTTAATATATATGACCGATTTGTCTTTTTAAATTTATAGAATTTTTGTCACATATACCTTAGGTTACGGAGCAATTACTTCTTCCATTTTGTACGTCTACATTTTTTTTATAAAGTAGATAGAAATCTAAAGCATTCTTTCCACAACAACGTCACCGAAATGGAAATTAATCTAGAAGAATGAAAGTTATATTATTCGGGCTTATTTGACACTTTTAAGGAGTAACTTATTTGACCAAAATTTTACCAATCTTTATATCTTATGTTTGTGTAGTTGTTTGAAAAACAACTTGTTTTGCAAATTAGCTAGTCAAAATAAAAAAAAAAACTAGTCATAGTAATAAGTGAAAATAACTTATCTGATAGACTTTTCGATTTTTCATCCTTCATTTATTACAATATGGCAATCACAAAAATAAACTATATGAAATTGAAATTTTTTTCAAAATAATGCTCTTAAATAAACTTATTATCGTTTCGGGTCGGATTGAAAATTAATTAACAAAATGGGGTTCTAGGAGGTTCGGAGTGAGGGTCGTGTTTAGGCGGAGCAATCCCGCCATTAGGAATGGCGGGTTTTTGAAATAAAAAATTCCCGAAAAAAAAAAAAAAATAACCCTTAAACCCGCCATTCATGGCGGGTTATTGAGCACTAACCCGCCACCCCCAATGGCGGGTCTAAGTGTTTTTTTTTTAACGATCAAGGATATAATGATATCAATGTTGCAAATTATCAAGTTATTCATTGTAGCCTAGTGGTAGGGTAGTCTAACTCTTTATCTAAAGGTTTTGGGTTCGAACCTTTTTGCTGGATTTTTTTTAATTGTCAATTACAAAATAAACAATATGTTAACAAAGAGATTCGATCCTGTGACCACTTGCGCACTAGACAAAGGTTTTGCCACTGAAACAATATCACTTATCTAATGGTTGACATCATTAAACATTACTTATCTTGATTTCGTGAGGAGATAAAAAATTATTTTAAAACCCGGCATTGGGAGTGGCGGGTTTAAGAGTAATACGAATAATTTTTGTATTTTTTTCCCGAATTTCACATACCCGCCATTGCTAATGACATGTTTATTTCGTCCCATACCGATCCTCAATCCGAGCCCCATTTTGATAATTAGTTTTTGTCCAAAAGGCCCATTTTTTATTTGCTGAAGAAGTCGAGATAAGAAACATTTAATGATATGAAATTGCAAATAATTAATATTGCTTTAGTGGCAAAACCTTTGTCTAGTGCGCAAGCGCAAGTGGTCACAGGATCGAATCTCTTTGATAACATATTGTTTATTTTGTAATTCACAATTAAAAAAAATCCAGCAAAAAGGTTCGAACCCAAAACCTCTAGATAGAGAGTTAGACTACTTTACCACTAGACTACAATGGATAACTTGATAATTTGCAACATTGATATTATTATATCCTTGCTCGTTAAAAAAAAAAAACACTTAGACCCGCCATTGGGGGTGGCGGGTAAGTGCTCAATAACCCGCCATTCCCAATGGCGAGTTTAAGGGTTATTAAATTTTTTTTTGGGAATTTTTTATTTCAAAAACTGAAAAAAATTTCTATGAAATTCTGATTAAATAAACCACTTTAGTCAAATAGACTAGTTGACATAATCTTACCAATGAGATAGGTGAGAATCGAACCCTTGACCTCATGTGTATGACCATTCTCCTCTCCAAGTACACCCTAACATCTTATTGATTTAAATATCACTACATCACATATAAAACTATATACCACAAAAAGTATGTAATTAAGAAAATCTGATTGATTACGTACATTGATTACGAAAATCACATTGTTTTAAATGGAATATATAACATACAATATTTAATATGAAATGTATGATCAAATTTTTAAAAAAAAGTATAATCATATTGTATTCCGTTTTAACCAAATAGTTGCATTATTTTTGTTAATAGGAGATTGCACAATCCCGTACAATATTTTACATAGAATATAAAATAGTTATGATTATTATTGTATATCTTTCTGATCATATTCGAAGATCATATTCTTAACATCGATATAAAATTTAGTAACTATTAAAAATAGAGAACGTATCACGGCGTGCTAACCATTAAAAAAAGTTCATTATTATACAATTTTTGATAAATATTTATGTATTTTATGGTATGTTAAAGAGAAAAGTGGGTATCTCGAAATGTGAGATGACCTAAACCGAGTATACAAAAAATATATGCAATATTTTCATTAATTACACATTATTTAATACTCCGTACATTCAATACATTACTCAAATATTTTTATTAGTTTTGTGATTTAAAAATATTTTCCTATTTCTAAAGTATACAGTTGATAAATAGTAAAAATAAAATAATAAATTTTTTATTTTAAATCTTAAATGAAATACTCTATTAAGATAAATCAATATATATATATAAAGGAGGAAGTTTTCGAGCGATATGATTGGTCCGTTGAAAAAAAGCTCAATTTAGGTAAGTATCATTAATAATAATAAATCAAATAGAGAATCTTTTAATTATTACAATAATACATTTAATCTATTATATTAATGTGATGTTTTATAATTTTTCATCTAAAAAACTTTAAATTTCGTTTAACAAAAAGTTATCGTAAATAAAACATAGAAATGAATTAATTAGATTCGTGGTAGAAAATGCTTTCATTAGAGTATAAATTTCATATTATTTGTTTCATATTATTTTCTCGAAAAAAGTGATGAATTTACTACATATAAAGATATTAAAGTTATCCCACATCGACAAATTATAATAAGGTGATGAAATTCTATATTATAAATAATAGTAATCACACATCGACAAATTATAAGGAGGTGATAAAATTCTATATATTATAAATAATACGGAGTAGTAATCACCCGTCCTTAGATTTCCACCAATTTAAGTCATAAAGAAGTCTTAAGATTATAACCTTAAGATCCCACATTGAAAAATTATGATGGGATTATGAAATTCTATGATATAAATAAGATGAATTATTGATTTTGAATATCGAAACAAAAACTTTTGAGTCTTAAAAAAATGATTATTCTATATTATAAATAAGAGTAATCCCACATCAACAAAATTATGATAATAGAATTCTATATTATTATAAATAAGACTAATCATTCGTTATTAAATATCAATAAAAAAAAATTTGAGTCTTAGAAAATATCTTAATAAGAGTACAAGCTGAAGTAACAAGGTAATGAAACTCTATCTATATTATAAAATAATCATTCCTCCAAATTATGATGAAGTGATGGAATTCTATATTGTAAATAAGTGTAATTTTTCGTCCTTAAGTATGACTAATCAATATTAAATATCTTCAAAAACTCAATTAAGTGTTAAAACCTCTTAAGACTATAAGCTCAAGTAATGACGAAGTACCAGAGTTCTTAAGACTATCTAAATTTAAATCAAAATTATTCATTCTATATCAAAAAATTATGAGCTGATGGAATTTGATATAAAAAAATTAGACTTACATTTGAGATTATAAACTTAGGTAAGATTATCTTACATAAAAAAATTATAATAAGGTGATCGAATTTTATTATATAAATACGAGTAATAGCTTATTCTTAAGTCGTTAGATATAAAAAAAAACTCGTTTATTATTATAATTATCCTAACGTTGTCTCACATCGAAAAATTATGATGAACTGATGAAATTCTATATATTATAAATAATAATCATTTGTCCTTTGATATCAGCTAAAAAAATTTGGAGTCTTAAAAATATTCTTGAACCATAAGTTGATGGAAAGGAGAAATCATTTGTGTTTAGATATTAACCAAAAATGAGTTCTAAAAAGAGTTTTTAAGACTATAAACCTAAGTAGAATTATCACATATCGAAAAACTATGATGAGGTGATGAAATTCTATATCACAAATAAGAGACATCATTCATTTTTAGATATTAACAAAAAAAATTGTCTTATAAAAAGCAACTATAAATTAAAGTAAAATTACACCACATCGAGAAATTATAATAAGGTGATAGAATTCTATTATATAAATACGGAGTAAAAGCAATTATTCATCTTTAGATATTAACGAGAAATCTTTTGAGTCCTAAAAGAACTTTTTAAGACTAAAAACTTAAATAAAATTATCGCACATCGAAGAATTATGATAAGGTGATGAAATTCTACATCAAGAGAAATTATTCGGTTTTAAATATTAATCAAAAATCTTTTGAATTTTATAATATTCCTCTTAAGGGTACAAATTGAAGTAAAAATTGTCCCACATCGAAATATTACAAAAAAATGATGAAATTTTATTACATAAATAAAGTAACCATCGTCTTTAGATATCAAATAGAAAATTTTTGAGTTCTAAAAAGAGTTCTTAAAACTATGACGATATCAAGCAGAAATCTTTTGAGTCCTAAAAAGAGTTCGTAAAACTATAAATTTAAGTGGAATTATCACACATCGAAAAATTACGATAAGATATCATAAATAAGAGAAATCATTCATTTTAGATAATCATTTGTCCAAAAGTATATTCCGTAATAAGGTGATCGAATTATATTATATAAATAAGAGTAATTGTTTGTCCTTAATAACTTACATGAAAAACAAAATCTTTTGGATCATAAAAAAAATATTAAGACCATAAACTTAATTAAGTAAATATATTTCACACTTTCGAGTCTTAAAAAAACTTTTAATTAAGACTATAAACTTGAGTAAAATTTCTCACATCATTTTTTTTTTTACAAAGTCATGAATTTCATAGATATAAACCAAACATCTTTTGAATTTTAGAAAAGCTCTTAAGGCTATAATAAACTTTAAAAATTTATTTTTTGAGTCTTAAACAAACTCTTAAGACTATAAACGTGTGTGAAATTCTACATCATCAATAATAGAAATTATTCGTTTTTAGATATTAATAAAAAAATCTTTTTGAGTCTTATAATAACTCTAAAGGCTATAGATTGAATTAAAATTATCCCACATCGAAAAATTGCATGAAGGTGATGAAATTTTATTATATAAATAAAAGTAATCATCGTCTGTAAGTATTAATCAAATATCTTTTGACTTTTTGAGTCATAAAAATAGTTCTTAAAATCATAAATATAAGTAGAATTATCACATCGAAAAATTATGATGAGCTAACTTAGAAAAATCTTTTAATTATGATGAGCTGACTTAGAAAAATCTTTTGAGTCTTATAGCAACTCTTAAAGCTATAAATTAAAGTAAATTATACCACATCAAGAAAATTTAATAATACGATGAAATTATATTATATAAATAAAAGTTTGTCAACCAATAATTTCACAAATTTATGCAATCCCCTAACCTGGTATTATTATCATTTTCATTAAAAATAGGCCCGTGCATCGCACGGGCTTTCCAACTAGTATATTATAAATACCGTGCATTGCACGAGGTCTATACTAGTTTAGCATTAGATACGGTAATCTATGGCGTGCTATACTGCTATTCATTGATTGATTTCATGTTAAAATTAAAATCTAGAGCAAGTTGACTTTTCTACTTGCCCAAACCGCTAAGCAAGTTCATTGTGCACCTACCAATCTGAACAGTTAGTGTGGTATGAGATCGTTTCACAATAATTTATCATGAGACCTACTAATAAGAATATAATAATAATAAAACTAACTAACTAAATACCTATTATGTGAGAGGTCTCACGATATAAACTTATCATGAAACCGTCTCATACAAGAATTTGTGCGATCCGAATTCGTGAGAAAGTTTCGTGTGTATGATCAAATCCATTTTATGAATAACCATTTAACCAATCTTTTCACCTATGTTTTAATTTATGGAAATACTCTTGAATACGTTATGAGTACAACTTGTACGAGTAGTCAAGTATACAAGAACTACTCTACATGTGTCAAAATATACTTAAAAATATTAGTAACTCCTGAATATGATACTCCCCTCCGTATTTATAGGTTCGTCCACTTTGTTTAGTATATATCGGTTTATTTTTGAAAAAAAATCACTGAACATGTACTGGTATATTAATAAGGGGATCGGATCTAATTAAATTAGAGTTGTTAAAGTAAGACATCAAACACAAAATGCAAACAACATCATGCCACCATACTCATCAAAGCTTCCATTCCCAACATAAATACATCCATTCCCAATAGAAACACCTCCACTGAACCCATTGTAGAACTCATACCCTGTTGCATATGACCACAAAACACTACCAGTCTCCACGTCTATCGCATATACACCGCCTTCATGGTCGAATGATGCTGCAAACATCACACCATTTGCTACCGACACAGGACTCGACGCAGAGGAGTTGCTAGGATTCGCGGTCGACCATACTATCTCCCCGCTTCCAGCGTCTATGGCCATCCAACCCCCACAAGTTACCACTTTCTTTGAAGGCTTTAGCCTGAAATTCTCGGCATAACCGTTTACTATGTTGGTGTACACCCTTCTTCCATCTGTTGCTGCTCCACCGTGGTCTCCTCTTGGTCCTACCTCCTGTTAGTACCCAAAACCAAAAATATTTAACCAAATATATACGACTTCTTCGTTTCAAAAGTATTTTATTTTGTACTCCGTACATGTTACTTTTTCCAAAGTCGTTACGTTGGGTTGTCTGGAATAACGATCCCAACGACTTTGAGGTTTGCATTGGGATCAGAGTAGTAAACAAACGTACCGTGAACCAGACAAGGTCACCAGTATCGCGATCTAGAGCCCTGGCAAAGCCATTACTCTGGATAACAACAGCAACATCTTTCCTACTCCCGTTGATATGAAGACTCAACAACATGGGTGCTGCTCCAAAATCAACTGGCATAACTCCGGTGGGACAATTCTCATTGAAAGGATCATCACATCTGATAAACCAAACCTTTTTTTGAAACTGATGGGACCACTCGACGTTCCCAGTGTCCAAATCCAAAGCCAAAACCGAGTCAAAATGATTATCTGGCTCAATGCAACTAATAAGTGGGTGTGTAAGGTTGTTGTTGGTCTGTTTGTTTAGTTTTTCCTGGCATTTTTTCACGCCTTTTGGGATCGAGGTTAGATATCCTGTGGTAATGTAGACGCGGTTTCTCTGTGTGTCGATTGAAGGGCTACTTGCTAAAATAGCTGCACCTGCATACCCGTCTTGCTTCCCTTTATTGTCAGGAACCATGTATCTTTGCCATAGGATTTTCCCTGTGTAAGCATCAAGTTTCGCAAAGCTACCACGAAAGATATCCCAATTATTATACGGGTATTCTACTTGCGATACTCCTGTATAATATCCCCTGCACAACGATAACCAAATTAATTAGTTGACTCGACAAAAATCTATTGGATTTTCTGACAAAATGTCTTCATTTTCTGTTAGACGCACCAATTCAATCAAAATCTTTTCTGGTCGTTTAACATTTTTACAGCACAAGGAAATGACTTAGTAAAATGTCAGTTAATTAAACAGAGGTCGTAACACAATTAGATCATACCCATTGTAGTAAGTTCCTGAGACAGCAATGACACTATAAGGAAGGCTGTCAAGTTCAGTCATCCACACGACCTTTCCAGAGTCTCTTCTAAGCGCAACAACGACAGCCGGACCATCCAACCCAATGATCAAAAGAGGACCTGCAATCGAAGGAGTTGTCCTCGAAATGAGTTCTGTGGCATCAAAAGTTAGGCCTGTGGCGTATAACCCTGTCAGGTTGTGCAAGTAATGCTTCCACACAAGTGAACCGTCTCCTTCGTTGATAGCGCAAATGTAACCGTCAAAGCTGGGGAAGTAGATTGTTCCATCGTAAATAGTGGGTGTTCCTGATATTAAAGCCATAGTTTCAAATGTCCATTTGAGGCGCAAATGTGGAGCCGTTTTGGGGCTTATCTTTGTTTCTTCTGCCGCGTATCTCCCATTGTTCAGATCTCCCCCGTAGTTTAGCCATTGATCATCTTCATTCACTGCCGACTGTCAATCAACAAAGTCAGTATATAAAGAGAGTCACAAGGACGATTCTACGTGAATTAGGTAGGGAGGGAATAAATGAAAATGATTCTTACATGGGGTGATGCTGCTGTATATGAATGAAATGAAGATAGAAATGAAGTTGCTAGTACCAAAAGCAGGTAACAACAACCCATAAAGCTTCCTTCTTTTGAGATTTGATTTTGATAGTTGATACCCCAAGTGTTGTGCAAATAATATGCAAAGCTTCCTCCCACTACTTATACATCATGCAAATACAGTAACTGGGATAAATAATACAGTACTACAAGTAGTTGCAATATGCACTTGCTAGCATCTAGACTGTTTCTATCCAATTCACAAGGATCAAGTCCCTAGCACTTTGAATATTTCTACCATAATTCAAACTTGCTCACATGATCCATTTTTGTGAAAATATGGTGTAGAACTAATATTTTAGTATATATGGAGTAACTTTCTTCCCAAGGATAAATTGTTTGATAAGACGGTTTTATAGAATAAGATTAACCCATAGTCAAAAACTCTAAAGTTATACTTTCTCCGGACACTATTTTAAAAAATTGTGTCTGAGGGAGTACTATCTTTGGTTTGGATTATCTTTTCCCATTGGATCCATACTGTATTATGATTATGATTTTTCCATAGGAAAGTTGTCAATTGTCTATAATATCTTCGTCTTAATCACTCACCTAAAACATTTTTAATACGACAAATTGATAGTTGAATACTCCGTAGTTGATATCGAGGGTATTCAACTTTTGAAAATGAATAAGAAATGAAGAATCATTCGTTCATATTTTCGTAGGTCAACGGAAATGGAGAATTCGTCCTCATTTTGGTCGGCCTCGTCAGACATTAACCGTACTGTTTACAAAATGTGTTTCCTTCATTTAAATTGGGAAGTGTAATTACGAATCTAAAGCCCACTTCAATTCGTTGTTTTTAGACTTTTTTTATTACATCTTTGGGCCTCTCCGCACATAACCTTATATAAGGCTGTCTTATAAAAATGACCCATAATAATTAATAGTGGAAACACATATCATAATAACTTCCCTTTCACGGATTATCAACCCAGTTATATCAAGCCCAAACTAAAAAATTATCACTGCAAGTTTCGTACGGATTACCGTAATCTTTAAGGAGCTCATCACCCATTGTTCATTACAATAAAAATTTCTTTATATAAAACTGGTTTCTAAAGCATGAAAATAGAGAAAAAGAGGAGACCGCAAGCAAAATATGAAACTTTTATTGAATTAAGAAATTTCATAACTAAAATTGTGAGTTGATGTGACAATAAAAAGTTTCGTAAGGAACTTTAACCATTATTATTGTCCTCAAGTTATTAAACATAAATTATACGGGGTAAATGTTTAATAAATACAAATATACTCCGTATCAAGTAACGAGTGCTACCCCTTTTTACTACGTAGCTTCCCGTATTAAGAATTTACTCTTTTAATTAAGGCAAATTCTTGTTTATGACGAGTATATACGTCATAATCTTGTGATGGTTCAAATATGTACGTATGACAAATCCATGCGTCCAAGTTGTAGAAAAAGATTCTTGACATTTTCTTACGTTGTGAAGGTTATATCCGTCGTGAGTAAAACGAAACAAACTAGAGCATTCTCACTTGTTCTCAAATCTCAAGTTCCCACAGTACTTAAGAGTGTCAGCAAGGTTGTCGTCTTCAATTGGACTAGTGTCAAAGATAAGCACACCATCGTAATCAAATGGATCATTTCCATTACCCATCCATTACTTCTAATACAGTCATTTTAATATAATATCTCTCTCACTCATCATCATTCATTACTAAATATTAGGATCGTTAGATTGCTTTGAGATAATATCTGAACTGTTGATAAGTAATGAAAAGGGAAAATAACGGAGAGGATCCAGATTGTCATCAGACACCTCACCCCTCCCCTCACCAAATATCTATCCATTCTATTCCCTAGATCCCTCAAACACCTATCCACCATCCTTCGTTTTTTCGTTTTTTTCCATCTTATCTAATACTTCAAATTATTCATTACAAAAACATACTCCAGAGTATAGAATTTTAAACTTAATTTCCTGCAACATATAAATATCAAAAGTGGTTATTTGGTCTCATCTCAACATTCTTCATTCACACTTTCACTAATATTATTATTAATTATTATAATTATTAATTATTATTATTATTATTATAATTATTATAGTATAAAATCTAAATCCTTGTCCTCCAAAATCTCACAAAAGAGACTTTTTTGGAAGCCTGCCTACAAAACAACCCTTTTGTCCTCTCTTTTATTCATCTTTCATCTTTTTCACACTTATTCATAATTTCCTTAAAAAATATCAAAAAAAAAAAAAACCATTTTCTAAGCTAGTATTTGGTTAAGTAGTTATTAAACAAATGCAAGATCATCATCAATCATTGACAGCAGCAGGAGGGGGGTTTCCACAGCTGAAAATACAGTTCCCAGAGCATGAACAACTGAGATGCCCACGTTGCGACTCTGCCAACACTAAATTCTGTTACTACAACAACTACAACCTCTCTCAACCTCGCCACTTCTGCAAAAACTGTCGCCGTTACTGGACCAAAGGCGGCACTCTCAGGAACATTCCTGTCGGTGGCGGCTGTCGTAAGTCCAACAAACGCCCCGCTCCCACTCCCACTCCTGCTTCTGCTGCCTCGAGTTCCTCGAAGCAGCAGCATCAGCAGGAGAGTCTGGTTCAAACCCCGTCAGCATCATCAATCCTGAAGACAGAGCCCGGCCCAATCCTGGAAGGGAACAGTGTTGGGACGGGCTCTGACGTAGGAAAAGAGGGTTATACTATTACTTCATCTCTTCTTGGGTTGGGTCCACATGGACAATTTGGTAGTTTTATTCATGGGTCGGGTCAAAATACGGGTCTGGAGATGTTGCAAGGGAGTGGGAGTTCATCATTATCAGAAGGGTTTATCATAAATGGGCTGCAAAATGGAAGTGACACAAGTTGTTGGACAAGTAATAACAACAACAACAACAATAATAATGGATGGCCTGATCTTTCTATTAACACCTCATCAGGTTTTAAATTACAATGATTTTTTTTTTTTTACTTTGTTTATTAGACAAGATTAATTATAATTAATATTTCCTATTACTATATACTCGTATTATGGATTTATGGGTTGATTTAATCACTCATTCACTCAATATAGAGGCAATATATATATCCTTTCTTAGGATTATTATACTAATATCATATTACTTCCACGTGCGTTCATTTGTTTGCTGCTTTTATATTCATTGTGAAACGGAGTGTATTTTAATCAAATACGGAGTACAAACAAATGAATCAGACAGAAGGAATATATATTATTATTGTGGGTTGATTTTACTTTAATATTAATGATTGTAGAATTAGCTAAGGTAACATCTTCTCTATGTATCTATGACATTATATTGTAGAATTTTGCTTGGATCAAAATCCTTGGCTACATAAGTAATCCTCCTTCCGTCCCAAGAATTGTTTGCCTATTTTATATTGGGACGTCTCTTAATTGGATCTCTTTCCTAATGTTAAAAATAAAGACAAACAATTCATTGGAACGGAGGGAGGAAGCAATGTATGAATTGCTATGTTAATGTAATCATCATTGTATGAATTTTCATGATTGTTGTGGTAGAACCCTACCTTTTCTTCTTTCTTAAGAAATACTCCTACATAAGTGTGGGTCTTGGCTCGCATGTACGCATGTGGTCAATATCGACTTTAGGTCGACCTTGTCTATTGTCACGCCACAACGAACCACCATTATTATTACACATGAGCTTATTAGCTTATTATATCATGATCGAGAGGGAGGGATAATATTATTGACGAAAAGACGGGGACATATGGGGGTATTAATTAAAATATTAAATGAATTCCAAATCAAGAGGTTCATGCATTATTGATGAACACATCAAATCTTATCGTTTAGTTAGTTGGATGTATTTAACGAGCTAAGGGAGGATGAGGATCACCAGCTAGGTTGTTGAATGTTGCCCATAAGGGTGTGGTCTAGTGGTTAAAACTTGAGGTCATCGGTCCAAGGGTCTCAGGTTCAAGCCCCTGCAAGCGCGAACTTGTGGGAGTTGTATGGCTTGAGACTATGCCTCTAGACTTCGAGCCTGTCGCCCACGGACGGTTTACCTTGGTGTGCGTGGTTTGCAGGCTATGCGTACACCCGAGGGTTTACCCAGAACGCACCAAAAAAGGTAGCAGCTGCGGGTTCCCTCGTTCATCAAAAAAAAAAAAAAAAAAAAAAAAAAAAAGGTTGTTGAATGTTTTAATACGGAGGATCGAACCTCATGGACCGTCCTATAAATCCAAGTTATATTCAATACATGAATTAATTAAGGTTTGATGTTTGGATCAATCCTATTATGTAGAATTGATTTATAAGACTTTGGGTCCAATATCGAGTCCACATTCGTTCATTCATGAATGCAGGTATGGAGATTGGGGGAGTTGAGGATCATAATATGCAAAGTGGGGAAACGTCGACATTTTTTTTAGGAAAGTGAGTTAACTCTACCAGTGACGCCCACATTTGGCATCACCCTCTCACATGCATCCCTTATTAGTGAGGTCCCTCTTTTAGTAAAGGGTACATATGAGAGGGTGTCGTCGAGATTGGACCGTTGGGTACCATCCGATAGCGTCCTATCATCATTCTTGTAAGGTTCATTGGATTTAGTACAAGAATAGGACTTGAGTGAATAAAGACGAGGGGATGATCATCATTTTATAATTCAAATTTGGCGTCAACTATCTCAAGTGATGGAGTAAGACACCAAGTCCAAGTTGTTCAAACACTGGAATGTTCTTGCCTAGTGAGTATTTTTTTACTATAAGTTTGATTTGATTTTGCTGGGTACGTAAGTCAAAGATGTCACCACGAGATGACTCAATCCTATCACTATATAAGGATACGTTGTATCCCCCTAAAATCCGTTTACATCGATTAGTGTACCTTCATTTGAGTCATTTTTAATGAAGTTGAAAACTCGATGGTTTCTATCTCCATTCAGACTCTTATTCATACATATTACGTATGTCGTTGATCAAATTTAATCTCTGGTATCTAATCGACAATTCATCCGAACTTTGCGAGTCATCTGTGTGCCCGGCCCCCTAATGAGTGATGAGTGTCTCTCTCTCTCAATCGCGGGCGTACACGTACTGGTATTGTTTGGCTTATAGATTACGGATTTGGGGTGTTATGTACTTGATTGATTTAGTAAGTGCGAAAGAAAACTTGCTTGTAGAGTAACTATGATTGCAACACGGAAGAAATTAAAGTTGGGCATTCTTCTCTACTTGGTCGTCTCCACACTCAATGTTGTAGTCCCTACTCGGCTCCCTACTGCATTTACTTTTGTAGGCCTATCATTTCTGCAAAGCACATACGCTACTAAATTCCTAAAGCCCAAACATCACAAGAACCGCCTTCTGTATAGTCGTTTAGGACAGAACAGAACAGAGAGTTATTGCCACTTGAGTTAATCATTCTTCTTCTTCTTTGAAGAGTTTATGGATCCCTAAGTACCTAAGAGGGGGAGGGGGTGAATTAGGTACCTTTTAAAATTTCAACTTAATCTTTATTGATTAAAGTTAGTTGAGTGGAAGTAAAAAACAATTATGTGAAGAAGTACTAGACATAACATACAACGGACAGTCAACTGTTACGCTTTGTCTTAGCAAGGAGTACGGCTACAGAACAAAGCCACAGTATGAGCGACTGTTGTCAGACTGTATTCGATTCGCTTAGCAGAATGAGAAGCTACAGACGAATGTCACAGTATGAGCGACTGTTGCATGAAACGTGATAGCACAACTAAAACTGAGTTTGAAGTTCGAGCAAATAAAATAAAAACAAAATAACATGCTTTTATCGAAAGATGCAGCGGAAAAATAAAGAACACGATAAAACACGATATTTTTGAATTGGTTCGGCCAACGCTCCAAGGGCCTACGTCCAATGCTTTTCTTATTGCTTTTCTTTAGAAATCTACTCCGAAATCAAAAGACCCTTACAATGAAAAGCGACCCATAACCTACTCCGGTTACGACCAACAACCTACTCCGGTTGCGATTTGAGTTTACAAGACTACTCCGTCTCTAACTCACCAATGAGCTACTCCGGTCACGACCAATAACCTACTCCGGCTACGACTCTTAATAACTTAGAAAGTTACAAAGATTACAATTGAAAACCGAGTTAGACAAGAGTGTGTGTGAATCTGTGTGACAGTGTGTTCGACTGTGACTTCGAAATTACTGAAGACTTTCTTTTTCGAAAATAATTTGCAAAATGCTTTTAAGATAAAAACCTTTGAAAACAAAATGCAATAAATGAAGTTTTAGTTTGAAAGCCTTGAGAAATAAATGAGGCAAATGAGTTTCTTTTATAGTAGATGTGGAAATGGGTAAAAGAATGTGCCTCATGGAAAAATCCAAAGGTTAAAAGGAAACCTTTGACCTTGTTAAAAAAGAAAGCTTTTTCAAGAAGAAAGGGAAGCATGCTTAAGGTTTGCCAAAATTGAAGGGAAGGTGTTAACTTGAAAGGTAATACTTGAAAGTAGAAACAATTCAAGTTCACTTTCAAAAGTGAAGAACCATTTTTGGAAAATCTTGGAGAAGAGGTGCATTGTTTTACAAGAAACCAAACCATCCATTTTTCTTAAAGAAATCAGATTTTTTCAAAGTCAATTTAAATTTGTAAAAAGATTTTTCTGAAGTTTTAACTTTTAAAATCGAAATCTTTTTGAATCAATAAGAGCTGTCGAATGATGTAACAGTCAGTCCGACTGTTACATACTGCTGTACCGAAAAACACACACTTTGCCATTCTTAGTGACTATGGACTTAGACTCGATTCTATTCTCTTCACTTGAATTTCTTGATCTTTATCTTGGGTAGCTTTGGCTTGTCTTGATATCATCATTTTTGAATTAGCACATTTGATAATTATCTCACAAATGACGATTAACCTATTAAGATTAAACTAGAGCACAAGTTAAATTAGGCATTGTCATCATCAACAAACCCAACATTCTTAGTTCACGATATATTGAGGTCTCAAATCGACTTAATAGCGATCAATGTTTTCAAATACGTAAGAACTTTGAAACTGAAACATGTAGGGTAACATATATAGATTGATTCAACGCAAATTTAAAGTAGCTGGGATAGTGAAAGCCAAAATGTAGTGAGTACCATTAATTTGTCTTTTGACTCTTAGAGTTGGGCCAGTGAAATGTACTAGTAAATTATGGAGTATGCCAATTAATGAACGAAACTGTAGGAATTTGGATTTTCAACTTGAGGGTTGAAATGGGCCACTCATGTCGAAACTTGTTTGGTAGCTATATAACCCTATAGTACATGACTATCCACAAAGCTACCAATTTGATTTCGAAGTCCAAGTCCAAGTTAAGTTTCTAAGTTCTAACCCTACCAACATTCGACCGACAAAGTTGATCGACCTAATAAGGTTGAATTTAGATCTGAAATTGACCTGAAATCGTTTGACTCAAACATAATATCCAAAAATCAAATTGACCCCACCCCGAACCCGAATCTAAATCGAAAATTCAGTGATCCAATATTCACCCAACATGAGATTATCTAAAGTGATCCAATATGACTCGATATGTGATACAAATCATATAAATACTATCTACTTCAAAAAAACAAAAAAATTAAATAATTCGTAGGATAAGATACAAAAAAATTAGTCTTGACTCTTGACCGGTTGACCCTAAAAAAGGGGGTTAGATGGGTCAAGTTTACGAGTTGAGGACGAAAATTCGTAGGTCAATTCAAAGCAATACTCAATATTGAAGTCAAAACATCCGAGCATGAATAGGATACAGATAATTCTCTCATCTCATGTACCGTATGAATTATTTTTTGGTCTAACTAAGCATACATCAAAAGTCTGATCATAGTCAAGGGAATGAAGAATCGAATCTAAGACCTATTATCGAGGATCTATCCGTCATAAACTCATAACCATTAGATTAAAACATCTACGGTTTCGTATGAGTTAGGTGATTCCATAGTAAAGTCACCTCCAAACTATTTGAAGAAGAGAGGGTTGAGGCGTTCCAAGAGGTAGCTGATGACTTAATATTGGCATAATTGTTGTACCCCGTGACTCCCATGGCATCTTCATAGATAATATGCCAAACGACCTGGATCTTGGACACCATCTTCGTAACTTGGCGTTACATACGTTACTCCGCCGATCCTGCAATATATACATACATCTTACATAAGTTTAATCCAAAACAAAGGGGTTCCATTCTTAGGGACTATCGAATTTTGGCTTTTTGTACATTTATTTATTTTTCGGCTCATTCACAATGTACTTCCTAGTTTCGTCCCTGCACCTTTGAATCCACGGAAAAATGAACTCACTCGTCCAAAGTAATACTCGTACTCAACTCTATATATCTCATGAGACGATGTTATACAAGACAATGGCTACAATTAACGCTTCTCGTCATGCTACAACTACAAAGTATTACATGATCAACTAAGAAAAACAACAACAACAACAACAACAACAACAAGGCGGCCGGAGCCTGAGGGAAGGAATAAGCTAAGGTTGTTAGAAAGGTACGGGTATTTTCGTAGGCAAGTCATGCGACGATGACTTTGGCATCGTCTGAAGCTTGCAATCGACATTCATGAATTGAGACATTTTGTTGTAATCTCCCTTCAAGATCATGTCTCGGATCGTCGACAATAGAACTTGCTCAAGTTCCGCCCCATTGCTCCATTCATGGATCTTGGCTCGGATCAAACTTGGGTTGGCCGATATCAAATTCCAAACCGGGAAGTCTTTTCTCGGTAGTACATGGTCCCCGTCCCTTAATTTCAAGGACGGGCAATAATCTCCAGCTCCGTCCCCTGAGTATGTTATCCTCTTGTTACCTTCCTCGGATAATATCCTCTTTATTACTTCGCCCTAGACAAATAAATAATCATGGATGATTAACTACATGTTTAAAAGGTTATCGAAAATCAAGTTAATTAGGGTTTTGATTTGACTATTGAAACCAGGTCTATTAAATTCATTAGACGGTCCTGATTCACACGAATAAATTGTACCTTGCACATATTAGGGGGGCATGATGGATTGCAACAACCATGAGAAGAATGGGTGAAATCATGGTGAGGATGAATCCTTAATCTCCCTTTTTCATCCACGAAACTCGGGTTTGTGTTGATTTCCGAGAAATAATCCCTTAATCCAAGATGATCCAGTATCGTTTCAATGAAGAACGTATTTGCATCGCTGACAATCCTCAAATCACACCTAATTAAACAAACACAAACATAAACCAAAAACCATAATTAATTAATTAATAATTACTCCATGATCATATATAGTACGTAATGTTCCATTATGGGTTAGTGAGTTACCCTAGAGAATGGGCCGCTTTGATAGCCGGAACAACACGAGGATGAATCGGAATTCTTGTTAAAACGTCCGCAATTTGATCGATTCCAACTCCTTGTTCATGCATTTTTTTCATCATCGTATCCTGTACATGTTAGAAAAACGATAATTAAAAAAACAATTCACAAGTCGTAGAATAAGAAAACTATATACGAGTAGTTCTTTTGTTTGGAATTATAGAAGAGAAGCATATATATTACTATATACATACCATGAGGGTGTTCCATGGCAAGGTAGGGAGGAGTTGATTGAAGAGCTCCGTAAAACCTAATTCGTCAACAACCCAATTATCACTATCGACATCAATAATCGTTTTATCAAAGTCGAAGACTGCAACAATGCCCTCCATTGTCAATTTGTAAAGTAATTACCCCAAAGAATTATAAACTCGAATAATAACCTCGCTAGCTCTAATCGAATTTATTTTTTATGTGTCGTGTTGTGTCGAGGGTATTTATAATATCATGGATATGAAGGGTCAGTAAGTTGTAAATGTACCCTGAATATAATAAGATGCCAAAGGAATATTATTATTTTAAGATTAAATTGGGAGGTGATTAACTAATTAAGACCGCCTTCTTCCTTTATTTTAGGTCTACAAAACACGTTTTCTTAAACTAAATAATACGAGTAATTTGGTAATTTAGTTTTGTTAGGATTAATGAGTTTTTACGTACGATTTGGACCCTTAGATTAATATCTAAGGGTTGATATTTGATAATAAAGGGGTAAAATAAAAGAAAAGAAGAGGATTAAAATTGGAATATTCGATATATCCTGGCCTGGTATGAATCGCACTAAATACTTGAATTAGCTGCTGTAAATGTTTGATTGGAAGATTAAGAGAATATTCTGTGTGATTTGTTAATCCCGTGCTTCATTGGAGTTTGTATACCTTTTTGCTACTAGTTGTTGGAATTGGCCTTCTTCCTGCTTTCCTGCCACCTATTGCTTTTACAATCGATTTTGTTATTCAATCAATCTTTTATTTATTTATAAAAGATGAAACCAACTAGGATGACATGACACAATATATTCTCTCATTTCACTCAATCAAGGCATTCTAAGCAATGTAAAAAACAAGCTTTCAAACTTTAATTATTTGCTAGCCAGTCCCTCCCAAATTTTCGTTATTTCACAAAATAGTCCCCCCATCACCACCAAACACTCACAGTTCCCCAGCAATGGTGATTAATTACACCATTTCGATTCCCATAAACCACCTCGGCACTCTCCATCTTCAATACCGAAGGAACACTTCGATTCCCATTATTAGTCCTCATCAATTCCTCAACCATTCTCTGTACCATTTTCCTATAAAATGGAGATCGATTGTTCATATGCAATTCATCCGTCTAAAATAGTATCACCCGAAAACAATTCTTCAAGATCTCGGCAACCATGTCAAACGAAAAATTTGTTACCATCTCTGATTTGAAAGATGGTGATAGGATTGAAAATATGGTTGTTAGGGTCATTCATCGCTGGACACGTCCCGCTTTCAAGGATAAGAAGAAGACCGAATCAATCGAGGTGTTGTTGATAGATGATACGATACTGTTCTTCTAATTGCTTTGTTTGTTGTATATATCAATTTCTTATTTATGTCTACCTTAACTAAGTTGTAATTGCTTATTTATGTATCAATTTCTTATTATATTGTTCTTCTTATTGCTGTGTCCTTATTCATTCTTAATTATGTTTTTCGTGGTTGCTGTGTTGATGTGTTATTCTAATTGCTTTTTTTTTTCTCTTCTTCTTCGTAGGTTTTTTAATCGATGGTTTCTTAATCGATTTTTTCGACCGAATCAAAATGCTTTCTTACGATGAAAATCGACCGGGCAAAGCAAAAATTGAAATTAGTTTTGGGCAATACAAAGAAAACATCGAGTCCAGGTTTACTGCATATATCGACAGACTACGATGACAAGCATGGAATCACGGTGACTATTAAAGGCCTGCAACACAATTCTTCCTTTCTGTAGGAAGGAGAAACTTTTACCCTATTCACCCCCTTCTCTTTCTCTTCCTTCTATCTCAGGTATACACTCCTGTTTATCTCCCTATTTGTTTCTCAAAGTTGCTTGCTTTTTTTTGCAATTATCATTTTTTACTTTACTCATTTCACCTCTTTTTTTTACCCATTTACTGATTGTTTGGTCTTCTGTGGCTTGAACTTTAATGGGATTATCTTGTTTTTGGCATGTAAGGCTATATATCTTATATGGGTCGTTGTAAAGTTGTTGTCTTTTGCCTAGAAATGAGTTGAAACTGCTATTTTTGGTGTGGGTTTGAAGAGAATTGAATTAGAATTTTTGGAGTTTTTAACAGTTCAGTTTGTTGGAGGAAGAAGATTATTGTTGATTTTTGGTGAAAGGGGTTTTACAGTTTACTCACTGTTTACTCACGGTTTATCTTTTATTTATAAAAGATGAAACCAACTAGGATGACATGACACAATATATTCTCTCATTTCACTCAATCAAGGCATTCTAAGCAATGTAAAAAACAAGCTTTCAAACTTTAATTATTTGCTAGCCAGTCCCTCCCAAATTTTCGTTATTTCACAAAGTAGTCCCCCCATCACCACCAAACACTCACAGTTCCCCAGCAATGGTGATTAATTACACCATTTCGATTCCCATAAACCACCTCGGCACTCTCCATCTTCAATACCGAAGGAACACTTCGATTCCCATTATTAGTCCTCATCAATTCCTCAACCATTCTCTGTACCATTTTCCTATAAAATGGAGATCGATTGTTCATATGCAATTCATCCGTCTAAAATAGTATCACCCGAAAACAATTCTTCAAGATCTCGGCAACCATGTCAAACGAAAAATTTGTTACCATCTCTGATTTGAAAGATGGTGATAGGATTGAAAATATGGTTGTTAGGGTCATTCATCGCTGGACACGTCCCGCTTTCAAGGACAAGAAGAAGACCGAATCAATCGAGGTGTTGTTGATAGATGATACGATATTATTCTTCTAATTGCTTTGTTTGTTGTATATATCAATTTCTTATTTATGTCTACCTTAACTAAGTTGTAATTGCTTATTTATGTATCAATTTCTTATTATATTGTTCTTCTTATTGCTGTGTCTTTATTCATTCTTAATTATGTTCTTCGTGGTTGCTGTGTTGATGTGTTCTTCTAATTGCTTTTTTTTTCTCTTCTTCTTCTTCGTAGGTTTTTTAATCGATGGTTTCTTAATCGATTTTTTCGACCGAATCAAAATGCTTTCTTACGATGAAAATCGACCGGGCAAAGCAAAAATTGACATTAGTTTTGGGCAATACAAAGAAAACATCGAGTCCAGGTTTACTGCATTTATCGACAGACTACGATGACAAGCATGGATCACGGTGACTATTAAAGGCCTGCAAACAATTCTTCCTTTTGTTGGAAAAATAGGGGCTAAGTCCTTATCTCTAATTGTCCCACATAGGAAGAGTACTAGTGTCATATGTAGTTTATATACACTACTCTAACTATGGGTATCACTAATGGTGAAAGGGGGTTATTTTATATGGACCTGCGAGGTGCTTAATTCAGCTCGCACCCGTGCCCGAGCCCGGCCCGGATCCGGATTCGTGATTCGGGATTCGACAAATCGCCTGCGGCGGGCTTTGCCTATCTTTTTGGGCATGACTCGGTTTAGGTTTAGGGTTCTGTGTGTTGTGGCTGCGCTGCTGCTGTCGGTTGTGAAGGGTCAAAGTGGCTGTTGTGGGAGAGTTATTCTCTCCTCATTTTCAGCCCTTGACTCAATTTTTGAGGAGTCTGTTTTCTGCCTCCTCTTGCTCATTTTTGCTACTATAAATAGTAGAACCTGGCAGCAGCACAAACACAACAAAAACACACAGTACTCCTCTTTCTTCTTCCTCTTTCATTCATTATACTTCCTGGGTATCACTATATCAGTCGTTCTAATGCTCCGAGTCTCAACTGGGTGAGTCTCGGCGCAGCAGTGTCAACCTTGGGGAACTACCGGTACCTGCTGATCGCCACCTCGGTCGCACCGGAAATAGTTTTCAAGGCAGAGGCCTCCTTACCTCGTCGCTGCAAATCTCGCTTCTCTCGGTTATCTCTTTTCCACTCCCTCACTCTCGTTCAATTCCTGTACTTAGTCACAACAAGTTGAAAACTATTTTATTTTGTTGCTGTAATAATGTCGGTTGTGTCTAAGTTGGTTCCTGATCTGTCTAAAATTGAACAATTGGATGATAACAACTACAAAAGATGGTCTCAGAAAATGCTGATGTTTTTTGAACAACTCGATATTGATTATGTGTTGTCTGAGGATTGTCCTGTCCCTGTTGTTGTGTCCACTACTGTCGAGGCTACTCCTCCTATTGCGTCTGTTATCAAGTCTAATGATGATGCTATCAAAAAGTACGAAAAAGATAATAAGACTGCTCGTTGTCATATTCTGAACAACATGACTAACACCCTGTTTGATCTGTTTGCTCCTAACAAGTCTGCTAAAACTATTTGGGAGTCGTTAGAGTCAAAATATGGGTCTGATGATGCTGGAAAAAAGAAATATATTGTCGGAAAATGGTTGGAATTTGTTATGGAGGATGGTAAACAGATTATGGAGCAAGTGCATATTTATGAAAATCTGTGTGCTGATGTCATAAATGAAGGGATGAAGTTGTGTGATGTTTTTCTTGCTAATGTACTACTCGAAAAATTCCCTCCCTCCTGGTCTGACTATAGAAATCACCTTAAACATAAGAAAAAAGACTTGTCCCTCCAAGACCTTGTAGGTCATATGAGGACCGAAGAGGCTAATCGTCTTAAAGATAAACCAGTTACTCTACCTGTTAATGCTGGTAAAGTTAATATGGTCGTAGTTGAGTCTGGTGGTCCGTCTAATGCTGACAAGTCTAAGGGAAAGAATAAGGGGAAAAATAAGAATGGTCAGGGTCAGGGTCAGAGTCAGGGTAAGAAAAATGGTCCAGGAAAACACACCAAACCCGTTCCCAAAATCCAAAAAACTCAGGGTACTCTCGTCTGCTTCGTGTGTGGGAAAAGCGGTCACAAGGCTTACCAGTGTACTCACAAGAAAACTGCTGAAGCAAATGTTGCTGTTACTGATGATGAAGTTATTGCTGCTGTGGTTGTTGAGGCTAATTTGGTGGGAAATGCTGCTGAACGGGTGCTGGATACTGGCGCTTCAAGACACCTCTGTGCTGAAAAGGGGATGTTCGCCGAGTTCGAGGAAGTGGCCAACGGAGAATGTGTTTACATGGGTAACTCTTCATCTGCAGTGATCTCCGGAAAAAGCAAGATCTTTCTCAAACTCTCCTCAGGAAAAACTCTTGCCCTGACAAATGTGTTGTATGTTCCTTCTTTACGTCGAAACCTTGTGTCGGGTGCTTTACTTAACAAAGCTGGGTTGAAGCTTGTTTTTGAAGCTGACAAGGTAGTAATGTTGCGTAATGGGGACTTTGTCGGTGTTAAGTGCTATTTTTAGCACTACTTGTGAGTATATATCGTCATATTTATAGTGTTTACGAGTGGATTTTGGACGATATAGTGACATTCGAAGTGATTTCCAATGATCTCACATGATTTGATTATATATGTGATTTTTGATGACGCTTCTAGCTATTTTGAAGAGCCGAGAAATTCATGTATTATGCCCGGATTATAGTGGTGGTATACGTGTCAAATGCCGGGTTATATCGAGGATTGAATAAAGAAAAGAAGAAAAGAAAAGCAAAGAAAAATCAAAGAAGAAAGAATTGGGGTTTTGAAGTGCCGCTACTAGCGGATGACGAAGAGCAAAACTGCCGCTAGTAGAGGCTTCATCAGAATTCATGCAATTTGTGGAGCTTCCAAAGCGCCGCTAGTAGCGAAATGTGCCGCTACTAGCGAATAGCTACCCGTGTGTGACTTTTGATCTCCCTCTATTTTATCCTACTTATATTAGATCACTATTATTATTAGAGATAGGCATATCATTCCTAGACTAGATACGCAAAAACCTTTGCAATTTTATTAGATTTATGCAATTCTAGTTTAATTATTTCAAGACCTTGAAGAAGACGTTCGTTCATCATTTTATCAATCGATCAAGACTAAGTTTTTCTAATTCTCTACTCTTTATTTTATTTGTTGATTGTTATTTTTATCATGAATTGTGAGTAATTCTTTTATCTAGGGCTCGGTGAGCCGATAATATGGGTTATTGATTCTTTGATCTGATTTTAATCGCGCTTTGTTGAATTATTGAATTGGGTTTGTTCCGGTTGTGCTTAATAATTGATTGATTAGTTTGAATTGCTAGGTTTGAGACTAGATTATCATTACAACGAGAGTTGGATGTTTTCATATAAATCATATCTAAAAGTTTGTATCTTTGTCGATTAATTTCTACTCAATTTTAATTACGACGAGCGTCGAGTTTTAATTTAGAGAACCGAAACAAGATTTGAACTTTCACATGAGAATAGTGAATTGGAATAATTGGGACATGTTAGTATCGATTCTTAATGCGTCTAGTTTTGTTATTCATGCCATGAGAATAAGATTTATAACATGTTAGATAGGCTTTTTATGTCTCGACAGAGAATTTAAAGTATCGATTAAAATAGGAATGCTAGTCTCACTCAAGACGGTAATTTGACAAAGCTGTGTCACATTTTGATTGCATCGATAATCCATGTTATTGGTGAAACATTGCCCTAGGTCTTTTAAATTATTGATTTCATCTCGATTTAGTATATCTAGTTTGTTAAAATTAGTTATACAATCAAAATCTTATTATTCGACGTAGATAACTTATATTCAGAAATTAGCTAGTACTTAATCATTCACCTCCCTGAGATCGACCCGTATGCTACAATACCCGTACGCTTGCGGTACTATAAAAAAAAACGTAACAAGTTTTTGGCGCCGTTGCCGGGGAGGTAACGGATTAATATTAGCTTAGATTTTTGATTTGTTAGATTACGTCTTTTTCCGCGTACATTGGTACGCTTTCTTTGTTACTAATATTTCTCTAGTTGCGTATTGTGATCTTTATGCGCAGGAGTAAATCAAAGGGTTTATACGAATTTGACCCCGAGATCGAAGCCACCGCTAGAAGACGAAACGTAGAGAGAAAGAAGAAGCAGGCTCAACGTGAGCCAGAACCCGAGGAAGTAATTCTTAATATTGATGAAGTAGTCACTGATAACGGGGTAGAAATTACTATGACGTCTATTAAGGATGAGGGTGCTCCTAAAGTTGTGCTCAATTCGAGCATTACGAGACCCGCTGTGGAAGCAAATAATTTTGAGCTGAAGACTTCATTGATTTCATTTGTTCAACAAAATCAATTTAGTGGGTTACTAACGAAAAATCCTAATGAGCACATCAATACTTTCCTTGAAAATTGCGACAATGTGAAGATTAATGGGGTCTCCAATGATGCTATTCGATTGCGGTTGTTTCCATATTCATTACGAGATAGGGCTAGAGAATGGTTGCGAAATTGTGATGCCGGCTCTTTTGATACATGGGACAAGCTCTCCACCGCGTTCCTTCACAAGTTCTTTCCACCGGGTAAGACTGCAAAGCTACGCAATGATATTAGCTCATTCATTCAACATGAGAATGAATCATTATATGAAGCTTGGGAACGGTTTAAGGAACTCCAACGTCAATGTCCACATCATGGTATTCCTAATTACCTTCTTGTTCTTACATTCTACAATGGTGTGAAGCCGGAGTCTCAAATGAGTCTTAATGCTGCTGCTGGAGGTAGCTTAGATAGTCTACCATGGAATAAGGCTAAAGAACTAATTGAGGAAATGGCCGCAAATACATATCATTGGGATAGTGACCGTCAAGTGCGAGGAAGGAAGGTAGAAAACAATGACTTGAACATGGTGCACACAAGGCTTGATGATTTATCTCAACAAATTTCCAAGATTAGCTTAGGTGGTTCGAGCTCATCGGTTTCTACGTGTCACTTGTGTGGTATTCGGGGTCATGATTCAACGGATTGTGGAAATGTGTCGATGGTGGAACAAGCTAATGCTCTATACCAAAAGCAACAATTTGATCCATATTCGAATACATACAATCCCGGTTGAGCCCATCATCCAAATTTCTCTTGGAAAAACAACAATGCTCAAGGACCTTTGTCACACCAACAACAATCTTCTAGGCCTTTCAACCAACCTCCAGGCTATGGGCAAAAGCCTATGTTCCGACCACAACAAACTCCATCGGTTCAACAAGTTCAACCGATTTCACAACAAGCTCCACCAAAGTCTAATATGGAGTTGATGTTAGAGCAAGTCCTTGCTCAACAAACTCAATATATGCAAAATCAAGACAAGAAGAATGATGAGTTCTTGATAAGTGTGGTTTGTAGTGCCTATTTTGTAGTGTTTTGGTCCCATTTTCCTTGTAGAATCGCTCCTTGGGAGCGGTTTAGGGGCTTCTTATGCTTTCTTTAGTTCGTTTCAGGTTCCCGAGACCGATTTGGAAGAGTTGGAGCGATTCCGACTCAATACATACACATTTTGGAGCCAACGAAGCTAAGGAACGATCACTCGATGCCTTGGAGTCGACCCCGAGACCTTGGGACCCAATCCCGAGCCTCCGAGACCCGATCCCGAGTCCCGAGAATCGATGGGAAGCCCACGAGAACCAAGGAGGGACCAAAAAGATCTTAAGAGAGGCCTACAAGGTCCTTCCCGGGCGGGATAATGCCTTCCCGACCGGGAAGGAAGGTGCAAAAGCAAGTGCTCCTGTCTTGAGCCCGTCCCGGCCGAGAAGGACTTCGTCTCGGTCGGGACCATCTCGTCCCGGGCGGGACGGCCTGCTGCTGCACGCCTTGCTTTCTTTTCTTCTGCCTTCCATTTGTAACCCTATATATACCCCCCTCTTGCATTAAGACACCATCTTATGTTATATCCTTAAAACCCTAGACTACTTTAGGTTAGATTAGATTAGATTAGTGTAGATTAGTCGATAATTAGTAGTTAATCATAGATTAGCTCTTGTATTAAGGAATTCTTGAAGAATCCATTCAAGCTTGACAACCTTGGTGGAATTATTTGGGTTTTCTTCTATACAAGTGTTCTCCTTTTCATTCTCTTGTTAGTATGGTATAATCCTCTCTTCCTCTTTACTCTTAATCCTTTGTTTTTCATCAAGTTCTCATCTTTAATCATAGTTCATTGTTTTTACTAGTTTGTAGATGTTTGTTTTGTCTCTTTTGTTATTCCATCTTGTTCTTGTTAGTATTAGTTGGATTATGTTAGAGTAGTGTTCTTGCTAGGGTTAGTAGGGTGATTAGGGTGTTGATTGGGTGATTAAGGGTTTGTTGGAGTTGTTGGTGGAAGATTTGGGTTTCCTCTTGTTTGATACACATCACATGTTTGTTGAAATGCATGATTGACTAGTAATTGCAAATACTTGTTTTTCTTGCCTTTCTCTTGTGGGTAATAGTTTGTTTGTGGGTTCGGTTCCCTCACTAAGTTGCGAGAGCCCGGTGAGGACGACCCCTAGGTCGGTCTACGTAGCGAGAGCCCGGATTCGACCTAGGCCACTATAGCGCGCTAGAACCCCGTTTGTCATGTGTGTCGCCGGGATGGGTTTTAGGTGAAACTTCTAGGTCGGTCTAAGTTGCGAGAGCCCGGACTATGCCTAGATTACCCTACTACCTCCTTCACTCTAGTTATCCCTTGACCATTCCGTTACCCCTTTGACCCCGACCTAATCCTAGCCCGTTTTCCTTAGTTGTTTCCTTAGCCATAGTCTTAGTCTAGTTTCTCCCCTTCTTATCATCCTAGTTTAGCTCGTTGACTTAGTCTAGTATTTAGGCGACCTTAGTCTAGGCTATACATTACCGTCCCCGTGGATTCGACCCGACTTGCCCTATCTACCCTAGTTAGGTTAGCCGGTTATATTATTGGCGGTTGGGACGTGACGAATCCCTCCCATCAATTTGGCGCCGTTGCCGGGGACGGTGCTAGTTTAGACTTTGTTTTCCTTTTTGCTTGACTTAGTCTTTGTGTTTGTGTTTTTCTTTTTCTTTTTGTTACCTTGCTTCTTGTGTGTGTGCGGTTTATTTCTCTCTTGTCTAGTGCCCAAAAAGCACTGGACTTCTCACGTTTGTTCTTAGTCTACAGTTTGTGCTTAGAGGTGGTGATTATCTTCTTCTTGCAACTCAGAGCCGCTTAAACGGACGGTTGCTAGAATGAGTGGTTTCCAACCGGGTATGGACTACGATTTTCGAGCAAGCATGGGGTTTGATCTAAACTCCACACACTCGGGAGCCGATATGAGCTACCACTCTTCTTCGATGAACCAAAGCCAAGACATGATGTCCCCCTACCATTATCAAGCTTCTTGGGGTAATCAAGACGGGTATGATCTTCAAGAGTATGAAAACGGCTACCAACAAGTGGACGATTATCACTCCTACGATCATGGTGGCTATTACTCAAAATATGATTGTGAACCTACCATGTTCAAACAAGATTCACCTTATGGAAGCCAATACCCCCAAAACCCACAATATTACCCTCCACCCCAACCACAATATGAACCCTATGACCCACAATACTACCAATCACCCCAACCTTGCTACCAACAATATGATGCCCCACCCTTTGGGCATCATCAAGATTATCAAGGAGCTTTACAAGACCCCAATGATCACCAATTGCCCGACATGGAGGTGTTTCAATCTATGCTTCAAATGCAAAGGAGCATCCATGAAACGGCCATTCAATTGCAAAAAGAGCAAGATGAATTCATGGCCCGATTTCGAAGGGAAAACGAGGCGAGGGATGCTCGATTGAATGCAATAGCGGTTAAAACCGTAATGCTTTTATCCCGAACATCGCAATTAAATGAAGGATGCCCACTTGAGAAAGAGGAGCAACCTAACCATGAAGCCGCCGATGTAGTTCCCTTTGGAGGAGAAGTTTGCTTTGAAGAACCTCAATCGTCTACCCAAAAGGAGACGAATGAGGAGATGACCCTTGGTGAAGGCAACATTGGTGAGGAATTGGAGGAGGATAGTGAGTTGGATGGGTTGGTAGAGTTTGTGAGGATGTTGGGTGAGATTGTTAGCCTCGAGTTGCCCTTGTGCGATAATTTGGACAAGCATCAAGAGCCCCTTGCTAGTACACCGAGAGATGGTTTGGAAGAGATTGAAACCGCCGGTAGAAGTTTCGATCCTCTCCTCCATGATGATGTGGGGCCGAGTGATGAAGATGGGGAACCACAACTTGAGGCAAGTGTGGGGGTGTGCATTGAGGAGATGAGGCCAAAACCGCTTTTTGTGCCTTGTTTCTTGGAGATGAAGCTTGCTAATGATTGGAGGCGATGCCTAGGGAGGAAGAGGTCGGTGAAGCTCGTAGGATGGATAGACCCCGGAGACTACTTTGAAGATGATGTCGGGTCTTTCGATTCCTACTTCTTGCCTCCTCCTTGGAGGCCGTGGAGGTCGGTTAAGCTCGAGCGCTTCTTGGGCCTTCACTATGATGTCGGTAGCGCGTTCGACTTGCTCCTCCATGCCCTTGAGGGCTATGGTTGAAGAATGGAGTCCACCATCCTAGGTTTGACGGAGTTCCTAAAAGAACCGTCATGTTGTATATTCCCCTCCTCTCTTCTATAGAATTCTTGTGCTTGTATTTGTGATTTTTGTTTCTAGGACTCCTTTGTTTTTGTGGGATTCTTGTCATTAATTTGGTATTTTGATGAGCGATGTGAGGAAGTGAATTTGATGTGTACTTTGAGTTTATTGTGATAGGTGAAGTGAAGGTGACTCCTAGAAAGGAGTGGTTGACGATGGAGTTTGGTTTGTGAGCAAGGAAGTCGGTTTTTGAAGCTTATGATAAGCTTTTGGGCTTGGGGAAGAAAAGAAGACTCATCCCGACCGGGAAGGATGAGGAATCCCGACCGGGAAGGAGCCATCTCGATCGGGATGAAGGTGCTGAAAATCGGACTCACTAGAGTGCGTTCCCAATCGGGACGAGAGCTTCCCGATCGGGAAGGGTTTATCAACCCGATCGGGACCATCCATCCCGACCGGGATGGTCCCCTTTGACTCCACCCATCCATTATACCCCCTCCCAACCTCCCTACTCCTCCTTACTCCTATCATATGACCCGTACACCTCACTTTACACACCGAGATCCACATCAAATCCCACCCCCTACCATTACTACCCCAACCATGCGGTTTATCAAGCTTGAAGAAGGATGACAACGAAGACAACAAGCACGCGCCTATATTGATCATTGAGACGATGGAGCAAGTGAGTTGCTAACCGGTCGGTACGGCAACTATCCTTTCTTTTCCGTCTTTTATTGCTTGTTTTTCTCTTGTTTGCCCCCCTTCCCCTTGAGTCATGGTACCTTGGTGGCCTTCGAGGCCTCGGTAGTTGTTGCTCCCGACTCTCGATGATGTGACTACATCGAGAGTCATTTCAAAATCCAAATTTTTACAAGTTTTTCACTTTCTTTTTTGAGGATTTAGTCGGATTTAGGCGGAATCCGGGCTAGGTGACTTGATTACACCTAGCCCTCCCCTCCCATTTCCTTTTATTTCCTTCTTTTATTTTCTTCCCCCTTCCATATCTTTTTCTCGTCTCGGCCCATGGTGACTTGATTACACCCCGGCCGGACACCTTCTACCTTTTCTTCATCTTCATTTTTGATTTTTAGCTTTATTTTCGTAGTTTCTTTTCTTTTTCTTTTGTCTCTCCGCACACTACGATTGAGCATATGAAGACATTGCTCGATTTAAGTGTGGGGGAGCGATATTCTATCGTAGTTAGTTTTATTTTCCTTTTTTTTTTTCTAAAAAAACCTTTAAAAATCCTAAAAATTTGAAATTTTTTCACAAAAATCAAAAAGATTTTCTCTTTTGTGTTTTCATTTTGTGTCTTCGTGTCGTATATTTGTTTGTGTGCGTGTTTTGCCTCCCTTTTTCCTTATAGGTCGCTTAATCACCGCTAGCTTTGGAGGCTTTCAAGACACCCGGTAACATCTTTTCAACCCTTTTTCCTCTTTGTTTCTTGTGGAGTTTGGAGGAGATATGTGTTGTGGTATGCTCGGGTGGAGCTTTGTAAAGTTTGTGGATGATTGGTTGCTCATTTGGAAGTTCGGGGTGGTGTTTGTTTTGTATGTGATAAGTGTGGCTTGTAGAGCATATTTTGTTGTGTTTTGGTCCCATTTTCCTTGTAGAATCGCTCCTTGGGAGCGGTTTAGGGGCAACTTATGCTTCCTTTAGTTCGTTTCAGGTTCCCGAGACCAAATTGGAAGAGTTGGAGCGATTCCGACTCTATACATACACATTTTGGAGCCAACGGAGTAAAGGAACGATGACTCGATGCCTTGGAATCGACCCCGAGACCTTGGGATCCAATCCCGAGCCTCCGAGACCCAATCCCGAGTCCCGAGAATCGATGGGAAGCCCATGAGAGGCAAGGAGGGACCAAAAAGTTCATAAGGGAGGCCTACAAGACCCATCCCGATCGGGAAGGCCTCATCCCGTTCGGGATGGGGTGCACAAATGAGAGGGTTGCTGACCTGGGCCCGTCCCGGTCGGGACCAACCCGTCCCGGTCGGGACCATGTCGTCCCGGTCGGGATGACCCCGTCTCGGTCGGGACGAGGGTGCTGCAGCTCCGCTTTGTTTTCTTTCTTCTCCCTTCCATTTGTAACCCTATATATACCCCCTCTTGTATTAAGACACCATCTTATGTTATGTTATGATATATTCTTAAAACCCTAGACTACTTTAGGTTAGATTAGATTAGATTAGTGTAGATTAGTCGATAATTAGTAGTTAATCATAGATTAGTACTTGTATTAAGGGAATTCTTCAAGATCCACTCAAGATTGACAACCTTGGGTGTTTGTTTTGGGTTTTCTTCATTAATGCAAGTTTTGTTCTTTCCTCTTCTCTAGTTTGGTACAATCTTCTTCCTTTTTACTCTTAATCTTGTTTAGTTATTCAAGTTTGAATCTTTAGTTGTTAGTTTTGTTCTTGTTCATTGTTATTACTAGTTTGTTTATGTATGTTTGTTTTCTTATGTTAGATCTTCTTGTTCTTGTTAGTTTTAGTTGGATTATGTTAGAGTAGTGTTCTTTCTAGGGTTAGTAGGGTGATTAGGGTGTTAATTGGGTGATTAAGGGTTGGTTAGAGATGTTGGTGGAAGATTTGGGTTTCCTCTTGTTTGATGCACATGACATGTTTGTTGAATTGCTTGAACGACTAAGTATGTACGAATGCTTGTTTTCTTGCCTTTCTTGTGTGGGTGTTAGTTTGTTGTGGGTTCGGTCCCCTCACTAAGTTGCGAGAGCCCGGTGAGGACGATCCCTAGGCCGGTCTAAGTAGCGAGAGCCCGGATTCGACCTAGGACCATAGTGCGCTAGAACCCCGTTTGTGTTGTGTGTCGCTGAGATGGGTTCTAGGTGGAACCTCTAGGTAGGTCTAAGTTGCGAGAGCCCGGACCAACCTAGATTACCCTACTACCTCTTTCACTCTAGTCCTCCCTTGACCATTCCGTTACCTCTTTGACCCCGACCTAATCCTAGCCCGTTTTCCTTGTTTGTTTCTCCTTAGTCTAGTTTTCTCCCCTCTCTACCATTCTTAGATTAGCTTAGCTCGTTGACTTAGTCTCGTATTTGGGCTGACCTAGTCTAGACGCCTCTTACCGTCCCCGTGGATTCGACCCGACTTACCCTATCTACCCAGTTAGGATTAGCCGGTTATAGTATTGACGGTTGGGACGTGACGAATCCCATACCATCAATTTGGCGCCGTTGCCGGGGACGGTGCTAGTTTAGACTTTGTTTTCCTATTTGCTTGACTTTGTCTTTGCGTTTGTGTTTTATTTTTTCTTTTGTTACCTTGCTTCTTGTGTGTGTGTGGTTTATTTCTCTCTTGTCTAGTGCCCAAAAAGCACTAGACTTCTCACGTTTGTTCTTAGTCTACAGTTTGTGCTTAGAGGCGGTGATTATCTTCTTCTTGCAACTCAGAGCCGCTTAAACGGACGGTTGCTAGGATGAGTGGTTTCCAACCGGGTATGGACTACGATTTTCGAGCAAGCATGGGGTTTGATCTAAACTCCACACACTCGGGAGCCGATATGAGCTACCACTCTTCTTCCATGAACCAAGGGTATGACATGACGTCCCCCTATCATAATCAAGCTTCTTGGGGTAATCAAGACGGGTATGAACTTCAAGGTTATGAAAACGGCTACCAACAAGTGAACGATTATCAGTCCTACGATCATGGTGACTATTACTCGAATTATGATTGTGAAACCACCATGTTCGATCAAGATTCACCTTATGGAAGCCAATACCCCCAAAACCCACAATATTACCCTCCACCCCAACCACAATATGAACTCTATGACCCACAATACTACCAATCACCCCAACCTTGCTACCAACAATATGATGCCCCACCCTTTGGGCATCATCAAGATTATCAAGGAGCTTTACAAGACCCCAATGATCACCAATTGCCCGACATGGAGGTGTTTCAATCTATGCTTCAAATGCAAAGGAGCATCCAAGAAACGGCTATTCAATTGCAAAAAGAGCAAGATGAATTCATGGCCCGATTTCGAAGGGAAAACGAGGCGAGGGATGCTCGATTGAATGCAATAGCGGTTAAAACCGTAATGCTTTTATCCCGAACATCGCAATTAAATGAAGGATGCCCACTTGAGAAAGAGGAGCAACCTAACCATGAAGCCGCCGATGTAGTTCCCTTTGGAGGAGAAGTTTGCTTTGAAGAACCTCAATCGTCTACCAAAAAGGAGACGAATGAGGAGATGACCCTTGGTGAAGGCAAAATTGGTGAGGAATTGGAGGAGGATAGTGAGTTGGATGGGTTGGTAGAGTTTGTGAGGATGTTGGGTGAGATTGTTAGCCTCGAGTTGCCCTTGTGCGATAATTTGGACAAGCATCAAGAGCCCCTTGCTAGTACACCGAGAGATGGTTTGGAAGAGATTGAAACCGCCGGTAAAAGTTTCGATCCTCTCCTCCATGATGATGTGGGGCCGAGTGATGAAGATGGGGAACCACAACTTGAGGCAAGTGTGGGGGTGTGCATTGAGGAGATGAGGCCAAAACCGCTTTTTGTGCCTTGTTTCTTGGAGATGAAGCTTGCTAATGATTGGAGGCGATGCTTAGGGAGGAAGAGGTCGGTGAAGCTCGTAGGATGGATAGACCCCGGAGACTACTTTGAAGATGATGTCGGGTCTTTCGATTCCTACTTCTTGCCTCCTCCTTGGAGGCCGTGGAGGTCGGTTAAGCTCGAGCGCTTCTTGGGCCTTCACTACGATGTCGGTAGCGCGTTCGACTTGCTCCTCCATGCCCTTGAGGGCTACGGTTGAAGAATGGAGTCCACCATCCTAGGTTTGACGGAGTTCCTAAAAGAACCGTCATGTTGTATATTCCCCTCCTCTCTCCTTTAGAATTCTTGTGCTTGTATTTGTGATTTTTGTTTTTAGGACTCCTTTGTTTTTGTGGGACTCTTGTAATTGATTCGGTATTTTGATGAGCGATGTGAGGGAGTGAATTTGATGTGTACTTTGAGTTTATTGTGATAGGTGAAGTGAAGGTGACTCCTAGAAAGGAGTGGTTGATGATGGAGTTTGGTTTGCGAGCGAGGAAGTCGGTTTTTGAAGCTTTTGATAAGCTTTTGGGCTTGGGGAAGCAAAGAAGACTCATCCCGACCGGGAAGAGGGCTTCCCGACCGGGAAGGATGAGGAATCCCGACCGGGAAGGAGCCATCCCGATCGGGATGAAGGTGCCAAAATTCGGACTCACTGGAGTGCGTTCCCGACCGGGACGAGAGCTTCCCGATCGGGAAGGGTTTATCAACCCGATCGGGACCATACATCCCGACCGGGATGGTCCCCTTTGACTCCACCCATCCATTATACCCCCTCCCAACCTCCCTACTCATCCTCGTTCCTATCATATGACCCGTACACCTCACTTTACACACCGAGATCCACATCAAATCCCACCCCCTACCATTACTACCCCAACCATGCGGTTTTATCAAGCTTGAAAGAGGATGACAAAGACAACAAGCAAAGCGCCTATATTGATCTATGAGACGATGGAGCGAGTGAGTTACTCGACGATTGGCTTTGGTAACTATCCTCACTTTTCCGTCTTTTATTGCTTGTTTTTCTCTTGTTTGCCCCCTTCCCCCTTGAGTCATGGTATCTTGGTGGCCTTCGAGGCCTTGGTATATGTTGCTCCCGACTCTCGATGATGTGATTACATCGAGAGTCATTTTCAAAATCCAAATTTTTACAAGTTTTTCACTTTCTTTTTGAGGATTTAGTCGCATTTAGGCGGAATCCGGGCTAGGTGACTTGATTACACCTAGCCCTCCCCTCCCATTTCCTTTTATTTCCTTATTTTTGTTTTCTTCCCCCATCCATATCTTTTCTTGTCTCGGCCCATGGTGACTTGACTACACCCCGGCCGGACACCTTCTACCCATTTCTTCACTTTATTTTTGATTTTTAGCTTTATTTTCGTAGTTTCTTTTCTTTTTCTTTTGTCTCTCCGCACCCTACGATCGAGCATGAGGACATGGCTCGATTTAAGTGTGGGGGAGCGATATTCTAGTATAGTTTAGTCTATTTTCTTAGTTTTTCCGAAAAAATCTTAAAAATCCTAAAAATTTGAAATTTTTTCACTAAAATCAAAAAGATTTTCTCTTTTGTGTTTTCATTTTGTGTCTTTGTGTCGTATATTTGTTTGTGTGCGTGTTTTGCCTCCCTTTTCCTTATAGGTCGCTTATTCACCGCTAGCTTTGGAGAGCTTTCAAGACACCCGGTAACATCTTTCAACCCTTTTTCCTCTTTGTTTCTTGTGGAGTTTGGAGGAGATATGTGTTGTGGTGTGCTCGGTGGAGCTTTGTAAAGTTTGTGGAGGATTGGTTGCTCATTTGGAAGTTCGGGGTGGTGTTTGTTTTGTATGTGTTCGTTTTGTTTTGTTCTTGTTATGTTGCTTTTGTTTCTTTTTCTTTCGTTCGTTTTCGTTGAGTCTTTGTTTTGTGATGTGTTGTGTGTCTTGTGCGTAAAAGGTTTTCGAAAACCCGGTTTATAGGCTAGTGTGTGAGTGTGTACTTTCCCTTTTTAGTAGTGTAAATCGAGTCTTGGACTTTAGCCTAGTAGAATGACCCTAAATCAATGAATTCGTTGGTCCTTTACCTCGAGTCCACCTAGCTTACTAGGAATTTACTACGGGATTTGCACTTTTGACCATTATGACCACCCACGGTGTGAAAAGGCCTTGGTTACCGAGTCTCGCCCTTAGGTGACCGTGTCTAGGATCGTTTAATTAGTCCAAGTTCTCCACTTTTTGTGGGTTTGAAGGGTCTTGGCCCGTCCCGACTTACCCATTCACCTACATCTCACACATATCTACACAATAACTTGCAAAATGTTGATTCTCTCTTTGTTGTTATACAATGAAAATGCCAACAAAGCCAAATCTTGCCAAAAAGGGCAAAGAAAAGAAATGAAGAAAAAAGAAAAGGCACAAAAGCCAAAAAGAAAATAGAAAAGAAGAAAAAGAAATGGCATGGCAACAAACAAAGCCAAAAACGTCAAAAGGAAAGAAAATGCCAAAAGAAAACCCGTCTCACAAAAAGAAATCCCTCAAAATAAGCCTTTTTCCGACTTTCGCCGTGAAGAGCCTACCAAAGGACCGAGTCCCTAGGAAGGATGATAGCGGCATTAGTCGGTCTTCCCTCATTTTGCATGTTTTCCACCTTTTTACTTGGACTAGTTAGGCGGTCTTGGACACGGGACGACCCTCTTGGCTCACGCTAAAGGGGGCGGGGTCTCACTTACCTACAGTGTCGACTAACACCGTGGTTCTTCACTTTTCCACTCCGCCGATTGTCCCGTAGTACGTTTTTAGAAAGTTAGGAGGACCTAGGTAAGTTACCAACGTTTTTATTGCTTGATCGTCATACTATTAGGGTTTAGTTCACCTTGGTTTGTATTTCTAGCTTGGGAACGTTGTCACTTACCTCGAGTCCTAAACCGGTGTTTCATTCACCGCTTTTAGAGGGAAACGGTATTTGTTTTTTCTTTGGGTGCAACCTTGTGTTTGTGTGTTTGTATGTTTGTTTGCCTTTGTGTTTGGTGTCCGGTTACATCCACGATTTTGTCGCAAGACCCAACTTGCCTTGCGGGGTGCACTTCTCCTCTAAGTGTACTCGCGTGAGTTGAAGGGGCGTAGGGTGCGCTAATACCCACTCGGATAGTTTAGTAGTAGTTTGTGCTTACTCGAGGGCGAGTAAGGGTTAAGTGTGGGGGAGTTGATAAGTGTGGCTTGTAGAGCATATTTTGTTGTGTTTTGGTCCCATTTTCTTTGTAGAATCGCTCCTTGGGAGCGGTTTAGGGGCAACTTATGCTTCCTTTAGTTCGTTTCAGGTTCCCGAGACCAAATTGGAAGAGTTGGAGCGATTCCGACTCTATACATACACATTTTGGAGCCAACGGAGTAAAGGAACGATGACTCGATGCCTTGGAATCGACCCCGAGACCTTGGGACCCAATCCCGAGCCTCCGAGACCCGATCTCGAGTCCCGAGAATCGATGGGAAGCCCATGAGAGACAAGGAGGGACCAAAAAGTTCATAAGGGAGGCCTACAAGACCCATCCCGATCGGGAAGGCCTCATCCCGTTCGGGATGGGGTGCACAAATGAGAGGGTTGCTGACCTGGGCCCGTCCCGGTCGGGACCAACCCATCCCGGTCGGGACCATGTCGTCCCGGTCGGGACCATGTCGTCCCGGTCGGGATGACCCCGTCTCGGTCGGGACGAGGGTGCTGCAGCTCCGCTTTGTTTTCTTTCTTCTCCCTTCCATTTGTAACCCTATATATACCCCCCTCTTGTATTAAGACACCATCTTATGTTATGTTATGATATATCCTTAAAACCCTAGACTACTTTAGGTTAGATTAGATTAGATTAGTGTAGATTAGTCGATAATTAGTAGTTAATCATAGATTAGTACTTGTATTAAGGGAATTCTTCAAGATCCACTCAAGATTGACAACCTTGGGTGTTTGTTTTGGGTTTTCTTCATTAATGCAAGTTTTGTTCTTTCCTCTTCTCTAGTTTGGTACAATCTTCTTCCTTTTTACTCTTAATCTTGTTTAGTTATTCAAGTTTGAATCTTTAGTTGTTAGTTTTGTTCTTGTTCATTGTTATTACTAGTTTGTTTATGTATGTTTGTTTTCTTATGTTAGATCTTCTTGTTCTTGTTAGTTTTAGTTGGATTATGTTAGAGTAGTGTTCTTGCTAGGGTTAGTAGGGTTATTAGGGTGTTTATTGGGTGATTAAGGGTTGGTTAGAGATGTTGGTGGAAGATTTGGGTTTCCTCTTGTTTGATGCACATCACATGTTTGTTGAATTGCTTGAACGACTAAGTATGTACGAATGCTTGTTTTCTTGCCTTTCTTGTGTGGGTGTTAGTTTGTTGTGGGTTCGGTCCCCTCACTAAGTTGCGAGAGCCCGATGAGGACGATCCCTAGGCCGGTTTAAGTAGCGAGGGCCCGGATTCGACCTAGGACCATAGCGCGCTAGAACCCCGTTTGTGTTGTGTGTCGCCGAGATGGGTTCTAGGTGGAACCTCTAGGTAGGTCTAAGTTGCGAGAGCCCGGACCAACCTAGATTACCCTACTACCTCTTTCACTCTAGTCCTCCCTTGACCATTCCGTTACCCCTTTGACCCCGACCTAATCCTAGCCCGTTTTCCTTGTTTGTTTCTCCTTAGTCTAGTTTTCTCCCCTCTCTACCATTCTTAGATTAGCTTAGCTCGTTGACTTAGTCTCGTATTTGGGTTGACCTAGTCTAGACGCCTCTTACCGTCCCCGTGGATTCGACCCGACTTACCCTATCTACCCAGTTAGGATTAGCCGGTTATAGTATTGACGGTTGGGACGTGACGAATCCCATACCATCAGTATGTGTTCGTTTTGTTTTGTTCTTGTTTTGTTGCTTTTGTTTCTTTTTTCTTTCGTTCTCGTTGAGTCTTTGTTTTGTGGTTTGTTGTGTGTCTTGTGTGTAAATAGTTTTCGAAAACCCGGTTTAGAGGCTAGTGTGTGAGTGCTTACTTTCCCTTCCTAGTAGTGTAAATCGAGTCTTGGACTTTAATCTAGTAGAATGACCCTAAATCAATGAGTTCGTTGGTCCTTTACCTTGAGTCCACCTAGCTTACTAGGAATTTACTACGGGATTTGCACTTTTGACCATTATGACCACCCACGGTGTGAAAAGGCCTTGGTTACCGAGTCTTGTCCCCTAGGTGACCGTGTTTAGGAGTGTTTGATTAGTCCAAGTTCTCCACTTTTTGTGGGTTTGAAGGGAAATCGCGACCCCCGACTTACCCATTACCTTACCTTCCTCACATACACACACAATAAAATGCAATTTGTTGATTCTCTCTTTCTTGATTGTCGAGAAATGCCAAAAAAGCCAAATCTTGCCAAAAAGGGCAAAGAAAAGAAAAGAAAGAAAAAAATGAAAGAAAGAAAAGAAATGAAGAAAAAGAAAAGGCACAAAAGCCAAAAAGAATATAGAAAAGAAGAACAAGAAATGGCATGGCAAAACAAAGTGAAAATGCAAAAGAAGAAAGAAAATGCCAAAAGAAAACCCGTCTCACAAAAAGAAATCCCCACAAAAATAAGCCTTTTTCCGACTTTTTCCGTGAAGAGCCTACCAAAGGACCAAATCCCGAGGAAGGATGATAGCGGCATTAGTCGGTCTTCCCTCATTTTGCATGTTTTCCACCTTTTTACTTGGACTAGTTAGGCGGTCTTGGACACGGGACGACCCTCTTGGCTCACGCTAAAGGGGGCGGGGTCTCACTTACCTACAGTGTCGACTAACACCGTGGTTCTTCACTTTTCCACTCCGCCGATCGTCCCGTAGTACATTTTTAGAAAGTTAGGAGGACCTAGGTAAGTTACCAACGTTTTTGTTGCTTTATCGTCATACTATTAGGGTTTAGTTCACCTCGGTTTGTATTGCTAGCTTGGGAACGTTGTCACTTACCTCGAGTCCTAAATCGGTGCTTCTTTCACCGCTTTTACAGGGAAGCGGTATTTCTTTTGTTTTGGGTGCAACCGTTTATGTGTTTGTTTTTTTGTGTTTGTTTGTTAATGTGTTTTGTGTCCGGTTGCATCCACGGTTTTGTCGCAAGACCCGACTTGCCTTGCGGAGTGCACTTTTCCTCTAAGTGCACTCGCGTGAGTTGAAGGGGCGTAGGGTGCGCTAATACCCATTCGGCTAGTTTAGTAGTTAGTGTGTGCTTACTCGAGGGCGAGTAAGGGTTAAGTGTGGGGGAGTTGATAAGTGTGGTTTGTAGTGCCTATTTTGTAGTGTTTTGGTCCCATTTTCCTTGTAGAATCGCTCATTGAGAGCGGTTTAGGGGCTTCTTATGCTTCCTTTAGTTCGTTTCAGGTTCCCGAGACCGATTTGGAAGAGTTGGAGCGATTCCGACTCAATACATACACATTTTGGAGCCAACGAAGCTAAGGAACGATCACTCGATGCCTTGGAGTCGACCCCGAGACCTTGGGACCCAATCCCGAGCCTCCGAGACCCGATCCCGAGTCCCGAGAATCGATGGGGAGGGACCAAAAAGATCTTAAGAGAGGCCTACAAGGTCCTTCCCGACCGGGAAGGAAGGTGCAAAAGCAAGTGCTCCTGTCTTGAGCCCGTCCCGGCCGAGAAGGACTTCGTCCCGGTCGGGACCATCTCGTCCCGGGCGAGACCATCTCGTCCCGGGCGGGACGGGCCTGCTGCTGCACGCCTTGCTTTCTTTTCTTCTCCCTTCCATTTGTAACCCTATACATACCCCCCCCCTCTTGTATTAAGACACCATCTTATGTTATATCCTTAAAACCCTAGACTAGTTTAGGTTAGATTAGATTAGATTAGTGTAGATTAGTCGATAATTAGTAGTTAATCATAGATTAGCTCTTGTATTAAGGAATTCTTGAAGAATCCATTCAAGTTTGACAACCTTGGTGGAATTATTTGGGTTTTCTTCTATACAAGTGTTCTCCTTTTCATTCTCTTGTTAGTATGGTATAATCCTCTCTTCCTCTTTACTCTTAATCCTTTGTTTTTCATCAAGTTCTCATCTTTAATCATAGTTCATTGTTTTTACTAGTTTGTAGATGTTTGTTTTGTCTCTTTTGTTATTCCATCTTGTTCTTGTTAGTATTAGTTGGATTATGTTAGAGTAGTGTTCTTGCTAGGGTTAGTAGGGTGATTAGGGTGTTGATTGGGTGATTAAGGGTTTGTTGGAGTTGTTGGTGGAAGATTTGGGTTTCCTCTTGTTTGATACACATCACATGTTTGTTGAAATGCATGATTGACTAGTAGTTGCAAATACTTGTTTTTCTTGCCTTTCTCTTGTGGGTAATAGTTTGTTTGTGGGTTCGGTTCACTCACTAAGTTGCGAGAGCCCGGTGAGGACGACCCCTAGGTCGGTCTACGTAGCGAGAGCCCGGATTCGACCTAGGCCACTATAGCGCGCTAGAACCCCGTTTGTCATGTGTGTCGCCGGGATGGGTTTTAGGTGAAACCTCTAGGTCGGTCTAAGTTGCGAGAGCCCGGACTATGCCTAGATTACCCTACTACCTCCTTCGCTCTAGTTATCCCTTGACCATTCTGTTACCCCTTTGACCCCGACCTAATCCTAGCCCGTTTTCCTTAGTTGTTTCCTTAGCCATAGTCTTAGTCTAGTTTCTCCCCTTCTTATCATCCTAGTTTAGCTCGTTGACTTAGTCTAGTATTTAGGCGACCTTAGTCTAGGCTATACATTACCGTCCCCGTGGATTCGACCCGACTTGCCCTATCTACCCTAGTTAGGAATAGCCGGTTATATTATTGACGGTTGGGACGTGACGAATTTCTACCATCAGTTCTCGACTTCAATTTCTCAAATTAAGGCTTCTCAAAAAATGATCGAAACTCAAATGGCCCAAATGGCTCAACAAATCAATCTTTTGTCTAAGTCGGGTGGACAATTCCCGGGGAACACCGAAGTAAATCCCAAGGGACAGATAAATGCGGTTACTTTGAGAAGTGGGAAGCAACTTGAAGATCCGGTGCGACCAACCAAAGTACCGGAGATTGTGGTAGTGGATGAGACCGAGGTAGAGCCAATTATTGAAGATGCGCCAATTGAGAAAGTGGAAAAGGATAAGCAAGCCGACGACACATCTACACCCGCAAGGGTACATTATCCTCATATTCCCTTTCCACAAAGGTTGGCACGAGAGAAGCTAGAGCAAAGGTATGGTAAGTTCATTTAAATTTTGAAAAAGCTTCATATTAATATCCCATTTTTGGAAGCTATATCCGAGATACCTTCTTATGCCAAGTTTCTCAAAGACCTTCTATCAAACAAGAGGAGACTAGTAGAGCATAATGTTGTTGCTCTATCGGAGGAATGTAGTGCCATATTGCAAAACAAGTTACCAAAGAAGATGCAAGACTCGGGTAGTTTTCTATTCCATGCTCGGTTGGTAATGTGACTATCCAAAAGGCATTGTGTGATCTTGGAGCTAGTGTGAGTCTAATGCCATTGTCTATTTGTGAGAAACTCCATATGGGTGAATTGAAACCCACTTTGATATCTCTTCAATTGGCCGATAGATCGGTAAGATACCCTCTTGGTATTATTGAGGATGTGCCCATTCAAGTTGGGAAATTGGTGCTCCCTTGTGATTTTGTTGTCATGGATATGGAGGAGGATAATCCAAATTCCAATTATACTTGGAAGACCATTCTTAGCCACCGCCGGTACACTTATCGATGTGAAGGGTGGTAAACTTTCAATGTGTGTTGGCAATGAAAAGGTGGAATTCGAACTCCACAAATCTATGGGGCAACCAACATTGAAAGAGGTATGTTACCGTGTTGATGTTATCGAAAACTAGTTGAAGAAAGAGCTTTGGGTGATGCATCTACTGACTCACTCCAAAGTTGCTTAGTTGAGGACAATACCGATGACATGGAGGTGCTTTCATATACTCAACTCCTCGATTCCTCTCCCTCTTTTCATGATCATGGTCCTTCTTTTAAGGTATTATCGTTGGAGTCTACACCCGAGGTACGTCCTAATCCTCCTATAGTAGAATTAAAACCCCTTCCCTCAAATTTGAAACATGCTTTTTTGGGTGCTAATTCTACTTATCCGGTTATTGTCAATGCTAACCTTAATGACACTCAACTTGAGAAATTGCTTGATGTTCTTCGTAAATACAAGAGTGTTATTGGGTATACCATTGATGATATCAAAGGAATCAATCCATCTTTTTGTATGCATCGTATTTTGCTTGAAGACGATCATGTCACCTCTATTGAATCGCAATGACGCCTTAATCCTAACATGAAAGAGGTTGTCAATAAAGAGGTTTTGAAATTGCTTGACGCGGGCATCATCTATCCTATTTCCGATAGTGCATGGGTGAGCCCGGTTCAAGTGGTTCCAAAAAAGGGTGGCATGACCGTTGTTAAGAACGATAAAGATGAATTGATTTCTACTAGAACGGTGACGGGTTGGCGCATGTGTATCGATTATAAAAAATTGAATAAAGCCACCCGAAAAGATCCACTTCCCCCTCCCATTCATAGATCAAATGCTTGAAAGGTTGGCAAAGCACTCATTCTTTTGTTACTTGGATGGTTATTCCGGTTTTTTCCAAATCCCTATCCATCCAAGTGACCAAGAGAAAACGACATTCACATGTCCATATGGCACATTTGCTTATCGTAGAATGCCGTTTGGATTGTGCAATGCTCCCGCTACCTTTCAACGGTGCATGATGGCTATCTTTTCTGATCTTGTAGAGCGCATCATGGAAGTTTTCATGGATGATTTCTCGGTCTATGGCACTAACTTTGACACTTGTTTACAAAATTTGACTAGAGTGCTTCATAAATGCCAAGAAACTCATCTTATTTTGAATTGGGAAAAGTGCCATTTTATGGTGCAAGAGGGTGTAGTCTTAGGACACATTATATCTAATCGGGGTATCGAGGTCGATAGAGCCAAAGTGGAAGTCATCGAGGGACTCCCACCCCCTACTAATGTGAAAGGGGTGCGAAGTTTTCTCAGTCAAGCGGGGTTTTACCGTCGATTCATAAAAGATTTTTCAAAAATTGCCCGCCCACTAACGAAACTATTAGCCAAGGACACCCCTTTTGTGTTTTCTAATGCGTGTCTTAAGGCTTTTGACAGGTTGAAGAAGGCTCTCACATCAGCACCTATTATCCAACCACCGGATTGGACTATTCCCTTTGAGTTGATGTGTGATGCTAGTGATCATGCTGTTGGGTCCGTGCTTGGCTAAAGGAAAGATGGCAAACTCCATGCCATTTACTATACTAGTAGAACTCTTGATCCTGCTCAAGCTAATTACACCACAACCGAAAAGGAGTTGTTAGCTATTGTGTTCTCCATTGAGAAGTTTCGATCCTACCTTGTAGGTTCGAAAGTTGTTGTTCATACGGATCATGCGGCACTTAAGTATTTGTTGCAAAAGAAAGATGCTAAACCCCGCTTGATTCGTTGGATTCTATTGCTTCAAGAGTTTGATATAGAGATCAAAGACAAGAAAGGCGCCGAGAATGTGGTAGCTGACCACCTATCTCGCCTATTGTTAGAAGATGATGATAAGTTACCCATTGATGATTCCTTCCCGGACGATCACCTTTATTCTATTGCTGCTCTCGAGTCCGAATTGCCATGGTATGCCGATATTGTGAACCACTTATCTTGTGGGATTCTTCCTAAAGGTTTAAGTTCATACCAACGCAAGAAATTCTATCACGATGCTAAACACTATAATTGGGATGATCCACATCTCTACAAGTCGTGTGCCGATGGAATCATTCGTAGGTGTGTGCCCAAGGAGGAAACGACATCGATTATTTCTCATTGTCATGATATGCCAACTGGAGGGCATGCTAGTACAACAAAAACCTCCGCGAAGATTCTTCAATGTGGTTTTTATTGGCCCTCTTTATTCAAGGACGTTGCACAATTTGTAAAATCATGTGATCGTTGTCAACGGGCCGGGAATATCTCAAGGCGGAACGAGATGCCTCTTAATTTTATATTGGAGGTTGAATTATTTGATGTGTGGGGAATCGATTTCCAAGGCCCTTATCCCTCCTCTTATGGGAATAAATATATCCTTGTTGCGGTCGACTACGTTTCTAAGTGGGTGGAAGTCATCGCTACACCTACTAATGATGGCAAGGTCGTGGCTAAATTCTTCAAAAAGGTTATATTTCCACGATTTGGTGTTCCTAGAGTGTTGATAAGTGATAATGGGACTCATTTTATTGAGAAGAAGCTAGAAGCATTGTTGAGGAAATATGGTGTTCAACACCGATTTGGGCTCCCGTATCATCCACAAACAAGTGGACAAGTTGAAATCTCCAATCGTGAGATTAAAACTATCTTAGAAAAAATGGTCGCAAGCTCGAGAAAAGATTGGTCAATGAAACTTGACGATGCATTATGGGCCTATCGCACCGCATTCAAGACACCGATTGGTACTTCACCATTTCGATTGGTGTATGGGAAATCTTGTCATCTCCCGGTAGAATTAGAACATCGTGCATTTTGGGCCATCAAAGCTCTTAATTACGATTACAAGAGTGCGGGAGAACGTCGTCTTTTGCAATTGAATGAACTCGATGAGATTCGCCTTGAATCTTACGAGAATGCTCGAATTTATAAGGAAAGAACAAAAAGATGGCACGACAATAGAATTTTGAGGCGTGAATTTCATGAAGGGGATTTAGTTCTTCTATTTAACTCACGACTTAAACTATTTCCGGGCAAGCTGCGCTCGAGGTGGTCCGGACCATTCCGAGTCACCAAAGTATTCCCATATGGATCGATCGAGGTTTCTAGTGATGAAAATGTGAGTTTCAAGGTCAATGGTGCGCGTCTCAAGCACTATATTGCAGGTGATCCGATTCCGGAGAAAGTGATTTATACACTTTCCGTCATTCCCACCCTCAATTGAAAAAAAAAATAGGAAGTCAAGCTCGTGACTCTAAACAAGCGCTTCTCGGGAGGCAACCCGTGTTGTACATATTTTTATTTTATTGTAATTTTATTTTAATGATTAAAAAAAAAACTGTAAAAATTGAAAAACCCAAAAATACGAGTGATACGGCGTTATAATGAGTCCGAGATAGCTAATTTGACTCATTTTTGCAGATTGACGAAATGGGAGTTCAATGACACGAATCCAATGCCGCTAGTAGCGGCATCTGAAGGGCAATTGAGCCGCTACTAGCGGCGTTTTCAGCAGCTCAACCAAATTTTCATGCTAAAAGTTGATTTATGTCCGCTACTAGCTGCTTCTTTTTTTTGCCCATGAGCAGGTATATTCAATACTTCTCCTTCATTAACTAAAAAAAAACCAAAATAAAAAAAATAGAGGAGGGAGAACGTATAATGTGCAAAGGGAAGACAACCACCACCATCCACCATAGCCAGCACCCCCCACCCCCCCTCCCCACCGCCGCCGTCGCCACCACTACCTTCTACCCGCCTCAGCCACCCACAAACCACCACCACCACCTTCTCCTTGTTCAACCCAAAAAAAAAACCCTAACTTTTGGGGTTTTACTATCAAGAGCGATTTGGGGCAAAATTGGGGTATCGGAATCAATTCATTGCTAGCACAAAGTCGTCGGTTGTGGCTGCCTCATTTGCCTTCTTCTCCCGACGGAAGGTTTGACTATTCTTTGACTATTTGTGTCTCATTTGTTATTGAAATTAGTAACTTATTGAATATAAATTATTTGATACGGTAGTGTCTATTCTTTGCCTATTCAATTAGTTGCTAATTTCAATTTTTGAAGTCACTGATTGTTGACAGACACACACACAAAAAAAAAAAAACCAGTTCATCGTTTAGGGAAATCAGTTCATCGTTTAGGGACGGAGGTGGGCTGTTTTGATTTGATTAACATTTAGGGAAATTGGTGTTTGTCATTCTTGTGAGGTGATTGTTGTCTTGCGACGGGATTTGAATTGGTCATTGTGTGAGTGTCGTGTGAGCTTTGTTGAGTCTGTGTCTGTGAGTGTCCTGTGAGAGTATTTGAGGGAGTTTGGTGTTTGTCATTCTTGTGAGGTGATTGTTGTCTTGCGACGGGATTTGAATTGGTCATTGTGTGAGTGTCGTGTGAGCTTTGTTGAGTCTGTGTCTGTGAGTGTCCTGTGAGAGTATTTGAGGAAGTTTGGTTGATTGTGAGTTAGTGAGTTGCAAAAAAAAAAAAAAAAAAAAAAAAAAAGAAAAAAAAAGAGTGAAAAAATGGGACGGAGTGTAAAAAAAGGCAAGGGTCCCGTGTCCAAGTCAAAGTCTAAGACCGTCTCTACTCTCACAATGCATCTTTCGGTTCCACCGGGTCTTTCACATATAAATGGTGATGAGCTCGTCTATCTCACCAATTTGAGACAAGCTAACCGTCATGTCCTGGCAACTAAATTCTTTGATCGAGACACTTTGTCACGGTTAGGATTACTAGAGCCTATGTCGGTGTTGTTGGAAAGAGTGGGGATGAAAGGGTTGTTGGATCGACAAGCACCAACGTATACTAGGTATACTTTGGAATTTTTGGCGACCTTGAAAACTTCAAAAAGAACCGAGGGCCCAGTTATTGATTTAAACTTGGTGGAACTTCCCATCAACTCTCCTATTCTAAGCTTCGAGAGATTTTTGGATTTGTTGGAGAGTGCATGATAACTCGTGATTTTACTCGTTTTTGCCCCATATTTCTACTCTTATTCGATCAATTTTATAACCCGATTTGTTAGTTATTAGTCATTTTACGTTTAATTAGATTATTAGTCGAGTCTTGTATAATTAATGTCAAATTATGTTATTTCTCGAGAATTTGGTACTGTGCGTCCATGTTTGTATTCGTAGGTATCGAGAAGGGTCGAGATGATCCAAGAGAAGCGTCAAGACGGGTCAAACCGTATTTGACCTTGACCATAATCCCCTTTTATTTCCCCTGCCTATATCACCCTCCTTATCCTAATCCTCCATCATCATCATCATTACATCATCCTTCATCACCAATTGAATTCCTCACCGTCCATCATCTTCATCCCTCCATCTCAATTCGATTTCTAATTGAATCAACTCCACAATCAATCATCTCAAATCACTATCTCCATTAATCTTCAATCACCTCCAGCCTCCATATCATCAATCAAACCTTCAATTTCTAGTTCAATCCCTCACCTTCATAATCATCAATTACTTCAATTCACCATTATCAACAATCAATTCACCATTCAATTCATTCTCCATTTCAATTAATAACCACCACATTGACCACCGTGTACCTCCATCTCCGGCCAGATTCCAGAAGCTCCGTCACGCGCACCTCCACCGTGAGCCCAGCAGCAAAATCCGGCCAAGCTCGACATCAACGCCAATAGCAGCAGCACCGTCGCCGTCGCCTGAATCAGCGCGCCACCAGACGACCACTGCACCCTCCGCCGTGCGTAACCGATTCAGGGGAGTGGGAGCCGCTCGATACTCACCGTGCTCTATGCCTTAGCTGGTGGATTTTAATTTGAAAGTCAAAAGACAATTGAGCCCCTTTCTTTTAGTCTTCTTATTTCATTTAAATGAGGGATAGTATGGTCATTTTGCTCTTGTTAGAGGTTTACAAAAACCCTCATTTTTGTTTCTCAAGCAAGCTGTTAGATAGATAAAAAGATTAGAAATAGAAGAGGGTTTAGTAGTAGTTGAACGCAGCAACTCGTCGAGATGAGTTTAGTAGTTTAGTCTCTTAATTTTGTTCAAGACTTAATCTTTTTGTATTAATTTCTCATCCAATCAAATTTCCATCCTCTTTGGTATAATTCTCTCCCCTTTTCTTATTTATTGTTTATCCAAGTTTTATGTCTATGTTAGATTAATAATTAATTACTTCAAAGTTATTATCTTTATCGATTAATTGTGTTTAGTTTTATGATTCTATATTGTGGGTTTGTGAGTAGTTATTATGTTCTGAGTAATTAGTTTGTGTTATGTTAGACTAGTTTAATTTTATTTCACTAGTCAAAGTTTTAGTCTTTATTGTTTCATTAGGCTTATTTTCTATGTTTAGAGTAATTATTGGTGTTTGTATTAGTATAAATATGAGTAGTGAGTAGTTTTCCCACTAGGGGACGATTAATCCCCGATTTGTTTGAATTGCGCGATTGTATGCCTTGTATCGGTTTGATAGGGTGGTTGGATGAGGCCGTGTTGGAGATTTATGGATAGCCTTGGTATTTGGAGTTTGAGTCGAATCTAATCCCTTGGTCATCGACGGGAGTCGATTAGGATAGAATGTCGACTTTACCCTTTTATCTTGCCTTACTCTACTTAGTTGAACACGGGAGTGGGAATTGAGCGGGGTATCCCTAACACTAGTTTCGATTAGCGTGCTTTTCATTGACTTGGGTTAGTTTGGGGATTATCACGGGAGTGAGTTTCCGGTCTAGACCTTAGGATTCCGTCTTACGAACCCGGGAGGGAGGTAAACGGGGTAATTAGTCGTTTCACGAACCCGGGAGGGAGGTGACCGACCTAGAATGCGCCTTGTCCTTGTCCGAGAACTCGACTTCCTCGATACTTGGCATTTGTTAGCGTGATTTGAATAAGTCGCGGGTGACATCGTCCCTTAGTATCTTTTCTTATTTGATTACATCATTTCATCTTTTTGTTTCTTTAGTTTTCTAGTTCTTTATCTTGTTTTAGATTTTTAGTTTTTTTTATGTATTTATTAGTTAGTCTATTTAGTATCTCACCCTATCAATCGATTCGCGTAGCTAATTATAATTCGAGACCGAACTAGTACTCATTCCCAATCTCTCTGAGGATTCGACCCGACTTGCCCTTACTATTCTAGTTAGGTTAGTTGGTTTATTTGATGGTAGGATTGGCGACAAATCTCGACTATCAAAATGGCGCCGTTGCCGGGGAGATCAACGGATTGATATTAGTTTAGTTTTAGATTTATTAGACTACGCTTGGTTACTTGTTACTTGGTGCTTGTTCCTATGACGATTTACCACATTCCACAACGAAAAGAGACATTGCATGATTATTGGGATAAACTTAAGAATTGCACTCTTGAATTTGATGTTGAGATGTGGGAATTTTGTCATATGGTGTATGATGGTGTTCATGATAACATTAGAGGTATGATTGAAGAGAGTTGTCAAGGTAGGTTTACATCGATGCCATATTGTGAAAGATGGGACCTTCTTAATAAGTTGGTTAATGATTCTAGGCAATCGGAGAGCACTAGTTATAAGAATACTTATTTACCTCTCCATGTGGATGCTACTACCTTAGTTGATGACTTAGAGTCTAGGTTGGATGATGAGCTTCTTGTTAGCATGACCACTTTGCCTACCATTTGTAATTTGATTAGTTCTCCCTTCCTTAAGGGATGTGATGATCATGGTAGTGTTTATGTTGGGTCTTGTGTTCTTATTGATGATATCAAGCCTTCATTTGATGATAATCTTGAGGATAAGAGATTTGTTGGCAATGATGTTATTAAAGAGACTCTTCTTAAGGTTTTTGAGATCGTTGATGAGCCATATGAGGAGTGCATGAGTGTGTTTAATGATGCTTTTGATATGGAGAGGGATGGAGATTGTGTTCTTATGGAGATTCAAATCCCTTCCCCTAGTCTTAAGGATGCTTGTTTGCCTCACTTTATGGATGATAATCCTTGCAATTTTGAGGTTTCTTACTCTCTTGATAAGGTAGTTGATGATGTTGAGACTTGTGGTGAGAGTGTTGTAGAGATAGTTGAGAGCATAGGGGTATTTGAGGATAAATGGGATATGGAAATTGATTTCTTTGAGGAACCCATTTTTGAGATATTTCTTGAGGAAATTCATGAGTCTACCCCTTCCATTCTTGATGAATCTCTTATTCCTCTCACTTATTTTCCTCTTGACTTCCATGTCCCTTCTTATGAGTCCATTGTCTTTGAGGATGCATTTTCATTTCATCTTGATTGTTTTCCTCAAGACTTTCTAGCCCCCACTTACGAATCGATGTTTGAAGATGCTTGGAAGAATTCTTTCAATGACTTGATCATTGATTTGTTACATGGAAGTGGTGTGATTTGGGACAAGGAAGGAGGCGTTTGGAAGAGTAACATGATGGTTAAGGAGACTAATCATGTCTTCTATTTGGTTTATAGCCTACCTCTCATGAAAGAAATGAAAAGGCAAAGAAGAGATGTTAGGCATGTTGGTTACTATGATGAGTCTAGAACCACGAATGGCCTAGAATACCGATTATGGGATGCCGGTTAGAAGTTAAGCTTAATTGTAGGTTTGGCGGTTTCCTTAAACCGCGCTTCTTGGGAGGCACCCCAAGTTTCTTGTACATATTTATGTTTTTGTTTGTTTTTGTTTTTGCTTGTAGGTATCTCTAGCAAGAAAGAAACCACATAGAGGCAAGATGGCTTAGAGACATGAAATCGATCAAGTGTGGGGAAGAATTATGCTCCAAAGGTATTCTCTTACCCTCCCTTCCCATTCCCTAATTTTGAACATTGAGGACAATGTTCGTTTCAAGTGTGGGGAGGTAGATTTTGGATTGACGATTTGTGGTCGCTTGAGGATTTGTGGTTGTTACTCTTGTTGGAGGTTACTTTGGTGGTGTATTTGTTGTAAATGTGTGTTGTTGTGGGATTGTAGCTTGTGTCGATTGTTTTGTTTTATTTTCTTGTCTTTGTGATTTTTGTCATTTTTGTGTTTTTCTTTTGAAAAAAATTGAAAATTTTGAAAAATGCCTAAAAATTGAAAAAATGAAAAACTCCAAAAAGATTTTTGTTTTTCGATTCACTTCTTTTCCTCGATAAAGTGATTTTTCTAATTTTCAACTTCTTTAAAGAGTATGTATTTTTCTATTACTTATGGGTTGTTTATTAGTATTATATATTGATTGTCCTCCTACTATAAGTCCCTCGGGATGTGTCCTTCACTTGTTTCCACCTTCCACCTCCCGTGTTGTGATTTTGACATTGAATATTTGTCTAGGTGACTATTACCCAAGTGACGATCTATCATTTTTTCGATCCATATTTCACAAAAATACTCACAAAATAAAAGTTGATATTGAGTTTTGCATTCTCTTCCTATCAAAAAGAACTCAAACATCAAATACAAGTCAACAAAGAAAAATCCTCAAAAAGAGAATAAGGGGGAGAAGAAGAATAGAAAGAAAGAAAAAAATGAGAAAAAGAAAGAATGAAAAATGAAAAATGAAAAATGAAAAATGAAAAATGAAAAAGAAGAAAAAAGAAAAAAAGAAAAAAAAAAGAAAGACGATTCCTCTCCCGAGTATTTTTGTTTATGCTTATTCTTCATTTTGGATCGTTTCTTATGTTACTTGGGTGATTAGGACGACCCTAACTCTTTGTTTATTCAAGGGGTCGAGACATGTATACATTTGTCGATAACTCCATGGGAGATCTCCCTCCACCTCCGTCTCACATCTCGATATAGCATGGACCGAGGCCAAGAAATATGTAATAATAATTTTTGCAACCGATCAAGGAATTTTAACATTCATATTCTATATTTTAGTTGGATTTTAGAATCGTTACTTTTGATTTGGGAAACTTGTGACTCATTTGTTTATATTTGCTTATTTTCGTTTTTGTATATATTTCGTGTTTTTGTTTTCCGTGATTTTATTTATGGGTCGTAGTTTATCCTTTGAGCTTACTCGAGGACGAGTAAGAGTTAAGTGTGGGGAGTTTGATAACTCGTGATTTTACTCGTTTTTGCCCCATATTTCTACTCTTATTCGATCAATTTTATAACCCGATTTGTTAGTTATTAGTCATTTTACGTTTAATTAGATTATTAGTCGAGTCTTGTATAATTAATGTCAAATTATGTTATTTCTCGAGAATTTGGTACTGTGCGTCCATGTTTGTATTCGTAGGTATCGAGAAGGGTCGAGATGATCCAAGAGAAGCGTCAAGACGGGTCAAACCGTATTTGACCTTGACCATAATCCCCTTTTATTTCCCCTGCCTATATCACCCTCCTTATCCTAATCCTCCATCATCATCATCATTACATCATCCTTCATCACCAATTGAATTCCTCACCGTCCATCATCTTCATCCCTCCATCTCAATTCGATTTCTAATTGAATCAACTCCACAATCAATCATCTCAAATCACTATCTCCATTAATCTTCAATCACCTCCAGCCTCCATATCATCAATCAAACCTTCAATTTCTAGTTCAATCCCTCAACTTCATAATCATCAATTACTTCAATTCACCATTATCAACAATCAATTCACCATTCAATTCATTCTCCATTTCAATTAATAACCACCACATTGACCACCATGTACCTCCATCTCCGGCCAGATTCCAGAAGCTCCGTCACGCGCACCTCCACCGTGAGCCCAGCAGCAAAATCCGGCCAAGCTCGACATCAACGCCAATAGCAGCAGCACCGTCGTCGTCGCCTGAATCAGCGCGCCACCAGACGACCATCGCACCCTCCGCCGTGCGTAACCGATTCAGGGGAGTGGGAGCCGCTCGATACTCACCGTGCTCTATGCCTTAGCTGGTGGATTTTAATTTGAAAGTCAAAAGACAATTGAGCCCCTTTCTTTTAGTCTTCTTATTTCATTTAAATGAGGGATAGTATGGTCATTTTGCTCTTGTTAGAGGTTTACAAAAACCCTCATTTTTGTTTCTCAAGCAAGCTGTTAGATAGATAAAAAGATTAGAAATAGAAGAGGGTTTAGTAGTAGTTGAACGCAGCAACTCGTCGAGATGGGTTTAGTAGTTTAGTCTCTTAATTTTGTTCAAGACTTAATCTTTTTGTATTAATTTCTCATCCAATCAAATTTCCATCCTCTTTGGTATAATTCTCTCCCCTTTTCTTATTTATTGTTTATCCAAGTTTTATGTCTATGTTAGATTAATAATTAATTACTTCAAAGTTATTATCTTTATCGATTAATTGTGTTTAGTTTTATGATTCTATATTGTGGGTTTGTGAGTAGTTATTATGTTCTGAGTAATTAGTTTGTGTTATGTTAGACTAGTTTAATTTTATTTCACTAGTCAAAGTTTTAGTCTTTATTGTTTCATTAGGCTTATTTTCTATGTTTAGAGTAATTATTGGTGTTTGTATTAGTATAAATATGAGTAGTGAGTAGTTTTCCCACTAGGGGACGATTAATCCCCGATTTGTTTGAATTGCGGGATTGTATGCCTTGTATCGGTTTGATAGGGTGGTTGGATGAGGCCGTGTTGGAGATTTATGGATAGCCTTGGTATTTGGAGTTTGAGTCGAATCTAATCCCTTGGTCATCGACGGGAGTCGATTAGGATAGAATGTCGACTTTACCCTTTTATCTTGCCTTACTCTACTTAGTTGAACACGGGAGTGGGAATTGAGCGGGGTATCCCTAACACTAGTTTCGATTAGCGTGCTTTTCATTGACTTGGGTTAGTTTGGGGATTATCACGGGAGTGAGTTTCCGGTCTAGACCTTAGGATTCCGTCTTACGAACCCGGGAGGGAGGTAAACGGGGTAATTAGTCGTTTCACGAACCCGGGAGGGAGGTGACCGACCTAGAATGCGCCTTGTCCTTGTCCGAGAACTCGACTTCCTCGATACTTGGCATTTGTTAGCGTGATTTGAATAAGTCGCGGGTGACATCGTCCCTTAGTATCTTTTCTTATTTGATTACATCATTTCATCTTTTTGTTTCTTTAGTTTTCTAGTTCTTTATCTTGTTTTAGATTTTTAGTTTTTTTTATGTATTTATTAGTTAGTCTATTTAGTATCTCACCCTATCAATCGATTCGCGTAGCTAATTATAATCCGAGACCGAACTAGTACTCATTCCCAATCTCTCTGAGGATTCGACCCGACTTGCCCTTACTATTCTAGTTAGGTTAGTTGGTTTATTTGATGGTAGGATTGGCGACAAATCTCGACTATCAGTGTACAAAAGAGTGGAATCCGTTCAAAGGTGGAGATACGGGCATATTTTGGGCATCTATTACGGGGCAAGCTATTAAGAGAAAGGGGGATGTAAGTTCTAGTATTCCTCACCCATGTCTCCGTATGATACATCGATTTTGGTCTATGGCGATTTTTTGTCAAGGGGAACCATCGAAGATTAGTCAAAATGAAATGGGTTACTTGTGGGCATTGATGCCCGAAGCTTCGATGATGCCTGATTGGGTTGACCTGTTTGTATCTAGCTGCCTTAAGTGTAGGAAGAATGTCAAAGGAAAAATTAGTATGGGTGGCATGGTCACATTGATACTTACACATTTGAAAATCACTATTCCTAGCACAGTTACACCGGTGACTGGAGGTCATTTGCTCGATTTTGATACATTGGAGCGTACATTTATGCTTCAAGATTCAGTGACCCGTGGTTATTTTTTATGGAGACGTGGTCCGAAAGCATCACTTTACTTACGATTGCCTCGTTCTACAGAGCAATCTATTCCTACCGGGCCAAGGACCATTGATTTATATATACCACGTGACCCACTTACTCTCTTGGAGCCGGGTGACAAAAGGGTAGCGAAGCGAGTTCTAGAAAATGATGATGATGCTATGGATGGTAGTGATGATGAAAATGCAACCGAGAGACCCTCTCCCTCATTCACACATGGTTCATCTTCTAGGGAGTCCGACATGTGGAGATTAGAGGTCGATGATTGGCGGGCGGAACAAGGGTTAGCTATGCGGGAAGTGCTAGAGTTGTGTCGAGGTTTCGACAAGTTTTTATCGGCTAGACATCCTAACACATACACTTCCCCTTCGGAGCAATTTTATGCAGAGTTGGCAGCTGAGAGGAGCGATATTAATAGTCGTCGGGAGGCACGTAGTGGCTCGTCAACCTTCTGGAGACTCATCCGATTCTTCATGATAGGTGATTTGTCCCCTCTTTCCTATTTTATTTTTGTCTTTGTCGCATTGAGGACATTGCTCGATTCAAGCATGGGGGAGGGACATTTCACTTGTGTATATATTTATTTTCTCAAAAAAAAAAACACAAAAAAAAGGAAAAAAAAGAATAAAATCCCGCTAAGTCGAAAACCCGAAAGGGCGGCTTAGGCAAAAAAATGGGAGGCCTCGCTAGAATGAAAATCTGCAAGGGCAGACGTTCTAGGCAACATTGAGGTTGTGAGTGAAAAAAGTGAGTATAAAAAAAATAATAATAAAAAAGCTAGGTTGAAAACCCGAAAGGGCGGCCTAGGCAAGATGAGGGATGAAAAAAATGAAAAAAAATGAATAAAGAGAAAAAGAAAAAAAAGAGCCGCAAGAAAGAAAATGGGCCATAATATCCCGTACTATGGGCAAATAGTAAACATCATGGCGGTCGGCGACATAAGAAGACGGCGTTCGGAGGTAAGGGTTAGGATTAGGATCATTTTTTTGGCGTCGGAATTTTGTGTCGGAATTGGATTGTGTGTTGGGGATCGTTGGTTGCTGTGACCCCGTTTTTGGATATGCTTGTGAATTGATGTTTATTGATGTAGATATTATTGGCTTGTGGTTATAGATTGTTTTTGAGCTAGCATGGGGGAGTCATACACTGACTTGACTCCTTGGTTTATCTTTTGGTGTTGACCATGCTAAGCTAGGCTTACTCGGAGTAAGTAGTGAGGGCGATATAAGAAGGAAGTTGTGAGTTAACCACTTGTGAGTGAGGGAGTTCGCTAGACCTTGCATTGGTATCGTCTTATGCCTTTTGAGTTTACTCGAGTACGAGTAAAGGTTTAGCATGGGGGAATTTGTTAAGTGCTATTTTTAGCACTACTTGTGAGTATATATCGTCATATTTATAGTGTTTACGAGTGGATTTTGGACGATATAGTGACATTCGAAGTGATTTCCAATGATCTCACATGATTTAATTATATATGTGATTTTTGATGACGCTTCTAGCTATTTTGAAGAGCCGAGAAATTCATGTATTATGCCCGGATTATAGTGGTGGTACGTGTCAAATGCCGGGTTATATCGAGGATTGAATAAAGAAAAGAAGAAAAGAAAAGCAAAGAAAAATCAAAGAAGAAAGAATTGGGGTTTTGAAGTGCCGCTACTAGCGGATGACGAAGAGCAAAACTGCCGCTAGTAGAGGCTTCATCAGAATTCATGCAATTTGTGGAGCTTCCAAAGCGCCGCTAGTAGCGAAATGTGTCGCTACTAGCGAATAGCTACCCGTGTGTGACTTTTGATCTCCCTCTATTTTATCCTACTTATATTAGATCACTATTATTATTAGAGATAGGCATATCATTCCTAGACTAGATACACAAAAACCTATGCAATTTTATTAGATTTATGCAATTCTAGTTTAATTATTTCAAGACCTTGAAGAAGACGTTCGTTCATCATTTTATCAATCGATCAAGACTAAGTATTTCTAATTCTCTACTCTTTATTTTATTTGTTGATTGTTATTTTTATCATGAATTGTGATTAGTTCTTTTATCTAGGGCTCGGTGAGCCGATAATATGGGTTATTGATGCTTTGATCTGATTTTAATCGCGCTTTGTTGAATTATTGAATTGGGTTTGTTCCGGTTGTGCTTAATAATTGATTGATTAGTTTGAATTGCTAGGTTTGAGACTAGATTATCATTACAACGAGAGTTGGATGTTTTCATATAAATCATATCTAAAAGTTTGTATCTTTGTCGATTAATTTCGACTCAATTTTAATTACGACGAGCGTCGGGTTTTAATTTAGAGAACCGAAACAAGATTTGAACTTTCACATGAGAATAGTGAATTGGAATAATTGGGACATGTTAGTATCGATTCTTAATGCGTCTAGTTTTGTTATTCATGCCATGAGAATAGAATTTATAACATGCTAGATAGGCTTTTTATGTCTCGACGGAGAATTTAAAGTATCGATTAAAATAGGAATGCTAGTCTCACTCAAGACGGTAATTTGACAAAGCTGTGTCACATTTTGATTGCATCGATAATCCATGTTATTGGTGAACCATTGCCCTAGGTCTTTTAAATTATTGATTTCATCTCGATTTAGTATATCTAGTTTGTTAAAATTAGTTATACAATCAAAATCTTATTATTCGACGTAGATAACTTATATTCAGAAATTAGCTACTACTTAATCATTCACCTCCCTGAGATCGACCCGTATGCTACAATATCCGTACGCTTGCGGTACTATAAAAAAACGTAACAGTCGGGAAGGGATATTTGTCTGGGGGTTTATTTATTTTGAACACTGATTTTGATTTTAATAATATTGCTTCCACTTCTGCTTATATTGTTGAATCTCTTGATATTTGGCATGGTAGATTGGGTCATGTGAATGTAGATTATATTAAAAAGCTTAGAAAGATGAGTCTAATTCCAAGCTTAACTAATAAAGAATTCTCGAAGTGTGCTAGTTGTGTTGAGGCTAAATTCACTAAAAAACCTAGTAAACCTGTTTCTGCTAGGAGTACGAGTCTTCTTGAATTAATTCACACCGACCTAGCTGATTTCAAGAATACTGCAAGTAGAGGCGGTAAGCATTATTATGTCACCTTTATAGACGACTGTTCGAGATACACTAGAGTATATCTGCTTAGGACTAAAGACGAAGCAGAACAATCGTTTATAAACTTTAAAACCGAAGTCGAAAATCAGCTCGACAGGAAAATAAAAAGGGTAAGGTCTGACAGAGGGGCCGGGCGAGTATAGGTCCGATTACTTAGTTGATTTTTGTGAGAAAAACGGATTAATCCATGAGTATAGTCCACCTTACTTACCTCAGTCTAATGGTGTAGCTGAACGTAAAAACAGAACTTTAAAAGAAATGATGAATGCTATGCTCTTAAGTTCTGGCCTTTCTGACGATATGTGGGGGGGAAGCGATTTTATCGGCTTCTCATATTCTTAACCGTGTTCCCCATAAGAAAATAGATAAGACCCCCTACGAGATTTGGAAGGGCTACCCTCCTAACCTGAGCTTCCTTAGGGTATGGGGTTGTTTAGCTAAGGTGGGTTTACCTGAGTTTAGGAGACCCACAGTTGGACCAAAAACCTACGATTGTGTGTTTATCGGTTATGCACAGAACAACTCTGCTTATAGATTCATGTCTTTAAATGATCGTTCTATATCTGAAGCTAGAGATGCTGAATTTTTTGAACATGTGTTTCCATTAAAGAAGAATGTTGAATCACCGTCTGTTTTACCTGTTACATCTGTTGATATGTCTTCACATGCTAGCACTTCTACTGATCATAATGTTGAACCTAGAGGGAGTAAAAGAACTAGATGTGCAAAGAACTTTGGTGATGATTTTGTCTCAACATTCCTATCTGAACATGGTTACTCTATCTGTGCTAGTGAAGAGTTTGTGTATGCTTTTTTAATAGAAGAGGATCCAAAAACATATGATGAAGCAATGAAATCCATTGATGCAAATTTTTGGAAAGATGCTATTAAAAATGAACTTGATTCTATTGCTTATAATCAGACTTGGGAGTTAACTGATTTACCCAAAGGTAGCAAGCCCATTACCAGTAAATGGGTGTTTAGAAAGAAAATGAGACCTGACGGTTCAATAGAAAGGTTCAAAGCTAGACTAGTGGTTAGAGGCTTTACACAAAAGAAAGATGTTGATTATTTCGATACTTATTCACCTGTGACCAAAATCTCGACTATAAGAATTCTGATTGCGTTAGCCGCTATTCATAACCTAGTTATACATCAGATGGATGTTAAAACTGCTTTTTTGAATGGTGATTTAAAGGAAGAAATCTATATGACGCAACCTGAAGGATTTGTGGTCAAAGGTCAAGAGAATAAAGTGTGTAAACTGAACAAATCACTATATGGTCTAAAACAAGCACCAAAACAGTGGTATGAGAAATTTAACAGCACTTTAATAACAAATGGCTATATGGTTAACAATTCTGATTCTTGCGTGTATTCGAAGATGTTCGAATCTGACTATGTGATCATATGCCTGTATGTTGATGATATGTTAATTTTTGGTAATAATGTGGATGTAGTAATTAAAACCAAAGATTTTTTGTCATCACAATTTGAGATGAACGACCTAGGAGAGGCTGATGTAATCCTAGGAGTTAAGGTTACCCGAAACTCTAAAGGAATCTCTTTGAGTCAATCTCACTATGTTGAAAAAGTGTTGAAAAAGTTTGACTGTTTTGATGTCGAGCCTGCTAGAACACCCTACGATGCTAGCATATCTTTGTGTAAAAACTTGGGTAAGAGTGTTTCCCAAGAAGAATATGCTAAAATCCTAGGTAGTGTGATGTTTCTTATGAACTGTACACGACCAGACATTGGTTATGCCGTTAGTAGACTGAGTCGTTACACACATAACCCTAGTTCTGAACATTGGACTGCACTTAATCATTTACTAAGATACCTAAAAGGAACAGTTGATTTGTGTTTACATTACAATAAATTTCCAGCTGTATTGGAAGGATATAGTGATGCGAATTGGGTTACAGGAAACGATCAAATCTGTTCTACTAGTGGTTATGTGTTTACCATGGGTGGAGGTGCTGTATCGTGGAAGTCCTCTAAACAGACTTGTATGGCACGCTCTACCATGGAGTCAGAGTTCATAGCTCTTGAGTTAGCAGGACAGGAGGCTGATTGGTTGAGAAACCTACTAGCCGATGTGCCTATGTGGGGAAGTCGGCAGACACCGATTTCCCTACACTGTGACTGCCAAGCAGCCATTGGATTTGCAAAAAATAGTGTCTATAACGCAAAAAAGAGGCATATGCGAATTAGACACGCTGCAGTAAGACAACTCCTTGAGAATGGAGTAATAGCTGTGGACTATGTGAAGTCCAAATGCAATCTTGCTGATATCCTCACTAAGGGGTTGCCTAGAAGACAAGTTGTTGACTTGTCGAGGGGAATGGGGCTCAAGGCCTTGAGTCAAGTTATAGAGTGATACTTGACTAGGTCCAAAGTCTCCATTTCTATGGCATTGTATGGGTTCATAGCCTTAATGGTGGTGCTTTTGAGACGCACTTGACGAACCATACATTAGGTTGGACTTATGTCCTTAATGGCTCACGTGAGAAGTGCTATTGAGAAGCACTTGAGCCACCTGCATAGGTGTAACAATCACAAGACTATGAGAAGTCTTATGATTACACTTATAAGTACCAAGGTAAACACATGGCTTTTAAGAGCGCGTTACACATTGAAATCGCGGAACGACCTTAATTTCGAAGGTATGATATGTGTTGTGGGGGTATCAACTGAAGCTCAGTTAGGAATTCAAATCGAAAGATATTCACTCACTGAAAGTAAGTTGTTTCATTCCTCACCTCACTAAAGTGTCAATTCAAATCGAAAGATATTGATACCTAAGTATCCACCCTTCCTTTACCCAGGAATCTCTCTCTCTGTTTCTGTAGACCCTAGTGGGGGATTGTTGGAAAAATAGGGGCTAAGTCCTTATCTCTAATTGTCCCACATAGGAAGAGTACTAGTGTCATATGTAGTTTATATACACTACTCTAACTATGGGTATCACTAATGGTGAAAGGGGGTCATTTTATATGGACCTGCGAGGTGCTTAATTCAGCTCGCACGCGCGCGCGCGTGCCCGACCCGGATTCGGGATTTGGGATTTGGCAAATCGCCTGCGGCGGGCTTTGCCTATCTTTTTGGGCATGACTCGGTTTAGGTTTAGGGTTCTGTGTGTTGTGGCTGCGCTGCTGCTGTCGGTTGTTAAAAGGGTCAAAGTGGCTGTTGTGGGAGAGTTATTCTCTCCTCATTTTCAGCCCTTGACTCAGTTTTTGAGGAGTCTGTTTCCTGCCTCCTCTTGCTCGTTTTTGCTACTATAAATAGCAGAACCTGGCAGCAGCACAAACACAACAAAAACACACAGTACTCCTCTTCCTTCTTCCTCTTTCATTCATTATACTTCCTGGGTATCACTATATCAGTCGTTCCAATGCTCCGAGTCTCAAGTGGGTGAGTCTCGGCGCAGCAGTGTCAACCTTGGGGAACTACCGGTACCTGCTGATCGCCACCTCGGTCGCACCGGAAATAGTTTTCAAGGCAGAGGCCTCCTTACCTCGTCGCTGCAAATCTCGCTTCTCTCGGTTATCTCTTTTCCACTCCCTCACTCTCGTTCAATTCCTGTACTTAGTCACAACACCTTTCTGTAGGAAGGAGAAACTTTTACCCTATTCACCTCCTTCTCTTTCTCTTCCTTCTATCTCAGGTATACACTCCTGTTTATCTCCCTATTTGCTTCTCAAAGTTGCTTGCTTTTTTTGCAATTATCATTTTTTACTTTACTCATTTCACTTGTTTTTTTACCCATTTACTGATTGTTTGGTCTTCTGTGGCTTGAACTTTAATGGGATTATCTTATTTTTGGCATGTAAGGCTATATATATTATATGGGTCGTTGTAAAGTTGTTGTCTTTTGCCTAGAAATGAGTTGAAACTGCTATTTTTGGTGTGGGTTTGAAGAGAATTGAATTAGAATTTTTGGAGTTTTTAACAGTTCAGTTTGTTGGAGGAAGAAGATTAATGTTGATTTTTGGTGAAAGGGGTTTTACAGTTTACTCACTGTTTATTTATTCAGCACAGATTGTGTTCCAGTTTTGCAGGACATGTCCCTGAGAAAGAAAATCTTTAAAGAAAGGGGTAGCCACAAAGGTTATGGAAAAAAAAGGAAGAGAAAGAGCAAGTGATATGGAGATAGACTATGTAATTGAAGAAGAAAAAAAAGCATACATTAAGGGTGATGGCTGATGAAAAAAAAAAGGTTCAGTTTGTGATATAGCTGAGTAAATAATTTTAGAAGAAGTGAAACATCAAAATGAAACTATCCGTAATATTTCCTTTCCAGTTTTGAAGTATAATACGAGTAGTTATAAATTATTTAAACATTTTTTTAATCAACTCATTTTTTTAGAATTATTTTATTTGAGTTTGGAATAAACTCTATTCTTCTTAAGGAAATCGGTAATAGGGTCATCACATTCAGGTCCGTAATATTATTTTTCCGGTTATAATAATCACTATGAACAAATTGACTCATTTATGTATCTATAAATTTATATGCATATTACTATTGAATTTGCCATGAGTTGAGAATTTTATTGAATTATCTTATTCAATTGGAAATTATCTTATTGAATTGATCCAAAATATGTAATTACTCCGTAGAATATTTGATAAGAGCTATAATATGTACTATTTTCATTAATATTGATATTGATATTGATATTGATAATGTCTGTGTTGGCTGTGTACTATATTCAAATATTCAATGTTTGGCGATCGGGTTTCGGGTTCGGGTAAAATACGGGTCGAGTGTATTTTGGGTTTGAATAATACGGGTTTATACGGATCTCGGGTCAGGTTTCGGGTCAACTATGGGTTATTAACGCAATTCGAAAACATTGATTTTCTTTACTTTTTTAATCATAAATACAATTTTATTCTTAATTTTTTTTAATCATCTTATTTAATCTTTTATTATATATCCCCTATTCACTAAAACAAAAACCAGGGGGCAAAGACGTCATTTCAACTTTCCCGCCTAAATCTACCTCTCATTACCTCAATTGGGCTTGACAAAATAAACTTTTAACCAAACTCATTACAAGCCCAGTTCTGCAATATCATTCATAAAATAACCAAAAAATCTTACATCTATCAATTTTTACCAATTATACAAATTTGAAAAAAATGTAACATAATAACAAAAAAAAAACGAAATTACTTTTTCCTAACGAGCCTTTACTCAATCCTAACGACATTTTACCGTTTTATCCCTCTCATTTCATCCCGTCATAATGTCAAAGGTTTGATTTTCTCTCTAAATAAATTCCCAATATCGATAAAACTCACCGTGAACCATCACAAATATTGGGACCGTCCGGGATCGGTGGCTGGAATCGGTGGCTGAGATGTCAGGGACCGGGTTGGGGGGGCTGAGTGGGTGAGGTCGGGTCGGAGGCGGTGTGGGTCGAGTTGTGGGGTGGCTTGGTGGTGCGTGGCAAGCGGCGGTTGGGCTGGGTGGTGGGCTGGGCGGTCGGGTCGGGTCGGGTGGGCTGGGTGGGCTGGGTGGTGGTGAGGGTGGTCGGCGGTAGGTGAGGGTGGCCGGCGGTGGGTGAGCTTGGGTGAGTGGTAGGTAGGGGTGGGTCATGGTGGGCGTTGTTGCTGTTTGTGGTTTATTTTTTTTATTTAATTAATCCATTTATTTATTTTTTTTTGTTTGTTGGTTATCGTTTTCCTTTTTTTTTTTTAATGTTTTTCCCTTCTCAGAAATTGAATTAGAAATCATAATTGAATTTGGGAGCGATGAATGATCTAAATTGATGGAGCAAAACGAAAGAACCCTAATTGAATCTTAATGTCAGGGTAAAATGTGTACAAGGGTATAATTGGAAAATTTTAAGAAAATTCGTTAGGATTGAGTAAAGGCTCGTTAGGAAAAAGCACGACCCAAAAAAAATCATACTTTTTAATAGGCATGTGAAACGGGTTGGACGGGTCATGTTATCTGGGTAACTGGGTTGGACATAATACGGGTTTGGTTAAATACATGTCACGGGTCAATTAGGGTTAGAATATTAGACTTATATAATTTCTGACGCCTTACAATTTATCAATTAAAAATTAATTTTTTAATATAGTAATCACATTAAATATCACTAATGTTATTAAAATCAATATTTAACATATTTGTCAATAGAATGAGGCATAACTTTATTAAAAATAAAATATTTGACTTACTATTAAAAAAATGTTTTATTATTAAATGCTATTAACAATTATTATTTTTAATTTTTTTTGGTAGTTTACAATATTAAAGTTAATAATTTTTAAACTTATATTTTAAATATAACATACTCATATAAAATACCAAGAGCAAGTAATATTACAATAATTTTAATTAACAGATCATTTCAAGTTTAAGCCAAACGGGTCGCGGGTCAAAATTTTAGGGTCTTGACTCTTGAGCCTACACAAATGGGTCGAGTTTATGAGTCGAATCGAAATCTGACAGATTTATTTACTAATTTAAAGATCCTATATCTTATCATAATCTTCGAAAATTTAGAAACAAATCAATTACCTAAGAATACTATACTAAGCATAATAAGAATACTAATATTGAATGTGATCTAAAAGTAAAAAAAATATTTTTTTTTCCAACTTAAAATAAGTAAAAAAAAAAGGGCATTTAGTACTATTATTTCTTACTTATATTATGGCATAAACTAGACGCGACATTCATTTGTCAAAAATATATTGTACTTTTTTTTCTTATAAAATATCATTTTATGAATGTCATATAAAAAGAAAATAAAATCGTAAATAATATATTGTACTTATTATATGACTGATCATATTAGTAATTTTATATTCATGTTGTCCTAATAGAATGTTAATCTATACTCCCTCCCCACCACTAAGATTTTCCCACTTTCTTTAAAAAGAAAATCCACTAAGATTTATCATTTCAAAACTTTCCTTATTAATCCATTATACTCTCCTTCTATTGGTTATTTTTTGTGATTTGACATCTTTGAACCCCACCCACCAATTTACCATCTTTCATTACCCATTTTTTAATCCATGTGCCATTTATAAATGGGAACATCATTGTGGTGGGGAGGGAGTACATAAAAACAAGGTAGTGAGATAAAAATTATTTTTATCATGCTTAAAACAAAAAGTAGAGAATAAAGTTTACCCAAAACATAAATGGTTGACTGAATCACTAAAAACATAATAATGTAAATGAATATATATATATTTTTGTAAGTTACTAAACTATTTGTATATACAAAATTTAATTAAAAAACCGTGCATAGGCACGGGTTTTGCACTAGTAAAAGATGAAACCACAAAACATGAGCTGGCAACATGTGGTTTCATAGTTTACTCATTATCTATTTTCTAATTGCATTCCTCTTATAACTTTCTAATTAAGTTTAGCAAATTAAAATTTAAAATTAAAATAAAAAATCAAATACTCTAATTTCTAGTGCAGAATAAGTTTTGTGTATTTAATACACATTGACCATGCAACAATCACCAATCAACAATTAAATCTCTTCGATTAACAATGTTTCTAGGTCATTGCAGCAATCAACCAATCAGATATACAATGCATCTCGAAAATAAGGAATGTGACACTTGCGTTCAATGTAATTATGACTTTCAATTCCTAGGTGACTTCAAAGTTCAAACATAGGTGACTTAATATTGCTTTCCAATTATATTAAGGTAGCGTTTGACAACCAATATTTCATTTCAAATCATCATTGTCAAATTAGAAAAGTGAAATGATAGAATTTTACAATGACATGTGTTAAGGTGTCATTTGAAAATGATCATTTTTGTGAGAGACTTGAATTTGGTTGGATTTGACAAAATCCAAATTCACAAATTCACCTTGTTTCCCAAACAAAGTATTTGTGTCAAATTGAAATTTCAAAGTGAAATAATAATTTATGTTTTTCAAATATTGGTAATGTATTATAACTGTTTTTTATTTCCCATCCTCTAAGATTCTAAGTGTTTTTTATTTTTTCAAGTATTGGTAATGTATTATAGCAATAGTTTTTTTTATATAATATTTTCTTTTGTGTATCAATTTGGGTGACTATCATAAAGTCACTGCATTGATGTTATATGTAAACCCAAATTTTCATATTGGACAGTTTAATATGTAAATACTACGAGTGAAAACCGATGTCATTCTCTCAAAATTATGAATTGTGTCAAACACATGATAATTAAAAGTTTGATTATCTTTTACACAGACGGGTCGAATTGACCACAATGTAATAATCATATGCATCAATATTCACTTCTTTTACGTTATTTTCTATCAATATCATCTTTCCATTCATCCTCATATGGATTGTGATTTGGCACAACGATGAAAAAACGTTTCAACCTCGAGAATTTTCATGGGTATAACAAACCCACACATTAAGTTTATTTTCTTTTTTTGGTTGAAATATAAGAAATATATTACTATACCAAAACATTAAAGTTCATTTTCAAAATGTGTTTCCACTTATTTTTGTTTTGTTTTGTTCCTTCCAAAACTATTAATTCCACATATTTAGTATAATTATAAAATCATCATTCAAGTATAAAATGTGTCACCTACACTTCATCTACATTGGATATGTTTCGATATTACTAACTTCCAATTATTTAGAAAAAAAAAGTTTACAATCCCGTGACGTGTCACGGGTATTACACTAGTTCAACCAAAATCTTGAGCCCCGTCTTATCAGGTTTGAAGAGTGGTTAGTGTGCACAAGCCTCCGTAGGTTCGAACTCATGACATCTGACTCTGATACCATATTATGGAATCAATTCAACCAAAATTTGAAGACAATGACAGAGACCCATTTATATTCTATATTACGGTGCAGATTTTTTTATCGGACGAGCTTAGAAGAGAGTAGAACCAATTGAGTTCCGTTATCGATTTAAATAAGTCGATTATTATCAATTTTAATTTGGACTTTGCTATTATGGCTTAACAATCTAAGAGGATGTGTATACAACAATAGGACTCCTAACACTATGAACTCCGTCAGTCCAAACAAGTGATGCCGAAGCAAGTGATTTAGGAGGCAGTCCATTATTCCCAACTACACTCACGTTAAAAGACTTGGTCTCCTTTAACGAAGTAAAGAACAATGTACTCGGCTCAACTTTAACCTGAATGTTTGAACCAACTATAGTAAGATTAGCTGTGTAGGACGAATTTGCAACTCCAACATTCGTCACACTTCTGATAAACTTCACTTCGAAATTCTTTTGGGCATCGACCTTTACAGACATCGATGGATAGTTCACGTCGTTGGGGGTCTCTCCAGACTTCCCCTCGGTGCAAGTGACATTGGTGGTTGACCCTGTCATAATAGCGAGTTTCTTGCTGTCGTAACCAAGCCTACACAAAAATGTTGTGTAATCGTTTTGTGTAGCTTCGTAAACAAGTCCGGGATTTGTCGCTTTTGTAGGGTTGAGGTTTCCTGATCCAGAACCAAATTCCGTGTTTGAGTGATATGATGAACTCATAGGGTTGGCTGCACATTCAAAATCACAGAGTAAATCTATCATACAGTAGATTATATACTACAGTATAACAATCTGAAATGATGGGAAATGGATGTGTGTATGTGACCTGTTGTCATTAGTGAAGACTTGATCGCGGCTGGAGACCAATCAGGATGCACAGATTTAACAAAAACCGCTGCTGCAGCGACGTGAGGGCATGCCATTGACGTTCCTGATACCAAGTTATATGTGACTGATCTGTCATCCTCGTCATAGGTCGATACTATACCGTCTGGAGAATATGCAGCCAAAATCTCTACTCCAGGCGCACTGATATCAGGCTACATATATATAACACAAAACATCGAATTATTAGTACCAAGTATATTAGAAGCAATCTTAAATCAATTTAGTATATTGAACTCAAAATTGAACGAAGCGAACCTTGAGAATGTCTGGAGCAATTAGATTAGGCCCTCGAGAAGAGAATTTAGCAACGGTTGGCGCAATTGTGTCAGTAATAGTTTCGCTCCTCAAGATATTAGCCGTAGGCACGCTGCATTCCCATGTGAAGGACAGTAAACCAATAACAGAAACGTAACAAAACAATAGAAGTGTGTATCTACTTAGATCAAATTAAATAGGGTTTTATGTAGTCATACTTTGTGGAGTTAAGGTAGGCTTTGAGTACTTGAAAATCAGAAGTATTTAGCTTTGCTGCAGGCAAAATAGAGATGTCGGGATAATCGCCCAATGCCAGCACCCCTAGGGCGCCTACCCTAAAACCTTCTCCGTAGTCATCCTCATCGCAAACGACGATCTTTCCCTTCACTTTATGTTCATCAAGACATCCGAAGTCACACACCCTAATCACATATGAAACGTAATACGGAGTAATTGTTAAATTACTTGTAAGGCACCACTAAAATAAACTTGAAATAATCAAGTAGGAATCGGAGCATTACTGTGCACCAAGCTCAGTACAATTTGGACTTGCGACCGCGTCTTTTCCATATACCAACGGCACATCCTTCCTCTGCAATGTGTATGTATTTATAGTATTTCCCTGTATTTGGTCACGAGTTAGGTCACGTTGTTTCCGACTGAATACAAGTGGGCTAAAAATAAGCAGGAAAAAACATACAGTCAATGTGGTTTTATTTCCAAGGATAACATGATCAAGGATGAAGCGATCAGTAGTACTAGCAGCGACAGAGAAAATCCAAGGGGCAACACTGACAGTAGTACCCCAAGCATCGCCGTCATTTCCAACAGACTGTACAGTTAATACACCTTTTTCCATGGCATGGAATGCACCAATAGCAATAGTGTCGTTGTCGAATTGAAAAGGTATACCTCTGCCAATGGAGATGGTAATCACGTCGACTCCATCAGCAATAGCATCATCAAAAGCTGCAAGAATTTCGGAGTCCCCGCACCCTGTGTTATCGCAGACTTTGTACACGGCAATTCTAGCAGAAGGCACCCCTCCTCTTGCAGAACCTTTGGCAAACCCGTAGAAATTTGTGTCGGATACTATTCGCCCTGCTGCTGTTGATGCAGTGTGGCTTCCATGCCCGTCGTCGTCCCTTGTTCCGTTTTCTACGTATGTCCTTGCGCCTATTATTTTGCTGTACATTTCCATACAATGTACAATGGTTTGTATGAATCTTCAACTCTAGTCTTAGACTAAGTTTAACCACAGACTCACCTTTTTTTCTCAGACTCTGCCACCTCAGCTTTCCACTCATCTTTTATTCTTCAGACTCAGACTCAGACTCATTACAAAATCACACTTTATCCACAGACTCATCTCAGACTCTCTCATCTCACATATATTATTTTATATTATTACTTTTATTTATCTTACCTCAACCTTTTACCTACCTTATTTTATTTTATTAATTTTTTATTTACCTCATCTCACTTCTACTTTTTACCTATCTTATTTTAATTTTTTATTTATCTCATCTCATTTCAACTTTTTACCTACCTTTTTTATTTACCTCAATATCTACGTTTATTTTATAACTCGAATAATTACAATTAATTAATTAGTTGTTAAATAAATCTTGTGACATAAAAAATAATTTTATTTCCAAGTGGTCATTATTAAAGGTGTCAATCGGACGAGTGGGTCGAGTTCGGGTTGGATTGTCGGTAGACCTGACAAAAAAGTCAATCGGGTCAGGTGAGTTTCGCGTTAACTTTGGACCAGACCAGATCATTTTGGGTTTTGGGTTTATTATTTTCATCTTTTTTTAATTAGAGATATCGACTCGTTTTTTATAATAATAGTCGGGTCAATTTCGGACTAACTCGAGTCAATTCAGGTTACGGGTTAAGCTCGGATCTTTAGTTTGAGTATCAAATCAAGTTCGGGTTGACTTATTTGGGTCGGGTCATTCAGGTTACGTACAATATTATTTATCATTTATCATACGAATTTGGTTTTTTCATCTATATACAACTATATCACTTAATACAAATTATTTTGACTATGTGCTTTAGGACAGAAGTAAATTGAGATAAAATGGAATGAGTTGAATTAAACTGAACTGAACTGAGTGGAACTGAAATAAATTAGCATGAAATAATAATAATAATAATAATAATAATAATAATAATAATAATAATAATAATAACAAATAATATTAATAAAAATAAAAATAAATAATAATGTTAATTATTATATCAAAAATATTAATGATTATTATTATATTGATTATAATTATAATAATAATAATAATCATAACAATAACAATAGTAGTAATAATAATTAATAATAATAAGTTTAATTATTAATAATATTATAATATTAATATTAATAATCCACATTAATATATATTTAATAGTAATAATATTAATAAAAATAATAATAATAATATTAATTTTTATTATTATATTAATATTAATTATTATAAAAATGTCATTAATAATAATAATAATAATACAGTAATAATAATAATTAATATTATTAATAATAATTAGTAATAATAATAATAATTTATTTGAATTGAACTGATTTAAAATGAACGGAACTAAACTGAACTGAATGAACGAGTCTGAGGATGAGTCTTTGAAATCCAAGACTCAACTTCAGACTTATCCAAGTCTCAGACCGTCTCAACCACTTTAACCAGGTATGAGTCTCAGACTCAAAGAATCTGAGCCTCAGACTTTTATTCAGACTCAACTTCAGACTCCCTTTAAACTTAAATCCGTCTGAGACTCAGACTCGTACCAACCACATTATCCAGGTATGACTCTCAGACTCAATAAATCTGAATCTCAGACTCATACTCAGACTCATCCTCAGACCCCCAATAAACATAGCCTTAGTTCCGACTTCAGAAAACGTTAAAAAAATTACTCCCTCCGATTACTTGTGTTCTTCCCCTTTCTTTTTGGGGAAGAAAATAAGGAGGTAGTAATTATATTAGTAGAATAATGGGAGGTGAAATGAAAAAGTAAGATAGAGAAATATTATATTAATTAAATGGGAAAAAGTAGAATGAAAAAGTAGGAGAAGGAATATTATATTAATTAAATGAGAAAAAAGTGTGGTGGAAAAGTAGGAGAGATGAATATTATATTAATTAATAAAGAGGAAAAAACTTTCCTTAAATAGAAAGAGGGAAGAAAATCAAACTCAGCCCAAAAAGGAAATAGGGAAGAACATAGGTAATCGGAGGGAGTACTTGTTTCATAAAGAGATAGACAAGCAATAATATGCGTAGAAATTAAATGGGGTGCTTGTGTTCTTTTGGACTGAAGTAGGCAGAAGTGAATTGATGTGAGCTGAACCGAAAATCAGTTGAAAATAACATAGCCTTACTTGTTGCATGTGAAGTTTTTTCCACCATTACATACACCTTTCCATTTAATTGGAAGTTTAGGACTTAAACCGGTGTCGTTAAAATTAGGTGATTCCGGCCAAATTCCAGTGTCTATAACACCGATTATAAGGTTGCTTTCAGCTGTTTGTTGCTCAACACTTGGTGGTTGAAATCCCAGGAAATCCCATGATCTTGTTGTATGTAGTTTTAGTTTTCTGCTTGGAAAGATCGACACCACTTCCTTCATACCTACACATTTTTCATAACAAAAAAGAAAAAAGAAAGTTTGAATAATAACGAAATCTACTGCTGCTAAAAAATGAACGAGATGAATGGAGTATTTCAATAGGCCATTTATCAAATACCTCAAACAACATATCGGTTAGTCAAACATGCAAAACACTTTGATATGATTTTTTTTTATTTGAACAGTTAACCAAATGAAGTGAGGCCTATGTTTAAGGTTCCAAATCCATTTCATCATGGTTTCTCAATAGCATCTATTCAAATCTATTTCGAAATTTTGAACCAAACGCCTACTTAATTTGTTACTCAATTTTCATTTTACGTTACAATAATATATGCACTAAAACTCATCAATCTGAATGCATTATCTCCTAAATTCCTAAACATTCCTCTTACAAACACATTAAAATGTAACCGTTATTTAAATAGTATTTGGCTTCGTTTAACCAAAGGATCGAGTACGAAATCAGTTACAGAGTATATTAATTAAAAGAGTATTATAATTTTTGGTTTGTTATACTCTAATTCTTAAAAAATCATGCAGTTATAAGAGGTTTATACAAGTATGAATCGATATATTAACCCAATTACAATTAGAACCAAATAAAACATGGTATACATTGCATTTCAATCGCGTAGATATATTTTTCGATCAGTGCACGTGAAATAATCTAATTAACATGCATGCATGAGAAATGTTACCGCAATTCTGACTTTTAAGATACCCAGAATGCATGTCCATGTCCTATGTCCTATGTCCTATGTCTAAGGTTCGTGTTCGAATCCCTCTTTCGAAATAACTCCAACAGTCCAACGTAACATGTCACATGTATAAATGTATAATTCGACTAAATACATATATTGTCGTAAAATAAAACTTACTTCTAAGATTTAGGTACTCTTCGTGGGTTAGTTTAGCAGCAAAACCACTAAAACTCCTCTTGTAACTCCGCGTCATCATCTCTTCCGCAGATCTTTAGCATGGATGAAAACAAAATGACTTTGGTATTTATTTATTTATTTATTTGATGATATTTTAGAAATCGATGGAATAATACATTAATACATGAATGATGTACGTAGTAGGTCGTACTCACCTGCCCTCGACAACATTTTTGAGAATACTAATATGTTGTAAAGAAGTCGAGTTTACATCGGAGGTGCGAGTGTGACCAAGGTATACGATATATTCCTACATGCACGCACCATTTGAACATTATTCGATTTAGCTTATTATTAGTGTAAAATACTACTCCATAATTAATTTTAAAAATTGACGATACAAGAAGCTAAGAAATCTCACAAAAAAAAATCTTTCCTTCATTCATGCACGACTTCGGAATGACGAAATTAGGATTAATTACTAAGGTTTACTAGGATGAAAAAAATAAGGCCATAAATTAAATAAAGTCAAAAAAAATTTTTGACCTAAATCCACAACTAGGACCGAAGATTATTGGTAAATTATTTTAAAAGACAACAAAAATTCGAATTTTATTAAATGATAGTAAAAAAGGTGGAATAATATATACGGAGTATAACTTACCTTTGTATTATCATGTTTGAACTGAAGAGCAGACAATCCCAAAGCGAAAACGCTAAACATAAGGGTGAAACGTACAGAATTCTTGAGGTTCACCATTGTCGAATTTTTTTAGAATGAAAAATGAAAGAAAGTTGTGTGAAAAATAAAAGAATTCCTTGTGCATGGTATTTATAGTATAACACATAGAACGTCAAAGCTTGTTTTGAGGCAGCCTTGCTTGTAACGTCGTACACCCATACATATTGATTGAGTAGAGGGTAAGACTTACATTTATTGTTGATATACAATAAAATCCAAAAAATATCCCTAATAATGAAATCAGTAAATAAAATTATACTTTCGCTTCTCGTCGTCCATAATTTTACTTAGCGTCGTCCGTATTTTACCCAATATATCCATTTTACCCTTACCTTGTTTAACTCTTTTTACCCATATTCTCTTTAACTCATTCAAATAAATTTACATTCAACATTCAACTCATCAACTTCCATCATATTTCAATTGCAATTGAACTACAATTAAACCGCTTATGCTCAATCCGGCTCCAATTAATTCAATCTTGACATACTAATTTCGAGTTCAAGGTATCGTTTTTAATTTTTGTAAGACTGTCCCCAGGCTGAGACATAGAAATTCTAAGACTCACCATGGGCTCAGTCTTAGCTGTTCTAAGACTGTCCCCAGGCCGAGACATAGAAGTTCTAAGACTCAACCTGGACTCAGTCTTATCTGTTCTAAGACTGTCCCCAAGCCGAGACATAAAAATTCTAAAACTCAACCCGGTCTCGTAATTTCGGTAGTTATTCCGGGTACGAGCTTTTACGATTAATACCTGGGCCGAATTTTTTTGTCACGTCTAATACGAAAAATAATACAAATCATAATTGCGTTCACGATGACAAAAATAACGAGACTAACCTCGATAACGTCGTCGTCCGAATTATTTTCGTTATAGGGCAAATTCAAATCAAAAGAAAACTATTTTCCGCGTTCGACATGTCCGGGTTAATCGACGAATAATCAAAAATTCAAAATATAAGCGTTTTATTAATTCGACAGTAAAGTGTTGTTGTTGTCCAAGTTGTAATTAGAATGATGTTGATAAATAGTAGGGTAAATTAGGTTAATGAGTAGTTGAGTTAAATTAGGTTAGTAAATTTTAAAAAGAGCAAATCAGTAATTTACTCATAAATTATGGACGACACTAAGTAAATAAACGGACGACGTTAAGTAGCCCCCTAAAATTAAATTAAAATGTACAAAATGGAAGTAGATATGATACAAATGGGGGATTTCAAGATTTCCAGATTTCATTATTATTTTGGAGTACTGGCTAAGATTTTATCAAGATATATTAGTACAGTACAATTTATGAGAAAGATATAAACCGAATGGTATAGTGTGGACATGATATAGGTCCACCCCGACGCGGCCACGCGCGGGTTTGGGTAGGCGAATGAATCTCCATATGAGAATGGATCGAATTGAAATTTAGGTCTATGTGGAGTCGCCACCGAATTTTATGGTTATTCGGAACCGTTCGAACCCACTCTATGTCGTAGTGGTCCGTATACAAAATACGGCCCATTTCCGATGTCAGAGTTTATTGGGCTCGTCCCTTTGCATTTGATACCAATACCGACGTTATCAGATATTGTGTATTGAATGACTCTCGTTCGCCAACGGTTTCGGGCATCCGGAAACCGAGGTTCTGAGTAAGGGGTGAGGGTACGTGTTGGGAAGCCCACAAAGGACACCCAACCCCGCCCGAACATTAGCGGCCTCTACTAAGAATTCGAATGACTTACAATACGCGCGTTAGTAAAACGGGAAAATGATATGCAAAGATTTATTTTCCCTAAACATGTGAATGGAATTTGAAAAGGGTTTCTAAGTCAATTTAATGCAATTAATTCTACGTCAAAGTGGAATTTTAGCATGTGGGTTCATTTAGTACAATAAACGAACAATAATTAAATTGACAAAAGAAATAACAAACGCGTTTGTTGGAGTTTTAAATACCTCGCAAGCGTACGATGTAATCGTAGCACAATAGAGGGTCGATCCCACAAGGAGCAAAGTGATGCCTAGTTGTATTTACCCTAAATGTTTATCTAAGTCGATAGAAGTGATTGATGGTAGACTAAAACTAGATTAATAAGTGATAACTAATATGGAGAATGACTAAAAGAAAATTAAAGCTAAAATAAACTAAGATGACTAAAGTAGTAACGATTGATCAAGAATAAAAAGGACTAGGGAACGATGTCGCTTCAATTCACCTAAATCGTACCAAGGTATATCAAGTATCGACGGAATTGGGATCAAGGGCGAAGTTGTATGCGTTTAGGTCGGCCACCTCCCTCCCGGGTTCGTGTCCGGCTTAATTTCCCGTTTACCTCCCTCCCGGGTTCGTAAGACGGAATCCCCAAGTCAAATCCGAGGGTCACTCCCGTGATAAACCCCAAACCGACTCAAGTCAAAAAGGTACGTATACTAGTGTGAAGGATACCACGCTAGACACCACTCCCGTGTTCGATCTAGTACGGTAAGGCAAGATAGAGGGGTCAAACCGGTTACCCATCCTAATCGACTCCCATCGATGACCAAGGGATTAGGACCGTCTCAAACCCCTAAACCAAGATAATCCAAAATCCCTAACACCACTTCACCCAATTACCCAATTCAATCAATACAAAACATACAAGGGGCACAATTTAGGCGAATTTAGGCTTCATCGACCCCTAGTGGGTGACTACTCACTAATCATGACTAAATTGATGGAATTAAGTATAAAGGTGGAGTCTTTAACTATGAACATTGTTGTAAATTGAATTATACTACCAATTATAATAAAGAGGTCAAATTGGAATAATCTAATTGAGGGTTCCTAATACTAACATGAAATTCATAAACATGAACCAAGTGAGAGAAACTAAATTAATATCAAACTATAGTAATAAACAAAGAAAAGGGAAGACTAAGATGAACTAACAACAATTTAACAAGAAAAACTAGAAATTAACTAGTAAAGCTAAGATCTTGAAGAAACAAAGAAAAATCAAAACTAGAGTAACAAAAATGAGAAGATAACAAAATTAAAGCAAGGAGAAGTAAAAATTACTCACTTAAAGAGGATGGAGAGATTAAGAAGAAGAAATAATAATAATCATAAAAAGCTTGAATCTTTGACAATGAGGAAGATGAAGATCTTCAAAGCTACAAACCCTCTCTAAAACCCCAAATAATTCAAATGTATGACTTGTGTAATAGAAATTTTCAGCTGCTTAAAGAAAATGATAAAATCGGATATTTATAGTTCTAATTAGGTTACACAAAACCGGGCCAAAAACAGGGGAAAAAAACAGAGCCGGACTTGCGCACGGTCGGACCGTTACGCACGGTCCGATACGCACGGTCCCTTCTTCCTGCTTGGGTTACGCACGGTGGATCGTGCGTAACTCGATCTTCCGTTATTTTCCCTTTTTGGTCCTCTATGCGCTTGTCTAGGCTCGAACTCGGGTCACTTGCTCCCTTTTACTCGGGCGTGCTCGATTTCATCGTTTTTGACACGAAAATGCCTAAAAACAAGTGACAAACACAAGAAAACCGAGTAATACAAAATATAGCCAAAACGAGCCAAAATGCCTAAGAAAACACGATTAATCGAGGCTAAATAAACGTCAAAGTAGTGTGAAAATACGGTCAATAACGGAGTTATCAACCTCCCCACACTAGACATTTACTCGTCCTCAAGTAAACGCGACAAAGGCAAAGACAAACACCTAGGACAAAAAGGAGTGAATGCACAATATAAGCATCCCTCAATCACTAAAATATCACTAACCGCATGAGTATTAGCGCACTCAACGCCCCTTCAACTCACAACGATATACCATGAGGATAAGCATGCCGTTGCAAGGCAAGTTGGGTCTTGCACAAAACTTTTGACACAAACAATCAATTAAGCACACAAATACATGACATGTTTGCATCACAAAAAGGAGAACACCGTCACCCTCATCAAGACGGCGGGGAAAAACACTAATCATCCACCTATTATGAAAACTAACATTCTCAAACTAGTTAACCTACAAGACATGGGCAAAAATCTAATACTATAGCTATAAATTACTATGAATATCGATAATCTAGCGAATTTCCTCCCAACCTTCCAAATAAACTACAAGAGGGCGTAAGATGGCGTGGAAAGGTAGAACCGTGGCGTTATAAAACACTGTAGGTAAGTGTGCCTCGACCTCTTTATAAAATAAAGAGAAGGGTCGTCCCAAAACTCACTATGACCAAATAATCCAAGTAGAAAGGAGATAGAAAAATAATAGTTCCAATGACCGGTTCACCACTGCTATCTTCCTTCCTTAGGAACTCGGTCCCTCGGTAGGCCCTTCACGATGGCTCCCCAAATCAACGGAAAATTTATTTATTTTGATGTGTGGTGATCTTTCTTCGATTTTCATAGTTTTTCATTTCTTTCTTTCTCCCCCTTGTTTTCTTTTCAATTTCTTCTTTTTCTTTGTTTCTTTTTCGATTTTTTTTCTTCTTTTTTCTATTTTTCTTTTCTTTTCTCTTTTTTTTTTTCTTTTTTTTTCCTTTTTTTTTTTTCGAAGTGGGGAGAACATTACACATTAGAATCACCAATAAGCAAAAAGCAAAAATTATTGTGGAAAGTATTTGTGATTTTTGATAGATAATCTTGGATTATAAAAGCGGTCACAATGAATAATGGTCACCTAGGGACACGAGGCACGGTAACCAAGGAGTTTTCACACCACGGGGGATCAAAATGGTCAAGTGCAAACCCCCGAGTAATCTATTTGGTAGGAAGGGTGGACCTAAGCTAGAATGTCGATAAACCAAGTATTTTAAAGCTATTCTACTAGATTCGAGTCCTACATCAAGGTAAGTAAAACTAATAAGAAAATGTAGGCTTCCAACATAAGCTTCAAGACTAGGTTTTCGAAAATATTTACACTACCCTAAGGCACACTAAACTAGACCCTAAACACACGAAAATAAAGAAAACAAATAAAACAAAACACGAATGAGTCAATTTCCACAAGTAAGCAAACAACCAACAACTCAAATGTTCATCCAAGAACCTCCAATACAATCAAAATCCCATCCTCCTTCAACAAATACAAGGAAAAAGGAATAAGGTGGAAAGAATATACCGGAGCGGTCTTCATCCATCTACCTCGAATTTTGATTTTTTTGCGTCCGGCGGGTTATTTACCTACACAAGGGAAAAAGAGGAAACAACACAAAAACAAATATATGTACACAAGCTACACTAAATTAAACTAGACACACTAAAAAACTAGAAACAAAATCTTTTTGGATTTTTGAGATTTTTGAAATTTTTATGGTTTTTAAATTTTTGAAGAGAACTAAGCTAAGACTCCTCCCCACACTTGAACCTTGCATTGTCCTCAATGCAAAATGCAAGATGGAAAGTAGTAGGAAAATAGAAAGAGTTAGGGAAAAGACTAAGGGAAAATAAAATAAAAAAAAATTTAAAAAAAAAAAAAAAAAAAAACTAAGAAAATCTAAGAGAAAATGAAAGAAAATAAAGTAAATAATTAAAAATTTGGATTTTCAAGTGGTGCTTTAGTGTAATCAAATCACTAAAGCACCGGGAGCAAACATTTGGATTTTTCAAAAATGGATTTTTGGTGTAATCACGTCACCAAAAATCCGGGAGCAATATCTTACTCTCATCATTCCTCACTAACAACATACCAAGGTTTCACCACACAAAATTTTACCACCCGAAATTTTTCCACACAAAAATCTACCACATCCTCTAGCATAAACCTTTTCCCAACATCACTACACTCACCTTCCCATGCACATCACCGCTCTCACCCACATCACCACTCTCACCCACCTCTTATCTTTCAAAAACGACCACTCTACTCCTCAACGATCACTGACACAACCTAAAGCCACCTCCCCACACTAAAACCTTATCATGAAGTTCATTGGGGAGGGGGGTAACGAGAAAAGAAGCTATCGAAAAAGGAATTTACCGAATTCTCAATTCGGTTAATCGATCCCATTGCTTCCTCATGTTGTTGTCGGGACGTTGTACGGAGTTCCTCGATGGACCTACGGTTCTCCTCATGGTTTGAGGTCACAAGGTCCGACAGTGAGGAGATTTGGGCACTAAAGGCGGATATGTCCCAAGGGGCATAACCCGGTTGTTGGTAACCTTGCCCAAATCCAAATGGTGGTGGTTGGCCATAGCCGAATTGTTGACCGGCATTCGACGAAGATGGGCCGGGTTGATGGAAAGATGGGCGAGGTGGCTCTAGGATTCGACCCTCCTCTTCCTCCTCAATGTCCTCGGTCTCGTAAATAGTGCGGGAGGGGTCGTGGCCGTAGTTGGCCGGGTGCCAATTGGCATTAATGTTCCCACGAGTGTATTCATTCATTCGAAGAGGCATTCCCCAATTTTCCCGTCTATGGATTGTGACATGAGGTGGATCCGGGAGTAAGATGGATCGGAGAGGGGTTATGAAGAATCGAATTCGGGTTATCCCTTCAATTGAGACGGTTTTGATGGTGGCCCAAAGATAATCAAGGTCAATATAGGTTCCACCTAAGGCTCGAGGCTCCGGTTCTCGGTTCATGCCTAATCCTTAGGCTATCAAGGTCACTAGGCCACCACCCACCACCGTTGGAGGGTTGCTAAGGTTCATGGAGTAGAGGTGCATGATGACGGCCTTAGTAAAATCCACGGATAGGGGCCGATGGGTCAAGACCTCCATAAGCGATTGACACGCTATAGCACTAACCCGGTGGTGGGATTCATACGGGCCTATGAGGGTATTCGAGAAAAGGCGCAATACGTAACGAAGAACGGGATTCTTCACCTCACTAAGGGTTGTAGCCCTAGCCTCATAAGCTTTACCGCTCCTAGATATCTCCTCCCAAAACTCTTCCCTTTCTATAAGCACGGCGGATTTTCGGGAGGCCTTTCCCGGGGCAAGGTGGATGAAATTAATGCCGAGCATTCGGGCCAATTGGTCCAAACTCAAGGTAATTTCGTTACCTAAGATTTGGAATGTTATGGTAGGATTTGGACCCGAGGTCTCGGTCGAGAGTGTAGCAATGAATTCACATGTCAAGGATTGGTAGGAATAGGCATGCATAAATCCAATCGGACAATTAAACCTAGTGAGCAAAACTTCTAATTCACTATCAATTCCCATAGCCATGGTGGTTTCTCGGTGAAAAAACCGAGTTGGGTCAAATGGTAATTTTAGAAGTGCCTTGTATTTAGCCCGTTGTTTTTCGGTGCGGAAACTCACATTTTCATGCTTATATTTGTGTTGATTCACAGGTTGTCGAATTAGGACGGGATTTGAAGAAGAAGAGGGAGCATCCATACCTGATGAAAACGGTCTTTTTGGGGCCATTGATGGATGCTAGCTTGATGATCAGACGAATAAATTCGCTTCTAGCCCGTCTTCAATCCGTGTCCAACCCAAAAAGTGCCCGGAATCAATCGATGAGGGTCTCAAAATGTTTAGCACGGTTAAAATAGCCGTTCTTCAAAAGATGGGTTCAATTGAAGGTGTAAAAATGGCTAAAATAACAGATCTAGGAATTCGGTGTGGTGAACTTTTGATGTTTATTCTTGGTTTTGCATGTTATGGAGTGAAGAGGAAGTGATAAGGGAGAGAATGGTGCAAAAATTGGGAGATTTGGCTTGATTTTGAAGGATTTATGAGAAAATTTGGGTGAAGGTATAATGGGGGTTTAATGGAGGTGGTTGAAGGTATGAAGATGTGAATTGGGGAAGATGAAGATTGGTTTAAAGGGGAGGTGTTTGTTGTGGGAGGTATGAAGGTGTTTGTTGTGCAAAATGTTTTTTTTTTTTTTTTTTTAAAAAAAAATTACGCACGGTCATTGGGTTACGCACGGTGAGTTGCGCACGGTGCCTCCTTCCTGTAAGAGTTGCGCACGGTGCATCGTGCGTAACTCATTTTCCCCTTGTTTTCTCATTTTTCCGATTTTTGGCCCTCCAAATCCATCCCAAGCTGCACCAAACCCTTAATCAGGCTCCAAAGACGATGTACTTCGTCTCAAAAGTGCTCCTTCAAGAAAATCCAAAAAGGAAGGAAAATGTCAAGTATCGGGGTTGCCTCCCTCGAAGCGCCTTTGTTTAAGGTCGTTGGCTCGACCGAATGAAGTAGATAAGAATATACAACAACAATGTCTTTATGAATGAGATTAGTTGAACTTGAGCGAAGCAATTTCTCTTTGGATCGGTTGGCCGACGAAATAGTGCTTGAGTCGGCTACCATTGACTTTGAACGTTTCCTCGTTCCCCTTGATCTCCACTGAGCCATAAGGGAATACTTTCATGACCTTGAACGGTCCCGACCATCTCGACTTTAGCTTCCCCGGGAATAGCCTCAATCTTGAATTGAAGAGGAGAACTAACTCGCCTTCTTTGAATTCCCTTCGTACCAAGTTCTTGTCATGGAACTTTTTGGTCTTCTCTTTGTAGATCTTTGCATTCTCATATGCATGGAGGCGGAATTCATCGAGCTCATTTAGGTCGAGTAATCTCTTCTCGCCCGCTTTCTTCATATCCAAGTTTAGGTGCTTGATAGCCCAATATGCTTTGTGTTCCATCTCGACGGGAAGATGACAAGCTTTCCCGTATATGAGACGGAAAGGGGAAGTTCCGATAGGAGTCTTGAAGGCCGTGCGATAGGCCCATAGAGCTTCATCAATTCTTAACGCCCAATCTTTCCTTGACCGGTTGACCGTTTTTTCGAGAATCGCCTTGATTTCGCGATTTGAAATTTCCGCTTGTCCATTTGTTTGCGGATGATATGCAAGGCTCTTCTTGTGTTGGATTCCATACTTCTTTAGAACGGTGGCCAATGTCTTCTCAAGAAAATGTGTGCCCCTATCGCTAATTAAGACCCTCGGGACTCCAAATCTCGGAAATATCGTCTTAATCAAAAGCTTCATTACCGATTTTGCATCACATGTCTTCGTGGGGATTGCCTCCACCCACTTACTCACATAATCCACCGCCACAAGGATATACTCGTTTCCACAAGAGGAGGGGAAAGGACCTTGATAATCTATTCCCCACACATCGAAGATCTCGACCTCGAGCATATATTGTAGCGGCATCTCATGTCGCCTTGATATGTTCCCGCTCCTTTGACATTTGTCACAACTCTTGACGTAGTCGGCTACGTCATGGTAGATGGTGGGCCAATAAAATCCACATTGTAGGATCTTGGCGGAAGTTTTCATCGAGCTCGCGTGGCCGCCACAAGGCATGTCGTGACAATGCATTATAATGGACTTAGTTTCTTCGTAGGGTACACATCTTCGGATTAGACCATCGGCGCATGTTTTGTATAAATTGGGATCATCCCAATGGAAATGCTTCACATCATGGAAGAACTTCTTCTTCTTGTGAGAGTCGTAGTCTTGGGGCACAATTCCCGACACAATATAGTTCACGTAATCGGCATACCATGGAAATTCCACCATTGAAAGAGCTAGTAGGTGGTCATCTCGAAGAGAATCGTCAATGGGAATGTCCGGATCACGGTCATCGATCACTAAACGAGATAAATGGTCGGCGACCACGTTTTCCGTTCCTTTCTTGTCCCGGACCTCAATATCGAACTCTTGGAGTAGTAGAACCCACCGGAGCAAGCGAGCTTTAGAATCCTTCTTCGCCATGAGATACTTCAAGGCCGAATGGTCGGTGTGGACAATAACTTTTGATCCCACAAGGTAGGATCGAAACTTCTCCATTGAATATACCACCGCCAAAAGCTCTTTTTCCGTTGTGGTGTAGTTTGCTTGGGCGGAGTCGAGCGTCTTGCTTGCATAATGGATCGCATGGAGTTTTCCTTCTTTTCTTTGACCTAAGACCGCCCCAATGGCGAAATCACTCGCGTCACACATGAGCTCGAAGGGGATATTCCAATCCGGTGCTTGGATAATGGGGGCCGAAATGAGGGCATTCTTCAACCTATTGAAAGCATCAAGGCAAGCATTAGACATGATAAAGGGAACATCTTTGGCAAGAAGCTCCGTCAAAGGTCTAGCTACCTTGGAAAAATCTTTAATGAAAAGGCGGTAAAATCCCGCGTGACCAAGGAAGCTACGTACCCCTTTGACATTGCTAGGTGGAGGCAATTTCTCAATTGCCTCAACCTTCGCCCTATCAACTTCTATTCCCCGGTTAGACACTACGTGTCCTAGAACTACCCCTTCCGTCACCATGAAGTGACATTTCTCCCAATTTAAAGTTAGGCCGGTTTCTTTGCACCGTTGTAGGATCTTGTCAAGGTTTTCTAAACAATTTTCGAATGAAAACCCTACAACGGAGAAATCGTCCATGAAAACTTCAAGGGTCTTTTCTACAAATTCGGAGAAAATAGACATCATGCAACGTTGGAACGTACTTGGCGCATTACATAACCCAAAGGGCATACGACGGTAGGCGTATACTCCATAGGTACAAGTGAATGTTGTCTTCTCTTGATCATCGGGATGGATCGGGATTTGGAAAAATCCCGAAAATCCATCCAAATAACAAAAGTAAGAATGTTTGGCCAAGCGTTCCAACATTTGGTCTATGAAAGGGAGGGGAAAATGGTCTTTCCGGGTGGCTTTGTTAAGTTGACGATAGTCTATGACCATGCGCCACCCGGTAACCGGTCTAGTAGACACTAACTCACCCTTATCATTTTTAACAACCGTCGTCCCACCTTTCTTAGGGACGACATGAACGGGACTTACCCACTTACTATCCGAAATTGGATAAATGATATTAGCATCAAGGAGTTTTAGCACCTCCTTCCTTACCACCTCGGCCATAGCCGGATTGAGACGTCTTTGACGCTCAATAGAAGAGGTGTTCTCATCTTCCAAGAGTATACGACGAGAGCATAAGGCGGGACTAATACCGCGAATATCATCAATAGTGTACCCAATGACTTCTCTATATTTTCTCAAAACTTCCAACAAGTCATGTACTTGATGGTCATTGAGTGCACTATTGACAATAACGGGGTATGACTCATTAGGACCTAAGAAAGCATATTTAAGAGATGAGGGAAGAGGTTTCAACTCCACTTGAGGAGGCGTAGGTCTCTCCTCATATAACCCTTCTTTGGCCAAGCTTTCTAGTGACCTTGTGGTGCATTGCTTCAAAATTGAGTCCATAGCTAGAGCATATTCCATAGTATCCGTTTCCGAATTCCCGACGATGGACTCTTCAAGGACATAATGAGCGTCTTGTTCCATGGTAGACTCTTCAAGCCTTTGCACTTGGTAGCACGATCCAACATCTAAAGGCTCCTTCATGGCTTTCTCAAGAGAAAATTCCATCTTGTCGTCCCCGACTTGAAGTGAGAGCTTACCATTCTTGACATCTATAAGAGCTACCCCGGTGGCTAGGCATGGACGACCAAGTATAATGGGAATCTTGGTGTCTTCGGGGATGTCCATAATATAGAAGTCACACGGGATGATTAAGTTCCCGACCTTGATTGGCACATCCTCGGCTACCCCCATTGGATACTTAACGGAACGATCCGCTAATTGAAGAGATACTCTAGTGGGGGCTAGCTCAAAACCTTCAAGCTTGTTAAAGATGGAGAGGGGCATAAGGCTTACACTTGCCCCTAGATCACAAAATGCCTTCTCAATATTGATAGAACCAATTGAGCAAGGAATAGTAAAGCTCCCGGGATCTTCCAACTTTTGTGGCAACTTGTTTAAGAGAACGGCACTACACTCCTTTGAAAGACTTACCGACAATTGCTCACCATATGACTTCTTTGAAATGATATCTTTCAAGAACTTGCCATAGGAGGGGATGTCCTTAATGACCTCAAGAAAAGGGAGTGTGATATGCATGCTCTTCATCATCTCCAAGAACTTACCATATTTTTGCTCAACCTTGATTCTAGCTAATCTTTGAGGGAATGGTATTGGTGGCACATATGCTTTGACTTCACTAGTTGCCTTTGGGGTTTCTTTTGCAATATGGTCTTTAACAATAGGTGATTTGTCAACAACCACTTCATTTGAACTCTCTTTTTCACCATTCGCTTCTTCACTTACTTCATCTTCAACATTGGTCTTTCTCTTCTTGCTAACCACAACTTCATCTAATATGCGCCCATTCCTTAATTGAATAGCATTCAATTCGCCTTTACCTTTAGGATTTGCCTTAATGCCTCCCGGAAATGTCCCACTTGACATGGTCAACTCGTTGACTTGATTCGCGAGTTGTTGTATTTGATGATCGGTGATTCTTTGGGCATTTTGGACTTGACTCTTCAATTGAGAAATAGAAGATGTAGTCTCCTCATGGCGTTGGTCTTGGCGTTGAATGAAACTATTTTGAGTGCTCATCATTTGCTCCATAAGTATCTCCAAATTGGATTTTGGTGGTGGAGCTTGTTGTTGCACAACTTGTTGTTGTGGGACTTGTGCAAGTTGTTGTTGTGGGACTTGTGGTATAGGAGAAATGAAGGGTGTAGGAGTTTGAAATGGGACTTGAAATTGATTTTGGAGAGGAGTTTGAAATGGAGTGGTGTTGAATGTTGGTCTTGCTTGGAAATTTCTTGCTTGAAAACCCGATGTATCTTGTGCTTGGAAGTTGAACCCTTGATTAAAGCCTTGATTTGGCCTTTGGAAATTTTGATTGAATGTCGTCTTTTGTTGATTGAATGGAGTTTGGAAGTTCTTGTTCCCATAAGGTGAGAATGCTCTTTGACCTTGGTGATATTGATTGTTATTGTTGTTGTATGCTTGCCTTTGGTTAGATTCTCATATACCATTGGCTTGCTCCATTGTAGTAACAACACAACACTCCGCGGCATCATGACTTGGACTTCCACACAACTCACAAGAGAACTCATTGATCTCCTTAGAAGAACTTGATCCCCCTTGCTTGAATTGAGAAAGTTGCTTTGTCAAATTATCTATCTTTGCATTAAGAGCATTCAAGGTCTCACTATTATCTTGCTTCTTCAACTTCCTCCTATCCCCACCCCAATGATGATTATTGGAGGCCATCTTCTCAATGATACCCATAGCCGCGGTGTGGTGTACTAGATCAATAGCACCACCGGCCGCCGCATCCAATCCCACTTGATATTCGGGACGCACACCATTGTAGAATGTGAGGATGACCACATGAGGGGCTATGCCATGATGAGGGCATTGTCTTAGCAATTCCTTGAACCTCTCCCATGCATCATAGAGGGATTCATGGTCTTCTTGGGCAAAAATTGGTTATATCATTTCGGTACTTCGCCGTCTTGCCCGGTGGAAAGAACTTCAACAAGAAAGCCTTGGATAATTTGTCCCAAGTATCAAAAGAACCGGCCGGTTGACTTCTTATCCACTCCTTAGCTCTCCCATTCAATGAATACGGGAAAAGTCTCAAGCGAATAGCTTCATCCGAGGCTCCATTGATCTTGACATTATCGCAAGCTTCCAAGAATACATTAATATGCTCATTGGGATTATCAAGAGGTAACCCGGAGAATTGATTTTGTTGCACGAATTGAATAAGAGTAGTCTTGATCTCAAAATTGTTTGCTCCAATTGCGGGCCTCGTAATACTTGATTGCGACACCACTTGGGGTGTCGATTCCTCTCGTATAGACGCCATAATAGGAGGAGAAGGAGGTCTCGGAGAATTAACTTCTTCTTCGGACTCAATTGTTCCTTCGGATCTAACTTCTTCTTCGGACTCAATTGTTTCTTCGGATTCGGAGATGATGGGAGGTGAAGGTGGTTGCCCTTGATTTCTTCTTCTCTCGGCGTTGTATCGCCTTGGCGTAGCTTCAATCTCGGGATTCAACAAATGAATTGGTGAGAGCCCAAGAATCCGCCTACTCATGCAAAACAATACACAAACTAGAAAGTAGGAGTTAGATCACGAGCAAAGGCACACCGGAGTGTGCAAAGTAACCAATAACTTAGTCTAAACGCAAGAATAAAAACTACTAGTACCGCTAACACTCCCCGGCAACGGCGCCAAAAACTTGTTGGAGTTTTAAATACCTCGCAAGCGTACGATGTAATCGTAGCACAATAGAGGGTCGATCCCACAAGGAGCAAAGTGATGCCTAGTTGTATTTACCCTAAATGTTTATCTAAGTCGATAGAAGTGATTGATGGTAGACTAAAACTAGATTAATAAGTGATAACTAATATGGAGAATGACTAAAAGAAAATTAAAGCTAAAATAAACTAAGATGACTAAAGTAGTAACGATTGATCAAGAATAAAAAGGACTAGGGAACGATGTCGCTTCAATTCACCTAAATCGTACCAAGGTATATCAAGTATCGACGGAATTGGGATCAAGGGCGAAGTTGTATGCGTTTAGGTCGGCCACCTCCCTCCCGGGTTCGTGTCCGGCTTAATTTCCCGTTTACCTCCCTCCCGGGTTCGTAAGACGGAATCCCCAAGTCAAATCCGAGGGTCACTCCCGTGATAAACCCCAAACCGACTCAAGTCAAAAAGGTACGTATACTAGTGTGAAGGATACCACGCTAGACACCACTCCCGTGTTCGATCTAGTACGGTAAGGCAAGATAGAGGGGTCAAACCGGTTACCCATCCTAATCGACTCCCATCGATGACCAAGGGATTAGGACCGTCTCAAACCCCTAAACCAAGATAATCCAAAATCCCTAACACCACTTCACCCAATTACCCAATTCAATCAATACAAAACATACAAGGGGCACAATTTAGGCGAATTTAGGCTTCATCGACCCCTAGTGGGTGACTACTCACTAATCATGACTAAATTGATGGAATTAAGTATAAAGGTGGAGTCTTTAACTATGAACATTGTTGTAAATTGAATTATACTACCAATTATAATAAAGAGGTCAAATTGGAATAATCTAATTGAGGGTTCCTAATACTAACATGAAATTCATAAACATGAACCAAGTGAGAGAAACTAAATTAATATCAAACTATAGTAATAAACAAAGAAAAGGGAAGACTAAGATGAACTAACAACAATTTAACAAGAAAAACTAGAAATTAACTAGTAAAGCTAAGATCTTGAAGAAACAAAGAAAAATCAAAACTAGAGTAACAAAAATGAGAAGATAACAAAATTAAAGGAAGGAGAAGTAAAAATTACTCACTTAAAGAGGATGGAGAGATTAAGAAGAAGAAATAATAATAATCATAAAAAGCTTGAATCTTTGACAATGAGGAAGATGAAGATCTTCAAAGCTACAAACCCTCTCTAAAACCCCAAATAATTCAAATGTATGACTTGTGTAATAGAAATTTTCAGCTGCTTAAAGAAAATGATAAAATCGGATATTTATAGTTCTAATTAGGTTACACAAAACCGGGCCAAAAACAGGGGAAAAAAACAGAGCCGGACTTGCGCACGGTCGGACCGTTACGCACGGTCCGATACGCACGGTCCCTTCTTCCTGCTTGGGTTACGCACGGTGGATCGTGCGTAACTCGATCTTCCGTTATTTTCCCTTTTTGGTCCTCTATGCGCTTGTCTAGGCTCGAACTCGGGTCACTTGCTCCCTTTTACTCGGGCGTGCTCGATTTCATCGTTTTTGACACGAAAATGCCTAAAAACAAGTGACAAACACAAGAAAACCGAGTAATACAAAATATAGCCAAAACGAGCCAAAATGCCTAAGAAAACACGATTAATCGAGGCTAAATAAACGTCAAAGTAGTGTGAAAATACGGTCAATAACGGAGTTATCAGCGTTAGTAAACGATGCAATGATATAACGAATAATAACGGTTTGCGCAAACGATGAATCGAATTGAATGATGTAAACGAGATGTAAATATGAGATGCATGGTTTGAAAAGATAGTATACACGTGATTAATTAAGCATGTGTTGACCCAAATCGCAAAATACTATCGAGTTTGAAAAATAAGAGAATGTACGACTCGCGTTTTAGTCGTTATGTGGTCACTCGATCGACTGGTCAATAGACTCGATCGAGTAGACCTTCAAAAAAGACTTCTGTTTTGCGTTTATGACCGTACTCGGCCGAGTTATTGACCAACTCGGTCGAGTACATGGCCACTCGACCGAGTCACTGTAAGACTCGATCGGGTGGGGGTCATAATTAACGTTCTGACTCGATTTTGTGATGTCACTCGATCGAGTGACTAAGGCACTCGCTCGAGTGGCATCTGTACGAACTTGGTTCGTTTGCAATTTAATTTTTGATTTTGAAATTGCTTTTGATTTTTGATAAATCGACGGTTTTACCGAATTGGGCATAAGTATTGCATGACCTATGCTCAATTCAGGTTTTTTTATAAATCATTGATTTTATTAAACCGAATATAAATATTGTTGAATTTATACCCGATTCTAAAGTTGAATACTCATCATATCCCATATTCGATTATTGAATTGATATGGGATATTTAGAGTGAAAAATAAAAAAAGATGGATTAATTTTAGTCGCTTTGAATTAATTATCGTGATATGAACAAATCACTTTAATTAATTCATATGACTTGATTGTTAGATTCGATATCCAATTATGGAATTGGTATTGAATCTAAAATCGACGCTTTAATTGAATAATAATAAAAAAAAAAAAAAAAACTTGATTCCCTCGACTTCTCCGACATCGAAATAAATCCCTAGGGATTGTGATGTCGGATCCGTGTCAACGGGTTTCGACCCTTATTAAAATTGATTTTAGAAAATTGATGAATGCAAAATTGATGATGATGATAACGAGAAATAATAGCGAATTGTTGTTTAAGTTGATTTATCTCAATAATCAAATAGTCGGGGTACCGGGATAAGCGACCGACGACGCGTGTGCAGTACACTTGTATATGCGGTTTTCCCTATCCCGGTATCCTTCTTATTCGACACAAATCGATAAATATTTTAATGTTTTGATATTAGTAGTATTATCGATATTATGATGCAATGAATAAAATAAAAAAAAACGAAAAAAAGATGGAGAAGAGGAGGACGGACGACGAGAAGAGAGGGAGAAGAAAAGAGGGTTTTGACACCCTCAACCTACATGTTCTTGTCTCGGTGCGGACTCGTAACCGTGGCTTCAACACAAGAGTCTTCGAGGTTTTATGTAGATTAAGTTATGGTGGCTCGGGATTGATTTCCTAAAACTAGGTTTAGGGTTTTTTGCTAGTGTAGAATTGCTAGGGTTTGTAAGGACGTAGTGTAAGTGTAGGGTTGCTCTAGGGTTTGTAAAGTTAGGGTTTGTAAGGAGATTGTAAAGATGTGTAATGTGTTGCATGGGGTTGTTTATATAGGAAGAGCTAGGGCACCCGATTTAGGGTTACTCGACCGAGTAGGTGGCTAACTCGGTCGAGTGGCCCGTTATGCCAGCCGTCGGGCTCGAAATAGGCCCACTCGATCGAGTGGGTGGGTCACTCGATCGAGTGGCCCAGCTGGGTCGCGCAGGTCCGTTGACTTTGGACCGTGATTTGTGTTTGATGGATTTTGTGCTTGACTTGGGCTTTTGATGATTGTATGACTGTTTTGTGTGTCTCGGAAACGACTTTGACTGGGGTTAACCCAATCGTGAAAAGTCGGTTTTATTTCCGGTGTCGGTTTTGGCCCAAATTAGTCTTGTTTGACTCGGAATGATCCACTGGGCCTGGATTTGAGGTTGTTTTTGTGAGATTTGTACTCTGTAAGTGTGTTAGCCAGCGATTAATGGATTTGAGCCCGTATCCGAGCGCATAGAAACACGTTAGCGTCCGTTCATTATCGGATGTTTTTTGGAAACTGCCATAGACACCTGGCGGTCAAAATGCGGGTGTCTACATATAGATCCCGCGTAATAATAAATGGTTAAGTTAAAATTCACAAATTATAGTATACAATCGTTGTACCGTACGACGGACTTTAAAACTAGAAATTTATGATAAAATGTTACTCCGTCCGTTCCATTCAATTGTTTGTATTTGATTAAAATACTTCTCACAATGAATATAAAACGCAAACAATTGAATGAAACGGAGGGAGTACCACTTTATTAGGTTATTGATGGGGTTCACACGATCAGCTCGACAATGGTATGGCGACCGACGTCCGCTTACCCCCAGACCGACATCCGCTTACCCCTAGGTTGATGTTGACCTACTTAAGCCCGCATCAAGGACAGTTTCAGTCCGAGGACCGACGGCATCCGGGTCCAACCGGTGACCCGGACGACGACCCAAGCCCGGTGAGGTCCTGTTTATAATAAGGAGAAAGGTCATCTCCCTATAAATAGGGCACTATTCTCCCCAATCAAAGACGAACAAATAAGCACCACTTATCTCACTAGAAAAGAGAGGTAAGACTCTTGACCAAAACTGAGATATTCACCATAAAACTCATTGTCGGTAACTTGAGCTTCGGAGAGGCAACCTCGGGCAGTTTCCGAGGCCCTTGTTTGTCACTTGTGCAGTGACATCTGCCGGGGAGCCATCAAAGAAGAGCGCAGGAAGAACACGTCGGCGACCCTAGCCGGCTCGTATAGATAGTTTGCACCCCAAACAATTTGGCACCCCGTCTGTGGGGAACTATACTAAAAGTCTCTACCAAGAAATCTAACACAACAAAAGAATGACTGACCAGGGCACGCCGAGCGTCCCTCGGGTACCCCAACCACAGTACGCCTCGAGGAAACGACGCAGGCCACTAGCGAGCCACCCTGGAATGCAAATTACGGCAAGGCCAAAAGCCAACTAGACCAACATGTCACTAGCCATAACATTAGATTAGGACTGCAAGTTGGCACTTAACAATCACACTTAAGGCTAATTCTAGTTTAGTCACGGTTGAGAGTAATTAATAGTGTTTAGAGGTACGGTTGGTGATTGCTAATACGTAGGGATACAATTGGAAAAAGTGAAAACTTAAAGGATACAAATTGGAATTTCCTTAGATTTTGTTATCGGACAACCCTAGAAAAGAGTAGAACCAATTGACTTTCGTTATCAATTTAAATAAGTCATTTATTATCAAATTTTGGACTTTATTGCTATTATGACTTAGCAATCTAAGAGGATGTGTATACAACAATAGGACTCCTAACACTATGAACTCCGTCGGTCCAAACAAGTGATGCCGAAGCAAGTGATTTAGGAGGCAGTCCATTATTCCCAACTACACTCACGTTAAAAGATTTGGTCTCCTTTAACGAAGTGAACAACAATGTACTCGGCTCAACTTTGACTTGAATGTTTGAACCAACTATAGTAAGATTAGCTGTGTAGGACGAATTTGCAACTCCGAAATTCATCACACTTCTGAAAAACTTCACTTCGAACTTCTTTTGGGCATCAACCTTAACAGACATCGATGGATAGTTCACGTCGTTGGGGGTCTCTCCAGACTTCCCCTCGGTGCAAGTGACATTGGTGGTTGACCCTGTCATAATAGCGAGTTTCTTGCTGTCGTAACCAAGCCTACACAAAAACGTTGTGTAATCGTTTTGTGTAGCTTCGTAAACAAGTCCGGGATTTGTCGCTTTTATAGGGTTGAGGTTTCCTGATCCAGAACCAAATTCCGTGTTTGAGTGATCTGATGAACTCGTAGGGTTGGCTGCACATTCAAGATCACAGAGTAAATCAATCATACAGTAGATTATATACTACAGTATAACAATCTGAAATGATGGGAAATGGATGTGTGTATGTGACCTGTTGTCATTAGTGAAGACTTGATCGCGGCTGGAGACCAATCAGGATGCACAGATTTAACAAAAACCGCTGCTGCAGCGACGTGAGGGCATGCCATTGACGTTCCTGATACCAGGTTATATGTGACTGATCTGTCATCCTCCTCATAGGCCGATACTATACCGTCTGGAGAATATGCAGCCAGAATCTCTACTCCCGGCGCACTGATATCAGGCTACATATAACACAAAACATCGAATTATTAGTACCAAGTATATTAGAAGCGATCTTAAATCAATTTAGTATATTGAACTCAAAATTGAACGAAGCGAACCTTGAGAATGTCTGGAGCAATTAGATTAGGCCCTCGAGAAGAGAATTTAGCAACGGTTGGCGCAATTGCGTCAGTAATAGTTTCGCTCCTCAAGATATTAGCCGTAGGCACGCTGCATTCCCATGTGAAGGACAGTAAACCAATAACAGAAACGTAACAAAACAATAGAAGTGTGTATCTACTTAGATCAAATTAAATAGGGTTTTATGTAGTCATACTTTGTGGAGTTAAGGTAGGCTTTGAGTACTTGAAAATCAGAAGTATTTAGCTTTGCTGCAGGCAAAATAGAGATGTCGGGATAATCGCCCAATGCCAGCACCCCTAGGGCGCCTACCCTAAAACCTTCTCCGTAGTCATCCTCATCGCAAACGACGATCTTTCCCTTCACTTTATGTTCATCAAGACATCCGAAGTCACACACCCTAATCACATATGAAACGTAATACGGAGTAATTGTTAAATTACTTGTAAGGCACCACTAAAATAAACTTGAAATAATCAAGTAGGAAATCGGAGCATTACTGTGCACCAAGCTCAGTACAATTTGGACTTGCGACCGCGTCTTTTCCATATACCAACGATATATCCTTCCCCTGCAATGTGTATGTATTTATAGTATTTCCCTGTATTTGGTCACGAGTTAGGTCATGTTGTTTCCGACTGAATACAAGTGGGCTAAAAATAAGCAGGAAAAAACATACAGTCAATGTGGTTTTATTTCCAAGGACAACATGATCAAGGATGAAGCGATCAGTAGTACTAGCAGCGACAGAGAAAATCCAAGGGGCAACACTGACAGTAGTACCCCAAGCATCGCCGTCATTTCCAACAGACTGTACAGTTAATACACCTTTTTCCATGGCATGGAATGCACCAATAGCAACAGTATCGTTGTGGAATTGAATAGGTACACTTCCGCCAATGGAGATGGTAATCACGTCGACTCCATCAGCAATAGCATCATCAAAACCCGCAAGAATCTGGGAGTCCCCGCACCCTGTGATATCGCAGACTTTGTACACGGCAATTCTAGCAGAAGGCACCCCTCCTCTTGCAGAACCTTTGGCATACCCGTAGAAATTTGTGTCGGATACTATTCGCCCTGCTGCTGTCGATGCAGTGTGGCTTCCATGCCCATCGTCGTCCCTTGCTCCGTTTCCTACGTATGTCCTTGCGCCTATTATTTTGCTGCACATTTCCATATAGAGTACAATGGTTTGTATGAATCTTCAACTCTAGTCTTAGTTCCGACTTCAGAACACGAAAAAAAAAATTTACTTCTTGCATAAAGAAATAGACAAGCAATAATTAGGCTGAACTGAACTGAGGAAAAAAAAAAGTTGTAAAGAACAGAGTCGCCTTACTTGTTGCAGGTGAAGTTTTTTCCACCATTACATTCACCTTTCCATTTAATAGGAAGATTAGGACTTAAACCGGTGTCGCTAAAACTAAGTGATTCCGGCCAAATTCCGGTGTCCATAACACCGATTATAATGTTGCTTTCACTTGTTTGTTGCTCAACACTTGGTGGTGGAACTCCCAGGAAATCCCATGATCTTGTTGTGTGTAGTTTTAGTTTTCTGCTTGGAAAGATCGACACCACTTCCTTCATACCTACACATTTTTCATAACAAAAAAGAAAAAAAAAATTGAATAATACATCCAAAAAAGAAAATACTCCCTTCGTCTCGTTAATTTGTTGATCTTTGATTAAAAGCAAACAAATGAACGAGATGGATGAAATATTTCAATAGGGCATTTACCAAATACTTTGTACCTAAGATCAAGCAAATTAAATGAGACTAATATGTATGGGGTTCCAAATCCATTCCATCACGGTTTCTCAATCCATTCAAATCTATATTGAAATTTTAAACCAAATGCCTAAATTAGTTACTCAATTTTCATTTACGCTACAATAATATAATTCTATGCAATAACTCATCAATCTGAATACATTATCTCCTAAAGTCCTAAACATTCCTTTAATTAACACATTATCTACAATAATATAATTCTATGCAATAACATGTACAATCGGACACACATACATGTTAGAAAAATCGTTATTTAAATATTATTGTATTTAGATTAATTTAACTAAATGATCGAGTACAAAATCAATTATGGAGTATATTAATTAAAAGACTATTATAATTTTTTGGTTCGTTATACTATAATTCTTAAAAAAAAAATCATGCAATTATATGAGATCTATAATAGTATGAATCGATATATTAACACAATTACAATTACAATTAGAACCAAAACATGAGATACATTGCATTGCATTGCATTATGATCTATACGATACAATACGATACAAACTTATTTCTGAGGATTATTCTAATTTTGTACACCATTTTCATCCACCCATTTCAATCCTGTAGATATATTTTTCGATCAGATCAGTGCACGTGAAATATCCACCGCCATCATCACCAGCCCATCCCTCTAATAATCTAATTAACATGCATGCATGAGAAATGTTACCGCAATTCTGACTTTTAAGATACCTATATCTAAGTTTCGTGTTCGAATCTCTCGTTCAATTTTACTATAATTCGATTAAATACGGAAAATTAAACTTACTTTTAAGATTTAGGTACTCCTCGTGGGTTAGTCTAGCAGCAAAACCACTGAAACTCCTCTTGTAACGCTGAGTGATGGTCTCTTCTGCGGATCTTTAGCATGGAAAACAAAACGAATTCAATTCGGCATTTATTTATTTATTTATTTATTTATTAATGTGTTAAAAATCGAAAGAATAATACATTAATACATGAATAATGTACTTAGACCGTAGCATGTAGGTCGTACTTACCTGCCTTGTACAACATTTTTGAGAATGCTAATATGTTGAGAAGAAACCGAGTTTACATTGGAGGTGCTAGTGCGACCTAGGTATACGATATATTCCTACATGCACCATTTAAACATTATTATTCGGCTTAGCTTAGTGGAGTAAAAATATACGAAGTAATAATAATCAATTTTAAAACTAATTGACAATATGAGAAGAATTCTCATGATGTGTAACATAAAAAATTCTTACCTTCATTCATGCACGACTTCAAAACTTTACATTAACTTCGGAGTGGTGAAATTAGGATTTACTATGGTTTAATAGAATGAAAAAGTAAAGTCATAAATTAAATAAAGTCAAAAAAAATCTTTTGAAACTTTTGACCTAGATTCACAAGTGGGACCGATGATTATTCGTAAATTATTTCAAAAACAACAAAAATTCGAATTTGATTAAATAATGACGGTAAAAAGGTGGAATAATATAACTTACCTTTATATCATCATCATGTTTGACCTGAAGAGCAGACAACCCCAAAGTGAAAACGCAAAACATAAGGGTGAAGCGTACAGAATTCTTGAGTTTCACCATTGTTGAATTTTATTTAGAATGAATAATAATGAATTATGAAAAATGAAAAAAAAAATGTTGTGTGAACTATTGATTGTGCAATGTACGTGCATGGTATTTATAGTATAATAAGTTAATACTTCACCTATTCAAATCTAAACTACACATTTCTCGATACGTGTTTTGCAACATCGATATCTTTCATTTTACATTATCAAAAATTATAAAAATTTGATATTCTAATCTACTCATAAAGATGAATCAAACAAGATCTCACATGACTATTTTCTTATAGATTGTCGAGAATATCGAAGATTCTCTTTAATTGTGAATAGTGTAAAAAAAAAAATGTGCATTTTGGATTTGAACGGAGGGAGTAACACATAGAACGTCAAGCTTGTTTTGAGGCGGCCTTGTAACGTCATACATAGTGATCGAGTAAAGGGTAAGACGACATTTATTGTTGATGAAGAATAAAATCCAAAAAAACATCCCTAATAATGAAACTCAAATCGGTATTATGACAAACTTTAATGATTAGTTATGATATTATAATGAGAAATTGAAATATCAAGTTGTATTTTATCATACCTGGACAATAATCATGTTAATATTATTTTAATTAGATTATTAACGTATGCCCTCTGACATACATAAGAAAAATCGATATCATTATTCATTAGGGGATGTTTGGTTGAAGGTTTGGGAATGGTCGGAGAATTTAAAAATGGAGTTAGAACCCCAAAAGATTGTAAATCTAATTCAAACCGTAACCCCAACCCTCAACTCATGATTCTAAATCCACACCACCTTAATACATATGCAATTCATTCTACCCTCGAACCAAACAACCGTAAACAAGTATTGATATCTAACTTCAATCCTTCATGGAATCACATTCCATTCTAATCCATTTCAATACTTTGAACCAAACGCCCTCTAATACTCAGTTCTCTAATACTCAGTTTGCTAAGGCAAATTTGTTCAAATAGATAAAATTAATTAAAATATATGTACAAAATGGAAGTAAATATGATACTCCCTCCGATTTTTATCTATCTTCCCTATTTCTTTATTGGGCTGAAACACCCTTTCTTCCCTATTTCTATTTTAGGTCATCAATATGTGGTCTAGAATCACCTTACATTTCTCTCTCTTCCTTCTTTTATTTTGAACCACACATTCCTACACCCTTATTTTCTTCCCCAAAACCAAAGGGGAAGATAGATAAAAATCAGAGGGAGTACAAATGGAAGGGAGAGATTTCAAGATTTCAAGATTTCCAGATTTCATTACTCGTATTATTGAGCCTACTTCACGACGTCCACTTATTTACTTAGTATCGTCCATATTTTAGAAGTAAATTACTAATTTGTACTTTTTTTAATTTACTAAACTAACTTAACCTAACTACTCCGTATTAATTAACCAATTTAACGTACTTATTTACTAACTTAATTCTACAACTCGGACAACAACAACATTCACACGGTATGGCTCGGTGGTGATGGAGTCGGATGCTAAGTTGGTGGTGGAGGCAATCCGGAGTCCACGAGGCTCGAGGGACCTCTTGGGGCTGTTGGCAGAGGATCTTTCCGAGTATAGTACGGGTTTTGTTCGATGCTGTTGGGTCCATGTTAAGAGAGATAAGAATTGTGTAGCTCATAATGTTGCTAGAATGTGTTCGAGGGGAGGGGAAGATTTGGTGCTTGTAAACTCGTTTCCTGATTCGATCCTCGCTTTAGCGGAGATTGATTTAATTTAAGATCCTCTTTTCTCTTTCAAAAAAACATTCACACGATATTATTATACTCCGTACGATATTATCTCTTACTCCGTATTAATTAACCTACTTATTTACTAACTTAATTCAAATTACAACTCGGACAACAACAACATTCATACGATATTATTATACCCCGTACGATATTATATCTTATATACGGAGTACTTCATTAAAGAAGGGACCATCAATACGGATGTAGAGCAACATTGGGATTCGAACTCATGATCTTCACATTAAAAACAAACATCTTATCTTCTACTAATATTCATTGTTACTACTTTATAAATATAACTAGTGTAATACCCGTGACACGTCACGGGATTGCGAGTATTTTTTGAAAATAATAGAAAGTTAGAAATAAAGTGTAATACTCGTAAAAATTCACAAAGTTGAAGCAATTTTTTTTTTCATCAAAAAGGCAAATCACAATCCATATGAGGGCGATCTGAAAGACGATATTGGCTTAAAATAACGTAAATGAAATGAATATTGAAGCATAGGATTATTATAGTGGGTTCAATATCGAAGTCAAAGAACTAACGTGAGTATGCAGGTAAATAACAATTCGGAGAGTGTATGATAAATGTAGATGTCTCAAGTATAACGACATATGACGTCGAAATAAGTACGTGTATCGTATGTGTTTAACACAATTCATACAAAAAAGAAGAAGGCCTATAATATACGTTATGGCCTTTAAAACGCAAATATTTTGGGGCAGAACCCGCCCCAGTCATGACCCGAGCCAAAATTAGGTAATTAAAAAAAATTACTCCGTAATAGTAATATTTTAGACTAAAAGTTCACAAAATAGTACAGAGAAAAAAATACTTCATCCCTTTCTCTATAAATATTATTTTGTCACTTTCCTTTTTAGTATGTCTTTTATGGTTCTTATTATTTGTGATCCCACTTTATTTTTCCACTTTCATTTTCATCAACATTCACGTATTCCATCCTTATTAATTTTCTCCCAAAAACTAATGTGGATCATATAAAAGAAGGGGAGGGGGTATTTATTATTTATTTCCAAAAAAATTTTGATAATTATAATATTATTATAAAAAAAATACGGAGTAGTATGTTTTAAATCATATTTTTATTACATGATTATTATAATGATAAAAAGTTCAATGAATCGAGTCAAAGTTTATTATGTGTAAAACAATTCTATACTATATCGGTATTCTAATATAAATGCAATATTAAATAAAAGGGAAATAAATTATTAAGAATTTAAACTAAGAATGAAAATTGTACTTATATTTAAAATAAATAAAGACTATTAACATTTTTCGAACGCGTTATTAACGGTTTTTAACCCGAAGCCCGACATTTTTTTCGTGGTTTTTAACTCGAAGTCCGACATTTTTTAACGGTTTATTAACATTTTTCAAACGCTTAGGTTTGTTGATATGTTTGATGATATGCTTGGTGATACGGAGAATATTTTAAACAATTGAAGTTATGTTTGTGGATACGATTAATTGGACCAATAAGTCTCTTGTGAAACAGTCTCACAGTAAAATTACTGTGAGACCTCTCACATAGAGCTTGTTTTTAATTTAATAATAACCTCCTATGTGAGAGGTCTCACGATAAATTTATCATGAGACCATCTTATAGGAGTTTTTTTTTTTGTAATTGGACATAATATTATTATTCACTAAGTACATGATATTTTTCTCATATTACATGGAAATAAGTTGATGATAAATTGATTTTAAATGTAAGTACTACTTCCTTCATTTTTTTTATCTTTTCATCCTCAATACATGGGTTTGGTATCATATTAAAATGGGAAGATACAAAAAAAATAACAAACTCTCTTAAAATGGACAAATTAAAATAAATCCAAATTGACCCATTGTACAATCATAAATAGCTGACACGATAACAGTTTGACTCAACCTTATTATAAAATATATGCTGATCGACCCATTGTGATCCATTTGAAACTCGGCCTAAATTTTAGTTTACAGTTTTTAATTAGAACAATAAAAAAAACACAAATTGACACATTAGTTGATCATAATTAGGTAACCTGATAACAACTCAACTCGATCGTATAGGGAGTATTTGCTCCGTTCCAATAGGTTATTTATGTTTGATAAGGAACAATCACTGATAATTTGGATTGAGAATGTGATTTACATGACGAATAAGTCTTATGATAATTAATTGTCTCACACTAAACTAATTCTTCTTTTATATAAAAAAATACAAACTTTTAACGATAATAATAAGAGAGCTCACAAAAACGTTTTACATTCATAAAATTTTGTTCTGACTTCTTAGTTTATAAAATGACATGAATATCTACATGAGTATGTGCAACATTATATTAACACGAAATTAAAATTTAGGGAAAAAAATAATTTTTATGGGGAAGGATATAGGAAAGAATAATATTTTTCATTTGATTATTTTAAACTCATCTAAATAAATATTCAAAGTGTAGATATTAGAATGTTGGAGGAAGTACAAATTTTTATGGAGAATGAAAAAGAGAAATGGAGAATTTGAAGGTTATGGCAATTGTTCCATACTTGTGTGTAGAATAAGATGAACTTATATCTAATAACGTTGAATATATACAGTATCTCCTAAGATATTATTTCCCTCACACTAAATTAGTGGGAAACAGTGAAAAAATAGATTTGAAGTGATTAATAGGGTATTTATGAAGCCATTAGCCAAGATATTTATGTAGCCAATATGTAGTGGGGAAGATGCACCGTAGGAAATTAATGGACAAATTGAAATTTACAAAGCGGAACATTGAACTGAAAAGGCATCTTGGTTCTGCCATTTCTCGAGATGCAATGGTTGAGTAAATAGATCAAAGCTCTAATGCATGGGGATGTTTTCGAGGTCATTAGATGAGGTAATTACCCGTGAAAATTTCACTACTACATTTCGTCGTCGACATTTCAGCCACGTCGTCGGCGCTTTATACGTGAATTTACTCTTTTACCCTTCCTCTAATTATGATTATTGATATTAATTAAGTTTGTTAATTAATGTAATTAATATTTCCGAGTAAATTAAAATTACGTTTTTTGTACTCTTGAACGGTTTTTGAGGCACGTGTCTCAACGTAACTCTTTTACCCTTATGTAATATATTCTAATGAATTTAATTAAGTTTCTTAACTAACGTAACAAATATATTCCCGACTAATTTGAAATGTCGGTTTTTGGACTATTGAACGGTCTCCGAGACACGTGTCTCAATGTATCCCGGGAATATGTTTAGGAAATTTATATTTCGCAGAAATCGATCCCACCATCAGCCAAATCAATACCAAAATCGAATATAGAAAACAATAACTACTCAATTAGGGTATATATCATACACAAATTAGCTATGGGGAACCTAAACTATCAATCTAATATTAATTATAATCGAAATGGGGCTCGATTTTTCGCGAACTGGGTCTGGAAATAGACCTAGACGCATGAATTTCGCGTCTAGGGGACCTCCTAGACGCGAAATTCATGCGTCTCGGGGACCCCCCAGACGCATGAATTTCGCGTCCAGGGGACCCCCCAGACGCGAATTTCCGGCGTCCAACAGGCCCAGATGCTCGAACCCACAACCTCTCGAACACAAATGAGACTCTTTACCACTAAACCAACTGAACATTATTGATAAACCTTACTAAAATATTATCTATATTTGATTCTAAAACTCCCTAAAATCGCCTATTAATACAATTTTAATATTATTAATAATATTAGTATTGTTGTGGGTGGGGGAGGATATATAATATAACATAATCCGTAACATAATAAAATGACGGTTTTCAAAAAAAAAAACCGTTTTATTATCGAGTTTCATTAACATGATTAAACTTTTTAATTTCATTAACAAAGTTAGTGAATGTAATTAGGGAAGGACGTTGTTGTCTTTTCACATTAAAAAAACCGCCGACAACCTAATTTCTAGAAAAGTCGGGTTTCTAGAAAAGTCGGGTTTCTAGAAAAGTCGGGTTTCTCTAAAGAAAAGACGCTTTTGTTTAAGTGAGAGAAAATAAAATTAAATATGGTGAGTGGAGTTTGAGTGGATATATAATAAGAACAAGATAATAACGGAACGGTTTGAAAAATTAAAAATCGCTTCATTAACGAGTTTCAATAACTAATCTAACTTCTAAAATTACATAACATTAGTTAACTAATCTAATTAAGGCAAGGGCAAGATCGTCTTTAACATTAAAAAGCGTCGACGACGTGGCTGAAATGTCGACGACGAAAAACAGCACTTGAAAATTTACTACGTCTAATCCTAAAATGCAATTGTATATTTGAATAGCTTTGGTGTGATTATATACACATATACTTCTTAATAACCCTTGCAAATTAAAAGATCAAAAAAATGGACTTATTTAAAATGAATACTCGTAACATTAGAAATTGAATCCTATTAATAAGTACAATAAAAAAAAAAAAAAATCGATGCTCCCCCACCGATTAGTAAGTCCTATTAAAAAAAATCCTATTTAATAAGTCCTAATAAATAAAAACAATAATATTAGAAATTGAATCCTATTTAAAAAAAATATTTTCTTTTAACCATGGAAATAAGTAAATCGGTGCTCCCTCACCGATTATAAGATCTTCTCACCTCTGCCTTAGCTTCTTTTGCCATTGTTATACTCCGTAAGATCTTTTCACCCACTACTACATTTCGTCGTCGACATTTCAGCCACGTCGTCGGCGCTTTATACGTGAATTTACTCTTTTACCCTTCCCCTAATTATGATTAATGATATTAATTAAGTTTGTTAATTAATGTAATTAATATTTCCGAGTAAATTAAAATTACGGTTTTTGTACTATTGAACGGTTTTTGAGGCACGTGTCTCAACGTAACTCTTTTACCCTTATGCAATATATTCTAATGAATTTAATTAAGTTTCTTAACTAACGTAACAAATATATTCCCGACTAATTTGAAATGTCGGTTTTTGGACTATTGAACGGTCTCCGAGAAACGTGTCTCAATGTATCCCGGGAATATGTTTAGGAAATTTATATATAAACCCCCCTTCTCCTTACAATTCATTTTCACTTCTTTCTCTCCCTTAAACAATTTCTTAAAAAATCGTTTTTCAAATATAAAACCGCTTCCACTCCAACTCCAAATCCGTACTCAAGTAAGTAGATCTATCTATTCTGTATTACCTTTTAGCTTGTATTTGATTATTTTGGATCGATTAGTTCGATTATAATTAATATTAGATTGATAGTTTAGGTTCCCCATAGCTAATTTGTGTGTGATATATACCCTAATTGAGTAGTTATTGTTTTCTATTTTCGATTTTGGTATCGATTTGGATGATGGTGGGATCGATTTCTGCGAAATGGGGCTCGATTTTTCGCAAATTAGGTCTGGAAACAGACCTCGACGCCGGAAAAGCGCGTCTGAGGGGTCCCCTAGACGCATGAATTTCGCGTCGAGGAGGTCCCCTAGACGCGAAATTCATGCGTCTGAGGGGCCTCCTAGACGCGAAATTCATGCGTCTAGGGGGTCTCATCGACGCGAAATTCATGCGTCTGTACCTGTTTTCGATTTTTTTTGTTTTATGTTATGTGTTACGATATCCGTAAAGTTCGTTTATTTTTCGTTAGATGTTCGTATCGTTACTGGGGTGTTGGTTGTTTGAATTATTATTAGGAAATTATACGAAATGTTTATATGTTTAGGAATATTATTAAAATTATTATTATGAAATTCAGGACTAATTGTTGATAAGTTTAGGTTTTGAAATATTTTTGAAAAATTGTAATTAAAAAAATATATGGATCTCTAGGTTGAAAATATCAATTTAGCTTGAAAAATAATAACTAAAAAGTTGAATTTAGGTGAAAAACTTGTAATCGTTATCTCTTGCTAAAATCGAACATCCAATTGAGATAACGATGAGTACTAATTTTAAGGTTAGTAGTGTTTACTAAAAAAATAGCCTTTTTTGGAAATAATTAATTTGAGAAGAATATACGTTATCAGTAATTTGTTCTTTAAATTAAATTTTATATCAAGCGACAACGTTGAAAGTAATAAGAATAGTAATTTCTTATTAATTTCTTATTATATCAGTAATAGAATTTTTTTTTATTACATATCAAATTTTATATCAATTGATTTTTCAAGTAATAAGAATAGTACGAGAACGTTAAATTCATTTCTTATTATTATTAACAAGTGACATAGTTTTGTTTTATCAACGTGTCTAATTTGTAAAATAAGATGGCTGGTAAGGGGAAGAGTAGCCGGGTAGACGGTAGGGTCGTCACTGCGTCCACTCGTGCTAGGGGTAGGCCGGGGCCGCCACCTACCGGCCCAGGAAGTTGATACACTTACACGGCGTGTATGAGATTTCTCATACACGAGCAATCATATTGCGCCACTTATTTTATTTGTTTTAACCTAAGGTGGTTAGTGTAGGGTTAGATTAGTAATTTTACATGATTAGTTAGTTTTTAACCTTAGTTTAGTTAAAGTCAAATTAGAAAAAAAAATTATTAGATAATATTCTTAATATATTTTAGATTTATTTAAAAATAAAAATTATTAATATAATTATTATTTATATTTATTTAAAATGAAAAAAAAAATTATTAGATAATATTTTTAATATATTTTAGATTTATTTAAAAAGAAAAATTATTAATATAATTATTATTTAAAATCATTGTTATATATATATATATATATATATATATTAAAAAAATCAATTTAAAAAATATTATATTTTTCGAAAATAATATATTAAAAAAAATTATAACTTTCGAAAATGTTTAAGTAAATTTTGATAATTAATAAATTAATACTCCGCAATATCTTATTTTTTCTATTAATAAATTAAATTTAAAATGAAAAAACTTAAAAGGAAAAAAAATGTATAATGGTTTGAAATTTTTACAAAGTAATAAGACTAATATTTTATATATATATATATATATTACAAAATAATATGAGTAATATTTTAAATATAATTTTTTTTGCAACAGTATAATTTTGCTTATATATGAAAAAATATATTACTATATAATCTTGTATATGTATAATATTTTTTTTTCAAGACCCGTTTAAATTAATATAAAAAAATATTTTGAAAGTAAATTACTTTAGACGTAAATATAATTTAAAATCAATTTAATATTTACGAAAATTTTAAAGTGAATAATATTGGATTGCAAATATTTAGGAAATCTTTTTTGTTACTAGGAAATATATTTCAGTAGTTGTGAAGAAGATTTGAACCTAAAAAATATGAACGTAACGTACATCATATCCTAACAATACTATTGTTGATTAATCAAAAATCCATCATATCTTAACAACACTATTGTAAATATCCATGAATTTACTTTATAATTTTCAAAAAAAAAAAAATAATTAAGCTTCCACAATACATTCTCGGTTTTTATAATTATAAAAAAAAATTATTATATAAAATTATTTATTATATATATGCGTTCACATTGTAAAGAGATAATACGGAAAACAAAAATATTTAGAAGATATATAAGAAATACAAAATGGAATGAAATATTAGTTGAGAATATTTCTTATGTGTTTAGTTTGTTAATATATATATATATATATATATATATATATATATATATATATATATATATATATATATATATATATATATATATATATATATATATATATATTAAGTGATATATTCACCTTATATATAATAATAATAATAATAATAATAATAATAATAATAATAATAATAATAATAATAATAATAATATATACCCACTAACTTCTTGTAATTTGTTTTCGTTATTACTGCAAGCTCCAGTTGATAATAAAAAAATAATAATAATAATAATAAAGTACAAAATGTAATAATATTAATTAATTATAGATTTTAAATGGATCATAAAAAACTTAACAATATTATATGATTATTTAAAAGAAAATAAAAAAATAAAAAATGTAAAAGTTTATAAATTTCACTTAACTAGACTAAGGTTAAAATTTAACCAAAGATGTAAAATGACTAAACTAACCCTAAACTAATCACTCTAGGTTAACAAAAACTTAACACATGGAGCGATATGATTGGTCGTGTATGAGATTGTCATACACGCCGTGTATGTGTAGCCTTTTCCACCGGCCCACCAGAGTCATCGTCTTCCTCTCATGGGGGGACACTAGACGTTCCTGTTCCACCTTTGCGTTTTGTTGCTCGCTTTCACCAAGGTGAACCCAAGAGACGAACCTATCTCACTAGCGTAGTTGAATGCCTCATCCGAACTACGGAACACTGGCCCAAAAATAAAACAAACGCGATAGTCAATACCGTCGCCATCTAACTCCTCCTGATACACTCATACACCGATAAAAAATTACTCATTAGTTACAAAGTAAAACTGATGCGTGTCGTTTCCGCAGTCAAAATTAAATTTATAATCACTACTAACTCTACGTAGATAGGGTAAGTAGAGGTCGATCCCACAGAGACTGACGTTATTATCTAAAACGATTTATTATTTAATAGTATAAATATATAAAAGGGGGTTTTTTGTTGGTTTAAAAAATAATAATAAAAATAAAATAAAATAAAACATCACCATAAATAAATAATTAATCATAACAATATTCGAGACATGCAATATATGATATAGTCGGGTTAATCATCGATTCAATTAATTAGACTCAAATAGATCGGTAACTATTAAATCCCTTGTAAGCAAGTAATTAACAGTTTTATCTTTCTTACTCGTTAAACTCCGTTAACCAAGCAAGTTTAATCCTAACTAAATTAGATTGACTCAACCATGTAAGCACGAATCAAGCCAATAAATTTAATTGCGTTAAGAACATCAATCACTTGAATTATATAGAACCAGAAAGCTGCAATTAAATATAACTCAATTATCATACAAAATTCTAGTAGTTAAATTAGACCAGTAAGCTGCAACCTAATTTAAAACACTATTAATTTAACAATCGACTCATGTAAATAATCTAGGTGATCAGGCTAAATTAATAAACATGAAAACAACAGTCAAATCGTGAATTTAATACGAATATCAAAGTACTAATTAAACGTTAAAACAATAACGTAATCTCATAACTCATTGACAATAATCGGTACATTACATGTTCGAATAATTGAAAGATTAAACTAAATAATTAATTAAACAATAAATAAATTAAATAAGATAGATAGATAGATACAACCGTTAAGATAAATTAGGAGTTGAATTGATCGCGTCCCGTATTAAAATCCGGTTGAATTTGTACCGACCTTGGCCATGAAGGCCAAGGCCTTCGCCATATATATTCCTATGTGTGTGTGATGCTCCTTGTTCTCTCTCTTTTTTTTTCCCTCCTGATTCTGAAGCCCTAATGCCTTCTTTTATAGTGTTGAATTAGGTGTTAGTAAATTTATTTCTTTCCTTAATTAATTGATCCTGCTCTTTCAATTCAACATCTTCTTCTTTCCTTTTTACACCCGATTTTCTTTCCTTATTTTTCCATAATGGGGTGATGGTTTCAAACTTGATTTCGACCCATTAGATGATGGAACTGGACCTGTAAACATATATACGATTTTAGTAGTCTTTTCCATGTATCCATATTAAATAATTAAAATATATATTAAATACCCAATTTAGCACCAAAAATACTATAAAGCCAATGGTATATCAAAAGTTACTAAATTATAACGTTTAGCTCAAATAATACAAAGACGACATAGAAAATATAATATTAAAGGGGTAAAAATACGCATAAATATCGACTTATCAAAAACGCAAAATGGATTTACGAAATTCAGAAATTATTTAATTTCATAATTTCGTATACAAAGATCTGAACATTTAAACATGATTTTGATATTAATAATTCTAATAATATTCATAGTAATTCTAATCATATAAACATCTCGTATAATTTCAACTAAAAAAAAAAAATCGAGTCACGATATTCATAATAATTATATTCATATTTCGAACTAATAATATTCATAATAATAATTCTAATCATATAAATTACAAATAACGACACCCGAGTCACGATATTTTAACGCATAACGTCGAACAATAACAAAAAAAAAACGCGAACAGGGGCCCAGAAGCCAAAATGACGCGTCTGAGAGGCCCCTCAGACGCATGAGTTTCGCGTCGAGGAGGCCCCCCAGACGCGAAATTCATGCGTCGAGGAGGCCCTCCAGACGCATGATCATCGCGTCTAGGAGGCCCCCTAGACGCATGAATTTTGCGTCTAGGAGGCCCCCCAGACGCGAAACTCATGCGTCTGGGCCCCTGTTCGCGTTTTTTTTGGTTATGCGTTTCTACCCTCGATTTCTATTTCAACTTCGATTTTCACAACAAATCCAGCACATAAACGACATGTTATAGAACAAAATGCAATTTCTTTAATAAACTAACACACATTTCTCACAAGTTTTAAACAAAAAATCGGATCGGGTCTAATATAAACAAAAAATATACAAAAAATGACGGATAATATAAACAAAAAATGTACTAACCGCATGTCGATCCATTTAAAGGCGGAATCGGGTCTCTAGAAAAATCGGATTTCTCGGAAAAAAAGACGGTTTTTTTTAATATAAAATGTTGGGTGGGGTGTTAGTGGAGTGTGACTCCGGTGAGTGGGTAAGTGGGTAAGTGAGGGTAAGTGTGAGAGTGAGTGGAGTAAATAAGTAAGTGTTAGTGTGAGTGTGACGGAACGGTTTGTTAACGAGTTTTAAAATTTTAAAACCGCTTTGCTAACGAGCTTCATTACCTAATCTAACTAATCTAACTCCATAACATTAGTTAAGTAATCTAAAAAAGTCAAGGGCAAGATCGTCTTTCAGCATTAAAAAGCGCCGACGACGAAAAACAACACTCCTTTTCACCTCTGCAACACAACAACAATCAAAAATTAAAAATTAAAAATTAAAAATTAAAAATAAAAATCTGAAATACTAATAACATGAAAACATATAAAAAGTTTTTACTAATTGTTATAAATCACAACTGTAAACTCATAATTAAAAAATTTGAAAAACAAAGAAGTGAAAATATGTAAACAACTGTACCTGAATGAATTGAATTTCATGAACCCAAATCAGAATGAAGCATAACTGAAAAAACATGAAAAATGAATTAAAAGTTGAAATACAACTAAATAAAGATGAAAGATTATGGCAAAAGATAAATTGAAGAGGAAGACGGTGGATGATCGAATGAAATCGGAATCCAATTTATAGTGGTGTCGGGTAAATATGAGTGCCTGGTGAGATTATTGATGATGAATTGAGTAGAGATCGAAGAGTTGCTCACCAATTTTCTAGGATGAGAGTGCCGAGAAAGATGGTGGGAGAAGCAATTAGGGTTAATGGTAGTAGAAATTGGGAATTGGGAGTGATTAATCTCCCTGGGAAATAGAGTGAGTCAAATGAAGAATTATTTTTGAGGGTAGTAAACACGGCACATTGAATGGTTGTGCAAGTGGATTATTATTCCCAATAATCTTTATACTGCTTCCAATTACTCATCTTAATACTATCTAAACCTATTGAAAAGCAAAACATAAAAAAAATGAACTTATTCTAAAATGGACAACAAAGAGAGGTGCCACATCACTGGGTGTGATGTCTTCTTTTATATAAAGAAGATACATATTGTGTCCCTTCACGTTTTTTAATTAGTAAACATTATTCATTTTCTAAAATATAGAAATATTAATTATTATTTTTTATTAATTCTTTGTCATTATTTTATCAATATTACGAGTATTGATTTTTTAAAATATATTGGTACAAAAGTATACAAAAAATTATTTTTAATTATTTTCGTAATTTAAATATTAAAATTTTGTAGTAGTGTAGTACAAATGTACAATATATAGTGAGATATATTCCAACCAAACACCGAAATGGATTGAATCCACTCCAATTCATTCTTAAACCTCCAACCAAACACCCCCTTATAAGAGGGATTGGATAGTATCGTTCGTAATAATAAATGATAAACTTAAAATTTATATTTAATGATTACTTATAGATATCCGATTGATAATCTATTAACTTTTCACATTTTTACTCTATATACTTTTATTTGAGAAAATAATTTAAAATTTCAAAAACAATCGAGTAATCTCATTCAATGTACGGAGTATATTCAATTTCATTTTTGTTACGTACAATGTACACTAATGATAATATTTTATAATTTGTATCTGGTAATTCAATTACTCCGTATTTTTTTGCTTTTTTATCACGAAACAAACTATCTCGCGCTCGAATCAAAGTACACTCCTTATATATTCAAAACATTTAGAGATTTTGTTAACAAATTAGAAGATAATACATATAATACATACGCCAAGTATTAGACTCGTTTGGTTACTCCTCTAATTCTCGGGAAGTGAATGATTCTATGAATTGCATTATTTGGTTGTCTATTTCATGTGAATTACTACTCCTTCCGATTTTTTATTATCTTCCCCTTGGGTTTTGGGGAAGAAAATAAGGGTGTAGGAATGTATGGTTCAAAATAAAAGAAGGAAGAGAGAGAAATGTAAGGGTGATTCTAGACCACATATTGATGGCCCAAAATAAAAATAGGGAAGAAATAGTGTTTCAGCCCAATAAGGAAATAGGGAAGAAATAGTGTTTCAGCCCAATAAGGAAATAGGGAAGATAATAAAAAATCGGAGGGAGTACTTCCCAATTAATTTCAATTCCTTCGTAATGTGGGAAGTCACTCACCAAGCCTCCCTTGATGTGTACAACTTCTCACATGAACTCATTCCTCTCGTGTCAACCAAACAATATTTTTGTAATTTCCATAAAATACAAATTCAGGTGAATTTAAGTTTCCGGTAACTTCATCTTCCCATGGTGAACCAAACACGTTCTAAGTTTATCTCAAACGATATATATTACTCCTTCCGTCCCGTCATTTGTTTGTCTAATCTATTTTAGGGTGACTAAGTTATTTTTTTGTCTTTCTATTTTAAGAATATCTTTTATATATAATTTAATTTTCCTGATGAATTTTTGCTCCACATGTCATCTCTAATTCTCTATCATCATTGGACCTCTTCCCCCTCCTTTGTCTTTGTCCCAAAAACAAAAACAAACAAATGATCGGGACAGAGAGAGTATCATTTTCTTCCACTTACCTACCATGAATCCATGATCATCAAAAGTTCGAGGTATTTCTTCTGTTCCTCCACCGTACCCTTACGTACCACACCAAATATCTCCGCTCGCTTCTACCGTCATGCTACCGGTAGCACCCGAACACCTTGGCTAAAGAACACAATCGTCCAATGGGCATATATTTGAAGGCCGGTCCTATTGTTTCTCATGCTACTCTCTAATCCTATCCCTATCATTTCAAATCCAATGGGTCAACAACTTCACCATTTACTACGTACTCTCAATGATATTCTCCCTAACTCTCATTCAATGCAATCACTATCTCCAAACTATATTTAATTGCTAGGATACTTAAAACGAGTACGTACTACTAAGTTGGACTAATCTTCATTTTTAGTGAATGACAGAAGATTCGAGAAAAGAGGACTAAGATCCACTTTTTCCTAGCGTAATCCTCCATCCATTTCAATGATTTCTTCTGCTTTAAAAGTGGCACATTTCTTAAGAAAAACAATAAAATATATAAAAGTAGAAAGAGAGTAAAGTAGGGAGTAAAGTAGGTGGGTCACCTAGATAAGAGAGAAGTGAGATAGCAAAAAAAGTTGGTGGAAGAAATCAAACAAATTGTTGAAAAAGGAGATGTGTAAGATATCAATGAAATAGGGGGAGTATAATTCAACTTAATTTAGGTTGCGTTTGGATACTCGGAATTGATTTGAATATCAAGAATTCAATTCCTGTATTTGAATTTCTAGAATTCAAATCTAAATCCAAATCCAAAATGGTGTTTGGGTACCCTTGGATTTGGATTTGGATTTCGGATGGGTGAGGTCGGGTCAAGGTCACCAATTTTTATTTTGTAAAAATTTTCATTAGAAAAATATAAATGTTCAAATACGAGAAAAAAATAAAGAAAAACAAATACTACGACAAAATTATACGAAAAAACAAACAAACGACGAGTGACGGATTTGAAATGACTACCATACACTAGGATTTGAGAAAACCAAATTTGAACTAAGTTGGATTCGGTCAAAATTTCAAATCCAAATCCTAAGACCATTCTCAAGCAAGTGTCAAGTTAATTGGGTCACCACCCATTTTTTCTCTTAATCCCTCTTTATTTATCTTGACCCATCTATACCCTCCCATCCAGAAGGTCACGACCTAGGTCACCAACCCAATTATTTATCACTTTCCAAAAAAAAAATTGACAAAATGAGGGAGGGTGATGGTGAAAGCATGCACCACTTTCTGCAAATTGGCGGAGTGTACTTTGCTTGGCAGCTTTTGTATATTTCTTTTTTATTATTTTATTTATAGGAACCAATGGTAGGATGACACCTCAAGGTCATGAGGAGGTTCAAGTTGCTCAAGAAAAGGTCATCAATTGACCTCTTTTGTTAGAAGGTCATGCTAATCTTTCACTTAATCCATGTTTAGGATGACCCAACTAGATCATGACCCCTCCCTCCACCTTGCTTGGGGGTGGTCTAAGGTTTCCAAACACACGAAATATTTCAAATCCAGAATTCAAATCCAAATCCAAGTCCTCAAACATGCCAAATAAAATTGAGCCAAATTGAAATAAACTAACCCGAAATGAAAGCCTAGCACAAAGATCATCCATTAGTAGACCGTAAATAAATCACTCATATTTCTTATATAATAAAAATCAGAAAACAAAAATATACGGGTGGCGTCGAGTTTAGTATCACCCGCTGCTCACAACATTATTCACCCATCCACCATTTTTCAACTTTTTAAAATTTGTTTATGAATGAGTGACGCTAACAAGTAACACTGGGTGACCTCATCTCATTTTCCAAACAACGAGTACAATCTAAAAAAGAACCTTCTCTAAAAAGTCAAACCCGATGATGCGCAAGTGTAGAACAAATAATTGGGCACTTATCTATCTATCATTTGGATAATCTCTATTTTCTATCCCCACTCAATTTTCTTCCATTTTCTCTTGCGTGGAAATTTATAAATTTACATTTCAAACAAATAAAAATATATTGCGTAGGAGAGTACGTAATAAAATAAGAAACGAAAAAAATGATGAATACAAATCAAATGGACCTAAGATCGAATCCACGTCTATCTAGATTGTACCAATATAATACGGATACGGACACGGAAACGACATTCGAAATTTTATAGGACATGGACAGGAAAAAAAAATCAATATACATATTTAAACAACGAGAATTGTAAGATTTTTATACCTAAGATGTACGTTTGGATACGTTTGTGTCCATGCAACCTAGACGTCTATTACAACCCGATTATCATTGACCCAAACTCAAACTCATATCGACCTGATACAAACCTGACCCGAAATTGACTCTCTGTATTTTGACACAGATAACTCGGCAGCTCCCAACCTCCCAAGCAATACAACCCGACCCAAATAACCAAACTCAAACTCGACTAGAATAACCCGATTGCCTCTTGTGTAACCGGTCGTATAATTGTCGTATTCATACAGAACATTTAATTTTGTCTTCAACCAGCCATCACGATAGTCAACGCAAATGTGAATATGACTATCTTACATTATATTATTATTCCCCTTTGACTCTCTTTCATACACACACAGGAGTACAGGACACAGCCCACCATGCCCTGCTATTAAATTCTGAAAAAGCAAGTTGCTAATTACAGAAAAACTTAAGATTCATGTTAGTCTCAGAAAAACCTTCAAAATCTGTAGATATGGCACAAAAACTGATGATGGGTTTCTTGGTTATGACACAAATTTTTACTGTTTCATTAGCTGCAACTGTAACTGCAACAGCATCAGAATCAGCAGCTGCAGCATCACTCATTCACTGGAAAAACTCACTGTCTGAACCTGATGCTCTTACTTCATGGACTCTTTCGGACTCCGAAAACATCTGCAGTTGGACTGGCATTCTCTGTGATGATCAAACTTCTGTCGTCGCGATCAATCTCACTGATAAAGCCATCACTGGGACATTGACAGCATTCAACTTCAGTGCATTTCCAAATCTGACAAGCTTGATTCTCAGTACAAACAGTCTTGCAGGTCAAATTCCGTCTAGCATTGGTAATCTCTCTAAGCTTACTAACTTAGATCTTAGCTCTAACGCTTTCGACGGCTTCATTCCTCCTGAAATTGGGCTGCTGTCACAGCTTGTTAATCTTAATCTGTCTAATTCTGAAATGGTTGATGTAATTCCTGTTGAAATCAGCATGTTGAGTGAATTAAAGTTTTTGGATATAGGATCTAATTACTTTGAATCCCCTGATTGGTCATTGTTTGATGAAATGCCTCTGTTGACCCACTTGAATTTTGGGTATAACAGTTTTGTAGGAGAGTTTCCAGGGTTCATAGCTAAGTGCAGAAACTTGATTTACCTTGATTTATCACTGAACACCTTTACTGGGTTCATCCCGGAATCCTTTTTTGGTAGTGTTTCCAAGCTTCAGTACCTTGATCTTAGTCAAAATATGTTTAATGGTTCAATCCCTGAGGATATTGGGTCGAGCCCGGGTCTTGAAAAGCTTAGTTTGATGAATAATTCGTTCACCGGGAACATACCTTCTTCGATTGGCCAACTTAAGAACTTATCTTATCTTGATCTTAGTTGGAATCGTCTGAGTTCCGTGATTCCGTCTGAGTTAGGTTCATGTACTAAGCTTATCTATGTGAATTTTGGTGTGAATTCACTCACTGGCAGAATTCCTTCTTCCATAGGACAGCTTACGAGCCTCAACCATCTCGATCTTAACACGAATGGTTTGAATTCGACAATTCCTTCCGAGCTAGGGTCATGTACTAAGCTTACCTTTCTGGCACTTGCTGTGAATTCACTCACAGGAGAATTACCTTTATCTTTGAGTAATATGAGGATGATATCACAGCTTGGATTAGGAAATAATATTCTGTCTGGAAGCCTTTCTCCTTACTTCTTTACAAATTGGAGTGAGTTGACTTCCTTGCAGCTCCAGACCAATAACCTCAGTGGCATTATTCCACCACAAGTCGGTCAGGTGTCGAAACTTACGCTTCTTTATCTGTACAATAATAGTTTCACCGGTTCCATTCCCTCCGAGATTGGATCTCTCCTTCACTTGGAACAACTCGACCTTTCAACGAACAACCTAACGGGTCCTATCCCTCCATCCATATGGAACCTAAGAAACCTCAGTATCTTGCAGTTGTTCTCAAACAACCTCACAGGAATAATACCACCAGAGATTGGCCAACTTACTTCACTGTCCACTTTGGATATCAATACTAATCAGTTCCATGGTCAGTTGCCCGATACTTTGGCTCGGCTAAGAAATCTGACAGTGTTCTCTGTCTTCACAAATAACTTTTCTGGGGAAATTCCGCAGAAGTTTGGTGAAAATAACCGTTTTCTGATGAATGTCAGCTTGTCAAATAACAGTTTCTCTGGTGAACTACCTCCTGGTTTATGCAGTGGTTTCAATCTTGTACTGTTTACAGTAAATGGTAACAATTTCACAGGAGGCCTACCCGATTGTTTAAGGAACTGTTCTGAATTATATAGAGTTAGGATGGATGGAAATAAGTTCACCGGGAATATAACAAATGCATTTGGTGTTCACAAAAGTCTCGACTTTATCAGTTTGAGTGATAATCAGTTTGTTGGCGAAATCTCACCAAAGTGGGGAGAATGCAGCAATTTGACAGATTTTGAGTTGGACAGGAACAGGCTTTCAGGGCATATACCAGCTGAACTTGGAAAGCTGCATTCTTTGCATGTGCTGAATCTCGGTTCCAATGAACTTACGGGTAAAATCCCTGACGAAATCCGGAATGCTAAGTTATTAGTTACGGTCAATATGAGGAACAATAACTTAGATGGTAACATTTCTGATTGGATCGGCGAGTTACAGTCTTTGCAGTATCTCGATTTATCAGCCAACAATTTGTCAGGTCGTATACCTGCAGCTGTGGGGAATTGCGGCAGCTTACTGAGCTTGAACTTGAGTCACAACAATTTATCAGGAGAGATACCGGCAGAACTCAGTAACTTGAACGAACTTCAAGTCTTATTGGACCTCAGTAGCAACTCTCTTTCGGGACCAATACCTCAGGATTTTGACAAGCTTGCATCCTTAGTGGACATGAATCTCTCTCACAACCATCTCACAGGGCCTGTCCCAGATTCACTGTCGAACATGGTTAGCATACAGTCCCTGGATCTCTCATACAATGATTTATCGGGTCCAGTGCCTAGCGAGAGGTTTTTTCAAAATGGGTTATATATGGGAAATCCAAGCCTTTGTGGAAATGCCACTGGATTGTCTCCTTGCAATGCTAACAAATCCCACAGTAACCGCCGTGTTATTATTATTGCAGTCGTAGTTTCCGTACTTGGCCTTCTTGTTCTCTTAGCATGTGTAGCTGGAGCTCTTATTTGTTGCCGGAGGAAAACTGACCGCAGTCACAATTTGGAGACCCAAAGTACGGAAATGGGAGAGTCAGAGTCCCTTATATGGGAAAAAGAAGGAAGATTTACATTTACAGAAATTGTTCATGTCACCGATGATTTCAGCGACTCCTACTGCATAGGAAAAGGAGGGTTCGGAACTGTATACAGGGCGACTTTATCATCAGGTCACGTTGTTGCTGTAAAGAAGCTACACATGTCAGAATCTAACTTGATTCCTCAATCAAACAAACGGAGTTTTGAAAATGAGATAAGAGCATTGACAGATATCAGGCACAGGAATATTATCAAATTATATGGGTATTGCTCAAGGAAGGGAGCCATGTTCTTGGTCTATGACTATATCGAAAAGGGCAGTTTAGGAAGAGTGTTATATAGTGATGAAGCTAAATTGGAACTAGATTGGGAGAGAAGGCTTAATGTCGTAAGAGGTTTAGCTCATGCTGTTGCGTACTTGCACCATGATTGCACCCCGCCCATTGTTCACCGTGACATATCCATAAATAATGTGTTGCTCGACAATGAGTTTGAGCCTCGTCTTTCTGATTTTGGGACTGCAAAGTTTTTGAGCCCAGATACATCTAGCTGGACGACCGTTGCTGGATCTTACGGATACATGGCTCCTGGTAAGCCCTTAATCCTTTTGTTTGATGTCAAACTTCTGAGTAATATAAGATGCAATGTTTCTAACAGATAAACTTTTTTAATCTTTTTATTTGGTAATTGCAGAGCTAGCACAGACAATGAGGGTGACGGCAAAAAGCGATGTTTATAGCTATGGAGTAATAGTGTTGGAAGTTATGATTGGGAAGCATCCGGGAGATATTCTTACATCTTTATCAAGTTCAAAAACGACGGTGGACACCCTGTTGAAAGACACCTTGGATCAACGGGTGTCATTACCGAGAGGCCATGTAGCTGAGGAGATTGTGATCGCAGTTACATTGGCCTTGCATTGCACCAATGTCAGACCCGAGGCACGTCCTACAATGCGCTATGTGGCTCAAGAACTCTCTTCTAGAGCATCACACTATCTTTCTGAGCCCTTTCAGACCATTACACTCGGTAAGCTAAAGGAACATAGAAGCAGCTGAAAATCTCAAAGTATGTACTTGATTTAGGGTCCTGCAACCTGCACTAGCATTTACAGATACTACTCGTTTTTGTACTGAACATACTAGATGTATATATAACTGATGTACTATGTTCTAGTTATAGCCTACAGTAGTATTATGATACGTGTCGTTACCGCACTCAAATTAATAATTTATAACCTTACTCTTATCACACTAACGATCTTAAAAATTACGTAGTATAGTATAAGTAAGGGTCGATCCCACGGAGAGACGATTTATTCATTAACTAGTCCACTACATATTTACGATTATATTAACAATATTAACAATAATATATACGGAATGGGGGGTTCAATTAATTTGTCTCGAATAATCTAAACTAATGAACTACTCCATAATAAACTATAACTAATATCCTAATATATACAAGTGAAACAAGCATAATAATTCGGCTCATATATTTCTTATACTTGGTTACCCATTCAGTTACAAAGTGACTCGTCGTACCCACATTATTTTATTACTAGATTAATTGTAGAGAATTTAGCCGCTAAATCTCCCTATCTTTCCTTAGATATAATCGATGCCGAGCCGCTCAATCACCAATTCTAACTAATTAATTATTACGTAAGTTTCGACACTCCGTAAGTTAACTAGTCGCATTAAGGACAAGAAAGACATCATTAATCCTAGTCAATTAAAATTAACTAGATCAAATTATACTCCTAGACTAACCTAGTGACAATTCGCAGTCCTAAATTAATATAGTTGCTACTCGGTTGTATAATTTAACGTCGCGCCAAATAATACAACTAGCTATTGAACAATAAGAACGAGTATAAAATTGAATACTAACAAAATAATATTGGTAAAACTAATTGATTTCATAACTGAACTATTAACAGCATATAAGATCCAAGACAAAATTAATAACTGAAATTAACAAGTATTAAGGAGTAGAGAACTTAATATCTAGGCCCAAAAGACTCCTCCTTGATTCGGTTTCGACACCTCCACAAGTAGTAGTGCTTCCGTCTTCCCTCGAGTTGAAGCCGCTTCACCCGACGGACTGCTCCGAGCTCCAAAAACCGTTAACTTCAATTACTAAAAGGGTTTGGTATTTTTGTGTTTGCTTGCTTGGTTGATTCATTATGGGAGATCGGGTATTTATAGTTGCATTGGATCAAAATTTAGGAAAGATTTTAGGTATAATTTCTGGGTAGAAATATGGAAACTGATGAGAGTAAGATGAGGAATATCTTGTTTCCATAATCTCCTCTCTATTGATGGTTCGTATCTTTCAACTTCCAGCCACTTCTTGTGCTTTTTTTGTTCTTCATTAGATTTCCTTCCAAAACTTCTCACTGCCCTTCATATCTTTCTTTATTTGCTTTAGATTTTTCAATATTACGTCCTATAAATCTCAGTCTGACTCCCATGTTATTTGGTTATTACCTGTTAATCAAAAAGTACATGAATTAATTCTTTTGATATGAAAAGTGACAAATAAGGTAATCAAATCCTGAAATTAGTAAAAGTGGGATAAATAATATAAATAATGTAATAGACGACCATAAAATAATATAATAACGGGGTACAAAATATGAATAATTCGGGAGTTATCAAATTCCCCCACACTTAGCTTGTTGTCGTCCTCGACAATGATAAAACCTTAGATACAATTATATAGATCAACCTCGACGATTTCGGACAAACCAAAACAAGATTACCGACGACAAACTAAATTATTTTAAGTTAGATAAATTAGTTCACTAAATTAGAGAAGTCAGTAAAAATATTTGAGTTAGATTAAGAAGATATATACTAAACTTTTTCTCCACATGGAACTATTCAACTAATTAATTTAACAATATTTAATATTTTAGACCGCTTCTAAATATAAATTATAAATGAACTCATTATTTTTCACACTCATTGAACTACCTAAAAAAAAGTTGTATAAAAATTGACTCAAAAAGACGAGTTTCGGCAATTTAAGGTCTTGGGGGAAGGGGATTTACTTTCCGTACATTCCTATTACCAGTTCAGTACGAGGATCGTTCTCCCGAGCTCATAGGCAAACTAAACACCTCATCTCACTTTTTCTATATTTATTGTTTTTTTTCTTTTTCATTTTTCATTTTTTTTTTGTATAATTTTTTTATGTATTTTCTTTCGATTTTTTTTTTTTTCTTTTTTTTTTTTTTTTGCCCGATCAAGTGACCCATGTAACGAGTTTTCAACCAATGACTCCCGCCCTTCCGGACAAGGCATTAGGCATTCTCCCAATCCCATTAGGACTAGGTTCCCCTCGGATTTACTAACTCGAGTCACAAGAACGACTCACTCACTCTCGAGGTGTCTAATCTTCCTTAGCCCTAATTAGGAGTCACCTAGGAAAGCAAATTAATTTAACAAGACCGGCTTACTTTTCGTACCTCTAGAGTCAATAAAAAAATAGTAAAGGTAGTACAAATAAGTTCTATTCTTTATAATTCACTTATAACTCAAATTTAAAAGAAATTTAAAATATCATCTACTATTAAATTAATTAATCCAAGTTCGATCGGGAGAAAAAATAACTGCATATATAACTTCAAAACATTTTTTTTTTAATATTAGTAACAAAAGTTAGTAAATTTTGAAAAATTGTTAGATTAGAGCTTGTCGTCGACTCTCTTGTTTTAGTTAGCCTAAAAACACCTAGGTTGTAACCTTAAAGCACACTTATTATAATTTTTAAAATAGACTCATTTTATTAAAATTTTAATTAACTCCCCCCCGCACTTAAGATCGACATTGTCCTCAATGTAAAACAAATGGACTCAAAAAATAAAGGAGAGAGATAAGAACACTTAGCGGATTTAATATGTGAGTAGGCACGGTGCCTCGACGTAAACCCATTCGCATCATGTGGCAATCCCTCTTTATATGCTTAAGCCAATTGTGCAGCACCGACCCGTTTGTATGTCCATTGTATTAGCTCCAGTCCCATAACAACCTCTACAGCCTCCAAAAGTGCACAATAACAGTATTCCTGCAAAATAGAAGCACTAGACCCAAACACGTGTAACACGAAATACCCAAAAAATTCTCAGCAATGACACGTCTTATGAAGTTATTTTATCTAATACTAATATTTTTGTGCAACCGACACTATTAACATCCCCTTACAAAGGTTGCGAAACTCAGGGAGGCACTTAAGCCGACTCAACTAAATAAATACATAAAAATAATACAATACAATTAAGCTTGGGTTGCCTCCCAAGAAGCGCCTAATTTAACGTCTTTGGCTCGACCGAGTTAAGATAATCTTAATAGTCTGACAATTCTGCAACCGCCATCTTAAACATACCTTCTAATCCAACCATCCGCCTTGTTTCATCCAATAATATTTCAATCACATCTAATCCCAATATTTCTATGCAATACTCCTCCAAATTATAAAAATTATAATCCAAAATGTAAGGGTACCGAATAATTTCATAAAGATTAATTTTTAATTCCTTTCCGGCACATCTCAATACTACTTCTCCCCTAGCAACATCAATAAGTGCTCTAGACTTTCTCAAGAATGGCTTTCCTAAAAGAATAGGAAACGAAGAATTAGACTTAGTTACATAAAAGTCGCTCACGAACTCAAAATTGCCAACTCTTACTATAATATTTTCCAAAACTCCAACCGGATGCATTATACTACCATCTCCTAACTCAAGAGTGGATGTGGTGCTTGTTAACGGACCAAATTCATAAGATTCATAAACATGCAGTGGCATTGTATTCACATCGGCACCCAAATCCAATAAGCAATAATCATAATGGAATGCACCTATACCGCAAGGAATACTAAAAGAGCACAAGGGGATATCACCAAATTCCCCCACACTTACTTTGTTGGCATTCACAAAGCTCTCAAAAAGCTCAGCATATCTCGGAACTAATTTAATTCCTCTGATCAAGGGAATCCTATTCTCGTTAGCTACGCTATTAGTTAGGTGGTCATTACCCTTCTCAAGTGGATTAAACTTCATATCATCTCCCTCTCTTATTCTAATAGCTAAACATCTATCCTTCGGATTGGGGATTATTTGTGCCGGAAGCTTACCTGAGAGAGTGGTTTCAATATTACTTAAGGTCGTACATATTTGCCCCAATTGTAAATCTAATTGTTGAAGATGAGCATCTGTTTTCTGTTGGTACGACGCACCTTGGCTTTGAACTTGACCCACCGTATTAGCTAGTTGTTTTACCATGTCTTCTAATGACACGGAATAGGGTTGAGGTGCATGAGGTCTAAAATTATTTTGATTAGAAGGTCTAGGTCCTGAACCGTATCTAAGATTATGGTGATCTTTCCATCCCTCATTATAGGTGTTTGAGTAAGGGTCATATTTCCGATTTTGGTTGCCATTAAAATCACCCATAGCATTTACATGTTCAGACATACCAAGCTGACCCACATCATTAACTCGCAAATTATCAGAACTTATAGCAAAAACGGTCTTTTTCGAGTGATCAGTAACAAGTTTTGAGACAAGAGTAGTCAAAGTCGCAATTTGTTGGCCATTTTCTTGAATTTGATCCTTTAAATCAGTCATATCAGCACTACTAATCCCATTTATTACCCCTACATCCTTCCGAGAACTAAATTGTTGAGTATTTAAGGCCATGTTATTTAGTAGTTTCCTAGCCTCGGTCGGTATTTTATCAGCCAACATTCCCCCACTCGCCGCATCAATGTATTGTCTATCCTTACTCAAAAGACCCTCGTAAAAATAAAACAATAACAATTGTTCAGTTATTTGGTGTTGAGGACACGATGCACAAAGCCTATTAAATCTTTCTCAATATTCACATAAAGACTCATCATAGCCCTGTTTAATACCACTTATTTCCTTCCTAATAGAAGCGACTCTACTAGCGGGTTGGAATTTTTCTAGAAAAGCTATTTTTAATGTATCCCAGCTAGTAATAGAACTCGGTGGTAAGTAAAATAACCATTGTTTAGCCGCCTCCTCTAACGAGAATGGAAAAGCCCGTAATTTAATGTCCTCCGGTTTAACCCCCTCACATTCCATAGAAGAGCATGTTAAATCAAAAGCAACTAGATGCATATTAGACAATTCATCTGACTTACCATAAAATTTGGGGAGTAAACTAAGAAAACCAGAATTTAACTTTAAAGGTTTTTCAAGAGTAGGAAATACGATACTCAATGGGGTGGCCGTCACATCCGGTGTAGCTAATTGCTTTAACGTCTTCTCAGCCATCTCTACTTCTTCCTCAATAAAAAATTTGTCGAGCTCTAATGGTTCCTCTGCCTTTCTTCTCAGAAATTCTTTCCTTAACCTCCTCGCGGTTTTCTCGATTTCGGGATTGAAATTTATAGCTCCTCTGGATCGACGAGTGTTATGATGATGCATACACCTAATGGACAGAGAAAAAGAAAAAATAAAGAATTAGGAGGGGAGAACATCAGTATTGAAAATAAACAAAAATAAAAAACTAAAGAATTGATAATAAAAAAAAATGACATGTATGGTCCCACGTGCATACACAAAATTTCCAAAGTTAAATTTGGTATGCAAAATAAGTTGGTATGCAAAAATGCTCCTGTATACACAATTTGGTAAATTTAATTGATAGGTGTATGCACAAAATAAGACTTGACACGTGCATACCAAAATTAGAATATTGATACTAATTTACCATATTTAGCTATCTACAACTGGTAATCGACATCGAAGGATAAAACTCCGAACTACATAGTAATGTAACATAAAGACAAAATATACAATATTAGACAACATAAAGACAGTCAAGTATACCATAAAAGTATGTGCAAACTTAAATAATGTATACAGTAATGCAAGTTGGTATGTATCTTCACATGCAAGATTTGATAAATTAAATCATGATAGTATATTCATGCACTACTAAACATATCCTGATATTATATGGGGATGGCGAATTAAAACATGAAATTATATACAATATAATCTGGATCGCAAATACAGTACACACGTACAAGCTAGAATGAATAATTATACATCTCCCCGGCAACGGCGCCAAAATTTGATACGTGTCGTTACCGCACTCAAATTAATAATTTATAACCTTACTCTTATCACACTAACGATCTTAAAAATTACGTAGTATAGTATAAGTAAGGGTCGATCCCACGGAGAGACGATTTATTCATTAACTAGTCCACTACATATTTACGATTATATTAACAATATTAACAATAATATATACGGAATGGGGGGTTCAATTAATTTGTCTCGAATAATCTAAACTAATGAACTACTCCATAATAAACTATAACTAATATCCTAATATATACAAGTGAAACAAGCATAATAATTCGGCTCATATATTTCTTATACTTGGTTACCCATTCAGTTACAAAGTGACTCGTCGTACCCACATTATTTTATTACTAGATTAATTGTAGAAAATTTAGCCGCTAAATCTCCCTATCTTTCCTTAGATATAATCGATGTCGAGCCGCTCAATCACCAATTCTAACTAATTAATTATTACGTAAGTTTCGACACTCCGTAAGTTAACTAGTCGCATTAAGGACAAGAAAGACATCATTAATCCTAGTCAATTAAAATTAACTAGATCAAATTATACTCCTAGATTAACCTAGTGACAATTCGCAGTCCTAAATTAATATAGTTGCTACTCGGTTGTATAATTTAACGCCGCGCCAAATAATACAACTAGCTATTGAACAATAAGAACGAGTATAAAATTGAATACTAACAAAATAATATTGGTAAAACTAATTGATTTCATAACTGAACGATTAACAGCATATAAGATCCAAGACAAAATTAATAACTGAAATTAACAAGTATTAAGGAGTAGAGAACTTAATATCTAGGCCCAAAAGACTCCTCCTTGATTCGGTTTCGACACCTCCACAAGTAGTAGTGCTTCCGTCTTCCCTCGAGTTGAAGCCGCTTCACCCGACGGACTGCTCCGAGCTCCAAAAACCGTTAACTTCAATTACTAAAAGGGTTTGGTATTTTTGTGTTTGCTTGCTTGGTTGATTCATTATGGGAGATCGGGTATTTATAGTTGCATTGGATCAAAATTTAGGAAAGATTTTAGGTATAATTTCTGGGTAGAAATATGGAAACTGATGAGAGTAAGATGAGGAATATCTTGTTTCCATAATCTCCTCTCTATTGATGGTTCGTATCTTTCAACTTCCAGCCACTTCTTGTGCTTTTTTTGTTCTTCATTAGATTTCCTTCCAAAACTTCTCACTGCCCTTCATATCTTTCTTTATTTGCTTTAGATTTTTCAATATTACGTCCTATAAATCTCAGTCTGACTCCCATGTTATTTGGTTATTACCTGTTAATCAAAAAGTACATGAATTAATTCTTTTGATATGAAAAGTGACAAATAAGGTAATCAAATCCCGAAATTAGTAAAAGTGGGATAAATAATGTAATAGACGACCATAAAATAATACAATAACGGGGTACAAAATATGAATAATTCGGGAGTTATCATATTATTACTGCTACTAGTATGTAGTATCTCCTGTCTATGAATCTATCTATATTTATCGCAAGCATAGCTCGATTGAAGGCAACAAAATGACGGATTACACAATTTACCCCATGCGACTCGAAATATATAAATGGTGTCAGAGGCAAAATCGGTCCTCAATTGAAACAGTCTCCTCGACCTCACGTCATACTCTCAACGCACCATGGCCGCAAATTCTGGCACCATCCCGAAGAACCAAATTCTCCCTTCATTCATTGTTTTGAATCTTGCTCTCGCAATGCACTGAATTAACACCCTCCACCTACAGATCAGAGCTTCGTCAAGATAAATTCAAGATCTTCTCTTTGGCCACAACTTATTAAAGTTCGTTCTATGGAACCCACATAGACCTGTCGAACGGGTCTGACGGTCAAGTTTCCGGCTCGTGTAAAATATGGGTCGGGTGTATTCCAGGTTTGAAAAATACGGATTTCGGATCAAATACGGATTATTAACCAGGCAATTTGAAAACAAAAGCCAATCAATATAACAATGCATGCAAGTGTGCATATTGTTGTTACGCAACATGGTTATGAAAAAATGATTAGGGGATTGATTTGATTTAGTGGTGCTAGCTGATGGATCTTCATCATCTTTATATTAGTGACAAGTCAATAATAATTTGAGCAAAACCGAGATGATTTAGGTGAAAGGACCTCAATCACTTTGCAATACTAAAGCTAAAATAAAAATATCTAAAATGCATGATTGGTGATTTTAAACGCTCAATAATGATGGATGTTCAAACAAATTTGACCATAAAGTTCATCACCACCTTCTTAATATTAGTGAACACTTCAGCTTCCACATACAACATAATATACTCTAACATTATTGTGATTTGTGAATAGCCGCTTAAGGTAAGTTGATCCACCAACTAACAAATCCATTTGGGTATATGTGATTTTTCATACACAACCAATAAATTAATAATTTAACTGTCAAGTGTCATTAATAATTTAACTTAAGATGATTAGTTTAAGGTTAAAGTTAAGCTAAAATCCATTTACAGACGACTTTTTGTGTCCTTGAGACAAATTAATTTAACTACGATACGTTCCGATCTTCATTTTCAACCATATATTGCGGCTCCTCTTTCATTCATGACATGCATCCATCCACTTATTAGAATTAACGTCTTTAATGGCCTGCATGTAAATAAGTAATTGGATCCTGATTTTTCCTTGATCGGATTCTACTTGATAATTAAAGATAAAAATCATCACTCGAAATGAGTGTTATTGTAGGTCTTCTATCTCTAGATGATCTTCGTAATGCCGCTTCTTATATATGCGTGATTATTGTTATTTTCATTGAAGATGGTCTCATTATTAACTTGATTAATGTGAAGCCATACATATCTTTGAAATTTGTTAATCTCATTAGAGCTAATTAAACCTTCATCTCTGACTCTGATACGATGTTAACGAATTAACTCAACCAAAACCTTAAGGCGATGGTTGAGGCCCGTTTATATTCTATTATATATGTAGTACTCCGTACAATGCAAAATCATTTAAGTAAGGTTCTCTACTTTATTTATTTTTTCTTCCTCAATGAAGAGTCTATATACAGTTCCTACTCCATTAACTTTGGCAATAGTTTGTCTCTAATATAACTTTAAATCTCATATGATTTATGTTTGTTATCCTTTTCCATCTAAAGTTAAACCACCATAAATAAATTAAAGAAACTTTATAACTTTTCTTATATCACCATACATCTATCAATTGTTTGTTGCAGCATGCACGTAAATGCGTATGTAATAATCCTACGTACGTATGTATGTATAAAATCAAATAAATTCAAATTATTAGCCATAATAATTACGTATAATATTGCCAGGCCACCCTGCCTATATAAACCCCTCCTTAGCCTGCTGCCTCTAAATATATACAACACGATCCAAAAACACATACGAGTATATATTAATTAACTACGAGTAAGTTTTTTAATAGTTGCTTGATTAATTGAACTACAAAGAAGAAGTGAAAATGGGTTCCCTTAAGATGGCTAATATCATGGTTGTATTTGATTTCGACAAGACGATTGTCGATTGCGATACTGATAATTGGGTTTTAGGTGAATTGGGTTATGAAGACTTGTTTTATCAGCTTCTTCCTACCATGCCTTGGAATTCTGCTATGGTTTCTTACTTTCTCTACCCTCATCGCTCTTCGTCTCAGCAATTTGTTTAATTTTGATTAAAATATTTCTCACAACTCATAGTTAATATAAATGGTAAACAAATGATTGAGACGAAAAGATCGAATATATGTTTACATTAGTTTACATAATAAATGACGAAAAGAATTGCACATTTGGTCACATTACAATCGAGACGAAGAAAGATTCAAACCTAAATCTTATTGTTCATAATTTATCTGTCTTAACCACTAGCCACTAGGATAATACATTTCGATAATATATATGTAGCTAGGGTATTTTTGTATCAATTGGTAGCCATGCATATGGTAATTAATTAAAATGCATATGCAGGATAGGATGTTGAAGGAAATGCATGAGAAAGGAGTGAAAATAGATGATATGGTGGAAGTGCTGAAGAGAACTCCCATGCATGCTCGTATTATTCCGGCCATTAAATCGGCCTACCATGCTGGGTATGCATGTACTTGCATTGCTTTACATATTCTCCCTAGTGACGAGGTATTAGTCATTTTGTTATAACGGATCAAATACTTCTCATTTATATAGAAAAGACAACTCATGTGCTTTTGTGATATTTTGTTCTTTCTAGGTAAATAAGTCGTATTTGACCCATTATCAAATTGTGACGGAAAATCCCATCACAAACAAGAATTTGTGATTGCTTTATCATTTATTTATGATTTTGGGTTGGTTGACAAAACTAGCTTAAATATGAGAAAATTAGCTTGAAAGTTTTTAAACTAATTAAAAATTAAGAATTGATAAATCAGCTGAATTATTAAAAGCGTTTGACAAACTAACTAAAAATTTAGCTCATATTTTATAAACTAACCTAAACCAACATAATTGTATTATTGTCTTGATAATTGAGGGAGAAAAAAAAAAAAAAAAAAAAACAGTTACGTACCTTTTTTCACACGGGATATTCTGAATAATTTTTTACTTGTCTAACACGGAACACCTATATAAAAATAAGTTGGATCAAATATCGAGTCAAATAGAGTCTTAGCAAAGATCAAAAATTTGGGTGTTATAACAAATAATCTAAAATGCATGAATCAAACCGTTTATCAAATGAGAGGATTATACAACCAGTTGTACCTAGCTCTATGTACAACTGATTTTAGCATTTTGAGCTTTATCATAAAGATTTTGAATTTTATTGTAAATTTTCCGAACTCTAGTGTAAAGTTGTCAAGTGAAATCACATTTAAGCTCAAAAATTTACAACCCAGCTCAGAATCTTTTATAAGCTCAATAAATATATACAGTATAAAAGTTCAACAATTTTGCCTTAGTTCTACCATGACCAGCCGTATAATCCTATTTTTTGTTCATCTTATTTCTTTACACTTAAATATGGTTTGTATTATTACTTGATGATTTCAGGTGTGATTTGAGGATATTAAGTGACGCAAACAAGTTCTTTATAGAGACAATCCTAGATCATCATGGATTAAGTGATTATTTTACAGAAATCCACACAAATTTAGGGTTTGTGAATGACGAAGGAAGGCTAAGGATAACTCCTCATCACGATTTCACCACAACACCTCATGGTTGTCATAACGTTCTTTGTCCCCCTAACATGTGCAAGGTACTTACTACTACACATTTTATTTCCACTCTGTCTCGTCTTCAAATTCCAGTATAATGTACCAAAAATGTCTTATCCTAGTGGTTAGGACTAGGTATTCTGGGATAGTAAGTCTCGAGTTCGCATCCTCCTCAACTGTCGGTCGGGTTTGAGCCTGACATGAGCCTAGATTTGTTATCCTACAAAATCATTTGATTTAATTTTTGTTTAATAATAAGATACATAAGATCGGAATTAAGGACGATTATGATGATGACAGGGTTCAGAATTCATACGATGAATACTAATGACCTTACCAACTAAGCTAGTTATCATACCGTTGAATGATGTGATTATTATCTTTTGTGAGTCTCTTTTGTGGTAATGCTTGGCAATGTATGTGCAACATTGATATGATACCTTTACAAGTCCACTACTATGTACCAACATGAATAAGATTGATTTACAACCACATTTGTTTGCTTGTCCATGCATATATGACAATATATAGGGCCAAGTGATGGAAAAGCTCTTATCTAGTGAAAACAACAAGACATTCATTTACTTGGGTGATGGAAATGGTGATCATTGCCCTAGCTTGAAGCTAAGAGTTGGAGATTATTGCATGCCAAGGAAGAACTTTCCTCTTTGGGATGTCATCTCTAACAACAATAACCCAAAACTCATATCCTCTAACATCCATGAATGGACCGACGGTGAAGATCTCGAAAAAGTCCTTCAATCTCTCATCAATATGATCATCTCTAAGAAAGAGGACCAAGACAAAGATGATCATCTTCTTCATACTTTGTCTACTAGATCAGTTGATTGCAAGCTTGAAACCCTGCCAATAATGTCTTCTTGTGAAGCTTTGCCTCAAGCACTCTCAGTGCCTAATTAATCCTTCATACTATCTTCGTCTCTTAAAGATTGTCTCGTTTCATTAAAATATTTCTCACGTATAATGAGAGAATGAGACAATCTTTAAAGAACGGAGGGAGTACCACTTAATTAATTAGATCCAATTATATATTGTTGGACAATCTTGTGTCATTTATTTGAACATTGGAATTTAAGAAGTGATCAATTGAAATGCATGTAGTAGTAATTTAAGTAGTAGAAACTCTGTGGGAGTATATATTTATTATCTCCAAGGACTCCAATCCAATGTATTGTATGCTTAACTATATGTTGTGTTGTATCATCCATCATCAATTTAACAAGCTAAATAAATGATACTCCTAATTACTTTAGGGTAGTATTTATCCTCTTCAAATAGTTACTACTCGTTTTGATGTCCGTGCGATGCACCAGTGCACCAATATGGGTTTGCAATACAAAGAGAAAAGCCCAAAATCGATTTCTTTGGTAGAAACCTTATACTGGTTAAATATGGGTTTGCAATACAAAGAGAAAAGCCCAAAATCGATTTCTTTGGTAGAAACCTTATACTGTAACCATACGAGCATCTATGTCTGGAAGTGACAGCCCATGGCTTCGCAAAATGTTAGGAACATTAGAAGACAGATCCCTACTTTCTTAGTCTATAGCTGCTTAACCTAGCTAGTACTCGTACAACGCAGCTACGATATGCGGAGGTTTGCGGTCTCTCTACTCAGGTAGAGAACACTTCCATCAGCCTGTTGCGTATGGTCGAGTTTCTCACAGTCTCGATCGTACACAGCTGCAAGAATTTCAAAAGTCAGATTCTCAGTATGTCACGAGAGGAAAAAATACGCAGAATGAAAGGTACAACACTTCATTTGAACAGTGTGCACAAGAGGAAAAAATACGCAGAATGAAAGGCGCAATCAGATCTCTGGCCATTTAGTATACCACATTTAGAGATGTTTAGGCCGAGGTCATCATCTGCAGAATCTGTGTAGTTCTCCATACCTGGATCTCTTTTGACACTTATTTCGACGTGTTCAGCAGCAGAAACATCCATATGATCGACTTCATGTTCCTTCTGACAAGAGTATACAGAAAGAGAATAAGCAGAAAAAACAAACACTACAGAAAGTGATACCGGTCGATGATCATGTAAATACCTCAAGTTTATTGACAAAATTAATTGCATCTTCAGATTCAACTGGCTTATTCAATGGAGATTGCTCATCCTCAGGTTGAAGGGAAATTTTGAATCCATTGGGTAAAAAAGCATTAAAGCCTCGAATGAGCTCTTGATGCCCTTTAAACAGTTCTTTAACCCTCATTATTACAAAATCAGTATCGACTCTGCAAAACGGTCCGACAAACAAATAGAACCGATAAGCTACACGCCAAACAAATGCCGCATAATAAATCACAAGTATACAAAACATTACATAAATACGAAATAATCCGACCTCATACATTTAAAATCTTTTAGAAGTTCAAGAAATTCATCATATGACTCCGGCTTGTCGGAAAGCGAATCCTTCATCATTTTAAGATACAGTAAGGCATCATCTGTAGTGAGTCTAGTTACGGGTTGCATACCACCATGAGTACCTTCATCCCAAAAATGACACATTTTATCAGTTAAGAACAATCATATTCGAAAAAGGAAACAAATTTCGGTTAAGCCAATTCACTAAAACTAAAGTACTAACGTATTCTTTATCAAATCAAACACAATTCCACCAGAATCATTAAACAATGAGCAAATGATCAAACTCGATTCATCAATGGAGCTAATACTCTGTACTATCTAATTATCTAGTCTCCAATAGCTCGTCTTACACTAGTTTTTTTATAAAACGAATCCATTAAAAAAAAAAACAAAAAAATACCACCACAGGTAGCAGAAAGCCAGAAACCCTAAATTCACTTGATCGATCACGTCCTCCATCCCTAAATTATCTTCCTAGTTTGCCGTGCAGAGTCTTCAAAACACTAATTCGACTCAATTTTTTCTCTATTTAGAGTAATTTAGAGTCTTCAAAACACTAATTCGACTCGATTTTTTCTCTATTTAGAGTAATTTTCATTCAAACAATACATTTATGACGAATGTAAATATTTGATCATAATCATCCTAGTTTCAATTGCACTTACGCTGAAATCAAAACCGAGTTCAAACAAATTCAAATTCAAATTCACGGAAAAAAAATTACTCCTCCTCATCAAAATACGAAGCAAGAATCGGCCGAAAATACTTGATGATCATTGTTAGCAAAAACCTAATACAGAGTAATTGATCTCTATACAAACAACATATCTAATTGATTTTTTCAATCTTACTCTTTAGTTCATCAAAATTCAAACACATCAGCAAAATCACAATGATATAGATACAAGCACGACGCAAATTGGAAGAAGCGGCGAAATCAACACGCAAAGTAGGTAATTGATTAGAGAAATAGAGTATAAATAATAGTCATTGCTATCAAAAACAAGATAACTAGTAAAAAAATTGAAGGACGTACTGTTTTGTTGATCAGGGGTTAATAATAGAGTACTGGATTGAAGATTCTGGGAAAGGTGGATGATTTTGGGAGGGGAGGCGCGAATTATGAAGGTTTTGGTGATCAGGGGTTAAGAGTTTAAGACTCCGTATTATATCCGTCAAAACTCAAAACTTGACCCGACCCGCAATCCCGATCCATTCGACATTTGTTTAGGGTCATTGAAACTGTTCTTTTCGACCTGTAACTCGTTTGAGTCAAACCCGATAGGATCCGATAATTTAGGGACGAAAGTCGATCCGTCTAGTTCGATTGATCCATTTCATTAAAAACTCGATTTATGAGAGTATCATAAATAATACAGTGATAAAAAATCAATTAGAGATTTTTTAATTATTATTATATATATTTACTTTATTATACTCCCTCCGTTCGATTCCAACCTTCCCCTTCCTTGTCTTGACATTATTTGCAATCACGGATAACTTTCGATATTCACGACAATCTTAGAGCTGGCAATTCGGACGTGCCGGACCGTGCTTCGTGCCGGCCCAGTCGTGTTTCATGCCCGTCCAGCCCGGCCCAGTCGTGCCTGGCAGGCCCCATCGTGCCGTGCCAGGCCGTGCTTGACTCTGAGAACATGCGCCGAGGCACGGTTCCTAGCCCGGGCCCGATCGTGCCTAGGTCGTGCCGGGCCGTCGTGCCCGACCAAATTTTTAGGATTTTTCATTTTTTTGGGATTTAGAGTCGTGCCAGCCCAACCGTGCCTCGTGCTGGGCCGTGCCTAGGCACGGACTTTTCTTCAAATTGGCGCCGCGGCCCGACTTGGGACCGGCCGTGCCGTGCCCGTGCTTTTTGCCACGTCATCACCGTGCCGGGCCGGGTCGTGCTTTTTTTCGTGCCGGACCGGGCCACCAAGATGGGCCCGGCCCGGTTTGCCAGCTCTAGACAATCTATTAGAGAAAATATATCCATGTGGGATCTTGTTTGAGTCGTCTTTAAAAGTAGATTATTAATATCCAATTTCCATAATTTTTACAAATATGTTACGAAAGATATTAACGATGCAAAATGCGCGTTGGCAAACGTGAAAAAGCAAAAGGGAAGCTTGGACTTGAACGGAGGGAGTACTATATTAATGTTATACGGAGTAGAAAATACTACGGAGTAATGAAAAAAAATATGGAAGGGTTACCTTAATTTTCTCTAAAACATACTCTTTAGAAAATATAATAATAATACTTGAAATTATACTATAACATGGAAAACAATAATAAAAAAGTATATGTAATATAGAAAGGGACGTGTTATTTCATACACGGAATTACTAATGAAAAAAATTATGGAAGGGTTGTCTTAGTTTTCCTAAAACATGGGAAAATATAATAAGGAGTAATGCACATTTTTTCGGTGGATCGAAGTTTATTTATACATGTTTTTTCAGTAGATTGAGTTTAGAAATAAACAAAAATGGTAAAAAGATCTCACGAATTATTGATATGTCAGTCGAAACAACCTCACAAAGTTTGAGGAACAACGGATAACATTTGATGATGTCGGTATGTGTTAAGCATCATCGACAACAAATCAATTAATCGTGTAAAACAAACTTATATTTGTCGTCTGATCATTTCCAACCATTATTCTCGCACCACATTTATCACTAACCGTTCCCCAGGATAACGTCTAGTACTCTCGCACCACATTTATAGGTCAGACGATTTTGAAACGGGTTATCTCAAAACCATTGGCGGACACAGAGATTTTTTGTAAGGGGGCATCGAAATTTTTTTAGCTCTCAATACAAATATAACCTTATACCAGCTGATATACTATAATTTATTGCATATATAAGATATACACATAAAAACTTATTTCTTAGATCTTGTGGGGGGCACTTGCCCCCCGAGGCCTCCCCTAAATACCCCCCGCTCAAAACGGGTCGGTCCCTACATGGATTGGCTTTAAATCGAATTGGATCAATTCAGACAAGCTTTGAGTGTCGAATGGGATCACTTTTACTTCTTGTCGTCCATAAATTTACTTAGCGTCGTCCGTATTTTAACCGTATTACCATTTTTACCCCCTCACTTTACTAACTCTTTCACCTTCCTCTTTATTCACTTTCTTTCTTATCTCATCCACCTTCTTTCTTTTACCTTCCTCCTCTACTTCAGTAAAAAAAAAAAAAAATTTAAAAACGGTTTCAAGCAATCTCACCCCAATTAATTCTGTCGTGTCATCTCAATTCCGAATCCAAGGTAAATAATTTCTTAATTTCTGTACTTTAGGGCAAATCGATTTCTGTTTGTGGTCTTGCTTTACCTAAAATTTATGAGTTTCCTGTCCAACTACACACTAATCACTTTGATAAAGTGTGGAAAATATGAGTTACAACTCACGACGGAGCATTAAATTTTTACTCCTTTTCCTGGGCAGAGGCGTGGGAGATCTACACTTCTACCCAGGAAGGGGTATAGAACTCACACTCTCTTCTTGGGTAGAGGCGTGGAAGATCTACCCCTTCTACCCGGGAAGGGCATAGAACTCCCAGGCGTGGGAGATCTACACCTCTACCAGGAGGAGGTGTGGTTCTCCCACTTCTCTTCCTGGGTAGAGGCTCTACACCTCTACCCAGGTAGAGGTGTGGTTCTCCCACGCCTGTTCTTAGGGAGAGGCGTGGATACAAGGTAGTTGGGTTAACGTAATTTTTTCGCATATCCAATAAAACAAGTCGAATAATAACTGCATTGCCAACAACGAAAACTAACATCGACAATGTCATCATCGTCCAAATTGTTCTCGGTATAGGGCAAATTCAAATCAAAAGGAATGTTATTTTCCGCGTTCGACATGTTCCGAACAATTGTAGATCAATTAAATTTAAAACAATAACCGTTTTGTTAATTCGAGAATTAATGTTTTTGTGGTTCGAGTTTTAATTTCAATTAGCTTAATAATTAAATAAGATAAATTAGGTTATTGTAGTTATGTCAAATTTGGTTACTAAATTTAAAAGGGGCAAATCAGTAATTTACTCATAAATTATGGACGACGCTAAGTAAATTTATGAATGACAAGAAGTAGTCCCCAATGGGATTAGGTTTGTCCGTTTGTGAGTTATACTCCCATTATTGGAAGGGTAAATTGTTCCCCTCCTCGAACCGAACTAATTGGCTTATTGACCTCTCTCAATATTATATGAATAAAATAAGGAGATTTTTTTTTTGTTGGAAATAAAATAAGGACAATCCTAATTTAAGAGGTCAAAAGTGATAATAAAGTCTTCAATTTTTAAGTTTATATCACAATTAAAAAAAAATTAATACTTAAATACAAATTTATGAACTGTATTTAACATTATCAATAAAATAAATCAAGTGATAGTCCGTACTTACAACTTACAAGAAGCCAACCGTATTGGATTAATGATCGATATTCATTGAAGACCTGCTACTCGGTTGGAAATGATCAACCGACAAGTATTTATTTCCTCCGTATATTTATATTTATACTCCCTCCGATTACCTATGTTCTTCCCTATTTCCTTTTTGGGCTGAGTTTGATTTTCTTCACTCTTTCCATTTAAGGAAAGTTTTACCTCTTTATTAATTAATATAATATTCAACTCTCCTACTTTTTCACCACACTTTTTCTCATTTAATTAATATAATATTCTTTCTCCTACTTTTTCATTCTACTTTTTCTCATTTAATTAATATAATATTTCTCTCCCTTACTTTTTCATTCCACCCCCATTATTCTACTAATATAATTACTCCCTTCTTATTTTCTTCTCCAAAAAGAAAGGGGAAGAATACAGGTAATCGGAGGGAGTATTTATTACTCCGTTGTTTTTTAATGGTTGATATTGACATATTTTTGCAGGCCCCTTTTCTGACATCTTCAACATGTTCCAGGAGCATCCAGGGGCCTCATTATCAAACAATATCAATGGTTATTACTCCCTCCCTCTTCTTGATTAAATCTTGCGGAGTGTATTTCTTTTACTCCTTCCACACACTAAGATATTCTCACTTTAAACTTCACTAAAATATTTCCACTTCAAAACTTTACTTATTTATCCAATATACTCTCTTCATATTTGCTGTTTTTTATGATTTGACATTTTGATTTTTGAACTTTACCCAACAATTTACCACATTTGTGGGGAAGGAGTATATACTCTCTCCGAGTTCCTATTATTGTCCCAAAAGGTTTTTGGGTAAAAAATAAGGAAGGGGAAATGAGTGGTTGAAAAAAGAAGGAGAAAGGAAGAGAAATGGAAGAGTAATTGTGAACCACATATGATTGCCTAAAAGGAAAAATGAGACAAAAATCAAACTCAGCCCAAAAAGGAAAGTGGGACAATAATAGGAACTCGGAGGGAGTACTTTTTTTAGTTAACCTCATTTTTTTATAAGAGAAATATTTTCATCTCTATTTTTTTTCATCACATATATTATATCAACATTATTCTCTTTTTTTTTTTTCACTTTTTTTCAAATTTCATGTCAAACCCCATGGAAGAAGGAGGAGGGAGTAGTAAATTGTTAACTACCTATATTGAATGCTGTATGTTAGTGACTTAGTGTAGTGGTCAAAATCTTCCTTCGAAAATACTTTCTCCATTTGAACTTAAGACCGTCTCCATCCCCCGTTCATTCTTAAAAAATGGGGGAAAATGAATACAAATTATGTTCTCCATCCATAAAGAATGAAAAAAAGTGAAATGGAAGAATGAATGATTCTTCTCCAAGAATAAAATGAAGAATGATAAATTGAAAGTCCCGCCACGAATATTAAAAATGTTGATGTTAAAATAAAAATAGAGAAGTAAAAATGGTTGGGTTGGGTGGTATAATAAATAAGGTGAAAAGTGTTGAAATCCACTGGAGAATAGAAAAATTATTCTTGAATGGAGTAGTTCTTTTAGAATAGAGAAATTGGATGAATATAATGAGGTGGAAGAAGTGGGTTCCAATTACATTCTTGCGATGGGTCATGGGGATGCTCTAAGGGGTAAGTTTCCCTTTTTGAACAATATTCATTACAGTATATCGATAGTTTTTTTTTTTTTTTTTTTTTTTGAGGAAATTATATTGCTGGTTACATATAGTGGTATTGTTTTTTTTTTTTTTTTGAGGGGTGGTATTGTTTGATAATGAGGCACTTCACAACTTGGGATTTGTTAAATTAAATTAAATGTATGGTGGATAAAAATATTTACGTAAATATATGAGTATAAGATTTAAAGTATTTGTGTAATATTAAAATATTAATTAAAATGTATAGGGGAAGCTCGAAAATGAACATCCCAAAAAGGAATAAGGGACAAGGAACATATCACAAATCAAGTACTTTGTATTTGAATAATTTATCTACTCTCTCCGTCTCCGTTATTGTTTATTAAAATATCATATCACAAATAATATAAAAAATAAAATAAATGACCATGCTAATATTATTTTTCAAAAGAATCTAAAAATATAAGGGTCCGTCTTTCCTATGACGGATAAGTATTACCCATCCATATAAATATATAATGACAAATCGTATCGTACATTCCTATACACTACACATTACTCGTATGTTTTTTGTCTTGACCCGTCAAACCGTCACATGTTTATGATGGATACGACCGTCACAAACAAGAATTAGTAGAAATATAAAATCCTTAACTCATAAGTCGTCCTTCATTATTAACTTCACATGCTCCAAGTGAAGGTAACAAGCTACTCCATCCTACTCAAGTCATAATACCAATAACTGTTTCAAAGAAATGGGTAACCATGATGGAGAAGGAGAACAACTTAGCACCCAAATGAAAATCATATCACAATGTTTTGTGAAACCCAAATATGAAACCGAATCCTCAAAAAAACCTTACTTCTTAGGCCCTTGTGATCTCCTCTTGTTGCCTTTAACCGAAATTCAAAAGGGTCTCCTCTTTTCTACTAAACCAAACAACATCCAATCCGATTTATTAGACACGTTAGAGGAGTCGATCTCGATCTCCCTCGTCCACTTCCACCCTTTCGCCGGTCAATTCGTGACCCAAGAATCACCCGACGACGAGGATGAGAAATGGGTTGTCTACGTCGACTGCACCAAAGGCCCCGGTGCTCGACTAATCCATGCGTCCGTGGACGTGACAGTGTCCAATATACTTTCATCGGTCGATGTCCACCCTATCGTTCCATACTTGTTTGCACAATCGGGTGAAAAATCAATCAATTACGATGGACGTAATAATACTACTAGACCTCTTTTATCGGTTCAAGTAACCGAGCTCATTGACGGGGTTTTCATCGGGTTTACTATGAATCACGCTATAGTTGATGGTAGTTCACAATGGCACTTTATCAATTCGCTGTCCGAAATATTCCTTCAGTTGCGCATACCTAGTAACAATAATAATAATAATGTCAATATCTCTAGAAAACCCGTGTTTGGACCTTATTTTCCTAATGGGTCTGGTCCGGTCCTCAAGTTGGCTAGTGGTACAATCAATAAGGTCATATTAGAATCCACAATCGAATACAGAGAGAGAATATTTCATTTCTCGTCCGAGTCACTTCGTAAGCTGAAAGCTAGAGCTAATGAAGAATGTGGGGTGGTGGATATGGGTACGATCTCGTCTTTCCAAGCCTTGGCGGGGTTCATGTGGCGGTCCATTACACGCGCTAGAAGTCTTGGGCCGGAGCTTGAGACGGGTTGTGGGCTAACCATGAACGCGCGCTCGAGGTTTAGCCCACCCGTCTCTAATGACTACTTTGGGAATTTGGTAATGAGACAGTATACAACGTGTAATGTGGGTGAGGTTTTGGGTAAGGGTCTTGGATGGGCTGCCATGTTGGTTCACCAACTCGTGGTTAGTCAAGGTGACAAACCGACCCGTGAATTCTATGATGGGCTGGTCAAGTCGCTCGGTGAGGGCGGTCCGAGTTTCTTACCTTGTCCGAATAACCCGGTGGTGATAGGTGGGTCGGCCAGGTTTGATATGTATGGGTCTGAATTTGGACTTGGTAAAGCGGAAGCGGTTTTGATTGGGTGTTGCAACAAGGGCGATGGGAAACTCATTGCGAGCCCGGGACGAGAAGGAGGTGGAAGCATTGATTTAGAAGTTTGTCTTGAACCTAAAACCATGAAAAGACTTGAATTAGACGAAGAATTTATGAGTTTTGTAACTCAAGTTAGTTATTGATTTGGTCAAGGCGGATTGGGTCCAATTGAGTTTGGATTGTCTTAGCATAGATTGTCGGCGAGTTCGATTAATTTGTACTTCATGTCATTAGTTATCTTTGATTTGGCTTTGGTTGAATACACCATTAATTAGGTTTCTCAACCTGTATTTGAAATTGATTAATAAGTTCATCTTAAAACAAGTTATACATATAATTATTCTAGTTTTAAGTTCAAAACAATTAATATAAATTTCAATTTGAATCATTATTAAGCTAATTTTGTATCAGATTGTTCGCCTAACTGAGTTTGTATCAAGTCACAAGTCGATCCTGGACAAATTCGAGTTAAGACAAACAAGAGTCATTCTTGGTTTACTGTTTGACCTCGGAACATCAGTTCAAGATTGTGAAAAATGCACGATTACACTACCGAGTATATCCTAGTACTTGTATAGTATAGTACTATAGTGATAGTTTTATATAAATAAGTACAGAGTAGTTACTAGTGTAAGCTAAAGATACTAAATTTACAAAAGCATCGAGATTCAAATCACCTAGGGTTCTAGGAAACACATGCGAGTATCCAACTATCAATGCATAGGAAAACGTAGCGTTGACTCTAACCCATAAACGTAGCATTGATGTCTTTTTTTGTCATTTTACAAAGCAGTTAAATAATCAAAACTGCTAATTACCAAACAATACAAAAACAATCTACTAATTAAATCTACTAATCAAAACTGTCAATTGATTCTGTTAGTCAAATCAGCTTTCTTAATCTGCTTCTGCCAATATTAATCCGCTGTTTACCAAATAGGGTCATATTTTAATATGCTCCCGCAATCGAATGGATAGCAGAGCGAATATTAAAACTGGACCGGAAATCATCGAACAAACCCTTTGGAAGCACTTTACTGATTATGTTTTAATACCGATAGGATGAAGGAACGTGCAAGACCTTATTTGACCAAGAGTGACTTTTTCAGATACAAAATGTATATTCATCTCTATCTGTTTAGTACGTTAATGGTTGAATGGATTCCCAGCAAAATATACCACACTCAGTAAATAATTGTCGCTTTAGTTAACAAGCAATGTAGTTCGAGAAGAAGGTTACAGAGCCAGCAGATTTCTATGGCGAAATAGTACTACCACGATATTTGCCGAAGCAAGATACGGTAGGTGTGGCCGTTTAGAGGACCAAGAGATAAGGTTGTTACATGAGTAATATTGGCCCATGAGTAACGGGGCATGAAATGGACTTAAGACAAAACCGGCCTCCTTATAAAAAAAGATCCGGATTAATCACAGGCGGACAACCCGTGATCAATTAGCTTAAAACCCAAATCAAAAAAAATAAAACCCTAAGTCCGGTGCAGACTTCATAGTTCATATCATAAACCCTAGAAAATTCCAACACAACTTTGAATCGATTAGCTCCCCAGAATCACCCTAACGATTACTGGTATGAATTCATCACCTTCATCCTCTCTTCTCTTCTATTTCAATTTCAGTTTCAATTGATTTAGTTCGTGTTTATCTTCAATCGTAATTATCCTGATGATGCAGTAAATGTTTATATATTCATGTTCGATTTCTTGAAATTATTGTTATAACTTTTGAAATTAGTGCTTATTGCTTGATTCATTTGCGGAATTAGGGTTTTAGTTTGGTTCGATCAATTTCCAGAGGCTATCTTTGAAACACAAATTAGGGGAGAAAGGTTAAAATTTTAACTCAAAACCTAAATTTATGTTATTGGGCTCTTAGTTCTGCTACTGGGTTTCATTTGTTGATGTGCAATTAGATTTTCATTTGTTTAGCTAACTGGCACATACAAGAATATAAATGGTAATCAATTGAGTGGTATCGTAGCGGTATTTGTATTGTTTGTGTTTGTTGAGTTGATTTGAGTTGAGCTGGGTTGATTAATTTCTGGGAACGTGCGTAATTTGATTGAGTTGCTGTAGGTGGAAGATTTAATCTGATAGAACAATGAGAATAGAGAAGTGTTGGTTTTGTTCTTCTTCCATATACCCTGGTCACGGTATTCAGTTTGTTCGAAATGATGCCAAGGTACGTTTAATCGCTGAAAATCACTACAAAGTACAATAAGATTGTTGTAGAGAAGGTGTCCTGGTTAAAGAACTATGTTTTGTAAAGTGTGGGTTTTAGCTCGAGTTTGTATACCCAATGTGCTATAATTGATGGATAAGAAACTATGTCATATTAGAGATCCGTCTTGCGTTTATTTGTAGTTGTAGTTGGAGTAGCCAACAGTTTAACACCCTGATGACAAAACTAATGTCAACTGATGTGGTCTCTAGTCGGATTTGATCAATTGTGAGCACTGATTAATCTGTAAGGTGTGCAAATGGAGTAATCAATCTAAAGAATAGTTTCGTGTGTGACACTTACCTACATATCAACGGATAATCACATTTGGTTTGATTTTCCAATTTTTTTGTTGTCTGAGATTTCTCTGTTTTGGTTACTTATTCCTTACTCAGTACTTGCACTTTTATTCCTGTGTTGAGAGGCGATATGTACAACTTGAGTATAGGTAGTAGTTGTGTGTGTGAATTGAGTAGGAGGAATTAAAGGCATTTGTGCCGCAATTGTTGAGTCCTGGTTGGCGTATGATTTGATCTATAAAGATCTCACAGTTCATGGCTCTCCTCTTTTGGAGGAAAGTGTCTTAATGTAGATTTTTGATACCATATTGTAATCTCGTATGTTATCAGAGTTGAGTCGGGACAGTGTTGAACTTATTAACAGTCTCATCTCATTTAATACATCTTTTGTAAATGAGTTCTCTGAGTATTTCAGGATGCTACAGCCTACTGCCTACATGTCCATATCTTTTCTTCAATCTGCCTTTTGTACTCTTGTCACCCTGTCAACTTCTCATCAGGAATGCTCAATCTTCTCTTGCGTCCTTCTGCAGATATTTAGATTTTGTAGATCAAAATGTCACAAAAATTTCAAAATGAAGAGGAATCCTCGTAAGGTGAAATGGACAAAGGCTTACAGAAGGCTTCATGGAAAAGATATGACCCAGGTAATCCCTTCTTGAAACAAAATTACACTGTAATTACCTATAAATTACTCGGATTTCTTTTCCTTTCATAGTTGACTAGTTGTATATAATCATGCCTAAAGACATTAACCCTCTAATGCTGCAACTCGGTATTTCATTGATCCCGTAGGACTCTACCTTTGAGTTTGAGAGGAAGCGAAACAGGCCGGAGAGGTATGACAGAAATAAGTCGGATGATGTATTGAAGGCTATTAAGGTTATCGACAAGGTTCGGAGTGCTAGATCAAATAAACATATTCAGAAAAGGTTTGTCTCCATCATTTTGATGTCTGTGCTGGCCTAAAATTCAATGTTCAACTTATTACTACTACGAGTATTATTCTATGATATACTAGGGAGTAATCAATTTTGATTTGGGGATTTACAGGCTTGACAAGGGCAAAGGAAATGCACGGAAGCAGGATGTAAATGAATTGAACCAAAGTATCGACATGATACAGGCTCCAGATGGAATTTTGAAGAACCTTGATAAAAAGATCACCATCCGCTCACAGACACAGTCAGAAGAAAATCGAGCCATGGAAGAGTAATTTTGCAACTGGAATCTTGTTTCAAAATTAGATATGATCCCCCCACCCTACTTTTGTTACAACCCCCCTTTCATGAAATTAGGCTACAAGAAAACCTGTTTTGCTATGATATAACCTATGGTTTTGTTAATTCCAGATTTTATTTTGTTTAACCTTTCTTTGACTCTTCCGTTCTCTATCTACTCCCTGGTTTGTAACATTTGTCCATCAAGTTTCTCTGTTAATCGGCTTCTTATGTCTAAATTGAGAGACCTTTCGGACTCACTGGTTTGCGCCCTCTTCGCTCTTTTTTTTCCTTTTAATCTCTTAAATTGTATGGGGGTAGATGCCGAGTTCAGGTTTTGCGTAACTACTCAAAGTACTCCCTGCATTCCACTGTAATGTTCTTATTTTGATGGAAGAACGCACGCAAAACACTCTTTTGAAAGATTAAACTTAAGAAACAAAAACTCATTAAACCATTTTACGGTTAGAAACAGTATCGGATTATCTACTCCGTATTTACTACCTAGGATATAGTGACGTTATTGTCATTTCATTACTTGAAATTATTGTCTCAGTTTTGCCTGAAACGAACTCTCTCGGCACAACAGTCCTTTCAGCGTAGAAGCCGGGTTCTTTAGGTTCAGGCAAGTCACAATCACTACTTAGCATGACAGTAACTTCTGGCATGCTCGGCCTCTCTTCTGGATGTTGCTGAACACATAACAGTCCGATGTTAATTGCTCTCTGCATTTCGGACGCGTACGATGCATTCCATATTAGTGGATCGACTGCATCAAATGCTTCACCTTCTTTAAAAAGCATCCATGTCTGAAGAAACAAAAAACAAAGAAACAAGTAGTTAGATGTGTGGCTTGCCCGTAGATTGTATATCAAACGTATTATGGCAGATTTCGGAGGAGTGGTCTTACATGTCCGAGAAGGTTGTGAAGGTGGTCTTGATGGTTGAATCCTCTATTTCTTTGGCCGCTAACAATCTCAAGTACCAAAACTCCAAAGCTGTAGACATCGGACTTCACTGAGAATAGCCCATCAATAGCATACTCTGGAGGCATGTACCCGCTACAGATTTCGAACAAAAAATCAGGCTGTAGTCCATAGAGAAGGAGTCATAAAAAAACGTGACATGAACGAGGATATATACGAGATGAAAGTATTACTATGTTCCTACTACTCGCTCTGTCCTTGCCTCGTCTTCTACCCCATCAAATATTCTAGCCAACCCAAAATCTGAAATCTTGGGGTTCATTTCTGAATCAAGCAAGACCTTGCTGGCTTTGAGATCTCGGTGAACAATTCTCAATCTAGAATCTTGATGAAGATAAACAAGTCCTCGAGCTATTCCCTTAATGATGTCTAGGCGCTTCGGCCAGTCCAGTAATTCTCTGCCTGATTGATCTGCATTTTTAAGGGAATAATGAGAATCGACTGCGAATTAAAAGAAAACTGAAGAGATGAATTCTGAGATGATGTATACCAAAGATAAAGTAGTTCAGGCTCTTGTTGGGCATGAACTCATATATCAGCATTCGTTCGTCTGCTTCAACGCAAGATCCAATAAGCTTGACAAGGTTCCTGTGCTGAAGCTTTGCAATAGAAAAAACCTCGTTCTTGAATTCCTCCAGCCCTTGTCTTGAATCCATTGAAAGCCTTTTCACAGCGATTTCTTGGCCATCACTCAGTACACCCTGCAAATTTTTAGCAGGCAATATGAGCAAAACAACAACCTTTTCCGTAACTGTGACAGTTCGTAAAATGCATACCTTGTAGACAGGTCCGAAGCCACCTTGTCCGAGCTTGTTTTGATGCGAGAAATAATTGGTAGCTTTGGCTATCACACTGAAGGCATATACTGGCACCTTGGACTCTCCTTTTCTGCTGGTACTGACACTGAATTTCCCTCCTATAAGTTAAAAGCATTGAATTGTTGAGGTCAGAAGAAAAAGCTTCGAGCATCTGGAATTTTCAGACAGAATACATTACACGAATACAAGATTAAAACGTCAAATTTTCCAGTCTCGAAAACCTTCTCTCTTCAGCTTCCGTCTTCTCCTCTTCCATTTAATCGTGGCTAATCCTCCACAAAGCAATAACACGGTTACTAAAGTGACGCTAACTGCAATCCGAACCCTCCTTTTCCTGTCACCTAAATTATAAAGCTGAAATAAGAATATTGAAGTTCAAGAACAGGAAGTGTAAGAAAAATCTTTACTGGATTGACTGTAAATTACTGAAAATGCATCACAAAGTTCAAGAAGAGGTTATTACCTGGATCAGAAGATGCCACCCTCAAGTAAAGATCCTGTCCAGATCCGGAGACGACTTTAACATCAATGAGAGCATCGAACCACAACAAACACCCAACTCCACCCGCTGTAACATCTAAATTAGCATAAGCCAGACAGGAGAAGTTATGCAGGCATTTCTGATAACAATCATAAAGGGTCATGCTTGTATTATACCACGCGTTTCTTGTGTCGGGAACTTTAACATGAGACATCTTCGAAAACCCATTATGAATGCTACAATTCAATGCTTCACTACGAACACACCGCCAGCCCAATACCCGGCATTCCAATCTTTTGGCGCTTTTGGCACAAACCCTTTGATGCACTGACACTGAGGCGAATCTGCAAGATTACAGGTTGCATATGCACCACAGATCCCATACGTGTCGCACCTGTCATTTGGTTTTGTATAAAGGGTGGACCATCCTTGGGTGAGAGTACTCCATTCAACGCGCTGCAGCGTTCCATACGGGTACAAACATCTAACAGTTATGACCGAGGTGCTGACAGGCTCGTAGCAGTAGTACACCTCCGTATCATTGAAAACAAACTGGTATGTTTCCGGAAGTGCGTCTGGTAATTGAGCAGTTCCTGAAAACCATATCCCATTCCATGGGCCTTCTCTAAACTGTACAACATTATGTTTATACAGGAAAGGTTGCGGATATCCATGGGGATCAATTCGATAGGTATAAATGCCAGGAGAAGGATCATCACTACTCTTCCATGAAGTTAAAAACCTCTCAAACCCTGTGACAAGGTCTTTACCCAACTTCATTCCCGGTAACAACGTATTACATGGGAAATCAAAACTCTGCCACAAGAAACTCTCAAGGTTTTCATCATTCTCATCTCGAACAACAAGGTTTCCCGAGTCCAAAAGTTGTGCAATTGGTTTTTGTACTGATTTTGATGAATTTGTAGACCAAAGGATACCCCTTTTTCCATTGACAAGCGTAAGAACGGAGTTGCTGTCAATCTGAAGCACACCAGATGAATTGACAAGAAGCGGAATTTCTCGGTTTGCAACCCAAACAGGAGGACCTTGAGAGATATTAGTGAACCAAATTCCCACATACTTTCTTGAGCTACCTCCAGGACTGAAAAATCCGAGCTCAAATTTGCCACCTGAAGAAACTAATGTGTCTCCGTCATGGAGAGGTTGTGTTGGAGTAATTACGTCCACAGCCGTGGAGGTCACGAACATCATAGAAATCATCAGCAAACCGTATACAGGTGTGATCATCTTGCCTGAATAGCATCTACAGACCTTAAACAGATGTTAATTATATATATATATGTTTCGCAAACAACCAACTTCTTCAGTCATAGGGCGATGAATTTCAATGTTGAAAAGAATGTTGCAGTAGTTCATTTCAGACCATAACCAGTGGCTGTGCTTTGATCAATCTGTATGGAATATTCAACAGGGGGAACTAAGGCAAAAACTGTCAAGTATCAACCATGTTAGACTTTTATGAAATAAGGAAATGTTCCAAGTCTATACATTGTCTTCTCATACATTTAACACCATCATAGCAACCAGTATCTCGATTTCAACCCAATACTTTCGACATAAATAGTAACCTTGAAGTTGGGCGAGACAAAAATGAAGTTAATGAGACTGAACTACCGGAGTGAAAGTGAGATGAAAAGAACCATGGCCTGGCTTACATTAGGTAAGGGGCCGGGGTTAGATTTATGCAACCTTATTCCTGTGTACACGACACGTAGATCAACAAGGGAACTAAGTTAAGAGTGTAAGGCCAATTTCGAGAGCAGTATTTTTCCTCTATTTGCATCCTAATGTCAAACAACTGTACATTATCTTAAAGTCCTCCGTAGTCCCTGATCATCTAGGTAGCATTAGTACAGACACGGATATGGACACAGACACGGAAACAGGTATCTGACAATACCCGTGAAAAACCATTAGAAAATGTGTAGAAATTAAAATCATATTGCACCTCACAAAATGACAACCATCACAGTGTCCTTCCCACTCCCCCAATTGAAAACCCTAATTTATTCCCCCTTTAATCCAATCCCAATCAATTGCCCCTCTAAATTAAAACCTAATCTTCAATTAAAAACCATATCCCCATTTCCCAGGTTAACTAGGTTGCACTCTTCTTCATCTTCTAGGAATTCGTTGGGTGATGAAGGCAGCTCAGATAGTACTGGTAGTGTTGAAATTCTTAGGGTTCCTGATCACTGGTTCCAACCTTCCACAGCCTTGCAGGTTGCTTTACTCTCTACTCTCTATTTTCGATTCACAATTCTACTCCATATCCGTCGTCGTAAATCTGTGACGAGTCAAGTATATAGATAACACAAAATCACAATGCTTGTGGAATAGTGACGGATATGCTCGTCAAAAACAAGAATTTGTGTTCCGTATAATATGTACTATTTCCTCTCAGTTTTCAATGCAGTGTATTTCAACTAGACAATGTTGGGCTTCTTACCAGCTTTTCTTTGTTTGGGATAAAGAAAATGAAGTGAGAGAGAGACTAAAGTTGCATTTCTTGAATTTGATGCTTCATTCTCGATCATTTGTTTACCTTTTAGTGTCTGTGACGTGTATTTTAATCGAAGGGAAACAAATGATTTGGACGAGGGGAATATTAGGTTCCGTTTCCTGTATCTGTATATAAAGTTAAGGAAAAGAGAGATAAAGAAAAACCGTCATTCAGATTGATGCTCAACCAGCCTTGATCCGAAAAGAATCGGGGTCGGCTAATTATGGTCAGCCCATGACAAGAAGTAAGAATCGAGAGTTCTTAGTTGAGCACCCCACGGCCCCACCCCACTCAGCCCCTTGAATCATCGCCCATGTTCACTAGCAGTGCACTCTACTGTCTTATGTCTGTATGCATAAGTTTTGTGTCGCGTGATTCTTGTAATATGTTTCCCTTTGCTTTGTTTAGGTAGGTTGAGATATACTTTGTAGCATTTTACGTCGTGATCTTTCCGCCTGTTGTTTTTGTATCTTGAGTGTATTCCGCGTATACCCATTGTAATACAAAGTCTCACTTAGAGTTTAGCTATTACTCCGTACTTCATTCCATTCAATTATATACTCCTTCAATTCATTTCATTTCCATATGTTTATTGAATGTGTGAGAAGTGTTTCAATCAAACGTATGAAAATGAAATGAATAGAGAAATTACATTTTTTTCAGAATCCCCTCACTTGTTTTGTAAAATGTCTTCATTTGATTGGAGTGGAGAATTGGAGACCGTATATATTAAGCAAAGTAGCAAATAGTTACCGTCTAAAGGTTAACAAGAGGGTAACTTAAGTAGCAGCAGGGATCTAAGTGTCATACTCCCTCCACTCCAGTACTTTCTTCCCATATACTTTTTCACGGTCTTCCAGAAGATAATTTGATTGTGTTTTAACTTAGCTATATATTACAATATTGTCTATGGGCTACATAGCCCATTTGCATACAACCTATATGTGGCTTCAATGTAGGAGATAGTGTACATGAGACCCGTGAGGGCCGTGACCTCACCAAAGGCGGTCGGCCAGCCTTTAGCTTGAGCATGAGCATAAATACTTGTTCTTTTTTTTGCTTAATTTTGCATGCTTTTCCAATCGTCTAGCATATGTGTTGAAACTTGAAAGTATGCCTTGTTCTAGTTTCTCATCAACTAAGATGCCCCGTGTTGTAAGATATGAGAATTCATTTCATTGGTTATCAGGAGTCAGAGTGGCTGAGGGTGGCTCTGCAGAAATGGTTAGATGAGGAATACTGTCCCGAACCCACAAATGTTGACATCAGCAGGGTTGCTGCTCAGTCTTATTACCACTCATTAGTACAAAAGACGGCTGATTTGAGTGACATTCTATTGAGAATGATCTCACAACTCCAGTTATTATCATATCAGGAAAGCTTTCATGGGCCCTTCTCTTCAGCAAATGCTGCTATTGCTCTTATTGCACAAAAACTGGACCAACTTTAGCTTCATTTTCAACCGTGATTTCTACTTATGTGACTATGTTGTACTGTTGCTTCAGTGTAATTCGAATATTTGATCAATATATCAGTAATACACCAGTGAAAAAAACAAAAGAGGATTATGAATCTCTGTTTTACTGTTGCTTCAGTGTAATTCGATGGATGGTCAAAGGTATGAGAATGTTTTGTTTGAACTTGGAACATTTCCTTATTTCAGAAAAGTCTAAGATGGCTTACAGTTTTACAAGTGTTTGGTTAATCAGCACCCACAGATAGTCAGCTATATTATGCTGACCTTTCCAGCCACATTGAAGATTCGACGTCGATTGTGGTCTTAATATGATTGAAGTAGTTGATGAAGACAGACTTTGTCATGCCTTCCTTGACCTCTTTATGTGGGTCTAAGACTCTGTGTTGACAAACATATTTAATTAGCTGGTTAAATTCCTTGTATGTTGCGTAACACAATCCATTTGCTGCATATTTTCTTGAAACTCTATGCTCTTGAGCTTCTGTAGTTGGAAAAAGACGAAACAAATCATATTTCGGCTTTTGAATTTGTTGACTGGGAAATGCGAGTATGGATTGCAGTTATCATCACTTTATCAATCATGGCATTTCTTTGTGGATGCATAGCTTTGATTAGATGGAAGAGACGAAGACAGACGCTTAAAAGAGAAGGTATGGCCCTCTATCATTTAATGTCGCACTGCTTTGGAGATTGAAAATTACCTCTTTTATCTTGTGCCGGGGTTATACCCCCGAGCACTTAGATCAACAGAGGTCTCAGTTCGAGCCTGGGGAAAAACTCACAAGCTTTTCCGTCCATGAGGTCCTACACCGGATGTTTTACACCCAAAAAAGTGTACCTTGTTATGTATGGTATCTAGTGGGTGGGGTCTTTTTCAGGTTTGGGTTGTGCCATGCCGTTTTCAGGTCGGTTAGTTTCAACGCTCTTTGTAGTCGGGTTAGCTAAGGTCGATTCGAGTTATGACTCATGATCAGATCTTGAGTTCGGGCATCCGGTCGAGTAGTTGAGTCAGGTTTGTCAGGTTTGTATTCCAATATTTCCAGATATTGAAGAAAGATTCATCAGTAACTGCAGAAAAGGAAAGTGGGAGTGGCCAATATATACCTTGAGTGTGATAGCTCAGGCTACCGATTATTTCTCACATCAAAACAAGCTCGGAGAGGGTGGCTATGGACCTGTCTACAAGGTGTGCATTTTACGAAATTTCACAAAGTACTCTGTATGCATGTCTTATCTGGAGACATCACTTTAAGTTAGCAGTTGTAGATTCGATCATACGCCTGCCTGCTAACAATCTGTAGGGTGTACTGAGTGATGGACAAGAAATAGCAGTGAAAAGGCTTTCAAAGAATTCAAGACAGGGACTGGAGGAATTCAAGAACGAAGTTTTATCTATCTCAAAACTTCAGCACAGGAACCTCGTAAAGCTTGTTGGATCTTGCATCGAGGCAGATGAACGAATGCTGATCTATGAGTACTTGCCCCACAAGAGCCTGGACTACTTTATATTTAGTATGCCTCACTATATTCATCTCTTTAATTATTTCTGTGGTTAGCTGAAAGGTGCATTATTATTACTTTGTAAGTTTGAATCAGACCTTTGTATATCTACTTAACGTGAGCAGATCAATCAAGCAGTGACCCATTACTGGATTGGCCGAAACGCTTAGACATAATCAAGGGGATAGCCGGTGGACTTGTTTATCTTCATCAAGATTCGATGTTAAAAATGATTCACCGAGATCTCAAGGCCACCAATATCTTGCTCGATTCTGAAATGAACCCCAAAATTTCAGATTTTGGGTTGGCTAAAACATTTGATGGGGTAGAAGACAAGGCAAGGACAATGCGAGTCGTAGGAACATAGTAATAATACTCCCTATACTTTCATCTCTTTTTTGACACAACAATAAGTTCCTAGCTCATTTTTGTACGGCCTAATGTTTTCTTCGTTATCTGTATGTAGTGGTTATATGCCTCCGGAGTATACTATGGATGGGGTATTCTCAGTGAAGTCCGATGTCTACAGCTTTGGAGTTTTGGTACTTGAAATCATTAGCGGCCAAAGAAATAGTGAATTTAACCATCAAGACCACCATCACAGCCTTCTCTGACGTGTAAGACCACTCGAAACACAGTCTTCCTTTTGATACAAATACTAGAATCTGACTGCTGTTTTTTTTTTTTTTTTGTTTTGCTCAGACATGGATACTTTTCAAAGAAGGCGAAGTGGTGGATGTGGTCGATCCATTAATAAGGAATGCACGCTATGTATCCGAAATGCAGAGAGCAGTTGCGGTTGGACTGCTATGTGTTCAGCAAGATCCGGAAGAGAGGCCAAGCATGCCACAAGTTACTGTCATGCTAACCAGTGATTGTGAATTGCCCGAACCTAAACACCCCGGGTTTTACATTCCAAGAGACTTAAGTTCAAGCAAAACTGAGACAGTGAGCTCAAATAATGAAATGACTGTAACATCACTATATCCTAGGTAGGTTTTTTTTTTTGGTTCAACAAAGAGCGCACTTAGTCGCATTATAATATAGGGGAGGGGAGGGGGATTCGAACCTGAGACCTATTGTCCCAGAGCATCTAACCTTAATCACTAGGCTAAGATATCCTAGATAGGTAGTCCATGCATAATCATCACATTATTGGACGATTTTGATGTTGATTGAGTTTAAACTTACGTCATGACTCGATCACGAGTTAACGTACGTGTCAGATATTATTCATTAAGACTGATTAAGACAAAACATACTTCCCAACAAAGTTTTTTTTTTTTTTTTTTTTTTTTTTTATCAAAATGACTAATATTTGACGATGGTAATAATATGTTATATTTCCATCTCGAACAAGAATTTACATGTTAAAAGTTGGTGCTAACAATTTTCAACTTTTCGTAATTTTGTGACTCGATCATTTTATAAAAGGTCATCAGGGATTTAGTAATTAGTATTCGTATTGTCTATGAGATTATGATGAAGAGGGAAAAGCTAGCTAGTTTTCTTGACTTTATAATCTTACATTCTTACCTACTGCACAACTTAATTTAGTACCACAAAAATTCTTGTTGAAGATGATGGTTATATCCGTCATAAATGTAAGATGAGTCAGGTATCATATTATATGTATAAATAAGACACGTATTTTGTTAGTATCAAGACAATATATTTTGTCTTTTTTATGATATTTGACATGTTATAACTTTGTGATGGTTTAACCAGTCACAGTGGAGCAGTAAACATAGACTAGTAGGTAAATAGCGCTAGGTGTAGAGGATTTTGGTACTGTAGTAGGTACGATGAGTAATTGGGAATATGACTTCAGACTTGAGTATGAGACCTTTGAGGCTTATTATTTGACCACCTACTCCCTATTTTTCAAATACTGGTGAAACATTTTTTCCTTGACAGTTGATACATTAAATTTATACTCGTACTAGCTAGGTAAACTGACTTATTAGTTATATAAAAAAAAGTAAATTAATTTAGTTTAAGATATGAATTATCCCTGTTATTGTAACTATTACTCGTATTACTCCTAATTAACCAAAACGAAAAGAAAATAGGATTATCATGAATTTCACTCCAATAAATTTATCGTGATGAGGGTTACTATTTACAAAATTTTAATAAAAAGATATAAGAGCAGTATGTAATAAAAGGATATTGAGTTATGGAATAGACTTATCTACAAATACAAATAGTCGTACTCAATGATAAATGAGTAGGTCTCCTGTGAGACGGTCTCTCATTAACTTTACTGAGAGACTAAGTAGAAATGGGAGTAACAGTGATACCAAACCTAATAGAAGTAGTACGATTAAAATAAAAGAGTATACAAATATAAAGAGGGTACATTTCTTATAAAAATAGGTACAAAACAAAGTTGTTATTTATGTTAGAAATAATGCAAAGACAATGGATTGATCATTGTTGCATTGTAAGGGTATCTCCCATTAAGTAGCACATTGACACCAATATTCATGATGGTTATGAATATCATTATCTTTATAGTAATGACAATTCATTACCATCATGAATAGCCTTGGATACCCTTTGATATTAGTCTCATACTCTCATGTGGTTTTATATAAGGTGATATAAGAGAATGAGAATGGGGATGAGACATACATCAAATACTTCCTCATCCAAATATCTTGATAAATTCTGAGTATACCATCGAGTTCCAACTCCTAATGGTTGAGTACACAATCTTTTTGGAGTGTTGTGTGACCTTGGGGGACGACGCCCATTCCGATTTGTACCGTAGTCGGGGCGATTTCGTTTCTCATTCAGTGACCTTCATACCACGACACAACAACGTATATTTACTAGTTATATATCGCCCCTATAGTGACCCTATATTTCCAACAATTTAAATGTACGAATAGAACATAAAGTGGTACTGAATAGTGGTCTCTCAATAAGTTATTGAGAGACCGTCTCTCTCAAGATTTTGTGATGATAAAATAAGCACGCACACTCGCGCACTATGAAGACATGTTTAAAAAAAGTGAGTTAATTTGCAAACATGATTAACAAATATGAAGTAAAAGGCTACGAAAACAACATATATATGATTAAATATGAGAAGAAGAAAAAAACAATCTCTCAATAATTTAATAAAAGTCAGTTTATTACTCCAATATTTGGGTTTTTGAATCATGCATATCACAAATATACTTTTACTATGTCTAAATAAGCTAAGAACTACTTTAGAGTTATTAATTATGCAAGACAATTTCATATCGTGAAACAATCACTTCATATAAAGAAAACCGCTCATTTATCAATATATAAACATGTATTTTTATATAGAAATGGACCAATTCACGTGTGAAACAACCTTAACCCAGTCATTTGGCTAAATAAATACTCTTACTAGCTTCAACCATGCATATCCAAAACTAGAAAATAGGATTATACCACCAGTTATATGTTCAACCAATCCCAAAATTGTTGAACTGTATACTTGTTGAGCTTATACAAGTTTTCGAGCTTAATTGTAAGCTTTTGAGCAAAACATTTACATTATTTAACTTGACAAATTTAAACTAAAACTCAGTAAATTTATATCAAAACTCAAAAAAAATTGTAATACGAATAAAACACAAAATCATAAAAATAATCGTACATACAATTATATACAACGGTTTGTATAATATACTCTGTCAAAAACATAACCGGTGAGCTAACAAGGTAACTAAAATCAAGTCATAAAAGACTTCCATGTATACACATACATCCACACCTAATAGCTTCCACAATTTCATGAACTCGTATACGTTATTTATTTATTTCTAATGGAAATTGGACACCATTTTGACCTTAGATTACGGAAATTAATTAGAAATTAATTAAAAGCAAAGATAAAGTACCTAATTTGTTTTTTTTGGTTCAACGCGTACACTTAATCGCATTACAATATAAAGGAGGAGAGATTCGAACCTGAGACCTATAATCCACGGTACTAGTCTCAACCACTAAGATATATTCGGTATAAAGTACCTAATTTGTGACTTCAGTATCTACTTCCCTATAAAGTAGTATAAATATAGGGTTGATATACTTAATCAAACACCTACACCTACCCATTAACTAACTATAAATATAGGATATATATACTCCTACAATTTAATTTCACTTGGGAGGATCAATATATAGTATTCTTAGTAGTAGTAAATAAATTATTAGTAATAATGTTGGGTGATCATCTAAGGGCAGTTTTATTAGTTTTATGGTCACTTGTAATAACAACAATGGTGTTGCAAATTGGGAGTAGCCATGCAACTCGTGTTCTTCACAACAATGGGTCACCATCCCTAAATGTTACTCTTCCTCAAAATGCTCTTGCTCTTGCTCTTGCTTCCACACCACAAATGGGGTATGATTTTGATTTCGAATTTAATTCATCGTTACAATAATGTATCCAGTTTAATTGTTTATTAATCGTTTTTTTTAATATACGCATAATTATATACAAGTATAAAGAAACTTACAACAAACGTTCACTTGTGTGATCAGGTGGAATAGTTGGAACCATTTTGGTTGTGATATTAATGAGCAAGTGATAAGACAAACGGGTACTTTCGATTTTCTTTGAATTCATTTCTGGCGTAGTCTCGATGTCACTCTCTCACGTTGATGAGATAACGTCTTCTCATTTTCCGAATTAACTCTTATTGTACTTCATTCATGTAGCGGATGCGATGGTGGGCAGAGGGCTAGCAAACCTTGGATACAAGTACATTAACATAGGTGCATATATACATCTTACTAAGTATTTTAATAACAGTACACCTTGTATGGTAGACGGTCTCACGTCTCGATCAAAAGCTCTCATTCATAAAAAGATAATTCATTTATTATTATTAATAAACAAATATGAGTTTTTTTTAATATAAAGGGATCTTTGTACGATGTGAGACCGTTTTCATGCAAAAATTACTTTAGTAAATAAAATGAAAAGCTAAGCTAATTAAGTTGAGTTGTGATGGTTACTTGAGACAGACGATTGCTGGGCAGAATTTAACAGAGATTCTCAGGTGCGTGCGTGCGTGTGTTTAGAATATACGTACTCCATTATTTTATTTTAAAATACTTGATACGGAGTATTTTAAAATTTTCTATTTGGCGTTTTACCATTGTTGATGTATTAGTTCTTCCATCTCGGTCATTTATTTGTTGATGTTGTAGGGGAATTTGGTGCCTAAGGCTTCAACATTTCCATCAGGAATTAAAGCATTAGCAGATTATGTTCATAGCAAAGGACTCAAGCTTGGAATTTACTCAGATGCTGGGTATATTATTATCTCCCATCCATATAATTTCCTTGTATCTCGTATTTCATAACTTTAATTTGGTGAAACGGTTCACTTTTGTAAAAAGACAATTCATTTATTATTATTAACAAATAAATGACCATTTTTATACAACAGACTGCGTAACTATTGGTCATATATATTTTTTTGTATGTAGAGTTCGAACATGCACCAAGTTAATGCCAGGATCACTTGACCATGAAGATCAGGATGCAAAGACTTTTGCTTCATGGGTAAATTAAATACGCTCACTCTTTTTTTACTTTATTACTCCCGAATTAAAATACAGACGTAGTACAATAATAATTTTGTAAATATGAATGAACAGGGTATTGATTACTTGAAGTATGACAACTGTGAAAACAAGGGTATAAGCCCAAGAGAAAGGTACTATTCATTCACTCTTTACGGTCAAGTACTACATTTATTTTCGATATTGAGTGATATATCATGAATGCGTCTTTTGAGATACGGTTTTACATTTGTTTTTACAGGTACTCTAAAATGAGTGCGGCCTTAAAGAACAGTGGTAGGGAGATCTTCTTCTCCATGTGTGAATGGTAAGTTTGGATGAGTAAAATGTGAAAGGAAATAAAATGTGTGGAATAAATAAGATACCAACTACTTTAATTTCTTAATTACTCCCCTATATTGGTTCACCTATTTTATTTATCAGTAACATTATGATACACTTGTCAATTGTTATATGTCAGAGAGAGGAGACTTGTTATATAATACTCCCTCCATCCGTATCTATATGTTCGTCCACTTTATTTAATATATGAGTGGAGAATTATATTGAAAGTGGACGAACATATAGATATGGAGGGAGTAATAATTAAACAATTCGAGAATATCCGTCATAATTTTATGATGGGTCAAATAATAATCTTCACTTAAGGTAGATAAAGGCCAGACAATTAAATTGTCACTTCCTAGAATTGCCTTTATTTCACCATATGCATTATTTGACCGTCATCATATATCCGTCGCAAGGAATACTTACTTCGATAAAGTAAGTAATACTCCGTACTATGCAATATGAGAGTTAGGGTGTAGTCATATTTCATTTGTTATTCACATAGACGACACAATGTGGATAAAAGAATGAAGTTGTTGATGAATGATGAGCAGGGGACGAGAAGATCCAGCAACATGGGCGAGAGGTATTGGGAACAGTTGGAGAACAACCGATGATATTGTAGATAATTGGAATAGGTAGTATTTAACTTCATTTAACATTTATCCATTTTTCCACCTATCTATTGCTACATTTTACCTACAATAGATATTGTCGAAAATATCTTAATTCGGTGGCTAAGATATGGGTATTCTAAACAATGGATTAACAAGTAGAATAACATGGTACACCTAATATACTTAAGAAACTTATCGTTATGACATAAGGAGTACTCCGTCAAATTCTTTGAAAAAGCACACTTTGAATAAAATATATACCACCCATTTGAATAAAAAGGTATGTTTTTTCGGTGAATGAGAGGGGGTAGTACTATATTATAGCTTATTTCTTCTTATTTTAAGTAAATGACAATACTTGATGTTAGTTTGATTATGGGAAACAATGTTATGATGATGCAGGATGGTGACTATAGCCGATGAAAATGACAGATGGGCCCCGGCCGCTGGTGCCGGAGGATGGAACGGTACTGATGACAAATTTATCTCCTTCAATTTTAAATAAATTGTCTTACTCTTATAATTAGTCGAGACATATTAAAAATTCGAAAATATTTGAGATAATTGTTCTTGACTTCTCATATTTAACATCTCGTAATAGTCGACGTGAAATTTGATTATTTCCTACTTTAGTAGTACTTAATTCCTACTCCATTATTTTGTTTTTAGACATAAGTTAATTGGTGAACAACATAATATAATGAATACTTGGCTTGAAAGTTGAAACATGAACTATATATGTGATGAACAGATCCAGATATGCTTGAAGTAGGGAATGGAGGAATGACAACAGCCGAATATCGTTCTCACTTCAGCATATGGGCATTAGTCAAAGTAAGTATCAGAGCTATTAGTGACCGAATGTCAACTCACAAGTGAAATTTCAGCACACATGATACACGAGATCATGTGTGTTGAGACAGACACATGGCCAAATGTGTTAGTTGCTAACACAATAATATAATCCATTTGATGCATATATATATGCAGGCTCCATTGTTGATCGGTTGCGATATACGCTCAATGAACGAAGAAACCTTAGAAATACTAAGCAACAGCGAGGTCATTTCAGTCAACCAAGGTAAATAAATTAATTAGAGGGAGATACAATCATACAAATACATGCACCTAGCTACAATACAAATTCTTATTTGGGACGGAATTATCTGTCACTTTCTTGTAACGTGTCAAATACGACCCATTTACATAGAAAATGACAAAACACTACAAAAACAATGAATTATTTTTTCTAATGGAAAGTATTTGACACGTTATAACTAAGTGACGGATATCTCCGTTACAAGGAGACTAGCCGCTATAGAAGATTGTTAAGTGTTTCTAACATCTTTTACATATTTTTACTCACTAGATGGAATAGGAATGCAAGGGAGGAAGATGAAGAAAAATGGCGACCTTGAGGTAATAATATTGACGGATTACAGTTGAATTTCATATCACGAATATCACATCTCATAATTTTACCAATCGAATTGCAATATCACGAATATCACATCCAGTTATAGTCCAAAAAAAAATATAGGTGACAAATGGGTAAATTGTAAAAATATGTCAGGTATGGGCGGGTCCATTAGCAAATACAAAGGTGGCTGTTGTTTTATGGAACAAAGGTCCATCACCCGCAACTATTTCAGTTGACTTGAAGGATATATGGATACCACCAACGGTTACCGTCGATGTTCGAGACCTATGGCTGGTACGTTATTGAATTTCGAAAGCGTTTTTGTTGTTGTGGTGGTCGAACACTCGAACTTAATACGTGTAGGATGTAGCTAATAATGGGTTGGGTATATTTTGCAGCACCGGACGTTGTGGCCAGTGAAGGGTCAACTTTCTGCTCAAGTGAACCCGCATGACGTTAAAATGTTCATCTTGACACCAACTAAAGCACCCTAGCTGCCTAGCAGCCTTAGAACATTAGTGTTGTTGACAAAAGAAAAGGTTTAGTGTATCTTTGTAACGCCGTTGAGCTCAAATTATCGGATGAAATGGAAATTTTATTATAAAAATTACTCGTATTGGTTTATGAAATATCTCGTGTATACGAGAAAGCGTTAACTATTGTACCAAGTGATTATTTATTCATGTTCGTTCGGGTGAACCAAGACATACTCCGTAATTGACAAAGGTAGAATATATAATCAACATATGGAAATGGTGAAAAACATCAAGGAGTCGTTTGGTTCAAACAATTGGAATGGAATGGAACAGATTCTAAAACCAGCGAGTTACGGAGTTAGAACCCAATGCTTATCGATACTTGTTTGGTTGAATCCAGGAATAGATTGTAAAATGACTTTAGGGGGATGGAGTTGGAATCATGGGGAAATAGGTAGGATTGGGATTCCAAGGGATTATGGTGGAATTTGAACCCCTTGGGTTTCTAATTCCATTCCAAGAGTCATGAAACAAATACTAGAATGGATGGAATCTGTTCCATTCCAATCCAAAATCCCCAACCAAACACCCCTAAAATCGATAACTCCTGATGAGTCAGATATCAATGTATTTTACAACAGAATTCCATTTTCAGAAGATTCAGTTAACCAAAAGCAAGCTACTTTGATTCAGATTAGTTAACGCTTCCATATACTTATCCAACTATCCTCCCAAATCACTCCCCGTGTTCAGTTCCTCGACTCCAAGCATCTTGCATGTATGTGAAGGACCAGGCCTCCCTAGCTGACCAGGAACGTCTACAAAGATAGACTGATAGAGCTAGAAGAAGGAAAGAGAACAACCGGTTCAAGAAATAACCGAAACATCAACAAGATATAAATTTAATTGTTTGATACCCAAGCAATTATAAATCGAAATATAATACGGAGTATATAAGTATTACTCCGTATTAATTAATTTTATTAAGTTTTCGTTGATCCAACGGGCAGGCCGAGCTCCGACCCTAGATTAATAGCTCATTTCGGATTCAGGCCGAGGTTACGGATTGAAAAGGGGGTTATGACCCTAGTAGAACAGGTTGGACAGGACGGTTCGAGTTTTGATAGGTCTCCTCCTCACTAGATCCCTTCGGTCGCACACAAAAAAAGAAATTGAATTGATTAACATAAAACACCAGTCAGTCAGTCAGTCGGGTTGCACCATAGGCTTCAGGTCGGTTCGTCATTGCTCTATCTCTCAGCCTTCAATCTTCATCCCTTCCGCCATTCACCACATCAACTCTATTGTGGTGATCATTGCGTAACGTAAAAATCAATGGTCTCCATTGCAACAGCTCTTCGATTCTCATGCTCTAATTCCTTCCTTATTCAATCCCATTATCAGGTAATTTTTCAATGTCAATTTTCCCGCTCTTACATGTATGTTTCAATGTTGTAATAATATGTACTCCCTCGGTCTCGTTATATAAGAGTATTTTAATATAAGACAAACAAATGAACGAGACGGAGGTAGTATTGAAACAGCACTCTGTTTTCTCATACCTTCATGTACGTTTGAATGTAGCATCAACTCAGATACCTTAGGAGAGTGACGTTGTTTAAATTAACTACTGCTGCTGCAATTTGCAATGTCGAACTATCATATGGGAAATATAATCAGCAAGATAACAACTTTCGGCCGAATTATCAAACATATCAGTGGCTTTTAGAAGGGTGGATTAATTCCGGGTCTGGGTCGGTAATTGATTGTAAAAGGGTTCATGGGTTAGTGTTAAAATCGGGTTTTGTTGAGGAAGATGAATTGGGCAAGCGTATGGTTGAGTTTTATCTTGTTAATGGCGAGTTGTGGGATGCACGCAAACTGTTTGACGAAATGCTTGAGAGAGGTGTTCGTTTTTCCTCCCCTTTGTGGAGGAAGATGGTTTCAGTGTTTGCGGCCAAGGAATGTTCGATAGAAGCAGTGGGGTTTTTATCGCGGATGATGTGTGAAAATGTAGCCCCTAATGAGTTTACTTTTGCTGATATTTTGAGGGGGTTTGGCGGAAATGTTGGGGGAAAGGCCGATTTGAGATGTGTTGAGCAGATTCATGCAAAGGCTATTGTGTGTGGTCTCGGTGGGAGTCGTTTTGTGTGTAATCCTTTGATTGACTTGTACTCAAGAGGGGGAAAACTTGATTGTGCTAAATGTATTTTTGAGCATTTAGATGAGCGGGATAATGTGTCTTGGGTTGCTATGATGTCTGGGTTATCTCAGAATGGACTTGCCGAAGAATCTATTTCCTTGTTTTGTAATGAGATGCTTACACATGGTGTATTGCCAACTCCATATGCTCTGTCCAGTGTCTTGAGTGCCTGCAGTAAGACGGAGTTGTTTGGGCTCGGAAAAGAGCTTCATGGCCTTGTTTTTAAGTGGGGTTTCGCTTCCGAGGTTTTTGTGTGCAATGCTCTTCTGACACTATATTCTCGCGGACGAGATTTCAACTCTGCTAGTAGAGTGTTTGAGAAAATGAAGAGCAAGGATAGAATTTCCTATAACTCACTTATTTCAGGTCTTGCTCAGCAAGGTCTTGGTGATCAAGCTCTTCAGTTGCTCCAGAAAATGCAGCATGATTTTCTAAAACCTGACTGTGTTACTGTGGCAAGCCTTGTTAGTGCGTGTGTAGCAATTGGAGCTCTCGATAAGGGAAGACAACTTCATTCTTATGCTCTGAAATCAGGATTTTGTTCTGATATTCTTATTGAAGGTTCTCTACTTGACCTGTATGTGAAATGCTCTGACGTCCAAACTGCACATGAGTATTTCTTGACTACAAGAAGAGAAAATGTCGTCCTATGGAATGTAATGCTTGTAGCTTATGGACAAGTGGGTAGTATATCGAAAGCTAGCCGTATCTTTTCACAAATGCAGATTGAAGGTCTTGAACCTAATCAATACACCTATCCGAGCATCCTAAGAACCTGCACTTCAGTGGGAGCTACAGATCTGGGAGAACAAATCCATACCCAAGTGATTAAGACAGGTTTTCAGTCTAACGAGTATGTTTCCAGCGTGCTGATAGATATGTATTCAAAACATGGGTCATTAAAGAGTGCTGAAAAGATTTTTAGGAGGCTCTCTGAGAATGATGTAGTGTCTTGGACATCAATGATTGCTGGATATTTTCACCATGAAATGTATGTTGATGCTCTTAAACTTTTCGAAGAGATGTTATACTGCGGAACCCAGGCCGATAAAATTGGATTATCCTGTGCAATAAGTGCGTGTGCTGGCATACAAGCTCTCGACCAAGGTCGGCAGATTCATGCTCAATCTTGTGCTTTTGGTTACTCTGATGACCTGTCAATTGGTAATGCTCTTGTTAGTCTTTATTCTCGATGTGGTAGAGTTCAAGACGCTCAGCGGGCATTTAGGATTATTGATGTGAAGGACAGCATATCATGGAACACACTGATTTCGGGATTTACCCAAAGTGGGCACTCCGAAGATGCATTATGGGTATATACTGAGATGAATAAAGCTGGTTTTGAAGCCAATATGATTACTTATAGCTCCTCGATAAGTGCAGCTGCAAACATGGGAAATTTGAAACTGGGAGAGATGATACAAGCTCAGTTGTTCAAAACTGGGTACAACTTGGAGATCGAAGCTTCAAATGCCTTAATCACATTGTACTCAAAGTGTGGAAGAATCGATGTTGCTAAAAGAGTATTTTCTGAAGCTACTGAAAGAAATGAGGTTACGTGGAATGCCATGATTACAGGTTACTCCCAGCATGGTTATGGTAGAGAAGCTTTGGATATTTATGAGGAGATGAAAAGAGTTGGAATAACACCAAATCATGTAACGTTTATGGGAATATTATCAGCATGCAGTCATGTGGGTTTAGTGGAAGAGGGACTAAGCCATTTTGAATCGATGACCAGAGACTATGCTTTGGTGCCAAAACTAGAACATTATGTTTGTGTTGTGGATAGTCTCTCAAGAGCCGGATTCCTAAACCGTGCTAAAAAAATCATCGAAGGAATGCCTATGAAACCAGATGCAACAGTTTGGAGAACTCTTTTGAGCGCTTGCATTGTTCACAAGAACAAAGAAATCGGGGAATATGCTTCTCATAACTTGTTAGAATTGGAACCTGATGACTCGGCAACCTATGTTCTCATATCTAATATGTATGACGTGAATAAGAATTGGACATGTAGAGACGAATCCAGGAAAATAATGAAAGAAAGGGGGGTGGCTAAGGAGCCTGGTCGTAGTTGGATCCAGGTTAAGAACTCAGTTCATGCCTTTTATGCTGGGGATAACTTACACCCTATGACGGACAAGATTTATGATTTCTTGAGTGAATTGAATGAACATGTAGCAGAAATTGGGTATGTGCAAGACCTTAGTGGCCTTCCAATTAAGAAGGAAAAAGGTTTGGTTCTTAATGTTCACAGTGAAAGACTAGCCATTGCATTTGGACTTCTGAGCTTGCCTTGCTCAGTTCCCCTCCTGGTGATGAAAAATCTTCGGGTGTGTACTGATTGCCATAATTGGATTAAGTGCGTAGCTAAGATTTCAAATCGGGAAATTATTGTGAGAGATTCGTATCGCTTTCATCATTTTGAGAGTGGTTCGTGTTCATGCAAGGATTACTGGTAAATGACTTGCTGAGTTGGCGGAGAATTTTGATCGTATTTAGTATAAGCTGATCAAGTTATCTTAATCAACATCTACAACTATTGCTGAGATATGCTTATTTGTTTTGAGGTAACTCTACTTCTTCTATTATTCGTTTATTTTAATGATCAATGGTTCATTTCCTTGTCTATTACTACTACATATTTTAATCTTCGGTGGCCTGAATTGTTTAAGTCAAACAATCCAAATAATATTCTCATAATAGTGTACTACCATTATTGATAAATCCTAATTCAATTTGTTTTTAGAATGTCGATTATGAAGGTGCGGACAAGTGAGCATGATTGTTGCTACTTTGATGTGGGTCTAAGATGGCTTACAGTTTTGCAAGTGCTTGGTTCAGCACCCACAAATTGTAAGATATTATGCTGACCTTTCCAGCCTTTTTGAAAATTTGATGTCGAATATGGTCTTAATATGATTGAAGTAGTTGATGAAGACAGACTTTGTTATGCCTTCCTTAACATCTTCATGTTGGTCTCAGACTCTTTGTTTAAAATCATATTGAATCAGCTGGTTAAATTCCTTGTCTATTGTAAACATAATTAACAAATGCATTGTTATGCCTTAGATTTACAGGTGCATCGTCCAAACTTGATTGCATAACAGAATCCATTTATTGCATATTTTCTTGAAACTCTGCTCTTGAGCTTCAGCTGTTGGAAGAAGTCTAGATAATTCATATTTCGGCTTTTGAATTAGGTGACTGGAAAATGCGAGTTTGGATTGCAGTTAGCATCACTTTATCAATCGTGGCATTTCTTTGTGGATGTGTAACTTTGATTAAATGGAAGGGACGGAGACAGACGATTAAAAGAGAAGGTATGCCCTCTATCATTTAATGTCGTACTGTTTTAGAGACCGAAAAATTTGCTCTTTTATCTTGTATCGTGTTATACCCATGAGCACTCCATAGGTCTCAAGTTCGAGCCTGGGGCACAGCAGTATTAAAACTCACGAGAGAGAGCTTACCACCCATGAGGTTCTACCCGGTTCGAATCTGGACTGCACCAATGTTTTACACCCAAAAAAAACTTGCACTGGGTTATGTATTGTATCTAGCGGGTGTGATATTTTACAGCTTAGGTTGTCCCATGCTGTTTTCGGCTAGATAGTTTCAATGTTTTTTGAAGTATTGGTTCGTCATTGAAGTCGGGTTAGCTCAGGTCGATTCGAGTTATGACTCGTGCTCAGATTTTGAGTTGGGGCATCAGGTCGAGTAGTCGAGTCAGGTTTGTCAGGTTTGTATTCCAATATTTCCAGATATAGAAGAAAGATTCATCAGTAACTGCACAAAAGGAGAGTGGGAGCGGCCACTATATACCTTGAGTGTGATAGCTCAGGCTACCTATTATTTCTCACATCAAAACAAGCTCGGAGAGGGTGGCTACGGACCTGTCTACAAGGTACGCATTTTACAAAATTTCACAATGTATGTACTCCGTATGTGTCATCTGAAGAAATCATTTTAAGTTAGCAGTGGTAAATTTGCTCATACACCTGCCTGCTAAGTGCTAACAATCTGTAGGGTGTACTGAGTGATGGACAAGAAATAGCAGTGAGAAGTCTATCAAAAGATTCAAGACAGGGGCTGCAGGAATTCAAGAAGGAAGTTTTATCCATCTCAAAACCTCAGCACATACAGGAACCTCGTATAGCTTATCATATCGGATCTTGCATCAAGGCAGATGAACGAATGATGATCTATGAGTACATGCCCCATAAGAGCTTGGACTGCTTTATATTTTGTAGGCCTCTCTATATTCATCTTTCTTATTTCCGTGGTTAGCTGAAAGGTGCATTATTAGTACTTCATAAGTTTGTCCTTAAAAATGTACTCGGTAATAAAAAATTACCTCGCCAAATGAAAGTGTTAAAATGATATCAACGAAATAATGAAAATAATGATTACGACAATTTTGAAGGGTCCCGTTATAATATTTTGCCTATGGCCTCCACAAGTTTAGGACCAACCCTGTCACTAACATCAACTTTATGCTATTGAATTAGGAAGATTATGCTGTTGAATTAGGAAGAATGGCAAAGACTTCATCAGAGGGCTGAATGTTGCTATCATCTAAAGATGGGGGGGCAATGCCGTTGCACTCTCTTGGTCTCAGTCTCAGGCAGGTGTCTCGGAAAGCTGTATGTCGAGTGTGAATTCGAGGGAGAATGCTGAAAAGGTCTGTCTGTAGTCCCCTCTTAATTTCTTATGTTTCTATTTTCTATATTGATGTGTTTTATTATGTTAAGTGTCAGCCATCTTCTTCGGTAGTAGTTCCGAGTTGCCTGGTCGTCCAAACAAAAAATGAGTGGTTAATTCTAATAAAATAATGGAAAAGGTTAGCGTGTGAGCCTGTGAGGGGAGGAGAGGGGCCAAGACACGCCTCATTGTCATGGCATTCTACGACACCATTCGAATAACGAAACGATGACGATGACGATGACGATGACGATGAGGATAGTGTTGTTATTGTTTCAAAAACAACAAAACATACGAAGACGAAACTTCCTTTGCAAAACAACGGTGCTCCTCCTTACTTATTATGACAGCAATTTCTTGTTTATGACGGAAATATCCGTCTTGAACTCATGATAGGTCAAATATGTGGGATAAGACAAACTCATAGCCTGGGGTATAGGATTTTTTTGACATTTCTTTCCTAGTTGGATATATTTGACACGTTTTGTCCGTCGTAAGGAAGACCAATTGTACTTATTATTATGCCTAAATCCCATGTTGGCCATGTCATGTGGTTGATTGCTTCCAACAATTTCAATAATGTCGCGATTTCCGACTGGAATTACGTCCACTCATATCTACTCTCTAATACTATACGAGAGTATTTATTTTGGATTCCGAAATTGCGTATCTTATTAACCTAAGTAAGTAATCCAACTCCATCCAGGTTTGGATACATACACAAACAAATTCCCTTCATTAATTTAACATTCGCATCACACTATTTGTCCCAACTCACTGCTCCTTTTACTCCTTGATAGCAGGGGTTGTTTCATGGCCTCCAATCGGGTCATCAGCACCTTTCTAGGGTCTAGTTCCGCTTCTTAGCACCAAAAAAAAGTGATATCTATATGAGTTTAAGGTAATTCGTTAAGAGTAGATCTACTGAGAGACGATTTCTCATTAAATTTATTGAGAGATCAATTATAAATGAAGGTAACAGTGTACCAAACTTAATAGAAAAATGTACGATTAACATAAAAGAATATATAACTATAAAATGAGTACGCTTGTTATAAAAACAGGTACCCCTTCGTTCCAATGAATTGTTTGCCTTTATTTTTGGCACCAAGGGTAAGGAATCCAATGAGGGGGTGACATGTGGAGCAAAACTCATGAGAAGAGTCAAATTGCATACAAAAACATTCCTAAAATAGAAAGACAAACAATTCATTGGGACGGAGGGAGTACAAACAAAATTATCATTTAGAGGTATGAAGAGTGGTGTCTCAATAAGTTAATGAAAGATCATGAATAAGTATAAATAAATGATGGAAATCGAGAAAATAAAACACTAGAACAATCGTATTTGTAAGATTAAGGCATGTTGTCAACGTTAACCCCTTCAATTTCCCAAACTTCTACTTAATGAATGAATAAAATGTGTGAGTATGTGTCAAAATCGCATTACCGGCAAAGGAAGGTAAAGCAGAGAATGTAATAGGCCCCAAATACAAAGGGAACAAATATTAGACACACACACATGATGAAACTAATGGATACCCCATCCATCGCATTTTGGTAGATTCATTCTGACCTCAAAACACGCTAATACCGTAGACCTTTTGTAACATCGTATCTCATTAAATTGTACGAGTATTATTTCGTAGGGAGTATAAGATACGGAGTAACTAATTAAACAATTATTTAACTCAAAAAAAAAGAAATTAAATAATTACTCTCTCTATTTAAATTTGTAACCACCCTATGTGCCCATGTGAGAAGTCTCACGATAATATTATCGTGAGACGGTCTCACATGAGAGTTACTGTTATTTTTATTGGAGGACAAATCTGTTAGTAACTTAAATTATTAAATTACCAATAAAAATGATTGTAATATAGAAATGTAAATAAATCACTAAGACACTTTAAAATGAAATAGATGAACAAATAGCAAGACAGAGTGACTACTAGAAACTACTCCGTTTGCCTGAATTTTATTTTTTTTAATCATCTCTCTAAAATAATCACCTTTTATTTTATGGGTTTTTCTATGGGGTAATCTTGTATTTATGTAATTTCTACATGGTAATCCTCTTTTAAAAAACATATGCGGTAACCCTCAACTTTCTTAAAAACATATCCGGTAACCCTCTACTTTTTTAATACTCTATGACATGACTCTTAACTTTAATTACGTTAAATTTGTCCGTTAAATAATTGATTAAACAATGATTAAGCAGTGAAACGACTTTGTTAGGGGTAGATTATGAATTTTCTACAAGGGTTACTTCTATTCGTGTATTCCTACACGGTAACTTTACTCTACAAATATTCAAATTTAAAAATTAATCCCTCGATTAACCATTTTAAATGCTCTTTTTAAAAAATTTGGATGCAAATTGAGTGAAGAAAAGAGAAAAAATGATGTACAAAATCATTTTTTAATGTCCACTTACCGCAAATTGACAAAAGTAAATTTAAGGGATCATATTCTAAATACTAGGAGAGTGTACAGGTTATAGCATGCGTTTTTAAAACCAAGGTTACCCGTAGAATTTCCAAAAACACGGGGTTATCACGTAGAAAAACTCTTATATTTTATTCTTTTTTTATTTGATTTTTGTAATTATCATTAGTTATGGTCTTATATATTTTCTCAGCTTTCATTTTCATGACCACATTTCTGTGATTCTATGCATTTTAATGCCTACTTAGTAAATAGGAGGGGCGACTCTTCTAATAAGATGGAGAAAATAATCAACATATACATTTTTACGTGAGATGTCCCACATTATCATTAATATGAGATCGTGTTATTTGAAAATGGGTACTCCCTCCTTCCAACGAATTGTATACGTTTACTTTATGCACTTACGTCGATGCTAGTGTTCTTTTGTCTATATCTTTAATTACGTATTACCAAAAATTATAAAAAATTTGGTATTTATAATGTATTTGACTAGACGTTTTAAATACAATCCCTCGTGACTATCTTTTATCTTATATATTAAAAGTTATATGGAAGATTCTTCTCAGTCATGAATAGTATCAAAAAACCAAACATATACAATTCGTTGAAACGGAGGAAGTATAATGATATCACCTTCGCAAACAAGAATGGGTATATACCTATAATGAATGATTCAATGCCATAGGCAAGTAATGGAATGGAATCAAGTTGATATGCATGTGCATAGGTTGAATGAATATACCCACAACAATCCACATCTTTCTAATCAATCCATATCCCCCCATCCCCCCTCCCTTCGCATATTCTAACTCCCCCAGTTCAAAGCATCCCCATTAATTCCCATTTCACTCATTATTCATACCATATCCCCCGCCCCCCCTTTTATTCTTTCCCTTTTTTATTTTACTTATCCTCTCAAAATTAACACCCTCTACTATATAATCCTATCTTTTCTCCCTTCATCATTGGACCATCACACCCACCCCCCTCCCCCCCCCCCCCCCAAAAAACATTATATATATAACTCCCCACTCCACTCCACCCCACCCCCATCCCCTCTTTTTAAATCATCATAAAAACATTATTTATAACTTTCACAACGATTTTACGCAAGACTGAGTACACACAGTTATAAATATATTTGAAAATGCCGTCACCAAGGCCGGCTCACAGAAATGCAGTAGCGGAGAGGTCACGGTCGTTCAACGGGAGAGGGGCGGTGACGGCGCCGGAGGAGCTGAGGAGGCCGAGGACGGTGCCGGACTTGAAGGCGGCGGAGGGGACGGGGACGGGGAGGAAGGTGCTGACGAAGGTGTTGATGAACGTGAACATACAAGGAAGCGTAGGGGCGGTGCAGGTGTTGGTTAGCTTGGATAACACGGTTGGTGAATTGATAACGGCGGTGGTTAAACAATACCTAAAGGAAGGTCGTCGTCCTCTTGTTTTGGTTAAGGATGCTCTTCACTTTGACCTTCATTACTCCCAGTTTACTCTTGAATGTATGTTCTCTTATCCTGCTCTATCATACTTTCTTCATTCACACACGTAAAATCAAAATGACCAAAATACTCTGTATTTATCCGATGCCATAATATACTACTTTCCTTCACGTAGTTAAAAGTGAACAAGGAAATGAAAATATTATACCGATTATTTTATTCTGTCGTAGCTACGGTGGTATTGAATTTCAGTACTGATCGGAATATAATATAAATGATCGAATGGATATAATAGTATTTTCAAACATAAATATATAATTAAATCATAATTAAACCGTAATTAAATTAGTGTATAAATAATTTGAGTGGATAAATGAGTTTACATTTTTTTTTTATTCATATCAATTAGTCTTAAACTTTGTTTAACTATAATTTGTGCTTGTTAGTCCATTTTAAGGCCTAGTCACGTAGTTTTGGTTTAAGAGGGGCATGACCTCATATACCCTTCATATATGTTTCCTTGATAAAGTAACGGAATCTCTCCGATTTTAAATGGTATCTTACATTTTTAAATAAGATAAATAATTTATTACTCGTAACTAATTAATCAAGGAAAATGGTATGGATGTTATTAAAAGAATTCCGTGAGACTGTCAAACGGTAAAAGATAACTCTGTATTTTAGAAATTTTGGTGATTAATTTGGTGTAGTGTAAACTCAAGTGGTAAGAGCTCACTTGCTCCAATTGAAAGGTTAGGATTTGATTCTCCCTTACGACTTAGGGCGTTTTTTCTAAACCAAAAAAATAATGAATGATGACGTCTTGATGACCCAAGTCTTCATTGTTATATTTTACCTGAGTGTTAATATGAGCCAGGTATCTTAGTCAACCTTGTTTACTTTTTTGTGTGTTGTGAGAAAGTTACGGTTTTAAGCAAACTAGCGGTGAATCCGTGTATGGTAGGAATCACTTTCATATGCTAACAAAACAATAAATTAATTAAATAATTACGTACTTGGTAGTATAAGGTTTATCGTTACGCATGATTGATGAACAGATGATGTGACCCAAAACAACAATAATCCCATCATTAATTGCTAATGATCTTATAAACAAATATAATTAATACTAATTGACCACAGAATCTCTTTACAAAAACGTTAAACAACTCATACTAATCCTTACATAATCTCTTTTGATTCTCTATGATTGATTATTGATTACCTAATCATAATCATAATCATAATAATAACAATAATGGACGTGAATGAAAGGAATGTCACTTTGAATTAACGTTTATTGATTCATCATCGATTGGTGGGTCCAGGTTTGGATAGGGAGGAGAAGCTAGCGACATTAGGGTCGAGGAACTTCTTCATGTGCAAGAGAAGGAATGACACGGGGCTGGATGGTGGGTCGACTACGACTACGACTAGTACTACGTCGACTTGCTCGACCCAAGCGGACACGGTTGCTAAACTAGGCACTCCTTGTCCATGGATCAAATTCATGAGGTTCTTATTCTAAAAGAAGATCGAGTCAGCTCATTTGGTTAGAACTTCCTTGCCTCGATCAAGATATCGATGGGTTTGATTCTCATTTGCGACTAAGTGCATTCTTCTTTGTACCAAAAAAGACGGGTAACGGACGAAATTATAAAACCAGACCAGACAAATTGTATACCTACTACACCGGCTTATTGGCGAATTGTTAGTTGGTGATGTTGTTGTATGTAAGTGAAAGTGGGTACATTCATGAAAGCTAGACGTATTAATTTTTTTGGCAGCTTTTGTAAGTAAGTATGGTATGCTGGATTCCTGGTCAATAAGCTGTATGTAAGCCAAAAGTTGGATCAAATTCCTAATTAATGGAGAATAGATTATATATAGTCATAGAATAATGAAGTCATGTATAGTTGGATTATTTGAGATCACTTTATAATTACAAAGTAATTAGAGTTGTGAATATTTGAATTGAATAGAGTATGTATATGTGTGTATAATTCGAAGATTTTGCGATTGATTCGTAAATTAATGAATCCAATTAAGGTTATCGTTCATCATTTTTTGAGTAACATAATATATTAGAAAAGCAGTTATTATAATAATCGGAATATGAAATATAATACAGTACAGTATAATTTTTGTTAGTTTTGAGATTGAATAGTATTATCAGGATCAAATTTTGAATAGATAAAATAACAAATTAGATGTGGTTCAGAATCCTAAATTACATGAAAATATTTTATTTAAAATTAACAAAAAAATTCAATCAAACATTATCGAAGTGGCTTGATTGAGTCTCAAAATACATTTAATAATGGTAATCACCTGTTAAAAAATTGAAATAGATTAAATTGATAATAAGACAACTATAATCATACAATATTTAATACAAATGTTCCCACCAAAAAAAATATTTAATACAAATGGCCCGCCCATATATAAAGTTTAGCAACCTAATTTGATGTCGTTTTTCAAAGGGGAAAAAAATCCAGAAGTCCTATCACTTCCCACCACTAGTTCAACCCAATAATTGTGTAGTTCAAGATGCATGCATGCATGCATGTATAATCTATTTAATACGTACAAATGATCCATATATTAAGTCCAACTCATACCATGTTGGAAGAGGATCCCATGGTTACTCAACAATGTTAAAACTTGTAGGAAGCGCTAATTTATCGTTCTTATAATCCTACTCGACTTGAATCCAAATTAAGCAAAATCTTTTTGACATCCAAAATATATCAATATATATCTCTTTGGCTTGGAGATATTGCTTCTAGAGATGAAAGTGGATCGTGTCGTGTCGTGTCGTGTCATGCTTCATGTCAGTCCATTGTGCGTGCCTGGAGAAAAATATGGCATGACGGTCCAAGCACAATAAAGTGGGTCTCGTGTCTATACTGTTAAGAAATGGCAGCCCAAGTATGACCCATAACGTGTCATGTCATGTTGTGTCGTGTCGTGCCGTGCTTGAGCATCTCTAACCAATTCCTCAAATTTAGACTTATTTTTTTTACATTTTTGGCTTGCCAAGAGCGTGTTCCCCAAGTGGGTCGTATTGTGTCATGTCTATGCATGATTTTTTTCCTCAAATTGCGGCCTAGACACAGTCTACAACCCATGGCGTGTCGTGTCGTGCTGAGTCATATCAAAGTAGGCTCGTGACTTAATGGGATGTGGGTCGTGCTAGACCGTGCCAACCCACGTGTCCACTTCCATCTCTAATTGCCTCTAATAATTAAATAACAATTGAGAATAATAAAACATATTCAGAGGTATTTGGAATAAAAAAAATGTTATGGTAGATATATGTCATACGTAAGACAATGTCATATAAGGCGACTAACATTAATGTTTAATTATGATTATGTACGTAATTAACCCATAAAGGTTGTTAATTATTATGAAATACGTACTATAAATACCTCTAGGTAGTAGCGATTGGGTAGCAAGTAATATGAAGCCACAATTGGAAATCTTGAATTTGGTCATCCAGTTTGATACGTAGTTAGGACTTAGGAGTAGGAATATGACTATAAGGTGAAGTGAATTGATGTGATTATTCATCTCTTTGTTTTGTTGGTCCATAAATATATGACGTGAAGAAATGAAGTCACCTTATTATGGTATCATACTATCCATATATACCGGTTACGATATCAGAGACGAATGATGGACCAACACTGCAACACAACATGTCAACATAGTTAGTATGATTCGACACATTTTATGAGAAAATAAAATATGTCGACTTTATTTCCCTACCCGTCAAGTAATTATTAAGCTAATAGCTAACCATACTTTATACTTACGTAGTTATCCATATATTATCACTTGACTTTTTGTATCATTAAGTTTGCTTAACAAGGTGCTTTCTATTTGGTTGTTTTTGCATATCAAAGTAGAAATGATAGAGCGAGGGATAAAAGGAGGGAGGGAAAAGAGTGTTAGTTTGTGAGAAATAAACTTAGTACTTGAAAGAGTTGTAACTTCTAAGATCACTTAAATTTCGATCCGATTTGCAAAGTTGATTTGTCTTGTTTCATTTTTTAGTGTCAATATCCAAACATTTTGACCCACCATCCGACCCCGAAATGATTCGTTAATTTAAGATCTAAATCCACTTGACCCGTTCGACCCATGGGGTCCATCAGACCATGAGAAATTAATAAAATTACCCGAAATGATTTATTGAACAGCTGGAAGCCCCGAAAGTCCATTCCTCCCCTGCAGTTACCCAAGGAATCTTCCTCTTACCCCCTTTTGATCCCCACCAGAATTTGGACACAAAGGAACGAAGTTCGTCACAAAAATTAGTCGGTAACTTAAAAAAACTCATCACATAAGTCATAATCGATTGGCCAACTGCATTTATCAGCGTCTCCTTACCGAGTAGCATATAACCTACCATCCTTGTATCTTCCTGCCCACCTTAATCCGAACCGTTTTAGTAATCACCTTCTTAGAGCTCCCGACCATCGTCGGTTGCCCTAGGTACTTCTCCTCCTCTTCCACCTCACGAACAACACTCCTATTACTTGTTGTCGTCTCCCCAGACCCCAAGCTCTCTCCCTTACTAATTTAAAGGACACCGTGATGGAAGGATTTATCGTGAATCCCACCAATCACGATAAACCAATGACTAACCTAGGCTTGGTAGTAAATGGTAAGTCGGGTCGAATTCCTCAAGGACGGTAAGTCGGACTAAAGCAAGCTATGGTTCTAGACTAGGTTCATGCTAAGACGAATGAATATGATTGGTTTGAGCTGTGTACTAAACTAGAGTCTAATATCTAAAACAATGCAAAGCAAATAAAAATCAAATAATGAAACGATATAAGGAGGGAACTAGGGTTAGATCGGGTTCAAGGATGTCTAGGTGGTCAAGGAGGAATAAGGGTGTCGGTGCAATCCACTAGCCTCGGCTACGCCCAGGCTCTCGCCCTTAGACGACCAAAGGAGTCTCTACACTACGTTCTCGCTAACAACGAAGATATCCAATAAACCAACATGCAATAGCATACAAGAGAAAGCAATGAAACATGTACATATTTCTCAATCAGAAGTCTACTAGGCATTTCATCAAACATGTTATGTGCACAATGATGGAAGGCAAACTAAATGGCACCAAAAACCCACCAATTTCAGCCTAATCACTTATAATCAACACTCAATCCCCCTACTAATCCTAGCAATAAAATCTACTCACTCATTACTCAAGATGACAACCACAAACACACATCACAAAAAGCATAACAATGGAGGTTTATGATAAGAGATTGAGAATTATCAAACAAGAACATAAACAAGAGAAAATAGAAAATACTAGGGAGAAGAGAAATTATACCGATACCAAATGATGAACAAAAGACTAAATTTTGTATAAAATTAACACTAAGAAGAATTCTCAATGTTGTCAGTAGAGAAGATGTCTTCAAAAGATCTTCAATTACACAAGAATTGACTAGAATTAAACTAAAATTAAAGAGAGATTAAGAAATAATTAAGCTAAGATTATCTCTAATGGAGGCTAAACTAATCTAGGGTTTCTCCTTAGAAATGGTTACAAAATAGATATATAGTGAGTTCTAATTAAGGAAACCCAAAAAGAAAGAAGAGAAAAGAAGGAAGGGGGCGCGAAAGGGCCATGGTCGGCCGGCTTCGGCGGGGATGGGCCAGCCACGGCAGGGGGAGGCTTGACAGAGTAAAAGGGGGTCGGCCGACCCTTTGCCGGTCCACCCTTTTCTCCTCGGTTATTGGCCTTAGACTTTCTATCTCGCCTAATTGCTTCATTCCGAACCCAACATAAACTTCGCTCCTCTTTTGCTTTGAACCAGACATCTCGGGATGCACTTGAGTCAAGTCAAACTCGTCCATGACTCGGTTTTCACCCGCTCCATTTCTCGACTTATTCGATTCCCGAGATGGTACTTACAAAATAGAAACAAGATAAAGCAGTACCGAAACTCTCGAAAATAACGATTATTACTAAATGCTAAGCTAAATAAACTAATTACTCAATAATAATAATAATAATCGAGTTATAAAAGAATTTAAGCACACAAAATCGAGTTGAATAAGGATATAGAAGTGGGTAAAATAACTACTAAAATGATGATTATCACACCGTCATCTTCTCCATGTTCACAACCGGCCCGGACACCTTCTCATAAGTGTCAAAAATATTCGATATCTGTGAAGGTTTCACATCCCCAACTCGGGCAAAAATGATGCTATAGTTCCAAATAGGAGATAGAGTACTAGTAGGGAGTAGTACTCCCTTTGTTTCATTCATTTACTGATATTTAATTAAAATACTCCTCACAATAAATAAGAGGGTGTTGTTCTTCGCAGTACGCATTTTACTCGACGCAGTACCGTTTTTCCGATTTTGCCCCTCTCACTTCCCCCTCCCTCAAATTCATATCTCATTTGTTTTTCTCTTCTCCATATTTACTTTACTCGACGCAAATCACGCAATACTTTATTTTTTTACTTTTACGCAGTACATTTATTTATTTTTACTTTTACGCAGTATATTTTTTGCAGTACATTTATTTTAAAAAATAAATCACAACCGTAGAAATGAGAAGAAAAAATCACAGTACACAAGTCTCTGTACAAAACAATGAAAAAGTAATCTTTCAAGACTATCGAAATTTTATTTCTAACACTCAGTATATACTCAGTTAATTACTGTAATACACTATCCGATTGCATACTCAGTTTCTAAACCAAACAAAAAATGAAAGTATAATGTTTGCTAGAACCCTACTTTCAATAACAATAAAAAAAACCGATTATTTTGAACTTTGAAACAAAACTGATAATTAAGCTTTGAACCCTAATTGAACTTTGAACCCTAATTGAACTTTGAGTCCTAATTTCAGTAATTAATGATAATTAGTGATTAATGATTGATACTGTAGACACCCACATTTTGACCGTCAGGTGTCTATAGTAGGTCCCACCAAACACCCGATGATGATAGGACGCGAACATGCTTTAATGGACTCGGATATGGGCTCGAAATCATGGACATTTGGTTTAGGCTTATTACGGAGTATATATCTTACAAAACCAACCTCAAATCCAAGCCCAGTGGGTCGTTTCGAGTCAAATGAGATTAATTTGGGTCGATTCCGACACCAGGGGTAAAACCATCTTTTAACGACCGAGTCAAAACCCGGTCGAAAATATTCTCGAGACACGTGAGTCAGCCGTGACACCTTACGTGGCTGATTCTGTCACCAACACTACAAAAAATCAGCTTCGAAAATATTAAACAAATCCATTCAAGGATAGAATTCGATCTCAAGTAGGAATTCTATCCGAAAACCAAAATAATTCACCGACCGAGCTCAAACACTCGGCCGAGATGTCCAAAACAGCCGAAACACTCCACCAACCAGCCGAGATTCATTTCTTCTTCACCAAGCAACGGAATTTACGTTCCTCTCGACTTCTTACGTTTTCTATCCTAATCGGTATTTCTTGTCGTACAAGCAAGGCTACCTCCACTCCTATAAATAGGACCCTCGCGACACACATTCAACATTCATTATCTACCCATTACCAATCATCAAAAATTCAGAATTAATCTACAATTATTCATCAACCCCGACATACATCCAAAAAGCACCGAAATACCGTCAAGATCAACCCGACAAATCCGACCCACACGCCGGCCAAAACCCTCCACATCACATGACCAAACCAACACCTTAACTCATCCCGCATCATCTCGACGCTCCCGTGCCTAAGCCACTTTCCGACGAGCTCTATACCGAGAAAACAAAGCATGTAGGTTGAGGGTGTAAGTCAAACCCGACTCTTCTCTTTTCTCTCCCTCTTTCTCGTTTTTTTCCTTTTTTGTGTCGTGTCGTCGGTCCTCGTTTAATATGGGTCGTTCGTCACATATTTTTATTTATTTCTAATAATCGATACTACAAAAAACTATTTTTACGTATAACGTTCTTAAAATACGATATCGATTCTCTAATCGAATATCGTATCTAACAAGAACTAAATTAATTAATTCTCGTTGATGCTAATAAAATCGTTACATCTTTTTTAAACAAAATTCGACGCTTTTATACGCGGAGAGAATTAACATCTTATTCGTTCAAATTCTTTTTTTTTTCACTTTTTCGTTCAAAACAAACTTTTTTTCAAAACCTTTTCTAAAATCATTCCGACTATTCGATATCGATTTCATAATCGAATATCGAATACGACGAATATCGAAAATATGAATCGGGTATAAATTAATCCATATTTGTACGCGATTTATAAAAATTAACGGTTTTCGACAAATAAAAAAAAGCGGACAGACCGCCACGCGAGTCGCGCGCCTGTCAGGCGACTCGCGCGGTGGCCTGTTTAGCCGGGTCCTTTTTTTGTTTTGTTTCCTCGCTTTTCTATTTTTTATTCTTTTCGAATCTTACATAAAAAGCGACTTTCGCGACATATTTCGATAAATACTTTTTTCGACCTTGGTCAACACGTGTTAATCCATCACGTGTCATTAAATCTTTTCCAAAATCATGCATATTATTTATTTACGTCTTTATTCAATTTATTCAATCGTTACTAACTTGTTTTCTCGTGTTTGTAACAATTTATTTATTTCTATTGTTTTATTAGACTAAAACGAACCTCACATGCTAAAATAACTTTGATGTTATTAGTTTAACATGCATTAAACGACTTAGCAACCCATTTTATTTTTCTCACATGCTTAAGAAAATAATGTTTGCATATCATTCAACCGTCGAACTAACGCGTGTACACCAAAAACGAACGATATCTTAGTAAAGGCCGCCAAGTGCGGGCGGGGTTGGGTGTTCTTAGTGAACTTCCCAACACGTACCCTCACCCCTTACTCAGAACCATGATTTCCGGATGTCCGAATCCATTGGCAACGAGAGTCATTCAATACACGATATCCGATAATGTCGGTATCGGTATCGTAATGCAAAGGGACGAGCCCAATAAACTCTGACATCGGAAATGGGCCGTATTTTGTATACGGTCCACTACGACATAGAGTGGGCTCGAATGGTTCCGAATAACCACAAAATTCGGTGGCGACTCCTACTTCGATTTAAATTTCAATTTGACCATCTCATATGGAGATTCATCCGCCTCCCCAAACCCGCGCGTGGCCGCGTCGGGGTGGACCTATGTCATGTCCACAGATACCTGTTCTTCAATCAAAATCGTATCCATGATCTATTAAATTTAATAAATTAAATGAATGTGTAGTTAGATTTAGAGGTATTCAATGATAATTGAAAAAAAAAAATGGTTTTTAGGGTTAGGGTAGAGAGGGTGGGAGAAGAATGAAATTATTGCTTGTTTTCTGACAAGGGTATGCAATGGAAAAATATGAGTAAAAAGTACTGCGTCGAGTAAAATGCGTACTGCGAAGAGTAACTCCGTTATAAAAGGTTAACAAATGAACGAGACAGAGGGAATAATATCCATAAGCCTATTTGGACTACCTCTCAAGTGAAATTAGTTCCAAGTGATACTATCCACAATGAAGCCCAAGAAAAAAGCCCCAATTGAAATGAATACGAAATACAAAGAAAAAAAGAAAAAGGAAAACCCTGTAAAAAAAAGAAGCATAAACCCTAACTCCATAAACCCTAACTCCATCTGACTCCGACTCTAGCGACACAGAAATAATTGATGATGCAGACCCCACTTGTCCCACAATTCACCTATCCAAGGAGGAGAAATGGCGGATCCGTCAGCAATGGCGGGATACCCTAATCATCAAAATGTTCGACAAGAATATTGGATATTATTCTCTTCTGCGACAAATCAAGAAGAAATGGTCCATCAAAGGTGGACTCATGCTAACCGACATAGGATATTCATACTATGTGGCTCGATTTACCAACAGAGAGGACTTTGAATTTGTCCTCACACAGGGATCTTGGATGATCGGAGACCATTATCTCACCATTCGCCGCTGGGTCCCAAATTTTATTGCTACGGAAACACCATTCAATTCTTGACTACCTGGGTTCGCATCCCGAACTTGTCCGTTGAATGTTATCACGAAGATGTTCTAACTAAAATTGGGAACAAAATCGGTACTTTGGTCCGTATTGATAGAACTACAGCCAATGCAGAGCGCGGACAATTCATTCGGATGAGCGTTGAAGTAGACATATCGAAGCCCCTGCTGTCAAAATTCCGGCTGAATGGTAGAGTTTGGAACATTCAATACGAAGGATTAAGGCTCATATGCTATAAGTGTGGCAAACTAGGACACGGAGTGAATAAATGCCCCTCGTTCCCCACTCAAGATGCCTTGGCAGGTCAAGGTATAAGCAATGGCGAGAACAAACCCGACCCTCCAAATCCTCCTGTACCTCAACGAACTCACAACCCGACGTATGGTTCTTGGATGCATGTTAAGAAACCAATTCGGAAACGGAACTGGAAGCCTAATGCAGACTTGGGAGAGAATAACAAGCATCCTCCCGTGCCTATCAATGAACCCAACCGAGATAATGGTAATACGAACCCTGTTGTCGTATCACGCTCGAGGTTTGAGGGACTTGAAATCGAAAAGGACATAATCCCAAATAGCCAACCCGCCCCGACCTCTATTCTGCGGAAAGGGCAAGCCATTCCCGAAGCTTTCGTTACCGGACCCATTAATCAGAGTAATACCCAGGTTCAATCACTTAACGGGACAGGTGAAAACACGGAGATCAAATCCCTAGATAACATCTCCCTATCCCGGGACTCCGATATTATTCTTACTAATATTCCACCAACTATGGAAAATCCCAAGAATCCCGCCAACAATACTCCTCTCAAGCAAAAAAGAAAAGATCCCCAGATTTTAGGTGAGAATACATCTCAAGTCAACTTCCATAAGCCTGACACCAAAGCAGACAGTAACCCACCAAAATCTACCTTGAAGACCTCTCGTTCAAAAGCAAGTCTTCCACTAGGCAAAGAGAACGTACTTAAACACCACATCCTCACTACTACAATTCTAGCCTTTTATGACGCTAATAATTAGATGACGGTTGCACATGAAACCATACTCTAGATCTGTTTGGGATTTGACGCCATAATAAAATAACAATTAGGACGGTTGTATGAGAAAAGTGAGATCTTATTTTTAACAAAGAGGTCGTTTGGTCAAAATAAGCATCGTCTTTTATGAAAGAAAATGGGTTGGAAAGATAAGCGTCCTCTCTGACAGGACAAAGAAAACATTTCTATATTCAACCGACGTAAATGTAAATATTACTAATATTCCCACACTAGAACCTTCCCACGCACACCTCTTCTTATTCCAATTCCTATACCAAAACCTAAGGAGTGTCCCCTGGCCTCAGTTCTCTAACATATGCCTTCGTCACCATCAACTACATCAACCACGCCAGCCTTCTGTTCGCCGTCGTCCGTTCGCCGTCGTCTGTTCGCCGTCACCTTAATCGTTAGTCCTATAAATCACCTACCCATTCACCATCAACTTCATCTTTCTTGTTATTTCCCATCATCACCATGCATTGCATATATGTTAATCACCTTCGATTTCTTGGTGCAGGTTGTAATTAATCATCCTCATTCAACGCCCTTCTAGGGTTTGAATTACTTCTCCGTTGTTGCCTCGTCTCTCTTTGTACATCACCAAAGGTACGATTTTTTAAGGGTTTAAATCATTCCTTCACAAGCTAGATGATAAACCATATTGAAAATGACGGGGAACGGACAACTCAATATTAATTTAAAAGGAGCGGAAGATCAAATATTATCCAACTTTGAATTAATTAAGATAGTGTACACTAAAATAGCTCTTGTTTGACCGTTATTTGACCATTTATTTGGTGTGTATACTTCTCAAATTAGTTGGATAATCTGATAGTTGTTTAGCTGTTATCAATTGCTATATATACTAACTATACACTGAAGCTCTTAACAAAAGAAAATAAATGGCCTTTTGCTACCTTAAAAGAGGTTCAATTGTTCATGTCTTCATGAAATTAAGTGTAGATACTAGCTTAGGAAAAGAATCAAGTTGACTTACAGGAATTAGGTTTATTGAATCCAAACACACATAAACTAAAAAATAAGTGGTTTATATTATGGTAGTTGTACTTTTTTTTAAGTTGCTTTAATGTTGTTAACGCAGAATAGTGTAGTAACACTCCTGCTCACGGTCCTAACTTCTGTGTTGGTTGATTTTTTTTGTTTATGGATAATTTATGTTACTGTTTTATTCAAGTTAAAATATTGTATTGTTTTTTTTAATTTGTTTAAGTTTATGTTTGTTATGTTTATAAATCAATACATGATGATTATTTTGCTTGCACTTGGGTTGGATCAGTAAGCAGACTTATAGTAAGACTTAATCTTGAAATAAGGATTTTTGCCTCAGTCTCGGTTGGTATGTAGTACAATTCCACACCGATAAGTCTTTCATTATTATCTCCTGTCTATGTATGTATGAATATGTTTTGTTAAATCATGTATAGGAAAGAATGTATAAAAAAATTATACTATGAAACATATATATATATATATACACATACATTCATGGCTGAGGACCCTTGTTTGACCTGATTTTATATATCCTAATATTCAGGATCGTCTTAGACTAAGCGGAGGTCCAGACCCTAATATTTGTGCAGTTTAAGGTTTAAATTTTATTATTTAAGCATTATACATATTTTATTTTCTTTTATCAATGGACCAAGTAAGCTATGGATTTATTAGTACAAGTCATATTTCTTGAAATTTGATCTTTAAACGTAGTTCTATATTAACTAAAGTGAAGACACCACCTAGCTCAGAAGGATTTCTTAACGAGTTCATACTTGAGTGGTAAACATGATAAGTAATTGTGAAAGATATGACAATGTGGACATCTAGTTTTGCAAATTAAGAATTTAGTATTTCATTGAAAATGGCAAGGTTACGAACAAATGATCAGCGCTAGTCACATCTCTCTGTTTATGAGGTTTGACTTTAATCATTAATTTAGCATAAAATTAAGAAGATTATTATGTTTTCAGTTTTGTAACTTAGATTCAATTGATCAACCTGTTAGTTTGTTTATTTCTTACTTTGCTAGGTATCTGAGTGAACTTACCGTGCGTAACGGTTGCCATAATTCTTATGGATTCTTGTGCCCCGAGACATTGACATTGCCTCAATTTGCAAGTGTTCAGGATAAAACACTCGTTCAGATTATATTCTTAAGGCTATGACATGCGCTGATTGTGGTGGGAGCAAAAAACTTATATTTGCCGCATATTATGAAGGGTAAACTTGATTTATTTTTAATGATACTATTAGGTATGTATATTTTGTGCATATAATGATTTAACATATTATAAATAAACTATTTTTGGACTTGCAGAGAACATTGGATGTTAGCAGCTATCAACCCATCGAAAAGTGTCGTATATTGGTGTGATCCTTCTGAATATTCGGAGCCTCGTCCCTTTTTTGTGGAGACTTTAACTATGTTAGTTATGCTCACTCAATGGATATGTGATATTCTTTGTTATAATTGTACTTAGTACGCATTTAGTAAGGATTTCTAAGGAAATTGGACTGATTGGTTTTAGATGTAGCCATGCACGAAATAGATTCGCACTTTCATGGTGTGAGAGGCAAGTGATATTAATTTTGAGTTCTTTATAAGGCATATTTTAAAAATAATAATATTTGTTGTAAATTGTCTTTATAATACATAGCAGTTATTAAAAGAAATTCCATGAACTCAGTTGTTGGGGTTGAGGCAAAAACCTTTCAGTGACATATTATCAAGGTATTTGTCTAGTATTCTTACTTTATTGTCTTATATATATATATATATATATATATATATATATATATATATATATATATATATATATATATATATGCTTACTTGTGTCCCAAAGATTGTCATATCAAATACATATTCCTTTTTTTTACGTGTCTTATTGAACTCTTTATGTTGCTATTTTAGGAAATTAACCTACTATTAAAGTGAATACTCGTATTTGATTTATAGAATGTCCCTATTTTTTGTTCCAATACCAAATATAAAGAATTGATTGAGGGAGGTTGATATGTATGTACATGTCTGATTATGAGTTTCTATATTAGTGCCCTAAGCAGCCTTCAGGCATCATTCTATGCGGATATTATGTTTGCCGATTCATGTTGAAGATCATGTGGATATTATGAATTTCAATCTAACTTTTTGCTTATAGCACCAATTCCATTCATAGTTCATATTTAGTGATTAAATTTGACTTATGGTGGATTAATAATTGTATTTTTAAATCTGTTGACTTGTAGTTCTGTGATGTTTATTGAGTACTTTCAAGTGGAACTTATAAAAGGTATATGACTAATAACAAGTTTTTATTCTTGGTTTTACGTCATTCTCCAGCGTAATAGCAATGTTCAAATGAAGTCATTAGGCACTTGGAGTGGATTTACTTTGCTAGCGTCCACTGATTTGCAAAGACCATGCAATTACAAGTTGCTATTATGGTGTATTTTGGTTAGTTTCGCAAGAATGTATTTTGTTTGTAAATATTGATGCTCTTGCAATCTTTATGTGTGTAAAGTTTCTTTCTTCGAATTCCTAACCTTTGTAATATATTGAAGTTCATGGAATCGCCCCTACTGTTTGTAATATATTGAAGTTCCTGGAATCGTTGTTTCTTTAGTAGCTTTATTTGTCGGAATGCAAAGAATTGTAAACAAAGTGAGTTGCTCTAGAAGTGCAACAAAGATCACACTTTTATCAAGGAAATGTGATCTCAGAGGAATAACAAAGATCACGGTTTAAGGAATAAATTATGTACTAAATAATGACGGTCCTGTAGCTCAATCGTCCTCTACAGGAATAACAACAATGACGGTCCTCTACCTCAACCGTGCTCTACAAGAATAACAACAATGACGGTCCTCTACCTTAACCATGTTCTGCAAGAATAACAACAATGACGGTCCTCTACCTCAACCGTGCTCTACAAGAATAACAACAATGACGGTCCTCTACCTCAACCGTGCTCTGCAAGAATAACAACAATGACGGTTTGACTTACTTTAAACCGTGATTGATTATCAACGATCACGGTGACCTATATGACGGTTAGAATCTTGATAGAGGACGGTTTTCAACCGTAATGTTTTTTATGTTTTGTAGTAGTGCCTAGGTCCTTCTGTAACAGTCCTAAATTTTCGCGACCAAAATAAAAGAATAAAATAGAAAAATTTAAAGTCGTTACTCCGCATTTAGCTCACAAGGCCAAATGCAAGGTAAAAGAATATTATAAGAAATAAAAGAAATATAAAATCTGATGAATAATTAAATGAAAACGTTTCAGCGGAAGACTTAAGTCCCACAAAATCCAAAACGGTTTAAAACAACTTCAACCCAAAAATTCAACATAAATATAAATAGTTTGGAGGTAAACGTTAAATAATAAAATCCTTCCTCGCTCAGCATCCCGAACCAAATGCACCCATTCAGCATATTAATTGTACCTATCAACTGTACCCAAAACACAAATAGGTACAGGTTCCAGCGGGGGAACGACCCAAAACAAAAGGACGTCAGCAATGCTGAGTAAAATATATTATATGGAAAACGTAAACAATAATTATAATTTGTAGTAAACTGAAATCAGAGTTAAATATCATTGTCTCAATACCAAACCAAAAGTACTGTGAAAACAGTAGTCAAAGCCAAAATCAACCACAATATATTGTCTCCACCTGTGTGCCAAGGTCCTACCCTTTTAGCACGGTTTAGAGGTACCACCTATGCTTAGCTAGACTTACTATAGTGCGCACTACTCACATTTGGGCAGTCAGTAGGATGAGGCTGCCAAAGGAGGAAGTCTAACTACCTAGCAAGTGGGGGGCCGGAAAAACCCCGCTTAACACAACTCGGGCCAGGAGTTCAGTTTCGGGACGAAATCCCAGGGACGTCTCAGACGCACCTTAACCTCATAGACCAACAGAGCTCCCAGAGTCTGTTATAACCACCAAAAATTGTACCAAAATAATATCAATATGTGACTTGTGTCACAAAGTTTCAATATCCAAAATATCACAAGAGTGTAAAAATTCATCATTGACAAAATAATTATAAAACCGTTTCAAAAATATAATTTAAACCGAACATGCTCTTTACTTAAAGGTGAAAAGGTCAAAACGTCCTTACCTCTCAAGACGGTCAATCTGAGCTATAATTAATCCAAAAATTCCTTCTCCTCGAACCCACAAGCTACAAATAATATAAATTGAATTCAATATCTAATCTCACTGATATATAAATTACCGTCTCAGTCTATTAACAAGCTATAATGGTTGACCTCCTTAAATACCAAACTTACGCTCATACAAATCCTTTACATAATTAGTAACCCAAAGCACCCAATTTATTATTAATTAAGTTCATTACCGAGATGTATTCCATTGTTAGATTTGTTACTCTCAAAACTCCAAAACTAGCCCCCAAACAATATAGTAGTAATACAACCTCAATCATAATTAATTCAACAAAAACACGCACCACACAGGTCTGTTTTGATGCTAATACTTTCACAATTACTAATTTATGTCGGGACAACGTTTTAAGGAACAAGAATTTAAAACACTCCGACAGAATTATAAAAGAATACTGATTATGCGGAATACTTACAAGTTTGAAGAAAGAGAAGGTAAAACGTGTTGATGTAAGCAAGAATCGAGACCGATTTTCGACGACAAACCGGATGATTGAAGAAAAATAAAGGAAAAAGTGGGTAATGGCAACGGCAGCCCGGCAGGGAGAGCAAGGTGAATGTAGGTTGAATTAGTGAATGGGGGGTTTACGGGGCTTATATATATATAAGTTAGGTTTTTTTTTTCTTTCTTTTCTTTCCTTATTGAGTTTGACTCGGAATCGAATCCGATACAAAGCTGGTTTATAAAATAACGTTCCACTTTAAGAAAAATCAAAACCGATTTATAATAAGACGACCCAAAATACTTTAATTTTATAATGACATTAAAAAATATTTTTCCAACTTAAAAACCCGATTTAAATAAAGGTAGAAAGGTCAAGCTTATAATTGACTCGGAAAATAATGGGGTGTTACACCTTCACCCATCATAGCTAAATCTCACCATGCTCGACCACCCAACTCTCGTTCTGCCCGCCATAGACTACCACCCGATACCCATAGCCCCTCTCTCAATCTCGATGAACTGGTCAACCACTCCAATGTTATTCTTGGGCATGACTCAGGGACCGGGGATCCTGGCGGAATTTTTGTGAACATCGGCTTGGCCAATGCAGGAACCGAAGTAGGTTTGGAAGGTCTGTCAGACCCCATCAACACCCTTGACGGGGGAATGCAATAAACCGCTGGTTTTCAGCCCGCGTACCGACTCTCAACTTTTTATGGATCACAAAACAGTACCAGGTAATATCACCAATCTACCAGGCTTGAGTCTCATGACATGGAACGTTCAAGGTGCGGCTAGTCCGACCTTTTTTGCTATGCTCAAGGAATTAATCCGTATCCACAAACCGAATGTACTTGCTCTTGTTGAAACTAGAGTGAGTGGTAGCACGGCCCAACGCATTTGCGACCAAATTCAATATCTAGGACGCACTCGAGTTGAGGCAGAGGGGTTCAGCGGTGGTATTTGGCTGTTTTGGCACCCTCACCAAGTCACCGTTAACCCTCTTGTGCTAAGTCACCAACATATTTCAGTTGAAATCTCTCGTATAGGGGCAACTCCCTGGCTTTTCTCGGCTATCTACGCCAGTCCCGACCCCGCGAAGAGGGAGGAGCTTTGGTCTGAAGTTGAAGACTTCACTCGGTCCCATGAAAAACCTTGGCTGGCCATGGGCGATTTTAGTGACACAAGGTTCATACATGAACGTAATGGTTCAAGTAACACAATGCGTAGGAGGTGCTCAAAATTCAATAGTTGGGTGGAACGTAATGAATGGCTTGATACTGACTTTACAGGTCCAAGTCATACGTGGTCTCAGGGCAACACTCCGGAGACGAGACAATGGGCCCGTCTCGACAGGGCTATCTGCAACTCGTCCTGGCGACTCATGTTTGCGGAGGGTTCCCTTAGGCATCTCGTCCAAAACCAATCAGACCATTGCCCTATCCTCGTTAGTACTAATGGGTTCGCACCAGTACCCCACATGCTCAAACCGTTCCGTTTCCAAGCTGCTTGGATGTGCCACAATAAATTCTCAGAATTTGTTAAGGATAATTGGCATAATGACCTCCCTTTCTCGTCGTTCATCCACCGTTTTGCCAATGAGTTACAGACCTGGAATCGCCTCACATTCCACAACATCTTTGAGCGGAAACGGAGTCTACAAAGAAGACTCCTGGGCGTTCAAACAAAGTTGTCCAGGGGAGGTCCTTCTTACCTCTTGAAACTTGAGCATAAACTCAAGAATGAACTTGATTGCACACTTAAGGAGAAGGAGCTACTGTGGTTCCAAAAGTCTCGGATGGAAGCCATCTGCGATGGAGATAGAAACACAAGGTTTTTCCATCTTAGCACCATTATCCGTCGTAAATTCAATCGAATTGAGGGACTTCAAGATGACGAGGGAAATTGGGTTTGGGACAACACTCTCGTCAAAAACATGGTGGTGAATTATTTCAAGGGGTTGTTTTCTGGGGATTCATCTTGCGTCAATTTAGAACGCCTCGTGATTGGCCAGTTCCCAGTTCTTACCACTCAGGAGCTAGATAATCTCGACAGAGACTACGTAACCAGCGAAATACAGGGTGCCTTGAATCAAATGTCCCCATATCGAGCCCCTGGCCCGGACGGTTTTCAAGTCCTGTTCTACCAATCCCAGTGGGACGTTGTCTCTCCAAGCTTATGCACCTTAATCCTCCAAGTGTTGCATACAGGTGAAATCTCACCCGATCTAGGTGAAACTTTTCTAGCTCTCATACCTAAGATCGATCGGCCACAATCGGTAACTCAATTCCGACCAATTGGACTATGCAATGTCTCGTTTAAAATTATTACTAAAATGTTGGTTAATAGGCTGAAATGGGTACTTCCTGTTTTAATAAGTCCGATGCAAGCCAGCTTTGTCCCGCAGAGGCAAATTATGGACAACATAATCATCGTCCAAGAAGTGTTACACACACTTCGCTCTAAAACAGGGAAGAAAGGGTTCATGGTTCTCAAGTTAGACCTTGAAAAGGCCTATGATAAGTTAGAATGGCCCTTCATTGCACACACTTTGAGAGATATGAAGCTGCCTACTCGGATGGTAGCGACTATCATGGAATGCATTAAGTCGACAAGCCTGAACATCCTCTGGAATGGAGAACGAACCGAGACGTTCAAGCCAACTCGAGGTATCCGTCAAGGTGACCCGCTTTCCCCGTACATATTCACTATGTGTATGGAGAAATTAAATCAGCTTATTGTCGAAGCTCAAGAAGGGAGTAAAAGGTCGGGGATCCAAACGAGTCGTGGTGGCCCTTTCATCACCCACTTATTCTTCGCAGATGACCTCATATTGTTCGGTGAAGCATCGGTGCCACAAGCACAAACCATCACGGCCTGTCTTGATGCGTTTTGTTCGGCCTCCGGGCCTAAGGTCAGTCTCGCCAAATCAAAAGTCTTTTTCTCATCCAATACGGACGTGAACACCAGGGACATTGTTACTTCGACACTAACGATCGAAAGCACAAAGGACTTGGGTCGTTATCTGGGTATGCCGACTTTTAATGGTCAGGTGACCAAAGCGGACTTTGATTTTATAATAGAGAAAGTTGATAAAAGACTTACAGGTTAGAAGGCCAAGCAACTCTCGCTTGCAGGTCGAGCCACACTAGTTCAAACCACCCTGAATACCATCCCGGCATATGCAATGCAAACGGCTCGTCTACCAAGATCGGTGTGCGACACACTTGACAAGAAGGCTAGACGATTTTTATGGGGAGGAAATGATGAAAAAAAAATGCTATTCACCTACTAGCCTGGGACACGGTCACCAAAGACAAAGAAGACGGAGGACTCGGCCTACGTTCTATGAGGCAGGTAAACTCGGCCTTTATGACCAAGTTGGGATGGCGTCTTTTGACCGAACCAAATGCGCTTTGGGCCCGGGTTCTAAGACATAAATATTGCAAGGGTCGGTGCGATTTGGTATGTTTGGGTCAAGAAACAACAGCTCAAATATTTGGAAAGGAATTACTGAAGCTTTCTCGACATTAAAAAGCGGAATCAGCTCATCTATAGGTAACGGTCGAAGAACTCTGTTCTGGTCACGTCCATGGGCTACTACGACACCTCTAGAAGATCTCGCTACAAGAATTATCCCACTCCATCTACAAGACGTCACTGTCGAGGAGATGTGGGACCCGACCACGGGCTGGAAAATTCATGAGTTTGCGGACTTCCTAGAAAACGACATCCTGAAGACTATAGCTTCCTATGAAATTGCACCAGAAGATGACAAAAGTGATTCCTTTTTCAGGAATGCAACATCATCAGGAAAGTTTTCCATCAAATCTGCTATTAAAATTATCAGGAATGCCCCAGAACCCGAACTCGAGAAATCGTGGAGGCTGCCATGGAAAACTTGGGTTCCTCAACGAGTCCGCCTTTTTCTGTGGTTAGTAATGCACAATCGGATTCTAACAAATGCTAACAGAGTGCGGAGGGGGCTCGCTGATGACCATGTTTGTAGCGCTTGTCACACCGACGAGGAGACTGCCCTCCATCTTCTGCGGGATTGCCCGTTAGCTAGGGCTATTTGGTCTAAATTGCCGAGCCCTACTTACTTTTACAGCAATGACATCTCGATCCAGGACTGGGCAGCTAATAATTTAGGGGACCAGGACACACCGGGCATCGGAAAATGGCCGACGACATTTGCTATGATTCTTTGGTGGGTGTGGAAATGGCGTAACTGTCGTATATTCGGTCGTACGGAGGATATCCCAGATAACAAACTTTTTTTCCTCCATGGTAAAGTAACAGAAATCTTTAAAGCGAGAGAGACGGGGGAGCCTTTGGACCCGTCTACGAGACCACGCTCCGTGGAAATTTTGATACATTGGGTTTCACCCCCAATGGATTACATTGCTCTTAATATCGATGGAGCGTCGAAAGGTAACCCGGGTATGTCGGGAGCAGGGGGTATATTCCGAGATTTGGCTGGACAATTTATTGATGCTTACACAGAACATTTGGGATTGGCCACCGTGACTAGAGCGGAGCTCATGGCCCTCAAACGAGGACTCATCATTGCTCGGGAAAGAAACATCAACAAGCTAATTATCCAGACAGATTCTTTAGTAATTGTGAACCTTCTTAAGAAGACGGACTCCTTCCCGACTGCCCATTCCCACATGGTTCAACTATGTCAATCCTTAATTTCCGACCATGAGTGGAGCGTGGACGTACAACATATCTATCGAGAAGCAAATTCTTGTGCGGACTGGCTCGCAAATTACGGTGCAAGACAGCAAGAGCGCCTGATTAGGCTCTAGTTTGGAGATATTCCGGCACCTCTATTTAAACTTATGGAAGCAGATTTGGGTGGAGTTTCGTGGCCACGTTATATCCCTTTCCGTGCGTCTTAGTTCCGTCTAGTTTGTTGGTCTCGTTTTGTTTGGGATTAGTCCCTCTTCTCAGAACCAAAAAAAAAAAAAAAATTCCCCCCATTCCGAATTTCTGATAGCCACTTGCGCAAAAACCTAATTTCAATCATCCCCTTTCCTAAAACCCTTCACTTCAATCATCTCCTTCAATGGCCTCCTCTATGGAATTCTGGGGTTTCACTCTTTCTCTCTCTCTCTCTCTCTCCCATTTTTTTCCTTATTGTTTTTATTTATTTTACGAAAATGTTCCGTCATTTCGTTATGTTTGTTGATCTATGAATATCTTGTACAACTTTCTTCTTTTTGCCTTAGCATGATTCTGGGTTCTTCCTATGTTTTGATTTGATTGATTTTATCATGTTTATACGATGTTCTATACTCGTGATTTTCTGGAATTATTATCTCGATTTATCCCCATTTTTTAACACCGTTCGTCCGATATTATTCTAGTGATTAATTTGATGATGAAGATAGAACTCAGTCGTACGTAACAACGTTTGATTCAGAGAGCTGTCGTTTGGTGTGACCGAACTCTGTTGATTGAAATAAGTGACGAGTGTGAGTAACTGTCTAGGATTTTGAGTTAGAATGAGCTAGTAATGCGAATAAGATTTCACTCGATTCAATGGGGATTAGTATGATGAAGAGTTGGATTTCGACGAATAATTTAAGAATGAAGCTTAGGAAATGGCGTAGAAGATTGTCGTATGATGTTGACTGTTGATTCATATTTATACAAATAATGCTAGAGTAGTATGCTTCTTAAGGATAAGAAGATTGGCGCTGGTTGATTTACTTTTTGTTCGTGTTGTCTGTTTTAAAACTTTGTTTGCATATGAAATTTTTCATATCGTTGTTACTTTTTGAGACTTGTGATCAAACTAGATATTAAGCTGGCTTATATAAACCTTGTACGGAGTAATGTTGCCCACAGTAGTTGAATTGGAGTATATGGAATGGAATGATATTGTAGTAAATGTTGAAACAGCTATGCATTTGTCTACTATATTAGTTCGCATATTGTATTTAGGCAAAAGATCCTTGCGAAGTTATGTGAGACGTGTGGTTACTTTAGCATGTCAGTAAAACGTGCTGGTTGTGCCGTGTGTTCTTGTCAAGATTAAGGCAAACGAGCCTTGCAAAGTTATGTGAGACTGTGTGGTTATGTTAGCATCTCACTAAAATGTGCTGGTTGTGTACGTGTAAACTGTCAAGGTTAATGCAAAATAGCCTTGCGAAGTTATTTGAGACGTGTGTGGTTTAGGTTAGCATGTCACTAAAATATGCTTGGTGTGTGTAGGTGTTGAGATTAAGGCTAAGGAGCCTTGCAAAATTAGCCTCGATGAAGGCTATATCATCCACCTTTCACAGGTACTATATGTTTAGGGACTAGGGAGCAAAGTCGTTTTGATTTATATTTTTGAAATGTTGTTTTTATAATTCATTGTGTTTTGTGCCTATGTTTTTATGTTGTTTAGGCTACTCTCGGTGACCTTAAGAAGGATAAAGAACCTGTGATTGTCCATGTAAAAACTAATGACAAGAAACTGGTTATGGGTATCCTAAGCCAGGACACTCCTCAGTTGGTATTTGATTTGTTTTTTCATAAAGAGTTTGAGATTTCTCACAACTGGAAGAATGGAAGCATTCATCTTTTGGGATACCGAGCTGCGATGTCTGATCCATATCCTTTTAGAAAGACATTGTTTGTGTGGCTTTTTTTATTTATACCTGGCTCAATACTCCGTATCATTGTTTTTAATTATTTCTCTATTGATTCATTTGATGATAAAATTTATGGTCAATATAAGTGAGTTCCATTGACTTGCTTTTGTTTGCTGCTCTTTACATTGTCTATAATAGTGATCACGATTTGTAAACGAAAGTGGTAATTGAGCCCCTTAAGTCAATAGTGTGATTAGGCCCCTTAAGTTCTAATGTCGCAATTGGGCTCCCTTAACTTTCTTCAAAAGTGAAATTTAACCCAAATTTTAGTTTCCGACCAAAATTGTGTCACAATATTTAATTTCACATTCATTTATACGTACTTGTGAATAACACATAAAAAACACTTTTATTGTTGGAGGTTTTAGACAATTTCTTGATGAATCAAATAAATACTCAATGTTTTTTCTTTCCTATAATACGTAGGAATTATATACGAGTTGCTTTTATCATTTATGTCACAAATTGTAATAACTTTGTAAGAGTTCTAACGTTTATTTTATTTGTACACTCAATTTTATAAAATGATGTAATAACATTATTAGATTGAAATATGAATGGGCTTGAATTTATCTTTTGAATGAAGTTTAGGGGCCTGATTAGTAATTAAAATTTAAGGGGCTTAATCTCACAATTGACAACTTGGAGTAGTTATTTACTACTTTCGCGAATTCTATTCTGTCTTAAGATCTCACTGTTTTCTCAACTCTTATTTTATCTTTTCCTGAACATTTCAACGGGAGAAATTTATTTTAATATTTAAATTGTCTAATTGTAATGTTTCTGTCAACACCCAAGCTATTTGGTGTTTTAGTTGAAATCCTTGCTTTCTGACCCTTAACTCACTTTTGTCTGCTGTCTTTACAATGTCTGAAGATGGTAAGCTGTTTAATGATGTGATTTCATTATGACTCGAGGCATATGACTTAATGACATTGGACATAACTAAAAGTCTGTGCATGTACATGTATTTTTTCAGATTCTTCTGATGAGGAAGAGGAGGATGTTCCAGTTGCCCAGGAGAATGGTATTTATAACGCTTGAGTATCTCTTTGTGCTTCTTTTTTTTTTTGTAAATTGTGTACCGTATGATCTGATATTGTTTCTGCTCTTATTAGGCCATCTTGCTGCACCAATTGTTAAGGCTTCTGCTGCAAAACCAAAGGAGGAGAAAAAGGCAAAAGTTGAAGTGAAAGATGAAAGTGATGATGATGAAAGCGATGATGATGAGGATGATAGTGATGAAGATAATGTGGTATATGAATATTTTTTAGTTGATTGCCTTGTGATTGTGTAAATATTTTTCGGTAGGCTTCTTCCTTAAATTTATAACATGTGCAGTAATAAATGATGAGGCTGCGCTGTTTTTCATGCTACGAACATGCTTATTTTTTAATTGCTATCATGTCAGTCTTGTTTTTGACTAGCCCGATTACTGAATTTACATTTCAGGTGAAGGGAGAGAGCGATAGTGAGGATGACGATGAAGATGATTCAGATGAGTCAGAGGAAGAGAAACCAGCCGTTGTAATATTGCATTCGATAAACCTTTTTTCTCTTTTCGTTTGTGCTTATAGTCATCATATGTTTTGAATGCTGAGAGTTGCTATGTCTCTATTTTAGACTAATGCTGGCAAGAAAAGGCCCAATGCCGAAGCAAAAACACCCCAGTCCAAGAAGGCAAAGTTAGTTACACCTCAGAAAACAGGTGACATTACTTCTCTTTTATTGATTTCTATACTCTTGTTTTTTCTTCTTTGTTATAAAAATGATGACATGTGCCCAATTTTTCCTTATTTGTACACTCAATTATATAAAATGATTTAATAATATTATTAGGTTGATAGATGAATGGGGTTGAATTTCTCTTTTGAATGAAGTTTAGGGGACTGATTAGTAATTACTACAATCAAAATTTAAGGGGCTTAATCTCACAGTTGACGGAACTTGGAGTAGTTATTTAACTTTCTCGAGTTCTATTCTGTCTTAAGATCTCACTGTTTTCTCAACTCTATTTTTTCCCCTAAACATTTCAACTGGAGAAATTTAATTTTATATTTAAATTTTGTGTAACTGTAATGTTTCTGTTAACACCCAAGCTATTTGATGTTTTGATTTGTTATGTTTTAGTTGAAATCCATGCTTTCTGACCCTTCCTTAACTCACTTTTGTCTGCTGTCTTTACAACGTCTGAAGCTGGTAAGCTGTTTAATGATGTGATTTCATTATAACTCTAGGCATATGACTTATGACATTGGACATAACTAAAAGTCTGTACATGTACTTGTATTTTTCAGATTCTTCTGATGAGGACGAGGAGGATGTTCCTGTTGCTCAGGAGAATGGTATCTACTATAATTGAGTATCTCTTTGTTCTGTATGATCTTAAAGTTTTTCTGCTCTTATTAGGCCATCTTGCAGCACCAATTGTTAAGGCTTCTGCTGCAAAGCCAAAAGCGGCTGTTGAGATGGCTCAAAATGCTTCACAGCTAGCACTTCAGGTTACCCATCTTGCCATCTCTGTTTTTCTTTTAACACTTGTTTCTTCACTTGGGGTTGCTTGCGCTTTATAAGCTCATCTGGGATGAACGTTTTCCATCAGGTGAGATACCTAGACCAACATATAAAATGGAGCGATCTTGTTCGCCCTGAGCAAAGTCCAGTTGATGGGAAAGGTCCGGAAACAGAGGCATTTGCTTTTAGGAATGTGCAGATATGCGATAAGAGGATTACAGAAAACAAGATGTTGTATGGAATAGTCTTTGGTAACCAAAAGCACCTCTCTTCCCGTCTCACGAAGAGCATTATTGAGAAAGAAGAATGCGAAGATGGAAACTTAAAGTATTGGCTTCTCGAAGCACGTGTTCCCTTGTATTTGTTAAAAGAATATGAGGAAAAGGTAGAAAAGACTGATCCCCCCTCACCTCCCGTAAAACCTGATTGTTACTCTAAACATCAGAGGAGGCAATTGAAAGCTTCTCGTAAAGACATATTTGTCTATCTTGTACGCAAGAGGGATAAGTTGCAGGTGTGCCCGTGTGCATCTTGTCACATGGATGTTTTACTCGAGTAATTTTCTTCCTTATGCTCTGATAGTCTCACGTTTCTTTTTTTTGATATTTTGGTAATCCATTTTTAGCATCAGCACATTATTGACGTTACTTCTGTTCTTTTTGTTGATGTGATTTCAGATTTGCTGTTACGTGCAATACTTGTGAAGGTAAGCCCAGTTAAACTTTTGTCTTAATTTATGTGGACATGATTTACAGCATTTCACGATCTGACAACTTGTAGTTGGGTTTTTGTTTTAATCAGTCTTTGGCACGATGGATACCTTTATATGTTCATTTCCAGTTGGTTGTTACTTTGCCTTATCTTATGCCGCCTACTTTTAACCTAGTTGTACCCTGTCTTTCCTTTCTTTTACCTTTTGTGGGCTATGTGTACGGGTGGCTAAATGACCTCTCAAGGACTATAGATATTGTCCTAAATTTGTGTGACTACTCACCCAGACGGTTGTTTTATGTCTGTTCAGGTTATTGTCACAAGACTTGCTTGTTGAGTTCAACAGAACCCATGGATGACGATATTGAATTTAGAACCATTTGCAAGCAGTGCTCACAACGTAAAATTCTCTCTCAGTCAAGTAGTGTCAAATCTCCAATCAGTCCCTTAGCTATGCAGGGGCAAGAGTTTCAGAATTCAGCTGCAATTACTGAAAGTGGAAAGTTAAAATCCAGCTGTCAACATCAGAATTCTAGCACAGCTGGTAAAGGTATGAGGGACAAAAATTGTACCCAACAGTCTTCATCTGTTGGATTAGCTGATGGACATTCTAAAAAGAAGTCAACTGCTTCCGGATCTAAATCTGAGAGCAAATTAAGTAAGAACAAAACAAGTAAAAGCGAGAAAAAGATTGACGGACTAATGTGGAAGAAGAAGTCTTCTTCTGATGAAGATGGATCTATTTTCCGACTTAATAATATCATTTTTAGGGGTTCTCCAGAAGGTTCGGCATTGAGGCCACAATGTTACTTGTGCAAGAAGCCTTACAGTCCTAATTTGATGTACATCCGCTGTGAGTCGACATGCAAGAGTAAGTTTATGATGATAATCACCAGTTCCATTTAGCCTGTGCTTTATCATTCATCAAATACTCTTCTCATTTAACTTTGCGGGTATGACGTTTTCAACTTTAACCAATATCCTCACAGTACAATTGTTCAGCTGTTTGATATTGATAATGGAGTATTAAAATTTAAAATAGCTACAGTATTTTGTTGCAAGTAACATGCCAAACAGTTGCATAATATCCCCTCGTATGTATGGAAAATATAATACAGAGTATAACTGTTGAAGTTGACCCTGTTTAAGCACTAATGTGAAATTGGGACAATAAGATTGAGATGGAGGTAGAAAATTGAGTTCATGTCACAGTTGTCTCACATCACATGTAAGCTTTCTACTTGTGCAGATTGGTACCATGCTGATGCTGTTAATCTAGATGACTCCAAGCTTCCTGGATTATTTGGTTTCAAATGTTGCCGTTGCCGTAGAAACAAATCCCCTCAATGTCCTTATGCTGACAGGGAAATATGTCGACTCATTTCCCTACCCGTCAAGTAATTATTAAGTTACGGAGTAATAGCTAACCATACTTATCTAGCCAGTTATCCATATATTGTCACTTGACTTTTTTTGTATCATTAAATTTGCTTAACAAGTTGCTCTCTATTTGGTTGTTTTTGCATATCAAAGTAGAAAGGATAGAGTGGGGATAAAAGGAGGGAGGGAAAGGAGAGTGTTTCTGTGAAATAAACTTTAGTACTTCAAAGGCTTGTATACTTGTACTCGTAATTTGTAAGACCACTTAAATTTTGATCCGACTTGCAAAGTTGATCTGTCTTGTCCCGTTTTTTAGTGTCAATACCCAAACATTTTGACCCACCATCCGATCCCGAAATGATTCATTAATTTAAGATTTAAACCCACTTGACTCATTCGACCCTTGGGGTCCATGAGAAATCAATAAAATTACCTGAAATGATTTATTGAACGACTGGAAGTCCCAAAAGCCCATTCTTCTGTTCAAATGTTAATCTAGAAAAATCTAGAAAAGTGTTGAACAAAATCTAGAAATAATAATAAGAAGAATGATAGTCGGATTTGTCGTCAATCTAACCATCAAATAAACCAACTAACCTAAACTAGAATAGCAAAGGTAAGTCGGGTCGAATCCTCAGAGAGATCGGGAATGAGTACTAGTTCGGTCTCGGATTACAAATTAGCTACGCGGATCCATAAAAAGGAGTGAGATTAAACTAATAAGATCGATAAACTTGGTATCAGTACTCATATTTATACTAACACAAACACCAATAATTACTCTAAATATAAAAATAAGCATAAAGAAATAATAAAGATAAGAACTATGGTTAATGAAATAAATTAAACTAATCTAACCTAACACATACTAATTACTCAACATAAAGATGAACACAAACTAAGAATCATATTTCTAAACATAATAAACTACAAATACATAAACTTTAAGTGATTAACAATCTAAACATGAAATAAGATAAAATCGAATCAAATAAAAGAGAGATGAAATTATATTGAGAATAAGGAAATCTATAATGATTAAGAAAATATTAGATGAATAAATTAATTAAAATAATTAATTAAACAAAAAGAAAAGGGGAGAAGGGAAAAACAGGGGAATTGGGTTGTGCTTTGCCGCTGCTCCTACGCCATTCTCCCTCTTCTAATCTCTACTGCTCCTCTTCTCTAATCTTACTTCCTACTCTAATAACAAAAACTAACTGCCTATCTTTTCTAACTCTACACTTTCAAATCAACCCCATCCTCATTTTTCCATAGTGGGCCGGTTGTTTTATTGTGTTTGGGCCCAATCCTCAATAGTTGTTTGATTTGATCCATTTTGTTCCGTCTTTATCGTCTCGGTTCTTCCCGGATCGGTACCTACAAATACAAACATGGACGCGCAGTACCAAATTCTCGAGAAATATAATAAAACGAACATAAATACGCGAGACACGACTAATAAACTAATTAAACCCAAAACAACTAAAAATAAGCAAATTGAGTGATAAAATCGACTAAATAAGAGTATCAACTTATCAAAGAATGTAGAAGAAGAATGTTGGAGTAGAAGATGAATGATGTAGAAGAAATTGTGTAGGAAAAATCGAGTTATCCGTGAAAGAAATTTGTGGATGTTTGTAACTAGTATAAATAAGTCATATGTATGCTTGCAAAGGATGTGGAGTCCCAAGCTCCATATATGGAGCTATGAGATCTCACCCTCTCCCCAAAATATTGTAAAATCACACAATATCAAATCATAATAAAATATCATCAACATTCATGAATATCGGGCTCAAACACTTCCGCTGCCCAAGAATTCCAACATCCTCCCCTGCAGTTACCTAAGGAATCTTCCTTTTACCTTCTTCTGTTCCCCCACCAGAATTTGGACATAAGGGAACGAAGTTCGTCACAAAAATTAGTCGGTAGCTTAAAATAACTCATCGCATAAGTTATAATCGATTGGCCAACTACATTTACCAACGGCTCCTTTGACACTTCATTGAGTAGCATACCCTACCATCCTTGTATCTTCCTGCCCACCTTATTCCGGACCATTTTAGTAATCACCTTTTTAGAGCTCCCGACCATCGTCGGTAGCCTAGGTACATGTCCCCTCCTCCTCAACCTGACGAACAACACTCCTATTACTTGTTGTCGTTCTCCCCAGACCCCAAGCTTGCTCCCTTACTAAAGGACACTGTGATGGAAGGATTTATCGTGAATCCCACCAATCAAGATAAACAAACTAACCTAAGCTTGGTAGCAAATAGTAAGTCGGGTCGAATTCCTCAGGGACGGTAAATCGGACTAAAGCAAGTTATGATTCTAGACTAGGTTCAAGAAGAATGAAGGTGATTGGTTTGAGTTGTGTACTAAACTAGAGTCTAATATCTAAAACAATGCAAAGCAAATAAAAATCAAATACTAAAACGATATAAGGAGGGAATTAGGGTTAGGTCGGGTTCAAGGGTGTCTAGGTGGTCAAGGAGGAATAAGGGTGTCGATGCAATCCACTAGCCTTGGCTACGACCGGGCTCTCGCACTTAGACGGCCAAAGTATTCTCTACACTACGTTGTCGCGAATAACGAATATATCCAACAAACCAACATGCAATAGTATACAAGAGAAAGAAAGGAAACGTGTATTTCTCAATCACAAGTCTACTTATCATTTCATCAAACATGTTGTGCACAATGATGGGAGGCAAAGTAAGTGATACCAAACACCACCAATCTCACCCTAATCACTCATAATCAACACCCAATCTCCCTACTATTCCTAGCAAGAAAATCTACTCACTCATACTCAAGACAACCACAGTACACATAAAAAAAACATAACAATGGAGATTCATGATATGAGATTGAGAAATGAGAATCATCAAACAAGAACATAAACAAAAGAAATTAAAATAGAAAAGATTAGGGAGGAGAAATTATACCAATATCAATACCAAATGATGAGCAAAAGACTAAAACTTGTATAGAATTAACCCTAAGAAGAATCTTCAACGTTGTTAATAGAGAAGATGTCTTCAAAAGATCTTCGGTTTCTCCTTAGAAAGGGTTACAAAATAGATATGTATAGCAAAGAGTTCTAATTAAGGTAGCCCAAAAAAAGAGAAAATAAGGAAGGGGACTCGACAAGGCCATGGTCGACCGGCCTTAGCGAGGGTGGGTCGGCCACGGCAGAGGGAGGCCTGACAGAGTGAAGGAGGGTCGGCCGACCCTGTGCTGGTCCGCCCTTTCTCGTCGGTTCTTAGCCTTAGACTTTCTTTCTCGCTTAATTGATTCATTCTGAACCTAACATAAACTTCGCTCCTCTTTTGCTTCGAATCCGACATCTTGGGATGCACTTGAGTCAAGTCAAACTTGTCCATGACTCGGTTTTCACCCGCTCCATTTATCGACTTATTCGATTATTCCCGCGATGGTACCTACAAAATAGGAACAAGACAAAGCAGTACCAAAACTTTCGAAAATAACGATTATTACTAAAAACTAAGCTAAATAAACTAATTACTTCGTACTTAATAATAACTAGAATCGAGTTATAAAAGCATTTAAGCACACAAAATCGAGTTGAATAGTAAAATGACTACTAAAATGACGATTATCACACTGTCATCTTCTCCATACTCACAACTGGCTCGAACACCCTCTCATAAGTGTGAAAAATATTCCATACCTGCGAAGGTTTCACATCCCCAACTTGGACGAAAATGATGGCTATCGTTCCAAACAAGAGATAGAGTAGTACGGAGTAGTACTCCCTTCGTCTCATTCATTTTTATTAGTCTTTAATTAAAATTTTATTCACAATGAATATAAAAGACAAACAAATAAACAAGACAGAGGGAATAATATCCATTAGCTTATTTGAACTACCTCTCAAGTGAAATTAGTTCCAAGTGATACTATCCACAATGAAGCCCAAGAAAAAAGCCCCAATTGAAATGAATACGAAATACAAAGAAAAAAAGAAAAAAGGAAAACCCTGTAAAAAAAAGAAGCATAAACCCTAACTCCATAAAATCCCCCCATTCCTAATTTCTGATAGCCACTTGCGCAAAAACCTAATTTCAATCATCCCCTTTCCTAAAACCCTTCACTTCAATCATCTCCTTCAATGGCCTCCTCTATGGAATTCTGGGGTTTCACTCTTTCTCTCTCTCTCTCTCTCTCCCATTTTTTTCCTTATTGTTTTTATTTATTTTACGAAAATGTTCCGTCATTTCGTTATGTTTGTTGATCTATGAATATCTTGTACACCGTTCTTCTTTTCGCCTTAGCATGATTCTGGGTTCTTCGTATGTTTTGATTTGATTGATTTTCTCATGTTTATACGATGTTCTATACTCGTGATTTTCTGGAATTATTATCTCGATTTATCCCCATTTTTGAACACCGTTCGTCCGATATAATTCTAATGATTTATTTGATGATGAAGATAGAACTCAGTCGTACATAACAACGTTTTATTCAGAGAGCTGTCGTTTGGTGTGATCGAACTCTGTTGATTGAAATAAGTGACGAGTGTGAGTAACTGTGACTGTCTAGGATTTTGAGTTAGAATGAGCTAGTAATGCGAATAAGATTTCACTCGATTCAATGGGGATTAGTATGATGAAGAGTCGGAATTCGTGATACAATTGTAAAAAATGAAGTAAATAAATGATATGATCAGTTTAACTGTTCGACTAATTAGTCGATAGGTTAGATGATCTATAGAATAATCTGTGGTGAGAGAAGGAATCACCTAGGATTAATCAATGGATTTGGATGGAATTAGAGAGAAAATGGAGATTGGATAGCTAAGAAAGATTAACTTTCAATGATAAATTCTTGGATACCTCATTACAACTTACTAATATCTATATATAAGACATATGACTTGGAGAATAAGAAATAAAGGACAAATTTACTAATATACCCTCTTACTAACATTTTGGTTTGTATCAATTCGACGAATAATTTAAGAATGAAGCTTAGGAAATGGCCTAGAAGATTGTCATTGGTGGAGATTAGTATGATGTTGACTGTTGATTCAAATTTCTACAAAAAATGCTAGAGTAGTGGGCTCCTTAAGAAAAAGAAGATTGTCGTTGGTTGATTTATGTTATCTTCGTGTTGTATGTTTTAAAACTTTGTTTGCATATGAAATTTTTCATATGGTTGTTACCTTTGGAGACTTGTGATAAAACTATAGATATTAAGCCGGCTACTATATTAGTTCGCATGTTGTATTTATGCAAAAGATCCTTGCGAAGTTATGTGAGACGTGTGTGGTTACGTTAGCATGTCAATAAAATGTGCTGTGTGTTCTTGTGAAGATTAAGGCAAACGAGCCTTGCAAAGTTATGTGAGACTGTGTGGTTATGTTAGCATCTCGCTAAAATGTGCTGGTTGTGTACGTGTAAACTGTCAAGATTAATGCAAAATAGCCTTGCAAAGTTATTTGAGACGTGTGTGGTTTATTTTAGCATGTGACTAAAATATGTTTGTTGTTGTGTAGGTGTTGAGATTAAGGCTAAGGAGCCTTGCAAAGTTACCCTCGATGAAGGCTATATCATCCACCTTTCACAGGTACTATATGTTTAGGGACTAGGGAGCGAAGTCGTTTTGATTTATATTCTTGAAATGTTGTTTTTATAATTCGTTTGTGTTTTGTGCCTATGTTTTTATGTTGTTTAGGCTACTCTCGGTGACCTTAAGAAGGATAAAGAACCTGTGATTGTCCATGTAAAAACTAATGACAAGAAACTGGTTATGGGTATTCTAAGCCAGGACACTCCTCAGCTGGTATTTGATTTGGTTTTTCATGAAGAGTTTGAGATTTCTCACAACTGGAAGAATGGAAGCATTCATCTTTTGGGATACCGAGCTGCGATGTCTGATCCATATCCTTTTAGAAAGACATTGTTTGTGTGGCTTTTTTTATTTAAAGCTAGCTAAATGCTCCGTGTCATTGTTTTTAATTGTTTCTCGATTGACTCATTTGATGATAAAATTTATGGTCAATATAAGTGAGTTCCACTGGCTTGCTTTTGTTTGCTGCTCTTTACGTTGTCTATAATAGTAATCATAATTTTTAAACGAAAGTGGTAATTTCTCTTTTGAATTTAGTTTAGGGGACTGATTAGTAATTATTACATTCAAAATTTAAGGTTGTTAATCTAACAATTGACAAAACATGGAGTAGTTACTTAACTTTCTCGAATTTTATTCTGTCTTAAGATCTCACTGTTTTCTCAACTCTATTTTTTTCCTAAACATTTCAACTGGAGAAATTTAAATTTATATTTAAATTTTGTGTAATTGTAATGTTTCTGTTAACACCCAAGCTATTTGGTGTTTTGAATTGTTATGTTTTAGTTGAAATCCATGCTTTCTGACCCTTCCTTAACTCACTTTTGTCTGCTGTCTTTACAACGTCTGAAGCTGGTAAGCTGTTTAATGATGTGATTTCATTATAACCCTAGGCATATGACTTATGACATTGGACATAACTAAAAGTCTGTACATGTACTTGTATTTTTCAGATTCTTCTGATGAGGACGAAGAGGATGTTCCTGTTGCTCAGGAGAATGGTATCTACTATAATTGAGTATCTCTTTGTTCGTTTTTTTTTTGTAAATTGTGTTCTGTATGATCTTAAAGTTTTTCTGCTCTTATTAGGCCATCTTGCAGCACCAATTGTTAAGGCTTCTGCTGCAAAGCCAAAAGAGGAGAAAAAAGCAAAGGTGGAAGTGAAAGAAGAAAGTGATGATGATGAAAGCGATGATGATGATGATAGTGACGAGGACGAAGATGAGGACGAGGATGATAGCGGTGAAGATAATGTGGTATATGAATATATTTTAGTTGATTTTCCTTGTTATTGTGTAAATATTTTTCGGTAGACTTGTTCCTTCAATTTATAACATATGGAGTAATAAATGATGAGACTGCGCTGTTGTTTATGCTACGAACATGCTTATTTTTTAATTGCTATCATAAGGCAGTCTTGTTTCTTACTATCCTGATTGCTGAATTTACATTTCAGGTGAAGGGAGAGAGCGATAGTGAGGATGACGATGAAGATGATTCAGATGAGTCAGAGGATGAGAAACCAGCCATTGTAATATTGCATTTGAATAAACCTTTTTCTCCTTTCGTTTGTCCTTATAGTCATCATATGTTTCGAATGCTGAGAATTGCTATGTCTCTTTTGTAAGGTTTCTGCTGGCAAGAAAAGGCCCAATGCCGATTCAAAGACACCCCAGTCCAAGAAGGCGAAGTTAGTTACACCTCAGAAAACAGGTGATATTTACTTTTATTGATTTGTGTACTATTGTTTTTTCTTCTCTTGGATTGATGGAGGTTGAAGATGAACTGTGGAAATTCCAATCTAAAGTTAGTATCCAATTCCAAAAATGATGGCATGCTCGATTTTTCCTTATTGTTGAAACCATCTTACCTAGACATTATAACTATCACTAATTATACTACTACGTATATAATTGAAAAAGGTATCTGAGGGTAATAGCGGATGGTAAGCTTAGTTTGGCTAGTGCCTCATTCGAAGCGTGCATTTGGTGCACCTGTCACGTCTTTTATAAACTACTCCGTAATACGGTAAGAGTTCCATGCCGCCTTTTTCCGGTGCCGCATCATTACGTATGTAACTTCTTACTCCCCTCCATAGTAGAATTTATGTACAAGTATGAAGTTGGTTCTCTATTCTTGAAACCGGTTTCATATAAAGAACTTATTCCGTAAATCAATGGATAATATGGGGATACAATTCTTATTTTTGATCCATTGCTATTGCCCTTAAGGTTAACTTGGTCTCAAATGAGATTTTGTATTTGCAAAAAAGGGTTGATGATTTTGGCCTAACTTGGGTTATCAAGTTGTCATGTCAAGACTGTTTGAGTGCCAGACACTTAACTGTGCACACTTGTGATTTCTAGCAGATTCAAAGAAGGGTATTGCGCATGTTGCAACTCCTTACCCAACAAACAAAAGTGGAAAGACTCCTGCTGATGACAAAACCCCCAAGTCTGGTGGAAGCGATGTTTCATGCAGTTCTTGCAAAAAGTAAGCAATGTTCCTCTGATTCTTATAAGATAATGCTGGAGTGAAATAGAATATATCCTCACCAATTTAAACTTGTTTCAGGACCTTTAAGTCGGACTCCGCTTTGCAATCCCACTCAAAGGCCAAGCACGGTGCCAAATAGATGATCACCAAGCTGAAAACATAAGGGCGGTAATGGGAGAGCTTAGTCTTCAAATTTTGAAATATATTTGGCGTTGATGTTTTTGTGAGTGACCGAGTGATGAAGCCATTGCTGAATGTGTCTACCTAAATTAGATTAATTACTGAATTATGGTTTGTGGTAGGATTTTTTTAAGTGCTGGATTCCTAGTGAGACGTCTGCATGTTTTCTGAAGTACTGTTAAGCTATAATCTGTTGAATGTTGTCTTGATGGTGCTATGCTAAGGCGGTTTTTGTCTCTTCTTTTTTGTTGTCTTCCCTACCAAAGTGCCTACAATCTTCATTGTAACATGGATGTCATACTGGAATTCCCAAGTGGCGTCTTCAATGCTTGAAGTATTCCATTTGATCTGCACTTTGGTGGTAAAAAAATTTCCGAATCTTATTACCTTCTTGATCATGATGAGTTCTGGGCCTTCCGGCTTTTTTGGTAAAGGTTCCTGTTCTGGTGTATTGACTTGTCTAGGCACTTCCCCACAACATCTCCAGTAGAGAAACATGGAAAGTGGGATGAATCTTAGTTGTACCGGGTAATGCTAGTTTGTAAGCCACAGGTCTGACCCTCTTCCGAATTTTGATACAACCCATAAGACTTGCTCTAGTGTTTATGATCGACCCTTTTTGCTATAGAGGTTGGTCTATAGGATTACACCTTAAGGTATGCTTATGCCATATACATGTTGCACCTCAAGCTCTTCCTCAATCCCGCTCTTATCTGCCTATTGCTTCATATGAAGCCTCCTCCCTGGCCAATAGTGTAGTGTTCACGGCCTCCGCCTTAATTTCAGGTGGTAGATAAGGTGGATTATTGTGAGGCCATCGAAGTCTAGCATGTGAAGGTTCTCATAAAGATACGAATACATGCTATGCTAGTCTCTACGAGAAGCCAATGCACTTGGCTACAAATACTTTCTTCGTTAGAATTATTTGTTTGGTTTTTTTTGTTCTTTTATTTATTTATGAGTGTCTTTTATTCAAAGTTTAACAAATAGTTGCGCTATAACTCCCATAAATGTAGACATTTTCCTATTGCGAATATAAGCGATAAAAGGAGAGTTAACTCTCGTCGGTATGGTGATTATGAAAACTCAAATTACATATCCTAACATACGTAATGATATGCCAACTCTTCTTATAATTTTAGAATTAGGTGAAACCATTATAATTAGACTAAAAAAAGGCACATTCTCAAAAATAGTGGTGACAATTGCGTCAATTAAGTAGGTTTAGAACTTTAGGTGGGGTGTCAAGTGGTGAGAGTTGGGGCATATCGGGCCAGAAACTCTTCCTAGTGAGTTTGAGTTCGGGTCGGATCATTTTGGGTTGGCTGATGTCGGGTTAGGATCGGATTTGGATCAAGTCATTAGTGAGTTTGATTTATGTCGGTTTTAAGATCAAAATAATTTTAGTTTTCCACCACGGTTTGGTTTAGTTGCTTTATTATTAAGTCCAATAGTGTATCAAGTAAAACAATAAATCTTTTTCGTTTGGATCGATATTAAGCTTAATAATTCTCGAGTCACCGATAATATCATATCAGGTTCATGTCAAGTTGGTTCAGATTCAGGATCAAGTGACTTGCTCATCGAGTTGTATATGGTGTCAATCCAAAACAGCTTAGATCGGTTTCAGGTTGCTAATTTTTTTGATCTATTGACTCCAATCTCAAACTGAACGAGCAAATTTATTTATCGGATTGAGTCAAGCTTGCCACCTATAGTCAAAAGTAACATCAAGGGGAGAAAAAACCAACCAGACACGTCAAATATTATCCATTTATATAGAAAATGACAAAAACACATAACTTAGAGAAGAACAAATACTTTGTCATCGCCCCATCAATTGATAGCAGATATGGAGAGATATAGAATCTATGATAGCAGAGAGTATGCGGAAGATCAATACCACAATCGTTCATTGTATGGTATCTCAATTTATGTTAGACCGGCAGCTCCGCCTACAATCTATCAAGTTAGATGAAATCGATTCTCCTCAAAATCTTAGAAGATCGGAATACCCTCTTGTAAAAAGTTGTATCATTAAGCAGTGATAGGTTGGAAGGGGATGTACAGAAGCGGATATCAAAATCATAGTGAGAAATCTTTGTTCTAACGAGAATTTATTTTACTCGAATTTTATAATATTGTATCCGTTCAATTTCGATATAAGTTGTAAATGTCGTATGACTTTTTATCAATGAAATGATCTATTCACTCGGAAAAAAAAAAACAATACTTTGTCATTACATATCTAAACGATGATATTTAACCTGTTATAATAAAAATAAATTTGTGAAAACCAAAAATCTGCACATAAATGGGATGATTATTGATTAGGGAGTTTAAGGGTAGCCTACTTTTGGGCGCAGCAATGAAGCGGGTATACGTATATGGTATATCCCGTAAACCTTTGAACGAAAATATGAGAAAAACAGAATTAGTGCGCCAAACAAAAAATGAGTAGAGAGTAGTACCACTCCGTAACAAATACAGGAAACAGGAGTATTTGAATTACAGAAAAAAGTGGCGGGGTGGTGAACATTGAAACATTTGTGTTTCCCGCCATTTATGTATTTACCGTACGTACGTCGGTCTAACACATTACCGCACCACATTTAGGCCGTTATGTAACTATAACTCAAATTCACCCTGTTCATTGCCTACATTCTTTGGTTCAAATCCGGTCGAGATGTACATCTCTATGCTGAAATACTTTATGCAACTGGTTCTAAGTTCGATCCTTCTTTCTCATTATTATTTCGTATAATATAATTAAGTGTGTGCTTCGTTTGACCTAAAAAATATCTTAGTTAAAAATGACTTTCTACACGATTTTGTGTTAAATAGATATTTTTAAATTGTTTTCCCGAAGTTTGTTTTTCTTTCAAAACGATATGAATGATGATATTATTCATACGGTAAAATTGTATCGTATCAGACTAATTTTCTTTTTAATGATGTATGGAGTATTTGTTTTGTAGTTCATTTTTTTCACAAATTCACCATATGAGACATCTCCTAATAACTTTATTGCACGCATGTTTTCTCACATGATGTGGGAATGTATGAACGTGTGATTAATTTTATATTTCTCTCCTATTTTCTTACGAGTAGTATGTTTGGCGTAGTGTATGACCGGTAAGTTATACTAGTACTTTGTATATGGACCTGTTTGGCAAACAATATATTGGGAAAAAATTAGCGGATTCCCGCCTAAATAGTAGATTGACCGTCAAACTACTAATTTTCTATATTTGGTAATAAGTGTCATATTGCGATAGCATATTAACAAGATCTAGTGTTTTTTAATATGCTGCTAATAGGAGCATATCGAAAAAACATACTCCGTATTAAATTTATACATGAAAAGAACTTGATTCTCCTATAATCTGCTAATTATCAAACACTCTTTCTTAATTCTGCTAATTTAATTTGATAGTCAAACCTGCTAATAAATCTGCTAATCGTATTCTGTTATTATTATCCGCTATTACAAATATATTACTGCTATTTGCCAAACAGAGCCATAATACGTATGTACTTCGTACTATCTGAAAATTTAACATGTAGCTTTTGCAGTTTTGCTACAATTTGTAGCCTACAGAGTTCAAACCTATTTTTTCGCCTGTTTAATTGCTTAGACACAAATTCTCAAATAAGACGGTCTCATAATAATGTTATTTTGAGACCTCTCATATGAAAGGTGATTAATTTGGTCTCACAAGAGACTAACTATTGCTCGAATTAGTTTCTTTAATTAATTTTACTTATTAGTGCTTTATGTTTAATCAAACACAAGTATAATCTAGAAAATTTATGATACATTAGGTAAGATTATGTTGAGTTTGTTGATTTAAAAAATTTTACTGAGTAGATGTTAACTAATACGGAGTAATTGTTACTTTTTTTTGAGCGAATAGATCATTTCATTAATAAAAAGTCATACGACATCTACAATTTATATCGAAATTGAACGGATACAATACTATAAAATTTGAGTAAAATAAATTCTCAATAAAACAAATATCTCTCACTAAGATTTTGATCTCCGCTTCTGCGCATCCTCTTTCAACATATCACTGTTTAATACAGCTTTTCACAAGAGGTCTTTGGATCTTCCAAGGTTTTGAAGAGAATCGATTTCATCTAACCTGATAGATTGTAACCGTCAGTCTGACATAACTTGACATACCATATAATGAACGATTGTGGTACTGATCTTTCGCGTCCTCTCCGCTATCATAGATCTAACATCTCTCCTAAAAGAGAGAGCGAAACCCATCAATTGATGGGACGAAATTCTCCAAAAGGAGATGACTTATTATAACTATAATACTAATACTAATAACAATACTAAAACGATATAATAACTTTAAATTGGGAGGCTTACCACCAATTAATGGTGGTAGCCCCAAGATTTTTTTTGAGGCTAGGGTTTTTTTTGGAGGAGGAGGGAGATAGGTTTAGGTTTATTAATTTCAGTACGGAGTAATTGTTACTCAGTGACCATAGATTCATATTTCAAGATATTCATTCTAATCTTGACATACTGAGATATTAATTCTATTCTCGACACATGGAGGAGGTAGAGTATGTTCTCTTTTTTATTTCGGTATGTTTTTGTTTACCTTTTATATTATTTGTGAGAAATATTTTAATTAATGTAAACAAATAATTTAACACAAAGTGAATATCAAATAATAGAGGTTAAGTATTCATTTCAAAATAAAAACTAAACTATTGATTTGTATAATAGGGAGTACTTTTTTTTGCATATCTTTATATGTACCTTTGGAATAAACATATACGGAGTACAACTTATTTATAATGATTAATGGACTTTCTAGTAATTAACATCCGAAAAATATTTTAAAGCACAAATTTTAATAACGGCATGATGATTCAAAATTCATAATGATGACCGTAAGGGTGGAGTTTAATGGTTACAACTTTTAGTCATCAACCCTGTAAGAGCGATCTCGTGGAAGTTGTATTTGGTATGATTTGAAGTTATGCCTTATAAACTTCGAGTCTGTCGCCCTAAGTGTGGCTTACCTGATGTGCGTGTATTTGTATGCTATTGCGTTCACTCGTGGGTTTACCTTACCTGGTGTGCGTGATTTACATGTTATTGCGTCCACCCGTGGGTTTACCTCACCTGGTGTGCGTGGTTTGCATGCTATTGCGTCCACCCGTGGGTTTACCCAAAGTGCACAAAAGGTAGTGGCTTCGATTTTCCTCGTCATTAAAAACATAAAATAAAATAAATCATAATGATGCTTAAAATTTATGGCTAATTTAACATCGCCATTAATTCAGAACTACGACGATTTTATATTTTCCATATATGTTGACGAATAAACTCAACATATACTCCGTAATTGATTACTTTAGGTAGTGATGGTTATAAATCGAAAGAAACCTAAATCTATGATTGTAAAATTAAATGTCTAAGACATTGTCACGCGAACTAGTCAACACTTGGATACGCTCCCTTAAAAATCTAATAAAAAATCTAATGTCATTATTAAAATATTTGCAAGAAAACGAGCACGCCATAACCATGCAGTCTAGTTACGTTAGTATATCATTTATAACCCTAAAATCATCGCACAATACCTCGAAAACTTCAATTATATCACTCCCCACCACAAGAGTATCGCACTTTCCCAGTTTATTTCGAAGTTGTTATAAAGTCGTATAATCCATACAAATTCCGAAAGCGGAAAGAAAACTGGCATCTACGATCACCAAATTAAATGTAAGATCGGGTGAATTAAAATTTTCAAAAAACAAAAGGCGTAAAAAATCTAACTAAAATATTATACCATTAACATTTCCGCGGGAAACTACCACCCCCATAAGCAATCTTACCACGAATGTTAATTACGTCGTCGACACGTTATTCAAAACCCTAAAAACATCACATCATATTTAAAAAAGCGTATCAATTATTTCAGCTATTACAATTTGAATTTTACAACTGCTCTTATCTTGACAGACGAAGGTCCTTATGATAATGTTATTTTCATGCTACGTTATAGTTAACGTGAGATTATTATTGTACTCCGTATATAATATGCTGGTGAAAGGACTGAGACAATAAAACATCATATGCAAGTAGGTTCGTAAAAGAAGATAAACTTGTTTGTCTAATACGGAGTATTTACCAGCTCAATACTCTTCAGTTTGGAGTCGTATTAAGTCACAAATCATCAAATACGATTATTCTGTTATTATTTGACCACAATGATTTATAAATTTGTTTATTACTCCATATTGTCTTTATATATAAAATACCTGGTATAAAAAAACGTATTATCCTCTATTTTTTTTAATTGATTGCAATTATATATCAAAAATCACCGAAAATCACCCAAAATCGTAAATATTTTTATCAAAAAATGAAGTGAGTACTAGACTCACTGGAAACCACTACTACTCGGAGTGAAAAAAAATCTGCGTATTGTATCAAATATCATATTCATTCATATTCATATGCAGAATGTAATCTATTTCTTCCTTTTCAAAATAACCCAATAAAAAAGAGAAAAACTTAGGGCTACAAATTTCACACAAACACAGAAGAAGAAGAAAAAGCCCTTTCACTTCTCTCATCTCTTCCTCATCTCACCTTTCGCTATCTCTCTCTTCTTCCTTTCATGGCGGTTTTCCAAATCTAGGTTTTCTTTTTTCTTTACTCTTTCGAGGTATTAATCTTATCTTTTTGTTTTTTATTTTTTTTAATGGTTTTGATTGTTTACGCGGAATTTGTTGTTTTTGTTATCTAGGGTTACTTTTATTTCGAGCTTGTCATCGTTATTGTTATCGTTATTGTTGTTGTTATTGTTATGATTTAGGGCTGAAGTTATTGATATTGATTCTTATATGGTGTTGTTATGTTGTGTCAGGATCTGTTGGATCGGTAGTGTTAGGGTGGGAGTCAGGTTTGATTTGTGATTGAAAATCGATGAATTTGTGTGGAGGAAACCCTAATGTTGGAATTTTAGGGTGAGTTTGCGGGTTTTGAATTTTGTGGGAGGTTGCAGGTGAGTTTTCGTGGGATTGTGTGTGGTTTGAAGGAGGGAGAGTGAGTTTTGATTGCATGGAGACCCCGGTGGGTAAATCGAGGGGTCGGCCGAGGAAAAGGAGACGGGAGGAGTCGCCGATTGAGAGTAGGCAAGAGGTTGCAGTGGGGGTGGTTGGTGGCGATAGTATAAGCGGGGGTAGTGGGGATGGTAAAGATGATGTGAGGAATTCTCGGAGAAGGGGCCGTCCGCCCAAGAAGATGGCTGTGGAAATGAGGGGAGGTGCGATGATTGGGAGGTATGTTTTGAAGGAGTTTGATCGGAGTGGTACGTTCCTTGGGAAGATTGTTTCTTATGATAGTGGGCTGTATAGAGTTGATTACGAGGATGGGGATTGTGAAGATTTGGATAGTGGAGAGTTGCGTGACATTGTGATTGGAGATGAACGACAGAGTTTTGTGGGTGTGTTGTTGGAAAGGAGGAAAAAATTGGATGAAGCAATTGAGAAACGAAGTGTCATGAAGTTGAAAGATGAGCCAGACAAGAACGTTAGGTTGAAAGGGAAACGAGTGGAAGGTGTGACTTTGAAAAATGTGTCAGCAAAGGTGGATTCCGTAGTGGTAGTGTGTGCATTAGAAAAGGTGGATGGACAGAATGCTGGGGTTGTGTTGAATGATTCAAGGAAGATTGTGGTGAGTGAGGTCCCTTGTGAGGATGTAAGTGGCAGTGACATTGATGACATTGATGATGATAGTGGTGATAAAGACTTAGATTATTGTTTGGAGGATGATGATGAGGATTCATCCGATGAATCTTGTGAATATGGTCTGGGTTGGGAAACAAGAGCAGATACTGAGATCCCCGCCGTACTTCCTCCAGAACTGCCCCCATCTTCTGGGACCATTGGTGTTCCAGAGGAATATGTGTCACATCTCTTTTCGGTACATGGGTTTCTACGCACATTTACTGTTCACCTGTTTTTGAGTCCCTTTACACTGGATGATCTTGTGGGCTGTCTCAAGTGTACGACCCCAAACACATTATTGGATGCTATTCACGTTTCCCTTTTGAGGGTTTTGAGACAGCATCTTGAAAGACAAACGCCTGAAGGTTCTCAGCTTGCATCAAAGTGTCTGAGGTAACTTTGGTTCCTTTGTGTTTATACCCACCATTATCTTTATGATTCTGATTTACAAATTTCTAAAAGACCTTGAATGTATCAAATTCATAGAGTTGTTCTGGTGCTATTTTTTTAATATTCATTCCAGTTTTGTTTCTTTTTGTTTATTTTTACAGATCCATTGATTGGAGTTTGCTTGATAATTTGACGTGGCCAGTTTACCTGGTCCATTATTTGATGGCAATGGGGAATTTGAATGGATCAGAGTGGAAGGGATTTTACATTGATGCTTTAGAGAAGGACTACTGCACCTTGTCTATTGGGACTAAATTGACGGTTCTGCAAACCTTGTGTGATGATGCTCTTGATGTGGAAGAGATACGGTCAGAGATAGACGCACGGGAAGAGTCTGAAGTCGGTATTGATTATGATGTGATTTCGTCAAACCCTGTTGACAAAGGGACCAGACATGCATATCCTAGATCTTCAAAGGCTTCCGTTGACAATGACAAAGACTATCCAATTTCTGCTACAGGAAATAGTGTCTTATTAAGTTCAAACACGATGAAAAGTGATAATCACAACATAGATACTGACGAAGTTGGTGAGGATGGTAATAGGGATGAATGCCGGCTTTGTGGAATGGAAGGGATGCTGATTTGCTGTGATGGCTGTCCATCAGCGTATCACTCAAGATGCATAGGTGTCAACAAACTGTCTATACCCGATGGGGAGTGGTTTTGTCCTGAGTGTACAATCAGCAGAATTGGTCCGCCCATTAATAATGGAACATCACTGAGAGGGGCTGAAATATTTGGGGTGGATTCATATGCTCAATTGTTTTTGGGTACTTGCGATCACTTGTTGGTGTAAGTTTTAACTTCCTTCGGCCTGTGTTTTTTCATTGACCATCCGTTGTTTTCACTTCAGCAAAATTTGTAAGAAAGTGGAAGGTAGCTTGTTTGATTAATTTAAAAAATGTGCCTCGAGTGTGCCTAACACACTCCTTTGGATGAGTCCTTAGCCAAAACATCTCAGTGCATTTTAGGTGCGCCTTTTAGATAAGGCTCACTTTATGAGGCTCATTAGTATATACTTATACTTTCCATATATTTTTTCTGTTATTAGAAGTAGGCCACCTCGTGTCGAAAAGGCACGTGCCTTCACCTTGCGCTTTGTTCCTTCTGGCCCTTAGGGCCTTGGTGCATCTTGCTCCTCTTTAAACTTAAGCTGGTTAGTTCAACAAACTAAAGTATATTAGATACGAACTAGCTTGTCTGATATGGGAGGACACAAGCATATTGGTAGGCATTACATAAAGGAAACTGTTGATGTTATTATTACATTTTGGAAGAAAGCTTGACAAAGGAAACAAAATCTAGTGTATGCATGTCAAGACCACAATATCAGTTGCAGGGAGCGAACTATATCTGTGTCTTGTTTCCGTTTCCAATGAATCAAAGACTCATAATCTTTGGCTTTGGAATATGAAAGAATGAAATGATACAGTCACTAATTGCCTACTTCGTAATTTCGTATTATGAAGTATCACTTGGTTTGTTGCAATTCTTGACACAATTTCATTATAGGTCATTAACATATAACCGCTCTATGTTTGAGGTTGAAGGGTAAAGTTCACCCTGCCATAGGTGGGAGTTTTTGAGGTTCTTTATTAATATTGTTATTTATCCGTTGCATTGCGAAATATATTATCTTGTTCTTTGTTGTGTGAATTTAACTGAATCTCAGTTTATTCTGAATGACTTCAATTACAGGCTAAAGGTCTCTCTCAAGGCATCTTCTTTCGTCAGATACTATAATCGTAATGATGTTCCGACAGTTCTTTCAGTGCTTAGCTCATCTCCTTACCATTCAATTCCTTACTTAGGGATCTGTCAGGCTATATCAAAGTACTGGGAACTACCGCAGGTGGTTGTATCACCCATTATGATTAGTCAAAGTATGGTTTCTGATAATATAGATGGTTACAACCTGCAACCATTTCAATCTCATTTATCTGACGAGGATAGGAATGGGAAGGTTCTCCACAATTACGCTAGTAGTGTTGGTGAAAACTCTATAAATATAAGTGATGCCTCTGGATTAGTCGATGAGAGTCTCTTTCCTAAATCTGGCTCCAATAATACTTTGTTGGGTGCATCATTGCAAAATGATCTCAAAAGTACGCCGTACTCTAGTGTTTCTTGGGTAACACAAAATGCGACCAACATGACTAGCATGCTTTCCGAGCAGGCGGAGCTTTCTCGATCATCGCAAGTAGTGCTGGCTGACCAATCAACTACTGCAGGAATTGGTCTGTGTACCTCTGGCCATGCCACCAGCACTGTTGCCAGCGATAAAAATGGCGTATGTTTTCCTGGAACTTACAATGTGCAGGTGGGAGAAGATCGAATCAGAGCTGTTGGCAGAACGACCCAGAAAAAGGATACTTGCTTATACATGGGATCTATATTTAAACCACTGGCTTATGTCAATAGTTATGTTCATGGGGCCTTTGCAGCATCTGCTGCCGCTAATTTTGCTGGCCTATCATCTGATGAAAATCAAGCGTCTGAGGTCCATGCTTCAGATCCTAGGAAGGCCATGGCTGCTAATGTGTCGCTACAGGCGAAAGCGTTTGCATCTGCTGCTGTTCGTTTCTTTTGGCCTAGTACTATAAAGAAACTTGTTGAAATTCCAAGGGAGCGCTGTAGTTGGTGTTTGCACTGCAAATCTACTGTTTCCAGCAAGAAAGCCTGTTTGCTAAATCAAGCTGCACTGAATGCTACTAGAGCAGAAATGAAGTTTATTACAGGCTTGCGGTTGGAGAAAATAGTAGAGGGTGGTCTTTATGGCATAATAGCATATACATTATTTATGGAAGAAAGTTTTCGTGGTCTGACACTTGGACCATTTCGGAGTTCAAGCTATCGAGAACAGTGGCGTAAGAAAGTAGAGCAGGCTTCAACTTGCAGTGACATGAAGTCTCTATTGCTTGAGGTAAGTTGCTGTTCTACATTTTTCTCTCTCTCAAAGATATAAAAGTGTAGTGCTGTTAACTTCAACTTAAATCTGCTTTATTCTCTGTATGACTTACTTTTTAGAGATACTTTTCTTGTTATGTTTTTAAATTTATCATACATGAAGGGGGCTTGGAGAGTTTAACCCGGGGCCTCTCGTATCCAAAGCAAGAATCATACCACTAGACAAGACACCCATAAACTTGATAAGACTATTGAGGCTATTAAATCAAAAGTACTCGTAGATCTTAAGGGTGTGATTGTGGAGTAGTCCAGGATTTTCTTGTTTACTACCTTTTTTGTCGTGCAAGTGTGACATGAATAGCTTGATGTCCGAAGTGGTCCCCGTATTATAAAATTTTTTGTACTCACTCGGAAAATAATTGTTGAAATAACTTCAGGATCCTGTTTTATCTCGATTGTGATGTTGTATGTGTGTGTATTTTTGTCACCAGTCTTGCCTTCTGTTTTATAAATGTGCAGCTTGAGAGAAACCTCTGCATGATGGCTCTCTCATCAGAGTGGACTAAGCTCGTAGATACATGGCTGGATGAATCTCCAGTACCTCCGACTGCTGTTGCATCTGCATCAGTTCAGAAGCGCGGTCATGGGAAACGTAAGAAGCACCTTGCAATACCCGAGGTTACAAATGATGATCCCATTGATACTAAAGAGTTCAGCTGGTGGCGCGGAGGAAAGTTGTCAAAGTCTTTATTCCAGAAAGGAACATTTCCTTGTCGAGTTATCAGGAAGGCAGGTCGTCAAGGTGCTATATCTTCTCTAAATCTCTCTCCACCAGCCAATGGTTGGTGTTATCAGCAACTTTTTTAGAACACGTTGGTCTAAATTAAGTCACATTCCCTCTTTACATAGTTGTCAGTCTTGCTTAAATGCGGTCTTCTAGAAGTTAGGGTGTTTAAATGTTGTCGTTTTCCTAGTGGGTTGGGTGCTGCGTAACTGTCTTCTATGTGCTGCAACTCTGAGCATCTTATTAGGCCTAAATGGCCAACGCTTGTCACCCTCTTCCCATCTATCGGGCCAAGTGTAGAATCCTATGTTTGCCAGATCTGTTCAGGAGTATACCCATCTTTCACTTGGCTGTGTTTTAGGGTCTTGTAGTGGCAGGATGTAGCCAAGTCTTCAAAGGTTGGAGGTTGGACTTAGGCCTTCAATAAACTTATAATATTGTACCTTATGCACGTCATATACCTCAAACAGGGTACTCAATGTGTGTTTTATAGGAGTAATATGCAGTGTACTCTAGTCATGTACAGTAGTTAGCTTAGTTATTAATATTATTATTGTTTTTTTGGGTTAAAAACTTAGTTGTGTTCTTATGTAAAGGGGTTACTTTTTCGTTTTAGGAGATGGATAGAGTTTAGCTTATGTTCTCTATTTAGGTTCCTATACTGGACTATGGTCTTGAACTGAACTGGGTAAATCTGGACAGGACCTTTCTTTGATTGAACCAGACTACAAGCTAACAAATATTTTTATACGAGTAATTGCTAAAGTTAATTTGGAAGACTAAATACTTCTATTATCCCCTCCACATCTGATTGTCACCTCTGTTTACCGTTTTGGAGGTCAAAGTTTTGTAACTATGACCATAGATAAATAAAAGGGAAATTCCCACTTGTACCCCTGTACTTTTTCATTTTCTCACTTTTATCCCTCTTTTTTGCTGAAAAAACTTTTACTGACAATAACTCTTAGATACGACTTCGGAAAACGGTAAATCTTGTTTCTATATTGTAAGTCTTTACGAGATCTTCAGTTTGAAAAAAATCGTTATTTTCTAAATTTGTAATCGAGATTTATGATCGGTCAAAGTGTTTTGACGAAATAAACTTTGACCGGCGAAAACTCCTGGGTAAAAGTTTGAAAAACGACAATTTTTTTTCAAACTGAAGATTTCGTAAAGACATACAATATGGAATTTTTTTTTACCATTTTCTGAAACCGTAACTGAGAGTTATTGTAAGTCAGTTTTTTCCTCGAAAAAAGAGGGTGCAAGTGAGAAAATGGAAAAGTAGAGGGGTACAAGTGGGAACTTACATTGTTATGGTCTAAGTGTCTAACTAACACAGAGAAACAAATGCAAGTACTAAATTACTGATATCAAGTTACTAGGGAGTATTTTTTTTGAAGTTAACACACTCGCATCACAAAAACTGAAAGAATTAAGTAAAAGGCTTTAGGCTTCTATGGTCTAACCAAGCTAAAGAAATTTAAGCACGAAAGTGAAGTTTTGTGTTTGCTTTAGACCTGACAGTTCGCTCCCAAGTCCTGACTGAATATGTTTAGCTCTAGCTACCAATATTTTGCCTTTTCAAACTAGCGAATTTCTGGAACTTTTATTTTGATAAGCTTTTTCCTCTTGTCTCGTTTTATCTGATTATTTTCCTAAAGTGAGATGTACAAGGGGAAAATATTTGAGTTAAGCACCATGATCAGGAGGTGCTGTAAAAGCGTCATGATCAAGAAGATTTTTGAATCTTAGCCTCAATCACGTTTGTGGATTTTTGTAGGTGGTTCTAAGAAGCTCCCCGGAATCTATTATGCTGATGGTTCAAATGTACCCAAGAGAAGTAGACAATTCATATGGAGAGCGGCTGTTGAGATGGCTCAGAATGCTTCACAGCTAGCACTTCAGGTTACCCATCTTGCCATCTTTGTTTTTCTTTTAACACTTGTTTCCTCACTTGGGGTTGCCTGCGCGTTATAAGCTCATCTGGGATGAACGTTTTCCATCAGGTGAGATACCTAGACCAACATATAAAATGGAGCGATCTTGTTCGCCCTGAGCAAAGTCCCGTTGATGGAAAAGGTCCGGAAACAGAGGCATTTGCTTTTAGGAATGCGCAGATATGCGATAAGAGGATTACAGAAAACAAGATGTTGTATGGAATAGTCTTTGGTAATCAAAAGCACCTCTCTTCCCGTCTCACGAAGAGCATTATTGAGAAAGAAGAATGCGAAGATGGAAACTTAAAGTATTGGCTTCTCGAAGCACGTGTTCCCTTGTATTTGTTAAAAGAATACGAGGAAAAGGTAGAAAAGACTGATCCCCCCTCACCTCCCGTGAAACCTGATTGTTACTCTAAACGTCAGAGGAGGCAATTGAAAGCTTCTCGTAAAGACATATTTGTCTATCTTGTACGCAAGAGGGATAAGTTGCATGTGTGCCCGTGTGCATCTTGTCACATGGATGTTTTACTCGAGTAATTTTCTTCCTTATGCTCTGATAGTCTCACATTTCTTTTTTTTGATATTTTGGTAATCCATCTTTAGCATCAGCACATTATTGACGTCACTTCTGTTCTTTTTGTTGATGTGATTTTCAGATTTGCTGTTACGTGCAATACTTGTGAAGGTAAGCCCAGTTATAAACTTGTCTTAATTTATGTGGAGATGATTTACAGCATTTCTCGATCTGACAACTTGTAGTTGGGTTTTGTTTGTATCAGTCTTTGGCACGATGGATACCTTTATATGTTCATTTCCAGTTGGTTGTTACTTTGCCTTATCTTATGCCGCCTACTTTTAACCTAGTTGTACCCTGTCTTTCCTTTCTTTTACCTTTTGTGGGCTATGTGTACGGGTGGCTAAATGACCTCTCAAGGACTATAGATATTGTCCTAAAATTGTGTGACAACTCACCCAGACGGTTGTTTTATGTCTGTTCAGGTTATTGTCACAAGACTTGCTTGTTGAGTTCAACAGAACCCATGGATGACGATATTGAATTTAGAACCATTTGCAAGCAGTGCTCACAACGTAAAATTTCTCAGTCAAGTAGTGTCGAATCTCCAATCAGTCCCTTAGCTATGCAGGGGCAAGAGTTTCAGAATTCAGCTGTAATTACTAAAAGTGGAAAGTTAAAATCCAGCGGTCACCATCAGAATTCTAGCACAGTTGGTAAAGGTTTGAGGGACAAAAATTGTACCCAACAGTCTTCATCTGTTGGATTATCTGATGGGCATTCTAAAAAGAAGTCAACTGCTTCCGGATCTAAATCTGAGAGCAAATTAAGTAAGAACAAAACAAGTAAGAGCGAGAAAAAGATCGACGGACTAATGTGGAAGAAGAAGTCTTCTTCTGATGAAGATGGATCTATTTTCCGACTTAATAATATCATTTTTAGGGGTTCTCCAGAAGGTTCGGCATTGAGGCCACAATGTCACTTGTGCAAGAAGCCTTACAGTCCTAATTTGATGTACATCCGCTGTGAGTCGAAATGCAAGAGTAAGTTTATGATGATAATCACCAGTTCCATTTAGCCTGTGCTTTATCATTCATCATTTAGCCTGTGCTTTATCATTCATCAAATACTCTTCTCATTTAACTTTGCGGGTATGATGTTTTCAACTTTAACCAATATCCTTACAGTACAATTGTTCAGCTGTTTGATATTGATAATATTAAAATTTAAAATAGCTATTTTGTTACAAGCAACATGCCAAACAGTTGCATTATATCCCCTCGTATGTATGGAAAATATAATACGGAGTATAACTGTTGAAGTTGACCTTGTTTAACCACTAATGTGAAATTGGGACAATAAGATTGAGATGGAGGTTGAAAATTGAATTCATGTCACAGTTGTCTCACATGTAAGCTTTCTACTTGTGCAGATTGGTACCATGCTGATGCTGTTAATCTAGATGAGTCCAAGCTTCCTGGATTATTTGGTTTCAAATGTTGCCGTTGCCGTAGAAGCAAATCCCTTAAATGTCCTTATGGTGACAAGGATAAGGAGAAGGAGGGGCACAAAAGGGTAGTCATTAGGGGTCCAAAGAAGGAGACAGCAGAAGCGAACTCCCTCTCTGAAGCTACATCAGACCAGGCCGATTCCTTAGCGTCAACTCCACTGTCACTGATCGATTTAGACGAAGACGATGAAGATTATTTTATGGAGTCAGGTGATCCTCTTCTTATGCATGTATCACAAATTCAACAGATGCCTGACCCAAATTCAGATCCGGGTCTGGAACAAAACAATTTTGTGCCGGCCCCCCAAAAGCTTCCAGTCAGAAGGCACATGCAGAGTGAAAAAGACGAAGATGGGCCTACTTGGACTGACTTCCCTTCGGCCCAATTACCTACGTCAGACGAGACCAAGAGTTTTCCTAACCCAAATGTTGAGTGGGACTTATCCAACGGAGGGCTCGAAGCAGGACCCTCACTAAACTGTGATAGCCTGAACTACGAGAGTGACTATGAACCACAAACCTACTTCTCTTTTACAGAGTTGTTGGAAAATGACGGCGATAATCAGTTGGAAGGAGGAGTAGATGCATCAGTTGGGGCCTGGAAGGATAACCCTGGTGATTATTCCTTGAATGGGTTCATGGATCATTGTGATGTAGGAGGTGCCTTTGATGACCTTCTCGATGTAAAAGTGCCCATGGAAGCTTCAGGAGAGGTTAGGTGTGAGGTATGCCAAGTCGCAACCCCAGCTCCTGATCTTGTTTGCCACACGTGTGGAATACAGATGCACCTGAACTGTTCACCATGGGACGACTTTTATACAGGGGGATTGTGGAGTTGTGGTCAGTGTCGAGGATGTTCTTAGTCCGTTGGGCACTTGGGCTGGTCGCCTGTGGCCGTGCCCGTGGCCGTGGCCTGTGGGTGGGTTAGTGAGTATTGTGGTCTGGTCTCTACTGTCAAATGTTCATTCTTTGGCTCTTTTTAAACCACATCTTTCTTACCTGATTAGTGATTATCAGTAGTACAGTTCTAGCTTTAGATTTTTTTGGCTGCCGTTGGTGGAAGGAAGTTCCTTCTTGGTATTTACTGTAATAGGTAAATGAAGGGAAATGTGTAATTGAAAAAAAAAAAAAAACTTAATTTTATCGGCTTGTGGGGAAGAAGTAATACCAATACCGATTGAGAGTAATTTTTCGCCTTTGAAAAATTACCAGTTTATGCCGTAGCTGCCATAGAATCAGGTTTGGAATTCGTTTTAAAAAACTTGATCCCGGTTATTAGCCCATTATCAAACGGCTGATTCATATAGAGATATCGAACCAGTTGGGATCATTCAATACGATAGCATGAGCATGGTACCAATGCAAACCCGATCAAAAATCAGTTCTAAACTGCATTTGTTCTTCGATGTGCTTGTCTTAATAATCATTCAATCAATGGTAGAAAATAGAATTCCGGTAAATGAGAAAGAATATTCAATATCGAACAAAAATACACATAATGAAGAAATAAATCCAAAAAAATTCACTGTATTTTCCAAAAGGTTCTGTTAAACTTGCACAAGTTAGTAACACTCCTACTTAGAAATACGAGTAATAACTAAGAAAAAATATTTTGTGCCACCGGATAGGACTGTGAAACATCGAATTTCACTATCTGTTTACACGAGATGAATGTTGAACGATCCGTATGTCAGAGTAACCAACCAAGCGACTGTGAAAACTACGTCTAAACCGTAACATATAACCCATAGCCACGCAAACAGTACCCCATACTCATCCCTCTTCGGCCCCCACCTAATAATCGTCATATCGTTGCCATAAGTTGTGGTCGAGACGTAAAAATAGAATAGCACCCAAACGAGGATTAGCCAAATTCCTGAGACGGTCCCTAGAGTCTTGGACACTGTAGTCGGAGTTGGAGCAGAAGCAGGAGTTGGAGTTGTTTTTTTTTTTAGCCGGCTGTTATGCAGGGCTGTTATCGTATTTCTATCCCGATATCCTTTTAACTTAAATCCCGACAATTTAAGTTAAAACTGAAATTAATAACTACCACCCCCCATCTGTCCCACCACCCTAAAGCTGCTTACTACCACCAATTCACCAAACGTCGCACAATTAACCCATACCAACCCACATCATTCTCATCCTACCACCCAAACTTTTCTAGTCACGTTAGTAGGTGAAACCTTTGATATATATACTCGAATCTAATTTTTTAGAGTTTTTTTTAACAATCGGCACTCATTTTATGTCATACGGGTCCTAATTGAACGAACTGCATAAATATCTCATATTTTTCGAAAAATCATCAGAAAAGGACGATTTTGAAGGTTATTATCCACATTTTTCGGCTTGATTTGATCTCCAAATTAAATGTCTTCAAATTCGCTCAGTAACTAATTCATATAAGGTAGATATGTCCACGAGTAACATAAGGTACGTACGGTATCAAATAAACACATTTAAAAAGACATTCGACTACTTTTCTAGTTATTTTGAAATCAGGTAAAATCTTAAATATGTATATATATACTCGAATCTAAATTCTTTTAGAGTTTTTTGAACAACCGAGACTCATTTTATGACATACATGTCCTACTTGAATGACCTCAAAATATATCTCATATTTTTTTAAAAATCATTAGAAACAGACGAGTTTAAAGGTTTATCCACGTTTTTCGGTCTGTTTTGGTTCCCAAATTAAATGTCTCCAAATTCACACAGTAACCATTCCATACATTGTAGAAATGTCCTTCAGTAACAGAAGGTACATACGGTAGCAAATAAGCATATTTAAAAGATATTCGACTATCTTTTTAGTCACGTTGGAATCAGCGAAAGCTTAAATATATATACTCGAATTTAAATTATTTTAGAGTTTTTAGAACAACCAATACTCATTTTATTGCATACGCGCCCTACTTGAATGACCAACATAATATTTCTCATTTTTCGAAAAATAATCAAAAACGGACAATTTTGAAGGTTATTATCCACGTTTTACGGCATGATTTCGTCCCCAAATTAAATGTCTTCAAATTCATTCAGCAACTATTACATACATTGTAGATTTGTCCAGGAGTAACATAAGGTACGTATGATATCAAATAAACACATTTAAAAGACATTCGACTACTTTTCTAGTCAGGTTTGAATCGGACGAAACCTTCAATATGTACACGAATCTAAATTCTTTTAGAGTTTTTTTAACCAGCGACACTCATTTTAGGCATACGCGCCCTATTCGAATGACCTGCAAAAATATCTCACATTTTCGAAAAATCATCAGAAACGGACGATTTTGAAGGTTATTATCCACATTTTTCGGCCTGATTTGGTCTCCAAATTAAATGTCTTCAAATTCGGCCAGTAAATACTTCATACGTTGTAGATATGTCCGGGAGTTAAATAAGGTACATACGTAATCAAATAACCAAATTTAAAAGACGTTAAACTACTTTTCTGATCTTGTTGAAATCGGGCGAAACCTTTAATATATACTTGAATATAATTTCTTTTTTAGTGTTTTTTGAACAACCAAAACACATTTTATGGTATACAGGTCCTACTTGAATGGTCTGCAAAAACATCTCACATTTTTCGGAATATCATCAAAAACGGGCGGTTTTGAAGGTTATTATCCACGTTTTTCAGTCTGATTTGGTCCCCAAAATAAATGTCTTTAAATTCGTTCAGTAATTACTCCATACATTTTAGATATGTCCAGGAGTAACATAAGGTACGTACGGTATCAAATAGATACATTTAAAAGATATTCGACTACTTTTCTGGTCATGTTGGAATCGGGCGAAACTTTCAAAATATATATATACTCGAGTCTAAATTCTTTTAGAGTTTTTTTTAACAACCGACACTCATTTTATGTCATATGGGTCCTACTTGAACGACCTGCATAAATATTTCATATTTTTTGAAAAATCATCAGAAAAAGGACTATTTTGAAGGTTATTATCCACGTTTTTCGACCTGATTTGGTTTCCAAATTAAATATTTTCAAATTCGCTCAGTAACTAATCAATACAATGTAGATATGTCCAGGAGTAACATAAGGTACGTACGGTATCAAATAAACATATTTAAAAGGTATTCGACTACTTTTCTAATCACGTTGAATCGGGTGAAACCTTTAATATATACTCGAACCTATATTCTTTTAGAGTTTTTATAACAACTAACCCTCGTTTTATTGCATAGGGGCCCTACTTGAATGACCAGCAAAATATCGCAAATTTTTCGAAAAATCATTAGAAACACGTGATTTTAAAGGTTATTATCCACGTTTTTCGACCTGTTTGGTTCCGAAATTAAATGTCTGTAAACTCGCTTAGTAAATACTCCATACATTGTAGAGATGTCCCTCAAAATTATATCATCCAAAGAGAACATTCGAGGGTGCCGACATGCAATAAACCAACGTCGGTCGACAATCCGTTACTCGCGATAAAGCTACTTGTACTTTTTGTTTGGACTTGAAATCGAACGATTAACATCACAAAGCGACGCATGGGACATGGTATAAAAATCGGGAGAAGATAAAATGATGCGCTATCCGACCTCTCAAACTGTTGAATGTATTATACACGTTTTTTTTCTGAATTTTGAAATACAAATGCCCGAAAATTTTCCGGGGTGATATTTGGGTCATATTGTATGCCCTCCCAAATTTAGCATCGAAATAGAACATTCGAGTGTTCCGGTACGCAATAAACTGGCGTCGGTCGACAATCTATTAGACGCGATAAAGCTGCTTGTAATTGTTGTTTAGGCTTGAAATCGAGTGAGTAACATCATAAAGCGACCCACGACACATGTTATAAAAGTCGGGAGAAAATAAAACAATGCCCTATCAAACCTCTCAAATGGCTGAAATTGAAGCGTATTATACAAATTTTTCTGAGTTTCGGGGTCCAAATTTAAAATAGCCGAAAATTCGGGACGTTACTCGGATCATATATATGCACTGCGATTTGATCCAACCAGGAGGTCTTACCCGAGTAACCGGACAAAGTCTCCTTTTTTCCAGTTATATTACCACCTCCCCGCAAGACTCTTGAGAATATATCCAGATATACACACTCGTAAACTAAAAATTTGCGAAAAAGCTACACTTACACGGCGTGTATAGAAATTTCATACACAATCAATTATATTGCGCCACGTGTCATTTTACATTTAACTTAGGGTGATTAATTTAGGGTTAGGTTGGTAATTTTACACCCTTAGTTATTTTATAACCAAACTATAGTTAGGTTAGATATAGAAAGTTTTAGTTTTTTTAAATAAAAAATTCTCACTTATCTTTATTTAAAGCAAACGTTTATGAAATTTTTATTTATTCACATTTCAGTTAATTTCAATTAGAAAAAATATTTTGAAGGTAAATTTATTACGAAGTGCATAGTATATTTATTATTAATGAAATTAGTATTAGTCTGATTTAAAAATTTATATCATAGGAAAAATTATTTTCATGTGATTTCATGAATATTATTGTATATATATTTTTGAATTAAATTTTTTAATTTGAAATAACCTTAGTTTCCTTATTTCACGTGATTAATTTTTCCATTTTTCTATTTTAATTGTAAAACTTGAATTAATTACTCCCCATTATAAAGTGAATGTATTTACATTTTAATTTAGTTTCGGAAATTTTATTCCATTTTCTTAACAAAAAACTTGATATAAAGCAACAAAATTTTAAATTAAGGAATCAATTAAACGACAAAACTTTACAAATATTTATAATTTTGGATAAATAAAAAAATAAAAAATATCTCACACACATATATTCAAAAGATTATATGAAAAGATTTAAAAGATATATTATAGAATAAAATAAATAAATTGGAATGGAATGGAATTTAATTGAGAATATTCATTATATAGTTATATATGTTGTTATTGTAATCATATAGTTTCCTAAATTGTTGTAAATTAAAAAGCTAATTTATCTAATCATTCTACAATTAAAGAGCTATTAAATGACATAATTATATAATGTATGTGTGTATTTGAATATATTATAATAATATTAATATAAATTTTTAATCTCTTTGTGTAATATAATAGTATGTATATTGTATAATAATACGGAGTATTATGTATTATAATAATATTAATATAAATTTTAAACCTTTTTGTATTATATATATACTCATATATAATATTGGTTTTGTAATTCCAATAATATCCAATAATTTACTTTAAATTTATCAAAAAGTTTAATTGCTTTTTTATATATATTTACGTCCTTTTTCAAAAAATATTAAGTAGTTCGTTACTTTTTAATTTTTTTAAGCATTAAACATTTTTTTTCTTTTAAGTAATTTTTCATTTTAAATTTAATTTATTAATTGAAAAAAAATCAGATATTAGTTTTTGAAACTTACTTAAATAAATGATTGCCAACATAATTTTAGGGAAATAATTTTTAATTTCGAATTAATTTTCTTTATTATTTTGATTGCTTTATTTTAGTTAATATTATTCGTTGTTGAAGAAAAAACGTTTGATTATTATTTTATATACTCATGGAAAACCGCTTTTTTTTGTTTAGTTAAATTTTTAAATAAAAATAATTATGAAAAAAAATGCTACAAGTAAATTATAATCATATTAATTATTCCATTTCAAATAAATCAAAAATATTTTAAAAATGTTATTTGAATATTATAAGAAAACGAGAAATGTAAAATAAAACAAAAAATACAAAATTTTCTAAAATCGACTTAAATAGATTAAGGTTAATAATTAACTAAATATGTAAAAGTACTAACCTACCCCTAGAATAATCATCCTTGGTTAAAGTAAATTAAACACATGGCGCTTTCTTATTGGCTGTGTATGAAAAATCTCATACACGCCGTGTAAGTGTATCATCTTCCAAAAATTTGTGTTGCTAAACAATTCAATAGACAAGTAACGTGATTCGTGACATTCCTTCAGTTCCATTGTTTATAGGTGTAAAATTGACGGCAGATACTAAAAGCACACTATTACCAAATACTTCCACTACTCAACAAATTACAGAAATCTGATTTGTAGTATTCCTAATTAACATCCCTCCAAATGATTACAGCTTAAGCTGAGCAGCCGAGTACGTACTACTTACATGACGACCCCAAAAACGACTTTAAAGCAAAAAGATTAAGCAAATATTACGGCAGTTTCCTCGAAGAGACCATTTTAAACAATTTCCGTGGTTCTTCAAAGAAGAATATAAGAAAACTGCTAAACAAAAGTTGAACACCCGAGTACAGGAGGTGGCCCAGGAAATGTCGATCCCCATCAACTTGATGCAACTGGCTTTGAAACCGCCTGCTTCACAGCTTCTGCGTATGTCCTATGCTGATAGGTAAGGGTTGATTCTAGGAGGTCCCACAGAGATGTCTTCGGGTTCCAACCTAGAATATCATCAAACAACAATTTGCAACTTAGAATATTCATGTTCAAGAAATAATACTCGTACAAATCACTGAATTTAGGGAACAAGGCGCAATGCAATACCAAGCTGTTTGTTGATGATGGTCATGTCAGGAATTCTTTTGTCACTGTCGTCATAACCTTCTCCGTAGAACTCCTTGGAGCTAACATCAACGGTGGGGCTTGCCAGAGCTGACTCCCCGCTCACCTTTGAGTAAACCTACGATATTCAAACATGAATATCAGGTTTTCAATATACATACACATAAATCCATAAACATACTGTAAAATAGCATCGCGTTGGGGACCATTTGGTTGATGATAAAATGTTCACTATCAATAGGCAAACCGTTTTAGAAAAAGCTACTGCAAGAACGACAGTTTGGCACAAATCTTTAGAGGAAAGGAGGTATTTCCAAAGAATAAGAGGGAATCGTAATCAATTGAAATGACATGAAGCAAATAACCCTAAGTTACCTGGGTCATCATTTCAGCAAGTTGTCGAACAGTGACCTCATTGTTAGGGTTGCCAACATTGAAAATGTGACCATTTGCTCTCGCTGGGTTTTCCTAAATAAGAGGCAGTATGATTCAGTAAAGATGACAAACTAAGCAAAGAAGCGGGAAATCTGCTGTCTACAAGACTGGGAATTCGATCAACATACAATCATCAAGAGTACAGCCTCAATGGCGTCTTTGATGTATACAAAAGTCCTCTGGGATTGCCCACCATCCACAAGCTTAAGAGGCTCACGACGCAAAAGGTTCTGAAATAGCAGTAAAGAGGATTAGTGTTCAAAAAAGCAGAAAAAAAAAAAAAAAAGAAAAAAAAAAGGAGTGGTGCATGTAAATGGGGTTACATACATTGCTGAAGCAAGCTAAAACTCTTGGGACACCTTCACTAGGACCATCAATACCAGGTATGAAATCCATCCTCGGGCCTATCCAGTTAAAAGGTCTGACTATAGTGAACTCCATACCATTTTCGGCACCCTCAGCTGTAACACACCAATGACAAAACTTAGTTACGACAACTTAGGAGCTGGAAGGAAATTTTCCCACAAAAGAGAAAACTGAAACATACAACTTACCATAGATGAGCCTCTCAATCAACTGTTTGGCACATGCATAAGACCACCTCTGCTTCTCAATGGAGCCAAAGATACAAGGAGAAGTATCTTCTTTAAGAACGTAATATTCAGGATCCTGCCACATCAGCATGCAAAGAAAAAATGTTAGCTAGAAAAACCCCATAGGCTAATTTGTAATGGCAGAAAATGTTAAGACGTATGTGGTGGAACTAAAACTAGGCATATGAGTATTTAACTCCTTCAGCCAAATACTGATATACCAATTTTTTACGATTATGAGACCTAGACTACTTAAAGTTTTTAGTCGTATGTACTTCCAGCCTGTGACACAATATAAGGTTATAAACTGTACATTACCCCCTACATCCACTCGTAAAAGTATAGTTGCAAAGAATGATACAGGTTAGATCAATTCCAATAATGTTGAAAGTGAAACTAGTCAATGAAATTATTCGACTTGACACAAGTCCTCTTAACATACATAGAGCATGAGAAAAATACGGCAGAAGAATAGTAGTACATGTTGAACATATGACTAGGTTATAACATCAGAAGACTGCCATGTCCAACAAAAGAAAGCTTAAATCGTAAGAGATTATAACCTGGCGCAGAGGGCTGTCCTTAGGAAGGAAGCTACCAATAGTTTTCCCATAGACTTCACAAGTAGAGAAGTGAATTAGACGCTTGTTGTTCTCTGAGCAATATTTAACCTAAAACATAAACAAGGGCACTGTTATGTCCAATTGACATCACAAGGTTCTACGCCTTCTAATGGCACAATGTCACAATATCCGGATATATTATCGGAACTATCATCACAAGTACATACCACTGGAAGTGCATCAATGAAGTTGCTGTAAATTGTGTCAAGTGGTCGTGTGTTGTAATCAGCAGGAGTACAGATTGCCGCCAAATTTATCGTCTGAATCATGAAAATCAAATCAACTGACAGTTCACCAAATTAAGTCACAACAAAGAATCGTATAGATAACATCTCATCATCAACAAGCAAACTATAATGAATATGACCGTAATTTTACAAGACATAATTAATATCAAAAGAATATAGCTGAAATAATCAAGAACACAAAGACAGGACATAAATCACATCATCAACATCAGAATTTAATGTATTTCAACTTCGTAGGTCAAATCATGAGCCAGAATTACATTGACAAAACATATTAATTCAAGAAATCAAGACTACAATATAAAAACAATGCAGTCACATCTTAACAATATCAAATTCCTCACCTAAACAACAACATAAACTCGAAGGCCTAAAAGTTAAACCACACAAGTAAACATTTAAAATGCATTTGTGAACTCACAACACCAAAAAAGCGGAAGAATACACGAAAATTCAGAAGCTGACATAATAAAAAATCTCTAAATCACAGGATAAACGAACTAACGAAAACAGAAATTGCATCTCGAAAACATCAAATCGCTACAAATGCAGCATCAATATCATCAAGAACTTCAAAATCATAAAATTAAACAACAAAACCTGGCGAAAAGCACCAAACTCCTCGCCTAAACTATGTAAATTCCAATTCCTAATAATTCAGAGGGAAATCACAAATCGCAGCACCGACATTATCAAGAACTTCAAAATCATAAAATTAAACAACAAAACATGGCGAAAAGAAGGACGGCATCTCCAAAGCATAAAATCCCTCACCTAAACTACGTAAATTCCAATTCCTAAAGATTCCAAAGGATAATCACAAATCACAGCACCGACATTATTTAGAACTTCAAAATCATACAATTAAACAACAAAACGCGGCGAAAAGAGGAACGGCATCTTCAAAAGCATCAAATCGCTCGCCTAAACTACGTAAATTCCAATTCCTAAAGATTCCGAGTGATAATCACAAATCGGCGCACCGACATCATCAGAAAAGCTGAAAATCGCAAAATTAAACAACAAAACACGAAGAATAAGAGAAATTGCATCTTCAACACCAAAGATTCCTAACATTATACAAAAACCGCAGCACCGACATTATCACAAAAGCTGAAAATCACAGAATCAAACAACAAAACACGAATCGCAACAACATTACGCCGAAATCTCAGCACCGACATTATCGAAAAAAAACTTGAAAATCACAGAATCAAAGAGGAAATAGCGATCATACAAGGTCGGACATCTTGATGAGAGCTTCGAGGCGAGAATCATGCTTGATGTTGATACGATGAAACTGAATACGGTTAGCCCAGGGGAGAGTAGAAGGTTCGAGAAGGTGCTTGATCTTGTCGCTGTAGACGTCGACGGCGAGGACGGTATGCGGCGTTTCGGACATGAGTTTTTCGCAGAGGTGGGAGCCGATGAAGCCGCCCGCTCCGATCATGCATATTGTTATCGCCTTAATCGGTTTTCCGTCTAGATCCGTTCTTCCTGACATTTTTCTTCTTCTTGTTTTTTTTGAAATGTGAATTTTGTGGTGAGACGAAGTTGGGAGGGAAATTGTGTCTGCAATTTAATGGTGAGAAATGGTGGGCGGTTATGATTTCTTCGTATGCATCTTTCTTTGTACGGAATAAGAGTGGTTTTATTTTACACTGTTTTAAGTGTCACTCTCCTCACTGTGGGTCCCCTTTGGCTTAAACTAATTGATCAAGTATCTCGTATCGGTTAGTCTTTCTTATGACGACTTGTGTATCTTAATACAATATTATAAGTAGACTTGGCAATCATATCGGGTGGGTTCACTTTGGGAGTGCATTATTTTTGGGTTGCTGTTTTTAAAAAAAAAAATAGGGATATTGATTTGTTTTCTATATCAATTCCGGGTTATGTCAAGTCAATTTGAGCTACAAGGAATTTCTTATTTGGATGTTGAATCAGGTTCAGGTTGGATTATTCGAGTCGGATCAGATTTATCGAGTCCTATTTCACTTGTTTTACGCATACTTATTTATTGGAGGAGCATCAATCGCAAAGTCTTGGGAGAGACGATATTTCCATAAGATATTGAGAGACTAGTTGTCAATACCACTTTAAGTCTTAGTAGTACCTATGATTGGATGCAGAGCAAATCTCCCGTCCCATTTTTGTGTCTCACTCTGTGTACCACACCATACATCGGATGACACGTCGTTTATTAAATAAATAAAATATGCAAGATTTATCATAACTAGTTGACGTGTCATCTAGTGTACGGTGTGGTACACAAAGTGGGACACAAAATGGGACGGGAGATCCGATGTACCTCTAAATGACAACTTTGTTTGTAGTTTGTACAACTTTTTATAACAAGCGTACCCCATTTATATTTGTATATATTTTTTTCGATTAAGCGTACCTATTTTTATTAGTTTTGGTACCACTGTTACCTTCATTTATAATTGATCTCTCGATAAACTTAACAAAAACTATCTATTTGTAGACCCACTCTTGATTAATACTGTATACACTAATCCAGTCATCTACACATGAAATAAGTTATAAAATGAGACACGAAAATGGAATAGGGAAGGATGGTTGGAGGAGTGAGGGATCAGCTGGAAACCGTGGGATATGAGCTGCTGCTCTTATCTTTACGTCTTTACAAATGAGCTGGACAGACAGTGTGACAGACCTCTTCTTTTATCACTTCCTCACGTGTTTTCCCATCTGCTTTTCCTGCTTGTAGACCTTCACAATTACGGAGTAGTAAGCTTCACCAGTTGACCGTATTTAGAATTCATAATTTGATAACGCCTAATTTTGGACATGAACATGACTTCACTTAGGTGACTCCAATATAATCTTTGCTCACTTCTACCCTGTATTTGTATTTGTATTTGTTTAGGTTACCAATTGAAATAACAATCGCGAGATAATTTGGTGTGTTTTTAACTTTGCGTTCTTATTAATCATCTGTATTGCTTCCATCATAATAATCCAAAAGCTAAAATAAATCTATTTGATACTAACTCAACAACCATTCAACCACCTGCTATACCGAGTAACAGATTTGTATATGAGAGGAAATGGACAAGAAATGGAGAGAAGGAAATGGAGAGGATCTTTGCTCAACTATATAGTGTCAATAGGTATGGAGTATAGAATTGACATCGACTAGTCTACTATGGTACTAGTGTACTACCACCAATATCAATACGAATTACTATGTGTTTCGGCTGCTCTATGTCGAGGGTTATAAAGCCCGGTTTATTCAAGCTTATATTCGGTCTACTTTTTGTCCAATTTAGAAAATTCTCGTCAATTCAAACGCATTTAATTCATTTTAGATTTTCAGTTAGAAAAAACCGTGGCTTAACATAGTCTATCTTCTTGGTTTGACCTTTATTAACTATCCAAACATTGTACTCCCTCCGTTCCAATGAATTGTTTGCCTATTCCATATTGGGGTGTCTCAATGAATTGTTTGCCTTTCTATTTTAGGAATGTTTTTTATATGTAATTTGACCCTTGGCTCCACATGTCACCTCTTAATTGGATCTTTTTCCCTTAGTGCCAAATACAAAGACAAACAATTCAATGGAACGGAGGGAGTACTATATTTGATGATTTTACAAAATTTCAGTCATAGATTAATGTGTTAAAGGTGCCTCAATGGGTAGTTAGTTGGCTAAATGGATGATTAGTAGATAGACTATGCTAGTACCGCTCGGACTAGGGATGACAACGGTTAGGGTTCTACAAGACCCAGATCCAATCCGGTGTCTTAGCGATTGAATCAGGATCCAACCCAAACCTATCAGGCAAGACACCGCGGATTTGGACACCACCAACATGTTACATGCTGCCAGCTTTTTGGTGCAAGAGATAGTTCAACATATTTTCCTGAGACAGTCTGAATTTGATGAAAGCGCAATAAATTCAACCAAAAGAATGCCTACAAAGAATTTCATCTTACAACAAAACACTACCCCATCCCCATGAAAATCAAATTTCAACTTAACCAAACACAAACACATAAATAATTTAGGCATTTCGTTTTTCAATTTGCATTCCATCTACTTAGTTCTTGTATCGATAAAAGGCGCGTTTCTTCTTCTTGGATTGGTTGTTGATGGTAAGCACGAGCTTTCCGGGCTCATTGTTCTTAAACGAGTTTCTCATCGGCTTCTCAATCGATTCCATCTTCTTTTCCTTCTGAATTATAATGGTGTAAGACCCTTCATCTGTTGGGATGAACTCCTCCTTGTAGCTCACTTCCCCTCCCAACACACCCATATCCCATACCAATGTTCTTCCTGCCTCTGCTGCAGGAATCTCAATGCTTTCTGTCGTTCCTGGTTTCAACACTACTTCTGTGGCTTTCCCACCTTCTTCTCCATCAAACTCGGGATCATTTTCCCGCTTCAACCCGCCATATTCAATCGGAATTTGCTCAAATGGGATGTACCTAGATATAGTTTCAATTTAAGGAAATCGTCAGTGAATCGAATGTAAACACACAGTCAAAATACATCTAACAGAGAATAGGGTAGAAATGTAGAATTGGTAGATGAGTCACCTGAGAAGGGTCTCAGTGACTTTAGCAGGGCGAGCAACGACGAATTTGCTCTTGCTTCTTTGAGTCAAGAATGGTGAGATCAAGGAATAAAATGCATAATACCAAAATGGCACATTAATAAGCACCTGCCCACATCAAAAGATCGAAACTTTGATAAGAATACATATTGACATACACGAAAGCAGAATGAAAGGTAAACAAATGAACGAGCGAGGGGACTCACATTTTTGGCGACCAATTCGGGGTAATTATCTTGGAGAAGGCCAATAGCTTTGAAAGTGGCATTCCTGATTTCCTTCTTAGAAGGTCCAGGACAGTTCTTAAGATCATAAACCTGAAGAATAGAAGTAACACCAGCGGGTCGAAAATCGAGTTTCTTGATCCCTTTCTCCATGAACTGAAACCTCCACCTCAAAAACTGCTCCCTCTTCTCCTCACTCCCAAATGTCTTCTGATACAACTCCTCCTTGCTGAACACCCCAAATATGTTGTAACAAACCGGGTGATTTTCGCGGTCATGGCCCTTCATATAAGCTGCATTCTCTAACCCAACCCCAATATCTTCCTCCAAAATTGACCCAATCTTGAAATTCTCCCTCCAAACTAGGGTTTTCTTAAGCATTTCAAATGTTTCAGTCACCTTAAACTCTCTAGCTCTTAGAAATTTCAGTAAAATCACATCTGTACCCTCTGAACCTTTACTTGGCAGCAAGGGTACACCCCAAATCAACACATCCTCAACTCCTTCCTCGATTTTTTCGTCTTTTTGGGAGGTTTCTTCAGGGTTTTCCTTCTTTTCTTCGGGTTTTGGGAGAAGGGTGTTCCCCAAAATCGCTTCTTCGAGCATCGATTTGAGCTCAGACAAGGCCTTCTTCTCACTGTCCTTAAGGTCAGAGAGGTAATTACTCTCCTCCCTATAAGAAGAACTCTTCTCTATCAATGAGGGCTTTGGTTCCTCATTACTCTCCTCATTTTCGGGTTTTTCCGAAACTGTCTCTTCATTTTCTGTCACCATTTTGGGTTCTTCTTTGGAAACAACCAACACCTCCTGTTTCTGGGTTTCTTCCATTGCTGCAACTTCTTCAACTGTCATTGCAAAATGAAGAAAAAGTTCGAATCTTTGGGATTTTTAGAAGAAATTGATTGATGAATAATTTATGGAATAATTTGAGGTTAAAATAGAAGGGAAGCTGGATTTGTAAGGAAATGGGTAGTTGGAGGAGGTTATTGAGGGGAAAGTGGAGTTGAGGTGTAACGGTTATATAATGTTTGAAAAAAACGGTTCGGAAGAGAGGTGGGGCCCTCTCATATAACGGCTATTTAAGTGGGTCCAAGGAAGAGGAGCCGTTGCAAAATACAGGGTAAGATTCCCTCGTTGAGGGTTTTTATGCTCTGTTGGGGGACAGCTTACACAAACAATAATAGAGCTCATGTTTGGGTCCAATTATCTGTCTTTATGGTTTATGACGATCAAGCATTGCACAAAATTAAGGCCAAATATGAGTTTTGTAAGTACGATTTTTTTAATATGTTTACAGTAAACTGTAAACGCATGTTAATAACTTGATTACGGAAATATTTTCAAGAGTAGTTGAAAATAATATGCTTGAGAATCCTTATCTTTTGAGGATAAAGTGTGAAAAATGTCGGATAACGTGGAGTAGTAGTTTGTTGATGGACTTTAAAAATTGGACTTATATTATTGTAAGTTCACTTTCATTTTCCTTATCTGTATAAAGTACATAGACATTTGATATTTGATTTCTAATGCGATTAAATATTTAGTAGATTTATTTGGACAAAAAATGAACTTTTGATAATGATGAAACTTGTATTCCGGTCTGGAGTAACATTTTTTAGTAGATAAAACTTGGAACTACGATTTTTTTTGTTGAGCTTGGAACTTTATCTATTGATTCGTTTTAATAGAGTATGAAACATTGCAAGTCATCTAAAAACCTTAATATTACTCGTAACATTTTTTGTTCCGATATTCTTTCTAATGAACTCTACTCAATATTCCACTCTAATCGATCATCTAAATAGAGTGGAAAATTGTTTGTATTTATCTATCAAGTGAATATTATCCGACTCTTAACCAGAGTTTACAATCATCGTATATGTTGATAACAATTTGATGCAATTAATATTGGTACCACTTTGCAGTATTCTAGGTAGTAATTTCCAGCTGTAATTATCCGACCAATTTCAGTGTGGGAAATAATTTATACAGGAAACTGAGAGACACTGAAAATCAATTAAACAGACTGACATAAAGACATGATCTTTGACCAGTCAGACGATAATCCAACTGCAGTTAAAGATCTTTGCAGACCGATTATTGCCAGATTTAATATACTTATGTTATGGAATACTATGTTGCAATCAATAAGGATAGATGCAATTTGTGCTCTTCTTTTGACACAAGCAAATGGAACATATTTGCATTAAGACTTTAACAGTAGCAAGAAATAATAGCAGTAATAAATATCCATATGGTACAGTTATAATGAGACGTATCGACAATGGAATTTTAAATGCGTCATCAACAATCGATTGAAATTTCATTTTTGTTTTTGTCGAACATTCAAAAGATTGAATAATGACCAATTTCACAAAAATTAAATAAAAAATTTGAAAAAAGTTTTATCATATGGCCATCTCTCTTTGCAATTCAGCAAGTTCATCTTCCTCGGAAGTCCTCTGGGGTGCAGGTCGTACAGGTTGCCTTCCTGCAGAAGAAGCATGAGCAGCGGATGACATAGGGGGCATTGTAGCTGGCTGTAGAAGTTGTTCTTCCAACTCCGCCCCTTCTAGCTCTTCGAGCTCCGCTTCCAATTCATCCTTTAACACCACGCGCAGTATCACAAAGGATTAATATTAGCTCAAATTCTGATATAGTGCAGTCTCATTAAAAAAAACATGATTACAAGACTGACATGATTTCCTAATAAATGAAGGTTAATTATTTTATGTTAGTGGTTAATGGGGAAAATATAGAGTAAAGTCACTTGATTAGATGCTTTCACAAAAACACTTCTTACCTCATCAAAGTCATTGACGCCAATGGGGGCGGAAAGTGCCTCTTGGATCTGTCTCAAATTATCCGTCTGTTCATTGATCTCGTCCATTGTCTTGTCCACATCATCGATATTTCTGAAAACAATAACAATGTTATTAATTAATAAATAACCATTGTATTCTGAAGTCTACAGCAAGATTAATGGTGTTATACTAAAATACTTCTGATGAAGAGTACTACAGTAGAATAGTCCATCAAGGAATTGGAACTACAATCTAGTCTGACCATGTAATACGATAAATATTACTCCGTAAATAACAATATGCCAATAAGTTGCTTTCCAAGAGAAGAAAGGGAACCTAGTTTGATTGTTTGAATATGAACTTAAGGTACCAATGAATGAAGGGGTGAATGGCTAAGGGAGGATGGTGAATATTGAGAAAGCTCACTTATAGAACTTTTATGACAGAAGTATTAACACCACGAAAAAAGGATCTGATTAGTGATAACACTTTTGAACCACATTCTGACTCTAACCCGACCCAAACCCACATTGACATGATCATAATTTGACTGCACAATGTCATATTTTGACTTGACCGACTTAAAAGTTAAAACACTACTTGGTGTTTCACAATTCACACAAATGAATCAAGGTCTCAGGGATCCTAACCAACAGTAATAAGATTGGTAGTTGGCACCGAAGATAAGAGAATGTTCTATGTAAGGGATGTTTTATGAGCTCAATGTTAAATAAATCACATTCATAAAATCACAAACAAAATAAGATAGCAAAATAAAGTTGCAGGTCTATAAGTTCCCTCTTCGTAAAATTATTCACTAATCTAAACATTGGGTGGGGTATAAATGCACGGAGCATAATACTTCCCGGCTTCCCGCTGTAATGTGCAGGCACAAATCAATGACTACAAAGACAGATAAAATAACATATTAGGAAATCCGAACAGAATAATATTCAAGAAATTTGTGACTCACGTTGCTTTCTGCATGGCCTTCATAGCTTTAGCACCAGATCTCAATGCATCAACGGTCTCTGTTGTTGCTTTTGCTCCTTCAAGCATTATCATCTGGAAGCCCACAAAGAATACAAAAAAGCTAAGTCATACAACTCTTTACAACAGAGCTCCAAGAAAACAAAAGTGTATTTAACCTGATCATGGATACGCAGTTGAAAATTTCCCAGCTGCTCCACTTGTTGTTCATACAACCTTTTCCTCTTTAAACATTGTATTGCAGCTTCACAAGGCAATCACAAGATTCACAAATAAGGCAAACACAGCAAAACACTACGAAAAAAAAGTGCAAAAAAGTTTACTCATTGGCAATTTGGCTTCAAATTATGCGAATTAAGTTGGGTTAGAGTTTCTCCAGATTATTTTTGCTTTTTAATATTCACAAATTATTATTATTTTTCTCCCTTTTTTGTTACCTTGTGTATCCTCACTTTCCTTTCATTTTCATTCACAATTCACACCCTTCATCTCACCTATTGGCCTTGCTTAGGTTTAATATTATCTTACTGTTTCTACTGTTCTTTCCTTTTACCATATCATATTTCTCTTCATCCCTCCTTGGCTTGTTTAGCTAAATCTTTTGGCCATTTTATCTGTTCACCTAATTCATAAACTCTCCTAAAGGTTCATGGCAATTAGTCCCATATATATTTGGGGCTAGAGCATTGCTTTTTCATTGCATTAGTCATTTGACAGACAAATAGTATTACACGGAACCTGATTAGAGAAAATACCACTCCGTACACAATAATACTATTTCTATGAATTTCTGACACTCAGCAGTACCAACCAACCCACCATTTAATCAGCAACTACTATCATCCCAGTTCATCGTGAACAAGATGCAAACAAGTCCAGACCCACACATTCCCTACATTCACGATCAACCTAGCTGAGGTAATGATCTCGTTGCCGACTTTTATTATGTAAGCAACAGTGGAAGAGTTTGTGAAGAGTAACTTTGTAGCGTGCTTCCGCTGTTTAAAATCTCAGTCTGACGATGTAAGAAATGATTGCCACCCGTTATTTAAAGTTTGTGCAACATCATATTTCTTAACAAAATAAAGCAAATGACTTGATGATAAAGCAATACAAGAGACTACTCAGCTCACAACGGCAGAAAAACAAAAGTACTATAGACTAACAAATTAATGTTTCAGTCATAACTATCAGTATTCAGATGTGTCTGTGTAGCACGCGAATTTTGAAAACATTAGCAAACAGAAACATACCGCGCTTATTCTTGGCCCTGGTGAATTCTTTGGCCTTCTCAACCTCTGCAGCAGCTTTTTTAATAAGAACCTGCTCTTTCTTTTCTAACATTTCAAGAGCCTGTAGAACATACGACAGCACGAATACTCAACAACAAAAAGGAAAATTATTGACGATAAAGATAGCACTCAAACGTTACCATGAAGTAATAATCTAACAGCCTTAAGTTGTATGAATTGTTAAAATCAAGAACTATCATCTATCTTCATCATGAGAGAAGCAACATTTCCATTGTTGCTAGATGCTCGAATCATAAGCGACAATTTAACATTTTTGCACATCTCTGAATTAGGTTCTATGGAGTATATGTTTTTAATACAGGTAAAGTTGCGCACATTCAACCCTCTTACTCCACCATGGGTTGAAACCTTAGAGCCACTACGGTAATATCGTGGTTGTCAATACAACTAACATGCATTTTGGAGAATGAAAAACTGTGTGTGACTCCAACTCAGATCATGATGACCTTCTAAATGTGAATGTACGGGTAAAAGGGGTATAATATAAAGGGGGGGGGGGGAATCTTCCTCGGTGTGAAGGTAATAGTAAAACAACGGAAGAATATATACCAAACACTGGTATTGAAATTGAGCATGCAGACGGCCAGGCGCATTACTGAGGAAAGAAAATTTATTTCAACCTTTGACATACGGTATATGACGGTAGATTATAGGTAAACAAACTGGAGATGAGCAACATGATCAATAGGGGAAATTAAGTGTTTAAGGAGGACCAAAAAAGTATATGGATCCATTGTTTGGGATCTTCCTTTAAAAAGCTACTGCCCTTCCAAAAAGTCAGTGTAATAAACCTAAGGTATCTAAAACCATCCAATATTGGTTCCACCACTAAAAATGGACGAAGAAAAAAGTCCTCCATTTCTGTTCGCTTCTGCTCCTAACAAATCCAAAAGTTATCAGATCATAGTAGTCAAATTTGGATCGTGATACTACATTGCCAAATGCATGGTTGCACACTTGCACCACAATGCTTATGGTTTAAAATGTCGGACACAATGCTGCATCATGAGTCATGACCAAGTTGTTAAGGTATTAGAGGATACCGCAACCACATTTCCATGTTTCTATCACAACAAGAAGGATAGGACGCAACAAGCTGTTTCGTGATCAACTCTCATGCCGCAAACAATGATTGGCCTGAAACCAATCTATATAAAGATTATCCAGATACACAAAAAGTAAACTACTGGCTGTTCTCTCTTTCTCGCTCCTAATGCATCAACAGTCTAATTTCTGAGGACTGAATGCTTCACCTTCAGGTCTTTTTTGAAACAATGTAGACCGTCAACATCTGTTGTGGTCTATTCCCTAAACATCTAATCATCTATAGTTCAAATCAATAATCCGGAACATATAAATGTCTAAGAACAAAAGATGCAGTGTTGCTACCCCAAACTGATTAGGGAGTGCAACACTCAATCCTTGATGGTACAATAAATTCCATGATTTAAGAACAAAAGATGCAGTGTTGCTACCCCAAACTGATTAGGGAGTGCAACACTCAAATCCTTGATGGTACAATAAATTCACATTAGAATACTAAACTAGCTAAATCTGCTCAATTACTGACAAAACATGCAATCACTTCCTACGCAGCTCTTGCAAATTTATTCCATGATTCCAATCATCCACTACGACGGTCTAGTTAATCATTAGCACCTTTGCAATTGCAGTTGGTCTCTCTTGCAATGGATATATCCGTCGCAAGCTTAAAACGGGTCAAGTGTCATTTGAGGAGATAAAAGACAAATGTTTACCTAGGTCCCACCAACCTTACTTTTGTTTTATCCCACCTATTTGGTATATATTTGACCCGTTATACGTTATTTGGTATTTATTTGACCCGTTATACGTTTGTGACGGATATCTCTGTCACAAACAAGAATTTGTGTTGCAATTGCAGCATCATTCCAATACTTAAAAATGCCACCGTCCCCTCCCTTAACCCCCTCCACTGTGCACTGCCTTGTCTAATCAAGCACACCACAGCAATCCCGAAGGGACGTAGTTAAAGGTTAGATACCAATCCTGATAAGCTTATGGGCAATTGTATCAGCAAACGTGCCTTAGCTATACATGAAGTAGCAGTTCAAATCGTAGTTCACCGATGTCCAATCACTGCAATCACCCCTTACTTCAATCTGCAACAAATCGTGCAGCATTCTATTCACAGCTGTAATCTAACCTCCCAATTCTTCCAAAAAAAAACAATCAATTACACGTACCTAATTCAAAAATCGATCAAACAACCAATCGATCACAAAAAATAGTCCCTAAATACAACACAAAATCTAATTACTCCACAAAAAAAAAAAGAATCACCTCATTCAATTTATCAAGAGTGGCCAAAGTACTAGAGGCCGCATTATTTTCCTGCGCTTTAGCTCCAAAAAGCCTCGAAATCATCTCAACGATTCTCTATACCCTGAAAACAAAGGCGCGATTAATAAGAAATTAGGGTTCATACAAAACCCCTAAATGAATAAAATTGTGCGTAACGCAATAGGAAATAGATGGATTGAAATGGATGGCATCGATTGTCGGACCTTGAATTGGATCAGCGTAGAGATCTGATGGTGCGAAGATCTTGAGGAGAGAGAAAGGGGGATTGTAGAGAGAGAAAGTGGAATTCCGGGAAACTTTCCGCGGTTTGTACGTCTTGTCTTGATTTTGTTTTTGTTTTTGTACGGAGTAGTATACAAGTTGGAAGTGGAATAAGAGATGGATAGATAGACCCCGGCAGGACTCTAACTCACTGCTATGCAAACGGAGTCTAAAAAGTAATCCCCAAACAAATAGATACGTGCTACGGAAGTTGATACACTTATACGACGTGTATCACGACCAATCATATTGCGCCACTTATTTTATTTGTTTTAACCTAAGGTGGTTAGTGTAGGGTTAGATTAGTAATTTTACCTGATTAGTTAGTTTTTAACCTTAGTTTAGTTAAAGTCAAATTAGAAAAAAAAAATTATTAGATAATATTCTTAATATATTTTAGATTTATTTAAAAAGAAAAATTATTAATATAATTATTATTTATATTTATTTAAAATGAAAAAAAAAAATTATTAGATAATATTCTTAATATATTTTAGATTTATTTAAAAAGAAAAATTATTAATATAATTATTATTTATATTTATTTAAAATGAAAAAAAAAATTATTAGATAATATTCTTAATATATTTTAGATTTATTTAAAAAGAAAAATTATTAATATAATTATTATTTATATTTATTTAAAATCATTGTTATATATATATATATATAAATCAATTTAAAAAATATTATATTTTTCGAAAATAATATATTAAAAAAAAATTATAACTTTCGAAAATTTTAAAGTAAATTTTGATAATTAATAAATTAATACTCCGTAATATCTTATTTTTTCTATTAATAAATTAAATTTTAAATGAAAAAAATTAAAAGGAAAAAAAAATGTATAATGGTTTGAAATTTTTACAAAGTAATAAGACTAATATTTTATATATATTACAAAATAATATGAGTAATATTTTAAATATAATTTTTTTTGCAACAGTATAATTTTGCTGATATATTAAAAAATATATTACTATATAATCTTGTATATGTATAATATTTTTTTTTCAAGACCCGTTTAAATTAATATAAAAAAATATTTTGAAAGTAAATTACTTTAGACGTAAATATAATTTAAAATCAATTTAATATTTACGAAAATTTTAAAGTGAATAATATTGGATTGCAAATATTTAGGAAATCTTTTTTTGTTACTAGGAAGTATATATATATATATATATATATATATATATATATATATATATATATATATATATATATATAAAGTGATATATTCACCTTATATATAATAATAATAATAATAATAATAATAATAATAATAATAAAGTACAAAATGTAATAATATTAATTAATTATAGATTTTAAATGGATCATAAAAAACTTAACAATATTATATGATTATTTAAAAGAAAATAAAAAAATAAAAAATGTAAAAGTTTATAAATTTCACTTAACTAGACTAAGGTTAAAATTTAACCAAAGAAGTAAAATGACTAAACTAACCCTAAACTAATCACTCTAGGTTAACAAAAACTTAACACATGGAGCGATATGATTGGTCGTGTATGAGATTGTCATACACGCCGTGTATGTGTAGCCTTTTCCACGTGCTACTGAATAAATCATTAATTAGAGTACCAAACCTAATAGAAGTATCCGCGCTTCTCATAAAAGAGGTACAAAACAAAATTGTCATGGGTACGAATAGGACATTGAGTGGTACTAAAGAATGGTCCGTCTTTTCCAAGATTTTGTGATCATTAAAATCACTATATTTCGATTAATCTTCGTAATTTGTTTAAGTATTTCATTTTAGAGTATTGATTTTTTTTTTAAAAAAATTGTTATTTTTTTCACAGGTCGTATTCATTACTGAATTGATATGCGTGGACATGGTTCTCATCGACGAAGAGGTACTTTACGTAATCTTTATTTATAGTTTTGTTACACTTTATAATATAGAATTCTATTATCAAGATTGTTGATAAAGACTATAGTTTTGATTACTCTTATTTATATGGCTAATATATATTATTAAAATATACTCCCTCCGGACACTATTTTTCGCCCCACTAGCCCAATATATGTGAGGAGTATTTTAATAAAGTGGGACAAAAAATAGTGTCCGGAGGGAGTACTCCGTAGTAAATATTATACTCGTATGTCTTTTATATCTAATTTAGCTACTAGAAGTCTACAAGTAATGTTAAAATAAGTACAAATATTAAAATATTAATTTCTATAAAAACATATAAGTATATAACCCTTATAAATTTGACTCCTAATATTTATAGTCTAATATCAATATTATTTCCTTATACCTTTAAGGATAGATATAAATTATGTATGTGTACGAAGTCTACTATTAATTAATTCGTATTAGACTATATAAATTTATAAGGGTTATATGTTTTTATAGAAATTATATTTTAATGTTTATACTATTTTTTACGTTATTTGTAGATTCCTAGTTAGATAAATTAAATATAAAAGACATAATATTTACTACGAAGTATATTTTAATACTATATTAGCCATATAATAAGAGTAATCAAAAATTATAGTCTTTATTAGTAAATTACTAGTATAGGACTCGTGCAAAAGCACGGCTTCCGTAGGAGTTTCATGTTGTGTTAGTAATATCATATACTAATAGTGACATATTGTCTACATTTTTATTTGATTAAAAGTTTATGTGAAAATATGTACTCAAACGAAGGGGTCTTCTTTGTCAAAATTTCACTGAAATTCAAAAATTGGAAACCATAAATAGGTACGGGATTTCATCAGAAATTCTAATAGTAATCAGTCTACAGAAATTAATCTTGGGTTCGTAGTGACATGTTTTGAACTTGTCTATGATTTTTTATTATACCAAAGTTTACAATGGTAAAAATCTTTCCTTCCTTGAGTACACTTTCATATTCGCGTAATTATTTAATTTTCCAAGATTAGCGATGATTTTATTTGCTTGTTTATTGCGTAATCTTTCAAACTTCTTTTAATCTTAGGCTATACTATACATGATATTATTTGATTTGCATAATCATTCAATCTCTTTAATCTCTATTATTCTTAACATATAAACGACGATATTATTTGATTTGTTTAATCTTTCAAACTCTATATTCTGCATACTTAAGAGAGTCACGAAATTATTTTATTTCCCAAGATTATTTCCCAACATTGCTATAGTTGCTTGATCTTATAATTATGCAAGATCATTTCTATAAATGAAGCTAATGATTGCCTGATTTATATTTTATGAAAGATTGTTTCTATAGATGAAGCTAATACATGGTTAGGCGGGAAACGATGCAAGGAGAGCTTGACACGTGTCTAGTTCTTTTTCATTGGTTTCTCATTTAGTATAATAAAGATGATAATAGAATTATACTCCTATATTATAAAGTGTAACAAGACTACAAATAGAGATTAGGTAAAAGTACCTCTTCGTCGATGAGAACCATGTCCACGCATATCAAACTATTATTATTATTTCGAAAGTTAAGAACTTCCTAAAATCTTGAAACACGGGCCTTGATTTTCCAATCGATTTTAGATGAATCAAATTTCTTTAGTGATGAATACAACCCGTGAAAAATAAATAAAGAAGAGATAATTAGTCTTATTAAGAAATAAGACGTACTTACCACCAACGAATGCTAACTCATCTATGCATGCACGCATGCAGACATTAGATTGTCAAATAAGATACATACACGCTAACTGAACACAAAGATGCAAATAATTCACTTGTCTAATGATCAAATAAACAAACTAAAAGAAAATTAGAAGTATATGAAATTATGATGATGGCGGTGATGGTGCCATTATTGGTTGTTAACACTTTGATGGAGAAGTATATTCAATTGAATCATCTCGTTAATTAATCTTAGACCATGGTTATCCATGGATACAATTTCTCTCCATAGAGGACCCCATCTCTTCCACCTCACTTTTTATATCACATTTTCTCTCTCTTACCAAAATACACGTATATCAATGATTCACTTTTATCTCTATAGAGGGTCCACTCCTCACCACATTTAATATTTATTTATTTTTTATTTCATTTTATAAATTTATTTAAGGCAATTTAAACAATTAACCCACCAATTTGCACACTAATTGCTCTATCTTTCCTCTTTTTTCCAATCCTTCAAAGTGGAGATTTTTCCTCAATCCTCCTCCAAGAATTGAGGATCCATTGATGTATCATCATTTTCACTCCATCCACCCTATGGATTAAGTTCAAATCCATTGCTAACCTTGCTCTTATATACTTAAGTCAATAAGTCACGCTTTCCTTTTCTTAAATCAATGAAATATTTTACCTTTATTGTGTCATCATTTCCTTTATTTAAACAAAAAAATATATTAAAAACATATAATTATTTTTTTATTGACTAAATCAATCCGTAGTTCACACTTTCCTTTGTTACACAAAAAAAAATTAAAAACATACAATTATTTTTTTATTAACTATGTCAATCAATAGTTTATATTTTTCTTTATTTAAACCAAAATACATACTCCGTATAGTTGATGACTCAACATATATACGTCTCCATCCACATAATCAACACAGCTGATGACTCAGCTCCTAGATACCATCCATACAAATGAACCGTACAATGATAGAACCAAGATACAGTTACACACTTACGAAGAAGGCGTATCCATATTTATGTTTTCTTTGTGTGCCTTCTAGGAATAATTATTCTAGATATATCACTTGAATTCTCCAAAAGTAGAAATGACTTTGTTTGGTTAGATTTATAATCTTGCAAGGCACACATTAAAGCATGTCCATGACCCTTTGAAGACGACCAAGTTAACGAGTCTGGATTATTTTTTTTGTCCATCGAAGAGCGCACCTGATCGCATTACAATATAGGGAAGGTGGATTCAAACCTGAGATATACTGTCCCAGAACACCTAGTCTTAACCACTGGACTAAGACATTTTCGCTAACAACTTTGGATCATTGCGACAAGCAAAAATGCAAATTTGATTCATCAGATCGATAGGGTCAATTTTTTTAAGTGAAGTTTGGACTAATTATGCATGGGCCAAAAGTGGACCAATCTAGCCCAAAAAAATGTGACCCAAAAGGGACCTCACTACAACTTTTACATATAGTACAACAAACAACACTCTCATTATTATAGCCCAATGCTGAGACTTGAGAATGATGGGGTTAATTAGCGACCTTGAGTTGCATATGCATATAACTGACTTGATAACGAAACTCCACAATATTGGTGGTGTTATACCGATAAGGTGATAAGTCTCCCTTGCAAAGTTGCAATGAGTATATATTCGTTACAAATTTATAACGGATCAAAAATATTTACATAGATGGAAAAAGATAATTCATGTATCATCTTCAAAACATCATGTTTTTTATCTTATCTCTTCTATTTGATTCGTCACAAGTTTATGACAGATATAACCATAACAAATAAGAATTTGTGCTCTTCAAAATGATAAGTACGTACTGATTTTTATTTATTTTTAAATAAATAAATTGAATGTGGGTAGCTTTTGCTCTTGTATTATTCTATGAAAGTGTCATCGTCTATAGATTGAAGTAGACGTGCAACAGTTTATTAAAAGCAATTTTATTTCATAATAACGTTGCTTGAAATGAAATACTAACACTCTGTATGAAAAAAAAATAACACTCCGTAATTAATACTCTCTCCATTCAAATTCAAAGGTTACGCTTACCTTTTGAACACTATTCACAATTTAAGAGTATCGTTAATATTCCCGACAATCTATAAGAGAAAATATAGCCATGCAGGTAAGATCTGGTTTAATTTGTCTTTATGAGTAGAAGATTAAATTTTTACAATTTTTGTTAATGTAAAACAAAAAATATTGACGGTGTAAAACATGTCTCGACAAGTGTGAAAAAGTAAACGTACCTTTGGATTCAAACGGAAGGAGTAACAGTTTTAAGGTAGTTTTAAGGTACTTAATGACATGGCATTATTTTGTACGGAGTACCAAATTTTTGTATAAGATGAAAATATATATTCGTCATAAATTTATAACACGTTAAGTATCATAGGCGATTCATAGCAGATGTATAGATGACATAAATGTTTTACTCTCCCCCATCCATTCAATTCTTTACCCTTGATATAAATGGATAATTAAATCAATTCTTTACCTTCCCTTTTTGGCAAAACACTTTACCTTATAATCTTCTTATCCTTACTCTATTTACACAAAATGCCACTACTTTTTTCTTAATTTTAAGTTTGGTGGGTCCATAACCCCATTTGATTTACCAATAATTGTGGACATGACATAGGTCCACCCCGACGCGGCCACGCGCGGGTTTGGGGAGGCGAATGAATCTCCATATGAGATGGTCAAATTGAAATTTAAATCGAAGTAGGAGTCGCCACCGAATTTTGTGGTTATTCGGAACCGTTCGAGCCCACTCTATGTCGTAGTGGGCCGTATACAAAATACGGCCCATTTCCGATGTCAGAGTTTATTGGGCTCGTCCCTTTGCATATCGATACCGATGCCGACTGGGCGGTTAATCGTATATTGAATGACTCTCGTAGCCAATGAATTCGGACATCCGGAAACCATGGTTCTGAGTAAGGGGTGAGGGTACGTGTTGGGAAGTTCACTAAGAACACCCAACCCCGCCCGCACTTAGCGGCCTTTACTAAGATATCGTTCGTTTTTGGTGTACACGGGTTAGTTCGACGGTTGAATGATATGCAAACATTATTTTCCTAAGCATGTGAGAAAAATAAAGTGGGTTGCTAAGTCGTTTAATGCATATTAAACTAATAACGTCAAAGTTATTTTAGCATGTGAATTCGTTTTAGTCTAATAAAACGATAAAAACAAATAAAAGCTACAAACACGAGAAAACGAGTTAGTAACGGTGAATAAATTGAATAAAGATATAAATAAATAAGATGCATGATTTTTAGAAAATATTTATGACACGTGATTGATTAGCACGTGTTGACCGAGGTCGAAAAAAGAATTTATTAAAATACGTCGCGAAAGTCGCATTTTAATATGATGTTCGAGAAAGAATTAAAAATAGAAAACGAAGAAAATAAATAATAAAAAAAAGAGGGGAGCCGTGAACCGGCTGCCGCGCGGGTCGCGCGACCCGCGTGGTAGCCCGTCGAATTTTTATTTGTCGAAAAGTCGTTCATTTTTATAAATCGCGTACGAATATGGATTAATTTATACTCGATTTATATTTTCGATATTCGTCGTATTCGATATTTGATTATGAAATCAATATCAAATAGTTAGAATGTTTTTAGAAAAAGTTTAAAAAAGTTTGTTTTGAACGAAAACGTAAAAAAAGAATTTTGAACGAAAAATCATGTTAATTCTCTACGCGTTTAAAATCATCGAATTTTGTAAAAAAAGGTTAATGATTTTATTAGCATCGACGAGAATAGATTTTAATTTAGTTCTTGTAGGTACGATATTCGATTAGAGAATCGGTATCGTATTTTAAGAACGTTATATGAAAATAGTTTTACTATCGAAAATAAATAAAAATATGATGCGATGAACGACCCATATTAATAATTAGACGATCGACGAAAAAAATAAATAAAACGACGGACAAAAAGAAAAAAAAAACGTGAGATTAGGGAGAGAAAGGAGAAAAGACGGGTTTGATTTACACCCTCAACCTACATGCTTTGTTTACTCGGAATAAGGCTCGTCGGACGGTGGCTTGGGCACGTGAGCGTCGAGATGATGTGGGTGAGTTAAGGTGTCGGTTTTTGGGACGTTTTTGTGTGTGTATGTGGGGCGTGGATCGGCCGGATTGGACGGGATGGATTCGTCGGTTTTTTGGTTGCTATTTCGGTATTCCTTCGGACGTGGATTTCGAGACTTATTTTTTAGATACGAGTTCTGAAAAATTATTGTGTGTCGGGATTATTGTGTTGATATTTCATGTCTCTGAATGGTCGGACGTAAGGTCCTATTTATAGGAATTGCGGTGGTCTTGCTTGTGTGACAAGAAACACCGGTTTGGATAGGAAAACGAGAGTTCGTGAGGAAATAAAACTTCTCGTTTCTTGGTGAGTAAGGCAAGGATACTCGGCTGGTGGGAGTATTTCGGCTGTTTCAGCCGAGTTCTGGGAGCTTGATCGATCTCTGATTCGGTTTCCGGATAGAATTCCTACTTAAGATCGAATCCTATCCCTAAACGGATTTGTTTAATATTATTTGAAGCTGATTTTTTGGTGTTTGAGTCCAAATCAGCCGTGTAGTGTCACGGCCAGATCGTGTGACTCGGGAAAAAATATCTTTGACCGGGTTTGACTCGGTCGCTAAAAGACGGTTTTACCCCTGGTGTCGGAATCGACCCAAATTAGTCTCATTTGACTCGAAACGACCCACTGGGCCTGGATTTGAGGTCCGTTCTGTGAGATTTGTACTCCTTAATAAGCCTAAACCAAATGTCCATGATTTCGAGCCCATATTCGAGTCCGTCAAAGCACGTTTGCGTCCGATCATCATCGGGTGTTTGGCGGGACCTACTATAGACACCTGGCGGTCAAATGTGGGTGTCTACAGAGCCCCCACTCTGACTGAGGCTTGGACAAGGCGAAAGTCAGAGTAGCTACCAGGCCAATCGAGGATTAAGACCTGGCAGACTTCCGATTGAGTCGTTTAGAGTCCATTAGACTTGCGTGAAGGGCTCGCCAGCCATAGGATAGAAATCATACCTGGATAGATGTTGATAACGGCGCGGGGACTTTCTACTAAAAAAGTCTTGGGTTTGTCTGTTTGCAGACAATCTCCATCTTGAAATTGCGTGGGAGTTTGCCTTGGAGGCTATGGGTGTACCGCTTACTGATACGTCCCATCTTTGAATTGCGCGGGAGCCTCTATTAGAAGCTGCGGATGTGCCTCTTACTGATACATCCGATTCCTCAGCGAAGATGTTGCTTGAATTTTCACTGAGAACTTTGATAATTCTCCGGGAGTCTTGGGATACCTGTCTGTTTTGCATGCAACATACAGATAAAACACTGACTCGTGCTGGGGAAGTAAAATGATTTTTTTGACTGAATTTTGGAAAGAGATTTTATTATTATTATTTTTTTGGCGGAAAAACTAAAAAAACCGAATTTTTTTTGAGGCGGAAAAATAAAAAAACCGAAATTTTTTTTTTTGAGGCGGAAAAATTAAAAAAAACCGAATTTTTTTTGAGGCGGAAAAATTTAAAAAACCGAAATTTTTTTTGAGGCGGAAAAATTAAAAAAACCGAAAAATTTTTTTTGAGGCGGAAAAAATTTAAAAAAACCGATTTTTTTTTTTGAGGCGGAAATATTAAAAAAACCGAATTTTTTTTGAGGCGGAAAAATAAAAAAACCGAAATTTTTTTTTTGAGGCGGAAAAATTTAAAAAAACCGAATTTTTTTTGAGGCGGAAAAATTAAAAAAACCGAAATTTTTTTTTGAGGCGGAAAAATTTAAAAAACCGAAATTTTTTTTTTGAGGCGGAAAAAATTTTAAAAAACCGATTTTTTTTTTGAGGCGGAAAAATTAAAAAAACCGATTTTTTTTTTGAAAATGGCGGAATTATGAAGGAAAAGGAATGCTTGGGATAACTTGATTCCTGATCCGATTCTGACACGGATTCCTAAATTCATCTGGTTAGGCCTGTATGCCGACAGACTCGACTCTGGACGCGAGAGGACGAGTTGACAGATGCGACTTGGGCTCTCTAAGGGTTAGACCGTGACTCGGTAGGGGATGGGCCACCTAAGATGACAAGACTCTTAAGTTGCGCTATTCCGTAGCTTAGGCGAGTGGCAACATGGTCGAATCCTCAGAGTGAGATTGTTTCCGTACGACAGGGCTTTGTGGTAGCAATGCCATAGACTGGTGTTCTTTTGCATTTTTTTGGTTTCGGGGCATGTTCCCAAAGTGGGTATTGCTTCGAGTCCTGACAGGTTCTTGTCTTCGACTGAGCCGAGTACTAGGACACACTATAGAAAGGAGGCTAGTTTTTTTGAAAGTATTTGGATTTTGTGAATGGATGGAGAACTTCTGCCTAAGAGAAGCCCCCGGGACAACAAAGCTAGCTGTTGAGAACATGACAGTGTCGTGACCGGAATGATGGTGCTTTTGAATGAGTGTCAATGTGGGTGGTTGTGCCTCTTTTGAAAGGCTGCCTACGTATTCACGTGTAGTGAAATCAAACCAAGCCGTAGTTCAGTGTTGAAAAATGTATTATGGTGCCTAGTTTATTAGGGCTTTGTGTGTAACTAGCCATAGCAATGGTGTAGGCTAGGTGCATTCTCAATGATGTCTTGATCAAAGGGCTAGAATAGTTAGGATGTTGATCCTGTGACTGTAAGCATTTTCCGGGGTAGCCCCCAGGGGTGGTGTGAACTATTTGGGCATGTTCTATGCTGACCGCAAGTTGAATTCCCGTGTTTGGGGTTGGTAACTGGTTTATATGTTTTTGAAAATGTGGTGCTAGGAAGTAACTGGCTTTGATGTTTTGACATCTGGAGCTCGATTTTGTGGAGCTAAGGCTTCGAGGGTAAGGTATTGTAATGTGGCAGGAAAGGGGGGAAGTCGAGTAATGATGACTCGAACTTCGATCGGGGTAGGTTTGATAATGCGGGATCTGATTTCCATGTCTGGCCCTAATGGTTAGGGTATCCTATGGAGCTTGAATCCTCAAAACTCTGGGCTGTCTCTAGCCTTGGTCTCGAGAAGGTCTTGAGGGTTGCAATGTGGGAAGGCTAGATGTGGTGCTAGCTGACCAGCTTGATTGTTTCCCCCCTATTTGATGATATGAGTTTGATCTTGAGTTGACCGTTGACCACGGTCAGGGGTATTTGAATATTTTTTTTTTGGCTGACCTCTTAGCCCCGGTCATGGGTTTTTTATTTGAGTTGACCGTGTCTGGTCGAGGGATGTTGATAATTCTTTTTTTTTTTTGATCCTGGCCAGCTTTTTTGTTTTGGCCTTTTGCTTTTTCTCTTGGACTTTTGATTTTTTTTTTTGCCCATCTTTTTTTTTGTCGGTCAGACTAACACCTAAGGTAGGGATTGGTTAGTCTTATTGGATGCGTGTTTATTTTGGGAAATGGGCTTGCCTCCCGTCTTGGACCCAAACTAGGAGAATTCCCAGATTTGTCATAGGATTCGATATGCTCCTGCTAAGGGTGGTTATGTGGCTTTCTATGTCACACATGGAACAGGTAAAAGGAAAACACGGGTCTCAGTTTCCTGCAGTCATTATAGATGTGCCTGTAATAGTCACGTGCATGTGCTCACAGTGTATGACGGTGTTCATCATGTTCTCGGAAACACATAAGGAAAGTATATATGAGAAATAGAAAAGCTGGTTTTTATTGAATTTTGAAAAAGAAGACAGAATACAATTGACTCTGACTCTGACCTTGGAATAAATAATATATCCTAGACTCGGACTCAGACTCGGACTTAAATCAAATCCGGACTCTTGGATGTATGGGAGGTAGATTGGATGCTTTGCTCACCGGGCCCTGTGTAGTCCATGAGGGGCTTTGCAAGTGATAATGTTTCCAAAACGGGAGTCCTCCCGGCATCGAGGAAATCTTGGATGAGGTGTTTCAGTTTCCAGCACTGCTCTGTATCGTGTCCCCTCCCTCTATGGAATTTGCAATAATGATCGGCATTCCATGTCTTGGAACGTTTTTCTAAAGGTGGGTCGACTGTTGGGCCTATAGGTGATATTAGGCCCTTCGAAACCAATCTTTGGAAAGCGACGGTGTAGGACATATCCAAGTGGGTAAATGTCCTTACCTCTGACTGGTTATTGATTTTCGGAGAGGTGACTTGAGGGTTACCTCTCTCGATCTTGCCATCTTGAGGGCATCGGACAGTTTCGTAAGAATGTTCACCCTTCAAATGGCTCCGTTGGGTGATTGGCTGCCTTACCCGCTCTAGCTGTGTTAGACGGGATCGGGTTCTTACAAGGTCTTCTTCGATGGTTGTCACCCTGGCATTTAGGTTATCTAGGGCGGTATTGATTTTTGAGAAGATATTGTTAATGGAGCAAGATAGCATAAGCATGCTTCCTTGGATATCCCCTTTCTCGATAGCGCGGGCTTTGTCGTGGTTAGGTAGTATCTCGTTTATAGGGTCCCTGATCGGAAGAAATGACGGGTGTTAAGAACTTGCCTAAGCTCGGTTTTGCATACATGCAAGAGAGGGAGTCAAACTAGACATGGCCTGGGGTGACGGGTCGACAAAGACTCTTGGATCGGGAAACCCGAACGTTGACCTAGACAAGGTAACGACCGCGAGTTAGACTCGAGCTGCATAAGGGTGAGTCCGAAAATGGGGCGACCGTGTTTGACAGCATCACGTGCTCGGACCAACCGTGGTGACCTAACCCTAGGTGACTCGAGTATTCGTAGTATAGGTACGACTCGAAAAAGGCATCATAAGGACGCCGGTGTAGGATGAACGTGGGGTACTCCCTAGGGTGACCATGGTTGACTGCTCGGGTGGAGGACAGCCCCCGAGTGAGACTAAAGGCTTTGATAGGACTCAAATGGTGTGACATCTAAGTGACTCGAAAGTGAGGTACGTGAGACAACACGTGTAAGACAAGACCCTTAGAGCAACCGTGACTGAAGGGTAGCCCCTGAGTGGGGGTGAAGACCGACTCCTAGACGGGTGACTCGTGGACGGTGGGCTTTCTTTAGGATTTCGGCAGAATGGGCCTAGTCCTGTGTGAAGAAAGACCTACGTGTGAGCTATTCCCCAGACTTTGGACTCGATTGTGTAAGTGGGCTTCCCTTTGTAGGAGTTTGTCCTACGTAGGTGGGCCGTGCCTTGACTAATAAGGCGGACTTGGGATGGGGTGGAAACCCGTGATGTAAGATCGACGGAGTTTCGACGCTATGGACTCTTACTACTTATGACAAGACCCGACACTGCTAAATACGGGAAGTCCTAAGAAGAAGAGGGTTTGAATTTTGAAAACCGAGCAAAGTCGGGTTGGACGGCCCAATTTTTTTTTTTGAAAATCGGAAAAAAGGTTTATCGGGCCGAGTTTTGAATTTTTGAAAAGGTTTGGACAGCATACCGGCTAAAAATAGGCTATTTTGAGTCAAAATCATAAGTCCTAAATTCGGTAGCTTTCCGGGTTTTGAAAAATGGATGGTTTTCGAAAAAAGGTGCAAGTTTTTTTTTTGAAAACACGGTTTTTTGAAAAAAAGGATGAGACACGGACCAAGTAGCATGTAGTCACGGAAACAGTATAACGACACCATGTATGCTCTTAGTCTAAGTCTCGGTCGGTCTAATAGGGTCTATACCAACAACGATGGCTTTCTCGTACTGAGGACGGACTCCCTAAGCCGGGTGGGTCTTAGGACATGCCGCAAAACCTAAACGAGTTCCACCATCGATGTCTTTAGTGGGTCCAAGTAGGAACGCACCGTGGTATAGTGGGACGTCGGTCACAAGTAACCGGCCCGGGAAAGATTGGGTTATGCATGGCCCATTGAACTAAAACGTGTACATTACTATTCGAACGATTTCTTTTCGAGTCTCACCCTAGGGATGCCGATGGTAAGTGACTCATCAGTTGATCCCCAGCGGAGTCGCCAAATTGTGGACATGACATAGGTCCACCCCGACGCGGCCACGCGCGGGTTTGGGGAGGCGAATGAATCTCCATATGAGATGGTCAAATTGAAATTTAAATCGAAGTAGGAGTCGCCACCGAATTTTGTGGTTATTCGGAACCGTTCGAGCCCACTCTATGTCGTAGTGGGCCGTATACAAAATACGGCCCATTTCCGATGTCAGAGTTTATTGGGCTCGTCCCTTTGCATATCGATACCGATGCCGACTGGGCGGTTAATCGTATATTGAATGACTCTCGTAGCCAATGGATTCGGACATCCGGAAACCATGGTTCTGAGTAAGGGGTGAGGGTACGTGTTGGGAAGTTCACTAAGAACACCCAACCCCGCCCGCACTTAGCGGCCTTTACTAAGATATCGTTCGTTTTTGGTGTACACGGGTTAGTTCGACGGTTGAATGATATGCAAACATTATTTTCCTAAGCATGTGAGAAAAATAAAGTGGGTTGCTAAGTCGTTTAATGCATATTAAACTAATAACGTCAAAGTTATTTTAGCATGTGAATTCGTTTTAGTCTAATAAAACGATAAAAACAAATAAAAGCTACAAACACGAGAAAACGAGTTAGTAACGGTGAATAAATTGAATAAAGATATAAATAAATAAGATGCATGATTTTTAGAAAATATTTATGACACGTGATTGATTAGCACGTGTTGACCGAGGTCGAAAAAAGAATTTATTAAAATACGTCGCGAAAGTCGCATTTTAATATGATGTTCGAGAAAGAATTAAAAATAGAAAACGAAGAAAATAAATAATAAAAAAAAGAGGGGAGCCGTGAACCGGCTGCCGCGCGGGTCGCGCGACCCGCGTGGTAGCCCGTCGAATTTTTATTTGTCGAAAAGTCGTTCATTTTTATAAATCGCGTACGAATATGGATTAATTTATACTCGATTTATATTTTCGATATTCGTCGTATTCGATATTTGATTATGAAATCAATATCAAATAGTTAGAATGTTTTTAGAAAAAGTTTAAAAAAGTTTGTTTTGAACGAAAACGTAAAAAAAGAATTTTGAACGAAAAATCATGTTAATTCTCTACGCGTTTAAAATCATCGAATTTTGTAAAAAAAGGTTAATGATTTTATTAGCATCGACGAGAATAGATTTTAATTTAGTTCTTGTAGGTACGATATTCGATTAGAGAATCGGTATCGTATTTTAAGAACGTTATATGAAAATAGTTTTACTATCGAAAATAAATAAAAATATGATGCGATGAACGACCCATATTAATAATTAGACGATCGACGAAAAAAATAAATAAAACGACGGACAAAAAGAAAAAAAAAACGTGAGATTAGGGAGAGAAAGGAGAAAAGACGGGTTTGATTTACACCCTCAACCTACATGCTTTGTTTACTCGGAATAAGGCTCGTCGGACGGTGGCTTGGGCACGTGAGCGTCGAGATGATGTGGGTGAGTTAAGGTGTCGGTTTTTGGGACGTTTTTGTGTGTGTATGTGGGGCGTGGATCGGCCGGATTGGACGGGATGGATTCGTCGGTTTTTTGGTTGCTATTTCGGTATTCCTTCGGACGTGGATTTCGAGACTTATTTTTTAGATACGAGTTCTGAAAAATTATTGTGTGTCGGGATTATTGTGTTGATATTTCATGTCTCTGAATGGTCGGACGTAAGGTCCTATTTATAGGAATTGCGGTGGTCTTGCTTGTGTGACAAGAAACACCGGTTTGGATAGGAAAACGAGAGTTCGTGAGGAAATAAAACTTCTCGTTTCTTGGTGAGTAAGGCAAGGATACTCGGCTGGTGGGAGTATTTCGGCTGTTTCAGCCGAGTTCTGGGAGCTTGATCGATCTCTGATTCGGTTTCCGGATAGAATTCCTACTTAAGATCGAATCCTATCCCTAAACGGATTTGTTTAATATTATTTGAAGCTGATTTTTTGGTGTTTGAGTCCAAATCAGCCGTGTAGTGTCACGGCCAGATCGTGTGACTCGGGAAAAAATATCTTTGACCGGGTTTGACTCGGTCGCTAAAAGACGGTTTTACCCCTGGTGCCGGAATCGACCCAAATTAGTCTCATTTGACTCGAAACGACCCACTGGGCCTGGATTTGAGGTCCGTTCTGTGAGATTTGTACTCCTTAATAAGCCTAAACCAAATGTCCATGATTTCGAGCCCATATCCGAGTCCGTCAAAGCACGTTTGCGTCCGATCATCATCGGGTGTTTGGCGGGACCTACTATAGACACCCGGCGGTCAAATGTGGGTGTCTACAATAATATTCTTACTTTTACCACTTTTCTTAAAAGTTGTGAAACCACCCATGTAAAGAATTGAATGGATGAGAGAGAGTAACAGTCTCCCTATTTTTGTTTTTTTTCATAAACTTGACCTATTATACTCCCTCCGATTCATTGGAATCGCAACATTTACTATTCACAAAAAAAATAAGGAAAGTGAATTGGTGGACCACAATAGTGATGTCATGTAAGATTAAGTAATATAATAATATTAGATTGAATATTTTGGAATACAGTAATGAAAAGTGAAGGGTGGGTTAGTCATTTCATAAGAAAAATATGGTCCAAAATGGAAATGTTACAAAGCTGATGAATTTGCCAAAAACGGAATACATTGCGAATCCAATGAATCGGAGGGAGTATAACTTTGAGATGAATATTATACGTTATAAGAAAGAATGACCGTAATTATAATAGATCTTAAATTCAATCCTTCTTTTCACTATTATATAATGCAATTAAGTGTCTAGTTTCTTAGTCAAACAAACAAACTACTCCCTCCGTACCACTAAATTCTTTTAATTTTTAATCAAATGTAAGGAATATAATAATAAAATGGGAAGATCATTTTAGTACGGAGGAGGAATTACTCCGTATGAGGGAGCTAGTTCTAGGAAAGGGACGAAGTAGTGAAGTAGCATGGTCTTGTGGTTGAGCAGGAGTGAAGTGATGGACGACGTAGAGAAAGATAAGTATGAAGCGGTGGGAGGGAATCATCATGGATCGCATATTACGAGCCACGCATATAAATAAAATTATAAAATATGTGACAAATGTTAGTTGGATGTTGCCGCTTTTAAGTCGTAGTGTATGTATTTGCATGAACAAGGACCTATCATCACCCCATTTTAATCCACCAAGGACATACTTTCCAATAATATTGCGAGAATATATAATCATGTGCTTGGTGGAAAGTGTGAATATATATATGCTATACCCCCTCCCTCGTTCATCTGTTTTGAATTTAATAATATAAAAGATAAATAAATGAACGATACGGAGAAAGTATATATACTTCCTCCATTTATTAATGTTCTTCCCATATGTTTTATACACGTTTAATAAGGAATAAGAATAAGAATGAAAATGAGAGAGAAATTTATACAAGTGGATCATAGTAGAAAGTATTAGAAAATGAAAATATGAGAGACTAATATAGAAAGAATATAAATGGATAGAACACTAAAAAACAACCCAAAATATAATATGGATAGAACATTAATAAATGGAGGGAGTAATATCTTTCTAATACAAATACGGTTTTATGTAATTATGTGCTCTCCCTCCTATAAAAACTTTTACTTCATTGCTTTGTTGAACGAGGATGCTATATCGCAATGAAAATCGAACACTACTTTACAATTAGAGTAGGAAAACTATTACCAATGGAACTACGTCGATCTTATTTTATGTTTGCTTGATTGTAAATAGGCGGTTATACATTTTTTTTTGTGACGAGGGAACCCGCGGCCGCTATCTTTTGGTGCGTTCTGGGTAAACCCTCGGGTCTACGCAATATGCTTGAACCTGAAACCCATTGGGTTGTTGCCACATGTTTCAATCACTAGGCTTCACCCTTGTCTCACATTGCTTACCATAAGACCATATTTAGAAACTTTTTTTTTTAATCTAAATACCAGGTAGAACTGCATTTTATATATTGTACTCCCTCCATTCTATTTGATTGTTTGCATTTGTTTTTTCACACTTGTCAATACACGTTTTCTTTTGTCTATATCTTTAGTTACATATTTCTAAAAATTATAAAAATTTGATATTTATTACGTACTCGATTAGACAATTTAACAAGATCCCACATGACTATATTTTATCTTATATATTAGAAGTTACATTGACAATTTCACTCACGTATGAATAGTGTCCAAAAACCAAAGGTAAACAATCAAGTAGAATGGAGAGAGTATTATTTATCATCTATTTTGTAGTAACATGTAGAAATCATCTTTCCTTTTCATCATTACGTCATAAACAAAGTTAAACAAAGTAATGAATCGAGGGTGTACCTATATTTACTATGCATTGTCCTTCAAATTTAAGACTGAGACGCAAATTAATAACCCTCAACATGAGGTCATCATGCATCATTTGATTTATAGACGCAACACCTTATCAATTTTTATATTGTTAAAATATCATCTCAACCATAATCTTAATATATAAAGTGACGATCAATTTCAATTAAGAATAAATCATTCTTTATAAGCGCCCTGTTTAAATGATCTTTGGGCTTGCAGAGTAGATAGATACTCCGTAGGTATTTGCGGTTCCCTTATAAGTTATAACTGAAATTCTACTTGTGAGATATATGATGGTCTTAATTAAGTCGAGAAGAGAGGAAGCGTATGGTACCTACGCTAGCTCTATATTGCCTAGTACGTCAACTGAATTATTTTTATCCGAAACAAAATTTTATAATCGGTAGCTAGAGAAAGTTCATTTTATGAACTCAACATTGGACAAGTATTGCGGAAAAAATACCAAAAGAATGAAGGATTCTTAACAAATATTTTTCGTTTGTTTGTCTTTGATTAAAATATTTTTCACAATAAATATAAAAAACAAACAAATGAATAAAACGGATTGAGTACGGATTAATACAGAACTAACAAGACATTGATTGTAAGGCCGTCAAACAAATTGATTTGGGTGCGATATGCACCATAAAATATCATCCTCGTGGAGAAAAACAATATAACACGAGTAGGATTAACATGTCCAGGAAAGTGAGGATAATTGACTCAACTCCAGGTCACTGGGACCTACGTGGCAGACTGGCAGTGATACGAGCAGTCGTCTTCTCGTACTATATTGTCTATGATATGCCATATTGCCATTCCCATTCCCATTCCCTCCCAAGATACGTCAATTACCCTTCCAATCATAGATCGTACGGTGGTACGGACAACCGACGAAAAATTTCACCATTTTTTATGTACAAAAACTGGGACTAGGGTTTTTATTTCCCCTCTTATCATGCAGTAATTAAATTATTTTTTGTTTATTTTTTAGTATATTGTTTAACTGAAGGTAAATAAATGGCTGAAAATTGAAACGTCCCAAATTCGTTCGCAACGATTTTCATAATTGGAGCTCGTAATATTTTCATCCTATAATGATTTAGATTGGAGCTCAACAGCACACACGAAAAAGCTCACCCAAGTCCATCGGTCAGCCGAGGCCAACTACATCTTTCTGATTGTTAACAATGTCATTTTACAATAATGTTTATACGGAGAATAAGTCAACAACACAACTACAATAGGATTTGTTTTTTTTTTTGGTGCGCACTACAATAGGATTTGTGAAGAATGTAATCCCCTATCTACTAAAGGATAGGATGAGCTAATATGATGACGTGTCATTACCTCCTTCATCCGTTTTCTCGCCTAATGTTACTCCTACTATATAATGGGCTAATGATTGAAAATGTAAATCTCATATAAGGCCCAATATAAATCTCTAATCAACTTTAACTTACGTTATGAAAAATATATACTCAATGTACAAATCTCTTCGCAGTACGATATTACCAATTTTGCCCCTCTTATTTCCCCTCCCCACAAATTTCATCTTTTCTTTTTCCCTCTTTTTTTTCCCTTTCTCCTCCCCTTCCTTCCTATCTATTTGATTAACGCAGTACATTATTTTTTTTTTACTTTTACGTAGTACATTATTTTTTTTACTTTTACGCAATACATATTTTTTAAACTTTGGTGTATTGCATATTTTTTATTTTTTGAGGCAATTTTTTTTAACTGTGGTACTTTTTTTCCCAACTTTGATGCAATACATAGTACAGTATATTTTAACTTTGATCGAAGACATTTTTCAATTTGTTGACATAGCACGTTTTTTTTTAATTTCAACCGTACTACGTAAGTAAAAAATAAGGTTGGAAAAGAAAAGAACCAAGAAAAAAAATTTATAATCAAGTTGATAATTGTTCTTTAATCTAACACGTATGCATAATCTTATTAATTGATAAATTGAATAATATGTATAGTTAGAATTGGAGAAAATCGATGATAATCGAAAAAAATTGGACGATTTCTAGAACCCTTATTTCAATATATAATTAGGGATTGAAGGGAATCGATAATAATTGAAAAATTGGACGATTTCTAGAACCTTAATTTCAATAATTGGGGATTGGAGGGAATTGATGTTAATTGAAAAATTAGCTAGAACCCTAATTCAATAATTGGGGATAAATTACAATTCATACCTATTTTTCGATCAAAGTTGTATCCATAATCTTATAAAAATTGAATGAGGTCGTATATTTAGAAATTAGAACTGAAATGAACCGATGATAACTAGAGTACACTGGATAGGGTTGAGAGTAATAGAGATATTTCTGTTTTTCAGTCAAGGATATATAATGGAAAAACATGCGCAAAAAGTACTGCGTCGAGTAAAATTGGTACTACGAAAAGTAACTCCGTAATTTTATTTTTAAGACTTAAAAACAACGTGACTAAATTAAATTAAATTGAAATGTAATAAAAAAATATTCATCATCCGGAGAGTGTCAATTGAAAATTTATTTCAAAATGACATTATAGTTATCTGGTAACTATAAAAAATTAACATAAATTGACACGTCAATTTAAATAAAATTTATTATTAATTTACTTATTGATAAATTTATTTCTAATATAAGCCGTGCATTTTGCACGGGGCCTGAACTAGTTGTAAAGTATAGAGATAGGATGTACGACTATAGAGGAGGATGATTAAGTATTACTCCTCCGCTCCACAATGATTTACCCATTTTTATTCAAATATGCGGATTAAAATAATAAGTGGGTAAATCATAGTGGGTTAGAGGGAGTAGTATTTTTTTTGAATTTTGCAATATTTTTTTTTAAGGGAAATCCTCGAGTTGGATTTTATATTAAATCAATCAAGTCCAAAATGACTTGCGGAAAATTCGAGTACATCATTAATTCCAAGTTCATATCCGTCACGTAACGGGCCATGAGGTGGGCTACAGAGTTCCCATTCCGCTTATAGGTAGATTCATTGATCATACTTTTTAAATGTTCACAAAAACTTAAATGAGACCTTGTATTTCGTGTTTAGTGTCCATGTTACCCCGATCAATTTTTTGTCCTAACGACGTTAAAAGTTAGTCTAGTTAAAGTGATTTTTTTTTGTGAAATTAGTTAGAAAATTAATGAAATTCAAATTGAAATAGTTGAAAATTGAGATAATGCTCGTGATACCCCTGCGTTTTATAATATTTTAATCATGATAGATTGATAGCATTGCGTTTTCATTTTTTTTGTCCATGGTACCTTGTGATTTCAATTATTTGTCCATGGTATTCCTTAATGAATTGTAACCACAAGGGTAACCTGGACAAAGAATGGAAAATACAAGGGTATGATGATTAATTAGTTAGAAGTTTGTTAATTATTCTAACAATTTTTTCATCCAAAATAAAGTAATCACTTTAATTAAATTAACTTTTAACGTCATTATGACATGAAATTAATCAGGGATATCATGGACACAAAACAAAAGGTTACCATAGGAACAAACTTAAAATAATGGGTATATTTTTAATGTGTCAAAGTTAGAGGATATTATCGGTTTTAAAATTGTTGGTGTGAGTTTGTGAGCTAGGGAGTAAGGAATAGAGTGGAGGTTAAAGAATGTGAGAGAGATTTTGTGAGAAGGACTTGGCAGACATCGTAATGTCAGGGAAGGACTCCAAACTCCTCCGGCCACTTAATATAAATACTTCTTCCCCCTTCTTCCTTTTTTCTGTCAAACCAATTTCATACTGTACTACACTTCCCTTCACATTCCAATTTTCTCACCAAATCTCACTTTTTTTCTTTCTATTTTTGCATTTTAAAGATGACTCTCATCATTGAGCACCCTGATTTTGGTACTTTTTATTTATATTTTCTCTTTTTTTTTTTAATTAGCATTTAATTAATACACAAAAATTTGTATGAGACCGTCTCACGATAATTTATCGTGAGACGGCTCATATAAGAGGTGGACTAATATTAATATTATATTTATAATCTTGTCATCATTTTATAGATCATGTCAATTTTTGGGCTAATTAGATTCAATGATATGAGAAAAAGGGATTTGATTTAAAATTGTATTTACATCTAGGCGTCAGCATTATAATAAAATCGTCCTTGTAACTCCCATTATACAAATACAATTGAAATTGTTTTACATCTATCAATCATGGTTTTCTCAATGAATTTTCTTGGATTAGCTTTTCAATGATATTTTTCAAAATAAAATAAAATTATTTCTTAGAATAAATGATCACAATAATTTTAGGAAAAAAAAAGTTTCATTTAGTGAAATTAAAGTTGAGTATTGTGAAACAGGGGTAGAGGAGGGTGAGCAGAAAAAGTATGGGAAGGAAAATGGGCTGGAAATGGAAAAGAAAGACACAGACACAAAAATGGTGTTAGGTGTTGGGCTTATGGTTCATCAGCCCAATTCCTTTATGGCACCCCAAATCAACTCTTTTGGTCAATCCTTTAGGTTTTTCCTCTTCCCTTCCCTTCCCAATTTTGGTAAATTCTTGTTTGTGACGGAAAATGTGTTACTGTACTTTGATTTCCGTGCTTATATTGTTGGACAGATGCTTGTTGCAAGGGACATATCACATATTCATATATAGTCATTATGTATGAACAAACATGGGTACCAAATTTAAAAATCCATTGACGATAGTTCAAAATAAACTATTAATTGGGACGGATGATCCAATGATTTTTCAATAGGGTGCTGAATAAACCAACAAAAATGAATTTTAATTGGGTCAAGTTATCATGTCACCTGGCTTAACCAATGAACTGTAGTGTTTGAGACTCATGGCCTTAACCTATGTCTAAATCCAGTCAATGTTAAAATCACTTGTCCCTAGGGTTTGAGACTCATAGTCCTTACCCTATGTAGACATTTCATCATCGTCAATGTTAAAACCGCCCATATCCTGTAATATCACTACAACAGTTAAATATTATGAGTACTACCCATTTATTCCATTTAGTTAAATAACGACAAAATATTATTACTAGGGTATTAGGCCGTGTTCTTACACATCTTTAGTCTTCACACTTAACATAGGGACTACCGGACTAACAATGTTTTGCCTTTTTGTAAACTAAATGGTAAATACTTGATCCATTATAACACCGTTTTACTGACAAGAATTTGTGATACTTGCCTGTACAAGGAGAAATTATGTAGAAATTGAAGTAGTATGATAAACGTTGATTTCCTAAAAACAGGGATTATGAAGCTGAAGGTGAGAGGCAACCTGGTGTGGAAAATGTGTACAAAATGAGCCATATTTACCAGTGTGTCGACTTCGTAAGTATTTAACTTAACCTAATCTTAACACTTAACCAAGATTAATGTTTTGTTGATTGAGTAATAATCTGATACACCGACTGCTGTAACCTAGGTGAGAAAGATGAGGGAAGAGTACTCAAAATTGAACAGGGTAGAAATGAGCATATGGGAATGCTGTGAGCTTCTAAATGAGGTGGTCGATGAGAGTGATCCTGATTTGGATGAGCCACAAATTCAGCATTTGCTGCAAACTGCTGAAGCCGTTCGCAAGGACTATCCCCACCAAGACTGGCTTCATCTAACTGCCCTCATTCATGGTATCTATCATCCACTATCCACAATCGACTCCGTCTCATATATACATATATATGATTGCTAACTATTTGTGTGATTGTTGTGTTAGATCTTGGGAAGGTTCTTCTACTTCCTAGCTTTGGTGGGCTTCCTCAATGGGCAGTTGTGGGTGATACTAACCCTGTTGGTTGCGCTTTTGACGACTCTATCGTTCACCACAAGGTACCCACCTCTACATACATGCTTTTATTATGTCGATTTCAACTCAATATCTTAGTTCAGTCACGCTCTTTTGGACTGAAGTAGACTGAAGTACTGAGAAAATGAACCTCCTGGGCTGACTAAAGTGAGGTGAAAAGAATTTGAATAGAACGGGACATTATTTTTGTTGCAGTACTTTGCTCTAAACCAAGATTACAATAATCCGGCATACAACACAAAGTACGGGATATATTCGGAAGGATGTGGACTTGAGAATGTGTTGTTGTCATTTGGGCATGATGACTACATGTACATTGTTGCTAAGGAAAACAAGACCACTCTGCCTTCTGCTGCTCTTTTCATTATTCGATACCATTCCTTCTATGGTAACCGCTTCTATTTCCTCCCCCTCTGCATAATGAATTAGTCGTTGACTTGTTTCTAAATCCCGGTGTTAATTTTCTTTTCCTTTGGTTGGTTCAGCAATGCACAAAGCAGGGGCATACAAGCACTTGATGAATGATGAAGACAAAGAGAATTTGAAGTGGCTCCACATTTTCAACAAATATGACTTGTACAGCAAGAGTAAGGTTAGAGTTGATGTGGAGGAAGTCAAGCCTTACTATCTTTCCCTCATCAACAAGGTATGCATCCAAAAAAAAAAAAAACCGATTTCTCTTTTCTTTCTCCATACAAAAAGAATTCAAACGAGGTTTGACGAGCTGATGAAAATGTTAATCGTGTTGATTCAGTACTTCCCAGAGAAGCTGAAATGGTGAAGGACGAGGTTGATGAATTGAAGGGGACGGGGCTCATCATCGACGTGTTTAATTTCCTGTAATAGTTGTCTAGTAATTTATGCATAATAAGTTTGTAAGGCCGGTGAAGCATTATCTGTAGAAGACGACTACTTCTACATACTACGTACTACTACATAAAAGGTGCAGGTGTTGTGGAGGTCTGTCAAGTATATGTTGTTGGTGTAATACTATTACTGTACTCCCTCCAATCCACTATGATTTATCCACTTTTATTCAAATGTGTGGTATTAAAATAATAAGTGGGTGGGTTGGAGGGGTAGCACTCTACTACATACATACTCTTTTGCTTGTAACAACTTTGTCCTGAAGTTATGGTCACTTCTATAAACTATATTTACATGCTCAATTATTCTTGCTTATACTCAGCAAGTGTTACTACTTTTGTAGGACATCAATTGATTTGAATTTGACCAAATATGGATTCGAAAAATACTCATGTATAATAGTAAATAAATATGAGTATCGTTTACTACAATTAACCCGCAAGAGTTGTTAATTATACACATTCATATAAATAATGATGAGGTCAGAATTCGAGATGAGAGTCAGAGAATGGATCCTGAACCCTAATCTAGATCTTAGGAATCAACGGGGCGATACCAAATCGCAATATTGTAGATTGAGGATATAGATATGAACGGGTTCATCATATATATGTAAAAACGGAGCATGATCTGAATCTCTTTGTTGAGATCCAAATCCAACGACCGAACCCTATTTTAATCTCTTTTATTTTATTAATAAAATAAAACTAAAGTTATAGGAACAATGATCACGGAGAATCAGAGTGCCTTCACTCGGGGCAGATTGATCACGGATAATGCTATTATTGTATTTGAGATCTTCCATGCAATGAAGAGAGGGGGTGAGGGTAGGGCTGGAAATATTGCTTTGAAACTGGACATGACCAAGGCTTACGACAGGGTGGAGTGGAGTTTCCTTGGGGACATGATGCGTCGAATGAGTTTTGTTGATGTATGGGTTCAGCGCGTGATGGGATGTATTTCAACGGTGAGTCATTCTTTTGTGGTCAATGGTGCCCTTTCGGGGTTGGTCAGGCCGAGTCGGGGGTTAAGACAGGGGGACCCTATTTCACCGTACCTTTTTCTACTGTGCGCGAACGCGTTCTCATATTTAATTCGGAAGGCAGCTGATGAGAAGAAAATACACGGGATGAGTATTTGTAGGGGAGCGCCGAGAATATCTCACCTATTTTTTGCTGATGATTGTATCTTGTTTGCAAGAGCAACTACAGAGGAATGCTCGGTTTTAGCTAATTTAATTAGCATGTGTGAGAGAGCATCAGGTCAGAAGATTAACTATTCTAAGACGGAGGTTGTGTTCAGCAAGAAAGTTACAGCACGAAATAGGGAGGATATTAAGAGTATTATGGGGGTTCGGGAGGTGAATAGACATGAGAAATACCTCGGCCTTCCTACAATTATTGGCCGCTCGAAAAAAGCGGTTTTCACTTGTCTTAAGGAGCGTATTTGGAAGAAGGTGCAGGGGTGGAAGGAGAAACTTCTGTCAAAACTAGGTAAGGAGGTCCTTATTAAGGCGGTGGCCCAATCAATCCCGACCTACATGATGAGTATTTTTGCGATCCCGGAGGGTGTTATCAATGATATTAATGCGGTCTTGGCACGTTTCTAGTGGGGGTCTTCTGATTATCGTCGACGTATACATTGGCGAGCGTGGGAAAGACTCTGTGTACCTAAATGTGAGGGGGGGTCTGGGCTTTCGAAACTTGAGTGTGTTTAATCAGGCGTTGCTGGCAAAACAAATATGGCGTCTCCTGGTGCATCCGACGTCTCTGGTGGCGCGGGTCTTAAAAGCTCGATATTACAAGAATGATGATTTGTTTTGCCAAGCATCCGAAACTGATGTACACGCTCTGTTTCGATGCCAAGCTATTTCGAGAATCTGGGCGAATAGTGAATTTCATGAGCTGTTGGACCACACCCCGGAAGCTAGTTGCGGTGATACTATCAGATGGTGCCTGGACAGGATTAATAAAGATGAGGCTGCTCATTTCTTGACGGGTGCGTGGTCGGCTTGGAGCTGGCGTAACCTCGTGGTGTTTGATGAAAGACCGCAGCCTCTGGAGGTTGTGCAGATGGGTTTGTCACGGCTGGTAAATGACTATGATTTGTACAATGGGCGTGTTAACCAGGTCGGACAGCCATCGGTGGGAATCGGGATTGATCGCTGGAGTAAACCGATGGAGGGATGGCTCAAATTGAATGTCGACGCGGCCATTCTTGGGGATGACAATGTTGGTTTGGGTTTTGTGTGCAGGAACTCGAGAGGGGGAGTGGTTCTGGCTGGATGTAGACGCATTCGAGCTCGTTGGGACGTCGAGACTGCAGAAGCTAATGCTATGGATTTTGGCCTGCAACAATTACGGGATGCGAGGGAGGAGAGTATTATCCTGGAGAGCGATGCGTTTACTGTGACTTGTGCCATCAACTCGAGTGCCACGTTCCGTAGCCCGTTGGGACTGTGTTTTGATCTTATTTCCTCTTTATTGTTCTCTTTTTCCCGTAGTCAGTGTGTTCATGTCAAAAGAGGGGGAAATACTGTCGCCCACTTCATGGCTAGGTATTGCCCTTCATTAGGAGACGAGGTTGTAATCAGATCAAACTTCCCGCAAGTCATTCAAAACTTAGCGGAGATTGATTTAATATAAGAACCCCTTTCTCAAAAAAAAAAAAAAAAAAAGTTTAATACTCCTACTCATATATTGTACTCGCAGTCAACTTTTGAAAATAAAATGTAATTTAAGGATAAAAGATACTCCATCTGTTTGAGTAGTAGATTCTAATCCAGTCGTCCTTATCTCGTGAATCTGTATATTAATTTGAAATTTTAAACTCTGATGATCTAACTCAGATGTGGATCTAACATGAGTAGGAAATAAGAATTTGGATCTTATTATCCTTACTCAGTGCAGTTTAGTAAGCTTACAAGAAAGAAGAAAAAAAAGCTTGATATAAGTAATGCACAAATTCTTGTATGAGACGATCTCACGATAAGTTTATCGTGAGACCTCTCACATACAAGATAGTTAATTAATCTCCGATCTATTACTATTAATAATATTAGAATTAATAAGGGTGGAGGAAGCTTGAGTTGTTAATAAACAAAAGAATTCAAAGTTGAATATGGGAACATGATTGAATATAATCCAATAATACAAATACTCCGTACAATTTAATTTATGAAGCAATGCATTGACCCGATAATATGCTATGCTAGCCGAAGTTGATATGCATGTGTATGTGTGTGAACGTATTATCGTACTGTACTTTGATATACGGCGTAGTTACGTGCGTATGTAACACTACACCACCTTCCTACAATCCTACTCTATCTTGTAATGCTAGTGATTATTAGCGCTTTCGAATAATCTGACGGATATATCTATTTTCATATAAAAATGAGATACATAAGTAAGATATCTCATTAAATTTGATAAAACTTTTTGTTAGGGTTCGAACTAGGTATATGTTTGATCTGTTATTAACTTTAGACGGTTAAATTATATTTATCTTAAATAAAAACTTAGACAAAATTCTGAATCAAATGACAACGAAGAGAGGAAATATGGAAATGAATACGGAGTTGTATATATATATCCCATAATATCGTGCACAAATTCTTGTTTCTAATGATTATACCTATCACAAATTTGTGACGCTTGAGGAATAACAAATAACTTGTCTTTATTGACCAATATGAACGATATTTTTGATCTGTCATAAAGTTGGGACAGATATATACTCATGGTAAGGTAATACGAGTATCATGTTAGTGAAGTCAAGCTAGTACACTGTATAGTGTACACTCACGGTCCACAAGTCAACTACATTTATTTGCCATTATATAGCTATTATTGCTTGAGCATCGCAAGAAAAGCAAATCGATCAAGCCAGGCATTTAGCATCTAAACAGACTTACTCCGTACTAATTAAGGTAGCTAAAATAATGGCAACCAAGTCGATGAAAGCTACTCTAATGGTGATGGTGATGGTGATGGTTACGATCACCATTGTTGTAGCTCTTTCCTACACCGTGCCCTGTGAAGCCGGTCGATATAAACCAGTCAGGCCACCACCACCTCCTTCTCCTAGTATGCTAGCTCTTCCACATACACTCTACCTTCATTTTATGATCGATATGCATATAAAATTTGTGTTATATCACGTCACTCATTTGTTTACATTTTATATTAATTGACGTTTTGTTTTGTATAAATGGTTACACAGGACCTAACGTATGTCCGGCTTGTGTGTGCTGCAAACCAGCACCACCGGGTGTTTGTTGCGGTTGTTGTGCTGTTCCGGTGCCCGAACCACCTACTAGTGATAATGAGTACTTGGTGACACCTCAAGACCAACATGCTCCTTAACAACTTTAAGATCTGTTGTACGGTACAACGATTGTATACTATAATTTGTGTTTCATGTCATGTAGTTCATTCAATGCTAGCTATAAGGTTCGTGTTCAATGCTTCGTTCACCATCATCCCGCCGTTTTCCACTGACGCTTTTTTCTTATGGTTATTGTACTAATAGTTGTCTTGTATTTCGTTTCTATGTATAATAAGGGATGTATTATGGACTACCAGAGCCCAAACATTATGTAACTAGTGCAAAACCCGTACCTACATACGGATTTCTAGTTGATTTGCTTATACAAATAGGTTAGTGACATAAAAAATTATATTCGCTTCGTCTGAGTCAATAACTTACCCTTTTCTTTTTTTAGTGTTTCAGTCGACCGTTCACGTTTCTGTTTTTGATAAAATTTAACCTTTACTTTTTGATTTTAGGCATTATAAAAACAATTATTTTCTCATTACCTTTTTTTTTTGTATAGAGTAACATTTTATTAAAATGAAATAAATATTAAATTAGTCAGTACCTTTTGTCTTTCTATATAGAGTAATATTCTATTTGAATGGAATAAATATCCCCTATTCACTAAAACAAAAACCAAGGGGCAAAAACGTCATTTCAACTTTCCCGCCTAAATCTACCCCTCATTTCCTCAATTGGGCTTGACAAAATAAACTTTTAACCAAACTCATTACAAGCCCAGTTCTGCAATATCCATTCATAAAATAACCAAAAAATCTTACATCTATCAATTTTTACCAATTATACAAATTTGAAAAAAAATGTAACATAATAACAAAAAAAAAAAATCATACTTTTTAATAGGCATGTGAAACGGGTTAGACATAATACGGGTTTGGTTAAATACATGTCACGGGTCAATTAGGGTTATAATACTAGACTTATATAATTTCTGACGCCTTACAATTTATCAATTAAAAATTAATTTTTTAATATAGTAATCACATTAAATATCACTAATGTTATTAAAATCAATATTTAACATATTTGTCAATAGAATGAGGCATAACTTTATTAAAAATAAAATATTTGACTTACTATTAATTTTTTTTTTATTAAATGCTATTAACAAATTATTATTTTTAGTTTTTTTTTGGTAGTTTACAATATTAAAGTTAATAATTTTTAAACTTATATTTTAAATATAACATACTCATATAAATACCAAGAGCAAGTAATATTGCAATAATTTTAATTAACAGATTATTTCAAGTTTAAGCCAAATGGGTCGCGGGTCAAAATTTTAGGGTCTTGACTCTTGAGCCTAAACAAATGGGTCGAGTTTATGAGTCGAATCGAAATCTGACATATTTATTTACTAATTTAAAGATCCTCTATCTTATCATAATCTTCGAAAATTTAGAAACAAATCAATTACCTAAGAATACTATACTAAGCATAATAAGAATACTAATGTTGAATGTGATCTAAAAGTAAAAAAATAAATAAAAAAATTCCAACTTAAAATAAGTAAAAAAAAAGGCATTTAGTACTATTATTACTTACTTATATTATGGCATAAACTAGACGCGACCTGATTCATTTGTCAAAAATATATTGCACTTTTATTTTTCTTATAAAATATCATTTTATGAATGTCATATAAAAAAATCGTAAATAATATATTGTATTTATTATATGACTGATCATATTAGTAATTTTATATTCATGTTGTCCTAATAGAATGTTAATCTATACATAAAAACAAGGTAATAAAATAAAAATTATTTTTATTATGCTTAAAACAAAAAGTACAGAATAAAGTTTACCCAAAACATAAATGGTTGACTGAATCACTAAAAACATAATAATGTAAATGAATATATACTCCCTCCGATTTTTTATTATCTTCCCTATTTCCTTATTGGGCTGAAACACTCTTTCTTCCCCATTTTCATTTTGGGCCATCAACATGTGATCTAGAATCACTATTACATTTCTCTCTCTTCCTTCTTTTATTTTGAACCACACATTCCCACACTCTTATTTTCTTCCCCAAAACCAAAGGAGAAGATAATAAAAAATTGGAGGGAGTATATTTTTGTAAGTCACTAAACTATTTGTATATACAAAATTTAATTAAAAAACCGTGCATATGCACGAGATTTGCACTAGTTAAATTAGTAACATGGGTCACTCATATAATTTTAACCCGTGATCCGTTTGGCTCAAAAACCCAAAATGACCCGTCAAAACTCAACCTGAATTATCCATGACGTATCATTAAAATTATCATGATATTAATATTTATATGAATGTATTATATTCACCCATATATGTGATTGGTAGAATTGATTGATACGGATTAATAAAGATTTCGATTATTATATGAACATACATTTAACAATTGGGCCAAAGTTGTAATGAATCTGGACACAAGTTTATATGTCAAGCCCAATTTAGGTAAGGGAGAAATAGAATTTTGACGGGAAAGTTAAAAAGACTATATTACCCCTTGATTTTTGTTTTAGTGAATAGGGGATCCCAACCGTTTTTCCTGGCAAAAAAATAAAAATAAAAGTTTATTCCCTCGACTCAATGTCACTACTACATTTCGTCGTCGACATTTCAGCCACGTCGTCGGCGCTTTATACGTGAATTTACTCTTTTACCCTTCCTCTAATTATGATTATTGATATTAATTAAGTTTGTTAATTAATGTAATTAATATTTCTGAGTAAATTAAAATTACGGTTTTTGTACTCTTGAACGGTTTTTGAGGCACGTGTCTCAACGTAACTCTTTTACCCTTATGTAATATATTCTAATGAATTTAATTAAGTTTCTTAACTAACGTAACAAATATATTCCCGATTAATTTGAAATGTCGGTTTTTGGACTATTGAACGGTCTCCGAGACACGTGTCTCAATGTATCCCGGGAATATGTTTAGGAAATTTATATTTCGCAGAAATCGATCCCACCATCAGCCAAATCGATACCAAAATCGAATATAGAAAATAATAACTACTCAATTAGGGTATATATCACACACAAATTAACTATGGGAAATCTAAACTATCAATCTAATATTAATTATAATCGAAATGGGGCTCGATTTTTCGCGAACTGGGTCTGGAAACAGACCTCGACGCCGGAAAAACGCGTCTGGGGGGTCCCCTAGACGCATGAATTTCGCGTCTAAGAGGCCCCTCAGACGCATGAATTTCGCGTCGAGGAGGTCCCCTAGACGCGAAATTCATGCGTCGAGAAGGCCCCTCAGACGCATGAATGTCGCGTCGAGGAGGCCCCTCAAACGCATGAATTTCGCGTCGAGGAGGCCCCTCAGACGCATGAATTTCGCGTCGAGGAGGCCCCTCAGACGCGAAATTCATGCGTCTAGGAGGCCACTCAGACGCATATTTCTGGCTTTTCCATTCCGTCTACCTACATTCGCCCATACCAACATTCGACATCGATTTTCACAACAAATCCAGCACATAAACGACATGTTACACAACAAAATGCGATTTTTTAAACTAAACTAACACATCTCACACAAGTTTTAACTAAACTAACACATCTAACACAAGTTTTAATAAAAGTAAAAAAAGACAAAGACAATGGAGTGGACGGAACGGTTTGAAAATTTTAAAACCGCTTTGTTAACGAGTTTCATTACCTAATCTAACTTCATAACATTAGTTAAGTAATCTAAAAAAGCCAAGGGCAAGATCGTCTTTCAGCATTAAAAAGCGCCGACGACGTGGCTGAAATGCCGATGACGAAAAATAGCACTCCTCAATGTCATCCCCTCTCCACCATCCTCGCTCTCAACTCTCTCATTATTGAAATTTTAAGTTTCCCGAGGTAAGGAAAAAACACTTCTGTATCATCACTGCCATTATGAATTGAATCCTCCATATACTCCAATTTATCCTGTTACGTTTTATTTGTAGTACCGAAAGCGTACGGGTATTGTAGCATACGGGTCGATCTCAGGGAGGTGAATGATTAAGTACTAGCTAATTTCTGACTAAAAATTATCTACGTCGAATGAATCGGAATGATGATCGTATAACTAATTTTTAACAAACTAGTACGGAAGGTAATAAATCGAGATAAAAACAATAATAGAAAGACCTAGGGCAATGGTTCACCATTAACATGGATTATCGACGCAATCAAAATGTGACACAACTTTGTCAAATTACCGTCTTGGATGAGACTAGCATTCCAATTTTAATCAATACTTTAAATTCTCTCTCGAAACATAGAAAGCATATCTAGCATGTTATAAATCCTATTCTCATGGCACGAATAACAAAACTAGATGTATTAAGAATCAATAATAACGTGTCACTTTCTCATTGGATCTCTTACCCTTGGTGCAAAAAGGAAAGATAACCAATTCATTGGAACGGAGGGAGTGACAACATTTAGTAGTAATTGAGTCTAGCCTTTCAGTTTTCACTATCATACTTGCAAAGTCAAAATGATGACAATGGATGATTATATTATAATAATGCATCACTTAATTAAGTAGATAAAACTTCGTTTTCTTTACGTATCTCTAGAACTGTCAAACGGGTCGGGCGGTCGGGTTTCGGGTTCGGTCATTTCGGGTTCGGGTAAAATACGGGTCGGGTGTATTTCGGGTTTGAAAAATACGGGTTTTATACGGGTCGGGTTTATACGGGTTTCGGGTCGGGTTCGTGTCAAATACAGGTTATTAACGCACTTTAAAAACATCAATTTTCTTTTCTTTTTTTAATCATAAATACAATTTTATTCTTAATTTTCTTACTCATCTCATTTAATATATGATATTAGTGGGAATAAACATGTTTTATTTAAATATTTAATATATCTTTTAATTTACATTGATATTTTATTTCTATAGGAAGTACGAATATATATGACGAACTTTGACTCGATTTATTGATTTTTTTTCTCATTAAAATAATCATGTGATAAAAATATGATTTTAAAGATGTATATATAAATATTATATCTTAAAATTTTGAGGAAAAAAAAAATATTTCTTAGTGTTTTTGAGAAACTTTATTGTATAATAGTAATATTTTTTTAATTTATCTATTTTCGGGCGGGTAACGGGTTCGGGCGGGTTTTGACCCAATATATTCGGGTTATTATCGGGTCGGGTTTTCGGATCGGGTCAGTTTTTGACAGGTCTACGTATCTCACAAACACGATACTTGACCATGAACAATTCAGATCAACAATTTTCATTCAACATGCATGCAGAGATCGATATGTACTTGAAAACAGAGTGTTATATACGGAGTATGTGACAAGCAACTTGGCGATCTAATTTGAGTTTTTTGTCAAAAGGCACCTAACATTTAGGTCTTCTGTAAATAAGGCACCTTAAGTTTATTTTTTTGCCCAAAAGCACCTTAAATTTACATTTGTTTGTCTAAAGACACCAAATCTCAATTTCCGTCAAAAAAACGTTAAGTTTGATGGTGGATCCCTTAATCATCTTCTCTCATCCCTTAATCAGAACTCAATCAACTCCTTCATCCCCTTCCTTTACATTATCCTTTATTATTTTCTCACAAGGCCACAATACTCCATGTTTTCTCCCAAAAGCTTAGCCCCAAAATCTCCTTTTAGTCTCTCCTTAATTAAACCCATCATTTGTTTTTTTTACTTTTGCAAATGGTTGCTAAAAGCCTAAAACAAAAAATGAAGTGACAACAACAATTAATAATTAGGGTTACTAAAACAAAAATTGAGATTATAGTCTAATAGAATTAGACTAACACACAAACCAAATAACATAAAATCAAAATTTGAACTCAAAATTTTAATTTGCTGTTGATGACTTAAGTAATTAATTTATTTAAAGGATAAAGAATCATAATTGAGAGCTTACCAATTGAATGAAAACTAAATGGATTTGATTTAAGCAATGAAGATTGATTGAGCACAAAATGTATGCAAATGATGAGAGGAATGATGATTTGATTAAGGAAAAGAGGGCTAATTGGGGTTGATTAAGGTATAAGGGTTGATTAAGGGAGGAGGAAAGATGATTAAGGGATGAGAACCGTCAAAGTTAACGTTTTTTTGACGGAAGTTGGGGTTAGGTGCCTTTAGACAAAGAAACGTAAATTTAAGGTGCTTTTGGGCAAAAATAATAATTATAGGTGCCTTATTTACAAAAGACCTAAATGTTAGGTGCCTTGAAAACAGACTTGACAAAAAACTCTAATTTTAATCTTATATACGGAGTATGACAAGCAACTTGGCGATACAATATACTCCTTACATACGACTGTCGGAGTGTACAACGACTTTATAATCTAATTTTGACTATAAAAGTTTAGAGATACGGAGTAATTGATAATTCTATTCCTCTAACAATAAGAAAATCAAAGATCTTGGATTATTGGTTCTACGCAAATGGCAAATAAACATGTTAGAATTTCTCTAATGATCTCACTGTTGATGATTATAGAATGTTGATAGTTAGTTGCTGATGTCAGGCTTACATACAGTTAGTTATAACTTAATTGTATATATATATATATATAGATATACTTGGTTGTAATTAGACCTTATCACAATATAATTTCTACATTCATTCTACACCACATATCTCTAACCACCTTTCTCTCTCATTTGCTGTGAGCTCGAGGTAACTCAACAATGGAGGATGCTAGGTTCATATGGTATCAGAGCGGGTAGTTCCTGCGTTCTTTCTCATTTTTTGAAGGATTATTCAGCACGTTCATCAGTGTGTGGTATAATCGTTTCAATCTTTTTTTCTTCCGCAATTTTTTTCGCCAAATTCTCCATTGTTGCATAATCTTCGTATTCGTGTTCCTATTTGCTGCAATTCGTGCAATTCTGCTATTGAATTTCTGGTTTCTGTTGTGATCTTGTTGAAATTAGCATCATATCATGACTATTGATTCTGCGAATTCTGAAACCGCGAACAATTATTCTGTTTTTGATGATCCTCTGTACCTATCTTCATCTGATCAACACACACTTCAACTTTTTTCTGTACTCTTTAATGGTTCTGGCTTCATTTCCTGGAAACGCGATGTATACATTGCCTTAATTGCTAAGAACAAAGACGGCTTTATTGATGGATCATGTAAACAACCTCTCAAAACTGATAAAACTTATCACCAATGGATTAGGTGTGACTATATGGTTGTGAAATGGATCCTGAATTCTTTGTCTAGAGAGATACGTGAAACAGTTGAATATGCACGAAGTGCGAAGGATTTGTGGACCGAATTAACTGAGAGATATGGATAGGTGAATAGCATCGAAATTTATCAGATTCGCAAGGAATTAAGTGACACAACTCAGTCTAATGCACCTTTAGTAGAGTATTACAGCAAATTGAAACGTTCTTGGGAGACTCTAGAAAGTCTAGATCCTATTCCTTTGTGTACTTGTGGGGCAATGGATGCTTGTTCATGTAGATTGCTTAAGAGAACCTTGGATAGGGAGTCTGGTACGAAGTTAATACAGTTTTTTATGGGCCTCAATTCAAGCTATGAAGGTGTCAAAACTACTGTATTGACCATGGAACCATTACCCCCACTCAACAAAGCCTTCTCCCTACTGCAAAAAATTGAGACACAGAAGCAGATCAGCGATGCTGTAGACATCCTAGCTGAGACTAGTGCATATGCTGCACATTCTGATGGTGGTAACAGGGGAAAAAGAGCTAAATTCGATTCTAACAGTGGTGAGAAGTTTTGCACACATTGTAAAAAGAAGGGTCATGAGATTGGTGATTGTCATAAGCTTAAGACATGCACTCATTGTAAGAAGAAAGGACATGTCTATGACTATTGTTTTTCTAACCCTAACAGCAAGAGTTTTAAGGGAAAGGCAGTACAATCTTATGATTCAGGAGGCCAGAATTCTTACAGGAGGGCTGCGCATAACGTAGATGTTATGCAGGAACAAGATGGCGATGACTTTACTCCTCTTGATTATGAGCAGAATGTTAGTGTTGCAGGTCCCTCAGGCGGCAATCAAGCTGGTCCATCAAGGGGAAATCAGGCGGCTGTTATGGATCATGGCATGATTTCTGAGATGGCTAACTCCATATATCAACGCATCCTCAAATCTTTTTCTGATAATCAGGGCATGACATTGAGCTCAGCAGGTACTGTATCTTGCCTGCATCTTACTGATCCTCATGTTCATCATTCTAATAATGAATGGGTTGTGGATACCGGAGCGTCTGACCATATGACTCCATATTTTGAGTTATTATATGATGTTCGTATGTTGGATAAGCCCATAAGAGTGGGACTTCCTGATGGATCCATTAAGTTTGCTGCTAAAGTGGGTAAAATAAGGATAAATGCTCACATTATATTACAGAATGTTTTCTTGATTGAAGATTTTAAGCAAAATTTACTGTCAGTAAGTCGACTGTTAGAGCATTCTTCACTTCAAGTTACATTCTCTAAAGATTTGTGTATCTTCCAGGACCTTTCAAGTAAGGTCACAAAAGCGTTCGCAAAGAAGATTGGAGGTCTCTACTTGCTTTATGCAGAGTTTGCAGTTCGCCATAGTTCTATTACTAAAAATAATTTGAAGTGTAATACTCATGTAGCTAATTCTACTGTGAAACTCAGTGACATTGAGTTACTTCATGCTAGGCTTGGACATACTTCATGTGAGAAATTACAGCATGTAATTGGTAGTTCTATGAACTTGAACACAAGGGATTTCTTTTGTGAAACTTGCATTCTTTCCAAACATCATCGACTCCCGTTTACCAGGAGCAATTCTTATGCTGATTCTTGTTTTGATCTCATACACATGGACCTCTGGGGTCCTTATAGAGTTCCATGTATGGGTGGGGCAAGATTTTTCCTCACTATTTTGGATGATAGATCACGGTGTACCTGGGTTTATCTCCTGCAGCACAAGGACCAAGTTCCCCAAATAATTTCCAATTTCATTCGAATGGTGTCTAACCAATTTAACAGTAAAATTAAAGTCATTCGCACTGACCACAGGACTGAATTTGATCAACAGACTTGTCGTAAAATGTTTCAAATTGAGGGAATTTTATATCAACAGAGTGTGGTTGGTCGGCCACAACAAAATGGAAGAGTAGAACGCAAACATCGACATTTACTTGAGACAGCAAGGGCATTAATGCTACATGCTAATCTGCCGATAAAGTTCTGGGGTGATGCAATTTTAACAGCCACACATCTTATTAACAAGATGCCTACACCAATCCTTAAATGGAAATCTCCATATGAAGTTTTATTTGGTGTATCCCCCAACATTGAAGACTTAAGGGTTTTTGGATCCCTTTGTTATGCTACCATGCCCATTACCCATTCGGATAAATTTGCACCCAAAGCTAGAAAATGCATTTTCATCGGGTACCCAAATGGTGAAAAGGAGTACAAGTTATATGATCTTAATGCTCATAAGGTCTTTGTGAATAGGGATGTTATATTCAGAGAATCTGAATTCCCATTCAAAGTTGCTGTTTCATCACAAGTCACTTCTAAAATAAATGATCTGGTTGATTTTGGTCAATTTCCTGGTGTTCAAGCTCCACGTGATAGTTCTGCAGGAGTATTTTCTTCACCAGATTCATCTCAGTATACCAACACGCAAGAATCAGTTAATAACAGTCCTCAGTTCAGCATACATAATAATACTGATGTTTCTTCTTCCGCTAATAATCAGATTGTTTCATCACCATCAGTCTCAAATATACCAGATTCACCTATACCTGAGTCAACTGTGGAGCCTCAAATTAGAAGGTCTACCAGGGTCAAACAGATCTCCACAAAATTGAAGGATTTTCATTGTCCTATCAAGTTACCTATTCAACATAACAAGGAGCCTGTTCCTGAAATTTTAACGGAAACCTCGTCTGCTTCTTTTCATACCAAGGTGCTTCAAGAAATTAAAGATTTTGATCCTGATTACATGGCGTCTTTGGCAGCAGTATTACAAGTCCCTAAGCCATCTACTTACGATCAGGCACGAGGAGACCCGAATTGGGAAGAAGCGATGGCTAAAGAACTTGCAGCTTTGGAAGTCAATCAAACTTGGGAGCTTGTTCCTCTTCCAAAAGGACATAAGGCCATTGGTTCGAAGTGGGTGTTTAAGGTTAAACACAATCCGGATGGATCGATTGAGCGATACAAGGCACGATTAGTTGCTAAGGGGTACAATCAAATCAAAAATAAGGATTATAAGCATACTTTTTCTCCGGTTGCTAAGTTCACTACTGTCAGAAGTTTGTTGGCTGTTGCTGCTGCAAAGCATTGGCCTTTATATCAACTTGATATAAACAATGCGTTTTTACATGGATATGTGGAGGAAGAGATATACATGACTTTACCTCAAGGGTATTCAAAGGGTTCTTCGGGTATGGTATGTAAGTTGAAGAAATCGATATATGGGCTTAAACAAGCATCTAGACAATGGAACATCGAGTTAACTAAGTTCCTAAAATCGCTTGGTTTTATGCAATTAAGAGAAGACTATTCTTTGTTTACTCCTCAGACAACTCAAGGTTTTATGGTCGCTCTGGTATATGTCGATGACATCCTTCTCACGGGGGATGATATAGCAGGCATTATACAGGCCAAACAAGGGTTAGATGATGGATTTACAATCAAAGATCTTGGGTTGATGCGCTACTTCCTTGGCTTAGAAGTTGCTAAGAACGAAAGTGGGATAATGCTTAATCAGAGAAAGTACATTATCGACATTTTGACAGATATGAACATGTTGGATGCAACAACTACAGAATTTCCTATGATGAAAGGCCTTAAATTGTCTATTGATTCAGGAGAGTTATTGGAAGATCCTGAGCAGTATAGAAGATTGATCGGTCGCCTTCTTTATCTCAATTTGACAAGACCTGATATTTCCTTTTCTATTCAACATCTAAGTCAATTTATTCACGAACCCAGAAAACCTCATATGGAAGCAGCAGTTCATGTGGTTCGCTACTTAAAAGGCTCAGTCAACACTGGTTTGTTCTACCCGGCAGAAAACTCTTTGGATATTACTGCTTACAGTGATTCGGATTATGCCAATTGTGCATTCAGTTGCAGGTGTGTAAGTGGGTATGCGATTTTCCTTGGCTCGTCACTGATATCTTGGAAGACCAAGAAGCAGAATACTGTTAGTAGAAGCAGTTCAGAAGGAGAGTACAGGAGTATGTCTTATACTTCGGCAGAGTTGGTATGGCTAGTAGCTATGTTGAAAGATTTACAGATACACACTCAATTGTCGCTGCCTCTTTTCTGTGATAATAAAGCGGCAATCCACATCACCCAAAATCCGGTGTTTCATGAGAGGACGAAACACTTGAATGTAGACTGCCACTTCGTTAGAGACAAATACCTGGAAGGTTTTCTACATCCGACTTTCGTTAGAACAGGGTTGCAATTGGCTGATATAATGACCAAACCCTTAGGAGCTTCGCCTCACCGATTCTTCATTTCCAAGCTAGGATTGTACACCATTCCGTCCAATCCAGCTTGAAGAGGGGCTATAGAATGTTGATAGTTAGTTGCTGATGTCAGGCTTACATACAGTTAGTTATAACTTAATTGTATATATATATATATAGATATACTTGGCTGTAATTAGACCTTATCACAATATAATTTCTACATTCATTCTACACCACATATCTCTAACCACCTTTCTCTCTCATTTGCTGTGAGCTCGAGGTAACTCAACAATGGAGGATGCTAGGTTCATAATGATCATTTGTGTGATTTTATCCTCTTCATCACTGTGCGATGCAAGGCCGTGGCCCCCTCCTGCAGGTATGTGTAATGTGTATTACTCCGCGATTTTCTTCTCCTAATTATATTATTGTTTCGATATATTTTGATGGCCGGTCAATAATAACATAGAGTAACATTTTCACATAATTTCGTGTATCGGATACGTTGTACAAATTACAAGTACTAGTACAAGTTTTCTAACTCTAAACTTTGAATAGTTGTCTCAGTCTCATACATCTGTCTTCCTAATGGATGTAACCTAAACTTTTACAAGTTTTTAACGGATTTAATAATACTGACTTCTGTGCGTATGTTCGTTCATTATGCAGCACCAGCATTTTTCTGTCTAAGTGGTCATTATTGGTGTTGCACGACCGCAGATCCAGGTACCTGCAGTTGTTGTTCTGGCACCGGTGATCGACTTGCCAACCCTCAAGATAACCAGACTCCATAGTACTAATGATTTAAACAAGTCGTCTATGGTCACTCTTAAGTCTTAAGTGATCGATATGTACTTGAAAACAGAGTGTAACAAAAAATAATGTATTGTATAACTTTTGAATAATTAAACGACAGTGTAAAATATACTATGTAAAATAATGGGATATTATGCCAATTTAAAGGATCATGTAATAATAAGTTATCGCTACGACGCTACAATAGCTTTTTATATCTGAAAGTTTCTTGTTTTGTGCGATTGCGTATCCGTGTTATCCAAAGAAGGATGCTAACTAACACTTGATTCTAGGCTATCATATTTGTATTTTGGAATATTGTATTTGTATGATAAAAAAAGGGTTTTCGCCCCTACGAGTGATTTTGATTTTGGATACCTTTGTTTTATCATAAATCGCTCAATTCAAGGATTTTGAAGTTGAGGTCGGTGTTGGAAATATAGGGTCACTATAGGGGCGATATATAACTAGAGAATATGCGTTGTTGTGTCGTGGTATGAAGGCCACTGAATGAGAAACGAAATCGTCCCGACTACGGTACAAATCGGAATGGGCGTCGTCCCCAAGGTCACACAACACTCCTAAAAGGTTGTGTACTCAACCATTAGGAGTTGGAACTCGATGGTATACTCAAAATTTATCAAAGAGATTTGGATGATGACATTTGATGTATATGTCCATATATCTTATCATTCTCATACTTATATAATAAGTGCATATACTTATATAATAAGTGCATATGAGACTAACCTCAAAAGGTATCCAAAGTCACTTTATGATAGATAATGAATTGTCATTACTATGAAGATAATGATATTCATAACCATCATAAAAATAGTGTCAATATGCTACTTAATGGGAGATACCTTACAATGCAACAATAGTCAACATATTGTCTTTGCATTATTTCTAACAGTCGGTTTTGTACTCTGTGATGTATTTTAATTAGTCGGATACCATATACTGTGAGTCTAGAGGAACATGGGTTCTCCACTCGACTAAAAGAAGATGCTAAAGAGCCGTCCGAGAAAGCCAATGAAGAATGAACCTTACTTAGATCCTACTACACTCGTTTATTCCTTTAATTTCAATCTTGATTTAATCTTACTTCTATCGCCTTATGCGGTTCCATTGAACTAGTTGGCTTTGTACTCCATTTGGACAGAACCCAAATCGAGAACTTTTTTTTCATAAATTTACTAAGTCATCGCCAGCAGATGAGTGGGACCGTGGACATTCCTCTACGATCGATAGACCGACCAATGAATAACATAGCATAACGAGGGATGCATCATCACTTAAGTAGATAAAACTTGGTTTTCTTTAACATATAATCATAAGGGCTCGCTTGGAATGAGGAAATTATTCCGGGGTAATAAAGCAAAAATGAACTAAAAATGAATGAACTTGCTTGGTTGTGACATTTTATGGTGTAAAAGGCATATGAGGGGGGAATAATTACCCTCATTGGGGGTAATGCATTATTAGGGGAGAGGAGAGTAATAATTCCCCAAATAAGCTCGATTTCCTTAATTTTCTTCATTTTTGCTTAACGTCATCACTACTTTCCGTCATTTTCTAATTTATTTTTGCTCTATTATCCCCGGAATAATTACCCTCATTCCAAACGAACCCTAAAATTTAAAGTCTTCCATATGTGACAAACATGGCACTTGACCATGAACGCAGGTCAACAATTCTCATTCAACAATAATTGAGACAATAATGCATGCAGAGATTATATAAATAAAGTCCCTTATCTAAGGGACAGGCCGTACTTGATCACGAAGTCTAAGTCAATAATTTTGATTCAACGATAATAATTAGGGTTATTTCATAACAATAATACCAATTATATATGGGGGTGCTTCTTATATTAATACCAACTATACGTAATCCCATTTTAATATGAACTATCTCCACATTAATCTCTCTTTAGAACAAGTTACCGGCTATCTGATGAGCCGGTTCCCTTTTCCTTTTAATTTCTTTTTGAATTAAAGTCCCTCCCACCATACTTCGTACACTTCCTCTCTCGTTACTACGTACTCTTTTCTCGTCATTGTTGAACTCGACATCTCCTCTCGCCATTGCTTTTCTTAAATTTTTTGAAATTGTGGTAAATAAATTAGAGCATCTGACGTTTGCAAAAAAAAAATCTGACATTTGAAGGATACGAATTAGAGGAGGATCCAGATGAATAACAACATCTCATTGTATCAATGAGGGTTTTGAAGATTGATAATGGAGGGCGACTTTTAGTTTGAAGAATATAAAGGGGAAGAAGAAGAAGAGGCGCACCAAAACCTAGCAGGTCACAATTACCGGTTTTACAGGTAAAAAAAAACATTGGTTATAAAGAGAGATTAATGAGAGGATAGTTCATATTAAAACGGGATTACGTATAGTTTGTATTAATATAAGAAGCACCCCATAGTTGGTATTATTGTTATGAAATAATCCTAATGATTATATATATATTGTGAATTTGTGACGACGACATACATGCAGAAATTACAACTTGATCTTAATTATATGGTTATACGTACAAATGATTTAATATGCTAAAATTGTGTTGATATACGACGAATTTAGCATCTAACTTCAACTATATAAGTAGAGAAATTTCAGTTTATCATGAAGATACTAAGCAATTAGAGAACTCTATTTTATTATTAGCTTCTACAGAAATATACTCGTATAAGAATGGCATATAATAAACCTGTTAGAGTTTCTCTGATAATCTCACTGATCATCATTTCTGTGGTTTTGTCCTCTTCGTCTCTATGTCAGGGAAGACCTCCTTGTATGTCTATCTACTCCTATTGCTACCTACCTCCATACTTATTTCCTCTTTATTTTGTCTCTTTCTATACTTCATCCGTCTCAATCACTTATTATTTACATTCAATTACAAATACTTGTATAATAACATATCACTAAGAGAAAGATCGATCAGTATAATTTTTATGGTAAGTAGTTTTATTTGAACTCATTTTACTGTGCGACGGACAAGAATACTTACGAAAAATTTACGCATTTCACAATAATATGAATATTGTGAGAATGCTGATATGAGAGATGATCACAAATAATGTGTAACTATCTCTTATACGAAAGATCTCACAATATTGCTATCGTGAGATTACTCGATTAGACCGTCTCTGTTAAGTAACCTTAAGGAGATGGGTTGCAAGGGTTCGAACTCGTGACCTCTGGCTCTGATACCATGTTAACGAACCATCTCAACCAAAACCTTTAAAACGACGGTTGAGGCCCGTTTATATTGAGTACTGTATTACTTACTCAATTACTCCGATCCTCCTAGCTATATATATATATATATACTGATATGATAGATGGATTTAACATTACATAATACTTGTGTATGCAGCACCAGAAGCCTTTTGCCCGGATTGTGAATGTTGCGCTCCTGCAGCTCCAGGTTCCTGCTGCAGTTGTTGTTCTGGATCCAACACTCAACTGGTCCACCCTCAAGATAGCGTCTGGCCATAGTCATAGTACTCACTTATCAACTTCAATTTGTCATAATAACATTACTATGCTCACTCAATATTCCTCAACTACTTGAAAACATACCCATATATACCGTGTGCGAAAATCCATTGTAAAATCATGTACTGTATATATTCACCAATAATTAAATTAAGGGTATGTCCCATGTAAAAGATACTCCTTGTCTATGTAAAACAATTGGAAATTATATTATGCCAATTTAAATAATCATGTAATAATCGGTTATCGCTGTAACGCTACATACGATCGTAGCTCTATATTGTATCTTGAATTGTGATGTGCAAACGACTAATTAGTACTCCTCGAATGTTTCCCGATGCTCCTCATATTTTATGTGGTCAGTTTAACTAACCCAATAAAAAATCTGGGAAATTTGTAGCCATATTTGTTCTGAGCCTCGAATATCGGACAAACGTGTACAGAGTATTATACACTTTAATTCGATCTATTTAATTGAGAGGTCGTATAGGGTCGTGTTACAATTGAACCATAATTTCGTTGAACCATGATTTCGTACCATGTGTTTGACAACGCTTTGGGATGTAACTTATTAACTTGCCCGATTTCACGCTTAAAAAACAAGTATACGTCACTTTTACACATCAAAGTATGTATACGTCGTTTTTACATGATTAATCGATATTTGGTTCACAATGTTGTAATAGATCGATATCGGCACCTTCAAATTTTTTCCGATACTCTCATATTTTGTGGTGCGATCATTTCAACTGACCCAATGAACAAGCTGTATAATTTGTAGCCATTGGTATTCCGAACCCCAAATCTCTGAAAAACGTGTATTACACACTTCATTTCGAGGTGTTTTACACGACATACATGCACGGTCGTCTTTCAATTGAACTTAAATTTCATACCATCACTACTACAAAAATGCTCTAAGAGACCACCCCTAACACACCTGTTAGATTCTCTAACCGGTTTCTTAATAATAAGAAACCATTTATTTTTTGTGACCAGTCTCTTAAAATCTTTGATAATACACCGGTTGGACAACTTAACCGGTCTCTTAATTTAAGAGACCATTTATCTAATATACACGGTTTCTTAAAATTATGTTTAACACACCAGTCAATTTATATAACCGATTTCATAGATTAAGAAACCTTAATTACAAATAACCGATCTCTTAACTACAAACAATTTCCCACTAATTATATGCGCACTAAAAACCCGCCCAAAATTCATCCTCGCCCAAAATTCCCTATTTCATCGCCAGAATCCCACGCACGCACGTCTTCATCCCCACCCTAAATTAATTTACCAAATTACCAAAACTGAAAGTAATTTACTAAATTCATCCACGCAGCAAACCAACTCGATCACCATTTTCTTCAAAATTCGATTGTGAATTGCGAATTTCCCACGCCCAAGTTACAGGTTTGTTTTTTTTCCTCCCTATTTTCTTTCTGCGTGAATTGTTTCGTATTGTTGTTATTGTTGCGTGAATTGTGAATTAGATTGTTGATATGATATGATACTCTTGTGAATTGGATTGTTGATATGGTACTCTTGTGAATTGGATTGTGAAATTGTGAACTGTCGAATTGTGAATTGTGAATTTGATTTTTCTCTTTTTTCTGTTGTCGGATTAGCCATGACTCTAATATTGATCGAGAAATAGGTGATCGTCGATTGGTTGTCAGATTAGCAATGATCGGTGATCGGTTAATATTACGTGATCATCTCTGTGCTTACTTCCTTCCTTCTAGAATCTTATTTATAAATCAAATTAGTGTGTTTCTAAAGCAATATAATTGAAAGAAATCATACTACTAGCTCAATTTCAATAGAATTGAAAGAAAGTGGGGGCATATCATTTAAGTTGAGTAGTGAGTAGTGACGTATGGAATGGAGCCATTTGAGATTGAGTAGCTGAGCTCAACGACTGCTTAATGTTGCTCATACTTACATACTACTGTAAATACAATACATACAGTATTAATAATAATAATAATAATAATAATAATAATAATAATAATAATAATAATAATAATAATCCAATAATAAAAGAAAGGGTATCTATCTATCTATCTTAATGAGTCATAGATTCATGATTATAAATCTTGTCCTTCCTTCCTTCCTGCTCTCTATCTCTATGGAATCTACATACCAAAGACTCTGAATATATAATACGAGTAACTTAATATGTACTCCCTCCTACTCCTACTCCTACTCCTACTACTACTACTCTTACTCCTAGTATCAATATTCAATAACATCTGTTGAATGTTGAGGCCTTGAGGGAGGGAGGATGCTCTCCATTTTAAATTCCACTGCCAATGCCAGTTTAATGGAAATACTCCGCATAATAATATTGGTAATATATTGTGATTACAAATTTAGGAGTTGCCAAACTGTAACCTAGGTTGGTCTCTTGCACAAAGAATCAACGATTGAGTTTTTGATAAAAGATTTCATTTACCGACTTCAAATTTATTTCCTCTGATCTATTTCTGTTGCTACTGCTGCAGAAGTACAGCCTATATATGTGTGTGTGTAAATATGTATGTATGTATGTATGTATGTACGTATATTCTCAAGTTTGCTATATCGTGCTGCTGAGTAAGTTTCTCTGCTGTCGACACTCTTCTGCCTGCAAATCTGCAATGCAAGTTTGGCAGGTTTGTGGATGTCTGTAAGACTGCAGTACTAGTTTAGCTAAACTGTGGTGTCTTTAAGACGACATTGATCTATGAAGTATGTTTTTTTTAGTTTCGAATTTGTTTATATATATAGTGGACAAATCTGGTTTACTTAACTAGTAGCTGAATGACTGAAGGCAATACGAAGTTTTTAGGACCGTTTTTATTATATAATTGGAGGATTGATCTTTTGGTGACTGACTGGCCTGATTTGTTTTACGGTCCATGGCGTGGTATAGGTCTTGAACCATTTGGGTTGTTTGACACGAATTGATTTGTTTCCCTCACGAACTGAAATGTCAAATTACAGTAGTTTAATCTCTACCAGCAACAACACATCGACTATATTCTTTGGTTTCCACACACCCATTTACTGCTTACTGATTTGTTTTGTAGGATATGCCTATAAGCATCTATACTCCCCAAAATTTTAAAGATATGACTATTTGTAGTAGCTAATTGTGTTTATGTATATATATACGGAGTATATATATTATACTATATGCTAATTGTGTTACTTTTTTTGTAGTATTTTTCCGGAAATCAGAACTCATATGAACAAGAAAATATTGACGAGGTTAGAAATACTTGGGCGACATATTTATTAGACCAAATTGAAGACGAGGATATCGAAGACAATGACAATATGGATGTTAACGAAGCCTGATTTAACCGTACTCATTATTAGAACTTTTTTGTATTGCAACTCATTTTAGCAATCGATGTTTTTTTCGCACATTTGTCTATTTTTTTTACAAACATCGATTATATTAGCATTCGCACGCAAATTTGTAGTTTAAATTTCATATATATGAAAATGACTTTTTATTATTACTACCGTGTACTTTTTTTTAATATATACGATGGTATATTATGTTCGCACGTTTATATATGATATAAATTATCTCGGAATTGAATAATAAACGTTTCGATAATGTGCTTATGTGAATGAAACTAATTATTGTAAGAGACCGATTCCTTTGCAAACCGGTCTTTTAATACAACTCAAAGAGACCACTTTTTTTTAATGCTGGTCTCTTAGCCCTCCTCAAAGAGACCATTTTCTTTATAAAACTGGTCTCTTAGACAACTCAAAGAGACCAGTTATAACTAACTCTGGTCTTTTAAGTATAGAGCAAAGGGACCATTTCTAGGCAATATTAAGTCTCTTAACTTTACCAATGAGACCACATTATTCAACCGGTTTCTTAGACGTAAGACACCGGTGAGATGGAGACCGGTTGTTAACCGGTTTCTTATGCCATTTTTAACCGGTTTCTTTGGCACTTTTTGTAGTAGTGCATGTGTCTACGGACGTTATAGGATGTACATACCCTAGCTGAATTAACGCATAAAAAAAATAAGTATACATCGCTTTGACACAAATAAATGATCTTTGGTTGACAGCGTTGTAACAGATACCGACATCCTCAAAGGCTCAAACGCCCGCCGATCTGATGTACCACATATTTTAAGCAGTCATTTCAATTTTAAACTGACCGAATGAATAATCTATATAATTTGTAACGAATTTTATTTCGGGTCCCAAATTTCTGAAAAACGTGTATGGTGCGACACTTCGTTACGAGAGTATACACATTCAAAGTTATTATACTGACCAAAGGATACACAAATAATACACATTCAAAGTTACTAAGTTAGGATTTTCCAATAAAAAGATTATACGCAACCAGTTGTACATAACTCTATGCACAACTGGTTTTATGATTTTGAGCTTTATCACAAAGGTTTCGAGTTTTGCTGTAAATTTTTGGTATTTTAGTGTAAAGTTGTCGAGTTAAATCAAATAAATGTTTAAGCTCAAAAACTTACAACTTAACTCAAAAATTTATATAAGCTCAGTAGGTATATACAAAAGCTCAACAACTTTGTCTTGGTTGTACAATAATTTTCCCGATTCTCAAAGGATACACGATTTTAAAAGTAGTTTTTTTTATGATAATTTCAACTAACCAATGACTGAGATATTTGTGTTCCAGATCTGGAGCCTTTGAAATCATGTATCCTACACTTAAATTCAAGTTGTTTGGGAGGTTGTACAAGGTCGTGTTTCTGTCGAACCTGAATTTCATACCATGTGTCTGACCACATTTTAAGATGTATTCAGCTCAATTTGACGCTTAAAAATCAAGTCCACGTCACTTTTACACATCTAAATGTTACAGAGTCGTTAATTAATGTTTACGTTCTATAGTACTCGGTAATTTATTGACGGTAAAAAGTAACGTCGCACACATATTTGGAAAGTCAAAAAGATGACAAGGGAATAGGGATGCATCATCACTTAAGTAGATAAAACTTTGTTTTCTTGACGTATAATCATAAAAATGTCTTCTGTATCTTACAAACATGGTACTTGACCATGAATTCAGATCAACAATTTTCATTCAACAATGGCTACATGCATGCAGAGATTATATATTACCATTAATTTTAATTTTATGTGACAACTTGACAATACAATAGACTCCGTACGTACGACTTTGTCTTCTTATTTCGACTATAAAAGTTTAGAGATTACACTCGTACTTTTATCATGCATATCAATAATAATAACAATAAAAAAACAACGAACTTGGATTTGTTGTACGCAAATGGAAAATAAACATGTTAGAATTTCTCTAAAGATCTCACTGATGATCATTTGTGTGATTTTATCCTCTTCATCGTTGGCCGATGCAAGGCCGAGGCCCCCTGGTATGTGTAATGTGTAGTACTCCGTGATTTTTTTCTCCTAATTATATTGTTTCGATATATTTTGGTGGCCGGTCAAAAACAACTTAGAGTAACGTTTTTACATAGTTTAATTTGGTGCATCAAATATAAAAAAAAAAAATAGTCTAATAAATTGTACTTGTACTTGACAATTCAATCGCTATATCTTGATTAACATATGGACTATCTATAGAAAGTCGACCTCTCACGATAACAATTGGAGTTTGAACCGTAAGTCCATAACCATATTCGACTTCTATTTGTATATGACAAAACTACCTTACACATATGAGTTGCTATGTCTATAAAAATTGAAACTACGTAATTTTTTTAAAAAAAGCAAAAATATAGAGTGGATCGCGAGCTGTCTGACGAGTTTGGACTTACTCGACTTACCTCGCAAAGCCGAATTTTGATTAGCTGTCTCGTCTCATCGTCACTGATACGCCCATATTGATATGCATTTCTCTTCCTAATGGATTTAACCTAAGCGACTTCTGTGCATATGTTCATTATGCAGCGCCAGCATCTTTCTGTCTAAATGGTCGGTGTTGCACGCCCGCAGATCCACGTTCCTGCCCTTGTTGTTCTGGTACCGGAGCTGCACTTGTCAACCCTCAAGATAACTATACTCCATAGTACTAATGATTCAAACAGATGTCACCTTTCTATGGTCACTCTTATAAGAATTTAAGTGATCTAAACTTGAAAACAGAGTGTAACAAAAAAATAATGTACTTGTATAATTATTGAATAATTAAACAGCAGTGTAAAATATAGGATGTAAGATAATGAGATATTTTGCCAATTTAAAGGTTCATGTAATAATAAGTAGAATTTTCTTTGTAAAAAGGCATCTGACATTTAGCCACTCTGTAAAATAAGGCACCTAAAATTATTTTTTTTGCCCAAAAACACCTAACATTTACATTTGTTTGTTTTAAGGCACCAACGTACAAATTCCGTAAAAAAAAATCAATAATCCGTCTTGACTAACGGAAAATTTAAACCGCCATTACCTACTTAGTTTTTTTATTCATTCATGCTTTTGTTTTACCTTTGCTCTTCATTCTCTCCATTTTCATCAAACACCTCACAACGATCACACCACCACTATCGAACCCAGGCCATAATTTCTTCATTGCACATCCTTAACATCAACATCGTCGGTTGCTCCAGGAGCCTCAAATTCATCCAGACTTCGCACAATTTATAAATTTATGATTACCCTTTCAATTAATTATTAAAACCCTAATTATTTTATTCAAAATAATTAATTTTACATTGATTTTGTAAATTTATGCTAGTATTACTTTGTTGTTAGTAACAAATTTGTATTTAGTTTTCACTTTCTAAAATCTTAATTTTTTTTCGGATTTGCATGTGTTATTTGCTTAATTATGTGTTGTTTGGTTTTGGTAACCCTAATTTTGTACTCCGTACTATCTTACTTTAGAATTGATTTTTTTACTGGTGTAATTTATGATTTTTGTTGACTAGAATCAGTAAGATGATATTTTATGGGAGTTTTTTTGGAAGAAAAATGTAGTTTTGGAGGAAAAACATTTAACAAAACAAAGTCAAATAAGCAATTCCGTTAGTCAAGACGGATTTTCGACTTTTTTTTACGGAATTCGTACTTTGGTGCCTCAAGACAAACAAATGCAAATGTTAGGTGGTTTTGAGCAAAAAAATTAACTCTAGGTGCCTTATTTACAGAAGTCGTAAATGTTAGGTGCCTTTAGACAAAAATCATGTACTATTCAGTATTCACCAGTAATTAAATTAAATGTCCCATGTAAAATATACTCCCTATCTATGTAAAACAATTGGAAATTATATTAGGTAGCGTTCGGGAACCTATATTTCATTTCAAATCATCATTTTCAAATTAGAGAAGTGAAATGATGGATTCTACAATGACATGTCTTAAGGTGTCATTTGGAAAATGACTATTCTTGTAAGCGCTTTAGATTTGGTGGGATTCGACAAAATCCAAATTCACAAATTCACTTTGTTTTCCAAACAAAGTATCTGGGTCAAATCCAAATTTCAAAATGAAATCATTGTTCCCAAACGGACCATTATGCCAATTTAAATGATCATGTAATAATCGGTTATCGTTGTAACGCTACAATCCTACAACGCTACGATCATATATAGCTCTATATTGTATCTCGAATTTCGATGTGCAAACAACTAATTAGTACTCCTCAAATGTTTCCCGATACTCCTCATATTTTATGTGGTCAGTTTAACTGACCCAATAAAAAATCTATGAAATTTGTAGCCATATTTGTTCGGAGCCTCGAATATCTGACAAATTAAACGTATGTTATACACTTTAATTTGAGCTGTACTGTCTGATAGCTTGGTCGTACAGGGTCATGTTACAATTGAACCATAATTTCGTGCCATGTGTTTGGGAACGCTTTGATGTAACTTCCCGATTTCACACTAAAAAAAACAAGTATACGTCGCTTTTACACATTAAATAAAGTAAATGTCGCTTTTACATGATTAAGCGATATTAAGTTCATAATGTTGTGATAAATCGATATCGGCACCTTCAAATTTTCTCCGATGCTCCTCATATTTTGTGTGATCATTTCAACTGACCTAATGAACAATCGGTATAATTTGTAGCCATTGGTGTTCCGAATCCCGAATCTCTGAAAAATGTGTATTATACACTTCATTTCTAGGTGTTTTACACGACATCCATGATCGTCTTTCAATTGAACCTAAATTTCATACTACTCCCTCCGATCCGTTCCAATGAATTGTTTGCCTATTCCATATTGGGACGTCTCAATGAATTATTTGTCTTTCTATTTTAGGAATGTTTTTTATATGTAATTTGACCCTTGGCTCCACATGTCACCTTCTAATTGGATCTCTTGCCTTTTGTGCCAAAAGCAAAGGCAAACAATTCATTGGAACGGAGGGAGTATGTGTCTATGGGCGCTATGGGATGTACCCTAGCTGATTTAACGCATAAAAAAATAAGTATATGTTAATGATTTTTGGTTGACGGTGTTGTAACAGATACCATATCCTCAAAGGCTCAAATGTCCGCTCATCCAATGCACCACATATTTTGCGCGGTCATTTCAATTTTCAACTAACCCAATGAATAATCTAATATAATTTGTAACGATTTGTATTCCGGGTCCCAAATTTCTGAAAAACATGTATTATACAACGCTTCGTTACAAACTATTTTAGAGGTCGTACGTGGTCATTATTCAGTTGAACCTGAATCATACCATGTGTCTAGGGACATTTTAGGATGTAGAATGTCTGACTTAACGCTTAAAAAACTAGTATACATCGCTTTTACACATAGAAGTATTCATTGTTTTTTCATGATTAACCATTTTTTTGGTTGACAATACCCAAACTACCCTCAAATGTTCTTCCTCTTAGTTTGTGTGGTCATTTCAACTGACGTAAAGAAGAATCTCTATAATTTGTAGTCATTTTTGTTCCAGACCCCAAATCTATGAAAAACGTGTATTACACTTCATTCCGAGCTTTTTAGTGATTGTACAGGGTCATGTTTCAATTGAACCTGAATTTCATACCACGTGTCCGGGGACGCTTTAGGGTTATATTTGCCTGATATATACTCCCTCCGTTCAAGTCCAAGCTTCCCTTTTGCTTTTTCACGTTTGCCAACGCGCATTTTGCATCGTTAATATCTTTCGTAACATATTAGTAAAAATTATGAAAATTGGATATTAATAATGTACTTTTAAAGACGAATCAAACAAGATCTCACATGAATATATTTTTTCTAATAGATTGTCGTGAATATCGAAAGTTATCCTTGATTGTGAATAGTGTCAAAACAAGGAAGGAGAAGCTTGGACTTGAACGAAGAGAGTAACGGTTAAAAAACAAGTATACATCTCTTTTACACATCGAAGTATACATCGCTTTTACACGATAAGTACTGATTCTTGATTTACATTATTGTTGTAACAGATCGATACCGACACACATTCAAATGTTCTCCAATACTCATATTTTTTAATGATAATTCTCAATTGACCTATCAACTGACCAATGACCAATCTGTGATATTTGTGTTCCGGATCTCGAACATCTGAAAATCTGTTGGGTTTGTTGATGATGACTAGCCTATTTAATTTGTGTTTTCTTAGTTCAACTTTTCAAGTTATGCTTAATTGAAAATTAGTTGATGAATGTTGAGATTGATCATTTAAAGATCAAGACGAGAAGCCCAAAGAATCAAAAACGTCAATGAGTGTCACGATGTAAAGATAAGAGTCTTTTGATACATTGTAGTCAGTTCTAGTAACTAGCCAACCCAACTGTTTGCAACAGTTTGGTTGACTGTTGCTTCTGTTCGACCACCTTCAAAAGGAAAAGATTTTAAACCTCAAAGCTTTTATCATTTAAATCTTTTCAAAACTGATATGACTTTTAAGTGTATAGTGGTGAGCAAGCAACTGTTTTTGTTTGATCAAAAACATTTTCCCAAATAATCTCCAAAATGGTTGTGAAGCTTCTTACTAAACACCAAAAGAGAGTTCTCTCTCTCCTAAAGTGGTTGCCTCAAAAGTGATATTTGTCCTATTTTGCTTGGCTTCAACCTTAGCTTCATCCTCCTCTTTTATTTGGAAAACTCTTAACTTGCTTTCCTTGTTTCACTTCTTCAAGATTGCCCTCTTTATGTCTTCTTGATAAGACCAACCCTTTTGCTTATCCCAAAAAATGTTGACTTCTACAAAGGCTTCAATCTTGTTTATTTGCTTCTCTATAAAAGAAGATGTTCACCACATTTATTCTCCAAGACTCTATAAAATCTCTCTTTGCAAATTGTCACTTAAAGTTTCAAAACCAAGATAACTCTTTGCAAAATATTTTCAAAGTCTTCAAAAGTCACAGTCGAACGAACTGCTACATTGTGTCATGAGTGCTCCTGTCTAACTTGGTTAGATTGTAATATTGTAACTTCTTTGCAAGTTATTTAGAGTCGTGACCGGAGTAGGTCATTGGAGAGTTAGAAGACGGAGTAGTCTTCCAAACTCGAGAGTCATAACCGGAGTAGGTTATTGGTTCTTATTGTAAGGGTTTAAGTTTTCGGAGTAGATTACTTAACTTTATTAATAAGAAAAGTATTGGACGTATGTCTTTAGAGTGTTGGTCGAACCAATTCAAAAACGCAATGTGTTCATGTTTTTCTCTTTACTTCCGCCGCATATCAAGTAGAACACATGTCATTTAGTTTCGCTCTTATTTGTTCGTGGATCAATATTAGTTTTAGTTGTGTTTTTCAAAGTACATGCAACAGTCGATATACTGTAACATTTCTCTGTAACATTACTTTTGGTTAAGAAAAATAGAGGCAGTCAGACAACAGTCTACCGTACTGTACATTTGCTCTGTGGCCTAATCTATTGCCAAGGCAAATCTGTCACGGTCAGACTGACTGTTGCATTTACTAGTCTTCACTTCTTTATTTATTTAGTTGTCCACTTTGCCTAACTCTCTTTAATTAATAAAGTTTGAGTTAAAATTTTAAAAGGTACCTAATTCACCCCCTCCCCCGCCCCTCTTAGGTACTTAGGATCCATAAACTCTTCAAAATCGTATATTCTAATCGCTTCAATTTGAGCTTTTGGGAGGTCGTGTTTCTATTGAACCTGAAATTCATACCATGAGTCTAGGCACACTTTAAGATGTAGTCAACTCGATTTGACGCTTAAAAAACAAATATATGTGGCTTTTACACATCTAAGTATTACTCATTAATCCAATTAATTAATGCCGACGTTCTATCATTTGTCAGGATCAGGATTCTACTTTGGATTAATGGGAAAGGTAGAATCGAATCGGTAGAATTGGATCGTAGAATCGTAAGATTCTACAAACTCACTAAATATAGTTTTTTTTTTGTTTAGCAAATTGAAGATCAAATTACTCATTTATTAATATTTATTCATAATTAATTAGTTTAATATCATTTTATTCACTTGTTTCTACTACTTAAAAGAAATTTGAGTTTTACGGTATCATTATATGAAAATATATACTATTAGGTTTTTTACTACAAAATTGAATCGTAGGATGTATGATCGTATGGTTGTATTATGATCCTACATACCTTTAGAAAATTTCGAATTAATAGGATCATAAGATTCTACAACCATGATAGAATCGTAAGATCCAAGATCGCTACGGTCAAGCGAATTTAGATCGTAAAATTGTAGAACCGTAGGTTCGAATCGCGATTCTGACAACAATACGTTTTATAGTAATCCGTGATTTATTGACGGTAAAAAGTAACGTCGCATGCATATTTGGAAAGTCAAAACGATGACAAGGGAATAGAGATGCATCATCACTTAAGTAGATAAAACTTTGTTTTCTTGACGTATAATCATAAAATGTCTTCCGTATCTTACAAACATGGTACTTGACCATGAATTCAGATCAACAATTTCCATTCAACAATGGCTACATGCATGCAAGAGATTATTACCATTAATTTTAATTTTATGTGACAACTTGACAATACAATAGACTCCGTACGTAAGAGTCTACAATGACTTTATCTTCTTATTTCGACTATAAAAGTTTAGAGATTACACTCGTAATTTTATCATGCATATCAATAATAATACTCGTAGTAGTATACAATAATCGATAATTCTATTCCTTTAACAATAAGAAAATCAAAGAACTTGGATTTGTTATACGCAAATGGCAAATAAACATGTTAGAATTTCTCTAATGATCTCACTGTTGATGATCATTTGTGTGATTTTATCCTCTTCATCACTGTGCGATGCAAGGCTGAGGCTGGCGTCCCCTGGTATGTGTATTAGTCCGTGATTTTCTTCTCCTAATTATATTGTTTCGATATATTTTGGTGGCCGGTCACAAACAACATAGAGCAACCTTTTTACATAGTTTGGTGGATCAAATATAGATACCTTGTACCAACTACAAAATACAAGTTCTTAAATATAAAAAAATAGTCTAATAAATGGTACTCGTACTTGACAATTCAATCGCTATATCTTGATTAACATACGGACTATAGAAAGTCGACTTTTCACAATAACAATTGGACTTTGAACCGTAAGTCCATAACCATATTCGACTTCTATTTGTATATAACAAAACTACCGTACACGTACGAGTTGCTATGTCAATAAAAATTGAAACTAATTTGTTAAAAAAAGAAGCAAATTACGTAGTAAAAAAAATATAGAGTGGATTGCGAGCTGTCTTGAGCAGAGTTTGGCCTTACTCGACTTGCCTCGTAAAGGACACCATTCTGAATTTTGATTAGCTGTCTCGTCTCATTGCCACTGATACGCCCATGATATGCATTTCTCTTCCTAATGGATGTAACCTAAACTATTTCAAGTTTGTAACGGATTTAATATCGACTTCTCTGCATATGTTCATTATGCAGATGCACCACCAGCATTTTTCTGTCTAAGGGGTCTGTGTTGCACGTCCGCAGATCTACATTCCTGCGATTGTTGTTCTGGTACCGGTGATGCACTTGTCAACCCTCAAGATAACCATACTCCATAGTACTAATGATTCAAACAAATACGGAGTATCACATTTCTATGGTCACTCTTAAGAATTAAGTGATCTGAACTTGAAAACAGAGTGTAACAAAAAAATAATGTATAATTATTGAATAATTAAACAGCAGTGTAAAATATATGTAAAATAATGGGATATTTTGCCAATTTAAAGGATCATGTAATAATAAGTTATCGCTGCGACGCTACAATAGCTCTGCTATTTGTCTTCAAGAATCAAAGAGTATTGTATTGGATTGCCATGTACGACCAACTTGTGCTACAATGTCATATTGAGTTTGTATATGGTCTCAGAATGTGTCACTACTTCTACTTGGGCCGATATGGACAGTTAAAGTCGTTGATCTGACTCATAAATGTAAACCAACTTCCAGGTAGTCACTTACTCACTTGCCTTAGCAAAAGTCACGAAAAAGAGCAGACTGTAACCAACTATGTTGCTCAGACTCGGTTAGGAGTAGGACTTATAGGAGTGTGTATTCCTGTCTCAAATTCGACAATTTTTTGCAAGGGTCTTGTGTTTTTGTCGGCTTAAAACAGAATGCGGGCAATGCATACCCGATAAACGGAGGCTACCAGTAATCACCACACGAACATGTTCCATCCTTGAAGCAATGAAATCGTCGAGTGTCTCTGACAGTGATTTCCCTGCTAGTGACAGCAGAAATAAGCTTAATGGCATTATGACAATCTCCACATATCCTCAGATTCTTCCCAACAAGTATAGGTTCACCCTTTTTCGTGGATAACAGCCCAAATGCAACTGCAAGTTTCTCACTATGATGCACAACATTCCACTCCTTATCTCTTTCTCCTAATTCGCCAACATCCTTCATTGAAGACCATCTCACATCAGGAACATAGCCAACGTCTTTTATCTTCGCTAGTATATCATCTAAGTACTTGTAAATTTCCTTAATCATAGGGTGCGAAGCATCTTCAGCAACAAACACATGAACCCGTTTGTTAAACTCAATCCAACTGCACCCTGGTTTCTTTCTAAGCTGTCTATCGTGCATAAGCTTCCTAACCCGTGCAACCTCCTCCCATCTTCCAGCATCAGAATATATGTTTGCAAGCATGACATAAGGGGCCGGATTTGAAGGCTCAATTTGAAGAAATTGATTAGCAGCCTTAACGGCTAAATCAATATTACCGTGTTTTCTACAAGCGCTAAGCAAGGCAGCCCAGCCTATTTTACCGGGGTTAAATGGCATAGACTCAATAAGCTGCTCTGCTTCCTGCAGTTTACCAGCTCGACTCAGCATGTCAATCATGCAAGAATAGTGTTCGGATTCAGGGTCAATCCCAAACTTACATTTCATCATGTTAAAATACTTCTGACCTTCCTTTACTTTTCCTGTGTGAGCACAAGCTGAAAGCACAGATATAAAGGTTATATTACTGGGTGCGAGACCATTTTCGATCATACAATCAAAAAGATGCAATGCTTTATTTCCATCACCATGCTGAGAATAACCATCAATCAAGGCATTGTAAGAGACTATATTATGCTCAGGCATCCTATCAAATAACGTCCTAGCATCGTTCAGATTTCCGCATTTAGCATACATTGATACCAGGGCATTGTTGACCGCTATCCTATTAGACGGGATATCAGACTTCAGAGACAAAGAGTGAACTTGCTTCCCATGTGAAGGAGAAGGGGAGTTCGAACATGCACTAATCACACACACAAAACTACAGTCATCTGGCCGATGCCCAATTCGCAGCATAGCTCTAAAGCAAGTAAGAGCCTCCTCAGATAATTCCTCAAACTGGGAATATCCAGAGATCATGGTATTCCAAAGAACCAAATCAGGTTCCGGAATTTCCTCAAACACTTTCCTACAATCAAACATGTCACCTCCACACTTGGAATACAAATCAATCAACCCACTCCCGACATGAGGGTTCACATTAAACCCTATCTTGATCAGCTGACCATGAAACTGGACGCCACCAACTCGATCTTCCAAGCTCGTAAAAGCAGTCAAAACACTAGCCAATGTATACATATCAACATACAAACCCCGGTTAACCATTTCCTTAAACAAATCAACCGCTTTTAACCCTTCCCTATGCTGCCCATAGGCAACAATCATCGCATTCCAAGAAACCTCATCTCCCCTTCCACTCATCCCCCGAAACACCCTCTTCGCCTCCTCCAAGAACCCGTTTTTACTATAGTAACTCAAAAGCGAATTATTCACGGAAGTATACGAATCATACCCACCTCTAACACTCAAACAATGCAGCTGCCTAATCAAATCAACATCGTCATTCGACCCCGTAATCATGGAAGACATACTAAACCCATCCATCCGAATACCCACCTCCCTCATCCTACCAAACAACCCAAACGCAAACCCCGTCTCGCCCCGATCAGCATAAGCAGCAATGAGGGTATTATACGACACTAGGTCTGGTTCAGTCATTTCGTCGAACAGTTGGTGGGCGATCACTGTTCTGCCATGTTTGACATAGGCAGCGATAATGGCGTTGTAAGAGAAGACATTTGGGTGAAGGGTGGCATGGAAGGCATGGTGGGCTTGGAGTAAACGACGGCATTTGGAGTAGAGGATGATGAAGTGATTGGAGATGTAGGTTAATCGAGGAATTGCAGACTTTACGTAGAGTGCATGGAGGCATTTTCCGGTGAGTAGGTTATTGTGGGAAATGCATGATTTTAAAAGGTGGGTGAAATTGTGTAGATTCCATGAAGTTTGGTTCATCTAGATTATGGACCGATTAATCATAATCAAACATCAGCTAATAAGAACAACGGTCTCTAAATCAATGGCTGCCTGCCTGGTTTTACGGTTTTAAGTTTTACCTATTTCTCTGGTCCAAGTGTCCAACCCTCCAACCCAGTGCTAATATTGACTTTTCAATGTAAAGATTACTATCGTCGAAGAACCGGCTATCGAACTCCCTTCTATACTTCGTGAAGATGTTTTAGGAGTTGCTTTTCCTCGTTTTGTTATGACTTAGTTTCGGACTCTCCCTCTTATGTACCAAAAAAACGATAGATCTTATTTTTCTCTATTTATATGTTAGAGCATTAGCAATAGACGGTTCACGGAGGAAGTACGTAAATATGGACGTTCTTATTTTGGTGTGCATTGTTGTTTGATTTTGTTCGTACGTAGGCGTTCGACAGGAAGAATGCGTTCACTTCTTTCTTTTCCTGCGTAAGTGGGACCTCCTCTCCTATTTGCACACCTTAATTTCTCAGCAACACTCAATTTCCCACATCAATTGCTATAGTACTACTCCCCTTCCACTATTATTACAGTACTCAAGTAGTATTTTTAAAAAAAAAAATTAAGAAGTATATTAATAATATTACGACACTTAAATGGGTCGGGTTTGGGTTGAAGGATCCGTGACCCGTTTGCCTATGACACGAACATGAATACGACATGATTCGATCTGTTTGCCAGGTCTAAATATAACGTCTAATAAATATAACTTTCACCCAGTATGAACTATTTACGACCAACAAGACAAATAAATATCTTATTAAAATACATTACTACTAAACCATCAAATTAGACACTAATACAAAATACAACTTAATTAAAAGAAATATTATTAAAAAACGTTTTGTTGCTAATTTAAAAATGAAATGTTAATTTATTAAAAAAAAAAATATGATGTTAATTTAAAAATGAAATGTTTTGATAGAAATTAATGTTAAGTAGTGGGTGGATTGTGTGTGGGATCCATTTATAAACTTGGATGAACTTGTATTACTGTTGACATTGGTTCTTTGGAGTTTGAATTTGTAGATAGTGATGTGGCGGAGAATGAATTTGGATGGACGTTTATTGTTGTTGTTGCTCTTATGGAGTAGTTTTTAGTATTGAAAATGTAATTATTCGAAAACAAAATTTATAGAAATCTTAATGTTTTAGTGTTATATATAAGAAAACTCAATTTAATTGTTTATAATGGATGTTAATACGGAGTATTTTGCAAGGTTGAATTCAAACAGAATATAATCATTGAAATGAACTGGTCAAAGAAGGTAATTAACTAGTTTAATTAGTGTGATTTAGACCTCGTTCTTTTCAACTTATTTTCAGTTCAGTTTAATTCAATCTATTTCAGTTCAATCTAGAAGTTCATTTTGTCTCAATACTTCCAGTTCAGTCCAATATCAACTCACTTCAATTCGGTTCAGATCAGTTCATTTCAGCCTATTTCAATCACGAATTGAAGGGTTGTTTTGGAACATATATCAAGCTGTTTGAGATTAATTTGATTACATTTACATGATTTACATCCCATAATCTCAAGGCTTATAAAGTAATTAGACGTATAACAAATCACAATATAGTTTGGAGGAGAAAGGATGATTTTTATCCTAATATCCTCCATTAAATAAGTAAATGATGATACAAATTCTTGTTTGAGTCGACCAAGATGCATGAACTAACACGTTCACGCATTCACTTGCTGAACCAAGCACTATGAAAACTTCGAAACACAACCCGCATAACAGCAAATCGATCTGCAAATTCAGATCAGATCGTCCTTAATTGATAGAATAAGTTAAGAGTTACCATTGCAATTCAGATCAAATAAGATGATACAAATAATTTTTAATATTTTTCATTGCGAATTAATTACAAAATAATTAGAAATATACGAGTATTAAAAAAAATACCTTAGAAATAAACAGGAGGATCATAAACCAATAATGTTACTGGTGTAGTCGTTGTTACTACTCCTATATACCAGACGGTTGTTGGTTCCGATCACCCCCATCCTTGCAGCACCCTCTTCAGCTCGTCGAATTTGATTATTCATCATTTGAATCCGCATATTCGACAGATGTTGCTCTTGAGCTCTTAGATCAACCGGTAAATTAGCTGAGTTATAAGTGTTGGTAGGTGATTGTACAATTGGGTCATTAACGTAAATCATGTCGTCGTTTGTACCAATTGTTCCCATCCTGGCTGAGCTCTCCTCAGCTCTTCGGATTTGATTGTTCATCATTTGAATTCGCATATTCGACAGTTGTTGCTCTTGAGCTCTTTGAATTCGCATGTTACTCAGATGTTGCTCTTCTGAAGTTGGATCAGCTATTAAATCCGGAGGGTAGCAGCATGGTTAGGTGATTTCATATTTTTGATAACGTTCTTCTAACGTGTAATTGGTTAATGAATGAAATATATTCACAAGACTCGAAACATAATTATTTTTTGATTAACCTCTCGCGTTAGATAATATCATCCAAACTCGAAAGGAAAACAAAAGACTTCGAAAACATTTATATATATATATATATATATATATATATATATATATATATATATATATATATATATATATATATAGAGTAAGGCTCTTATGAGTCCCTTACTCTTTGTGAGTCCCTAAGTCCTCATCACATCCATTGGATGGGATGAGGATGGATGGACAAGATGCATCCAATTAAAAAAAAAAAAAAAAAAAAAAAAAAAAAAAAAGATTTACGTTCCTAAAATAACTCACAAGAATTTAGGAAACAAATAACTTCCTATCATTCACGTTCATTTTCATTCACATTCATTTCCATTCCACGTTCATTCACACCTAAAAACCAAAAAACCCTTTCTTCATTCACGCTAATTCATCGTTTTTGATCTCGAAATTCTGCTACAATGGATTCAATGACCGCATCATCGTCTTCAACGGTTGATAAGCAACTAATCGATTATAACAATGGTGAGTTTCAGTGATTCATTCACGTTTTTATTCGTTTTTTCTTCACGGATTTCAATAGTAATATTGCTTTCAATCTGCGTTTTCATATCAATGTTTTATCGCGTCAAATTGCGTTTTTTTTACGTCGATCTTCATGTTTATAGTGCTTTCATTGACATTTCGACTTTATTTGCATCAAATTTGCGTCTTTTTGATGTCATTGCGTTTTGATTCATAGTTTCGTATCAATGGTATTTTGATATCTCGATCTCCATAGATTACAGGTCTCTATGGTTTTTTTCAAGATTTTCCCTGATATCCATTGATACTATTTTTTTGATATCAATTAACGCAGATTCGTCGTTGAAGTAACATGCCTTCTGAATTAAAGTAACACTTAATTGTAATTACAGTAACACAAATGAACGTTCAGGAAAAGGGTTTTGATGATATTGATTCCATTGTTTTATGTTTGTTATTTGGGTTTTCAATGAGGTCCACTGATAATATTGTTTTGTTTTCTATGAACGCAGTCATCTCATTCATCATAGATTCATATTGATGGTTAATTGATACTTCATGTCGATTTGGCTTCCCTTTTTACGTCAATTTTCATGTTGATATTGTTTTCATTGTCATTTCATTCATTATAGATTCATATTGATGGTTAATTGATATTGATTCCAGAGTTTTATGCTTGTTATTTGGGTTTTCAATGAGGTCCACTAATAATATTGCTTTGTTTTCTATGAACGCAGTCACGACGTTGAAGTAACATACGCTCTACATTACAGTAACACTCCATTGCAATTACAGTAACACTGAATGTTACGAAACAGTTTTTGATGATGATGTTAGAGTAACGTACTTTACCAGTTAGAGTAACACAACGTAAGAGTTGAAGTAACACATTGGCTGCATGGGAGTAACACGTTGTTTACTTTTGTGCAGGTGATATTGGAAGTGATGCGAATGCACAGGACAACACTAATAAAGGTGGATCAGGATGAGGAGGATGAAGTGGATGACGACGACGACGAAGATGAGGAAACTGAGGAAAACACTGAAGAAAATAAGGAGGAACATGTGTTTTGAGAATACTTGTGTTTTTGGTCATGATAAAAATATTTTTCTTTTTTTGTTTACAAGAATAACTGATTTTGTACACATTTTTTACAAGTAGCATTGTGCTACGTAGCAGTTAACTCTATATTTTATTTAATACATGTGCATTTGGTTAGAGTAACATCTTTGTTCTATTGGAGTAACACCTTCCGTCAGTTAGAGTAACAGACATAATGCATTAAAGTAACTGAGGACAGCAACGTTTAAACAAATGATTACCAAAGTAATTGATGATAACTTGGATTGGAACCATTCATTACCAAATTAACGATTGTCGTTCTTTAAAGAACGATATATAATGCGTCAGAGTAATTGATGATAATAACATTGTTTAACCATGAGACAAAGAATAACACCATTAATTACTTGGAGTAACATCATTTGTTCATTAAAGTAACACTTATAATACGTCAATGTAACACGGGTGTGTAGCCTTGCTTGAGTTGAAGATGAAAGAATGAGCGGGTGTGTGTTTTGAAAGAAATCAGAAGTCGAGAGATTGAGTTTGGGATGATGAAGATGAAGAGTTTTAGTTAGGCGTGAATTTGAATGAAAAAATTGAATGTGATGAAACATAATCTAAGTGAGTTAGGTGGTTGGAGATAATTAAGGGAGGAGAGAGGATTTTATTATATTTTTTCCTAAATATGTTATATATTACCTTAATTACTAGCCTTAATCACCACCATCCATCACATCTAAATCAATGGCTCTAAATAGGACTTATGGACTCAAAAAGAAAAAGAGACTCACTTGATCTTTACTCTATCTATATATATATATATATATATATATATATATATATATATATATATATATATATATATATATATATTCCCTCTGTGTATGTCTATCCGCCTATGTTGATTATTTACATTTGGTATTTAGTAAAAAAAATTAATAAAGAAAATTAAATGACACGATAAATTTAGTACCGAAAGTGAGGGGACATACTGGATTCGACCCTGGATGCGTATTCATGTTGCATGGGAGCGTGTTGCTGGTGCTGGTGCTGCTGGGTGTTTGCTCGCTGCCGCTGCCTCTCTAACTCGGCTGCCATGCCTTCGTTAAACTGTTTCGCGGCCTCATTTAGCTGTTTTGTACTTTCGTCAAGGAGACGCTGTAAAAATCCCATGATTATTGTTTCGTAAAATTATGAAGGCCGGATAAGATGATTTTATAAAAGTTGTGAATTTAGGGAAGATTATTACTCGTATTATTACTAGTATTCTGTTTTATATCAAAACGTGAGACGTATAAATAGGGCAGGGATGAAAAAATGTGCATGCATACAACTTCTCAATTGGGTTGTATTTTATTTTTTGTGAATCCAAGTCTACGCCACTTGCATTGGTTGCTCTTATTTGCTGGAGTGGCCTCCATGTTTAATTTGTTGATGCTTTCTTATTTTCCAAAGACGAGTCAGTAATTGAGTCACTATCCCGATTCTTTAGAATTGCTACATTTTTTTAAGATTTGTGAGGGATATTATAATCAAATATAACAATTCGCCTATAGGGGTGTTGCCTAGTGGTTAAAACTTGTGGTCATCGGCCCAGCCTCTGCAAGCGCGAACTTGTGGGAGTTGTATGGCTTGACACTATGTCTTCTAGACTTCGAGCATGTCGCTCACGGACGGTTTACCTTGGTGTGCGTGGTTTGCAGGCTATGCGAATTGAATAGAGTATAAGCAACGATAACGTCAACAACAGTACCATACATATTGCATAACGGATTATTTAAGTGGTAAGGTATTGAAAATTTGAAATATAATTGACGGGTAAAATTACTTATTTCTGGTTAAATATTTGGCTAACTTTGGTAGGTTTATTAAACAGAGGGTAATCGTCTAGTTTTTTAGACAAACAATTGAGTGGACAATATTAAAACAATACTCCGTATACAAATAAATGAAACGGATCAAAAATAGAATATGTATACGACTCACTGGAATAGAGAAAGTATTAAATAGTAGTACGTGGAGTACTGGTTATTAGTTTGGTTTTTATGTACGGAGTATGAAGGAAATTGTAAAGACGATGATAATATAAATGAGATTCGAACCTAGATTAACATTTCTCGTAATTTTACTAACTATACTAACCAAAGTCAATATCAAGTCATAAATTTTGATATAAGAGCATCTCCAACCATGATGAAGGACCTCATCATAGGATGATGATACGCTTCATCATGGCCTCCAACAATGAAGAGTATTCATCAGTTTGTTGATGATAGCTGCCCTCAGCGTTTTGTTGATGCAAGAAGAGCTGAGGAGGGTGGGAGGGTTTCACGTGGGTTTTAATTTTTTTTTCTTTGATACCCAATAAGAGAGTGGCAAGTGGCAAGTGGCAAGCTTTTGTTCATTTTATTTTTTTTGCTTTTAGTAGACTGTTTACGGTTTTTCTATAAATATCTTTATTTTTATTTTTTTTATTTAAACAAAAAATAAAATATTTAAATTGGAATTTTTTTCTCTATAAATAGAGTGTAATATTGAGTAGTATTGGTCCTATTTTATTTGTTAATCACATTTAATACAAATAAAAATTAAATCTATTTCTTTTTATTATTAGCTTTGGATAACTATAACATTAAATCCGAGTAAACTATAACATTAAACCGAGTCAAATTATTAAATTAAATTATACGTACTCGATTTTGTTAATCAAATTAGAAAGAGTAGAATGGTGGAATATTAAAAAGTAAGAGAGATAAATGATGAGAGAGTAAGATGATGATGAAGGAATGAGTATGGATGGAGGAGTGTTTTTTTTGTTGTGAGGTGGATAGGAGAGATAGAAAGATGATGAATTATATTGGAGTATGGTTGGAGATGATCTAAGTACTCTATTAGTCTATTAAGCCATCCTCCCCAGTCCCCAATAATGTTCTCTCACGTGCATTTACTCTAAACAAAATCTAACATTACGGAGTACTCGTACTATATATTCTCTCATCACTTCTCTATTATCTTCCCCTAAAACCCTAATATATATTGAACCATTTTCCAGTTAATTTAGCGACAAAAAGCCCTTGGAAAATGTATCTCCATCAACCATTAAATAACATAATCTTGATTATTCTCCTTATAATAATAATAATCTTCCTCCTTAATACAATCTTCAACTCCAAGAAATCACGTAAAGCCGTATATTTGGTAAACCATTCTACCTTCAAACCCAAGAAATCTCAGCAAATCACTCGACAAGACGCCATCTCCTTGGTCAAGCAATTAGGCCCAAATTTCACTGATGAAACAATAAAGCTCCTTGAGAAGATGACCCTGGCGTCCGGATTTGGGGACGCCACGTATGTACCAGAACCATACTTGAGTATGCCATTCGATTTCTCCATTGATAATGCAAGGAACGAAGCTGAGGCGGCCATTTTTACGACCATTGAAGCGGTGTTAGCCAAGACCTTGGTGAAGGCGAAGGAAATAGGGGTGTTGGTGGTTAATTGTAGCATTTTCAACCCGGTTCCTTCTTTTACTTCTATGATTGTTAATAGGTTTAAGTTTAAGGAGGATGTTAAGAGCTTTACTCTCTCAGGAATGGGGTGTAGTGCTGGTCTTGCTGCTATTGGCCTTGCTCATGACCTTCTTCAGGTATCTTTTCTTTCATTAATTAATACCGAGTAGTAAGTGCTAGGAGATGATCTCTCGATAATATTCATATAAAAGACCTGACACATACACGGTTTCTCTACAAACTTACTTCCGGTTCATATGGTCTCATGTGTCCCATATATCATAATAAAATCTGTTCTTACTTATTACTCCGTATTTCATGGTAAGGATATATTCGCTTAGGAGATTTGTTTGTATTTTATATTCATTGTGAGCAGTATTTTAATCAAAGATAATCAAATGAACGAGAGACAGAAGTACGTATATTACATGAGAGAAGGTAGAGAATTATTTCTTTGATAAAAACGGTATAAAAATTATTTTAGTTTGAAGCAAGCCCTAAGTCTTGGCGGTCTATCTCAACTATCCGTTTAAGATAGTGTAAGTTTTTGTGTTTGTTTTATGTCATTGTTATAAATTTGAAAGCTAAACGTCTTTACGCAAACATGATGGATATTGGTGTTCAAAACTTCCAAAGATGACATAATACTTTAAGGATGTTTGTTGGGTGTCTATGGAATTTTATGAAATTTGTTTAGATTTATATTATTCGTGACGAATATTTTAATCAAACGTAAATAAATGATCAAGACGGAAAGAGTGTATATATATAGAGAGATCGATGAAAATTTTGCTAGATAAAAATATATATGAATCTTTAAAAAGTGATCGGATATAATATAATGTACTCCGTACTTGTATAATATAAGACTATCGCAGAAGCGGAAACACATCAGATAGTTTAATATGGTGTGGCACCATTGCTATTACTTACCGTGAATAAAAAAATTATTCTTGAAAGATCATTTTACACTACATAGTACGAAGTATGAGATTATTGTTAATTAAACAATTACTACTCCCTCCGCCTTCATTTTGGGATCATCAGTTTGCGACATTCTGTGTATGAACGTGTCAACTAATTCAGCTTATTGAGTTGAGAGTTGAGAACCCTCGATATGAAGTGGAGTATATATTTGTGATTTTCAGGTGCACAAGGACACCTACGCCTTGATAGTGAGCACGGAAGTATTGACCCAAGCTTTGTACACCGGAAACGAGCCCAATAAGCAACCCATTAACTGCCTTTTCCGGGCTGGCGGGTCAGCCATCCTATTATCCAACAGACCGCACGATCGACACGTGTCCAAGTACCAATTGGTCCATAGCATTCGTACAAACAGTAGCAGATCAAATAGTTCCTATAGATGCATCTACTTAGAAGAGGACTCATTAGGTCTAAGAGGGGTTAACCTAACCAAAGATTTGTTAGTGGTGTCAAAATTTGCAATTGAGGCCAATCTAACCACATTAGGCTACTTAATCCTACCCTTAACTGACAAAATAATGTTTTGTTTTCATTATTTTATGGATCGGGTTCGGCTAAGAAAGAAAGGATCAAAGCCTCATCGGGTTCCAAATTTCGGAAAGGTTGTTGACCATTTTGTTAGCCATGTTGGGGGTAAAGTCGTAATTGATGCGTTAGAGAAAACGGTCAAGCTTGATGTTGAGCCGGCTAGGATGACACTCCATAGGTTCGGTAATACCTCTAGCAGCTCAGTTTGGTACGGGTTAGCGTATGCTGAAGCTAAAGGTAAAGTAAAAGAAGGTGATCGTGTTTGGCAAATTGCGTTTGGATCAGGTTTTAAATGTAATAGTTTGATTTGGCGGTCATTGAGAAACGTGAGTCCAGATATGGATAACCCGTGGAATGATGATATACATCTTTATCCTATAAAAGAAGCTTTTGATGTATACCCGATTGCTTTCAAGCAACCCGAGTAAATATTTCCCCAATCTTCAAAAGAGGAGGGAGATTATATGTAAATTTTTATAATTGGTCTTTTATTTGTTTATGGACTTTTACTTGTATTAGGAGTATATTTCAGTGATCATAAATTTAAGTTGTTTTTTTTTTTCTTAAAGTCATCTATTGTTTTTGTTTTTTTGGGTAAACCCTCGGATGTACGTAATAGACTGCACACCAGGTAAGCCACCGTTGTAGGCGACAAACTCGAAGTCTAGAAGACATAACCTCAAGTCATTTAACTCTCATAAAATCACTCTTGCAGGACTTGAACCTAAGACTCATGGGATGATGACCATATCTATTGTTATTTGCCATAATACCATTGTTTTTGTATTATTTCAATCTAGTTCTTTAACCTCACATGGATACTTCCAGTATCAACAATTCAACATCAGTGATCTTCTTATCCCCGCCATGTGCAATGACAATTATCTATGGGCATAATTACATAATATGACAAATACATTATCCACAATAATATACTTCGTATATACTTTCTCAAGTTCATTAGGATTATCGTGTTTCATTAAAATACCCTCATATATAATGAGCAAATGAGACGATCTTTTTGGGACGAAGGTAGTATATATATACTACGAGTATGACATAGAAATGCTGGAATTGAATGATTAAATAGGTAAGAACATCAAATATAATTTATAGATTAGAAAAATTGGGAAGAGAGTGGATTGAATTGTGACTTTGTGAGTAAATGAGTTGGGGGTAGGTTGTCAATGGATCTCGGATTCTACCCTGATCCTGGGATCCAATACCTTTAAGGGTAGGATATGGATCGCAGTATTTTTGGACTTGAGGATAAGGATCGGACCATGATCCTTTTAAAAATAAAATGGTCGGATAAGGATCCCGTCTAAAAGATCCTGATCCGACCCTTATCCTCCCTGACATAGTTGATGATGATATGGAACATGAATCATCAAATTGTTGAATAATGAAGAAATAGTAGCTGTGGACTTATGTTTTTTGTGGTCTTCTGGAGTTAGTTTCTTTTGAGTAACGTATTTTGGATAATTGATCTTTGTGGTTGGTTGTATGGACTAGCGTAATAGCATTATCTAAACTCTAAACTCCATTTAGCTTTGTTTGAACATCGTATAATTATTGGTTGCTTAAACCCTTTAAATGGTCTAAATTTAAATGATTACATAAGGTGAGAATATAATATAAAACGATAAATGAACTTAAAAATAAAAAGATCCTGATCCAATCCTGATCTTTAGGATCCGGATAAAGATCCTACAATTTTGGACCATAAGGATTGGATCCGGATCCAAGAAGAGGAATAAGGATAAGGATCTGGATCCTATAGGATTCGGTCCAGATCCTACCCTTTGACATCCCGGGGGGAGGGGTATCATCTATCAAGTATGTACGCTGTATAGATTTAGGAACATATATATATATATAGATAGTATATATATGAAAAAAATCGTTAGCCTCTCCAACGGGTTTGGCCGGGCCTCCACCTAGACCATGTCGGGCCTTGCCCACCATGCTTCAAGCCGGGCCGTGTCATAGCACATGTATTATACGGAGTAGGATCTAGGCCCAAAAATTTTAACCCGTGCCCCGTTTGACCTGAACGTACCCGCAAACCATACCCAACCCTTTATTAGTTTCGAACTAGTGTTAATGTAACAACATGAGAAAATAAATTTCATTGGTGAAACCAAGTTGAAAATGATCAAATTAAACAAAAACAATTTATAACTCTTCTGGAGTAATTACTTGAATCCACAAAATGATAGGATCGGAGTAGCATATACATACATGCATATATGCATACTGTGAGTCTGTGACTGAACTATGATCGATCTAATAACTTGCTATTCGTAAAGAAAAATCTTGATAAGCTAAGATAAACTAGATTAAGATGAGCCTAAAGACGATGTGGTTAGAGAGCTTGAAGGATGCCGGGCACAATGCGTTTGAGCAGAAACTGAGCCATATGCAGATACGCGTGCTGTGTTAGATGGATTCCGTCCCAACTGTATCTTTCTTCTGGCTTTTCACAAACTGTAGCGCCTTTGCTTCCGCAACCCTTGTTCATGTTGAAGTTGTACTTGTTGGTCGCGTCTCCACAACACGCCTTTTGAAGTCCCTCTTCTTTAAACCCTGTTTCATTTTTGCAGTCGTTACTTAATTACATGCTCAAAGTAACTCAAATTAATGTGGTTAATTATATTTATATAATAATCTTAGCTTAATTACCAAGAGAAGAAGCAGATTGGAGTATCCATCTTAGACCATTGAAGTAATCAGCATACACAATCGCCACACTCGGATACTCTACTTGAAGCTCTCTGATGGCCAACTGAAGGTGCTTGTTGTGCAACGCAGCGAAGTTGTTCAAACCCTTCAAACACTTGAGCGAATCGTATCCACTTGGGTCCGTATTTTCAAACATGGATAGATAGATAGGCATGCACCCTATCGGAAAATTTCCAGGCACCACAACTCGAACTGCTCCCAAGTTTATGACTTCCTGCAAACACAAGATTATTAGTAATTAACCTTGATCCTGGGAAAGTATATATAATTGGCTACGATGTACGCAGGAACTTACTTTAACAGCTTGTTTAATTTGTTGAACCACCTCAGGAACCATGTTTCGCAGTTGATCGAGGCTCTTGCCTTCGAGTAAAGCATAATTGTAGTCGTTACCTCCGACTTCCCCCATTAGTATGAGTGAATTCTCGACTCTTTTTTTCTCGCATTCTACATTTACAGAAATCGCGAAATATCAGATTTATAACATAAATTGTTAAGAATGTCATACTCCTATATGACTATATATGTACATATAATTACCTGAAGGATTATTATTGTTTGCGCAAAAAGATTTGAGGTGGGACTTGAACCAGTTGATTTGAACAGAGAGAGATTTATTGGTGACAGGATTAATAACACCCATGGCTGCTAGACGATCATTGTCGAGTGCAGTCGATCCAGCTACCGCAAAATTCAATCCATAGGTCGAATCGCTTTCTTTGTTCAGATATGGATTCAGGCGCGGCATGTGAAAGAAATCGGCTGCAATAATTCAACAAAATAATAAGTAAGTTAAAAGAGTAAAGAACAACAGTACTTCACATGATGTCATTGCTCTTTTATCTTAATTAAGCACTGCAATTACAAACAAAACACTGCAAAATATATATACATGCATGTAGTCAGCTTTACATTCCAATTATCTGATCACTGACAGTAGTAACAAGAAAAACATATAGAGTACTCCCTATTATACATTCCCAAGAAATTAAATCGACAATTTATGTTGAATTATTGCGACTAATAATTCTCGTACACAGACACAGTCTCACGATATTACGAGACTTTTCTCGTGGGTTTATAATACAATATAAATTTTTTATAATGTTTGACGAATTCTTATAATAAGACGGCCTAGTGAATTATTTATGAGTGCATGGCAGAAAAAAAATACTAGTAGTAGTGTACGTGGACATACCAAAGAAATCGACCATGAGCTGACCATCAGAACAACGGCCAGTGTTATCCCCGGCAGTGAGGCCGTAAGGAAGACGGCCACAGGGATTGTGAGCGCCAATAGGACCGTCTCGAATGAGGTTGCCAGTGTCACTCAAGGAGTCCCCCAACTGGTATATTGCCTTGAACGACAACCTCTCGTTAACAGAAGCAGTAGCCTTAGCCTGAGCAGGAGAAGGAAAGATGAGTGACGACGACATTATTAGGAAAAGAGAGAGCAGAAGAATCTTGGAAGCCATTGAAACTGTGAAAGACTGGTGGATGGACGATTGAATAATACGGAATACTTCGTAATAATTCAATTAATTTGGAATAACATAAGGTACGTAAGGGCGTGCTTTTATAGGGGTCGTCTGTCATCTCCTACAATTGATAGGAATAGGATCTCCGGCCTTTTGTTTTTTGTTTTGGTTTCTTCTGATTTCCATATGTTTGGAGTATGGTACTCCGATTACTAAACGCATTAGAAAATCAAAATCTGGGGTCACGACAATTCCCATTTGTGCTGCTCTCCCCATAAGGCCATAACTCCATAATTGTAATGACTCGATAATTGTAATAATTCTCCTAACCGGTTTGGAAATCCATATTTAAATTTCAATTCTATATTTGGTCCAATATGCAAAAAAATTGGATTTTGATTTGGATTTAGACTAAATTCCTATCAAATTCGAGTCAGATATAAAAACAAACTTATTCAAATTGTCTGTCCTACCCTAATCATTCTATTCTAACTCACTTTAAAATCAATTCTACCCTAACTCCCTTCTCTTTCCTCCTTCCCGCCTGCCACCATTGTTGCTTAATTAAGGAACTCTTCCTGCTTGCTGCCATTATACAATTCAATTTCAAGGATGTCTCAAACACTATTTTTGAATTGGATTTGGATTTGAAATCTTGAAATTCAAATAATACAAGAATTGGAATCATAATAATCAAATCAATTGTGAATACTCAAATGCAATTAATAACAAATTAAGTAACCCAATTACGAGTATAAATTATGATAATGCTACTCCCTATTTCTCCCACTTTTCTTGATTTTCTTCCCACTTTCTTTTTTTTGGAAATAAATTTAATCATTCTTTATTCTTCCTTCCATTCTTTATTCTTTTCCTCCACACCTAAACTCAACCCCTTTTCAATTTATACCCCACCTTTTACCCTTCATACCCCCACTTTATTTTCATCTCTCTTGCTTTATCTCCACCCTTTATTATTATTTTACTCCCTCCTTGGTTTCCCCAAAAAATTGGGGAGGAATATTCTGAATAGGAGGGAGTACTACGTAATTATATGGATATACTTCTGTGGACATGACGTAGGTCCACCCCGACGCGGCGAAGCGCGAGTTCTGGTAGGCGAATGAATCTCGTGGTAAGATTATTCTCGGGTTCGAAATTTAAGTCAAAATGGAGTCGCCACCGAATTTTGTGGTTATTCGGAACCATACGAGCCCACTCTATGTCGTCATGGGCTATACACAAAGTAAGCCCACTTCGATTTCAGAATTTATGGGGCTCGTCCCTTTGCATTGCAATATCGATACCGTTTACACCGGCTTTCGTATATAGAATGACTCTCGTGCGCCAAGGGTTTCGGACATCCGGAAACCAAAGGTTCTGAGTAAGGGGTGAGGGTACGTGTTGGGAAGCCCACTAAGGACACCCAACCCCGCCCGCACAATGGCGGCCTCTACTAAGACATCGTTCGTGTTCGTGTACGCGCGCTAGTAAAACGACTAAATGATATGCAAACAGCGTTTTCGGGCTAAGCATGTGAGTTATTGGTTAACTACGTCATTTAATGCATCTTGATTCACGTCAAAGTGATTTAGCATGTGATGTTCATTTAAGGCAATAAATGGCAAACATCAAGAATAGAAAACTCGTAAATAAATTACAAATTACACGGGCGGAATACAACCCGGAATTCACAATACAACGAGCAATAAAATAGAATAATTGAATTAAATAAGAAGAGTGATAAATAAATACACGACCCGTCAAAGACCCGTATATAATAAATGCACACTAGATCGTGAATTAGATAGACGGACGAACCTTAATTAATTATGCATTATATTGCATATTAATCAAAGGACGGAGGTTCGAGACCTAGGTGTGGTGTTAACCCGATCTCGAACCTCGATGCCTTGTCCCGACTTATCACCTCGAGAAATGGAGTCTAAATTAATTATGTGTCGGATACGACTAAAGAGTCGTCGACATAAAATTAATAGTGCGAGACCGTCGATCAAAATCGTTTTAGGTGTCGTGACATGCATGAGTTTTGAAAAATTAGGATTACGTGATTGATTATGCACGTGTCGACTAAAAGTCGTAAAAAAATGACGAGGCTCGAATGTTTGCATTAGAGCTCTCGGTTTTCTGGGCTACAGGACCCACTCGATCGAGTCATGGTCTGACTCGGTCGAGTGCGTCTTTAAAGAAGCTACTGTCCAGATTTTTGGGTGCTACTCGATCGAGTAGCCTATGTACTCGGTCGAGTGTCCCCTGTACGAGGCATGGCTCGTTTAATTTTTATTTGTTTGAATTCGATAATTGACCGAGTTAAATAAAAATATTGCATTATTTAAATTCAACTCGGTTCTCGATGTCATAAACGTGTATTATACGATTATGAGACCGTTATCGGGATTTTATGAAATATGCTATTATGTGATTGAAAAGTTTGATTAGTGACGAAATTGCATCCCTCTACGTCACGACATCGAAACTAATCCTTTCGGATTATGTGATGTCGGTTTTCGTGTCAACGGGTTCCGTGCTAATCATCGAAATGGGATCAAATACGTTCAACTAGGACCGATCACGATCACATCATGTCCTTGAGTACATTGGGGCGGCGCTCCTCGAAAAGGCGCCACCTCCGTCATTACTCGTAAAGGAATTAGATGGACTTTAGGCGATCGTCATAGTCAAACGTATTCGAAACCGAGATTTTGATATTAGTATGTATATATACACGGTATAATAATGTTAGATGTTAGAATACTGAATTAAAGTGTTAGTAAACGAAAATAAAAGTTAGTGTTAGGATACATAAATAAAACGTTAGTATACAAAATAAATAAAAAGTTAGTATGCACAAAATTAAAGGTTAGTGTTAGCGGTTAATAATAATAATAATAATAATAATAATAATAATAATAATAATACAAATATATATATATATATATATATATATATATATATATATATATATATATATATATATATATATATATAAAAGAAACAAAAAAAAGAAGAAGGGAGAAAGAGATGTCGGGATTTGAATTACACCCTCAACCTACATGCTTAATGGCCTCAGAAACGGACTCGTAGTAGCGGCGTGTGCGCGGGAGTGTCGAGATATGTAGGGTGAGTTAGGGTGTGTTTGGTTAGGGAGAGGATGCTCTCGGGTCTTTGACGAGTTTTGATCTCGGGGTTTTGAATATGTATGTATGTGTGTGTGTATCCGTTTTACGAGGGATGCTAACTCGGTTTTTAACCTAAGGTTGCTTAGGGTTTGTAGTATTGAAGTGATGAAGATGGATTGGGGTAGAAATATAGGTTGCCCAAAAGTCTGTGTGAGTTGTAAGAGTTGTAAGTGTTGTGTCAATGCATGGAGTATTTATAGGGAGCCCCGACGTTGGGTCACTCGACCGAGTGGCACGGGTGCACTCGGTCGAGTGCCCTCGTGAATGAACCTGGACTGGTTCAAAGAGGCTCCACTCGATCGAGTGGTCAATCCACTCGATCGAGTGGATCAATTAGGCCGGGTTATTTTGGGAATGATTAGCCTTCATTTGCTCTTTGATTGATTATGTTTGATTTGGCTGATTTTTGGATTGTGGCGCAAGTTTCGAGACGTACTTGGCTGATTTCTGAGACGGTTTCGTCTTTGACCGGGTTTTGACCCGGTCGCTAAAAGACGGGATTTATCTTTGGTGTTGGTTTTGGCCCAAGTTAGTCTCATTTGACTCGGAATGACCCACTGGGCCTGAATTTGAGGTCTGTTTTGAGAGATTTTGCACTCCGCTAAATGCCCACGTGGATACTATTGATTCCGAGTCCGTATTCGAGCGTATTAAGTCATGTTGACGTCCGATCATCATCGGGTGTTTTGTTGGAGATTGCTATAGACACTAGCAGGCAAAATGCGGGTGTCTACAGAGCCCCCACTCTGACTGAGGCTTGGACAAGGCGAAAGTCAGAGTAGCTACCAGGCCAATCGAGGATTACGACCTGGCAGCCTTCCGGTCGGGTCGTTTATAGTCCAGTAGACTTGCGTGAAGGGCTCGCCAACCATAAGAAAAGGGTCATACCTGTCCTGATGATGATAGCTCCGTGGGAAGTCGGACTTGCCTTTGAAGTCCTAGGTGTACCTATATCTGGGCCCATCCCGTTCCATTTTGGGGAAAATGTCGCCTCGGGCGTTCCGCTGGGGAGATATGTGAGCTGTACGAGCTTGCTTTCGATGCCTTGAGTCGTACCTGAACTGATGATGGTGCTCCGTGGGGAGTGAAACTTGCCTTTCTTGGGGAGTAGGTGTACCCGTATGCCGACACATCACGTCTTGGATGTAGCATACCGGGGAAAAGTTGACTCCGTTGGGGAATTTAAATAGTTTCGCGGGGACTTGCTTCTGAAGTCTGGAGTGTACCCGTATGCCGACACATGACAACTTGCATGTAGCATTTCAGGAGAAGCACTAGCTGGTACCTGAAATGTTAGATACATAGGCAGAAATAGCATGCATAGTATATAGCAAGATAGCATACAGGAAATGCAGTTAGCATCTATAGACTGGCTTGCGCTGGGAAGATGGTTTTTGCTTCATTTTGAAATCGAAGTCCTGAAAGCAACTCACGTGCTAGGAGATAGGTTTTCAAAATTAAAAGGGGTAGAAAAGAATTTTGCAGTTTAAATAGACCGAAATTTGACCTTGTCAAAAAAGATTTTCTCAAATGGCTAAGTTCTGCAAATTTCAAAGCAAGAATTTGAAGAGAGAGACATATCGACAGACTCGACTCTGGACGTGACCGGACGAGTTGACAGACACGACTGGACTCTCGAGGGGTTGGACCGTGACTCGGTTGGGGGGTGGGCCGCCTAAGATGACAAGACTCTTAAGCTGCGCTAATCCGTAGCCTAGGCGAGTGGCAACACAGTCGAACATCAAAATGGGAATGATCCGGTATAGGGGAACTGCAGTAGTCTGTAATGAGACTGTTTTTGCAGGACTAGGCTTAGCAGTAGTAATGCAGTGCAGCCTAGTGTTCTTTTGAATTTTTGGTTTTGGGGTGCATTCCCAAAGTGGGTGTCACTTCGAGTCCCTAACGGATTCTTGTCTTCGACTGGGCCGAGTACTAGGACACACTACAGAAAGGAGGCTAGGTTTTGAAAGTCATTTGGATTATGTGAGCGGATGGAGGACTTCTGTTTAATAGAAAGCCCCCAGGACGACAAAGCTAGCTGCTGAGAACATGACAGTGTTGTGACCGGAATAACGGTGCTTTTTTTGAATTTGTGGGTGTGGGTGGTTGTGCCTTTGTTGAAAGGCTGCCTACGTATTCACGTGTAGTGAAATCAAACCAAGTCGTAGTTCAGTGGATTGGAAGATATGTTATGGTGCCTAGTTTATTAGGGCTTTATGTGTAACTAGCCACAACGATGGTGTAGGCTAGGTGTGTTCCCAATGATGTCTTGATCAAAGGGGTAGAACAGTTAGGATGTTGATCCTGTGACTGTGAGCGTTCTCCGGGGTAGCCCCCAGAGATGGTGTGAACTATTTGGGCATGTTCTGTGCCGACCGCAGGTTGAGTTCCCGTGTTTGGGGTTGGTAACTGGTTTGGATGTTTTTGGAAATGTGGGGCTAGGTCGTAAGTGGCTTCACTGTTTTGACATCTGGAGCTCGATTTTGTGGAGCTAAGGCTTCGAGGGTAAGGTATTGTAATGTGGTAGGAAAGGGGGAAGTCGAGTAAAGATAACTCGAACTTCGATTGGGGTAAGTTTGATAATGCTGGATCTGATTTCCATGTCTGGCCCTAATGGTTAGGGTGTATCCTATGGAGCTTGAATCCTCAAAATTCTGGGCTGTCTCTTAGCCTAGGTCTCGGGAAGGTCTTGAGGGTTGTAATGTGGGGAGGCTAAAAGTGGTGTTAGCTAACCAGCTTGATTGTCTCTCCCTTATTTGATGGTATGGGCATCGATAATTTTGAATTGACCGTACTCCGGTCAAGGGACTTTCACTTGAGTTGACCGTTGACCACGGTCATGGGCATTTGAATTTTTTGTTTTTTTTTTTTTTTTGGGTTGACCTCTTAGCCCCGGTCGTGGGATTGACCGTATCTGGTCGGGGGATGCTGAGAGTTATTTTTTTGATGGTCAGCTCTCTTATTTTGGGCCTTTTGCTTTTTTCTTGGACTTTTGATTTTTTTTTGTCCAGCTTTTTTTTTTTTTTTTTTTTTTTACGGCTGCCCTCCTATGGTGTTGTGGGTGGATATGGGGGTGGGCCCATCGGTTGGATTTGGCTTGTGGAGCTAAACCCTTGTAAGGTGTGAGCCTAGTTGGTGTTTGTGTGAGTGCAACTCGCAGTGGAGTACCCTATGGTAAGCATGGTGGTTTGGATCTCGGTATTGTCATCATAATTCCGAGCAGGCTTAGTGGGAGCATCGTCCCGAGTTGGGTATTTTTGGCATCAAGTCAGACTAACGCCTAAGATAGGGATTGGTCAGTTTTATTGGAGGGGTGTTTATTGTGGGAAATGGACTTGCCTCCCGTCTTGAACCCAAACTAGGAGACTACCTAGATTTGTCATAGAATTCGATACCGTTTCTACTAAGGGTAGTTATGTGGCTGTCTATGCCAGACATGGAACAGGTAAGGGAAAACACGGGCCTCAGTTCCTGCAGTCATTATAGATGTGCCTATAATAGTCACGTGCGTGTGCTCACAGTGTATGATCATGTTCTCGGAAACACATAAGGGAAGCGTATATGAGAAATAGAAAAGCTGATTTTATCGAATTTTGAAAAAAAGGACAGAATGCAAAAGACTCTGACTCTGATTTGGAAATGAGGATGTAGGGTATCCTAGACTCGGACTCAGACTTAGACTCGAATCAAATTCGGACTTACGGATGCTCGGTTGGTATATGCTGTTTTTGGTAAGGTCCTTGATTGGAAAGAACAATAGGTGCCACGACTCGCCTAAACTCGGCTTTGCGCAAATGCAAGAGAGGGAGTCAAACTAGACACGGCCCGGGGTGACGAGTCGACAAAGACTCTTGGATCGGGATACCCGAACGTTGATCTAGACGAGGTAACGACCCTGGCTTGGACTCGACGATGAGACTCAAGCTGCACGAGGGTGAGTCCGAAAATGGGGAGACCGTGTTTGACCGCATTACGTGTTAGGACCAACCGTGGCGACCTAAACCTTTAGGAGACTCGAGTGTTCGTAGCATAGGTACGACTCGAAGAAGGCATTATAAGGACGCCGGTGTATGATAAACGTAGGGTACTCCTTAGGGTGACCGTGTTTGACTGGTCGGTTGGAGGACAGCCCCTGAGCGACGCAAAAGACTCTATAGGACTCAGATGGTGTGACATCTAAGTGACTCGAAAATGGCACGCGTGAGACAACACGTGTAGGACATGACCCTTAGAGCAACCGTGATTGATCGCTCTGCTAAAGGGTAGCCCCCGAGTGAGACCGAGGACTCTGATAGGACTCAGATGGTGTGACATCTAAGTGACTCAAAAGTGGGGTACGTGAGACAACACGTGTAAGACATGACCCTTAGAGCAACCGTGATTGACCGCTCTGCTGAAGGGTAGCCCCTGAGTGAGATTGCAGGTTTTGCTAAGACTCGAGTGATGGACGAGTGACCCTTAGATGTAAGGATCACGAACCTTTTGTTATAGGCCTATGCCTTGTAAAAGGTTGACTCGGCCTTGATGAAGGCAGACGGGTAAGGGAAGAAATTTGCGATGTAAGATCGGCGGAGTTTCAACGCTAGAGACCCTTGACTTGACTTGAATAAGGATGACCCTGTGATTAGGGTAGACCCTTAAGTTAAAGGATTTTTGAATTGGGATGACTCGACTAACGGATTGAAAGACGGGCAAAATTCCCTTAGGAAAGGTCATGGGGACCGTCCTGTCGGAGGGAAAATTGCGTGTGACTTTCTAGTTAGGACTCGAGTGTTTATGAACCTTCCATTTACGAGTGTATGACTCGTGTTGGTCGGTTGTGCCTTTAGAAAAAGGCGGACTAGGATGGGGAAGAAACCCGTGATGTAAGATCGACGGAATTTCGACGCTAACGACCTTCGACAAATCATGAAAAGACCCGACACACGGATTACGGTAGGTCCTATAATCGGAAGGTTTTGAAAAATGATTGAATTTTGAAAATTGAGAAGACGGTCCTGAAATTGGTAGTGGGCCAATAGGACCGGGCATTTTGAAATGTTGGAATGGTTGCGAGTAATTTCGCGTTTTGAAAAATTGGGAGACGGTCCCGTTTTTTTGAAATTGGCAGCATGCCGACAGGACCGGTTTTTTGAAAAGTTGAATTTTTGGAATTTTGAAAATTTGAATAACGAAAATAAATTTCCGAAAATTTGAAAATTGAAAATGAGATCCCGAAGATTTGAGAATCGAAAACGACATCTCGGAGATTTGAAAATCGAGAATGGAATCTCGAGGATTTGAAAATCGCGAATGGCATCACGAAGATTTGAAAATTGAAATTGAATTTTGAAAATTCGAAAATCGAATGGTAGATCGGAAATTCGAATTGAAATGGATAGCATGCCGGCTAAAAAAAGGCTTGTTTTGAGTCAAATCGTAAGTCTAATTTTCGGCAGCATTCCGAGTTTTTTTTGAAATTGGATATTTTGAAAAGACGGGTCCCGAAACGGACAGTATTTCGGGTTTTTCAAAATTTGGTGTTTTGGAAAGATGGGTCCCGAAACGGACAGTATTTCGGGTTTTTTTTAAATTTGGTATTTTGGAAAGATGTATTTTTGAAATGACGGTTTTTGAAAATTGACACGGAAACCAAGTAGCACGTAGTCAAGCAAGCATTATAACGACGTTTATGTATGCTTTACACTAAGTCTCGGTCGGTCAAAATAGGGTCTATACCAACAACGATGGCTTTCTCGTGTGATGGACGGACTCCCTAAGCCGAGTTGGTCTTAGGACATGCCGCGAAACCGAGACGAGTTCCACCATCGATGTCTTTAGCGCACCCATGTAGGAATGCACCGTGTTATAGTGGGACGTCGGTCACAAGTAACCGGCCCGGGCAAAATTTGGGTTATGCATGAATCATTAAACTAATGCGCGCGCACTAATCTACGAACGATTTCTCTTCGAGTCTCACCCTAGGAACCCCGATGACATGTGGTACATCAGGTGTCCCCAGCGGAGTCGCCAAATTGTGGACATGACGTAGGTCCACCCCGACGCGGTGAAGCGCGGGTTCGGGTAGGCGAATGAATCTCGTGGTAAGATTGTTCTCGGGTTCGAAATTTAAGTCAAAATGGAGTCGCCACCGAATTTTGTGGTTATTCGGAACCATACGAGCCCACTCTATGTCGTCATGGGCTATACACAAAGTAAGCCCACTTCGATTTCAGAATTTATGGGGCTCGTCCCTTTGCATTGCAATATCGATACCGTTTACACCGGCTTTCGTATATAGAATGACTCTCGTGCGCCAAGGGTTTCGGACATCCGGAAACCAAAGGTTCTGAGTAAGGGGTGAGGGTACGTGTTGGGAAGCCCACTAAGGACACCCAACCCCGCCCGCACAATGGCGGCCTCTACTAAGACATCGTTCGTGTTCGTGTACGCGCGCTAGTAAAACGACTAAATGATATGCAAACAGCGTTTTCGGGCTAAGCATGTGAGTTATTGGTTAACTACGTCATTTAATGCATCTTGATTCACGTCAAAGTGATTTAGCATGTGATGTTCATTTAAGGCAATAAATGGCAAACATCAAGAATAGAAAACTCGTAAATAAATTACAAATTACACGGGCGGAATACAACCCGGAATTCACAATACAACGAGCAATAAAATAGAATAATTGAATTAAATAAGAAGAGTGATAAATAAATACACGACCCGTCAAAGACCCGTATATAATAAATGCACACTAGATCGTGAATTAGATAGACGGACGAACCTTAATTAATTATGCATTATATTGCATATTAATCAAAGGACGGAGGTTCGAGACCTAGGTGTGGTGTTAACCCGATCTCGAACCTCGATGCCTTGTCCCGACTTATCACCTCGAGAAATGGAGTCTAAATTAATTATGTGTCGGATACGACTAAAGAGTCGTCGACATAAAATTAATAGTGCGAGACCGTCGATCAAAATCGTTTTAGGTGTCGTGACATGCATGAGTTTTGAAAAATTAGGATTACGTGATTGATTATGCACGTGTCGACTAAAAGTCGTAAAAAAATGACGAGGCTCGAATGTTTGCATTAGAGCTCTCGGTTTTCTGGGCTACAGGACCCACTCGATCGAGTCATGGTCTGACTCGGTCGAGTGCGTCTTTAAAGAAGCTACTGTCCAGATTTTTGGGTGCTACTCGATCGAGTAGCCTATGTACTCGGTCGAGTGTCCCCTGTACGAGGCATGGCTCGTTTAATTTTTATTTGTTTGAATTCGATAATTGACCGAGTTAAATAAAAATATTGCATTATTTAAATTCAACTCGGTTCTCGATGTCATAAACGTGTATTATACGATTATGAGACCGTTATCGGGATTTTATGAAATATGCTATTATGTGATTGAAAAGTTTGATTAGTGACGAAATTGCATCCCTCTACGTCACGACATCGAAACTAATCCTTTCGGATTATGTGATGTCGGTTTTCGTGTCAACGGGTTCCGTGCTAATCATCGAAATGGGATCAAATACGTTCAACTAGGACCGATCACGATCACATCATGTCCTTGAGTACATTGGGGCGGCGCTCCTCGAAAAGGCGCCACCTCCGTCATTACTCGTAAAGGAATTAGATGGACTTTAGGCGATCGTCATAGTCAAACGTATTCGAAACCGAGATTTTGATATTAGTATGTATATATACACGGTATAATAATGTTAGATGTTAGAATACTGAATTAAAGTGTTAGTAAACGAAAATAAAAGTTAGTGTTAGGATACATAAATAAAACGTTAGTATACAAAATAAATAAAAAGTTAGTATGCACAAAATTAAAGGTTAGTGTTAGCGGTTAATAATAATAATAATAATAATAATAATAATAATAATAATAATAATAATAATACAAATATATATATATATATATATATATATATATATATATATATATATATATATATATATATATATATATATATATATATATATAAAAGAAACAAAAAAAAGAAGAAGGGAGAAAGAGATGTCGGGATTTGAATTACACCCTCAACCTACATGCTTAATGGCCTCGGAAACAGACTCGTAGTAGCGGCGTGTGCGCGGGAGTGTCGAGATATGTAGGGTGAGTTAGGGTGTGTTTGGTTAGGGAGAGGATGCTCTCGGGTCTTTGACGAGTTTTAATCTCGGGGTTTTGAATATGTATGTATGTGTGTGTGTATCCGTTTTACGAGGGATGCTAACTCGGTTTTTAACCTAAGGTTGCTTAGGGTTTGTAGTATTGAAGTGATGAAGATGGATTGGGGTAGAAATGTAGGTTGCCCAAAAGTCTGTGTGAGTTGTAAGAGTTGTAAGTGTTGTGTCAATGCATGGAGTATTTATAGGGAGCCCCGACGTTGGGTCACTCGACCGAGTGGCACGGGTGCACTCGGTCGAGTGCCCTCGTGAATGAACCTGGACTGGTTCAAAGAGGCTCCACTCGATCGAGTGGTCAATCCACTCGATCGAGTGGATCAATTAGGCCGGGTTATTTTGGGAATGATTAGCCTTGATTTGCTCTTTGATTGATTATGTTTGATTTGGCTGATTTTTGGATTGTGGCGCAAGTTTCGAGACGTACTTGGCTGATTTCTGAGACGGTTTCGTCTTTGACCGGGTTTTGACCCGGTCGCTAAAAGACGGGATTTATCTTTGGTGTCGGTTTTGGCCCAAGTTAGTCTCATTTGACTCGGAATGACCCACTGAGCCTGAATTTGAGGTCTGTTTTGAGAGATTTGCACTCCGCTAAATGCCCACGTGGATACTATTGATTCCGAGTCCGTATTCGAGCGTATTAAGTCATGTTGACGTCCGATCATCATCGGGTGTTTTGTTGGAGATTGCTATAGACACTAGCAGGTAAAATGCGGGTGTCTACAACTTTCTACTCCATACTCGCATTTTATTTTAAAAACATGATACGTTATGATCACGATTACTGGAAAAAATGGTACGAAGTAGTATATCAATAAATTAGGACGTCTATTGGTAATTTTTGTGTACATCCATTCACTAGGTGTCTAGGTCTAGGATCGAATTAAGTCGACCCTCAAATTTTGGGATATCAAATTCGAATCTGCCCTCCCAAACTCTATAGTCTATACCCTTTTCGCCATTTTCGCGCGTTCTTACAATTCAACTATCAAAACTGCTAAACCCTAATTCCTCTCACATGCAACTGCAAGCTCCAGAAATGACAGCATTTCGTCTACTTCGTTCACAAATTTTCCTTCTTACCTCTTCCAAATCCAAACCCTTTTGCCCTCAACCGATTTCTCTAGTCCTCCACAATCAAAACCCTAATTTTCCCCGCCATTTTCGCCCAATTCATTCAGTTACCCATAAATCGTCATCCGAATCGCCGCTCGTCGACGTCAATGGCGAATCCAACAGTCACTCCGCACCCGCAAAGCCAATTTCTGAACCAACCTCTAGAGGCTGGTCGACCTTCAGTCATCCTCAGAGCAATCCAACTAATTCAATTAAGGCGGTAAGTAGTAATGGAGAAGAAAGTGTGGGGAACCGGGTGAATTCGGCGAGGGTTTTGGCGGGTAAAGGGAAGAAAGGGAAGAATAAGGTGTATTGGGTATGCTCTGATTGCGGGACTAGTGAAGGTCAGTGGTGGGGAACCTGTAAATCATGTCACAAAGTTGGGACTTTGAAGCAGTTTTCGGTGCCGGAAAATGAAGGGGGTAATGGCAGGGTTAGTGGGTATGAGGCTACTGAGAGGGTGATGAAGAGGTCTTGGTTGCCTGAGCAAATGACTGGGCAAAATGCTCCGGTTCGGTTGATGGATGTCAATCGAGGGATTAATCATTTGGAGTGGCGCATTCGATTGTGAGTTGCCTGTTTGGTTGAAATATATATGTTGTTAACAATGCCATGTTAGTACGAGTTTGATACATTAATGCATTGACGATCACTCATTCAACGTTTTGGTGAGTTAGGCCTCGTTGTTTTCGACTTAATTGATCTGTTTGGTTGAAGCAATAGTTGTCGATAATGTAATGTTTGATTTGATTGCTTTCATTATGTGTAGCTAGGCTGGGAGTCGATTATCCCGGATGTTTTTTGTGTACAAATTTTATGTTTTGATCGTTCTTGATCATTGGTGCATTGCTGGGAGCCTACTAGCCTAGTTACTTAAGACTTAATAGTCCAATTTAAATTTAATTTTACTGTCATTTGTAAAAGGGAAGATTTTACTTTATGCTGAGAAACTGGTTATGAAATTTGACAGTTTTTCAGGTCTGGCTTACTCGGATTGGAAGTTAATAGGGTGCTTGGTGGTGGTGTTGTGCCAGGTACAAATCGAGTGTCTACTTGTGTTATGTTGGGTTTGTGGATTGTTGATTGTTACTTTTGGGCGAAGAAAGTTTGAGCCTTTGACTATGCTGTCCTTTTGTATTGATGCATTTGATTTGTTTTCTTACATTTTTAACTGAGACCTATATTTCCTATAAAGTTGTAAGTTTGCAACCTTTTCGTGCCTGAATATTCAGTTCATAATAATTTTGTTGTACTGAGAATTACCTAGCAACCAAAAGTCTATACTTATTGTTGAGGCCTAGGCCATGAAGTTATATTTTTTTCTCCCATTCACTTGTCTCAATAGAATTATGCATAAATATGGAGTTTTGTATGCAATCATGTTCATGGTACTTGTCTGTTAATGCATCTCTACGAGGCTTGATAGGGTAGCACAATTGGTGCCATCCCCATTCCACACTTGACTAAAACATCTGTTCATGCCGAGTCCATTCATTATGGAAGATGCCCTCTTTTTATCTGGCTTCCTACGAGTTCTACACTAATGTGCATATCACCAAGAAGATAGCGGAGAATGTTGTACAATTTTCTAACACTATTTTTTGTGAGTTTTTATAGGTTCATTGATTTTGGTTGGTGGTGATCCTGGAGTGGGCAAGAGTACATTGGCATTACATGTAAGATGTTTTTTCCGTCAAGTTAAACCTGCTCTTGTAGGCTTTCATTAAATTTCAATATTGCATGTTTAACCAAAAAAATCATGTTCAAAATGAAGATGGCTGCACTTATAGGAGAAAGCTGTGACGTTGGAGGAGCAGCGCCTGTGCTCTACATATCTGGTGAAGAGGTAAGTGCAAATTATATGCAACCCGACCTTTCATTGTTTGACTGTTTTTAGTGCTACGGTGTCGGGGGACAAGAATGTGGTCCATCTTGAGAAAATGCCTAATGATTTATTACTTGAAAGCAAGATGAAGGATACAACATTTCAGCTCGCATGATATTGATATTAAAAGAGAGTGAATGTTTGTTGCTTGAAGGGCAAGGGGTTGTTCAAGGAATTAAATCTCCGTTTCAATCTTGATCTTAGAATCGGATGCACAGACTATAGTATACTCAGTGCAATGTTTGGCAATGGACAGTAACACTTGGGTAATAGATCAGGAACCTATTGAATCCCTGATTGCAATAGTCTTAAAAGAACTCGGTTGAGAATGAGCACATTGATAGGCAGAGTAATCTCAAGGACCTTAAAGTGTTCAAAATAGTCAGCGACATGAATATTCTGCAAATAGTGCAAAGAAAGAAGATTCTCCAGCCTATATGAATGAGAACTTAACTGCCCATCTAACTTTTGCTTAAACTTACTAGGTACGGCAGTTCCTTGGGAACACTTTCTTCGCAATAAGTTCTATTGGATCACCTTTCATTTTACGAAATTCAATCTTTGATGTTATCTCTTACTTTAATTTCTCTTAGTTCGGATTTGTTAATGATTTTGTGAAACCTTCCTTGTTTTGATTGGTTGAACTGGGCTATAACGAGATGGAATTTTTTTTGTTGTCTCTAGAGTGTTGAGCAAATTGGAAGTAGAGCAGATCGACTGAGCATTGCTACAGAGGACCTATTTCTTTACTCAAGCACTGATGTTGAGGTTGGTTAGGGCTAATTTAACTTTAGTTAGTTGCTATGTTTCTTACCTTTTTTTACTCAAGGCATACTATTGACGTTAGTTAGAACTGTTTGCTATTCTATTGGAGGATTTAAGTTTCCTGCATAAAGGCATTTCCTTTCGTCAAGTTCCTTTAACAATCTGCTACAATTGATCAGATAAATTTATTTGAAATAGACATGTCCATGCTCTTGTATGCTTGTCCATGCTCCTTGTATGCTTGAAGTGAACAAAAAATCCATCTTAGTGTAACATCTTACAGTTGCTATTTTCTTATCAGCTGTTTTATTGATGAACATATTGATATTTGGTTATACTTGAAATTGAATGCTGGTTTAGAGGTAATATATATCAGCTGTTCCACAATTATAACTTCTAAGATGTTTTCCCTCTTTTCAGGATATTTTAGAAAAAGTGCAAGTTCTTTCGCCACGTGCTGTGGTTGTTGATTCCATTCAAACTGTGTATCTAAAGGGAGTGACTGGAAGCCCTGGAGGGTTGATGCAGGTATGATTAACTGGACCACTATGCGAACGCTAGTTCACTATCCTTCTTTTTAGATCCTGCTTCTGGGATTTACAGAAGATTTTAAATTTTAGAAAATATATATAATTATATATGAAGAATGATGATGTAAGAAAATCTGATGTATTACTGCTATGTCTCACCATGCTTCTCCTCAAATTATAAGATTTTTCTAAAGATCATTATGATTAGTGACACTTTGATGTTGAAGATACTTAAGCGTACTTTCTTTGTGTTTTGTTGCAGGTGAAGGAATGTACAGCAGCATTGCTTCGCTTTGCAAAGAAGACGAATATCCCTGTTCTATTGGTAAGAACAAGAGTGGCACATTGTTTGTTGCTACTGTCTTATTTTTCTTTCTATCGATTACCTAATAAATATGTTTGCGATGCCATCTTGTTTTCCAATTGAATAATTTAGGTTAGTTGGCTGCTTGTAAACAACCTAAGTTTGCATAGAAAGGATTGTAGGCCGAAGCCTTTTGTGCTGCGATTGTCTTTTTCTCTATGCATTACTGCTATCATTATTGCTGCAATGTTGTGTCAGAATCGATTTTAAATTTGATTGTGGATAGCACAATTGATCTATAACAAACAGTATTGCTGTTACAAATGCAACATCATTGTCTTCTAAAGGAGAACAGTCTGTCGAAAACCACAATATGCCTGAACCACGCAGTCATGTTGCACATAAGTAGTTGCAGCGTGTTTATGAGTTGTGTTTTACGATCTCTAATCATCTTTACACCATCTTTATATACACGCTTAAGACGGTCTCATAGCTATTCCAAGTCCTCAACTTGACTTTCTCTCACAATAGTAAGTTTTCGCTCACAGATTGGACATGTGAACAAATCTGGAGAGATTGCAGGGCCTCGCGTTCTGGAGCATATTGTTGATGTAGTGTTATACATGGAGGTAAACTTTCCCTTGCTTACTTATAGAAGTTCTTGATGTTTCTTTGCCTGTTCAGTTCTGTTCTACCTGTATTAGACTTAATTCCGCTTTATTTTTTGTCCTTTTATTGAGCTTCATATGGTTTAATAGAATATCGAAACATTATAACTGGACTAGGGGGTTCCATTATTAAATTTATATCATACCATAGGGTAGGCTTTAAATGTCACTTTGACCAAGAAATGTCAAAGGAATTGGATATGGATATATTTGTATATCCAATCCAAAAATTTTGGGTATCAAAATTCGGGTATCCGAAGTGACTTGGATCGGATATCAGAAAAAAATTTGGATTTTCGGATTGAATATTTCGGATCGGATGTGCTCTACCCTAGCCAACAAAATCTTGAAAATCAAAATTCTTCAAGTTTCATGAATTAAAATTTGAAAACTTAGGTCATCTATTGATAGGTTGAATGGCAGCTTAGTGTCATTTTATGTTACTCTATTCTGTGCATCTGATGTATTTAATGATATTTAATAATATACCGAGTTCTAGAATACTCCGTACTTGTTAATGTTAGCATTCAATCTGCTGATGACAAGAATTTTAAATGCATCATCCTGATATTCGATCATCTGTTTCCTGAGATTTATTCTGGTATCTCTTATTCTGTTCTGTACATCTGAATCCGTTTATCATGTGATACTTCAGGGAGAAAAGCAGTTATCACATCGCTTGCTTCGTTCTGTTAAAAATCGCTTTGGCTCCACTGATGAGGTAATGTATAGTAGTATCATTTGTCATTTTCGACCATAATTGATTGTTCGGATTTCTAATATTAATCTCTTGTTATTATGGATTCTTGTGTTGCTTTATAGTGTTTCATTATCCATATGCAGTACTTAACTATCATATTTAGCAGCTTTATTTGGTTTTTCGGTGTATGCCTTTGTCTGTGTTTGCTTGAGTACAGCTTAATTATTTTTTCTCACATTCTAATATTCAAAGATGATTGGAAATCTGGAAACGTTTTGGTGAAATGAAGAATTTCTAAGGCCTGAAATGATAATCGGTTGTTAATTGGTCAAAACACAAACGATTTTGTTGATATGACAGAATTAACCTAACCCAGTTGTTTTGACCCATAATTGCTGGCTCGAAAACAACCTAAAATCAATATGATCAACCATACTCTAAATGACGGGATGATTGCTTGCCTGATAACCCTAATGACCCGTCCCAATTGCCTGAAATATTCACGGCCTTGCTTCTCTTTCTTAACCCCCATCCACTTTTTGATGAGATCGCTGTTAATTGTCTAATATTTCTTCAGCATAGTTTCCAGTGGTTCACACAAGTTAGCTCTTTGCAAACTTCGCTAAAAAATATTTTCATATGGTTAAAAGAGTAAATACTGTGATATTTGTAAATTGCCAAATTAAATAGCAGTGGTGTCATGTATGCTAACTCTATTAATTTCTTAATCTCTATCTTAAAATTTGAGAAATGTATGAGGCTCTCTTCACTCTAATTTTCATTTCCAATGGAGCCAAGGGCTCATTATTCTTGGTTCAATAAAGCAAAATGACTTGCTAAAATGGTGCACTTTTTTCTCCTATTTTTATTGTGAAGTAGCAGTCATTCAATGCAATTCTCTCCACAATTGTCCACTTTGCTCATTCAGTAACAATCTCTGTGTTGCTAACACGATGATCAAAAGTTCTTCCACTTACTAGATAAATTCTCCCGTTTGAGCCTTGTACACACACAATCACAATTTCCCCTGACTCTTGGGGCATTGGGGGTAGCGTTGTTCTATGGATTGCTCTTTTTTCCCTTTTGTTGATTGATATTTTACCCCTGAATCAACGCATTTCTCCTGGTTTTGTTGATTGATATTTTACCCCTGAATGTAGTGCTTCATCGCAATATATGTACATATTGATATATTTTTTTCAAAAAATTGTGAATCGCAATGTTACTGTTTGGTGGAGAAACTTATTAGTGAAAGTCATGTTTTTTGCTTTGCTGTCATATTATCGATTGGCTTTTTATTCATAATTCTCATATTCATGTGATAAGATGTGTTGCTGGATTGTGCACGTGTCTATTCACTTGAATAGTTGAATACTCCGTACAAATTAAGATCTCCTGGTTGCAGCTGGGAATTTTTGAAATGTCAGAGTCTGGACTGGAAGCGGTTACAAACCCTAGTGAGATGTTTTTAAGTGAGCAACATTCAGATTCAGAGCACTTAGCTGGAATTGCTATCGCTGTGATTATTGACGGATCTCGAACTTTTCTTGTTGAAGTTCAGGTAAGTTACAGATCTTAGCCTGATAATAAATATTGCCTGCAACAACGAATCGTAACTGTGTTATCAAGGTTTTGAAACTTATTGCGATCACATTTTGAGGCGGTAGCAGCCACATAAAGAACAACGGAGATTACGACGAGCTGATAAATTAAATCAACATTTAATGCCAAGGGGCTAGGTTTGGCGTGGTGCCTTAGACCATTCAAACGCATTTAATTGACCGCATCCTATGTTAATGTTACTCTTGACTAGTTGACTCTTCATTTTTGCGTTCATACCTTTATCAGACATGACACTCAAGGATGAGTATGAAATTCATACTGGAGTTGCCAAGTCAACACTTCTCTTGGTGGATGCACAAAGATAATATTGCATGACAAAAGTAGAAAATAAGTATGGTATTTGAAGCATACAGTGACTTTTTTTTAACTATTCCAAGCCTGACTGTTTCTTATAACTGTCCATTTCACTTTAAATAATCTCAGTTAATCACATATTCAATCGAATTTATGTTATTAAGATGTGCCCTTGTACCCATGGGCCATGTCCTTAGTTTTGGGCACAATCCCTGTGTCTCATTTGAGTCATGATAGGGCAGACACTTGGAAATGTACCTGTGTCCAATATTCATATGTGAGTCCGAGTAAAATAGATTGTATCATAACATAGCCTTCTATTGTGTCTTCAGGAAGGATACTGTATTTGTATGATGACTTGTCATTTGTATATTTTTTTCCCGAGTTGACGTTTGTTCTCATGATGTAGGCGTTATGTGTTTCTGGACCCAGTGCTGGTAGGCATGTTAATGGCGTTCAACTAAGCAGAGCTGATATGATTCTTTCGGTATGCCCTTGAACAGCTTAATTATTTGATATGTAATGGAGTGTATTAGCTGATCATTGTCCATCTGGCTCTTTATACCTTTGTTTGTTGCATTTGGACGTTGGATTGATGCTTTGTTCTTTTAATTTTAGGTTCTTAAGAAGCAAGCAGGGCTCAAGCTTGATGATCATGTAATCATTCTGTGCCTATTGCTTTGTGTTATTATGTTTTCTTCTATAGCGTTGCCGTTTAGTACATTGTTTTGTACCATACTTTCTGATAAGTTCTACAATGGGATTCACCTCTATTACTTAGGTGATTGTTGAGGATAAGGTTCTGTTCATTGGGACCTCGTCCACCTTTTCCTTTGTGGATTTCAAGTATCGTGAGTTCAGTTAAAAAATCAACATGTTGCATTTTGTAGGTATGTCTAATGTGAAATTCTTTAGCTTTAGCCTCAGACTAGATGTCTATAAGAGAGGAACATTAGGTCCTGACTCCTGATAGCGTTATATCGTAAAATAAATGCTGTTAACTACTCCGTATTCAATTTTTTTTTTTGCTCTGTTAATAAAGAGCCCCCATATCAATTAGTCAAGAACTCAAGAACTTAAAAGTATTCTAAGATTAATTGCTTGCTTGTGGAATTAGAGCTGTTATGATGGCAATCTCTTTAAGCATTCTTAAAGAGCGGCCGACACCGTTGTCAGAGTGTAAACATAAGAAGTAATGATTGTACCCAAGGTTAAATGGCAGCACACAATAAAACTTGTAAAACCTCATTTAAATTGAGGTCTAATTTGCAAGCTAGCAATATTTGTAAGTCTTACCTTTATGCGATACCTCCATTTTTGTACTGTCTGTAACTGTCTTTTTTGGTGAGTGGTGATCAAATCTATGTCGACTTGACCAACATTTTCCCCGTAATTTATAGTACCCATTCCGACATTACGACTTGTTAAAAATGATTATGAAAATAATTGATTTAATAAAATCAAACATGACATTCGATATCTCAACCTGTATTTGGAAAAATTAATTGTCTAAATTGACATCATTTTAGCAGCGCAAAGGCAAATCAGAATGATAATTTTAGGGTGGTGACATTACTGATTACTGTACTATTTTTATCAGCTATCATAGTTTATTGTAATATCTCGTAGGTACTTGCTGTTGTAGTCACCTCTTTATCTGTAATAATGTTCATTGCTTGGTGTTCCGCAGAGCATTTTCCTGAATGTAATAAGTGGGGTCTCTCTGACGGAGACTTCTGGAGATCTTGCTGTGGCGGCGGCAATCTGTAGCAGGCATGTTATCACTTCTTATCAACACATCCTTTATCACCCATATTTTTGATGGAAAACAAATCTACTCCGTAATATTTTGATATGGCAGATGAGTTGCCTAATCTAACAGTTCTCACTGATGAGTTCCCCTTTTTTTTGAAATAGAGATTTCGATAGAGCAACTAAACTGTTCATGCTTCTTATATTGTGGAAGTAAACACAATTCTCATCATGAAGCGATCGTGGAGAAATACAGGGTCAAAATCATGATCTTGTTTCCATTTGAATTTTAAAATAACATTTCCAAAATGTTCCATCTTCAGCTTCTTGGAGTTCCCTCTTCCTAGTCAAGTGGCATTTATTGGAGAAATTGGCCTTGGTGGCGAGCTTCGAATGGTAAGCATCTAGCTACCTGTGCGGAATATCTCACTATTTTGGAGGTCGACTATAGCATTTCGGTTGATAATGGATCTGATCATATTATTCCTCGTCTCATAACTATCGTTCTCAAGGATGTGTGTGGTTCTAAATCATCGTTCGTTCAATTGCAGGTTCCAAGAATAGACAAGAGAGTTCAAACATTGGCAAAACTGGGATATAATAAGTGTGTTGTTCCCGAGTCAGCCGTAAAAGCTCTAGCAGCCATCAGCTCTGAGATTCAGATAGTCGGCTGCAAGAACTTGAAACAAGTGATTGATAAGGTGTTCCGGAATCTAGATTGACTACAAACCGTCTCTATTTCACCATTGCATCTGTGTTCTGTGTTCACTTGTACGTAGATTGTAGCATTAGGTTAACATACGTAAATATATGGATTAATGATGTATCTCAAGCTTGTGTCGATTCAGATAGTGGCAAGGCGGGTCGGCCCCTCGGCAATATATTTTCAATGTAGGAAATTGTCGAAAAGTATTACAAATCTAGAAGGGAAAAAAGTGCATTAGTAGAAGAGTTTTGAATACACTCCTTCAATTGAATACTCTATTTGATATTCAAAGACTAATTTTAATATTACTATAACTTTTGAGTTTTGGTTGACGTTTGTAGGTATGCGGTATGCCCTTTGTTCATATATCTGAGAACTCTATACTTACACAAACACAGTGACATACTCTTAAAGTTCGTGAATCGTGATGCTTCTTCAAAGACCATTTGTTCACCACTATTCGTCTGTGATTACAACAATCGCCTGTCTAACTGTCTTGCTTTCAAAATGTTTCGGTAAGTGTAATACTTTTGACATGTTTAAAAAAATACTGTCAAATCTTTATTTTAAAAATCGTTAGTGACTCGTGGTGTAGTGTACTATCATATTGTTGGCCTGAAAAATAATAAATTGGTAAATGAGATCATCCGACATTAACATGTCCATAGTTACTAACATTCTGAACTAAGACTAAACCGTTCCGCATTTTTAATAGAACCTTTTACTTTTAAATCTAGATTTTTTTTTTTGTTTCTTTTTATCCACAGACCACGGTACGAATGTCGTAAGAAAACTTAATACTAGTACTCAGTAATTGAAATAAACGTGGTAGCATATGGAACCATGAAATAGATAGGTGGGGTTTGGAATTTTGTGGCGCTTTGAATCAGATCCAATCAATATTATTGGCAAAGGGTTGGTTGGGCTGTGCCTGTGCCTGTGAATAACAGTAATAATTGGTGGGCGTGGTTGGAACTCCGAACTCGATTGTTGAATTCTCAATTCTACTCCACGTTACCAAATTGCCGCGTAGATGTTTACGCACGTATTATTATTATTTGATCATAGAGTAGTAGATTTTTTACTTTGGTGCCAGGTGTTTTGACATATAGTTTTACAAATAATGCATCTGAAATCAAAAGTTACTTAGAGTATAATATGAAAATAAGTTACCTGATAGAGGTTTCGATTTTTTTTGTACCTTCCTCAATTATTATAACAATAATCTTTATCACACTTTGAATGATTTCAACTAATTTATCTGTTCATAATTATTTTCAACTAACTTATTAACTAATTTTACCAAAGAGATTCCAACCCTTTTCGTCTCACCCAATCCATCACCCTTTGAATTTACTTTCTTTTTTAACAATAGAATCTGAATAACGAATACTATAAAGAAACAATTAATTAAAATCATTAATTAATTAAAATCAGTATATTTTATTTATTTGATCAATAATAAATTACTTTCCTAAACAAAGAAGGGATTTTTGTGATTCCCAATCCGTAAAAAATCTATTGAAAAAGACGGTTAAAAAGAAAATCTACTCCGTAAAAAAAAACAGGCGAGATAGACATGGCCTAACACGTGCCCTGCTCACTTTAGTAGCTGACATGGCAATATAAAACATGCAAGAAGCTGACATACTCACATCAATAAACGGAAACCCACACTCCTGCGCGCGCATTGCAACTCTACCTTCAATCCCTCACAATTCTCCCCCCCCCCCCCTCTTCCTTCTTCCTTCTTTCCTATCCCAAATCAAACAAACAATTCATTCTCATTATAAATTACTCCACCCTCCTTCCTATCTCTCCTTCATTCTTCCCAATCCACCTTCATTATTCTCTCCAACAAATCCCAAATTCATAAATCTAATACCTACCCACATAAAATCTCTTGATTTTAGGACTACCCATTTGATTAATTTCCTACATACATGGCGTGTTTGGGTGTTGGCACTAGCGGAGGAGGAGGAATAACCGCGCATTCCAGCCGGGTATTGGACCGGATCAAGCTACCGGGTCGGGTTCCAACCCGGGTGAAGTTTGCCAAATGCTCGGCGGCAGCAATGGCGATTGAGGTGGGTCATCGGAAAACGAGCGTAGGGGGCGGGGCGGAGAAATTCGACCGTTGGATGAAGGAGTCGGTGGGGGAAATAGTGAAGAATCTAAAGGAAGCGCCGTTGTTCGTCCACGTGTACGGCGGGGAAGAGGAGGAGGCATCAGCGAGGAGGCTGAAGACGGAGAAGGCGGTGGCGGAGGAGTGGGCGGAGTTGAAGGGGAAATGGGTGAAGGGGGAGGAGGCGTCCCCGGAAGGGATCATCCTAGTGGAGGAGCTGGCGGAGACCGCGGCGGAGGAGGAGGAAGAGGAGGAGAGTACGAAGGCGTGGGGGGTGTTGATACAGGGGAAGGGGGATGATGGAGGGATTGGGTGTTATTTGTTGAAGACGAGTAGGGTTGGGTGTGGTAATTTGGGATTGTTTTCTACTCATTATTGTTTGGTTAAGGTTAAGAGTTTTAGGGAAAGTGCTCGATCACAACTTACTAGTTGTTGGTTGGCATAGTGTTACAAATTCGGATCAATCAATAAGTTGCACTTCATTTTCTTGAGGATTATTATTGTTTCAAGAATTGATTTGTGTTAATTTGTCTATCATTATCATGTACAAACATTCTTACTTACAACAACTAAGTTGTAATAAAATTATGATTATTATATATCGAGAGTAGATTCAGTCGTCATTAAAATGACATTTAATTGTGTATGAATCAACTGTCGAGCTCAGGCTAGTATTGGATTGTTCTTGGTTAGTAGCTGCTTTACTCGACTGAGCGATTCGTACTATATACGTGTGTTCTAGACTGATGAGCTTGATCCGGCAATCAGTCCTGAGCTCCTGTACCAAAACACCGTGCCACTGGCCGTATCAACTTCAAAAAGACCTCGAGTTCCTGGTGTTGTGGTTGACGAAACCTGGTTTTCTAATCTACAATTTGCGGCTGTATTAGCTTGATGACTAATTTAGTTAGCCTAGTTACTGTATTAGTTAGCATTCTATACAAGGTTTCGAAGTGATGCGTAGTAAAGTATTTTCAACATATTGTTACTATTGCAATTTGCTCGAGTTGAAATTGATTGTGGATTGTAAATCAAACGAAGGGATATCTTGACAGTCAAATTCTACGGCATAGGAAGATGTAACTTTAGAAAATACAAATATCTCGACAGTCAAACGAAGAACGAGCTAGTTTAAGCCTAAAAAAAGTGATACCACCATTTCTCAACACAACAAAAATATTTTACTGTATAATAATGTACACAAGAGTAGGCAGTAGCAATATTTCTACTTCACTAGCACTTGAGAACATACAGACTAATAAATCTCATCAATTCCTATAGCCTAAAATCGCCGTTAAAGAGTACAAAAGAACTTCAGGTAAAACGGTAAACTGAATTTCATGATTCTTCTTCACGAGCTTGTGCAGCAGCTATCTCTGAATCCAGCTTGTTCAGAAACTGCTCACTGACATGTTTGGCTACAGAGATCATGTCATGGATTACACTCGGATCCATACCGGCCCCACCACGCTTCGTTAGACCACATATATGACCTTGCCGGTTTACAGAGATGGAAGTCGCTGAACTCATTTGGGATTCTTCCTCTGCAGTTGCATCTACTATATAGTGTTTTCCCACCTAAGTACGGAGTAACATACAAAGTTCACATCTTTTGACCTCCAAACTCAAATAGAGATGATATAAATGCAGAATGGGAGGAGAAAATCTGAAACCTTTGTCAATGTAATTATGACAGGGACTGCGGAAGTGTCAAACTGTAGAAATTCTTCATCACTGACATCAATTTCTGGCTGATCACCTGAAGAATTAGCATCAGCAGCAATAACCTGCACTCGTGGTACTCCCGTATCACTCAAAGCAGCCTGCACAAACACAGGAGTTCAGTCCTTTAAGCAGATGCTCCATTAAGCTCCTAACACGAAATTAGATGAACAATAGTGGCCAGATTAGTTTCGTACTGACAGCTCCTAAAACATGGCCATACTAAGAAACGGCTTTGTCTAATTAGAGAGGTGAAGTATAAGAAAAAGAAATGCCAAAATTTGACAGAAGGCGGCAGAATCCAGTAACTAGTAGATAGGTAAGTGAATCGTACCTTGATGCCTGCACCTAAGGCATCCAGCAAATTCCCATCCGAACTGACCACAAGGCAGTCTATATATAGATCCCAACAGGTCTTTCCCTCCACAATGCATAGAGATGAAAGATCAATTCCAGCCCCTGAAAATATTTGTTAGAATTATTGTAATTATATAAAATCTTGGTTCAAGATCATGATATCCGTTCTTACAACTGAACTTACTAAACCAGTCAATATCAAAATGAAATGCGGCCTCAATAACCTTCAAAACCATTACAAAACGGACCAGGTTTTGTTTTGACCTTGAATTAAAAGTATTTATGTATTGCTGAATATAGCGTGGAGTGTATAATTTAAACAAAACTTCCTACCAGCTCCACTTTTACTTCCCAATAGGCCTCGCTGCAGAGCAAGTGCTAGTTCTGACGACAATTCTTCACCTCCTTTACCCTGTGACATGTGCTAAGACTCAGTGACTGAAGTCTAATAACTTTATAATGCTATCTAAATTCTAAAGAAGGAAGTAAATAATGGAGAGAAAAAAACAAGGGCACAAGTAGAAATGGATCAGGCTCGAGAGTCTGACCAAATTATCATGTTGAAAGCTTTGATGTATAAACTGTTTCTAAAGGAACCAAGAAACTAATGAAAAAAATATCCTTTAATTAATGGAATTTTTCAACGCAGATGACATCAAAACTATGTAAACTACTACCCCGTATCTCCAAGAGGTTCACCCCTCCCATTTAGTGAAAATAAAGAAGGATAAGAATGCGGGGTGCTAAATGAAAGCTGAGAAAATATAAGGTTTAGGGTTCAGCGTGAGATATTCCAGTAGAGATAACCAACATTCACTTGAAACAGAACTATAAACAAACTACGTACCTGATACATCGGCGCAGCTGTTGCACTGCAATCAACATGTATTGACACCTTTCCATGATCAGGTCGAGAAGAACTAGGTCTTCCTAGTTCAGCCTGCATTTAGAAATCATACGTTACAGTGAATAAGCTTTAACGAACAGATTAAAAATTAAAGAACCAACTTATTCAAATGGATCAAAGGCAAGTAATCGACATTTACCTTCACACTCGCAATAACGTCAGTTCCTCCTATCTTGATTCTTGCTGATCCGTTTGCCTATCACAGATTCAGTGACAAACAAAAAGATCACCCTAAATCCCGAATACACAATGACGCAACTATGCGTCTAGACAACCGACTTAACACTATAAACCGTCAAACTTTGACTAAAACTCGGTTCATACACATTGGTGGATGCATGTATTAACTGAGAAAACCAGTCCATTGTACAAGAAGAATAAAGTTACCTGAGGAATGACACCAGTTTCAACATTAATGGGCCGATAAATCAATCGTTTTCGGCCATCACAACGAAGGTCTTGTGCAATCCCACCTCGTATGAAATTCTTTTCTCCAACTGATAGTCCTACCATTCTAAGAAACAACATTCAGAAGAAGCAAATGTCGGATTGTTAATACAGTTTAACCCAATTTGAAATGATTTCTCCATTATAAAGACCCAACAATCCAACATTACCCCATTAAATTTGCTTAAAAACAAAACCCTAAAAGGAATCAAAAGCCGTGAAAATACAAGTGAAATAAAAGAGGGTTTGCAGGTATTAATCAGGTGTGCAGTACTGATTCTTTGAGTATTAAATGGATCAAATTTACTTAACATAAGAGGAGAACATTGGTAGAAATACCTGAATTCGTCGAGGGAAGAAGGAGATTGATGAAAGAGTTTGGGGTTTAGGGTTTATACCGTCCCCATTAACGCCCCCTTCCATTTTCGTCTCAATTTCGTACGAAAATAAACCCCACTTGGGCCTTATTATTTTCGGTTTAAGCGAGCTAAATTAAACTAAACTAAACTTAATTAAAATTATTTTGTCAGATCATGTCTTGAGATCTTTAGTTTATAAGAGAAATTACTTTCTTTGGTTTTTGATTGCGATTATAGGTATTCGTTGTAAGTGCCGTTTGGCGTTCTATTAATGAATTATTCTTCTCGTTCAAAAAAAAAAAAAAAAATTACTTGAACGGAATTGAATAGGGTTGAAGTTGAACTTACTTGACTTAAGTCATATTCGATTGTTTTGAAATGACAGACAACAATGATTCTCTTATCACTAATTTCAGACGCTAGCGCGCCTGACATCTAATCTACAAAAAGCGCTGGCTTTTATGATGCTGCGTAATATACTTGGCTAGCATCGGCTGTAGTTGTTAGCTTCTGCTTAGCAGTAAGTAGTGACCAACGTGTATAAGGCTGTTCCTGCTTAGTGTCTCTAGAAACAATGTCTTGAATAAGACACTCCCTTAAATCAACAATTCCATTCTGAATTTTCAGCTCATCCACAAACGATCCTCGACCGCAATGCAATCAAAGTGAAAATGACCAGCATTTAGCCTGCAGTATAGATAATGTAGTGTACCGTTAAAGATATTCGATCCCCTTACAGTATTTTGGATTTCATTGATTATGATTATATAATCCTCGACTTATGCGTATAATGGTGCCTCTCATCCCGCGAGGGTCCAGTGACTATAGTCAAGTTATTTAGCGGGGTTCTCATATTTAAGCCCTTCAAAGAACACGCTTATAAAGTGTACTTAATAAAAAGGTAACGGTAACGTGTTTTCTGGATGCTGACAAAAAAATATGATAGTCTAAGGAGAACGTTGGTGTAGTTCAGCGCAGGCAAGCATCAGGCATGGGCCGCTGTGCAAAGACCGATCCACAAAGTGTCAGAGTGCAAAAAAAAGATGACGGCTGTGGGATTTGAACCCACGCCCTTTCGGCCCAGAGCCTAAATCTGGCGCCTTAGACCACTCGGCCAATCCGTCTTCTTGTTTATGTGGTAGCTTTTTGTTATAAAGTATAGGGTCCCTAAAGTATACTGTAGAACTTAAAGTCTATGTTGTTTAGAGCTTTGATTTTATTTTTTTTAGAATTACATTGGAGTTTTTTGTATAACCGACACTCATTTTATGGTATACGGACCCTCTTTGAATGACTTGTAAAAATATCACATATTTTTCGAAAATTCATCAGAAATTGACGTTTTTGAAGTTTATTATCCACGTTTTTTGGTCCGAATTGGCCCCGAAACTAAATGTTTCCAAATTCGCAAAGTAATTACTCCATACATTGTAGAGATGTTTGTGAGTAACAGGAGGTACATACGGTATAACAAATAAACACATTTAAAATACATTTGACTATTTTTTAGTCACGTAGGAATCAGGCAAAACCTTCAATATATACTCGAATCTAAATTCATTTAGAATTTTTTGAACAACTGACACTCATTTTATGACATACGGACCCTTTTAGAATGACCTACAAAATATCGCACATTTTTCGAAAAATCATCAGAAACAAAACTTTGAAGGTTATTATCCACGTTTTTCGGCCTGATTTGGTCACCAAATTAAATGTCTTCAAATTTACTCAGTAACTATTCCATACATTCTAGATATGTCCGGGAGTAACATACGGTACGTACGTTATCAAATAAACACATTTAAAAAGATATTCGACTATTTTTTTGATCACGTTAGGATCAGGCGACTTTTAATATACTTATATAAATTGTTTTAGAGTTTTTTTAACATCCGACACTCATTTTATCGCGTACGGGTCCTACTTGAATGACCTGTTAAAATATCACATATTTTTCGAAAAATCATCAGAAACATACGATTTTGAAGGTTATTATCCATACTTTTCAGCTTGATTTGGTCCAGAAATTAAATGTCATCAAATTCGCACGGTAACTACCCCATACATTGTAGAAATGTAGGGGAGTCATAGAAGGTACGTATGGTATCAAACAAACACATTAAAAATACATTCGACTATCTTTCTAGTCACGTTGAAATCAGCGAAAACTTAGATATATGTTCAAATCTAAATTCTTTTAGTTTTCTTTGAACAACCGACGGTAATTATATGACATACGGACGCTACTCGAATGACTTGCAAAATAACTCACATTTTTTGAAAAATCATCTGAAACGAACTGGCGATTTTGAAGGTTATCCACGTTTTTCGACATGATTTTATTCCCATACATTGTAGAGATGTCTGGAAGTAATATAAGGTACATACGGTATCAAATATACACATTTAAAAGATATTTGACTACATTTCCAGTCACTTTATCGGGAGATAACTTAAGTATATATACTCGGATCTAAATTCTTTAAAAATGTTTTAAACAACCGAGACTCAGTTTATGTCACACAGGGCCCACTTGAAAGACAAGCAAAATATCTCACATTTTTCGAAAAATCATCAAAAATAGGTGATTTTTAAGGTTGTATTATCCACGGTTTTTGGTCTGATTTAGCCACGAAATTAGTCACCAAATTCGCACAATAACAAGTCCATACACAATAGAAATGTCCAGGAGTAAAAGAATGAACGTGATAGAGTGGAATCAAAATGTACAAAATTCTCGGATAAAAAACAGACTCGATTAGAAAAAATCTAATCTAGAACATAATCTTAAAAACGTCTTAGTCTGGTGACCACACTGGAAATTTTTAATTTCGATTTCAGTCGGTAGATCAAACCGGTCAATTTTCTTGTCCGGACTAGGTGCACAACACCCTAAATAGCCTTATTGTTGCCAAACCGTATCAAAATAGACTTGTGTCAGACCCAGTCCCAACCCAACACCCAAACCGAAGACTCAAACTTGACCTATTCAATCTCTTACCCCAACTCAATCCATTCTCTTCCTTGCTTATGCGAAGCATTATGAACTAACAACAAGGGCGGAACTAGGGGAGCCTGGGGGGTCCCGGGCCCCCCGACAATTTTTGAAACAAATAAATTTAAACAATTTTCAAAACTTTCAAGTATTATAAAGAAAATAATAACATAAAATATGGATTAATTTATAGAGAAAATAATAGTGTAAAATGTAGGGTAATTTATAAACTTAAAAAATGTCGGAATTTTTTTTGTGCCCACTAGATGAAAAATCCTAGGTCCGCCACTGACTAACTACCTGAGTTTGCTACATTACCGCCGCATGGCAATGTTAACGTATTTCTTGAATTATGGTGGCGTATCATCCGATGATACAAAAAACGTATTTTTCAAATGGGAACCACGTACATTTAGTTTGTTCACAAACACAACATCAAGAATACACGCAACAGAGCAATCCATTAAACAAGCTCACAGAGCCATATAATTTAGGGAAAATAGAAAGAGTGTAGCAAAGCACAATATAGAGGCTTGAGAATCGAGTCTCAGCACTTAATTATTCAAAGCAGGAGGCAGATATAGTAGATAGATAGAGGATCCCAATTTGCAGGGTGTGACGACGAGCAGCAGCCTCCTCAGTCATCATAGTGCCCGCGGTTGTGGTGGTGGTGGTAGTGCTTCTTTTTCTCATCGTCATCAGAATCATTGTCACCCTGCACAAAAGTGACATTGATTTAATGTCCATGTAAATACTTAATACCAAACCCCCTACAATCTATTTCTTCGACATGCAAGAAGGTAACAAAAACAAAGAATGTTTGCTTTCTGTCTCATCATGGATCTGAGTTAGAGAAGCAGAGAAAGAGGCTCAGAGAGTGAAGAGCAAGTAGAGCATACACAAAGAATAAAGGAGTAAAGCGAAAACCTTGAGAAAGAAAAGTAATATATCGAAAGAGTACCCATGACGAAAACCTTATCATACAGCAAAAGTAGTTAGACGGTACAGTAATAGAAGTAAGCAGTTTGAGTTAATGTAAGCAATGAAGTTTGGCACAACCCGGGGAACGATTAGAGATTTCAGCTGAACTAATATCAAAGAATGTCAACACCCAAGATTGAACTAATATCAAAGAATCACATCAAATTCATGGAGCTGTAAATTTCACTTCAATGGGAAGTGTTTGATAATTACAGGAGTCCGGGGTTAGATTGAGAATAGGAACATAAATTTCAAACATTATCTTGTACGAAACCTATATTACTCAAACAATGCAACGCTGCTAAGAGCCTAAGATCATGTGCAAAGGGAATTGGCCGAACCTGTAAAACCCTCGGATCTGAGAGGATACATCATCTACATAGAATCAAGGGGCAAGCAAAGCAAAGATTTCACAAAAACACGAATAGAAATGCAGAAACTAATCCGAAATCTACAACCAGATGACACGACTCAAGAGGAAATGTTCAAATGTTTACCAACGTACGTCTACATGATCTAGTCCACCGATTGCATAGAATAATCGATCAAGGATCACAAACTCAATGACCTTTATGCTCTACACAACTGTTCACGGGAATGTGAAAAGCACTAGTGCCTTAGTTGCAAGGTCGCAATAAATAAAACATGGTGCTGTAACTTCTTAGTTGCAAGATAGAATCGGAAGGAAAAACCGGCCCTTCACTATCTTTTCTCACCCTCCACTTTCCCTGCATCCCCTTCCCTCCTCAAAAGTCCTATCTAAGCCACGTCTCGCAAACACGGGTTATAAAAGTATATTGCTCCCTCCATCTCATTTGCATTTCCAGGTCAACTCACATTCCATTTCTTAATTCAGTTATGCAGCCATGATCAGAATCACAGTAAACAGTTCTAGTGTCCTGATGACTTTCATACATAAGGGATGAAATACCAAACACACAAAACCGAAACTTATAAGAGACGGTCTCTTGATAGTGTTATCGAGTACACCAACAAAATCGCAATAATCAAGAGATATAAACACAATATGCAAAGGAAATCAAGAGTTGAAAAGAAATTGCGATAAATCGAATAGTAAGAGATTGCTTACATATTTGTTACGACCATAACGAGGCTTGCCATCATCATCATCATCAGACTTACGTCCATAAGAAGATCCACCATACCCTGACTGCTTCTCATAACCCGACCCGTATTCGGAGCTGGGTTCATTATACCCAGTGGTTTTCCTCCCATACCCCTGATCAGGCGCCTCATACTCGCTCTCGTTCTTCCTCCCACCATACCCTGATCCATATCCTGAGCTGGGCGGTGCATCATACTCGTTCTTCCTCCCTCCTCCATACCCGGATCCGTACTCCGAACTCGGCGGTGCATCATACTCGTTCTTCCTCCCTCCTCCATACCCGGATCCATATTCAGAGCTAGGCGGGGTCTCATACTCAGATTTCCTCCCTCCATACCCGGATCCATAATCCGATGAAGGAGGGGTCTCATACTCAGACTTCCTCCCTCCATACCCGGATCCGTAATCCGAGGAAGGAGGAGGAGCATCATACTCATTGTGCTTCTTCCTCCCAGGATACCCAGATCCATAATCCAACCCGGACTCATCGACGGGTCCGGATCCGTACACGGTGGGCCTGCCGCCGTACTCAATAGAATCGTCGCCGCCGGGTGGGGTGGGGAGGTGGGGCTGGTAGCCCGGGCCGCCGGGGTTGGCGGGGCGGGGCTTGGGGCGGGAGTAGCTCTTGTACTCGTTGTCGAGGGCGTCGGAGGAGTAGGCGGAGGGCTGGGCGGAGGAGGTGTAGGAAGGGCGGTCGTAATCGAAGTCGTTGTGGGCGCCGGAGGAGGAGGAAGGGTAGCAGATCTCGTCGGAGGGGGAGAGGGGGCGGCCGTAGGTGAGGGCTTGGTCGTAGCCTCCGCCGTATGGGGTGGAGTCGTACTCGTCGAAGTCATCGACGTCGTCGTCTCCGCCGCGGCCTCTTGGGTAGTACGACATCGTCAAGGATGGATGGATGTTTGATTTGGTTGGGGTTTGATTGATTGTTGGAGTATAATGGGTAATAATAAGAGCGAAGGGTGTGTATATATATGGAGGGGAGATGGTCTAATATTGGAGTTGTTTGATTGGGTGGTGACGTGGTGTCTGAATGGTTTGGGTTCGATATTGAAGCATGGATTTTGTGATCTGAATTAGTGGCGACGTGCCGACGTGCCTACGAGTTGCCATGTGCTTCCTTTGTGGCCTCATCTTAAGGTGGAAAAGTCATCGGATAAAATTCGGTTAATCGTGTTGAAACAATATATATTAGAAGTTGTTTGAGTGCGAAATTGGACAAAGTACTTCTTGAAATTAGGGGTGTTTACCGGTTCAAATCCGGATCGGATCGGTTTGACCCGCGGACTGGATCGGTTAATAAAGAAACCCGGACCGAACCGGACCGGACCGGATCCTCTTAAGACCGGATCATACCGTAAAAATACACCAAATTTGATATTTTTTTAAAGTGTGGACCGGACCGGGGACCTGTTACCAACTTTTTTGGGTCCCGGAGACCGGACCGATATGTGCCCCGGTCCGGTCCGGGTCAATTTTTGAACACCCCTACTTGAAATACATAATGATATGTGGTATGAATGTTAGGTTAATTTGAAACATGGTTTGATACGACCCTCGAATAATAACTCGAATTGAAGTGTATTATGCGTGGTTTTCATAGATTCGAGATATGGAACAAAATTGACCAGAAATTTCATGAATAGTACACCGGATTAGTATAAACAACGTCACAACATACGAGGAGCAAAGACTACCTTGTGAGGGTGTTGAAATGATGTCTTACACCACCATCGACCAAAATTCGGTTAATCGTATAAAAGTTAAGCGGCGTACAATACACCTGTTTTTTGGACGTGAAATCAGCCAAGATAAATCCTGTAGCGAGGACATCCATGTGGTATGAATGGTAGGTTAATTCGTTCAATGAATTGCAAGAAGGTATATTCGAATATTCTTCTACATAAATAAGACATGTAAATGTAATTGTAATTTTTAGCCTTTTAATGAGTTACCTTGATACCGTTCTACATTTTCGACTAAAATGATACTACTCCGTAAGTCCGTAGTACTCTCTCATATCCAAACAAAGCTTAACGTTTGCTATAAACTACCATCAAATTAAATCTTTACATTTTTTTTTTTGTAAAAGACTTTACCATGTCCTTTTACCATGTACTTCTCATATTCTTTCATTAATTATACAAAATATCGTTTTTTAAACTCACTTTAATTTAGGTGTGATTGTCTATCGTATACCTATCAAAGATAATTTACTATCATTAACATTTCATAGGGAGTAAAGCAAGGATTAAAACAGGGGTGTTAAATAGTATTTTCTATTGTCATTTTGTTGAAAAGAAATAAAGTTTAAAATTTAATTGAAGCTCACATAAATCACTAGAATTTTGTTCGACATATAAGAATGATATTACATCATATAATGATCCTATAACATAATTAATTAATTATTCCAAGGTCTACAATCATCATCAGCATCCTCATGATTTGTAAAAGCATTATTATTATTAACCTTATAAATCAAGCAAGGGCCAGAGTCACGGATAATCCACCAACACATATCCGAACATATTTTCTCATCCCTACCTTGCCTATAAATCTGGTACCAATGTGAGACGCCATTAAACACGAATTCACAGTTGTACTTGGTAATACCCCATATACTCGCTTTAAACCCGAATTCGTATAACCCTTGATATGGAACGTCTAGGGCCGGAACGTCTGGGCCGCCATGTTTCGACAGGCATCGCATTTGGGCATTCGTCCCTGAGCTCAACATGTTCGTGATCCGTATATGGACTCTATAGGCGTGGATTTGCCTACTTGAGACTGATAAAATAGTTATTACTAGTAATATGAAACTAGTGCAAAAACGTTTCATGTCATGGCTCTTCATGTGTGTTTTTTGGATGGATTGTTTGGGTTTGGTGTTCACTTTTGGAATTATAGATTTGGATGTTACTTCATGTATAATTTATTATGGTGCACCCGAAATTATACGGAGTAATTCATTACCGTTCAATGAATTTAATTACAAAGATGTATAGTATTTGGTATGATTTTCTTCCTTTTATTCTGAAAAATAACGATTAAATGTATTTTACTTGAAAGATGGAATATTCGAATATTCTTCTACCGAGTACATAAGTAGCCGTTTGAGGGTTCATGTATTTATTAGTATTATTTATATGGAATATTCGAATATTCTTCTTCACATATTCATGTTCTTGAAGAAAAATTACCTGAAATTTCACGGATTTTTCATCGGGTCATTAGAAACGATGTAAAAAAATATGAGGTACAACAGAAACTTTTTGAGGGTGACAATATGCCTCAAGCCCTCACACCACCGTTGAACAAAATTTGGATAATCTTGTAAAAGCGACGTACAACTGTTGTTTGGGCATAAAAATTAGGTAGGGTATACACTTGAAGCGCTTACAGACATGTGGTATGAATGTCAGGTTAATTTGAAACTTTGTCCGATACGACCTTTCGAACAACTCGAATTGAAATGTATAAACGATTTTCAGATATTCAATGTCCAAAAAAAATTGCCAAAAGTTTCACGCATTACTCATCGGGTCTATGGAAACTTCGTTAGAAAATATGACTAGCAACAAAGACCATTTAAGGTAGTAGAAATAAAACTATCCCCTCCTTCTGCCCGTGGACGTAGCTAACAGGTTGTTAGTGAACCACGTAAATCTGTCTGTCTCTCGATTTTACGTTCTTATTTGTTTGTCTTTCTCTTCCGTTATAACAAACTGGTATCAGAGCTTCAGGTTAATTTGATCTGTGAGAAAGATGTCTGTGATGAGCTTTAAAATCGAGATATTCAATGGGAGGAATAGTTTTAGTCTGTGGCAGATCAAGATGCGGGCGTTGTTAAAGCAACAGAGATGGTGGGCGTCATTCGTGAAGAAAGACGACACAGTCACCGCTGAGATGGCCGTTCTGGAGGAGAGTACAGTCTGTCTGAGGATATCATCACTGAAATCGGAGGAAGATAGAAGTAGTAGTGGTAGTACTGATAAACAGGTGGAGCAGCAAGTAACTCTTGAGGAGAGTAAAGCAAAGTCTGAAGATCAACCACTACAGTCTGAATCTGAATCTGAGTCTGAACCATCAGTTTCTTCATTACCAGTTCAGAAGCAGCAGAGTTTGGTCCGTGAGCGGTCAATCAAGCTTCGGAACAGGTATGGTCATGAAGATGAAAGGATAGGTCTGTCAGACCCGTGCCTTGGGTGAAAAAAGGCAGGACCCGTGCCTTGGGTGAAAAAAGGCAGGACCCGTGCCTTGGGTTAAAAAGGCAGGACCCGTGCCTTGGGTTAAAAAGGCAGGACCCGTGCCTTGGGTTAAAAAGGCAGGACCGTGCCTTGGGTGAAAAATGCAAGACCCGTGTCTTGGGTGAAAAAGACAGTCGAGATCTCGGGGAAGATCGCCCTTTGTTGGGCAATATCTGAAGCAGAAGGAGGAGAGGAGTTTTATTTCTGGTACATTTGGCATTCGTTGGAGTGCATCTGGTACATCTGTCTGATTGAGGAGATTTCTGGTACATCTGGCATTCGTTGGAGTGCATCTGTCTGATCTGATTGAGAGACAATTCGAGTCAAGGTGGAGATTGTTAGGAAATAAGTGCCTAGCAATTGTCTTTTCGGATCTCGGATTGGTTTCTAACCTGAATCTGTTTAATTAGGAAAGTTTCCTAATTAATATCTGGTTGATTAGAGTTTCCTAATCAATATCTGAGTATCTGACCTAGGTTTCCTTATTGTATAGGGTTTCCTAATCTGTTTAGGGTTTCTGTTTAGGTTGGGAGTAGTATATAAACTCTCATACCTCTACCCTAAGAATTATGATATCAGTCTGAAATCTGTAACCTCTCCTCAAATTAATAAAACTATCCCCTCCTTCTGCCCGTGGACGTAGCTAACAGGTTGTTAGTGAACCACGTAAATCTGTCTGTCTCTCGATTTTACGTTCTTATTTGTTTGTCTTTCTCTTCCGTTATAACAGTTGACCAAAAACCCATTAATCGTATAAATGCTACATATAGCTGTTGTATGAGCATGAAATCATGCAGCAGAGTACGTATTTGACTTGTTTTGACGTTAGGATGGATATGTCCGTCATAAGGAAGATCAACTGGAAAACGGATTGGCATAATTAGGGAAATTTTGAGTAATCTTTTTTTTATCCTCATAGTTGTAATTACGGAGTGGTATTATATTTCCAAAAGTGTTTAGGAAAACCTTCTTGAATGTGTTTAGGAAAGATTTGTATTCTAATTAATCTTAGAATAGGAATAGAAATACTTCTTGCTAAATTTGTTAGTCTACTATATAAACAACTCTTGTATTCATCCATCAATACTTCAATACACACCAAACAAAAAGCTCTCGTTTAGTTTCTACACCTCTAAACAAAAAATTCAAAGAAGCATCCAACAATCTTTAGAAGAATGGCGGAAACAACAGCAGCAAAGAAGCTTCTGTTAAGATCATCAGACGGGGAGGAATTCGAGGTGGAGGAGGTTGTGGGGTTGGAATCTCAAACAATCAAACACATGATTGAAGACGACTGTGCGGATAACGCAATCCCACTTCCTAATGTTACCAGCAACATCCTGTCCAAGGTTATCGAGTACTGTAAGAAGCATGTTGAGGCTGCTGCTGATGCTGATGCTGATGCAACGGGTGAGGAGATTAAGAAATGGGATGCTGAGTTTGTTGATGTTGATCAAGATACCCTGTTTGATCTCATCTTGGCTGCCAATTATCTCAACATCGAGAAGCTCTTGGACTTGACCTGCCAGACAGTGGTGGACATGATCAAAGGAAAGACACCGGAAGAAATCAGGAAGACATTCAACATCAAGAACGACTTCACACCTGAGGAAGAAGAAGAGATTCGAAAGGAGAACCAGTGGGCCTTTGAATGATCGCATTGCTATGCCGGCCTGTTCATATCATCATCGTCACTGATTTAGTGTAGTAGTAGTGCATTGTTATTCTCTTATTGAGAGTACCCTTTCTTTTATGTACGTTAGTTGCAACAATTTCGTTATGAAATCGACATTATTTGAATATGAATGGCTTGCTAAATTTGTTACATAAGCAACTCTGATCTTATGTTCATTGATCAATAACACACAAAAACTATCGAACCATTCTTTTCTTTACATCGAAAGGAGGGACTAGAAGTCCCCAGGCCATATCATCGAAAGCAGATGCAAATATTCATTAATCGTTCTTCGCTCAGTTAGGGAAGAATCCCCATATCAATTATTCAGATTCCAGAGCTTCATGTAAGCTACGGATTGGAGTTAGAGTACATGAAGCTGTGAAAATTTGATTTGGGGATTTACAGCAGGCTGCAGGCATATATGTATAATGTATGTAATCACCTTCTGTCAGCTCATTCCTTGTCACCCTATTTAGAAGAATCAGATCCCCTTCTATTTATATGTGACAACAGTACTATTTATCGTCCACACATTTTAACGTAACTAACAGACGCAATTTTCGTAGTTGCCTTGTTTCTTCTGTGTTCTCAGCCAAATTAAAGCACATGGAGAAACTTCGCTTATGTTGTTTGTCGCAGTCGCCTTGTTTCTTCTGTGTTCTCCTGCCAAATCACATGATGAAGAAACATCACTTATGTTGTTTGCCGTACCTGCGCTGTTTCTTCTGTGTTCTCACTTTCAGCCAAAGCACATGAAGAAACCTCACTTACGCTGTTTGTCGTAGTCGCCTTGTTTCTTCTGTACGTGTTCTGAGCCAAAGCACATGAAGAAACCTCACTGGTGTTGGTTGTTGTACTTGCTGTAGCTTGTTTCTACTGTGGTCTCGACTCTCGATCAGCCAAATTAAAGCACATGTTGAAATAGGCTCACTTCTATTGTTTGTGGTAGTTGCCTTGTTTCTTAGTGTAGTACAAGAGTACAATTTGTCTTGTGAATTATTTTGGATACATTTGGAAGGAGAATTTAACTTCACACTAGAGACGCATCAATGCTCACTTGAGTAAAATAAGCTATATGTGGGGGTTAAAATATTTTATTTTTTTTGACATGCATAATCTTGATCAAGTATGTACGGAGTATTAAATAATTGGATGAATTATTTGACAAATTACTCTAAGAATAGATTATGGAATAGATAAATTGTCAGGCATAATTATTTGATATCTAAAAGTTGGGATGATTAATGAATGAATAATTTGTATATTTTGTTTGAACGATTATGTTTGTCACTATTTCGTGGTGTGACAACATGTGGGGAAGTCATTCAACTTATTTGATAAAATTATTCATGAATCAATTTTTGAGTTGATATCTTATAATTTGTGAAAAAGTATGTATATCTCTAATTGTGGGGGAAAGTGATGATCGATAACATGTTTTATACATGAATAATTGAACCAAATGTAAGAGTTTTAATTTGTTGACTAAGTCAATAAATAAATGGACCAATAATGGTTGTGTAAGGTCCATTTATTTATGTTATACATTTGGCTTACACCACACTATATGAGATTATGATGATTGATTTTATGTGAGTAAAGGATATATATTTTAATTTGTGGATTTGCAAAAAGAAAATATAAGTGAAACAATCATCCAGATCGTTGTTCTCCAATATAAGAATGATGGTGTATACATGGTGCAATATTGAGAATTGCAACATGTTGGATATTTATAAAGATGTTGGATCACAAGGTGAGATGCACAATGATCATGAGTAAAGTTTCATCTTTATAATAATTTTATTATAAGTCTATTGAGAAGACTGTTATAATTTTATGTATTATGTATGTGTATTATTTTGCTCTTTTAACCTTACCGGAGTAATGCATGGTGATTGTGAGCTTAATATTTGTTGAATAATTGTGGGGGCATCAATTGCTATGCAATGTTTGAGGCTGATTTCAGCTTCATATTGCTAAAAATGATGTGTAGTGAATTACACACATGTATTATGCAGATTTGAGGGAGTTGAAATCATCAAATATAATTTGGTGTATTTGAAAGGTTGAGCATATAGCTCTTAATGGTCTTATAGCCCAAATTTGGGTGGTCCTTTTGAGACGGACTTGATGAGATCACCGTAATGATAGAGGTTGAGCATATAGCTCTTAATGATCTTATAGCCCAAATTTGGGTGGTCCTTGTGAGACGGACTTGATGAGATCACCGTAATGATAGAGGTTGAGATATTTCTCTTAATGAATCTATATCCCTATGTTTGGGTGGTCCTGTTGTGAAGGACTTGATGGATTCACCGTAGTATTGAGAGGTTGAGCTTTAGAGCTCTTAATGATTCTATAGCTCATAAGTGAGTGGGTTATGTGGAGATATCCTTGATAGAATCACCTAAGTGGGTGTGAAGGGTTGACCTCCTTCTATGAGAGATTGAGTTATCTTTCTAGAGCACTCATCAAAATCCCAAGGTTCATTTGGCCATAAATTTGTTGAATCGTATTGCGGAACTCGTGTGGAACTTAAGGTATGATATGTGTTGTGAGGGTAATTCGACCGAAGTTCAATAAGGAATTCAAATCGAAAGATATTCTCTTGTTGTAAGTAAGTTGTTGACTCATTTTACTAATACGTTAATTCAAATCGAAAGATATTAACATCTAAGTGTCAACCTTTTCATATGCTCATAATTTTTGTTATTGGTTGTCATTTGCATTAGTGGGGGATTGTTAGAAATAATGCAAAGACAATAGATTGATCATTGTTGCATTGTAAGGGTATCTCGCATTAAGTAGCACATTGACACCAATATTCATGATGGTTATGAATATCATTATCTTTATAGTAATGACAATTCATTACCATCATGAATAGCCTTGGATACCCTTTGATATTAGTCTCATACTCTCATGTAGTCTTATAGTATAAGGTGATATAAGAGAATGGGAATGGGCAAGAGACATACATCAAATACTTCCTCATCCAAATATCTTGATAAATTCTGAGTATATCATCGAGTTCCAACTCCTAATGGTTGAGTACACAATCTTTTAGGAGTGTTGTGTGACCTTGGGGGACGACGCCCATTCCGATTTGTACCGTAGTCGGGGCGATTTCGTTTCTCATTCAGTGACCTTCATACCACGACACAACAACGTGTATTTACTAGTTATATATCGCCCCTATAGTGACCCTATATTTCCAACACAATTAAGGTCTTGTGATGAATCGAGCTGATGTTAGTTACTCTAATTTGAAATCCCCACTTCGGATCCTACAGAGTACTGATATGGCATTTATCGGAGCAATTGGGTTTGATGGCGAGCTTATTCATACAGTAAACGTCTACAGTTTTGATACTTTTCATACAGTAAGAGTAGTTAATTGTGCAACAGTATTTGAAGGTTATTAACTGTGTCATTACCGTTAAAAATAGAGATGGTTAGTTCTTCCTGGTGTCTCATAATTTTTGGTGTCAAGGATGTAGTTGGCTCTAATTCATCACTTAATTGCAGGTTTCAGAAATTGAAAGAGGGTCGTCGGCTATGATATACATACCAGGATCATAATGTAGTAATCCTCTGATGTACCTAGTACTAGGATCACATATATGTAATATCAAATCTTGAAGAAATCTGTAGGTCACCTGGCCTATATTTACTGCAGTACTGGAATGTACAAATTGAAATGACGTAGGTGGAATATGTCTCGAATGCGCATTTTGCATATCTTACAACAATTTGAAATTATTTTGTCTGACGATGAATTGGGTGTGGGGGAAAAATATGTGTTATGTGTGTATTATGTGAGAGACAAGAGATAGATTAATCGCGGTGACACCATCTCATTTACCGTATTTTACAAATTACCATCATATATATTCGTTTTTACAAATTACCACCATTACTTCAACGTATAATTACAAAGCACCACCGTATTTATATCCCGACTCTCGTTTATCTAATTTCTCGACAAACTAAGTAAACATTTATATAAACTACCTAAACTACCCTCGATTAAACAACATAATTACAAAGCAAACCGTACTCATTCAAAATTTCACCCTAAAATTACAAAACCAATTTAATTGATGAACATTCAACCTAATCCCAAATTGACTTAAATCAAGTATGAAATATCCAACCTAATTGATGAACATTCAACCTAATTTGAGGACAAATTCATCGACAAATTTAGCCAGACTAAGTTGAGCGTGCACCAGAGGTGCAGCCGGAATCCTTAAACCGGGTTCGACAATGGCGGAGGAGGTTTTGGCGTGTGACTCGTCAGAGCAAGGAGCCGTTGACGGTCATGGAGATGAGCTCTTCAGCCCTAAGAAGAAGAAGGTCGAGGGTGCGGCGGTCTTGACGATGGTCGTCAGATTTGGTTGTCGGATTTACAATCGAGTACAACAAGGTTCTTACCTAACTACTATGGAGTAGAAAATCGCATATACAGTTACATTTGTAAGAAATTGGGTTGAATGTTAATCCTCCTTTAGTGTTTTGATTTGAGAATAAATGCAATCCCCCATCAATGATTATACAAAACTAGGGTTTGTGATTTTTTTTGGAATTTTGATTGTCCGATAATTGTTTGTTCTTAGTTGGTAAGAATGAATTCTTATTTTGTTTGTTTAATGTAGGGTAGTTTAGGTAGTTTATATAAATGTTTACTTAGTTTGTCGAAATAAGATAAATGAGAGTCGAGACATAAATACGGTGGTGTTTTGTAATTATACGTTGAAGTAATGGTGGTAATTTGTAAAAACGAATATACATGGTGGTAATTTGTAAAATACGGTAAATACGTGGTGATTTTTTTGTAATTTTTCCTTATTCTTAAATTAAAGGTTTGATGGCTTCATCAATAACTATATTTTTTGTAAAAAACAATGCACAACGTAACGATTCATGGGGGACATATAATAATAATAATGACGATGATGATGATGAGGCAGGGCGGGAGCAGGAATGAAATGAGTGAATAAATCAGGCGATATAGTACATGGGATCAGGCAATTTGAAGGTTCTTTCGCCAGGGTGAGCTCCCAATAAATCACTCCATTGATCTCCAATATTCCCGATTATCCTGTAACCCTTCCTCTCCAACCTTGCCCTATGCTTTGATTTGTACTCCACCGATTTCATTTCGGATTCTCCCGGTTTCCTATCAACCACCCAACACACAATTACTCGTAAAACACATGCACGGTTTTACACGTTAACATATATATTCGATGATTAATAAATCTCATAATAATAATAATAATAATATCAAATATTTTCTCAATCAAAAATGAAAAAATAAAGCATTATTAAATACGGTGTATTCCATATTTATTATGATCCTTATCCAATACGTGATCCACATAATCCAACTTGTATTCACTTAATATATTTTGATGGAGTCGAAGTCTTGACCCATCCAACCCACTTGAAAGATCCATTACCCTTAGGTAGTATGAATAAGATTTCGTGCAAATTTTGACCAATGTAGTTTTTTTGGGCTAATTGGTCAAGTAATGCAAGATTCACCACCACTTAATCCAAGTCAAATTCGTGCCCTTACCTTTTCTTTTTTTAGCAAAATATGCCGCCCAAAAAGTAGTACGGACCACACAAAATGGGTTATGACTATTGACTAATGAGATTACTCTCTTCACTAAAAAGAATAAAAGAAAGTTTTTTTAAATGTTTCTCGGACTCGTGTGTATTTAAATAAATAGATAAAGAGTTATCTTGGTTTAACCAGTTTATTTACGTCAATTAATAAGTAGTTATTCTAATTTAATTAAAGGTTTCGAGTTCAGTTCTTGGAGCGTGATAATGATAAAAATTACTCCCTCCTTCCACTAAGATTTTTCCACTTTTTTACCACTTTAAAACTTTCCTTATTCATCAAATATACTCTATTTCTATTAGGTAGCGTTTGGCAACCAACATTTCATTTCAAATCGTCATTGTCAAATTAGAAAAGTTAAATGATAGAATTTTACAATGACATGCGTTAAAGGTGTCATTTGGAAATGACCATTTTTGTGAGAGACTTGGATTTGGTTGGATTTGACAAAATCCAAATTCACAAATTCACTTTGTTTCCCAAACAAAGTATTTGTATCTAATTCAAATTTCAAAATAAAATCCGTGTTCCCAAACGGACCATTAGTTACTTTTTGTAATTTGACTAGCTAAAGTCTAAATCCCACCCAACAATTATCACATTTCATTATTGATCCATTTAGAAGTGGGAAAAATATTATGGGGGAAAGGGAGTACTCCGTGCTCTATATGAAAAAGATCTATATAGTCTTGTTTGTTCAGTATGAATTAAATTTCATGATGTAGACAATATACCAAAAGAAATGCTTGCTGAGATATGTTAGCGCGTCTTTACTCTTGACCTTAGTTAAATGTAAAAAAATCACTTGGAGTACTATACTCGTAATAGATTATCTAACTAGAGTATTATTTTTTGCAGTGGACCAAGTTAACAAAGGTGACACCAAAAATGAAATATTGGCACGGAGTAACTATCATGATGACATAATTGAAAGAAAAAAAAAGACATTATCTGAAACATACAAAATTATTACTCCATATTATGGATGATGATACGGTACCATTTCTGTGCACGTCTAGGCCCTTATTAATGAGATCTCTTGCATTTACTCATTATTACTAAGGGAAGACCTCAAAATTTTATTATTAGTGCTCAAATTGATTTTGAAACGATATTTTATTATTATTCATTTTCTTTGTTTGCTTTTATTTTATTTTGTTTTATTTGTTATGAGGATGACGACTTGACGACCTCAGATTCTGATTCAAGATAACCGACCCTAAAATCTTATGGGACTAAGGCTGTGATGTTGTTGAAGGCTTCAATAATTAGAGATGCATGTGAGAGGTTGACGTTGAGATTGGACACCACCCAGCATCGCTAATTCACTCATTTTCCTAGCTTAAAAAGATGGAAAAAAAAGGTTAGGAATGGAATGCGAGGTATGAAGTTACCTGAATATCATGGTGAGCCATTTGCGATAGCCAATGTTCTTCATGTTGCGTATCTTGGGGTCTCTGAATTCTTCATGAGCTCCTGTTAAGAATACAACTTTGACACCAACTTGTAGCAATCTCTTGTACAACTCAAGCACCGGCTTTATTGCTGGTGCTCTTGCTTCCCCCTGCCACTCGTTGAATTTCGTCGCATTGTACGGGAACGCCCTTCATCATCAACAATCATCATATCATGATTATCGCTCACACAAATCAACGACTTAAATACTAAAACCGAAACATGTACATACATCTATGATCACGGATTCACGCGTATAAAAAAAAAAGGATTCTTAGCTTGTATGTTCAATTCTTACCTGACCTGCCATATATAGAGTGTTTTCATTTTGGATTAAAAACATAGTTATTTAATGTGATGAAGATATGAAGTAGGAGCAAGAAAGTAAGGAAACATTATTATTGTTATTATTATGATCGATCGTCTTACCCAAATCCAACATCAGGCATAGCATAGTACGGCAAATTAGAGAGGGAAGTCTCATCAATGTCAAACACCCAAACATCTTTACCCTTGCTAATATTGAGACTATTCACGTAGTTAATAGCAGAAGTGGCCACAATCGTACAATCATCTCTATACTGAGCCCCCAACATGTAATGACCAACATAATTCTCGCACTCCGTTGGGATCGTCTTCCAATCCTTGACATTGTTTGTTTCGACAGCAAATTGCCAACTTAAACAATTTAAGCCTTGGGTTGGGTGACCTCCTAGACCCAAATGGGGTCTAAGCGGGTGAATGGTGGTCGGACGATGCTCATCACCATGGACTCCTTCGATCGAGAAATGAGAAGTTGACACGAGTCGAAGTAGGGTGAGAAAGAAGCCTTGAGTGATGAGGCTCATATTAATTATACTCCCTATTATTGGGTGAATGGTAGTGAAGTTGTGTACTCTATTGATTACCAATAGTGTGGTGTGGAGTTTTATAGGGTAGGAAGAGGCATGGTGATGGGTGATTGGTGAAGGCTCCTCCCTCTGTTCAAGTCGAATCTTTATTTTATTTCTTTTTAGGACGTTCAAGTCCAATTTACTCATTTACATTGTAGTCATTGTTTTAATATTAAACAGATATTTTAAACCTTACATATTTACATAAATGTACTTATCTACTGTACATTCAATATTAAACAAATATTCCGTGCTTAACTTTTTAGTTATTTGTACTTTTGATAATAAACCATCGATTTTTTAAAAATTATACAAAAAGTAAAAGGAAATGTTGCTAAATAAACTGTTTCGTGTTATTGAATTCGTTATTCAAACCATTACAATAACACCATATTTATAGGATTACGAAGATATCTCAGTATCTTCTCATATGGTAGATAATATAACATATTCTCTAATTTTCGATATTATTCTGATTATGATATATTACAATATACCGCAATCTTCCTAACATTTTATTTCTAATTTTTACTATCTCTATCGTGATACCGGAAGTAATAGTATATAGATTTGGTGATTATGTGAAACGTGAATTTATGTGAAAGTTGTCTTTTATGGAGATATTTGTCAGCATTATTGTATGGCAATGTTAGGACCGATCGATGTGGGGTTAAGGCATACGTAAAAAGGCAATGAATCACCCAACCACACGAATATAATTGTACACATGTGTACAATATGTCCCCAAAAATAACTCAGCTATGGGACAACGTAAGTATGTAACGGAGAAAAAGTGACCAATAATAGTAACGGGGATATATAGAATAATTTGGAGGCGACGGAGAATTGTTTGAGTAAAAAACAGATTGTAGAGAAAGTGGGAATTTGAATGCAAACAAGCGTACAACTAAGCAAGCAAGTTAAAGCGTTCCTAATTTTGTACCGTGCATGGGAACTTTCTTTATGAGGTGGGGCTCGGGATTTATTTAGTTTTAGGGCTCGCTTAAGATTAAGGTAATTATTTCGGGAGTAATAGAACAAAAATGAATTAGAAAATGACGGAAAGTAATAATATTAAACGGAAATGGAGAAAATTAAGGAAATCTAGCTTATTTGGGAGAATTATTACTCCCCTCTTCCCCAAGTAATGCATTATCCCCTATGGGATAATTATTCTCCCCTCATATCTTTTTTACCTCATAAAATGTCACAACCAAGCAACAAGCTCATCCATTTTTATATTAGCTCATTTTTGCTCTATTACTCCCGGAATAATTACTTTCATCCCAAGCGAGCTCTTAGATTAGATTAAGAAGTTAATGGCTTTTACATACATGACTACAAGCCTAAAACTGATCAATAAGTAACCACTAATCTATCTATCTATATAATAAAATAAAAAGTCATCCCTTTGAGTTACCCTCATATGCTAACACACCTAGACATGCGACACGTGGCAACCCTAGACATGCGACACGTGGCAACCTCATACCCTTGTTAAGTTAATTGTATTAGTTAATCTAATTGTATTAGTTAACCCCAAATAAATTCCACCAAATAAAGTTATGCTCCAGTAAGTGTATTAATTTCAGGGAGAGATGAATGGTCCGGCGGTTACGATGGAATCCGAGGCTCAAAATCAATTTCGGCCTATTTATACTTTCCGGGTTCATACAATCGACAAGAACAAACCTTCATTTGCCTTCCTCTTTTCGTTCCTCTGTAGTGTCACCATCGATTTGGTATAGACGCCGGTTCCGATCGCATCATTCTTCATCGGTAAGTTTTATGCTACTCGGTTATTGTTTCTAGCGGTCATGTTTAGACTACTCGGTTCTTTATAGTGTATGTTGTTCGGTTCTTGCAAACTGAATTATTAAGAAAGTGGTTAAATTATTTATACAGCTATCACATTGCATTCATGTCGATCATTTAGGCCATCCCTGTTTCGAGCAAAGATGACAGTAGATTTGTCTTACACTATAATTTGCGACAGTAATGAACTAATTAGCAAGCAAGGATTGATAGATAGATCAACGTCAAACTAACCTCAGTAGAAGTCCACACGGATGTCGACTGGAAATACCAATCATGTCCGACATGCAAGACTGGCGTTCGAGAAGATAACACATGCGCTAATTGTAGCCAGACGATTCCCTACCCAACCCAAAGGTAACAACTAATTAAACTACAACTTGCATGAAACGAAAACATGTAAAAATAATCATTTGCAAATATAGACTAATGACGACGATAAAGACGGAGACACATATGCGCCTTTGGTTATTTTCCACAAGGAGGCAGAGAAGGTCATAGGGAAGTCAATAACTCAGTTGTTAAACTTATATGAGAAGGTAACGACCTAAAAATTCGTATCAATAATATTAGACTCGATATTAAGGGGACCAAATTATGTAACTCACCTGCTATGGAATGGTATTTGACATCCTACAGCAATGTGTTGGGAAGTCATACACCTTCAAAGTAAAGATAGAGATAAATAAATTTGAGACTGAAATAAAATAAAAAAGTAAATAAATCAATAAGGCGAGCGAGTAAGAAGCGAAGCCTAAGAACTAGGGGTCGTTTGGTTGGGGTGTCAGGAAAGGGTAAGGGAAACATGCAAATCGATTCCCTTTGTGGATGTTTGTTTGGGCTAATTAATGATTCTCTTTTCCCTATTTACCCTGTTAAAAACCCTCAAATCTCTCTACAATGAAAACCCCATCCCCAAGGGTTTATAATTCCCTTTACCTCCCATTACCCATCTCTTCACCTCCCTTTATATATTCATTGTTCGAGTTACTGCTTGACCAAAAAAAAAAATTCATCCATCGTTCAAGTCCAAAATCGTCGCTCACCTCGAAATCCGGCACCGACACCGACACCGAAATCCGGCACCGGCACCATCGTTCATGGCTAATAAATGTTTTTTTTTTGGGTTAATTATTATAGTGTCATTGAAAATTGATAAGATCATGGTGTTTTTAAAAAAAATTATAAAAAATTAAATTTGATAATACATGTGAAAAATAATTATGAAAAAACAATGTTAGCAAATATAATAAAGAGAACCTATTAAAAAATATAAATGATTCCTAGCTTGCTAACCAAACAACCCCAAAAGAAATCAAGGTATTCTTCCTTACCCTATTCAAACCAAACAATAATTAAATGGAGGGTAATCTCTTTCCTTTCCCTTTGTTTCTCTTTCCTAATTTCATTCATTTTCCCTTATGCGAACCAAACAGCCCCTAATAATGTGGAGGGTCTAGGCGTGTGAAGCATGGGACTATGTATGTGATGTGGGTAAAAGACGGAGCAATTATTTTCGAATACCGTTGGGACTTGATTTTTGGAGTGCACACAGCATGTATTGATTTGAATACCGTTGGGACTTGATTTGATACTCTAATACCACGTGAAAATCAATGTTACATCATTGATGAAGCTCGACATGAGCATGAGGATGAACGAGAAAAACACATGCATAGAGAAACAGAAAAAAAAGCTAAATAAAATGTTGATGATTGTATTGATTAAATGATAATTACAATATTATGGGGTATATATACATGAATGACTTGTTTACAATCATAACAATCTCATAACAAACTTTTTTTTTAGAATTTATCACTAATTATCCCCTTTTATGTTACCCATTTTTCAAATTACCCAAAAAATGGTTTCCGTTAAAATTACCCCCGTGAAGTTGTAAAAAAATTAGATTTTGCCCCCAGGTGTCCTTTTCTCCTCTTTCCGGTGAGTTATGCGCTTTTTCTTCCCATTTTGCCCCTCCCCTCACTAACACCATCTCTCCTCTCCTTAACCCTCTTTCACTCACTCAAACACACTCAACCCTACCAAAACCCCCAAATTCCCCCAATTTCAAGAACCCTAACCCTAATTCCCAAAATCAACGCAAAATCGATCACAACGACCAATTTGCAGTCAATCGATCTATTTCTCAAGATAATTTCTCTTCCTTCCTCTTCCCATTTTCGACTCTTCTCTTTTCGCGGTTAGGGTTTTTGAAATCGAAATTACCAAGTCAAGGTGAAGTTGACCCTGACCCTCGTTAGTCGTCATCTACATCAGCCCGAACTCCTTTCTTTCCTCCCAGAAATCGAGCTTTTCATCACCATTTATTTTCAGTCTCATTTTTCGTTTTCTAATCGTGTTGCACTGTTCTTAAATTAAGCTCAAGTATGTATTGTTCCACAATAAATCGAACTTTGAATAAATCTTCTCATTATGACCTACACTTTCTCACTCTCCTCTTCCCCCATCCCCTTACCACCTTCCGGCTTTGCACCAACGCACACCGAACAAATAGCCTCAGTCTGAAAGGTTCATACACTCCAAGAAAAAAAAAAGGTTTTTCTAATTAAATCCCCGACTAGCTATCTGCCTGTCTCCATAAATCCTCCTTTCTTGGATAAATCCTAAAAATCACTTCTTTGCTGATTAAATTAAATTAATGAAATCAAGTAGTGGTATTTAAATTAAATAAAATAATTTGAAATCAGGATGTATAGGAGGAGATGAAGGGTTTTATGTGATTATAGGAGGAGATGAAGATGACGAAAATGAAGAGAATGGATTTTAAATACAGTAAAAATTGAGGGGAAATTAAATGGAGGAATTTCGGGAATGAAATTGACTGCAAATTGGTCGTCGTGATCGATTTTGCGTCGATTTTGGGAATTAGGGTTAGGGTTCTTGAAATTGGGGGAATTTGGGGGTTTTGGTAGGGTTGAGTGTGTTTGAGTGAGTGAAAGAGGGTTAAGGAGAGGAGAGAGGGTGTTAGTGAGGGGAGGGGCAAAATGGGAAGAAAAAACGCATAACTCACCGGAAAGAGTAGAAAAGGACACCTGGGGGCAAAATCTAATTTTTTTACAACTTCACGGGGGTAATTTTAACGGAAATCATTTTTTGGGGTAATTTGAAAAATGGGTACATAAAAGGGGTAATTAGTGATAAACTCTTTTTTTTAACAAACTTCAACAACCTCAAGGTGGTCGTTGTGTAGTTATGTTACCACCTAAAAAATAAACTGAAAATTCATATGGTGCTCTGTAACTGTCACTGGGCTTGGCAGTTTGCGCACGATATCTATTTTTTTGTAGATTGGTACGGTGCACATGGTACTATTTGAGATTTGATTTTCGTTAAAAAAAAAATGAATATAATTGTGCATAGCTTACGAAAGTCTCTAATCGAAATTGATCGAAAGTTTTTTCACATTGACCGTTAAGTTATAGATCTTGATGAGAATCGAAGATGTCTTACATTAACGGTTAAGACTAGATATCTTAGATAATAGATCTCAAATTCAAATCACATTTCATCAATATTATAATACGACTAAATACATACTGTTTTCATTAAACAAAAAAAAATAGATATTGATGATAAAATATGCACGTAGTCATGTAGACCAAGGAAAATTGTGGTCTAGAGATTGTGTTTATATTTTCGATGAAATGGGTTTTATCCGTGAGCTGGATTCAGATCTGGTCCAACATTTTGTATCATAAGGCCATGATAAATTAAAGCCCAAAAAGAACAAGTGATGCATCCCCATTTTCCGTGTCAGTAATCAGTATGGGTGTAAACTATAACCAAATCAAACATGATTGGCCTAATAACGTACGGTGTTCACGCCCCATTGCATCAGTTTAGGTTATTTCAGACTTATTTTTAACATATTTTTGTTCAGTTTAATTTAATAATTTAGTTTGGTTGAACCAAAATGAGAGGAAAATTCTACATTTTTTTTCATGTGAATATTTATTAAATTAAAAATGTAATTGTGTTTCTCACGTTAAAAACAACACAACATGAATCCATTTGGGAGTACACGAAGACTGGGTGTCTGGGTATAAATATATAATATACGTATTCGAATCCGCAAATGACGTAGATATACAGATACTACTACTCCAATAGACAAGTACGAGTACTCCGTAATAGGAAAAGTACTAGCTAACTGATGGTCGTTACCATTTTGATTTTGTAAGAGGCCCAAAAGTAAGAGTGATCCAAAGAAACAAACCCACTACTCTAGGAAAGCAGTAATGCACAATAGAGTTGCAGGACCACACCAAAAATAATGTGAGTGACAAGAATGAAGGCTGTGGAGTGACAGACAGTCCTTCATTCTTGTCCTTTTCCTGAATCTTTTCTAGGGTAGAGAGGGTAGCCTTTGTATATATACCTTGAGGCTTGTAATTGGAGGATATACAGTAATTTATGAAGTAAAAGAAACCTGATATGCAGCCGCAAAAGGTCTGACATATCATCACCAAAAATTATCTTTCTTTACTGTTTCATTGGCTCATTCAGTACATACATCAGTCAGGATTTGCAAAAGTTACAGATTTTAAGTGGATTACTCCGTATAAATCAGTCAGAGTGCTCACAACCTTAAGATCTCACCTGAGTTATCTGGTGCTGAGAACTATCCAATGTGGAAGAGGCAGATGGAGCTGGTCTTATCCGCAAAAAGGAGACTTGGGTATGTCACTGGGCAGACAACCAAACCTACCACTGATGAGACCAAGATTGAGACATGGGAAGTAAATAACAATCTTGTCATATCTTGGATCATGCAAAATGTCAGTGAAAGGATCAAACTTGTGGTCATGTACACAGAGACAGCCAAAGACATATGGGATACTCTGCAAAAAAGGTACACCGTTGCCAATGGAGCCAGGAAATTCAAGCTCAACAGAGATTCCTATGAAATAAGCCAAGATTCAAGACCCATGGAAGAGTACTACACTCAACTTCAGATTGTATGGGATGAGTTGGAAAATCTCAACAACTATCCTACAATCACTAAAGTAACAGCAGAGATGAAAACCTACCTTGAGGCCGTGGAGAAGCAGGCTGAGGAAAGGAGGTTATTTCAGTTTCTGAATGGGCTTGATACTGGATATGCTACTCTCAGAAGCAATATCTTGCTCATGACACCGCTCCCCTCTGTGGATACAGCTGTGTCCCTCTTACTTCAGGAGGAGGCTCAAAACAAAAACTCAACAAGAGAGAAAAATACAGAATCATCTGCTCTCATGGGTAAGGGGGAGCCTACTAGGGAGGATTGTGTGCACTGTGGAAGAAATAACCACAAATCAGAATGGTGTTGGGTGGTAAGAGGTTATCCACCTGGACACCCCAACCATAAGAAAACCAACAACAACAACAACAACAAAAACAACAACAAGGCTAAAGGTAAAGGAAATCAGTCTCAAAGGAAGAATCCTGTTAACAACTACAATTACCAACAGAACAAGGGAGAAGCTAATCCTGGTAATGGAAAAGGAGGAAAGAAAACGGCTGCCCATGTACAACAAGACTCTGAACTTGCTGCAGCCATCAACAATGCCGCACAACAGTTGGAGAATCTCTTGAAAATGGTCCCTGGTGGGAGTGGAAACAACAATACAGGAGGAGATACAGATGAAGAGCTTGAATGCAATTTTGCAGGTATGATTCAAAGCAATCATTCCTGTATTTCTAAACATCATTGGGTCATAGATTCAGGAGCGTCAGATCACATGATAGCTCATGAATCTCTGTTAACCAATGTAAAAAGGTTGAGCAAGTCAGTGAAGATAAACCTTCCTAATGGAGGAGTTGCTGTTGTTACAAAGAAAGGAGATGTGACACTTTCTGATAATTTGATTCTGAAAAATGTCTTGTATGTGCCTGATTTTAGGCAGAATCTCTTGTCTGTCCATAAGCTAATTAAGGACAACAAGTGCACAGTTACCTTCTATGAATCACACTGTTCTGTGCAGGAATGTTCTAAGGGAGAGATCAGAGTCATAGGAAGGGCAGACTGTGGATTATACTACTTCAAAAACATCACAGAAAATGGGCACACACCAAAGGGCTCCACTAGTAAAGAATCAAGTTATATATATAATAGCTTCTCTATTAAAAATGCATGTAAAGACAATTCTATGTCTGGTTTAAACAGTTGTAATGACATTTCCTCTATGAATGCAAAAAGAAATGACTCTTCCTCTTATTTGATTTGGCATCATAGATTAGGACATGCTCCTTTCTCAAAACTTAAATATCTCTCATCTTTAAAATTGAGCCCTAATAAGTCTCACAGTCATGAATGCCTTATCTGTCCCATGGCTAAACATACTAAGTCACCTTACACTTTGAGTAAATCTACAGTCTCCCAACCCTTTGACCTCATACATATAGATATATGGGGGCCATATAAAGAAGCGTACAAAGGCAAGTTCAAATATTTCTTGACTATTGTGGATGAAAAGTCTAGAGGGACATGGGTGTATTTAATTGGACAGAAATCTGAGGCCTTTGAGATCATTAATATGTTCTATGAGTATGTTCTAACTCAGTTTGGGCATAAAATTAAGGTCTTGAGGTCAGATAATGCTCTTGAATTTGATGACAGAAAATGCAAGGCTCTATTTACTGAAAAGGGAATGGTGCATCAAACTAGTATTGCTGATAGACCACAGCAGAATGGTGTGGTTGAGAGAAAACACCGACATCTACTTGAGATAAGTAGAGCCCTTAGACTCAAAGCTGGTCTTCCTTTGAGGTATTGGGGGGATTGTGTTATGACTGCAGCACACATCATCAATAGACTTCCTTCCTCTGTTATTAATAACAAGACTCCATATGAAGTCATTTATGGAAGAAAGCCAGAGTATAGTCACCTAAAAACTTTTGGTTGCTTGGTTATGGCCTACAGTCCTGATCGGAACAAGGACAAACTTCAGCCTAGAGGGGTGGCATGTCTATTTCTCGGATACCCTACCTATCAAAAAGGGTATGTTGTGCAGGAACTTGAGAGTAAAAGGAGATTTGTGACTCGTGACGTAACCTTTTATGAACATATTTTTCCATACTCCAAGTCTGGCAAGGCAAAATTACAGCAACTGCTACCAGATACACAGATTGCTGAAAAGTCCAATGACCGAATGTCTATAGATGTTACTGCCATAGATAATGTTCTGGAAACTGAAGAAGAACCTTCAACAGAACATCAAGAAAGGGAAGATGAAGAAGAACAGCACCCTAGGAGATCAGGAAGGGTAAGAAAAACTCCAGAATGGATGAATGATTTTGTTATTAACCAAAGAGGAGCTAACAACAAGCAGACAGCCACAGAGATCAATCAAGTGTCGGAAACAATAGTTGAACCTTCGTTTGCTAATATGGTGAGATCTATCTCTAGTTATGAAGAACCTCACTCGTTCAATGAAGCTGTCACTCATCAGGGATGGGTGGAGGCCATGAATACAGAGTTAGATGCCTTGGAATTAAATAATACTTGGGAAATCACACATCTACCACCAAGAAAAAGGCCAATAGGGTGCAGATGGTTATATAAAGTGAAAGTTAAACCTGATGGCACATTGGAAAGATATAAAGCAAGGTTGGTAATTCAGGGGTGTAGACAAAGACAAGGTGTGGACTATACTGAAACTTTTGCTCCAGTAGCAAAAATGACCACGGTAAGATCTCTTCTGGCTGTGGCGGCTATGCAGGGGTGGCATCTGCATCAAATGGATGTCACTAATGCATTTTTACATGGAGATTTAGAGGAGGAAGTATACATGAATATGCCTCAGGGATACTATGTTAAAGGAGGAAGAATAGGTGTATGTCAGATACCACCTCCAAAGTACACTGGACCTCTGGTTTGTCGCTTGAAGAAATCCTTATATGGACTTAAACAAGCACCCAGGCAATGGTTTGCCAAGTTGAACTCAACCCTACAAAAATCTGGATTCAAACAGTCTAATGCTGATCCTTCTCTGTTTACCAAAACCGAGGGAAACAACATTACTATTGCCTTGATTTATGTGGATGATATGGTGTTAACGGGGAATAATCTGCAATCCATTAATAAACTCAAGAGCGATTTAAAAGAAACATTCCATATGAAGGATTTGGGATCATTGTCCTACTTTCTTGGCTTAGAGATAGCACACACTCAACAAGGTTTGTTCATCTCACAACAAAAGTATACCCAGGACATGCTCTTGGAGTTTGGAGTTAATAAGGAAAGGTCATTAAAACTTCCCTTAGACGCTCACATCAAGCTGTCACCTGATAAAGGCATACCCATGGCTTCTCCCGAGAAGTACAGAAGGCTTATAGGAAAGCTTATCTACCTCACAATCACAAGACCAGATATCTCTTTCTCTGTTCAATTGCTGAGCCAATTTATGCAGGCCCCTACCAATGATCACTGGCAAGCAGCAAGAAGGGTATTAAGATATCTCAAGAGTGCTCCCGAACAAGGAATCCTTATGGCAAATTCCTCAAGTGCAAGACTAACAGCTTATTGTGATTCTGACTGGGCTTCATGCCCTTTCAGTAGACGATCAACTACTGGTTTTTGCATCCTTCTAGGCTCCTCACCGATCTCCTGGAAGTCTAAGAAACAGACTGTTACGGCAAGATCTTCTGCTGAAGCAGAGTACAGAGCCATGGCTCTTACTACTTGTGAAGTGACTTGGTTACTCACTCTTCTAAAGGATTTGGGTATTAAACATGTTAATTCTGCTGTGCTCAAGTGCGACAATCAAGCTGCTATCTCAATAGCAGCTAATCCAGTGTACCACGAGAGGACGAAACATATTGAAATGGACTGCCATTTCATCAGAGAAAAAGTTGCGGAGGGTGTTATCAGGCCAACTTATGTACCCTCCTATGAACAAGCTGCTGACATACTTACCAAACAACTTCCAGTTGGTCAGCATAAGAAACTATTGAGCAAGATTGGAGTAATGATTCCACACTCACATCTTGAGGGGGAGTGTAAGAGGCCCAAAAGTAAGAGTGATCCAAAGAAACAAGCCCACTACTCTAGGAAAGCAGTAATGCACAATAGAGTTGCAGGACCACACCAAAAATAATGTGAGTGACAAGAATGAAGGCTGTGGAGTGACAGACAGTCCTTCATTCTTGTCCTTTTCCTGAATCTTTTCTAGGGTAGAGAGGGTAGCCTTTGTATATATACCTTGAGGCTTGTAATTGGAGGATATACAGTAATTTATGAAGTAAAAGAAACCTGATATGCAGCCGCAAAAGGTCTGACATATCATCACCAAAAATTATCTTTCTTTACTGTTTCATTGGCTCATTCAGTACATACATCAGTCAGGATTTGCAAAAGTTACAGATTTTAAGTGGATTACTCCGTATAAATCATGTCACACAATAAGAATATACTAGACGGTCACACCAGATATTTATTTTGCCATAAAAAATCATTTTGGTGTAAAAATGAATGTGTCTATCGAAATTCACATTAAGCAAATTAAAAGTGCAATTGTGTCTTTGACAAAAGAAAATTAAAGCGGAAGGACGCTCGTCCCCTAGAAACATTTTGTACTCCATTAATAAATAAATAAATAAATAATATTAGTAGAATATATTTAGCAAATTTTAATAACGGATTTAACTATTAAGTCTACATTCGTCGTTGATTTAAGAAAAATTGTTTAGTACTCCGTAATTGATAGATATTGAAAAAGTTAATTGTCTGAATGTATAAATTGAGTATATTGTTACAATCATTAATATGTTACAGAGTACTCAATATTATGTCAAAGGTCTCTCATACTCCCTCCTATTTTAAATGATTGATCCGTTTCATATATATATATATATATATATATATATATATATATATATTGTATTGAAATAGGAAAATCATTTTAAATCAGAGCTAATATAATAGTACAGTAAATTTCAGTAAATTTTGAAAATGTTACTCCGTATCTCTTAAAGAGAAGATCAAAAATATAAGATTAATTTATAACCAGATGACTCAACAATAAATTACGTAATATAAAAGATAATCTCGCAATACTGTGGTGGAAGATGGTGTGATTGGTTTCCCCTTGAGATGTGTGAGTTTGAAATGGGGTGTGAATTGTGATAAATAAAGAAAACGGAGGGCGAGGAAGGGAAGCATGGAAGGGGCGGGTGAGATGCCAATATAATGTGCATTATATTATCGGATATGGTTTGCAAATTTAAAGCTTATCCTTTGATCCATAAATAAAAAGAATTGAAAATGAGGAAGCAAAGGATGATGAGTAAGGAAGGTCACGTAAATGAACACACCCCACACAAATCCCACATACGTAGTACGATAGGATAATCTCGAATCTTAAGGATAAGATTTTGTGTTGTTTAAGTGAGTCTACCAATTCCACTCCACTCCACATGGAACTACTTTTAGCGTTCCATGCATCCACGTCCACACCACTTTTACCATCCACTCCTACCTTTACAAATGTTTTATCTTTATCGACACCTCGATCGATCCATCTAAATTTATTTTATTTACATAATTAATGATAAATAATACAGAGTACTTTTTTTTTTGTACTAATATACAATTGTTTTAGATTTTTTGAAAATAAAAAAATTATTTATTGAATTATATTTATCACATGTTCGTCAAATTAATCAAATGATGAGTGATATTTATTTACTCTGTATTCGATTATGTACTATTCCGTATATAAGATTACATGTTTAGAAATGATTATACAAAATGAAAATGATCTTGTGTGTGATATTTTTTTTATTAAGTATAACTACGGAGTACAATTTTTGTAACGTATATACTTCAATTATATTGAATATGGAGTATATGTTTATACTTATGCCCATATTATAAAGGATTTGTTAGATTTTAAAATGAAACGACCATTGTAACCATTTTTAATAAAATAATCTAATTTTCAAAAGCAACATATCATGACCTTTGTATGGATCAATATTATCTACTCTTATTTTTTTATAACAGACTCTAGAATAAGAGAAAACATGAAATATACTACTCCCTCCGTTCCATTTGATTCTTTACGTTTGTTTTTTTCACACTTGTCGATGCACGTTTTCTTTTGTCTAAATCTTTAGCTATATAATTCTAAAAATTATAAAAATTCGATATTTATAACGCATTCGATTAGACAATTTAAACAAAATCTCGCATGACTATATTTTATCTTATATATTAGAAGTTATATTGACAATTTGATCCACTTATGAATACTGTCAAAAAAGTAAATGTAAAGAATCTATTGGAACGGAGGAAGTATGAATTACTTTTATTATTTTATTTTTCAACTAAATTAATTACCAAAACTGTTACTATTTCCGATTCTTTGAAACTGTTACTACATTTTTTTTTGACATCTACAAGACATATTTTAATTAAATGTAACCATTCTAAAGAATCAAAGATAATATTACTTTCACGTCTCAATCGTTAAAAGTAAAGATAGAATTCCGTATTGATGGAGTTGGGAGGAAACACCCTAACATGGTCAATGTAGGTTATGTCTCAAATTAATCCGCGTTAGACGGTGTCGTATATATGGATGACCTAATTTATTTGTTAATACTCCCATATATTTCTACATGAGCCGTCCAAAGCCACATGGCAGTCCCACTATGGATATGTGCTACATATATATACACCAACACCAACGCCTATCCACCCAACTTTCATTCCACATATATTTCCTTCCTTCCTTCCTTGTGTCTCATCCATCCACTACAAAAAACTTAATTAATCAATCTCTCCAATTGCATACTATCTATCCGCTTTCATTCATTTCTCTTTTATTTTCAATGGAAGGTGTACAAGTTCATACCATGTATCAAATGGGTTTATATCATCATCAACAACAACATCATATGAACAACGTAATTAGTGATAATGAAGAATTAACATCATCGTCATCATCATCATTCGGAAACTCCAACAACGTTTCTAATGAATCTTCTTCTTCCTCCGATTTGCTTGATGACGCTTCGTCTTCGTCTTCGTCGTCTAATGGACCCTTGTTTCAGTTATCGGGCCTCATGGACCAACTTCCCATCAAGTAAGTTGCCCAAATTCTTCTATAAAACGACTTTCTATATTCTAATAATCTGCTGATTACCAACCAAACACCTGATATCGAGTGCTAAGACGCTAAACAAAGTTGGTTGTTAATTTGTGCAGGAGAGGATTATCAAAGTATTACCAAGGGAAATCGCAATCATTCACATCATTAGCAAGAGTGGCAAGTTTGGAAGATCTTGCAAAGAAAGAAAGTCCATATCAAAGAAGATTGAAAGCATGTAGGAGTTATGGTGGTGGCCTTAATACAAATAATAATAATAATAATAATTCATTCAAGTCATTTACTCAACCAAAACCTACCATCTCCAAGAAAGTGAACAAGGGTTCTTTGTCTAATTTGTCTTGTATGAGTAGAAATAATAGTTTTATGATGAGTTTACCCCCTTTGAGCCCTGTACAAAAAACATTCTAGTCATTTAATTACAAGAATGTGTGTTTTTTTTCATATTAAATTTTTATTGAATGTACACTAGTCCAAGAAAAAATATATATGTTGTATATCTAGATAGGGTGATGAAGTTGAGATTGTAATATACGCACGGTCCACTTTTTTGTATGATTATGAGCATTCATGAATAATTACTCTTTTAAGTGATTAATAATTTCTTTGCATTAACTCCAATTTACTGCTCCCTCCATCACAATCATTATTTAATGTATTTTATCTTTAAATAAAATATTTCTTATGATTTACTATATATGAAAATAAATAAACAACTGGAACGAAAAATGTATAAACAGTGGATCAATCGAAATAATTACAAGTACAGAATAGCTAGGTGAATCGACATTCACATTTGCTTGGGATTTACTATGATTTATAATTGATGGTTTTTTCTTTACATCGTTGTATTAATTTCACTTCATTGGGTCACAAATCACAATACAGGTTTCATTCATTAATTATTTCTTTACCAAATATGAGTATGGTTTAATCTTAGTGGTTAAAATGACAATATTGTGGACAACCGATCAAAGATTCAAAGGTTCAAATCCTCCATTTTCCTATTATTACAGGACCAATTGCAAGCTTCTTGAGAACCTAAGAAATACTCATATTCAAGCCACAATTACTAAGTTTTTTAATACATTCTCTATTTTCTTAAATTAGTCTTATTGATCCACTTTTTCCCTCATAAAAAAAATAAGTGGAACTAATTCAAAAAAAGGAAGGGTATATGTATAAATAATCCCTCCGTTCCAACCTTTGCTTTCAGCACAAGGTTCAATGATGAGGTGATATGTGGACCCAAATTCATGAAGATGGTAAAATTACACATAAAAATTATTCTTAAAATAGAAAGGTAAAGAATTCATTGAAATGCCTCAATATATAATAGGCAAACAATTCATTAGACGGAGAGAATAATATATACGAGTATATAAGTTGTACTTTTTCAATCTGAGTCATTTATTTAAGAATTATTTTAATACGGAGTAAAAGTTAAAATAAATGTCGGAGGAACCTGTTAGTATTAATTAAATTGGAAATTAAAGGAGTATTAATCAGTATCTCTTTTCCCCAACATATACACATAATTAGAAGGGGGAGGAATTAAATAAATGTCAAAAAAGTAGAAAAGTGTCAACAAATAAAATTGAACGTAATTGTGAATGAGGTGGTGGTGGAAACATAAGCAAAGTGATTGGAGTATATTTGTGTGGCGTAACATAAATGTGTGTTAATACAACAACTAACATTTGAAGAGAAGAGAATGTCGTGGCTGCTGAGGCTCTCGTTAAAAGACTACCAACTTCAACTTGCATTCGCCAAAAAGATAAAACACACCCACACACACAAGTAAGCAAACCAAGACTTGATCTTCTTCTTATTGTTATTATGTGGACAACATGCTCTTAATTTCTTATCAAATCAAGTCAAAGATAGGACTATTAGGGATAATGCTCCAATTATCATTCTTTGCCTATTTCTTCAAGGAACCTTCCTTTATCCTATCATATCATATCATATCAGGTGGGTCACCATGATTCAAACACTTACTAACTCTGATACGATTATTATTAGATGAATCGTTTTAATGAAAATATAAAAAAATAATACTCGTAATGTATACGGAATAACTTCTTATCAATTCAGGTCAAAGATGGGGGAATAGGCTTTGGGTATTTCTTCAAGGAAACCTCCTAGATGGGTAGTTCTTTGTAGCTAAGGAGGTACTCCGTACTTGACGACTCACTAGCATAGCATCCAAGGATATGGTATTGCTTCATAATCAACGTTCAACCTAAGTATAATGCGTGTATAATTAACTACATATACTCCGTACATCATATTCGTAATCAAACAAATTATCCCAAAGGTTTATAGTGCCCTAGCGCCCTAGCCTATCACTCGATGATAAAAGGAATATAACCTTTATTTAATCATGAGATCGGAGATTCGGTTTACTTAACCAATTATTTATCACTTTAAAGAGCACTTGTAACATAAATTAATCATTGTTATCGACAGCGGACACCAAATTTACTCCAACAAAAATAACATAATGTAATTTTAAATTACGTGTTTGACTTCTTACCGTCTACCGTAAGAAACAACATTTTGATCATGTTTTTCCTTCTTTGGATTTTTTTTGTACGAAATTATAATTTTCCGGAACCTCTTTAATTTATTTATGTAACAAACATAAATATGTTAGTTTATATTATAATTTCAAAAATTCAACTAGATATAATCAAGGCCAATATTATACGGATACTCGCCCTATCTCGTTCATTTGTTTGTCTTTCATTAAAATGTTCCTCACAATGTATATAAAAGACAAAAAAAATGATCGACACGGAGAGAGTACAAGTTTGACTTTAAAAAGTAAATGAGTAGTTTGAACTGGTTCGGAAAGAGTGTTTATTAATTAAGTAGAGTACTCTATATGTGTTAGTTATAAGAGAGACATTGAAGTCAAATTAAATAACAATACTAGTCCAATAATGAAGGTTCGTAGCGGAACACGGAGATAGTTATTGTGTAAGACGGTTTCAGATCGTCCAATGATCTCTTGTAGAGTATGGAGTATAAAATTAACAGTAATTATTGTGTACGATCGTTGTACTGTTCGACAATAATAAAAATTTGTAATTTACGATAAAAAAAAATGACCAGTTTAGGTTAGTTGGTTATCACTTTCAGATAAATGGTTACCACTTTTTCGTATAAAAAAATGGTCACTATTTAACCTAAAATAGTCACTAAATAACCTAAAGTGGTAAGGTAACTTTTTACAATTTTAAGATCTATCGCACGGTATAACGGTTGTATAATATAATAAAATGAAGTGATACTATGTAAGTTAACTTAGCAATTAAATTAAAGTGGGTGCAGTAACTTGGAAGCATTAACAATGTCTTATTTTAAGAAACAGAAAATGAAGTTTCTTATTAATAAGATTCATGTTTTGTCAACTTCATATAGGGAAAAAAGAAAACAAGGGGCACACACAGCAATTTATTATGGCCTGTTTTCCTTGCTCTAATGGGATCCAATTCATCATTTCATCCTAATGTCATTTCTTTCATGTTTGAATTTCTAACTCTCACTGCAGCACATTACTTAATTTACTAGGACAACTTTATTTTGTTGCATGTAACATACTGTATATAAAAGATGAGCAAAGAGATAAGATTATTAGGTCATTACATTACAAATTTTAATTTCAAAAAAGAAGCATTATTCCCATATTAGTCACCATCATTAGAGAATTTATAGCCCACCAATAATAATTCTAATGATTCTAGATTAAAAAGATACTGCTACTCTAATTAAAGGCAAAAGATTGGAACTTTTCCACAGTCACTATCTAGATGTTATAGTTAACAAGTTTGGTACAACTACAACTTTTAACATTTTTGAGATCAGTTAGTCTAAAATTTCAGTAAGGGCCACTGAAATATGCTTGCTGCTGCAACTGCTGAAATCTGAATGCTAGTTTTAGCTTTCATGGAGATGTCACCCCTTTGTTCCGAAGTCGAGTCGATCTCCTTGGAGTAAAAGTTTCCTTGCTTCTTCTTGTTCTTCCTTCTTCTTTCCCATCCTGTTTGTCCACACAACCAGCAATTCAGCATCATATATGAATATGACTGATAAAACATGACACAGTACACAGCAGTAGATTACTTAACAAAACTGAATGAAAAGTTGATTACTGACTTTTTTCATAGAAGTTGTTGTCTCCTGAGAAACGTGGCTGCCATATGATGAATAAGATTCAGCTGTCGATAACTCACAGCTTGATGGCTGAACATTACTAGTTCTACCAGAAACAGAAGACCGCCTTGTCACCACAGCCTTGGTATCAGGAGTGGAATACATGGTTTCATCCCTCACAGAATAAGAAGAAGCAGCCTTGAATGCTTCTTTAGTGAAGTCCACTCCAAGCTCGAATTCACTGAGCTTCGCCACCTGTGGAATGACTACTGTATGAACATCCCTGTCAAAATTCTCCATTGGATCATCAGTTGATGGAGGAGGGATCACTTCAGAACGATTATACATCCGAACTGATGGAGAAGCTTTAGGGGGCAAGCCCGGCTTGCTTTTCGCTGTCTTTACGGAATTAGAGCACAACTTCATATTTGAGGATCTAGTCTTAGAAGAAGCCCTTTTACACCTGCAATAGAATCTCCAAACCAAGGATGCTAGAAACCCGAAAGCAATCACTGGTGATATCACAGGCCATATCAGGTCACTCAATGTCATTTTTAATTCTTTCCTGAATTCGACCTCATAACCGTGTTTAGCATCATCCGCCACTTCATTGCCAGTTTTTCCTTCCTTTGATTTTGCTGCAACATCTTCCATCCCAATTTCCTCTTCTGTTGCTTTATTAGTGTCTACACTTTCTATCTCCACATCAAATTTTGCTTCAGAATCATGAATCGCGGCTTCAATACCCGCTCCCATCCCAATTTCCTCTTCTGTTGTTGCCTCATCAGTATCTACACTTCCTATCTCCACATCAAATTTTGCTTCAGAATCATGAATCTCGGCTTCAAAATCCAGCAAACCAGCTAACTCTTCAGCACTAGCCCCCTCATTAGGCTCTGATGCAACCATTTGTGCTTCAATTTCAGCTTGATAATACTCCATCCTCGAAGCAGCAATCAAATCTTCCTCATCTACCCCATTGGGATTGGGCACTTCAACAAGATGAACAAACCCATCTCCATAATCTTCAGCCTGCATTCCCTTGTCATCAAAATCATCCTCAGTTACATCTTCTACCGACTTATCCCAAGATTCAGCAGCATTTTCAACTGCACTTCTTAACACTACCCCACTAAAGTTTCCAACTCCAGGCCCTTCACTTGGTTCTAATCCAAACACATCCTCCCCTCGAGGTTGAATTTGATAGTAATCTTCTGAAGACTCCATCTTTTTCGGAATTTCAGTCACATGAGCCTCAACACTCTCACTAACACGATCTACTGTACTCAGTTTATCATCAAATTCTAGACAGGAACAGTTTACCTGAAACGAACCGATCCTATATTTCCTGTCTAAGACCCGAGATTCTTGATCAAGATCAAACTTAAAACCTATGTCCACAACTGGTGTATTCCAAATTCTGATAATCTTCATTTCTAGCCTAGGCCTAGGCATAAGAGGAGAGGAGTTCATACAGCAAATCCACATTGTACACAGACACACAGCAGAAAACACAATCAAACACTTCAGAATGTCCCATTTCAATCCCCAGTTCTTCTCTTCCAGTTCATCCACATCCTCAACTTCCTCGTCGTCAGCTACGACTTTCTCATCACTAGTTACGACTTCCTCGATTTCTTTCTTAGATAAACTGTCAGTACAACTAGAACCCTGAGAATCAGCAGACTCTCTCAAACTATCAGTCTCACTCTCACTCTTGTCATCCCTATTAACAAAGATTTCCCGCCTTCGATTAGGCCGGTAACGGAGGTATTTCGGCCGAGGGGAGAGGTAATTTCTCAGGGGATCGTAAGGTACATCAAATGAATCAAGAACAGCAGAAGTATCATCATGTTCATGTTCAGGATTGACAGCATTTTTAGGGGAAAATGATGGGAATTTAGGGAAAGATTTTCTAGAACCGGAATTCGAGTTACCCGATTTACCAAGGTCGGATCTTGGTGATTTCCACTCTGAGAAGATCTTCTTGTTTGGTGAAGAGGTGAACTTCGACGACCTGGAAATCGTGGGTGACATGAAATTCTTGGTCTTTTGCTGCACATTTCTTTGGTTTTCACTCTCGTTCTCATTGTTTCCTGCATCAAAAAATTACCCAAGCAACAAAAAAAAATCAGTAAATCAACAAAGTAACTACCCATTAATCTGATTGAAGTGAAGAAGATGAACAGAGGAAGAAATTGTTACCTAAAGAAATAGGATTAACTGTTTTATCGGGAATATTCATCTTCTTGAATGTTGTGTTTTTGGGTTGTTGTTTGATCTTGAATGGGGAAAGTAATTAACTAGAATGGTGAACAAATGGTGTGATTTTGGAGGGAGTTGTGGCGGATAAATTTGAAATAGAAATATGACCGTTGTTGTTGGGGGTTTATATTAGAATATCTGGATTTGAAGGATTTCAGATTCTTGCTTTTGACCGTTGGGAAGATAAGATGATGGGCTTTGGGCTTTGGCATGTGGGTGAACGAGAATGTCATGGGATTTTAGACTATGGGCTTTGCTTTTGGTGGTTACGATTACCCACCTGCTCCATCTGTCACGGTTGATTGTTGGAACGGAGTTTCTCTTCGCAGTACCAATTTTACTCGACGCAGTACTTTTTGTACATATTTTTCCATTATATGCCCTTCACCAGAAAAAAAGAAATATTGCTCATACTCTCTAACTGCAATGAACTTCCAGGAATTAATCGAGGAAATCCGAGAAACTACTGCAGGATTGACGATGAAGAAGACAATCGAGCTAGAAGTTTTATTGATTGTTGAATGTATAACAGAATTAGAGAGAGGGTTTTTGTGATGAATGTAATACAACAGATGATATGTAATGAATGATGCACATTTCTATTTATACAAGTAATGTAACTAACTTCTCACAACCAAATTCTGTTAGTGAGTCAGCAACCGCTCCGGGTTTTGCGGGATTCCGTTAGGCAGGTTGTTACACGAATTATTTGTACCCATGACAATCCGTCCCCCTTGAATTTCAGCTTGTCCTCAAGCTGCGTCTAGATTGAACTGAGGAAACCTTCGTGCAATGTCATCATACGGTTCCCAAGTAGCATCTGCAACATCGCCATTAGACCACTGAATCAGCACATAAACCACAGCCTGATTTCCTTTCTTGGCCAACTTCTTGTCCAAAACCACAACAGGTTCCGCCCTTAATTGTTGATACTCATCCACATCTGGTACCGTGCATACTGCTGGTATGAGGCCCACATGCCTCTTAAGGACGGATATATGGAAGACAGGATGAATTCTTGCCTCCGGTGGTAACTGTAATTTGTATGCCACAGTACCGACTCGGGCAATGATAGGAAATGGGCCAAAATATCGAGGGGATATCTTAGCAGATGATCGAAAAGCCAACGACATCTGCCTGTAAGGTTGCAGCTTCACATATACGAGATCTCCTACTGCAAATTTCTTATCCACCCTTCCCTTATCAGCTTGACTCTTCATCCTATCTTGAGCCCGTTTTAGGTGGAATTTGAGCATCGTAAGACACTCTTCTCTTGCAGTTAGGCTCCTATCAATTAGTTCCACAGAGCTATCTCCCACGACGTATGGTAAATGCAAGGTTGGAGACTGACCATACACAATTTCAAAAGGAGTTGAATTAGCCGATGAATGGTATGTGGTGTTGTACCACCATTCAGCCAAGGAAATCCACTGAGCCCAATCCTTAGGTCTCTCCCCCGTCATACATCTCAGATACGTCTCGAGACACTTATTAACCACCTCCGTTTGCCCATCAGTTTGAGGATGATAGCTAGAGGACATTAAAAGATCCACTTGTTGCAACCTAAAGAGCTCCTTCCAGAAGGTGCTAATAAACACCTTGTCTCTATCAGACACAATGGTCTTAGGCATACCGTGTAGTCGAAAGATCTGATCAAGGAACACTTGAGCAACTGAAATAGCAGAAAATGGATGGCTTAATAGTATAAAATGCGCATACTTGCTAAGCCTATCCACCACTACTTATAGAGTCTTTGCCCTGAGATTTGGGTAGACCTTCCACAAAATCCATGGAGATGTCAGTCCATATCGCTTGAGGAATAGGTAATGGTTGTAGTAATCCAGCCGGTTTTTCCAAGGTAGGCTTGCATTGTTGACAGGTGCTACACTTTCTGATGTAATTCCTAACGTCTTTCTTGAGTTTTTTCCAATAAAACAAGTCGGAAATCCTTTTTTGAGTGGCTTGGATGCCTGAGTGTCCTCCCACCGGCGCATCATGTAGAAGAGAAATAATTTTCTGCTTCAATTCATCCCTATTTCCCACAACCAACCGACCCTTTCTCCTCAATTCCCCTTGAGACCATGAGTAATGAGTTTTACTGCCCTCATTCCTTAAAGCTTGAATAACAGCCTGCACTTGTGCATCACCTTCCCAACTGTTCAGAATCTGCAACTTGAGATCAGTGTCGATTTGAGACAGGAGTACTGACATAAGTTCTCTGCCGTTTACTCTAGAAAGGGCATCTGCAGCTCCGTTTTCCTTTCCCTTCCTGTATATAATCTCATAATCCAGTCCCAAGAGTTTGGGTAAGCATTTACTTTGAAATGGGGTCATTATTTTATGCTCCAACAAATACTTAAGGCTGAAATGGTCAGTCTTAATTTTAAAATGTCGACCGCTGAGATAGGGCCGCCATTTCTCAATGGCAAAGATGACTGCCAGCAGCTCTTTTTCATAAGTAGAACAAGCTTGAGTTTTTTGAGAAAATGCCTTACTTATGTACGCAATGGGATGACCATTTTGGGTGAGCACAGCCCCCATGCCCTTATCAGATGCATCCGTTTCAACTACAAACTCCAAGGAAAAATTGGGAAGAGCTAAGACGGGTGCTTGGGTCATAGCCTCTTTTAACTTCAGAAAGGCTGTAGCAGCTGGAGGGTCCCACTTATACCCATTTTTTTTGAGCAAATTGGTCAAAGGCTTACTGATAATGCCATAGTCTCGGATAAACTTCCGTTAATACCCTGTGAGGCCCAAAAATCCACGTAATTCTTTCACATTTCGTGGTTCTAGCCAGTCCACCATGGCTCGAATCTTAGCAGGATCTGTTTCAACTCCCTTGGCAGAAATTACATGCCCCAAGTATTCTACTTCAGGTGCCCCAAAAACACACTTGGACATTTTAGCGAAGAGAGTGTGTTGTCTAAGGATAGATAAAACTATCCTAACATGATGTGCGTGCTCGTTTAAACTCGTACTGTAGATTAATATATCGTCAAAGAATACGAGCACAAACTTCCTCAAGTAAGGTTTAAAAATAGTATTCATCAGGTGTTGAAAAGTCGAGGGTGCATTAGTTAACCCAAAGGGCATGACCAAAAATTCGTAATGACCCTCATGTGTCCTAAATGCAGTTTTAGAGACATCATTGGGATGCATTCGTATCTGCCAATATCCTGATCTTAAGTCAATTTTAGAAAAAATTACAGCCCCGTGTAATTCGTCCAACAATTCTTCTATGACCGGAATTGGGAATTTGTCCTTTACAGTGTATTTGTTTAACTCCCTGTAATCAATACAAAGTCGCCATGTCCCATCTTTCTTTTTGACCAACACAATCGGGGATGAGAAAGGACTCTGACTTGGTCTAACAACCCCTGACTCTAGCATTTCCCTTAAAATGCCTTCAATGGCATCCTTTTGAACCACGGGATATCGATAGGGTCTTACATTAATTGGGGTGGTTCCCTCCTTCAAATGAATTTTATGGTCATGGGTTCTATGAGGAGGCAGTTCAGTAGGTGTCTTAAAAATGTCAACAAATTCATCCAAAATAATTTGTATAGTGGGAGGTACGTGATTACCTTCTGATATGTGCTGCTCACCTGTAGACTGAACTGTGAGTGCAAACAATTGAGCTGCGACAGTGACACCAGAACCTTTAGCAATGAGCGAGTGTAACTGCTTGTCATTAACCCAGTCCACTGCACCCACTTTCCCTCCTCGCAACACATGCTTCTTCCCTTTATACTGAAATTGCATTCGGAGTTGCTTGAAATCCCATAGCACCGGCCCTAAAGATGACAACCATTGCACTCCTAGCACCATGTCACATGTTCCCAAGGGTACCAACATGATATCAGCCTGGAACGTTTCTCCTTGTAGTTGCCAACTAAATTGCTTGACCATTGCCTTACTATAAATGCTTTCACCATTAGCCACCGACACGGCAACAGGATAACTTGGAGTGATTTTACATCCCAATTTTCTTGCTGTGTTTACGTCCAAAAAATTATGAGTGCTTCCGGAATCGATGAGTATGTTCAGAGAGTTGCCACGAACCTTCCCGGTGACCTTCATTGTTTGAAACGTAGCGTTTCCGGTGATGGCATTGAGAGAATTTAAGGGAGGAATCTCATCATTGCTGCTCTCAGATTGCCATATTTCTGAACATTCAGCATTCTCCACTACTTCCTCTGAAATTGTGACCACTTCAATGCTGTGCAGCTGAGCTGCGCATTTATGGCCCGGAACAAACTTCTCAGGACAAAAGAAACACAGATTTTTAGCCCTTCTCTCAGCAATAAACTCAGGAGTTAACTTTTGACGTGTTGTCTTAAATTGGGAATTGGTGCTTGCAGGTGGTTTTGAACTATAGTGGGCTTGTGACTGATAGGACAGACTTTGTTTAATTGCAGGCTTTTCTAAAAGAGGTTTATGCCTCTTATTAATGCAAGAGAGAGTATTCTCTTGTAATCTTGCCAACGTATATGCATCAATCAAAGTTTGCGGTTTAAACATTCTCACCGTACTTTGGATGTCGACCTGCAATCCACTCAAGAAACAACTGATGGCCTGCTTTTCTGAGAGATCAGTTCTGATCAGTAATGCATCAAACTTCTCCTGGTATGCTTCCACAGTTCCCGCCTGTTTAAGATTCATCAACTCGGAAATTGGATCATCAAATGGCTGATTCCCAAATCGAGCCAGAATTACATTCTTATACACATTCCACACAGGCCATACCCCTCGTGGATTAGTCTTCATCAAAGACTGATGCCAAAGTAATGCCTTCCCTTCCAAATGTATGGATACCAATTTAACCTTCAAATTATCATTTGTGGCATCAACCTCAAAAAATTGTTCACATCTATAAATCCAGCCCTGTACATCTTCACCATTAAAGTGCGGGAACTCAATTTTGGAGAATCGAGCGAAATTAGAGTTGAATTGTTGTCCGCCATTATTGTGCAGAATTCCGCCCGTATTGGATGCGTTGTTCTCTAGCGAAGTAACCTTGGCTCCAATCTCTTGAAATTGATTTGTAATTCTGAGCATCGTCTCCCTTTGCGCGCGCATTTCGTCTCTGAGTTCGTTTTGTTGTAGTTGGTGTTCTGCTAAAAATTCAGTCCATGAATCTTTAATTTGTTTCTGAAATTCTTCCATGGCTGCCTGCGCCTTTGCCGCAATTGATGTAGATATACTTCAGTGCCAGGAACAGAGCTCTGATAGCACTTGCAATGAACTTCCAGGAATTAATCGAGGAAATCCGAGAAACTACTGCAGGATTGACGATGAAGAAGACAATCGAGCTAGAAGTTTTATTGATTGTTGGATGTATAACAGAATTAGAGAGAGGGTTTTTGTGATGAATGTAATACAACAGATGATATGTAATGAATGATGCACATTTCTATTTATACAATTAATGTAACTAACTTCTCACAACCAAATTCTGTTAGTGAGTCAGCAACCGCTCCGGGTTTTGCGGGATTCCGTTAGGCAGGTTGTTACACGAATTATTTGTACCCATGACACTAACCTCTACCCTATCACCCTAAAAATCATTCAATTTTTTCAATTATCGTCGATTCATTTCAATACTAACTATACAACTCATTCAATTTATCAAATTTGTATGATTATGGATACAAGTTTGATCAAAAAATAGGTATGGATGGTTATTTAATTTACCCCTAATTATTGAAATTAGGGTTATAGATATCGTTCAATTTTTTCAATTATCTCAAATCCCTAATTATTGAAATTAGGGTTACAGAAATCGTCCAATTTTCCAATATCATCGATTTCCCCAATTCTAATTATACGAATCATTCAATTTATTAATTCATAAGATTATGGATACAAGTTAGATTATTATTGAAATTAGTTTTTTTTTTCTTAATTTTTTTGTCTGACCTTATTTTTTTACTTACGTAGTACGGTCGTAATTGTTTTTACAAAAAAAAATGTTACAAATTGAAGAAAATGTACTCAATCAAAGTTTAAAAAAAATGTTGGAAACAAATGTACTGCGTCTTATGAGAATCGTATTGCGTAAGCAAAGTTTAAAAAAAAGTTGCATCAAAGATTTTAAAAACATGCAGTGCACAAAAGTAAAACAAAATGTACTGCGTAAAAGTAAAAAAAGATGTACTGTATTGAGTTAAATAGATTAGGAGGAAAGAATGGAAAAAAAAGGAGAGAAAGAGAGGAAAAAAGAAAAGATGAATTTGAGGGGGAGGGTAAATGAGAGGGGTATAATTGGAAAAGTCGTACTGCGTCGAGTAAAACGCGTACAGCGAAGAGCAACACCCTTGTCTGAATTATTAAGTAAAAATTTCCTCCGTAGCACAACATAATCGAAGTTACGCAGGCAATTTGATCACAAAAAATACTGTTTTAAATTAGGTTCTCCACAGTGTTCTTACATCTTATTATGTGAAAAGGGTGTGGTTGACCATTACTTTCATCGCAGGCCGTCACAAAGAAACTTTCGTTATGTGGTTCGACAAAAAAATTTGTCATTCAATAAGGGGCATCTCATTCAGTTATTTTACCATCACCGTACAAACAAACAAAATTAGTCGTAAGTTTCACTTCCCATTTACCAACACTTTTAACGAGTTAAATCCTCCATACCCCCCAATTTGCGTATGTAACACAAATATCTCGCTTTTCCATAGACTTTTATACTTTCATTTTATGTTTAGTACTCCGTACTTAACCCATCGCAAGTTTAATATGTACTCGATTCATTTTATTTTGAGTTGTGAGTCATATACATACCATTGTTGCTTACAGGCTAGTAGGTAGGCTACAGCTGAGCTAGGCAAGACCTTATTATTATTATGAAGAAGAAATTTAAAAGTTGAAGTTAGGAGGATATCATTGATCACACATCCTGACCCGACCCGACCCTGTTCTCCATATTCTATCACTATCACCAAACAATTGATTGTAGTAGTTGAGTTGGGTCAGAATTTCAGAAGCATATTTACAAGCTGCGCTAGTAACAGTTGAAGGCAACGTACGTACGGCACTCATCCATCTTCATTCCAATATTTGAATCCCATTATTTAACCAGTAACTCTCATGTGAGACCGTCTCACGATAATTTTATCGTGAGACCTCTCACGATAATTTTATCGTGAGACCTCTCACATGGGCACATAGGGATTAGTAACCACCTCTTATATGAGCCGTCTCACGATAAATTATCGTGAGACGGTCTCATACAAGTTTTTGTGTTATTTAACTACTTCAATTTCTTTCATTACGAGGACAATTTATTGTCACCCTAACTTATAACTCCGGTCGATGTTAATGACTTATTTGAATTAAAACTAGAAATCAATACACAGTTATTACTTGTTGCTGTACTCCATTCGAACATCATTAATTTTGATAAAAGTTTAACTATTAACGTAAACACAATTTTTTTAGGACAGAGTGTTTTTCTTTATTTTTCATCAATTTTGTAATGTACTCGTTAAAGTAAAATAATTACATTAATTTAGCGTGACACAATATTTCCGAAGACTTCGATTTTCAGCATTCAATGAACAAGTTGTTTCGTGTTTGATTCCAAATTTACGAGTCTTATATTTGATTAAAAAAAAAACTTGTTAGTTTTGTAGGTTAGACTCGAAATTTTACATGTCTACGCCAAAACCAATACTCTTTCGGTCTTAGTCATTTATTTATTTTTATACTAGTACTATTTTAATCAAACGTAAATAAATGACTGAAACGGATATATATTTAAAACTATCTCACGTCTTATTCAAAACTAACCCTTATAAATTGATCATCATCTAATCTAACGCTTACATTCCCTTTACGGTAAAGATTTTACAAATACACTTTCTCTACTCTCCTTTACGGTAAAGATTTTACAAATACACTTTCTCTACTCTCTATTTTGACAAAATGATCCGCCCACAAACAAGTGAGATTACATCTTATAATCAATTGGTGATAAGAGGATTAGTCACTAGTTTATAAACTAGTCTCCTCATCATAATTCTATTGATGTAGGACAATGCATCTTCACACACATGGGAAAAGACTTCAACAAGACCAATAAACAAAATCTCACGTTGTATCTGCTGGTTAAGTTTGGAGTGAAAATAGAAGCGAAAAGGTGAATGTATTCTGTTAGTATATTATTAACATGACATAAATAAAACATAATTCCCATAAATCTTTGAACAACATGAAGGTCACAAAAGATTAATTAAGACGAGATTAAGACCATACCTTGTTACGGAATAAGTCGAAATCTAATACGAACGATATTAGATCTCTATAAGACAACTTCATAAATAATAAGACGACTTCGAATAATAATAAGAAGACTTCAAATAATCTTCAATCTCCAAATAATAATAATAGGTCGGTTTCATAATTAATAGGTACGGTTTCTCTCGCTTGTCCCATAACGTAATAAGTGTTGTCATTAAACATAGAGTTTCTGATAGGGAATACTCCATTGCAGAGAGAGTACCAGATTCCTATTAGGGTTTTAGATTACGGTAATCTCGACCTTCCATCAAGGTTGAGTAAATTTGGAAAAACTCCTCATTTAGTCCGATATTATTGTAATAGCATATCTCTTGAAGATTCGATTTCCAATAAGACCATAATTATGAGGAAGAAATATTAGCATAATAATAAGGAATATATATTACATATCCCGTAATATTATTATAGCATAAAATATTCTTACATATTCATGGTCTAAGAAAGAGTAAACCCGCGTAGAACAGGAAGAGGAAGAGGAGTGGCTATCAGAAAGTGAGGATCAGTAAAAAGTAGGAATTTGTATGAAAGAAAAGAGGGAAAATGTAAATGTATGTTAGCTTATAAACTTAAAAGTAGTAAAGATGGGTCAATTTCACAGTTATAGTAAGCTTCTAAAATGTCAACCTTAATATAGTAAATTAACAGACTCTAACTTTAATACCTACACACCCACAGGCCACACCCTACTGGCTACAGTGGCTACTGCGAGTAAATTCAAAGTGAAACATCAAACCTATTAAATGCACCTCTGATCTGCATTCTGATTTCGAGCATTTAAACATAACTAAATAAGCGCGTGAGAATTATTAGTTGTAAGTATCATTGTGTCAACTATTCCACTAAATTAGTACGGACTACGGAGCTCCCGAATGCGATCAATTTAGTACCAGCCATGCCTAGCTGAGTGATAAGTCGTTATTTTATCGGTTTTTCGTCTCATATTTATACTCTTTATCGGTCGATTTTATTAGTCGTTTTGCTATTATTAAGCTATTTTGTGTTTAATTAGCTAATTAGTCGAGTCTTATTCAATTAATGTATATTTATTATATTCGTCGAAATTTTGGTACTGCTCTAGTCATTTTGATATTAAAGGTACCGGAAGGATCGGGTCGACTAGAAACCGAGACAAACCGAGACATGTCAAGACGGAACAAGAAGAGCCAAATGACGATTCAGTCCCTCTATTTTACTTCTATTAGACCATTTTAAGTAAAGGATATTATAGTCTTTTCATATATTAAAAAAAACAAAACAACAACAAAAACCCTCATTTTTTTAGTAGGGGCATGAGGGAAGAGAGCAGAGGTTTTAGGAGTAGCAGTGGCCGGGGGCCTTCCTTGGTTTTTTCCATTTTTTATTTTTATTTTCTTTTAATCTAATTTGGTGAATCTTTTAATTAGTTCTAATTAATTAATGTAATCTCTTCTCCTTTAACAATTCAAGCTCTTCATATATCTATTTTGGTACAATTCTTTTTCCTCTTATTATTTGTGTTTTGGGTTTACTTTAATTAGCTTAAAGTTGTCATCTTTATTGTTTATTAAGTTTAGAAATATGATTCTAAGTTTGTATTCCATCTTTATGTTGAGTAATTAGTATATGTTATGTTAGATTAGTTTAATTTATTTCATTAGTTAAAGTTTTAGTCTTTATTGTTTCATTATGTTTATTTTTATGTCTAGAGTAATTATTAGTATTTGTATTAATGTAAATATGAGTAGTGCCTAGATAAAAAATAAGAGTCTTCTCTAGGGTTTTGCCTTGTGAGAGCAGTCTAGGGTTTCCTTGTGTTTTTCCACATTTGACTTCGTGGATCGATCCCTACGATTATTCTGGTAGGGCTTCGTGCATCTAGTTTCGACAATTATGGCTTTAGGATCTATTGTACGTGACAAAGGAAAGGAAAACATGGATGAGGGAGGTGTTTTTGCATGGAAGGAGACAGACGTGGATAGTGCGTCGACGGAGGAGTATGTTTTGATTGGCAAAATCTGGACGAATAAGTCCATTAATCCTAAGGCCGCCATCGATACGATGACCAAAATATGGCTCACCAAAGGGTCGATTAGGGCGAATGTTCTCGATGCTAGAGAAAGAATTTTCATTTTCCGTTTTGCTTCGGAGGAGGATAAGGGGAAAATTGTGGATGGCCAACCTTGGCATTTCGACAAATTCGTTTGGTGTTTTAACGATCCGATCATTGGAGGGCGTTTGACTGATACGTCTTTGTTTCATGTCCCTATATGGACACGGGTTTACGATTTGCCATTGAAGGGGAGGACCAATATGGAGAATATCCGGAGTATGTGCAACCAATTGGGTGGTTATGTGGGGACGGACGAGACGACAACTACGGCGATTGATCGAGCGATTCGTATAAGAGTCCTCCATGACGTTCGCAAAAGTTTGAAGAAGACCATCGGCATTCGTACGTCTACAGGTAACATCGTTGACTTCTCTGTTAAATATGAAAGATTGCCGCTCTTTTGTTATGGTTGTGGTGTCCTTGGCCATGGGGAGAAGGATTGTGAGGAGGGTCCGTTTGAGGAAGGAGATTTGCTGTATGGGGAGGAACTCCGTGCATCTCCATGGAGACCAATTAAACAAACTTCAGAGGTAAGGGAATCGAAGGGTAAGAGTCTTAATTCCTTGTTTGAGGAGGAACAAAGGTTGCGGGAGGAGGAGGCTATTGGGACAATTATTGCTAAGCTCCAAGACATAGCCTTAAAGAATAAGGAGAGAAGAACAAAGAAGCTAGGGGCTGGGAAGTCAGGTGTGACCGACCAGAGGCTTGGACTGGGGAGAGGGACTGGTGAGGGGGGTAATATACAGGAGTTGGGGGGAGACAATGAAATAAGGGGGTTGCTGGAGGAGGGTTCCAAAGGGGTTAATGAAGGGGGGGATGATATGGATTGTTGGATGATGGCAACAGATGATGATGATGTGCAATGTGAGAATCGGGTGACAGGGACTGAAATTGGGGCGATTTCGAGTAGTAACAGTAAGGGAGGGAAGTGGAAGAGGAGGGCCAGGGAAGGGAGTGACAATATGGGAGGAGTACGAGGGCAGCCCGGGAAACGGGGACGAGATGAGGAGAGTGAGATGGAGGGAGGAGATGGGAAGAAGTTGAAAACCTTCATGGGTGTAAGTTCACCTGAGGCGGAGGCTGAGGTCGCTCAGTCCCGCCCGGCTCAATGAGTCTCCTTAGCCTCAACTGCAGGGGGTTGGGCAACCCCTCTGCAGTTGGCAGTTTACGAAACCTTCTTCGGAAGGAGACCCCTGCTATAGCTTTCTTATGCGAGACGAAGCTAAGCAGTATGGAGTTTGGGGATATTAGGGACGTTTTACAAGATTATGACAGTATTGCTGTGGATAGTGTACGTTGGGAGGTCGGGGGGTCTTGCATTTCTGTTGAGGAAGGGGTTACAGTGTACTTTTAGGTCCTCGTCAGTTCATCACATGGACTTCGACGTCTACCTTGGGGGGAAGGAGTGGCGAGTTACTGGTTTTTATGGGTGGCCGGTTGTAAATGACAGACATTTATCTTGGCAGCTGCTGCGGACGCTGTATAGTGAGGTCGACAGCCCGTGGGTGTGTTTGGGGGATTTCAATGAGATTCTCTACGCAAATGAGATGAAAGGCGGGTCTCGCGCTCAATGGCAAATGACTAATTTCCGGGAGGCTATCGACGATTGTAGGCTGATGGATATTCCTTACGAGGGATATGAGTTCACTTTCGATAATGGTCAGGTAGGGGATATGAATCGATAGTGTCGATTAGATAGAGCGTTGGGCAACGAAGCGTGGTTCACTCTGTTTCCGAAAGCAAAACTTCGCCATCTTACTAGGGAATGGTCGGATCGTGCTCCAATTAAGCTCGTGCTGGAGGAACGACGGGATGAGGAAGGAAGAAAGCGACCTTTCCGTTTCGAGCAAATGTGGGTCGGCGAAGAGGGTTGTGAAGATGCAATTTGTCGAGCATGGGAGCGGAATGAGGGTGATTTCTTCGACAAACTACGGGCATGTGGAGAGGAACTTATGTCCTGGAAAGGAGTGAGCATAGGAAAAATTGTACGTGATATTCAACGAAAACGGAAACGGCTTGCCAAACTGGACGAGGAGGAGCGAAGTAGCGAACGAGTACAGGAGAGGAAGCGTATTGTTCGGGAAATTTCTGGGTTGCTCCGTACCGAAGAACTTTTTTGGAAGCAAAGATCACGAACAACATGGTAGCGGGAAGGGGATAAAAACACCAAATTTTCCATTGGAAAGCGTCGATTAGAAAGCAAAACACACTACAAGAAAAATTGTCCCTAGCGTCCACCTTTTTGGCGTCCTGGGCATACGGACGACTCTGGTAATTTTCGTGAAGGCCCGGAGCAGGTTGAGGAGGTGGTCAGGACTTATTTCTCGAACCTGTTTGAGTCAGCCCAGCCGAGTAATTTTGAAGCCATGCTGGAAGGAATCTCGGGGAGGGTGACGGATCGGATGAACTGGTATTTAAGACAGGAATACACTGAACTTGAGGTGAACTTGGCGTTAGAACAGATGCATCCGACGAAAGCGCCCGGCCCGGATGGAATGAATGCGCTTTTCTACCAAACCTATTGGCACGTGGTAGGATCGGAGGTGACGAAGCTGGTGCTTGGGATTTTACGTGGTGATCCGTTTTCGAGGGATTGCAACAAAACGTTTATTGTTCTCATCTCGAAGGTTAAGAATGTGTGTAAAATGGGGGAATTGAGACCGATTAGTCTGTGTAATGTGGTTTATAAACTTGTATCCAAAGTGCTAGCTAATCGGCTGAAGATTTTCCTTGGTGATATTGTATCGGAGAATCAAAGTGCTTTCACCCCGGGAAGACAAATTACGGATAACGTTTTGGTTGCGTTCGAAGCTTTCCATCATATGAAAAATATGAGGACGGGGGATGGGTTTATAGCGGTAAAACTTGACATGGCCAAGGCCTATGACCGAGTTGAGTGGTTTTTTCTCGAACGTGTCTTGTGTCGGATGGGCTTTGACGAGAATTGGAGGAACAGGGTTATGATGTGTGTCACTACGGTCTCGTTTGAAGTTCTGCTAAATGGGAAACCCACTCGGGAATTCAGCCCGGGTCGAGGGCTGAGGCAAGGAGATCCTCTATCTCCTTACTTGTTCATACTTTGTGCAGAGGTGTTGTCAAGTCTTATGCGGAAGGCGGTTGAGGCTAAGTCGATACACGGTATACGGATCGCTCGTGAGGCCCCAATTATATCACACTTATTTTTTGCGGATGACAGCCTCCTTTTTTGCCGTGCAAATGAGACCGAGGCTCGGGTGATGAAGGATGTGTTAACCAAGTATGAGGATGCTTCGGGGCAGTTAGTTAATTATGATAAAACGACAGCGTCATTTTGCCTATCCACGCCTCTGTTACGGAGAGAGAATGTCGCAAGGGAGCTTGGGGTTCGTATTGTGGATAACCCGGGAAAATACTTAGGCTTACCTACGGTGGTTGGTAGATCGAAACGGGGGCTATGTAGCATACTTCGTGAGAAGCTCACTAAGAAATTGCATGGGTGGCGGGGAATGCTCCTGTCTAAAGCTGGTAGAGAAGTGCTGATAAAGGCGGTAGCCCAATCTATCTCTACTTACGTCATGAGTGTCTTCAAACTGCCTGTAAGTTTCTGCGAGGAGCTTCGTTCGATGATTTCAAGATTTTGGTGGGGTTCTAAGGATGGGCAAAGGAAGATTTCTTGGATTGCGTGGTCTAAACTGTGCAAACCAAAACATCTAGGCGGCCTAGGTTTCCGGGACTTCCATAATTTTAATCTGGCCCTTTTAGGAAAACAGGCTTGGCGTCTCACGGTTAATACTGGGAGCCTCGTCTGTCGGGTGCTTCGCGCTAAATATTTCCGAAATGGCTCCTTTCTCCAATCGGAGCTGGGCGCAAACCCGAGTTATACCTGGAAAGGGATATGGGAAGCAAAAGAAGTTGTCCTTAAAGGGGTTCGGAAGAGAATTGGTAACGGACTGGGAACAAATGTATGGAGTGATCCGTGGGTGTAGGGACATGCCTCGAGGCGTGTTCTTACCCCCCGTCTATCGAGAGATGCGAATATGGTTGTGGCTGATTTAATTAGAGAGGATGGAACCTGGAATCTTGGATTGATGCGTTCAATTTTCCTTCACAGTGATCTCGATGCAATGATGAATATTCGATTGAGCAAGCTCGGTATTGAAGATGCTTGGACCTGGGACCTGGAAAAGAATGGAGAATATAGTGTGAGATCAACTTACAGACTGCTTACGGAGAGTACGGAAGATGGGCTTGGTCCGTCTGATTTTACTCGGGAAAAGTGGCTCTGGTCACGAATTTGGAAAGCGCATGTTCTCCCAAGAGTTAAGGTTTTTTTCTGGCAACTTTGCTCGGAGGCCTTACCGACGAGATGTAATTTGGCGAAACGGGTCAAGAGCATGGATGTTAGCTGCCCGATTTGTGGTAGTGACGAAGAATCTTCTCTTCACTTGGTGAAGGAGTGCGGATGGAGTAGTGGTGTGTGGGAGGGTCTTGATATCGAGCCGCGTAGGGAATATCGACATAGCAATGTTCGGGATTGGATTGAAGATATTTGGGTTGATTTGGAGGATGAAGAGAGAGCTAAAATGATGACGGGCTGTTGGGTTCTATGGGAGGCCAGAAATAAATGCGTCTTTGATGGGCTTAGACCGTCTTCTGAGAGGGTGGTGAGAAGAGCTCTTGATTTATTGATAGAGATGAGAGATAGCTTGGTGGAGAACAGGGATGCAGGGCTGAACAGGGGAAGAGGAGGACGGTCTGAACAGGGGGGGTGGTCACCTCCGACGGAGGGGTTTATCAAAGTGAACTGTGATGCTAGTTTAAAGGATGGGGGCTGTTGGTAGAGGGTCGGGTGGTCAGCTACTGTGGGCTGTTAGCGCTAGAAGGCGGGGGAAGACGGACGTTCCCGAGGCCGAGGCAGAGGCTATTTTGGAAGGATTGACGGAAGCTTGGAAACGGGGCTACAAGAATGTGATTATCGAGAGCGACTGTCAAGCAGTCATTGACGTGTTGGTGCATGGACGTTCGGGTCGGAGCAACCTATTCCTTATTGTCGAAGAAATTGTTGGGTTAAGTCATAATTTCGAGTCTATTGAATGGTTGTTTGTGTCGCGTCGGTGGAACCATGTGGCTCATGCGTTGGCCCAGTTCCATACTTGTTCATTTGGTAGACAAATCTGGGAGGAAAAATGTCCTGAGCACATTGATTTGTTGATCTGTAATGATTCAATTGCAATGCAGTAATCCCTATTTGGGAGTTCAAAAAAAAAATATGAGTAGTGCCTAGTTTCTCACTAGGGGTCGATGAATCCCCGACTTATTAGAATTGCGCGATTTTATGCCTTATATCGGTTTAGTTGGGTGATTGGATGAGGATGTGTTGGGGATTTATGGATAACCTTGGTTTATGAGTTTTGGGTCGAATTTAGACCCTTGGTCATCGATGGGAGTCGATTAGGATTAATTGTCGATTCTTCCCCTTTATCTTGCCTTACTCTACTTAGTTGAACACGGGAGTGGGAATTGAGCGGGGTATCCCTAACACTAGTTTTGGTTAGCGTGCTTTTCATTGACTTGAGTTAGTTTGGGGATTATCACGGGAGTGACCCTCGGGCTTGACCTTAGGATTCCCTCTTACGAACCCGGGAGGGAGGTAAACGGGATAGTTAGTCGTTTCACGAACCCGGGAGGGAGGTGACCGACCTAGAACGCGCATATCTTCATCCTAGAACCCGATTTCTTCGATACTTGGCATTCGTTAGCGTGATTTGAATAAGTCGCGGGTGACATCGTCCCTTAGTACCTTTTCTTATTTGATTACATCATTTCATCTTTTTTTGTTTCTTTAGTTTTCTAGTTCTTTATCTTGTTTTAGATTTTTAGTTTGTTTATGTTTTTATTAGTTAGTCTTATTAGTTTAATCTCACCCTATCAATCGATTCGCGTAGCTAATTCATAATCCGAGACCGACCTAGCACTCATTCCCGATCTCTCTGTGGATTCGACCCGACTTACCCTTACTATTCTAGTTTAGGTTAGTTGGTTTATTTGATGGTTAGATTGACGACAAATCTGGCTATCACTGAGGTTTGAGAAAAATATCGTGTTTGGTTCGGATATTACATGACCATCTCAATGCTACACGTCATGTCTAGCTTGGTCACACTCAAATTGGAAAGATATAAGGCATAAGTAGATGGATTGCTCAAGACTCAGGTACGTCCAAGCACGGGACAAGTCGGACAACGGGTCGTGTTGTAGGGATGTTAGCGATGTGGTATCGATGTAGACTCACTTGTATTCCACACCCACAACGAAATTGAATTGCATACCTATACTCGCCCCACTAATTAATTAACCACAATTAACGGGTGCAAATAATACCATGTGTTGAGAATTGACTCCTAAACCCAAGTAATCACATGTGTCCCACATTGAAAGATGAGAGAAGGATGATCCACCTTATAAAGTAAGGGGTTACTCCCTCCATTGCCAATTGGTTTTAGAGTGGAACCCTCTTGTCTTGTGAGTGGACTCTTCCTATTGCTAATTGATTTTATAGTGGAACCTGCCGCCGGGTACAAATCTAAAATTGCACCCATCCCACATACCGTAGTTAAAAGATGATTTTATTCTATCTTTTTAGGGGTTTGGGCTTGCCAAAAGAGAATCGTCGAACCATGTCTGACACATTGCATTTAAGTTCCTCCTTAGGGTTGGGTTGCGCCTTTTTTGACCAAGTCGTCTCGTCCCCCAACTTGAACCGACCAACACCAACCCGTGACCAAGTTTACCTGATCGTGCTACTTTTTTGTTCCAATACAAGATAACATTCACCGTATGACAAATAAAATGACTATATGAACTCGCTTGCTTTATTCCATCGTTTTACTTGGATTTGATTCGCTTGCTTTATTTTCTCGCCACAAAATAAAATGACTATATGAATTCCAGTATGACAATATCTTGTTTAGTTGTTTATGACAGAAATATTTGTCATAAACTTGTGACGGATCGAATAATATCTATTTGTGATGATAAAAACAACCAAAATATACTCCGTAGCTCCCTAAATTTGCCTTTAGTTGAACCATATGTATTTTTTTATCCGTTATCATTTTATGACGGATATGTCAACCAGAAGGGGGAGTTACGGAGACTAGGGGCGTTAAGCGACACTACCGGAATATTCTGAAAAACACAAATCATAGAGGGAGGTAGCTAGATTCTTATCAACACATTACACATTACACATACACACTGCACGAAATGAAGTGATAAGTTGAAAGTTGACCAAAAAGACTTGGTGGCACAAATACCTATTTTAACCTTGTATACTTTGTTGAACTCTGTAATCTTTGCCAGATATCTTGATGTCATTCATCATCACACCCTCGTGCTCTTTTCACTCATCAATGGAGTATTCCCCCCCAAAAAAAACCTTAATCATTATACATATACGGATTTGTTTCTTGTATTTTTGGATATTCCCTTTTATTACAGATTCTACTTTACCATGGATTATTGGTCAAACTAACCATTGGGATGAAATCGTTCAATATCGAGTTTTGAAGTTATTGAATCGAAGTTTGTGAATCTGTATTTAAATTTTCGAGTTTTTTTCATCATTATAACTATTAGGTAGAGAATGAGTAAGGATAGAATAAATGAGATTGTTACACAAATGACCAGGAGTCATTTCCTCTAGAATAATATACAGAGAGTTAATGGTGTAGCAGTAGCAGTAGCAGTGTACCACCCATTAACAGTAGTAACTCTACATAATAAACTCACACATTACACCTAAAAGTTTCAAACTTTATTGTACGTACTAGCTAACTTGAAAAGAGGACCTTTGCTGCCTGTCACCTATGACTCCTAACACTACTAATGCTATTCCTGGCAGCCATGATCTCATCCAATGACAACCCCTTCTTCGACCGCCCCTCCGGCCTCTGCTTGGGTGCGCTGTGAGACCTCGTCTTGGCTCTAAACGACTGTGTATCCGCCATATAACTCCGAGGGTTACAGTAGTAAGGCCTAAAGTAATGGTCCCCGCCCACGCTCTTGGTTGGAGTCGACACCCCATTCGACCGGCCCACATTGGTGCAGCGTGGAGTGCTTTGTGCTGTTGAGACTCGACATTCGTCACCATACACATACCCATACCCATACGCTCCCCCCCAATCGTACCCATTATTATTACTACGGTGGTGTATAGATTGCCTGTGTGGGATTATTGGGGCGGGGCAAGGCAAGGGTGACGACATTGTTGGGTACTGAAACTCGTCACCACCACCTGACTCGTGTACTGGAGCGTAGACTCTCTTTGACCTTAGTCTTGGCCTAAATGTGTCGATTTCTACAATTTTTGGACTCCCTTCGTACGAATGGTACTGATGGTCGTATGATGTCGAAAGTCTCCTGCTCTGGAATTGATGCTGCTTCGCCTCGTCTATTATCCTGTCCTGTAAAATAAGCATTCAAACATCAGTATACCACCAATTTGAATACTTGATTCGGAATACAACGAATGGATAGGCTATTACCATGGACCGTCGTGGACGAAAATCAGACTGAAACTTGCTTGATTTAGAAAGAGATCGGTTAGCTCTCTGAGAGCGAACAGTGGCTTGAGCTCGAACCAATGCCTGCATACTGTGAAGAGTAGCAGCAGCTCGCTTTCGGACTAGAAAACCTCGAACATGAGCTTGTAGCTTCACTAGGCCTTTCAATGCTCGTAATGCTCTCCGCGCCTGTCATTCAATTAAACATCATCCTTAATAAAATATAAATAGGCCTCAACAATCGCTTTAATGTTTTGGTTGAGTTGAAGTGTCGAGGTCTTGCAAAATGACCGTTGCTGCATAGGATGGTCCACATACTACTATACTAGGCTCTTATATATAAAAACTCATTTGACAGTTGAAGAAGATTGATTAAACTAATGATGTTAATATTTGAATTAATTAGATTAAAAACAGTAGAGAGAATTCAAATTTGAGAAAAGGTCAAAGAAAGAAGAATATTGGGTTTGGGGGTGGAGAGATAAGAATGGGGAAAGAGGAAAAAAACAAAGGTACTCACACTCACTACTCACTACTCACTACTCACTACTCACTAAAAGTTGACCAAAAAATGTGTGTTGAGGTTATCTATCTATCTATCTATCTAATGTTAGGTAGCAACTCACTTTTTTCTTTTCTACTTACACATACAACATACATTGTACTGCTCAAGTTCCAACAAACACTAAATTTCTCAATTTGCAAAGGTGTTTATCCAACAATAGTACAACATTGCAAAAAAGCAAGAGGCTCACTCAACCAACAATCAACATGTTACTCTTACAACTCTATCAGAAAAAGCTCAGGAGTACTTATTTGGCAAAAAAATATCAATCAAATCCTACTAATGCCCAATTTCCCACCCAGAGAATCTTTTTGTCGTACTGTCTCACAATTACTTGACCTGACACACTTTATAGCCGACTAAAACTCAAAATATTAACCGCTATCATGTGAGAAATCTTCCAGTAAATTTATCGTGAGACTGTCTTATTTGAAAATTAGTTTCCCACCTGTCCTTCATAATTTATTTATTTTTCGCAGAAATTACCGCTATACAGCCTCCCTTTTTTTCATTTGTTATTTTCTGTCGATTTCAAATATAAATAACAAATGAATAAAACGGTGTAAATACTTGATACGGAATACTTAACCCTAAATTAAAACACATGTTCTATTTTCCCATAGAAATCTCCATCTTAAATTTTTCAAAGAGGTTGAATACAATACTTCCCTATCATGATTATTCGTTTATTTTGATTAAAATACTAGTCCATAAAACTAATGAAAGTAAACAAATAACGAGATAGAACGATATATAACAAAAAAAAACGAATGCATAGAGAATAACAAGAAATTAATTTGTTACGGAGTATATCAAATCAAATGTGACTTTATTTGACTTGTTTAAATATTAGTCCGTAAAACGGATATATCGGTCTAAGAAGAGACCGACAATAATTTAAAATCTCTTAAAAAATACAATTAACTAAAAAAAAATATTTCTGCTGCACCGAGTCAATTATATTTTTTTCCATTTGTTAAATATTTGAATGAAAGATAAATAAATAAATAATGGAGCAGTAAGAAACAGAGGTGGACTGCAACTACATACCAGATAACCTCTAAAAACGGCCTGAATCTTAGCAGCAGCCCATTTATGAGTAGCAGTAGTAGTAGTAGAATAAAACATAGCACCCCTACTTCCGTTACTTGTGAGTCTAACCACCGCGACCGCAGCCTGCGCAGCTGCAACAGCCGCATCAGCAGCAGCAGCGGTGGCGGTGGCGACAGCAATAGCATGCTTCCTCTGCTCATTATCCCACTTCATACTCTCCTGCTGCTGCTGCTGGTTCACTTTATTTTCTTTCTTCAGGTTTTCATTGTTGTCGTTATTTTTAATGTATTTTTTCATGGTCAACAGTGATTTAAACCACCTTGTTGCTTTCCCCATTTTATTTTTATTTTTTGAAGGGTTTATGGGTTTAATGAAACAGAGTGAAGAAGAGGAGTCAGAGTGTGTATATATATATACAGAGAGAGGGGGGAGAGAGAAAGGGGGGGATTTGAAACAATGAATTTGAAAAGTAGATGATGAGGTGAGGTGAGGGGATCTTTTACTTGGGCAGAGAAATGCTTTCGTTTTTAAAATAGGGGATGACGTATGGGAATCAAGTCTCAAGTGGAGAAACTTCCAAAAAAAGAGACAAACTTGAAGTAGAAATGTTGGTGATAGCTTCATTTGTGATTTTGTATGTTCACGGACGGATTCGTTTAGTCTTTTGGCCCAACTAACTTTCCTTTTAAGCTTGCTTCCGTCCAAGTTTAATCACCTCTCCTGAATTCTTAGTTACTCTTATTGAAACTTAATGAGTTGAGTCAGTGAAGAGTGAAGACGGAAGGGTGATGGTCGATGGGTGAATCGAGTGAAGTAATTATCTTTTAAGGTAGAGTATCCGTCATAAATCTTAAAATAAGTTAAATACTGTAGTAGTTTATTGTGTTGATAAAGACAAAATATTTGGTATTTTCTAGACAACTTGACATGTGATTTGGTTTTTTATTTGACTTGTCTTAACGTTCATGACGGATAATGCCGTCACAAACAAGAATCGGTCAATAATTATTTGCCTATGCAAAGTTGTGCAAGTATTAAAATGTGGAAGTCTTAACGTTTCCATTCAATAGTTACTTATTTCATCTTTTTGGTATATTATTTAACAGTTATCTATTTTCATTTTTGTAATTTTGTTATGTTTATGGTATAATCTGTACTATGTAGTGCAAATACAATAAATTTTGTGTGGTCCAACTCACACATTATTCTTTTTATGAACTTTGATCCAAAAGCAATAGATAATTATTGAATGAGACAGAGAGAATACTACGTAGAAGGTAAGAGTAAGGGTTCGAGTGGGTAAAGAGTAAAGACTCATTTGCTGAAGTTGGGTTACTATTTGACCTGTCTTAGTTTTTTAAAGTGTGAACTAACCCGATCTTTGATTCTACACTAATAGGTACTCATAAAGTAATAATATACCGAGTATAATTAGTATTTTGAGATCATGCAAGATCCATTATATTTTAACAATGTCATTACGTACAGTATTTTGATATACTTATGGGTTCTTATAATATATGGTTCGATTATAATCACCTCATCGATATCATGAAATTGAGGGATACAACTTTACCTTGCATATACTCGTACATAAGATGAAGACATTCAAATTTGGTGGAATTTTACGTCGACTTAAATATAATTAAGAAGCAACGACATGTAGTTACAACGTTTAAATTTGATCGATCTCAAGTAGTACAATCTCAATTGTCAATTTTTGCAAACTTGTAATCAATCCTAAATATCATCATAAATGTTCTAATTAATTTTACATCTATATCCATCCAACATTACACTATTATTTTAACAAGCAATAACTATATATCACAATTTCTCATTAATTAAACATTATTCAAACGCACAATAACTATCACAATTTCTAGTAAATTCATCACTAAATAAATGGAATAGCTATTACATCCATAAAAAAACATACGGAGTAATCACTATGTCACATAATCGTATTCCTAATTTCTTTTTTTTATCAAAACTTTGATTCGTATAACCCATTATTCCATGTTCAAATCATTTCAAATACTATGTATACCTATATCGAAAACAAAAACGTGTGTACATTATTGTGGTTTCGAGTCACGATTGTGTACATTTGTTGGGGGTTTGATTAAGGATAATGTTGAAATGAAGTTTTGAATTTGAATGGAATGGCATGGGAAGGGGGGGAGGTTGGAGTTAAACAACAATTATTAATAAGGAGCAGAATAATTTCAGAGAAATTATTATAGATGGTGCCATGTTTTAAATACCCTACACTACACGACTTGTAAGTCATGTATTTATATGTATGTATGTATGCAGCTAGCTAACTCGATCATCATGAAGTACTCCTTGGGTACATATATATGATACGGACCGACTTTAATTATTTGTTGAAGATTTCAAAAAATAAAGAAAAACATTGGTTTGTATTTGTCCCGCCATCCCTCATATATGTCTCCTTGGACCGTAAGTAAGTCATTATGTCAAATTATTTACATAATTATGTCTCCTTACACCAATTGCATGTCTTCATCACCTTCATTATTCCCCTCTCAATTACTAGTAAAATAGTAATTATCCACGCTTAATTACCAACTTGGGTTAAAACTAAGTAAAATACTCGTAGTAATTATCCACGTAAATTAGTGTGTACAACCATGCGATAATAGTCAAAATTGTAATTTATGATAAAAAGTGATCATTTTATGTTAGTTAGTTACCACTTTCAGAATTCAGATAAAAAACTACTACCATTTTTGCATATTAAAACGTGGTTACTATTTAACGTAAAGTGGTCACTAAATAACATAATAAGTGCTAACTTTTTACCTAAATTCTTAATTTTAAGATCTGTTGCACGATACAACGGTTGTATAATATAATTTGTGTTCAATTTGAACCACGTCCTCTAAAGTACTACTACAAATTAGGATTTATTGCTTAGGAAAAACGTATTCTTTACGTCTTGATCATTTGTTTATTTTTATACTTCCTCCGGACATAATTTTTCGCCCCATAGCCTTTTGCACGTAAAATAAGAAGACCAATATAAAATGTAAACAAATTAATGGTGGGCCTAAATTATTGACACATGTCCAAATATTATAGGTTAAGTATAGGATGAAAGGATAATTGAGTGACTAATCTTGTAATAAATGATAGAAAGAAGGGTAATATGGTAATTTGGGTATGATATAAAAGGAAAGTGGAGAAGTGGGGCAATAAATAAAAACCTTCCAAATAAGGAAAGCGGGGCGATAAATTGTGTCCGGAGGGAGTATTATTTTTGAAGATTATTTAATAAAAAAATAAACAAATGATTGAGAAAAACGAATATTTTTCTTTAGTAAAAACTCATTGTCGGTTGTGAGGGTTCGTCCCCTCACCATAAAAATCATCTATCTAGACACAAATTCTCCCCTCCACTATATCGTTGTGCGATTAAATACGGTATTCGTTGGAAAAAAAAATGGAGTGAAGGGTTTTATGTCCTAACTCATGTGATTGCATCATTTATCTACCGTTGAAAGAAAAATTAGGATGATGATACGGCGTCACCGGACGTCATCCCCCCACATGCACGGATGCACCCCTTATTAATGGGGATTCTCGTATGTACCCATTATTATTAAGGGAACACCCCAATAATTAAGGATACATGTGAGAGGGTGACTGACCATCACCCGGTGACGCTAACTCATTTTCCTGATATAAAGTCATGTTTAGGGCCTGAATTAGTCCGTCTAGCAGTATTAGGCTTGGGCCCTGTAAAGTGGAAAGCGCATCTACTGCAGTTTGGTCCAATGATATGGGCTAGGAGAACACCAAACTAAATGAGTGAGCTAGGAGAGATAGGTATGCTGGATATGACTTCCGTTGTTGGGCTTCAGCCCTCGTTGAATCAAGTATGGACCAATCCTCTCTTTTGCTTTTGAAGTTCTCTCCTATAGTCCCTCCTATAAGTACATAACAGATCCAACAAAAAATAGGTCAAAGTTAAAAGTGTAGAGAGGGGTGTAACTTGTAAGGTCCGATTATTTTGGATTGGACTGATGTGAGTTGAAATTGAGTCCATTGGACTGGAATGAGTCGAACCGAAATTAATTGGACTGAATTATGTAAGATTACTCGATTATATTTACCATCTTTGAAATTTTAAATAATTTTCTAATATCAAAATGTAAAAATTAAAAATGTGAAAAAAATTAATAACTTATCGATTAGATATTTATAAGTAATATCTAAATATAAAATACTAAATTTATAGTGTGTTATTGCGCGGGAACTATACTAGTTGAACTAAATTGGACTGAAATGAGCTAACTGAACCGGATTGGACTGAAGTGAAATAGCTGAGATTAAATGAAACTCATGAGACTTAACTAACTAGAGCTTCTAGGAGCAACAATAATGTGAGGTTCTTAACATTTGGGTTGAGGTTCTTGACATTTGGGTTGTTCCAAGAACTTTATATGCAAAAGTTTGTTCTCATTTGAAGAACATAATTGTTTTTAAGAACCAAGTTCATAGGTATGCGTGACGCCGATTTACGTAATACTCCGTATTAATTAATTCCTGCTTTGGATTTACAAAAATCAATTCTTAAATACTTCCTCCCCTTCACTAAGATCTTCCACATTTCCTTTTTAGGAAACTTCACTAAGATGTTCCACTTTTCTATTTAGTAAATGTTTTGTGGTTCTTATTGCTTGTGACCCCACTTTCTTTCATAAGGAGATTGTGAATATATATTACTCTCTCCGTTCAAATTTAAAGGATACATAATCCTTTTTGGGTCGTTTAAATCCAATTGGCCCATTTCCTTTTTTAGTTCATTTTTTAACCAAATATTTAGATCATATGCCACTTTAAAAAGTAATTTTTTATTATTAAATACTAGCCTCGTTATCGTACTTATAATATTAAAGTTAATATTTTTTTTAATCTTTAAGCAAAATAGAAACGTACTCTAAAATACGTGACAAATGAATAATTTACGGAGTATTTTTGAGTTCTACGATTATGAATCGCCGAGAGATTACATCTAAGAACAACCACAATGGACAAACTCAAAATTAAGTTTGTCATTGCCATGTACATCCTTCCTTCGTAAGGACACATAATCCATTTTGACACTATTCGCAAGTGAAGAGAATCTTCAATATTCTTGGCAATCTACCAGATAAAATAGTCAAATGAAATATTGTTTTATTCATCTCCACAAGTAATTATTAATATCAAATTTTTTTAATACTCCGTAATTTTTACCAATGCAAATTGGAAGATATTGACGGTGTAAAACGCGTTTCGACAAATGTGAAAAAATAAATTGTGTATTTGGCTATGAAGGAAGCGAGTAATTTTTTTGACATTCAATGTATCTAGAACTTTTCCTAACCAGGAAAGAATTTACATGAAGTTCGTACTTGAATAAATTTGATAAAATAAATAAATAACTTAGAGTATTAAAGGAGCAGTTAGAGAGCATTTAAACAATATACCTGGGACATAGCGAATTCATTGAATGGAAGACAATACTCGTACTCCCAAATCTAGAGTCGATGAACACAATGTACAACACCTATGAACAGTTTGAACATGCATGGGTATATGGAAGTCCAAAAGCTACAGTTGAGATAGATAGATACAGTAGATATTTGGAAAGAGTGGAAGACGCGTGGAAGTCCATGACTCCCATGAGTCAACCACGATTAAAGTACTAGTAACTACTCCCTATATCATCTACGCTCCTTTTCCCGTTTCCTTGGCCCTTACGTTACCCTAAACATCCACCTAATCACAAATTCTTGTTTATGACGGAAATATTCGTCATAAATAAGTGACGGGTTAAGTAGATATTATTTGAGGGGAAAAGATAAAAGTGAGGTTAGTAGAACTTTTGTCCTTTTTACCCTTAAATAGTATCTATTTGACCCGTCTTAAGCTTGCGACGGATATACACTTTCCTAAGAGAGACGAACTGCCACCTAATATATACACTTTCCTAATTTATTGAGTAAATATCTATCTATATCTAAAATTCTAAATCGCTGAAAATCCTACTCCTTACTCCAAACACGAATCTCAAATCTCCCCTTAATTACGCGCTTTATATGCACCCCATTATCCCCATTATTCCATATATATATATATATATATATATTCACTGTAATTTTTTTTCATAAAATTCAAAGGATTTATTTTTACAACTACTACTCATTAAATAAAACGATCTTATAAAAGAACGGTGTCGTGACACCCCACAACATTGGTCAATATTCACACCTCTTTCCCTATTCATTATAAAAATAATATAAATATAAATAATTAGAGTAGAGTAGTAGAATATTATAGTAATATAATAATAATAAGATATCTTGTTGTTCTCTTCTACCCTTGAATTTCATTATTCTCATTCACCCTTTCTCTCTCTCTCTCTCCAAACAAAATCAATTGGCCGTCACACCGATCACCGATCCCCCTTTTATCTCGTCCTTCCTTCCAATTTCTAGGGTTCCAATTTCCTCTAGGGTTTCTCCAATCCCCCAATTCCCCCCTTCCTTCCTTTCCCTCTTTCTCATTCAACCGCCTCAGATCCCTGTTTCATTACCTTTTTGTTTTTAATTTTGTGGGGAACTCTGATAATTGAAGAAATTGGAGAGGATGGTGACGACTGCAGCAGAGGGATTTCAGTTGGCTGTGACCAAGCCCATTTCCATGGCCGGTCCCACCGCCTTCGATTTTAAGCAGACGCGTCAATTGGAAAACGTGTGTTTTTCCCACCAATTTCCCTGATTTTGCATTCTGCTGTTCCCTGTTGTGTAATGTTTGATTTTGGTATTTTGATTTTTGAATTGTGTATAGTTTTTGGTTGAATCTGGGCTATACGAAAGCGAAGAAGAGGCCGCAAAGAGGGAAGCGGTTTTGGGACGGCTTAGGGAGGTATGTTTGTCCCAAGTTTTTTGTTTTTTTTTTTTGTCATAATTTTGATTTGGATTGGATTGTGTTCTTTTAATCTTGATTTAGGTTTTGGGTGTGATTTGATCATTGTTTGTGTAAAATTGGGTCTTTCTAGATTTCGATTGTTGTGAATTTGTGATGAAAGAGAGGTGTTTTGACTGATGAAATTGTTTATTTGGTGGATTTGGATTAGATGTATTGTTCTTTATTGAGGAATGTCTAGGGTTCTTGCGGATTCGGGGATTCGAAGCAGTTCCACATGACTTAAACATAAAAATTGCGTTGAGAATTGCATTGAATTACTGAATCTTCATGTTAAGAAGAAGCTTAGCTACTGTAATCATAAATTCTCTACTCGTACTTTGTTAATTAATGAGGTTATTGATTTATGATGGCGGGTTATGTACTCGTATAGTTCAGTAATAATATGTCGTGGTCCTCCTGTGTACCTCAATAGCCTGTTTGTGTGTGTAGTTGAAACCTTCCCTTTGCTCCCGTTTAATGGGCACTTTGTATCATGTACGAAGTATATTTTTACCGTGTTTTCTGCAATATGATTTATGTTTAACTGTTTGCAGATTGTTAAAGACTGGGTCAAAAATCTCACGCGTTTGAAAGGGTACACAGATCAAATGGTTGAGGATGCTAATGCTCTCATACTCACTTTTGGTTCATGCCGTCTTGGTGTACGAATATCTATCCTCTCCACTATACTTTGTCTTCAAATCGTTTGTTGAGTGTCTCAGTTGTTATTCTTCTATTTTGTTTTGTTGTCTTATTATCTATCATGTCAAAGCTTCTTGTTATGAGTTTGGATGTTGTGAGCAATTTCTGCTCTCTTGTTTTATACTCTGAATGCACACATGTTCCCGTTACTTAATCACTTGCTCTTTCGCAGGTAAGTGGTCCTGGAGCTGATATTGACACTTTGTGTGTGGGTCCGTCTTACATTAACCGTGAGGTAATGATTAAAAACAATTTTCTGCAACGTTCTTTTTTTTTTTTTGTAAATTTCAGAAAGTTGTGGGTGTTTAACTGTTAATCATATTTCACATACTCTTGCTTACCTACCAGGAGGATTTTTTCTATATATTTCACGACATGCTTGCGCAAATCGAAGATGTTACCGAGCTGCAGCCAATTCCAGATGCACATGTCCCTGTCATGAAATTTAAGTTTGATGGGATCAGCATTGATCTTCTGTATGCCAGCGTCTCTGTCTTGGTTGTTCCTGATGTAAGTGTTAGGAATTTAAGATATTGATATGCCATGATTTACTCTGATTTGGCAACCAAATCTATGCTCTTTTACTTGCCAAATCTGGGATTAAAATTTTGTACTTTTTTTGTTCTTGTTTTATTTTTGATACTGCTTAACCCTTGGGCTTGTCCCTTGCTTGACTATTGGACTGATTCAGATTGTGGAGCAATGATCTTGCTTTTTTATTGTGCTCTTTATAATGCCTGTGTATTCTACAGGATCTGGATATCTCAGATATGTCTGTGCTACACAATGTTGATGAAGCTACTGTACGAAGCCTGAACGGCTGTCGGGTAGCAGATCAAGTTCTCAGACTCGTTCCAAATGTTGAGGTAAATTGGGTGCTATCAAAATGTGGTTCGTGTTACCTTGTGCTTTTTGTTATTCTTCTTCCCTTTGAAATCTTCATTTATGCTTGCTTCTGTTCTTCATTGCGTGTATCATTGACTATGCACTATTATACTTCCTTTAGCATTTCCGCACTGCACTCCGTTGTATCAAGTTTTGGGCTAAACGGCGAGGTGTTTATTCAAATGTAAGTAATTGCTGTATTTAATAACTTTCTTATTAAAAGAATGTGTAAGAATAGACCTTTTAATTCAACAACTCTATTTACCAATGCTTAGATGACTGGATTTCTTGGTGGAGTGAACTGGGCTATTCTTGTTGCGAGAGTGTGCCAGCTTTATCCTAATGCAGTGCCGAGTATGCTAGTTTCTCGGTTTTTCAGAGTCTTCACACAGTGGCGATGGCCAAATCCTGTGATGCTTTGTAAGATTGAAGAAGATGAGCTTGGATTTCCAATTTGGGATCCTCGTAGGAATCCTCGGGACCGTACACACCATATGCCAATCATTACTCCTGCGTATCCGTGCATGAATTCTAGTTACAATGTCTCACCAAGTACCCTTAGAGTGATGATGGAACAATTCCAACATGGTAACAAGATTTGTCAGGTACGATGGTTAAACCTTTTTCTTCTGCTTAATGCTCTGCTAAGTGGCAGATGATGTGATTGCTCTCTGTTTACTCATGTTGTCAGGATATTGAGCTTAACAAACTTCCATGGAGTGCTCTGTTTGAGCCACACTTGTTCTTTCAGAGCTACAAGAACTATTTGCAGCTTGACCTATTTGCAGCTGATACTGATGATTTGCGTGCGTGGAGAGGCTGGGTGGAGTCCCGGCTTCGACAGCTTACATTGATGGTATTATATTTTAGTTTATGTTTCTTTTTAAGTTCGGTAGCGCGATCTATCGAGTTCCAAATTCTTGTTGGAGGTATAGCTGACTGGATATGTTTTTGTTAGTGGCAAAGACTTAACATCTGGTTTATGGCCTAGCCTGTGAATTTATTTAAGCCCTGAAAGCTACAAGGTTCCACCACTTGTTTCTGAAATGGGGATGTATGGCTGTCTGCAGATAGAGCGTGATACTCTTGGGAAACTTCAGTGCCATCCTTATCTGCGTTATTTGGTTGATCCGTCTAGGCAGTGTGCTCATTGTGCATTTTTCATGGGCTTACAAAGAAAGCAAGGAGAGGTTGCACAGGAGGGTCAACAGTTTGATATACGGGCAACAGTTGATGAATTTAGGCACTCCGTAAACATGTATGCCTACTGGAAACCTGGGATGGATATATATGTGTCTCATGTTGGGAGAAAACAGCTTCCATCTTTTGTTTTGCCAGAGGCCTCTAGGCGCCAACCATCAAAGCTGTCTGATGTGAGAAATTCAAGTTGTCTTGAAGATCGGGTCGATAGCGGAAGGCCAGTCAAGAGGAAATGTTCTAGTGAAAATCTGGCTCATTGCAGAGAGAAAAGACTATATGTTAGCCCAGAAAGAGGGGATTCTGTTTCTCCTGAGGTTTTGCATAGTAGCAGCTCTTCATCGCCTTTGCCGGAGAGTGTGGGATCTGTGGAGTGTGATGTCACTCCTATATCTGAGAGGGGATCATCAATTGAGGCATCAGTTGCAGAACATTCTTGTGTTTGCTCTGCCTCAGTTTCAAGCGCTGGTTCTTGTCTTACAAGTGAGGACATTCACGGGAATCATAGTTCGGGGTCGGATGTTGGAAGCGGTAACAATTCAGAAGCAATTATAAAACAGATGGTAACACAGTGTGATCCATTTGAGACGGTATCGGTGTTGCATAGGGAGGAAAGTTGTACTGTCGGCCATGTTGCAGGGAGAAATGGATTTGTTGAAGCCCTAGAGGTGCGCCCTGCGTATGTTTTGGCATCTTGATTAACTCAATCTTATTTTTTTATTAATCGATGGTCATTTCTCAGAAGGTGTCACATGTGAGATCGTCTCACCATTATAAATACTTAAAATTGCCTTCTTGTTTCTTCTCTGATCTGTGATCTCCCAATTTGCTTAGATGAGATTAATTGTTGTTAAAAAAATACTGTTAATGACATGTTTACTGTTTTTCTGCTGAGGACTTGTTTCTTTATGTTTTGTAGCCAATTAGGGTCACTGGTTTAGCTTAGGAAGCAAGAGCAGCTGGACCAGAAGCAGTGCAGGACTTCGTTATGAGGCATGCATTTCTAATACTCAAATCTTTTTTTTTTGCTTCTAAATCTTCTGCATTTTTCCAAGTTCACCTTTATATTGCTCTATATTTGCTTGAATTGTCTATTTAGGATTAGTCTTGCAAGAACCAGAAAAAGGGTGAGTGCGGAAACCTGCTTGTCGCACCCAATTGAAGATGAAGGAGAGGTAGCCAGGTTTCCGGGTAAGTGCTATGCCTCTGCTGGCTTTCTTTCCTGTGAGTTGTTTCATGTTAGCTCGCCCGCTGTTTTTGGTTGTTCTATCCCGACAATGGAGGCTATCTGAAGTCATCTTGGACTTCTAGCCTGCATTTCACTGTACAGCTAATTTTAAGTGGGTTGGGATGTTCACTAAGTGCTATCAAAGGATATATTGTACAAAAAAAAAATAGGAAAAAAAAAAACTAAAAATCCAAAAGAGAAAAAAAATAGAAAAAGAAAGTAAAGAAAAGGCTGGAGAGACATTCGGATTTTTGGTATATTGGACTCTCGATGGTGAAGAATGGAGCATTGTGTTATATCAGTTCAACTGGGGGGAGAAGGTCACGTCGTCTTGCCTTGGATGTTGGAAGCATGTTGATCGGCGGTTTGGTTGATGACTAAGTGGGGCTTCATGTTTCGGGTAAATTAAAAGCCTAGGCGTTTCCTGTTTTAGGCTTAAGCTATACTCCGTACTAGGCAGGGCAAGGCTTCGTTGTTTTGGGTTTTGTCGTCCTGTCCCCCGTTTCCTGAATGTCCAGTGGGGTAGCTTGTTCACGTAATTTGTATTGCGATTTACTTTGATTACAAATACTTGATGTAAATCTCAGTCATTAATGAAAACCTCATTGTCTCTCAAGTCTTGCACTCTGTTTTTCTTTTCTTATCTTTTGCTCTTGTTTCTTTCTATTATCCTACTCAAGTGCACATTTTTTATCGTCGAGGGACACACTTCGGTGATGATAGGCGTACAGCGTACTGTATTGAATCGCAAATAGTCGCTCTGCTATTTTTCACCAATTCGCTACCGTCTTACTTGACGGCCTCAACATTCACGGCTGTTTTTGTTATTATCTTAGCTAGTTAGTTCAAAGGTGTTTGAGAAGGTAGTATGTTTGATTGTTTAAAGTACTGGAGTACTGTTTTGAAGGTGGTCAGGTCAGACATTTCAACAAGTAGGAGTAATGAATACAGAAGCCGCCTCTTGGACTGTATGAATGATACGGAGTACGTGTGAGATTGTGAGATCTGCATGTTGGCATCTGACTCTACTAACTTGTGCAATGCCTTAATTTGACCGATCACGTTAACTACACCCTTTTGTTTTGACTATGTATCAGATTCAACTGACTAAAATATTTTAGGGTTATTTAATAGAAATAATATCAACTTTGGGCGGTATTTCATTAATAAAATCAACTTTAATTAATATGGAAATAAAATTAACTATGAGACATATTATACGAGAATGAAATTGCCTCTTAATTGACCTGATGAAGCCGGTTTTTGTGGGTCCCATACTATTAATAAACACTCATCTTCATCTTCTTCATTCCCCTAAATCAAATTTTCTCTCCTAAACCTACGTTTTAACTTAGGGTTGGATCAACCTACGTTTTCAATCAAACCAATTAAAAAAGAACACTAATTGGACACTTATAAACCCCCAAATTAAATCAATAGGAAAACCCTAAGTTTACCCAGAAAAATCGAAAACCTAAGTTAAACCCAGAAAAAATCGATTTGGGGAAATGAAAATAAAACTCACCGTTGACATTACTGAACCACAAGATTGAGGAATGAACTTGACAATACCCCTAAAAATTGATTTTCGACAAAATTAATGATAATCAATAATAAACACGGACGCAGAAAAGTCGGAGAAAGATAAACAAACAAAAGTTTCGTAAAAAATTAAAGCTTGAAGTTTGAAGTTTGGAATTAATGAAGTTAAATGTGAATTGGTTACTTTACTTGTATTAGTGGTAATATTGACGGGTCTAGGCGGTAGCAGGTAAACATATTTCATTCTCGTATAATATGTCTCATAGTTGGTTTTATTTCCATATTAATTAAAGGTTGTTTTTATTGATGGAATACCACCAAAGTTGGTATTATTCCTGTTAAATAACCTAATATTTTATTAGATGATATTCAGCTAATTTATTGTTTCTCTTAATTTCTGACTTGCTTTTTGGTTATCTTAATATTCCGTAGCTTACTCCAAACAACAAATCTTAACAATTTACTACTGAGTATTATATTACTCCCTTCAATCTTGCGACTCGCATTGTATAACAACTATATACTCCCGTATTTGCTTCTAGTAAGAGATATCGAAAATGGTGTATTTTTTGTTTGAATCATTTGCTTTTTGAACAATGATCATAATCATAGGAAATACTCCGTATTTAATATTTTCAATCTTAATCTATAAGAGAAAATATAGTTACCTTAGATTTGTTTCTTTTGTTTATGTGAGCGGATGTAGTACTCCCTACAATATTCATTATCCCTTGGCCTACTAAAAATTTGGATAAGTTAATATACTCTGTATTTATAAAGATCGAGTTTTACAAGTTTTTTGTAATATCAAAATAGTTGTGACGACAAGATCGAAAGGTCAAGCGTAGGAAAGCGTAGACAGTAACAGGATATTTAAGGGACAAATTCAATATACCAGTGAGGAAACAAGTCAAATACCATTGAGCAGTATGCCAGTATTCTAGTGTATTACCCCTGATTCATTACAATAACAAATCAATTATTTTCTCATTTAAAAAATCAAGTGACTCAACTGGTTTATAATTTATACTACTATAGATTTCGACCACATACATGATAGATCAGAGTACGTAGCATTTACTCGTAGTAATCTGTCTACCTCTGTTCATCTTAGCAAATTGCAATTTTTGTAGCTAGATCCACCACCTAAATTTTTCCATACTAATTACTCTTACAATTTGCATCCGACTAATATCTTGCAACTATGTTGATTTTAATATTATAGGCGGTCAATTTACCATCTTCGTCTATCTTCTTGGTAAAGCTCCATTCTTATTATAAATACAAAGGGAGGACGAAAAAAAAGTTAAATTCTTCCGTAATTTTTGATTAATTCCTTTAAAAAATTGAAAAAAATTAGAAAATCATAGTAAACTCAAACTTAAATGGCTAAACAAAATACACCTTATAAGAGGTTGTGAAAAATAACGAGAAAACTATCGCGTTACACAATATCTAATTGTTGTATACACTTGTAGTAGACCTGGCCAGTGGACTATGTTAGAGGCAAATTGATTTGATTAAACTGAGTCCTTATCCAGCCTAAGGAGAAGGCGTGTCGGGTCGTGCCTTGCTCAACTCTATCCTTGTTCGATTAGGCCCGACTCAATATCTCTAAACAAATACGTCAATACGAGTATTTTTTACGTGCTTGATTTGAGTGGCCTGAGATATTGTGGCCCCGGCTCTACATCACTACATGGGTTGTGCTCGTTCGTGTCGTTGGCCATGTCTACTCATCAATGTGTTATGTGTATAATATGGGTTATCCGTCCTTCTTTTTGTTTGCATTCGGGTGTTCCATAACAACATGTCAATTTTAAAATCCACCTATTATCGTTATACATTTTCATTGAAATGAGCGCAATGCCAATTGTCAATGTCAACCCATTCAATATTCACATATCACATCATTATCAATCTACCAAACCTATACCATTATAGTTGTTCTCTCTTACGACGGATATATCCGTCGTAATCTTAAGACGGGTCAAATAAATATCATTTGAGGGGAAAATGATAAAGGTTCCACCAATCTCACTTTTATTTTTTCTTTTTCTTTAAATGATATCTCCGTCACAAACAAGAATTTGTGATATCATTATACGTCAACGTACCTCTTCCCTCTTATATATACGCCCACAATTTCACATTAACACAACCAAACCTCATTTACTTCTCTAATCACACGAAAACCCCAACATTCATATCAATCCACAATCTACAATCTTTTTGCTAAATACTCCTACTACTACTCCTTCCAAGTCACGGGCCGAAATGGGTGAATGTAAAATTGTAAAGGGTGGTCAAAATCTGTCAACCATGGTGAAAAAAATTGAACAAGATTTCTGGGTTTCAGAGGATGATTTGAGAAACATAGCTCAAGATATGGAGTTGAAGATGCGAGAAGGTTTAGAAGATGAAGTTTCCAGTCCTATCAAGATGCTTGTTTCCTATGTCGATTCTTTACCAACTGGGTAATTCATTTACTAATTACTGCAGTAATTCTTTATTTCTACCTTTTTTTGTTATTTTTGATTGATTTTATCATCTGGGTTGTCATTTCTTGGACTCTTGATTTATTGGATTGTTCTTCTGTGCGGAGTATTTTAATCAAAGATAGACGAATACTAATAGTCGAGCTATGATTAGTTGGATGAGGTTAATTGAGAAGTAGATGATGAGTTGATATGGGTACAAATTTTGGTGAGCTGTAATGAGTTGAATGTAAATGAAGTCATGAAGTTGAGCTATAATGTCATCACTTTGCTTATTTTTGCCGTTTCTTGTAAAGATTTGGTGGGTAATATTGTTAATTTACAGATTTCATCGACTTCCCAAGTTTGGTGAATTTTTCAATGAGTCATTACATTTGTGTGATGTGTTAATTCTTTTCATAAATCGCGTCTTCTTACAAAAGACGCGGTCTTATATGGCGTACAACAACATTATAATGCTTGTAGACGGAAATCGAGTAATGGAATTTGGGAGGAGCATGCAATTAGTATGGACCTAACCTTTAGCATAAATGGTGGAGTACTTGTTTTCATGCTTATTTACTTTGTTGCATAAACTTGGACGGTTTTAATAGCGATAAAGCGACCTTTTTTGGGTGATCAATGTTGTCGTGTTGGGTAGAAGTTAGATTTGGCTAAGTATGATTAAAGTGTTATGGAATCTACATTCACATCCATGAATTGGATAGGCATCAGGAATTTGTAGCGTAGAGAGTTGTTATTCCCTTGTAGCAATTTGGATGATTGTAAAAGCAATTTGGAAAGTTGGTTGTTATGAAAGTAATTTGTATCCAAATTTGTTGGATTAGTGGGTAGGGGGATAAGATTACTTTACTTTTCAATCGTCTTTCGTCCAACATTATTGCTCATGTATATCAGGTAAATGAAGTCTGACCATTAATATCGTCAACTGAGGTTATATTTATTGACTTTAATTTTGAAGTGATGGTCAATGGCATAATGGTATTCCAAAATTCTGTCCAGATTTGTTTGGACTTCGAAACTTAGATCCCTAGAAATCTTCAAGAAACGTGGATGAAATTGGGTTACAGTCTCATGGTTATTGTGAATCAGGGATGAAGAGGGACGCTTTTATGCACTAGACCTAGGCGGGACAAACCTTCGTGTGATGCAGGTTAAGTTACAAGGAAATAAGGCGATAGATATTAAATCCGAGTCATACATGGTGCCTCCAGAACTCAAAGTCGGGAAATCTCATGTGAGCATGTCGCTGTCCCCTGTTGTGGATAAAAAAATCTTAAGATAATATTATGAGTTCATAAGTTCAAACCAATCTGACGTACCAGTCTCTTTTTGTAGGAACTTTTTGATTATATTGCGGAAAATGTTAGCCTTGCTGTCAAAACTGAAGAGGACTGTCATTTTGAGGTCGCTCCAGGGCAAAAAAGGGAACTCGGTTTTACATTCTCATTTCCAGTTCACCAGGCACAGATTAACTCGGGAACTCTTCTTAATTGGACAAAAGACTTCAACATCCCAGATGCCGTGAGTCTTTCTTGTACTTCATTTGCTATTCAATTCTGTTCATATTATTTGGGTGTCGGCCTTCCTGCTCTTAGTATGTATGTGTTCAATTGAAGTTTGGGTTTGTATTTGTTATCAAAAGGTCAGAGAAACATAAGCATCGCACATTCTTATGTCGGGTGATGTTTGGTGACTCAAAGAGTCAAATGGAACATCGTGAATTCTTTGATTTCATCTTTGCTTATAATTCTGTCGAACAGCCATAATGGTGAACCCATTGTCCTTCTATAGCCATGACACCATTTCATTTACATTGTCTTCATTTGACTTATAACTTTGATCATTAATCTCTCCAAATTTTATGTCAATAAACAATGTGAAATTTGTCACATTTGTTTGATTCATCAGTAAATTACATACTTATTTCATATTATCATCGCCCTTGTCAAAAAAATCAAGAGGGAAGTATTCTTAGGTCGTCACTTGGAAGGACACTTTATTGAGGACCTGACCGTTAAATTTACATTATAAAAACAGTGAAATTACTTATGTGCAGGTAGCATGGTCATTAGGGTTCTCATCAAATTGAGACATTCATCTATAAAAAGAAACAAGATGTATAGAAACTCTTAAATTCTTGAAGAATTCGACAGATCATCAATCTTAGACTACATGGTCTTGCTTTATTCATGAACTTGATCTTTATGCGTAGTCATTCTTGAATCTTGATTAGTCCAATATGAATCTAAAGCTCTAATTTACTGTTAGTTTATTTTTTGAATTGTGTAGATTGGGAAAGACATTGTGGAACAGGTGGGCCAAGCCTTGAAGAAACAAGGTCTGGACATGGACGTCACTGCGTTGGTGAGTTGAACTGCTACACGTACATCATATATCCTACATATGGTGCCTTTTAATATTCTGGGAGTTTTGAAGTTTTGGCTAACGTTCACGTGGACCCAGCTTAATGACACAGTTGGTTCTTTGGCTGGGGGTCGATTCTACAACAAAAATGTTGTTGCAGCCGTGATTTTGGGTACTGGGATGAATGCAGCTTACGTAGAACGGTCTGAAAACATTCTGAAGGATTATGGCGAGCCACCAAAATCCGGAGAAATGGTAAACTTTTTGTCTCTTTAAATTTGATCTAGATGCTATAGGGTATGTCTATTGTTAGGTGATGCAGACCTACGACTGTAGTGCTGTGAGTTGTTCATGAGACGGTTTCACATGTGAGACCGACCCAAATAATTATGTATTGCTCACCAAATTTTATGGTTAATTAATTCAGTTAACACGTGAGACGATTTCATTCAAATTTTCATGTTTTTCTTGTTGTTCTAGGTTATCAACACAGAATGGGGTAATTTTAACTCACAATATCTTCCCTTGACGGATTATGATCATGCAATAGACCTTGATAGTCCAAACAAACAAAAGCAGGTGATTGATTACCGTAAGCATAATGTTGCATTGATTAAAATGACAGTTCAACATTTTCTGAAATGCTCATTTGTCACGTTTGTCACGGTTGTTACTAGATTTTGGAAAAGATGCTTTCTGGTAGATACTTGGGAGAAATTGTTCGTAGAGTTCTTTTACATTTAGCCGAAGACGCTGCCCTTTTCGGTGACATTGTTCCTCCAAAACTTCGACAGCGTAATGTCTTAGGGTATGTGTCATATTTTACATCCAGGTTTCTCCGATCATTGTATAAATGTCAGCATCTTTACGCTCATTCCATTCGCCATCTTCTGTGCAGAACAGAGATTGTTTCAGTAATGCATGGCGACGAGTCTCCTGACTTGAGCTTGGTTGGCAAACACCTAAAAGAGGTTTTGCAGGTACATAATATTCTAAACCTTGTCCTGCAACTAAACCTGAAATAAATGCATTTTGACAAACTTCGTTCTGTAATCCTGCCAAATTGAATTTCAGATCCAAGATGCGTCCAACGAGGTGAAGAAGGTTGTAGTCAAGATATGTGAAGTTGTGGCCACAAGAGGGGCCCGGCTTTCTGCCGCTGCAATACTGTCGATCCTAAAGAGGCTGGGGAAGGACACAGAGCACGAAGACGAGACAGTGATCGCAGTAGACGGGTCATTATTCGGGAAGTACGAACAGTTCAAATCGTGCCTGCAGAAAACTCTGGCAGAAGAGTTGCTGGGTGAACAAGTCGCGAAGAAGGTCGTCCTAGAACAGTTTAAAGATGCCTCTGGTGTCGGGGCGGCTCTCGTTGCTGCTTCACACTCATCCTACCGTTGATCGACTCCCCCCATTTGATTTTTAATCTTAAAACCATGTTGTTGTGTTCAATGATTTTTGCTGCTTGATGTATCAAGATTCTCAGAGGCAATGATAGTGTATCTCGCATCGAGAAAACAAGCTCCGTTTAAATGTTTCTGTTTTTATTTTTGGTTTAAACGAGCCAAGTATGTTGCAAGTGAATCGAACCACCAATCTCACGACTTAAGCTAGAGAGTTCTTATTACTTGAGTTAACCAATCATCTTACGTTAAATCATATTCTCTTAACTAATCCAAAATTAAACTACCTACATAAGTACTCGTACATATAGCGGTATCGATCAAATAATCTCAATTTATAGCTGCATTTTACACTGTAATCTCTCCGTCTTTCTAGAAGAGTTACTCACTTTTTTAGAAAGACAACAGACGGAAAGAAAGATTTTTTTTAGAGTGACATAGAGAGGATTTATTTATGGCTGTATGTAAGGATTAGTTTGGAAAGAAAGGCATGTGTTTTTTTTAATTAATATTTGAATAATTGTTTTTGGTAAAGTACATGATTTAAAAGGTAAGAGGAAGCTTTTGTCTACTCAGCCGAACAGAATATAAGTGTACCAAAGAGCTGAGTGATTAATACAATAAAAAATGGAAAATGAAGTCCCACCATCACCAACTATGCGAGTACCTACAAATATTTTTTTTTAATAAGAATCGATCTCTCAATAAAAATAATTACTCCATAAATTATATTCCGTAAAAGACAGTCTATATAAGAGACGGTCTATGTCTTTTTAATTTTATGTCTCACACTTTAATTTAATACGAGTAAGTCTCTTCAAAAACTTATTTCGAATAAATAAATATTTTCTTCGTTAATTATTGTTCTTTGATTTTGACATAAATATAAAAAAAAAAAAAAAAAAAAAGAGAGAGACAATTATGAAATGAAAAATGGATCAAATTTAGCGTGAAATATCAAATTATTTATCAAATGTAATTACAGAATAGAAATAACAACAATTGATTTAGATACCCCAAATACAAAGATACACGTACAACAAAGGATGGGAATGAAAGAAATAGGGAGTATGAGGTAAATCACACGTTTTTGCCTTTTTTGGGTACCCCATTAAAAAGGTTAGAGGTTTATGGAAGGATGATGCGAGTTTCACCATAGAGTCTCATAGTAAAAGGATAAGAAGCTGTTCTATTAAACCCCACCCCCCTTACAGCCTCCTGTTTTGGCTTATTCCAGGGACCCTCCTATTATTCTACTTCTATCATTACAAATCAAGTTGCTCTATTACTTTGCAAATTTACGTATTCGTTTAGTCGTTAAAATGAAGGTAATCGAAACAATAATAAGGCTAAATAGTACGGAGTATTTTGTTTCATAAAACAAATTACATGCTCCTACGCAAAATTAATATGGAGTAGTTAGCTTTAGAGTATAGCTGTTCATGGGACGTACCGTCCGATTGGCCCGGCCCGTCCGACCCGAATTTTTAGTGGGCTTGGACACAACATCTTCAAAAATATACAAAGGCCCGGCCCGTAAATCCGTCCCAAACCCACTAACCCGCTTGTCCGTGGGCCAAAATTTCACACCTAACCCGGCCCGTATCCGGCCCGAACCCGCAAATGATCACCTCTACTTTAGAGTTAATTCAGCTCATTACTCCCATTTACGTACAATGTCATTATGCTTACCTGTACGATTGTCTTGGATATAATTATAAGGTGATGCATTTAGTCACGTCATAATAAAAAGAAATAGATAATCGAACATGAGACATGAGTCCTGTTATTCACTATATCTCCGTCTTAACCATTAGATTAAAACATTTTCATCAAAAACCGAAACATTGAGCAATACTAGTCAAACAAGTGTTAGGACCATGAAAATCATAAATGAGCTTTGTGATATGTGGCTTATTTTCCAAACAAGGAAAGGAAATTAAGTAAGTAGTTTTAATTTATGAGCATGCATGCCACTTACTAGCTTTTTGTGTACCAACTACTTTAGAGTTTTGACTGAAAGCTCACACAAGTTTCAGTCACATGAAAAGGTATTAGGATTGTAATCAAGTTAATTAGGTTAAGGTTTCCAAATCATGAGATTATGCAATGTATTAGAATCATTGCTACCGCTTGTGAGCTCATTTGATCATTTAAGGTGGTGGCTTTTTTTAGCTCGTTCTTATCTACATCTCTCACTTTTTGCTTAATCCCCATGCTCCCAATACTCGAATCCTGGTTAACTAGTTGAGTTTTACAATTATAATTTTTAAACTGGATTAGTCCTTGTTCATTATGAAATAAGGAAAATTAGTTGATCTTTATTAAGATGAAAATAGTCGTTGGAGTGTGCATGAAAAATAAAGAGTGCACCCTTAAAGATGCAAATTGTGGATCTACCATGGATCGGACTACATGTAATATTCTTTACAATCTCTGTATTGAACGACATACATGTATTATGTATGGTGTAATATTGTAATATAAATTATGGATCGGAGAGCAAACAACGTGTAATCTGATGTTCTCCCCCACTTGGTTGGCTCTTTCATTTCATGCAATTCATCTAACAATCTCTTACACGGCTCCTTCCCATTAAGTTGAGGATATACAGCAACAACATTCAAAAAGGGAAATGATCAAGTGATGTTAGATGAGTAGGAAGTACTCAAGTATTCGAGTAGATTAACAGAAAAGAGAAGAAGTTAGAACAAGGAAAAAGAGGGGGTAATATCGATCATTATGGTATCAAATCATGCATGATAGGAAATTCCACAAACCATGATTGGAATAAGGATCCAGTATAGTGATAGAGGCCATCAATGCTATGAAGAAAATAACTAACATGGATTAAAGCAAACACACAAGATTTTGAACCAAATAATGGGCGTCACGGTTAGGTATTTTTCAGGTGGAACGCACCCTCGTCTATTTTTGGGCAAGACCATATGAGTACAAGCTTAAGGCACAACCACACAAGTATTGTACCCCGTACTATTGTGTATTTGTGTGGTAGTTGCGTTATACTCCCCGTTTCATTTGATTCTTTAAGTTTGTTTTTTCACATTTGTCATGAACGTTTTCTTTTGTCCATATTTTTAGTTACATACTCAATTAACGTACTCGATTTGATATTTATAACGTATTCGATTAGTCAATTTAAACAAGATCTCACCTTATATATTAGAAGTTATATCGACAATCCTCAATTAAGAATAGTGTCCAAAACAAACGTAAAGAACCTATTGAAACGGAGGAAGTATCTTAACGAGGTACACTAAGCTCAAAAATCAAATCAAAGGAAGATATATGTAATAGATTATATAAATATAATAATAGGACAACATTAACTTGAGCTTTTGGTTGAGATAATTCATCTATCATAACTAGGTGCATAGCCAGTGTAATCAAAGGAAGTAATTTTAGCACATGGCCTGGTAGGCGGGCATGTACATTAATCACTTTTCAAGCCCAATGAACATTTGAGTGATGCGTTATAGGATATAAATATAGTAGTTGAGTATCAAACATCATCGTTCATATATGAATATGAAGTCATCTTGAAGTATTTAGTTCTCAGGTAGCTACGAGTCTAATGTTTGATTTTAGATAATGAACTTGCCCGACAAGTTGGGTCTAAGGGTCTGATCAAAATACGGGTTAAGGTACGCGGTTCAAGAGTTAGGATAGAGTCAGAATACGAGTAAAAAACATTATGTAGCTTTCAATGCCTTAATTTTTTGCCAGTTTTTAAGTCGTACGGAATAATAATTTTTTTTAAAAAATTACCTCATATTCGATATTATATGTAAAAAAGTACTATGTAAAAGATATAAATTTGAATTTCGTAATACAAGTTTATTATACTCGTATTCATTACTCTGTACTTATGGTACTTATATCTAAACAAAATTAAAACTATTTTTTTTATTAGTTAACTATGTAAAAGATATAAATTTGAATTTCTTAAAAACTACTCGTATTTTTCTAATTTTCAATATTAAAATAGCTATTCTTTCCATCTTTGATCATTTGTTATCTTTAATACTCCCTCCGTTCCAACGAATTGTATACATTTGGTTTTTTGATACTATTCATGAGTGAAAAGAATCTTCACTATAACTTTTAATATATAAGATAAAAGATAGTCATGAGGGATCTGGTTTAAATCGTCTAATCGAATACATTATGAATATCAATTTTTTATAAGTTTTGGCAATACGTAATTAAAGATATAGATAAAAGAACACTAGCATCGACATACGTGCATAAAGCAAACGTATACAATTCGTTGGAACGGAGAGAGTATTATTTGTAAATAGTATTTTAATCATAGATAAACAAATCATCGAGACGAAAGAAATAATTTTTAAATTATTATTCTAATAATACTCGGTCTGTCCCGGTCGATAGGTTACACTTTCCATTATTGGATATGTCAGTCAATAATTCACACTTCTATTTTTTGTTTTTTGATAAACTAACAATAAATTATTTCTCATTAACTTTACCACCTTAATCTTTGTGTATAAAGCAAACGTAAACTATCTATTGAAACGGAATAAGTATTAATTACTCCGTATTTATCTTTGACTCAACAAGTCAAGCAACTTTTCGTCCTTTAATTAATCGATCATTTTGATAAGTCAATTAAGATGTTTGGATTTTAATCCGAGAAAAACAAGAGTGAAATAGGATGGGGTGGAAATGGACGAAAGAAAACCTAGTAGAAAGCGTTGGCAATCCGTGTGGGTGTGGGTGTGGGTGTGGGTGTGGCTAGAATAAGAGGCCGAAATGGTGCAATATACTCCCTCCCTCCCTCTCTCTCTCTAGTGGACAGTGGACAGTGGACAGTGGACAAAGCCACAAGTAAGTAACTCAACTCAACTCAAGGCGATGTAAAAGTGGAGGTGCTTTCAATCCGCAGGCCAACTCAACTTTTTTCATATTCTAAACGTGATGCCTTTTCCAGCTTTTGGATCCCAGAGATGCATGTCATCGTCATCCAATCCAACGGCCCTAAATCCCCCCTTTCCTCCGTATAATATTCCTTCACCTGGGTCCCACTCCCCCCAACCTCTTTGCTTCGGCACGCAGGTGAAAAGTAGACTGCTCTTCTAACCTGGCGTCCTGTCCTGGCCTGCCCTGCCCTTGGGACACATTCATCATTTACTCTGCATTTACTTCTTTTTACTGCTCACCCCTCTTCCCTGCAAAGATCCTCCAAATCTTCCTTTTTACTGCTTCCATTTTATATTTGAGCCCAGTCCCTTTTTGAAGACAACACAACACTACTTTTTTTTTTACCATCTCCTTCTCCTCACGATTTTTTACTTGAATTTTTTTTACTGTCCTTTTGTCTTATTCTCGGTAGAAGAAAACATTGTTATTTCAGGTGGTCTTACTTGTGATAGACATATCCGTTGTAAATTTAAAATAGGTCAAATATACTCAATTATTCACCATTTCATTCAATTGTTTACCTTTTATATCAATTGTGAGAAGTATTTTAATCAAAGACAAAGCATTGAATAAAATGGAGAGTAATAAGGAAAATAAAAAAAATCTACAACCTATGCACATGATTTTATCTTATTCTAAATATTTGAACCCATTTCCATAATGGTGTGTTTTTCCTATTTGATGTTTGGATATTGTTTGCAAAATTTGATGCTTCATAGGTAGTATTTCTTCTCATCCATTCAATTCTTTACGTGAGGTCATGTTTGCGAGGAAAAATGATATGCCTAGGTAAAGAATTGAATGAATGAGACAATACATAAGTAACAAAATAGTACTCTCTTATAGTTTCCATCATCTTCTCATTTGATTAAAATATACGGAGTATCTCACATGAAAGAAAGTGAAAGATTATGGAAATTAGGAGGAAGTATAAAACATTAAGCTATGATATAAAAATATTTGAATTTGTTACAAAAAATATTTATTTTCAAAAAAGAGTATTCTCTCCGTCGTACGCAATAGTTACCTATCGGAGTAATATCTTTTCATGATGGAGATATTTCAAACATAAATAACTACGGACAAATACAAAATGAGTAGTAGTAATTATAAATGCAAAATAATATGGTCAAAACATTACAAGTAAGGCCTTGAAAAGTCAAACGAGAAGAACTTATAATTACTAGAGAACGAAGATTTTCATAAGAAAAAAAAGGGCTTAAACGATGTTAATCAAAGAGTTACTAATAATCACACATTGACACATACTCGTAATAACGAATTTAAAGTGCATCATTTTACCGCATTAGCAAAAACACATTTATCACCTTTTGTAGCTTAATTTTAGGACTTTACCAATTACCAAGGTCCATATTTTATCTTCTACGATAAGTAATTCTCCATTTGGTGAAAATTAATCTAGCACTCCAAATTCATCTCCAAATGTTGTCTCTTTTCTTTCTACCAAAAGTTCAAGTACTTCCCCTTCAAGAAAAAGTAAATGAAAAAGTACTACTCAATGTACAATACTACTAGCATCATCCATTTAAAGTAACCAAAGTTTTCACTTACACATCTCTAGAATTAGAGTTTTTTTTTTTTTTTTTTTGAATAATAATATTGTCGACTCACTTTGAATATACATTATGAACTCCATTCCTTAACAAACACAAAACTTTTACCTTCAATCTCATCCATTAAACTTATCCCGTTTAATGCACGCAAAAAACGAGCATAGACAATTCATTTTCGGAAATTTATAAAGTATGCCTAACATATTCGCCTCAAACCAACTAACCTACGTACTCTCAGCCAAATGACGAAATTTTTGTTTGATCCGAGCATACCGATGTGTATTATTTTATGTTTTTCTAGCGTGTTTGATAGAGCTTGACCGGGATAATATGGCCTGCCTACGCATGAGTCGAGTATGACCGGGGATAGGCGGGCTGCAAAATATGGACCCATAAATACGGGCCAAATAAACCATATTAAGCCACACTTTTGACTAGCTAGCTGTAAATCCACTCAATTCACAACCACCTACTTTACCTCAGTGAAGTTTAAAACAGAACTCCAGCCTCCTTCCCTCCCACCACCACCACTATTACTAGTACACTAGCGAGGGACCGGTCTATAATGTGTTGAAATGACCCCAATTCCAATTCGCAAGAATCTTCATTTTTTTCTTTTTCTTTTTATTCCTTCTAATTTACCCATGCACCCACTTTATATACTTCTTCCTCTTTCTGTATTATCTCGACGAAGTAAATATAATATTTTCTCACGTTTCATTAAAATATTTTTCATAATATGATAAGGAAATGAGACAATCTGTAATTAATGAACGAGGATAGTACTATTTCATCTATTTTTCTACCTTTTCTCCAAGAATTTTTTACTTCATTATTTGTTCAATAATGTCCTCATTATTTACGAGTTACTACTACGATATTTATGCCAACCAAAAAGTCTCTAATCGATAAAACATAGAAAGACGGAGGAAATATATAGTCCATAAAAAATGATATTTATAGGGCGTTGTGGTCTCACAAGAAGGAAGGTCAGCTGAGCACGCTTTGCTTCTCTCACACAACGTAACCTCATTCCTCCAATTAACCATTTAACCCCCAACACATTCATTTCTCTCTTCCTTCTTTTCTTCCAACACTTTCGCCTCCATTTTTAAGTTTTTACCCTCTCCCTCCCTCCCCTTCCCAATTCCCATATTAATCCCCCCCCCCCCCCCCATTCTTTAATTACTCCAAAAATATTCACAAAATCTAATCATCATTATTCTCTAGTGAGGAGTATACATAGAGTTAGACCCACTTATTAAGCGTGCTTCCGAAAAATAAAGAAACCCCTTCTAAATCTTAATCATTTTTTTTCCTCCTTCAAAAAAAAAGCAAAGGTTGGTAGTTTCATTTATTATATTCGTTTGTGGGGCTTAGCTAGATTTTTGTTGGTTTTATATAACATGGGGTTTTCATTAATTTCCTAGATTTGTATTTTCATTAACATTAATAGTACTCTTAATACTACTACTACTACTACTTTAAAGTTGGTCCTCATAATTTCTGGGGTTTTTGGTTGCTAACTACAACTGGGTTTCATCATTACAGGATGTTGTTAGCCTGGTCTTCATATATTTCCGTTCTCGTTTAACACTTTAGGTCTGTATCATTATAAACTTTTCCGTTTCGTTCATTTGTTGTACTTTTATATTCATTGTAACGAGTATTTTATGAGACGGATTGACTAGTTTCTGTGTAATGTTGTTGAAATAAATAAATAAATAATCACAGTATATTTTTTCCTTCAGATTTCCAGGTGGTTTTTGTTTTCTGAAGGCGTTAATCATCATCATCATCATCATCGTCATAATCTGGGAAATTAGTAAAAAAACAAACTAGTGTGATAAAATGGGTGAAATGAGTCCGAAATTGCTTGATTTAATGATGATACAGAAAGAAAATGAGTGTTATGGAGATCATGGGTCATCATCTTCATCTTCATCTTGTGATGACAAGAAGCTTGAACTTAGGCTTGGTCTACCATGTCAAGAAGACTGGCAAAACAAACAACAACAACAACAACAAGTTATTAGAGAGAGAAAGCAAGGAGAACCACTTCTCTCTCTAAACTACTTTAATGGTGGTGGAGGTGGTAGAAACAGCAAGTTTGGAGAGAAAGTACAGATGTCTGTCATGCCAAAAGATGCAGCAGCAGCAGCAGGCTCCTGTTACACCAGAATGGTAGACTTGCAGAATGGCGAAAATAAGGTATTTTCAACTCCTCCTCATCCTCCTCCTGCAACAAATACAGCTGTGCCCAACATCTCCCAGAAAAGGTACCACACATTTTTTTGATGCTCTTTTGTCTCATAAGCATTTAATTTATGTATTTATTGATTGATTTTTCATGTGTTTTTTTTGGTGTATCGGATATATGTATGATGCTGACGGAATTTGTACCCGGTGGCCGTGTCATGAGTACCACCTCGACACGTATTTATTAGTGTAATAATGTAATAGAAGGGATATTCAGTACTTTTACCATTTCACTGTGTTATGCAAGATGTATGTGCCTGTGCCTGTGCCTGTGCCTGTGTGATGTGGTCCTTGCATGATTGTATCTTGTCTTGTATTTGATGTGCCTTGTATAGGAATATCATGGTTTTTGTTTCTTTCATGTGAACCCTTCAATTATTAGTAATTTTTGTTTAATTGAATTGAATTGAATTGAATTATTTGGGCAGTTGGTAGAATAGTATATACAGCGTAAATTGTTTACTTCCTCCGTCTTTTAATGATCTCCCCATTATATACCCGTAGGTAGTATGAAGACGGAGGAAGTATTAAAATTTCAAGAAAATACTAGTCTCCACTCACTGTACTAGGTTTGTAGAAGTATCAGAGATTTGGTTATTCCAATATTGTGGTGTTCCATGAAGAATTTTGTTATTTTCTGGTCATGTCTTGGCATTTTAAGCCTTGTTGATTGATTTCCCATCATGTCTTGTCTTTTCATCATCTAGATCACACTACTGTATTTAATTTGGATGTTTCTTATGTTTTGTCAATTTTTCGTTAAACAAGTTGGTCTATATTAATTTCGACAGCCACAAGGGCGATTTTGATGCTCACAGGGTAACCTGCAATTACTCCGTGGAGTAAAAGCGTCCTTTTTGTCAATATTGCTTCTATTCTAGTCGTCGGTCGGCCACCTACATGTTTCCTGTAATTAACCTTGGCAGTAAATTAATTTACTTTGATGCTAACTAACTCGGGTTTTTTCTTCTACAACTGTAGAGCTGCTCCTACTCCAGTTGTGGGTTGGCCTCCAATTCGATCGTTTAGGAAGAACCTTGCAAGCTCTAGCTCGGGTAAATCGAGTGCTGAACCACAGACTGTTATCCCAAGCAAGCCAACTGTGCATGATCAGAAACAACCTGCTACTGAAAACGCCAACAAGGGTCTCTTTGTGAAGATTAATATGGATGGTGTTCCTATTGGTAGGAAAGTCGATCTGAATGCTTATAACTGCTATGCCAATCTCTCCTCTGCCATTGATACACTCTTTCGAGGTCTTCTTACTGGTACGTAATTCTACACTTTTGTGTCTTGTCGATGAGTAGCTTATGTTGTTTTGTTATATGCAACATATTATTTCATTTAATTTGGTGACGGTTGAATCGCGTTTGAGATTAGTTCAAGTTAATGATATCTTTAGTCCAATTTTTTTCCTAATGTTAGTAAAATGTCCACTAATGTTAGTTGGAGACGGACAAAATCATGAGTATTACGTAGTTTGTGTAGGTAGGTGTTTTTCCACCAGGTTGACATTTTCTTTGAAATCTTTCAGTTACTTGCCTAAAGTGAAGTTAACAAGTAGGGGAGGTTTATTAGAGGAATCATATGCTTTGTTTTTTTTTATCTTATCCATTTCAAGTTTCCATCCGGTACTTATTTCATTTTGTATTCGTATTCATGTAATCAGCTCTACAAGTGTCTTCGTCTGATGGTGGGACGGAGAAGACGCAGAAGGATGAGCAGAAACCGATCACAGGACTGCTGGATGGATCTGGGGAATATACTCTTGTTTATGAGGACAATGAAGGAGACAGGATGTTGGTTGGAGATGTCCCATGGCAGTAAGCATCTTCTTCTTATTATAATTATGCTTTCTTTACCTTTTTAAAATCCTATTTCGAGCTAATAAAAACTGTAACTTTTCCTTGAAAGAACAGAAAAGAAAACTATAATCTAGAATATATAGTTGGTGGAAATAAACTAACTCAGATTAGGATTCCTGTCTACTAGTTGACAATAATAAAAGTAATATTTCTGGTATTGTTTTGTTTGTTAGTCAAGTAAATGCACAAGACCCAGTGTAAATGGTATGTTATGCTTCTCAATCTATGTTGGGATTTGTCTTTAATTTAATGAACAAGAGCCCATATTTTGAAGCAAAAACTTTGACAATTGCATGAAGTTGTGGGTTTTGTTTAGTAGCTTAACAATATCTTAATTGTGTGCAAATGACTTGTTTGCTTTGTTATTCATGTTAGAGTCAGCAATACTGAATACGCCGAAAATGTGACGCCAAAATGTTTTTATACAGGATGTTTGTGTCTACTGCTAAGAGGCTACGGGTGTTGAAGACTTCTGACCTCCCTACATTGCGCCGTAAGTTTTGTATTAGTCAATTCTGCTACAACTATCTTCCTATTATTATTGTCATGTAATGTTCAAACTCTTTTCCTTCTAAACACTTAGCCCAATTGGCTCTATGCTCGTTTAGTGATTTAAATGTGGTAAGTTCTTAAATTGTGTTGTCGCAATACAAATGTGACGAATTACAGAGTACAGTTTATAGGAACAACAAAATGTCGATAAATGGAGACTATCTGGTTTTGCGTAGAGCGTTGTTGTTTACAGTCACTGAGAAGCGGAAATGTGTTGTGATATGCAGGTGGTAATAAGAAAGACAAGGCGGTGATGGTTGAGAGTGCAACAAAGTGAAGAGAAACCAAACCGAAAGCTGGTTTTGCATATACCAGTAGAGGGACTATTATTGTGCTTAATTATTAACCTAGTATTGAAGTTTTTGCCTGCTGAAACCACAAAATACTCTTTCTGTGTCTCGATCATTTGGTTACTTTTATATTATTTGTGAAGACGAGACGGAGGGAGTACTGAAGATTGAGCAGATAATGTGTATTCTGTCTGATTATATTTTCCTAATTGCCTATGTAAAAAGGGGAGAAGCCAAACTTGTGATTTTGTTCTGGATTTGCTTTTTATTAAATGGTGATACAACTACTCTTTGTGGAAACTCCACATTCCATGTGTTTGTAGTCAATTTCAATAGTCTCAATTATTTCTTGACATTTGATTAAAATACTCTTTACAAATAATATAAAAGGAAAATAAATGATCAAGACGGAAACTCCTTTTACATTTGGATAATGAGGGGATTATGCCTTTTTTGCTTATTGACTTGAGAAGATTGAAAGTATCAAGAAACTATAATCCAACAGGTTGGTTCTCCTTAAAATGGATAAATCTGTTTTAAGATTAAAGTGATAAATAATCAGTTTTGTTAGTTTCGAAAAGTTTTTGCCTTTTGTTTTATTGTCGATCCTATTTGACTGTTATAACAAGAATTTGTGTATATTGATGCAATTGATATTTGGATAGTATTGCCTGCATCAAAAATTGAGAAATACACGAAACTGTTGGAGTAATTTTAAGAGAAGTGGGCATAGATTAAGGAAAAGTAGGTGTAATCAGAATGACGGTAAGTCTGTAGTTCTCCTAAAGTAAATTCGTTTGGGGTTTGATTCAGAGAGTAAGTGGAGTATCAGTTTTGGGATTTTCTGTGTTTGGTAATTCTTTTCTTTTGGTTTATCAGGAATCGATCAGGACGCAGGATTGCCTGTTTAAAGTACAGACTATACGCTGAGCACTGCTCTTATAGACTAATAGACTCTAGTGCTGGTTCAGTTGACGAGTTTTGTTCAATTTGAAAGAGGTGGAGTAGAGTAGAGTATCTTTTAGGTAATTTATTGCTTCATACGAGTACTTCAAACCTAGAAACTAAACATTTACTCACTATACCCTAGCTCCAATAACTCGATTCTATATCGGTTGTTCTGATCTACTATATACTCAATATAGTTTGTCTGTTATTCCCGTTCACATTATTATAAATCAGATTCAGATATATAAAATGAGTGACTTCTTAGATGGATAAGAGACAATTAAGTATGAAAATTAGAAACGACCTCGGCTCCTTTAATTATGACGTGGTAATGATGACACCACTAAATATGGATGTAGTACGTACTATAATTCGTAGAAAAGGGGAAATGGGGAAAAATGGGGTTGGGTGGGTGGTTTGGTGGTCCGTCCAAATGGGAATGAAATGTGACACGAAGAGAGATTGGGGAGTTTTGAAGGGTCATATTCTTTGAGAGCTGCCTAACTAAACTGTGGGGGGGAAATCACATAAGTGTATATATTGACTGATTCTACTTTCTACTTTGTATATTGGACGAAAAGAATACTTATACTTGAGTTACAATAGAGACATTCTTTTCCAGGGGGGATGTTTTCATCTTCTGAGTATAATACTCCAGAATGCTATGTATCTATACGCGGGGTATATAAGTGTAACACATCACTCATCTGACCATCGTCTTCTTTGCATCCTTTATTCCACTTTAACGGTCCGACCACTCATACATGTTACTCCCTCCGTTCAAGTCCAAGCTTCCCCTTCCTTGTTTTGACACTATTCATAATCAAGGATAACTTTCGATATTCACGACAATCTATTAGAAAAAATATATCCATGTGAGATCTTGTTTGATTCGTCTTTAAAAGTACATTATTAATATCCAATTTTCATAATTTTTACTAATATGTTACGAAAGATATTAACGATTCAAAATGCGCGTTGGCAAACGTGAAAAAGCAAAAGGAAAGCTTGGACTTGAACGGAGGGAGTAGTAATTAGGTTAACGGGTGATATGAGTAGTGAGTAATGAATAATAGTGTTATTTATAATCTTGGTTTGAATCTCGACTTGCAAAAAGTTACACACTCATCCATTCAATTTCATAGATAATGAAAGATGTAGACTCAATAACGATACATACTTTTTAAAGAAGGTTAATTTGATATTTATAACATTAAAAAAAGTACTCGTATTCCCGTAGGTATCTAATTGCTTCTTTGTTTTGAGATGTTTCATAAATCATAATCACATTCACATGTATGGATATATGGTTGGTGGTCATTAATCTTATCACTTTTGGCAAAAAAAAGAATTTACTTTGGTGAAAGAAGAATGGTTTGAGTAATGCCATGCATGTTCATGATGTAAAATGTGATGGAAATAAAGCATTTGGTTAAGGGATAGGATCATAAGATCACATCACATCAATTTCCAGTTTTGCAATTGGGAGCTAGTAAGACCATCCTTTGCACTATTTATAACATACTAATGTTTTTTTAATGGATGAGATCATACCAACGTTAAAAGTATCGGATCGTTTCAGAACTCTGCAGTTACGCGTGTTTGGACGAACGTATATTATAAGATATTCCACATTTCTCTTTTAGGAAAATTCACTAAATTCCGCAACGAAACCACTCATGCCCGGCCTTTTCTAATAATCTCTTTTAGAAAAATTCACTAAGATGTTCCATTTTCTTTGTAGTACTTCCTTCCTTTCGTTCAAATGTTTACCTTTTATATTCATTATGAGGAATATTTTAATCAAAGAAAAACAAATGATTGGAATGGAAGGAATACATGTTGTGTGGTTCATATTATTTGTGACCCTCGGTTTTTTTTTTGTGTGTGGTTCATATTATTTGTTGTGTGGTTCATATTTTTTTTTTTCACCTTTATTTTTTCTCCACATATTGACATCATGTATAAATGTATCATTTTATATTCAATAAAAAAAATTGTAAGTAGACACTCTTAAATACCAGCTGTACAATTTAATTAATATGCTTAATAACAAGTCCAATATTTAATTAAGAATTAGTCTCTTGTGAGACCGTCTCACACAAAGTTAGTGTGAGACTTAACTAGATGGCACTAATAACCACCAAAAAAAAAATAAAAAAATAAAAAAAATAGAAAGTAACAACCCTTGTACTAGAGGTCTCACAATAACGTTATTGTGACCGTCTCATACGAGTTTTTGTGTTTAATTAATTATAATAGAATTTGTGGGGAGGGAACTTATCCACCGAGGACCTCCCGAAATCCGTCCCTATATTTGGGGATCCCATGCAAAAGAGACATGCACGTATTACGTATAGTCGAGACTAGATAGAGAGTGTCATAGCAATAAACTTCGATCGTGGATTTGGCATTAGCTCGTGTTCCCTCCCAAATTTTGGATTATTTTTCTAACATCTATCATCAACCTCCTCAACTTCAATCATACAGGCGCCATTTTTGGCTTTAATTACCTCATAAATGATCTGTTTGAAAAAAAAATCATCACGTTCGAAGCTCGAGTCAAAGAGTTATCGTCGGTCAAATTTATTCGATTAAAAACACTTGATCGAGCATAACTTTTATTACAAATTTTGAAATCGCTTTTTTTTTTTTCCCAAATTGAAACTCTTTTAAAGACAATAAATTTTATAAAAGAAATTATATTTACCCTTTTTGAAACACAACTAAAAAAAACACAACTTTTCTTTTTTCTTTTTGTGATAAATTGAGAATAATACCGATAGACCTGGCAAACAAATTTGAAAAATCGGTTTGAGATCCTAAATAATTACCGAGAAGAAAAGTAGACGTTTATCGATAATACGAGTAATTTATAACTAATGGTAGTCGTATTGTCGTAGCATTCAACTAGCGAATCTTGACCAAAAAAAAAAAAACATTCAACTAGCGAATACTGGAATTGGGCTTCCAGCTCCTCCAAAACCCAGCAGTTGATTAGATGGGCCGTACTCTCACAAGAAGACTCCTAGTATTAAACAACACACTTCGGTATCACAATATTCTTTTGGTAACACCATTTTTACTCTTAATAGTAATAGTAGTATCCCCTTCGTTTCACTTTAATTTTTCCACTTTTATTTAAATATGAGGGATAATAAGAATAAATGGAAAAATTTTAATGGAGCAGAAAGAATATCATTTTTAGTTCTTCCGACCTACTTTTTTTTTTAAAGCTATTACGACCTAATTTTTTAGAATTCAAGTAGACCCAAATTATAACGTATACAATTGAATTAACGACTTACATATTTAATGATTTTAAAAATAAATAACTCAAACCTAGAAAGTAGGATAAGAAAATAAAGAATCATCTAACATGGTACGAAAGTTAGCCTGACCAAAGGTCACGTGTTCGAATACACATGACATGTTGGGGGAGTCTTGTTCTTAACCACTCTTCAAGCCAGTAAACATTCAAGTGAGAAGACATAAAAAAATATAAATATACTAGTTCGACTCAATTATAACATTAAAATTTTGATTGAGATAATTTATCTAATTAACTTAACATCGGTTAAGTGTCAGCGAAAGATCACACATTCAAAATGTGACACCTCACAAAAAGAGATAAGAGTCTAATAGTCTAGTTAACAGGGTGGCTCGTGCGTTGGAAATTTAGAGGAGTTTGTAACTTAAATATGTGGCCACATGAATATTCAATATAAACATGTGACATGTTCATCCAATAACTTTAGTGGACTTGATTGCGTGACAATTAGAACGAACCATATTGCTTATTACTCCTTCATACCTTGTCATTTTGCCAAAAATGCCTTGTAAGTTAGTTGGTTGCTTCTCATCATGCAAATGCTAACAACTCTTCCATTTTAATATACCTATTTCTTCTAACTAACATCTTATAAACTCTCCTTTACACATCTTTCTAACTTCCATATACTCAATCTCTAGCTAAAGGTCAACCACCCTCCACAACCAACCATACAAATCGTCCCACAATTCAGTTAGTCTCTTGTAAGATGAGCTATGACGCAGCATCTACCTGATCATCTTATACTCGAAAACATATTGCCAAGACTTCCGGTAAGATCTCTATTTCGCTTCAAGTCGGTTTGTAAGAATTGGTTGTACGCCATTTCGAGGCATGATTTCTCGAAATCTCACCTTAGATATTCATCCTATCACCCTCATAAGTTTCTCCTACTTGAAAACGATTCAGAAACATATAACTATGTCTTCAACTTGTTGTCGTACGACGAACCTCAAACCGATTTGAAACAGAAATTAATACTACCACAAGAATTAGATAAATATGAAAATGGTAGTTTAGGTGGGGTGTTGGATATAGTTGGCTCTTGTGATGGGCTTGTGTGCTTGTACCACGAATTCGACCAACGGCGTACATTCTTCCTATGGAACCCTGCTATTCGACAATGTCGAGAAATCGATCAGATTCCTGACATGGATGGAATCGAACCCTTTATGTTCACGGCAGCTTATGGGTTCGGTCATCATGGGTCGTCGTCAATTGATGATGATTACAAGATTGTTGTCATATTTACGAGTTACACTGACGATTTCATTAGTCGTTTGTACGTTTATTCTTTAACATCTCGAAAATGGAGCAGAGTAACCTCTGTTTTAGATGATTATCGCGTTTCGACAATAGGAATCTATAAGGGTGCTTTGATCAATAATAACATGGTGTATTGGCCTCTTCGATTTGGCAATGAACAAGATCGAAAAAATTACATTGTCGGGTTTAACTTAGATGATGAAGAATTAAGATTAAATCCATGGATGAGTTGGTTGGTTCAAGAGAATGAAGCCAATAACCTGCCTTTGTTCGCGATACAAGGTTGTTTGTCATTGTGTCGCTACATCGACAATGTCAATAATGCATCATTTGATGTTTGGACGTTGAAAGATGGAAACGATTGGAATTCGTGGGAGAAATTGTTCTTTGTAAATGTCGGGGATGTCGATTTTATTCACTTTTCGAAGAATGGAAAGTGTTTGGTTCAGCATATGAAGGGGCTCAGTGTGGTGGATCAAGGTCAAGAAGGTAGTACCGATTTGGGTCGACATTATAACAGTCATTTATGGGATGTCGAGGATTATATCGAGAGTTTTGTTTCGCCTTTCTGAAGATTGTCGATGATGATGATGATGATGATGATGATGATCGAGTTTAAGAGGAAAAATCGAGCGTCTTGCAAAGACAAGAACCGTTTTATTTCGTATTGCAAATTTGGAATAGGGTAGTTTATGTGATAATGCAAGAAAAAAAATCGTTGTAAATAACTTCAGTGATTACCATTTACAATCATGTGTATGTAAAACCGATTTGAATAATCTTTTGTTGGGAAATGTATACGACTAGTGGCGAAAATAAATAACCCTTCAATTATCGTCGAGATGGTAACGATTCTTATTTGGATGCTCAATTAGTCCAGATAATTTGGTCTGTTACAAATTATAATTATACAAATTGTCTAAACTAATACGAGTACTCACTCTGAACCAAGTATATATAGTAGTACAAAATATTACGAGATCCCCTAGACTATTCTAGAACATCCTAGAACAATATAGTATTCTATACTCTATATTTCTAGAATATTCTGGTCATCTCTGGAATACTCTAGAGTCTAGACAACTCCCACCATGTTCTAAAGACTTTCTCCTTGACACTAGATATTTCTGGACGCTTCTAGATGCTTCTTCAAACCTTCGTCGAGTTCGACTCCACAATCCTTGAAACGTCGGTTGGGCAACAAGCCAACCGTGACAATAGGGTTAATTTAAGGTAAGTTTAACTTTCAAGAATTCTAATGTTTGTGTGATATTATTCGGGTATTAGGGAAGTGTGTACAGAATAATTGGGTTCCCAACTGAAAAAAAAACCTAAATTACTTAAATTCCTCAAGCTTTTACCCAAAATTAAAACCGAATTAATTACCCTACAAATAGCAATCTGCCGATTTTCCATGTTTAATTAAGCTTAGAGAAGTACCCATGGAACAAAACCGTCACGGCAAATCAATGGTAGAATACCATAGACGGCGACGATGGAACTCCCTTCCCTACGACATCGTATTCAAAATCATCTCCCACCTTCATCTTCCTAAAGACTTAGCCGTTGATGTTTCCGCCACAACTTTCAAAATCGAACAATCCTTCACGAGTGAAAGTTACGTGAATTGGACCGTCCTCGATAACCTCTTCACCCTATTCTCCTCACCCTTTATCGAAACCTTTAGCCTTGAACTTCATGCTAACAACTACGACAACCCTCGTTGTTGGCGCGTCATCAACTTATGGCTTTGTCGATTATGTTCTCGTCCCCTCCAGCGCTTGGTGATTACTCAGCTTGGATATCGTGAACTAGATTATCAACCGTGCCCATCAACCATATTTCGAATCCCTTCATTGGTATCGCTTGAATTGGATTTGCGTGCCAACGGGTTGGCTTGGACCGATCCTGATCCTCAATCTATTAATCTTCCGAACCTAAAGAAACTTAGTCTATGTTCTTTTAATTACAATTATTTGGGAGAGTTCTTAAGTTGTTGCCCATCACTTGAATCCCTCTCGATATTCCTCAACGAGCCTCAGGAAAGTTCAGTATTATCAATCCGAAGCAAGAGTTTACAGAGGTTATCTATCGATCTATATTTGAAGTCCTCTGTCGAGGAGATCATCATCGATGCTCCAATATTGAGTCGATTGTGTTATCACTCTAGTTACATGTTATCAAGGCGGATGTTGGATTCGATCTCCCATATCGACAGCCTCGACCTTGGTACTGTTCAGTCGACAAAGTTTTACCAAAGTGCTAAGAAGATCAAGACGGTCTTCCCCAACTTGACGAATCTTTCATTAACTTCGAGCGCTGAAGTATTCCAAGAGATATTTGCCCGACAAATGCTCCATTGTCCTAATTTAGAGCGTGTTGAGTTAGAGATTGTGGACAATAACGACGAGATGATGATGATGATGTGGGATCGAGAATCTAGATTTGTGGCAGTGGAGCAAGTGAAGCGGTTGAAATTGTGGACAACGGGTCGCAATCGATTTAGCAAACAAGTATTGAGTCTAGTGAGATGGCTGCTGAGAAGTGCCAAGCTTTTGGAGAAGCTTGTTCTTCATGCACATGTCTCTATACTCTCTAATGATAAGAAGTGGCAAGATTTAGAGAAAGCGCGGTTTTACCAAACTGTATTCGACTGTGTTGAGAGTACATCACGCTGTGAAATCGAATTCTTAGGTGAATATAAGAAAGACTGATTGTTCGTTTACCAATTTTACAGTAGAATATAGCCAGGGTACTCATGATTTAGGTCGACATTACGACAGTCAAATAGAGGCCTGGTGGCTGGTACGGTGGATGTGCAGAGCAGAAATTCTCGACTTCGCACCCAACCGAGAAGTGGTAGAGCCGAGGGAAGAAAAACGCGATTTCTTCAATGTCTGATCTTCCTTGAGCAAACAAAGCATGCATGCTGTAATCAATGTATCGGACTACCCGAGCGAAACAAAGCTTTTATCAAACTACGTACTGTGTCTGTGAGATTAGTTACTCGGTAACACTGCATAAACTGACAGCAGAAACGAATGATTGATGTTCTATTCATAAATGACAATCATGTATGCTTAAATCCTGTGCATATGAAGTTATGAACGACATCATTGAACAAATAGATACCGAGCAGAGCAGACATTGATTCTCTACCTATAGTGAATGAACAAAGTACAGAAGAATTTTACAAAGTTTTTTAGGTCCCTTAGGTCCCAGAATAAAATGGGTTCAAATTCGTGTTGAACGAACTCCACCCCATTTAAAAGGCCCCCATGTATTTATGAGTATTATCTTGACTTCAAAAAAGACTTTTCTTTTATTATCCACGTATTTTCTTCCTTTTGGATCCTGAAATAAAATGGGTTCACATTCGCGGTGAACAAGCTCCACACCAATTAAAGTACCACGTTGTATTATGATGATCATCCGGTCTTAATAGAGACTTTTAAAAACTACTCCCTCCGTTACAAAATATAGGTAGTTTTAAAAAAAATGCACAATTATTAAGAAAGTATTTGAAGTGGATATTAAGCTGCTTTGAAAATTGGAAAAACTTTTATTGACCAATTAGAGGAGTTTTAATGCAGGGAAAAATTTAAAACAACTTATACTAAAAAGTAAAATTTTTAGTAACCTAAAACTACCTATATTTTGTAACAGAGGGAGTATAAGATTATTTTTTGAGACGTGTCGAATCAGTCGTTCAAAAGATGCTTCATATTCCATTTTATATGTTTGAATGTTCTAATAATTATTATTGGTCATTCCATTTCTATCGGCAAATTTTCATCGAAAAAAATCCGCTATTTAGATAAACTTTAACGCTTTCAAATAAAATATGCCAAAAATAATCGATTTTGAAGGTCATTTGGATACCAAAATAAAATGAGTCCATATCCGCGCTGAACGAACTCCACAACAAATAAAATGTTACTAAAATGTTCCGATAATATTATGAGGATCATCTGGTCTTCAATAGAGACCATTCATTTATTTATCGCTTTCGAAAATAATTAAAAACGACCGATTTTGAAGGGTATTATCCACGTTTTTTCGGCCAATTGAGTCCCGTAATAAAATGAGTCCATATTCGCGCATAACGAACTCCACACCAAATAAAATGTCCCGATAATATTATGGAGATCATCTGGTTTTCAATATCCATATTCGCGCTGAACGAATTCCAAACCAAATGAAATGTCACTATAATATTATGAGAATGATCTGGTCTTCAATAGAAACCATTCATTTACCGCTTTCAAAAATAGTAAAAAAACGACCAATTTTGAAGATATTATCCACGTTTTTTTGGCCGTGTGGGTCGCACAATAAAATGAGTCCATATTCGCGCTGAACGAACTGTACACCAAATAAAATTTCACGATAATATTATGAGGATCATCTGGTCTTCAATAGAGACCATTCATTTATCGCTTTCTTAAATAGTAAAAAACGACCGATTTTGAAGGTTATTATCCACGTTTTATTGGCCATTTGGGCCCTGCAATAAAATGAGTCCACATTCACGTTTAACGAACTCCACACCAAATAAAATGTCCCGATAATATTATGAGGATCATTTGGTGTTCAATAGAGACCATTCATTTACCTCATTCGAAAAAAGTCAAAAACGAACGATTTTGAAGGTTACTATCCACGTTTTTTTGGCCATTTAATTAGGTCCCGAAATAAAATGGGTGCATATTCGCGGCGAACAAGCTCCACACTAATTAAAATATCCCGGTGTATTATGAAGATCATCTGGTCTTCAATAGAGACCTTTAAAGGATATAAGATTGTTTTTGTAGACGTGTCGAAATAGTCGTTCGAAAAAAGCTGCATACTCCATTTTATATCTTGTTTGAGAGTTCTAATAATTATTATTAGGCATTGTATAGCTATCGACAAGTTTTCGTAGAAAAAAATTCGCTATTTAAGTTAACTATTACCGCTTTCAAAATTAGCCAAAAAAATCGATTTTGAAGGTTATTATCCAAGTTTTTTCGGCCATTTTAATCACTCACAAATTAAGGCCATATTCGCGCTGAATGAACTCCACACCAAATAAAATTTCCCGATAAAATTATGAGGATCATCTGGTCTTCAATTGAGTCCATTCATTTACTGCTTTCAAAATTAATAAAAAATGATCGATTTTGATAGTTATTATCCATGTTTTTTCGGCCATTTGGGTCCGGCAATAAAATAAGTCAATATTCGCGCTATACATTACGTCCACAAAATTTTTTAGCTCCAACAGAGAACATTTGATGGTGTCTTTATGCGATAAACTAATGTCGATCGAAAACGCCTCAAATTGAAGTGTATTATCCATGTTTTTTTTTTGCAAATTTGGAGTCCAAATAAAATATGGCCGAAAATTTTTACGGGGTGTTACCTAGGCCGAATATCATGTCCACACAAAATTTTAGCTCTAACAGAGAACATTTGATGGTGTTTTTACGCGATAAACTAATGTCGGTCGAAAAAGTCTCAAATTGAAGTGTACAATCCACGTTTTTTTGCAAATTTAGAGTCCAAATAAAATATGGTCAAAAATTTTATGAGGAGTTATCTAGGCCGTATATTACGTCCACACAAAATTTTAGCTCAAACTGAGAATATTTGGTGGTGTCTTTACGCGATAAACTAATATCGGTCGAAAATGCCTCAAATTGAAGTGTATTATTGTAGACACCCACATTTTGACTGCCAGGTGTCTATGGCAGTTTCCGACAAACACCCGATGATGATCGGACGCTAACATGCTTTAATACACAGAAACGGGCTCAAAATCATTGGCATTTGGCTTGGGCTCATTATGGAGTACATATCTCACAAAACCAACGTCAAAATCAGGCCCAGTGGGTCGTTTCGAGTCAAATAAGACTAATTTGGGTCGATTCCGACACCAGGGGTAAAACCGTCTTTTTACGACCGAGTCAAAACCCGTCAAAATTATTTCCGAGGCACGTGAGTCAGCCGTGACACCTCACACGGCTGATTCGAACTCTAATCCTACGAAAAATCAGCTATATAAAATATTAAACAAATCCGTTTAAGGATGGAATTCGATCTCAAGTAGGAATCCTATCCGAAAACCGATTCAGACACCCGACCGAGTGCAAACACTCGGCCGAGCAGCTTATTCCAGCCGTGTTCCCTTTCTTCCTTGACAAGAAAGCGGAATTCTCATGCCTTACAGCTTCCTATATTTCCTATCTCTAGCGGTAGTTCAAACTCTCCTAGCCAAGGTCGGGAACTCTCTATAAATAGCCCCTTGCACACACACTTTTACACATCAATTAGCATCTACAATATACTTTCATTATCGATCAAATATTCATAAAAGCATCACAAATTATTCCCATACACACACTCGTAAGCATAAAATTTAGCATCGATACACCGATATTACAAACCCGAAGGAAACCGGCTCGATACCCGACACCCTTCACACGTCACGCCCAAACCGAGACACCACCAACTCACCGACATCCACTCGACGCTCTTGTGCCCAAGCCACGTCCCGACGAGCCCCGATCCGAGTAAACAGAAGCATGTAGGTTGAGGGTGTACCAAACCCGATTTCTCCTTTTCCTTCTCTTCTCCTTCTCGTTTTTTTTATTATTACGGGTCATTCTTCGCTTTTTTTTATTTTCTAATATTGATATTATTAAAAACTATTTTCTTATATCGAACATTCTTAAAAATATGATATCAACTCTATAGTTGAATATTATATCGAAAAAGAATTATATTAAACCTCGACGACATTAAAAATCGTTACATCTTTTTTCGTTCAAACTTTTTTTTACAAAACTTTTTTTATTCATTCCGAGTATTCGATATCGATTTCATAATCGAATATCGGATACGACGAATATCGAAAACATAAATCGAGTATAAATTAATTCATATTTGTACGCGATTTATCAAAATTAGCAATTTCGAACAAAAAAATAAAATCGGACAGACCCGCACGCGAGTCGCGCCATTCCTAGGCGACTCGCGCACGGGCCTGAAACCCGAGTCTCTTTTAGCTTTTTTTCGTTCGTTTTATTATTCTACGAAACGATTTCAAAATTTATATCTTTTCTAAAACTATTCCGAATATTTGATATTGATTTCGTAGTCAATTATTAAATATAACGAATATCGAAAATATTAGATCGAGTGCGAATTATGCAGTATTTGTACGCGGTTTAATAAAAACGTCGAGTCTTCGAAAATAGTCTCAAAAAATCAGACCGACGCGCGACTCGCCGGCATCCCGGGCGAGCCGCGCGGCCGGCTGCCTCGACGCCCCTTTTTCTCGTTTTTTTATTATTTTTCGAACTTCGTTTTTTATACAAAACATCGTTTTAACAATATTTTCCAGATTTCGATTAATATTTATTTTCTCGATTTCATATATTTATTTGCTATATTATTATTTACAAATCGATACTAACTCGTTTGTTTATTTTGTAGCAAATTCATCTTTATTTCATCTTTTGTTTTATTATACTAAAACGAATCTCACATGCTAAAACAACTTTGACGTTAATTTTAGTTGCATTAAACCGACTTAGCAACCCATTCAATTCCTCACATGTTTAGGAAAACAATGTTTGCATATCATTCATCGTATTACTAACGTGCGTATTAAAAAATCAAACGATATCCTAGTAGAGGCCTGTAGACACCCGCATTTTGACTGCCACGTGTCTATGGTAGTCTCCGAAAAACACCCGATGATGATCGGACGCAAACGTGACTTGGTATACTCGGATTTGGGCTCGGAATTCATAATATCTGACATAGACTTTTAGCGGAGTAAAAATCTCACAAAACAGACCTCAAATACAGGCCCAGTGGGTCATTCCGAGTCAAATGAGACTAATTTGGGCCAAAACCGATACCAAAAAATAATTCCCGTCTTTTGGCGACCGGGTCAAAACCCGGTCAAAGACGAAACCGTCTCATAAACCAGCCAAGTTCAGATTGGCGCAAAGAATAAAATTCAAAAAAGCAATCACAACTACAAACTCAAAACTTCCCTATTTTAGCTCACCCGTTTGACCCACTCGATCGAGTGGATTGACCCCACTCGATCGAGTGGAGCCTTTTGAACCCGGGTTTGGCCCATTTGCGAAGGCACCCGATCGAGTGCACTAGGGCCACTCGATCGAGTGCCCCTATGTCGAGGGGTGAAGTCTATAAATACCGCTTCACCCCCCCATGCATTTCAGAACTTTTTGAACACTTTTACCCTACACTTTCACCTACATTTTCAGCCACAACTTACCTACACCAAGCCTTAGAAACCCTAAGCCAAACACACCAATTCCGAGCCTCTTTGACCCTCGGAAACCGACACATACACACATACATCCATACACACCATAACTCGCATACATCCTCGATACTCTCAAGCCGTGCCGCTATTTACGAGTCCATTTCCGAGGCCTTTACCTAGCATGTATGTTGAGGGTGTCCTAAACCCCTTCTCTATCTCTTTTCTATATCGATTTTATGTACATTTTCGCATTATTGTATTATAATTGTCACAACACTAACACTAACATTTTCGCATTTTTATATTTTCGTTTTATATCATTTTATCGTCATTAACGTTAATAATACCGTGTATACGTAAACTAGTATCAAAAATCGGTTTTAAAACGTTGGACTACGATGATCACTTTTGGTCCGTCTAATCCCTTTACGAGCAACGACGGAGGTGGAGCCCTTTCGAGGAGCCCCGCCCCAATGTACTCAAGGGCGTGATGCGACCGTGATCGGTCGTAGTTGAACGGATTTAATTCCCTTTCCATAATTGGTACGAAACCCGTTGACACGAAAATCGACATCATGTAACCCGAAAGGGTTAGTCCCGATGTCGTGACGTAGAGGGATACATTTCGTCACCAATTCAAAATTTCCTAATCTAACGTAAACATTTTTCATAAACTCCGGTAACGGTATTATAGTCGTTCGTACACGATTATAGTACCGGAGGCCGAGTTAAATACAAATCGTGCGATATTTGTATTTGATTCGGCCGATCATCGATTTCAAGTCATAAAACAAAGCGAGTTACCACTCGTACAGGGGGCACTCGACCGAGTGCCATAGGCCACTCGATCGAGTAGCACCCCAAAAAAGGGTCAGTAGCCACGTTAAACGTGCACTCGACCGAGTCACACCACCACTCGGTCGAGTGGGTCCTGTAACCCACAAAACCGAGGAGTTTGACCCATAATTCAAACCCCGACCCTTTTATCGACTTTAGTCATCACGTGCAAAGACTATCACGTGACTATCCTATTTCCAAAACTATACACATCACGACACGTAGAACGACTTTGACCACTTTGACGTGATAAGTCGGGACAAGACTACGGGATGTGAGATTAGGCTAGCAATATGCCACAGTCTCATGTTTCCGTCCTTCGTTTAATATGCTACATAATGCGTATTTAATCGGGGTTAGTCCGTCTACATATTTTCACGGTCTAGTTTGCATACGGGTCCGTCCCTCTCATTATATTGCGCTTTTTTTATTCCGTTTATTATTTTATTTACGTAATGTTGTATTGTGAATTCCGGGTTGTATTTCCGCCCGTGTAATTTGTACGTTATTTCTATTTATTTTCGAGCTTTGTTTAGTTAATTGCTTTTACGCTTTATAAATGAACCTCGCATGCTAAATCATTTCGACAAATAATAAGATGCATTAAATGACGTAGTTAACGCAAAATTCACATGCTTAGACAAAACGTTGTTTGCATATCATTTAATTATTTTACTAGCGCGCGTACATGAACACGAACGGTGTCTTAGTAGAGGCCGCCATGTGCGGGCGGGGTTGGGTGTCCTTAGTGGGCTTCCCAGCACGTACCCTCACCCCTTACTCAGAACCTTTGGTTTCCGGATGTCCGAAACCCTTGGTGCACGAGAGTCATTCTTTACACGATTACCGGTATAGATGGTATCGGTATCGCAATGCAAAGGGACGAGCCCCATGAACTCTGAAATCGGAGTGGGCTTACTTTGTGTATAGCCTATGACGACATAGAGTGGGCTCGTATGGTTCCGAATAACCACAAAATTCGGTGGCGACTCCATTTTGACTTAAATTTCGAACCCGAGAACAATCTTACCACGAGATTCATTCGCCTACCCAAACCCGCGCTTCGCCGCGTCGGGGTGGACCTACGTCATGTCCACAATTTGGCGACTCCGCTGGGGATACCTGATGTACCACATGTCATCGGGGTTCCTAGGGTGAGACTCGAAGAGAAATCGTTCGTAGATTAGTGTGCGCGCGTTAGTTTAATGATTCATGCATAACCCATTTTTGCCCGGGCCGGTTACTTGTGACCGACGTCCCACTATACCGCGGTGCATTCCTACATGGGTGCGCTAAAAACATTGATGGTGGAACTCGTCTCGGTTTTGCGGCATGTCCTAAGACCAACTCGGCTTAGGGAGTCCGTCCATCACACGAGAAAGCCATCGTTGTTGGTATAGACCCTATTTTGACCGACCGAGACTTAGTGTAAATCATACATAAGCGTCGTTATAATGCTTGTTTGACTACGTGCTACTTGGTTTCCGTGTCAATTTTCAAAAAACCGTCATTTCAAAATTGCATCTTTCAAAAAATACCCACCTTTTCGAAAAACCCGAAATACTGTCCATTTCGGGACCCGTCATTCTAAAACACCCAATTTTGAAAAACCCGAAATGCTGCCCATTTCGGGACTCACCTCTTCAAAATACCCAATTTTCAAAACTCGGAATGCCGCCGAAATTTAGGATAAAACGATTTGACTCAAAATATCCTTTTCTGTAGTCGGCATGCTGTCCGTTTTAGTTCTCGAATTTCCACCCCCACCTTGATTTTCGGAATTTTCCTTTTCAAAATTCTAATCTCGGTTTTCGAAATTCCGTTTTCAGTTTTCAAAACTCTCGGAAATTCGTTCATTTTGCATTCAAACCTCGACTTTCAACTTTCCTAAAATAAACCTTCCTTATTATAGGACCTACCGTCTATCCGTGTGTCGGGTCTTTGCATAGTATGTAGAGGGTTTATAGCGTCGAAACTCCGTCGATCTTATATCACGAGTTTCCCCCCTTTCCCGAGTCCGCCTTATCTGTCAAGGCACGACCAACCCGCGTAGGGCATACCCCTACAAAGGAAAGTCCGTTTATACACTCGAGTCAAAAGTCTGGGGAGTAATCTCACGTGGACCTTCCTTCGAACGGGACTAGGCCCACAAAGCCGAAGTCCTAAGGAAGTCATACCACCCACGAGTCATCCGTCTAGATGTCTTTCTCGAGTCTTTTCCACTCAGTCCTTTCTTTTTGGGTCGCTCGGGATGTACTGTTTCCTCTGATTCCATCAACCAGACACACTCGCAAAATGGAATCCGCCTTAGCTGATCTGAAAACCTCTGTGGACGCCATGGTCGACAAACAAGCCGACATCGACGCCCAACTGAATGAAATGAGGGCTGGACAAGTTGCCATCGTCACTCGATTGGCTGCGGTGGAGCACAGGACTCCAAATGCCGGGGCTATGGGGCCTCTGGCTGATCTAGTTAGTTCAGTACGCCGACTAGAGGAACAAGTCCACTTGACTGGGAGTAATAACATCCATCGGGAGAATAGTCGTGAGTACAACCCACTGAGTGACAAGCTGCCTGCAAACCTGAACCTCACCGGTTTGCCTATGTTCGAAGGGACTGAAGACCCGTTACTACATGTACGGGCCTTCAAGGAGTTCATGGCCATCAAAGGGGCGGACTCTACCATGTTCAAGAACCTCTTTGCTGCGTCTCTTGAAAAGCACCCTCGGGCCTGGTACTACAGGCTAGACCCGAAGAAATACCCTACATGGGATGATGTGGCCACCGAGTTCGCTCGGAACTATGCTGATAACACCGAGATCCAAACCACAATGAGATCTCTGGAGGTTATGGCCCAGGAGCAGAAGGAAGGTTTTACCAAATACCTTCAACGATGGAGGGTCGAGAGTGTGAAACTGGTCGATAAGCCCAGTGAGAAGACTTTGGTGGAGGCTTTTGTCAAGAACCTCCTCCCATCTTACCGGGTTCACCTCCGATATGCTGTCATACCCAATTTCACCACCCTTACTGAAATGGGTATGAGGATCGAAGATGATCTAAGATTGGAAGGCCTCACTAAGGCCGCTGCTAAGGGTTACCAAGGGGCTTCTTCCTCCACAACCAAGCCTCAAGCTGCAACCCGCAGCATTTTCGACGCGGTGAATCTACTAGATACCCCGTCCAAGAAGAACACCCCACCTCGGGTTTTCACTGATATAGGTACGACCTATACTTATGCCTTACAAAGGCTATCCTCAAAAGGCCTAATCCAACCGATAGGCCCAACTCCTGAAGTTCCGGTCGAGCGACGCTCCAAGAACTACAATGCCCAAGCCTATTGCCAATACCACCGGGGCAATGGGCATGATACCGAGAAGTGCTGGAAGCTGAAGCACTTGATTCAGGACCTCATCGAAAGCGGTAAAATCCCGCTACCCGGAGATAAGCCCAGCAACAAGGAGAACCCTTTCAGCTCCCACGCCATCTTTACCGGGGAGGTGATTGATTGCTCTCACCATATCTCTCCATTCATCCCGCAAGTGAACGGGATCTGGTTCGACGACGAAGATGATGTCTACCTCGCAAAAGGGGAAGCTGTCCCCATCACCGCCGAGGAGATTCGAAAGACTAAATCCCGAGTCCTAACCAGTAACCACCTTGGTCGTCCTTACCAAGCCACTAGCTCTAGGGACGCCCCTATCCCGACAACCTTCATTACGGAAGTCGCCCCTGAAGAGCCAACTGCTGAGACGGCTCTTGTGAAGCAATTGAAGAAAACCCGAGTTGACCTCACTATATGGCAACTCCTGGTTAGTTCTCAAGAACATCGAGAGGCACTTACAAAGGCTCTCGATCAAATTAAGGTCGACTCTTTGGTTACCCCTGCTGAGATGGTAGCCACGGTCCTGCCCCACTTAAAGGGCAAAGCTAAGGAAGGAGGTCCGACAATCACTTTCTCCGAAGCCGACCTACCGCCATTCGGGGCCTCCCACAATCTGGCCCTCTACATTACGGTGGTTTGCCGAGGAAAATACCTCCCTATGACCCTGGTTGATGATGGGTCCACTGTAAATGTCCTTCCTCTAAGGACCGCAAAAGCCCTCGGTATTACCGAGGCTGACTATATCCCGACTGCTCAGACCATCCAAGCTTTTGATGGGAGCCCAAAGTCGGTAGCTGGGGCCGTTAAACTGACCATCATAACCGGCCCAATAGAAAAGGAGCTCGAATTCCAGGTGATCGATGTCACCTCGTCGTTCAACTTGCTCCTGGGTAGGCCTTGGATCCACGCGGTCAAGGCGGTGTCCTCCACCCTCCACCGAAAGATCAAGATGCCTCTACTTAACGATGTCATCACTTTAGAGGCAACACCAATGACTATGGCTAGCTGTAACGCCACGGGACGCACGGACCTCTGGGGGTTCGATTTTGTGGGGATGATCGAGGAAGAGTACCTCTTTAGGCCTTACTTCACTACGAGTATCGACATGATGCTCCAAAACTTAGGGTACTTTCCGGGGGCTACCTCTCGACCCGATCTTCCAGCTGGGAAGATCATTGAGGTTCTCAAAGACGAAGAATCTCACTTTGGTCTCGGTTATGCCATCACCCCCGACAATGTTGTCCGAGCAGGGATCGAAAAGGCCTGCAACATCCTTAAGGGTATCTACTTGAGCCCTTATAGCCCACAGTTGGCTGACTACTTTGTCACACCAGTGTTTGGGGCTATCCAGGTTGGTCTATACCAACCCAATGCTATGCAGCTCGGGACCCACTTGGCCCGGGACTGCAACTACATCCCGGATGACGTGTTCGCCCTCATCCAATCCAACGGAGCTGAAGATGCTGAGCCCGCTCTAGGGCTACTATTTGGGGAAGACACCATAGCCCCAACTCCAAGGGAAGACCTGGTCAACCTGATCCTCCGCAGCAACAGGTTTGACCCGACCAAGCTGATCTCGGATGTTGGTTCCGAGACGGGAAACATGGCCTGGAGGAAGACTGTCAAGTGGACTGACAGTCAGGAAAGGATCTACAAGCTGGTCACCGGAGAGGGAGACATGCCTGAGTCTGAGTCCGAGTCCGAGTCGAAGTCTGAGTCAGAGTCTGAGGTCGAGTCTAGGGAAGTCGGTGCTAGAGTCACTCCTGTAACCCCCCTCCCTTTTATTATTCCTGCTGCTGGCACTTCGGGGTCTGTCCCGAGTGCCCTACCTATCCCGCCACTGAACAATGATCAGATGGCTGCTCTCTTTGAGCTGTTCTCCAAGTTTTCAATCAATAATAACAACCGTTCTGCTTACGACTTGTCTCTTTTAAATTCTGCTTTTAAAAATGTTTTATGCTATGACATTGAGAAACCAGACGAACAGGTACCCTTACCTCCGCATCTAATCGAGCAACTAGAGCAAAGGGAGTCCCGGAACCCGGTAATCGAAGAAACCGAGTCCATAAATGTGGGAACAACCTTAGAGCCTCAGACACTTAAGATAGGGTTATCCTTAGATCCCGAGGAGAAACAACAGTTCATAAGCCTTCTCCAAGAATTCAAGGATGTCTTCGCGTGGTCCTACAAGGACATGCCGGGGATAGACCGGAAAATAGCCGAGCACCACATACCAATCAAAGATGGGTGCAAACCGGTCAAACAGAAGCTTCGTCGGATGAGGCCCGAGTGGTCTCTCAAGGTAAAAGAGGAAGTCGACAAGCAATTCAAAGCCGGCTTCATACAAGTGTCCGAGTATCCGGACTGGGTGGCAAACATCGTGCCGGTTCCTAAAAAGGACGGTAAGGTGCGGGTATGTGTAGATTTTCGGGATCTTAACAAGGCGAGCCCAAAAGATGATTTTCCGTTACCACACATCGACATACTGGTGGATAACACGGCCGATCATGCCCTTCTATCATTCATGGACGGGTATGCCGGGTATAATCAAATCAAGATGGCGGAAGAAGACATGAGTAAGACTACCTTCACAACACCTTGGGGTACTTACTGCTATACCGTCATGCCTTTCGGTCTCATCAATGCCGGGGCCACATACCAAAGGACTGCTACCACTTTATTACACGACATGATGCATAAAGAGGTAGAAGTTTACGTAGACGACATGATCGTCAAATCCAAAGAACGGGACGGTCACATCACCGCCCTAAGAAAATTTTTCACCCGATTGCGCAAATACAACATGAGGCTAAACCCTCAAAAATGCAGTTTCGGGGTAACATCAGGCAAATTACTGGGTCATATCGTTAGCCAACGAGGTATCGAAGTCGACCCAGCTAAAATCAAAGCCATTACCGAGATGCAACCTCCCAAAACCGAAAAAGAAATAAGGGGATTCCTCGGGAAAGCCCAGTACATCAGTCGGTTCATTTCCAAACTAACCATGGTATGTGAACCAATTTTCAAGAAACTGAAAGTGGGAGAACGGGTACTATGGGATTTCAAGTGCCAAACTGCTTTCGACAAGATCAAGGAAATTCTGTCTGCACCGCCAGTTTTAATGCCACCTCAACCCGGTTTGCCTCTGTCATTATACCTAACGACGACCGAGACAGCCATGGGGGCTATGCTGGCCCAGACAGTTGACTCCGAAGAAAGAGCCATTTACTACATCAACAAGAAGTTTTTAGAGTATGAATGCAAATATACCATGCTCGAAAAGACGTGTTTGGCTCTAGTCTGGGCCACCAAGAAACTCCGACATTATATGCTCAGTTACGAGGTCCATGTGCTATCCAAGATGGATCCCATCAAATACATCTTCGAAAAGCCCGTTCTCAACGGTCGAATATCTAGATGGACTCTAATGCTGGCAGAGTTCAACTTGAAGTTTGTGCCATTAAAGGCTATTAAAGGTCGAGTAGTAGCTGAATTTCTCGCCGATAGCCCGGTAACCGAGGAAGGACACACCGACACTTGGTCCTTCCCAGACGAAGATATTTTCCATACTGATACTGAAACATGGGATTTATACTTCGATGGAGCATCTAATTTTCGAGGGTTCGGAGTTGGGATCCTCCTAATTTCACCAAAAGCGGAACACACTCCCGTCTCCATCAAACTGGACTTTGATGTTACCAATAATGCGGCAGAATACGAAGCATGCATTTACGGGCTACAAGCCGCCGCCAATCTGGGGATTACAAATCTCCGGGTACATGGTGACTCGTCCTTGGTCATTAACCAAGCACTCCAAAAATGGAAGACTCGAAATGCTAATCTCGTGGCCTACCAGGCACGAGTAAGTGGTCTCGAGAAACAATTCCAAAAGGTAGAGTACATATACCTACCCCGGGAAGAAAATCAATTCGCAGATGCACTCTCAAAATTGGCGTCTTTACTGAATATTCCCGACCACATGACCAGTATGCCGATTTGCGTCGAAAGACGGTCCCAGCCAGCATACATTTGCGACATAGAAGACATTGAAGTAACTGATCCCGAACCATGGTATCAGGCTGTGTTAACGTACCTGACAAACGGAGAATATCCTCCCGGGTCGGAAGGACGAGCCAAGAAAGCCTTACGAAGGCTAGCCACCCAATTTATCCGTACCGACGACGGGCAACTGTACAAAAAGACGGCACAGGGGACTCTTCTCCTTTATGTTGACAAGTATAAGGCTGAAAAGGTTATGGCCGAAGTACACGATGGTGAGAATGGCCCATACATGAATGCCCACATGCTGGTCCGGAAGATCATGAGGCTCGGTTATTATTGGAATACCATGGAGGCCGATTGCCGGTCGTATGTCAAACATTGTCATAACTGTCAAATCTTTGGCAATGTGCAACATATGCCGTCATCGCTACTCTATACCATGACGTCACCTTGGCCATTCTCGACGTGGGGTATCGACATAATCGGGAAAATAAATCCCTCGGGTACCGGTGGGCATTGCGTTATTTTGGTAGCTATCGACTATTTCACCAAATGGGTCGAAGCTGAATCATATCGCATCCTCAATGCTAAGCATGTCGCCAAGTTCATCCAAAACAAGATAATATGTCGATATGGGATTCCCTCTGAATTTATCAGTGATCACGGGACTCACTTTCAAGCCGAGACTACGGCCCTGCTGACCAAATATAAAATCCAAAGGCATACTTCCTCGCCTTACCGTCCCCAAACAAATGGAGCAGTAGAGGCGGCTAACAAAACAATTGTCACCATACTAAAAAAGATGGCTGATAATTACCGGGACTGGCCCGACAAAATACCTTTTGCCCTATGGGGATATCGAACGTCAATTCGCACCGCAACCGGGGCGACACCATATTACCTAACCTACGGGATGGAGGCAGTCCAACCAGTCGAGCTGGAGGTACCGTCCCTCAGAATTCTGTTAGAAAGTCAAGTACCCGAAGCTGACTGGGTTCGAGCACGATATGACTCACTGGTTCTACTAGACGAGCGACGGTCTCGTGCCCTCAATAACATCCAAATATACCAGAAGAGGATTCAACGGGCCTTCAATAAAAGGGTAAGGCCCAGGAACATTAAGGAGGGCGATCTAGTCCTTATGTCTGTTCGAGCTCTACTACCAGTCGACCCAAGGGGAAAGTTCAAACCCAATTGGGCTGGTCCATATCTGGTGAAGAAGATCCTATCGGGGGGAGCAGTGATGCTGACGGACCTGGACGGGAATGAGTTTGTCAACCCAACCAACCTGGACCATCTGAAGCGTTACTACCCTTAGCCATCTCTCAATGTCATTAGCAAATTTTATCAAAATCATTTTTTTTACAAAAAGCAAGTCAATGAGCTAGAATTACTTATTCTACTGTCATAAACATCTTGAACCAATAGTCTTGGTGTAATTCGAGATTGCAAATTTCCTATGCCTGAACTACGTTTGGTTTGATTCCGCTAATCGCGGATACGTAGGCAGCCCCTCAAAAGGGCACAACCAATGCAATCAAGAAAAGACAGGAGCGGTTTTATAATAAACTTCCTTTATTAATTCAAAAAAAAAATCCCGATAAACTCGGAAAATTACAAAGTGCAGGAATTCAAAAAAAATATATAGATACAAAAAGGGCACACAACAAATAATAATAATACTTAAATAATAATAAAGCTAAAGGACTCGGCATTCAGGGCATCTTGCCCTTCCCCTTGTCCTTGGCCTCCTTAGCCGTCCACTGGCGACGACGCGGAGGGGAGCGTTCCCGAATCACCACGGGAACTTCTCTAGCTCGGGCTCGATTGTTTGAGCCCGACTCCTCTGTCATATCAATAGGCCCAAGTCGGGCCCTAACGGGCTCAGGGAGCCGGTCACGCGGACCAAGTCGGTCCCGGACCGCCAACCTTGGCCCAAGTCGTCGTTCCAAGTCGGTCTGCCCTCGAGTGCTGCTAGAACCGACTTCTTTAGATCGAGTCTTAGTTTGTGACTTAAGACCCGATTCTCCCCGGACTGTAGCCTCAGGAATATATTCCCCGGTGAAAAAGTCCCGATTGTCCTTCGCCGACTCGCGATGAACCAATTCAAAGGCCTCCTCAAGCTTCAAGGCCTTTCGAGCTTCCTCGGACTCCTCAGAAGTCCATTTTTGATAAGCCCGTGACACCCAAGCGGATTGGCAAGGGCTGGGTATAGTCCATGTAGGACGAGTGAACCATCGTTGCAACCAGGTGTCGCACATAGCGTCCGTCAATTGGAGCGGGACGCTGATAATGGCTTCAGTCTCAGGGATGCGCTGAGACGAACCAAATTGCCTTAGGAGGCGATCCGGATAAATGTGAACTGTCCAGTCTAAGGACAAGATCGTCAGGTACCGGGCCTGGTCTCTCTTAGCCAGTCCGGTCAGTTTCGAAAGGAACCACCAAGCAACGGTCCACCTGATCAAGGGACCTCCGTGGAATACCAGCTCTTCATCCCAGTAAGCTCGGGTTATTTGATGGTACGAGCTTATCTTTCGCCTCCTCGAGCTAATTTGACTACTCCGATAATTGGGAATGCTCGGAGGGGTCTCTATGATTGACAGCCGTTCCGACAACCATATCTGAAAAGTATACACAAGCTTCGTAAGCCATTGAGTGGTCCGCTACAGCCCACTCGATCGAGTACAGCAGCTGACTCGATCGAGTAAGCCTGTCAAAAACAGGCAGTAGCCCGGTATGAGTGTCACTCGATCGAGTGACAGGTCCACTCGATCGAGTGACTTATGAAAATCAGGAAATTCGCAGGAAACGTGGAAAAAAAAAAAATCGAGAGGTGTACCTGCAGGAAACGGGTACTCCCCATCAACCGTCGGGTCGGGTCGAGCCGTCTAGCATCCAGACCCGCGATGATCTCCCCAGTGGCTAGCCAAGCAGGGCTATGACCAGTCTCCATCTGGTCAACCACTCCGATCAGCCTAATTTGACCCATGCATGAGTCAAGTTCCATCAACCCTTCGAAGACATAGCAGTGCAGCATGCAAAAGGCGAATGCCCTACGCCTATGAGCAGGGGTGACCCTTACATCTCGAGGGTTCATAAACTTATCGGCCAAATCAAATAGGGAAACGTTATCTCCCTGCACCATTCGGTTTGTCTCAGCATGAGACAAACCCAAAAACTCCCTTAATCTCCTCCTCGGATCCGGGTAAAACGGGGGAATGGCGGGCTGAACAGCAAGACCCCAGCCTCCTATGGCCGCAATCTCCTCGGGCAAAGGACACATCTCGCCCCTCGGGAATGCAAACACGTGATGGGTGGTGTCCCAAAACGACAGACAGGCGTCCAGAAAATGCGAGTCAACTATCAGACGCTGAAAAGGGAATAAATTGACTATCCCCATCTGAGTCAGCCGGACCTTCTCCTCGTCCCGAAAGTATTGGGACCAGGCGAGCAGCATAGCAGTCAAGTGGTCGATACCCATAGCGGAGATTTCTAACTTTCTTGAAAGTCTAAAAGATTTTGAGAAGGAAAAGAAGAATTTGAGTTGAGATGCAGAAAACTGAAGCAGGGATTCTCATATTTATAATGAGGAAACCTAACAGAAAACCTAACTACCCTGCCTCCTCAGCAAGCTGGGCCCTATGCGCGCGCAGGCCTGATTTCAAAACTTGAACCCAGAATAGGAATCAAGCTGTCCCGAGCTTTCCTAAGAGTTTCTAAAAGAGAAAAAAATTTGATAAAATTTCTTCGCGTTAAAAATTTTTTTTGTCCTTCCAAAAAAGAAATTCAATCTTTTTCTCCCCAGCGAGAGTCAACATTTCACCTACAAGTTGTTATGTGTCAGCATACAGGTACACTCCAGACTTCAGAAGCAAGTCCCTGCGAAACTACTTAATTTCCCCAACGGAGTCAGCTTTTTCCCGGTGTGCTACATCCAAAGTGCGATGTGTCGGCATACGGGTACACCTACTCCCCAAAAAAGGCAGGCTTTACTCCCCACGAAGCATCCTCACCAGCTCAAGTGCGACTCAAGGCTTCAGAAGCAAGCCCGTACAGCTCATATATTTCCCCAGCGGAACGCCCAAGGCGGCATTTTCCCAAAATGATGCGGATGGACCCACATATAGGCGCGCCCAGGACTTATGCTACAAGTCTGATTCCCCGCGAAGCTATCATCATCAGGACAGGTATGAACCTCTGCTTATGGCTGGCGAGCCCTTCACGCGAGTCCACTGGACTATAAACGACCCGACCGGAAGTCTACCAGGTCTTAACGGGCTTGGTAGCTACTCTGACTTTCGCCTTGTCCAAGCCTCAGTCAGAGTGGGGGCTCTGTAGACACCCACATTTTGACTGCCACGTGTCGATGGTAGTCTCCGAAAAATACCCGATGATGATCGGACGCAAACGTGACTTGGTATACTCGGATTTGGGCTCGGAATTCATAATATCCGACATGGACTTTTAGCGAAGTAAAAATCTTACAAAACAGACCTCAAATTCAGGCCCAGTGGGTCATTCCGAGTCAAATGAGACTAATTTGGGCCAAAACCGATACCAAAAAATAATTCCCGTCTTTTGGCGACCGGGTCAAAACCCGGTCAAAGACGAAACTGTCTCATAAACCAGCCAAGTTCAGATTGGTGCAAAGAATAAAATTCAAAAAAGCAATCACAACTACAAAGTCAAAACTTCCCTATTTTAGCTCACCCGTTTGACCCACTCGATCGAGTGGAGCCTTTTGAACCCGGGTTTGGCCCATTTGCGAAGGCACCCGATCGAGTGCACTAGGGCCACTCGATCGAGTGCCCCTATGTCGAGGGGTGAAGTCTATAAATACCGCTTCACCCCCCCATGCATTTCAGAACTTTTTGAACACTTTTACCCTACACTTTCACCTACATTTTCAGCCACAACTTACCTACACCAAGCCTTAGAAACCCTAAGCCAAACACACCAATTCCGAGCCTCTTTGACCCTCGGAAACCGACACATACACACATACATCCATACACACCATAACTCGCATACATCCTCGATACTCTCAAGCCGTGCCGCTATTTACGAGTCCATTTCCGAGGCCTTTACCTAGCATGTATGTTGAGGGTGTCCTAAACCCTTTCTCTATCTCTTTTCTATATCGATTTTATGTACATTTTCGCATTATTGTATTATAATCGTCACAACACTAACACTAACATTTTCGCATTTTTATATTTTCGTTTTATATCATTTTATCGTCATTAACGTTAATAATACCGTGTATACGTAAACTAGTATCAAAAATCGGTTTTAAAACGTTGGACTACGATGATCACTTTTGGTCCGTCTAATCCCTTTACGAGCAACGACGGAGGTGGAGCCCTTTCGAGGAGCCCCGCCCCAATGTACTCAAGGGCGTGATGCGACCGTGATCGGTCGTAGTTGAACGGATTTAATTCCCTTTCCATAATTGGTACGAAACCCGTTGACACGAAAATCGACATCATGTAACCCGAAAGGGTTAGTCCCGATGTCGTGACGTAGAGGGATACATTTCGTCACCAATTCAAAATTTCCTAATCTAACGTAAACATTTTTCATAAACTCCGGTAACGGTATTATAGTCGTTCGTACACGATTATAGTACCGGAGGCCGAGTTAAATACAAATCGTGCGATATTTGTATTTGATTCGGCCGATCATCGATTTCAAGTCATAAAACAAAGCGAGTTACCACTCGTACAGGGGGCACTCGACCGAGTGCCATAGGCCACTCGATCGAGTAGCACCCCAAAAAAGGGTCAGTAGCCACGTTAAACGTGCACTCGACCGAGTCACACCACCACTCGGTCGAGTGGGTCCTGTAACCCACAAAACCGAGGGGTTTGACCCATAATTCAAACCCCGACCCTTTTATCGACTTTAGTCATCACGTGCAAAGACTATCACGTGACTATCCTATTTCCAAAACTATACACATCACGACACGTAGAACGACTTTGACCACTTTGACGTGATAAGTCGGGACAAGACTACGGGATGTGAGATTAGGCTAGAAATATGCCACAGTCTCATGTTTCCGTCCTTCGTTTAATATGCTACATAATGCGTATTTAATCGGGGTTAGTCCGTCTACATATTTTCGCGGTCTAGTTTGCATACGGGTCCGTCCCTCTCATTATATTGCGCTTTTTTTATTCCGTTTATTATTTTATTTACGTAATGTTGTATTGTGAATTCCGGGTTGTATTTCCGCCCGTGTAATTTGTACGTTATTTCTATTTATTTTCGAGCTTTGTTTAGTTAATTGCTTTTACGCTTTATAAATGAACCTCGCATGCTAAATCATTTCGACAAATAATAAGATGCATTAATTGACGTAGTTAACGCAAAATTCACATGCTTAGACAAAATGCTGTTTGCATATCATTTAATTATTTTACTAGCGCGTACACGAACACGAACGGTGTCTTAGTAGAGGCCGCCATGTGCGGGCGGGGTTGGGTGTCCTTAGTGGGCTTCCCAGCACGTACCCTCACCCCTTACTCAGAACCTTTGGTTTCCGGATGTCCGAAACCCTTGGTGCACGAGAGTCATTCTTTACACGATTACCGGTATAGATGGTATCGGTATCGCAACGCAAAGGGACGAGCCTCATGAACTCTGAAATCGGAGTGGGCTTACTTTGTGTATAGCCTATGACGACATAGAGTGGGCTCGTATGGTTCCGAATAACCACAAAATTCGGTGGCGACTCCATTTTGACTTAAATTTCGAACCCGAGAACAATCTTACCACGAGATTCATTCGCCTACCCAAACCCGCGCTTCGCCGCGTCGGGGTGGACCTACGTCATGTCCACAAGGCCGCTAATGTGCGGGCGGGGTTGGGTGTTCTTGGTGAACTTCCCAACACGTACCCTCACCCCTTACTCAGAACCGTGGTTTCCGGATGTCCGAAACCATTGGCAACGAGAGTAATTCAATATACGATTAACCGCCCAAGTCGGCATCTATATCGATATGCAAAGGGACGAGCCTAATAAACTCTGACATCGGAAATGGGCCGTATTTTGTATAGGGCCCACTACGACATAGAGTGGGCTCGAACGGTTCCGAATAACCATAAAATTTGGTGGCGACTCCGACTTCGATTTAAATTTCCATTTGACCATCTCATGGAGATTCATTCGCCTCCCCAAACCCGCGCGTGGCCGCGTCGGGGTGGACCTATGTCATGTCCACAATTTGGCGACTCCGCTGGGGATTAGCTGATACGTTACTGACCTTCAGCATCCTCAGGGTGAGACTCGAATAGAAATCGTTTGACTAGTACAATACGCGTTTTAGTTTTACGGTTCATGCATAAGCCCATATTTTCCCGGGCCGGTACTGGTGACCGACGTCCCACTATACTATCGATGTAGTCCAAATTGGATATGTCGAAGGTGTCCATTAGCCGATTCGTATGGGTTTTACGGCATGTTCTAAGCTCAACTCGACTTAGGAAGTCCGCCCCGATTCTCGATAGGCTGTGTACACTGGTATAGACCCTTTCAGACTGACCTAGACTTAGAATTAGAGCATACATGGCGTCGTTATACTGTTTCCATGACTACGTGCTACCTGATTTACAAGTCTTTTTTCAAAAACCGTCATTTTCAAAATTGCATCCTTTTCAAAATATCCAATTTCAAAACCCGGGACATATACCGAATTTAGGATCCACGATTTTACTCAAAATAGCCTATTTTTAGCCGGTATTACGTCCATTTCAAAACTCGAAAATATTTTCGAAACTTTTCAGAACCGTCCCCGGTCCGCCTTTCCGTTTTCTTTCTTGAAAAAGGGTCGGTTCTCCGAATTTTTACTCGGGCCTTCAAAAATTCAATTTTTTTTCAAAACCTTCCTCTTCTTAGGACCTCCCGTATTTAGCAGTGTCGGGTCATGTCGTAAGGTCTCTAGCGTCGAAACTCCGTCGATCTTATATCACGGATTTCCCCTATCCCAGACCGCCTTATTATATACTAAGGCAAGGCCCACCTACATAGGACATACTCTTACAAGGGTCGGTCCGTCTACACAATCGAGTCTAGAAGTCTGGGGAATGTCTCACGTGAACCTTCTTTCAAACAGGGCCCAGCCCACACAGCTGGATCCTAAAGGAGGCCCACCTTTCACGAGTCGTCCGTCTAAGTGTCTTTTCCGAGTCAACCTTTTACAAGGCATAGCCCTATAACAAAAGGTTTGTGACCCTTACATCTAAGGGTCACTCGTCCGATACTCGACTCTTAACCAAATATTCGATCCCACTTGGGGACTACCCTTCATCAGAGCGGTCAATCACGGTTGCTCTAAGGGTCATGTCTTACACATGTCTCACATACCCCACTTTCGAGCCACTTAGATGCCACACCATCTGAGTCCTGAGTCCTTAGCCTCACTTGGGGGCTATTCTCCGACGGAGCGATTAATCACGGTCACTCCGAGAATCGCACCCTACACATTTGTCTTAGGAGAGTCTAACCCGAGTCAAACATGGTCGCCCCATTTTCGGATTCACCCTCGTGCAGCTTGAGTCTCATCGTCAAGTCCAAGCCAGGGTCGTTACCTCGTCCAGGTCAACGTTCGAGTATCTCGGTCCATGAATCTTAGTCATTCCCGTCACTCCGGGCTGTGTCTAGTTTGACTCTCTCTCTTGCATTTGCGCAAAACCGAGTTTAGGCGAGTCGTGGCACCTGTCGAAGACCTTACCAAAAAAAACAACCAACCGAACATTCGAAAGTCCGGATATGACTTGAGTCTAAGTCTGAGTCCGAGTCTAGGATACCCTACATCCTCATTTCCAAATCAGAGTCAGAGTCTTTTGCATTCTGTCCTCTTTTTCAAAATTCAATAAAATCAGCTTTTCTATTGCTCATATATACTTTCTTTATGTGTTTCCGAGAACATGATGAACACCGTCATACACTGTGAGCACATGCACGTGACTATAGGCACATCTATAATGACTGCAGGAAATCGAGACCCGTGTTTTCCTTTACCTGTTCCATGTCTGACATAGGAAGCCACAAAACTACACTTAGCAGGAGCGGTATCGAATCCAATGACAAATCTAGGTAGTCTCCTAGTTTGGGTTCAAGACGGGAGGCAAGCCCATTTCCCACAATAAACACTCATCCAATAAGACTACCAATCCCTACCTTAGGTGTTAGTCTGACCAACGGGAAAAACAAAAAAAAGACAAAAAAAAAGAAATCGAAAGTCCATGAAAAAGGAAAAAAAAGCAAAAGGCCAAAACAAAAAAGCAGGCCATCATAAAAAAAGAGCATCCACGACCAAAACGGTCAACACAAATGAAGATCCCATGACCGGGGCTAAGAGGTCAACCAACAAAATATTCAAATGCCCATGACCGTGGTCAACGGTCAACTCAAGATCAATACTCATACCATTCAATAAGAGAGAAACAATCAAGTTGGTCAACTAATACCACATTTAGCCTTCCCACATTACAACCCTCAAGACCTTCCCGAGACCCAGGCTAAAGACAGCCCGGAATTTTGAGGATTCAAGCTCTAATGGATACCCCTAACCATTAGGGCCAGACATGGAAACCAGATCCCGCATCATCAAACATATCCCGATCAAAGTTCGAGCCATTTTACTCGACTTCCCCTTTACATAACAGAATTCACAATCACCATATGCAAACCCGAGATCAAAACTCGTCAAAGACCCGAGATCAAAACTCGTCAAAGACCCGAGAGCAAAACTCGTCAAATCCCTTACCTAATCATACACAATCCCGAGAGCAAAACTCGTCAAATCCCCGAGAGCAAAACTCGTTAAAATCCTCGAGAGCAAAACTCGTTAAAATCCCATCCCAATTCTTCTCATTCAAACCACTTACCAACCCCAAACACGGGAATTTAACCTGCGGTTGACATAGAACATGCCCAAATAGTTCACACCACCTTTGGGGGCTATCCCGGAGAATGCTCACAGTCACAGGATCAATATCCTAACCATTCTAACCCTTTGATCAAGACATCATTGGGAATGCACCTAGCCTACACCATTGTTATGGCTAGTTACACACAAAGTCCTATTAGACTAGGCACCATAATATATCTTCCAATACACTGAACTACGGCATGGTTTGATTTCACTATACGTGAATACGTAGGCAGCCTTTCAATAGAGGCACAACCACCCGCATTGACACACATTCAAAAAGCACTATCATTCCGGTCACGACACCGTCATGTTCTCAGCAGCTAGCTTTGTCGTCCTGGGGGCTTCTCTTAGGCAGAAAACCTCCATCCACTCACAAAATCCATATAAATTCAAAAAAATCTAGCCTCCTTTCTGTAGTGTGTCATAGTACTCGGCTTAGTCGAAGACAAGAATCAGTCAGGACTCGAGGCAATACCCACTTTGGAAATGTACCCTAAAATCAAAAATTCAGGAGAGCACTAGACTACAACAGTCTCATTACAAACTACTGCAACCCCGAATAGCATATCTATCCCACTTCGATGTTTGACCATGTTGCCACTCGTCTAGGCTACGGAATAGCGCAACTTAAGAGTCTTGTTAGGTGGCCCACCCCCCTACCGAGTCACGGTCCAACCCCTCGAGAGTCCAGTCGTGTCTGTCAACTCATCCGGTCACGCCCAGCGTCGAGTCTGTCGATAGGTCTCTCTCTTCAAATTCTCATTTTAAAATATGCAAAACTTAGCCATTTGGGAAAACCCTTTTCGACAAGGTCAAATTTCGGTCTATTTAAATTGCAAATTTCTTTTCTACCCATTTCAGTTTTGAAAACCTATTTCCTAGCACGTGAGTTGTTTTCAGGACTTCGATTTTAAAACTAAGCAAAAATCATTTTTTATTCCCCAGCGCGAGTCATATTTGTTTCACCTACATGTTGCATGCAAAATTTTATGTAACTTATACAGGTACAATTCAAGACCGCGCAATTCACATAACTCCCCAGCTGGATAGACTTATACGACAAGTCCGATTCCCCACGGAGTTATCATCATCAGCTCAGGTACATTTCTAGTCTCCGGCCGGCGGGCCCTTTACGCAGGTCTAATGGACCTTAAACGACCCGACCGGAAGTCTGGCAGGTCTTAATCTTTGATTGGCCTGGTAGCTACTCTGACTTTCGCCTTGTCCAAGCCTCAGTCAGAGTGGGGGCTCTGTAGACACCCACATTTTGACTGCCAGGTGTCTATGGCAGTTTCCGACAAACACCCGATGATGATCGGACGCTAACATGCTTTAATACACAGAAACGAGCTCAAAATCATTGGCATTTGGCTTGGGCTCATTATGGAGTACATATCTCACAAAACCAACCTCAAAATCAGGCCCAGCGGGTCGTTTCGAGTCAAATAAGACTAATTTGGGTCGATTCCGACACCAAGGGTAAAACCGTCTTTTTACGACCGAGTCAAAACCCGTCAAAATTATTTCCGAGGCACGTGAGTCAGCCGTGACACCTCACACGGCTGATTCGAACTCTAATCCTACGAAAAATCAGCTATATAAAATATTAAACAAATCCGTTTAAGGATGGAATTCGATCTCAAGTAGGAATCCTATCCGAAAACCGATTCAGACACCCGACCGAGTGCAAACACTCGGCCGAGCAGCTTATTCCAGCCGTGTTCCCTTTCTTCCTTGACAAGAAAGCGGAATTCTCATGCCTTACAGCTTCCTATATTTCCTATCTCTAGCGGTAGTTCAAACTCTCCTAGCCAAGGTCGGGAACTCCCTATAAATAGCCCCTTGCACACACACTTTTACACATCAATTAGCATCTACAATATACTTTCATTATCGATCAAATATTCATAAAAGCATCACAAATTATTCCCATACACACACTCGTAAGCATAAAATTTAGCATCGATACACCGATATTACAAACCCGAAGGAAACCGGCCCGATACCCGATACCCTTCACACGTCACGCCCAAACCGAGACACCACCAACTCACCGACATCCACTCGACGCTCTTGTGCCCAAGTCACGTCCCGACGAGCCCCGATCCGAGTAAACAGAAGCATGTAGGTTGAGGGTGTACCAAACCCGATTTCTCCTTTTCCTTCTCTTCTCCTTCTCGTTTTTTTTTATTATTACGGGTCATTCTTCGCTTTTTTTTATTTTCTAATATTGATATTATTAAAAACTATTTTCATATATCGAACATTCTTAAAAATATGATATCAACTCTATAGTTGAATATTATATCGAAAAAGAATTATATTAAACCTCGACGACATTAAAAATCGTTACATCTTTTTTCGTTCAATCTTTTTTTTACAAAACTTTTTTTATTCATTCCGAGTATTCGATATCGATTTCATAATCGAATATCGGATACGACGAATATCGAAAACATAAATCGAGTATAAATTAATTCATATTTGTACGCGATTTATCAAAATTAGCAATTTCGAACAAAAAAATAAAATCGGACAGACCCGCACGCGAGTCGCGCCATTCCTAGGCGACTCGCGCACGGGCCTGAAACCCGAGTCTCTTTTAGCTTTTTTTCGTTCGTTTTATTATTCTACGAAACGATTTCAAAATTTATATCTTTTCTAAAACTATTCCGAATATTTGATATTGATTTCGTAGTCAATTATTAAATATAACGAATATCGAAAATATTAGATCGAGTGCGAATTATGCAGTATTTGTACGCGGTTTAACAAAAACGTCGAGTCTTCGAAAATCGTCTCAAAAAATCAGACCGACGCGCGACTCGCCGGCATCCCGGGCGAGCCGCGCGGCCGGCTGCCTCGACGCCCCTTTTTCTCGTTTTTTTATTATTTTTCGAACTTCGTTTTTTATACAAAACATCGTTTTAACAATATTTTCCAGATTTCGATTAATATTTATTTTCTCGATTTCATATATTTATTTGCTATATTATTATTTACAAATCGATACTAACTCGTTTGTTTATTTTGTAGCAAATTCATCTTTATTTCATCTTTTGTTTTATTATACTAAAACGAATCTCACATGCTAAAACAACTTTGACGTTAATTTTAGTTGCATTAAACCGACTTAGCAACCCATTCAATTCCTCGCATGTTTAGGAAAACAATGTTTGCATATCATTCATCTTATTACTAACGCGCGTATTCAAAAATCAAACGATATCCTAGTAGAGGCCGCTAATGTGCGGGCGGGGTTGGGTGTTCTTGGTGAACTTCCCAACACGTACCCTCACCCCTTACTCAGAACCGTGGTTTCCGGATGTCTGAAACCATTGGCAACGAGAGTCATTCAACATACGATTAACCGCCCAAGTCGGCATCTATATCGATATGCAAAGGGACGAACCCAATAAACTCTGACATCGGAAATGGACCGTATTTTGTATACGGCCCACTACAACATAGAGTGAGCTCGAACGGTTCCGAATAACCATAAAATTCGGTGGCGACTCCGACTTCGATTTAAATTTCCATTTGACCATCTCATGGAGATTCATTCGCCTCCCCAAACCCGCGCGTGGCCGCGTCGGGGTGGACCTATGTCATGTCCACAATTATCCACGTTTTTTTCCAAATTTGGAGTCCAAATAAAATATGGCCGAAAATTTTTACGGGGTGTTACCTAGGCCGAATATCATGTCCACACAAAATTTTAGCTCTAACAGAGAACATTTGATGGTGTTTTTACGCGATAAACTAATGTCGGTCGAAAAAGTCTCAAATTGAAGTGTATTATCCACGTTTTTTTTTGCAAATTTGGAGTCCAAATAAAATATGGTCGAAAATTTTACGAGGAGTTACCTAGGCCGTATATTATGTCCACACAAAATTTTAGCTCAAACTAAGAATATTTGGTGGTGTCTTTACGCGATAAATTAATGTCGGTCGAAAATACCTCAAATTGAAGTGTATTATCCACGTTTTTTTTCCAAATTTGGAGTCCAAATAAAATATGGCCGAAAATTTTACGGAATGTTACCTAAGCCGTATATTACGCCCATGCAAAATTTTATCTCTAACAAAGAACAGTTGATGGTGTAACTACGCGATAAACTAATATCGGTAGAAAATGCCTCAAATTGAAGTGTATTTATCCACGTTTTTTTGCATATTTAGAGTCCATAAAAAATGTGACAGAAATTTTTTCGGGGTGTTACCTAGACCGTATATTAAGCTCCACAAAATTTTAATTTCAACAAAGAACATTTGATGGTGTCTTTACGCGATAAAGTAACGTTGGTCGAAAACGTTTCAAATTGAAGTGTATTATCCAATTTTTTTTGCAAATTTAGGGTACAAATAAAATATGGCCAAAAATTTAACGGGATGTTACCTAGGCTGTTTATTACGCCCACACAAAATTTTAGCTCTAATTGAAAATATTTGATGGTGTTTTTACGCGATAAACTAATGTCGGTCGAAAACGCCTCAAATTAAAGTGTATTATCCACGCAAATTTGGAGTCCAAATAAAATATGGCCGAAAATTTTACGGGGCGTTACCTAGGCCGTATATTACGTCCACACAAAATTTTAGCTCTAACAGAGAATATTTGATGGTGTCTTTACGCGATAAACTAATGTCGATCGAAAACGCCTCAAATTGAAGTGTATTATCCACGTTTTTTTGCAAATTAGGAGTCCAAATAAAATATGGCCGAAAATATTACGGGATGTTACCTAGGCCGTATATTGTCCCACACAAAATTTTAGCTCCAACAGAGAACAGTTGATGGTGTCTTTACTCGATAAACTAATGTCGATCGAAAACGCCTCAAATTGAAGTGTATTATCCACGTTTTTTTGCAAATTAGGAGTCCAAATAAAATATGGCCGAAAATATTACGGGATGTTACCTAGGCCGTATATTGTCCCACACAAAATATTAGCTCCAACAGAGAACAGTTGATGGTGTCTTTACTCGATAAACTAATGTCGGTCGAAAACGCCTCAAATTGAAGTGTATTATCCACGTTTTTTTTGCAAATTTGGAGTCCAAATAAAATATGGCCGAAAATTTTACGGGGCATTACCTAGGCCGTATATTACATCCACACAAAATTTTAGCTCTATTAGAGAATATTTGATGGTGTCTTTACGCGATAAACTAATGTCGATTGAAAACGCCTCAAATTGAAGTGTATTATTATTCACGTGTTTTTTCAAATTTAGAGTTCAAATTAAATATGATCGAAAATTTTACGCGGTGTTACCTAGGCCTTATATCACACCCACACAAAAGTGTAGCTCTCACAGAGAACATTAGATGGTGTTTTTACGCGATAAACTAATGTCGGTCGAAAACGCCTCAAATTGAAGTATATTATTCACGATTTTTTGCAAATTTGGAGTCCAAATAAAATATGGTCGAAAATTTTACAGGGCGTTACCTAGCCCTTATATTACGCTCACACAAAATTTTAGCTCTAACTGAGAATATTTGATGGTGTCTTTACGCGATAAACTACTGTCGGTAAAAAATGCCTCAAATTGAAGTGTATTATCCACGTTTTTTTTTTTTGCAAATTTGGAGTCCAAATAAAATATGGCCAAAAATTTTACGGGATGTTACCTAGGTCGTAGATTACGCCCACACAAATTGTAGCTCCAACAGAGAACAATCGATGGTGTAACTACGCGATAAACTAATGTCGGTAGAAAATGCTTCAAATTGAAGTGTATTTATCCACGTTTTTTTGCATACTTAGAGTCCATAAAAAATATGACCGAAATTTTTTCGGGGTGTTACCTAGACCGTATATTACGCTCACACAAAATTTTAGCTTCAACAGAGAACAGTTGATGGTGTCTTTACGCGATAAACTAAAGTTGGTCGAAATGTCTCAAATTTATCCACGTTTTTTTGCAAATTTGGAGTCCAAATAAAATATGGCCGAAAATTTTACTTAATGTTACCTAGGCCGTTTATTACGCCCACACAAAATTTTAGCTCTAACTGAAAACGTTTAATGGTGTTTTTACGCGATAAACTAATGTCGGTCGAAAACGCCTCAAATTAAAGTGTATTATCCATCTTTTTTTTTTGCAAATTTGGAGTCCGAATAAAATATGGCCGAAAATTTTATGGGACGTTACCTAGGACGTATATTACGCCCACACAAAATTTTAGCTCCAACAGAAAACAGTTGATGGTATCTTTACGCGATAAACTAATGTCGGTAAAAAACGCCTCAAATTGAAGTATATTATCCACGTTTATTTGCAAATTTGGAGTCCAAATAAAATATGATCGAAAATTTTAGGGGATGTTATCTATGCCGTATATTACGCCCACACAATATTTTAGTTCCAACAGAGATATTTGATGGTGTTTTTACGCGATAAACTAATTTCGGTCGAAAACGCTTCAAATTAAAGTGTATTATCCACGTTTTTTTTACAAATTTAGAGTCCAAATAAAATATGGCCGAAAATTTTACGGGGTTTTACCTAGGCCTTATATTACACCCGCACAAAATTTAAGGTCTAATAGAGAACATTTGATGGTGTAACTAAGCGATAAACTATTGTCGGTCGTAAACCTCTTAAATTGAAGTGTTATCCACGTTTTTTTTTTGCAAATTTGGAGTCCAAACAAAATACTCCGTATGCCGAAAATTTTACGGGGTGTTACCTAAGCAGTATATTACGCCCGCACAAAATTTAAGCTCCAACGGAGAACATTTGATGTTGTTTTTAAGCGATAAACTAATGTCGGTCGAAAACGTCTCAAATTGAAGTGTATTATCCACGTCTCACAAAATAAAATGTCCCGATGTATTATGAGGATCTTCTGGTCGTCAATAGAGACCATTCATTTACCGCTTTTGAAAATAGCAAAAAAACGATCGATTTTGAAAGTTATCCACGCATTTTCGGCTTTTTGAATCCTGTAATAAAATTAGTCCATATTCGCGTTGAACAAGTTATGCACTAAATATAATACCGCGGTGTATTATGAAGATCTTCTGGTCTTCAATAGTGACTTTTAAAGGCAACGAGTATAAGATTGCTTTTTCAAACGTGTCGGAATCAATTGAAACAAATTTTTACTCCATTTTATATCGTGTTTGAGGGTTCAAACAATAATTATTAGTCATTTCATTCTTATGTAGAAGTTTTCGTCTCAATGATTAGCAAACTCATGACCTGAGTCGATATAATTTATCGGGCCGCGTTGTCACATTAGATATTCATATATTTTGAACTGGACTTACCGATTTGCGACTTGTAAGGATCGCTTTAAACGCGTCTTCAGTCTTCATCATGAAGTAACCAGTTAGCACTTGTTTAACCATTATGGCATAGTATCAGGGGAGAAACAAAGTAGGAGATAGAAGCATAAAACTCTCAACTACAAGAAAAATGGTATAGAAGGCAAGGAAATTGAGGTCCCTCAGTCATCAGTCATGGGAAGAATCTAAATGTTATAGGGAGAAAGAATATGGGGGTGAACTAATGAAATTTTAATCCAAAATGTTCATATTCCAAGTATTAAATTAAACTAGAGACAGAAGAGAATGCTTCAAAAATCCTAAAGACTACAGTCACTTATTCCATATATCCATCCTTTTCTCTTTGTTTATCTTCCTTCCTTCACACAGCTTGAATGACACTGCTTTTTCCCTCCTTGAGTTCGGAGCTACTACCGGCAGGAGCACTGGAATGGAAAGCCGACTGTCGAGATGAAGGTCCGAGTAGGCTTAAGGATAGTTGGGGCTGACCCGCTAACCCGTTCTCCATCTCACTGAGATTCAGCTGAGACATACCCACTAGGTGATCCACATTCACCGGTTCTTTCCGGTGAACCGGGGTGGGTTTCAAGACTTGATGATGTAAGATTTCAACTTCAGGAGGAGGTTGCACTGAACTTTGCTTCCAGGACGAGGGTGGATATGGAATCGGTATGAAAAAAGACGGGATAGGAGGTGGCAATGCAACAGTTTCTTGGGTTTCTTTTACTCCTTCGGTGGGTGTCGTTTCCATGGGCTCACTCTCGGTGCCCAAAGAGAGATCTAGGGATGGTAGAGCATTACTAGCTTCGGATTCTCGCAGATCAGGTTGGGGTGGGGATGGTTGTTCTTCACCCACATTCTCTTGTCCTTCAGCCACCTGAAAAATAAAACAAAAATAAATTCCAAGACCTTCGTTCGTAACCTATTCAAAACTGAGACACTAAAATACACGGAATATATAGATGGGTAGATTTACTAGACCATATCCGGTACCATGTCAAAAAGGCTTGATCTCCTCTTTCTACGAGTTGCGTTAGTTTGGCGAATGAAATACTTCTGGGCATGGCTAGCCACCTGGGTAGGTGTCCTCGTAATTACATAACTACGTGCAATTCCTCTCCAATCTCCCTTACCCAATTTCTGAAGACCAATTAGAAAAAGACGGTGTTCCTCTTCAGTCCAAGGTTTACCTGAAAGAAAAAAAAACATGCTAAGTAACTCCAAAACAGGTGGTGAAATACTGAAATTGATATGAGGAACTATTCTCAAGAGTCCAGCCTATATAACAGAAGAACTGTGGAGTCACGAATCCATGTATTAACCGTAACCACTACATCAGCATATTGTGATCTCACTGTCATCCGTGTGTTTCTCATATGAGTAAATCACAAGAAACAAGATTCTGCAAGGATCGTCACAAATATAGATCTCATAGCACAGACAATACTACACAACGTACGATTTAGTTTCGACAAAAACCAACACTGACAATGATATTAATGATGAACAATTTGTACTAAGAAAACAGCAATCATGTCAAAAGACGGTGAATATAAATAAATGCTACGGAGTTTGAAACAGAGAAACAGAGGCAGATGTTTCACCATCTTAATTGCCACCCTTTGCATGACTGCCCGGTAAAAGTCAGTTTAAGTCAAAATGTTTTTCTTCCCGAACTCCAAACCATATTGATTAGTCTTAAAGCGTCCAACAATAAGTATCATAAAAGTTTAGGGCTCATACTCAAGCTATATCACCTACCAACCTAACCAATATTTTAATTAATGCTTATCCCCCGCCAAACCAAACAACTGTACAAGATACAAATCGATTATTCCTTTAATAACAAAAATCCCAAAACCTCAAAATCAAACTATTATTATCCTCACAAACATTATTGACCTAAACAACACAAGCCAATCGTAACCAGTAAAACCTCCACCTAGTCCTAACACAAAACCGAAACCAAAAGAGCCACAACGGAACAAACCTAGAAGCATAAGCAGGGTCCCCACGAGACCATAACCTCAAAAACTAAAGAAAAGACAACAAGATGAGCCTGCAACTTGTAAAAGCCACTCTTTCTCTACATGCAAGCAACAACACAAACCCACTTGGTTTTTATGATAAGGTGCCATATCCATAAACTTTCTTACCTTATTTTGTCAAGGACCACATGTATTTCAGGCAACCGAAAAGTGTCTAAAGGATGCACTAGAATCAAATGCACATACGGCCTTTAAAGCGTACGAGTAATAACCACCACCACCGCCGCCGCCGCCGCCGCCTTCCTATCAAAACACGTTTATTAAAAACTAATCCTTACGTGGATAATGCCGAAAACCCCCTTCCTCCCTCCTAACCTCATCCTACAATTATACATCATCCATTCACTGTTTATCCAACAAAATAACTCTTCCTAGATTTGTTCCCCACCTACTCTTACCATCACCCCCATGTATTTCTTCTCTGATAAGAAAAGAATAAGATTCACCCTTTCTAATAGCATCAACCTATCTCATTTCGTCCGAAGACGGGTAACTTGGATCAGGTAACTTAGATGGGTAAGCACTAGAAACCGTAAACGAAGAAGCTTACACCTAAAATTCCTTGACTAACATCTCTTTAGTTAACTCTTACAGGTGGGTTAATCTGAAATTACGCCTAGATTCATGGCCTAAAGCCCCTTTTAAGAGAGGATCACTTTCATTTGAACAATCAACATGCAAAACAATTACTTCAACAAAAATAAACAAAAAAACAAAAGATATTAATGAATCTACTCTATCAGTCAATGTCAATTACTGTGTCTTGAACAAACGTATACTCCTTTACCAAATAGGTATAGTAACATTGATGAATGGAAAATCAACATCCTCCAAAAACAACCTAAGATGTCTAATACGGAGGCATCCTGGACAATAGGTCGGTGCTCGAATCTCCGCCTTTATTCTAATGCGACTAAGTGCAAGTTTTGGTTAAACAAAAACAAAACCATCCTCAAAAATCACAAATTGGATAAAATCGATACCTTTTCCGAGAAATTTTTTAAAAAAAATATCAGCAAAATCAAAGCTTTCCCATCTTAAAACTCCCATTATTCATCTCAAATCAATGAACCAAATGACAGCTAACATCCCAAAAAAAATCGTAGATTTTATTGAAAATCAAATGAATCGAAAAAAAAAAGAAAAGAGAAAGCAATAAGATTGATTTATGAAGAAAAAGGACACACCTTTTTTCCTCTCACCACGGCGATTAGAAAAAGAAGAGCAGGAAACATGATGATTCGGATCATCGGACAAATACCCATCACGAACCGGGTCATCTCCGGCCGGGGAACCGGGTTGGTCTGACGTGGGCGGTGACATGGCAGCCAACGAGGATGATGATGCATGATTATTATAATGAGATAAATTCCCCATACTTGCACTCTTCTTCATGAACGACCCATCAGTCAACCTCACCCCAAACAACCTCACACCACCCCCACCCCCACCACCACCACCACCTCCGCCGATGCCACCGCCGGATACGGCGGCTGGCGCACGTGTTGGGCACGTGCGGGAGTTGTGACCGTTGTTAGAACAATGAGAACACCGCCTCGTCATTTAAAAAAAAAATCAGATTTTTCTTTTTCTTTATATTTTTTATTTTTTTGAGGTGGGTATTTTAGATTTGCATGTGGGTGGGAAAAAGATTGGATTGTTAGGTGGGTATGTGTTATAATGGTGAATAATGATGATGATGATGATGATCAATCGATGATGATGATGGGGTTTAAAAGAGGATTAAGGATTGTTAAATAGGGGAGGGGGGTGAAAGAGAGATCAGGAAAGAGGGGATTTAGTTGCTAATAGTAAAATAATTAATTAAAATTGGGTTGATTTGGAAATTGGGATGATATGAGGAATTTAAGGTGAAGGTGAAGGAGAGAAAACGCGGTTCATGTTAAACCAAGTTTGATGTTGTTGTTGTTGTTGTGAATTTTGTGTTAATGTTATTGGGTTGATTGAGAGTGAATACTTTTAAGACTTTTTTGGGTGCTTAAAAATGGGGGATGATTGTGTTGTATTTTGTGGAGTGGGCGTAACGTGTGGGGAGGGCTTTTTAAGATAGATGGGATGGGATGTATTTTTTGAAAGGATAGGGAAAGTATGTATTTAGCCTATGGAAATATCATCGTACACTCTTGTGATGGAATAATATTTTCTTCGATTTATTTGATTCTTTATAGGTTTTTTACCTGCCCATAAGTGAGGAGATTTTGTAAAGATTATGAGTTGACTGAGTTTTTAGTATATTGATTGATATTTTACAGCTAATAGGTGAATTATGGTAAGATATAGATCTATTATTACTAAAAGATATACCCCATACAAGGAGTACAAAAGATCCATAGATAATCTATTATTACTAAAAGATATACTCCGTACAAGGAGTACAAAAGATCCAAAGATAATTATACCTAAAGGAGAGAAATTCATTCAAACAAAATGAGACATTCAATGACTTGAATTAGGCTCGGTTTGGTAAACAACATATTAGGTGAAAATTAGCAGATTCTGACCTGTGTTTGGTAAATGGTACGAGTACTATTTTGTGATAGTATATTTGCCAGAATCTACTGTTTTTTTTTATTTATGACTCTGTTTGGTAAATAGCATATTGGAGGAAAATTAGCAGATTTCGGCTTAAATAGTAGATTGAACGTCAAATAGTAATTTCATGTATTTGGTTAACAGCATATTCGACGGAATCTACTGTTTTTGAATATGCGTTTAATAGAAGCATATCGAAACAACATATTGATTATTGAATTTATACGTGAAAACAACTCGATTCTATTATAATCTGCTAATTACCAAATACTCTTTCATGGTTCTGCTAATTTAATTTGAAAAGTCAAATCTGCTAATACAATCTGATAACCGTATTATGTTATTGTTATTCGCTAGAGTTTTTTGTCAAAAGGCACCTAACATTTAGGCCTTTTGCAAAAAAGGCACCTATAGTTTTTTTTTTTGCCCAAAAGCACCTTAAATTTACATTTCTTTGTTAAAAGGCACCAAACACCAAATTCCGTCAAAAACCGTCAATATTGACGGTTCTCATCCTTTAATCTTTTTTTCTCAACTCTTAATCAACATTCATCCCTTAATCAAACTCAATTAACATCTTCTTACCCTCTTTCTTTACATTACCTTTATTATCTCACTTTCTCATCCCCTTTATTTATCACAAGGCCAAAATATTTCATTTTTCCTTCCCAAAAAACTTAATTCCATCCAAAACCCCTTTTATTTTCCCCTTAATTGAACCACACATTTTTTTTCTTCACTTTTGCATATTCTCAATTAAAATGGCATCTTTAAGTTTTATACACATAAAAAATGAAATACAAATGGTTATTAAAACCAAAAATGAATTGACAAAAAAAAAATAACAAATGGTTACTCATAAATCACAAATTTGAACACAAACTAGTGTTCCTAGTTTCTTACAACAGAAATTTCAATTCAATAATAGCTCAAAAATTCGTCTAATAACCTCTAATACACATACTCCAAAATTATACCCGAAATTAAGGGTAAATAACATAAAAATAAAAATTGAATTAAAAAATTTAATTTGTTATTGATAACTTAATGATTACTTAAATGAAAAGTTATGATCGAAAACTAATCGATTGAGCAAAAACTTGGTGGTTATGACTTAAATAATGGAGATTGATTGGGTGTTGATTAAAAATGAAGAGTAGCTAGGAACGAGGGTTTGATTAAAAAATGAGTGTTGAATTAAGGAAAATGATTGATTGGGTTTGATTAAGGAAAGATTGAATTTGATTAAGAAAGAAGGGTTGATTAAGAGAGAATGGTTGATTAAGAGATGAAGGAAGATGATTAAAAGAGGAGGATCGTCAATATTAACGGTTTTTTGACGGAAATTGAGGTTTGGTGCCTTTCAACAAAAAAATGTAAATTTAAGGTGCTTTTGAACAAAAAATAAAACTATAGGTGCTTTTTTTACAGAATGCCTAAATGTTAGGTGCCTTTTGACAAAAAACCCTATTCGCTATTATAAATCTGCTACTGTTATTTGCCAAACAGTGACTATACCTTAACTAAAACAAGTCGATTCTCCGTAATCTGCTATTTACCAAACATTTTTTTTCTAATTCTGCTAATTTAATATGACATTCAAACCTACTAATATAATCTGATAACCGTATTCGGCTAATGTTATCCGCTATTAATTATATTACAAATCTACTATTGTTGTTTGTCAAGCAAGACATTAGTCTTGCGTTAGCCCTATAGTTCAAATAGTATGATCTTTTCATTTGATTATTTTATATTCTTTTGAATGAATATCCAATTGGAAGATTTTTGAAAATTGGAGCAAGTATAATACTCCTTAATTGACAAATTATTATATGAAACGACCCTAAATAATACTCCCTCCGGACACTATTTTTCGTTCCATTACCTCGATATTTGTGAGGAATAGTTTACTGTCCGGAGGGAGTAAGATTGAAGCATAACAACACTAAATACTCGAATTTAATAAATCTTTAATTATAAACGACCCATGGTCTAGCAGTCAGCCAGTCATGGCCCGTGGATAGTAACGCTCAGCCCTCAACTTTCTTTCTTTGCTGACAAAAAAAAAAATAGAAAATTATAATATGATACTATTGTTGTTGATAAATTGGGTTCATACTCTCTTGAGCCTGTACGCACTTATTAGTCGCATTACAATATAGGGGAAAGAGGACCTGAGATTTACTGTCCCAGAACCCCTAATCTTAACTACTGGACCAAGACATCTTCGGTTGAGCCTGTTGTATTGAAATACTCCTAATTTCGTGTAAAAAAGAGTGATAGCAACGTTGAGGGTGGATAATTTACGAAAGCATAATCATAATCATAATCCCAAAAATGAAAGGATAGTGGATGGTCACGTGGAAGCGTGAGACGGGGTCTCTTTTCTAAAACACGTGCTAAATTAGCATGGAAGCATTTTAAAGCCAGACATATGCACGTCATTAGTCCAGTTTTGTTGATAATACCATTAATCCGCCTTATCTTCTCTTAGCTTCGTCCTCACTTTCGGATAATTTATCCGTTTTTGTAGTAAAGTGAGTGCGCATATTAGAAACACTTTATCTATAATATCCTTGAAAAAATCACTTTATATCGACTTGAGTTTTAGCTCCATTATATTCACGTAATATTATTAAAGATTCGCTTAAGATGAAGGTAAATTATTAGGAGTAATAAAGTTCAAAAAGGTAATAAAATTCATAAATTATTAGGGGGTTGGCCTTGAACCACATACGCCCGCCCGCCCACCTCGTCTTAGGCTTCGGGGGAGCACCTGCAGTGAGGGCGTAAGCCCAATTTTACGTGTAGTAATCTTTTTAATTTGCTGCTTCTGAGAGAATTCTAGAGACTTCTTCTGATTAGTAAATTGGGAGTCTGAATGTGGTTGGTACCCGTTTTTTGCTGCTACCATTAAATGAAGCTTGGTTTTCTCAACCCTCACTGCTATATATACCCTCCTTCACAACAAGTTTCTACACAACAATTCACTCTCTTCTTCCCTCTCTAATTTTCTCTCGAAATTCTGTCTCGTCTCATACTTTCTGAAGTTACTTGACAACGTTCTTGGTCGGGTTCAATTTGTAGTTTCGTATACAACGAAGTTGAAAACATTGTGTAATCCTGGGGATCGATTGTCGTAAAAGTCGTGTGTAGTAAACGGGACAAATTCGATTTTAGGACAGTGACTTGTCACGCCACAGCAACTAAGTCCGTTCCTTCTTTTTATAGTCTATTGATAACCGTAATTTACTCCGTTTTTTTTAAAAAAAATTTATTCAGATTCTTATATTTCTCAACTTTATTCCAAGTATAAATTTCTCACTCAAGTACATTTTACAATTTATTGGATTTAAATAGAATTTTGAATTTTCAAGCCTCAAATTAAGGAAATAAAACTATGCATCCCACTATTTTGCAAATCCACATTAAAATCAAGACTTCCGTGAGTCTTATCCCAAGACCCAATTCGAGTTTTGGAATAAAATCCTCCGGTAACTATCTCGTTCAAGAATTTTTAATCTTTATTAGACTACGTATTAGTTATAAACATCGTGAATGGATATAATTTGTACTCCCTTTATCTCAATAATAACTTCAATGTAAGTTAACAGATACTCCGTATTTTACTCCATCTACAAAAAATAAGATAAAGATAAAAAATATTTTAAATATTATTAACGAGTAAAATAGAGAAAGTATAACATGCAAGAAAAAAAAAAAAAAAAAAAAAAAAATAGAAACGTAAACGGTAAAATTGACTATGTACTTTTTTTGTATTGTGTTAAGACGGGAAGTAATTAGGTTATTAATGATGTAATGATGAGTGTTGAGATAGATAATAATTAGTGTATTGCATGCATCAAGTATCTCATCTGTTTGAATTGGGATGGGATGATGTTTAGAGATAGTGATCTTTATTCTTGAATACAGTGCATTATGTATATATCACACAGAGACGACACAGTCATTTGAAAATAACGGGACAGTCGACCAACTTATTAGTATTCAGATTTAAGAGACTTGATTGTGCATTGTACGTAATTGAGTTGATCAACAATTACCCCAACCCCAACCCCCTTCCTTCATTACTCCACTTGCTATCTAGTTCCTACCTATATACTCTCCTACATTACACAAATTCTTTGTTTGTGAATTGTGACAGAGTTATCCGTTATATTAGTATAACGGATCAAGTATTACTCGTTTAGAGAGAAAAGACAAAAGCAAAGCATATGTGAGATGTTTGTCCTTACCTAACTAAATGATTGTTATTTAACCCGTTATAAGAATACGACAGATAGCTCCGTCACAAGGGAGACTAACTGTCTACGTTAATACATGGTTTTTTTTTTCAACCTACATCTAACTATTCTAGTTGAAGTGCCCATTTCATAACAACAAACAACCCCCGGCCTCTAGATACTCTCAATAGATGCTTTCTATCTTCAATATGCCATGCCAAAACAATTCATGTCCATAATTAGTTCTTATTTTGTAGCGAGTATTTTATTTACGTGATCTCACATAAGAATTGAACTCATGACATGGCCATGGACTCAAGGGACTACCTTTGGGTCAGACCTTCAGGCTTCAATACCAAACCCCGAACCACAGAACTAGTCCATGGGATTGGCTAGGCCTGTTTGATGAACGTGGTTGACCCGAAACTATAACTTATTTTTGTTTTTTTAAATTTGTAATGGGTTCGACGACCGGATCATAATGACTTATTGAACTTAAGCCGGACCGAGAAATGGGCGGAAAGGTGGGCCCGGCCGTATCATTTATTTTTGGAAATGAGGGTTGAAACTTGAAATGTATGTACCCACTAATAAACCCTTGGAAAACAATTAAGGGTTGTATAATTGCTTGGTGGATGACTTGAGCTGATAATTACGGTTACTGACCCACTAATTTGATGTCCAATGTAAGTAAGTGTAATTAAGGAATTGTTAGTGAGTGAGAGTATAAGCTAAAGATGTGAATAGGTAGTGTGATTGGAGCTAAAGAACAAAAAGTTAGAAAGAAATTAAGATGATGTTTGTTTGTTGGCGAAAATAGGGGGGGTGATGTCCCCACGAAGCAGTTCTTAAGGTAAGCTAAAAATTAATTTAAATAGAAAGATTGTTTGTGGAATGAATGAAGGTACATTGAATTGAACTCCCTTTCCTCCTAACGGGACTTACTTACTTAAACTACTACTCATGCCTAATCACAATGCATCTTATCTTATCTAAATCTTTATTACTCCTCCGTACAACTTATTAAATTTGGGTTCACTTTGGGTCTGGTCGGATCGGATTATTTCGGGTTCGGGTTATTTTGGGTTTGCTATTTTCAATTTTTTTTTTAGCGATATCAACTCGCTTTTTTATGATAACATCCGGGTCTGTTTCGGATCAGGCCGGATCAAATCGGATTACATGTCAAATTCGGGTCTTCAATTCGGATATCGGGTCGGGTTAGTTTCGCCAGGTCTACGTACACTACTCTTTCTTCAAGCTATCATCTACTCCCCGTGTCTCGTTCAGTTGTTTGTATTTGATTAAAATAAATTTTCCCCACAATGAATATAAATAACAAACAAATGAATAATAAACGAAGGGAGTATAGAATACTACTCCCTCATTCTTCTTGAATAAGTCTCATATTTCTTTTTGGATATTTTTTTGGATTAGCCCCATTTCTTTTTAAGGAAATATTTTTATCTCTATTTCTCTCTCATCACATGCATCATATCATCACAATCCTCATACTTTTTCACATTTTCTTAATATCCTTAATGGGGCTAATTCAAGAAAATGGAGGGAGTAGGTGACAAGTACAATCCTCCAAAGCTCGAAATCCTGACTGTCAGACACATTCAACAGGTCTACGTATAGTTGTATACGTGTCTGATACCGATATATGTCAGACACGGGTCAAAATATTTTGATACCTATTGTCATCCGAAGTACTCCATAATTAGTGGTTCATTACTACATGTGATGTATTTCAGCTACGTGAACTAACTTAGTTGTTAAAGTCACCAGCACTGGTTTGAATCCATCCATTAGCATCATAATCATGTACTACACTTGTGAATCGTGTTTTACCAAACAAAAAAATTATGATGTACCCGTGACCGTCTAATTTTTTTTACACACCCTTCATTCTGTTTTAATCGCTATATTTCAAAGTTTTTACACAATTATTAAGAAAACCTATTATATTAGATACCGAGTAATAATTAAGTATACTCTAGTTAATAATTGTAATTAGTATAGTCTCTTCATTTATCGTCATTATGAGTCGTAAATATTTCTTTTATTTTTTATAAGGGTACCAATAATGTTGCAAAGTCTTAAAGATTTTTCGTAGTTTTGAGTAAGTCTTAAGATTTTTGATAGTCTTGAGAAGAGTATTAGTAGTCTTGGATTTTGTCTCAAGACTCGTGTGAGGTCTACCAAAGTCTTAAATTGAGTCTTGAATTTTAAAGACTCAACTTAAGACTTTTGTGGGTCATGACTCATGTTGCATATTTCCTGATATATTATCCAATAAACGATTTGTATCTGTACAATTTTTTATATTCTATTGCTTTTAAAGTCTCACGTCTTTGTTTGATTGTCCATCTATTCCTAACTAGCTTTCCGTCTCGGTCATTTGTTTATCTTTTATATTATTTGTGAATTTTTTTGTAATTAAACGTAAATAAATGAACATTAGTCCTTCTTTTTGTTGTTCGACTCCTAATAAAATTATTAAATACGAAATACATATTAACTAATAAAACACATAATTATCCAATTTAACGTACGAAGTAATTACCTAATTAAATACTTGATAACCTAATTTCACTTAATTAACTAATTAAACACTTATTTAATAAATAAAAATGCAATTTCACTCAATTAACTAATTAACTGAGTTAACGTAATCAAACACTTGCTCCGTATTTAACAAATAAAAATGCAATTAAGTAACTATACGTAGTTAACTAATTAAACACGAAATTAACTATTTTAATGTAGTCGTTATTTTGAAAAGGAAAAAAAAAGATGACCGTCCGGCCACCGACGCTTTTTTGTTGTTGCAAAATAACAATTACAAGTACATTTTGGTTTTATGGGAATCGTAGGTCAATAACCTAAATCGATACACATAAGACCATGTATGAAAAATTAATTATTAAAATATTGTAAATTAATATAAGTACAACATAATTAAAATATCGTAAATCATCCGTATCTATAATATAATCCAAAAGATCGTTTACCCGTCTTTTTGTATATCACACAAAACCAACAACAATAAAATAAAACAAGTTAATTTTTTTAACTAAATTAAATAGTAACGTAATTAATAATTAGTACCAAACAAGTAAATTGTAATTGTTAATCACACATTAAACCAAATTGATTAATTTTTTTTTTACCAAAAGAGGGTAAAGTGAGTCAGAGCAAAGTATGACCGATATAAAGTTTGAAGTGAGTCTGAGGAATAAATAAATAAATAATACTCCATACAAATTATTGTAAGCTGAGGTGAAAAAGTCTTAAAGACTTTGGAAAGTCGGTCTAATAATGTTAGACTAAGTCATTCTATTTTTTCGAGACATCATCTTCATTCCCTCTTCAATATCTCTCAGAATATAATAAAAAATATAATGAAATGTATACCCATTTGAAAACTCTTTTCGTAAAAAAAATTATTGTGTAATTTTTAAAAATTTTGAACTAATATATTTATACAAAAATTAAAGTCAAAACGTCATATATATATATATATATATATATATATATATATATATATATATATATATATATATATATATATATATATATATATATATATATATATATATATATATATATATATATATATATACTGGTACGGAGGGAGTAAGGAACTAGGAAGTCAACGGCTAAATTGTATATGTGTTTTCTAATATCCCAAGCAGTAAAAATTTAAACAATTGATCACTCATAATAATTATTGTATGAAATAGATACACTAATTAAACCTTACACAATATTTTTAGATTTTAGTAAGATTTTCTTTAGATTTTCATTGAGGAAAAAAAAAAAGGTGTGAACGCGTTATATTTCAAATACTCAATAATAATAACGTTACAAATTAAAGTCGGTTTATACCAATTTTTTTTTCCCTAAATAATACAATTAGAAATTACCTTACAAAAACAAATAAATCTCACCTTAGAATTATTATCACTCAAATTCCCTAAAGTCGGTTTATTATTACTCAAATTTCCTAAAGTCGGTTTATTATTACTCAAATTTTTTTATGGAAATTTTCCTTTATATATACTTATATAATCACACCATTACATTACATTACATATTATTACAAAATACACTTTCAATTACAGTATTTCACAAAGTAAAAAGCTTCATTCTCTCTTTATTTGTTTTTAGTTAATCATCCACACGTATTATCACTACTTGCTTGCATTGCTTGTTGTCTTGTTAGTTGTTACTAGCTACATTATACACGCACTCCTGAAATTCATCAATGGATCAGCTTAGCCTGATCTTGTCGCCGGTGAAATCGGAGAAGAAAACAAAGGGGAAGGTGTCGATCGACCCAACGAAGAAAATCGAGAAGAAAACGAATAGGCAAGTCAGCTTTACGAAGAGGCGTAAAGGGTTGTTCAAGAAGTGTGAAGAATTGTGCGTCGATCACGGTGCTCAAATCGGTGTTATTACATTCTCTGAAGGGGGTAAATTGTTTACCTTTGGTAACCCTAATGTTGATTCTGTATTGCAACGTTATCGTGATGATTGTGGTTCGAACAATCAAGTAATTAGTGGTGCTAATGAGGATGTTAATAATGTTGGAAGTGGTAGTAATGGGTTTTGGTGGGATGAGGTGGAGGTTGATAAACTAGGGTTGAGTGAACTGGAGGAGTTTAAGGTGAAACTGGAAGGGTTGAGGGACGAGGTTGCTTCCAGGGTTGAGGAACTTAATAAAGGTTGTTCGAATGGTGGTCAAGGACAAGGAGTTGGTCCCACTATTGAAGATATCGACTTTTGTGACAACTTCGATGGAATTTTCGATGATCTATTGGCGATGGAGTTCGATCCCGACCTTGAGCTTGAAACAAAAGTGATCTAGCTAGCTACTCAGGTTTAAAGCTAGTAATTACTCGTAAATCGTAATTGGATGTAATTAAGTAAGCATCTTTCTTGTTTTAAGATGTTTATGTTAAGTTTCTAGACTAGATAGTAGAGTTATGTTAAATACATATTCTTAAGTTTAATGTTACGGTAGTCTTCTAGGTAGTAGTCGAGGAATAGAGTTGCTTCATTCGAATCGTGAAAAGATAGGTGTATGTACATGGTCAAACATTAGTGATCGATTTTTTTGTATAGAACAAATTCTTCATTAAATGAAACAATTCAATAGATTGTTATTCTGTATTTGTTGATTTGTACTCCTTTTATTCCGTTCATTTTATTGTCTTTTATATTTATTACGGGAGTAATGGGTGCAACAACAGCCATACATAACGTAGAAGCGCAGTTTTGGAATGGGGGTAATTAGAGTCAAGTGTAGTAGAAGTTGTAGCCGTCACTGGTGAGTTGTGAAGGTGTATGGAGACGAGAATGTGGAACACATGGTCGTCCACCGTCCACCCAGGTGTATGTGTATGTGTATGTGTATGTGTATGAGTATGAGTATAGATATGCGCGTTAAAGACTTGTTAATTACCCTCTTTGTACTCCATTGTCCTTTGGGCCCTAATATCATTTCCCCATTTCTCTACGACTGACTTTCTAAAGATATCGTTTGACTAACAAGTGTAATAACGTCTAAAGAGAACAAAGGAAAGTGACTAAGAAAGTAGTAGTAGTAAGAACTAAGAAGTGAGACACACAATATAATGTTTAGTCAACCATGCTAAATATGTGGGCAAAATTCAAAATATGATTATTTGTGAGTATGATTTTTACACCATGCCTTATTATGTACTTATATTACACCATGCTAAATACTATATGATTACTACTTATATTACTCCGTAATGAATAATTCCACTTTCATCTATTTGTAGCTTGTAACTAGTAAGTACCTCAATCTGTGTATATAATATTACTTCGTGTATCTAAGTTTTCACGTAGATACCCTCAATTTTTAAAGAAAAATTTAAAGTTTTTGTATGGAAAAGAAAATACACAAAAATGAACTTGGCTGATCCCTATGATATGAGTGTTACCCCGTATTCATTATACGGCTAGTCTTGCTTAAGATGGATTATATATCATAAACCTTAAAACGGATCAAATACTACCACATGATTTGTCACTTGTCATGTGATTTGGTATATGCTTGACCCGTCTTAAGGATTACGATGAATAATGCTGTCACAAACAAAAATTTGTCATTACAAGTTTTGGGTTTTTAGGTCACTATTAATAAAGCTTACACTTGTTGGGCCGAAATATCTGTTTAACGGTTGTTTTAATTGATGTTAAGGAATCTTTTGGCTCAAGACTAAAGGCCCAATACCAAGAAATAAGGTATAATGCTGGTTTCTGAAGGTTCCACTTCTAATATGGCAGGCAGACTGCAAATTATACGCTTCATGCCTCAAGCAGTCAAGCCCTTGATACCAGATTCACTTTTAACATGGCAAATTCCGAATCAGTTAACCGTAGACACTATTCAGAGCGTACTGTAAATCAAACGCGATGCATTCGTCTCAAATTAGGCAACCTTGACCCAAAGTCCGTGAAGCAGCAACCATTAGCTGTCATGAAAGCTGCAACGAAAACTTGGTTCACAAGCAGCAAACAATTACGACAGAAACGTCATTTCATGAGAATATCAGTTTACGCTCCTCATATTGACGATTTCAGAAACAGAACCAAGATAACTCAACAGAGTCATAACATCAAATGCATTTGTTTCATTGCTTGTGTGCCAAAGAACTTCTCGTATATGATCTAAAATTCTAAATACATATAAATTCTGACGAACAAGAACTTAGGAGAATGTGACGATAAAAGGAAAGCTTAGAAAGCCAATACGGTTAAGAATCAACCGTAGTTACCATCTGCCACACGCCATCAACAGCTTCATTCCACAATGTGACGTTGTTGTTACCATCGGCCACAGCCAAGATGTTGCCTGTAAGCGACCACGAGACTCTCCAAACAGGGGTCTTGAAATCATTCAACACCCTCCCTTCCCATTGATCACCTTCCCGAGCCACTGTCCATATAATGACCTTCCCATCTTGTGAAGCACTTGCAATGGTGGACTTAGGGAGGCCAAGATTAGGAGCCCAAGCCACATCCCTTACCCAATCGGTGTGCATTTGGAGGGCAGGGAAACAATCCATTTTCCACAGCCCATTATAAAGCTTCCACACCTTCACCGTGTTGTCACAACCCCCCGAACAAAGCTTTTGAACTAGATCATGTGCTCCCGATCCAGACCCCACAAGAGCACCAGGAGCAGTGGCTGGGGCCCACGAAACCGAGGTCACCCCCACGGGATGGGCTTGATCAATCCTGGTCGAATCCCATAGCCCATCGGACCTAACCGTGTAGACCATAATGTTCCCATCGGACGAGCCAGTTGCAAGACAAAGACCAAGCTCGTAAGGAGCCCAACAAATGGAATTAACAGATGATTTATGATCGTCAAACACATGGGATTGAGACCATTCATTTGGGTTCCCCTCCCTCCAAATTATAACCTTGCCGTCATATGAGCAAGAGGCTAGGATAGACTCGAACTTAGGGTGAGCCCACGCGACCTGCCAAACGGGACCTTGATGGCCAATTAAAGTCGCTAGATGCTGGTGAGAGTTATTGCCCACCCCAACCCCAATAACCTTGACTGTGTGGTCCGACGATGCCGTTGCTATTCGCTTCCCGTAGTAATCCATCTGGAAATCATGGATAGTGTCTTGGTGACCCGTTTCGATCTTTTGCACACCCATCTTCTCCACTCAACACCTACTACTTGTCAATTTTCTGCAAAATTACAATTTGCAAAACTTCATTGCCAATTTCGTACAATGCTCAAGCATTCATGATTCAACCAAGTCTAACATTGAAAACCCAGTTCAATAAAACCAAACAATTGAATGAATAATCATCTGCTTCCAATAATTCACAAATTGTAGATTTTCGCCATAATCTAAACTATTTTCAATACGGAGTATCAAAATTGAAGATAATTTACCATCATTAATCGATTTGTGCAGTGATAACAGCATTGCTCCTAAACTTACGTCAAAAGTATAATTTAGAAGGAGCAACATTACTAGAATCGATTGAAGCATCTTGAATCAGATCAAAATCACGAAAATCGAAAGGGTAATAAACTAATAACCACAAAGAAAAAACCACCCGATTGATGTTGTGAATCGATCAGATAGGTCATCCATGTAACTAAACTTAGAGATAATTCAATTGGATAAAGAAAGGGGAAATTAGATGAGGTAAGAAAGAAGAGCATACCTGGAATTAGGGTTTCTTGATCAAAATTCAATTGGGAATTTCTCAACTTTGTCAGTATAACGAGAGGAATGCGAGTCAACCAACAATACAAGCCAAATCAACCAATTTTTTATTTTTTATTTTATTTTAAAGTGTTGTCCAATGGATCCCTTTTATATAGGAGTTGACCAATCCTACCGAGCGACGTACCAAGTGCAATTTGCATACACAACCAATAAAATATGGACACGTGGTATTTTTTTTTAATTTAACCTAGGTTAGTAAGTTCGGGGTTATAAATCTACCGATTTTCTATCCAAAGTCCAACATATACAATATACATTGATTTTGCATACACAACCAATAATATAAGGCCATGTGACATTATTTTATTTAACCTATGTTAGTAAGTTTAGGATTATGAATCTACCGATTTTCTATTCAAAGTCCAACCTACGCATCGATATTGCATACACAACCAATAACATAAGGCCATGTGGCATTTTTTATTTATTTATACACAACCAATAACATTATGATCCACAGATTTTCTATCCAAAGTCCAACAAAAAGACCGCTACTATATGTCGCATATTTTTTTACTAATGTCACAACTTTGCAACTTATTTATGTTAATTTCACATATGCCCTTACTCCCTCAAATTATAAGGCATCAACTCTCAATCGAGCTGAGAGCTATTAGCCTATTAACACACGTAACAGTTTGTTTTGAGTATACACCTTATAAATTAACACGTAAATAGATAAAATTGTTTTATAAAACAAAGATAAATAATCATAAATATTCTCACCAATTTTTGTAAACGAAAGTTTCGTCCAACTCTTGATTAGAGAAAAAGGTTGGTATACGGACTGAAGTTTCACGTCCCACGACCTAATAAGATAGAAGTCATACAACCCAAACATAATGCATCACAGTACACGGTGCACTATAGTCCTTGTGTTTGGCCACGAATGCCTAGGCATGTTTGATATATCGATCAAATTTGGAAACATGAACCTCACCAACATGGCACGTTGAGCTAGCATGTTCAATGTCCCAACCTTGGAACCGTAGGACCTAATGGGTAAGTGTGTTATTGATATCGAACCACGGTCAACACATACTTCGTACATTTTAACGATATAGTATGATATAATATTCGTCTAAATATTTTCGCGCCGTGTCCATAGAGATTATGGTAATTAATTAAAGAATAAGCGGATAGGTTCAATCCGACTCACTTCCATTTTTATTGATCATCTCCGTTGAAGACCAGGACACGTAATGTATGCACAAATAAAAGGAGTCGTACGGTACATAGTTTTCTAGTTAAAAGTAGTCAAAGTTTTGGACTAAACTATTGTTATGATTAATGAGTCATGGACTCATGTCCGCATATGTCTTCTTCACAACTGTCAAGGTTGTTGGCGGATCTAGGGGTCCGCACAGTTAAAAAAAATTGCGTATGTAATGACACAGAATACTACCTATATATACTTCCTCTGAATCTGACTTATGTTTTCTTTTATTTAATATTTATATGAGGTATATATTTTAATTCAAGCGAAATATAAGTTAGATTCGAAGGGAGTAGTTTGGAAGCGTCCAACATCAGCAATGGAGTAGTAGTAGAGTAGAGGACTAGTGGTTAGACGCATTTAAACCGGTGAAAACCATTCAATCCTACACTAGCACATTTATTGATGAGGGGTGACTCTTACCTAAAAACAAGATTAGTAGGACCACCATTATGTAAGAGATCTCTTATTAACGTTAATGAGATACATAGTATCATTTCTTCTAAGTTTTTTTAGTGTAGTACGTATTGTAACGATGAAAAAACATACACCCTCAATTCCGAAAGTTTGGGTCCACCAGTGGTCAAGGTTCTTCTTTTCACGCATAAATTAAAATGCCTATAAATTTAAAAAATTATTATAAATATATCCAGTGGCGGATACAGGGGGGCCACGGGGGGCAAGTGCCCCCCAAGAAGTTCAAGGGATAAATTTTTATGTGTATCTCAAATGTACAATATGTTATGGTAGATCAGTTGGTAGAGGGGTTGTGAACACCCAATTGGCCACCAATACTTATTGCTCATTAGTACCAGTAGAATGTTATGAATCTATAGCATTTTGGTGTAAAAAAAATCAAAGAAATAGTACTCCGTATTATTTATTATAAAAAAAACTCAGTCAAACCAATTAGTTTGTCATTTCTTTAACGTTCTAACACATTATTTTACGGAAAAAATTCAAAAATTTAAAATATTCTTTAAGATAAAAAGTAATATGCTAGAAAAATTTCGGTGCCCCCCTTCCAAGCAAATCCTGCGTCCGCCACTGAATATATCTGTTACAAATATAAAAAGATCGTGTTCTATAAATATATTCAGTATGCCTTACTTCCCCTTATAATTACTTTTTTTTTTAAGTGAAGATCAATTTCATTAATAATTAGCCATCCGGCATCTACAAACGATGTCAAATTGAACTGAATACAGATTTGTAAAAAATAAAAAAAGAACACCTTTGAGACAAAGATCGTTATTAGAGTAATGCGCTTCTGCATAGCCTTCTATATATCGCTATTTATTGACACAGCCTCTCGCGAAGGAATATGTAGATCTGATTAAAAAGTCTTCAAAGGGATGAACTTTCTCTATTTCGACAAATAGTAGACCGAGATCCGACCTCAACTGTATCACCGAACGTAGAAATTTCATTGCTCTCATCATGATCTTGCACATAAATCTTGTACCTCTCCCAAAGAGGGAGCAAATCCACCGAAAACATAGGAGCAGACCCATTAATTGATGGGGGCAAAACCTCCCAAGGAGGAGGCAAGAGTTATTCATAATTATCTAAAAACTAAATAAGATTAATAATAATACTGTAATAGAGATTAAAATTTGGGGCTTACCACTGCCGAAATTGGTAGATGGCAGCCCCGAACGAATCTTTTTCTTTTGAAGGGTTTTGGGAGGAAGAGGAGGCTCCCCTTATAATTACTAGTAGTATCAAAAATGACAATCCCTGAAACAAACATCATAATAAATCAAGAAAGAAAGATGAAGAGTGCTACTCTTGTTTGTATCTCCTTAATTTTAACCTCAACTTTAATCAACTTCACTAATGCCCTCCCACCTCCTTCTCCTGCTTCAGGTAATTAACTTACCACATCATCATTTTTGTGTAATTCACTCTATTTATTTGTTTCATGCCTCCTTGTTTTCTTAGTACTACTCGTATTCGTTAAGGAGTAGTTTGCCATGTACTCAAAAAATTTAAAAATAAAGCATACGAGTATCCCTTATAAAATATAAAACTGTATGTTTTACGAGAACTCATTGTAATTAAGGGTAAAAAAATGTACTGATAGATTATTTACTTAACCCATTTCTCAAAATCCCAAATAGCATTGTACTCGTAATATCTTACTTATAGATTATTTACGACACTTTGTAATATAGTGCAGTATATCTTAATGTTGTTGCGTGCTAAATTAACTATTATGTAGTTATTTTTCAATAAATCTGTCATTATTTGTCTATGAATCACAGATATAATAAAAGATAAAAAAAGATATTGTAAAAAGTAATATACGGAGTAATAATTTGAGAAATACGGTGGAAAAATTATGGTGCCTCTAAGCCAAAAATATTAGGTCCGCGGCTGCAAGACAGACTTAATATAGATAAACTCATGGAATGAGTACGCAGTATGATTCATTTTCTTTGTCCACATATATATACTTCACGTATCCTAGTCTTCAACGTAGAAGTAAAGATGGAAGTGAGTCGGATTGAACCTTTTTCATTTCTAGCAATAAATTTTTTAGAGACATTGATATCAAAATAATTTATTTATATTTGGGGCGGGGTGTCTAAAACGCAGAGTTTTGCAAGGGAAAATGTGGAGAAAGGTGCGGATTGAAGGGGCCAGGGTCAAGGTGCGAGACGTACTGCCTGATGTGTTGCGGGAAGTGCAACTGTGTTCCTACGACCTCGTCCTCAACCCCGTGCCCTTGTTATACCAATATGAGGAGCCCCAAAACCGGCAGGCCTAAATGCCCTTAAATGTGGCCTGGATGGTATTATATAATTTGGATTGTGGAATTAATAATGTACCGTGCATGATGAAATTATTCATGATAGCACATCGTTAAAAGACTACTCGTATGTATGTATGTATGACAGTAATGCGGTATGGACGTATGGTACTCTCTTGGTTCAATCAAACGTTATTACATATGAGTAATTGTTTGTTCATGCTTTTAGGCCCTTTTTAGTAATAGAACAAATGTTTATTCACGTATGTTTATTAAATAGATAATATCCTAATAAGACGGAGGGAGTTCAACTACTTCCTCCGATTCAGAATGATCTTCCCCTTAATTAAAATATACCACACGTATATTAAACAAAGGAGAAGATTATTCTGAATTGGAAGAAGTATACAATTAAGTGCCATGGTAATCAGGTAGATTTAAATGACACAACATCTGCCTAGGCATAATGTCATACTAGTCCATTTACTGAGATTATTATGGAATCTGACTCACTTACCATTATCTCTAGACTCTAGTGAGTGAGTAGTCATCTATAGGTTAGGAGACTAATTAGGACAATAAGTGAAGCGTGGTGCGTACCTCGATCACCACTATTCTCGCAAAAGATAGTAGTACTCGGTCCGTGACTCGTCGTACGTAGATTCCATCCTCCCAAAGTGGTCGAACTGTTACGGAAGTAGACGGGTGTATGTGTTGTCAGCCAAAGCACATGCATCATGCATGCATGCATGCTGAAATACGGAGTATATAGTAACCTCCACTTCTGTTGTTACTTGTTAGTTTCTCGTAGTTGCCTCGTTTCTTGTAGCAACTCTGATCTTCCTTGAGCGACATTATCCATCTTAAATGTAAAACGAGTTAAATACTTAACTACTCTGTATATACCCATTATTACATAAAAATAGGAAAGTTATACATTTGTCTTATTTGCTATACTTTACAGATAAGAATTTACATAGTGCAAAAGTACAATTATGATTTTATGATAAATCGTCATGTAACCCTAATTTGAAACACATTATTGTCGTGTAGAGTAAATAGCTCTAAAAATCTTGTTTATGTTTGATTGTCAAAATAATATTTCCAAAATCACTCTTATACTAAGATAATATAGATTTCTAGTAAAGAGATGAAGTATCATTTTATACTCTTGTGATTTATGTGCATGATCCATTAAAGTTTACAAGGGAGGTCTGATTTCTAATCAAAGTTGAGAGATGCATGTTGGCATTATTATCGTCTTTTGAATCGATTGTGAGCCAAAATTAATTCGATTCATGAAACTATTCATAAACTTACAGATAATACCGTAACAACATTACCCTATTGTCTCGTAAGACTCTCGATTATAATGATAAGATAACGGAGTCGAATTTACGCGTCCATTTTACGCATTGATTCAACACTATTGGTGCCCTATTACTACTAAGATATATAATCAACACACTTATACTCTCTATATAGCCTAATTAATCTTAGACAAATCTCATATTTACAACCTCTCTTCATTCTTCAACATGACAAGGTCTCAGAATTCCCCTTCGATCTACCTCATTTGGAAGTTGAGTGTACGGATGCAGTATGCATACAAGAAGGCAAAGAACACGGTGAAGCCGAATAAAACGACTGCGACTGGTGCCATGAAATCCGGATCATAGCCGAAATGGTTCTGTATGTACCACTTAATGGTTGGCATGTTACTCATTCCTGGCACCTGAATCTGCTGTGTCAGATCGCCATACTGCGACACAATCAACCCGTATACTGTCCACGCAACCGGGCACAGCCAATAGTACCATATCCACCACTTGGGTATCCTCTGAAACATCATCAACAACAACAACAACAACAACAACTTATCAAATACAGGACTCCGAATAGTTCAGTTCTGTTCGAAGATGTTGGTCCAGGTTCTTGGACTTACCGGTCTAGGGATGAAAAAGCCGGAAAAGAGGTTGAAGAGAGCGTAGAAGGCGGCTGCAAAGACTGAAGCCACTTGGTGGTTCGGTGTAATTGAGACTGTCATCATGCCATAGTAGGTAAAATACAGGAACGAGAAGAATGTGATGTAGAAAAACCACAGGAATTTCGCTGCAGTCCATTGGAAGCTGATCATTGCATATACTATCAGTGAATAGTACGTCGTCTGAACGAAGATGTACGGAATTTCAACCACAACCTGAAGCATCAGAATATAATGCACCATGTTGAAATTTTTTGCTGTCAGTATATGTGTAACAAATAAAAAAAAAATCATGTAAAACCGTTTCATTTGAGAAAAAAAACAGGCACCTGTGAGATGGCATATGGCATTGCAGAATACATTCCTGCAGCTCTTTCACGATAGAACACTGTTCTTTCGATAGCCACAATCGGCTGGACCGTCCCACAGTTACATATTCCGACAAACAATACTGCAGCATACATAGCTCCGATGACTATGGTTAGACTATTCGCATTGTCCCTGAGCAATTGGTCATCAGTAAATTTAATTTGTCAGTTAAGTGCTAATCAAATCATATATAACATGAGGTAAATGATTGATTAGGGGATTAGGGCAAGTGAGTTAGTCGTACGTACATTTTAGTTCCGACTTTCCAGAAGACTGCTCCAACGATGAAGGCAGCAGCCAATGTGAAGAAGTATCTGACAAGATTGTAATCAGGACTTCTCCAGTAAGTCCACCATTGCTTCCACAGACATGCTTTAAACTGTCCCCATGTCGATTGTGCGAATTGACTCGTGAAATACAGGTCTTTCGCTCCTGCAGGCGGTATGCTCAAGTCTTTCACCAGCGCCTTGTTTCTTCTGCTCAGATTTGGCATATATACTTCAATATTAGTTTTTCCATTAATGTAAAAGTTACAATGTTGAAGTATTTAAAGAAAATGAGGTCGACGTACTGGTGAAGTGAAGATGATTTGTAATATTCAGCGAAGTCCATGTCGAGTCTGATTTCAGCTGATATGGAACTCACTTCCAACATCCAGGTTGCAGGGTTGTACTTCTCTGGTATCTTTGGGACTCCATGAATCGCCTCAAAGTATTCGACAATTTTGTGCGAGTTCTTTCCTAAAGGACCCGAGTAAATCACCTGTCCACCTCTTTTCATCAACAACAACTCATCGAATGCCTCAAAGATATCGATGCTAGGCTGATGTATAGTGCATACAACAGTTCTTCCAGTGTCGACAGTGTTTCTTACAGCCCTCATTACAATGGCGGCTGCCCTAGCATCGAGACCAGAAGTAGGCTCATCCATGAAAATGATGGAGGGATTAGCCACTAGCTCTACAGCGATTGTCAGCCGCTTTCTTTGCTCTGTCGACAACCCTGTTATCCCTGGTAACCCGACTATTGCACCTTTAAGGCTCTCTAGCTCTACCAATTCCATCACCTCATCCACAAATATCTACCACATTAAATAAAAAAAAAACAATTAGGATTATATTCACTTATAAACTAAATATGCCGAAATTTTTAGTATGATTCTTACAAGTTTTTCTTCCTTGGAGACTTCTTTAGGAAGCCTAAGAAAAGCGGAGTAGATCAACGACTCGTGAACAGTCACTTGAGGGGAGTGGATATCAGTTTGCTCGCAATAACCCGAGATTCTTGCAAAAGTTTCTTGGTTCTTAGGGTAACCTGAGATTCTGATGTCACCTTCGATGTAACCTCCCGTCTTCCTTCCGGCCAGAACATCCATCAATGTTGTCTTTCCAGCACCACTGACACCCATCAAAGCGGTAAGAACTCCTGGTCGAAACGCACCTGTCACTCCGCGCAGCAGTTGCAGCCTGTCTTCTTGAACCCCTTGAGCCTTCATTTCCTAAAATTCAGAAAAAATAATTGATATATTAGAAAAAAACAGTATTCATTTTGGCTTAATAATGAAAATTTGAGAATTGAGTTCTTACTGGAGGCATATCGACAAAATAGTCGACACTGTCGAATGACATAGCAAGTGGATTGAAGGGGAGAACCATGCCCCTCTTGGCAGCAACTCCATTGGGTGCCTCAAGAGATATATCTTCATTCCTGCTTAATCCATTAGGGTTTGATCTACTCATTATCCTCTGTAGTGCCATTTCTCCTATAATATAATCAAAACATTTATATGATTTAGTATACAAAACTAAATTCAATTGAGATATAATATATTCATAAATTTTGTTTAGGCCATTACTTGTGTTGTTCCCATCCGAAGAGGATAACGAGCGTGGGAACGCTTTCTTGGATCGTTTTTCTGGTTGTTGATGTCCCATGTCGGGTTCTTCGTCTTTTGGAAGTATTGCTTGTGGCTTTCCATAAGCTAATGGAAAATTTAAAAAAAAAACATTAAAACAAACTGAATTAGTACAAAGAAAATGCTGCAGTCTGCAACTCTGCATTGAAACTTTAGTCAAATTCCGAGGGCTTACGACTAAGGTAGCTGAGCGATATGGTGTAACCGACATTGGTAATGACTGTAAATCCAACAAGAGCACCAATTCCTATCCAATACCAATAAGGGTGTGGATAAACGTTGAAATTCTGTAAAACTGCCAATCCCAGTGGTGTTTTTCCGTCCGACCCCTGTAAAAAAATTGTCGAAACATGTTTTACATTAGTCTTTTCTGCACTGATGTAATGCTGTAATGCTGTATGTACTGATGTTAGAATAAATAGGATTCATACCAGTTTGTTCATCCAACGGGGAGCGAACATCTCGTTAACAGCAAGGGCATTGAATGAATATGACAAAGGAGACACCCAATATCCCCACTCCAACCAAGTTGGTATCAAACCTGATACAAGAAATCATCAAAACAGACATGTAAGTCTACTGAATATTCAAATTTCAAAGTGTTTTCCTTTGATTTTCTGAGTGATACTGACCTTTTGGAAGGATGAAGCCTCCAAGCATGAACATGAGTAGAAGAGTTAGAGATCCACCAGTATTCGCAATGATCATAGTCCTACACAACCCGGCTGACAGACGGAATATCCCCGCTGCCATTTGTTGTATGAAGAACACCAGTAGAAGCTGCTTGAAGAACCTAAACAAAAACAACCAAAGTTCAAATCTCATCATGTTAGTCTTTTTCTCAGTGTTGACCAGGGACGAAGCTACGCACAGGCAGAGAATTTTGGAGCAATTAAATTACCTGCTTGCCTCGGGTGCAAAACCGATGGAGTAGTAAGTCATACAAGTCCAAACAAGGGACTCAAGGACGGATATAGGCAACCCGAGAAGGAAAGTAGGTAAGCTGAAAGTCCAAGAAGGGTGGAAAAGGAGATCCCTATGCTTATAAAACACAGGCAGCCTTTGGATAGTCATGGCTAACTCAGCAAACCCATTAAACATGTTGATAATGAGAGTAAAAATGAGAGCTCCCATGTAAAGTGCACCATCCCCTTCATTCCTAGTATGCATCCTTGTTCTAATGAAGACGGTCGAAGTGATGATGGCGACAATCATGAGTTGTATGACTTTGAACACATACACAAATGGGTTCCTCTTGATCAACAGCCATTCTTTGTCAAAGGATGCCTTTAGGAGCTCCTTGTATGGGACTGAGTACTTTTCATACACTAATGCTGCCTTGTGTGATTGCCCCTTTTCATATGGGATTGACAGTTCATTGTCTTGTCTTAGCCCAACATGGAATTTCTTGAATCGGGTTGCGAATTCTGTTACTGGGATGTATCTGTACGGCCTCGTCCTCTCCGCCCAATACTGTTCCTGGTCCTTCCTTGAGGTCACCTGTATTCAAGGGATCGGGTCAGTTTTGTCAGGTATAATCTCAAAGACAATGGTTTCATAGTTAAGTCGCACGCAAGTTTTATACAATGAAACCGTCCTGTATAAATTACCTCTTGGAGAAAATCAGCAGTGCCCTTACGTTCAGGACAGCGAAAGCCACAAGATTCGAAGAAATCGACAACGTGTTCTCTGGGGCCTTGGTACACAATTTGGCCCTCAGAAAGTAGGATAATGTCATCAAAGAGATCAAAGGTTTCAGGAGCAGGCTGAAGGAGTGACATCAAAATGGTAGCATCAGATAAATGGGCTATTTGTTGCAAACACTTTACTATTTGAAATGTTGTTGAACTGTCCAGCCCAGTTGATATTTCGTCCATGAATACCGTCTTTGTTGGCCCAACTATCATCTCACCTGTCATCCATCATGTACACATGCAAAGTCAAAGTTTATTTAGTTTGGTTTGGACAAATGAAATAAAAGGCCACCAAATTTGATGAACCATGAATGCCTAGTAACTGTAGTAAAGCTTTGACGAGTATGTTTATGCCAGCCATAGATTTAGACACAGTTTCTTTAAAGATTTCGGAAACGTATATAAGGACATACGTACCTGTTGTAACACGTTTCTTTTGTCCGCCGGAAATACCACGCACCATTTCATCTCCTACTAACGTGTCACGACATATATCTAATCCTAATATCTGTTTCATCAAACATTATGCCGAGTTAGTTGCTTAGGCAATGTTAATATACCAAGCCATACAATTTGGAAAAATAAATTGTACTTTTCCAAAAAATTAATACCAATTACCAAATACTGTTCGTCTTTGAAATACCCTCCATTTTTCAATGTTTATTGTTTCCGAATTACTTTACAACGTCTCACTTGCATTTAATCTCAGTCACATATTTATCTTACCTAATCCTCTTGAATCATCCCGTTTGATCCTTAGTATTTACAATTATTATACTTTTTAAACTGCACAGTTTTAATATTTTCGAGGATATTTTAGAGACCGAAAGAGAAGAAATGACTAGGAATTAAAATGTCAATGTTCAAAAGTGAAAGTTGAAACATTTCACTTAGTGTTAAAATGAAGTGATGGATTTGGTTTGTTCCATTTTTCACTTGCATGAACCAAATTTAAAAGTTGTTCACCAACCCAATTTGTAACCACCTTCAATCATCCACAGTATGTCTCACAATAGTCAAAAGAATAATCTATTTTTTGTAGATTAAACAACTACAATCGGACGAACAACATACATTTCACAAGTCCATCTCAAGTCCAAAATTTAGAAAGTGAAGAGAATTATTATGACCCAAAAGTCAAATTTTTTTCTATATTTATTTACTTTAATTATTTATTTTTAGTCGGAAGAATCTTTATCTCGTAAGAGTGGAGTAGTTCGATTTAAAAGAGGAAAATATGCTTACTCTAAGAGTATAGTCCACAATGAGATTACTTTCAACTCCCTCCATTGCAGTTGCCTGAACAAGATGCATAATGTCATCAAATTCCATTAGTAATGATTAATGACTAGTGACTAGGAAAGAGCAAAAATAAGTTGTCATTAATGATATTCATATATGTTTTTGCTCTGAAATTTACCTTCATGAATAAGTCAACTTCTGGATCAGGTTTTAAACCGTGTTCCTTTTCTCTCCTTGCTAACTCGGCTAAGAGTTCTGAAACAAAACGTAACGACGTTCACACAATATTTCGGTCGAAATATTGGATTGCAACATTTGATGCTAAAACACATCACCATGAGGCAACATATATAACTATTCACACATTTGATGATATCTGAGGAACTAGAAATTACCAAAGCGAGAACCAACTCCTTGACACCGAGCAGAGAAATCAAGAGTTTCTTTGACAGTCATGGATCCAATATGAACGTCATTTTGACTAATGTATGCTGATGTCTTTTGCGGTACGAATTCATCTAGTCTATGACCATTGTAGCTTATCTCACCCTTGACCTGTTCCAAAATATAACGAACCAATCAAACTTTTGGTATATCATCTCTTTATCAAACCGGCGGCCTCTACAAAAATGTTAGGCAAGTGAAATGGTTCGAATTATAAGCTGTCCAATACGTTTTCCTTTTAACGTTCAAATTATTAATGTTAGAAATGTGAAGGCAAAAGAGGGTAATAAATTAATAATAATATACCTTAAGGGATGGATCAAGCTTTCCGGCGAGGGCGAGTAGGAGGGTCGTTTTCCCGGAAGAAGGAGGGCCTAACAATAAACACATCCTGCCAACACATAAAATCGTGCGTGTTCCCTTTTCAGTTTCCGCCACCTTTTAATTTTTGTTCAACTTTGTCAACATAAACATATGATCAACGTTGACACTTACGTGACTCATCACCAACCATAAGAGAAAAAAATTTGACCCATATGATGATGACGACTAATCAAATCTAAATTACCATATGCTCATTTATTATAAAATCCCAATTCTTTGACATATATTTAAGACAACATTACGCAAGCAATTAGCGATGCTTTTGAAAGGGAATTCATTAGTCCTCATTTCAACAAAACACAAACCTCTTTACATTTGCGAATATACGTCATAGTATTTCTTAGCTGATCACATTATTCCATCTATTTCACTTTTTCACTTGGATCAGTAGAAAATATTTGAATTAAAGGTAAATAAATGACGGAGAGAGTAATAAACACATGTCAGATCATATGTTACTCTAATATTTCATTTATTTGTCGTGTTGTGTGTTTCTATACAAGACACGTCACTTGCTTTACACAAGCAATTTTTTTTTTTTTGACGTAAAATTGGCTTATGTGAAACTCCAATACATGTCAGATCGACAAGTTACTTAACATAGTAGAGTAAATTTGAAAAAGTGATTATATATATGTATGTATACCTTGATGGCTTAAGGATGCCAGAAATGTCCTTAAGGATGGTGAGTTTCTTCCTCTTTGCCAAAGTAATACCAACCAAACTAAGGAGTGATTCAGCGAGATTTCGAGCTGCATTTGGGAGAGTTGGTAGGGCTCTTGTTCCCACGTAACAATCCGCCTCCACTGTTAAATGCTCGTATCTTACTTGGACGGTTGGAAGTTGTATTCCCACCCTATTATTATTATTATTATTATTATTATTACCACATTCAAACAACACAATCATATATTCATTCATACGTAGAAGTGTATGTATAGTGTATGTATAAGGTTAAACACTTCAAAAACAATTTAAACGTCATATGTAGTTGTAGTAGGAAAATTACGATGATGACACATGCATGCATGCATGCCTTATTGGCTTATTTTCATTGTTGTTTAGAATATTAGTCTACCAAAATTTTGACTAATATTTGTATTTTCTAAATCACATTTATTCACTCTTATTTATTATTTGTGAGACATTTTACCTTTTTTTTTACCTGTTACGAGTACTCTTTTTAATTATTTAAATAAAAAGTACGATAACAAATGCTTGAGATACGTAGAACATCATTGAGTATGTATTGTCCTGTATTCAATATGCATGACAGCACGGGAATATCATCCAATATAGTATTATTATACATGTATTATGTATTCAATATGTGCAAGGTAAAAATTGATTCTCCGATTACGGAGTAGAGAGTAACATTTAATTCTCTTCCTTATTGTTCTACAAGCTTTACAAGTATATTATATTGGCAAACCAAGTCTATCTTACTATTTCAAACAATTATACTATACCCTTTTGTTTGTTTTAAACGTGCTAACAATTGGTTTAAATGTACAATGGTTGGAGTAGATTCCAATTAACAAGAAAATATACTCCTTATGTCATGTTCAATGCATAAAATACGTAATTAAGGTTTAATATCATTTTCATATATTTCAAAATATTTATTACGGAGTATTTATCTTCAAATAAAATACTGTTTATAAAAAATTATAAAGGTAATCAAATAAATACGAATGGGGGAGATTTTAAAAGAATAAATAAAGATGTTACTACTCCATATGTGTTCTCATAATAATCAAATTAGAAGACGTCATGAGGTTGATACTTAACGTAAGATATGAGATATCAATTATTGGTTTATGATTGAGATTTCAGTGGGTTTTGCTTTTGATTTGGACCGTACTAAATGCAGATAATATTTAAAAAAATCGAACCAAAATCAACCTGATCATATGATATCAAACGTCACAATTCTATTGTTGTACGTTCTATGGACTTTGTTGCAACTTGGTACAACCACAATACCCAATTATATCGACATTATGTGTACCAAAATAAATTATATCAACATTATCAGAATTAATCACGTATATCTTTTGTGTTAGACGATTAGATACATCAAATTAAATTTTAATACACTTCAAATATGATAAATAAGATTAAATTTTTTTTGTCATATATGTTAACAAAATACTTATTTTATTTATTTTATTTTCAATAAAAGAGAACAACTAATCCATGTTTTAAAGTATGTATGTACTACCTAATGAAGTCCAATTCATTATTTAGTCCTACCCTTTTATAGAATATTTTAAACCTTTTTTTTTTCTTGATTATAAAAACAAAAGTATTGCAGTTTATTTATATCTTGATTGAACTTTTCTTATATATTTATGTATTTCTACTCTATAAATCTATAAATTGTATATTTTGGAACTTAAAAGGGATCGGAGTACATATAGGCTACGTAAAATAGTCTCGATCATTATTAATGCATGGCGGGCTGGTAGTCGGGTCAATACTACTTAACATGTTCACACATAACCAAGAGAACTAATCGCATGAGATCTTCTATAAACGTTATTGAAACACAGTGTCTTAACTAGAAGATTTCGTAATTTACAAGATGGTTTACGTGAAAATATTTACATAACCCATTTACATATTAATATCATCATAATATCGTCGTCATCGTCATCATCATAATCTTTAACCCTGAACAAATAAATAAATGAAAAAAAAAAGAGAATTGAGATTGAAATGAAGAAATAATTAAGAACTTACTTATCAATCCTTTCTCTAAGCTTTTTGAGAAACTTTTCATTATCTTCTTCAGCAACTTGGAACAACCTATCAATGAACTGAATCTTCTCATTCATATCAAGTTTTCTAACATCAACTTCCTTATGAGAAAGTCTATCATTATTATTATTATTATTATTATTATTATTATTTCCAGTTTGATTTTGGCTATTTGCATAAGATTTAAGTATACTTGTCCTTAGCCTATTATAAGTAGGCAATTTTTCTAAGGCAGCCCATCTCAATGCTTCCTCATCATCTTCATACCCTCTTGCACTTCTCCTTGTTTGACTCCCAAATGCATCTTCTACCCCCCAACCCGATGACCTACTTAAGTTTCGACTCAAGTTCCGTCCCCATCCTCCGTCTGTCGTCCCCATTTAATTTCGACTAAACTAGTCGCAAATTACGTCTTTGCGACTAGTTTGATTTAAAAGATTTGATTTTTTTAGGTATGTTTAATTTAGATGGTGGAGTATTAATTAGTTGGGTGAAGATCAGAGAGAAAATGAATTGAAGTGGGAACAGTGGATAACTTGGTGCAGGGTTTTGGTTGGGTGAGTTAAGTGAGATTTTTGGAAGGTATTTATATGAGGGGGAGGAGTGGGAGTTGGTGGTGTACTGGTGATCAAGTAGAGTTGTTGGGTTGACTTGGTCGTGTTTTCAATTCTTGGTGGTAATTGGTAATAAAGTATGATTAACAAAATATAATGGGTAAGTACACACTGTTTAGTGATACTCATTATCATCACAATTCACATAACTACATACGTACAACAATTTGTCTTTCATCAAAATCACGACAACAAATTGGCTTTAATAATGGGATATTAAATTCTCTTCTCCTATAGTCCTATGTGATGGGCCGTATTTAGTCGTATTTATTACGACGGTTTTGGGGTATTTTGTGAGCTAAATCGGTTGTCTTGTATTGCATTTGTGTCAGTTTGGTATGAATGTAATACAGGCTAATTTGAAGATGTTAACCACTGGACCGTTGATTTGGGCTAAGAACGAAGGAAAAGAAAGGCCGCTTGAAGACCCGGAACGATAAGAATCGAAGAATGAAACGAAGCAGTAACAGCTTGCCACGCGAGTCGCCCAGCTGATCAGGCGAGTCGCGCGGCTGTGCGAGTCGCGCGGACCTTATGCGACTCGCACGGCGGCCTGTGATGGACTACGTATTCCGGCTTATTTTGCTCTAATTTATTACGTTTTAAGACTTGGATTTTAATTAGGAAACTTTATTATTACCTTAGGATATTTTTATTATTATTTTATTATTAGTAAACTCTTATTAGGTTTAGTTAAGCCTTAGTTTGAGGAGATCGTAATCATTCACATCTAGTTTTTAGAATCCATCAAGGAAGAAAAGGGAGAACTTCGAAGAACCCTAATTTTCCACCGCAAGTATGTGTAACTAATTTCTCTACTTAGATTCAAGCCTTTGAAATACTCGAGAAACGTTTGTGAGTTTGAATGTTTTGATTATTAACCTTGATTATTATGAATTGCTTTGTTATTAATTCTATGAATGTTGTTGTTGATTGCTAGGTGTACAACTAGTATTTAATTGCATCATTCTACCGTTAGTATCGTTAATTGAGTAGGATTTACTGATTAACTTTACATTAGTAACAACTAGGAATTAATATTGAACGGGATACGTTGATATTAGTACTTAGAAGCGATTCATATAAATATCTAAGGTACGACTGGATTGTACGTGCTATTTATTCTCTATCGAATTCTCAGATCTATATTGCTTCCGTCTAATTGAACCTAGAACTGGATTGTTTAGGTTGTTTTACGGTTAGGGTTAATTAAGAACGAGATTCGTTTTAGTTAACTATTCTTAAGAGAATTGGAATTTCATGTTCACGATAGAGTAGTCAAGGTTATTAATTGAAACCGTCTTACGATGATCAATCGCTATTGAGTGTGGATTTGTGCTTGTGTCTAAGTTATTTCTCATCCTTTGATTTACTTAAAGTTTTAATCTTTATTAATTTTAGTTGTTAGAAAATCATCCAAAACCCCCCCCCTTTAGTTACTACGGTCTTTAATTACGTTAGAGATCGATTTCATCTACACTTTAGTTAGCATAATTAGGTTAATCTGATTCCCTTGGGTTCGACCCTTATTTCCATTATACTACTGTTTTAGTTAGTTGGTTATAAGTGATTATAAATTGTAATTTGAGGCATACGACTTTAGCCCGTCAAATTTTGGCGCCGTTGCCGGGGAATCGGTGTTAATTATTTTTGTGTTTTCTAGTGTAGTTTTTATTTTTATTTTATTTATTATAGATAATTTTAATTATATTTTATTTTATTTTGTGTAGTTTATGTATAATACTCGTTCTTCTAACCTGAACCTCGAGCCTTTCGACTCAGAGATTGAACGCACTCTTCACAGGTCACGGAGAATCGGAGAGGGAGCAATAGTCATCGGAACACAGGAATTCGAGGATCTAGAGTTTAATAACGATATTCTTGTTATTCCAGAGGTGAACGAAGTTTCTTCCGAATCCGAAGACGAGTCGAATAACATGGCCAACACAATCAAGCAGCTGACGGCACCCGATCTCGCACAACAACCTTTGTGCATTACGTACCCACCGTTGGGTGCGAATGCCACTTTCGAATTGAAGTCGGGTTTGATCCATCAACTACCCACATTCCATGGTTTAAGCGATGAGGACCCTAACAAGCACTTGTCGGATTTTCATATTGTATGCTTGAGTATGAAACCGGCATCTGTCACTGATGAGCAGCTGAAGCTAAGGGCCTTTCCCTTCTCATTGAAGGATTCTGCTAGGGATTGGTTGTATTACTTGCCACCGGCAAGTATTGATACATGGGTGAAGATGAAGAAGGCGTTCCTTGAGAAGTACTTTCCGGCATCTCGAGCCTCCCAGTTGAAGAAGCAGATTAGTAATGCGGAGCAACGAGACGGTGAGACGATGTATGAGTATTGGGAACGTTTTAAGAAGCTGTGTGCTACATGCCCATATCATGGCTACAATCCTCAAGACCTTGTGATGTACTTTTGTGGAGGTCTTTGTGTGGAGGATGCCCGTACTGTGAATGCGGCATGTGGGGGATCGATCGTGAACAAAAGCCCAGATGCCGCTATAGAGGTGATCCAGGAGCTAGCTGAAAGCTCTCGAGATTTTTCCCGAAAATATAAACGGGGAGTGCATGCCTTAGGTAATTCATCATCCTCGAGCCTTGAAAATAAAGTTGATAGCTTGACCAACCTTGTCCAAAATATGATGTCGGGGAAAACAAATCAAGCTATGGTTTGTGGTATTTGTTCAAACGAGGGACATCCGAGTGAGCATTGTCCCCAAATGTATGAAGGTCAAGAGGAGGTGAACGGAGTGTGGGAAACCGGGCAAAACAAAAAATGGGATCCATACTCTAACACTTTCAATCCCGGATGGAGACATCACCCGAACATGAGGTGGAGGAATCGGGAAGGCGACCAAGAAATTAATCAAGGAAATCAAGTCGGTCAAGCGAAGCAACAATTCTTTGCTAAACAACAAGTTCCTAACACGGTTCCTACTCCACCCCCACCTAATGGACAAATGTCCACCGAGGACATGATCCGCGCCTTGGTTGCTAGTCAAGCTACGGTAACCACCCAAATGTCCAATCTTCAAGCTACGGTTCTTCAACATCAAACGGAGAACAAAGCTAGCATTCAGAATTTGGAAGTTCAAATGGGCCAAATGGCGACCGCCATTGGTAGGTTGGAGGCTCGAGATTCGGGGAAACTACCTAGTCAAACCATTCTTACAAAGGAAAACGTGAGTGCCGTATCTTTAAGGAATGGGAGACAATTGGTGGAGGCCGACAAACCGAAGAGGAAGGCCAAAGAAGCTATGGTTCAAGAAGAGGAGCTAGTGATCGAGGAAGGTGAGGAAACTCCGAGTGAACAAGAGAAGGAGTTAATTACTCCTACAACACCGGTGGCAGAACCGGATGTTCCTTTTCCCGAGGCACTCAAGCGAACCCGTCGTTATGAGCACGACAAGGATATCTACGAGGTATTCGAAAAGTGTGAGGTAAACATTCCCCTTCTTAATCTTTTAAAGAGTATTCCTAAATATGCTAAATTCTTGAAAGAATTATGTACTATTAAAAGGAATAGCAAGTTGAAGGGAGCTAAGAAAGGGAAGGGTAGTGAGTATGTGTCCGCTATTTTTCAAAAGAAATTACCCCCTAAGTGTGGCGACCCGGGCATGTTTACTATACCTTGCACCATAGGAGATACCTTGTTTGACAAGTCTATGTTAGATTTAGGAGCCTCGATTAATGTGATCCCTCTTTCTATCTACGAATCTCTTAGACTTGGTCCTATGAGGGAAACCGGGAAAGTAGTGCAACTAGCGGATCGATCGAGTGTCTATCCTAAGGGAGTTGTAGAGAATGTCCTAGTTAAAGTTGATAAGTTGGTCTTTCCGGCCGATTTTTATGTGTTAGACATGGAACATGACTATAGTGCAACTCCTATCATTCTAGGACGACCGTTCCTAAAGACCGCGGGAACAAAAATCGATGTCCCTAATGGCTCACTTAGTATGCAATTTGAGGGTAGAGTTGTTAAATTCGATATAAATAAGCCTAGTCCCCACTCCCCGAAAGACAATACCTTGTGTCGTGTTGATATTTTTGATCATTTATCTCCTAACTCACAAGAAGAAGTGGTGAAATCGGTTCCTAAACCGATTTCGTCTACCCCTTCTAGCAAGGAATTTTTGTTTTGTGAGCATGTGCAGGAACCTCCTTCTAAGGGACCCAAGTGTGTCATTCTTTGGGAGTCGCGTAAGGACGCGGAGGTAAACAAAGGTAAAACGAGATCATGGTTCGATCAATGGATGGTTCGGAAGAGCTCAAGCAAGCGTCCGACGGTCTTGAAATTTCAAAAGGGAAAAGTGAAAGATTTAGTCGGCATAAGGCTTAAGCCGACTAGTGAAAGGAGTGACGGATCGGGTGTCGGGAGAAGCAAGCTCTCAGACATGACGATTTCTACCTAACCTCCGTCTCAGTCGAGCGAACGACTTTAAACAAAAGCGCTTCCGGGAGGCAACCCGTTTTGTAGACTTTTATTGTAAAATTTTATTTTACGGGTCATAGGTCGTTTTATTAATTTCGTTGTTTTTCTTTATCGTTGTTTTTCTTAAACTTAGTTTTTATTACTAACTTTTGATGTTTTATTAGGAGAAAAGCGTCGATTTTCCAGGAGGTTGGGCGACTAGCATGGAGATCTCTCGAAATCTGAGCGAAAATTGAAGAAAAAAAGAGGACGGATTTCCAGGCAGCCGCGCGAGTCGCGCGGACCCTATGCGACTCGCGGGACCCCCCCTTCTCACAGGTATTATTTTTTTTATTAAAAAAAAAAAAAAAAAAAAAAAAAAAAAAACGAAAAATCAAAAATTTGAGACAGAGTCATCCGACTCCTTCTATTCCTTCTATTCCCTTTTCCCCTTTCCCCTTCTATTCCTATTCCTATTCTAATTTTCCCCAATTCTAAAACCCTAAATCAATTTCAATCTCCTTCTTCCCTAAATCAAATTCAAATCCTTCACCATTACCACCAATCCTTCCTCCTCACTTCAAATTTCAATTCAAACTTGTCAGTTTCTGCATCAATTTGTGCGTCGTCAGTCCTCTTCAATCGTGGTCGCGTCGTTGTTGCCGGAGTCATTCGTCGTCGGGCTGTGGTCAAGCGAGTCGCGCCGGGTTCAAGCGACTCGCGGGTGGATCTGTCGAGTAGGGTTCGAAGGGGCGTGTGTGTCGGGTTTCGTCGGCATCGTCGGGTCTGCGTCTGTGTCTCCTGCCTGAAGTCTTGTAAGTTTCTAATCTAACCCTCGTCCAACCCTCTTCTGCTGTTTGTGTGTGTTTACGTTGGTGAGTTGTTTTGTGTGAGTCTCAAGTTGTGTGCTGTGAGTTGTTGGTAGTTGATTCAAGTCATAGTCCGGCTCCATTCTTTGTCTAGTGGTCAATTTTGGGTAGTGGTTCTGTCTAGGGTTAGATTTGGTTGTCTAAATCTGTGTAGTTATGGCCCCGAAAAAGCAAAAGACGACCCCGGTTGACTATATGGGATGTAAGAATTTGAGTGCAAAACAGAAAGCAGTATGGCGCCAACTAGTCGATCGAGTTGTTATGGCGACTAAGTTTGTCGATAATTCGGCATTGGAGAGGCTCGGGATTGGTGATGAGGTGTACACGCTATTGACTCGTATTGGGCTAGCGAACTTTTATGATAAGCATGCGGACACGTATAAGCGCTATACACTTGAATTCTTGTCCACCTTAGAAGTACATCGTGATGACGACCCCCCTCACATTACTTTTCATCTCGGAGATGCGGAACGAAATGTAGATTTCACAGAATTGAGGGAGGCGTTGGGTATAGCTCCGAAAGGGGGAGCAGAGTTTTTGACCCCTATGTCTCAAATGATGGATGCGTTTTGGTTGAAAATTGCCGGTCATGCATATGGTAACGTAGGAGCTAAGAATGCTGATATTCGTCACCCCGCCCTTCGTTATGTTCACCGACTTTTGAACTCCACATTTCTTTGTAAAGGTGAACCGACACATCTACCTAGGGCGGATTTGATGTATTTGTGGGCCATGATGCCCGAATGTTTAGAAACCCCGGATTGGGTCGATATATTCTTGACTCGCTGTGAGAAGCAACAAAAGGCGGTATCGGGGAACATTCCGATGGGAGGTATGATTACTCTTTTAGCTCGGTATCTTGGATTACCCCAGATGGCGGATTCTCCTGTCGTAGGTGATACTACTATCAGCATTAAGTTTATGGAGAGTTGTTCTATGATTTCGCGACCGATTGCTAAACACCACCTAATCTGGACGCTCGGCACGTCCCACCAGCATTTCTTGATTTTGCCTCGTCCGGATGGGAAATCGTTACCATTGGGGCCTACTGCGGCTGATTTTTACATTGAACATGATAAGCAATTTCCTACGCCGACTACCGAGTCTAGTGCCCCGGTTGTGGAGGAGCCCGAGGGTACGCCTGATTTCGATCGTTGGAGAGATTGGCGCGAATCAATAGAAGATCGAGTCGAAGAATCGGTTGATAACAGTAGGTTGGCCGCTGAGTTCGGTCGGTGTATGAATCGGTTGCAGTTGAAGTTGCACCCTAATGACTACTCGGAACCATCTCCCGAGTTTTATGAAGAGCTTGCAGCCCGTGAGCAAGCAAGATCATCTAGGAGGGCGGCACGTGAGGCTAAGTCACGTGACGTCGGCTCCTCTTCTCACTCTTGAGCCCGAGGTATTTCTCTCCCCGTTTCTTTTATTTGTCCTTAGTTCACACATTCGAGGACGATGTGTTATTCAAGCGAGGGGAGGGGAATTATCTCGTTGTATATAGTAGTTAGCTTGTTTTACGTCTTTTTAATCTAAAAAAAAAAAAAAAAAAAAAAAAACGAAAAAAAAAAAGAGAGAAAAAATAAATAAATAAATAAACCCGGCTAGGTGAAAACCCGGAAAGGGCGCCTAGGCAAGAATGGGGAATGTGGCCGAGGACGGAGTGAAAACCCGAAAGGGCGCCCCGGGTAAAAAGAAAAATCGAGTTGCGTGCCACGAGAGTAGTGTGAGGAAAAAAAAATGAAAGCTAGAGTGAAAATCCGCAAGGGCGGACGCTCTAGGCAAAATGAGGGAATTAGGAAAAAATCACTACTACTTTCTCCGTTTTTGGTGTTGGCGTCATAAGAAGGGTGACATAGAAGGTCGGAAGGGTAGGATTAGTTGGCTAAGGTGAGAAGAATCGCGGTGCGGTGTAGTCGTAGCACTAAATTCTATGCGATTGATGATATTTTGTTTGGTATATTGAACTATTAGAGGCGTTTAGGATTGATTGCATGTGTGGGTTGTGGAATATTGTGGTATATGTTTTGTACCACCGGTGACATTTGTAGCACATGCGATCCGTTCTAGGATTGGAGAAATAAGGGGCGTTAGATATCGACATTAGCTTATCCTTATTTGCTAATGTTCCTTGTTTTGATAATTTGAGTCGATGATAGTAGTTTGATATCGGGTGTGTTGATTCACTTGAACATTGGAGTTGAGTTTCATTCAAATGGTGGATTAACTTGTGCATTATCTAATAATGAGGGAGTTTGGTGGAAGACGAGTGAGGGCCGGTGTGTAATATTATTCTCACGCATTTTGGACCGGTGACGGTTGTGTTTATTGTGTTCTTTGAGTTTTACTCGAGGACGAGTAAAGGTTCAAGCGTGGGGATATTTGATGGGCCGTATTTAGTCGTATTTATTACGACGGTTTTGGGGTATTTTGTGAGTTAAATCGGTTGTCTTGTATTGCATTTGTGTCAGTTTGGTATGAATGTAATACAGGCTAATTTGAAGATGTTAACCACTGGACCGTTGATTTGGGCTAAGAACGAAGGAAAAGAAAGGCCGCTTGAAGACCCGGAACGATAAGAATCGAAGAATGAAACGAAGCAGTAACAGCTTGCCACGCGAGTCGCCCAGCTGATCAGGCGAGTCGCGCGGCTGTGCGAGTCGCGCGGACCTTATGCGACTCGCACGGCGGCCTGTGATGGACTACGTATTCCGGCTTATTTTGCTCTAATTTATTACGTTTTAAGACTTGGATTTTAATTAGGAAACTTTATTATTACCTTAGGATATTTTTATTATTATTTTATTATTAGTAAACTCTTATTAGGTTTAGTTAAGCCTTAGTTTGAGGAGATCGTAATCATTCACATCTAGTTTTTAGAATCCATCAAGGAAGAAAAGGGAGAACTTCGAAGAACCCTAATTTTCCACCGCAAGTATGTGTAACTAATTTCTCTACTTAGATTCAAGCCTTTGAAATACTCGAGAAACGTTTGTGAGTTTGAATGTTTTGATTATTAACCTTGATTATTATGAATTGCTTTGTTATTAATTCTATGAATGTTGTTGTTGATTGCTAGGTGTACAACTAGTATTTAATTGCATCATTCTACCGTTAGTATCGTTAATTGAGTAGGATTTACTGATTAACTTTACATTAGTAACAACTAGGAATTAATATTGAACGGGATACGTTGATATTAGTACTTAGAAGCGATTCATATAAATATCTAAGGTACGACTGGATTGTACGTGCTATTTATTCTCTATCGAATTCTCAGATCTATATTGCTTCCGTCTAATTGAACCTAGAACTGGATTGTTTAGGTTGTTTTACGGTTAGGGTTAAATAAGAACGGGATTCGTTTTAGTTAACTATTCTTAAGAGAATTGGAATTTCATGTTCACGATAGAGTAGTCAAGGTTATTAATTGAAACCGTCTTACGATGATCAATCGCTATTGAGTGTGGATTTGTGCTTGTGTCTAAGTTATTTCTCATCCTTTGATTTACTTAAAGTTTTAATCTTTATTAATTTTAGTTGTTAGAAAATCATCCAAAACCCCCCCCTTTAGTTACTACGGTCTTTAATTACGTTAGAGATCGATTTCATCTACACTTTAGTTAGCATAATTAGGTTAATCTGATTCCCTTGGGTTCGACCCTTATTTCCATTATACTACTGTTTTAGTTAGTTGGTTATAAGTGATTATAAATTGTAATTTGTGGCATACGACTTTAGCCCGTCACTATGCTTATTGAAACATTCGTTTCATCAATCAAGAAACTACCGAGTTATAGGAATTAACTTCTACGGAGTAACTCCGTATCATTTAATTTGAGTGAATTCGACAGAAGTTTTTGATTATATTGTCCATGTAACAATCAAATTCCACAATATTTTTTAATGACTAATGGCAGTGTAGCTAAGTCGCTACCTGCATTATATTATGTAGGTATTGGAAGTTCCGGTCGAATTGAAGTTTCCATCTTTTCCAAAAAAAAAACCCATAGATACAAAACAACCCATTTTTCGAAAATCATGTTTATAATTCTTATTTTTGTAAGTGATAGATCAAAGGACAACATGCAAAAATATGTTGACTAGGATTAGGTTGATTAAAAAAACTTGTTTGGTAAATAGGATATTTAATTTGAGAAAAAATAAAAAAATTGCACATTTTTTCAATGTTTTTGATAAACTTAGTATCTTCCAAGAGGTATAAAAACAATTGCTCTTGATATAATTTAATAATCATAATTTGTTTGCTTATCTATGGAATATATTTGAGGTATCTGGTATAAAATTCTATTAATAGTACGGTATCATATTGCCTATACTTGATATCAAAAAATACCATTGTTGGAGTTTTAAATACCTCGCAAGCGTACGATGTAATCGTAGCACAATAGAGGGTCGATCCCACAAGGAGCAAAGTGATGCCTAGTTGTATTTACCCTAAATGTTTATCTAAGTCGATAGAAGTGATTGATGGTAGACTAAAACTAGATTAATAAGTGATAACTAATATGGAGAATGACTAAAAGAAAATTAAAGCTAAAATAAACTAAGATGACTAAAGTAGTAACGATTGATCAAGAATAAAAAGGACTAGGGAACGATGTCGCTTCAATTCACCTAAATCGTACCAAGGTATATCAAGTATCGACGGAATTGGGATCAAGGGCGAAGTTGTATGCGTTTAGGTCGGCCACCTCCCTCCCGGGTTCGTGTCCGGCTTAATTTCCCGTTTACCTCCCTCCCGGGTTCGTAAGACGGAATCCCTAAGTCAAATCCGAGGGTCACTCCCGTGATAAACCCCAAACCGACTCAAGTCAAAAAGGTACGTATACTAGTGTGAAGGATACCACGCTAGACACCACTCCCGTGTTCGATCTAGTACGGTAAGGCAAGATAGAGGGGTCAAACCGGTTACCCATCCTAATCGACTCCCATCGATGACCAAGGGATTAGGACCGTCTCAAACCTCTAAACCAAGATAATCCAAAATCCCTAACACCACTTCACCCAATTACCCAATTCAATCAATACAAAACATACAAGGGGCACAATTTAGGCGAATTTAGGCTTCATCGACCCCTAGTGGGTGACTACTCACTAATCATGACTAAATTGATGGAATTAAGTATAAAGGTGGAGTCTTTAACTATGAACATTGTTGTAAATTGAATTATACTACCAATTATAATAAAGAGGTCAAATTGGAATAATCTAATTGAGGGTTCCTAATACTAACATGAAATTCATAAACATGAACCAAGTGAGAGAAACTAAATTGATATCAAACTATAGTAATAAACAAAGAAAAGGGAAGACTAAGATGAACTAACAACAATTTAACAAGAAAAACTAGAAATTAACTAGTAAAGCTAAGATCTTGAAGAAACAAAGAAAAATCAAAACTAGAGTAACAAAAATGAGAAGATAACAAAATTAAAGCAAGGAGAAGTAAAAATTACCCACTTAAAGAGGATGGAGAGATTAAGAAGAAGAAATAATAATAATCATAAAAAGCTTGAATCTTTGACAATGAGGAAGATGAAGATCTTCAAAGCTACAAACCCTCTCTAAAACCCCAAATAATTCAAATGTATGACTTGTGTAATAGAATTTTTCAGCTCCTAAAGAAAATGATAAAATCGGATATTTATAGTTCTAATTAGGTTACACAAAACCGGGCCAAAAACAGGGAAAAAAACAGAGCCGGACTTGCGCACGGTCGGACCGTTACGCACGGTCCGATACGCACGGTCCCTTCTTCCTGCTTGGGTTACGCACGGTGGATCGTGCGTAACTCGATCTTTCGTTATTTTCCCTTTTTGGTCCTCTATGCGCTTGTCTAGGCTCGAACTCGGGTCACTTGCTCCCTTTTACTCGGGCGTGCTCGATTTCATCGTTTTTGACACGAAAATGCCTAAAAACAAGTGACAAACACAAGAAAACCGAGTAATACAAAATATAGCCAAAACGAGCCAAAATGCCTAAGAAAACACGATTAATCGAGGCTAAATAAACGTCAAAGTAGTGTGAAAATACGGTCAATAACGGAGTTATCAACCTCCCCACACTAGACATTTACTCGTCCTCGAGTAAACGCGACAAAGGCAAAGACAAACACCTAGGACAAAAAGGAGTGAATGCACAATATAAGCATCCCTCAATCACTAAAATATCACTAACCGCATGAGTATTAGCGCACTCAACGCCCCTTCAACTCACAACGATATACCATGAGGATAAGCATGCCGTTGCAAGGCAAGTTGGGTCTTGCACAAAACTTTTGACACAAACAATCAATTAAGCACACAAATACATGACATGTTTGCATCACAAAAAGGAGAACACCGTCACCCTCATCAAGACGGCGGGGAAAAACACTAATCATCCACCTATTATGAAAACTAACATTCTCAAACTAGTTAACCTACAAGACATGGGCAAAAATCTAATACTATAGCTATAAATTACTATGAATATCGATAATCTAGCGAATTTCCTCCCAACCTTCCAAATAAACTACAAGAGGGCGTAAGATGGCGTGGAAAGGTAGAACCGTGGCGTTATAAAACACTGTAGGTAAGTGTGCCTCGACCTCTTTATAAAATAAAGAGAAGGGTCGTCCCAAAACTCACTATGACCAAATAATCCAAGTAGAAAGGAGATAGAAAAATAATAGTTCCAATGACCGGTTCACCACTGCTATCTTCCTTCCTTAGGAACTCGGTCCCTCGGTAGGCCCTTCACGATGGCTCCCCAAATCAACGGAAAATTTATTTATTTTGATGTGTGGTGATCTTTCTTCGATTTTCATAGTTTTTCATTTCTTTCTTTCTCCCCCTTGTTTTCTTTTCAATTTCTTCTTTTTCTTTGTTTCTTTTTTGATTTTTTTTTTTCTTCTTTTTTCTATTTTTTTTTTTTTTTTTTTTCTTTTTTCTTTTTTTTTTCGAAGTGGGGAGAACATTACACATTAGAATCACCAATAAGCAAAAAGCAAAAATTATTGTGGAAAGTATTTGTGATTTTTGATAGATAATCTTGGATTATAAAAGCGGTCACAATGAATAATGGTCACCTAGGGACACGAGGCACGGTAACCAAGGAGTTTTCACACCACGGGGGATCAAAATGGTCAAGTGCAAACCCCCGAGTAATCTATTTGGTAGGAAGGGTGGACCTAAGCTAGAATGTCGATAAACCAAGTATTTTAAAGCTATTCTACTAGATTCGAGTCCTACATCAAGGTAAGTAAAACTAATAAGAAAATGTAGGCTTCCAACATAAGCTTCAAGACTAGGTTTTCGAAAATATTTACACTACCCTAAGGCACACTAAACTAGACCCTAAACACACGAAAATAAAGAAAACAAATAAAACAAAACACGAATGAGTCAATTTCCACAAGTAAGCAAACAACCAACAACCCAAATGTTCATCCAAGAACCTCCAATACAATCAAAATCCCATCCTCCTTCAACAAATACAAGGAAAAAGGAATAAGGTGGAAAGAATATACCGGAGCGGTCTTCATCCATCTACCTCGAATTTTGATTTTTTTGCGTCCGGCGGGTTATTTACCTACACAAGGGAAAAAGAGGAAACAACACAAAAACAAATATATGTACACAAGCTACACTAAATTAAACTAGACACACTAAAAAACTAGAAACAAAATCTTTTTGGATTTTTGAGATTTTTGAAATTTTTATGGTTTTTAAATTTTTGAAGAGAACTAAGCTAAGACTCCTCCCCACACTTGAACCTTGCATTGTCCTCAATGCAAAATGCAAGATGGAAAGTAGTAGGAAAATAGAAAGAGTTAGGGAAAAGACTAAGGGAAAAAAAAAAAAAAAAAAAAATTTAAAAAAAAACTAAGAAAATCTAAGAGAAAATGAAAGAAAATAAAGTAAATAATTAAAAATTTGGATTTTCAAGTGGTGCTTTAGTGTAATCAAATCACTAAAGCACCGGGAGCAAACATTTGGATTTTTCAAAAATGGATTTTTGGTGTAATCACGTCACCAAAAATCCGGGAGCAGACATTTGGATTTTTCAAAAATGGATTTTTGGTGTAATCACGTCACCAAAAATCCGGGAGCAATATCTTACTCTCATCATTCCTCACTAACAACATACCAAGGTTTCACCACACAAAATTTTACCACCCGAAATTTTTCCACACAAAAATCTACCACATCCTCTAGCATAAACCTTTTCCCAACATCACTACACTCACCTTCTCATGCACATCACCGCTCTCACCCACATCACCACTCTCACCCACCTCTTATCTTTCAAAAACGACCACTCTACTCCTCAACGATCACTGACACAACCTAAAGCCACCTCCCCACACTAAAACCTTATCATGAAGTTCATTGGGGAGGGGGGTAACGAGAAAAGAAGCTATCGAAAAAGGAATTTACCGAATTCTCAATTCGGTTAATCGATCCCATTGCTTCCTCATGTTGTTGTCGGGACGTTGTACGGAGTTCCTCGATGGACCTACGGTTCTCCTCATGGTTTGAGGTCACAAGGTCCGAAAGTGAGGAGATTTGGGCACTAAAGGCGGACATGTCCCAAGGGGCATAACCCGGTTGTTGGTAACCTTGCCCAAATCCAAATGGTGGTGGTTGGCCATAGCCGAATTGTTGACCGGCATTCGACGAAGATGGGCCGGGTTGATGGAAAGATGGGCGAGGTGGCTCTAGGATTCGACCCTCCTCTTCCTCCTCAATGTCCTCGGTCTCGTAAATAGTGCGGGAGGGGTCGTGGCCGTAGTTGGCCGGGTGCCAATTGGCATTAATGTTCCCACGAGTGTATTCATTCATTCGAAGAGGCATTCCCCAATTTTCCCGTCTATGGATTGTGACATGAGGTGGATCCGGGAGTAAGATGGATCGGAGAGGGGTTATGAAGAATCGAATTCGGGTTATCCCTTCAATTGAGACGGTTTTGATGGTGGCCCAAAGATAATCAAGGTCAATATAGGTTCCACCTAAGGCTCGAGGCTCCGGTTCTCGGTTCATGCCTAATCCTTGGGCTATCAAGGTCACTAGGCCACCACCCACCACCGTTGGAGGGTTGCTAAGGTTCATGGAGTAGAGGTGCATGATGACGGCCTTAGTAAAATCCACGGATAGGGGCCGATGGGTCAAGACCTCCATAAGCGATTGACACGCTATAGCACTAACCCGGTGGTGGGATTCATACGGGCCTATGAGGATATTCGAGAAAAGGCGCAATACGTAACGAAGAACGGGATTCTTCACCTCACTAAGGGTTGTAGCCCTAGCCTCATAAGCTTTACCGCTCCTAGATATCTCCTCCCAAAACTCTTCCCTTTCTTTAAGCACGGCGGATTTTCGGGAGGCCTTTCCCGGGGCAAGGTGGATGAAATTAATGCCGAGCATTCGGGCCAATTGGTCCAAACTCAAGGTAATTTCGTTACCTAAGATTTGGAATGTTATGGTAGGATTTGGACCCGAGGTCTCGGTCGAGAGTGTAGCAATGAATTCACATGTCAAGGATTGGTAGGAATAGGCATGCATAAATCCAATCGGACAATTAAACCTAGTGAGCAAAACTTCTAATTCACTATCAATTCCCATAGCCATGGTGGTTTCTCGGTGAAAAAACCGAGTTGGGTCAAATGGTAATTTTAGAAGTGCCTTGTATTTAGCCCGTTGTTTTTCGGTGCGGAAACTCACATTTTCATGCTTATATTTGTGTTGATTCACAGGTTGTCGAATTAGGACGGGATTTGAAGAAGAAGAGGGAGCATCCATACCTGATGAAAACGGTCTTTTTGGGGCCATTGATGGATGCTAGCTTGATGATCAGACGAATAAATTCGCTTCTAGCCCGTCTTCAATCCGTGTCCAACCCAAAAAGTGCCCGGAATCAATCGATGAGGGTCTCAAAATGTTTAGCACGGTTAAAATAGCCGTTCTTCAAAAGATGGGTTCAATTGAAGGTGTAAAAATGGCTAAAATAACAGATCTAGGAATTCGGTGTGGTGAACTTTTGATGTTTATTCTTGGTTTTGCATGTTATGGAGTGAAGAGGAAGTGATAAGGGAGAGAATGGTGCAAAAATTGGGAGATTTGGCTTGATTTTGAAGGATTTATGAGAAAATTTGGGTGAAGGTATAATGGGGGTTTAATGGAGGTGGTTGAAGGTATGAAGATGTGAATTGGGGAAGATGAAGATTGGTTTAAAGGGGAGGTGTTTGTTGTGGCCGGTATGAAGGTGTTTGTTGTGCAAAATGTTTTTTTTTTTTTTAAAAAAAAATTACGCACGGTCATTGGGTTACGCACGGTGAGTTGCGCACGGTGCCTCCTTCCTGTAAGAGTTGCGCACGGTGCATCGTGCGTAACTCATTTTCCCTTTGTTTTCTCATTTTTCCGATTTTTGGCCCTCCAAATCCATCCCAAACTGCACCAAACCCTTAATCAGGCTCCAAAGACGATGTACTTCGTCTCAAAAGTGCTCCTTCAAGAAAACCCAAAAAGGAAGGAAAATGTCAAGTATCGGGGTTGCCTCCCTCGAAGCGCCTTTGTTTAAGGTCGTTGGCTCGACCGAATGAAGTAGATAAGAATATACAACAACAATGTCTTTATGAATGAGATTAGTTGAACTTGAGCGAAGCGATTTCTCTTTGGATCGGTTGGCCGACGAAATAGTGCTTGAGTCGGCTACCATTGACTTTGAACGTTTCCTCGTTCCCCTTGATCTCCACTGAGCCATAAGGGAATACTTTCATGACCTTGAACGGTCCCGACCATCTCGACTTTAGCTTCCCCGGGAATAGCCTCAATCTTGAATTGAAGAGGAGAACTAACTCGCCTTCTTTGAATTCCCTTCGTACCAAGTTCTTGTCATGGAACTTTTTGGTCTTCTCTTTGTAGATCTTTGCATTCTCATATGCATGGAGGCGGAATTCATCGAGCTCATTTAGGTCGAGTAATCTCTTCTCGCCCGCTTTCTTCATATCCAAGTTTAGGTGCTTGATAGCCCAATATGCTTTGTGTTCCATCTCGACGGGAAGATGACAAGCTTTCCCGTATATGAGACGGAAAGGGGAAGTTCCGATAGGAGTCTTGAAGGCCGTGCGATAGGCCCATAGAGCTTCATCAATTCTTAACGCCCAATCTTTCCTTGACCGGTTGACCGTTTTTTTCGAGAATCGCCTTGATTTCGCGATTTGAAATTTCCGCTTGTCCATTTGTTTGCGGATGATATGCAAGGCTCTTCTTGTGTTGGATTCCATACTTCTTTAGAACGGTGGCCAATGTCTTCTCAAGAAAATGTGTGCCCCTATCGCTAATTAAGACCCTTGGGACTCCAAATCTCGGAAATATCGTCTTAATCAAAAGCTTCATTACCGATTTTGCATCACATGTCTTCGTGGGGATTGCCTCCACCCACTTACTCACATAATCCACCGCCACAAGGATATACTCGTTTCCACAAGAGGAGGGGAAAGGACCTTGATAATCTATTCCCCACACATCGAAGATCTCGACCTCGAGCATATATTGTAGCGGCATCTCATGTCGCCTTGATATGTTCCCGCTCCTTTGACATTTGTCACAACTCTTGACGTAGTCGGCTACGTCATGGTAGATGGCGGGCCAATAAAATCCACATTGTAGGATCTTGGCGGAAGTTTTCATCGAGCTCGCGTGGCCGCCACAAGGCATGTCGTGACAATGCATTATAATGGACTTAGTTTCTTCGTAGGGTACACATCTTCGGATTAGACCATCGGCGCATGTTTTGTATAAATTGGGATCATCCCAATGGAAATGCTTCACATCATGGAAGAACTTCTTCTTCTTGTGAGAGTCGTAGTCTTGGGGCACAATTCCCGACACAATATAGTTCACGTAATCGGCATACCATGGAAATTCCACCATTGAAAGAGCTAGTAGGTGGTCATCTCGAAGAGAATCGTCAATGGGAATGTCCGGATCACGGTCATCGATCACTAAACGAGATAAATGGTCGGCGACCACGTTTTCCGTTCCTTTCTTGTCCCGGACCTCAATATCGAACTCTTGGAGTAGTAGAACCCACCGGAGCAAGCGAGCTTTAGAATCCTTCTTCGCCATGAGATACTTCAAGGCCGAATGGTCGGTGTGGACAATAACTTTTGATCCCACAAGGTAGGATCGAAACTTCTCCATTGAATATACCACCGCCAAAAGCTCTTTTTCCGTTGTGGTGTAGTTTGCTTGGGCGGAGTCGAGCGTCTTGCTTGCATAATGGATCGCATGGAGTTTTCCTTCTTTTCTTTGACCTAAGACCGCCCCAATGGCGAAATCACTTGCGTCACACATGAGCTCGAAGGGGATATTCCAATCCGGTGCTTGGATAATGGGGGCCGAAATGAGGGCATTCTTCAACCTATTGAAAGCATCAAGGCAAGCATTAGACATGATAAAGGGAACATCTTTGGCAAGAAGCTCCGTCAAAGGTCTAGCTACCTTGGAAAAATCTTTAATGAAACGGCGGTAAAATCTCGCGTGACCAAGGAAGCTACGTACCCCTTTGACATTGCTAGGTGGAGGCAATTTCTCAATTGCCTCAACCTTCGCCCTATCAACTTCTATTCCCCGGTTAGACACTACGTGTCCTAGAACTACCCCTTCCGTCACCATGAAGTGACATTTCTCCCAATTTAAAGTTAGGCCGGTTTCTTTGCACCGTTGTAGGATCTTGTCAAGGTTTTCTAAACAATTTTCGAATGAAAACCCTACAACGGAGAAATCGTCCATGAAAACTTCAAGGGTCTTTTCTACAAATTCGGAGAAAATAGACATCATGCAACGTTGGAACGTACTTGGCGCATTACATAACCCAAAGGGCATACGACGGTAGGCGTATACTCCATAGGTACAAGTGAATGTTGTCTTCTCTTGATCATCGGGATGGATTGGGATTTGGAAAAATCCCGAAAATCCATCCAAATAACAAAAGTAAGAATGTTTGGCCAAGCGTTCCAACATTTGGTCTATGAAAGGGAGGGGAAAATGGTCTTTCCGGGTGGCTTTGTTAAGTTGACGATAGTCTATGACCATGCGCCACCCGGTAACCGGTCTAGTAGACACTAACTCACCCTTATCATTTTTAACAACCGTCGTCCCACCTTTCTTAGGGACGACATGAACGGGACTTACCCACTTACTATCCGAAATTGGATAAATGATATTAGCATCAAGGAGTTTTAGCACCTCCTTCCTTACCACCTCGGCCATAGCCGGATTGAGACGTCTTTGACGCTCAATAGAAGAGGTGTTCTCATCTTCCAAGAGTATACGATGAGAGCATAAGGCGGGACTAATACCGCGAATATCATCAATAGTGTACCCAATGACTTCTCTATATTTTCTCAAAACTTCCAACAAGTCATGTACTTGATGGTCATTGAGTGCACTATTGACAATAACGGGGTATGACTCATTAGGACCTAAGAAAGCATATTTAAGAGATGAGGGAAGAGGTTTCAACTCCACTTGAGGAGGCGTAGGTCTCTCCTCATATAACCCTTCTTTGGCCAAGCTTTCTAGTGACCTTGTGGTGCATTGCTTCAAAATTGAGTCCATAGCTAGAGCATATCCATAGTATCCGTTTCCGAATTCCCGAAGATGGACTCTTCAAGGACATAATGAGCGTCTTGTTCCATGGTAGACTCTTCAAGCCTTTGCACTTGGTAGCACGATCCAACATCTAAAGGCTCCTTCATGGCTTTCTCAAGAGAAAATTCCATCTTGTCGTCCCCGACTTGAAGTGAGAGCTTACCATTCTTGACATCTATAAGAGCTCCCCCGGTGGCTAGGCATGGACGACCAAGTATAATGGGAATCTTGGTGTCTTCGGGGATGTCCATAATATAGAAGTCACACGGGATGATTAAGTTCCCGACCTTGATTGGCACATCCTCGGCTACCCCCATTGGATACTTAACGGAACGATCCGCTAATTGAAGAGATACTCTAGTGGGGGCTAGCTCAAAACCTTCAAGCTTGTTAAAGATGGAGAGGGGCATAAGGCTTACACTTGCCCCTAGATCACAAAATGCCTTCTCAATATTGATAGAACCAATTGAGCAAGGAATAGTAAAGCTCCCGGGATCTTCCAACTTTTGTGGCAACTTGTTTAAGAGAACGGCACTACACTCCTTTGAAAGACTTACCGACAATTGCTCACCATATGACTTCTTTGAAATGATATCTTTCAAGAACTTGCCATAGGAGGGGATGTCCTTAATGACCTCAAGAAAAGGGAGTGTGATATGCATGCTCTTCATCATCTCCAAGAACTTACCATATTTTTGCTCAACCTTGATTCTAGCTAATCTTTGAGGGAATGGTATTGGTGGCACATATGCTTTGACTTCACTAGTTGCCTTTGGGGTTTCTTTTGCAATATGGTCTTTAACAATAGGTGATTTGTCAACAACCACTTCATTTGAACTCTCTTTTTCACCATTCGCTTCTTCACTTACTTCATCTTCAACATTGGTCTTTCTCTTCTTGCTAACCACAACTTCATCTAATATGCGCCCATTCCTTAATTGAATAGCATTCAATTCGCCTTTACCTTTAGGATTTGCCTTAATGCCTCCCGGAAATGTCCCACTTGACATGGTCAACTCGTTGACTTGATTCGCGAGTTGTTGTATTTGATGATCGGTGATTCTTTGGGCATTTTGGACTTGACTCTTCAATTGAGAAATAGAAGATGTAGTCTCCTCATGGCGTTGGTCTTGGCGTTGAATGAAACTATTTTGAGTGCTCATCATTTGCTCCATAAGTATCTCCAAATTGGATTTTGGTGGTGGAGCTTGTTGTTGCACAACTTGTTGTTGTGGGACTTGTGCAAGTTGTTGTTGTGGGACTTGTGGTATAGGAGAAATGAAGGGTGTAGGAGTTTGAAATGGGACTTGAAATTGATTTTGGAGAGGAGTTTGAAATGGAGTGGTGTTGATTGTTGGTCTTGCTTGGAAATTTCTTGCTTGAAAACCCGATGTATCTTGTGCTTGGAAGTTGAACCCTTGATTAAAGCCTTGATTTGGCCTTTGGAAATTTTGATTGAATGTCGTCTTTTGTTGATTGAATGGAGTTTGGAAGTTCTTGTTCCCATAAGGTGAGAATGCTCTTTGACCTTGGTGATATTGATTGTTATTGTTGTTGTATGCTTGCCTTTGGTTGGATTCCCATATACCATTGGCTTGCTCCATTGTAGTAACAACACAACACTCCGCGGCATCATGACTTGGACTTCCACACAACTCACAAGAGAACTCATTGATCTCCTTAGAAGAACTTGATCCCCCTTGCTTGAATTGAGAAAGTTGCTTTGTCAAATTATCTATCTTTGCATTAAGAGCATTCAAGGTCTCACTATTATCTTGCTTCTTCAACTTCCTCCTATCCCCACCCCAATGATGATTATTGGAGGCCATCTTCTCAATGATACCCATAGCCGCGGTGTGGTGTACTAGATCAATAGCACCACCGGCCGCCGCATCCAATCCCACTTGATATTCGGGACGCACACCATTGTAGAATGTGAGGATGACCACATGAGGGGCTATGCCATGATGAGGGCATTGTCTTAGCAATTCCTTGAACCTCTCCCATGCATCATAGAGGGATTCATGGTCTTCTTGGGCAAAATTGGTTATATCATTTCGGTACTTCGCCGTCTTGCCCGGTGGAAAGAACTTCAACAAGAAAGCCTTGGATAATTTGTCCCAAGTATCAAAAGAACCGGCCGGTTGACTTCTTAGCCACTCCTTAGCTCTCCCATTCAATGAATACGGGAAAAGTCTCAAGCGAATAGCTTCATCCGAGGCTCCATTGATCTTGACATTATCGCAAGCTTCCAAGAATACATTAATATGCTCATTGGGATTATCAAGAGGTAACCCGGAGAATTGATTTTGTTGCACGAATTGAATAAGGGTAGTCTTGATCTCAAAATTGTTTGCTCCAATTGCGGGCCTCGTAATACTTGATTGCGACACCACTTGGGGTGTCGATTCCTCTCGTATAGACGCCATAATAGGAGGAGAAGGAGGTCTCGGAGAATTAACTTCTTCTTCGGACTCAATTGTTCCTTCGGATCTAACTTCTTCTTCGGACTCAATTGTTTCTTCGGATTCGGAGATGATGGGAGGTGAAGGTGGTTGCCCTTGATTTCTTCTTCTCTCGGCGTTGTATCGCCTTGCCGTAGCTTCAATCTCGGGATTCAACAAATGAATTGGTGAGAGCCCAAGAATCCGCCTACTCATGCAAAACAATACACAAACTAGAAAGTAGGAGTTAGATCACGAGCAAAGGCACACCGGAGTGTGCAAAGTAACCAATAACTTAGTCTAAACGCAAGAATAAAAACTACTAGTACCGCTAACACTCCCCGGCAACGGCGCCAAAAACTTGTTGGAGTTTTAAATACCTCGCAAGCGTACGATGTAATCGTAGCACAATAGAGGGTCGATCCCACAAGGATCAAAGTGATGCCTAGTTGTATTTACCCTAAATGTTTATCTAAGTCGATAGAAGTGATTGATGGTAGACTAAAACTAGATTAATAAGTGATAACTAATATGGAGAATGACTAAAAGAAAATTAAAGCTAAAATAAACTAAGATGACTAAAGTAGTAACGATTGATCAAGAATAAAAAGGACTAGGGAACGATGTCGCTTCAATTCACCTAAATCGTACCAAGGTATATCAAGTATCGACGGAATTGGGATCAAGGGCGAAGTTGTATGCGTTTAGGTCGGCCACCTCCCTCCCGGGTTCGTGTCCGGCTTAATTTCCCGTTTACCTCCCTCCCGGGTTCGTAAGACGGAATCCCTAAGTCAAGTCCGAGGGTCACTCCCGTGATAAACCCCAAACCGACTCAAGTCAAAAAGGTACGTATACTAGTGTGAAGGATACCACGCTAGACACCGCTCCCGTGTTCGATCTAGTACGGTAAGGCAAGATAGAGGGGTCAAACCGGTTACCCATCCTAATCGACTCCCATCGATGACCAAGGGATTAGGACCGTCTCAAACCCCTAAACCAAGATAATCCAAAATCCCTAACACCACTTCACCCAATTACCCAATTCAATCAATACAAAACATACAAGGGGCACAATTTAGGCGAATTTAGGCTTCATCGACCCCTAGTGGGTGACTACTCACTAATCATGACTAAATTGATGGAATTAAGTATAAAGGTGGAGTCTTTAACTATGAACATTGTTGTAAATTGAATTATACTACCAATTATAATAAAGAGGTCAAATTGGAATAATCTAATTGAGGGTTCCTAATACTAACATGAAATTCATAAACATGAACCAAGTGAGAGAAACTAAATTAATATCAAACTATAGTAATAAACAAAGAAAAGGGAAGACTAAGATGAACTAACAACAATTTAACAAGAAAAACTAGAAATTAACTAGTAAAGCTAAGATCTTGAAGAAACAAAGAAAAATCAAAACTAGAGTAACAAAAATGAGAAGATAACAAAATTAAAGCAAGGAGAAGTAAAAATTACCCACTTAAAGAGGATGGAGAGATTAAGAAGAAGAAATAATAATAATCATAAAAAGCTTGAATCTTTGACAATGAGGAAGATGAAAATCTTCAAAGCTACAAACCCTCTCTAAAACCCCAAATAATTCAAATGTATGACTTGTGTAATAGAAATTTTCAGCTCCTAAAGAAAATGATAAAATCGGATATTTATAGTTCTAATTAGGTTACACAAAACCGGGCCAAAAACAGGGAAAAAAACAGAGCCGGACTTGCGCACGGTCCGATACGCACGGTCCCTTCTTCCTGCTTGGGTTACGCACGGTGGATCGTGCGTAACTCGATCTTCCGTTATTTTCCCTTTTTGGTCCTCTATGCGCTTGTCTAGGCTCGAACTCGGGTCACTTGCTCCCTTTTACTCGGGCGTGCTCGATTTCATCGTTTTTGACACGAAAATGCCTAAAAACAAGTGACAAACACAAGAAAACCGAGTAATACAAAATATAGCCAAAACGAGCCAAAATGCCTAAGAAAACACGATTAATCGAGGCTAAATAAACGTCAAAGTAGTGTGAAAATACGGTCAATAACGGAGTTATCAACCATTTACGGTTTACAATCAAAATTAAAATGAAAGTAATGCTATCAAAAAAATAAAGGAATGATTTATCTAGAGTACTTGTGAGAAAATATATAGTCCCTCAGTTAACCTTATATTATGAGACAATATATAAAGTGTCAAGTTCAAAATCACGAATTTAACCTTATTCCATCCGTATCTATATGTTCGTCGAGGAAGTATTATGATTACAGTCGAAACTTAGCTTCGACGTGATTAAAAAAAGGTACTCTGTATATAATGAATTGAGAAATTTGTATTTACATATATATATATATATATATATATACCAGGCCAAGTGAAAACATAAAAAGATATTGAGCCTAAACTTGATTTTGTTGAACGAATTGAGACAGAAGATGTAATATTATGATTATCCTCCGTCACTTGATTTTGTAATTCTGTCATCTCGATCAGCCAACCCACTTTGACACTACTTTGTGGCAGTTACTTAATTACACACTTTTAGCCAGCCCAGTTGTTGATCGAGGGATCAGAGTTGCTGATATGGATGATATCCTGGCCTGGCATCAACTTGCTTGTATCTCGGATTCTCTCACGTACCAATAATGAGGAATATGTATTCTCACGCGTAAAATTTCAGCACAAAGTAACATCGATCATTCAGGAGGGATTAGCCTTGCTCGGCCTCAACCCCATGCACGCTGCGCTGCATGCCCGCGTATCTTGAGCAATAAACACCGGTACGAGTAAGACCTTATGAATATTCAGCAAATAAGATTCAACTAACTGTCCCTCTCTAATTAATCAATCTCGAGTGGTTAAAGTAAATGTACATTATTGATTGGCTAGATCACGACCTCTTACATTTAGTGACTTTAGGTATCAGAATGTTCACCTCGAATGCCATCTAAGGCTCTCGTTTGCTGCCTGTGCACTTTAGATATATAAATGCCGATTAAATGGAAAAGCGTATCCAACGGCAGTAGTAGTGTAGTACACACTAGTACGTCTGTTTGACCATTACACCTGAACAGTCAGTTTGCAAGTACTGTACGTGTATATACTAATACCAGGATCGACATGATATATCCGTCACAAGTAAGACTTATTGCATAACTAAAGGCAAAAACAATGTTGCAAGTACAAAATGGGCAATCAAAAGAAGGTTTTGACTATTCCTAGGGCGATACCATTGGTCAAAATGTATTACTCGTCCATAGATGTTTCTTACTCTGTATATGATAAGATTGATGGAAAAGAGAGAAAACTCAATTAAAAAAAACGAGTCATCGTACCACTAACAATAATAATGAAGTTGTCAATTTAACGTTGGTTATTGTTGTCGTTGCTCATTATTATGGATCAATTCTTTCATATAGGATGATCAATTTGTGAAATGTCAAATGTATATGCCAATGGTTTGGTCCAAGGACAAAAAGGTCCGTTGCATGGGCCTTATAGGACCATTTCTAATATTTGGCAAATTAAAGATTGATTAGGTTATTAATTTCTCACAATGTAAAGGTGGGAAGTAGAAAGGTAGTGTTGGAGTAGGTAAATTAGAAGAAGAATTCTGTTTAGTCCTACTAAAAAGATAAAACTATACTTGATTACTTGGAAGAAGAAGAAGAAGAAGAAAGAAAAGAGGCAGGAAGTACGATTATTTCAAGTCGTCTCATCTCACAAATTAACTTTCTCGAACATTTACAATTTGTCGGAGGTCTTTTTATTCACATATGTATAATGAAATATTATCTTACATCGATAAAATTTAGAGTAAGCAGTCTTGTTTATAAACTAGAAGTAGGTCTATTAATAAGAGATCGTCGTTATTAGTAGGACCCACCATCAAACGTCGTCTCTCCTTAACGTTTGTGGTAAGTTAGTATCATCGATTAATTTTAAAACGAACTTCACTTGTTTGTGGATCGATAAATTTAATTTGAATGCAAAGGGTGACTAATAAGAGTGTTAGTTTGTTGTGACAAGTTGGTGAGATAGTTGGTTGATATAATGTGTTGATGTCATATTATTCTGCTCATACAAATACAACTTAGCTTCTTGTTTCCACACACCGTATTTCTCATTTGTGGCTGACTTAGTTGTACCTGAAACTTCTCCTGATGAAAGTTTGTGGTTACATTCCCTGATGTGTAGAAGCTAAGATCAATTTCACACGAATTGAATATATAGTTATTCCTTCCTAGTAACAATGAACTACTCATATTAAGTCTACTACGTACATAATGACAAGCACATTACTATTAAACGTACGTATGATGGATGCATTATATTGTACGTGTAGGTGTAGCTGACATCTTCATTATGTCCCAATTGCCTCATCATAACCCATCCAACAATTATCTTTCGGTTCATCTACGATATATTCACATTTTTTTGATGACTCTTTTGTTTTAGATCGAATTTCTAGCGCTCTGTATCATTTATCAATCCCTGTTATCGATTTAACTAATTATTAGAATAGAAACATCTTGGAATTGCCTTAGCTTGCTCCTTGTCGATAATCGACCCTCAATTGTGCTACCACATTCGAGCGATTTCGTCTTGTGAGGTATATTAAAACTCTTACATTTGCAATATAATAAAGGGTATAATTAAAATGAGAGTTAGTTGTATTATTGACTCGCATCTAACTATTAGTATAATAATACAGTACGGCCGAAAATATTCTTGAAATTGACAATGAAACACGATATACTTATTTATGCAATTTTGTTCTCCTCTACCCAAATTAAAAAATGGTAACTATTGGCAACACATTATATATGCAGAGTAGTTTTTAATTTTTATACGGAACTCCAAAGAAAAACAGCATAATTATTATTGATGTGAATTTTCGTACCATGACTTTCTACAACTACTACGTCCACATTTCCTTGGTTGTGGGACATAATAAAACTTTGGCCTTGCAAATTAAAAAACTCTCAGATTTCATAATGCTTTAAATTGAGAAAGTAAAGTTGAGTAGAGTTGTACATCAAACTTGGCGGCCTTTAAGTAATTTATTTAATTTCAAAGTAATAAGTCGATCGAACTACGATTTGAGAGGGGTGTCATTTCAGGGCCAGTAAATTAAAAGACGTAGTAAAGGATAAATCGTCGTACCAAAATAAATGGACGGAGCTCCTCCTTACAACTCCTTTTCCTTCATCAACTTAATTAATTCAAGGAGAAATAAATTAAACTAATCTAACATAACACATACTTATTACTCAACATAAAGATAAAATACAAACTTAAAATCATATTACTAAACACAATAAACTACTCCGTATAAAGAAACAAACTTTACACTAATTACTCCATAATAATTATATCTATCATAAACATGAAACTTAAGGATAAACAATAATGAGAGAAAAGTTGAGAATTGTACCAAAGGAGATGAATTTAAGGAACTTGAATGAAGAAGAAGAAAAGATTAAATCTTAAAACTTAATTAAAAGACTAATTAAAATTAAGCTAAAAGAAAATTGAGAAGAAAACGGGGAAAAGGAGTTGTTGCTGCTGCTTGCTGCGTGCTCCTACTGCCTGCTCTGCTACGGTTGCTCTCTCCAATTCCCTAATCTCCTTCCTCTTCTTTTCTTTTTTTCTATCTAACAGCATTTTTTTTGTTTCTTTCTTTTGGTGGGCTGCTCTCAAGCCCGATATAATAACCCGGCTCGTCTTCTTTTTTAGTCTTGATCCGTCTCGACTTGTCTCGGTTTTAAGTCGACCCGATCCTTCCGGTACCTACAATCAAAATGACTAGAGCAGTACCAAAATTCCGACGAATATAATAAATATACATTAATTAAGTAAGACTCGACTAATTAGCTAATTAAACACAAAATAGCTTAATAATAGCAAAACGACTAATAAAATCGACCGAGAAAGAGTATAAATATGGGACGAAAAACCGGTAAAATAGCGACTTATCACTATATTATATAGACATTATTCAATTATCAACACACGTAAATAGTTATAAATAATGTTTTAACTCATTTAAAAATATTATACTATGAGTATGATACGGAGTATATTTTACACAAAAGTTACGGTCAAAACACGTTTATTTAAGTTATTATTCGTAAAATCTTAAGCTTCTTGTTCGAACCTATATTTCAATTCTTAAATCCCTCTATTCGATTCGAAGTGATTCTGATTCTGACAACCTTGGATAGATTTACACTTTTTAAGATTATATTGAATATTATAGTGTATACGTGATTTATGTGTTTGTGCATTTGAAGTGTTATTGAGGTGCATGGCAAAGAGTGAGGATGAAAAATGGTCAACAAAATAGGTGCAAATTGAGAATATATGAGATTGACATATCTATCTAGCTACGTGTCAATCTCAAATCAATCATACAGAGTATCTTGTATCGTTGGTGTCAACATGAACCACAAGCAATTCAAGTTGGACCAAACACATGACTGGCCGGCATGCAGTGCACGGACCCTAGTACTAGTAGTCCAAGCTTCACCAACACCCTACTATTCCATTTTTCTATTTTTCTTATTTGTCCAAAGACAATTTGAATTATCGTTACCACGTTTTGATATAAGGTAAATTCTTGTTTGGGATTAGAATATCTGTCATAAATTTGTGACAGGTCGAATAATATCAACTTGGTAGATAAAGACAAATTCATGTGTTATTTCTTTATTTTGTGTTTTCTAACCAAATGTTATTATTTGACCCGTCATAGATTAGTGACGGATATTATTCGTCACAAGGGTGACTTACTCTTAATATAATCACATTTATTTTAGTAATACCCTAACAATTAATCTTACTTACGACGGACATATCCGTATTAATGTTAAAACATACCCCTTCCGTTTTTTTTTTGTTTTTTTTTTCCGCTTTATAAGATTTGTGAGAAGTATTTAATTGAAGCGGGAAGAAACATAAAAAAAACGGAGAGAGTACTCCGTATCAAATATACCCCAACTAGGAAGGAAAATTCAAATATTTTGCTACAACCAAAGCACATGCATGAGATCTGTCTTATCCTAACTATTTAACCTATCATAAGCTTAAACGGATATACCCACTTAAACAAGAATTTGCCCTACCCTAATTCCAAATCTGTGAAAAACGATTTCTTTAAACATGTAAGTGTTATAAAACGAGAGAGAAAGGAAAAGTAGAGAGAAAATAGAGCGAGAAATATGTGAGAGAGTTGTCTTATTCATGTCATTGAGGGAGATATATATAGTACATCAGTAATGATAAGGGAGTTTACATATGGGTCAAAAGCCCAATGGACATTCACCTACTATGATTTCATAACACTCCCCCTTGAATGTACATTACGGGATAATATGTCTCATAAAAACCTCACTCGAAAAAAAAAACCCTGTGGGAAAAAAACTAGTGTAAAATAGAGTACATTATTCCTCAAGCACGCATATGATGCTGCCTCATCAAAACCTTTCCATGGAAAACCCAGTGGGACAAAATCATAGATAAGGAAAAAGAGTACAGCGCGTGCATACTCCCCCTGATAGTTACATCACTCGGAAAATAACTATATTATCCATGATGTAATTATAAGTCTTGATATTGAAATAACAATCATCATACTTGATAAACTCCATAGACATCTTCGATAATTAGAAATCTATCACTGATCTTCAAATAGTTATACGGATAATATGAAGATAGTCTTTGATTGTTGCGTCTTCATCCAAATATAACATCAACATTTCAAAGTATGGTCAGATTATCAATAATTTGCACGAATATAATATGTGACTAAATTTAAACTATATGAATATGAAATGATGCAACGATGTGACAAGAAAACTAACATGAAATGATATACTTAGTTTCTATATATAAGCATGATGACTCGATATGCAAACTGTATTGTACTCCCTCCGATTTTTATCTATCTTCCCCTTTGGTTTTGGGGAAGAAAATAAGGGTGTAGGAATGTGTGGTTCAAAATAAAAGAAGGAAGAGAGAGAAATGTAAGGTGATTCTAGACCACATATTGATGGCCTAAAATAGAAATAGGGAAGAAAGGATGTTTCAGCCCAACAAAGAAATAGGGAAGATAGATAAAAATCGGAGGGAGTATATTTTTCAATATCATCAATAAATTTGATGAATTTCAGGATTATGAGCTCATTGATACCAATAAATATGTCGACGGTCGTACGAATTTATAAAATCCTTATTCAATAGGCTACTTGATATTGTGCGCAAATGTGTAGTCATTTCATATGATGTAATTTCGTAGAATTGTCATTCTACTTACATATTACTGTACACGATAAATACGCGTAATTTGATATGATAAAACTTCTTTCGTTTTACCAACTTGTCACTCACTTTCTCCCCCTAAGGTGGTAATAAAAATATTGAAGATAGATTGCAATCATTTACTTAACCACCTTAGAATGTGATTTATCATATCATATGCAAATAAGATTTCATTGATGGGTATTTTTGCAAGATTATGATATATTTCGGGGAGTACGTGATTCATAAAATAATTGACTTTTAATGGCTGACTCTAAATGCCAAATTTATGAAATCAATTTATTCACATGATAACGATCAAATTGTGAATTCTAATAGCACAAATTACTCGTATTTGATACGTGGTCTCTAAGCCACTTTAAACAATATCGATCAATTCGTAGAATTGAACTTAAAATATGTTTATTCAACCTCGAGTAATGTGCAATTTGATCTCCTAATATCATCATTCACAGTCAATTTTAATTCATGATTCTTAAACCCATACTTTTCAAGCACTATGCTTAATCAGTTCATGTCAACTTTTGATATTTGTTCGCAATTAATTGCAATAATGCATATGCGAATTGAAGTTTGTTATATCTCAATATGTAAAATTTGCACTTAGGAGTACATGCCAAACTATTGGATGCTAAACTTATGATTAGCTATTACTCAATATGACATGGAACTTTATATTCATCTTGTCATATAGAACACTTCCAGTGTCTTGTGTAAATTTGCAAGATTAGTCGTATATTAATATCCTTTTGGGAAATATAACGATATTATATATTCTGTACGAAAAATTTCTCAAATGATGAATATTTAAGAGTTACGGAGTGGAAAAATTGGAGATTTCCAAAGTAAGAAATTGGAGAATAATTATGAGTAAGATTATTTCATAAATAAATACTCATAACATTAAATTTATTGGGGGACTGATTCAACTTATATTGATCGAAGATCGTAAATTATATGAAATCACCTCCCATTATAATGAGATATGATACCGTCTCACATTAATGCGATAGGAGATCGGCTCACATCTTGATGACAAGAAAAATTGTCTAAGATTAACTCGATATAGGGGATTGTCTGTGATAAATATAACTTAGAAAATAATGAGCATGATTATGAAAACTTTAACATTCTAAATTTCTAATAATATGCATATCATCATGCATGTTACTACGTATTTGTAATACCTTAAGAATGATCATTACTATTTCATACAATATAATACGGAGTATGTAGCAAAATAGAAAGATTGTTACCATAATTACAAATATTACTAGTATAACCACATTGCTATATATAACAAGTTAGAGAATATACTATTATAGAAATTAAATATTTATGATATCAAAATCTATGACTTTAGAAAATATGTATTTCAGATAATCATCCAATTTAACATCTAAATCATATTGTTGACACAATATAAAGTTGTCAAATTTTCCGTTTAAAATATATTGATCACAAATAGACAAACAAAATACTAGCTTCGTAGTAACAAACATTAATGCATATCTCAATCGTTAAAACGACTACATTAATACATATAATTCTTTGTCATAGAAATACAAATATGGAGATGCATTGAAAATATCCCATATATTATGATCTCCTTATAGTCAGTCATAAGGTAATAATAGATCATATGTATATCTTCAAAAAACATGAATTAACTTCTTAATATAGTGATATAAGGATTGAGAAATAGAATAACGATTTCTTTGCTATAAAGATGCAAGAATTGAGAAAAAATAACTAACTCCTTGCTTGAGAGATGCAAGGATTGAAACAAAAATAACGAGATCCTTGCTTGAGAAATGCAAGGATTGAGAGAACATAACGAACTTCTTGCTTGAGAGATGCAAGTATTGAAAAAAAATATCAAGCTCCTTGCTTGAGAGATGCAAGGATTGAAGAAAATTAACGAACTCCTTGCTTGAGAGATACAAGGATTGAAAAAAGAAAATAATGAACTTCTTGTTTAAAAGATACAAGGATTGAGAAAAGGATGAACTCCTCCTCAATTGTTTTCCGCTCAGTAATTAGAGTTTCCGCTCAGTAATGAGAGTCTCGTGCCGATAACGTGTTATAAAACGAGAGAGAAAGGAAAAGTAGAGAGAAAATAGAGCGAGAAATATGTGAGAGAGTTGTCTTATTCATGTCATTGAGGGAGATATATATAGTACATCAGTAATGATAAGGGAGTTTACATATGGGTCAAAAGCCCAATGGACATTCACCTACTATGATTTCATAACAGTAAGGAGTATATTTTTTACCCTTTTCAACTAAAATGCAACTGAGGTAAGTTGAATGTTTTAGAGCGGAACTTTGACTTATTGAAGTTTAAATGGACTTATAGGAGTTCTACCTAGTATGAGTAATTATTATTACCTCCTCTAACTATTTAACATCTTCCCATTTAATTATTTTGGAATTATTATTATTATTATTATTATTATTATTATTATTAAGTTTTAATTTGTTGGAGTTTAAATGTTTAATTGTAGGGTTGGAATATTCCCAGTAGGAGTATATAGGAAAAGTCAAGTATGTCCGATCCGAATCTATGATTGTTTTTTTTTTTTTTGAATTTCCCAGCATGGGATTAATCTAATTGATTTGAGTCAATACGAACAATAGCTTCAACAGACGGTGGCACCACATCATCCCAAACACGTCTCCCAAGGCTCAGAGCAAAGTAGTGTGCTAACTCATGAGCTGCTTGGTTTCCATGCCGTGGAGTATAAGACCACACAATACTGTCGAACCAACAACAAGAATCATGAATATCCTCAAATAATAAGAATAAATGACTACGGCCTTGATAACCATTCCTGAGAGCATCAATGATAATCTTGCTGTCACTTTCGATAACGAGCTTCCTATGGCCGTGCCTCCGAGCTTCTTTGAGTCCCTCCAGTATAGCCTCCGACTCTGCTTCGCTTGCCTCGACCTGTCCTCTCCGTCTCGCACTAACCGCCCACATCATCCCTCCAGCCTCATCCCTCGCAATGACCCCAATCCCTATACCACCCCCACTCAGCCCAGCATCGCAATTAATTTTTATCCAACCGACTGGTGGCGCCACCCATCTTCCCTTGCCTCTACCCCCTCGTCCCCCCACGTCTTGCCCTTCCTGTATATCATTCCTCTCGCTCGTCTCCAACTCGCACATGACGTCATGTACCCGACGGAGTACCCCTTCCACGCTAATTCTCTTTCCTTCAAAAATCCATTTGTTACGTGCCTCCCACATAGCCCAACATCCCGCAATGAACATCCCTCGCTCGTCATCCTCCATCTCCCTCCACACATCCTCCACCCACTCCCTCACCCGCTCATACCCAATATCGTCCTTAATCTCCAACCCCAACCCGTCCCACACCCCATACCCCCATCCACACCCCTTAACAAGGTGGAGACAAGTCTCCACCTTGCTATAACAAACCGAGAAAGTGTCATCAGCATCCTTAATTCTACCGCTGATAACTCATTATTTTACCTATTTTTGTCCCACATTTATACTCGTACTTAGTCGATTTTGTAAGTCGATATGCTATTATTTAGCTATTTTGTGTTTAATTAGGGAATTAGTCGAGTCTAACTTAATTATTGTATATTTATTATATTTGTTGGAATTTGGTACTGCTTTGTCTCGTTTATATTTTTGTAGGTACCGTCTGAAGAATGACCGAGTAAAGACGAGAAAAAACCGGGTCAATGAACAAGTCGGGCCAAAACACCAATGACTGGCCCATTATGGAGAGGAAGAAGATAGGAAATAGAGGAGAGAGAGGAAAAGTAGAGCGCAGTAGACAGTAGGAGCAGAAGTAGCACGCAGCAGCAGTGCAGGAGCCCTTCCTCTGTTTTTCATCTTCTCTCTTTTTCAATTCTCATCCTTTCTTTTTATTTTATTTTATTAATCCTTTAATTAATTAGCTTTAGATTGTAATCTTCCATCCTTCAACACTCTAGATCTTTTAATTTCATCTCCTTTGGTATAATTCTCATCTTTTTCTCATTTATTGTTTATTCTTTTAAGTTTCATGTTTATGTTTATGTTTATGTTTAATTTAGTTATCAATTAGTATAAAGTTCATTTCTTTATTGTTAATTGTATTTAGTAATATGATTGTAGGTTTGTATTTTATATTTATCTTGAGTAATTACCATATGTGTTAGGTTAGATTAGTTTAATTTTATTTCCTTAGTTAAAGTTCTTGTCTTTATTATTTCTTTATTATGCTTTTGTTAGTTAGTTCAATTAGTTTAGTCACTCTCATCAATCGATTCGCGTAGCTAATTTGTAATCCGAGACCGAACTAGTACTCGATCCCGATCTCTCTATGGATTCGACCCGACTTGCCCTTACTATTGTAGTTTAGGTTAGTTGGTTTATTTGATGGTTAGATTGGCGACAAATCCGACTATCAAAATGGCGCCGTTGCCGGGGAGATCAACGGATTGATATTAGTTTAGTTTTAGATTTATTAGACTACGCTTGGTTACTCTTGTTACTTGCATTTTGTTGCATGCTTGTGTGTTGCATTGCCTCTTATCTTGTGACTTATCCCTTGATTGTCACCCTTTTGTGCACACATGACGATGCCTAGCATACGTGACCTTACTAGACCAAACCCTACTCATGTTAACCGGCCTATTAATATTGGGGTTGTGGAGGCACCTTATGAGTTTAATGTAGGGCTTATTGAGTTGATTCGACAAGATGTCTTTTGTGGTCTAGAGAGTGATGAAGCAATTGACCATTTAGAGACTTTTGAAGCTAATTGTTCTCTTGTTAGGATGGAGGGAGTATCGGACCAAGCGACCAAACTCATACTTTTTCCCTTTAGTCTTAAGGGTGAAGCTAGGAAATGGCTATACTCTCACCCTTCTTCTACCTTTTGCACTTGGGATGACTTAGCTCAAGCCTTTTTGAACAAATTCTACCCTCCCTCTAAAACCGCCCAAAGGATTCGTGCAATTTATAATTTCCAACAAGGCGAGTTAGAGACTTTGAGTGAGACTTGGGGTAGATTTAAGGGTTTGTTGAGAGCTTGTCCCCACCATGGTATTTCACCTTGCCAAATTATGCTTATTTTCTTTGATAATTTGCTTCCTTCTCTTAGAAACCTTGTGAATATATCATCCGGAGGAGCATTTGATGAGTTGAGTGTTGATAAGGCGAGGGATTTAATTGAGGCCATGGCTAGTGCCGATGAGGATCGAAATTCTATTTGGGCTACATCTAAGAGAGGACCACGGACTAGAGTTGAACTTAATGATTATTCTTTGTTTGATGTTATAGGTGAAAATGTGGAATCCTCTTCTCTTGTGGATGTGCCTTATGTTCGATCTCATGTTGATTATCATCATGTTCCCCTTCCCCATGAGAATGTTGATTATAAGATGCTTATAGATGATGATGATGATGAGAATGTTGATGAGAATGTTGTGGATGTAGTTGAGAGCATGAGGGTATTGGAGGATAAATGGGATGTTGATATTGATTTCTTTGAGGAGCCCATTTTGGAGAAATTTGAGTCTTTATCTTATATTGAGGATGAATATCCTTCATCTATTGATTTTGTGGACTTTGTTTCTCTTACCCCTTTATTTGAGGTCATGTATGTTGATGAGGATTTTGACAATCCTATCTTTGAGGCCGATGTTCCATGCTTGTCATTAGAGGTTGGCTTAGTTAAGTGTCTTAAGGATGGGTTGGACAACAATTACACCATTGATGATTTTAAATGTTTTGATCCACCTCTTGACACTTTTAAGGCTAGTGCCGAGTATATGGGTGAATTTGAGACTTTTAGATTTTTCACCCCTATTCTTTGTGCCTCTTATGACTTTTGTCTTTGGTCATGTTTGTCTACTAAGATGCCTTATGACCACTTTAATGAGGATTGGTCTACCTCGTTTGACAAGTTAATGAGATCTTTGGTGGGCACTAAGTAGATAACCTTGATTTGTAGGTTTGGCGGTCCTTAAAACCGCGCTTCTTGGGAGGCACCCCAAGTTTGTTGTACATATTTATGTTTTTGTTTGTTCGTGTTTTTGTTTGTAGGTATCTCTAGCAAGAAACCAAATTAAAGCAAGATGGCTAGAAGACATGAAATCGATCAAGTGTGGGGAATATTACGCTTCAAAGGTATCTTCTTTCCCTCCCTAGTTTTGAACATTGAGGACAATGTTCGTTTCAAGTGTGGGGAGGTAGATTCTTGATTGATAGTTTTTTGTGATTGAGGATTTGTGGTCGATACTCTTGTTGGAGATTTCTTGGAGGCGTTTTTGTTGTAAATATGTGTTTGTGGGATTGTAGCTTGTGTCGATCGTTTTGTTGTTTTTATTTTCTTGTCTTTGTGATTTTTGTCGTTTTTGTGTTTTTTTTTTTTTTTTTTTGAAAAATTGAAAATTTTGAAAAAAATTCTAAAAAGTGAAAAAATGAAAAATTCCAAAAAGATTTTTGTTTTTCGGTTCACTTGTTTTCCTTAATAAAGTGATTTTTCTAATTTTCAACTTCTTTAAAGAGTATGGATTTTCTATTACTTACTGGTTGTTTCTTAATATTATATATTAATTGTCCTCCTACTATAAGTCGCTCGGGATGTGTCCTTCACTCGTTTCCACCTTTCACCTCCCGTGTCGTGATTTTGGCATTGCATATTTGTCTAGGTGACTATTTATCCAAGTGACGATCTATCATTTTTTTTCGATCCATATCCCACAAAAATACTCACAAAATAAGAGTTATTTCTACCCAAAAAGAGCTGAAACATCAAATACGAGAAACAAAGAAAAATTCTCAAAAACTCAAAAAGAAAAAAAAAATAAGGGGGAGAAGATGAAATGAAAAAAAAAAAAAAAAATGAAAAATGAAAAAGAAAGAAAAATGAAAAAGAAGAAAAAAGAAAAAGAAAAGAAAGACGATTCCTCCCCCGAGTATTTTTGTTTATCCATATCTTCATTTTGGATCGTTTCATATGTCACTTGGGTGATTAGGACGACCCTAGCCCTTTGTTTATTCAAGGGGTCGAGACTTGTATACATTTGTCGATAACCTCATGGGAGAACTCCTTCCATTTCCGCCTCACATCCCGACATAGCATGGACCGAGGCCAAGAGATATATAATAATAATTTTTGCAACCGATTTAGTAATTTTAACATTCATATTTTATATTTTAGTTGAATTTTAGAATCGTGACTTTTGATTTGGGAAACTTGTGACTCGTTTGTTTATATTTGCTTATTTTCGTATGTTTGTATATATTGTGTTTTTGTTTTTTTGTGTTTTTATTTAAGGGTCGTAGTTTGTCTTTTGAGCTTACTCGAGGACGAGTAAGAGTTAAGTGTGGGGAGGTTGATAACTCATTATTTTACCTATTTTTGTCCCACATTTATACTCGTACTTAGTCGATTTTGTAAGTCGATATGCTATTATTTAGCTATTTTGTGTTTAATTAGGGAATTAGTCGAGTCTAACTTAATTATTGTATATTTATTATATTTGTTGGAATTTGGTACTGCTTTGTCTCGTTTATATTTTTGTAGGTACCGTCTGAAGAATGACCGAGTAAAGACGAGAAAAAACCGGGTCAATGAACAAGTCGGGCCAAAACACCAATGACTGGCCCATTATGGAGAGGAAGAAGATAGGAAATAGAGGAGAGAGAGGAAAAGTAGAGCGCAGTAGACAGTAGGAGCAGAAGTAGCACGCAGCAGCAGTGCAGGAGCCCTTCCTCTGTTTTTCATCTTCTCTCTTTTTCAATTCTCATCCTTTCTTTTTATTTTATTTTATTAATCCTTTAATTAATTAGTTTTAGATTGTAATCTTCCATCCTTCAACATTCTAGATCTTTTAATTTCATCTCCTTTGGTATAATTCTCATCTTTTTCTCATTTATTGTTTATTCTTTTAAGTTTCATGTTTATGTTTATGTTTATGTTTAATTTAGTTATCAATTAGTATAAAGTTCATTTCTTTATTGTTAATTGTGTTTAGTAATATGATTGTAGGTTTGTATTTTATATTTATCTTGAGTAATTACCATATGTGTTAGGTTAGATTAGTTTAATTTTATTTCCTTAGTTAAAGTTCTTGTCTTTATTATTTCTTTATTATGCTTTTGTTAGTTAGTTCAATTAGTTTAGTCACTCTCATCAATCGATTCGCGTAGCTAATTTGTAATCCGAGACCGAACTAGTACTCGATCCCGATCTCTCTGTGGATTCGACCCGACTTACCCTTACTATTGTAGTTTAGGTTAGTTGGTTTATTTGATGGTTAGATTGGCGACAAATCCGACTATCAACCGCCTATATTCCCTTTCGTTGGCAGTGCTTCCGAACATAGCTGCCAAAAAAACACCTTCATGCGGGGTAGCACACGTGCCTTCCAGATTTTTGTCCACAACCACCTTTCTCGTGCAAAATCCGAAGGCCCACTATCCGTACCCACCTCCTTCGATAACATTCGATAGGCTGACTTCACAGAAAACATGCCATTCTTTTCTTCCCCCCAAAACCATATATCCTCCCTATCTCTCGAGCCCAATCGCATATTCAGGACAACCTCGCTCTCGAAAGGAAGCAGCAAATCTCGTACCTTCGAGGAATTCCAGGCACCATCACTCGTCAGCAGCTCAGCAACGACCATAGCAGCGCAATGATTTCCACGTGGGGAGATCACACGACTCGTCCCTTCATTATGCAGCCATGGATCACCCCAAACCCGCGTGCTCATCCCGTTTCCCACTCGTCTCTTAAGCCCCCGGACCACCACCTCCTTAGCCTCCCAAATCCCTTTCCACGTATAACTAGGATTATATCCCAAACTCGATTGAAGAAACGACCCGCCTCTATAATACTTAGCTTGGAAAATGCGAGCTAGAAGTGTACATGGTTCCGTAGTCAGGCGCCAACCCTGCTTGGCTAGTAGGGCAAGATTGAATTTATGAAAATCCCTAAATCCGAGACCTCCTAACTCTTTTGGCCTACACAATTTATGCCAGGCAATCCAGGAAATCTTGCGCTTGCCGTTCTCCGTCCCCCACCAAAATCTCGAAATCATCGACCGAATCTCCTCACAGAAATTAAAAAGAAGCTTGAACACACTCATCACATAGGTAGAAACCGATTGGGCCACAGCCTTTATCATTATTTCTCTACCCGCCTTAGACAAAAGCATCCCTTTCCATCCTTTTAGTTTCTTATTGAGTTTATCCCGAAGAATACCAGTAATAGCCTGTTTTGACCGGCCTACTACCGTCGGAAGCCCAAGGTATTTCCCGGGGTTACCTACCACCCTCACGCCCAGTTCCCCTGCCACCCAACTCGCATGCCCCCGCCTTGTACCTCGACTAAAGGAGGCAGTCGTTTTATCCAGGTTAACCATTTGTCCCGACGCTCCTTCATAATCTTCTATTATCTTCTTTAGAACTCGTACCTCTCGAACATTAGCCTTACAGAAAACCAGACTATCGTCAGCGAAAAAAAGGTGTGATATCACAGGAGCCTCACGCGCAATACGTATCCCATGTATCGATTTTCCTTCGATGGCACGCCTAATCTGGCTCGAAAAGACTTCTGCACACAAAATAAACAGGTACGGAGAAAGTGGGTCACCTTGGCGGAGTCCTCTTCCCGGTCTAAATTCACGTGAAGGCCTCCCGTTCACTAAAACAGCAAATGTGACCGTAGTCACACAATGTAGGACACGGTCCACCCAACCATCATCAAATCCCATCCTACGGAGCACCCGTTCCAAAAAGAACCATTCCACCCGATCGTAGGCCTTAGCCATATCGAGTTTAACCGCCATATACCCGTCACCCCTACGCATGTTTTTCATGTGATGAAATGCTTCAAATGCAACAAGAATATTATCTGTTATAAGTCGACCCGGTGTAAACGCACTTTGGTTCTCAGAGACCACCTCGCCAAGGAAAATTTTAAGTCGATTTGCTAGAACCTTCGAGACAATTTTGTACACAACATTGCATAAGCTAATAGGACGAAAATCTCCCATCTTGCTTGGATTCTTAATTTTAGGTATTAGTACAATAAAAGTCTTGTTACTTCCCCGAGGCAATTGGGCTCCCCTGAGAACCTCGAGCACCACTCTCGTAATATATGACCCTACAACATGCCAATAAGTCTGATAAAAGAGTGCATTCATACCGTCAGGCCCAGGAGCCTTAGTCGGATGCATTTGCTCCAATGCATTCCAGACTTCCTGCTCCGTGTATTCCCGTTGCAAAGTCGCATTCATCTCAGCCGTAACCCGTCCTTCAACTCCGTCCAGAATCCTCTCGAAATTCTGAGGCTGACCCGAAAGAAAAAGTTGGCCAAAATAACCACAAGCTACATTCTCTACTTGCTCCTGCCCGACACGTTCAATACCCCCCTCGTCAATGAGCTTCGATATATGATTGGTCTGTCTTCTTATCGAGGCCTTCTTGTGAAAGTACTTCGTGTTCTTGTCTCCCTCGCGCAACCAATTAGCTCGTGATCTCTGTTTCCAGAACACCTCTTCGCTCCGTAACAGCTCCGCCAGCTCCTTAATTACCCGCTTTCTTTCCTCTACCTTAGCCGCCGTTCTCTCCTCCCCTTCCAGTTTTGCCAACCTCCTCCGCTTCCTACCTATATCCCGAAGAACCTTCCCGATGCTCACTCCCTTCCATGCCATCAGTTCCTCGCTACACTCTCTAAGCTTATCAATCAACTCCCCTCCATCACGCCCCCACGCTCTCGCGATCGTTTCCTCACACCCCTCCTCCCCCACCCACATTTGTTCAAACCGGAACAACTTCTTCTTCACACCCCCCTCCATCCCATTGTCCAAAATAAGTTTTATCGGGGCGTGGTCCGACCATTCCCGTATCAAATGATGTAGCTTTGCCCGCGGGAATAAGTCAAGCCAAGCCTCGTTCGCCAACGCCCGATCCAATCTACATTGTCGATTCATACTATCCGCTTGTCCATTATCATAAGTGAATTCATATCCTTCAAACCGAACATCGCGAAGCTCACAATCATTCACCGCTTCCCGGAAATTGTTAATCTGCCATTGAGCCCGTGTTCCCCCCTTCATCTCCGTCGCAAACAAGATTTCATTAAAATCGCCTATACATACCCATGGCCCATTGAACTCCTCATGAAGCAGACGAAGAAGTTGCCACGACAAATGTCTATCACTAACCACAGGCCAGCCATAAAAACCCGTCACCCTCCACTCAACTCCTCCCAGCAGCACCTCGAAGTCTATATGGTGAACCGACGATGACCTAAACTTACAGTGGATATCTTTCCTCCACAAGAATGCAAGACCCCCCGACCTCCCCACACTATCCACTTCTACGCTTTCGTAGTCATTAAGTTTTACCCTTACGTCCCCAAATTCTATACTGCTTAGCTTCGTCTCGCATAAAAAAGCTATAGCAGGGGCCTCCTTCCGTAGAAGGTTTTTCAAGCCGCCTACTGCAGTGGGGTTGCCCAGCCCCCTGCAGTTAAGGCTAAGAAGACTCATTGATCCCGGCGGGGTTGAGAATCCTCAACCTCCGCCTCAGGTGAGCTTACACCCATAGCTAGTTTAACTCGTTTCCCAGACCCCTCAATCGCCTCCTCCTCCTCACTCCTTCCTCTTTTCCCCTTCCCACCCCCTACACCGCCCATATTATCGTTACCCTCTCTTGCAATACGCTTCCATTTGCCCCCAGCTAGTCGTGCCAACCCTTTAGCAGTACCCTCAATGTCCCCGTTCTCCACATGACCCACACTCCCATCATCAGTAGCCATATCATCCCATGTCACCACCCCACTTCTTCTGCCCGTCTCATCCACCAGCTGATTAAAGGCACCCCTACTTTCCTTTTGGATAAACACCTGCCCATCCTATACTTCACTCCCCCTCATAACCAGTAACATATCCCTATCCTCATCCACACCACCTTGACTTGCCATAACCTTCCCCCTTGTTTCCATGCCACGCACTTTTTTCCCAACAGCAATCACCTGCAATTGCTCAATTATTCTTGCAATAGCATCTTCCTCCCTCACCTTCTGTTCCTCATCGACAGGCTCATCCAATTTCCTCCCCGCTCTCCCCTGTGCCTCGGCTGTTTGTTTCGTAGGACGCCACGGGGACGCCCTCAAATCCTCCCCAAACACTAGTTCACCCTCCTCAAATGGTCCCTCGTCGCAGTCTTTTTCCCCATGACCTAGAAGTCCGCACCCATAACAGAATAACGGTATCTTCTCATATTTTACCGGGAACTCGACCACATTACCCCTAGGCAGTCGAGCTTCTATATTCCTTGTCAACGGAACCCTAACATCATGCAACACCCGGATTCGAATAGCCCTTTCCGTCTGCTCCAAGGACCTGTCATCCACCCCAACGAAACCCCCCAATTGCCTACATAAATTCTTCAAATTCTCCGTATTAGTCCTTCCCTTGATCGGAAGATCATAGACCCTCGTCCACATTGGTACATGAAAAAGGGGTGTATCAGTCAATTTTCCCTCCTCCGTCGGTTCATTAAAACACCATACAAACTTGTCAAAATGCCATGGCTGGCCCTCCAGAACCTTCGTCCTATCCTCCTCCAAATCGAACCGAAATATGAAAATATTTTCTTTGGTATCCAGGACATTAGCAGTTAACGTACCTTTTGTAAGCCATAGTTTCAGCATTGTTTCGATAGCGGCACGAGCGTTAATGGACCTCCGTGCCCAGATTTTCCCTAGTAGAACATGCCTGTCTTCAGTCTTTCCACCCTCCTCCTCTTCCCTCCACGAAAAAGCACTGCTTTCCCCTACCTTTCCTTTTCCTTTGTCTGTCATGTGTTGCATCTTCCAAAGTTGTTTAGTTACCGTCAATGATTTAAGCCGTCAAGGACCTCCACCGTCAAACGTAGAGATCAGCCACGAAGTCGTGTGGACGAAGAAAGGCAAAACCCTAGTAGATTCTCTCACAGGTGAAAACCTAGAGAGACTTTTTTATTTTTGTTTACTAGCAAAATATTCTTGATATGTCCGAATCTATGATTGTTGAGCTAAGGCCCAAGGTGCATATTTTTCGTCTAATAAATCTATGAATTATTCTATAATGGTGTCTACACTCTACAGGTCCATTAGTTAATTTATTGCTTATTGGATTGTTTGTTTGGTAAAGACTAATCAGTACTCAGTTACGTTACGTATTGTAGTTCCAAGTGCTTCAACAAAATTTGTACTTTGCGGAGTATTATAGTTAATCCGTCTGATTTAATAAATATAATTATTTATTATATTTCAATTAAAGGACAATAAATGATTGAGACGGAAAGAATATATATCTATTATCCTTTTATATGCATGATGACATTTTAAATATTATAGTTCACTAATAAGAAAGACGGAGGGAGTATTAACGTAAATTCAATAGGCTACAAACGAGGGCTCAAAAACAACTAAGGACGGAGATGAGTATATGACCCATAACTAATTTCATATAATGGCTCACAGAATAATTACTCAGAAACAAAGATGTGTCCTGATATAATTTCGAATCCCCCCTCCCTCTATATTGTAATGCGACTAAGTGCGCTCTTCGATGTACCAAAAAAAAAATCAAACTAATAAAATATTTTACCAAAAATTGATATACAATTACTGTAGAATTTATAAGTGAAATATGTCGAGACAAATGAGAAAATGTTTTTTTTTGCCAGCTAAAAGGTTTTTTTATGGTAAAGAGGAACGACATATATAACTGTCAAAATAAAAACGACAAACAAGGAGAAAACAGAGATAAGCACACTAGACTTCTGCGAACCCAAGACGAACTAATGCGGGAAAAGAACAAAACAAGGCCATGCCACACCGGCGACATCTTGCTGGATTAGTGATAAGTCGTAATTTTACCTATTTTTTTCTCACGTTTTGACTCTTATTTGGTCAATTTTATAACATGTTTTGTTATTATAGAGTCGTTTTGTCTTTAATTAGCTTATTAGTCGAGTCCAATATATTTAGTGTTAAATTATGTTATTTCTCGAGAATTGGGTACTGTGCGTTCTTGTTTATATTTGTAGTTACCGGCATGAGAAAAACCAATATGAGGAAGACGGAATAGAACGGGTCAATACAAGTCAAGACGGGTCAAGATAGCGGAAGTCAAGTCAAACCCGAAGTGACTCAATACTCATCTTCCCTCACCCGACATCATGAGACAAGCTCAAGCTTACTGTAACTCCACTTACCCTTACCTTCAATCAACATATTCATCCCCAATTCAATTCATCACCATTACCTCCCCCATTTTCCAATTCAATCTCCCTCCATTATCAATCACCAATTCACCCATCCAATTTCATATTCAAATCATTAATCCACCATCAAATCTCCATCTCAATTCACCCACCATACCCCGACGAACCTCCTCAACACTCCACCACCGGCAACCACTGCACCATCTCGTCGTCGACACCCCTGCACCGGCAGCAGCACCGCGTGCTCCACCACCATTCACCACCGTCAGCAGCAGCTCCGGCGACGCACCACCAACTCCGGCGACCCGAGCCCAGAAATCCGTCATGCTCAATCGATTGAATCGGTTTTGGTTGATGAATTGGGTGTTCTAATTTTGAAGGCAAAAGACGATTTGATCCTTTCTTTTACTCCTCTTTATTTCATTTAAATGAAGGGTACTTTGATCTTTATATTTATTTTATGAGACATATATATTACTAAACCCTCATTTGTAAGAGGAGGGCTGAGATTTTGTGTAGAGAAGAGAGCAGAGGTTTTAGGAGTAGCAGTGGCCGAAGAACAGGGGCCTTCCTTGGTTTTTTCCATTTTTTATTTTTATTTTCTTTTAATCTAATTTGGTGAATCTTTTAATTAGTTCTAATTAATTAATGTAATCTCTTCTCCTTCAACAATTCAAGCTCTTCATATATCTATTTTGGTACAATTCTTTTCCCTCTTATTATTTGTGTTTTGGGTTTACTTTAATTAGCTTAAAGTTGTCATCTTTATTGTTTATTAAGTTTAGAAATATGATTCTAAGTTTATATTCCATCTTTATGTTGAGTAATTAGTATATGTTATGTTAGATTAGTTTAATTTATTTCATTAGTTAAAGTTTTAGTCTTTATTGTTTCATTATGTTTATTTTTATGTCTAGAGTAATTATAAGTATTTGTAATAGTGTAAATATGAGTAGTGCCTAGTTTCTCACTAGGGGTCGATGAATCCCCGACTTATTAGAATTGCGCGATTTTATGCCTTATATCGGTTTAGTTGGGTGATTGGATGAGGATGTGTTGGAGATTTATGGATTAACTTGGTTTATGGGGTTTGGGTCGAATTTAGTCCCTTGGTCATCGACGGGAGTCGATTAGGATTAATTGTCGATTCTTCCCCTTTATCTTGCCTTACTCTACTTAGTTGAACACGGGAGTGGGAATTGAGCGGGGTATCCCTAACACTAGTTTCGTGCTTTTCATTGACTTGGGTTAGTTTGGGGATTATCACGGGAGTGACCCTCGGGCTTGACCTTAGGATTCCGTCTTACGAACCCGGGAGGGAGGTAAACGGGATAGTTAGTCGTTTCACGAATCCGGGAGGGAGGTGACCGACCTAAAACGCGCATATTTTCATCCTAGAACCCGATTTCTTCGATACTTGGCATTCGTTAGCGTGATTTGAATAAGTCGCGGGTGACATCGTCCCTTAATACCTTTTCTTATTTGATTACATCATTTCATATCTCTTTATTTCTTTAGTTTTCTAGTTCTTTATATTGTTTTATATTATTAGTTTCTTTATTCATTTATTAGTTAGTCTATCTAGTTCAATCTCACCCTATCAATCATTCGCGTAGCTAATTCATAATCTGAGACCGACCTAGTACTCGATCCCGATCTCTCTGAGGATTCGACCCGACTTGCTCTTGCTATTTTAGTTTAGGTTAGTTGGTTTATTTGATGGTTAGATTGACGACAAATCCGGCTATCAATTAGTCCGAATAACTAAGTTGAGATCTCGGAGTATTAAAAACTGGGAAGTTGAGTGGATTGTGAAACACCAACGTTAACCAACCAATCAACACATCCATTGACCTCACGATAAATATGAGGGTTTTGTACTTCCGTCATGTCCTTCTATGAGGGTTTTGTACAGGTTAATCATATGGGCATGGGCCGAGGGCAAGGTTTCCTCCTGGCCAACTAATTGAGAAACTACTTGTGAATCGGTTTGTGTAATGATGCGTCAGAAATTACGTTCTCGAGCAATGAGTAATCCCCTTTTGAGGACCATATATATATAATTTTCGCTCTCGTGACTGTAGCTAACACTAGAGATTCCGAGGAAGCTGAGTACAAGACAGTAGAAGTTTTTCATATATACTAACTTGCACACTTAATAACTAACCTAGCCTTTATATAGATCACTACTCCATTTATTATATTAGGAGCCATAATCTCCACAAACTATAAGAAATACTCCTATCAAACTAACTTTAACTTGTATAGGTATTTTTGATCTTATTTCAACAACTACTACAAGGCATCCTTCGATATTTACGTATCGTTAAGAACTTTATATATATGGCATGGATATCAGTATTAGACAATATTATCTCGGGAATAACATATAGTACTAAATAATATACTAATGACGAGATGTCAAGGGACTCTACTAATTACTACGGAGTACAATATATTGATATTGTCTGATAATTAGAATCCCAATTTGATCCTACAATTTTAATGAATTTACAATTTAAAATGCGTTCTCAAACTCGATTTTATGATCTGATTCATGTTTGTAGAATCTTACTATCCTACTCATTAAAAATTTTCTATAGGAAGGATAATAATATAATCTTAGGATTATCTTACGATTCAACTATTTGACTCTAAATCAATTTTTTCTTATGATGATGTTTAACCCGAAATTTCATGACTATCGTAGAGACGCACTCATAAGGATACTAAACCCATTAAGTTTCGACATTTTATGAATAAGTTTAAATACCCCTTTCATCTCAATAGGAGGTTTAATTAAGTATAAAAACTGACTCAAAAAGAAAAATTTAACCTCTTGACTGAACACCAAAAAAATTATAAACTATTGATCACGATGGACTAATTAGTTGTTTAAAGACTATTTGGAGTACCATCCAGTAGTACAATATCATTTTCCTTATGACATACCGAGTGTTTAAGTGTACGCATCACTTGCTAGTTGCTTCCCCACCTATGCACCAAACTATGCATGGAGTAAGTCTTCCTTTTAACAGATTTATTCGTTATAAATAAATAATGGATCAAATAATTTTACTTGGTTAGAAAATCAAGTCTTGGAAGTATTTCATGGATCGTCTTTACTCTTTAACTACCCAAGTGGATATTATTTAACTCGTCATAACCTTGTGACGGATATTCGGGTCCCCAAACTATGTTCACCTATAACGCTCAGTTTGTTTCAAATGAGGTTTAATCATCTCCAAATTCTAAATCATTCCTGCTACTATCACACGCACATTAGACATTACCCTACCAAAAGAAAAAGAAAAACCATTCGTACCTGTAAAGCTTAAATTTTAAAAGAAGAGCAAGGATTATACTTATTTTTCCTCCCCCACAAATTTAATTTACGATCAAAAAAGCACAAAATAATCATGATGATCAATAAATTGTTTACACCATTCTGTTCTCATCATTAATGTTCCTTCTTTTTCACAAAACGCACAATCTAGAATTACCAAAGCATTCGACTTTGAATCTGTCGCCCTAAGGGTGACTTACCTAACCAAGGGTTTATACAAAACGGTAACATATGCGGGTTACCGTCATTACAAAAAATAAATAAATTATTATCAAAGCAGTTATCAATCCATCATATATAACAAACCTACACCTACAAACTCTATAATTACATCTCTAAGTAAGTTAATTAGCGCTTCTAGCTTTGGATTATATATTTAGTATTTATAACTTTAATTAAAATCCATCATTAATGAAAATATCACCAATCTGCCCATCACCCCAAATGTTCCTCCACGAACAAGATTACAATCTCATAAAAGACGAAACAGAGCAAATAATCCTCGATTTCCGTGCCCCTCCGCCTTCTCCTACAGGCGCAAGCCGTCGTACGTCTTCAGTGACAAACGACACCGTTTTGTCGGAGTTCTTGGAGAGCTCTCTTAGGGTTCCCGACCTTATTTTACCCAACAAAATATTTCCTAGACAAAAACCCTTTGTAGAAATCCCAGTGATTGATTTTCAGGGGATTGATGAGAATTCCTCTGTTTTGAAAATGAAGGAGTGTTTTGAAGAGGTAGGGTGTTTTCAGGTGATCAATCATGGGATTTCACCGGAGTTGGTTAAGACGGTTGCAAGGCGTGGGTCGAGGGTTTTCCGGCTGTCACCGGAGGTGAAGAAGATGGCTGTTAGGTCGCCGGAATTGCCGTTAGGGTTTGAGGAGGTGTTTGGAGATGAGGATGAGGTTATTGGTGAATTGAGTGAGGAGTTTGTTTGGAGTCGGAGTTATGGTTTAAAGGCTAAAATGGAGGGAATTTGGCCTCTTAATTATTCAAAATTCAGGTAATTAACGGTCACTACCTCTATTTTACTTATATTTGTCCTCTTCATCAAGTATTCAAAATTCATGTTACTTAATTAATTGACTCAAGCGATAAGAATATACTCCGTATTATTTAGGACATCATATCTTGTTCGATCCTACTTACAAATCCATAATATTACCATCTTGGTCAAATTTAAAATACAGTACAAATTCTTATTTGTGACGGTCATATCCGTGATAAATGTGTGACGATCAAGTAGTGTATACAGGACAAAAATGCATAGTGTATAGAAAACAGGAAACCCATGTATATGATTACCTATCAAGTAGTCAATACTTACCCGTCATACCCTTACAACGAATATATCCGTCAAAAGAAAGACTTGCCGAATTTGAAACGATGATTGTACCTCAGTGTGCACACTCAAACTGACCCATATAGTTAACAAATTTGTTATATAATGACGATATGACATATTTCATTTCACGTTGCAAATTCAAAAATCATAATTCCTCCGTTTCAGACTTTCAGTCATTTGCTTAACTTTAATTAAACATTTTCTCACAAATAATCTATACTCCACTATATATACATATACACAGTAAACAAACGAAGACTGCAACGGAAAGAATATTACTAATAATTCCTTAAGAACTTATAATGTTATTGTTTTAGTGCAAAGATGGAGAAGTTGGAAGGGGGCATTGAGAAGGTGGCTAAGGACATAATGAAGATGATTATGATGAAGAATGAAGGGGAAAGTATGATGATTAGCAAAAGGCAAGATGATGAGGATGTAGTAGTAGTAGTAGATGGTGGTAGTAGTGGAAGTATATGCCATATATACAAGCATCCTCATGGTGTAGGAGTGGATCAATGCATGAGTTCCCTACGATGCGACGTCATAAGGATGATGATAAGAGGATGTGATTACTCCCATGCATTGTCTTTGCATGTTTGTGACAATGCTTCTTCTGAATTCCATGTCTACTCCAAGAAAGGATGGTCCTCTTTCATTCCTGTTCATAATGCTTTGCTTGTCACTTGTGGCGATCAATTTCAGGTCCGTAATTAACTAACTATTCTCGTCAATTCAAAATATTATTCACATATATTCAATTGATTGAAATAAAATGAATAAGAGTATGACTTATCGTGCTAGATTTATTTGCAGGCCAGCCTAGCATATTTCAAAGCGAAAATATGAATTATATTTACGCGATAAGAGTGATTATAAATTGAACTCAACTATTACGGAGTATTATTTGGTGAAAATTGAATAGGGTTGATCAAAATGTAGAAGGTTCCTATAGCTTTTGATGTTGGACGACATTGGGCCCTTTAAAGAACAATGATTCTAAAGTTAATTACCACACTGATGTAGTGACAGTTTATAATCAAAGGCAAAGCAACCCCCATTGTGTCCCTGATTATTAGAATGATTACTCAAACAACTATCCCAAATCATAAGGCATAGTAGAGTAATTATATACGCAAAGATTAATTCTGTGAGACGGTTACATATAATACAACAATGCACGGTTTTTATATTAAAATGTTTATTTACTTATTAATTATAATTGTCTTTTTATAAAGGTGAACCATTTTATTTAGTATTGAGATACCGTGTTTTAGAAAGTTTTTATATATTTGTGGCGGGTGAAGCAGGCGTGGAGTGGGGGGCGATACAAGCATGTGATAGGGAGGCCGATATACACGAACAAAAATAAAGATTGCATATCAATGGCTTTTCATTTCTCGATCCAAAGAGGTTCGAGCGTAAACAAGCGCCAAGAAGCTGTGGAGAATCCAAGAATAATAATTTCAGTACGTAATCAAGCTCTATTTGCCATATTTTTGACAGTTGCATTCCAAATTTTGCTCCAAATATACAACCGACTCAATCATTGATCGATCATAAGCCCCATGCTTCATTTGTTGATGTTAATGCTCATATTCTTTGCGATTGTAACTTGTAAGGCTAGGCTCCTCGTTGTTTATTTTTATAGCCTTATATAAGCGTATTTATGTCTACCATTCTATTCTATCTATTGTTCTTGTACAGGACTACATGCATGCGGTACTCTCTCCGTTCATAATCTTTTACCCAATTTTATAATTAGTTGTGAGGAATATTTTAATGAAACAGGGTAGAAGACAGTGAACGGAGGAAGTATAATGTATGTAGTATAATCCAATCATTGGCCCAAGGTGATTCTTTTAATCAAGAGTAAGAGTTCGATACTTATATTATATTCATTCATATTTAAATGCCATATTCGATGGCAAAGTGTTTCCCAATGAATTTATCTTAAATCAAGATCTTTTGACTCAACTTTATCCAAATTTTGCCGAAAAATAACCTGTATTTCACTTTGAATTGGTCAAAATATGCGAAATTTCTTACTTTTTGTGGAGGATTAGATCCAATATCTGGGGGTCTATGGCTAACTGATGGTCGACAGAGAGATCGTCGTCCTACCAAGCCGATATGGCGATATGAACAATAATTTCGTCGCTAATCGATAATAGATTCTTTATTATTATGCATGTGTACTTAATAATTAGTAGGAGCTGAGGGTAGTTTATGCAATTAGCGACCCTGAATCATCATCCGGCATAAAATTTGAGCATATACGCTGCATGCTCAGCTTTATGCCTTATTAGTTGCTAAACCTTACAAACATGTAGGTAATACCATTTTCGGGTCGAATCTCAGCACTAACTTTCCCATGGAGAATCGGATCCTCGTAATCACATTCGGATCCAGAAGCCTTCAGCTTCACTTCAACCTTGTTCCAATCAGTTGCCCCTATTGGCGATGATTCCGCATAAACCTGCCAATTAATTAAGCCCCACAATGTTGATTATATATACGCATTACGATTTACGAGTATGTCACAAGCCGAAAGACAGAAATACAAGAAGTTATAGTTTATTTACCCTGTTGTTGATGCAGTCGAAAGCCACAAGCCATTTACGAGCAGAGGAGTCGTTACCATTGGCATAGACGAAACCCCCTTTACAACCAATTGGTAGGGGTGCACGATATACAAAGTAAGTAGGTATACCGCGATCATCAGCATGGTAAATGGTATCCGGGTATGCTGAAACTGCGTGCTCCGACCAATCATATTTCTCCTGGAACAGCAAGTCTTTGCCATCCTCGACAGTATTCCATGACAGTGTTTGCATTATTGTACCGTCGCCCTTTAAACCAGTTTTCTCCGGCATTGCGCCCTTCATCACCACTTCTGCCGCGGCCCTCTCGTCCTCGCTCATTACCATTGCTGCCGGGGCCATCCTGTATGTGTATGCAGAAGGAGCTCGATCACTGCCCTATATATAGCGTGGCGACTACGGGATAGCTAGTGGGCAAACGCACTAACCTATATAGCATATATTCTGATAATGCCACTGTAAGGAATCAACAAGGGAGTAGTGATTAAAACATGAGCTAAATATACATTAGAATTGATAACTCGTGATTTTACCTATTTTTGTCCCACGTTTCGACTCTTATTTAGTCGATTTTATAAGTCAAATTGTCAATATTGACCCGTTTTATGTTTATTTAGATTATTAATCGAGTCTAGCTTAGTTATTGTTATTTTATTATATTTCTCGAGAATTGGGTACTGTGTCTCGATATTTAATTTTGTAGGTACCAATCCAAGAAGAATCGAGACGATCAAGACGGGTCAAACCCGACATTGACCAAGGCCTTCGTTTCTCCCTCACCTCTCTTGCTCTCCAACCTCACCTTCAATTTCTAATTCAATCTCCACCTTCATCATCTAATCATTAATCATCTCCAAATCCATTATCAATCATAATCAAACATCACCCTCCATTAATCTTCATCATCATCACCAATTAAATCTACTTACTCCATCTCCAATCAATTTCTTCTTCCAATCAACCATCAACCATCAATTACTCCGGCGAACCTCCGTCAACCACACCACCAGTCCTTCGCCGCCGGTGAACCACCGACCTCAGGCGAGCACCGCGCGCACCACCACCGAGCCACCATTGCTCCGTGCACCTCGCGTCTCCAACTCCTCTCGATCTCCGGCCGCCGTGAACTGCCCAGATTCCGGCGAAATTAACACCAGCAGCCACCAGCCCGCGCACCCACTGCATCATCTCCGCGCACCCCTGCACCGGCAGCAGCACCGCGTGCTCCACCACCATTCACCACCGTCACCCAGCTCCGTCTCCGTTCGACCTCCGGCGAGCAGCGCACTTCCGTCCCTTAATCAATTGAATCGATTTTTGCTGATGAATTGTGTTCTAATTTTGAAGTCAAGTGACGAAAGAACCCTTCTTTTTACTCTTTTGGGTGTCATTTAAGTTGGGGGCTTTTTAGTCCTTTCACTTGTTTTTATTTGGATATTTAAAGGGTTAAACCCTCACCCTCATTTGAGGGGGAAGTAGGCTGTTAGATTAGAAATTTTAAAGAGGGTTTAGGAGTAGTAGTTGAACAGTAGATAGCAGCAGCCACTCTTTGTTTTCCATTTTCCCTTCTTATTTATTTTAATTAAATATTTTCGATTAGTTTTTATTTATTCAGTTCTTCAACTTCCCACCTCTTTAATTCCATCCTTTTGGTATAATTCTTATCTCTTTTCTTTTATTGTTATATTTAGTTTTAGTTTTGTGTTTATGATACATTTAGTTATTAACTAGTTTAAAGTTATGATCTTTATCGATTAATTGTGTTTAGTTTTATGTTTCTATCCTTGTCTTGTTGGTTTTGTGAGTAATTATTATGTTTAGAGTAATTAGTAGTATTAGTATTTTATTTTATTAGTCAAGTTTTTGTCTTTATTATCTTATTATGCTTTGTGTTATGACTAGAATAATTATTAGTGTGTTTTGTGTTATGTTAGTTATGATTAGTGAGTAGTCTTTTTCTAGGGGACGATTTGGCCCCGACATGTCTATATTGTGGGCTTGAAATTCCGTATTTGGTTTGTTTGTGATATACGGAGGAGGATAGTTTGGGATTCGGGAATCGACTCGTCTTTTGGATTGTGTTTGAACCCTTGACCCTTGTCCACCGACGGGAGTCGGTTAGGTCTAGGTAATAAAACTCGTCCGTTGACTGAGAATTAGGTAGGGTACCCTAACTATCGGTCTAGACTCTTCACCTCGGGAGAGGGGAGAGAAAGGAACGGGATTAGACGTGTACTTAGTGACCTAGGACCTTGGATTGGGTACCACGGGAGTGGACTCACTCGATTGACCTAGGAATCCGACTCACGAGCCCGGGAGGGAAGTGATCGGATTTTACTTAGTTGGACTACGAACCCGGGAGGGAGGTAGTCGACCCTTAGAGGCGTTCCACTCATCCTAATATCCCTAGCAACCCATTATCGGTATTTCTTACCTATGATTATGATATGTCGGTGGTTAAATTGGACCCTAGGCCTTTAATTATTATTAGATCATCATTCTTATTATTTGTTCTTTTGCATTTCTTAGTTAGCTTAATTAGTCTAATTCCACCTTTGATAATTGATTCGCGTAGCTAATTCATAGTCCGAGACCGAACTAGTACTCATTCCCGATCTCTCTGAAGATTCGACCCGACTTGTCCTTGCTATTCTAGTTTAGGTTAGTTGGTTTGTTTGATGGTAGGATTCACGACAAATCCTGGCTATCAAAATGGCGCCATTCAAAAAACAAAATAATGCAACCCATTAGAGGGAGGTGATCGAGTTTTACTTAGTTGGACTACGAGCCCGGGAGGGAGGTAGTCGACCCTTAGAGGCGTACCACTCATCCTAATATCCCTAGCAACCCATTATCGGTGTTCCTTGCTTATGATTATGATATGTCGGTGGTTAAGTCGGACCCTAGGCCTTTAATTATTATTAGATCATCATTCTTGTTATTTGTTTGATTTTTAGTTTACTTTTGCATTTCTTAGTTAGCTTAATTAGTCTAATTTCACCCATGATAATTGATTCGCGTAGCTAATTTGTAATCCGAGACCGAACTAGTACTCATTTCCGATCTCTCTGAGGATTCGACCCGACTTACCCTTGCTATTCTAGTTTAGGTTAGTTGGTTTATTTGATGGTAGGATTGACGACAAATCCCGGCAATCAAGAATGTTTTTAGTCTTAAGATTGAATAATAGTACATCTGCTCCCTTAATTATTGTTAGACAGGGCTGTGCAATATTTGTCCTGATAGGAAAAATGGATCAGACTACATGAGATTGAGATACAATTCGGTCCGATCCTCGGCCCTTGAAATTTAAACATTTGGTCTGACCGATTGAAGTGTTTTGATAAGTCGCTATTTTACCGGTTTTTTGTCCCATATTTATACTCTTTCTCGGTCGATTTTATTAGTCGTTTTGCTATTATTAAGCTATTTTGTGTTTAATTAGCTAATTAGTCGAGTCTTACTTAATTAATGTATATTTATTATATTCGTCGGAATTTTAGTACTGCTCTAGTCATTTTGATTGTAGGTACCGGAAGGATCAGGTCGACTTAAAACCGATACAAGTCAGACGGGTCAAGACTAAAAAAGAAGACGAGCCGGGTTATTATATCGGGCTTGAGAGCAGCCCACCAAAAGAAAGAGACAAAAAAAAAGCGGTTAGATAGAAAAAAAGAAAAGAAGAGGAGAGGAGAGGATAGACCGGGAGCAGCAAAGTAAGCCGCAGCAGCACAACAATGGCATCTCCTCTTCTTTACTTTATTTTAATTAAGTAGTTTAGCCTTAATTACTTTTCTAATCTTGTTTTTAAATTTAATCTTTTGAATTTTTTGTAAGCTTAGATCTTCACTTTGATGCAAGTTATTTTCCTTCTCTTATGGTATAATTCTCATCTCTTTTTATTTATTATTCATCTTTATGTTTAATCTATTGTCAATTAGCTTAAATTTGTTATCTTTATTGTTTATTGTGTTTAGAAATATGATTCTTGGTTTATGTTTTATAGTTACGTTGAGCAATTAGTATGTATTATGTTAGATTAGTTTAATTTATTTCATTAGTTAAAGTTTTAGTCTTTATTGTTTCATTGGGCTTATTTTTATGTTTAGAGTAATTATTAGTGTTTTGATTATTATTTTTATGGGTAGTGAGTAGTTTTCCCACTAGGGGTCGATGAATCCCCAATTTATTTGAATTACGCGATTGAATGTCTTGTATCGGTTTAGTTGGGTGATTGGAGGAGGATGTGTTGAGGATTTATGGATAACCTTGGTCTATGGGGTTTGAGTCGAATTTAGTCCCTTGGTCATCGACGGGAGTCGATTAGGATTAATTGTCGATTCTTCCCCTTTATCTTGCCTTACTCTACTTAGTTGAACACGGGGGTGGGAATTGAGCGGAGTATCCCTAACACTAGTTTCGATTAGCGTGTTTTTCATTGACTAGGGTTAGTTTGGGGAACATCACAGGAGTGAGTCTCCGGTCTAGACCTTAGGATTCCGTCTTACAAACCCGGGAGGGAGGTAAACGGGGTAATTAGTCGTTTCACGAACCCGGGAGGGAGGTGACCTACCTAGAATGCGCATTGTTCTTGTCCGAGAACCCGACTTCCTCGATACTTGGCATTTGTTAGCGTGATTTGAATAAGTCGCGGGTCACATCGTCCCTTAGTACCTTCTCTTATTTGATTACATTATTTCATCTCTTTGTTTCTTTAGTTTTCTAGTTCTTTACCTTGTTTTAGATTATTAGTTTCTTTATGCATTTATTAGTTAGTCTATCTAGTTTAACTTCACCCTTATCAATCGATTAGCGTAGCTAATTACAATCCGAGGCCGAACTAGTACTCGATCCCGATCTCTCTGTGGATTCGACCCGACTTGCCCTTACTATTCTAGTTTAGGTTAGTTGGTTTATTTGATGGTAGGATTGACGATAAATCCCATTATCATGTTTTTTGGTTTAAAGTTTTATAATGTGTATATCAATTTTGTAAATTTATACTTGAAAAATTGATTCACAAAATAAGGCGTAGAACTATTTTATACTACTACATTTCGTCGTCGACATTTCAACCACGTCGTCGACGCTTTATACGTGAATTTACTCTTTTACCCTTCCATTATTGTGATTAATTATATTAATTAAGTTTCTTAATTAACGTAATTAATATTTCCCGACGAAATTAAAATTACGGTTTTTGTACTTTTGAACGGTTTTTGAGGCACGTGTCTCAACGTAACTATTTTACCCTTCTGTAATTGTGATTAATGAATGTAATTAAGTTTCTTAATTGATGTAATTATCATTTTCCCGACTAATTTGAAATTACGGTTTTTTGAACTTTTGAACGGTTTTTGAGACACGTGTATCAATGTAACCCGGGAATAATCCTAATCATATAAACATTTCGTATAATTTCATAATAATAATTATAAATAACGACACCCGAGTCACGATATTAAAAAAAAAAGATACGATATCGTAACGTATAATGTCAAACAAAAACTAAAAAAAACCCGAAAACAGGCCCAGAAGTCAAAAACTGGCGCCTAGGAGACCCCCGGGCGCCATTTTTGGGCGCCCGGGGGTCGCGCCCGAGGGGTCTCAAAAACCCACAACCTCTCAAACATAAATGAGCCTTTTTACCATTGAATCAATTGAACATTGTTAATAAATTTTACTAAAATATTATCTATATTTGATTCTAAAATCCCCTAAGATCGCCTATTAATACAATTTTAATATTATTAATAATATTTGTGTTGTTGTGGGTGAGAGAGGATATATAATATAACATAATCCGTAACATAATAAAATGACGGTTTTAAAAAAAAAAACCGTTTTATTATCGAGTTTCATTAACATGATTAAATTTTTTAATTTCATTCACAAAGTTAGTGAATGTAATTAGGGAAGTACGTTGTTGTCTTTTCACATTAAAAACCGACGACAACCTAATTTCTAGAAAAGTCGGGTTTCTCTAAAGAAAAGACGTTTTTTTTAAGTGAGAGAAAATAAAATTAAATATGTGAGTGGAGTTTAAGTGGATATATAATAAGGACAAGATAATAACGGAACGGTTTGAAAAATTAAAAACCGCTTCATTAACGAGTTTCAATAACTAATCTAACTTCTAAAATTACATAACATTAGTTAACTAATCTAATTAAGGCAAAGGCAAGATCGTCTTTTACATTAAAAAGCGCCGACGACGTGGCTGAAATGCCGACGACGAAAAACAGCACTCCTATTTTTGGGTGATCAAACGCATTACATGGGAAATGAGTTTTTTTTTTTTTGAATTAGGAAATGAGAAATTTTGGTTTAATACTCCGTATCTTATGGCACAAAAACTTGTATGAGACCGTCTCATGGTAATTTATCGTGAGACCTCTTATACAAGAGGTGGTTACTAAATTTGTAACCAACCATATGTGAGAAGTCTCACGATAAAATTAGCGTGAGACGGTTTTACAGGAGAGTTACTGATCTTATCTTTAAATTTTTTTGGATTGAGAAAAGCTACGAATTTGGGCCCAAAATTTGAGGCCATGTTCCAGCGCTGGCTTATTGGGTCTTAGACCATCTTCCTTCATGAATCTATTTTCTCTTTATACAGGGCTTTAATCCTTGCACCTCATTTTACTACTCCACTTTCTCTATCATATAAATAAACCCTTCCATCCATTGATTTTCTACTTCCTCCCTTTTCTTTTTATCTTCCCATTTATTTTTGACACACTTTTTCTTTAATGAATATAAAATAATAAATTTAAAAAATAGTGAGGGTAGAATGATAAGTTTGGGTAAATAGGAAATAATAAAGATGGAAAGTGTTGTAAATAGTAAGGGTAGTATGGTAAAAATTATGGACCAAAAAGGAAAGAAATGAAATAGGAAGATAAAAAAAAAGTGGACCGAAAAAAAAATTGGGAAGATATAAAGAAAATGGAGGAAGTACTATTTTTACCGTAATTTTTATGTCTCAATACTAACCCATTCTTTCTTCTATTTATTTATTTACGGAATTTTACCTGATACCCGTGTTTTTTATATGCAACTTATTAAGGGTATTATGTCTTCATATCTTTAATGACATTTTTCGTCTTCTTTGACTTCCTTTTTTCTGTTAGTTGTGTTGCTTTAACTATACTTAATTGGTTGTTTATCTTAATTTTAAACCTCCTTTTTTGTATAAGCAACACAATTGACGGAGAAATAAAGTAAAAAAGACGGAAAAACGTCATTAAGAATATAAAAACATAATACACTAAAACTGAGAGATATCATGTGTGATTATAAAAGCGCATAGACATCATATTAAAAAGTTAAAAATCTAGGGATACTATGTGAAAAATCTCTTTATTTATTTACCAATGGGTCCCCTTATATTTACGCAAAAAGATAACAATAAAATAAACAATGTCTCTTCTCACAAACGAGACTCACTCCTCTCGGTTATGTCCTTGGCTAAGGATACAAATAATGAATCTGGAGGATATATATACGATCCATGGACATGGATGTACAATTGTACTCTCTTGATCCTTTTCATTGAATCCAAATTGAATTCATGAATGTACATGCTCATCGTCGCTTCTAGACCTTATTATAAATTTATAATTATGTTTTAGAATTCTCTTGAACAAGGGTGAAATTAAAGTTATAATAAAAGCTAAGGTAAAAATATAGACGATGCATATTGAATTTATAATTTTATCGATAACAAGTAATGATCGCACAAAAAAGATTTAAACGTATTTTATTGTACTTAAAAAAAAGAAAGAAAAAGATGTATCTTAAAATACGTACGACAGTACATAACAGTACCAAGCTGGCAAGCAGTACGTACCGTTGTAGTATTGTGTTGTACGCACTTGTACATGGCACTAGTACAAGTTTCACTTAATTAAGCAAATCTCAAACCTAAACCTTACTTGCTAAGAAATCCATGCCCGCCCCTCTATTTCAACATTTTGTTTTTAATAACACATTAACACATGCTCCTTTTCTCTCTCATCTATTATTTTTTCGTTACAAATAATATAAAAATTAAACAAATAATCAAGACAGAAAGAGTATCATTACTTATAAAATCATCCGACTTCGTAAAAGTATTATACTGTTGTTTGTACCGGAATTGATCGATCATCATTTACACTATTTTTCTCACAATTCATCGTGATACATTTTATTTTTACTTTCTCTTTATTTTATATTGTAATATTATACGTGAAAGTAATGATTGAACTCTTTACTTTGCTCAATTGCGAAATCAAACCCCTTAACTTTTAATGGAGTAATTAGACCCCTTAACTTTGTCAATACGTAAAATTAAACTCTCTTAACTTTTTCCGATCAATCGCTCAATTAAAATTGGAGCGAAAGAAATGAAAAAGATACTCCCTCCGAGTTTCTAACATTGTCTCATTTGTGTTTTGGGTGGAAAATAAGGAAGGAAAAATGAGTGGTTAAAAAAGAAAGGAGGAATGAGAGAGAAATTGATGGATAAATGTGAACCACACATTTATGACCAAAAATAGAAAATGGGTAAAAGATCAAACTCAACCCAAAAAATAAAATATGGCAATGTTAGAAACTCGGAAGGAGTATTTGATATTGGACAAACAAATGAAAAAACCACACTTTATATATTTCTTTCGTTCTTCTCGTATTACATACATGCATATGCACTCGTCCAAGGATTACATAAGACTAATATATGTAGCTAGTTCTCAAAAACGTGTTAAACTAAAATTGATTTTTGAATCAATCAAGTTTTTTTCTATGATTAACAAATTAGAATTGTTGATATACATAAGTACATCTAATTAGTTGTATGTGAAGCAAAATCTCACAAATACGGAGTAACACCGATCTTCATCTTACAATTTTTCCGATCCCCACCGGCCCGGCTCCTTCGGTGCTTGAATTACTTTAAATATTTGTCACTATCGATAATTCAAAATTCAAATTCAAATTCAAAGTTGGATTAATAATATAACCGAAACTTACGGTATATTACAATAATATTAATATATCCCTCGTACATGCATGCATGCATGCACGTAGACATTAGTAGTTTTTTTGTTGTTTAAGTTGAGAGTAAAACTTTTTAATAAACTCATCAGCAGCCACATCCACATGCTTACCCTCTTCTCCGATTTGTGTAGGAAACGGAGAATCCGTAACCCTAATCTGCTTCCCAAACCCTAACCCTAACGCGGGCGAGCGAGCCACGTCTTCAATACCAGACAACATTATCATATCAAACACGTTGTTTACACCCTCAATATTATCCATATCTTCAATAGAGTACTTCTTATTATTATGATGTGTTTTTCTCTTGTTGTGGGTGAAGTATTGGCGGTATAGAGGCGTATCGCTACAACTGAACTCATATTCATCCCCTCGTGGCGTGAATTGGTCTTCTAAGCCTCCATTCAGGCTCGAGTCGTGGTTGTTGTGGTGGAACATAATGTTTTGTAGGGCTTTTCCGGCGATCTTTCCTCTCTTCATCACCAAGGTGAGATCCATGAGTATCTTTCTTTTGCACATGCCTTTCCTTATCATGTACAAAGCCACCCTCAACAAATTCCATATTTTCTTGGCTATCATTGGTGTGTTTTGCTCCATTATTTCAATGTAATTTAGTTTAATTATGTGTTATTGCTTGTTTTTTTGGTAGAAATAGGAAAAAAGGGTAGTGGATATAGCTTAATTAGTGTTTGTATGAGGAAGAAGGCATGCAATAAATGATTGTTATTAAGAATTGAAGAAAAGTTGTTTTGGCATGGGATTGAGTTGATGGGAGGAAAGGGTGTTATATAGGAGGGAAAAGTAATTAATATTGAAAAGTAATATATTTTCTTTATGTGAAGTAGATATTATTATAATAATGGAGTTGCTTACTTGATTGGTATTACAAATCAACCCAAATTACTTTCGAGCTTTGTGGGAAGAGTGGGTGGAACTTTCATTTTCCTACTTCTCTTTATCAATGTCCCACTTTTCTCTTCTTTTTCCCTCTCTTTTGAAACCTAGGGTTTAATTACTTATTAATCGTATTACAAAAGTAAAAAGAAGATCGAATTTGAGATCTTTTACGGAGTATTATTCAGGACATCTTTGTCTGAATCATTAGATAATACTCCCTCCTATTTCAAGTATTCCTCCCACTTTCCTTTTTGAGCTTAGTTTGGTTTTCTTCCCACTTTCGTTTTTTGGATGTACTTTTAATCATTCTTTATTCTTCCTTCAATTCTTTATTCTTTTCCTCTACACCTAACTCCAACATCTTTTCACTTCATACCCCATCTTTTACATTTTATACCCACTTTTTACCTATTTCTTAATATCTCCCCAAAAAAATTGGGGAGGAATACTTGAACTAGGAGGGAGTAGTATGTTTCTTATCTGGTTAGTTCGGATTCAAGTTGAGTATGTAGAAACTTCTAAACAGTAAAACTATCATTCATGAGATTTAACACGGGGAGTCTCTTATACCAGTTTATTATTCTTTATAGTTTTTTTTCAAATGAGTGAACGGTCATATAAGAATCGAACTTCCAACCTCATAAATGGAGTTAGCTAGAGAGCTCGTATCATTTGAGCTAACTCTTATACTAACTGATGTAAAGTGGTCATGGGTACACTTATTTAATATATACAGTGTGCCTAGTGTTTAAATGAGACTAGTAATTTAAGATGTCAAAATCAGTAATTAGGTTGTAATTAATGTTCATTATAACTTGTTTATTATGTCTAGATGATTAGAATACTAAGCTAGTGGTACGTAGTCTAATTGTAATTAACTTGCTTGATCTAATGATCTGTATTTTTGTAATGTGAAAAGGAATAGTGCTTTAGTCTACTACTGATGTGTCGTGCTCTACTAATAAACTGAGTCTCCTAAGTAAATGAGTGTTGAATTCGGATCTTAATGAGTTAGAAAAAGGTGCACTCAAAGATCGTACAACATGCTTCAATTATAGTAACATACTCTTCATTATTAGATCCACCTTAATTTATTTGCTGAATTATAGAAAAGAAGAAGATAATTACAACGCTTTAAATTTTAATACTAACAAAATAAGAAGATAATTACTACTAGCTAGGATATGCTTTAACTTTAAGCATGCAAATACGGATATTTGGATGAATATACATAAAATTGAGACAATAATCCTTTGAGCATTGAAAGCCAAAGTTCAAAGAATAAATCTAATAAAAAGATGGCAATACAAATTTACATATCAATATAATGGATATAGTGCGAATTTAGTTATTATATACACATCTGAATACCTGATGAACCAAGTTGTCATACATCGAAAATGATAGGGATTAGGGAGTAAGAAATTACAAATCAATAACACCTATTATTACAATAACAAAAAAGGTAAATTTAATTTTAAAAAGGGCATTTTATGTATTCATATTTTCCATGATGTACATGGATGTTTCATAGAAATTCTGCAAGTAATATTTTTTTTTTCTCTCCGGTAAGACAAAAAGGCCTAGACTCTAAGCATTCACGTTCCTAGAACTAAAGTATACAGGCACACAACTAACGGAATATATCTCAACCAAAGGATCCATGCGAGTAAATTTGTAAGAGAGAGTAGCGATAGTTATATTTTCGAAAACATGCTTTAATAATGAGCACATTTAACATGACCCGGACAAAGCTAAGCATTAAGCAACAACAATGGGCGGGGCGAGACGGGGGACCGTTAGATTGAAAGACTTTAGCATTGTTGGCAACTTGGTGTCCTTATGATACAGGAAGGTTTAATAATGTTGTTGTTTAAAGTGGGCGGGTATGTATAGCCCACCATAAAGCTGGTATTGGGCCCTTCTTCTTTTTGTGCATGGGATACTTGTCTTTCAAGTTACTATTTCAACTTGGAAAATTGTTCGTTAAGGAATTGACCGCCCATTTCACTGCATCAACGTTTCATATTTCTCCAACTAATAATTCTAATTCTTTTGAATGGATGATATTCAAAGAATTATATTTGTTGACCCTAATGTAAGTTGTAACTTTGCGAGTGACCCGAGCCAGATCGCATGGTTCTCAGAGTAAACTCGATCAAATTAAAGTTCAGTTTAAAATTGGTCAAGATTGTCCGGGGTTAATTTTGAGTCTAGGTTGACTGAAACAGAGCCAAATTGGAGCTTAGCAAAGCTCGGATATGAGGAGCTTGATTGTAAAACGTCTTTCATATGGTGCATAGGGGAATGAAGTTAGAATCATGACCTCATGGGTATAAACAATGGATCGAGATTCCAATAATTTATAGTGGACGTGATCAATAACCAAACACTAGAATAGATGAAAATCATTTTAATCCATTCGAAAAATCCAACCAAACACCGTTTAATGTGGGAATATATAGTATAGCACATTTTCACATGCAAACCAGCTTGAATTTCATGTAGATGCCAATTGGTATAGTGACTAATGTTTTTATAATAATGACGAATATCCACCAACATTATTACATGGATTCAGATCTCACAAGCATCAACATTGAAATGTCATCGGGACTTTTTTCAAACAAAAATAAATTATCTGTCTCTTTTTTTAAATGATTTTTCTAACGTGTGTCCAATGGACACAAGTTAATAATCTAATTACATAAGAATTACATTGATATTGTCACGATAAATTGAAATTTTAACTCTTATGTCATATTTACCATATCTAGAAAATATCAATGTGATTCTTACATTATAAAGACTTATAACATCATAACGTGTGCCTAGTGAACAAATGATAGAAGATTTTTTTTTTTTTTTTTTTTTTTTTTTTTTTTGATGAGATTCACACTTAAGGGCATTATATTTAGATTTTGAGGAAAATAGGCCATTGTATATTTGTATTCACGAACATCTAATCTCGGATTATGGTGCTGAATCATGTGTAAGCCCTTAATGTGACATCCCACTTACAACAGCCCATTAAGCTACTTTTTCGCAAATTTATCATCCGTGGTGTACCGTGTCCGTGTACGTATGTAGTTTGAAGAGAAGAGACTCCGTATTTGATGGAATAGACATGAAAATCTTCCAAGTGTCAAGATTCTTCCCTTTTTCACCATCAATTCTTCATATTAAATCTTGATTAGGGTTATATGCCGTGACAAAACTAACAATCTGCCTTACATACTCAATCAAGCAAATCTCTTGTAAAATCGTCTCACGATAATTATATTGTGAGACATCTCATATAGTGGATGATTATTACAAATTTGTAATTATTTTTTATGTGAATATTTGATCACATCATGTACAATACAATTAATCGATTATTGATTTACTGTAAAACTGTATCATAGGAGATTGTATACTCCATTTACGGAGTTCACTATCATGGGCAAATATTACAAATAAAATTTGGAGTTCATTCCTATTGCAAATACGGAGTAATAAAATACTTGTGTACTAGTATTTAAAGTTCCAATATATATTCTGTCAAATTAAAGTTCAAACAACAACGAAGATTTAAAATGGTAGAGTACGGAGTATATAATTACGTACAACAAAATTCTGAAATTCGTACAATTATGACCATAATATTCTGTAATGAAATTTATTTCTTTAGTAACATTTCCACCATACAGTACATAAATTCACACTATGATAGAAACGCTAATATACATCATGATGTTCACTACTCTGTATTTAGAAACTAATCATGTTTACAAAATACAAATTCAACATTATTATTAATACTACCATTGTATTGTACGGGTCTCAATCGGGAAACAAGCTCAAATCATCTTTTTTTACCAACATGCATGGTCAACACTCTCACCTAGGGACATGTAAGATTCCACGATAAAAAACTACGGAGTAATACATACGGTTTTCAAGTGTGACCAACTGAATCGACTCATACAACAACTTTAAGTATAACCAACTGAATCGACTCATATGTATAACTAGGTTAAGTATGACTGGCCTGCAGAGTTAACCCATACAACGGTTTTAAGTGACGGCAACTGAATCAGGCTTGTTGCTTAAGCTGGGAGTAGAACTTCTTGATAAACTCCTCAGCCGCGGCATCAACACCATGATCGCCACCCTCATTTTGTAAAGGATAAGGCGAGTCGGTGACCCTAAGACGTCGAGCCACAGGGCTCGCATAGGCCGCCTTAGGCAACACCACTAGGTCCCACATGGCTTGGTCAAGGTCAAAGCTTGGAGTTTTGTTCTTGTTCTTGTTCTTGTTCTTGTTCATGGGTTTAGTGACGGCGGTCAAGTAATGGCGATATAAGGGGGTGTCAGTGCAGCTGAACTCGTACTCGTCTTCGAAGGTGGCGGAGACTTGGTGGTTGTTGTGGTGGTGGTGGTAGATGAGGTTGGTGAGGGTTTTTTCGGCCACGAATTTACCTCGTTTGATGAATAAGTTGAGGTCCAAGAGTATTTTCTTCTTGTTGATGTTTTTCTTTAGTAGGTAGAAAGCAACCCTCATGATCTTCCATATCTTCTTTGTTACAATTGGAAGATGTTGGTCCATCTTATACACTATTATGAGTATGTTTTTGTTGTAAGAAGGTTTTGTAAGAGTGTATATATGTTTTGTGAGAGTGTTTGTGTTATGATGAGAAATGTTTTAATTAGTTTGTATTATGTTGAAGAAACAAAGGGAGGAGAAGAGGGTTTATATAGGAAGGTTGTGGCCCGGGTTGTCCACATCACATAATACTTTGGATTTTTTTTGTAATAATGTTGTAGGAGAAATTGTTAGTTAAATAGTTAAGGTATACCATATCATAGTTTACCTTAATTTCATAAATTAGAATTGACTATTTTTATTCAATAAATGCAAGTGAACACGAGCAATATTCTTGTGATAGATCAAAATTCGTCCACCAATTCTTGCCTGTGACGACGAGCATATATATTACTCCGCACTTATAAATTTGTAATAGATCAAAACTGTTTACTACTCCCTAGACATTGTGATTTTATCTTAACTACCTATCTGGTAGATACTTAACCCGTTATATGTTTATGATGGATATAAAACTTACACATTTTTATTAGGTACCGATTGTATATCAAAGTGAAGTTATACATACGTGAGAGGTTCAGTGTTTAACTTTTGAAGTGTCAGCTAGGCAGTAGGCACTGTATAGCTTACTCCAACAGAGTTGAATACCCCATCGGCGAGTCGAGTGAGTTCTTCGACTACCCCATGGGGGTGTCGAAAAAATCACTCGACTTGACCCATTTTCCGGTTTTTTTTTTCTCTTTTAATTTGCCTTAAGTAGTTTTAAACCATGAGATATATCAGTTGGTTGATGTTGATCAGTTGGTTTGAGGGTTTGCCTTGTAATCAAGTGGTCAAGGGTTCGATTCTTGTTAATAGCATTTTTTTGTTTGTTTTTTTTCTTGTTCTCAAAAGATAAATGTGTAAATAAAGAGATTCCAACCTGAGTATCTTGTATGAAATGTTGTTTGTATAACCAACTTCTCTACTTTATACTTCATGTTACATATTATTGAAAGATTTGAATTATACTTAAACTATTGCTCAAAATAATAACGTAAAATGTAGAATAATTTATAAACTAAAAAAATGTCGTAATTTTTTTTAATAACTATTTAAAATCGGAGGCGTAATGATAATCGGAAAAACGGTTTTATTATCGAGTTCTAATAAATCGATACTTTATAAAATGTAAATGTGATAACGTTTCGAGAATTAATTGGAAAGGAGAACTCGTCGTTTTACGTTATTCAATATATTAACTATATAGGAAGTCGGTTTTGGTTTATTACGATAATCGAAAAAGACGGTTTTATTATCGAGTTTTAATAAACCGATAATCTATAAAATGTAAAATAATATTATTTTGAGAATAAATACCAAGGGCAAAGTCGTCATTTTACGTAATTAACGCCGACGGTAAGAAGTAAAGCGCCGACGGTAAAAAGTAGTTCCGATTTCCATGGTTAAAAGTTAAAATAACCAAATGTAAAAATGGTCGATTATTGTTGGAGGCCAGCTAGGGGTATGTATGTAGGGTTTTGGAAATTGAGTGCGCTTAGTTAGAAATAGTGTCTTCTTTACTCTGGAGTACAACTACTACCTTTGATTGGGATGTTTTTGGGTATGGTCCTTTGCTTTTACTCCTACTTTGAATGATAAAAGCTAGAAATCGTGATTTGTGTGGCAATTATAATAGCAGTGAAGAAGGGAAGGTCTGCTGCTATGAGCGCCCGCCTTTTATTTGCCAGTACTACTCCAGCCCAGATTCTAGAATCCTAGCTACTACAACTGTACTATGTCTGTGGTACGTGGGACATGATATGCACTTGGAATGTCCCATAAGAACAATATCACATTTTTACAAAATAATCTAAGTACTCGTACTATATACTGGACTACTGGAGTACGTTGATATCTAAGGAGCTAACTAGAAAATTAGTTACCGATTTTTGTAGAGTACGTGCACGAAAACGTGATATACTATGGTCAGGTGACTAGCTAGCAATCTAGCATAACCGTACCACGGGTTATGATAGACGTGACTCAGCAAGCTACATGTTACGGAGTATAAATTTATACTTTGGTTTAGCCTACACCTGACATCACAAATTGCTATGAGAAGTTAATATTTAGATGATTTTACAGAAGTACTTCGTATATTAGCATAAGATAGATAATTTTAGTGATGTTAGTAAGAAGCATTTTACACAAAAGTAATATAACATGAAAATAATAACTTTCAAGACGAACTATTATATCAATATACTTGCCAAAACAAAATCTTTTCCTATATTCTTTCATGTCTTAGAACCCTAATACCATGACCTAGCCATAAGAAATGGCCAATAAACACATTATACCACCATCCTTCATTCCTCCTATGAGGTTTGATCGGAGGTCTCACATTTCAACTCTGATCTTGGAGACTTGGACAAATATTTTGTTTTTTTGAGCAATAATGTTAACATATTATCAGGTGAATTTCAATACCCCATACTCACTTGATAGATTAGTCTATGCAAGTATATGGTGGTAATAAACTCGATACTACTCGGTAACATTATTTAATTTCACTCATATTGTAATTGACCAGTATGCATGCAAATTAAACATTTTTTTTATCTACGAGTAATTAATATCTCTAGCTTCGTCACTAAGTCAAGTTATATTAGGGTAATTTTATCCGATACAAATTATTACTTCATTCTTAAGAATTTAATCCCTCATTATATACTTAAATCCAAGAAAGAACGAGGCATTCTTATCGTCGAGAAGTAGATAAGAAGTGGAACAAGAATAACTACTCCTCTAAGAAAACATCCATACTTTGTTCACAATCATTTAAGCTCAACAGACATTATACATATGTGGATAAAAAACAAAAGTATAAATCAATTTACAGCAACAGTGTCCCTAAATAATAGAGGTAGAGTAGCCCCAAAGACAAGGGAGAATTTGTATAGATTCCATCCAAGGTCTTACCAAGGGTCTACACGTAGTAGTATACGAGCTAAAGATGTGGACCATTGCAAACGATAATGCACCACAATGTAAAGAGGAGATAATAGGGCAAAAATGTGGCCTTCCTTTTTATAACTTTACCTACATCAACACCTTACTACTCTACTTTCCATGCTAATTAATGGGCCGCCATAAACCTCAAATACATTGACGTGGCTCTACTATTCTCATTGTTTTCGCCTTTTGTCCCATACAACACTCTTACCCGTAAATTGATCGAAAATGTTACTCGTATTTGAGTTCGTATTATGTCGTGAATGTGAGAGTTGCAATTTACTCCAAATGCATTATCTATGTCATTTTTAATAGATTTCCCCTCGGTTTTATTGAGTATTTGAATAAGTCAAGTCTCGCATCTTGAAACAATCCCCTTGTATAAAAAGATAATTCATTTATCAAGAATTAATGAATTTTCTTTTTGTACAAAGGGATCTTCTCACGTGTGATAGTGTGAAACGGTATTACTCTATGATTTATATTTCATTTCATATTGTTTAATATGGAGTACTAGGAAGAAATTCTCGAGAATTACATATGGCAAATCACGCACATATATCACTAAGTTAGATTGAGCGAATTTTGAATCAACAAGATACGAAGTACAGTATATACATAGTCTCATGTTTAATTTCTTATTTAGGAGTTTGAGCTCAAAATACATAAATATTACTCCGTAATCACTATGCCCACGATTTAAAAAACTATAATAGGGAGTTATAATAATTGAAAGGGTGAGAGCAATATCTAAGAAGTCCACATAAATATTTGTATGTTGGATATATAGTTGGATGATGGGGGTGAGGAGTATGTAATTAGATTACAGAGTAGGTGAGTGTAACCGTCCAAAGCTTAGATTAGCGTTGCATGCTGTTGTCGTAGAGCTATATGGTTATGCTTGATGGTAAGGTGGCAAAAAGTGTGGATACATACATACATACATACTGGAGTAGGAGTAATAAAAGGTTTAGTGGAGCGATTATTGGTGACTATTTAGTTGGTGTGCTTTGTTGGACAAATAATGGTGGTGGCTTAGCTTTACATTTGGCCGTTTTCTTCTTTTAATTAATTTTAATTATAATTATAATTCCACTTAACTCCATCTGATCTATCAGTTGATGTAAAATTGTGGAGCTATTTAATTTGGAGGTAGGCCTATTCACACACCATCTACTACAGTACATCATCTGATCTGCATCAACCATAAGTATTAATTAAACCCAATACTAGCTAGCTTAATTCATTAATAATTACGCTCTCGTGTAACATCCTAGTATACATTACCCCACACTGGGGTCTGGGGGTGGTAGATCATAAGCCGGATTTGGGTCAAGTCGTGCCAATCGGGGACCATGTATGTAATTAAGGCTAGGTCGGGCTAACTGATATATAGTCGACCCCAGACTTTAAGTTTCTAACATTGTAGTACGAACAGGTTAGGCAATGCAAGCTTGTTGATGGCTGAGTGGGGCGTCCTAAAACGGACCCAGGAGATCAGGTCTGGGCAGGCCAAGTCGGTTCGCATAAATGACCACTCCTACATTACACCACAAAATAATCCATTTTATAGAAAACAAAAAATGAGCAGTATACTAGTGGTTAAACTTAAAAGCGGACGGGGTTTATTTCTTCGCTCTATACTATTGCAATATTGTTGGGACGACTCATTGAACAAGAGAAAAAACATACGGAGTATTAATCTAATACAAATACTCTGTATTACATTATACATTTACTCTATTATTATTTATACATGCACTTCAATTATCATTTGTGTAGTGTGGTGGACTGTCTGAAAAGTGATTTCATGTATGATCGACCGATCCCCTATTCACTAAAACAAAAACCAATGGGCAAGAGAGTCATTTCAACTTTCCCGCCTAAATGCTTCTTATAATTATGGAAAGTGGGTTTTCTAATCAAACAATCTCATTTCAACTTGAAGGCTCAATTAAATGAATCATAAGACAATTTTATTTAAAAAACGAGTTCAATAATTCGCCAAGATAATTTTAGAAAGAACATATTTCTAACAACTGTATTTTCTAATTTTTTTTAAATAATTATAATCCTTAAAAAATAACTCCGTAGGTTACAAAATAGGCAAATGAATACATAATAATAACCAAATAACATATCAAAAGTTATACGGAGTACTAAACATAATTTCAGAATACTGGGCGGGTACATAATTTCCGGAGCCTTACTTTTTACCAATTAAAAATCCAGTCATTTGTTTAATCGTAGTAATCATATTTAACGTCGTTAATGTAATTAAATTAAAATAATTACCGTATCTTATCATTAAATGGTATAAAAATTATACTTCTTTAATTAGAATATTTTATAATTATTTTTGTAATTTACAATATTAACACTATAAATTTTTAGTAATTATTTTAATTATTATTTTTTAATGACACGTCATCAAACTAACGGGTCAACCCGGGTTTTGATCCTAAATTAACGGATCATTTCAGGTTTAAGTGAAATAGATCATGAGTCAAAGTTTTAGGGTCCTGGCCTTAAAAAGATGCGATAGATTTATGAGTCAAGTCAAAATTTGACATGACTATTTTCTAATCCAAAAATCTTCTTAATTTGTATGATTACCCGATCTAATTTGCTTTTTTGTCGTTCCTATCCCAATTAAAAAATCATTGATCATTATAATCCCCTAATTTAGAAATAAAATAATTTTCGAAATACTCTACTAAACAGAGAGGTAATTGCTTACGGAAGCACTAAAAAAAAGCGTAAGTCATTGGATTAGACGGAGGGAATATAATTTTATCACGTCACTAAACTCTTTCAGAAACAAAATTAATTAAAAAACCGTGCGTAGGCACGGGTTTTGAACTAGTGAAATATTATTCAGAAACATGGAAAAAAATTACGTAAAATATTTAGGGAATACTCTGTATCATTTTAATTAGGGCATTAAAGAAATCGCTCAAGTCACATGGAATCCACATTTGTTTTGTTGAAGATGTTCCACCTTATGAAGCAAGGGGTTACTCCCTCTGTAGCCAATTGGTTTTAGAGTGGAACCCTCTTGTCTTGTAAGTGGACTCTTCCCGTCTCGGGTGTGACCCAGACCCGTTATGTAATTTCATATGGTATCAGAGCTTTATAAGTGGGCTCACATGAGGGAGAGTGTTGAGAATTGACTCCTAAACCCAAATAATCATTACTCCCTTGATAACTCCGTTATTGACCGCTTTTCTACACCCGTTTGACGTTTATTTAGCCTCGATTAATCATATTTTCTTTGGCATTCCGGCTCATTTCGCCTATATTTTGTATTACACGGGTTTTTGCGTTTGTTGTTCGTTTTTAGGCATTTCCGTGACGAAAACGATGAAACTTGAGCATGCCCGGGTAAAAGGAGGTACATGACCCGAGTTCGAGCCTAAACAAGCGCATAGAAGACAAGAAACGGGAAAATGGGCATAGGAAGAGAATAGCACGGTCCACCGTGCGATTCTAAAGTCAGAAGGTTAGGACCGTGCGATTCTCACCGTGCGAAACGCATGTTTCGTGCGTTACTCCGGTTTTGCCATTTCACTTCGTTTTTCGACCGGTTTTCTATGTAACCTAATTAGAAGTATAAATACTCAAATTCTTATTTTTGCCTCTCAAGTTTTCATTACACAAGATTTTATTTTGAATTATTTTGGGGTTTTAGAGAGGCTTTGTAGTTTCTTGAAGATCTTCATCTTCCTTATTGTCCAAGATTCAAGCTTTTTATGATTATTATTATCTATTCTTCCTAATCTCTCCATCCTCTTTAAGTGGGTAATTTTTGCTTCTTCCTTTGCTTTAATTTTGTTAATTTCTCATTTTTGTTAGTTCATCTTAGTAGTTTACAATTGATTAGTTTTCTTTTGGGTTGTTCCTTCTTCCTCTTGTTCATGTTTGTGAGCCTTTTCATGTTAGACATAGAAACCCCAAATTAAAAATCCCCAATTTGACCAATTTTGTTATTTGTTTTTATTTTGTTAGTTCACCTTAGTTCATCTTCATCTTTGTTGTTTTGCTAGTTCTTCATTGTTGTAGTTTGTTTATTTCCCATTTTTATTTATTCCTCCAATTAGATTTTCCCAAAGTAGTCATTCTTGCATGATTAGTAGTAAAAATCAATTATTAAGAATGTTCATAGTTAAAGATTCCACCTTTACACTTAATTTTACTAATTTAGTCATGTTTAGTGAGTAGTCTTTTTCTAGGGGACGATTTGACCCCGACATGCCTAGATTGTGGGTTTGAATTCCGTATTTGGATTGTTTGGGATAAATGGGAATTGGGTAGTTTGGGGGATCGGGAATCGACTTGGCATTTGGTTGTGTTTGAACCCTTGACCCTTGTCCACCGACGGGAGTCGGTTAGGTCTAGGTAGTAAACCTCGTCTCTTGTCATGCCTTGCCCCGCCTAGTTGAACACGGGAGTGAGAACTTGGTAGGGTACCCAAATTATCGGTTTAGACTCTTCACCTTGGGAGAGGGGAGAGAAAGGACCGGGATTAGACGCGGACTTAATGAGCCGACTCACGAACCCGGGAGGGAGGTGATCGGTTTTAGCTTAGTTGGATTACGAACCCGGGAGGGAGGTAGCCAACCCCAAGAGGCGTTCCACTATTCCTATCATCCCTAGCAATCCGATGCTCGGTATTCCTTACCCACGATTATGACATGTTGGAGGTTAAGTCGAACCCTAGGCCTTTCTCTATTGAGTAACCGTCGTTTTTAGTTTTCGTTTGTTTCTTATTTAGTTTTCTATTTTCTTTTTGTAGTTGTAGATCGTCAATCCTACCTCTCTATCGACTTAGATAAACTATTAGAATTGAAACGACTAGGAATCACCACACTCCTTGTGGACCGACCCTTTCTAGTGCAACGATTATATCGTGCGCTTGCGAGGTAATTAAAACCCCAACACGTTTTTGGCGCCGTTGCCGGGGAGTGTTAGCGGTACTAGTAGTTTTATTTCTTAAGTTTAGACTAAGTCATTACTTGTTTTGCACACTTCAGTGTGCCCTTGCCCGTGTTCTAACTTCTACCTTTTAGTTTTTGTATTGCTTTGCATGAGTAGGCGGATCCTTGGGCTTTCACCAATCCACTTGTTGAACCCCGAGATCGAAGCTACGGCAAGGCGGTACAACGCCGAAAGAAGAAGACATCGAGTGCAACCGCCTTCACCTCCAATTACTTCCGAATCCGAAGAAGAGATTAGATCCGAAGACACAATTGAGTCCGACGAAGAGGTTAATTCTCCGAGACCCCCTTCTCCGCCTCCTCATATGGCTACTATAAGGGAAGAGTCGACACCCCAAGTGGTGTCACAATCGAGTATTACAAGGCCCGCGGTCGGAGCTAACAACTTTGAGATCAAGCCCGCTCTCATCCAATTCGTACAACAAAACCAATTCTCCGGATTACCCCTCGACAATCCCAATGAGCATATCAATGTGTTCCTAGAAGCATGCGACAACGTAAAAATCAACGGAGCGTCGGAGGAGGCCATTCGCCTAAGACTTTTCCCGTACTCGCTAACGGGAAGAGCCAAGGAGTGGTTGAGGTCCCAACCGGCCGGCTCCTTTGACACTTGGGATAAACTCTCTAAAGCTTTCCTCTTGAAATTCTTTCCGCCGGGTAAGACGGCAAAATACCGTAACGATATAACAAACTTTGTCCAAGAGGATCACGAGTCGCTCTACGAGGCATGGGAAAGGTTCAAAGAGTTATTGAGGCAATGCCCCCACCATGGTATAGCCCCCCACGTGGTCATCCTTACTTTCTACAATGGCGTTCGATCCGAATATCAATTAGGGTTGGACGCGGCGGCCGGTGGTGCCATTGACTTAGTTCACCATACCGCGGCCATGGAGTTTATTGAAAAGATGGCCTCCAACAATCATCATTGGGGTGGGGATAGAAGGAAGTTGAAGAAGCAAGACAATAGTGAGACTTTGAATGCTCTTAATGCAAAGATCGACAATTTGACAAAACAACTTTCTCAATTCAAGCAAGGGGGATCAAGTTCTTCTAAGGAGACAAATGAGTTCTCTTGTGAGTTATGTGGAATTCCAAGTCACGACGCCGCCGAGTGTTGTGTTGTTACTACAATGGAGCAAGCCAATGGCATATGGGAATCCAACCAAAGGCAAGCATTAAACAACAATAATCAATATCACCAAGGGCAAAGAGCGTTCCTATCTTATGGGAACAAGAACTTCCAAACTCCATTCAATCAACAAAAGGGAACTTTCAATCAAAACTTCCAAAGACCGAATCAAGGCTTTAATCAAGGGTTCAACTTCCAAGCACAAGATACATCGGGTTTTCAAGCAAGAAATTTCCAAGCAAGACCAACATTCAACACCACTCCCTTTCAAACCCCTCTCCAAAATCAATTTCAAGTTCCATTCCAAACTCCTACACCCTTCACTACTCCTATACCACAAGTCCCACAACAACAACAACAAGTTGTGCCACAACAAGCTCCACCACCAAAGTCCAATTTGGAGATACTTATGGAGCAAATGATGAGCACTCAAAATAGTTTCATTCAACGCCAAGACCAACGCCATGAGGAGACTACATCTTCTATTTCTCAATTGAAGAGTCAAGTCCAAAATGCCCAAAGAATCACCGATCATCAAATAAAACAACTCGCGAATCAAGTCAACGAGTTGACCGTGTCAAGTGGGACATTTCCGGGTGGCATTAAGGCAAATCCTAAGGGTAACGGCGAATTGAATGCCATTCAATTAAGGAATGGGCGGATATTGGATGAAGTTGTGGTTAACAAGAAGAGGAAGACTAATGTTGTGGATGAAGTGAGTGAGGAAGCAAATGGTGAAAAAGAGGGTTCAAATGAAGTGGTTGTTGACAAACCACCTATTGTTGAAGATCAAATTGTACAAGAAACCCCAAAGGCGACTAGAGAAGTCAAAGCATATGTGCCACCGATTCCATTTCCTCAAAGGTTAGCTAGGGCCAATGATAACTCGTGATTTTACTCGTTTTTGCCCCATATTTCTACTCTTATTCGATCAATTTTATAACCCGATTTGTTAGTAATTAGTCATTTTACGTTTAATTAGATTATTAGTCGAGTCTTGTATAATTAATGTCAAATTATGTTATTTCTCGGGATTTTGGTACTGCTCGAGTCATTTAATATTGTAGGTACCGGAAGGATCGAGTCGACTTATAGCCGAGACAAATCAAGACGGATCAAGACAAAAAGAGAACATGAGCCGGGTTATTATATCGGGCTTGAGACAGCCCACCAAAAGGAAGAAAAGAAAAAATAGGCTCTTACATAGAAAAGGAAGAAAAGTGGGCGTAGGGGTAGCAGTAGAAAGGGAGCAGGCAGAGTAGGAATTAGAGAAAAAGGTAGCAGCAGCAACAGTCACGCAGCAGCAGCAACTTCACCATCTTCTTTTCATTTCTTCTTCTTAATCTAAGTACTTTCTTTTTATTTGTTTTATATTTGTTTTAGTGTAATCTTTCTTCCTCAATTCAAGCTTTCTATTTGGTATAATTCTTATCTCTTTTCCTTTATTATCTTTATTTATGTTTAATCTTATGTTTATGTGATATATTTAGTTAGTAATTAGTTTAAAGTTATAATCTTTATTGTTAATTGTGTGTTGTAGTGTTATTTTATAATTGTCTTGTTTGTTTATATATAGTTTATGTTAGGATTAATTAAAGTTTCCTCCTTTTTATTTCTTCAGGCTTAGAGTAATTAGTATTAGTATTTTCATCAATATAATTATGTTTAGTGAGTAGTGTCCTTTCTAGGGAACGATTTGACCCCGACATGTCTATATTGTGGGTTTGAAATTTCGTATTTGGATTGTTTGGGATATACGGAGGAGGATAGTTTGGGGTTCGGGAATCGACTTGTCTTTAGGTTGTGTTTGAACCCTTGACCCTTGTCCACCGACGGGAGTCGGTTAGGTCTAGGTAGTAAAACTCGCCCCTTAACTTGCCTTGCCCCGCCTAGTTGAACACGGGAGTGAGAATTAGGTAGGGTACCCTAACTATCGGTCTAGACTCTTCACCTTGGGAGAGGGGAGAGAAAGGAACGGGATTAGACGCGTACTTAGTGACCTAGGACCTTGGATTGGGTACCACGGGAGTGGACTCACTCGATTGACCTAGGAATCCGATTCACGAGCCCGGGAGGGAAGTGATCGGATTTTACTTAGTTGGACTACGAACCCGGGAGGGAGGTGGTCGACCCTTAGAGGCGTTCCACTCATCCTAATATCCCTAGCAACCCATTATCGGTGTTCTTTGCTCATAATTATGATATGTCGGTGGTTAAGTCGGACCCTAGGCCTTTCTTTATTATTAGATCATCATTCTTGTTATTTGTTTGATTTTTAGTTTACTTTTGCATTTCTTAGTTAGCTTAATTAGTCTAATTCCACCCTTGATAATTGATTCGCGTAGCTAATTCATAATCTGAGACCGACCTAGTATTCATTCCCGATCTCTCTGTGGATTCGACCCGACTTACCCTTGCTATTTTAGTTTAGGTTAGTTGGTTTATTTGGTGGTTAGATTGGCGACAAAATCCGACTATCAAAATGGCGCCGTTGCCGGGGAGATCATTGGATTGATATTAGTTTTGTTTTAGATTTATTAGACTACGCTTGTTACTTGTTACTTGTGCTTGTTCCTATGACGATTTACCACATTCCACAACGTAAAGAGACATTGCATGATTATTGTGATAGACTTAAGAATTGCACTCTTGAATTCGATGTTGAGATGTGGGAATTTCGTCGTATGGTGTATGATGGTGTTCATGATAACATTAGAGGCATGATTGAAGAGAGTTGTCAAGGTAGGTTTACATCGATGCCATATTGTGAAAGATGGGACCTTCTTAATAAGTTGGTTAATGATTCTCGGCAATCGGAGAGCACTAGTTATAAGAATACTTATTTACCTCTCCATGTGGATGCTACCACTTTAGTTGATGACTTAGACTCTAAGTTGGATGATGAGCCTCTTGTTAACATGACCACTTTGCCTACCATTTGTGATTTGATTAGTTCTCCCTTCCTTAAGGGATGTGATGATTATGGTAGTGTTTATGTTGGGTCTTGTGTTCTTATTGATGATATCAAGCCTTCATTTGATGATAATCTTGAGGATAAGAGATGTGTTGGTAATGATATTATTAAAGAGACTCTTCTTGAGGTTTTTGAGATTTTTGATGAGCCATATGATGAGTGCATGGGTGTGTTTAATGATGCTTTTGATATGGAGAGGGATGAAAATTGTGTTCTTATGGAGATTCAAATCCCTTCCCCTAGTCTTAAGGATGCTTGCTTGCCTCACTTTATGGATGTTGATGATTTAGTGTATAATCCTTGCAATGAAGAGATTTCTTACTCTCTTGATAAGGTTGTCGATGATGTTGAGACTTGTGGTGAGAGTGTTGTAGAGATAGTTGAGAGCATAGGGGTATTTGAGGATAAATGGGATATGGAAATTGATTTCTTTGAGGAACCCATTTTTGAGATATTTCTTGAGGAAATTCATGAGTCTACCCCTTCCATTCTTGATGAATCTCTTATTCCTCTCACTTATTTTCCTCTTGACTTCCATGTCCCTTCTTATGAGTCCATTGTCTTTGAGGATGCATTTTCATTTCATCTTGATTGTTTTCCTCAAGACTTTCTAGCCCCCACTTACGAATCGATGTTTGAAGATGCTTGGAAGAATTCTTTCAATGACTTGATCATTGATTTGTTACATGGAAGTGGTGTGATTTGGGACAAGGAAGGAGGCGTTTGGAAGAGTAACATGATGGTTAAGGAGACTAATCATGTCTTCTATTTGGTTTATAGCCTACCTCTCATGAAAGAAATGAAAAGGCAAAGAAGAGATGTTAGGTATGTTGGTTACTATGATGAGTCTAGAACCACGAATGGCCTAGAATACCGATTATGGGATCCCGGTTAGAAGTTAAGCTTAATTGTAGGTTTGGCGGTTTCCTTAAACCGCGCTTCTTGGGAGGCACCCCAAGTTTCTTGTACATATTTATGTTTTTGTTTGTTTTTGTTTTTGCTTGTAGGTAGCTCTAGCAAGAAAGAAACCACATAGAGGCAAGATGGCTTAGAGACATGAAATCGATCAAGTGTGGGGAAGAATTATGCTCCAAAGGTATTCTCTTACCCTCCCTTCCCATTCCCTAATTTTGAACATTGAGGACAATGTTCGTTTCAAGTGTGGGGAGGTAGATTTTGGATTGACGATTTGTGGTCGCTTGAGGATTTGTGGTTGTTACTCTTGTTGGAGGTTACTTGGTGGTGTTATTTGTTGTAAATATGTGTTGTTGTGGGATGGTAGCTTGTGTTGATTGTTTTTAGTTTCTTATTTTGTGGTTTGTGTCGTTTTTGTGTTTTTCTTTTGAAAAAAAAAAAAAATTGAAAAAATGAAAATTTTCAAAAAGTTTTTTTTTTTTTTCGATTCACTTGTTTCCGTTGATAAAGTTATTTTTCTAATTTTCAACTTCTTTAAAGAGTATGGATATTCTATTACTAATTGGTTGTTATTAGTATTATATATTGATTGTCCTCCTACTATAAGTCGCTCGGGATGTGTCCTTCACTTGTTTCCACCTTCCACCCCCGTGTTGTGATTTTGGCTTTGTATATTTGTCTAGGTGACTATTTACCCAAGTGACGATCTATCATTTTTTTCGATCCATATCTCACAAAAATACTCCACAAAATAAGAGTTGATATTGAGTTTGCATTCATTTTCCAAAAAAAAAGAGCTCAAACATCAAATACGAGCAAACAAGGAAAAATCCTCAAAAATTCAAAAAGAAGAGAATAAGGGGGAGAAGAAAAGAAAAAAAAAAAAAATGAAAAAGAGAAAAAGAAAAAATGAAAAATGAAAAATGAAAAAAAGAAAGAAGAAAAGAAAGACGATTCCTCCCCCGAATATTTTTGTTTATCCTTATTTTCATTTTGGATCGTTTCTTTGTGTCATTTGGGTGATTAGGACGACCCTAACCTTTTGTTTATTCAAGGGGTCGAGACTTGTATACATTTGTCGATAACTTCATGGGAGACCTCCTTCCATCTCCGTCTCACATCCCGACATAGCATGGACCGAGGTCAAGAGATATGTAATAATAATTTTTGCAACCGATTTAGTAATTTTAACATTCATATTCTATATTTTAGTTGGATTTTAGAATCGTGACTTTTGATTTGGGAAACTTGTGACTCGTTTGTTTATATTTGCTTATTTTCATTTTTGTATATATTGTGTTTTTAATTTTCATGATTTTATTTACGGGTCGTAGTTGTTTTTTGAGCTTACTCGAGGACGAGTAAGAGTTAAGTGTGGGGAGTTTGATAACTCGTGATTTTACTCGTTTTTGCCCCATATTTCTACTCTTATTCGATCAATTTTATAACCCGATTTGTTAGTAATTAGTCATTTTACGTTTAATTAGATTATTAGTCGAGTCTTGTATAATTAATGTCAAATTATGTTATTTCTCGGGATTTTGGTACTGCTCGAGTCATTTAATATTGTAGGTACCGGAAGGATCGAGTCGACTTATAGCCGAGACAAATCAAGACGGATCAAGACAAAAAGAGAACACGAGCCGGGTTATTATATCGGGCTTGAGACAGCCCACCAAAAGGAAGAAAAGAAAAAATAGGCTCTTACATAGAAAAGGAAGAAAAGTGGGCGTAGGGGTAGCAGTAGAAAGGGAGCAGGCAGAGTAGGAATTAGAGAAAAAGGTAGCAGCAGCAACAGTCACGCAGCAGCAGCAACTTCACCATCTTCTTTTCATTTCTTCTTCTTAATCTAAGTACTTTCTTTTTATTTGTTTTATATTTGTTTTAGTGTAATCTTTCTTCCTCAATTCAAGCTTTCTATTTGGTATAATTCTTATCTCTTTTCCTTTATTATCTTTATTTATGTTTAATCTTATGTTTATGTGATATATTTAGTTAGTAATTAGTTTAAAGTTATAATCTTTATTGTTAATTGTGTGTTGTAGTGTTATTTTATAATTGTCTTGTTTGTTTATATATAGTTTATGTTAGGATTAATTAAAGTTTCCTCCTTTTTATTTCTTCAGGCTTAGAGTAATTAGTATTAGTATTTTCATCAATATAATTATGTTTAGTGAGTAGTGTCCTTTCTAGGGAACGATTTGACCCCGACATGTCTATATTGTGGGTTTGAAATTTCGTATTTGGATTGTTTGGGATATACGGAGGAGGATAGTTTGGGGTTCGGGAATCGACTTGTCTTTAGGTTGTGTTTGAACCCTTGACCCTTGTCCACCGACGGGAGTCGGTTAGGTCTAGGTAGTAAAACTCGCCCCTTAACTTGCCTTGCCCCGCCTAGTTGAACACGGGAGTGAGAATTAGGTAGGGTACCCTAACTATCGGTCTAGACTCTTCACCTTGGGAGAGGGGAGAGAAAGGAACGGGATTAGACGCGTACTTAGTGACCTAGGACCTTGGATTGGGTACCACGGGAGTGGACTCACTCGATTGACCTAGGAATCCGATTCACGAGCCCGGGAGGGAAGTGATCGGATTTTACTTAGTTGGACTACGAACCCGGGAGGGAGGTAGTCGACCCTTAGAGGCGTTCCACTCATCCTAATATCCCTAGCAACCCATTATCGGTGTTCTTTGCTCATAATTATGATATGTCGGTGGTTAAGTCGGACCCTAGGCCTTTCTTTATTATTAGATCATCATTCTTGTTATTTGTTTGATTTTTAGTTTACTTTTGCATTTCTTAGTTAGCTTAATTAGTCTAATTCCACCCTTGATAATTGATTCGCGTAGCTAATTCATAATCTGAGACCGACCTAGTATTCATTCCCGATCTCTCTGTGGATTCGACCCGACTTACCCTTGCTATTTTAGTTTAGGTTAGTTGGTTTATTTGGTGGTTAGATTGGCGACAAAATCCGACTATCAGCCAAGCTTGAGCAAAAGTATGGGAAGTTCTTGGAGATGATGAAGAGTATGCATATCACACTTCCTTTCCTTGAGGTCATTAGAGACATCCCCTCCTATGGCAAGTTCTTGAAGGATGTCATTTCTAAGAAGGCATATGGTGAGCAATTATCGGTGAGCCTCTCAAAGGAGTGTAGTGCCGTTCTCTTGAACAAATTGCCACAAAAATTGGAAGACCCCGGGAGCTTTACTATTCCATGCTCGATTGGCTCTATCAATATTGAGAAGGCATTTTGTGATCTCGGGGCAAGTGTAAGTCTTATGCCCCTTTCCATCTTTAACAAGCTTGAAGGCTTTGAGCTAGCTCCCACGAGAGTGTCCCTTCAATTAGCGGATCGTTCCGTTAAATATCCGATGGGGGTAGCCGAAGATGTACCGATCAAAGTCGGGAACTTAATCATCCCGTGTGACTTTTACATCATGGACATTCCCGAAGACACCAAGATTCCCATTATACTTGGTCGTCCATGCCTAGCCACCGGGGGAGCTCTTATTGATGTCAAGAATGGTAAGCTCTCACTTCAAGTCGGGGATGACAAGATGGAATTTTCACTTGAGAAAGCCATGAAAGAGCCTTCAAATGTTGGATCATGCTACCAAGTACAAATGCTTGAAGAGTCTACCATCGAGCAAGATGATCATTATGCCCTTGAGGAGTCCATTGTCGGGAATTCGGAAATGGATGCGATGGAATATACTCTAGCTATGGACTCAATCTTGAAGCAATGCACCACAAGATCACTAGAAAGTTTGACCGAGGAAGGGTTATATGAGGAGAGATCTACGCCTCCTCAAGTGGAGTTGAAACCTCTTCCTTCATCTCTTAAATATGCTTTCTTAGGTCCTAATGAGTCATACCCGGTTATTGTCAATAGTGCACTTAATGACCATCAAGTACATGACTTGTTGGAAGTCTTGAGGAAATATAGAGAAGTCATTGGGTACACTATTGATGATATTCGTGGTATTAGTCCCGCCTTATGCTCTCATCGTATACTCTTGGAGGATGAGAGCACCTCATCCATTGAGCGTCAAAGACGTCTCAATCCGGCCATGGCCGAGGTGGTGAGGAAGGAGGTGCTAAAACTCCTTGATGCTAATATCATTTATCCAATCTCGGATAGTAAGTGGGTGAGTCCCGTTCATGTCGTCCCTAAGAAAGGTGGGACGACGGTTGTCAAGAATGATAAAGGAGAATTAGTGTCTACTAGGCCAATTACCGGGTGGCGCATGGTTATAGATTACCGTCAACTCAACAAAGCCACCCGGAAAGACCATTTCCCCCTCCCCTTTATAGACCAAATGTTGGAACGCTTGGCCAAACATTCTTACTTTTGTTATTTGGATGGATTTTCGGGATTTTTCCAAATCCCGATCCATCCCGATGATCAAGAGAAGACTACTTTCACTTGCACTTACGGGGTATACGCCTACCGTCGTATGCCCTTTGGGTTATGTAATGCACCGAGCACGTTCCAACGTTGCATGATGTCTATTTTTTCCGATTTTGTGGAAAAGACCCTTGAAGTATTTATGGATGATTTCTCCGTTGTAGGGTTTTCTTTTGAAAATTGTTTGGAAAACCTTGATAAGATCCTACAACGGTGTAAGGAAACCGGGCTTACACTAAATTGGGAAAAATGTCACTTTATGGTGACGGAGGGGATAGTCTTAGGCCATGTAGTGTCTAATAGGGGAATAGAAGTTGATAGGGCGAAGGTCGAGGCTATTGAAAAGTTGCCTCCACCTAGTAACGTTAAGGGGATTCGTAGCTTTCTTGGTCATGCGGGGTTTTACCGCCGCTTCATTAAAGATTTTTCCAAGATAGCTAGACCCTTAACGGAACTCCTCGCCAAAGATGCCCCTTTTATCATGACTAATGCTTGTCTCGATGCTTTTGATAGGTTGAAGAATGCTCTCATTTCGGCCCCTATAATCCAACCACCGGATTGGAGTCTCCCTTTCGAGCTCATGTGCGATGCAAGCGATTTTGCCATTGGAGCGGTTTTGGGACAAAGGAAAGAAGGAAAACTCCATGTTATACATTATGCGAGCAAAACATTAGACTCCGCACAAGCAAACTACACCACTACCGAGAAGAAGCTTCTAGCGGTGGTGTACTCCATGGAGAAATTCCGGTCTTATCTTGTAGGATCGAAGGTTATTGTCCACACCGACCATTCGGCTCTAAAGTATCTCATGGCCAAGAAAGATTCCAAGGCTCGTTTACTCCGTTGGGTTTTACTCCTCCAAGAGTTCGATATTGAAGTCCGGGACAAGAAGGGAACGGAAAATGTGGTCGCCGACCATTTATCTCGTCTAGTGCTTGATGATCATGATCCGGAAGTTCCTATAGACGACTCTCTTCGAGATGATCATCTATTAGCCCTATCAATGGTAGAAGCCCCATGGTATGCCGATTTTGTGAATTATATTGTGTCGGGGATCGTGCCTCAAGACTATGACTCCCACAAAAAGAAGAAGTTCTTCCATGATGTTAAGCAATTTCATTGGGACGATCCAAACCTATACAAATCATGTGCCGACGGTTTATTCCGAAGATGTGTACCCTATGATGAAACCAAGTCCATTATAATGCATTGTCATGACATGCCTTGTGGCGGCCATGCAAGCTCGATGAAGACATCCGCTAAGATACTACAATGCGGATTTTATTGGCCCACCATTTACCATGACGTAGCCGCCTACGTCAAGAGTTGTGACAAATGTCAAAGGAGCGGGAACATATCAAGGCGCCATGAGATGCCACTACAATATATGCTCGAGGTCGAGATTTTCGATGTATGGGGGATAGATTATCAAGGTCCTTTCCCCTCCTCTTGTGGGAACGAGTATATCCTAGTAGCGGTGGACTATGTGAGTAAGTGGGTTGAGGCAATCCCCACTAAAACTTGTGATGCGAAATCCGTGATGAAACTCTTGACCAAGATTATATTCCCTAGGTTTGGAGTCCCGAGGGTCTTGATTAGTGATCGGGGTACTCACTTCCTTGAGAGAACCTTGGCCACCATGCTCAAGAAATATGGGATTCAACACAAGAAGAGTCTTGCATATCATCCGCAAACAAATGGACAAGCGGAAATTTCCAATCGTGAAATCAAAGCGATTCTTGAGAAAACGGTCAACCGGTCGAGGAAGGATTGGGCATTGAAAATTGATGAAGCTCTATGGGCGTATCGCACGGCCTTCAAGACCCCCATCGGAACTTCCCCATTCCGTCTCATATACGGGAAAGCTTGTCATCTTCCCGTTGAAATGGAACACAAGGCATATTGGGCGATAAAGCATCTCAACTTGGATGTGAAGAAAGCGGGTGAAAAGAGACTACTCGACCTAAATGAGCTTGATGAATTCCGTCTACATGCATATGAAAATGCAAAGATCTACAAGGAGAAGACTAAAAAGTTCCATGACAAGAACTTGGTACGGAGAGAATTCAAGGAAGGCGAGTTAGTTCTCCTCTTCAATTCAAGATTGAAGTTATTCCCGGGGAAGCTCAAGTCAAGATGGTCGGGACCGTTCAAGGTTGTAAGGGTATTCCCATATGGCTCGGTGGAGATCAAAGGGAATGAAGAAACATTCAAGGTTAATGGTAGCCGACTCAAGCACTATTTTGTCGGCCAACCAATTCAAAGGGAAATTGCTTCACTCAAGATAAAGTAATCTCATTCATTAAGGATATCATTATTGTATATTCTCATCTACTTCATTCGGTCGAGCCAACGACCTTAAACAAAGGCGCTTCGAGGGAGGCAACCCCGATACTTGACACTTTTCTACCTTTTCTTCTTATTGGATTTTCTTGGAGGAGCACTTTTGTGACGATTTATATCGTTTTTGGAGCTTTATTAAGGGTTTGGAGCATATTGGGTTCGATTTGGGGAGCTTAGAAAAAAAAATTTGGGAAAATGGGGGTAGCAAGGGTAACGCACGGTCGACCGTGCGATTCTCAGATCAGAAGGTTGGCACCGTGCGCAACCGATCGTGCGAAACCCATGTTGCCGTGCGCAAAAAAAAAAAAAAAAAAAAAAAAAAAAAAAAAAAATTAATACTAATACCCGACCCCCCCCCCCCCCTTATTCCCTCCTACCACACTATTATTACTATTATTATTATTATTATTATTACTAATCCTTCACATCTTCATCTTCCCCAACATCCATCTTCATATCTCCATTAAACCTTCATCCACCTTCAACCTATTTTTCCCATATAATCCTCAAAACAAACCCAAATCACCTAATTTTTGCACCATTCTCTCCCTTACTACTCCTTCTTCACTCTACACTACACAAATCCACCATAAATAACAAAGTTCATCATCACAAAAAATTCCTAGATCTAATTTTTAGCCTTTTTACTCTCCTTCAAATTGACTCATCTTTTGAAGGACGGGTATTTGAAGCGCCGCGGTTCTTTTGAGATTACTTTGAGGCGATTCCGGGCTGAAAAAATTTTTCCGGGTGGGTGACGGTTTTGATCCGAGTCGGAGACAACTTCTACAGCATACCTCGTTGGTCCACATCTACTCATGGCACCAAAAAGACCAATAATAGGTACGGAAGCATCTTCCTCCTCCGAACCCGCTCTTACAAAGCAAAGGGTAAGCTTATTTAAATACAAGTCTGATAATGTAGGCTTTAATTTAGAAAAACAGCGTGCTAAGTATAAACAACTTATGAAAGCGGGATTTAAACCGACTCGGTTTTTTCACCGAGAGACTACGATAGCAACGGGCATAGATGATGATCTAGATGTCCTAATAGAGCGGTTTAATTGCCCGATTGCTTTCATGCATGCCTATAGTTTTAAGTCATTGACTTGTGAATTTCTTGCAACCCTCACCACCAACACCTCGGGCCACAACCCATCCATCTCATTCCAATTACTAGGTAATGAATTTACCTTGAGCTTAGAAAGGTTGGCCCGAATCCTCGGTATAAATTTCATTCACCAAGCTAAGGAAAAAGCCTCTAAAAAGGCGGAGGTAGTCAAGGAGAGAGCGGAGTTTTGGAGGGAAATTGCTAGGACCAATGAACCGTATGAGGCTAGGACAACCGCTCTTAGTGAGATACGCAACCCCGCCCTCCGTTATGTTTTGCGCCTATTTTCGGAAATCCTTATCGGTTCTTATGAAACCCAACACCGGGTGAGCGCGGTAGCACTTCAATCACTCATGGAAGTGTTATATAACCGGCCTCTAACAATCGACTTCACCAAGGCCGTGGTCGCACACCTTCATTCGATGACTGTGGTCACACCTAAAGTAATAGTGGGTGGGGGTCTAGTGACATTGATTGCCCAAGGGTTGGGAATGATTACAGAACCGGAACCTAGAGCCTCCGGCGGTACCTACATTGACACCGACTACCTTGAAAACTCAATTTGTATCACCACAATGGATGGAGTCGCCCAACTCCTATTTTACATAACCTCCCTTCGCTCCATGATACTACCGGACAAGCCCCATGTTACGATCTCAAACCGGGAAAATTGGGGTATGCCTTTGAGAATGAATGAATTTGTCCGTAAGGACATCTACTCCCCTTGGGAATACGCCAATTATGGCCATGACCCTTCCCGCATCGTGTATGAGGACGAGTTTGAGGATGAGAATGAGGAAGAGGAACAAGGTCGTCCTCTTGATCCTCCCCGCTCATCTATGCACCAACCCGGTCCCTCTTCTTTCAACACCGGTCCACAATTTGGGTATGGGCAAGGTTCACAATTTGGACATGGGCATGGTCAACAACCACCATTTGGGTACGGACAAGGATTTCCCCAACCGAGCTACACACCTTGGGATATGTCCGCTATTACTACCCAAATCAACACACTCTCGGACCTTGTGACCTCTAACCACGAGGAGAATCGTCGGTCCATCGAGGAAATCCGAACATTATCCCAACAACAACACGAAGAAGCGATGGGATCTATCCACCGAATTGAAAACTCGGTAAATTCTTTCTTTGATAGTTTCTACTCTCGTTTCCCCCCTCCCCATTGAACTTCATGATTTCATTTAAGTGTGGGGAGGTAGTTTTCGGTTGTGTTGGTGATCGTTGAGGAGTTGAGTGGTTGTGTTGTATGGTGAGGAGTGGAGTATATAGGTGGGGTGAGTTTTGGAGGGTGAGTTTGGTGATTGTTGGATGCGAGTTTATACTTGAGGATTCGTGGAACTTTGAGTGGAAATTTTTGATTTGGTGAAACTTTTGTGATGGCTAGTTTTGATGAAGTTATTCTTGGTGTATTTGCTAGTGTTGAGTGATGAATGATGAGAGTACGATTATTGCTCCCGGAAATTCGGTGATGTGATTACACCGGATTTCCATTTTCGAAAAATCCAAAATTATTGCTCCCGGATTTTCGGTGACTTGATTACACCGAAAATCCATTGAAAAATCCAAATGTTTTGCTCCCGGTGCTTTAGTGACTTGATTACACTAAAGCACCACTTGAAAATCCAAAAAAAAAAAATTATTTATTTTATTTTCTTTCATTTTTTTTTATTAGATTTTCTTAGTTTCTTTTAATCTTTCCTTAGTTTTTTTTTAATTCCTAGTTTTTTTTACTTCCTTTCTTCTTTCCATCTTGAGTTTTGCATTGGGGACAATGCAAAGTTCAAGTGTGGGGAGGAGTCTTGTGTGTCTAGTTTGATTTAGTGTAACTTGTGTACATATATTTGTTTTTGTGTTGTTTCCTCTTTTTCCCTTGTGTAGGTAAACAACCCGTCGGACGCCAAAAATCAAAATCCGAGGTAGATGGATGAAGACCGTCCCGGTATACTCTTTCCACCTTATTCCTTTTTTTCCTTGCATTTGTTGAAGGAGGATGGGATTTTGATTGTATTGGAGGTTCTTGGATGAACATTTGGGTTGTTGGTTGCTTGCTTGCTTGTGGAAATTGATTCATTTGTGTTTTGTTTTATTTGTTTTCTTTATTTTTGTGTGATTAGTGTTTAGTCTAGTGTGTCTTAGAGTAGTGTAAAACTTTTCGAAAACCTAGTCTTGAAGCTTATTTTTGGAGCTTACATTCTCTTATTAGTTTTACTTACCTTGATGTAGGACTTGAATCTAGTAGAATAGCTTTAAAATACTAGGTTTATCGACATTCTAGCTTAGGTCCACCCTCCCTACCAAATAGATTACTCGGGGTTTGCATTTGACCATTTTGATCCCCCGTGGTGTGAAAACTCCTTGGTTACCGTGTCTCGTGTTCCTAGGTGACCTTTACTCTTATGACCATTTTTTATAATCCAAGTTTACCTATCAAATACCACAAACACCTTCCACATTAATTTTTGCCTTTTGTTTTTGGTGATTCTATTACGTGATGCTTCCCCCACTTCAAAATCGAAAAAAAAAAAAAAAAAATCGAAAAAAATCGAAAAAAGAAAGAAAAGAAGAAGAAGAAAGAAATCAAGGGGAAAAAAAAAAAAAAAAAAACTATGAAAATCGAAAAAAAGATCACCACACATCAAAATAAATAAATTTTCCGTTGATTTGGGGAGCCATCGTGAAGGGCCTACCGAGGGACCGAGTTCCTGAGGAAGGAAGATAGCGGTGGTAAACCGGTCATTGGAATTATCACTTTTCTATTCCTTTTTTTTTTACTTGGATTATTTGGTCATATTGAGTTTTGGGACGATCCTTCTCTTTATTTCATAAAGAGGTCGAGGCACACTTACCTACAGTGTTTTATAACATCACGGTTCTACCTTTCCACGCCATCTTACGCCCTCTTGTAATTTATTTGGAAGGTTGGGAGAAAATTTGCTAGATTATCGATGTTCATAGTAATTTATAGCTATAGTATTAGATTTTTGTCCATGTCTTGTAGGTTAACTAGTTTGAGAATGTTAGTTTTCATAATAGGTGGATGATTAGTGTTTTTCCCGCCGTCTTGATGAGGGTGACGGTGTTTTCATTTTGTGATGCAAACATGTCTTGTATTTGTGGGCTTAATCGATTGTTTGTGTCAATAGTTTTGTGCAAGACCCAACTTGCCTCGCAACGGGATACCTATCCTCATGGTATGTCGTTGTGAGTTGAAAGGGCGTTGAGTGCGCTAATACTCATGCGGTTAGTAATAGTTTAGTGAGTGGTCGAGGGATGCTTATATTGTGCATTCACTCTTTGCAGTCTAGGTGCTTGTCTTTGCCTTTGTCGCGCTTACTCGAGGACGAGTAAATGTCTAGTGTGGGGAGGTTGATAACTCCGTTATTGACCGCTTTTCTACACCCGTTTGACGTTTATTTAGCCTCGATTAATCGTATTTTCTTTGGCATTCCGGCTCATTTCGCCTATATTTTGTATTACACGGGTTTTTGCGTTTGTTGTTCGTTTTTAGGCATTTCCGTGACGAAAACGATGAAACTTGAGCATGCCCGGGTAAAAGGAGGTACATGACCCGAGTTCGAGCCTAAACAAGCGCATAGAAGACAAGAAACGGGAAAATGGGCATAGGAAGAGAATAGCACGGTCCACCGTGCGATTCTAAAGTCAGAAGGTTAGGACCGTGCGATTCTCACCGTGCGAAACGCATGTTTCGTGCGTTACTCCGGTTTTGCCATTTCACTTCGTTTTTCGACCGGTTTTCTATGTAACCTAATTAGAAGTATAAATACTCAAATTCTTATTTTTGCCTCTCAAGTTTTCATTACACAAGATTTTATTTTGAATTATTTTGGGGTTTTAGAGAGGCTTTGTAGTTTCTTGAAGATCTTCATCTTCCTTATTGTCCAAGATTCAAGCTTTTTATGATTATTATTATCTATTCTTCCTAATCTCTCCATCCTCTTTAAGTGGGTAATTTTTGCTTCTTCCTTTGCTTTAATTTTGTTAATTTCTCATTTTTGTTAGTTCATCTTAGTAGTTTACAATTGATTAGTTTTCTTTTGGGTTGTTCCTTCTTCCTCTTGTTCATGTTTGTGAGCCTTTTCATGTTAGACATAGAAACCCCAAATTAAAAATCCCCAATTTGACCAATTTTGTTATTTGTTTTTATTTTGTTAGTTCACCTTAGTTCATCTTCATCTTTGTTGTTTTGCTAGTTCTTCATTGTTGTAGTTTGTTTATTTCCCATTTTTATTTGTTCCTCCAATTAGATTTTCCCAAAGTAGTCATTCTTGCATGATTAGTAGTAAAAATCAATTATTAAGAATGTTCATAGTTAAAGATTCCACCTTTACACTTAATTTTACTAATTTAGTCATGTTTAGTGAGTAGTCTTTTTCTAGGGGACGATTTGACCCCGACATGCCTAGATTGTGGGTTTGAATTCCGTATTTGGATTGTTTGGGATAAATGGGAATTGGGTAGTTTGGGGGATCGGGAATCGACTTGGCATTTGGTTGTGTTTGAACCCTTGACCCTTGTCCACCGACGGGAGTCGGTTAGGTCTAGGTAGTAAACCTCGTCTCTTGTCATGCCTTGCCCCGCCTAGTTGAACACGGGAGTGAGAACTTGGTAGGGTACCCAAATTATCGGTTTAGACTCTTCACCTTGGGAGAGGGGAGAGAAAGGACCGGGATTAGACGCGGACTTAATGAGCCGACTCACGAACCCGGGAGGGAGGTGATCGGTTTTAGCTTAGTTGGATTACGAACCCGGGAGGGAGGTAGCCAACCCCAAGAGGCGTTCCACTATTCCTATCATCCCTAGCAATCCGATGCTCGGTATTCCTTACCCACGATTATGACATGTTGGAGGTTAAGTCGAACCCTAGGCCTTTCTCTATTGAGTAACCGTCGTTTTTAGTTTTCGTTTGTTTCTTATTTAGTTTTCTATTTTCTTTTTGTAGTTGTAGATCGTCAATCCTACCTCTCTATCGACTTAGATAAACTATTAGAATTGAAACGATTAGGAATCACCACACTCCTTGTGGACCGACCCTTTCTAGTGCAACGATTATATCGTGCGCTTGCGAGGTAATTAAAACCCCAACATCCCTCTATAGCGAACTCTCTTGTCTTGTGAGTGGACTCTTCCCGTCTCGGGTGTGGCCCAGGTCTGTTATGTAATTTCATACGTTTGTTTCTTTCTTTCTTTCTCTTTAGAAAACTTTGAAACAGTGGACATTGGAGAATGCTTTAATTTAACTAGGAGTGGTGTGTGATTCCCGTGGTATTAGTGTCTCTCAAGGCTTAAACCATCGCATTCTAAGTCCTTATCATCTTTTAATTTATAAGTAGCCACCATATCTTTCACGAGGTGGTCGGAAAGTCTATATGATTTTTAACCAAGCTCCAATTGGTGAGCAAAAAGACCACCTTAGCTAGTTAAGTAGTTATCGTCTTAGCTCCCATGCATATACTAAATCAAAAATATCGGCCTTTCTTTTGGGGTGTCCTTATCAACACAGATTATGTCATTTTGTTAAGATTCACCCTAATTATGCATGGTTTATAATGTTTTCAATTAGGTATTGATTGATACGTCTCTTTGATTTTACGGACTGATTTTACGCATTCTTTCTGTTTTTTCGGTTGATGAGATTTATCGATCTAAACCGATGGAATAAAAGTATATGCTAAGGATAATATATCATTTAGTGAAGTCGATAAGATTAAGTATATTGAGGTAACTCCACTTGTTATTATGGATTTCCCATCAAAGGTTGTGAACATCTTGGGTACGAAGGAAAATCTCAAATTAAAGATGAGAAACTAAATTATCGAAAATGGTACTTGGATTTCTCAGAGTGATCATGAGATTCATTTTTTTGAAGCGTAGATGATTATGTTATAGATCACAATCAAATATTCGATCTCATGTTAGGAATAACCGAATAAGAGAGTTTTTAGAACTTGACCTACTAGGCTACTAACTCTTATTCTCACGATCATATGAACCCTAATGAACCACTTGAGTTAAAAAATACATAGACTTAAGTGGGTCATTAATTTGTACGGTATAAAACAAGGTAAGCCGTTCGGTTTATGAAGTGGACATTCCTTGTTTCTTGTGGGCGTGGCAAGTAATGTGGTATCAGAGCCCAAGAATGTTTGGCATGGGCTTGCAAATGTTTAGTTCAATTGGGGTGTGTCTACCGCAACAGGCTAATAGAACAAGTGCAAGAGATCGGTCCACAAATAAGTGAGGTTTCATCCTAAAATTAATTGGTGATAAGAGGAGTAGGCAAGTAGCTCACTAGTTTATAAACTAGTCTCTTTAATCTAATTCTACTGATATGAGACAATTCTCGTCACATATGAGAAGAGACCTCAACAAGGTGTCATCATTAGGTCGGGTTGGACCAAAAATATTTCTACATATTTTATTATCAAGCAGGGTAACAATTATCATCACTTTATATTATCAGGAAAAAAATATATCCCGGTGGGATTAGATAATCGTCCCCAAAGAACCAAGTCCAAGTCTTAAGTCATCCTTGGAGCAGGTCACTTTGAGAGCAAATTCATTGAGATCTCGATGGTAAATCAAGATGATTCAAATTAGAGGTGAAAGTATTTCTCGTGAGCTTTCTATCGGCATATCATAAGTCGATTTTCATCAAGAAACGAGGACGAAAAATTGATTCAAAGATGAAGGGGGGAATTGTCTGCCCAAGTCCCATATATACTTAAAAACTGAATTTTCCGTTTTTTTTTTTCCCATTGATTGTATTTTCTACAAAAGGTAATGTACAAAAGAGACCAGAAAAGGATTATTTACAAAGAGAATTGTAATATTCCTTATTTTACATACGATAATACGACTTACGAGTAATAAACAAAAGAAAGGATCACAAAATTGAACACTTATAGTCTAGTACTCCGTAGTATATAAATTTGCACAAAGTAACTTAATTACACATATGTAATTAATTAACCAATCCAAAATGATGACAAAACTTATTAATTAAACCTCGGTAATAATCTTTTACTGTTTCTGAAGTTGATCATAAAACTTCTTAATAAACTCCTCAGCAGCCTCATCAACATGATAATTACTACACATTTCTCCCTCTTCACAATTTTGTAACAAGTACGGCGAGTCCGTTACCCTAAGTTGCCTCACCATAGGACTCCTCCCGTACCCGAACCCAGGCAAAACCGGTGAGCAACTGAATAGCGAACCCTCCACGTCCTCGTTCCGAGCATTACCCACATTAGTCACCAACATCATGTCCAAAACCCTATTGACCGCGTAAAGTTCACGCTCGGCCTCCTCGTCGTAATACATCATGTTATGTGCATGGGTTTTGTTGTGGTGGCATGGGGTGGTGCTACAACTAAACTCGTACGCAGCGTCGCGGTGGTGGGTTTTGTGGTGGGTGAGTTTTGGACGTTTAGTGGCTAAGTATTTGAGTTCTAATAGGAGGAGTTTTCTTTTGCTAATGTTTTTTCTAAGCAAGAAGTAGGCCACTTTGACAATGTGCCATGCTTTCTTGGCTATCACTTGTACATTTTGCTCCATTTTTCTTGGGGTTTGGTAGAGAGACAAAAGAAAGTGTTGAAATTTAGGTCGTTTTTGGTTGTGGTGAGATGGAAGATTGGAGGGAAAGACACTTATATAGGGGAATTTCATCAACGCTATTTTTTAATTGAAAAAACCTATTTCAAGTTATACCTTACTCCACTATATAACGCATAAAAAAAAAAAAAAAAAAAAAACTTATTGGACAGCTCATAACAATAAAGACAAGATTCGAAATAAAAAATAAAAACCGCAATTCAAAATTAACGAGGTTCACGTACCAATACCGGATTACATCTTCGTACTATAGTCGCAACAGAAATTTTATCGATATCTTACTAGGATAATTTTATGAGAATTAAGGGTATACGATATGATTTACATTGATTTCACCTTTTTATAGCTAATCTCCGCAATTAGGTTATGAATACATGTAACTTCTCACATTCATGTTATCTGGTTAAGAAAAGTTTCTTTACGTTACACATTAATTTTTGTTAAGAAACATACATACAAATACAATGGATGGATTAAACTTCAACGGTAAGTATTCTCCCTCCATTATCTTTTAATTATCCGTGTCACTTTTCGAGATAATCATTTCTCTTTATAATATCTCTCAAAATATATAACCAAAATATATTTCGAAATGTATACTCATATTAAAACTCTCTTCGTAAAGAATTTTATTTTGTAATTTTTATAATTTTCACATTTTTCAGTCAACCGGGTTCACCTCATAAAACGAAAACGTCAATTATTTAAATATAGAATTAAGTTTATAGTAGCATAGAATTGAGTATATTCATTGTATGTTCTTTAAATTCAGTGACCATTTACGTGATGAATATATGGAACCTTAATTATCATGTCTTTCTATTTAAGAAAAGAGTTACGGAATATTATATGACGAGTATTATTAATTTTCTTAAATTTGAAAGAAATACTTTATAATGCCCATCTATTTTGAAATATGTTGAAATGTGAGAACAATAATTATACATAAAAGTAACAAAGTTAAGGATATGACATTCAAAATTATTATTTTTGAGCGTTATTGGATGTTGGAAGCTAAATAAATGTAGTTTATTATAAGGTGGTTGGTAGGGCACGAAATATATAAAAATAATTAACGTTTTAAGGTGTTATTGATTTTTTTTATGATGATAATTTAATTAAATAATGTTTGAGAGCAATAATTGGTAAAAGAAAGAGGGTTTTGGTGGACTTTAAACTTAAAGTATTTGTTGTAGTGACTACGTGTCCAAGATTGTGATGAGCTATTGAAAGATTTAGATTAGAACGTTCTTTACGTGTGAATTTTTGTGAATTTTATAGTCTTGATTACGGAGTACTTGATTATAAGTGTATAATTAAGATAGCTAATCATGGCCCTAATTGATTGCTCATTCCCACAGTATTTGGTAGATATAAATATCTATGTACCATACTCCGTATAGAATAGAGGCGGTCACAGACGGGTTTGGTATCATATTCTAATGTAATATCTACGTACCACATATACTCCCTATAAATCGACTCAATTGTTCATTTTAGTTATGCAGAACTTACATTGACTCGCGACACAGGAGTCATTTATATGGACTAGTATGGAGTTAATTTCCTCTCCATTACTCCCTTTTCTCCATTACTTTTCATTACTTTTGAGTGGTTTAGATTTGTTTCAAAACGATCCAACGGTGATCGGTTTTATTTGATGAGGTGGAGTATGATTAATGATATTATATTGTTGTATTAGAGATAAGGGAAGGTAATAGAGAGAAAAAGTAATGGAGAGGATCCATTTCCTATTCACACATCATAATTCATAACACAGGGTATAGATGTGTCATATGTTGCATGCATATTCCACCTTAAGTATATCATTACTCCCAATTAAAAGACGTTAATAAAAATTACTTATTGACTAGACTAAATAAGTACATTGATTAATTTTAAAAATACTTTGTATAGTGATGAATAGTAATTCCAACTCAGATTCAGTAAATTCACTTTCTAGGTGGTTCAATAAGTTAATTTGAATAGATAATTTTTTTATTAAAAAAACAAAGATGCCACTGATTTCCAGTCATCTCCACTAGGTAGGTAGTTGATCACTAGATTTGGTATTAAAACCAAATTACAAATAAAAAGACTAGTTTCCTAGATTCATACTAGTATTTGATTCCCTCTTATCCATCCTCAAACAATAATCATTCATCCTGCTGCATCTACTTCACTCTTAAGTCTTAAGCATTTCCTAATCCACAACCAAAAAAAAACAACTATTCAAAATCCACAAACAAAAAGGTCTCCAGGCTTTATATATGCACAAACTGTACTGTGTTATATAAAGAAGATAATCCATTAATCCTACTACTACAATTATTATTACGATTTGTGTTTATTATTGAACTCAATGGATAAGTCTACCTTTATTTTTCTGAATTATTCTTCTTCTTCTTCTTTTTTGCAGCTGGTACAGGCTTAGTACACTAATTATAATTCAGAAATTTAAAATTTAATATATCCAAATCTAATGTGGTTTATCCACTACTAATCCTAATCCTAGTGGGCAACGAGAATTATCAATTATGGATTCCACTTCGTAATGTTATAACCTGGAGTATAATAATAACAATAGGGCCGGCCCACTCTAAGCTTTCTTCCGACACAAAACAAATGTAATTAGGTGCTGCCTATGTCTCATTTGATTAGGTCTTCGGAGAAACGGTCTCTCATTAATTTTACTGAGAGACTAAGTACAAATGGAAGTAACAGTGATACCAAACCTAATAGAAGCATGTACGATTAACATAAAAGAGTATACAAATATAAAGAGGATACGCTTGAAAACAAAGTTGTCAGTTAAGGGTACGAATATGACATCGAGTGGTACTGAAGAGTGGTCTCCCAATAAGTTATTGAGAGACCGTCTCTTCGAAGATTTTGTGATCTCATTTTACTTACTTTAATCTACTCTAATTAATTAATTAATTAATTAATTACCTTGTTCATTTTCTAAATTTACTTATTTCTCATCAACTTGTGACTACTTCATTTGACGTCCAAATTATCAAATTGGTGACGATAAAATGAGAGACAATATAGTAATTATCGTGTAAAACTGTTGTGGAGATCATAATGTGCGAAACTGCTGATGTCAATATTAGCTTAGTGGTGTGAAGTACTCCTTGTGAATTGGGTTCAGATCGACGTTGTGAATATCATAATGACCCTTATGATTTGTTAATTTGACATGATTTTTGATAACTTGACGGTGAGGTTATTATTATTATAGTCAACGTAAATTTCATAATTGATCAGCCAACGAAATATGGAATTAAGAATGCATGGATGGGTAATTAATAAAGCTGTTTCACCGCAAGATCAGGTTGTCAGTGTGGAAAATTACATGAAAAAACAAATTGTCCGAAATATAAAATGGAATGAATTAACGTATACAAATTACAAAGTAGTAGAAGCTAGCTAGCTCATGTATAAACTGGAGAGAAGAAGCAACAATGACAGTTGGTGGGGGTTATTGCTTCATTCCCTTGAAATTCTAACCGTAGATCAAGCACACATACTCTTACAGTCTTACCTCTTTCGCTATCAATTGCCAATCATCAAAGGGGAAAAAGTATCAAGTATTATTTGCATCTCAATCAATTGATAATTATTAGGCTTCATTCCACGTTTTCCATCAATTATCATTCTAGTGATTTAAGAGTTTGACTTGTAACTTTTTTTTATAATTAGAGGACAATCTGAATAATCGCAGTATTGATAATTGTGGTTCATTAAGTCAGGTAGATACGGTAGTATAAAATAATCAAATTCATTTTGACTTGACCTAAACAAACACGGACTTGGTATCGAGATTGATTTAATCTAAATAAAGCAACTTTGAGTAGCGCAAATTTGTAACCAGATTTTATGGGAGAGGTCTCACGGTAGAAGACCTCTCACATGAGATTTAAAGACTAGTTGTTTCGGGTCATTTGATCTCAAATCACTACGGATCATTCAAGGATGGGTGTATTACGGGTTGGTGGTTTTGGGTGGAGTCACCTTGAATTGGGTCGATGTCTAATAATCTTGGTCGAGTCATGTTAATTCAAATTTCTAGTTATAGACTATAGTTGTGTGACTTGTGTCTAACGATTTGAGGTCACTTTTGATTTTGGGTCTTATCAGGCCGGGTTAGCTTTGTCAAGTTATATTTAATCCATTGGGTTTCGACCTTAAAATAACATGCTAATTAATCAGGTACCGGGTCAATCGGGCTATGAGTCATCAGGTCGCGTTTACAGGTCAGATCTTACTTTTGGGAGGTTCGATTGTGAGTTATGACCAAAGGCGGATCTCCTACAAGATATGATCACATTTCATTGGCACTTTAAAATGAAGTTAAAATATATGGAAGTTGAGCAAAAGGGGAGTTTAAACTTGGTATGAATCCTATTAAATTGTCGTATGGGTTCATTGGTGTAAAGGGTTAAGGTTAATTACAAAGTTGCTTGGTTGGAAAGGTAACTACAATCTGTAGTGCTTGATAAAGGGAAATCCTGCAAACCCAATAGCTTATTAATCTCATATTTTTAATTCACTCATATTTTAGCTCAACTTGTGGAAAACATGACAGTATTTTGTGTGATTGTCTACATACTGAGATCTTTACCAAGATTTGGACAACATTATTATTCATGGAGTCTTCATCCCCTAAATATGGCACCAATACAGGGAGCAATGTGTTCATCTCTTTTGTCCTCATCTTTATTACTCATATGCTTTTTTTAAGGGTTTACCTTCATATTCATGCATGCATGCATGTGTACATGACAGAGGAGTTTGAATTTGTAAGTTGAACCTTCGATTCTCTTCTATATGAACTTAGTCTCCTCTAATAGATCAGACCTGTTAAACGGATCAGACGAGTAGGCTATAAACACGTCATTTCAAACCCCGATGAAATATACCTTGATTTTGTAATAGAGATCGTAAATTTGTGATTGGAATGCTTGATGATGTCCGTGTATTCTCGAGCAAGGCAGCAATACCATCGACACAAGCAAAGGGCAGGTTGAACTCACATTTAAGGCTAACTACCATAGACGCGACTTCTAACAAAGTCACATCGCACCCTCCGTATAACAGTTTCTCCGAAGCTTCCAACATGTCAAAAAACGCCTTCGCTCGACGGTTAGGCTCTTGTGGGTTAGGTGACTCCTGTGGATTGGGTGAGTCTCGTGGGCTAGGTGAGTCTCGTGGGTTAGGTGAGTTAAACAAGTTGCACTCCACAACATCAACTATCATACCTCTCAATCCCCCCTCATCGTGATGGTTTTCGGTTCCCTCAGACTGAGATGACTCACCATGACAAATCCAATAATAGTAATCGGGTGAAAAACCACTATAGATGACATGTTCCTTCACTACAAGGACCTCAAGAAATTTTAGGTTCTTGCATTTAGTACACGGACACCTAACCTCCCCCTCGATGCGTAGTCTACCGACTTTTTAGCGACCTCGACAAATGACTCGACACCCCTCAAAAATTCGACGGTTGGACATCTCTTTTTATCAAGTCTTCCCTCGTACATCCATTTCCGTTCAATTCTCTTCATTTTCTATGTTCAAAAAATATATATAACATATTAAAGTTTAATTTCCCTACTTTAATTTATAACTTACTAAATGAATATTTAATCACCATTTAATTTAAACTTAATTTCTCTAACTAATATGTCAAAGTAAACCCAAATGTATTATTAATTTAGAATTGACCTTACAAAAATTTAGTAAACTCAATTCCTTAAAAAAATTAGTCACCGAATTTAATCACAATTTAATCCCAATTTACAAAAACCCTAGCTAATTTATCAATATAATGTAAACCCAATTCAACTGAACAAAACACAACAATTCATGGCTTAGGGCACACAGAAACAGCTTAAACAGGTCAAAAAAGGGTCAAATTTTAGGATACAGATATCAAAATTCCGAAAGCGCCGCTAACACCTATTCACAACCCCGATCAAGATAGAAGTGGTTTCGGGAAAATCCGGCATTATTACGACACCTTTTGGTCCGTCTTAAGTCACACAAAACCTCACGGGCTTAAACCAAATTGATCAAACCCTAGTCAAAATAGTGATGGGCAAAAATAATCTAACTAATCGAGTTTGGGATAAACTAATCAACCTAATCGAACTTGGCCTAAACTAATCAACCTAATCGAAATTTAGACCTAAACGAAATTAACTAATAACTATCAACAAATAACCCTAACAATGAAGAATATGAACTAATTAAATTAAATAGAAACGAAATAAAGTAAGAAAACATACCGAAAATAAGGAAGAAAGGATGAAAAATTGAGATGGGGAGGGATTTGGGTCGGCGAGTGTAGAGGGAGAAGGTAGAGAGCGATTTTTTTTTTAGAAAATGAAGGGGGAGAGGGGGGGCAGCGGGTATTTGACGCCATACTGAAGACAGATGGCGTCCGCTGTCGGACGCCACATGCGGACGTCAATTGTCGTCCGACAGCGGACGCCATTTTGCCTAAATGGCGTCCGACTGTGGACGTCTTTTGTCCTCAACTTCAGCCATCCTCATCTTCAGTCGGACGCCAAGTTCGACGTCCGACAACGGACGCCCGCCGAACTTTTCGGACGCCATTTAAGCGTCCACATGCCAAGGACGCCAATTAGGCGGACGCCTGGGACAGTATTTCTTGTAGTGAGACCTGTTAAACGGATCAGACGAGTAGGCTATAAACACGTCATTTCAAACCCCGATGAAATATACCTTGATTTTGTAATAGAGATCGTAAATTTGTGATTGGAATGCTTGATGATGTCCATGTATTCTTGTTAGGTGTACTTAATTTTTCCCAGTAAGAACGTATACATTGATCTCGGATGTATCTCAGATTTGGAAAATACAGTGTTTTGGGATGTGGTATGACCAAAATATGGTTCGGTATCCCTCTCACAAAAAAATGTTGTAATTCGTACTCCCTCCGTTCAATTCCAACCTTCCCCTTCCTTGTCTTGACACTATTTGCAATCACGGATAACTTTCGATATTCACGACAATCTATTAGAGAAAATATATGCATGTGGGATCTTGTTTGATTCGTCTTTAAAAGTAGATTATTAATATCCAATTTTCATAATTTTTATTAATATGTTACGAAAGATATTAACGATGCAAAATGCGCGTTGGCAAACGTGAAAAAACAAAAGGGAAGCTTGGACTTGAACGGAGGGAGTAATAAATATCCCTGACATAATTACACTTAATTTTCGCAACTGTCTAACTTTAATGTATAATAATACAACTATAATCGATTTTTCTAATGTGTACCCACTAACTGTATGCTGTTTTATTTCAAAATCGGGTTTAGAACGATGGGTTAATTTCAGGTCCAGTTACAAGTTAGTTTCGGATGTGGTCAACTTTGGTGAGATCAAATCTCCAACCAATTTGACAACACTTGTTGATAACTGGTAAGACTAACGCCGATGAAACATATACAGTACTATCTGAAATTCGGGTCATCTTCTTCAGCTTGAAAAATTCTCAACAGATTTGATTTGAATTCAGGTACGCTGAAAACATAATAGAATCGAGAATATGCGATCCATAACAACAAAAGTGATATCAGACGTAAAGCATTTAACCACAACCAAAATTAGATTTCAAAAAGAGCCATTTATTTTAAATACCAAGGTTTTGTCCAATAATATATGACAAAGCATTCAGGATGCAGAGTTAATGAGCCAAGGAAGTGCTGAACAAATACAATGAAATTACAAATGGAACAACTTGTCTTTAGAGAGGAAGGATAGCAAGAAAGAAGAGATCTTGGGAGGCACTCAAAAGATGTAACATACTCGAAAACTTAGTTATTCACGGTTGTCACGTACTTGAGCAGCATCTGAACAACTTCGGGTGAAATGGTGGACGCTTGTGACTTCAGCTGTTCGATTTTGGCATCCGTCTCTTGTTCAAGACGCTTCACATTCGCACCTGAGTCTCCGCTACTCTGTTCCATTCAACCTCGTTAACACCACATGTGATAAAACAAAGTGACTGAATTACAAGGATGCTTGTCAATCAATTATCGTAACTCTATTCTAATGTAGTGTCGACATGAGTGACGTTTTCAGAACGGTTTTAAGACTGAAGCCGACTCGCTGCTAGCTTACAGGTGGGTAGAGAGCTTGGAAAGAGCTACTGTTATGATGGTATAATTGTAGTTTGTCCATCAAAGCTTTTATGAAATTGGTATTGTAATCTTAACCTTACCTCTGCAAGTCTTCTCTGGAAATCGGCCTCCACCTGAGCGCGGTATTCAGCAATCTCCCTCTCAGCCTCTTCCTTGGCCTGCTTTAGTCTAGCCGTCTTGGCTGTTCAAAGAAGAAACAAAAGTTAGTATCGCAACAATAACAGCAGCAGCAATAAAGCGTAGATCTAAAATGATAGGTTTCCCACACCCTTCCCCTACATCCCCACTTTCCCAATCCCACTCACGGAATCGCAGGAAAATGCATATATGTTTGCTTAATCGAAGAAACTGACAGCTAAACAACTTTTACTCCCATGTAAATATTCAAGACAGGCAAGATGGATTCGTTCCTCCACATCCAACACCCCTTGGTGATAAATAAACTTTGAAAGAAGGATTATCGTTCATAAAACTGTGAATAATGATCTTACATAAAACAAATTCACTTAACGTAACTAGTACACGCACACCATACAAGCAATCAAAAGGTATGATCATCAATTTTAACCTCATCCAGTACAAAAAGCATAACATTTCAGGGTCCCGACTGGGTATAGAACCTAGTGGTTACATCTAACTATCATTGTATGAGGCATATTTTTGATTACTCATATACGAAACACAGGTCATAAATGGATCAAAGATATCTAAGAGTGCAAATGGATGTCACAATAAAAGCTCAATCTTATTAGTTTGTCGTGATGTTTAACATACACAAACATGTCAAAACGAGCGGGCTGCACTTATGAGAGACGACCATAATGCATACTTACCATTTCTAGCAGCAGTAACGATGTGCTGGGCTTCTTGTTCAGCAGCTAGCAAAAGCTGGATCCCATTTTGACCTCTGTTTGCTTCCATAATTTATGGGAATGCTCACTTGACCGAAAACTATATTAAAAGAAAAGAAAAAGAAACTTCAAGATTAAAATAAACCCAGGGACCAGAAAGATACCGTCTACACTTTTGTAGAAATTACGTTTTTATCAAATAACGTGAAACTTAGCTGATAATAAACAAACAAACACTGTACAGCTTGAGATGTTACAACTCGTTGAAGGAAGATAAAAATGGTACTACAAGTCCACAAGTGAAAATAATTAAGAAATTGTAAGAATGCAAACAACACTGGGCACAACATGAGTGCAAAACGATATAATCAGAAAAGCCGCTAGCGCCAATCTCAAGGAAATCAACAGAAACCCACACCATCATCCAACTCCGGGTGAGACATATGCAATGAAATGGAGTGAGTATAGTTCAACAGAGAGCCTAGTTTTGAAAAGTGCACCTCGTGCCCGCTTAAGCCCAAGGCCTGCTGACTGCTGAGACATCAATGCATTGTTCTAAATGCCTTAGCGGACCTTGTAGATAAGGCACAGTTAGGCACACTAATATGCAATTTCCGTATTTTTTTTATAATCCTTTAACATGTTGCCTAATCTTTGATTCTGCGTCACGTTGCCCTGGCTTTTACTCCAGATGTTAGCCTTCTTTAAAACATGAAAGAGTATTTTGCACAAAATATTACATTAGAAATACAAATTTGTGTGGGAAAAAAATGTGCTTGGTGCCTAATTCACGGCCATGAAAACCGAAAATATCAAAATTAACTAATTCCCATGTCATTTGGTACACTGTATTGCAATTACCAATAGATTATAGCATGGATGTTAATAAATCTACTCCCACTATCGCATTCATTTGTTGAACTTTGTTTAAAATCCCGCAATTCAAAGAAACAAAAAACACATGTAAACAATTGATTAGAATGATTGGAGTAGCAGACATGAATCAGATCATAATAGAGCTTTCATCACAACCAATGAAATCACAAAAACTACATTACCCCATTAACAATATCACAGAAACAAAATCAAATTAACAATTAATAAGCCCAATTGCTAATCAAACGATTAATTACGCCAGACCCAACAGAAATTTCCGGAAATTGGGGGATTTCACTTTGATTAGATCCAACCCTTTTAAGTCAAAATCATGAAACTTGGTGAATTAAATGCAATCAGACACCAGGAAAAAAATGGTGGCAATGCTCAGATCATACAAATCGCGAATTTATAATCGAAAGCTCAAATCTTTATACGAAATTTGTGACAAGTCAAGGTTGACTGATTTAAATCAATGCAGAAATACGAATTAATAGATCAACAGGATGAATTGAATTGAATTGAAATGAAGATGTAAAGATTGAGGAAGCAGAGATCTTGAAGATGGGAAGAGAGACTTACAGAGGGGTTGAGGTTTGGGAGAATCAGAGTCGTGTTCGGATTTTGCTTTGCTGACAGCGAATTAGCGATATTTCATACGGAGGAGTAGATGTGCAGTTGTGTACAGTACTTGTTTCGAGATAAATTAAGTGGAACTTCGGATTCGGTTAAAATTCGGGTCAAGCTCAGTGAGTCGAAATTCATACCGAAGTTGAGTTAAATTTCGGATTTACATTGAGGAAACTAGTTTGAAATTAATTTTACGGAGTATTTTTTAATAAAATCATGGTGTATATGAACTTGTCTACTAATTGGGTCTTGAAAACGTATGTGGTATTAATCGTCGATTTTTATTGTCAATTTCTATTCTTGGTGGTTTAAATGCGTATTTATAAAAAAAAAACCGTGTTAAGTTATTGACATACACATTTGCAACACTTCATCTAACCTGAATATAATAATGTGTTTATTGAGTTTTGTTTTGATATCCTAAACAAACATGTTTGTTAACCATGTCGAGTTAATGTCAAAACTCAAAACAATGTACCGTATATTTAATTTGTTAACCTGAACAACGTGTCTATTGAATTGCTTCACCTGTGGACAGCGTTAGTTTCACAAAAGTTTGAAAAAGATACTCATATTAATTTTAGGTCTTTCACTGTAAAATTTCGTGATTTAATTTTATGTCCTTCAGTCTCAATATATTAACTGTGAACAAAGGTTAGACTTGTCTGCAAGCTTGCTCGTGTTCATGTTTTTATTATTAACTTTACTTAGAGACTGAATCATCATTTGTACTCCCTCCATTCAAATCCAAACTACACATTTCTTTTTTTGACACTATTCACAATTAAAGAGAATTTTCGATATTCTCGACAATCTATAAGATAAAATATAGTCATGTGGGATCTTGTTTGATTCATCTTTACGAGTAGGTCAAGAATATCGATCAATTTTTTATAATTTTTGATAATGTAAAATGAAAGATATCGATGGTGCAAAACACGCTTCGACAAATGTGCAAAAGAGAAATGGGTAGTTTGGATTTGAATAGAGTGAGTAACTTTTACTGATGTCACTTTGTAGAGTTGGTATATATGATGTTGTAACTTTGTTTTTCTTGAGAAGGTCGTCTGAAACTCGTTTAATCAATTAGATATTATTTTTTCAAGGTCGAAATCTGCCAGTTCATGAAAATGATTTTGCAAATCACTGTTACGCTTGGAATTTGAAAATTGTTCTAACTAACAAGTTGTAAAGGTATCTGCCTTCCCAATTTAACCCCACTGATTTTACACTGTTAACTTGAGTACGATGATTTAATTATGAATTTTCTGTCATGTCTGCAATGTTCTGAAAACGTGTCTAAATCCTCTTAATGATCATTGTTTCGTCTTATTCAAGTGAATGCACTAATGTGAAAGGGTCTTCCTTCATATGGTGTAATAGAGTCATACTTATATGTTAATGATAAATTTGGAGTAAATAAGGGTCACGGGAGTTCATACTTGTTCGTGTTACATAATTGTCTTAACGTGGATCTTACGGATCAACTAACTGTGTTGTTGTTTGATAAATTTATCATGGTCATAAGTCGCTTATGTGATAAAGAACATCGATACGTGTATCCGTTAGGTGTGATCGTTTCATTGAGGAGTTAAGAAACATCGAGTATTTAAAGTTTAAACTATAGACAAAGTATGATATCTGCATCTAGGTGAAGAAAACGTCAGTTTTTTGGTCATAATATATGTAAAGAATTTCGACATGTTTGCCATTGGTAAACCAGCCAAATGTTGGTCATAAATGTCCTCGTTCAACCATGATGAACTTTCATCCTTAAGTGACCTATCATTGAGTACATATGCTTAGTTAAATGAATGTTTTATGATGTCAGTAGAGTGGTTCTTGTTTTTAAGTCACATTGCTAATGTCTAAATCAAAGTTTATGTAGCCCGAAGACCTGATAAACTACTTGATCAATTGTAGGAATGAATGTCATATGTTTAAGGGTCTGAGGTTATTAACCCGGTCATTTAATAGTGTCCAATTGTGTTACCGTTTTATTATTTTATTATTATTAGTAGACTATTATTAGGTCAAGCTTAGTTTTGGATTTTTATTATTCACATCATCATCTAATTTAACGTAACATTGAAAAGAAAAGGAGGGTCTTTAAAGAACCCTAATTTTTCATCTCAAGTAATTTTAAGTCATTCCTCCTAATGTAAGCAACAAGTAGACTAGATATATATATATATATATATATATATATATATATATATATAGAAGGTTACCGAAGGTATTAAGCTAACATGGAAGAGTATACATAGTGTTCGATTAACGGCTGACATCGCGATTATGGCAATATTCTACCCACGTTGTCACCATCATAAACTACAAGTACAGTGATGTAGCATAGCCACAATCCCTCAATCCATAATACCACAAGTTGGCTTATGTTTATAAGAACGTCCTGGCCACATCTAGTATGTACCACCTTCATCATCAATTCTTAACGCTACATAATTAAACAACGTACAATAATTAATGAACGGTTTTTCTAAAATGTGCTCTAAGGTACATGTTAAGAGATCAATTAAGATAGGATTTACAGGGTTAATCATCTAAATAAGATAATTATGAGTTTAGATATCAATTTTTCATGATATATTGTTGCAAATTATTGTACCTTAATTGATCTCTTAACCTGTGTCCCGTGACACATTTTAGGAAAAAAAATGAACGAAATACTAATACTTATATAAACAAAAAAAAAAAAAAAAGGGGGTTAGAAACTAGAAAAAATATGGAGAAAAGAACGAGTAACCAGGACTAAACCACTACTTTAAGTGCAAACTCACGGAAATTATATGCATTGCCCTACTTTATGCATACATGCATAAACTAGTGGTTACGTAAAAATTTCAAGAAATATCTAGACAAGGACGTACAAAAATAAAGGAAAATAGGATTAAGAAAAGAAAAGGAAAAAAAACTCACGTGTTCTTCTCTTTATTCAAGTCATGAATTGCTATTATACGATCCACATATTCGATGTTCTCGTCCTTAACTTTTATATACTTTATGTTACTATAAATAATGTCTCATTGTAACACTTAATCCTACACACATTACATCTCAATTCCTCGTATAAACAACAACAACAAAACAACTAACTTACCACTACTAGCTACTTTGATTATCATTTCTTGAGCATTAAGTTTCATCTAGGGTTTCATATATTTCTCACTATGGCACCACCACATGGAGAAACAACAATCTTGACATCCATCCCAAGGCCGCCAAGGCGATCCAACGACAACCTCAAGAGGACGGTCTCAGACATTCCTCTCGGGTTAAGCAAGGAGATCATCCTCGACAAAAACCACCTCCCGGTTGTCTCAGAAGCAGCTGAGGACGCGAAGTGTGAGTGTTGTGGAATGTGCGAGGAGTACACACCGGAATACATAAGGTGTGTACGAGATAAGTTCTTAGGTAAGTGGATATGTGGGTTGTGCTCGGAGGCGGTGAAGGAGGAAATGGGGAAGAATGGAGGGAAGTGTAAGGAAGCCCTAGAGACACACATGAGTCATTGTGTGAGGTTTAATAAGTTCGGGAAGGTGTACCCGGTGCTATGTCAGGCCGAGACGATGAGGGAGATATTGAAGAAGAGCTTTAAGACTAGAGCCAAGTCTTTGAATTCTACAAGAGACACTAAGGATTTGAAGAAAGGTGGCATAACTAGAAGCTCAAGTTGCATGCCTTCCATGATGAACAATCTTACAATAAGCAATTAGCTAGCTTATTTATATATATTGACAAGTTTGTAGAAGGCTATCTTAATTAACTTGGTGGTTGACATAACATGCAAACTTCCTTCAAGAGCTTTTCTAAGAAGGTGATGCTAATGATTTGGAAAAGTATATTGTGTCACCCTGTAATATGTCACCTTACACTTTACGTAAAAATAATACGAGTATTACTTTATTTCCTATGAGTATGGTGGTACGGAATTTGTGTATCATCATCTTGTAATGTTCTAGCACGTACTCCTTTTGATGATTTTATAATCTTAACAAAAATGAAATTTAGAGGTACCCACTTTGATGTTTTTACCTTATGTGAGGTTTTTTCAGTGGGTTCGAGTGTTCGACACTTCTTTTGAACTCCATTATTGGTTTATCTAAGATCAGATACATTCCATAGGATTTGCCTTTGCTCTTAACCCGAAGTGTTGTAAGTTGTAAGTTGTAGTACTTTGTACAGTACCAATTTTTCATTGCATGAGGTTATAATCTTAACAAAAATGAAATTGGAGGTACTACTTTGATGTTTCACCTTATAGAAGGTTTTTTCAGCGGGTTCGACACTTCTTTTGAGCATCATTATTGGTTTATCTACACCAAAGACATTCTCATAGGATGAGCCTTTTATCTTAACCCGAAGTGTTGTAGTTTGTACCAAATTTTTCGTTGTATTGCATATTTGCATGAGTTTTTTTTTTTAGCGAATTTGGGTTGTACTCAAATTTATTTGGTACCACCCGGTGTTTCTCTAACATCTCCCTTGTCCCTAATGAATAATGAGATTGACCAAATGGTGCCGCAGCTAGGGAGATACTCGAATTAAGCACAGATAAACTGACTAAACTGACTCGAGTGACAGAAAAAAATTAAGGCCATGTTTAAGTGAAAAATATACAAGAGTCAAAATGATGATAAGAAAAAGGTAGGGTGTAAGTAAGAAGATGCAAAAATATGAGGATACATGTGAGAAAAGCCCTAATTTCGTCAATTTTATCATTGCCTTTTATCAATTAGAGTTGGGCACACGTTAATATGCTAATTAAAGACAGAATCACAATGATGTTAAATATGGATCCTTTTTTAATTAGGATATTAATGTGTGCTCAGTTGCACACGTTAGAAAAATCGTAAATAAAAATACACTGCCCTTATTTCCCCAAGATGGGCAAGATTCACCATATTTACGAGTCTTATAAGCCACAGAGATACACTTGAACCCGTCCAGGCTCGAGCTACCGGGGCAGGCTATCAGACGAAAGACAGGTCAATAAACATAGAGCAAATGCAAGGAGCTTTTTCTTCCTCGTTTAGATCCTTCCAAGCGACTGCCATTTCATATGAGACTGAACGCCCCATGCTCGATAGGCAGATCCCGCCTTGAACACAAGTGAAACATGAAATCGTGAGAAAAATCAATTTTGAATGAAATCCCATGTCGAGTCAGTTGATTCATTATGGTTTGGGGTTAAGGGTTGTAACCTGTTGCAGAATCTGTGGAAATTCAGAGCAGAGTCTTTCGGCCATAGTCATCGAGAATCTTCTCAAGTGTAATGTCTTGAAAAGCCACCGAGGTTGTTTCCAGCATGTCCAAACCTGCCTGGTTTGCTAATGCGAAAATGGCACAGCCTGTAAAAAAGAATTTACAGCCCACGTAAGCAATCGATATTAATGGAAGAGCATCAAATTGAAAAACGCAAACTCTCATATGAGACGACTTGTTTCATGATAGTATTACTCATGAGAGAAAAATAAAATATGGCCACGAAATTTAGTTGCAGAGACAATATAGGTTGGTTTCAGACTTTATTAGCATGCGTAAGACTGCTTCTCGTGAGACTGAGTGATAGAAGGAATGTTGCCGTCTAGAAAGGTACTGTATTTAACTATTCAGCAAAATCCCTACGGATGAATAATCAAATACCTTTCTACAGGTATCATTCCATTTTTCTAGGAAATGACCCTCACTTAAATGAAGAGAAGAAAAATGAAATGGATAGTGAAACAGATGATAAAAATCACAAAATAACATGCTGAATACCAAGTTAAAAGTCAGCAAAATGTGACCCAAACCGCTTGAAACGACATAGTAGAACCAGAAATTTTGTTGAACCATAACCAACCTGACCTAGAGGCAACCTAATAGCCAATGCCCCCTATCCTAGCCAAACCAAAATCAAAACGACTGAAGTCACCCGATGCGATCTGTGAGCAGTAATCACCCAGCAGATCGATGAGGCCCATCTCAACTGACTAGGTTGCTGCCTCTTCTCAAAGAAAACAAACAACTATATCATCGACCAGGTATAAAAAGAAACAAAACCAGCGTCGAATAAGATTACCTTCAAGGAACAGCACATGATAGTATCTGAGTGGCTCCAAAGACTCTTCTCTTTAACGCAGCATCGCCACTTCTGCCAGGTGATTTGAGTAGCTTGAGGCTTCTGATGTATGCAAGATAGCAACAGCCACAGCAAATGCTTGTAATATAGATAGCTGTGGATGGAAATCCACTATGTATTCGCCCCTTGCGGTGACCGTTATTGTTAATGCTGGCACATTATCTTTTCCTCCCTGTCAGAGATTATACAGATCAGATTCACTTCAAAGGCGATATTATGTAGAGTTTGATTGGTTGTAGTACAACTAATCACGCCGGATACAGCACACAAAAATAAAGGCAAGTAATCTTTTTAAAACGCAAAAAATGTGCCAAGGTAGAAAATGTAAACATATACTGTAACTGACATGTACCAAAGAAGAGCACAGAAACAAACGGGTGAGATTGAGGTAAATCATATCTTGGTATGTGGCATGGTCAAAGTTCAAAAAACACACATTTTTATATAAAATGGTCTTACACGAGTCATTATAACGTCAACTGCTATTTTATTTATATAACCCCATTAAAAAACTACCACCAACTGTCCATGCTTCTGTAAGAAGGGCACCATTGTCCATTATGAATGGTTTTTCACGGGAAGGAACTAGGAAAACACCATAGCAGGATAAAAGTTAGTTTCGGTGGGTTTTGGAAAAGCAATTGTCCAAACAGATGTAAGAAATGAATAAAGAACGCAAATAAATAACACAAATTTGGATGTGGTTCACTAACAATGTGTTAGCTATGTCCACGGGAAAAAGAGATGAATTCTTTATTGATCTTAAGGATTACATATTTCAGACTACATAAAAGTTACTCCTTCCCCTCAAAGATTTTCCTCTTTTATTTTGCAGAAAATTTAGGAAGCATATTATTATTAATGTGTGGAGAAAGAAAAGAACCAATGTGAAGTCACAAGTTATAAGAAACACAAATTATAAATATCAGACACAAAAGGGAAGTAAAACCTCTTTATGAAGTTTTCCAAATAAGGAAATGTGAAAAATCTTTGTGAAAGGGAGTACGACCCAGAGAGTTTATATATACTCTCCAAACACATGTTTCCTAAATAGGTTTAGATAACCCCAGCAACTTCAAGGCATAACCTAATTATCCCTATGAATCTCATGAAAGCTTCCATTTTTGTAAAATACTCCACACATATATATAATCAAAAAAGTGAAATCTTTTGGAGATTTAAAGGGGGTAGCAACTTTAGTCTTCCGATAGATGGACCAAATTAAGGGTCTCGATGTGCATAACATTCTTATTAAACAAGGTGTTATGTCACGTCTTCAACCATGCATTGACAAATCGTGAGTAAGAGGTTCAATGCCAAAAAAAAATCTAATCCAACCCAAATGTGTGAAATTAGATCAACCCTGAGTAATCTACAGTGCATCTCAATTCTCAACTACAAAATTGATTTCCCAACTCTTAGTCAAATAAGTTTAAAGCATTTTCAATGGCTTTAAATGTTGACTCTTTAACATAGGAAGTAACATACCTGAACATAAAGCTTTAAAGGTTGACTCTTTTCTAAAATGGAATTCTCTCCAGAGCAATGAGTTCTACAATTGCTAAAGACAATAAGTGGACATGCAATGTCCCATCCACCACACTCGCAGCCTCCACCAAACCTCCATCTATCAAGCAACGGTGAAGGTCCTCTTATTTTATCACCATTTGGTGAACTATGGTTCCCTAATGGTGCCACCACATTCACCTTCACCTTGTTATCATCATTCATACCCTTTCTCTCATCGTGTGCCACATATGAGTCCAAGCTATGCCTCTCTCCTCTCTTGTATTTCAAGCTTTCTCTTTTCTCAAGTGGGAAACTAACAACCACAACAGCAATTTCGAGTCTTGGGTGTAAATCAGCCGGGGACAAAGGGTAAGGACTTGAGAAATCTGGTCTAATGCGGTCTACAGTACTTGTCATCGGAAGTCGAGGTTTCACAAGACTAAACAAATCATCCAATTCAACATTCCCCCGCCTCGGTATGTCACTCAAAGGCGAGGAACCCAAAACTTTGGAAGAATCAAGATAGCAAATTTCTTCCGTGGCTGTGACACTTTTTCTTGCATGATCAATGTCATACAATACGAACTCTGTGATTACTGAGTCGCTGAGCACTCGACCACCACCACCACCATGGGCACCATCACCTCTCAACTCTGAACACAAGTAGCATTTTACCTGCCCAAAAAACCTAAAATGAGACGATCGTACACATACAAAAATTAACACTGCTAATATTATCCTCATGCTCCAAGGATCCTGAAACTAAGAAGGGTAAGGTCAAGGCAGACAAGTAACCATGTATTTAAGTTAGGAATGCAACATGTTTGGGTTGTGCTCACATGAGACATTTTACCTGCATTTGCCCAACCAAAGGAGAATCTTTATTGCTATATTTCATTCCACACTGACTTGCATTACTTCTGTTTCTTCCTTGAACAGAGTGAAACGTATATACCCAATTAAGTGCATCATCGGCTTTCCATGTTTTTGCCACAAACAGGTCTTCGGTTTGAGCCACAGAGAACTCAAAGTATGGGACCCCATGTTTTTGTTCCATCTTGAGATTGCCTCGGAGATGAGCTGGTAAGCATGGTGGGACAATACGTGGCTCTTCTTTATTCACATTTGGTACTGCACTAGAAAAGTCGTTCAACAAATATTTACGAAGAGATCTTGACTTTGTGAGAGGCTCAAACATCTTTCTGAGAGGAGTGGACCGTGATTTTGAGCTGCCTTTGGAGCTGTTCCCCTCTGAATGAGTAGGGGAATGGGGCATTGCTAGCCAAACTAAAATATCAGCCAGTTCAGTATCGGAAGGATATAATACAGTCCACTGATATGGTCGAGCCTACTGATGGCCAGCACGAGCCAGAAGCTGTTAGCCCAACAAAAGGAGGGAGTAATGGACGTTCATGCACAAGACCAGCAGCGCATATCAAGCCACATGGGTGGGATGTTTGCTGTACTAATCAGAAGAATCCATCTAATACTGCCAAGCTCCTGAAATCCTCTGGCAGCGGCTGTGAAACAACTTCAGTACCTGACCAACTGCATTCAGCTGAGGACCACCCAAGAGTATGATGCACTTACCTAAATTACCTGAATAATTAGTACTACGTATTTAACTGCAGTTATCGTAGTAACTAGCTTTCTGTACTATATAAGAAGTAGAATAACATTGATAATATGATATAAATATATTAGTTGGGTCTCAACCATCACCTTAAGGTTTCGGTTGACATAGTTCCCCTATCATGGCATCAGAGCCAACACGATAAAAGGCCGTATCCTCAAATCCTAGGGGGCATAATAGGATATAAATATATTAGATTTTGGTTGAGATGGTTCATCTATCAATTAGAAGAGCTACGAATGAATTCTATAAGAAGTTGTACTAATGGAGTAATAGTCCATCAATCCCCATTAACTGCAAACATCAAAATAAACTAATCCCAATTGTATTTTGGTACACTACATTGCAATTACTTGAAAGGTAAACAATTGATAAGTACGAGTAGCAGACATGAATCAGATCATAATAGAGCCTTCATTACAACCAATGAAATCACATTAACTATACTCCAAATGTCGAACCGACTAAACCCTATTCACAATACCACTTAAACCAAGATTAAACTAAGTGTCAGCAGAAATTTCTGCAAAATTGGGGGGATTTCACTTTGATTAGATCCAACCATTTCAAATCAAAATCAAGAAATTAGAGGCAGTATATACAAAAAACAGTGGTAAGAATCAAATCACATAACTGGCGTGGTTGTAATAATAGTACTTCTATAATCTAAGGTTTGTTGATATTTATACTAAGAAATTAATGAAGTAATTAAGTTGATTGATTAAAATCAAAGCAGAAATAGGAATATAAGGAAGAAGATGGTGAATTAATAATGATAATGCAGAGATTAATTAAGAAAGTAAAGAGATTGAAAATGGGGAAGAGAGACATACAAGGGGGGCGGGGAAGAAGGGGATTTCAGAGTTCGGTTTGCTACTTAGCACCTCACACTCACAGTTCATGCAGTTGTTGTTCACTTGTTTGTGTGGAGTTCACTCCAAAGTTGAGTTTTTGGACGCAAATATCATTAACACGGACGTAGACTCGATAACTCCCCTTTATTGCGACTAACTTGTATTTTTGGTTTGAGAATCGAACCCTCAACTTCTATCTTGAAATAAGGATGCTCTTATCAAAATAATCATCAATCTCCGTTTCCACTAAGAGATTAACTCTCTAACCAAATTTTCCCTCCAAAACCCCATCTTTACAATTAAGGAAACACTAATTAAAGCAACAAATAACAATTAGTTTTCTATAATTATCAAACTCATATCAATAAAAATATTTATGATAAATAAAAAATAGAAAAACATAACCAAAAATATTCACAAGTTTTTATACATATTTTTTTTATCAACTTTGATTAAAAGAGCCAATTAATTATACTAAATCTAAATGTCATTTTTTAATTTCAACTTATAAAATGACATTTTTTTAAAGTATTCATTGATTAATAATATTAATAACATAATCTAAGATTCAACACAAAAAAATTAAATTTGATAAAATTACTTTAATTTTATACTTATTTATATATATATATTCCTTACAAAACCATGCAATTGCGTGGGTCTACACTAGTTATAGATTATCGATTTATAAAGAGCCTCATATTTGTTTGTGTAGGTATGTAAAAGGGGTACAAACAAAAAGTTTTGTCCACTCGTTCCTCGATGTCTTCTTCAGCGCAGGTAGACATAACTCATTACTCACATGTACAAACTTAGAACTTGATTACTCATATTTGACCTTGTTTTCACTATATAGAGTTCAAATTTAATCAAAATAGTACTAAAATACACCGACTTAAGTAATATGTAGCGTTACAATTATTACTCCGTACTTCGTATTATTTTCCTTGCTTTCAATACTAGCGTTTTTTTCAAGTCAGCCTTGCGTAGAGTATGCTAATGCTGACGAGTTGCATCACTGCAACTAATTTGTGTTAATGACTTATTAACCTCGACCACGATAGAGGACTGACTTATTAACCAGACTAACTACTGGATTCAGAGAGGCTATAGACTGGTATTGAGTATGGGGGGATGTAAACCCGAGTATGACATCTTTGACGAGTTGATGGCACTCCTAAAGATTTGAAACCCAAACCTCCCCTGGTCGAAATAGAAAGGACGAGAACATTATTGCATCATAGTGTAGTAAACCCAAAGGTCACAATTTGCTGCATTTTGTAAAACCATAATTAAACAAGGGGAAAGCAGAAGCAGTTTCAGGTCTGACTCTGTCTAGCTGAAACTTGCATAATAGATACGGAGTAGTTTACTACTCCTTGACTTGAACCCGTCTGTCTAGGCTCAAACAAAAGACCAGTTGATAAACATAAAGCAAATGCAATGAGCGTTTTCTTCCTCGTTTAGAACCTTCCAAGCGACAGCCCTTTCATATGAGATTGGACGTCCCATGCTTGATAGGCAGATCCCGCCTTGAAGACAAGCGAAGCCCTGAAAGTGTAGGACAATATATCTATTTTAAAAGGAAATCCAATGTTATGTAATGAAGTTGATTTATCAGGGTTCTGGTTTAGGGGTTGTGACCTGTTGCAGAATCTGTGGAAATTCAGAGGAGAGCGTTTTTCGGCCATGGTCATCGAGAATCTTCTCAAGTGTGATGTCTTGAAGAGCAACCAAGGTTGTTTCGAGCATGTCTAGACCTGCCTGATTTGCAAAGGTGAAAACTGGGACAGCCTGTAAATAAGAAGAATTTACAACCACCATGAAACAAATTGAAAATCACGAATTCTCATAAGACTGTTTTTGTTCACTTTTTGTAATGTAAGTGCAAGACCGTTTCTCATGGGATTCAGTGACGGAAAAAACATTGTCATTTACTAGAAGATTACCTTCAAGGAACAGCACATTATAGCATCTGAGTGGCTCCAAAGACTCTTCAACACAGCATCACCACCTTCGCCAACAGATTTCAGTAGCTCCGCACCTAAGAAGCATCTGCTTATCAAAAAAGGAGCCTGTTCAGAGCCTCAGACACATAGACATAATAAAGCACAGAGTATCTGGTAAATTAGCATGTAATGAAAATTTTATGAAAAATGTAACATTTCCATATTCTCAAAATTAACTAGAAACATTTTGTTTTGTAGTAAAAATAATGGGCATTTGATTCAAGTTCAGCCAGATATTAATGTGATGTATAATCGAGCAAAATTAGAGGCGCACCTGTAACTTTGGCAGATCCAACAAGCTAAAGTGAGGGCTTCAGGATTGCCAAGAGGTGATTTAAGTCCGGCTTGAGAGCCCATATGAGGAGAGAGCGCCAAAGCCACCCTTTGAACTGAAGATATAATACTTCTGACATACTGTCGTGCCATAGAAGCCACATTGTCTTGCAGGTGACTCTCGAAAGCAAATTGAAATGCTATAGTCATCACAGATCTCATAGTACCCCCTGAACCAGAATTATCTGCAGCCGATTTACTTACAGATTTCCCAATTTCAAGAGCAGAAGCAAGATCCAAGGTCCGGTTTGGGCTAGAGGCCTCCTGATACAATTCAACATACCAACAAAAGAGATCCACATATGAGAGTCATCAAAGCTGACACGGATAGGGATGACAACAAACCAGTTAGACCAGACACAGCAGATTCGTTATCCCCGCACCCTACAATGATGGATTGGATAAGGATCCCTTGATGGGGAAGAAATCCGGATCCGGTCTGGTCTCAATTTTTAGATTGAAAAATGCACAAAAGACAATTTCTCGGAACACGGAACTATTGAGCCCTAAAGGTCCAGAGTTGGATCATATCTCTCAATCTAGGGTGGATCTCAGAGAACCAACAGAGCTCAGATGTGGAGACAGATCCAACCTTTTGTCATTCCTACAAGTGGATTAGAATTGGATAGGTCTTAGAGGGAAACCTTAGAAGAATCAAGGGGGATGATGCGAAAACCAGAAGGCAGAAGAGGTGCGTCATCTGCAAAGGATGCATCTATAGGTGCAAATATAAGCTCTGCACATGTGCCGACAGCATTCTCATCCATTCCACTGCAGAGCTGTAGATTTTCACAGTTATTAAACATCCTTGGGAAAACATGATAAACTCATACTAATAATTAGCGAAACGAGATCATCACAAACATTTCCATTCGTAAGTTAATAATCTGAATCAAGAGGTTATCGAATACTCCGTATAAATTTCATTAAATTGCTATTGAAGTGCAAACCCTCTTTCATACCTAGCTTCTACGTAAGAAAATATCCCTTAGAAAACAGATATTCATCTCTTTCTGAGAAACACAAAATAATTGACATGAAAGATGATACATAATTTGAAGACAAAATCCGACATGCAACCATATTAGTAATGTTGCTAAAGAAAAAAATTATGGAAATGTTGACGTGAGAAAGAACATATAATATGGAATTATCACACTTACTTGTAACAAGAACATATCTCGTGGCATCATAGCATCTTCATGACAGCTGACCATGCCTTCCAGCTTAATGACCTCCAAGAGCTAATGATAAGAAATATTTTTTTAAAAAAAAGGGAAATTTAAGCATTTGGAGATAAAAAAAATTAAATTACATATTTTACCTCTTCGTGCTCGATGGTATGAGCCAATGGAAGTATGACTTGATTACCAAAGCCTCCAATACGTGTTCCAGGAAGGCTACAGGGACTAATTTTCGTGGCAGCGGCTAAGTATGTATCAAGATTGTTGTCAGCCCATTCTGATCTATGTTCCCTCAGGAACCGAAGAAGCACGGCAGGAGGGACATTCTGCAAATAAATAGGAAATATTAGTGTCATTCTTTACGAGATATTAGACATTTTATTCAGAATGGTGCAATTAAACCTACTGTAAGGTTGAAGCATCATCACTTCGCTCTCACGTGTCATACAAGAAGAAAACTATCACACTTCCCATTAGAGTACACACGACTGTAAGTGAAGCCACTAAAGGAAAGCGGGAAAAAACATCATTTATAGAAGAAAAATTACGAAACATGCATCTCTACATTGAAAGAAAATAGTTTCTGCGGCCTCAGCAGATCATAAATCATTTTGCATTTAGATTTTTTTAGCTTTCATATCTTCGAATTTTCCTTCGGTATGTTTCCTTAAAATCTTCCAATTTTCTCTCAGGAAAATGACCGCTTCTTCTTTCTCCTCGTATTTTGCCTTATTTATTGATTTCCTCAAATTTGGTTTCATGCAACACTAGGAGAAATCAATAGAATGGGGGTTGTATTAATCTTGCAGTTACTTCATCTGAACCCAAACTACCAGACCAATGCTTTATTGCCTCGATATATTCTCACATGTAGAACATTCATCTCTGCCACGAGTGCCACCATATAATGTTCACTGCAATTTATATCTCAAACAAAATACAATATGCATCCCTAACTGCTACAATGGCGTGATGAAATCAACCAACCATATATTGTCTCAGATGATTTGGTCTTCATACTAGAGTTCAAATAAGTAGTCATTCACAAGGCCATACGCAAGATTGCCATACGAAATTCAAGACCGCTCTTTCCAACCAAGAGTACTCGATCCAGAAAAATCCATTTCCAGAACCAGAGATTGTTCTGCTGCACCAAGTTCCAGATAACCAGTATGAAATAACACATGAATAGATAGAATACAGAAGTTTCCAACAATTTATCAGACAATTGAAGGGAACACAGTTTTAATTTATTGCAACTTCGCAAGATTGCTTATGCTAAGGATAAACTAGATACGGAGTAAGAATTTGTAGCAGATGTGATGTTGGAGCACTTTCAGTAAGTTAATTCCTTTCAATCCTTTGGTTTTTCTCTGGTGAATGATGCCAAAGACTAGGCATTACCAGTTTACCACACTAAGGACATGGTACATGGTTACCAAAATCTTCTCCTATGTACCTAATCATCTAGAAATTAGTTCTTTATCCCCACTACCTCAACTACATAGGACTTATAAGCCATCTATACTTTCTTGGAAGACTGCAAAAACTTCACTGATGTATACAGCTGTCCACATTAGACCAGTACATGAGTAGATACACAACTGACAAGTCACCTTGCATAACATCATTCAGTAGAACGGAAAGCAACATATCAACCCCAACTGAAAGGGATCATACTTGCCAGTTCAGGCTCTAGTTATTGTGGCTTCCAATAAAGATATTACATGTATTTGGCTCCAAGTTAATCCCAGTGAAAAGTTGAATTTACCTGTAAAAGCATTGATGCCTTAGCACACAGAACAGTATTGCTCACAGCTGGAAATCCATTAGCGTACGTAGGGTTTAAGGTCATCAGTTTGTCAGGTGACGAGTTCACAAGAACAGTGACATCATCGAGACCGTCATTTCCGATCATTGTCCACCCTTCATCACTAAACCCATTAAGCGCCTCATTAAATCCCCTGGTAAATAACATTATCAGATCCAGATAGTAGGAAAGATATGGAAGAATATAATCACCAATTCACGCTGATGGCCAAACTAAAGCATACATCAATACACCAACCTGCTCAACCTCTGGCTTAGAGCACGCAGAGCTGCAGGCCGCCTTCCCCAGTTGGTCACGGTAGGCTGGGAGATTTCCTGAGCAATCTGTCTAAGTTGACGCAAGGCCTGAAGAAAGCAATACATGAACAATAAGAAACCCAGCTCCAACCTTCTAATGCTATCAATCATCCCAATTACCACTTCATTTGTTATGTTTTCATTTTCAAATTCAACCGGGGCCACTAACAAACAATTCTCTAGTTTACAATTTACGGAGTATAATATAATAAAGTGGTGCACAAAGCTGGTTACATTTATTTTATAGTGAAACAATCAATTTTCATCATGTGTCTTTCGAAAATAAAATCTAGTGTTAGCAACACATGGGTAAGGATTAAGGAACTAAGGATGCACACATCCCAACCCCTTAAGGGCTTATACAGTCATTAGCAGGAACATATGAGGCACTAAGGTGATGTTTTTTATTCGATGTTATCAGCCACTTCATTTGTTACATTTTCATTCTTTTAGAATTGAAGAGCTTACCGCCAACGTTGTTTTCTGGGCTACAGCAGCTGATGATTCATACAAGGGGCGTAGAACCTCGGGCACACTCCAAGGCTGTTTAAAACAGGATATAAGTATATAACCAATCATTAAAAAATGGAATTAACGAGCATCATCATCATCAAGAATTCATAGGTTTATATCTTTTACCTCAAGGTCCATATGGTCAACAATGTGTATTATTGAGCCACCACCTTCACAAGGTCTTATAAGATACCCACTCGGTAGCATCTCTGCTCTAACAAAGTTCTGCACACCAGGCATGCTTGGGCCATTCTGAGTGTTGTTAAGTGACCTTTCACAGACCTACACATGGGAACATCGGCAACAAGTTGAGTCTTACTTCGTAATCTCAAAGAAATTAGTAGAAATGATCATCGTAGATCAATTTAGTGACAAATATACCAAGAGATTAGTAGACTACTTACCACCAAACTACCATCTTCCATAACAGAAGTATATCTAAGCAGCCAGAAATCACGGGCAGGCGCCAATGTTGTTGGGGCATAGAGCTACAATACGAAAAGGAAGCTCTACACAAAATGAGTAGCCATCAAATATCCAATTTCAAAAATCAAATGCCAGCTCAGCAAGCTAACCTGCATGTAAAGCAGCTCAATGGTTCCACCATTTGCAGTGGGCAACACGTTAAGCACATCCACAGCTCGGCAATCGCGAAACCACGATGGCCTATCCTTGAGGATTTCTGCTACCTGACATAATTTAGAGGTTATACTAATAGAAACAAAGTACATAAGAAATGGAATAAATGAAGCTCAAAAAACAGTGGAACACATACCCTAGTAGGTTCAAGACCCACCAAGCCGCAGGCTCGTGCTGCCACTCCAGTGCAACCATGAGAAATAGCAACGATTCCAATGGAATCCGGACCAGGCTACACAAATTAACAAACAAATTAGGAGAGTACTCCATCATTGAGTGCCTAAATCCAATACAAGAACTTCAATCCTATTGCATCATTGTCTCCATAATCATTTACAGGCACAAGTTTAGACTCAGGCACGGGTACAAATCAAGATATCCCATACAAAATGTTTCATAAAGAGTTATTTCTCTATATTGTCAGCTAGGCTTCTGTTTTTGACATTTTGGCAACGATGTATAGCGATTGAAATAGTTGGGAACAAAATTCCATGATTAAATGTTAGTTTCAATAGTGAAACTTAAAAATCGAGTTGGGTACAAGGTCTAGTATAGCCCTCGAAGTGAAGAATCAAAGTAACCTAGAGGTTTCGATAAGCAAATAAATCAATAATACTCCATAATTAGTAACTAAATGGGGTCTAAGATGTTAATTAAATCTTAATTAAAAGAATCAAAAGGGTATTTATGTACCTTCATTCCAGGCATTTGGACCCACTCAACAGCAGTTCCAGTAGCCTTTGAAAGAAACTCTGCTAAAGTTTCTTCTGCAATGGACAAAAGTCTGGGAAAGATTGTAGAAGAGAGAGAGGACAAAAAAAAAAGGCATAAACTCATCAGCCACAACCCAACAAAGTTCACAGTAACCAATGTCTTTTGGAAAATGACACAACAATCAAATTATTCCTCTACTTACCCTGCAGGACTAGCATCTCTAGGAGGATGTTGTGTTATCAATTGGTGTTGACCACTCGTCACCACTGATTCACAACTTGTGTCTTTACTTGCAATTCCAGCCTAACACCAAAAACAACCAATATACATACAACCCTATTAATCTTCCTCACTAATCTTCCTACTTATGTAGTGTACATGTATGTATTCTCATTATAAAATTCGGAGTATTTCCTAAATGATACCGCGACAGTAATATGGGCATACTCGTATGTAGATGTGTTAAGGTGTATCCCATATATCGTGTCACAGATCGCCTATAATCAAACCGGAAGATAAACGTGTTCATTTAAGACCTCCATAACAATTATCATCGACCTTCATCACAAAAAAAAGGCCTACTTTTTGGGTCTGCTGGCGAAAGTAACCATTCTCATAAACAAGATGGGATACTTGTTTTTGCAACCTATCATTCTCCTCCATTAAAAGCTTGTTCATTGCAGTCAGCTTCCTGTTCACAGCTTGTAGCCGGGAGGCCTCTTTCCTCTGTTTCTCCCTACATCTGTCTCACATTAAAGCATAAACATTAACACCCACAATATACTGATATACACACAATATGCCCTTGTTAAAAATTGTTCAGCAATAAACAATATTTACACATTCTTCAATTCCGTCTCGACAAATGGACATGACATTTCACTGCATTGGCATTACACAGTTCGGACTTAGAGGCCAATAGAGGGGGAGGGGGAGATTGTTCATAATATCTCAAAATAACAAACAAATGTTAAGAATAAGCTCAATAAGATTGCGTTTCGCATCGGAATTTCATGAAATATCCTCACATAACAAAAAGAACATAAGAATTTACAGCGAGTAAAGTGCATTATACAGTTTATCAAAACAACACACAGGAAAAGCATACAATTCACACATAATGACATAAATACAAGTGTTATCCATAAAGCAATATGAATTGTTGGATTCATGACAAAATCTACCTTCTGTTTTGGAACCAGACTTTGATTTGTTTAGGCTCGATGTTAGAGAGAATAGGGCAGTCCCGAATGAGCTGTTGACGACGAAGCGAACTGGGTTTAGGGCAATCATGATAGAGCCTCTCAAGGGCTTCAACCTGCTCAGGTGTATACCTCACATACTTTCCATTATCCATCACTCCTTTACCATCCTTGCAGGACATTGCCATCATTTATAATTACCCACTTTACCCTTCAAAAATCACCTCTTTTACCTTAACAAAACCCCACAATTCAATAACCCCCCCTTTTTTTTGTTTCTCAGAGACAATTCCTCAAACACTTGGTGTGCAACCCAATACCTTCACCAAAACCTATACTGTATAATTTAAGACAACCCACCAACTGAATTCAAAAGTTTCTATGTTTTTTTTCCTGAATTGTCTTCTCTAGCTTCTCAAGAATTCACATCATAGTAAAACTAAACAAAATTACCATAAACTAACGATCTAAAACCTCTAAAAATGCTTAAAAATCCAACCTTTTACCTTAAACTCCATAACCAAAGTTACCCAACAACTAAAAAACGAAAAAGGGTAAAAATTGCAGAAATCTAACGTAGAGCAAATGATTAAAGATGGGTAATCAAGAATTTATGGTAAAAAAACATAAAGTTGGAAACTTTATTAAATTCTGTAATAAATTTCTAGCTTCCACCCTTCAATTGGATAAGCTAGAAATAGGGAATTAAAGCAACGATTGTGTGATATTATAGCAGTAGTAACGAGCTGATCGAAGGAACGAACTAAAGCATGGACTGTAAACATTGCATTGATTTTTAGAGAGAGAAGTGAAAAAGCATGGTTTGTGGGGTGAAAGAGAAAGTTGAGAAATGTGCATAAAGTTAAGTTTAAAAGATTCCAACTTGGGTTCACAATATGCAAAGTCCACTTCCCATCAACCCTACACAACTAAATTAAAACAATTTTGATTTCTTATTTTGTGTTTTCCTAATTTTCTTTTCTATTTTTCCAAGAACTGTCCATACCTAGTAAGTCGAACTATCAGTAAGACATTTTTTTTCAATAAAGAAAATGCATCGGATTACATGCATATTGTTTGGATTCTCGGAAGTGTCGGAACCCATATTACATCCTTTATCGAACATCTGTGGATCTGTTTCGTTTTTTTATCTGTGTTTTCTTAATTTGGATGAATTGAAAGCTAGGCAATGAGCGAGCTTAAGTGCTTAACCTATCGATCTATAATACTACACGGTTTAAAATTCTAGCACATCCTAGTTTATCAAAGTGGTTTTGTATGGACGTGAACGTAGACGAGATATTACTAGCAATAATGTGTTTGATCATCGCAAACTAACGAAAGTCAGCGAAGGTAATGCAAAATTCATCGAAATTTGTACAAAATCAGGAATAATGATGTTAATATTTGCCTCAAATGTTTTTACTTTGTCTATTATTGTAACACATAGAGTACATGCATCGATCGACCTAGCTAGTTTTGGAAAATGGTACAATGCGACTTTTATTACAATGAAGGACGTGAATAGCAATATCGTCATCTGTATTAAATATGTAAACCGTCTTACACGAGAGTTTCACCAACCCAAGATGTATATTTAGGTTTGGTTTAATGGTCCTTGAAATGGTGTGTTAAGTGTGGTTTTGCCATGATAGGAAAAGCTTGTAAGAGAAGGGAAGGGAGACGTGATATATTGTGGGGAAAATAGGATAGGATAGTTTTTTGTTTTAGGGGTGGGACAAAGCAAAAGAAGCAAGGGATGGTGTTGAGGGTTTTTTCAGTGGGCTCAACCACAGACAATAATAATACTAAGAATAAGAAGAAGTTTGTATATTCAAAGCTTTCTCACTTGATTGGTTTATCAAGGTTTATTATTTTGAATAATAATAACGGTTTTTCTAACGTGTGTCAACTGGACACGCATTAAGATATTAATTAGAGAAGAAATTACAATTACGTGTTCAAGTATGGTAAATATGAATTAGCATCTCAGATGATCAATTTCTATCTCATGATAATATGATTGTGATTCATTATCTGATTAACATCTTAATATTTACATAGTGATCACACCGTTCACACGTTAGAAAAATCGTAATAATAATAATAAAGTGCTTGCATTGCTTTCTTTGTGTGTTATTGGAGATTAGTGGCTATCTAAAAGGTTTAATTAGTTTAAAGATTTGGTTAGTGAATAATTATTGATTGCTAGTATTTATTTGGTTTGGACCTTTTGTTTGGTCCTATGCTAATATATTTTACGCAAAATTGTTCATGTTTATCATGCATCCATATGACATCGTCAATCCATGCAAGAAGCAAGCCAGGGGGGTGAATGAAATATATCTATAATCTATTCATGGTGTGATTTGTGTGATTTTTTGCCTTTCCAGCTGAACTGAAGCAACAAAGTACAGTACATACATTGTTGTCTTGTTTTGAGAAATAATTAATTGATAACATCTGCGGTGTATGATTGATCGAATAAGATTGTACGTTGTCTCGATTCAATTCATTTACGTAACTTAGCTTTTTGTATATTGTTCATATAAGTTAGAAAAAACAAGTTTCTTTACAACATTAAACCCTAAAATTGATTTAGGGCTTTGACCAAAAACATTTAAAAAAATAAAACAAGTAAAATTTACGAAACACTCCCCTTAATAAATGTTAAGAAGAACCGCGGCACTTGCGAAACTCTCAACATTGTTTCACAAATTTTCCATAAAACAATTCTTCGACTTCAGCCATTAGGTTAAGTTTTTTTATTGACTTGGTTTTTGAAAATGGTATCATGCATGATACTCCATGTGAAACTACAAGTTCAACCCTCGTTTGACCCTCATTCCTGTGAACCTAAAAACCATTCAATTGAAAACCTAAAAATGGTTGTGATTTAGTATGTACGCTCGTCACGGTATCATGCTATGAAATCACGGATTCAAATTTGATTAGCGTGATCCTCATTTGCATGGATAGATTCATTCCTACGAGATCTATAAATGTATCAAACTCGACTAACATAAATAAGCGCATAATACTCGAGATTCCAAATTCACAAGATACGGGTATACTCCATCATATGATGGTACAAATTAAAGATTTGGGAGTATGTGTGGAGCAGGAGTAGGGTAGATTGATCGAGAGGAATAATGAGAAAGCAATGTCGTTGTTGTTGTTATGTTTTGTATTGTAGTCTGTAATTAAATGAAACAAGGAGGCCTGCATCTGAAAATTCATGTCAATTTAATTCACCAAAAGAGCAACAAAACATAGAGCAAGTATGGTACGTACGTACGTATAATTAGTAGGTACGTCGTACACATTGGACAGAGTGACAGACAGACTGGTGATTTTTCGTTACCTAGGGCACGGCGAATGATACGACGACGGACATGCATGCACTAGCTAGGGCATGCAGCATGCATTTAGGTCAGGAATCAGGATGGCAAAATAGGTAAATAAAGAGGGAAGCGAGGGGTAGAAGAGGGAGGTGAAATTAAAGACAGAGTTTATTGCGTGGAAGAGGAGAAGACAGAATGATGGATGTCTTGCATGCGTCTCCATTCTTGCTGGTACTTCAATGCTCTCTCACCAATATTCATATACTATTGCTATTATTATTATTACGTACTTTTGTACACTCCCATGGTCCATGCCCAATGTGCCACCATACACTCCTAGCCTCGTAGCTATAGAATTAATAATTTAATTTTTCTTGTGACGGAAACCTAAGAATAATTCTAAAAAATATTTTCGATTATCATGTTATTTTTTCAAAATCGTCACCTCCAAGAATTTTAAGCTAAAATTCTTACCTGAATCATATCCATGAATGAATTAAATAAAGAAAATCCAAATCACGTAGTAACATATTTTTCTTATTTCGAGGACAAAATATGTTTTTAAAATCAAATCAAGTTTGTCAATGAAGGACGATTTTTTGGCATAATATAATGTACGAACTCTGTTAAATAAAATTCAAGGAAATATGTGATCGCTTCAAAAAAATAAGTTCATGTGACAAATTATTAATTAAATTAACCTAAGAATAAGAAATAGTCATTGTAATTACTCTTATATTATCAAAAAAATATTTCGTCAAAAAGTAGTGGTTAGTAATTACTCACTTTTATCTTTAATTTGAAAAATAATTGTCGATTTTAAAACTCTTATCCGTGAGTTTTAGTCAGTCAAAATACCTTGACCAATCATAATTCCCAACTACGAATTCAAAAAACAAAAAAAACAAAATTCAAACGAAAGATATCGTAAAGACGTAAAAAAAAAAAAATTGAATCGTCGTAAAGACGTAAAATATGGAAAAAGGATTCGCCGCTTCCCGAAGTCGTAGCTAAGAGCTATTGTAAGCCGGATGTTTTCCTCACAAAAAAACAAGTGAGAATATCCCCTTCCTTTTTAAAAAAAACATAGCAAAACAAAATAGAATATCTCTAGTAATAATTTTAGAATATTATTGATATCAAGGATTATTTAGTAGTTTAGGAAATGTATATCTCTTAGGATTTTTAGTTTAATTAACTTATACTCCGTACGAAGTATTTCTTATTTGTATAATATTCTAGTCATTATATGTAAGGTAAATTGTGTCTCATTAATCCTATATACAGGACAATCCTTGATCATAACATTTATACAATTCATTAATCATAAGATCAGCTCATCATAACCTTCATAATATTTCTCATATTTCTAACCTGTACTCCGTATTTGATAATTTTCTTAAAATTCTTACTTCTGCTATACGAGTATTTGTTTGATTAAAAATTCTACTTTCTCTGTCCCGTCTCGTTCATTTGTTATCAATTGCTTTTTCACAAAAATTAACAAAAGATGTGAAAGTGATTATAAACCACACAAAAATCAATATCTTATTCGTAATATAAATCACACTCCACATGAACTATCCAAAAAGGGAAAGTGATAACAAATGAACAAGACATCCGTAAAAAGACAGTTATAACAAATAATTGAGACGGAACGAGTATCCAAGTATTACAAATACATCTAATGAAAACGATATAACCTATTACTTTCAAAATTCAATCTATACCGATCATGTTTAATTATAGAGAAACCAAACAAATCGTATCATAGGTTCTTAGCCTATGCGATGTGCATGTAGATGTAGAGGCTTGCCAGGATAAGAAAACAACGTAGAGGTTTGCTAGAAGCCTACAAGTCAAATGGAAATTAATTAAAATGTAAAAAGTGAGAAGTACGATTAAATGGCACAGTAAATATCCTCCGTAGATAGGTAAGTCATTATCACCCTGGTGAAGGTGAGGGTGAGCGAAGGACTGTCAGTGTCTATACGATGCAAATGTTAGGACTTAGAGCAGTAAAAGTAGAAAATGACAAAGGGTGTGATATGCTTTTCACTGTTGGATTACAGTCTTGCTGTAAATTCTTATTGTTTCAGCATCATAGAAATTTGGAACCGGGAACAGGGCAGGCAAGGACGATTATACCAAGTACAAAGATTCTCGTCCTTCATGCACATATGCATAGTAATATTGTAACGGATTAATTATTAAACAATTTTAATACTCCGTAGAAAAGATAAAAATTATCCTCTTTAGAATCCATGAAAACAAAGATTTATCATCACCTAGTTTAAAAAATATGGAGTAATATTTGAAAATTTGGATTTTTATCATGATATGATGGATAATTCATTACAAGGAGACTAATTAAGTGTACCTATATATATACGATTACACCTTAGTATCTATTTAATTTTTATTAAAATATTTCTCACAAACAATATATACTCCATACTAAATAAAAAGATGATGAAAGTAAAGTAATTATTGTAATAAATTATCGATACGATAAGAGTACTATTTTGAAGTGAAGTAATTATTGTAATATTAATATAGAAATAATAGAAATATAAAAATTACTGTAATTTGAGAAGAAAGAGTAAACTCAAGGGATAAAAGCTCCCTTATTCAGTTATTCCGTGAGGTTGAGAGTTCAATTCTCACCTGCGACATAGTACATTTTTCTCCCAATCAAAAAAAAAAGAAAAAAGAAATAATGGATCAATGGAGTTTTGTGGTGTGATTGGGTTGGATTGGAGCAGAAGATGCAATATGTTATGGGCTGCTCATACATTCAACATAGCAAAGAATAGGAAATTTCTTATTTGTAACGGGAATATTCGTCATATTTACTTAGGTAGGTAAAGACAAATCCACGTGCTATTTCTTAGCATTATCTTTTTTAATCAAGTTGTATTATTCGACACGTCATCAATTTGTGACAAATATATTCGTTACAAGAAAGACTTACTGGTAATCGAATGAAACGTAAGAGTGTACGACCATACACAATAGAGTGAGATTTGTTCTTCTTATTTTGTCTATTTCATTTTCAATTCTTATTTTAGCATCTCATTTTCTCTTTATTTCGTTTTATTCTTTGTAACTTCATCCTCATCCTTTTATTTTTTTCACATAATGAAGATGATCTTCCTTTTATTTTTATTATACTCTTTTGTTTTTATTTTACAAAAATAAAAACAAAAGAATAAATGTTGACATGACAAATAATGGAAGTATTCTTATTTTCGAGGTTCTTATTGACAAACCCTAACCTGTCACATATAACGAATATGACCGTAACAAACAAGAATTTGGGCAACAATAATAATACGGAGTATATGATTATTGCTCTAAGTGTAAGGGCCTATACATTGGACTAAGGTTGAGTCTAAGAGGTGGGCTGAAGTATGCTACACTACATTATATTGGGCCTGTTTGTTCTATTAAAAGGCTCACTCAGTTACTCACTCTCTTATTCTATGAAACCCAAATAATGATGGATTGAAGGGGTCTAAGTCACGTACTCACGTGCTTATCCTCACACGTGCTCCCACGTTGTGTGTGTAATCAGCCGCACGTGTGAGATACTACGAAGAAAGTGATTGAGTTGAGTTGAGTTGAGTTGAGATGATTCTGCCTTGACCACCGCTTTAGTCTCTCCTTTGCATTATAGCAACAAGCTAAGCTCACTTGCTTCATTGCCTTGCCAACAAAAGTCAAAAGAAAAAAGAAAAAGGAGAAAAAAATAACAACAAGGGCTCGCTTGGGATGAGGGTAATTATTTCGGGGATAATAGAGCAAAAATGAACTAGAAAAGATGGAAAGTAGTGATGATATTAAGCAAAAATGGAGAAAATTAAGGAAGTATAGCTTATTTAAGGGGGGAATTATTACTCCCCTCTCCCCCCAAGTAATGCATTACTCCCAATGGGGGTAATTATTCCCCCGTATCTTGTTTACACTATAAAATATTATAATCAAGCAACAAATTCATCCATTTATAATTCATTTTGGTTCTATTACCCCGGAATAATTAACCTCATCCCAAGCGAGCCCTATTAATAATAATAATAATAATAATAATAATAATAATAATAATAATAATAATAATAAGGGAATCTCTTCATTTTAACGACAAGTAGTTAAGTTTATGCAATGATTTCATGTTGGTCTGAAGGAAGGGTTTAAAAATGAGTTTGAATTTATCGTTTAAGTGAGAAAATTATTGAAAGATTTGGACAAGTTATGAGGTAACATTATGGAATTTTTTCATTTATATCCTCCATATTGAGCCTTGAAGGTGAAAATGTGGAGAAATGTGATAATTTCATTGAATTGTTTGAGTTTTTCGTGCTTTGAAGAAATTTCTTATCGTCATGGTTGACATATATAAATGGAAAGTGCCTACTCCCTTCGGTTTTTTATTTATCTCCCCGTTTGACTTTTGGATGAAAAATAAAAGTGTAGGAATGTGTGGCTCAAAAGAGAAAAGAATGAGAGAGAAATGTAAGGGCAATTATAGACCACATGTTGATGACCCAAAATAAAAATAGGAAAGAAATAGTATTTCAGTCCAATAAAGAAATAAGGAAAAACAATAAAAATCGGAGGGAGAACTAAACTATTGAACTGACGTGAATTAATATGAAAATTCAGTTGGACTTTAAAATCTATGAAAATAGTATCGTCGAAAGAAATGAAAAAAATAAAATAAAATGTGAGAGAATCCAATTCTTTCATATTTGAAACCAAATACGCATTATTATTTTTGAGAATTAGAGAAAAAAAAAAGTAAATGGAAAGCTCATCCATTTAAGAATACAAATTTAGAAAAAGCTCATCAATCGAAAATCTAGTTGCCAAACTTATTCTTATGTAAATATCCTTGTCAGTAAGACACAAAGTGTTATATTTTACGATTTTTTGTATTATGATCACAATTGTTATACTCCCTCCGTTCCAACCATTTGTATCCATTTGCTTTATGCACGTATGTCGATACTAGTTTTCTTTTGTCTATATCTTTAGTAACGTATTACTAAAAGTTATAAAAATTTGATATTCAAAATGCATTCGATTAGACGATTTAAACAAGATCCCACATGAATATATTTTATCATATATATTAGAAGTTATATCCAAAATTCATCATACTTATAAATAGTGTCAAAAAAACAAATGTATACTATTCAATGGAACGGAGGGAGTACATAATTACAGAGATGAAAGATACTATAACTCATATAAGTGGATCGGACTTTTCAAGAAAATAAGGATAGAAGTGAAATTATATATCCCTATATTTGAAAAGTGCTCTACATGTGAATAATTGAATTGCATCCCTTAGACAAATACTCCAGTATAATATTTCCTCTCATTTATTCAATTCATTACGTGAAACCGTTGTTGTGAGGAGAAATAAGAACCTATATAAAGAATTGAATGGGTGATAGTGAATAACGTAGGAATTTAGTTAATATAGGAAAATAGAATTGGATTATTGGAGAGAAAATGAGAAAGAAATGAATTGTGGAAGTGGAGGAATTGAAAAAGAATAAGGAAGCTAAGCTAGGTAGCCCGCCCATACAAATTGCAAAAGAAGTCACATGATAGCTGACACCCACCTCTTACCTTTGTCACGTGCTTGGCCCCCATCATACTCTCCTTTAATCAAAAATTTATAATCCCTCCATATAATTATAAATACAATGTTTCTTATAATTAATGAACTAGTATTGAAAATGAGAATATACCTACCTTCACCTTCACCTTCACCTTCACCTTCACCTCTTTCACAAACAACAACTAGAATATTTTACAGCTAGTAGAATATTTTTAGAGGGTGAGGGGTAATTAAATTAAATTTGAGTAAGTCTTTTAAGAAATTGTCTTTTCCTCTATTGGTGAAACTTGAGACGTGAGAGACATAACAATTTTAGAAATTATCTTTATTATTTGAGAAATTTTTCGTTATTTAAAAACAATCCTGTAAAAAATTTTGGATGAAAATTTATAAAAATATTTCAAAAATAAAATACTACTCGTAAGAATTAAGGTCATAAATCGATGATAGTGGGTGAGACTTGAGACTTTGAGAGGGATATAAAGACAATACTCCATTCGTTCCAATCAATTTCATATATTTGTTTTATTACGTACATTAATGTACGTTTTCATTTGTTTATATTTTAGTTACGTAATCCAGAAAATTACAGAAGTTTGATATTCATGATGTACTCGATTAGACAATTAAAACAAGATCTCATATGAGTATATTTTATCGTATATATTAAAAATTATATCGATGATTCTTCTCATCTATGAATAGTTCACAATAATCAAATGTATGAAATTGATTTAACGGAAAGAGTATAATATTTGTATTTACCTATTGTCGTATTGCTAGGCTACTAGCCACTTTACTATACTCCCTAGCATTATGGTCAACTCCATTAAGTAGTCATTCTAAATGGTTAAATGTCCATTTATGAGTACAAATGTCCCATATTTCAAAGAAATTTCATGACGCAAATAAAAGCTGGGGAAATGATAAACGTAGTTCTCAAAAATTAGATAACAAAATTTAGAAATAAATTCTGAATTCATATTAATATTGGCATATTGTCATATTTACATGTCAATATTAGGTATTAGGTTAAGATATCTTCGGTATATTGACATGCATTGAGGTAACACTATAACACTAATTAAGGCCGTTATTAGGTATTATCCTCGATCACTGTCCTGTTTATTTACTTTTTATAGTACGAACTGCAAAGCATTTTTTTTAGAAAAGTGTTTTATTAAAGATACTCAAATAAATGAAAATGAAAATGAAAGAGTGCATTTTACTGGTACTCGGATCGTAATTTTAAGATAGTACTCGTACATACTCCGTACTAGAATAATTACTAACGTCAACTCTACCCAATTTGCACAAACCATGGAACATATATAAACTATAGAACGATCAATCTGATGAACAAACTCTTTTGTTAGTTCCTAGACATTCTGTTTTCATCTTTTTCTACTCCGTGTCTTATTTGATTTGTCTAAATTTAAGACATATATGTCCGTTTTAGATGATTAGAAATAGTGTAAGACCCTGTTATTTTTGAATAATGTAAGTTTAAGTAAATTTAACTGAACTAAACTGAAGTATGTTTAACTGAACCTAACTAAATTGGACCGGACTGAACTAAGCAGAAAATGAATAGAGGATAACAAAACTTATAAACTTAATTATCAACTCGAGTAAATGTTACTTCCTCCGATTCATACAAATTGTTATATTTGCCTTTCTTCGACATATTCAATTGAATTGCTACGTTAGTTATCTTTTTGTTTATGTTTATTGGCGAGACTCACTATCCGCACTCACAACCTTGCTATATGTAGAAAAAGTAAACGTTGCGACAGGTAAACCGGTTATTGAATACCTAAACCGTGTTCCAAAGCAGTAAATAACTAAATACAGTAGATTGGAGTCCAAATCCAATAAGAAAGGGACTGAAGACTGAACCAGTGTCGTCGTTGTTCCTTATCCGACGTGGGAGGGTAAAAAGGTGAAAAGGAAGACACGTGGAAAGGAAGCTAAGTACGTCGTCGTTTTAGTAGCGCTGAGCTGTAGCCGTCGTGGGTTAACATGGGTTAGGAATAAGAATAAAACAAGTGAAGGGACAACAATCAACAATCAACAATCAGCAATGTATGTACGTACCATACATACGTCCATACTCATCCCTTAAATTTAATTCTAAGTTACTAAAGAGTAAAGACTTATACTTATCATAGTAGTACTACTCTTAACTTTATTAGTTAATAACAACGCTTCTCCATCTTAAGAGGTATAATGTCAATTCTAAATTCAGCAACTGGTATATATTGAGTCTACTAGCTCCGTGATTATCTTGATATAATTTCATACGGAGTAATGTTTTATCCATTCAAAAATAAAAAAAAATTCTGATTACAATTTTTGTTAGGTAGATTAAAATTTTTATTTACACTAATACGGACTACGAAATATCAATTAATTTGACATTTTGACTTAAATTGTTATTTGGGTGGTTTAAAATATCTAAGTTAAATATGCAAACAAAAAAAAAAACTTAGGAGTATAGAACAATTTCCACATTATATTTGAGTGCATGTGATATGAATATATTAATTGGACTTAAATCATACTCCATAATCTTAAGTTTTTGGTTGGAATAATTCATTTAACATGGTATCAAAGTCAGCCTTATTAAATGTCGTCGGCTTAAATAGCATGAAAAAATCTCATAATTATGGAATTTGGATTATTGAACTTTTAAAATAGTTACTGTAGCTGGCAAAAAAAAAAAAAAATAGTTACGGTATATTTTTTCAGTCATAAAATTTCCGAAGCTTACAAATTTAGAGATTAAAAAATAAAAATCAAGGTCAACCCTAGTAGAGTTTATATACAATGCAAGCACTTATTATTCACAAATTTCAAGAGTTTTATTCTAACTTAATAAAATTACCTAAAGTTCATTTGGTATAAAATTCTTATTTTAAATATTTGTAAGTGTGAAATTGATTTAAAACAACTACTCCGTAAGATGTTCAGTAGTGAAACAGACAATATATAATCCTAAGAGAGACTTATAGGTATAACGAATACTCGTACGAAGTATTTCTTTAATATATAGACATAGCGGTTCATACGACAAAAGAGACATTCATATGAATTCGAGTCATGAAACAATTAAACTCGAACTTTCAGTACAAGTGTCAGATTAGATAATGGTCGAGTATAGAAAAGGGCCAAAAAAACGCACTAGTCCCAAAGAGAGGAGGAAGCAGAGCAGAGGAATCCGGGTGTAAAATTGGACGTTAATGAGTTATAGAGGCTGAGACTGCGACTGCGACTGCGACGAGGAGGAGTTATTGAGTAAAATAGTGTCAGCGACAAAACCTGCTAAAAGATCGTTTCTTTACCTCTTTCATTTCTTCTACCGAGTTCTACTTCACTATTATCTGCTCTTTAATTACCTTCATTCATTTATTGCCTTCTTTTACTACTCCCTACTCCGAATTTGTGATGTTTTTAACTTTTTATGCTTCATTTTAATCACAATTACTGCTCCGTATACTCGTATAGTGAAGTTATTACTCCCTATTATTATGTCCTCCATCCTACAAACACCCTCCCCAGTATACTCAAAAAATTACTAGTACTAATTTATCGATAGTAAAATAATATGGAGTAATTTTTTTACAGAATTGGATCATTTTAGACGTGAGACGATCTTAAAATACGGGGTAAATTTTATATACGGAAAAATTTTCATATACGATATCAACTCATATGATTTAAGATATACTCCGTAGATAAAACATGATAAACGGTACGAGCAGTCGAGCAAGGGTCCAAGGAATATTTATTTAATTTACTATTAGTATTAGCCAAAAATGTAAGAAAACAAGACCGCTGGTAGTAAATATGGTATGGTGTCATAATTAGTAGTCAACCTAAGTTGGTGAAATAACACCATTTTGATAGTTCCTTCAAGAATACGTACATGTTTTGATTGTAATGCTAGCTTCTTGGTAAAATTTTAGGTAATTTTCAACTTCATACCTCGCCTCACTAGTTGTAACAATAGGACCTTGTTCATGTGTTGAGTACTATGTAAAATAGAAATTTGTATAGTAATCTAATTACTACTCCTATTCAGTATTCAAAGTTAAAATAAAACTACGAGATAAAAAAACACGAAATCTTCTACACTCGATACTATTTAGCATTAGTACGTTATATACTCCGTATGAACTATCTAGGATAACGATACATCGATAACATAGAATTGAATGATACCCGGAGTAGTATTCCTACTTAAAATTGCATTAGCTTACTCATAAACCGTAATTATATATGAGTACCAGTTAATTGGTATGAAAAATATAGTCAAGTCAAGTATTTTAGCTAAAAAGAGAAGATGATTAATTAATGGTTGCGCGAATTTCTTGTAGAATTGATTGTTACATGCAACTAACACACTCCTACTTATCACAATCCAAAAAAAGGAAAAAAAAACGATATGAAGGACTAAACCTCTAACCTATTATTCATGATAAACTAAGATATCAACAATATGTAACCAATTTAAATACACAACAATGTAAATGAAAACTTTGAAACGAGTACTTCTTAATACAAAGTAAAAAAAAAAAAAAAAAAACTTCCGGGAGAAAACGTAAGTAAATAATGAAAAAATAAAATATTGAAAACGAACAAGTGAACAACTGTAGTCAATAGATATTTTTAATTAACATTTTATCATAAATATAAAAAATTACTGGTAGTAACATGTTGTATAAAATGGGAAAAATAAAAAGAAACAAAAGAAAAGGCAATAAAATAATAATGTGGAGTCCCTTATAAAGAAGCTCAAAATCCTTACACTTCCCTTCATATCATTATTCACAAAATCACAACTCACACCAACAACACTCTCACATCACTCTCCTATTTCAACACTTTCTATCTATCTATCCATCAATTCTTCATTCTTCTTACTTTGATTTAACATCCCAATTTTACAATAGAACAACATTTAACACTAGAAAATACTGTACTGTATAACATATGGAGGGGGCAGATTATTTCGTAGAAGGTTTACTTGACTTTACAAATGGTGGTACTGATGATATGATCACCGACGCTTTTTTCCAACCCACCGACGCTAACACCCACACCCACACCCCCTTGTCCTTGTCCGACTCTTCCAATTCCTCTGTTTCCGGTTCCGCCTCCGCCTCTCATCCTTCTTTCCCTGACTCACATTTCTCTAATGACCTCTGTGTTCCGGTACGTATGACACGCTTAAGGTTTTGATTGACACGGTTTTTTAATTGGTTGTATAATCGTAATCATGGATGGTCCAATTTAGTACAGTATTATTATTTCATTATGGTTCCAGAAGACAATCACGAAATTAATAAATTCTGATCATTTTGTTTGTTTGTTGGTTTGTTAATGACAGTGTGATGAGTTGGAGGAGCTAGAATGGCTCTCGAATTTTGTGGAGGAATCATTCTCAACCGAAGAATTACACAAATTCCACCTTATCCCCACTCAACCAACCCCAATCCAATACCCGAATCCAAACCCAAACCCAAACCCGACTCAACAAAGCCCGTCTGCGGTACCTGGGAAAGCACGGAGCAAGCGGTCACGAATCCCACCCTGCGATTGGTCCACCCGCCTCCTCATGGTCTCCACCCAAAACCCCTCTCCCGCAACATCCTCGTCGTCGGGCCAGAGCCCGAGCACCGGCCCGAAGAAGCCCGTGAAGAGGCGGGAGAGCGGGGCGGGGGATGAGGACGGGATGGAGGTGAGGAGGTGCCTGCATTGCGCGGCTGAGAAGACCCCGCAGTGGCGTACCGGGCCTATGGGCCCGAAGACACTGTGCAATGCCTGCGGGGTTAGGTATAAGTCGGGCAGGCTGGTGCCTGAGTACAGGCCTGCAGCCAGCCCGACTTTTGTGTCAGCTAGACACTCTAACTCTCACCGAAAGGTGATGGAATTGCGGAGGCAGAAGGAAGTTCAGAGGCCTCAGCCTCCGCAATTCATACACCATCAACTTCAACAACAACAACAACAGCAACAACACCACCATCAACAACAACAACATCATCATCATCATCATCATGGTATGATGATGGGTGTATCCAGTGGCGGAGATGAGTACTTGAATTACCATCATTTAGCACCCGATTATCGACAGATGATGAGCTAGAATAAATACACTCTTATTTATTTATTAGTCTAGCATTTCCTTAGCAAAACAAAAAAAATATATTGAAATATAGTTTAATTAATAAATTATCATCTTTGTTTTTGTTTTAATTAGTCCTTTTAATTTGGGAAAATAAGGAGAAAAATACACAACAAGGCAGGCAGAGGAGATTTAATTAATTAGTTGCTTTTATTTAATTAGTCTTTATTATTTTCCACTTTTGTATTTTTGGTCGTTTTTAACATTTTGTAATCTTTTTTGCCCAATTTGGCAAATTAAGAACTTGATTTTGTAATTGAACTACCTATGTTGACTGTTGTTAATTATACACTTTCGATTTCTCAAAATAAGTTAAATGATGTTTGAGAATGTAGAGAATCAAGTGAAACGGAATAAGTAGTATCGAGTCCATTTAATAATTGTGACGATAAAGGGTGAGGATGTAGCTTGGATTGGAAGTATGTATGTAAATAAAAAAAGGGGAGGAGGGGAAGTGAGTGAAGGAAGCAAGGCAGGAAGCAGAAAAGGCTCCACACATGAGGGTACGGTGAGGGGTGGTGGTTAGTTGTATTAATAAGTAAGTAAGCTAAAGGCTTGAAAGTTGAAATAAACCACATGCACTTGTCCCAGACCCAGTAGTATGGTCATTACGTTCGACTGTTGGACTATGTTCTATGTAGGTCCTTAATGTAAAATCGTCGGTAATTATATTAGAGAAGTTTGCTACTCCTAACACATTTTTGAATAGTTGGCTGGGGCATACAGTAGTAGAATTGAGTTATGTACCCTCTTCACATGGACGTTGATGGACCAGTAATTTAACATATTTAAGTGATGGTGGAGATCCAAAGATGCGTTAATTAAATAACTACTGTACTCTGTATTAAAAACTTCTCAAATAGTTGACTATATAAAACAACAAGTCGACAACTCTCTAACCCAAGTTCAATAATAATTTAACACGTTTCATACTCGCATAATCTCAAATTGTCGAGAAGTTTGAATTGTTAAGAAGATTAACTAATTACCCATTTTATCAACGCGTGCTTGTGTTTTATTTTGTATCTAGATGCTTCTCTTGTCATTGGCTATTAAGTGTAGCTATGATTAATTGACTAAGTTTGATATTGTACCTCCTGCCTGGACATAGTAAGTGACTATATAGCTTAGCGTAGTACTGGTATCGTACTACGAGCACTAGCATGAACAATAATGCTATGTTTAATGTTTTCTTAGCTAATTAACCATCATGGCACACATTTCTATTGTTTTATGAGTAAACTTTGTCCGAATTATCCCGACGTGAATAACCTGGTCCGTATCCAACCCGATATTTGAATTGACACGGCCTAATCAAAGAGTATTCAGAAACTAACTATGGATTGGTTAGTGTGGCTAATGATATGAAAAAGATAGCTTAGGGATTTGGGGAGGAGAAGTTGAAGGAATGAATTGAAATTGAGAGGGAGGAGCATTCCCGAGGTGGACTTTGAAATGGTGTGTTTCAATTGGTGCCACTGCCAGCCATGTTGACCTTTTAATGCTCCTTGGTGCGCCTCAATTAATTCTGCAGTTTGATCCCATATATCTGTCGCAAGTTTAAAATGGATAAGTCATTTGAGGAGATAATGATAAATGTTTACGTAGGTCCCACTAATCTTACTTTTGTCTTATCCCCACCTATTAAGGGCTCGTTTGGTAGTTACCGATAACTTAAATTCACGTGAATTTGTATTTCATGGAAATTACAAAAATATTGTTTGTTTGTCACGTGGGAAATAATTTCATGCGGGAAATTCTACACACCAAGGGGGCTTGGTGAGTAACTTCCCTCATTATGGAGGAAGTGCCAATGGTTGGGAAGTGACAATTCTCGTGAAGTGGGCAACCAAACAGCATCTCAATTTCTCAATTCATGGGAAATTCTACTTCCCATGATTCTCAGGATTTGAGAGGGCAATTAAACGCTCCCTAAGTATCTATTTGACCCGTCGTACATTTATGACGGATATCTCCATCACAAATAAGAATTTGTGATAATTCTGCTTCTTCAACTCCGGAGTATGACTAAGGTGTTGCAGCTCAAATGTTAGACAATTTCTTTATTTTTTTTTCACACCTAAAATGCTAGAACTAATAAGTTGGCATGGGGAAATTTCACCTAAGATAACCCGTAAAGATATTTGAATTGGTAATTGGTTGGTGGTATTTATAAAGTGTGATTGGATTTACAAAATGTCATAAATTTATCTACTCATGATATTATTGGTTAAGAATAAGAATTAGGTCAAACAAGACTTACTCGAATCAAGAGATTGATATGAGAGTTTAGTTTTTATATTACCCGTGATGTAGTGCACATCTTAACTCTTTCTACACTTTGTTTCAAAGTTTTCAAATAGAAATGATATATTCGCTCAAAATATTACGGAGTATTATGAGTATCTCGAAAGACAAATCATACATGCATACGAGGGAAGCAAGTAAAGACGAGGTGAGGCAATGGGCGGAAGCAATTGCTCAAACAGTGGAGGGACGGTGGTCCTAGATAATTAGGAGGGGTTTAATTATCTAAACTTAATTGCACTTGTTCCCAAGAAAATCAAATTAATACAATAAAAGTATCTTATTGTTAAATTAAATAGCAGTAATTAAAGGCATTGGGATTATCATGATATTCTAGATATTAACAAAGCCACCAATAGAAAATCGAAATTCAGGGGTTTGTTCTTACTTGTGATTCATCATACAACCATGAATTTCAGTGAAATCAAAATTCCAAAGTGTGACTTATATGATGGCGCATCGTGGTGGATACGAAAGGGTATGTATACCACTCAGTAGAGTATTTTGTACGAGTATAATGGGGGATACGAGTATGTAGAATACTCACTCCCATTCTTATTGAATATATGTGAGTATATTTTAATCATATGGTAGGTTTCCAAAGAATGGGAGGGAGTATTTTAGATGGAGTCAATATCCTGGGCACAAATTCTTATTTACGACGGTCATATCTGTTATATTAATGTACCATGTTAAATAATGTTCATTTAAAACGAAAAAAACAAAAGTAAATCACATGATACTAATGTTTTGTCCTTATTTATCTAAATGATCATTATTTGATCCATTATAACGATACAACAGATAATTCCGTCACAAACCAGACTAACCATACATTCGGGTGCTCATTCACATCATTCATCATATGCTTGATGCTTCCCTTTGAAACATAGCACAACGTCGACACTATCCCTAATTAATAGCCCATATTAACCACTCTAACTCACCCCATATATTTATTGTACCCAAAAAAAAAAGTCACCCTTGTTTATTACAATTTGGTCTCCCTTATAATTAAACATAACAAACTGACCCGGTTCGAATAAGTCATGTCGAAGTCGACAACGAAATTTGAACTGAATACCCAGGTTTGATATTTAATCCGGTCGGACTCGAATATGACCCGGATATTATCATAGAAAATAAGTCGATATCCCTAAAAATTTGAAAATGACCCGAACACGAAATGATGTTGCTTAGGATAATTAAGGCATATAGAATTAGTTGGTGGCATTTTAATCAGCCTTAAAAAAATATAAAAGAAATATTAAGATAAGTTTATAAAATAAGAATGGTTTGCAAGTAAAAAGCTAGGTAGGTAGATTAGTGGTATGGGATGGTATATAGTGTTAATAAGAGACTTGGAAGTGATAAAAAATGTCTACCTGATCATAGACATTATGCTCTTAATCCATGGTGGTCCACACCTACCTAATGTTTTGTTCATAAGTGTATATATATACTTAACTAAGCTTATTAATATAATTAATTAAAGATAAATATTCCTAGGTTGGAACAAGGGGGGTTGTGTGAGTAGTGCTATATCCAAGCTAAGGTCCCTGATGCACATGTTAGTGATCATGATCAACGGGGACACCACGTGCTCTATCACTCATTCCATGCTTTTATTACCTCCTAATAACTCTCTTTCTATTATTCCATTTTTTTTGTTCATCAAATAACGTACTTAACCACATTAAAATATAGGGAAAGGTGGATTCGAACTTAAGACCTACTATTCCATAGAACTTAATCTTAAGCACTGAGCTAAGACATCTTCGTCATTATTCCATCATACATGAACTCACATATATACATACATACGGATTATGGATACCCACAGTTTAGTGAATAAAGTCCATTCAACACTTCAAGACTTTATTCTCTCTAAATTATTTCTACTAATTGAGATAAATAAAACCTTGAAATTATTGCCCTAATTTAGATTTTTTTGTTGGACTTGAGGTATTGGATGCACGTACATACGGTAGCTTCCCTCAAATTTTCAACATAAATTATTGTTATAGCTAATGATAGATTTATTTCGAGTAATATATGTGTCGATACAAGACAATATTTACATATACATATTATTCTTATGTTCGTAGTTCATATTGCTAAATACATTGTACGAAGTAATAATCTATTTACGTTACATATTTACTCATACTTGACTATTCGCCTATTCATAAGAATTTGTGACCAGTTTCTATTTTATTTTTCATTGGCTTGGACCCCTTTTCACACATGTAAAACAAATTATCCCATCGTTAATTGTTATTTGAGATCAATATATTATCCAAATGCCTTAGTTTATTAGTTAAGATAAAAGTATTATGAATAATAGATCTCATGTCCAAACTCCTTCTTCCGGGGAAAGTTGAAAGTGGATGAGGAATCCCCCACCCGCTATGCTCTTTATCAACCGCGCGTTCATTAAGGATTTCACGCGGCGCAAAAGTTTTTCCATACCAACTTAGCTGTCCGGCGCTGCTATTGGCATAACACGATTAAGTATGTGTTCCATTGAATTTGTTGGATAATACTCCTTCAATATAAATGAAAATGGAAGGGGGAATTGAAGAGGAATAAAGGATAAAAAAACACAAATATTTAAGCAGGATACTGCATTGCGATTTCGTGGCCCACGATGGTACAATGGGAGTACATTGTATTGTACATACAACATACTTGCACCAATAAGTATAAGAAATAAAATAATATTATTTTGCATGAATAATAATATTCTTTTTCTTTAGAAACTTAAGGAAAAAAGAAAAGGAAAATAAAAATGATTGAAGAGGCCGGGACGGGTGCATGGACAAAATATGACCTACGTTCATGTGAGACCAAAAACTCATAGACATGCTGATATATATGCATGTGGGGACGAAGGAACCTCTCACATGAGCTACGTGAGGTGCATGCCTTCCTTCTTTATCTCCATCTACCCTCCTTTCTCCCTTTCTTTCTTTTTTTCCTTTTCAGAAACGGTTCTATATATAATTGTGATAATCCTCTTGTGAGACGTTTTCACGTAAATATATATATTATATGGATCGGAGTAAGAGTGTGAGACATCATATCTAACAGAATGCGTCAACAACCAAAATGTAACTACCGTTCCACGAGAATGATAATTTTATTGTGAGATCGTTTCATAAGAGAATTTGGGGTATGCATGCATTATTAGAGGTACATAAATTGTTTAAATGTGTGATATGATGTTTCTAATTAAGTTCTATGATTAAATGTATGATATGATGATGTATCAAGTTCAACCCTTTAGTAGTTAATTCAAATCACGGATTGGAATGGCATATATAGAACCGTAAAGCAATCTAACCTAACACTACTAAATGTACAAACCTTACTATTTTTAACTTAAATACTTTCTACTTTTTTTCCTACTTTTTTCCCACCTTTTTCCATCTTATGGACTTCGTTAATTCAATTAAACACATTTCATTTTAGTTCAGTCTACTTAAATTAACTTTACTCCAGCAAAAAAACAAGTCTTAAGAACATAAGTTAGTTATGTACTTTCTAAAAATTTTATTTTGTATAAGAACATAAGTATTGTAATGTACAAATAGAGCACGAATTGGAATAATAGCATATATTCATATAATCATACTCCGTATATAGCACCATAATAAATCAAAGTAACCTAAGCTAGCTAACTACTAAATGTACAAACCTTGCTATTTTTATCTTAAAAGATCTTTTTTTTAGCTCACTTGAATTCAATTACGTTAATCACATTTCAATTCATTTCAACTCAATCAAATACACTTAGTAGCCTTAGCTTAATAAAATTTCAATTCAATTAAGTTCACCTCAACCTAAAAGAACAGGTTATAGTAACACAAGAATTTAAGTTATATTCCCTCTTATCTATTCAATTTTTTTACACTTACTATAAATGGACAATTCAATCAATTCTTTACGATCCTCATTTGGTAAAAATTTTTACCATATAACTCTCATATTCTTACTTTATTTACTATTTTTTCCTTATTTTAAGTTTCGTGGATCCATAAAATCATTTAATTGTAAAATTTTTACTGTAAAGGATTGAATGGATGGAAGGAAGCATTCGGTATAGTTTTTTTTTTTTTGTTGGGTAAGTCAGATAAAGCATTTAAAAAAAAAAGAAAAGAAAGGGGGGGGATGGGTGAGTGTAGTTTGTCTAGGGATCTTTCCATGTTATCTGGTGTAATTGGGTTATATGTATGTAAAATCAAATGATTCTTGTCTCCTCCTCTTCCTTCTTCATTCATCCTGCCACAATTACTACTTCATGACTTCATCCACCTTCCTCCCCATAACTCTCTCTCTCTCTCTCCTCCACCTTAATTTTCTGACATTTTATGGACTTTTATGTCTCCTCCCTATTTTTATTCATCCTTTTCTTTCTTTCTTTCTTTCTTTTACAATTAATCTCTCTACTTTTAACTAAATTATTCATTTATACTACTTGTACTTCCTGCATATTTACAATTTCTGCAACTTCTGCAACCAATAAGTTTTTTTTTTAATTAAATGAAACAACCCCAATTATTACTGCAGATGACAATAATTTGTTGCTTGATTATAAATTTATTATTATAAGTGTAAGTAAAATGGCTGTCATTTCACTCACATTCACATTCACATTCACATGCATAAGTAGTCCGTATATGTCAGTGTGATCATGAGTGCTTGCTTGTTTAAATTTAATTAACCTAACTAAGCTAGCTACACTAATTAGTTTAATATTCTAGGATTAGTAGCTAGCTGTACGTGAATGGGTCCTCATTATCATTCCTAATTTATTAGTACAGTATTAGTTACTCGTAGTACTAGATTAATTAGATTAATCCTCCAGGCTACAATTTGGGTGAAATTCGTCTTTGGTTAGGTGCATATATAGTGTTGCCAACTCTTTTACAGCATACATAATGGAATATAAATACCCAATACGGAGTATGTCTCAGTAAGATTAGTTTCAACTAACAATGAGTTTCTACAATTTCCTCATTATCTATACTGTAATACGATTAAGTACGAGTTTTATTGAATACGTTCAAAGATGGAATATAATCACGAAATAGATCCATATTCTTTCAGCTCACTTCAATTCTACAATTATCAGTTCAATTCAATCCACTTCGATTTAGTCCCAAGAGCCTTATTTTGTCTCAATACTTCAGCCTACTTCAGTTCAGTTCAGCTCAGCTCAACCTATCTCAATCCAAAAGAACCCGACCTAATTGTTTATAAAGTATTGTCGGTTAGATTTTATTACTCGTTTTTTAGACCGTCTAAACATATCATTATTTTATGGTTAATAAATAAATAATCTTTTTATAGAAATTAATTATTTTATAAGGAGTACTTGTAGGATAGTAGGCTATATTCTTTTGAATTAAATTGAGTAAATTGAAGAATAAACTGATTTATATTCAACAAATTAAAAACAAAGTAAAAAAAGGAGATAACTATTTGGTATGTCATGTGGCTAGATCATTATTATTCCCACAATTGAGAAGAAGCTTAATAGTTTTACACGTATGTCTTTTAGCAGTTCCTTTTAAGTAATTATACTCCCTAATCATGTTTGCGTGACAATACTAATAAAATAAATATAAATTGACCTCAATTATAAAATTTTGGTTGAATTGATTTCATAATCAACACAAGTAGGGTCTTCATCGGCCAAGAACCGAACTGGATTGGAAAAACACAGACACTAGACCATCCAAAATCAAAATCCATGGATTTGATCAACTATGAAAAGATTTTTACCAAACTAGAACTCATTAGATTTTTTTTTTAAAAAAACAAAAAATACGGAGTATGATATTAACCTGGTCAACCCCAATCAAAATGGAACTTGGTTTTATTTTGAGGTTGGGCTAAAGCGGACCGGTTACTGTGATTTTGTGACCATAGAAGCTGGACCGGAAGGTATAAGCACAAAGCGAAATGGGTCATGTTTGGTACGGCATTCGTGGTACTTGGTCAATGATGATGTTTGAGTTGATGATCGACGATAATGTTCAATTTGGAAACCGTAACAATAACACAGCAATTAGCTAGCTCACAATCACATACGTACATATACTATCAGCTTAATATTATAATAAGGAGGATTAAGGCGTAGTGAGGGTACAACCTATAGCTAGATAGGTTAGTCAAAGTCGTAAGTATCATGTTGAGCTTAATAATATGGAGCTGAGTAGTAGCTAGCTAGAATTATTATTGAGTATCTACGACTAAAATGACATTAGACCCAAAATAATTCAGTCAAAAGAAAAGTGTCTAGTCTAGTTGGAATCAAATCTTGAGATCAATCATGCATATATAGCCTTCTATACTTGAGATTCTATATGGAGTAGTTTGTATAGGCTACCTCATCCTACCTTGTTTGTGTACTCCATATTTGGTAATTAGACACCATCTTTATAATTTCCTAGTTTAAAAACTCCCTTAAAATTATTTACCACACAGAGATGGAAAATTGGAAATGGGTCGTTCCTCGTGTGTCTGGAGAACAAATTGGCACGGCTCAGGCACGGGAAGTGGCCCACGTGTCGTGTCAGTATTAAAGAAATGGCAGCCAGGCACAACCCATAACATGCCTTGACGTGTCTAACCAATACCGTGTCGTGTCGTGTCGTGCCTAGGCACGGTATTTTGCCTCAAACTGCGGCCCAGGCACGACCCACAGTCCTATAGCATGTTGTGTCTTACTAAGCAGTGCCGAAGTGAACTCGTGCCTTAATGGATTATGGATCGTGACGGACCGTGCTAAACTGCTAACCCAGCGGTCTAAGTGCCAACTTTCATCTCCAACCACACATGGTATAGTACCCTATAACGCATTGTACAATAAATGTTGGACTGGTAGAGAATAGCCGGTGAAAGTGGGTTTGACTTATAACAACCCAAACTGATCCTATTTAACTCAACAAAATAAGTGGGCTAAGGATCCATGCTTTAGTTGAATAATAAGGGCTAACTGATCCTATTTAACTAAACAAAAATAATTGGGCTATGGATCCAAGTTTTGGTTGAATAAGGTGGTGTTAAGCTAGGCTAAGGATCATGTGCGGACCGGTCCACCAATACCCCTACCTCTTCTACATATGCCTATATCACTACATGGGCATGTATCATCACGTCTTTAAACAAATGAGTAAATTTTTGTTTATAACGAGTATATCTGTCAAAAATTTTGACGGGCTAAATATTTACTCATAAAGACAAAATAATTTGCTAAGTATATGTGTAATACTAAATCTATCGTAAATTTGTGACGGATATAGTCTCGTCTAGAAATGCGTGCTTGAATTGATGTAAGGCGTGAAATGATAAAGAAAGTTGGGCGTTGCGAAAGTGTGATGGACAGGTGTTTTGCATGATGTGTTTTTACTTGAAAGTGTAGCAAACAAGAATGATGCAATTCCCAGTGCACTACATACTGCGAGTACTGTTTGTGTCACGAGCACTTCACTTGCCTGTACCTGTACCTGTACCTGTACCTGTACGTTGCCTGGCCTTCATCAGTTTCCTTCTGCACCACTCTTAGGGCATACACAATGGAGGGGAAAGACCCACCTCTTAACACTCTCTCTCTTGTTAAGAGGTACCCCTCCATTGTACCCACCTCTTAAAATTTCTAAGGGGAAGGGGCAATCCCTTACTTGGGGTTTTTGTTGCATTGGCCCAAGTGCCTTTCTCTCTCCTTTTTTCTTTGTTTTTTTTCTTTTCAATGGTTTTGTGTCAATTAATTAATTAGGTAAATTGTCCTTTAGTTAGTTTATGACTAATAATCGAAATGTACAACTTTTTTTTAAAAAAAAAAAATCACAAAAAATCTTCATTTCATTCCCTCTATAAATAGAGTCCAATATCAACATATTTTTTCAAATTTAATGAGAGAGATTCTTATCAAAATTATCAAGACTCGACCGAATTTATTCAACATCAAACTGAAAATATAGTTGAAACATCTGCGGGGACTTCTAACATGTCGTTTAATGTTCATCCGGGAAGACTTAGAAATTTGAATTTAGGCAATTATATGCAAGTTGAGAATGAGATTCGAGATAGGACAACACATATTGCATTAAAAAAGGATTTCATTGAGCATGTATGGAATAATTTCCATACAAGTACGTCAGGTTAAGAATGTCCGTTCAATTATTTTAAAATTTAAATGCACGTTTTATTTTTTTTAAGTTTATATGTAAGTAAGCACGTTATTAACAATAAATGTACGTTTAATTAGTTTATATGAAATAATTTTGTTTTATGTTGTTTATTAAAAATGATGGATGTTTTAATATGGTGGGGTCAAATTAAAGGAAGAGGTTTACCCCTCCATTGTAGACAAATTTGAGTAAAAATTAAGAGGTAATGAAAAAATGAGTTGGATGAAAGAGAAGATGAGGTGTAAGAAATATAGGAGGAGAGAGGAAAATTGGAGGGGAAGAGGTTGCCCCTCCATTGAACATGCTCTTAGGCTTGCTTGCTTTCCCTTTTCACTTCATCATCGACTGTTTTCGTCCTCTACCTTGGCCTTTTCTGGCCAATAGAGTTTCCCTTTCCTACTTGATGATATGCCTTTTTGGAGGAACTTATTGGATTCAAAACTTTCCACATTTTCATTAATAATGGATGGAGACATCAACTGCCATAAAGGAATATTTTGAGGTACTTAGTCGTGTCACCGTCGCGGTACCGTACTAATAATATACTTCCTCCGTTCCAACAGGTTCTTTACGTTTGCTTTTTGGACACTATTCATAAGTGGAGAGGATTGTCGATATAACTTCTAATATATAAGATAAAATATAGTCATGTGAGATCTTGTTTAATTGTCTAATCGAGTATGTTATAAATATCAAATTTTTAATTTTTTTAGAAATATGTAACTAAAGATATGGACAAAAGAAAACGTGCATTGGCAAGTGTGAAAAAGCAAAGGTAAAGAATCAAATGGAATGGAGGGAGTGTAATACTCCGTATGAATGATAGAGAGTACTTCATCAACTAAACATATCACATTAACTTTCGTTGCTTCAACCTTCACGGAGGCTTGTCTTTGCTAACTTTATTCGTTTCCTCATTATCATTAGACGTATGATGTCAAATGTTTTAACTAAATATTTCAAAACTTTGTATTACAAAAAAAGGTTTTATTTAGTTCCGATACGTCGACACTGGTTATTTGTTGGACTAGACCAAAGAGGATAAGTTGTTCAAGGTTAATACTTCATAAAACACCTTCTATCAAAACCTATATTAAGGAAAATATAGTAATCCGTAATTAAAGGTGTATGTGTTGGAAATATAGGGTCACTATAGGGGCGATATATAACTAGTAAATACACGTTGTGTCGTGGTATGAAGGTCACTGAATAAGAAACGAAATCGCCCCGACTACGGTACAAATCGGAATGAGCGTCGTCCCCCAAGGTCACACAACACTCCTAAAAGGTTGTGTACTCAACCATTAGGAGTTGAACTCGATGGTATACTCAGAATTTATCAAAGAGATTTGGATGATTAAGTATTTGATGTATATTCTCATGTATATCATCATTCTCATAACTCTCACTTTATATAATAAGTGTTATATGAGACTAACCTCAAAAGGTATCCAAAGTCACTTTAGGATGAAAAATGAATTATCATTATTCTAAATATAATGACAATCATAATCATGCTAATAAATTAGGTTTAATATGCTACTAATGGGAGATGCTCTTACAATGCAAGAATGATCAACAATTTCACTTTGCATTATTTCTAACAGTATGTTGAAGCCATAAAATACCTCGTAAGCACACGAATGTCGTAGCACAAGTGAGGATTAATCAACAAGGAGCAAAGTGATTCACAGTTGTGTTTATTCTCACAATTTAGCTAAATCGATAAAAGGAAGGTTGATATTCCATTGGATTGATTGACACATAAACTAAACAACTAAATAACGATACTAATTAAAAGTTGAGGATTAAATCAAATTTGGGAAAGTGTAAGATCAGACTTCACCACAAACATATTTGAATTACATCTCGCTGGGAGATCCCGATTGACAAGTTGCAAGGGTAGTAACATAGGATAAGGGGGAAGCCAATTAAGTACCTCCCTCTTGGATTCATAGTTTGACTAAGTATGCCTACTCACCTCGATCACTCTTGAGTCCGTGAGTTGTAATGTAAGGTCGATTCAAAGAGCTCACTCATGTCATGTATGTAGTACTCAATCTACGATCTAAATCATTAAGTTCACCTAATATATTACTCCGTATATTATATATTGTCCTCCATTTCTCATGCTCAGTTTAGCGCTCAACTAGATTTGGGGTAATTTAAGAAGTCTACACTAAAGTTGGGGTACCTCACCAAGTACTCATTTTCGTGCTCAACTAGAATCGGTATAGTAAGGCTAGTGAAAGGGTAGAGGAGACATTCTTAGATCCAACTGACTCTCAACGATGGATAAGGATAAAAAGTTCAAACCAACCTCTAATAACACATACTAAGTCAAAAATTTTTTACTGAGTTTACAAAAGGTTTGGAATTTTGTCATATGATATTTTTTATCTAATCGTTCTCTCAATTGTCTACAATCCGTCTTGGAGAAGAATAATCATCTAGGAGAAATCAATCGTTTTAGACTCTTGAATGTTATTCAACATTGTGTGATTAATTAGAGTTAATTATCAATCCTAAATTCGACCTCCGGGACTCAAAGTGTGAGACTCAACTATTTCAAAACAGTTGTACTTTTTTACCTTCTTGTTAAACAAACTACTCAAGAATCACGATTAAATTTAGAAAAATGAAAAAAAAAAAAAAAGGTTATACTAAATTCACTCCCTCTTGGACCTGGCAAAAAGGTCAATCGAGTCGAGTCGGCTACGGGTCGATCACTTTTTCTCGGAAAAATTGAGTTGACTTCGAGTCGTGTTAGGTCATTTCGGGTTCGGTCATTTTTGCGTTTGTTGTTTTCTCTTTTTCATGCATATGACATGTCGAATTGTTTGCTTTGGGTTTTGGTTGAGTGAATCGGGTAAGGTATTCGAGTTGGTTAGTTTTGTCAGATATACACTCTCTTGAGTATACTCGGGCTCGAACATAGTTCTTCAGAACTTGAAATGACTCGACCAATGACCGACTCGAGTGACCAAATGACACCTCCAACTAAACCCATCCAATGATCCACCAATCCAAATCATATCCAGTCTGTGATCAAAATAGATCTCTGCAATTCAAACATTTGAAAAAACCCCGGGAACACAAACACACACACATAACAACAACGTTCACGAGAAACACACATTATTCTCAGATTTCCACGCACTCATTTGTAACTTTCTTTTAACAACACTTCCATTTAAACAACAACCCCCCAATTCACTCACTCACTCACACACAAAACCCAAACATCAAAAAACCACCCGCTTGAATTACGGCGTAGAAATGGGTGAAGTGTCCAAATCATCTCCGACAACCATAGAAATGGGGACAATGAGCGGGCCGCTGGTGTCGACGAACTCGCCGTGGGTTTCCAGTGTCCCCAGAGTTAGACCGGGCATGATAGACGGCATCCATGTCGTACTGAGGTTGTTGTGTTTGATGACGGCGGTGGCGGCGTTGGCGTTAATGGTCACTGCTAACCAATCTGGAACTATTTCACTCTATGGCTTTCAGCTCCCTGTTTACTCCAGTTGGTCTTACGCTGACTCCTTCCAGTAAGTCTCCTTTCTATCTCTTCCTTCGGGTCGGGTCAATTCGAGTTTTGGTTCATCCTGCTTTCAGTTTTTTAATTTATACCACTTATATTATTGGGCCGGGCCGGGTTCGGCCCTCTTAACAGGCCCGAGCCCATTCCACATGGCACACTTTTTCTGGCCATGGCCGGGCCCTACACGGGCTGTGCTAAAGTGGGCCGGATCCAGATGGGTTCAAGAAAGCCCCAATTGGATTGGGCCGGGTTGGGTCCGGTTGAGCTGGACCGTGTTGGACCGCTTAGTTATTGGTGTAGTAACTAGAATGAAGTCCATAATTGTAACACGAAATCTTCAGGTTTTTTTTGTTATTAGGATCCTGATTAGTGTGACTACGTTATGATTTCGGAATTTGTTACTCCATAGACCCGAACGGGTGAATTGGTTGGGTTTGGGTCACGTCATTTTGGAGATAACAATCTGTATACAAATGGTCGGCTTCACCCTTTGATGCTAAATGAACAATGCAGGTACCTAGTCGGAGTGACAGCAGCGGTAGTGGCTCATTCATTTCTTCAGTTGCTACTTAGTTTGTCGAGGTTGCGCAGGAAAACCGTTACCATCCCCTCTAAGACCTATGCATGGGTTATATACGCTGGCGATCAGGTCAATTACTATACTAACATGTAGAACTATGTACTCCACTATGTAGCATGCCTCATGCCTGACCGACCCATTTGACAGGTCTACTAATAAAAGTGTTGATTACGACTTATTCATAATCTCATATTCTCACGTCGAACTGTTTATAATGAGTGCAGATATTTGCATATGCATTAATGAGTGCGGGGTCAGCAGCGTCGGGGGTGACCAGCCTGAACCGGACAGGAATACGTCACACAGCGCTGCCAAATTTCTGCAAGCCGTTGCACATCTTCTGCACCCGAGTTGCCACCTCCATAGCATTTACCTTCTTCAGTTGCTTCCTGCTCGCTCTCTCTGCTGTCCTTGATGTCATTTGGTTGAATTGTTACTAGTTCTCCTGAAATTATTGATCATTTTCAAAATAGCAGGATCGATCTCATGGACCGCCTTTTGGTATGTTTTTGTGCAATGAATCAAGGATGTTGTATTAATGTGGCCGGGTGGTGTTTTAATAAGATTGTCATATTGGAGTGTTACTCTGAAATGTCGATTACGGATGTTAGCTGCCTGGCATGTAAATGACGCAGGAGCATGGAAGACGAAACATCGTTGCATTGAACCTGTTACGGTCTCATGGAAGACGAAACATCGTTGCATTGAACCTGCTACGGTCTCATGGAAGACGAAACATCGTTAAATTTTCATTCTACCTTCTTTATATTCGCTTAATCGTCTACTCGCCTATTAATATTATTATCGTTATTATGATTTTTAATCACATTTGCAATTCAAATGCGAGTTTTTAGTAATTCTGCTTCGAAAATCCATCATCCAATTTTGTTAATTGACCAAACTAAACAAAGATTTTTGCTCATCTTCCTTTTCCCCTCCAAAAATCTCTTTATTTAGATACACCTTTTGGTACGGCCAGTACGTCACAACACGTCATAAGTTGCAGGTCTCGCATGGACTGGAATTTGAGAGAGGAGATCATACCTAAGCCTAGATATGTCATGACTCATGACCCACTTAAGTACGACACACTAGAAATGAAGGTAAACAGTTTTTGTACTAGTGGTTATCATTTGGGCACACTCAAACACGATACGACATAGCACAACATGGACCTGAGTCGTGGCAAAGCTGCAATTTTCATTTCATCGACACAACGCAAAATCCTACTCTCTTGCAAACACATAGAACGGATACAAAACATACATGACACGACTCACTTTTATCCCTACCCAAAACCAAACTCCAATAAGTTGATCCGTCTTCCCCTGGCGCGTAGTTTAGGCTTTGGTTTTCTTAGTCTTGTCATTTTCTGCCAAAAGTTGATTTACTCATAAAGTTTGTAACACAATGATAAAATAAAACAAATACAAAACTCGTTAAAGATCATCACTAAGCACTATGGAGTGTATATCTTTAGTTATGTTATCTTTTTGTTTGTAATAACAAAGTGATGATTTGATACCACTTGAAACACCATTATTATATATTTTGTGACTGCAAATGCATGTACAACGAGTATGTACCTACTACTAGTCAATAGAAGCTTGACTAAACATGATTAAATCTAATCATTCATCGAGTGCGGTACAATTATGGGCATGACTCCTCATTAATGTCATCCATCATATTGGCACCATACTACAAAGAATCCTCCTCTTCCTGATTGTTGTCCTAATATCCGTCATAAATTTGTAACGGATTAATCGAATTAGATATGACAAAAAAGTACTATAAGGAGTAATATTATAACACCGTGAAATTACATAACGGGGCTGGGCCACACCAGAGACGGGAAGAGTCCACTCACAAGATAGGAGGGTTCCACTCTAAAACCAATTGGCAATAGAAGGAGTAACCCCTTCTTTATAAGGTGGATGATCTTTCTCTCATCTTTCCATGTGGGACACATGTGATTACTTGGGTTTATGAGTCATTCTCAACCCTCCCCCTCACATGTGAACCCACTTATAAACCCGACTGGGGCGAATTAGCGTCTCTCAACGACAAACGGCCCAGTTTAATTCAAGACCCAGTTCATTTAACCCTGGGCTCTGATACCAACACTTTTTTCTAGACAAATAAATTATGTGGAATTAGTATGAGACATAAAATTTCACTTTAAAACAAAAACATACTCTGTATTAAATTAATATGGAATAAATATCTCAATTATGTAAGAGATTTCTCATAAACACGATTAATAAATTGTTTTTAAATAGGTTAAGTAGTTGATTCGTTGGTTTTACGATTCACCAAACTCAGTTAATCATGAGTAGGTCTTAAATAGTGTTTGCAAAAGTATAAATTGCGTTGGAGATGGCTCAATAATTTAAATAGCTATAGAAACTCGTAGTGTACTCCGTAGTGTTTTGTTAACTTGTTTAGTTAGGTACCGTACTCTGTTTGTTATATTTCACGTGGAGAATAAAATCGAACTAAGTTCTCTGTATGACGATGATCGACTTGTTTGTCTTACATGAAAAATCAATGCATTAATGAGTCTATGACACTAAACTAAGGGGCTGTTTGGTTCAATGCTTAGGTATGGAATGAATTGGATTTGGAACCCATAGTAGTATTGGATTCTAAATCCGTACTTTTTGAAACTTGTTTGGTTCATTTTATTTTCAAGAAAGAAGGGATGGATTTGAAATCCATAGGAAAAGGGTGGAGATGGGATTCCAATGGATTTGGAGGGAGTTGGAATCAATTAGGTATCCAACTCCATTCCTAAACACTTCAACCAAACATTGAAATGGAGCAAATCCATTTCAATCCATTCCCAAGTAGCCAACCAAACACCCCCTAAATGTCTGCTGAATCGATTAATGCATGAGACACTATAATTTTGATTATTAGGGATTGGAGTAGATATTCAATATTATTTGAGTCGAAAATGATACGTACGTAGATCGTTAGTCTATGAGTTTCTGTGACTACTAAACTAATGTCCTTTCTACGAGTAATTAATCTATGTTCTCCAACATTTCATACACCTTTCTTCCTTTCGTTACGTAAAGTTAAATTTTTCTATCGTTGTAAAGGTTTTTTATCTCGAGTGGACAACCTAATTAAGTCGGAGTGTTGTAGTGTAAATTCTTAGGAAAAAAAATTATCTTACGTAACTTAAAGGAGACTTCAATCACTCCTCCTTGCTTATTACTTGCTCGGTTTATGTAGAAGAATCATCATTTCTATTTTGGATTGTCTCTCTAAAATAGTCACATTTTGTTTTATTTTTCTTTTGTTTGACTAGTATTTTATTGAAGTGAGAAGAAAATAGGAAAATGGAGGGGCACAAATTAGCATAAGAAACATAGTGGTTGCCCGCAAGGGTGGAGTCTAGTGGTTAAAACATGTTGCCACAACCCCATGGGTATCCGCCTATCTGGTGTGCGTGGTTTGCGGACTACTGCATACACGTGATTTACCCAGAACGCACCAATAATTAACGACTATGGGTTTCCTTGTCACAAAAAAAAACATAATGATTTTGTGCATTGCAATAAATAACATTGGTGACCCTACAGTAATTACTTAGAACTTAGAAGAAACTTAATTGTCTTTGACAAGAAAGTATTTACACTAAATATTGTACTACGTACTAGTTTTACCCAAATTAGGCCACATGGAGTTGATGTCCTACAGGAATAATACTGGTGTACTTATCACTGAATTCACAGCTCCATAGCAAAGAGGACTTTGTAGACATATATAGCTTCTTCTGTCATTATCATCTGACCCTAACATTGCACCAAACAAATTTTAATTATGCCATTTGTATCATCTATGTCTAGGACATTTCTTCCACAATCCACCTGGCCTAGTTACTACTCTCCCGTATACATACTTCTTATCCGAGTCTACATTTAAATTTTATTTTATTTTCATGAGGAATATAATTCACTAATAGAACGTCAAAATGTTACATACAATGAATAATTATGTTAAATTTCGTTCAGTATTGTTGGGGGCACAAGGTCGCTTTTGAGTCCTAGGTTCATGTATCCTATGTGGGTTGTTGTCGGGGTGTCATGATCCTGTAGATAATAAGTAGCAAATGTTTTGGTCGTTATCTACTACCAATGTAGATAATATTTGACTCATCATAAATTTCTAACAAATATTCTGATCGTCTTCGTTATCTAAAAATCTAAGTGAAAAGCCAAGGCTCGAGGAAACACCATGCATGGTTTAATAGCTCCTTCAATTCATTGTATTCTCTTTGCTATGGTACGGTTAATTAGCCGGAATCACTATTTCCCTCGTCGTGTACTCCGTAAGAGTGTAATAACACACATGTTGTATTTTTTATAAAGGTTAAAAATGCCAACTACACATTTTTGTACTGTTGCAAGCAAGCAACCAAAGTTTAGTTTTGTGGCTTTAAGAATCTCATCTCACTTTTAATTTTTTTAGTTTTACAAAATAAACCTTGTTCACAAATTAAATTATCCATTGTGGAGTAAAAAACGCACATGGCTTTTTTTTTATTGAGGTTGAAAGTACGGATCATTATCGCAAGAAATACTCATCTGAAGGTATTTGGAATAGATATGCTTTGATATTTTTTAGGTTGGTCTCATACTCTCATAGGAGTAATATATAACCCAATTAACAAACACATGCATAACAATACACAAACTATTTCAAGAGACTCAATCCACTTACTATCAATAATTAGTTCGTCATACAAAGTATCATTTAATAAACCTGAAGTAATGCAAATATCGAAAACTAACCTGTTGAAGATCTAAATTATAAAAAAAAAATGACCGTGGAAATAAAGTCAGATACCAACAACGATATGATAATATTAGACTTAGTCAAATACACATGCCAACTCGTCCCATAATAAGTCAATTTTTAACTAATATTTTCAACCAACTACTTACATACGGAATATATGATATAACCAACACTCAGGTTGGGTCCTAGATTCTCAACTTAGGTTACTCAATACCCAACTTGACCTAGCCTAACCCGGTCGCTCCCATGGGCTGGCCCCGAGCCATAGAGTCAAAGCGAGGCCGGAACTAATTAACTTCAAGTAAAAAGAGTAAAAAAGTCATTATCACACCATTAAGTGCTTTGCTGTCTCCCAAAAGCTAACCCCAACATGTAGGACAAACAAGGGGCTTTTTCGTCAATTTAAGTTTAAGCCACATTGCAATCTTAGAAATGGTTCTCTTTGACAACAAATTGAGTGGCGACGCCTTTGCCAACGGCTATGTATATTAAGTGGGTCTCCTTTGTACGGATTAACGTTTAATTGTATATCCGTCACAAATTAGTGATGTATCAAATATTATCTATAGATGAATAAAGATAAAGCAGAATGTATGTCTAGGGCCGAGTTTAAGTGATTGACAAATGTCTATAAAATTAAATACTACTCGTACTCCGTACATATTTGATACTACCTCCATTCTATTTGATTCTTTACAATATACTTTTTCAAACTTGCTTATGTACGTTTTCTTTTGTCCATATCTTTAGTTACATATTTCTAAAAAATATAAAAATTTGATATTTATAACGCACTCGATTAGACAATTTAAACAAGATTTCACATTGTTATTTTATCTTATACTCCGTATATTAGAAGTTATATATCGACAAATCCTCTCACTCATGAATAGTGCCCAAAACTCAAATGCAAAGAACTTATTAAAACGGAGGAAGTATGTTAGTATACTGTACAAGTTTTTGACGAACCGTCCCAAATAAGAAGTTGCAATGTTTATTTAAGGAGCCTTGTGGGTAAAATCATGGAATTGGGACACCCTAAACAATATTGAGATCCAAATAGAAATTTCCATAAGACATTGGCACATGATTGCCACTACCCACCATATATTGGAGTACTAGGTTTGTTACCAAATGTCCCAGGAATAAACAGTTGACAACCTTAACAAATTATTGCTCTTATTTAAATTATTAGTAGGAAGGATATTATTATATATTCGATTGTTTAAGCGTGATTAACTAATTTAACTACTACAACTACATTATTACGCTTCAACCACTATAAGATTTTTATGTGCATATGCGATTTGCTTAATAATCTAATACTCCATGTTAAAAGTCCGATCTTGAATAATCGCATGTCCCAAATAATTAATGATTTATTACGGTCTAACTTTTTAATACTGCGTTGTTTTCGAGTACTTTTCTTAGTTGTAAATGATGCAAACGCGTACGCAATTACATAATTACTAATTTCAATTAAGCATATTTCAAAGCGATTAGGACTCGGTAACAATCAAATGTTTATTTAACTTATACATTTGTGTGTTATAGGGAGAAACAATAGATATTTCTTGAATTATGATATTGTTTCGTCAACCAAGGTTTTGTTACCAAAATCTTTCGAAGTTGTTTTTGTTTATATTATTAATAAAATAATTATAAATTGGAGTGTCTACGTCATTTTCATTGGTCGGATCGATCTCGTGAGCTCGTGATTAAGATAGGAGGTGAGCAATCACCACGTTGTACCCGCTTCGTTACAATCTATTGGAAACTTGTAGAATAGTACTACAAGTAACACATAACTTGTCTAATCCATTTACATTTATGGTCATCGAATGTTAATAACTCTTCCTTTAATGAGCATTAGTTTGGCTATAAGTTCAATGTTAACTTTGATTTACTGTATAAATCACATATAACCCCAAATACGAAAACCAAGCCCTATGAATGACATATATTACGCCAAACTATGGAATGGACAACGAAGAGACAAGACACAACTAACTTCTTTAAGGGAGTTTTGTTGTGGACCTTTCCCTCTCACGAAATATTATTACTCATACTATTATTAATCGCTTTTACTAATAATCTGAATGAGAAAAACCTCTCTAAATTCATCACATTCACATTACCTAACATCTAAAATGAAATAAGTAGTACTCCCTCCGTCCATAATTTATCGCCCCGCTTTCCTTTTTGGGTAGGTTATTATTTATTGCCCCATTCCCTCACTTTCCTTTTTCATCCTATCTTTTTTACCAAACTACCCTTGTTGCTTTTTCTTATTTACAAAAATACCATTGAATTAAACTTACAATACTACACTTAACCTCTAATATTTTATTTATGTATTCACCATTAATTATGGTCCACCATCATTTCTTTAATATTATATATATTTTTCTTATTTTTTGTGCATAAAGCAATGGGGCAATAAATTATGGAAGGAGGGAGTATAATATAACAATATAATTTGACAAAAAAAAAAAGGTTAGAATTTGGCTTACATCAAAGCTAATGGTCCTAACTCCAAAATCCTAACCTCTTTAACATAGTAAGTAAGCTACTAAAGATACTTGGAAGCTTGGATTAAGATCTTGTATGTCGTAATTTAATGCACCCTACTCATGGAAGCTTGTTCCAAAGTTATATAATGCTTATATGCTTCATTAATAAAAAAATCATTAAAAAGATTGCTCGACAATAAAGATAAAGATTCGATTCATTAATGCGGCCACAAATTTTTCAAAGTTTGATTAAGTTCAAGCTTGATTTCTGACAAGCATGAGTACTCGAACTTGTAAATTGTAATCCCTTATTTTGGTAGACTCGACAATTATTACTTACGAGTACTATTTACGTCCAATTTCGATACTTTTCACGGTTTCAACATATGTACAAAAAAACGAAACCATCAATTTACATCGTCCCACACCTTCGGGCAACGTAGAAATTTGATAAACTAGAAACCAAAACAAGCAAAAGAATTTAAAACAAAACACGTTCAAAAGACAAAACATCAACTAACGGCTCATACATAACACCACCCCACCCTAACCCTAACCCTATCTCCTCCTCCTCCCACGCAATCGAATTGCACCACCTCTCCACCGAGTCCACCCACCGCAACCCACCTCCCAACTCGGCCGACTCGTCCTCCTCCAAGCTCGGCAACTCCACTATCTGACTCAGCTCCTCCACCTCCTCCTCCTCCTCCTCCGCCTCCATCGCCGCCGCCAACGCCGCCGCTGCCTGCACGTCTCGCGCCGAGCTCGACGCGGGCCGCGGCAGCGACTCTGCGAGCTCAGGGAAGTTGAGAATCGCCGAGTCACCCTTTATCACACGCGCCGCCGCGTCGTGGGCACGCGCAGCCATCTCCGGCGTCGCAAATGTGCCCAACCATATGCGTGATTTCTTCCTGGGTTCGCGAATTTCGGACACCCATTTGCCCCAGGCGCGCTTTCGGACTCCCCTGTAAACAGGGTGCTTGCTGTTTTCGCGTTTTCGTTTGGTGAGTTGGGACGAGTCGACCGAGTTAGGGGGAGAGCGAGTCGACCCAGTTGGAGTTTGGGAGGTTGAGGTTGAGGTTGAGGTGGAGGGGGAATCTACGTAGTTGAGACCCGGCATTTTGAAGTGGGTTTTTGAGTGGCGCGTACCAGGTGTTCGACGAAATGTGTGTGTGTGTGTGTGTGAGAGAGAGAGAGAGAGAGAGAGAGAGAGAGAGAGAAGAAGGGTGTTTGAGAGCTTGGGTAAAGAAGGCAGAGTATATATGGGACAGGTAGTGAGCAGAGTGATAAAATACTTAAAAATGGAAGGACTGAAGGAGTAATAAAGAAAGAGGAGTAATGAGGACTGAGGAAGTGAGTTGTGTAGCGGGGCATATATAATAGGGGACTTAATAGTGACTTACCACCTAACTGTCTGATTTCGTCCTTACAAAAATGGTTATGGTAATATTTCTGTAAGACGGTTTCATGAAAATGTTCAGTAGAGTAATTACTCCATAGCGTCGTATATTTATTTTAACAACTATTCCCTTTGTCCCGATCATTTGTTTGTATTTAGTTATTAGTTTTGCCACAAAGACCAATGAGGGGTGGGAGATGACCAATAATTGAGTGACATGTGGAGGGAAGAGTACGAAGATGATCAAATTACTAAAAAAAAACTTTCCTAAAATAGAAAGACAGACAAATAATTGAGACGTCTTGAAATGGAATAGACAAACAAATGACCGGATGGAGGGAGTACTATGTTTTCGGTCACATTAGGCTCATTTGTCCTAGCTCATTCAACTTGAGTACTTCGGTTCAGTAGAGGCCGCTTAGCTTAATCAAACCGAAAGTAAGAAGACTTTTTAAACTGGGCTAAACTACAATAAACCGATATTAAAAATACTTTATAACCCGTTTACTCCATGGTAAAGACTATTAAGCCGGCCTTAATGTAGGATCACATCAGTACTGAAACCTGAAAGCAACTCGGTAACACGTTGGGCATTGGGGGCGATGTTGTTACTGGTAACCCCAAATGCTGTCACTATTCCACTAATTATTGATGCGTTGGCTCTTTTCTTTTGTATTAAACGGTAATTCACTTACAGAATATTACCGTACTTCCCTACTCAGGTCATTTTCCATGAAAATCTACTACCCTATTCGTAGACCCGGGTTTAATGGAAGAAAATATGGGTCATTCAACAGAATTCGGGTGGTCCACCTCCAGTCAAGTCCAATAACAAACATATCTCACTTATTTTCACTCATCCGTCCAAATTTGAACATTTCCGAGTTTTTAGTTAAAATTTTCGACTATATCCACCCGATGAACTCATCACATGTAAATACGTAGTCCCGAGTATTCAACGAATAAATTATAATATTCCGTATATGATTTGAATGAAGAAAAGGTTGAAAGAGATAATTGAAAGCATGAATCTACAAAATCAGATGATAATGAATATTGAATATGAGTTCTACCATCTTGTCCACGGTATAAAAGTTTTTTTGATTTTTATTTACGGCTAGGTCGGCATGAATTGGACCGTTAGGTCACTTCCATATTCATTTTGTTGTTGGTTACTACTATTTCACCAATTTGACAACAAAGAAATAAAGTCTTACATTTACCACCTTTTTTCTAACCCTTTCATGAAATAAATACTGTAGATATTTATATACGAATATATACCAGTATACCACCTTGGGATACTCAAGCATATACTAGTACATGTACATTTTATACAAGGGTCATAAGAAGACAAGTGTTTCTACTTCTTTGTCTTGCTTGTCCTTTTCATTTTTCATTTTAAATTCATTTATGATACGGAGTATATAGTTACGGATTTATAATAAATATCGTAAGATCGTAATACTAATAAAGTAATACTCTGTAAGTAATAATCAATAATACGTCCACTACAAGGAAAGAAAAGAGGAGAAAAACATGCAAGAGTCTAATTATTACTTAATCGTAAGAGATCGAGCTCTCAGTGAGTATTCGTCTCCATAATACTTTAATCATAAATTCTTGTCTTTACGGAAATATTAGTCATAATGTTTCAACGAGTCAAATATTCATTTACTTAGATGGACAAAGACAAAGTATTACTACGTATTTCCTACGTATTTTGTCTTGTCTAACTAAATGAATACTTCTCCATCATACTAATCAGATAACCTCACTTCTATTCCAAGGTAAAGAATACTCTTATATACTACTCCGTACTCCGTACTCCGTAATGAAATAATATCCTTTTCGGATGAAGGAAATAGTATTTACTTCTATACAGTAGTATTTAGTCCGTTATAACAATACAACTAATAATTCATCACGAGAGAGACTTAACGATAACGGTGTATATTGTGTACTCCTACTTTTGTCCTTTTTGGTGATATCATGAATGAGCGTGAAATTCATGGGAAACGGAAAATGTCACCTTTCATTTTTCTAATATTACCGTTGGGGGACTTTGGACTAAATCTAAACGTGTTTAAGTTAATAAGTTGGTAAATTTCAATTTATACAATTGAATGTCACGCTTCCTTTTTAAAAAAAATTACAGCAAACTTCAACCATTATTGGTGGAAATTCCTCATTACCCCAACTTGTGTAATTTTAACTAAATAAATTTGAACAAATATTTGGTGGGGTGTAGCCGTGTAGACTTGACTTTGTTGGTGTACACATAATATGTGACGTACATTTTTTTTGTCAACTAAATACATATAATCGCATTACATCAAGAAGGGAATTCGAACCTGCAACCTACGAGTATTATAATATACCCAAATTCTTCAGAGAGACGGTCTCTCAATAACTTATTGAGAGACCACTTTATTGAGAGACCACTTTTCAGTACCACTCTATGTTTTATTCGTACCCTTAAATGATAACTTTGTTTTGTATCTGTTTTTATAAGAAGCGTACCCTCTTTATATTTGTATACTCTTTTATGTTAATCGTACATATATCTATTAGGTTTGGTACCACTGTTACTTCCCTTTGTACTTAGTCTTTCAGTAAAGTTAATGAGAGACCGTCTCTCAAGAGACTTACTCTACAATATATATTGGCGTACATATTAGATAAAAGAAAAGTTGTTAACGCTAACATTAATATGAAACCGTCTCATCCAAGAAGTTATGATAGAAGAAATTCAAAATCAGTTAGCATGCTGAGCGCATGCATGCATGCATGCAATTTCTAAATCTTAATGTTTGCAAGATTTTTTGCTGTCAAAGAAAACCAAACATTAAATGGAGAAAGGATTCAACCACCCTAAGCATGTACTGCAAATCTTTCACAATATCTACGTCTTAATTACAGGTCCATACTCCATATGGATCACAAGAGTACATGAAATGGGTTTGACAGGCAGGGTTCTAGGTTTTTAGTTCCGATTTACAGCAATTAAATCGCTTTCCAGTCCATCTGGACCATAAGATTCCTTGAAACGGGTAAATCGAGCGGCTTTAATGTGTGTATACATGCAAAAGGGCACAACCTCAGAAGTATCCAAGTTAGTGTTGGACCTATCTATAGCAGCAGCCCCCCCATGGTTCATGAGAGTGATAAGTGATAAGGGCAGAGCTAAAAGACCAACAAAACGATGTACTGTAGTGTAATGGCCAAAATCGAAGTGAATGGTTGATGTTTCAACCTTGTGACCCAACTAAAAGTCTAAAACCCTTAAATTCAGGTCATTTTCTTCTAAGGTCTACTGCAATTGGCTTTTTTCCCTAATACCCTCTCCATCTCTTGTTTTCTTTGTCCTTTAGGCTTTCAACACATGTTTAATAGCCTCCCTAGCATCAACAGATCAACTTCTAGACCAGTTTTGAAGTCGACTCGAAACTGGAATAGGTATTAGCTAATTTGTCCATACCCGGACATGTATTCCGCCTTGCATTTGACTGCCTGAGCAATGCAGAAACAAGAGAAGCATTAAAATGACAGCTTATGCTTTGTTATCGGTCATCTGAGTCATTACATTCTGTTCCGAGCTTAATAGAAGCTGAAAAATCAATCAATGAGCAATTTACAAGTCTAGCTGATAGAATTAGCGAGCACGCCACCTTTGTCAGTAAAATAACCAAAACATAACATGTGGTCGATGATCTTGGAAGCCTTTATCAATTAGTTATCCATACATTGTGTGACCTAAATTGCCTATAAATTTCCTATACGAGACCGTCTCACTCCAAAAGGGGTTCAAATTATTCATGAAAAAGGGTTAATAAATAAAAATGAATACTAAATTACCTTGGGAGAAAGACGGTCTTGTACAATCCTGATAGGTAAGATAGATGCCTAAGAGGCCGCCACAGTGACATCTTCAAGAGGAAGATCCTCGGCTTCATCATCAGCTCCCATCTCATTTCGGAAGAGGAGTTTAAGATGAGGAAGGACCCTAGGAAGAACAGGTAAGTCGGCTAGGTTGACGCTCATCATGTCGAATCCTATACAAGTATTGTGCATGTGTGCATCTCCAAACACAGGAATCTTGGGGTATCTTTGGCTGAAATGTGTAAGAATTATTCGATAAACACCAGCCTCCTCTCCCACGTCTATAGCCTCCTTTGTCGTACTATGGTTTCTAGCCACTGCTTCATCTACCAAGGCATCCTCAAAGGTTGCCTGCATAGTGAAACTGGTCAATTACATCAACCGTAAAAAGCAATTATATCAGACTCAAGATTCCTAAGATTCCACTACAAATTGACAAGATGCCACTAAAAGTAGAACTATCAACCTAAATTGACAAGATGAATAGCATGCATGTTACAGCTTACCTCATGGATCAGGACAGTGGCTCCTCGAGATTCTTCTATGAGCTGTGGGCACGGCCTTGTGTCCCCAGAGTACACAATCTTCCATCCTGGAATCATCTCGCCAGCATTACCGGATCTCTGAGCTGCCTTTAGTGAAACTCCAAAAGCTTGAGGACAGTGAACCACAGGAAAACTAATCAGGTTCTCTAAACCCGCTTCCTGCAACACCTTTTTCAAGCTGTCCAATCTCTGAATGATTACACCATTGCCAACTGGACTACCCGGCTTCTGCCAGTAGCTTTGCATCGAGCTGCCTTTACTAAACAGTGTTGAATCGACACGGGTCTCTGAATTTGAAGGTGAAGCTTGATCGGAAGCTGAGTTAGATTTCTCAAAAGAATCCCAAGAAAAACGAGTTGTGAACTTGCAGTCAATAAAATCCATATCTAACTCTTCAAGTCTCTGGTATGCATTCAGAAACCGCGTTAGCTGCCCTGGCCCAACTACTAACAAAGGTTCATGAGGAACATCCTTCAGTAAATCACGTCGGAGAGCGAGAATTCTGGCGAGACCTGTGTGATGGTCAGCGTGAATATGCGAAATCCATATACACCTTAGCCTTCTCACAGCATCATCAGCACCTTCAACACCAAATCTGTTGAAAGAGAGAAATCACCTTTTTAGACACTTTACACAATCCCCTGTCTACTATAAGCTTACACATCCTCAAAAAATATCCCGCCTAAATGAATTAGCCTCTAATTGGGACAATCATTCGACGTCCATTATTGGGCTACAAATCTATCCGAATATTATTCAGTGTCGTGTCGTCATCTTGGACACCAATATGACCAAACTGGTAAAGAGACAAAGTAGCATAGAATATCACAGGAGAGGGAGTAGAATAACATTACCGTCTTTTTAGTTGACCTAGAGTGCCTTCACCACAATCGAAGAGTAAACTCCCCTTTGAGAAAAGGTTGATGAATATAGAGGTCACATTTCTATACTTGGACGGCTGGGATGAACCGGTACCTAGCAAGACTATCTCCATATCTTCTCTAGTTATGTTTTCTAAACAACTTGGAAGCCCTAGCTCATCTAACCACGGCTCCTCAATAAAATCATGTGATGATACATCGCTTTGAACTTTTCCAGAATGATCCCATAACTGTCTAACTTGCTCTACAGCGTCTACGATTTCTGGAATTTCTGCATTTAACTCGTCCACTATTTCAGCAGGTCCAGTTACAACAGGAATTGAAGATCTGTCCAGACCGAGGTTTGCATGTGGGCGCAAATTGAACTGTAGCACATTATATAATATATATAAATGATCTACTAGGAAACAAAGTTAGAACCTCACACGCAACAAAATTAATATATAGACATTATGAACACATTGTCTCCTATAGATGTAATTAGATAAATTTTGTTATCATACCTTCAGGAGATTCTCAGCGGAAATGGTAGCTTGAGGTCCCTGAACGAAAGAAAATACATTGAGTCTCACAGCACCATTTCAAACTCTTGAGCACGTGCAGTCGGGCACCCATTGTTGATAAGAAAAGTGAATTGTTCAAGCGCCGTAAAAATTGTGTAAGGTAATACAAACCTCGGTTGAAGAGTTGGAGTGTAGTGATTTATCGTCGATATGAGAAGGCCAAAACCCTGAAGCAGGGAAGAATTGAGGACATAAGTAATTAAGCCTCGCTGCAACCCTGGCACTTGCTATTAGAATAGGAATTTCAACATTTTTCCTGCAGTGAAGGAAAATGAATTTTCAGATCCGTTCAGAACAGTTCAACACATGGCAACGGAAAACAAAAATCGGAGGGGAGAGCCATAAGCAAATCACGACTCACTGTTCATGGCCAGACATGATGTGCTGTGCATGCCCAAATCTCTTCATCCATTTTTGATAATCAGGGCTACTTGAAACAGATGATGGACTCAAATGTATCACACAATTCACTTCCTTGGCAGTTTCGGACATGTTGCCCAAGTAATCGGTGTAGTACATATCGAGTGAATCCACCGATAACAAACTTTGTAAATGCAATGACGTAGGACAGTCAACGAGAAGAACTACAGGTCCTGGAATAGGAGGGTCCATCACGTCCTTGGGATGTACCTGCGAGAAAAAGAGTTCTTAAGAGACGAGAGTACGAGACAGTGAATTCTATAGGATACTGGGAAGATTCTTTAAATTAATAATCATACCATAATATCACGATCGTCTGATTTCACTGATAGATTATTTTGCAAATCCCTATACTTTGGACCAGCTCTCAATCCAAGGGCCTTAGCCTTTTCAGGATGGAACTTCCCCTGAATCTTAGGTAGTTCACAAACATAGATGACCGAGATATCACCGGGCTTTAGAGATGTTTGCCCATTATTCTCACTCGGACGTAAGAGGATGGCTGAAATTTTGACTACCTCATCATTAATAAGGTCAAAGGGTCCTGAAAACTTCTTAGAATCGGGTGTAGCTGTCTCATCAGGTTGTACAGTGCGACCAAAACTGTTTGTGTGAACCATGGCAGCACTTGGAATGAATGCCTTCATCGCATTGACCAAGTAATCAAGGTCTGAAGGCCCCCACATGTTTACCTATATGTCATCAAAATAAATCTTATATTTAGAGTTCGAAAGAGCTAGTAAAAACACAATGGTGCACAAAAAAATATACTTACGCACATTCCCTCATCCCCTATTCCAGCCATTGTCAACAACAAGCCTGCATGCAATATAAACAGAAACCATCCTGTGAGCCTCTTTAGAATCCTCTATGCAACATCTGAATAACTTCCGGCTAGCAATGATGCACTATGAATAACAGTAAAAAGTCAATACCTGGGAGACCTCCTGCAGTTTCTGAGCAGACTCGGGAAAGAAATATGTGATCGATCTGAAAAGGATATACATAATTATAGACGAAAATATACTGTATGGAACAGATATATGTGATCTCATTCATAGTGTTTCACAATAAAATAAGAGATAACACGTATAAACTTCCTAGTTCCTACAGTTGTTATGGTAAAAATTTATTTGCAGTAATTCCATCATCCAATTTGAGACTAACCATACACTTGAGCATTCACAACTTCAAAGTGTAAAGTGGAAGTAACAAGTGCTTGTACCTTTGATAGCTTAATCTTATGTTCTGTGCAATAACGTTGCAAACCCTGTGACAATGCAAAATTCAATTAATCGTTATCATAATTAATACTCCATTTATATTTTCCAGGATGGAGTAACGGGGAACCAAACAAAGGGTGAATACGAATATGTTGTGTACTTGATGAAAATGCGCAAATCTTACCTCTCCAGCATTAAAAATGATTCTCTGCTTGTCAAAGAAAAGCAAGACAGAAGGACATGTGTCTTGAGTATCCATTCCAGTACCAAGGATCTGTAAAGTTACAACCTTGAACGATTAACATTGCACATTCATACTCACATAATTTTCAAAATGTAACACTTCAATTGCCTCATTCAGCACAAAGAATTCAATTCAAACTTAGCCTAGAATACTTAATTACCAACCAAACCAACCACTTACCTAATGCAATCTCGCAAGCAAACCCCAAAAAGTTTAAAACTTGCATCAAACTGTGACATGACGAAAGAGCATAAATGAAAATCTGATACTCTTGGTTAAAAATTTCCATCTTTTTCTAGTTTACCTTACCGAGTTACTGTTTCTCCTAAGTTTTCCGCTTCTCCCACCCCCTAACTAGCTGATTCTGTCACGACAACCCGAACCAAAACAAAACATCAATTTGCCAAAAAGTTGCAACAATGTATAACTAAAACCTACATTATATGACAAAACACTGAAAATCTCAATGTATACAGCTGAGTAAACTCCATTTTACACGCTGAAGATAAGAAATTGCATCAATTCACAGAGAAAGTTGTGACATTTATGAGTTAAACCCTTCTCCAACACAAAATAATCAAGCCACAACAGCACCCAGAAGAGCAAAACATTGAAAAATCTCAATTTTATGCACCTAAACATGAGAAATTGCATCAATTTTCGAACCTGTGACCTTTTATCGCAATGCCATGTTATGGAAACAAATCAAGCAAGGCGATGGTTATATTCTATTAGAATAATCACAAAGAAAGTTGTGACATTTGTTAGAATAATCAAACCACAGCAACACCAGAAGTCTGGCAAAAACATATAAAAATTCAGATTAATATACCTGAACATAAGAAATAGTATTAACAGGGTTAAGTTTTCTAGTTTTCAACTGAAGATTCTTAGGCTTGTCAGGCTTATCTCTACCCTCAGCCCTTCTCTTATTAAACCCAGTTTGCTCCTCCATCTGAGACCCTTTATCTTGGTTAATCTTCTGGGCTAAAGAACTCTTACCCCTGTTGTTGTTGTTTTTGGTAATACTCAAGGGTTTTGCAGCAGAATAAGAATGCAAGTTTCTTCTGTTGGGTTTTTTTGGGAGGGAAGAAAAAACAGTAGAAAGGTAGAGATGTTTGATGGGTTTGTTGAAGAAGTAGAAAGGGGTGAAATTGGGAGGGGAACTGTTAATTAGGAGGCGGAGACTTGTGATTTGGGACATTGTGTGAGGGAAGGGGTTTAAGTTTAAGTGATGAAATTCTTCATCATCATACCCAAAAGCCTAAACCTCCTTCCATGGTTGATGGATAGACTAGTATAGACCCGACCCGTGCAATGATGCACGGTATTTTTAATAAATTTATTTTATAGCATATTTTATTTTAGATTTTCAATTCTTTTATTTTTATTAATCTAACAATGATATATGCAGGTATATATATGACGATATTTTTGACATTGCAAAACAAATCAAGATAATTGGATAATGTTTTGAAATGTCATTAAATGTGTGTTTTAATGAATTAGTACGTATATTTTTTATGCTCCGTATATGTCATCTTGAATTTAAAGATACATACTCATTTCTCTTTTTAATTTCGGAGTACTATTTTGTAAAAAATGTGTACCGATGATTTTTTAGTTGTTATGGGGAACAATTTTTATTTGTAGTAAGAAAATTCCTAAATTTTCAATACTTAATGAAGGATTTTTTTTTCATTTTTTTTCATTTTTTATAAAATGAGTTATCCCACGTGTCATGTGAACTCAGTCATGATTTAATTTGTGAAAAAAAAATCACACAGAATTTATTGGTATACTCCGATTTTGTATATTTTTGTAGAAATTAAAGTAAAAAAAATCATCTCGAAAATATTTACATTTCAGAGAAATACGTTTTTTTGTCACAAAGTTAATAACATTATAATAAATTTCCAAATTGATTTCATAAAAAAAATTGTCATTTTTTGTATTAATGACAATTAATAGATTGAAATTTATTTATTAATCTTTAATTTATGTAATGATTTTTTCCTTCCATATTTAGAGTAGCGAGAGTAGTTTTGAGATAAAACTTTAGAGAGAGTTATTCTCTCAGTGTATATTCGTAAAAGGGAAAACCGTAAAATAATGCTGACAGGGTTCAAACCAAATTTCTATAACTACCGTGCATACATGCAGGGGTTTATACATTTGATTAGATTATTGATTATCTAAATTCGAAATTACTTTACAATTACTAATTAATAAATTACTAAGTTATAACTATAAACTTATGAAAATTACTATAGTTAGATATAACACTGTTGTGGCTTCATATGGAGTAAGATAAGATTGATTGGATTAAATTGACGTAAAATCTTAATAAAATTAGGAATTTATGGCATAATATATGGGAAATAATGTAGATTGATATATATATATAACATATAATTATATGGATCAAGTTAAGTACGTAATTAGCTGCCAAGTATGTAATAGTGTATATGGCATAATTATAGATTGATATATGAATCACGTTAAGTACATAATTACGTAGACGAATGATGGATAAGCTCAACCGCCTTAACAACTAAATGATCCTACCAAGATAGGCCCAAACTATAGCCCATACAAAGTAGGCGGGAAAAAACTTAAGATTGTTATTCTTTTAGTGGAAAAGGGGATTTATACCTTCTCATCGAGTAAAACCATTTCAAACCGACTAATTTCATTTGGATTATTCCAAGCCGGTACGGAATACATCCTAATGACTCTTACCCTGATTCTCCACGTCTTCTTGGTGTCATTAATGTCACCGACCATATTGAAACGTCGGGATTGAGACGCAGACATTTTTTGGGTATGGTGTAAATAAAGTTGAAAGATTAGAAAATTAAAAGAATATTACGTATAGTATGGAAATGAAGCTAGAATGATGTTTGTATGTGAAATGTGTACGGGATTAAATATCCGACGAATGAGTTAGGTGAATTATATATATAATAAATCATGAATAATATCCTATAAGAATAAGGTAGGTGAGTAATTTTGTACAAATAATACCGTGTAAATAATATACTATAAAACAGTAGTATCAACCGTGCATATGTGAAACAGTAGTATCCTATAATAATTTATAGAGTAGTTATTTATAGAATAGAGGTTTAAAAACAGTAGAATTTATTTGACAAAAATATTATATGTTCAAGATTATACGGTAAGATTATGCTATCAAATAAGAATAAGAATATTAAAGATTAATCATACCATATAAGAGTGTTATAATATAATATTTTTTACTGAAATAATATTTGATTACTATATATTTGATTACTGAAATAATATTTGATTACTGAAATAATATTTGTGATATACATGAAATAATCAATCAGTTAATCAATCAATAACAATCAATTAGTTAGTATGAACCGTCCATCAATTAAATCTTATTTGATTACTATATATATTATATATAATCAATACTTGTGATTATATTGTTACTATATAATATCTACAAATATCCTATATTGAATAGATCATAGAATAAGATTATACATATCGTAATATTATGATATATCATAACAATAGGTAAAATTATAGTAATATCTTCTAGTGTAGACTTGAATAACACATGTATATATCACGTGACACATATTGTACAATAATAATAATCGTAACTATTTTATATTCTATGTGAAATATTGTACGGGATAGTGCAATCTTCAATTAACTAAAATAATGCAAGTATTTGGTTAAAACGGAATACAAAATGCTTATACTTTTAAAAGAAAGATTGATGATACATTCCATATTAAATATTGTGTGTGATACATTCCAATTAAAACATGTGATTTCCTGCATATGTACAAATAATACCGTGTAAATAATATACTATAAACCAGTAGTATCAACCGTGCATATGTGAAACAGTAGTATCCTATAATAATTTATAGAGTAGTTATTTATAGAATAGAGGTTTAAAAACAGTATAATTTATTTGACAAAAATATTATATGTTCAAGATTATACGGTAAGATTATGCTATCCAATAAGAATAAGAATATTAAAGATTAATCATACCATATAAGAATGTTATAATATACGGAGTAATATTTTTACTGAAATAATTTTTGTGATATACATGGCATATAATCAATCAGTTAATCAATCAACAACAATCAATTAGTTAGTATGAACCATCCATCAATTAAATCTTATTTGATTACTATATATATTATATATAATCAATACATTTCAATTAAAACATGCGATTTCCTTAATTAATCAGATTTCCTTAATTACATACCTCATGTGTTGTATAGCTTTATGTGTGATGTAGTGACATTTTGTATCAGTAAGATGTTAGAGTGTAGTTGGAGTGGAGAAGGGTCGTGTATACATGAGGTCAATGGTTTGAATCGCGCATAGCCCAAATTTTTTTCCACTTACCTAAACGTCCACTTGGGGGTTGGTTAGAAAGGGATACGGACTATGAATACTCTTTCTCGTCTCATTTCAATAAAATAATCTATATCTCACGTATCTATCTATCTATCTATATAATAAAATAAAAAGTCTTCCCTTTGAGTTACCCTCATATGCTAACCCACCTAGAAATGCGACACGTGGCAACCCTAGACATGCGACACGTGGCAACCTCATAATCTAACCTCATACTCTCCTCCCCCTTCACCTCATAATCTAACCGTATTAAGCTAACTATATTAGTTAAGCTAACTGTATTAGTTAACCCCAAATAAATTCCACCAAATAAATTTATGCTCAATTAAGTGTATTAATTTCAGGGAGACATGAATGGTCCGGCGGTTACGATGGAATCCGAGGCTCAGAATCGATTTCGGCCTATTTATACTTTCCGGGTTCATACAATCGACAAGAACAAACCTTCATTTGCCTTCCTCTTTTCGTTCCTCTGTAGTGTCACCATCGCTTTGGTACAAACGCCGGTTCCGATCGCATCATTCTTTATCGGTAAGTTTTATGCTACTCGGTTATTGTTTCTAACGGTCATGTTTAGACTACTCGGTTCTTTATACTGTATGTTGTTCGGTTTTTGCAAACTGAATTATTAAGAAAGTGGTTAAATTATTTATACTGCCATCACATTGCATTCATGTCGATCATTTAGGTCATCCCTGTTTCGAGCAAAGATGACAGTAGATTTGTCTTACACTATAATTTGTGACGGTAATGAACTAATTAGCAAGTAAGGATTGATAGATAGATTCTGAGGAATGAATGAGGCGGCAATCAAGGAGGACGGGGTAAGTGGGAAAATTGTGGTAGGAATGTAGAATATATACATCTACGTCAAACTAACCTCTCCTCTCTACCCATTCACCTTCATTAGACTTGGTTGTTGATATGAGTATGTATGTAAACACAGTATCAAAGTTACTACCTGTATATTGTTGACATTTATATAATGTTTGACTTTTTGGTATGTTGCTACTATACCCATTTCGTCGAGTATAGGTCGAATCAAAGATTGCTGCAATATATTCGTAGCTCATACTAATTCCGATGAATTATTTACGTAGCCCGTGAAATGGACAATACACAGCCGCCCAACATACCCAACCCAAAGGTAACAACTAATTAAACTACAGCTTGCATGAAACAGAAACATGTAAAAATAACCATTTGCAGATATAGACTAATAACGACGATAAAGGACGGGGACACATATGCGCCTTTGGCTATTTTTCACAAGGAGGCGGAGAAGGTCATAGGGAAGCCAATAACTCAGTTGTTAAACTTATATGAGAAGGTAACGATCTAAAAATTCGTATCAATAATATTAGACTCGATATTAAGGGGGACCAAATTATGTAACTCACCTGCTATGGAATGGTATTGCAGGACAACAGAAAAGGGAAAGTATTTGACATCCTACAGCAATGTGTTGGGAAGTCATACACCTTCAAAGTAAAGATAGGGATAAATAAATTTGGGACTGAAAGAGAATTAAAAGTTCAAAAGACATTTATGGCTGAGACGCATGACTCCACACCCACCACAGCCAAAGACAAGGTATGCACGATTAATTTACTGCTTTTAGAATAACTATTTCCAATGTCAATTATATTCACACCAGAACAAAACAAAGCGCAGAGCGTAGAAGGAAACAAGGGAAAATCCACTAGCGTAGAAGCGGCAGAAGACGAGATGATCGTCAACACTCCACAAGAACCACAAACTTCAAAGCGACCAAAACAGTAAGTACAAAACAAACTACACTTACAAATAATCCTTACATTTGCTTCATTCTGCAAATTGACCTAAATTTGCCTACAATGTACCGCAGAGATGAACCCAAGGAAACAGAAGCAACCACGAAGGAGATTAGCAAGTATGCAAAGTGATTGCGCCCAACAGCACCACACCAAAGTTAAGAAGGCCAATATTCAGCAACCTACAACCATTGATTGGAAAATTATTTACGTGTTCAGATTATTTAAGCACAATAAAAGATTATTATTTAAGTACTGTTTTCCATATACCATGACCTATATTCCAATTCCAGTTCCAATTGCTTCATCAAGATTCGAAGGTGTGACTTACCCAGATTCGCAAACTCTTTTTTTAGTAACATCAAATTGTCTTCTATCTTACACTTATAGACGGAGCAAACAAAACTTCGTGTAACAAAACCAAACACTACGACTTTCACTCTTTTAACAATTGACTTCTACATTGAAACTAAGAATCCACAACAAAGACGCTGCGATAAAGAAAAGTCGCACAAATACACTATTGCTAGACCCGTGAATTTCACGGGCACGAAAACTAGTGAATAAATAATAATGCGACAATTCCTATGAATTGGAGGGAGAACTGAACTTTGTAGTAAACAAAATTAACTATGCCCACGTAATAGTCACAACCCTAGTCACATGTCAGAACTCGCAACCCTTCTCTTTGTGCTCGAGAATCTTGCACCCGTGTTAAAAATCAAAACATAGGAAGTTGTTGTATTTACTTATTTCACTCCAAATATTTGAGTTTTAGGGCTCGTTTGGTTCACCATGGGAAGATGAAGTTATCGGGAACTTTAAATTCACGTGAATTTATATTTCATGGGAATTAAAAAATATTGTTTGGTTGCCATGTGGTAAATGACTTCATGCGGGAAGTTCTACCCACCAGGGGGCTTGGTGAGTAACTTCCCCCATTGTGGAGGAAGTGGCAATTCCCGGAAGGTGGACAACCAAACAACTCCCTGAAAATGCAGGAACTTGCACTTCCCGGTAATTGGATGAGTAACCAAACGACCCTAAGTTTATTTTCTGATAAGGGTATTCAATGGAAAAATATGCGTGAAAAAAGTAATTCGTCGAGTAAAATGCATACTGCGAAGAGTAACTCCGTTAATTAATTTCATGCATATTATGCTTTGATCAGATATATTTTATGTACAACATTTTATATAGGTAATTTTTTTTGTTAATTATTTGATATCATCCTCTTTCCATTAACCAAATAACAATCCTCCAAAATTTTCCCGCCTACTACCATATGGACCTATTTTTGGGTCTTTTAGTATATTTGGTTGGGCTTATATTGTCAAATAAATATCTACTAAATATGCTACATATAATTCTACTCCGTTATTAAGGCTAAATATATGCTGAATTATTGAAAACGGAAAATATGTTTTCTTCAAATATAAAAATACATGACAATATAATGTAAACAAAGTTTAATATTAAGACAATAAATTAGGGGAAACCTTCTTAGACGTTCTTATTACATAAATTTAAAAATATTGCCGTATAATAATTAATTTATCTCGACAATGCCTCCAAAACGTTGTCAAATATGTTCCAGCAAATCTGCTCGAAGTTGTTGGTGAATGTCCCGATCACGTACCTCAGCACGCCTCTGAATGGGAGAACGAAATTCTTCAATAGTTCATTGGTCATAAGCTAGGTTGCACGGACAAGGGCCATTAGTGGAGTATCCGTGTCCGACACGGACACGGCCGGGACACGGCCAATACGTGTCCGACACGGTTTTTAGCGTGTCTCGATTTTTTTTTAAATCCGATACATATCGGACACGGACCAAGCTATATCGGACACGGTTCACTCTTATTTACCCTAAAATTGAAGACATACCTTCCTCCAGACATTCACCCCCAATTCAAATTCGAAAAACTGCAGCCTGCCAGCCTTCACCCTCTCTACGACGCACGCCGACGCCACGCCCACGCCGGCGCAGACGGACCCTTCACGCAGCCGAGGCATTCTTCGAGTCTTCGGCATCTTCGCACAGTCAGGTGAACGAACCATTCTCCGTGTTATTCTTGATTATTACTCATTTAGGTTCTATTTCTCGGATTTGTTTTCGATTTAATTGGATGTTTAATTGGGGTTATTTGGGTTCTATTTCTAGGGTTTATTATTTCAATTGGATGTGTTTATTCTTTAATTGATTTTTTTGTGTGTTTTAGTGACTGCTGTTGTAGTGTTGTGAGTTGTGACTGCCGTTGAAGTGTTTGTCGATAGTGGTTTGTTGTGAGTTGTGACTGCCGTTGATTGGGGTTTGTTGTGAGTTTGTGACTGTTGTTGAAGTGTTGAATCGTTGATATTGAGTGATTAGGGTATAAGTTTTGTTTACTAGTAATCAAAGTCTTGGTGACAACCGACAATAATCAAAGCATTTTTATTCTTAAGTTTTGTTTAGTTGATAGTGGTTAGTGATTTAGTCAAAATACTTGATTAGGTTAATCACACATTAGTTCTATAGTCTATAGAACACAAAACTTTCATTGTTGATGTGTTGGTTTTATGTTATGTTCTAGGTGAAACTTTGGTATTATGTTATGGATTCAAGTGGTGGTAGTACTAGTATCCAAAGTGAAGAGGTTGATGAGACTCCTTTGTGGAGGCGAAATTATCGGGTGGAGGGGGTAATTTGGAATGGCGAAATTACTTGGATTTTTATTTGCAAGACTTATGTTTGAACTTGTGTTTACGCGACCTATTTTGTTATTTTCCGTTTGTGGTCTTACAACTCACCAGAATGTGAATGTTCGATTGTTCGTTATAAAGAGCCTAAAATTCTCTTTATTTCAATATATATATTGTCTTTTTTTGGCGTGTCCCCGTGTCTCAAAAAAATTCGAGCGCCGTGTCCTGTGTCCGATACGTGTCCGTGTCCGTGTCCGTATTGGTGCAATCTAGCTCCTACACACTCAAACCCTAAATCCCTAAATGTTCCTCAAATCTCCCGCATCCACACTCCAGATCTCGTCTCATCTCCTTGGTTAGTAATTTCTCAATTCGGTTCATATTAGTAATTTACTAAGTTCTGTTATTCTATTTGGTTTTTTAGTTAATTTTGTCTATTTTTATGTCGATTTTTTGTATTTTTGGCATTCTATTTCGTTTTTTAGTTAATTTAGTCTATTTCTATGTTGATTTTTTGTATTTTGTTAATTTTTCTCGTTTATTTTTCTATATTTTTTAAAATTTGTTTCGTTTATTTGATCTAGTTTACGGAATACTCCTAGTTGCTTAAATTTTCACAAATCGTGTCGGTTTCGGTTCGGGAAATTGCTCACCCCTGATGTTAATTGATTATATTAATTGTTGTGTGTAAGAAGATTGCATTTTCTGATTAACAAATTGAAGACTTGTTTGGTCTTTGGTAGCTTCTTCGATTCTTTGATTTTTTTTATTATACATCATATCTGTGCAGCATGAATGAGGGTCAAAACATAACAAAAATTAGAATCAATGCGTGTTAAATTCTTCAACGGGTGGGAATGATACCTTCTTGATTTATCAGAGTGTGAATAAGTTCTGAAAATGGTATTGAATACATAGACTTGGTGCATTTTTTATCCTCAAATTTTTTATGCATTGAATGTTTTCTCTAGTTTTTCTTTGATTGCATTGTGTATTGAATCTTTCTGATTATTATAAATCGATCGAGGTGCAGAAATAAGCATTTGACTTGAAAAAATTGAAAAAATCCAATAAGCATAATGCACATACTAAGTCATCAAACCAAAATCATCACTTCATCACTTCTTTGGACCGGAATTTTCCGATCTAATCCCGATCCATAATTTCTAGATTCCGATCCAATTCCGATCCGTTTTTTTTTTTTGGAAGATTCCGGTCTGATCCTAGATCAGTTCGCAGCTTTACCTAGGGCCACATTTGGCCGGGCCGTGTTGGCCCAGGGCAGTGGCCACTTATATAGAAAATTTGCAAAAGATCGTGCTTCAAATTTTGGAATAAAACCCTAACCTCTCTCCCTTTCGTTCTTCCCCACGAACAGTCCCTTTTGTCTCTCACTCTCACCCTAGCAGAGTTGCAGTTCATTGTTACTTCCATAAAAATGGCAACAAAAACCTCCTTGGATGAAGAAACCATCAAGAAAGTCATCCGCCAGGTATTCTCTACCCTTTTCTCAAATACCCCTTTCCAAAGTTCGGAACTTTTCTCAATTTTATTCATCATTTCTATGCAGGTTGAGTTTTATTTCAGTGACAGTAATCTTCCCAGAGATAAGTTTTTAATGAGCACTATCAGTGAAAACGAAGATGACAGTATCCTTTTTTTTTTTTCAAAAAGTTTGATCCTTTCATGTCTTTTTTTTTTTAGAATAATGCTTTCATGTTTCTCGGTGATGTTTGGAGGGTTTTTGCTTGAATGTTTGGATATTGTAGCAGTTTTGAGAGAAAGTATGTTGCTGTTTTAGTTTTGATTATTGGGTTTGTTAAATGAATTAATTTTATATTTCCAGTCGGTTACTGTTGAACTTAACTTAGTATTGCAATTATTAAAGTGGTGGGCTTGGCATTGATATGTTCATTCTCAAGGATGAGAGCCCATTTGGGTTTGGGTGACGTTAAGGCCGATGGTGTTCCTGAAGACACTGTTAAAGCTGTGGCTGATACATTGAGAACTTCCGATTTTCTTAAGATTTCCGAGGATGGTTCGTGTTTTGCTCTTTTGTTTGACATCGTATTGATGAAATTTAGGATTATATTGCTTTTGAACATGAGTTGATAAAGATATTCTGAAGATTTTTTGGTTGGGTAACTGGTTATTGTAGTTAGGACATTTCAATGAGAATTTGCTTGCAACTGCTGTACTCAGAGCAACTGTATAATTGCACATAGCGCAACTACTTAAATTCCAAGTGATGGTTGAATTTCAGATATGTTATTGTCTAAACATCTTATGGCCCCAGGCCCCGTACTTGTGTATTTTTATATTCGATAGGTAAAATATAACTTGATCGTTTGTTGTTAATCGAGCTGAACTGCATTCTTGGCATAAAGTATTCTATTTTCTTAAGCTTCATGTGTTTCTAGCTCAATGCTTATAGCCTCTTTTTATTTGTTTCCTGTAAAATTTATAAAATTATGTTTGGTGACAATAAAAATAACTAAAGGGGTTGGGAGAAACTAATTATCGGAAAGCTCAACCCCTTTACAGCCGTGACTATGTCCCATGTGTACCAATTTTTGATAATCAGTTTCCACAAACCCCTTATGTTAATATTTTTGAACCCAAACACCCAAATCCGATAAATAGCGAGTGAGGATTGAGGAAACAATTGTGAGCCAATCTTTGTTACTAATACCCCTTAGTTGAGTCACACCTATCTCCTATACAACAACAATTAAGGATATGGGCTTCAAATTCGTAGACCCTGAAGGTCACCTAATAGACCCGAAAACGGGAGGCCCACATGACAATGGAAGGGAAGAGAGACTATTTAAGACATCAAGTATTCGATCTACTGATTGTAGGACTACTTTTTCGAAGACTTGTATTCTTAATCATTTTGATTCAATATGCACCAATTTTGGTATGTATTCTTGTCCAATACACATACTCGAGATGGTAAAAGATAGGATCCAATTTCTGTGATTTTACATATTGAAATGGTCTGTCTTTAAAAAAATTCTATTTTTCCTCTCCAACTTCGTGATGTGATATTTGGCTGTCGACATTTTGTCGCTCCACAATTTTTGACTTTCCATTGTAAAGCTTAAACTCTTTGTATGTAGTTGGCGGAGCTGTTTGTTATGTAATCTTTCGTTCGTCTATTCCATTCCAGGAAAGAAAATTGGTAGGAAAACTGAACTTGCTAAACCAGAAGAGGTAATTGAACAAGTTGATAGCAGGACAGTCGCGGCTTCCCCACTACCTTACGATGTGAAGCTTGAGGATGTAGAGGTTCTCTTTACTCAATTTGGCAAGGTAACTTTCATAGTTTTTTTTATTTTGCTTATGAGATAAATATGAATTTAGGATAAAAAACACATTGTCGCTGTGTTTGTTTGTAATGAACCTCTCAATTACAAATCTAGTCTTATCAACACTTTTTTTTTGCACCAACTGCCTTTTCCATGTACCCTACTCTTGATCACTCTATTAGGTGTTGTAATTTGCTTGCTAGTAATTGTGTCGTGATTCAGCATTATTAAATTTTGGTAGGTGAATGTTGGTTTGTTTTCGTATAGGTGACAAAGAAAAACTCTCTGTATTGATTCATGATTACACATTTCAGATTAGAATAACAGGACTGAATGATACTATTTCATGCCCCTTTCAGGTGAACAGTGTCCGCCTCCCTAAGCATGTTTCGAACAAAAACATGTTTTGTGGGACTGCTCTTGTTGAGTATTCTACAGAGGAAGATGCTGAGAAACTTTTGAAGCAAAGTTTGGGTTATGCTGGGGCTGATCTAGAGCTTAGACCAAAGTAAGCTGACTCTGATAAAATTCCATAAATTTTAATCCTTTTGCTGTATTTTTGTAGTATTTAAAATGTGAATGCCAATGCTAAAAAAAATTGATGCAGTGAGCACATAAATTGTCAAAACCATCGAGTACTGATATGTTTTTGCTTTTTTAGGAAGGAATTCGATGGTGAAAGGGAAAAACAAATAAAGGAGCATGAAAAGACTCCGGGGCACGATAATCGCGATAATCGTAAACTTCCCGAAGAACCCAGGTATGTTGATGACCTATCGTTTTATATAAAGGAAGTTGAGATTGAAAAGTATTTTAGTGGAGAAGGCTCTCTTTCATCAGCGCTTATTACTTGCTAAATGTGCAGCTATCCTAAAGGCCTAATTGTAGCATTCAAACTAAAGAGCACGTCTTCTGGAGACAAGAAAAATGGAGCACAAGAACAAGTTAGTAAGGTGGAGGTGTCAGGTGGTGAAACGGCAACAAAAGATGCAGCTGTGGAGGCATCTGAGACTTCAGAAAACCCAGAAGATATTTCTGAGGAAAATAAGGAAATAGCAAGTGATGAGAGCAGTCTTGACAAGGAAGTGAAGGAAGGTGAGGATAATGAGAAGCCTTCTGAAAATGCTGAGAAAAAGGATGGAGAAAAGGTTGCGGAAGGAAAGAGCACAAGGGAATCCTACAAGGATAACATGGATGTAGTTATTCGTGAAGATCTGAAGGCTGTGTTTGAGAAATTTGGCACTGTCAAGGTAAGAATTCGTCCCAACTTTAGGTCTGATTATAACTATTGTGTGGAGTGATCCCTGTTTCTTTTGCGTTTTAATGTATCCCCCTCTTTTCTTCGTGGGTAATGCATGCAATACAGCAGGAGTCACATGGGCCTGTAATTTTAAACCCAAGAAACACCCTTCCAGTCCCTTATGGCTGCGGCTGCGTAGTGCCTTATTTCGACCTTACTACTAAGATTCCAAAATTAAGAGGTGAAATTAAGATGAAATATCATGTAGAACATAGTTTGTGCCACTACTTCCTGGCACCGGGCTTCATAAAGCTTTATTCACGAGCTGCCAGTCACCCTCTTTTACTCCAAAATCAGTTGTGGCCGAAATGTTCTTGTATTTTGTATCACCCCCTACAGTACTGACATTGTCCTCCCTTCCTATCTGATTTTTGGTATGAAGTACATTGACTTCAAGATGGGAGAAGAATCGGGTTACATCAGGTTCGATGAACCAGAAGCATCCCAGAAAGCTCGTGCTGTTGCCGTTCTGAACAATGAGGGTGGTTTAGTAGTTAAGAACTATGTCGCCATTCTAGAACCTGTCTCAGGTAAGTAGCAATCATTTATTGTCTGTTTTAATATGTCTCCTACGTTAGCCTTTATATACGCGCTGTTATTTAGATTACCAGCTTGGTTCTGCAAGCCTTGGAGTTCTATTGCAGATTATATAGGCCGCATCTAGACAGAACATGTTACTTCCCTCCAACCTTTCATTATTTCCGTATTAATATTAGGCCGTCCAAAAGGATGTCTTTCTAGCAATAGTAAAAGTAGAACTTGTGTCTATCAGATTGAGTCAATAAAAAACTGAAACTTAGTGAGTAAGCCTTACCCAACACATATAAACTGATCTAATGCTAGTATATGCGCCTTCTCTTAACGGCATAGGCTGATAAGTGTGGTCACCCACTGCATTTAAGTTACTCGTGATCGGTTGGAATTTGGAAGTGTTCCACTAAGGGTGTTTGTGCAAATATGGGTTTAAGCTTTTGTTGAAAGAATTCTCATGATTTTGTTTGGTGCTGCCTATAAAGTTTCCACATATTATTGAGCGTTGGACATGGGTTATTGAGGCGGGTGGGATAATTTGTGACGGGTATTCAGGAGGTGACTGAGTAACGTAAGATGTTTGTTCATTTGCTTCTAGGTGATGCCGAAAAGGAATACTGGAGCCAAATCCAAGGAAATCAGAAATCCTACAAGGGAAACCGAGGAAGGTGTGTATTTTTGTAAAACTCATTCCATATTCCAAGTCCCGTCACCTCAATTCTGAATTGTTACGACTAGTTTGCCATATTTCTGCGATGTGGAACACTCAAACTTACACTGATTGTGTTGGTGAAACCAGAGGAGGAAGATTCAATAGAGGTGGTGGAAGACATGGACGGTCTCGCGATAATCGGTCACCTGCTGGTCGCCAAAACAAAGTTCAGAAGATCGCAACCTGAGGATTTTTGGATAGAACTAGGTGTCTGTGTACTCTTTGAATTATTTTCTTTTGGATTGTTACAAATTTATAGGGTGCTTTGGTAGTTAGCACGAGTTATATGCATGCATCAAATTGAATGTGGAAAAGGTGGAACTTGATTTTTAACAAATTTTAATTTAGCCTAGTATCACCTGACTCCATAAAATAATCTTCATCGTCTTCGTCTAAATTGATCAGTGACAGTGGAGTTGACTAATAGATGAAGACCACGCAGGTGGTTGTATCACCCATTATGATTAGTCAAAGTATGGTTTCTGATAATATAGATGGTTACACCATTTCAATCTCATTTATGTGACGAGGATAGGAATGGGAAGGTTGTCCACAAATACGCTAGTAGTGTTGGTGAAAACTCTATAAATATAAGTGATGCCTCTGGATTAGTCGATGAGAGTCTCTTTCCTAATAATATTTTGTTGGGTGCATCTCATTGCAAAATGATCTCAAAAGTAAGCCGTAGTCTAGTGTTTCTTGGGTAAATTAAGTCACATTCCCTCTTTACATAGTTGTCAGTCTTGCTTAAATGCGGTCTAGAAGTTAGGGTGTTTAAATGTTGTCGTTTTCCTAGTGGGTTGGGTGCTGCGTAACTGTCTTCGCTTGTCACCATCTATCGGGCCAAGTGTAGAATCATCCTATGTTTGCCAGATGAGTTCAGGAGTGGAGTATACCCATCTTTCACTTGGCTGTCTGTCTTGTAGTGGCAGGATGTAGCCAAGTCTTCAAAGCTTGGAGGTTGAGGTTGAGGTTGGACTTAGGCCTTCAATAAACTTACTGTATAATATTGTACCTTACCTTATGCACCTCATATACCTCAAACAGGCTACTCGATCAATTTGTGTTTTATAATTATAGGAGTAATATGCAGTCTACTCTACTCATGTACTCTACAATAGTTAGCTTAGTTATTATTATTATTATTATTATTATTATTATTGTTTTTTTGGGTGAAAAACTTAGTTGTGTTCTTATGTAAAGGGGGTTACTTTTTCTTTTTAGGAGATGGATAGAGTTTAGCTTATGTTCTCTAATTAGGTTCCTGTTCCTATACTGGACTATGGTCTTGAACTGAACTGGGTAAATCTGGACAGGACCGTTCTTTGATTGAACCAGACTACAAGCTAACAAATATTTTTATACGAGTAATTGCTAAAGTTAATTTTGGAAGACCAAATACTTCTATTATCCCCTCCACATCTGATTGTCACCTCTGTTTACCTTTTTGGAGGTCAAAGTTTTGTACTCCCTCCCATCCATTCAATTCTTTACACTTACTATAAATGGACAATCCAATCAATTCTTTACATTCCCTTTTTGGCAAAACATTTTACCTTATAATCCTTATATCCTTACTCTATTTACACAAAATGCCACTACTTTTTCCTTACTTTAAATTTGGTGGGCCCATAAAACCATTTGATTTACCAATAATACCCTTACTTTTACTACTTTTCTTAAAACTTGTGAAACCCCCATGTCAAGGATTGAATGGATGGGAGAGAGTAACTATGACCATAGATAAATAAAAAGAAAATTCCCACTTGTATCCCTGTACTTTTTCATTTTCTCACTTGTATCCCTCTTTTTTGCTGAAAAAAACTTTTACTGACAATAACTCTTAGATACGACTTCGGAAAACGGTAAATCTTGTTTCTATATTGTAAGTCTTTACGAGATCTTCGGTTTGAAAAAAATCGTTATTTTCTAAATTCGTAATCGAGATTTATGATCGGTCAAAGTGTTTTGACGAAATAAACTTTGACTGGCGAAAACTCCTTGGTAAAAGTTTGAAAAACGACAATTTTTTTTTTCAAACTGAAGATTTCGTAAAGACATACAATATGGAAAAAAGATTTACCATTTTCTGAAACCGTAACTGAGAGTTATTGTCGGTCAATGTTTTTTCCTCGAAAAAAGAGGGTACAAGTGAGAAAATGGATAAGTAGAGGGAACTTACATTGGAATTTTTTATCGTTTAAATGCTTTTTATTAAACTATTTAATTATTTGGCGCTCATTTAAAACTATTTCTCCCCAATGGTTCCACGTCATCCTTTTTCTTTTTTTAAAAATTTCAGAATCCCGGCCGCTACTTCAAGTAGCGGCAGACCCTGAGCACATGATACAAATAAGGCTACCTGCAAAGTGGAATACGGGAAGGAAGGCTACCGCTACTTCAAATAGCGGCTGCCTTTGTGATATAAAAAAAAAAAAACCGACCAGACTCCCCCATTTCTACCCAGCTCATCAACCCCCCGAAAAACCCCCAAAATCACCCCTAACCCTAAACCACGAAAAATCTGAAAATTCACCATTCTACTCTGCAAAATCTTAATTATCACTTTCAATTGAACTTATATTCATCCTACTTTACTTAAGGTACTAATTTATTTAGTTTAAATTATTAAATTCCTCTCTATGAAATTTAATCTAGATTTACTTATTTGGTTTGTTTAGTCAACTAGTTTAGTGTTGTTGAATTAGCTTGTTATTAAGTAACTTGTTGATTTTCGATTATTAATCGATTTTTTAGTTTAATTAGTTGTTTTATAATTTGGTGTGATGAAATGGAGATAAATAATTAGGTTTTTGTAATTTTTCATTGATTTTGTAGCATAAGGGGTGTGATGGAGATAAATAACTATCCCTTAACATGTTGGTGGAATGGTGAAATTGTTGTAGATGGTGAGAATGTAGTATACAAAAATGGTTGTGAGACTTTCATTATCGTCAATAGCAATATGACTTTTGTTGAGCTTAAAAGAGAAATTTATGAGGCTTTAGAGGTTGATAGCACCACATTTGAGCTAAATGTGAGGATGAAATTTCCAAGTGTGAGAGGTTACAAAGTGATGTTGTTGAATAATGATCGTAGTTTGAGGGCTTTGTGGGCCTCTGTGTGTCAATCGAAAGCCGCTTCAATGGATTTATTTATTGAATTAAAACCAATCTCATTGTCAAATGAAATAGGCCAACCATCTTTAACCCCTCCTAATCTTTCTTTCACGAACATGATTAGTCAAGTTGAGGATCCTAATTGGTGTGTCTCGTTGGAGACTAATAATGTTGATGAAGCGGCTTTAGATTGTAATGTTGAGGGAGATGAGCTTGAATTGAATGTGGAAGAGGAAGATGAAATGTTGTTCGGAGATGAGGATGAGGATGAGGATGAGGATGATGATAACAGTGTAGATCTTGTCTCTATTACCGCTCCTAATACTCAATTTACTACGCTTCATCCACTAGATGAAGAATATGTAAACAATTGGTATACATCAAGTGTGGTTCCTTTTGAGATTGATGGTGAGTTTATGGTGGGTCAAGAATTTGTAAATAAAGTAATCTTAGGACGAAATGTGATATCCTATAATATTCGAAGAAACCAAATTTGTAAAACAACGGAATCAAAGCCTTACACCGTGACATACAAATGCGGTAGAAAACCAATTGCTTGTAGTTGGTATTTAAGAGCGAGTCAAAAGGATGATGCTTCGGAGTTTTTTACTATTGTCAAATACAAAGGCCCTCATGAACCATGTTGTGTTAATTCTAAACCTTCTATGGATCACCCTAACCTAAAAAGAGACTTTATTAGCAGTGCTATAGAACCTCTTTTGAAAGCCGATTGGGGGGTAAGAGTGAGTGTGTTGATAGCGGCAATTAGAAAAGAATTCAATTACACCATCTCTTATGCAAAAGCTTGGGGTGCGAAACAAAAAGCTATTGCCAATCTTTATGGAGATTGGGAGCTATCCTATCAATTTCTTCCCCGTTACTTGGACGCTTTGAAAGCGGTAAATCCGGGTACACAAGTTCGTTTTGTTAATAGGTCAACCAATCACATGAATATTGAAAAATTGGATCGTGTGTTTTGGTCATTTGGTCCATCGATTAGGGGTTTTTCACATTGTAGACCAATTATCACTATAGATGGAACTCATTTATATGGGAAGTATCAAGGTGTTATGTTAATTGCTATGGGTGTTGATGCAAACGAACAATTGTTTCCTTTAGCATTTGCAATTGTGGAATCTGAGAGTTATGAGAATTGGAGTTGGTTTATGGGTTGTATCAGAGACTTGGTAACAAGTCGTGAAGGTTTATGTGTAATATCTGATCGACATAAGGGCATCCTAAAAACAATTAATGAGGTGGGTAGTGGTTGGGAGGAGCCACATGCGTATCATAGATGGTGTATCCGACATCATGCATCCAATATTAACAAAAATTGGAATGATCCTTATTTGAAAAAAACATTTACGATAACGGCTATGGAACATGAAACTTTGAAATTTGATAAAGGCATGGAGACGATTGGCCTTATAAATCCGGGTGTGAAGGATTTGTTGGAGAAGATTCCCTTAAGTAAATGGTGTCTCGCACATGACGGTGGTAAAAGATATGGTCTTAAAACCACTAATATGTGTGAGTGTTTTAATGGTGTTTTGAAAGGGGTACGATTTCTACCTATCCAATCACTTGTTAAGGCAACTTTCATGAGAGTCAACAAATATTTTGTCGAAAGGCGTGAAAATGCAAGAAATAGAATCTCTAGTGGTTTGAAATGGGGAGAGAAGATGACATCAAAACTAGAGATGCTTGATGAGATAGCCGCTCACCATGACGTTTTTGAGTACGATCGTTATGTGGGTAAATACGAGGTGCGTACAACTGAAGGTCGCCGAACTCGTAGTTTCATTTTGAATTTAACTATGCGTACATGTACGTGTAATGAGTGGCAAAACCTACACTATCCATGCTCTCATCTTATGGCGGTTTGTCGGACATATTCTATTGATTCAGATCAATATGTCGATCCTTGCTATTCTTCTGAAAAATACTTTTTATCATATAAAGCAAGCTTTAACCCCGTGCCAGACGAGAGTTATTGGAAGCCGTGGACTGGAACAACTCTTACTCCAGGAACAAAGAAGAGAGAATATGGCAGACCCCGATCAAAACGAATTCGTAATGAAATGGATGAGCGTGTAAAAGGAACAGTTACTTGTAGTTTATGTGGCACTCTTGGCCATAATAGGCGTTCATGTCCATCAAAAGCAACTTCGTCAAACCCTTCGGGGTAATTTTCTTTTCTTTATTTGTTTTTGCATGATTTTTTATATTTGTTATCTTAAATAAGTGTTTATGTTTGTATTTTCTAGTTATTAATATTTTTTTCTCCAGGTCGAATGGATCCGGGCCCACACGATCCTGAACTCTTAAATCTACAAGAGGAACATCGAAGCGAGGACGTTTGGGCAGGAAAGGTAGTTATTACCTTCTAACTTATCAATGTTATCGTACTTGAAATTATTACATGATTGCCTTTGTTTTTAACCGCTACTTTTATTTTTTTTGGCAGGGAGAAAAACCGTTAACATGTAGAAGTCATCTAATGGCGAAGACGCATTTTCGAGTACCCGGGGCTGTGATCGAGTACATCAAGAGTACTCAATTTTACGGGATTCATAAGTTATCGTATGTCGCACTTCATCCTGATATAATAACTGCTTTAGTTGAGAGGTGGCGACAAGAAACACATACCTTTCATTTACCCTTCGGAGAGGTGGGGTTGGCATTAGAAGATGTCAACGTTTTGCTAGGATTAAGGATCGGTGGGGATCCGATAACCGGTAAAGCTGATCATCCATATCGGGAACTATTGCATCATTACTTAGGCGTTCTCCCACCCCCAGAAGCGTTTAAAGGCAAGTCTTTAAAGTTGACTTGGTTAGCGGAAGCGTTCCAAGATTTTCCCATAGAGTACACCGAACAACAATTGCATTATTATGTTAGAGCTTACCTCTTATACCTTTTCGGAACCGTTCTCTTTCCTGATAAAAGTGGCAACCGAGTACCACTTCTTTACTTACCCCTCTTATCCGATTTAACTACTATTGATAGTTACAGTTGGGGGAGTGCAGTTCTAGGTTTTTTGTATCGAAACATGTGTCTAGCTAGTAAAAAAGGGGCTCAAGAGATTGGTGGGTGCTTACTTCTACTACAACTTTGGTGTTGGGAACGAATAACCATTGGTAGGCCAACAAGGACTATACCAATTGTACAACCAGAATCGGGAGGTTTTTATCCGATTGCATCTCAGATGGAGCTTGGAGTTGACCCATTGGGATGTAAGTGGCTTAATGTTAAGCGCACATACGTTGATCATCAACCGGGTTTAGTATCATATAGACAAGCATTTGATTTCATGACGGAGTCAATGTTTACTTGGCAACCCTATACGATGTACGTGCTTAGCTATCTCCCAGAGAGATGTAGTGAAGATATGGAGGAGTGGCGTGTTATTGCTCCTTTGATATTTTATGATGTGGTGGAGTTTCACTTACCCTATAGATTTGTCCGACAATTCGGTTTTCATCCTAAAGTGCCGCCTGATTGTGATACTAAAATGAGTTTACATGAATTCAACCGTACGGCCAAACAGAAGGATTATGCAACTAAGCATGCGCAGTACATTGTAATGTGGATGAATCGGAAGCGCGATCCACTTCCCGATGGTGATCCTTACAGAGGAGTTATCGATAGTAACGACGAGTATATGGTTTGGTAAAGAGACACACTCGTCTTCTTATAAGCCCTCACTTGAGTCAAGCGACGGAGCATTATGAAGAACGCCACAACTATTATCCTATCACTGCCGACTACCACTACCTTGTAAGTATCTTATAAGCAATATTTCTTTCCTATGACCTTATTTATTTGTGCTTTTAGCGTGTTAATGTTAGTGACACCTTACCTATTTTCGTAGGCTCAAGCAAATGTCTTCAATTATAGACAAGCTACCGCCATGCTAGCTAGAACACCAAACAGAGACGTAGAAGATGAGAAAACATTGAAGGCAATGCAAACGATGTCTCTTCAAGCTTTGCAAAATACCGGGCGAGGACATCTAATCTTACCCGATGCCCCTCATGATGTGTTTGAAGAACCGGAACAAACTCCACGATATGACTTTCGTGAAAGAAGACCTAGTCAACTCACACAAGAAGACACTCCGAGTAGTTCGTCTTCACGAGCAAGGCCGAAGAGGGGTCGTTCAAGAAGAAGATGAATGTTTATGTTATAGTTTGATGTTAGATGTTTGAATTAAGATGGATTTGGAGGAGGTGAAAGGGTTGGTTTGGTATTATTGATGAAGATATTGTTCCAATGTTGCAAAAAAATTAATTTGGTTGGTTATGGTCATTTGTTTGTTTGATTTGGTTATTTTTAAGATGTTTGATTTGGTTATCGGAAGAGTTGCTTTGGCTATTGGTAAGAATTGAAACAAGAGAACATGTACTTGAATGAATGGTTATGTTTGTTAAATCGTGATGTGTTTTCTGGGTGATATTTGCAGGTTTTAGGAATGTATTGATTAAGTGGGGTAGTGGGCTGTAAATCGAATAGAGGGGACATTTAACCCAGACGCTATTTAAAGTAGCGGCTATTAGTACCACAAAGAGAGCCGCTAGTTCAACTAGCGGCAAGCTTAATTGACAAATTTTCAAATTCAGGCAAAAGCGTCTGATGTGTGTCATCGAATTTAGCCGCTTGTTCAAGTAGCGGCAACCGTAATTGACAAATTTTAAAAATCGGGCAGAAGCGTTTGATGTCTGTCATCAAATTTAGCCGCTTGTTTAAGTAGCGGCGTCCCTCACTTACAAATTTTCGAAATACCATCGAAGGTAGCCGCTAGTTCAAGTAGCGGCCATCTTTTTGGAATTTTTTAAAAAAAGAAAAAGGATGACGTGGAACCATTGGGGAGAAATAGTTTCAAATGAGCGCCAAATAATTAAATAGTTTAATAAAAAGCATTTAAACGATAAAAAATTCCTTACATTGTTATGGTGTAAGTGTCTAACTAACACAGAGAAACAAATGCAAGTACAGTACTAAATTACTGATATCAAGTTACTATGGAGTATTTTTTTTTTGAAGTTAACACACTCACATCACAAAAACTGAAAGAATTAAGTAAAAGGCTTTAGGCTTATATGGTGTAACCAAGCTAAAGAAATATAAGCACGAAAGTGAAGTTTTGTGTTGGCTCCCGAGTCCTGACTGAATATGTTTAGCTCTAGCTACCGATATTTTGCCTTTTCAAACTAGCGAATTTTGATAAGCTTTTTCCTCTGATCTCGTTTTATCTGATTATTTTCCTAAAGTGAGATGTACGATTTGAGTTAAGCACCATATCATGATCAGGAAGTGTTGTAAAAGCGTCTATGATCAAGAATCTTAGCCTCAATCACGTTTGTAGGTGCAATGGTTCTAAGAAGCTCCCCGGAATCTATTATGCTGATGGTTCAAATGTACCCAAGAGAAGTAGACAATTCATATGGCTCAAAATGCTTCACATCTTGCCTTGCCATCTTTGTTTTTCTTTTAACACTTGGGGTTGCCTGCGCTTTATAAGCTCATCTGGGATGAACGTTTTCCATCAGGTGAGATACCTAGACCAACATATAAAATGGAGCGATCTTGTTCGCCCTGATCAAAGTCCCGTTGATGGAAAAGGTCCGGAATGCGCAGATATGCGATAAGAGGATTACAGAAAACAAGCGATGTTGTATTTGGTAATGAAAAGCACCTCTCTTCCCGTCTCGGTCTCACGAAGAGCATTATTGAGAAAGAAGAATGCGAAGATGGAAACTTAAAAGTATTTGTTAAAAGAATACGAGGAAAAGGTAGAAAAGACTGATCCCCGTGAAACCTGATTGTTACTCTAAACGTCAGAGGAGGCAATTGAAAGCTTCTCTCTCCCTCGTAAAGACATACTATTTGTGTATCTTGTACGCAAGAGGGATAAGTTGCATCTTGTCACATGGATGTTTTACTCGAGTAATTTTCTCACATTTCTTTTTTGATTGATATTTTGGTAATCAATCCATCTTTAGCATCAGCACATTATTGACGTCACTTCTGTTCTTTTTGTTGATGTGAAGGTAAGCCCAGTTATAAACTACTTATGTGGAGATGGATGATTTACAGCATTTCACCATCTGACAACTTGTAGTTAGTTGGGTTTTGTTTGGCACGATGACGATGGATACCTTTATATGTTCATTTCCAGTTGGTTGTTACTTTGCTTCTAACCTAGTTGTACCCTGTCTGTCTTTCCTTTCTTTTACAGTACCTTTTGTGGGCTATGTGTACGGGTGGCTAAATGACCTCTCAAGGACTATAGATATTGTCCTAAACAGTTGTTTTATGTCTGTCTGTTCAGGTTATTGTCACAAGACTTGCTTGTTGAGTTCAACAGAACCCATGGATGACGATATTGAATTTAGAACCATTTGCAAGCATTGCTCACAACGTAAAATTCTCTCTCAGTCAAGTAGTGTCGAATCTCCAATCAGTCCCTTAGCTATGCAGGGGCAAGAGTTTCAGAATTCAGCTGCAATTACTAAAAGTGGAAAGTTCAAATCCAGCGGTCAACATCAGAATTCTAGCACAGTTGGTAAAGGTTTGAGGGACAAAAATTGTACCCAACAGTCTGACGGACATTCTAAAAAGAAGTCAACTGCTTCCGGATCTAAATCTGAGAGCAAATTAAGTAAGAACAAAACAAGTAAGAGCGAGAAAAAGATCGACGGACTAATGTGGAAGAAGAAGTCCTCTTCTGATGAAGATGGATCTATTTTCCGACATTTTTAGGGGTTTTTAACCGACGTGAGTTTATCGTACTCTGATACTCTCATTTCATTTTCGTTCGTTGGTACTAAGAATCTGGGAGCACGCTTTATATGAACTAAGGACACAACAATCGACCTGTTTTATCCGGGATCTTAAAAACGTGTATTATACCCTACAATTTGAGGTTTTACCGAGCAACGTTTCGTTTTTATTTTACATTAACAAAAATTATAAAAATTTGATATTCTTAATCTATTTATTAAAACGAATCAAACAAAATCTCACACGACTATATTTTTCTCTTATAGGTTGTCGAGAATATTAAACATCGTCTTTAGTTATTGTGAATAGTGTCTAAAAGAGAAGTGAATCCTTTAAATTTGAATGAACAGAGTATTATGAATAGTGTCTAAAAGAGAAATGTTAAAATAAGTACTAATACATAAAAAAAAAATACAACAATTGAAATATACCGTGAAAGTATGCACGGGCTATACTAGTAGGACTATTCTGTACCCTCAGCTCGTGATAGGACAAAAACATAATGCCTAGAAAATAAAAAACGATTTGTCTACCCAAATGTGTAACAATATACCCGTTATATGGAAGAGTTACTGCCGAAAAGGTGACTTATAATTTCATGTAAATACTCCGTAATGTAGTAAATTGGTCATACTGTCATAAATGTAGTTGGACTAGGTCTGTCTATATAAACATCGGATCAGCAATGTAATTGGACTCGTTCTATCCAAACCATTCATATCAAATATTACTACCTCTCAAAAGATAAGGTAATATTCCATCTTTGTGTAGCCACTCAACTCGAGGTAACATCTTAGCTTCTACCGAAAATATCATTGGTATATCTCTCGATCAGTTACTGCAAATTCTTGTTTGTGACGGAAACAGTTATATATATACACACTAAATATTACCGTACTCTACTGCATTTTTTCTATACAATTTTAAAAGAGACCGATCCCTTTGTACTACGTACGAAGTATATTTCTTGAGAATACAATTAGGGACGTGAGGTTACCTCGAACTCCAAGTCATGTGAAGTGTTTATCGCCCCTTCTCTTACCGAACTGCACCTGACTAGTCTTTTCTCCACGTCGAATGACAAGCTGCCACGAGGAGTCTCACTTAATGAACTGGGAACCGAGGCACGCGCAGGCGGCTCTTCCTAGGCCAAGCCATAGCTTTGGTCTATCGCATAGGCTGGCAATTCCAGCCGACCGAGGGTGGTAGGTTGAGAACACCGAGAAGGTAAGCCCGACCCATCACTTTAATAGATAGTTACCTCATTTGTAACTATAATTAAGTAAACATACATACACTAATAAATACACAGATCTAAACTATGTTCCTACCATGAGCTGGAAACTGGTTGACGGAAACAAGTCCCATATCCGGAAACTAAGTGATTCGCCATTCACTGATCACAAACACGCTCAAGTGAGACCTGCCCCTAGAGGTTCATCAAAGTTTAGCTGCCCACAAAAAGGAATCGTCTTCGACACCTTCTCCATCTCTTCCTTGAGTTTGTTTTCTTCTTCACCGAGTTTACCTAACTCATCCTGGAGGATTGCTTTTCGTTTCTCAACTTGTGACCTTAACTGGCTAAAGATTGTTCAAGGATTCCAGTGACGACTTGCTTTCATGTAGTTTTACAGCCTTCTCCACATACGGAATCAACCAGTCGACTTTGAAACATATGCATCTTAAATCAGCCAAAGTGGAGGCTAAGTAGTCGGTTTGGCTATCACTCAAGGACTGGGCCGGATTGTCCTCGAGTGTTTGTACCATAGTGGCTAGAGACTCCAATGCTCTAGCGATTATGTCACTGTTACGTATGATGCACTTTTCTACTACGTTCCCGTGCTTCTGCCAAATCTTTTGCAAGGTCGAGACTAGATCAGACCTTATATCAAATCCTTCAAATTTTGTTGTTGTATACTCACTTGTGTTGCTCTACATAATGAATGAAAAAGAACTTAGCTAGTACAGCATTAATTAAATAAATAAAGCAGGAATAACAACACATTAAAATCACGAGGTAAAGGGGTCGCGTGTATGCTTAAGTTAAAAAGTTCACTGTGCATTATTCCAAGATAAAGTGAGACGGCGGCGTCTGAAGTGGCACCTAGCGCCTAATCGTAATAGGAATGTGGTTGATGAGCCTCAAACCTCTTAAAACAAAGGATACACGCAGTCACAGGCTCACAGCCATGTTTTATTAACTATTAAGCACCAGAAGCCTATATAGGAATGACCCATAACGAAAATTATGTCGATAATTGCACAGAATGGGTAGAAAAGCAACTGTAGAAAAGTACCTTCGATGCAGAGGATGTGCAAGCTTTAGGGACCAATTCTACGATGTTTTTCCTGGTCTCTGCAATAAACGACACACATTGATCAATGCAAAATCTGCTCTTCACAGTCTCCGTGAAGAGAAAACACTCTTACGTTCTAAGTTGAAAAATTAAATTTACTACCTTCCTCTATTGCACCACTCGCACCATTCGAGCTAAGAGGAGTTCTTGTCATTTCATTTTCAGCAGCAGAAAGAGGTGTCTGAGTATTTCCATTCAGATGAATCTCAGCCTCTCTCCTTTCCTCACCATTTGAATCCACATTGCATTTTTTTCTTCCCCCTAATCTTCACTATCTGAATCACATTCCACTACTTCATGTATCTCCCCATCTTTACTGTCTGAATCCTTCAAATCAGATCGCACCTCTCTACTATTCTCATCTATACTATCAGAACTCAAGCTTTTATCCTCATCACACCCCCTTCACCAAGAACAAGGAAAACATTATTTTCATGTCAGCGCTCTTCTCAGGAACCCTTCTCGTGATTATACACACAGTTTACTTATTTGAAAGATGATACACATCCACACAGAAAATAGACAAGCAACACTTGCATTCTACAATGTATACAGCATCCCAAGCTGATGGCGGAATCCATGTCTGGGATATTACTTCACATTAACCCAAACTATAAAACTAACACACCCTCCAAGGCTCCAGCCAATACTGAACTTCCTATTTCATTGACTTTACACAAAAACAATCATGGGATGAGGATTAAGAAGGTTTAGTAACGTGTGAAAGCAAATGCAAGTTGTGGGAATATGTGCAGTAACAAATACGGAGTATAAGATAAGTAGACACAAAATAATCATGAATTTTAAAAATAGTCGTAAGGAAAGGAGAACTCATTATTATGGTCTGAGCCTCAAAGGGAGTATTAAGAATGCATTTCGCAGGGTAGTAGACATTTCTAAGACATAAATTCCAAGTATTAGCAGTTTAGCACAGAGCACAGGTGCACCCCTGACAGTCACAAGAATGTACAGTACTCCGTATGAAGCATCACTACTTCACTAGGGAAGAAACAATCAGTGTTCCGAAATGCAATCTTTCAGCACCTAAAAGTTTGAGAAATTCCTCCATTCTACTACTCTAAACATGCTACATTACACTATTACAGTTTCGATTTGAAAAAGGAGAACCTCTTAGAATACCTTTTCCCGGATGAACTGTTACTAGCCACATACGCCTCAAAATTCCTAAATTTCAACTCCGAAGCATTCCGAGAAATGGGTGACCAATGAATAACAGGAAACTTGTCATTTTCACCCTCCCAATCGAAAAACCAACAATTTCGTCACTACTGCACGACTGCCTAAAAAATGAACTAAATTCCCAACACCCATCCCCATAACTAGGAAACGCCCATTCTGAAAACACGATGCAGTTCCTATACTTGGACGACCTGCGAAAAAACGAATGATCTCGACTTATAAACAACACTTTATCATCATCAAAACCCCCGACCCCCTCCCAAACGAACGTATCCCCTCGCGTAATTAGCTTATAAACTTTCACCAAACACCTTCTCATAGGAAACACCAAGTACATCTGTTTCTTCTCCCCATCAACCACAACCCGCTTTCAGAGATCCGTGACTAATGGCAACCAACCCCTCATTACCATTTCACCCATAGAAATTACCCTGGATTTCACATGATTATCGATCAAGTACAGTTTCGCATACCTATCCAACCCATACACCCTCCCCTTATAAACCACAACATCATCGAACCTACCATAGTACGTCAGAGGGCCGCTGCCGCCATGCACCAAGGAAACCCAAGCAACGCTGTTGGGAGGACGAGCGCGCAATTTGCCGCCGTCGTACAAGGCGAAAAGTGCAGAATCATCGTAATTAGGAGTAGAATTGGGGGAATTATGAAAAATTATGGGAAAGATATTAATCAGTTTATTCATTCTGAACATTCAGTACACATGACCTTATATACACGATACAAAATATTATGCTATAGGTGGGAACGTAAAGATCCTAAGGAACAAAATATTTACAATATTACGATATACACGAGGTTACCATAATTACGATATCACAATAATATCGTAATATTTTCACACTCCCCCTCAAGTTGGCAACGTTGGATCCCAACTGCCCAACTTGTCGACTAGCTTCGTGAAATCTTGTTTCCCTAATGCCTTTGTGAATATGTCAGCCGGTTGTTCCTCCGTAGGCACGTAAGATGGCGCTATGGTGCCCTTTACCAAGTGTTCCCTCACGAAATGACAATCTATCTCAATATGTTTTGTCCTCTCGTGAAATACTGGGTTTCTCGCAATATGTAATGCCGCTTCGTTGTCGCAATATAAACGAATGGGTTGATCATGCTTGATTCCCAAATCTTTCAGTAGTGATTTCAACCATATAAGTTCACTTGTTAATGTTGCCATTGCCCTATATTCCGACTCTGCGGAGGATCGTGACACCGTAGCTTGCTTCTTAGTCTTCCAAGACACGGGTAAACCTCCTAGAGTCACTAAAAAACCGGATAACGAGCGTCTCGTTAGAGGGCAACCTGCATGGTCGGAATCGGTGTAGCTTATTAATTGCAACCCCTTTCCCTTTTCGATGATAATTCCTCGATCCAATGACCCTTTAATGTACCTTACCACGCGTAGGGCGGCTTCCCAATGCTCCTTTCTTGGTGTTTGCATAAATTGAGATAATATATGTACTGAGTAAGCTAACTCCGGCCTCGTAATGGTTAGATAAATCAATCGTCCCACAAGTCTTCTATATTTGCTTACGTCTCGAAGCTCATATCCTTTCGCTAGGGCCAATTTATGTTGTTGTTCCATCGGGAATTCAACGGGTTTCGCTCCCCTCAGACCAACCTCGGACACAATATCTAAAGCATATTTTCGTTGTCCAAGAAATAACCCTCTCGGCCCATGTGCAATCTCTATTCCGAGGAAATACTTCAATTTTCCCAAATCCTTGATGCTAAAATTATTATTCAAGAATGCCTTAAATTTTGCACAACTCTCGCTAGAATTTCCGACCAAGATCATATCATCAACATAAACTAGTACGGCCATATAAATTTCTCCCTTTTTATACGTGAATAAGGAGTAATCTGCTAATGATTGCTCGAAACCGTACCTTTTCAATGCGTCTGCCAATTTTGTGAACCACATTCGGGACGCTTGTTTCAACCCGTAGATTGACTTCAATAGCTTACACACTTTGTTGCCTCCACGTGATTCCACTCCTGGTGGTAGCCGCATATATACTTCCTCGTGCAAATCACCGTGTAGGAATGCATTGTTCACGTCTAATTGTGACATACACCAACCCTTGTTCACGGCTATAGCCAATAAGCAACGAACACTCACCATTTTCGCTACCGGGGCAAAGGTTTCATGGTAGTCCAATCCTTCAATTTGTGTGAACCCTTGTGCCACCAACCTCGCTTTATATCGCTCGATGCTTCCGTCCGCGTTGAACTTTATCTTGAACACCCATTTGCATCCTATGGTTCGTTTTCCTTTAGGCAACTCCACCATTTTCCATGTATTATTTTGTTCGAGAGCTTCAATTTCCTTCCTCATTGCAACTCGCCATTGCTTGTCTCGAGACACTTCTTCATAATTTCGAGGCTCCTTGTTTGCAACGATTGCGGCAACAAAATTCCTCTGAATAACAGAGAAAGAATTGCATGTAACATTATTCGATAAAGGGTAACGAGTACCTTTCTGTGAAGATTTCGATCGGAGTGAGTTTGCTTGAGCGGTGTTTACTACGCTGGCCGACCCACACACATAGTCTTTCTTCCAACTTGGTTCATATTTTTCTCTTGCACCTCTGCCTAGCAATACTTCATTGTTTTCTTGAATGGTCGTGACATGTTCAGTCACGTTTGGATCCTCGACTCTCTCGCCCGTGTCGATCTCAGCAGCCTCTAAGTCACGACCACTTGCCTCATGTTCACAACTATCAACACATTCATCCTCACTGAAATCCCGAAACTCCGGCTGGAATGCTACATTATTGTCCGTTTTATGATTTTTCAGGACAATCTCATTGCTCTCCCTATCTCCTTTAAAAGGAAATACGTGTTCTTGAAAGTTCACATCTCGCGAGTTAAAAGCTTCCTTGGTCTCGGGATCATAAACACGCCATCCCTTCTTTCCATGAGGATAACCTATAAAAACACATCGACGACCTCTTTCCCCGAACTTATCTTTTACTCGTGTTTTGTTATGTGCATAACATTGACACCCAAATACCCGTAAGTGATCTAGCTTAGGTACTTCTCCATACAACACTTCATATGGCGTTTTTCCATCCAAGACCGGGGTCGGAGTTCTATTAATTAAATACACAGCCGTCATTACACACTCTCCCCAAAACGTGGTGGGTAGACCCGACTCGAATCTTAAGGCACGTGCTTTTTCCAAAATGTTGGGGTGTGTCTATATTGGTTGTGTGGTGTATTATCCCGTTTTTATGGTAATAGGTTTTCATTGGTATTGAATCGAATTCACCCCCATTATCACTTTGGATTATCTTAACATTTTTATTGAATTGACGGTTTGTCATCTCACAAAAGCCAATTAACAACCCCCCCCGCTTCACTCTTCTCTTTCATGAGGTATAACCACACTCCCCGACTACAATCGTCAACAATGGTCAAGAAATAGTGTGCCCCGCTCAACTCATTCGCCCGGTATGGACCCCATATATCACAATGGATTAAGTCGAAAATACCTAAAGCCCGTTTATTATTACGAATAAATAAGGATCGAGTTTGTTTTGCTCGACAGCAAGAGTCACAAACATCAGAATTGTTCCAAAATAAATTACTACCAACTAAGCTAGAAATTTTATTTAAAATAGTATGGGACGGGTGTCCCAATCTTTTATGCCATAATCGAACCTTGCTTTCCGTTTCGACTCGGCATACATGTTCTTGTTCTCGGGCCTTGTAATAGTAAACACCATCTCGTTGCTCACCCGCTCCAATCATCTTCTTCGTAGATTGGTCCTGTATTACACAAAAATCGGAATAAAAGGTTACAAAACAATTCTTCTCCATTATTAATTGTTGAACGGAAATTAAGTTACAAGTTAACGTAGGAACGTATAGAACATCCTCGAGCACCAAATTTCCCTTCAAATACACTTTCCCGTGCACATTTGTGACGGCCTGCACTCCGTCGGGCATTCCTACACTCGCAGGTGTCTCATATGATAAATCTTCAAGTATTTCTCGTTTACCCGTCATGTGATGTGATGCACCTGTATCAATGATCCATCTACAAAGAGGGTCGTTTTTACCTGCGAGCTTTTCCGGCATGTCTTTTGTTGGTTGAAGAAGTGACCTTAAAGATTGAACTTCTTCTTTAGTGAGCATAACATCATTCAATCCATCAATTCCGTGCCCAGTGTTGCTCTCGATCCGTGACTCCGATGAAGTGACAGCATTAACTTTCCACTTGGTCCCACGCCCGGTTCCACGACCACGGTTAGTTCTTCCTCGTCCTCTTCCACGAGCAATATGCGCTGGGACACCATGCTTTGTCCAACAGTTATCCTCGTCATGCCCCCACTTTCGGCAATGCGTACATCGTCCTTCATCATCCTCTTCGTCTTGCTCTGTTTTCTGCCAATCGCGACGGCTTCCTCGACCTACAGTCGAACCGCGTCTTACCGCGAAAGCAACTTCCTCTGTTTTTTCTTCTTTCATCCTCATGATTGCTTTGTGACGCTCTTCCCTTAATACAATCCCATAAACTCGACTTAATGAAGGAATTGTATCCTCCATGAGTATATTGGATCTAAGCGTCCCATAGAGTTTGTCATTCAAACCCATAAGAAATTGATGCACCTTCTCTTCTTCTTTTTCTTTTTGAAACTCGGCCGCTGCTCCGCAAGTACACTTGGAGACCCGACTATAGCCTGCCAATTCATCCCAAATCGTTTTCAATTTGGTGTAGTACTCCACGACCGATAGCTTCCCCTGTTTCAATTCACCCAACTCCGATTTGAGTTGATGCACTCGGGGTGCATTCCCCGATGCATATCGTTCTTGTAATTCTTCCCATATTTCCTTCACACTGGCTGAAAACGTAATACTCGGGTGCAATTTCGAGTTTATTACGTTCCTCAACCAAGTTTTAATCATTGCATTACATTGCCTCCAAGCAACGTGTTCAATGCTTTCTTCCTTCTCTCCCGTCACTGGTTCCTTGATCGTCCCATCAATGAACGCCAATTTGTTCTTTGAGTCGAGTCCCATTTTTACCGCGTCTGCCCAAGTATCATAATTTTCTCCGTCGAACACGGTTTGCGTAATCATGATATTCGGGTTGTCTGATGCGTGCAAATACAACGGTGAAGATGAGGATATGGTCATTGCCTTCTTTTCTGCTCCTCCCGACATGGTGATTTTTTTTTTTTTTTTTTTTTTTTTTTTTTTTTTTAATCCTGCTCTGATACCATGAAAAATTATGGGAAAGATATTAATCAGTTTATTCATTCTGAACATTCAGTACACATGACCTTATATACACGATACAAAATATTATGCTATAGGTGGGAACGTAAAGATCCTAAGGAACAAAATATTTACAATATTACGATATACACGAGGTTACCATAATTACGATATCACAATAATATCGTAATATTTTCACAAATTAGGGTTTGGGACGACGAGGAGTTTGTCGAAGGAGGAGGAGGAAGTATGGTGGGAGACGGCAAGAGTGGAGTAATCGAAGAGTGTAGGGAGACTTACACAGCGAAGTTTCAAGGTGAGAGGATGGCGGAATTGAAGCTTCGCGCCGCCTTCAATGACGGCGAAAATCCATTCGCGATTCTCTGGCGGCCGTCGGAGAAGGTAGACGGTGGTGGCGCGGATGGTGCCGTGACCGCCGGGTGATTCGAAGACGGTGTCGTCGGTTCGACTGGTGAATTGTTTGGACCGGTTTGGGTCTAACTGCCTCTCACTTACTCTCATTCCCAGCCTTCTAAAAAATCTAATGAGAAGCGTAAACTAGGTACATTTTGACTGAAGAATGAAGAGCACGCTGTGGACAAGCTCGAACCGAGTTCGAGTTTCAAATTTTCGAGCTAGACGGGTTTCAATTTTTCGAGCTAAACGAGTTTCAAATTAAGCTCAAAAGTACTTTCATATGATTCAATCCCGAGCTCTCGAGATTAGATCAACTCGTTTGCACTAGTAATAACGGTTGACCTCTTAATCTTGCATTTGTTGAAGAGCTGGTGCAAAACTAGTGCCTAAGCAAGCCTAATTAATTTTTAGTTGGTAAAAAAGTGTAGTTACTAATCAAACATAATTATTACGGGGTACTATTTTACTCGTATTAAGATAAACTAGATTAAAGCCCGTGCACTGCACGGGTTAGTTGGCTTAATTATATTGATGATGTACTTCGTTAAATAATAAATAAGATGATCAAATGACATTAGAATCAAACATAATTTCAACTATGTTTATAGTCTTATTAGCTCAATTTAAAACTCAAAAGTACACGTGCTCTTATTCACATTATAATGAAAAATTTCATCACCTTATTATAATTTTTCGATGTGGAAATAATTTTACGGTCTAATTAAGAGATTTTTTTAAACTCAAAAGTTTTTTTGATTGATACCTAAGAATGAATTAATTTTTTGATTGATAAGAACGAAAGATTACTCTTATTTATAATATAAGATTTCATCGCCTCATCATAATTTATTCAAGGTTTATAGTCTTAAGATCTACTTTTAAGACCCATAAAAACGCACGATTACTCTTATTTATAATATAGAGTTATCATCTTATTCTAATTTTTTTTGATGTGGTATAATTTTAGATTTGTAGTCCTTTTAAAAAAAAATTTAAGAGTCAAAAGATCGTTGGTTGATATTTAAAACCGAAAGATTACTCATTTATGATATAGAATTTCATCACCTCATCATAATTTTTTCAATGTGGTATAATTTACTTAATTAATTTTATACTTTTAAGAGTTATTTTTAAGACTTAAAAGAGTTTGTTTTTATATCTATGTTAAAAGAACAGACAATTACTCTTTATTTATATAATCGAATTTGATTCATCTTATTATATATTTTGAGTAAATGATTACTCTTATTTATATAATAATAAAAAATTACTTATTATAATTTTTCGATGTGGGATAATCTAATTAAGAACTTTTATTTATAGACAAATGATTGCTCTTATTTGAAATATACGGAGTATAAAATTCTATCATCCCATCTTAATTTTTTGATGTGGAATAATTATACTTTAACTATATAGTCTTAGTCTTAGAAACGTAGAATTCTATGACCTCATTATAAATTTTTTTATATGGGATAAACTTTAATTTAACTTTATTTGTAGTCTTATTAAAAATTTTGGGTTAACTAACTTAATTATATTGGATAATCGTTAAATCCGTAGAATAATGATTACTCTTATTTATATAATAGAATTCCAGCACAATATTATAATTTTTTGATGTGGGATATCTTAGAACGAATGATTATTCTTATTTATAATATAAAATTTCATCGTACATTATTTTTATAGAGTATGTAATAGATTCATCATTTTTTCGAGCAAATAATATGAATATGAAATTTATTTTCCAATGAAAACATCTTCTACCACAAATCTAATTATCTCATTTTTATAATTTTAGATTATTTTATAGACTTGAAGCTCTTATCAAGACTCAAAAATATTTGGTTTTATATTTAAGGAGGAATGATTACTTCTATTTATAATTAAAAATTTCATTACCTTATTATAATTTTTCAATATGATATATAGTCTTAAGAGTGTTTGAAGACTCAAAATGTTTTTGGTTTATATCCAAGGTCGAATGATTATTCTTATTTATAATATAAAATTTCATTACCTTATGTCGATGTGGGATAACTTTAGATAATTAACTTAAACGTTTATAATTTTAGATTATTTTATAGACTTGAAGCTCTTATCAAGACTCAAAAAATTTTGGTTTTATATTTAAGGACGAATGATTACTTCTATTTATAATTAAAGAGTGTTTGAAGTTTATGTGACTACTCTTATTTATATAATAGAAATTTATCATCTTATTATAATTATTTATCGATGTGGGATAATTAACTTAAAAGTTTATAGTTTTAAGAGTTTTTATTGTTTGTCGATGTGGGATAATTTTATTTAAAAGTTTATGGTCTTAAGAGTTTTGTAAGACTCAAAAGTTTTTTTTTTTAATATCTAATTAATAACGAATGTTAATATAGAATTTCATTGTCTTATTATAATTATAATTTGTCGATGTGGGATATAATTTTAATGTTTATAGTCTTATATATAAGCAATGACAAATGATTGCTCTTATTTATATAATAGAATTTCATTACCTTATTATAATTTTTTGATGTGGAATAATTTTTGATGGGAGTTGACCAAGTTCCACGGGTCGCCCGCCTGCAGGGCCCCGGAACGGCTCGCCCCCAGGGTGAATCTAGGTTCACCCGTCAGACCTCCCTGCGAAGGACTATGGAGAGAACTCCCAAAGGCTTGCGCCTACCAGGCAGGGGCCCGCTGCCAGCCGAGCAGGGCCTCCAAGTCCCCAACGTGCTGGTCTCCAGGGTGCCCAAACCCCCAGTACGAGCAGGGGAACCCGAGGGCCCATCCGTCATTCCGCCTCAGGTAATGGAAAGTGGGTGGACGAGGAGAAGCCACGTGTCGTCCTCACGTCCACCCATTCTCCCGCTCTTTTCCCTCTCCTCCTCTCTCTCTTGTGGGAAGGTATAAATACCCACCCATTTCCCACTTAGAGGAGGTCGGATTTTCTCTCTCTAGACTCTTACTCCTAAAAAGGCCACCTAGTTCCTCACGAGCTAGGTTCTTTAAGGCATTCACGGACTGACTTAGGCATCGGAGAGGGTTCCCTCGGACAACCTCCGGGGCCCTGTGCGTTACTCGTGCAGGGAGCAGGCTCGATCCGCCGGGAAGGTCCGATCGTAGGAGAGGAGAAAAGGGAGATCAAAGGAAGTCAAGCAAGCAATATTCGAATACTTGGAACCCGAATTCGCAGTCGGGTTCATTGATTCCGTGACCGGAACAATTTGGCGCCGTCTGTGGGGACGATCTAGGTTGTACCCACGAGATTACCCACAAAATCAACCATTCCAAAACACGAAATTAACAAATTAACCACTCAAAATCAAACATGCCTGAAATTTTCGACACCAGCTCAGTGGCAAACCCACCCAAAGCCCCCCAGTATGGGATGCCGCCCGAAATAACACCTGCCGCCACGATTCCAGGTGTGGGGCGAGCCAGTCTGCAGGGGGCACCGGTCCAGGGGGCAGCTGCCATGGCTGGGCAAGGGAGCCAACCGAGGCCAGTCCTAAACCTCACCCATGCCCAGATGGTCCAAACTGCGGCTTTCTTCTCAGCCATGCTGGACCAGAAGTTCACCCCTGACGACCTGATAGGCAGGGTCGCTACGACCCCCAGGTTGCTCCACTTTGAAAGTGGAGAAGGAACCGGGGGCACAAAGCGAACCGCCGTCAGAAACGTTCAGAGAAAGGCTAGGAAGACAGCTCAGGCATATGCACAAGTGCAAAGGCGAATTTCCGAGGCCCGTCAGGAGCCGCCTGCACGGCAGGAGGTAGCTGGCCCTGAGGGCGCATTCTCCATCCATACTACAGAGTCCACGGCCGCTCGTGAAAGAGGAGGCCTATCCCAGGACCTGAGGGATCGCATGAAGCACAAAGAGCCAGTATCCAAGCGCTTGGGAGAGAAACAAGATGTATTCTCCAGGCTGACACCGGTCGAGGGATTGCGGCCTGCCCCCGGGCTATCTCAGAGCCTGCAATCCAGACTCAACAACGGCCAGCCCATGAGGCCAAGACATCTTCAGGGTGATAACCTCGAGCCCACCCAGAAAAAGCGCTCGCGGTATCACTCCCCTTCCCAGGGCGATGAGGCAATAAGCAGGCCGAGGTCCCCGCCAAAGCATCGCTCCCCTGAAAGCAGGCGACCGACCCCTGACAGAAGGGACGACTACGGCCGCTACTCAGACGTGAGAAGGTCAAAAATGGTGGGTAGGCCAACTAAGACCCCGCTTCACCCTGAGGTTCAGGCGTATCCCATCCCGAAGATTAAGATGCCAACTGTAAAGTTCGACGGAACTACAGACCCGGAAGATCACCTGGCTGCGTACGAAAGCCACATGAGCATGTACGACGCCGACGACGCAGTCTGGTGTAAAATCTTCCCCACCACCCTGGTGGGCCTAGCCCAGGGTTGGTTCAGGGACCTCCCGCAGGGGTCAATCTCTTTCTTCATTGAGCTGGCAGAGATGTTCTTGGACCAGTATGCAGGAAACAAACGACGACGTCTCACCCGCATTGACCTGATGACCCTCAGGCAAAAGAAGGGCGAAACTGTCAGGGATTATCTAAAGAGGTTCGACTTATCGTTCCAGCAGGTGAAAGAAATTGACGACCCAACAGCAGCATATGCACTAACCAACTCCCTGCTACCCGGCGAAATGAAAAACCAAATGATCAGGGCCCAGCCTGAGACCCTGGCCAAAGCCAGAAAGATTGCAGAGGGGTTTATGCTGCAGGAAGAGTTCCACAGCCTGCCGGAGACCCCCGCAGGCCCCGCGAGGCAGCAGGGGGGACCGCAGGGTGGACGCGAGAGAAACGAGTCCGGAAGACATAGAACTGAGGAACCGAGCAAACCGCGCAGTCCAAAAGGGGATCCCAAGAAATTCTGCACTTTCCACGACTGTGTAGGCCACACCACCGAGGAATGTCGCCACCTAAAAGACGAGATTGAGAAGCTGATCAGGAACGGCTGGTTGGCCAACTACGCAGCCAGGAATAAATCTCAGAAAGAGACGCCTGAAAAGCCCGAAGGCTCGGTACAGAATCGCCTGGTCATCCATGTGGTATCAGGAGATGCAGAAGGCCTAATCAGCCGAAGGGGGCAGAAAAGGCAAATTCGTGAGCTAAGGAACCAAATCTGCTACGCTGAAAGAGCAGGAAGCCCGAGAGGAGTAACGCTGAGCATCACCCCCGAAGATGCAGGGCGGGTAGTGTACCCCCACAGCGATCCCCTGGTGCTATCCTTGGTAATTAGCAACCACATTGTTCGAAGGTGCATGGTGGATACCGGTGCCTACACGAATTTGCTGTACAAAGACGCCTTCGACAAAATGGGTCTGGAGAAAAGGCACCTACGACCCGCCCCTGGGTCATTATATGGGTTCAGCGGAGCAGGCGTATTGCCCGTAGGGATCATAGACCTACCTGTAACATTTGGGGAAGGAGCTACTGCCAGAAATGTTAGAGCATCATTCGTTGTAGTGGATGCGAAGTCTGCTTACAACGCCCTGATCGGCAGAGTCACCCTGGACGAAATTGAAGCGGCCATATCAATCAGGGCTCTCACTATAGCCTATGTTACTGATTTCGGCCTAGAAGGGAAAGTACGCGGAGACCAGGAGTCGGCCAGACAATGCTACTCCGTGGCCCTGCAGACTCACGAGAACGAAAGAAAAGGGAAAAGAAAAGCCGACAGTTCCCCCAGCAGGGAAGGCGAGATTCCAGCCGGCAATCAGGCGCCAAACCACCTGGAACCTGGGGAGAAAGCATGCTGGTGGACCTGGAGCCAGGGAGGCAAGTCCTTGTAGGGGCTGACCTGGAGGAGTCCTACCAGGCTGAACTGGTCGAGCTACTGAAAGAGAACAAGGACGTATTCGCCTACTCGGCGGATGAAATGCCAGGGGTCGATCCAGCGTGCATCGTTCACAGGCTGAACGTGGGCGCGGACGCCCGCCCTGTGAAGCAGAAAAAGCGGAACATGTCCGCAGAAAAAGACTTGGCAATCAAGGAAGAAATCGAAAAACTTTTGAAGGCAGACTTTATAGAAGTCTGTGACTACCCTGAGTGGCTGGCAAACGTGGTCATGGTCAAAAAATCGTCAGGCGCGTGGAGGATGTGCGTGGATTTTACGAACCTCAACAAGGCCTGCCCAAAAGACTGTTACCCGCTCCCCAGAATCGACCAACTGGTGGACGCCACCAGTGGATATACTATGCTAAGTTTCTTGGATGCCTTCTCAGGGTACCATCAGGTGTACTTATGGCAGCCAGACAGAGTTAAGTGCGCATTCATCACTAGTTCAGGCACCTACATGTACAAAATGATGCCATTCGGGCTGAAAAACGCGGGAGCCACGTACCAGCGCCTGGTCGACAAGGTGTTCGAAAGCCAGAAAGGCAGAAACATAGAAGCCTATGTCGATGACGCCATTGTGAAGAGTAAGGGAGACAAAGAGCACTTGGCAGACCTGCGGGAGACCTTCTCCTCCCTGCGTGCCTACAAAATGAAACTCAATCCGAAGAAATGTACATTTGGGGTGCGCTCTGGAAAATTCCTGGGTTTCTTGGTCAGCTCTCGAGGGATAGACGCTAATCCCGAGAAAGTTCAGGCTGTTTTGGATCTTCCTGAGCCAAAGACCATCAGGGACATCCAACGTCTGACAGGCCGCATGGCCGCCCTGGCACGATTCATCGCCAGGTCAGCAGACAAGTCAACCCCTTTCTTCAAGGTACTGAAAGGCAACAAACAATTCAAATGGGAAGACGAGCAAAAAGAAGCATTTGGGCAGTTGAAGGAGCATTTAAAGAAACTCCCTACCCTGGCAAGACCAGTTGCAGGGGAAAAACTCTTCCTCTACATCGCTGTAACCAACGTAACAGTCAGTGCGGTCATCTTGAGGGAGGAAGCAGGCGCTCAACAGCCCATATATTTTGTAAGCCACGCCCTAGGGGCAGCAGAGAAGAATTATCCTATGGTCGAGAAAGCAGCCTACGCGGTTGTTATAGCAGCCAGAAAATTGAGGCCATACTTCGACGCACACCCTGTCGTAGTGCTGACAGACCAGCCCCTAGAGAAGGTGCTAGAGAAGTTTGAAAAATCAGGCAGACTGCTAAAGTGGGTCATCGAGTTGAGTGGACTGGGGATAACATACCAGTCAAGAACAGCCATCAAGGCCCAAGCCCTGGCCGACTTTCTGGCAGAATGTTCCCACTCTGAGGACGATAACCCAACCCCCAGCGAGTGGATCCTATACACCGATGGGTCCTCCACGGCTAACGGAGCAGGGGCAGGAGTAGTGTTGACCAGTCCAGAGGGGACCGACTTTGAGCATGCTCTCAGATTCGTCTTCCCCGCCTCGAATAATGAAGCCGAGTATGAAGCAGTACTCGCAGGCATCAACCTAGCCAAAGCTGCAGGCGCAGAGCGGGTCGTTCTGGCCACAGACTCCCAGCTCATCGCCAACCAAATCAATGGAGAATATGAGGCTAGGGACCAAACAATGGCCGCGTACCTGGAAATGGTAAAAAGAGAATTATCAGGCTTAAAATCATATGAAATCAGACAGATCCCTCGATCCCAGAATAACAGGGCGGACGTCCTGTCAAAACTGGCCAGCTCCAGCCTGCAGGATATAAGAAGGTCAGTATGGGTGGACGTCGTCCAGGAGAAATCTACCGTTCCCTGTCAAACCGTCGGGGCGATGGAAGAAACAGAGGGGCCAGAGGATTGGAGGACCCCCATCATCTTGTTCAAGAAACACGGAATCTTACCGACCGACCCCGTACAGAAAAGAAAAATGCCGGCAAGGGCTGCATGGTTCATCATAATGGGAGAAGACTTGTACAAAAAATCTTTCTCGTCCCCTCTGCTCAGGTGCCTGGGGGCAGAGCAGGCAACGGAGGTGCTGGATGACATCCACTCTGGGATATGTGGTCATCACATAGGAGGAAAGTCACTAGCACACAAGGCCTTGAGAGCCGGATACTACTGGCCGACCCTGCTGGCCGACGCCAAAGATTTAACCCAAAAGTGCAGAAAATGCCAGCTCTTCGCCTCATCCATCCATGCCCCAGCCCAGGAGCTCAGGCCAATCCTGTCTCCCATCCCCTTCGCTCAGGAGGGGATGGACATATTAGGGCCCTTTGCGGTAGCCACCGGGGGGGAGAAAATTCTTGATCGTAGCTATCGACTACTTCACCAAATGGATAGAAGCTGAGGCAGTGCCCAACATCACCGAGCCTGCGGTCAGGAAGGTAATTTGGCGGAACATTATCACCAGGTTCGGCCTGCCGAAAATGCTGGTGTTTGACCATGGAAGGCAATTCGATAATGATCCCCTGAGATTATGGCTAGAAAGTCACGGCGTCGCAGTTGCTTATTCTGTCGTCTGCCACCCTCAAACCAACGGGCAGGCGGAGGCAGCCAACAAGCAAATTCTGAATGGCCTAAAGAAAATGGTGGATGACCTCAAGGGCAGGTGGGCCGACGAACTCCCCAGCATACTCTGGTCAATCCGGACCACCCGGAAGGAGTCAACGGGCCAGACCCCGTTCGGCCTGGTATATGGTGTAGAGGCTCTACTACCAATTGAAGCCAGGATCCTCTCCCTGCGCTCCTTACAATATGATCAGGCTGAGAATGAAATAGCGATGGCAGAGGCCTTAGATCTGGTCAGTGAGGTGAGGGAGGAAGCCAGCGCCAATATCGTCGCCTACCAGCAACGAATGAGGAATGCGTACAATAAGAGAGTGCATCAGCGAAATTTTCAGATGGGTGATCTAGTCCTCCGAAAGACACAGGCCGTGGGAAAATCGAGAGAGCACGGCAAGCTCAGCGCTAACTGGGAAGGCCCGTACCAAGTAACCCAAATCTTAGGGCCAGGCACGTATAAAATCGCTAATCTGGAAGGCCAAGAGTTGAGCGCTCACTGGAACGCAGACACCTTGAAGAAATATTATGTCTAAACAGAATCTTAAAGTAGTCTTCGTTTCTTAAAAATTGGCGGAGAACGGTCAAAAAATGTCGACGGCTCCGACCACCCTTGTGTTAGATTTTTGCGAAGAAATGAAAGATCCTCAAAGTCTATACTCGTTGCTTGTTCAAACTCGCGTTTTCACACACAAACGAGCAGAGGGCAATAGGGGGAGGCCCCCCTGTTGCCAGAACCAAGGAAAATAGCCCCCCCAACAAAATTTCAACGCCTCCCTGCAGGCAGGGGGCAGGCCCCCTGGACTCTGACCAAGAGCCAGGGACAGGCCAAACGAACAAGGACTGGGGGCAAGCTCCCCAACCTTGTATAAAAAACGCAGCCACCCTGCTTACCCCTGGGCAGGCAGGGGGCAGGCCCCTGGACTCTGACCAAGAGCCAGGGACAGGCCGAACGAGCAAGGACTGGGGGCAAGCTCCCCAACCTTGTATAAAAAACGCAGCCACCCTGTTTACCCCTGGGCAGGCTGGGGGCAGGCCCCCTGGACTCTGACCAAGAGCCAGGGACAGGCCGAACGAACAAGGACTGGGGGCAAGCCCCCCAACCTTGTATAAAAACGCAGCCACCCTGCTTACCCCTAGGCAGGCGGGGGCAGACCCCCTGGACTCTGACCATGAGCCAGGGACAGGTCGAACGAACAAGAACTGGGGGCAAGCCCCCCAACCTTGTATAAAAAACAAGTGTCACCCTGCTTACCCCTGGGCGGGTAGGGGCAGGCCATACTCTGGAGAACAAAGAAAGCAGAAATAAAGGACAAACATTCAAAGATTAATTCAGAAAAGAGTAGTATGGTTTGAACAAAGCCCAAAATAAAGATCCAGAAAGGTCAGAACATTACAGACAAGCTGGCCATTCTAAGGCTCAGCATAAAAAGTTATCAACAAAGAGTAAAGGCCTAGGCATCAGGCACACCATGATCAGGACCAGCAGGCTCCTTGGGGGTTCCAGCCGCCAGAGCTTCATTCTTGGCAGCATAAAGGTTTCGAAATGCGTCCTCGTCAAAGACAGGAAACATTTCCTTGATTACCTCCATAACAAGCTCCAAGGAGGAAGTAGCCCCATTTTCAAAGCTCAAGTCTGTGGCAGGTTCAGCTTCCTTCAGGATGACATCTTTCTCATCTTGCCACCCAGCCTGAGCCTGTTTGAAGTCCGAGCTGGTTTTGGACAGTTCTTCCTCCAGATCAGCTGCTTTCTTCTTGAGATGCTCCATCTCAGCCAGGGACGTTTCAGCACGCTCCACTGCCAGGCGGCTCTCCTTCAGTTCCACCTCCAGCTTGGATGCCTCCCTTACAGCCTGCTCCCCCTGAAGCCTCCACTGACTGGCCTGCCCCTTCACTTCCTCCAGCTCGCTCTCCTGCTTTGTCAGCTTGTCCTTCAAGCCAATAATCAGGGTCACATCCCTTTCAACCACGGCTAGGCGGTCGGGAGGAGGGGCCCCAGGGGTGACAGTCAGCTCCTCGTCACTTAGACGGCTGAGGGCCGCCAGCTCGGCAGAGGCCTGCAGCACCCTAGAAGTACGCTGAATGTACTGAATCACCTGGTTGGAAGTATTGGTTATAGACTTGATGAGGCGGTCTGCCAAGACAGTACCAGAATCCGAGAGCAGGCCTGATACATCAATGCTATCGCCTGCAGCACAGTGGAACTCTGCATTCTCCTCCAAGAGAGAAGTACCCGGGACGTCGTGAGCAGGGCGTTTCGCCTCCGGGGTCTCCACATCAGCCTCTAAGTCAACCATAGGCACAGTCCCTGGAGTCTCCCTATTCCTTTTTCTACGGACCAAGGGAGCACTCTCTCCAGTCTGCTCAGAGTCCGCAGGGTGAGACCCCGGGAAAACGTGAGTCCCAGCAGGGGAGGCATCCTGCCGGTGAGCATGGGAGGGGGTCGCCACGAAAGTAACTTCAGCCTCCCCACCCTGAGCATTGGGGGAAGGAGCCGCCGGCTTTAGCCGGGGAGGGAAGGGGAGTCGTCGGCCAGAGGCGAATTCCTTCACAAACCTCATCAAGTTCTTCTCTCCTTTCTTGAAGATGGAGGGAAGAGAGGGGACCTTTCGAACAACAAAAAACTCCTCAGTTAGGCCAAGCCTCCTCACCTGCTTCTTGGTCCAAAGGCGAGAAGCAGCACCTGCAAGACGGGTAAAAAGCCAGTTAAGGAAACAGGGATGGAAACCTCGAAGAAAAATCATCAAGCCAATTACCCCTAAACTACCTTCAAGGTCGGGAATCAGGCCCAGCGGGGTCAGATATTCATCCGTGGTGATAAGATCTGCGTGAGGAAGCCAGAAAGCAGGCTCATTGGGGGGAGCCCCCTCAGTAACTTTAAATTTCTCAATCAAGTTTTCATCTGCCAGCTTCACCTTCAGGTCTTTTCCCCCGACGCCCGGATGATATTCCTCACGGGTTTCCATGCGAGTATGCACGTGATTCCTAAAGTGCCTAGGGATCCGCCACCCTGAGGCACTATGTACATACAGAAAATTGTCTTTCCAGTCCTTCAGGCTGTTTAAAGCCGGCCAGACCAGAGCGTATTTTTTCGACTTCAGAATGGACCAGTACCCAGGGGAGTCATCCCCCCTTGATGAAGACACCATTTGCAGCCAAGTCATGGCACGCAGGGCATCAATAGAGGGCCCCTTCCCATGGAAGAGGCAGGTCCAGGTATAAGCCACCAAGGTCCTGATCGCTGAGGCAGTCAGCTGGGCAATGGCCACGTTCATCCTCCTAAAAACCTCCTCCAAGAAGGGGTGAAGAGGGAATCGTAGGCCGAATTCCAGGCTTTTGTGGTAAACAGCCACACAGCCGTCAGGAGGGCAACACACCGTATCTCTCTCCCCGGGAATTATAACGGTGTACCCCTCCCCAAAGTGGTAGAATTTCTCAATCTCCCCGGCAGCATTACTCTCCAGAATCAGGTCTCGATTCTTGGTCTCAGGGTAGGTCCTCAAAGGAACCAGGTATTTGTGTTTATCCAAGAAGTACCTTTTCCCTTTTTCCCTGGGAGCCGGCAATGGTAGAGGGGTCAATCTCCAATGCGCCGTCGTCGGAGTCGACAACGTCAAAAGGAGCGGGTTCGGGTGAGTTGGCACCCCCATCTTCCTCGGGACGATTTCCCCCGCCGGGTCTGACCCCAGAGGAAGAGGCTAAGTCGGATCTCCCCCCTCTCCTATCCTCCGTCCCTCCAGACGACGGACTAAAAGTAAGAGCGCGAGCGCGAGACATTCTATTTCGCGAAGGAGTATAAAAAGAAAAAGGAAGAGAAACGAAGAGTTGGAATCAAGATTCTAACCTACAAAGATGACCGTCGCCGAAAAAGTCCGAAGTTAGGCGCCCCTCGAAATCTTGAAAGAAGTTCTCAGCAGCAAAGAAAGTGAGGAGGAGGCGAAGGTTCGAGTTTCGAAAATGCTAAAAAGGGAATTAGGGGAAGAGAATGGGCTTATATAGGTCTGGACAGTCGAAAGGTCACCTCCCTCTGCAAAACTCTCCCCGCAAATCACCCCCCACGTGTCACACCTCTAACAACCAACCTCCTCATCCCAAGAAAGCCTCGAGAAGGCAAATAGACGCCAAGAACATTAATTCTCTCAATGACGTCACTTTCCCTTCATTCGGATAATAATAATAAAAACAAAAGCAAATAATAACAAATAATAAAAATGCCACATGTAAACAAAGCTGCCTGATTCTTTTTCATTAGATTAGAGAAAACCCGAAAAACGGGCAAGTTACATGGCATGCAAGCCAGGAATACAAAAAGAGTCCCTGTTTCTGGCTCACTACGCCTGCACCCCTCGGGCAGGCCTAATCATCATCAAAGCCTGGGGAGTAATCCCCAGGGCTGTTGTGCCCCCCAACATCAGATCCCCAGTCCCAATCATCAGAGTCTTTGAAGGGATCCGCCGAGTCATCATCATCCCCACGACCAGAGGAGTAACCCTGGCCGTCACTGTCGCCGGAATTCCGGCTGCTGATATCCCAGTCCCTACTATAAGAGACTGTCTCGGTATCATCACAGGAGCCGCAGCCCACTTTCCTCCTCGGGGGAGAAGAAGGGCCCGACTCGGGAGAAGAGGACAGCTCTGAGCAGTCGGGGTCGAACTGCTCAGGGTGTAGCCATGGAAAACACTCATGGCACCCCCTATCGAAACAGCCCCCACCCTGGGGGCAACGCCTGAATTTTGGAACGGCTAGAGAAGCCCTCGGAGGACGCTTGCCCGCTTTGATAAGGGCCCTCCTGAGCTTTCGGGGACGTTGAGCGCGGGGTCGCCGGCTAAGGCGCAGAATGAGAAAAGACGCCCGGGGGTACCTTAGCTTCCAGCGCCCCGTAAAGCGACGGCTCACTACACGAACCCCATGGCAGAAAAGTACTTTGGTAATCCATGACATTTTCTCTGGAGGAAGAAGAAGAGAAGGTTGAAGATGGGTTGTGAAAATGACAAAGAAACCGCAATTTATACGAAAAGGGTGGCCAAAACATTAAATGGCGACCCAACTACTTCGACAGGGGGCACGGCCAATCAGCGCACCCGCACGCTGCCCAAAAATCCGCTGGGAATAGGAAGCAATCATCACTAAAAGAACATTCCAACCTCGGGAACAAGCAGCGCATTAAATGCAAGAGTTCAAGAGTCAACTGCACCCCATCTCAAGAGACGCCTGCCAAGAGGAAGACCCCGCCTCCCTCTGGCCGGCGTGGGCCAATTGATGGGAGTTGACCAAGTTCCACGGGTCGCCCGCCTGCAGGGCCCCGGAACGGCTCGCCCCCAGGGTGAATCTAGACTCACCCGTCAGACCTCCCTGCGAAGGACTATGGAGAGAACTCCCAAAGGCTTGCGCCTACCAGGCAGGGTCCCGCTGCCAGCCGAGCAGGGCCTCCAAGTCCCCAACGTGCTGGTCTCTAGGGTGCCCAAACCCCCAGTACGAGCAGGGGAACCCGAGGGCCCATCCGTCATTCCGCCTCAGGTAATGGAAAGTGGGTGGACGAGGAGAAGCCACGTGTCGTCCTCACGTCCACCCATTCTCCCGCTCTTTTCCCTCTCCTCCTCTCTCTCTTGTGGGAAGGTATAAATACCCACCCATTTCCCACTTAGAGGAGGTCGGATTTTCTCTCTCTAGACTCTTACTCCTAAAAAGGCCACCTAGTTCCTCACGAGCTAGGTTCGTTAAGGCATTCACGGACTGACTTAGGCATCGGAGAGGGTTCCCTCGGACAACCTCCGGGGCCCTGTGCGTTACTCGTGCAGGGAGCAGGCTCGATCCGCCGGGAAGGTCCGATCGTAGGAGAGGAGAAAGGGGAGATCAAAGGAAGTCAAGCAAGCAATATTCGAATACTTGGAACCCGAATTCGCAGTCGGGTTCATTGATTCCGTGACCGGAACAATTTTATTTAACTTTATAGTCTTATCAGTTTTTAAGACCAAGAATATTTTTGGTTGATATATAACTAAGAATTAATGATTAATTTTATTTATACAATAAAATCCATTGACGATGTGGGATAATTTTACTTAAAAGCCTATAATTTTAAGAGTTTTTTTTAAAGACTCTAAAGAATTGAGGTAAGATTACGCTTATATTTATATATTATAATAGAAATCCATCACTTTATTATAATTTGTAGATGTGGGATAATTTTTTTTTTTTAAAAGTTTATAGTATTTAGAATTTTGTAAGATTCGTAAGTTTTTTTTTTGATATATAATCTAATAATGAATTGAATAATTATTATTTACTCCACTATTATAAGTTTATTCATAAGTTTTATTATTATTATTATTATTATTATTATTATTATTATTATTATTATTATTTACAATATAGAATTGAATTACCTTGTTATAATTTGTCGATGTTGGATTACTCAAAAGTTTATAATCTTAAGAATTTTTTAAATACTGAAAAGATTTTATAGTCTTAAGAGTTTTTTTAAGACTCAAGACTTTTGTGAGGTCTAAGAACGAATGATTGCTCCTATTTATAATATGAAATTTCATTCACCCGTCATAATTTGTCGATGTGGTATACTTTTTTAATATTTTTCATGTTTTTATATGTAATAAATTCAACACTTTTTCGAGCAAATAATATGAAACAAATAATATGAAATTTATACTCTAATGAAAGCATTTTCTACCACGAATCTCATTATTTCATTTTTATAATTTTTTTTACAATAATTTTAAAAAAAATGAACTCTAAAGATTTTAACCTAAAACTTGTAAAACATCACATAATATAATAGATTAAACATATATTATAATAATTAAAAGATTCTCTAGTTTATTTTTTTTATTATTTATGATACTTTCCTAATTTGAGGTTTGATTGAACGGACCAATAAGATCGCTCGAAAAAAGCCTAAAATATATATATATATATATATATATATATATATATATATATATATATATATATATATATATATATATATATATATATATATATATATATATTGATTATTACCGGATCAGACTGGATTGATCCGTGGACCGGCAACTTCAAAAATCCAAACCCACCAGACCCTCTTAAGACCGAAGCATAGAAATACACTAAATTTGATTTATTTATTTTTTAAAGTGTGGACCGGACTGGACCGCGGACCGGTCACCAAGCATTTGGCGACCGGAAGTCCGCACCGGTATCTGTCCAGGTCCGGTTCGATCCGATTTGTTGATCCAGACCACTTTATGAACACCCCTAATGGCAAGAATAGAATCGAGTCTGGGTCGGCTAAGTTTGAAAGCGGGCTATGTGTTATGTGCCCTGACCTAGGTAGTAATACTGATCAAGTAGTTGTCTATATATGCGCACATACCCTACGCAGACTCTTACATCGCAGCTCTCACTGCCGTAGGACGACTACCTTAAACACTAGGTCGACTCTCGGCCGCAGCTTTTGAGTCTGTTTTTATGTTTTTATTACAAGTGCAGTCGAAATACCACGAGTGGTAGAATCCAACACAAGCTATTCGTTCCAGACTCGCATCGTAAACTTTATATAAAAGTTGTCCGTGAACAAGTAGTGTTTTATTTGGTGATCTTCAATAATTGGTCGGACTCATTTGAAACAGTCAAATCCTCAGATACTTACTTTCAGTATGACAATATTATACTTTAATCCTCAAGTGTCACCCGAAACATTTATCCCAAATATCGTTTAATAATTTTAAAATAGTAAATTCTTTTAAATGAAATTTTATATAAAATTAAAATTTAAGGTATAATAATAATAAAATATTAATTTAAAATTTATAGTTTCTAGAGAATATAAAAGTTTCTGAAAAATATAAATTAAGCCGTACTTAGTCGATTTACAAAATTTGACGTAAAATCATTTTAAAAATATTTATAAATGTCATGTAAAAGATTCGGAATAAAACAAATCCATTTATTTTAGAAAAATAAAATTTGTAAATTTATACCTATATAAAAATAATAAGTAAAGTATTATTAAAATAAAATATTTTGAAGGTTACTAATTTACTCTATTATTATAATATATAGACAAATGTAAAAGTACTAAAAAAAATTAAATATGACCAAATTTACAATTATATAAAATACATAAAAAAAACGTAAAGTACATATAATAAATATACATAGCAAATAGAAATAAATCAATAGAATGATATAAGTAAATTTTATTCTTTTAAGTTCTTTTATTCATTTTTTTCAAATTTTCATATAGATAGAAATCTATAGGTGATAAATAAATAAATTAAACGAGTGATAATTTAGTCGTAAATAAATATATAATACAAATAAAATATCACGTAACATATATATATATATATATATATATATATATATATATATATATATATATATATATATATATATATAATTTAGTCATACAAATAAGTCTAAATATTTAAATAAACAATTTATTAAATTACTAACATAATATACTTATATAAGAAATGTTGTTAGAAGAAAAGTTTGGTTACCTTAATAAGCTATTAAGGAGTATTTATTAGGAAAAATTACAAATTACCACCATGTATTATGCGTATTTTACAAATTACCACCATGTATTTTGATTTTTACAAATTACCACCTATACTTTGCCGTATATGTCCGAATTACCACCATGTTTCATTCCGTTCTTCATTTTTTCCCTAATTCCCGATATTTTGAGTGAATTAACTTGTTAATGACCAAAAATACCCTTTGACTTCTCTTTTAAACTTCACCCTTCTAATTAAAAACACCAAAGCAAAAAATATAAAAAATCAAACAAATTAAAATCAATAAATCATAATCAAATCATGAATTAACATCCCGGAAATGATAATTTAAGCATCAAAACTCGCGATGACTAACGAAACCCTAACGACCTAACATTTCCCGTTACTGCCACTACCAATAATGCCACCACCGCCGCCGAGGAAGTGACTATCGCAGCGGCAGAAGACGACGAGACAGAAGCCTGCAAGGGTTAGAGGGTCGTGGTCGCCTGAGGAAGACGGGAAACTGGCTAAGCTCGTCAACAAATTCGGTGTTAAAATTGGGGGCTCAGGCAAATCTTGCTGCCTTTGCTTCAGATTGACCCTTGCTAATAAATTCATGTTGCTTGTTTCTACCCGACTTATGGAAAAACTTGAAGTTTTACTTTGGTGATTGTAGAAATCTTGTTCGTGCCATTGGTGATCAAGTTTTGGTTGGCAAATTTATGCAATTTGATAATGTGTTTGGCTCATAGTAGTTGAAGATTATTTTCATTTCCCTAAATGTTAGTTCATAATTTGATTTAGATTTATTGATTTTGTTTTGTTTGATTTAATTGATTTTTAGGGTTCTTGTTTTGGTGTTTTTAATTTAGATGAGGTGAGTGTTAGAAGAGAATAATAAAGGGTATTTTGGTCATTAGAAAGTTAATTCACTCAAAAAAATCGAGAATTAAGAAAAAATGAAGAACGGAATGAAATATGGTGGTGATTCGGATATATACGGCAAAGTATAGGTGGTAATTTGTAAAAATCAAAATACATGGTGGTAATTTGTAAAATACGCATAATACATGGTGGTAATTTGTAATTTTTCCTATTTATTAATGTTATTAAGAATAAAAGGTCGACAGGTCAATAATATCGTCTACGTTGGGAAAGTCGTCTCCTTCTTCCTTTAAAGAAATTTTCGGATCGAAATGATTTGACCCAAATATGACCGGTACTAGAAAAGTGATCCTGCCAATTACTAGGTAGCTCCTCATTTCCGATGCTCCAATTATAAAGAAGGACAAGGGAGTAAATAAAATACGTAGTAGGGAGTATATAATATGTATGGAATGAGTAGTAATGTAGGACGTAGGGAGTATTAGTACGTAGGGATAGTAATACTAATACTCCGTATGCAGTACTCCCTCCGTTTCTATAACTTCTTCCACCTTAAAAGTGGCACATTTCTTAAGAAAAAACAATAAAATAAGTAAAAGTAGGGAGGGAGTAAAGTAAGTGGGCCACCTAGGTAAGAGAGAAGTGTGATAGAAAAAAAGAAAGTGAAAGAAATCAAAAAAATGATTGAAAAAGAAAACGTGGAAGATATCAAAGAAACAGAGGTAGTATTAATATGTTACGGAGTAGTATTTGTAGTATGTTCGTAGTAGTGTAGTAATGCTACCTAGGTACGAGTACTTATAAGTAGTAATATTAGATAGATAGTATGTGTAGTGTTGCAGGGAATGTAGATTAGGTGAGTAGATTAGTACTGTAATAGTGTAGGATGAAATGAGGTGTAGGTTAGATAGCAAACTTAGGTACATAGGTGTAGGTTAACAAGGGTATTTGTATTACTAATAAGTGTAGATAGTGAGTAAGGTTGAATTAGGGTAGGGTGGCCACGTGGGAGAATAATTGGGAAGGTCCGTTTTCGGTCCGATCTGTTTCTCGTACAAACGTCTTTCATTCTTTCTTCAAAAGTTGAAATATAAAATTACGGGAAAATAATGGAAATCGTAAATTATATTTTTATAAAGAAATTTGTGAGATGGTAAATAAAATAGACGGTAAATAGTTTTATGAAACAATAATTATAAGAAATCATTATTTTAAGAATTCGATAAATTATTAAATTTTTACGAGACGAAAAAATGTTAAAACGACATGCCAATATTAAAAATATTTTCGAGTTTTAAACTTTATTTAACGAAAGATAAATTTTTTAATAATACGATAAATAAATTCTCATGTTTTTAATACGGAATAATTTTTATATTAACGAAAATAATTTTTTAAACATTAAACTTGGTTTAAATAAATATTTAAAATTTTAACACTATTTAAAAAATACGAGTGTTACAAGTATAATACGAGTGGTTATCCTATGTGTTTTTTGAATGGGCAAACTATATTTTTGAGATGTCGTCACCAATTAAGTACCAAGCAACGACCCATGACATATAACACCACAATCCACGGGCCACAAAGCAGTACGTATGAAACTGAGGTCTTGCAAATAAGTAAACAAAAGAGGTATACCAAAATACAATACGAGGTAGCTAAGTAAAATTCGCACAATTTTGACAATTTTGTCCAAGGAAAAAGAAGTAAGAAGTAAAGTAAGTTAAAGCCAACAACAAAAGGGGTGCGATCTCATGCCATAGAATTCTGAGTATTGGCTACTTGAAGCGTGATACATGGTAGTGTCGAGTGAGTAGAAGACCATTTCATTACCCATACGCTTCGGTAGATAAATTCTATTCCTCATCCTTCTATCTTTGGTCGGTATTGATAGCGATGATCCCGGACTTACAAATAACATATGATCTCCTAAATCTTGTAATGCAACCCAAACCTTCTCTAAAGTATTGAATCTGAATACTCGAATCCTCTTTCCAAGTCGCTCGATGAATACAGATACTAGCTCGGCATCAAGTTCAACAAGATAACACGAATTTAGTGTCGTGTCTTCCGGTATCGGACCCTTGTGAACCGTCCAACACCATTCTCCGTCGACCACCATCTTAAGAACGAGAAGATTACCATTCATGTCTAGAAAATAGAATGACCCCTCAAGGTACTTGGGGCTACAATTGTAGTTACTTACGAATTCGACGCCCTCATCAAGGTTGATACGCTTGAACTCCCATCGCTCATTCCCGGCTCGAAAGTACATAATATCTACCTTATTACCATATCCAAAAATTCCAACTGTAATACAATCGGGTAAATTAGGGCAGGTCGAAAAGGCTATATTTGAAGGACAGCAAATCTCGAAAACAAAAGGGTATTTATAACTCTTCCCTTCAAAAGGATTAAAGCATTGCAAGGACTCCCCATCAATTCGCAAAAGCAGCCAACCATCCTTGCAAAACTCGATGGTCGATACCATATAGGAGGAAAGATGGGGTGTCATGACGGTGCGACTGTGATACGTGTTTTGAAATGGATCCCACAGCTCACAAATGCCGCTTTTGTTGTTTTTCCGGGACATGAATAAAGGATACGATGATTTACTGGACCCCAATTGGGATTGAGGGATTTTTGAGCGCAATGTCTTACAAGTGGCGCCAAGACCCATGTAATCAAACAAATGCAAGGACTCTATTATTGATATTAGCATGTCTAGGTGAAGTTGGCAAATTGGTGACGATGATGATGCGGGCATCTCTATTTTCATATCTCTTAACTTTTCGTCAGTATCCTCTAATTTTTCGATGATAAGAGGCACGTCCATCTTAGTCTTAGTTAACCTGGTACGATTGCAAGGCATAAACCACCTAGTATCCCTTATTTGGAGGGGACGAGGAGAGGGCAATAAGAAATCACAACTATCATCTTGTAGACGATATTGATGCATGATTTGACTGCCGGAGTTAATAATATAGATACAGTCCCCTTCAATGCCGCCCGTGTGGTCTGCCCAACACCAAGTACTGCAACACTCATCACCTAACAAAAGAGCACGATCTCCTCCCAACGATTCCACGTGAATCCAATTCATTTCGGACAAATCCAACCTCCAAACGTACATCTTCACGAGATCATAATCATCCATCAACTCAAGTTGTCGCGTTGCTCCATGTACAGCATACAACACACCACCAACGTCGGCCAGATAATCTTGTTTATGTTGATAAACCCTGCAGTTGTTGATGCCCTGATATGGAGGTTTTATCTCCAATGGTTCAAAAAGTACCAAAGTCGACGATGAGCTGCTAACCTTTACACGAGCAAAAATCTCATGCGCACGAGACACTAGAGCATACACGTATGTGTCTCCCCCGTTGAGAGCAGCGGCATGGGTAACTAGCACACTTTGTCCATCGAGCTCGAGATTTTGTTTGACCCACCCACAGCCCTCATCCCCCGTAGTTGGCTTACACCAAAACAATAGGCCTTCAAAAAACAACAGGACACAGAAATCATCGTTACCGTAAGGGTCCGGGTCAGGTGGTGACGTGAGAATGCTACAGGTGTATCGACGGTCTTCTTTTTCGTCTTCTGATAAGTCGGGTAGAAGTATACATTGACAGGTGACTGGATTCCAAAGAGAGTATTTGGAGGAGTCGTCTTGTTGTTGTAGGATTAACCAGCCTTGAGAGGAAGCCAGAATCAATTTGCCTTGTAGCTCAGAAATCGTTTTAGTATATGATTTATTATCGATGGTGCAGAATGTATGAGTTCCGAGCCCCTCGTCGTCATTGTCATGAGTCAGAATCAACCATGGTGCTTCAGCCTGCAACTGCACCTCTTCTTTTTCCGTCATCCTGTAATGGAATTTGGATCGTATTAGGAATACTCGTTTTTTTATGGTAATCTTTTGAAATTATATTATGTAGTGCATGGTTATGAAAATTGGAAATCACCTAAACTTTGTCATATTAGGAATATTTTCTTTTATGGTAATTTGATGAGATTAGGAATATTATGGGTACCATCCCAGTGAGATCAGAAGATGAGTCGATCAATAATCAATCAATATTTACATTATTGTACGGTTTTCTAATGTGTGTCCACTCGACACACGTTAATAATTTAATTAAAGCAAGAATCACATTAATATTGTCTAAGTATGGTAGATATGAGTTAATAGTTAGAAAAATCATGTGTATAATGAGTTAATAATCAAATCAATATAATGAGTTAAAGTGTATACGCAGAAATTTATAAAGACGGAACCGCGGCTAGTATGTAGGCCAAACACCACCTAATCACCAAACCAAACACCAATTAACCAACGACTCAAATCGGAGACTGCTATTTCTCGAATCCCCAACACTGCTTATAATTGTGATATGAAAATTATTAAACGGAATTACTAGGATAATGAGCTTGACGAGTGTGACTGACAATAGAATTAATATTCCACAACTAAACCAACATAACACCTTAATACTGAAATAACAATATTAATCCAACGTATCACTTTAATAATCAAATAACACCCATAATATGTGACCCAACGTAAACAAAGACCTATTGAACAACAATCGGAATTAGATAAAGACCTATTTGTTCAAGTTAGACCTTTAACCAGAGCAATGAATGATTGATATTCAAGACCTATTGTCAAACACTAACCTGAAGTGGAACAAAGTCACGTCGATCCGATGCTTATGATACTTGTAAACAATCAAGCTTGAACTTTTATAAATATTTGATACTAATAACAATGATATCGACCCCTATTTATAGTATCGACTTCATGCCTTACTTCACACGAAATAAACTATGGCATACTTGCCTTATTTCTAAATAACCAAAATTAGGAAATACTCTATTTACGAAATAAGGAAATAATTAGGAAACAAGTTATGTTCCAAATATTAATATCTCGAGTTTTAGGGAAAATAGTAATATCGTAATAATTAATACGAGTAATAGTTAACTAACTCCGAGCTTGATATTTCGGATCAAATTGCCACTACGATGATCAAAAAGCATATGAAATAAGGCAGAACACCTTTACTATTGAGTCGTCAGGTTTATTGTCTGCCAGGGTAATCAGTTTCCTTTTATCTTAAGCTAAACAAACTTTTCGGAGCTTCTTCCGCTTAAAATGAAGGCGGAAATTTTCTTTTCTTGGAAAGTTTGGTCGGATTTTGGAACCCATCTTCGTCGTTAGTGAACTGAGCAGCAGTTCTTTTTCCGAGTTCTTCTAAGGTTTCACCTTCTTTGGCTCTTTCCAGTCTTAAGACGAAATCATAGGAGTCATTATAGTGTAGAAAGTCCTACAAACATAAGATAACCTTTGAGCAACTCTCCTACAGGACGCAAAATAAAAGTTTCCCACCAAATAAACAAGGAACCAAACTTGTAGAAAATTTAATATGACTTGTGACGTTTATTACTATCATTATAAAATATCTGAGAGACTTCAACTCCTAATAATCTCGTATACCCGTGTCCGACACTTGACACTTACCCTCTTCCTTTTAAGCCAAATTGTAAACGGGTTGGTTGGCTTTGCACTTACGAGTGAGACCGTTTTATATATAAAATCATTCTGAACACCCAAATCTAGACTTTCATGAAAATTGATAACGTTGTTTCACAAGACTGTATGAAACATACCAGGTGACGCCCATACAAATGGGTACTCGAAAGAGCTTTAAGAGCATTTTGTGCTTCTTGTTTAGTTACAAACTCCACAAATGCAAAACCTCTGTGCTTCACGTACCTCATTGGAAGTCTCAAGCTTTTTACCTGTCATGTTGAACAAAGAAAACGTCACCCACATTTGCGCCACCACCATTTTTGGGACAAAATACCGAGCAAACAGTGACTCGTAAACAATCATGTATGCATATGTACATGCATGTACAGGAAAGTGGTAAATTAGATGCTAGCTTGATCAAATCAAACTATCATGACATCCAGTTGTAAGCTCATACTATTACATACTACTACTGTATAAGGTAATGAAATTAAGCTACAACTGGCTACAATTCTTTCATTTTGTTTATCATTAGAAGTTGTAAACTATCGGCCGAAATCAACAAGCACTTTATCCTGTACTAAACATAAGGTATATCTAATTTTCTCAATTATCAATCCCACTTCCGAAAATTTCTCAGGCTAAACTGCTATTAGAAAATAGCTCAAATTATTGGAGTAACTTACAAAGCACAACTCTATCGTGCTTTTGAAGCGGCTTATTTACAGCAATTGTTGCATACTAAATCAAAGTGGCAACACTTTGTTAAAAGAAAATAATAAATGGTCAGGCAATACATATAGCCAAAACTTTAATCCGTATGGTATTTAAAAGCTAAGCTTGAGTTAAGTGCTCACCTGACCAAATGGACTGAATAGCTGTCTCAGTTCCTTTTTTGTTGCCTCAAATGCTATGTTCCTTGCTATTATTTTCGTCGAACTTCTATCATTGCCTGCTTTACTTGAGATCTTCTCAGACTTCTTGGCATGACAGAGTTCAAAAATTAAGGCATGCCCCCTGTGAACAATTCTCATAGTATTAGATATTCATTTAACCGGCTCTTGGGCAGTAGAATGTGGAAACTAACAGACAAGTGAAACTAGCTGCCTACTGTTCATATACGAAATACTTCACTTACTGTAAATCCTGACAAACATGGACAGCTGTCTCAACAGAATCAAATTCAATAAATCCAAACCTGTTGAAACAGTCTTCCCCTTCTTTACAATCTGAAGAATACATGAAATAGTCATCAGAAGATGGCATTATGGCATAACATAAATGTATCGAATAATATATACCCGACTGGTTCATCACTGAGATTGGGTATCCGTGTTTTTTTAAAATGAAAGCCTTCTTTTTCTTAAAAAATAAATGGACAATAGAGAGCTCACCTTAACACTCATTATTTTTCCTTCTTTCATGCTGTCACTGACATGCTTCCTCAAAGCTTCACCGGTTGACTTGAAGTTCAAGTTTTTCACATAAAGAGATCGAGACTGAAATATAGATGATGAAGTCTCAGAAACGAACACATCAAAACATAAACCAATATACAAAACAATAAAAGACTTGACTACCCCAAAACTCAATGGTTAGAAAAGTGTCATTGGCGTGGATTCAAGATTTACTGACTACTGAGAGCCTGCTGTCCACATGCTATCTAACATACAAATATGCAATAAATTTGTCAATTTACTAAACGATTTTAACTAACACCATTTGTTTTGATAGGTTCATGTATTCTGCACACTCTTACTGTCACTCTTATGTGCAAAATCTTGACTAAGTATGTGCAAAATCGTGACTAAGAGTATGTTTTGCTAGGTTCATGTATCCGGCACATTCATATTTAACAAGTTAAAATCAAGGAGAAAAACACATAGCAGATAGAGATGTAGATACAATGTATGTACGCAGAAGCAGCATATTTACGCATAGTTAGTCTCGGTAAAAGCAAAAATTACAACAACCCAGCACAAATAAATAATAAATGATATAGCTGACCTCAACTCTGTCAGGATCAATTTCACAATCAGATATCCCCAGAACTGGCTGCTCCAGTAAAACCTTTTTAGCTTTGTCTTTACCAACAATCGTATTTTTCCTAGTGTCACTCTTATGTGCACAAGCTTGACTAAGGATGTTGCTCGGGGTCCATTCCAAATACAGCGGAGCATCTCTGGAAAAAAAAAACAATACACAGAAGATTGATGAATAACAAGAACTAACATGAAAAACCCAAATACAAAATGAACAACCAGCAACCCAGAAGTCGTGCACCACTGGAGATCAAGACATTATTAGAAATGAACGATTATTGAGCAATTAATCCACACATCAAGTCATGAAGGCGAGATAATCTCTCTATGACCTTTCTAGCCATAACACACAGCTCCTAGATTATTAAGAACACACAGCAAGACTCCTGTATACAAGTTGGGTGTCTAGACCGTCTAGATATAAAAAAACATACATGGTAAAGTTTACTCAAACAGGAAACAAAAAATTATATGTACTTGTTAATACATCCATTAAAAAAAATAAAAAAAATAAAAAATAAAAAAATAAAAATCTACCAACTCTACCAGAAATAAACCTCTGGAGTCTGGATAATCCCAACCCTTTTACCAAACTGATAATTCCCTCCCTTCTTTGAAAATTGACAAGAGGAGTAACACATCGATGTAAAGACTTTCATGAAGAACATCCAGTTGAATCAAACAGCAGACACAGCACTCATGAAAGGCAGAACAAAAAATCTAAAAATGTCAGTTATCCAAACAACTGAAAAAACATATGAAATAAGTCTACAAGTCTATAACAGAATTGTAGAGGCGGAAACACTTTATGGTGGTCAACAACAAACAATAACTGCAAAGTAAGATTATCATACAGTGTCAGAACGCATAAATAAACTGTTCCATGCTCGAGTATTGCCACCTGCTTCTGATAACTTTTTCTCCTCCTCCCTCTGACGCTTGAGTGTTTTAGGCTTGTTTTCAGTAATAACTGAGCTGAAAGCAAGCAGTTGAAAATAATGGTTGAGTTACTTGAGTATATCATCCATGAAATGTAGCATCGACACTGCTTATTTCATGTTATGAGATCGATAACACAACAAACTACTCAAAAGTATTTGTCAAAATATCTTACTCTTTATCTTTTGCTGGCACAATATCCAATAATCTAGCTTGGAAAGCTGAGAGGTCCAACTCTTCTAATGCCCTAAGTAATAGAGAAAATCACTTCATTATCATTTTGAAAAGGAAATAACATTTGTTTCAGTGATTGTTTTTACTGGTATACAATCACGATAAACTTGAATTTGAACAGGAAAGGATTCTAGGCAATTGATGACCATATTGTACTCCTCAAGCGATTATGGTTATAATTAGAAAAGCTTAGTGAGTCATTTTGCTGAACACATCATATTCCAACACCAGAGAATGGAATGATTTGTCTTTGGCTCTATTTGAAATACCATATTACCAATAGTTTATCACAAAAAAAACTCTGACAAGCTACGCCGGCCCAAATGACTAGTTAAAAAGGAGTAGAGTCAAATTAGTAATAACCTAGTAGCATCTTTTGGATCTCTATAACGAACATAGGCATTACCCTTGGATCGTTTCGTCTCTTTGTCGATCACAAGATGGAGCTCTACAACATTACCAAATCCCCTGAAGTGCTCTAAGCGGTCGTCCTCACTGTTAAGTTTGCAAGTAAAATACACTTAGAAGTAGTACAGGACTAAAAGAGTCTAAAACAAACAAAAAAGAACAAGAGACAAAATAGCCACGTTACACCATATGAAAGACTTTGAACAAAAAGTCGACCAGTAAGAAGCACCGAGTTAGATGTAACATTCTCAGGGTCGACAACTTCACCATTAATTGTGTTCTCTTCATTCAGAGACCCCTCTTTGTCTTTCCCGTTGTCATTAACAGTAACAGTAGAAGTAAGTACGTCACTGGCCCACAATTTTGGCTTAGAAGAAGTAACCTGGAGAAACTTTAGAAAGTCAGGATCGCAATTGTCATTTATTTTGGAAACGTGCTTCCTTCTTTTCTCGGCTGTCAATTTCGGTTCTTTCTGCTTAGAACGCTGACTCCAAGGAGGATTATTTGGATCACCATGTTTCAAGGCCAGCTGAAGTTGTAGTAAAAAACAGAAAGTAAGAAGAAAAACCAATAAAAAAGCGTAACAGGTTACATTAAGCAAACACAAAAGAGTAATCAATCATACACTGAACCTTGCACACTTAAATCATTCGTAGCATCAATCAAAAATACTAAATGCCCAAATGCATTTCAATATCGACAACAGATCTAAATAGCAAACCCTAACAGCCTAACAAGTTGACTAATCACAAAATTGAGCAATAAAACAAGAGTAATGAATCATACACCAAACCTGGCACACAAGTAAATCATTGGTAGCATCAATCAGAAATATTAAATGTCCCAAATGCATTTCAATATCGACATTCGACAACACATCTAACTAGCAAACCCTAACAGCCTAGTAATCACAAAATTCAGCAACAAAAACAAGAGTCACGAATCAAACGCTGAACCTCACAAACAATCTTGGCCGTATCGATGAAACTATTGTTGAAGTACTCCATACTTGATAGCTCCTTCAGCTTCCTCAGCGGTCCGATACCCAATAATCGCCAATCCCCTACTCCTCCCATCTCTGCCATCAAACACACATACTCAGCCAATTGAATCAACAAATTGCCACAACCTGAACCTAACAATTAACAATCAAAATCGAAATAGGAGGGGAATTTACGAGGTGCGAATTAGCTTAACATCAGTCACCTCGCCTTTCTGAGAGAACAAGTTTTTGAGGCGATCCTCAGTGATATATTTGGGATAATTCTTCGCACAAATTCGAGACCTACACACAAAAACATACAGCACATTGCTGATAAATCAATTGCCAGGAACCAACGCGAACAAAACTTGGGAATTTAGGGTTTCAGTACTTACATACGGAGTAATTGGGAAGGACGCGTCTCAACAAGTTAGGGGGAAAAAAATTCAAACATGACATTCTGGGTTTTCCGCTGGAGTGCTGACCCGTTTGACGTGTCTTTATATTACGTCCCCGTTTTATTTTTAGAGGGGTTAAATAACTTTAATCGATGGTGTTAATTTTCAACCCTTAACCGTAAAGTTAAAGAGTTCAACCCTTAAATAATATTAAAATCAAAGTTTGGTTACTAATTTTATCTTTCATTCAGTTTTGCTCAGTGTGTTTCGACATATAAAATCTTATAGAACTGAATACGTACATGATTAATTAGTTAATTCAATTAAAAATATTTAGATTCGGTTTAATGTTTGCAATCGACTCTCTTTTTAAAATCATGAACCAATTTTTTCGACCCGCAACCCGTTTGACCGACCCCAAAATGACTTGCTAATTTAGGGTCGAAACACGACCCAACCCGTTCCATCCGTTCGGTCGATGAGAATTTATTAAAATTATTAAAAAATTTATATTTAATATTATATTTGGATTTATAATTAAAAAAATAACTATCTATAATATTTTAAATTACCAAATATTCAATTTAATACAACTTTTTTTATCAATAATATAATTCTAAAAATTGAATTTAGTATTTTTAAAGTGTAAACATTATTATTAAAGAGTATAATAGTGATACTATTAAAAAATATTGATATTAAAATTATTCGGAACTACTTTTTACCGTCGACACTTTACTTCTTACCGTCGGCATTAATTACGTAAAATGACGACTTTGTCTCTGCTATTTATTCTCGAAATGATACTCCCTCCGTGGCTCCGTTCCAACAAATTGTATACATTTGCTTTTTTGACACTATTTATAAGTAGGATGAATTTTCGATATAACTTCTAATATATAAGATAAAATATATTCATGTGAAATCTTGTTTAGATTGTCTAATCGAATACATTATGAATATCAATATAACTTTCAGTAATACGTAGCTAAAGATATAGACAAAAGAAAATGAGTATCGACATACGTGAATAAAACAAACGTATACATTTATAGATTATCAGTTTATTAAAACTCAATAATAAAACCGTCTTTTTCGATTATCGTAATAAACCAAAACTGAGTAGCAACATAGTTAGTATATGGAATTACGTAAAATGACGAGTTCTCCCTTATAATTAATTCTCGAAATATTATCACATTTACATTTTATAGAGTATCGGTTTGTTAGAAATCGATAATAAAATCGTTTTTCGGACTACATATTTCATGATATTAGTTGGGATTGCAATTTCCAGTTATTTTATTATTATTATCCAAATACAATGATAGAATCGTGAAAATTTATCAGAGTGCTAAATTAAAATCTATCTTATATAAATAAGGGAAAAGTCTCATGGTACCCTTGAACTATGTCACATTACACATGGTACCCCTGCTTTTAAGTTTGTTCCCATGGTAACCTTGAGTTTTATAGTATAGTTCCCGATTTGACCTTACCCAAATTTCTGTCATGACGCCGTTAAATTATGACCAAAATTAATTATAGTTGTTCCCATAGTACCCTTAAGTTTTCATAGTTGTTCTCATGGTACCCTTAAATTTTCATAGTTGTTCCCATGGTACCCTGAAAGGAAAGCAACAATTCATTGAAGCAAAGCAACGACTATTTTACTGAACTAGCCGTTACACAAGTGCTTATAAATTCACTTCTTTTTCTATTTTGGCAGAAAAACAACAAACAATCCACACTTACTCACTCAACCTTTTCACCTTGTTCTTTACTTGTACAAAAAAATGGAAAAAAAATTAATGTTTCCGGATGATCGAGCTTCAAAGTTATGGTGATGAAGTTTTTCAATTTTTTTGTACAAGTGAAGAAGGAGGTGAAAAGGTTGAGTGAGTGAGTGTGGATGTGTAGACACCCGCATTTTGACTGCCACGTGTCTATGGTAGTCTCCAAAAAACACCCGATGATGATTGGACGTCAACGTGACTTAGTATACTCGGATTTGGGCTCGGAATTCATAATATCCGACATGGACTTTTTAGCGGAGTAAAATCTCACAAAACAGACCTCAATTTCAGGCCCAGTGGGTCGTTCCGAGTCAAATGAGACTAATTTGGGCCAAAACCGACACCAAAAATATTTTCCGTCTTTTGGGCGACCGGGTCAAAACCCGGTCAAAGACGAAACCGTCTCAATATTTCAGCTAAGTTCATTTGAGCGCACAAATTCGAATTCAAAAAACTAGTCAAAACAAACAAGATATTCTTTCCTTTTTTATCTCAATTTTGTTGATCCACTCGATCGAGTGGATTGACCCACTCGGTCGAGTGGAGCGTCTTGAACTGGGCTTGGCCCGTTTTCTAAGGCACTCGATCGAGTGCACTAGGGCCGCTCGATCGAGTGCCCCCTAGGTCGTGGGAAATGCCTATAAATACCACGACATTCCCATGCATACACAACCTTTTTTACACATACTTTGCCCTACATTTTCAGCCACACTTTACTCTATTTCAACCCTACTTCATCACCATCAAAGCCTTAGAAAACCTAAGCAAAAAAACCTACAAAAACCGAGCTCTTGTCTCTCGATAAACCGACACAACACATACACATCCATACACACCATAACTCGCATACATTCCTCGACACTCCCAAGCTTTGTCGCTATTCACGAGTCTGTCTCCGAGGTTTATACTAGCATGTATGTTGAGGGTGTCCCAAACTCTTTTCTAATCTCTTTTTAATATCGTTTTTATGTATATTTTTCATACTATTGCATCATAGTAACACGTACATTAACACTAACTTTTTTTATATTTTCGCGTTCATATTTTTTTTGTATCATTTTATGATACTACTAACATTATTACTAATACCGCGTATATATAATACTAATATCAAAAAACCGGTTTTAAAACGTTGAACTACAATAATCACTTTTGGTCCGTCTAATCCCTTTACGAGCAACGACGGAGGTGGAGCCCTTTCGAGGAGCCCCGCCCCAATGTACTCAAGGGCGTGACGCGATCGTGATCCGTTGTAGTTGAACGGATTTAATCCCCTTTCATAATTGGTACAAGACCCGTTGACACGAATATCGACATCACATAACCCGAAAGGGTTAGTTTCGATGTCGTGACGTAGAGGGATTCATCTCGTCACCAATTCAAACTCTTTTTAATCTAACATAAACGTTTTTACAAAATCCCGATGACGGTATTATATTCATTTATACACGACTATAGTACCGGAAGTCGAGCTAAATACGAATCGTGCGATATTCGTATTTGGTTAGGCCGACCATCGATTTCATGTCAAAAAACGCACGAGTCACTACTCGTACAGGGGGCACTCGATCGAGTAGCACCCCAAAAAGTGGTCAGTAGCCACGCTAATGACGCACTCGACCGAGTCAGTCAATGACTCGATCGAGTGGGTCTCATAAACCGCAAACCCGAGGGCTTGGACACATATTTCGAGCCCGTTCTTTTATCGACTTTAGACCATCGACTGACCCTCATATTTTCAAAACTACACACATCACGACACGTAGAACGACTTTGACCACTTTGACGTGATAAGTCGGGACAAGACTACGGGACGCGAGATTAGGCTAGCAATATGCCGCAGTCTCATGTTCCCGTCCTTCGTTTAATATGCGACATAATGCATATTTAATCGAGGTTAGTCCGCCTACATATTTTCGCGGTCTAGTTTACATATGGGTCCGTCCCTTTAATTATATCGCATTATTTTCATTTCATTTCTTTTACGTAATGTTGTATTGTGAATTCCGGGTTGTATTTCCGCCCGTGTAACTTGTACGCTTTTATTTATTTCCTTTCGAGCTTTATTTATTTGCTTTTACGCTTTTATAAATGAACCTCGCATGCTAAATTATTTCGACCACATTTAAGATGCATTAAATGACGTAGTTAACGCAAAACTCGCATGTTTAGTTAAAAACGTTGTTTGCATATCATTTAATTATTTTACTAGCGCGCGTATCACGAACACGAACGATGTCTTAGTAGAGGCCGCCATGTGCGGGCGGGGTTGGGTGTCCTTAGTGGGCTTCCCAACACGTACCCTCACCCCTTACTCAGAACCTTTGGTTTCCGGATGTCCGAAACCCTTGGCGAACGAGAGTCATTCTTTACACGATTACCGGTATAGATGGTATCGGTATCGCAATGCAAAGGGACGAGCCCCATGAACTCTGAAATCGGAGTGGGCTTACTTTGTGTAAAGCCCATGACGACATAGAGTGGGCTCGTATGGTTCCGAATAACCACAAAATTCGGTGGCGACTCCATTTTGACTTAAATTTCGAACCCGAGAACAATCTTACCACGAGATTCATTCGCCTACCCAAACCCGCGCTTCGCCGCGTCGGGGTGGACCTACGTCATGTCCACAATTTGGCGACTCCGCTGGGGACACCTGATGTACCACATGTCATCGGGGTTCCCAGGGTGAGACTCGAAGAGAAATCGTTCGTAGAATAGTGTGCGCGCATTAGTTTAATGATTCATGCATAACCCAAATTTGCCCGGGCCGGTTACTTGTGACCGACGTCCCACTATACCACGGTGCATTCCTACATGGGTGCGCTAAAGACATCGATGGTGGAACTCGTCTCGGTTTCGCGGCATGTCCTAAGACCAACTCGGCTTAGGGAGTCCGTCCATCACACGAGAAAGCCATCGTTGTTGGTATAGACCCTATTTTGACCGACCGAGACTTAGTGTAAAGCATACATAAGCGTCGTTATAATGCTTGTTTGACTACGTGCTACTTGGTTTCCGTGTCATTTTTTTTTCAAAAACCGTCATTTCAAAAATGCATCTTTCCAAAAATACCAAATTTTGAAAAACCCGAAATACTGTCCGTTTCGGGACCCGTCTTTTCAAAAATATCCAATTTCAAAAAAAAAAAAAACTCGGAATGCTGCCGAAAATTAGACTTACGATTTGACTCAAAACAAGCCTTTTTTTAGCCGGCATGCTATCCATTTCAATTCGAATTTCCGATCCACCATTCGATTTTCGAATTTTCAAAATTCAATTTCAATTTTCAAATCTTCGTGATGCCATTCGCGATTTTCAAATCCTCGAGATTCCATTCTCGATTTTCAAATCTCCAAGATGTCGTTTTCGATTCTCAAATCTTCGGGATCTCATTTTTAATTTTCAAATTTTCGAAAATTTATTTTCGATATTCAAAATCTCAAAAAATTCAACTTTTCAAAAAACTCGGTCCTGTCGGCATGCTGCCAATTTCAAAAAAAACGGGACCGTCTCCCAATTTTTCAAAACGCGAAATTAATCGCAACCATTCCAACATTTCAAAATGCCCGGTCCTATTGGCCCACTACCAATTTCAGGACCGTCCTCTCAATTTTCAAGATTCAATCATTTTTCAAAACCTTCCGATTATAGGACCTACCGTAATCCGTGTGTCGGGTCTTTTTATGATTTGTCGAAGGTCGTTAGCGTCGAAACTCCGTCGATCCTACATCACGGGTTTCTTCCCCATCCTAGTCCGCCTTATCCTAAAGGCACAACCGACCAACACGAGTCATACACTCGTAAACGGAAGGTTCGTAAACACTCGAGTCCTAACTAGAAAGTCACACGCAATTTTCCCTCCGACAGGACGGTCCCCACGACCTTTCCTAAGGGAATTTTGCCCGTCTTTCAATCCGTTAGTCGAGTCATCCCAATTTAAAAATACTTTAACTTAAGGGTCTACCCTAATCACAGGGTCTATCCTTATTCAAGTCAAGTCAAGGGTCTCTAGTGTCGAAACTCTGCCGATCTTACATCGCAAGTTTCTTCCCTTACCCGTCCACCTTTTCTCGAGCCCGAGTCAACCTTTTACAAGGCATAGCCCTGTAGCTAAAGGTTCGTGATCCTTACATCTAAGGGTCACTCGTCCGACACTTGAGTCTTAGCAAAACCTAGAATCTCACTTGGGGGCTATTCTCCGACGGAATGATTAACCACAGTCGCTTCGAGAATCGCACCTTGCTTTTTTTAGGAGAGTCAAACCCGAGTCAAACCCGAGTTGTCTTTCCTCCCGCGCAATTTCCTATGCCTTGGCGTGTTTGGGTTCCGAAGCAACATTTCTGAATACGTGGGTATTCTCGCAGAGTATGGCACCCACAACCGGGAATAGGGACATGGAAAACACCATCAATGAAATAAAAGCTTCGCTGGAAACAATGGTTAGTAGGCAGGCCATAACCGAAACCCATATAGGGTTCCTGAAAACCAACCAAGAGGCCATGAATGCTCGTTTAACTGTCATTGAACAGCAAGACTTCAATTCTGAATCGGTAAATACTGGGCCATTTGCCAAACTGATCAGCACGGTGCGTGAGCTCGAACAACAGTTCCACGCCCTTCAAGGGAATAACATTCATATTGAAAACTCCCGAGACTATACACCCATCAGTGAGAAACTACCAACAGATCTCAACTTAGAGGGGTTACCCATATTCGAAGGGACGGAGGATCCATTACTACACCTCCGAGCCTTCAAAGCATTTATGGCGATCAAGGGGGTCAAAGCCGACATGTTCATCAATCTGTTCGGCGCATCCCTCGGGAAATATCCAAAAGCCTGGTTCTATAGGCTTAATACAAAAAGATTCCCCACTTGGGAGGATGTGGCTACCGAGTTCGCTAAAAACTATTCTGATAATACCGAACTTCAGACTACCATGCGGACTTTAGAAGTCATGGCCCAAGATCCGACAGAGGGTTTCACCAAATACCTTCAACGTTGGCGGGCTGAGAGTGTTAAGCTGGTAGACAAGCCCAGCGAGAAGACACTAGTAGATGCATTCATCAAAAACCTCCTACCCTCCTACCGCGTCCATCTTAGGTATGCCGGCATCTCAAACTTTGCTGTGCTTACCGAAATGGGCACTAGGATTGAAGACGATCTTCGACATAACGAAGATTTGGGTGAAGCTTCTACCGAAGGCTATACTGGACATCCACTTGAGTCCTTAGAAGCCGAAGACTACTGACAACCCCATCCAGGAGTCCAGATTTGATTTGGGTCCGAGTCTGAGTCCGAGTCTAGGATGTTCTATCTCTTTCAATTTCAAAGTCAGAGTCAGAGTCAACTGTATTCTATCCTCTTTTCGTATTCCAATAAAATCAGCTTTTTTTCAATTTCTCATATATACTTCCCTTATGTGTTTCCGAGAACATGATGAACACCATCATACACTGTGAGCACATGCACGTGACTATTATAGGCACATCTATAATGACTGCAGGAACTGAGACCCGTGTTTTCCTTTACCTGTTCCATGTCTGGCATAGACAGCCACATAACTACCCTTAGCAGGAGCGGTATCGAATCCTATGATAAATCTAGGAAGTCTCCTAGTTTGGGTTTAAGACGGGAGGCAAGCCCATTTCCCACAATAAACACCCTCCAATAAGACTAACCAATCCCTATCTTAGGCGTTAGTCTGACTTGATGCCAAAAATACCCAACTCGGGACGATGCTCCCACTAAGCCTGCTCGGAATTATGATGACAATACCGAGATCCAAACCACCATGCTTACCATAGAGTACTCCACCGCGAGTTGCACTCACATAAGCACCAACTAGGCTTACACCTTACAAAGGTTTAGCTCCACAAATCCAACCGATGGGCCCACCCCCATATCCACCCACAACACCGTTGTAGGGATAGCCGTAAAAAAAAAAAAAAAAAAAAAAAAAAAAAAAAAAAAAAGAGAGTTGGACAAAAAAAGAAAAATCAAAAGTCCAAGAAAAAAAGCAAAAAGGCCAAAACAAAAGAGCTGGCCATGATCAACATCCCCCGACCAGATACGGTCAATCCCTTGACCAAGGCACGGTCAACTCAATTCAAAAAACCCATGACCGGGGCTAAGAGGTGATCGGGGCTAAGAGGTCAGCCAAAAAATATTCAAGAACCCATGACCGTAGTGAAAACGGTCAAATTCAAAGTTATCAACACTCATACCATCCAATAGGGGAGAGACAACCAAGCTGGTCAGCTAACACCACATGTAGCCTTCCCACATTACAACCCTCAAGACCTTCTCGAGACCTAGGCTAAGAGACAGCCCAAAATTTTGAGGATTCAAGCTCCATAGGATACACCCTAACCATTAGGGCCAGACATGGAAATCAGATCCCGCATTATCAAAACTACCCCAATTGAAGTCCGAGTCATTTTTACTCGACTTCCCCCCTTTCCTACCACATTACAATACCTTACCCTCGAAGCTTTAGCTCCACAAAATCGAGCTCCAGATGTCAAAACAGTGAAGCCACTTATTGCCTGGCACCACATTTCCAAAAACATCCAAACCAGTTACCAACCCCGAACACGGGAACTCAACCTGCGGTCGGCATAGAACATGCCCAAATAGTTCACACCACCTCTGGGGGCTATCCCGGTGAACGCTCACAGTCACAGGATCAACATCCTAACTATTCTAGCCCTTTGATCAAGACATCATTGGGAATGCACCTAGCCTACACCATCGCTATGGTTAGTTACACACAAAGCCCTAATAAACTAGGCACCATAACATGTCTTCCAATTCCCTGAACTACGACTTGGTTTGATTTCACTACACGTGAATACGTAGGCAGCCTTTCAACAAAGGCACAACCACCCGCACCCACACATTCAAAAAGCACCGTCATTCCGGTCACGACACTGTCATGTTCTCAGCAGCTAGCTTTGTCATCCTGGGGGCTTCTCTTAGGCAGAAGACCCCCATCCACTCACATAATCCAAGTGACTTTCAAAAACTAGCCTCCTTTCTATAGCGTGTCCTAGTACTCGGCTCAGTCGAAGACGAGAATCTGTCAGGGACTCGATGCGCCACCCACTTTGGGAATGTACCTCAAAACCAAAAATTCAAAGAGCACTAGGCTACAACATTGCCACTGCTAAGCCTTGTCCTGCAGAAACAGTCTCATTACAGGCTACTGCAATTCCCCTATATCACATTTCGATGTTCGACCGTGTTGCCACTCGCCTAGGCTATGGATTAGCGCAGCTTAAGAGTCTTGTCATCTTAGGTGGCCCACCCCTCTACCGAGTCACGGTCCAACCCCTCGAAAGTCCAGTCGTGTCTGTCAACTCATCCTGTCACGTCCAGAGTCGAGTCTGTCGATATGTCTCTCTTCAAATTCTCATTTTAAAATTTGCAAAACTTAGCCATTTGATAAAATCCTTTTCGACAAGGTCAAATTTTGGTCTATTTAAACTGCAAATTTCTACCCCTTTCAATTTTGAAAACCTATCTCCTAGCACGTGAGTTGCTTTCAGGACTTCGATTTCAAAATAAAGCAAAAATCATTTTCCCCAGCGCAAGCCAGTCTATAGATGCTAACTGCACTTCCTATGTGCTATCTTGCTATATACTATGCCTGCTATTTCTGCCTATGTATCTAACATTTCAGGTATCAGCATTGCTTCCCAACGGAACAACAAAGACGGTGTTTCTCCTGGAATGCTATATCCAAGATGTGATGTGTCGGCATACGGGTACACCCAAGACTTCAGAAGCAAGTCCCCGCGCAGCTACTTTTCTCCCCAGCGAGAGTCGGTGTTTTGTCTATGTGTTACATACAAGTTGTTAAGTGTCAGCATACAGGTACACCCCAGACTTCAGAAGCAAGTCCCCGCGAAACTATTTAATTTCCCCAACGGAGTCAGCTTTTCCCCGGTATGCTACATCCAAAGTGCGATGTGTCGGCATACGGGTACACCTACTCCCCAAAAAAAAAAGGCAGGCTTTACTCCCCACGGAGCATCATCATCAGCTCAAATACGACTCAAGGCTTCAGAAGCAAGCCCGAACAGCTCATATATTTCCCCAGCAGAACGCCCGAGGCGGCATTTTTCCCGAAATGATACGGGATGGGCCCACACATAGGCGCGCTCAGGACTTATGCTACAAGTCTAACTCCCCGCGAAGCTATCATCATCAGGACAGGTATGACCCTCTGCTTATGGCTGGCGAGCCCTTCACGCAAGTCTACTGGACTATAAACGACCCAACCGGAAGTCTACCAGGTCTTAGCGGGCGTGGTAGCTACTCTGACTTTCGCCTTGTCCAAGCCTCAGTCAGAGTGGGGGCTCTGTAGACACCCGCATTTTGACTGCCACGTGTCTATGGTAGTCTCCAAAAAACACCCGATGATGATTGGACGTCAACGTGACTTAGTATACTCGGATTTGGGCTCGGAATTCATAATATCCGACATGGACTTTTTAGCGGAGTAAAATCTCACAAAACAGACCTCAATTTCAGGCCCAGTGGGTCGTTCCGAGTCAAATGAGACTAATTTGGGCCAAAACCGACACCAAAAATATTTTCCGTCTTTTGGGCGACCGGGTCAAAACCCGGTCAAAGACGAAACCGTCTCAATATTTCAGCTAAGTTCATTTGAGCGCACAAATTCGAATTCAAAAAACTAGTCAAAACAAACAAGATATTCTTTCCTTTTTTATCTCAATTTTGTTGATCCACTCGATCGAGTGGATTGACCCACTCGGTCGAGTGGAGCGTCTTGAACTGGGCTTGGCCCGTTTTCTAAGGCACTCGATCGAGTGCACTAGGGCCGCTCGATCGAGTGCCCCCTAGGTCGTGGGAAATGCCTATAAATACCACGACATTCCCATGCATACACAACCTTTTTTACACATACTTTGCCCTACATTTTCAGCCACACTTTACTCTATTTCAACCCTACTTCATCACCATCAAAGCCTTAGAAAACCTAAGCAAAAAAACCTACAAAAACCGAGCTCTTGTCTCTCGATAAACCGACACAACACATACACATCCATACACACCATAACTCGCATACATTCCTCGACACTCCCAAGCTTTGTCGCTATTCACGAGTCCGTCTCCGAGGTTTATACTAGCATGTATGTTGAGGGTGTCCCAAACTCTTCTCTAATCTCTTTTTAATATCGTTTTTATGTATATTTTTCATACTATTGCATCGTAGTAACACGTACATTAACACTAACTTTTTTTATATTTTCGCGTTCATATTTTTTTTTGTATCATTTTATGATACTACTAACATTATTACTAATACCGCGTATATATAATACTAATATCAAAAAACCGGTTTTAAAACGTTGAACTACAATAATCACTTTTGGTCCGTCTAATCCCTTTACGAGCAACGACGGAGGTGGAGCCCTTTCGAGGAGCCCCGCCCCAATGTACTCAAGGGCGTGACGCGATCGTGATCCGTTGTAGTTGAACGGATTTAATCCCCTTTCATAATTGGTACAAGACCCGTTGACACGAATATCAACATCACATAACCCGAAAGGGTTAGTTTCGATGTCGTGACGTAGAGGGATTCATCTCGTCACCAATTCAAACTCTTTTTAATCTAACATAAACGTTTTTACAAAATCCCGATGACGGTATTATATTCATTTATACACGACTATAGTACCGGAAGTCGAGCTAAATACGAATCGTGCGATATTCGTATTTGGTTAGGCCGACCATCGATTTCATGTCAAAAAACGCACGAGTCACTACTCGTACAGGGGGCACTCGATCGAGTAGCACCCCAAAAAGTGGTCAGTAGCCACGCTAATGACGCACTCGACCGAGTCAGTCAATGACTCGATCGAGTGGGTCTCATAAACCGCAAACCCGAAGGCTTGGACACATATTTCGAGCCCGTTCTTTTATCGACTTTAGACCATCGACTGACCCTCATATTTTCAAAACTACACACATCACGACACGTAGAACGACTTTGACCACTTTGACGTGATAAGTCGGGACAAGACTACGGGACGCGAGATTAGGCTAGCAATATGCCGCAGTCTCATGTTCCCGTCCTTCGTTTAATATGCGACATAATGCATATTTAATCGAGGTTAGTCCGCCTACATATTTTCGCGGTCTAGTTTACATATGGGTCCGTCCCTTTAATTATATCGCATTATTTTCATTTCATTTCTTTTACGTAATGTTGTATTGTGAATTCCGGGTTGTATTTCCGCCCGTGTAACTTGTACGCTTTTATTTATTTCCTTTCGAGCTTTATTTATTTGCTTTTACGCTTTTATAAATGAACCTCGCATGCTAAATTATTTCGACCACATTTAAGATGCATTAAATGACGTAGTTAACGCAAAACTCGCATGTTTAGTTAAAAACGTTGTTTGCATATCATTTAATTATTTTACTAGCGCGCGTATCACGAACACGAACGATGTCTTAGTAGAGGCCGCCATGTGCGGGCGGGGTTGGGTGTCCTTAGTGGGCTTCCCAACACGTACCCTCACCCCTTACTCAGAACCTTTGGTTTCCGGATGTCCGAAACCCTTGGCGAACGAGAGTCATTCTTTACACGATTACCGGTATAGATGGTATCGGTATCGCAATGCAAAGGGACGAGCCCCATGAACTCTGAAATCGGAGTGGGCTTACTTTGTGTAAAGCCCATGACGACATAGAGTGGGCTCGTATGGTTCCGAATAACCACAAAATTCGGTGGCGACTCCATTTTGACTTAAATTTCGAACCCGAGAACAATCTTACCACGAGATTCATTCGCCTACCCAAACCCGCGCTTCGCCGCGTCGGGGTGGACCTACGTCATGTCCACAGGATGGTTTAATCTTCTTATGCCAAAATAGAAAGGAGAGTGAATTTGTAAGCCCTTGTGTAACAGCTAGTTTATTAAACTAATCGTTGCTTTGCTTCACTGAGTCATTGCTTTTCTTTCAGGGGTACCATGAGAACAACTATGAAAACATAAGGGTACCATGGGAACAACTATGAAAACTTAAGTGTACCATGGGAACAACTATGAAAACTTAGGGGTACCATGAGAACATCTCTCTTTTTGAAGAAAAGTAGTTGTTAATTTTGGTAATAATTTAACGGCGTCATGACAGAAATTTGGGAAAGGGCAAATCGGGAACTAAACTATAAAACTCAAGGTTACCATGTGAACAAACTTAAAAGCAGGGGTGCCATGTGTAATGTGACATAGTTCGAGGGTACCATGGGAAATTTCCGTATAAATAATTAACTAAAAATATTAAAATTCTATAAATATCGTGCATACATGCACGAGGTGTACACTAGTTATTATTAAGGGAATTCCTTTTTTTTTTGGTTCAACGAAGAGCGTACTTTGTCGCATTACAATATAGGGGGACGGGGTTCGAACCTAAGACCTACTGTCTCAGAGTACCTACGGTAAGGGAATTACTTTTGTGATATTCTGCCTTTTATTTTTTTATTTTTATCTCTTCCTTACGAGAGGGGTCTCATGTAGGTAGGGATATCAATTTTACACGAATACGTCACATATTCGGGTTGTGGTCTTTTTGGTTAGCTGGAAGATAATCATTAATCAATTAAAGTGTGTACACATAAATTTATAAAGACGGGAAACAGGGATGATCAGAAAGCATGTGAAATAAAGGCAGAACACCCTCACTATGATACTCCGGTCTAGATAGTACTCCCTCATTTCTCTTGAATAAGCCCTGAAGTAGGAGTATTTGTTGTTTTTTTAAGAAATGAGTTGGGTAGATGAAGTATATTAAATGAGTGAAGGTGAGAGAAATATGAGAAATTATATGAGGGTAAAATAGTAACAAAAAAGTTAGAACTTTACTTTATTAGAAAATGAGGCTAATCCAAAAAAGATCCAAAGAGAAATATGAGGCTTATTCGAGATAATGGAAGGAGTATAAAAGAATATATATCTCCTAAAATATAATCCGGATTGGAAAGTTTCATTACAATATATCATCTCCATATAAAATTGCTTTGAAAATATACAAGGCTATTAAAAAAAATTACACAAAAATATGAGAAAATATTTCAGAATGAATACAATAACGAAAATACCTTAAAATATTGTATACGTTATATTATATTCTCGCTCAACAAGGCAACCAAAAAGATAATATACTCCGTAAAATATATAATAAAATATTTCCGAATGGATTGAACAAGGGAAATACCATAATAAAACAATACTTATTATTAACATGATACTTTGTAGTACTCCGTATATTACTAAGTATTATATAAGTTGTACTTTTGCACGGGAATTAAACTAGTCAATAAATAAATTGATTGAAGACGGCCATTTTTTTTTTGTGAAAAACCGATTACATTTTGGTTTCACGGGAATTGTAAGTCAACCTAAATCGTTAAACCTAAGACGATTTACAAAAAAACAATAATTAAAATATCATACATTAATACCCTCTTCACAATAATTCACTTCTCTTTTAGACACTATTCACAATAACTAAAAACGATGTTTAATATTCTCGACAATCTATAAGAGAAAAATATAGTCGTGTGAGATTTTGTTTGATTCGTTTTAATAAATAGATTAAGAATATCAAATTTTTATAATTTTTGTTAATGTAAAATAAAAACGAAACGTTGCTCGGTAAAACCTCAAATTGTAGGGTATAATACACGTTTTTAAGATCCCGGATAAAACAGGTCGATTGTTGTGTCCTTAGTTCATATAAAGCGTGCTCCCAGATTCTTAGTACCAACGAACGAAAATGAAATGAGAGTATCGGAGTACGATAAACTCACGTCGGTTAAAAATTGAAAATTCGTCTAAATTGGACCCTTGACAATTCTTAATGCCTTTTTTTGATTTGGGTCGATAAAGACATAGGGAAGGACTTTTGGGGGAAACCAAAAAAGAAAAGGGATGTAATTGAAAGGAAACCAAAGAACATAGGAGATGCCCAAACCTGAGTCAGCCCACTGGAAAGAGCCCAACACATTGATGAAGGCCCCTTTTGGTTATGATTCAAATCGACCGCAAACCTGTCTCACCTAGAGCTGGCAAATCGGACGTGCCGGCCCAATCGTGCTTCGTGTCTGTCCAGCCCGGCCCAGTCGTGCCTGACTTTGAGAACATGCGCCGAGGCACGGTTCCTAGCCCTGGCCCGGTCGTGCCCATCCAAATTATCAAGAATTTCCATTTTTTTGGGATTTAGAGTCGTGTCGGCCCAACAGTGCCTAGGCACGGACTTTTCTACAAATTGACGCCGCGGCCCGACTTGGAACCGGTCGTGCCGTGCCCGTACTTTTCGCCACGTCATCACCGTGTCGGGCCGGGTCGTGCTTCTTTTCGTGCCACTGAGATGGGCCCGACCCGGTTTGCCAGCTCTAGTCTCACCCAAGAGTCAAGAGCCTTAAATCTTGGCGAATGACCCACTACCGCACATGCTTTGCTATTTTAAAGCCAAAACCGACTCAGTTAGATTGATCCGTTTAAACTTTGAGTAATACATAGTGATAACTGATGATAAGACATATATATGGACTTACAAAGTATATATATTAATATATCAATATATATATATATATATATATATATATATATATATATATATATATATATATATATATATATATATATATATATATATATATATATATATATATATATATATAGAGAGTGAAGATCAAGTTAGTCCCTTTTTCTTTTTTGAGTCCATGAGTCCTATTCTTAGCCATTGATTTAAAGATGATGAATGGTTGAGATTGCATGTAGTAATTAAGGTAGTAGCTACCATATTTTGGAAATAATATGAGAAAATCTTCTCTCCTCCCTAAATTACTGCTAACTGATATCTTCTCTCTCATTTCATTCATTTTTTTCATTCAAACACCCGCCTAACACAAAAACCCTTAACCTTCATCATCTCTCATCTCATTCAATTTTTTCGCTCAACTCAAGCACACCCGAGCACTCAATCGCTCAACTCAACTCAATCGCTCACCTTTAACTCGAGCAAGGTTATATTGAAACAACTTTCTAACTTTAGCAAACATAATGAACAAGGTGCGATCGCGATTGTTGGAAAACGTAGACAAGTATGCGGACGCTAGACAAAAGATCATTGACGCTCCCAAGAGCAAGCCAACAACGGGCCGAAAAAAATAACGTGTTTACTCGTCATCTCTTTTCTAACTACGAATTAATGGTTTGTATTCTTTAGTTGCCTGTCTAATTACATTGGTATTTTGACTATCACCAATGCATTGAAGCTGTTAAACCCTGTTACATTGACTAGCTGTACCTATTACTCTAATTTACTGCTGGTGTTACTATGGGATTACTGAAGTTAACCCAATTTTCTTTGGTCTCACAATCTGTGTGTTACACCGAAGCACTGTAAATGTTACTTTAATGAACAATTTATGTTACTTTAAGTTATTAAAGGTGTTTGTACAATGATATTGCAATCAATTCCTCTGACGCATTATATATTGTTTTTTGAAGAACAAATGTTGGTACTTTGTCAATGAATGGAACCAATCCAAGTTATCCCCAGTTACTTTGGCAATGATTTTGTCTAAACAACGCTGTTGTCTTCAATTACTTCAATGCATTGTTTCTGTTACTGTAACAAACGAATAGTGTTACTCTGACACACATGAGATGTTACTCTAACCAAAAATACATGTATTAAATAAATATAATGTTAAATGCACCGTAACACAGCGCTATGTGTAAAAAAAAATTATACAAAATTAGTTTTTCGTGTAAACCAGAAAAAAAGAAAAAAATCTTATAATGACAAAAAAACAAGAGTATTCTCAAAACACTTGTTCATCCTCCTCGTCTTCCTCGGTGTCTTCTTCAGTTTCCTCTACTTCGATGTCTTCATCTACTTCATCCTCGTCATCCTCATCATTGGTTGGCTTAGTAGGCTGTTTAGACGGTCGTGTTGCGTACGGATTTTGACAGTTTCGTTTGGTTGGCTTAGTATACTTTCTCACATCAAATCCGCAAGCCAGCGCGTAGATTTTGTAAAATTCCACTGCCTCATCAATTGTTCCGAATACTTGCTCCATGTACGGAGTGAAAACCTCACCCACATCTCTACACCATTCCTGTGCATTCGGTTCTTTGTCAATGCTTCGTGCAAGAAATTAAAAAATGCCACGCCCATGGACATAAGTGTTACTTCAACTCATAAGTTGTGTTACTTTAACCCTTAAAGGATGTTACTCCAACGTCAGCGCCAAAAACCCTTTTCAGTGTTACGTGTTTGTGTTACTCTAATTAGAATTAGATATTACTGTAATTCATAACTTGTGTTACTTCAACGCCATGACTGCTTCAACATAAAGCAAACAATAATATCAGTGAAACAATAATATCAATGAACCATTGTTATTAATCCATGATTGATCAAATGAATCAAATTCTACCTTTTCCACTGTTGTCATGTGCGTTCGCATCTTTGGCAAAACCACCTGCACAAAATCAAACAGCGTTACACCCATACAAATAATGTGTTACTATAATTCCTAAGTGGTGTTACTCTAACGTGTACAATACGTTACTCTAACATCATCATCAAAACCCTTTTTCTGAACGTTCATTTGTGTTACTGTAATTGCAAGTAAGTGTTACTTTAATGCAGAAGACATGTTACTTCAACGACGTTTATGCGTTAATTGAAATCAAAACAATAGTATCAATGAATATCATGGAAAATCAGAATAAAAAGCATAAAGCCCTGTAATCTATAAAGATCGAGAGAGCAAATAACCATTGATACGAAACTATGATATCAAAACGCAAATTGATACGAAACTGTGATACGAAATAACAATGAAAGCACTATAAACATGAAAATCGACGTAAAAAAAACGCAATTTGACGTGATAAACCATTGATATTAAAACGCACATTGAAAGCAATATGACCATCGAAATCCATGAATAAAAATTGAATCAAAACGTGAATGAAATACTGAAACTCACCATTGTTATACTCGATCAGTTGCTTATCAACCGTTGAAGACGATGACACGGTCATTGAATCCATTGTAACAGAATTCCGAGTACAAAATCGATGACTGAACGTGAATGAAGAAAGGGTTTTTTTTGTGTGTTTGAATGAACGTGATATGATGAATGAATGTGATAGGGAGTTATTGTTTCCTAAATTCATGGGAGCTATTTTAGGAACGTAAATCTTCTTCTTCTTCTTCTTTTTTTTTTTTTTTTTTTTTTTTAATGGATGCATCTTGTCCATCCATCCTCATCCCATCCAATGGATGAGATGAGGATTTAAGGACTCACAAAGAGTAAAGGACTCATAAGAGTCTCTCTCTCTCTCTCTCTCTCTCTCTCTCTCTCTCTCTCTCTCTCTCTCTCTCTCTCTCTCTCTCTCTCTCTCTCTCTCTCTCTCTCTCTCTCTCTCTCTCTCTCTCTCTCTCTCTCTCTCTCTCTCTCTATATATATATATATATATATATATATATATATATATATATATATATATATATATATATATATATATATATATATATACATATATACATATATACATATATACATACACACACAGGTGGATTCGAGTTAATTTCGTCATGAGTGCTGATTTAGGGGGATACGATCCACCTAAGAAATTCCCTTTTCCTCATTTTAATTTTTTCAACTTAATTGATAAAGGGAATTTTAAACCTGAATACACGGAGCACTCTCATAAGCCGTCGATTAAGCTGAGACGGTTTGATTTTCTAAATTTTAATGCTTCCGTGACTATATGGTGCTACTTATGCTCGTATTTGGCACATGCCCAAATATTTGATTTACTCCTACGAGCTCTAAGTTGTTTTGATTCCAACAGGGAGCAGATTAGGATATCCTACAACGGGTGAAGTGGTCGTGCGGGACCTATCTGAAACCAGCGCTAGTCGGGAGGCAACCCGACATCATTTGTATATATTTCCCCCGCTCTTCAGCTGGTTTGGGGGAACTACCTTTGTATATACGGTACTTTCTTTCCTTTTTATTTCTGTTTTTACCGCTTTCTTAGATTTTTTCTTCCCCTTAGGTCGAGTTGTCCTTAGGATTGGCCGTGGAAGTTTACTGTCTTATACGATGTAGAGTCACATTGAGGACACTGTGACATTTAGGTTTGGGGGAGAGTTTGTGTGTTTTTGTGTGTTGTGTGCTTTCAAAAATTTTAAAAAATCAGAAAAATCCAAAAAGATTTTAATTTTTTGTGTGTTTTTGTGTGTTGTGTCTGATGTAGAAGCATGCAAAATGGCGATGATGATAATGCTCTTAACATGATTTCTCCTAACTTTCAGCTTACGTCGTGCCTGAAAACGTGTTTTGTCTTGAATTTTGATTAAATTGATATAATATGCCTATTTGAACTTTTAATCGCCAAATGAGTAAATTTGACCACTTGTCGGCAAACCACATAAATTCTGAGGATTTAGAGTTTCCTAGGCCAGTAACATCCATAACTGGTCTCATTATTATTTAGGAATTGAGTGGTTTTCTCCTTGTGGAATGTGTAACATCAATTTGCATAAATATGACGTCCGTCTCTTGATATTGAATACGTGTTTGGTTCGAGGAGGAGGTACATGAGGAAAGGCAATTCTGTTTTTGATGAGCTCCACAGCCAAAAATGACCCATTTTTACTACCTTGTAGATTTAGGTCATTTTCCTTTGTTTAGTCCATTTCAGCTGTTGTAAGCCTATTTTCATTGCCTACATTAATTAGCCACAACCCAGAATAGCCTACCCTGTCGGGACAGTCGCAGTGAACTTAATTGGAATTATTCACTATTTGGTCATGTACTTAGTGTGTAATATTGTTGTGCGACTTTGTATTCGCCTTCCCCCTATTCAAAACTTGAAAAAAATAGAAGCATTGAAAAGAAAATAAAATGAATTGAAAAAGAAAAGGGAAAAAAAAAGATGAAATATATGCTTCTTGTAATATTTCGGGGAATGGTCGAAAAGATTGAAACTAGAGATCAATTGTGAGGATGAACAAAATTCCTCTTACACCTAATCTTGAATTTGTATCTCTAGTTGGTGGTTCGACGTTATATATTCGGGATTTTTTTTATGGATAGTTTTTATTGTGTAGCTGCGACTGGGCCCGATTTTAGCTCCACATTCCCATACGTGCTTAGGCACAATCCATTTTCTTCCCTTAACTATTTAGCCACCCTTTGTAAGTCCTTGGCATGTACTATGGTCCTGATTGGTGGAACACGTATTTGATTGGGGAGATTGATTTCATATTCGATTGCATGCATATTTCATAAGTCGAGTGAGTGTTCTTATTCTTTCTTATCTTCACATTTATATACTCACCCGTCCTTATGAGTGTTGAGCGATAACCGCGAGGAAGTCCGACAATGATGGTCTCGCAAGGTTGAAATTTTGGCAGTCAATTGTTCGAGGATGGCATGATTATTGATTTAGTTTTATTCTCTGACATCCCGTGTTTTCTAGCCGGTTTAAGATGATTTTTAGGAGCATGATTGTACGTTTGCTTTGAGTCGTGCTTCGCATCACTTGTCCTCTCTTGTATTATATGTTTGGTTTGCTTGAGGACAAGCAAAGAGTCGGTTTGAGGGAGTTTGATCAACACATTTTATATCTATTTATTTCGTCCCCCGATCGTTGATTTATCACGTTTTCTTCTCCTGATTATGCCTTAACTGTCAATATTTTCTAGAAAGTCGATACTGCCGTATCTCGGGTTATTTTGCAGGATATGTGTGCTTTTGGACGCATTTACGTCTTGACGAACTAAAAAGATTAAGCCGAGGACGAGAACGGGAATCGAGAAGGAACAAAGAAGGAAACAAATGCAAATTGAGAAGAAAGAATGATCGCCTACCCAAGGGTCAACTTCAAACGTCCATATCTTGAGTTATACAACTCCAATCAGGATGGTTCTGGTGGCGTTGGAAAGCTCTTTCTCTTAGCTTTCCAACGATATATCGCACGTCCGATTTGAACAAGTAACGAAGAAATGATAGCCGTTTGAAGTCGAGTGCGCGATGCTGTGACCTACAGCGCTACTCGATCGAGTGCCTTTACTGCACTCGATCGAGTGCCACTCCGTGAAGCTTCTGCCCATATTTTAAGGGGTCACTCGATAGAGTGCCATCAAGCACTCGATCGAGTCCACCCAGTTTGCATCACGCGTCATTCTTATTTCAACTTAGAGTTTTGGGCCTGTTTTTGAGTCCAACTGATACTCTATATATATCACAATTAGGACTTTTGATACTCTATATATATCAGTTGTCTGACTCTTGTTTGGGACTTTTATCTTTTCTTTTACCTTCTTCTACACACTTTTCATTATTTTAGTTTTCTTAGTCTAGTTTACTTTGTCAGATACATTGAACCTAGTTCCCCGTCTCAGATCTTGAATTCTCCGGAATTATTATTCTTAATTTCAATTCCAATTTAGTTTTCTACTTTAATTTTTGTCTCAATTTATTATTCGTATTGTTTTATTGTTTTCTAGCGTAGAATTATTATTGCTTTCCGTAGATTAATTCATATCGTTCTCGTTATGTTTAATTGCGATTCGTATTTTGTTAGTTTATTTAATTCTAGTATGCATAGCTAAATTCCATCTAGGGTTTAAGGGGATCGATGCGTATTATTAGGGTTATAGTCAATTGACCTGTTTCTAATCGTATGAACTATCGTCTGAATATCGTTTTAATTCTGATTAATTGTTTGATGCATAATTCAATTAATTAGTATCACAATTAGGACTTTTCGCCGACCGCGTTAAGGACTAATTAGGCCACGATATTTTGGGTAGACTGACTTAATGCTAGCGACCGCAGGTTAAGTTTAGATCTAAAGGTTGTAGTGTACCGACCGGACCTGCATCTTAGGTAGTTCGATTATTGACCTGTTAGTTGACTCCCTGACCCGAGTAATATTCATTGTGAACCTGAGACCCTAGACTTCCTCCCTTTTGATTTATTTATCAGTAACTAGTTATTAGCCTACCAAAACCAACTCAGACCGTGACCCATAACCTACAGTCTAATTCTTAGGAGTAGACGACTAAATCCTGTCTCCTTGTGGTTCGACCCCTGACTTCACTATCTACATTAGTTGGTGACCATAGGGTATCTTTGATTAGGGATACGACTAACCCCTATCAAAACCCGAGTTCTTATTGAACTCCCACGTAAATCTCATGTATGCAACTCATGCATTTACTTAGACCTACACCTAATGCCACTAACCTAAGCTAGCCTAGTCTACCCTACCCTTACCTCTCTTCTTTCCCTCCCATGTTAAACCCCTACTTCCTACTCCTTACACTATATATACCCACACTACACACACATATTACACATACTACTACATACGCACCATTACTATATACTCCGTATGTTATTACTACTACATGCTCTCGGTACTATAATATGTAATACTACTTCTACTTATTGTACTACTTACTCCGTATTACATACTATATTTACTCTCTTGTCCTTCTTTATAATTGGAGCACCGGGAATGAGGAGCTGTCCAGTATTTGGCGGAATCATTCTTCGGGAATCATATTTGGGTCAAATCATTTCGACCCGAAAATTTCTTTAAAAGGAGGAAAAAGATGACTTTTCTTACGTAGACGATTTTATTGACCCGACGATCCTTAATTCTTAATAACGTTAATAAATACTCCGTAATAGCTAGTAAAGTAACCAAACTTTTCTTCTAACAACATTTCTTATATATAAGTATATTATGTTAGTAATTTAATAAATTACTTATTTAAATATTTAGGTTTGTTTGTATGACTAAATTACTTATGTATATAAAAAAAAATGTTAGGTGATATTTTATTCGTGTTATATATTTATGACTAAATTCAATTCGACTTAATTATCACTTGTTTAATTTATTTATCACTTGTACATTTCTATCTATATGAGAAATTGAGAAAATGAATAAAAGAACTTAAATTAATAAAATTTACTTATATCATTTTTTTTTGATTTGTTTCTATTTGCTATGTATGTTTATATAATTGTAATTTTAGTTGTATTTAATTTTCTTTAGTACATTTACAATTGTTTATAGATTATAATAATAGTGTAAATTAGTAACTTGAAAAATGTTTTATTTTAATAAAATTTTATTTATTAATTTTATATAGATAAAGATTTATAAATTTTATTTTTCTAAAATAAATGGATTTATTTTATTCCGAAATTTTTACATGACATTTATAAATATTTAAAAAATGATTTTACGTCAAATTTTGTAAATCGATTAAAAATGACTTAAATTGCTTATTTAAATATTTAGGCTTGTTTGTATGACTAAATTACTTATGTATATATAAAAATATTACGTGATATTTTATTATGACTAAATTTAACTTGACTAAACTATCACTTGTTTAATTTATCTATTTATCACCTTTACATTTCTGTTTATATGAAATATGATAAAATGAATAAAAGAACTTAAAATGATAAAATTTACTTATATCATTTTCATTGTATTTTATATGTATGTGTAATTCTATTTGTTATGTATGTTTATTCTATTTCCTATATATTTTGTATGTGTTTTATATGATTGTAATTTTGGTCATATTTAATTTTCTTTAATACTTTTACATTTGTTTATATATTATAAAAATAGAGTATTAGTAACTTGCAAAATGTTTTGTTTTAATAAAACTTCACTTATTATTTTTATATAGGTAAAAATTTATAAATTTCGTTTTCTAAATAAATGGATTTATTTTATCTCGAATCTTTTACACGACATTTATAAATATTTAAAAACATGATTTTACGTCAAATTTTGTAAATCAATTAAGTACGACTTCATTTATATTTTTCATAAACTTTTATATTTTTCAGAAACAATAAATTTTAAAATAATATTTTATTATTATTATACCTTAAATTTTATTTTTATATAAAACTTCATTTTAAAGAATTTATTATTTTAAAAAAATATTATACGATACGATATTTGGGATATAATGTTTCAGGTGACACTTGAGGATTAAAGTGTAACGTTGTCACACTGAAAGTAAGTATTTGAGGATTTGACTGTTTCAAATGAGTCCGACCAATTATTGAAGGTCACCAAATAAAGTACTACTTGTTCACGGGCGACTTTTATATAAGGTTTACGATGCGAGTCTGGGAAGAATAGCTTGTTTTGGATCCTACCATGCGTGGTGTTTCGACTGCACTTGTAATGAAAAGCAGACTCGGAGGCTGCGGTCCGAGAGTCGACCTAGTGTTTAAGGTAGTCGTCCTACGGCAGTGAGTTCTGCGGTTCAAGAGTCTGCGTAGGGTATGTGGCGCACATATAGACAAGTACTTGATCAGTATTACCACCTAGGTAGCGAGGGCAGAACAGGATTCTGAAAACTGCGGGTTCCCTCTTGGTGATGCATAGAATGTAATCATCAGCTTTCATTTCAGCCCAGAGCCCCGTTTGAATAAACGTATAATATAATAGAAGTTCGGGCCCAATTGAGCCTTATGGGTGAGATGTAAACCTCATAAGATCGGTTCGGTCTACGAGTCAGGTAACACGGTTACTTCTATTGGTGAGATGCAAGCCAATATGGAGTAGCGGTGATACTAGGAGCCACGACTCGTGTGTTTATTCTTTGTTTACGTGAAAAATGATTTTAAAAATCAAATGGCTGCCAATGTCCCATCTTTTAAATTTTACCGTTTTCATCACCTCACATGTTGGTTAATTGAAGTAAAGGAAACTATCTGTTACGTGATATCCTTTAATATTTTTATAAGCATATTATTTGTTATTCACATGATTGTCTTATGTGTTCGAGGTGATGTTAGATGAACGGCTTGGTTGCTGTCCCGCTCAGCGTCCACTGTTTAATTTTTTTTGTTGCAGGTCTAAGACGTGGGGAATCGAGCGAGAGAGATTTAATAATATGTTTGTATAAAATACAATCTATATTTTGTACTAAGTGAATCAAGACTATGTAATTAATAGTCGTTTATTGTAAGGATCTGTAGCGATCCGGATTTATTTACACTCTGATATAATTTTAATTAAATGACTTAGATAACTTTCCGCATTATCTATTATTTTAAGTCATCGAAAATCCGGGTTGTTACAAAGGGGTAGTGGAGAGAGAAGGAAAATAAAAAATGAAGAGAGAGAAAGAAGGATGAGGGATGGTTTTGTTTGTTTCCGAGATCTAATCTGAGTCATTGATCAAGTATTAGATTAAGGGTCCAGATTGTTAGGGTGTTTACACCAAATTGGTGTGTTTACACCAGATCCTAATTCTATATATATATATATATATATATATATATATATATATATGGAGTCAAGATCGGGTGAGAACCTATCTCTCAATAAGAACTATGAGAACCATTTAGAACTGCCGCCATATCTCCCCTGCCATATATTTTGTTTCTTCTTCCCCGCCGCCACGACTGCCGCATGGCCCTCACTTCCTCCACCCACCTCCCCACCCCCATCCTCCACCCCCTCCACCGCCTCCACCCCACCCCCATGTAAACCCACCTCCACCCCCGCCCCCATCCCCAGTTAAATGAATCATTTTAACGATTTATCGTTAAAATGCTCCGTTTCAGTTAAATGAATCATTTTTTCAGCAATTTTGAAAATATTGAAATCTGAAACTTTATGATTTAAATCATCCCTTGTAATATTCTAAATTTGTTTGATTATTTAATGAAATAAAAGACGTTAAAAGATTTATTTTGCCATTTGCCGTAAAATCCTATTTACACTTGTTTTGTCGAAACTATTAATAATTAGAGAATTCTAGTTTTATAAATTTTGGAAACATCCTAATTAGTAGTATTAAAATGTTTAATACATTTTTAATCGTTTTATGAACACTTGTATGATATTTCAATAATTTCATAAACCCAATTTTCTCGTTTTAGAAATTAATATCGTTAAGGCCGAAAGTATTTTTTATAAATCTATATTCTTTATTAAAAATATTTTATTAGTATGAACTAATATTTTTGATAATTTGATATAATGCTATTTTTTTTAAGTTTCTAAATATTGAATTTTCTTAAAATAAAAAGTTTCCCCTTTTAGAATATAATGATTATTCCTATTATCTCCATATTATTTAGAATGATTATCTCTTTGAATATCGATAATGACTTTGTTTTGGAGTTATGGAATAAGGACAAGTGTGAGATTTAGAATAATATATCTTAGGGTTTACGTTTTTGCCATCAACTATAAGACTGGTATGTCTTTATGGAGCACACTGGTTGTTGAACCGAGCAGGTGTTCGGGAGTGTGCGTATATTTTCTTAAGCTCGTGCCTCGCAGTAAGATGTCGTCGGGTTGAACTGAACACTGATTCTATCCATAATGTCATTTTGAATAATTTTATTATTATCAATATATTTTGGTTTGCAGGTTGGCAAATATTTGAAATTTTCTTCTGAAAACTTGTTCTGATTTTATTGTTCCAATATTTTAAGTTTTCACTAAAAGCTTATTTTTATTATGACGTTTCAATGTTTTTTCGTTTTTACTATTTTCATATAATAGTAATTACAGTTTTTAAAATCTTGTAATATGGCTGGGAGAACGTCGTCGTTGTTCTTCACTTATTGTGGCTGTCGTGTTTTTAACATAGCAGGTATATGTGTTTCCCTTCGGGTGGGCTAGCTAGTAGTTACGGATTCTGCTTCGCTGATCTATAAATTTTGTACTATGGATTGGTAAACCTTTTATGGATTGTCTTTTTATTTTAGCCATTTTTATTTAATGGCTAATGTATTGACTTACTTTTTATTTTTATTTTTTTAATTTAATCAAGGCATATAGTTACCATTTTAATCCCACATCTACATTGTTTCCGTCACTGTATTGCGTTAAAATTTCTAGGGGATTGCAATACATGTTTCGACATGAAACTCAAAGTTCACAAATGCCGCCTTTGTTGTTTCTCCGAGACATGAATAGAGGATATGATGATTAATTTGACCTCCATTTGGACCGAGGGATTTTGGAGCGCAATGTTTTGCAAGGGGTGCGAAGACTTATGTAATCAAAGAAATGCGAGGACTCTGTTATTGATATTAGCATGTCTGAAGGAAGTTGACAAATTGATGACGATGATGACGAGGGCATCTCTATTTTCATATCTCTTAACTTTTCGTCAGTATCCTTTCATTTTTCGGTGATAAGCGGCACGTCCATCTCAATCTTAGTTAACATTGGACGATTGTTGGTGGCGAACTCCAGGGCACATAGCCCGCTTTCAAACTTAGCCGACCCAGACTCGATTCTATTCTTGCCATTAGGGGTGTTCATAAAGTGGTCTGGATCGACAAATCGGATCGAACCGGACCTGGACAGATACCGGTGCGGACTTCCGGTCGCCAAATGCTTGGTGACCGGTCCGCGGTCCAGTCCGGTCCACACTTTAAAAAATAAATAAATCAAATTTAGTGTATTTCTATGCTTCGGCCTTAAGAGGGTCTGGTGGGTTTGGATTTTTGAAGTTGCCGGTCCACGGATCAATCCAGTCTGATCCGGTAATAATCAATATATATATATATATATATATATATATATATAGGTAGGTTCTAATGAGTCCCTATATAAGTGTTGAGTCCCTAAGTCCTCATCCCATCCAACGGATGGGATGAGGATGGATGGACAAGATGCATCCTAATATTTTGTATTAAAAAAAAAAGAAAAAAAAAAGGAAGATTTACTATCCTAAAATAACTCCCATGATTTTAGGAAACAATAACTCCCATAATCACAATCATTTCTCATTCATTCATTCATTCATTCACGTTACAGGTTCATTATCAAAACCTTAAAAAAAAAAAAAAAAAAAAAAAAAAAAAAAAAAAACGCTCCCATCGATCATCACGTTCATTCATTCATTCAATTAAATCTGTGCTCGAAATTCCGTTACTATGAATTCAATGATCGCGACATCTTCATTAACTGTTGATAAACAATTCATCGAGTATAACAATGGTGAGTTTCGATATTGCTTTCATGTTTTGCGTCAATTTTTATTCATTATTTTGATTAATTTGCGTCAATTTGTGTTCATGGTTTGCGTCAATTTTCATGTTGATATTGTTTTTATGGTCGTGTTATTCATCATAGATTCATATGCAAATCGTAGAACACACAAACGGTGAGTATATATGTTTTGTAATTTATACTGGAATCGCCATGAAAGTCAATAAGATGCTACTCAATTATTAGTTTTTACGTTTACAATATATTGAGTTATTGTAGTTCATATACTGCGTTACTTTAGTGTAAAGCATCTGTTACTTTAATGTCTACCATCTGTTACTTTATATGTCGTGTTACTTTAATACACTTCAGTTGTTACTTTAGTGTTTTTCATCTGTTATTGTAGTGCATTGCAGTGTTCTAAGAATTTTGAAAACTGCCATATTAAAAAAAAAAAAAAAATTGTTTCCTATAATAATGGGACGTGATTGCCACCAAAATAGGAAACAATATCTCCTAAAATAACTCCCATGATTTTAGAAAACAATAACTCCCATAATCACAATCATTCCTCATTCATTCATTCATTCACGTTACAGGTTCATTATCAAAACCTTAAAAAAAAACGCTCCCATCAATCATCACGTTCATTCATTCATTCAATCAAATATGTGCTCGAAATTTCGTTACTATGAATTCAATGATCGCGACATCTTCATTAACTGTTGATAAACAATTCATCGAGTATAACAATGGTGAGTTTCGATATTGCTTTCATGTTTTGCGTCAATTTTTATTCATTATTTTGATTAATTTGCGTCAATTTGTGTTCATGGTTTGCGTCAATTTTCATGTTGATATTGTTTTCATGGTGTTATTCATCATAGATTCATATGCAAATCGTAGAACACACAAACGGTGAGTATATATGTTTTGTAATTTATACTGAAATCGCCATGAAAGTCATTAAGATGCTACTCAATTATTAGTTTTTACGTTTACAATATATTGAGTTATTGTAGTTCATATACTGCGTTACTTTAGTGTAAAGCATCTGTTACTTTAATGTCTACCATCTGTTACTTTATATGTCGTGTTACTTTAATACACTCCAGTTGTTACTTTAGTGTTTTTCATCTGTTATTGTAGTGCATTGTAGTGTCCTAAGAATTTTGGAAACTGTCATATTAAAAAAAATAATAAAAAAAAGATATTGTTTCCTATAATAATGGGACGTGATTGCCACCAAAATAGGAAACAACATCAAAGAGTAACGCCATATAAAAAAAGGAAAAAAAAATACTACTTCCTATAATTATGGGACGTGATGACTTCAAAATAGGAAACAATATCAAATAGTAATATACTGCGTCATACTCTCATTTTTATCATTATATGAATTTTTTGCACTAACTTACATCTGGTGTTATTTTAATGAACATTATCTGTTAATTTAATTCATACTATCTGTTACTTTAATGTCTGACCTCTGTTACTTTATATCTGGTGTATAAGCATACTCTGTTAACTTAATTCAATGTTACTTCAATGCACTTCATCTGTTACTTTAACTCTTGTTATCTGTTACTTTAATCCACATGAATGATGTAGGGATGTGGGTGAGAGTTTCCTCCATTGTGCGGTGGTGAGATTAAATCAAAGCTTCTGAGATGATGATGAAAAAGATGAAAAAGAAGAAAGACGGAGAGAACGAGAAGGATGAAGAAGAAACAGAATTATAAGTAGGACATTATGAGTAACAAGTGTGAAACATTGGAATTGTAATGGAGTTGATTTAGTTGGAATCTTGTACCACTTTTTGTTTTGGAGTATCTTAATAAAAACAAACATTGTTCTTTTTGTTAATTGAAACTCCTGTTTTTGCAAGAGACTACTATGCAACGTAACTGATTTTATGAGTTAAAGTAACACAGTTCATGAATTAAAGTAACACATTGTATGAGTTAGAGTAACAGTTTTTGCAAGAGACTATGCAACGTAACAGATTTTATGAGTTAAAGTAACACAGTTCATGAATTAGAGTAACACATTGTATGAGTTAGAGTAATAGTTTTTGCAGGAGAATATATTAAACAACGTAACAGATTTTATGAGTTAAAGTAACGCAGTTCATGAATTAAAGTAACACGTTATATGAGTTAAAGTAACATAGTTTATGGATTATGGCAGTAACATAGTAACATACGTACAATGGCAGTAGGAAAATAATGATTTTTTGGTGAAAATGAAAAAAACTTAATTTTGAAAAAACTTGTTGTATGAGAGAAAAAACATTTAAAAAGATTGATAAAAGAGATAAAAGATCTTTATTGAGATAATTAAGGAGGAGAGAGAAATGATATATTTACCAAATTTGTTAGTTATTTCCTTAATTATGAGATTAAATCTTGTCCATTAATATAACCTTGAATCAAGGGCTAAGATGGGGACTCACGGACTCAACATATATAAGTGGACTCACCTGATCCCACCTCTATATATATATATATATATATATATATATATATATATATATATATATATATATATATATATATATATATATATATATATATATATATATATATATATATATATATATATATATATATATATATATATATATTAGGCTTTTTTCGAGCGATCTCATTGGTCCGTTCAATCAAACCTCAAATTAGGAAAGTATCATAAATAATAAAAAAAAATAAACTAGAGAATCTTTTAATTATTATAATATATGTTTAATCTATTATATTATGTGATGTTTTACAAGTTTTAGGTTAAAATCTTTAGAGTTCATTTTTTTTTAAATTATTGTAAAAAAAATTATAAAAATGAAATAATGAGATTCGTGGTAGAAAATGCTTTCATTAGAGTATAAATTTCATATTATTTGTTTCATATTATTTGCTCGAAAAAGTGTTGAATTTATTACATATAAAAACATGAAAAATGTTAAAAAAGTATACCACATCGACAAATTATGACGGGTGAATGAAATTTCATATTATAAATAGGAGCAATCATTCGTTCTTAGACCTCACAAAAGTCTTGAGTCTTAAAAAAACTCTTAAGACTATAAAATCTTTTCAGTATTTAAAAAATTCTTAAGATTATAAACTTTTGAGTAATCCAACATCGACAAATTATAACAAGGTAATTCAATTCTATATTGTAAATAATAATAATAATAATAATAATAATAATAATAATAATAATAATAATAAAACTTATGAATAAACTTATAATAGTGGAGTAAATAATAATTATTCAATTCATTATTAGATTATATATCAAAAAAAAAACTTACGAATCTTACAAAATTCTAAATACTATAAACTTTTAAAAAAAAAATTATCCCACATCTACAAATTATAATAAAGTGATGAATTTCTATTATAATATATAAATATAAGCGTAATCTTACCTCAATTCTTTAGAGTCTTTAAAAAAAACTCTTAAGATTATAGACTTTTAAGTAAAATTATCCCACATCGTCAATGGATTTTATTGTATAAATAAAATTAATCATTCATTCTTAGTTATATATCAACCAAAAATATTCTTGGTCTTAAAAACTGTTAAGACTATAAAGTTAAATAAAATTATTCCACATCAAAAAATTATAATAAGGTAATGAAATTCTATTATATAAATAAGAGCAATCATTTGTCATTGCTTATATATAAGACTATAAACATTAAAATTATATCCCACATCGACAAATTATAATTATAATAAGACAATGAAATTCTATATTAACATTCGTTATTAATTAGATATTAAAAAAAAAACTTTTGAGTCTTACAAAACTCTTAAGACCATAAACTTTTAAATAAAATTATCCCACATCGACAAACAATAAAAAGATAATGAACTATAAAAAGAATAATGTTTGATTCCTAAAAACTCTTAAAACTATAAACTTTTAAGTTAATTATCCCACATCGATAAATAATTATAATAAGATGATAAATTTCTATTATATAAATAAGAGTAGTCACATAAACTTACGTAAAGTTATCCTACATCGACATAAGGTAATGAAATTTTATATTATAAATAAGAGTAATCATTCATCCTTGGATATAAACCAAAAAAATTGAGTCTTCAAACACTCTTAAGACTATCATATTGAAAAATTATAATAAGGTAATGAAATTTTTAATTATAAATAGAAGTAATCATTCGTCCTTAAATATAAAACCAAAATTTTTTGAGTCTTGATAAGAGCTTCAAGTCTATAAAATAATCTAAAATTATAAACGTTTAAGTTAATTATCTAAAGTTATCCCACATCGACATAAGGTAATGAAATTTTATATTATAAATAAGAATAATCATTCGACCTTGGATATAAACCAAAAACATTTTGAGTCTTCAAACACTCTTAAGACTATATATCATATTGAAAAATTATAATAAGGTAATGAAATTTTTAATTATAAATAGAAGTAATCATTCCTCCTTAAATATAAAACCAATTTTTTTTGAGTCTTGATAAGAGCTTCAAGTCTATAAAATAATCTAAAATTATAAATGAGATAATTAGATTCGTGGTAGAAGATGTTTTCATTGGAAAATAAATTTCATATTCATATTATTTGCTCGAAAAAATGATGAATCTATTACATACTCTATAAAAATAATGTACGATGAAATTTTATATTATAAATAAGAATAATCATTCGTTCTAAGATATCCCACATCAAAAAATTATAATATTGTGCTGGAATTCTATTATATAAATAAGAGTAATCATTATTCTACGGATTTAACGATTATCCAATATAATTAAGTTAGTTAACCCAAAATTTTTAATAAGACTACAAATAAAGTTAAATTAAAGTTATCCCATATAAAAAAATCTATAATGAGGTCATAGAATTCTACGTTCCTAAGACTAAGACTATATAGTTAAAGTATAATTATTCCACATCAAAAAATTAAGATGGGATGATAGAATTTTATACTCCGTATATTTCAAATAAGAGCAATCATTTGTCTATAAATAAAAGTTCTTAATTAGATTATCCCACATCAAAAAATTATAATAAGTAATTTTTTATTATTATATAAATAAGAGTAATCATTTATTCAAAATATATAATAAGATGAATCAAATTCGATTATATAAATAAAGAGTAATTGTCTGTTCTTTTAACATAGATATAAAAACAAACTCTTTTAAGTCTTAAAAATAACTCTTAAAAATATAAAATTAATTAAGTAAATTATACCACATTGAAAAAATTATGATGAGGTGATGAAATTCTATATCATAAATGAGTAAACTTTCGGTTTTAAATATCAACCAACGATCTTTTAACTCTTAAATTTTTTTAAAAAGGACTACAAATCTAAAATTATACCACATCAAAAAAAAATTAAAATAAGATGATAACTCTATATTATAAATAAGAGTTGACGGGGGTCGGCACCACAGGTATGGTCGACAGCCGGCGAAGTTATGACCGAGTCGTCACCCCTCCAGCCAGGGCCCACCGGCTCTCTCCAGCCGGAGGGGGGCCATCGGTCTAGCTTGCGGTCCGGCGGCCGACCTTCATATCTCGAGTCCTATAAATACGCCCAAGACATCCGTATAGCAGGGGGGAAAAAACACATCATTCACCAACATGTCATTCACACAAGATATCTCTCTAGAAAGTTAAGTAATATCCTCCATAATCTTACCTCTACCCTCCAATCCACATCACTGACTTGAGCGTCGGAGAGGCAACCTCGGAACCCCTCCGAGGCCCTTGTTTGCTCCCTGTGCAGGTCCGGCACTCTGGGCTTCATATATCGGGAGAGGAGGATCGCCGGCCATACCCGGCGGGAGGTATATGCTTGTTTGATACCCAAACAAGAGTAATCGTGCGTTTTTATGGGTCTTAAAAGTAGATCTTAAGACTATAAACCTTGAATAAATTATGATGAGGCGATGGAATCTTATATTATAAATAAGACTAATCTTTCGTTCTTATCAATCAAAAAATTAATTCATTCTTAGATATCAATCAAAAAAACTTTTGAGTTTTAAAAAATCTCTTAATTAGACCGTAAAATTATTTCCACATCGAAAAATTATAATAAGGTGATGAAATTTTTTATTATAATGTGAATAAGAGCACGTGTACTTTTGAGTTTTAAATTGAGCTAATAAGACTATAAACATAGTTGAAATTATGTTTGATTCTAATGTCATTTGACCATCTTATTTATTATTTAACGAAGTACATCATCAATATAATTAAGCCAACTAACCCGTGCAGTGCACGGGCTTTAATCTAGTTTATCTTAATACGAGTAAAATAGTACCCCGTAATAATTATGTTTGATTAGTAACTACACTTTTTTACCAACTAAAAATTAATTAGGCTTGCTTAGGCACTAGTTTTGCACCAGCTCTTCAACAAATGCAAGATTAAGAGGTCAACCGTTATTACTAGTGCAAACGAGTTGATCTAATCTCGAGAGCTCGGGATTGAATCATATGAAAGTACTTTTGAGCTTAATTTGAAACTCGTTTAGCTCGAAAAATTGAAACCCGTCTAGCTCGAAAATTTGAAACTCGAACTCGGTTCGAGCTTGTCCACAGCGTGCTCTTCATTCTTCAGTCAAAATGTACCTAGTTTACGCTTCTCATTAGATTTTTTAGAAGGCTGGGAATGAGAGTAAGTGAGAGGCAGTTAGACCCAAACCGGTCCAAACAATTCACCAGTCGAACCGACGACACCGTCTTCGAATCACCCGGCGGTCACGGCACCATCCGCGCCACCACCGTCTACCTTCTCCGACGACCGCCAGAGAATCGCGAATGGATTTTCGCCGTCATTGAAGGCGGCGCGAAGCTTCAATTCCGCCATCCTCTCACCTTGAAACTTCGCTGTGTAAGTCTCCCTACACTCTTCGATTACTCCACTCTTGCCGTCTCCCACCATACTTCCTCCTCCTCCTTCGACAAACTCCTCGTCGTCCCAAACCCTAATTTGTGAAAATATTACGATATTATTGTGATATCGTAATTATGGTAACCTCGTGTATATCGTAATATTGTAAATATTTTGTTCCTTAGGATCTTTACGTTCCCACCTATAGCATAATATTTTGTATCGTGTATATAAGGTCATGTGTACTGAATGTTCAGAATGAATAAACTGATTAATATCTTTCCCATAATTTTTCATGGTATCAGAGCAGGATTAAAAAAAAAAAAAAAAAAAAAAAAAAAAAATCACCATGTCGGGAGGAGCAGAAAAGAAGGCAATGACCATATCCTCATCTTCACCGTTGTATTTGCACGCATCAGACAACCCGAATATCATGATTACGCAAACCGTGTTCGACGGAGAAAATTATGATACTTGGGCAGACGCGGTAAAAATGGGACTCGACTCAAAGAACAAATTGGCGTTCATTGATGGGACGATCAAGGAACCAGTGACGGGAGAGAAGGAAGAAAGCATTGAACACGTTGCTTGGAGGCAATGTAATGCAATGATTAAAACTTGGTTGAGGAACGTAATAAACTCGAAATTGCACCCGAGTATTACGTTTTCAGCCAGTGTGAAGGAAATATGGGAAGAATTACAAGAACGATATGCATCGGGGAATGCACCCCGAGTGCATCAACTCAAATCGGAGTTGAGTGAATTGAAACAGGGGAAGCTATCGGTCGTGGAGTACTACACCAAATTGAAAACGATTTGGGATGAATTGGCAGGCTATAGTCGGGTCTCCAAGTGTACTTGCGGAGCAGCGGCCGAGTTTCAAAAAGAAAAAGAAGAAGAGAAGGTGCATCAATTTCTTATGGGTTTGAATGACAAACTCTATGGGACGCTTAGATCCAATATACTCATGGAGGATACAATTCCTTCATTAAGTCGAGTTTATGGGATTGTATTAAGGGAAGAGCGTCACAAAGCAATCATGAGGATGAAAGAAGAAAAAACAGAGGAAGTTGCTTTCGCGGTAAGACGCGGTTCGACTGTAGGTCGAGGAAGCCGTCGCGATTGGCAGAAAACAGAGCAAGACGAAGAGGATGATGAAGGACGATGTACGCATTGCCGAAAGTGGGGGCATGACGAGGATAACTGTTGGACAAAGCATGGTGTCCCAGCGCATATTGCTCGTGGAAGAGGACGAGGAAGAACTAACCGTGGTCGTGGAACCGGGCGTGGGACCAAGTGGAAAGTTAATGCTGTCACTTCATCGGAGTCACGGATCGAGAGCAACACTGGGCACGGAATTGATGGATTGAATGATGTTATGCTCACTAAAGAAGAAGTTCAATCTTTAAGGTCACTTCTTCAACCAACAAAAGACATGCCGGAAAAGCTCGCAGGTAAAAACGACCCTCTTTGTAGATGGATCATTGATACAGGTGCATCACATCACATGACGGGTAAACGAGAAATACTTGAAGATTTATCATATGAGACACCTGCGAGTGTAGGAATGCCCGACGGAGTGCAGGCCGTCACAAATGTGCACGGGAAAGTGTATTTGAAGGGAAATTTGGTGCTCGAGGATGTTCTATACGTTCCTACGTTAACTTGTAACTTAATTTCCGTTCAACAATTAATAATGGAGAAGAATTGTTTTGTAACCTTTTATTCCGATTTTTGTGTAATACAGGACCAATCTACGAAGAAGATGATTGGAGCGGGTGAGCAACGAGATGGTGTTTACTATTACAAGGCCCGAGAACAAGAACATGTATGCCGAGTCGAAACGGAAAGCAAGGTTCGATTATGGCATAAAAGATTGGGACACCCGTCCCATACTATTTTAAATAAAATTTCTAGCTTAGTGGGTAGTAATTTATTTTGGAACAATTCTGATGTTTGTGACTCTTGTTGTCGAGCAAAACAAACTCGATCCTTATTTATTCGTAATAATAAACGGGCTTTAGGTATTTTCGACTTAATCCATTGTGATATATGGGGTCCATACCGGGCGAATGAGTTGAGCGGGGCACACTATTTCTTGACCATTGTTGACGATTGTAGTCGAGGAGTGTGGTTATACCTCATGAAAGAGAAGAGTGAAGCAGGGGGGGTTGTTAATTGGCTTTTGTGAGATGACAAACCGTCAATTCAATAAAAATGTTAAGATAATCCAAAGTGATAATGGGGGTGAATTCGATTCAATACCAATGAAAACCTATTACCATAAAAACGGGATAATACACCACACAACCAATATAGACACACCCCAACATTTTGGAAAAAGCACGTGCCTTAAGATTCGAGTCGGGTCTACCCACCACGTTTTGGGGAGAGTGTGTAATGACGGCTGTGTATTTAATTAATAGAACTCCGACCCCGGTCTTGGATGGAAAAACGCCATATGAAGTGTTGTATGGAGAAGTACCTAAGCTAGATCACTTACGGGTATTTGGGTGTCAATGTTATGCACATAACAAAACACGAGTAAAAGATAAGTTCGGGGAAAGAGGTCGTCGATGTGTTTTTATAGGTTATCCTCATGGAAAGAAGGGATGGCGTGTTTATGATCCCGAGACCAAGGAAGCTTTTAACTCGCGAGATGTGAACTTTCAAGAACACGTATTTCCTTTTAAAGGAGATAGGGAGAGCAATGAGACTGTCCTGAAAAATCATAAAACGGACAATAATGTAGCATTCCAGCCGGAGTTTCGGGATTTCAGTGAGGATGAATGTGTTGATAGTTGTGAACATGAGGCAAGTGGTCGTGACTTAGAGGCTGCTGAGATCGACACGGGCGAGAGAGTCGAGGATCCAAACGTGACTGAACATGTCACGACCATTCAAGAAAACAATGAAGTATTGCTAGGCAGAGGTGCAAGAGAAAAATATGAACCAAGTTGGAAGAAAGACTATGTGTGTGGGTCGGCCAGCGTAGTAAACACCGCTCAAGCAAACTCACTCCGATCGAAATCTTCACAGAAAGGTACTCGTTACCCTTTATCGAATAATGTTACATGCAATTCTTTCTCTGTTATTCAGAGGAATTTTGTTGCCGCAATCGTTGCAAACAAGGAGCCTCGAAATTATGAAGAAGCGTCTCGAGACAAGCAATGGCGAGTTGCAATGAGGAAGGAAATTGAAGCTCTCGAACAAAATAATACATGGAAAATGGTGGAGTTGCCTAAAGGAAAACGAACCATAGGATGCAAATGGGTGTTCAAGATAAAGTTCAACGCGGACGGAAGCATCGAGCGATATAAAGCGAGGTTGGTGGCACAAGGGTTCACACAAATTGAAGGATTGGACTACCATGAAACCTTTGCCCCGGTAGCGAAAATGGTGAGTGTTCGTTGCTTATTGGCTATAGCCGTGAACAAGGGTTGGTGTATGTCACAATTAGACGTGAACAATGCATTCCTACACGGTGATTTGCACGAGGAAGTATATATGCGGCTACCACCAGGAGTGGAATCACGTGGAGGCAACAAAGTGTGTAAGCTATTGAAGTCAATCTACGGGTTGAAACAAGCGTCCCGAATGTGGTTCACAAAATTGGCAGACGCATTGAAAAGGTACGGTTTCGAGCAATCATTAGCAGATTACTCCTTATTCACGTATAAAAAGGGAGAAATTTATATGGCCGTACTAGTTTATGTTGATGATATGATCTTGGTCGGAAATTCTAGCGAGAGTTGTGCAAAATTTAAGGCATTCTTGAATAATAATTTTAGCATCAAGGATTTGGGAAAATTGAAGTATTTCCTCGGAATAGAGATTGCACATGGGCCGAGAGGGTTATTTCTTGGACAACGAAAATATGCTTTAGATATTGTGTCCGAGGTTGGTCTGAGGGGAGCGAAACCCGTTGAATTCCCGATGGAACAACAACATAAATTGGCCCTAGCGAAAGGATATGAGCTTCGAGACGTAAGCAAATATAGAAGACTTGTGGGACGATTGATTTATCTAACCATTACGAGGCCGGAGTTAGCTTACTCAGTACATATATTATCTCAATTTATGCAAACACCAAGAAAGGAGCATTGGGAAGCCGCCCTACGCGTGGTAAGGTACATTAAAGGGTCATTGGATCGAGGAATTATCATCGAAAAGGGAAAGGGGTTGCAATTAATAAGCTACACCGATTCCGACCATGCAGGTTGCCCTCTAACGAGACGCTCGTTATCCGGTTTTTTAGTGACTCTAGGAGGTTTACCCGTGTCTTGGAAGACTAAGAAGCAAGCTACGGTGTCACGATCCTCCGCAGAGTCGGAATATAGGGCAATGGCAACATTAACAAGTGAACTTATATGGTTGAAATCACTACTGAAAGATTTGGGAATCAAGCATGATCAACCCATTCGTTTATATTGCGACAACGAAGCGGCATTACATATTGCGAGAAACCCAGTATTTCACGAGAGGACAAAACATATTGAGATAGATTGTCATTTCGTGAGGGAACACTTGGTAAAGGGCACCATAGCGCCATCTTACGTGCCTACGGAGGAACAACCGGCTGACATATTCACAAAGGCATTAGGGAAACAAGATTTCACGAAGCTAGTCGACAAGTTGGGCAGTTGGGATCCAACGTTGCCAACTTGAGGGGGAGTGTGAAAATATTACGATATTATTGTGATATCGTAATTATGGTAACCTCGTGTATATCGTAATATTGTAAATATTTTGTTCCTTAGGATCTTTACGTTCCCACCTATAGCATAATATTTTGTATCGTGTATATAAGGTCATGTGTACTGAATGTTCAGAATGAATAAACTGATTAATATCTTTCCCATAATTTTTCATAATTCCCCCAATTCTACTCCTAATTACGATGATTCTGCACTTTTCGCCTTGTACGACGGCGGCAAATTGCGCGCTCGTCCTCCCAACAGCGTTGCTTGGGTTTCCTTGGTGCATGGCGGCAGCGGCCCTCTGACGTACTATGGTAGGTTCGATGATGTTGTGGTTTATAAGGGGAGGGTGTATGGGTTGGATAGGTATGCGAAACTGTACTTGATCGATAATCATGTGAAATCCAGGGTAATTTCTATGGGTGAAATGGTAATGAGGGGTTGGTTGCCATTAGTCACGGATCTCTGAAAGCGGGTTGTGGTTGATGGGGAGAAGAAACAGATGTACTTGGTGTTTCCTATGAGAAGGTGTTTGGTGAAAGTTTATAAGCTAATTACGCGAGGGGATACGTTCGTTTGGGAGGGGGTCGGGGGTTTTGATGATGATAAAGTGTTGTTTATAAGTCGAGATCATTCGTTTTTTCGCAGGTCGTCCAAGTATAGGAACTGCATCGTGTTTTCAGAATGGGCGTTTCCTAGTTATGGGGATGGGTGTTGGGAATTTAGTTCATTTTTTAGGCAGTCGTGCAGTAGTGACGAAATTGTTGGTTTTTCGATTGGGAGGGTGAAAATGACAAGTTTCCTGTTATTCATTGGTCACCCATTTCTCGGAATGCTTCGGAGTTGAAATTTAGGAATTTTGAGGCGTATGTGGCTAGTAACAGTTCATCCGGGAAAAGGTATTCTAAGAGGTTCTCCTTTTTCAAATCGAAACTGTAATAGTGTAATGTAGCATGTTTAGAGTAGTAGAATGGAGGAATTTCTCAAACTTTTAGGTGCTGAAAGATTGCATTTCGGAACACTGATTGTTTCTTCCCTAGTGAAGTAGTGATGCTTCATACGGAGTACTGTACATTCTTGTGACTGTCAGGGGTGCACCTGTGCTCTGTGCTAAACTGCTAATACTTGGAATTTATGTCTTAGAAATGTCTACTACCCTGCGAAATGCATTCTTAATACTCCCTTTGAGGCTCAGACCATAATAATGAGTTCTCCTTTCCTTACGACTATTTTTAAAATTCATGATTATTTTGTGTCTACTTATCTTATACTCCGTATTTGTTACTGCACATATTCCCACAACTTGCATTTGCTTTCACACGTTACTAAACCTTCTTAATCCTCATCCCATGATTGTTTTTGTGTAAAGTCAATGAAATAGGAAGTTCAGTATTGGCTGGAGCCTTGGAGGGTGTGTTAGTTTTATAGTTTGGGTTAATGTGAAGTAATATCCCAGACATGGATTCCGCCATCAGCTTGGGATGCTGTATACATTGTAGAATGCAAGTGTTGCTTGTCTATTTTCTGTGTGGATGTGTATCATCTTTCAAATAAGTAAACTGTGTGTATAATCACGAGAAGGGTTCCTGAGAAGAGCGCTGACATGAAAATAATGTTTTCCTTGTTCTTGGTGAAGGGGGTGTGATGAGGATAAAAGCTTGAGTTCTGATAGTATAGATGAGAATAGTAGAGAGGTGCGATCTGATTTGAAGGATTCAGACAGTAAAGATGGGGAGATACATGAAGTAGTGGAATGTGATTCAGATAGTGAAGATTAGGGGGAAGAAAAAAATGCAATGTGGATTCAAATGGTGAGGAAAGGAGAGAGGCTGAGATTCATCTGAATGGAAATACTCAGACACCTCTTTCTGCTGCTGAAAATGAAATGACAAGAACTCCTCTTAGCTCGAATGGTGCGAGTGGTGCAATAGAGGAAGGTAGTAAATTTAATTTTTCAACTTAGAACGTAAGAGTGTTTTCTCTTCACGGAGACTGTGAAGAGCAGATTTTGCATTGATCAATGTGTGTCGTTTATTGCAGAGACCAGGAAAAACATCGTAGAATTGGTCCCTAAAGCTTGCACATCCTCTGCATCGAAGGTACTTTTCTACAGTTGCTTTTCTACCCATTCTGTGCAATTATCGACATAATTTTCGTTATGGGTCATTCCTATATAGGCTTCTGGTGCTTAATAGTTAATAAAACATGGCTGTGAGCCTGTGACTGCGTGTATCCTTTGTTTTAAGAGGTTTGAGGCTCATCAACCACATTCCTATTACGATTAGGCGCTAGGTGCCACTTCAGACGCCGCCGTCTCACTTTATCTTGGAATAATGCACAGTGAACTTTTTAACTTAAGCATACACGCGACCCCTTTACCTCGTGATTTTAATGTGTTGTTATTCCTGCTTTATTTATTTAATTAATGCTGTACTAGCTAAGTTCTTTTTCATTCATTATGTAGAGCAACACAAGTGAGTATACAACAACAAAATTTGAAGGATTTGATATAAGGTCTGATCTAGTCTCGACCTTGCAAAAGATTTGGCAGAAGCACGGGAACGTAGTAGAAAAGTGCATCATACGTAACAGTGACATAATCGCTAGAGCATTGGAGTCTCTAGCCACTATGGTACAAACACTCGAGGACAATCCGGCCCAGTCCTTGAGTGATAGCCAAACCGACTACTTAGCCTCCACTTTGGCTGATTTAAGATGCATATGTTTCAAAGTCGACTGGTTGATTCCGTATGTGGAGAAGGCTGTAAAACTACATGAAAGCAAGTCGTCACTGGAATCCTTGAACAATCTTTAGCCAGTTAAGGTCACAAGTTGAGAAACGAAAAGCAATCCTCCAGGATGAGTTAGGTAAACTCGGTGAAGAAGAAAACAAACTCAAGGAAGAGATGGAGAAGGTGTCGAAGACGATTCCTTTTTGTGGGCAACTAAACTTTGATGAACCTCTAGGGGCAGGTCTCACTTGAGCGTGTTTGTGATCAGTGAATGGCGAATCACTTAGTTTCCGGATATGGGACTTGTTTCCGTCAACCAGTTTCCAGCTCATGGTAGGAACATAGTTTAGATCTGTGTATTTATTAGTGTATGTATGTTTACTTAATTATAGTTACAAATGAGGTAACTATCTATTAAAGTGATGGGTCGGGCTTACCTTCTCGGTGTTCTCAACCTACCACCCTCGGTCGGCTGGAATTGCCAGCCTATGCGATAGACCAAAGCTATGGCTTGGCCTAGGAAGAGCCGCCTGCGCGTGCCTCGGTTCCCAGTTCATTAAGTGAGACTCCTCGTGGCAGCTTGTCATTCGACGTGGAGAAAAGACTAGTCAGGTGCAGTTCGGTAAGAGAAGGGGCGATAAACACTTCACATGACTTGGAGTTCGAGGTAACCTCACGTCCCTAATTGTATTCTCAAGAAATATACTTCGTACGTAGTACAAAGGGATCGGTCTCTTTTAAAATTGTATAGAAAAAATGCAGTAGAGTACGGTAATATTTAGTGTGTATATATATAACTGTTTCCGTCACAAACAAGAATTTGCAGTAACTGATCGAGAGATATACCAATGATATTTTCGGTAGAAGCTAAGATGTTACCTCGAGTTGAGTGGCTACACAAAGATGGAATATTACCTTATCTTTTGAGAGGTAGTAATATTTGATATGAATGGTTTGGATAGAACGAGTCCAATTACATTGCTGATCCGATGTTTATATAGACAGACCTAGTCCAACTACATTTATGACAGTATGACCAATTTACTACATTACGGAGTATTTACATGAAATTATAAGTCACCTTTTCGGCAGTAACTCTTCCATATAACGGGTATATTGTTACACATTTGGGTAGACAAATCGTTTTTTATTTTCTAGGCATTATGTTTTTGTCCTATCACGAGCTGAGGGTACAGAATAGTCCTACTAGTATAGCCCGTGCATACTTTCACGGTATATTTCAATTGTTGTATTTTTTTTTTATGTATTAGTACTTATTTTAACATTTCTCTTTTAGACACTATTCATAATACTCTGTTCATTCAAATTTAAAGGATTCACTTCTCTTTTAGACACTATTCACAATAACTAAAGACGATGTTTAATATTCTCGACAACCTATAAGAGAAAAATATAGTCGTGTGAGATTTTGTTTGATTCGTTTTAATAAATAGATTAAGAATATCAAATTTTTATAATTTTTGTTAATGTAAAATAAAAACGAAACGTTGCTCGGTAAAACCTCAAATTGTAGGGTATAATACACGTTTTTAAGATCCCGGATAAAACAGGTCGATTGTTGTGTCCTTAGTTCATATAAAGCGTGCTCCCAGATTCTTAGTACCAACGAACGAAAATGAAATGAGAGTATCAGAGTACGATAAACTCACGTCGGTTAAAAACCCCTAAAAATGTCGGAAAATAGATCCATCTTCATCAGAAGAGGACTTCTTCTTCCACATTAGTCCGTCGATCTTTTTCTCGCTCTTACTTGTTTTGTTCTTACTTAATTTGCTCTCAGATTTAGATCCGGAAGCAGTTGACTTCTTTTTAGAATGTCCGTCAGACTGTTGGGTACAATTTTTGTCCCTCAAACCTTTACCAACTGTGCTAGAATTCTGATGTTGACCGCTGGATTTGAACTTTCCACTTTTAGTAATTGCAGCTGAATTCTGAAACTCTTGCCCCTGCATAGCTAAGGGACTGATTGGAGATTCGACACTACTTGACTGAGAGAGAATTTTACGTTGTGAGCAATGCTTGCAAATGGTTCTAAATTCAATATCGTCATCCATGGGTTCTGTTGAACTCAACAAGCAAGTCTTGTGACAATAACCTGAACAGACAGACATAAAACAACTGTTTAGGACAATATCTATAGTCCTTGAGAGGTCATTTAGCCACCCGTACACATAGCCCACAAAAGGTACTGTAAAAGAAAGGAAAGACAGACAGGGTACAACTAGGTTAGAAGCAAAGTAACAACCAACTGGAAATGAACATATAAAGGTATCCATCGTCATCGTGCCAAACAAAACCCAACTAACTACAAGTTGTCAGATGGTGAAATGCTGTAAATCATCCATCTCCACATAAGTAGTTTATAACTGGGCTTACCTTCACATCAACAAAAAGAACAGAAGTGACGTCAATAATGTGCTGATGCTAAAGATGGATTGATTACCAAAATATCAATCAAAAAAGAAATGTGAGAAAATTACTCGAGTAAAACATCCATGTGACAAGATGCAACTTATCCCTCTTGCGTACAAGATACACAAATAGTATGTCTTTACGAGGGAGAGAGAAGCTTTCAATTGCCTCCTCTGACGTTTAGAGTAACAATCAGGTTTCACGGGGATCAGTCTTTTCTACCTTTTCCTCGTATTCTTTTAACAAATACTTTTAAGTTTCCATCTTCGCATTCTTCTTTCTCAATAATGCTCTTCGTGAGACCGAGACGGGAAGAGAGGTGCTTTTCATTACCAAATACAACATCGCTTGTTTTCTGTAATCCTCTTATCGCATATCTGCGCATTCCGGACCTTTTCCATCAACGGGACTTTGATCAGGGCGAACAAGATCGCTCCATTTTATATGTTGGTCTAGGTATCTCACCTGATGGAAAACGTTCATCCCAGATGAGCTTATAAAGCGCAGGCAACCCCAAGTGTTAAAAGAAAAACAAAGATGGCAAGGCAAGATGTGAAGCATTTTGAGCCATATGAATTGTCTACTTCTCTTGGGTACATTTGAACCATCAGCATAATAGATTCCGGGGAGCTTCTTAGAACCATTGCACCTACAAACGTGATTGAGGCTAAGATTCTTGATCATAGACGCTTTTACAACACTTCCTGATCATGATATGGTGCTTAACTCAAATCGTACATCTCACTTTAGGAAAATAATCAGATAAAACGAGATCAGAGGAAAAAGCTTATCAAAATTCGCTAGTTTGAAAAGGCAAAATATCGGTAGCTAGAGCTAAACATATTCAGTCAGGACTCGGGAGCCAACACAAAACTTCACTTTCGTGCTTATATTTCTTTAGCTTGGTTACACCATATAAGCCTAAAGCCTTTTACTTAATTCTTTCAGTTTTTGTGATGTGAGTGTGTTAACTTCAAAAAAAAAATACTCCATAGTAACTTGATATCAGTAATTTAGTACTGTACTTGCATTTGTTTCTCTGTGTTAGTTAGACACTTACACCATAACAATGTAAGGAATTTTTTATCGTTTAAATGCTTTTTATTAAACTATTTAATTATTTGGCGCTCATTTGAAACTATTTCTCCCCAATGGTTCCACGTCATCCTTTTTCTTTTTTTAAAAAATTCCAAAAAGATGGCCGCTACTTGAACTAGCGGCTACCTTCGATGGTATTTCGAAAATTTGTAAGTGAGGGACGCCGCTACTTAAACAAGCGGCTAAATTTGATGACAGACATCAAACGCTTCTGCCCGATTTTTAAAATTTGTCAATTACGGTTGCCGCTACTTGAACAAGCGGCTAAATTCGATGACACACATCAGACGCTTTTGCCTGAATTTGAAAATTTGTCAATTAAGCTTGCCGCTAGTTGAACTAGCGGCTCTCTTTGTGGTACTAATAGCCGCTACTTTAAATAGCGTCTGGGTTAAATGTCCCCTCTATTCGATTTACAGCCCACTACCCCACTTAATCAATACATTCCTAAAACCTGCAAATATCACCCAGAAAACACATCACGATTTAACAAACATAACCATTCATTCAAGTACATGTTCTCTTGTTTCAATTCTTACCAATAGCCAAAGCAACTCTTCCGATAACCAAATCAAACATCTTAAAAATAACCAAATCAAACAAACAAATGACCATAACCAACCAAATTAATTTTTTTGCAACATTGGAACAATATCTTCATCAATAATACCAAACCAACCCTTTCACCTCCTCCAAATCCATCTTAATTCAAACATCTAACATCAAACTATAACATAAACATTCATCTTCTTCTTGAACGACCCCTCTTCGGCCTTGCTCGTGAAGACGAACTACTCGGAGTGTCTTCTTGTGTGAGTTGACTAGGTCTTCTTTCACGAAAGTCATATCGTGGAGTTTGTTCCGGTTCTTCAAACACATCATGAGGGGCATCGGGTAAGATTAGATGTCCTCGCCCGGTATTTTGCAAAGCTTGAAGAGACATCGTTTGCATTGCCTTCAATGTTTTCTCATCTTCTACGTCTCTGTTTGGTGTTCTAGCTAGCATGGCGGTAGCTTGTCTATAATTGAAGACATTTGCTTGAGCCTACGAAAATAGGTAAGGTGTCACTAACATTAACACGCTAAAAGCACAAATAAATAAGGTCATAGGAAAGAAATATTGCTTATAAGATACTTACAAGGTAGTGGTAGTCGGCAGTGATAGGATAATAGTTGTGGCGTTCTTCATAATGCTCCGTCGCTTGACTCAAGTGAGGGCTTATAAGAAGACGAGTGTGTCTCTTTACCAAACCATATACTCGTCGTTACTATCGATAACTCCTCTGTAAGGATCACCATCGGGAAGTGGATCGCGCTTCCGATTCATCCACATTACAATGTACTGCGCATGCTTAGTTGCATAATCCTTCTGTTTGGCCGTACGGTTGAATTCATGTAAACTCATTTTAGTATCACAATCAGGCGGCACTTTAGGATGAAAACCGAATTGTCGGACAAATCTATAGGGTAAGTGAAACTCCACCACATCATAAAATATCAAAGGAGCAATAACACGCCACTCCTCCATATCTTCACTACATCTCTCTGGGAGATAGCTAAGCACGTACATCGTATAGGGTTGCCAAGTAAACATTGACTCCGTCATGAAATCAAATGCTTGTCTATATGATACTAAACCCGGTTGATGATCAACGTATGTGCGCTTAACATTAAGCCACTTACATCCCAATGGGTCAACTCCAAGCTCCATCTGAGATGCAATCGGATAAAAACCTCCCGATTCTGGTTGTACAATTGGTATAGTCCTTGTTGGCCTACCAATGGTTATTCGTTCCCAACACCAAAGTTGTAGTAGAAGTAAGCACCCACCAATCTCTTGAGCCCCTTTTTTACTAGCTAGACACATGTTTCGATACAAAAAACCTAGAACTGCACTCCCCCAACTGTAACTATCAATAGTAGTTAAATCGGATAAGAGGGGTAAGTAAAGAAGTGGTACTCGGTTGCCACTTTTATCAGGAAAGAGAACGGTTCCGAAAAGGTATAAGAGGTAAGCTCTAACATAATAATGCAATTGTTGTTCGGTGTACTCTATGGGAAAATCTTGGAACGCTTCCGCTAACCAAGTCAACTTTAAAGACTTGCCTTTAAACGCTTCTGGGGGTGGGAGAACGCCTAAGTAATGATGCAATAGTTCCCGATATGGATGATCAGCTTTACCGGTTATCGGATCCCCACCGATCCTTAATCCTAGCAAAACGTTGACATCTTCTAATGCCAACCCCACCTCTCCGAAGGGTAAATGAAAGGTATGTGTTTCTTGTCGCCACCTCTCAACTAAAGCAGTTATTATATCAGGATGAAGTGCGACATACGATAACTTATGAATCCCGTAAAATTGAGTACTCTTGATGTACTCGATCACAGCCCCGGGTACTCGAAAATGCGTCTTCGCCATTAGATGACTTCTACATGTTAACGGTTTTTCTCCCTGCCAAAAAAAATAAAAGTAGCGGTTAAAAACAAAGGCAATCATGTAATAATTTCAAGTACGATAACATTGATAAGTTAGAAGGTAATAACTACCTTTCCTGCCCAAACGTCCTCGCTTCGATGTTCCTCTTGTAGATTTAAGAGTTCAGGATCGTGTGGGCCCGGATCCATTCGACCTGGAGAAAAAAATATTAATAACTAGAAAATACAAACATAAACACTTATTTAAGATAACAAATATAAAAAATCATGCAAAAACAAATAAAGAAAAGAAAATTACCCCGAAGGGTTTGACGAAGTTGCTTTTGATGGACATGAACGCCTATTATGGCCAAGAGTGCCACATAAACTACAAGTAACTGTTCCTTTTACACGCTCATCCATTTCATTACGAATTCGTTTTGATCGGGGTCTGCCATATTCTCTCTTCTTTGTTCCTGGAGTAAGAGTTGTTCCAGTCCACGGCTTCCAATAACTCTCGTCTGGCACGGGGTTAAAGCTTGCTTTATATGATAAAAAGTATTTTTCAGAAGAATAGCAAGGATCGACATATTGATCTGAATCAATAGAATATGTCCGACAAACCGCCATAAGATGAGAGCATGGATAGTGTAGGTTTTGCCACTCATTACACGTACATGTACGCATAGTTAAATTCAAAATGAAACTACGAGTTCGGCGACCTTCAGTTGTACGCACCTCGTATTTACCCACATAACGATCGTACTCAAAAACGTCATGGTGAGCGGCTATCTCATCAAGCATCTCTAGTTTTGATGTCATCTTCTCTCCCCATTTCAAACCACTAGAGATTCTATTTCTTGCATTTTCACGCCTTTCGACAAAATATTTGTTGACTCTCATGAAAGTTGCCTTAACAAGTGATTGGATAGGTAGAAATCGTACCCCTTTCAAAACACCATTAAAACACTCACACATATTAGTGGTTTTAAGACCATATCTTTTACCACCGTCATGTGCGAGACACCATTTACTTAAGGGAATCTTCTCCAACAAATCCTTCACACCCGGATTTATAAGGCCAATCGTCTCCATGCCTTTATCAAATTTCAAAGTTTCATGTTCCATAGCCGTTATCGTAAATGTTTTTTTCAAATAAGGATCATTCCAATTTTTGTTAATATTGGATGCATGATGTCGGATACACCATCTATGATACGCATGTGGCTCCTCCCAACCACTACCCACCTCATTAATTGTTTTTAGGATGCCCTTATGTCGATCAGATATTACACATAAACCTTCACGACTTGTTACCAAGTCTCTGATACAACCCATAAACCAACTCCAATTCTCATAACTCTCAGATTCCACAATTGCAAATGCTAAAGGAAACAATTGTTCGTTTGCATCAACACCCATAGCAATTAACATAACACCTTGATACTTCCCATATAAATGAGTTCCATCTATAGTGATAATTGGTCTACAATGTGAAAAACCCCTAATCGATGGACCAAATGACCAAAACACACGATCCAATTTTTCAATATTCATGTGATTGGTTGACCTATTAACAAAACGAACTTGTGTACCCGGATTTACCGCTTTCAAAGCGTCCAAGTAACGGGGAAGAAATTGATAGGATAGCTCCCAATCTCCATAAAGATTGGCAATAGCTTTTTGTTTCGCACCCCAAGCTTTTGCATAAGAGATGGTGTAATTGAATTCTTTTCTAATTGCCGCTATCAACACACTCACTCTTACCCCCCAATCGGCTTTCAAAAGAGGTTCTATAGCACTGCTAATAAAGTCTCTTTTTAGGTTAGGGTGATCCATAGAAGGTTTAGAATTAACACAACATGGTTCATGAGGGCCTTTGTATTTGACAATAGTAAAAAACTCCGAAGCATCATCCTTTTGACTCGCTCTTAAATACCAACTACAAGCAATTGGTTTTCTACCGCATTTGTATGTCACGGTGTAAGGCTTTGATTCCGTTGTTTTACAAATTTGGTTTCTTCGAATATTATAGGATATCACATTTCGTCCTAAGATTACTTTATTTGCAAATTCTTGACCCACCATAAACTCACCATCAATCTCAAAAGGAACCACACTTGATGTATACCAATTGTTTACATATTCTTCATCTAGTGGATGAAGCGTAGTAAATTGAGTATTGGGAGAGGTAATAGAGACAAGATCTACACTGTTATCATCATCCTCATCCTCATCCTCATCTCCGAACAACATTTCATCTTCCTCTTCCACATTCAATTCAAGCTCATCTCCCTCAACATTACAATCTAAAGCCGCTTCATCAACATTATTAGTCTCCAACGAGACACACCAATTAGGATCCTCAACTTGACTAATCATGTTCGTGAAAGAAAGATTAGGAGGGGTTAAAGATGGTTGGCCTATTTCATTTGACAATGAGATTGGTTTTAATTCAATAAATAAATCCATTGAAGCGGCTTTCGATTGACACACAGAGGCCCACAAAGCCCTCAAACTACGATCATTATTCAACAACATCACTTTGTAACCTCTCACACTTGGAAATTTCATCCTCACATTTAGCTCAAATGTGGTGCTATCAACCTCTAAAGCCTCATAAATTTCTCTTTTAAGCTCAACAAAAGTCATATTGCTATTGACGATAATGAAAGTCTCACAACCATTTTTGTATACTACATTCTCACCATCTACAACAATTTCACCATTCCACCAACATGTTAAGGGATAGTTATTTATCTCCATCACACCCCTTATGCTACAAAATCAATGAAAAATTACAAAAACCTAATTATTTATCTCCATTTCATCACACCAAATTATAAAACAACTAATTAAACTAAAAAATCGATTAATAATCGAAAATCAACAAGTTACTTAATAACAAGCTAATTCAACAACACTAAACTAGTTGACTAAACAAACCAAATAAGTAAATCTAGATTAAATTTCATAGAGAGGAATTTAATAATTTAAACTAAATAAATTAGTACCTTAAGTAAAGTAGGATGAATATAAGTTCAATCGAAAGTGATAATTAAGATTTTGCAGAGTAGAATGGTGAATTTTCAGATTTTTCGTGGTTTAGGGTTAGGGGTGATTTTGGGGGTTTTTCGGGGGGTTGATGAACTGGGTAGAAATGGGGGAGTCTGGTCGGTTTTTTTTTTTTTATATCACAAAGGCAGCCGCTATTTGAAGTAGCGGTAGCCTTCCTTCCCGTATTCCACTTTGCAGGTAGCGTTATTTGTATCATGTGCTCAGGGTCTGCCGCTACTTGAAGTAGCGGCCGGGATTCTGAAATTTTTAAAAAAAGAAAAAGGATGACGTGGAACCATTTGGGAGAAATAGTTTTAAATGAGCGCCAAATAATTAAATAGTTTAATAAAAAGCATTTAAACGATAAAAAATTCCAATGTAAGTTCCCTCTACTTATCCATTTTCTCACTTGTACCCTCTTTTTTCGAGGAAAAAACATTGACCGACAATAACTCTCAGTTACGGTTTCAGAAAATGGTAAATCTTTTTTCCATATTGTATGTCTTTACGAAATCTTCAGTTTGAAAAAAAAAATTGTCGTTTTTCAAACTTTTACCAAGGAGTTTTCGCCAGTCAAAGTTTATTTCGTCAAAACACTTTGACCGATCATAAATCTCGATTACGAATTTAGAAAATAACGATTTTTTTCAAACCGAAGATCTCGTAAAGACTTACAATATAGAAACAAGATTTACCGTTTTCCGAAGTCGTATCTAAGAGTTATTGTCAGTAAAAGTTTTTTTCAGCAAAAAAGAGGGATACAAGTGAGAAAATGAAAAAGTACAGGGATACAAGTGGGAATTTTCTTTTTATTTATCTATGGTCATAGTTACTCTCTCCCATCCATTCAATCCTTGACACGGGGGTTTCACAAGTTTTAAGAAAAGTAGTAAAAGTAAGGGTATTATTGGTAAATCAAATGGTTTTATGGGCCCACCAAATTTAAAGTAAGGAAAAAGTAGTGGCATTTTGTGTAAATAGAGTAAGGATATAAGGATTATAAGGTAAAATGTTTTGCCAAAAAGGGAATGTAAAGAATTGATTGGATTGTCCATTTATAGTAAGTGTAAAGAATTGAATGGATGGGAGGGAGTACAAAACTTTGACCTCCAAAAAGGTAAACAGAGGTGACAATCAGATGTGGAGGGGATAATAGAAGTATTTGGTCTTCCAAAATTAACTTTAGCAATTACTCGTATAAAAATATTTGTTAGCTTGTAGTCTGGTTCAATCAAAGAACGGTCCTGTCCAGATTTACCCAGTTCAGTTCAAGACCATAGTCCAGTATAGGAACAGGAACCTAATTAGAGAACATAAGCTAAACTCTATCCATCTCCTAAAAAGAAAAAGTAACCCCCTTTACATAAGAACACAACTAAGTTTTTCACCCAAAAAAACAATAATAATAATAATAATAATAATAATAATAACTAAGCTAACTATTGTAGAGTACATGAGTAGAGTAGACTGCATATTACTCCTATAATTATAAAACACAAATTGATCGAGTAGCCTGTTTGAGGTATATGAGGTGCATAAGGTAAGGTACAATATTATACAGTAAGTTTATTGAAGGCCTAAGTCCAACCTCAACCTCAACCTCCAAGCTTTGAAGACTTGGCTACATCCTGCCACTACAAGACAGACAGCCAAGTGAAAGATGGGTATACTCCACTCCTGAACTCATCTGGCAAACATAGGATGATTCTACACTTGGCCCGATAGATGGTGACAAGCGAAGACAGTTACGCAGCACCCAACCCACTAGGAAAACGACAACATTTAAACACCCTAACTTCTAGACCGCATTTAAGCAAGACTGACAACTATGTAAAGAGGGAATGTGACTTAATTTACCCAAGAAACACTAGACTACGGCTTACTTTTGAGATCATTTTGCAATGAGATGCACCCAACAAAATATTATTAGGAAAGAGACTCTCATCGACTAATCCAGAGGCATCACTTATATTTATAGAGTTTTCACCAACACTACTAGCGTATTTGTGGACAACCTTCCCATTCCTATCCTCGTCACATAAATGAGATTGAAATGGTGTAACCATCTATATTATCAGAAACCATACTTTGACTAATCATAATGGGTGATACAACCACCTGCGTGGTCTTCATCTATTAGTCAACTCCACTGTCACTGATCAATTTAGACGAAGACGATGAAGATTATTTTATGGAGTCAGGTGATACTAGGCTAAATTAAAATTTGTTAAAAATCAAGTTCCACCTTTTCCACATTCAATTTGATGCATGCATATAACTCGTGCTAACTACCAAAGCACCCTATAAATTTGTAACAATCCAAAAGAAAATAATTCAAAGAGTACACAGACACCTAGTTCTATCCAAAAATCCTCAGGTTGCGATCTTCTGAACTTTGTTTTGGCGACCAGCAGGTGACCGATTATCGCGAGACCGTCCATGTCTTCCACCACCTCTATTGAATCTTCCTCCTCTGGTTTCACCAACACAATCAGTGTAAGTTTGAGTGTTCCACATCGCAGAAATATGGCAAACTAGTCGTAACAATTCAGAATTGAGGTGACGGGACTTGGAATATGGAATGAGTTTTACAAAAATACACACCTTCCTCGGTTTCCCTTGTAGGATTTCTGATTTCCTTGGATTTGGCTCCAGTATTCCTTTTCGGCATCACCTAGAAGCAAATGAACAAACATCTTACGTTACTCAGTCACCTCCTGAATACCCGTCACAAATTATCCCACCCGCCTCAATAACCCATGTCCAACGCTCAATAATATGTGGAAACTTTATAGGCAGCACCAAACAAAATCATGAGAATTCTTTCAACAAAAGCTTAAACCCATATTTGCACAAACACCCTTAGTGGAACACTTCCAAATTCCAACCGATCACGAGTAACTTAAATGCAGTGGGTGACCACACTTATCAGCCTATGCCGTTAAGAGAAGGCGCATATACTAGCATTAGATCAGTTTATATGTGTTGGGTAAGGCTTACTCACTAAGTTTCAGTTTTTTATTGACTCAATCTGATAGACACAAGTTCTACTTTTACTATTGCTAGAAAGACATCCTTTTGGACGGCCTAATATTAATACGGAAATAATGAAAGGTTGGAGGGAAGTAACATGTTCTGTCTAGATGCGGCCTATATAATCTGCAATAGAACTCCAAGGCTTGCAGAACCAAGCTGGTAATCTAAATAACAGCGCGTATATAAAGGCTAACGTAGGAGACATATTAAAACAGACAATAAATGATTGCTACTTACCTGAGACAGGTTCTAGAATGGCGACATAGTTCTTAACTACTAAACCACCCTCATTGTTCAGAACGGCAACAGCACGAGCTTTCTGGGATGCTTCTGGTTCATCGAACCTGATGTAACCCGATTCTTCTCCCATCTTGAAGTCAATGTACTTCATACCAAAAATCAGATAGGAAGGGAGGACAATGTCAGTACTGTAGGGGGTGATACAAAATACAAGAACATTTCGGCCACAACTGATTTTGGAGTAAAAGAGGGTGACTGGCAGCTCGTGAATAAAGCTTTATGAAGCCCGGTGCCAGGAAGTAGTGGCACAAACTATGTTCTACATGATATTTCATCTTAATTTCACCTCTTAATTTTGGAATCTTAGTAGTAAGGTCGAAATAAGGCACTACGCAGCCGCAGCCATAAGGGACTGGAAGGGTGTTTCTTGGGTTTAAAATTACAGGCCCATGTGACTCCTGCTGTATTGCATGCATTACCCACGAAGAAAAGAGGGGGATACATTAAAACGCAAAAGAAACAGGGATCACTCCACACAATAGTTATAATCAGACCTAAAGTTGGGACGAATTCTTACCTTGACAGTGCCAAATTTCTCAAACACAGCCTTCAGATCTTCACGAATAACTACATCCATGTTATCCTTGTAGGATTCCCTTGTGCTCTTTCCTTCCGCAACCTTTTCTCCATCCTTTTTCTCAGCATTTTCAGAAGGCTTCTCATTATCCTCACCTTCCTTCACTTCCTTGTCAAGACTGCTCTCATCACTTGCTATTTCCTTATTTTCCTCAGAAATATCTTCTGGGTTTTCTGAAGTCTCAGATGCCTCCACAGCTGCATCTTTTGTTGCCGTTTCACCACCTGACACCTCCACCTTACTAACTTGTTCTTGTGCTCCATTTTTCTTGTCTCCAGAAGACGTGCTCTTTAGTTTGAATGCTACAATTAGGCCTTTAGGATAGCTGCACATTTAGCAAGTAATAAGCGCTGATGAAAGAGAGCCTTCTCCACTAAAATACTTTTCAATCTCAACTTCCTTTATATAAAACGATAGGTCATCAACATACCTGGGTTCTTCGGGAAGTTTACGATTATCGCGATTATCGTGCCCCGGAGTCTTTTCATGCTCCTTTATTTGTTTTTCCCTTTCACCATCGAATTCCTTCCTAAAAAAGCAAAAACATATCAGTACTCGATGGTTTTGACAATTTATGTGCTCACTGCATCAATTTTTTTTAGCATTGGCATTCACATTTTAAATACTACAAAAATACAGCAAAAGGATTAAAATTTATGGAATTTTATCAGAGTCAGCTTACTTTGGTCTAAGCTCTAGATCAGCCCCAGCATAACCCAAACTTTGCTTCAAAAGTTTCTCAGCATCTTCCTCTGTAGAATACTCAACAAGAGCAGTCCCACAAAACATGTTTTTGTTCGAAACATGCTTAGGGAGGCGGACACTGTTCACCTGAAAGGGGCATGAAATAGTATCATTCAGTCCTGTTATTCTAATCTGAAATGTGTAATCATGAATCAATACAGAGAGTTTTTCTTTGTCACCTATACGAAAACAAACCAACATTCACCTACCAAAATTTAATAATGCTGAATCACGACACAATTACTAGCAAGCAAATTACAACACCTAATAGAGTGATCAAGAGTAGGGTACATGGAAAAGGCAGTTGGTGCAAAAAAAAAGTGTTGATAAGACTAGATTTGTAATTGAGAGGTTCATTACAAACAAACACAGCGACAATGTGTTTTTTATCCTAAATTCATATTTATCTCATAAGCAAAATAAAAAAAACTATGAAAGTTACCTTGCCAAATTGAGTAAAGAGAACCTCTACATCCTCAAGCTTCACATCGTAAGGTAGTGGGGAAGCCGCGACTGTCCTGCTATCAACTTGTTCAATTACCTCTTCTGGTTTAGCAAGTTCAGTTTTCCTACCAATTTTCTTTCCTGGAATGGAATAGACGAACGAAAGATTACATAACAAACAGCTCCGCCAACTACATACAAAGAGTTTAAGCTTTACAATGGAAAGTCAAAAATTGTGGAGCGACAAAATGTCGACAGCCAAATATCACATCACGAAGTTGGAGAGGAAAAATAGAATTTTTTTAAAGACAGACCATTTCAATATGTAAAATCACAGAAATTGGATCCTATCTTTTACCATCTCGAGTATGTGTATTGGACAAGAATACATACCAAAATTGGTGCATATTGAATCAAAATGATTAAGAATACAAGTCTTCGAAAAAGTAGTCCTACAATCAGTAGATCGAATACTTGATGTCTTAAATAGTCTCTCTTCTCTTCCATTGTCATGTGGGCCTCCCGTTTTTGGGTCTATTAGGTGACCTTCAGGGTCTACGAATTTGAAGCCCATATCCTTAATTGTTGTTGTATAGGAGATAGGTGTGACTCAACTAAGGGGTATTAGTAACAAAGATTGGCTCACAATTGTTTCCTCAATCCTCACTCGCTATTTATCGGATTTGGGTGTTTGGGTTCAAAAATATTAACATAAGGGGTTTGTGGAAACTGATTATCAAAAATTGGTAGACATGGGACATAGTCACGGCTGTAAAGGGGTTGAGCTTTCCGATAATTAGTTTCTCCCAACCCCTTTAGTTATTTTTATTGTCACCAAACATAATTTTATAAATTTTACAGGAAACAAATAAAAAGAGGCTATAAGCATTGAGCTAGAAACACATGAAGCTTAAGAAAATAGAATACTTTATGCCAAGAATGCAGTTCAGCTCGATTAACAACAAACGATCAAGTTATATTTTACCTATCGAATATAAAAATACACAAGTACGGGGCCTGGGGCCATAAGATGTTTAGACAATAACATATCTGAAATTCAACTATCACTTGGAATTTAAGTAGTTGCGCTATGTGCAATTATACAGTTGCTCTGAGTACAGCAGTTGCAAGCAAATTCTCATTGAAATGTCCTAACTACAATAACCAGTTAAAAAACAGACATACAAGCCACCCAACCAAAAAATCTTCAGAATATCTTTATCAACTCATGTTCAAAAGCAATATAATCCTAAATTTCATCAATACGATGTCAAACAAAAGAGCAAAACACGAACCATCCTCGGAAATCTTAAGAAAATCGGAAGTTCTCAATGTATCAGCCACAGCTTTAACAGTGTCTTCAGGAACACCATCGGCCTTAACGTCACCAAAACCCAAATGGGCTCTCATCCTTGAGAATGAACATATCAATGCCAAGCCCACCACTTTAATAATTGCAATACTAAGTTAAGTTCAACAGTAACCGACTGGAAATATAAAATTAATTCATTTAACAAACCCAATAATCAAAACTAAAACAGCAACATACTTTCTCTCAAAACTGCTACAATATCCAAACATTCAAGCAAAAACCCTCCAAACATCACCGAGAAACATGAAAGCATTATTCTAAAAAAAAAAAACATGAAAGGATCAAACTTTTTGAAAAAAAAAGGATACTCTCATCTTCGTTTTCACTGATAGTGCTCATTAAAAACTTATCTCTGGGAAGATTACTGTCACTGAAATAAAACTCAACCTGCATAGAAATGATGAATAAAATTGAGAAAAGTTCCGAACTTTGGAAAGGGGTATTTGAGAAAAGGGTAGAGAATACCTGGCGGATGACTTTCTTGATGGTTTCTTCATCCAAGGAGGTTTTTGTTGCCATTTTTATGGAAGTAACAATGAACTGCAACTCTGCTAGGGTGAGAGTGAGAGACAAAAGGGACTGTTCGTGGGGAAGAACGAAAGGGAGAGAGGTTAGGGTTTTATTCCAAAATTTGAAGCACGATCTTTTGCAAATTTTCTATATAAGTGGCCACTGCCCTGGGCCAACACGGCCCGGCCAAATGTGGCCCTAGGTAAAGCTGCGAACGGATCAGACCGGAATCTTACAAAAAAAAAATATCGGATCGGAACTGGATCGGAATCTAGAAATTATGGATCGGGATTAGATCGGAAAATTCCGGTCCAAAGAAGTGATGAAGTGATGATTTTGGTTTGATGACTTAGTATGTGCAATATGCTTATTGGATTTTTTCAATTTTTTCAAGTCAAATGCTTATTTCTGCACCTCGATCGATTTATAATAATCAGAAAGATTCAATACACAATGCAATCAAACAAAAACTAGAGAAAACATTCAATGCATAAAAAATTTGAGGATAAAAAATGCACCAAGTCGATGTATTCAATACCATTTTCAGAACCTATTCACACTCTGATAAATCAAGAAGGTATCATTCCCACCCGTTGAAGAATTTAACACGCATTGATTCTAATTTTTGTTATGTTTTGACCCTCATTCATGCTGCAGAGATATGATGTATAATAAAAAAAATCAAAGAATCGAAGAAGCTACCAAAGACCAAACAAGTCTTCAATTTGTTAATCAGAAAATGCAATCTTCTTACACACAACAATTAATATAATCAATTAACATCAGGGGTGAGCAATTTCCCGAACCGAAACCGACACGATTTGTGAAAATTTAAGCAACTAGGAGTATTCCGTAAACTAGATCAAATAAACGAAACAAATTTAAAAAATATAGAAAAATAAACGAGAAAAATTAACAAAATACAAAAAATCAACATAGAAATAGACTAAATTAACTAAAAAACGAAATAGAATGCCAAAAATACAAAAAATCGACATAAAAATAGACAAAATTAACTAAAAAACGAAATAGAATAACAGAAATTAGTAAATTACTAATATGAACCGAATTGAGAAATTACTAACCAAGGAGATGAGACGAGATCTGGAGTGTGGATGCGGGAGATTTGAGGAACATTTAGGGATTTAGGGTTTGAGTGTGTAGGAGCTAGATTGCACCAATACGGACACGGACACGTATCGGACACATGACACGGCGCTCGAATTTTTTTGAGACACGGGGACACGCCAAAAAAAGACAATATATATATATATATATATATATATATATATATATATATTGAAATAAAGAGAATTTTAGGCTCTTTATAACGAACAATCGAACATTCACATTCTGGTGAGTTGTAAGACCACAAACGGAAAATAACAAAATAGGTCGCGTAAACACAAGTTCAAACATAAGTCTTGCAAATAAAAATCCAAGTAATTTCGCCATTCCAAATTACCCCCTCCACCCGATAATTTCGCCTCCACAAAGGAGTCTCATCAACCTCTTCACTTTGGATACTAGTACTACCACCACTTGAATCCATAACATAATACCAAAGTTTCACCTAGAACATAACATAAAACCAACACATCAACAATGAAAGTTTTGTGTTCTATAGACTATAGAACTAATGTGTGATTAACCTAATCAAGTATTTTGACTAAATCACTAACCACTATCAACTAAACAAAACTTAAGAATAAAAATGCTTTGATTATTGTCGGTTGTCACCAAGACTTTGATTACTAGTAAACAAAACTTATACCCTAATCACTCAATATCAACGATTCAACACTTCAACAACAGTCACAAACTCACAACAAACCCCAATCAACGGCAGTCACAACTCACAACAAACCACTATCGACAAACACTTCAACGGCAGTCACAACTCACAACACTACAACAGCAGTCACTAAAACACACAAAAAAATCAATTAAAGAATAAACACATCCAATTGAAATAATAAACCCTAGAAATAGAACCCAAATAACCCCAATTAAACATCCAATTAAATCGAAAACAAATCCGAGAAATAGAACCTAAATGAGTAATAATCAAGAATAACACGGAGAATGGTTCGTTCACCTGACTGTGCGAAGATGCCGAAGACTCGAAGAATGCCTCGGCTGCGTGAAGGGTCCGTCTGCGCCGGCGTGGGCGTGGCGTCGGCGTGCGTCGTAGAGAGGGTGAAGGCTGGCAGGCTGCAGTTTTTCGAATTTGAATTGGGGGTGAATGTCTGGAGGAAGGTATGTCTTCAATTTTAGGGTAAATAAGAGTGAACCGTGTCCGATATAGCTTGGTCCGTGTCCGATATGTATCGGATTTAAAAAAAATCGAGACACGCTAAAAACCGTGTCGGACACGTATTTGGCCGTGTCTCGGCCGTGTCTCAGCCGTGTCCGTGTCGGACACGGATACTCCACTAATGGCCCGTGTCCGTGCAACCTAGCTTATGATCAATGAACTATTGAAGAATTTCGTTCTACCATTCAGAGCCGTGCTGAGGTACGTGATTGATTCACCAACAACTTCGAGCAGATTTGGTGGAACATATTTGACAACGTTTTGGAGGCATTGTCGAGATAAATTAATTATTATACGACAATATTTTTAAATTTATGTAATAAGAACGTCTAAGAAGGTTTCCCCTAATTTATTGTCTTAATATTAAACTTTGTTTACATTATATTGTCATGTATTTTTATATTTGAAGAAAACATATTTTCCGTTTTCAATAATTTAGCATATATTTAGCCTTAATAACGGAATAGAATTATATGTAGCATATTTAGTAGATATTTATTTGACAATATAAGCTCAACCAAATATACTAAAAGACCAAAAAATAGGCCCATATGGTAATAGGCAGGAAAATTTTGGAGGATTGTTATTTGGTTAGTGGAAAGGGGATGGTATCAAATGATTAACAAAAAAATTTACCTATATAAAATGTTGTAAATAAAATATATCTGATCAAAGCATAATATGCATGAAATTAATTAATGGAGTTACTCTTCGCAGTATGCATTTTACTCGACGAATTACTTTTTTTCACGCATATTTTTCCATTGCATACTCTTATCTTCTTTATATTAAAGCAATGTTCATTTAATCCTAAGTGGCACTATCCTATGCTCCCCATTTGAAAATAAGCCTAATTTTTTCTACTTAGTTGTTTTTAGTTTAGTTAGTGTAGTTAGTATGCAAACAAGGTTCATTTGCATTCAATGAATCTGCATTCATCACGATGATAGTCATTAATTTGCACCATTATTCGAAGTCTACATAACCGAAGCAATCTTTAATACATCTTCACCTTTATTCGAAGTCATAATTCAAATAGTCACTAATTGTCACGGTAAATGATGCCATTAATTGATATTAAAAAAAAATAAAGGCATTGATTGATGTATCAAGATTAACATCTCGAAATTACTTTATAATACTCATCTCGAAAAAATGCAAGTCAAGTATAGTAGTAAATACCCTTTGAACTAAACTGGTTTGAAAGTTACATGAAGCTCTTCGACTCCTTCACTCACATATTCCCACCAATTTTTAGCATGAGTTCCAAGACTCTACAATTAATTGCTTATATTCCATAAATTAGAATAATGAAGCATCATATCCATTTTCGATTTCACATCTGCATCATCTACTCCATCTTATACAGTGGTTTGTATCTTTCATCAATTCAAGCTTTGGAATCCTCTTTACCCAAATTGAGTTCAGAGACCTGATTACGAAGAGGCAATTGAGTTCTTCTCATTGATCCAAAGGTTATGTTTTCCTTAATCCTATTACCCAAGTTGTTATACGTTAAGAGATTATATGTATTGAAATTATCATAAAAAAATTAAGATGCAATGGAGATGTCTAATTACAGTAGAAGTTAAATTTTTGAAAATTAAGAGGTTAAGGCCTTCATGTTTGTGAATCTCCTTTCATTTGGAATTTTTTAAAAACGTCACACATCTCTTGGCAATGCTCAGAAATATTCGACTTATTAGTCTAAAACAAATGGTTATGCATTTTGTATGTTTTAATTTCAAAAGATTATTAGCATATGATGTACGTATCACTTTTTTTCTTACCTTCATTTTTTTGCCAATGTTTCACCCATTGAAACAATTCATGGTAGTTCAATGTTTTGTCCATCTAATAAGAAGAGCAAAGGCAGTCAATAATAGACCTTAAAAATCATTTAGCAGAAGCAGAGCTTCAAATTCATGAGAAGGAGCTGTTGAGGAGAAAGCTGCACAATACTATTCTGGTAAAGCCTTCTCCTTGAATAACTATACCAGTCTTGGTTTTTATCGATTTTCTAGCTCCAAGAGTTGATACCTCTGTGAACTTTTTTCTGCAGGAATTGGAAGGAAATATCGGCCGTGTTTTCTGCCGAGTTAGCCCCATGTTGCCTGAGGATGGTTGTGCTTATGATGCTGCAGTAATCTCCTATCCTCCCTCCACCGAAGGACATGAACAGGGCATTGATCTTATTCAAAGTGGTATAACTACCATCCCATATACATTTAATTTGTCTTATGTGATGTAGTTTTATAGCAAAAATTGAATAGAGTATAATATTAATTTCGTATTAGATCAAATTCAAAAGTCTTATTTATGCAATGATGTTTTTCCTATGTTCAGGGCAGAAATATGCTTTTACCTTTGATGAAGTATTTACGCCGCAAGCCTAGCAAAACAACGTATCTAAAACCCTTCTAAATGCAAGAGGTTTGGAAAAGAGGCAAGAAAATTGAATGTTTTTTTGTTATGTTTATTTTAGCTGGAATTTGGAGTTTGATTCGATTAGATTCTTCCTCAGCTTTCCCCACCGTACCACCCAGACCTACTTTTTCACATCTCACCCTCCTTTAGGGAGAGTAGAAGCAAAGAGGTTGGGTATCGTCAATTCTTATACCTTTGAGATTGCTAGCTAATTTCCACATGTTTTTTCGTCAACAGCAGTGGTATGTCTATTTTCTAATGACCTTTTTGTAATCAGAATCGTTTTTTCTTGGGTGTAACTTGAACTTTCACCGATTTCATTGTTTGATTCTTCAGTAGGTTGTCAAGTTTTTGGTTGAAAGAAATTATAACAATGCTCCTCACGGCCAAGTTGCAATCGGTACGCTTATTTTGGGGGTAATAGTTTGCGGAGAAGTAGCCTTTTATTATATACAAACACCAATCACCCCTCTTGGTCAGTTCATATTTTTTAAAGTAATTTTAGGATTGTGCCGTGGGGCTACTGTTTGCATTGCTTCCAGTTTTGTGTTGCAATAGTGGGATACTAATAGGTATATTCTCTATGGTAGATTGTAAGTTTCTTAGTTTTGTTAGGATTCTGGTTTCAAGTTTTCACTTCTTAATTAGGATTACAAAAGTAAGACTTGAAAAGCATAGTCCCTATGAGAATATTATATCTTTTTTTAGACGAGTAATTTTATATTTGGGGTTAAATGGATGTGTAAAGTCATTTTTTTTCCTTCCTTTTTTCTGAAAATAAGCATTCTTTCTCAAACTTCTATAAAAGTACTGAATCCATCAGTCGAGATATCTATTGGATGTCCACAAAGTTGATCATCTATACATTAGTAGTATACATCAAACATACAATACTTACTACTTCTCAAAATATAATGTATGCATTAGTAGTATCCTCTATGATACCTTTTGTAATTTTTTCTGTTGAGTATGTTAACGGTTGTGCATTATCACAGATATATTTTCATATCATGTCCTCAAGTTTTATGGTACTAACTATTCTCTCCAAAATTTTAGTGAAGGAAAAGCGAAAGAGGTATGGAAAAGGAAAATGTTTATACCATTAAGGAGTACAACTTAATATATAATTACCTTACAAATGGTGACAGGAGGGACATAGATGTAGCAGCTTGACATGGACCAAGAGAAAAGGGTAGAAAACTGAGGAGTATTGGTCATCATTAATTATGGAAATCGCCAGATTTATTGCTCGACAACACGGTTCTAGGAAGACATATTCATATTCTCCTCTTCTGTAATGAGCATCCCAGGTTCTCTGATTTTGCAGTGTTACAAAACATGAATCATTATTATTATGAATGATTAGTCATGAAAGTCGACAATTAAATCGGGAAAGGAACATATAAGTACTATTCCATATATATGAGAGGGTATTGCATTGGATATTTACGGGTATTTCATTGGTGTTTTTTATGAATATTGTCGAACACATTATACAAGTAACATTATTAGGTAGGAACACATGATTAGCCCAAAGGCCATAACAGCAACATTATTACTAGAATCCTCGAGCTCCCACAAAATGCAAGGTCGGGGGTCTAATGTACGCAACTTTGCCCGTGCTAGCACCACTAAGACGGTGTTTCCAAAATAACCTAATAAACATCCTAGAACTAGCCCAAAAGGACATAACAACAACATTACTACTAGAATCCTAGAGCTCCCACAAAATGCAAGCTAAGGGGGTCCGATTTGCGCAGTTTTACCCGGTGTTAGCGACACTAAGCCGGTATTTCCCGATAATTAAATCGGAAACTGCATCGAATTCAGCTTCAATACTAAGACGCTGATTCTAAATGACCCAATACGAAACCCTAAATCGGAAACAACATCGAACCCAATCCCCCAGTTACAAAATCACAGTATAGAAATAGAGGGAGATTTCATACAAGATTTTTGCCCTTGACAATGACGCGATTCTGTGATCGAATAACACGTTTGATAAGTCCAGTTTCACCTCTATCTTTTCTCCTAATCATCATCACCTACACACAAAATCCAACGCATAAATCAACCAAAACTCTAACAAAAACGACGATTTAGAGACTGAAATTGATAGCTGAGACTTACACAAATACACTATCACCTCTAACAATCTTCCAATTTTTTATGAGTTTCTGGGCAGCTTTCCATCCCATTTTGAGTTTTCCCCCAAATTGATTTCTCGAGTAGTAGCAAGTTCGCAACAATGACGGATTCCAACTTAAACCCGTGTTGGGTTAATTTTTTTATTATTGGACTTAATGATGGACTAGCCCATTGAAGTTGTTCAAAATGACTCGGTTTTGGTTTGTGAGATTACTGGTTTGTATACTACCTGACGAGGTATTCTTGAGATTAACTTTCGGTTTCTAAATTTTGGTTTCTAAAGAAAGTTGACAATAAAATCGGGAAAGGAACGTATAAGTACTATTCCATATATATGAGAGGGTATTGAATTGGGTATTCACGGGTATTTCATGAGTGTTTTTTATGAATATTGTCGAACACATTATACAAGTACTTCGCATAATTGAAGATCAATTTTGTCTTACTTCATTAGAGAATATCAATGAAAGAACCACAACCCATGAAATTTTTCACGGGTATCACCTTCCTAATGACAGAAGCGCGAACTACCTCACGCACATACTATTTTGTTCCTCGAAAGGGACGACAAATTTCCCAAGGTCAGTGATGTTGACAGCATTATATCAACAGAAATTCTTGATCCTGTAGATGAACCACACTATATACGTACGGCGGTGAAGGATTTAATGATTCACGGTCCATGTTGACACTCAAACCCGAAGTCCGCTTACATGGTTGATGGTGTATGCACCAAGAGATTCTCGAAGGCTTTTTTTGATCGTACAACTATCGACGGAGATGGGTACCCTATGTACATGAGACCCAGCAGTGGTGTCACAGTGGAAAATAGAGGTGTGAGCGTGCACAACGGATACATTGTACCTTCTAATCAACCAATTCACTAATATCGAACACTTATCCTTTGTCAATATAAAATAATGCAATATCGTATCCTGACAAGGCCACTATTATACATTTTTTATAATTCATTCTTTAACTTCGTTAACAATCCACGAAAAATTGTACGATTTTTTATTAGTTCAACCAATAGTTAACATAACCAACAATACGTAGTCGGGTAATAAATCTTTCTTATGCAATTTCTATTAACAATTTAGAAACCACAGCCCGTGAAATTTTTCACGGGTATTACACTAGTCAGAAAATAAAATTAGGGTCGTTTGGTTACTCATTCAATTACCGAGAAGTGCAAGTTCTTGTATTTTCAGGGAGTTGTTTGGTTGCCCACCTTCCGGGAATTGCCACTTCCTCCACAATGGGGGAAATTACTCACCAAGCCCCCCTTGGTGGGTAGAACTTCCCGCATGAAGTCATTTTCCCATATGGCAACCAAACAATATTTTTTAATTCCCATGAAATATAAATTCACGTGAATTTAAAGTTTCCGGTAACTTCATCTTCCCATGGTGAACCAAACGAGCCCTAAAACTCAAATATTTGGAGTGAAATAAGTAAATACAATACCTTCCTATGTTTTGATTTTTGACACGGGTGCAAGATTCTCGAGCACAAAGAGAAGGGTTGTGAGTTCTGACATGTGAGGGTTGTGACTATTACGTGGGCATCGTTAATTTTATTTACTACAAAGTTCAGTTCTCCCTACAATCAATATATATATATAAAGGAGGAAGTTTTCGAGCGATATGATTGGTCCGTTGAAAAAAAGCTCAATTTAGGTAAGTATCATTAATAATAATAATAAATAAAATAGAGAATCTTTTAATTATTACAATAATACATTTAATCTATTATATTAATGTGATGTTTTATAATTTTTCATCTAAAAAACTTTAAATTTCGTTTAACAAAAAGTTATCGTAAATAAAATCATAGAAATGAATTAATTAGATTCGTGGTAGAAAATGCTTTCATTAGAGTATAAATTTCATATTATTTGTTTCATATTATTTTCTCGAAAAAAGTGATGAATTTACTACATATAAAGATATTAAAGTTATCCCACATCGACAAATTATAATAAGGTGATGAAATTTTATATTATAAATAATAGTAATCACACATCGACAAATTATAAGGAGGTGATAAAATTCTATATATTATAAATAATACGGAGTAGTAATCACCCGTCCTTAGATTTCCACCAATTTAAGTCATAAAGAAGTCTTAAGATTATAACCTTAAGATCCCACATTGAAAAATTATGATGGGATTATGAAATTCTATAATATAAATAAGATGAATTATTGATTTTGAATATCGAAACAAAAACTTTTGAGTCTTAAAAAAATGATTATTCTATATTATAAATAAGAGTAATCCCACATCAACAAAATTATGATAATAGAATTCTATATTATTATAAATAAGACTAATCATTCGTTATTAAATATCAATAAAAAAAAATTTGAGTCTTAGAAAATATCTTAATAAGAGTACAAGCTGAAGTAACAAGGTAATGAAACTCTATCTATATTATAAAATATTCATTCCTCCAAATTATGATGAAGTGATGGAATTCTATATTGTAAATAAGTGTAATTTTTCGTTCTTAAGTATGACTAATCAATATTAGATATCTTCAAAAACTCAATTAAGTGTTAAAACCTCTTAAGACTATAAACTCAAGTAATGACGAAGTACCAGAGTTCTTAAGACTATCTAAATTTAAATCAAAATTATTCATTCTATATCAAAAAATTATGAGCTGATGGAATTTGATATAAAAAAATTAGACTTACATTTGAGATTATAAACTTAGGTAAGATTATCTTACATAAAAAAATTATAATAAGGTGATCGAATTTTATTATATAAATACGAGTAATAGCTTATTCTTAAGTCGTTAGATATAAAAAAAAACTCGTTTATTATTATAATTATCCTAACGTTGTCTCACATCGAAAAATTATGATGAACTGATGAAATTCTATATATTATAAATAATAATCATTTGTCCTTTGATATCAGCTAAAAAAATTTGAGTCTTAAAAATATTCTTAGAACCATAAGTTGATGGAAAGGAGAAATCATTTGTGTTTAGATATTAACCAAAAATGAGTTCTAAAAAGAGTTTTTAAGACTATAAACCTAAGTAGAATTATCACATATCGAAAAACTATGAGGTGATGAAATTCTATATCACAAATAAGAGACATCATTCATTTTTAGATATTAACAAAAAAAATTGTCTTATAAAAAGCAACTATAAATTAAAGTAAAATTACACCACATCGAGAAATTATAATAAGGTGATAGAATTCTATTATATAAATACGGAGTAAAAGCAATTATTCATCTTTAGATATTAACGAGAAATCTTTTGAGTCCTAAAAGAACTTTTTAAGACTAAAAACTTAAATAAAATTATCGCACATCGAAGAATTATGATAAGGTGATGAAATTCTACATCAAGAGAAATTATTCGGTTTTAGATCCGTGATATTAGACTTGATCGCCTTGCTTGATTTGTTTCCATAACATGGCATTGCGATAAAAGGTCACAGGTTCGAAAATTGATGCAATTTCTCATGTTTAGGTGCATAAAATTGAGATTTTTCAATGTTTTGCTCTTCTGGGTGCTGTTGTGGCTTGATTATTTTGTGTTGGAGAAGGGTTTAACTCATAAATGTCACAACTTTCTCTGTGAATTGATGCAATTTCTTATCTTCAGCGTGTAAAATGGAGTTTACTCAGCTGTATACATTGAGATTTTCAGTGTTTTGTCATATAATGTAGGTTTTAGTTATACATTGTTGCAACTTTTTGGCAAATTGATGTTTTGTTTTGGTTCGGGTTGTCGTGACAGAATCAGCTAGTTAGGGGGTGGGAGAAGCGGAAAACTTAGGAGAAACAGTAACTCGGTAAGGTAAACTAGAAAAAGATGGAAATTTTTAACCAAGAGTATCAGATTTTCATTTATGCTCTTTCGTCATGTCACAGTTTGATGCAAGTTTTAAACTTTTTGGGGTTTGCTTGCGAGATTGCATTAGGTAAGTGGTTGGTTTGGTTGGTAATTAAGTATTCTAGGCTAAGTTTGAATTGAATTCTTTGTGCTGAATGAGGCAATTGAAGTGTTACATTTTGAAAATTATGTGAGTATGAATGTGCAATGTTAATCGTTCAAGGTTGTAACTTTACAGATCCTTGGTACTGGAATGGATACTCAAGACACATGTCCTTCTGTCTTGCTTTTCTTTGACAAGCAGAGAATCATTTTTAATGCTGGAGAGGTAAGATTTGCGCATTTTCATCAAGTACACAACATATTCGTATTCACCCTTTGTTTGGTTCCCCGTTACTCCATCCTGGAAAATATAAATGGAGTATTAATTATGATAACGATTAATTGAATTTTGCATTGTCACAGGGTTTGCAACGTTATTGCACAGAACATAAGATTAAGCTATCAAAGGTACAAGCACTTGTTACTTCCACTTTACACTTTGAAGTTGTGAATGCTCAAGTGTATGGTTAGTCTCAAATTGGATGATGGAATTACTGCAAATAAATTTTTACCATAACAACTGTAGGAACTAGGAAGTTTATACGTGTTATCTCTTATTTTATTGTGAAACACTATGAATGAGATCACATATATCTGTTCCATACAGTATATTTTCGTCTATAATTATGTATATCCTTTTCAGATCGATCACATATTTCTTTCCCGAGTCTGCTCAGAAACTGCAGGAGGTCTCCCAGGTATTGACTTTTTACTGTTATTCATAGTGCATCATTGCTAGCCGGAAGTTATTCAGATGTTGCATAGAGGATTCTAAAGAGGCTCACAGGATGGTTTCTGTTTATATTGCATGCAGGCTTGTTGTTGACAATGGCTGGAATAGGGGATGAGGGAATGTGCGTAAGTATATTTTTTTGTGCACCATTGTGTTTTTACTAGCTCTTTCGAACTCTAAATATAAGATTTATTTTGATGACATATAGGTAAACATGTGGGGGCCTTCAGACCTTGATTACTTGGTCAATGCGATGAAGGCATTCATTCCAAGTGCTGCCATGGTTCACACAAACAGTTTTGGTCGCACTGTACAACCTGATGAGACAGCTACACCCGATTCTAAGAAGTTTTCAGGACCCTTTGACCTTATTAATGATGAGGTAGTCAAAATTTCAGCCATCCTCTTACGTCCGAGTGAGAATAATGGGCAAACATCTCTAAAGCCCGGTGATATCTCGGTCATCTATGTTTGTGAACTACCTAAGATTCAGGGGAAGTTCCATCCTGAAAAGGCTAAGGCCCTTGGATTGAGAGCTGGTCCAAAGTATAGGGATTTGCAAAATAATCTATCAGTGAAATCAGACGATCGTGATATTATGGTATGATTATTAATTTAAAGAATCTTCCCAGTATCCTATAGAATTCACTGTCTCGTACTCTCGTCTCTTAAGAACTCTTTTTCTCGCAGGTACATCCCAAGGACGTGATGGACCCTCCTATTCCAGGACCTGTAGTTCTTCTCGTTGACTGTCCTACGTCATTGCATTTACAAAGTTTGTTATCGGTGGATTCACTCGATATGTACTACACCGATTACTTGGGCAACATGTCCGAAACTGCCAAGGAAGTGAATTGTGTGATACATTTGAGTCCATCATCTGTTTCAAGTAGCCCTGATTATCAAAAATGGATGAAGAGATTTGGGCATGCACAGCACATCATGTCTGGCCATGAACAGTGAGTCGTGATTTGCTTATGGCTCTCCCCTCCGATTTTTGTTTTCCGTTGCCATGTGTTGAACTGTTCTGAACGGATCTGAAAATTCATTTTCCTTCACTGCAGGAAAAATGTTGAAATTCCTATTCTAATAGCAAGTGCCAGGGTTGCAGCGAGGCTTAATTACTTATGTCCTCAATTCTTCCCTGCTTCAGGGTTTTGGCCTTCTCATATCGACGATAAATCACTACACTCCAACTCTTCAACCGAGGTTTGTATTACCTTACACAATTTTTACGGCGCTTGAACAATTCACTTTTCTTATCAACAATGGGTGCCCGACTGCACGTGCTCAAGAGTTTGAAATGGTGCTGTGAGACTCAATGTATTTTCTTTCGTTCAGGGACCTCAAGCTACCATTTCCGCTGAGAATCTCCTGAAGGTATGATAACAAAATTTATCTAATTACATCTATAGGAGACAATGTGTTCATAATGTCTATATATTAATTTTGTTGCGTGTGAGGTTCTAACTTTGTTTCCTAGTAGATCATTTATATATATTATATAATGTGCTACAGTTCAATTTGCGCCCACATGCAAACCTCGGTCTGGACAGATCTTCAATTCCTGTTGTAACTGGACCTGCTGAAATAGTGGACGAGTTAAATGCAGAAATTCCAGAAATCGTAGACGCTGTAGAGCAAGTTAGACAGTTATGGGATCATTCTGGAAAAGTTCAAAGCGATGTATCATCACATGATTTTATTGAGGAGCCGTGGTTAGATGAGCTAGGGCTTCCAAGTTGTTTAGAAAACATAACTAGAGAAGATATGGAGATAGTCTTGCTAGGTACCGGTTCATCCCAGCCGTCCAAGTATAGAAATGTGACCTCTATATTCATCAACCTTTTCTCAAAGGGGAGTTTACTCTTCGATTGTGGTGAAGGCACTCTAGGTCAACTAAAAAGACGGTAATGTTATTCTACTCCCTCTCCTGTGATATTCTATGCTACTTTGTCTCTTTACCAGTTTGTTCATATTGGTGTCCAAGATGACGACACGACACTGAATAATATTCGGATAGATTTGTAGCCCAATAATGGACGTCGAATGATTGTCCCAATTAGAGGCTAATTCATTTAGGCGGGATATTTTTTGAGGATGTGTAAGCTTATAGTAGACAGGGGATTGTGTAAAGTGTCTAAAAAGGTGATTTCTCTCTTTCAACAGATTTGGTGTTGAAGGTGCTGATGATGCTGTGAGAAGGCTAAGGTGTATATGGATTTCGCATATTCACGCTGACCATCACACAGGTCTCGCCAGAATTCTCGCTCTCCGACGTGATTTACTGAAGGATGTTCCTCATGAACCTTTGTTAGTAGTTGGGCCAGGGCAGCTAACGCGGTTTCTGAATGCATACCAGAGACTTGAAGAGTTAGATATGGATTTTATTGACTGCAAGTTCACAACTCGTTTTTCTTGGGATTCTTTTGAGAAATCTAACTCAGCTTCCGATCAACCTTCACCTTCAAATTCAGAGGCCCGTGTTGATTCAACACTGTTTAGTAAAGGCAGCTCGATGCAAAGCTACTGGCAGAAGCCGGGTAGTCCAGTTGGCAATGGTGTAATCATTCAGAGATTGGACAGCTTGAAAAAGGTGTTGCAGGAAGCGGGTTTAGAGAACCTGATTAGTTTTCCTGTGGTTCACTGTCCTCAAGCTTTTGGAGTTTCACTAAAGGCAGCTCAGAGATCCGGTAATGCTGGCGAGATGATTCCAGGATGGAAGATTGTGTACTCTGGGGACACAAGGCCGTGCCCACAGCTCATAGAAGAATCTCGAGGAGCCACTGTCCTGATCCATGAGGTAAGCTGTAACATGCATGCTATTCATCTTGTCAATTTAGGTTGATAGTTCTACTTTTAGTGGCATCTTGTCAATTTGTAGTGGAATCTTAGGAATCTTGAGTCTGATATAATTGCTTTTTACGGTTGATGTAATTGACCAGTTTCACTATGCAGGCAACCTTTGAGGATGCCTTGGTAGATGAAGCAGTGGCTAGAAACCATAGTACGACAAAGGAGGCTATAGATGTGGGAGAGGAGGCTGGTGTTTATCGAATAATTCTTACACATTTCAGCCAAAGATACCCCAAGATTCCTGTGTTTGGAGATGCACACATGCACAATACTTGTATAGGATTCGACATGATGAGCGTCAACCTAGCCGACTTACCTGTTCTTCCTAGGGTCCTTCCTCATCTTAAACTCCTCTTCCGAAATGAGATGGGAGCTGATGATGAAGCCGAGGATCTTCCTCTTGAAGATGTCACTGTGGCGGCCTCTTAGGCATCTATCTTACCTATCAGGATTGTACAAGACCGTCTTTCTCCCAAGGTAATTTAGTATTCATTTTTGTTTATTAACCCTTTTTCATGAATAATTTGAACCCCTTTTGGAGTGAGACGGTCTCGTATAGGAAATTTATAGGCAATTTAGGTCACACGATGTATGGATAACTAATTGATAAAGGCTTCCAAGATCATCGACCACATGTTATGTTTTGGTTATTTTACTGACAAAGGTGGCGTGCTCGCTAATTCTATCAGCTAGACTTGTAAATTGCTCATTGATTGATTTTTCAGCTTCTATTAAGCTCGGAACAGAATGTAATGACTCAGATGACCGATAACAAAGCATAAGCTGTCATTTTAATGCTTCTCTTGTTTCTGCATTGCTCAGGCAGTCAAATGCAAGGCGGAATACATGTCCGGGTATGGACAAATTAGCTAATACCTATTCCAGTTTCGAGTCGACTTCAAAACTGGTCTAGAAGTTGATCTGTTGATGCTAGGGAGGCTATTAAACATGTGTTGAAAGCCTAAAGGACAAAGAAAACAAGAGATGGAGAGGGTATTAGGGAAAAAAGCCAATTGCAGTAGACCTTAGAAGAAAATGACCTGAATTTAAGGGTTTTAGACTTTTAGTTGGGTCACAAGGTTGAAACATCAACCATTCACTTCGATTTTGGCCATTACACTACAGTACATCGTTTTGTTGGTCTTTTAGCTCTGCCCTTATCACTTATCACTCTCATGAACCATGGGGGGGCTGCTGCTATAGATAGGTCCAACACTAACTTGGATACTTCTGAGGTTGTGCCCTTTTGCATGTATACACACATTAAAGCCGCTCGATTTACCCGTTTCAAGGAATCTTATGGTCCAGATGGACTGGAAAGCGATTTAATTGCTGTAAATCGGAACTAAAAACCTAGAACCCTGCCTGTCAAACCCATTTCATGTACTCTTGTGATCCATATGGAGTATGGACCTGTAATTAAGACGTAGATATTGTGAAAGATTTGCAGTACATGCTTAGGGTGGTTGAATCCTTTCTCCATTTAATGTTTGGTTTTCTTTGACAGCAAAAAATCTTGCAAACATTAAGATTTAGAAATTGCATGCATGCATGCATGCGCTCAGCATGCTAACTGATTTTGAATTTCTTCTATCGAGACACGCTAAAAACCGTGTCGGACACGTATTTGGCCGTGTCCCAGCCGTGTCCGTGTAGGACACGGATACTCCACTAATGGCCCGTGTCCGTGCAACCTAGCTTATGACCAATGAACTATTGAAGAATTTCGTTCTACCATTCAGAGGCGTGCTGAGGTACGTGATCGGGACATTCACCAACAACTTCGAGCAGATTTGGTGGAACATATTTGACAACGTTTTGGAGGCATTGTCGAGATAAATTAATTATTATACGGCAATATTTTTAAATTTATGTAATAAGAACGTCTAAGAAGGTTTCCCCTAATTTATTGTCTTAATGTTAAACTTTGTTTACATTATATTGTCATGTATTTTTATATTTGAAGAAAACATATTTTTCGTTTTCAATAATTTAGCTTTTTCGCTTTTAATATCCGAAATTAAAAGAAAAAAAAAATAACAATAATTAATGACAACATTTAATGAAAAGTAGGAGGATGAAAAGTGAGTCCAATTTAAAAACTCAAATAAAATTTTTCCATTGCACTCAAAAGTTTATAAATATTGGAATATGTGAGATATGGCGTGGCAATAGAAGAGTTTTAACTTATGTTGTAATTAGTACTCGTATTAATTACAATGTCTCCCACTTTCTTCAATAATTACCCAAAATAGATTAAACTTTAGTCGTTGTTTGCTGGAGTTGGTTATCTTCTTTAATGGAGTACTCGGAATAAAGATTTGGTTCATCTACTACGTCAGAACTGTGGGACTGTGAGTGAGTGAGTGAATGGCGAATCAGGATTCAATTTCCTTTTCTTAAGCTCATCATGGCTTCTCTCAAACTCTACTCCCAACCCCATCGACATCGACATCGACATCGACATCAACATCAACATCAACTTCTTCGTCATCCTCAATTTCCTTCTCCACCCAACATTTCATTATCTGCCTTCCATAATTCTGTGACGAACCAGAATTTGTGCTTTAAGTAACTAAAGGGGGTGTAGGGGTGTGGGAAATTGTTTTGATTACCGGAGGATTTCATTGTATCTAGCAATGTACATTATTGCAGGCAATTGACAAGTTTAGATGGAGTAGACGGGGACAAAGGTGCAATGAAGAGTTGTTAGGCATGTACTCTAGTGTATTTGGTGGAATTATAACAGACCCTGCTGCTATGCTTATACCCATGGACATGGACGATCACATGGCGTATTTGATACTGCACTTATCATGGACGGCTTCCATCTCTCTCTCTCTCTATCTTTTAAAATATTGTCAGAAGCTTCATTCCCCCCGCCCCCCAAATTTATTCTTTAAATCCCTACTACAGTATATCATACTACTATGGTTTTGGATTACGATGGAATAAAGCAACATAACTCAAATAGCCTCTCATTCTGCAGACATCTCTATGAATTGGACCAACACCTTGATCGCTTTCTGAGGTCAGCGAGGATGGCAAAAATCAAACCCCCATTTGATGCACAGATACCGTGAGAAGTATTCTTATACAAACAGTAAGTGTATCCAAATGTATCGTAAGGAAGGCTCCTTAAGATACTGGCTGTCTGCAGGGCCAGGAGACTTTCATCTCTCTCCTTCCACTTCTTCTCAGTCTGCACTTTACGCGATTGTTATACAAGCCACATCCCGATTCACCCACAAGGCTGTCAAAGTCATTTCCTCATCAATACCAATGAAGCCTCCTATGTTTGCCACGATGAAGAGTGTCAATTACCTTCCGAATGTTCTATGTAAGATGGATGGACGACTTCGGATTTGTTGCCGAGGGTCCTAACATGAATGTGGCCTTTGTAACCCCTGAAAAAGAGCTCATAATGCCTCGATTTGATAAAATTCTTAAAGGTTGCACGGCAAATAGGGTGTGTATTCTTGCAAGGGAACTATTGATCAAGGACGAGCTTCGAAAAGTGAGCGTGAGAGATGTGACCATCGATGAAGGGAACAAGGCTGAGGAGATGATGCTTATTGGGAGTGGTGTTTTGGTCACTCCTGTTATCCAATGGGATGACCAAATTATTGGTAATGGTAAGTAAGTTTGCCAAATTCTTTTGTTAAGACTTGAGACAATCCAATGTTAAGGATCTTGAGGTTTCAGGGAGGAACATCCCTTTTAAGCTCTCTAAAATGTAAATTCTCTTTATTTTGTGACTCTTCTTTTTACATTTGCCTCCAATACGAGAACTGACCTCGTTTGGGTACGAAACCAACCGTGACATTGTGCTTTTGGTGTTATTGGTAAATTTTATAGGCAAGGAAGGTCCAATTGCCGGAGCACTGTTAAACCTCGTTCTTGAAGACATGAAATCAGGTCCGTCTGCAGTTCGTGTACCCGTTCCTTATTAATCAATGTGCTTATGAACACTTGAATACCTTTCCAAGAGATGATTCGGTTTCAAAAAAAAACAAAGGAGCTGAAGTTCATCTTCCAAACTGATAAAAAAGAACATGGTGATGAAGCCTCATCGGATGCTTTTGAACGGACGACTTTACTGGAATTGTCTCAGTATGTAAATTTCCGTCTACCTGACTGCCTTTTAGTAATCGAAAGCTTCATAATCGTCTCAATAATACGAAAATGCCTTTTTTTTTCAAATTTCTTTGCTTTATTATTTTTTTTCATCAAAGCTAAAATGTTGGAGTAATCTTATTTGTTACTGAAGGATATTTGAGAACATTCCCCTTCTTAGATGAAGAATCTCAACTAAAACCTTTAAATCGATGGTCGTGACTCATATTTATATCATATTACCTTTCTTCGATTCAGTTTTCTGTTTGATTGAATTCGGTTTTGTTCCTCAATTTATATGTGAGACACCCGTTCAAGTCCAAATCTTTTTGGAATTAAGGCTATGGTGTTGTTCCTTTTGATTGAATTCGATTTTGTTTCTCAATTTACATGTGAGACACCAGTTGATCAGAGAATGATTCATGTTATGTTAGCCGGCTCCAAATATTTTTGGGACTAATGTTTAGTGTTGACTGAAGCCTTGTGTTTCATATTAGTGACATAATTTTCTCAAGGCGACGAAAGTTTCTCTACCAGATACTCCGTTCCGTGCTTGGTTAGCCTGAAATGTTTCACAAACTTCCTCCCTTTAGCTAAAGTTTGAGCGTACAAATTAGCGCACTCATGTATTTTTTCTAAGACGGATTTATTTTCACTCATGCGTAAATCTAACCATCTCTTACAAATATATTTTACGGCTTTTTGTAGTATTTCAGACAAAAGTAATCAGTTTTCACAGGAGGGTTTTGTAAGGGATAGAAATTGGACAAAATCATTTTCCTTTGAAACAAAAGAATTGGTTGAGAATGGGGGGCAGTCGAGTGTAGTTGAACAAAAGAATTGTATTAAAATCAAATAGTCTTCTTACACAGTACAGTAATCATTTTCATATCAAAAACCAATAACAAACTAACTTGGCTGATGTAGTACTTCATATTACCTAAAGCTTTTAAGCAAAGAAGGGCTTGACAAGCTTGCAGCACTTGCACCTGCACCTGCACATTTCATCTTCTCCTTCGACTTCACTGGCGTACTGCATTCACTGAAATCAAGAACTCGCCGCTCCGCCTGTCAACCAGATGCACACACATGTCCGAAAAGAGCAAGTTAGAGTTTCACTAGACCAATACTTCATATTTTTCCCGATATAAGTTATTGAACTTTGTTTAGGTCATAAGATAAGGAGCTCAGCTCCAACGAACAGGTACCACTAGCCCTACTCCCTAATAAAGAACAAACTAAATCATTTAATAACTAACGTCACCCAAGTGCCTGCAAATCCCCCACTAAGTACAGCTAACAATCCGAAGGGCAAGAGAGAAACCATGAGATTTGGTGACACATGAAGACGGCCTTTAAGCAGGCTGCTATTACTGACATGACTCATCTCTCCATCGAGATTTAGTTTCTTAGAGCATCTTTGCCTTAATATACTCTCAGGGGTTTCACTGCCTAAAACTACCCTGGCATCTGCATACATATCGGCACCCTGATCGTTTATCTCTTTCATCAATCCAATAGCATCAAAGCTGCTCTCTCCCGGACTCAAGAATATTCCAATATCCTGAGTAACGCAGAATATTGAGGCATCAAATATTACATTAGCCTTCCAATCTACAAATATGATGTAGAGAGCAGCAAGTGTACCTCAATTGCTATCTCAGGTTCAAATCTTAGACAAGAAACAAGAGAGCTGAAATACCAAGGTGACTTCCATGCCGAAGGAGATTCTATACTGCGCTTAAAAGGGGTTCCACCGAAACTGAGAAAAAGAATGACAGGCATTAGGAATTATAAGTAATATTTTAACTTTTTGCAGTATGCTCCCCATTTCAATTGTTAAGTGATGTTAACTTTGACGATTACTTTCTCCAAATACACGAGACACTATAGAACTTGTTACTTCCCGTCATCACTTATTTATATTACGAAGTATTAAAAAATGTAGGTCAAAGTTGACATTGATTGATCAACAAAGTCCGATTAGGAGTTAAAGGGAAGAAGGGAGTATATATCATATAACTATATACAAAGATGCGAAACAGACATAGCAGTCAGAACTTACAAGTTTAGATTCTCAGCACCAACTTCATTAACAAGGCTATCAACCATAACTGTCGTAACTGCAGAAATTGGTTGCACGGATGACGATGCTTCAGAACCATTGTTCAGCCTCATATTATCAATTGGTCTGCCATTTCCCCTGCTTCTATCCGGAGACATAAATTCTGTATCATTTATGTGACGTTCAACAAGAACTCCTTTAGGCTGTTGAACAATTTCAGAAACAATCATTGAACTATTGTTAGACTTATAATGATCATATTAGCTTTAGCTAGCGATTTGAAACACAGATACGAGTAATAATTAGAACAAAGCATACACAAATATACTTTTAACATGGGATGTGTTTCAATAGCAAAGGCATTAAAAAATAATCAAGGTCCGATGTTGGGTGGATTTTTTTTATAATCAAAGTACCACCTCCCTTTCACTTTGCTAGTAAGCCAGCCAATGTCAACTTCAATCATTCAATGTTTGAATATAGGCAGAGGATTACTCCATTCTGTTTGATCATACCATAAATATACATGTTTTGACTCTTTTACCCCATCTTTCTTCCTCTTCTATCTTCACTCCACCCACAACTCGAACCTCCCCACCCAACAACCCCGTCACCCACAATCATCAACCACTCGCCGCCATTGGCGCTCCTCCATCTCCTATGATTATGACCCCCTACCTCCCCCACACTCAAAACCACCTCGGCCTACCCAAAAAATTCCCCAACCACTCAATAAAGTCTCTTGCTCTTGAAAACCAAAATCCCTCCCCCCCAATCGACAAAATCGTAGATCTAAGGCAGTAGTGGGCGGGAGTTTGGTTTTTCATATTTGGGGCTGGATTTTCGAAGTGAAGGATGACATGGTGGTGGTCAGGGGAGGAGATCAATGTCGCCGTGTCGTGGAGTTGTAATGGCTCTATAGAAGTGGGGTCTACGTGGGTCATGTGATCCGATGATTTCGAAGGTGAGTTATCGTGCTGGTGATCAGGAGTGAGGAGATTGACATGGTGGTGGTGGTGGTGGTGGTGGTCTTGACACTTGAGTGAAGGGAGTTACAGGTTTACAAAACTTGTTTTGCGGCAAAGACAGACAAATTCACAGAAATCAAAGAAAAGAGCCTCTCACCAATTCGGAAGCAACATCTTCATTTAATTTTGTTTTACAAATTGCATTAGGAGTCCCTCCCATCTCGATACTGTGGAGATTATGTGTATGTATGTCTTTCTCGGCTGTTCTTGTCTCAAATTCTTGGTTGTGGTTTGCATCTTCTCTCAACCCTCTGACCGCAGGGCAGGCATTTTCTTTATCTTCAATCAAAGCTTTTGGATGTTCCTTCGGGTTACTTGACGAAGATGTTGATTCTTTGCACTGGACCGTCTCACCAAGTATAACATCTAGACGAAAAAGTTCTTTGGTCAACCTCGATGAGCAAAGAAAGCCTTGGCTTATCTCGTTTCCCGTCTTTTTGTCATTTCGACTTTCAGAAAAAGGTGATAACGGAGATAACAGGTCACGATGTCGTTTCTTCAAAATAGATGGCGTGCAAGCAAAAGTTTTGGCTGCACTCTTCAACAAAGCATCTGGACTATCACCTGTAGATGGTGAATCCCACAACTTAAAAGGAGTGAGACTGCTTGCGGACGACATCATAAACTGACGGATCCCAAGAGGACTAAAATCTTGCTGAGCATCAGTGTTAGACTGAGCAAGATCACAACTAAAAAAGGGAATATCCAAGGATGGAAAACGAGGAGGTTCATAACAAAGAGTTCCTGCCTCCTGCCCACATGCTGAAAGCACTGATTCCTCTCCTCTACGAGGAGTTCTTTGCTGATCATCTAATATTTCAGAAGTAAATTTATTTTCAGGGATTAACCCTAACGACTCCAGCAAATCTGTTTTCTCAGTAAAGCCTGCATCAGAATGATCATGACATGGAGGAGTGGCGTTAATGTGTGCATGTACATACTCGTCTTCAGTGTTACTAAGTTTCTCGTCCCTCATTGTTAAACCATTTTGAACAAAATTCTCTGAAGGAAGAGAGGAAGAATTATCATTGTTCAAAGCTTCCATCACAGATAAGGTTGAATGATTATATGGATGTAAGCCTGCAGCCTCACCTGTTTCTGACAATTGGCAAATTGACTGGAAGCTCATATAGTCATTGTATCTCTTCATAATGTCGGAGCATCTTTCAACAATGGTGCCATCCTCTTCTCGAACTACATTTGGATCTTCAACACTCTGACTGACAGGAACAGCTGCACTACATTCGCTATACTTGTGATTTGCAGCAGCAAGATAGTAATTCCCAGGTAGACAAGAGTCTGCAGACAAGTCCACAGAGGAGTTCATGGGTAAGCTAATCTCCCCAAAATCGCAACCCCTTGCACTAGAGCCCTGATCATTTGAAAAACCATCTTCAAGATAATTTGATGAGCATGTGAATTCACAAGGAATATCAGGAATAGTAAATGTCATGTTATCGAGAGACGTGTAGCACAGTTCAGAGCAAGATGCAGTCGGACTGGTACTTTTTTTCTTTACATGATCTGATTCTTCAGACACAACAAACTCCTCTCTTGATTGGCAACCAGCATTTGACATATCACTTGGTGTTTGAGAATAGCCAGCTTGACTGTATTCTGAAATCTCCTCTCCCTCAGCTCGATCTCCCAGAGACATGGACTGACTTTGATGGCTGACTAATGGTAAGCCCTGGAATTGTGCAAGTAGACCTGAAGCCTTATAAAAGTCCAGTTTCTTCTTCACGGAGCTGTTCCAGTGATTTTTAATGGAATTGTCTGTCCTGATTACGACCAAAATGGTTAAGCTTTCAGGACACTAAAGTTAACATGGTGCACTGAAAAAACAGAGGTACACCATGTTTGCATGTCACATTTCCGACATGGCACGATCAACATGAAACATTTTGTTTTAAGCCAAAACATGAATGTTTTTCTCATATAAGATGTGTGCGACAACCCAACATCGTTTCGCATCTAACACTCGAAGAAGAGTCAGAGTAACATAGGCTCCTGCCTATGGCAAGAGGTCAGGTGTAAGTAATGTTTACTTATAGTTCAAAACACACAGTTTGTCTCCAGATGACTCCTAATGAAATTTGAGTCGGCCATAGTATTAGTAGAATACTATTTCACAATAAGAAGTAGACAATAGAGAGCAATATTGTTGTAATCCATCATAATCCAAAGCCAAAGAATAGTGAATATATGTCTCCATTTGAAAAGCAATGATTGCAAAACTACCCAAGAAGAAGGTTAAGGGTACACATCCACATACCTTCCTGGCAAATATTTCGTTAGTTCAGCCCATTTGTTTCCATAAAGTTGATGAGCATGAATGAGGACAAGTTCTTCTTCTTGAGTCCATGCCTCCTTCTTTATAACAGGATTGAGATGGTTATGCCACCTGAAAACGTGAACCTCAGCTTTGCAACAGAAAGCACCAATCGTAAGTACTACTAGTACCCGGTCAAACCAAGATACTTTGGATGACCCATACAGTCATGTAAAAACTATAGTAATGGTTGAGAGGTGAAAGTTCCATGATCTCTGACTGGGTTAGGTAATTACTACTCAGGCACTGTAGCGATTATTGATAGCCGAGATTTGTCGCCAATCTTACCATCAAACAAACCAACTAAACTAAACTAAAATAGCAAGGGCAAGTCGGGTCGAATCCTCAGAGAGATCGGGAATGAGTACTAGGTCGGTCTCAGATTATGAATTAGCTACGCGAATCGATTGATAAAGGTGAGATTAAACTAATAGACTAACTAATAAATACATAAAGAAGCTAAAAATCTTGTAAAGATAACAACTTTAAGCTAATTAACATCAATTAAACATAAACCCAAAACAATAAATAAAAAGAAGAGGAAGAAGAATTAAAACAAAAGAGAGATGAAATTATATTGAGAACAAGGAAATCTAGAATGATTAAGAAAAGATTAAATGATTAAACTAATTAAAGGAATTAATTAAAACTACAAAAAGAAAAAATGGAAAAGGGGGATGCATGTTCTCGGGCTGCTGCTGCTACTTTGCTCCCATAATCCCTGTTTTTTCTACTGCTACCCTCCTCTCTTTATTTCCTTCCTTTGTCTTGCTGGCGCCCTTCCTCAAATCAGCCCTCACCCTTTCTTTTAATATTGGGCCGGCAGTCCACTCTCTAATTTGGTATTTTGGCCCGACTTTTACTTCTTGACCCGTCTTGACTTGTTTTGGTTTTAGCCGACTCGATCCTTCCGGTATCTACAATATCAAATAATCGAAGCAGTACCAAAAATCCCGACAAATAATATGATTTGACAATAATTAAACTAAACTCGATTAATAACCTAAATAAACGTAAAACGACTAAATAATACCTAGACGGTTTATAAAATCGACTAAATAAGAGTTGAAACGTGGGACAAAAATAAGTAAAATCACGAGTTATCAATTATCATGTAAGCTTTGTTTTTGTTTGATTATGTCATACTCCGTATTTCACTTTGCAAACCTTGTCTTTTTGAAAAAAAACAGTGAGAACTATTTTGATATGTATTATGCCATTAGATTCATGGAGAAATGTATTTGTAGGAGCATACACTTTACTATGTATGCTCCTATTTTAAGATATTGAAGATTTGAAGATATAAATGAGTGTCTTGAATGTGAGAATGACGAACATAAAACAAAAGAGGGTGTACAACACATCCACGGTAGATAAATGCATAAATCAAATTGGTTTAGGACCACTACGTGACAACATGCACCCACAGAAACAATATATCTTACATCAGAACAGTTGAAATTCACCTATAAAAGCTACTCTGTACTATTTATCTTTTTCAACAAGGATGGTAAAAACTACTAGTCCGATAAAAAATTGTTTCGGTTCTTAAGATGTAAGAGTATAAAAACCTATGCCCTCTGTAAACATCTGATGATGAATAAAATTACTAGTGAAGCCTTGTACTGTTTTAAGTAACACTAATATATATAGTACCAATAAGCCACTGAATGCAGGTCAATGCAAACATCGTGAGGGGAGATAATAGGTAAGAGAGATGTCGGACCTTTCTCGGCATTGTTTACCTATACGTCCTGGAAGATGTTGAGCAATGTTGGACCATTTCTTTGGTCCATATTTCTTCACCATTTGAACAATAATTTCATCCTCCTAAACATGAAAGATCGAGGCAAATGTCACGACAAATTCACAGTAACAATGACCTAAAATCTATGGCATAACTGGATGAAAGAAGTTAAAGAGCAAAGAAAAGGTTGCTGAAGTCAAACCTCTTTGGACCAGGGACCCTTAATGAGATCTGGATTGAGGACCTTCTGCCATCTGTGTAAGCACTGAACATCGGTTCTGTCTTTGAAACATTCAGCTGCAATTTACACAGATATATTATTCTTTGGATTTTGTTGGTTTGTTTTCAGGTTTAACACATTCTTTTCAAGAACCATACGAAGTTCTATATAGTCAAACACTCCTACAATTTGAGTCGCTTTGCGATGAACTACTAAAATCTTTTTTTTTTGTCAAACACTACCTAAATTTTAGTTTTTTTTGTGAAGCACTACCAAAATCATTATTCACGCATAGTGTTTGCCAAAAAAAAAACACTAAACTTTTAAGTAGTGTTTGACAAAAAAAACATACTGAATTATAGGTAGCGTTTGACAAATAATACAACTTTAGGTAGTTCCTTGCAAAGTGACGTAAATTGTACGTCAAAATGCCCATATACTTCCTTCGATTCTTTGAAAGCTTCCACTTTTATTACAATATACTCCGCCCGCACATGTAAAAAAATGGAAGTTTGGGAGTATAAAATAGGCTTCTGGAAATAAAAAAGCAAAAGTCCATTTTAACCAGCAAAACACGAATTTACTACATTTTGTTGCTTTTTAAGTTACTAAAAGATGAAGTGTCAGTTATAAAGCTATGAGTCTATATAACTGAGAACATTTGAAACAGAAAATAAATCAAATATTTAAAGGCAATCAGCAGGAAGAATATTGGATATATACTGTCACATTTGATCTTTGAAGCACTGTAAATGTATATGAACTATAAATTGCAGCTGGAAGAAAAGGCAATATAGCAATGCAACAAGCAGTCAAAGCTCTGGTAAATGTCGCTAACCTTCAATCTAATCTCCTCTGGCTGTTCTTTTGACAACACTTGGCCAGACATGGCAAATGGGCCAATCACGACGGCTTCAGGTTAGAGATGGATCAGGTCAGTTCGGGTGTAAGTATGGGTCATTTAGGGATTTAAGTAGTAAATTTGACCAAAAAAAGGGTTTAAAGGATTAACAGTTTAAGAAGTGTTTTTTGGAAAACTTTGTTTTGATGTTGATAATAGGAAGTGTAATTTTAATCAAGTTATTCAGATCATTTTGGGTCAATACGGATCCAGCTCATTTTCAGGCTAGGTCTTAGGAGTCTAGAAAAGTTCGGGTCAGTTTGGAGGTTCAAGTTCTACAATATAGGTCATTTTCAAGTGTAGAAAAAACACGCAAAAAATGTAGCAAGACAAAATAGAGGATGAGTGCACAGGATATCTCTCTAACAAAGAGGAATACCTATTTTTTTCCAATTTTTTCCTTTAAAACGCTGAACTGCTGCACGCAGAATTTCATCCTATAATAAATCGAAAGAAAAATTTCAAGATTAGAGAAGCGGAGTAAGTATAAAATAGTTGCATGAGCGCAATAAATGAAGAGTAAGTACGACAGTCATAGTGTAATACAATTCGAAACCTCTGTAAATTTGAAAACCATTTGACAGATTAGGGAAAGGCTAAAATTTAATTCGCTCAATCCATATAGTCAAAAGCTCTAACATCTCAGAAATGTCAAGGTCAAAACTATAGGCTCCAATTAAAAGACGAAGACAATAATAAGCAGGTCATACAAAGCAAGGCCCTCGGAATTCGCAGGAAATAAATGTTCCAGGGAAAACATAACAATGGGCAAACACATACTCATAGATAATCCTTAGAGGAAGAGAACACTGAAACAAAATACCAGAACATTTCAAACAACAATCAAAGATTCAGAATTACCTCCTCATGAGTCCATTGACCCCTTGTTGATCGCCTAGTAGGCCCACTGGTCCTCCTAGATGAGAGGAAGACTTTGTTTAGCTTAGCTTTCAAGGTTAAGTGATAATTTTACATAAAACAAAACTAAAACCCATAGTGTATAGGTCGCTCAAATTCATCATTGCGAGACTTTCTAGAGGAACAAGAGTTCAAACATTGGCATCACAAATGCAAGGGATACATAGAGCGTGGTTCATGTTCAGTACTTCGTGGATTTATGAAAAATAAAGTCCTACTTCTAATTGATCATGCAAATAACGAGAAAAGGCCAATCCAGTATACTCCATCCGTTTCACTATGATCCTCTTGTTGCTTTTGGACACAATTTTAGGAAAGAAGAATATGTGGTTGAGGTTGAGTGGGGGTAAGCAATGAAAAAGAAGATATTAATATGTATTTTGTGTCAAAAAGAAAGAGGAAGATCTTAGATAAAATACCAAAATGGAAAGGAGGAAGATGTTAGTGAAATACAGGGAGTACAAATTAAGATGTTCGATTTTCCACGAAGAATAATGGGCAAATGACCACTTCGTAGAACTAAGTAATATGGGAAACTTTTAGTCCGAACACCTATAGCAGGGAAAATAAAAAACATATGTTCTACTGAGTAGTTTGGCAAAAAGAAACCAAGGTTTTCGCTTATTAATCATAGCAGCTGCCCTCTGTGACAGCATATAGAGAACTCGAACAGTCGGCATTTAAAGGAATGAAAAGACTAAAAGAGTAACTTCGGTGGTACCAGCTATGCATATAGAGCAAATTTTAGCTGCAAATATACGTAACAGAGACAAGATAGTCACAAGACTATAACTATATAAGTGATAACAAAAATACTACCCATGCATTGATCTTGCTTGCGGAAAAGCATTCACATTGGGGGAAGGTACCGGTGGAGGCTCAGGAGGAAGCGAAACACATATTTTCCTCTCACTTCTCATGCTTCTTTGACAAACAGGAGAAAGTTTGTACCCCAATTCCCACTCGATGATAATTCTCTCCAGGGAATGCCCAAGGCATTATCAGTCTTGGTAAACAATGGCAAGTGATTCCTTCAGACAAAACAAAGCCAATAGCTACAACAAGAATACAACGCAAACCAATGAGGAATATTACGTTGTTACAATACAACGACATAGGTAAAATGATGGTATGTAAAGGCCTTGAATTGATAGATTATAAGGTCGCCACTCAAAAAGAAAAAAGAAAAATACTCCGTAACAGGTTTTTGTAAATGTATATGTTCTTTATCATAATGATTACGAGTATTTGAAAAACAAAAGAAACATTTGGACTTCAGATGCCAGATGAAAACTAACCTCTAATCTACTATATAACCCATCCTAGTAATTTGTCAAATACTCCGTAACTAATTACTCGTATCAGTTAGCTCAAAACTCAACTGAAATTAATAAGAGAAGTGATTTCAGCATCAATCAACTTTCTTTTTGCCTACTGCATTGGTGATCCAAAACACGACGTTTGTATGACTCGACTCTTACCAATACCTCAAAAATCAGATCTTTACTGAAGTATTTTTTCAAGGCCCTTTTGATAGTAATCAAGACACCCACATCTCCAAACCGCGGCCCTTGGCAGCAACATATACGAATTAAGCTCAATCAAAGCTGTTTCAATAAAGAACAAAAACTTATACTCCATATTCTTAATGATCCTACTCCTTAAACCCTTCACAGCAACAAAATAATGATCAAGACACACCCCACCCAGCAACTTTTCAAATTCAAATATGATATCCCAAAATCATCAAGAACCCAGCCCCCAATAAAACCAAAATAACCCATACCCATACCCATACCCACATCACATTTCAATCAATAAAACAATATGACAAGGTGCAAGAACACAAATTCTCATATGAGACGGTCTCACGATACGATTATTGTGAGATCTCTCACATGGGAGGAAGTTATTAAAATAATAAAATACTCGTATGTGAGAGGTCTCACAATAATCGTATTGTGAGACCGTCACACAGAAGACTAACTAGTGCAAGAAAGTACCAAACAAAAGTTGAGCTTAGCTTGCGGTTCCTCCTCAAAACATGGGATGGGATGATCCAACAACAAAACAAATTAGCATTTGATCCACAACCAAACCAAAATAAATAAATTAATTAAATCTTTAAACTGATGATAGAGAATGATCTACAAAACCCAGATAACATGCCACGCAAATGACGTTGTCCTATGATATGAATATGATTGCTGCTGAAACCTGGGTTTTTATGCTTGCATTTCACATTGTGTTTGTTTTCAAATTGAATTGAAGTATATGTCTGTCAAATATTGCAACTTTGAGCGAGGGGTTTGTTTATAAATACGAGAATATATATATATATTCTCGTATTTATATATTCCGACACGAAAATAAGCACGACCCGGCCGGCACGGTGATGACGTGGCGAAAGCACGGGCACGGCACAACCGATTCCAAGTCGGGGCGCGGTGCCAATTTAAAGAAAACTCCGTGCCTAGGCATGGCCCAACACGACTCTAAATCCCAAAAATATGAAAAATCCTGAAAATTTGGTCGGGCACGACTTACAAAGAGTTTAAGCTTTACAATGGAAAGTCAAATATTGTGGAGCGACAAAATGTCGACAGCCAAATATCACATCACGAAGTTGGAGAGGAAAAATAGATTTTTTTTTAAGACAGACCATTTCGATATGTTTTTTTTTTTTTTTTTTTTTTTGCCAACGAAACAAACCATCCTACAACAATTTTAGAGCATTAACCATTAAGGTCTCCGCTCTATTAGGAGTCGAAAAACAACATAATAAAACATTAATGTAAAATATACTAATAGCGGACTAAAAGAAAAAAGATCATAACACCCAAGATCAACATGTTGGCAATGAGCAGTAGAATGGATACGGGAATCAGCACACTTCACACCGTCTTGGTTGATCAATCCAATAGAATGCATACTCCTCTAAACGGATAAGTAACAATAACAAGCTGCACTTACGCCACTAAGACGTAGAAAGGAAACGGGGAAAAACAGGTCAAATGACCAGTCCCAGATGGAGATAGAACTCCTGCTTCTTGAAGATTGAACAAACCGGACAAAAGACCATTGATCCAAAGGGAGAAGCCAACCAACGAGCGGAAATGAGAACCATCCCTCACCCATATTCGTACCCTTAGACACCGAAGAGTAGAACTCCGAAGTGAAACCAACGTAAACTTGACCTAGAGTCTTCATTATTATTAAGAACGAAAGTAACATCATAAAACTAACAGGACTCATAGAATTAGATGGAAATCCACCACCACACCCAAACCACACAACACCAAATCCAACCTAACTCCAATTCAACCAAACACCGATCGATTTACAATGAAAAGACCACACCAAAACAATCCCACTGATCAAATGTATTATGAGCCGGTCACCGCCCACGACAAGAAAGAAAGAAAAGGTCGAGAGACAGAAAAGCTCGATCCAAAACTACCCGAAAAGAACGACAAGAACGCCCGTCAGACTCAACCAATCAACAAAGCACCCAGCCGAAATCCGAAACCCTCCTAAAACGACCCATAAAAAGAAGAAAGAGTCCCATAGAGTCTTACATAGGGCTACGGTGGGGGAGGGGGGCGAGGGAAGGGGGAACACCTAGCCAGCCATGCAAGACAATGCAGGACCAAAGAAGAGAAGACCAACGGAAAAATTCAACAACTTACTCGAGATGGGGGAAGGGGCGAGGGGATGGGGGAACATCTCTAAAAATTGATGAAAAATTCCACATGCAGGAGAAACAACAACCCTGAAAAAAAAAAAAAAATTGAAAAGACCAGAAATTGATTTCATTTGATTGAACAAAACGTTTATCTTTTTTTTCTTTTTTCTTTTTTCTTTTTTCCTTGATTTAAAAAAGAGAAAGATGGAAAAACAAACAGATGGATGAACAAACAATCAAACATCATACTATCACCGGACCACAAAACAAAGACCATCGACGATCGAGCGAAAGCCGCCGCCGAAGACCAAGGAATGAAAAGACTAAGGACACCGACCGAGAGAAAGGGGCGGCGCAAGACGGGACACAACTGACGACGATCGAGGGGATCGGGCAGACGAAACTCAGACCGAGACATAGGGAACACAAACATCTCGAGAGGCGGGAAACGGACCCAACACACAGAATCAGTGGGAAAACGGTGCATGAACGGTCATTCAAAGGTGTGAATCGATCGAGTGACCGGAGATGGAGCTAAAAAAAGCCCCATCTCCGGCACAGATTGAAGGAAAAGGAAGGGGAGAGGGTGGTGGCGGCTGTGATGATGGTCAGTTAGGGTTTTGTTTTGGGGTTTTTTGTAGAGAGAAGAAGGAGATTTTTTTTTACTAGTGAGAGAAAGTTGTCACACTAGGAATCCCCTTGGCTTCACCTTGGATAAAGCAATACCATTTCAATATGTAAAATCACAGAAATTGGATCCTATCTTTTACCATCTCGAGTATGTGTATTGGACAAGAGTACATACCAAAATTGGTGCATATTGAATCAAAATGATTAAGAATACAAGTCTTCGAAAAAGTAGTCCTACAATCAGTAGATCGAATACTTGATGTCTTAAATAGTCTCTCTTCCCTTCTATTGTCATGTGGGCCTCCCGTTTTTGGGTCTATTAGGTGACCTTCAGGGTCTACGAATTTGAAGCCCATATCCTTAATTGTTGTTGTATAGGAGATAGGTGTGACTCAACTAAGGGGTATTAGTAACAAAGATTGGCTCACAATTGTTTCCTCAATCCTCAACTAGTCGCATCATGATATGAGGGAGAGATTCAAACTCGAAATCTAACAAACTGAAAAAAAAAAGTTGAAAATATAAATGAATTTTACTAAAATGGGTTCAAAGGTACGTGTAAAGACATTGAATAGGGAAAATTTTACAAGATTATTGTTCTAAATAAGGTAATTATGACTTTAAATATCAAATTCTCATGATATACGAGTGGAGTAAAATCTTACTTAATCAACCTCTTTAACCCATGGACACATTTTAGAAAAATCACGTATAGTATACTAGAAACACAATTTCTTATACGAGACCGTTTCACGGTAAGTTTGTTGTGACACCGAAAAGAAGGAATAATTAAGCGAGCAAGAAGGACTAATCCTCCTGCCTTACTCAAGGAGTGAAGGTGCAACACTGCAACCTACCAACCAATTATAAGATCATAAGATTCTTTGTCCTCAGACAAAGAATCCACATCTTCATCATCGTCATCATCGTCTACTCCAACTTTCCCCCCATTTCTCTGGAATTTGTAGTCAATTTCCATGGACTCACAAACCCTAATTTCATCCTCACCTTCTCCAGATACCTGGATCAACACTTACCTCAAATTGCTCCCTCAATGGACCTCCTTCACTCTCTCTCACCAGGTTCAATCCTATTATGCTCTTCAATTCCCACTCTTTTCATTGCTTAATCATACTTTATGCCTCAATCGAATTTATGCGTTATAGTCTACTGCTGAATAATTCTCGCTTAATGTTGCGCCTTTGATGTGGAACTTGCTCTTGTAATGGTATCAAAGTGTATAGCGAATGAGTGTTTGCGGTTCAGAATCTCCATTCGTGTCCTAAAATTGGTTGCTTATTGAGGTTGTTTACTAGGTTAGGATTGAATACCACGCTTTAATCTAGTGAGTTGTTTTTGCTGCGTGATTGTTTGATTAGAAAGAGCAATTCTAGTAGTGTTTCTGTAGTGCGATGAATCGAATTGAGAAGTTTGAACTGGATATTGCTTTGCTCGGCATGTTTTGAGTTCGAAATGAGTGTGATTGATTTTGTCGAAATGAATGAAGTAGGATTACTGTGTTTTTAGCTCCAACAGAGGGTGATCAATTTTGTCGAAATGAATTGGAGTAGAAGACCTTGTCTTTTCCATCCTATTTTCGGCTCATTTCAGTTCTCGTTGTTGAGTTCAACTCCAATTCATTTGAGTTCTTACCCATTTCAGTTTGCTTCAGAGTTAAGTTAAGCTCAGTCCTAAACCCACTTCATCCCCAAAGTACATGGCCGAAGTACTATGTTTTGAGTTCCAAGTGAGTGTGACTAATCTTGTTGAAATGATTGAAGTGCACGGGTTTTGAGTAAGTGGCGTGGTTAATTATGTCAATATGAGTGAACTGTAATCATGATGTAATGTGTCGAAAGATGGCAAATACAATTGTAAGACCGGTCGAAATGTTCGATTTGCAACTCATGTAGCATCAGGACTGCCACTCCCATTTGAACTTCTCTACTAAAAAGCGCCCAAGAGCAACCACCCTTTTTGATTAAAATATGTGCATTTGGCTTGTACAATTTTATTAAGTTAATTAAATCTAGGCTAAATGTCGGATTTGAAGTTGGCTTTCGACTACTATTGACTTTTATTTTGCTAAGCCTTTCAAGTTTTATGATTTCCTTGATTTATGAAATGTTTTGTAACATTCTTGCAGATGATGATACCAATTACAATATCCCGAGTCAATCAATTTGATGCAGGGAGACTGGATGTTGAAATGTCAGCCATGTTAAAGGAGCAGTTGGTTAAAGTGTTCTCTTTGATGAAGGTATCATCTTGGCATGTAGCTCTTAAGTTGTGTGTAATTTGTAACTTCCATGATACTTTGTGTTATTGTCTTTAGACTGTTGTTATCAAACTTGTTGTTTGTCTAATTTGCAAATTGTTGGGGTCAGCCAGGAATTTTATTTCAATATGAGGCAGAACTTGATGCATTCCTTGAGTTTCTTATATGGCGGTTCTCTATATGGGTAGATAAGCCGACTCCAGGAAATGCTTTGATGAATTTGAGATACAGAGATGAACGTGTTACGGAAGTGAGAGAAAAAGGTATTAATAACTCCTCGTAACTTTCTATATAAAAGCTATAGAACATGTTTAATTGTTTATGTTGTTTCTTGGCAAGAACTTGTGTGACTGTTCTAAATTTACTTTTGATTTTCGAAGAACATGCAAAAAAAAAAAGGCTACTAGTGATTAATGCGAATTTCCTTTCCCAATTTAATTGGCTATGCATTGATGACTAGATTGGTTCATTGGCCTACTTCATAAGCTCGCCAACTTATAGTCTAAATATTGAAAATGATGCTTATGGTGATATAACTGATCTTACTAATGTGGGTGATAGAGATAGACTATAAAGAGCCCATTGCTATTTATTTTGTTCAACTAAGAATACTTCAAATGTAACCGAGAGATTCTTATTGTAGTGGAGGTAGGTTTGTGGAATGGAAATTTAATTGTACATAAGTGCTATTTTCATATCTGTTGATAGAACCAATTGGAAACTAGAAGATGATTTAGGTAACTGATGTGATGATAGTAAAGGTACATCAATCAAAGTATTAAGGACATTCTTTATTGACCTTTCTTGCACTTTCCCCAATCCAATACTACATCAAATAGTTAAATTTGTAATCATCTTTGTAGGCTGTATTGTCTTTTCCGTAATCTAAACTCGTGTTTATTTCTGCGATTGAGTGAGAAATTCCTATTTGATTTTCAAGCATTGTCGGCAAAATGCTATTTTCTGTATCTGTGTGTTTGATAGTGTGCACAGCTAAAGAGTATTTCGAGTTTTTTCTTTCTGTATGTTAACTAAACCAGAACACCTAGAGAATCCTTCTTATTATTGTTCTTCAACAATTCAGCTTTCATCTTTTAGTGTCTCATGTCTTAGATCTTACTTAATTGCATGTTTTCTGCCACTGTATCTGCCTACCTGCAGTCAGAACAGGCTTGGAGGGTCCTGGGCTCACAGTTGCTCAAAAGATGTGGTACTGCATTGCTACAGTGGGTGGTCAGTATATTTGGACACGCCTGCAATCTTTTTCTGCTTTCCGAAGATGGGGAGACTCAGAGCAGGTATAGCTTATTTTTTCTACAAACATTTTAATGTTCGCTTTCATAATGTCGACCAATGTGCTTCTTGCCAGTGGTGATTTCTATATTTAATTCTTTCTTTCTCAGCGGACACTAGGACAAAGGGCGTGGCTCTTCTTGCAACGTGTGGAAGGATTTTATAGGGCTGCATCCTTCAGCAACTTACTTTTATTTCTCTTAACTGGAAAGTACGTTCCACTATTCATTTTATATTGAAAACTCAACATGTCATCAAGATATTTTCCAAGATAACCGAATCTAAGTGATAAACTGAATATGGTAGAAATTTCAGTATATTTGTGGATAGATCAATGATCTCCAATTATCGCGTCATATTTTGTTGTTGGATCTTATGATGTTATGATTTGTCGATTTTTTGATACTTTGCATTTCTGCTCCAATTGGTTTTCCTCGCAACAACGTGGTAAGAAGAGATATAGAGAGAGGAGGGACGGCAATGGGTTTAAGAACACTACGAGGTTATTTTCAAGTGGCCCAAGATGAAAATTCGTCAAATGCGTGCTAATTTACAATAAAAAGTACACACCTAGTTTAGAGAGCTATTGCTTTATTGTGTCGTTATTTTGAACAAACAATATATCATGTCTTTGGTTCCATTGGAAATAATGTTTTTTCCCCACATTATAATGACTTCTAATAACACTTTGTTTCTTTTATCTTCCACGTTCCACATTATAATGACTTAAATGTAATACTTCGTTTATCTCTTGAGTTTACCGCAACATACTGCAAACATGATACTATGCAGGTATAGAAGTCTGATCGAGAGAGCTCTCAAAGCTAGGCTCGTATATGGAAGTCCTAATATGAATCGTTCCGTCAGTTTTGAATACATGAATCGCCAATTAGTATGGAATGAGTTTTCAGTAAGTTTCTGTAATCCACTTGTGAGCCTTTTGCAGTTTGACATGGATTAAAGTTGAGATTGTCTGTATGCAGTATTGGTGCTGGCAGTAGGTTATTTATCACTTAAGGAGGAAAACCGTTGTTTAATTTTCTGGTTTGGTATAGTACCAAATATACTCATCTCAATGTAGTGGTGCTTGTGGCATGTGACAATGAGATATGAGGACATTACCTGCAGTGCTGATCTTAGATAGTTGATTTCTGTCTATATATCGTTTGTTCCTTGCTTGAACATTCTAATGCTAACAGCTATGAGTATATCTGGAAAGCAAATGCAGCTGTGTTAGTTTCTCTAGAAACTTGTCTGTTAAAAAGTTTAATTGGTTAGTTGCACGTACCCTTAGGTCAAATTAGCATCAGGATGTTTTGCAGCTGATGGCAATGAGATATGTAGGGAGATGACCTTGCCTGAATATATTAATGCTAACAATCCTATTCTGAGCAAGTGTAAATACATCTCGAAAGCAAATTAGAATTGCATTTCTTGTGTGAGTTGCTTTCTGGAGACTAGTTGTTAAATTAGGATTGGTTAATCGTACACGCCCTTTTTGGTGTTGGAAATATATTTCAAATGATTGCCTGTTATTTTCAGAAGTTCTCTCTTTTCAATTTTGTATAAATCGCATATCTTTTTGTTGTATTGAAAAATTCTGGTTTGCATGCAGGAAATGCTGTTGTTACTCCTACCACTTCTTAACTCCACTACATTTAAGAACTTATTTCGTCCATTCTCAAAGGACAAATCTTCAGACTCTGGTTTGGATGAAACTTCTTGCCCCATCTGCCGATCTAGCCCAACAGTTCCGTTTTTAGCAATACCCTGTAGACACAGGTGTGTCCTAAAAACAATCTCTTGTTTATGCAATGCTGAAACTGTCACAATTTCTGATCTCCACTCTCACTGTCCTGCAGATACTGTTATTACTGCCTTAGAACACGATGTTCTGCCACCACGTCTTTCAGATGTACAAGGTGCAGTGAGCCCGTGACTGCCATGCAGCGGTTAGGCGCTCCCTCCTAGTTGATAGATTTCATCCAGCTGCTTATCGGAAGCTTGCTACATATAAGACAGAAAGCATCGAGTTTACTCAGAATCAAGTGGAGTATATAGTGTGACGGGTACTAATCATTCTTTGGCAGCATTATTTAAACACTGCTCAGGCTCAGGCTCAGTTAGCAAGTAGAGCATTACATCGCAAATTGATCAACCAGCTTTCAGTCACATATTCTCCACCTCTGGCTCTACTCCTTATGGATTATGATACCACCCTTTTAGTGATGTTCAATTATTAATCCGATCGGATCGGAAGGGGTGAAACTGTGAGAGTTCTCGTCCCCAGATTTCCACCACATACAATTATACCAACTCCAAAATTTATATTTCTGCATATCTCAATACACCTTTTATCATACTCCAAAATACACTCATACTTAAAACACTAATAAAAAAGTTGAAATTATATTGATGCCACATATAAATAATAGAAAAAATACATCGCTTTGAAGAGGCATACAATAATTCTAACGAACTAATAGAATTCTGATAACAAATAATAATATTAAAAAATCATAACTGAAAATACACGATTCCTAGAAATAGTATTGAGCTGAAATAAATTAAACTGAGCTGAACAAAACTGAGGTGAGCTGAAATGAAATGAACTAAATTGAAATAAACTAAATAATAATAATAATAATAATATAATTATTTATAATTTTAAGTCAGAAATGTCTATCTTAGATCTTGTTTGACAAAACTAACCTTTTGAAATCATTAAAAATATTATGCAAAATAGTTGAAAATGTAGCTGATATTTGATGAATAGACATAAACATAAAACCTACTCCCTCCGATTTTTATCTATTTTCCCTATTTCTTTATTGGGTTGAAACACCCTTTCTTCCCTATTTCTATTTTGGGCCATCAACATGTGGTCTAGAATCACCCTTACATTTCTCTCTCTTCCTTCTTTTATTTTGAACCACACATTTCTACACCCTTATTTTCTTCCCCAAAACCAAAGGGGAAGATAGATAAAAATAGGAGGGAGTACATTCTATTAAAATTCTAAATTGATGCTCTAAATAAAATTTATTTTAACTACATTATTTGTAAAATACGTTACTACCGTCTTTGACAACACGAAAAAAATAGATTTAGTTAAAATTTTGATTAAATAAACGAGCTAAAACGTGGTGTCAACCACAATAATTACGTAAAGACATTTTAGCGAAATGTACATTCTTCTACGAAACCGTCTCACAGTTGTGAAACCCTTTTTACCCATTCACTCCTCCAAGTCCAAGTCCAAGGCCTAAACCCCACCCAAACCCAAACCCAAACCCTTCCCTCCCTCAACCATGGCGACCCTCTGGAAACCATCCTCCTCCCTCCTCCTCCACCGCCTCAAATCCCTCTCCCACCCGCTCAACCGCCTCCCCTTCCGCCGCATGCAATCCTTCGCCGCCGCCGACGACATCGCCGCCGAACGCCGCAAACGCAAGCGCCAACTCCGTATGCAACCCCCGGTCTCCCCCTCCCGCCACCAGCAACAACCGCAACGCCGTCCTCAAACCGCCGTCTCAAACCCTAATTCCCCCAAACTCCCTGATCACGTCTTCCTACTCACCGGCAACCGCCTCACCTGCCACAACACCATTCTCAAGCTTATTCGCGAGAATGACCTCGATGAGGCTGCCTTGTATACTCGTCACTCTGTTTACTCTAACTCTCGTCCCACCATTTTTACTTGTAATGCTGTTTTCACCGCTTTGCTCCGTCAGTCTCGCTATTCCGACTTTCTCTCCCTTCATCGCTTCATTACTCAAGCTGGTATTTACCTGTTTTCTAATTCACTAGCTTCGGTTTTCCCCCTTTCTAATTTGAAATTGAAATAGGAGTTTTATTGAATGCAATTTGCTGGAATCAACGTGTTTTAACTCTCGTATTTTGGGTAGCGAATTTCTTCATGTCTTTTTATACTTATGTCAAGGTCTCGTAATTATGATTTTTTGGTAGCAAAAGTCGATAAATTTAACCATTTTTTTTTGAAATTTGGGGTAGCAATTGCTGTACTAGCTGGATTCCCCTCTACTGCCATTTGCGAGCCCTTATTGTTGTTATTCGTCTTTGCGAGTTTTGTTAATGCCAAAGTGACATTGCTTTTGATTATGTAAGTGTGAAGTTAGAGCAATAAGTCGGTAGAAGAGGTTGCCATGAGCTGTTTGATTCAGTAGCGCGGGTTCATTGAAACTTTACAAATTGAACTAATGTCATCTACATTCTGATGTTGGGGTTTTATATTTTCGTATTAGGTGCTTAATTAATGCGGAAAAAGGTGTATGATCTGCTCATTATATGACAATCAAATCAAATTTATATAATTTTAGATAATATTGACGTTTTAGAAAGTATTTTGTATTTCGAGTGGAATAGAGGGAGCATATGATTTGTGATGTAGTTCGTACCATTAATGGATAGTTTTGTTATTGGGGTAACTAAAGCAAAGTTAAACAGTCACGTTAACCTTTCAACTATAAGCCTTCACAATCTTCAAAAAGTTATGATACAAAATCGAGACTATTTGTCTAAGAAGGCCGCAAAAGCGAGTAAGATATGAGAATGGTAGTGAGACTATTAGGCTGCTAGAGTAAAGTTGTAATGATGTTAGACATCGAGGAATGATTTTAGACATTACTCCATTCTATTCTGTTTGATGTTTTGGAAATATCATGCTTTTTCTTATTTTATTCAACAGGTATTGCCTCAAATATAATCACTTACAATCTTTTGATCACTATGTATTGTGAGTGTCGGAAGCCTGATACTGCTCTTGAGCATTATAAGAGGTTGATTGAGGATGCACCATTCGATCCCTCGCCATCGACTTATAGAATATTGATCAAGGGTTTGGTTGATAATACTAGACTTGAGAAGGCACTTGAGATCAAAGATGAGATGCTTTCAAGGGGGTTCGATGCTGACCCTGTTGTTTATGGGTATTTGATGAATGGATGGGCTAATAATAAAGACGGGGATAAAGTTTTGGAGCTTTTTGAGGAGTTGAAGGAGAAGTGTGCATATATCACAAAGGGAATTGTGTACGGGCCATTGATGAAAGGGTATTTCTGTAAAGGGATGGATGAGGAGGCAATGAGGGTGTTTGTAGAGTTAGTGGGAGATGATACGAAGGTTAGGATGGATGATGTGGCATACAATTTGGTTTTGGATGCTTTCTGCAAGCATGGTAAGTTTGAGGAGGCTCTCAAATTGTTTGAGAAGATGAAGAGCTTGCATAATCCACCTTGGAAGCTGACTGTAAATCTAGGCAGCTATAATGTGATGGCAGATGGCTATTGTGCAGAAGGAAGGTTTAAGGAAGCGGTTGGAGTATTTTTGAACATGGGCGAGAAATTTTGTAGCCCTGATACCCTATCTTTCAATAATTTGATTGAGCAGCTGTGTAACAATGATCTGCTACCTGATGCCGAGGATCTCTGTGTCAAAATGTCTGAGAAAGGGGTTAATCCAGATGAAGTCACTTATTGTTTGTTGATGGAAAAGTGCTTTACTGAAAACAGGCCAGATGATGCTGCTGGGTATTTTAGGAAAATGGTCGATGAAAATTTGAGGCCTAATCTGGCTGCCTATAACAAGTTGGTCGAAGGATTAGTTCAGGTTGGGAAGATAGATGAGGCAAAGTCCTTCTTCGACTTGATGGTCAAGAAGCTCAAGTTCAACTCTGCAAGTTATGAATTTATGTTCAAGGCCTTGTCTGATGTCGGGAGACTGGATGATGTGCTTAGCATTGTTAGCGATATGTTGGATGAAGGAAGTGTAGACCTTAATGAAGATATGCACAAAATTGTGAAAGATGGGTTGAGAAGTCAAGGCCGAGAGGAGGAGGAATTAGACAGACTCGTTCAGCAGAAGGAGGATGCGAAAGAAGAGGCTAAAAGATTGGAGGCTGAAAAAGCTGAAAAAGCCAAAGAAAGTGCTAGAGCAGCGGTTGCTTCTATAATTCCATCAAAGTTGTTCGGTAACAAAGACAACAACGAATCTAACGCACTCTCTGGAAGTGCTGATATAATATCCCAAAATGAAGTTACAGCTAGTGAATCATCTTCTACTGAATCTACTCCTGTAGGGCTAGCCGTGGAAGAAATAACTATAGGTGACTCAACTCAGTAGGTGAATCAGCATTCAAGAGCATGGACCCTGCAAATCTGCAATGCTGGCCGTAGGTCAGTTTTGAAAATTTACTATTCTGTTCATCTATGGAGGAGGAAAACCTTTGTTTAATTTACTGGTTTCGTATAGTACGGATTATATCCAACTCAAATGTAATCTTAGGTGTTGCTTGTGGCATGTGACTATGAGATATGAGGACATGACCTGCAACACTGATCTAAGAAAGTCGATTTTTGTCTACATATCTGGAAAGCAAATTCAGTCGTTTTAGTTTCTCTCGGGAACTATATTGTTAATTAGGATTTGGTTGATTGTACTTGCCGTTTTTATACGTGTATTTCAGAAGACACTTTAGGATTTCTCTCTTTTCAATTTTGTATATAAAGCATATCTTGTTGAAGTATTTAAAATTCTGGGTTGCATGCAGGAAATGCTGTTGTTGTTACTCCTACCACTTCTTAACACTGCAACATTTAAGAGCTTGTTTTGTCCATTCTTAATGGACAAATCTTCAGACTCGGGTTTGGACGGAACTTCTTGCCCCATCTGCCAATCTAGCCCTACAGTTCCGTTTTAGCAAATACTACCATGTAGACACAGGTGTGCCCTAGTTACAGAGTATTCATTATTTCTATTTAAAATCCAATTCTTACTTGCTTGATTTATGAACATTTTACCTGGTGTCTTTAAATTGCCGGGTGAAGGGGTCGAAATGTCGAATGCATGCAGTTGTTTCTGGGTGATCCATATTCCATAGTGAAAATTGCATCTTTTACTGCATCGAAAGACCACTGCTAGAAGTCTAGAAGTGTATCCAGTTAAATGCGCTATTCTCCTTTGATGGCTACAAAATTATGTACTTACTCTTTTCCTGAAAAACTCTGTAATCGCGAGTCGAAAAACAATCTGATGTTTGAGCATATGCTTAACTAGGCCAATTTCTGTTGTCCACCCTCTCTTAGTCCTGCAGATACTGTTATTACTGCTTTAGAACACGATGCGGAATGTGCAGAGTCAACATCCATATTTAGTAGGTGTGCAAAAACAAGAGTTATTCGAGTGGTAAGAGTTCTCTTGCTTCAATCGTCATTATTACCTGCGATATAGTGCGTTCTTTGACCAAAATAGAAAAATCATCCATACAACCTACGTTACTCTCAATCATCTGAAAGTATTGCACACGATATGTACCACAGTATCAAATATGACTCTTAAGCAGAATTTTAATTTTTTTGGGTGCACGCAATAGCATGCATATCACACACGTCATGCAAGTCACCCTTAGGGCGACATGCTTGAAGTCTAGAAGACATAACCTGAAACCATACAACTCCCATAAAATCGCTTTTGTATGGTCTTGAATCCGAGACCGCTCTTGAATGACCTTGACTCTAAGATCCTTACATACAAATTTTAAAATTTTACTGGTGATGTGGTGGAGTATATACTCCTACTAATTATTGTTTGGCAGCAGTTATATAATGTGGGCCAGAGGAAGTAAGAGGCATTAAGTGGGAAGTTGGTAAGTAATGGTCTATCTTTGTCTTCCCAAATCCCAAGCACCCATTTTTATACATAAACAAGTAAGACCACTAACGAAGACTATATATGTATGTCAGCAGCTATCATTCTTTCATATTGACTCCTGTTGATCATGTTTTTGTACTAATCTTTGACCTGATTATGTCACATTTCAGTTTAAAGTCCTGGAATTAATACTTACTAATTTTCTTGGTTATAATTGGTGTCATAGGTCAATTTTCTTGGTTTGTTTTTTCTTGGCTAATTTTTGGTTAGTGCTCTGGGATACGATTATTGTCGGCCTTATATCATATGGATTATTAATGGACAAAGTAAACGTCTTTATCTTTGCCCAAATACAAATTACTGGGTCTCCCTTGTGTTGTATTCTTCAACTCCTCTAAGACTCTTTGCCTATTTTTCTCAAAATCATTATTGTGACCTCATGCTATTAAATCAGTCCGAATTCTTGTTTAAAACGGGATTACTTTCTCTCAGATTTAAAACGAAAGAGATGATACTAGAATGTTCAGACACCTACAATCTCATCCTCTTTTATTTGTTGATGATTTTTTTTTTCCGACGAAAGACACTTAATCTCGCATTACTATATATGGGAAGGGGAATTCGAATATTGGAACCGATTATTCAGAGTATCTATCCTTAAACAGTAAACTAAGATATATTCGATAACGCGTTTTCTGGTTAAACGTGTGTGATAACACTAAAATTTGGTTTAATTGATGATCCTGGAGTCCCCATCTCTTTTGAGCCAATTACGTAGCCCCATTGGAACTAAAAGCTTAAAGAAGAAGAAAGCAAGGATAAGAAAAAGATGAGGGAGATTGATTTACCATCTTCATCTAATCATCTCGCTCTCGGATTTTTCTTTTGCCATGGTTGAACGTGTCGTAATGATAAATACAATCCTAAGGACGGTGTATGAGGAATTAAAAGAGAAAATAAATACTTGTACGTACTAGACAGATGTATTAATTGCATTGTTTTGTAATTCAGTCATCGATTTCTAAGTTAATTCTCGTATCATATTCATCTTAACAAAAATACTTTGAATATTAACGCTTAAATAGGACCTTTAAAATTGTATTTATTATTGTACTACTCTTTTAATTTATACTATTATGCATGTACTTCGTATCAAATGATTGAGACTGAACCAATGAAAGTGTATGAAATGTGAACCTTGAGGGCTTCTTTACCCTTGCAATCAAGTTAATCTCGAGGATATCACCTATATATGTGCCCATGTACATGTCACCGGTCACCCAGAAGGCCACAACTACAAGCGAAGCATCCACAGCTTATGAAGTAGATTTTGGTGTGTAATTAAGTGAAACTTGTAAGTAATTTAGGAAGAGTAGTAGGTGTTTTGTCACTAAACGACCATAATTGTACAGTGCATGCGCCCCCACATACATACACTCCCCGTTTTTCCTTCTTCAAATACAACACGTACCTATTACTCCTACTCTATATACATATGAATTACGAGTACAATATATGGGGGCTTAGCTTGCTTTAATAATATAGTACGAGCACTTGAATAAATTATATAAAGAATAATATTCTCCTACTTTTATTATTTTACATTTGATTGATTAATTATTTATGTAATCCACCCACTTGAATGCTAATTTGCTAGAATATCAAACAATTCACGTTCAATTCTAAATTTATTTATTATATCCGTTTTAAACTTGTGTCGAGATAACTATTTATGATAACACAAACCCTATATATCTATCTATATTATGAACAAATAAAATACTTGTCTTATTTATATCAGTGAGACATATTTGACTTGTTTTATACTCCATAATTAAGAGATATATCCGTTAAAAGAAAGACAACCGTTATTTTTCATAAATTATCATCTACTCCTGGCCTGGTATAAGTAACTGAATTAATATAAGCCCTTCCTTTCAAAACATTCCTATACATACATATAATTTGGATTTTTGTTTCAAATTTTAGAACTCAAACTCTGAAACTTATGAAACTAATCAGTTTAATTTGTATGGGGGGTTTGAATGAGGTAGTTCAAAGTCTGACGTTGAGACACATGCATGTCTTCTACTCTTCTACAATACTAGGACACTGACCATTAAGCGAAAGTGTGAAACGGTCTCTCGATAATGAGAACGATCTCTCCCATAGTGTGACGGACTTTTTATTTTATTTAATTTTTTAAAAAATAAAAATTAAATTTTTATTTTTCTCATATTATTTAGTTTATGGTTTTTTATTTTTATTTTATTTTTATGGCAAATATTGTCTTGAATTATTTAATTAGGTACTCACTTGTAGTATATGTAGATAAGTTTGACTATTCCAAAAGAAAGTTAATTTTATGTGCATGATTATGATTAATTACGTCTCACACTAATCAAGTACGAGAAAACAATCGTTAAATAGTGTCAATAATGTTAGTCTCTTGTTATCATCATATATACAAATAACCTCAGTTAAGTTAGATTTTTTTTTTTAAAAAAAAGAAAATTTAGGCGATGCAATGAAATGAAATAGGGAGCTGAGGTTAGTTTTGCAATTAATTTCTAAAGGTAACGGGGGGTGAACCCACAAAAAGGGTGATGTATAACTTTGTCTTTCACAGGGACATATAGGGGAGTACTATACTACTTTTTGTAAGGCTGATGAATTGGAATAATTTCCTCACAAAACTACATTATTATCATATATATCAAGGTTGTTGATTACTACTTGGATTCTCTACTTTTGTATGTTTGTTTGTTTTCACTGAATTATTGGCCTAGCTAGCTTAGATGGGGGATGGAGATCGAGGATATATCCGTCGTAAGCTTAAGACGGGTCAAGTAGATACCACTTGAGGAGAAAAGGACAAAGGTCCCATCAACCTCACTTTTATCATATCCCACTTACTTGGTACCTATTTGACCCGTCATACATTTGTGACGGATATCTCCGTCACAAACAAGAATTTGTGGACCATACAAATCATACATGATACATGCATGCATAACGCATTCGACCAGGCAAAAACAGCAGGCCAGGGCAGCAGGGCTACCTCTCTATAACATCAACTTACTGTTAACCTAATTTCAGCATATACATCATCTCCTCCCCTGCCTAGCTCTACACACTTACTTCGTACAATGTAATGTTAGAACTTACGTTAAAGACGAACTTTAATTTGAAACATACACTTTTCGAGACCATATGCAGTGGTAGATGTAGGGTTTGGAAAGGGGGATGGAGGGCATGCTCCATGCAAATACTTACCGTCTTGAACAAAACCTTATGATGATATATATACTCTGTAGTTGGAGTCCAATCAATGTTGCTCGATGATAAGTTGGATGTCTTTTGAGCTTGCACATGAGTGGTACCCTATATACCATAGATTATAAGTCCATTTGTAAATTTTGGACTATATTATTGTGAACTATCGTTGATTCTGATATCATATGATAGATTTGTCTATTATCTTACAGAGAAAAAGAAATGCAAATAATTGACCCTTTATAGATTACTTTGTCCATTGTCCATAATTACTTTATGGATGTCTTACGGAGTATTATTTTTCCTAATTGTTAGTGTTTTATGTAGTATTTTGTATTGTACGTTTTCCTAATAAGATACTTCGACTTTTTAAATAAATTTATTTTTTTGTCAAATAATCTCTCATTATATATACTAACTACTCCACTTAATTACACTACTAAAGCAAAGTGAGAAACGATGGAAATCTTGCATTATTCTTGCCATATAGACACATAATCCGTTAGTTGAAAGGTAGACACATATATAATAGATAGATGTTCCCATTTGATTATTATATTTACGATATTGGATAAAAATGGGACGATCTCTTTAGTATGGAGAGAGTACCGTTTTTGAACAATAGAACATTCGGTTGCAAGCATGAGTCTTACCAACTAAGTCACATATAGTCAAGTTGTATACTATATATTAGACACTTATACCGACGAAGTATTAACTTTTATACTAGAACTCTAGAAGTAAAGAAGGAATATTCGTCTTCTGATTACATATTTTTTCCATTTGACTATGATATATACACCGTCTTTACAATATAACCAAATTTTATTGCCTTACACATATATGTTGCTTTTTGTTGTCAATAACATTATTGGAGAGGATATTGTACAACACTTGAACAAAAACATAAATAGACATTGTCACATTGTACTATATATCGTTTGTTAGATTTTCCTTGGTGTAATTATCGATATATTGACAATCAAAGTTGTATGATTTTGATCTACTATACTCCATATTTTGAAAAGTTGATCTTACTATAGGATGATCTTCTCTAGTAAATGATTATTTTTTACTCAATAATTTGAAGCAAATATCAATAAATTAATGACTCAATCAAAATACCTCAAATTAAGTTAAAATTAATAAGTGTAGTCCCAAAAAAACCACTAGTTTTTTGTCTGAAAGCACAGTCCATCACCTTTTCCTTACCCACTTTCTTTTTTGCCATAAAGCAAAAATAAAGTATGAATAAAAAAAAGTTAAATAAACTAATTGAAAGGAGAGAAGAGGGGACTAAGCAAATTAGAAAAAGCTTTCTTTGATAGTAGCCCCACAATTTAGATAAATCAAACTCTCTCTTACGAATAATTCTTTCAATGATAGCTCAATTTTATTAATTAAGTAATATGACATACATGGGCTAATTAGCTTCTTCAACTATATTAAACATGGAAAATAAAGCAACAACCCCAGAAAAACGGTAAGATTAAATACAACCCTAAGGATTGTATAGGTAAACACATGGATCAATACAATTAATACATGTTTTTGATAATTTATTTTCTCTTTTAGTTTCTTACATATAGCTTCACGGTAGTATTTATCATTTTCCGAAAAAAAGATCTTCACAACAAAGGGGAGGTGCATAATAAACTATGAAAGCTATCTCTCTAATTTAACTAAGAGCCAAAAACCTAAAACAAAGAGATTACTTTACGAAATGATTCAGGATCGGCTAACATATTTAAAATCGAAACAATAGTAAGGAAGAAGTAGTACTCATATTATATTTTTCTTGGCTTATGTAATTGGAGCCAAGCTAAGGAATATAGTATGATATAGTTGTATATGAAAATTTGAGAGAGGGATATATAGATATATGTGATTTATTGTTAGGTTGGAGAAGTGGAATAATAAATAAAATTATGATGGCAGGAAACCCTAGTTGGTGGAGCATGCAAAGTGAGTTAAGGTCAACAAGTGATCAACAACATCATCATCATCATCACCAACATGAACAAGTAGTAGTGGAAGAAGAAGAAGAAGCTAACAATAGTAATTTGTTCATGTCTCAAACACAACATAATCATCATCATCATCATCCTTCTAATAATTCTCTATTGCCTTTTCATCAACAACAACAACAACAATATCTTCATGGATCTTCTTCTTCAACTTCACACTCTTCTTCTTTGATGCCTTTCATTTCTTTAGTTGATCATCAACATGCTCAAGACTTTCCTCATTCATGGAGCCAACTCCTTTTGTAAGTTTTTTCTAAAAATTTACTCCCTCCGTCCACTATTTATCGCCCCACTCAATTTAAATACTCCTCACATATATTCATGGAGTGGGGCGATAAATAATGGACGGAGGGAGTATTATTACTCCCATTATATTATGATTTAAATTATCTTGCTAATTATTACACTTGTAATAATTATTGTATTAAGCATAATTTTAAAAAAAAATCATTGATGTACCTTTCTATTAGAGTCTTATTATCGTATTTTGGAACTTATAGGAGTAGTAGGGTAATGGGGTTGAACATTATAGTTGTACATATTGAACTCAAACCGCAGATAACTACCAGCTTAATTAGTAAAGTTATGAAAGGTGATATTCATAATAACCTGAATCGATCCCACCAGTATCATAGTCACCCTCAGTGTTACTTGTTTATATACGAAAAAGCCAAAAAAAATAAAAAATTGAACTCGAACTTCAATTCAAATTGACATGGTTTTTAGATTTAATTTCTAGGTATTTAATTAAATAAGTTGGCTGGCAAAAAAAAAAAAAAAATAATTAAATAAGTTATTTATTAATGATAATTAATATGAGTTGTACTGTAGGGGAGGTATGGCTAGTGAACAAGAAGAGGAAAGGTTCAGTACAACAGCACCAAGCCATTTTCAATCAACAAGGGTGATGAGCAATGATGTGAAGGCAGAAGTGAATACTCCAACTAGTAATAATAATAACAGCAACAACAACAACAACAACTTATATGAATCTCAATATCTTCATGAAGAACAACAACAAGAAGGTTCATCATCAGTAGGAATCAGTAATAACAACAACAACAACAACAACAATAATAGGGCATGGACTCAACTTATGCCAGTTTCATCACCTAAATCTTGTATTACTAGCTTAAACAATAATATTAATACTACTAATGACAATAATATAAACACTAATAATAATAATAATAATAATAATAATAATATTAATATTAGTACTAGTAATAATAATAACAGTATGTTGGATTTCTCCACAAATAAAAGGGCACTCCAAGTTGAGAGTCACCAACATGCAGATCACTCTAATTCTGAGGTATGTTCTTTAATTAATAGTACCCGTTTTCATTATTTAAAGATAAACAAATGACTGAAGCGATTAAATGAAGTTTTCTTTAATTTCACATAAACCTGCGGTAATTAATTACCGCTCCGTAGTACTTGTATATATTAATGTGACCAGCTGGTAATTAATTTAAGTATTCTTGTTAGCATCCTTATACCAAAATTTAGTAACAGTGTCTAATTTTGTTGCCTTACATTATTATTGACAGTGTAATAGCCCTGCTACTACTGGAGGTTTACCTTTACCTAAGAAACCTAGACTCCAGTCATCTTCAAACCCACCTCTAAAGGTATGTAATCCGGCCTACTACTTATGCTGCTTCAGTTTCGGTCCATTCGCAATCTTAATTCTCGACATTATTATTTTCATTATGGTTAATTATCTACTATCAACATTACTTTTCAAAAGAAAAGAGAAGTTGTCTTGACCTTTGGTCACGTTGGAGGTCACCGGTTCAAATCCTGTCGGCCTCCTATTTCTGACAAGCGATTTCAGCCAATGATACGGAGGAGTCTATGTACTAATTACTCTCTTAAGTCCAATGGATAGTTTAGATGTTCATCAGGCATGATTGAGTACATCTGACCCCCTAGCTACATGCTGCTCTACAGACCGACTACACGGAACTTTCGATTACACTAGTTACTGTTCACATGACTAATTCGATAAGTTTGCTTTATTTCATCTCACAAAATAAAACAAATATATCGTATTCAATTGAACGGTTTGGAGAAAGTTATTAATACAGTAATAAATATAATAATTTTATTGTTTTGGATAAGTAGTGAGTAGCTTTCTGATCTTAGGTTGCAGCATATAGTGTTTTTACACAATTTTTTTGAATTAATGGTTGAATTAGTAACATAGTCATAACATGCTTTTTGACTTTTAGGTTTTTCACCCCCACAATATTTTCATGATTAGGGAAAGTTTATAAAGAGTGGTACACTTGTACTCTTTTTATTTTATCTTTATTTGTATGAGCCCCGTTTACCTCTTCATTTTACTTTTACTTTATTGCTATATATATATATATATATATATTTACTGTTAGTTATTTTACCTTTTTGCTTGTATGTCTGTCTATTCATGCTTGGCTTATTCCACATATATAGGTTAGGAAGGAGAAGCTAGGAGATCGAATAACATCACTGCACCAACTTGTTTCTCCATTTGGAAAGGTATATTATGTGAACATTTAATTAATTAGTTATTTAACTGTAAAATATTTACTCTCTATTCGACTGTTCACTTGCATGATTGCATCTGATTCATGACCTAAAAAGCACTAAAGTAATCCTACCTTCCTTCCTACCAAGATGTCTATATTCTCTAATAACCTTCACAACTCGAGTTTAACCCGATCCAACTCATAGTGTACTCATCTATGATCTCTTATATATGCATGTGCTTTTTCCGTCTCAATCATTTATTTGTTCTTTCTATAATACATAAATAGTATTTTAATCAAAACGAAACAAACGACTAGGACAAAACAGTTCTACGTGACTTATTCTTGATCATTATCAATTAGTTTCACCCACTTAGCTATTTTTATCATCGATCTTTGTTTGTGACGAACATATCTGATCTGCCCAAAACTTGTGACATGTGATCATATAAAACTCATGTGTAAAGATAATGACATACTCCACCATGTATTGTTTCCTAGTCATTGTGATAATTTTATCTTATCAATCTATGTGCATGATACTTGATCCTTCATAGATTTGTGACGGATTAATTAACCTCAAACACCATCTATAAAAGTTATGGGGTGAGGCTTAAGAATTCCAACATGAAATATTTAAATTTTATGGTTGATTAGCATGCATGAGTGAAAAGGGGAACTGAAAAAGAGATGATCATGTGTGATTGTGTGATGTAAAAATGGGTTATTTTCATCTTTTGTTTTTAAATTTGCAGACTGACACAGCCTCAGTATTGTTAGAAGCAATTGGGTATATCAGATTCCTTCAGGGTCAAATTGAGGTGATGTTTAATTCCCTTTCCCTTTCTCCTTTTCATTCACCCTCTCTCTCTCTCCCACACACATTTTCTTTTCAAGTAACAGAAAATTCAGTGAAGCATGCTCTTCAAAATAAAGTACTTGCTTCATTTTGTTCTCTATGAATTGTCAATGTCTTGTAATTTACTTTCATTCACTTCTTAGCCAGCTAGTACATAGTAGTAGTAATGGCTAATATTTGCCATCCTAAATTCCAAAAAAAAAAAATAGTTACATTATTTGTCGGTTTAGCTATCGTGAAATCCCTAATAGGCTAACATGATGATGCCTCCTATCAAAAAGAAATTTATCGTGTTACTGTTACGTACCCTAAATTTTCGTTTCCATCCCTGTTCATACTTCAATTTGTAATTTACTCTCCGTTCTAGGTGAACTAGGTAGTAGTAATGGATATCATCCGTTATCCCAAATTCAAAATAAGTTGTTAAGCTTGTACATTTCGCTACATACGTTGATATCCCTGATATGATGTCTATTGTCGAAATTATGAAAAGTTTTCATTGGAAACCATGAAATTTCATTTCTAACTCTGTGCCACGTTTGTATCAGTAATTTTTACATGATTGTAATTTAATTTGCAGGCTCTTAGTTCTCCTTACTTGGGAAGTAATACACCATCAATGAAGAACACACATAATGTAAGTAAAACCTGTGAACGAATTACTATTAGAGGACTATAAAGTACGGAGTATAAACTAGAGTACTTGTAACGAAGCTAGGTAATCCTTCTTATTACTGCGAGAATAATATTTTGGTCAAATTTTCACTTCAAAACTCTCACTTTTCATTAAGGAAACAACTAATTACAAAAATAAATTAAATCAATAATTTATTTATTTCTTGTAACTATGAACTCAAATCATACAGTATAAAAATCAATGATAAATAATAAAAAAGAAAAGAAAAACATGACAAAAATATTAGCAAGTTTTTGTAAATATTCTTTTTATCTTGATTAAAAGAATCAGTTAATTATACTAATTAAATGTCATTTTTTCATTATCTACTTATTCATTTATCGTAATATTGACAATATAATATAAGGTTCAACACAAAAATAAAAATAAAAATCATAACTATTTTGTTTTCTGCTTATACATAGAGTACGTATCAACTACCAAGCAAATTGTGTACGTATTGGTATAACCTAGAATATAGTACTCCGTAGAACTTATGAAAACCCGAACCTCCATTGATGGAACTTGAGTAGCAGAGAGAAAAGGTAAATAAAATGTATTTTTGTATTATGATGTGATAAGGTTACATTCTGTTATTAATGTGTGTATATATATATACAACCTTGTAGTCATAACAAACTCCATGTCATGATGACATCAACTAATAACTAACCAACAAACTATAAGTTTCATAACTTATTATACATAGTATTCCGTATAAACAACATTACTTAGCTTATGTATTTCATTATTATGAAGTGTCATGTATCCAATCATTATTAATTCAGCTCAGATCAACACTTATGTATAGTTCGACTCATCTACACACAACCAGTCGAAACCTAAAAGTTTTTTTTTTTTTTTTCCAAACAGATTCATGGAGAAAGGACTTGTTTATTTCCCGATCATCCTGGACAGGTATGCTTGATTTCCCCTTACATAAATATTATGCAAAGTAACTAAGTAAGGTACATTACAAAATTTGTAATTGTGATTTATTTATTTGAATGGCATCTCACACAAAAATATTATATTGAAGAAATTAAAGATGTAACAAGACTTTAAAAGAAGAATGGTCTCAGCTTTTAGAGTAATTTTATTTATTTAGGTCACCTTTTGAAATATACAAAAAACATGGATCAATTAATTAATTAATAATAAAGACATCTTTGGGCCTAATTTATGGAATCAAAATAAAGGGTTGAAAATTGGGTAGGATTTATTAAAAAAATGACTGAAATTTCCTCCTTTTCCCCACTCTTACTTGGTGTAGCTTTTGAACGATTCCTGCCTCAAAAGAAGAGGAGCTGCTAATCAGGAGGTATTATTATTATTGTATTTATTTTTAATAATCACATTTAATCAATTATGAAATGTTTCTATTCTATTCTTCATTTTTACGATTTCTTGGTTATTGTGTAAGACAGTTTCACACCGTATAATGATCCGTTTATATGATTTTTCTAACCTGTGTCTAATGTACACATGTTAACAACTTAATTAAGGTAAAATTAATCCTGATATTATCTTTGAGAAGTTTAAATATTAAACTTTAATTACCATATTTATACGATATCCATTTTAATCTTACCTTAATTAACTTATTAAGGTGTGTCCATTGGACACACGTTAGAAAAATCGATATAATAAATTCACTCATAAATTAATAAGCCCTAATTTAAATTATCTTTTCATAGAAGTGAATCGTTTCACACGTGAGACTGTCTTACACGGTAATATGAGTTACTTTTTTGGTTAATAAGAATGATGATTAGGTTACATAGAAACCTAATTATTGTTATTATGATTACGGCCGTGTTGTCATCATCATTACTCGTGGGTTAATCCCCCACTAATCTATCAACTTTACTTGTTAAACACCATCATTATCTACTCTTTGAGGCTTTGACTTGATGTACACTTAAGGTTAACTTTTGTACAAATCGTAATAGTTTTATACTTGTGAGTTGATGAATATCTTCTCTAAGGGTATGAATGCATGATTAGTCCATCATACTTGGTATATACGGTACGATAATAGACACTACATATGTTTCTTTAGTGATAATAATATTGCATATTTTAATTTTATATATGTATTTTAAAAAAATATTGTTTAAAATGTGTGTATATATCCGACTTATCCTTATACAGTAAGAAGTTAAATAGGATGAATATGAAAAATTGAATATATATATGAAGTTTTATTTGACTCGTTATAATCTTAAGATGAATATATCTACCCTAAGAAGCTAAGGGAGAAATTAGAAGTAACAAATCTTGTGTTAGATTTATGCCTTGAACGTGTTTTGTTGTCGCTCTGATCTGAACGACTATCACATGGGTTAGACCCTTGACCGCTTTGTGAGTTGGGGGCCAGAGGTGGAATGCCCTAGTGACTAGTGAGGGCTCAAAGGGAATGACCCGATTAGGATTTCCGACTAATCCGTCTTGTTTAAGGATTTTCTATTATATTGGATCTTTGTATATTTTTTGTATTAAGGATTTTCTATTATATTGGATCTTTCTATATTTTTTGTATTATTGACTTATTGGTCTTAGAGGATACGAGTAGTATTAATTATATTAAAACTCTCTAAACACGATACACGTATGCATGTCATAACTTTCTGAATCTTAATCTGAATTATACGATCTCTTAGTCGATCAATAACACTCTCTTCTTGCTTTTGTTGCTTAACCAAAACCAATACTTATGATTAAACCTACCTTAATTGCATGCATGATTTTAGGAGAAAGAAGGAGGAGGAGGAAGAAAGGATGAGTTGAAAAGTAGGGGATTATGCTTGGTACCAATATCATGCACACAGCTAATCGGAAGTGAGAATGGAGCTGATTATTGGGCACAATCACTCGGTGGAGGATTTTGAGCCTAGCCTGACCCAAATACTATATATATAATTCCAAAGCAAAGTTTGGCTAATTACCTATATGCATGTAATGTAATGTAATATATAGAAATGAAGTTGGATGCATTTGATAGAAGGGAGTGGCCTGCACTGGTATGTATAGCATCATCAGCACTCAGTCTGCCTAATAAACCTTGGAAGCTTGATTGCTCTTGATTATATATATGCTTTCCACCCCTAGTAATATAAATGTGAATGTGAATGTGAATGGATAATGTACCTACCCACACACATATATATATATATATATATATATATATATATATATATATATATATCTTGTAGTTGTACGCACTAAAAATTCAACTAGTTTTCGTATATTTGGGATAATAATCATATATTCTGTTTTTTTAAATGTTATTATCTAATCTTCGAGTTTTTTTTGTTTTTTGAAACTATATCAATCTCGAAGGTTGGAAGCTAAGGTTGATAGACCCAAATCATATTTTGTTTGTCAATATCAATCTCGTGAAGTAAGGAAAACCATATAATGATATAAGGAGTACAGTACCGCACAAAGTTGATGTGAAGCTTCTTAAAATTGAGTTGCTTGACATCAGGTTCCCAAATACTCCCTTACGTATATTTTTTTGGCTTGTACTAAGCGTAGATCATTTCAATTTTTCTAGGTTTCGAAGCTTGTAAGTGTGAAGCTTGCTTCATTTCCTCTATAAATACAATCTTAACCTAGCTCCATTTTGTAAGGTTATAAAACCCAAATGGAATCAGCGAGTCAAATTTGGATCTCTTTAACTAGATCCAGATCCGTTATCAAAATAATAAATCCAGATTTCATATCTAATCCTCTCTTCATTCAAATCCAAAGTGCACGTTTCTTTTTTTTTTGACACTATTAACAACTAAGGAAAATTTTTCGATATTGTCGACAATCTATAAGACAAAATATAGTCATGATCTTGTTTGATTAATCTTTTACGAGTAGGTCAAGAATATCAAATTTTTATAATTTTTGCTAATGTAAAATGAATAATATCGATGGTGCAAAACACACATCGACAAATGTGTAAAAGAGAAACGTGTAGTTTGGATCTATATCTAATCCATACGGATCGGATCTGGATCGAAACAGATCCATTGTCATCCCCCCATGATACAAACCAAAATATTAAGAAGGGTAGTCTCGTCATTTTGTCTTCTATTTCTTATTTCCCAAGGCATGTAGCCTATATAAGGGCATTAGATAAGTTATTAGATTATCATGAATGAAAATATTGTCTTCTTTGTCTTAAACTCTCCTTGATTCTCCATTAAAGCTTTAAACCAAGTTCCCTTTTCTTTGTTTGGGTGCTGCATTTATAGCTATTAAGAGCCTATCAATCATTGAGATTGAACAGTTCTACTATCCTTATAATTCATATTGTATCATTTGGTATCAGAGCCAAATTTCTTTTCGACCTGTGTGAGCACCCTCGCAATCATTGAAAAAAAAAAAAAAAAAAAAAAAACTCATTTCTAACCACGCACCAAACCATTGCTTCATATCCCCAAGAATCCACAAATTTCCTCCTCATCCATATTCAAAAAAAAAATCTACAAATTTCCGATCAGCAATTATGGTGCTTTCCGACATTGCAAATCTCAAGGTTGAAGTTCACAAATTGGCAGTAGCTGTTGAAAGCCTTGCTATAAGAAGATACGTCCAAGGTGAAATTGACATTGATAAGTTGCCATGGTTCACCCAACAATATGTTCCAGGTGACTCGATTAAATTATGTGCTAGAACTGTTGTTGCTCATGCTAAACCTAATGAAACTATGGGTTTTCCAAGTAATTTGAAGGATAACGAAATGTCAAAGGGTGCAAACCAAATGTTTGATGAAATTTCCCAACCAGTTTCTTCTAATCCGATGGATGGGAAGATGATATGTGATGCGCACCAAGTGTTTGAAGAATTACCAATACCGGCCTTTATATTAGAAATGGCTCAACCATTAAAACTTACCCAACAACGTGAGGACATAGCTTCCGTGCACCAAGTGTTTGATACAATGTCTGAACAAAGTGTAGAAGCTAAGGAAGAACAAATGATATCTAATGTTGGAGCCAATAGCCATGAGTATTGCAGGCGTCAAACTGAAGATAATACTACAGAATATGACCTAGTAGCAGACGCCCACAACATGTTTAATGAAGTACCTCTGCCAAACTCTCATCCATACATATCTCAACCTATACAGTTTATGAGAAGACGATGTGCACCCGCTCCTCAATCTATTAGTATTGTGCTTCCCATGGCTGATTTATTCTTTGGTGAAAAGCTAATCAACCGTAAGGTCAGGTATCATGACAATTTAGCCTCAAACCATTTAGATTTTGAGCTAAACTCCAAGTCCTTGGCTAGGCTAAATAAAATTGACTTCAGAAAGGTACTCAATGTTTGGCATGCCAACTTGAAGCAACTCAGGTTCTTGGACTTTAAGTATAAAACCAATGTCTTAAAAATTGTGTTCAAATGTTCACAACGATACTTATTTATGAGTGAAGGAATTCTGTTTGTAGTGACGAAATATGGATGGAAATCTCATATTAGCTATAAAGAGGCACATAGTTGGGGTAAATTATGCACCACATTGACCCCTTGGGGTAGATTAGATAATATTATTGAGCTTCATTCACTCCAACGTGATTCCATTCTTTCTTTTAATGGGCCAATTATACATGATGTGGTGATAAGCTATATACTTGGTTGCATTGGTTATGTGCATAAGCTCAAACTCCACTACTTTAGGATCGTCATTTGGAGGATTATGATGACGGATGTGTGTTGTGTCGTGAGCATGGGAAGGTCAAATCTTCTTTCTAGCTTCACCCTTGAGGACAAGGTTGATTTTAGGAGTAAGGAAGATATTACAGAAAGATGTACTTGGGAATTATTCAACCCTCAAGTAATATGGTGTGATTACAAAGCTAGTTGGTCAAATGAGAGTATTGTGTTTCTTACCAACATTTTCTATCGAGATGATTTAGCATTTCATGAGGCTTATATGTCAATGAAGGTACTAGTCCTACTAGATGATTGGTTCATCAATAAATCCATGTTACTTCCTTGTAGCTTCCATCTAATCCTTGAGGAGGTAGAAATTGATCGTCAACTGTCATTTGTGAATCATGTTACAATTGTAGTATCTGGTAATATTTGTCTCTTTAGGGTGGTAAGGTTAGAGACCCTTGATGCACCCATGGTAACTCAGTTTGTTATTGTTGCATCACTTCTTATTTTGCATGTCATGTATGCTAGCTTAACAAAGTGTTTCAAGAAACAAATTGGCTATCCTTTTGTCCTCATGAGTATTGATTATGGTATTAGAATGAGCACGCTGATGTCGTTTTGGAGACTCACCCTTGAGGATATGGTTGGTTTTAGGAGTGAGGAAGACAATGCATGTTCCATATATACATGGGAATTCTTACTCAATCTTACCGTCCCTTGGTATAATGGTTCTTTCAGTAAGATATATAAGAATTTGATGTTCCATACCCATGTCCTTGATCTAAGGAAGGGAAGTCTCAAAGTAAGACATGAATGTACTTGGGAATGTCAAGAAATGAAGGCTGAGACAGAATTATTTAATCTTGAGCTAGTTGATGAAAAATGGACCTTATTTTGTCTCAAGGGGAATAATGGTGTGAAAATTGATTGGAAGCACAAATATCAAATGTTAAAAATGTTGAAAATTGTTGCAAGACCTGAGAAAAATTTTGTTGGCATGGTAAAAGTCAAAGTCAAATACTTAAGCTCATATTGGTTGAAGGATGCTTATTCACTGACTGCCCTTGATCGTGTGTGCCATGCTTTTGGTATAATACTATTCAGTAACACCACTAGCGAAACCTTAGTTTCGGAGCATCAGATTGCATTGGTGTCTTGCAGGCATGTTCCCTTCTATGGAGGAACTACTATATTTGTGGAACGAGTTGTGTTTGACCCCGGTGGAGATTGGTATTTATTGATCCTCACCACATCTTGTGCCTCCCTACTAACTCAGAGATTATTCGGTTCTGACTTTAAAAGTCAGAGTGCCACTATCTTGATTTTTGATCCTGGCGGTTTTACAAGTTGGTTGGAGATGATGAACAGACCAAAAGTATACAAGTCCGACTGCAACTATGAAGACTATGAGATATATGTGTTCGATCCAGGAGGACTATTGATAAAACGGGTAATGAATGCTACCATGACAAACCCAAAGTGTGGAGTCTACTGTGCTGTTTCCTGGTTCGATTTACTTGTTTTTGATCCTTGAGAACAAGGATCGTTTCAAGAGGCGGGTATTGATACAAACCAAAATATTAAGAAGGGTAGTCTCGTCATTTTGTCTTCTATTTCTTATTTCCCAAGGCATGTAGCCTATATAAGGGCATTAGATAAGTTATTAGATTATCATGAATGAAAATATTGTCTTCTTTGTCTTAAACTCTCCTTGATTCTCCATTAAAGCTTTAAACCAAGTTCCCTTTTCTTTGTTTGGGTGCTGCATTTATAGCTATTAAGAGCCTATCAATCATTGAGATTGAACAGTTCTACTATCCTTATAATTCATATTGTATCACCCCAGGAATGAGTGCAATCAGTGCATGATCCATGAGGTTGTGAATTGAGAGTAGCGTCAGCAGAGACAAACGTGATCAATTTGGTTGGTGATCCTAATCAAAACACAAAGACACTCAATTAATGAATCGACTCCTTCACCATTTTGTCACTACTTGCTCATACTCATATATAACTGCTTCATTATGCATCCCTCTTCCCACTAATTAATCTGCTACAATAATCAATAATGGCTGATAAATGGAAAAATACAGCTCTTTTAGTCATAGACATGCAAGTAATTTCCCACTTTTTTCACTACCCTTCTCCTTTTTCGCATTGACTTTACTTCATTACTTGTTTGTATGTTCAGTGATCAGAAACTGCTTCAAATTAAACTTCCAAGTTCAATTCACCCCAAAGTTACTGACTTTATGCTGTAATTTTTCTGGGGTTTTGTTGTTTTGCAGAGAGATTTTATAGAGGAAGGAAGTCCACTGTTGGTAGATGGAGGTGCAGCTATTATTCCTAATGTTATCCAAGCTGTTCAAATTGCTAGGCAGCGTCGCATGCTTGTTGTTTGGGTATAATTCATTTATGAGTGTGTTTAATTCATTATTTTAGCTCGCTGTATATAGAAAGGTCTCATCTTTACGAAATTTGGGTAGCAAAAGTCGATAATTTTAATCATTTTTTTTTGAGTTTGGGGTAGCGGGTGCTCAATCGTGAGACCATCTTACCCTATAATTTGTCCTAAACCTGAGGCCAATTAGATAGGAAGCTTCCCAATTGAAGAGTGGTGATGTATCTCAGACATTTGAACATTTGGTGAAGTTACTGAGATGTAGTTCCTTTTTCTGAAGATGGGTGATGTGATTTGTAAACTGGGTGATAATGGGGTTTGACTGTAGTAACTAGTACTCCAATATGTTGATTTGTTGATGTGTCGGAAATACTCGGAATTTGTATGGGGTGGGACACAGAATGGGTCACTCCACTCGCTACAGGTTACTCAATATTGTCAATTCTTGTAGATTTTTTGAGGTTCAACCCTTGGAATAGAAGACATGATTATCATTCTTTTTTGAGAAATGGTTAACTAGCGCAAGTGCAAATGATTTTAAGGAGTTGAATGTGATACAAGATCAATGTAGTAGGATATCAAAACATGGATTAATTATACCTCAAGTCTCAACTATAAGCTTAACAATCTTTTGTTGACTTAGAAGCGAACACAATTTTTTCAGATTGTTCGAGAACATGATGCATCTGGCAGAGACGTTGAGCTATTTCGACGTCACTTGTACAAAACGGAAAAGGTGGGACCTACAGTGAAGGGGCATGAAGGATCAAATCTTGTGGAAGGACTTGAGATACGTGAAGGGGACTATAAGATAGTTAAGACACGCATGAGTGCATTTTTTGCCACTCATCTGCACTCAGTTCTACTGACTGCCGGAATCAATAGCTTAGTTTTTGCTGGTATTTGAGAAATGATATTTTGATATATACGAACTTTCGAATCCTTGTTGGGAAATTTGACAGTTAGTTTATCTGATGTTCAGGAATTCAAACTCCAAATTGCATCAGGCAGACTGTTTTTGATGCAGTCGCGTTGGATTACCCTTCTGTCTCTGTCATAGTTGATGCCACAGCAGCAAAAACTCCAGAAGTTCATACTGGTTAGTGCAAGACCTATAGATTTTGCAGTTACGAGTTGTATTTTTGTTTTGTTTTGTTTTGTTTGCTCCTAACTCAGAATCTTTTTCTTCATCTAGCTAACATCTTTGACATGAAAAATATCGGGGTAGCAACACCAACACTGGAAGAATGGTGCAAGGCAGATGATTGATGAAGAATCTGAGAGTACAAGGAAAAGCTCAACTACTCGTAGGCTTCTTTCTATCAGCATATATGATATACGGAGTATAGGAGTATAATAAAGTGCGAGGTGATGCAAGTATCTTTCTGATCTCTGTCGAACTTCATTCTCGATGTGTGCATATAATCTGTTATGTATTGTCTACTCTGTAACAACTAAGCTCATTGCATGATTTGCATCAACCAATCCTCTATGCAGGTTTCATTATGTTTCACATAAACAACCTCTTTGTGTTTTTAACATAAGGGTAAGATTTGTGTAAATCCATCTCCCCTTTGGCCTTTTTGGAATTCTTATGCGTCGGGTTCAAGTCTTTTTCTGTTCGGGTCATTATCGGGTTAGACGTTTCAGAATCAGTCGAAACAACGTCTTAAGTCCAATTTATATATTGTTAGTAGGTTCTACATCATTAATTATGTTGCTATCGACAAGTTTTCGTCAAAAATATTAGCGTTTTAGAACAACTATAATTTCTTAAGAAAACAGTCGAAAATGATCCATTTAGAAGGTTATTATCCACGTTTTTTTTTGTCTTTTTGGTCCCAAAACAAAATGGGCGCATATTCGCGCAGAACAACCAACTCACCAAATAAAATGGCCCGGCGTATTATGTGGTAGATTTAATCTACAAAAGAGACATTTCAAAACCTTATAATTGTCTTTTGACACGTTTCAGAATCAGTTGAAAAAATGTCTTAACTCCAGTTTATATTTTGTCCGAAGGTTCTATCAATCATTATTACGCTATGTTGCTAGCGACAAGTTTTTGTCAAAAAATATTCGCGTTTTAGAACAACTTCAATTTCTTACGAAAACAGCTGAAAACGATCGATTTTGAAAATTATTATCCACGTTTTTTTTAACTTTTCGGTCCTGAAACAAAATGAGCCCTTATTCACAAAAAACAAACTACCCACCAAATAAAAGATCCTGGCGTATTATGTGGGTAGATTTGATCATCAATAGAGACATTTCAAAGCCTTATAATTGTCATTTGAGACGTTTCAGAATCAGTTGAAACAACATCTTTAACTCCAATTTATATATTGTCAGAAGGTTCTATCAATTATTATTAAGCATTATGTTGCTACCGACAAGTTTTTGTCAAAAAATATTCGCGTTTTAGAAACAACTTTAATTTCTTACGAAAATAGCCGAAAACGATCGGTTTTGAAGGTTATTATCCACGTTTTTTTGGCCTTTTCGGTCCTGAAACAAAATGGGTCCATATTCGCGCAAAACAACCTACTCACCAAATAAAATGGCCCGACGTATTATGTGGTAAATTTGATTTTCAAAAGAGACATTTCAAAGCCTTATAATTGTCTTTTGAGACGTTTAAGAATATGTCGAAACAATGTCTTAACTCCAATTTATATCTTGTCAAAAGGTTCTATCAATCATTATTAAGCATTATGTTGCTATCGACAAGTTGTCGTCAAAAAATATTTGCGTTTTAGAACAGCTTTTAATTCTTACGAAAACAGCCGAAACTGATCGATTTTGAAGGTTATTATCCACATTTTTTTTAACCTTTTCTGTCCTGAAACAAAATGAGCCCATATTCACAAAGAACAAACTACTCACCAAATAAAAGATCCCGACGTATTATGTGGGTAGATTTGATCATCAATAGAAACATTTCAAACCCTTATAATTGTCATTTGAGACGTTTCAAAATGAGTCGAAACTATTGGAGATAAAGATACTGAAGATAATGATATAAGATAATACTGTTATATTTTCTATATCTGTAGATACTGCAATCCTCTGTATTTAGGTAACAGTATAACTGTATAGATACTAGGTTACGGCTTGTTAATAGTTAGCTTAGTGTTACTCAAGATGTATTTATACTTGCTCATTCATTAATCTAATTATTCATTCAAGTATACAATCTCACATGGTATCAGAGCTATAAACGCTCCAACCCTAAAAATAACTCATACACCCTAATCAATCGTGTGCCACCATGACAGGATCGGCCGTCATCTTCACCAATCCAAACGACACCACAACACCCTTCATTGCCGTCGATCTTGCCGGCATTGATAAGCTCACTCCCATGACCTATCGTGGATGGGCTCGTCAACTTTCGGATCTTCTCTTTGGGTTCGATCTCATCAAGTACCTAGATGGGACGTATCCATGTCCTGCCAAGACTGTCACTAGCACCGACAAGGATGAAAAACCCATTATCACTGCCAACCCAGCCTACTCCACCTGGGTTCGTCAAGACGCACTCCTCAGCGCGGCTCTTCGCAGTTCTGTCTCCGCCACCATCGTGCCGTTCCTCAACTCCTGCTCCAACTCCGCTGAGATTTGGACCTCCCTCCAAACTACCTATGCAAATCCGTCCAGGGGACACATAATGCAGATTAAGGATCGTCTCGATTCAATTTCTAAAGGCAACCTCTCTGCCTCTGAATACATGCAGGAAATTCGGTCATGTGTGGACGACTTGGCCAACCTTGGGAAACCCATGGATAACGAGGATGTCATAGCCAAGGTTCTCCGTGGGTTGGATTATGCTAAATACTCCACGCTTATTGAGGCTGTAAAGCACCGGGACACTGTCATAACCTTCGACGCTCTTCACGAACGTCTTATCCAATTCGACCTATCACTCAAATATGCCAACAATTCTCACATCCATACCCCTGCCTCGGCTCATGCCGCGTACACTCGCCAATCCCGTCCCTCTCCTCGTCCCTCCACCGAGCCCGGCCTTCTTCCCACCCCTACCGACACCACTAACCTGCCTCCCTTCAAGGGTAAGTGTCAGTGGTGTCATAACCAAGGACACTACCTCCGAAACTGCACACCCTTCAAAACCCTCCATCCCCACATCGTCGTCCCGCCCCGTCCTGCTCCTGCTCATTCCGTTGGCCGAAACCAACCTCGTGCCAACCTGATTGCCGGTGCTCCCGCCACTGCTCCGTGGATTATCGACAGTGGAGCGACACACCACATAACTAATGACCTACACAACCTCGCTCTTCATGCCCCCTACGACGGGTCCGATGATTTACTAGTGGGTGACGGGTCTCCCCTTCACATCACAAACATTGGTTCCTTTTCTATATCTCTCTCTAATCATTCTCCTATTCAATTTAATAACATTCTTCATGCCCCGCTTATTTCTAAAAATATAATTTCCGTGTCTCAATTTTACCGTGACAATAATGCTGTCGCTAACTTTACTCTTGACTCTTGTATCTTACAGGACCGGTCGACGGGACAGGAGCTTCTTCGAGGTCAACTTAACAAAGGCTTGTACGAATGGATGCAACCAAGTCCCCCCCCCTGCGGCTCACGTGATCACCTCGGCCTCTTCCCCTATGTGGCACCATAAACTTGGTCATCCCTCGTCTCCTATTATTAATATCATATCTAAGTTAGCTAATTTAAGAATTTCCAATAAAACGTCGCATTGTAACGCATGCTCGACTCACAAAAGTCACAAACTACCATTCGCTATTAATACTCTGAATACTACTAAACCACTAGAATTAATATACTCCGATGTCTGGACCTCCCCTTTATTTTCTGTTGATGGTTTTAAATATTTCGTTGTCTTTGTCGATCACTTTACACGATACACGTGGATTTATCCTTTAAAACAAAAGTCTGACACCTCACCGATTTTTAATCGCTTCCGCGCACTAGTCGAAAAATACTTTCAATTACCGATTGTTCAAATTTTCTCCGACAATGGAGGAGAATATCTAAAATTAACCCCCTCTATTACCTCTGATGGAATCACTCATCTCACCTCACCTCCTCACACACCCGAACACAACGGTCTAGCTGAACGACGTCATCGTCACATAGTTGAGACCGGTCTTGCCCTTCTCACGCACGCCCACATGCCCACTACGTATTGGTCCTACGCGTTTACCACAGCGGTCTATTTAATTAACCGCATGCCCACTAAAAATCTTCACAACACCTCCCCCTTCGCTAAATTATTTGGACGAAATCCAAACTATAACAAACTTAGGAGCTTTGGTTGTCTTTGCTACCCATGGCTCCGCCCTTACACTAAACACAAATTAGAACCTAAATCTAAACCGTGTATATTTATAGGCTACTCTCCCACCCAAAGTGCCTACCATTGTCTAGACTTAGTCACAAATCGAATCTACACTTCTCGTCATGTTCAATTTGTTGAGGATTCATTTCCCTTTGCTTCTACTCAACCTGTCGAACCTAGTGTCACCCCCCCTACTGCCTCGACATGGTGCACGGGCACCTTAACTGTGCTGCCCCCTGCACCAGACCCCCCTAGCTCGGACCCACCGCCACTCCAAGTCTACACCCGGCGCCCTCGTTCTGCGCCCATTACCCGGGTCTTGGCTGAACCCGATACCTCCCCCGTTGACCAGCTCCTCGAGCAGCCTGATCCAGACTCCTCCCTGGCTGACCAGCATTCGACACCTTCCATGGAGTCACCAGGCCCTAGTCCGCCCTCACCTTCTGCCGCTGAGTCACCTATCCCCTCTTCCTCGGACCAACCTCCCCCAACCCGTCCCACCACGCGTCTAATGAATAAAATACGTGTCCATAATCCTAAATACGCGGCCCTTGCTCACACTTCTTCCACCGCCCCTGTCACTCTTAGAGCAGCCCTGTCTGACCCACAATGGCGTTCCGCCATGGATGCGGAATACTCCGCCCTTCTTGCTAACAACACCTGGTCGCTTGTCCCTGCCGATTCATCCTATAATGTTATTGGGTGTCGGTGGGTGTTCAGAGTCAAATATAATCCGGATAACACTATTAATAAATATAAAGCTCGTCTTGTTGCCAAAGGTTTTCACCAACGTCCAGGGGTGGACTACTCGGAGACGTTCAGTCCGGTCGTCAAGCCTGTTACAGTTCGGTTGCTCCTCGCTCTAGCTCTTACCCGTGGCTGGTCCCTTCGACAACTTGACATAAATAACGCTTTCCTACAAGGTACGTTAACTGAAACTGTCTACATGTCTCAACCACCTGGTTACATTGACCCGACCTCCCCAAATCATGTGTGTCGACTCACCCGAGCCATATATGGCCTCAAACAGGCTCCGAGAGCCTGGTATACTGAACTAAAGAATTATCTCATATCCTATGGCTTCTCTCAGTCTCAGTCAGACCCATCACTCTTTCTCTTTAGTCATAGCTCACATCCAATGTATCTCCCTGTCTATGTAGATGACATTATAGTCACTGGTCCACCCTCCACCACTCTAACGTCCTTCCTTACTGCTTTCGCCCGTCGATTCTCACTAAAAGATCTCGGCTTCCCGTCGTACTTCTTGGGCATAGAGGTTAATCCCACTCCCACAGGCCTTCAACTTACTCAAACTAAATATATACATGATATTCTCACAAAATCCGCGATGCTAGATTGCAAGCCCGCGGCGACTCCCATGGTTGCGTACCCACCTCTTCTCCCTTCGTCCGGTTCCCCTATTTCTCAGCCAACTAATTATCGTACCTTAATCGGTAGCCTCCAATACCTCTCCCTAACCCGTCCCGACATTGCTTTCAGCGTCAATAGGCTTGCCCAATTTATGCAGGATCCACAAGAAGCTCACTGGACTGCCTTGAAACGACTCCTTCGCTATCTAAAGGGTACTCTCCAGGTTGGTATTAACTTATTTCGCTCCTCTCCTCTTTCTCTTCACGGGTTTTGTGATGCAGATTGGGCAGGTGATAAATCGAGCTATGTCTCAACCACCGGCTTCATAGTGTATCTCGGCCGAAATCCAATATCATGGTCCTCGCGCAAACAGCAGGCCGTTGCTCTCTCAACAACGGAAGCTGAGTTTCGTGCGGTAGCAACTGCCACCATGGATATTATGTGGCTACGTGATCTACTCTCTGAGCTTCGGTTCAAGATTACTTCTCCTCCCACTATCTACTGTGACAATTTAGGTGCTACTCACTACGCCGCCAATCCTATTTTCCACTCTAAAATGAAGCATGTTGCCCTTGCCTTTTACTTCGTTAGGGAGCATGTTCATAATAACCGACTTCGAGTTCAACACATCGCTACTGAAGACCAACTTGCGGATGCTTTGACGAAACCGCTGCCCCGGCCCAAACTTTTTCCACTTCTTTCCAAGATCGGCGTTTCCTGTGAAACGTCCTCCTTGAGGGAGCATATTGGAGATAAAGATACTGAAGATAATGATATAAGATAATACTGTTATATTTTCTATATCTGTAGATACTGCAATCCTCTGTATTTAGGTAACAGTATAACTGTATAGATACTAGGTTACGGCTTGTTAACAGTTAGCTTAGTGTTACTCAAGATGTATTTATACTTGCTCATTCATTAATCTAATTATTCATTCAAGTATACAATCTCACAGAAACAACGTCTTAACTCCAATTTATATCTTGTCAGAAGGTTCTATCAATCATTATTATTATTAAGCATTATGTTTCTATCGACAAGTTTTTGTCAAAAAATATTCGTGTTTTAGAACAACTTTAATTTCTTACGAAAGCAGCCGAAAACGATAGATTTTGAAGGTTATTATCCACGTTTTTTTTGCCTTTTCGGTCCCGAAACAAAATGAGCCATCATTCACACAGAACAAACTACTCACCAAATAAAAGGTCCCAGCGTATAATGTGGGTAGATTTGATCATCAATAGAGGCATCTCAAAGCCTTATAATTCTCATTTGAGACGTTTCAGAATCAGTCGAAACGTCTTAACTCTAATTTATATCTTGTCAGAAGGTTCTATAAATCATTATTAAGCATTATGTTGCTATCGACAAGTTTTTGTCAAAAAATATTCGTGTATCCATAAAACCATTTGATTTATCAATAATACCCTTACTTTTAACATTTTTCTTAAAATTAGTGAAATATCCAATGTCAAGTATTGAATGGATGGGTGGGAGTATATTATTGTGTAAAATAGTAATATTTTCGTCTTAGTCACTTTTTTACCTTTTATATTTTTCATAAAAAGTATTTTAATTAAATATAAACAAATGATTGAGAAAGAGGGAGCACATGACTTCCCAAATTTATGGAGTTTCATGAGCCATGGATTGTAATACTCTTGCTCATGTAGTCGCTCATTATGAGTTTAATTCCGTACCTTATCGATGTATGTGCGTGGTGAATATACCTCCGAACTTTGAGTTGGTGGTCTTGGCCAATTTGTCTAATACGAGTAATATTTAAGTCCCGTTGTGAAAATTCAAAAAAAAACACTCGCGTTCAAATTTTGATAACGTGACCATACTTAAAATCATGAGGGGAAGAATTCATTCAATAGTCGATGATTCAGCATATTTGTTTCTTATTATACATGTTTTTCTATTATTAACTTGTGTCTAATAAAGGGACGTAATTACGGAGTAATTATTTACTTGTAACAATTATACAATAAAAAAAACACACACACATTAAAATCACCCCATTTATTTATACACTTGCCCATGTACATGTATGTAGCAACACAAACCATTAAGAAGTTTCTTCATTTTGCCCATAAGGGTGTTGCCCAGTGGTTAAAACTTGTAGTCATCGGTCCAAGGGTCTCAAGTTCAAACTCCGCCTGTGGTTTACCCAGAGCGGTTTACCTTGGTGTGCTTGGTTTGCAGGTTATGCGTACACGGCTGCGGGTTCCCTCGTTCATCAAAAAAAAAAAAAAAAAAAACTATAAAACCTCCATACAATTTATTTATAAACTATAAATTAAACCTCTTATTTCCCTACAATTTATTTATATTATTAATGGTGTCAAGTGAAGAACACACAAAGATGAACCAAGATCATCACAAATTACAAGACACTTCCATCAAGAAAAAAGGTGGCTTTGTCACCTTACCATTCATCATAGGTACTTGTATTATATTTCTAACTTCTTTTAAAACCGTCTCATTTAAAACTGTATCAATCTTTTTAAACTATTTAGACGACGTACGGTCTATTTAACAATCGCTACATAAATATGTATCATGTAAACTTAGGGACAGTCTTACATGAGACGAACTTTTGTTATGTCGTATATTTGGTTTAAAACATATTTAAGATAAGGTTAGAAAGTTGAAAGAATTGAAGTTTTGAGTAGTAATGGTGGGTTTTGGCTATGAATGCATGATATTATTGTTATTGTTATTATTATTGCAGCAAACGAGTCGTTTGAGAAATTAGCAAGTGTCGGGTTGATGCCGAATATGATCATATACTTGACAGTGGAGTATAAAATGAGTGTAAGAACAGCACAGAATTTAGTCTTCTGTTGGACTTCTGCTCTCAGTATCTTTCCTATTATTGGTGCTTTTGTTGCTGATTCTTTGGCCGGCCGATTTCTTACGATTGCCATTGGCTCCATCACCAGCCTCCTGGTACTAATTTCCCCTACTTCAATTATTCCCTCTTTCATTTCAAAATGAGATTCACTGAATTTAATTTGTGTAAGTTGAAATTTTGATTATACAATTTATTTATATGAAACAGTATGATGATATGAGTTATTATGGTATACAATTAAGATTACATGTAAGTTGAAGGGTCATTAATGATACAATGCTAGTACTTAAACATATATAAATAAATGCACCAACTCACACTCACATACCCTTTATACTCAGATTCATTACAATTTAGTGTAAATTATTAGAAGTGGTTTTGCATTTTTGGACCACTACCTAAATGTACAATTACATGAAATTTTTGGCTATAAACATCGTGCAAACTTTTCTTGAAAGTGGTACATATGTGTAGTGGAGTATTATATCATACTAAGCGCCTCCATATTGAAGTTGTAACAGAGCCTCCGAATTTCATTGGCCGGCCTTGCTATTTCGATTAAGTGGGGTTACATTAGTTGTTTCAGCTGAATTAAATGATACAAAGTGAACTTAATGAGGCTGAACTTAATTAATCTGTTGTGACAGGGGATGTTTACGTTGTGGATGACAACAATGATTCCGCAAGCAAAGCTTCCATTGTGCAATAATCCGTTGGCCAGCAAATGTGAATCTCCGACAATATGGCACTATGTCCTACTCATCACGGCGTGTACTATCATGTCAATTGGTACGGGTGGTGTGAGGCCTTGCTCGCAGGCATTCGGTGCAGATCAAATTGATCAACGACACAATCCTAAGAACACGAGGGTGCTCGAGACATTCTTTAGTTGGTACTATGCGTGTGGGTGTCTCTCTATTGTGGTCGCATTGACGGTCATTGTGTACATTCAAGAGCACTTTGGTTGGAAGATCGGATTTGGGATCCCCGTCATTATGATGTTGTTTTCTGCTGTTTCGTTCCTCCTTGCTTCTCCGTATTATTTGAGAATCGAGGTGGAAAGGAACTTGTTTTCAAGCTTGGCACAAGTCGTCGTTGCAGCGTTTAAGAATAGGAAGACGAGTTACTTGGCTCAAGGCTCGATTATGGAGCGTTACTATCAAAGGAAGGGTTGTGTAGCATCCATACCAAGTACCACATTAAGGTCTCACTCATTCTCGCGCTCTTTCTTTCTTGTTTATGTAATAGGATCGGGTTTTGGCTGACATGAACACAAACCTGACACGACCTAATCTATTTGCCACGTCAATATGTTTTTGCTTAATCTTGTATCTCTGTGTGTGTGTTTTTTTAGGTTCTTAAACAAAGCTTGCATCATTGGGAATGTGGACCAAGACATCGGCCTTGATGGGATGGCGGTAAATCCATGGAGACTAGCCACGGTTCAGGATGTTGAAGGGTTAAAATCCCTTCTCAGAGTCCTTCCGATTTGGTCAGCCTCAATCATGATGTCGGTAAACATAGCCGTTGGCTCGTTCCCTGTGCTACTAGCATTGACAATGGACAGACACCTAAGCCCACACTTCCAAGTCCCTGCTGCTTCTTTCGGTACAATGCTCGTCATTGTCATAGTCATCTGGATTCCAATCTATGACCGACTTCTCATCCCACTCGCGTCAAAAATTTGCAAAAGGCCTGTCCACTTCAATGTAAAACTAAGAATGGGGATCGGTCTCTTCTTCTCGTTCATGTCGATGGTCAGTGCAGCAATAGTGGAGGGCATCCGAAGGCGAAAGGCCATATCCGAGGGATTTGAAAACAGTCCACTAGGAGTAGTCCACATGACGGCAATGTGGACCGTTCCTCAGTATGTCTTCGGTGGGTTAGCTGAGGCGTTCAATGGAATCGGACAGAACGAGTTTTACTACACGGAGCTCCCTAAGGACATGTCAAGTATCGCGACATCATTGTCGGGTCTAGGCATGGCCTTTGGGAGCATGACTGCGGGCACAGTGTTGAACGTGGTGGCGGCTATGACAAGGAAGGATGGCAGCGAGGGTTGGATCGCGAACAATGTGAACAAGGGTCGTTATGATTATTACTATTGGGTTCTTGCTGGATTGAGCTTCTTGAACATGATTTACTACATGTATTGTAGTTGGGTGTATGGGGCAGTGGTGGAGCAAAGGGGAAAGGAGGTCAGTGAAGATGAGTTGGTCATGCTTGGAAACACTAGTAGGCGTGAATTTGTAGAGTAAATTAGATTGTAGAAACACTAGTTTTTTGGCAGCCCTTTGTAGAAGCTTCTCCTCATGTTCTCGGTAGAGTTAACACAGATTCTTGTTTATGACAAACATATCCATCGTAAAAGAGACTTATCGAGTTACACAAATTCTTGTTAGCGACTTGCTATTGTAGTGTAAAACCGACCCTATAATCCTCTTATTATACATGCAATGCACTGATGTACCAAATGTGTACTAGGAGTAGTTACTATGCATGAAACACGGTTTAACAACCACAGAATTCATCATGGAGCCAAATCTAACTCCATTCGAACCTAGCCTAATTAGGGGTAACACGGCAATAACAATACGGGCAAAAGCTCTAATAATATGGCCCACTTCCCCTAACTACCTACCTATCGGGGCTGTCACCATTGTGTAACACTTTGTGACGATACTGACTGCATGCACCAAATTTGTAGCTTTGATGACCAAAGATCGGCGACAGAGGACTGATTCTGGTCATAGTCCATTAGCACTTCAGCAGCATTCTCTGTGTTGCATGAAAGAATAAAGAGTTTGCTGCAAAATTAAGGAGTAAAAGTCAGATGGATGGGATGGAAAAACCCAATAAGCCTGTTAGACATGAAGCGGTCAGGAAGAGATCGTTCACTTCGCAAGTCCAATGAAGGTTTCGTCTAGGACTAATGGATGATTGACATGTACCACTTATAATGGAAAGCAAGCGACTGTAGGCAAATGGAAATAAATTACTTGTATATTTTTCGGCGTTGGAGATAGAGTTGGCCCATGGGCTGGGCTCAGTGAGGTCCGGGAAAGGTCACCAACAGGACGGGCCCATGGCCTGGGGTCGGGCACAGCCCTGAGGGGAGGCAGGCTGGGCTCCTAATGTATTGCCCGTGCTCGGCCCAGATAGGCCTTTTATTTTACTTCATTTTAATGGGCCCGTGTAAGGGGTGGGCTGTGCCGGGCTACCAAACGAGCTTGAGGTTAGGAAAAAAGGTGGATGAGCTGGACCGAGCTCAACACGCAGGTCTAGTTGGAGAACACTTGGAAACCTCTTATTGTAAATGTTATGCTATCTTTAGTTCTTTACCAACATCTCTGTTGACATACCGTCATTCAGGAAGAAGCGCAAGTTCGATTTCTTGTAGAGTTTTTCCTTTGGTTTCCATTACGTTGCGCTTCACAAAGACGAAGCCTATCAAGCAGCACGTCGCAAAAAATGTGTACACAAGCTTTGCTCCAAATTGCTCAAGTAACCGCAAAAATAGTAGACCGACGAAAAAATTTACCCCCTGGAAACCACAAACATGATCGATCATCACCAACTGTAGCACAGGATAGTAGTGAGAATTTTAAATATCAATGAAGTCCGGATATTTGCTGATTACAAAATATCAAATAAGTTCTCCCACACGAGGAGGAGACTGCAGGCAGAACTAAAGCAAGCACCCCCAGTATGCAATTATGGCATATTTACATCATTATTGACATAACCAAGTAGTGCAAAAAGTAGTAAAAAACAACAAATCTGTATATGGATGTAAAAAAGATGAATAGAATTACCCAGTGTACAGCCATGCATAATGCCATGGCTTTTGCTCTTATCCGATTTGAAAATGTTTCTGACAAGAGAACACTAGGTACGGGACCAGCTCCCAAAGCAAAGAAAAGAACCACCCTGGAAAAGCAATTCAATAGCATGAATCAGACATCAAAATTCAAAACATCACCTGGTCATCCAACTGTTGTGCATACATCTGAATACAATTTTTCCTGGCCGTTTAAACGATAAATCCAAGTTGTGACAATATAGAAGGGTTTTAGAAGCTTCTCTGCCTAAAGCATGCACCTGACTCACTGCGTACTAGATGGCTTGATCATAATGAAAAATTGCCCAAACAGTCAAATTTTGCCTAATCATCTACTCCGTAGGAAATTGCACAAACCAAGCTAAGTCACTTCTCTATGACCTATGTACTTTTGATACATTGGAGTATAAGGGTAAGCTCATGTCACACAAGAACAAGAGAGTTTACCCTAAACAACATTTCCACTTGACAATATGATCAATATGTACAAGCCGAAATACTGCAAACTTACAGTAGTACACCCCCAACAGAAAGGTAAACTGATGCTCCTGGAGAAACAAAGGAGCTTGCAGCCATGATTTCCAGACCCAAAGCTGAAGCCTGAATACAAGCAAAAAAAATGTCATAGACAAGAAAATTGGAGTTAAATCAGCAAATCACGATAGAGTGTCAGAAAACAGGATAGAAAAGGTGTGTATTCTACCCAAAATAGCAAAAGTCTGCGAATTTTCATCAGTGAAACACAAAACAGAATTCCACATGGAGTGAGAGCACCAACAAAAAAAGGCATACATGCAAATCAAGGAGGGCAAGCCCCCTAACTTCATTGGTTCATTGTACTCAACTCAGTTTTCCATTAACCCAGATACAGAAAAAGCATATAAGAAAGGGTAGTCACAAACCCAGACTTATATGCATGCAATTCCATTGTAATGTAAAAACAAGGTACCAGAACTCTTTCCAGCAAAAATAATACTAGCATGTCAAATTTTTATATTACCATGCCAACAAAGCTGCCCAATAGAAGCACCTTCCTTCCTAGTTTATCCATAAGTATTGTCGCAACACATGATCCTGAGATAATTCATCAAGAAGTTAGTATCATTCTACAATTTATAGATGAATGCTCTTATATAACATAAAAATGATGTGCATATTAAAACATTCATTCAGAAACCTCTTGGTTGATTTATTTATCATTGAGAGAGATGCACCATGAATAAAGACTTTGAAAGTCGTGAAGTGATGAAACTACTAAACCACAAGAGGATGTAAAAATACCAACCAGATAAGTTAACAACTGCTACGCACATATTTGCAACATCCGATGGAACTCCAGCACTCTTAAAAACAGTGGACGAGAAATAGAACACGGCGTTTATGCCTGATAGCTGCTGTAAAGCAAAGAGGGTAGACCCAATGAAAACCACTGCAAAATAAAGCCAAATATAAAACTGGAACTATAGGCGGGCTACAGACATTAACATTGTAGTAGTGATAAATTTTACCCTTAAAATGCCGTCCGTAAAATAGCTCTGTATATTTCACTGCCTCAACTTCATCACCTCTTTCAGTTTTTGACAACTCAGATATTGCATTCTTCACATGCAACCCACCCAATATTCTCTCAAACTCGGCTTCAGCTTCAACACTCCTTCCTTTCTAATACCACATCAAAAGGAGATCAATATAGAGAATGCATACATAGAACCTCTCAAGCCTCAAGTAAAAGTGGAAGTTAAAACCCTGCTCAAGCATACAGGAGCACAAGATATCTAAAAAAGGAAGTAAAGCAGCATAGGTTTATAGAATAATATTGACCACCCAGAGAATGCTAAAAGGCCTAAAACTGTATTATTTGTAAGTTCCCTCAAGATTGAAGAAACACCAATGGTATCAAAGCAAGTCTGGTTGAGTGAAACTCTATCGACCAGATAATCTGTGAGTGCAAATGGAAAACCCTACTACAACAGTATTGAGAAAATTGTCATACTGCTCAGGTGCCAAGCTGACTTGGATAATCAATTCCTCATAATTTCAGTAAACTCCACCTTATACAGCCTTGTCATGAACTCTTATCAAAGAGAGTATTATTTCTTGGATTTCAAAAAACATCATTACCCTAGTTCAGTTCAGACACTTCAGTTCAGAACAGTGAATACAGTCCAAAAGAACAGTACCTTAGAGAATATAAAGGTATAGAAAGTGAATAGAAAGCACAAGTGAGGAAGAATAACCTTAAAGAGCCAGTGAGGACTTTCTACACAAAGCTCCATTGCAAGTGCAAGTACTACAGCGGGAATTACTGGTATCCAGAAACAAACACGCCACCTGAAAGTTTACGTAGACTAAGACTATAGCAATATCGTATCAACTAATTCACCAGTGAAAATAAAACCAAACCAACTTCAAATTCTAAAGCTTTACTTACCAACCCTTTGTTTCGTTGGAAGGCATGCCAATTAGAAAAGACCCCATTAGCCCCAGGCAAGTTGCAATTTGGGTGAAACTTCCAAAAGTGCCCCGCACAAAAGCTGGTGAAACCTGCATATATTAATGAATGTTCAATTCAATGCAAAGTTCCGGATTCGATCTTTTTCATTGACACATAATATTTCTTGTACCTCAGCCACGTAAAGAGCTGCGACAGCCGGACCAAGTCCCATGCCAGTTCCAACAAGAAACCTCCCAAAAAGCATACCCATCAAGCTATTTGTACTCGCGCTGAAAGTTGTTCATGTTAACACAATCTGTAAGGATAGCACTTACAAAGCTTTCAGCTAGCACAATAACAGATTACATACCTTACTACTCAAAATCGAATGACCAAAGTAGCTAATTTACCATTTTTTATAGTCGTTTTAGTTACTTGCATACAACTCAGGAAAATTAAAAGGTATGATTACAAGATTTAATTAATTGAAATGCATAACCATGAAATTCTCCCAATTAATTACTACTGCATCATCTTCTAGCTCCTTAGTGGTTGCTTTGTAGTCGACTTCTAGGAAATTGGGAGAAGAAAGGGCTTGAGCAATGAATAGGAAAGTAAACAATGTACTTGAGTTAATGGTTCATGCTATTTTCCCAATAGGGTAATTAAGTGAAAAGGCACCAAGTTAGAAGCTAGAGTGGCGAAGAATTTCTGTCAATGTAGTCTTCTCCCAAATTTACAGACTTGGTAATATGCATCGACATCACAAAAGAGAGGAGCAATAGTTTTTCCTTTCACTCACCTCAAGGACGCCCCAACAATCATAGGCAATGCACTTAGTTGGAAAGATCTCTTCCGACCAAAATAATCAGCAATTGAACCACTGAATAAAGATCCAATAAATGCACCACCTAAACAAGTGCTTACTACTAGACCTATATGACAAGAAAATAAATAAGCAGTCAAAAGTTTGAGAAGTTCAACATGAAGTACACATTGAGTCCTCAAGAAACTGCTATGTGTCATAGCATCAAGGTCAGAGACAACAATAAATTGATCCCCTGACAACACAACATTAACAAGTTGCCTCAAAGACTCTCGACAGTGGTGACGTAAAGAGTCAAATGTACGCGACTTTACATGGTTATTTAAAACACAGTTCCCTTGTACCCGATAATGAATTTGTGTTGAGAATTGCCTTAATCATCGACAATTTAACAATGCCGACAATTTAATAAGTCGTTTTGCATTGTAACATCATATTCTCCCACCAAAGAACAAGACTTCGACTCCATTATATTATCTCATTATAATGAAAAAAAAGGGCAGTAGATTAGGCACATAACAATATATAAATTAAAAGTAAATTACCTTCAGCAATAGTATTCCCACTAAATCCAAGATCGAAGGATATACTTTTGAGAGTGTCATTCACTACTCTGCATAAAATATAAAAACGTGAATCAGTTAACGGACTGAAGTACCCTTGAAACGTATTTTTGATACATCATTATACAGCAGTCAACCCTTAAAATAAAGCACTCTATAAATTAGCATCATAATTTCACAAGCCAAACTTGTCTTTTCAAACAAATAAACACTCTTAATTTATTCCGTCGTACTCTCTTTGATTTCTAACCATCTTCTTCTTTCTTTCTTTTTTCTTTTATTGGCCATTTCTTTTTGGATTATACTATTTCCTTCTAGGGTATACTAACCTTATTTAACATTACCTTTCCATCCCTCGCCTTTCAAAACTGGACCCAAATTCAACGATATTTGCAATTTGCTTGGTAATCCACTAGGATTATATCTTCTTAGTTTTCTTTCCAGGCGCTAATCAAGTAATCATACAATATCAAAGAACCAAAAGTAAGATTTAACCATCTTTGGGGTTCCTAGCTAATGTTAAAGAGGACATTTTTTTCTATGAGCATTAAGACTGTGCATTTGTGCTTAAACTTAACACTTAGACATCACCTCCTACTGATATCGTTATACAGCCTTACTAACAGGGTAATTTTATGCCCTTGAATCTTGGTAGAGAAATAGCCTCTATTAGATCAAGAGACCCTGGTATACCCTCACTCAGTTTTTGACCAAGAGACCATGGTTAACCAAATGCAGGTCAATCAGAAACTTATAGCCACTAGCAGATAACAATCAAAGTAAGAGCATTCAAAGCAAGCACTGGCAATCTGGCAAAATTTGTAAAACTCACGTCTTGGCTAGGGCGGTAGAGACATTAGTGTTGTTTCGGAAGTTTTCAGCTACCGATTTTCAACTACCAACTAGAACACTTCAGACAGTGAAGTTAGGTGCTAAGCCGATCATTTTTTACACAGCCAGAAAGTTTTTTGGAATACTAATCTTCTTGGTTTTGTAAAATGGTTTAAGTTTTACTTCCTCAACCTATAAGAAAATAAGACTTCACTTAAGACCCATGCCTATTCACATTGTAAACAATAAAATCCACATGAGCAGATATGGGGTCACACAACTCACACCCATAGTGTGTGTGTGTGTGTGTACGCGCGCAACGAAATTGGAGGAGAAATCCTGAACTTCTGATTTGGATGAAACAAAAATAACCCGATTTCAGTTCATCAATCCCACATAATACAGGTCTAGGGCACAAACTCACACGAGTCACACCTATAAGGAGTAGCGATAGAGCACTTTGCAAGGCTGAAGTAGGCTCTCATCTAAAAGTCTACAAGCGATAGCAATAGAAGAAACAGCTTTTTGGATTACAAAGCGACGAACATTCTCCTCTATAATCAACATTACAGACTTACATGTGACATATCCATAGACACTTACATGTAAGATTAGAGCATACTTATCAAAGGTTCGAAGGTAGTTTGCTTCGGATACATACCCGAGGTGATATCCATATAAAAATGACGAAATGGTAGCAACGATGACATGAGGTAGCGACTTTGACCACGCTGGATTTCCACCTTCTTTACCAACCCCTGGAAGCCGACCTAAATGATACCCAGAAAACAAAACAACACAACACATCGATGAGTTCAGTGTCACCTCACTCGCAAATAAACGGCTAACAACAACTACGGAGTAATTTTTTTCTACAGCTTATCACATGTATCATCTACGAAAGATTGAATCTTTTGTATACATGTCCATTCCGTATTTTATTTCAAATCTTTTTAAGTACTCAGTAATAATAAAGCAGTGAAATCAACTTAAAGATAATAGTTACCGCTAAATGAACAAATTTTCTTCTCAAAATTCAGAGTAACAACAATCAAACTATAATGGAGCAACACAATTACACAATCATGTAAAGAACATCAATTAAAGTAGTCAGCTATTTTCATATAACCGACACCTGACAAAATGCAGTCGTATACTACATTGCTCGGACTCATGTAGAAGTGTCCGACATGGCTAATTTTATGAAAAATTCTCGATATTTTGACTTAAAACGAAGACACTCATGACCGAGGGTCAAGTGTGGAACAGCACTCACTACAAAATGAAGTACGGAGTATCAGCTAAACTATGCTCTGCTATTTTCATTTGACCGACACCTCACACCAGACAAAATGCAATATCAATGTTTCTACATTTCCGAACCACGTGGTTGATTCATTTAACGAAATTAAAAACTACTGTACCTCCATTAATTATGTTAACGATATTGATATTGAGAAACCGGATTAAAAAGGAAAGAAGAAAAGGTAGCGTACCAGGAAGAAGAAGATGGGAGTGATCTTTAGTAGGAAGACGCTTGTAAGTTGATAATGCGGCATCTCCTTGCGCTTGACGCCCTCTCATTATCAATTCAATTAATTACACTTGTCCGATGCATAAATCTTAATCACTTAGATTTGATTCGTTCCTCAACCTCAATCAACCTGCAATACTAGGATTACTCAGCTAATTAGTTGATTAATTAAGCAATGCTATGCGGGTAGTGATTTGATTTGAATCAAAATCAGTACTGTATGTAGGAAGGAAATGAACCTGGGAAATTGAAAGATGCGATGCGATGCGATGCGATGATTGAGATTGGAAAGTGAGGATGGGAGAAGTAGGACGGCCTAAATTGTTGGAGATATTTTCAGTTTCAGTTTCAGACTTTCAGTGGAGTGGACCCGTGGAGTTAGTGTTAGCAGTACACTATCAATCAAGTATGAATGCAATCAAAGCTTATACGTGAACGCTACACTAGTACTAGTACTCACCCTCTATGTGCTTTTTCAACTGCTTTTAGTAACTTTCAAGTTATTCATTCCAATTTTTGAAACGATTTTTCTAACGTGAAGCTAATGAGTTATATTTTTCACATAAATTCTTGCGAGAGACGACTCTTCAGTACCACTCTATGTCATATGCGTAGCCTTAAATGAAAACTTTGTTTTGTACCTGTTTTTATAACAAGCGTACCATCTTTATATTTGTATACTCTTTTATATTAATCGTACCTACTTCTATTAGGTTTGGTACCACTGTTACTTCCATTTGTATCTAGTCTCTCGATAAAGTTAATGAGAGACCGTCTCTCAGGAGACCTATTCTATTTTTCATACTTAGACTTATCCTAATTAAACTTGTTTTAATTAGATTATTAACGTATCCACTTATCACACATTAGAAAAATCATTTTTTAAAATGATAACTTATTTCTATTTTGTCAAATTCTGATTTGTGACAAGTATATCCATCGTAAATTCGGGTAGTCCTTGTGGCATAGGCACTTTCCCGATTCAAATGAAGCCTACTTCTGCAAGTTACTAACAAGTCTTTCATAGCACCTTGGGCTCGTTCAGACTTTGATTGGATCTTCGTTATCTATTGTAAGTCAATGCCGACATTTGACTAGAGACGGAAAAGGGTTTAGGGTTGGATTAGGCGGACCCGCCGGAAAAGGGTACTGCCGTACTGGTAGTTTCAAGTCACATAAGTTTATTCTTCACATTGCTAGAGAGCCCTGTCTGGATAGTATTCATTACATCGTGGGAGATTCTACACTTACCAGTTACCAACACATTAACCGACCATGCAACGATCGCCAACACAGGCACACAAGGTAACTGTACATGAGTCACAAAATTTTAATTCTTCGTAGAATCCCGGGGTAAATATGAGTCAGCTATAAATAAATGTGACAGTAAAAACTTTCCTACAAAGAGAGCACAAAAGGGAACATGGAACATAGTGACGCTTCAACACGACAACAGCGAAAAAACAACAAAAACAGTTAACCAGGTGTAGTTTAGTGGTGGTCTTCACCACTAGGGTTCACAACTCCTGTGGCTCTCTCAGTCAGGAAAAAAACACATTATAGAAAGACTGCTTCCCAGTTGAAGCAGATTATTGCAAGACATTTTAACAAGTAGCATCACATAACCACTCCTGCTTTTCCGCAGGGTTCCAACACTAATGATGCGTTTGCGAAAGCAATAGCTAACGCATCAACTAACTAACAGCTACTAAACAACACAAGGAAATGGGACAAACAAAGTCTTACATTTGCGATTGCTACATTACACACAACACAACACAAACACCTTCCAATAAGGCAATGATAACCACCTCCGGCAAGTCATCAATCTCGAAAAGGAACAAGCTTCCATTCCAACGACAACCACCAGGCGCATAAGAGATAAATGCAATGGAAACAGGAAATTGAAAGTTCAAATTAGGTTAAACAAGCTGAGGCACCTCAACGATCCAAGGAGTCAATCTTGCAGTGGAAGTGACAATTAGATGACGTGGCTGGCAACTGGGATTTGAAGAAAAACAGATGCCCAAATTCAAATACGAACCGAACCACTGACAGAGTCAGTGCTAGTATTAGCCTCTTTGTACTTTAAGCTGAGACTAGCAAACTGAGAATCGAGGTCTCTGCTGTTATTTCGTCTGTGGCTAGATGAAGGTCGCTGGCGTGGCTGTGATTGCTGCTGAAGCTCTGGCTGTTGTTGTCGTTGTTGCAACTGATACAAAGCCCGAAGACGACCTTTTTCCCTCTCCAAAACTTCATGTTCCACTGAATTACCACAAACTCTTTCAGTTTTAGCACCATGAAGAAACTTAAAAGAAGCATCCTCTCAAATTAATGAAGCTATTATTAAAGATAATGACAGTAGTTTACACAATCAATATATTAGGGGTACTTCTTTAGACATGCATATAGCTAAAAACCTAAGAGGGGTGCAGAAAAAAATATCAGGATTATAGCCTCCAAGGACAAATAATAAAAGAAACATTACTAGTAAACATGTATCAACTGATTATTGCTTTTAAAAACACTGTCGCTATAAAGGTACTGTTAGCGCTAATTAGCACAGAATCTGAAGGTCTGAATATCACTGCACAAATAGACTTACAATACTTAATGAGCTTCTCCTGGTTCAAGCTCTCCAGGCGTTGTTTCAGAGCTTTGTTTTCCATGCTTAAAATCAGATTCTGCTGATTGAGGAATTCAAGCTCGGCAGAAACTTCAGAACCTTCTACCTGTAAATCACATGACATTATCAAATTACTGACCTTCCTTGCACAGCTCTTGTGCATCATAGCCATTTAAACCAGAATAATTATAGTTAGGAGAAGCATGCCTGCAGTGCCTGCACATTCCTTTCAAGCTCAGCTATGTACTGAAGTTTTCGGACCCTTGAGCGTTGAGCAAATTGCCTACATTAGATCAAATTGCACAAAACTCAAATACATTCTAATTTACACAGACATATTTACAATATATTAGCTACGTTTCTAATTATATGATTATTTGCTACTCTCTTGTTAAAGCCAAAAAAGGTGTTCAAAACTTCAAACTAGTGAACTCAATAACTTCTAGTCTATGCTCTTATAGTCTTATAAGAACATACACCACCCAAAAGCAGATATGGGAGCATGTACGTTACCACATTATTCCTTCAGTGACTACTTCAATTTCCATATAAGGAATACAGAAATAGATATACTTGGGTTGTTAAAGAGGAAAAAATTACACTGAATAACAAAATTAAGCAAAATAATAACAAGAATCAAAATCTTTTCTTACATAAGAAGTAAGAGAAACGTTGAGAAAGGGTAAGAGTAAGGCTTACTGCTTAGCACGCTTTGTTTCATTTTCAGAAGGTTTAGCACGAGATCCATCTTTCTTTTCTGAGGACATCATAGAATCATGTGAACCAGATTCACAGAAATCCTGCTTATCAGCTCCTGTAGATGGAACAGAGTCATGATCAACTGTAGCATGAGATCCTTGGCTTTGAGAAACACTATTATCTCTGGATAGATACAAGGCATTCTGATGATTTATAGGACTCAATCTTGCATCCCACGGCCTATTCTTAGGTTTCCCATAGAAGTTAGAGTCAGCATAAGGAGACCCTTGCAGTGTTTCTTGACCATGATCAAAGTTATGAGTTCCCCATAAAGGTGAAGAAGTAGCAGGTCTAAACTTGCTTTCATCACGTGACGCTGGCACGTATTCTATGTTCGACATACTGGCAGCATCTAAATAAGCAAAGGAATCACTTGATGAACGGCGATGACCTTTCCTAACAGGAGTGTCAGGCTCATTCAGAAGTTCATCGAGCCAAGAAGGCTGTTCCTCGATAAAACTCTCTGACGAAGTTCGTTGATGATGTGAGTTTCCATCTCTAGTCTTTGGAAATGATTTTGGTCCTAACTTGTTGCTGGGGACATAGTCGGTGTACGGGGGATTGATACTAGGAAAGGGACTTTTGGGGGGAAGTAGAAAGTTTTTCCCATTTGGCATCAGATTCCGAATGTTTGTAGATCCTTTGGCATTTGCCATATCCTAAATGAAACTATCACCTGGAGATGGAAAATAAAAGACTGTTCAATAACAGAAAGCTTCACAAATTCCAAAAACAAAAGTAAACAGCACAATGAATAAAAAGACCCAGATTTGCGGCTGAGTATGAAACTAAAGTTTTTCACAATCATAGGAAGTGACTATTTAAAAAACTGTCATTTCTGTCCCCTTGGACATATGAAAGTTGCAGTAAAAGCAGATTGTAGCCAAAATTCAGTCAAACAACTTAAGTCAAAAATCAAACCGATGCCAAAAATGATGAGAAGAGACACTTGGGCAAAAACAGCCTGACAACACTTATATATACTTACTAGGTATAAGCTGGAAGTTAAATTTGAGATATTCCTAGGTTTGAAGTGACTAATGCCTTCTTCTCAGCCGAAAAAAAAAACAAAAACAGCATAGAGAAGCAATCAAGGAAACTGCAATGTCGCAAAATGCAACACAGAAACTTGGAACTTGGAAGTCAGAACCAACAGTACGGCACTGTAGTGTGATGTGATGACACCTCGAAACACCATTAGAAAATGGTCGTGAACTGATTCCTAGTGTAAATTACTATTTCACACAATCAATAGCACATTAAGTCACTAAATTGCGAAATGGTAGCTCTTCAAATGCTCTGCGACAAAGAACAGTTAGATAAAGATGGTCAAGCAAACCATCTCTGGGTTGCGTTGACACAATAACTTTATACAGCTAATGCTTCCAATACTGCCAAATACAGTTAGCTAAGTTCTCACATTACTCAACAACCCCACTTAACCCCGTTCACAACATTCCATCCAAAGTTTCCTATTAACACTACCAATTCAAATATCGACCCAAATATATCAACCAAAAGTCTCCCATACTATGCAAACAACCAGAACACAGCCTCAAACTCATTCAACATTCCAAATGTCACTTATACCACATCAGTAACAGACGAATTGATACGAGCATTGTCAGAAACAAGGGATCAAACTGACAACCTCAAATTCGAATATTCGATCACCTGTTCTTAGCATTGTCCTAGTTAATTTTTCGGCCCAAAAAGCGCAGTTAAACTACATACCCAACTCCAATCATATCATTGAAACTTTGGGATTCACAACACCGGCATTCATCTTAGTTATCGTCGATTCTAAGCCGTAAACTAGCTACTCAGGAACCCTAACTAAAGATACTCAGGAACCCTAACTAAAGATGAGTAACATTATACAAAAAAAATACAGCTCAAACAATCAAATTGCGTTAGGGCACAATCATCTAATCACAAAGAAACCCTACATTTCTCCAGCATCCAAAACCTCAATACAGCAAACAAACAAACAAAACCCTTACCTTACCTCGATTAATCCAAAACGACGACAATATCATAGGATTCAATCTCAAAAAATAGTTTAAAATTAGGGTTTCGCCAAAGAACCAAATTCCATACCGAGGTAAAAAATGTAAAATGAAGAGTTAAGCGTAGAGAGATCTGCGTAGCTCAGAGCAATGAAAAGGTAAGCGCCGTAAAAAGGGTGAGAAGTCGCCGGAAAAGGGGGTGTAGAGTCGCCGGAGAGATAAGAGAGAAAGGGGGGATAAGAAAAGAAAAGAAGAGAGAGAGAGAGAGTAGTGAGTCAAGTGGGTTGAGAGTTTTAAAATGGGGTTAGCAGTGGCAGTAGCACATGAGAAAATGAGAGATGAGATGGGAGTACTCGTAGTATATTTCTGGTAGGGATGGTTGGAGTAGAGGAGGAGGGATTGGAGGGATACTAACCTTGCCAGCTAAACTCCAACTCATCTTCCTTAGGACTCCTCCCTTCTACTTGTAAGGAAGTATGTACAAGTGTACAACTTTAGAGGTAGGTAAATCAATATTCGGGTCAGGTCAGGTCAGGTCAGCTCGGTTCAGTTCAGTTTAGTGGTTAGGATTCGGTTGAATAGAACTATGGTGGTGAAGGATTTGACGGATGTGGAAAGATCGACACTAGATCGAAGTTATAAAGCGAAAGAACATGACTTTGGTTCCTCGTGTTTATTTTCGCAAAACGATTTTGAATGTAGGTAATGAGTGTTGTTTTTTCGTTGTTTAATCAAGAGTATTTGGCATTTGCAAGGACACCACGGTAGGGGTTTAAGTTCTTGTAAGTTTCTTCTTTATCTTGTTGTTGATACGTCACTGAAAAAGTAAATTTAAACTTTATTAAAACGACGTTAATAATACTTCAACTTGATTTCATTTCTTAAATAGACCCTACGTGCATAAAAAAATAAGGACATTCGTTTTCGTAGGACTTGGTACTTTACCAATCAAATTATTATCATATGCTTGAATGAATTCATGCTCCCTTTTTCCCTTTGCATTATTTCATGTCGCTTATCTATTTTTTAATCTGCTCTTGATCAATAAACATGGTCGTTTTATGGAACCTCCATGGACGAACTGCAATAATCATACTCCCTCAATAATGCAAGTTCGCCCATTTTGAAAAACTCGATCAATAACATAAACAACCTCAAGGCTGCATATTAGACACAACAAAATCATGAAAGAAGAGCACGATAGACTACGCACAAGCTTCTTCATCCAAGTCGTCAGAAAAGCTAGCAACGTCAATAGGCCACCAAAAAGATCGAGTTGTGGATAAACCATATGAATGTGTACTTAGGCCACAAGAGCGTAAAAAAGATGGGAAAACAAGTTTGCCTCTGATGAAGATCCTACACCATCTTGGTAATCGATCATTATTGCATTCAAGAAACCAATGACCATAGAATCATATCAAGCTAAAGAGAGTGAGCGAATAGTTCTCCTTGACCAAGCTTGTGGCCATAGACATCGAGATGTATCTATAACGGGCTAGACGTGTATTAGATTACTTGACAATTGATGTGCATCAAACCAATGACCTTTATTGTGAGTAAAATTACTGCTGGATAAAAATAAAGTTCGCCTAAGGAAGATTTATGAAAAGTAACAAAGAAGCAACTGCAAAGGAAAGAGAAGAACAAAAGGCGGAAGAATTATCAAGGGAGAGAGTTGTCAAAGATCCTATCACTCTTCAAAGTTCGAACACCCGAAACCCACCCCCTTACCGACACCCAAACCTAAATCTGTCCATCAATGAACGCAACGATGTAAACCCAATGTAACCCATATCAAAGAAAACTACTTCGTAATAATAAAATCAGTTTATTCCAAAAGAAAACATAAAGAATCCATTTGAGACATATAAGGAGCAAAGATAACCTCTATCCCATTATAGTAGGTCCTAATTAGCAATCCTATGAATCTGATGGATATGTATCTCATAGGTTTAACAACCAAGAATTTAAGAAACGATGGAAAAAAATTGAGATGATCATATTGAAAATACATCATATTTCCTTCACAAAACAAGAATGTGATACTCCGTACTTAAGAAAATGCAAAAAGAGAGTAGTATTCAGATCCATATTACGGGTAAATCGATATTTCGAGTCAAAGTAGACTAAATGATCCAATGTTGAGCAAGGCTAGTGAACATACATAAACTAAATCCTAGTAGAAGAGAAACAAAATCAAAACAAAAGATAGAGCAAACAAACAAAGGAGAATCAAAATAGATAGGCTTATCTACCCTCAACTCCACATGTCACTCCATAACAGGCCTTCACACTCCCCTCACATATCCCAACCAACTCACTCACTTCCACAAAAAAAAAAAACAACTAGAAATATGATCATATCACCTACAAAACCCCAAGGCATAAAAGACTCATAGTAATAGAATGGCATCACTAGCAGGAAGCATGGCATGTGTGCAGCCAGCTGCAACAAGCATTAAGGGACTTGCAGGAAGTTCAATCACAGGAACCAAGCTCAACATCAAGGCTAATGGTGCTATGAGGGTCAATGTCAGGGCCAAGAACAACAACTCAACTAAGAGGGGTTCAGTTGTTGCTAAGTATGGTGACAAGAGTGTCTACTTTGACTTGGAAGATATTGCTAACACCACTGGTCAATGGGATTTGTATGGTTCTGATGCTCCTTCTCCTTACAACTCCCTTCAGGTAGTTCACCTTCTATAACTCCCTTCACGTTCTTTAACTTTAATGACAGACCGTCTTTCTTAGTTTTTGTGTTTTAGAGCCTCGTTATAGAATTTTTGATGACTCACTTTGTGTCGGGTTCTTCTAACCGAGAGTCTTGGTAGCCTGTACGAAACTAGGTTCAAATTCTGCGTATAAAAAGCTTCTAAATTTGCACTGAGACCCCGTGAAGAAAATTTTCTATACGAGTATTATTTTTTGAAAAGGCTCGCCAGGGCCTGTGGATATATACCTTCGTTGTTATTATGAATAGAGTTTGGTTTACTTCTTGGCAAAAGTAGAAGTAACAAAACTTTGATGGGTGTTAATGGTTGTTTGCAGAGCAAATTCTTTGAGACATTTGCAGCTCCATTCACCAAGAGAGGATTGTTGCTCAAGTTTTTGATATTGGGAGGTGGTTCTTTGCTGACTTACGTCAGCGCGACTGCTCCTCCCGAGGTTTTGCCTATCAAGAAGGGCCCTCAACTTCCTCCTAAGCTCGGACCCCGTGGCAAGATCTAAACCATCCATCTCACTTATCCTCTTTCATTCTAAATTTTATCATGTTACCATTTTGACTTGTAAGTATATCTTTTCTCAGAATTGTTGCAACTGAAAATTGTGCTCAATCACAAATTCTAAGAGCTTTTCTTTTCAATGATTCCTATTCTGTGTGTTCTTTTGAATCGATTGATTTCATCTACAGTTTCTAGTTTTCGATGGTAATACCATTCACATGTCATTAGTTCTGACCTATGCTCTCCGACACTCTAACACTGTGTTGGAGAGTCAGAGTAAGACAGGTTGCGAGTAGGAAGGCATAATAAGTCGTGTTTTAGACGAGGTCGTGAACTGGCTCAAAGTATCTAGGAGGACATTGGTGGTTCAAATTACTTACCCATTGCATTGCAATACCTTCCATTCCCATCATCCATAAAAATAAGGGAAATGATGAGTAGGAAAAAAAATTGTTGTTGGAAAGATGTACATACATACATACATATATACATCTCCTTACAAAATGCCTTAATTTCCTCTGTTCTTTCCAAAAATGTTGCCCTCCTTCTTTCCCTCCCTCCCTCCCTCCGCGTTTCGCTCTGGTGATGAAGTCGCAAGGCCTTCAGATCATATAATCTAACCCTAACCCCCCACCCGCCTGTCGTTAGTGACGGGATGTGGGGCTCCGTAAACCACTCAAACTTTCAACATAGGACCCCTTCTTTGGAATAACAACATTAAGTTCTTCTGAATGTTTAGTCATCATCACTTCTCCATCTTTTACGAGCTCCTCGTTTTCCATCATCAGCTCTTTGGGCTTCCCTTCTGGGTCACCTTGCTCCATGTTCCACCCCATGAAGTCCGACAGTGTCATCGATGTAGGCGTGTCTGATGCATTTAGCTTCTCTATTTCTTCGTCAGCATTTGGAAACTTTGCCGATGTGATCTTCACATCGGTTAGAGGGTTCCTCTTGTTTTGTGCCAGTGACGGGTTTTGAGTCAGTGAATCTGCGTACAGAACGTCTTCTATTCGTGATAGAACCGTGTGTGCTAAACTCTCTAGGATTCTCGAGTAGCTCTCCAATAGTGCATGCCCTATATCCTGCATTAAGTATTGCAAAACAGAATTATTAGTCCTGAGTCCTAACTAGTGTCACACTATGTTACTCTGACTCGTCTGCAAATGTCATACATACCCGGTTGAACTGGATTTTGCTGATGTCTAGAGAAGATTGTGAGATTCCGGGGAAACGTTGTTTGAGTATTAACAAAATTGTTTCAGCTCGTTCTTCGAAGAGTTCTCTCTTCTCCATGCTGACACTGGAGCCCCACGGTGATTTAGCGTCTTTGCTGGTCATTTTCCGTCTCCATATCACGACTGATGCTTCGATTCTGTTCTTAAGGTCGAGGATCTTGTGTTCCGATGATAAGTCCATTGAATAGAGAAACTGCTCCGGATCAAAGAACTCTACTGTGATACTTTTGTAGATTGCATCTCCTAGACTAGCTCTTCCATTCTACCAACAAACAAACTCATTATCATTAGGTTCCAAAAAGAAACTAAAGAGTAAAATGACCCGACCTGAAAAACCTGTCCAAGATCGAATTGACCAAAACATAATCGAAATCAAAATGACTAGATCCGAAATGCATGATATACACGAACCAAGTTGACCGACCAGGTTAACCCATTTGCCAAGTCTATAATATTCGCAGCTGCGAATAGTGAATACTGAATACCAACCTTTGGCAAGGATTCAATGTAGTTTTCAGGAATCTCCATCTCGGACAAGACTTGAGCGTTAATAGCCATGGCGGCTTTAAGCACTTGGTTGACGGAATCCTTCTGAAATTGCAGCCATTTCTTAGTGACATCAGAAAGACCTTCTGCAGGAACTTTGACAGTAGGTAACCACCATTTGTCATCTCTTTTGGATCCCTGCTCTGCTTCATCTGCGTCTTTCTTGACATAATAGAATTCATTCTGATCCTTGAAATTGTCTAGGCAGTCCTGTATTAATATTCGACAAAAAAAAAAAACACAGTTTAATTAATCCTCCTGAAAATCACCATTCAACAGAATTAATGCTAAATGCACAGTACATCTCTTAACACTTACAATTAGCATAGCATCAAGCTTCCTTAGGGCCGGAATGTTCATTTGAAGATCCGTTCTTTGTTTTGTTGTCATTATCTGTCATTAGCAAAAGTTTCTGTTAACGTATTTATCACGAGACTGTCTCATATGAGAATGTATGTGATTGACTTTACCTCCATGCTAGTCCCGTTAGCGGATTTCTGCTGTGAGGGGACAAATTCGACAATGTGATCCGTGACAGACAAAAGCCAGTCGATTTCTTTCTTCCATCTAGCTCTATTCTCGGGCGCCATTGGTTCTAGTTTCCTCTGTTCACCAAACACAGATGCTGCATTCAAATATTACACCCTGTTTAGTTTTCAAATGCTTAATCATTCTCTTAAATATCTGGCAGTACAGAACATTGCATTCGATAGATGTTTGGTGCCGAACCTGCTAGGTTAGTGACAGCATTCGACAATGCCAATGCAGACGAAACACCCTTTCCTCCACCCGACATGTCCTCCCCTAGAAGCAACTTTGCAAACCTATCCTTCATCATTTCCATATCTACAACATAACATAACATAAAATTAATCAAACAAGCCTAGTTTATTTTTCAATATGCATTGCATCATATATCGAGGGGGGGTCAAATGTACGCGGCCTTATATATAACCTTTAAGAAGGGAGTCGCGATCAGCAGCAGAAGTGGTCCCTAGCCTAGACCGAGGACCAGGACCATGGTCAGAGTCCAAGGCGGAGCCAATCCTCTGCTTAGGCAGAGGCTTGTCGGCCTTGGAACCTTGACTCTTGGAGGTCCGAGTATCATCAACAACCAATTCATCTGACCCGGAGTTGTCGATGACCATGCTATGCGAATGAGCACGTCTGTTACGCCCGTTGCTGCTCCCACTACCCTCTATTGTTAACCCGGCCCGAACCATCATACTCCTTCACACAAACAACAACTTTGCATGACACAAAAAAAAAAAACAATGTTTTTATGTATTGTTTTCCTAGCAAATGTTTGATGCCTTGTTTTTTTTTTTTTGTTAGGATTATTTTTGTGTCATTTACATTGAGGGAGGGAAGGAGGGAGGGAAAGGGAGGACAATGGGTTGTGAAGGGAGATTGTAATTTGACTTTGCTTGATCTAACACCAAAAAAAAAAATTTAAAAAAAAAAATGAAGTGAGTTTTGTTTTAGAGGGAGGGATGATTGAAGGTTGGGATGAGGAGGAATGATGAGATGATTGTTTTTGTGAAATGTTTACTATTTTTGAGTTGGATGAAGTATGTGAATGAACGTGGGGTGCATGTTTGAGAAAAAGTGTATGTTTACAAGTTGTCATGAAAGGGATTTTACAAGGATATCTTTTCATTATTCTAGGCAAGCTAAGGGTTTGTTAGTTTAATGACTTGGTATATAAATATTCCCGTCCCAAAAAGATCGTTTAATTTCGTCATTATATGTAAGGACGGAGTATTTTAATGAAACAGAGTACTAAGGATGATATATATCAGGAATGTCGAGATTTAGCTTAGTTATGTACATATGCCTAAATCATCTTTCTTTTTCGAATGTTATAGGAATGTTATCGAGATGTCTTAGTTTAGTGGTTAAAATAGAGTATCGTGGATAAAATACTTTGTATTATAGATACAAATCCAGTTCATTCGATCTTCAGTATCATCTAATGTAATGTGACTAGGTGTACGCTTTCTTGGATTAAAAAATAATTGTCTTAACCTGTTAGTTTAGATGGAGGTGTTAGTCATTTAGAGGTGGACTATTTTCATTGGTGGTTGCGGCCCCCTTATCGAGCGGGCCACCTGGCCTCTCGTGGCTCTAAAGCTAGTGTTATATTGTTATCCCAGCCTACCTAGTTATGGACTAGTTGCGTGTGGGCAAGCCTAAGGCTCCCCAGCTCAAACTGCTGCCAGGCTAGATCTCGATCGAGAACCATAGACTCAAGGCCAAGTTCGACGTTGAAAATGTGAATGGATCTAGTATTAGAATATTTTCGATGATACTATATGTAAAGATCGTACTATTATAATAGTGATGATTTTGAGGAATATGAATTTGTAATACATCGATTTCTCCTAGCTTGTACGTACATTATTTCTCATGGGATCAGAGCTCATAACTTAAGCCATGGCCTCGAATTATACTTGGTCTTTATCTGCTAGTTCGGTGAGGCTTTAATTTGTTTGTATCTTTTTTACCCAGTCTGTTCTCCAGGGAAACTCATATGTGAGGGGAGTGTTGAGAATTGCCTATAACCTAAATAAACGTTATAAAAGTCACATGTGAGTTGTCTTCATTGGTAGAAGAAGATAAAATTTACCACTATGAAACTCGGTAAGATTAGAAAGCTATTCACTATATTACCGATTAATTTTAGAGTGAGATTGCTTAGACTTGTGTGATAGACTTTTTCTCCTTTTGGGAGGGGTGGCTCATGGAGTATTTAATATAATGATGAAGGGTCATTTTTACAAATAACAATAATAGATTGGATATGGCTCGCGAACTTGTTTCTTTGATAACGAGGTTTTGCATTGTTTTTTCCCTTTTTACCTCGATGGCTAATGCATACATAACGACATTACGTACCATTTATTTACTTGTCATAAAAGGTGGACTCTTTAAATAACTTTAGGAAGATTAATTTACTTAAAAGACTCGGAGCTAATATCTTTAGTGCATCCTAGTCTCCTAATTGGTATGGGTCCAACCCATTTGAACATTTGGTACACAAGTATTGTGTTTGTATTTGTGTATACGTAAGTCCAAAAGAATTACTTTTGTGGCCCAATTGTAATGGGCATGTGGATACCTATTTAGAAACGGTGTTTTTTATGCACTACAAAAGGGATAGTGACATCTTTGAAGAGATATGACGCATTAGAAAGAAAGAAACAAAAGTTAGAAAAAAAGATTTTGAGGATAGAACTTTCAGCTCGTTTTTTCCTAGATAACCTTCACTAAACTGTCGAATGTCGAAATTTCAACCTTCACTAGACGCATGGGGCCACAATTTGACCGTTTAGATCGTCATTTGGAGCTCTGATTTGTCTCTTATCGTAGTTGGACACTAGTTTGGAAGTAGGGCTGCTTCAAACACTACTATTGATCGATTGTTACCTTTGTTATCAAATGTGTTATTGGAATACCAAATATTTGTGCTTTAATTTGGTATAGCATGAGTTGAACCAACTCATTATTGGTCACTTTATCAGTCACAATCGCCTCCCAAATTTGAAAAAAAGCATGAGGGGATGTATCACGTAAGACTGAATATATATCGGTCTTATTCCATACAAAAAAAAGTTACTCGTATATAAGATGATGGTACGTAATGAACTCCATCTTGTACAATTATTTTCTTCATTTGATAATATAATTAACAAATAAATCGTCTACAAAGTGTGAATTACATGTATGCGCATGCATTGTTTAGTTGATAAAGTTGTGAGCAGTTGCAAATAAAAATTGATCGAGAGAAAATTGATTTAAGAACCAAGTTGGAAAATTCTGTGAGAAGTGACACACCCACTGACCCACACGTTCAAACTAGCGTCTCAAACTTAGCTTCTTACTATAAAACTATGGTATCATATCCATTTCAAAACACACAATAACATCGAATTCAAATTCACCAACCCGAAATTCTTGCATAATTTTACGGTTAAAAATGACGAAAATTGGAGTGTTAATGACATGTCCAATGAGCACGTACTTAGAGCAACAACTCGCCGAAACATACAACCTTTATCAGTTTTGGACGTACCAAGACCAAACCCAATTCCTCTCACAGAACGGGTCTAACATACGGGCAGTTGTCAGCACGGCTTACGTGGCTGCAGACTCGGGCCTGGTAGCGGGTGCAGACGCGGCCCTAATCGAGGCGCTGCCCAACTTGGAGATAGTCTCCACTTACAGTGTTGGGCTTGATAAGATTGACTTGAACAAGTGTAAAGAAAAGGGGATTAAGGTGACTAATACTCCTGATGTTCTTACTAATGATGTTGCTGATGTTGCCATTGGGCTCATCTTGGCTCTGCTTAGGAGGATTCCTCAATGTGATCGGTTTGTTAAAAATGGGTCATGGGTCCATCAAGAATTCTGCCTCACTACTCGGGTATGATTATTTCCTGTTTTTTTTCTTATGTAGAGTCGGATATTGGGTCGGCCTGCTAATGCAGGCCGGCAAGACCTAGGATAGGTTGGGCCGTAAAAGTGTGGCTTGAGCGGTTGAGCCCAATCATAAAGAGGACCCGACCTTGGCTCACTTATGTTTGGTCCAGGGTGGTTTATGCCCGTGCTAGCACATACGTTAATATGTACGTACACATCCTAGTCAGATCGGATAAAATGAGCTCCAAATGTGGCGGGGCAGACTAAGCTGGCTCGCCACGTTGGTCAACTCTATTTTTATATACAAGTTTATTATGGTTTGGGACTTGGTGTTGGCCGACCAGACTCAATTCATCTCCCTACCTCGTGCCAGGCCGAGCTGGCCCAATCCTAATTTTTCTTGTGGAAAGATGTTGAACTAAGTTTAAATAAAATAATTTAATGTACTCCTACCTTAATTTAATGAGATTTAATTAAACTGAAATAAACTAAGTGATCGAGATTTAATTTAACTACACTGAATAAGAACGTGGCTTTACTTTCATATCGTGATTGTTTTAGGTGACGGGAAAAAGAGTGGGAATAATTGGGTTGGGTAGAATTGGTGCTGCAATAGCCAAAAGAGCCAAAGCATTCGACTGTCCAATTGCTTACTTCTCAAGAACACAAAAACCCGACTCAAACTACAAATACTACCCAAGCGTCCTCGAACTCGCATCCAATTCTGATGTACTAGTCATCGCTTGTGCATTAACCGAAGAAACCCGTCATATTGTCGACCGTGAAGTGATCAGTGCACTAGGCCCAACAGGGGTGTTGATCAATATTGGAAGGGGTCCTCATGTCGATCAAGCAGAGCTAGTCTCGGCCCTTGTTGAAGGGCGATTGGGTGGAGCTGGTCTCGATGTCTTTGAAAATGAGCCTCATGTTCCTGAAGAGTTGTTCGAACTTGACAATGTCGTACTCTTGGCTCATACTGGGACTGGAACCCTTGAGTGTCGAACCGACATGGCTAACCTTGTTCTTGGAAACTTGGAGGCTCACTTCACTGGTAAACCATTGTTGACACAAGTTGTTTGATTATTGCTTTTGTCAAGGCAAGTAATGCAATTTCTGGTAGTATAACCATATATATCTATATGCATGTATCAGTCAACATGCTAATAATCAACATTATCATTCCCAAATTAGTAATTTTCATATGAGATGATCTCACAAGCATATCGTGAGAGTTCTCACATGGTGATAGTTATTTTTAAGCTAAGGACTTTTAGTGTATTGTAACATTGTCTTACATTATCTAACGTGAGGCGGACTTACATACAAAAGATCTACTCCAAATTCGTAGATCTTGACAGTTTTATAACGCGTCTGCCTAACGACAAATACATTGAACAACAAACATGTACGGAGTGACAAGCTAACGAAAGTTAGCACCGACCACTCCAACATTCACCTCCAAAGTTATAGTGTTTTGCCTTATGCGACATGCATGATAGAATTCACTTCTTAGGACAGATAGAATTCACTTTTAATGATTCATGATTTACAAGATACTCAAGTGGATGCAGGAATTGAAGCATAAGATGATCGAATTTGGACTTGAAGATCCACAATTATGTCTAGGACTTGAGAGACGGTCTTATACTAAGTTAGTGTGAGATATTACATTAATTACAGCTTACATAAAATTAACTACATACCTCAGTCATCATGTGAGGAGTGTTTCGGTAACAATTTTGAAAGATATTCATCGTAGTAAGTTTTTTTTTATTTAACTAGGTGCAAATCAACAAATGAATGCCAGAAAATAAATATACATAACTACCCAAAGTGGTTAGATGAGAAGGATTTCTTAGCCATGAGGTCACTAAAGCAAAAGCAACACATACAATCCGTTGCCAAACACAATGTTAATGAGCCTCTTGGTGTAACGCTAAGTGCATTCCCAAAGGCCTCCTATATATCTAGTTCCATCACTTTCATCTTTCGCCTATATCTACTGCACAAACTTTTGTTTGGTACATAGATATCTATATCCGTCTTAAGTCTATGACGGATCAAATATGTGAGATAAGACAAACTTATGTGTAGTGCGTAGGAAAAGTTTTTAATTTTGACATTTACTTCCTGATTGGAATATATTTGACTCATTATTTTGACGTTATGACGAATATGTCTATCGCAAGTAAGATCTCAACCGTTAAATTTTTTTAAGTGAGAAGGAAAAAACATAGAATCACTGGGAGAATAATGGTATTACAAAATTGCTATAGTTCATATATATACTCATAGAATATAGTCTCCACTCCAAACAGTGTGTTTGATGAATGAGCTGAGTGTAAGTTATCCGTCGGTTGCCGACATTTGTAGGGCAAATACATCCACACAAACCTAAAGCTAAAGGTCTTTGATATGCTCAAGTATATATGTTGTACAACGTTATATTCGTGTGACGGGTCAAATAATATCCGTTTAAGTACAAAAGACAAAAAATAAACTACATGGAAAATGCCAATAATTTGTCCCTACCTAACTAAATGGTTATTATTTAATCCGTTACAAAGATACAACGGATATTTCCGTCGCACAAGGAGACTAACAGTATATGTTGTAACGAATGAGGTGTGAATGTGTGATCTACGTAGCCTTGCACTCACAAATTTATTCACCAACAAAAGCACAAATAGTAGCTAGCTGGCACTTTCATGAGTGTGTGATGTACATACAAACTGCAAGTAGCAATGAAGCATCACTCAAATCTCCCACTTAATCAATCACACACACTACTTTTGTGTTTTGCATATATATACACTTACATTTGCATCGTTGTATCATTGGTCCCATTTCTCGTTTTCTACCTAAATACCCATTAACTTCCTTTTGTCTTGATGCTCGCTATATGCTACTCAAAAATAGATTGCTTTTTTTTGTGTAAGTGATGTCTGGTGTTTAAATGTTAAATCACCAATAGCAATTGCGAAAAGGACTCGAATGATATATATGTATGTTGGGACGTACATCAGAAGTGTTATCAGTCTAAAGTTGAATTCATCTGTTCGAACTTCGAACCATATGCCATCATAAATATTGTGGTTGGTAATCAAACTTAAGCTTATCATTGTACTCCATCATAATGTATACAATCATCTAATTAAGATCTACGCAGCTACGCCCAGTCGTCCCTTCATTCGAATAATGTTCATTGAGCTTAAAGAGTGGTTAGTCCACATGCTCTTTTACCATGCGTTGAAATTTTCACTTGTGCAACTTTCAGAGGTTGTCAGGGATTCGATGACGCGACATTTAGTCACGCGCTGTCACTACCTAGCTATATATATATATATATATATATATATATATATGCTCAAGGTTAAGGTCTTCTCGTATGGTAAAAGAGTCTAAAACCTTTTTTTCCGACTGAAATAAATGTTAAATTTGAGTGAACTAACTAAAACTAAACTGAAATATGCTAAATTGGGTAGTGACCTAGATCAGTTAGAATTTTATCTCGACTTTTATTGTTATCGATATAAGAATAATAATGTATAATATTGATATATGGACTCTTAGGCCCTGTTCTTTTCGGCTGAAACATGCCAGGGCTGAGCTGAGCTGGTCTGATAAGAGCTGAGCTGGTCTGATAGAAGCTGAGCTGGACTGATAGAAGCTGAGCTGAATTAAAAGAAACTGAAACTAATAACAGCTCATATAAATTATTTAATAATATTTTTAAAAAATGAGAAAAAATATAAAAAATTATAACACTAAATAATAATAATAATAATAATTATTATTATTATTATAATTAATTAATTATTATAATAATAATAATAATAATAATAATTAATTAATAATAATAGAAATGATAATAACAACAACAACATAGTACTCACCCCCCAATTCATTTGATTTCTACTTTTGTTTTTTTTAGTGTTTGGCAATAGAAAATGTTATGCATATATCTTTGATTGCGTAATATAAAAAAAAAATCATATTCTTAAATCTTAATACAATACAAATAATACTCATGCTATATTGTGTGTGTTGTAAATATTTGAATGTAACATTTATTTGAAGACCTCAAAATATTATGGAGTGTATAATAATATTAATAATTTTATAACAACAATGATGATAAAAAAAATAGAAAATAATACAATAACAATAATAATAACAATGACGATGATGACGATGATAATAATTTTTTATTATTATTAATATTAAGAGATACAAGTAATAAACATAACAACAACAATATTATTATTATTATTATTATTATTATTATTATTATTATTTTATTTTATTTATTTTTTGCAAGAATGTTACGTCTCTTTATTCTTCCATAAAAGGGAAAAGAAAGAGATTAGATCTTACAAAAACTACCCCCTAATATGTGAAAAAAACACATCAAGTACACTACTGTTTGTTCCAAATATCCCTACTCCTCATCCTAGCAAATACCTCGAATTTGATTTGCTTAACTAAACGGCTACAAGATCTGTTCTTTTCCTGAAATATTCGGTCATTTCGTTCTAGCCAAATGTGGTAAACTGTTGCTGCAATGCTATGACAGAACCAGCGATTCTTCCAATGCTTTCTCCGACTTTTGCTCGCACACCATTGTAGCTCATGTCTTAATAAATTCCCTCGACCTCTAATTTGCATCCAGCTTTTAATCTCAGTCCATACACTATTAGCATATGAACAGGTAAAGAAAAGATGGTTATGATCCTCTTGCTCCAATCTACAAAGAATGCATCTGTTAGCAATTGGTAATCCCCTCTTCATTATATTGTCCACCGTGGCTAATCTTCCTTGCGCTGCCATCGAGGTTATAAACCCATGCTTTGGGATTACCTGTTGTCCTTGAATGCTCAAAAGCCATCGTTTCTTAGTGTATTTCTGTCTGAACCAATTATTATTATTATTATTATTATTATTATTATTATTATTATTATTATTATTATTTATGAAAAGAAACTTGCATTAATATCGAAATGCAATAATAACAACAATAATAATAATAACAACAATAATAATTTATATTAATTTGTTTCGATCTTAATGCAACTACCGTCTCATATAAATAAATAAATAATAATAATAATAATAATAATATTATTATTATTATTATTTATTCATTTTTTTTAGGAACTGAAAATATTGGAGCTGAGCTGAAAATATTAGAGCTGAGTTGAGCTGAGCTGAGCTTATAAGAGCTGGGCTGAGCTGATACGAGCTGAGAGAAGCTAAGCTGGTCTAAAACGGACTAAAAATAAGTGGAAAAGAACATGAACTTATTATTATAGCAGTACCACGTATATTGGTCCCTCCACTATCAATAAATCTCTCCAACAATCATTAAAGTCCCCTTCAATTCAATTACCTCTATGCTTTGTATGTACACAGTACACCACATTTTACATACACCCTCCATTCCATTCCATTCTCTACATCTCTCAAAACTAACCATATCCTAAAACTACTTCCTCCGACCCCAAATCATTTTGCGACTAATCGAGAAAAATGATACACAACAAGTCGGAATCAGACGTAACAAGTTTAGCAGCGTCATCACCACCAAGATCACCAAAGAGTACCACTACTACTACTACTAATAACAATAACAATAACAGTAACAATAACAATAATAGGCCAATCTACTACGTGCAAAGTCCGTCAAGGGACTCACACGACGATGGAGATAATAAGTCGGCCTCACTACAAGCAACACCGATGTTCAACAGCCCAATGGAGTCGCCCTCTCATCCCTCCTACGGCCGACACTCGAGGAACTCGTCTGCGAGTAGGTTTTCAGGGATATTCAGGTCGTCTTCGGGGCGGAAGGGGAGCAGGAGGAGGAATGAGAAAGGGTGGCCAGAGTGTAATGTGATAATGGAAGAAGGGAATTATGATGATGAGAAAGGGTTGTCTAGGAAGACACAAGCTTTGATTGGTTTGCTTAGTTTTCTTGTGTTGTTTACTGTCTTTTGCCTGATCATTTGGGGTGCTAGTAGGCCTTTCAAAACTCAAGTCACTTTGAAGGTAATTCCATTCATTAATACTCCCTCCTCCGAATACTATTTTTTTTTTTTTGCCAAATTACCTATGTTGATGAGGAGTATTTTAACGAAATGGAACAAAAATATAATATAGGAGAAAATATCTCATTTCTATATTTTTGTTAGTTTTAAAAAATTATTTTATTCAACGATAATGTTAAATTGTTAAGTAATTAAAAAGTGTTAAACACTTCTAAATTTGTTACTTTGTATTAATACTTATAAAACTGTACAACTGTATAAAAACTGATACAATTAATGACAATATTAAGTATTAATTTTCTCTTTTAACCCGTAAAATACCGTCCTTAAATTTGTATTTATCATTTTCATGGCAAATTTTTCCTTCTTAATAAAGATAATAATAAAACTTTTTAATGTAACGATATCTTTTTTTATTTAATTTATATTTTCAATGAATTTAGCTTTTTTTGATATTTTTTTAATTTTTTTTTGGTATGTGAGTGTAACTGGAGGATTTGAATTAATGTTAGGCTAGCTTTAGTTAGGTACTTGCTACACATGTGTCTTGTGAGTTGTGAGTTGTGAGTTGTGAGTTGTGAGTGTGAACTGTGTTTACCTTTCAAATTACACTTTTTGTTATTGTTCTAGTTTAAGGCCATTATTATCATATTAATGTCAATATCTATCATTAAATGATGTGCACTATGTAGGATTTTATTGTTCAACCGTCTTATTCAACTGTTTATCTTTCTAAGTTATATTAATTGTTATGTATTCCCTCAGTCTCAATTTGCTTACCCTTTATGCAAATCTGTTAATCAAAAAGTAAACAATTGAACGAGAAATTGGCAAGATTTCATTAGCGAAGTGAGACAAAATATCAAAAATAAAATTTACATAACTTAATACTATTGAAATATCGCCTCTCTAATACGACTAAATACGTATTTCATTCTTGAGCATGGAAAAGAGAATATATACACCTAAACATAATCAAGTGCTCTTTTTTGTTTGGGCAGAGTAGCTAAATGTGTACTCCCTCTCATCCATTTAATTCTTTACACTTACTATAAATGGACAATTCAATCAATTCTTTACATTCTTTTTTTGGCAAAAGACTTTACCATATACCCCTCATATCTTTCCTCTATTTACACAAAATAACACAACTTTTTCCTTACTTTAAATTTGGTGGACCCATAAAATCATTTGATTTACCAATAATACCCTTACTTTTACCACTTTTCTTAAAAGTTGTGAAACCCCTATGTAAAGGATTGTTTGGATGGGAGGGAGTAAATGTTGTATCAAAATAGATAAGTTTATGTTTTCTATCTTTCAGTTTTCTGACAACTTTGCTGTAATAATTTGTTGTTAGGTTTTATATTGATTGCATGATTGATCCATTCATAGAGTACATAATATTGATGAATTCTGGTTGGGCAATAAATTTTAACTGTCCTTTGAATTTTATTTTATTTTTTACTGCAGAGTTTGGCAGTAAATAATTTCTATGTGGCAGAAGCTACAGATTTCTCAGGGGTACCAACTAGAGTGATGACAGTTAATGGCACATTGAAGCTTGGCCTTTATAATCCTGCTACATTTTTTGGCATTCATGTTACCTCAACTCCCATCTCCCTCATCTACTCTCGAATCAAGGTCGCTACTGGCGAGGTAAATATATAATAACGCGTTTTTACTTTAATAAGTTAGCATGTGCAGATTATTTATTTCTATGTTAGTACGGAGTATTAAATTTGGAATATTTCGTGTGGTACGTACAGTTAGAAAATCATTACCAAAGAAGAAAGAGTCGGAGCACGATTCCAATAGCACTCTATGGAGACAAAGTGCCCTTGTACGGAGCTGGACAAAATTTGGAAGTGTCGAGTGTCAGTGGCGGACAAGTTCCTTTTTTACTCGAAATGGAGATCCGTTCTCGAGGGGATGTTGTAGGGAAGCTTGTTAGAGCTAGACGACATCTTCATATATTATGCAATGTTACGATTGATTACCTAAGTACCAAGCCGATCAAGTTCAAGAAGGGTTCATGTATAACTAATTAATTTAGTTTCGCAATGTTTTTTTTCGATTTGTATTTGGAAATTGGAGGTGATTCATTGTAGATATGAGTGTACGTTTTTGTGGTTGATCAAATGTGTGACAATCATTTGTTTACTTGAATTACTAAGCTTTCAAAAAAATAGTTTAGACATGTCAAAAAAACATGCAACAAGTTACAAATAACAAGTACGATGTCTATCATATCTACATGTGATATTTTGTTTAATCCGCTATAATTTTAAAACGGATATATATATACGATTATGCTGATTCATATGACCACATGATGTATTTAATTGCTATTCAACAATTGATCCCTCATTATATCATTTACAAAGAACAACATATCATTTTTAACCTTTGAGATTGCCTCATCTCCCATAACTTTCTCACTCAACTCCTCTATCCTTTTCTTCATGGACAAATCTTCCATCACCTTACCAATACCATCACATACATCGGCGAAACACGTCCCATTCATCCTAACACCAATCTTCCACACGTTAACGATATATTCACAATTCAAAAACTGGTCACCGGCCACCGGAAAACACAGTAAGGTTTTCCTACATTCTATCGCTTCCATAGTCGAGTTCCACCCACAGTGCGTCAGATAACACCCAATTGCCTTGTGTTGCAACACAACAATTTGTGGAGCCCAAGTTACAATTTTCCCAAAATTTTGAACTCTTTCAATGTACCCTTTAGGTAACCCATTTCTCCAAGTAGGCCCAAGGACCCAAATAAATGGCCTTTTTAGTTGTTCTAAGGACAATGCCAAATTCCTCACTTTTGCCTCTCCAATTGGGCTAACCCAACTTCCAAAGGATATGTACACTACTGAATTGGGCTTTTGTTGGTTTAGCCAATCCAAGCAACTTTCATCCTCTTTCCAAAAGGTTGGGCTTTCTGAAAACCCATTGTTCTTTGATGGGTTTAATGGGTATATTTTTGGGCCAAGTATTCGGGTTGAGTCAGCCCATTTACTTTGTGTTTCATCAGGAAATGAGTTGACCATGATGCATGAAAGTGAGTTGGACCTCTCCATGGTTCTTGCCCAAAACTTGAATCTTGATGTTTTGGCGGATTGGCTTCCGATAAGCCATGGCAAGTCTTCGATTTTCAAAAGTGGTTGATAAGGATGTGTTACGGGTCCTTGATGTTGCGGAAGCCCTATAAATAGAGCGATAAAAATGAGAAAATATCACCAGGCTACGCACATGATCAGGACTACGACAAATTCTCTATCTCTAACTAACACAAATCATGAACTCGTTTCGTTTCAATCATTTTTTTACCTTTACTTTATCACAAAGTACGATAAAACTCTGAAAATGAGATAATATAAGCCCGCTACTCATTGAATAATTTATTTAAATTAAACCTCTAACCTTATAATTGAAGTATAAAAATCTTTACCACTTAAACTAACATTTTCATATTGGTAAAACAAGTTAGGTTAAATGTTTGAACTTGTAAATTGTAATAATAAAATAAGCAAGCTTTGTGCAATGAACAAGTATATGTTGAGAAGCCACACAAGTTGCAGTTAATATATTGGAGTACTCCGTATGTATTACGTAGGCGTCAATCTAGGTTGCACGGGCACTCCTCCAACCCGTCGTGTCGTGTCGGACACCGACACACGTCAATACGTCTTGGACACCTGAAAAACCGTATCCGATTTTTTTAATTTATTTAGAGACGTGTCGGACACGTTTCATGTTATTTTGAGACGTGTCGGCCACGATTCATACTATTTAGAGCATAGGCGATTTCAAAGGGGGTGATGGGGGTGACCCCTCACCCCCATTATTTTAGGAAAAAATCAAGTTAAAAAGGACAAATATATACATATAAACGAAGAAGATATATCAGAATAGTTGTTTGGGTGGAGTGGTAGAGTTCAATTCTTTGACCTCCCTTGCTCAAGAGGTCAAGGGTTCAATTCTTGAATTGAATTTTTTTTTATTCGATTTTTTTTATAAATTTTACGGTTAGCCGTTTTTAAGTTTTTTGTTACTTTTTTTACTTTTTGGAGTTGGAATTAAGACAAACTCTATTTAAGTGATTTGAACTGAATTAAACTAAATTGAATATAATAGATATAAACTGAATTGAAGTACTGAACTGATCGAAACTGAATTGAACTGAAGAACTAAATTGTACTAATCGGAACTAAATTGAACTCAATTATTTGTGTGTTATTCTTTACGTTATAATTTTTTTATCACCCCCATCTCGAAATTTCTGGATTCGCCACTGATTTAGAGACTCATCGGACGCACTTAGCGTTGTTTATTAATTTATGGACTTTAATAAAACAACAATATTATATGTTTATAGGGTTACTTGATACTATAAATGTTCTACTTAATACTAAATAATTAATGAATTATTATATTACAGTAGCATAACGGTTTGAGCTTTTTAAGATTTGATTTTAACTTTGAGTTTATAAGACTTTAAATTTTGTTTTGTTATTTTACGATAATTGTGATAGTTTACGTAACTAAACCTATATTTTAGGTATAAAAATCTTCAAATTTTCTTTGTTTAATATGTATATTGATTTTTTTTTTCTGCCGCGTCCGTGTCCTATAAATTTTCGAACGCTGTGTCCCGTGTCTGATACGTCTCCGTATCCGTGTCCGTGTCGGTATCTGTGCAACCTAGGCGTCAATTATAATGAGGTTGGCACTTGGCAATAATAATATTAATAATTAATTAATTAATTTTGTAGTACAATTAACTCATTGGAAACCATGCATGTCATTTTATTTAAGTAGGTAACTAATTGTAAGCAACATCCCTGAATATTACAAGTAATCTTTTGTTTAATTGTTTCCAACAATTCAACGTATACGGCGCATACATGAAATTAAATACGAGTATATATAAATAAATTAGTTTCAAAACATGTATGGATGTATATATCATCCATCTATGATGACAGATCAACGATGTTGCCACAAATAATTTGATAATGTTGTTGCTTCTTCAACATTCCACAACATTATTATTCAATATTCATCATGTTCTGCATGTTATTAGTACACTAAAATGGATGCTCCGTCATCGTATCAGATCAATAATTTTAAGTTATTAAGACACAATTTAAAAAATAACTCTACATATGCGGAAAAAAATCAACAAAAAGAACCGTAAGTTAAGAAAAACATCGTCACAGTATACTGTGAAGATTCCAATAGACTGTTTGTAACGTTTTAGGCGATTGTTAAAGTTGAGTGTTTAATTTTTGATATAAAAATGATCGGATCAGTTCAAACGAGTTTAAAATTGGTGTAAAAATTTTGTAACTTCAAGCCATGTAGTCGATGTAGATGTCCGAAAATGAAGGTGATCAAGGAGTCATCAAGGGGAGCCATGTGACATAATTTCAACCCTCAAGCGATCATTGAGCCAAGAATAATGATGAGGGTGATGACCTTAAATTTTGCTATTATTATTATTATTATTATTATTATTATTATTATTGTTATTCAATTATTGATTCCCTCATTAAGGTTAATTAGGGGACTTCAATAATACCCCATATCATCTTGGACGTATAAATACAGTTACAGTATATCTTAACTGAAAATAATTCAAGCCAAAGCTAGATGGACCTCCTAACTACGTACGCACGCAGTAAACTATAGCACATGATTCGCCATACCCTATGGAATCAATAGATGTCCTAAATCGTAATTGTTATCCATGACTACTTAATCAACTGGTAAATGATTGTTCTAACTTTAAAAAAAAATGGTTTGAGTTCGTGGAACTCTATGGTGTTTAAACTCATAAGAGAGAACATTGCTACCCTTACTCGACTTGAATTCAACGCAAACTAGATGAAGCTTATTTCAATATTATTTAAAACAGCACGAATAATTCACATGTATGTATATTTAATTTAAATACGTACCTTTCATCTTAAATATGCGGAGTATTATCCTACCAGCAACTAGGAAACACACAAATTCTCATATAAAACATACTCTAATATTTTTATTTTTATTTCGTTAGTAGTAAGATCTTAAATTAGACTTTTTTTAACGAAACAATCTCTTGAGAGTTTTATGGTCACGAAAAAAAAGTAATTATACATATTCCATGCAACAAAACATAAACAATCAAGCGTGATAAATATACCTGAATGAGAGATGAGTCCAGTTTGAACCAATTGAGGAATTGAACTCAACAAGGAATAAGTAGCCAACATGGCTGGCCAAAACCCCACTACTTTAACCCCACCTTCTTTTCCTACGTCAATAGCCCACGATGCCAATACATCAACTATCATGCACGCAACACCACCCTCCCCGTCAGCATCATCATCGCCCTTAAGACTCTTAACCAGACGGTCGAGATGAGCCGGCATGTGATCCTCCATGGCCGTCTCGATAGCAAAGAAATCACGTGGCTTGGTCTCATCATCTAACCCGTCCGGGATTGACTTACACTCAATCTCACCCTTGCTCCCTGCGTTGACTTTTGTGTAGATGGAACGGTGGATGAACTCCGGCAGAACGATCAACGGCTTGAAGCCGTAGGATGTTAAGCAGGATGCTAGCTTGAGCATTGGTGTTACGTGACCTTGTGCTGGATACGGTACCATTATTACCGTCTTGTTCTGACCTAGACCTGACTCGAATAATTCTTGATCATCATAACCCATTTTGTTACTAAGGAACGAAAATGTGTTTGTGAATTGTGATAAGTTTTTTTTTGTTGTGTTTATTTAGTGTGTAGTGCATGGAAGTGAATGAGTGCATGTATGAATATGATGGATGACATACACAATAATAATAATCTCAAAGTTTTTTTATTATAAGCACAAGTGGAAGGGTAGGTCAATATGTGATGAGAAGGAAGAAGTGGACATCTAATAGAAGAAACACGAAGCACGTGACGTTTTATGATAGTAATAGATAGATACGAGTAGATGATTTTGACCATTTTCATGGATACATTAACGTGGGAATGTGATTGGGAGTTAAAAGGAGGCAGGTGGGTAGCTTGAATTATGGGTTGAAACTGGATTTTAAAATTAATATAGGTGTCATGCATTGCCATTTTAAAGAAATTATTCAATCACATAATATAACAACTGAGCCAATGATAAGATGGAAAGAGTATAGAAATTTCGAACCATAACGATTAATTATATATATTTCGTATATGGATGGATGGATATAAAATGGTACTCCGAATTCCATAGGTTAGATCAACTAATAAAGTCGTAAAAAAAGATACTTATAAATTTATAATTACCTCTTACGCAAATCAATAACATAATGACATTCACTATTTGAAATCAAATTTGTAAAGTTTTGGCATCGATTATGTTTGGTTAACAACGGTTTAATATTACTAGAAATAGATTTTCAAAGCAGATTTGACTAGCTGAATGAATTAGCATGTTTGACTAGTATATTTGGTTAGCAGAATATATTTGTTGGTCAAACCTGCTAAATCTCTCAAATATGTTAAAATTTGGTCAACATGTCGTTTACCAAACGGGACTATAGTAAATCAAACTGATAATAATAGTTGAATGAAAAAAAAAACAATAATGATTAAATACAACTTTTACCGTATTATCGTGAAAAGAAGTTCACAAAAATTAATAATGATTCGAGTTATTCAAATCAAATTATGTCGATACGATTAATTAATGACTCGGCATAATAATACTGATGTTGAGTAAAACTCACGCAATATTTAAAAATAGTTTTTCGTACAAGATCAGTTGGAAGATGATTAAATAGAATGTGCATAATACACGAGGTCGACGAGGATATTAATGAACTATGGCAATTGTGTCGACTTAAGCGAAACGTGTAGATTTTCTTTTTGTAGGGTACTTGAATGTTGATTTAGATCTACTTTAAACAATTACGGAGTATTTTATTAAATTAAGAAATTTTTTTATCGAAAAACCATTAAAAAAAACTAGGAGGTAATATAAGAGGATTACAAATTCTTTACCCAATTTTAATGTCCAAATGGAAGGGGAAGAACAAAGCAACTCATAGAATATACCCGATATTAATTATGGGGAATAATTAACGAGTGTCCTACATTAAAAGACGATTTAGCTACTCGATATACCATGTAACATCAGTCACAAATTTAAAAACAAACCCATGAAGTGTTGATGGGTTTTATGCTAGTACTACCTCCATCCAATTTTAATCTTCCTACTTTCCTTAAAGGGTTGTCTATCTTTAAACTTCCTACTTACAATATTTTCTCTTTTGGTTGATTTTTGTGGTCTATATCATTTCTGACCCCACATTTTTTCTCAACTCTTATTTTCCACCACATAATCCACCCCACCCTTAATTTTTGTGCCACTCCCCCCATGAAGTTTAAAGTTGGATGGAGGGAGTAATAATTTAATTTTAACAAATCACAATCTTTAGAAAGAATAAAGGGCTAAAAGTACAATTGATAAACTACCAAAATCGACATACAATTGCTCACAAATGAGCAGGGACAACGGAGTACATACATATTGGGAGGTTCTGCTACAAAATTTCCTGCGAAATGCAATATTCTCAGTTTCTAGGATTAACCGGTGTAAACATATCAAGGCGCAGCTGAGTCGGCATATTCCATGGCCTTCTGTCTAACATGTTCGATTCTTTCTTTGTCACCTTGTGACTTTTCATAACTAAGATATTTCTTGAATAAGAACTGCAAATTACAAATACAAGACAAATATTGGTGTCAACTGTGAAAGAGACTTACGGACAAAAATAGATGATGATTCACTTACATTCATCTTCTTTGGTGGGAGACTTAAGCTCGTGGCCCTCTCAAATAAACCACGGATCAAGTCAGCATCACCCACTCGAATTTCCTGTAAATCTCACGGGTTTCAGCACAATTTCTTGTCTAAGGCCGACTACATGACAAGGATTTTAGTTGCTTACGTATTAAGACCGTCTTCCAAGAGACTTACTAGAGTTAAGGAAGGTATATTTGAGCATGATAAGAACAAATCTCACCTGATCGAGGTAAACACTCCACAAGTCTGTTCTCTTTGGATATTCACGCAGCATCTTCTCAAAAGTAGAACGCCCTCTATCAGGAATACCAACTTTGAACTCAAGAATTGCTGCTTGTGATAAGAATTTAATGTGCTCATGGTGTGGAAGAGATAAAAGAGCACGTTTTATCATATTATCAACCTCATCGGGTTTTTGCTTCATGAGCCACTGAATTTGCCTCACCCATACCTTTTAACAAAAACAGATACTAATATTAGAGGGATAATTTTTTAAGTTAAAAAAAGTGAAGCAATCATTGAACGAACATATATACCTCGAATGATTGCTTGAACTTCTTAACCATTTTCCCAAGGAGTTCATCGGCCAACTTGTGCTGCTCAGTCCTTTCATACAATCCAAGCAATTCTAAATGCAACTTCAGCGGGTCACAATATTGCAAAGCTCTTTGAAAGAGCGTAGTGACAGCCTCCTGAACATAGAAGAAGTTTAGAGTTACACAGCAAATAAAATGAGAGCTTTTTTGTAAAGGAGAAAAAAAAACATCGGAGTTTCTTAATATAAGTTACGGGTTAGTGTAAAGAAAAGCACCTCACGAGGATTGCCATACTGATTTTCCACGTTTAGATATGCCACCCAGACATTTAGCTTCTCTGTCTCATGTGTGATGTTGATGGTTTTCAGCGCCCTTCAGAGAAATTTTAAATTAATTAATTAATTAATTAAGGCCATAAAACAGTGAACTGCTAAGAAAGCACAATTACGAATGAGATGTCATCAATCTTATCAAAAATAGACATCCCGATATTCGTCAGGAGCGTCGCTAAATAATTTTGAAGTGAAGTTTACCTTTCAGCAATTGAACGCGCTCCCTCAACGTCAGCCGTTGAAAGCATAAACTCCATGTATTTTATCCACACAAAGCTATTGTTTGGGGAAGTTCTAACCACCTTCTCAAACTCGTCGGTAGTTTTTGGAGCATCCTTTTCCAGTAACCGTTGCTCGGCAGCCCTTATTTCTAGCTCTTTCAATTCCTTCGCCTTTTTCATCGCCTGCCTCTTGTTCTTCTCATCTGGAACAACAGTTTGAATCTCCTTCAAATCAAATTGTTCATCCACACCATCCTCGCCGGCATCATCAAGGGTAACTTCCAAGGCTGGAACCGATGCCCTTGACTCAACTTGGGCAATAGCCAATTCATTTTCAAGTTCAAATTTAGATCCCCGATGTGAAATTGGAGGCAAGCTGATGTTGACTTTTGACACAGAATCGTCAACGGAGTCAAAGTCCTCCGAACCTTCATCGGAACTTGAAGATGAAGAGCTAACAGCAGTGTCTGCATCCATCAAATCGGAGGACTTCATCCCAAGTGATATTCTTTGACGCTCAACATCTAGCTTTTTAATCTTTGCAATAACTCTATCTCCTGTCCTGAATTGGCCATCAAGATTGTCAATATGATCATCTGAAACTTCTGACACATGGCATAAACCGGTCAACTTGGTATTATCAATCACTATAAAGAGACCAAATGACTCAACCCGCTTAATCCTGCCTTTAATAACATCTCCAACATTTAGATCACCCAACTGCGACTGGGCACTGTTGGTACCACCCACCTTCAAAGTAACTTCAATCCGTTTGGACAAAGGCTCAACTGACAAAACTTTCCCACTTGTTAGCTTCCCCACAGGAAATTCTTTTGCTGGGTCTTTGATATACTCGTCGGACAAATTCGAAATCATAACTTTAGCATCGAATTTTCTAGAAAGCAAAATAAAGCACCCTTTAGGAGTGACACTTTTCACATAACCCTTCACCTCCATACCAGGCTCAAGTTCTTCAATCTTATCAAAGCGATTAAGGCCCTCCGAGAATGCGCGCAATGACAGATCTATATGGACATTTCCCAGGTCTGAATGGTTGATTTCAAGGACTTTGCACTTAACAAACTGCCCTTCTTGATACCCCGACAAGGGATTAGAGATCCAAGAATCTACAAGTTCTGTGTAATGAACTTTACCATATACACGAGGTCCTAACTGCACGAGTAGGCCCCCAACACCAGGAAGAATCTTCCAAACTCTACCACCAACAACATCGCCAGGATGGAAGTGGGCAATACCCTTCTCGTCTGATGTGTCACTGTTGTTGTTTGCTTCGTCAGCGCATCCTCCCACCACAACACCATTCAAACCAACAGAAAACTGACGAGTGATTATACGCACTGACTTTCTCTCGTTGTCGGTTGTCAACACATACCCTGATACTGCACTCCCCACCTTGAATCGTTTCTGGAATTGCTTGAGGTCATCAGGTTCATACGCACTGTCGAGAACATGGAGCCTGGCTTTCACTAGGCGAGATATTGCTAACAAGGCCCATTCCTTGTCCACTTTGACGACATAGCCAAGGACATTCTGTCCTATTGAAAAGTTGAAATCGCCAGCTATTTCGAGTCCCCCATCAATAGATTCTGCAACCAGTAAATGGGTTAGAAAGCTGAAATCTTCAGCTATTGAAAAGTTGAAATTATCACCAATTTTTTATTTTATTTTTTTCTATCTATATGAATCAATATTTTTCCTGATCTGTTGGTCTACTTATTACGGAGTAATTATTACTGTATATCCTATGTTTTCCTTCCCTGTGAATAAGTGATTAAGTGATTTCAATATTTCAGTTTCCATTTACAGATCAACGAGACTAAGTAATTAACAACACATGTATAATCTCAAAGGAGAGGTGGTAACACTAGACATGTCAAATCTTGACCCGGCCCGCACGACCCATTTTTTAGGGTTGTGAACCCGTTTTTTTACCCGAAACCTATCAAAACTTGACCCGGAAAATTAACACTTTTAATATTTTAAATTACAAAAATAAACAAATATTCAATTTAATACGGAGTACTACAACTTTTCTTAATCATTTAATAGTAAAATAATTATTAAAATAATTTTAAAATTTGATTTTGATAGTTTTTTAAATATAAATATTATAATTAGAGTATAATAATAATACTATTAAAATAAATAAAAACTTAATATTAAAAATATTTTTCGGACTTGAACAGCGTTTAAAAAAAAGGCGTTCAGGACTATTTCAGACCCGCATACTGACCCCTAACCGACATGTGACCTGTATATGACCCGACCCATATTATGACCCGACCCGACCCGTTTGACAGGTCTAGGTAACACAATTACACAATTGTTAGTTACTTTCTCCTTTGGAGGATTTATTAAGCTTTGAATATACGTCACTCTATTAGGAAAAAAAACTAGTTGCAAAATAAAAAATACAAACCTGAGAGAAGTGACGGTTTCAGAGATAAATCCCATAAGTTGGCATTCCGTTCAGTCGTTGAACATTTACCAACAATTTTAGCAGTTAATGTTTGCCCAACTTTGTAAGACGAGAAAGGTTCTTCAACAACATTCTCATCATTTGTCTCTGTAATATGAACTCTTCCTCGAAGCCCACTTCCAAATTTCACTTGTAGCTCGAGAGGTTTGATATTAGTAATCTCAATCTCGACTAGAGATCCTACATCACATCCACCCCTCTTCTTAGCCTTTTTAGCACTTGAAGAAAGGCTAGATTCAAGGAGAAGCAACAGCCTGTTTCCAGTTGATTCACTAGGAAGCTCCATGATATTTGCAACAATAGTTTCTCCACAAGTAAAACGTTTTTGTTGTATCTTCTGTGTATTATAATCAGCCACGGCTATATATCCAATGGCAAAGTTATGCTCGGGCAATGAAACAACCAAGTAATCCTCTTTGATTATCTCAACAACCGCAGTCACTCTTTCATTCACCTTCAACTTCTTAACTTCTCTTTTACGTTTCTTCTTAGTTACAGGAGAAACAACAAAGTCAGGCTTCAATGACAGATCAATCAAGCGTTCGGACTTAGCAATGTCAAGAACTACAGCTTGGACAGTGGACCCCACTTCGAGAGTCTTTCCACCCAACTGATATTGCGTAATGAACCCAAAAATGTCACAATATTTGTCAAAGCTAACAACAACTCCAACATCCTTTATGTCGCTAATCTTACCGTCCACAACACTACCAATACAGAAAGCTTTCAGCCAATCGATCTCAGAGTTAAAATCAGAGACTTGCAATTCACCAATCTTGCTCTCTATTAAGAAAAATGACCGAAGGAAGGATATATCTGTTGACGAGCAAGAAGACTGCTTGAGTGATAAAGATATACGATTACTTTCACGGTTGATATCAGTAACATTGCATCGAACAGATTGCCCAACGTAAAAGGCTTCAGAAATGTCAGCATTTCCGTCATCAAGGCTCTTTTTCTTGGGAGAGAAACCGGTCAGGCGCCCAAGAAAACGGACAAAGCATCCAGTCTCAATCAAATTACATACATAACCATTTATAACAGAGTTCAAAGAAATCTGAGAGATGTCAGCAGGCAGCGGTGGATTGGCATGTATAAGAGAGTACTTTGCACTGAGAGTTAGATTATTTCCATCAATATCTAGAACCAGTAGCTCAGAAAACACATGTCCGGGCCTTAATGCTGCCTTTAACTGGGAAGCTTGTCCCTGATGATCAGACAAGTGTTCTGTCAACAAGGTGCCCTTCATGTTTCCCTTCACATTAACATGTAACAATATGGCATTGGGCCTAACAAACTCAACAACTGCAGAAACTATACTACCCAACTTGACCATGTCAGCCTCAGAAATCTTGGGTGGCGAGATAATAAAACTGAGATTGATATGATGTGCAGCACGATTGGAACCTGTTACTCTGCATTTCACCACCTGTCCAACATGGTAACTAGAGCTCGGATCACATCCTGCCTCTAAACCGAGTTCAGATCTGCAAAAAACAATATATTATATTATTAGTAACTAACCACAGAAAATGTGAATTAATATCAGAGATTGATCTGATGTGCAAACCACCAAATAAATCGAAATCGTCTAGTCATTAAGGTTAATGACAGCATAAGCTCAGAGATGGTTTAAACAGATGAAGAACTGAAGGAACGCAACTAAAGCAAGGAGTTATCAAAACAGTAACATAAAAGAATATCCATCGAATTTTTTGTTATTGTTCACGATAACATATCAATGATACTACTCCGTAATACATGACCAGGCGTATCTAAAATACCCATCGAATTGTCAACCATGGTGTTAAATACTCTCTCCATTCCAATCAATTGTATACATATGATTACAATATAACTCACATTTTCCACAAATGTATACAAATGATTGTCAACCATGGTGTTAGTATCATTTTAGCTTTGATCTCAAAATCTTGGTAAGTGCGATATAACCCGCATCGAGCATCCACCAAATTATTAATTAAAGCTCCTTAATTGTCACAAAGTTCAAATTTTTACCCTTAAGTTTGAACTACACATCATCACGTTTTTGAGGGAGTAGCAAGAGAATAGTATTGAAATGAAAGGAAATAGTATTGACCTTGGAACAATTCCTTTCACTCCATTGTAAAACTGGACAAAACACCTATCTACCTCAATCTTCGTTATCCAACCATGGGTAACAAATTGTTCAGTTGCATCAGCATAAGAGCTCAGAATCCCAAGCTTTGATTTGACCTGAAATCATGTAAATTTCACATACAACATCAAGAGTGGAACATAGAAAAAAAAAAGTACAGTAATTAACAAGATTAATGTTAAACAAATCAAATGGATAGGGGTCAATTACATAAAGCTGACACAATCTACTTTGAAAATGAAATGCGAATTCTAGGAGCTTCAATAAAGGGAATCACTAAAGTTAAAACATAGAGATCCAAGACAACTTGTGAAGAAATTGTACCATTAAGATATGTAAAGATAATTGACCATACAAGACATAAGATCACATTTTTCATTTAAATGTGCTAACAGAAACAAAATGAGTTAAAACCTTCAGTAAATCAAGAAGAAAAAGACGGAAAAAAAAAAAGTACGGTCATGAATTAGGAGACCTTTACAGTTGTTGAACAGATTGAACATCAGATAGCATCAAATGGAATCAACAAATGGCATTCACATCAGCCATACAAGAAGGAACAACATGCTTACAAGAGTTTTCTTATGTGTAACAGTAATTCTTTTTGACTTGCATCCCAGAACACGAAACTCTAAGTCAGCTCCAACCTGAACAGAAACATTGAAATTGAATGAACACAATTAATAAACCTTTATTGTCCGCAATCTTATTGAAGAGAATACAGTAACTATTTCGCAACTCAATATAAAGATTCTACAGAGCTGTGCGCAATCGCTTAAACAAAACGCTTAAAGTGGTCCCCTATACAGGTCATGTATTATACTGTTTGGGATCATTCCAGGGCAAAAAACCAAGTTCAAGTGTGTGTATGTATGTATGTATATACGGAGTATTCAACAAAAACCTTCGGAAACAAGTAATAAAGCACCAGAAGAAAGCCAACTTGAAAACCAGAATTAACCTTAAATTTTTTCCGGGGCCGCTGGATATCAAGTTCTGACATGTGTTGTAAAGGACAAAGTGCCTTGACACCGCTTGGGAATTGCACAGTAGCACCAATGCTTTTGACATCAATAACTTTCGCCCTCACCACCATACCAGGCTTCACATCTGCATGAGTGAAAACCGCACCTTCGAAAGCACTAGCCTATTTCAAACGAAGCAATGAAAAATTAGCCCATACAAGCAAACTTTAATCTACTCTACCAAGGACACACAGGCATCTATACGCCTTGGATAAAGTATGATGCATCAACCCCACAACTAATGTAGACACGTAGTAATCTGCTACGGTTTACTAATTAAATTACATGCTTGAGCTGCACCTATTTCAGATCACCCACATTCAAGTCAAGATACATATACAAAAATGATGAGGCCATTTAGTTCTAGTAATGATTGTCCTCTTATCATTAATCACCTATGTTAACAATAAGAATTAAATCTTATGCTTTCATCTGTATAAACTATCTTAAGTTTTTTTTCTGGTAATGACATCATAAAATTTAACGAATCATTTGGCTACAAAAGTAAACAATCATTCATCTGGACAGATAAAAAATACGCATAATAAATATCTTTCAGGCAATACTTCTGTTGAAGAGACTAGAAACTGAAAATCTAAGGTCATCAAGATAAAACTCAAGAGCAACTCTAACTCAATACTACAAAAAGGTTTTTCTTAAATATGCAGTGCACATTTTCTCCAAAGGAGAGCAGTTCATAGTTCATACATACAAAGTCATAACTGAACACACATTTTCCCTATATAGAATGAGAAGAAATTGTGGTATACCAAAGATAAACAAGAAAAGTTTGCACCTTAAGAACACTCATTGCAAGACCCTCCATGTGCTTGAAACCGAGTATTCTTGCTCGAACAAGACTCCCTTCCTTAAACTTCTTCTCGAGATTAGGAACTTCAGCATCAGCAACATCAGAAAGCTGTAACCAAGATAATTATTGAATCAACGACAAAAAAATTGAAAGAAAAAAGGTACATATCGCGCAAAAATATGGAACTGAGAAAATGCATACCGTCACATATGCAGGAGTGGCATCCACAGTGGAATCTGGGTGATTTGGAATTGCAAGCAAAAGGCCCCATTGCTTGTCTATTCTCATAACTTTTGCATTATCATATATTTCTCCGGTCTTTACTAGCTGCATATCAGATGAAAACTATATTAAACAATGTATAAACCGTATAACAGTCACAACTTGCGGTTAATCACTGAAAATATTCAGCACTCGGCACCATTCAAACTCTTGCGGTTAATCACTGAAAATGACTCCTGAGACAGGATTTAGATGTAAAGAAGTGACTAAACAAGTGGAGCATGAAAATGAAAAGACTACTGACCAAAAGTGAAAAGACGATAAGCTAGAGGGAAACGAAAATTCAACATTAAAGAGAACAAGGGACAAATTTAAAAATGCCGGCATGAGCAATAAACCTCACCTGCACAACAAGAGCTACAAGATAGCCCCTCGTTTATAACGCAAAAAATGTACTGTATGAATCACTATGACCATACACAATAATTATTTTCTTCCCATCCCCATTACACACTCTTCCATCACTCCTCTCTCGTGCACATCAACATACCTCAACTTACCGTTTTCATGAAAACACACATCCAATCTAACAATAAGGACCGCGTCGAATAAACCTACATTTTCTCTATCATGAAATATGAGTACATAATATCAACATCAATTTCTTATTTTTCAGAAACATAAAACAAACAAGTAGTTTAATTTTTATCTTTGAAAGTCACAATACTGAATATGAAAACTTAAAAAAAAAAAAAAAAAAAAAAAAAAAAAAAAAAACTCAAATTCTAGTCGCTGACACGCTCTGTCTTCTATCTAACACAAGACCCACCATTTGATCTTTGTGAAAGAGCTCGTTTAGATGAAGGTCCGAAGCTTCGTTTCACATAAGCTCTTAATTGTTGGAAGTCTCGTAATGATGAAGAGCACCCTTTTCATTGTTAAGAGTGATCTTAAGGGTTTATTAACGCTTAGGCCATGCTCCAACTTATTCTCAGCTCACTCTCATTCAATTAACTTCAGTCCAAAATCATTAAATTTGTCAGGCCTTGTCAGAAGACCCCTTTCCTGTTCTTTGTGCCTGTTTTTTGTGACTGAAGTGGGCTTAATTGAATTGAATGAGGCTTAACTTAACCTAACTTCCCTCAACTGAATGGAACTGAACTTATTGAACTAAATGGAGTTGAACTTAAAGAATGGGGCTAGACCTAACTTTAATTAAATGAATTGAGCTGAAAATAAGCAAGAAAGAACAGGACCTCGGTCGCTTAACTTCAGTTCAGTTAAGAATTCTACATCGTGAACATGATTTAAGATATGCCCCTCAACACCATTCTTATTTTGTTCTAACAGAAAGAATGCACATGATTAGATAATTGTTCAACAGTAGCTTAGATAGAGTCTAAGCAACCCACCATAGGAGGAACCTTGTTGAGGATGAGATGAGGGTTCATAGTTAAACCAACTGCCCTCGTAGACGGATCGACAAAGAGAATACGAGCATTGACCTGCAAAACAAGAGGGTTGATTCAATAAACCTCTAATTATGCAATCAAACAAAGGAAAGACTTGTAAACATGATATTTACACAAGTAGCACAACCCAAAGAGATCCAGATGTGCATTTATAAGTTCGAGGGTCAAAATTTTCAAAACAATAACATGCTACACAACACACGATGTAAGTGACGGTCGTACAACATGAAGCATCATATCTATAACTAGGACGCACCAATCACCAGTCACTAGTCATAGAGAAGGAATGGATTTGAAGAAAAGCCAAAGTTAGAGATTAGCTGCACGATTAGGGAGAAATACAACGAAGTAAAAGGAAAGAATATAAAGACAGAAAGCGGGAAAATTTGTTGGGCAGACCTTCATATTTCTCTCATACTGCTTCTTCCAGTGAGAAGAGTGGAGTTCACTTTTCAGGTGGAATATATCAACCTGCACAATGTAGATAATTTACATATGAGACAACGAAGCAGTTTTTATGACAGAATACAAAAGGCAAAATATACAAAACCCATACAGTTCCAGTGAAATAAGTTAAAAATGATAACATGATCCCATTTTCAAGCGTAGCCTGTACTCGGGCGTTCACCAGCATTCCAGGAACAAGAAGATCAAGTGATAAACCCTTAAGATCCTTGGTCTGCATGATTTCAAAAAAAATCAGCTACAAAGGTGACTCACAAAAATAGGGGTAAAAAAAACATAAAGCAACAACTTATATCGATTTTTAAAAAAAACTTACCACATATTTGGAAACCAAACTTGTATCAGAACTCAAATAAACAACTTTGCGAGTTTTATCTACATTATCGACAACACCCTGCACAAGTTGCCCTACAGCCACCTTAGCCTCGCTTGCATCTACAGGAAAATTTTCAATTTAATGAAGAGTCACACGGAACAAGTACTTATTAAACATTCTGCAAATTTAGTTAAAACAGAACTCCTGTGTTGGAAAACATTATAAAAGTATTCTTACCTTCTAAGGATAGCATACTATATCTCAAAGTTCACAAGTTCCACGGTGATGGACAAGCCATTTAGCTATGTAAGGGACTTAAAATTAAGCAACTATATCTAAACATGATACCTCTAACTTTGGAAGAACATTTAACCTTTATATATAGAGTACTAATTTCCGTCGCAAAAATGCCATTTTGACGCTTTAAATGCGGATTCAGCCTTAAGCCCATAGAAAATAGTAGCACATAATCTCTATTATATTTATAAGATGTATACAAAATGCCACCTTTATCAACTATAAATATCTCGCCGCTAGGAATCGCTACTAAAATTTAAAACCAAATATTTTAAGTACACCCCTAGCTCAACAGCTGAATCATCAAATAATATTAAATCTGGCATTGACGCTATACAAGATTGAAAAGGGAAAGGAAAAAAAAAAAAAAAAAAAAAAAAAAGTAGAATACAACACCTGCATTGATATCTAAAGATTGCATAGCTGGTTAAAAAGAGATGAAATTAACCTTGGATTTCACACAAATGAAGAGCACAACTTACTCTTTTGGCGGATTGATGCAAAACAAAAAAGAAATAAAAAGCCATAAGACCAACCTTTGTCACATGTCTTTTGCATAAAACCAGTAAAAGAAGGAATTCCGAAGTCAAGAATGTAACCATGATCTTCAATGCTTTTAACATAAGCAGACATAACCTGATACACAATGTAAGATTGATAAGTGAAAAAAGGTAAAGATAAGATAAGATCATATCACTTAAAAAAACTGCTCTAAAGCACAAGACATGTACAATCAGATATGACCTGATACACAATGTACGGTCTGTCAAGCAGTTAATGAAATTGCAAGATGTATAGCGAGACCTTTAAGGTAAATAAAACAATTATTAGCAGATAGAGATGGCATTACATCTACGAAGGTGAAAAGTGTTCAACAATTAGTTGAGAATGCCAACATTAACATAGTTCCTCAAAGAGTCAAAGACACTCATTAAAAGCAGAATAAGAGGAGTGTATTTCCTTTACTTTATCAACTCAAAGAAAAAAATTCTGAATGATGCCAATATGCCATGATAAAATTATTATTATTCCAAAAAATACTCCTGAAACAGGCCTAGTATTACAAAACTGAGATAATTATGGTCATCTTATGAAAGAAAAACAGCAGAGGCCCAAAAATAATTGAGAGAAACATTCTGTACATGAATACAAAATGGCATAACAGGTATACCATTAAAAGCTCATGCATCATTTAGAGTCCATACCATCCCTTCTTGAACAGCATCCAATGTGTAGCCCTTGTGCAACAAAGCAAGTCGTAGTGACAACCAAACCTTCCTTTTCCCGGACTCTTTCTTGTCATCCTCTACGTGCAGAACAATACAAGATACAAGCTGGCCAATGTGAAATAAGCTTGAGAGAAAATGGGGCTCTACATCCTGGTATAAAGGGAGCAGACAGAACAACAAACTATGAACAAAATCATGCAAAGAGCATTAGGTGATGCAAGATCTACAACAACATGACTTCTATGCATAAAAGACCAACGTGAAATAAACTTGATAGAAAATGAGACTCTACATCCTGGTATAAAGGGAGCAAACCAAAGGAAAAACTATAAACAAAATATGCAAAGATCACTACATTATGCATGACCAACAAAAATAGGACTTCCATGCACCGCAGGGGTACAGGAAATAGAGAAAACTACCATCTTGTTTTTATCTAGTAGTGAAGACTCAAACGCCTCACACGCCCGAACTAATCCACGTAAACCGCCAGGAAGAGTAACTGCAAGGTCTTTGTCATTAACTTCAGTAATCACTCCCAATAACTTCATTCCTTGAGAGATGTTCTGAAGTACAATGAAAACAAGAAAAATTAGTGCCTGTGTCTTAGACCATCGCCTTTTTGAAATATAAAGTCCATGAAATAAAACCATCAAGAGTACAAGCAAGAGGGCACAGTTGTTTTTCTTATGATGAAGGACGGACTTCCATAAAACAGTATGAATCTCTGCTTTATTTTATAAGCTGAAATAAATCCGTCTGTTTATGATATGCCAATTAACCATGCGAAACGTATGCCAACTTCAGGGTTTGACAATTTACAAAACATAGGTGAGTTTGCATCTCATATTGGCAGCTTATACTGAGCCAATGATTAATAATATAAGGTTCCTCAATTACTCTATCAATGAGATGCATAGTTAAGTAGATGTTCATATGAAAGTTGAGTCTCGTCAAGGACCTACAAGATGCTAATTTTCTTTTCTTGATTAAACAACAATCGGCCACATCAAACATTAGTCCATGACTTCTCTCCCCATTTATGTAACCTTATATTATTAGTTCATTCCAAATTAATTGGCACTATTCTGTAGTTGGCAAAATACACGAGTGTTCCCCATACTAAATGTAGTTAATTAGCACACGCCAACTATGTTGTTGAGAGGAGACTAGGAGAGTCGCAACACAAGGGAGAGCTTCAATTCAAGGGTACAAAATTTTACCACAAAGGGCTTGCTTGAGATGAGATGGGGTACTTGGTCATTCAAGTAGCAGAACTCGAAACAAACATCGGGAAAAAGGCGGTAGCACAGAGTCAACAAAAGGGTGTAATGCGAACTAACTATTACGATATGGCATAACCATTTCAACCCTTGACTGCATTACCTAGTAGTAAGTAGTAACAATGACTCCATCTCACGCCCCCTCAATACAATACAAAATACGACAGCAGCGGTATTAAGAGAGCATTAAAGATAATATGTGCAAAACAAAGGGGAGGGTACCTTCAATGTAATTTTATTGGCAAATCTTGGTAGTTTGCCAGTAACACCCTCCCCAAAAAGAGAACCTATTTCGTCATCATTGGACTTCCGAGCTTTGCTGCTTTTCGACGCTTTAATCTTCTTATTCTTATGCCTCTGATTACCAAATTCGACCAAATCAACCTCGGCTTCAACTTCCTCCCTCTCGCTTCTACTCAACTTACTACCCCCTCCTACCATTCATTCAAAATTCAAAACAATTCATTACAATGATAATTAAAACCCTAAAAACCAAGTCGCGTTTTCTATTCATTACAATGATAATACACTGCCAAATTCGATTCAATTCAGACGAAAATAATCACAATGATAATTAAAATAAAAAACCATTGAAAACCCTAAAACAGCGGAAATTTTACCTCGGGGAAAATCGGGGACATCGTTGTTGTCGAATTGAAACGGAGCAGGAGCAGGAGCAGGAGCAGGAACATTGGGTTTGGAGGAGGATTTTCTCTTCTTGGTGTTAGACGACGGCGGCGTCATGGATGTAGTTTCAAGGTAAGAGAAGAAAAAGCGGCGTCGCGAGGCGACAGCAGGGGAACGAACAGAGGACCAGGTGAAGAAATGGTGGCACAACACAACGAAGGAGTAGGTTTTTAGTTGGAGGAGGAAAGAGGAGGGTTTAAGAGGAGCTCACTTCAAATCTTGATTGCCTCATTCTTGACTACTTTTAAGAATTAGGGTTTAAGACTCTACTTTCTTGTATTTTCTACTCCTTTTTTTTTAGCTTCTATTATTGTCTTACAAAGTGTGGGTGGTTCGTTGAATAGAAAAAGAAAATGTCTTACATGATACTCCCTCCGTTTCATTGAAAGATTCCACCTAAAAAAAGTACATTTTTTAAGGATAATAATAAAATATTCAAAAGTAGAGAGGAGGTAAAGTAGGTGGGCCACCTAGGTAAGAGGGAAAAAGTTATACCAAAAAAGAAAGTGGAAGCTATTAAAGAAATTTACGAAAAAGGAAAAGTGGAAGCTTTCAATGAAACGGAGGGAGTACTAATTTACGGAGTATTATTCTTTTGGATTGAAATTGATTGAACTGAACGAGTCTGAACTCTGAACAGAACCAAACTGAACTGAATGACTTTGAACTTAATTTACCTAAACTGAATGGATATGAACTTAACTTGACTGACTGAAATGAATATGTACAAGACTTCTTCGGGCATGGCAAACTACTCCTACTTCTTCAGGCATGCATGACAAGCTCCTTAAGCAGGTTAATCATACTATTTTGACTCTAATTTCTAAGGTTGATATGCCAACCTTTATTAGCCAATTTCGACCAATAGTATGTTGCAACACTCTCTATAAATGTATTACAAAGATTTTGGCAGCAAGAATGGGTAATGTCTTACCTGCTATACTAAGTTTGAATCATATTGGGTTCATCCAGGGAAGGAATATTGTTGGAAACATCTCAAGATTTGATTAGACTCTATAATAGGAAAGCATGTTCTCCTAGGGCTATGATGAAACTGGACCTCAAAAAAGCTGATGACTCTATAAGTTGGAGTTTTATGGAAGAGATGTTATACTATGAGCTTTGAACTTCCCTTCTAAGTTTAAAGGACTAATGATGGAATGCATAACATCTGCTTCTTTTTCTCTTAAACTCAATGGGAAAGTCTTCGGTTCTTTGAAAGGTTTGAGACAAGGGGACTCAATGTCCCGTATCTTGTTTATAGTGGGCACGAAATACTTAAGTCGCATCTTAATGATTGAGCATAAGGACTGTGACTTCAGATATCACTCCATTTGCAAAGAGCCACAAGGCCCACAACTCAATCACTTGTGCTTTGCGGATGATCTCATAATGTTATGTCGGGGGGATAAGGAGTCTATTAGGTTATTGCTGAGTGGTTTCCTTACCTCTCACTGGCTTCCGGGTTGTTCATTATTTTTGATAAATCTGACATCTATTTAAATGGGATGAATGATAGGCTGAAGCAATAGTGTATTCAGATCTCGCAAATGCAACTTGGGACTCTGCCTTTTAAGTATTTAGGAGTTCCTATCTCCCCCAAAAAACTCTCTGATTCTGATTGTGGCATACTGTCAGAAAAGATTGTTAGAAGAATTAGAAGCCTTGGTGCGAGGCACCTCTCCTATGCAGGAAGACCGACACTGATTCAGTCAGTATTGAGTCACCTCCACAACTACTGGGCGAGAATCTTTCTTCTCTCCAAGAAGGTTATTCAAGGTATTGAGGTTGTTTGTCGAATTTTTTTATGGAGTAGCAGTGAGCATCACATTACTCCTCCAGTCCTCCCTCTATTGCATGGGAACAAGTCTGCCAAGATAAGAAGGTTGGAGGTTTAGAGCTTCAGAACTTGCATTATTGGAATTTAGCATGTTTGGGAAAGTATAACTGGTGGCTCTATAAACGCCCTGTCTTTTGTGGGTTAAATGGATTCACTCAGTTTATATAAAACAACAAGCTTAGGAACATTATCATCCTGGCCATAACTGCAACTGGTCATGGAAACAGATTTGTAAGGTACGAAACCAGCTGCATTCTAGTTTTGTGCAAGAGGACTGGATTGGTTCTAAATTTTATTTACACAGTCCAGGACACATACAACTGGATGCAACCTGTTAGTAGTAGGTGTGTTGGAGCTCCTCTTGTTTGGAACACTAACTCCTTTATAAGTTGATTGCATTTAAAGACCGACTTATGACTCGTGGCAGAACTGCTAAATGGTTTGGAGGAGCATCTCAATTGTGTGGTATTTCCATATTTGTGATGAGGAGGATGAAACTCATGATCACCTCTTCTCTAAATGCAAGTATAGTCAAATTCTTATGCAGGAGGTTTGTTCTTGGCTGCAATACCAGATTCCTGGTACAGGTTACATCGAGTGATGTGGAGGCAAATGCTGCATAAGGGTGTGTTGGCTGCTACCATTAATGTTTTGATTTATTATGTATAAAGTTGTTCATGATTCATGTGTATTGAGGCCTGGAGTCGTTTATAGGCTTATTAAGAATGATATTAGATATAGACTAACCCGAATTCGACCTCATTTGCAGATGCAAATAATGTGTTTTCTCTAGTTAGCTAATCTATGTTATGTATTCGGCCTTAGATGCCAAGTTGTATGTTTGGTTTGTGTGGACATGACATAGGTCCACCCCGACGCGGCCACGCGCGGGTTTGGGGAGGCGAATGAATCTCCATATGAGATGGTCAAATTGAAATTTAAATCGAAGTAGGAGTCGCCACCGAATTTTGTGGTTATTCGGAACCATTCGAACCCACTCTATGTCGTAGTGGGCCGTGCACAAAATACGGCCCATTTCCGATGTCAGAGTTTATTGGGCTCGTCCCTTTGCATTACGATACCGATACCGACATTATCGGATATCGTGTATTGAATGACTCTCGTTGCCAATGGATTCGGACATCCGGAAACCATGGTTCTGAGTAAGGGGTGAGGGTACGTGTTGGGAAGTTCACTAAGAACACCCAACCCCGCCCGCACTTAGCGGCCTTTACTAAGATATCGTTCGTTTTTGGTGTACACGCGTTAGTTCGACGGTTGAATGATATGCAAACATTATTTTCCTAAGCGTGTGAGAAAAATAAATAAATGGGTTGCGAAGTCGTTTAATGCATGCTAAACTAATAACGTCAAAGTTATTTTTGTAACAGCCCTAAATTTTCGCAACCCAAAATAATAAATCAAAACGGAAAACTCAAAGTTGTTACTCCACACTTAGCTTACCGAGCCAAGTGCAAGGAAAAGGATAAATAATAGATGAATAAAAATAGAAATTTGATAACTAATAAAATGGAAACGTTGCAGCGGAAGTCTTAAGTCTTACAAAATCCAAAACGGTTTAAAACAATAGCAAATCAATAATAATAAATCCAATATAAATAGTTTGGAGTCAAGTTAAATAATAAAAGTCCTTCCTCGCTCAGCATAACCCGATACCAGAATGCACCCATGCAGCAAATCAAGTGTACCTATCAGCTGTACCCAAAAACACAAATAGGTACAGGTTCCAGCGGGGGAACGACCCAAAACAAAAGGACGTCAGCAAAGCTGAGTAAAAGTATAATAATATAATAAATCGTGAAATAATAATAATAATAATAATAATAATAATAATAATAATAATAATAATAATAATAATAATAATAAACTGAAATCAGAATTTAAAACCATCGTTTAAATATCCGAATACCATAAAAATAATGGTCAAAATAAAACCAACCAATATATATATTTTTTCGCAACCTGTGTGCTAAGGTCCTACCCTTGCACGGTCTAGAGGTAACCACCTGTGCTTAGCTAGACTCATAATAGTGTGCACCTCTCACATTTGGACAGCCAGTAGGATGAAACTGCCAAAGGAGAAAGTCTAACTCCCTAGCAAGTGAGGGCCGGACAAGCCTCACTCAAAAATAGTTTCGGGACAAAGTCCCAGGAACGTCTTAGACGCACCTTAAAACCGTCTAGACCAACAGAACTCCCAGAGTCTGTTATAAGTTACTAAAAATTTTACCAAGATAGTACCAATATGTGAGTCGTGTCACAAAGTTCAATATCCAAACATTACGAGTATTATAGAAATATTAACGATCGACAAAATAATTTACAAAACCGTTATAAAAATATATATTTTGATCCGAACATGCTCTTTACTTAAAAGAGAAAAGGGTAAAACGTCCTTACCTCTCAAGACGGACAACTCAGCTATTATTAGTCCAAGAACTCTTTCTCCTCGAATCCACAAGCTACAATTAATACAAGTGATTCAATATTCTAGTCAAATAATGTTAAGATGACCCAAACTTGTACCCTAGCTTATTAACATAGGTCCGTCCTAACTCTTGTCCAATACTTTACCCCAAGTTTAAACGTCCGACCTATTAATTATATACACCAAGTCTAACCCATACTCCTTAACTCCGTCTCACGAATTTCAACCCCAAAATTCCAACCTCCACTCTATTGTTAATACCATATCACTAACCTCACAATTCCCTTTCAATTCTATGTCTGTTAGAAGTATAAAGTTCCCAACATTCAAATTTCCATGTCACTGTAAACCACGCACCGCATCTTATTAGTATTACATACTAATTGCCATCATGATCATCATCAATCTTAATTTAAATTACTAACAAGAGACTATCCAATTTCGAATATAACGACAACATAGGCACTCCAATCCAACTATAAACTGACTATCTGTTAATCAACTAAAAGACGACCAACCCGATTCATCATAATATCGCACCTGACAGTGTACCCGATACTAATTACTTATCGGACTACTACTTTATGACAAGATAGCTCTTAAAGAATCAAAATTTGAGACACCAAATCAAATTATAAAAGAGAACATTAGTTAGGTAGAACACTCACAATATTTGATGAGAAAGGAAGTCAAAACGAACAAGTATAAGCAAAAGATGAAGACCCGATTTACGACGGCCGAGGAATTGTCGTAATCGGAACGAGAAACAGAGAGGACAGATGGAGGAAGGAGTATTGCCGCACAAGTTGTGAAAAAGGAATAAATAAATAATCATGGGGGAGCTGGTGGTAATCTGGTATAGGACATAGGGTTTAAACAAATTAAGGGGTTTTTTTTTTTTTTTGTGCTATTTGTGTTCAATCGAAAGTCCAACCCGAAATCAAACCAATTTATAAAATCGGTTTATTTTAAGAAGACCCAAAAATATTTTGATATTCATAACGACATTGAAATATTTTTCCAACTTAAAACCCGATTTAAATAAAATAGACAAGTAACGCTACTTTATAATTGACTCAGAAAATAACGGGGTGTTACAATTTTAGCATGTGAAGTTTGTTTTAGTCTAATAAAACAATAAAAAAACAAATAAATTGCTACAAACACGAGAAAACGAGTTAGTAACGTTTGAATAAATCGAATAAAGACGTAAATAAATAATATGCATGATTTGAAAAAGATTCAATGACACGTGATGGATTAGCACGCGTTGACCGAGGTCAAAAAAAGTATTTATCGAAATATGTCGCGAAAGTCGCTTTTTATGTAAGATTCGAAAAGAATAAAAATTAGAAAAGCGAGGAAACGAAAAAAAGGGACCCGGCCAACCAGGCCACCGCGCGAGTCGTCTGACAGGCGCGCGAGTCGCGTGGCGGTCTGTCCATTTTTTTATTTGTCGAAAATCGTCAATTTTTATGAATCGCGTACAAATATGGGTTAATTTATACCCGATTGATATTTTCGATATTCGTCGTATTCGATATTCGATTATGAAATCGATATCGAATAGTCGGAATGATTTTAGAAAAGGTTTTGAAAAAGTTTGTTTTGAACGAAAAAAAGTAAAAAAGAATTTGAACGAAAAAAATGTTAATTCTCTCCGCGTTAAAAATCGTCGAATTTTGTTTAAAAAGATGTAACGATTTTATTAGCATCAACGAGAATTAATTAATTTAGTTCTTGTTAGATACGATATTCGATTAGAGAATCGATATCGTATTTTAAGAACGTTATATAAAAATAGTTTTTGTAGTATCGATTATTAGAAATAAATAAAAATGCGACAACGACCCATATTAAACGAAGACCGACGACACAACACAAAAAAGGAAAAAAACGAGAAAGAGGGAGAGAAAAGAGAAGAGTCGGGTTTGATTTACACCCTCAACCTACATGCTTTGTTTTCTCGGTATAGAGCTCGTCGGAAAGTGGCTTAGGCACGGGAGCGTCGAGATGATGCGGGATGAGTTAAGGTGTCGGTTTCGTCGTGTGATGTGGCGAGTTTCGGCCGGCGTGTGGGTCGGATTTTTGGGTTGACTTTGACGGTATTTCGGTGCTTGTATGAACGATAGATGTGTGTCGAGGTTGATGAATAATTTTAGATTAATTCTAAATTTTTTGATGATTGGTAATGGGTGGATAATGAATGATTTGTGTGTGTTGCGAGGGTCCTATCTTGCTTGGATAACAAGAAATACCGGTTTGGATAGGAAATGAAAGAAGTTGAAAGGAACGAGAAGTCCGTTGCTTGGGGAGGAAGCAAGGAATCTCGGCTGAATTGGGGGGGGGGGGGGGGGTTGGCCGAGTATTTGGAGCTCGGACGGTATCTGATTCGATTTTCGGATAGAATTCCTACTTGAGATCGAATTCTATCCTTAAACGGATTTGTTTAATATTTTTTGAAGCTGATTTTTGTAGCAGTTGGAGGCCGAATCAGCCACGTGAGGTGTCACGGCTGACTCGTGTGTCTCGAGAATATTTTCGACCGGGTTTCGGCTCGGTCGCTAAAAGACGGTTTTACCCCTGGTGCCGGTTTCGACCCAAATTAGTCTCATTTGACTCGAAATGACCCACTGGGCCTGGATTTGAGGTTGGTTTTATAAGATATGTACTCCGTAATAAGCCTAAACCAAATGTCCATGATTTCGAGCCCGTATCCGAGTCCATTAAAGCATGTTCGCGTCCTATCATCATCGGGTGTTTGGTGGGACCTACTATAGACACCTGGCGGTCAAAATGTGGGTGTCTACAATTTGGAATGAAATTGTTACATTTTACCAAAAAAAAAAAAAAACAACAGTTTTCAATACTCTATTATTATAGTTTTTAACTATTGTCCGTTGTCCATATGTCCCGGACTCCCGGTCTAACATCATATACGGAGTACATATGCTAGACAAATGTAAAATACGGACTACTTGTAAATTCCGTAGTCCGTATTTACTTGTATGATGAATGTTTTCGTCTCACCGACAGTTTTGTAATTTTTTTCTTTCTTTAGTGAGAGTAATCTCGTATCGTCTAATCGGGTACCATCATTACCGATGTGAATTGTGATTATTTGCTTAGTACTAATGAGTAGAGTGAATTAACAAGACCCAACGCTCAAGCATTACACGGCCCAACGCTAAAACATAACATTACATGGCCGAATGCTCGAATATTACATGGCCCAAATACATGTTGTCTGGCTGCCCGCTTCCATTTCTACTCCATCTTTTAAATTCACTCTCACGTATCTCCCGTTTGACAAATGACATTAGCAGATTTGTAATAGTTGTCTAGTCGATAACATTAGCATAACAAGATTAACAGATTGTAATGGTAGGTTTGACCATCAAATTAAATTAACAGAATTAAGAAAATATCTAATGATAATTACTAGCAAATTATAGTACAATCGATTGTTTTGTACTCCGTATTGGTCGGAATCTGAACCAATGCGTACCGAATTAGAGATGCTAAAGAAAATCCTTTTAATCATCTACTCCAATTCTCACCTATTTATATTGTCCTCATTTGACTTTATTAATCATCCTGATGTAAAACTTACGACAATAAATATTTTCGCAAAAGTATTTTGAAACAAATTGTAAATAGGATGATGATGGTGGTGGTGGACTTGTGTTGTAAGAGTGAGACTAACGTGTTTTGTACTATGGTTTCGTGATGCACGTTTCATTTACTTTTTCTTCCTTTGGGGTTTTACACGTCTTTCTCTTTGTCTTGACTTCTTTCTTACCAAGTACGAGTAGTATTCAATTGCCAATTTGCCATGAAGGAGTAATTAGAAAGTGACTTCAAATATATTTGTAAATTTCAGGACCAAGTCTCCTGTCAAATATAATAGTAAGAGTTCCGTTACTCTAACTGAACGGTTGCTGCTCCGTCACTCACCTAAATCGCACCCACCTCGGTACTCACCGGGAGTCAAGAGTGGCCACCCTTGTTAGGATCAAGATAATATTGTCTTCTCTTGCCAGTTTCTTACATAAACTCATTGATCGTTCATACAACCACAAACTCGTTATACACTTAGATTTACAAATTAAGTCTGCACTCCATACTCCCAACCAGTTACAGAGTATATAGTTATTTCCAAGTTGACCTTTTTGTGTAACTAATAAACTCAGGCTCACCAACTAAAACGGTGATCAACCTCAAATTACAAGGTCTCCATGACTTTAAATTCCTCTTACATCATATTGGAAAAACCGATAACTTTGCCCTCATACAATTTCAATTTGCTAGACTTCAAACACTAGCAAATGGAGCATCAATTAGCAATCCATCGACTCGTCTAATCCAACCCGTAAACGAAACAAACTAATTAGACACAACATCTGCAACAAGCCAACAATATACAAAGGGCTGCCACAAATACCGTCCACATATTCAAACGTAATTTCATATTTGTCTAGTCCAATCCAATTATTTGTGATCACATATTCAAACATGCGTAATCTCAGATTCATTCCCATCCAAACCGGATAATAATCACGTCTACAAAAAACAATAAATACAAATGAATTGATAAACCGTCCTCAACCCTTAGTCCATACTAACCTTTCGTTCTACTTAATTACGACCTTATAACATCATTGTCAATTAGTCACATATAAAGCAACTCCTGGTATCTCATGTTGAGAATTGACTCCTAAACTCATACTCCCTCCGGTTATTATTTATCGCCCCACTCACTTTTGCACATAAAATAATGAATAAATATAAAATGGTAAATAAATGATGGTTGGGTAGTGAAAAATGAATATAAAATGGTAAAGAAATGAATGGTGGACGTATAAAATTCAATGACATTTCTTGTAAATAAAGGATAGAAGAAAGGATAATATGGAAAAAAAAAGGGTAAGATATAAAAGGAAAGTGGAGAAGTGGGGCAAAAAATAAAAACCCGCCAAATAAGGAAAGTGAGGCGAAAAATAGTGTCCGGAGGGAATACTATATAGTATATAGTCACATGTGTTCCACATTGATAGAGAAGGAAAAAAAATGTTCTACTTTGTAAGTCAAAGGGTTACTCCTTGTATTGCCATATGAAGTTGACTTTTTCCGACTCTCAGGTGTGGCTCAGACCCGTTATGAATTTCACATGGTATCGAAGTCCACGGTTAGAGTACAAGGGGTTACTCCCTCTTATCTTGTGAAGTGAATTATTTCCGACTCTCGAATGTGGTACAGACTTGTCATGAATTTCACCATCTCATTAATGAGTAACATGTTTGGTTTTATTCTAATTTCATGTTCGCCTCGTACGGTATTTAGGTCCATGAGGCACGGCTTTTGAAGGTGGGCAAATAGTGCATTATTGTTTGAGTCATGATGAAATGTCATTATTGTTTGAGTCAAGTACATACGCATTCACACCCACTTAATTATTTTCCCAAACTCCATGGCCCATCTAACACACATTGTAGCCTTTCATTTATTTTGCTATGTGGATGGATGGATGGATGGATAAGAGCGGGCTCTTATCACACTTACATTACCTACATTGGCTACATACATACTCTCTATGTTTTGTCGACTATGACTCCCCATGTTATTCTCAATTATTTTTCCTGTCTCTTGATTAGACTCGGTGAAATTGATCCGTCCATATGATTCAATCTATACTCAATGTGATATTTAGATTGAAGATTCGAACTTCACTACTGTATTCATCTAATATGATTCAATCATTTGATCCCTAGAGGCTAGAGCTTTGAAAATTTCATAGCGCATAACCTTGTGGCTTACGCTCTGTAATCTTGAGTAATGTTCCTCCTATGGTAAAAAAAAAAAAAAAAAACTAATTTGAATGTTTTTTTGCTACATGCGAACCTGTTAATCCTGTTAATATATACTTCCTCCGTCCCAGTGAATTGTTTGCATATTTCATATTGGGGTGTCTCAAAGAATTGTTTGTCTTTCTATTTTAGGAATGCTCGCTTTTTATATATAATTTGACCCTTGGCTCCACATGTCACTTTCTAATTGGATCTCTTCCCCTTCGCTTGGTGCCAAAAGCAAAGACAAACAATTCATTAGAACGGATGAAGTACTACACTAGAAACTCAAAGTCGCGGTGGACGACCAAATCTAATCGAATTCTTACAAATCAAAGCTCGATCTTACCATGTTACGATAATAAATTGTTTGAAATCATAGATATCGATTAGTTTAGTTGGTAAAACAGTGACGAACCCTTGATTAAGGTGAATGTATAAGCTCCAAAAAATGATTCAGATGCATGCTAGTGAAATGTCAAAGTAGAAGATGGAAATAGTTTATTGGACAACTCTGGCCGCCACACAATAATAATTAGCTTAATTTATTACTCCCTCCGTTCAAGTCCAAGCTTCTCCTTCCTTGTTTTGACACTATTCACAATCAAGGATAACTTTCGATATTCACGACAATCTATTAGAAAAAATATATTCATGTGAGATCTTGTTTGATTCGTCTTTAAAAGTACATTATTAATATCCAATTTTCATAATTTTTACTAATATGTTACGAAAGATATTAACGATACAAAATGTGCGTTGGCAAACGTGAAAAAGCAAAAGGGAAGCTTGGACTTGAACGGAGGGAGTATTGTTTTATTTGATTTATTAGATTATATTAGATTAGATAGATACACTCTAGCTAGCTAGCCTTGGACCTTGATTATGATCTTTCTACCATTATTGTTATCATCGTAAATCACATGCATGCAATGCATGCTATAACTATCAGTATTATTGCTCTTAAACTTAGATTAGATCCATGATTAATTAGAATCAACCTGCATGCATGTCCTCAACTCACTCACGCTCATCCATCATCAAACCTCCTTTAATTTGATCTAAACATGATTATTATTATTAAAATTTTGAAACGAGATCGTCTACTTGTGGTATTGAAAGTCAGTACCGTACCACCAAGTGAAGCCATCTCATCTTTAATTCACGTGTCACAAACAATAATTTGTACAGTTGGAGATCGAGTTTATTATTTGATATCCTCGATGAGTGTATGATTTTGAAGGGTATGTATTTGTATTTAAGATGTACAGGGAATTTTGAAATGGCCAATATAATGCATGGGACCGATCGACCGTGCTGCACTGTCCCAATGGTGTTGTGATCCAATGGTGAGCATCGCATTAATTATGTTGTTATGTACTCCGTATAATTGTATATTATTCGCCAGCCATCATCAAAACATCAATGATTGACATTATATTTTTATCGAATATACTCTATTCATAATTTATACGATTACATTACATTATATTACTACTATTATTATTGCTCAAGATTCAAATTAAATAGGCTGCGACTAACATGGACAAAATTAAATTTACGGCCGGGAATCTTTATTCCAAGATTTCCAATCACTTATCGGTACTATCTATGTTCAAGATCAAGCTTTCATTATGCTTTTATCACAAATATTAAGAAACCAATTATTTATTAATAAAGATACAAATGTATAAGAAATTTATCACATAAAATACCGAAAACACCAATTAGGCATCTAGTACCATATTCTTATTTTTACACCATGGCTCCGTTTGGTAAACGGTATATTGGGGAAAAGTTAGCAGATTCCGACCTAAATAGTACATGGATCATCAAACTACTAATTTCCTCTGTTTGGTAAACGACATATTGCGATATCATATTGGTCGGAATCTACTATTTTTGAATATGCTGCTAATAGGATCATATTATTGTACCGTTGTGAAACAACTCGATTCTCCCATAATCTGTTAATTACCAAACACTATTTCTTAATTCTGTTAATTTAATTTGATAGTCAAACCTACTAATACAATCATCAACTAACCGTATTCTATTATTAGTAACCGCTATTATGAATCTGTACTATTATTTGCCAAACAGGGTTCATACCTTTTTAGAAGAAATTTAAATTGAAAATTTATTTAATTTTTAATTTGTCTATCAAGTTCATATAGTACTTCATATCGTCCATTTTATGAAATTGATACAGCAGCCACAATTATCATGTGTTGTGTTGGCATGTAACTTGTGAGTTGATACTATGTAAAGTTTGTCGTTTAGAGAGGGGAGAAAAGGAATATGTACAAGTGTACAAGTAATCAAACAAATAAATCTGAAGTACGTACGTAAGCAAGTAGCATCTACTGAATCTTCACTGTTGTATTTACGTCCTAACAATAATAATGTGACAATAGTAACATGGGACGATGTCAGACCAACCTCCATCTTAATTAATTGCCTCATTATCGACTTTTAACAATTATTGTTCGATGATAACAATAACAATTAAGCAACCAACTGATCATGTCACCCATTTTTATAATACGAAGTATAGTATTTCTAAGAAATTAGATACAGAATCACTGATCTCAAATCAATTTAAGAAATTAGATAAGAAACATTTAATAACATAAATTTTTATGGACTATATATATGTTGATTATTGTACTAAGAAAAATTATGTACGAAATAAGAGAAGGTAGACTCGTAAATGAAATAAGAAATGACATTACAGCTTAGTGATTGATAATAACATCACGTATTGTATAGAGTAGTAACTATTTTGAAATTAAGGTTCGAATCCACATTGTTTTTAGTTTCTCGTATACCTATAGACTTCTCATCGTAGCATCGTATACAAGTACTTAGTGCACGCGCATTCTTTGAAAACATTTTGCAAATGGTGTTAACACAAGTCAAGATTATCATATGCAAATCGACTGGGTAGTTTTTGTAAGAAACCGTCTTTCGGTAAGTTAATGAAAAACGTATGTAGCTTAGAAAAATAAAAATTAAACTAGTGAAGCTCACCATTACGTGAAAGATCTCTCATCAACACTTCAGATTATGAGTCATTGTGCTGTCATTTATTTCCGTTCCATAAATATTTCTCCAATTCAATAGGTTTTTCTATTACACCGTTATTTTTTTTTAATAAAATTTCAAGAATACTCTTGTTTGTCGAATCAGAGCGAAACGTATTTAAAACATTGCGAAGGCGGTTGAATCGATTTTTGTCAACAACAAACTGCCAGAAATTGATCATGATGTTATTACAATGAATAAGCATAGAGAAGGAAGTACAAGCTTGTACAACAACAACACTATAGCACATAAAAATAAATGAAGACAAATTTTGTTGATGAACAAAAAAAAGAGCAAACTTTGAATTAGCAAAGCTTCTCTATACATCCCAACATCTAAAGAATCTCTCCCAACTAAAAAATGTCATCAGATCAGACACAATTATGCTTCATAGGCACACAGACTATCAAATCCCATGTATTCATCATGTTGGATCTTGTAAATCATGTTTGATATACCTACTCCACCTGCATAACCAACCCAACAACCCACTTTTTCAAATCAAACTAACCCGAGAAAAATCGAGAAAATCAATGGGATATGTGTATTGGATGCTTACCGAGTGAAATAGCACTGACGAAGATGGTGAATGCGAGGATGAAGATGATTAGAGACGCTCTTCCAAGAATAGCAATTAGTTTCCTTACAAGAACTTGTCCGACTAATGCCGCGAAAGTGGCCACAGCGACAAGATAGGCAGCTGTGAGACGTACGTGCATCAAATTAAATGTGCATTAGCTTTTGACAGATCGAGAAGGTAGAGTAAAATATATATAATGGTGGTTTTGGTTAGTTACCGTATGGTACAGGGAATCGGTTAAGAAGGTAGTACTCAACGACAGACATTGACGAGGAAAACATCATGGCAAAGGTAGCAGTCGCACTTGATACCTGTCAAAGATACGTTCAGTTCAATTCAGTTAAGCTTAAGCCTGTGTATGTATGGCAAAAATTTAGCATATAAGGAGCGAACTGTAAGGTGGTAGTAGGTACCTGAGGAATGATGCCGATCTCAAGAAACAGAGGGCCTAGAATAAATCCTCCTCCGAGACCAAGTAGGCCTCCGACCATTCCAGCGCACATGCCAATGAAACAGTAGAGGACTAGTTGAAGTACTGTCCATGAGTTTTCTGTCTCTCCTCGGGAAGTCAACTTTCGCTTCCCTGTGTACAGCATGTATGCTTCGTATCCTGATGCTCCGACTGCTATTGGGATCTTAGAAAGACAAATGAATAGAAGAAACATATAAGAGATCATAACACTGCATCAAAGCGACAAGTAAAGTGTTTTGTCGAGGGAAAATGTATACCTGTAATACGTTGGTCAACCAGTACCAGATCGAACAAGTAGAAGTATACTTCTGCAATTAACAAACCGACAGTTTTCAATACTTTTGTTATTACCAATTAAGTACAATACTACTATTCTAGTTTTTAGATGTTCAATAACGTACCTGGGCAATCTCGAGTCCTAGAATTGCGAACCAAACGGCACAAAGAACAGCCACTTGTGGCCAGTGCACATTCTCCATAATCGGTACCTGGTGACACCAAAATTAATTAATAAATTAAATCAATATCGTGATTTTTTTCCACTTAAAATGCGATTAGCAAACGTCCTTATATATCCTTACCACTTCTTTCTTTTCAGGAACAGCGGGCAGAGCTTTGTAGTCACCGCCATCACCTGTTACCATTGACAAGGGAAACGATTTATAACTAAACATCAAAATTCAACACACAAAAAAATGTCTAAACTCGAAAGGGTTATGGTACCGTTGGTTCTTTGAGCGGCTTCTTTTTTCATGATTGTTTCCTTCTTCCATGTGTCGACACCCTTGAGGAAAGCCTTAGTTGATGTAACTGCAATTCAAAGTAATATATTCAACATTTCAACTACATACATGAATCAAATAGCTCGATTTTATTATTGAATTCGTTTATAGAGTAGGTGCGTACATATGAAGAGAATGATGAGAAGGACTGTGATCATCCAGTCAGCGAAGATGACGTTGAAGGCAACACCGATACTGATTCCAAGTACCAACATGGGTTGGAAGAGAAGAGCGAGGTCGTAATCAATAACAGGCATTTCTAGAGTTGGATGCCTTTGCTTAAGGTTGTAGTATACAGTCGAAACCGCAGCTCCCATAATCATACCTAAACAAACAAATAACAATCCAAACTTCACAACTCACCTATCAAAGGATTGTACTATAAACCCTGAATTTGAAAATGACTAAGTGCATTATAGACTCTCAATTATTTCCAACAAATAACATCTAAAGATCTATATGAAGGTTCAAAGCTTAATTGCTCGCGCTCAATTCCCTTCACGTGTCAAGATATCGACAATAGTACAAAAACTTCGACACCTCATTTCAGGCCAAAATACAAAAAAAAAAATCCAAAGAAAGGTAGCCGTATATGTGGGGGATTTTGATTTGGTACTAATGGCTTCGAACCCTGCTCATGAGAGCCATAACTTTACCGACTAAACTAAGTTAGTTAACATCTGCTTGACCAAACACCTTCTCTCATCATTGAATGTGAAAACCTCTTACAAAAGACGGGTTTCTCAAAAATGTTAACGAGAGACTCTCATATGTTTGAGATAGTTTTTAATTACATTTTTCTTTTTAATGTTATGTCTCGAACTAAATTAAATTACGCCTGGTCAGAGAATAAAAGGGGAAACAACACAGGAGTTGTGCAGCATAACATTTTGTTGCAGGAAAAAGGGATGATTGACTTTTTTGGGGATCAACAAATTCAGTACGGAGTACTACTTAGATCCTTTCCAATTTGAGTTAAAGATGAAAGACTTACACTTTGAAATAGCAGTTGAAGATTTGGAATCAAATCCAATAATAAGGGTAAGCATAGGCACAAAGATACCACCCCCACCTACACCTCCAACACTCCCAAATGCAGCTCCAAAGAATCCAATCAATGAACCCACTATTATCTCCCATCCCAATTTCATCTCCTGTCAATTCACATCACAATTTTCACAACAATCAAATCAACACGACATGAATGTAAATGTATAGAATCAAATGGAACGGAAAAAGACGGGTTTTTGATAAAGTAGTACTGACCGGCCAAACATGTTCGTAGCCACTGTTGCCTTGCCATAAAAAGTTGACAACTTTGGTAAGAAGGCTGACTTCAACTTGTTCAATTTCGATCTCAGTTGCTGCTATTTCTTTCAATGTTTCCTCATTTGCTGAAGCAAAAAGTAGAAAAGTAGCAGCAAATACAGCACTAAACACACCCAATTTCATCAACCACCCCATCTTTAAAAATCCCAACTTTATTTTACTTTTACTTTTTTGCGAAAATCAAGAATCAAGCCACAAAATAAATACAATAATGATAAAATGGGTATACAATCCAAAAAGATATGATTAATGATAGTAGTATGTTTTTCCCAGAAATTGGAAAGGAGGGAAAATTGGAAGACACGTTTATGAAGCTGGAATTTGGAAGTTAATGGTGGATTATGCCACGAACTCCAAATTGCAGGAGTTTTGGTTTATAATAGTATGTAGGGAGAGAGGGAGGGGATGATTTCTCCCTGCTTTTGTTTCTCTCTCAAAAGTGTTGGAAGAGAAGAGAAGAGCTTTTGTGTGTGGTGTGCTTCACCCTGTATCTGGGTCTTTATATGTAAAGATTTTTGGGTTTAATTTTTGCTGGGACATGAGGATATAATAATTGGGTACCCATAATGTAATTAGTTGCCCGCTGTGTTTTAGGGTTCTTTTCGTTTCAATAAAATATTACTCATAAATATTAAAAAAAAAAATGCCAAAAAATGGGAGTAATTTCTTTTTCATCCGATTATCTCGTATTGTTATACTGATCAAATAATGAAGCACGAGTTTTTATTTAGGTCCTATTCTTTCCGAGTGAAACATGTTGAACTGAATTCAAATGAGAGGTACTTAATCTAACTTAACTTAATTTAACGGGATTGAATTAAATTGAAATGAACTAAGTGACTTGAATTGACTAAGATTAATTAAAATTAATGAGGATTTAATTTAAATATACTAAATAATGATGAACGTTATTGATAATAGCTGAAAATAAGCTGAAACAAAAGGGTCAAATCTCATAGAGATAAGTTACTCCGTATTGTCAGTTCAAAAAAAGTTACTCCGTATTGTTTTTTAGGCAATAATAATGTGTTTGTCTTTTACTCCAGTATTTATGTACGGAATATAATAATACTTCATATGTTGTCAAAACGATTTATTAATATCGTTAACAAAAAATATTTCATTCATATATATGAAGTGGTTAATTTTGGTTGAGATGTACGAAATATTTAACATAAAATGATCTCTCAAAAATGTATCCATAAAAAAAATTGAGAAGGAAAAAACAAAGACCACTGGGACTCCAGCAGTGTATGGCTGATAAGCCAACTCAGCCAACTGTCCTCGGATCCCTTCTGATTACTGCCACCAAAACTCTAATTTCATAAATTACTCTGTATACTCGATTAATTAAGGATGTTGGTATTCGCAAAATACAATTTTTGCTGAAGATACTAGTGTACTACTCTTGCAATTTCACAAATAACTCTATGAACGATTAATTAGCACCGTACTCTTCTTCTTCTTAAAAAAAATTAGTACCGTACTCTGTGGCGGATCTATATTTATTAGTTTTAAGGAGTTTTGAGATCCATGCAAGAGTATATATAAACATTTTTGGACTGGTTTCATATACGGAGTAACATTGTATCAGAGTCATCGCAACCCAAAATTGCGGGTTCTAAGTTGCATCCATATATATACTTCAAGTCCAATAGACATTCGTGTTAGGTGTCTCTAATCATTGACTTTTTTTGTGTGTTTGGTTCAATTTTTATGATACAAGTAAAAAAATTAAATTTATAATTTTTAAATATATAAATAACTTCTAAATTTTATCCCAAACTTGTAAAAATAAATTTTGAGTCTCACTGACAGTACTGTGAATTGTCATTGAATCAATTAATTTTTTTTTTGAACAATTAATTGGTTAAATAGGAGTATTTATTTACCATTATTAGTAAATCAAGTACCGAGTGTTTACCATATTTAAGTAGTAAGTACAATTATACAAGAATTTTCGCATATAAATGCGTATTATTTTAATTTAAATTTAAATTGTACGAGTATACTTCTATTTTTGTCACGAAAAATAAGTGAGTTTAGTTAACAAATTTGAAACTTAAAAAGTACTCATGCAACATGACTAAATGGAAAGCACTCATGCAGCGGCTACGACAACGGGCTACTTGTCTGTCTAGTGAGGAGATAATATTTTCTTTTTGGTCCAGGGAGGTTGCGATTGGCCGTGCATTAAATTGTTTAATAAGATGTCTCAAATTATAAAAACGGATAGTATCGTTTAACAACATGTTCAAACCGCTCTAAAAATAGGGGCCCACACAATAAAGGGTCCAATATACTCCGTATATGTTTAGCATGGACACAAGGAATATACAATCCAAAAATGTGGAATATGTTATTACAAATTTTTATTTATGATTTATAGTCCCCTAATTAATATAGTATATTTTATATTCAATTTATAATGTTTACAATTTTACGATCGAGTATTTGAAGTCGTTGAGACCTCATTTTGATTTATATAATATGACATCGTAAATTGATTTGACGGACCTGAAAATGGATTTATTATTTAAAAATTCAAAATAATTGTTTAATGAAGTAACTTTCATTTTAATTGAAAATTTCTATTCTTAAGTTAATATTTTTCTTAATTTGGGGTCGTTCTATGATATAAGACCGTCTCATATACAGAGTAATAATTAATCTTAAATAATTGTTATTAATGAATCAAATAGGCCAATTGGGTAGCATATATTATGAGTTAGGTCAGAATAGAGTTTGATTTAAGGCGTACAAGTAAATGTGGACATATTGACTTTAATTTCCTTGGATGCTCATTTATATATACATATAATTACGTGCTAGATTTGCTCTAATTTCGTTCTGACTAGTTGAGGAGTCAGTCATCAAAGAGTTTGTTCTCTAATTTACTTATTACTCTAATTGCTTGACATTATTCATCATAAAAACAAAATAAAATACTCGTAAATAATACTACCTAGATAAATAAATGATGGCTGATAATAGACGTGATGGTGATGAGAAGCAAAATGAGAGATCACAACTCACAAGAGATCAGAGTTGATAAGCTATCACCAAATTTCTGACTAGTTAGTAATCATGGTACTTAAGAGTTAAGATTATTCATTCGAGTGAGATTTGACTCGGTTTTCAATTGAGTAGGATAGCAAAATAGAAGGGAAACTGAGACGAGTTGGAAGGTGCATGCATGGGAAGGAGATCGGAGGGGATGAGATGAAGTTGTTCGGATTGGACATCATCATTTTCTTCCAAATATTTTTTGTAGAAGAGATTTTTTATTGGAAAGTATATTGTGTCAAAATCGATCTCTCCACACTCATTTCTTACTCAAACAAGGACGACGCACTACCTCATTTATCAGTTCGTACAATGTATATGGGAAATACGGCATGTTTGGGAACTCAGATTTGGATTTGAATTCCGGATTTGAAATATTTTGAGCGTTTGGAAACCTTGGGATTTGGATTTGAAATTTTCACCAAATCCAACTTAGTTCAAATTTGGTTTTCTCAAATTCCCAGTATATGGTAGTCATTTCAATTCCGTCACTTGTCGTTTCTTTGTTTTTTCGCGTAATCTTATCGTATTATTTGTTTTTCTTTATTTTATTTTTCCGTATTTGAACATTTACATATTTCTAATGAAAAAAAATTTTTAAAAAAAATTGGTGACCTTGACCCGACTCCACCCGCCCGAAATCAAAATCCAAATTATCCAAGGGTACCCAAACACCATTTTGGATTTGGATTTGGATTTGAATTTTAGAAATTCAAATCCAGGAATTAAATTCTTCATATTTAAATCAATTCCGAGTACCCAAACGCAACCTTAATGAAATCAATGAAACAATGTTTCTCAATATTTTCTTATGGAAAACAAATTATCACCATTAATTAAATTGTATGAAGTACTATACTAAACTTTATATAACGAAGTACAATATTGAAGCATTATATATTAGGACGTACGAGTATATATATGTACGTTACCCTATAAAAGTACTGCTCCCTAGTCCCTACTAACGTTCTAACAATGGAAACTCTGTACTCATGTTTAGTGGTTCATGTAATACGGTGGTTGCTATATGTTTAGTGCTATTTTTAGCACTAATTGTGAGTATATATCGTCGTATTTGTGGTGTTGAGAGTTAATTTTGGGGTGATATAGTGACATTTGAAGCATTTCCGATGATCTCACATGGTTTGATTATGTATGTGATTTTTGATGACATTTGGAGCTATTTTGAAGAGCCGAGAAATTCATGTATTATGCCCGGATTATAGTGGTGGTATACGTGTCAAATGCCGGGTTATATCGAGGATTGAATGAAGAAAAGAAGGGAATAAATCAAAGGAAAAGCAAAGAAGAGAGAATAAAGAATTTTGAAGTGCCGCTACTAGCGGATGACGAAGAGCAAAACTGCCGCTAGTAGAGGCTTCATCAGAATTCACGCAATTTGTGAAGCTTTCAGAGTGCCGCTAGTAGCGAAATGTGCCGCTACTAGCGAACAGCTACCCATGCAAGCAATGACTCTTAATCTTCCTCCTATTCTATCCTACATATATCACATTTGTTTTATTAGAAGACCGATATCATTTTCCTAGACTAGATACACAAAAACCTATGCAATTTTATTAGATTTATGCAATTCTAGTTTAATTATTTCAAGACCTTGAAGAAGACGTTCGTTCATCATTTTATCAATCGATCAAGACTAAGTTTTTCTAATTTTCTACTCTTTATTTTATTTGTTGATTATTATTTTTATCATGAATTGTGAGTAGTCTTTTTATCTAGGGCTCGGTGAGCCGATAATATGGGTTATTGATGCTTTGACGATCTGATTTTAATCGCGCTTTGTTGAATTATTGAATTGGGTTTGTTGCGGTCGTCTTAATAATTGATTGATTAGTTTGAATTGCTAGGTTTGAGTCTAGATTATCATTACAACGAGAGTTGAATGTTTTTCATATGAATCATGCCTAAAAGTTTGTATCTTTATCGATTAATTTCTACTCAATTTTAATTACGACGAGAGTCGGGTTTTAATTTAGAGAACCAAAATAAGATTTGAATTTTCACATGAGAATAGTGAATTGGAATAATTGGGACATGTTAGTATCGATTCCTAATGCGTCTAGTTTTGTTATTCGTGCCATGAGAATAGGATTTATAACATGCTAGATAGGCTTTTTATGTCTCGACGGAGAATTTAAAGTATTGTTTAAAATTGGAATGCTAGTCTCACCCAAGACGGTAATTTGACAAAGTTGTGTAACATTTTGATCGCATCGATAATCCATGTTAACGGTGAACCACTGCCCTAGGTCTTTTTAATTATTGATTTCATCTCGATTTATTACATCTAGTTTGTTAGACATTAGTTATATAATCACCTTTCTTATTTATTTGACGTAGATAACTCGAGTCAGAAATTAGCTAGTAATTAATCATTCACCTCCCTGAGATCGACCCGTATGCTACAATACCCGTACGCTTGCGGTACTACAAAAATAAAACGTAACACTATAAAAACGAATCCAAGGGAGCTTATTGATAATTCCGGCCTACCATGTCCATGTGTTTGAATATATTGAAAGGTTTATACCACAAATGATTTACTTGGCTACACAATGAGATAAGATAAGAGCCACGCCTTCTCACCCATAAACGACGAGAACCAAACTCAATCAATAACGCCTCTAGCTAGTCACTCTCCAACCACTTCATTTTTATCCCATTATTATTATTTGGTGTACGTACTACTACTTGATTCTTGATTCTCATCCAACCTTCGTAACAAAATACTAGTCAAACACGTGAAAAACAATTTGCTTCAATTACTTTTTTTTTTAGAAAAATGTTATCCTTAATGGCATATTTGGGAACTTGGATTTAAAATATTTTGAGCTTGAACCGACTCCATTTGCCCGAAATCCAAATCCAAATCCAAGGATACCCAATCACAATTTTGGATTTGAATTCTAGAAATTCAAATACAGAAATTGAATTCTTGATATTCAAATCAATTCCGAGTACCCAAACGCAACCTAATGTAATTTAATTTGTATGTTGATCCATTTCTAATGTGACTTGTATAGTTGTACACAGAGTATATTCAATTATCCCCAAAGATTCAAAAGGAACATGCCCTACATTGTGGATGAGAATCGTGCATTCAACTTCATGATTGGGTTAAAGACCGACCTCATACTATTTGAGTTAAAAAGTTGTTTTCATATAGCATTGGTCGTTCTATTTGAATTTGTATTTAACAATCTTAACGTCTCAGATTATATCATACTAGCTATGCAGTTTGCTGTAACTAGATTTGTAAAGGTTAACATTTATAAAGTACTTCTAACTGCTTATACTCAACGATATTCTTCCCATTAAACTCTTGATATTCACCACAATAATAAGTAAATACTCCGTAATATACTAAAGTAAACATTGATTTAAATCAAAGTAAATGCTTAATCATACACGGAGTACGATGTTTATAGCGAGGTATGCATACAAATTACGGAGTAACTTTTAAATTTTGGAGTACTTATTTACTCGTTATCTCAAATAACGTTATTCAATTAGTCTTTGTTTTTTTTTTTTTGAAACTATTAGTCTTTGTTTAATAGGGATATACTCCGTATAAGTCATTAGTATATGCAGCGTACCAAGCTAGGTGACGTGATCCAATCAGAAACACGTTACAAAATGGTGAATCCGACGTGTAGTATTGATCTGGTCAACGATGGCTATTACTACTACTCGTACAAGTTTCCAGCAAATAAGTTTTGGCCAACTAAGGCATACTCTACTTTTTAAGTTACTTAATTGTATTTATATATTTCGATTGGAAGAAGAAAAAGCCAAATAATCCTCACTCGTTATTCACTTACTCGTATATAAGTCCACCAACGCTGAACATGATAATATTGCCATGTTTTCAGCTGCTTCATGCTCCCTTTCACATGTCATGTCACGCACTCACCTTATAACATAAAGTATTCCGGTCTCATCTTTCACGAATATATTTATCATAGAATTGTATATTGAATTTGGTTTGATTTTAGATTACATTGGATTTCGCATATTTGTTCAGGTTAATCATTTTAGATGTATGTTCAATCGTTTATAAAATAAGGTTTGTTCGACTATGAGTTTTTGGATTCGGGTTTACTTTGCTAGACATATTAGATAGATAAAGTCAAGCTATTTTTACGTACTAGTACTTCCTCCATATTTTATGTTTTTCCTGTCACTTTTTGTCAATGGAATAAGAAAGTGGATAAAAAAATTGTACGGAGTAAATTTCTAGATGGTAGATCTTATGAAATAGTTTGTGTCCAACGAGAGTTGTCTAATAAGGATAAAAGGTTAAAGTGGTTGAATAAAAAAAGAAAAGAATAGAAACCGGAGGAAACATAAAAGAGAGGCTTTAAAAGAAATACAAGAAGAAGAAGAAACATAAAAGACGGAGGAAGTACTCAGTATATATACAATATAAGTACGATTTTATTTAAAAATAAATTTATGACAACTGATTGTTACAAGAGAGACTTACGGTAAAAAAATATGATAGATTAAACATTTTGGGAGGCTTTCTTTGTCCACAAATTCTTATTTGTGACGGTCATATCCATTACAAATGTGTGACGGGTAAGTAGTGCATATAGGACAAAAAGGCATAACATAGAAAATAGGAAATGCCATGTAGTTGGGCAAAGATAGTCGAGTCCCTAACCTAAAGACCCTCAATCAAAGACGTGCCATACGCCCGTACCATAGGCCGTGAGATGGGACCTTACGAACGCCTTTTCTAATGCTGAAACCTAAGCTGACGACGCCGTTTCACCCACCCAATCATCTGGCCACCGATCCTGCGATATCACATGATGCTCCGGTTCCTTCGAAACTAGCGCCTTTTTATGTTTATGGTAAAGCAAAGCTTTTGGTCCAAACTACGAGATTTCAATCTTTGCTCAAAAAGTCCAATTCCTAAAGCAAAGTGCCGGAGATTACCAATTAAGTAGCCAATACTTGATCCGTCAAACCCTTATAACAGATGATACCCGTCACAAGAAAAATTTGCCATCCTTTGTCATATTTTCATCATACTTCATACGAGTAAGTCATACCCAATTACTCAATTAGTCAATTACCCACTCAAATGTTGCATATGTTAGCAAAGCTACCGACTACCGTAGAATTCTTCTTCACCCCACATTTTTCTACTTATTTTTTTAATGCATCTAACTCTCTCATCAAGCACATCAATCGAATTATACAACATTTTTTTTATGAGAATGTCGTTTCATGGGAAACCGTGTGTTTCAATTCAATACCCAATCATTAAAATTTGCTGACTTTAAACGACCTGTTTGGAGTCAATCCTAATTTCTTAACCTGCAGGGCTGGATTACTATGCCTACCAGAGATGGGCCTCACCATAACAAATCCTACCTCATCCCTTACCACAAAATCATGGATCCATTGCCATTTTGCAACTAGTCTCAACTCTTAACCTCGTTTCTTTTACTTTATTAAGACTCAGGATTGGTCCATATGGGGTTCAATCCGGTTCAAGGAACATATGTCCAAACAAGTGAGAACCTCAATATGAGGTTCAATCCGGTACATACAACTATGACAAGAAATGTTAATGTGTTGTACTCCGTAGTGGATATGATACATGTCATACTTTTACACAAAGTAAATGTTGCGAATCATAAGAATCGGAGAGAGTATAATGATAATAATAAGTAATAATTGTATATTGTACTCTCTTTTGTTTATATTCAAAGGGTACGTTTCTATTTTGCACAAAGGTTAAGAAGTACTCTGTATTAAAATAATATTAAAAGTACAATAATTAGGACAAATTAGTACTTAATTATCCAAAATATATTTAATAAGGATATCACAATGACATACGATGAGCGCACAAAAAAAAACAATGACATACGATGTAAATATGTTAGAAGAATAGGAATGTTTGGCCAAAAAAAATGGACTAAAATAGAAAGGAGTCAATTGGATTTGAGTGAATCAAAAAGGAATAATATGTACACTATCATTTGGATATGAATGGAGGAAATATATGCTTTAAATAAAAAAAATCAGTCGGATCACGACAAAACTTGACCCTAAATACAATGATTATGCTTTAGTTGGATCATTTCAAGCACGGATAAAAAATAGATGGTTATTTTTGACAAATTATTTTCGGACGAATTTGAAAGATTTTTGAAGTATTTTTCTTGTCGTATGGTCTTTAATCCTAGGTCTTAGACCGGTGTCACCGGTCTGATTGTAACGGCTCTAATTCGCTCTATTTTCACAAAACCCTAAAAATCACTCTTTTATTCGATTTCTCTGGAATCGCAAATTCCATCCCTCCCGTCTCAACCTTGTTGCCGTCGCAGATTGCTTCCAGTGAGCTCACTCTAAGCAATCAACCACAGTTTTACCTGTTTCAATCATTCATTTATTCATTTGCTTATCGATTCAAGGTACAAATTTCTTTTGTCGAATTTTTCGGTATATATATATAAGATTCAGTTCTTCATCAAATTCATGTTTTTTTAGGGTTAAAATTTCATCAATTGCATGTTTAAATTGCTTCTCCCCCAAATTGAACTGTCCATTAACTTGTATTAGAACTTTAATTAGGTTATTATGCAGTTTTTGTTGATGATGAACTGAGTTCCGAGTTCGTTTATGCTCATAATTTGTTAATTACATTGTTTGATGCTATGTTCTTGTTGTTTTTTGTTTATGTTAATTAATTTCAGTGGGATTTCTGGGATAATATTGTTAGAAGATGAGTACGCCATTGCAAAGAACCCCCAAATCTGGAAGGCAGTCGTTGTTTTTCAATGATTTAGCTACGCCAGTCTCGTCTAGGAGGGGTAAATTCTCGACAACGGGTCAGGCAGCAGCAGTTTCCGCATTATGGCGGGAAAATTTTGCGAATTCCGATCTTCCACCACCACCAGTGTTTACCTTGGAAGATCGGTCTGATTTTTCGCCAGAGTCTGGGATCATGGACTATCCAATGTCCCCCGATGCCAAGTCAGACCCGAGAACTCCTCCTCTTCAAGGTGGTTCTGGCCGAGATTTTTCATCCCCTTTTAAAAATTCTGAGGCCAGTACATCATTATCGAATACTGTCACACCAGCTCAGCAAAATCAACAAGGGGCCGGGGCCTTGAGTATGAATTGGTGGTCTCCTGGTAAAAGCACCGGCGATCAAGAAGAGAAAGGGAAGGGATCCCCGGTCGAGGGTGTAGTCCAGCCTGGAGCATTGATTACACTTCCTCCCCCTAGGGAAGTAGCTAGACCCGAGGCTCAGAGAAGTTGCTTTCCTGCAGGGAACCTCAATGAGGAAGAATGGGTCACTGTCTATGGGTATGTTACACGGGCTCTATATTTGTCTATTGATGAAGCCGTTGTATCACATATTATGGTGTCTTGTTAATTACGATGTGTGTTTTACCATCCTGCAGATTCTCCCCCGGTGACACGTATTTTGTCTTGCGGGAGTTCGAGAAGTGTGGTGTGATCGTAAAGTATGTTTTGGGACCGAGAAATGCTAATTGGATGTACATTCTGTATCAGGTTTGCCCTTTAAAATTGTATCATTACTATTATTTGTCTGCTTTTCTTATCATTCTCATGTTCTTGTGTTCTCTTCCTCTCCTCTTTAAATCTTTGTGAACATGAAAAAATGAGAATTGCACTATGTGTTCTCCAACACTATACCAGCCTTTATCTCTAAAACAGTCTTTAACTCCTAAATGCATGCTTCTCTCAATAAAAGCATTCATGTTCTACATCGTTGTAAACAATCTAATTAGTAAATCTTCTCGTGGAGCTCTGTATACTTTGTGGTCAAGGGTGATTGTTCCCTATCATCTGTATATGAATATATCACTTTGTTGGATCTTGAATATTTATTGCCAAATACTCGAGCAGCCAAATCAAGGATATATGGTGTAAAATGATGCCAGAAAGTATTGCTCTGTTTGTTTAGGAACTAGGTTGGCTAATGTTATTCTTTGGTGTGCCAAAACTTGGAGCTAGAGGGGTATAACTTGGTAAACACTGTCTCCTGTTGAGTTTTGATTTATACATATGTGACTACATATTTGTAGAGTTTGATCATTTCAAAACTTGGTAAGCCACATCATGTAAAAGAAGGAATTAATGCCAAGTTCAGCTCTAATAATGATACAAGGCGTTTACTCATGTCAAAAACCGATAAATTGACCATTCGTCTCTTCTTAACTTTCATGTCAAAAACAGATGTAAACATATAACCGGAACATAGTCACTAATTAACAGAACTTCCAAATCCAGTCCATGAAATAGTTGGCAAGTGATAAGTGACAACCAACAAATTCATGATCGATCATCATTTTAGAGCATACAAATTCTTGTAAGCTATGAAGAACTTGACCAACTTGTGATGAGAAGGAGAAGTCTCCTTGACCACTGAGAGTTGACCAAGAGTTTCCAATCTTGACCATATTAATGGATATTTTAGAGGGTCAACTATTTTTCTCAAATGAAAGGCTTCTTCAATTCCTTTTAATTCAGTGGATAAAGCACACAATATTATGTCAACCATTCCCATTTCTTCACCCTTTGAAAGTTGTGAATTACTTGAGAATATCACATTCATGTTCTCTTCTAATATGGCCAAGTTCCTTTCTAACTCTGTTATGGCTTTCTTTTCTTCAATCCCTTGACTAACAATGACCTTGATATAAGCATCATAGACCTACATCCAAAGCATACAAATGGCATGTATTATGAGAAAGTAATGACTTCTAATCTTAATTCTTTTTCACAAATTAAACTAAGTGAAACATTCCAGAGAATGAGAAAGTAGGTAAGTTACTACTCCGTACATACTCTTTTGTACCGAGTATTTCGTACCAAAAAATATTTTTAGAGAGGAAATTGAAGTACCTGTTTTTGGATAAAAGTAGCCCAAAACCTAATTGTGGATCTGTGATAAGGACATTTTGGCATAAAATGTGGAGGAGAGTTCCAAGTATCTTCAATATATTCAAGAATGAGTAATGACTCACAAATGGGCATACCATCATGAACAAGGACAGGCACTTTCTTGTAAACAGGGTTGTGTTGAAGCAATAAACAACTCTTCTTCCTCAAACTCTCTTCCTTGTAATCGTAGGGTATGCCCTTAAGTTTTAAGGCAATCTTCACCATTCTAACGTATGGGCTTGCCCAAAGCCCTAGTAATTCTACTTTCTTCTCCTCCATTTCTTATGTTACTTTCCTATGTATCCTCTTATATTTAGTGGCAATGGGGATTCGCAAGCTAACTTTCAACGATTTAAATGATATAAATGGATTGACGGGTAGGCCATATGCACTAAATCTCACGTGAATTATGTCAAGCAATGATGTTATTGTGATCTGATTTGACATTTATGAGATCGGCTCATCTACATGATATATTGAGTGGAAAGTGGAGACAAAGAAGGACCGATCATAGGGGCATAGTACAATGCAATAACAAACTACCAAATTAGTTGTAAACAAAATGAAAGCCACCCATTATAAACTGTTATACTTTCAACAAAATTAATAATGCCTTAATTAGTATCAGCTTTTATTTTAACCTTTGATCAAATATTCTTTACAAAAAATCATTTTCGGTGGACAATGTAAGGTAACAAGATGTTGATACCTTGCTCAAGTCTGGCATCAAAACTGGTTATTGCGAGTGTCATGTCTGTTTGCCAAGTAATCATGACCATTTTTTTTTTGAGAACTCGTAATCTCCCAGCCGTCTTCAGGATTTACATTATTACTTGTTGATTTTATGATGGCATCTTTAAGTATGACACTGTCCATTAGGTATAATCAGCCTGCCAGTTTGTATTTGTCAAGCTTCAGGTAAAATGGTTGGTTATTAGTTGTTCTAGGTTTATTTCCTTAGGTTATCATTTCATGCCTCTCCTTCCCTTTGCTCCTTTTTCCGTCCCTGGTTCCCCCTCCTCTCCCTTTCCCTCTTTTGGTATCGAAACAAGGCCTTAGAAGAAGTGCCGATATTTCGGCATCATCATCCAATATTTCAAAATATCCCGCTTGTACTGGTGTCTCCTCACTGTAACGTGTTTAACTGCTATGTTGTGAGACAGAAATATCGACATTTTGATTGTTTGTCCTTATTTAGAACCGAGCTGATGCTCAGAGAGCACTGAACAAGAACGGGATGCAGATTAATGGAATTCTTATAGTAGGAGTGAAGTCTGTAGACCCAATGCAACGCCGGGATTTAGATGAAAGGGCCAACCGCCAAGGATTTACGCCTCTACCTCCTCCATCTGCTCCGAATGCTGAACAAAATGGGTCTAGAACTGTGGGCCGTGGTTTTCTTCAAAATGGTACCGCGACAGCACGACAGTCTAACGCTATTGCTTCCCCTGAGAAATCTGTTGTATCCAAGATCGTCGATTTGATGTTTGGTGTCTAGAGTTCTTATATCACTGGTTTTCAGCAGAGTTTGGGTGTATTATCGTGTATTCTATATATCTTGGGAAGCTGATAAAAAGAGTGATTAATGGACGGGAACCACCAAAGGGTGGATTTTGTATCTTGAATCTTTCATCAGTTTCGTCTTTGGTGAGGGAATTGTGGCCAAATTACGCGAGTTAGATCTATACCAATCCTTTGTAATCGGGAAGATATTGTCGTCGGAGGAGCTGTTGGTGTCTCCAATTTGTGTTTTAGCAGAACGTATACTTGAAGCTGTGTAGTACTTTACACATCCTGATGTCACATGTTCTCACTTTTCAGCCAAGTGAAATGTTGTGACTTGTGAGCCCAAGTTTTGCGTGTTTGCTCTGAAAATGAAATGAAAGGGTTATTGTTGTCCGTTTGATTATTTCGTTTTGGTGTACTAGTAATTGTTTATCTTTTCATATAGTACGAATTACGGGTTATTGATCACGATAAGAATTATGGTTTACTTACATTTTAATATGGAGTACGATAAGAATAACAAATTGACTGTTTATCTCTTCTTGGTTTTCATGTCAAAAACAAATGTAAACTTATGACGGAACGTGCTAACTAGTTAACAAAACTTCCAAACTTAGTCCATGAAATAATTCACAAGTGACATATTCATCATCTCAGTAGATAATTCACATTTGTTTTATAGATAAAATTTAAGATCGTGAGAGAAGAATTAGTGTTTGTTTATTAAAAAGAAAAAAAGTAGAGGATAAAACTTACCAAAAAAAAAAGAAAGTGCGAACTATTGACTGATACACCCAAAAAAAGAAAATGTAAACTATTGACTGCGACAGAAGGAGTATCACTCTAGAGCATACAAATTCTTGTAAGCTATGAAGAACTTGACCAACTTGGGATGAGAAGGAGAAGTCTCCTTGACCACTGAGAGTTGACCAAGAGAATCCAATCTTGACCATATCAGTGGATATTTTAGAGGGTCAACTATTTTTCTCAAATGAAAGGCTTCTTCAATTCCTTTTAATTCAGTGGATAAAGCACACAATATTATGTCAAGCATTCCCATTTCTTCATCCTTTGAAGGTGGTGGTGAATTACTTGAGAATATCACCTTCATGTTGTCTTCTAATGTGCCCAAGTTCCTTTGTAACTCTATTATGGCTTTCTTTTCTTCAATCCCTTGACTAACAATCACCTTGATATAAGCATCATAGATCTACATCCAAAGCATACAAATTGCATGTATTATGATAACAAAGATACAGTTAAATACAGACCGATCAGGTCATGATCAAGCCAAACTTTTGGAAAAAAAAAATGTACTCCCTCTACTTCTTTTATATCGTCCACGTTAATTAGGTTTTGGGGAGATATTTAAGAAGGGTGGTATACGTGGATGAAAATGAAACTGGGACCATAAATAATAAAGAACCACAAAAGATGTACTAAAAAGAAAAGTGGAAGATAGTAGAGAAATTACCAAAATAAGAAATGAGAAGATTATAGAGAAATGGAGGGAGTACACGCTAACAGTTTGTAAAAATAATGTAACAACGAGTAAACATATCTTACAAAAAGGGTAGTACTATGTCGCAGATGCGAATCAAACCTCTAACCTTTCAGTCGGAGTAAGGAAACTCTTACCACTTGAACTTACCCATTCATCTCTATACGTAATACACTAATACATCAACAAACTTTGAACCTAGTAATTATTTTTACGTACGTAAGAAGTATGAAGTTTTGAGAGGAAATCGAAGTAGTTCGTACCTGTTTTTGGATAAAAGAAGTCCAAAACCTAATTGTGGATCTACGATAAGGACACTTAGGCATAAAATGTGGAGAAGAGTTCCAAGTATCTTCAATATATTCAAGAATGATCAATGACTCACAAATGGGCAGACCATGATGAACAAGAACAGGCACTTTCTTGTAAACAGGATTGTGTTGAAGCAATAAACAACTCTTCTTCCTCAAACTCTCTTCCTTGTAATCGTAGGGTATGCCCTTAAGTTTTAAGGCAATCTTCACCATTCTAACGAATGGGCTCGCCCATAACCCTAGTAATTCCACTTCATTCTTCTCTTCCTCCTCCATTTTTTTAGGTTATTACCCTCCAATATAATTTAGTGACAATTATTATAATGTGGGTTACTCTAATACTAGCTACCTAACTTAAATTAAAATGATGGATAGAATGAAGGGTAGGGCAGTCTAAATCCCACGTGAATTATGCATGTATGTCAAGCAACAATATTACTCCTCCCGTTCAAGTCCAAGCTTCCCTTTTCTCTTTTCGACACTATTCATAATCAACGAGAACTTTTGATATTCACGACAATTTATTACTCTCTTCGGTCATTATTTATCGCCCCGCTCACTTTTGCACGTAAAATAAAGAATGAATATAAAATGGTAAAGAAATGATGGTGGGGTAATGAAAAATGACTATAAAATGGTAAAGAAATGAATGGTGGACCTCAAAGTGTAAAATTTAATGCCATTTGTTGTAAATAAAGGATAGAAAGAAGGATAATATGGTAAAAGAGTATGATCTAAAAGGAAAGTAAAGAGGTGGGGCAAAAAATAAAAACCTGACAAATAAGGAAAGTAGGGCGAAAAATAGTGACCGGAGGAAGTAGATAAAATATATTCATGTGAGATACTGAGATCTTGTTTGATTTGTTTTTTAAAATACATTATTAATATCCAATTTCCATAATTTGTACTAATATGTTACGAAAGATATTAACGATAAAAAATACGCGTTGACAAACGTGAAAAAGCAAAAGGAAAACTTGAACTTGAACGGAGTAGGAGTATTGTGATATGATTTGACATTTATGGGGGTGGGCTCACATATGACATATTGGCCAAATTCTTGCTGTACTGTAGAGCAGGCATTTCGGGCCGGGCCGCCGCCGCCGGCCCGAGCCGGCACGAGATTTGGCACGACCGGCCCGGCACGAGGGCAAATTCGGGCCTGGCACGGGCACGGCCCGTCGGGCCTCGGGTCGGGCCTCGGCGAGGAAAAGGCTGAAAAGCCCGTGCCAGGCACGGGCACGACGGGCCCGATCCGGCACGGCCCGCTGACAGCCCGCTGACAGGCACGCGGGCTGGCCCGACCAGGCACGACCGACCCGGGCACGGTGGGCCCGAGGCCCGGCCCGGCCCGGCCCGGCCTCAACGGCTCTCTGCTCTGCTGGCCTGCTGCTCTGCCTCTTCCCTTTTCCAAATTCCAACGGCTCCTTCCTCCAACACTCTCCAACGGCTCCTTCAATCCTTCCCATTCCTCTATATTTTTTTTTTTTCATTTCTTTTCCTATAAATTACCCACTTTCATCCATCTTCATTTCACAAATCATTCTATTCTTCTTCTAATCTTATAATCATTCTTATCAATTTTTTGAAAATTTCAATACTCTATAAGTATACATTTCTAAATTCTAATCGTCTAATCTTATAAAATTATTACTAATATATATAAAAATTATTAATTATAAAAATTATTACTAATCTTATAAATAATATTATAATCTTAATATAACAAGTATTATATATTAATCTTGAAATTTGAAGAAATATGAAATAGATTGAGGCACGACCCGAAACCCGAAAACCGACACGAAAACCGAAACACGGGCACGAGCACGAAACTAGCACGACGGGCCGGGTACGACCGGGCACGAGACCCGGCCCGAGCACGGCACGACCGGGCCCGGGCCTCGGGCCGTGCCTCGGCGGCATGGTCGGCTAGAGCTCCGTGCCGGGCACGGCACGAGCCCGGGTCTAGGCACGACCGGGCCGGCCCACCCAGGCACGAAGCCCGGCCCGGCCCGACTAACTGCCAGCTCTACTGTACTGGCTACTCAGTGATGAATGACGGATCATATCATATGCCCGTAACACAATTAACAAAATACCGTACCAAATTTGGTTGAACGATAAATTGTTACTCCCGCCTACTCCCTTTGTTCAAGTCGAACGTATGCATATGCTTTATGTACACGTTTTAAGAAAGTGTTTGTTTATTACGGAAGTAGTAAAGACACAAATAAGTATTTGTTTAATATTAAATGTATGGTAGATAGTGATATTTATGTAAATATGTAATGTTTAAAACATTTGTTTAATATTAAAATAATGACTAAAATTGAAATAAGTAGATTGGACTTAAACGTCCAGAAAAAAAAGAGTAGGTTCAACTTGAACATAGAGTATTTTTTTTGGTTTAGTTTGATCTTCTTTCTTATTTTTATTTAATTAATATAATATTTTATTTTATTACTTTTTCAATCTACCTTATCTATTTTATTACTCTTTATTTTTTCACTCAAAAAAGAAATGAAAAAAAGATATCAACTCGAATGGAGTATAATTTTAACAAAATAATGCCTTGGTATAAATTATTTGTTCACTTTTAATTGTAATCCAACTTGCTGGTAAAATTAATAAATCTCAAATACAAATCATACAATAAGACCGTTTATTTTACCAGACGACCGTCCTGCACTGTACTATAAATTACTACTCGTAATTCAAAGAAAAGAAAGATATTGAGCATTTTTTGTGAGAGTAGACTTAAGGAAACAAATAGCGAAGACAACGTCGATTGGTGGTCATGATGTATGTTACATAAGTAATCCCCAATAACGCCACGGCAACTATGGCGCATGCTTTAAATGCTGGATATATGTTTGGCCTTTCAATGTCCGGTTCAACATCAACGTTCACGTTCGAGTCGACATCACACGTCCCTGGACCCCCAATCGTCTTGTCTCGGATCGTTTCCAAGTCACCGTTGTCAATTAACTTTGCGATTCCCTTAGACACTTCTCGTACCAACTTTGATCCTATCGGAAACGCCTGCAACAAATAAAGATGCAAAAGTTACGCGTTTTGACATGTTTGACTAACAAATATATACCGTTTGATACAAACAGCTACTGTCTTAGCCCAGTGGTTAAGACTAGGTGTTCTGTGACAGTAAGTCTCCTGTTTACGAAACAGAGAGGGGGAGGAGATCGTACAAAGCCATATCCGGAAGAATGAAGGTTTGGAACAGGAAGCAGGGTGAAGTTGCTGCAATGTTGAGATCGGAAAACAGAAAGAGGCAATGTTTCATCAATGGCTACCGTCACCCCGCCTTCTGCACTACCTTTACTTAGCATATCCAACAATTCTAACTCCGAATCGTAGGGATACAGTTGGTTAGCTGATATTCCATATTCGATAAGCCGATCATACACAAATGCACCCCTCGAAAACCCGACCTTTTCACCCGTGCGCATGATTTGGTTCAGACTCTTGTTTGGTGTACTCGATTTTGGTATCGACAGTAACCAGGCCAATCTCGTTGCATAGTAAGTGATCAAGAAAAGTATGATCACCAACCATAGTAGGATTATCAGTCTCGTACCCTTTACGGCCCCTAACATCTCCCCTGCATCGTTGAGGAAATTCTCATGTGAAACGGGATTTAAATTCAAGACGAACGAAGACATATTTTGTCCTAGATGATTTAACGGCGTGTGGCGTGTTAATAACAGAAAAATGATCATACCACCAGTTGTATGTATAATTGCTTGAGCTCTCGTAGAAAGTTATTGAGCGCGTATGAATTATTCAGCCAGATAAACTTTTTGCTGTAACTCAACAATTTTTTGTTAACAGAGCTCAACAACTTTTTCACAAAGCTGATATTGTATTACGTACAATTAGTTGTATAATCCATTAACTGCTAATAACTGCTAGTCGATTAGGTACTTACTCCTCCAATCTTCATGTCTACTTTCTTGATTTGAATTATCTGCAATGGACATACATCTCGGTTAATTATCTGTTTAATTTGCACGGGGTACACGCTAGTATCTAATAAATACTCCGTATAATCTAAACAAAGACGATATAGCAAGAGACGTTCGTACCCTTTGTTCGTCCAAATAAATAGGTTGCAATGTCAGAACCAACGAAGACTAGGATGCTAAGGAAGAAGACAACGATTGTACCAATTAACATATGATTTGTCAATGAATTAAGAGAAGTGGCAGTTTCGTTGTTTGTTCGTTGCGATATAGGAATCAACATTGATATTCCTATATCTGTGTAAGCCATTGTAAAATCGACCCATTGCGTCCTCGTAAATCTTATGGTTATGTCACCTGCCGCACCATCAAACCACTGCGTACGTGCACTCATACAAACAATCGTTAACTATATAAATTGGTTATGATCCTGTTTGACAAACGACAGTATACGTAGCAGATTTGTAATATACTGTAGCTGATAGCATTAACTGAATACGGTTAACAAATTGTAATAAAGTGTTTGACTATCAAATTACATTAGCAGAATTAAGAAACAACGATTGGTGAATTAATTAGCAAATTATGTGTAAATTGAATATGTTATTTCAATATATATATATGCTATTATTAGCGACATATTCAAAAACAGTAGATTTCGACCAATATGCTATTGAAATACGTTGCATAAAAAACTCATAATAAATTGGTAGATGGACAGTGAATCTATATCTACTACTCCCTCCATCCAACTTTAAACTTCATGGGGGGAGTGGCACAAAAATCAAGGATGGGGTGGATTATGTGGTGGAACATAAGAGTTGAGAAAAAATGTGGTGTCAGAAATGATATGGACCACAAAAATCAACCAAAAGAGGAAATATTGTAAGTAGGAAGTTTAAAGATGGACAACCCTTTAAGGAAAGTACGAAGATTAAAATTGGATGGAGGTAGTATCTATTTAGGCTGGAATTTGCTATTTTCCCCCTCAAATATAAACGTTACAAAATGATTTTCAGCTTGTAATTTATGTACTACGTAATTATTAGACCGTCTTATATGAGAAAGGTTGATACTCGCGCACCTTATTATAGACAGCTTGCACCATATCGTCGTAGGACCCGTTCATGGTACCGTCAGGCCTTTCAAAGGGAACGAACTCAAATGAAATAGACTTGTCAACTATCGTGCTCACAGCCTGGTTAAACACCTCAATCGCGAATCCACTGAAATTTAACTCTCCTGTAACTGGATCGCGAATAATCTTGACAAATTGAGTGAATCCGCTCTTTGGTGGGACTGCGATCCTTAGCGTTGTTTGGTTTCCCGACTGTGCCATCACCGCGATCAGACCATAAGTCGACAGTGTCGCAAGCAACAAGGCGATGAGATAAGAGCCCGACGAGCCTCCCCTTTTCATGTTTTGACTTGGTTGTTTAATTTTCGAGTTTGTCGAAGATCATGTAAAATAGAAGAACGTTAGTTTTATAGGGAGTAAGCCGGCCCCTGAGAATGTTGAACAATGTTTTTTAAATGAGATGATATAACATGATGACATCTCCAATGACTTTTGTAATTTGACATAAATTTTATAATAAATTTGCTGAGAATTCCTTTGACAGTTCCAACTTAATTACAGAATGAGGTCCGCAGGATATGTGCCTTACGCTGTTAACAAAGTTCCTGTCTTTGCTGGCAAAAAAAAAAGAGGTCTGCAGGATATTTTATTTTTTTTCAACGCGATTAAAAGTGTTAAAGTCGATAGATGAAGTAGTAGTGGCTTCACTTCTTATATATACAACGGTTTAAGGAAACAAAAATCGAAGACAACGTCGATTAGTTGTCATAATGTATGTTACATATGAGATCGCGAACAGAGTCACAGAAACTATGGCGCAAGCTTTGAATAGTCGAAAGATGTTTGTAGTTGCGGTGATGTAAGGAGCAACGTTATCAATGCCTGGATCGACGTCACATGTTCCTATACCACCGATTGTCCTGGCTTGAATCCTTCCCAATTGACCGTTGTCGATTATTTTTATAATCCCCTTTGAAACTTCCTGTACCAACTTCGATCCTATAGGAAAAGCCTGCGAGCCACCAGGGCAATAATTATGACGCTGATGAGATTCGAACACAGATCATGAAACAGACTGACTTAGTTGACATCTGCATTTTTTTTGTTTTCGAGAGTTAAAAAGGGAGAAGAGATCATACAAAGCCATATCCAGAGGAATGAAGGTTAGGAACAGGAACAAGAGTGAAGTTGTTGCAATGCTGAGCCAGAAAAACAGAAAGCGGCGGGGTTTCATCAATGGCTACGGTTACACCGCCTTCTGCACTTCCTTTACTTAGCATATCTAACAATTCTAACTCCGAATCGTAGGGATACATTTGTTTATCTGACACTCCATACTCGATAAGCCGATCATACACAAATGCACCTCTTGAGTATCCGACTTTTTCACCCGTGCGTATGATTTGGTTCAGACTTTTGGTTGGTGCACTCGACGCTTGGCTCGTGAGTAACCATGCCAGGCTTGTGGCATAGTATGTGACCAAGTAGAGTAAGATCACTAGCCATAGTAGGATCATCAGTCTTGTACCCTTTACCGTTCCTAACATCTCCCCTGCATTATTAAGATTTAGATGTGTCACAAATTCTTGCTTAAGACGGTTTTACACAGCAACACATAACATAAGATCATACGGAGTGTCATTCATCGCTTCACGACTGTAAACTGGTAGGTATGATGAAGGAATTTGTGGATTAGGCACTTACTCCTCCAATCTGCTTCTCTTCGTTCTTTGAGTTGAATTACTGCATCTGAAATTTCGTTATTGAGATGAATTTAATAGGATATAAATTTAATAGATGAGACTCAACCATCAGCTTAAGCCCTCGATATCTCTGAATGGTTGAAAATCTTGTGTTTCGCAAACTTTTTTTATTACAGGTGATGTTTCGCAGATTTTTTTTTTTTTTTTATTAAAGGTTATGTTTGACAAAAATGAAAATAAAAAATTATACGGAGTAATTATCGAAATTCTTACTCTGGCCTGCACTTTCTTCTTGTCTTCCATTATCTGAAATTTCTATACACACGAAGGCGTTAGTAGTGTAAACAAACTCGAATAAAACTGTTTTACATGTAAGATGATCTCATATGTGAATGAAACCGTCTTGATTAATAAGGCTTACTCTTTGTTCGTCCAAACACAAGGCTTGCAACGTCGGAACCCAAAAAGACAAGGATGCTGAGGAAGAAGAAAACGAATGTACCAATCAACATCTGTTGTGTCAATGAAGTAAGCGAAATAGCTGCAGTTTTGTTGCTTGTTTGTTGTGATACAGGAATCAACATTGAGATTCCTACATCAGTGTAAGGTATCGTAAAATCAACCCAAGAAGTCCTCGAAAACCTTATAGTTATGTCTCCCACCGCACCATCATACATCTGTTCAATGTAAAATGTAAACCTTAAAGTTTTGGCTGAGAGGGTTTATCTAACGTTAAATGAGAGCCAGCGTAACTGAAGGTCAGGCCTGGCAGCCCCTGATATTCATCTAACAATAATTTTCCTACTGACTTTAGATTATTGAGTGTCAAGAGTGTATATATACCTTATTATAGACAGCTTCGACCATGTCGTCGTAGGATCCGTTCATGGTACCGTCAGGCCTTTGAAAGGGAACAAACTCAAATGATATAGAGTTGTCGACGGTTGAGCTCATAGCCTTGTTAAACACTTCGATTGCAAACCCGCTGAAATTGAGTTGTTCTGTCACTGGATCGCGGATAATCTTAACGAATTGAGTGAACCCACTCTTTGGTGGAACTGCAATCCTTAGCGTCGTCTGGTTTCCCGACTGTGCCCATACTGTGATCACATCATTTGTCAACAATGTGGCTAGGAAGACGACAATGAGGTAAAGGACCGTGGAAGAGCGAGATGAGCCTTCCATTATATTGCTTGCTAACTTCTGATTTTCAAGTTAAGCACTGAGAGTTTATTTGCACTTGTAAAAATGTATAGTCCAAGAATCGTAGATGTCAGGCTCAAATGCCCCTCGTATATATTGTAATGCGAGTAAGTGCGCTCTTCGATGAACCAAAAGAAAATATAATAATACTCCCTCCGTCCATTATTTATCGCCCCACTCCATGTGAGGAATATTTTAATGGAGTGGGGCGATAAATAGGGGACGGAGGGAGTAATGTTTAGTCCAAGATGCATGCAATCATGCAAGCTAAGGACTTTAGATGGAGTTTATCTATTATTCACTACTGGCTGATGATTCGAATCCAGTCAATATCCGATCAAGCTTGAAGCGTTGACCTCGATTAAAGTAATCCCAAGTCCATGGAGGAGATGGAGAATGTTGAAGAACTTGGTGTGATGCTATTTCATGCTTGATTGAGAAGTAAAATCATGAAGGAATCTCCAAGACGTTGACATTGGCATTGACATAGATTAAATATACAAGCAACTTGGTGACCGGTAGCACACCACAATGACCTTGACTGTTATTAAGAAGCTAAGGTCAATGTGAGAGTATATATTAATTAATTAATGATGATCGGTGTTGCCTAGTGGTTAAAACTTGTGGTCAATTACTATAAAGTAATTAAATTGAGTAAACTTAATTAAGCATTCAATTAATCAATCGAAGTTATTTTTCGGATCTTAGATCAACCTTAGAATATATTCTAACGGACTCTCGCAACTTATTACTTATCAGATTATGCTACCCATATTTATTTGTAAGTTTATTATCCTATCCATTAGATTCGAGTTCCTAAACATTCAATTAGTTCAACATCTCAAACTAGCAAAACAACGAGACAAGACAAGTAGTATTATACGTAAGACAATAATATATAAATGATTAATCAAATACGTAATTAAACTAACATTCCCAATTCAATGGTATGAAATGCGAGGTATATATATACTATATAACTATATACTCCGTATATGAGTAGCATTTATTGATAACAATGGTGATTATTACTAATACAAGTGTAGACATAAATTACATAATAAATTGTTGAAATAGCGAAATTGAATCTCTTTGGAACGTAAGATATACCAGCATCCATCATTCTTCCTTTCGCGGCATTTATTTAGTAAATAAGCCCTTGAATGTAACTTCTTAGTTTACCCTGAAACAATAGACATCATTGGAAATTAATTAGGACAAGACAATTAGATTAATATTTATGGTTTTTCTAACGTGTGCCAACTGGACAAATAAATTGAGCGAAAAGGTTAATTAACGAAAGGGTAAGGTAGCATACTTGGAGCAATCAGTGTTAGGGCTAATAGCATAAGAAATGGAGACGCCGCAATCGCCAGGAAGTTGAGCCGCCCTTTGAGTATTGAGACCCGTCATGGACGTAGCTGCGGATTTCAGACACCCACATGCGGTTTTCTTGTCCTCCGTGGTCGTGGCTAACTTCTTAAGCGTGGTTACCCCGGCACAACACGCGACTGACGGGCTTGTCACGGTGCCTTTCAAGAATGTGAGACATTGGGCGATGTTTTTGGTGACCGTGCCACAGCTTAGGGCCGCCTCCGCCTTTGGAGCTACTAGCACCATGAACACTAAAAAAATTGCACAAAGAGCTAAGCGACGAGCCATTATATTGCCTGGATTGGATTTGTCGAATTAAGGACGTAAATGTTACTATAATTAATTATGTACGATATGTCGAAAGTTGGTTGGATCTACTTATAGAGGCGATTTGTACGTAGAGATATGGAGGTGTAGTATGGAAGTGGAAATAGTAGGTAGTTTCTTGTGCTGTGTAACAATGCTTAGATTTAGGTAAACAAATAAACAAAGTTTGTGTTATGTTATGTTGTATGGTCGGATGTTGGGTTAAGATTGCTGTCCAAGGTTTCGTGATACTTGGTGCCTCATCTAATGGCTCAATTACGGGCTGATTTTGTTTGGTAGGTAGCATATCCTTGTTACTTGATTGCCCAAATCATGAAAATGGAAAATGCCCGAATATATGCATGTTCCATGTCGAATAGATTCCGATAATGGTGGAGTGTTTGATTAATTTGTTTATGTTTACTGAAGTTTTTTTTTTTTTTTTAAAGTGAGGTTCTTTTGAAACACGAAAAAATGATAAAATGTATACAATGTAATAAAATCCATGTAATATCAATTCAGAAAAATAATAATTAATTCATATTACTTGATTTCCTCTAAAAAAACCCTAATTTTTTTTTACCCAAGACAAGTTAGTTTCCTAATTAAAAAAGTTAATAAATAAAATAAATAAAAACTTAGTTTACCTTATTTGATGATCCCCTCTAAAAAACCCTAAATTATTTTACCCAAGACAATTTAGTTTCCTAATTCAAATTTCAAATTTCAAATTGTTAATAAATAAAAACTCCGTTTACCTTATTTGATGATCCCCTCTCAAAAAACCCTAATTTTTTTTTTACCTTGTTAGATAATATAATTTCCTAATTCGTAAAAGTGGAGTTAAAAAATAACTTACTTTCCTAATTCCTAATAATAAACTCAACTTCTTTATATATAAATACAATAACACATTATTTTTTAATTACTAAACTTGTTAATTTTCACCCACATTGATTTTATTTGATGGAAGAAGTTTACGAACATGATAGACTTAGCAACCTACCCGACGTCTTAATCGACTACATATTCTCCCTTTATGACGACCCGAACGACTTGACTTCGTTGTTAGCTAGGCTCAAAGTATCGAAAAGGCTACGTCGCCTAGCTTTGTCGCGTCCATATATAGCATTGGATGTCTATATCGACCATCCATCGACGTCGGTCCACAATTTCCATAAGTACTTGAGCAATAATGTATTTTGCTCAACTTTTCTAAGGAAGTTGGATATTTCTTGGCATAAGAGTGACCAAAGCACTTTGGACTGTGCCAAAAGCATACCTCAAGGCGCTAACCTAAAGTCCTTAGACACATTAGGGTTACATTATCACAATCTCGATCTTCGAGGATTCTCGAAGTTTGGGGCTTTGATTTCACAGAAACTTCCTTGGGTTAAGAACCTCCTTGTTTCGTTCGAGAATTGCTCGTTTAACGACCAGCGGCTGATCATGAAAACGGCCGATGACGACAATGCCATGTTATTATTATCGGATCTCGAGATCACGTGTGTCGACTGCTCGTCCGTCACTAAGAAACTAGTCCTAAAGGTCCACTCTCCGACCCTAAAGCGTCTCGTCCTGAGCGTGAAGAATAATAATATGAGGTTCGTACGGACGTCGATGGACCCGTTCGTCAAGGTTTCTATTTTGGGTAGGGAACTTCGAGAGCTGGTCGTTGACCAAGGTCAACTCGGGCACCATCGGTCTTATTATGATGATCTTTTCCCAGACTGCTGGTATTGTTGACTTATGACTTGAATATCTGTTTAATCCCCTTCTGCATGTGAACGTAGTGGCACATTGTTAGTGACTCTCGTTCTTATTTTTCTATTTTTCTCTTCCGTTATAAGAGGTATAAAATCAACGCGAACAAGCTTAGCTCGTTCTACTGGAGAGGCACCCCGGTCAAGTACCGGTGCAACAACGGGTCGTTTCCGTGGCTAGAACATGCGACAATTGAGATAAAAAGACATTATTGTGAGTATTGTGAGCCGAGGTGGGTTAGGAATTTCACCAAAGCGATACAAAAGAGTGTGCAACATGCTAAGTATTTCAATGTGCAACAACCCAAGAGTACTAAATTTTTTGGGTTGTACGCTAATCGGTCGTCAGCGGCCGTCTCATCTTGGTAAAAATTATAGTATATCGTATTCAGAAGCATGTTATTATATTATATTTATTTTCGTATGTAGTTTTAGTTCATAAGTAATATTTACGATGCAACGACTATTATCATCAATGTTGTTACTTATTACTAGTCAATATATATATATATATAAAGGAGGAAGTTTTCGAGCGATATGATTGGTCCGTTACATCAAAACTCAATTTAGGAAAGTATCATTAATGATAAAAAAAATCAAGTAGAGAATCTTTTAATTATTACAATCAATTTATTTAATCTATCATATTAATGTGATGTTTTATAAATTTTCATCTAAACATTTAACAAAAAGTTATCGTAAATAAAATTATAAAAATAAATTAATTAGATTCGTGGTAAAAAATGCTTTCAATAGAGTATAAATTTCATATTATTTGCTCGAAAAAATGATGAATTTATTACCTATAAAGATATTAAAGTTATCCCACATCGACAAATGATAATAAGGTGATGAAATTCTATATTATAAATAATAGTAATCATCCGACCTTAGATATCTATAATGATTCAATTTTTTTTGATATAGCCTTAAAGTAAGTCATATAGCCTTAAGTAATCAAATTATGTCAATTGTAATCATCCGACCTTAGTAAGTCATATAGCCTTAAGTAATTATCCACATCGAGAAATTATATTATGATTAGGTTATGGAATTCTATAATATAAATAAGAGTAATCATTGTTTTTTTGAATATCGACTAAAAAACTTCTCTTAAAAAAACTCTTAATAAGACTATATGACTTAAAATTGTACCACATCGAAACAATTAAAATAAGATGATGATTCTATACTATAAATAAGAGTAATCATGTGTTCTTTTGGGTCTTCAAAGGAGTTTTTAAGACAGTAAATTATCTCACATCAAAAAAATTATGATAATAGAATTGTATATTATAAATATGACTAATCATTCGTTCTTAAAATCAATAAAAAAAACTTTTGAGTCTTAGAAAATAATAAGACTACAAACTTAAGTGACATAATCGCACATCGAAAAATTATAACAATGTGATGAAATATATTATAAATAAGAAATAAGAGTAATTAATTCTACAATAAGCCGATGAAATGTTATTATACAAATAAAAGTAATCATTCCTCCAAATTATGACTAATCATTCGTTATTGACTAATCATTCATTATGAAATACCTTCCAAAACTCAATTAAGTCTTAAAAAACCTCTTAAGACTATGAACTCAAGTAAAATTATTACATAAGTTCTTAAAATCATATCTAAACTTAAGTCAAAACTATTCTATATATATCGAAAAAATATGAGGTGATGAAATTTGATATTATAAATAAGTTAAATCATTCGTTCTTAGATATAAAAAAAAAATTGAGTCTTACAAAAGCACTTAAGACTATAAATTAAATTAAGATTATCCCACATCGAAAAATTATAATAAGGTAATCGAATTTTATTATATAAATAAGAGTAATCGCTCATTCTTAAGTTAGATATAAAAATAAACTCTTTTATTATTATAATTATCCTAACGTTGTATCACATCAAAAAATTATGATGACGGGATGAATTCTATATTATAAATAATAATCATTTGTCCTTGGATATCAGCTAAAAAAATTTTGAGTCTTAAAAATGCTCTTAGTACCGTAAGCTGATGGTAAAGAGAAATCATTTGTGTTTAGATATTAACCAAAATTTGAATTCTAAAAAGAGTTTTTAAGACTATAAAAAATTATGATTAGAGATGAAATTCTATATCACAAATAAGAGACCTCATTTGTTTTTAGATATTAATCAAAAAGATTTGTCTTATAAAAGAAGTTATAAATTTAAGTAAAATTAATAAGGTGATAGAATTCTACTCTATAAATACGGCGTAAAAGCAATCATTCGTCTTTAGATATCAACGGGGAATCTTTTGAATCCTAAAAGAAATTTTTAAGACTATAAACTTAAATTATGATCTGATGAAATTATCATGAGCTGATGAAATTCTACATCATCAATAAGAGAAATTATTCGTTTTTAGATATTAATAAAAAATCTTTTGAATCTTATAATACTCCTCTTAATGCTATAAATTGAAGTAAAAATTATCCCACATCGAAATATTACAAAAAAGTGATAAAATTTTATTATATAAATAAAAGTTATCATCGTCTTTGGATATCAAACAGAAATCTTTTGAGTTCTAAAATGAGTTCTAAAAACTGTGACGATATCAAACAGAACTCCGTTTAGAATCTTTTGAGTCCTAAAAAGAGTTCTTAAAACTATAAATTTAAGTGAAATATAAAAATTATGATGAGATATTATAAATAAGAGAAATCATTCGTTTTAGATAATCATTTGTCCAAAAGTATAATTCGTAATAAGGTGATCGAATTCTATTATATAAATATGTAATAAGGTGATCGAATTCTATTATATAAATACATAATAAGGTGTTCGAATTCTATTATATAAATAATAGTTATCGTTCGTCCTTAATAACTTAGATGAAAAACAAAATCTTTGGATCTTAAAAAAAAGTTTTAAGACCATAAACTTAATTAAGTAATATATCCCACAGTTTTGAGTCTTAATATAAACTCTTAAAAATATAAACTTGAGTAAAATTCTCACATCGAAAAATTATTACAAAGTCATGAATTTCATAAATACAAAACAAACATCTTTGGAGTTTTAGAAAAGCTCTTGGGACTATAATAAACTTAAGTAAAAATTTCTCTTTTGAGTCTTAAAAAGCTCTTAAGACTATAATTGTGTGTGAAATTCTACATCATCGATAAGAAAAATTATTCATTTTTAGATATTAATAAAAAGTCTTTTGAGTATTATAATAGCTCTTAAGGCTATAGATTGAATTAAAATTATCCACATCGAAAAATTGCATTAAGGTGATGAAATTCTACTCCCTCCGAGTTCCTAACATTGACACCTTTGGATTTTGGGTGTAAAATAAGAAGGGGCAAATGAGTGACTCAAAAAAGAAAGAGAAGAAAGAGAACTGTGTGGCTAAGTGTGAACCACACATTTATGGCCAAAAATTGAAAATGGATAAAAGATCAAACTCGACCCAAAAAGAAATACGTGTCAATGACAGAAACTCGGAGGGAGTATTATATAAATAAAAGTAATCATCGTCTTTAGATATCAATTAAAAATCTTTTGAGTAGAACTATCCTACATCGAAAAATTATGATGAGCTGACAAAATTTTATACTACGAAGTATATCATAAATAAGATAAATTATTCATTTTAGATATTAACCAGAAAAATCTTTTGAGTATTATAACAACTCTTAAGGCTATAAATTGAAGTAAAAATATTCCACATCAAGAAATTATAATAAGACGATAAAATTTTATTATATAAATAAAAGTCTGTCAACCAATAGTTTAACAAATTAAATTAATACAATCCTCTAACCTATGTCATTATCATTTTCACTGAAAATAGGCCCGTGCATCGCACGGGCTTTCCAACTAGTATGTTATGTTTTCGTGCATATATATGTGGTCTTGGAAAAGTATTTTGTGACCTACTTTCGTGTGTTGCGACCAGAATGACAAAATAGTAATCCAAAACTATTACTACTAATGATTACATATCGGACCTCTAATTATGCTCGATCAAGCACTTGCTAGCACCGTAATAATATGTTATCTACATACTTTAATTATTACGCTCACATAGATTAAATATACAAGCAAATTGGTGACTGGTAGCAATGAAGGCTTCTGCAACTCGGTTTTCTCATCCATTGATAATTCAATTAATCTCTTGTAGGACGGTCTCACGCAAAGTTAAGAAATATACTTATATAACCATTAAAAATAAAAGTAAAATACAAAAATAAAATAGTAACCACCCCTCATATGAGAGGTCTTACGATAACATTAACGTGAGACCGTCTCATATGAATTTTTGTGTTGATAATTTCTTCGCTCGTAAAAAGGGTTATAAAGACGATTGTACTTTCAACGTTAATTACGGGATTTGAATCATGTTAATAGGTCATAAGAATGAATTAGTTACAATTGTAAACATATTTTGTTGTCATAAAAGATATGGGAAATTTGTATATCTCATCTTATTCACACAATATTACGTAATATTGTGTTTTCTAAACCTACTAAGATAGATACCGTAATAATACCTCTATTAAAAACTTAGTTTACCTATTCGATCCCCCTAAAAAAACCCTAATAAACTCAACTTCTTTATATATAAATACTATTTTTTAATAACTAAACTAGCTAATTTTTCACCCACATTGATATTGAGTTTATTTGATGGAAGAAGTTTACGAACATGACAGACTTAGCAACCTACCCGACACCTTAATCGACTACATATTCTCCCTTTACGACAACCCGAACGACTTTACTTCATTGATAGCTATGCTCAAAGTGTCGAAAAAGCTACGTCGCTTAGCTTTGTCGCATCCATCGGTAGCGTTGGACGTGAATATCGACCATCCATCGACGTCGGTCCACAATTTCCACAAGTTCTTGAGCAATAATGTATTTTGCTCAACTTTTCTAAGGAAGTTGGATATTTCTTGGCATAAGAGTGACCGGAGTGCCTTGGACTGTGCCAAAAGTATACCTCAAGGCGTTAACCTAAAGTCCTTAGACACATTAGGGTTACATTATAACAATCTCGATCTTCGAGGATTCTCAAAATTCGGGACTTTGATTTCACAGAAACTTCCTTGGGTTAAGAACCTCGTTGTTTCGTTCGAGAATTGTGCGTTCAACGACAAGTTTATCATGGAAACGGCCGATGATGATGATGCCATGTTATTATTATCAGATCTCGAGATCACGTGTGTCGAGTGCTCGTCCGTCACAAAGATACTGGTCTTAAAGGTCCACTCCCCGACCCTAAAGCGTCTCGTCCTGACTCTAAGGGATAATAATAAGAGGTTCATACAAACGTCGTGGCGCTCGGTCGTGAAGGTTTCTATTTTGGGTAGGGAACTTGGAGAGCTGAAGATTGACCAATTCCACCCCTGCCACCGCCGTCGTGGGCCATATTATTATCGTGATAGGTTTGTCCCACATTGGTATAAAATCAACGCGAACAATCTTCGATTTTTCTACTGGAAAGGCACCCCGGTCAAGCACTGGCACACCAACGAGCCGTTTCCGTGGCTAGAACATGCGACAATTGTGATAACAAAATGTTATTGTTATTATTATTTTGAGTCGTGGCGGGTTGATAAATTCACCGAAGCGTTGCAAAAGAGTGTACAACATGCCAAGTATTTCAATGTGCAACAACCCAAGAGTATTAAACTTTGTGGGTTGCACGCTCATCGCTCCGCGCCCGTCTCGTCTTGGTAAATATTACAGTATATACATCGTATTGTTCGTAATCAGAAGCATGTTTATATTATATTTATTTTCGTATGTAGCTTTATATAGTTCGTAATATTTATGATGCAACCATTGTTATCAATGTTGTTACTTGTTACTACTCGTACTATGTTACGTTGTCACGCTTGTCGTGCATATATGCGTGACATATATGGTCTTGGAAAAGTATTTTGTGACCTAGTTTTGGATATTGCGACCCAAATGACCAATATGGTAATCCAAAAAACGATTAATGATTACATATCCGAGACCTCTGATTAGCACTTGCTAGTACCATAATAATTTAATATGTTATCTAGATTATTACGCGTTGACCATATAGCCGTATAAAAATCGGATCATTAGTCGTTAATTTCTAGTATGTTACTATCAATTTGTTTTGTACAAAATTTGTTAAGAATTTGTGAAATTAAGTACGTACAATTTTGAGACCAATCATGCGAAAAAGTATCCACTTTTTTTTTACCACCAATTGCAAGACTAATCTTTTTGTGAAGACGAAGACCCAATGACATGATTGTAGCCAAGTGATTTCGTTGTGGAAGTGCACAAACGCTTTTTTGGTGACGGTCCATGTGTTGAAAGTTTAATTTGCTTACGCCTAAAAACCAATTAGTTCCCCCATCTTATTCAACAGTTACTTTTTTTAGACGAAAAACGGAATTATATTAAATCGATTTTCGTCAATGTAAGAATTGCATCTAGAAAAGAAGAAACATACAATGATACAACCGAGCTGATTCCAAGTACCAACATGGGTTGGAAGAGAAGAGCGAGGTCGTAATCAATAACAGGCATTTCTAGAGTTGGATGCCTTTGCTTAAGGTTGTAGTATACAGTCGAAACCGCAGCTCCCATAATCATACCTAAACAAACAAATAACAATCCAAACTTCACAACTCACCTATCAAAGGATTGTACTATAAACCCTGAATTTGAAAATGACTAAGTGCATTATAGACTCTCAATTATTTCCAACAAATAACATCTAAAGATCTATATGAAGGTTCAAAGCTTAATTGCTCGCGCTCAATTCCCTTCACGTGTCAAGATATCGACAATAGTACAAAAACTTCGACACCTCATTTCAGGCCAAAATACAAAAAAAAAAATCCAAAGAAAGGTAGCCGTATATGTGGGGGATTTTGATTTGGTACTAATGGCTTCGAACCCTGCTCATGAGAGCCATAACTTTACCGACTAAACTAAGTTAGTTAACATCTGCTTGACCAAACACCTTCTCTCATCATTGAATGTGAAAACCTCTTACAAAAGACGGGTTTCTCAAAAATGTTAACGAGAGACTCTCATATGTTTGAGATAGTTTTTAATTACATTTTTCTTTTTAATGTTATGTCTCGAACTAAATTAAATTACGCCTGGTCAGAGAATAAAAGGGGAAACAACACAGGAGTTGTGCAGCATAACATTTTGTTGCAGGAAAAAGGGATGATTGACTTTTTTGGGGATCAACAAATTCAGTACGGAGTACTACTTAGATCCTTTCCAATTTGAGTTAAAGATGAAAGACTTACACTTTGAAATAGCAGTTGAAGATTTGGAATCAAATCCAATAATAAGGGTAAGCATAGGCACAAAGATACCACCCCCACCTACACCTCCAACACTCCCAAATGCAGCTCCAAAGAATCCAATCAATGAACCCACTATTATCTCCCATCCCAATTTCATCTCCTGTCAATTCACATCACAATTTTCACAACAATCAAATCAACACGACATGAATGTAAATGTATAGAATCAAATGGAACGGAAAAAGACGGGTTTTTGATAAAGTAGTACTGACCGGCCAAACATGTTCGTAGCCACTGTTGCCTTGCCATAAAAAGTTGACAACTTTGGTAAGAAGGCTGACTTCAACTTGTTCAATTTCGATCTCAGTTGCTGCTATTTCTTTCAATGTTTCCTCATTTGCTGAAGCAAAAAGTAGAAAAGTAGCAGCAAATACAGCACTAAACACACCCAATTTCATCAACCACCCCATCTTTAAAAATCCCAACTTTATTTTACTTTTACTTTTTTGCGAAAATCAAGAATCAAGCCACAAAATAAATACAATAATGATAAAATGGGTATACAATCCAAAAAGATATGATTAATGATAGTAGTATGTTTTTCCCAGAAATTGGAAAGGAGGGAAAATTGGAAGACACGTTTATGAAGCTGGAATTTGGAAGTTAATGGTGGATTATGCCACGAACTCCAAATTGCAGGAGTTTTGGTTTATAATAGTATGTAGGGAGAGAGGGAGGGGATGATTTCTCCCTGCTTTTGTTTCTCTCTCAAAAGTGTTGGAAGAGAAGAGAAGAGCTTTTGTGTGTGGTGTGCTTCACCCTGTATCTGGGTCTTTATATGTAAAGATTTTTGGGTTTAATTTTTGCTGGGACATGAGGATATAATAATTGGGTACCCATAATGTAATTAGTTGCCCGCTGTGTTTTAGGGTTCTTTTCGTTTCAATAAAATATTACTCATAAATATTAAAAAAAAAAATGCCAAAAAATGGGAGTAATTTCTTTTTCATCCGATTATCTCGTATTGTTATACTGATCAAATAATGAAGCACGAGTTTTTATTTAGGTCCTATTCTTTCCGAGTGAAACATGTTGAACTGAATTCAAATGAGAGGTACTTAATCTAACTTAACTTAATTTAACGGGATTGAATTAAATTGAAATGAACTAAGTGACTTGAATTGACTAAGATTAATTAAAATTAATGAGGATTTAATTTAAATATACTAAATAATGATGAACGTTATTGATAATAGCTGAAAATAAGCTGAAACAAAAGGGTCAAATCTCATAGAGATAAGTTACTCCGTATTGTCAGTTCAAAAAAAGTTACTCCGTATTGTTTTTTAGGCAATAATAATGTGTTTGTCTTTTACTCCAGTATTTATGTACGGAATATAATAATACTTCATATGTTGTCAAAACGATTTATTAATATCGTTAACAAAAAATATTTCATTCATATATATGAAGTGGTTAATTTTGGTTGAGATGTACGAAATATTTAACATAAAATGATCTCTCAAAAATGTATCCATAAAAAAAATTGAGAAGGAAAAAACAAAGACCACTGGGACTCCAGCAGTGTATGGCTGATAAGCCAACTCAGCCAACTGTCCTCGGATCCCTTCTGATTACTGCCACCAAAACTCTAATTTCATAAATTACTCTGTATACTCGATTAATTAAGGATGTTGGTATTCGCAAAATACAATTTTTGCTGAAGATACTAGTGTACTACTCTTGCAATTTCACAAATAACTCTATGAACGATTAATTAGCACCGTACTCTTCTTCTTCTTAAAAAAAATTAGTACCGTACTCTGTGGCGGATCTATATTTATTAGTTTTAAGGAGTTTTGAGATCCATGCAAGAGTATATATAAACATTTTTGGACTGGTTTCATATACGGAGTAACATTGTATCAGAGTCATCGCAACCCAAAATTGCGGGTTCTAAGTTGCATCCATATATATACTTCAAGTCCAATAGACATTCGTGTTAGGTGTCTCTAATCATTGACTTTTTTTGTGTGTTTGGTTCAATTTTTATGATACAAGTAAAAAAATTAAATTTATAATTTTTAAATATATAAATAACTTCTAAATTTTATCCCAAACTTGTAAAAATAAATTTTGAGTCTCACTGACAGTACTGTGAATTGTCATTGAATCAATTAATTTTTTTTTTGAACAATTAATTGGTTAAATAGGAGTATTTATTTACCATTATTAGTAAATCAAGTACCGAGTGTTTACCATATTTAAGTAGTAAGTACAATTATACAAGAATTTTCGCATATAAATGCGTATTATTTTAATTTAAATTTAAATTGTACGAGTATACTTCTATTTTTGTCACGAAAAATAAGTGAGTTTAGTTAACAAATTTGAAACTTAAAAAGTACTCATGCAACATGACTAAATGGAAAGCACTCATGCAGCGGCTACGACAACGGGCTACTTGTCTGTCTAGTGAGGAGATAATATTTTCTTTTTGGTCCAGGGAGGTTGCGATTGGCCGTGCATTAAATTGTTTAATAAGATGTCTCAAATTATAAAAACGGATAGTATCGTTTAACAACATGTTCAAACCGCTCTAAAAATAGGGGCCCACACAATAAAGGGTCCAATATACTCCGTATATGTTTAGCATGGACACAAGGAATATACAATCCAAAAATGTGGAATATGTTATTACAAATTTTTATTTATGATTTATAGTCCCCTAATTAATATAGTATATTTTATATTCAATTTATAATGTTTACAATTTTACGATCGAGTATTTGAAGTCGTTGAGACCTCATTTTGATTTATATAATATGACATCGTAAATTGATTTGACGGACCTGAAAATGGATTTATTATTTAAAAATTCAAAATAATTGTTTAATGAAGTAACTTTCATTTTAATTGAAAATTTCTATTCTTAAGTTAATATTTTTCTTAATTTGGGGTCGTTCTATGATATAAGACCGTCTCATATACAGAGTAATAATTAATCTTAAATAATTGTTATTAATGAATCAAATAGGCCAATTGGGTAGCATATATTATGAGTTAGGTCAGAATAGAGTTTGATTTAAGGCGTACAAGTAAATGTGGACATATTGACTTTAATTTCCTTGGATGCTCATTTATATATACATATAATTACGTGCTAGATTTGCTCTAATTTCGTTCTGACTAGTTGAGGAGTCAGTCATCAAAGAGTTTGTTCTCTAATTTACTTATTACTCTAATTGCTTGACATTATTCATCATAAAAACAAAATAAAATACTCGTAAATAATACTACCTAGATAAATAAATGATGGCTGATAATAGACGTGATGGTGATGAGAAGCAAAATGAGAGATCACAACTCACAAGAGATCAGAGTTGATAAGCTATCACCAAATTTCTGACTAGTTAGTAATCATGGTACTTAAGAGTTAAGATTATTCATTCGAGTGAGATTTGACTCGGTTTTCAATTGAGTAGGATAGCAAAATAGAAGGGAAACTGAGACGAGTTGGAAGGTGCATGCATGGGAAGGAGATCGGAGGGGATGAGATGAAGTTGTTCGGATTGGACATCATCATTTTCTTCCAAATATTTTTTGTAGAAGAGATTTTTTATTGGAAAGTATATTGTGTCAAAATCGATCTCTCCACACTCATTTCTTACTCAAACAAGGACGACGCACTACCTCATTTATCAGTTCGTACAATGTATATGGGAAATACGGCATGTTTGGGAACTCAGATTTGGATTTGAATTCCGGATTTGAAATATTTTGAGCGTTTGGAAACCTTGGGATTTGGATTTGAAATTTTCACCAAATCCAACTTAGTTCAAATTTGGTTTTCTCAAATTCCCAGTATATGGTAGTCATTTCAATTCCGTCACTTGTCGTTTCTTTGTTTTTTCGCGTAATCTTATCGTATTATTTGTTTTTCTTTATTTTATTTTTCCGTATTTGAACATTTACATATTTCTAATGAAAAAAAATTTTTAAAAAAAATTGGTGACCTTGACCCGACTCCACCCGCCCGAAATCAAAATCCAAATTATCCAAGGGTACCCAAACACCATTTTGGATTTGGATTTGGATTTGAATTTTAGAAATTCAAATCCAGGAATTAAATTCTTCATATTTAAATCAATTCCGAGTACCCAAACGCAACCTTAATGAAATCAATGAAACAATGTTTCTCAATATTTTCTTATGGAAAACAAATTATCACCATTAATTAAATTGTATGAAGTACTATACTAAACTTTATATAACGAAGTACAATATTGAAGCATTATATATTAGGACGTACGAGTATATATATGTACGTTACCCTATAAAAGTACTGCTCCCTAGTCCCTACTAACGTTCTAACAATGGAAACTCTGTACTCATGTTTAGTGGTTCATGTAATACGGTGGTTGCTATATGTTTAGTGCTATTTTTAGCACTAATTGTGAGTATATATCGTCGTATTTGTGGTGTTGAGAGTTAATTTTGGGGTGATATAGTGACATTTGAAGCATTTCCGATGATCTCACATGGTTTGATTATGTATGTGATTTTTGATGACATTTGGAGCTATTTTGAAGAGCCGAGAAATTCATGTATTATGCCCGGATTATAGTGGTGGTATACGTGTCAAATGCCGGGTTATATCGAGGATTGAATGAAGAAAAGAAGGGAATAAATCAAAGGAAAAGCAAAGAAGAGAGAATAAAGAATTTTGAAGTGCCGCTACTAGCGGATGACGAAGAGCAAAACTGCCGCTAGTAGAGGCTTCATCAGAATTCACGCAATTTGTGAAGCTTTCAGAGTGCCGCTAGTAGCGAAATGTGCCGCTACTAGCGAACAGCTACCCATGCAAGCAATGACTCTTAATCTTCCTCCTATTCTATCCTACATATATCACATTTGTTTTATTAGAAGACCGATATCATTTTCCTAGACTAGATACACAAAAACCTATGCAATTTTATTAGATTTATGCAATTCTAGTTTAATTATTTCAAGACCTTGAAGAAGACGTTCGTTCATCATTTTATCAATCGATCAAGACTAAGTTTTTCTAATTTTCTACTCTTTATTTTATTTGTTGATTATTATTTTTATCATGAATTGTGAGTAGTCTTTTTATCTAGGGCTCGGTGAGCCGATAATATGGGTTATTGATGCTTTGACGATCTGATTTTAATCGCGCTTTGTTGAATTATTGAATTGGGTTTGTTGCGGTCGTCTTAATAATTGATTGATTAGTTTGAATTGCTAGGTTTGAGTCTAGATTATCATTACAACGAGAGTTGAATGTTTTTCATATGAATCATGCCTAAAAGTTTGTATCTTTATCGATTAATTTCTACTCAATTTTAATTACGACGAGAGTCGGGTTTTAATTTAGAGAACCAAAATAAGATTTGAATTTTCACATGAGAATAGTGAATTGGAATAATTGGGACATGTTAGTATCGATTCCTAATGCGTCTAGTTTTGTTATTCGTGCCATGAGAATAGGATTTATAACATGCTAGATAGGCTTTTTATGTCTCGACGGAGAATTTAAAGTATTGTTTAAAATTGGAATGCTAGTCTCACCCAAGACGGTAATTTGACAAAGTTGTGTAACATTTTGATCGCATCGATAATCCATGTTAACGGTGAACCACTGCCCTAGGTCTTTTTAATTATTGATTTCATCTCGATTTATTACATCTAGTTTGTTAGACATTAGTTATATAATCACCTTTCTTATTTATTTGACGTAGATAACTCGAGTCAGAAATTAGCTAGTAATTAATCATTCACCTCCCTGAGATCGACCCGTATGCTACAATACCCGTACGCTTGCGGTACTACAAAAATAAAACGTAACACTATAAAAACGAATCCAAGGGAGCTTATTGATAATTCCGGCCTACCATGTCCATGTGTTTGAATATATTGAAAGGTTTATACCACAAATGATTTACTTGGCTACACAATGAGATAAGATAAGAGCCACGCCTTCTCACCCATAAACGACGAGAACCAAACTCAATCAATAACGCCTCTAGCTAGTCACTCTCCAACCACTTCATTTTTATCCCATTATTATTATTTGGTGTACGTACTACTACTTGATTCTTGATTCTCATCCAACCTTCGTAACAAAATACTAGTCAAACACGTGAAAAACAATTTGCTTCAATTACTTTTTTTTTTAGAAAAATGTTATCCTTAATGGCATATTTGGGAACTTGGATTTAAAATATTTTGAGCTTGAACCGACTCCATTTGCCCGAAATCCAAATCCAAATCCAAGGATACCCAATCACAATTTTGGATTTGAATTCTAGAAATTCAAATACAGAAATTGAATTCTTGATATTCAAATCAATTCCGAGTACCCAAACGCAACCTAATGTAATTTAATTTGTATGTTGATCCATTTCTAATGTGACTTGTATAGTTGTACACAGAGTATATTCAATTATCCCCAAAGATTCAAAAGGAACATGCCCTACATTGTGGATGAGAATCGTGCATTCAACTTCATGATTGGGTTAAAGACCGACCTCATACTATTTGAGTTAAAAAGTTGTTTTCATATAGCATTGGTCGTTCTATTTGAATTTGTATTTAACAATCTTAACGTCTCAGATTATATCATACTAGCTATGCAGTTTGCTGTAACTAGATTTGTAAAGGTTAACATTTATAAAGTACTTCTAACTGCTTATACTCAACGATATTCTTCCCATTAAACTCTTGATATTCACCACAATAATAAGTAAATACTCCGTAATATACTAAAGTAAACATTGATTTAAATCAAAGTAAATGCTTAATCATACACGGAGTACGATGTTTATAGCGAGGTATGCATACAAATTACGGAGTAACTTTTAAATTTTGGAGTACTTATTTACTCGTTATCTCAAATAACGTTATTCAATTAGTCTTTGTTTTTTTTTTTTTGAAACTATTAGTCTTTGTTTAATAGGGATATACTCCGTATAAGTCATTAGTATATGCAGCGTACCAAGCTAGGTGACGTGATCCAATCAGAAACACGTTACAAAATGGTGAATCCGACGTGTAGTATTGATCTGGTCAACGATGGCTATTACTACTACTCGTACAAGTTTCCAGCAAATAAGTTTTGGCCAACTAAGGCATACTCTACTTTTTAAGTTACTTAATTGTATTTATATATTTCGATTGGAAGAAGAAAAAGCCAAATAATCCTCACTCGTTATTCACTTACTCGTATATAAGTCCACCAACGCTGAACATGATAATATTGCCATGTTTTCAGCTGCTTCATGCTCCCTTTCACATGTCATGTCACGCACTCACCTTATAACATAAAGTATTCCGGTCTCATCTTTCACGAATATATTTATCATAGAATTGTATATTGAATTTGGTTTGATTTTAGATTACATTGGATTTCGCATATTTGTTCAGGTTAATCATTTTAGATGTATGTTCAATCGTTTATAAAATAAGGTTTGTTCGACTATGAGTTTTTGGATTCGGGTTTACTTTGCTAGACATATTAGATAGATAAAGTCAAGCTATTTTTACGTACTAGTACTTCCTCCATATTTTATGTTTTTCCTGTCACTTTTTGTCAATGGAATAAGAAAGTGGATAAAAAAATTGTACGGAGTAAATTTCTAGATGGTAGATCTTATGAAATAGTTTGTGTCCAACGAGAGTTGTCTAATAAGGATAAAAGGTTAAAGTGGTTGAATAAAAAAAGAAAAGAATAGAAACCGGAGGAAACATAAAAGAGAGGCTTTAAAAGAAATACAAGAAGAAGAAGAAACATAAAAGACGGAGGAAGTACTCAGTATATATACAATATAAGTACGATTTTATTTAAAAATAAATTTATGACAACTGATTGTTACAAGAGAGACTTACGGTAAAAAAATATGATAGATTAAACATTTTGGGAGGCTTTCTTTGTCCACAAATTCTTATTTGTGACGGTCATATCCATTACAAATGTGTGACGGGTAAGTAGTGCATATAGGACAAAAAGGCATAACATAGAAAATAGGAAATGCCATGTAGTTGGGCAAAGATAGTCGAGTCCCTAACCTAAAGACCCTCAATCAAAGACGTGCCATACGCCCGTACCATAGGCCGTGAGATGGGACCTTACGAACGCCTTTTCTAATGCTGAAACCTAAGCTGACGACGCCGTTTCACCCACCCAATCATCTGGCCACCGATCCTGCGATATCACATGATGCTCCGGTTCCTTCGAAACTAGCGCCTTTTTATGTTTATGGTAAAGCAAAGCTTTTGGTCCAAACTACGAGATTTCAATCTTTGCTCAAAAAGTCCAATTCCTAAAGCAAAGTGCCGGAGATTACCAATTAAGTAGCCAATACTTGATCCGTCAAACCCTTATAACAGATGATACCCGTCACAAGAAAAATTTGCCATCCTTTGTCATATTTTCATCATACTTCATACGAGTAAGTCATACCCAATTACTCAATTAGTCAATTACCCACTCAAATGTTGCATATGTTAGCAAAGCTACCGACTACCGTAGAATTCTTCTTCACCCCACATTTTTCTACTTATTTTTTTAATGCATCTAACTCTCTCATCAAGCACATCAATCGAATTATACAACATTTTTTTTATGAGAATGTCGTTTCATGGGAAACCGTGTGTTTCAATTCAATACCCAATCATTAAAATTTGCTGACTTTAAACGACCTGTTTGGAGTCAATCCTAATTTCTTAACCTGCAGGGCTGGATTACTATGCCTACCAGAGATGGGCCTCACCATAACAAATCCTACCTCATCCCTTACCACAAAATCATGGATCCATTGCCATTTTGCAACTAGTCTCAACTCTTAACCTCGTTTCTTTTACTTTATTAAGACTCAGGATTGGTCCATATGGGGTTCAATCCGGTTCAAGGAACATATGTCCAAACAAGTGAGAACCTCAATATGAGGTTCAATCCGGTACATACAACTATGACAAGAAATGTTAATGTGTTGTACTCCGTAGTGGATATGATACATGTCATACTTTTACACAAAGTAAATGTTGCGAATCATAAGAATCGGAGAGAGTATAATGATAATAATAAGTAATAATTGTATATTGTACTCTCTTTTGTTTATATTCAAAGGGTACGTTTCTATTTTGCACAAAGGTTAAGAAGTACTCTGTATTAAAATAATATTAAAAGTACAATAATTAGGACAAATTAGTACTTAATTATCCAAAATATATTTAATAAGGATATCACAATGACATACGATGAGCGCACAAAAAAAAACAATGACATACGATGTAAATATGTTAGAAGAATAGGAATGTTTGGCCAAAAAAAATGGACTAAAATAGAAAGGAGTCAATTGGATTTGAGTGAATCAAAAAGGAATAATATGTACACTATCATTTGGATATGAATGGAGGAAATATATGCTTTAAATAAAAAAAATCAGTCGGATCACGACAAAACTTGACCCTAAATACAATGATTATGCTTTAGTTGGATCATTTCAAGCACGGATAAAAAATAGATGGTTATTTTTGACAAATTATTTTCGGACGAATTTGAAAGATTTTTGAAGTATTTTTCTTGTCGTATGGTCTTTAATCCTAGGTCTTAGACCGGTGTCACCGGTCTGATTGTAACGGCTCTAATTCGCTCTATTTTCACAAAACCCTAAAAATCACTCTTTTATTCGATTTCTCTGGAATCGCAAATTCCATCCCTCCCGTCTCAACCTTGTTGCCGTCGCAGATTGCTTCCAGTGAGCTCACTCTAAGCAATCAACCACAGTTTTACCTGTTTCAATCATTCATTTATTCATTTGCTTATCGATTCAAGGTACAAATTTCTTTTGTCGAATTTTTCGGTATATATATATAAGATTCAGTTCTTCATCAAATTCATGTTTTTTTAGGGTTAAAATTTCATCAATTGCATGTTTAAATTGCTTCTCCCCCAAATTGAACTGTCCATTAACTTGTATTAGAACTTTAATTAGGTTATTATGCAGTTTTTGTTGATGATGAACTGAGTTCCGAGTTCGTTTATGCTCATAATTTGTTAATTACATTGTTTGATGCTATGTTCTTGTTGTTTTTTGTTTATGTTAATTAATTTCAGTGGGATTTCTGGGATAATATTGTTAGAAGATGAGTACGCCATTGCAAAGAACCCCCAAATCTGGAAGGCAGTCGTTGTTTTTCAATGATTTAGCTACGCCAGTCTCGTCTAGGAGGGGTAAATTCTCGACAACGGGTCAGGCAGCAGCAGTTTCCGCATTATGGCGGGAAAATTTTGCGAATTCCGATCTTCCACCACCACCAGTGTTTACCTTGGAAGATCGGTCTGATTTTTCGCCAGAGTCTGGGATCATGGACTATCCAATGTCCCCCGATGCCAAGTCAGACCCGAGAACTCCTCCTCTTCAAGGTGGTTCTGGCCGAGATTTTTCATCCCCTTTTAAAAATTCTGAGGCCAGTACATCATTATCGAATACTGTCACACCAGCTCAGCAAAATCAACAAGGGGCCGGGGCCTTGAGTATGAATTGGTGGTCTCCTGGTAAAAGCACCGGCGATCAAGAAGAGAAAGGGAAGGGATCCCCGGTCGAGGGTGTAGTCCAGCCTGGAGCATTGATTACACTTCCTCCCCCTAGGGAAGTAGCTAGACCCGAGGCTCAGAGAAGTTGCTTTCCTGCAGGGAACCTCAATGAGGAAGAATGGGTCACTGTCTATGGGTATGTTACACGGGCTCTATATTTGTCTATTGATGAAGCCGTTGTATCACATATTATGGTGTCTTGTTAATTACGATGTGTGTTTTACCATCCTGCAGATTCTCCCCCGGTGACACGTATTTTGTCTTGCGGGAGTTCGAGAAGTGTGGTGTGATCGTAAAGTATGTTTTGGGACCGAGAAATGCTAATTGGATGTACATTCTGTATCAGGTTTGCCCTTTAAAATTGTATCATTACTATTATTTGTCTGCTTTTCTTATCATTCTCATGTTCTTGTGTTCTCTTCCTCTCCTCTTTAAATCTTTGTGAACATGAAAAAATGAGAATTGCACTATGTGTTCTCCAACACTATACCAGCCTTTATCTCTAAAACAGTCTTTAACTCCTAAATGCATGCTTCTCTCAATAAAAGCATTCATGTTCTACATCGTTGTAAACAATCTAATTAGTAAATCTTCTCGTGGAGCTCTGTATACTTTGTGGTCAAGGGTGATTGTTCCCTATCATCTGTATATGAATATATCACTTTGTTGGATCTTGAATATTTATTGCCAAATACTCGAGCAGCCAAATCAAGGATATATGGTGTAAAATGATGCCAGAAAGTATTGCTCTGTTTGTTTAGGAACTAGGTTGGCTAATGTTATTCTTTGGTGTGCCAAAACTTGGAGCTAGAGGGGTATAACTTGGTAAACACTGTCTCCTGTTGAGTTTTGATTTATACATATGTGACTACATATTTGTAGAGTTTGATCATTTCAAAACTTGGTAAGCCACATCATGTAAAAGAAGGAATTAATGCCAAGTTCAGCTCTAATAATGATACAAGGCGTTTACTCATGTCAAAAACCGATAAATTGACCATTCGTCTCTTCTTAACTTTCATGTCAAAAACAGATGTAAACATATAACCGGAACATAGTCACTAATTAACAGAACTTCCAAATCCAGTCCATGAAATAGTTGGCAAGTGATAAGTGACAACCAACAAATTCATGATCGATCATCATTTTAGAGCATACAAATTCTTGTAAGCTATGAAGAACTTGACCAACTTGTGATGAGAAGGAGAAGTCTCCTTGACCACTGAGAGTTGACCAAGAGTTTCCAATCTTGACCATATTAATGGATATTTTAGAGGGTCAACTATTTTTCTCAAATGAAAGGCTTCTTCAATTCCTTTTAATTCAGTGGATAAAGCACACAATATTATGTCAACCATTCCCATTTCTTCACCCTTTGAAAGTTGTGAATTACTTGAGAATATCACATTCATGTTCTCTTCTAATATGGCCAAGTTCCTTTCTAACTCTGTTATGGCTTTCTTTTCTTCAATCCCTTGACTAACAATGACCTTGATATAAGCATCATAGACCTACATCCAAAGCATACAAATGGCATGTATTATGAGAAAGTAATGACTTCTAATCTTAATTCTTTTTCACAAATTAAACTAAGTGAAACATTCCAGAGAATGAGAAAGTAGGTAAGTTACTACTCCGTACATACTCTTTTGTACCGAGTATTTCGTACCAAAAAATATTTTTAGAGAGGAAATTGAAGTACCTGTTTTTGGATAAAAGTAGCCCAAAACCTAATTGTGGATCTGTGATAAGGACATTTTGGCATAAAATGTGGAGGAGAGTTCCAAGTATCTTCAATATATTCAAGAATGAGTAATGACTCACAAATGGGCATACCATCATGAACAAGGACAGGCACTTTCTTGTAAACAGGGTTGTGTTGAAGCAATAAACAACTCTTCTTCCTCAAACTCTCTTCCTTGTAATCGTAGGGTATGCCCTTAAGTTTTAAGGCAATCTTCACCATTCTAACGTATGGGCTTGCCCAAAGCCCTAGTAATTCTACTTTCTTCTCCTCCATTTCTTATGTTACTTTCCTATGTATCCTCTTATATTTAGTGGCAATGGGGATTCGCAAGCTAACTTTCAACGATTTAAATGATATAAATGGATTGACGGGTAGGCCATATGCACTAAATCTCACGTGAATTATGTCAAGCAATGATGTTATTGTGATCTGATTTGACATTTATGAGATCGGCTCATCTACATGATATATTGAGTGGAAAGTGGAGACAAAGAAGGACCGATCATAGGGGCATAGTACAATGCAATAACAAACTACCAAATTAGTTGTAAACAAAATGAAAGCCACCCATTATAAACTGTTATACTTTCAACAAAATTAATAATGCCTTAATTAGTATCAGCTTTTATTTTAACCTTTGATCAAATATTCTTTACAAAAAATCATTTTCGGTGGACAATGTAAGGTAACAAGATGTTGATACCTTGCTCAAGTCTGGCATCAAAACTGGTTATTGCGAGTGTCATGTCTGTTTGCCAAGTAATCATGACCATTTTTTTTTTGAGAACTCGTAATCTCCCAGCCGTCTTCAGGATTTACATTATTACTTGTTGATTTTATGATGGCATCTTTAAGTATGACACTGTCCATTAGGTATAATCAGCCTGCCAGTTTGTATTTGTCAAGCTTCAGGTAAAATGGTTGGTTATTAGTTGTTCTAGGTTTATTTCCTTAGGTTATCATTTCATGCCTCTCCTTCCCTTTGCTCCTTTTTCCGTCCCTGGTTCCCCCTCCTCTCCCTTTCCCTCTTTTGGTATCGAAACAAGGCCTTAGAAGAAGTGCCGATATTTCGGCATCATCATCCAATATTTCAAAATATCCCGCTTGTACTGGTGTCTCCTCACTGTAACGTGTTTAACTGCTATGTTGTGAGACAGAAATATCGACATTTTGATTGTTTGTCCTTATTTAGAACCGAGCTGATGCTCAGAGAGCACTGAACAAGAACGGGATGCAGATTAATGGAATTCTTATAGTAGGAGTGAAGTCTGTAGACCCAATGCAACGCCGGGATTTAGATGAAAGGGCCAACCGCCAAGGATTTACGCCTCTACCTCCTCCATCTGCTCCGAATGCTGAACAAAATGGGTCTAGAACTGTGGGCCGTGGTTTTCTTCAAAATGGTACCGCGACAGCACGACAGTCTAACGCTATTGCTTCCCCTGAGAAATCTGTTGTATCCAAGATCGTCGATTTGATGTTTGGTGTCTAGAGTTCTTATATCACTGGTTTTCAGCAGAGTTTGGGTGTATTATCGTGTATTCTATATATCTTGGGAAGCTGATAAAAAGAGTGATTAATGGACGGGAACCACCAAAGGGTGGATTTTGTATCTTGAATCTTTCATCAGTTTCGTCTTTGGTGAGGGAATTGTGGCCAAATTACGCGAGTTAGATCTATACCAATCCTTTGTAATCGGGAAGATATTGTCGTCGGAGGAGCTGTTGGTGTCTCCAATTTGTGTTTTAGCAGAACGTATACTTGAAGCTGTGTAGTACTTTACACATCCTGATGTCACATGTTCTCACTTTTCAGCCAAGTGAAATGTTGTGACTTGTGAGCCCAAGTTTTGCGTGTTTGCTCTGAAAATGAAATGAAAGGGTTATTGTTGTCCGTTTGATTATTTCGTTTTGGTGTACTAGTAATTGTTTATCTTTTCATATAGTACGAATTACGGGTTATTGATCACGATAAGAATTATGGTTTACTTACATTTTAATATGGAGTACGATAAGAATAACAAATTGACTGTTTATCTCTTCTTGGTTTTCATGTCAAAAACAAATGTAAACTTATGACGGAACGTGCTAACTAGTTAACAAAACTTCCAAACTTAGTCCATGAAATAATTCACAAGTGACATATTCATCATCTCAGTAGATAATTCACATTTGTTTTATAGATAAAATTTAAGATCGTGAGAGAAGAATTAGTGTTTGTTTATTAAAAAGAAAAAAAGTAGAGGATAAAACTTACCAAAAAAAAAAGAAAGTGCGAACTATTGACTGATACACCCAAAAAAAGAAAATGTAAACTATTGACTGCGACAGAAGGAGTATCACTCTAGAGCATACAAATTCTTGTAAGCTATGAAGAACTTGACCAACTTGGGATGAGAAGGAGAAGTCTCCTTGACCACTGAGAGTTGACCAAGAGAATCCAATCTTGACCATATCAGTGGATATTTTAGAGGGTCAACTATTTTTCTCAAATGAAAGGCTTCTTCAATTCCTTTTAATTCAGTGGATAAAGCACACAATATTATGTCAAGCATTCCCATTTCTTCATCCTTTGAAGGTGGTGGTGAATTACTTGAGAATATCACCTTCATGTTGTCTTCTAATGTGCCCAAGTTCCTTTGTAACTCTATTATGGCTTTCTTTTCTTCAATCCCTTGACTAACAATCACCTTGATATAAGCATCATAGATCTACATCCAAAGCATACAAATTGCATGTATTATGATAACAAAGATACAGTTAAATACAGACCGATCAGGTCATGATCAAGCCAAACTTTTGGAAAAAAAAAATGTACTCCCTCTACTTCTTTTATATCGTCCACGTTAATTAGGTTTTGGGGAGATATTTAAGAAGGGTGGTATACGTGGATGAAAATGAAACTGGGACCATAAATAATAAAGAACCACAAAAGATGTACTAAAAAGAAAAGTGGAAGATAGTAGAGAAATTACCAAAATAAGAAATGAGAAGATTATAGAGAAATGGAGGGAGTACACGCTAACAGTTTGTAAAAATAATGTAACAACGAGTAAACATATCTTACAAAAAGGGTAGTACTATGTCGCAGATGCGAATCAAACCTCTAACCTTTCAGTCGGAGTAAGGAAACTCTTACCACTTGAACTTACCCATTCATCTCTATACGTAATACACTAATACATCAACAAACTTTGAACCTAGTAATTATTTTTACGTACGTAAGAAGTATGAAGTTTTGAGAGGAAATCGAAGTAGTTCGTACCTGTTTTTGGATAAAAGAAGTCCAAAACCTAATTGTGGATCTACGATAAGGACACTTAGGCATAAAATGTGGAGAAGAGTTCCAAGTATCTTCAATATATTCAAGAATGATCAATGACTCACAAATGGGCAGACCATGATGAACAAGAACAGGCACTTTCTTGTAAACAGGATTGTGTTGAAGCAATAAACAACTCTTCTTCCTCAAACTCTCTTCCTTGTAATCGTAGGGTATGCCCTTAAGTTTTAAGGCAATCTTCACCATTCTAACGAATGGGCTCGCCCATAACCCTAGTAATTCCACTTCATTCTTCTCTTCCTCCTCCATTTTTTTAGGTTATTACCCTCCAATATAATTTAGTGACAATTATTATAATGTGGGTTACTCTAATACTAGCTACCTAACTTAAATTAAAATGATGGATAGAATGAAGGGTAGGGCAGTCTAAATCCCACGTGAATTATGCATGTATGTCAAGCAACAATATTACTCCTCCCGTTCAAGTCCAAGCTTCCCTTTTCTCTTTTCGACACTATTCATAATCAACGAGAACTTTTGATATTCACGACAATTTATTACTCTCTTCGGTCATTATTTATCGCCCCGCTCACTTTTGCACGTAAAATAAAGAATGAATATAAAATGGTAAAGAAATGATGGTGGGGTAATGAAAAATGACTATAAAATGGTAAAGAAATGAATGGTGGACCTCAAAGTGTAAAATTTAATGCCATTTGTTGTAAATAAAGGATAGAAAGAAGGATAATATGGTAAAAGAGTATGATCTAAAAGGAAAGTAAAGAGGTGGGGCAAAAAATAAAAACCTGACAAATAAGGAAAGTAGGGCGAAAAATAGTGACCGGAGGAAGTAGATAAAATATATTCATGTGAGATACTGAGATCTTGTTTGATTTGTTTTTTAAAATACATTATTAATATCCAATTTCCATAATTTGTACTAATATGTTACGAAAGATATTAACGATAAAAAATACGCGTTGACAAACGTGAAAAAGCAAAAGGAAAACTTGAACTTGAACGGAGTAGGAGTATTGTGATATGATTTGACATTTATGGGGGTGGGCTCACATATGACATATTGGCCAAATTCTTGCTGTACTGTAGAGCAGGCATTTCGGGCCGGGCCGCCGCCGCCGGCCCGAGCCGGCACGAGATTTGGCACGACCGGCCCGGCACGAGGGCAAATTCGGGCCTGGCACGGGCACGGCCCGTCGGGCCTCGGGTCGGGCCTCGGCGAGGAAAAGGCTGAAAAGCCCGTGCCAGGCACGGGCACGACGGGCCCGATCCGGCACGGCCCGCTGACAGCCCGCTGACAGGCACGCGGGCTGGCCCGACCAGGCACGACCGACCCGGGCACGGTGGGCCCGAGGCCCGGCCCGGCCCGGCCCGGCCTCAACGGCTCTCTGCTCTGCTGGCCTGCTGCTCTGCCTCTTCCCTTTTCCAAATTCCAACGGCTCCTTCCTCCAACACTCTCCAACGGCTCCTTCAATCCTTCCCATTCCTCTATATTTTTTTTTTTTCATTTCTTTTCCTATAAATTACCCACTTTCATCCATCTTCATTTCACAAATCATTCTATTCTTCTTCTAATCTTATAATCATTCTTATCAATTTTTTGAAAATTTCAATACTCTATAAGTATACATTTCTAAATTCTAATCGTCTAATCTTATAAAATTATTACTAATATATATAAAAATTATTAATTATAAAAATTATTACTAATCTTATAAATAATATTATAATCTTAATATAACAAGTATTATATATTAATCTTGAAATTTGAAGAAATATGAAATAGATTGAGGCACGACCCGAAACCCGAAAACCGACACGAAAACCGAAACACGGGCACGAGCACGAAACTAGCACGACGGGCCGGGTACGACCGGGCACGAGACCCGGCCCGAGCACGGCACGACCGGGCCCGGGCCTCGGGCCGTGCCTCGGCGGCATGGTCGGCTAGAGCTCCGTGCCGGGCACGGCACGAGCCCGGGTCTAGGCACGACCGGGCCGGCCCACCCAGGCACGAAGCCCGGCCCGGCCCGACTAACTGCCAGCTCTACTGTACTGGCTACTCAGTGATGAATGACGGATCATATCATATGCCCGTAACACAATTAACAAAATACCGTACCAAATTTGGTTGAACGATAAATTGTTACTCCCGCCTACTCCCTTTGTTCAAGTCGAACGTATGCATATGCTTTATGTACACGTTTTAAGAAAGTGTTTGTTTATTACGGAAGTAGTAAAGACACAAATAAGTATTTGTTTAATATTAAATGTATGGTAGATAGTGATATTTATGTAAATATGTAATGTTTAAAACATTTGTTTAATATTAAAATAATGACTAAAATTGAAATAAGTAGATTGGACTTAAACGTCCAGAAAAAAAAGAGTAGGTTCAACTTGAACATAGAGTATTTTTTTTGGTTTAGTTTGATCTTCTTTCTTATTTTTATTTAATTAATATAATATTTTATTTTATTACTTTTTCAATCTACCTTATCTATTTTATTACTCTTTATTTTTTCACTCAAAAAAGAAATGAAAAAAAGATATCAACTCGAATGGAGTATAATTTTAACAAAATAATGCCTTGGTATAAATTATTTGTTCACTTTTAATTGTAATCCAACTTGCTGGTAAAATTAATAAATCTCAAATACAAATCATACAATAAGACCGTTTATTTTACCAGACGACCGTCCTGCACTGTACTATAAATTACTACTCGTAATTCAAAGAAAAGAAAGATATTGAGCATTTTTTGTGAGAGTAGACTTAAGGAAACAAATAGCGAAGACAACGTCGATTGGTGGTCATGATGTATGTTACATAAGTAATCCCCAATAACGCCACGGCAACTATGGCGCATGCTTTAAATGCTGGATATATGTTTGGCCTTTCAATGTCCGGTTCAACATCAACGTTCACGTTCGAGTCGACATCACACGTCCCTGGACCCCCAATCGTCTTGTCTCGGATCGTTTCCAAGTCACCGTTGTCAATTAACTTTGCGATTCCCTTAGACACTTCTCGTACCAACTTTGATCCTATCGGAAACGCCTGCAACAAATAAAGATGCAAAAGTTACGCGTTTTGACATGTTTGACTAACAAATATATACCGTTTGATACAAACAGCTACTGTCTTAGCCCAGTGGTTAAGACTAGGTGTTCTGTGACAGTAAGTCTCCTGTTTACGAAACAGAGAGGGGGAGGAGATCGTACAAAGCCATATCCGGAAGAATGAAGGTTTGGAACAGGAAGCAGGGTGAAGTTGCTGCAATGTTGAGATCGGAAAACAGAAAGAGGCAATGTTTCATCAATGGCTACCGTCACCCCGCCTTCTGCACTACCTTTACTTAGCATATCCAACAATTCTAACTCCGAATCGTAGGGATACAGTTGGTTAGCTGATATTCCATATTCGATAAGCCGATCATACACAAATGCACCCCTCGAAAACCCGACCTTTTCACCCGTGCGCATGATTTGGTTCAGACTCTTGTTTGGTGTACTCGATTTTGGTATCGACAGTAACCAGGCCAATCTCGTTGCATAGTAAGTGATCAAGAAAAGTATGATCACCAACCATAGTAGGATTATCAGTCTCGTACCCTTTACGGCCCCTAACATCTCCCCTGCATCGTTGAGGAAATTCTCATGTGAAACGGGATTTAAATTCAAGACGAACGAAGACATATTTTGTCCTAGATGATTTAACGGCGTGTGGCGTGTTAATAACAGAAAAATGATCATACCACCAGTTGTATGTATAATTGCTTGAGCTCTCGTAGAAAGTTATTGAGCGCGTATGAATTATTCAGCCAGATAAACTTTTTGCTGTAACTCAACAATTTTTTGTTAACAGAGCTCAACAACTTTTTCACAAAGCTGATATTGTATTACGTACAATTAGTTGTATAATCCATTAACTGCTAATAACTGCTAGTCGATTAGGTACTTACTCCTCCAATCTTCATGTCTACTTTCTTGATTTGAATTATCTGCAATGGACATACATCTCGGTTAATTATCTGTTTAATTTGCACGGGGTACACGCTAGTATCTAATAAATACTCCGTATAATCTAAACAAAGACGATATAGCAAGAGACGTTCGTACCCTTTGTTCGTCCAAATAAATAGGTTGCAATGTCAGAACCAACGAAGACTAGGATGCTAAGGAAGAAGACAACGATTGTACCAATTAACATATGATTTGTCAATGAATTAAGAGAAGTGGCAGTTTCGTTGTTTGTTCGTTGCGATATAGGAATCAACATTGATATTCCTATATCTGTGTAAGCCATTGTAAAATCGACCCATTGCGTCCTCGTAAATCTTATGGTTATGTCACCTGCCGCACCATCAAACCACTGCGTACGTGCACTCATACAAACAATCGTTAACTATATAAATTGGTTATGATCCTGTTTGACAAACGACAGTATACGTAGCAGATTTGTAATATACTGTAGCTGATAGCATTAACTGAATACGGTTAACAAATTGTAATAAAGTGTTTGACTATCAAATTACATTAGCAGAATTAAGAAACAACGATTGGTGAATTAATTAGCAAATTATGTGTAAATTGAATATGTTATTTCAATATATATATATGCTATTATTAGCGACATATTCAAAAACAGTAGATTTCGACCAATATGCTATTGAAATACGTTGCATAAAAAACTCATAATAAATTGGTAGATGGACAGTGAATCTATATCTACTACTCCCTCCATCCAACTTTAAACTTCATGGGGGGAGTGGCACAAAAATCAAGGATGGGGTGGATTATGTGGTGGAACATAAGAGTTGAGAAAAAATGTGGTGTCAGAAATGATATGGACCACAAAAATCAACCAAAAGAGGAAATATTGTAAGTAGGAAGTTTAAAGATGGACAACCCTTTAAGGAAAGTACGAAGATTAAAATTGGATGGAGGTAGTATCTATTTAGGCTGGAATTTGCTATTTTCCCCCTCAAATATAAACGTTACAAAATGATTTTCAGCTTGTAATTTATGTACTACGTAATTATTAGACCGTCTTATATGAGAAAGGTTGATACTCGCGCACCTTATTATAGACAGCTTGCACCATATCGTCGTAGGACCCGTTCATGGTACCGTCAGGCCTTTCAAAGGGAACGAACTCAAATGAAATAGACTTGTCAACTATCGTGCTCACAGCCTGGTTAAACACCTCAATCGCGAATCCACTGAAATTTAACTCTCCTGTAACTGGATCGCGAATAATCTTGACAAATTGAGTGAATCCGCTCTTTGGTGGGACTGCGATCCTTAGCGTTGTTTGGTTTCCCGACTGTGCCATCACCGCGATCAGACCATAAGTCGACAGTGTCGCAAGCAACAAGGCGATGAGATAAGAGCCCGACGAGCCTCCCCTTTTCATGTTTTGACTTGGTTGTTTAATTTTCGAGTTTGTCGAAGATCATGTAAAATAGAAGAACGTTAGTTTTATAGGGAGTAAGCCGGCCCCTGAGAATGTTGAACAATGTTTTTTAAATGAGATGATATAACATGATGACATCTCCAATGACTTTTGTAATTTGACATAAATTTTATAATAAATTTGCTGAGAATTCCTTTGACAGTTCCAACTTAATTACAGAATGAGGTCCGCAGGATATGTGCCTTACGCTGTTAACAAAGTTCCTGTCTTTGCTGGCAAAAAAAAAAGAGGTCTGCAGGATATTTTATTTTTTTTCAACGCGATTAAAAGTGTTAAAGTCGATAGATGAAGTAGTAGTGGCTTCACTTCTTATATATACAACGGTTTAAGGAAACAAAAATCGAAGACAACGTCGATTAGTTGTCATAATGTATGTTACATATGAGATCGCGAACAGAGTCACAGAAACTATGGCGCAAGCTTTGAATAGTCGAAAGATGTTTGTAGTTGCGGTGATGTAAGGAGCAACGTTATCAATGCCTGGATCGACGTCACATGTTCCTATACCACCGATTGTCCTGGCTTGAATCCTTCCCAATTGACCGTTGTCGATTATTTTTATAATCCCCTTTGAAACTTCCTGTACCAACTTCGATCCTATAGGAAAAGCCTGCGAGCCACCAGGGCAATAATTATGACGCTGATGAGATTCGAACACAGATCATGAAACAGACTGACTTAGTTGACATCTGCATTTTTTTTGTTTTCGAGAGTTAAAAAGGGAGAAGAGATCATACAAAGCCATATCCAGAGGAATGAAGGTTAGGAACAGGAACAAGAGTGAAGTTGTTGCAATGCTGAGCCAGAAAAACAGAAAGCGGCGGGGTTTCATCAATGGCTACGGTTACACCGCCTTCTGCACTTCCTTTACTTAGCATATCTAACAATTCTAACTCCGAATCGTAGGGATACATTTGTTTATCTGACACTCCATACTCGATAAGCCGATCATACACAAATGCACCTCTTGAGTATCCGACTTTTTCACCCGTGCGTATGATTTGGTTCAGACTTTTGGTTGGTGCACTCGACGCTTGGCTCGTGAGTAACCATGCCAGGCTTGTGGCATAGTATGTGACCAAGTAGAGTAAGATCACTAGCCATAGTAGGATCATCAGTCTTGTACCCTTTACCGTTCCTAACATCTCCCCTGCATTATTAAGATTTAGATGTGTCACAAATTCTTGCTTAAGACGGTTTTACACAGCAACACATAACATAAGATCATACGGAGTGTCATTCATCGCTTCACGACTGTAAACTGGTAGGTATGATGAAGGAATTTGTGGATTAGGCACTTACTCCTCCAATCTGCTTCTCTTCGTTCTTTGAGTTGAATTACTGCATCTGAAATTTCGTTATTGAGATGAATTTAATAGGATATAAATTTAATAGATGAGACTCAACCATCAGCTTAAGCCCTCGATATCTCTGAATGGTTGAAAATCTTGTGTTTCGCAAACTTTTTTTATTACAGGTGATGTTTCGCAGATTTTTTTTTTTTTTTTATTAAAGGTTATGTTTGACAAAAATGAAAATAAAAAATTATACGGAGTAATTATCGAAATTCTTACTCTGGCCTGCACTTTCTTCTTGTCTTCCATTATCTGAAATTTCTATACACACGAAGGCGTTAGTAGTGTAAACAAACTCGAATAAAACTGTTTTACATGTAAGATGATCTCATATGTGAATGAAACCGTCTTGATTAATAAGGCTTACTCTTTGTTCGTCCAAACACAAGGCTTGCAACGTCGGAACCCAAAAAGACAAGGATGCTGAGGAAGAAGAAAACGAATGTACCAATCAACATCTGTTGTGTCAATGAAGTAAGCGAAATAGCTGCAGTTTTGTTGCTTGTTTGTTGTGATACAGGAATCAACATTGAGATTCCTACATCAGTGTAAGGTATCGTAAAATCAACCCAAGAAGTCCTCGAAAACCTTATAGTTATGTCTCCCACCGCACCATCATACATCTGTTCAATGTAAAATGTAAACCTTAAAGTTTTGGCTGAGAGGGTTTATCTAACGTTAAATGAGAGCCAGCGTAACTGAAGGTCAGGCCTGGCAGCCCCTGATATTCATCTAACAATAATTTTCCTACTGACTTTAGATTATTGAGTGTCAAGAGTGTATATATACCTTATTATAGACAGCTTCGACCATGTCGTCGTAGGATCCGTTCATGGTACCGTCAGGCCTTTGAAAGGGAACAAACTCAAATGATATAGAGTTGTCGACGGTTGAGCTCATAGCCTTGTTAAACACTTCGATTGCAAACCCGCTGAAATTGAGTTGTTCTGTCACTGGATCGCGGATAATCTTAACGAATTGAGTGAACCCACTCTTTGGTGGAACTGCAATCCTTAGCGTCGTCTGGTTTCCCGACTGTGCCCATACTGTGATCACATCATTTGTCAACAATGTGGCTAGGAAGACGACAATGAGGTAAAGGACCGTGGAAGAGCGAGATGAGCCTTCCATTATATTGCTTGCTAACTTCTGATTTTCAAGTTAAGCACTGAGAGTTTATTTGCACTTGTAAAAATGTATAGTCCAAGAATCGTAGATGTCAGGCTCAAATGCCCCTCGTATATATTGTAATGCGAGTAAGTGCGCTCTTCGATGAACCAAAAGAAAATATAATAATACTCCCTCCGTCCATTATTTATCGCCCCACTCCATGTGAGGAATATTTTAATGGAGTGGGGCGATAAATAGGGGACGGAGGGAGTAATGTTTAGTCCAAGATGCATGCAATCATGCAAGCTAAGGACTTTAGATGGAGTTTATCTATTATTCACTACTGGCTGATGATTCGAATCCAGTCAATATCCGATCAAGCTTGAAGCGTTGACCTCGATTAAAGTAATCCCAAGTCCATGGAGGAGATGGAGAATGTTGAAGAACTTGGTGTGATGCTATTTCATGCTTGATTGAGAAGTAAAATCATGAAGGAATCTCCAAGACGTTGACATTGGCATTGACATAGATTAAATATACAAGCAACTTGGTGACCGGTAGCACACCACAATGACCTTGACTGTTATTAAGAAGCTAAGGTCAATGTGAGAGTATATATTAATTAATTAATGATGATCGGTGTTGCCTAGTGGTTAAAACTTGTGGTCAATTACTATAAAGTAATTAAATTGAGTAAACTTAATTAAGCATTCAATTAATCAATCGAAGTTATTTTTCGGATCTTAGATCAACCTTAGAATATATTCTAACGGACTCTCGCAACTTATTACTTATCAGATTATGCTACCCATATTTATTTGTAAGTTTATTATCCTATCCATTAGATTCGAGTTCCTAAACATTCAATTAGTTCAACATCTCAAACTAGCAAAACAACGAGACAAGACAAGTAGTATTATACGTAAGACAATAATATATAAATGATTAATCAAATACGTAATTAAACTAACATTCCCAATTCAATGGTATGAAATGCGAGGTATATATATACTATATAACTATATACTCCGTATATGAGTAGCATTTATTGATAACAATGGTGATTATTACTAATACAAGTGTAGACATAAATTACATAATAAATTGTTGAAATAGCGAAATTGAATCTCTTTGGAACGTAAGATATACCAGCATCCATCATTCTTCCTTTCGCGGCATTTATTTAGTAAATAAGCCCTTGAATGTAACTTCTTAGTTTACCCTGAAACAATAGACATCATTGGAAATTAATTAGGACAAGACAATTAGATTAATATTTATGGTTTTTCTAACGTGTGCCAACTGGACAAATAAATTGAGCGAAAAGGTTAATTAACGAAAGGGTAAGGTAGCATACTTGGAGCAATCAGTGTTAGGGCTAATAGCATAAGAAATGGAGACGCCGCAATCGCCAGGAAGTTGAGCCGCCCTTTGAGTATTGAGACCCGTCATGGACGTAGCTGCGGATTTCAGACACCCACATGCGGTTTTCTTGTCCTCCGTGGTCGTGGCTAACTTCTTAAGCGTGGTTACCCCGGCACAACACGCGACTGACGGGCTTGTCACGGTGCCTTTCAAGAATGTGAGACATTGGGCGATGTTTTTGGTGACCGTGCCACAGCTTAGGGCCGCCTCCGCCTTTGGAGCTACTAGCACCATGAACACTAAAAAAATTGCACAAAGAGCTAAGCGACGAGCCATTATATTGCCTGGATTGGATTTGTCGAATTAAGGACGTAAATGTTACTATAATTAATTATGTACGATATGTCGAAAGTTGGTTGGATCTACTTATAGAGGCGATTTGTACGTAGAGATATGGAGGTGTAGTATGGAAGTGGAAATAGTAGGTAGTTTCTTGTGCTGTGTAACAATGCTTAGATTTAGGTAAACAAATAAACAAAGTTTGTGTTATGTTATGTTGTATGGTCGGATGTTGGGTTAAGATTGCTGTCCAAGGTTTCGTGATACTTGGTGCCTCATCTAATGGCTCAATTACGGGCTGATTTTGTTTGGTAGGTAGCATATCCTTGTTACTTGATTGCCCAAATCATGAAAATGGAAAATGCCCGAATATATGCATGTTCCATGTCGAATAGATTCCGATAATGGTGGAGTGTTTGATTAATTTGTTTATGTTTACTGAAGTTTTTTTTTTTTTTTTAAAGTGAGGTTCTTTTGAAACACGAAAAAATGATAAAATGTATACAATGTAATAAAATCCATGTAATATCAATTCAGAAAAATAATAATTAATTCATATTACTTGATTTCCTCTAAAAAAACCCTAATTTTTTTTTACCCAAGACAAGTTAGTTTCCTAATTAAAAAAGTTAATAAATAAAATAAATAAAAACTTAGTTTACCTTATTTGATGATCCCCTCTAAAAAACCCTAAATTATTTTACCCAAGACAATTTAGTTTCCTAATTCAAATTTCAAATTTCAAATTGTTAATAAATAAAAACTCCGTTTACCTTATTTGATGATCCCCTCTCAAAAAACCCTAATTTTTTTTTTACCTTGTTAGATAATATAATTTCCTAATTCGTAAAAGTGGAGTTAAAAAATAACTTACTTTCCTAATTCCTAATAATAAACTCAACTTCTTTATATATAAATACAATAACACATTATTTTTTAATTACTAAACTTGTTAATTTTCACCCACATTGATTTTATTTGATGGAAGAAGTTTACGAACATGATAGACTTAGCAACCTACCCGACGTCTTAATCGACTACATATTCTCCCTTTATGACGACCCGAACGACTTGACTTCGTTGTTAGCTAGGCTCAAAGTATCGAAAAGGCTACGTCGCCTAGCTTTGTCGCGTCCATATATAGCATTGGATGTCTATATCGACCATCCATCGACGTCGGTCCACAATTTCCATAAGTACTTGAGCAATAATGTATTTTGCTCAACTTTTCTAAGGAAGTTGGATATTTCTTGGCATAAGAGTGACCAAAGCACTTTGGACTGTGCCAAAAGCATACCTCAAGGCGCTAACCTAAAGTCCTTAGACACATTAGGGTTACATTATCACAATCTCGATCTTCGAGGATTCTCGAAGTTTGGGGCTTTGATTTCACAGAAACTTCCTTGGGTTAAGAACCTCCTTGTTTCGTTCGAGAATTGCTCGTTTAACGACCAGCGGCTGATCATGAAAACGGCCGATGACGACAATGCCATGTTATTATTATCGGATCTCGAGATCACGTGTGTCGACTGCTCGTCCGTCACTAAGAAACTAGTCCTAAAGGTCCACTCTCCGACCCTAAAGCGTCTCGTCCTGAGCGTGAAGAATAATAATATGAGGTTCGTACGGACGTCGATGGACCCGTTCGTCAAGGTTTCTATTTTGGGTAGGGAACTTCGAGAGCTGGTCGTTGACCAAGGTCAACTCGGGCACCATCGGTCTTATTATGATGATCTTTTCCCAGACTGCTGGTATTGTTGACTTATGACTTGAATATCTGTTTAATCCCCTTCTGCATGTGAACGTAGTGGCACATTGTTAGTGACTCTCGTTCTTATTTTTCTATTTTTCTCTTCCGTTATAAGAGGTATAAAATCAACGCGAACAAGCTTAGCTCGTTCTACTGGAGAGGCACCCCGGTCAAGTACCGGTGCAACAACGGGTCGTTTCCGTGGCTAGAACATGCGACAATTGAGATAAAAAGACATTATTGTGAGTATTGTGAGCCGAGGTGGGTTAGGAATTTCACCAAAGCGATACAAAAGAGTGTGCAACATGCTAAGTATTTCAATGTGCAACAACCCAAGAGTACTAAATTTTTTGGGTTGTACGCTAATCGGTCGTCAGCGGCCGTCTCATCTTGGTAAAAATTATAGTATATCGTATTCAGAAGCATGTTATTATATTATATTTATTTTCGTATGTAGTTTTAGTTCATAAGTAATATTTACGATGCAACGACTATTATCATCAATGTTGTTACTTATTACTAGTCAATATATATATATATATAAAGGAGGAAGTTTTCGAGCGATATGATTGGTCCGTTACATCAAAACTCAATTTAGGAAAGTATCATTAATGATAAAAAAAATCAAGTAGAGAATCTTTTAATTATTACAATCAATTTATTTAATCTATCATATTAATGTGATGTTTTATAAATTTTCATCTAAACATTTAACAAAAAGTTATCGTAAATAAAATTATAAAAATAAATTAATTAGATTCGTGGTAAAAAATGCTTTCAATAGAGTATAAATTTCATATTATTTGCTCGAAAAAATGATGAATTTATTACCTATAAAGATATTAAAGTTATCCCACATCGACAAATGATAATAAGGTGATGAAATTCTATATTATAAATAATAGTAATCATCCGACCTTAGATATCTATAATGATTCAATTTTTTTTGATATAGCCTTAAAGTAAGTCATATAGCCTTAAGTAATCAAATTATGTCAATTGTAATCATCCGACCTTAGTAAGTCATATAGCCTTAAGTAATTATCCACATCGAGAAATTATATTATGATTAGGTTATGGAATTCTATAATATAAATAAGAGTAATCATTGTTTTTTTGAATATCGACTAAAAAACTTCTCTTAAAAAAACTCTTAATAAGACTATATGACTTAAAATTGTACCACATCGAAACAATTAAAATAAGATGATGATTCTATACTATAAATAAGAGTAATCATGTGTTCTTTTGGGTCTTCAAAGGAGTTTTTAAGACAGTAAATTATCTCACATCAAAAAAATTATGATAATAGAATTGTATATTATAAATATGACTAATCATTCGTTCTTAAAATCAATAAAAAAAACTTTTGAGTCTTAGAAAATAATAAGACTACAAACTTAAGTGACATAATCGCACATCGAAAAATTATAACAATGTGATGAAATATATTATAAATAAGAAATAAGAGTAATTAATTCTACAATAAGCCGATGAAATGTTATTATACAAATAAAAGTAATCATTCCTCCAAATTATGACTAATCATTCGTTATTGACTAATCATTCATTATGAAATACCTTCCAAAACTCAATTAAGTCTTAAAAAACCTCTTAAGACTATGAACTCAAGTAAAATTATTACATAAGTTCTTAAAATCATATCTAAACTTAAGTCAAAACTATTCTATATATATCGAAAAAATATGAGGTGATGAAATTTGATATTATAAATAAGTTAAATCATTCGTTCTTAGATATAAAAAAAAAATTGAGTCTTACAAAAGCACTTAAGACTATAAATTAAATTAAGATTATCCCACATCGAAAAATTATAATAAGGTAATCGAATTTTATTATATAAATAAGAGTAATCGCTCATTCTTAAGTTAGATATAAAAATAAACTCTTTTATTATTATAATTATCCTAACGTTGTATCACATCAAAAAATTATGATGACGGGATGAATTCTATATTATAAATAATAATCATTTGTCCTTGGATATCAGCTAAAAAAATTTTGAGTCTTAAAAATGCTCTTAGTACCGTAAGCTGATGGTAAAGAGAAATCATTTGTGTTTAGATATTAACCAAAATTTGAATTCTAAAAAGAGTTTTTAAGACTATAAAAAATTATGATTAGAGATGAAATTCTATATCACAAATAAGAGACCTCATTTGTTTTTAGATATTAATCAAAAAGATTTGTCTTATAAAAGAAGTTATAAATTTAAGTAAAATTAATAAGGTGATAGAATTCTACTCTATAAATACGGCGTAAAAGCAATCATTCGTCTTTAGATATCAACGGGGAATCTTTTGAATCCTAAAAGAAATTTTTAAGACTATAAACTTAAATTATGATCTGATGAAATTATCATGAGCTGATGAAATTCTACATCATCAATAAGAGAAATTATTCGTTTTTAGATATTAATAAAAAATCTTTTGAATCTTATAATACTCCTCTTAATGCTATAAATTGAAGTAAAAATTATCCCACATCGAAATATTACAAAAAAGTGATAAAATTTTATTATATAAATAAAAGTTATCATCGTCTTTGGATATCAAACAGAAATCTTTTGAGTTCTAAAATGAGTTCTAAAAACTGTGACGATATCAAACAGAACTCCGTTTAGAATCTTTTGAGTCCTAAAAAGAGTTCTTAAAACTATAAATTTAAGTGAAATATAAAAATTATGATGAGATATTATAAATAAGAGAAATCATTCGTTTTAGATAATCATTTGTCCAAAAGTATAATTCGTAATAAGGTGATCGAATTCTATTATATAAATATGTAATAAGGTGATCGAATTCTATTATATAAATACATAATAAGGTGTTCGAATTCTATTATATAAATAATAGTTATCGTTCGTCCTTAATAACTTAGATGAAAAACAAAATCTTTGGATCTTAAAAAAAAGTTTTAAGACCATAAACTTAATTAAGTAATATATCCCACAGTTTTGAGTCTTAATATAAACTCTTAAAAATATAAACTTGAGTAAAATTCTCACATCGAAAAATTATTACAAAGTCATGAATTTCATAAATACAAAACAAACATCTTTGGAGTTTTAGAAAAGCTCTTGGGACTATAATAAACTTAAGTAAAAATTTCTCTTTTGAGTCTTAAAAAGCTCTTAAGACTATAATTGTGTGTGAAATTCTACATCATCGATAAGAAAAATTATTCATTTTTAGATATTAATAAAAAGTCTTTTGAGTATTATAATAGCTCTTAAGGCTATAGATTGAATTAAAATTATCCACATCGAAAAATTGCATTAAGGTGATGAAATTCTACTCCCTCCGAGTTCCTAACATTGACACCTTTGGATTTTGGGTGTAAAATAAGAAGGGGCAAATGAGTGACTCAAAAAAGAAAGAGAAGAAAGAGAACTGTGTGGCTAAGTGTGAACCACACATTTATGGCCAAAAATTGAAAATGGATAAAAGATCAAACTCGACCCAAAAAGAAATACGTGTCAATGACAGAAACTCGGAGGGAGTATTATATAAATAAAAGTAATCATCGTCTTTAGATATCAATTAAAAATCTTTTGAGTAGAACTATCCTACATCGAAAAATTATGATGAGCTGACAAAATTTTATACTACGAAGTATATCATAAATAAGATAAATTATTCATTTTAGATATTAACCAGAAAAATCTTTTGAGTATTATAACAACTCTTAAGGCTATAAATTGAAGTAAAAATATTCCACATCAAGAAATTATAATAAGACGATAAAATTTTATTATATAAATAAAAGTCTGTCAACCAATAGTTTAACAAATTAAATTAATACAATCCTCTAACCTATGTCATTATCATTTTCACTGAAAATAGGCCCGTGCATCGCACGGGCTTTCCAACTAGTATGTTATGTTTTCGTGCATATATATGTGGTCTTGGAAAAGTATTTTGTGACCTACTTTCGTGTGTTGCGACCAGAATGACAAAATAGTAATCCAAAACTATTACTACTAATGATTACATATCGGACCTCTAATTATGCTCGATCAAGCACTTGCTAGCACCGTAATAATATGTTATCTACATACTTTAATTATTACGCTCACATAGATTAAATATACAAGCAAATTGGTGACTGGTAGCAATGAAGGCTTCTGCAACTCGGTTTTCTCATCCATTGATAATTCAATTAATCTCTTGTAGGACGGTCTCACGCAAAGTTAAGAAATATACTTATATAACCATTAAAAATAAAAGTAAAATACAAAAATAAAATAGTAACCACCCCTCATATGAGAGGTCTTACGATAACATTAACGTGAGACCGTCTCATATGAATTTTTGTGTTGATAATTTCTTCGCTCGTAAAAAGGGTTATAAAGACGATTGTACTTTCAACGTTAATTACGGGATTTGAATCATGTTAATAGGTCATAAGAATGAATTAGTTACAATTGTAAACATATTTTGTTGTCATAAAAGATATGGGAAATTTGTATATCTCATCTTATTCACACAATATTACGTAATATTGTGTTTTCTAAACCTACTAAGATAGATACCGTAATAATACCTCTATTAAAAACTTAGTTTACCTATTCGATCCCCCTAAAAAAACCCTAATAAACTCAACTTCTTTATATATAAATACTATTTTTTAATAACTAAACTAGCTAATTTTTCACCCACATTGATATTGAGTTTATTTGATGGAAGAAGTTTACGAACATGACAGACTTAGCAACCTACCCGACACCTTAATCGACTACATATTCTCCCTTTACGACAACCCGAACGACTTTACTTCATTGATAGCTATGCTCAAAGTGTCGAAAAAGCTACGTCGCTTAGCTTTGTCGCATCCATCGGTAGCGTTGGACGTGAATATCGACCATCCATCGACGTCGGTCCACAATTTCCACAAGTTCTTGAGCAATAATGTATTTTGCTCAACTTTTCTAAGGAAGTTGGATATTTCTTGGCATAAGAGTGACCGGAGTGCCTTGGACTGTGCCAAAAGTATACCTCAAGGCGTTAACCTAAAGTCCTTAGACACATTAGGGTTACATTATAACAATCTCGATCTTCGAGGATTCTCAAAATTCGGGACTTTGATTTCACAGAAACTTCCTTGGGTTAAGAACCTCGTTGTTTCGTTCGAGAATTGTGCGTTCAACGACAAGTTTATCATGGAAACGGCCGATGATGATGATGCCATGTTATTATTATCAGATCTCGAGATCACGTGTGTCGAGTGCTCGTCCGTCACAAAGATACTGGTCTTAAAGGTCCACTCCCCGACCCTAAAGCGTCTCGTCCTGACTCTAAGGGATAATAATAAGAGGTTCATACAAACGTCGTGGCGCTCGGTCGTGAAGGTTTCTATTTTGGGTAGGGAACTTGGAGAGCTGAAGATTGACCAATTCCACCCCTGCCACCGCCGTCGTGGGCCATATTATTATCGTGATAGGTTTGTCCCACATTGGTATAAAATCAACGCGAACAATCTTCGATTTTTCTACTGGAAAGGCACCCCGGTCAAGCACTGGCACACCAACGAGCCGTTTCCGTGGCTAGAACATGCGACAATTGTGATAACAAAATGTTATTGTTATTATTATTTTGAGTCGTGGCGGGTTGATAAATTCACCGAAGCGTTGCAAAAGAGTGTACAACATGCCAAGTATTTCAATGTGCAACAACCCAAGAGTATTAAACTTTGTGGGTTGCACGCTCATCGCTCCGCGCCCGTCTCGTCTTGGTAAATATTACAGTATATACATCGTATTGTTCGTAATCAGAAGCATGTTTATATTATATTTATTTTCGTATGTAGCTTTATATAGTTCGTAATATTTATGATGCAACCATTGTTATCAATGTTGTTACTTGTTACTACTCGTACTATGTTACGTTGTCACGCTTGTCGTGCATATATGCGTGACATATATGGTCTTGGAAAAGTATTTTGTGACCTAGTTTTGGATATTGCGACCCAAATGACCAATATGGTAATCCAAAAAACGATTAATGATTACATATCCGAGACCTCTGATTAGCACTTGCTAGTACCATAATAATTTAATATGTTATCTAGATTATTACGCGTTGACCATATAGCCGTATAAAAATCGGATCATTAGTCGTTAATTTCTAGTATGTTACTATCAATTTGTTTTGTACAAAATTTGTTAAGAATTTGTGAAATTAAGTACGTACAATTTTGAGACCAATCATGCGAAAAAGTATCCACTTTTTTTTTACCACCAATTGCAAGACTAATCTTTTTGTGAAGACGAAGACCCAATGACATGATTGTAGCCAAGTGATTTCGTTGTGGAAGTGCACAAACGCTTTTTTGGTGACGGTCCATGTGTTGAAAGTTTAATTTGCTTACGCCTAAAAACCAATTAGTTCCCCCATCTTATTCAACAGTTACTTTTTTTAGACGAAAAACGGAATTATATTAAATCGATTTTCGTCAATGTAAGAATTGCATCTAGAAAAGAAGAAACATACAATGATACAACCGAGCTACATGGTGTGCTACCATATCACTCAATAATTACCTAATGCTTTTAAAGTTCAATACGAATGGATGAATTAGACCATACAAAATTCATTTTTATTAACTAGACATAACAAAAACTTACCTAACATGGAAACAAATAACTATCGAACAGGACGAAGAACTTATATCAGAAGTCAAATCCCTGTTTGCGACGGGTCAAACATGGGATATAAGCCAAACTCATGTGTCTACGTGACTACATTCCTTCCTAGTGACTCATTTTAACATTACGACAGATAGCAAGAAAGACAAACCGATATTAGAATGTGGCCTCCCTAAATCCACCCCCTGATTGCAAAGACAAAAACAAAAGCTTCGAAGGTTGCAGGAAAAACATGGAAGAAGAAGAAGAAGAAGAAACAAGTGTCCGCGTAGGTGGTGACAAAGTGAAGTCAATCTTTGTTTATCCCATCAAATCATGTCGTGGAATTTCTGTTCCTCATGCCTCCATCACTTCCACCGGTCATCTCTCCTCTCTCTCTCTCTCTCTCTCTCTCTCTCTCATCTTCCTTACTCCTCCTATCTTTTTTTTTCCGCCAATTCTTATTTGTGACGGAAATATTTATGCGATTATTTGACTTATTGTCAATTTGTGGAGATTTTTTTTAAATTTTTTTTTTATGATCCTATCAATTTACGGAATTTCTCAAGAAGTTTTAATATGGACCAAGTATTTTTTAATTAAATGTTGAATATTGTAGTATTGTAGTCTTTTTTAATATTCCAAAAGTGTTTAATTAATGGCTACAAACTTGAAGTCATACAGTTAAAATACTGATCGAAGATTTACGGGGGGTCACCAACAGTACAATGGAGTAACCCAATCCGTCACGAGTGAGACTAATTGAATTTCAATTTAGTAGGAATTAATTGAAAAATTCAACAAAAAATTGATTAATTGAAAAATGATTGATATAGTAAGCGTTCTAACGCGAGATGATAATTGTGTAAAAGACGATTCCTTTATTATTATTGATAAATGAGTAATTTTCTTCTATAAAGGGGTCGTCTTACACAATAACTCGACCTTCTCTGCCCTCGTGATATACAGGATTCCGATGGGATAGACAGTGGATGGTTGTTAATGCTAATGGGAGAATGTACACTCAAAGAGTTGAGCCCAAGCTTGCTTTGGTTGAAATTGAGCTCCCTACTGAAGCGTTTTCCGAGGGTTGGGAACCTTCAAGTAACTCATTCATGGGTAAGTAAGAGCTCTGAATTGGAACAGGATCTCTTTAAAAGAATCTTCTTTGTCGACTTTCATCAAGGTTTTCTTCCTTTCTGGTTCAGTGATAAAAGCGCCGGGGATGGATTCAGTACTGAAGGTGTCCTTAAGTAAGCCACGTGCTACGATTGATCATGTGTCTGTGTGGCAGTGGAGTGGCTCTGCACTTGATGAAGGAGCTGATGCAGCCGAATGGTTCTCAAAATACATTGGAAAAACGAGTAGGTTGGTTCGTTTTGACTCAGGTATTATATGCTCGCCTAATTGCATAGGCCCTTTCGCTCCTTTTAGCCAATGCTCTTCGTTGTGGATGAGTCGAGTTAAGTAATGTGGTTTGTGTTAAAATGTAGTATCACAGACCAGGAATACGGATCCTGACTTTGCTCGCGGATACAAGACCATGTTCTCTGATCAGTTTCCTTTCTTACTGATATCACAGGTCTGTCGGCTTTATTTAATGACAATTATCTGTTTTTTCAGTTTTATTAAGGAATGCTTTCATTAGCCTTTTGTATGTGTGATCACTGATCAGGAATCACTAGATGCTTTGAACAGCATCCTTAAAGAGCCGATACCAATAGACCGATTTAGACCCAAGTAAGTATTTCCACTGTCCTTGTTGTGAATAATGACAGTGAATGCTCACTAATCGGAATATTGGGTCCGCTGTCGTATTTGAACAGCATTCTGGTTGAAGGCTGTAAACCATTTTCAGAAGATGTGTGGAAGGAGATCAAAATTAACACGCTAGCATTCGGCAGTGTCAGGCTTTGTTCACGATGCAAGGTCAGTAACCATACTGTATGATGCATGCTTAATATACTTTGCGTTTTCTGCTAATCAGTCTACTGTCTACGCCACCCTTTTCAGATACCTACAATTGATCAACAAACTGGCATTGCAAGTCCAGAACCAAATGAAACTCTCAAGGGATTCAGATCTGATAAAATTTTGCTGCCGAACAAGAAACCTCAGGGACAGGTGCGTAAATCTTTGCATTTTTTCCGTATCAGCTTATGTCTGCGTACCCAACTACCCAGTTATATTGTACCTTATGCCTGCTTACCCGTTTATGTTGACATGACGGGAGCTTAATTCCGGCAGAAAACATAATTTCTTTTTTCCACGTAGTAGGGCTCGACATTCAGACATGTAGCTGCATCATCTGACACTCTGTTTCAGCTTTGTGAGATTAACATAGCGAAATGGGACCTGATTTCACTAGCAAGATTATGGTAACGAGGAACGACTGATGAAATAAGGTGATAATGCAGGTTTATATGGGGCAGCACATGGTATGGAAGGATGGCGATGGTGGAAGCGGTCGCAAAGTTGTACAATTAGGAGATCCGGTGTGCGTGATTCATCAAGTTTCTTCCACTGCAGAGGCTGCAGCTTAGTGTCAGACTAATGGTACTCGGACCGTGTCGTACCTTATGTGAAACTGTCAATGTACAAAAGAGTGTATATGTATGTTTGCGAAATAATGTTCCTCAAGCTTCAGCAGCATACCAAGGAACTTCATACTCTAGTTGTCAATGTCATGTAAATGAGAGTGTAATATGGATGCATCGCCAACTTGAACTCGTGATTACATAACCTTGTAATAATTTCATTTTACAGGATACAGCGCTAATGAACGACCAGAACTCTTCTGAAACAATGGGTCAGTCACCCATTTGTTCGAAAGTACAAAAATCTACACTATGTTTACAATCTTACAGAACAATATCGTGGGTAATAGCCGAGCAAGCTTCTTCAAGGGCTGAGATTATGATGTACAAAGAACCCTGATATCGTAACAGGCTTTGAAGCTCCCAACGGCATCAGTTATATCAAAACATTTTTCGATAGCCCTGCTAGCAACCATTTCACATTGGATTAATGGATTTCATTGTTATGTGAATGGGTCTTCTTAAATCTTGTGAACACTAAAACCCTCATCTTCTGCCGTTACGTTCTCCTTCCAATTCTCGAATTCGGATTCACCGAACACCACTTGTTTTATGCCAACAAAGCTGTTACGAATGAGATTGCATATGAATGTCGGTTTGTAAGCCCTTGATACAGGGAATGCATTCAACACTTAAGCAGCTAGGAACAATTAGAGGTAAACAAGATAATCAAAAGGGAAACAACATTTGACTGGTAGACTGTCTCAAATGCGAAATACGGAGTATATATATGCAATTTCTATGGTTTCACTTGTGATACCATCTCATATAAGATTCACTTATCCTACAAATAATACCTCAAAAAACAAGAAAAAATGTAAATCATTGAGAAACTAAGAAAAGAATGTAAGCAAGATATAAGCAAAAAAATTCTACTTCACCGACTTATAAGAGCATTCAGACGGATCATTGCGTCATAACATCCAATGGTTTAATAAACAATAAACAGATGCTTACTCTGAACTTATTTGTGTCAATCCATTCAGTAGGACATCCAGGAGAAGAGGTTCACTTGTTCCGATATCAACCCTAGACATGTTATCAAATAATATAAGGTTCACTTATGTTTCAGTAAAACTGGATAAAGACCGTACAAAAAATGCTTTAGAATCAGGACTTGATACCATATCCGTGCTAGGTTGTCCTGAATCTCAAGATCTCCTATGTTAAAAAAGGTGGCTGGTTCCACATTTGCTCCCTGAATTGCATCATAACTCGGTCTTTTGTCTGAAGGAGTTTGAGATAACTGCTTTTTAATCAAGAAAGTTTCAACTTCCACGAATAATCATGATAACTAAATAAACCATGAAACACATACTTCAATTAAGAAAAGCGTAGTAAGAACACATGCAAAATAAAGGGCGTTTTCATAACGAAGCCCTGAACCAATAAGACCACTCAGCTCACATACAGTCATACATTAAGTAAATAATTTACCATAGATCGAATTTTCCAAAATAATTCTGCCACACTTCCATTCAGAGTTTATACTGTCAAGATACAATAGGAGTATCATTTAAGGGGTGCAAGGCTCCAAACTCCAAACGGAACACATAGTTTATCAGCATGCAGTAGTACCTTGTTAACACATAAAGAGAGAGCCATCGAACACTCAATTAAGATCCAACTTTCCTAATTGCTCGAATTTATCTGAAAATTGTGGTTTCTTCTGCATTGTTTTTTTTAGAATCCCCAATTAAGGTTCAATAGTATTACCTGGAGAAAAGGATTTGTACATTTTGAATAACACTATTACCTGCATATTCAGTGAATTGCAGCCACCAAGTCGTCCAATAATGTGCCATGACCGAATCATCTGGTAGAAAGCAAGAGAAACACCATTGTTTTTAGGTTTACGATTCATTCATCTAGCATCACGCATCCTGGAGAAAAAAAATACTTACATCACAAACCAATGAGACATCTTTCTGTAGAAGAGGATTGTAAAATTCGAGCCATATATAGGAGTTTGAGAAATCAAATCTGTCAACAAACAAAAATGAAGAGGGATAAACAGTGAAGACTACGGATGTGTACACAAAAACAAGGATTCAACAAAACAGAGATTTTAAAAAGTAAAATCGATTACATAATTGCTTAAAGAAGTAACTAGTGCACCGGCAAGCCTAAATGCACCATGCCACCACCTTATCCAACCATAATACACAATAAATTTATAGTTGCAACTGTAAGCGGTTGAATTAACGAACATTCTCCAGAGACCAACTTACTTATTGAATGTAACTTTCATGGGTACTCCTGAACCTGTTTTCGTTTGCACTATTTTATTTCTTTTCTTCCGCAGTCTTTCTTCCATCTGAAAGTAACAGTCGATAGCATAAGCCCAACAAAGACACAAACGATAACCTGGCTGTAACGCATTATACATCGGTCTTAACAACTACTCCCTCCGTTTCATTGAAAGATTCCACCTAAAAAAGGTACATTTTTTAAGGATAATAATAAAATATTCAAAAGTAGAGAGGGTGTAAAGTAAGAGGAAAAAAGTTATACTAAAAAAGAAAGTGGAAGCTATCAAAGAAATTTACGAAAAAGGAAAAGTGGAAGCTTTCAATGAAACGGAGGGAGTATACTAAGACATCTACAGTATAAGCAAAGCTATATTGAGTCAATTGAATAGCGAGTTTACCCTGGACTGAGCTTTATCAGGGTCATCAAGACAATTTCCAAGGATTTCAGCAATTTCCGGGTCTTTATCGAAATCTTTCTCCTCTCCTTTCTCCCTAAATCTCTTTTGAGGTCCGTCCAGCAGCTCATCCTCATCTTCCAACACCTCGCCTATTGACCCAATTACCTCATCCGGACTCCGAGCTCTTGGACACAACAAGGAGACTCTGCCACCCGAATTTTTGAGCACGAAGCTCGCAGGTAACAATGGCGGTCTCCCATTCGCAAACCCGGTTTTCGGGAGCAGGGCGAAATTAGAAGCTAAACATGGTGAAACCTTGGGAGGTAGTCCAATGCATCCGCCATTGCATATAGTAAGCATCTCAACTTAAGGTATCATGCAAAATCCAAAATTAACAATACAATTAAATTAGAACGAACTCATTCGTCATGAAAACACTACTAGTAGCAGTAGCCGGTATCGTGAGGCGGAAGCGGTGGCGATATAGGTGGGGGAAGTGGTGGTGACTGGTGATATCTAATTGAAGCAAACCCTAGAAACCAATTAATTAAGTAAATAATTGGGTGTAATACTTACAATCAATTGGGCGGTGGTGACGACGGACGAGCGGCTGTCGGCGGTGGGTGTGCGCCGTGTGTAGGCGGTGGACGTGACTAGGTGAGACTGTGAGAGGCTTGAATAGTGGAGTTGGAAGATGAAGTCTGGCTTGTGCTTGTTTTGGGTGAAAATGACTAGTCTGTGCTTCCTGGGTTAGGATTTACCGGTTACAAGTCTAGTTAAGTCGGATCAATTTAACTTGACTCTTAACGAGTCTAGTCTAGTCTAGTCTTAATCATTAATATTGGCATCGTCAAATCAGGGGTGAGCAAAACTGGGTACCTGAACCAGTTCGGGTACCCGGTTTTTAGAAAATGTATTTTTTTTCGAACCAAAACTGATCCGGTTTATTTTCATTTTGTAAACCGAAGTCGAATGCATTTTATGACCCGATTTTTAAATAAAAAGGTTATCTTTGTTATAAACTGGTTTTTTGAACCAATTTCTGAACCGGTTTCACTAATTTTCCATAAAAATTCAAAAAAGTGAACCGATTTCACTAATTTTCCATAAAAATTCAAAAAATCAGGTCGGATTAATTTAGTCCTGACCCTTAATCAGGTCCTAAACTCTAAATATGGCCTACTGTATAAGGTATCTAGTTTTAGCCACTAATATTGGCATCGTCAATTAGGGGTGAGCAAACCGGGTATCTGAACCGGTTCGGGTACCCGGTTTTTAAAAAATGCTTTTTCTGAATCGGAACTCATCTGGTTTATTTTCATTTTGTAAACCGAAACTGAACCGGTTGTTATGACCCGATTTTTAAATAAAATGATTATCTTAGTTATAAAGTGATTTTCTGAACCGATTTCCGAACCGGTTGTTGATCCGGTTTCACTAATTTTCCATAAAAATAATAAAAAAAAAAAAGGAATTTTTCCCTTTAAAAGTATAAACCGGATCAAAATCGTGTACCCGGTTTTGAAAACTTATGAACCGAACCCAAACCGGTTTTCACTATAAAAAAAAAACAGTTGAGGTACACGAACCGATTTTCAACTTCTAAAACCCGGATTTTTTGGATTTTTTAAAACCGGGTTTCGGTTCGATTTTTCTGCTCACCCCTGTCGTCAATGCTCGATATGTTTTATAGATCATCCATTTTATAACATTACTCACTAGGTTTATGATCGAGTCCACATGAGAATGTTCAAGAACTTAATTAACATATTCTTTTTTTTTTTTTTTTGATTGAAAATTAACAAGCTAGAATGAATCTTCAAAGACTTTTGGTAGTTGACAAGATAAATTTGTGTTTATAAATAGATGCAACTTGGTGAACTGAAGTAAACTACTGGAGTTGAAACATTACTTGTAAGAGCAACTATGTTTAAAGAGAGTTGGGGTGATGTCTTTGAAGTTTGATGCACAAGTGTGAAGCCAGCAACGAGACCTACATCGCGGGCAGCACATACCAGTCCAATCTCAACACCACCCTGTTTTCGATATTTCCAGCTAAGGCCTTGCAGACCACCTTTGCGAATTCCACTAATGGCACGGACATCGACCAAGTGAATGCCCTTTTCTACTGCAGGGACAATGTCGATGCATTAGTCTGTCACCACTGTATGCTCGCTGCAGCTGATGAAGTCACTAAGCGATGCCAATATCTGAAAGAAGTTGTTATTTGGTTCGAAGAGTGTACACTGCGTTATGCTAGTCGCAACTTTTTCTCCATTGATGAGGAAACACCGTTTTACATATACACAAACAAAACTGGAATAGTTAATGATGATTTACTTGATCCTTTCAAGCAGGGGCGAATTCAGACTTAAAATTTTGAGGTAGCGAGTTCATTATATTTGCTCACGATATATGAAAATGTCTCAAATTTACGAAATTTGGGTAGCAAAAGTCGATAATTTTAATCATTTTATGAAAGTTTGGGGTAGCGAGTGCTACCCTTTGCTACTAGCTAGATTCTCCTCTGCTTTCAAGGAGGAATTTGACAGTGCGATGGATGAGCTTATCAAGCGCGCTTTTGACCCTAGAAACCTGCAAGCTTTCGCGACAACACAGATAAATCTGACAAAGGTATTATTGGCGTCAGAATTTCATTTTAAACCAAAAATCTGGCATTCTGATCACAGCTGGTAGACCTCTGAAGGTGTTTACCTGGCTATACACAACTTGCTGTGGCGACAAATGGTTTTACCGCGCTAAATTTTTTGGGAAGGGGTGCATTTGGTTGTGTTTATAGAGGAGTTCTTCGAGGTCAGAAAGTAGCCGTAAAGCGGATCATTGACAGATACGAGGACAATGAAGAACTACAAACCATCGTCGATTTTGTCAGGGAGATTCAAAGTAACTTCGGCGCTGTTCACGAGAAGATATCACTGTTAACTGTGTTTTGTGCATCCTAATGACAACAGAGACGAATAATGGTGAAAACTCATGATTGGAACAAACTTCAGGTACGAATTCTTCTCTATCGATCACAACTATGTTCCGTTCACAACCATGGGTCTAGCACGCAATCAGTCAAACCAAAAGCAAGTCTAGAAATATGTAACCTAACATCGACCTCTAATTAGCATGACTTCATCTCAAACATCCTTGTTCAGACACGTATTAGAAACACCGCTTGTTTTCAAGCACTCAATCCATTGTAGTTCGAGTATTGTGAGATATTTTTTTGAAGCACTCAATCCATTGTTTTCAAGCACTCAATCCGTTTGAGATGATTTTTCGAAAATGGTGAGATATTTTTTTTGGATATTTGAATAGAGCATTTATTGCATAAAATCACTCTCTATTGTTAAAAAAAATTAAGCATTTTGATTCGAGTACATATTGATGTTTTCGTCCTATTTCAACGTGTGATTATAAAGATAGTCGAATGACTTCTAAATGTGTTTATTTCGAACCGTATGCACCTTTTGTCACTTGACATTTCTACAATGTATGGAGTAGATATTGTGAAGGTTTGGAGGCATTAAATTCAGGACCTAGCCAAAAAATGCGGATATATAATACACTTCAATTTCTGCCGTTTTGGGGGTCGGATAGTGCAGTATTTTAACTTCTCTCAATTTTATACCTTTTGTCTTTGTTTGCTTCACGATGCAACTCGTTCAATTTCAAGCCCAAACAACAAGTATATGTAACTTTAGCATGACAAATTGATTGTCGACTGACGTTGGTTTATTGTGTAACAGAACCTTTGAATGTTTTTTTTGCTGGTAAAATGTTGCTTGGGCATTTTATATGACCCGTTTTTAGCCTCTCATAAAAAACGTGTATACACTTCACTTTCAGTCGTTTTGGAGGTCGGATAGACCGGCATTTTATATTCTTCCGATTTTTATACCATATGTCATGGGTTGCTTCATAATATAACTTGTTCAGTTTCAAGCTTAAAAAACAAGTACACGTAGCTTGGCCTCGACTAACATAATGTCGACCGACGTTGGGTTATTTTGTAATGAAACCCTCAAATGCTCTCTTCTGCAACTAAAGTTTTGTGGGAGCATTTTCTATTACCTAACTAACACCCAAAAAAAATCAACCATTTTTATTTAGGACCCCTGAATTTTAAGAAATCGTGTATAATATAGACTTCTGATAACTCCGTTATTGACCGCTTTTCTACACCCTTTTGACGTTTATTTAGCCTCGATTAATCGTATTTTCTTTGGCATTCCGGCTCATTTCGCCTATATTTTGTATTACACGGGTTTTTGCGTTTGTTGTTCGTTTTTAGGCATTTCCTTGACGAAAACGATGAAACTTGAGCATGCCCGGGTAAAAGGAGGTACATGACCCGAGTTCGAGCCTAAACAAGCGCATAGAAGACAAGAAACGGGAAAATGGGCATAGGAAGAGAATAGCACGGTGGACCGTGCGATTCTCAAGTCAGGAGGCTAGGACCGTGCGATTCTCACCGTGCGAAACGCATGTTTCGTGCGTTTCTCCGGTTTTGCCATTTCACTTCGTTTTTCGACCGGTTTTTCTATGTAACCTAATTAGAAGTATAAATACCCAAATTCTTATTTTTTTTGCCTCTCAAGTTTTTCCATAACACCTTAGTTCCATACTTTGAATTTTTTTGGGTTTTTTGAGAGAATTTGTAATTTTTGAAGATTTTCATCCTTCTCATTCAAGATCCAAGCTTTATATATATTTTCTTCTATTATTATCTCCTTTATCTCTCCATCTTTGGTAATCTCTAATCTTTATTCTAGTTTGGTTTCTCTTCATTTTTTCCCAATTTCTTAGTTTTATTTGTTAGCTATTGTTAGTTCATCTTAGTCTTCTCTTTTCTTTGTTTGTTACTCTAGTTTGCAATTAGTTTAGTTTTCTCTCACTTGTTAATATTTATGAATTTCATGATAGTATTAGAAATCCCCAATTAGATTCTTCCAATTTGGCCATTTTCACATAATTGGTAGTATAATTCAATTTACAACAATGTTCATAGTTAAAGACTCCACCTTTATACTTAATTCCACTAATTTAGCCATGATTAGTGAGTAGTCCTCTTCTAGGGTGCGATTTGGCCCCGATATGCCTAAATTGTGTGTTTGAATACTATTGTTAGATTGTTGAGGATTGATGGGAATTGGTTAGTTTTGGGCTTTGTGGATTGACTTGTCTTGTGGGTTGTGTTTGAACCCTTAACCCTTGTCCACCGATGGGAGTCGGTTAGGTTTAGGAAGTAGACCTCGCCCTTAGACTCGCTTTACCCCACCTAGTTGAACATGGGAGTGGGAACTTGGTAGGGTACCCAAGCTTTCGGTTTGAACTCTTTGCCTTGGGAAAGGGAGGAGGAAGAATCGGGAATAGACGCGGTCTTAAAGAATCGACTCACGAACCCGGGAGGGAGGTGGCCGGTTTTAGCTTAGTCGGATTACGAACCCGGGAGGGAGGTAACCGACCCTTAGAGGCGTTCCACTCTTCCCACCGTCCATAGCAATCCAATACCCGGTATTCTTTACTCATGATTATGGTATATCGGAGGTTAAGTCGGACCCTAGGTTTTTCCCTATTTGAGTAATCGTAAATTTTAGTATTTGCTTGTTTTATCTTTAGTTTTCCACCTTCTTTAGTTTCATTTCTTTCTCTAGTCTATCATTCGTCATTGTAGTCGTAGTTCACCATTTCTCCCTTATTTGACTTAGATAAACATTTAGAATTAAAACAATTAGGAACCGTCCCGCTCCTTGTGGATCGACCCTCTATTGTGCTACGATTACGTCGTGCGCTTGCGAGGTATTAAAACCCCAACAAGTTTTTGGCGCCGTTGCCGGGGAGTGTTAGCGGTACTAGTAGTTTTTATTCTTGCGTTTAGACTAAGTTATTGGTTACTTTGCACACTCCGGTGTGCCTTTGCTCGTGATCTAACTCCTACTTTCTAGTTTGTGTATTGTTTTGCATGAGTAGGCGGATTCTTGGGCTCTCACCAATTCATTTGTTGAATCCCGAGATTGAAGCTACCGCAAGGCGATACAACGCCGAGAGAAGAAGAAATCGAGGGCAACCACCTTCACCACCTATTATTTCCGAATCCGAGGAAGAAATAAGATCCGAAGAAACAATTGAGTCCGACGAAGAAGTTAATTCTCCAAGACCACCATCACCACCTCCTATTATGGCTTCTATACGAGAGGAATCGACACCCCAAGTGGTGTCGCAATCAAGTATTACGAGGCCCGCAATTGGAGCAAACAATTTTGAAATCAAGACTACTCTTATTCAATTCGTACAACAAAATCAATTCTCCGGGTTACCTCTTGATAATCCCAATGAGCATATTAATGTATTCTTGGAAGCTTGCGATAATGTCAAGATCAATGGAGCCTCGGATGAAGCTATTCGCTTGAGACTTTTCCCGTATTCATTGAATGGGAGAGCTAAGGAGTGGCTAAGAAGTCAACCGACCGGTTCTTTTGATACTTGGGACAAATTATCCAAGGCTTTCTTGTTGAAGTTCTTTCCACCGGGCAAGACGGCGAAGTACCGAAATGATATAACCAATTTTGTCCAAGAAGACCATGAATCCCTCTATGATGCATGGGAGAGGTTCAAGGAATTGCTAAGACAATGCCCTCATCATGGCATAGCCCCTCATGTGGTCATCCTCACATTCTATAATGGTGTGCGTCCCGAATATCAAGTGGGATTGGATGCGGCGGCCGGTGGTGCTATTGATCTAGTACACCATACCGCGGCCATGGGATTTATTGAAAAGATGGCCTCCAACAATCATCATTGGGGTGGGGATAGAAGGAAGTTGAAGAAGCAAGACAATAGTGAGACTTTGAATGCTCTTAATGCAAAGATCGACAATTTGACAAAACAACTTTCTCAATTCAAGCAAGGGGGATCAAGTTCTTCTAAGGAGACAAATGAGTTCTCTTGTGAGTTATGTGGAAGTCCAAGTCACGATGCCGCCGAGTGTTGTGTTGTTACTACAATGGAGCAAGCCAATGGCATATGGGAATCTAACCAAAGGCAAGCATTAAACAACAACAATCAATATCACCAAGGGCAAAGAGCGTTCCTATCTTATGGGAACAAGAACTTCCAAACTCCATTCAATCAACAAAAGGGAACTTTCAATCAAAACTTCCAAAGACCGAATCAAGGCTTTAATCAAGGATTCAACTTCCAAGCACAAGATACATCGGGTTTTCAAGCAAGAAATTTCCAAGCAAGACCAACATTCAACACCACCCCATTCCAAACCCCCCTCCAAAATCAATTTCAAGTTCCATATCAAACCCCTACACCATTCACTACTCCTATACCACATCAACAACAACTTACTCAAGTCCCACAACAACAAATTGTGCAACAACAAGCTCCACCACCTAAGTCCAATTTGGAAATACTTATGGAGCAAATGATGAGCACCCAAAATAGCTTCATTCAACGCCAAGATCAACGTCATGAAGAGACTACTTCTTCAATCTCTCAATTGAAGAGTCAAGTCCAAAATGCCCAAAGAATCACCGATCATCAAATACAACAACTCGCGAACCAAGTCAACGAGTTGACCGCATCGAGTGGGATATTTCCGGGAGGTATTAAAGAAAATCCTAAGGGTAAAGGCGAATTGAATGCCATTCAATTAAGGAATGGGCGCATATTGGATGAAGTTGTGGTTAACAAGAAGAGGAAGGCCAATGTTGAAGATGAAGTAAGTGAGGAGGTAAAGGGTGAAAAAGAGGGTTCAAGTGAAGTGGTTGTTGATGAACCGTCCATCATTGAAGATCATGTGGCAAAAGAAACCCCAAAGGTTACTAATGAGGTCAAAGCTTATGTGCCACCGATTCCATTTCCTCAAAGGTTAGCTAGGGCCAAGCTTGAGCAAAAGTATGGTAAGTTCTTGGAGATGATGAAGAGCATGCATATCACACTTCCTTTCCTTGAGGTCATTAGAGACATCCCCTCTTATGGCAAGTTCTTGAAGGATGTCATTTCAAAAAAGGCATATGGTGAGCAATTGTCGGTAAGCCTTTCAAAGGAGTGTAGTGCCGTTCTCTTAAACAAGTTGCCACAAAAATTGGAAGATCCCGGGAGCTTCACTATTCCTTGCTCAATTGGTTCCATCAACATTGAGAAGGCATTTTGTGATCTAGGGGCAAGTGTAAGCCTTATGCCCCTTTCCATCTTCAATAAGCTTGAGGGCTTTGAGCTAGCTCCAACAAGAGTGTCCCTCCAATTAGCGGATCGTTCCGTTAAATATCCGATGGGGATAGCCGAGGATGTGCCAATCAAAGTCGGGAACTTAATCATCCCGTGTGACTTCTATATCATGGACATCCCCGAAGACACCAAGATTCCCATTATACTTGGTCGTCCATGCCTAGCCACCGGGGGAGCTCTTATTGATGTCAAGAATGGTAAGCTCTCACTCCAAGTTGGGGATGACAAGATGGAGTTTTCACTTGAGAAAGCCATGAAGGAACCATCAAATCTTGGATCGTGTTACCAAGTGCAAATGCTTGAAGAGTCTACCATGGAGCAAGATGCTCATCATGTCCTTGAGGAGTCTATTATCGAGAATTCGGAAATGGATGCAATGGAATATGCTCTAGCTATGGACTCAATCTTGAAGCAATGCACCACAAGGTCACTAGAAAGCTTGACCGAGGAAGGGTTATATGAGGAGAGATCTACGCCTCCTAAAGTGGAGTTGAAACCTCTTCCCTCATCTCTTAAATATGCTTTCTTAGGTCCTAATGAGTCATACCCCGTTATTGTTAATAGTGCACTTAATGACTATCAAGTACATGATTTATTGGAAGTTTTGAGAAAATATAGAGAAGTCATTGGGTACACTATTGATGATATTCGTGGTATTAGTCCCGCCTTATGCTCTCATCATATACTCTTGGAAGATGAGAGCACCTCATCCATTGAGCGTCAAAGACGTCTCAATCCGGCCATGACCGAGGTGGTGAGGAAGGAGGTATTAAAACTCCTTGATGCTAATATCATTTATCCAATTTCGGATAGTAAGTGGGTTAGTCCCGTTCATGTCGTCCCTAAGAAAGGTGGAACGACGGTTGTCAAAAATGAGAAGGGTGAGTTAGTGTCCACTAGACCGGTTACCGGGTGGCGTATGGTCATAGACTATCGACAACTTAACAAAGCCACCCGGAAGGACCATTTCCCCCTCCCTTTCATAGACCAAATGTTGGAACGCTTGGCAAAGCACTCCTACTTTTGTTATTTGGATGGATTTTCGGGATTTTTCCAAATCCCGATCCATCCCGATGATCAAGAGAAGACAACATTCACTTGTACCTATGGGGTATACGCCTACCGTCGTATGCCCTTTGGGTTATGTAATGCGCCAAGTACGTTCCAACGTTGCATGATGTCTATTTTTTCCGAATTTGTAGAGAAGACCCTCGAAGTGTTCATGGACGATTTCTCCGTTGTAGGGTTTTCATTCGAAAATTGCTTAGAAAACCTTGACAAGATCCTACAACGGTGTAAGGAGACCGGTCTAACTTTAAATTGGGAAAAATGTCACTTCATGGTGACGGAGGGAGTAGTTCTAGGACACGTAGTGTCTAACCGGGGGATAGAAGTTGATAAGGCGAAGGTTGAGGCAATTGAAAAATTGCCCCCTCCTAGCAACGTCAAAGGGGTACGTAGCTTCCTTGGTCACGCGGGATTTTACCGCCGTTTCATTAAGGACTTTTCCAAGGTAGCTAGACCCTTGACGGAGCTTCTCGCCAAAGATGTTCCTTTTATTATGTCTAATGTTTGTCTTGATGCTTTCAATAGGTTGAAGGATGCCCTCATTTCGGCTCCCATTATTCAAGCCCCGGATTGGAATATCCCCTTTGAGCTTATGTGCGACGCGAGCGATTTCGCCATTGGGGCGGTTTTGGGACAAAGAAAGGAAGGGAAACTCCATGCAATCTATTACGCAAGCAAGACCCTCGACTCCGCTCAAGCAAATTACACAACCACGGAGAAAGAGCTTTTGGCGGTGGTATATTCAATGGAGAAGTTCCGATCCTACCTTGTGGGGTCGAAAGTTATTGTCCACACCGACCATTCGGCCTTGAAGTATCTTATGGCAAAGAAGGATTCCAAAGCTCGCTTACTCCGGTGGGTTCTACTCCTCCAAGAGTTTGACATTGAGGTCCGGGATAAGAAAGGAACGGAAAATGTGGTCGCCGACCATTTATCTCGACTAGTGCTCGAAGACCGTGATCCGGACATACCCATAGATGATTCCCTTCGAGACGATCATCTACTAGCTCTATCAATGGTAGAGGCCCCGTGGTATGCTGATTTCGTGAATTATATTGTGTCGGGAATTGTGCCCCATGACTACGACTCTCACAAGAAGAAGAAATTCTTCCATGATGTCAAGCAATTTCATTGGGAGGATCCCAACTTATACAAGTCATGTGCCGACGGGTTATTCCGAAGATGTGTGCCCTACGAAGAAACCAAGTCTATTATAACACATTGTCATGATATGCCTTGTGGCGGTCACGCGAGCTCAATGAAGACGTCCGCCAAGATTCTACAATGTGGATTCTATTGGCCCACTATCTACCATGACGTAGCCGCTCACGTCAAGAGTTGTGACAAATGCCAAAGGAGCGGGAACATATCAAGGCGCCATGAGATGCCACTACAATGTATGCTTGAGGTCGAGATTTTCGATGTGTGGGGGATAGATTACCAAGGTCCTTTCCCCTCCTCTTGTGGGAACGAGTATATATTAGTGGCGGTTGATTATGTGAGTAAGTGGGTGGAGGCAATCCCCACCAAAACTTGTGATGCGAAATCGGTGATAAAGCTCTTGACCAAGATCATATTTCCTAGGTTTGGAGTCCCTAGAGTCTTGATTAGTGACCGGGGTACTCACTTCCTTGAGAGAACATTAGCCGCCATGCTCAAGAAATACGGTATTCAACACAAGAAAAGTCTTGCATATCATCCGCAAACCAATGGGCAAGCGGAAATTTCTAATCGAGAAATCAAGACGATCCTCGAAAAAACAGTCAATCGATCAAGGAAAGATTGGGCGTCAAGGATTGATGAAGCCCTTTGGGCGTACCGAACCGCCTTCAAAACACCAATCGGAACCTCCCCGTTCCGTCTCGTATATGGGAAGGCTTGTCACCTTCCTGTCGAGATGGAACATAAGGCTTATTGGGCAATTAAGTGTTTGAACTTAGACATGAAGAAAGCCGGAGAAAGGAGGCTCTTGGGCCTTAACGAGCTTGAAGAATTCCGCCTACATGCTTACGAGAATGCGAAGATTTACAAGGAGAAAACCAAGAGATTCCATGACAAGAATCTAGTGAGGAGGGAATTCAAGGAAGGTGAACTAGTCCTCCTTTTTAACTCAAGGTTGAGACTATTTCCCGGGAAGCTCAAGTCGAGATGGTCGGGTCCATTCAAGATCGTGAAGGTATTTCCCTATGGTTCGGTGGAGGTGGAGGGGAATGAAGAAAGATTCAAAGTAAACGGTAGCCGGCTTAAGCACTATTTCGCCGGGCAACCAATTCAAAGGGAAATCGCTTCCCTCAAGCTCACCTAATTCCATGCATTAAGAAGATTTCTATTGTATAATTCTCAACAAATTCATTCGGTCGAGCCAACGACCTTAAACAAAGGCGCTTCGTGGGAGGCAACCCCGATACTTGGCACTTTTCTATCTTTTCTCTTTATTGGATTTTCTTGGAGGAGTACTTTTGTGACGATTTATATCGTTTTTGGAGCTTTATTAAGGGATTGGAGCATATTGGGTTCGATTTGGAGAGCTTAGAAAAAAAAAATTGGGAAAATGGGGATAGTATGAGTTACGCACGGTCGACCGTGCGAAACGCAGATCAGGAGGTTAGGACCGTGCGTAACCCACCGTGCGATACGCATGTTACCGTGCGCTACTTTTTTTCAAAAAAAAAAAAAAAAAAAAAAAAAAAATAAATTCTTTAATCCTAATACCCGACCCCCCCCCTCTCATTCCCTCTTATCACACTATTATCACTATTATTATTATTATTATTAATACTAATCCTTCACATCTTCATCTTCCCCAACATCCATCTTCATATCTCCATTAAACCTTCATCCACCTTCAACCTATTTTTCCCATATAATCCTCAAAACATACCCAAATCACCTAATTTTTGCACCATTCTCTCCCTTACTACTCCCTCTTCACTCTACACTACACAAATCCACCATAAATAACAAAGTTCATCATCACAAAAAATTCCTAGATCTAATTTTTAACCCTCTTACTCTCCTTCAAATTGACTCATCTTTTGAAGGACGGGTATTTGAAGCGCCGCGGTTCTTTTGAGATTACTTTGAGGCGATTCCGGGCTGAAAAAATTTTTCCGGGTAGGGTGACGGTTTTGATTCGGGTCGGAGACAACTTCTACAGCTTACCTCGTTGGTCCACATCTACTCATGGCACCAAAAAGACCAATAATAGGTACGGAAGCATCTTCCTCCTCCGAACTCGCTCTTACAAAGCAAAGGGTAAGCTTATTTAAATACAAGTCTGATAATGTAGGCTTTCATTTAGAAAAACAGCGTGCTAAGTATAAACAACTTATGAAAGCGGGATTTAAACCGACTCGGTTTTTTCACCGAGAGACTACGATAGCAACGGGCATAGATGATGATCTAGATGTCCTAATAGAGCGGTTTAATTGCCCGATTGCTTTCATGCATGCCTATAGTTTTAAGTCATTGACTTGTGAATTTCTTGCAACCCTCACCACCAACACCTCGGGCCACAACCCATCCATCTCATTCCAATTACTAGGTAATGAATTTACCTTGAGCTTAGAAAGGTTGGCCCGAATCCTCGGTATAAATTTCATTCACCAAGCTAAGGAGAAAGCCTCTAAAAAGGCGGAGGTAGTCAAGGAGAGAGCGGAGTTTTGGAGGGAAATTGCTAGGACCAATGAACCGTATGAGGCTAGGACAACCGCTCTTAGTGAGATACGCAACCCCGCCCTCCGTTATGTTTTGCGCCTATTTTCGGAAATCCTTATCGGTTCTTATGAAACCCAACACCGGGTGAGCGCGGTAGCACTTCAATCACTCATGGAAGTGTTATATAACCGGCCTCTAACAATCGACTTCACCAAGGCCGTGGTCGCACACCTTCATTCGATGACTGTGGTCACACCTAAAGTAATAGTGGGTGGGGGTCTAGTGACATTGATTGCCCAAGGGTTGGGAATGATTACAGAATCGGAACCTAGAGCCTCCGGCGGTACCTACATTGACACCGACTACCTTGAAAACTCAATTTGTATCACCACAATGGATGGAGTCGCCCGACTCCTATTTTACATCACCTCCCTTCGCTCCATGATACTACCGGACAAGCCCCATGTTACGATCTCAAACCGGGAAAATTGGGGTATGCCTTTGAGAATGAATGAATTTGTGCGTAAGGACATCTACTCCCCTTGGGAATACGCCAATTATGGCCATGACCCTTCCCGCATCGTCTATGAGGACGAGTTTGAGGATGAGAATGAGGAAGAGGAACAAGGTCGTCCTCTTGATCCTCCCCGCTCATCTATGCACCAACCCGGTCCCTCTTCTTTGAACACCGGTCCACAATTTGGGTATGGGCAAGGTTCACAATTTGGGTATGGGCAAGGTTCACAATCTGGACTTGGGCATGGTCAACAACCACCATTTGGGTACGGACAAGGATTTCCCCAACCGAGCTACACACCTTGGGATATGTCCGCTATTACTACCCAAATCAACACACTCTCGGACCTTGTGACCTCTAACCACGAGGAGAATCGTCGGTCCATCGAGGAAATCCGAACATTATCCCAACAACAACACGAAGAAGCGATGGGATCTATCCACCGAATTGAAAACTCGGTAAATTCTTTCTTTGATAGTTTCTACTCTCGTTTGCCCCCTCCCCAATGAACTTCATGATTTCATTTAAGTGTGGGGAGGTAGTTTTCGGTTGTGTTGGTGATCGTTGAGGAGTTGAGTGGTTGTGTTGTATGGTGAGGAGTGGAGTATATAGGTGGGGTGAGTTTTGGAGGGTGAGTTTGGTGATTGTTGGATGCGAGTTTATACTTGAGGATTCGTGGAACTTTGAGTGGAAATTTTTGATTTGTGAAACTTTTAAGATGGCTAGTTTTGATGAAGTTATTCTTGGTGTATTTGCTAGTGTTGAGTGATGAATGAATGAGGGTAAGACTATTGCTCCCGGATATTCGGTGATGTGATTACACCGAATTTCCATTTTTGAAAAATCCAAAATTATTGCTCCCGGATTTTTGGTGACGTGATTACACCAAAAATCCCTTTGAAAAATCCAAAGTGTTTTGCTCCCGGTGCTTTAGTGACTTGATTACACTAAAAGCACCACTTGAAAATCCAAATATTTTTTTTTACTTCTTTTATTTTGTTTCATTTTCTCTTAGATTTTCTTAGTTTTCTTTCTTTTCATTTTCTCTTTTTATTTTCTTACTACTTTGCATTGAGGACAATGCAAGGTTCAAGTGTGGGGAGGAGTCTTAGCTTAGTTCTCTTCAAAAATTTAAAAACCATAAAAATCTCAAAAATCCAAAAAGATTTTGTTTCTAGTTTTTTTTTAGTGTGTCTAGTTTAGTTTAGTGTAGCTTGTGTACATATATTTGTTTTTGTGTTGTTTCCTCTTTTTCCCTTGTGTAGGTAAATAACCCGTCGGACGCCAAAAATCAAAATTCGAGGTAGATGGATGAAGACCGCTCCGGTATATTCTTTCCACCTTATTCCTTTTTCCTTGTATTTGTTGAAGGAGGATGAGATTTTGATTGTATTGGAGGTTCTTGATGAACATTTGGGTTGGTGGTTGTTTGCTCACTTGTGGAAATTGACTCTTTTGTGCTTTGTTTTATTTGTTTTCTTTATTTTTGTGTGATTAGTGTCTAGTTTAGTGTGTCTTAGGGTAGTGTAAATATTTTCGAAAACCTAGTCTTGAAGCTTATGTTGGAAGCCTACATTTTCTTATTAGTTTTACTTACCTTGATGTAGGACTCGAATCTAGTAGAATAGCTTTAAAATACTAGGTTTATCGACATTCTAGCTTAGGTCCACCCTTCCTACCAAATAGATTACTCGGGGGTTTGCATTTGACCATTTTGATCCCCCGTGGTGTGAAAACTCCTTGGTTACCGTGTCTCGTGTTCCTAGGTGACCTTTACTCCTTATGACCGTTTATATAATCCAAGTCTATCCATCAAATATCACAAATACTTCCCATAATAATTTTTGCCTTTTGCTTTTGGTGATCCTACTACATGATGCTTCCCCACTTCTTCAAAAAAAAAAAAAAAAAAAAAAAGAGAAAAAGAAAAATCGAAAAAAGAAAGAAAAGAAGAAGAAATTGAAAAGGAAACAAGGGGAGAAAGAAGTGAAAAACTATGAAAAATCGAAAAAAAAAAAAAAAAAAAAAGAGATCACCACACATCAAAATAAATAAATTTTCCGTTGATTTGGGGAGCCATCGTGAAGGGCCTACCGAGGGACCGAGTTCCTAAGGAAGGAAGATAGCGGTGGTGAACCGGTCATTGGAACTATCACTTTTCTATTTCCATTTCTACTTGGATTATTTGGTCATATTGAGTTTTGGGACGATCCTTCTCTTTATTTCATAAAGAGGTCGAGGCACACTTACCTACAGTGTTTTATAACACCACGGTTCTACCTTTCCACGCCATCTTACGCCCTCTTGTAATTTATTTGGAAGGTTGGGAGGAAATTTGCTAGATTATCGATGTTCATAGTAATTTATAGCTATAGTATTAGATTTTTGTCCATGTCTTGTAAGTTAACTAGTTTGAGAATGTTAGTTTTCATAATAGGTGGATGATTAGTGTTTTTCCCGCCGTCTTGATGAGGGTGACGGTGTTTTCCTTTTGTGATGCAAACATGTCTTGTATTTGTGGGCTTAATCGATTGTTTGTGTCAATAGTTTTGTGCAAGACCCAACTTGCCTTGCAACGGGATACCTATCCTCATGGTATGTCGTTGTGAGTTGAAAGGGTCTTGCACAAAACTATTGACACAAACATTCGATTAAGCCCACAAATACAAGACATGTTTGCATCACAAAAGGAAAACACCGTCACCCTCATCAAGACGGCGGGAAAAACACTAATCATCCACCTATTATGAAAACTAACATTCTCAAACTAGTTAACCTACAAGACATGGACAAAAATCTAATACTATAGCTATAAATTACTATGAACATCGATAATCTAGCAAATTTCCTCCCAACCTTCCAAATAAATTACAAGAGGGCGTAAGATGGCGTGGAAAGGTAGAACCGTGGTGTTATAAAACACTGTAGGTAAGTGTGCCTCGACCTCTTTATGAAATAAAGAGAAGGATCGTCCCAAAACTCAATATGACCAAATAATCCAAGTAGAAATGGAAATAGAAAAGTGATAGTTCCAATGACCGGTTCACCACCGCTATCTTCCTTCCTTAGGAACTCGGTCCCTCGGTAGGCCCTTCACGATGGCTCCCCAAATCAACGGAAAATTTATTTATTTTGATGTGCGCTAATACTCATGCGGTTAGTAATAGTTTAGTGAGTGGTCGAGGGATGCCTATATTGTGCATTCACTCTTTGTAGTCTAGGTGCTTGTCTTTGCCTTTGTCGCGCTTACTCGAGGACGAGTAAATGTCTAGTGTGGGGAGGTTGATAACTCCGTTATTGACCGCTTTTCTACACCCTTTTGACGTTTATTTAGCCTCGATTAATCGTATTTTCTTTGGCATTCCGGCTCATTTCGCCTATATTTTGTATTACACGGGTTTTTGCGTTTGTTGTTCGTTTTTAGGCATTTCCTTGACGAAAACGATGAAACTTGAGCATGCCCGGGTAAAAGGAGGTACATGACCCGAGTTCGAGCCTAAACAAGCGCATAGAAGACAAGAAACGGGAAAATGGGCATAGGAAGAGAATAGCACGGTGGACCGTGCGATTCTCAAGTCAGGAGGCTAGGACCGTGCGATTCTCACCGTGCGAAACGCATGTTTCGTGCGTTTCTCCGGTTTTGCCATTTCACTTCGTTTTTCGACCGGTTTTTCTATGTAACCTAATTAGAAGTATAAATACCCAAATTCTTATTTTTTTTGCCTCTCAAGTTTTTCCATAACACCTTAGTTCCATACTTTGAATTTTTTTGGGTTTTTTGAGAGAATTTGTAATTTTTGAAGATTTTCATCCTTCTCATTCAAGATCCAAGCTTTATATATATTTTCTTCTATTATTATCTCCTTTATCTCTCCATCTTTGGTAATCTCTAATCTTTATTCTAGTTTGGTTTCTCTTCATTTTTTCCCAATTTCTTAGTTTTATTTGTTAGCTATTGTTAGTTCATCTTAGTCTTCTCTTTTCTTTGTTTGTTACTCTAGTTTGCAATTAGTTTAGTTTTCTCTCACTTGTTAATATTTATGAATTTCATGATAGTATTAGAAATCCCCAATTAGATTCTTCCAATTTGGCCATTTTCACATAATTGGTAGTATAATTCAATTTACAACAATGTTCATAGTTAAAGACTCCACCTTTATACTTAATTCCACTAATTTAGCCATGATTAGTGAGTAGTCCTCTTCTAGGGTGCGATTTGGCCCCGATATGCCTAAATTGTGTGTTTGAATACTATTGTTAGATTGTTGAGGATTGATGGGAATTGGTTAGTTTTGGGCTTTGTGGATTGACTTGTCTTGTGGGTTGTGTTTGAACCCTTAACCCTTGTCCACCGATGGGAGTCGGTTAGGTTTAGGAAGTAGACCTCGCCCTTAGACTCGCTTTACCCCACCTAGTTGAACATGGGAGTGGGAACTTGGTAGGGTACCCAAGCTTTCGGTTTGAACTCTTTGCCTTGGGAAAGGGAGGAGGAAGAATCGGGAATAGACGCGGTCTTAAAGAATCGACTCACGAACCCGGGAGGGAGGTGGCCGGTTTTAGCTTAGTCGGATTACGAACCCGGGAGGGAGGTAACCGACCCTTAGAGGCGTTCCACTCTTCCCACCGTCCATAGCAATCCAATACCCGGTATTCTTTACTCATGATTATGGTATATCGGAGGTTAAGTCGGACCCTAGGTTTTTCCCTATTTGAGTAATCGTAAATTTTAGTATTTGCTTGTTTTATCTTTAGTTTTCCACCTTCTTTAGTTTCATTTCTTTCTCTAGTCTATCATTCGTCATTGTAGTCGTAGTTCACCATTTCTCCCTTATTTGACTTAGATAAACATTTAGAATTAAAACAATTAGGAACCGTCCCGCTCCTTGTGGATCGACCCTCTATTGTGCTACGATTACGTCGTGCGCTTGCGAGGTATTAAAACCCCAACAACTTCAGTTTAAGTCGTTTCGGAGGTCGAAGGTTCTTTTTTCGCTTATGTGTGTTGGGCATTTTATATGACCCATATAGCTGTAAGTGGTATACATAAACCCTAGGAATGATCAAATAATATTCAAGGCAAATATTACTCATCATCCTCCATTTTTAGAGGTGTTGATCTTACTCCTTCAAGATCAAAGGACATGAACGATGAATAATTATTAGTCCCACAATAAAGAGAACATCCTCTTAGAAAACAGAAAGCGCTAAGAAGACGTTACTTTTTCTTCATTATGGATGGCTATTGGATGCTTTAAACAGATTACCGACTACTCCGTATAAAATTATAACTTTAATCAATATAGCTAATGAGGAGACGACAATTCAAGAATATAAATAGAAGCGTGGAAGTATATAACAGTGGACATGCAATGCTTACTTATTGAGAGCATATATCATGTAGCTGAAGCAGTAAAACCAACATACTAATTCAACCATTCAAGTTTATAAATCATTGAGAATTGACTCCTAAATCCAAGTAATCACGTGTGTCCCACGTGGAAAAATGAGAGAAAGATGATCCACCTTATAAAGCAAAGGGTTATTCCCTCTATACCCAATATTCCCAGCATATTAACAAGTCGTATCGAATTCCTCCCTCATTTCAGTCTTTGTTCATCCGTTTCTTCTTCATCTCCAAAAGTTGACATCTCCCTTTCCTCCATTGCCCTTTAATTTTGAAGTTATCCCTTTCCTCCGTTGTCCTTTGAATGAACCGTATGCAAGCATGTACGAGTAAGAAGTAAGAATCGTCACCTGTTCTTGTTCGTTGTTCCATTCCTCATATGTGGTTATAAACTCATCAATCTGTTCTTGCAGAAACTAACTTTATCCCAGGCCAGGTCTCCTATCATGGTATTCCTTAATCCACTCGATCTACATACACAAACATCAACGTAAATCCAAGTTATTGCACAAGAAAAGATTCTGAAATTAGCAACGATCATTTCATTGGTAAGAAAACTTTTATTCTCATATAGAATTACCGCAAAAGAATGGAAACTAACTAATGTAAGAAGCAAATGAAAACAGTACATGGAGCAGCTAGCATACACTCGTATCTAACAAAGATGAAAATGTTTCAAAACTAAGGCATCAAAATTGATGGGCTCCCAGAATTGAAAGAAATGGAATGACCGGCCATCCTAAAGATCATGAACGTCACAATGCTTCAATTCTCTAAATTCGTCTTCCTATACACACGTTTCTGAGGCCCATAAAAGTAATTACCAAGCTCGAAGCATCTGACAACCGCCGCTTTTATTGGGGAACATCATTCTTTGAAATGATTTTCCAAGAATTTTATTGGTAGGACATGAAAAATAAAAATGGAACTCAGAATGCATAACCATAAATAGCATCGGCCACCCCATCTTCATCGTTACTCACTCCAATCACGTTGGCAGCTGCTTTTGCCTTGTCTGATGCATTGCTCACCGCGCGCAACTCCACATCCCGCCAGCTTTAGCATTTCTATGTCGTTTTCTCCATCACCAATTGCCATTATCTAGTACATGAACAATTTAAGCGACCATATTAATTGACATCGCTAACTTCAATTATTCATGTTGGTCAATTCAGTAGTACAGTTTTGGATCGTAGAGCCATTATCGGGTCTAATAAAGTTATTGCTCGGGTCATTTCATGTTAATGTCGTTTTGTGTTATTCAATTTGATTTCCAACTAACTAATTTAACCTAGTTTAGGGTTAGTTTTGCGGAATCTCCCTGAACATTATTCGAATTTCCATGTTGCGACCAAAGATTGTTAATGGTTATGGAGAAAGGGTACCTCACGTGGAGCGACTCCCAAATGATCAATCAGGAGTTTGACACCATTCCCTTTCGAAGTTCCAGGAGGAACTAACTCGAGAATGTCTGGGAGAGCTTGAACAATACTTGCATCCATCATCTCCAGTCGCTTCCGTCCAGTATGGCCTTAGACTTGTCCCGACTCCCTCAGGAGTGTCCAAGAAGATCAGCTTCTGTCAACTTAAAATGTCAGTAATATTCTAGTATGACGAAGATTTTGAAGGAGAAGGAACCCGATCTCTTTATAACCACAGTCGAGCATGTTACCTGCACCTTGAGCAGAAGCTAATAGTTCCTCAGCTGAAGACATTATTTATGCCTGTGAAGTTTGAAGATCATAAGTCGGAACGCCAAAATCACAGAAAACACATTATTTCGGAAAGGATGCGATTGCTAGGGGTAAACTTCAGATTTTGGTCGATTTCTCCTCTCAGATTAAATCAGTTTTAGGTTCGAAGTTCAGTAGCCACTCTTAAATAGTAGTTTATGCACATTTACGTACCTTTGGCCCGCGATAAACACTATGAAGGTAGTCCACACGTGGATGGTCGAACGATGTAAAGCAACGGTCGCCAGCGAACGCAACAAGAGGAATCTTATGCTCCAAAGAGTAGATGAATGCCTGAAATAAAAAAGCATTCTTGCCTTCTTAAATTTAGTTCTCATTTCCAATGGCGTCAAAGACTCGTTATTCTTTGGTTCGAGATATGATGATGAAATAAAACAAAATGACTACTACACTTTTTTTTTTTCTTTTTTTTTTAAATTGCGAAATACTCTGCAGTAGTTGTCCGATGCAGTTTTCGACGGTATTTTCATCTTGGGTCATTCAGAAAGAGCCTCTTTGTGTTGCCTAAGGCTCTGTACACCCAATCCCCACAATTTCACAGGAGCCTCTAGGCGTTGGGGCAATGTTCTTCTTGTACTGTAATAACTAGTTATAAAGGTAAAAGTTTGGATCCAAATTCCGTCTAAAAATTTCCACAATTAAACCCTACGTAAATGTGAAATACGAATTATAAAGGCAAAGAGAAAAAGATGACATTAATTAATTATAAACAAAAAGAGAGAGTGTATACAGTGTAAACAAGATCTGAGCAGAACCTGCAAGAAAACAGCAGGTGACGATCAACGGTCTCCCGAGCCTACAAGTGTTAATATGATAGACGTCCAAAAACCATGAAATTTTAATTCTACACCTCTTATAAATTTGAAGGCTAGGACGGCTGAATATATGGAACTGATATTATTAAGCATCAGAACCTAATGTGCATTTTATATCTAAGTAATTCTGTTGATAATCAGTTTCAGTGATTAGAACTTCTCCATAACAGGACACCACAATAGATTTCAACTTTTCCAGCACCATCTCTTGGCATTTGAAAAAGTTATACAAAGTTATGCGTGGACTAATACGTGTTGAGTAACCATACCTTTCCAGTGGCGATGATCACTTGGACACCCCTTGACATCGTCTCTCTAATAGCATTTGCATTTGCATTTGCATTTGCTAAAGAAATTTGACTCTTGCTGTTCAGCAAAGTACCTTGTATTTGAAGGTTGAAAACGCAATATTACAACAAGGACAGCTAAATAAGCAAGCAGCAGGCGTGTCGATGTTAAGGTTAAGCTGAATTCTAACCATCCATATCGCAGAAGATATATTTGAACTTTGGTCTCTATAGAACCCAAGACTCCCTTCTGTTTTCCTGTCTGTTACTAAAACTTGACATGTGAAAAAAATGAATCAAAAATGGGTGAAGAATCACCGGAATCAGGTAACTTAACGCGACTGCTGTCGTTTTCAGCATCATAAGCACTTTTGATCAGCCCTTTCCCTTTCCAACCAAGATTCTTCAAAACTAGTTCTTCCTCCTTTTCCATCTCTTCCTCGGCGTCCTCACTTATCTCATGATCAAAACCTAAAAGATGCAGAAGGCCATGAACCTGGAACCCGACGCAGACCACTCAGTTTTGGCTAATAGTGTAAGTGCTGAACTAATAGATACAGTTGGAAACTAACCAGAAGAACACGTATCTCGTCAAGTAGAGAGTGGCCTCGTTCTTCTGCTTGTCTAGCAGCTGTTTCAGCAGAAATCACGATGTCACCCAACATAAGCTGTACAGATGAGATTATAAGTTCAGTACACATCAGATTATTAAAAAAAAAACTGTTAATCATCCATGAGCCATATATGTTACTGTATTCATTACTAACAATGGGTAATTTAAGTTCGGGGATATGTTGGGACAACGAGAGAACATCAGTAGCACGATCTTCATCTCTCCAATCTTTATTCAGCGCTCTAATAAATTCATCATTACATAAAAGCAAGGATAACTCAATGGTCTCAAACCGGCGAACATCATTTACAGGTATAGAGGTATCTCTAGTTTTATGCTTGGAATCCTTTAGTCCCTCTAACGCCATCTTCATTGCATCTGAAGCATCTCGGAAATGCTCTGCAATATGAATCAATCTCAGAAACACTATTCATAAATCATACTACTGTAATACTTCAATTTCAGTGAAGCAAAGAGAATCAAGCCATCCAGAGTAGACAAAAACTTATAACAGGAGGGTCCGGCATGTGAGATCGTCTAATACAAGATAAGACGACTTTTTATCCCGACAAGGCTAGCTAAGATACACTCTCCTTCATTCAAAAACAAATGCAAAGTCCACAATTATATGAGAAATTTCAGACATGAGACATATACAGTAGCCGCTAAGCAATGCAATCTCTTGACAATAGTGAATATAACTAGCCATAAACCGAACTACCCATAAATGATAAACCCACCCACAAAAACCGGTGAGTTGTTTATCGTGAGATCGTCTCATATTAAAAAAAAAACGAGGAATACCAAAATGTGAGGGTCATCAATCATCATGAGGCAAACCCTGTTCAATAAGAATCTTTAACACTAAACTCCAACTCCTTTATCTTTTTCTCCTTCTTGAAACCCCCCACATTCCCAAATCCTCTGTTATCTCCGCCACCAAAACCACCACCGCAATTCACCTTCATCCGAGCCCGTGGAAACATATTGAAACTGCCTCCTCCACTCGGAAATCCGTTGACTACCCAAGTGGCTGATCGGCGGGGCGATGGGTTAGGGAAGACGGGTGTTGGGCGGAAATGGGTGGGGAATGAGATAGCACGCGCCATGGAAGAGAAAGGTGGTTGATGAGACGGCGGAGGGAGGGAAGGAGCATTTACGAATTCATGGAGTCTGTCTCTGTCTGTCTGATTTTTCCGTGTTTTGGGAAGACAGTGGTTTCTCCCATCTTCTGGGAATCTGATGGCTTTCTGGGAACACAATTGATTTGCTGGATTTTCGTGCCCAACTTTTCGACTGAATTAGGCTGGGCTGAGATGAACCCGAGCTAAACTATTCAATTAAACTGAATGAGGTTGAAAAGAACAAAGTGTTACTAATTCATAGTCGGGATTGGGTAAATGGAGGAAGCATGGGAAAATTGAGCAAGTCGTTTCCACTAAAACTCTAAAAGAAACAAAAAATATACCATATGTTATAAAATATTTGTTCCGTATCTTAACGTTCTTTTGTCTTTGAAAATTGAAGAGTGATCTCTCGTTCACTTAGTGACTCACTATTACTTCTAAATTTGCATGAAAAATACAGTAAGAATTATTGAAATTGGGTGAAAATTGTGGAAAGCAACAAATTATCAAAAGCACAAAATCTTAGATAAAAAGTATGCATGGTGTAGACACCCGCATTTTGACTGCTAGGTGTTTATGGCAGTTTCCAAAAAACACCCGATGATGATCGGACGCTAACGTGTTTCTACGCGCTCGGATACGGGCTCAAATCCATTAATCGTTGGCTAACACACTTACGGAGTACAAATCTCACCAAACAGACCTCAAATCCAGGCCCAGTGGATCATTCCGAGTCAAACAAGACTAATTTGGGTCGAAAACGACACCGGGAATAAAACCGACTTTTAGCGACCGGATTAAAACCCGGTCAAAGCCGTTTCCGAGTAGCTCACCCACGGTCCGCCTCCAAACGGGTCATCAAATCAAGTCCGTCAAGGCACAAAACCCTAGACACCAAGGTGCCCTAGCTTTGCCTATATAAGCAACCCCATGCAACACAATTACACAACTTCTCACACCCCTAAAAACCCTAGTACACTCTAGGACAATCATCTTACACATCTACACAAAAACCCTAGTACGACAATCATCTATACACACTTCAAAACCCTAGCAATTCTACACTAGCAAAAACCCTAAACCTAGTTTTAGGAATCAAACCCGAGCCACCACAACTTAGCCTCCATACACCTCGAAGACTCTTGTGTTAAAGCCACGGTTACGAGTCCGCACCGAGACATGAACATGTAGGTTGAGGGTGACAAACCTCGTTCTCCTTTCCCTTTTCTTCTCATCATCCATCTCCTTTTTTTATTCCTTTTTTTGTTTTATTATTATTATTATTATTATTACGATTATTATTATTATTATTACGATTATTATTATTATTATTATTACGATTATTATTATTATTATTATTACGATTATTATTATTATTATTACGATTATTATTATTACGATTATTATTACTATTATTTATCTCGTTGTTATTATTGCATTTTAGTATCGCGCATTCATCTTTTTCAAGCAATTATTAATAAGGGTCGAAACCCGTTGACACGGATCCGACATCACAATCTCTAGGGATTTATCGATGTCGGAGAAGTCGAGGGAATCAAGTCTTTTTATTTATTTAATCAAAGAGTCAATCTTTCTAAATCGCATCGAATCAATTTAAGGCACAATTTTCGTTGATGCTAAAATAATTGTCAAAACAATTCGTTAGAATTATGGCATTATTAAACGCGGAGAAAATCTAATCACATCACAACAATCAATTCAAAGCAATTTTTTTTAAAAACGATTTTTGCAATTTTCACAAACGAATTATAATTCGTACAGAGGGCACTCGACCGAGTGCCTAGCCCACTCGGTCGAGTGGCACCTCAAAATCGAGTCAGAACGCATGTCACGACCACCACTCGATCGAGTCTCACAGTGACTCGATCGAGTGGCCAGGTACTCAACCGAGTTGGTCAATAACTCGGCCGAGTACGGTCTATATATAATGCAAAACAGAATCACTTTTTACAGGCCTACTCGATCGAGTCCATCGACCACTCGATCGAGTAGCCTCATAACGACTAAAACGCAAGTCGTACATTATTCTATTTTTCAAACTCGATAGTATTTTACAACTTAGGTCAACATGCGTATAATTAATCACATGTATACTATCTTTTCAAATCATGCATCCTCATATTTGCATCTTTTCAATTCAATTTAATATCTGCAAACCGTTATTATTCGTTTCTTTACATCGTTTACTAACGCTTTTTTTTTTTCTTTTGTCAATTTAATTATTATTCGTTTATTATACTAAATGAAGCCGCATGCTAAAATACAACTTTGACGTTAATTTTAGTTGCATTAAATTGACTTAGAAACCCTTTCAATTACATTCACATGTTTAGGGAAAATAAATCTTTGCATATCTTTTTTCCCGTTTTACTAACGTGCGTATTGTAAGTCATTCGAGTTCTTAGTAGAGGCCGCTAATGTGCGGGCGGGGTTGGGTGTCCTTTGTGGGCTTCCCAACACGTACCCTCACCCCTTACTCAGAACCTCGGTTTCCGGATGCCCGAAACCGTTGGCGCACGAGAGTCATTCAATACACGATATCTGATAATGTCGGTATCGGTATCAAATGCAAAGGGACGAGCCCAATAAACTCTGACATCGGAAATGGGCCGTATTTTGTATACGGCCCATTACGACATAGAGTGGGCTCGAACGGTTCCGAATAACCACAAAATTCGGTGACGACTCCACATAGACCTAAATTTCAATTCGATCCTTCTCATATGGAGATTCATTCGCCTACCCAAACCCGCGCGTGGCCGCGTCGGGGTGGACCTATGTCATGTCCACAATTTCCAAACCAGTGGCACCTCAAAATCGAGTCAGAACGCATGTCACGACCACCACTCGGTCGAGTCTCACAGTGATTCGGTGGCGACTACGACATAGAGTGGACACCTTTTGACATATCGGTATCAAATGCATACCAAAACTCGCGCGTGGCCGCGTCGGGGTGGACCTATGTCATGTCCACAATTTGGCGACTCCGCTGGGGATTAACTGATGCGTGACTTACCATCGGCATCCTCAGGTGAGACTCGAATAGAAATTGTTCGACTAGTACAATACGCGTTTTAGTTCTACGGTTCATGCATAACCCATATTTTCCCGGGCTGGTACTCGCGACCGACGTCCCACTATACCGTTGATGTATTCCAATATGGATATGTCAAAAGGTGTCCATAGTCGATTCGAGTGGGTTTCGCGGCATGTTCTAAGATCAACTCGACTTAGGAAGTCCGTCCCGATCAACGTCTAGACTATGTACACTGGTATAGACCCCTTATAGACCGACCGAGACTTAGTATAGAGCATACATGGCGTCGTTATAATGCTTGTGTGACTACGTGCTACTTGGTTTTCGAGTCGTTTTCAAAAACCGTCAATTTTTCAAAGATTTGCATCTTTTTCAAACTATTCAATTTTAAAACCCGGGACACATACCGAACTTAGGACTTATGATTTTACTCAAAATAGCCTATTTTCCAGACGGTATGCTGCCCAACTCAAAACTCGAAAAGCATTTCGAACTTTCGAAAACCCTCGGCCCAATAACTTTTTTCGTTTTTTCGAAAATTGGGCCCTCAACCGAGTTTTCTCGGACCCCTTTAAAAAACAATCAATTTTCAAAACCTTCCTCTTCAAGGACTTCCCGTATTTAGCAGTGTCGGGTCGAGTCTTAAGTTGTCAAGGTCTTTAGCGTCGAAACTCCGTCGATCTTACATCACGAGTTTCTTCCCTATCCAAGTCTGCCTTATTAGACTAAGGCAAGGCCCACCTACGTAGGACATACTCCTACAAAGGAAGGCCCGTCTACACACTCGAGTCTAAAAGTCTGGGGATGTCTCACGTGAACCTTCCTTCGAACAGGACTCGGCCCACATAGCCGAATCCTAAGGAAGACCCACCTTGCACAAGTCACCCGTCTAGGTGTCTTTTCCGAGTCAACCTTTTACAAGGCATAGTCCTATAACAAAAGGCCCGTGGTCCTTACGTCTAAGGGTCACTCGTCAACACTCGAGTCTTAACAAAATCTTCAATCCCACTTGGGGGCTACCCCTTAGTAGGGTGATCAATCACGGTTGCTCTAAGGGTCATGTCTTACACGTGTCTCACATAACCCACCTTTGAGTCACTTAGATGTTACACCACCTGAGTCCTATCTAAGTCCTTGACCTCACTTGGGGGCTATTCTCCGACGGAGCGATTAATCACAGTCACTCTGAGAATCGCACCCTACACATTTGTCTTAGGAGGGTCTAACCCGAGTCAAACATGGTCGCCCCATTTTCGAACTCACCCTTCTGCAGCCCGAGTCTAATTTGCGGTCGTTACCTCGTCTAGGTCGACATTCGAGTATCCCGGTCCGAGAGTCTTTGTCGACCCGTCACCCCGGGCCGTGTCTAGTTTGACTCCCTCTCTTGCACTTGCGCAAAGCCGAGTTTGGGCGAGTCGTGGCACCCGTCGTTCTCTCCAATCAAAGACCTTACCAAAAAAAAAACCAACCGAGCTTCCGAGTCCGGATTTGATTCGAGTCTAAGTTTGAGTCCGAGTCTAGGATACCCTACATCCTCATTTCCAAATCAGAGTCAGAGTATTTTGCATTCTGTCCTCCTGTTCAAATTTCAATAAAATCAGCTTTCAATATTCTTTCTCATATACATTTTCCTTATGTGTTTCTGAGAACATGATGAACACCATCATACACTGTGAGCACATGCACGTGACTATTATAGGTACATCTATAATAACTGCAGGAAACCGAGCCCGTGTTTCCTTTTTACCTATTCCATGTCTGGTATAGAAAAGCCACATAACTATCCCTAGCAGGAGCAGTATCAAATCCTGTGACAAATCTAGGCAATCTCCTAGTTTGGGTTCAAGACGGGAGGCAAGCCCATTTCCCACAATAAAACACCCCTCCGACAAGACTAACCAATCCCTGCCTTAGGTGTTAGTCTGACCGGCAAAAAAAAAAACGAAAAAACACTGGACAAAAAAAAATCAAAAGTCAAAAAAAAAGAAAGGGCCTAAGCAAAAAGAAGACCATAAAAAAAAAAAAAAAAACTGGACATAAAAAAAAAACGAAAGTCCATGAAAAAAAAAAGCAAAAGGCCAAAACAAAAAAAGCAGGCCATCATCAAAAAATTCAGAATACCCATGACCGTGGTCAACGGTCAATTCCAGTGAAAGCCCCACGACCAGGGTACGGTCAAAATTATCAATACCCATGACCGTGGTCAACGGTCAACTCAAGTGAAAATCCTTTGACCGTGGTACGGTCAAATTCAAAATTATCAATACCATCCAATAGGGGAGTGACAATCAAGCTGGTCAGATAACACCACACTCAGCCTTCCCACATTACAACCCTCAAGACCTCCCCGAGACCCAGGCTAGAGACAGCCCGGAATTTTGAGGATTCAAGCCCCATAGGATACCCCTAACCACTAGGGCCAGACATGGAAACCAGATCCCGCATTATCAAACCGGCTCTCGAAGCCTTAGCTCCACAGAACCGAGCTCTAGATTTCGAGTCATCAAGGCCATCGGCTCTCGAAGCTTTAGCTCCACAGAACCGAGCTCCAGATTTTGAGTCATCAAGGCCATTTACCTCTTTCAAACCGGCTCCCGAAGCCTTAGCTACACAGAACCGAGCTCCAGATTTCGAGTCATCAAAAACAGCATTTTTCGGGATAGCACGGGATGAGCCAACATACAGGCACACCCAGGGCTTACGCGACAAGCCCAAATTCCCCACGGAGTACAATCATCAAGCTCAGGTATGATTTCTGTCTTGTGGCTGGCGAGCCCTTCACGCGAGTCTAACGGACTATAAACGACCCAACCGGAAGTCTACCAGGTCTTAACAGGCTTGGTACGTAGCTACTCTGACTTTCGCCTTGTCCAAGCCTCAGTCAGAGTGGGGGCTCTGTAGACACCCGCATTTTGACTGCTAGGTGTTTATGGCAGTTTCCAAAAAACACCCGATGATGATCGGACGCTAACGTGTTTCTACGCGCTCGGATACGGGCTCAAATCCATTAATCGTTGGCTAACACACTTACGGAGTACAAATCTCACCAAACAGACCTCAAATCCAGGCCCAGTGGATCATTCCGAGTCAAACAAGACTAATTTGGGTCGAAAACGACACCGGGAATAAAACCGACTTTTAGCGACCGGATTAAAACCCGGTCAAAGCCGTTTCCGAGTAGCTCACCCACGGTCCGCCTCCAAACGGGTCATCAAATCAAGTCCGTCAAGGCACAAAACCCTAGACACCAAGGTGCCCTAGCTTTGCCTATATAAGCAACCCCATGCAACACAATTACACAACTTCTCACACCCCTAAAAACCCTAGTACACTCTAGGACAATCATCTTACACATCTACACAAAAACCCTAGTACGACAATCATCTATACACACTTCAAAACCCTAGCAATTCTACACTAGCAAAAACCCTAAACCTAGTTTTAGGAATCAAACCCGAGCCACCACAACTTAGCCTCCATACACCTCGAAGACTCTTGTGTTAAAGCCACGGTTACGAGTCCGCACCGAGACATGAACATGTAGGTTGAGGGTGACAAACCTCGTTCTCCTTTCCCTTTTCTTCTCATCATCCATCTCCTTTTTTTATTCCTTTTTTTGTTTTATTATTATTATTATTATTATTACGATTATTATTATTATTATTACGATTATTATTATTATTATTATTACGATTATTATTATTATTATTATTACGATTATTATTATTATTATTACGATTATTATTATTACGATTATTATTACTATTATTTATCTCGTTGTTATTATTGCATTTTAGTATCGCGCATTCATCTTTTTCAAGCAATTATTAATAAGGGTCGAAACCCGTTGACACGGATCCGACATCACAATCTCTAGGGATTTATCGATGTCGGAGAAGTCGAGGGAATCAAGTCTTTTTATTTATTTAATCAAAGAGTCAATCGTTCTAAATCGCATCTAATCAATTTAAGGCACAATTTTCGTTGATGCTAAAATAATTGTCAAAACAATTCGTTAGAATTATGGCATTATTAAACGCGGAGAAAATCTAATCACATCACAACAATCAATTCAAAGCAATTTTTTTTAAAAACGATTTTTGCAATTTTCACAAACGAATTATAATTCGTACAGAGGGCACTCGACCGAGTGCCTAGCCCACTCGGTCGAGTGGCACCTCAAAATCGAGTCAGAACGCATGTCACGACCACCACTCGGTCGAGTCTCACAGTGACTCGATCGAGTGGCCAGGTACTCAACCGAGTTGGTCAATAACTCGGCCGAGTACGGTCTATATATAATGCAAAACAGAATCACTTTTTACAGGCCTACTCGATCGAGTCCATCGACCACTCGATCGAGTAGCCTCATAACGACTAAAACGCAAGTCGTACATTATTCTATTTTTCAAACTCGATAGTATTTTACGACTTAGGTCAACATGCGTATAATTAATCACATGTATACTATCTTTTCAAATCATGCATCCTCATATTTGCATCTTTTCAATTCAATTTAATATCTGCAAACCGTTATTATTCGTTTCTTTACATCGTTTACTAACGCGTTTTTTTGTTTCTTTTGTCAATTTAATTATTATTCGTTTATTATACTAAATGAACCCGCATGCTAAAATACAACTTTGACGTTAATTTTAGTTGCATTAAATTGACTTAGAAACCCTTTCAATTACATTCACATGTTTAGGGAAAATAAATCTTTGCATATCTTTTTTCCCGTTTTACTAACGTGCGTATTGTAAGTCATTCGAGTTCTTAGTAGAGGCCGCTAATGTGCGGGCGGGGTTGGGTGTCCTTTGTGGGCTTCCCAACACGTACCCTCACCCCTTACTCAGAACCTCGGTTTCCGGATGCCCGAAACCGTTGGCGCACGAGAGTCATTCAATACACGATATCCGATAATGTCGGTATCGGTATCAAATGCAAAGGGACGAGCCCAATAAACTCTGACATCGGAAATGGGCCGTATTTTGTATACGGCCCACTACGACATAGAGTGGGCTCGAACGGTTCCGAATAACCACAAAATTCGGTGACGACTCCACATAGACCTAAATTTCAATTCGATCCTTCTCATATGGAGATTCATTCGCCTACCCAAACCCGCGCGTGGCCGCGTCGGGGTGGACCTATGTCATGTCCACACATGGATTTGGATGTCAAATAAAAATAAAAATATGTATTACCTTTCTACAAAATTATCAATATCGACTTAATGTCTAATACTCCAAAGTTACGAATATCTTAACATTGTCCCAAACTCCCAACTATCTGTCTCCGAAGTATTTGGTCTTGACTCTTGAGTAATTTGAGTTTGTTTTCTCTAGACAAACTCAACTTCATCAATCAATCCTTATATATTTTCCTTTATACTACAATCTTATACTCTACTAAGATATCATGCATACAACTTCAATTCAAACTATGCCATAATCATCATCATCTTCTTCCAATCCCTTCTTGCTATTCTTACAACTAGACACATAGAATCCACTCCGATCCCTAGGAGAGGGCAGCGTCGCGCTCGTTCCCTATCGTTCTGGCTCTTCCAGAACCTTCTAGAGCATTACATTTTCTAAGAACCTGCAAAACTTCCTTCATTGTAGGCCTTGAAGAAGGCAATGGGCTGGTGCACATCAGCCCTATCTTGAACACATTTGTCATCTCCTCTATGCAACTCTCATCCTTAACCTCATTGTCTAGGATCTCTGAAATCGAGCTCCCTTGGCTGTAATGCTTCCATGCCCATTCTGCAAGGTTCGAGTGCTCGTCTCCTAGTTGAGGCTCTTTTCCGGTCACTAGCTCCAACAGTACTACCCCGAAGCTGTAGATATCAATCTTCTCATTCACCTTGGTTGTGTAGCAATATTCTGCATCATTATTATAGATTTGCATATTCATAAGCATTCATAAGCGTTCCAATCTTTAACATGCATAGTATTAGAGACCGCGTGCGTGACCCAGATGACTTGTTTCATAGTTTTAATTAGTGTGTAAGAATTTAGATGATGATAATATAAGGAAAAGGGTAATTAAGGCCTGAAAATTTACCAGGGGCCATGTAGCCAAAAGATCCAACGACAGCGGAAACAGTGAGAGGCTCTCCTCCAGGCTTAGCCAAGATCTTTGCTAGACCGAAATCAGCAATTTTCGCATTAAACTCAGAATCCAGCAAGATGTTACTGGATTTAACATCTCTGTGGATAATAGGAGGTGAACAATCATGATGCATATAACTGAGTCCTTGAGCAGCCCCCATAGCAATCCTCATTCTTGCAGGCCAATCCAATACAACACGTTGATCCGCCCCGTCCATCCCTGAAACGGGTTGCCTTCTACGCTCATGGATCCACTGATCCAAGCTCATGTTTCTCATGTACTCATACACCAGAAGTTTTGAGCTATCGCTCGAAATACAACAAAGTAACTTGACTATATTTGAATGTCTGATTGTACTCAGTATCTGAACCTCAGCAAGGAACTCTTTTTCGTGGGTGTTGTTCATTTTTCTGTAAAGTGTCAATTGACAAAAAAAGAAGAATGTGTGAAGAAATGAATGTGTCCTGTTTCTTGTCATTCATCGCTCTGCTCTCCAAGTTATATACATCATATACATATAAAATAAATATATTCTTTCCTAAGCATGAGCCTACAATCAAGGAACAACCAAAAATACAAGATATTACGAAATACTATACGCTTAATATTATATGCATAATATCGAGAGTAATATCCCCCCTCAAGTTGGAGCGTGGAGATTCGAAATGCCCAACTTGGATAACAGAGACTGAAAATTTTGTCGTCCCAAAGCCTTAGTCAAAATATCAGCTAACTGAGATTTTGTGTGGACATAAGATGGTGAGATAGTACCACGTACAATCTCATCTCGTACAAAATGACAATCAACCTCGATATGCTTCGTGCGCTCGTGAAGACGGGATTGTTGGCGAGATGTATTGCAGCTTGGTTATCACAATGAAGGAGAATAGGAGCGGGATGCTCAATCTTAAAACTAGTCAGTAGCCCTTTGAGCCATAATATTTCACAAGTAGCATGTGCCATAGCCCGATATTCAGCTTCTGTGGACGAACGAGAAACAGTTACTTGTTTCTTCGTCTTCCATGATATAGGAGAGCCCCCAAGAAAAACAAGATAAGCTGTGAGAGATCGATGACTGATCGGGCAACTTGCATAATCGGAATCACAATAGGCCTCAAGAGTTAAAGTTGTCCCGGTACGAAGAAGGATACCTTGTGCCGGACAACCCTTTAGGTAACGAACCACTCTCAACGCAGCATCCCATTGAGATTGAGTAGGATTTTGCATAAACTGAGCCAAAATGTGAACCGAGTAACACAGTTCGGGACGAGTAAGAGTCAAATAGATCAATTTACCCACCAGGCGCCGATATTTTGCGGGATCAAAAAGAGGCGAGTCAGAAGCAAGTGCTAATTGATGATTTTCTTCAATTGGAATATTGGCAGGCTTACACCCTAGAAGGCCGGTCTCGGTCAAGAGATCTAGAGCATACTTACGTTGACATAAATAAATTCCACTGGAATTTCTAGCCACTTCGATCCCAAGAAAATACTTTAATTTTCCCAAGTCTTTCATATGAAAACATCGACTGAAATAAGACTTAAAATCACTAACGGCGTGAGTATTGTTGCCGGTAATGACTAAATCATCCACATATACAAGAATGTGTAAAACAACGTCATTCTTGCAATAATTAAATAAAGAGTGATCAGAGGGACTAGCAGAAAACCATACTCGCACAAAGCGGCAGCAAGTTTGGCATACCAACATCGAGGTGCCTGACGGAGTCCGTACAAAGATTTTCGTAGCTTGCACACTTTACCCGTCAAACCTTGACTGAACCCGGGAGGAAGGCGCATATACACTTCTTCATCTAAATCTCCATGAAGAAATGCGTTATGGACGTCCATTTGATGCAACTCCCAATTATTGGTAGCGGCGATTGCAAGAAAAGTACGGACCGTCACCATTTTTACTGTGGGTGCAAATGTTTCGGTAAAGTCGATACCTTCCTCCTGGTGATTGCCGAAAATGACCAACCGAGCTTTGAAACGCTCGACTGTCCCATCTGATTTATGTTTAATTTTAAATACCCACATGCAACCGATAGCCGTTTTTCCCTCTGGCAATTCTTCCACTGTCCATGTCTTATTTGATTCTAAAGCGGCAATTTCTTCTGCCATTGCAGCTCTCCATCGAGAATCACCCATTGCTTCTTTAAAGGAGGTGGGTTCTGTATCATTAGAAATAGCTGCAAGAAAGTGGCGATGTCTAACAGAAAAGGCATTATAATTCACATAATGGGTTAGTGGATACGGAGTACCTGAGATGGGAATCGGTGTGGGTGAAGCTTCGGGAGGAACCATGCTTGTGTTAATGCTTTCTTCAACATTGGACCATCGTACATAATCTTTATGTTTGACATTATCAAACTTGACCCGATGTCCACGCCCGAGAGGTTGTGCATAATCAACATTAGCATTTTCAGTATCCATTACTTTATTTTCTCCTACCCACGTATCATCCCCTTCACCTACTTGTGCAGTACAACCCAAATCAGTAGTATTCTCATTTTCACATGCTTCGACAACAGTCTCGCTAGTTGTTACGGGGTGATTAGTGGGATTATTTTGTGAAGTAACAAGCTGGTTATTTTGGTTTGAATTAGACTCAACATATTCATGCTCTAAGTCGTGACTTTGTTCTTCCATAGGAGAATCTAAACTGTGAGAATATAGCGGATGCAATCTTTGTGACTCTTTTGTATCAGCAAACGGGAATATATGTTCCACAAATTGGACATCCCGAGATTGGAAATAAGTTTCGTTTCGATATCAAACACATGCCAACCTTTCTTCCCGAATGGATATCCCAAAAAAATGCACCTTCGACTCCGACTATCAAATTTGTCTCGAATATGAAAATTCTTGGCATAACACAAACAATCGAAAACCTTAAGTAAGGAAAAATTCGGTGCCTTTCCGTAGAGCATTTCAAAAGGTGTTTTGCCCTCTAAAATGCGTGTAGGAGTACGATTAATGAGATAAGCGGAAGTTAGCACACATTCTCCCCAAAAATCAATGGGCAAGCTACTTTGAAATCTCAAGGCACGAGCTACGTTAAGGATATGTCTGTGTTTACGTTCTACTCGAGCGTTTTGTTGAGGTGTTTTAATCATCGAGGTTTGATGAATTATCCCATTCTCGTGAAAATAAGAGATAAGAGGTTTAAACTCCGTCCCATTATCACTACGCACAATTTTAATATTTTGACCAAATTGACGTTCCACCATCGCAAAATAATTCAACATAATGCGAGACACTTCATCTTTTGTTTTCATTAGATATACCCAAACACATCTCGAGTAGTCGTCAACAATAGTAAGAAAATAACGTGAATCACATGCACGATTGGCATGATACGGACCCCAAACATCGCAATGTATCAATTCAAATAAATTAGCGGCTTTATTATCACTTAAAGGAAAAGGAGTACGTGTTTGCTTAGCTCGAAAACAAATATCACAATGGGAATGAGCCAAATTACTGGTACTTTTAGGAATTTGAGGTAGAAGCTCCATTGCTCGGAAAGATGGATGACCCAAACGTCTATGCCACAACTCGAAGTCATCGACACCAGCCACAGCATTAACAAAGGATGGTTCCTCCATAGCCAAGAAATATAGCCCATCAATTAATTTACCCACACCAATCCTCATCTTCTGGGTAAGGTCCTGTATCACACATTCCGAGTTAGTGAATTGAATACTCAAATTATGAGACATAAGCATTTGTGATACAGACAACAAGTTGCAATTAAACGTAGGTGCAAATAGCACATTCTCGAGAATAAGCCGCTCATTAATAATAACACGTCCTATTTTTTGTGCTTCAAGTTTCTCGCCGTTAGGTAACCCGATTTTAATCGGATCAATAGAGCGAAAATCAGTAAATAACTTGGCATTACCACAAACATGTGTGGAAGCGCCGGTATCGATAATCCAAGTGTAAGAATCCTTACCATTCAGGCGGACCATATTTGACCTAGCCTCACCGATCACGACATTCGCCTTTGGAGTTGCGCCGGAGGCTGTTTCACCCCTATCATACCTGCGTTTTGGTTCTCGTCCTGGAGGATAACCATGTTTTAGCCAACAACGGTCCTCAAGATGACCATTTTTCGTACAATGAGTGCATTTTTGCGTGCTTCGGTGTCCACCCCCTACTTTTTGTGTCCCACTTTGAACAGAGAAAGCCATGGGAACAACTGCTTGTTCAGCCTGTTTTTGGGTCAAATTACGAACTTCCTCTTCTTGCACAAGTCGAGAATAAACATTTGCCAGAGACGGTAACGGTTCTATGCCCAAAATTCCAGAACGAACATTAGCATAATATAACTCAAGTCCCATAAGAAACTCGCGTACCTGATTATGCTCTCGACGTTTTCGAAGTGTTTTGGTCAGGTCGCATTTACATCCCTTGCACGAACAGGATGGTAGAGCATCGAAATCATTGATTTCGTCCCATAATTTCTTCAATCTCCCGTAGTAACTCATGATACTTTCACCAGCCTTCTGCTTGCAATCCGATATTTCAGATTTAATTTGATATATCTTCATACCATTCCCCAACGAAAATTGTTGGCGGATATCCTCCCACAGTTCATATGTCGTTTCTCGATATGAGATCGACGTACGTAATTCCTTATCAATAGAATTAAATATCCAACAAACAATCATGTAATTCACGGTACACCAATCTTCGAAATCTTCGGAGTCTTCTTTCGGTTGCTCAAGTTTTCCATTAATGAAACCGAGTTTCCGTTTCGCTCCTAACGAGACTCGAAGTGCCTTTGCCCACTCTTCGTAATTGGTCCCTTTGAAGGAAACATGAGTAATCATAGTTCCCGGGCCATCATTTGAAGCGAGTGCATATATTGGATTTGGAGTATGAAGTGTCGAGTTCTTATCGTCGACCATGTTTATGATTATTCAGGATTAAATTTTCTGCTCTGATACCATAAAGTGTCAATTGACAAAAAAAGAAGAATGTGTGAAGAAATGAATGTGTCCTGTTTCTTGTCATTCATCGCTCTGCTCTCCAAGTTATATACATCATATACATATAAAATAAATATATTCTTTCCTAAGCATGAGCCTACAATCAAGGAACAACCAAAAATACAAGATATTACGAAATACTATACGCTTAATATTATATGCATAATATCGAGAGTAATATTCTGTTATTCCATATCCGCTTGACTGCCACTGAATGCCCTGAACTGTTTACAGGGATCCGGTACACCTGACCCGACCCTCCAGACCCGATCATATTGCTTTCATTCAAGTTGTCTAGGACTTTCTCTTCTGTGAAGTCTAGCTTATGAAATGAGGTCAATTTCCATGTCTCCAGATTTTGTTCACGCTTTCTACGTCTTAGTTCACTAATCAAGAACATTGTGAAATAGAAAGTGGCTAGGAAAAAAACCAAGGCAAGCACTTGGATTAAAACAAGGTATTTAGAGGACAAAGTTTTAGGCTTTTGTCGAAAAATGGAGCATTTTGGAAGGTCTGAAACTCCTCCATTAGAACATAAATGGGTGTTTTGAAAACTATTCTCATACGCTTTGCTATCAAACCCATGATAGCCGGGATTTGTCGTCAATCCTACCATCAAACAAACCAACTAACCTAAACTAAAATAGCAAGGGTAAGTCGGGTCGAATCCACAGAGAGATCGGGAATGAGTACTAGTTCGGTCTCGGATTAGAAATTAGCTACGCGGATCAATAAAAGAGTGAGATTAAACTAATAACACTAACTAATAAAGACACAAGCAAACAAATAATAAAACTAAGCGAGTAAATCGATCAAACGGAGAAAAGCCTAGGGTCCGATTTCCTCCACCGACACACCTCAATCACGTCATTGAAATCCCGTTAACAAGTCATCGAATAGTGAATTAGGGAGAAAACGCCTCTAAAGGTCCAAACACATCCCTCCCGGGTTCGTGAATGGATAAATAGTAATCCCAAGTACTTCCCTCCCGGGCTCGTAATTGGTATCTTAGGTCCACACCGAAATCCACTCCCGTGGTATCCCGCTAAGAGCCTAAGTCATTAAGTCTACGCTAGATTCCCGTCCATCCCTCTTCCCCTGAGGTAAGAGTTCCGACCGAAAGTCAAGGGCACTAACATTGGGTTCTCACTCCCGTGTTCAACCCAAATCGGTGAGGTTAGTCAAATGGGTAATCGGTTCTCCTAAACCTAATCGGCTCCCACCGATGGACAAGGGTGAAGGAACCACAACCAACCCAAAAGACTAATTGAATCCTAACCCCTTAACAATCCCCAACTCAACATCCGATAACTCATTAAAATGGCCCAATATCATAATCGAGGCGTGTCGGGGATTAATCGTCCCCTAGTAAAAGATTACTCACTAAGCATAATTATACTAATAAAAATACTAATACTAATTACTCTAAGCCTAATACTAAGCATAAAGAAATAAAAAGGAGGAAACCTTAATTAATCCTAACATAAACTATATACAAACAAACAAGACAATTATAAAATAACATTACAACACACAATTAACGATAAAGATTATAACTTTAAACTAATTACTAACTAAATATACCACGCACATAAAACTAAATATAAATAAAATAATAAAGGAGAAGAGATAAGAATTATACCAACAAGAATGGAATTAAAGAACTCGAAAGTTGAAGAACGGAATGATTAAACTAATTAAAAGAAATTTAATTAAAATAAAGAAAAAGATGGGAAATTGAAGTTAGCTGCTGCTGCGTTTTTCTACTACTCCTAAACCCTCTCTAATTTCTAACTCAAACTAACAGCCTTCCTCAATGAGGGTTTAACCCTTTTAAATATCCCAAAATACAAGTGAAATGACTAAAATGCTCCCAACTTAAATGATAACAAAAGAGTGAAAAGGAGGGCTCTATTGTCATTTGCCTTCAAAATTAGAACCTAATTCATCAGCCAAAACCAATTCAATCGATTGAGCATGACGAATTTCTGGACTCGGATCGCCGGAGAAGTTGGTCGGATATGACGGAGAAAGGGCGGCGGAGCACGGCGGCTGCTGCTGGGCGCGGTGGTGGCTCGGTGGTGGAGCGCGAAGAGTGAAGGGACGACGGAGGCTGCTGCGCCGGAGGAGGAGACGCGCGGTGGAGGTGGTGGCTGCCGGAGGTCGATTGAGGAGAGGAAGGAAGAGTATGGCGGCAGAGAGTGGCGAGGTGGTGCCGCCGGCTGTGATTCCGGTGGCCGACGACGGTGGAGATTAGAGGAGTAATAATTGGTGGTGATTGATTGATTGGAGATGGAGGTGAGAAAATGATTGTTTTCATGGTTGATTGATGATTGATGATTAAGGTGGAGAAGGTAAGGAGATGAATTAGAAAGTGAAGATAGGTGATGATTGATGATTGATGATTGATGATGATGGACGATGATGATGGTGGGTAAAGGAGAGCAGGAGAGTGAAAGGGAAATGAAGGTCTTGGTCAAAGTCGGGTTTGACTCCTCTTGATCGTCTCGATTCTTCCCGGATCGGTACCTACAAGATCAAATATCGAAACGCAGTACCAAAATCCCGAGAAATAACATAATTTGACACTAATTATACAAAACTCGACTAATAATCTAATTAAACGTAAAATAGCTAATTACTAACAAATTGGGTTATAAAATTGATCAAATAAGAGTAGAAATATGGGGCATAAATAGGTAAAATCACGAGTTATCAACCCAAGAGGGATTTGTCCGCTTAATTTGTTCGAGGAAAGATTAAGTGAAGTAAGGCCTAGTTGGCCTAATTCAGGTGGGATTTCCCCGGTTAACCGATTGCCTGACAAATCAAGGTAGTTAAGGACCGGCAATAAGCCTAAAACCGGAGGAATCAACCCTGAAAGTTGATTATTCGACAAGTTTAAACTATTTAGATTCCGCCATGATGATATTTCCGAGGGAATCTCACCTGAGAGCTGATTACCACCAAGTTGCAGCGAGTTGAGCTGCCAAAGGTCAGTCAATTCCACTGGAATGTTACCGGAAATCATGTTGTTGCTTGCCACAAACACGACCACACCACCCCAATTTCTGACACTTGTTGGGATTTCGCCTGAAAATCTGTTGTGATCCATCTCTACTCTTGTCAAATTTCCTGCCAACATCCCCGGAAGTCGGCCTGAAAGTTGGTTGTTGCTCAACTTCATTATCAACATATTCACCGCAGTCCATAACCCTTGAGGAACCTCCCCTACCAATTGGTTATCGTTCAACTGGACCGTCAATAACGAGTCACATTGGCCTAAAGAACTTGGGATTGATCCATTCAGACTGTTATTGAATGCAACAACTTCCACTAACACACCACCAGCACAAAGATGTTGGGGCAACGGGCCTGTAAACCGGTTAGTAGACACCTGAAACTCTTCCAGCTTCGAGTGTAGGCCAATTTCTTAAGGAAGAGGGCCATGAAAGTTATTGTTGAAGAGTCTTAGCGTCTTCAACGCCGGCATTAGACCTAAACTTGAAGGCAGTGTTCCATCAAAATGATTGAAAAACAAGTGCAAAACTTGCAACTTTGTCAACTTGGTGATTTCTACAGGAAAGGGTCTTGACAAGCTGTTGTTCGAGACATCGAGTTCAACCAAGTTCAAGGCTTCAATGGAGGATGGAAGGCGGCCGGATAAGCTGTTATTATACAAGTAAAGATATGAGAGATTCTTGAACAAGAACAGCCCACTTGGGATCTCACCAGTTAAGTCATTTCCCTCCAAGTCCAACATCACAAGACTTGACAAATTATTAAAACTCTCTGGAATTTTCCCAACCAAATTACACTCACTCATCAACAACATCTTCAACTTGTTAAGATTCCCAAATTGTTTGGGTAAGCTGGAAGGTGGAAAAGGGTTGTTTGCCAAAACCAATTCTTCAAGATTCACCAAGTTTCCCAACTCAGAAGGGATTGTTCCAGTACTGAAAGAATTTTGATCCAAATGTAAAGCTACCAACCCTGTTAACTGACCTAAAGAACTTGGGATGCCACCACTAAAAGTGTTACCACTAAGGTCAAGGTACTTAAGATCTGGAGAGAGTTTGTTTAAGTCATTTGGTAAGTAGAAATATCACAATTTAATTATGATAAATAATTGTGGCAATATGAGTCATATTGTCACAAATATTTGTCACAATTAAATTTAAATAAACAATTGTGACAGTTATTTTGAAATATATCCGTGATTTTTAAAATATTTAGTATTCATTCATTTAAATAATGATTTGGATTTTAGTAACAATGAGTACGAACAACTAGCACTATGGAAAATCGGCCCGGGATACAATTCAATCTTGGCTTCGTCCATGTTGGTAACATACCCTCTAAATAGTTTTGAGAAAGGTTCAAAGTTTGGAGATTAGTACAGTTATATAAAAATGTATGAAATTTTCCATGGATGTTATTGTCACTAACATCAAGAAGTGTCAAATTCTTGAGCTCAAAGATGGAAGATGGTATCTCTCCACTGAGGTTTTGGTTCACTAATGATATTCCTGTGACGGTTTCGCCTTCGCCGCAGCTGACTCCTTGCCACTGGCAGTGTGACTGGGAGGTGGTGGAGCTCCATGATTGCATCGGAGCTTGACTCTTCCATTGCTCCTTGATCTTCAACAGAATTTGCTGATCAACTTGCGAAATGACCGAAATGGGTAGGGAGGTGAGACTGAGACTGAGGAGGAGGGTGAGCACAGGGAGGAGGATTTTGAGGGGTATACGTATATGTATATGTATATTTGACATTTTGGAGAGAGTTAGTTTTGTTTGTGTGTTGTGTTGTGTTTTGGGATATATGCATCAGAGTTGAAGGTCAGCTGCAAGGATTAATGAAGTTTCATGGAGAGAAAGTGTCAAGTGTATATATTATTGAATAAACGTTAATTACATAGGAATGAATGTGTGAGTGGGCAGCGCACATAATTTGAATTATTGAATGCCCTAATCTATGATGATGTAATCTAAATACACAAATTCTTGGGAGAGACGGTCTCTCAATAATTTATTGAGAGATCACTCTTCAGTACCACTTTATGTTCTATTCGTACACTTAAATAATAACTTTGGTTTGTACCTGTTTTCATAAGAAGCGTACCCTCTTCATATTTGTATACTCTTTTATGTTAATCGTACCTACTTCTATTAGGTTTGGTACCACTGTTACATCCATTTGTACTTAGTCTCTCAGTAAAGTTAATGAGAGATCGTCTCTCAGGAGACCTACTCATCTAAATAAATACCTCACCCCACAATAAATAAATAAAAGCTGTAGCTGTAAAAGTGGATAGAGTAGCAGTTTCCATTTCCAGGTCATGTTGAATTTTGCTACTATGAGTAGTATTTTTTTTTTGTTTTTTTTTGTTTTTTTTTGTTTTCTTTTGGGCTCCTTTGTCCTTAACTTATTTCTCCTTAAACTTATTAGTCATTGCTTCATCCATTTTTTTACTCCGTATATATCTTTCCAAAAAAAATCCACTTGTTTTTTATCCTTCCATTTCATTTTGATCGATAATTTTTATCGTACTTGTTCCGGTCGCGGAAACGATTAACCCGACTACGAATTCGGGTTCTTAGTGTTCGGATATTGCTTGCTTGATTTCCTTTGATCTCTCCTTTCCCCCCTCTCCTATGATCGGACCTTCCCGGCGGATTAAGCCTGCTCCCTGCACAAGTAGCGCACAGGGCCTCGGAGGTTGTCCGAGGGAACCCTCTCCGATGCCTAAGTCAGTCCGTGATTGCCTTGATGAACCTAGCTCGTGAGGAACTAGGCGACGTTTTTAGGAGTGAGAGTCTAGAGAGAGAAAATCCAACCCCCTCTAAGTGGGAAATGGGTGGGTATTTATATCTTCCCACAAGAGAGAGAGAAGGAGAGGGAAAAGAGTGGGAGAATGGGTGGACATAAAGACGACACGTGGCCTCGCCTCATCCACCCACTTTCCCTTACCTGAGGCGGAATGGCGGATGGGCCCTCGGTTTCCCCTGCTCGTACTGGGGGCTTGGGCGCCCTGGAAACCAGCACGCAGGGGACGTGGTGGCCCTGCTCGGCCGACCCCAAGACTCTGCCGAGCAGGTGCAAGCCTTGGAGTGCTTTCAGTAGTCTTTCGCAGGGCGGGCCTGCTGGACAATCCTCAGTTCACCCTAGGGGCGAGTTATTCCAGGGTGCCACGGGCGGGCGACCCGTGGCACTTAGTCAACTCCCATCAATTTGCCCACGTCGGCTAGAGGGAGGCAGGGTCTACCTCTTGGCAGGCGTCTCATGAGATGGGGTACAGTTGACTTTTGGACTCCCTTGCATTTAATGCGTTGCTTGTTCCCGAGGTGTGAGGCCCAAGCGCATTGGTTATGACAAGGAAGGCTGGAATGTTCTTCCAGTAATGATTACTTCTCGCAAAGCGAATTCTCGGGTAACGCGCAAATCCTATGATTGGTCGCTTCCTCTTACAGGGTGGTTGAAGCGTCGTTAATGCACAGCCTTAGTTCCTTGTATAAATTCTGTTCCTCCTGCCATTCTTCACAATTCATCTTTAGCTTTCTTATTCCCCAAAGAAAACATGTCATGGATTACAAAAGTTCTCCTTCATCGCGGGGCCCGAGTGGTGACCCGCCGCTGGAAGGGAGGTTGGAGACTAAGGTATCACAGGATGTCCTTCTGTGCCCTTCGCCGTAGCTGGCAATTCAGCACCCGACTTCGTAGGAAACTCGGGAGGAAGGCGCGTGTCAGGGCAGGTAAGCGTCCCAAGAGGGCTTCGCCGGCTGCTTCTAAGTTCAAGCGTTGCCCCCAGGGTGGGGGCTGCTTTGACAGGGGATGCCATGAATGCTTCCCCTGGCTGCATCCTGAGCAGTTTGACCCCAACTGCTCGAAGCTAACTTCTTCTCCGAAATCAGGTCCTTCCTCTCCCCTAATGAAGGTCGGCTGTGGTTCTTGCGATAATGCTCGGACAGTCCCCTATGGCAGGGATTGGGACGTTAGCAGCTGTGACTCCGGAGACAGCGACGGCCATGGCTACTCTTCTGGCCGGAATGAGGACGACGAGTCTGCGGACCCTTTTAAAGACTCAGATGACTGGGATTGGGGTTCCGACGCAGGGGGGTATAATAGTCCTGGGAATTATTCCCCAGGTTTTGACGATGACTAGCCTTGCCTTTGTCAGGCAGACAGGTTGAGCCAGGCTCCCTGGTTCTTTTTGTAATTCGGCTAGGCTTTGTAACTTGCCTATTTCTTGGGCTTATTCTAATAAAAAAAAGATCAGGCGGTTCATTATTATTGTTTGTTTGCATTTTTTTTTTTTGAAAGGGAGTGACGTCATTGGGAGGGTGTTAGCCCTCTGACGCCTATTTGCCTTCTCGAGGCTCTTCTTGGGAAGAGGAGGTTGGTTGTTAGAAACGTGACACGTGGGGGGTAATTTGCGGGGAGAGCCTTGCAGAGAAAAGGTGACCCTTCAGTTGCCCGGACCTATATAAGCCCACTCTCTTCCCCCTAACTCCCTTTTTTAACATTTTCGAAACTCAAACCTCTGCTTCTTCCTCACTCTCCTTGCTGCTGAGAACTCTTTCAAGATTTCGAGGAACGCCTAACTTCGGATTTATCAGCGACGGTCATCTTTCTAGGTTAGAATCTTGATTCCAACTCTTCGTTTTTCTTCCTTTTTCTTCGTACTCCTTCGCGAAATAGAATGTCTCGCGCTCGCGCTCTTTCTTTCAGTCCGTCGTCTAGAGGGGCGGAGGGTAGGAGAGGGGGAAGATCCGACTTAGCCTCTTCCTCTGGGGTCAGACCCGGCGGGGGAAACCGCCCCGAGGAAGATGGGGGTGCCAACTCACCCGAACCCGCTCCTTTTGACGTTGTCGACTCTGACGACGGCGCATTGGAGATAGACCCCACTACTATTGCTGGCCTTGTTCCTAGGGAGAAGGGGAAAAATTATTTCTTGGATAAACACAAATACCTGGTTCCTTTGAGAACCTACCCTGAAACCAAGAATCGAGACCTGATTTTGGAGAGCAATGTTGCCGAGGAGATTGAGAAATTTTATCACTTTGGGGAGGGATACACCGTTATAATTCCCGGGGGGAGAGACACGGTGTGCTGCCCTCCTGACGACTGCGTGGTTGTTTATCATAAGAGCCTGGAATTCGGCCTACGATTCCCTCTACACCCCTTCTTGGAGGAGGTTTTTAGGAGGATGAACGTGGCCATTGCTCAGCTGACTGCCTCGGCGATTAGGACTCTGGTGGCCTACACCTGGACTTGCCTCTTTCATGGGGAAGGGCCTTCTATTGATGCCCTGCGTGCCATGACTTGGCTACAAATGGTGTCTTCATCAAGGGGGGATGACTCCCCTGAGTACTGGTCCATTTTGAAGTCGAAGAAATACGCTCTAGTTTGGCCGGCTTTAAACAGCCTGAAAGACTGGAAGGACAATTTTCTGTATGTACATAGTGCCTCAGGGTGGCGGATCCCTAGACACTTTAGGAACCACGTGCATACCCGCATGGAAACTCGCGAAGAATACCATCCGGGTGTCGGGGGGAAGGATCTAAAGGTGAAGCTGAGCCCGGCCGACGAGAGTTTGGTCGAGAATTTTAAGGTTACTGAGGGGGCTCCCCCTAATGAGCCTGCTTTCTGGCTTCCTCACGCGGATCTCATTACCACGGATGAATATCTGACCCCGCTGGGCCTGATTCCCGACCTTGAAGGTAGTTTAGGGGCTTCAATTGGCCTGATTTTTCTCGAGGTTTCCATCCATGTTTCCTTAACCGGCTATTTCATCCGTTTTGCAAGTTCGGCTACTCGCCTTTGGACAAAGAAGCAGGTGAGGAGGCTTGGCCTGTCTGAGGAATTTGTTGTTACTCAAAAGTGCCCCTCTCTTCCCTCCAACTTCAAGAAAGGAGAGAAGAACTTAATGAGGTTTGTGAAGGAATTCGCCTATGGCCGACGACTCCCCTTCCCTCCACGGCTAAAGCCGGCGGCTCCTTCCCCCAATGCCCAGGGTGGGGAAGCTGAGGTTACTTCTGTGGCGACCCCTTCCCATGCTCATCGACAGGGTGATTCTCCTGCCGGGACTCACATTTCCCAGGGGTCTCACCCTGCGGACTCTGAGCAGACTGGAGAGAGTGCTCCCTTGGTCCACAGGAGAAAGAGGAATAGGGAGACTCCAGGACTGTGCCTATGGTTGACTTGGAGGCTGATGTGGAGACCCCCGAGGCGAAACGCCCTGCTCACGACGTCCCGGGCACTTCTCTCTTGGAGGAAAATGTAGAGTTCCATTGTACCGCGGGCGACAGTGTTGATGTGTCAGGCCTGCTCTCGGACTCTGGTACTGTCTTGGCGGATCGCCTTACCAAGTCTATAACCACTACCTCCAACCAGGTGATTCAATACATACAGCGCACTTCCAAGGTGCTGCAGGCCTCTGCCGAGCTGGCGGCCCTTAGCCGCCTAAGTGATGAGGAGCTGACTGTCACCCCTGGGGCCCCTCCTCCTGATTGCCTAGCCATGGTTGAAAGGAATGTGACCCTGATCATTGGCTTGAAGGACAAGCTAACAAAGCAGGAGAGCGAGCTGGAGGAAGCGAAGGGGCAGGCCAATCAGTGGAAACTCCAAGGGGAGAAGGCTGTAAGGGAGGCGTCCAAGCTGGAGGTAGAGCTGAAGGAGAGTCACTTGGCAATGGAGCGCGCTACAATGTCCCTGGCTGAGATGGAGCATTTCAAGAAAAGAGCAACTGATTTGGAAGAGAAGCTGTCCAAGGCCAACTCAGATTTCAAACAGGCTCAGACTGGGTGGCAAGAGGAGAAAGATGTCATCCTAAAGGAAGCTGAAGCTGCCGCGGACTTGAGCTTTGAGAATGGGGCTACTTCCTCCTTGGAGCTTGTTATGGAGGTGATCAAGGAAATGTTTCCTATTTTTGACGAGGATGCTTTCCGGAACCTTTATGCTGCCAAGAATGAAGCTCTGGCGGCTGGAGCCCCTAAGGAGGCTGCTGGTCCCAGCCATGATGTGCCTGATGCTTAGGCTTTTTCTTTGATGATAACTCTTTTGCGCTGAGCCTTAGTATGGCCAGCTTGTTTGTAATGTTCTGGTTTTTTCGGATCTTTATTTTGGGTTCTGTTCAAACAATATTACTCTTTCCTGAATCGATTTTCGAATATTTTGTCCTTTATTTCTGCTTGCTTTGTTTTCCATAGAGTATGGCCTGCCCCCAGCCTGCCTAGAGGTAAGCAGGGTGACAATTTGCGTTTTTTATACAAGGTTGGGGGGGCCTGCCCCCAGTCCTTGTTTATCTGGCCTGTCCCTGGCTTTTGATCAAAGTCCAGGGGGCTTGCCCCCTGCCTGCCCAGAGGTAAGCGGGGTGACAATTTATGTTTTTTATACAAGGTTGGGGGGCCTGCCCCCAGTCCTTGTTCATTCGGCCTGTCCCTGGCTTTTGATCAAAGTCCAGGGGGCCTGCCCCCTGCCTGCCCAGAGGTAAGCAGGGTGACACTGTGTTTTTTATACAAGGTTGGGGGGCCTGCCCCCAGTCCTTGTTCATTCGGCCTGTCCCTGGCTTTTGATCAAAGTCCAGGGGGCCTGCCCCCTGCCTGCTCAGAGGTAAGCAGGGTGACACTTTGTGTTTTTTATACAAGGTTGGGGGGCCTGCCCCCAGTCCTTGTTTATTTGACCTGTCCCTGGCTTTTGATCAAAGTCCATGGGGCCTGCCCCCTGCCTGCCCAGAGGCTAGCAGGGAGGCGTTTGAATTTTTTGTTGGGGGGGGGCATTTTCCTTAGCTCTGGTAACAGGGGGCCTCCCCCTATTGCCCCCTACTCGTTTGTGTGTAAAAACGCGAGTTTGAACAGGCAACGAGTATAGACTTGAGGTTCTTTCATTTCTTTGTAAAAATTTAACACAAGGGTGGTCGGAGCCGTCGACATTCTTTGACCGTTCTCCGCCAATTTTCCAGGAAACAAAAACTATCTTAAAATCTTGCTAGACATAATACTTCTTCAGGGTGTTTGCGTTCCAGTGAGCACTCAACTCTTGGCCCTCAAGATTGGCGATTTTATACGTGCCTGGCCCTAAGATTTGAGTTACTTTGTATGGACCTTCCCAGTTAGCGCTGAGTTTGCCGTGCTCTTTCGATTTTCCCACAGCCTGTGTTTTTCTGAGGACTAGATCACCCATCTGAAAATTTCGCTGATGCACTCTCTTATTGTACGCCTTCCTCATTCGTTGCTGGTAGGCGGCGATATTGGCACTGGCCTCCTCCCTTACCTCACTGACCAGATCTAAGGCCTCAGTCATTGCTGCTTCATTCTCAGCCTGGTCGTATTGTATGGAACGCAGGGAAGGGATCCTGGCCTCGATTGGTAATAGAGCCTCTGCACCATATACCAAGCCGAACGGGGTCTGGCCCGTAGATTCCTTTCGGGTGGTCCGGATTGACCAGAGTATGCTGGGGAGCTCGTCAGTCCATCTGCCCTTGAGGTTATTTACCATCTTTTTAAGGCCATTCAGGATCTGTTTGTTGGCTGCCTCTGCCTGTCCGTTGGTTTGAGGGTGGCAGACGGCAGAGTAAACAACTGCGACGCCGTGGCCTTCCAGCCAGATTCTCAGGGGGTCGTTATCGAATTGTCTTTCATGATCAAACACTAGCATTTTCGGCAGGCTGAATCTAGTGATAATGTTCCGCCATATCACCTTCCTGACTGCAGGCTCGGTGATGTTAGGCACTGCCTCAGCTTCCACCCACTTGGTGAAGTAGTCGATAGCTACGATCAAGAATTTTATTCCCCCGGTGGCCACCGCAAAAGGTCCTAGTATGTCCATCCCCCACTGAGCGAAGGGGATGGGCGACAGGATTGGCCTGAGTTCTTGGGCCGGGGCATGGATGGATGGGGTGAAAAGCTGACATTTCCTGCACTTTTGAGTCAAGTCTTTGGCGTCGGCCAGCAGGGTCGGCCAGTAGTATCCGGCTCTCAAGGCCTTGTGTGCCAGCGACTTTCCACCTATGTGATGGCCACATATGCCAGAGTGGATGTCATCCAATACCTCCGCCGCCTGCTCTGCCCCCAAGCACCTGAGCAGGGGGGACGAGAAAGATTTCTTGTACAAATCTTCTCCCATTATGATGAACCATGCAGCCCTTGCCGGCATTTTTCTTTTTTGTACGGGGTCAGTCGGTAAGATTCTGTGTTTCTTGAACAGGATGATGGGGGTCCTCCAATCTCCAGGCCCTGCCTCCTCCACCGCGCCGACGGTTTGGCAGGGGACGGTAATTTTTCCTGGATGACGTCCACCCATACCGTCCTCCTTATATCCTGCAGGCTGGAACTAGCCAGTTTTGACAGGGCGTCCGCCCGATTGTTCTGGGATCGGGGGATCTGTCTGATTTCATATGATTTTAGGCCTGACAATACCCTCTTCACCACTTCCAGGTACGCAGCCATCGTTTGGTCCCTGGCCTCATACTCTCCATTGATTTGGTTGGCGATGAGTTGGGAGTCTGTTGCCAGGACAATCCGCTCCGCGCCTGCGGCTTTGGTTAGGTTGACGCCTGCGAGCACTGCTTCGTACTCAGCTTCATTGTTTGACGCGGGGAAGACAAATCTGAGTGCATGCTCAAAGTCGGTTCCCTCTGGGCTGGTCAATACTACTCCGGCCCCTGCTCCATTAGCCGTGGAGGACCCATCGGTGTATACTATCCACTCGCCGGGGGTTGGGCTATCCTCCTTAGAGTGGGAACATTCTGCCAGAAAGTCGGCCAGGGCTTGGGCCTTGATGGCTGTTCTGGATTGGTATGTTATCCCCAGTCCACTCAACTCAATAGCCCACTTTAGCAGCCTGCCTGACTTTTCAAACTTTTCCAGCACCTTCTCTAGGGGCTAGTCCGTCAATACTACGACAGGGTGTGCGTCGAAGTATGGCCTCAATTTTCTGGCCGCTATAACGACCGCGTAGGCTGCTTTTTCGACCATAGGATAATTTTTCTCTGCTTCCCCCAGGGCATGACTCACAAAATATATGGGCTGTTGAGCGCCTGCTTCCTCCCTCAGGATGACTGCGCTGACTGTCACATTGGTTACAGCGATGTAGAGGAAGATTTTTTCCCCTGCCACTGGTCTCGCCAGGGTGGGGAGTTTCTTTAAATGCTCCTTGAACTGCCCGAATGCTTCTTTTTGCTCGTCCTCCCATTTGAATTGCTTGTTGCCTTTCAGTATTTTGAAGAATGGGGTTGACTTGTCTACTGACCTGGCGATGAATCGTGCCAGGGCGGCCATGCGGCCTGTCAAACGTTGGATGTCCCTGATGGTTTTGGGTTCAGGAAGGTCCAGAACAGCCTGAACTTTCTCGGGGTTAGCGTCTATCCCTCGAGAGCTGACCAAGAAACCCAAGAATTTTCCAGAACGCACCCCAAATGTACACTTCTTTGGATTGAGTTTCATTTTGTAGGCGCGCAGGGAGGAGAAGGTCTCCCGCAGGTCTGCCAGGTGCTCCTTGTCTCCCCTGCTCTTTACAATGGCATCATCGAAATAGGCTTCTATGTTTCTGCCTTTTTGTCCTTCGAACACCTTGTCGACCAGGCGTTGGTATGTGGCCCCTGCGTTTTTAAGCCCGAATGGCATCATCTTGTACATGTAGGTACCTGAACTAGTGATGAATGCGCACTTCACTCTATCCGGCTGCCATAAGTACACCTGATGATACCCTGAGAAGGCATCCAGGAAGCTCAGCATAGTATACCCATTGGTAGCGTCTACCAGTTGGTCGATCCTGGGGAGTGGGTAGCAGTCCTTCGGGCAGGCTTTGTTGAGATTCGTAAAGTCCACGCACATTCTCCATGCGCCTGATGATTTTTTGACCATGACTACATTCGCCAGCCACTCTGGGTAGTCACAAACCTCAATAAAATCTGCCTTCAGAAGTTTTTCAATTTCCTCTTTGATCGCTACGTCTTTCTCTGCGGACATATTCTGCTTTTTCTGCTTCACCAGGCGGACGTCCGCGTTTACGTTCAGCCTGTGAACGATACACGCTGGATCGACCTCTGGCATCTCGTCCGCCGAGTAGGCGAATACGTCCTTGTTTTCTTTCAACAGCCTGACCAGTTCCGCTTGGTAGGACTCTTCCAGGTCAGCCCCTATAAGGACTTGCCTCCCTGGCTCCAGGTCCACCAGCATGCTCTCTCCCCCAGGTTCCAGGTGGTTTGACGCCTGATTATCGGCTGGAATCTCGCCTTCCCTGCTGGGGGAACTGTCGACTTTTCTCTTTCCTTTTCTTTCACTTTCGTGAGTTTGCAGGGCCACGGAGTAGCACTGTCTGGCCGACTCTTTGTCCCCGTGCACTTTACCTTCAAGGCCAAAATCTGTAACATAGGCTATAGTGAGGGCCCTAATTGATATGGCCGCCTCAATCTCGTCCAGGGTGGCCCTGCCGATTAGGGCGTTGTAAGCAGACCTTGCATCCACTACAACGAATGATGCCCTGACATTTCTGGCAGTAGCCCCCTCCCCGAATGTTACAGGTAGGTCTATGATCCTCATGGGCAATACGCCTGCTCCGCTGAACCCATATAATGATCCAGGGGCAGGTCGTAGGTGCCTTTTCTCCAGGCCCATTTTGTCGAAGGCGTCTTTGTACAGCAAGTTCGTGTAGGTATCCACCATGCACCTTCGAACAATGTGGTTGCTGATTACCAAGGATAGCACCAGGGGATCGCTGTGGGGGTACACCACCCGTCCTGCATCCTCGGGGGTGATGCTCAACATTACTCCTTTCGGGGTTCCTGCTCTTTCAGCGTAGCAGATTTGATTCCTCAGCTCACGAATTTGCCTTTTCTAACCCCTTCGGCTGACTTGGCCTTCCGCATCCCCTGATATCACATGGATTACCAGGCGGTTCTGCACTGAGCCTTCGGGCTTTTCAGGCGCTTCTTTCTGAGATTTATTCCTGGCTGCGTAGTTGGCCAACCAGCCATTCCTGATCAGCTTCTCAATTTCGTCTTTCAGGTGGCGACACTCTTCGGTGGTGTGGCCTACGCAATCGTGGAAAGTGCAGAATTTCTTGGGGTCCCCTTTTGGACTACGCGGTTTGCTCAGGCGATTCCATTTAGCAGTCTCCTTTTCCAGCTCGAAGATTTCCGCCCTGGATTTGTTAAGGGCTGTGTAACTGTCAAACCTGGGCTGGTAGACAGTGCGTTCCTTTTTAGGGGTATCCCCTTCCCCAGTTCTTTGCCTTCCGGATTCGTTTCTACCGCGTCCACCCTGCGGTCCCCCCTGCTGCCTGGTGGGGCCTGCGGGGGTCTCCGGCAGGCTGTGGAACTCTTCCTGCAGCATAAACCCCTCTGCAATCTTTCTGGCTTTGGCCAGGGTTTCCGGCTGGGCCCTGATCATTTGGTTTTTCATCTCGCCGGGGAGCAGGGAGTTGGTTAGTGCATACGCTGCTGTTGGGTCGTCAATTTCTTTCACCTGCTGGAATGATAAGTCGAACCTTTTTAGATATTCCCTGACAGTTTCGCCCTTCTTTTGCCTGAGGGTCATTAGGTCAAAACGGGTGAAACGTCGTCTTTTGTTTCCAGCATACTAGTCCAAGAACATTTCTGCCAGTTCAATGAAGAAAGAGATTGACCCATGCGGGAGGTCCCTGAACCAACCCTGGGCTAGGCCCACCAGGGTGGTGGGGAAGATCTTGCACCAGACTGCGTCGTCGACGTCGTACATGCCCATATGACTTTCGTATGCAGCCAGGTGATCTTCCGGATCTGTAGTTCCGTCGAACTTTACAGTCGGCATCTTAATCTTCGGGATTGGATACGCCTGAACTTCAGGGTGAAGCAGGGTCTTGGTTGGCCTGCCCACCATTTTTGACCTGCTCGTGCCTGAGTAGTGACCGTAGTCATCCCTTCTGTCAGGGGTCGGTCTTCTACTTTCAGGGGAGCGGTGCCTTGGTGGGCGCCTGCTTATCGCCTCATCGTCCCTGGAAGGGGAGTGATACCGAGAGCGCTTTTTCTGGGCAGGTTCGAGATTATCACCCTGACGGTGCCTGGGCCTCATAGGCTGACCGTTGTTAAGCCTGGATTGTAGGCTTTGGGATAGCTCTGGGGCAGGCTGCAATCCCTCAACCGGTGTCAGCCTGGAGAATACATCTCCTTGTTTTTCTCCCAAGCGTTTGGACACTGGCTCCTTGTGCTTCATGCGATTTCTCAGGTCCTGGGATAGACCCCCTCTTTCACGAGCGGCCGTGGATTCTGTAGTATGAATGGAGAATGCTTCCTCAGGACCAGCAACCTCCTGCTGTGCAGGCGGTTCCTGACGGGCTTCTGTGATTCGCCTTTGCACTTGTGCATATGCCTGAGCTGTCTTCCTAGCCTTTTTCTGAACGTTTCTGACGGCGGTTCGCTTTGTGCCCCCGGTTCCTTCTCCACTTTCAAAGTGGAGCAACCTGGGGGTCGTGGTGACCCTGCCTACCAAATCGTCCGGAGTGAATTCCTGATCCAACATAGCTGAGAAGAACGCCGCAGTTTGTACCATCTGAGCAGGGGTGAGGTTCAGAACTTGCCTCGGATGGCCCCCCTGCCCTGCCATGGCAACTGCCCCCTGACCCGGTGCCCCATGAAGACTGGCTCGCCCCACGCCTGGAATCGTGGCGGCAGGTGTTACTTCTGGTGGCATGCCATATTGGGGGGCTTTGGGCGGGTTTGCCACCGAGCTGGTGTCGAAAATTTCAGGCATGTTCGATTTTGAGTGGTTAATTTGTTAATTTCGTGTTTTGGAATGGTTGATTTTGTGGGTAATCTCGTGGGTACAACCTAGATCTTCCCCACAGACGGCGCCAAATTGTTCCGGTCGCGGAAACGATTAACCCGACTACGAATTCGGGTTCTTAGTGTTCGGATATTGCTTGCTTGATTTCCTTTGATCTCTCCTTTCCCCCCTCTCCTATGATCGGACCTTCCCGGCGGATTGAGCCTGCTCCCTGCACAAGTAGCGCACAGGGCCTCGGAGGTTGTCCGAGGGGACCCTCTCCGATGCCTAAGTCAGTCCGTGATTGCCTTGATGAACCTAGCTCGTGAGGAACTAGGCGGCGTTTTTAAGAGTGAGAGTCTAGAGAGAGAAAATCCAACCCCCTCTAAGTGGGAAATGGGTGGGTATTTATACCTTCCCACAAGAGAGAGAGAAGGAGAGGGAAAAGAGTGGGAGAATGGGTGGACATAAAGACGACACGTGGCCTCGCCTCATCCACCCACTTTCCCTTACCTGAGGCGGAATGGCGGATGGGCCCTCGGTTTCCCCTGCTCGTACTGGGGGCTTGGGCGCCCTGGAAACCAGCACGCAGGGGACGTGGTGGCCCTGCTCGGCCGACCCCAAGACCCTGCCGAGCAGGTGCAAGCATTGGAGTGCTTTCAGTAGTCTTTCGCAGGGCGGGCCTGCTGGACAATCCTCAGTTCACCCTAGGGGTGAGTTATTCCAGGGTGCCACGGGCGGGCGACCCGTGGCACTTAGTCAACTCCCATCAGTACTATATTTACTATTTACAACACTTTATACATTTATTCTTTTTTATTTACCCACACTTAACCTTCTACCCCCCAATATTTCTTAAATTTATCATTTTATATTCAATGCAAATAAAATAGTGCCAAATGTCAGATATAAAAAAAATGGAGGAAGTATTACACTCCGTGTCTCGATCATTTGTTACAATATATTTTTATACTTTACTCATTATTAATGAGAAGTAGTTTAATTAAAAGATAATAATTGATTGAACGGAAAGAATAATTATAAAGATCGTCTTAATTAGGTCATCAATCACGAGCACGACTCAGGTTTATTTTACTTTTAATTCCGCCTCAGTTATTTTAGCACTCACTTTCTTCTTCTTAAACAAACAAGGTCACCAGCTAAATCGTTTCCAACTCTCTTCTCTATCACGGAGTACGATTTTACGACCACTTATCTATCTTAAATTTATAATGGATCAAATAATAATTGACGAATATAAACATTTTAAACAATACTCACTTTATTTACTTTGCAAAAAAATGCTCCACATGCAGCCACTAAAACTAAAGCTAAGGATGGAAATTGTTTTTAGGCATACTAAAAATAGAAACTTGAAACCATTCAACCACGTTTTGGAATACTTTCTTTTTAAGGAAAGATGCCCTAATGCATGCATTTATTATGTACGTATACTCTTAATTTATTTATTTTTGCTGCAGAATCAAAAAGCAACCCTTTTACAATAATCGAATCAATTGCTTTAGCATAAGCGCAAGAAATAGTTTACAGATCCAGACATCATCCAACGGAAAAATAAACTAAGAAATAATAGGAGTATCCATAAGGTACGTAATCTCTTAAATCTTAAGTATATATACAGCTTGTATTACTCTCTCTCTTTGCTAAATATATACTCCATACTTGAGACTTAAGAAAGCATTAAGCGTACTTACTTTCACATTGTATCACTCTCAAGTTCAGGGTGAGCAAAAAAAAAAAATCAAATCGGTTTAAAAACCCATAAAATATAGTTTTTTTAGTGAAAAAACGGTTTGAATACCTAATCGATTTTTTAAGTGTGTAAATTTGGTTCGGGGTTAGGTTCACAATTTCAAACTGAAAACCGATTTTTTAACCGCTTTACACTTTTTTAAAAAATAATTAATTAAAAATCATACTAATATTCACGGACATCGTAATCACCCAAACGTCAAATAAATTCGTTTAATTTAAGAATAGCATTAGGAAGTTACTCGACAATGAAGTGGCATTAGGCCCTATTTTTTCTGGCTGGACCCTTGAGTTTATGTGGAAGTGACTTAATATTCTAACTTAACTTAATTTAAGGGGTCAAGTTAAATTGAAATCAATTAAGTGGACCGCTGAATTGATTAAAAGTATCAAGTAACAAGTTAGTTCCTTGGTCAAGTTATAAGTTTACAATCTCATGTAACAAGTTTCAAGTTTGTTCGTTGGTCAATTTACATTGTTTTGAGTAATGAATGTAACTCGTACATACTTAGATTCGCCATGTGAAATTGATTGGTATGAGAGGTTTTACGGTTTCACTTCCAGAAAATTTTAAATTAATTAAGAACGCACGTATAACAGTTCGCCATTGAATCGTCAGCCACTAGGCCTTATTTCACTATTTCAATCAAAAGTCCGTTCAAAATTTGAGTTTATGTTGATAATTGGAGTATAACAAAAATATCATAATTATAACTACTTTAATAATTGGGATATGTATGTATTCCTTTATTAAAGTACAACAATATGATAATTATTATTAAGAAGTCTAATTAGGTAATAATATTATCAATAATCTAATCCTTCCATACAAAAGAGATTCTCCCATAAAATTATTATTCAGTTTTTCTAATATTAATAAGCTAATTAAAGTAAGATTAACAAGGATATTATCTAAGTATGTAAATAGAACATAATATTTCAATTTCTCATGATAATATCTTGCTAATCTTTCTTTAATTAGCTTATTAACGTGTGGCTAGTGGACACACGTTAAAAAAACCATTATTTTTATTTATTAGACAAGTCAATTATTCACCTCCGCCACCATAACCACCGCCTCCACCTCCGCCACCATAACCACCGCCTCCGCCTCCACCTCCGGGGACATTGGGTGGGCCGGGTCCGGGTTGCGGTTGATGGTAAGTCTGGCAAAAGTGCATACAAAGTGTTTTACAAGTAGAACTGAAGAAATAACAGCTCTTTGCGGAATGGCAGCCCAGGATGCAATATTTGAAGGCCTTCATGACGGGGTCACGTCCGGTAGATTCAACCACCATCATCGCTAAGACTAACAGAAGAAGGGTGACCGGTACGAGTCGATCAGCAATGGATTCCCATCGTCCCATGTTTGATTTGATGTGCTACATACGTGCATGAGTTTATGCATGTATTTATACCTACGTACGTACTCTGGAATGCTATTGACAAAAAGGAGATCACAAATGGGATGATGCTTCACTTTAAAGTGAGTAAATATATAGTATGTGGTAGATTATGATAATCATAAAATGGATCATTTCTATATAAAGAAAGTTACTGGAACGATTATGAATTTATTATATATTGACAAGAATATAAATTCATGTCCCGATAGGATGTCTGGAGCTTAACAATCACTTTTTCACACGTTTTAAGAAATTAGGTAAAAATGTTCTCGTAAAAGTTACTCCTATTGATAAATCATACTCGTAGTAAGGTTTATGACTTATGAACCCCAGATTAAAGTGACTAAAGCGTAATGACATTTTGTGTAAACGAAAAAAATACATATATCATCTAGTGAAGTTTTTGACCAAAAAGATAGAGTAAAAAATTTGAATTCCATGTCACGTTCATGGTAAATTTGAATTATATTCACATCAACCAAATTTTACAATTTATATTAGTTGTATTTCAACTTTAGAAAACTGCAGGCTACTATTATTAGCTTCGTAAAACTCGTCAAAACAATTGGAGCAAATCTATAAACTAGTACCGGCCCATGGATAAAAATTAAAATTAAAATTAAAAATAATCAAATTATACAAACTAGATATCATGATTCATGATATTAGTCAATTTTTTTAATTAGTTTTACCGCTTTAAATTCTTACCTCAAATTAAAAAAAAAAAACTTCCTCAAATAAGGAGAAACGTAAAATTAATTAACTGACAGCGCAAAAATATGTAACCCATTAAAAAGTAACCACCTAAATATACCGTGCAAGCATGCACGAAATCTATACTAGTGTTAACTATTAACTAACGATATAAAGTTTTGGAACCGGAAATATTTTAGCGTCAGCTAAAGATCTGAGTAGACATAAATACATAAATCAGTCTTTTTGTTTTCACAAACATGGAGTAGAGAGTTAGGTTACAGATGTAGACATGACCTGATTGATAGGGCAGGGCTTGTACACGTCGCCTTTGTTGCCGTTGAATGTTGCAGGAGGTGATCGATGGAAGGCACAAAAACTGTAGAGAGATTTACCATGGAGGAGGCCTCGAGAGGATGCCAGTCAATGTAACGAGGCTAGGTCGACTAGGTCCTTCAATTCATCGGAAACAAAGGATTTCACCTTCACTACTCGCTCTTCTTCGTTCTTTGCTGGAGAAGCATACTTGACACCTATCACTGACACACAGCCTGCATAACCGATTTACATCAGTTTCGTGCTGAACATATCTTCCAAAAAAAAAGCAGTATAGTTTGATTAGAATGACATTTTGGGATTACGCGGGGCAAGCACTCGTTAAATCAGAAACCTTACATTCAGCTGCTAGGCACGAGGACATAGAGCATAATTTTGCATTGTTTTTATGTCTTTAGTACGAAGTACAATATAATGCAAGAATAACTTTCTTTGGATTTTAAAGAGGAATTATGTGTAAGTTTTGGTCAAATCCCAAAGGGATGGGTAGAATTACAGAATTCGAAATAGACAGCGGATTTTGTGTAGCGGTGCACACGCCACACGCATAAGGCACCTCAATTTGTTGTGACTAGTGCCTTATGCACAAAGCATCCCCATTTTCAATTTGTTGTGACTAGTGCCTTATGCACAAAGCATCCCCATTTGTTGAAAATACTGACTCACGGAGTCTTTAGGTTAGAAATGTCAGGCACGATTTTTTAATCTAAGTCAAAAAAAATACGGAAAAATGTTTCAAATGGCATTAGCCAACTAAAAAAGTAATTCAAGTGTTGAAGATGTTGAAAATGGTGTCTGAGAAGAGTAATTCTAGAGCAGAAAGCAGTTAAACTTGTAGTCAGCCAGTTTCATAAATTTTCACACTTCACTAATTAGATGACGTTTTAATGAAGCAAGAAACATCCTGCCTCGAGATTGTTTGATCAACTGGTGTATGCATCTGTAACACTCCGAGTGGTCAAGAAAAGCAATGTTGAAATAAAGGGAGAGAAAAGATAATTACTTTCATGAACACGGCCATATAGGAATCGTTCACCCCTCCAAAATTCCAAGGGTCTCATCCTTGTCCGGGTGCTTCGTCTAATTCCAGCTTCCCACTTTGTACCAGCCGCTGTACGGAAAACGTGCGCTAATTAAAAACACGAGTGATGCAGTAACCATGTTACAACAATCTATAAAGTGCTCCATAAAAGGCCAAAGGAGACATTAAAAAACTTCAAAGAATAAGGAATCACCACTTAAACTGCGTCTACGCAGCTGCATATCAACTTTGGTTGGTAGTGCTAAAGAATCCTCAACTTTGCTTTTCTTGTTTGTAGGCTCCTTTAAATCAGTTGTGTGCGATCTTGTATTTCCCTTTCTTGCTCTGTTCACTGTTTTCACGTTGATATTTTCTTCGGATACCGATGCTGACTTTTCTGGCTCTTTACTTATGGCCTTGACCAATTTTCCTTTTTTCTGTAGCAAAATATTTTCAAATCATTAAAAATGAGAAGTGACGGAGATATTCATCTTACTATGGTTCTAAACCATAGAAGTGTTCCCTCTGACAGTCATAGGGTACTGAACTACCGTAATAAAAATCACTCATGTAGGCTGTAGCATGCCACACATACAGAATTATTATCCATGAAAACTGAAGAGAATAATCTGGCAACGCAGAAAACTCAAAAGAAATAAGAGAATGAACCGAACTAGGAAGCTTGTGCATTTACATTGGACATTGGCATTTAAATCAACACTAAATAGCAAGGATTTCACTCAGGAAGCCTTATTGAAAAAACTATTACGAGTACATCAAAGAGCAATTGGTCAAGTGTATTTGACGGTATGTTTTTAGTTATCACTTCACACTAACTAACAAAAGGATGGAAGAAAAAAAAAAGAAAAGCCAGTATGTTTGTATCTGCCAATAAAGCCAATGAGTGCTAGCCATTAAAAGGAAACATTGTAAGTATTTAAGAAAAATGCATAAAGAAACGATGAAAAAATAGACGACTAAGATTTGCTCACGCAAATTAGATAAAGAATTAGTAACGCCAACAGCTTTAGTAGCAAACAGACAGCAATTTTCTACACAGCCAAACTAAAAGCTTCAGACGGGATAAGACAGTGACACGAATTGAGGTGCTGTGAGGAATTTCAAAACAGCACAATGGACACATGATAGCAACTACCTTTCTAGCCTTCTTCATTAAAATGCCACTGGTATTTACAGGTTCTCCCATCTCACCATCACCTGTAATGCAATTTTGTTAGTGTAATTAGATAATGAGAAAGAAAACAATGCAAAGTGCGACTCAAGAATCAAAATAATGAAAGACTAACCATAAAAATAGAAAAGATGAGTAAAAGTTATAGCATAGTCATACTAAAGACGCATGTATGACCAAGAAGGGAAATTGTTCACTAAAAGAACCTAGACATGCAGCTAGTGTGTGCTAACAAAGTAACAAGCAAATAAGTTCCCACTCACATAATGTGCCCCAGAAGGAGCTGACACTTTGACAGTGATGCCTGGACAGAAACATCTAAGTAGAGCCATGACGAGTGGACATTTTATGAATGTTAATGACACAAGAGACTAGGATAACTGATTTCGGTCATAGAGCAGGTAATGCTAGTGGTGAATATGGTACGGCTGTATTTCGCTGATGATTCAACAGGGTAATTAAAGGCTTCCGCTTCCCAGTTACCTTCATTAACAATGGCCTTCATGGCAGAACCTTTGTTGAATGTTTCTTTGCCAACAGACTTTGTGCTTGCAGTTATCTACATGGTTTGATAATTCAGCGAAATCAGACTGCCAGATTCATTATCTAAAAATCTAATATGAAAGTATGAAACATCAACAAGCAAAAGAGTGGGACGAACCTGGTCGTCCTCTATAGGCGCAGTCATCATATCAACATCCTCTCTTGCACTGGCCAATGAAGCCTCAGCAAAATCCACAAGATTATCTTCTCCAATTGTGGGAGAACTTGTGTCAAAGAAGTTCTTCCTTATACCAGTCTGAGAAGTTTCTCTAGTCTCATCTATCAATTCTTCAGAATCAACTCTTAGAGGTATGTCCATTGTGGCCAAAGGAAACAATTTTTGAGCAGAAACATCAGTATCTTCTTCTCCACGTGTCGGAGCTTTCTTGGACATGTGTGAATCTGTACTTGTCACAAGCTGATCAGTACTACCAACTGCATCCAACCGTTCATCATATTCAATGTCGGCACTTCTACTATTTACAGGCAGACAAGGAGATGCAGCAACTTCATTGGTCTCTTCTTCGCTCATGAGATACCTTCTACCAATTTGATCATCGTGCTCCTTGATTCGAGTCTTCGTATGATAAGGTACTTCATGTGATGAATCGATCTCTTCGGCTGAAAATGGATCCTTCAGTGGGGTGAGTCTTGAGATGTTTTTATTTAGCATCGAGATGGAAGCCAAGGGACTTTTACAAGGAGGCGGAGATACTTGACTGTTCAAGCTATTCTTATATCGATTACTGAAATTAAGAGGCATGCTGCTACCGGCTTTACTAATTTCAGTTACATGTAACAGAGAATTCTCCCCACCTGATAAGGCTTCAACTAAACTTGCGGATTCATGTCGACGAACATCGGGCATTTTAGGAAGAGAAAGTTTACCAATACTTATGGGTTTAATATTTAGTTTATCTTGAAGAAGCCTTTGTACTCCATCCTCATCAAGCCCGTCGAAATTACAAGACAGGAGCTCATCGAGCTCACCAACTTCGCTCCTCATTGTCCGTTGGATATCTGTAAAAATAAAAGATCAAATGTAGTCACAATCAGAAGCACTGAAACTTCCAACAAAAACAAAATATGATAAGCTGCACGTCAATATTAAGAAAAAAAATCGACAAAACGCTCACTAACCAGATACTTTTGTTTGTGGAGAGAATTTCATAGCGTCAGTTTCACGTATTGAATCCTCGGGAGTTGGGTTCAGACTGTTGTGATTATATGCCTCTTGAGATGAAAGGGGAGACTTCTCACCATTGTAAGAAACTCCAGTAAACGAGTACGTATGATGTGTGTATGTGGCTGATTCCCTAAGCAAAGACTAAAGAGATTCAGTTTTGCCAATGCATAACAACGAAAACAAATATTCTACATAAATCCTCTCAGAGACCTAGACTACTAGTCGCTAAAAAAGTACATAACATGAACTAACCCCAAAATACTAGGCCTTCGAGGCCTGGGTTTTAAGGGTGAACAATTCATGTTTATTTCTTCAAGTGGTTCTCCTTTCAGTCTTCGAATTTCCTTTTTCGCATCTAAAAACAACTCGAAAAAGAGCGCACACTAAACATAGGTTTCATTTGATAACAAGGAGCAAACAGAAATCAAGATAAAAATGTTGTAGCTTACTCTCCATCCTTTCGAAGGCTTCCAACAATTCCTCTGGGTCACTCAGTTTATCGATGTCAAGAGTAGGCTCCACCAGGGTCGCATTTGCTAGACTGTAGTACATGAAAAACAGTGAGCGCAGATTCATAATAAGTTCGACAACAAAAACTGCAGCCAATCTTAGGTAAAGCAATCTAAAGGAACACAATAGAGTTGAATGCTTTTATCACCTTGGCATAGGCTTTAGTGTAAACTTAGATCGCTTAAAACCTAGACCAGGTCTCTTCTCTCTCGGCTTTTCATCATTTACATCAATCATCACATTATTATTATTATCTTCAGAAACGGTAGCCATTGGTTTATCACTCCCTTCAAGACCCATGCTGCTATTTAGGATTTTATTAACCTGATTCAACAGTGAGTCGGGATTCTTAGCCACCTGCAAATGCCCAAGGTCAATGGTAAGCAACAGCTCCATTCTTAACCATTATCAACATATATCATCTCTACTACAAACAACCAACATTTCGACCACGTGTCAGAAAACCCTTACATATACTTCATCCGTCCCGATACAAAGTTTACGTTTGCTTATGAACATTTCAACACTTAAAGAAACGTAAACTATTGACCGTAACGGATAGAGTATAATTCTATAATTTTTATCAATATAGTTGTTGTCTTTCCAGCACTAATCAAACATCACAGAGTAATTTCAGTCAAATTCCAATCATTGCAGGATCAAGTACAAGAATATAACCAACTAAACGTCATGAATCATTCCGATAATGAAATCCCCAAAATGCGAGCGCACTTGAAAAACACCTCCAATTAGCAAAGAAGTAACAAACAATTTGACAAAAAGAGGAGAAAATATAAATAAAATCTCAGTTCAACATAGTCGTTGTCTTTCCAGCACTAATCAATCATCACATACTCTCGTTCTTTCCGACTTAATTTCATTCAGTTGAGCTCTGATAATTTCAGGACCTACTACAAGAATATGACCAGCTAACCCTAACCGCCATGATTGAATCAGTTCACCATGATAATGAAATCCCCAAAATGCGAGCGGAATTGAATAACACCTTCAATCAGCGAAAAGAAGTAACAAACAATTTGACAACAAAAAAAAAACAGTTCATTGTACTTGTTGTCTTTCCAGCACTAATCAAACATCACAGAGCCCCGTTCTTTCCGACTTAAATTTCAGCAGCTAGTAGAAGATTACAACCAGCTAAATGACATTAATCATTTCAGTAGGGTGATGAAATCCCCAAAATGAGAACGTAATTGAATAACACCTTCAATCAGCGAAAGAAGTAACAAAAAATTTGACAAAAAAAAACCAGTTCAATATATTCGCTGTCTTCCCAGCACTAATCAATCAAACATCACATAGCCTTGTCATTTCCGACTTAATTTCAGTTCAGTCAGTTCCGATAATTCCAGCACTAGAACAATATTACAACGAGCTAAACAGCATCAATCATTTCAGCAGGATAACGAAATCCCCAAAATGCGAACGAAATCGAATAACACCTTCAATCAGCAAAAAGAAGTAACGAACAATTTGACAAACAAAAAAAAAAAAAAAAAAAAAAACAGTTCAATATATTCGCCGTCTTCCCAGCACTAATCAAACATCACATAGCCTTGTTCTTTCCGACTTAATTTCAGTTCAGTTCAGTTCCGATAATTTCAGGAGCTAGTACAAGATTATAAGGAGCTAAACAGGACGATGAAATCCCCAAAATACGAACGAAATTGAATAACACCTGGAATGAGCGAAGAGTAGTAACGAACATTTCAACAAAAAAAAAAGGAAGAAAATACAGTATATAAAAATGAAGGAGAATACCATATATTTGAGGCGAGAGAGAGGGGATTCGAAATTAGGGTTGGGGGATGAAGAGGAGGAATTGAAGAAGAAAGGGGGGAAATCGGCGAGTGGATCGGTGTCTAAAGCGACGTCGTCGTGCAGCATTGTGTCGGTTTCGTAGTGACGATGATTTTCCGGTTACTTCATATCTCGGTGGTTATCTGGTTTGGGATTTTGAGTTTTGAAATTTTTGGGAGGTTTTTGAGAGAGCGGGAGTGTAGCGTAGCGTAGTCGAGTGAAGTGGAGTGCTGCTATACAGGTCACAGGTGGGAGGGACTGTGGTCTTCTGGATTCTACGGATTACTCGTCAATCATCAATGTTTAAGAAGAAAACAACCGTCAAAACTTACGAAATTACCTCGTCGCTCCGTTAAAATTCAAACTATACATTTCTCTTTTACGCGTTTTGTATCATCGATATCTTTCATTTTGCATTATCAAAAATTATAAAAAAAATTGATATTCTTGACCTATTCATACAGATGAATCAAACAAGATCTTACGTGACTATATTTTCTCTTATACATTACCGAAAATATCAAAAAAAATTCATTTAGCTGTGAATAATGTCCAAAAAAGAAATGTGCATTTGGATTTGGTCGGAGAGAGTACCTTTTCCTGATTACTCGTAAGATTTAGTTTACAATTATCAATTTTAACGAATTTTTCAATTTCATCCTTTTATCAACTTCTCTCGTTTGCCAATGTACCTACGTTTTTTTTTCAATTTTGACTCCGTAGTTCGTTATTCAGTGGAACACTTCTAAATTCAATTATGATTTATGATTCTAATTAAGTTGTTGAATTAATATCGGTTTTCATTCATCAATGCATTTAATTTTGTGGGAATCGGATGGTAGTATCACTTTTGCTAAAAATGGGCTATGATTTTACAATTTAGTAAATTTCTACGACCTTTTTAATCATCCGCTTTGCTAAGGATTTGAGTTGGGTATGATCATAATATCAGTGCGTTTCAGGGTTCAAATTCGACAACTCATACAGTACTATCATACATACGAATTTTAGTCGGTCAAAGTATTTTTACAGAGAAAATTTTGGCGACTCAAAAATCCTCATTTACAAGACTATGTCCCAATCATTTGTTTACTTTTAATTTTAACGCGAAAAGTCGAAAACAAGGAATGGGGAAGGGGGGGTTATTTGCTGGTCTTATTTTTGTGATGACATGTGGGCCAAAATGTACATGAACGACAAAATAGAACATTGTCGGTTCAACTTACTGTACTACTTTCGCTAGCCCTTTTGATACTAAAATGATACTCTCTTCGTTCAATTTGATTGTTTGCATTTGTTTTTTCACACTTGCTGATTCACGTTTTCTTTTGTCTATATCTTTAGTTACGTATTTCTAAAAATTATAAACTTTTGATATTTATAACGTACTCGATTAGACAATTTAAACAAGATTTCACATGAATATATTTTATTATTTTATATATTAGAAGCTACATTAACGATTTCACTCACCTATGAATAGTGTCCAAAACCAATCAAATGGAACAGAGGGAGATGTAGACACCGCATTTTGACCGCCAGGTGTCTATGGTAGTTTCCAAAAAACACCCGATGATAATCGGACGCTAACATGTTTCTACGCGCACGGATACGGGCTCAAACCCATTAATCGTTGGCTAACACACTTACGGAGTACAAATCTCACCAAACAGACTTCAAATCCAGGCCCAGTGGATCATTCCGAGTCAAACAAGACTAATTTGGGCCAAAACCGACACCGGAATTAAAACCGACTTTTCACGATTGGGTCAACCCCGATCAAAGTCGATTCCGAGACACACAAAACAACCCGTCAATCATCAAAAGTCCAAGTCAAACACAAAACCCATTAAAGTCAAGGTCACGGTCCAAAGTCAACGGACCTGCGCGATCCAGTTGGGCCACTCGATCGAGTGACCCACCCACTCAATCGAGTGGGCTTGTTTCAAGCCCGACGGCTGGCATCACGGGCCACTCGACCGAGTTGGCCCTCTACTCGGTCGAGTAACCCTAAACCGGGTGCCCTAGTTTTTTCTATATAAACAACCTCCATGCACAACTTTACACATCTTTTACAACCCTAATACATCCTAAGAGCAATCCTACGCTACATCCTTTACAAACCCTAGACAAACCCTAGGAAAATCGACATTAGCAAACCCTAAACCTAGTTTTAGGAATTCAACCCGAGCCACCACAACTTAGCCTCCATACACCTCGAAGACTCTCGTGTTGTAGCCGCGTTTACGAGCCTTATTCGGAGACAAGAACATGTAGGTTGAGGGTGACAAAACCTCTTTCTTCTTCTCTTCTTCCTCTCGTCGTCCATCTTCTTTTTTTCATCTTTTTCTTTCGTTTTTTTATTTATTTTATCTTATTGTTCTTAACGCATCCTAATATCATTAATATCGATAGTATTAACATCAAAACACTAAAATATTTATCGATTTGTGTCGAATGAGAAGGATACCGGGATAAGGAAAACCGCATATACAAGTGTACCACACACGCGTCGTCGGTCGCTTATCCCGGTACCCCGATTATTTGATTATTGAGATAAATCAACTTAAACAACAATTCGCTTTTATTTCTCGTTATCATCATCATCAATTTTGCATCCATCAATTTCTTTAAACATCAATTTTAACAAGGGTCGAAACCCGTTGACACGGATCCGACATCACAATACCCAGGGATTTATTTCGATGTCGGAGAAGTTGAGGGAATCAAGTTTTTTATTTATTTATTCAAGAAAAGCGTCGATTTTGGATTCGATACCAATTCCATAATTGGATATCGAATCTAACAATCAAGTCATATGAATTAATTAACGTGATTTGTTCATATCACGATAATTAATTTAAAGCGACTAAAATTGATTTATTTTTTTTATTTCACTCTAATATCCCATATCGATTCAATAATCGAATATGGGATACGATGGGTATTCAAATTTAGAGTCGGGTATAAATTCAACAATATTTATATTCGGTTCAACAAAATCCGCGATTTATAAAAAACCAAGCCGAACATTAATTGTGCAATATTTATGTCCGATTCGGTAAAATCGCCGAATTCTCAAAAATCAAAAGCAATTTCAAAATCAACAATTAAATTGCAAACGAACCAAGTTCGTACAGGTGCCACTCGACCGAGTGCCTTAGTCACTCGATCGAGTGACACCCTAAAATCAAGTCAGAACGTTAATGACGACCACCACTCGATCGAGTCTCACAGTGACTCGGTCGAGTGGCCATGTACTCAATCGAGTCTGTCGACATGTATACTATCTTTTCAAATCATGCATCCTCATATTTGCATCTTTTCAATTCAATTCAATATTTGCAAACCGTTATTATTTGTTATATCGTTATATCGTTACTAACGCGTTTTCTGTTTCTTTTGTCAATTTAATTATTATTCGTTTATTATACTAAATGAAGCCGCATGCTAAAATACAACTTTGACGTTAATTTTAGTTGCATTAAATTGACTTAGAAACCCACTTTTCAATTTCATTCACATGTTTAGGGAAAATAATCTTTGCATAGCATTTTTTCCCGTTTTACTAACGCGCGTATTGGAAAGTCATTCGAATTCTTAGTAGAGGCCGCTAATGTGCGGGCGGGGTTGGGTGTCCTTTGTGGGCTTCCCAACACGTACCCTCACCCCTTACTCAGAACCTCGGTTTCCGGATGTCCGAAACCGTTGGCGCACGAGAGTCATTCAATACACAGTATCCGATAACGTCGATATTGGTATCAAATGCAAAGGGACGAGCCCAATAAACTCTGACATCGAAAATGGGCCGTATTTTGTATACGGCCCACTACGACATAGAGTGGGCTCGAACGGTTCCGAATAACCATAAAATTCGTTGGCGACTCCACATAGACCTAAATTTCAATTCGACCCTTCTCATATGGAGATTCATTCGCCTACCCAAACCCGCGCGTGGCCGCGTCGGGGTGGACCTATGTCATGTCCACAATTTGGCGACTCCGCTGGGGATTAACTGATGCGTGACTTACCATCGGCATCCTCAGGGTGAGACTCGAATAGATATCGTTTGACAAATGCAATACGCGTTTTAGTTCTACGGTTCATGCATAACCCATATTTTCCCGGGCCGGTACTCGCGACCGACGTCCCACTATACCGTCGATGTACTCCAATATGGATATGTTGAAAGGTGTCCATAGTCGATTCGAGTGGGTTTCGCGGCATGTTCTAAGATCAACTCGACTTAGGAAGTCCGTCCCGATCAACGTCTAGACTATGTACACTGGTATAGACCCCCTATAGACCGACCGAGACTTAGTATAGAGCATACATGGCGTCGTTATAATGCTTGTGTGACTACGTGCTACTTGGTTTCCGAGTCGTTTTCAAAAACCGTCTTTTTTCAAAGATTGCATCTTTTTCAAACTATTCAATTTCAAAACCCGGGACACATACCGAATTTAGGACTTATGATTTTACTCAAAATAGCCTATTTTCTAGACGGTATGCTGCCCAATTCAAAACTCGAAAATACTTTCGAACTTTCAAAACCCGCGGCCCAATAAATTTTCGTTTTTTCGGAAATTGGGCCCTCAAACCGAGTTTTCTCGGACTTTTTCAAAAACAAAACATCAATTTTCAAAACCTTCCACTTCTAGGACTTCCCGTATTTAGCAGTGTCGGGTCGTGTCTTAAGTTGTCAAAGTCTATAGCGTCGAAACTCCGTCGATCTTACATCACGAGTTTCTTCCCCTTCCCAGTCCGCCTTATTAGACTAAGGCAAGGCCCACCTACGTAGGACAAACCCCTACAAAGGAGGGCCCGTCAACACGATCGAGTCTAAAGTCTGGGGATGTCTCACGTGAACCTTCCTTCGAACAGGACTAGGCCCACTCGCCAAATCCTAAGGAAGGTCCACCTTTCGCAAGTCACCCGTCTAGGTGTCTTTTCCGAGTCATTTCCCTTTTTAGTCTTGTTCGGGATGTACTTTCTATTTCGGGATTTTGGGCTAGTTTCTGATTACGTGGTGTTCTTACAGACAGGCCACCAAAATGGACGAATTGAAAGATGCTCTCGCCAAACTCGAGACTCAATTAACTTCCATCCAGGCTACCAAACAACGTTAGCCACCCGACTGAGCGCCGTAGAGAAGACGACCCCTTTTGAAGGATCCGAGCCCAATGGGCCCATGGCCGAGCTGGTTAGTATTGTTCGTAGGCTCGAGGAACAAGTCTCCCTATCGACGAACAACTCGATCCACACCGAGAATGCTCGTATTTATTCACCTTTAGATAACGAGCTTCCTGCTAACCTCAACTTAACGGGACTTCCTATGTTTGAGGGTACCGAAGACCCGGTCCACCACATCCGGGCTTTCAAATACTTCATGGCGGTAAAGGGGGTGAAGTCAACTATGTTCAAGCACTTGTTCCCTTCTTCCCTGGAGAAACACCCTAAGGCCTGGTTCTACAGGCTCGACACCAAGAAATACAAGACTTGGGATGATGTGGCGACCGAATTTGCTCGGAACTACGCCGATAACACCGAAATCCAGACTACAATGCGTACTCTGGAGGTAATGGCCCAAGAGCCCAAAGAAGGGTTCACAAAATATCTGCAAAGGTGGAGGGCCGAGAGTGTGAAGCTGGTCGACAAGCCCGGCGAGAAGGCTCTAGTGGAAGCCTTCGTCAAAAATCTACTCCCATCCTACCGGGTCCATCTCCGGTATGCTATTATCCCAAACTTTGCCGTCCTTACTGAAATGGGCGCAAGGATCGAAGATGATCTAAGGTTAGAGAGCCTGACTAAGGCCTCTACCAAAGGCTATCAAGGGGCTAGTTCATCCACAAACAAGCCCGTACCTGCAGCTGCAACCCGCAGCATCTTCGACGAGGTAAATCTGCTCGACACCTCAACCAAAAAGAATACACCAAATCGGATATTCACAGATATAGGGACTACCTATACCTATGCCTTACAAAGGCTATCTTCAAAGGGTCTGATTCAACCAATAGGCCCAACTCCAGAGCCTCCAGTATAGAAGAGGCCCAAATACTACAATGCTCAAGCCTACTGTCAGTATCACCGGGGTAACGGACATGATACTGAAAAATGTTGGAAGTTAAAGCATTTAATCCAAGATCTTATCGAGAGCGGGAAAGTCCCGTTGCCCGGAGACAAGCCGAGCAACAAAGAAAACCCGTTCAGCGCCCATGCCATATTCACAGGGGAGGTAATTGATTGTTCTCACCTCATTTCTCCTTTTATCCCACAAATCAATGGGATATGGTTCGATGACGAGGACGATGTATACTTAGCCAAGGGGGAAGCTGTCCCCATCACCCTTGAAGAGGTCCGAAAAGCCAAATCCAAGGCTTTAGCCACCAACCACCTCGCCGCTGCTGGGCGTGCCACTCCTACACCCGTCACTGAACCTGCCAGGACGGAATCCACCCTCGAAGAATCAAGCAATGACGCGGCCTTGGTCCAACAAATGAAGAGGGTTCGAGCTGACTTAACCATATGGCAACTACTGGTTAGCTCACAGGCTCATCGAGAAGCACTGACTAAGGCTCTCGATGAAATCAAGGTTGATCCAGAAGCTACCCCGCTGAAATGGTAGCTACTATCATGCCCTACCTCAAGGGCAAGTCCAAGAACGAGGGCCCACTCATAACCTTCGCCGAATCTGATCTACCGCCATTTGGGCCCAATCACAATCTGGCCCTATACATCACGGTCATCTGCAAGGGTAAGTACCTTCCAATGACCCTTATCGACGATGGATTAGCCGTGAACGTCCTACCCCTAAGGACCGCCAGGGCCCTCGGCATCACTGATGCCGACTATCTCCGACAGCGCAAACTATTCAGGCTTTCGACGGAAGCTTAAAACCAGTCGCCGGGGCCGTTAAATTAAAGATCGTAACGGGCCCAATCGAAAAGGAGTTGGAATTCCATGTGATAGATGTCACCTCATCATTCAACCTCTTACTAGGAAGGCCTTGGATCCACGCAGTCAAGGCCGTGTCATCTACCCTCCATCGCAAAGTCAAGATGCCACTTCAAGACGGTATCATAACACTGGAGGCAACACCGATGACCGTGGCTAGCTGCAATGCCACGAGCCGGGCCGAACCACGAGGTTTCGATTTCGTGGGTATGATCGAAGAAGAATATCTTTTCAAGCCCTACTTCACCCCTAGCATCGACACGATGCTACAAAATCTGGGTTACCTACCCGGAGCTACCTCAAGACCATATCTTCCGGCGGGGAAGATCATTGAGGTCCTAGACAATGCAGAATCCCGACTCGGATTGGGATATACTATAAGCTCGGAGAATGTGGGCCGGGCCTCTGCAATCAAATTTGTCACTCTAGTCTTCGGAGCCATCCAAGTGGGCCTCTACCAACCCACCATCACATATCCCGAGACCAAAACGGCTCGGGAATGCAACTACATCCCCGATGACATATTCACCGTTATCCAGGATGAGTCCGAGAAAAGGGAAAGCGACTCTACGCCCGTGCTGGGGCTCTTATTTGGAGAAGACAAGACCGTCCCTGCTCCGAAAGATGACTTGGTCAACTTGATCCTCCGCAGCGATCGGTTCGACCCAACCAAGCTCATTACCGAGGTTGGCGCCAACACCGAGACGAGGGCTTGGAGGAAGACTATAAAATGGACCGACAGTCAAGGACGGATCTACAAGCTAACCACCGGCGAAGGAGACATGCCGGATACCGAGTCTGAGTCCGAGTCTGAGTCTGAGTCAGAGTCTGAGTCCAGGTTTAGAGGGTCTGGTGCTGGAGTCGAGTCTGTAATCCCTCTTCCCTTAGCCACCGAGGTCTCGGGGTCTGTCTCAAGACCTCTCCCTATCCCGCCACTGACCAACGATCAGATGGCAGCTCTATTCGAGCTATTTTCAAAGTTTACCATTAATAGTAATAACGAACACCGTTCTGCTTACGACTTGTCTTATTTCCAAAATTTTCTTAATTTCAAAAATTTTATATGCAATTTGATGGGCAAGGATTTGTCGTGAATCCCAACCGTCAAATAATAACCGCTAAACCTAGTGGGTAGCTAGGGTAAGTCGGGTCGAATCCACAGGGACGGGAGGTCGGACTAGGGTATGCTACGGTCAAGGACTATGTTCGAGACAAGCTATTCTAAGGAGGAGGCTAAGGACTAAACTAGGTCTAAAACTAGGACTAAGGGAAACTAGGATAACACTAAGAAGGAAGACTAGGGTTAGGTCGGGGTCAAAGGGGTAACGGAATGGTCAAGGGAGAACTAGAGTGAAGGAGGTAGTAGGGTAATCTAGGTAATGCCCGGGCTCTCGCAACTTAGACTCACCTAGAGGTTCATCCTAAAACCCACCTTGGCGACACAAACGACAAACGGAGTACTAGCATGCTATAGGCCTAGGTCGCATCCGGGCTCTCGCAACTTAGACCGACCTAGGGGTCGTCCTCACCGGGCTCTCGCAACTTAATGAGGGAACCGAACCCACAAACAAACTAATACCCACAAGAGAAAAGCAAGAAAAACAAGCATTCTCACATACTTAGTCAATCAAGCATTTCAACAAACATGTGATGTGCATCATACAAGAGGAAACCCAAATCTTCCACCAACATCTCCAACAATCCCTTAATCATCCAATTAACACCCTAATCGCCTTACTAACCCTAGCAAAGATCTACTCTAACATATCTAATCTAAAACTAACACTACCAATGTAACAACCCGGATTTTCGATGACTTAAAATAATAGATAATGCGGAAAGTTATCTAAGTCATTTAATTAAAATTATATCAGAGTATAAATAAATCCGGATCGCTACGGATCCTTACAACAAACGACTATTAATTACATAGTCTTGATTCACTTAGTACAGAATAAAAATTGTATTTTATACAAACATATTATTAAATCTCTCTCGCTTGATCCCCAACGTCTTAGACCTGCAAAAAAATTAAACAGTGGACGCTGAGCGGGACAGCAACCAAGCCGTTCATCTAACATCACCTCGAACACATAAGACAATCATGTGAATAACAAATAATATGCTTATAAAAATATTAAAGGATATCACGTAACAGATAGTTTCCTTTAATTCAATTATCAACATGTGAGGTGATGAAAACGATAAATTTTAAAAGATGGGACATTGGCAGCCATTTGATTTTAAAAATCATTTTTCACGTAAACAGAGAATAAACACACGAGTCGTGGCTCCTAGTATCACCGCTACTCCATATTGGCTTGCATCTCACCAATAGAAGTAACCGTGTTACCGACTCGTAGACCGAACCGATCTTATGAGGTTTACATCTCACCCATAAGGCTCAATTGGGCCCGAACTTCTATTATATTATACGTTTATTCAAACGGGGCTCTGGACTGAAATGAAAGCTGATGATTACATTCTCTGCATCACCAAGAGGGAACCCGCAGTTTTCAGAATCCTGTTCTGCCCCCGCTACCTAGGTGGTAATACTGATCAAGTACTTGTCTATATGTGCGCCACATACCCTACGCAGACTCTTGAACCGCAGAACTCACTGCCGTAGGACGACTACCTTAAACACTAGGTCGACTCTCGGACCGCAGCCTCCGAGTCTGCTTTTCATTACAAGTGCAGTCGAAACACCACGCATGGTAGGATCCAACACAAGCTATTCGTCCCAGACTCGCATCGTAAACTTTATATAAAAGTCGCCCGTGAACAAGTAGTATATTATTTGGTGACCTTCAATAATTGGTCGGACTCATTTGAAACAGTCAAATCCTCAAATACTTACTTTCAGTGTGACAACGTTATACTTTAATCCTCGAGTGTCACCCGAAACATTATATCCCAAATATCGTATAATATTTTTAAAAGAGTAAATATTTTAAATGAAGTTTTATAAAAATAAAATTTAGGTATAATAAAATATTGTTTTAAAACTTATACTTTATGAAAAATATAATTTAAGTCATTTTTAATCGATTTACAAAATTTGACGTAAAATCATATTTTTTAAATATTTATAAATGTCGTGTAAAAATTTCGGAATAAAATAAATTCATTTATTTAGAAAACTAAATTTATAAATTTTTAACTAATTTAAAAATAATAAGTGAAATTTTATTAAAATAAAACATTTTACAAATTACTAATCTACTCCATTTTTATAATATATAAACAAATGTAAAAGTACTAAAGAAAATTAAATACGACCAAAATTACAATCATATAAAACACATACAAGATATATAGAAAATAGAATAAACATACATAACAAATAGAATTAAACATACATATAAAATATAATGAAAATGATATAAGTAAATTTTATAATTTTAAGTTCTTTTATTCATTTTATCATTTTTCATATAACCAGAAATGTAAAGGTGATAAATAAATAAATTAAACAAGTGATAGTTTAGTCAAGTTAAATTTAGTCATAATAAAATATCACGTAACATTTTTTATATATACAAGTAATTTAGTCGTACAAACAAGCCTAAATATTTAAATAAGCAATTTATTAAATTACTAACATAATATACTTATATATAAGAAATGTTGTTAGAAGAAAAGTTTGGTTACCTTAATAGCTATTACGTAGTATTTATTAACGTTATTAAGAATTAAAGATCGTCTGGGTCAATAATACAGCCTACGTAAGAAAAGTCATCTTTTTCCTCCTTTAAAGAAATTTTCGGGTCGAAATAATTTGACCCAAATACGGTACTAGAAAAGTGATCCCGCCAAATACGAAGCAGCTCCTCATTCCCGATGCTCCAATTATAAAGAAGGACGAGAGAGTAAATATAATATATAATACGGAATATATAGCATAATAAATAGAAGTAGTAATACGTAATATAATACGGAGAGTATGTAGTAGTAGTGTAAGACTGAGTAATATATGTGTAGTACTCCGTGTATGTGTAGTATTTATAGTGAGAGGGTGAGAGGAATGTAGTGTAGTAGGATAGATTAGTGGAGGGCGTAGGAATTAGATTAGTGGAGTAGTATAGGGTTGATGGGTGGAGAAATAGTGGGAGGTGTAAGAGAGAGGGTTTATGCATGCATGCATGGAATTCTACGTGGGAGTTAATTAGGAGCCACAATTTCGGTCCGCTTCTCGTACAAACGTCTTTCTTTCTTAAAAAGTTGAAATATAAAATTATGAAAATTTAAAATAATGAAAATCGTAAAATATATTTTTTTAAAAACGAATTTGTAAGACGGTAAATAAAATAGACGGTAAATAGTTTTATGAGACAATAGTTATAAGTAATTATTATTTTAAAAATCTGATAAATTAATAAATTTTTACGATATGAGAAAATGTCAAAATGATAGGTCAATATAAAAATATATTTTCGAGTTTAAAACTTTATTTAATGAAAGATAAAATTTTAAATAATTTGATAAATAAATTCTCACGTTTTTATAACGGAATAATTTTTATATTAACGAAAATAAAATATTTTATTCATGAGAATAAGTTTTCAAACGTTAAACTTGGTTTAAATAAATGTTTAAAATTTTAACTCTATTTGAAAAATACGGGATATTACAACCAAGAGAAATCAAAGCAAACACAAGAGGATGCATACACAAAACTAACAAGAATGAAGAACAAAACAATAAACAAGAACTAAAGATTCAAACTTGATTAATAAAACAATAAACAAGAGGAAGGAAAAGAGATTATACCAAACTAGAAGATGAAGAGAAGAAGAAAACTTGCATAAATGGAAGAACAACCCAAAACAAACATCCAAGTTTGTCAAGCTTGAATGGGGATCTTGAAGAATTCCCAAATTACAAGTACTAATCTAAGATTAACGATAATCTAAAGACTAATCTACACTAATCTATGCTAATCTATCTAGGGTTTTGTCTCTAATGAAAGGCATCCCCTTAACATAACAAGGGAAGAGTATATATAGGGTTACAAATGGAAGGGAGAAGAAAAGAATAGAAGGCGGGGTAGCAGTGGCCCGTCCCGGCCGAGACGGGGTGGTCCCGGTCGGGACGAGGTCGGTCCCGGTCGGGATGCCACCTTCCCGATCGGGATGGCCCACAGACAACAGCTTCTCTTTATGCTCCTTCATCCCGGACGGGATGAGGCCATGCCCGTCCGGGATGAGCCTTGTAGGCCTCCAATATGAACTTTTTGGTCCCTCCTTGGTTCTCATGGGCTTCCCATCGATTCTCGGGACTCGGGATCGGGTCTCGGAGGCTCGGGATTGGGTCCCAAGGTCTCGGGGTCGACTCCAAGGCATCGAGTGATCGTTCCTTAGCTTCGTTGGCTCCAAAATGTGTATGTATCGAGTCGGAATCGCTCCAACTCTTCCAAATCGGTCTCGGGAACCTGAAACGAACTAAAGGAAGAATAAGAAGCCCATAAATTGCTCCCAAGGAGCGATTCCACAAGGAAAATGGGACCAAAACACTACAAAATAGACACTACAAACGACACTTATCAAATGACATTGAGAAACCCGACGAACAGGTACCTCTACCACAACATCTGGTCGAGCAGCTCGAGCAAAGGGAATCCCGAGATCCGGTAATCGAAGAAACCGAGTCCATCAACGTGGGAACCACTTTAGAGCCCCAGATGCTTAAGTTGGGCCAATCTTTAGATCCAGAGGAGAGACAACAGTTCACGGACCTCCTCCTAGAATTTAAAGACGTCTTTGCATGGTCCTACAAGGACATGCCGGGAATAGATCGAGAAATAGCTGAACACGGAATACCCATCAAAGATGGGTGCAGACCGGTAAAGCAGAAGCTCAGAAGAATGAAGCCCGAATGGTCTCTTAAAGTCAAAGAAGAGGTCGATAAACAATTCAAAGCAGGCTTTATACAAGTGTCTGAATATCCAGACTGGGTCGCAAACATCGTGCCGGTACCCAAGAAGGACGGCAAGGTGCGGGTATGCGTAGACTTCCGGGACCTAAACAAGGCCAGCCCAAAAGATGATTTTCCGTTACCACACATCGACATTTTGGTGGATAATACGGCCGACCATGCCCTTCTATCATTCATGGACGGGTATGCCGGATACAATCAAATTAAAATGGCAGAAGAGGATATGAGTAAGACTACCTTCATCACACCTTGGGGTACTTACTGTTACACCGTCATGCCATTTGGGCTTATTAATGCAGGAGCCACTTATCAACGGACCGCCACCACCTTATTACACGACATGATGCATAAGGAAGTGGAGGTCTATGTGGACGATATGATCGTTAAGTCTAAAGACCGAAGCGGGCACATCACGGCCCTAAGAAAGTTCTTTACCAGACTGCGGAAATACAACATGAGACTAAACCCACAAAAGTGCAGTTTTGGGGTAACGTCGGGCAAATTACTGGGCCATATCGTTAGCCAACGCGGCATCGAGGTCGACCCAGCTAAAATCAAAGCCATCACCGAGATGCAGCCACCCAAGACCGAAAAGGAAATAAGGGGGTTTCTCGGGAAAGTCCAATACATCAGTCGTTTCATTGCAAAACTAACCATGGTATGTGAGTCCATTTTCAAGAAACTGAAGATCGGAGAACGGGTACTATGGGACGACAAATGTCAAATGGCTTTTGACAAAGTCAAGGAGATCCTGTCTGCCCCGCCAGTACTAATGCCACCTCAACACGGTTTGCCTTTGTCGTTATACCTAACAATGACTGAGACAGCCATGGGAGCTATGCTGGCCCAGACAGTTGATTCGGAAGAACGGGCTATTTACTACATCAGTAAAAAGTTCCTAGAGTATGAATGCAAGTACACCATGCTCGAGAAAACGTGCCTAGCATTAGTTTGGGCCACTAAAAAGCTCCGACATTACATGCTCAGTCACGAGGTACACGTGTTATCCAAAATGGATCCGATCAAGTACTTATTCGAGAAGCCCATCCTTAACGGCAGGATGTTAAGATGGACTTTAATGTTATCCGAGTTCGACCTCAAGTTTGTACCGTTAAAAGCCATCAAAGGCCGGGTAGTTGCCGAATTCCTCGTTGACAGCCCAATATCCGAAGAAGGCCACACTGACACATGGGCCTTTCCTGATGAAGACATATTCCATACCGATACCGAGACATGGGATCTGTATTTCGATGGAGCATCCAACTTCCGAGGATTTGGGGTCGGAATTCTATTAATCTCACCCCGAGGGGAACACACTCCTTTATCCATCAAGTTGGACTTTGACGTGACCAACAACGCAGCCGAATACGAAGCATGCATTCACGGGTTGCAAGCCGCCGCTGATTTAGGGGTAACAAACCTCCGGGTCCACGGTGATTCATCATTGGTCATCAATCAAGCGCTCCAAAAATGGAAAATTCGGAACGCCAATCTCGTGGCTTACCAAGCACGAGTACGGGTTCTAGAGAAACAATTCCAAAAGGTCGAGTATATTTACCTACCCCGAGAGGAAAATCAGTTTGCAGATGCACTTTCCAAATTAGCATCTCTACTGAACATCCCGGATCACCTGACCAGCATGCCAATCTGTGTCGAAAGGCGGTCCGAACCAACATACATCCATGCCATTCAAGATATCGAGATAACTGACCCAGAACCTTGGTATCAAGCCGTCTTAACGTACCTGACAACGGGAGAATATCCTCCGGAAGCTGAAAATCGGGCCAAAAAGGCCCTACGAAGATTAGCAACCCAATTTGTTCGTACTGATGACGGGCAATTGTATAAAAAGACGGAACAGGGGGCTCTCCTCCTATGTATCGACAAAATTCAAGCCGAGAAGGTTATGGCCGAGGTCCACGACGGTGAAAACGGTCCGCATATGAACGTCCATATGCTATCCCGTAAAATCATGAGGCTCGGGTATTACTGAAACACCATGGAGACAGACTGTCAGTTATATGTCAAGCACTGCCATAACTGTCAGATCTTCGGTAATGTACAGCATATGCCATCTTCCCTATTATATACCATGACATCACCATGGCCATTTTCGACATGGGGTATTGACATAATTGGGAAAGTGCACCCTTCCGGGACGGGAGGACATTGCTTCATTTTGGTGGTCATCGACTACTTCACCAAGTGGGTAGAAGCCGAATCATACCGTGTCTTGAACGCCAAGCACGTGGCCAAATTCATCCAAAATAAGATTATATGCCGATACGGGATCCCGCACGAATTTATCAGTGATCACGGGACCCATTTCCAAGCTGAAACTACCGCATTACTGGCGAAATACAAAATTCAGAGGCATACATCTTCACCTTACCGACCCCAAACAAACGGAGCGGTAGAAGCGGCCAACAAAACAATTGTCACCATATTAAAAAAGATGGCTGAGAATTATCGAGACTGCCCCGACAAGATACCTTTTGCCTTATGGGGATACCGAACTTCGATCCGCACTGCAACCGGAGCAACTCCATATTACCTGACATATGGAATGGAAGCAGTCCAACCGGTTGAGCTAGAAGTACCATCCCTAAGAATTCTACTTGAAAGCCAAGTACCCGAAGCAGATTGGGTCCAAGCCCGATACGACTCGCTAGTCCTCTTAGACGAGCGGCGATCCCGGGCCCTCAATAATATTCAAGTATATCAAAAGAGAATTCAACGGGCTTTCAACAAAAGGGTTAGGCCCAGGAAAATCAAAGAAGGTGATTTGGTCCTAAAATCGGTTCGTGCCTTACTACCGGTTGACCCAAGGGGAAAGTTCAAACCCAATTGGGCTGGGCCATACTTAGTCAAGAAAATCCTATCGGGAGGAGCGGTGATGCTAACAGACCTGGACGGTAACGAGTTCGTCAACCCGACCAACTTGGACCAGCTGAAGCGCTACTACCCATAAACCCCTATCTCAATGTCATTTGCAAAAATTTATAAAAATTTCTCTTTTTATAAATTTTCAAAATTTCAAACAAGTCAATAAGTTAGAATTAACTATTCTACCATCGCACATCTCGAGTCAATGATCTTGATGTATTTCGAAAATTGCAAAAAAAATCAAATCAAATCAATCAAATCATTTTTGAACTATGTCTGGTTTGATTCCGCTAATTGTGGATACGTAGGCAACCCCTCAAAAGGGTACAACCACTGCAATAAACGAAAAGACGGGAACGGTATTCAATAATACGTCTTTTATTAATATCTCGATAAACTCGGGAATTACAAAAGAAAAAAAAAACGCCAAACACGGCATACACAAAAAAAAATCACACCGAAAAATAAATAATAATATTCAAATAATAAAATACGGAGACTAATATCCCGGCATCTTCCCCTTTCCCTTGTCCTTCGGGTCGCGTGGAGCCCGAGGTCGTCGAGGTGGAGACGAGCGTTCCCTAATCACCAGGGGAACCTCCTTAGCACGAGCCCGCTTCTTTGACGATGGGTCTTCAATCACAGTCTTCGGCCCAAGTCGGGCTCGCACATGCTCGGGTAGCCTATCCCGTGGGCCAAGTCGGTCCTGCACGGCTAGTCTAGGGCCCAGTCTCCTTTCCAAGTCTGTCTAGGGGCTCACTTTCCCCCGAGCACCTTTAGCACCGGACCCTTTAGCTTGAGTCTTAGCCTTCTTCTTTTGCCCTGACATTAGACGAACTAGGGTAGCTGGAGTGTCTCCCTTATCAAAGAACCCCCTGTTGTCTTTAGCCTGTTCTCTCCTCAGCAGGTCAAAGGCTTCATCCACCTTCAAAGCAGCTCGGGCTTTAGCATCACCTGCTTTAGTCCACTTGGTATATGAGTCTGAAACCCAAATCAAATGCCGAGATTTGAAAACGGGCCAAGTGTGTCGGGTGTACCATCTTTGCATCCACGTGTCGCACATCACATCCGTCAATTGGGTAGGATCGCTCACAATTGCCTCTATTTCTGGTATCCGCTGAGTTCGTCCATACTGCCTTAGTATGCGATCCGGGTAGAGATGAACCGTTTGGTTGAAGGACAAGATCACTTGGTAACGGGCCCTCTCCCTCGGGTCCAAACCTGACCAAGCCGGGATGGGCCACCATGGTATGACCCATCGAATCAACCGCCCACCATGGATTGATAGCACCTCATCCCAATACTTCTGGCTAATCAAGCGAGAAAAATCGATGGCCCGTCTCCTCGTCATCAGCTGGTTATGGCGGTAGTTACTGGCATCGAGTGGGGGATCTATCACCGATAGCCTCTCATAAAGCCAAATCTGAAAAGAAGAAAATAAAAAATTTAGATCTCGAGACAAAACGGATGACACTCGATCGAGTGTCTGCATGACTCGATCGAGTGGCGGCACTCGAAACGAACATAAGCCTTTCAGCGAAGGCACTCGATCGAGTGCCAAGGTGACTCGATCGAGTGCCCACTGCAGTAGCCAGATTCTCGAAAAAAAATTCAAAAAATCGAGGAATAAAAAATTCAACGTACTTGCAGCAAACGGGTGCTTCCGGTGAGACGAACGGACGGATCCCTCTTGCGATTATCCAATCCTTGGATGATTTCGCCCGTGATTAACCAAGCCGGACTATGTTCAGTCTCCATCAAGTCCACCACGGTTATGAGACGGACATTACCCATGCAAGATAACCAGTCCATATGACCTTCAAAAGCGTAAACATGGAGCATGCAGAAAGAAAAGGCCCTACGGCTATAGGCTGACCTCACCCGGACATCATGCGGGTTCATAAATTTCTCGGCCAAGTCGATCAGAGAAATATTGCCACCTTCCATCATACGGGACACTTCGTTATGGGATAGCCCCAGAAATTCCCTCAGCTTCCTCTTTGGGTCATAGACTGAATACGGGACGGCGGGCCGAAGCATCGGGTTCCATCCTCCTATAGCTGCAATCTCTTCGGGTAGAGGGCAGATCTCGCCCCGAGGGAAGGCAAAGACATGATATATGTCATCCCAATAAGCCAAGCAGGCATCCAAGAAGTAACGATCTACCACCATCTGACGGAACGGGTACAGCTGAGTTATACCCGTCTGATTCAAGACCACCCTATCAGCATCCCTGAATTGACGGGACCACGCCTGCAACATAGCACTCAATCTATCGATTCCCATGATGGATTTCTTAAAAGGATAAAATAGACTTTCTTTTTTGCCTTAAGGGAAGTAGAAGACTTTTTTTGTGATGGGAATTATGAAGAAAATCAAGAGCATAGAAGGCTATATATAGCATTAGCCTTGCAAATCTCTTTCCATATCACTTCTAGGAAAAGTTTCCTAATTACAAACGGAATCGAGCTACAAGCATAGTCCCGATACTAGCTCGAAAATAATCATCCCGAACTTTCCTAATCTTTTTAGGAGTCGATTTCAAAAATTTCAAAAATTCAAAATTCAAAAAATTCAAAAAATTCAAAAAATTCAAAAAATTCAAAAATTCAAGAATCATTTTCCCCAGCACGAGTCGTTTTACTACCTACGTGTTGCATGCATTTTTATGTGACTTATACAGGTACGACCCAAACAGGGACATGCAAGTCATCAAATCTCCCCAGCAGCATTTTTCGGGATAGCACGGGATGGGCCAACACACAGGCATACCCAGGGCTTACGTGACAAGCCCAAAGTTCCCACGAAGCGCAGGTATGATCTCTGCCTTATGGCTGGCGGGCCCTTCACGCGAGTCCAATGGACTATAAACGACCCGAACGGAAGTCTACCAGGTCTCAACGGACTTGGTAGCTACTCTGAATTTCGCCCTGTCCAAGCCTCAGTCAGAGTGGGGGCTCTGTAGACACCCACATTTTGACCGCCAGGTGTCTATGGTAGTTTCCAAAAAACACCCGATGATGATCGGGCGCTAACATGTTTCTACGCGCTCGAATACGGGCTCAAACCCATTAATCATTGGCTAACACACTTACGGAGTACAAATCTCACCAAACAGACTTCAAATCCAGGCCCAGTGGATCATTTCGAGTCAAACAAGACTAATTTGGGCCAAAACCGACACCGGAATTAAAACCGACTTTTCACGATTGGGTCAACCCCGATCAAAGTCGATTCCGAGACACACAAAACAACCCGTCAATCATCAAAAGTCCAAGTCAAACACAAAACCCATTAAAGTCAAGGTCACGGTCCAAACTCGATCGAGTGGGCTTGTTTCAAGCCCGACGACTGGCATCACGGGCCACTCGACCGAGTTGGCCCTCTACTCGGTCGAGTAACCCTAAACCGGGTGCCCTAGTTTTTTCTATATAAACAACCTCCATGCACAACTTTACACATCTTTTACAACCCTAATACATCCTAAGAGCAATCCTACGCTACATCCTTTACAAACCCTAGACAAACCCTAGGAAAATCGACATTAGCAAACCCTAAACCTAGTTTTAGGAATTCAACCCGAGCCACCACAACTTAGCCTCCATACACCTCGAAGACTCTCGTGTTGTAGCCGCGTTTACGAGCCTTATTCGGAGACAAGAACATGTAGGTTGAGGGTGACAAAACCTCTTTCTTCTTCTCTTCTTCCTCTCGTCGTCCATCTTCTTTTTTTCATCTTTTTCTTTCGTTTTATATTTATTTTATCTTATCGTTCTTAACGCATCCTAATATCATTAATATCGATAGTATTAACATCAAAACACTAAAATATTTATCGATTTGTGTCGAATGAGAAGGATACCGGGATAAGGAAAGCCGCATATACAAGTGTACCGCACACGCGTCGTCGGTCGCTTATCCCGGTACCCCGATTATTTGATTATTGAGATAAATCAACTTAAACAACAATTCGCTTTTATTTCTCGTTATCATCATCATCAATTTTGCATCCATCAATTTCTTTAAACATCAATTTTAACAAGGGTCGAAACCCGTTGACACGGATCCGACATCACAATCCCTAGGGATTTATTTCGATGTCGGAGAAGTCGAGGGAATCAAGTTTTTTATTTATTTATTCAAGAAAAGCGTCGATTTTGGATTCGATACCAATTCCATAATTGGATATCGAATCTAACAATCAAGTCATATGAATTAATTAACGTGATTTGTTCATATCACGATAATTAATTTAAAGCGACTAAAATTGATTTTTTTTTTTTATTTCACTCTAATATCCCATATCGATTCAATAATCGAATATGGGATACGATGGGTATTCAAATTTAGAGTCGGGTATAAATTCAACAATATTTATATTCGGTTCAACAAAATCCGCGATTTATAAAAAACCAAGCCGAACATTAATTGTGCAATATTTATGTCCGATTCGGTAAAATCGCCGAATTCTCAAAAATCAAAAGCAATTTCAAAATCAACAATTAAATTGCAAACGAACCAAGTTCGTACAGGTGCCACTCGACCGAGTGCCTTAGTCACTCGATCGAGTGACACCCTAAAATCAAGTCAGAACGTTAATGACGACCACCACTCGATCGAGTCTCACAGTGACTCGGTCGAGTGGCCATGTACTCAATCGAGTCTGTCGACATGTATACTATCTTTTCAAATCATGCATCCTCATATTTGCATCTTTTCAATTCAATTCAATATTTGCAAACCGTTATTATTTGTTATATCGTTATATCGTTACTAACGCGTTTTCTGTTTCTTTTGTCAATTTAATTATTATTCGTTTATTATACTAAATGAAGCCGCATGCTAAAATACAACTTTGACGTTAATTTTAGTTGCATTAAATTGACTTAGAAACCCACTTTTCAATTTCATTCACATGTTTAGGGAAAATAATCTTTGCATAGCATTTTTTCCCGTTTTACTAACGCGCGTATTGGAAAGTCATTCGAATTCTTAGTAGAGGCCGCTAATGTGCGGGCGGGGTTGGGTGTCCTTTGTGGGCTTCCCAACACGTACCCTCACCCCTTACTCAGAACCTCGGTTTCCGGATGTCCGAAACCGTTGGCGCACGAGAGTCATTCAATACACAGTATCCGATAACGTCGATATTGGTATCAAATGCAAAGGGACGAGCCCAATAAACTCTGACATCGAAAATGGGCCGTATTTTGTATACGGCCCACTACGACATAGAGTGGGCTCGAACGGTTCCGAATAACCATAAAATTCGTTGGCGACTCCACATAGACCTAAATTTCAATTCGACCCTTCTCATATGGAGATTCATTCGCCTACCCAAACCCGCGCGTGGCCGCATCGGGGTGGACCTATGTCATGTCCACAGGAGCACATGCGTGTAAAGTCTCATTCGACTTGATCCGAAAACCGTTTCAAATAAAACTCGACTTGATTGGTACAAATCCGACTAAAATCAAAGTAAAGGTTGACCAACCCTTCCACGTTCTAGCTTCGACCGGACTAAAGAACCGGGGCATCATCCAACATTCCAACCCCTGCAAATACTGCAATTAGGTACACACTTTCTCCATTTTCCTGCTCTTTCAATTACAGACTACGCTAATTTACCCCCTTTATCTTCTTCATCAATGCATTTAATTTCGTGGGAATCAGATAGTAGTATCACTTTTGCTAAAATGGGCTCTGATTTTACAATTTAGTAGATTTCTACGACCTTTTTGATCATCCAGTTTAGTCTGGATTCGAGTCGGGTAAGATCATAGTACCACTGCGTTCCAGGGATCAAACTCGAGAACTCTTGTTAAGCTAGAACAATCCCCTTACCACTTAGCAGCTTGATCTATAAGCTCATGGAGTCATGGGGTTTGGAAGATTACTAGAGAATGTTGCTGTAGTTTTTTAATTCGGGGTATTTGTTTATAATCTTTCAATGTTATACCGTTTTTGTATGTATTACTTGCTGAAAATTCTGGGTTTTCAATGTTGTTTGGACCTCATTAATTAGTTTAATTGATGGATTACTGAATATTAGGGCATGAAACCGGTTTTTAGGGCTTAATCTTTTGGTTTAATATCGTATTACTTGAGTCGAAAACCGTCTCTGAAAATGGGGTTTTGTATGTTTTTATCTGCATTGAAATTTGGCTATTTTGTGTTGCAGTTTTGGTGGTGTAAGGTTTGATCTGAAAAGAATAGACTCTTCTGTACATATCTAGATTTACGGACGTTGTAAGTCGAAACAGGATTGTCATTTGTCGGAACTGACATGTAGGTGAATCGTGGTAGTTGGTACTGAACTTTCTTGTTTGAACATGACTGGTAGCTAAAACCTGAAAACGCCTTGTGTTGCCTTACGTGTGGCTTATGGATAAAGGTGTAGTGAGGATGCGCAATGCTATGCAAAGTCGACATTTGTTTCTTCTAGTTGTTTTGTTGCCTTTGCCCTTATCCCACTAATCCACTATTAACTATCACTATCGCGATTATAGCCTTCGCCTGCTTAGGATGGTATAAGGTTCTTTCTTATGGGACACTTCCTAGCTCATGATTTTGTTTTGAGTTTATCTGTGTTTAGCTCACGTTTATAGGACAATAAGCATGTAGCTCCATTGTGACAGTTTGCGGTTTTGTTAGGGCCCACATTGGTTGATTAGGGACACCTGAGAAGAGATTCTGTGAACAAAGTCGTCAAACAGAGGGGAAAAGTTTGTTAATATGTCAGCCTCAAAAGGAAGTTCCGGTGATAGAGCTGGTAGTGGTAAGGGTCCAAAACGTGCTTTGCCTTCCTGGATGAGTGCAAGAGATGATAAAGAAGATGATAAACCAAGCGCGGATGATGATAGACATGTGGAAAGCGCGCAGAAAAAAATGAGAGAGCAAGGTAAAGGGGTGAAAGATAATGGCGAGGGATCCGAAGGCAAGAAAAAATCCTCATCAGCTGGCAATTTTTCCAAGTTATTGGTAATATGTGGTTTCAGCTCTTAAATTTAGACTTCATTATCTCTCCATCCCATTTATATTGGCGTCCTCAAATCTTGTAATCAACTTTGATCACGTTTCTATCACAATATACAATAATTTCAATTTTTTGAAAATAGTTTTTTCACTTTATCTGACAATCAAATGTGACAAATTCTACATTGTAACTTTACATTTGTTGGGAGAGATTAATGATCAATTGGACCATGAAAATGAAAGGAGACAATATATTGGGATGGAGATAGTAGTTTATAGGGAGTAATTTATTAGTGCTGATATGATTAGGATGGCGTAGTTTTCGCTCTGTCGGGCTTTGTGAATCCTGAGCGAGGTACATTGAGGTCACAAGCCCTAGAAATGGGAGCAGAATACAGAGCAGACTGGAATCCTGACTGCACTCTTTTGGTGTGTGCGTTTCCAAATACCCCAAAATTTCGGCAAGTTGAAGGAGATGGCGGCACAATTGTTTCAAAGGTGTGTCCCTTTTGTAGTTTCGTATGTATGAATAACTGTTTTCTCCATTGAGTTGCAACTTACTGTATCTGTTAAGTTAGAGCGTCTATCATTTGTTCTGATATGTTTTCTAACTTCTAACCCATATTTGGAATCTTACTTGCTGCATTTTTTTTATCGTGTTCTTTCAAACAATGGATTTCAATTACCGTTACTCTTCCACTCTGAGAGTTGCTTCAATAGTTTGCTTTGTTACTTGTCTCTGCATTGATCACACCACCAATTAATCTCACATTTTCAGTATGTTTCTCTTAGAACTGGATAAAAGAGTGTTACACCCAGAAGAAGCTTGTTGATATCGAAACGTATCTTATGCATGTTGGTAAACCTTGGAGGAAATGCCCCCGGTCTCTTGAAGAGAACCAAGGTGTGTCAATCGTTCTTTCTCCAAATGCTCTCCCATCTACCTGCTGCTTTTTCGAATTCATGGACAACTTGAAAATTTTAAAATGTAGTTGCTCACTTGGTGTATGTGTATCAGTGTATGTCATTATAGTTTACTCGGTGCATCTGCATGTCATCGTAGTTAACAACTTCTCTCCCCCTCGTTCTTCAACTTTATAATATTTAGTTATATAGGAAACTAATCCAGTACAAATGCTTGCAGCTTGTGAAACACCCCAACCAGATATTCCTCACAAGCATGCAGTTAAACGATCTGGAAAGCAATCTAATGCTTCTAGTTCAGCAAAGGTTAGTCATTCTCAGTTATTGTTAGTCGCACTTATCGAAAAATTCTTTGGGACTCTTAATAGTTTCTTGATAGCTTGTGAACTGGCTGACATGTACTGCCTATTTTAACCACTCATATAAGTCGGAATTCCAACGAGTAGGATTTATGCACTTCCACTGATAGATAAGTCATATTGATTTACTTGCAGGATATGAGTAGTGATAAAGCCAAAGGCCTCAAAGAGAATTTTTTACCTTCAAAAGTGAAAAAATGGGCAATGGATGACTTGAACAAAACCCTTGCATGGCTTGAAAGTCAAGAAGAGAAGGTAAAAAGTGTTGACGATAGAATGCTGTCTTTACTGAAAAGTGTTTGTCTGTGAGTAACTCTTACGGAGTAATAAAAAACATTTTTGCTGTTACAGCCCGAGCCTTGTGAGATAAGGAATGTAGCTGCTGAAGGAATCTTGACTTGTTTACAGGATGCTGTCGATCTGCTTGACCAAGATAAGGTATGCCTCTTATTTCTAGACACCCATGTACTAGCATCTCATAGAATGTCCTGATCCAATCGACAAATCGGTTACTCTGAAGCTATAATAACACGAGAGACTATCTCATACGGCGACTATACATGATTGTACCAGGATTTACAGCAGCTGACAGAACAATGGGATATGGTCCCTCACGTGGTGGAGGAACTAATCAAAGTTCAAGCAAATAAACCTCCTTCGACGTCCAATGAGGAACTTCACAAACAAGCTTTAACCTGTAAGAAGATATACGAGGTGGAACTGAGGGACCATTCCGTTGGTTCAAATAGCGAGGAGCCTAAGCCCAACAGACGTGACAAAGGGAAAGCTAAAGTTGACACAGTTAGTGAGTCGCGGGATTACGACAGTGATGTAACACTGGAAATGACCGAAGATGAAATAAAGGATGCTTACAGCAGTATAGCTAGTAGTGTGCCCAAGTTCTGACAGAATTCTGTGCTCATAACTCTTACTGTAGTTGGTTAGATATCTTGTTCCTCTGATAATGTCAGTCGACAGTTAGACTGCGCGTTGTTACACTGTTCTCATTTCTCAATGTAATCATATTTTGTAAATTCGTTTGGGTATCGAATTTACGATTCTTGAAGCAATAGTATCATACGGAGTACGAAAATGAAGAAGTTAACAGTCTGCAATGTTGCATGCTACAAGTTTTGGTCAATACTACAGTTGTACTGGTATCAGATTTCATGCTTTGGCATTTGCAGTATTTATTTTGATTTTTTTTTTTGAAGTGAGTAACAAAGGCACGTAAGCCACCTATATTGTCGACGGAATTCGAACCCATATAATGACTAACACTCGGCTAACATCCATCATGACTTTACAAGATAAACTAGTCGACAAATCCATTTATATACTTCCTACTAAAATCAAACCATTCCATGATTCAAAGTTCAATCATAAAGCTTTCGATCAAGTTAAGGTAATTTGGTAGTGTTGATGACAAGCGCTTTCACAGGAGTTGGCGCAACTATCCATCGCCTCCGTATCTACAATCACAAAATCACGAAAGTTAAATAAATATATTAATCAAAGGTAACCCATAATTAATCGAGAAAAAAAAAGAGCGATATTAGGAAACCTGTAGTAGTAGCAAGCATGAGTTGGTAGCAAGTAGTAGAAAGACAACCATATTGACACAAATAATTAGACTCATAATTATTAAGATTATATTTACATTTAAATCCACACTTGAAATAACATTTAGTTGGACACAAATATTTCTTGAAAATACTACCACCAAAAGCACATGCTGCAAGGCACTTTGGATAACACCCAACCAAATTACAATGCCAAAAATCATGCTTTGTTTTATTCTTATTCTTATTATTATTATTATTAATATTCCTATTCCTATTATTATAATTATTATTATTATTCCCCTCTACTATCATGCTCATGCATACCACCATTATTATGACTATTATTATTACTATCCATTTCATTTTCATTTTCGTTTTTAATTTCTGCATGCCCTTTATTTACGAAGTACTATATTATTTTTCTTATTGTGGTTTTTTCTTAGTGATCGACATACAACTCGACATGTATATATATATATATGTAATATGTTGATTGCATGGTGTTGTTTTATTAAATGGTTGATATGCTTTTTAATGTATGGATTATTATTGCAATCGTATATCTACCGGTTTTAGATTGTATCGTCTTTTTAGGGCTAAAGATTTGTACGAGTATTAAGTTATGGAATAGTACTTCATAAGTACGAGAGATCAGATTGATAACTCGCCTTCAAAATCAAAGTTATAACTCGAAAAATGTTTACTGATCTCGACTAAGATGAATTAATATTTGTGGTCGATTCAGGTGATTTGGGCCGAAAATGTCTTGATGACGACGCAATACAAATTAATATGTCGGACGTGTTAAAAGTGTTGTATTCTTACGCAGATTTAGACGAGATTAAGGGACAAAAGCTAAAGGGCGAAAAGAAAAAAAAAAAAAAAAGAGCAAAAAATCCGACCTACCGGATTCGAACCAGTGACCTAAGGATATCTGTGATCACCACTACAGTCCTCCGCTCTACCAACTGAGCTAAGGTCGGGATTGTTATTTCTTGTCAATATTAAACTATCTAACATTGTACTGGTTTGGTTCGATTGAAAACGGAAAAACTGTGGCTGCTGGGATTCGAGCCCAGGTCTCCACGGCCACAACGTGGAATTCTAACCACTAAACTACAGCCACTTTGTTGATGATGTCTCGTTTTTAGTGCTTTTATAACTGATTCAAAAAAAATGTACACTATTCCGGATAAAAAGATGTCCCATTTTTAGTGCTTTTATAACTGATTCAAAAAAAATGTACACTGTTCCGGATAAAAAGATGTCCCGTTTTTAGTGCTTTTATAACTGATTCAAAAAAAATGTACACTATTCCGGATAAAAAGAGGTCCCGTTTTTAGTGCTTTTATAACTGATTCAAAAAAAATGTACACTGTTCCGGATAAAAATGTGGCTGCTGGGATTCGAGCCCAGGTCTCCACGGCCACAACGTGGAATTCTTACCACTAAACTACAGCCACTTTGTTGTTGTTTTGACGTTTATTAAGAATATATCCGCATAACTTTATCAAAATCCTCATACAATCTTTCACTAGAAATAGTTTGAATTCGTACGCGCCACATCAGTTAGTCGTTTATTAGTATTGTTACGAAGAATAATAAGGCAATCTAAAATTTATTATAATTATAAGATTCAAACATATTTTCATCTAATAAAAACAAATAAATAAGGAAATAATCGACATTTTACTCCTTATAATAAATACTCCCTCCGGTCATTATTTATTGCCCCGCTCACTTTTGCACGTAAAATAAGGAAGGAATATAAAATGGTAAAAAATGATGGTGGAGTAGTGAAAAAATGAATATAAAATGGTAAAGAAATGAATGGTGGGCCTTAAAGTATAAAATTCAATGACATTTCTTGTAAATAAAGGATAGAAAGAGGGATAATATGGTAAAAGTGTGAGATAGAAAAGGAAAGTGGAGAAGTGGGACAAAAAATAAAAACCTGCCAAATAAGGAAAGCGGGGCGATAAATTGTGTCCGGAGGGAGTAGAACATTTGAAAATGAATGGAGAGAGAGCGTTCATTACAGTATTATCATCAAAATCAACTTGCTGGTAGATACATACTCCGTACCTATTACGTAATACATACTATACCATACCTACCTACATAATTATTATATGGAGTATTAAGTAAAAAAAAAATGGTGACATATAATTATCCTTATTGACTTAATCATACATATATATGGAAAAAATTATAAAAAGAACTAGAACTATACAAAAAGCGACGTATCACGAAGTAATCCGTATATGTTACAGTGTGTAATAATTTAACGTAGACATGGGCCATAAATCATGCAACAGCTGAAATATGTGCTTTTTGTCTATCTAATTCCACACTAAAAATCCTCAACAACTCCAAACACAACCAAAAGTATTATTATGTTGCTCCATTTCTCATGTTGTTGTCTTCCACCCCACTACTTTCTGTTTAATTTGAGACGGTATATATAATCTTACACGTTTATAAAGGGTCAAATACATTCGAATAATAAAATAGAAGAATGAGCTAGGTCAGATTAATAAATACGAGCAATGTATTATCTCATTTTTGATGCGGTTGGTGTTGGTGACGAATTAGAGGTCAGGTCGATCAACGAATAAAGGATAATATGTAATTTAATCATTGTCTTTATTTCCGTTTTTATTACTAGATGAAGGAAAGATGATAGACATACACTTAGTGTATGAAGTGTATCATACACCACCATTCTTAATGTGCCACATGTCCCACCCAAAGAATCCATCATTTACAAGATTCTTTCATTTAATTACCCTAATTAAATTCTCACCTAATCTTCTAGGTCTAAATACAAAGTATTTTTTATTTTTTTTATCAACTTTTATTTAAGGTTAATACATGTATTGAATTTTTATATCTTTATTTATCACTTTTTATACGTGTATTTATATATGGTATTGTATTTATATATGCTATTGTTTTTTAGTATGGTATTTATACGATGATTTTTAATTCTTTTTTTTTTTTCTTCAGTAAACGTTTTTTTTTTAAATTAAAATTTTACGGAGTATTTATTTACTGATATTTTGTAAGTCATACGGAGTATTTAACAACAAAGGTTTTTCGAAATAATAGTCGATGGAGTTATATTTTTTTTGTTTATTCCGAGAAAATATCGTACTTCATTCTTCATATATGAAGTCGAGTTGTATATATTGCCTCCTATAAATCTTGATGAATTTCATTGATGTTAGTAATTGGGTAGTCTTTTTTTGTGTAGATATTAGAGCGGGAAAAAAATAATTGCATGGATGGAAAAATTACTCAATAGAATGTCATATTTCAATATCTTATAAGTTATAAGTAGTCGATAAAGTAAAATACATGACCGTCTACAGGTAATTATGTCCATAGAAAATCAAATACATGACCGTATAAAGAATCAAATGGGACGGAGTCACGGAGGGAGTATAACATATATATGTATATGCATTAATACTAAAAATAATTTTTAACATAATAATATCTTAAAACAAAATTATGATAAGTTAATAATATCGTATAACAAATGTGGTAAAAGATACATAAACGCGTAGGTTTACGTACAAAGTATATATATACTACTGTAACAAAGTGTTGTATCGGAAACTGATCAATCTAAGTACAACGGTTATGTTTAGACGTAAAATACAACGAATAATCTTAGTAAATAATCATTCAACAATAATGATACTACATTGTTTAGAGTATAGTATCGATAAACAAATTTAAGAAAGTAACCGGATGGCTTATACGTAATAATGTATCTTAATAACAATGTACTTAAATTTAAATCATACTTTATATTTAAAAAACGTTCTAAAAAACCAATGGTATAAAAAATCGTAAAAAGAAAATATACCAAACATATACGGAGTTGTAACAAACACATACGGAATTCTATACAATTATACAAGGCGTACAAGTAATAGCATAGAAAATAAATCATATGAAAAATAATCGTTAAAAAAAATCCACGAAACACATAACAAATATTGAAGATATAGGTACATGTACCAAAAATACGAAAATCTACACAATTATACATGGCGTACAAATATTGACCGTACAAATGCTGATCATGCAAAATACAATATACAAAAAATGTACATTACATTACAAATATTGGCCATATAAATGTACAAAAAATGAAATATAAACTTAATTAATTAAAGTATTAATGTTAAACAAAAATATTTACTAAGGGTTAATTAATGAAGGAATCTAAAGAAATTAAATGTTTAGGCAATATTCTTCAACTATACCATGTGGAAGGTTGTGAGTGGTGGTGTATAACTCCTCTATACACTAAGTGTATATGTAATCTTTTTGTAGATGAAGGTTACATCTGCTACCTTAATAATTAGGTTTAATTCTTAGTCTTAATTGCCTTAATTGGGCACTCTTAATAGAGACCTTTTCAGTTGTCCTCGAACGGTTGAAAGTCGACTATTTAATTTGGCATATAAAGAATGAATGATAGACATTGAAGAAAGATAAGAAAAGTCATTCCCGTTTTTATTCAAATGCATTTTGAGTATTAACTTGTTCGATCTCAATAGTATTCGTTCGCTATTGATTGATGAGTTATAGGTCTAATTCGTCAAATATCCCATTGTTTCGTGTAAATGAATGAGTCTTTTTTTTTGTTCGTTCACAAAACCACGCAAACAAATATCGTTATAAAAACCGCTTCCACAAAATTTCGTATCAATTTTTTTGCTACAAAATACTTGTTCAATTAATGATCTGAGATATTTGACTCGTCTTAATTTTAAGACAATTTTATCGATCTATTGAAATATATTTGTTGTTGTTGTTGTTTCACCAATAATCGTGTAGCTAATTAATTAGTACAGTGGGAGGGAGATTATGAATGATTTGGTGATAGTTAAACCATATATATGCATGTGCAAAATATATACGGAGTAGCCGTTAATTATAGAGTTTGCAATCAGGCTATCTGAGTATGAAGATATCATGTCTTTTTGTTATTAAGTTACAATTTGGTACGCTTAACGGTAGACACACTTCAATATATTACTTAATCCCGCCCTAATTCCCTACTATAATACTCTATATAATATTTCAATCGAAGATGTCTTACCCTAGTGGTTAAGACTGGTGCTCTGGGACAATAAGTCTTAGATTCGAATCCTCCTCCCCTATATTGTAATGCGACTAAGTGCGCTATTCGTTGAACCAAATATATATATATATATATATATATATATATATATATATATATATATATATATATATATATATATATATATATATATAATATTTCACAAATTATGGAACGAGATTACAAGAAGATTCAATAAGAATAGTTCGTTCAAGTGGTAACTGGTAAGGGAGTTCGAATGTTCGATTCTTAATCACGATACATGCATATTAAGTGAAGATGATCCATTTTTATAAAAAGGGTATTGATTTCTTATTGATAAACGAGTCATCATTTTACACAAAGAAACCGTCTTCCAGTGTGAGTCTCCGTCTCACATAATAAGACCATAAGACCATGTTATTCCTTTTAATTGAAGTGAACTAAACAGAGCTCAACTGCAGCGAACTGCATTGAACTAACTAAAGTGACTTAACTTGAGCTCCAACATGACCTGATTGGTGTTACGGGTGCATTTTGGGGCCATCAGCTATGGCTTTTATTTATTGATATTTATTTTTAAAATTTCAAACATCTTTGATCCGGCTGGCGGACAAAGGGCCGATTTAGCACATAGGCTAATAAATGGACAATATTGGTCCCAATCGTTGTAACGAGTCGGACCGGATCGATCGACCTGATGACCCGCTAATTTGGTAAGCTCTAAACATATACTCCGTATTACATATCATTTGGTAATTAATCGTCGTTACATGTCGAACTAACACTTTTAATTTCTTTTAGTTTGCATGCATATCTTAATCTTGGCTTGAAATCTTATACTCTGTATTAAAAATAAAACACGAATTAAATGAGTAAATAATGTGTGTATATTCTCCATTTCTCCCATGGAGAAATTGGGATGTAGAAGGAGTAGGTGATATGGATCGAGCATGTTCCCAAGTTGAAACCACAATAGGGCAGTAACTCACATGCCATGTTCCCAATCAATGTATCAAAGACGACCTTCACCAAAGAGTCTAACCAAAGTCACCAATCATACATGCCTTTAACACCCTTTTCATCTTTTTCATGTTCCACCTCCTACTCCCTATTAGTCTCGATCATTTTTTGTTCTATTGCATTTTGAGTATCTGGATCATTAACATTCATATTATTGTCCTTTCCATTTAAGGAAGGGGGTTGATTGATGAACAATTTGATCATTCACACATAATATAATTTGGTACATTTGTTATTTACTCATTGATTTATTCCAATTTTCTTGATCTTTGTACCAAAATTAAAGAAAATCAATTGACTAGAACACAGGTAGGACATACATACATGATACATGTACATAACTACATACCTTCAATTTGAATTGGTACCCATTATAATATTTCATTTCAAAACTAATTAACTATTTATACTCTTAAGAATTCATCACAAATGAAACTTATTAGTGTGATCTGATTCTCTAATGATGGGACGGTCTTACAATAAGTTTCTTATGTTAGTTACTTTTCGAATTTAGTGTATGATATGTTACTCTACAACTTAACACATAATAATCTCATTATTAAGCTTCTTCCATCCCATATAGACTAAATTTATGCACAACAGTGAAACCTAGTGATTAAAACTTGAGTAAAAAAAGCTCTTAGTTCAAGGTCTCAGGTTCTCGCTCTCATGCAAATTGTAATACTACTACGAATAACCTAAGATTATACCTTCAAGCTAAGACTTCATGCATGTCACTGATAAATGAATGGTTGATCTGATGTGAATGTTTTACATGCAACCACGTATTCATGAAATTTTTCCATCGGGCACTTAAAATTGCGACAACAATACACGAGATCTGGTCTCTTATTATCCGAAAAGATATTATGAATTAAATTTAGTGGAGTAATATCTCAAACATTTGATGGTCAAACTAGCTAGAAAATAAATTGTAATTGGAGTATAATTTAACATAAATTAAATTAAATACTCCTATATTATAAAGTGATTCATTCATCACAAGGATTGTTATTACTATTATTGTTATTGTTTAGTTACATGGAATCATTGATGACCCACATTTGGTTCTCATGTGACCGACCACTTCCCAACTCTTTATTTGACTTGTCCCTCATCATTCTTCTTCTATGTCTTCATTGTCTTCCATTCTTTAATTTTCTCCTTTCTATATAAAACCTACCTTCATTTCCCCCCTCCCATCTATTTTCCTAATAATCTCATCATAAATACAACTAACTACCAATTCAAGTAGAACCAAAAAAGATGGCTAATAATAATAATAATCCAGGGTTGGAACTCGAGATCACTGAGCTAAGGCTAGGGCTTCCAGGAGAGAAAAAGAGGGTGTTTTCGGAGGTCGAGAAGAAGAAAGGTAATAATAGCAATGTGGGAGCGATGACATCAGCGAAGAACGTGGCGGTGGCGGTGGGGTGGCCGCCGGTGTGTTCGTACCGGAAGAGGAGCATTGGGAGTGAGAAAGAGTGCGTTGAGGCGTCAAGTAATAAGAGGCTTGTGAAAGTTAGCATGGATGGTGTGCCTTTTCTTAGGAAGATTGGTGTGAATGGGTTCCATGAATACTCTCACTTTGTTGCTTCTTTGGAGAAACTCTTTGCTTGCTCTGGTCTTAGTAAGTTCCATTTTATTTCTACCGTACGTACTTAGTCTTAACCTAAGGTACCTAATCTTAACCCAAGATCGTCTTACTTGAGATGCTAACATTAGTCATCGATCTACATACTTTCTTAATACATCGGCTTAACTTGTACATGACATGTTGTTAATAAACCGTCTTTTTTGAACCTGAAGTAGTAATAATACGTACACCTTAAATACACACGGATTCTTGTATATTATATTGAAGGAATATAAAATGATTATATACAAGTCTATCTTACTTAAAATTAAAACTGACCGTAATTAATAAATAATATCATTAATTACAGTATACGGAGTATGATTTATTTAATAATGTTTTATCGAACAAGTGGTTTATAAAAAGAATAAATGTTGTTATTGAATTAAAAATAAAAATGACAGAAAATGCATTGGAGGATACAGAAAATTGTGAGTACGTTCTGATTTATGAAGACAAAGATGGAGATTGGCTCCTTGTCGGTGATGTCCCTTGGAGGTTTGTTACTTTCATTTCCCCATTACTTTGTTTCCTTTCTATTTCTAATATTCTATCTCCCGTATATATTTTCACTTATGTATTAATTACATCGATTATATATTTGATTTAGGGAGGGAAAGAATTCCGTTTAGTTAGTTGGTACTACTCTAGAGGCCTAGATCTCAATAAAATATCGATTAATCACATAATCTCGCTCTAAATGACTGTTTGAAAGTCAGATTGAGACCTCAAAAAATGGAAACAGTAAAACGTTTGTAACACATACGGAGTATATAGCATAAGATCCCGGACATTTAGCAAACAAATTAATCTACGTATGTAGGTTGATCGAGAGCCAGATTCGTTTCTAAGAACCTTTTAAACATATTACGAGTATTATTACACATACACCTTCGCTTCGCTAGCTATATAATTAGCACTTATTCTATGTCTGTCCCCATTACTATACAGTACAGTACTACTAGTAAATAATTCTTATTCTTGGAACTTAATCTTGTTTATATCACGTGTGTTAGTGAAGAAATAACGCGTCTAGTATAATTAATTTCTAATTATTAGTTTAAACTTATTATTTTATACTCGTAATATATAAATTCTGAACTCCTACTATGTATTTATTAATGTTGTGTTTGAATTCATGTTAATTATTTGCATGTATATATAATCCTCCTCGTCTAAGAAAGCAACGAGTACGGTTTAGTTATTCATTAAACCATTGACGAGTGACGACTAACATGTACTCCTATAGGATTATAGTTTAAAATAATAATAATAATAATAATAATAATAATAATAATAATAATAATGGTCCATACAATAAAGGCATTCACGTAGTAATGTACGAGTAGACGAGCTAGTAGTACTTACAGTAGTACAGTATAATACTCATTGTGTCAACTATGGTAGTATAATGGCACAGTTGATAAAATGGGAAAGAGTCGATATATAGTAAATATGTAGCTAGGTTTAAAACCCGTTAACACCACACAAAGTATAATTTAAAGATCGAGAAAAAACGATACCACAACTTAATAAGTAGCTAGTACCCCGTGTAAAATAGGTACAAATCATGATTCTAGGTAAAACGCCGGGGCATGCTTCTAATAATTACGAAATTAAGGAGCCATTACTTAATTAGGTCACAAAAATACACATAAAACCTACTTCAATTCGTGCAAAAGAATGATCTCGATCTCAATGACTTAGGCAGGCAGAGATTATATTCCTCAACTTTTTTCGGTGATCGAGCCTATCTTAAAACGGATATTTATGTACGTTTTATAAAAATAATTCGTTGAATAATACTCGTATATATTGTACTACTTTGCTAACATACTAAGATAAACTAAACTATAGGAGTTTTTGTCCATTTGTAGATATGTAACATTTCTCTAATGTGGAATACTTGAGTGACCGAGTCTGCGAGTCATTATAAATTGACTATATTTACTCGTTTTGAAGAAGAATTGACAATCGAGTTCATAGTAGCCATGAATCCATGAGGGGTCGAGCTAGCTAGTTAAATAGTTAATGAAAATAGTGAAGCAATGCAACAAATGATTGTACTGGTAGTACTATAGCTATTAGGAGTACTCGTATTATTGAAGCTGCAAATGCGTGGAAATTATTATGCAGGGACAATAATATGCATGGTAACAACAACGTACAATAATCATTACTCCGTATTACATACATACATACATTCACATAGTAGTATGTACTCTGGTTCTCCGTTCCAATGAATTCTTTACGTTTGTTTTTTCATATTTGTCGAATTACATTTCATTTCGTTCATATCTTTATTTACGTGTCATTAAAACTTCTAAAAAGTTGATAATCTTAATATACTTATTAAGACCATTCGAAAAAAATCTCACATGACTCTGTTTTACGTTATATTATTCGAGATCATTCCACCTCGTGAATAGTGCCAAAAAATAAACGTAAAGAATTCAGTGGGACGGGGGAGCGGTGTTTCAAACACGTACAGAGAAACACATGGAATCCTTGTTGATCAGATATGTATGATTCTGTAGAAATATGAATTATTTTTTGTTGTGAAAATGGAACAACATACTACATGATACATTATGATTGTGTTTCCTAGTACCACATTATATCATCAACCGAAAGTTGTATCATTTCACATCATTCTGTCTCCTACCTTTTTTTCAAAAACATCATTTTTTTGTAATGAAATTATCCGTCATTTTTTTATAACGGGTCAAATATTATTCATTTTCATAGAATAAGATCGACAAATTAAAGCGAGCACTACTAAACCAATGCTTTCTGGCCTCCTTATATTATCGTCAGTTAGGAGTATCTTAGAGTAATAGTACTCCGTTGTAATATTGAGTTAAATACGTAATTTGCATTTTATTAAACAATCTAAATTGATGTAGACATGTTTTTTACCTTAATTAATGACTTTAACGTAGTCTAAACTTCAAAACCTAATCGTAAATTCATAATAAGATCATAATTATTGCGATACTATCTATTTGGGATTACAATATTATTTTTTGTTAATTAATCCGACGTGAATAATAATGCAGTATGTTCGTGGAGTCGTGCAAAAGGCTGAGGATAATGAGGTCTGAAGACGCAAAAGGCTTTGAATTGCAGTGTAAGAAGCAATGCCGTGGATGAAGTAACAATTACTCGTAGAAGAAGCCATATACTTATATAGTATATATATAGTTGATGAAGAATTTAAAATGATGCTTCCTCAATTATTTTCAAATTTAATTCATTTCCTAGAAAAACAAAACAAATATATATATATACTCATAGCTAAATATATACTCTACTGTTTTCAATTGATATCAGAAAATATGATTATCATTAATCATTATCATATATACTACGTGTATGACAAAGTTATGTTGGATCATTCGATGCTAAGTACGACTGTACGAGTATAACATTACCAAGCAAAAAAAAAACGTTTATTTCCTCAACCCGCTCTTTCAACTGTTTTTTCTGCTAACCATTTAAAGTTACGTTACTTAGATTCATGATTTAAGCTATATATGTAGTTACAAATCAGAGTATTTTTTAGAAAACTAACGAGCAACCAATTCAATGGAATAAAAACTACTCCCTCCCATTTATTGGAATCCTACCATTTGATTAAAATATACCTCACATATATTCAATCTATGGTAGGTTTTCAGTGAATGGGAGGTAGTACTTTATTAAAAAAATAAATACAACCCTTATGACCGTATTTATTAAAAGACTAAAAGTAGTAATAAAGTGTTAATATATGTATTAATTGCATCGATTGATGTGTGATCTAGTTTTTAATTTCGAAATTTGTTTTGTAAGGTTTTTAATGTTTAGATACAACTCTATGAATTATATTTAACATTACCCTAAAAATATACGGTAATTTATAAAACTAGAAAAAAAATAGAGCTACGTTTGTGTTATAAATGGGCAACCATTACTATGTACTCGCTACGTGACAGATATGAACTCAGAATTAGTTATGTACTCGAATTTCCCACAAGCCATTTTAATTTGGACTTGCGTTGATTGATTTAATATAAAATCTAACACGAGGATTTTTCCTTCAAAAAAAAATGTACTCCCGGTAAGAATCAGACTTCTAATGTAGATATGATGTTGAAGCAAGAGATCGATTTCTTACGACTTGAGTTAACGATGATTCATTTTGTGTATCATCAACGATTTTAACAAAAAATACTTTACTTTAACCTCGGAAGTGAGAACTTTGCTTAATAATGATCATAATTCAACTAGACACGAAATTTTGATTCATTAATAAACTACTCCGATCCGTAGTACAAAATCTAACCAAACTTGACTCAAAACGATAAGTTATAGTATGAGCCTGATCCAACACCTATCTTAGTGACTGGTTGACTCGTGTCAAACATACACGACCTGATACACAATCCAGACTAGGTTAACAACTAATTGAACCCATAACTCTATCGCGAGTAGTGAACCCAACCCGCAACAACTAGCATATTGCCATTGCTGTAGCTTGACTTGGGCCAAACTGACCAAACCTACACCCGAACTGACAAAACTGGCCATGCCCGAATGACCCGGCTCGATATCCGAACTGAAGATCCGAGTTCTACTCGTAACCCGATTTGACCCGACATGACCCAAAACTGATATTATCATAGAAAACGAGTTGATATCCCTAAAAAAAGTTGAAAATGACCCGCACCAAAAAGATCCTTTTGACCCGAAGTCAACCTGAAAGTGGCTCGACCCAAAACTGAACCGAGTCAAACCCGATCCAATTGACCAATTTGCCGGGCCTAATACCTGCATGCCAAATCGCAGAGAGGCCTAAAAATAGAAAGACGAAGAAGACGATGAGGATCAATAGTAAGCACCTGCAGTCACGTGCAACTCCCTCCAAGGAATTCACCCGCAGTAAAACCACCGACTTCCACCACTCTGACCGCCCTGTCGACCTCCACGCCGACACCGTCTACCTCCTCCGACCACCGCGCTCTCTCTCCTCCGACTCCCCATGGATCATCTCCCCGGAATCCACCGCCGTCCTCCGCCACCCCCTTACCTCCAAACCCCACCTCTTCAACCTTCCTCGAAACTTCGACTTCCGACACCTCCACCCCTCCGCCATCTCCCGCACATTTCATTTCCATGGCTGCGACAAGCTCGTCGTCTTCCCCGAGCCGGGGTTTAGCAATGGCGGTACTGTTAAGGTAAGCGGTTGTACTCTTTTAGCTTTGTATGGTGGCGGCGAACTTCTCGGCTCTCCTCGGCGGAAGCTGCGGTGGGGGAAGGTGTCGCACGGCGGAGCGAAATTCGATGATGTTATTGTTTACGATGATCAAATTTACGCTGTAGATAGGCAGGGGAGGGTTAATTTGATTAATAGTTATAGAACTAAGAGCAAAATTAGTATTGGCAAAACCCTAATTTCTGATTCGGGGGTTCCTAGTGTAGGCCGGTTTAGGTTGCGGAAACGGTTCGCTGTCGATGGAGGGAGTCTGTACTTGGTGGTTCGTATGGCGGAGAGATCGTTCAGAGTTTATATGTTGAAGAATCGAAGGGACGGAGCGAAGAAGGAGGTTTATTGGGAAGAGGTTAGGAGATTTGAGGGTGACAAGGTGTTGTTTATGGCGAGAGATCATTACTTTTTTCGAGAGGCGTCGGAGAGATTTCCAGGGAAGGAGTATATGAACTGCATTGTGTTTTCGGAGGCTGCGTTTCCTCAGTATGGCAAGGATGGTTGGGAGTTCTGTCAGACTGCTAGGCAACTCGGTTTTGTTCGCAAATGTGAGGATGATGTCGCGGTTTTCAGGTTTGGTGATAGGTGTTTTGGTCGAGAGGGTGAGAATTCGAGTTTTCCTAAGATTAATTGGTCACCTCCTGCATGGGTTTTTCTTGTTTCTTCAATCCCTGATGATGAATTTAAGGGTAATTCGGACTTGGAGTCTTCTTGCCAATCTGAAAGGTAGTCGGAATGCTGCTATTACCTTTTATTAATAGTGTGGCTAATACGGAGTATTATGTTTACTGTCTCGTATTTGTGAATTTGTTACTGAGTATAGTTTTTATACGTCTAAAAAGTTTCTAAATTTTACCGAGGACTTCATAAAGAGATTTTCTGTGGGGCCGCCACTGTATGCGATGCAATATCTGAATAGGAATTCAGCCCTCGGTTTGGGATGCTGTATTTGCCGTATAATGCAAGAATAGCTTGTCTATTTGTTGTAGGGATACATATCATATTTTCTGTATGGGTAAATATCATATGAGAAAAGCGCTGACATGAAAACAATGATTCTCGTGCTCTTTGTGAAGGGAGGTTGATGAAGTTAAAGGCTTGGATTCAGGCAGTAGTGACGAGAATGATGGAGAGGCGCAATCGGACTCGAAGGATTCAAACAGCAAAGATGAGGAGGAGCAAGAGGTGATGAAATCTGATTTTAACACTCAAGATCACGGGCCAGAAGTGGTTGAAATTGATTCTGACTCCAACAGCCAAGATCAGGATGACGAAGTGGTGGAAATCGTTGAATCTGATTCTGATAATCAAGATCAGGAAGATGGGAAAATGCAGTGTGATTCAAATACCCAGGAAAAGGAAAAGGAAGAGATGCATTCTAAAGCGAATATTCAGGGTGATGCATCATTGCAAGAGGACATTGTGATGGTGATGCCTTCTCTTTCTGCCATTGATGAAGAAGCTACAAAAACTCTTCTTAGTATGACTAGTGGCATTGATGTAGTTGGGGAAGGTAATGACTTTTAACGTATAACACATGCGTGAGCTGACATATGGACCTTTTGCCCTTGTCTCTTTCTTCGGTATTATTCTGCTAACTTCTTCAAGTTGATCAATATATTGTTGCAGAGACTTCAGTTAAACAGACTACTCATTTGATACCTAAAGCTTGTACATCCTCTACGACTGAGGTACTAGATTACTCTTTTCAAGTGTTTTCTTTTGCTACTTCTTTTCAAGTCTCATTTGGTTTTGATGGTCCATTGCACTCAATGCAGATCATTCTGTTTTATATGTTGTGGTTTGTGAGGACTATATGTATGGGGTGGTCGGAGTATATCTCTACCGTTTGTACCAATTTCAGTGCTTCCTTTTTATTCTTTTACAGAGCCACAAAGGTGATACTGCAACTACCAAATTTGAAGGACTTGAAATAAGGTCTGACTTAGTCCCAACCTTGCAAAAGATTTGGCAGAAGCATGGGAACGTAATAAAAGACAGTATTGTGCGTAATGGTGACATAATTGCTAGGGCGTTGGAGTCGCTTGCTATTATGGTACAAATACTTGAGGACAACTCAGCCCAATCATTAAGTGATAGCCAAGCTGATTATTTAAGCTCCACTTTATCTGACCTAAAATACTTACGTTTCCAAGTTCAGTGGTTGAATTATTTTGTTGAGAAGACTTTAAAAATACATAAAAGCAAGGCTTTGGTGGAATCATTGAACAATCTCAGCCAGTTAAGCTCGCAAGTCAAGAAACGCAAAGCAATCGTCCTTGACGAATTAACTAAACTCGACAATGAAGAAAACAAATTGAAGGAAGAGATGAAGAAGGTCTCCAAGAAAGTTCCTCTTTATGGGAAAGTTAGGTTTGATGAACCAATAGGAGTGGGGCTTACATGAGTGTCTTAGTGATCTGCCAATCACTCAAGTTGGGGAACATTTGCCAATGTGGGACTTGGTTGTGTTACTGTATTTTCCCGTCACGGTCTGAGCAAAGTTTAGATCTCCATTTTTTCAATGAATTGTTAAATGTTAGTACGGAGTATTAGATTAATAGCTCTGAAGGCATGCCACCTCTGTGTATATATGTTTGAGGTGGGGATATGGGCTTCTGTGGATTTCTTATGGTCAATGCTCATATTAGGATTGTTGATAACTACTGTTAGCTTGTTCTTTCTGGGGAACTTGTGGTTTATATTCTCATCAATATTATTTACTTCTACTGATCTACATCATGTGTCGATTTTTGTTTTGTTTTTATATTTAAACTCCATGTATGTATTGAACATGGGGAATTCCTATGGTAATCTATTGAAATTAAGTAATGGGTATAAAACTTCGATATGTTTTTTTTTTCTTCCTCCTTTTTCTGTGTTTTGGAAATCGAAAATACTGTTGCAGGTTGCAGGGCTATGAATTGGCCTGAATAACTGCTGTCTGCTGAATCCTCTTTCAGCTTTATAAAAAGAGCATTGAATTGCATCTGCTACTTGCCTCTCTTTCTCTGGGTCCTTTGCACTTTTCTTTGTTGTTGTTCCATTTGGTTATCTACACTTGTATTTTTGGCAAATTGTTGACTGGAAGCAACTGGAGTAAAAGGTAACCTAATGTAAAATATGCTTACCATCGGTTACATTTCATGTGTTTGGCACTTGTGTGTTTGTAGCATTGAGGACTGGGAAAGCAAGCTAGTATATTCTTGGAGATTCCAACTCGGCAAACCGCCCATTCTAATGCTGAAATCTGAGTTCTGTTCCAGCAGGGCAAAGTTAATATGATGGTCCATGAAACAAAAGTTGCACTTTATGAAGCCCCGATTTTGGAATGTAAAAAGCAGGTTAGCTATTACTCCGTACTACATATTTGAGCTCATTTCCCCTTAAATTTATTCAAAGACGTTTATGTTAATGAATTTATTTAATTATGATGGAATAAAACCAAATTTGATTGAAAAGTGATTATGTTACTGATATGTTATTACTCCGTAGTTATTACTCAATAGTCGGTATCATTGAAGATCATAAAAGTCCCTGTTTCTATTTACCATTATTATGAATAATAGAAACATATTTGTGAAGCTTTTTCTAATGACAGGTCTATATTGATAGGTTTGATTATATATTTAGTTTGCGAAATGACTGAAATTGTTTGTCAACTATTTTAGTTAAATATAGTTATATTCAACTGTTGCATTAACCTACATAAAAAGCAGAACGAGATGCTGAGTTTTGTGTAAATTCAGTTGGACAATTTTCCCATGAGTAACAACACTTCTACCGCTGTCAAATTCTTGTACACGCGTAACTATCTTATCTTGCACATATATTGAGTATATAGTATAAGTACAAGTTTTTAAGTTACTGAAGAAGAGAATTCTGGAGTCGTACGTACATTTTATCCTCTTTCCTCTGGAAATACAAAGAAGTTGTATACGGAGTATATTTCAGAACCAGAATGAGAAAGTTGATGAACCAATCTACCACCCAAACTCTTGCAAAGGTAAGTACGGAGTAGGTAGTTGGTCTTCTTCTGCTTTAATGCTGCTGATTGGTTTCTCATAAAATTGATTATTGAAAAATTTGCATGTTTATTTTTAGTTTCTTTACATAATTTGACAAGCTGTCCATCATTAAGTGATTTTCTGTGGGACTTACTTTAAGCGATACAGATGACTTACTTTAAGCTATGCTATGTTATTTGTTGGGTCCTACTCAATAATTCTTGTTGAAAAGTCCACAAAGTATTGCTGCATTTTAAGCATGCAAGTACTGTGTCTCTTCCGTTGAACAGTTGTAAAAGAAAAAGAGTAGCAGGTAGATGTGCAGGGTGATGTGCATAGCAGCATCACAGGCGTTTTGTCCATTGTATATATAGTTGCCACTCTCATCCAATTATTAGCATAGTCAACACTACTACTCTTTGGAGTTCATTCTACTATGAAACTGATGCTGACTACTCATACCTTAGCTTTGTGTACATATAGACCTTTGTATTTACTTTCCATCAGCAGAAAAATAATACAACACACAACGAAAACATGTTGATGCTTTCTCCATCACTACAAATTTAGTTTTCAACAGTGTTTGTCTTTTGGTGTCTCCAAAGTTGATCTCAGGTATTATAAATGCTTGCTGTATTCCATTGGTTTTGACAGAGAAAATGGAAGTACAGACAGCTTACATGGAAATTGTAGGTCTTTCTGGGTATTGTACTACAGTGGGAAGCAGGTCTCATGGAAATTGTGAGTTTCTCACGTAAATCAAACAAGGGATTGTAATACGGTCAACGCTTCAATCTCGTTTGTTTTTTTTTTCCCAAATCCTGTCGCTTTGTCTTTTAAAATCACTAATGTTAGAATTTAGTTCAATGGACTTGCATATCTTACAACTTGCTACTCATCCTGCTAGTCTTTTTGCTCTGATTTTATTCTCTTACTATCTGTTAAGAATGGTTAAGAAAGATTCTATGACAAAACTCCCACCTCAACCTTCAGGTTCATGGCCAATAATCGGCCATCTACATCGTCTTCGAGTGTTTTCCCACAAAAGCTTGGGGGAAATGGCTGATAACTATGGCCCTATATTCATGATTAAGCTTGGTGTAAACAAAGCCATAGTTGTTAGCTCGCATAAAGTGGCGAAAGAATGCTTAGGTATAAATGATAGAGTGTTCATGGATCGACCTCAGACCTTGTTCATGGAGGTCGTCGCTTACAACAATGCTATGTTTGGTCTCGCCCGGTGTAGCCCATACTGGCGTGACTTACGAAAGTTAACCACTGTTGAGTTCCTGTCGAATCAAAGTGTAGAGATGTTCAAACATGTCAGGATATTTGAAATAAGATGTGCCATGAAAGACTTATATGCAAATAGCGGGAACATGGAACCAGTGGACATGAAACTATGGTTCAACAATGTGAGCTTGAATTCGACAGTTAGATTGATGGTTGGGAAGCCATTGAAGGAAATCTGCAGTGGTGAAGAATACGATAAGATGTTGAAATTGTTGGCTAAGTTTTTTGAACTTGTGGGCGCATTCGTTCCTGCTGACACGCTTCCGTTTTTGAGACGGTTTGATATCGGAGGGTACGAGAAAATCATGAAGAAGCTTGCAGAAGAGATTGATCAGATTTGTCAAGAATGGATTGATGAACATAAGAGGAAAATTATTTCTGAAGAGGGAAAGGAGAGCGGAGGTTTCATGGGTGTAATGCTTGATCGTTTGTCCGCTATGGAACAGGATAAACCTACCAAATTTGGAGCAGATATAATCCTCAAAGCTACTTGCATGGTAAGCCAAATTTAATATATTTTGTATTAACTTTTTACTTTTTAGAATGTTTAATACTACCTCCATTCATTTTTCGCCTTCATTGACATTACTGGTGAACTGATTATACATATGACCTCTAATATCCGGAAAAAATTACAGACATTTCTAGCAGGAACTCAAAGCATGAAACTGACCCTCATTTGGGCACTGTCATTGCTGCTGAACAGCAAAGAAGCCATGAAAAAAGCTCGAACAGAAATAGACAAGATTGTAGGCAAAGAACGACAGGTGAATGAATCCGACATCAAGGACTTTACATACTTGGATGCGGTCCTCAAGGAGACATTGAGGTTGTACCCTCCAGGGCCCCTTTCGTTCCCTCGAGAAACCGTTGAAGACTGCAGCATCAACAACTGCCACATCCCGGCTGGGACCCAACTCTATGTCAATCTCAACAAGATACACCGAGATCCAGAAGTGTGGCCGAATCCTCTTGAATTTTGTCCTGAAAGGTTTCTTACGACACACAAGGATTTCGATTTCAGGGGCCAGAATTTTTCTTTTGCACCTTTTGGAAGCGGGAGGAGGATGTGTCCTGGAATAACTTTATCCATGAAGTCCATGATGCTTACTTTAGCCACTTTACTCCATGGATTTGATATCTCGACTCCTTTGGATGAAGCCGTTGATACATCTGATCAGTGTATCGGGTTAACCAATCTGAAATCCACTCCACTTGATGTCATTCTGGTTCCTCGACTCCCCGGCAACGTTTATAACCCTCCTGTAGGTGTTTATGAGGTCTGAAGATTACATGTGATGTGATGTGATGTATAGTACTATAGTTTCTCTTTGAGAAGTCAGGAAGAAAGTAAGAGTGTTGGTTTGAATTATTATTATGTTCACAGAGTGTAACTATTGAATAAATAAGTTGGTATTGTCCCTCTTTGTATGATCAGTCTTTTAAGTGTTACTACTCTGCAATGGTCTCGACCAATCTTCAATGATCTATGTTGAGGAGATAAAACTCGCAGTAACTTGCCGAATGTAGTGCAATGTTTGATTGATCATCACCACCATCGTTTTTGCGCATTTCAGTTGGGCAAATGCCCGATGAAAGCATAAAGGGGACAAATGACCCGGACAATTGCTGAAGCCTGAATGCTCTTTCGACTTTTTGAAAAGAGCATTGAATTGCATCTGCTACTTGCCTACTCATGGGTACTTTACTCAACCTCTCTTTCTCTGGGTCCTTTGCACTTTTGTTTGTAGCTTGCTCCATTAGGTTATCTACACTTGTATTTGGATATCATTGACTGCAAACACAAGTGACTATTTCCCATTCACCTGCAGCTTTTCTCCATTCCCAAAACATTTTGTGAAAGTATAAATATCCAGTGAAACTGATGGAGTAAAAGGTAACTTAATGTAAAATGTGCTTACCATCGCTTACATTACATGTGTCTCAAATGCACTTGTGTGTCTGTACCATTGAGGTATGGGAAAAGGAAGCTAGTATATTCTTGGAGATTCCAACTCGGCGAACCGCCCATTCTAATGCTGAAATCTGAGTTCTGTTCCAGCAGGGTAAAGTTCATATGATGGTCCATGAAACACAACTCGCACTTTATGAAGCCCCGATTTTGGAATGCAGAAGGCAGCAGGTTAGCTAATACCTACATATTTTAGTTCATTTCCCCTTAAATTTATTCAAAAGCGTTTATGTCGAAATTTAATGAATTTATTTAATTATGATGGAATAAAACCAAATTTGATTGAAAAGTGATTATGTTACTGATAAGATATCACTCATTATCAATGAAGATCATAAAAGACCATGTTTCTATTTAGCATTATTATGAATAATAGGAACATATTCGTGAAGCTTTTAATGACAGGTCTATATTGATAGGTGTGATTATCTATGTATTTTGCAAAATGATTGAAAGTGTTTGTCAACTATTTTAGTTAATATAATTCAACTGTTGCATTAACCGACATAAAAAGGAGAACGAGATGCTGAGTTTCGTGTAAATTCAGTCGGACATTTTTCCCATGAGTAACAACACTTCTACCACTGTCAAATTTTTGTACACGCATAACTGTCTTCTCTTCCACATATATTGAGTATATAGTATAGGTACAAGTTTAATTTACTGAAGAAGAGAATTCTGGAGTTGTACATACATTTTACCTCTTTTCTCTGGAAATAAAAATTTGTATATTTCAAAACCAGAATGAGAAAGTTAATGAACCAATCTGCCATCAAACTCTTGCAAGGGTAAGGTTAGTAATTGGTTCTCATAAAATTGAGTATTGAACAATTTGCACGTTTATTTTTAGTTGTGTTACAGTACTTAATTTGACAAGGAAATTGGTACCTTATTCTGTTCATCATTAAGTGATTTCTTGGGAGACTTACTTTAAGCGATACAGATGACGTTTTCCTAATACTGTAACAGGCATATTACTACTACTGGTCTGCTGGGTTTAGGTTGTACACTCATATTGACGGGTTAAGATGAATGAAGAATGACAGCAGTTCTTTCAGTAGTTTGTACATGGTTTACTGGTCTACTGGCCTCTGTCTATTATACGGTATATTTCTGGTCTTGGTCTGTACGACTGTACAACAGTTCATTTCATCGCATCCTTTCATTAAAATCAACAGGGTACCACTTGCCACTTCCCAGGCCTGCATTAAAACTATGGTTTATCCAAACGGCTAAGATGGTGGCAAATAGGCAAGCAATGAAGGCTAATTGGTTTTGATGAGGCGGTCTTCACCTTAAACTTGAAACTGTAAGATAAGATGTTTGTTGGTTTAGTGTTTCAAGCTTCGGCTCTCATCTGTTCGTAAAAAAATTACTAAATCATAAGGAAAAAAATTGATTTGATTTTATGTCGTCCTAATATTCGGTTAATCAGACGGCAGCTATGCTGTGTGTGTTAACTGTTGGGTCCTCCCCGATCACTCTTGTTGAAAAGTCCACAAAGTATTGCTGCATCTTTTAAATGCAGGTACAGTGTCACCTCCATTGGACAGTGTTTGTCTTCTGGTGACTCCAAAGTTGATCCAAGGTATTATAAATACTTGATGTATTCCACTGGTTTTGACATAGAGAAGAGAAGTACAGTACTACAGTGAGAGGCGGGTCTCATGGAATTTGCGAGTTTCTCACATACATAAAGCAAGGGATTGTAATACGGGCAATGGTTCAACCCCGTTTGAATTTTTTCTGCGTATTGACCCTAAATCTCATCTCACCCTACTTTTTTTTTCAAATCTTATTGCTTTATCTTTTAAAATTACTAATGTTACAGTTTAGTTCAATGGATTTGCATATCTTACAACTTGCTACTCATCCTGCTAGTCTTTTTGCTCTGATTTTATTCTCTTACTATCTGTTAAGAATGTTTAAGAAAGATTCTATGACAAAACTCCCACCTCAACCTTCAGGTTCATGGCCAATAATCGGCCATCTATATTGTCTTCGAGTGTTTTCCCCCAAGAGCTTGGGAGAAATGGCTGATAAATATGGCCCTATATTCATGATTAAGCTTGGTGTAAACAAAGCCATAGTTGTTAGCTCGCATGAAATGGTAAAAGAGTGCTTAGGCATAAATGACCGAGTGTTCATGGATCGACCTCAGACATTGTTCATGGAGGTCGTGGCTTACAACAATGCCATGTTTGGTCTCGCCCGGTGTAGCCCGTACTGGCGTGACTTACGCAAGTTGACCACTGTTGAGTTCCTGTCGAATCACCGTGTAGAGATGTTCAAACATGTCAGGATATTGGAAATAAGATGTGCCATGAAAGACTTGTTTGCTAATAGCAGGAACATGGAACCAGTGGACATGAAACTATGGTTCAACAATGTGAGCTTGAATTCGGCAGTTAGATTGATGGTTGGGAAGCCATTGAAGGAGATCTACCGTGGTGAAGAATACGATAAGATATTGAAATTATTAGCTAAGTTTTTTGAACTTGTAGGTGCATTCGTTCCTGCTGACACGCTTCCGTTTTTGAGACGGTTTGATATCGGAGGGTATGAGAAAACCATGAAGAAGCTTGCAGAAGAGATGGATCAGGTTTATCAAGAATGGATCGACGAACATAGAAGGAAAATAATTTCGGAAGAGGGGAAGGAGAAGGAAGGTTTCATGGGTGTAATGCTTGATCGGTTATCCAAGATGGAGCAGGACAAACCTACCAAATTTGGAGCAGATATAATCATCAAAGCTACTTGCATGGTATGCCAAATTTAATAACTCCCTCGGTCCCATTTTTCCTTATTTGTAAATCCCAAATTAATTGTCCCCTTTCCAAATATAGTAGGCCCTTCATTTTACCCCTAACTACTCCTATTAAATAAGCTTCTTAAGGAGTATTTCTGTTATATCTGCTTTACTTGGCCCTTGTCACGGGCCGGGCCATAGGCGGGTTGGGTTGGGTTGTGGGCAGACCCAGGTATACTGATAGGCAGGTCATAACAGGCCGAGCCACCCTTCAGCTGGCACCACCCGAAACTGGCCCTAAACATTGGTCTTGGCGGGTTTATAGACAGGCCGGGCAGTCCGGGCCAGCTAATTCTTTTTTTCTTTTTTCAAAAATATTTTCCACGGGTCGAAATTGACCGGGTTCTAAAACATCGACTGGGCCCGGTAATTTGGAAACATGGGTTAGGATGGGCTGGTTCGGGGCCAACCAAGCCAGGTCAAAGACAATCCGTGAGGCGGGTTGGATGGGCCGACCGGAGTGTTTGATGAGGGCTACCTTTACTTACGTCTAAATTTGCAAGTCAAAGGGTATTAGTGATATTTTTCTACTATTTTTCTAAATCTGTCAGCGAGGACAATTAAATTGGGATAGAGGGACTGAGGGAGTATTTCGTAGTGACTTGCAGTTTTTAGAATGCTTAGTAGTTGATACCACCTTTATTCTTTTATCGTCTCCATTGACATTACTGGTAAACTGATAATACTTACGACGACCATTAATATTCGGAAAAAATTTCAGATATTTTTAGCAGGATCTCAAAGCATAACATTTACCCTCATTTGGGCACTGTCATTGCTGCTGAACAGCAAAGAAGCCATGAAAAAAGCTCAAACAGAAATCGACAAGATTGTAGGCAAAGAAAGACAGGTGAATGAATCCGACATCAAGGACTTAACTTACTTAGATGCGGTCGTCAAGGAGACATTGAGGTTGTACCCTCCGGATTCTCTTTCGTTCCCTCGACAAACCATTGAAGACTGCACCATCAACAACTACCACATCCCGGCTGGGACCCAGCTCTATGTCAATCTCAACAAGATACACCGAGATCCAGAAGTGTGGCCAAATCCTTTGGAATTTTGTCCTGAAAGGTTTCTTACGACACACAAGGATTTCGATTACAAGGGCCAGAATTTTGCGTTTGCACCTTTTGGAAGCGGGAGGAGGATGTGTCCTGCAATAAGTTTATCCTTGAAGTTTATGATGCTTACTTTAGCCACTTTACTCCATGGATTTGAGATCTCAACTCCTTGGGTTGAAGCCGTTGGCATGTCTGATCAAAGTACCAGACTAACCAACCTGAAGTCCACTTCCCTTGATGTCATCCTGGTTCCTCGACTCCCAGAGAACGTCTACAACACTCCTGTAGGTGTCAATGAGATCTGAAGATTACATGTGATGTATAGTTTCCCTTTGAGAAGTCAAAACTGTGTTGCACAGGATAAATTCAGAGTTTCTGATTCTTATAATATTTGTAGAACCTCTGCTAGTTATATGTTCGTTGTCTCGTTGAGATGCTATGATGCGATTCTCCAACGATTTTGTTTTGTAAAGTCTTCGGTGTAGAGCGAGTCACAGCAGATATTTCGAATACATGCCATTTCTGATGGGTTATTATACACATTTTTCTAGGCATCAATACATATCTGGCAATAAGCACTTGAATACGGCTGGGGTATAGTTCGGGTCCGGTCAGGTCGAGTTTGGAGTTATACCCAAGTCTTCGGTTCAGATATTGAGTTGAGTTTGGTTTGGATTATTCGGGTTAGACCATTTGGGTCAGGTTGGTTACAGCCATCTACTCCTAAGTAGAACCCACATGCCCGAAACGACCCCACCCAAAGTTGAACAGATGTAATCACGCAACAGCATAGAAGCCAGAATATTGCGATCCTGATAACTGACCCAAACCAAACCGATTAAGAAAGACACACAAGTACACAACGATTTGGAGTCAACCCAACTCAAAAGATAACCCGAAAATCAACGTGAACAAAAATACTAAACACCCAAAATCGATTGCTTATAAAAATGTTTACAAAAAAAATGTTCGATAATATTTTATCTTTTTTCTATCCAAATGGATTGTATTTGAATCGTTATATAAAATTTGACAGTGGTTCGTTATGGTGCCACTCACAGTCTCGTACAGTCACAGTGCCGCCATTTCTGTATTACTGGGATACTGTTGTACTGAAGAAGAAGAAGAAGAAGAAGAAGATGAGGATCAGCAGTCGGGAACTGCAGTCACGCTCCAGGACCAATGTCCCTAAACTATCCATCCGAAGTATAACCATGAAGTCCATCACCAGTACCACCACCACTACTACTACTACTCCACCCTCTCCCTCCGAGGGATTCACCACCCATCATTCATCCTTCGCGCGCCGCCCCAAAACCCTCCGCGCCGACACCGTCTACCTCCTCCGACCACCGCGCTCCGCCGCCTCCGACTCTCCCTGGATCGTCTCCTCTGATTCCTCCGCCGTCCTCCGCCACCCTCTCACCTCCAAACCCTACTCCTTCAAACTCCCTCCTAACCTCCACCCCTCCGCCATCTCCCGCACCTTCCACTTCCCCGCCGCCGACCATACTCTCGCCGTCCCCGCGCCGCAGTCCATCATTGGCGGTGTCGCCGATGTAGAAGGTTGTACACTGTTGAGTTTATCCGCCGGCGGCGAACTTGTTGTCTCGCCTCGGTTACTCAAGGGCGCGCGGTGGCTGAAGTTAACCGACAGCGGCCGGAGGTTCGATGATCTTGCCGTATGCGGTGGTCGGATTTATGCTGTAGATAGGCAGGGCGAGGTTAATTTGATTAATAATTGCTATGAAACTATGTCGAAACTTAGTCTATCTGAAACCCTAACTTTTGCTTCGAGGATTCCCGGTTTGGGGATGTCAATGTTTCGGAACCGGTTCGCTGTAGATGGAGGGAGGCTGTACTTGGTGGTTCGTATGACGGAGAGCTCATTCCGAGTTTACAGGATGAAGAAGGGAGAAAATATCCGAACCAAGACGGTTTCATGGGAGGAGGTTAGGGAATTTGAGGGAAACAAGGTGTTGTTCATGGCGAGAGCGCATTACTTTTTTCGAGAGGTGTTGGAGAATTTTCCAGGGAAGGAGTTTAAGAACTGTATCGTGTTTTCTGAGGCCGCGTTTCCTCAGTATGGGGATGGTGGCTGGGAGTTAAAGATTCGGTGCTGTCAACACTCTCACTCACTCTGAGTTTAAGAAACCATGTGTTGTTCGCAGATGTGAGGATGATATTGCGGTTTTTAGGTTGGGTGATGGGTGTTTTGGTCGAGAGAGTGAGAATTCGAGCTTTCCTAAGATTAATTGGTCACCTCTTTCTTGGGTTTTCCGTGCTTCTTCCATCCCCGATGGTGAATTTAAGGGTAATTCGGAAATGGACTCTTCTAGCCAGTCAGAAAGGTAATGGAAAATGGAAATGTAGTGTTACATTTTTTTTCCAGAAAGATATAGCATGTCCATGATTGTGATTTCGATCAAATTGCCATATAGTTGATTTTATGTTTCGGAAAATACAGTAGATTAGTATTCCATTGAAGTATGAACAAAGGTTTTCATTTTTTCAGTTAGAAATAGGAAGGTTTTTGTGACTCCATTGAAGTAGGAAGTTTGACATTGAAGGGAGCTTTCGATTTAGAATTTAGGTATCTCCAACTAACATTACTTCGGAGTTTAACCATCGGTTTGGGATGCTGTATTCATCTTAGAAAGTGCTGACATGAAAACAATGCTTCCCCTGTTCTTCATGAAGGGAGATTGACGAGGATGAAGACTTGGATTCAGGCAGTAGTGATGAGGATGATGGAGAGGCGCAATCGGACTTGAAGGATTCAAACAGCAAAGATGATGGAGAGCTAGAGGACACTCAAAACCAGGGTCCAGAAGTGGTTGAAATTGATTCTGACTCCAACAGCCAACATCCAGATAAAGAAGTGGTGGAAATCGTGGAATCTGATTCAGATATTCAAGATCAGGAGGATGGGAAAATGCAGCAGTGTGATTCAAACAATCGGGAAAAGAAGGGGGAAGAGATGCATTCTAAAGCGAACATTCAGGGTGATGCATCATTGCAAGATGACATTGTGATGGTGACGACGCCTTCTTTTTCTGTCATCGAAGAAGACGTTACAAAAACGCTTCTTAGTATGAATAGTGAGATTGATGTGACTGAGAAAGGTATCGACTTTTGATTTATATCACTCGAAATATGTGCCTTTAGCCCTTCTCATTTCCTTTGGTTTTATATTGCTGACTTTTTCAAATTGATCAATATATAGTTGCAGAGACTTCAGATCAACACACTTCTCATTCGATGCCTAAAGCTTGTACATCCTCTACGACTGAGGTACTAGATATTTTTTCGATTTGATTTTGATGGTCAACCGGGTAGTCGGTGTTGATCGTTTTTCTCTCCAAATATAAAAAGACTTGAACTTTTTCATGTATTTATTGCGATGAAATATTGGTTAAAATCCACATTATTTTCTGTGCTTCGTTTTCATTCTTTTACAGAGCCATAAAGGTGATTCTTCAACTACCAAATTTGAAGGACTTGACATAAGTCCGACTTAGTCCCAATCTTGCAAAAGATTTGGCATAAGCATGGGAACGTAATAAAAGACAGCATTGTGCGCAGTGGTGACTTACTTGCTAAGGCGTTGGAGTCACTGGCCACTATAGTACGAATGCTTGAGGACAACTCAGCCCAGTCCATTAGTGATTGCCAAGCTGAATATTTAAGCTCCACTATATCCGATCTTAAATGCATACATTTCCAAGTTCACTGGTTGAATTGTTTTGTTGAGAAAGCTTTAAAAATACATAAAAGCAAGACTTTGGTAGAATCGTTGAACAATCTCAGCCAGTTAAGCTCGCAAGTCAAGAAACGCAAATCAATCATCCTTGATGAATTAACTAAACTCGACAATGAAGAAAACAAACTGAAGGAAGAGATGACCAAGGTTTCCGAGAAAGTTCCTCTTTATGGAAAAGTTAGGTTTGATGAACCCTTAGGAGTGGGGCTCACATGAATGTCTTGGTGATCTGCCAGTCACTCGGTTGGAGACTGCTCCTTGTGTGACTTGGTTGTGTCACTGCGTTTCCCCGTCACGGTCAGAGCAAATTTTTTATCTGTATTTGTTCCGTGAATTGTTAAATGTTAGTATTAGATACTAATAGCTAGGTCGGCATATCACCTATGTGTATATATGTTTGAGGTGGTGATATGGGCTTCTGTGGATTTCTTATGGTTAATTCTGATGGTAGGATTGTTGATAACTGTTGTTCATTAGTTCTGGTGAACTTGTGGTTTACATTCTGATCAAAATTATTTTCACTTCTACGTCATGTGACAATTTTTTTTTTTTTTTGGGTTTTCTATTTGAACCCTCTGTATGTATTAAATATTTGAAATTCTTACAGTGAGTAATTTTGTGAAATGAGTTACAAAAATTAAGTAATGGGTATCAAGTTTTAATTTTTTTTCTTCCTTTTGTCCTTTTTCTTTGGGAGTTCATCTGTGTTTTTGGAAATCTAAAATACTGTTGCAGGTTGCAGGGCTGCGAAGAAGCAAACTGGCCTGAACAACTGCAGGACTCCCTTTCGGCTTTTTAAAAAGAGCCTTGAATTGCATCTGCTACTTGCCTACTCATGTGTATGTAATACAACCTCTCTTTCTCTGGGTCCTTTGCTCTTTTCTTTGTTGGTTGTTCCTGTAGGTTATTTTTGGCAAATTATTGAGTGCAAGCAAGAGACCTTTTCTCATTCACACGCAACATCTCTCTACTCCTAGAACATTGTGTGAAATTGAAGTAAAAAAAAATCCAGTGGAACAGATGGAGTAAAAGGTAACCTTATGAATGTAAATGTAAAATGTGCTTATAACTGTTCGCCGATTTTTTTTCCCCTGAGATCCAAGTCTCCGTGATTTAATACTAAGGTTGCTATACTGACGAAAAGATTGATCATCTACTAATCTCGTTTCACAGCATTAGAAATCTGACCTTAAAAAATCGAATATGTTGGCTCTTATGGTGGACTAATAGTGGACATTCATGAGTTTATCTTGGCAGCATTGTGGTGACTGGTAACTAGATGACTAAAATGATAGTAAAACTCTGACAAGTTTTGTTTTTTTCTTTGTTTTTGTTTGTTTGTTCTCTTTTCCGAAAGGACAACATTTATTTCGGGCATATATCAGCTCAAGTTTATGTTTAATCACATTTTTCATGAAGTCACGTCATCAGAAGACTAGCTACTCTTCACTGAATTTGGGTTCTGGTGAGACTTTTACTTAAAGCAATACGGATGACATTTTCCCGAATTTGTAGCAGGCATGTTACTACTGGTCTATTGGGTTTAGGCTGTTTACTCATGTTGATGGGTTAAGATGCATTAAGAATCACAAGTGTTCTTTAGTACATGGTTTTGCCCTCAGTAACTAATTCTCTGTCAATTATACTGCAGATGTCCGATCCTGTCTGTACAACAGTTCATTTTGTCCCATCCTTTCACATGAGGTTACGATCAATAGGGTGCCAGGCTTGCATGAAAACTATGGTAGGCAATACATTTCCATGGATAGCTTTAAAACAAATTAACCAAACTGCTAAGATGGGGTCGATGGGATTCGTTCTTTGGACTGATAACTGATCCGAACTGATAAGAGTGAATTTGAGGTATGAATTCATGTTTGATTTTTGTCAAGTTATTGGCCTCAAAGTTGATCTTAGGTATCATAAAAACCAACATGTATTCCATTAGTGGCAGTGAGAAGGGACGTAGGGAGAACTAATTACATCGAAATTTTTATGAATTAGTCTAATCAACCATCACCATTTCGTGATATGTTCTTACGTATGAATTCAAATTAGGTACCAAAATATCATGATCAAAAATAGATCAGTGGAACTAACTATTTAGGTTGTCGTCAAATCTTACCTAAGGTATCGATGCTTCAGTACTCCGTATTACATAATAAGTAAACTCAACATCTTCTCTAATCTCATAAATTGATTAATATTTTCTGCTGTTTAGCCTTTCCTTTTTCAAAAACCTGCTGCTTATTCTTTTGAATATCACTAATCATACAATTTAGTTCAATGGACTTGCATATCGTACGACTTGCTACCTATACTCCTAGTCTTCTTGCTCTGTTTTTATTCTTTTACTACCTGTTAAGAATGATTAAGAGAAATTCTACAAAGAAACACCCACCTGAACCTTCAGGTTCATGGCCAATTATCGGCCATCTACATCGTCTTCGAGTGTTTTCCCACAAAAGCTTGGGGGAAATGGCTGATAAATATGGCCCTATATTCATGATTAAGCTTGGTGTAAACAAAGCCATTGTAGTTAGCTCACATAAAGTGGCGAAAGAATGCTTAGGTATAAATGATAGAGTGTTCATGGATCGACCTCAGACATTGTTCATGGAGGTCGTGGCTTACAACAATGCCATGTTTGGTCTCGCCCGGTGTAGCCCATACTGGCGTGACTTACGCAAGTTAACCAGTGTTGAGTTCCTGTCGAATCACCGTGTAGAGATGTTCAAACATGTCAGGATATCGGAAATAAGATGTGCCATGAAAGACTTGTATGCTAATTGCAGGAACATGGAGCCAGTGGACATGAAACTATGGTTCAGCAATGTGAGCTTAAGTTCGACAATTAGATTGTTGGTTGGGAAGCCATTGAAGGAAATCTGCCATGGTGAAGAATACGATAAGATGTTGAATTTGGTAGCTAAGTTTTTGGAACTTGTAGGCGCATTTGTTCCTGCTGACACGCTTCCGTTTTTGAGACGGTTTGATATCGGAGGGTATGAGAAAATTCTGAAGAAGCTTGCAGAAGAGATGGATCAGATTTGTCAAGAATGGATCGACGAACATAAAAGGAAAATAATTTCTGAAGAGGGAAAGGAGAGCGAAGGTTTCATGGGTGTAATGCTTGATCGTTTGTCCGCTATGGAACAGGATAAACCTACCAAATTTGGAGCAGATATAATCCTCAAAGCTACTTGCATGGTAAGCCAAATTTAATATAAATTGTATTAACTTTTTACTTTTTAGAATGTTTAATACTACCTCCATTCATTTTTCGTCTTCATTGACATTACTGGTGAACTGATTATACATATGACCTCTAATATTCGGAAAAAATTTCAGACATTTTTAGCAGGAACTCAAAGCATGAAACTGACCCTCATTTGGGCACTGTCATTGCTGCTGAACAGCAAAGAAGCCATGAAAAAAGCTCAAACAGAAATCGACAAGATTGTAGGGAAAGAAAGACAGGTGAATGAATCCGACATCAAGGACTTAACATACTTGGATGCGGTCCTCAAGGAGACATTGAGGCTGTACCCTCCAGGGCCTCTTTCGTTCCCTCGAGAAACCGTTGAAGACTGCACCATCAACAACTACCACATCCCGGCTGGGACCCAGCTCTATATCAATCTCAACAAGATACACCGAGATCCAGAAGTGTGGCCGAATCCTCTTGAATTTTGTCCTGAAAGGTTTCTTACGACACACAAGGATTTTGATTTCAGGGGCCAGAATTTTTCTTTTGCTCCTTTTGGAAGCGGAAGGAGGATGTGCCCTGGAATAACTTTATCCATGAAGTCCATGATGCTTACTTTAGCCACTTTACTCCATGGATTTGATATCTCGACTCCTTTGGATGAAGCCGTTGATACATCTGATCAATGTATTGGGTTAACCAACCTGAAAGCCACTCCACTTGATGTCATCCTGGTTTCTCGGCTCCCGGAGAACGTCTACAACCCTCCTGTAGTTGTCGATGAGATCTGAAAATTACATGTGATGTATAGTTTCTCTTTGTGAAGTGGGAAGAAAATAGAAGTGGAGGCTCTACTATTATCACGGAACCGAAGATGTCTTAGCCTAGTGGTTAAGACTAGGTACCTTGGACAATAGGTTTCAGGTTTGAATCTCGTCCCCCTATATTGTAATACGAATAAAGTGCGCTCTTTGATGAACAAAAAAAATATTATTATGTTCAAGGAGTGTAACTATTGAATAAAAGTTATTGTTCAAGGAGTATGATCAATCTTTTGAGTGCCTCGACTAAAAGTTACTCGTACTTCACTATGGTCTAGACTCTCAACCAATATTCAATGATCTATGTCGAGGAGATGAAACTCGTTGTATTTTCTGAATGTAGTGCAATGTTTGATACATTACCGCTGTCATTTTCGCGTATTTCAGTTGGGCTAATGTCACCAGGGAACTCTTCAACCTTTTGATCGAGTTTAGTTCATATTGAGAAGACTTGGAAGCTAATAGAGGGTGAATACTGAACACAGCGATTTGGTCATGTCTTGTTCAAGTTTTTGAGTTAGCGGATGAATTTCTTCACAGGTCTTTCTAAATATTTTTATGCATTTATTTACGTATTTTAAATTTTAATTATCCAATAATAAGCAAATACACACTGCTAACTTTGGGATTGAAGGTACATGATTAACAACACAAACTTCAAATGAACCAAATCCAAAGAAAACGCGACATATATAGTTTACAAATTATCGTGCTAGGTAGTAATGTAGTATATAGGAGATTGATTAATCGAGTTGAAGTTTCAAAGGGCCAAGTCTACGACTAGACGTGGACCTAAAGCTGGCAGACGGTTTAGGAAGAAGGTATTCCTGATACATGTCCGTGAAGAACTGATCAACCATGTCAACATAGAAAGGACAGCTTAGCTGAGAGTAGTAATTAAGTGCATCTTCGACATCCGTCTCATGTTCTTCATCCTCCACTTCCATCATCTCGAATTCTTTCATCCTTTCTGCCAGCTTAGCATCGTTTCCATGCCTATAGGAAGATGTTGCAGAAACTGGCTCGAGTTTCGGGTGAGCTGCTGTGACTTGATCATTCACTTTCGTAGTGGTGGTGGTGTTTTTGTGACTGTCGTCGTCTTTAGTAGAGTGATCATTGTTCGCGGTAGGATTTTTGATGGAATTGTTGTTAGGGGGCGTTTGGTCGGAGGGTTTCGATGAGGGAACGGTGGTAAGATCATGTTGGTGGATTTTTTGGTTGTTGATGATGATGCAAGATAATGGGTTTTCAAGAGGGAAATTCTTGAGGTTTTTGAGGGTTTTGAGGATCAAAGTTTTGGTTTTTTTGATAGATTTCTTGGACAACATGCTTTTTTTTTTTGGGTGTATGTTATGTGATGATGCAAGTGAATTATTCATGTGAAGATAAGAGTTAGTTATAATATGATTGGAGAATGAGGAATGTACTTTGAATTCACCATGTTTGATTGTTGCATGATAAGAAGGGATTTGTACTACAAGTGAGTTAGTTAGCAAGATAGCAACCTTGGCTCTATAGATGTCCCCACTCAATGCCTGGCATCATCCTCTTAAGTGAAAGACAGAGATAGAGTCGATGCTTAGCTTAAAGTAAGGGGATTTGTAGTTATTGGCTAATGGCCAGTGTTATCATATGCTATGAGTAGTATAGGCAGACGTGGTAATTGGGTCACTCGGGTCGGTTTTAGGGTCGAGTCTAAGTAGGTTAGGTAATATCCAATTCTGATTGTGTCAAGACAATGGGTCAAAACGTATCAAGTTAAACACTAAAATTGCTTTCATTGAATCATTCTTAAGCTTAATAATTGTTTGGTCATCAATCTTACCCAGTTAATATCAGGTGTGTTCGGGTTGGGGTTGGGTTCAGGGACAAACAACCTTATTATCGGTTATCAATTATCGTTTCATCTTGGGTTGACTTGGGTTGGGTTTTAATTTCTTTTCACCAAGTTTCGCGGGTTTTAACAAGTTGTTTGAGGCAATTCGAGATGAGTTCTTCGTGTTATGTCGAGTTCCTCTGTGGGTATGGTTTTACAATGTTGGTATAGTTCTATTGGAGTACATAAGTTAGCGTGAGACAGATTAGTACATAAAAATGGTAACTTAAAATACAAAAACTAAAGTGACTAAGAAGTAACTTCATGTTTTTTTTAAATCTAAAGAAACGTGTACGAAGTCACAGATCATAATCGAATCTTCGACCTCATAGTTGGAATAAAGAATCTCTTGCCACTAAAGCTAACCCTTATTTGTCAGAAGTAACTTCATTATGAGCAAATTAGTCTTACGATAAATTTGTTTCAACAAAGCAAGTAAAAGTATGTGCAGGTATAAAATAATACTCCGTAGTAAAGTTGACGAAGTACGTCAAATTTAGTAGAAACTTCAAAGGTAATCCCGAACAAAAACCACCGTACCCATTGTTATCGCAATTAAATTCTCGACAACAAGATGTTACATAACGACCCAAACCTAAACCGACCATTAAGGAGAATTGCCTCAATCCCATGACACTTTAACGAAACCAAGGTCGCTATTTTAGCCAACAAAAAACCCAGAGACAAAAACCAAAGGCAATGAATAGGTTGGTTCAAGTTGCTAAATTAGCTCAAAATTTTGGTTTACATAACATTGAAACAACCCTACAAACGAAAGATTTGTATTCCGTAGTAGTTATTGCATGAATGAAGAGCCACTTTCAACGTTCAAGTGGAATATTTTACATGTTTGTCAATTCAAGGTTTGCATGCCTAATTTCTCGATGCACAATACACAATACACATAGTGGAATTGCATTGCATTCATTTTCTTTGGGATAGGTCGTTGGTCCACTTGATATTGGTCCCTAGAAATAATCCAATAACGATTTCTTTGGTCCCATCGTTTTGGGCGGGTGGGGCTTCGATTCTAAATCGTGGGAATCCCGGCAAAAGTGTAACACCCCATGATGAAATCGTCAGATCGAGCTTGTCACACGTGAAGAAATTCACAAACTTGTGATATCTCGGGGTGAAGCCACCCATTCGGTTGAGTCAGGGTTGTCGGGTTTGTTTGAGTCATTATTGGATCCCGGTCCATTTAAATCCGGGTTGAATGAGCCGAAACTGATCGACGGGTAGCTCTAAAATCCAAGAATGCAGCATCTAAGTGTTAATGTCCAGCTAGAAAGGCAAATGAAACATTAAGCCTAAAAGAGGAAAAGGGTGAGTTCAACTTTGTACTTATCTGAGACAATAAAGAGAGAACAGTAGATTGGTAGTACAATGCACAAAATTATAACTTTATGTTATCAAAATCTTCCTTATGACGGGTATCTACGTCACAAATCTGTGACAGATCAAATATCATCCACATAAGTAGATAAGACAAAATCACAAAGCTAAGCAATAATAGTACGGAGTCAATGGTTTGTCTAGGTCTGTATTTGACATATCACGAGTTTATGATGGAGAATTTGTGGGAACAGTAGGTTTGGTTATGATGGATGGAGTGGAGTTTAATGTGACATTATTATGTAAGATGATGATATACTTAACTTCCTGCACTAGTTTTACAAGTGCAGCTGTTGAGAATCATAAATTAGAATTATGGATATGGAACCCACTTCACATTTCACAACCACAACTTCCTCCTACAAACTCACATGACATCACATCATCAGTCATCACACTTATTCTTCATTTAACATTGTAACCCAATTAGTATCAAACTCAAAAAAAAAAAAAAAAAAAAATAAAGGTGAAAAAACAAGAGTTTCACACCGGTCGGTCAGAAGTTCTAAAATGGTCTTCGTTGGTGGTTAACGAGGAATTTGCAAGGCTAGGCCGAAAAAATGTGACAGAAAATAAGAATGGTCTGAAGTCTGAACTAAATGCCTCGACCCAAATAACCCAACATTAGACCTAAACAGAATGACCTGAAATCTGAATTTACCCCATCTAATCGTAATCTGAAGAGCGAAGCTACTTAGCCCAGGACTAATTGACATTTACTGACCCTTGACAGGAAACTTGACATTATGATGATCATCCAAAGAAAAAGAGCACCTGCACTAACTGCTGTGCGTTTCTCGTTTAGTCTACGCTTTCAAAGCACTGAAGCTACCTTTTGAACATTTATTATGCACCACCCACAACTCTGTACATGATGATTATCAAAAGCAAAGGAGTACTGCAGTATGGTAATGGTATGGTATGGAGTTTTTCATTTAGTCTATGCACATCAATGATTAAAGTGATAAATGGTAGTACTACAATTGATAAATGATCTTTATAAAGTAGCCCTAGAAAAATGATGGTGACTATACATCTGTACCGGACATAAATAATTAAGTTTGGGGTACTGGATTGCTTAACTGCAAAACTTTACTATTATATCAACTTACTTTGTTCCTGTTATGCCTGAAGAACTGATGCAGCAATTTGTGAATTTCACCGTAGTTGTTAGATGTAGAGACGAGACGCCCCCTTATCCACTGAGGTAACTTGTTGGATGGGTGTGAACTGCTTTGCCGTGAAGGATCAGAAGCATACCGTGAATCAACCAACAAAATAGCAGCATAATCATTTATATGACGGATAGCTCTACCTGCATGGGCGAAGAAAATACATGAGAAATCTTAACTGTAGTACTGTGATTATTCTTCAGAGTGTAGCACCACAGCAAATTCTCGTTATAGAATCAGACATGTCACATGTTACATTAATCATATGTACCGAAACCTGGAATACAGGTCGTTCGGGTAAATTCTGTACTACGGTTGGAGTTGAGTTGAGCGTCATAACTCATAAGTCTGGTCATTCGGGTATGAGATGGCACATGTTCATCAAGATTTTCTCAGTTGCCATTATGTGAACAACCTCAGCTTAAACATGAAATTAGTGACTTGGGTAATTGACAAGGTTATTTTCTGGCAGGATAGTTTTGGATCGGATAAAGTTCGGATTTTCATGATATATAGCCGGCTAAACTAGTAGCTACTACACCAGTAATACTCACCAATTGACTGATTCACAGCTTTCATGCAAAGATTCTCATAGTACTCCTTCCCTCTCCGCTTGCAACGTCGTAGAATGTCAAATCCAGCGTGAACATCTCTACCATTAGAAGATGTATGCGAGTTTATGCAGGCGTTTGCATCATCAACAAGACCTTCCATGTGCTTTATTCTTTCAATTAACTCAATATCCGACGGGCTAGGGTAAGGAAGCCCGACCATGACTATACACCTACCCATCCCATCACTGAAGTTGATGCCTTCTGATATCTTGCCACCAACTACAGCCAACAGTACTGCACCATTTTGAGGTGTTTGGTGTTCAACATTTCTATTGGACAGTTTATGAATTGTTTCCCTGTACTCTTTTAGAACTGCCTCGATATCTGAATTGCTTCGAGGTTCTCTGAACAAACGCTTCTTTCTTGTAATTCTCTGGAGAATGCCAGATGTTTTCCATGCCTCATAGACCTTGGCCTCGTAGTCAAATGAGGAGAAGAATACAACTACTCCATCAGGAACTACGTTTACCACATTGCTAAGCAGAAGACCAAGCTCTTCAATCTGTAATAACAAGCAGAATGTGCTCAGTACGTCTGACAATTTCATGGTAAATAAATTCACGTAATAAAACTAAATGAGTTACTTGATCTACTAACGTAATGTTGTCCTAGACTCTCTGCCACTTCACAATACAATAAGCTTATAGCGTTTATACTTTATAGAGCATAGGGAATGAACCATTCGGCTTTATTCATCCATATTCCAAGGTGAAAAATTTTCAGTTGTGTCTAAAATTGCGTAGCGAGGGAGCCAAATGACTTACTGTCTTTGACAAACTTCTGGAAGTAAAGCTGAAATCGAATGACTGGCCAGATGGCCCACATGACACGGCAATGGGAAGAATACTCTCTGGAGGAACAATATGGCCACATGAAAAGAAATGCAGATGATCTAGGGGTAGCCAGGGGAAGAGCCTCTCCCTCGTCTCCTCTATAGGCTGCAGAGTTCCTCCAACCATGACAACTGCATGAGACTGATTTACAATCTACAAAGAACCAATTAAACTGTTAATAAGTCAAACTGATGATTCTCGTCAACCCAACTCCTTATTTAACCTCATATAGTTACCAGGTTAATGGGTTGGTATCACACATCTTATATAGCAAACAAAAGTCCAAAAAGTGAAACAAACCTCGGAAAAGATTTTTTCACCAGTGAGCATAACGTATTTGATGAATGCCTCTTGCTCACCCATGTCGCTAGATTTCCTCTTTGAAACTATGACCCTCCCATCAACATTTTTGTTTGTAAGTGCCAACAACAAATCAAGTAATGCTCGGAAACCCGACAAGGTACTTCCCCCATCTTTACTTATGGAGCCATCAGGCTTCTGCTTTTCAAGACAAACCAGCTTATCTCCATATCCACTGACCTAAAAATAAAATAAGAAGGTAGTTAGAAACAACTTTTAAGAAGATGAAACATGTAATAGAAATAGAATGCTACTGCAACCATTGCATACCTTGTGTATGATATGGCTCTCTTTTACATAATTTATCAACTTAACAAAATTGATGTTGTCAATATTCAGAGTAAATAAAAAGTCATTTATCTCCATCGATGATTCACTTGAACCTTCTGGTGTCACCTTTTCAGTTGCCTCATCGAGTGTAGCCAGGATAAACGCCCGAGTGAGAATCAGTAATGTCTGGATGTATCTCCTGTTTCCAGCTCCCAAGCGACTATGAAATTTTTCAAGGTACTTTTCCAAGTGTTGATGCAAAATTTCCAACTGCGGAAGCAGAGAAGTCAGCAAATCATAATACGCTTTCAAAAAAATTGTATCGATATCTAAGCGCTAAATTAAAGGGTCTAAAGCTACGAAACAAGATCTATTAAGACCCGAGCTAATGCGTGCTAAGACTTTACATCCAACATGCATTCAATATCAGGGTCCAAGTATAAAGAGCCAAAATAAATACAGATACAAAAACTATCAAGGAAAGGAACTCACTTGTGACCCAGTAATTTTTGCGTCATACATGCTGATTAGGGAATCAGCTAAATTGTGAGCTTCATCTATTATGATGACACTGTTCTTCAAACTGAGGCCAAGGGATTCACGGGATGCTTTTGACAGTAGAGATTGATACGGGAGGACAACAAGATCTGCTGCTGGAACCATTCTTCTCGACCCGTAATATGGACAAGTTCCCAAACTACTGCCAAGATTAACAAGATCTTCAATGTCCAAAACCTCTTGTTGTGAGACCTCATTTATGAACTCTTTTTGTAACTTCTGTTTCCGAAGCATTGGGCAGCCACATGAAGCCTTGCTCTGACGCATCCTTCTTCCAGGTTCCAGCTTCTGTGAACATAGGTACCAAGTCGACAGTCTTAAAGCTAACCCAATGCCTCAAGGACTCAAGGTTTCAAGCCAATGGTGAGGTACAGAATCAAAATACGCAAGTAACCCTGGTATTAACATTCCATTTACAAATGACCAAATTATAACATTCCATTTAGCAATATACCTTCATCTTGGAACTTCCCTTTTTCTTGCTCTTTTGCAGATCCAAACAGCGTTCATTGATGCTGGTCGGGTTTCCAACTTTCAACACCTCTGATATAACCAAGTAGCAACATGTTACAAAAGACGGAAACCAACTTAGTCACTCATTAAGTATTTACTGAGAAACAATAAACCAACCAAACATGCTACTTCCTCTAATTGATATGTAGCAAGACTACCACACATTGGCAAGGAACAACTCCAAAGAGCTTGCAAGAGAATACAAATAGATAAATATATGAATGTGAAAGGTAGCCACAACCAATAGCGGAGCCAGGTTGTGTTATCATGGGAGCGAAAATTTTCAGAGGGGCGAACGAATAATGAGACATGGCAACTTGAAAAATAATCTTAAACTTTCATTTTTCATGAGACAACTGTCCTAGCACTACCACTAGCTACATGGGAAAAAAGCAGGACATCTAGTTTCTAAAACAAAATTGCACTTGCATCGACAAAACGAAAGTATTACACCTTAATTGAAGTTGAAACATGCAATATCGTCATTTTTTTCAGAACAAAGGTAATCAATTGTGAAATACAATGGAGTATGACAGAAAGATATGATGATGCAAAAGTACCTTCATTAATGCAAAAATTCTTCCTAGACCCTAAAGTCACAATGTTCAACTCCGAACCAAACACCGTCTTCCTCAACTCCTTTATAAACTGCGAAAGCTGCGAATGCGTCCTACTACAAAAGTAAATTTTCATACCCGCTTCCTCCTCTCCACCATCTTCATCCTCGTCATCACTCGACGAACTAATCGAGACCCCACCACCTTTCCTCTTACAAACCCCACTCTCATCCTCTTCACTCTCATATTCCTCCACCAAAAACTCATCATCCTCCACCTCCACCAACCCATTACTCCCCTTCCCACCTCCCACCTTCCCAACCTTCCCATCACCATCCCCACTCGCAAACAAGTCATGCACACCACCTGTTCGACGTTTTGCCTCACTGAACTTCCTCGACAAAATCCCACCTTTCTTCTTCCTCTCACCTGGGTTTTCCTTACTAACCACGAAATCCCGCATCCAATCGGGCTCATCATCGGAAACACTCTGTTTCGAAGCGGGTTTCGTCCGCGTCTTTTGGTCGGTGAGCCACTGCAATGCGCTGCAGATGATGCTTAGGGTTTTGCCAGTACCAGTAGGGCTTTCAAGCATGGAAATCCCACCTTGATCGAGGAATTTGTAAAGAGAATTCATGAAATCGAGTTGAATTGAGTAGGGTTTGTATGGAAATGCTGGGAATTTCTGCTTCCACTCTTCTTCCTGCTGCGTTTCTTCTCCCATTTTTTCCGTTACCTTTGATTGTCTACTGTACTGTGTGTGTTGGAGGATTGCGTGATTTCGGCATTTTTGTACGTTCCCGCCAAATTAAACCAGATTATGCTGAGGTGAAATCTTGGTAGCAATTTAAGCCCATTTTTTATGATTGTTGCCTTATTGGGCTTCAATAATAGCCCGCATCAGAAGTTATTTTTCGGTTCAAGAAGAATGAACCGAGTCGCATTATCAATCAATCAATCAATCAATATATATTAATAAAGCATGAACTTTTCGAGCGATGTGATTGGTCGAAATTTTTTAAATATATTTTTTTTGTTAACAAAGAATATAAAAATTTGTATATGAAAAAAAAATCCTATCCAACTCAGACTCGATTTTTTTTGAAATTTAGATAAAAAAAATATATGAATTTGTATAGAAAAAAACAATCCTACCCCATTTAAGATTAAAAAATTATCAATATATAAAACGACGATTATCAAGACAACAAAAGTTGGACATAAGATTATAAACTTAAGTAAAAAATTCTCTCATCGAAAAATTATAATAAGGCGATGAATTCTATATTACTTCATTATAAATAAGAGTAATAATTTGTTTTTAGATATTAACAAACAATCTTTTGAATCTTAAAAAAAATCCTAAGATTATAAAGTTAAGTAAAAATTATCCACATCGAAAAATTATGATGGGTAATGAAATTCTATATTATAAATAAGAGCAATTATTCGTTCTTAGATATCAACTAAAAATCGTTTGAGTCTTAAAAAAACGATCTTGTGAATATAAACTTAAGTTAAATTATCTCACATTGAAAAATTATAATAGAATGTGATAGAATTTTATTATATAAATAAGAGTAATAATCATTCATTTTTAGATATTAACCAAAAATCTTTTGAGTCTTAAAAAATTTCTTTAGATTATAAGGTTAAATAAAATTATCTCACATCAAGAAATTTTAATGAGATCATAGATTTCTATTATATAAATAAGAATAATAATTCGTTATTAAATATCAATAAAAAAAAATTTTGAGTCATAAAATGAATTTAAAAATATTTTTTAAGAATATAAACCAAAAATCTTATACTCCAATTCTTTAGAAATTCTAAAAATATAAAATTAAAATTTTAAAATAATTAATGATAAAAATAAAAGTATTATTATTATCCTAGATATATTTTCTTTTCCTTTATTTTATTATGATAAATAAGAGTAATCGTTCGTCCTTAGATATCAACCAAAAAATTAACCCACATCGAAAAATTATAAGAAGAAAATTATAAGAAGGTGGTGGAATACTATATTATAAATAAGAGTTATTGTTCGTCCATAGATATCAACAAAAAATTTAAGAAAGTAAGATTATCAACCCCATCGCATGATCTTAAGACTCTAACGTGGTGAACAGAATATCTACAAGACTACAATTATAAATATGAAGTCGTAATTTTGAACTTTACTATCATTTCAAATGCTTTTATAATTGTAACAATAATAAATAAGCAAAGGTATGCATTGTTACTTTAAGTTCAATATTCATTATAATAACTTGTGCGTTGATGATGATAAATTTGTTTTTTTATCACATGTTTCATCGTTGTTGACTGTAATATGTTATCATTTTACCCAGTGAATATTTATATCTACGTATATTTATGTTCGAGGAACTTTAATTAGTCTTTTATTCTAATTACAACGCACCATATATAATACATATAATTTAATTTGATCTTTATCGTATATATTATCTCTGATTCCTTGAAACACATTTAGGTATATGAATAATATTTCTTTACTATTAGGTAGAGCTGGCAAATCGGACGTGCCGGGCCGTGCTTTGTGCTGGCCCAATCGTGCTTCGTGCCTGTCAAGCCCGGCCCAATTGTGCCTGGTAGGCCCCTCGTGCCGTGCCGGGCCGTGCCTGACTTTGAGAACATGCGCTGAGGCACGGTTCCTAGCCCGGGCCGGGTCGTGCCTAAGTCGTGTCGGGCCGTCGTGCCCGACCAAATTTTCAGGATTTTTTATTTTTATGGGATTTAGAGTCGTGCCGGCCCAACCGTGCCTCGTGTCGGGCCGTGCCTAGGCACAAACTTTTCTTCAAATTGGCGCCACGTCCCGACTTGGAACCGGTCGTGCCGTGCCCGTGCTTTTCGCCACGTCATCACCGTGCCGGGTCGGATCGTACTTATTTTCATGGCGGACCGGGCCACCGAGATGGGCCCGGCCCGGTTTGCCAGCTCTACTATTAGGCATACTCTTAACCTCGACTGACTCTCTACTGTTGTACAGTTTCACAAATTTATGCAATCATTCAACTTGGTATCCTTATCAACGTCAATAAAAAGTGGCCCTTGCATCGCACGGGCTTTACATCTAGTTTATAATATAGGGAAGGGAGAATTCGAAGTTGATACATATTGTCGAGGGTATCCAGTCTTAACCATTCGGTTCAGACATCTTCCGTTGGCTTATAATATCTTTGACATAATATGAAATGATGTCTTGAAACGAGAGGGATCATATATGGATCTAGATGGAATACGAGGTGAGTTATGTGTGAAAATTGGGTTCATAGACATTCTGCATGCGGGTAAGCGGGTTTGAAGTGGGTTCGTGAGCGAAGCCTTTATATAAGCTAACTTCTTTTGTGTACTGAACCCAAGTGAGTTTGATAGGTTGTCTCGCTCTTGAGTACCTTTTCTTGAAAAATCAGTACTTATATGTAAATACGAGTATTTTATTTGATATAAGCGTACAACTACGGAACAACCACTTATAACTATGACGATATAAAGAAACTCACAATGATGATTTTGTTGGTCGCGAGCTTCATATCATAAATCAGATAGTGAGTACTATCTCTCATGTCCTTATCTAGTTATTTTTATTATAATTATGACACGAGGAATGCAGAAACAAACAACTTGACCCATCACGGAAATGACGTGATCGACTTGACCTGACTAAGTCATTGAGAGTCTGAGATGATCGGTCCAAATGAACAGACCCAAAAATAACCCGACTCAACGAAAACGGGAAGGAGGGACCCGGTTATTGTGTTATTGAGTCCACCCCGCCCATGAAATATTTGGAGATAAATAAACAGAAGTGTATTCCACAAACAAAACCCTAGAAACCTTGGCACGCCGCAGTAATCACAATTCAAGAATCACCTCACTTGGCTCTCCGTGATATTCCACCATGGTAGTAATCTTCTTCCTTTCTTCATTTCTCAACCTGATTTCAATTTCAATTGATTGATTGATTTTAATGTGAACGTGATTTTGAAATTGATTTAGGGGAAAGGTACAGGGAGTTTCGGAAAGAGAAGGAACAAGACGCACACTCTCTGTGTCCGTTGTGGTCGTCGCAGTTTCCATCTTCAGAAATCTCGTTGCTCTGCTTGTGCTTTCCCTGCTGCCCGTACTCGCAAATGTAATTCCTTCTTCTCTCTCATTTACCCCCTTTTTGCATTCAAATTGCTTCATTATTTCTCACATTTTGTTGATTGCCTCCCAATTTTCGGAAGATTATTTGTTTTTGTTGATTGGGTTGGTGTCTGATTTTGATAACACAAATTCTTGCTGGATAACAAATACTCTTTCTGTCTCGGTCATTTGTTGTTCTTTGATTAAAATACTCTCTCGCAATTAATATAAAAGTACAACAAATGACTGACACGGAGAGTGTACGATGCTTAGGAACGAGTAATCTACCTAATTTGATCCGGTTTGGCCGCATTGATGCCACATTGAGTTGCTGTAGCTCATATGATTGAGGATGATGTGGGATTCGAGTCTCGGACCATGCGATCATGAGTTCGCAGTTTAGTGAGGCGATTTTCGGTGTAATGTTACAGGCCCTTCTGTTGTTGGTGCAACTGGTAATCGGCCGGTGTACTGATAGTTTTAGAGACTGTAAAACCTGGTGAAAAATAAAGCCATTCGTGGCAATATGCAGGCACTCGATTTATTGGTTGGGTGCTCAATGCTGATGATCTGTTTTTTGCCCTTCTGTTGTTGGTACTACTGGTATATCGGTTGGTCTACTGATAATTTTAGCGATTATAAAACCTGGTGAAAAATAGAGTCCAACCGTGGCAATATGTAATGCAAGCACTTGATTTATTGTTCGACGATGGGTGCTGATGATCTGTTTTTGTTGGGTTTTGATTGTTGGTGGATGTAGACAATTGGAGTGTTAAGGCCATCAGGAGGAAGACAACTGGAACAGGTCGCATGAGGTACCTCCGTAATGTCCCTCGTCGTTTCAAGACTGGTTTCAGAGAAGGTATAAATATCTCTCACTCTTCTACACGCTTACCGTTTCTGTTTTTGTTCATGATTCCACTTGAAAAAGAGTAAAAAAACACGCCTAAACCTGTTCGCTTCGTTCATTGCACACACTTTTACATTCACACGAGAAATGACCTATTTTGCAATGGAGAGTACTGTACAAGACTGATGTATTGATGGATATAAATTCATGTAGGGACTCAAGCCGCACCAAGGAAGCAAGTAGCAGCTGCTTCGTCTTAAAGAGCTTTGCTGTTACAGGAAGGTTGATTTTGGTACTTGAAAGTTGTAGTAACTTCATTTTTGCATGTTTGAACTGTTGGAACTTGGAATTAGTAGCTTCTGCTTTCGTTTCATTTTCGAGACTTTGTAGTTTGATGGAAAACATTTTGACCTTGGTGTTTCCGGTTTCGTTCACTGAAGGCAGTATCCCTCTGCACTTTCCCTTTTTCTCATCGATCTTTCTAAACTCAGTATATCAACCTCAGAAGAAATGAAAAAAAGAATTACTTGTCAAACAGTTATTTAGATATAGCCACGAGCCGAGCTTTGTGACACCATCTGGCTGGGCTAGTGGCTTGCCGTCCAACACGACACTACACCTATGTAGTACTCCGTAGCAAGTTGGGCTTAGGAATTAGTCACTTGATGACGACCCAATGAGTGTTTTGGATCGGGTTGGCTTGGCAAGACATGCCAATTGCCGACATTATTGTTGTGTCTATTTTCCACATACTTGACCTGGTCGGACAAAAGTGAGGCTACTACTGACCCAATCCAGTTCGGCTTGAAACCCGAGCTAAACTGGGTCCAAGAAAAGAGAGACCCAATGTGTCGGCTGGACGGAGTTGGCCAGCCATGTTAGTGACCTCTGTCACTCTGTGGCTCTACCCACATGAACGAATTCGAGTCGAGCAACTCGTTTACTTGGATATATTAAGGAAGTACTCGTAATTAATAAGTAAATAAATAAGGCAAGAAATGAATTAATTAACAAGCCCTTAAGTCCATATTAGACTAAATTCAGGGTTTAATAATTGGGGACCCGTCTCCCACGCGAGAGATTTCACTTTATTGTTTCATACATTCATACCTATATTTATAATAAATTCCCATAATTTGCGCCTTTATATTTATATACCTCTCTGCCTCCTTCCCCATCTTTCCCAATTCTCAGATTTCAATTCCCACCACGTTCATTTCAATGAGTTGGCCACCAGCACAGCAACCCCCCCAGTGACTATAACCTGAACAAATTAAAGTGCAAAAAAGATAAAAAGACCTCGTCAAACTGTCATTATCATATGCACCCCCACCTATTCAACTACATTACATTATTATTTCTAATTATTCCAACCCATTAATCTTAATCTTTTCAAACACCCTCTTATATTATTACCCTGTATTTCGTACAACCCTACTTTGTATTTGTTTTGAACGACATTCCGAGTATTCCACTAAGTAATGTAATATGTCAAAGCGGTCTTATAATCATTGATGTCGCACTAACATATACGGAGTAATCTACTTATTGAGAAAAGTGGTAAAAGCTTCTACTGTCTTGTCGGAGTTCAATTCTCATCCACCTAATGCAGTCATATATTATTTCCGTTTCAATCATTTGTAGTAATTAATGTAACACTAACACATAACCACTCGCTAGAAACATCAAATAGTAAAAGCTCATTTAATCCAATCGTTTTGTCGGATTAGTTCTCATTCGCCTAACACGATATCAAGTTAAACCGTTAAAAGATCGGCTTATCCGAGTATTTGTATTTTGCAATCATATTCTTAGAAAACACTTTCAAAAACCACCAAAACGACGTCGCATCAGCCTTAACCAGTGTACTAAGAAACCACAAAACCAACGTATACTTTTCCCACTAAAAATAAAAAAACAAAAAAATATCACTTCATATTACACACGCCCTACTTTCTCTCTCTAACTTTTTTTCTACTACACAGTTCAACATGGCTACTGCCGCGCCGCCGCCGGAAACATCGCCGTTAATTCCGGCCGACAACGTCACCGCACTTAGTCCTCCAACCACCGGACTTCCCGCCGCCGTCCCTCCCTCCGGTAACTCTACCATTGCACCGTCGTCCTCCTCCGCCGCCGTGTCTCCGCCGTCGCCGCCGTCGTCAGGCGGCATGTCGAAGGATACTGTGACTGCATTGGTGGTTGGAATTGGACTTGGAGGGTTGATTGTGTTGATTGGCGTCGGCGTTTTCGTCTTTTTCTATCGACGGAGTAAAAACAAGAGGAATTTGTTGCTTTCTCAGAATACTAACAATAAAGATCACTCTTTTCTTCCTAAATGTATGTTTTTTCGCTTAGTTTGTGATTAATTAATGGCGGCATTGATTTTGTTGCTATTTATGTTACTATAAAACGGGTTGTGACCTAGGCACATGTTTGACCCGTCGTAGGTTTGTGACGGATATACTCGTCTTAAACGAGAATTTGTGTTTTTTGTGATTTGTTACCCGTCTTAGGTTTGAGACGGATATACTCGTCTTAAATTGCTTAATGGATGCATTATGATGAATTGGTGAATTGATAATATTCTGTGATTCTGATTTAGTGATTAATTAATCAGATTAATTGCCTTTTAGGGATGTAATTAGGAAGATTGTAGTGTAGTGTATTTGTTTATGGGATTTTTGAGAGAATTAGAATGATTGTTATAAATGCAGTAGTGTTTCATGCTTGTATGTTGGATTTTTGTGGTTTGTTGGGTTATTTTTTGAACTTTTGTGGATGCATTAAAATAATTGATTAGTTGATTACTGACTTTGATTTGATTTAGTGTTTACTCAAAAAATTATGGCTTTATGTGTTTGGACTTGAATGTGAAGGAAACTAAGTGTATAAATGGGAAGAATGTTGCATTTTAATATAGGGTTTTTGTAACATTAGTCTTTGTGTTAGGCCGCGGTATAGATATTGCTACGATGTAGTGATGTAATTACAAGACGGATCAAATGAGAGATGAGATCGGAGTATATGCATATAACCGTTCTCATGTGAGTGTTGGTATTTTTTTGGAAGGTTAGTGTTTGTGGAGGGTACTGGGATGATAGAAACCAATTTGGATTTAGTGGATCGTTGGCCGATTTGATCAGGGTTCGTTGCAAGATATGGAGTACGGAGTATTATTTATGATATTGTGGTCAATTTACATTGAGGAGGGAACGTGTCTGCAACTTTTATGAAGGTGATAGAGCGTGGAATGCCTTAAGATGTAAGATGTGTTGAAGAAGATGTTGCTGAATTCTCATAAGGAAGTTTTGATCTTTTATCTGATATTGTGATTGCAAGTGTGGAGATTGGATCTGATTCGTTGGACAAAGTAATTGATGAAATGGACTTGAGATTTTAGTCTTTTAGGCAATAGGGTTTCACCGTGATTCTAGCTTGCGATCCGTACGGTTGTCCAACCTTAGTTGCGCTAATAATATAAGTCTATTTGGTCCGTGCTTCGTTTTTAAGTACACATCTCATTGCTAGTCATCTAGAAAAAGCATTTAAATATTTTGCAGAGCATGGATTTGTCTTTTACGTCATAATGCAAATGCCTCTTCAAATCTTGTGCTCTATGGGCTTGTATTTCTTTTGCCGAAATAACAGAAACCTGTTTTGAGTTTCCAGTTGTTTTTTTAGTTGTATGGAGCAGAAATTTGGTCTGCACACTTATGAGTTTGTTCTCCCTTTTAGATGATCCTTCCGCTGGACAGGCACACCAACGGCAGCCCCATCACCAACCTAATCCCGACCCTCCTCCTGGATCATTGCCAAATGGATCACAACAAGGTTCTGGCCCACCAATACCTCAATCAAGTGGCAGCGTAGGGTCGGAGCAATCACACCCATCACAATCCATTGGTGGTCTTTCATTGCCCTTCCCTAGTGGCACATTTACTTATGAAGAACTAGCACTGGCAACTGACAACTTCTCAAGTACCAATCTTCTTGGTCAAGGTGGTTTTGGATATGTACACAAAGGAGTTCTGCCTAATGGCAAAGAGATTGCAGTCAAACAGTTAAAAACTGGTAGCGTTCAGGGAGAGCGTGAGTTTCATGCTGAGGTGGATACTATCAGTCGTGTCCATCACAGACATCTTGTGTCACTCGTTGGATATTGTACTTCAGGCGAGGAGCGGTTGCTTGTCTATGAGTTCATCTCGAACAAGACTTTGGAGTATCATTTGCATGGTAAGCGATTTCTGATTTGCAACTTTTCTATCAAACTCCAACATATATTCCGTTTTCTAACTTAGATGCATTCTTCTCTACTTATGTATAGTTGATTAGGCTATATAACAAGCTGTAAAATGGAAGCAATTATACTTTACTGAACACAATTCTAGAATATTGTCATACATGAAGCCTTTTTTTTTTCTGGCTTTTTTTAAAAACTCATTTGTATTTAGGACAGCTATAATACGGACTATGATTTATTTGGACCCTGCAAGTAATGGTTGTTTTGCAGTATATTTCCTGCCATTGGTGAAATGTTTGACAATGAGGAGCAAATGTGCTGTGTAAGGCGGGTAATTTTTGTATTAATCTTTCAAGGAGATCAAACAAGAAATTTGGTTTCTGTGTCTATTAAGATGTTTTTGGGCCAACATCCTCTCATATTAAGAGTCAAAATAGTTTGTCTGAATATAACTCGAGTTTCTTTTGGGAACTGTAAATTGTTCCATTTATTGATGTAATCCGAGTCTATTTAAAATGTTCTGCATGATCACCGCTCGTTCGTCTCTAGTGAGTGTAGGTCTACGACTTGCTTTGCCTTGGTCACTGCATTTGCCAAAGTTTAATGAATAATGCACCAAAGTTCGCCGGTGTGTCTGTAGTTTTTTCAAGTCATTATAGTTTGGTACTTTGGTTCTTTAGAAACCATTACCCTGGGCAGTTCATATAGTAAACCTACTCTTCTTTCTTGTGGACTTCAATTTTGTTTTGTTTCCGTAATGTGTTTGTTCAATTGTATGTGTTTAGGTGAAGGAAGGCCCCCCATGAGCTGGCCTACAAGGCTAAAAATTGCATTAGGTGCTGCTAAGGGATTGGCATATCTGCACGAGGACTGTGAGTCATCACTTGCTATTTTTGTTTTCTTTGCCAAATCCTCCTAAAGGCTGTTGACTAATGGCTAGAAAATGAGCAGGTCAACCCAAAATTATACACCGAGATATTAAGGCTGCTAATATTCTTATTGACGACGAGTTTGAAGCAAAGGTAAACAAAGAAGTCAATCATTTAGCTAACTGATTAGTTATATGATTGATCTTTCAACAGCTTTTGGCATAATGTTTTTTTTGACCCCGTGACTCTCCGAACTGGTTCTCTTATAACTTGATTCATTCTTACTGTACTATGCAAATCTGATGTGTCATTCATTGAATCTTCTTTATCCTCCAGGTTGCTGACTTTGGGCTTGCTAAGTTCTCTTTCGACACAGATACTCATGTGTCTACCAGAGTTATGGGAACGTTTGGGTATAGCTCAAAATCTTCATGTGTAAAGTTTGCTAACTTCAGTATCTAACATTCTAACTTTTCTTGGTCATGTGCAGTTACCTGGCACCCGAGTATGCCTCAAGTGGGAAATTGACAGAGAAATCAGACGTCTTTTCTTTTGGGGTTGTGCTTTTGGAACTGATAACAGGGCGTAGGCCTGTTGACAAAGCTCGGCCTTTCATGGACGATAGCATGGTTGAATGGGTGAGGATGCCCTTTCTTAAGTCTCTTAACTGTTTCTTGACCGTATGTTTGGAGCAATCAATGTGTCTTGGAATTTGATGTTGAAGCCCCAATATTTCCTTAGAAAACACAGTTATGTACGCTTCTCGAATTAACACCTCTATGATCTAAGAGCTAGCTTCTTAATGCATAATGCCTCTTTGATGATTCAGTTGATACAAGGACTACATAACACATGGATGCCCGAGTTTTTTTTTTTTAAATGATAGGCTTCATACGGAGTAGTTAATTCTTGTACATTTGGGGGTGTTAATAAAGGTTTTGCCGCAATTTTGTTTTTTACTATTTTCGTACTCAATCTAACCCCCCGATTTCTGGTATTCTTTGTTGCTGCTGGAAGAAAGTAGTCAGAAACCTAGTCCCTGCATAACAAACTGTTTCCCGAAAGAATGCTTCATAAAAGTTTGTTTTTCTCTCTTTTTTGGGCACTTGCAGGCAAGGCCGTTACTCATGCAAGCTTTAGAAGGTGGAAGCTTCAACGAGCTTCTTGATCACAGATTAGAGGACTATGATTCCACTGAGATGGCTCAAATGGTTGCCTGTGCCGCTGTATGTGTTCGTAGCTCTGCAAGGCGGCGGCCACAATTGAGCCAGGTGAATGAATGTCTGGGCAAATAAATATATTCCCTCCATCTCATTCAATTTTTTTTTCACTTGACAAGTTTCTTAACTTGATAAATATGAAAATGTTTGATTCAATGGCAAACATGACACATTTTGTAGCATATATCTCCAGTGCTTCGTATTAACATATACGCCTACTCCCTCCATTCTAATTTTATTGTCCCCCGTTGACTAAAGTTGAGATTTAGGAAACGGTAAGGAAATACCATTAATACCCTTTGACTAATAAATTTAAACATGAAGTAAAGGGTATAATGGGGAAATCACTATTTTCACTTACTTCGGAGTATATTTTGAAAGGGGGCAATTGATTTGGGATGTATAAGTAAGGAAAAGGAGACAATAAAATGGGGATGTAGGGAGTATTTGGTCATCAGGTGAAATTGACGTTGGTTGATGATCCATGTCTAATGACGGCAATAAAACTTGAAATGAAGCAAGCTAGTATATGCTTCTACGAAGATAACAAGTCAGATTTTGAAGTCGGGTTTGTTGTCTGTTGAAACAGGTAGTACGAGCTTTGGAAGGAAACTTGTCTGCCGATGATCTTCTAAAAGAAATAGCTCCAGATAACAGAACATTCCACGGTAGCTCAGATTATGACTCGAGCCTGCAATACAAAGAAAATCTAAAGAAATTCAGGAAGTTAGCCTTAGAAAGCCAAGACCAAAGCACAGGTGAGTACAGCGTGTTCACAGGTGAGCATGATATCCTGCCATCAAGCTCGAGTACTGAAAATCAGCGCGATACTCAAGAGGTGGACACCACCATCAAGTCGTCTAACAAGACGGGTACTGCGAGTGTCGTTGAGATTCGGGTCGAGTGACCACGGACGTTATTACGTTAATCTTCTGATTTTAAGCTTCATTCTTTAAAACAAATGTGTGTGTTTCTTGGAGTAGTAGTGTTGACTATTGATACTAGTTAGAGGATTAGATGTATAAAGAAGAGTTTTTTTTTTTTTTTTTTTTGGTTATATAGGGCAAATGCTCTTGTATATGTTTGGATACATAAGTTTGGAAACTAACATAGTGAGCTCTTTATTTCTTGTGTCACTCTTTAAGTCTTTGACTCTTGGTTGTTTCAGACTTGACCTTTTTGGTTGGTTGAAGTAATTACATATTTCCCTTTTCAATTTTAACTTAATTTAACATACTCTTCGTTGATGTTAACTAGCTTAGTTGGTGCTGTGTTTGTTGGTGAAGTCATGTGTGGTAATACTGTGATTTGAAGTTAACATGACCCTAATCCTTCGGAATTTCTAGTCAGATACTCACAAATCGTTACTTGAAATTGGCTTAAAGCATAGGTTGTCACTCGAAAATAATGAGATAGATATGCTTCATAGCAGTTTTTCGATTAGTGATTCTAAACCTCCTTGTTAATCTAATCAAATCTCCGTTACCTTAAGATAGAGGTCATCACGACTTCAAGAGTAACCCGATCCAATGAAGAGTAGACCTGAACCCGGCTCGAATTGATCTAGTCCAAATCAAAAGAGGAAGTTTGTAGTACTTTATAGGATCATCCATCTCTATCTTCAAAAATATAGGTAACCTTTGGGTGTTACTAGATCTCAATCATCATCCCCAAATCACAATCAGCCCCCCCTTTTTGAAACCCTAATTTATTCAATCAATCAATCACGAAAAATGGAAGCAACAAAAGAAGACATGTCACTACTCCACAAAATCGCCCCACCGAAACTCGAAGACGCCGGCCTCGAAGACTGCGCATTACCCCTCCACTCCATCCACGAAGCCTTCCTCAAAGCAGCCTCCGCCATCGCCGGCGGCTCACGCGCCGCCGACCATGACGACGAGCCGCCACACGATGAGCTGGTGGGTTTAACCCCAGAGGTAGGTCCGCCTTCTGGCGCCTGCACTGGCGTCAAAGGCAGCGCGTGTGGCGCGACTGGGGATTTGGTTTCTGGAGAGAGGAATGAAGATGATGTTTTGAAGAAGGGTGATGATGTGGTGGTGATTGGCGGCGGCGGCGGCGAGGTTGGTGGTTGTGTTGATGAGACTAGGGATTTGGGGATTAAGGAAAGGGAAAACGGCGACGATGACGATAACGACGATGATGATAAGAACAAGAAGCCTACTTTGATTGAGGGTTTTTTCTGCAACCCTTGAACTAATCCCCAAATCCCAGATTATACGCTGTACAATGGTCTTATAAGAGTAACTATGGAGGAATGTTTGATGGATTTGTTGTTGGACTGATGAATGCAATGTGAGTTGCATCAATGGCGGAACCGGGATTTGAAGTCAGGGAAGTTAGAATTAGTAATGTAGTTATAGAATAAACGAGACAGTCCAAAAATGTCTACTTACAGTGAGACATCTCTTGCTGTGTCTGCATAATCCAGTCGCTTCGACACTGTCTGTACTCTAATGTAAATTTGTATCAGTACAATGTTATGAAGGTTGTGTTTTTGGTATAACAAGTCTTTTTTGTGACATGTTAATGCAAGTGTGGTTCGAAACATCAAAACCGTCTGAGAATTGTGAACAATGGTTGAACTGTTGTGCTGAATTAAACATGTAGTGAGGATTAAAAGGCGAGGCGGCTAGCAAGGTCATCATGGCCGCTTCTTGAATGGCAAACGTGTTCAAATCCCATGTTCTCATTATGCTTGATGCTGTAAATCATGTCCATTATACCTTCTGCACCTGAGGACGAAAAAAACAGACAGTGAACCTTAGCATTGATGCTGGAACTTAACATCTGAGTAGGAGATCTTGGATATGAAGTAGGTTTGAAATTACCAAGTAATATAGCACTTGCAAATATGATGGATGCCAAAATGAAGACAGTTAGCGATGTTCTTCTCGCTCTTGGTATCAATTTTTCCCTCACAAATTGGCCTGTGATCGAGGCGACTACTGCTATTGCGGTCATATATGCAGCTACAAACACAAGGCAACCAGTTAACTTAGGACCATTCACTTTCTTGTGGAAAGCTGCCTATGGGTTTGAATGAAGATGTGTTACCATAGGGTACAGGGAATCGGTTGAGGAGATAATATTGAATCGTGCACATAGAAGCAGAGAAGCTCATTACAAAGGTTACTGTCGCTCTCGATACCTTCAAATAAACAACCATTAGCACCCTACATTATCTCTGATACCTGAATGTTGCAGTATGTATGATCATACCTGAGGAACGATACCGATGTCTAAAAACAAGGGTCCCAAAAGAAACCCACCACCAAGGCCTAGTAGGCCACCGACAATACCTGCCAACAGAGAGACGAAGGCGCAGAATATATGCTGTCGAGCTCTCATTGACAAAGCTCCTATCCCTAGTGTAGTGTTATCTGATGCTCCTCTCCTTGACAATGTAATTGCCTGATATAATGTGGCCCCAACAGCTACCGGAATCTGAATTTTGAATCAGTGCCACGTTTTTGAATCAGCTACCAGAATCTGAATTAGGATGATAAAGTAGCAGGAATCTAAAATGAGGAGGTAGTTTGAGTACTTGCAACAAGTTGAGCCCCCAGTATGCTACTGAGCAGATGTCTGTAGAATCCTGCGTAACCAAGCATTATCTGTTAGTGACTGAACAAACATTACCCGGTGTTTGAAACCTCGAAGAAATTACAATAACTGGACTGATAGGATTCATAGGAGGAGATAATGCCTGGAAGATTTTTATGGCTAGAAATGCAAGCCATACAGTGATAAGTATACATAATTGCTTCCAGTTCACATTTCGGAATACAGAAATCATGCGGTGCTCACTCGGGCCTCTAACGAGTGGAATGTTGATATCATCCTCCCTACTTTCACGCCAATCTAGATTTATATGTCGAGCCAATTCCTGAATTATTTCAGAACAGAATTTAAGATGAGACTCGGAAAATCACATACAGTGCTGAAGATATGTTATACTCCGTAAGTTATAGTCACCTCATTTAAGGTTTCATTCTCGCGCATTTGTACACCCTTGAAGAAAGACCTCGTCGCTGTGCCTAATCAGTCAGGCAGTGCATCAGAAATGCATAATCAGAAATTCAGAGTGTAAAATTTAGTGTCGGTGTATATATGATGGGCTCGGTTACCAAAGAATGCAACAACCAGCAAGACTGTAACCATCCAATTAGCGAAAATGATGTTCAAAGTTACTCCGATGCTGATCCCAAGCAGTAGCATTGGAGTAACAATAAGGGCTAAGTCGTAATCTATGATAGAACGTTGACGTAGTATAGGGTGCCTCTGCCTCAGATTGGAGCAAACTGTCGCGATGCATAACCCCATTATCATACCTGTCGACGTATGCGTTTTACCATAAGAAAAATTGGCTTGTTTTCTTTCTAACCAACATACAATTGTGCAAGACATGAAAACATACATTTGGAGATGGCGGCCGAAGATTTAACATCAAAGCCGATGAGTAAAGTGAGCAGCAGAACAAATATTTCACCCCCAACACTTCCATATGCAGCTCCGAGAAATGCTATTATTGTACCAACTATTACCCTCCACCCGACTTCCAGCTCCTGTTATTCCTTGTCATCAAAACGTATTTAGCAGTCGATCTTAACAAAAAAGTTAGGAGATCGGAACTCAATGGATATGGAGTATGACTCACCGGCCAAACATGTGTGTGACGAGAGAGGCCTTTCAAGCTTTCGACAAATTTCGCAAACATATCCCATTGCGTGGCTTCCTCAAAGACAATAAACGGTGTTGCTATGGCTTCGGCTCCATATGCTACACAGAGTACACATGAAACAATGAGAAGAAAACTGTAAGATAATCGATCGACTTTGATCATTTTAAAGGATATAGGTTAAGTTAGAGGCATATGAAATTTAGAATGCTTTGAACATGCAGGTGGATTTAGTAGTGGAGTTCCTCATTGTTTATGGTTGACTTGTTGTATTAGAGAATCCTCTCAACCAAAAACGTGGATAAACACACGACTTGTCAACTGTACGGAAAGGGGCTTTCAGGAATCGAACTTGGGACCCTAATAAGCTAGGTCATCATACTTTGATACGGTATTAGAAGACCATCTCAACCAAACTTCGAGGTTCTCTAATACTTACTCTGTATCTTGCTAAAGAATTTCGACATCCTATTGACTCTACAACGCATTATTGTCACATGACAATGTCGCGGTGGTGATGAAGGTGGAGAAACGAATGGTTTGAGCTAATGAATTTCGACACACGCTCATACTAAGGTATGGAGAAACGTGCGTGTTCTAGATACCATATTACTATGGAGTAGAAAACTATGGAACAAAACCTTAAGGCGATGATTGCACCCAATAATTGTGTTTTATACCTTAACCATCGTTTTCGTGATATGTTGACGTAAGCTAAGTGTTGGACAAACCAGGGAATATAAGACAAAGAATTCTTGAGAATTTGAGATATATATATATGTTGATATAATGTCGTACAAACCAGTTAGTACTACACAAGTGTGGTGTGCTTCGTGTCGACCATTACACGATACTCTTAAAACACCCGTAAAGCCTCTAAATCAGCCATGTAGTGTTGTTGTTGGCGCTATAGATTCGAAATGAATGAACAATGGTTAACATATCATTAACCACGGTAGCTTGTTTTGAGCATTAGAAGCCTAGCAGACGGCTTTTAAGGTCGTCATCACCGCCTCCTCCTCCGTCTGAAAGGCAAAGATCTTCAAATCCCATGTATTCATTATGCTTGATCTTGTAGATCATGTCCACTATACCTTCTCCGCCTAAGGAGGGAAAAAAAACGAGTGAGACTAATTAGATTCACTCGCTCTGTCTCAATAACTTGTTTACCTCTGATCAAAAAACTAATCGCAAATAATTTAAAAGGTAAACAGAGACGGAAAGAGTAACGTCGAATGAAGGAAATCTAAGATTCAAGGGGATTTTGAAGTTACCAAGCAAAATAGCACTTGCAAATATGATGGATGACAAAATGAAGACGATTAGCGATGCTCTTCCCGCTTTTGCTATCCATTTTTTCACAACATGTTGCCCCATGATCGAGGCCACTATCGCTATCACCACCAAGTACGCAGCTTCATTCAAACATAACACGAATGGGGTTAGACGGCTTTACTTCCCTCTTGTACACCAACTACGGATTTGAATACTATCACGTTACTTTGACACTTCATTTTAATTAATCAGTTCATGTTGCCTATGAACGCGACCTTTTTTTCTGTTTGAAATGCGAGAATAAAGATGTTTTACCATAAGGTACTGGGAATCGGCCGAGGAGGTAATATTCAATGGCACACAAAGAAGCAGAGAAGGTCATCACAAAGGTCGCTGTTGCACTCGATACCTTCAAGTAAGTTAAACAACCATATCAACAGGATCGGAGTGCATGAAATGACGAAGCAAGCATATGCATTCTCTGAATCTCTAATATCGAAAGACGTCGTACCTGAGGAATGATGCCAACCTCTAGAAACATGGGACTCAAAAGAAAGCCGCCACCAAGACCGAGCAGACCTCCAAGAGTACCAGCCAACAGCGAAACCAAGGCACAGAAAACGAGCTGTTTGGTTGTCATCGACCAAGCTCCCGCCCCTTCTCTTATGTTATCTGTCTCTCGTCTCTTCCACGACAGTTTCATTGCTTGATATATGGTTGCCCCAACAGCCACCGGAATCTGATTTTCGACCCCAAAGTAATTAATTAATTAATGCCACATAGTTGAGGTACTTGTGAAGTAGCAGGAATCTGTACCTGTAACAGGTTCAACACCCAGTATGCTATGGAACAGGTGCTTGTGAAATCCTGTGTTACCAACAGAACATAAATAATTAGTGATCGTACTAATATATAGGACCGTCATTATTCATTCTTAAACTTCGATTATTAGTTTTCTGTATCGTGAAGAGGAGTCGAATTGGTTATACCTTGAAGATTTGTATGGCCAGAAATGCAAGCCATACTGTGACAAGTATCCAAAGTTGCTTCCAGTCGACATTTTCGACAAGAGAAACGCTGCGCTGCTCGCTTGGTCCTCCAAGTAACGGCCTGCTGATTTCGCCAATACTACTACCCGATTTTTCATGTTGTGCCAACTCCTGAAAAAGTCCAACAACAAGAAACTTGTTTTCAGCTGCTCACTTCTGTTCAGTTGAGTTCAGTCCACTTCAGTTCACTTCCGTTCAGTTAAGCCCACTTAAGTTCAAAAGAACAGTAGGATGATTAGAAAACCTCAGATAATTAATTACCTTCTTCTGTATGGATTCCTTCTTCCACATCTCGACACCTTTGAAGAATGACCTCGTCGATGTGCCTAATCACGATAATCACGTCATCAGTACGACAGTGAACAAAATGAAAGGAAGCAAATTAAATACTTTGTAAACGAAGTTATTACATACCGAGGAATGCAACAATTAGCAAGACAGTAACCATCCAATTAGCGAAAGTGACGTTCAAAGTGACACCAATGCCGATCCCAAGCATTAGCATCGGCTGAACAATAAGGGCCAAGTCGTAATCAATAATAGAGCGGTCGAGCGTTGGGTGCTTCATTTTGATGTTGTAATAGACTGTCGCCGCAGATAGCCCTGTGATCATGCCTGTTTAATTCATTCAAACACATGAATCGCCCTTCAGGTACTTGGGTAATGTTAATCATCGGGTTCCATACAGGAATGAATAACCGAATGTACATACATTTGGAGATGGCAGCAGAAGATTTAGCATCAAAGCCGATGACCAAAGTAAGCATAGGAACGAAGATTCCACCAGCTCCGACACCTCCAGCACTCCCAAATGCTGCTCCGAAAAATGCTATCAATGTGCCCACTATCGCCTTCCATCCGATTACCAGCTCCTGTTTGTGTCACATGTAACCACATCAGTATGTATTATGCTGCTGACGAGGTTCGAACCCAAGTCATGATCGTTCAAGTAGCGTTAATTATACTCACCGGCCAAACGTGTGAGTAGCGCGAGGAGCCTTTCAGGCTTTTGACAAATTTCACAAACAAATCCCATTGCGGAACCTCCTCCGAGTCAACGGAAGGCGCTTCTATGGCTTCCGCTCTGTATACGACACATATTACACATGAAACAATAATGACTACAAAACCATAAGAAAATTGAACAAGTTGTCTAAGCTTAGCCATCAATAATTAGTTGTCAAACATGAGTGTTCAGTTTGGATGCGGGGTTTCTGTTTGAGTCGGATCAGCTTTATCGAATCTAATAAAAACTAAAATAGTGCAGGTTGTACTATTTTTTAAAGTAATACTGTACAAGATCCAGTAAGAATTTGGACAAACCATTGACTTTACGATATATATTATTATAGGACAACAAGTTTTAAAACAATTATTTTCAAACATGTAGATCGATAATCATCGTGTTAGCCTTGTTACCAAGTTGTGAATATTCAATATCGTAGATTCCATGGTTTTCCCAGGATTCATTTATTTGTTATCGATCAACTTTAGAGGTCGAATATTACAATTCGTCATCTTCGATTTGACAATTTCCTTACTTATACGGAGTATAATTTAAACTCAACTTGACTAGGAACTGTTCAAGAAAACATCTTTTTTTTTTTCCGCGTTTACTAGCTTAGGCGTATAGTGAGCCATAAGGTCGGTTTTGATGACGAAGTTTTCAACATTTCTTAGAACTAACAAAGATCGATTCTATATTACGTTCATCCGTTGTCAACCATGTCAAAAAGAGTGGGGGTGATGTCTTTACTTTGCTCATACTACGCGTAACCATGAAATTCGACCTTCAATTGTTAGTACCTTTCTTCATTTTCGGCATTCAATTTTGCACGAAAATTGCCGTAAGTTTCACCCAGGGTTCTCACTATATTATGCACAAGTGCGAGAAGAACAACAACACGTTTATCATAGGCAGCACATTCGAATCAGCTCTCAGCAACACCCTCTTCTCGGTGTTGCCAGCCAGGGCCTTGAAAACCACCTTCGCAAACGTCACAAATGGCACGGGGATTGATCAAGTCAACGCCCTTTTCTACTGCAGAGGCAATTTGGATATATATACCCTGCTCTGTCACGACTGCGTTCAGGCAGCGGCTAAAAAACTCACCAAGCAATGCCAATTCAAGAAAGAAGCAGTCGTTTGGCTCGAAGAGTGTACATTACGATATGCTAATCGCAATATTTTCTCCATCGATGAGGAAAGCCCTGTGTATATATACACAAACAGGACTGGCATAATAAACGATCATTTGCTCGAACACATGACAGACGAGTTTGATGTTGCCTTGGATGACCTCGTTGATCAGGCGGCTAACTCGAGAAACCTGCAAGGATTCGCGACAGCCCAACTAAATGTGTCTTCTAACCATCTTTTAAATTTCGCTGTCCAATGTAGTCCTGATATCAGCGGCGCCCCTTGCGAGAGATGCTTAAAATCCGCGGTAAAACAAAGAGATAAATGGGCCGACACCATGATTTTCATGCCAAGTTGCTTCATTAGGGTCGATCTGTATGATTCATCATCTTCGACCACCTTTCCTAAACGTCGTTCTAAGGGTTTATCAAGTAAGAAACTAAACACCATACACATGAATTAAGATACTTCGTATATGTTTTGTACGTGCTGAAATTGGTGTCTTCGATCGACAGCAATTGTGATTGTTGTTATTGCGGTGGTGGCTGCCATTCTAGCCATTGTAGCCGTTGTTGTCGCTGTTTTGCGCTATTTCCACTACAACCCTGATTTCGAAGGTAAACCCTGACTGTCAGCATTTCCTTAAGAAATTGATGATGCATCCCTTATATATCCTTTAATGTTCAATCGTATTAATTCATCGTTTCTCTGTTTGGTAATCTGTCGACTCTGTAGCACTGAAAACTTGTGTCATCTCCATTCCCCCTGCCATTGTTGCTGTCGTGTTTTGCTACGTCCCGAATCCTGATTTGGAAGGTGAATATGTAGATATTTAGTACTCGTATAATCTTGTATTCTTGTGTTTCGTAATCTAATAGTGGCATCAGTACATTCAATACGACAGGTCTTACAAAGCTGCGGAAATTTACAAAGGCGGAACTCAAAAGGGCAACTTCTAATTTCAGCAAGGTAAATGAAATAGGCAAAGGCGGATCTGCTGATGTTTATAGAGGAACTCTCGATGACACAGACCGCACAGAGGTTGCGATTAAGAGACTCAAGAGACGGACTTATCAGCGCGAACACGATTTCCTCTCAGAGCTCAATAACAACAGCCGTGCTGAGCATAGAAATATAGTATCGGTAAAAGGCTACTGCAATCAAGGGAGGCGCAAAGTCCTCGTCTATGAATATTTACCAAACAATTGTCTACATAAGCATTTGCATGGTAAGCTACATTTTATTTACATAGTGTTAGCTGGCTGCAAATCTTTTTTGGACTAAGGCTCTGATGCTGTTGTTGTTGTCGATAAAACTGCATAATGTCGATAGGTAGAGAATTTGAGCTCTTAAATTGGGAACGCCGAATGAAAATAGCAAAGGGTACTGCCAGAGGATTGAGATATCTACACGACGAGTGTGAGTAATCTCATAGAAATGACACATAATTTAATTTCAAGCTTTGTTACATGTTTTAATTAGTCTCGGATTGTACTCGTAATTAATTATCCAAACGTATAGGTACGCTTAACATCGTTCATCGAGATATAAAGTCAGCAAATATTCTTCTCGACTCAGACTATGAACCAAAGGTATGATTGTCGTGTAGAATATAAATGTACTAGTTGGATCTCAACCATCACCTTAAGATTTTGGTTGAAATGGTTCATCTAACATGGTATCAGAGCAAGTGATTTAAACCGATAAAATGATTGATGTTGTGCTTCAGGTCGCGGACTTTGGGCTAGCCAGGGTTTTTCCAGACGGCGTTGATTATGTTACAACTGGAGTCAGAGGAACATTAAGGTCACATACAATCCTGTGTAATCTACTTACAATTCTACAATGCCTTTATTTTTTAAATTTATCGTCATTCTAAGCGTTTCACGAACAAGTACCCGTCATACATACTCTACAGTTATCTGGATCCTGAGTACGAAACGAGTAGGAAACTCAATAAAAAATCAGATGTTTATTCATTTGGAATTGTGCTTCTTGAGTTGATCACCGGACTGGAGCCTCGAACCTTGTTTGAAAGAGTGAGTCTTGCTCATCTTTCTAATAATTTTCGTGACGACTTAATTCCTTTTTGAATCATTGAAGCGTTTTGTAAGTCGATATTAGTCCAATTGCAGGGGAAGACATCATTGCTTCGTACGGGTCTAAAAGAGCCTAACTTTGGTGGTATAGTTGATGGAAGATTGACAGTAGACGAGGGGGATGTCGGAATGACTTGTATGATCGTTTGTGCGGCTATGAGCGTGCAACCTTCCGCTGAGTACAGACTTAGCATGAGCCAGGTATGTACTCGATTCATTCATGATTCGATTAACCATAAATATGGAATGCAGGGGTCGGTCTGACGAATTATTGTGTAAAACATACAGGTAGCTAAACTGTTGGAAGACGGATGTTTGATAGCGAAAGATGTAGCTCATATAATCAGGTACACGGGAGGGATCGAGCCTGAAGACCCAAATAAGCCGCTGGAGTTGATCGAGTTGAAAATATTGGCTATTCGATTACTAGACAAAGTTCCTCCAGTGGCATCTCCAGTGCACATTGTACACTTCCCAATATGATCAAATTATGTGCAATTATTGTTGCTTGACATTGTAGTCATCTTATGTTCGTCACCCGCCGGCCAGACTAAAACTTTTGTCGAGATGGTCGATGCCCTGTCAAACCTTTGATTACGGTTTCAGAATATGATGACGTCTTAAATCCATTAGACGGCTCTCAATATGGTGCACGGGTTGGCCGTTGTTGACCCTAATTTAACCAAACTGATTTTACTTTGGTGCATGTACAATAACAGCCTCAAAGTAGTTGAGCTTTATGTATACTTTCTGAGCTAACACAAGTTCTGAGTTGTATGTTTTTGAGCAAACCATTTATGTGATTTAGCTCGAAAAGTTTACATTAAAGCTAACAGTTGCATAGTACTATTATATATAGAGATATGTACAACTGGTTGTATAATTTACTCTTTGTAGGTCCAAAGCATCAAATATCGGGCTTATTGTACAAACAAAGCTTCTTCAAGAAAATTATCAAACCCAAGTCATATTATTAATCATCACACATCGTTTAGATCAGATCACTCTAAACAATAGATTGTTTCGCGTTGATTAAATAATCCTCACAAATAGTATAAAAAGTAAAGAAATGACTGAGACGTATAAAAAGTAAACAAATGACTGAGACGAAAAGAGTAATTAGAACAGAATTGTAGGCTTAAATCAACGTGCGACTTGTTTTCCACGCCTGTGCCGACTGTCACAAGGTAGCTCGTTTCGAGTATTAAGCAAAGTACGAGAGGAAGGGAGCATGAGTGAGTGCAGAAGTGCAGAGGTCTTCGAATCCCATGTACTCATTGTGGTTGATCTTGTCGATAATATCCAATATTCCTGTCCCACCTGACAAAAATAAACAAAACAGAACAAAATGAGCTAAAGTTTACTAAAACTTAAATACAAATCATAAAATTTGAAATTTGACATTACCTAGTAAAATTGCACTAACAAGGATGATGGATGACAAAATGAATACGATCAACGATGGTCGTCCAGCTCTCGCTATCCAACTTTTCACTACGTATTGTCCGACCAACGAAGCAACGATAGCTATGCTCGTGAAGTATATCGCTGCACACCCACCCGCGACATTCATAAACCCGATTCAATCAATATATAATCAATGTTTTTAATTAGTTAATAGCGCGATTTTGTTAGGTGCAGTAATAATATCACGTGTCGACACAAGATGGAACATAAAAATGGGACATAGATCTGCACTGGTAATACTATGGAGGGTAAGGGCAATAATATCGTTAAGGAAAAACACGATCGAATGGATATTTATGTAGTAATCGAAGTCATACCGTAAAGCATAGGGAAGCGATTGAGAAGATAATACTCAATCGCGCACATGGATGCAGAGAATGTCATGACGAAGGTTGCTGTTGCACTCGACACCTAACATATAACACAAGTTTCGCGATTTTTATTAATTAGTATAGACCTCGTACAATATATATAAATTTTAAGTAGTACTCCGTACTTTTTAATGTAATAAATACTACCTGAGGAATAACGCCAATTTCTAGAAACAACGGGCTCAAAAGAAAGCCGCCACCCAGACCGAGTAGGCCACCAATCATACCCGCCAGCAGCGCAACAAAGGACCGTAAAAGAAATTGTCGAACAGAGATGTGGCCTACTACATCTTCTTCATCCTCTGCATTGTGATGAATTTGTTCTCTATTCTTTCTGTTTTGTCTAAATGCCTGATATATGGTTGCTCCAAACGCCACCGGAATCTGGGTATTTATATTCGTCAACTAATTTCACAAATCTAAGTAATATGTAATAATCGTAAATCGAAAGTGAAGAGTTTTGGAAAATTATTGCATACTTGTAGGAAGTACAACACCCAATATATCGTTGAGCAAGTCGTCGTAAATTCCTGTAGTCCAAGCAAGGAAATGTAGTTCAGCATGCAAATCGAATATGATGATTTTTGTACGAAGAATGTCGGAATTGGGATAATATATATACCTTGAAGATTTGGATGGCAAGAAATGTAAGCCATACAAATATAAGCATAGACAATTGCTTCCACTTGACATTTTCGACTAGAGCGACCTGATGAAATCGATAAATGCACCAAAATGTTTTTCATCGAATCAAATATTCAGCTAATTGGTCGAGTTGTTTTGGTGAATGAAATGCGTAGTTAAAGTGTATGTATGGACTTACCCTTGGTAGTTCAACAAGACTTCCGAAAAGTGGCGTGTGCAGTGTCTGACCTGATATATTCGTCACAACCTTGAATTATTAGCTCTTACTAATCGATATGCATATGCTAAGTTGGTAACTATATCTAGGGAGATTGCGATGTGGTCGCTACCTGATTCCAGCAGTTCAGCAGCCTTTCTTTTCTTTTCGGTTTCCTTGTTCCACATCTCGACACCCTTGAATATAGACCTCGACGACGTACCTAATTAAATTCAGTCGAAAGCAGAGTTAATGCAATGCAATGCATATGCATTCCTGTGAATAAAATCAGGAAGAATATAGGAAGATGGAGATGAATTATTATTATTATTATTACTGAGGAAGACAAAGAGGAGCAAGATTGTGACCATCCAATTAGCGAAAACGACATTCAAAGTAACTCCGGTACTGATACCAAGTAGTAGCATTGGTTGGACAAGAACAGCCAAGTCGTAATCGATAAGTGGCTTGCTTATTGTTGGGTGCCTCTGCTTAAGATTGCAAACGACTGTTGCACCTGATAACCCCATGATCATACCTGTCCATCTCAACGACGCACGTTAGAATTAGACCTGGCAAACAGCTCAATCAGTTCGAGTCAATTCAGCTTTGGGTCAGGTCAGGTCAGTTTTGTCAGGTGTAGTTAGAACAGCTAAATAAATGTACATACATTTGGAGATGGCAGTAGAGGACTTAGCGTCGAAGCCGATGACCAAAGCAAGCATAGGAATGAATATTCCTCCGGCACCAATCCCTCCTGCGCTTCCTAACGCAGCGCCACAGAATCCGATCACACTTCCTACGATTATTCTCCATCCAAATTCCGTCTCCTACAGTTGTCACACCGACAGGCGACAACTAACAACATTATTACTCCAGTTGATCGATCGACATTGTGTACGTTTGGATAGCAAAATTATGTACCACATATATATATATATATATATATATATATATATATATATATATAGTCGAGCGAGGTTAACTCATTTTAGCTGGTAAAGTAACAAGAGCTGAATAATGTATCGGCCGGACTAGGAAGCATTCGTCTTGCGTGTCATTTGATGTCATGTTATTGTTTTTTGTTATAAACAAGTCGGTTTGTAACATGATAATACTCCTAGTATAAGACTGTCTTACACGATTATCTACATACTCAATAATTTCGAACACCTCAATAACTCCATTTAGTTAAAAACGTCATGTTTTTGTTGACCTCTACGTTCATTTTATCTTGCCCTTTCAATTTTAAAACCTTTTTATGGTAATGAAATTAAAATATTACTTTCGTAACGAACATATATTACTTTATACTCCGTACCCGATCTAAAAAAAAATGTAACAACATCGTCAATAAAATTAAATAAAAAAATAGCAATATTTCTTTTTAAAATTAGTTAATTAACATGAAAAAATGGTTATTACTTCAAAATTTTCGATTAAAAATTACTCGTAGTAGTTAATTAATTACGCTTTATTATTAGTGAACAAATTACACACAAATTAAAAATCCAAAAAGTCCAAGGTTTGTTGGGCTAACCAGAAAGGCATGTACATAGCTTGACGACGCTTTAAAGATCATGAAATTCATCAGCTTTGCAGCATTATTACTAGCTCCATTATCTTCGACTTCCACACCAATAGACGACCGGTCGAAAACTTCTCCCTTTCTCGAGTACTTCCGGTGGTGGTAGCTCTCATCATCATCCCCATAAACACCACATAATACCCAAGTAGCACAAACGAGAAAAACAAAACAAAGGTGAAAACTCACCTTAGACGACACTAATGATAACGAACACATGACTACGTTATTACGTTATTTTTTTATTTTTTTTTACGAGAAATAAAAAGAACGTGTTACTTTTAATTTGATCGATTATTATTAAGCATAAACCCGTGCCATGAAACCAAATCATCGTGTTTATATATATATATAGAAGACGCGACAGACGTTATAATAGGATTATAGTAATGTGTAATGCGAGCTGACTTTGATAACTTCAAAAGGGCAATGGAGGAAAGGGAGATGTCAACTTTTGGAGATGAAGAAGAAACGGATGAACAAAGACTGAAATGAGGGAGGAATTCGATACGACTTGTTAATATGCTGGGAATATTGGGTTTTATTGCATGATGAATTTATAAAACTTGAATTATTGTTGAATTAGTATGTTGGTTTTACTGCTTCAGCGACATGATATATGCTCTCAATAAGTAAGCATTGCATGCATGTCCACTGTTATATATACTCCCACGCTTCTATTTATATTCTTGTCGTCTCCTCATTAGCTACATTGATTAAGAGTAGGTCTCCTGAAAGACGATCTCTCATTAACTTTACTGAGAGACTAAGTACAAATGGAAGTAAGTGGTATCAAACTTAATAGAAGTAGGTACGATTAACATAAAAGAGTATACAAATATAAAGAGGGTACGCTTCTTATAAAAACAGATACAAAACAAAGTTGTCATTTAAGGGTACAAATAGAGTGGTACTGAAGAGTGGTCTCTCAATAAGTTATTGAGAGACCGTCTCTCTCAAGATTTTGTGATTGATTAAAGTTATAATTTTATCCGGAGTAGTCGGTAATCTGTTTAGAGCATCCACAATGAAGAGAAAATAACGTCCTTGTTTTACAACTCTGTCAAAATAAATACTACGTAATAGACACATTTAGAAGACATTCGACTATCTTTATAGATAATCACGTTGAAATAGGGCGAAAACTAGCTTCAATATACTCGAATCTAAATGTCGCTTTAATTGTTTTGCAACGACCAAGAGTTCCCAAACACTACGTAAGTGTAATTTTAACTACCGACCGACAATCATTTTAATTATGTCATATAATCCCTATTCAAATATCTCACAATTTTCGAAAAAAAATCACATCAAACGGGCGATTTTGAAGGTAATTATCCGCGTTTTTCGGCTTGATTTGGTCTAATATTAAATGTATCCTCTAAATTCGCACAGTAACTACTCCGTACATTGTAAGAAAGTCCGAGAGTAACAAAAGATGTGTACGGTTCGAAATAAACACATTTGGAAGTCATTCGACTATCTTTATATAGTCACGTTGAAATATGGCGAAAATTTCGATATATACACGAATCTAAATGTTGTAATTGTTTTTCAACAACCGACATTCATTTTATGGCAGACAGGCGCTATTCAAATATCCAGCAAAATATCTCACAATTTTCGAAAATTCATCTCAAACGGACGATTGTGAAGGTTATTATCCACGTTTTTCGACCTGATTTTGTACGAAATTAAATGTCTCCAACTTCGCACTGTAACTCCTCCATACATTGTAAAAATGTCCAAGGGCTCGTTTGGTTCACCATTGGAAGATGAAGTTACCGTGAACTTTAAATTCACGTGAACTTGTATTTCGTGGGAATTACAAAATATTGTTTGGTTGCCATGTGGGAAATGAATTCATGCGGGAAGTTCTACACACCAAGGGGGGGCTTGGTGAGTAACTTCCCCCATTGTGGAGGAAGTGACAGTTCTCGGGAAGTGGCAATTCCCGAGAAGTGGGTAACCAAACAACTCCCTGAAAATGCACTTCCTGGGAAGTTGCACTTCCCGGTAATTGCATGAGTAACCAAACGACCCCCAAGAGTGACAAACGGTGCGTACAGTTTGAAATAAACACATTTAGAAGTCATTTGACTATCTTTATAGTTACGTTGAAATAGAGAAAAACTTCAATATATACTCGAATCTAAATGTTTTAATAATTGTTTTTTAACAACCGAGAGTGGTTTTATGCCATATAGGCCCTATTCAAATATCAAGCAAAATATCTCACAATTTTCGAAAAATAATCTTTAACGGACAATTTTGAAAGTTATTATCCACGTTTTTCGGATTGATTTGGTTCGAAATTAAATGTCTCCAAAGTCGCACAGTAACTACTCCACACATTGTAGAAATGTTCGAGCGTAACAAAAGGTGCGTACTGTTAGAAATAAACACATTTGAAGTCATTCAACTATCTTTATAATCACGTTGAAATAGGGCAAAAACTTCAATATATACTCGAATCAATATGTTTACGTTTTTTTAACAATCGACTGTCATTTAGTGTCATATATGCCCTATTCAACATTATATCTCACAATTTTCCAAAAAATCACTTAAAACCGAAGATTTTGAAGGTTATTATCCATGTTTCTCGACCTGATTTGGTCCGAAATTAAATTTCTCCTCCAAACTCGCACAATAACTACTCCATACATTGTAAAAAAAGTCCGAGAGTAACAAAAGGTGCTTATGGTTCGAAATAAACACATTTGGAAGTCATTCGACTATTTTTATAGTCACATTGAAATAGAGCGAAAATCTCAATATATACTTGGATCTAAATGATTTAATTGTTTTTTCAACAACCGATAGTCATATTATGGCATACAGACCCTATTTAAATATTCAAGAAAATATCTCACAATTTCAAAAAATCATCTCAAACGGGCGATTATGGAGGTTATTATCCACGTTTGTCGGCCTAATTTTGTACGAAATTAAATGTGTCCAACTTCACACTGTAACTGCTCCATATAATGTAGAAATGTTTGAGAATGACAAAAGGTACGTACGACTCGAAATTAACACAATTAGAAGACATTCGACTATCTTTATAGTCACGTTGAAATAGACCGAAAACTTCAATATACACTCGAATCTAAATGCTTTAAGTGTTTTTTTAACAAACGATAATTACTTTTATGACATACATACCCTATTAAAATATCCAGCCAAATATCTCACAACTTTCGAAAAATCATCTCAAACGGGCGATTTTGAAAGTTATTATCCACGTTTTTCGGCCTGATTTGGTCCAAAAATAAATATCTCCAAATTCACACAGTAACTACTCCACACATTGTAGAAATGTCTGAGAGTGACAAAAGGTGTATACGGTTCAAAATAAACACATTTATAAGTCATTTGACTATTTTTATAGTCACGCTGGAATAAGTTGAAAACTTCAATATATATACTCGAATCTAAATGTTTTAAGTATTCTTTTTAACAACCAACAATCATATTATGACATACATTCCCTATTCAAATATCCTACATAATATCTCACAATTTTCCAAAAAATCAACTTAAACATGAGATTTTATTATCCACGTTTTTCGGCCTAATTTGGTATGCAATTAAATGTTTCCAACTTCGCACTGTAACTACTACATACATTGTACAAATGTTCGAGATTGTCAAAAGGTGTGTACGGTTCAAAATAAACACATTTAGAAGTCATTCGACTTTTTTGTGTCTTTACAGTCACGTTGAAATAGGGCGAAAACTTCAATATATACTCGAATCGAAATGTTTTAATTATTTTTTTAACAGGCTAGAGTTATTTTATTTCATACATGCTCTATTCAAATATCAAGCAAAATATCTCACAATTTTCGAAAAATCCTCTTAAACGGGCGATTTTGAAGGTTATTATCTACGTTTTTCGGCTTGATTTGGTCTGGAATTAAATGTCTTCAAATTCGTACAATAACTAGTTCACATTGTAGAAAAGACCGAGAGTGATCATAAAAGGTGCGTACGGTTCGAATTAAACACATTTAGAAGCCTTTTGATATCTGTGTTTATAGTCACGTTGAAATAGGGAGAAAAGTTCAATATATACTTGATTCAATATGTTTTAATTTTTTTTTAACAATCGACTGTCATTTAATTTAATGTCATACAGGCCCTATTCAAATATACAGCATAATAATTTCACAATTTTCAAAAAAATCACCTTTAACGAGAGGTTTTAAAGGTTATTATACATGTTTTTCTGCCTGATTTGATACAAAATTAAATGTCTCCAAAGTCACAATTTAACTACTCCGAACATTGTAGAAATGTCTGAGAGTGACAAAAGATGCTTACGGTTCAAAATAAACACATTTAGAAGTCATTCGACTATTTTTATAGTCACGTTGGAATAAGTTGAAAACTTCAATATATATACTCGAATCTAAATCCCTTAAGTGTTTTTTTAACAACCGACATTCATTTTATGACATACATGCTCTACTAAAATACCCAGCTAAAAATCTCACAACTTTCGAAAAATCATCTCAAATGGGCGATTGAAGGTTATTACCCACATTTTTCGGCCTAATTTGGTGTAGAACTAAATGTCTTCAAATTTGCACAGTAATTACTTCGCACATTGTAGAAAAGATCGAGTGACAAAAGGTGCGTACAGTTCAAATTAAATACATTTAGAAGTCGTTTGACTATCTTTATTTATAGTCACGTCGAAATAGGACGAAAACTTCAATATATATACTCGAATCTAATTTTTTTTAACAACCTAGAGTGATTTTATGCTATAGATGCCCTATTCAAATATCCAGCAAAATATCTCACTATTTTCGAAAAATCATATCAAACGGACGATTTTTAAGATTATTATCCACGTTTTTCGGCCTGATTTGGTCCGAAATTAAATGTCTCCAAATTTGCACCGTAACTACTCCGAATATTGTAGAAATGTCCGAGAGTGACAAAAGGTGCATATGTTATAAAATAAACACATTTAGAAGTCATTCGACTATTTTTGTAGTCACGTTGGAATAAGTCGAAAATTTCAATATATACTCGAATCTAAACGTCTTTAAGTGTTTTTTTAACAAGCGACAATCATTTTATGACATACATGTCCTATTAAAATATCCAGCCAAATATCTCACAACTTTCGAAAAATCATCTCAAACGGGAGATTTTGAAGGTTATTATACACGTTTTTTGCCCTGATTTGGTCCAGAATTAAATGTCTTCAATTTCACACAGTAACTACTCCATACATTTCAGAAATGTACGAGAGTGACAAAAGGTGCATATGGTTCAAAATAAACACATTTAGAAGTTATTCGACTACTTTTATAGTCACGTTGGAATAAGTTGAAAGCTTCAATATATACTCGAATCTAAATGTTTTAAGTGTTTTTTTAACAACCGATAATCGTTTTATGACATACATCCTATTAAAATATCAAGCCAAATATCTCACAACTTTCGAAATATCATCTCAAACGGACAATTTTGAAGGTTATTATACGCGTTTTTCAGCCTGATTTGATCCGGGATTAAATGTCTCTAAATCCGCACACTAACTACTCCGTACATCGTAAAAATGTCTGAGAGTTACAAAAGGTGCGTACGGTTCGAATTAAATACATTTAGAAGTCATTCGACTATCTTTATAATCACGTTGAAATAGGGCAGGGAAAAACTTCAATATATATATATATATATATATATATATATATATATATATATATATATATATATATATATATATATATATATATATATATATATATATATATATATATATATATACTCGAATCTTAATACTTTAATTGTTTTTTTACAACCGACCGTCATTATTTTATGACATACTAACCCTATTCAAATATTAACTAAAATATCTCACAATTTTTTAAAACAAAATCATCTCAAATGGACATGTAATAGCACTCGAATAGCCAATCGATTTAGCTCGGAAATCCCTAACTGGTCGGGATATTCGTTCGAAGAAGAGCTCTCTGGTCCACTATTAGACCTAGACACCTAGTACATGCGATCATGTGAGCTATTTGTCCCTCGTTTGCTATCAAACTTCTCTCCCCTCCAATAGTCGAACTACCTGTGTTACGAAAAAAACGAAAAAAGTAGATTATTATTATATTAAAAAAATATACGTATTTAATTGAATTGTAACAAGGGGATGAAAATTTGAACCTCAAATACATATTTTTTATTGGGAAGTAGAGTATAAATTATCGTTTCCTCTTATTTACACTTTTAATTTATAGACAAAAATTCTCATCCCACCTTTTGTTGGGACTACTTTTTACCGTCGGCGCTTTACTTCTTACCGTCGGCGTTAATTACGTGAAATGACGACTTTGTCCTTGCTATTTATTTTCAAAATAATATTACTTTTACATTTTATAGATTATCGATTTATTAAAACTCGATAACAAAACCGTCTTTTTCGATTATCGTAATAAATCAAAACCGACTCCCTATATAGTTAATTACGCAAAATGACAAGTTCTCCTTTGCAATTAATTCTCGAAATATTATTACATTTACATTTTATAGAGTATCGGTTTATTAAAACTCGATAATAAAACCGTTTTTTCGATTATTGTTACGCCTCCGATTTTAAACAGTTAATTAGATTAATTAACGACTTAATACAATTTAATAAACGTAATTTAAGTATAATGTAAATCATCCAATGTTATGAGACATGAAGCATAAGGTGGTGAAATTGGTTGCATTGATAACATTTCATACAAATGGCCCGGGTTCGAATCCTCTTGTTCGCATATTTGCCTTTTGAAAAAATAATTAAAATTTACAAAATTATGCAATTAACAAGGATCGAACCCCAGACCTATTGATTAGGAGGCAAATGAACAATCCACTACACCACCATCAACAAACTAATATTTCAAGTGGCTGAAAACTATATTAAAAGAGAAAAAAAACCCGGAAAATGGGGGGGGAGGGGGGAATTTCTTCGACTCCCCCATTTTTTCGGGTTTTTTTGTCTTTTAATATAGTTTTCAATTCTTGCTAATTGCATAATTTTGTAAATTTTAATTATTTTTTCAAAAGGCAAATGTGCGAACAAGAGGATTCGAACCCGGGCCGTTTGTATGAAATATTATCAACGTAACCAATTTCACCACCTTATACTTCATGTCTCATATCATTGGAAGATTTATATTATACTTAAATTATTTCTCAAAACTTTCAAGTATTATAGAGAAAATAATACGACCCTTAGGTGGGTCGAAAAACCCAATTGACCTGACCCATTTCCGGATTTTTTTTTATTTTAATTTGCATTGATCTGTATAATAAATCTTGATTGTCGACTTGTCGTAGATTAATTAGGATTTAATTTGCATATTACTCGTATTTGTTAATTATGTTTATTAAATTGTATTAAGTTATTAATTAATCTAATTAACTGTTTAAAATCGGAGGCGTAACAATAATTGAAAAAATGGTTTTATTATCGAGTTCTAATAAACCGATATTCTATAAAATGTAAATGTGATAATATTTCGAGAATTAATTGCAAATGAGAATTCGTCATTTTGCGTAATTAACTATATAGGAAGTCGGTTTTGGTTTATTACGATAATCGAAAAAGACGGTTTTGTTATCGAGTTTTAATAAATCGATAATCTATAAAATGTAAAAGTAATATTATTTTGAGAATAAATAGTAAGGGCAAAGTCGTCATTTCACGTAATTAACGCCGACGATAAGAAGTAAAACGCCGACGGTAAAAAGTAGTTGCGCTTTTGTTGAGCAAAATAACCTAATTTATCAACAATTGTGATCAAGCTAACGCATTTGCACATTTTTTTGTTTTAAATAATTACTCCTTATATAATTGCTTAATTGAGGTACAAACTTTAAATACTTTTAATATTTTTTGAAGTACGGAGTATAATACTTGGTATAAATCTTTGTATATCGTGCATGTATGCACAGCTCTACAATCATATCCATGTTGAATCAAAAGTCCATATCGGATCAGGCGTGGTTCAAGACACCCAATTTTCATGTTTTACGGTTTTACCTAGCTAGTTGACCGGGTTTCATGTCCATTGCACCCTCAATGCCAGGCCGACCAAATGTATTAATTTTGGCCTAAAAACTCGTCTATAGTCTCCATGTCAATGATTATCTTCAACATCGCGATTTCAGCTCTAAAACCGTCTCCCATGTCCTGTCCTGAAACGTGGTCGTTATCTGTAAGCTCACGTATAATTTTCGAATGACCACCTCTTATAGTTTTGTGGTTTTTCGTAGCTGTTGGGCACACCTTGATCGTTTAAACAAGAAAGATTCTCGATTTTTGGTGATAATATGTACAGTAGATAATTTTTCCTTAATTAAACTATAAACCTGCGTTCATGGACACGTTAGAAAAACCGACCAAACATTAGTGTCAGTAAGTTGTTGTTGGAGCCAATCCCAATTCCGAAATCCCCAATTCAACCAACTGTGCTCTATTTCATTTTGATTGAGTGTTTGCTTGCTTTGGTGATTCATCTTTTCCAAAGTCGCCCCATATAGTGATTCATCCCTCAATTGGCTTCTAATACTCCATCTTAATTGTAAGTAATCAGTTTTTTGGATTAATTTTTGCCCTAATTTTCAACCCTAATTTTTTTTTTTTCATTCGATATTGTTCGATTTTCACATTAAATTTTGTATTGGAGTGTCAACATTCATAAAGTTTTCACCTTTCTTATGAATTTATGCAAAAAAAAAATTAGTATCGTGTGCATTCTGGGCTTCTCTCTAATTTTAGGAAGCATTATTCCCAATTCAATTGCAAGCAAACCCTAGGTTTACTGGATGTTAGTGCTCCCTCCATCGCAATTTTATCGTCCCCCTTTTCCTCGTAATTTCCCCAAATTAATTATGCCCTTTCTGTTTCAAGTAAAAAAAAAACAAAAGGATTTTCAGTATCATCAATTTTGCTAAAAATCAAAAGAAAGGCATACGCTTGATGATAGAAATCAGGGAAGAACAAAATAAAGGCGTAAGCTTGAAAGTAGAAGGATCTATTGGTGAAAGAGAATTCGATTGCGCAGCTTGAGTCATCGTTTATCGTGTTCGTCCAAAGTGATGTCGCAGAAGGAAATCAGGATTTAAATAAAGACTATTTGAAATCGGAAAAAGATACTTGTAATGTCGGATGGGAGTTTGACGAAGAAGAAGAAGAAGAGGCCGTTCGCAAATTCTTATGCGAACACTTCTGTTTGTTGTGCAAACCATATGCCAGTTTGCAGTTGAACAGTTCCCGTTTTTTCCCCTTTCGTACAGATATTGATTCTTGCATGTTCTTCCAGCTTTGACGAAGTTGTTTCAGATCACCGGGTTTTACGTCACTCATCCACCAGGACTGAAGCTATATCATCAGTATGAGTAAGGAAGTATTTGCTGGAGATAATAGGCCTGAAGATGTTCGCTGGCTTCGTTCTCTATCTGAGCCGGAGATTGTAAGTGAAGCAAAATTCCGTTTTTAATTAAATGTCGATTTGCTTGAATTACAATCTTATCCCCATCTATCCCCTTTAAGTCTTCTCTCTAGTCACACATAAGTATATAAGATGATTGAGAATACCGTCTGGCTCACTTGTCATGTCTTTCACTCGAATTGTTGTATCAGACAGTTTTGAATAAATTAATGAGCTTGGTGATATAATAAATAAATTAGATAGGGTTTAATGGAACTGTCAAAATTTTAATACTACTATATGTCTTTGTAGTTTTTTGTTCTCATAAAGCTCTTTAATAATCGTAACTAGATACTATGTTGATACTTGCATGCTGCCCCACGTAACAGGACCTCTTAATTGGCTTGAAGGATATTGCAGTTCAACGGGCAAAAGCTGTTGGGCGTGAAAGTCTAGCAGATAAATTTGATCTGAAAATGCTTCGAGCCCTCAGTACAATTCTGATCTATATTTCTGTCAATTGCATAGTCAGCTTTAGAGGGTCAATTTGTTTGGTTTGAGAGCTGTCTTGGTTTATGTATTCGAATTATGTAAAGGGAGGTTTTGGGATCATTATAACTGTCTGCGATTTATTCACAAATGTACCAATGTTTCTGAATAAGAACATCGAAGCGTTTGTGTTTTAGCTTAAAATACGCAGTACGTGATGGAGCATACAATTATTAGGATCACTACGGTAATCTTTTTTCTTCCTTATCTGTGTTCTTGTGTTCTTTCGTTGTTCCTCAGGTTATATTTTAATGCAACATGTCAAAGGCCAAATTAATGACTTGCAATCGACAGAAGCAGAGAAATTGAAGGAAATGTTAGAAGGATGCAGTTTATTAAAATTCGATCTTGAGGAGAACAGTCAGAATTCGAGAAATGAAAATCTATCAGCAGTTGTGGATATGGTTAAGAGGAGGCGAACCGGGATCAAGTAAGTCTCTTTTGTCTCTATTTTGAGGGCTATGAATTAAATAAATGCAGATCGGCATCTCTTTCTGCATTGGGTCTCTTAGTTTGCGGATTAGTGGTTACTGGTCGGGTCATTTTAAGGCCGTGGGTAGTGGTTAGTAATGTCTTTGTTTCATTTCCTGTGAATTCTGATCACGTTACATCCGGGTTGTTCTTTCTTGGTTTGGGTTTTTCAATGTCATCGCAGCTGTGCAAATTCTTGAATAGTACTACAATTATCCTCTTAAAATGGTAATGGATAATTTTCTTCCAAAAAGCAGATTATGGTTTGACACAAAAACTCATAACAGACGGTCTTTTTGTACCGTAATTAGTGTTACTAGTATGTAATTAGTGTGAGACGGTCTCTTAGGAGGCTTATTGGTTGTTTGAGCAGTTTTACCAGCCATTCTGATTTTGGTCTATATATCTCTCTCCTGCAGATCAAGTCCGGCAACTCCTGTTTCGAAGAGGAAGAGAACTAACAAGCGAAACATCGAGAGCCCAAAGATGACTAACATGGAGCAGACACCTACGCCCTCCCATCCAATCCATGCTTTACATAGATCCCCTTTTTGTGAGGAGAAAGTGGACCCTACGTAAAGCTTGGATTGTGACCTTCGTATTTGTGGTCTTCCAGTCGATTTGCTTGCATAATGACTTGTTTATGTCCAAATATCCCCTGTAAACATGATACAATCCTCCATGTTCGGTTCACGAATGAACATGGTGACTTTTGTATGATGTCTTGGAAGGAACATGTGCAAAGATCGAATTTTCCGAAGAACTTGTAAAATGATGGTTTCTTCGAGTACCAAGGTAATTTATTGGTGTCCCATTGCGGAAATATATAAATACATTATTTCTTTATAAATAATGAAGAAAAAACAATTCATTGAAACGGAGGAAGTATCCATGGAGTTTTGTTTCAGATCTTAAATTTGCGGAGAGAGTTGCCAATGACAGTAACCCCGGAGGTTGAATTTTTGTTACTCATGATATCTTTGACAGTAACAGGGCGATACAAAGCCGGATTCTCCTCAGACAAAAGCTCCTTAATAGGCTCATACATCCTCGCCGTATTGTCAGGATGATGATGGGTCCGAAAAATACAAGCCATTGATATCCTCGGACCGTCCTTACTAGCCAGCACCCTGTGCAATGCAGCCACAAACCGGTCGTTGGTGATTAACTGCATGAGGTTGCCCATGTTGACAACAAGGGCGCCGTGAACTGGGACCACATCGATCCAGCGGCCCTGGTAAAGAAGCTGTAAACCCGGAATGTGGTTAGTGGCTAAGAGAGTTATGAAGCCGCTGTCAACGTGAGGGACGGATCCAATGGCCGAGTCTGGGTCAGGGCAAGCCGGGTAGTAATTGCAGGGCGAAAATGTACCGTCCAGGCATCCGAGGTTTTTCAGATGGTTGCGGTCTAGTCCTAGTGCTTCGGATAATATCTCGTATATTGTCTCCCCTACTTTCATCACCTCGTTCGTGTAGTGAATCAAAATGTCCCTGCGTTTATAGTATTCAATATTCTAGATGTCTCACTCATTTGTTTATCTTTAATTAAAATACTCATCGCAAATTAAGAAAAAAAATAATATTAAAAAGAATATTAGTTTTTTTTTATATATATAATTTTTTGATAATGCAAAATGAAAGATATTGACGGTGCAAACCCGCCTTGACAAATAGAGGAAGTACTATGACTTTGTTAATTTCTCATATTGTGCTCTAAGCCGATAATTAAAGTAGTGACAATTGTATTTACTATTTTTTTTTTTTTTTAAAAAAAGCTAGGATTAAAGTTGCTCTTCTAAGCTCGGTTTTTTTTTCCAGTCCAGATCAGTCATATAAGGTCTATTTTATCTCAGTTGCTTTAATCTATTTCGGTTTAGTTCAAATCTATTTCAATTATCCAAAAGAACGTGATCTAAGTAGCTAGATATTTGGTGTCATTACTTTGCTAATAATGATGACTTTGGAGATGTTCAAAGTTATGAAATCTCCTTGTATTAATCCCATTATAATTGTATATAGTGTTAGATGTTGAAAGTACAAAATCGTCGTGGCGTGGCTATGCTTGTATACCTGCAGACCGGAGACATTTGATCGGGGTCAGGTGGAGACAATCCTCGAATGAAAGTAAGGGTATCCCTCCAAGCAACGGGTCCTTTGGACTGAAGCAGGCTGAAATTGCTGTTATACAAGAAATGCTTAGTATCATAATCCCGCGAGTAATACACTTTCTTCGCTTCAACATCCATTTCATGAAACCCACGTATTCCATCCAGAACTCGATCCACAACCTCAACCGGAATCCCATGGTTCACTATCTGAAAAAACCCGGATTTTTCGCAAGCATTTTTCACTTGCTCGATCACCTCCCTACGTCGACCTCCATTATCAACACCATTGATATTTTGGAGGTCGATCACAGGCACCTCGTCAACTACACTGGCGTCTAAGGCGGTGTCAGCACTCGAGTTTGAGTGTTGGTGAATGAACATGGCGGGTATCTTTGTTATTCCGGCATCCACCAGTCCTTTTACACCGGCTTTCGACTCTTCGAAAGCCTTGATCTCACCCTCTCTATCATACACATGATTGTACAACAACACTTTTTCTTCCGACATTATTATTTTGTTGTAAATAAAGGACGAGAGTACAGATGATTGTGTTGGTTACAAAACCAAGGTACGTGAGGCATAGGGACTATATATAGGCATATAGCCGTGTAGAGTTAGAAAAGCGTTTCGTTACTCATGCATATACGATGCATGTGATTAGTGAAAGCAACATTGGTACGATGTTACACAAAATGCACAGTGTCGGTGCCAGAAATTGGATAAAGGGGTAAGCCCCGAAAGACACAAATTCTGAAATGAGACAGTCTCACAATAAAGTTAGTGATTCTAATTTTTGGAGGGACGCGTGATATGTCCTAGGGAACAGAAGAGAGTTGAGAGCAACGGAAGGTGAAAAACTTGCGTCAACATAAAGTAGGAAATTCGTGCAAAATGAATGTGCACTTACTATTTGAGGTCGAAACTGAACTGGCGATATCCTGAGCAATCCGCAGAGACGTGATATGAAAACAGGAAGAAAACAAGAATTTACCCGGTAGGACCTTCCGGACGGCTCAAATCGTAGGGTATATTACACGATTTTCGTAGATCTGGGACACCAGAACAAAATTTGTTGAAAATTGACTGGTGTGTTCCTTATGTCATATAACGCGTCCTCCCAAACATTTACGACCAACAAAAGAGAACTGGGAGCAACGGGAAGTAAAAAACTCACATCAGCAAAAGTAGTTTTCGTCGAAAACTGTTCATCGAAAAACACGATATTAAATGAAATGTCCTGGTGTATTAGAACTAGAAGTATCATTTGGCCTCCAATACAGAATTTTAAAGGTCATAAGATTGTTTTTTGAGACGTGTCGAAATCAGTCGAAACATATTCTATACATAATTTTATATCGTGTCAGAGGGTTGTAAGGTTATTATTCAAGCAATCTCTTCCCATAGACAAGTTAATGGCGTGGAGTTTGTTCAGAGTTAATATGGACCCATTTTATTCCGGGACCCAAATGACCGAAAAAACGTGGATAATAACTTTCAAAATCGACAGTTTTTGGCTATTATCGCTAGCGGTAAAAGTTGGTCCAAATCGTGAATTTTTTTCGACGAAAATTTGTCGATGGGAAGAGATTGCTTAATAATAACTATTAGAAACCTCTGACACAATATAAAATTGAATATAGAACTTGTTTCGAATTATTCCGACACGTTTGAAAAACAAACTTATGGCCTTTAAAAGTATCAATTGAAGACCAGATGATCCTCATAATGCACTGGGACATTTTATTTGGTGGGGAGTTTGTTCAGCGCAAATATGGATCCATTTTATTACGGGACCAAAAAGACCGGAAAAACGTGGATAATAACCTTAAAAATTGTTCGTTTTTGGCAATTTTTGATACCGGTAAAAGTTGAACCAAATCGCGATTTTTTTTCGACGAAAACTTATCGATGGAAGAAGATTGCCTAATAATAACTATTAGAACCCTTTGACACAATATAAAAGGAAGTATATAGTTTGTTTTGACATATTTCGACACGTTTTAGAAACCATCTTACGGCCTTTAAAACTCGCTATTGAAGACCAATTGATCCTCTTAAGATATTATTTGATGTGGAGTTTGTTCAGCGTGAATATGGACCCATTTTATTCCGGGACCAAAAAGGCCGAAAAAACGTGGATAATAACCTTCAAAATCGGCAGTATTTTGCTGTTTTCGCTAGCGGTAAAAGTTGGTCCAAATCGCGAATTTTTTTCGACGAAAACTTGTCTATGCGAAGAGATTGCTTAATAATAACTATTAGAAACCTCTGACGCAATATAAAATGGAGTATAGAGCTTGTTTAAGCTTATTCCGACACGTTTGAAAAACAAATTTATGGCCTTTAAAAGTCTCAATTGAAAACCAGATGATCCTCATAATGCACCGAGATATTTTATTTGGTGTGGAGTTTGTTCAGCGCGAATATGGACCCATTTTATTCCGGGAAAAAGGTCGAAAAAACGTGGATAACCTTCAAAATCGGTCATTTTGGCATTTTTTTGATGCCGGTAGAAGTTGAACAAAAACGCGGATTTTTTTCGACGAAAACTTGTCGATGGAAAGAGAATGCCTAAAAATAACTATTAGAACCCTCTGACACAATATAAAATGGAGTATATAACTTGTTTCGACTTATTTCGACACGTTTTAGAAACAATCTTATGGCCTTTAAAAGTCGCTATTGAAGACCAGTTGATCCTCTTAATGCACCGGGACATGTTATTTGGTGTATGTGGAGTTTGTTCAGCGTGAATATGAACCCATTTTTTTCCGGGATCCAAAAGGCCAAAAAAACGTAGATAGTAATCTTCAAAATCGGTCGTTTTTGACAATTTTTGATTGCGGTAAAAGTTGAACCAAAACGCAAATTTTTTTCGAAGAAAATATCGATGGAAAGTGATTGCCTAATAATAACTATTAGAACTTTCTTGACATAATATAAAATGCAGTATAGAACTTGTTCCGACACGTCTCAAAAACAATCTTATGAGCTTTAAAAGTCCCAGTTGAAGACCAGATGATCCTCATAATGCGCCGGGACATGTTAATTGGTGTGGAGTTTGTTCAGGGTGAATATGGACTCATTTTATTCCGGGACCCAAAAGGCCGAAAAAACGTGGATAATAACCTTCAGGGGGGGGGTCGAAGGGAATAATCGGACATTAGTTAGCTGGGAGAAGATTTGTTACCCGAAAATGGAAGGGGGCTTGGGAATTCGAGAGCTTAGTATATGGAATCAGGCGGCAGTGGGTAAACTAGCCTCTTGGGTATTTGATCAACCGGATCGTCTATGGGTTCGGTGGGTTAATAGCATATACCTGAGGGGCCGGGATTGGAGGGAGTATCAACCTAACACGGATGTTAGCTGGGCCTGGCGGAAGATTTGTCATGCTAAGGACAGAATTAAGCATATGTACGGCTAGGATTGTGGCAAGGCTCGTGTACCTATTACACGGTTTCTGGGGGCTACGAGGAGCTTCGGTCTCATAAGCCGAAGGTGCCTTGGGCTCGGCTCGTTTGGAGTGGTTGGAGCGTTCCTAAACACAGCTTTATTTCTTGGCTTGTTTTTAGGAAGGCTCTGAACACTAGGATTAATTTGGTCAGATTTGGTGTAGCTGATTCAGACCGGTGCTACTTGTGTGAGGACCAGGAAGAGAGCTTGGGCCACTTATTCTTTGGATGCAGGTGGAGTTCCAAGATTGTTGAAGAACTAAGCGGTTGGGTGAGGAAGACGATACCGACGAGGGATACACTAAAGTGGGCGTGCAAGATGCGAGGCTCGAAGTTGCAGTGTAACATTCTCCGTGCTATGGTCAACGCCTTGATTTACCATGTCTGGAGACAACGAAATTTGTGTAGAATTGATGGGTCGATTCAGCGACCTCAATATGTTGTCAAACAGATTAAAGTGGACGTCAGAGATAGAATTATGGATAAGATAAAATACCCGATTTGGGCTAGAGACTCTAGATGGATACATAATTTGATGTAGTCGTTTAGTTTGTACATTGATCCATTTTTAATACATACTTACCTTTCACCAAAAAAAAAACCTTCAAAATCGGCAGTTTTTGGCTATTATCACTAGCGGTAAAAGTTTGTCCAAATCGCAAATTTTTGTCGACGAAAACTTTTCGTTGGGAAGAGATTGCTTAATAATAACTATTAGAAACCTCTGACACAATATAAAATAGACTATAGAACTTGTTTCGACTTATTCCGACACGTTTGAAAAACAAACTTATGGACTTTAAAAGTATCAATTGAAGACCAGATGATCCTCATAATGCACCGGGACATTTTATTTGGCGTAGAGTTTGTTCAGCACGAATATGGACCTATTTTATTCCGGGACCAAAAAGGTCGAAAAAACGTGAATAATAACCTTCAAAATTAAAGATTCTAGCCTTTGTTATCTTTGTGAATTACAGGATGAGACCGTGGATCATCTGTTTTTTGAATGTCGATGGAGCTCGAAAGTACTTGATCTGCTGAATAAGTGGGTGAGAAGAAGAATGCCGAGTAGAGGAGATTTGCAGTGGGTGACAAAGATGAGGGGCTCGAAACTACAATGCAATATTCTCCGTGCTTTGATCAATGCGACGATTTATCACATCTGGAGACAGAGAAACCAATGCAGGATAGAAGGTGCAGTACAGCAGCCGCAGAGTACTATGAAGCTAATCAAAATGGATGTTATGAATAGAATCATGTGTAAAATTAGATATCCCATTTGTGCTAAAGATGCTAGATGACTACATAATCTGATGTAGGCATCAACATTGTAAATTTCTCACACGAGTTATATACGGAGTATATATTTACCTTTTACCAAAAAAAAAACCTTCAAAATCGGTTGTTTTGGCAAAAAAAATTATGTCGGTAAAAGTTGAACCAAAACGCGGATTTTTTCGACGAAAACTTGTCGATGGAAAGAGATTGCCTTATAATAACTATTAGCACCCCTGACACAATATAAAATGGAGTATATAGCTTGTTTCGACTTATTTCGATACGTTTCAGAAACAATCTTATGGCCTTTAAAAGTCGCCATTGAAGACCTGTTGATCTTCTTAATGCACTACTGGGACATGTTATTTGGTGTGGAGTTTGTTCAGCGTGAATATGGACCCATTTTATTCCGGGATTAAAAAGGTCGAAAAACGTGGATAATAACCTTCAAGATAAAAAAAAAAGCTCTCTTCCCTCCCAGGCGATCAGGCGATCTTGCAGGTTTGACTGGCTAGGGTTTTTCCGGCGTGGGCAGCCATTGACGGCGACAGGGCTGTCCGCATTTCACTGTCTCGATGAAGAAAAAAGCACGCTCGATTCCCGCTGGCCCTAAGCCTTTGACTAGGGCTGCGAAGGACGCATTTTTGCGAAGAATTGATTCGAATACGGAGAAGACGACTGCGAATGAAACTGAGGATAATGCCTCGGATAATGGACGAGTGAATGACATACCAGGCCTCAATCTTGGTTCCGAGTCTGAGCAGGAGGAGGATTCAGAGGAGGCATCAGAGTATGTCCCAGAAACGTACTCTCTCCCTCTGTCTAAATCCGACGACAATTTAGGGTGGAAACAGAGGGACGGGAAAAAAGTGATCGATGTTGAGGAAGAAGAAGAATTACTTAAGTTCACTGAGGATGATGTCGAAGAAGAGGTTGATTATTGGAGCAACGCAGTCTATTGCTTCATCATGGGTGCAAACCCACCATGGGAGGTAATTGAAGGATACATTAAGAGAATCTGGAAAGAACACGGAATTGACAAAATTTCGTTCCTACCGAATGGAATTTTTCTAGTTCGGTTCAAGGAAAGAGAGGCTAAGGTAAAAGTTCTGAATCATGGCTTATTTATGTTTGATAATAAGCCTCTAATTGTGAAAGAATGGACACCCGAGGCTAAGCTAGATAAGGAAGATGTTCAGGAAGTGCCTATTTGGGTACAATTCCATGATCTCCCTTTAAAATTTTGGGGTCGATGTTTGCCTAGGATAGCGTCGCTTGTTGGTCCGTATGTTAAATCTGACTTGGCTACGGAAGAACGTTCAAGGCTAGGTTATGCTAGGACAATGATTGTGGCTAGAGTGGGACAGAAGTTCAAGAATATGATCAATTCCTAGACGAGCATGGGAATGAAGTGAATGTTCTAGTCAAATATGAGTGGAAACCCATATGGTGTACTAAATGTAAAAATTATGGGCATGATAGTAAGGAATGCAAACGTGAGGAATTGAAGAAAGCTAGAGAGGATGCGTTACAAAAGAAAAAAAAATGAAGGGGTACTGGTAGCCAAAAGACAGCAGTTGAATCAGCCTGCTAAGACGGGACTGGCTGTCGGGGGTACGGTGAAGACTGCGCAGCCTGCCAAGGCTATTCGGACTGTACAGGCAGGAGGTGGTATGAAAGGAGCTTCGACGTCGGTTGTGAAGAACGTCCGGGTGAGACCGGAGATTACTTTCACCGATGTAGTGAAGGGGTCGCCAACGAAAGGTGGTGGGGTTGAAAAGGAGGGGGTCGGCATGGAATTGGTTATACATGGAGGTACATAATATCGGATGGTGGAATGTCCGAGGTATGTAATATAAATAAGCAGCGAGCAATAAGAGATTTCGTTAGAAAGCAACAGGTAGACATTTTTGGTTTATTAGAGACTAAAATAAAGAATAAGGCGTATGCAAAAATTCATCAAAATATTTTTAATGAATGGAGCATTACAACTAATAATCACTGTCATGAAGGAGGTCGTGTTTGGCTTTTATGGAAACATGAAAGGGTGAACTTGATGATTTTGGAGTATACGAGTCAAAGCATTCATGTTGAAGTGACAGCTGATTCGGGGAAGAAGTATCTGCTTACACTTGTGTATGCATTCAATTCGGCCTCGGAAAGGATAGACCTTTGGAGAAAGCTTGAAACTTATGCTCTGTGTGGTCCTTGGATAATTATGGGGGATTTCAATTGTGTAATTGATGCCCGAGAAAGATTGGGTGGTGGATCGTCGGATGAGGCGATGAGCCAATTTCGAGACTGTCTAGCTAAATGTGAAGTGAATGATTGCAAGGCAAGTGGGTCTTGGTTCACTTGGAATAATAAACATAAAGTGGCGGATACAAGAGTGTTTAGTCGCATTGATCGTTGCTTGGTGAATGACGAGATGACGGCCCTATTCCCGAATGGCTCCGCTAATTTTATGCCAGAAGGTAATTTCGATCATTGTCCTTGTATAGTGCAATTAGCCTATCCTCCTACAAGGAAAAATAGGAGCTTTAAATACATGAATATGTGGAGTAAAGCTACCGACTTTAAGAGGTGTGTTTCGGATGTTTGGAATGAGACGATCGATGGGACAAGAATGTTTCGTGTGGTCAGTAAGTTGCGAATGCTCAAGAGACCGTTAAAGAACTTTAATGCTACCTGCTTTTCAGACATTGAAAATAGGTGCAATCAGGCTGAAATCAGGCTCGATGAGGCTCAGGTTAGGCTGCGTTTCAGCAGGTCTGCTGATGCTCTGAACGCTGAAGCCGTGCTGAACGAGGAAGTTCGAAGACTGCAGGTGTGGACATGACATAGGTCCACCCCGACGCGGCCACGCGCGGGTTTGGGGAGGCGAATGAATCTCCATGAGATAGTCAAATGGAAATTTAAATCGAAGTCGGAGTCGCCACCGAATTTTATGGTTATTCGGAACCGTTCGAGCCCACTCTATGTCGTAGTGGGCCGTGTAAAATACGGCCCATTTCCGATGTGAGAGTTTATTGGGCTCGTCCCTTTGCATATCGATATAGATGCCGACTAGAGCGGTTAATCGTATATTGAATGACTCTCGTTGCCAATGGTTTCGGACATCCGGAAACCACGGTTCTGAGTAAGGGGTGAGGGTACGTGTTGGGAAGTTCACTAAGAACACCCAACCCCGCCCGCACATTAGCGGCCTCTACTAGGATATCGAATGGCGTTTTAATACGCGTGTTAGTAATACGATGAATGATATGCAAACATTGTTTTCCTAAACATGCGAGGAATTGAATTGGTTGCTAAGTCGGTTTAATGCATGAAAAATTAACGTCAAAGTTGAATTTAGCATGTGAGGTTCGTTTTAGTATAATAAAACAAAAGATGAAAAAGATGTGAATTTGCTACAAAATAAACAAACGAGTTAGTATCGATTTGTAAATAATAATATAGCAAATAAAATAAATATACGAGATCGAGAAAATAAATATTAATCGAAATCTGAAAAATATCGTTAAGAACGCTGTTTTGTATAAAAAACGAAGTTCGAAAAATAATAAAAAAACGAGAAAGGCGCGTCGTGGCAGCCGGGCCGCGCGGCTCGCCCGGGATGCCGGCGAGTCGCGTGTCGGGCTGATTTCGAAAGTGGTTTTTTGAAGACTCGATGCTTTTATTAAATCGCGTACAAATATCGCATAATTTGTACTCGATCTAATACTTTCGATATTCGTTATATTCGATAATTGACTACGAAATCAATATCAAATATTTGGAATAGTTTTAGAAAAGATATAAATTTTGAAATCATTTTGTAAAAAAAGTTTGAATAAAAAAGATGTAACGATTTTTAATATCGTCGAAATTTTAATATAATTCTTTTCGATACAATATTCGATTATAGAAAATCGATATCATATTTTTAAGAACGTTGTTGTATGAAAATAGTTTTTAATATTATCGATATTAGAAAATAAAATAAATGACGACCGACCCATAAAAAATAAGACGGACGAGGAGGAAGAGAGAAGAAGAAGAGAAATCGGATTTTGTTACACCCTCAACCTACATGCTTCTGTTTACTCGGATCGGGGCTCGTCGGGACGTGGCTTAGGCACAAGAGCGTCGAGTGGATGTCGGTGAGTTATGGTGGCTCGGTTTGGGCGTGACGTGTGAAGGGTGTCGGGTATCGGGCCGGTTTCCTTCGGGTTTGTAATATTGGTTTCTCGATGCTAAATTTTATGTGTGTGTGTATGGGAATAATTGATGTTGTAGATGATTGATGATTGATAATGAATGTAGATTGTAGATGCTAATTGATTGTTGATGATGAATGAATAATAATGGATGTGTATGAATATTCGTTGTTGATGAATATTTGATCGATAATGAATGTATGATTTCTGAATGTTAATTGATGTGTAAAAGTGTGTGTGCAAGGGGCTATTTATAGGGAATTCCCGACCTTGGCTAGGAGAGTTTGAACTACCGCTAGAGATAGGAAATATAGGAAGTTGTAAGGCATGAGAATTCCGCTTTCTTGTCAAGGAAGAAAGGGAACACGGCTGGAATATGCTGTTCGGCCGAGTGTTTGCACTCGGTCGGGTGTCTGAATCGGTTTTCGGATAGGATTCCTACTTGAGATCGAATTCCATCCTTAAACGGATTTGTTTAATATTTTGTGAAGCTGATTTTTCGTAGGATTAGAGTTCGAATCAGCCGTGTGAGGTGTCACGGCTGACTCACGTGCCTCGGAAATAACTTTGACGGGTTTTGACTCGGTCGTAAAAAGACGGTTTTACCTCTGGTGTCGGAATCGACCCAAATTAGTCTTATTTGACTCGAAACGACCCACTGGGCCTGATTTTGAGGTTAGTTTTGTGAGATATGTACTCCATAATGAGCCCAAGCCAAATGCCGATGATTCTGAGCCCGTTTCTGAGTATTTAAAGCACGTTTGCGTCCGATCATCATCGGGTGTTTGTCGGAAACTGCTATAGACACCTGGCGGTCAAAATGTGGGTGTCTACAGAGCCCCCACTCTGACTGAGGCTTGGACAAGGCGAAAGTCAGAGTAGCTACCAGGCCAATCAAAGATTAAGACCTGGCAGACTTCCGGTCGGGTCGTTTAAGGTCCGTTAGACCTGCGTGGAGGGCCCGCCGGCCGGAGACTAGAAATGTACCTGAGTTGATGATGATAACTCCGTGGGGAATTGGACTTGTCGTATAAGTCTATGTCGCTGGGGAGTTATGTGAATTGCGCGGTCTTGAATTGTACCTGTATAAGTTACATAAAATTTTGCATGCAACATGTAGGTGAAACAAATATGACTCGCGCTGGGGAATAAAAATGATTTTTGCTTAGTTTTGAAATCGAGATCCTGAAAGCAGCTCACGTGCTAGGAAATAGGTTTTCAAAACTGAAATGGGTAGAAAAGAAATTTGCAATTTAAATAGACCGAAATTTGACCTTGTCGAAAAGGGTTTTCTCAAATGGCTAAGTTTTGCAGATTTTAAAATGAGAATTTGAAGAGAGAGACCTATCGACAGACTCGACGCTGGGCGTGACCGGACGAGTTGACAGACACGACTGGACTCTCGAGGGGTTGGACCGTGACTCGGTAGGGGGGTGGGCCACCTAACAAGACTCTTAAGTTGCGCTATTCCGTAGCCTAGACGAGTGGCAACATGGTCGAATCCTCGGAATGGGAAGGATGTGCTATGGGGGGATTGCAATAGTCTGTAATGAGACTGTTTTGGCATGACAGGACTTTTGGCAGTAGCAATGCCGTAGTCCAGTGCTCTTCTGGGTTTTTGATTTTTGGGTATATTTCAAAAGTGGGTATTGCCTCGAGTCCTGAAAGATTCTTGTCTTCGACTGAACCGAGTACTAGGACACACTACAGAAAGGAGGCTAGATTTCTTTTTGAATTTATCTGGATTTTGTGAGTAGATGTGGGTTTTCTGCCTAAGAGAAGCCCCCAGGACGACAAAGCTAGCTGCTGAGAACATGACGGTGTCGTGATCGGAATGATGGCGCTTTTTGAATGTGTGTCAATGTTGGTGGTTGTGCCTTTGTTGAAAGGCTGCCTACGTATTCACGTGTAGTGAAATCAAACCATGCCGTAGTTCAGTGTTGAAAGATATATTATGCTGCCTAGTCTAATAGGACTTTGTGTGTAACTAGCCATAGCAATGGTGTAGGCTAGGTGCATTCCCAATGATGTCTTGATCAAAGGGCTAGAATGGTTAGGATATTGATCCTGTGACCGTGAGCGTTTTCCGGGGTAGCCCCCAGAGGTGGTGTGAACTATTTAGGCATGTTCTATGCTGACTACAAGTTGAATTCCCGTGTTTGGGGTTGGTAACTGGTTTGAATGAGAAGAATTGGGATGGGATTTTAACGAGTTCTGCTCTCGGGGATTTTAACGAGTTTTGCTCTCGGGGATTTTAACGAGTTTTGCTCTCGGGGATTTGACGAGTTTTGCTCTCGGGATTGTGTATGATTAGGTAAGGGATTTGACGAGTTTTGCTCTCGGGTCTTTGACGAGTTTTGATCTCGGGTTTGCATATGGTGATTGTGAATTTTGTTATGTAAAGGGGAAGTCGAGTAAAATGGCTCGAACTTTGATCGGGATATGTTTGATGATGCGGGATCTGGTTTCCATGTCTGGCCCTAATGGTTAGGGGTATCCTATGGAGCTTGAATCCTCAAAATTCCGGGCTGTCTTTAGCCTGGGTCTCGGGAAGGTCTTGAGGGTTGTAATGTGGGAAGGCTAAATGTGGTGTTAGTTGACCAGCTTGATTGTTTCTCCCTTATTGGATGGTATGAGTATTGATCTTGAGTGGACCGTTGACCACGGTCATGGGCATTTGAATATTTTTTGTTGGTTGACCTCTTAGCCCCGGTCATAGGATCTTCATTTGTGTTGACCATTCTGGTCGTGGATGCTTTTTTTTTATGATGGCCTACTTTTTTGTTTTGGCCTTTTGCTTTTTGTTTTGGACTTTTGATTTTTTTTTGTCCAGTTTTTTGTCTTTTTTTTGTTGGTCGGACTAACACCGTAGGTAGGTATGGTTGATCTTGTCGGAGGGGTGTTTATTGTGGGAAATGAGCTTGCCTCCCGTCTCGAACCCAAACCAGGAGACTACCTAGATTCGTCATTGGATTCGATACCGCTCCTGCTAAGTGTAGTTTTGTGGCTTCCTATGTCAGACATGGAACAGGTAAAGGAAAACACGGGTCTCGATTTCCTGCAGTCATTATAGATGTGCCTATAGTCACGTGCATGTGCTCACAGTGTATGATGGTGTTTATCATGTTCTCGGAAACACATAAGGAAAGTATATATGAGCAATAGAAAAGCTGATTTTATTGAATTTTAAAAAAGAGGACAGAATGCAAAAGACTCTGACTCTGATTTGGAAATGAGAATGTAGGGTATCCTAGACTCGGACTCAGACTTAGACTCGAATCAGATCCGGACTCGGATGCTTGGTTGGTTGTTTTTTTTGGTAAGGTCTTCGACAGGTATCACGACTCGCCTAAACTTGGTTTTGCGCAAATGCAAGAGAGGGAGTCAAACTAGACGCGACCCGGGGTGACTGGAATGACTAGGATTCTTGGATCGGGATACTCGAACGTTGATCTGGACAAGGTAACGACCACTGGCTTGGACTTGACGATGAGACTCAAGCTGCCCGAGGGTGAGTCCGAAAATGGGGCGACCATGTTTGACTCGGGTTAGACTCTCCTAAGACAAATGTGTAAGGTATGATCCTCGGAGTGACCGTGATTAATCGCTCCGTCGGAGAATAGCCCCCAAGTGAGGCTAAGGACTCAAATGGTGTGGCATCTAAGTGACTCAAAGGTGGGGTACGTGAGACACGTGTAAGACATGACCCTTAGAGCAACCGTGATTGACCGCTCTGATGAAGGGTAGCCCCCAAGTGGGACCGAAAGTTTGGTTTAAGACTCGAGTGTCGGACGAGTGACCCTTAGACGTAAGGGTCACAAACCTTTTGTTATAGGGCTATGCCTTGTAAAAGGTTGACTCGGAAAAGACTCCTAGACGGGTGACTTGTGAAAGGTGGGCCTCCTTTAGGATCCAGCCGTGTGGGCTGGGCCCTGTTCGAAAGAAGGTTCACGTGAGACATTCCCCAGACTTCTAGACTTGATTGTGTAGACGGGCCGACCCTTGTAGAAGTATGTCCTACGTAGGTGGGCCTTGCCTTATTATAATAAGGCGGACTGGGATAGGGAAGAAATCCGTGATATAAGATCGACGGAGTTTCGACGCTAGAGACCTCGACGATTTATGACACGACCCGACACTGCTAAATACGGGAAGTCCTAGAAAGAGGAAGGTTTTGAAATTGATTTTTGAAAGCCCGAGTAAAATCGGGGAGAGGAGCCCGGCCCTTTTTTCGAAAAAAAACGGGAAAGGTGGGCCGGATGACGGGTTTGAAAAAGTTTGAAAATATTTTCGAGTTTTGAAATGGGCATAATACCGGCTAAAAATAGGCTATTTTGAGTAAAATCGTGGATCCTAAATTCGGTATACGTCCCGGGTTTTGAAATTGGATATTTTGAAAAGGATGCTATTTTGAAAAAAGACGGTTTTTGAAAAGACTTGTTAAAATCAGGTAGCACGTAGTCATGGAGACAGTATAACGACGCCATGTATGCTCTAATTCTAAGTCTCGGTCAGTCTGAAAGGGTCTATACCAGTGTACACAGCCTATCGAGAATCGGGGCGGACTTCCTAAGTCGAGTTGAGCTTAGAACCTGCCGTAAAACCCATACGAATCGGCTAATGGACACCTTCGACATATCCAATTTGGACTATATCGATAGTATAGTGGGACGTCGGTCACCAGTACCGGCCCGGGAAAATATGGGGTTATGCATGAACCGTAAAACTAAAACGCGCATTGTACTAGTCAAACGATTTCTATTCGAGTCTCACCCTGAGGATGCTGAAGGTCAGTAACGTATCAGCTAATCCCCAGCGGAGTCGCCAAATTGTGGACATGACATAGGTCCACCCCGACGCGGCCACGCGCGGGTTTGGGGAGGCGAATGAATCTCCATGAGATGGTCAAATGGAAATTTAAATCGAAGTCGGAGTCGCCACCGAATTTTATGGTTATTCGGAACCGTTCGAGCCCACTCTATGTCGTAGTGGGCCGTGTAAAATACGGCCCATTTCCGATGTGAGAGTTTATTGGGCTCGTCCCTTTGCATATCGATATAGATGCCGACTAGAGCGGTTAATCGTATATTGAATGACTCTCGTTGCCAATGGTTTCGGACATCCGGAAACCACGGTTCTGAGTAAGGGGTGAGGGTACGTGTTGGGAAGTTCACTAAGAACACCCAACCCCGCCCGCACATTAGCGGCCTCTACTAGGATATCGAATGGCGTTTTAATACGCGTGTTAGTAATACGATGAATGATATGCAAACATTGTTTTCCTAAACATGCGAGGAATTGAATTGGTTGCTAAGTCGGTTTAATGCATGAAAAATTAACGTCAAAGTTGAATTTAGCATGTGAGGTTCGTTTTAGTATAATAAAACAAAAGATGAAAAAGATGTGAATTTGCTACAAAATAAACAAACGAGTTAGTATCGATTTGTAAATAATAATATAGCAAATAAAATAAATATACGAGATCGAGAAAATAAATATTAATCGAAATCTGAAAAATATCGTTAAGAACGCTGTTTTGTATAAAAAACGAAGTTCGAAAAATAATAAAAAAACGAGAAAGGCGCGTCGTGGCAGCCGGGCCGCGCGGCTCGCCCGGGATGCCGGCGAGTCGCGTGTCGGGCTGATTTCGAAAGTGGTTTTTTGAAGACTCGATGCTTTTATTAAATCGCGTACAAATATCGCATAATTTGTACTCGATCTAATACTTTCGATATTCGTTATATTCGATAATTGACTACGAAATCAATATCAAATATTTGGAATAGTTTTAGAAAAGATATAAATTTTGAAATCATTTTGTAAAAAAAGTTTGAATAAAAAAGATGTAACGATTTTTAATATCGTCGAAATTTTAATATAATTCTTTTCGATACAATATTCGATTATAGAAAATCGATATCATATTTTTAAGAACGTTGTTGTATGAAAATAGTTTTTAATATTATCGATATTAGAAAATAAAATAAATGACGACCGACCCATAAAAAATAAGACGGACGAGGAGGAAGAGAGAAGAAGAAGAGAAATCGGATTTTGTTACACCCTCAACCTACATGCTTCTGTTTACTCGGATCGGGGCTCGTCGGGACGTGGCTTAGGCACAAGAGCGTCGAGTGGATGTCGGTGAGTTATGGTGGCTCGGTTTGGGCGTGACGTGTGAAGGGTGTCGGGTATCGGGCCGGTTTCCTTCGGGTTTGTAATATTGGTTTCTCGATGCTAAATTTTATGTGTGTGTGTATGGGAATAATTGATGTTGTAGATGATTGATGATTGATAATGAATGTAGATTGTAGATGCTAATTGATTGTTGATGATGAATGAATAATAATGGATGTGTATGAATATTCGTTGTTGATGAATATTTGATCGATAATGAATGTATGATTTCTGAATGTTAATTGATGTGTAAAAGTGTGTGTGCAAGGGGCTATTTATAGGGAATTCCCGACCTTGGCTAGGAGAGTTTGAACTACCGCTAGAGATAGGAAATATAGGAAGTTGTAAGGCATGAGAATTCCGCTTTCTTGTCAAGGAAGAAAGGGAACACGGCTGGAATATGCTGTTCGGCCGAGTGTTTGCACTCGGTCGGGTGTCTGAATCGGTTTTCGGATAGGATTCCTACTTGAGATCGAATTCCATCCTTAAACGGATTTGTTTAATATTTTGTGAAGCTGATTTTTCGTAGGATTAGAGTTCGAATCAGCCGTGTGAGGTGTCACGGCTGACTCACGTGCCTCGGAAATAACTTTGACGGGTTTTGACTCGGTCGTAAAAAGACGGTTTTACCTCTGGTGTCGGAATCGACCCAAATTAGTCTTATTTGACTCGAAACGACCCACTGGGCCTGATTTTGAGGTTGGTTTTGTGAGATATGTACTCCATAATGAGCCCAAGCCAAATGCCGATGATTCTGAGCCCGTTTATGAGTATTTAAAGCACGTTTGCGTCCGATCATCATCGGGTGTTTGTCGGAAACTGCTATAGACACCTGGCGGTCAAAATGTGGGTGTCTACAGCAGGCCGCGCGAGGGGAATTTTGGTGTCAAAAGGCCAAAATGAAATGGATCAAAGATGGGGACATCAACTCAGCTTTTTTTCATGGAATTTTGCGCGCTCGAAGGGCCCAAAATGCTGTTGTTCGAATAAAAGACGCCGAGGGAGTAGACTGTGCAAATCAAGCGGATATTGAGGCGGCCTTTAGCCGATACTTTGGTTCGTTGTTGGGTGAATCGAGGAATGTCGAGGATGTAAATTTGAGGATCGTTCAGCGGGGTAAGATATGTTCAGTGGATCATAAATTGGTCCTGGAAGAACGTGTGACCGCGGAGGAGGTGAAAGCGGCCTTATGGAGTATCCCTCGAGATAAAGCACCCGGTCCGGATGGGTTTTCGAGCCAGTTCTTTATCGACTCCTGGGACTTAATAGGGGATGAGATAACCGGAGCTATCCAGGATTTCTTTCGGTCAGGTAAAATGCTTAAACAGCTAAACTGTGCTAATATCATTTTGATCCCGAAAGTTAATCGGCCTCAATGTGTGAAGGAATTCCGCCTGATTGCATGTTGTAATGTTTTATACAAATGTATTGCTAAAATCATTTGTACAAGACTAGCACGGGTTCTGCCTCATGTAATCAGCCCGATTCAAGGAGGTTTTATAGAAGGGAGAAGCATTGTCGAAAATGTGCTTATTTGTCAGGATCTTGTACGGTTGTATAAGAGAGGAGGTGTCTCTCCGCGTTGTCTCTTCAAAGTAGATATTCATAAGGCATACGATAGCGTCGAATGGAGTTTTGCGGACCAAATGTTGCGAGCATTGGATTTCCCTGAGCACTTTCGAAAGCTTATTATGGAATGTATTTCAACTGTGTCCTATTCGCTATGTGTTAATGGGGACAACTTTGGATACTTCCGTGGGAAGAGGGGTTTGAGGCAAGGTGATCCGATGTCTCCCCTACTCTTCACGATTTGTATGGAATATTTTACTCGCATCATGAATTTTGTTACTTTGGAGAGGAACTTCAAATTTCACCCAAAATGCAACGCAATGAAGCTCAGTCACTTGCTTTTTGCTGACGACCTTCTCCTGTTTTGCAAAGGGGATTCTGGCTCGATGGAGACTATTTGGCGTGCATTTGCAACGTTTGGTAGGGCATCGGGGTTGAGCCTAAGTGTAGGCGAATCCCACGCTTACTTCGCGGGTGTAGATGAAGAAAGAAAGTTGGCTATTTTGCAATTTTCGGGCTGTGTGGAAGGTACGTTTCCTTTTCGGTATCTTGGGTTACCTATTCAGAATACTAGATTGGGGAAGAATGATTGTGATAGACTCTTGGCTCGAATTGTTGCTAGAATCTCGAGTATTGGGGCGCGAAAATTATCCTATGCTGGGAGATTGACTTTGGTTCAGTCAGTTTTGTCTCAATTACATAACTACTGGGCCATGGTTTTCATTATCCCAAAGTTCATTATGGCTCGGATTGGCTCGATATGTCGCAATTTCCTGTGGGATGGGGGTGTAGAGGGATCCAATCGAGCTTTAGTGAGTTGGGAGAAGGTTTGTTGTCCTAAGAATGAAGGTGGTCTAGGGCTCAGAGACCTGACGGGCTGGAATGAAGCTGCTGTTGCGAAATTGGCCTCTTGGATTTTTGATCAGCCTGAACGACTCTGGGTTCGATGGGTGAATAGCATCTACCTTCGAGGAACTTCATGGCGGGATTATAAGCCTCAGGCAGATGTTACTTGGGCATGGCGGAAAATTTGTCAGGTTAAGGAACGAATTAAGGATATGTATGAGAATGGAGTTTGGCATGGAGCAGATAATTGTTATTCGATCTCGAAGGCTTACAATGAACTTCGTCATCACAGGCCGTTGGTTCCGTGGTGGCGGCTGGTTTGGAGCAGTTGGAGTATATCAAAGCACAGTTTTATATCGTGGCTAGTGTACCGGGAGGCGCTTAACACGAGAGTCAAATTGGCTAAGATAGGAGTGGCGGACTCTGATTGCTGCTACTTGTGTGAAGAGAAGGCGGAAACTTTTGAACATTTGTTCTTCGAATGCTCTTGGAGCTTTCGAATTGCAAAGATGCTAGGCGATTGGGCGGGATTGAAGGTTCCGGTCAAGGGTGGTCTCGGCTGGGCTTTGCGCGTGAGGGGCTCGAAAATGCAGTGTAATGTATTTCGAGCCATAATCAATGCGATGATCTATTACATTTGGAGGCAGAGAAACTCGTGTCGGTTTGAAGGAAAGGTGATGCATCCTCGGAATATAGTGAAAATGATTAAGGGCGACATTAAGAATAGAATATCATGTATGATTAAATACCCGATTCATTCTAATGATGCTAGATGGCTACGTAATTTGACGTAATCTTTTTGGCACATTTTGTAAATTGACTACATGATATATATATATATATATATATATATATATATATATATATATATATATATATATATATATATATATATATATATATATATATATATATATATATATATATATATATATATATATATATATATATATACTTACCTTTCATCAAAAAAAAAAAAAAACCTTCAAGATCAGCAGTTTTTGGCTATTTTCGCTAGCGGTAAAAGTTGGTCCAAAACGCGAATGTTTTCCGACGAAATTTGTCGATGGGAAGAGATTGCCTAATAATAATTATTAGAACCTCTGACACGGTATAAAATGATATATAGAACATGTTTCCACTGATTCCGACACGTCTCAAAAAACAATCTTATGGACTTTAAAAGTCTCTATTGAAGACTAGATGAGCCTTATAATGCACCGGGACATTTTATTTGGTGTGGAGTTTGCTCAACGCGAATATGGACTCATTTTATTTCGAGACCTAAAAGACCAAAAAAAACGCGGATAATAACCTTCAAAATCGATCGTTTTTATCTATTATTGAAAGCGCGCGGTTAAAGTTGATCTAAAGCGCGATAGTTATTAGAACCCTCTGACATGATATTAAATGGAGTATAGAGCTCATTTCGACTATTTCCGATACTTCTCAAAAACAATCTTATAGTCTTTAAAAGTCTATATTGAAAATCATGTGATCCTCATAATACGGGGACATTTTTTTGGGTGTGTATTTTTGTGATAGTAATTCGTTAGAAAAAAATAATTCCGTAATTTTAGTAATAAGAGTTAGTTCAAGTAGTAATGACACTTTTTTTTATAGAACAACCACGAGAGCAATTATGATATTAACGGGGTTTAAACATGAGATTTTGAGTAGGTGCCAAGTGTGATGTTAAGACAATCTTAAATTTGACATTTTGATCCTCAATTTAACCCCGGAATTAAGGAGACCATAATTCCATAAACAAACAATATTCCCAAAATCGTTGAAATTGTGTGAAAGAGACGTTCGTTTTTTTTAACACAAAATTTTATAAGAGACGGTCTCTCAATAACTAATTGAGAGGTCACTCTTCAGTACCACTCTATGTCCTATTCGTACCCTTAATCACCAAACTGTTACTTCCATTTGTACTCAGCTTTTAGTAAAATTAACGAAAGACTGTCTTTCAGAAAACCTACTCTTTGTTTAATTACCAATCTCGTTCATCACAAATCAGAAATAGCCAATATGATGTGGACGTTGTTGTCGTAAATAATGTGATTAGGCTAATTAGACGCAATTACTCCGTATTAGTCTAAATTGAATTAAGTAAATCAAATACAGTACGGAGTATATTACATTAAGTTTTCGTGTCTCCATTTTGATTGGTGGAGACTTCTATCTGATAGTTTACCCATCTCTTTCAATTTGATACCTTCATTGTCTTTTTATCGTACGTTATTTTGGAAAATATTGTATAATCAACATTGTGACATCTTTTTTGAATGGTCTTAATAAGTACATTAAGATTATCAAATTTTAAGATTTTTTTTTTTGGTTCAACGAAGAGCGCACTTAGTCGCATTACAATATAGGGGGAGGGGAATTCGAAACTGAGACCTACTGTCTCAGAGTACCTAGTCTTGACCACTAGGCCAACACATCTTCGGTAATTTTAAGAATTTTTAATAACACGTAAGTAAAGATATTAACGAAATGAAATGTACCTCGACAAGTGTGAAAAAGCAAACGTAAATAATTCATTGGGACGTAGGGAGCATTTACTGAGCTTATAAAAGTTTCTGAACTGAGTTTTAACTTTTTTTTAACTTAAACATTTTATGTGATTTAAATCGACAACTTTACACTAAAACTCAAAAATTTACAGCAAAATTCGAAACCTTTGTGATAAAGCTCAAAATCTTAAAACTGGTTGTATATAGAGTTATGTACAACTGGTTGTATAATCCTCTAATTACATTATTTCTGTCTTTAAAATGATCTGAAGATTTATGGTGTAACAAACGAGGCGACATCTTTAAAAAAAAACTTGAAAAATAAATCCATAAATGATCTGAATCCATAATGATCTAACCTAAAGATTGTCGGATCCAATTGACTCATTTACTAGGTTTACTGAGTATATAAAAAAAAAAGTAAATATTCAAATCTACCATTTACTTTTAATCAAGCTAAGCATTAATCTCATTTGTGATATGTTTTTTCGTTTGTAGCATTTCTAAGTGTATAAAAACACACATGTAAGAACACATGATGAACTTACACTTACATGCACAAGACTTTAATCAAACAGGAAACTATGGAAATGAAAGGCATGATGAAGATCATAGTAGTTGCTCTTCTGTTCGTAACGCTCGCGGATCAATCCATGGGAGATACCGCGAGTAAGTTGGCAAAGTATTGTCGACACGGGTGCTATAAACATAAGGATTGTCATTTCTATAAACTTGGTTGTAAGACTGACTGTAACGAGTGGTGCGCGACTAATCTGCCACGCCCTGGGCCGGTGTATGGTTCGCCTGCTGGGCCCGGGTATGGTTCGCCTGCTGGACCCGGGTATGGTTCGCCTCCCGGGCCTATAGATGATGGCAACTCATAGATGACCCACCATTGCTCGACGGAGGTGGAGACTTTGCGATGACACTAGATCTTCAAATAAAAAATAAGAAAATTAAATAACTAGTGCTGTAATAATGAATAATATTATCAACTGTCGAAAAAAGTCTCTATCTTTTTTTTTAGTAATTATGGTTGAAATTTAATGAAAGAATCGATATCTTCTTTTACGTAATTACATAATGTATGATATGGTCACATTATTTCGACTAGTAATAAGACTCATAAAAGACGATCCAACAATTGTTTACGGGCAGTTATTTCTCCATGGAAGGATTTCATAAGAGACTGAATTGGTTGGGACGAAATTCAATTTGAGTAAAGGGTGCGCTTCGTTGAAAAAAAAAACCATTGAACCAGTTGGATCTCTGTTTCTGCCCTATCGTCTGAATATCAAACTTCAGACTATCCGAGAGAAATCGGAACAACAATCCCAGATTTCATAGTACAAGGTGGGAAGACAAGTAACGTATATTCAACAATCCGAGATTTAACAGCTGAGTAAACTACCACGGAAAACTACGTTTACAAGGTGGAGATGTCTTTCTTTCTTCATTCTTAGTTTCAGACAAAGACTCGAACTACAAATTTCCAGACGAACCCTATCTCGCTCAATCTTCTGTGGCCTTGGGAGAATTTTCTGGAGTCTTGACTGCTGCAGCTGCAGCTGCTGCTTCAGAAGGTGTACCTTTGTGAGCAGAAACAACAGAAGAAAACTCCTCCACGATCGAACTGTCTTTGAACTTTAGGGCGAATGTTGAAAGGCTGTCCTTCCCCTCATTAGCGGAGTTGACACAAGCAAACGTGATACCCTTCTTCTCCATCTTCGTAAGTTTCAAATCCGGGTATAACCTTGCATTTAAGATCAACCTCAAATTCCCCTTTGCTCTCATGACTAACCTAGCCTTATGGGTCTCACCCTTTGACACATTGACCTTCAGCTCTCCTTTACCACGTTCTTTCCACCCACCCTCAAAAAACTCAAAAAGAGCAGAATCAGCAGAGAAAACTGTTTCCTCATTCTCTTCTCCTGTCTCCCTCGGTCCCTCCTGTAAAGGAGCAAATGTACTACTACTGTCTGTCTTTACCCCGATTGATGACCCCGTCCCAATTATACCAAAAAGAGATGTACTGCCATTGTTAGACGTACCAAAACTGAAGGAGGGAGACGATTGTGAAGGAGACCCGTCTTTTTGAATTGACCCAAATGAGAATGATGAGCTGGAAAATCCTGTACCACCAAGGCCTGTGAATGCATTTTGGCTGCTAGAAAGCTGCTGGAATGAATTCAATGGAGTGCCATTGCTATCCACAGTTTTTTCAATCTCTTTCTTGTCATCTTTCTCAGTCTTGTCATCCAAAACTTGTTTTTCATTAGGAGGTGCATCGCCATTAGTATTTTCGGCACCAACCTCGTCATCTGGCTTTCCCTCACCCACATTTTCCACTACATCACCAACAGCCTGCTCAGGTTGATCGACTTCAGGTGGTGGATTAGGTTGATCGACCTGAGGTGGTGGAATAGGTTGATCGACCTCAGATGGTGGAATAGGTTGATCGACTTCAGGTGGTTTCTCTTTTGATTCGGCAATTTTTTCTTCCGGCTCTGTGGTTGCATCATCTTTGGTTTCTGGATCATCAGCAGCTGCTTCGTCTTCAACAGTTTGTGCTTCAGCTGCAGCAGGGGCAGGAGTGGGAGCGAGGGTGGAGGCAGGGGAAGGGGCAAGTGGTGGGGGCACCAAACGAATCCCGGCAAAAGGATTTGCTGTGGGAGCAGAAGAGGCTGTCGAAGTCTGGCGACGAACTTTCACTATCTTTCTAGTGGCTAGCACTTCATCACTAGCTTTCTTAAAAGTCCCGATCTCCTGTTCTCCAACGTCTTCATCGTCATCAAGACCGGGATTGTCTCTAGATAATTCTCTACCAGCAGCTCTCTTCTTAGAAGGCTGATTCTCCTCCCCCATTGAGTGAAATCTAAGAAACTCCGACGGATTGTTGACTAGGTCAAGAACGAGAAGACAGGCAACTGGAAATCATTCAAGAAAGAGCGTCAGTTATATCCAATAAAATGATCAATAAAGACATATCCGGAAATATTGGTGCAGTAATTGTCACAAAAACACCCAAAAGAACTTATAAGGGAGTAAAGTGACAGCACACTACCCAAAACAAATAAGTGAAGGGGCCACTAAACAAGATCAGGTCAAGGTTTTATTCAAAGAATTAGTTCAAACCATGGTTGCCGGATTCGCTATATGCAACCAATATATCCAACTAGCATCTCTTTCTACCCAGGCGGAGCATCAACTATGAAAAAACATGCTCGGACCCAGAAGACTTTAGGTCAAGAATTTATTCAAAGAATTACACCAGTTCAAACCATGGTTTCTCGCTATAAGCCAGCAATAGCAATCTACCTAACATCTCCTTCAACGGCGCATAAACTATGAAAAACATGCTCAGGCCCAGAAACTTTAGAGTATTGTGTCACGTGTATTTTCGGTAAGCAGAAATGATAGAATTCGCTTTGAACAATAAACGATTCACTAGGTACCCGAAGGAATCCACTAACCAAGGCTCAAACAAATGATCATCCAGCAACCCTCAAGCATTAAAGCGCAGCACACATAGAGACTTCACTTAAAAATAAGATACGAAGAAAGAAGGATAGATAATGCTAGGTTCGTATATAATCCAGAGTGTTATTTAGTTGGCATAAGTTTTTGATTTTGCAATTGCTCACATCATACACTTCGCCAAAAAGATAAAGCGCGTTACACAAGAGGCAATTCTGCAATCTTTATGTCCAAACATTTCATACTATGTCCACTTTAGGAGTAAATTTCACAAGGGATTTAACCACCGGATAGTTTGACTCACACTTCTCCTATAAACTCGCACAAAAAACAAACCAAAAGCACGTAAATTTCGTCCACGAAGGATCTCTCTCTACACGAATATACAAGCCACAAAGACAGTAAGGTCAGCAACTACAAACCCCGAACTCCATTCGCTACACAGAGAAAACATTTTCAAGCCACCAATATTTCAACGTCGATACAAATATCCATACATTTCACACTGTAAATATAAACTCACTCCATCCAGTCAATTATCTAAGTTAAAAACGCATCAAACGGTACAAGATACATACAACACGCTTCTTCCTACCCGCTAAACATTCTGCTTTTATCCATCTATCAATCTATTTGCCCAGTTTAACCCATTTTAAATTTGAAACGGTTATGCCCGTCTTAAACAAGAATTCGCCTTTATTACTTACGAATTTAACCTTGCACCATTTAATCACTGTAGTAAACTTAATTAGCAACCAGATGAAACCCTAACTAAAGCGAAAAAATTCTCGAATTTCCCCCAAAACTAAACCTAATCGAAGCAATCAACAGCAACGAATCAAAACCCTAACTTGGCAATAAAAATAGCAGAATTATAATAACAATTGAGAAGTAACAGTGATGACTGATGAAGTAAGAGTAAGCTAAAAGACGAAGAAGAAAGATACATATATACATACGAGAAATCTGGGCAAAGAAATGAGATGGAGATGGAGATGGAGATGAAGAGAGAAGAATCAGAAGTAGCGTCGGAGTGATGGTTTAAGAGAGAGAGAGTGGAAAACCTAAATCAAAGGGAGAATGGGGGGTGACATTTTTCTGTAATTTGTAGGATTAATCCAATTAATTATTGGGCTCAAATACACGATCGATCATTCATAGTCCATCTCCAATTGAGCTATAGTCTTTTTTTGAAATGTTGTCTCACTTTGAGTTTAAAAAAAAAAAAAAAAAAAAGTACGATACGATTTTAATATATTGATACGATTAGGTATACGGTTTTCAATTACATACATAAGAAGGGTTTTCAGATACACAATACGGTTTAATAGTACATGATTTTTTACCATTGTTTCATTCAATCGTGCAATTATTAACTAGTATAGACCTCGTGCATATGCACAATACACATGCAAATTTATTTTACAGATATTCTAAAATTTACCGTCAATACGTGTATATTTTAATAAAGATATTGGTGACTTGTTACCTGGTGAACCGCCGAACTTCCTTTTTTGGCTTTTATTTAATTTCATTTTGCTTTTATTTAATTTCGTATTCTATCATTCTCTTCATTATTGTCCCGTGTACAGAGCACTTAATCTAGGTTAACCTAATATAGCCGATTAAAAAGTCACTAACACTGTTCTAAGTTAACTAATCCAATAATACATATTTTTCTCAGACTAAATGAAATTGATTGAAAAGACGCTTTATAGCTGATATTATTCTCGTTAAATAACTCTAAAATAAAAAAAGTTGAGTAAATTTTAACTTCTATCAGTTGAGATCTTCGTTTAGCTCAACTTCTATAAGTTCAACTCAACGCAGTCCCGTTTCAGCCGAAAAGGGCCTTACCAGCAGGGAACTACTTGTTTGCCAAAGCAAGTTTACACCTTGGATCGAATATAGGTATTTGAGATGGCTAAATTTTCTCAAGTCACTCATAAAGCATCTAAACTGAATCCATCCCTTCCTCTTCTCCATTTTTATCCGAATCATTTACGATTTACATTTTTAAAACTTTGGAGTTCACACAAAAGCTGAACCAACTCACAAATTTGTCACAATGAAACGACAGTACGAGTCAAAAGCTCCCACTAAACTTTGCTACGATGACAAACAACCAAATCCCAAGTACTGGGGAGTGATGTGATGATTGTTGCTGGTCGGCCATGGGAGACGGACGGATCTCTCAGTGTGTGCTATTCACATGAATGAAAGCTAAAACTCTGTGTCAAAGCAAGCAACCACAAGTTTTGTTACCATAGACCTGGCGAATGGAATGTAACTCAGACTATACCTGCAAATCCCCACCACATGAACATCAAACTATCAGAAATAGAAACAGGTGCGCACACATTCACATTATTTACTGTACAAGAGACATGTCGTGAAATCATTTTTTTTCAAGCTAACAGCCTCACGATTTTTTACTTCACAAGGAATATGAATATGAAATTTCTTGTGATTGGAGAAGTTATGACGTTGAATAGGACGGCATGGAGACAGCAGATTCGGGTGGCTGGCTGAGGGTATTTGAGGACTATCCATTTGTTCTTTTTATTTATTCTTAATTCTTTTATTCAATTTTTCAAAAATTATGTTCGTAACTATTTCTTTTCCTACTAGTATTTTTACTTACTAAATACTCGTGTTTCATCTTGAACTTGGAGTTTGTCACCCTTTAAAAACTTATTACTAACGCTTTCGACTTAATTTTGATTTCGAAACTTTACTTTTATCATTGTTTTATTGCATTGTTTGCCTTCCATTTTTTTTTTTTGTGACGACTTCACTACTTCAGATAATGATTCATGTTAGCCGACCCCAAATCTTTTTGGGACTAAGGCTATGATGTTGTGGTAAGGAACATGAATATGGGTTTGCATTCGCGTCTGACAAGGTCATTTTCCATTTGGTATGTTTCGATGTATCATCATAAACTCCTTTCCAGTTAGGCAAGTAAAATACGGGGTAGATGGGATTTTGAAAGAAACACGGATTTTTCTATTCAAGTACTGTACATGTCAAGTTGAGTTGAGTTGAGTTTCATACCAGGTTAGAGCACCAAACTCCAATAAAATCGCCAAGAGTGTCAACAGCTTGTTGTGAACCTGTGCAATCGGAGCAGGAAAAGTACAGAATTAAGTAATACTCCAGCAAGACTGCAAGAATCAGGGGTATGTAAGCAAGTAGTGCACTTTGAAGTTCCTACTTCATTGGGCACTCATAGAAGGAGTTCAATAAATTGGGGTGGAAAATGCAAGTTGGGGAAAGATGTGGGGGTAAGAAATCACAAAGACTACATACACTAGCCAAACGAGGAAAGACTACAAAGCGGGATGTTTAAAAAAATACAGCCCAAAAAGGAAGGAGGAAGGTTGAAAATGGAAGGAAGAACTACTCAGAAGAGCACACAAAAGTCAAAACCACTGAAACAGAGTATCATGGGAGAAGGAATGCAGTACTTACATAGAGTGCACAAAACAGAGCGATAATCATACTCGCAATGTACAGGGCAGTTGCGTATATACGTACTGGATCAAGCATCATGGTCACTTGCTTTTTGGGGCCTATAAGGAAAGCTGTGCTGGCACACAGAACACCAACCTTAGCTAAGACACTTAAAAGTCATAAAAGACAGGGAACATGAACAAAGTCAGCAAGCCTATGCACTTAACAAAACAACATATCATTAATGGATCCTGTTAGAAATGTCTAGCAAGGAAGGCGGTTCGATGCCAGCATCTTTAGACAATAATATAAATGCATCACCGAAAGAGCAATTTCAATGGTTATCCCAGGTGAAATGTATGCAAGGACTTGAAGTTTTTATTTTCTACCGTCAAGGACCAAACATTGAAAGTTCAGTGCAAGTAAGAGTTGAAATTGAAAGTAAAGCAAAAGGCTTTGTAATTTGAATAATTTGGGTGGGGGTGTTTATTAAGTCAAGTAGAATACCAAAGAAAGACAGAAGGATATGTTTTTTATATTGGGTGACAAGTGACGATGTTTATTTTTGGGCTTTTCTACGTGGTACCCCTGAATTTTTCACTTTTCTACCTGGTACCACTACCATTTTTACGTGTCTACATGGTAGACTTTTACTTTACTAAAACTTCGTTGGTACCCCTAAACTTTATTATTACCTTATTGGTACCCCTAAACTTTTTTCCACCAAGCTTTGACACTAAACTACCTTTTTTTTGTTCAAGATTAAAACTTAAACATCATTTAAGTTACCTAATTAACCTATAATTGAACTTAAAATAACATTCTTGTACGTTTTTGCAATTATGCACCAAATCTAAAATGAGTATATATTTGGCGTTATATTGCCAAATCAAATGATAACACTTAATTTAAGCTCAATTACTTGTTAATTATTTAAGTTAAATGGTATTGAAGTCCTAATCTAAGCTATAAACATAATTTAACGACAAAACTTGATGAAAAAAAACTTTAAGGACTACCAATTAAATTAATAATAAAGTTCAAGGGTACCATATATACACAAAGAAAGAGTAGAGGTACCAGGTAGAAAAGTGAAAAATTCAGGGGCGCCATATAGAAAAACCCTTTTTTTTGTCAATATATAAAACTTATTTGTATCTAAGCCAAGTGGATGAAGAGCTCCATAAGGCTAACCTTTCAAAGATTCGTACAGTAATGCCACAAAAAATAAAGCAACGTTTAGACCCTAAAGAATACTTCATCAACAATCCAAACAAATAATAATAAACAAAGAAATATATTTCTAAGTTGAAGACATTATCAAAAAAAGGTAAAAGGTAATGTCACTGCAAATTTACAATGAGAAGAACAAAAGAGCACACCGAAAAGTAGGTACAAACCTCCCAATAGCAAGTAGATTCCCGAAGGTGAATAAGATGCCGAACTTGATCGGATTAAGGAAAACAATCATGGACTGAAAGAGAAACAAGATGAATTTCAGTGTCAATGAAATCGAAACAAATTTATGTAGTTCACACTAGACACAATACAACAGCCTATCAGTGTAATTACTACGGAAAATTACTGAGTAAAAGGTCCGCATCCAGATCCTAAATTTCACATTGACGCTGCCTTCCTACACTTGGGATTATCAGTGTCCCCATTCATTGCATCTATGATATGAGGAATAGACACTCAATAACTCAAATTTGGCCATGGGTTAGCCAAAACAAGAATGGCTTTCAAAAGAGAACAAAAAAGCTGAGCCCATATTCAGAAAATCAGACATAGCTAAGTAGAAAGAGTCGGAAAATTGTATCTGGAATAAATAGTTTGCCATCAATGACAGTTAAGAATAAACAAGTTCGAGTTTTCTTCATGCTCACTATAAACCCAGTTGCTCATTGTCATCGGTGCATTACTTGACATTAATTTACATATTACCTTATTGCCCTTCCCACCTTATTTTTAACTAATATTGTTACTAATTTTATGATAAACATTGTGTTTTAACTAATTTTTTAAACAAACGTTTTCTTGAAAATCATCAAAAAAAACGATTCCCAAGAACTCGGTTTTCCCCCTCCTTTCTTTATATTCTCCAAGAGGTGAATATTGGCCCTCTATGAACTCTTTAGCATACCTCGTTCATCTTAATAGGAGATTTTCTTTCTGGGAATTTAATGAAATATGTTGTACCACTCTGTAACCAAAGATGAACAACCAGGGAACCAATACAGAATTATGCGAACGTCATACTCACCAAAAATGTACAGGTCAGCCCAACGACAAAGCATATGACAAAGCCCTGAATTCTCTGCAAAATAACAACAAACATGTGCACTTTTATGTTAAATAATACTCCGTACAATAAAAGCATATATATACATGATTATCAACTGTAAATTTAATTAGCTATTGCATCGAAATAGGAAGGTCAAAGATTTGAAATGTTTGGTAATTCTATAGCTAACGGGGGGAAGGAGATGGAATGACAAGACAAGCAAAGGAGGATGATGAGGCAACTTCTAATCAAGATAACTTGGAAACTATAGTTTCCCAACAACATGATGCAGGCTCCTGTACAAAAAACTTATTACAGCCAAACCATAACACCCCACACCCCACCCCAACCCCCGTGGAAACATTGTCGCAAGCAAAGTTTCCATCCAACATCAAGTACTAAGAATAGTATATCTTAGGAAATAGGCGGGCATTAGAGAATACAGTGTATAATTTTCTATGTGAGTAAAATGGTCTAAACATTCGCACGCCTGTCCTCATCGTAAGCGAGTGAATTCATACCCTGACCAAATTCTCCGTGATTATAACTCATAAAACAACGATCTTATAGTACTACATAAAGCATGTCCAATGATCTTCATCAATAAATATCAGGCAGTTACGACTCAATAATTCTAATGTGGAATCAACAGTTATCAATTCGGGCGAAACAACCTGCTGTATACCAATCACATTCCATCTAAATTACTACATGAACTACCACCACACTCGACACTCCATATGCAATCCGGAGCACTGTTTCCCATTTCAATCATACATGATTACACACAACCACAGTGGCAACACAAGTTAGGAATTCACCAAAATAAATGGCGTACAATTTGTACATCAGTCAACAAACTATAAAAAACGTAAAACTCGAGTTAGATGTTTCACAATCCACATTTTTTTTTGTGTTTCTGCATAAGATCGAGGAATTCCCAAATCGCATTGTGTGATCTATAGACATGACCAATTAGTTCACCACCGTTTGAACAACAAATCCATGATTTCAACCATTAATTAGTGGAGTTAACAAAATGAATGTCAAGGAATTAAGGCCATTAAAAATGAAGATGATTAATGAGTAGTAGACTAGGTAAAGGTAATGTACCTGTTTAGTGGACAAAGTGCAATTACGATTGAAATCATCCATAAAAGCAAAGGAACTCTCTTCATCATCATCTTCTTCATGATTGACGGCAGAAGATTCTGCGTCATTGACGACCTCCATGCCTACTAACATCTTCATCTTCTCCACACTTTGATGATTCTTCACCTTCTCGAAAGCTTCCCGCATTTTCTCCATTTTTATTGATTCGAAAGGGGATCTGGCACGACGGAGGTTAATGCGGTAAAATTCAGCGACCCAACACCTGATTCCTGACCCACTTGTGAGTGTTGTGACCCGACACCGACACACGTTTAAGATTCTTATCTTATTGGGAAAATTAAAGAGTAACTAGGCTTGAATGCTTGATAATCACCTCCTCACTCACTCTTCATATCAATGAACCAACCACAAGAAGTAGGACACAAATCTTCACTTTCCAACACCACCAAACTTGAGGAGGAATAGGTTGATTTCAATTTATTTTTTTTCTCGAATCGAAGGAATAGGTTGATTAGGAGGAGGAAGATAAAAATGTCGCCAACTCTGCCCATAGAGTCATCAACTACTCTCCTCTCTTTTGTCTTTTCTACGTAAATGGATCGTATTCGATCCGTTACATGAAAATGACGGATAATTCCGTTACAAACAAGAATTTGTGTAGAGTCGTAGGGTTGGGGTAACCACGGTATTAGGTCTTGATAGTTATGGATTACAGACGTTAGACCAGTCCGGCACGGTTTTTGGGCACGGCCCGAGTGGAAAATCGTGACTGGCACGGCCTGTCGTGTCTCGGTCGGACCTCGGTGGCGAAATGGCTGAGAAGCCCGTACCTGACACAGGCAAGGCCGGGTACGGCACGCTGACAGGCACAGGTCAGGCACTACGGGCCAGAGCCCGGAAAAAATGACCGTTTTTGGTCGTTAGAGTGCAACGTCTTTTTCTTTTTAATTTTTTTTATTGGGTTATTTAACGGGAATACATTTATGCAAATGGCTACATTTAACAGGAATACATTTTTTTCAATTGTTACTCTAATACTCTTCTACAATTGCTACTATATACGCCCTGATTCATGCGAATGGTTACATTTACTATTTTGTCGCTGTGAGGAGGGACAATCAATGTCACAAAGAAGGGAAGAAATTGGAGGGAACGCGGCGGTGGGTGTGGCGAGACACCCGACGAGGCCTTCAATCATGCAACAGCAAGGCGAGGACCAAAGACGAATGAAGGGGTTTCGTGAGAAATGAATCTTACAAAACATGTCAAAAAAATCAATAAACCGTGTCCACAACACTCAGGTGTGCCGTGTGCCCGCACTTGTGACCATGAATGAACACGGTATCCAACACACGAACACTTGAAAAGAGGCGCGTTTATGGTTCCTAGTGAGTAATACTCCTTCCATCTCGGTCATTTGTTGTGACAATTGTTGTCGCAACAAATGACCAACACGGAAAGAGCATATAGGATCAACAAACGATAGTACTAAATTACAGGAAAGATCAAGGAAGCTACTTTCTTTTACGCTATGATAAGAGACTGAAAATAGTATTAAAAGGCAGCTTCATCCCCTATTCTTTAATGAAAATAGTAAATTACATGCGTAAATATAAATTTTGAAATCTAAATACGCTTGGACAATATACGGCTCTGCCAAAATCTTCTCTCTTCACGTCCCAGCAACACGGGGAACAAACAATCATACACAAGGAAACGCTAACCACGACAAACATAGGGGGAAGTAAATCGAAAAGCTTTCTACATTCACAACGGAAGAGCTAACCACGACAACAAATATAGGAATAAGTATAGAGAAGGCCACAAAGAATTATCCTATGAGTGAAGTAACTACAACCAAAAATATATGAATATCGGTGTCCATAATGTGGCCATCCCCTAATAGAACCACCTTATAGCAACGGTGGCAATTTAGTCCTTTCGCGTTGAATCCCTGACTGAAAAACCTGCCAATGAAACTGTACACACATCATTGGTCATGGCCCTATCCCATCTAGTAAATGAACTAATATCGGATTATTTTTCAACTGGCATGAGACAATCTCTAACAAAAAAATTGCAAAAACATTCCTAATGTTATGAGACAAGAATAAAATACTGTATTAACATAGGGCCACTATGGTCTTATTCTTTCTAGCTTATTTTTAACTCACTTTAGTTCACCTCAATTCCGCTCCAATAAGTTCACTTTGTCTGGCCAATTTAATTCAATTTAGTTAAGTTCGGTTCAATCAAAGCCCACTTAAGTTCAGTTAAGTCCACTTCAACCGGAAAAAAAAGGGCCAAGTTGTAACCGACAAACGTCGATGTGACACACAACAGATTAACAGTATACAAAGAGAGCAAGAGTCAAGGACCATTGATGATAATACTTAAGATACGGAGTATCAAATCAGATATTATTAAGTAGAGCCAACACATACAGAAAGTCATTCATGTTAGTTTTTTGTCACACAATCTTTGATAAATACGTTTTTCGAAACACCACTTGTGAAACACGACATTTAAAAGTGTTTTTGCGAAACACAACATTTTGGTCAGATTTTGGCAGTTTAAAACAAATTCGACGAGTGAATCGTGTTGCACGTACTTCATTAGCTTTGACTTTCTCTGTGTGCATTTCCCCATAAAGCTAATAAGGCACGTACAACACTATTCGCTCATCGGATTCGCTTTAAATTGTTAGAATCCTCCCAAAATGTCATGTTTTGCAAACAAAATTGTTAATAGGTTGTGTTTCACAAACTTTTTTTTATCAAAGGTTGTGTTTCACAAAACCTTTTTATTAATAGTGTTTGAGTGTTTGACAAAAAAAACTCTTCATGTTATAGACTTACAGCTATACAGATTACATTTTTTCTCAGGGCTGCTCCACAAGATGATACTCCTGCCAATTCCATTGAATTATATGCATATCCCATTTTGTACAATTCCATTTGATAGCAGATTATTTCTTACTCCATACAGTACTATTTATATCCCGCTATCTTTTCTCTCCACACCATCCCCTCTCCCTAATTTCCATAAGTTGCTAAATAATTCAAGAGCTTTGAATTCAAAACTCTACATTTTCTGTTTTTCCAATAACATTACCCAGAAAAAAAAAATCCAATTCAATGGATTGGAAGTGACATACAGTGTAATAAGCCACTAAACGCCCCCAGTTTCCCAACTAAAAATAGTTAAACAGTAGACGTAAAATAAGTGGTCTTGTGGAAGAAATGCCAAAAAAAATGATACAGGGTACTACTTTACCTTGATCTAGATTGTGAACAGCCAAAACCAGTAGTTTCAGAAGGGATGTCTAAGGATGTTGAGTAAGCACTGCAAAATCAATACAAAAATAATAAGATATCCCAAGCAGAATTTAAAGATCCGAAGAAAAAAAACAAGCAGTCAACATATATGTCAGTCGTATCTCAGACATTTAAGCAACTTTTCTAAATATAAAAAAGATCCTAATATCATAGCATCCAAAAGAATTTAAATTAGGTATGCATGATTGCCTTCACAACACATACTCTTTGAGCCATCTATTTGTAAATTCTACAGCAAGATCAATACAGCACAGAAAACTGGCCCCCAGAAAGATTGATGGTAAGGCATCAAATTACAGAGGTAGCAATTTCCATAGAAGAAAAGACGGAAAAAATCAGCCCGTACATAGAAACACCTCCCATAGAAACATAATCATGCTTCAGGAAACAAATCCAGAACAAAAACATAGACTCAAATCACGGCAAAAAAATACTTCAGAAAGAATTGATACCCAAGTTGGTTTAACAAACAACCTAAACAAAGGTAAGCCTTTAAGGCGATGAGAGTGATCATAAGGATCACAAAGGGAAGGCAAGGGGAAGTCCAAATGTGACACTTCAAAGAAAAAATTATTAATCACCAGAGACAAAATTTGGATTTTCAACACTGGCCCAACCAATTGCCTCTAAGCTGATGGGGTTCCGTCATTATTCGTACCCCACTCTTCTTCTGCCTCGTTCCCGTTGACGAGCACAGCGCCATCAATAGAATCAGCATCGACAACAACAGCCTCTTCCTGGCTCCCGTCTGCTTCATTCTGCTCCTCATTGTCTTCCGTACCCTGTCCATTAGAAAAGCAACGTCTCTGTCAATCTTTGCCCGTTATACGTAGCTCTTACGTCAGTACGTATTAGACCTCTTAAAAATCAAATAAGGGGTATTTTTGCAAAAAAAAAAATTATCAAACGAGTACAGTTTTCTTTGCAAAAACAATGCGCCTGTGGTGCATGAAGACCCAGACGGCATTTTGCACCCTGACTCCTTGGTAGACCTCATGCCTTATAAACAAAGCTGTAAAAAAATTCCGGGGGGAAAGAGAGAATGTGCAGTTTGTGCTGTCCATAATAAGAGTTGATCGGGCAATCTTAACATCAAAAATGATAAAAATCACAAAAGCAAATACCTCATGTTCATGTTCGGTATCTCCATTTTCAAGAGGTTCGTCGTCCTCTATCTGCCTGCTCCTAAAAGCTTCAACAAGGTCGGTTTTAGATCTCTGTGCATATTCCAAGTATTGCTCCGCAGGTGGATAGCTACCCCTGAGATAGAATTAGAGAAATTTAAGAGCCCAAATATCCTTCCTGTGAATTGCTAAGTAAGCTTGTGGTGGCCAAGCATGTAACTCTGCAGAAAGGTTACCTTGTTTCAGCAACTTCAGACTCAACAGCTAGAGCAATTTGCCAATCATCAAACAAATTAGAATACTCCTGGGGATCAGCTAATGACTCTGCCGCCTTGGAATTTACCTGTAACATCATCATATGTAAGATGAAAATAATTCACTCCAAACTCAAATATCAGGAGTTAAACTTGAGCAGAAAAAAATATACAGCCCCGCTTTGTTTCTTATTTTATCCAGTCACCTTGAGCACCTTAATTGAATCTAACAACTACAGTTCTGAAGAGCCATACTCAGAATTAAATATGACACGCTTACCCAGGGGATCAGGGTAGCAATCAAAATAATTCCAGTTTTCAAATGATTAATTTGCTCATATCTGAGATGTCAACTGTCAAGCATGGTTGCTAAGCACCACCCAGGTGCACATAGAAAGTGTTAAGGCGGCATTACTATATTTATGCATAAATAAGTTCGCTCCAGATTTTTGATCCCACTGATTTTTTTTTGCATAGATAAGCTCAGATCGTTTACCACTATACCAAGTGAAAACATTACACATGTTGCCAAAAATCGAACGAACTCAGGCAGCTACATATAATTGAACCATGAAAAAAAGAAGCATATGACCTTGCTGAGATCCTTTCTCCATAAAGCCACAATTTCTGACACCTTGCTGGGAAGATAAGAACGTGCCATTAAAGCAGCTTCTGGAATTCGATTGCTGCAAATATAATTGAAGTTCAGCGACGAATTTAACAGATTAGAAAGTGAAACATCTGAAGAGGATAAATCCAGAGTTGTACACAACCTTTCTATCAACAGCTGGAGGCACTCCTCCAATTTACCCAACATGAACAAGCAAAGGAACGCAACATTGTTTTTCCCTTGCTCTTTTGCTAGGCTTGCAAGATTTGAAATTCCCTCAGCGTCTCCAATTGAAGAATAAAGTAGTAGCATACCACTGAAATCCTTCGCGTGCTTCAGGCATTCTTCAGCCATTTCAAACTATTATAGAATATCAATAATCAAACACGGAAATTCAGATGAATTCAATATTTAGAGCATAACAATTCACAAACAATAAAAGGGAATAATACCAAATTACTCCGTAATAAACAACTACCTTTCCACTAGACATAGCCAATTCACCCAACTGCTTCCACTTTGATTCATTGTGGACTTCTGTTGCTATTTCCTGAAGCAAAGAATATTCAGAATTCGTTTTACAAGAAACAAAACATTCACAATCAGCAGGGCCCAGAAACAAGCAGCTTCATAAAATTGCATAACTGGGCAACTTACCTGGGCAACCTCTAACCTCCCAAGTTGTATGGCCAGCTCAAACCTATAGTCAGGATCAGTTGCCACTTCAAGTGCCTCTGCTATCATGCCTCGTGATTCAAGAAAGTGAGCCACACTAGAAATATGAAATGAGGTGATCAGATGTGAGTGGATATGTGTACAGGAAAGGTGCAATCACACATTTGATTAGCCTAGAACACGTTTACAAGCTCACCTATTATGGTGCTCCTTGGGAATTGTGGACAGAACTTCAATTGCGCGATCAAAGTCTCCACGCATCACAAGAGTCTTGTATTCAATCAAGCTAAGAAGTAATGTGTAACATATCACACTGAAATCAACGAGGACAGATGCATGTGAGTTTGGTAAATTGCTAATAGCAATATAGCGTCATAGGAGCCAATGTTTTCAAATAAGAAGGCCACAAAAGCAAGCTCACTTGAATTCTTTGTCAATAAGGTAAACCCGACTTTGACTAGCAAGGTAGCCCAAGAGATACATTGGACGGTCCAAGTGAAACATGGTGGTAACCTGAAACCATATCATTAAAATAAAGACAGATTTGGGGAAAATATCCAAATGTCCAAAAAAAATTACACTACAGGTAAATAAAGGCTATACCTCACCACCAACACAGTAATTGAGCCTCCAGGAAGAGTTATTGTAAATGAAACAATCTCCAACCCATATTCCAGTCCTTACACGTTCATCTGTTTCATGGAGAACCTGAAATGCGTCTTCTACTCCTTGCTCGTCCATTGGCCTTCCACTATCCAGATATGATGACACTGCATCACGCTGTAACAAAGAAGTCACCAAATAAGCACCTTGAAAGATAGACTTGGTCAATGATGGAAAAAAGAAAGAGAAACATAAGCTGAGAGAACAGTTCTGACATTAAACTTCAGGATGTAGAAACACGTGTCACTAGCTATAGCCACCAAGTCACCACTGTCAGCCCAGTAAACGTTCTGTGATTATCAATTCAAGAACAAAATGTTAGAAGGTGCATCAGGTAAATTCACAATAGGAAATACTGGAAAGTGAATAATCTCGCAAAAAGTAACTTAAAGACAAAGCACTCACTTTAACATTAACTTCAATTCTCCTAATAAATCTGCATTCTGCCCAGTCATAAAAGCATATAAAATCATTTGAGCACATAGCCAACAAAGTTCCACCATATATCCTCTCAGCAGAGAAGGTAGGTCGGATACTCTTTTTTTCCTGCAATAAGTCATAGACCAGAGTAGTAAGCTAGTTGCCCAGTATCACACTAGCAGAATAGAAAGAGGCAGCAATCAGGTCATACAGAATTAGTTGGACAAGTTTCACTTCAAAAGAGAATATTTCAGAGCTCTGATAAAAGAATAAGTAAAACACATGATTACTGCTTCAAGGTATCAGCTATTCTCAACCTCTATACATGAATTTTTTGCAGCTCGACAGCTCGCAGCAGCTTTTTCCCATCTCAAGTCTTTTTCACAAAGGTTTATATGATGATATAAAATCCACCTATTGTAGTCTTAGGACAGTATGAAAGCTAAAAATATACAAAATAAATTTACCATAACAAACCATGCAAGGGTTCATCAGGATTTACTTTAGATGAAAAATCCATTATTTATTATACAAAGAAAGGACTTTATGATATTTGAAGACTATCTCTCATCTTTTTTTTTTCATAACTATTAGTCTACTACTATTATTTTTATTTACTAAACTTTTCTTCTTTCACTTGGAACTTGTAACTCTTTAAAAAAATTACTAAGCCTTTTAAATTTATTTTGGCCTTGAAACTGTAAATATATACAGTATTTATTTATTTTTACTTTACTTCTTACCATTAGTACTATTATGCCTTTTTATATGACTGTTTTTTTTAAGACGAGTTGACGGTTTCAGAGAATAATTCATGTTAACCGGCCCAAAACTTTTTTGAGACAAAGGCTCTGATGTTCAATGTTCATTATTTGTTGTTGAGGTATACAAAGAAAGGACTTCAGTGAACCATGAGAGACAAACCTGAAAATTTTTGCTAAAGATCTTGATTTTGGAAGTGCTTTCTCTAATAGCATATTCTCCTTCAGATGACCAAACAAACTCCAATGCTGAGCCAAATGATCTATTCCTCCAAGCCACGGCTGTATAAATTATGTATTCTCCATCTCCACAGACCACAACAAACCTCCCATTTGGGTTATGCTTTAAATTCTGGAAAGACAGAAGCGATATTTATGAGAAAACCAATCCATCCAAATTATTAGTCACCACTTTCATCAATTTAGAGTTTAATCTATTGCAAAAAACATAAAGATAGAAATATTAGCCACGGAAATAACACAATCTCCAGTGAGAAAAAAATAGGAACAAAAAGGGTGTCTCAACATGAACTTGATTTCCCACATGCAACCCCAGGAATGATAGGCGGGAACAAAGGTGGGGATTATAAACACCGAGTATAAGATTATGTGGGGATAAACTGCCAATGGCATGAGAGCCGTGTAGATATTACTCGTAGAACTTAGAAGGGAATTGAGGAATAAAGGTAAAAATACTATCATATATTCATACCCATTCTAGTGGATAACTACCACCTTTTGAATTTAATGATATTATAGTATTTACCATTTATAATCCCCAATCTAATATTTTAATGTGAAATCGAGTCAAATATTCATTATTTATTGACTTTGAAACTGATGAAATATAACAAAATGGCTCAGAGAAGTTTATGTACTTATGTCGTGAGTAGCTGTTGGTAGATGCAATTTTCATAGTGCCATCAGAAAAAAAACATTTTTCATGTCACCATAAACAACAATTCTGAAACGAAGGTAAAATTTCGTACATAGGTACATTTGATCCCCTCCCCAAAATCCAGCCATAGGCATTTGAGATGCTAAAGTGATGTTCATATTGTAATACACTAATACCTCACCATAATAGTGTATGCGTTTTGAACAGCTCATTTCCATTCCCAGTTTAAATCCCTCACATCAATCCCACTTCCGTAAAGTCTCCTATGCTTATCTAGAATCGTTGAACGGGTACAAACAAGTCGCGTTTATATTTTTGTAAGAGGCCTTAAAGTTCCTTAAACTCCATGACGACAATGGAGGCCCCGAGGGAGAAGTACACACAAAACAGTAAACCCTGATCAAATATTCTTAATTATAAAAACACAACTCACCTGTGGATAAAGATCACAAGTGCCCAACTCCTTTACTGCCAACGGCAGCCGCTCACCATCTGTCACCTGCGAGCACAAGCAAGAGAAAGAGTTGGAATGCAACCACAAGAGCTAAATCAATAAATCAACCAATTAACAGAAGGGAAATCAGGTTGAAACCTCATAGCCAGCACCAACACGTCTAATATCAACTGTTTGAATTTCATTATGCCTTGCCCATATTATCTTTCCGCTATTATCCATGCTTGCTACAGGTATTTCTCTACCAATCTTAACCATAATTGTCCCTTCATCATAACCTATCACAACACTGCATGAAAATGAAGAGAATAATCATGTGTCCGATAGTGGCCTCAGAATAGCAAAAAGCAACTGAAAACTGCTGCAATGCTGCATAAAAAGTATAACATACATAACCTTTCTTCTTGCTAATTTTAAAGTCAGATGAAAGTAATATAGAGTTATGACAGATTAACCAAGAACAAATGGCCGCAATGATAAGTAAAAAGCAACCTACATAAGTTATCCTGACTGAAATACAAATATATGAATTTTAATGAGGCTTACCGGCGAGAACTCTTGATGTATCCAATAGCCCAAACCCTTTCAAGACCGTAATTAAGGGTATTCTCAAGTCTGCAAATTAAACTCACCAAATTAGAACTATGATTTATAACATCATAATCATATCAAACAGATGACTGATAATGAGCTACAGTTTAGACTTTAGAGTGAGTAGTCGACAATGACGTAACTCCATAAAAATCAAGCTATGAAACAGATTTAACAAGACAAGTGGCAACCTACCTGCACTCTCGAATGATAAAATTTAAATTTAAACACATATTGAAATTACTCTAGACAATTTGTAGCTATAATACTTCAACTAAATGCACAAGCTTCAGAAGTTCAAAGTAAACTCAAGATCTAATGGTACAACATTTTCCCTGATGGATTTTCAGGTTGGATAAGGCGCATTCCAAGTCTCAAACTAAAAAACAAAGTAAAACAAATATCAGAAATAGGTATGCGATTTCCCTATAACTCTACAATGGAGGGACAGATAAGGTCCATAAGGAGAACATCCCTCGTAGTGCAGGACACAGAACCACACCATTAGGGGAACGAATCAGCACTAAGTCAACTGAATCTTCACCTTGTACTCCAAGAAGCTCAAAAACATGGAACTACAAAGTCCTCTCATGACCAAATTGCTAGTTTGTCACACAATATAGTGATATATTATAGGGCCTAGCAATTACCTATAAGTAGTTGAATGCCATATGCGAACAGTTCCGTCCTCAGAACCAGTAATGATTATTGGAAGTTCAGGATGGAAACACACAGCAGATACATTGTGTGTGTGACCTTCTAGAGTCTGAACACAGCTTTTCGTCTGATAGTCCCACACCTGTGTTTTGTATGAGATAAAGTAGTTGAGATAAAGGAGACCAGGCAACCTTACCAACAAAATTGAAAGCAAGCCTTGACAAAATATCATACCTTTGCTGTGTGATCATCAGAACCGGTGATCAAGTAAGGTTTGTCACCACCGGTAAAATAATCAACACAATTTACCCCTTTCACATGGGCATCCAATGTGAAATTTGGGTCAGGTGAACCAAGATTCCAGATCTGAAAAATATAAGCAGTAGCATCAACATGATGTGTGATTTTCTTCTTTGATATAAAATGAAGAAAAGATAGAGAGAAATGCTCAAGACCTTTATAGTGCGATCAAGGGATGCACTAGCAAAGGTGTTGGTATCTTTGGGGTTGAAAGTGACTTGCATCACATAGTGAGAATGACCTTCGAATATCTGGGTGCAAATCCAACCTTTGTCCCAATCCCAAAGTTTAATGAGCATGTCATCAGATGATGACAACACATATGGGAGTGTGGGATGCACCGCCACACACCTAATGTAATCTGTATGAGCCTCGAAAACTTTAACTTTATCCATTGTATTATAGTTGTAGACACGTATAAACATGTCATCAGCTCCAGCAACAACCCATTGTTTTCTTGAAATAAACTTGGCAGACCTAACTGTATATAGAAGATAAAGATTAATCGGCAGAAATTAATATGATTCTAAAAAGGAAGGAGTCCGGCAACATGAACCATGACTTTCAGGTCAAAACATATATACCTGGTAGCTCAGTGACTTCAAAAGATTTTGCCATTGTCTGTAAGCAACAGAAATCATTAAAAATCTTAGTGACTAATACAGTGATATGTTATATGCCATATTTGAATCCCTCCAGTTCTTTGAAATTGGAGCATTTTCCTTAATTGGCCTATTCATGGAATTGCAACATTTCTATTTTGGTCTTATTTTTGTGGGCAAAATGATACTACCACTTAATTGAGTGAGACACACCACTTTCTCGCAACCCTTAAAGTAAACGTTGCAATTCCAAAGAATTGGAGGGAGTATAATATAGCAAATCAAAGACAAACAGATAGAAGTAGTTAACCCCGCAAATTTCGTCAGAAATTGACAGGCTCGTCACCACACTACGTAATCTAAAATGGGTCAAGTCAGCTCCTACCATGGTTACATGTTCAAATAGAACCAATTAAATCAAGAGACTTTGCTTCTAACACTTTGCCAGTTTGCCTCACAGTGCACTAAACGGAAACGCAATACGCCACAAATAGAATGAAACACTCCAAAATGAAAGAATGTCCTATATGTTAAATGAGGCTTGGTAGAATAGTGAGTCAAATGGAGACGGAAATCCTTTTTCCAGAAGTTTCAAAAATCAAATCTACAAATCGAGATCCAAGCACCATGTCAAATACTCTAATATATCGATCAGTTCAATGGGCTTCCAAACACTGCCTCATCCTTGAAACTGAGATCACAACTATCTACGAAGATCAAAACTTTATCAAAACATGAAACCATAAAAATAGTGCCATCACTGATCACTCTATGGCATCGCTCCCTACTAAACAAGCTCTCTCAATTCGGTGCCTCACATCATACGAAATCGTCCATAACTGATCATTATGTCCAATGCTCCCATGCATTACCAAAAAAAACACCTAATCTCCAAAGTTGCAGTCCTATGCCCCCAAATTTGACACGGAAATAAACGAAAAATTAATCAACGATGACAATTTCTTAGCCTGACCTGTGACTGATAGTTCCAGATACAAACAGTCCCAGAATACAAACTTGCCAAAATCCTGAAACACATTATATAGATTATTAGAACAACTACAGACATTATCAACCCCAAAGAAGGGAAATTCGACTACATTAGACGAAAAATGTAGCTGAGAAATCACCATGGTTCAGTAGGATGCAGATCCACAGACTTAACCCTCTCTGATCTTTGCGCGAATTTCCTCTGATCCAAATAAAATCAATCAGCATTGCTCATAAAAACAAGATCAAAACCAACAACCAATCAAAATCGAATCAAATTACCTTCATCTCGAGTCGGAGCGGCTGATCAAACCGACGATTGAATTCAAACAAACACATACAAACAAAAATCAAATCAGATCTCAACGAAATTTCGATCAAAATTGGTGAATTATAATCAAATCAAACGAGATTAAAATCAGATCTAATTGCAAAGTGAGGAGAGAAAGAAAAAAGAAAACGCACCATTTTGAATGATTAATTGATTGGAATGGGAGTATGGGGGATTGGAATGGAAACCCTAAGAGGTGGAGGAGATCTTGGGATAGCGGGAGCTGGGTGGAGCAGTCGGAGGGGGAAGTGGTAGTGAGAGATGAAGAGGATGAAGGAAGAGGAAATGTAATGAAATGGTGGGGGGGGGGGGGGTATTCAATTCCAATTCAATTCAATGTGAATGTGAATATGATGTTTGGTGCAATGCAACAAGTTTATTACTGTAAATCTCTACAGTCTAAGCTCTTAGCTTGGGGGTTAGTTGGATTAGATCTCATCAAACTGACCCGATTCAAATAATTTGGTTCGGATGATCCGGTTTGAACTCAAATCGATATTTGATGTGAAGACTCGAGTTTGAATCGTAGCTTGAATGGAATCGGCATATCTAAACTGACCCGAATGTTTATCGTAGCAAATGAGTCGGTATCACTAAAAATTAGGCCCAATTAATCAAAAAATGACATGACCGGAACGGAACCCAAATCCTACTCATTGTCATCCTTAGTATATCCGAAATATGCAAGTGAGATATTTAATCCGTCACAAACAAGAATTTCGAGAAAAACATGGGAGAAGAGTTTTCTTCTTCATCTTTTTTACCCAAATTGACTTTTTTTATCTTCACAATCACTTTATTGTCAGATTTGTATAACCGTATAGACAAATTCCCGAAAATCCCAGATTATTATTATTATTATTATTATTATTATTATTATTATTATCCAAAATGGGTGTCTTCGTTTAAAATTAAACAAGATAGTGAAACTTTGATGCAAAAAGAGTCGGTGGTTTAGGAACTGCTAACACTCAACCATACCAATCACCGTGGTCTAGCCTGCGGGCATCAATCATCATCAGTGAAAGTTGAAACAAGGGTGAAGCTTGGATTTGGTTTGTTACAGAGTATTCCATCATTTCCCATCATTTATTTACTACGATTAAAATAATCTTCAACAATAATAATTTAAAAAAAGTACTCCGTAGATAAGATTAGTATAATTAGTAAAGTCACGAGAAGTGGACACTGGTACTCGTAATAGTTAATACTCCCTCCGTCCCAAAATGTTTGTCCCGTTTACTTTTGCACGATAACTAAGAAAATGGTGTGATGATTGACTATATAGGCAATCATGACTACTTTATAGGGTGATGTGTGAGGTGGGGTGGGTTAATGAAATGGCAAAATGGTAAATACTTTGTCTTAGTAGGGACGAAGTTGTAAAAAAGGATAGACTAAAAAGGAAAGTTGAGAAATAGGACAATCATTAAGAACCTACCAAAAAAGGAATACGGGACAATCTTAGTGGGACGGAGGGAGTATGAATCGACCAAAAATTCGACCAATTTCTTCCAAGAAGAATATGTACTCAGTCCACTAAGAATGGTTCATTCAGTCAAGAAATACATGTAGAGCGTGTTTCAACGATCCTTCATACTCAACCGACTAGGAGTACATGGTAGCTCCAAATTAACTCGACAAATACCGCCTCAACTGAGGTCACAATGAAGTATCGCATCAACACACTTTCGTTTATGTCAAAACTAGGTATGGGTTTCGCTCTAGCCCAGCGGTTTCATATCGCCAAGTACGCAAGTCAGCAAAAAAATAAACAGGCAAACAGTTTTGCACTGCAATTAGCGAAAAACAAAGATCATGCACTAAGTAAAACATCTATTACCAAATTTGATTTAACAAAATCTGTAGCTAAAAAGAAAAAAGAGGTCTGTTTCGGTTTAAGCTACACAGAATTATAGAAAAGCAGTTCCAGGAAATCTACGCATATACTCCGTATTTTAAGTGCAGGAAGAATATGCTGTGTTCCAAAAATTACTTCTTCCATAAGAGTTTCTTTCTTCTATCCAGAATCAATCCGTAAAAAGAATAAGTTCAGGAGTCGAACATCCTACAAGAAGCTTTCTGGCATGTAAAATTACACTTGAGATAATCGATACTTCCAAACACTTCGTCCTCGAGGACAGTAATTTCCTTTTGTCATATATCTGAATAAGAACATAGTTTTGATCGTTAGGGTTCATCATGACTGTTGAAACGAGTACGGATAACTCAAGAAGCCAAAGGGTAAAAAAACAGCCAAAAGGTAGCGATGAACGAGAAAATAACCAAAATCAGAATGTTACGACAAAAAAAAATTACAGATTCGACAGGAAACATAGTGACTGGGAGAGGGGAAAAAAGAATATGATTAACTGAGAGATAATCATAGCATACTCGGGTATTTAAAAACTCAGCACGGATAAATGTGAGTATGATTATCATCAAACATGAAATACCCAATGAGAAATTCATTTTCTTAAATGCAAACTCCATATATCCCAATTTAGAAATATTCTGACGATTAAAAAAAATGTGGAAGAGAGATCTCCTTACTTGGACGATAACGATTTATAGGAATGTCTTGAAGCTCCCGTCTTATGCATAAATATTCACCAAGCAATGCCATAATCGCTAGTCCCGCAACATTCACGATCCACCACGTAAATGAAGAAGGCCACCCACCATAAGCGATACAAATGAAAAGATGGACGATGTAGACGGTAGCTGAGAAATCTAAGCACTTTTTGGCCCTTTCAACGAGATACATAAGATAACCAGCTCTGCTCAAGCATGAGAAACACAGACACGCTTTTAAGAATAATACGGTATAGAAAAGGAACACAACGGGTCTAGTCTTATGATTTATAGTAGCCTGAAACAACCTTCTATGTAAATATCAGAAAAAAGGCAATGAAAAAGCACCACGGGCTGCCCATAAAGGCATAAAGTAACCACATAATGCACAGGTTTACAGAACCTAACGAAAACTGAATGAAGATCTGATAAGTTTTTTTTCTTTTAAGAGCAAATCGGGGGCACCCTAAAATGATCTAACACCACAACTAACATAACAGTTTACACTCCGTTATTTAAATTCCTGCATTTGGCAATCCTCACCAACTAAATGACATAACACATCCGAGTATCATGCACTTTCTTCAACACCAAAAGAAAACATAGATTGCAGATTTTAACAGGAAAGCATTCCACCAAATTATTCTAGTACCTAGAGGGCTAGTTTATATCGTTGGAACTCACAGCCAATTTCAAATCATTGGGGCCTATGTTACCCTGACTTGGCTGCAAGTGTCGTGCACGACACAATGTCAGAGTGTCAGATTCAGTTATTTTCCGCAATTTTTTTAATGTTTTGGTCTAAAATGAAATGTCGAAATGCCGTGTCGTGTTGGACGGTCCAACTCCAACTGTCAGACAGAACACACAACCAAAGTGGAAGTCTCAAAGCAGCATAAATGGGAGTTTGGGACCAAGCCTTTGTAGTTGCTAGCACATTAAAGCCAACAAATTAACTACACTGTACGAGTAGCTTTTACTAAAGTGAAATCCGAAGGCCTTTTCAAGTTAAATAATCCATAAAACCATTCCCATGTGAGTGCGAGCCTCATTTTCTTCTCACATATATTTCTTCTCCAAAATTTTAACTTGAAGGTAAATCTGGTGAATTCACGATAAAGCTGATAATACTCAGCTAACAGCTGTTTAGACATAATTCCAAGTAATAGATAAAAGGTTATATTTCTGAGTACTGACACAGGAGAAGCATAATCTTCACTGACAGCTGCCATAAACTTTGAGTGATCTCTAAAACAGCCAACCATTGTTTCGAAAACATAAGATAGTCCAATGGGCCATAAGAGCCCCATCAAGAGAGCAATGATACACTCACGTCTATGAAAAATCAGACAAGTGCACCATGATCGTCGAGGTTAATAGCTGTATGATCCAAATTAGAAGCTGATGTGGTCAGAGCTTCTGATGTGCATGTATAATTAAGGAAACAAAAGGAGGAAAACCACCAGGCACGATTAAAGGGATTAAAACAAAAACTAACAATGTTTGACAAATAGACTGGTAGTCTAACAGACAAGTAGAACCTTAGCTTAACACTACAATTCGGAGAAATATGCTCTTGTCTCGAATAACTTGAGGATTTTCTTTTATCCCCCTCTCCAATTTCCAAAGTCATGCCTGAGAAGAGAAGACATGGAGTTGAAGATAGTTTTGGCAAACATGTCCAGTTCCCATTTTATCACTCTCTTCCACAGCCCCTCTATAAATTCCTTCCCAAAAACCACTTGACCAATAAGGCTTCGTTATAGAACCCAATTCTAATGAGTATATATACAAGAATCAAACACATAATGTGTTTAGAGAGAACAAAGTGTAGTCGATTAACAAGTATCCAAAAAGAAATACTCCGAACTCCTTATCAGTTATAACTAGGTAATAAAAAGGTTTGGATCGGATCAGAGTGACAACAGCAGCGAACCAAAATGTGGATTTTGCAATACATAAGTCACACACAAAACTACTACTCCTCATTATACCTCATACTGATATCCATCTCAAGTATTTTCGGTTTACCTAACTTTAAGATTTAAAAACGTCAAATTCTTTTAAAAGAACAGAAGTTCAACAAATAGAAATCTAAAAGCAAAGAGGGCTCCTCGTCCCTAGTCCCTGCAGTATACAGTCAATATGATGCAAAGTTGAGATTGCCTGAGAGTACAAACCTAGCCTCAAAGTAAAATAAAACGATATACTAACCTATTTAGGGTTAAAAACGCGATCCCGGCAATAAGCTCGATAACTCATTATGATCAAATTAATCACATGATAATGTTGTTTAACATTCAACATCTGAATTCAAAATCACTTACGAACCACTAAATTGTCGAAAACAATCAACCTAACAACAAAAACACAATCTATCTAAAGCATTAACATGTAACAACAACTACATGAAAACCAACAACAATAAGCTCAGGCTAACACAAATCCCACAAAACAAAGGAACAACCTATCTAAACACCAACAATCTATGTAAAGCACTAACATGTAACAATAATTACATGAAAACCAACAACAATAAGCTCAAGCTAACACAAATCCCACAGAACAAAGCAAAAACACCAACAACAATTAAGCTCAATCGAACACCAACCCGACAACTAAAACATCATAATTGAGACATTGACCACAAAATTGTCTTTTTGATGCTTACCCTGCAAGAGAAGTGAGGATAAAGGAGGCAATGACATAATAACCGGTGGCAGTAGAGACGGTGACCGCTGCGAAATCGAAGAAATAAAAGAGACTCAATCTAGAAACCCTGGTGCCAACCAAAACGGTGAAGAACAACCCCAATGTAAGGTAATATAAGCATTGCAAACACACAATTTGAGCAACAATCTGCCATGGGTCCCACACCACTGCTCCATAAAACATGACTTTACTCTCTAACGGATTTCTTCGCGATTCAGGTGAAATTCAATTCTACCCAGATGATGAAATTAAGGATACTAATTACCAATTAGATCAAAATTGAACCTTTCTTCAGAATTCTGAGTTCATTCTTTTGTTTTCACCCCTCTTTTGATTAAGATCAACTGATCAATGGATTTTTTTTATTTTTTTTTGGAATTAAGCTGGAATTAAATAGACCCAGAAGGTAAAATTAAGAATTGTAATAACCCATAAGATCAAAATCGAATCTTTGTTGAGAATTCGGAAATGGGTCGAAATTGCAATCAAGGGTTTTTACTGTGGAATTCAACTGAAATTACAGGAGGTAGAGATCAAAAGATGGAATTAATCGTAACCTAATGAATCAAATCGAAAGTGGGATTATTTTGAATTCGACGAACTGAATTTAGTGTACACGATTTTGAAAGTAGAAAATTGATTTGTCGATTTTAAAAATTTAAAAAAAATTAAAAATTAAAAAGGGAAAAAATTAGGAGAAGGGAAGAAGAATTGGGGGTGAGAAGTGAGAAGAACAGCAGGATGCAACCTGGAGGTTCAACATCGACGTTACGTTCAGACAAAACTTAGTGATATATAAATCTACTTGTTACAGGATAATCAACAAAAGACCGCATAGCGCAGTGGATTAGCGCGTTTGACTTCGGATCAAAAGGTCGTGGGTTCGACTCCCACTGTGGTCGTTGTTTTTGGTATTTTTATTGCACGACCTTGTAAGAATTATTTCTCCCTCGGTTTTAAATGATTGTGCCATTTACTCCTAAATATACTCCATTTTACATTTTTTCCTATGGATCTACACCTCAACCTAGGTTGGGACTTGGGAGATCTGCACCTCAACCTGGATTTCAGCGTGGTTGTTCTACGCCTCAACCTAGGTAATGAGACGCCTCAATTGTATATTTTGGTCGCGATTTCTTATTACAATGATGCAATTCATAATCACATTTTTTCCTATGGATCTACACCTCAACCTAGGTTGGGACTTGGGAGATCTGCACCTCAACCTGGGTTTCATCGTGGTTGTTCTATGCCTCAACCTAGGTAACGAGACGCCTCAATTGTATATTTTGGTCGCGATTTCTTATTACAATGATGCAATTCATAATCTTGCTAAAGTGTAGAAATTAAGAAAAAATTATCAAGAGCTCGGAAATAGAATGACAAGAATGAATTAATTGGAGTCGGATTGCTTGAAATCGGTTTTCAATTTTCAAAAAATATGATTGAAGTTGAGCGAAGTATGGAGGTTAAATGTAAGTGAATGAATAAGAGGAAGATGGTAAATAAAGGGTTAAAAATAAGGTGAGGGGAAGAATGGGTAAATCAGTTAAAATACGGACGACATTAAATAAAATCATGGACGACGAGAAGCGAAAGTGTTTTTTTTTTTAGGATTTTTTTTAACAAAAAGTGAGTGAATGTTTTTTTTTAAAACTGGATGAGGATATTATTTTGATTCTAATCGAAGCCAAACTTGTATACTTATATCAACTTCAACTATGATCGTTCTTTTTGGTATGTTTACGGCACGCACATTACCCTGTATAAGATTTACTACAACTATTGGATGTATTGTACTGAGTAACAGTTACTCCGTAAATTTGTTTCTTTTAGATTCGATTTGTTTTTCCAACGGAAACTAAGTGAATAGTTTTTAAGTCAACGAAAACGGGATCTTAACTCTAACTGAAAATCGATTTTGTATATTCCGTTAAACTTCCACTATGATCGTTCTTTTTGGTATGTTTATGGCACGCACGTTACTTCGTATAAGATTACTACAACTATTGGATGTATTGTACCGAGTAACAGTTACTCCGTAAATTTGTTCCTTTTAGATTCGATTTGTTTTTTTAGCGGAAACTAAGTGAATAGTTTTTAAGTCAACGAAAACGGGATCTTAACTCTAACTGAAAACCAATTTTGTATATTCCGTTAAACTTCCACTATGATCGTTCTTTTTGGTATGTTTATGGCACGCACATTACTCCGTATAAGATTACTACAACTATTGCATGTATTGTACGAGTATTGAGTAACGTACAGTTACTCCGTAAATTTGTTCGTTTTAGATTCGATTTGTTTTTTCAACGGAAACTAAGTGAACAGTTTTTAAGTCAACGAAAACAGAATTTTAACTCTAACTGAAAACCGATTTTGTACGTATATTCCATTAAACTTCCATTGGGATCGTTCTTTGCATGGTATTTTTATGGCATGCACATTAAACTTTATAAAAAAATCACCACAACTATTGAATTTATTGAAAAAATAATTCTAACATTTACATTTTTATCTAAACAGATTTAGGTTTTGATTATCTTTTCAGGATGAGATTCTTTTGAACTTATTCTAAGTCGAAATAGATTAAGTTGATCTCAAGTCGTAATGCTCCCAAACCCAATACAACTAGTAACCTAAAAACTGGTTTTGTATATATAGTGTGAGCTAAAGTATATCTAGAGAATTAATAGGGAGTAAATGTTTATCAAAGTAAGAGATTCACACTATTGCTCAATTAAAATGAAACTCCTAACCCGGGTGTTGCATAGTAGTTAAAATATTTGGTCACCAGTCTGATGGTCTCAGGTTCAAACCGAATTGTTGACGGCTGATATACGACCTTCTTTTTATATTTATAATGAATCCTAATTGTTGATACATGAATAGGATTATATTGTACCATGCAACCAATGCAAAGTTTTTGAGTTTTTATGTATATTTATTTAGCTTATAAATTTTTTTGAGCTGAGTTGTAAGTTTTTGAGCTTAAACATTTATGTGATTTAAATCGACAACTCTAGACTCTTAAAACCAATTGTACTTAGAGATATGTACAACTGGTTGTATAATCCCTTTTATATTACTCCGTATTTAAAATGAAACTTCTAGTAAATCCTAGGTAATTCTTAATTATGGAGTTACAAGACTAATTTTATCTGGATCTCCGGTAGCTTTTAATTAAGTGCTACATACAATTAATGTACTTTCCACACTTCGATCACGCACATTCACACCTCAATTTTTGATATACGACCCTTATTTATTTATTTATTTATTTATTTATTTATTTATTTATAATGAGTATTTTAATAAATTTATAAGAGTTTTTCTAATATGTTTATAAAATGCAGGCATTAAACCCACATTGATTAAGATAATAAGGATCCCATCAAAATAAAATTACGTTACTAAACTACAAATATGTTACTAAATTAGGTGAGACAAAAAAAGTAACGATTCAACAAAAATAATACTCCCTATATAATTCATCACTAAATTGGGAAGGTAATATATATTTTTTAAAGTGGATATCAATTTCATTAATAATAGGTCATATGGTATCTATAAACGATATTAAATTGAAATAAATATAAACGTAGTTGCTAAATCAAACTCAGCTTTTACTACTTCATATGTGAAGGATAATTTTGAAAATGTGGGTATAGATCAGTAAAAAAAGTGTATATGATTTAGCTAGTGCCATCTCCCGTCCCATTTTGTGTGCCACACCCACATCAACTAATTATGATATTTATTTGTTGCATATTTTATTCATTCAATAGGCGATGTGTCATCTAATGTATGGTGTGACACACAGAGTAAGACACAAAAATAGAGCAGAAAATCCATTCTGTGATTTATCACCCAAAATAAATTAGGAAGGTCATATCCAAATGTATTCTTATACATGCAATTCAATGAATTAAAACATCAATTCTTAATAGCTTTCATACATATTATTATCTTTTGTTTACTATGGAAAGTCCTCTATTGACACTTGATCATGAGCTTATTATATATAAATCAACCCTTTGACACAAGGAAAATCAAACAAAACAAGATATAGATACATCAAAAACTAAGTAACAATGCCTAAAATAAATAACATTCAAAAATCCATTCAAAATTACATCTCTAAGATCAAGAATAAGCATCATCATCATGTCCCTCGCCTACAAATTTCTCAAAGCCTTTCCTCCACCACTACCAAAATGTTCTCACGTTGTAAACACCCTAAGAGCCTCTCCTTCGCGGTCGAGAACAAAGGTCCTAACGACGCCCACGATCGACCACCACGTGAAGGTGACGAGGCCGCTACGTTGGAGGACATTGACCACTTCCTCGTCGAGAATTTTAAGTCATTGTATGGTCGAGAACGTGACCATGACGACACTAACAATAATGGACCGGTACGTGACAAGGAAGGGAATAGAAAACCCAAGAAATTAAATATTCAAAATGGGTACGAGTCAAGTGGGTCGTCTGTACGTGACAGAAAAGAAAAAAATGAAAAGAAAAAAAATATTCAAAATGGTCACGAGTCGTTGAGTGGACTACTTAATTATGACTCTCCAAGGTTTTTCAGTCCCCGGTTCAAACAATGTGGGTCCCACCATTTTCCCGTGTCCCAGACCTCAAGTGAAATAGGGATGAGTTCCGGGGTCCCATCTGACTCTGATGGGGTGGGGTCTGTCGTCATACAGTCTCATCATCAGGTGTCAATGATTGACGCTTTGACCCATGGTCATGACAAGGTCATCACAAATGACGACAACTCACCGATCCTGAAAGGGGTCGAGGATTGCATAGCGGTCCTGACCGTGTCCTCGAGCCCATACGAGGAATTTAGGGTGTCAATGAAAAGGATGGTTGACTCGAGGGTTGAGAACAACCAAATGGTGGATTGGGAATTCATGGAGGAGTTACTAATATGTCACCTTAGGTTGAACGAGAGGAAACAACATCGGTTCATTCTTAGTGCATTTGTTGATCTAATCGTGCTTTTGCGGCTAAACTCTAGTATGTAGTAGTGGTGAAGGATTATTAGAAGGGAAATTATGATTTAAAGGATAAGAAGAAATCAGATTATTGTTTTTTTAACGAAATTAATTAAGGACTAAACGTGGGAAAGAAATTCCTCATATGTCTGTTTGGAGGGTCGAGCGAGACATTCAAGAGGAAAATCAATAAATATAGTAGACGTAAAAGAATGTACTCCGAGATTAGTCAACAGACAAACAGATTATTGTTATTGATTGTTGGATGAATGAATGTATTGATACATTGTATTAATGAACTTATATTATACTCCGTACTAGCTAGTTACGATTTGTTCATTCCCTTCCCCTCTCCACTAAGAGATTAACTCTCTAACCAAGTTTTCCCTCCAAAACTCCATCTTTACAATTAAGGAAACATTAATAAAATGAACAAATAACAATAACAATTAATTTCCTATAATTATGAAACTCATATCAATAAAACTATTTAGGATAAAAAAAAAAAACATAACCAACAATATTCACAAGTTTTAATACATACTCGTACTTTTTTTTTTATCAACTTTGATTAAAAGAGCCAATTAATTATACTAAATATAAATATCATTTTTTAATTTCAACTTAAAAAATGTCATTTTCTTTTTCCTTTTTTTAAGTATTCATTTATTAGTAATATTAATAACATAATCTAAGATTCAACACAAAAAAATTAAATTTATAAAATTACTTTAATTTTATACTTATTTATATATATATATTCCTAATTACAAAACCATGCAATTGCATGAGTCTACACTAGTTTCATATCAAATAAATAATTTGGTCGTTTCGCGTTTTCATAAGGTATGGTTATATGCATGAATTGTGATAGCTAGTTAATTACAAATCTTCCTTATTACTATGAGAATAACATTAGGGGGTGTTTGGTTGGTGAGGGGTAAGAGAACGAAATCAACAAAGGGAATAGAAAGAAAAGAAGAAGGTTACCCTTTGATGTTCTAGATTATTTGTTTACTAAATGTAAGGGAATGAAAAATAAATCAGTTTCCGATCGACACCTTACTTTTTACCAATTAAAAAGTTGATTTTTTTTCTTCATATTATTCATGTTTAGTATTGCTAATATTATTATATTACTTAAATACTCTGTTGAAAATAAAAATGGTAAAAATTATATACTATATATTACGAAGTATTTTACAAACATTTTATTACTATGATATAAAAATAATATCTTTATTTTTAAATTAATTTTTCAAACATGTCAAATCTAATAATTTTTTAATTATTATTTCAAATAGAGTAAATTAAAAATTACTCCCCTTTAAAATACTCATTTTTAAAATTACTCCCTTTTGAAATTTTTGTTAAAAATAACTCCCAAAATCTTTCAAAAGTTCAAAAATTGCTCCCAATTTTATTTTTAGGACAAAAATGCCCTTGGTTATAGATAGGGTGATGTCAAGTAATAGCGAATATAAAAGTTAGGGACATTTACGTCCATAAATTATATTTTGAAGCAATTTCTGAACTTTTAATAGATTTTGGGAGTTATTATTAACAAAATTTTTAAAAGAGAGTAATTTTAAAAGTGAGTATTTTAAAAGGGATTAATTTTTAATTTACTCTTTCAAATACTCCCTCCGTTTCTATGATTTCTTCCACCTTAAAAGTGACACATTTCTTAAGAAAAACAATAAAATAAGTAAAAGTAGAGAGAGAGTAAAGTAAGTGGGCCACCTAGGTAAGAGAGAAGTGTGATAGAAAAAAGAAAAGTGGAAGAAATCAAAGAAATGGTTGAAAAAGAAAATGTGGAAGATATCAAAGAAACAGAGGGAGTATAATATATTAATGGCTCATGTCTCAATCCTAAATTAATGGGTTATTTCAGGTTCGGATTGAACGTGTCGCATGTCAAATATTTTGAGTCTTGACTCTAAAATAAGTAGGTCGGATTTACGATCGGGTCGAAATTTAATAGGTCTAATGATGAGGATGGTGAGGGTTTAGGTGAGGGTGAGAAATCTAAACCCAAGGGGGTTGGCCGGTTGAGGATAATGAAGATAGAGGAGTTTAAGGTTACGTAGACTTGGAGAGTAATGAAGAGAGCTAAAGGGAATGAAAAAAATCTAAAAGTGGGGCTAATAAAGTTTGTGTGACAATTTTCAGCAAATTTCATTTTCAGTGGGGGGTATGTAACATGTTTATAATTTGACCATGAGTCATTTGTATGTTGAAATAAAATGATTTGCAATAAAATGGAGCGAAAAATTTAAATTGAAATATATAATTAATTACTGTATAAAATAAAACTTGATTGGTACAATGTTTTATGAACTATGATGGACAAAATTTAACAACTAAATGCAAAATACTCCATTTATATAAAACGGTCTATCCAAATTAGATACTTCCTATATTATTTAACCCATTGTAATTTTTGATAATATTAAAAATTATAGGATTACATATTAAGTAAACTATGGAAAAAAAAGGCTTAGGGTCAATGACACCCAAAAAAATGATAATTAATGTGGTTATGAACTTATGATAACTTTATCTTGATCATATCCTAGAAAGTTTGTATTTTAACAACCATTTACTTTTTATCTTAAGGAGTTATGTACTGTACGTACTAGTTAATCTATCCTTTCGGACTTCCCATCAAATTTTCCACATGAAAACTAGTCAATTACCACTCCAACAACCAGTCTCATGAATTACCGCTACAATAACCCGTCAATCACTACACCCAAATCTCAAACTAGTTAAAGGAGAGTACTAGTTTGAAATAAGATAGGAGGTAAATTATACAACAACAATTGGTCTCCTTTGCGACAAATATCTCCATCACAAACTTGTAAGTGATCGATCAATATTATTATCTTAGATAGATACTCGTATCAGGCAAACGGGTAAAGACAAAAACATTTGTTTGTCTTGTTATTGATATATTCTGATTTTGTCTTATCTGACATATGAGAGATATTTAACCTGTTATAACTTTGTAATAGATATATCCTTAGCTACCCATTATAAAAGCACCCACTAGTCATTTGGAACTTTAAAAAAACACCAAAGAAAAATAATTTCTGAATAAAAAGAAGACATGAGCAAGAAGATTTCTCTAGTCATTTTCTTTGTCGTGTCCTTGCTTTTACTCCAAGGTACTGTATATATCTCCAAGATAGATTTCCATGTCTATCTTCAATTCATTTCTATTTTCGTCTGTTATTTTTTGTTTTTGCCACATGTAAATCAATTCGAACATGTTTTTCAAGAGTATCCAGTATTTTATTTTACGTCTTCTATATCAAAATGTTTAATTTTAATAAGATCTTTTTTATGGTTATTCAAAAGGTCGAATAATGTAAGTATTAGAAATTTTTAGAGAATTATAGAAATTACCCCTAACTTTTTTATGCTATATTACTTCACCTCACCCTCTAACCAAGGGCATTTTCGTTCTAAAAATAAATGTGGGAGCAATTTTTGAACTTTTCATAAATTTTGGGAGTTATTTTTAACAAAAAAATTCAAAGAAAGTAAATTTTAAATTTTGTATTTTAAAAGAGAGTAATTTTTAATTTACTCCTATTTCAATAATCTATCCGTACAAACTAGAAATTTGGTAAGAGATTAATTATTAGGCCTCCTACACTTAACCACTTCATCAATTGATAATTGATTAGAGAGTTCATCACTCTAATTCAATTGGGATGTCTAAGTCTAATATTTAGAGACGGGAAAAACCACACACAACTTCGTCTTCCCAAAAACAAATCTTATAATTACCTTATTCTATTTTATTCGTGATAAAAAGTAAATAAATAACTGAGACAGAAATATAAGGAAACGAGGGTGGTGGTTGCTAGGACGAGGTGTACGATGTTCAAGTGTTAGACTGATAAATCATATACGGAGTATATATTATTTGTGTCTATTTTATTATTAGATGTCCTCTAAATGACAATTTCATTTTGTACTTATTTTTATAACAAGTGCATCCCAGTTTATATTTGTATATATTTTTTTTTATGTTAAACGTACATATTTTTATTACTTTTGGTTTCGCTGTTACCTCTATTTGTAACTGATTTTGAGTGATTAACCGATTCAAAGTAAAAATAATGGAGTATGTCACATGCATGTTACTCCCTCCGATTTATTCGATTCGCAACGTATTCCGTTTTTGGCAAATTCATCAGCTTTGCAACATTTCCATTTTGGACCATATTTTTCTTATGAAATGACTAATCTACCCTTAACTTTTCATTACTATATTCCAAAATATTCAATCTAATATTATTATATTACTTAATCTTACATGACATCACTATTGTGGTCCACCAATTTACTTTCCTTATTTTTTTTGTGAATAGTAAATGTTGTGATACCAATGAATCAGAGGGAGTATTGGTAAGATGGGGTTGATATTGGTAATGTGCTATCAACATCATTTCACCTACTTGTATAAATTTGAGTTTGCGACAAATTTAACGTGCATGGTTCATGCAATAATAATAATAATTAAATGATGCATGGTTGGTTCAACAATCCAAAGCCCATTATTTTTTGTCGAATTCTTTGCACAAATTTAAACCCACATTCCAAATAAATTGTGGATCGTTACATCCTTCTTTAACATAAAACAGGAAATTGAGAGCTATTATTATTACGTATATTGGCTACGTAAACCCGAAAATGATAGATGAAGAATGTGGGACACAAATTATTAAATGTACGTTCTTTCAACATTGTGAAGCATGCACGTTCTTTCAACATCCAATGAGAAAACTACTCTATAATGATACGGATTTACTTTCATAAGGATATTAATTACATTGTGAGACGGTTTCAACTATAATTACTTCTATAATTACATTACTTTATTCGTCTTTCTACGATCTACCAATTATTTATTAAAGTAGATGATATATTTTAATTGAATGGATAGAATATAAAAAGATTTTAATTAATAAAAAGATTTTAGTCGACAGCATTGGTGGAACTGGAACCGTTGAAGTGGGCCAAAATGAAGGTCACATTAAAAAGCAAAAAAAAAATTACACAAGAACATACATTCAAGATGGCAGGGGGTCCATTGCAAAAAAAACAATGTTTGTCTGCATGAGTTTTGATGCAAGTAAGTGTAAATTCAAATTTTTGTTCGTAACGGGTCAAATAATACCCCGTTTACAAACTCATATGTTACTGTCAAGCCTTGTCTTTTCTAACTAAGTGATATTATTTGATCCGTCATCGATTTGTGATGGATATATCCATTACAAGAGAGACTTACTCAAATGTAAATGAGCTCTGCACAGAGCACACTTCATTTTTTAATATTTTTTTACGTTTGATATAATAATCTATTTGACTCGTTTTATATCTAAAATCATCGTAAATAAGAAAAATTAGGATCATTTGATCGAGGTCAGCATAACTTAGTTTAATTTAGAAATATAATAATTTAGACATGCTAGCCGGACTTTGCTAGCTTGACCAACTCGACATTGCATGCATGAAGCCGATACCAGCCCTAACCCTCCCATGTGTCGAGCTCAAACCAACATCTTCCGACTCAACTTGGTGGGACCACTAACAAAAATATACAACTAAAAAAATCGTTCAGTAAACCGACATTTTCGATCCAATCAAGTAAAGCTTTTTTCATCGATTTCTTTAATTTACTAATTTTCTAATTAGCTTTGTGTTTAGATCGATTTGTTTGGTTAAAACTGATTAGGATAATAGTTTAGCCGCCCTCCCCATAGGCATGTAGTACGCTGTAGGACAATAATTTATGAAACCGGTTTTTCTATTACGTAAATGTAACAAATCGTAAGAATCGGAAGGAGTATCATTTAATTACCAACCGTACAACCCTACCTAACAAACATACCTTACATTCTCACATTCTCACCTAACATCTACTCTAACATACTCGTTCATATACGAGTTTATCACTAATAACCCCCTTCTATGTTACCGATTTTTCAAATTACCCCCAAAAATGGATTCCGTTAAAATTACCCCCGTAAAGTTGTTAAAAAATTAGATTTTGCCCCCAGTGCTCCTTTTGTCCCCTTTCCGGTGAGTTTTGTTGATTTTCTTCCCATTTTGCCCCTCCCCTCACAAACACCCTCCCTCCTCTCCTAAACCCCCTTTCACTCATTCTAAGTCACTCAACCCTACCAAACCCCCAATTTCCCCCAATTTCCCCCAATTTCCCGGAACCCTAACCCTAATCTCTGAAATTGACCCAAAATCGACCCAGAATCGAGCGCGTGACCCATCTAAAGGCAATCGATCCACTTCCAAAGGTAATTTCTCTTCCTTCCTCTTCCTATTTTCGTCTCTACTGTTTTCGCGGTTTTGCAAAATCAGATTAGGGTTTAGTGTTCGAATTGGAATTGAATACTACTGTTTGAATTGAATTGCAAAATCTGATTAGGGTTTAACTCCCGTGTTTATGTCGTGCTTCAATTGAAAACTATTTCAGTGGTAGTGAGTCGAACTATTTCCTGTGTTTATTTCCAATTTCTGGGTTTATGTCCACTGCAGCTGTGAGCTTGAATGCTAGAACATGTTCCTGCAACCACTGGAATCTGACTGGGCTGCCTTGTGTTCATGCCTTGAGCTGCATGCTAGTGAAGAGGATGGACCCATACGAGTACGTCGACGACGTTTACTCAATAGGGAGGTACACTTTGGCTTACTCAACCCCTGTCTCACCTATGCCCGGTGTCAAACATTGGGAGGACACTGGTATGCCAGAGCCACTCCCACCACCACACAGAAGGTTACCTGGAAGGCCCAAGTCCAAGAAAAGAAGAATAGGAGCTGGGGAAGTCGAAGAGCGACGGATTAGAAGGGGGACAAAGGTGAACAAATGCAGCAACTGTGGCGGCCGTGGACACACTAAAAGAACATGCAAGAACCCGACTGCACCCTCTACATCTACAGCACAGAGGGCTCCTGGAGGTAGGCCTTTGGGAGGTAGTGCGTGGGTTGTAGAGACAAGGAGGAAGAGGCAGGCGAGGAATGTCCAGAGAGCACGTTTGGCTTTAGAGAATCAAGCTCAATCTACTCAAGCGACTGCAGAAGCTTCCACCTCGAGCATCAACCCTTCAACATCAAATCAAGTACCCAGTGGACAACCTCAGACACCAACAAGCTTTGTCGAACTTCTTAGTCAAGCTTCGACTTTAACTGGAACTATGATTTAGAACTCTTGTACGTATGATTATGGATCTATTTTGTTGTGGTTGTATGACTTCGGATCAATTTTGTTGTGGTTGTATGACTTTGGATCTATTTTGTTGTGGTTGTATGACTTTGGGTCTATTTGGAACCTACTTTGCTTTCGAGTTAGAACAGTACTTTGCTTGTGGTTGTATGGCTTGTGGATCTGTTTTATTTGTAGTGCTGCGCATTTGGTTATCAGGTGACCAATTCCAGATCAGTTATTTGAAAGTTGTTCCTTGTCTTTGTATACAAATTGGTGACAATTCCTCTGTATAATGGGGGTGAAATGAAATATTTTCACACAATTCTGGGGGTTAATTTTATGTATACGTAGTCTTTGGGGGTTAATTTTATGTATATGTAGTCTTTGGGGGTTAATTTTATGTATATGTAGTCTTTGGGGGTTAATTTTATGTATACGTAGTCTTTGGGGGTAATATTAAAGAAAAAAAGAATTGTTAAACACAGGCTAATGTCACTCCTCCATCAGTACACTGGTATAATTCGACATTAATTAGTTAGGGATTCATGAAGTCATTTAATTTGCTGCCTAACAACCACACAGTCAACCTTGCTACTTACCAATTGAAGTTGTAGATTATATTGACCAATGAAAGAGGTGGTTGGTAAGGGCAATTAATGCTTCCCTAAAACCCTGAACCTATGAACCCTATAAATAGACCCTCAATTGCATCCTCAACTACCACAACTCCACATATTGAAAACCCTAGACCCTAACCTAAATATGGCAACGAATGGAGTGTACTACACCGGTCCTTGTACGGTTGTGCTTGCAGGGATGCCGTCTAATGTGAGGAATCGCCAACTTGTGAGTAGAACATTCAGTAGGGTCAAGGACTACCTCCAAGGCAGGGGGTTCGAAGTGAAGAAGATTAAATCCCTCTGGAATCAGGCTGAGTTTCGTGGGATTGTGCTGCTCACTTTTGGGAGGTCCGGAGAGGACTGCGTGTCGGCATTCAAGATGGCGACAATGTTCAAGCAGAAGTCAAGGGGGAAGGAGGAATGGAACAACGGGGTGGGTGAGCACGGACCGTATGCATGGGTGGCTACACATGCCGACAATGCCATGTTTGATAGGTATGCTACTTACGGACCCGTACCATACATGTACCAACGTGTAGGGGAGTTGGAAGCTGCAAACGACTCAGTCGATGTATGCGGCGCAATAGACAGAATAGTAAGGCCACTGTACACCTAGACGGGACGACTTTGCAAATGTTGGTTGGAATGTACGGACTACCGTAATGGCGACGGCTAAATTTTCTAATAAAATCATCGTTTCATTATCTTGCAAAATGGCTCTATTATATAGAGCTTACATAAAATCCACAATTTTAGGGCATTAGTAGAACGTACATTACAATACATTACGCTACAATACAGTACAATACATTACGCTAAATTACAATACGTAACTGAATAGTCACTTCACTAAGCAAATGCGATACCGAGTACAAGCGCCAAACAAACCACCGACAACATAATGACAGCCTTCTTCAAAAGAGCATCCCTCTTAGCTGCCGACCTCAACATTGCCTTGAGGTCGTCATTCCTCATATCAGTTAACGCAATACCGTTCGAGAAAGTGTCCTTCGTGACTTCCAGAATGGACTTCTGCAATTCCAACAAGTCCTTATCCATCTTCAGTTGGTTAATTACATCCCTTTGCCATTCAGTTGGACATTCGTCGACCCATTTGAAGTACGTACAGCCACGAGTATCAAGCATCCTGTTATACTCTTTGCAACACTTGAAGCGTCGGCCGGGATTCCTATGTGTCCAAGAAGTGAGCACCGCAATTTCATTGCCGCAGTGACATGTTTCGCGCCCACCTGATGACTGCACCCCGCTATGGACGGACATGGCTGCAATTTACTGAAGTCGCTATATCGAAGAACCCAGAAACAATGACATTAACACAAAACCCAGAAACAACAACGACATTAACACAACCCAGAAAAAACGATGACATTAACACAACCCAGAAACAACAACATTTACATAGATTGAAGTTCGAATCACTACCATTGAAAACAATAACCCTAAACCCTAAATATAAACCCAGAAATTGGAAATAAACACAGGAAATAGTTCGACTCGCTACCACTGAAATAGTTTTCAATTGAAGCACGACATAAACACGGGAGTTAAACCCTAATCAGATTTTGCAATTCAATTCAAACAGTAGTATTCAATTCCAATTCGAACACTAAACCCTAATCTGATTTTGCAAAACCGCGAAAACAGTAGAGACGAAAATGGGAAGAGGAAGGAAGAGAAATTACCTTTGGAAGTGGATCGATTGCCTTTAGATGGGTCACGCGCTCGATTCTAGGTCGATTTTGGGTCAATTTCAGAGATTAGGGTTAGGGTTCCGGGAAATTGGGGGAAATTGGAGGAAATTGGGGGTTTGGTAGGGTTGAGTGACTTAGAATGAGTGAAAGGGGGTTTAGGGGAGGAGGGAGGGTGTTAGTGAGGGGAGGGGCAAAATGGGAAGAAATACACCAAAACTCACCGGAAAGGGGACAAAAGGAGCACTGGGGGCAAAATCTAATTTTTTAACAACTTTACGGGGGTAATTTTAACGGAATCCATTTTTGGGGGTAATTTGAAAAATCGGTAACATAGAAGGGGGTTATTAGTGATAAACTCCATGAAATAACCCTTTTTTTCTATGGATTTAGGATTATTATTTTTTTCACGGAAAGTGAGTGAATGATTTTCTTTTTAACCGGATGAGGATATTATTTTGATTCTAATCGAAGTCAAACTTGTATACTTAGTTCGAATTTAAATATGATTGTTCTTTTTGGTATGTTTTATGTTTATGACACGCACATTACTTCGTATAAGATTACTACAGTTATTGGATTTATTGTACTGAGTAACGGTTAGTACTCCATAAATTTGTTCCTTTTAGATTCAATTTGTTTTATTAATCGGAAACTCAGTGAATAGTTTTTAAGTCAACGAAAACAAGATCTTAACTCTAACTGAAAACCGATTTTGTATATTCCGTTAAACTTCCACTAGGATCGTTCTTATCTTTTTCGCATGGTATTTTTATGGCATGCACATTAAAGTTTATAAAAAATCACCACAACTATTGAATTTATTGAAAAAATAATTCTAACATTTACATTTTTATCTATACAGATTTAAGTTTTGGTTGTCTTTTCAGGATGAAAATCTTTTGATGAACTTATTCTAAGTCGAAATAGATTAAGTTGATCTCAAGTCTTAGTGCTCCCAAACCCAATACAACTAGTAACCTAAAAATCGGGCGATTTTGTATATATAGTGTGAGCTAAAGTATATCTAGAGAATTAATAGGGAGTAAATGTTTGTCAAAGTAAGAGATTCACACTATTGCTCGACTAAAATGAAACTCCTAACCCCGCAAGCTAAGGGTGTTGCTTAGTGGTTAAAATTTGTGGTCACCAATCTGTGATAGTTTCAGGTTCAAACTGAATTGTTGATGGCTGATAGCCTGATATACGACCTCCTTTTTATATTTATAACGAATCCTAATTGTTGACATATGACCCCCTTTTATTATTATTTAAAATGAAACTTCTAGTAAATCCTAGGTAATTATTCTTAACTATGGAGTTACAAGACTGATTTGATCCGTATCTCCGGTAGCTTTTAATTAAGTGCTACATACAATTAATGTACTTTCCACACTTCGATCACGCACATTCACACCTCAATTGTTGACATACGACCCATTTTTATTTATTTATTTATAACTAGTATAGACCCCGTGCATGTATGCACGGTATTTATAAAAAATTATTTATTTTAGTTAATTATTTATACAAAATATATTTTAATTAGAAACCCAATAATTTTTCATGATTTTTATCAATGTATTTAGATATAATAAAATAATTTAAAATTAAATAATTAATCAAGATAACGACCTCAACTAATATACTGAAATACGTGGTACAAAAAATTACTACCTCTGGGTTTTATTTGTCATTCATATTTCTCGAGACAATCATTTCTGTTTTAAATATTTTTTTAATGTCAGAATAATTTTTGTAAATTGTGAAATGTATATTCACTTTAAATTTATTTTCAAATAGAGTATAATTTTATACTCTTGATGTTTAGATGTACTTATTCTCTATAATTTCAGTATATATCACTTGTTCATAAAAATAGTTCATAATTGTTGTTAGAAATTTAAGCAACTACTACTCACTCAGATTGTCTTGTTTCATTAAAATACTCCTCACATATAATAGGAAAATGGGACAATCTTTTAGGGACGGAGGGAGTATATTTCTACAATTTATTTTAATTGATACACCCATTATTAGTTTTTAAATATTTTTTCTTTATATGATAGTATTGATAATTGAGTGCGATTCTTTTCTTATTTGTTATATTTATTTTGTCCAAATTGAGAGATTAAAATTTAGGCAAGAAAAGTTTTGAGAATTTTTATTCTTTTAGCTAATAGGGGATTACAATTATAATATTTAATTACAATCTTATATCAGTCATGATTATTAAAAATATAAAAATGTATTTTCGCTGTTATATATACACTCTCGATATTTAGTATATACTGACACAAATCATAGAGATCGTAAAATATATTTGCCATATCAATCATGAGGCTACATTTAGACGTTAATTTAGTCATTTTCGTGCATATATCATTCCTAAATTATGATTGTCTTTCATTTATAATTAAATATTCCAATTTGCACGTTAATTTAGTCAATCATTCCTAAATTATGGTTGTCTTTCATTTATAATAAAATATTCTAATTTGTACGAATGATTAATAATGGGATTATTTTGGATAATAAGTAGTGGATCTGGTCATGTCAAGTTAACTAAATTTCAGTACGTAGTACATAACCAAAGCATCAAAGACTCAAATATGAGTCCAATATGAATAGAAGGAAAAATTATAGGGGAGTTAATCTATTATTCCGTAGTAATTAAGGAGATTGCACTGAATTTGTTATATTGCACATTTGCACAGAAATACAGAATCAAGAGGATTAATACGAAATATTATTTTCAATCCCCTACAATCTCGTATATTAGGGATATATTTTCAATATTATATTGTTTATTACATTCTGAGGACGACCCCTTGTGGCATCGAAATCTCAGTAATATAAACATCCCCATCCATTGTTTTTTCTTCATTCTTGATGGGAGATGGAGAAATTTTGGTCTTCCATCCAAGAATGAAATATTCTTGGTGAAGAAGAAGCCAAAATCATCCTTTCACTCGAATGGAAGAGAGAATGAGAATTGTGGGCCAAGTTGCTATTTGTACACAACATTTTTTTTCTTTTCTTTTTTTTTCTATCAATGATTAAATGTCAAGTGGATTGGGTATGAATTTTGGAACTAATTAGAGAATAATAAATTCATTCTTGGATGAGGAGCTTTTTTAAGATGAAAAAATTGAGAAAAAAATGATGAAGTGGAATGAATAGGTCCACCCAAGAATGAAAAATTCATTCATGGATGAACATGCTCTTAGGGATATTCCATTGGATTCGATTATTTAAATATTACTTTCTATCAATATTATTGTTACCATCTCAAATTATATTAGGGATATATACTACAATCTCGTATATATCCGTAACATAGACTCTAATTAAAATCCTATATACTAATTTTATATCTTAATTTCAATAAGTATGACTTAATATTGTCTTATTTTAAGGTGAAATCTGTAATTTATTATAGTCATGATAATAATGAAAATTAATCTTAGTATGTGATATATTGATACTTTTTCAATATGTTTATATTAATCTTAGTCTATTTCAATATGTTTATACTTTTTTTAAAATAATTGATCATACATTCCATATTAAATATTGTATGTGATATATTCTAATCAATCAATCAATTATATTTTCTACAAATATTTCGTCTCGAATATGATCAGAAAGATATACAATAATAATCATAACTATTTTATATTCTATGTAAAATATTGTACGGGATAGTGCAATCTCCTATTAACAAAAATAATGCAACTATTTGGTTAAAACGGAATACAATATGTTTATACTTTTTTTAAAAAATTTGATCATACATTCCATATTAAATATTGTATGTGATATATTCCATTGTGATTTTCGTAATCAATGTAATCAATCAGATTTTCTTAATTACATACTTTTTGTGGTGTATAGCTTTATGTGTGATGTAGTGATACTTAAATTAGTAAGATGTTAGAGTGTAGTTGGAAAGGAGAAGGGTCACACACATGAGGTCAAGGGTTCGATTCGCACCTAGCTCATTTGGTCTATTTTTTTTTTTTTTTGTTGTGAATAACTTTAGGCGGGAAAATATATGAGTTTTGTTATTTGGTTAGTGGAAAGGAGATGAGTATTTTAATTAATTTATAAGAGTTTTTCTAATATGTTTATAAAGTGTAGGCATTAAACCCACATTGATTAAGATAATAAGGATCCCATCAAAATAAAATTACATTACTAAACTACAAATATGTTACTAAATTAGGTGAGACAAAAAAAAGGTAATGATTCAACAAAAATAATACTTCAACAAGTTTTTCCTCCTCTTTCTCCCCAAAAAAATCCTACTTTTCCTCCTGGGGCCTCCATCGATGATTAATTGATGGTAAGTCCCAAAAATTGTTTAAATCTCAATTACTAGTTATCAAATCTTATTCAATAAAAGTCTCTCTTTTATGAGAGTTGCTTCGTCCTTTTTTTCAAGATTTTTTCCTTTATTTCGAGGTTTCAGTCCTTTACATTAGTACAGGGCTTAGATTTCAAGAACTATGTGCAAGATCATGAAAGCAATGGAATCCCTACGTACGGCGATACAATTGAGGTCAGATCTCAGTCTACTATTTGTAAAAATTGATAAGTGTAGTTTGTAGTGCTATTTTCCTTGTGTTTGTTCCCGGTTTCTCTTATGAAATCGCTCTTTGGAGCGGTTTCGAGGCTACTTATGCTTCTTCTAGTTTGTTTTAGGTTCCTGAGATCAATCATGGCGATTTGGAACGATTCCGACTCGTTTCCTACGCATTTGGAGCCAACTAGGAGAAGCGACGATCACTCGGTGGCTTAGACTCGATCCCGAGGCCTTGGGACCCATTTCCGAGCCCTCGAGACCCATTCCCGAGCACCGAAAATCAATGAGAAGCCCATGAGAAGTAAGGAGAAACCCTTGATATCATATTTGAGGCCTACAAGACCCATCCCGGCCGAGATAAGGGCCATCTCGGCCGAGATGAAGAGTACAAGCGAAGCACGGCCACTGACCTCCCATCTCGGGCGAGACCATCTCATCTCGGCCGAGATGAGTCCCATCTCGGGCGAGACCATCTCATCTCGGCCGAGACTGAGCACCTGCAGCTCCGCTTCACTTCTTTTCTTCTCCTTATTCATTGTAACCCTATATATACTCCCCTCTTGTAATCTTATGTTATGTTCTTCATTACCCACTAAACCCTAGACTATTTTAGGTTAGATTAGCTTAGATTAGTGTAGATTAGTCCTTAATTACTCCTTAATCTAGTTAGTTACTCTTGTATTATTGGGATTCTTGAAGAATCTATTAATCTTGACAACATTGGTGGATGTTTGGGTATTCTTTTATGCAAGTGTTCATCTTTTCCATTCCTTTCTAGTTGGTATAATCTTTCCTCTCCTTTTACTCTTAATCTTTCATAGTTAATCAAGTTTTCATCTTTGTTTATGATTGTTGTTCATCCCTATTGTTCTTCATAATGGATGTTGTTGTTCTTGTGCTTGTTTCTCTAGTTATTGTTAGTTTTCCATTAGATATGTGTGAGTAGTTGTCCCCTAGGGTTAGTAGGGGGATTGGGTGTAATTAGGGATGATTAGGGTGAGATGGGTGGTATTAGATGTTGTTTTTGTTGTTTCCCATTTACCTTGCACTCCACATGTTTGATGAATTGCTTGCGAGACTAGAGATGATCAATCCTTGTTTTTCTTGCCTTTTCTCTTGTATGTGTTTGTTTGGTTGGTTGGTTTGGTTCCCTCATTAGTAGCGAGAGCGTGGTGAGGATGACCCCTAGGCCGTTTAAGTAGCGAGAGCCCGATCGGAACCTAGGCTACGAAAGCATACTAGTAACCCCGTTTCCTTCTTTTTATCTCCTTGACACCCATGAACCCGACCTAGCCCTAGTTTCTTCTTATTGATTTATATGTTTCCTTTTGTCATTAGTTACTTGTTTAGCTTAGTTATTAGTCGAACTTAGCCGTCACCCTAGCTATAGTTTAGTTTGTCTTGAACCTAGTCTAGAATCGTAGCTCACCTTAGTCTAAACCCATTTTCCGTCCCTGAGGATCTCGACCCGACTTGCCCTAGCTACCCAGTTAGGTTAGTTTGTTTACTTTGACCGGTGGGATCCACGACAAATCCTCCCATCAAATTGGCGCCGTTGCCGGGGACGGCGTAGTTTAGACTATTGTGTGCTTAGTTTTAGACTTTGTTCTTGATTTTTGTGTTTGCTTCTCCTTGTGTATCTCCGTTCTACTTCTTGTCTGCTATTCTCTCTTCCTAGTACCTCAAAAGCACTAGGCTACTAACGTTTGCTCAAGTGCTTCTAGTTCATCTAATGTATCAAGGCAACGTTATGCATCCAAGCTACCATCAACCGTCATGGGACAACTATGGGGCAAATTGCCAAGACAACCATATCAACCTCATCAACAATCTTATGAACCCCCTCCATATGGTTACAATGAAAGTTGTCAAGGATCATTCCAAAATCCTAACAACTACCAAATACCCTCACATAACCCACAACCAAAAATCACCAACTTTGAGCTTTGTCAAATGATGATTCAAATGCAAAAGAGTCAACAAGAGATGATGATTCAATTGCAAAAGAGTCAGCAAGAGATGATGATCAAAATGCAAAGGGATAAAGAGGAGCTCAAGGCCCAAATAGAGGTGCAAGATTCTCGAATCAATGCACTCATGGCTCGTATCACGATGTCGGCCACTCGAGCTCCACACCTTGTTAAGGAAGGTTCATTTGGGCAAGAAGGTCGGATGTCTCCACAAAAAAGTCAACCCGATCATGAAGCCACGAATGAAGAAGAGAGGGTCAATCAAGAGATAATTGTTGAGTGTTGCTTGGATTGTGAAGATATGGGAAGAATAGAGGAAGTTGAAGCTTCAAGGGTCAACAATGAGGAGGGAATTGAACATGATTCTCAAGGTAACTCTTGGGAAGCCAATGTATTGGCTATCAAATTGGATTTTTATGAATTTCTTCGTGATGAACCAGATCTTGACAATCCAAAGCCCAGTGAAGACAAGACTCCTCTAGGCCAATTAGACAAGGTGAGTGAAAAGAAACGTAATACTTGGGAGAAAGAGGTAGATGTCTTGGAACTTGCCTTGAATGGGAAATTGGAGGAGCCAATTGCCTCCAATGAAGAAAATTTGATGCCTTCTCCTCCTTTATCGCACTTGATTTCGAGTCCCTTGTCTTGTGAGATGGTTGATGAAGAGGATCCTTGTCGGGCGGTGGAAAAGAATTCTATTCTTGACCCCGTAGAAGAAGCAACACCTCTAGGGTGTGATCTCCCACATCATAACGCCGAGCATGACTCTAGAACACTATACCTACCGGATGGTCAAAAGAGTCGTTGCTATGTTGGTTGGAAAGACCCGGAAGATCACAAGAACCCCGAGCATAATGAAGATGATCGCTTCTTACCTCCGACTTGGAAGCTCTTGAAAGTGGCTAGGCTCGGCCATGTGAGCCTCAACGAAGATGTTGTTAGAGCATTTGACTTACTCCTCCGAGCTCTTGATGGCTATGGAGGCGTAGATGGTGAGAGTACCATGTAAATATCTTTTTCCTTTTCTTTTGAGTTTTTGTTTTTGTATTTGTGTGATAGGATAGTTGGTTTTTTTCCTTTTCGTTGAATTTAATTGGGTTTAGGCGGAATCCCGGCTAGGTGACTTGATTACACCTAGCCCTCCCCTCCCATTTCCTTTTGTTTTCTTCTTTTTATTTCTTCCCTCATCCATATCTTTTCTCGTCTCGGCCCATGGTGACTTGACTACACCCCGGCCGGACACTTTCACTTTTCTTCATCTTTATTTTTGTTTTTTTAGCTTTATTTTCCTTCTTTTTCTTTTCTTTTTAGTGTCTCCGCACACACTACCGATCGAGCATGAGAACATTGCTCGGTTTAAGTGTGGGGGAGCGATATCTTAGTCTAGTTTAGTTTTATTTTCGTAGTTTTTTCGAAAAAAATCTAAAAAATCCTTAAAAATTTGAAAATTTTCATAAAAAAATCAAAAAGATTTTCTTTTTGTGTCTTTTTCTTTTGCGTCCTTGTGTCGTATATTTGTAATGTTGTGCGTTTTGCCTCCCCATTTCCTTGTAGGTTCCGCGATCGTCGTCAAGTTTCGAAAAGCTCAAGACAACCGGTAATATCCCTCCATTTCTTTCTCCTTTTTCCTTTTGTAGAGTTTGGAGGATGTATTATGATGGTGTGTGCTCGGGTGGAGCTTTTTGAAGTTTGTGGTTGATGTGGTTGCTTGTTTGGAAGTTTCGGGGCGGTGTTTGTTTATTTTGTATGTTTGTCTTGTTTTGTTTTGTTGTGTTTGTTTCTTTTCCTTTCGTTTTTTTTTCGTCCTTGTTGTGTCTTGTTTAGTTTGTGTCTTGTGTAAAAAGGTTTCCGAAAACCCGGTTTAGAGGCTAGTGTGCAAGTGTTTACTTTCCCTTCCTAGTGATTTGAATCGAGTCTTGGACTTTAGTCTAGTAGAATGACCCTAAATCAATAGTTTCGTTGGTCCTTTACCTTGAGTCCACCTAGTCTACTAGGGATTTACTACGGGATTTGCATTTTGACCATTATGACCACCCACGATGTGAAAAGGCCTTGGTTGCTGAGTCCCGTTTCTTAGGTGACCGCGTTCGAAATTGTCTGATTAGTCCAAGTTTTCCACCTTTTTGTGGGTTTGAAGGGAAGGACGCTCCCCGACTCACCCATTTCCCCACCTTCTACACATTTCCACAAATAAGTTGCAAGTTGTTGAAATTCTCACTTGGTTGCTAGAAATGCCTACAATACAAGATATATCAAAAGGCAAGCCAAGTCAAAAGAAAGAAAAAGAAAGAAAAGAAAAAGAAAAAGTAAGAAAGAAAATAATGAAGAAAAAGAAATGGCACAACAAATGAAAAAGAAAATACAAAAGAAGAAAAAGAAAAGGCATAGCAACTCAAAAGCCAAATGAAAAAGAAAAATGCCAAAATAAAACCGTCTCACAAAAAGATTCTCACCCTCTCAAAATAAGCCTTTTTCCGATCATTACCGTGAAGAGCCTACCAAAGGACCGAGTCCCTAGGAAGGATGATAGCGGTAATGATCGGTCTTCCCTCACTTTGCAACCATATCCACCTTTTTACTTGGACTAGTTGGGCGATTTTGGACATGGGACGACCCTCTTGGCTCATCGCTAAAAGGGGCGGGGTTTCACTTACCTACAGTGTCGACTAACTCCGTGGTTCATCCTTTTTCCATCCCGCCTATCGTCCCGTAGTACGTTCTTAGAAGGTTAGGAGGAACTAGGTAAGTTACCAACGTTTTTATTGCTTTGTTGTCATACTATTAGGATTTTGCCCATCTCGATTTCTATTATTAGCTTGGGAACGTTGTCACTTGCCTTGAGTCCTTAACCGGTGCTTCTTTCACCGCTTTTTAGAGGGAAGCGGTATTTGTTTCTTTTTGGATGAAACCGATTGTCTGTTTGTTTGTTGTTTGTTTGTTTGTGTGTTTTCGTGTCCGATTGCATCCACAATTTTGTTGCACGACCTTACTTGCCTTGCGGAGTGCACTTTTCCTCTAAGTGTGTTCGCGTGAGTTGAAAGGGTGTAGGGTGCGCTAATACCCGCTCGGCTAGTATTTTAGTTCTTATTAGTTTAGTAGTTAGTTTGTGCTTACTCGAGGGCGAGTAAGGGTTAAGTGTGGGGGAGTTGATAAGTGTAGTTTGTAGTGCTATTTTCTTTGTGTTTGGTCCCGGTTTCTCTTATGAAATCGCTCTTTCGAGCGGTTTCGAGGCTACTTATGCTTCTTCTAGTTTGTTTTAGGTTCCTAAGATCAATCATGGAGATTTGGAACGATTCCGACTCGTTTACTACGCATTTGGAGCCAACTAGGAGAAGCGACGATCACTCGATGGCTTAGACTCGATCCCGAGGCCTTGGGACCCATTCCCGAGCCCTCGAGACCCATTCCCAAGCACCGAGAATCGATGAGAAGCCCATGAGAAGCAAGGAGGGACCCTTGATATCATATTTGAGGCCTACAAGACCCATCCCGGCCGAGATAAGGGCCATCTCCGCCGAGATGAAGAGTACAAGCGAAGCACGGCCACTGACCTCCCATCTCGGGCGAGACCATCTCATCTCGGCCGAGATGAGTCCCATCTCGGGCGAGACCATCTCATCTCGGCCGAGACTGAGCACCTGCAGCTCCGCTTCACTTCTTTTCTTCTCCTTATTCATTGTAACCCTATATATACTCCCCTCTTGTAATCGTATGTTATGTTCTTCATTACCCACTAAACCCTAGACTATTTTAGGTTAGATTAGCTTAGATTAGTGTAGATTAGTCCTTAATTACTCCTTAATCTAGTTAGTTACTCTTGTATTATTGGGATTCTTGAAGAATCTATTAATCTTGACAACATTGGTGGATGTTTGGGTATTCTTTTATGCAAGTGTTCATCTTTTCCATTCCTTTCTAGTTGGTATAATCTTTCCTCTCCTTTTACTCTTAATCTTTCATAGTTAATCAAGTTTTCATCTTTGTTTATGATTGTTGTTCATCTCTATTGTTCTTCATAATGGATGTTGTTGTTCTTGTGCTTGTTTCTCTAGTTATTGTTTGTTTTCCATTAGATATGTGTGAGTAGTTGTCCCTAGGGTTAGTAAGGGGATTGGGTGTAATTAGGGATGATTAGGGTGAGATGGGTGGTATTATATGTTATTTTTGTTGTTTCTCATTTACCTTGCACTCCACATGTTTGATGAATTGCTTGCGAGACTAGAGATGATCAATCCTTGTTTTTCTTGCCTCTTCTCTTGTATGTGTTTGTTTGGTTGGTTGGTTTGGTTCCCTCATTAGTAGCGAGAGCGTGGTGAGGATGACCCCTAGGCCGTTTAAGTAGCGAGAGCCCGATCGGAACCTAGGCTACGAAAGCATGCTAGTAACCCCGTTTCCTTCTTTTTATCTCCTTGACACCCATGAACCCGACCTAGCCCTAGTTTCTTCTTAATGATTTATTTGTTTCCTTTTGTCATTAGTTACTTGTTTAGCTTAGTTATTAGTCGACCTTAGCCGTCACCCTAGCTATAGTTTAGTTTGTCTTGAACCTAGTCTAGAATCGTAGCTCACCTTAGTCTAAACCCATTTTCCGTCTCTGAGGATCTCGACCCGACTTGCCCTAGCTACCCAGTTAGGTTAGTTGGTTTACTTACCGGTGGGATCCACGACAAATCCTTCCGTCAAAAATAGAGGAAGTTCATCATCTTGGAGGCTATTTCAGCAGATCTATAGATTTCTTCGCGAAAGGTTGTGTCAATAAACAACGATATATAGAAGGCTATGCAGAAGAACATTATTCTAATAGTGATCTTTGTCTCAATGATGTTCTTTATTTTTTTTTTTTCACAAATCAGTATTCAGTTCAATTTGACATCGTTTGTAGATGCCGGATGGCTTATTATTAATGTTATTGATCTTCACTGCCTCCTCTTCCTCCCAAAACCCTAAAAAAGAAAAAGAAAAAAAAAATTTCGTTCGGGGCTGCCATCTACCAATTTCGGTAGTGGTAAGCCCCAAATTTTTAATCTCTATTACAGTATTATTATTAATCTTATTTAGTTTTTAGATAATTATGAATAACTCTTGCCTCCTCCTTGTGAGGTTTTGCCCCCATCAATTGATGAGTTTGCTCCTATGTTTTCGGTGGGGTTGCTCCCTCTTTGGGAGAGGTACAAGATTTATGTGCAAGATCACGAGAACAATGAAATTTCTACGTTCGGTGATACAGTTGAGGTCAGATCTCGGTCTACTATTTGTCGAAATAGAGAAAGTTCATCCCTTTGAAGACTTTTTAATCAGATCTATAGATTCCTTCGCGAGAGGCTGTGTCAATAAACAACGATATATAGAAGGCTATGCAGAAGCGCATTACTCTAATAACGATCTTTGTCTCAAAGGTGTTCTTTATTTATTTTTTACAAATCTGTATTCAGTTCAATTTGACATCATTTGTAGATGCCGGATGGCTAATTATTAATGAAATTGATCTTCACTTCAAAAAAAAATGTTATTGATCTTCACTTTCAAAATAAATAAATAATACTTCAACAAAAATAATACTTCGTATATAATTCATCACTAAATTAGGAAGGTAATAAATTTTTTTTAAAGTGAATATCAATTTCATTAATAATAGGTCATATGGTATCTATAAACGATATTAAATTGAATCAAATATAAATTTGTAAAAAATAAACGTAGTTGCTAAATCATACTCAGATCAGTAAAAAGCTGGATATGATTTAGCCAGTGCGGATCTCCCATCTCATTTTGTGTCCCAGTCTGTGTGTCATACATACTGTAGATGACACATCAACTAGTTTGTATGGTGTAACACGCAAAGTGAGACACAAAAATGAGACAGGAGATCCGTCATGTGATTTAGCTCCCAAAAATAAATTAGGAAGGTAATACTATCCAAATGTATTCTTATGCATGCAATTCAATGAATTATTACAATTCTTAATAGCTTTCATACATATTATTATCTTTTGTTTACTATGGAAAGTCCTCTATTGATACTTGATCATAAGCTTATTATTATAAGCCCTCCTCCCCACATTGATGTTCTCATTTCAATATGGCATATTGATTAAGAAACGATAACGAATGGTGGTAAATTGTTTGGTGGGGTTCAAGAAATCAAATCACAAAAAGTAACCAATGAGAAGAGAGCAAATTGGATGAATAAGGAAATTTTTGAAGTGGGAAAATCTTAGTAGTGTTTCCTTTTAAGGAAAGTGAGAAAATCTTAGTGGGGTGGAGGGAGTTTATAAATCAATCCTTTGACACAAGGAAATCAAACAAAACAAGATATAGATACATCAAAAACTAAGTAACAATGCCTAAAAACATTCAAAAATCCATTCAAAAATACATCTCTAAGATCAAGAATAAACATCATCATCATGTCCCTCGCCTACAAATTTCTCAAAGCCTTTCCTCCACCACTACCAAAATGTTCTCACGTTGTAAACACCCTAAGAGCCTCTCCTTCGCGGTCGAGAACAAAGGTCCTAACGACGCCCACGATCGACCACCACGTGAAGGTGACGAGGCCGCTACGTTGGAGGACATTGACCACTTCCTTGTTGAGAATTCTAAGTCATTGTATGGTCGAGAACGTGACCATGACACTAGCAATAATGGACCGGTACGTGACAAGGAAGAGAATAAAAAATAAAAGAAATTAAATATTCAAAATGGGTACGAGTCGAGTGGGTCATCTGTACGTGACAAAAAAGCAAAAAATATCCAAAATGGTCACGAGTCGTTGAGTAGACTACTTAACTATGACTCTCCTAGATTTTTCAGTCCCCGATTCAAACAATGTGGGTCCCACCTTTTTTCCATGTCTCATACCTCAAATGAAATAGGGATGAGTTCTGGGGTTTCATCTGACTCTGATGGGGTGGAGTCTGTCGTCCTACAGTCTCATCAGGTATCAATGGTTGACTCTTTGACCCGTGATCATGACAAGGTCATCACAAATGACGACAACTCACCGATCCTGAAAGGGGTCGAGGATTGCATAGCGGTCCTGACCGTGTCCTCGAGTCCGTACGAGGACTTTAGGGTGTCAATGAAAAGGATGGTTGACTCGAGGGTTGAGAGCAACCAAATGTTGGATTGGGAATTTATGGAGGAGTTACTAATATGTCACCTTAGGTTGAATGAGAGGAAACAACATCGGTTCATTCTTAGTGCATTTGTTGATCTAATCGTGCTTTTACGGCTAAACTCTAGTACAAAGGATTATTAGAAGGGAAATTATGATTTAAAGGATAAGAAGAAATTAAACGAGATTATTGTTTTTTTAACGAAACTAATTAAGGACTAAACGAGGTTTTTTCCTCGTATGTCTTCTTGGAGGATCAAGCCAGACCTTCAAGAGAAAATTAAAAATCAATAAGTATAATAAACGTAAAAGAATGTAATCCGAGATTAGCCGGCAGACAAACGGGATTATTGTTATTGATTGTTGGATGAATGAATCTATTAATACATTGTATTAATGAACTTAGATTATACTCCGTACTAGCTAGTTACAATTTGTTCATATCGTTTCATATGTACCAAAAAAACAATTTGGCCGTTTCACGTTTTCATAAGGTATTTATATGCATGGATTGTGATAGCTACTTAATTACAAATCTCCCTTGTTACTAAGAGAATAACATTAGTTTATGTGTCATTCTCAAGAGAATAAATCAACAATTAATTCATACTTAATATCTATATGTAACCAATCAAAGGAAAGATATCATAGGTGATATCATGAGATTAGATCACCTACCGGGACGAATCCATGATTTATATGAAACTGGGGCTAATAAAGTTTGTGAGACAATTTCAGTCAAATTCATTTTTAGTGGTGTAGGTAACAAGTTCATCATAGTTTGACCATATAAGTCATTGGTATGTTGAAGTAAAATGATTTACAATAAAATGGAGCGAAAAGTTCAAATTGAAATATACAATTAATTACGGTATGAAATAAAATTTGATAGGCATGATTTTATGAGTTACGATAGACAAAATTTAATCACTAAATACAAAATACTCCATTTGTGTACGTAAGACGGTCTATCCAAATTAGATAATTCGTATACGAAGTACTCCGTATTATTTAACCCATTGTAATTTTTAATAATATTAAAAATTATAGAAATATATATTAAGTAGACTACGGAAAAAAAGCTTATGGTCAATGGCACCAAAAAAATGATTATTAATGTGGTTATAAACTTATGATAAATTTTCACTTATCTTATCCTAGAAAGTTTGTATTTTAACGACCATTTACTTTAATATGAAGGAGTTATATAACAATAGTAAAGTTATCAACATCGACAAATTATAATAAGGTGATAAAATTCTACGGAGTATATTATAAATAAAAGTAATCCTCCAATCCTTTGATATCCACCAAAATTATTTTGAGTCTTGAAGAACATGAGATTATAAACCTTAATTAATTATCTCAGATTTTAAAATTATATTATTAACTTTTTGGCGCGAAAACGTGCTTTCATAAAATAACACACTTTTCACATAAATCTAATATAATAATGTAATATAAAATAAAATAATATAATATAATATAATATAAAATAATAGTCAGTAATAAAATACAAGAAGAGAAAATAGTAAAGATATAAGAATTTTTATTATTAAAAAGATGGTGAAGATTACAACTTTCGCTAACTCTCCACTTTATAAAATGGAATCTCTTTTCACTTTTCAGGAATGAACGATGCAACAATTACTTTATACACTTCACTTATTTCACCTCCTTACCTCCTCATTACCTTCATTATTCATCTGGCAATGAAATTTGTTTAGCTAGATTTCAGGCTGCAAGCAATAATCCTGCATTGTCGCCTACACCCCGTCCCTTGCCATTATTGCATTTGAAATAAGATCGAGATCGATTACATGCACTGCTAGGGTTTTGTTCCTTCTTCTTTTTATCTTTTTGGGTCTATTTGTCCATTTATTCTGTTTCTTCTTTTATATAGAGTATATGCGTCAAATTGTGTGAAGGTTGCTTCTCATCCATGTTCTGGGAAAGAATATTACTTGTTACCTAAATACCTACTCCCTATATTATGTTCTGGAAAAAATATGTAACTCATTTATTACCTCTACATAAATCCAAAACATTATTAGTCAAATGTGTTAGGTGATACGAAGTATATATTCTTCATCTTCATTCATGTATGCTTTTGAGAATCAGTTGCTCATGAGATTTTTATAGTTTTGAAAAAAAAGAACTAAAGATCGGTTTGCCTTAATATGGGTATTATATGGAGCAGTACAAACTTATGTTAAAAAGATTCCATATGCAAGACACCAATAAATAACGAATAACTAGGTAAGGGTTGGAATTTAGTGTAGCAGCCAAAACATACCTACCAAAAATAGAAGGTTGAAAACTCGAAACTTCAGGAATGATAGTGATGCCCTAATGTAAGGCATTTATGAACCTACTCCCCTGTTACAACCTATGATCTTCCGTAAGTAAGAAAAAATCTTCGATATAACTTTTAATATATAAGATGAGTACTTGTATACGGAGTATATTTTTGTTACAGAGTATATTTTTGTTATTAGTAAGATATTTATTTAAGTTTACTGGTGAGATCCATCCACGAGCGGATCCAGAAATTTTCATATGGTGTAGCAAATTTATATTAGATACATAAGAAAACTTTTAATAATTACTTTCTCTTTTCTTCGAGCATTTGTAAATTTTGTTACTCCATATTTTGTAATTTTAAAAGTATTGTATAATATTAAAATATATTAATTGCAGTACAAAAATACATTAAGCTTAGTACAAAAAATTATTGAGTTAGTAATACAAAAATATACTACTCAATATAAAAATATATTCATCGACCTCTCCAGTCTTGATCATTATATTTACAATATTCTCTCAGTTACGCATATAGTCAGATGTATTTTACTTTTTACTCTGAAATACGATACATTAAATCTACAGAAATCACGTAAATCAAAAGATAAATAACAAAATTTAATGTCCCAAAATTATACATTCTCAAAAAATTTAGTGTAGCAAGTGCTACACCATTCTTGTACGTAGGTTCGTCCATGGATCCATCATCCTACTCATCACACCCTTGTTTCGAATGTAAAAATAAATGTAGTGAACCGTAAGAATAACCTGCAAACATGATGATTTATGTTCAATGAGAATGCATTTATATTGTCCCTATCAATTTAAATTGGACCATTGCTTAGTTGGAACAAACTCAGAACAAACGGTATAATAGATGAGTATATGGTTTGAGTTTGATCGTAAATGGTACTCCCTCCAATTTAAAATAATTGTTACAATGAAATATAATATTTCTTACATATATATTACTTCGTAGCTTAATTGGACAATTATTTAAAATTAGAGGTAGTATATAATAGACACCACGAATGTACGGAGTAATATATAATCGTGGGTCACGGTTGTGGTACTCAATTGTCATTTACATAGATGAGGTAAAAACTTGATATTTTAAAGTGAGCACTATCATAATGATGCAACTTAACATTTTTTTTGACAGTGAACTTTTCAATCTACTTAAGCAAATTAGTAGAACATGTTTTTGTTTGTGGACCATTAACTTGAATCATGAACTTAATTTAGGTGTAATTTTATTTTTATGATGAAGTTTGTGAAATCTTATGATATGACATAGTATATTAATGATATTGACTTGAAGGGCACATTAATTGTTTTTTAGTTTATTATGAAGAGATTTATCCCTGATTTGATAGAAATTGGATATCTATATATAAAGTTAAAAGGGTTATTTGAGTATTTTATTTTTTGCCACGTGGCAGATATTAAATGCTCAAACAACCTTTTATTTATATTATTATTTATAATTTCTTCTCTTTCGTCAATTTAGTCTTATTAAATTGTTCCCCATGTATATGTATCATCAAGTATTAATGATATTAAATACTCTATGTTGACTCGCCGATGGGGTATTCGAGTGAGTTCTTCCACTACCCCATGGGGGGTCAAAAAAATCACTCGACTTGACCCATTTTCGGGTTTTTTTTTGTCTTTTAATTTGCCTTAAGTAGTTTTAAACCATGTCAAATATCAATTGGTTGATGGTGGTGTGGTGGTTTGGGTGTTTGCCATGTAATCAATTGGTCAAGGGTTTGATCCTTGTTAATAGCACTTTTATATATAATATATAAACTTAAAAAATGTCGGAATTTTTTTTAATAACTGTTTAAAATCGGAGGCGTAACGATAGCACTTTTATATATAATATATAAACTTAAAAAATGTCGGAATTTTTTTTAATAACTGTTTAAAATCGGAGGCGTAACGATAATCGAAAAAACGATTTTATTGTCAAGTTCTAGTAAACCGATACTTTATAAAATATAAATGTGATAACGTTTCGAGAATTAATTGCAAAGGAGAACTCGTCGTTTTAGGTAATTCAATATATTAACTATATAGGAAGTCGGTTTTGGTTTATTACGATAATCGAAAAAGACGGTTTTATTATCGAGTTTAAATAAACTGATAATCTATAAACTGTAAAAGTAATATTATTTCGAGAATAAATACCAAGGACAAAGTCGTCATTTTACGTAATTAACGCCGACGGTAAGAAGTAAAGCGCCGACGGTAAAAAGTAGTCCCCATCTTTTTATATACTTAAGGTAGGGCTGAGCACGGATCGGATATCCGATCCGAAATCAGTATTCGGATCGGATATCCGTATCCGAAATCCGAAAATTTTGGTATCCGATATCCGATCCGAACCATGTCGGATATCCGACTTTTACTATCCGAAAAAATTGGATCGGATATCCAATTTATCCGTATCCGATCCGAACTTTAGTAATTTATTAAATTTAATAGATAAATCCAATTATCCGATCCGATTGACATTTTTACGGTTCAATAACCAATATTACAATTTTTAACATAAATATTAGAAGTTCACAAGTTTCTTCTTAACATAAAGATGAAAAGTTCACAAGTTTCTTAACATAAAGATGAAAAGCCCAAAGGAAAAAATATCTTACAAAACAAGCAAGATCATCCAAGATAGTCAAATAAATTACAAAATGTAAGTGACTATAACAAAGTCACTCAAAAGCTCTAATATCGATTGTCTTGTAACCATCAACACTTTGACATTCTTACATCCATTCTCCATTGCTCCTAAAAATATTCATCGCAAGAGGAGGGAGAAGCTTCCTCTAATTCTACAAAAGACAAAGAAAAAGAGTTTAGTGGAATATAGTAATAAAAAGGTACGACATTGCTACTATTCTACTAGCTATTACTATTACGTAACTTTAAACTAACCTACAAAAGACTAAAACGAGTTACCTTTGTCAAAGTTTTGAACTTCATCAACATATTCCTCGGCTAGAAGCGGACCACCAGTAGTTCTTAACCAATTTTGCGCACACACCAAGCCTTCCACCATCCTCGAACTAAGAGAGCTACGAAATTGATCTAGTATCCTACCCCCGGTGCTAAAAGCAGATTCTGAAGCAACGGTAGATACGGGAATAGCTAAAATATCTCTAGCCATCAAAGAAAGGATAGGGTATATCTCTTCTTTTCTTTTCCACCAATCCAATACTTCAAAATTCTTTGAATTGATTTCTCTATCATCCTCTAGATACTTATCAAGATCACTCTTCTTATCATTAATAACTTTACGTTTCATCCTCTACTTATCTAGATACTTATCAAATTCTTTTCTTTTCCACCGCTCCTCTTTGACTAATTTTCTCCGTTTCATTTGATTCTTTACGTTTATTTTTTTGACAATATTCATAAGTGAGGAGAATCGTTGATATGACTTTTAATATATAAGATTTGATTATTTAATATATAACCGAGTGCATTATGAATATAAAACTTTTAGAACTTTTAATAATACGTAACTAAAGATATACGAGATTACGAGCATTATAAGAAGTTAGTACTTAGTAGACAACCATTATACTCCTTAACAATATAATAATAATAATAATAATAATAATAATAATAATAATAATAATGATGACGACAACGATGCACATTTTATTAAGATAAATACAAATTTACAAGAGACTATAATACTATATGTGCTCCAAGACATTTTGGAATAATAAAACTAATCATAGAAACAAATTTCTTTTTGAACTGGTTCAATTTAATCAGCTTCAGTCAGAAAGAATAACGCCTAAAAATCTCTTAATTATGTTTTTACTTTCAATAGGAAATATTAATTTCTTTGGTCAGGCAATTTAAAATTTTTGTTTTTTAATTCGGATATTGGATCGGAGCGGATATCCGATATCCGATCTGATTCAATATCCGATCCGATATCCGATCCGATATCCGAAATATTTCGGATATCGGATATCCGAAGTTTTTCACCCAACTATCCGTATCCGATCCGATATCCGAATAATTCGGATCGGATATCCGTATCCAAACTCCACATCGGATCGGGTATCCGAAAAAACAGACCGGATATCGGATCGGATTCGAATCGGATTCGGATACTCGGATAATTTGCTCAGCCCTAACTTAAGGAAAGGACATAAACTCCATGTTACACACTTACACACACCAAGTCCATTAAGGAGTGAGTGACCACCACAAATTTCGTACAACTTTCACATCGATGAACCATAAAACCCCCTGCAATCATCATCTTGCCTACTCACTCACTCTCTAACATTTTAAAACTATCACTTTCTTCTTCTCACTCTCTAACATTTTCAATTGATAGATTCTTCTTAGCTCTGAGCTCCCCACCCACAATCATCAAACTTTTCTGTATTATCCTTAAATTGGGTTTCTTCCATAAATCATCATCTTCACTCCGCCATTACATACATACATACTATCCAGCAGATCGAACGAAGTGAGCTGATATAATCTTTCTACATATTTCTTCCTATTCTTGGATCTGGGTTACTTACTGACTCTTCCACAATTGTGCTCAAAACATCAAGAATCGAGAAACTTTGGTAATTTTGGTCAAATTTCTGCATATATAGCTTAATCTTTCTCCTTAATTAGTTTATAGTAATGTGTTTTGTTTTTAAAAAAATAAATCAGTAATTTAGCTATAGGAATGTCGTCGTCTATGTTTGACCCAATTCTGGTTTTGTTAGTACTCTTTCCTGTGTTGGTTAGTGTGGTATTAGCGGCTGATTACGTTCCAACTGATAATACATGCTAACGTGTGCATAGGATCTCTATTACGAATTTACGACGACAAATAATAATTGACAGATATACGCATCTTAAACAATACGAGTACGTAATTTGCAACAAAAAAAAATACATATATATGCAGACACTAAAACAAAAACTGAGGATGTAACCATACCAAAAATAGAAAGTTGAAAACATTCAACCACCTTTTTGAAAAATATAAATAAAGGATTTATGTTGTTGAAATCGACAAGAACTCTTTTCATTTTTTTTTAATTTAAATAAAGAATACGGAGTATAATTTTTCTTATTTTTTTGGTAAATAATATAAAATAACAACAAATGATCGTGACGAAAAGAGTATATAATTGGTATTAGTACTATTATCATATTATATAATATTAGATTAATGATTATTATTATATTATATTATATTATATTATATATTAGATTTATATGAAAAATGTGTTATTCTATGAAGTCGCCCTCCCCATAGGTAGTAGTACGCTGTAGGACGATAATTTATGGAGTCGGTTTTTTCTTTACGTAAATGTAACGAATTGTAAGAATCGAAAGGATCGGAGTATTATTTACCAACCAGACAACCACCTAACAGCCACACCTAACATCTATGATACATCATACTCGTACATAGCATACATTCACGGACCTAACATACAATTGGTGTTTGGGCTAGTCGCTCTTTATTTTCAACCAAAAAAAAACTACGAGGTCAACGTGATTTCGAACCCAATTCTAGTTTTACCGCCGAAATCCGAAACCCAGCAATTCGTTATTTCGCTGAAATCTTTTCCCACTGTCTTTTGCCGTCTATCGATAACATTATCAACCTCAATGTGTGTGTCTTACAATTAATTAGCGACTCTTTAATCGGTAACCCTAACCCCCTTGACCTACCTATTGTCGTGGCGTTACACTTTCATCAAATTATAGTTGACCAACGCCCTTCTGTCGACTGTGGTGGTCTTGTGACTGTAATAGCAAGAAATTTGGGTCACGCGACCGACCATCTTAAACCACTTAATAACCGTGTCTGGCTTGACGAGGCCTACTTCCCTTCTTGGATTTTTCATGTGCCTGACCATCGCCTCGTCTCTCTTGGCCACGGCCGCGCCTTAATTGTCCCCAACATTTACCGAACTAGTATCTATAACCATCGTAATTGGGACCTACCTCCAGGTCCCGATGAATTCCGACTGACCGAATCAGGGGAAATAGGAGTTTGGGAGTATGCCGATTTGGGAACTCCATTTCGCGTCAAATGACTATTCGACCTAGACACCCCTACAAGAATCGGTAGATAATATGGTTTGTGTATGTTTTGGGTATTTGTGTGGATTGTGTCAGTGAGTCTCTAACCATCTACAATTGTATGTCTTTGAATTGATATTGTTCCTTGTACCATCATTATAATCGTTGTGATTGTTTTATCTTGAATCAAATTTGCAAGTTGTCCCACCGTCCCATCGATTTTTCCGGCCGTCGCGGCCTTGGTATTGCTCTCGGTCTTTAGGTAATGTGATTACGCCATTGACCCTTTGAAAAATCCAAATTTTAATCCCTCTTTCACAATTTTTCTTAATCCGGGCTATGTGACATGACTACACCTATGCCCATTTTATTTTTCACCCTTTCGTTTTAATTTCTTTTCTTTTATCTCATTTTTATTTTCTTAGCCACTTGGCTAGGGTCTAGGTGATGTGATTGCACCTAGATCCGCCACTATCTTATGGTTTTCTTTATTTTCTTTTTCTTTTCCCAAAAATTTTGAAAAATACAAAAACATTTGAAAAATCATAAAAATCCAAAAAGATTTTTCTTATTTTTCTTTTTCGTCTTTTTCGATCTTCCCTACTTGTCCATTGAGGACAATGTACAGTTTTAGTGTGGGGGAGGAGTCTACTATCTTTTATTTTTCCAAAAATCTTTTCAAAAAACCATAAAAATTCGAAAAACTCGAAAAATCAAAAACATTTTTCCCTTTCTTTTTCTTTTCTTTTCTCGTTCTCGTTATGTTTTCGTGTCTCGTGTATGATCTTGTTTTCTACTCTTACAGGTTACCACCACCTCGATAGCACGTTTTGAAGAGAATATGAAAGCATCCTCTTGGTAACTTCCCTTCTTTCTTCTTTATCTTTGTAGAGGAGTTAGGTTGTTGCTAATTGGAGGCTCTCGAAGTTGATCATTTTGGATGTTGTGGTTGATTACGCACATTAATGATGATGGAGTATGGAGTACATGACCTTACTTGTGTTTTCTTTTATTTTGCCTTTTCATTTCGTGTGTTTCTTTTGCTTTTGTATAGTGTGTCTAGGATTAAACTTTTCGAAAACCCGATTACAAACTTATTACAAGAGTTTACATTCCATTGTAGATAACCCATTGTAGATTTTGGACCTTAGTCTAGTAGAATGACTCTTAGGCAATGAATTTGTTGATCCTTTAGCTTGAGTCCACCTTTTCTACTAGAGGTTTACTTCGGGGTTTGCATTTGACCACCTTGACCACCCATGGAGGAGTTAGGCCTTGGTTCCCGCATCCCGTTTTCTATGCGACCTTGCTCGAATGACCATTGCACCTTTAGTCCAAATTCTTTCCTCCATGTTGTGGGTTATCTGGGAATGGCGCACGTTCTCGATTACCTATTTTTCCTCCACCTATACATCACCACAATAAGTTTACACAAAAATTACCTCCAAGTTTGGTTACAAACCACATCAAAAAGCCAAAAAAATGCCAAACCATAGCAAGAGAAAAAGGGCACAAAAACATGAAAAACAAAGGACAGAAAAGGAGCTTCAAATGAAATTATATCATCAAAAACATCTCCTGAAAAAAAAAATGCCCTTTGATCGATTCATTGCCGTGAAGTGCCAACTAGAGGAGCGAGTCCCGAGGTAGGAAGATAGCGGTGATTAGTCGATCCACCCCTATAATTGTAAACACTCCACCTTTTTGTTTGAGCTAATTTAGGAAATTCAAGTTTTGGAACGACCCTCTTGGCTTAGCCAAAGAGAGCGGGACTGCACCTACCTACAGTGTCTAACGAATCCATGGTTCACTTTTTCCACTCCGTTATACGCCCCGTAGTACCCCTTTAGAAGAGTAGGAGGGCCTAGGCTAAGTTATCAACATCTATATTGCTTAATTGTCATAGTATTAGGCTTTGGTCCTTGTTTACCACTACAAGAAAAACAGTCCCGGGCGTCCACCTTTTGGGCACCGACAGTAGACGCTATAAAGGAACGGGCGTCAGCAAACAGACGCCAGAAAGCGGAAGCCATGATCAGTCGCCCTTTTTAAAACGGGCGTCCACTATTGGATACCAAGGTAAATAACGACCGACAGCGGACGCCAGGAGTGGCGTCCAACTGTGGATGCCAGGTGCCCCTGGATGGCGTCCACAGTCGGACGCCAAGGTCTTGAAGTTGGCGTCTGACTGTGGACGCCATCCAGGGGCACCTGACATCCACAGTCGGACGCCATTTTACGTTTCCCTCGCGTCTGCTATGACGTCCGTTATTGGACGCTATTTACGATGTTGCATGACCGTAAACATACGTCCAATGTCTAGCCAAAACCTGCAATATAAACACATCCACAACTCTCAACCAACCACAAATGTCGACTATCCACAATACCTCAACCTCATTCACTCTCAGTCAACCAAAACACTTCATCTCTCGACTCATTTATGCTGAAAAAACTTATATAAAAAATATTTAGCATACGGTTTGAAGGTACACAAATCTAAACTAGTTAGAAGATACATAATCCGTAAATAACGTTTCAACAACAAAAAACAATCAACTAACTAGGAAGCTAGCTGGAGCACCAGAGTTACCACCATCCCCGTTAGAGGGGTCTCTGTCGTCTGGAGGGGATGAGGGACGACCTTGGTTGCATTTCTGAAACATGGCCCGAAACATGGCCATCTCTTCCTGCATCTTCCTTATGTGCTTCGCCTGTGCCTTCAGTTGCTGCTGCTGCTGCTCCGTCAGCTGTTCCTTCATGGCGTCCTTCTCCGGGTCGGGTTGCTGAGATACGGCCGACGTGTACTCCATTTGTGTACAGGTGCTGAGACGCGGTGTGGGAGGTGTGGAGTACATACCGTGTGCATTTCCTACACCGTACACACTTCCTTTCTTGTAACCCTTGACGACCTTGAACCAAGTCTCATTCGGGTCGACTTCCTCAGCATCAGGATCAACCTCGAGTCTCGATAGCTCTTCTTGATAGGCGTCCTACGTATAGAACAACGATTTCAATTCAAGTTATTATTAGATGAAATCATTGAAGATAGTTATCCACCACCTAAAGTCGGTTTATTTGAAATAGTTAGTACTCACCCAGATCGCCTGATCCTTTTTCGTCTTAAAACTAGTCCCTTTGTCATCGGTCTTCCCATGCATGTCGAAGAATATCTCCGCCGCGGTTGGCGCCCTCCCGAGCTCAGCATGCAGCTATTAAATGAGTACGAACGTTAGGCGAATATAAATTATGCAAACATAGTTTACGATTATTCAAGGAAGAGTACGGTATTAATTAGTAGAAATCATACCCTCTCTGCACGACTGACAGAAGACTGAGAACCCCGATGATGTGTCGGGTTTGCGTGGCCCTCATGCTCACAGTTCGACAGTTTGTTCTTCTGGGCCCTTTCAGACCTGACCTTAAAGTCCTTCTTGTCGTGGTAGGCGACCCATCTCTCCAACGCGTCCCCTAAAATATGACGACCCAATATATTATTTAATACAGTGAAAGATTGAAGTTAGATTGTTTGTTAAAATTGATTACCAAAAAAAACAACACCTTTAAGGTCCTTTAGCAGAGTCCCCTGCGTGCGTCGTTTATTCATGACACAAGAGAAACGTCGTGTGCACGTCTCATTGTATCGGTCCCAGACCCTTCCATCTAACTCGGATTCCCAACTGAACTTGAACTACACAGTCAAGGCGGATTAATAATTAGTATGAAAAATATTTACAAAGTCCAGATTATAAATTAAAAACTCGGTAGCAAAAACTATCCACGTACCTTGAATTGGTTGAACCACCACTCCCGTACCTCCGCCGGCACCTGAGTCCAACAGGCATACCCCTGCCCTTTGCCGACCATGAAGCTGGTAGTACAGCCTCTGACGACCTGTTTATGCAGAAACCTGCACCGAGTCGAGAAGTACATATATGTAGAAAATCATACAAGATGTAGTCCAAAAATAAATATGTTACAAAAGAATAATCAACATGTTAGATTATATTAGCATGTGCCTGTAGGTTTGAGAATCACCCGACCGGCATCGTCCTTCTCCAGCACCTCCTCCTACCCCTGTTGCTGCTCCTCCTCCTCATGCTCATCGGTCTGCTCCGGTCCCGTTTCGGGGACCATTTCCTCCTCTTGCTGCTGCGTGGTGGACGTGTGAGCAAACCTACAACCCCCACCACGTTTCCTGGTCGATCTACCGTCTGCCATTATCTTAACCTTGCAACAAATTAAACAATGTTAACAATAATTAGCAATTACATTCTAACTTGATTCAAGTAATATACCAAATAAGTATCACAGTGACCATACCATGTAAAAATCAATATAACTTACTACAACAACTCTAGTAGTCACCATCGTTGTCGGTATTGTCTTCAGCCTCATCCTCCTCAGTCTGATCCTCCTCCTCTATCTCCTCGCCCTCCACTTGATCGCCCTCCAAATTCTCTTCATCGTGTCTGTCATCCTCCTCAAGGATCTCCGGAACATCCCTAACCATGTAATCTCCTTGTCCATCATCATCATCATCCTCAAAATCTTCCTCTGCCCCTTCATTCTGATCTTCTTCGGAGAATATGGTCTCTTCAATAGAAGATAAGCGTGTACCAGTTGAAGCAACATCTTCCTGGAACAGAGAACTATCTATTTGTCCCCGTGGTTTAGTCGTAAAGACTGCCCACCATTGACTTTGATTTCTGTCATTTTTCGTGTAAGGAGAAGGAGCAAAATAGACTTGCTTCGCCTGATGCGCGAGTATGAATGGATCGTACGTAGGATATTTCCTTGTGTGATTAACTTCCACAATCTTGTAACGTTCATGCACTCGGGTCCCGTTCACGGAGCTGTCTTTCCACTCACATTTGAATACCACAGCTCTATACCCTCGTTCTCTGCCAGCATAACACAACTCAAAAATATCCTCCAAAATACCATAGTACTCATCACCATCAAGAGATGACACACTCACGCCAAAATTGCATCTAGCCTTGTTCTTCCCGTAGTTGAATGTGTGAAAATTGAACCCATTCACCGAGTACCGGTTCCAGGTTTTAACCGCTCGCACTGGACCAAATGCCAAACTTCTAACCAAATCATCACGTATGTCTAAGGCAACTACGTGATCCTTGAGCCACTTCGGAAAATGTTCGTCGTGCTTACTCCAAACGTCATCAGGGTGCACGTCAGGGTTCGCAGCGACATATTCAGTTACAAATTGCTTCTCATAAGGCTCTAAGATCTCACGATTAGAGAGTAGGTAAAGGTGCGCTCGGTTGTACTCTTTCTCATCTAGCGTCCTAGAACCCTCAACGGATGAAGTTCCTTCATCGTCCTTCTTTTAAAAAAACTCGGGTATAGTGGGGTCAATGGACACCGAATGTCCTAGGTTCAGGTTCTTGGTTCTTGTTTGGACATCTTTATCGAAGTAGAGGGAGCAGAAGTTTGCAATCTCTTCTATCAAATATGCATTACAAATAGAACCTTCTACCCTAGTCTTTTTACCAATTTTCTTCTTCAAATGATCCAGGAACCTAAATAAACAAGTTATATATTTCAATCAATACAAATTTGTTAAGCTAATTTTTTTTTAAATGAAGTTACTAACAGTTACGTACCTTTCAAATGGGTACATCCATTTATACTGGACAGGTCCTTCCACCTTAGCCTCGTAGGACAAGTGGACAGGTAGATGCTCCATGGAATTAAAGAACAACGGTGGGAAGATCATCTCAAGTTTGCATAGTATCTGTGGAATTTGATCCTCGAGCCGAGACATGTCCTCAATTGATACTGTAAAAGAACACAAATCTCTGAAGAACTGAGATATCCCAGTTATAGAATTCCACACCGTCGGTGGCAAAAGGTGCTTTAGTGATACCGGAAACAACCTCTCCATGAAGAAGTGACAGTCATGACTCTTTAACCCTTGCAAATTCAGGTTCTTAAGATCAACACAGCGTTTGAAGTCGGAGGCATACCCATCAGGGAACTTCAACTTCTCTACCCACTCCAACAACGCCTTTCTCTGAGCCTTGTCAAGTGTTAACAAGGCTCTCGGTTTCGACCCATCCCATTTTATGTGCAGTTGAGGACGGTCACAAAAATTCTTTACATCTTGCCGGGAGCCTATAGTGTCACAACTCTTCCCCTCCACATCCATCACCGTGTGAATCAACTGCTCGAAGAAGTTTTTCTCTATGTGCATCACATCTAAATTGTGACGAATTAACAAAGTCCTCCAATATGGTAGGTCAAAAAATATGCTACGTTTAAACCAACCATTTTTCAACTTCTTGAGGTCTTTGAACTCCTGCTCTGTTCCGTAGATAGTGGACGGGTAATCGGAAATCAACTCCCATACTTCATCTCCGGGGAGTCGATCAGGTGCGTCATCAAGCACAACCTCACCCTTCTTGAATGCTTTCTTATTCTTTCTATATGGGTGACCTTCTGGTAGGAACTGCCGATGACAGTCAAACCAACTTATTTTACTAGAATTTGGAAGATAAAAAGCTTTGCTCTCGTCCATATAACACGGACATGCTTTCTGACCCGCAGTAGACCACCCCGAGAGCATATCGTGCGCGGGAAAGTCGTTTATAGTCCACAACAAAGATGCTTTCAACTGAAAGTTTTGTCTAAGAGAGACATCATAAGTTTCCACCCCTACCTCCCACAGTTGTTTCAGTTCCTCAATAACAAGTTGCAAGTAAACATCCAAATGATTTTTCGGGTTTTTGGGTCCGGGCACAATAAGAGATAGGAAGATGAAAGGCTGCTTCAAACACAACCAAGGAGGTAGGTTATAAGGTGTGATCATCACTGGCCAGCAAGAGTACGATTTACCAAATTGGCCAAACGGTGCAAATCCATCAGTGCACAATCCAAGCCTTACATTTTGGGGTTCTAACGCAAAGTGGGAATGTAGTCTATCGAAATGCTTCCACTCCTCACCATCACTCGGATGACACATCTTCCCTAGTACCCTAATGTCCTCCTTGTGCCACCTCATTTGCTCCGCTATGGTTTTTGTGGCATACAATTTCTGAAGCCTAGGTGTAATAGGGAAGTACGTAAGCTGACTTATTGGGATGGTTTCTTACCCCTGACACCGCTTTTCCCTTTTCTACCTCTCAAAACAATATCCCCCTCAACCATCTTATACCTACCCTTACCACATCTCCTACATTCATCAAGCATCGCATCATCTTTCCAAAATAACATGCATCCATCTGGACAAGCATCAATCTTTTGATGCGGGAGTTGAAGTCCCTTCACAACCTTTTTGGTTGTGTAGAATGTTCGGGTCAGGATATTGTCTTTTGGGATAACTCTCTCGAGCAAGGCAGCAATACCATCGACACAAGCAAAGGGTAGGTTGAACTCACATTTAAGGCTAACTACCATAGACGCGACTTCTAACAAAGTCACATCGCACCCTCCGTATGACGGTTTCTCCGAAGCGTCCAACATGTCAAAAAACGCCTTTGCTCGTAGGTTAGGCTGTTGCGGGTTAGGTGAGTCTTGTGGGTTGGGTGAGTCTCGTGGGTTAGGTGAGTCGTCATTCCCATATGTTTTCTCGTTATTAAACAAGTTGCACTCCACAACGTCAACTATCATACCTCTCAATCCCCCCTCTTTTTGATGGTTTTCGGGTTCCTCAAACTGAGAAAGCTCACCATGACAAATCCAATAATAGTAATCGGGTGAAAAACCACTATAAATGACATGTTCCTTAACTACAAGGACCTCAAGAAATTTTAGGTTCTTGCATTTAGTACACGGACACCTAACCTCCCCCCTCGATGCATAATCTACTGACTTTTTAGCCACCTCGACAAATGATTCAACACCCCTCAAAAATTCGACGGTGGGACGTCTCTTCTTATCAAGTCTTCCCTCATACATCCATTTCCGTTCAACTCTCTTCATTTTCTATGTTCAAAAAATATATATAACAAATTAAAGATTAATTTCCCTAACTTAATTTAGAACTTACTAAACGAAAATTTAATCACCAATTTAACTTAAACTTAATTTCTCTAACTTAATTTCCATAACTGAGTCTCCTCAATTTAATCACTACTACGTCAAAGTAAACCCAATTTTTAATTTGCAAATGTCTTATTAATTTTTAATTGACCTTACAAAAATTAGTCACCGAATTTAATCACAAATGTAATCACAATTTAATCCCAATTTACAAAAACCCTAGCTAATTTATCAATGTAATCCCAATTCAACCGAACAAAACACAACAATTCATGGCTTAGGTCACACAGAAACAACTTAAACAGGTCAAAAAAGGTCAAATTTTCGGATGCAGATATCAAAATTTCGAAAGCGCCGCTAACACCTATTTACAACTCCGATCAGGATAGAAGTGGTTTCGGGAAAATCCGGCATTATTACGACACCTTTTGGTCCGTCCTAAGTCACACAAAACCTCACGGAAGACCCTAGAGGTCATTCTAGCTCAATTCAACCAATTTCATCAAACCCTAATCATAATTGTGATGGGCAAAACTAATCTACCTAATCAAATTTGGACTAAACTAATCAACCTAAGCGAATTTGGGCTAAACTAATCAACCTAATCGAAATTTAGACCTAAACAATATTAACTAGCAAACTATCAATAAATATCAATAACAATAAAAAATAAGAACTAATTATAATGAATAAGAACTAAGTAAAGTAAGAAAATATACCACAAATTAAGAAAAAGTATGAAAATTGGAGAGGAATGTGGAATGGACTCGGCGAGGGAGAGTGACGAGGGAGAGGGGGGTGGGCGAGTATTTGAGGCCTCATTGAGTTTGGCGGGCGTCCACTGTCGGACGCCACAGCCAGCCAAATTGTCGTCCGACTGTGGACGCCATTTTCCCTAGATGACGTCTGACAGTGGACGCCATTTAGGGAATATGGCAACCACTTGTGGACGCCCGCCAAGCCTGAATTTCGTCCCACAGATTCAGTCGGACGCCAAGTTTGACGTCCGACTATGGACGCTCGTATGTTTTTTCAGACGCCATGGAGGCGTCCATATGCCCAGGACGCCAACCAAGTGGACGCCCGGGACTGTTTTTCTTGTAGTGTACGTGGGTCATTTATCTTGGAAGTCTATTGTTGTTTTAGGTAAGTAATCGGTGTTTTTCCCAGCCGTCTCGATGAGGGATTCGGTGTTTTATTTTTGCTTTGTATGCGTCTATTCTTTCGTGTTATGTGTTTTTTGTGTGTGTTTAGTCGCATCCACCATTTTGAGCAAGCCCCAACTTGCCTTGCATGGAAGTACTTTACCTCATGGGTATTTCGATGTGAGTTGAAGGGACGGAGCGGGCCCGTTAATTGCCCCGTATCGGCTTAGCATAGTCTAGCTAGTAGTAGTTGTTGTAATTTCTTTTTGGGTCTTTGCTCGAGGACGAGCAACGGTTTAGTGTGGGGGAATTGTTGTGTGCTAAATTTAGACCGTTTTTCCCCTCATTTAGACCCATTTTCCCCTCGTTTTGCGAGTCTTGAGTGCGATTATCGCCATATTTTGAGTAAATCTCGCATTAGCGTCCTTCTTGTGCATTTTATGTGTTTTTGGTAGTTTTTCTATCAATTTTGATAGGATTTGGCACCGAAATCACGATTGAGCTTCCACGAGCACAAGAGAAGGGAATACCGTCAAAAGAGTAAAGCACACAACTTAAAGTTTGAAGTCATCCGATCAATCAACGAAGAATGAGACAAGAGAAGAGGCCAAAAAATGACCAGGCGAAATTTCACCCGACGGTAAAAATGCCTCCCCGAAGATTTTCCAAGACTCCCCACCGGGCGAAATTTCACCCACCGGGTGAAATTTCGTCCGATGGAAAGAAGTGCCAAAAACGCAAAAAAAGGAAGAAAATCTGACCGGGTGAAATTTCACCCGGTGGGATTTATCGTCAAGTCCGCAGGGCGAAGTTTCACCCCATGAAGATGCTAAGGGTGATTGTCTCACTAATGGAGCATAAATTGGATTTAGACTTTAGGTTAAATACCCATTAAGAGATTACTATATATATGTTACCCTAGTTTGTTGCCCAAGGCATCCCTCATTCATTAGATCCTTTCATTAGTGTAGTAGTAGTATCACCCACCATTAGTAGTAGTAATTTAGTAGTATTCTAGTAGTAATTCTCCATAACTCTAGTAGTTCACATAGTAATTAGTAGTAGATCTACTTAGTTTACATCAACAATTCTCTAGTTTTTACATTCAAGTTTGTAGAAGATTATTATTTCAAGCTTTATTTTGAAGATTTGTTGGGTTTATTGAAGAATTGCTGACAAGTTTTTCATTTTATTCATCAAAGATTCAATCTTTATTGTTTCTAGCTTTATTCTTGAAGATTTGTGGATAGGCCCGTCGGAAGGCAAGTCCAGGAGGTGCTATGCACATGGGCCCAAAGATTTATGGGGCCTCAAATAAACTTTATTGTCAATATATACAATGTAGATTTCTGTAGCGCAGTGGCATGCATCATAGTCTATGGGCGAGATGGCAGGGGTTCGAGTCTCTGTCTTTGCATTTTTTCCTCCAAGAGCATGAAATTAGCATTTACACAATACTGTTACTCCGTATTTATTATTATTATTGTTCCACACTTTAATAATAACGATTGAATCAATTAATCCCCGGCCATAAATATTAGAGACTATTATTTAATTACTTGATTGTCTTATTTTGTGTATAAGATCCTTTTTTTTACATTCTAATAAATATAATTCATATATTTTAATTTGTTATTTCCTTCCTAAAATTTATATTGTACATAACTATGGAGTGTTATTGGGGTAAAATTAACTGATGCTCATTACATATTACGAGTAGTTATTAAATCGTACAAACTACAATTATAAACTTAGATACTGATATTATTTTTATAATTGTTAACATTGTCGAGCAAAACCATCTAAAATTTGTTCAAGATTGTAACTCGATTTAAAGTACCTTGATTTATAATTTTATGAAAAGAAAATTATAATTTATTCGCATTATAACCCTCGCTAATATTGGGGGCCTCCAACGAAAATTAGAACCGGGCCACTGAATATTATTTGACGGCCCTGTTTGTGGGTTTATTGAAGAATTAGTGACAAGTTCTTCACTATATCCATCAAAGATTCAATCTTTATTCATGTTATCATCTTATTTCTTATAGATCTTCATATTGATATATTTTTTTCCACTCTCTTATCTCTAGTTTAGATTTAATATTATTTCCTTGTTATTATCTTGTTTAGATCATATTTATGTTGTTAGTTTCTCTAGATTTTATTCATGTTGTTCTAGATTATTCCTTAGTTTACTTGTTAAATCTTGTTTCTTTCATATAGTTTAGTGGGTAATTGTTAGATCATAGTTTTCTCATCATATTGTTGTTAGTTTCCTTAGATCTAGTGTTATGCATGTTATAGTTATTTTCTCCCTAGTTAATGTTTTATTGTCTTTCATTATGATTAGTGAGAAGTTTTCTTGTTGGGGGGTTTAGGGATGAGGACTTGGATTATTTGAATTTAGAGGTATTGGTGGGTTGCTTGCTTGTCGGTTTATCTTGTTTATGGTTATTGTGTCATTGTTGTTTTAGTCCGGCCAACTAGACCGACCTTGACTAGTTTCTATCAATATGGGGAAACTCGGGGTAGAAATTACCATAACTAGAGACTTACCCTTCTTCGCCGCGAAAGCGGGTTTTTAGGTGGGTCGGGCGAAGAAACCGAAAGGTGGCATTCTCCCTTTATTAATGTTGCAACAAAAACTCGATCCTGACCTTCTTAGACTCCAAGTACCGAATCCCGACTTCTCCCTAACGCCTTTCCCTAGATTAATCACCCCTAGCTATTCTCGTAGTCATTTCTCTAGTTATTTCTCTAGTTTAGACTCGATCCTTAGAAGACCCCCCTCCTCTAGATACCAAACACACCGCTTTAAGCTCGTCAATATAACACCCCGTTCCTTGTGGACCGACCTCGACTTACCACGATTACTCTAGTAGTTTTTGTGTTATTCCGAGTCTATAAATACCGTTTGATCCCCCGTCCTTCGTTAACGACCGATCCGATTGGGAGGCGATCAGTTACCTGTAAGAGTAGAGAACAAGACCATATACGGGACACGAAACAAAACGAGAAACGAGAAAAGAAAAGAAAAAGAAAAGGAAAATATTTTTGATTTTTCGATTTTTCAATTTTTATGGATTTTTAAAAGATTTTTGAAAAGATAAAAGATAGTAGACTCCTCCCCCACATTAAAACTGTGCATTGTTCTCAATGGACAAGTAGGGGAAGAACGAAAAAGACGAAAAAGAAAAAAAAAGAAAAATCTTTTTGGATTTTTATGATTTTTCAAATGTTTTTGGATTTTTTCAAAAATTTTTAGAGAAGAAAAAGGAAAATAAAATAAGGAAAGCGATAAAATAGTGGCGGGCCTAGGTGCAATCACATCACCTAGACCCTAGCCAAGTGGCTAAGAAAATAAAAATCGAAGAAAATAAAACCAAAGGGTGAAAAATAAAATGGGCATAGGTGTAGTCACGTCACCTAGCCCGGATTAAGAAAAATTTGAGAAAGATTGATTAAAATTTGGATTTTTCAAAAGGGTCAATGGCGTAATCACATTGCCAAAAAACCGGGAGCAATACCAAGGCCGCTTTGGCCACAAAAATCGATGGGACGGTGGGACAACTTGCAATTTTGGTTCAAGATAAAGCAATCACAATGGTTTATAAAAATGATGAAACAGAGAACAAGGGACGAAATTAATCTAAGAAGATACAACTGTAGACTCACCAACCAACCCACACATATACCCACAACACACACAAACCGTATTATCTACCGAATCTTGTAGGGGGGGTCTAAATCGGGTAATCATTCGATGCAAAAGAAGCTGTCGGAGATGGTTGCGTGCCCTCGGTGGGTTCCGACTCACCGACATACTCCCAAACTCCCATTCCCCCCGATTCGTTCAGTCGGAATTCACCGGGACCTAAAGGTAGGTCCTAATTGTGACAATTATAAATATTGGTTCGGTATATCTTGGGGACTATTAAAGCACGGTCATGGCAAATGGAGACGATGCGATGGTCAGGTACATTAAAGATCCAAGTAGGAAGATAGGCCTCGTCAAGCCAGACACGATTGTCATGTGAGATAAGGTGGTCGGTCGCATAACCCATGTTTTTCGCGATTAAGGTCACAAGGCCACCACAGTCTACGAAAGGGCGTTGAGCAACAATAATTTGATGAAAATGCAACGCTACGACAAGTGGTAGGTCTAGGGGGTTAGGGTTACCAAGTAAGGAGTCAGAAATCAATTGCAAGACGCACACATTAAGATTTATAATATTATCGGTAGATGGCAAAAGGCAGTGGGAGAGTATCTCGGAGAAGTAACGAATTTGCAGGGTTACGGATTTCAGCGGTAAAGTTTGAATCAGGTTCGAAATCTCGTTGACCTCGTGCTATGCACCTCCACAAGTCTCTTCTAGACGCCCTAGCTTGAAAATCACTCGGAGGTTTACTTAGTCCGGTACCCGATGAGGGTAAGCCTAAAGCTAAGCCAAACTCGGAAATAGTCAAATAGTGATTTTTACCGAATAATCTAAATTTAAACTCTCTTGGTGTGGTCGAGTTATCGATAGTAAAGCTTCCTAAGAACTCGCAAGTAAGGTCTTTATATGTGCAAGCCGCGAGACTAAGGAGTCCGCTAGTTCCGGTCCTTGACGATAACTCTCTAATATCGTCCTCTATTCTTAAAATTTCCATTGTGAACGGACAAGGCCACCTTGTGCTCTGAAAGGTCTTTTCAGAGAAGGTTCGAGCTAAAAGTGTATTAGGACAAGGTAAAAGTTTGGGCTTAGAAGACTTACTAGAAGATGTAGAACATTTAGAAGGTTTAGAAGTCGAAGTCATACCTTGTTTTCGAGCGGCTCGTTGAGCTCTTGTCTCCATAATAATGTGCTTACAAGAAAATCCCAAAAAATTTGTTTCCTCTTCTTCAAGAACCCAAATAAATAATCACCAAGATGGAGATGAATTATGAATGGAGGTTTGAATGTGGTTGGGGTGTATGGAAGGTGGTTTGATGATTTTATGATGGGTGAAAAGGTGAAATGAAGACTGGGGTAAAAAGGTGATATAAATAAGGGTGGTTGAGTAGGGAAATGAAAAGTTTTTAAAGTGATTGGTAAAAATTTGGTGTAAAAACATTTGAGGGAAAGTTATGTGGGGTAAATGTGAAGGAGGAAATTGAAAGTGTAGTGAGTAAAAAGTTGTAGGTGATCCGGCCAAGCTCACGTCGCCGGGTGAAATTTCACCCGGTCAAGCACCATCGGGTGAAATTTCACCCGACGGTTTTTCGTCGTGAAAATCATTTTTGCCAACTTTTTCCACCGGATGAAATTTCACCCGGTGAAAATCTCACCGGGTGAAATTTCACCCGGTGAAAATCTCACCGGGCAAAATTTCGCCCGGTGGTATCTTCTTCAATTCTGGCAACTTTCCGTAGGGCGAAGTTGCATCCGGTCAAATCTCACTGGGCGAGCGGTCTTGTTTTCTTCGTTTTTCCGCCTTGTCATTTCATGGCTCTTCAATAATCACCTAGAGATTCAAATATTGACTCGACTCACATTACATAATCAATATCTCCCACAAACATGCTTGTGGTCTTCAAATAAGCTCCATAACCTCTCCAAAAGCTTGATCTTCATCCAAATAAATGCTCCATGGCGAAATCCAAGTTCAACCATTCTTCTCAAGCTAACAAAACTAATAAACTCAAAGAAATATGATATATATACAAGGTGGTTGTTGAGGATACCACCAAACCTACATCAACTTCGAGAGGGGGTTAAACAACGCTTTCCAATGGGAGCTCACCAAACTTCACGGTAACAAAGGTCTCACGAACGTGACCGGGATGATAAATCTTCAATCGTTGCCCGTTAATGATGGGGAGGATTTTTCGTGGATCCCTACCAACAAATAATAACCAACTAATCCTAACATGTAGATAGGGCAAGTCGGGTCGAGTCCACGGGGACGGTAAAGAGGGTTTAGACCAAGTTTCGATCACCTAAAGACTTGACTAGGTCCCGAGGCTAGACTAGACTAAAACAATAGAAAGGGGAGGAGACTAAGGCTAAGAATAACAAGTAAAGCTAAATTCAAACAACTAACTAGAGGAATAATCGCTAAGAAAAGGGCTAGGATTAGGTCGTGTTCAAGGGTGATGAAATGACCAAGGAAGAGCTAAGGTGAAGGGGTAGTCGGGTTATCTAGGTATAGTCCGGGCTCTCGCTACTTAAACCGACCTAGAGGTTCCTCGCTCTTGCGCAAGAACCCATCTTAGCGACATACAAGACCGCAAGAGGAAGGCAAGAAAAACAAGCATTTGCAACTACAAGTCATTCAAGCATTTCATCAAACATGTTCTATGCACAAAACTAGGAAGCAACCAAAACTTCCACCAACAATCTAAACAAACCCTTAATCACCCATTAAAACACCAAATCCCCCTAATAATCCTAGCAAGAGTCTACTCAAACATAACTAAACTAAAGCTAACAAGAACAAGAGAAACTAACACAAGAACAAGAACATACATAATGGAAAACAAGGATGATGAACAATGAACAAAACAATGAACAATGAACAAAGAATGAAACTTTAATGACAAAACAAGATTAAGAGAAGGGAAAAGAGAGATTATACCAAACAAGAGAAGATGAAAAGAAGAGATCTTGCATATATAGAAGAAAACTCAAATACATCAACCAAGGTTGTCAATCTTGGTGGAGATCTTCAAGAATTCCCAAAACACAAGAGTTAAACTAGGATTAAGGATTAACTAAGGACTAATCTACACTAATCTAATCTAATCTAACCTAAATTAGTCTAGGGTTTAGTGGATAATGTCTAACATAACATAAGATTACAAGAGGGGGGGGGGGTATATAGGGTTACAATGAATAAGGAGAAGAAAAGAAGTGAAGCGGAGCTGCAGATGGCCCATCTCGGCCAAGAAGAGATGGTCTTGGTCGAGATGAGACCCATCTCGGCCGAGAAGACCCCCTTCTCGCCCGAGATGGCCCATCAGTGGCTCGTCTTTGCTTGCACTCCTTCCCGACCGAGAAGGCTACTCTTCCCGCCCGGGATGGGTCTTGTAGGCCTCAAATATGATCTCAAGGGTCCCTACTTGCAACTCATGGGATTCTCATCGATTCTCGGTGCTCGGGATCGAGTCTAAGGGGCTCGGGAATGGGTCCCAAGGTCTCGGGATCGAGTCTAAGCCACCGAGTGATCGTTGCTTCTCTTCGTTGGCTCCAAATGTGTCGGAAACGAGTCGGAATCATTCCACCTCTCCAAGATTAGTCTTAGGAACCTAAAAAAAATAGAAGAAGCATAAGTATCCTCGAAACCGCTAAAAAAGAGCGATTTCACAAGAGAAACCGGGACCAAAACACAGGGAATAAGCACTACAAAACACACTTATCAGTTAACCATAAATTTCTCGGTATCCGGGCTAAAAATCTCTATTGAACCATATGGTTGCACCTTGGTCACTTCAAATGGACCCGACCATTTTGATTTCAACTTACCGGGGAAGAGCTTAAAGCGAGAGTTGAAGAGTGTTGTGTGCTAAATTTAGACCGTTTTTCCTCGCATTTAGACCTGTTTTTCCCCCGTTTTGCAAAACTAAAGTGCGATTATTGCCTTATTTTGAGTATTTCTCGCATTAGCGTCTCTCTTTTGCATTTTATGTGTTTTTGGTAGTTTTCTGTCTATTTTGATAGGATTTTCGACCAAAAACGTGTCTGAGCTCCTATGAGCATGAGAGAGAGGGAAACCGTCCGAAAAGTAAAGCATACAACTCAAAATACAAAGTCCAAACCCAAGAGGTGAAACCTTGAGCGAAAAGGAAAAACTATAAGTCCATTGGGCATCTTCTCCGGAGAGGTCGAACTTCAAATGAATATATCTAGAGTTATAGACATTGGATTTAAACGATTTCAATTAGAGGTGAAAGCTTACGTTTTTAGCTTTCCAACGACATATCACACGCCCCAATCGGAGTTCAAACGAGAGAGTTATGGCCCTCTGAAGTCACAGGGCGAAATTTCACCTGATGAGATTTGACCGGGCAAAATTTCGCCCGACGGTGTTCCTCCCCAGATTGCCATTTCGGACAAAAAGTTCATAGGGTGAAATTTCACCCTATGAGTTGACCGGGCGAAATTTCGCCCGATGGAGAAAAGCGCCTAAAACCGCAAAATGAGAAGAAAATCTCACCGGGTGAAATTTCACCCGGTGGGATTAATTCGTCAAGCCGCAGGGCGAAGTTTCACCCCATGAAGACTCATTGGGCAAAGTTTCATCTCAAAAGGACAAAGTCTCACTAATGGACAAAGATTAGATTTGGGCTTTAGGTTAAGAAGAACCATTAAGGCATTACTATATATATGTCTACCCTAGTTTGTTGCCCAAGACATCCCATCATTAGTGTAGTATCTCCATCCATTAGTGTACTATCTCCATCCATTAGTGTAGTAATTTAGTAGTATTCTTAGTAATTCTCTATAATTCTAGTAGTAATTTAGTAGTAGATCTACATAGTTTTTATCAACAATTCTCTAGATTTCAAGATTTTAGAAGATTATTCAAGTTTTATTTGAAGATTTGTTGGGTTTATTGAAGATTAGTGACAAGTTCTTCATTCTCTTCATCAAAGATTCAATCTTTATTTATGCAATCTTCTTATTTCTTGTAGATCTTCATAGTTGGTATATTTCTCTTCCACTCTCTAATCTCTAGTTTAGATTTAATGTTATTTTTCTCATTATTGTCTTGTTTAGATCATCTTAGTGTTGTTAGTTTCTCTAGATTTTATTTATGTTGTTCTAGATTACTTTCTAGTTTATTTTGTTAGATCTTATCTCTTCCATAGTTTAGTGGGTAATTGTTAGATCATAGTTCTCTTATTGTTTTGTTGTTAGTTTCTTTATATTTAGTCACTATGCATGTTGTAGTTATTTTCTCCTTAGTTAATGTTTTGTTGTTTACCATGATTAGTGAGTAGATCTTTGTTAGGGGTTAGGGGAGGAAGGATTTGGGCAACATAGATTAAGGATTCTTGTGATTGAATGCACTTGGGTTGATTTGTCTATTTTGGAATTGTTGTATGCTTGTCGACTTTACTTGATCAATTTAGTTGACTCGTATTCACCCTCGTCAATATGGGGAAACTTGGGGCTTGGGTAATTCCGACTTAGTGACCTAGCTTCTTCGTCGCGAAAACGAGTCTTAGTGAGGTCGGGTGGAGACCGAAAGGTGCCCCATCCCTTATTAATTGTGTATTGTTTGCTTAATTCCTTAGTTTTGTGTCCCGTTTCCGATTCCCCGTCTCCCCCTAACGCTTTTCCTATATTGACTTTCTTTTTAGCTATTAGATCGACCACCTTAGTCTAGTTTAATTACCTCAAACCCCCCTTAGAACCCAAACACTTATCGACTTAGACTTGATCGACTTTACGTAGACCGTCCCTTGGATCGATCCCGACCTACCACTACTACATTGGTTAGGTTAGTCGGTGTTAAAAATATTGTTTGATCGTGGGGGTCGCGACGCTCGTGCATCAAAATGGTGCCGTTGCCGGGGACGGCGATTAGTTGATTGAGTTTTTGTCTTTTTGTGTTTGATTTTGCTTCTCTCTACCCTAGTACCACTTGGTGCTAGGAGACTCACCTTCTACTTGAGTCTTTGCCCAGGAACAGGTTATCACGTGTTGGTTCGATCTCGAGCCAGAGATGTTTTCTAAAACTATGAGATTCCGGGGAAATAACTCAACAAAGGTGATTCCACATTCATACCTCACACCTCCAAACATTCATCCTATCCTTCCACCTCCTCCAAATCCATTCATATCACAAACTACTACTACCATTCCCACCATTAATAATCCACCTACACCTTTCACTCCACAAATTTCTCCAACTCATCTCTTATCACTCCACAAAAAATTTCTCCACCTTCTACACCTCCTATTTCACCACCACCCCCAAGAAACATCCAAGAACCCATCATGCCACTTCTTGATTCACGTTCCCAACCCTTGGAAAGCACTTCCATGAACAATGAATCAAAACTCGAATAAAAATCGGAAGAACTAACCAAGAGGTTTGAAGGTATAACTTCTAATTCTAACTTAAGGGATGTGAACCAAGTTCAATCAAGGCCACCAAGACGACCTCCACTACCAAAAATCCCCTGTGAGTGTTGTGGAAACTATGGTCATAAGTCCAACAATTGTCGTCCTTATAAAGGAATGTCCTATCAAGAATGCAATGAAGTCCAAGTGTTTCAAAATGTCAATCCAATGCATCAAAATGACCCTTTTCCAAACACATACAATCCCGAAACAAGGAACCATGTGCAACAATACAACTCTTATGCAAATCATGGTGTGCAAAATCCGGGACCAATGTATCAAGGGGGACAACAAGAAATGCCATCCAATTCACACCATCAACAAAGTTCTTTCATTCAAGGGCCTCCTCCCTACTTGCCTCTTCAAGAGGAAAATTTTAACAATCAAGGAGGCAATTATTTCCAAGGCTAAGGTGAATTCCATAATCAACACATGAATCAAGGAAACAATCACCAAAATCTTGAAGGTGATTTTCGCAATCAAGAGAATAGCCATGGTTTTCAAGGTTATAATCAAGGTATTCAAAGCTTCAATCAAGGGGATTATATCCAAGCGTACCATCCCAACTCCAATCAAAGTTCCCAAGGATACAATCCCGAATATAACCAACCTCCACCTTTCCATGGCGATTACCAACAAGGTCAATGGAATGGCCAATGCGAGCATCCTATACAATTCATTATGAAGACGATAACATTCTTAGCTTCCGAGATTTCGGATATAAGAAAGGAACTCAAAGCTAGGAAATCACAAGAAGCCACCAAGGCTCCTACCTTTCTGGTACATCCACCACAAGGACTATCCGGACAACTTCAAAATCCTAATTACCCGCAACATCAAGCATATGCCAATGCCGCCACATGGAATGAAGGAAAAGAATTAGTAGACCCTCGCAAAATCATGGGTCTAAATCAAGCGGGAAAATCGAAGGTGAAATACGTTGAAAAGCAAAGTACCCCTTATTCTAGCAAGTTAAAAACACACCCACCAAGAACAACTTGTTGTGAGGAAGATCTTTGTGTAACCAATGTAACCGATCCCAAAATAATGGACCCTTCTAAGTACGTCAAGGGAGATAAGGGTTATGTGATAGAGGAAATTCAAAAAGAGAAAAGCATGCCACCCTCTAAGCCACATGTGCCACTTTTACCAATTTCATCTCGAGCTACAATCAATAGGAAGGACATCAAGTCCACCTCATTCTCCAAATTGCTAAAGAAGGATAAGGTAACTCCCCCTCTCACCGAGATAGCCGGCCGATGTGATGATACAATTGTGGTTGCACTCACCGAAGAGTGCAATTTGGCCTTATCAAGCAAGATCCCCACCAAAATGGGTGATCCAGGGAGTTTCTCAATACCTTGCACAATAGGGAATGTTGAAATCGGTTATGCTCTATGTGATCTTGGAGCGGTCGTGAGCATTATCCCTCTATCAATCGTGAATGATCTCAATATCTACAATATGAAGCAAACACCGATCAAAATTCGATTGGCCGACGGTTCCATCAAGACTCCGGTTGGTATGATAAAAGACGTGCTAGTTCGAGTTAAAAATCTCTCGATCCCTACCGAATTTGTGGTAATGGACGTGAAAGTAAACAAGCATGCCCCCCATAATCCTAGGTAGGCCCGTTTTGGCCACCGGCGGAGCAATCATAGATGTTAAAAAGGGGAAGCTTTCGTTTAATGTCGGTGAAGAGACCGTGCAATTCAAATTACCTATCACGTTTGAAAATCCAATAGTGAGTGATGTCTTCGGAAATGAAATGTTTGGATACCTTCTAGATGTCGAGTCCCTTGTGATAGAAAAGGAGAATGAAGCTAAGTCGATTAATTTACTCGACAATGTTGAAACAAAGAAGAAGCTTAATGATTCGACCACCGTGCAACCGTCTACAAGTTCATCTTCCAACACTTTTCCAACTTCCCGTAGGGGAGCTATCAAGAAATCCAAAAAGAAGAAATCGAAAAGTGTGGTGAACATGGAACCAAGAGACGGAAAGCTAATGACGCGCAACGAGGGTGTAAGCCCCATTGATAAAGCAAAGGTCGAAGTTGGCAATCAAAATTTAAAATGGGACGAAGTATCCCGGCTAGTACAAGAAGTTAAAACCATCCTCCAAAAATTATCAAGGATCATGTGTGTGTCCGAGCCACGGGCAAGTTTTGATGGAGGTGAACTATGTATCGGTCGCTATGATGGCGACCCGGGTTGAGTTTGTATCACATTTGATGAGGTTTGGTGGTATCCTCAACAACCACCTTGTATATATGTGTCATATTTTTATGTTTGTTAGCTTTGTTAGCTTGAGAATAATGGTTGAACTTAGATTTCACCATGAAGCATTAATTTGGATGAAGATCAAGCTTTTGGAGAAGTTATGGAGCTTAATTTGAAGACCACAAGCATGTTTGTGGGAGATATTGATTATGTAATGTGAGTCGAGTCAATATTTGAATTTCTAGGTGATTATTGAAGACCCATGAAATGGCAAGGTAGAAAAACGAAGAAAACAAGACTGCCGGGCGAAACTTCGCCCGGTGAGACTTGACCGGGCGAAATTTCGCCCTACGGAAAAGTTGTCAGAATTGCCGGAATTGAAGAAGATACCACCGGGCGAAATTTCGCCCGGTGATATTTTCACCGGGTGAAATTTCACCCGGTGGAAAAAAGTTGGCAAAATCGATTTTCATGACGGAATACCATCGGGTGAAACTTCACCCGGTGGTGCTTGACCGGGTGAAATTTCACCCGGTGGCATGAGCTTGAACGTCAATCACTTATAACATATTTTCTCACTACAAAATCAATTCCCTCCTTCCCAAATATCCCACATAACTTTCCCTCCAAAAAATTTTACACCAAATTTTACCACCCACTTTAAAACTTTCACTTTCCCTCCTCAACCACCCTTATTTATATCACCCTTTTTACCCCACAATTCACTCCACATTTTCACCCATCATAAACACATCAAACCACCTTCCACACACCCCAACCACATTTAAACCTCCATTCATAATTTCATCTCCATCTTGGGTGATTATTTTGGGTGCTTGAAGAGGTGAAGCTAAAGTTTTTCGGAATATTCTTGCAAATTTATTATTATGGAGACAAGGGCAAAGCGAGCCGCTCGAAAGCAAGGTATGGCTTCGACTTCTAAACCTTCTAAATGTTCTACATCTTCTAAGTCTTCTAAGCCTACAAATTTACCTTATCTTAATGCTTCTTTAGCTCAGATCTTCTCTGAAAAGATCTTTCAAAGCACTAGGTGACGTTGTCCCCATGCATTGACCAATCTAAGAATAGTACACAATATTAAAGAGTTATCATCAAGGACCGGAACTAGCAAACTCCTTAGCCTCACGGCCTTCACCTATAAAGATCTTACTTGCGAGTTCCTCTTGCAATTGATTTGTGACTCTTTGTTGGGTAACCCTAACCCTTTAGACCTACCACTTGTTGTGGCGTTGCACTTCCACCGTATCATTATTACCCAATGCCCCTCCTTATATTGTGGAGGTCTTGTAACAGTAATTGCGAACAAATTGGGTTATTCGACCGACCACCTCACCCCACTAGACGATTCCATATGGCTTGACGAGGCCTATTTTTTGACCTGGATCTTTCATGTACCTCATAAGCGCCTCGTCTAAATTAGCCATGGAAGAGCTTTAATAGTTCCGAACACACACCGAACCACTATCCTTGTTCACCACAATTGGGACCTACCCTTGGGTCCCGGTGAATTCCGACTGACCAAGACTGAGACAGGAGGACGGGGAGTTTGGGAGTATGCGCACTACACATTGCCCAAAGGTCGTACGATCTATGACCTTTGTGAGATTGAATCTGACCTAGCCCTCTCGCTTAGCGACGGTCCGGAGGAGTTTTCTCCCGAGCCACCCTTCGAGGGTATACCCTTTTTCTATAGGTCTCCTAGCGCTTCATTTGCGTCGGTCGATCACTCAGATTAGACCCTCTCTCGGAGTCGGTGGTGTGTGTGTGTGTGTTGTGTATTTGTATGTGGGTTGGGTTGGTGAGTCTTTAATCATCTATAATTGCATGTCCTTTGGTTGATTTTGTTCTTTTTCCTTTTATCCTATTGTCATTGTGATTGATTTATCTCTAACATAACTTTGCAAGCTGTCCCATTGATCGATTGTTGCGGCCAAAGCGGCCTTGGTATTGCTCCCGGTCTTTAGGCAATGTGATTACGCCATTGACCTTTTGAAAATCCAAATTCTTCTCATTTTCTCAAATTTTTCTTAATCCGGACTAGGTGATGTGACTACACCTACGCCCCTTTTTCATCCTTTCTTTTAATTTCTTTTCTTTTCTTTTATTCTTATTTTCTTAGTCAATTGGCTAGGGTCTAGGTGATGTGATTGCACCTAGGCCCGCCACCCTTTTATCTTTTGCTTTTCGTTTGTTTTCTTTCTTCAAAATTTTTGAAAAAATCCAAAAACATTTGAAAAATTATAAAATTTCAAAAAAAAAATTCTTCTTTTTTTTTCTGTCTTTTTCGATCTTCCCCTACTCGTGCATTGAGGACAATGCACAGTTTTAGTGTGGGGGAGGAGTCTACTATCTTTTATTTTCTCAAAAATCTTTTCAAAATACATAAAAATTCGAAAAATTCGAAAAATTAAAAATATTTTTCTCTTTTCTTTTCTTTTCTTGTTCCTCGTTATGTTTTCGTGTCTCGTGTATGGTCTTGTTTTCTACTCTTACAGGTAACCTACTCGTGCATTGAGGACAATGCACAGTTTTAGTGTGGGGGAGGAGTCTACTATCTTTTATTTTCTCAAAAATCTTTTCAAAATACATAAAAATTCGAAAAATTCGAAAAATTAAAAATATTTTTCTCTTTTCTTTTCTTTTCTTTTCTTGTTCCTCGTTATGTTTTCGTGTCTCGTGTATGGTCTTGTTTTCTACTCTTACAGGTAACCACCACCTCAATAGCATGTTTTGAAGAGAATATGAAAGCACTCCGCTTGGTAACTTCCTTCCCTCTTTCTTCTTTATCTTTGTAGAGGAGTTAGGTTGTTGCTATTGGAGGCTCTCGAAGTGAGCATTTTGGGTGTTATGGTTGATTGTGCGCATTAATGTTGATGGAGTATGGAGTACATGACTTTACTCGTGTTTTCTTTTACTTGTCTTTTCTTTTTCGTGTGTTCCTTTTGCTTTTGTATAGCGTGTCTAGGACTAAATGTTTTCGAAAACCCGATTACAAACTTATTGCAAGAGCTTACATTCCATTGTAGATAACCCATTGTAGATTTTGGACCTTAATCTAGTAGAATGACTCTAAATCAATGAACTTGTTGATCCTTTAGCTTGAGTCCACCTTTTCTACTAGAGGTTTACTTCGGGGTTTGCATTTGACCACCTTGACCACCCATGGAAGAGTTAGGCCTTGGTTTCCGCATCCCGTCTTCTAGGTGACCTTGCTCGAATGACCATTGCACCTTTAGTCCAAATTCTTCATTTTTTGTAGGTTATCCGTGGATGGGCCCGTTTCCGGGTACCTATTCATCCTTTCACCCATACACCACACAATAAGTTTACAAAAAATGAAACCCAAATAATTGGTTACAAACCACATCAAAAAGCCAAAAAAAAGGGCAAACCAAAGCAAGAGAAAAGGGCACAAAAATATGAAAAACAAGGGAGAGAAAAGTAGCTTCAAATGAAATCATATCATCAAAAACATCTCCTTCAAAAAAAAAAAAAAAGAAAAAAAAAAGAAAAAGAAAGCCCTTTGATCGATTCGTCGCCGTGAAGTGCCTACTAGAGGACCGAGTCCCGAGGTAAAAAGATAGCGGTGATTGGTCGATCCACCCCAAAAATTGTAAACACTCCACTTTTTGTTTGGGCTAATTCAGGAAATTCGAGTTTGGAACGACCCTCTTGGACTTAACCAAAGAGAGCGGGACTACACCTACCTACAGTGTCGAACGAATCCATGGTTCACTTTTTCCACTCCGTTATACGCCCCGTAGTACCCCTTTAGAAGATTAGAAGGACCTAGCTAAGTTATCAACATTTATATTGCTTAATTGTCATAGTATTAGGCTTTGGTCCTTGTTTACGTGGGTGATTTATCTTGGAAGTTTATTGTTGTTCTAGGTAAGTAATCGGTGTCTTTCCCCGCCGTCTCGATGAGGGATTCGGTGTTTCGTTTTTGCTTTAGATGCGTCTATTCTTTCGTGTTATGTGTTTTTGTGTGTTTAGTCGCATCCACCATTTTGAGCAAGACCCGACTTGCCTTGCATGGAGGTACTCTACCTCATGGGTATCTCGATGTGAGTTGAAGGAATGGAGCGGGCCCGTTAATTGCCCCGTATCGGCTTAGCATAGTCTAGCTTAGTAGTAGTATGTAATTTCTTTTTGGGTCTTTGCTCAAGGACGAGCAATGTTTTAGTGTGGGGGAATTGTTGTGTACTAAATTTAGACCATTTTTCCTCCCATTTAGACCTGTTTTTCCCCCATTTTGCGAGACTAAAGTGCGATTATTGCCTTATTTTGAGTATTTCTCGCATTAACGTCTCTCTTTTGCATTTTACGTGTTTTTGGTAGTTTTCTGTCTATTTTGATAGGATTTTCGACCAAAAACGTGTCTGAGCTCCTATGAGCATGAGAGAGAGGGAAACCGTCCGAAAATTAAAGCACACAACTCAAAATCCAAAGTCCAAACCCAAGAGGTGAAACCTTGAGCGAAAAGGAAAAACTATAAGTCCATTGGGCATCTTCTCCGGAGAGGTCGAACTTCAAATGAATATATCTAGAGTTCTAGACCTTGGATTTAAGCGATTTAAATTAGAGGTGAAAGCTTATGTTTTTAGCTTTCCAACGACATATCACACGCCCCAATCGGAGTTCAAACGAGAGAGTTATGGCCCTTTGAAGTCACCGGGCGAAATTTCACCTGATGAGATTTGACCGGGCGAAATTTCGCCCGACGGTGTTTCTCCCCAGATTGTCATTTCGGACAAAAAGTTCATAGGGTGAAATTTCACCCTATGAGTTGACCGAGCGAAACGACCGGGCGAAATTTCGCCCGATGGAGAAAAGCGCCTAAAATCGCAAAATGAGAAGAAAATCTCACCGGGTGAAATTTCACCCGGTGGGATTAATTCGTCAAGCCGCAGGGCGAAGTTTCACCCCATGAAGACTCATTGGGCAAAATTTCATCTCAAAGGACAAAGTCTCACTAATGGGCAAGGATTAGATTTGGGCTTTAGGTTAAAAAGACCCATTAAGGAATTACTATATATATGTCTATCCTAGTTTGTTGCCCAAGACATCCCATCATTAGTGTAGTATCTCCATCCATTAGTGTACTATCTTCATCCATTAGTGTAGTAATTTAGTAGTATTCTTAGTAATTCTCTATAATTCTAGTTGTAATTTAGTAGTAGATCTACATAATTTTTATCAACAATTCTCTAGATTTCAAGATTTTAGAAGATTATTCAAGTTTTATTTGAAGATTTGTTGGGTTTATTGAAGATTTTGACAAGTTCTTCATTCTCTTCATCAAAGATTCAATCTTTATTTATGCAATCTTCTTATTTCTTGTAGATCTTCATAGTTGGTATATTTCTCTTCCACTCTCTAATCTCTAGTTTAGATTTAATATAGTTCCATTATCTTTGTCTTGTTTAGATCGTCTTAGTGTTGTTAGTTTTTCTAGATTTTATTTATGTTGTTCTGGATTACTTTCTAGTTTATTTTGTTAGTTCTTTTCTCTTCCGTAGTTTAGTGGGTAATTGTTAGATCATAGTTCTCTTATTGTTTTGTTGTTAGTTTCTTTATATTTAGTCATTATGCATGTTGTAGTTATTTTCTCCTTAGTTAATGTTTTGTTGTTTACCATGATTAGTGAGTAGATCTTTGTTAGGGGTTAGGGGAGAAAGGATTTGGGCAACATAGATTAAGGATTCTTGTGATTGAATGCACTTGGGTTGATTTGTCTATTTTGGAATTGTTGTATGCTTGTCGACTTTACTTGATCAATTTAGTTGACTCGTATTCACCCTCGTCAATATGGGGAAACTTGGGGCTTGGGTAATTCCGACTTAGTGACCTAGCTTCTTCGTCGCGAAAGCGAGTCTTAGTGAGGTTGGGTGTAGAGACCGAAAGGTGCCCCATCCCTTATCAATTGTGTATTGTTTGCTTAATTCCTTGTTTTTGTGTCCCGTTTCCAATTCTCCGTCTCCCCCTAACGCTTTTCCTATATTGACTTTCTTTTTAGCTATTAGACCGACCACCTTAGTCTAGTTTAATTACCTCAAACCCCCCTTAGAACCCAAACACTTATCGACTTAGACTTGACCGACTTTACGTAGACCGTCCCTTGGATCGATCCCGACCTACCACTACTAAATTAGTTAGGTTAGTCGGTGTTAAAAATATTGTTTGATCGTGCGGGTCGCGACGCCCGCGCATCAAAGAGTAATATCTTATCCCCAACGGAGAAGTCCTTATGAAGTATTCGAGAATCATGCCATTGGCGAGTTCGTTCTTTGTAGATCTTCAAATTTTCGTAGGCTTCAAGTCGTAGTTCTTCCAATTCTTGTAGTTGGAGAAGGCGGTTATTTCCTACAACACTCTCATCGAAGTTTAGCTCTTTGATTGCCCATTTGGCTTTGTGTTCTAATTCCACCGGTAAATGACAAGTTTTACCATACACAAGACGATAAGGAGTGGTCCCGATCGGCGCTTTGTAAGCCGTTCTCAATGCCCAAAGGGCGTCATTTAACTTCAATGACCAATCCTTTCGGTGTGTATTTACAACTTTCTCTAAAATTCCCTTAATTTGACGGTTGGAGATCTTGGCTTGCCCATTTGATTGAGGGTAGTAGGCTAGGGACATCTTGTGAGTGATACCATATTTTCTAAGAAGGTGTTTAAAGGTATCTTTCCTAAAATGAGAACCTCCATCGCTAATTATGGCTCTAGGCATACCGAATCTCGGGAAAATTACATTCTTGAAAAGCTTGATTACGACCTTGGAGTCATTAGTGGGGAAAGCTACGGCCTCGATCCATTTTGAGACATAATCAACCGCGACTAGGATGTATTTGTTACCAAAAGAGGATGTGAACGGACTCATGAAATCAATACCCCAAACATCGAACAATTCAATCTCTAATATAGGTTGAAGGGGCATCGCATTTCTTCTTGTAATATTGTCACTTCTTTGGCACGCATCACATGTGAGAATAAAAGCTCGAATGTCCTTGAACATGGAAGGCCACCAAAACCCGCTTTGGAGAACCTTGGCAATTGTCTTTTGGTTGGCCAAGTGCCCACCATAAGATGTCGAGTGAAGGTTATTCACAATATTATATCCTTCTTCGGCCGTAACACATCGTCGGTAAATTCCATCTACACAACGGCGAAATAAATAGGGTTCGTCCCAATAATAGCGTCGGGCTTCATAACGTAGTTTCTTCCTCTCTTAATTGGAATAATCGTCCGGAATATAATGAGACACTAAAAAATTGACGATATCGGCGTACCAAGGTGTAATGGTTTCAATGGCCATCAAGGCCTCATCTCTCATAGCTTCATTGATGGGAATAACATCTTCTTCATCGCTTTCTTTACCAACCGTTAGTCTACTAAGATGATCCGCTACCAAGTTCTCCGATCCGGCTTTGTCTTTAATTTCAATATCAAATTATTGTAAAAGGAGCACCCACCAAAAGAGTCGGGATTTTGTCTCCTTTTTGGACATGATGTAACGAATTGCCGCATGATCGGTGTGAATAATGACTTTGGAACCGGTAACATAATTTCGGAATTTCTCCATGACATAGACAATGGCGAGCATCTCTTTTTCGGTTGTTGTATACCTCGATTGGGCTTCATCTAGGGTCTTGCTTGCATAGTATATCACATGTAGCTTCTTGTCAACCCGCTGTCCTAGAACGGCACCAACGACAAAATCGGAAGCATCGCACATGATCTCAAATGGAATATTCCAATCGGGAGCTTTGATAATTGGAGTGGTAGTGAGAGCGACCTTTATCCTGCAAAAGGCCTCAAGACACGAGTCATCAAAAACAAAAGGTGCATCTTTCATAAGCAAAGAAGTCAAAGGCTTGACAATCTTGGAAACGTCTTTAATAAATCGTCTATAAAAACCGGCGTGAACTAGAAAACTCCTCACCCCTTTGACATTTGTAGGTGGTGGCAAGTTCTCAATCACGGAGACTTTCGCCTTATCGACTTTGACTCCTCTATTAGAAACAATATGACCTAGGACAACACCTTGTTCAACCATAAAATGACACTTTTCCCAATTTAAAACAAGTCTATACTCTTCACATCGAGCCAATACTTGATCGAGATTTTCAAGGCAAGAATCAAAAGATGTACCATGGACACTAAAGTCATCCATAAAAACTTCCATAGATTTTTCAATAAAATCGGAAAAAATAGCCATCATACATCTTTGAAACGTTCCCGGCGCATTACACAACCCAAATGGTATCCTTCTATAAGCATAGGTGTCATAGGGACATGTGAAAGTGGTCTTCTCTTGGTCATCGGGGTGAATAGAAATTTGAAGAAATCCAGAATGACCATCAAGGAAACAAAAATAGGAATGATGCGCCAATTTTTCAAGCATTTGATCAATAAAGGGAAGGGAGAAATGGTCTTTTATGGTGACCGTGTTCAATTTTCGATAGTCTATACACATGCGCCAACCGGTAATAGTCCTAGTAGAAATTGACTCACCCTTTTCTCCTTTAACAACCGTCATTCCTCCTTTTTTCGGCACAACTTGTACGGGGCTAACCCATTTACTTCCTTCATACAATTTGAGGACTTCCTTCATGACAACCTCTTTCATGGTGAGATTCAACTTACGTTGACCCTCAACCGAAGGACGGTGGTCATCATCAAGGATGATCCTATGCATAAAACATTTGGGCTTATGCCTTGGAGGTCGGCAATGCTATACCCGATGGCCTTTTTGTGCTTTCTCAAAACAATCAAAAGTTTTTCCAATTAAGGACCATCAAGTGTAGCATTGACGATAACGGGATAATTAGTTCCTTCTAGAAAAGCATATTTGAGGGAAGAGGAGTGTTTTAAGTTCAAGATTAGGAGGAGAAGATACCATACTCTTACCCACCGGTAGTGGTTCTACCTTTCTGTCATGCAAGCATTCATCTTCAAAAGGTGAAGAGTCAAATGGTTCATCTTCTTGCTTATCATCATCTATCAAGCTATACTCAACCAAACTATCAATAACTTCAATGGAATGCATTTGTTCAATCATTGGTTGTTTAAGAGCTTGAGAAAGGGAAAACTCTACCGACTCATTCCCTATGTTAAAAGACAACTTTCCATTCTTAACATCAACTATAGTACCTCCGGTAGCCATAAAAGGTCGACCTAAGATAATGGGGGTAATAGTGTCTTCGGGCATATCCATGACAACAAAGTCGGAGGGGATGAAGAACTTACCAACTTGAACGGGTACATCCTCAAGTATCCCAAGTGGGTACTTGACGGACCTATCCGCAAGTTGAATCGACATGCTAGTGGTCTCATCTCCCCCACACTAAGTCTCTTGGCAATGGAATAGGGTAACAAACTAACACTAGCCCCTAGGTCACATAAAGCTTGATTAACAACAACATTTCCAACCCGACAAGGGATGGAAAAACTACCGGGATCCTCTAGTTTCTTTGGCATTTCATTCATAAGAATGACACTACATTGTGCCGTGAGAGAGACACATTCTTTATCCTCTATTGTTCTCTTTTTAGTCAAGACATCTTTCAAAAACTTAGAATAAAGGGGCATTTGAGAAATTACCTCGGTGAAGGGTAAAGCTACCTCCACTTTCTTCAACATATCCACGAAACAACTAAATTGGGCATTCTCCTTATGTGGCTTAGCTCATTCGGGAAAAGGCAATGGAGGGACAAAAACGGGAGGCGGTGGAACATTGGATTCTTCTTCTTCTTCGGCTAATCGCTCCGCCTCTTTTCTTTTTGCTTCTTCCGCTTCCATTTGCTCTTTCTTCTTTCTTTGTTCTCTTTGTTCATTCTCCGCATTTTGGAGGATACTAAACTCCGCTTGTATTCCCCAGTTTTGTTTGGGGGAAGTGGGAGATGATTCTTGTGGTGTACTTGGTTGATTGACTTTGGATGAGGTGCTCTTGGTGTTCAAGTTCAAGTTCTTGTATGGGTCATCAAGTTCTTTGCCACCTCTCAAAATGACGGCATTTGCTTGGTGTGAAGGATCTCTTGGGTTTTGGGGTTGTCCGGGCAAACCATGGGGTGGATGAATTAGGGCGACCAAGGCTTTTGTTCCTTCTTGTGATTCCCAAACCTTTAGCCTTGCCTTGGTATCTTGATGTTCATTCCATAGTTGCCCAACGGTTCTTTGCAAATCATTAATATTATCCCATGGAACTTCTCCTTGACCAAATTGAAAATTGTTTGATTGGCCATAACATTGAGAGGGTTGATTAAATGGTTGTTGATTGTAACCTTGATTTCCTTGAAAATTACCTTGGAACCCTTGATTGTATCCATGATTGAAATGATTACCATGTTGATTTTGGTAATTGTTGTAATTGTTGGGAACATGGAAGTTGCTACCTTGTTGATTGAAGTTGCTCCTTTGATGAGGAGGCATATATGGGGGCATTCTTGGAGGACCTTGGTTAAAGGACCTTTGTTGACTTTGATTAAATGGCCTCGGTTGACTCCCTTGGGTACGTGGCAACGAATTTTGAACATTTTGATTTCCATAAGAAAAATTAGGATGAAATCTTGTGCCGGCATTGTAAGTATTAGAAAAGGGATCAAATTGAGGTCTTTGCCCATATACTTGTATAGCTTGGACTTCATTTGACTCTTCGATATAAACTTCTTCATTAGGAATGCAAGAGCTAGAATCATGGCCATAATTGCCACAATGATCACATTGAACTTCTCATGTTATTTGCTTTGGAGGTGATGGTTGCCTTGGTGGAACACTCCCTTGAATTTGGCTTAGAATTCATGGCATCCATTCTCTTTTTCAATTCTTCAACTTCCGCTTGAAGTTTCAATTCATTGGAGCTCTTGGATGAGTTCACTTCAACTTTCTTTCTAGAATCCCTCGATTGACCCATTCTAGAATCACTCATTGCCATCTTTTCAATAAGATTCTTAGATGCCTCATCGGTGAGAGAGGAGAAATCTCCTCCTGCGGCCGAATTGAGGTTTTCCTTGGTTCTCGATGAAAGGATGTTATAAAACGTTTGAGTGGTTAGCCAATCGGTATTCCATGGTGAAGAGACTTGCGCAATAGATCTCTAAATCTTTCCCAAGCCTCACTTAGGCTTTCAAATTCATCTTGTTTGAATGTTTGTATCTTCATGCGATATTGGTTAGTCTTTGACGGTGGAAAATATTTCTCCAAGAAGGCTTTAGATAATTGAGCCCATGTTGTGAATGTATTAGCGGGATGGCCTTGAAGCCATCTACGAGCTCCATCTCTCAAGGTCTTTGGAAATAATAACCGATGCAATTGGCATGAAGTTAATCCATTGAGACGGGCTCCAACTAATTTTTCTTTAAATGAAGCGATGTGCTCTTGAGCATCTTCTTGGGAAAAACCGTGAAAAGTATCTTGTTGGACCGCATTAATCAAAGAGGCTTTCAATTCATAATTCTCGGGTATCTCTCCGAAATCGACGGGAGAAGGTGTTTCTTCGTGTGTTAAATGGGAATGTGAACCTAGGGTCGCCATTTGATGGATTGGTGGTGATGGTGGATTTGAATTTGGTTGATTTGGAGGGGATGGATTTTGATTTGGTGGTGGAATTTTTGGTGATGGTGGTGAATTTTGTGAAGTGGAAGGTATGGAAGGATTATTTGGGAGAGGATTATGTGATGTAGAAGGTGTATGTGGTAGGATGGGATTAAGGTTAGGAGGTGATAATGAAGGATGTGGAATAATGGTGGTTGAGTTATTTCCCCGAAAACGCAATGCTCTAAAAGTCCTTTCTGGCTCCGGATCGAACCACAAGGGCGATGACGTGTTCCTGGACATAAAACTCAATTAAACGGTGAGACTCCTAGCACCTAATGATACTAGGGAAAAGGGAGAAGGGAAAAGAATCAAACACAATAACTAAAACACAACAACTACTAGCCGCTCCTCGGCAACGGCGCCATTTTGATCGCGCCCCAATCGAATCGGTCGTTTAGCGAAGGACGGGGGATCAAACAATATGTATAGACTCGGAATAACACAAAAACTGCTAGAGTAATCGTGATAAGTCGAGGTCGGTCCACAGGGAACGGAGTGTGTTGACAAGTTTAAAGCGACGTGTTTGATGTCTAGAGGGGGGTTTCTAAGGGTCGAGTCTATACTAGAGAAATGACTACGAGGATAGCTAGGGGTGATCAATCTAAGAAAAGGTGTTAGGGGGAAGTCGGGATTCGGAACATGGGGTCTAAGAAGGTCAGAATCGGGTTTTTGTCGCAACATTAATAAAGGGAGAATGCCACCTTTCGGTTTCTTCACTCAACCCACCTAAAAACCCGCTTTCGCGGCGAAGAAGGGTAAGTCTCTAGCTATGGTAATTTCTACCCCGAGTTTCCCCATATTGATAGAAACGAGTCAAGGTCGGTCTAGTTGGCCGGACTAAAACAACAATGACACAACCATAGGCAAGATAAACCAACAAGCAACCAACCAACCAACATCCCTTAATTCAAATAATCCAAACCCTCATCCCTAAACCCCCTAACAAGAAATCCACTCACTAATCATAATGGAAAACAACAATACATTAACTAAGGAGAAAATAACTACAACATGCATCATAACTAAATCTAAAGAAACTACCAACAAAACAATAAGGAAACTATGATCTAACAATTACCCACTAAACTATGTAAGAAATAAGATCTAACAAAATAAACTAGAGAATAATCTAGAACAATATAAATAAAATCTAGAGAAACTAACAACACTAAGACGATCTAAACAAGACAAAGATAAAGGAACTATATTAAATCTAAACTAGAGATTAGAGAGTGCAAGAGAAATATACCAACTATGAAGATGTACAAGAAATAAGAAGATTGCATAAATAAAGGTTGAATCTTTGATGAAGAGAATGAAGAAATTGTCACTAATTCTTCAATAAACCCAACAAATCTTCAAATAAAACTTGAAATAATCTTCTACAAACTTGAAATCTAGAGAATTGTTGATGGAAACTAAGTAGATCTACTACTAAATTACTACTAGAATTATAGAGAATTACTAAGAATACTACTAGATTGTTCTACTAATGGATGGTGTAACTACACTAATGGTGGATGTATGTGGATGCCTTGGGCAACAAACTAGGGTAACATATATATAGTAATGCCTTAATGGGTCTTTAACCTAAAGCCCAAATCCAACTTTTTGCTTCATTAGTGAGACAATCACCCTTTGCATCTTCATGGGGTGAAACTTCGCCCTGCGGTCTTGACGAGTTAACATCACCAGGTGAAATTTCACCCGGTGAGATTTTCTTCTCATTTTGTGGTTTCTGGCGCTTTTCTCCATCGGGCGAAATTTCACACGGTGAGCGAAATTTCGCCCGGTCATTTTTGCCCGGTGGAGAAGTCTCGGAAAATCTTCGGAGAGGCAAATTTACCGTCGGGTGAAATTTCGCCCGGTGGTATTTCATCGGGTGAAATTTCACCCGGTCATATTCTCTGGCCTCTTTCCTTGTCTCATTCTTCGTCGATTGATTGGATGGCTTTAAACTTTAAGTTGTGTGCTTTGCTCTTTGGACGGTATTCCCTTCTCTTGTGCTCGTGGAAGCTCGATCGTGATTTCGGTGCCAAATCCTATCAAAATTGATAGAAAATCTACCAAAAACACGTAAAACGCACAAGAGGGACGCTAATGCGAGAAGTATTCAAAATATGGCGATAATCGCACTGTAGACTCACAAAACGAGGGAAAAAATGGGTCTAAATGGGAGGAAAAACGGTCTAAATTTAGCACACAACATAAGCGCGTCAATTTAACTGCTTAATTTGCATTCTGCGTTTGATTGAATGTTCATTTTTTGTATTTGTGTGGCTGGTAAATTGTTGGAAGTAAGTTCAATTTGTTTCTTCATGCATGTGGGTTTACTTAATTTGAATTTGTTTTGTTCCCATTTTAGCTCTAATTTGTTTGAATCTGGGGTTTAATGAATGTTCGTTTTATACAGTTTCGATTTTGGAGTTGTAGCTTTAGTAAGTTAGAGTACATTTGATTGTTGTTACTAATTTTTTTTTTAAGTGCAGATCAATTTCATTAATAATAAACTATACGGCATATACAAACGATATCAAATTGAACTGAATACATATTTGTAATAAATAAATAAAGAACATCCTTAAACAAAGATCGCTATTCGAATAATACGTTTCTGCATCCTTCTATATATCGCTGCTGATTGTCACAACCTTTCGCGAAGGAATCTATGGATCTGATGGTATAGTCTTCAAAAGGATAAACTTTCCCTATTTTGACAAAGAGTAGACCGATATCTGACCTCAATTGTATCACCATACGTGGAAATTTCATTGCTCCCATGATGTTGCACATAATTCTTCTTGAACATCTCCAAAAGAGAGAACAAACCCACAAAAAATATGGGAACAAACCCATCAATTGATGGGACAAATCTCCAAAAAGGAGAGGCAAGAGTTATTATAATCTAAATAAACTATTAAGAATTAACGATAAAGATTAAAATTTGGGGCTTACCACTACCAGAATTGGTAGATGGCAGCCCCGAGAGGGATTTTTTTTTAGGGTTTGGAGGGGAGGGAAAGAGGGGAAGAGAGGTTTTTTTTATTGTTGTTACTATCTTTTGTAGTTCTATATGAAAACCATTGTCAAAATGCAGTCTTGAGATATACTATTTCCAAAATATTCGAATTTTTTCCTATCATGTAACTGATTTTTTTAAAACTTTTTCTCTGTGAAACGTGTCAATTAGACTGTCTGTGTGATTATACATTTCAATCTCACTCTTGCGGGGGTGTGTAAGACATTTATATTAATGATGCTCAGTTCGGTTGTGTCTGTTTTTTGTGTTTGGCAGCTAAGTGAAGCTCAACTATGGGTCCAGTGAAAAAAATCAAGGAGTGTCAATAAACGTTATCCATATTCGAATGAGGTTTCTCCTAACAAAGGTGGAAATAGTCCCACTAAAAGTAATAAGCAGGTGGGTGTTATATTATGGATTTCTCGTGCGCTCTTTTGTTGTTGTATCTAGAGCTGTCAAACGGGTCGAGTGGTCGGGTTTTGGGTTCGAGTAATATACGGGTCGGGTGTATTTCGGGTTTGAAAATACGGGTTTTATACGGGTCGGGTTTATACGGGTTTCGGGTCAAATACGGGTTATTACCGCACTTTAAAAACATTAATTTTCTTTACTTTTTTTTTATCATAAATACAATTTTATTCTTAATTTTCTTAACCATCTCACTTAATATAAGATACTAGTTGGAAAGCCCGTGCGATGCACGGGCCTATTTTTAATGAAAATGATAATAATACCAGGTTAGGGGATTGCATAAATTTGTGAAATTATTGGTTGACAAACTTTTATTTATATAATATAATTTCATCGTATTATTAAATTTTCTTGATGTGGTATAATTTACTTTAATTTATAGCTTTAAGAGTTGCTATAAGACTCAAAAGATTTTTCTAAGTCAGCTCATCATAATTAAAAGATTTTTCTAAGTTAGCTCATCATAATTTTTCGATGTGATAATTCTACTTATATTTATGATTTTAAGAACTATTTTTAGGACTCAAAAAGTCAAAAGATATTTGATTAATACTTACAGATGATGATTACTTTTATTTATATAATAGAATTTCATCACCTTCATGCAATTTTTCGATGTGGGATAATTTAGTTCAATCTATAGCCTTTAGAGTTATTATAAGACTCAAAAGATTTTTTTATTAATATCTAAAAACGAATAATTTCTATTATTGATGATGTAGAATTTCACACACGTTTATAGTCTTAAGAGTTTGTTTAAGACTTAAAAAATAAATTTTTAAAGTTTATTATAGCCCTAAGAGCTTTTCTAAAATTCAAAAGATGTTTGGTTTATATCTAGGAAATTCATGACTTTGTAAAAAAAAATTGATGTGAGAAATTTTACTCAAGTTTATAATCTTCAGTAACTCTCATGTGAGTCCGTCTCACGATAATTTTATCGTGAGACCTCTCACATGGGCACATAGGGTGTGGTTACAAATTTAGTAACCACCTCTTATATGAGTCGTCTCACGATAATTTATCGTGAGACGGTCTCATACAAGTTTTTGTGTATAATCTTAATTAAAAGTTTTTTTAAGACTCGAAAGTGTGAAATATATTTACTTAATTAAGTTTATGGTCTTAATATTTTTTTTAAGATCCAAAAGATTTTGTTTTTCATGTAAGTTATTAAGGACAAACAATTACTCTTATTTATATAATATAATTCGATCACCTTATTACGGAATATACTTTTGGACAAATGATTATCTAAAATGAATGATTTCTCTTATTTATGATATCTTATCGTAATTTTTCGATGTGTGATAATTCCACTTAAATTTATAGTTTTACGAACTCTTTTTAGGACTCAAAAGATTTCTGCTTGATATCGTCATAGTTTTAAGAACTCTTTTTAGGACTCAAAAAATTTCTATTTGATATCTAAAGACGATGGTTACTTTATTTATGTAATAAAATTTCATCACTTTTTTGTAATATTTCGATGTGGGACAATTTTTACTTCAATTTGTACCCTTAAGAGGAATATTATAAAATTCAAAAGATTTTTGATTAATATCTAAAACCGAATAATTTCTCTTGATGTAGAATTTCATCACCTTATCATAATTCTTCGATGTGCGATAATTTTATTTAAGTTTTTAGTCTTAAAAAGTTCTTTTAGGACTCAAAAGATTTCTCGTTAATATCTAAAGATGAATAATTGCTTTTACTCCGTATTTATATAATAGAATTCTATCACCTTATTATAATTTCTCGATGTGGTGTAATTTTACTTTAATTTATAGTTGCTTTTTATAAGACAATTTTTTTTGTTAATATCTAAAAATGAATGATGTCTCTTATTTGTGATATAGAATTTCATCACCTCATCATAGTTTTTCGATATGTGATAATTCTACTTAGGTTTATAGTCTTAAAAACTCTTTTTAGAACTCATTTTTGGTTAATATCTAAACACAAATGATTTATCCTTTCCATCAACTTATGGTTCTAAGAATATTTTTAAGACTCAAATTTTTTTAGCTGATATCAAAGGACAAATGATTATTATTTATAATATATAGAATTTCATCAGTTCATCATAATTTTTCGATGTGAGACAACGTTAGGATAATTATAATAATAAACGAGTTTTTTTTTATATCTAACGACTTAAGAATAAGCTATTACTCGTATTTATATAATAAAATTCGATCACCTTATTATAATTTTTTTATGTAAGATAATCTTACCTAAGTTTATAATCTCAAATGTAAGTCTAATTTTTTTATATCAAATTCCATCAGCTCATAATTTTTTGATATAGAATGAATAATTTTGATTTAAATTTAGATAGTCTTAAGAACTCTGGTACTTCGTCATTACTTGAGTTTATAGTCTTAAGAGGTTTTAACACTTAATTGAGTTTTTGAAGATATCTAATATTGATTAGTCATACTTAAGGACGAAAAATTACACTTATTTACAATATAGAATTCCATCACTTCATCATAATTTGGAGGAATGATTATTTTATAATATAGATAGAGTTTCATTACCTTGTTACTTCAGCTTGTACTCTTATTAAGATATTTTCTAAGATTCAATTTTTTTTTATTGATATTTAATAACGAATGATTAGTCTTATTTATAATAATATAGAATTCTATTATCATAATTTTGTTGATGTGGGATTACTCTTATTTATAATATAGAATAATCATTTTTTTAAGACTCAAAAGTTTTTGTTTCGATATTCAAAATCAATAATTCATCTTATTTATATTATAGAATTTCATAATCCCATCATAATTTTTCAATGTGGGATCTTAAGGTTATAATCTTAAGACTTCTTTATGACTTAAATTGGTGGAAATCTAAGGACGGGTGATTACTACTCCGTATTATTTATAATATATAGAATTTTATCACCTCCTTATAATTTGTCGATGTGTGATTACTATTATTTATAATATAGAATTTCATCACCTTATTATAATTTGTCGATGTGGGATAACTTTAATATCTTTATATGTAGTAAATTCATCACTTTTTTCGAGAAAATAATATGAAACAAATAATATGAAATTTATACTCTAATGAAAGCATTTTCTACCACGAATCTAATTAATTCATTTCTATGATTTTATTTACGATAACTTTTTGTTAAACGAAATTTAAAGTTTTTTAGATGAAAAATTATAAAACATCACATTAATATAATAGATTAAATGTATTATTGTAATAATTAAAAGATTCTCTATTTTATTTATTATTATTATTAATGATACTTACCTAAATTGAGCTTTTTTTCAACGGACCAATCATATCGCTCGAAAACTTCCTCCTTTATATATATATTGATTGATTAGTGAGAATAAACCTGTTTTATTTAATACTCCGTATATATTTTTGTATACATTAATATTTTATTCTATAGGAGGTACGAATATATATGATGAACTTTGACTTGATTTATTGATTTTTTTTTCTCATTATAATAATCATGTGATAAAAATATGATTTTAAAGATATATATAAATATTATTTCTTAAAATTTTGAAAATAAAAAAAATATCTGTTAGTGTTTTTGAGAAACTTTAGTGTATAATAACACTATTTTTTTAATTTATCTATTTTCGGGCGGGCAACGGGTTCAGGCAGGTTTTGATCCAATTTATTCGGGTTTTTATCGGGCGGGTCACCTTCGAGTTTCGGTCATTTTTGGGCAGATTTTTTCGAATTTTTTTCCGGACGATTTCGGATCGGGTCAGTTTTTGAAAGGTGTAGTTGTTTCCATAAACCCACCAACATTGGAAACTCTTCAACAAATGTGTTTTGTGTGCTGATCACGTGCTGTATAGTACATTCCACTTCCTCTCTCCCTCTCTTCGTTTGGTTTCAGTCTTCTTCTTTCTTCTTCAGCTTTCTTCATCCCTGTCAAACCTCCTTGTCTTCATCCCTATCAAACCCTACGCATATCCTTATCATCCAAGCGCTATCAACTGATCGTTTTTTTTCCTTCAGAATCTAGAGGAGATGGTGACAATAGATTCCTGGGCCCTGGCGGGGTTGAGGTTTCTGGTTTGTATATGTCAGCAAAAGCTCGTCTTCAAGACACCATCATTCTGCTCCTCAAATCTCTACATTTGTGTCTCTGATCTGGGTATTTTCCTCGATCTGCTCCTCGATCTACGTTTCATTTGAGTTTCTGAGAGAAATTGTTGCTTCCAAAAGTTATTTTTGTGTGAAGTGAGCTATTTGGAAAGATTATCGCGTGATTTGGCGGTTGTATGTGTCAAGAAGGTTAGTATAGTGCTTTGTGAGATGGTTTCTTGTGGAATTTATGGTTGCCTCACCTGATTTTGGAAGTTTTGGAAAATAGTAGCTGCTTTCGGAAGAGTAGAGTTGCTGTTGGTGATGAGGAGATGAAGTTATTCATTGCAGAATGAGGATGGAACCGTTGATTGCGTTGCATATTGAACCACTTTGGAATTAGCATGCAATATTTTGTGAGTTTGCAGTCGTATTAACATGAAGGTGGGTTCATTGTGGTTTCTGAAGGGAAATGTAGTACTGTATTTGAAGTTGCTCAGGTTGTTACCTTTGGCTCAACCATATGTCTGAATACAAGAAAAAAAAGGAAAGAGGGATAGCGAAGGAAACGGAGAGGAGAGGGGGTGGGGAATGAAGCAATGGAGTTTTATCTCATTAACACTTCTATGTTAAAGAAATTTTAATTTGATTTGTCGGGGGATTCAGTCATGCTTTCCGTTTTCCCCCATCCAAGCAAAGGGTAATACTTCTATTGATTAGTTCACTAAGAAGTTCACTTATGTCTTGTTAATCATAAGGTAAATTACTCTTGGGCTATCTTTGATTCTTTTCTACCTAACATCTTTTCTAACTATCATAATGTCTGAGTGGAAACTTGATTGCCATGACAAAAGAGATTGAAGGAATTAGATTAGCATTCTCCTTGTCTATTATGGTTTCTCGACAAAATACCACATCCTATCTCCAGCCATATGAGATTATGCACATTGTGATTTTGTTGCAATGAGAATCACGTTATACACGATCTATTAGACACTTAGATTTGCTTGATTGGCCAAGTCTAATCAGGAAGATACGAACAGAAAGCAGATTTGTATCATATGAACCCTACGTAGATAGATTTTGTTGTATGTAGTGATATAATACCCGATTTAGCTTGTAGCCTATGTTACTCGGACATGTCAGTTTTTCAGCAAGTTCTGTGCCGACACAACACATAGTCTGACCCTCTGAATGGGATGTGTCAGCTTCGACGTGATTATACACCGGTAACACCACACAAACACAATTATTCTCAGAAGGTAGTAGAGAGAATATGAAGATAGGGCGAGCTGCAATAATGATTGAAAAAGGATGGTGAATGCTACCTAGGAATGGGGTTATATTGTTGAAATGTATTGTAGGAAAGAGATATGTTTACTTGGGGAAGCATAATCGAGGAGGATTCTCATTTTTTTTGCTGATCTCCTTGCATTTGATTGAATATGTCTGAGTATGTGTTTTTTGGACAACGTCCGCGCCACAAGTACAGGTATCTACAGTTTATTAAGAGTTTTTTTGTTGTTACAAAATGTAAAAGCAAAAATATCATTTCCTTCTGTTTGTTAATACTGGTTATCGTCCTCAAGTCTTCAACTTACCACCAATGTAAACGTCACTTATCATGCATTCTTGCTTTGACCCCCACTACCCAAATGAGACCTAGATTGTTGATTCTCAAGTGCCAAGTAATGTGAGTGACTTGGAGTTTATGATGTTTGGAGATGCTTGTGGTTTCTATGATGGAAATTGTGCACTTGTGGAGAAGGATTTGGATGAAATGTATTTGAATGAGTTGAAGTGTGTAACATTTGATGAAATACAATTTGTGTTGATTATGTTGTCGATGAGGAGAGTCATTTTGAGGAATTTGAAGTCGTTGATGACTTATGTGATGAGGAGTTTGTGAAGGAGGGTGACTTTACGTATTCCCCCTCTATTGGTAGAGTGATTGATTTTTCTATGCCTAAGACCTTTGAAAACCCTGGATTTAGGTAACATGTTCTTGATGGAAAATCCACTCTTTGAGAGCATGGAGGAGGAGGTGGCTACTAATGAAGTTTTTGAGGACTTGAGTGGTTTAGGAAAGAGTGAGGGTAACCCTCTTGCCATCTTTGTTGAGGAATCTCTTAGGAGTGATGTTCTTGATCCTTATCTCTTTGAAGAACTCTATCCTTGTGCCCCTTTGAAATCCTCTCCACACCTTTCACCTCGTTTACCATTCACTCCTTACACCTTACCTGGAGAGCCTAAAATCGACAAAGAAGATGAATTTGAACATGAAGGCCCGGAAAAAGTGTTGCCTAATGACTTTGTCTTTCTTGTTTGTACATTGTTTTGTCCATATATTCATATCTTCTATTGTCACTTCTCGGACTTCTTTGCTAGGTTGTTTGACCAACTATTGAGGGCATTGAGTTTTGCCAAGCATAAGAGATTGAAGGAGTCGAGCTAATGACTTTAAACGAAGCACCCATTGTATATATTTTTGCTTTTTTGTGTATTTTTGTTTTTGGATGTAGGTAGGTACTTTTTGCAAGAGTTCAACTTGAAGAGATTAGGACAAGAAGCATGGAAAGATCACAATTCTCCGATAAAGAGCTTAAATGGTATTTTCTTGTCCTTCCTTCCCTTTACCCTTCTTTGGAACATTGTGGACAATGTTTGATTTAAGTGCGGGGAGGTCTTTGGTTGGATTTTCTTGTGGTTGAGTTGATACTCTTGTGGTTATTACCTTGGTGGTGTTTAGTGCGGTAGATATGTGGTTTTTGTGGAAATCTATACTTGTGTTAGTTTGCTTTGGATTGTTTTGTCGTCCATGTCTATTTCATGTTTTCTTTTGAAAATTTTAGAAAATCCATAAAAATTTGAAAATTTTCAAAAATTCCTAAAGAGTGAAAAATTAGAAAATCCATTAAAGTGTCAAGTTTTTTTGCTTTCACCTGTCTTCTTTGATTTCGTTGTTCTTCTAGTTTCTAACTTTTGTGGAAATAATGAAATTTAGACATTGGATCGTTGCATATGAATGTTATGTATCAATTGGTTTCCTACTGTAAGTCGCTCGAGGGTGTGTACTTCATTCAATTCCACCATCCACCTCCCGTGATGTGATTTGACCTTGAACTTGTCTAGGTGACTATAACCTGAGTGACACTATGATTTTTTTTACGATCCATTTTCCACAAAAATACTCTACAAAATAAGAGTTGGTTATTCGTACCAATATCACAAAAAGGCTCAAGCATAAAAAAATGAGCAACCAAGAAAAAAAGCACAAAAAAAATTCAAAAAGAAAGAACAAGGGGGAGAAGAAAGAAAAAAAAAATGAAAAATGAAAAAAATGAAAAAGAGAAAAAAAAAAAAGAAAAATAGTAAAAGAGAAAACGAGAAAAAGAAAAGAAAAGAGAATCATATTACTCCCCCGAGTTATCTTTATTTATTTTCGATTTCATCATTTTGGATTGTTTTACTCCGTCACTTGGTTTATAGGACGACCCTAGCCCTTGTATTTTACGAGGAGCCGAGACATGTTTGTAGTCACTAATTTCATGGGAGTTCACTTTTCCATCTCCATCTCACGCCCTTGAAATAGCTTGGACCGAAACCGATTGATGTATAATGTGATTATGTGACCTTTTTAGTGTTTGATTATCATTGTTTATGCTTTAGTTAGACTTTAGAATTGCGACTTTTGATATTGGAGCTCGTGATTGTTTGTAAATATTTTGTGAGTACGTATGTTTGTATATATGGTGTTTTCATTTTGTTTGTTTTTATTTATGGGCCGTAGTTTAGTCTTTTGAGCTTACTCGAGGACGAGTAAGAGTTAAGTGAGGGGAGGTTGATAAGTCGTGATTTTACCTATTTTTGTCCCTCGTATATACTCTTATTTAGTCGGTTTTGTAACCCGATTTTCTATTATTGACCCGTATTGTGTTTATTTAGTTTATTAGTTGAGTGTAGTCTAATTAGTATCGTTTTAGTATACTTGTCGGAATATGGGTACTGCTTCGATTAATTTGATATTGTAGGTATCGAGGAGGATCGAGTTGGCTGGAACCGAGACGACAAATCAAGACGAGTCAAACCCGACTTTGACCTTAACCATCCAACTACCATCTCATCCTATTCTAACCCATTTCTAACTATCAACCTAGCCCATTCAAATTTATAATCATAGCCCATCCTCCATATCAACACAAGTCACTAATTAACCATAACCCCTCAACCCACTCACCTCCTCAACCCAAATCAATTCAACTTCATTACCAAACCCGATTTCATTGATCCATCATCCAGAACTCGACCCACCTTCCTCCTCCACCAAACCCGACTTCCCCTGAACCCACCACCACAGCCGTCGAGCTCCGACCACCGCGCACCACCGTCAGCAGCTGCTACAGCAGACCCGTCGCCGGTCCTTTGGTCCGTCGCGCGTGTCGTCCATCCTCAGGCGAGCAGTGAGCCAGAACCGTGCCCAAGTTCCAACGACTCTAACCACGGTGGGCATCTCCGGCGTCACAAGCCGCCGTCGTCGGGTCATCTCCGGCGAAAGGTAGCATCGAGTTTCAGTGGTTTTTTTGTCTTTTGGCTGATGTTTTAATTTAGAGGACAAATGACAAGATAGTCCTTGTGCTCATTCTTAACTTTTCATTTAAATGAGGGCTATTTTGGTCGTTCTACTTTTGTATTGGGCATTATAAAACCCCGACATGCCTTGACTGTGGCACTGTGGCATGAGTTAGTTGAAATCGGGTCAAAGTTCTGATAAAATCCCCGACATGCCTTGACTATGTTATTGAACCCATTCTAATGAGTTATTGGATGTGGAGTTGGGGATTGTTAGGGGGTTAGCATTTAATTAGTCCTTTGGGTTGCTTCACATCTTTGATTGTTTTATTTACGCTAGATCCGATAATTAATGTTGAATTTGAGTTTTTCTAGAATTTGATTGATTGTTTAGGGTTAGTGTCTTAGAATTGATCATTTAGGACTTTTAGCTTGCTTTATTGTAGAGTTTGGAAGATCTAATTTTTAGGGAATTTGGAAATGTGGTAAAAATTTGCATTTTTTAGGTGCTTTTTATGGTTAATTTGATTGATTTTGTAGGGTTAATGTCTTAGAAATGATCATTTTGAGCTTTACGCTTGTTTATTGTAGATTTGGAACATCAATCTTTAGGGATTTCGGAAATGTGCTAAAAATATTGCATTCTTGAGGATTTTGTAGGGTTGATTTGATTGTTTTTTGTGAGGTTAGGGATGAACATTTAGGACTTTAGCTCGATTTATTGTAGAGTTTTGAAAAAACCGTTAGCTGTTCAACTTTAGCTCGATTTATCATAGGGTTTTGGGGAGTTCAGCTGTGAGCTGTTAACTGATGCTGTCTTCACATCAAATCTCCAACTGTTAGCTGTTCAATGTTCACATCTACGATCTGTTGTGCTGCAAGATTAGCTACCCTGATTCGCAGATACCGTCGAGGCAGATAATATTAGTAATAGTAATAATTATAATAATAATAATAATAATAATAATAATAATAATAATAATAATAATAATAATAATAATAATAATAATAATAATAATATTCAGAGATGACAGTACCTGTGGTAGCAAGGAGGCCTCCTTTAGGATTCAAGCACGCCCCTCTCATTATTCCAGGAGCAGTTATATGGTATGTCATTCATATATATAACAGTCTTTAAGCATTTAAGCATTACTCCGTATATAATTAACATGAGGCTGGCTACTGTTTTGAAATGTGAAGCATATTCCGATAAAGTTTCGGGAGAAGTACATGAGAGAAACAACGATTAAATGGGTAAAGCTGCAAGTGGAAGATGGAAGAGAATGGACTGCAGAATTCTACAACTCTAAGGCCGGGTTCCGAATTAGGGGTGTTGGATGGACAAGTTTACTAAGGACATCAATTGGGGTGTGGCTGCTAAAATCTACAGGTTCCTTCTTCTTAGTAAGGATGCACATTGTTTTGTGTTTAAAGTCATCCCCTTAGGATGCACATTGTTTGTGTTTAAACTTTAAAATCACCCCTTGGCTTCTGCTACCTCTTAAATTAGTCTTAATTACAACCCTAAACGTTCTCGATCGGCTTTCGGCCATGTTCAGTCTTCAGATGTAGAGTACTGAATTCAATGCAGTTTATCCTGCCTATTCAGACTGACTTCAGTTAGTCCACTAGATCCCATGGAAGTAACAGGTAGATATCTTATGATTTATATATGAAGCAAATCCGACCTCAGTTACTCTCTTTTGTGACATGGGTTACCCGTCATATCGTTATAACGGATCAAATATTATCCATTTAACAAGATAATGATAACGGATCAAATATTATTCATTCATATTTCTTTGTCATGAATGGTTTGCTCGAGTCAAACGGAGAGGATCTCATTGAGCTCAAGTATGTCTCTTTCTTTTAACTGTCCTTGAAGTTCAAACTTTTGAGTTGCATTGCCTTGGTTTAGCAAGAGCGTAGGATGATTAGAATTGAACACAAGTAGAATTATTGTAGCTAAGCAAACCACATTATTAAGCTATAGGAACCAATTGTTGAACTTTAGCCATGATATACAACCCATGTTAGTTTAATAGGTGTCTGACAGGCTATGAGAGTAGACAACAGCCACATGCAATATTTAAATATGATCCTATTGAATGATAGTCCCTCTTTAATTTCTATTTGCGAAAAGACTAAACTTCTCGTTGCGTGCAGGGTTCTGCAAATTGCAAATTCCAGGGCGCGTCTTGTGTGCTATTCTTGGAATTGTGGTTGATGTGATATTTATTCCTCTGATAACAATTTATAAAACCCCGATACTGCTGATTAAAGAATGGCATCGGCTGCTACAAGATCTTATAGGGAGAGAGGGACCATTTCAGACTCCTAAAGTATACAAGGTTATAAGCATTTACCCGTCACATTTTATCCCTCTCTGGTTGCATTTATCAATTTTGCGTATGATCTCATCGTTATGGTCAAGGACGAGGGATTCATGTTGACATAAAAATGGAAGTAGAGAAAAAAAGGTTAAAAAACAATACCAATGTTTGGGCCGTTGTGAACGCCCTCAAGGATAACGGTGTTAACCTCATACGAGATGATTATCGTGATGGTATCTCGTGACATGCTGAGTTGCTGAGAGGTGACTTCATTTTTTCTCCGCTTTGTATCAAATGATAGTTCAAAATTTTCCGATGATAGGTGTAGGAAGTTGTTTTATTAAAACAAAAAATGAACAAGGGTTTTTATCATTTATGTTGGGTTTCACATTATGAGAATGAGACGATTTCATACAAAACTCACAGTTTGTTAAATGTCCAATGTCCAGATTCGTGAGAAGACAGTTCGTTCAAGTCAAGATTTGTAACAAAATGGCAGACATCATCAGTAACAAGAGCGAACTTGAATTGGCGGAAGCCTTTGTGAATTGAAAATAATTGCCGTTTTATTTGGAGCGTCAAGGTTATTTGAATCAACAATTCCGCACACAGTTTCTAAATTTATCCCGAGGAGTCGGAGTTAATGTTTGTTTATACACTTATACTGTATGAACATAGCTAATATTCCCGTTCTCTGTCTATGGGCTTAGCTTAGGTAGCGATTGAGATTTTCTTTTCGTAGCATGGAGGCAGACTCAAGTAGGTCCAACTTTAGTGTAACTGTAAGGAGAGGAGGGAGAGACGACTTTCCCATTAACCTGCTAGCTAATCCCATTCGCTCTCATTGATCATATACGAAAGTACTTTTTCCTTATCAGTCAACCTCCTAACTTCAGAGGCCCCAATGCAATTGTGAAAATGATGAATTACTAAACGTTTGGCTCTCACAACCTATATTTAATAACGTGGTAACGGAGACTCGCTACAGTTGCTCTAATTTGATTAGTTATGCAATATTCTTCCTACATTTCCGATGTTAATTTGATTGAGATTATTTATGTTGGGCAGGTGAAAATTTCTGGTGGAGGTAGATGCAATGTGACTACCGGACTTTGTGATGATAACGTGGTAAGCGGCTAAGTCCTTTGAACAAGTCTCAAAAAGTTGGCTAAAACGACAGCTAAATCCCCTTATTGAGAAAGCTATCATTTGTAGGTGCAAATTGTGGCAGAAATTTACCCCCGGGGGCACAAAGAACTCAGAGGATCGTTCTTTAGTATGCACAGTCCATATGATACTATGTCATGGTTTACTCACCATGGAGTGAAACTCAAGGTTTCTTTTCTTTTTGCACACCCTTTCGCTAATACCGTCTTTCATCTGATTTTGTTTTGGCAGAATTGTACCTTGTGGTATATATCAAGTAGTTACTTCACTCATTTATCTTTCTCTCAGACCGAAAGTGATGGTCGGTTTTTTCTTGTCAGTAATAGCTCATCTACAGTGATTGACTGTCTTATGGACGAGGCGGAGCAAAGAGGAGGTACGCTATTCCCAGCCTCTCTGGTAATGTGTTCGTTTTTGGATTAATTGCTGTACTTTTAATAGCCCGTCTAATTGAATCACGGTCTTAATGCAGTTTCAGTGCAGACTTGAAGTCTATAAGTTCTGCCTCGAGAAATGCTGTTGGGAAGTTTTCTCTCAAAGTTGGGAAACGTAAATCTGATTCTCCTGACCTTATTGAAGCAGATTATCTATTGCTTGCTTTTGTAAGCAGCAAGCAGGTTTTGTCGCTTTCAGGATTCTTCCATACATTTCTAAAAAAAAAGAATTAAAAAACTTCCAACTTTATCACAGGGTTATAGTCTTGCAGTCAGCTTGGTCATTCAATCGTTGATCCTGTGTCCATTCTCTTTACCTTTAAGATCAGCGACTCAGAATTGGCCGAATTATCCGGGTACGTATTCTCGCCACCCACGACTGAATTTTTTTAAAAAAAAAATCCACGTTTCTTAAGTGAGTGACTTCACTTCCTAATTTCTAATAAAGTTGTAAATCAATTGTCCCCTACTTATCTTGCGTACGTAGGTTAGTCTAAGGTGAAGGCTAAACTCAATTTGGAAAATGGAAGATTATGTTGATTATGCTGTCGATGAGGAGAGTCATTTTGAGGAATTTGAAGTCGTTGATGACTTATGTGATGAGGAGTTTGTGAAAGTGGGTGACTTTAAGTATTCCCCCTCCATTGGTAGAGTGATTGATTTTTCTATGCCTAAGACCTTTGAAAACCCCATTTTTGAGGATTTAGGTAGCATGTTCTTGATGGAAAATCCACTCCTTGAGAGCATGGAGGAGGAGGTGGCTACTAATGAAGTTTTTGAGGACTTGAGTGATTTAGGAAAGCGTGAGGAGAACCCTCTTGCCAGAATTTGAAGTCGTTGATGACTTATGTGATGAGGAGTTTGTGAAAGAGGGTGACTTTAAGTATTCTCCCTCCATTGGTTGAGTGATTGATTTTTCTATGCCTAAGACCTTTGAAAACCCCATTTTTGAGGATTTAGGTAGCATGTTCTTGATGGAAAATCCACTCTTTGAGAGCATGGAGGAGGAGGTGGCTACTAATGAAGTTTTTGAGGACTTGAGTGATTTAGGAAAGAGTGAGGAGAACCCTCTTGCCAGAATTTGAAGTCGTTGATGACTTATGTGATGAGGAGTTTGTGAAAGAGGGTGACTTTAAGTATTCCCTCTCCATTGGTAGAGTGATTGATTTTTCTATGCTTAAGACCTTTGAAAACCCCATTTTTGAGGATTTAGGTAGCATGTTCTTGATGGAAAACCCATTCTTTGAGAGCATGGAGGAGGAGGTGGCTACTAATGAAGTTTTTGAGGACTTGAGTGATTTAGGAAAGAGTGAGGAGAACCCTCTTGCCATCTTTGTTGAGGAATCTCTTAGGAGTGATGTTCTTGATTCTTATCTCTTTGAAGAACCCTATCCTTGTGCCCCTTTGAAATCCTCTCCACACCTTTCACCTCGTTTACCATTCACTCCTTACACCTTACCTAGAGAGCCTAAAATCGACAAAGAAGATGAATTTGAACATGAAGGCCCGGAAAAAGTGTTGCCTAATGACTTTGCCTTTCTTGTTTATACATTGTTTTGTCCATATACTCATATCTTCTATTGTCACTTCTCGGACTTCTTTGCTAGGTTGTTTGACCAACTATTGAGGGCATTGAGTTTTGCCAAGCATAAGAGATTGAAATAGTCGAGCTAACGACCTTAAAGAAAGCTCCCATTGTATATATTTTTGTTTTTTTGTGTATTTTTGTTTTTGGATGTAGGTAGGTACTTTTTGCAAGAGTTCAACTTGAAGAGATTAGGACAAGAAGCATGGAAAGTTCGCAATTCTCCGATAAAGAGCTTAAATGGTATTTTTATGTCCTTCCTTACCTTTACCCTTCTTTGGAACATTGAGGACAATGTTCGATTTAAGTGCGGGAAGGTCTTCGGTTGGATTTTGTTGTGGTTGAGTTGATACTCTTGTGGTTAGTACTTGTGTTTAGTGCGGTAGATATGTGTGTGGTTTTTGGGGAAATCTATACTTGTGTTAGTTTGCTTTGGATTGTTTTGTCGTCCTTGTCTATTTTGTGTTTTCTTTTGAAAATTTTAGAAAATCCATAAAATTTTGAAAAATTCCTAAAAAGTGAAAAATTAGAAAATCCATTAAAGTGTCGAGTTTTTTGCTTTCGCTTGTCTTCTTTGATTTAGTTGTTCTTCTAGTTTCTAACTTTTGTGGAAATAATGAAATTTAGACATTGGATCGTTGCATATGAATGTTATGTATCAATTGGTTTCCTACTGTAAGTCGCTCTAGGGTGTGTACTTCATTCAATTCCACCATCCACCTCCCGTGATGTGATTTGACCTTGAACTTGTTTAGGTGACTATAACCCGAGTGACACTATGATTTTTTTACGATCCATTTTCCACAAAAAAATACTTTACAAAATAAGAGTTGGTTATTCGTACCAGTATCACAAAAAGGCTCAAGCATAAAAAAAATGAGCAACCAAGAAAAAAATCACAAAATAAATTCAAAAAGAAAGAATAAGGGGGAGAAGAAAGAAAAAAAATGAAAAAGAAAGAAAAAAAAGAGAAAAAGAGAAAGCGAGAAAAAGAAAAGAAAAAAGAATCATATTACTCCCCCGAGTTATCTTTATTTAGTTTCGATGTCATCATTTTGGATTGTTTACTCCGTCACTTGGTTTATAGGACGACCCTAGCCCTTGGTTTTTAGGAGCCGAGACATGTTTGTAGTCACTAATTTCATGGGAGTTCACTTTTCCATCTCCATCTCACGCGCTTGAAATAGCTTGGACCGAAACCGATTGATGTATAATGTGATTATGTGACCTTTTCAGTGTTTGATTATCATTGTTTATGCTTTAGTTAGACTTTAGAATTGCGACTTTTGATATTGGAGCTCGTGATTGTTTGTAAATATTTTGTGAGTACGTATGTTTGTATATATATCGTGTCGTGTTTTCATTTTGTTTGTTTTTATTTATGGGTCGTAGTTTAGTCTTTTGAAGTGTGGGAAGGTTGATAAGTCGTGATTTTACCTATTTTTATCCCTCGTATATACTCTTATTTAGTCGTTTTTGTAACCCGATTTTCTATTATTGACCTGTTTTGTGTTTATTTAGCTTATTAGTTGAGTCTAGTCTAATTAGTGTCGTTATAGTATACTTGTCGGAATATGGGTACTGCTTCGATTAATTTGATATTGTAGGTATCGAAGAGGATCGAGTTGGCTAGAACCGAGACGACAAATCAAGACGAGTCAAACCCGACTTTGACCTTGACCATCCAACTACCATCTCATCCTATACTAACCCATTTCTAACTATCAACCTAGCCCATTCACATTTATAATCATAGCCCATCCTCCATATCAACACAATTCACTAATTAACCATAACCCCTCAACCCACTCACCTCCTCAACCCAAATCAGTTCAACTTCATTACCAAACCCAATTTCATTGACCCATCACCCAGAACTCGACCCACCTTCCTCCTCCACCAAACCCGACTTCCCCTGAACCCACCACCACACCCGTCGAGCTCCGACCACCCCGCACCACCGTGTCAGGTGACATAGAAAAGCCAAAGTATTTCAGCTATGATGCCCCTCTTGTTGAAGAAACAGGATTCTGGATACCTGTTCCACTTCCCCCTCTGTCAGAAAGTGACCGTGATGAGTGGACACGTGGCTATCCGTCAAACGGAGGCTACTACAAGGAGAACGGTAATTGCTTTGTTCAAGACAAAGAGTTGACTATGTGGGACGTGGTTGTCGAATTGTTACTTGCAGGTCGAGGAAAAGTTTCCATAGGCAAAGCCACCTTAGTGCCGAATGAGTCAAAAAGCTTTGACGATTCATGCATTTCTAGCCATCTACTCGAGGAAGCGTGGAAAGAAATAGCTTTGACTCTTACTGAGACGAATCTTAGTACAGTAAACAAAATCCTTGAAACACAACTGCCTAAATGGTTATCCGACAGTTTAGCGTCTGCGTGTATGTGGTGTGGTGTGAGATTTCATCCGATCGTTTGCTCACGACATCATTGCCGTTTCTGTGGAGGTGTTTTTTGTGGTGATTGCACCACTGGACGAAGCTTGTTACCGTCAAAATTCCGCTGTGCAGACGTGAAGCGTGTATGTGATGTATGTTGTGTGAGACTTGAATCTGTTAAGCTTCATTTGATGGATCAAGTAAGTCGCACTTCTCAGTTACCTACCCATGATGTAACTGATCTTAGTACTTCATGGTTGAATTTCCCGTGGGCCGATTCCATGGAATATGAGATTTACAAGGCGGCCAACACAATTCGATCATACTACAGTAAGGTAAAAATTCATTCGTATATTATTGATAAATGAGTGATTTTTTAATACAAAGGATTGTTTCACGGTGTAAGATTGTCTCACACAATAACTAGTTGTCAGATTGTCTCACACAATAACTAGTTGTCGCATGACTCAAATTCATGGCGCTGGTCCTTAGGTTGGTGCTCTGAGAGTAGAAAAGAAGATTCCAAGTAGAATCTTGAAGCAAGCTAAAGGGCTTGCAATATTTACAACCATGAAAGATGGAGTTGGCATCGGTTACAGCATTGGCACAGGACTTGTGGTTGCTCGTCGTGAAGATGGTTCGTGGTCTCCACCATCAGCTCTGTCATCATTTGGTATCGGTTGGGGAGCTCAGGCAAGTTTCCTCTGACGGTGTCTCAAATCTTCTTTAGATGAAGTGTAGTTACGTGTTTATGTTTAGAATCGTATCTTGAACATCATGGTCGAAATCTACAGGCTGGAGGCGAGTTTACAGATTTCATCATCGTCTTGAGCACAGCCGAAGCTCTAAGCATGTTTTAGTGGGATTGGGCATCTTTCACTTGGTGCAGGACTGAGCGCAGCGGTTGGCAGTTCTGGGTGGACCGTTGCTACAGATATACAAGCTGGTGATGGCGGATATACTGCTTGCTATACTTATAGTTGCAGTAAAGGTAACTCCTCTTATGACATCTGCTAATCTGCTTACATACGTGATGTTTTTAAACACGGTTGATGATTTATTCAGGTGCAGATCTCGGGTGTTCACTTGACGGAAATGTGTTTACAACGAGAACACGGATGAATTCTCAGTTTTACGGAAGCCAGTTCATTAGTGGCTGTGGCTCCGACATTTTACCAAACGGACAGTTTTATGATGTGAAACCGTTTCACACAATAATTATTAGAGAACTCGAATTTTCAAAAAATAATTAGTGTGTAGCATAATAAATCCTTACATATCAAAACAAATAAACTACCAAAAATGCACCCTTAGGAACACAGTGCGCTCCTTATGAACAGTGATCTCTTATAATCAGTGCTTCCCAACTTTTCCCAACTTTTCCTCTGCTTGCTCTATCTCCTTCCTCTTCTACCTCCATCAGTCTCTATCTCTCTCTAACTTCCCCATCTCCAAATCTCTATCCCTTCATTTCGCCTTAGCAGATACAACCAAATCGACACTTCAATTATTCAAATCGCCGTTTTTCCAACTTCTAGGGTTTTATCGATTCAAAAGCTCGAACATCCCTTTTTCAATGGAGATTTATGCAACTTTAGCAATCAGATTGCGAAAATATTAGGGTGCCTACTTTTACTAATTTGTTTGTTCGGCGTCGTGAAGTGAAGGGTTGTGATTTGAAAACGTCAAGATTGATTTTTTCTTTGTACTCGAATCTTGATGGATCCAAGAGAAGGCAGCGGCATGACGGACGAGGATGGTGTCCTCTTAGTCACTGCCACGCTTGCTAAAGAAGCTTCGATGTTGTTTCAATCGGAAAAGCTCGCCGATTGTGTTGAGGTTTTGAATCAGTTGCTTCAGAGGAAGGAAGTTGATCCTAAGGTATATCACTTTATATTTTTGTTGACTTTGAGCTTGGAACATAATACTTCATTCTTATATCGGTTGTTATGGACTTGCAGTTTCTATTAATTCGGTGTTCTTTTGTTATGAATGAACTATTTGCAGTAGTTTTGCTTGATTTTGCTTATTTAAGGCGTTGAATGGGTTGGAATCGCGAGTGATATAATATCTGACGTAGGAATTTGTCGCGAATCCCCCACAATCAAACAAGAACCTAACTCTCCTAACTGGGTAGCTAGGGTAAGTCGGGTATCGAATCCGGTGAGCTAAATGAAAAGTCTCTAGTTAAAGTTTTAGTCGCAGAAATTCGGTTTGGGTTGAATAAGTCTAAACTAATGAACTAAACTAACAAAAAAGGAAAACGGTAACAAATATAATAAAAGGGACTAGGGTCAAGGTCAACAAGGTAGTCTCAAGGGAGTCGTCGGGCTCATAAAATAGTTGATTAAGGTTAGTAAAAGGCATAAGATAGGCTCTCTCGAGTCTCTATCTACCATAGGACGGTCCTAGCGGGCTCTCGCTACTTACTGGGTCGACCTACTCCAATGAACGCAAGTCTAACCTAAACTCGGCTCTCGATCTTAAGTTCAGGCTAAACTGATTAACTAATCTGGCCAGGACAAGCGAATCATACAATTATAACGTTCAAACGGAGATTAATAACGATTAATCAAAAATCTAATTAACTCGAGACAAAACCCCAATTAAGACGAACCGTGCTAACCCTAACCCTAGAAATTACTACTCGAACATGATTGAAACAAAACTAATTAATCTACCCACTAAAACTAAACATGAAATAAGCATAATTAAAGGACAAAGACTATCAAAATTGTCGAGCCTGCAAGCAGAAAGCGATCCTATCTGTGCAGATTTTCCAACAGCACGCCGGGATGTGAGGTGCAGGTGGTGATGATCACCCCGGGGTATGCGCTAGCGCCCACGTCACAAGAAAACGTAGAGAGCAACTTTAAACTAAATATAATCAAATCATTTAAACTACTTAAACAAGTAAATTAACATAATAAAACAATAAGATGAAAAGGGAGGAAAATTATACCAAACATGAAGATAAAATTGCATAGATAAATGAGAAAGATAGAATGGAAAGATTAATCCGAACTAATCAAACTTACAATCTAAATGGAACTAGATTACGATTAATAATGATGAGATTTGAGATTAATAAAGAAAACGAAGGGAATGCTACCCTCATGCTCCATTGTGCGGCTGCCTACTGCCATCTCCCCCTCTGGCCTACCCTCTCCTCCTCTTCCTAAACTAATATGCCCCTCTTAATCCCCCGGGTCGTGTGTGTTCCATTCCTCCACAAGAAGATAGTCGGTTCTTTTCGGAATGGGCTCGAGTTGGTTTTATTTGGACCTATTCAACATTCGTCTTTTGTTTCGTTCTCGTTGTCTTTTAACTCGTCTTGACCCGTCTTTACTTGGTTATTCCAGATGAGGTACCTACAAAATAAAAACAAGACAAAACAGTACCAAACTCTCGGAAAACAACAATTATTACTACAAGTATAACTAAAACAACTACAGACCATAATTAACACTTAAAGACATATAATGAGCTATATGATAATTATAGAACACAAAATCGGACTAAATAACGGGTAAAAGTAGGGGTAAATTACTATTAAAATATCACTTATCAGTATCCTTGGCAGTTCTTATCTTGATTTTAGTGAATAATTCAGTGTTTCAATGCTTATTTTCTAAGGAGATTGATGCCATGTAGACCTGTTGAATGTTGATCTGATCCGTTCGACCTGTTTTATAGGGTTAACACCTGAAAATTTTGATACGTGATCCGTTTGACCCAAACCCGAAATGAAGCGTTATTTTAGGGTGGATATCCGACCTGAAGGGGTATATTCCTACCTATTTTGTTTTTGATCTACTATTGACAATGAAGTACGGAGCATGTTTGTACTCGTAAAATACTTTTAAAATCATACGTAGTAATTTTTTTACAAAATCATACGTAGTAATAATCAATTCAATTGATCTTCATTTGATATTCGCGAGTTGCCTTTTGATCCTGCCGTATCCTTTTGCAGCTCATATGGGTACGGAGAATGGTTGCCGGGAGCCCCTGAAGTTAATGACGACTTTGGGGGTGTCATCGTGGATATGAAGGAGACTATGGACTCAAGTCTGTTTTCCAGTCTGCTGCGAGCCTCCATGTCCCGATGGAAGCAAGAGGTAGTTCACTCAATCCATTTCTCAAGGAAAAGGAGTCGCTCTGGTACTATATTTTCAAGTGTTACCCTTGTGTTGCTAATTTGTACTTTTATCACAGTGCCACTTCTTAGCTACTCCTCACTATTTGCTGCTTCCCCTTCTTTATCTTAATCCATTATCTTCCAATCTTTCCGTTTATTCGACCATCCAATCACTACAACAATGAAGAGCAGTGATGAAGAAGATGATTTCTCTTACCATGAAGGAATCATCCCTCAATCTAAGATCAATTCTGTATATCAATCTCACACTGAAAAGGTCTGCTTTTCAATCAATGCTTCAATTTTTTTTTTCTGTTTTCATTAATTAAAAGTTCCAATTTTTAATGCTATGAATGTTTCTGTAAGCTGATACAGATGAATTAGGGCTGCAGTTTTCTGGGTTTTGAGTTTGGTTTATTGTTTAGTTGATTTCATGGTGGATTCTCCTCTCTCTCAAATTCGAGGGTTTCTATTTCACCCTAATTCTCTCCACATCTTCAATCTTCTATCAATCACTGATCTATTGAATTATCTATCTTATCTGATCTTATCTCATCCACCGCTTCACTGAATATTCATTTATTCCTCATTTAATTTTGTCGGTCAACTTTAATATCGAGGTTTGAAGTTCTAATTTCCGATGATTTCAATGCTTTTGTAGTAATTTTTGGCTCGAATTAGCTGTTTTGGGTGTTAGTTTGTCATGATTCTGAGTTGATCGTTTGGATTGACTTGGTTTTACTTGATGGATTCTAGAGTCGATCCTCTTGTTTTAATGTCGCAACTGGCCAGCCTTTGTAATGAACATTATTGCTGGATCATAATATCATATCAACTGGCTGATACCAAATGCAGTTGAGTCACCTCTAGGTGATCGAAGTTGCAAGTACTACTCCGTATCAACTTAATTTGTAGAGCACTAGAGCCCTCTTATGTTAATTAATGTTCTAGCCTAGAGTGTTTGTATTCAGCTTAATGCACTTGATAAAAAATAGTAGAGATTAATGCACTTAAAGACCATTTTACGAGAAATGGCCATATTTCCTTGTCTTGCTCAGTTGCTCGAAATGCTCGTCCTATTACGCATTGTAATGTGCTTTTCAGACTTTGTAGGGAAGGTCGGTCTATTGTTGGCTTCAAAATTAGTGGTACGGTGTGTTTGAATGTGTTCTATTCTTGATGATCTCAAACTCTCGCTGTTTATTAATTTTTCCTTTCAGCTCAACTTACATACTGTCACCGTCACTGTTATTGGCGTTAGTTTTTACTCTAATTATTTCCATTGAACTTTGTGTCTATTTTACAGGGTCAGACATTGAGCTCGGGAAACTAAAGCATGCACTGAAGTTTCTTTCGGACTCTGAAAAGCAATTATGAGTTTCCAGTGAGAAATCGACATAGTTCACAGCGACACAGCCACATTACTACAACTAACAAATGGGTTCAGTTTCTCCCCCGGAGTTCACCCAGGACAAAAGTCAGGGTTTTCTTCGGCCGAAACAATTTTTTTGAAGCAATTTGGTAAGTCCAAGACCGAAGTTGGGACATCAAAAATATTGGACCGAGGAGGATTCTCCAAGTTGAGGAAGAGATTAAGGTCTGTCAGAGAAATCTTAATGATAACCCTTTCTCTCAAGCCTGTATTACTGAGGAAAGGAAATTGCTACATGGTTATAAGGCCTTATGTGATGCTGAATCTAGTATTTTACGGCAGAGGTCTAAAATGGATAACATTATTATGGGGGACGAGTCATCGAAATTCTTTTATTCCAGGATTAAGGAGCGAAGGCAGCAACAAGTTATTGGGACTATTCTTGATAGTAAAGGTAAAGTCAGAGAGGGTTTGCAAGATGTTGCTCAAGGATTTATTGAATTTTATGAAGAGTTGCTTGGTAGGAATGGGCCTGTTCAAAAAATTGATGTGGGCCTTATTCAGAAGGGTGCATTAGTTCGCTCTGAGCAGTGGGATGCTATGTTACAAATTCCTACTAATGAGGAGATAAGGAGGTGTGTTGTGTCTATTGGTGTTGATAGAAGTCCGGGGCCTGATGGATTCTCTTCGGAGTTTTTTAAGGCCTCTTGGGCAATAATTGGAGATGATTTTTGTGCAGCAGTTAGAGAACTCTTTTCCAAGAATAGAATGCTTAAGCAAGCTAATTCCACCCTCATCACGTTAGTTCCTAAGAAGGAGATTTGTAGCTCGGTATCTGACTACAGGCCTATATCCTGTTGCTCGGTTTTTTATAAAACTGTCAGTAAGATTCTCACCTTGAGAATTCAGGAAGTTTTGGAAGATATTATTGGGCAGGAGCAGGCTGCTTTTGTCCCTGGACGGAGCATCCATGCCAACATTGCCTTATCCCAGTCTTTGATTAAAAATTATGGCCGAGCGTATATTACACCTAGGTGTTTGATGAAGATTGACTCAAGGAAGGCATTTGATTCGCTCCAATGGTCTTTTATTGAGGATATGCTATTGGCTTTGAATTTCCCCCCACAATTTGTCCGATGGATCATGACATGTATCACTGGGTCTTGGTTTATGCTGAAGGTTAATGGTAATACTCATGGATTCTTTAAGGGGAGAAGTGGACTTAGGCAAGGGGATCCTTTATCCCCCTACCTTTTTGTCTTAAGCATGGAGGTCCTCTCGAGGAGGTTAAGGAATATAAATCACCAAAAAATGGTCTCCTACCACTCCAAGTGCAGGCAGCTGCGTTTAAACCACCTCGTCTTTGCTGACGATCTTATGGTCTTTATTAGAGGTGACTCTCCTTCAGTGGCAGCTGTAATACAAGCATTATCTGACTTTTCTTTAGAGTCCGGACTTCACGCAAATTGTGACAAAACAAATATTTTCTTTGGTGGTGTTTCAGCTAAGGTTAAAGACCTTATTTTGGCCCAAACTGGTTTTTCCATTGGCTGTGTCCCTTGCAGGTATTTAGGCCTCCCGCTTAATTCTGTTAACAATAGGAGGGGAGAGTATCAAGTCCTTATCAATAAGATAGAGTCCCAGATTCATAGGTGGTCATCCACTTTCTTATCTTATGCTGGCCGGTTACAACTTTTAAGCTCAGTTATTTTTGGGTTAACGAACTATTGGTGCTCGAATGCTATTCTTCCTGTCAACATTGCTAAGAAGATTGATCAACTTAGCCTTTGCTTTTTCTGGACGGGTAGTGGTGATAAGAGCAGGATGGTTTTTAAAGGATGGGATAGTATATGTATGGATTGGAGTGAGGGGGGTTTCAATGTTAAGAGTCTTTCTTGCTGGAATAAGGCCCTCATGGCTCGGTGGCTTTGGTGTATTGTAACAGGAAGAGGAGGTTTGTGGAGTGCTTGGTACAGTTGCTATGTTCTCAAAGGTACAAGTGTTTGGGATATTTCCAAGTCGGAACGCTATACTGCTACTTTTAATGGTGTCTTGGCTATCAGGGATGAATTACTTTGGACTGTTGGAAGCCAAGTTGCAGCTGAACAGCTGATATATAGTTGGACTGAGGGGAATACTTTTAAGGTGGCGGCAGCCTATGACTGGTTCAGGCCGAAGAGTAGGGTACTGGTTTGGCTGAGAGGTCTTCATCAGTCTACAAACGCTCCCAAGCACAGAATCATCACTGTATTAGCAGGAATGAGGGCGTTGGCAACTCAGGACAACTTAAGGAAGAGAGGCATGGCTATGGCAAGTCGATGTGAACTCTGCTGTCTGGATGAGGAAACGGGTGCACACCTCTTCTTTCACTGCAGTTTTTCTCGACAAGTCTGGCAAAATTTGTTGTGTTGGATGCAGATAACAGGTAGGGGTTTTCATTTAGTTAAGGAATTACAGTGGAGTGCCCAAAAGCGGAGGAGAAGACATTGGAAAAATCGATGGTTTTGTTGTTGTCTTGCTGCTGCTGTATATTTCATTTGGGTTGAAAGGAATTCAAGAATTTTTGAGGGAAGGGCTAGCTCGGGCGAAAACATTGTGCAGAGGATTAAATTTGATGTCTTTACGAGACTAAGAAGTAGAGGAGTCAATATTAATACTTTGAGATTGATGTAGTTGATTTACTATATTGGGTTTACTTTTGTAAGGACTCTATCTTATTTGTTTTAATAAGATATACCTTTTCTTGCAAAAAAAAATAAAAAAAAATAAAAAAAAATAATAATAAATAATAATAATAATAATAATAATAATAATAATAACAATAATAATAATAATAATAATAATAATAGTTGCCAAGATTTTGGCAAATCGAGGATTTTGTTCAGAAGCAGTGGTATCAGGTTAGACCTCCGGTTGTTCAATACTTTAAACGGGGATGGTTTTCTTTTCGCTTCTGCAGTCAGAAGAATGTGGATATTGTTCTAAAGGGCGGACCGTGGTTAGTGGGTCAGAACTCTTTGATTCTTAAGCAGTGGAGTCCAGTTTTCTCTCAAGAAATGGATCGAGTATCAATGGTTCCGGTTTGGGTTTTATTTCCGGATCTGGACCCGTACCTTTGGTCGGCATCTGTTCTGAGTAAAATGGCAAGCAAAATTGGGCGTCCAATGTTTGCTGATACCACCACAACATTTAAGGATAAGCTCTCTTTTACAAGAGTGCTTGTAGAAGTTGATGTCTCTCAAGAACTGCCTCAGTCTGTGGTTATTAACATTCCTGTAATTGGCAAATCCTTTCAAAGAGTGGACTATGAATGGGTGCCTTTCTATTGTTCGACTTGTGGAAAGCTTGGTCATACCAAGGCTAAGTGTAAAAGGGACAAAGAGAAAGAGCAAGCAGTCCCTTTTGTTGTTCTTACTACGCGATATACTCCTAAGAAGAATGGCCCTCAGAGGGGAGGTGGTACCTCAGTTGGGAAGGATGTGGAGCCTCCTATCCCGACTGTAATGCATCGTGGAACCTCTGAGGAAGAGCTGACTAGAGGCCTCTGTATCACCGGCTCAGGACCCCAGCACTAGGCGATTTGGTTTCAGGAGACCAAACATTGGTTCAGGAAGGTGCAGTGGAGATACTGACTGATCCTGATCCAACTGTTGGCTTCACTCCTGTCCAGAGACGCTCCGGATGTGCTGGGCAAGGCCTTATGGTGACAGGATCTGGATCAAGCTGTAAGGGAGGTTTGGAGACAATTTTGCAGGTGGTAACACCAAATCGGTATGAGGTGCTTGAGAATGTTGATGAAAATCAGGGGGAAACTGAAGAGAGCTTGGCTCCTAATAGGGAAGATGTTCCACCTGATATACTAGAATGATTATTGCTTCTTGGAACATTCGAGGAGGAAATGAACCTTTTAAGCAAAATGCTATCTTAAAATTAATAAAGGATAGGGGTATTGATGTGCTTGGGGTGTTGGAAACTAGAGTTAAAGAGAATAAAGCTAAGGCTATTATCTTTAAAAAGTTTGCTAGATTTCGAGTTTGCTGCAACTATAGTTGTCATTATAATGGTCGGATTTGGGTCATTTGGAATCCTGGTACTGTTAGTGTTTCTGTTTTGACTATGACGTCCCAGCTTATGCATTGTAAAATTCATCACTTTGGTACTAACTCAGATAGTTTGGTAACTTATGTTTATGGATCTAATGATGCTCTGGGTCGGCTGGAACTTTGGGAGGCCTTGGAAAATATTAATCCTGGTTTGGAAAAGTGGATTGTTCTTGGTGATTTCAATATAGTTAGAACTAGAGATGAGAAGATTGGTGACTCTAGTCCAGTTGATAAGGAAATGGAAGAATTTAACAATTGTATTATGGGGTGTAGCTTGGTGGAACTTAATGGTCAAGGTTGTGAGTTCACTTGGACCAATAAGCAGGAACCTAGCTCTAAAGTTTGGAGTAAATTGGATAGGGCTTTCGTTAACGCCTCATGGTCTTCTGGTTTTCCAAATTCATTTGCTCATTTTATGGCTGCGGGGGTGTCTGATCACTCTCCCGTGGTGGTTAAGGCATGCTTAGGGGCTCATATTGGTCGAAGGTTTTGCTTTCTTAATTGTTGGGTTTCTCATCCTCTTTACAGCACTTTGGTGGCTGAGGCTTGAGGTAAACAAGTTTTTGGGACTCATGGATTTAAGCTCTTTAGTAAGTTGAAGAATGTGAAAGTGGCATTAAAGGATTTGCATAGGAAAAACTTCTCTAGCATTGGGGGTAGAATTGAGGAGGTGGAACATGATTTGGAAGCTTGTCAATATCTTTTGCAGAATTCTCCTTTTTCTGAGGATCTTCTTAGGAAGGAACATGAGTTGATGGATAGATATGTTGATCTCCAGAAAGCTGAGATTAGCATCCTTTCTCAACGTGCCAAGATGGACAGCATTAACAATGCAGATTCAAATACTGCTTACTTTCATGCGAGATTGAAGGAGAGGAGAATGCAGCAAATCATTGGGGTTATTTCAGACCACAAGGGATGTACCAGAACTTATCCCTCGGATGTGGCTAAGGGTTTTTTGGACTATTATCAGGCTCTGCTAGGGCAGGAGACGCAGACTCAAGTTGTTGATACTTCTCTGTTTACTGAGGGGAGTAGAATTCAAGAATCAAAATGGGACGATATGACTAGGTTACCTGAAGAAGGGGAAATTAGGTCTGTTTTATTCTCTATGGGTTCAGGCAAGAGTCCGGGGCCTGATGGATTTTCTGCAGGCTTTTTTTAAAGCTTCTTGGGACTTGGTGAAAGGGGATTTTTGTGCTGCGATGAAAGAGTTCTTTATCAAATCAAAAATGATAAAACAGGCTAATACTACTATTATTACTCTTGTGCCTAAGAAAAAGATATGCAATTCTGTTTTGGATTTCCGACCAATTTCATGTTGTTCTATTCTGTATAAGACTGTTAGTAATATTCTTGCTAATAGGGTGAAGGCTGTCCTTGATGATCTTATTGGTTGGGAGCAGACTGCTTTTATTAAGGGGAGAAATCTTCATGACAATATTTCGTTATCTCAAGCTTTGATTAAGGGTTATGGAAGAAAGCTTCTTTCTCCTAGATGCTTAATTAAGATTGATTTAAGGAAGGCTTTTGATTCCATTCAATGGGGGTTCATTAGGCAGATGTTGGAGGGCTTTCATTTCCCTCCTAAGCTTATTGAGTGGATTATGGAGTGTATACAGGGCTCTTGGTTCTCCTTAAAGATCAATGGCTCTGTCCATGGTTTTTTTTAAAGGGAAAGGGGGTGTTAGGCAAGGGGATCCGCTCTCCCCTTATCTCTTTGTCTTGGCTATGGAGGTTTTATCAAGAAGATTGAGGAAGATTGAGATTGAATATCAGGTTTCAGGGCATCCAAAATGTAGAAAGATAAGACTGAATCACTTGATTTTTGCTGACGATCTTATGGTTTTTTATGAGGGGTGATGTCCCCTCTGTTAGGGCAGCCTTAAATTCCCTTAATAATTTTGCTATTGACACGGGTTTATATGCTAATCGGGATAAAACTGAGATATTCTTTGGTGGTGTCAGTGAAGAGGTGAAGGAAATTATACTGTGCGAAACTGGGTTTGCAGTAGGGTCTTTACCTTGCCGGTATCTTGGGTTGCCTTTGAATGATATCATTAATAGGATGGAGCATTATGCTCCTCTTATTAACAGGATTGAGAAGATCATTGAGAACTGGTCGGGCCATGCTTTGACTTATGCGGGTCGAATGCAATTAATAAATACAGTCATATTGGGGATATTTAGTTTTTGGTGTTCAAATGCTCTTATACCTGCCAATGTAATGACTAAGATTACTACTATTTGTAGGAATTTCTTTTGGACTGGTTCTGAAAAGAGGAAGGGTATGATTTTCAAAGGTTGGGAAGGCATTTGCGCTCCTTGGGATGAAGGAGGCTTCAGTGCAAAAGACTTAATTGCTTGGAATAAGGCGCACATTGCTAGTAGGTTTTGGAGAGTGTTGAATGATGGGAATGACCTTTGGTCTCTATGGCTCAAATCTTATGTGATTGGTCCTAGAACTATATGGGAGATCCATAAAAAGGAGTGGTTTGCAGGTACTCTTAAAAGCATGCTGCAATTGAAGGATGAGATTTTGGATGTTCAAGGGGATGTTATTCATGCTGTTCAGCTGTTGGATTCTTGGGCTGATAAGGGTATGTTTCGTTTATCCTTGGCGTATGAATGGTTTAGGAGGAAATTTAGGAAGCAACCTTGGCTTCGGGTTTTCAAAGAGCAGCAGATTCTTCCTCGACATGGGATTATTGCCTCTTTGGCCTGTCAAGGAAAGCTCCCGTCTATAGATTTGTTGCAGGATCGAGGTGTTTCTTTGGTGAACAGGTGCTATCTTTGCCATCAGGCTCTAGAATCTCACGAGCATTTATTTTTTGAATGTTCCTTTTCAACTCAGATTTGGACAAAACTTCAAGCTTGGATGAGAGTTAGAGGCCGGGGACTGCAATTATTGAGGGAGGCTAAATGGATCATTGCAAGGAGGCAGGTTAAGCATTGAAAATGCAGATGGTACAGGTCTTGTTTGGCTGCTGCTATCTATTATATTTGGGCCGAGCGGAACGGAAGAGTTTTTGATGATAATGCTAGAACTCCGGGTATACTTATTAGGCAAATCAAGTTTGATGTTTTTACTAGGATGAGGAAGGTCAATGTTGATCTAAGTAGGAAAATTCTCTTGTATGTGTAGATCGATTTCTTAGGGGTTCTATCTTTTTGTAAGCTCGGTTGATTTTATTCCCTATATGGATGAATAAAATGAATCATAACTTCTTGCAAAAAAAATAAAAAAAATAAAAAAATAAAAAAATAAAAAAATAAAATTAATAATAATAATAATAATAATAATAATAATAATAATAATAATTCTCTCTCCTTTCTCTCTAGAGAACGATTCTCTCAACTACGTAACTATCATTGCTGATGAATTCTACGTTGCCGACGGGAAGGGGATGGGGACGACCAAGGAAAACATCAAAAATCGACTCGCACTCACTCGGTGATCCTAATGATACTTCTTCTAAGGAAGATGAAGGTCAATCGGAGGAACAAGTGGAAACCCATAAAAATACAAAGCAGGGAACTACGATTATTGGAGATTTGCTTGATCTTGCACTGAGATCAGCGATGAAAGTCAGTGATAAAAAGGAACCTAATAGCAAGCAAGCTAGTACTAATGGGAAGGGGAAGGGTGTGGATTCTGGTAATGGCGAACCACAACAAATTCCAGATACTGAGAAGACAGGAAATGGTGACGTCACAGTTCCTGCGCCTAGTGGAGTAGTTGCAGGGGTAATTACTCCGACTTGGGCAGGGAAGGTGGTGGACAAAAAGCCAGGTATGGGATTACATTATGATGAGACTTGTGCTATGGCTGATGAAATTGATATAACTTTGGAGGATTTTGAGGATGAGCTTAAGCTCTGGCGATTTACATTAATGGGGAATGTGTTGGGGGCACGCCCTACTTTGGCAAGAATCCAAGAGTTTGTTGCGAAATCATGGAATAACATCCGGCCTCCTTGTGTCCAATATTTCAAGAAGGGTTGGTTCTCCTTTCGATTTGGGAACAAGGAGGACATGGAGCTCATCTTGAGGGGAGGACCATGGCAGGTAGGTGCACATAGCCTAATCCTTAAGCAATGGAGCCCCATTTTCTCGCAGGAAATGGAGAAGATTTCAATTGTTCCAGTATGGGTGCTGTTTCCAGATTTAGATCCTTATCTGTGGTCTGAATCAGTGCTTAGTAATGGCTAGTAGGGTGGGACAACCAATGTTTGCAGACACCACCACCACGTTCAAAGAGCGTTTATCATTTGCAAGGGTGTTGATTGAGGTGGATGTAGCGCAACAGTTACCGGATCATGTCACTATTAGGGTTCCTATGCTGGGCAGTTTAGTGCAAAGGGTTAGCTATGAATGGCTTCCTTATTTTTGCACTGGATGCAAAAAGCTAGGACACTTGATTAACAACTGTAAATGGGAGAAGAAGGATATATCAACCAAAAATCTAAAGAGATACACTCCTGTCAAAACTGTAAAAGGAGTTGATGGAGTTGGTGATGGAATTATCCCGGACCCCAATTTGGCTAACACTGAGATTGGGAAGGCTGCATCTAGGGAACACAATGTTGCTCTGAATGCTGCTTCCTCTTCTGTAGGAGTTAGGCCAGATGGATCAGGGAGGGATGGAGTTGCTGGCCCGGACCCCAATCTGACTGGTTCAAAGGTTGGTGGAGCAGACCTTGGAGTGGTGATGAAGAGCTCAGGTCATGTATCTGCTACTTTGCTTACTAGTTCAGGTGGATCAGGGAGGGAAGCTGAAGTAGACCTGGACCCCAATTTGACCCACATCGGGTCAGATGGATCAGGGAGGGTGAACATCTCGGAACCCAGTTCAGCTCTTAATGGACTGGATGGCTTGGAGTGGGACCTGGTGACTAGGAGAAATGGACCAGGGTCTGTCTCTATACGCAAGAGAATTGAGGGATTTGGAATTAACTCTGATCTGAAAGGACTTTCTCAAGCTATGCTCGAATCCTTACACACTCCAAACAAGTTTGAGATCCTTAAGAATACTCAGGAAAAGGAGAATGACGAGATCTTGCAGGAAAGGCAGACTACCCTAGAGGAACCAATTCCCCCAGATTTATCATAATGATTTTTGGATCTTGGAATATAAGGGGAGGAAATGAAGGCCTTAAGCAAGATGCTGTAAATAAATTGTTAAGGGAGAGGGATATTGATGTTTTGGGTTTGCTTGAGACAAGAATTAAAGAAAAAAAAGCTTCAAAAATTATTAGAGGGAAATTTCAGTACCTTTCAATCAAATGCAACTATGAGTCTCATTTCAATGGGCGTATTTGGCTTATGTGGAAACCTAACAAAGTAAGGGTTACCATCCTTCAGGTTCATTCTCAATATATTCATAGCCTGATTCATCATTATGTTTCAAACATGGATATTCATGTGTGTAGACACCCACATTTTGACCGCCAGGTGTCTATAGTAGGTCCCGCCAAACACCCGATGATGATAGGACGCAAACATGCTTTAATGACTCGGATATGGGCTCGAAATCATGGACATTTGGTTTAGGCTCATTACGGAGTACAAATCTCACAAAACCAACCTCAAATCTAGGCCAAGTGGGTCGTTTCGAGTCAAATGAGACTAATTTGGGTCGATTCCGACACCGGGGGTAAAACTGTCTTTTAGCGACCGAGTCAAACCCGGTCAAAGATATTTTTTCCGAGCCACGCGGTCTGGCCGTGTCATTACACGTCCAATTCGGACTGAAACACTACAAAAATCAGCCTTCAAATAATATTAAACAAATCCGTTTAAGGATGGAATTCGATCTCAAGTAGGAATTCTATCCGGAAACCGAAACAAAGTATCACCCGAGCTCAGATAAATTTTAAGATTCGTGCAAGTCAATCTTTAAAATAATTTTGTTGTTTCTTACTAATCTTTCAAATAATGAGTTTGTGATTTGTTACTTAGTATTATTTTTTTGAAGGTCGAAGGAGGAGTTGGTATATCCCGCGAAATAGAAACCGTCAACAAGATGGAAACCTTCACTATACTGATATAGTGGCAGGTAATTTTCTGTATATTTTGCCCAATCATGTGTTCTGTCTTCGTAATTTAGGAAGATTAGCTTCCTAAGATTAGCTAAGTTGTGGCCGATTAGTTGCTTTGTGAAGTGCAATTGTGTTTAATCTCATGGTTAAGTTACATTAGTTGGATTAGTTTGACAATAAAATAATTTAAATTATGTACTATCTCAACATGTTGAATGTAGATTCTATATGGTTTGCTTAATTATCAATTCAAGTTTACATAATTTTAGAAGATTAGCTTTCATAGGGTTTTTTGGTATATATTACGTTAAATTTCACTTTTAAACCGATGATTATGCTTCGTAGTTGCATTTTCATGTTTTTTTGTTGTTGTTTTCAACTGAGTTTTGGTTAATTTGTTTTGTGTGTAGGTTAGTTTCTCTTAATTTATTTTGGGTAATTAATACAAATAATCCAAACTGTCACGGATCTTCATAGTTAACTCAAAATAAACTTGATTTTGAGTACATACTTCTCAAAATGGAGTTCCTTTCACCAAGAATACCAGGTTAACACCGACGAACTTTCCCACAAACCTATTAAAGGAATTTTGGATTGTAATGGTTTAATTTATACTTCCAAATGTTTGGTTATTTGAATTTGACTGATACACTAAATTGATTTCTTGATGGAGCGGTGGAAAGGATGGGTTGAAGTGTTAAAGTTTCGAGTTTCGACTGAAAATGTTGGTTGTGCTAAGCCTAATACAGAGTATAACAACTTAAAAGTTAGATCAAGTTCAAAATTAAAAATCATTGACAAAAGCTGCACCCAAATTGATGAAGAGAAGGATCAAGATACAAGTATTTTTTTAGCCACACCTTTTTATTTATGTTCCGTAATTCACAATATGGCAAAATGAATAACCATAGCTGTGATTGAAATCGATACTCCATCATTTTCTCTCATTTTGTTTCATAAACAAAACAAAATTCAAAGAGGTATGTCTCCATGAGTTATGATGGTTGGTTACACTTAATAGTCTTTTTGTTTTTCAATCGATGTAAATCTTATTGTCACGAAGTGTTTGTTTGATACAAGCTACAAAATATATTATGAAATTTATTCGAATGGGTCGAATTAAGGTAGTTCTGGGATTTTTCCTTAAATATGAAACGAATTTTAGTTGTATTTTCTCTCATTGCGTTCACAATGCCTTTACTAAATTCACCATGTTGCAAGATGCAGATTACCATATTGCAGAATACGGATTGCAGAGTATTGAGACGAGATAGTTACATATTAGCTTAAAGAGGGAGATGAACGCAAAGGGCATGGTGAGGCAAGTTGAAATACGAATTATGAATAGACGAGAGAGATTTATTTGTAGAGTTTGTTTATAAGTTGAGGTTTGTAAATTGGTTTCATTATACTAATTCAAGGGCTCAAAGTAATGGAGTATAGTATACGACGAGCGATATTCTATACTCCGTATAGCACCTAATTTAAGGACTTTATTTGCAATAAGAAAATAAATAAAAATAACTTTTGGTATAGTTAAGAATGAAATTATGCAATATTTTTAATTTTGGTACTTTTTTTTTATATATATTACACTTTTTCTGTACCGACCATTAGTTATATTTTTTTTATTATTTGTGAGGAGTATATATTATGTAAAGGTAAACAAATGATTGAGACGGAGTGAGTATAAACTATAATTGCAATAATTATTTATTTAAATTTGGTTGAGTATACGTAAGTGTGATTCGGAAACAAGTCTCGAAATCTTGCAATGATTGAAAGTTAAAATGAATTACTTAATAAATTAGAGTCTAATTATATGAAGGTAGATAACCATCATAAAATATGTAATTGAGAAAAATATCGTTAGACTAACTTTATAAACTAAGTGTTTGAAATAGTAATCATTAATCAGTTACCCCATCCTATTTTTTAAAATGCTTGGTTATACCAATATTAAAAATGAATTTACATTTAAACAAAAAATTTTCATTTCACATTTCATCAAAATTTGTGAGAAAAAAATAATGTATGTAAGACGTTTTTTTTTAACTTTGTAAAATAAAACTATTTTTAGAGAAGGTCTCATGTGAGAGATCTTACAATAATCAAGAATTTGTACAATTTATCATGGAATAACCGAGATTCTTGGCTTATTCACCAAGAAACGAGAAGTTTATTTCCTTACGAACTCTCGTATTTCTTATCCAAACCGGTGTTTCTTGTCACACAAACAAGACCACCTCGATTCCTATAAATAGGACCTCATATTCAACACAAAAAACACATTCATTATCGATCAACACACTACAACTTTTCAGCAACTCATACGTAATTATTATAGCAAAAATACTCTCGAAATCCACATCCGAAGGAATACCGAAAAATTGTCCAAAAGCTGACGAAACCGTCCCATCCTACCCGGCCGAATCCACGCCTACATACACACAAAAAAAACACTCCAAAAACCGACACCTTAACTCATCCACATCATCTCGACGCTCCCGTGCCTAAGCCACCGTCCGACGAGCCTTATACCGAGAACACAAAGCATGTAGGTTGAAGGTGTAAATCAAACCCGACTCTTTTCCTTTCTCTCTCCCTATCTCACGTTTTTTTATTACCTTTTTCGTCCGTCTTTTTTATTATTATTTCGGGTCATCGGTCGTCTCATATTTATTACGGGTCGTTCGTCGCATCATATTTATTTTCGTTAACAAAAACTTTTTTATAACGTTCTTAAAATACGATATCGATTCTCTAATAGTATATCGTATCTACAAGAACTAAATTAAATTTATTCTCGTTGATGCTAACAAAATTATTACCTTTTTTTGTACAAAATTCGAAGATTTCAAAACGCGGAGGGAATTAACATATTTCTCGTTCAAAGTTCTTTTTTTACGTTTTCGTTCAAAACAAACTTTTTTAAACTTTTTTTCTAAAATCATTCTAACTATTTGATATTGATTTCATAATCAATTATCGGATACGACGAATATCGAAAATATAAACCGAGTATAAATTAATCCATATTTGTACGCGATTTATAAAAATTGACGGTTTTCGGCAAAATAAAAAAACCGGACAGACCGTCACGCGAGTCGCGCGCCATCCAGGCGGCTCGCGCGACGGCCTGATCGGCCGGCTCTTATTTTTTTCGTTTCTTCGCTTTTCTATTTTTTAATTCTTTTCGAACCTTATATTAAAATGCGACTTTCGCGACATATTTTTTTTTTTTTGGTAAAAGGTAAGTATAGATTAAAAAATAATGTCTCTGTACAAATAAATGGCTACATCAAATTATGCAGCCATCTCGCATCTCTAGCTTATAAAGGGTATTTAATCTTAGCCAAAATTCTATTTCTAACATCCAACTTAATTGAATTAACAACAATACTAGGCCTTTGGACAGCTCCATCAACTCGACATAAGTTGCGATGTCTCCAGATGTGATAAATCATAGCATTGATCAGAGCCCGAATAACGTTGCATTGCAGCTTAGTACCACGAACCTTAGACGCCCAACTCAGTGCCCCCGAATACGGGATCACTTTCTTCGTCCAGTCGCGCATGCTTTCCACAATCCTGGCACTCCATTCACAATTAAAGAATAGATGCTCCAAACTTTCTTCATGTAACTCACACACAATACAGCGATCAGACTCCGCAACCCCAAATCTAGCCAGGTTAATCCTAGTGTTTAAAGCCCTCCTAAAAACTAGCCACGAAATGAAGCTATGCTTAGGAGAACTCCAACCACTCCAGACAAGACGGGCCCAAGGCACTTTCGGCTTGCATGACCGAATACCATCGTAGCCCTCCGAGATCATGTAACAGGTTCGCGCCCCATGCCACAGACCATTCACATACATATGTTTAATTTTCTCCTTAGCCTGACAGATTTTCCTCCAAGCCCACGTGACATCGGTATTAGGCTGATACTCATGCCAATCCCTCCCTTTCAAATAGAATGAATTCACCCATCTCACCCACAACCTATCCGGTTGATCGAATACCCAAGAGGCTAACTTAGCGACCGCAGCCTGATTCCAAACAGTCAGGTCACGGAGGCCCAGGCCTCCTTCCAATTTAGGACAGGCAATCTTCTCCCAACTTACCAATGCCCTATTGTTTCCTTCAACTCCGCCATTCCACAAAAAAATAGAGACGATACGAGACATAACATAGGACGGGATAATAAAATACTTTAATAAATACTTTTTTTCGACCTCGGTCAACACGTGTTAATCAATCACGTGTCATCAAATCTTTTCTAAAATCATGCATATTATTTATTTACGTCTTTTTCAATTTATTCATCGTTACTAACTCGTTTTCTCGTGTTTGTAGCTTTTTTTTTTTTTTTTTTTTTTTTGTTTTTTGTTTTTATCGTTTTATTAGACTAAAACGAACTCACATGCTAAAATAACTTTGACGTTATTAGTTTAATATGCATTAAACGACTTAGCAACCCATTTTATTTTTCTCACATGCTTAGGAAAATAATGTTTGCATATCATTCAACCGTTGAACTAACCCGTGTACACAAAAAACGAACGATATCTTAGTAAAGGCCGCTAAGTGCGGGCGGGGTTGGGTGTTCTTAGTGAACTTCCCAACACGTACCCTCACCCCTTACTCAGAACCGTGGTTTCCGGACGTCCGAGACCATTGCCAACGAGAGTCATTCAATATACGATTAACCGCCCAGTCGGCATCGGTATCGATATGCAAAGGGACGAGCCCAATAAACTCTGACATCGGAAATGGGCCGTATTTTGTATACGGCCCACTACGACATAGAGTGGGCTCGAACGGTTCCGAATAACCATAAAATTCGGTGGCGACTCCGACTTCGATTTAAATTTCAATTTGACCATCTCATATGGAGATTCATTCGCCTCCCCAAACCCGCGCGTGGCCGCGTCGGGGTGGACCTATGTCATGTCCACAATTTGGCGACTCCGCTGGGGATCAACTGATGAGTCACTTACCATCGGCATCCCTAGGGTGAGACTCGAAAAGAAATCGTTCGATTAGTAATGTACACGTTTTAGTTCAATGGGCCATGCATAACCCAATCTTTCCCGGGCCGGTTACTTGTGACCGACGTCCCACTATACCACGGTGCGTTCCTACTTGGACCCACTAAAGACATCGATGGTGGAACTCGTTTAGGTTTTGCGGCATGTCCTAAGACCCACTCGGCTTAGGGAGTCCGTCCTCAGTACGAGAAAGCCATCGTTGTTGGTATAGACCCTATTAGACCGACCGAGACTTAGACTAAGAGCATACATGGTGTCGTTATACTGTTCCGTGACTACGTGCTACCTGGTCCGTGTCTCATCTTTTTTCAAAAACCGTGTTTTCAAAAAAAAAACTTCCATCTTTTTCGAAAACCATCCATTTTTCAAACCCGGAAAGCTACCGAATTTAGGACTTATGATTTTGACTCAAAATAGCCTATTTTTAGCCGGTATGCTGTCCAAACCTTTTAAAAAATTCAAAATCTCGCCCCGATAAACCTTTTTTCCGATTTTCAAAAAGATCGGGCCGTCCAACCCGACTTTGCTCGGTTTTCAAAATTCGAACCCTCTTCTTCTTAGGACTTCCCGTATTTAGCAGTGTCGGGTCTTGTCATAAGTCGATAGAGTCCATAGCGTCGAAACTCCGTCGATCTTACATCACGGGTTTTCACCCCATCCCAGTCCGCCTTATTAGTCAAGGCACGGCCCACCTACGTAGGACAGACACCTACGAAGGGAAGCCCACTTACACTTTAGGATCCAAAGTCTGGGGAATAGTTCACACGTAGGCCTTTCTTCGAACGGGACTAGGCCCACTATGCCGAAATCCTAAAGAAAGCCCACCGTCCATGAGTCACCCGTCTAGTAGTCGGTTTTTAGTCCGTTTCCGAGTCTAGTCGTTTTTCTCGGGATACACCTTTCGATCTGGGTCCGATTCTGATTACACGGTGTTCTTACAGACAGGCCACCTCACACCCGAACCATGACTAAGGACGCTATTGATCAACTGAACAACTCGTTGGCCAAGATCCAAGAGCAACTCGACCGAATTAGGGGTGATCAGATCGCCATTGTTACCCGGGTTAGCGCCATCGAACAGGACAAGCCCAAGGACGGAGATGAAGCTCATGGGCCATTAGCCGAATTGACTAGCGCAGTCCTCAAACTGCAAGAGCAGGTCCATTTGTCGACCCACAACTCGATCCATACGGAGAATGCTCGAAGTTACTCTCCCCTGACCGACCAATTGCCCGCCAATCTCAATTTGACGGGCCTCCCGATGTTCGACGGAACATAAGACCCGGTATTACATATCCGGGCCTTCAAAGAATTTATGGCCCTAAAAGGAGTCAAGTCAGACATGTTCAAGCATCTGTTTGCCTCCTCGCTAGAGAAGCACCCGAGAGCCTGGTTCTATAGGCTCGATTCCAAGAAGTACAAGTCTTGGGACGACTTAGCAACGGAATTCGCCCGGAACTACGCCGACAATACGGAGATCCAAACCACCATGCGCACCCTGGAAGTAATGGCCCAGGAACCAAAGGAAGGGTTTACGAAGTACCTTCAACGCTGGAGGGCTGAAAGTGTTAAACTGGTCGATAAGCCCAGTGAAAAAGTCCTAGTTGAAGCCTTTGTCAAGAATCTCCTGCCCGCCTACCGAATCTATCTCCGGTACGCTATCATACCTAGCTTCGCGGTCCTAACCGAAATGGGAACGAGAATCGAGGATGATCTAAGGATGGAAAGCCTCACTAAGGCCTCCACCAAAGGATACCAAGGGGCCAGCTCATCAACAAGCAAGCCCGCATCCACCGCTGCCACTCGTAGCATTTTTGACGAGGTAAATCTACTTGATAACCCGTCCAAGAAGAATACGCCACCCCGAGTATTCACCGACATAGGTACTACCTATGCGAACGCCTTACAAAGGCTTTCATCAAAAGGCCTCATCGCCCCGATAGGCCCAACACCTGATCCTCCAATTGAACGTCGCTCCAAATCCTACGATGCTCAAGCCTACTGCAAATACCATCAGGGTAAGGGACACGATACTGAGAAATGCTGGAGACTGAAGCATCTTATCCAGGATCTCATCGAAAGCGGGAAAATCCCTTTACCCGGAGGTAAGCCCAACAACAAAGACAACCCGTTGGCCACCCACGCTATCTTTCCCGGAGAGGTTATAGACTGCTCACACCTCATTTCCCCGTTTACCCCACAAATCAACGGGATCTGGTGTGACGATGAAGACGACGTCTATCTCACTAAGGGAGAAGCAGTCCCTATCACATCTGAGGAGATCCAGAAGGTTAAGTCCAAAGCCTTAACCAGCAGTCAAGCCCTCATCATCACCGAACCACCGCCCAAAACGGAGGTTGTCCCGGAAGAGCCGCCAACTGCTGAAAAGGCTCTGGTAAAGCAGCTGAGCAAGACTCGAGTTGACCTCTCTATATGGCAACTCCTAGTTAGCTCTCAGGAACATCGAGAGGCACTCACTAAGGCCCTCGATCAAGTCAAGATCGATTCTATGGCTACTCCAGCTGAAATGGTAGCCACGGTTCTGCCCCACCTAAAGGGGAAAGCAAAAGAAGAAGGCCCGCTCATCACCTTCTCCAATGCTGATCTGCCATCATTTGGGCCAGCCCACAACATGGCTCTCTACATCACGGTAATCTGCCGTGGAAAATATCTGCCCATGACCCTTATTGACGATGGGTCCGCAGTCAACGTCCTTCCCTTAAGGACCGCCAAAGCCCTTGGTATCACCGAGGCCGACTACATTCCTACAACCCAAACTATTCAGGCTTTCGACGGGAGTCCGAAGTCCGTAGCCGGGGCCGTAAAACTCGCTATCATAACGGGCCCGATAGAGAAGGAGCTGGAGTTTCAAGTGATTGACGTGACCTCTTCCTTTAACCTTCTTCTAGGAAGACCCTGGATCCACTCGTCCAGGGCTGTGTCCTCTACTCTGCATCGGAAGATCAAGCTACCTTTGCACGATACCGTCATCACTCTAGAAGCCACGCCTATGACTGTGGCCAACTGCAACACATCGGGCCGCACCGATCTTTGGGGGTTCGACTTTATAGGGGCCATCGAAGAAGAATACCTTTTCCGACCCTACTTTACTGTTAGCATGGACCGGATGTTACAAAATCTGGGCTTTTTACCAGGGGTCACATCAAGGCCCGACCTCCCTGCAGGAAAAATCCTTGAAGTCCTTGACAACGGGAGAGTTCAAACCGGTCTGGGCTACACTTTGACCCCAGAAAATATGGGCCAAACCGAAACCGGTAAAGTCATCTTCGTCACGCCGGTGTTCGAGTCCGTCCAAACAGGCCTATATCGGCCTCCAATCACACGCCCTGGGACCCACTTGGCCCAGGTTTGCAACTACATACCCGACGACATCTTCGCCCTTGTCCAGTCTGAAGATGCTAAGAATGCTGAGCCCGCGCTGGGGTTACTTTTCGGGGAAGAACTCGCGACCCCAACACCGAAGGAGGAGCTGGTTAGCCTTATTCTCCGCAGCCGCACCTTTGATCCATCCAAACTGATCTCGGATGTTGGATCCGGGACAGGTAAGAGAGCCTGGAGAAAGACTGTCAAGTGGACTGACAGTCAAGGAAGGACTTTCAAGCTGATCACAGGGGAAGGAGAAATGCCAGAATCTGAGTCTGAGTCTGAGTCTGAGTCCGAGTCTGAGTCTGAGATCGAGTCTAGTGAGTCCGGTGCTAGGGTCAGTCCTGTAACTCCCCCTCTCCCTTTAGCTTTTCCTGGTGCTTCGGGGTCTGTCCCGGGCACCCTACCTATCCCGCCACTGACTAGCGATCAGATGACAGCTCTTTTCGAGCTTTTCTCTCAATTTATGAATAATAACAACCGTTCTGCTTACGACTTGTCTCATTTTCAAAAATTCCTAAATTTTCAAAATATTTTATGCAATGACGTTGAGAAACCCGACGAACAGGTATCCTTACCTCCACATCTAATAGAGCAACTAGAGCAGAGGGAATCCCGCAATCCGGTAATCGAAGAAACCGAATCTATCAACGTGGGAACAACCTTAGAACCTCAGATGCTTAAGATAGGGTTATCTCTAGATCCCAGGGAGAAACAACAATTCATAGATCTCCTTCAAGAATTCAAAGACGTCTTCGCATGGTCCTACAAGGACATGCCGGGAATAGACCGCGAAATAGCCGAGCACCATATACCGATCAAGGAAGGGTTCAAACCGGTTAAGCAGAAACTCCGACGCATGAGGCCCGAATGGTCCCTCAAAGTCAAGGAGGAAGTCGACAAGCAATTCAAAGCTGGGTTTATACGAGTCTCCGAGTATCCAGATTGGGTTGCGAACATTGTACCGGTCCCTAAAAAAGACGGTAAAGTGCGTGTCTGCGTGGACTTTCGGGATCTTAACAAGGCGAGCCCGAAAGACGACTTCCCGTTACCACACATCGATATACTGGTGGATAACACAGCTGATCATGCCCTTCTATCATTCATGGACGGGTATGCCGGGTACAATCAAATAAAAATGGCAGAGGAAGATATGGATAAGACCACCTTCATTACACCTTGGGGTACTTATTGCTATACCGTCATGCCATTTGGTCTCATTAATGCCGGGGCCACCTATCAACGAACCGCCACAACTTTATTACATGACATGATGCATAAAGAAGTGGAAGTTTACGTGGACGATATGATCGTCAAATCCAAGCACAGGGACGGTCACATCACCGCCCTGAGAAGATTTTTCACCCGATTACGCAAATACAACATGAGACTAAACCCTCAGAAATGCAGTTTCGGGGTAACTTCTGGCAAATTACTGGGTCACATCGTCAGCCAACGCGGTATCGAAGTCGATCCAGCCAAGATTAAAGCCATCACCGAGATGCAACCTCCTAAGACCGAAAAGGAAATAAGAGGGTTTCTCGGAAAGGTCCAATACATCAGCAGGTTCATTTCAAAACTAACCATGGTATGTGAACCGATCTTCAAGAAGCTGAAAATAGGGGAACGGTTACTATGGGACGACAAGTGTCAAGCAGCCTTTGACAGAATCAAGGAAATCTTATCTTCACCGCCAGTCCTGATGCCACCTCAGCACGGTTTGCCTTTGTCGTTGTACCTAACCACGACAGAGACAGCCATGGCGGCTATGTTAGCTCAAACGGTCAGCTCCGAAGAACGAGCAATATACTACATCAGCAAAAAGTTTTTAGAGTACGAGTGTAAGTACACCATGCTCGAAAAGACGTGTTTGGCACTGGTCTGGGCCACTAAAAAGCTCCGTCATTACATGCTCAGCTATGAGGTACAGGTACTGTCAAGGATGGATCCGATCAAATATCTTTTCGAAAAGCCCATTCTCAATGGCAGAATATCAAGATGGACCCTGATGTTGGCAGAATTCGATCTAAAGTTCATACCATTGAAAGCCATCAAGGGCCGAGTAGTGGCCGAATTTCTCGCTGACAGTCCCGTAACCGAAGAAGGACACACCGACACTTGGTCCTTCCCGGATGAAGATATTTTCCATACTGACACCGAAACATGGGATTTATACTTTGATGGAGCATCCAACTTCCGAGGATTTGGGGTCGGAATCCTCCTAATCTCGCCGAGAGGGGAACATACTCCCGTGTCTATCAAATTAGACTTTGAAGTCACCAATAACGCCGCTGAGTATGAAGCATGCATCCACGGGCTACAAGTCGCCGCCGATTTAGGGGTCACAAACCTCCGAGTACACGGCGATTCATCATTGGTCATTAACCAAGCACTCCAAAAATGGAAAACCCGGAATGCCAATCTCATGGCCTACCAGGCACGAGTAAGGGATCTCGAGAAACAATTCCAAAGGGTAGAATACATATACCTACCTCGGGAAGAAAATCAGTTCGCAGACGCACTCTCAAAACTGGCGTCCTTACTAAATATTCCCGATCATATGACCAGCATGCCGATCTGCGTCGAAAGACGATCCGAGCCAGCATATATCCATGACATCGAGGATATCGAGATACCCGATCCCGAGCCATGGTATAAAGCAATCCAGACATATTTGACAACCACGGAGTATCCACCCGGGGCCGATAATCGAGCCAAGAAGGCCTTGCGTAAACTAGCAACCCAGTTCGTCCATACCGACGATGGGCAACTTTACAAAAAGACACCACAGGGGGCTCTCCTTTTATGTGTCGACAAGGGTAATGCTGAAAAGGTCATGGCCGAAGTACATGACGGCGAGTGTGGTCCTCACATGAACGCTCAGATGCTAGTCCGGAAGATCATGAGACTTGGATATTACTGGAACAGCATGGAAACCGATTGCCAGCTATATGTCAAACATTGCCATAATTGCCAGATTTTCGCTAATGTACAACACATGCCACCATCCCTGCTGTATACCATGACATCACCCTGGCCATTTTCAACATGGGGAATCGATATAATCGGAAAGATAAACCCCTCGGGAACCGGAGGACACTGTTTCATTTTGGTAGCAATCGACTATTTTACCAAATGGGTCGAAGCGGAATCCTACCGTATTCTCAACGCCAGCCACGTTGCCAAATTTATCCAAAACAAGATAATATGCCGATATGGGATCCCTCATGAATTCATCAGTGACCACGGGACCCACTTTCAGGCCGAGACGGCAGCCTTGTTAGCCAAATACAAGATCCAAAGACATACGTCTTCACCCTACCGACCCCAAACCAATGGAGCGGTAGAAGCAGCTAACAAAACCATTGTCACCATACTCAAAAAGATGGCTGACAATTATCGGGACTGGCCCGATAAGATACCATTTGCCTTTTGGGGGCAACGAACCTCGATTCGTACTGCGACCGGGGCAACACCGTATTACCTTACATACGGGATGGAAGCGGTCCAACCTGTCGAGCTAGAGGTACCGTCACTCAGAATCCTACTCGAAAGTCAAGTACCAGAAGCCGATTGGGTTCGAGCACGATATGACTCGTTAGTACTTCTAGACGAACGACGATCTCGGGCTCTCAATAACATACAGATCTACCAGAAAAGAATCCAACGGGCTTTCAACAAAAGGGTAAGGCCCAGGAACATCAAAGAGGGTGATCTGGTTCTCAAATCCGTACGAGCTTTATTACCAGTAGACCCAAGGGGAAAATTCAAACCTAATTGGGCCGGACCTTATTTGGTAAAGAAGATTCTATCGGGTGGAGCGGTAATGCTAACGGATCTGGACGGGAATGAGTTTGTCAACCCAACTAACCTGGACCAGCTGAAACGTTATTACCCTTGACCCGTTTCTCTCAATGTCATTCGCAAAAGTTTATTTAAAAACATCTTTTCAAAATAAACTTTTTAAGACAAGTTAAAAGCTAGAATTACTTATTCTACTGTTATAAACATCTTGAACCAATAGTCTTGATGTATTTCGAAATTGCAATTTAAAGTCTGAACTACGTTTGGTTTGATTCCGCTATTTGTGGATACGTAGGCAGCCCCTCAAAAGGGCACAACCACTGTAATCGAAGAAAAAAAACAGGAACGGTTTCTAATAAACTTTCTTTATTTATCTCAAAAAAAAATTCAATTACAAAAAAAAATCCAAAAAAAACACACACACAAGTAGTACTAATATTAAATAATAAAAAATCGAAGGCATTTTTCCCTTTCCCTTGTCCTTAGTCTCTTTTTCGATCCACCGACGTCGACGTGGAGGTGAACGCTCCCGAATCACCAAGGGAATCTCCTTAACCCGGGCTCGTTTCTTCGAACTTGATTCCCCGGTCACCTCGGTCGGTCCTAGTCGGACCCGTGCCCTCTCGGGTATCCGTTCCCGCGGCCCAAGCCTGTCTCGAACCGCTAGCTTAGGTCCGAGCCTTCTCTCTAAATCACTAGCACCAATCTCTTTAGCTCGAGTCTTAGTCTTTGACTTAGAACCTGACTCCGGCCCGACAAAGGTAGTTGGAGTTTCTTCTTCAAAGAACCATCTATTATCCTTCACCGATTCTCTACGGGCTAAGTCAAAAGCCTCATCAGTCTTTAAAGCTTCACGGGCCTCTTTAGATTCTCCAGAAGCCCATTTAAGATATGATTCAGAAACCCAAGCGGTCTGACAAGGGCGAGGTATAGTCCACATGACTCGGGTAAACCAGCGTTGTAACCACGTGTCACACATAGCGTCCGTCAATTGGACCGAAACGCTAATAATTGCTTCAGTTTCGGGGATCTGCTGAAATGAACCAAACTGCCTTAGAAGACGATCTGGATAAATATGGACGGTCCAGTCTAAGGACAAAATCACCAGGTAACGGGCTTTATCTCTTTTAGCTAGGCCCGTCATCTTCGAGAGGAACCACTAGATCACGTTCCACCTAATCAGGGGCCCGCCATGGAATTTTAGCTCCTCATCCCAGTACTTCCGATTTATGTGATGATTGGAGCTGATTCGTCGAGACCGTGAGCCTATCTGACAGCTTCGATACCTGGATATGCTCGTCGGGGGCTCTATAATTGACAGGCGCTCGGATAACTAAATCTGAAAAAAAAATTCGAAAAGTCAAAAACTTTCGAAGAATCAAAAAAATTTCTGAAAAAAAAAAAATTCAAAATTTTTTTTTTTTTTTCGAAAAATTAATTTTTTTTTCGGAAATCAAAAAAAATCGGAAATTCGAAAAAAAAAAATCAAAATGTTTTTTTCGGAAAAATTTTCGAAAAAAAAAAAAAAGGTTGATGAGAAGATTAACTGGACCTTATCTCCATCTCGAAAATCTTGAGCCCACGCGTGAAGCATCGCGGTCAGACGTTCGATTCCCATAGCAGAAAGTTTTTATTTTTATCTAAAAAGTCTAAAGGGATTTTTTAAGATGAGAAGGAAATATTTCAGGTTGGAATATGAGAAGATTAAGGGCAAGAACTCTCTATTTATAATAGGGAAATCTCCTCTCCTAGTCACCCTTGGAATAGGGATTTTTGCAGCATTCCCTGCTTCACTTAGGCATACAGGCCTAACCAGAATTTTTAGAAATCCGTGTCAGAATCTGATCAGGAATCAAGTCATCCCAAACATTCCTTTTCTTCCAAATTTTTTCAAAAAATTTTTTCCGCTATTTTCGAAATTTTTTTCGGTTTTTTCCAAAAAAATCAACCAAAAATCATTTTTTCTCCCCAGCACGAGTCGATGTTTTATCTGTATGTTGCATGCAAAACAGACAGGTATCCCAAGACTCCCGGAGAATTCTCAAAGTTCTCAGTGAAAATTCAAGCAACATTTTCGCTAAGGAATCGGATGTATCAGTAAGCGGTACATCCGCAGCTTCTAATAGGAGCTCCCGCGCAATTTCAAAATGGAAATTGTCTGCAACCAGACAAATCCAAGACTTTTTTAGTAGAAAGTCCCCACGCCATTATCAACATCTATCCAGGTATGATTTCTATCCTATGTCTGGCGAGCCCTTCACGCAAGTCTAATGGACTCTAAACGACCCGATCGGAAGTCTGCCAGGTCTTAATCCTCGATTGGCCTGGTAGCTACTCTGACTTTCGCCTTGTCCAAGCCTCAGTCAGAGTGGGGGCTCTGTAGACACCCACATTTTGACCGCCAGGTGTCTATAGTAGGTCCCGCCAAACACCCGATGATGATAGGACGCAAACATGCTTTAATGACTCGGATATGGGCTCGAAATCATGGACATTTGGTTTAGGCTCATTACGGAGTACAAATCTCACAAAACCAACCTCAAATCTAGGCCCAGTGGGTCGTTTCGAGTCAAATGAGACTAATTTGGGTCGATTCCGACACCGGGGGTAAAACCGTCTTTTAGCGACCGAGTCAAACCCGGTCAAAGATATTTTTTCCGAGCCACGCGGTCTGGCCGTGTCATTATACGTCCAATTCGGACTGAAACACTACAAAAATCAGCCTTCAAATAATATTAAACAAATCCGTTTAAGGATGGAATTCGATCTCAAGTAGGAATTCTATCCGGAAACCGAAACAAAGTATCACCCGAGCTCAGATACTCGGCTGAAACAGCCGAGATACCTCCCCACCAGCCGAGATTCTTGGCTTATTCACCAAGAAACGAGAAGTTTATTTCCTTACGAACTCTCGTATTTCTTATCCAAACCGGTGTTTCTTGTCACACAAACAAGACCACCTCGATTCCTATAAATAGGACCTCATATTCAACACAAAAAACACATTCATTATCGATCAACACACTACAACTTTTCAGCAACTCATACGTAATTATTATAGCAAAAATACTCTCGAAATCCACATCCGAAGGAATACCGAAAAATTGTCCAAAAGCCGACGAAACCGTCCCATCCTACCCAGCCGAATCCACGCCTACATACACACAAAAAAAACACTCCAAAAACCGACACCTTAACTCATCCACATCATCTCGACGCTCCCGTGCCTAAGCCACCGTCCGACGAGCCTTATACCGAGAACACAAAGCATGTAGGTTGAGGGTGTAAATCAAACCCGACTCTTTTCCTTTCTCTCTCCCTATCTCACGTTTTTTTATTACCTTTTTCGTCCGTCTTTTTTATTATTATTTCGGGTCATCGGTCGTCTCATATTTATTACGGGTCGTTCGTCGCATCATATTTATTTTCGTTAATAAAAACTTTTTTATAACGTTCTTAAAATACGATATCGATTCTCTAATCGTATATCGTATCTACAAGAACTAAATTAAATTTATTCTCGTTGATGCTAACAAAATTATTACCTTTTTTTGTACAAAATTCGAAGATTTCAAAACGCGGAGGGAATTAACATATTTCTCGTTCAAAGTTCTTTTTTTACGTTTTCGTTCAAAACAAACTTTTTTAAACTTTTTTTCTAAAATCATTCTAACTATTTGATATTGATTTCATAATCAATTATCGGATACGAGGAATATCGAAAATATAAATCGAGTATAAATTAATCCATATTTGTACGCGATTTATAAAAATTGACGGTTTTCGGCAAAATAAAAAAACCGGACAGACCGTCACGCGAGTCGCGCGCCATCCAGGCGGCTCGCGCGACGGCCTGATCGGCCGGCTCTTATTTTTTTCGTTTCTTCGCTTTTCTATTTTTTAATTCTTTTCGAACCTTATATTAAAATGCGACTTTCGCGACATATTTTAATAAATACTTTTTTTCGACCTCGGTCAACACGTGTTAATCAATCACGTGTCATCAAATCTTTTCTAAAATCATGCATATTATTTATTTACGTCTTTTTCAATTTATTCATCGTTACTAACTCGTTTTCTCGTGTTTGTAGCTTTTTATTTTTTTATTTTTTTTTTGTTTTTATCGTTTTATTAGACTAAAACGAACTCACATGCTAAAATAACTTTGACGTTATTAGTTTAATATGCATTAAACGACTTAGCAACCCATTTTATTTTTCTCACATGCTTAGGAAAATAATGTTTGCATATCATTCAACCGTTGAACTAACCCGTGTACACAAAAGACGAACGATATCTTAGTAAAGGCTGCTAAGTGCGGGCGGGGTTGGGTGTTCTTAGTGAACTTCCCAACACGTACCCTCACCCCTTACTCAGAACCGTGGTTTCCGGACGTCCGAGACCATTGCCAACGAGAGTCATTCAATATACGATTAACCGCCCAGTCGGCATCGGTATCGATATGCAAAGGGACGAGCCCAATAAACTCTGACATCGGAAATGGGCCGTATTTTGTATACGGCCCACTACGACATAGAGTGGGCTCGAACGGTTCCGAATAACCATAAAATTCGGTGGCGACTCCGACTTCGATTTAAATTTCAATTTGACCATCTCATATGGAGATTCATTCGCCTCCCCAAACCCGCGCGTGGCCGCGTCGGGGTGGACCTATGTCATGTCCACAATGTGACTATGGTATATGGTAGTAATAATGGTAATGATAGAGAGGAATTATGGAGTCATTTGGTGGACTTATCCACATCCTGCCACAGGTGGTTGGTCATGGGGAATTTCAATGTGGTGAGACATGATTTGGAAAAAATTGGAGGAGATATCCCTGAACCTAAAGAAACAGAAGCTTTTAATAATTGCATTGCAGATACTGGGTTACAGGAGATTATGGGGAGTGGATGTGAGTATACTTGGACAAATAACCAAGACCCTCTTGCACGGGTTTGGTCTAAATTGGATAGAGCATTAATTAATGCAAACTGGTTGAATAACCTTCCTACTACAACTGCCTTGTATCTGAATTCAGGTGTCTCTGATCATTCACCTGTTATTGTGCAAATTAAGGAGGATAGGAAGTGCAAACCCCGCTTCAGTTACTTGAACTGTTGGACTGAACATCCAGGGTACAAGGAGGTGGTGGAAAAAGCTTGGAGTAAGAAGGTTCTTGGAACAGCTGCTTTTCAATTGTTTGGTAAGCTGCAGAATGTTAAGGGTGCGCTGAAAGAATTCCACAAAAGCAGCTTTACTGACATTGAGGCTAGGATTAAAACTATTGATAATCGATTGGCAGCCTGTCAATATAATTTGCAGCATTCTCCTTTTTCTGAGGAGTTAATTGCTAGGGAAAAAGCGCTTAATGTTTTGAGTTTGAGTCTTAAAAAGGCTGAATTAAGTATCTTGAGACAAAGGGCCAAGATGGAGCACATTATTGAAGATGACCAATCTACACGATATTTTCACACCATGATCAAGGAGAGGAGACACCAGCAATTTATTGGCTCTGTTCAGGACTCTTTGGGGCATGACAGATCAGGAGAAGATGAAGTAGCTCAGGGGTTCATTGCCTACTATAAAGAGCTGCTAGGGAAGGCTAAGGAGGTTACTCCTCTGGATGATACTGTTATGAAGAATGGTAATATAATACAGGAGAATGATTGGGCTGCTTTGTTATGCTTACCTGATGAGGATGAGATTCGTAATGTTATGAAGAATGGTAATATAATAAGCTTGCAACCGTGGATAATATTCAACAACGGGGGCTGCCCTGGGTTAACAGATGTGTGTTATGCAAAGCAGGTTTGGAAACACAGGACCACTTATTCTTCTCTTGCTCATTTTCTAGCCTGGTATGGAATGACCTTCTTCAATGGATGAAAATGGGGGATCGGAGTTCAAGTTTGCTGAAAGAAATGGACTGGTGTGGAAGCAGAAGGAGTGGCAGGCACTGGAAGAATACTTGGCACAAATGTATGTTGGCGGCCACAGTCTACCATTTATGGATCGAGAGGAATGCAAGAATTTTTCAAGGACATTGTCGGCAAGGCTCGAGCATTGTAAAGCATATTAAGTTTGGAGTCTTTACTTGGTTAAGGAATAAGGCTATGCATTAACTTAGGGGTCTTGGTTGTATTTCTTTTGAGGTCTAATACGTTCGTTCTCTTAAGCTTTGCTTAAGCTAGAGGTTAGTCTTTTGTAAGATAAGTCTCTTTATTATCAATAAAGAGTCATACCCTTCTTGCAAATAATAATAATAATAATAATAATAATAATAATAATAATAATAATAATAATAATAATAATAATAATAATAATTCTCTCTCTTCTTTTTTTCTCTCTCTAGGGAACGATTTCCCTCTCGATTTGTTGTCATCTCCGATGGCTTCAACGGCGGGTACGGGCAGAGGAAGGGGAAGACCACCGAAAAATAAAGCGAAACATGATCCTCCGCCTTCTGGAGAATCATCAGGGACTGTTGAAAGCAACGATCAGAGGACTGTTGATGATCAAGAAGGTACTCCGATGGAAAAACAGAGTCAGCCGTTGATCAATGATTTGATTACGGAGGCTCTTAAATCAGCGTTGAAACCTCATGGGACAGGTATACATCCGAATTTAAATGTTGAAACCTTAATTGCAGAACCAATTGTTGAAATGGCGAAGAATTCTTCGATGGGGATGGTGAATCAGGGTAATGATGGGGAAACGATTAAGAGTACTGAACTTAGCAATTCATGGGCTAGTAAAGCTAAGGAAACAAAGATAGGAATGGGATTATTTTTTGATCAGAATAGTGCGGATTCGACTGAAATAGATATTGAGGTGGAGGATTTCATCCATGAACTTCAGTTGTGGAAATTTACATTGATGGGAAACGTATTAGGAGCGAAACCTACTCTAAAACTGATGAATGAATTCGTTGCCAAAAATTGGAATACTGTCTCACCTCCATTGTATGCTGATTCTACTACCACATATAAGGAACGACTTTCATTCGCTAGGGTGATGGTGGAAGTTGATCTTGCTGAGGAGCTGCCGGAGTGCATCACTATGAATATTCCAATGTTGGGGAAGGTAGTGCAAAGGATAGAATATGAGTGGTTACCATATTATTGTCATGGATGTGGTAAGCTTGGACATGAAATTCAAAGTTGTAAGAAAGAGAAGCAAAAAGCTACAAAGGAGAAGGGTGCATCTCAATTACAGAGATACACACCTAAGAAGTTGAGCTCTCAAAGGCTAGGTGGTACCTCAGGGGATGGGACTTTAGATCCTAATCCTGCTGTAATGCATCAAGGATCCTTTGGGAAAGAGTCGGTTGGAGGCCTGATTATCACTGGCTCAGAACCCCCGGTGCTAGGCGGTATCTCAACAGATATTACTCAGATTTCAGAGCAGTCTAAGGCAGCAGAAGACTCAGAATGCTTGAGGCTAGGCCTGGATGCTTACACTGTCTCTGACACTGAGTTTATACCTGTTGTAAGGCGCTCAGGAAGCACGGGGGTAGGCCTTAAGGTGAAAGGCTCCAACTCAGACTATGTGGAAGGAAGGAAGGATGAACTGGACTCACTCCATACACCAAACAGATTTGATGTTCTTCAGGAGAATACTGGTATTCTAGTTATATTGCAGAAGGAGGGAGATTTATACCCGCCTGTAGAGGATGAAATTCCACCCGATATCATTGTATGAATATTGGGTCTTGGAATATAAGAGGCTGCAATGAACCCTTAAAACAGAATGAAATACTAAATAATGAGGGGCAAGGGGATGGATGTTATTGGAGTTATGGAAACCAGAATCAAAGAGAGTAAGGCTGCTGCAATTATTAAGAATAAATTCAAAGGTTACAAGGTAGTGACTAATTACAATAAGCACTATAATGGGAGGATTTGGGTGATTTGGAACCCAACTACTGTCAATATAGTTAAGGTGGAGACTCATGGACAATTAATTCATTGTCAAGTTGAACATCATGCTACTAAATCTAAGATGGAGATTTCTTTTGTTTATGGTTTTAATGATGCAATTGGAAGAGAGGATTTGTGGACTAAGCTTACTGAGTTGAGCAGGTATGCCCAGAATTGGATTGTGCTCGGGGATTTTAACATAGTCCGAAATAGTGATGAGAAGATTGGAGGAGGAGCACCTGATATAGGGGATATGCAGTCTTTCAATGATTGCATTAATGATTGTAATTTGCAGGAATTAAATGGGCAAGGATGCGATTACACTTGGATAAATAAACAAGAGGTGGATGATAGAGTCTGTACTAGACTAGATAGAGTGATGGTTAATTTGAACTGGTCTAATACTTTTCCTGATGCTTATGCTAATTATCTTAACCCTGGGATTTCTGATCATTCGCCTATCTGGGTGAAAATTATTGCGGGTAAGAGGATTAATAAGCGATTTAGCTTTTTAAACTGTTGGACGGAGTATCCTCAGTATCATAAGATAGTCCAAACAGCTTGGGATAAAAGGGTGTGTGGTACTGCGGGTTATAAGTTGTTTTGTAAACTTAAGAATGTGAAATCTTCACTAAAAGAGCTTCATAAGAATCATTACTCTCATATGGGAGGCAGAATTCAGGAATTAGAAAGGCAAATGGAGGATTGTCAGCAGAGGATGCAAAAGGACCCTTTATCTTGCATTCTTATTGATGAGGAGAATAGAATCATTGAGGAATGGAAGACTTTAAAAAAGGCAGAGTTGAGTATTAATAAACAGAGAGCTAAAATGGATAATATAGCAATGGATGATGCAGCTACGAGGTATTTTCATGCTCGAATAAATGAAAGAAGACAGTAGCAAGTGGTGGGGAGTATTACTGATCACACAGGAAGGTATGTGGAAGGATTAGAGGAGGTGGCTAAGAGTTTTGTTGACTATTATAAGGACCTTCTTGGAAAGGATAAGGAGACAATTCCAATTGATTTTAACTGGATGAAGAAGGGAAATATAGTGCAGGAGGAGGATTGGGAGAGTCTAATTGTTCACCCAAATGAAAAGGAGATTAGGGATGTTGTCTTCTCTATTGGATCAAACAAAAGCCCTGGTCCGGATGGATTCTCGTCGGGATTTTTCAAGGCTTCCTGGCAGATTGTTCGAAAAGATTTTTGTGATGCTGTTATGGAGTTCTTTCAAAGAGGTAAATTAGTCAAGCAAGCCAATACTACTCTAATTGCACTGATACCTAAAAAACAGGTTTGCTCTACTGTAATGGATTACAGGCCACTTTCATGCTGCACCATATTATATAAGACAATCAGTAAGATCTTAACTAGGAGGTTGACGATGGTTATTCATAAAATTGTGGGACCTGAACAAGCGGCTTTTATTAAAAGCAGAAGCATTCATGAGAATATTGCGATATCGCAGGCCCTAATTAAGAATTATAACAGGAAATATATTACCCCTAGGTGTCTCATGAAGATCGATTTAAGAAAGGCATTCGACTCTTTGCAGTGAACTTTTATTGAGAATATGATGGAGGCGTTTAACTTTCCTAAGGAGATTAATAACTGGATTAAGATTTGTATTCAAGGATCTTGGTTCTCGATCAAGGTTAATGGATCTTCGCGGGGGTTTTTCAAAGGAAGGAGTGGAATTAGACAAGGAGATCCTTTATCTCCTTACTTATTTGTCCTTAGTATGGAAGTTCTCTCTAGGCATTTTCGAAAAAGCTACACTCTACCTAATGTTTCATTCCATCCAAAGTGTAGCAAGATAAAACTTAACCATCTTATTTTTGCCGATGACCTTATGGTCTTCATGAGAGGTGATGTTCCTTCTATAAGGGCGATTACTGCAGATTTGGATAGATTCAGTAAGGAATCTGGCTTGCAGATTAATAGGGATAAAACTGATATGTATTGTGGAGGAATTCATCCTGAGATCAAAGCCCAAATTCTGAAGGAAACTGGGTTTAAGCTGGGCAGCTTTCCTTGTAAATATCTCGGAATCCCCTTGAATGCTATTACTAACAGATTGGAGCATTATTCAAGTCTGATTGAGAAAGTTAGCAGCTGCATCACTGGCTGGGCATCCAACTCTTTGACATATACTGGAAGAACAGAGCTCATAAACTCTGTATTATTTGGTATAATGAACTATTGGAGTGCTAATACGTTTCTTCCGGCTAATGTGATTTATAAGATTGAAAAATTGTGTAGATCTTATTTCTGGAATGGAACTGGAGACAAAAGAAGCATACAGTTCAAAAGCTGGGCTACTGTATGTACGCCTTGGATTGAAGGAGGGTTCGGCATTAAAGATATTAGTGCTTGGAATAAAGCAATGATTTGCCAATGGATTTGGAAGATTATGAAAGATGAAAACGGGATCTGGCTCGATTGGATGAAAGGATACATTCTTGGGGGTAGAAGGATATGGGAAATACACAAAGAGGAAAGGCACACATCAACAGTTAAGAGCATCATTAAAATTACACAGGAACTAATGGAGGCTGTTGGTGATGCAAATGAAATGCAGGCTTTAATGATGAACTGGCAGAATAATGGTAGATTTCTGGTGCAAAAAGCGTATGAGTGGTTTCGAAGAAAAGCTCCTCAGCAGAATTGGTTGAAGGGAATTCAAGGTCAACAAGTAATCCCAAAGCATGGATTCATCACATCAATGGCGGTGCAAGAGAAACTTGCAACAATTGATAATTTACAAAGAAGAGGAATGATTATGGTCAATAGATGTTCACTGTGCGAAAATGCTTATGAAAACCACTCTCACTTATTTTTTAAATGCTCTTATGCTAGGATTGTATGGGAGGGGATTAAAGATTGGATGCAAGTCAGAGGACGAAGCAGCTATCTGAAGGCAGAATTAAGGTGGAATGCTAACAGGAAGAAAGTGAAACATAGGAAAAGCAAGTGGTTTCAGGCTGCAATTGCTGCTACGGTTTACCATATTTGGTTGGAGAGGAATGCTAGGATATTTAACAACACACATAGATTACCTAAGAGTATTGTAAACCAAGTAAAATTTGAAGTGACTATTAGATTAAGAAGTAGAGGGATTCAAATGAGAAATTAAATAGGAGTAGGAGAGTTGTAGTGGAAGTTGCTTTGTAAGATTGGTCTCATTTATACCCATGTGGATGAATAAGAGGCATAACTTTCTTGCAAAAAAAAAAAATAATAATAATAATAATAATAGAAGAGAGAGAAAACTTTCTCTCTCTAGGTCTGTTTTCTCCCCAATTCTGTTACGAGAAGGTTTCATCCATGGCGTCCATCCCTCCTCTTAAACGTGGACCTGGGCGTCTTAGCAAGAAATCACAGCACCATGATCCCCCTCCTACTTGCAATCCTCAAGGTTCAGTTATGGTGGGAGATGCTGCAGAATTGACTGAGAAAACTAATGCCCAGAGTTCTTCGCAACGCACTTCGCTAAATGATGTAATTCTCAACGCTATGAAATCGGCTGGTAAATTTGTTTCTCCTGATACTTTTAATACTGTTTCTGCTCATTTTGAGGTGGTTTCTCAGTCTGCTGATGCTAATCCTGAACATGTGGAAGCCATTGTTGCTCCCTCTGTTCTTGATATGCCTGAAAAACCAAAAAAATGGTCCAATATTGTTCGAACGAATAAACAAATGGGCATGAATCTTTTCTTTTGTGAAAGTAGTTCAAACTCGACCGAAATAGATATTGAATTGGATGATTTTGCGGATGAAATGAAACTCTGGCAATTTACTCTTATGGGGAATGTCATAGGTTCTCGACCTGTATTGCAGACTATGCAAAAGTTTGTGTCTGATAACTGGGGTGGTATTGCACTGCCTGTTGTACAATACTACAAGAAAGGTTGGTTTTCCTTTCGCTTTTCGTCTCAAGAGGATTTGACTAATGTCCTAAAAGGAGGACCATGGAAGGTGGGCATATCATCCTTAATTCTCAAAGAATGGACGCCATTATTTGCTGCAGAAATGGAAACCATTACCACAGTACCAGTTTGGGTTCTATTTCGTGATCTGGATCCTTTCTTGTGGTCCGATCTGGTTTTGAGTAAGCTTGCAAGTAAAGTGGGTAAACCTTTATGTGCTGATTTGGCCACTACCACAAAGGCTAAACTATCATTTGCCAGAGTACTAATTGAGGTGGATGTGTCTCAGCCTCTCTTGGATCATATTGTCAGTGATACCCCCTTCTCTGGTCATTCAGTTCAGAAAATAGAGTATGAATGGGTGCCTTATTATTGCCATGGTTGTAGCAAATTAGGGCACACTATTTCAAACTGTAAATGGGAAAAGAAAAAGTTGAAAGCAAAAGAGGAGGCTGAAAAAGCTAAGAAGTTAACAGAGCTAGGTGGTACTTTAATGGCTAAGGAGCGTGATGGGTCTCCTGAGGGTGGGACTGCCCAAAATGATGGTTCCCATTTAACTCCCAGAACTATAATGGCTCAAGGATGCTCTCGAATGGATGGTCCTCTGAATTGTGAGGCTGATCTGGCAGGAAAGGATAGTAATAATCGTCCTCCTGCAACAATTGTTCAGTCAGACTCTTTGGATAAGGGGAGAAGTGAATATTCTCCTAGGAAGTTTTATCAGGATGATTTGTTTAAGCCGGTTTTGAAAAAGAACTCATCTGCAGTAAAGGTTGTTCAACCAATTTCTAAGGAACAGATGGTTTTAGAGAATTCCTTTCAGGCACTACCTGATGAAGATAGTTACCCTAACTCTTCTAGTGGCATCTTGAGCTATCCCATTCCTCCTGATAAATGAAGATTGCGTCTTGGAATATAAGGGGGTTCAATGACTCAATAAAACATAGTGAGGTGAAGGAGTTCTTCTACTCTAAAAAGTTGGGTGTTCTTGGTTTACTTGAGACAAGGGTGAAGCATAAAAAAGCTAGTCGTATTATTAATAATACTTTTAGAAATCTTGAGGTTCTTACTAACTATTCTCATCACTATAATGGTAGGATTTGGCTCATTTTCAATCCTAACACTATTAAGATGTCTGATGTCTTCTATTCTGACCAAACTATCTCTTGCTTGGTCCATCATTTGGAGACTAATACACATCTGAAGCTTAGCATGGTGTATGGAGCAAATGATGCTGGTACCAGGGAAGGATTATGGGAATCACTGGTTACTTTAAAAGATAATAAACCTTGGCTTGTCCTTGGTGATTTTAACATAGTAAGAAGTCCTGATGAGAAGATGAGCTCTATCCCACCATCCCTACAGGACATGCTTGCGTTCAACACTTGCCTCTCCACTTGTCTGCTTGATGACCTCAGAAGCTCAGGTTGTGATATGACATGGAATAATAAACAGGGGCCCTCTGATAGAGTATGGTCTAAACTTGACAGGGTGCTGGTTAACCCCATATGGTATACTAGCTTTCCTTTTTCTTCTGCTGTTATTTCTGAAGCTGGCTTGTCCGACCATTCTCCAATTCTAGTGCAGGTCCTGGACCTAGCACATAAGCCTAGGAAATCCTTTAGTTTTTTAAACAGTTTGACATCTCATCCCGAGTTCATGCATACTGTTAAGACAGCATGAAAGGGTAAAGTTGCAGGGTCACCCATTTATAGCCTTTTTGGTAAGCTAAAATTGGTGAGGAAGGCTCTGCAATCTTTCCACAAAATGTATTACTCTAATGTTTCTGATAGAGTTAAGAAGGCAAAGCAAGATCTAATCTCTTGTCAAGAAAAGCTAAGGGATACTCCTTTCTCTGCCGAACTTATCCTTGAGGAAAAAGATTTGTCTATAAACTACAGCAATCTGAAAGGGGCTGAGCTTGACATGCTCAAGCAAAGAGCTAAAATACAAGACTTACAACTTTCAGATTGTTCAACTAAATACTTTTATGCTAAAATAGCTGAAAGAAGAAATATCCAAATGGTTGGCTCAATTAAAGATTGTTCTGGCAATATTCATGAGGGGACTGCTGCTGTTGCAAATGCTTTTCAAGATTATTATGAGTGCCTTTTGGGTCAGGATCATAAGGTTGAACCTGTTAATATCAGTAGTATCCATAATGGAGTATGCATTACTGGTGATCAGAAACAGTAACTGGTTTCTCCTGTCACAGTTGAGGAAATCAAAGAGGCAGTTTTTAACATGGATTCGAATAGTAGCCCTGGTATGGATGGCTTTTCAGCTGGATTTTTCAAAGCTTCTTGGAGCATTATTAAAGAGGACTATTGTAGAGCTGTTTCTTGTTTCTTTTTGAAAGGTCATATGGCCAAACAAGCAAATTCCACATTGATTACACTGATTCCTAAGAAGAAGGATGTCTCTTGGATTATAGACCAATTTCATGTTGTACGGTATTCTATAAGACTGTGAGTAAAATCTTATCTAACAGGCTCAAATCTATTCTGCCAGTTATAATTGGTGAAGAACAAGCAGCCTTTGTGAAGGGTAGGAGTCTCTTTGAGAACACTCTTCTCTCTCAAGCTCTAGTAAAAGGATATACCAGGAAGTTCATTACTCCTAGGTGTATGGTTAAGGTTGATATCAGGAAGGCATTTGACTCCTTACAATGGAGATTCATTGCTGATATGTTAGATAAGTTTGGTTTTCCTTCCATGTTTATTACTTGGATTATGGGTTGTATCTCAAACCCTTGGTACTCTTTTAAGATGAATGGAGGAATATATGGCTTCTTTCAAGGCAAGAGTGGGATTAGACAAGGGGATCCTTTGTCGCCCTATTTGTTTGTCTTAAGTATGGAGATTTTCTCAAGAGCAATGAGGGTGATAGGAACCTTGGATCGGGTTTCTTTTCATCCAAAGTGTTGTAGGATTAACCTTACTCATCTTATCTTTGTTGACGATCTAATGATCTTCTCTAGAGGTGATGTTCCTTCCGTTCAAGCTATAAAATGCGTTCTTGACTTGTTTGGTCGTATGTCTGGGCTTAAAGCAAATCTGGATAAAACATGCATTTATTTCGGTGGAACTCATCCTCTGGTTCAGCAAGAAATTTTGAGCTGTACAGGGTTCACATCAGGTTCTTTCCCTTTTAGATACTTGGGTGTTCCCTTAAATGATGCAACCATCAAAGTTTCTATGTATGACTCCTTGATAATCAGGATACAACAGTCTATAAGGCATTGGACCACCAATCTCTTATCATATGCAGGAAAAGCTCAACTAATTAATTCAGTGGTGTTTGGGTTGGAGAACTTCTGGTGTTCCAGTATACTTCTTCCTAAGGCTGTAACTAAGACAATTAATAAACTGTGTAAAGATTTTTTCTGGGGCATTATGTCAGGAGATAGGCGACTCATTTTCAAGAAATGGAGAGAGATCTATAGGCCTTGGTCTGCAGGTGGATTTAACATTAAGCAACTAGAAGCTTGGAACAAAGCTTTACTTACTAAATGGATTTGGAAACTGTCTGAAAATCTTGGTAGCATGTGGATTAAGTGGTGTCATGCCTATATTCTTAATGATTCGTCCATCTGGACAGTTGTATCCAAAGAATTTTTCTCTTCTGGATTGAAGAACATCATCCAAATCAGGGAGGAATGCATTCAGAGAACTGGATCCATTCAGGCTGCTAAGGGTTTTATTTCCAGTTGTGTTTCTGGTGGAAGGTTTAAAGTCTTTTTGGCCTATGAATTTTTCAATAATGATTTTTCTTCTGCACGATGGAGCAAAAGCCTGGACTCAACTATTATGATGCCTCGACACAAGCTCATACTATCCCTTGCTGCATACAACAAACTCCCAACTGTGGATAATTTGAAAAATAAAGGTTTCCAACTAGCGAACAGATGTGTCCTCTGTCTGCAAGATGAGGAATCTGTAAGGCATCTCTTCTTTACTTGTAGCTATTCTAAATCTATGTGGGATCAAGTACTACAGTGGCTCGACATCTCTCTTCCTTCTTCTAGGCTTGTTGCTGGGCTAAGATTGATATCTTTCCCACAACGAAAGCATCACTGGAAGGCTGAATGGTACAAGACAAGTATTGCAGCAGCTGTTTATCTTATTTGGAAGGAACGAAACACGAGGGTATTCAGTTCAGCTCATACTAGTGTATCAAATCTGTTCTTACAGTTGAAGTTTGTTGTTTCAGTTAGATTCTCCATGTACAAACTTAATCCTAGATATAAAAGGATTATAGATAGAATGATAGCTTTGCCTAGCTAGACCATTAGTGTGCTATTTCTTTTGCAAACTTTGTAATTTCATTAACACCTAATGAAATGATATCTTTTTTTGCAAAAATAAAAAAATAATAAAAAATAAATAAAATAAATAAAAAATAAAAATAAAAATAATAAAAAATAATAATAATAATAATAATAATAATAATAATAAAAATAATAATAATCATAACCATAACCATCATAATCATAATCATAATCATAATAATAATAATAATAATAATAATAATAATAATAATAATAATAATAATAATAATAATAATAATAATAATAATAATAATAATAATAATAATAATAATAATAATAATAGGAAGCTTCCTTTCGCGATAGCCATTAAGGTCGACGATGATGACCACTGCGACAACGGGAAGGGGAAGAGGAAGGCCAAGAAAAAATACACTAAACGATGCGCCTATTCATGGTGGCTCCATTGATACTAATTTCTCTAAAAATCCGCCATTACAAGAAGAAAAAACTAAAACCCAGCCGGAAAAACAAGAAAGCTACATAATAAACGACTTAATCGATCTTGCTCTTCAGTCTGCAACAAAACTTAGCGGGAACAGCAGCTCGAGTGCTTCAAAGAAGACTCAGGACTCAAGTAAGGAATCAAATAAGGTGAAGGGATGTTCAGGATCAGGGGAAAACAATGAAGCTCTAGTTGGGAATGTTCAGGAGAAACATGGTGAACATGAGAAGAAGAACCTGGACCCTGCTATCGCTTCGACATGGGCTGAGAAAGCTAAAGAGCCAAGAATGGGCATGGGTTTGTACTTCGATGAGTATAGCGCTCAATCAGAGGAAATTGACATCTGCCAAGAAGATTTTGAGGATGAATTGGGACTATGGCGATTCACGCTCATGGGCAACGTCCTAGGGGCTAAACCATTAGTCAAGCAAGTCCAAGAATTTGTGGATAAACATTGGAATCATGTCAAACCCCCTATTGTGCAATATTTCAAACGAGGATGGTTTTCGTTCAGGTTTGGAAGTAAAGATGCAATGGAATCAATCTTGAAGGGTGGTCCATGGCAGGTGGGGTTGAATTCTTTGATTCTTAAACAATGGAGTCCGACTTTCTCGCAGGAGATGGACAGGATCTCAATTGTTCCAACATGGGTCCTTTTCCCAGATCTCAATCCTTTTCTATGGACTGAATCAGTACTCAGCAAGTTGGCGAGTAAAATCGGTAAGCCGATGTTCGCGGATATGACGACAACTTACAAAGAACGTCTCTCCTTTTCTAGGGTGATGATAGAGGTGGACATCTCGAAGGATTTGCCAAATTTCATTACGATTAACACCCCTTTCTCTGGTAAGTCAGTCCAGCGTGTGGATTACGAATGGCTCCCTTACTTCTGTGTGGGATGCGGAAAATTGGGGCATCTCAAGGCAGCATGTAAATGGGAAAAGAAGAAGATGCAAAAGGAAGGTGCAAGCAGTCCTGTCATGCGCTACACGCCTGTTAAGAAGGCCTCTCATGGGTTAGGTGGTACCTCAATAGAAGGAGCACCAGTTTTGGTCCCTCCTGTTCATACTGTAATGCACTCAGGACCCCATGAGAGAGAGCCCACTGGAGGTCGATTCACTGGCTCTGGACCCCAAATGCTAGGCGGTACCTCAACAGGTGGAGAGCACAGTAAAGGACAGCAGATCGCACAGGTTGACTCAGGCCGAGCTGCATCTGTTGATCCTCACTCTGGCTTTACCCCTGTTGTAAAGCGTTCAGGATGCATTGGGAGAGGCCTTAAGGTGCTAGACTTCAGTAGGTGCTTCAAGGAAGGGGAAAATGCTCATTTCTTGCTTGACAAATTACATTCTCCAAACAGCTTTGAACTGTTGAAAGGAGACAGTATTGACTCAATAGAGAACTTATTGGAAATTGATTGTGTAGAGGATTTTCCTCTAGTAGCGGAACCACTCCCTCCTGATCTTACAACATGATTGTGGGCTCATGGAATATAAGAGGAGGTAACGAAATCCTTGAGCAAAATGAAGTTTTACATCTTATTAAGGATAGTGGATTGGATTTTCTGGGTTTATTGGAAACTAGAATAAAAGAGAAAAAAAGCTAAGGCCATTATAAGAGGCAAGTTTAGTTCTTTTTCTGTCTATTGTAATTACGAGAGTCATTATAATGGACGCATTTGGGTCATATGGAATCCTTGCACAATTAGGGTTGAAATAATGGAGGAACATAAGCAATTTATTCACTGTAAGTTGCATCACCTCGCTACTGGTAAAGAATGCTTCATTATAGTGGTTTATGGGGTAAATAACGCAAAAGAAAGGGGGGATTTATGGAATCACTTATGCAGGATTAGTTTGGCTTCTAGCTGGCTAGTCTTGGGTGATTTTAATATCATCAGGCATCTTGGGGAAAAAGTGGGAGGATCTGCACCTCTTATTGCAGATATGGATGACTTCAATACTTGTATTTCTCAATGTAGAATACAGGAATTGGTTGGCCAAGGCGAGGAATTTACATGGACTAACAAACAAGATTCGAGTACTAGAGTGTGGACCAAATTGGATAGGGCACTCATTAATATTAGTTGGGCAAATGAGTTTCCTAACTCTTTTGCGAACTATGCTAACCCAGGGATTTCTGATCACTCACCAATAACAGTGCACATGTTCACTGAGGAAAAGATAAAGAAAAGGTTCAACTTTCTTAATTGTTGGACTACTCACCCTGATTATCAGTCTACAATTAGCAATGCTTGGAATAAGCGAGTTTATGGTACTGCAGGCTACGAGCTATTTCAGAAACTAAAAAATGTTAAACTGTCCTTAAAAGGGCTGCATAAGAAGCATTTTTCAAGTATTGAGATACGAATAAAGGAAGTGGAGGATAAAATCAACGAATGCCAACATGCTCTACAGATTAGGCCTTTCTCCTCTGAATTAATCCAAGAAGAAAAGGAGTTGATTGCATTGTGCAGGCAGCTTAAACAGGCGAATATTAGCATTCTGCAGCAGAGGGCGAAAATGGAGAATTTGGCACTTAATGATGATGCAACTACCTATTTTCACTCTAGAATAAGAGAGCGACGGCACGAGCAAGTCATAGGATGTATTGAAGATGCAACAGGTGGCTTAAGAAAGGGGATGAAGGAGGTTGCTGAGGGCTTTGTGGAGTACTACAAAGGGATTTTGGGTACTGATAAACAAATACAGCCTATTGAGCCACAAATCTTTCAGCATGGGGCTGTTGTCCAGGAGGATGATTGGAGCTATTTGCTCTCATTACCTGACGAAAAGGAAATTAAGAGTATGTTATTCTCTATGGGGTCTGAAAAGAGCCCGGGTCCTGATGGATTTTCCGCAGGCTTCTTCAAGGCTTCATGGCAAGTGGTAAAGAAAGACTTTTGCAATGCTGTACTGGAATTTTTTATCACCAGTAAAATGGTTAAACAAGCAAACACTACACTGGTAACACTTGTTCCTAAGAAACAGGTGTGCAAGTCAGTTCTTGATTATAGACCGATCTCGTGTTGCTCAATCCTATATAAGACAATCACAAAGCTGCTGATGTGTAGGCTGCAGAAAGTACTTCAGGAGATAATAGGGCCTGAACAAGCTGCGTTTTTGCAGGGTAGAAATATACATGAGAATATTGCATTATCTCAGTCTCTTATCAAGAGTTATGGACGAGAATTCCTAACCCCAAGATGTCTAATGAAAATCGATTTAAGGAAAGCTTTTGACTCCTTACAATGGGAATTCATCGAGAATATGCTTAAAGGTTTCAAGTTTCCTGCTCAATTTATTAACTGGATACTCTTTTGTATTAAAGGGTCTTGGTTTTCACTTAAAATCAATGGTACTTCTCATGGCTTCTTTAAAGGGAAGAGTGGTGTTAGACAAGGAGATTCTTTATCTCCATATCTCTTTGTTTTAAGTATGGAGGTGCTTTCAAGGAGGTTAAGAATGATTAACAATCAAGCTCAAGTCTCTTATCATCCAAAGTGCAGAAAACTTAGTCTGAATCATTTGATATTTGCGGACGACTTGATGGTGTTTATGAGGGGGGATACGCCCTCTGTCAAAGCTGTTCTTATAGCTTTGGAAGTGTTTGCTGGGGAATCTGGACTGCAAGCAAATAGAGATAAGACGAATATTTACTTTGGTGGAACTAATGAGATCATTAGAAAGGAAATCCTGGAAGCTACAGGGTTTAATCAAGGTTGTTTTCCATGTAAATATTTAGGGCTTCCCCTAAATGATATCAATAACAGGCTCGAGCATTACATGGTATTGATTCATAAGATACAGGATGCTATGACTAAATGGGCTGCTATCTTCCTATCTTATGCAGGAAGACTTCAGCTCATTAACTCAGTAGTATTCGGACTTATGAGCTATTGGTGCGCTAACGCTCTTCTTCCCTTGAATGCCCTTAAAAAAATAAAGCAGCTTTGTCGAAATTACTTTTGGACAGGTACTTTGGCTAGCAGGTCTCTTATTTTCAAAGGATGGGATGGCAATTTGTTCACCATGGGAAGAGGGGGGTTTCAATGTTAAAAACCTGCAAGCATGGAACAAAGCATTGATATGTCAATGGTTATGGAAGCTAAGCAATAAGGATGGGGGGCTATGGAGCAATTGGAATCTATTGTACATTCTAGATAAACAAAATATCTGGACTGTTCAGTCGAAGGAGCGATTCACTGCTACGTTCAAGAGCATTATTCGTGTAAGAGATGAAATTATTTTGAAACAGGGCGATGTGGATATGGCACGTAGACTGCTGAATAGCTGGGCTCAACATGATAAGTTCAAGGTTGCAAAAGCTTATGAATGGTTTAGGGAGAAGTTTACATCGAGGAAGTGGTTGGGGTTGATGAAACGAAAGGAGATAATACCTAAACATGGTATTATTGGATCATTAGCTGCGCAAGAATGTCTGGCTACTGTCGACAAATTGCAGGATAGAGGGCAGTACATTGTCAATAGATGCGTGCTATGTAAAGTGAAGGCAGAAACTCATAAGCATCTGTTTTTCCAATGTACTTACGCTACTACTATCTGGCAAGAGCTGCTCATATGGATGGGGATGGAAGGCAGAAGTAATGATCTTACTACTGAGCTACATTGGGTAAGATCAAGGCGAGTGAATCGGCATTGGAAGCATGCTTGGTATGCTGCTACATTGGCTGCTGCTATTCACCAGCTGCTATACACATAAAGTTCGAAGTGTTTACCCGGTTACGAAGTAGAAACATAGTTATACGATTCAATTTGTAAATACATGTACTATACATGTTATAGGGGATATTCTTTTTGTAAGACTAGTCTCTTATATTTGCCCTATATGGATGAATAAAAGAGTCATAAAATTTCTTGCAAAAATAATAATAATAATAATAATAATAATAAAAACTCTCTCTCCTCTCTCTCTCTAGGAAGTTTCCTCTCGCGTTACCGCCATTGACGATCATGAATACTGCTGCGACTACGGGAAGGGGAAGAGGGAAGCCTCGGAAAAATGTACGAATCGAACACCCGAATCATGAGGAATCTGCTAATACTGAAGAAAAATTGATTCAAGAATCACAGGAAGAGAAAACAAAAACCCAGTCGGGTGCGAAACAGGGGTCGGTTAATCTGAATGACCTGATTCAAAAAGCCTTCCAATCTGCTTCTAAATCAAAGAAGAATATTGAGATTGATCCTGGTAACAAGGAAGCTCCATTGGAATCAGGCGAACTGCTGGAATCAGGCGAAGCTATGGAAAAACAAGAAACTCAGTTAGGGATAATGGGAAACACGGAGAACAAGGAGTCCGCCATTGGAACGGTTCATCCTCAAACATGGTCACACAAAGTATTGACGAAAAAGGTTGGAATGAAGCTTTTCTTTGATGAGAACAGTTACAATTCAACAGAAATCCAAATTGAAGCGGAGGATTTTGAAGATGAACTTCAATTATGGAAATTCACGTTGATGGGGAATGTTCTTGGAGCGAGGCCTACTCTAAAGCAGATTATTGACTACACCACCAAACAATGGAATCATATTAGACAACCGGTGGTTCAATACTTTAAAAAGGGGTGGTTCTCTTTCCGTTTTGGGAGTCAAGAGGACATGGATGCCATTCTAAAGGGGGGGCCATGGGTCATTGGGCAAAACACAATGATTCTGAAACACTGGAGTCCCAATTTCTCCCAGGAAATGGACCGTGTTTCAATGGTTCCAGTCTGGGTTTTATTCCCTGATTTGGATCCATTTCTATGGACAATTCCAGTCTTAAGCAAGATGGCTAGCAAAGTGGGGAAGCCCATGTTTGCGGATACGACAACTACATTCAAAGAGAAATTATTGTTTGCAAGAGTCATGGTCGAAGTTGATGTATCCAAAGATTTGCCTGACTCGGTGATGATTAGTACACCCTACAACGATACGTCAGTACAGCGTATAGAATATGAATGGGTTCCATTTTACTGTCATTGTTGTGGTAAACTTGGTCACGTGAAGAACAACTGCAAATGGGAATGGAAAAAAACTCAGATAGTAGCAGGTGTAGAGCGTGTTGCAACTCGTTACACGCCAAAGAAGGTGGTTCCCCAGGGGATAGGTGGTACCTCAACTGGAGTCGAGGAGGGGATTGAGGCAGTGCCTGATCCTGTCCCATCTTCAGTTGTAATGCACTCAGAACCCCCTGGGAAGGAGCCCTCTGGTGGTCTACTCGCTGGCTCAGGATCCTATATGCTAGGTGCTTATGCAAGGGGAAGCCTTGGTGGAAATCACATGGTGGATGGCTCAGGATGCCATGGGCTATGTCTCTCTCCCCATGTTGGTTTGGAGCCAGGTTTTATTTCCATTGCTAAGCGCTCAGGATGCAATAGGTTAGGCCCAAAGGCGAAGGACACTGGAGGTCAGCTCGATGAAGTTCAGGGAAAAGGGCGAGTTGGTCTTGATCAACTGCACACCCCAAACAGGTTTGAGATCCTGCTTCAGCAGGATGATTATCATAGTATCAAGGATAGGGATGAGGGAACTATGTTTCCTATAGAGCCGGGAATACCTCCTGATAAGTAATCATGAACATCTCAACATGGAATATAAGGGGAGGCAATGAAGCAATTAAGCAATTAGAGGTGGTAAAATTCATTAGAAGCAAGAGGATTGACATACTGGGATTATTAGAAACCAGAGTAAAAGAGGACAAAGCAAAGCGATTTATTAGGGGAAGGTTTCAGGATTACATAGTGGACTGCAATTATGAAAAACACTATAATGGAAGAATTTGGATTATATGGATCCAAATACAGTAGATGTCACCATTTTAGAAAAGCATGATCAGTTCATTCATGCTAATGTCAGGCATTATGCTACTGGTTTTGAATTTCACCAAACAGTAGTATATGGGAAGAATGATCCTAAGGAGAGGATGGATTTATGGAATCACTTGAGAGATCTTAGCACCAATGTAAAATGTTGGATCGTATTGGGAGATTTCAATATAGTACGCAATTTGGAGGAAAAGATAGGAGGGGCTCTTCCTGATGAGCAAGATATGGAAGATTTTAATGATTGTATTCTGGATAGTGATCTTATGGAGCTAGAAGGCCGGGGCAACGAATTCACTTGGACCAATAAACATGATCCGGAGTCGAGGGTCTGGACAAAGCTTGATAGAGCGTTAGTTAATCAGGACTGGATCACCGCTTTCCCTAACTCTAGTGTGGATTTTCTTAATTCAGGTATATCTGACCATTCACCCGTGCTTGTTAATATCCTGACTAGTGAAGATAGGAAGCCACGCTTTAGCTTCCTGAACTGTTGGATCAAGCATCCACAGTATATATCCATTGTGAAGAATGCTTGGGAAAAGAAAGTATATGGTACGAAGGGTTTTCAATTGTTCGCCAAACTTAAGAATGTCAAACTGGCTTTAAAGGAGTTACATAAAAGGAACTTCTCAAGTATTGAGAGGAGAATTCAAGATCTCAGAAAGGAGCTCGATTCATGCCAACAAAAACTTCAACTGAAGCCTTTCTCTCATAGTCTAATAATAGAGGAAAAGGATATAGCCAAACGCTATAAAGACCTACAGGAAGCGGAGCTGAGCATCCTGCAACAAAGGGGGAAAATGGAAAATATTGCTCTTGGGGATGATTCAACCAGATACTTTTATGCAAAAATTAAGGAACGTCGGCAGCAACAGGTGATAGGGGTTATACAAGATTATCAGGGTAATGAGAGGATAGGTGTGGATGAAGTTGGACAAAGTTTTGTTGATTACTACAAGGGGCTCCTTGGTCAAAGTACTGAGGTTGAGGATATTGATATTGACTTGATTCAACAAGGCAATATTGTACATGAGGAAGACTGGGCGGACATTACAAAACGACCAACCGAAGAAGATATCAAACAAGCTTTATTTTCCATTGGCTCGGACCGAAGTCCATGCCCTGATGGATTCTCCTCCGAGTTCTTTAAGTCATCTTGGCAGGTTATCAAGATGGATTTCTGTGAGGCAGTATGGGAGTTTTTTGCAAAAGGAAAGATGATTAAGCAGGCCAATACAACCTTGCTCACTCTAATCCCTAAGAAGAAGGTGTGCAATTCCGTCTTGGATTTTAGGCCTATTTCATGTTGCTCCGTCTTCTATAAAACTGTAAGTAAATAACTTACTAGTAGACTGCAGTTGGTATTCCAAAGATTGATAGGGTGGGAACAAGCGGCGTTCATTCAAGGAAGGAACATTCATGACAATATAGCTCTCACCCAAGCTTTGATAAAACATTATGGAAGGAAATATCTTACGCCAAGATGTCTCATGAAGATTGACCTTAGAAAAGCATTCGACTCGGTTCAATGGAGGTTTATTGAGAGGGTGCTTACTGCCTTCAAGTTCCCCTTACAGTTCATCAATTGGATAATGAATTGTATCTCAGGATCTTGGTTCTCTATAAAAATTAACGGGTCTGTACAGGGTTTTTTTAAGGGGAAAAGTGGGGTGAGACAGGGTGACCCGCTCTCACCGTATCTTTTTATCCTTAGCATGGAGGTCCTATCAAGAAGATTAAGAAGGGTTAATTTGATGCCGCAAGTATCTTATCACCCCAAGTGTACACAGTTACAATTAAATCACTTAATATTTGCGGATGATTTGATGGTTTTTGTGAGAGGAGATAGTCCGTCGGTGGCTGCAGTCACAGGTGCTTTGAGGAGATTTGCAGCAGAATCCGGTCTATGTGCGAATCAAGAAAAAACGAATATATTTTTTGGAGGAGTGGGTAGCATCACTCAAAATCTTATCCTTCAAGAAACTGGGTTTAGTATGGGGTCTTTTCCGTGTCGATATCTGGGACTCCCGCTCCATACTATCAATAACAAAAGAGAGGAATACCAGGGCTTAATCCACAAAATTCAGGAGGTTATGCAGAGATGGTCTTCCAAGCAGCTTTCCTATGCCGGAAGAATACAATTGCTAAATGTGGTTGTGTTTGGTATAATAAACTATTGGAGTATGAATGCTATCATTCCTGTCAATATCAGGGAGAAAATTGAGCAATTATACAAAAAATATTTCTGGATAGGGAAAATTGATAAGAGAAAGATGATGTACAAGAGCTGGCGAAGCATTTGTAGTCCATGGGTAGAGGGTGGGTTCAATGTAAAACACATTGAAAGCTGGAACAAAGCTGTTATGGGACAATGGATTTGGAAGCTAATCACCAATCAAGGAGGATTATGGAGGGAATGGCATAGGAAATACATATTGGGATCCAGGACTGTCTGGCAACTAGATAAACAGGAAAGATTCACGGCTAATTTCAACGGGATCCTGAGAATTAAAGATGAAATACTTGCTACAGTCGGTAGTACAGAGGCTGCAGAGCATCTTATTCTCAGTTGGGAGAATAAAGGGAAGTATCAAGTTGGACGCGCATATGAATGGTTTAGACCAAAGTTTCCAAAGATTGCGTGGATGGACAGGATTAAAGATAGTCGAGTGATGCCACGACATGGGGTGATCACAGCATTAGCACAGAAGAAACTCGCAACACTGGACAACATTCAGGGACGAGGGATGGTTATTGCAGGATGGTGTGGATTGTGTCAAAAAGCTGAAGAATCCCAGTCTCACCTTTTTTTCACTTGCTCTTACTCGCAAAAGATTTGGCAAGATCTGTTGAACTGGATGCAGATAACAGGACGAAGTAACGATCTTCAGAAGGAGCTCAAATGGTGTGCGAGGAAAAGGAATAGGAGGCATTGGAAGCGGCTATTGTATTGCAGCAGCCTGGCAGCAGCAGTATATAGCATCTGGAATGCTCGTAATGCCAGGATCTTTGATAACCGACTTTACTCTAGTACAATGTTAGTTGGACAGATAAAATTTGATGTATATATTAGACTTAGAAGCAAAGGCATTGATCTAACAAGATTGAGGATGTAATTAGATGGATTTTCCATCTAAGTAGGGGATATATCTTTTTGTAAGGCTTGGTCTCTTTTTAATAAAATGAGGCATAAACTTCTTACAAAAATAATAATAATAATAATAATAATAATAATAATAATAATAATAATAATAATAATAATAATAATAATAATAATAATAATAATAATAATAATAATAATAATAATAATTGTTTATGCGGGGTGATACCCCTTCAGCCAATCATAATTGTTTGAATCATATGATTTTTGTTGACGATTTGATGGTGTTTATGAGGGGTGATACCCCTTCAGTAAAGGCTGTTCTTCTAGCCCTTGACGAGTTCGCAAATGAGTCTGGTTTGCAAGCAAATAGAGAGAAGACAAATATCTATTTTGGAGGAGTTCATGAGGATATTAAAAGAGAAATTCTTGATGTGTCTGGCTTCATACAAGGATGGTTTCCATGCAAGTATCTAGGGCTCCCCTTAAACGACATAAATAACATGCTTGAGCATTACATGGGGCTTATTCAAAAGATTCAGGATGCAATAACAAGCTGGTCTGCTACTTGTTTGTCCTAATCAGGAAGAGTTCAGCTCCTTAATTCGGTTATATTTGGAGTAATGAATTTTTGGTGTGCTAACACATTACTTCCTTTGGCTGTCTACACAAAGATCACGCAATTATGCAGGAATTATTTTTGGACAGGAACATTGGCAAGCAAAAATCTAGTCTTCAAGAGTTGGGATAAAATTTGTTCACCTTGGGAGGAGGGTGGATTCGATATTAAGAATTTGAAAGTCTGGAACAAAGCATTGATTTGTCAATGGTTGTGGAAATTAGTGCTGAATACGGATGGTTTATGGAGTAAATGGAATTATCTATACATTCTTGAGAACCAGGACATATGGACCATTCAACCTAAAGAACGCTTTACTGCAACTTTTAAAAGCATTCTTAAAATTCGTGATGAAATTATATTGCAGGAGGGGAATGCAGTTCAGGCAGAACGATTAGTACAAAGTTGGGGAGAGCATAATCAGTTTAAAGCTAACAAGGCTTATGATTGGTTTAGGGATAAGTATCGAAAGCAAAGTTGGCTTCTCATTATGAAGAGACAAGGAGTTATACCTAAGCATGGTATCATTGGTTCATTGGCTGCACAAGAATGTCTGCTAACTCTTGACAAGTTACAAAAAAGGGGCCAGTACATTGCTAATCGATGTGTCTTATGTAAGGAAGCGACTGAATCTCATAAACACCTTTTCTTCAGGTGTTCATATGCTTCTAGACTCTGGCAAACGTTGTTGCACTAGATGAATATTAGCGGCAGGAGCTCTGATTTACTTGCTGAGTTACACTGGAGTAAGTCAAGAAAAGCGAAACGGCACTGGAAACAGGAGTGGTATGGTGCTACAATGGCAACTCATGTGCACCATTTATGGAGTGAAAGGAATGTTAGGGTGTTCACAAGTGCGGAGAGGTCTTGCGACCAGTTAATACAACACATTAAATTTGCAGTAACTATTCGTCTGCGAAGTCGAAATATAGATTTAAGATTGAAAAGCATAGTATGAATACATGTATAGATATATGTCATAGGGGATATTGATTTTGTAAGGCTAGTCTTTTATATTTGCCCTCTATGGATGAATAAAAGAGTCATAAAATTCTTGCATCATAATAATAATAATAATAATAATAATAATAATAATAATAATAATAATAATAATAATAATAATAATAATAATAATAATAATAATAATAATAATAATAATAATAATAATAATAATAATAATAATAATAATAATAATAATAATAATAATAATAATAATAATAATAATAATAATAATAATAATAATAATAATAATAATAATAATAATAATAATAATAATAATAATAATAATAATAATAATAATAATAATAATAATAATAATAATAATAATAATAATAATAATAATAATAATAATAATAATAATAATAATAATAATAATAATAATAATAATAATAATAATAATAATAATAATAATAATAATAATAATAATAATAATAATAATAATAATAATAATAATAATAATAATAATAATAATAATAATAATAATAATAATAATAATAATAATAATAATAATAATAATAATAATAATAATAATAATAATAATAATAATAATAATAATAATAATAATAATAATAATAATAATAATAATAATAATAATAATAATAATAATAATAATAATAATAATAATAATAATAATAATAATAATAATAATAATAATAATAATAATAATAATAATAATAATAATAATAATAATAATAATAATAATAATAATAATAATAATAATAATAATAATAATAATAATAATAATAATAATAATAATAATAATAATAATAATAATAATAATAATAATAATAATAATAATAATAATAATAGTTGCCAAGATTTTGGCAAATCGGCTTAAGCCTTTTCTTCCCTCTCTAGTGGGAGAAGAACAGGCCGCTTTCATCTCTGGACGGAGTCTTTTTGATAATACTATGCTTTCCCAAGCATTAGTGAAAGGTTATGGTAGAAAATTATTGACTCCTCGCTGCCTTATAAAGGTTGACATTCGGAAAGCCTTTGATTCACTACAATGGTCTTTTATAGACCAAATGTTCACCAGATTCGGGTTTCCAGATCAGTTTCGAACTTGGATAATGGGTTGTGTACAAAACCCTTGGTACACATTTAAGATAAATGGTGGTTTCTCGGGTTTCTTCCAAGGAAAAAGCGGTATTCGGCAAGGAGATCCACTCTCTCCATATATCTTTGTTATGAGCATGGAGATTCTATCTCAAAGGCTAAGAACTCTTTGCGATCAACCTCAAGTTTCTTACCATCCAAAATGTTGTAGGCTCAAGCTCACTCACTTGATTTTCGCGGATGACTTGATGATTTTCACTCGTGGGGATCTCCCTTCTGTCATGGCCTGTAAAAAGGCATTGGATTCTTTTGCTCTAATTTCTGGCCTTACTGCTAACCTAGATAAAACGAATATTTATTTTGGGGGTGTTGCACCTCAGGTCAAGAAGAGTATTTTGTTGAATTCTGGATTTGTGCCTGGTGAATTCCCATTCAGGTACTTAGGAGTGCCTCTCACTGATGCTCGTATTAGCATCGACATGTTTTCTCCTCTTCTCCTGACGATTCAGAGAAAGATCAGTCATTGGTCTTCTCAGTTGCTTTCTTATGCTGGCAGAGGGCAGTTACTTAATTCCGTAATCTTTGGCTTAGATAACTTTTGGTGCTCTAGCCTTCTTTTACCGATATCAGTGCTCAAAACTATATCCAAGTTGTGCAAAGATTTCTTTTGGGGTATAGCAGATGGAGAACGACGATTGGTCTTTAAGAAGTGGGATGATATTTGTTTCCCTTGGGAGGCCGGCGGGTTTAACATTAAGCATTTGCAGACTTGGAACTTGGCTTTGCTTTCCCGATGGCTATGGATTTTCTCTAGTCCTCCAAATAGCATATGGAGTAGGTGGTGTAAAGAGTATATTTTCAAGGAAGGTTCAATTTGGAACATGGCAGCGAAGGAATTCCATCCAACAGGCATTAAGCAGTGCATCACAGTCCGGGATAAACTCATCCAACGCCTTGGATCTGTCGAACTTGCCCAGCAGTTTGTGAAGGACTGTGTATGTCGCTCCACTTTTCAGGTGCAGGTCGCCTACAGCAAACTGCGACAGGCTGAAACAAAGAATTGGGGATCAGTTATTACACATAGTACCATCATGCCGAGTCACCGCATCTTTCTTTCCATGGCCATACAGAAACAGCTGCCCACCACTGATCTTTACTGCAAACGAGGCTTTCAAATGGTGAACAGGTGCAGTCTATGCGAATTGGAGTCGGAAAACCATCAGCATCTCTTCTTTCAATGCTCTTTCTCAAGGGATATTTGGCTTGTCATTCTTCATTGGATGAAAATGAGGTACTCGGAATGTCGATTGGCTAAGATAGTGAGATGGATGTCTTTAGCATATACGAAGAAGCATTGGAAGATGGCTTGGATGAAATCAAGTCTTGCAGCCACAGTATATACTATATGGAAGGAGCGTAATAAGAGGATTTTTACAGATAAGAAATCTACGGTAGCTAATTTAGTCTCCCAAGTCCAATTTTTGGTTATTGCTAGATTCTTTAGTAACAAAACTTGTCCTAAGTTTCGTAGGATTATAGAGTCATTCTTGGTAATATAGGAGAGATCCTATAGTGTGATAGTTTTTTTTGCAAGCTTGTAATTTCTTTCACAATGAAATGAAATGATAACTTTCCTGCAAAAAAAAAATAATAATAATAATAATAATAATAATAATGGGTTTTTCTAAAATGTGCCCAATGGGCACATCTTAAGAGTCTAAGTATGGTAAGATTTGTAATATTAATCCTCTAAGTATGGCAATTATGGGTTTAGTTATCAACTTTTCATGATATATTGTTGCAAATCTTACCATACTTACACTCTTAAGATGTGTCTATTGGGCACATTTTAGAAATAATAATAATTGTTCAAGTGGTTAAGTGATTGGAGAAAAGCCATTATGGTTGGGCTTGTCTATTGTATATGGAAGGAGCGGAATACTCGACTTTTTGCGGGTACTGAGAAGACCCCTGCTCAATGCTTTGCTGTTTTGCGGATTACAGTTAGCATTAGAATGCATCACAAATACCCCCATATGTATCAATTCTGTAGTTAAGGGGCATGTGGTTTCTTTCCCGTTCTTTGCTTTTGCAAGTCTCGGTTTTTTCTTGTAAGTTGTTCTCTTTTTTCTACCCAAGATGGATGAATAAAGAGTTCTAACATTCTTACAATAATGATAATGATAATGATAATGATAATGATAATAATAATAATAATAACAATAATAATAATAATAATAATAATAATAATAATAATAATAATAATTTTTTCTATTGCTAAGGGAGTGGGCGTGCCTAGATAGTATCTCGGTTACCCAATAACTTCTTTTAATTTGTTTCGTTCTTAATACAAGTTTGGTTTATAAAAAAAACTAACTTCTTGTAATTTGTTTCGTTCTTAATACAATTTTGGTTTTGTGGACATGACGTAGGTCCACCCCGACGCGGCCACGCGCGGGTTTGGGTAGGCGAATGAATCTCGTGGTAAGATTGTTCTCGAGTTCGAAATTTAAGTCAAAATGGAGTCGCCACCGAATTTTGTGGTTATTCGAAACCATTCGAGCCCACTCTATGTCGTCATGGGCTATACACAAAGTAAGCCCACTTCGATTTCAGAGTTTATGGGGCTCGTCCCTTTGCATTGTTATATCGATACCGTTTACACCGGCTTTCGTATATAAAATGACTCTCGTGCGCCAATGGTTTCGGACATCCGGAAACCAAGGTTCTGAGTAAGGGGTGAGGGTACGTGTTGTGAAGCCCACTAAGGACACCCAATCCCGCCCGCACAATGGCGGCCTCTACTAAGACATCGTTCGTGTTCGTGTACGCGCGCTAGTAAAATAAGTAAATGATATGCAAACAGCGTTTTCGGGCTAAGCATGTGAATTATTGGTTTGCTACGTCATTTAATGCATCTTGATTCACGTCAAAGTGATTTAGCATGTGATGTTCATTTAAATAAATAAATGGCAAACATCGAAAATAGAAAACTCGTAAATAAATTACAAATTACACTGGCGGAATACAACCCGGAATTCACAATACAACGAGCAATAAAATAGAATAATTGAATTAAATAAGAAGAGCGATAAATAAATACACGACTCGACAAAGACCCGTATACAATAAATGCACACTAGATCGTGAATTAGTTAGACGGACGAACCTTAATTAATTACGCATTATATTGCATATTAATCAAAGGACGGAGGTTCGAGACCTAGGTGTGGTGCTAACCCGATCTCGAACCTCGATGCCTTGTCCCGACTTATCACCTCGAGAAATGGAGCCTAAATTAATTATGTGTCGGATACGACTAAAGAGTCGTCGACATAAAATTAATAGTGCGAGACCGTCGATCAAAATCGTTTTAGGTGTCGTGATATGCATGAGTTTTGAAAATTAGAATTACGTGATTGATTATGCACGTGTCGACTAAAAGTCGTAAAAAAATGACGAGGCTCAAATGTTGCATCGAAGCTCTCAAATTTCTGGGCTACAGGACCCACTCGATCGAGTCATGGTCTGACTCGGTCGAGTGTGTCCTCAAAGTAGCTACTGTCCAGATTTTTGGGTGCTACTCGATCGAGTGGCCCATGGCACTCGATCGAGTGCCCCCTGTACGAGGCATGGCTCGTTTCATTTTTATTTTTTTGAATACGATAATTGACCGAGTTAAATAAAAATATTGCATTATTTAAATTCAACTCGATTCTCGATGTCATAAACGTGTATTATACGATTATGAGACCGTTATCGGAATTTTATGAAATATGCTATTATGTGATTGAAAAGTTTGATTAGTGACGAAATTGCATCCCTCTACGTCACGACATCGAAACTAATCCTTTCGGATTATGTGATGTCGGTTTTCGTGTCAACGGGTTCCGTGCTAATCATCGAAATGAGATCAAATACGTTCAACTAGGACCGATCACAATCACATCATGTCCTTGAGTACATTGGGGCGGCGCTCCTCGAAAAGGCGTCATCTCCGTCGTTACTCGTAAAGGAATTAGATGGACTTTAGGCGATGGTCATAGTCAAACGTATTCGAAACCGAGATTTTGATATTAGTATGTATATATACACGGTATAATAATGTTAGATGTTAGAATACGGAATTAAAGTGTTAGTATACAAAAATGAAAGTTAGTGTTAGAATACATAAATAAAATGTTAGTATACAAGAATAAATAAAAAGTTAGTATGCACAAAATTAAAGGTTAGTGTTAGCGGTTAGTAATAGTAATAATAATAATAATAATAATAATAATAATAATAATAATACAAATATATATAAAAGAAACGAAAAAGAAGCAGGGAGAAAGAGATGTCGGGATTTGAATTACACCCTCAACCTACATGCTTAATGGCCTCGGAAACGAACTCGTAGTAGCGGCGTGTGCGCGGGAGTGTCGAGATATGTAGGGTGAGTTAGGGTGTGTTTGGTTAGGGAGAGGATGCTCTCGGGTCTTTGGCGAGTTTTGATCTCGAGTTTGATTGTGAGTATGTGTGTGTAGAGAGGATGTGAGTGTATAGGTTGAATACAGTAGAAATGTAGGGTTGAATGTTGTGTAAGTGTAATGAAAAGATGGCTGAAATTATGATGTAAAAAAATTGTATAATGTGATGGGTTGATGGGGTATTTATAGGAGAACCCCACGACCTAGGGTCACTCGATCGAGTGGCCCTAGTGCACTCGATCGAGTGCCCTTGCAAACGGGCCAAACCCGGTTTTTGGCGCTCCACTCGACCGAGTGGGTCTATCCACTCGATCGAGTGGATCAAGCAAATCGAGCTAAAATAGGAAAGAATTGATTTTGTTGTTTTGATTGATTTTTTGAATTCTGATTTTGTGCGCCAGTTTTCGAGAATGAATTTGGCTGATTTATGAGACGGTTTCGTCTTTGATCGGGTTTTGACCCGGTCGCCAAAAGACGGGATTTATTCTTGGTGTCGGTTTTGGCCCAAATTAGTCTCATTTGACTCGGAATGACCCACTGGGCCTGAATTTGAGGTCGGTTTTGAGAGATTTGCACTCCGCTAAATGCCCACGTCGGATACTATTGATTACGAGTCCGTATTCGAGCATATTAAGTCACGTTGACGTCCGATCATCATCGGGTGTTTTGTCGGGAACTGCTATAGACACTAGCAGGCAAAATGCGGGTGTCTACAGAGCCCCCACTCTGACTGAGGTTTGGATAAGGCGAAAGTCAGAGTAGCTACCAGGCCAATCGAGGATTACGACCTGGCAGCCTTCCGGTCGGGTCGTTTATAGTCCAGTAGACTTGCGTGAAGGGCTCGCCAGCCATAAGCAGAGGGTCATACCTGTCCTGATGATGATAGCTCCGCGGGGAGTCAGACTTGTAGCATAAGTCCTAGGCGTGCCTATATGTGGGCCCATCCCGTACCATTTCGGGGAAAATGCCGCCTCGGGTGTTCCGCTGGTGAAATATGTGAGCCGTACGGGCTTGCTTTTGAAGCCTTGAGTCGTACCTGAGCTGATGATGATGCTCCGTGGGGAGTAAAACTTGCCTTTCGGGGCGTAGGTGTACCCGTATGCCGACACATCACGTCTTGGATGTAGCATACCGGGGAAAAGTTGACTCCGTTGGGGAATTTAAATAGTTTCGCGGGGACTTGCTTCTGAAGTCTGGAGTGTACCTGTATCCTGACACATAACAACTTGTATGTAACACATAGGCAAAACACTAACTCGTGCTGGGGGTAAAGTAGCTGCGCGGGGACTTGCTTCTGAAGTCTTGGGTGTACCCGTATGCCGACACATGACAACTTGCATGTAGCATTTCAGGAGAAACACCGCCTTTGATATTCCGTTGGGAAGCACTAGCTGGTACCTTAAATGTTAGATACATAGGCAGAAATAGCAGGCATAGTATATAGTAAGATAGCACATAGTAAATGCAGTTAGCATCTATAGACTAGTTTGCGCTGGGGAAAATGATTTTTGCTTCATTTTGAAATCGAAGTCCTGAAAGCAACTCACGTGCTAGGAGGTAGGTTTTTCAAAATTGAAAGGGGTAGAAAAGAAATTTGCAGTTTAAATAGACTGAAATTTGACCTTGTCGAAAAGGATTTTCTCAAATGGCTAAGTTTTGCAGATTTCAAAGCAAGGATTTGAAAAGAGACATACCGACAGACTCGACTCTGGACGTGACAGGACGAGTTGACAGACACGACTTGGAATCTCGAAGGGGTTGGACTGTGTCTCGGTAGGGGGGTGGGCCACCTAAGATGACAAGACTCTCAAGTTGCGCTATTCCGTGGCCTAGGCGAGTGGCAACACAGTCGAACATCAAAACGGGAATGATCCGGTATAGGGGAACTGCAGTAGTCTGTAATGAGACTGTTTTTGCAGGACTTAGCAGTAGCAGTGCTGTAGACTAGTGATCTTTTGAATTTTTGGTTTTGGGGTACATTCCCAAAGTGGGTGTCACACGAGTCCCTGACGGATTCTTGTCTTTGACTGAGCCGAATGCTAGGACACACTAAAGAAAGGAGGCTAGTGTTTTTGAAAGTTATTTGGATTATGTGAGTGGATGAAGGTCTTCTGCCTAAGAGAAGCCCCCAGGACGACAAAGCTAACTGCTGAGAACATGATAGTGTCGTGACCGGAATGACGGTGCTTTTTTTTGAACTTGTGTCAATGTGGGTGGTTGTGCCTTTATTGAAAAGGCTGCCTATGTATTCACGTGTAGTGAAATCAAACCAAGCCGTAGTTCAGTGGATTGGAAGATATGTTATGGTGCCTAGTTTATTAGGGCTTTGTGTGTAGCTAGCCATAGCGTTGGTGTAGGCTAGGTGTGTTCCCAATGATGTCTTGATCAAAGGGCTGGAATAATTAGGATGTTGATCCTGTGACTGTGAGCGTTCTCCGGGGTAGCCCCCAGAGGTGGTGTGAACTATTTGGGCATGCTCTATGCTGATCGCAGGTTGAGTTCCCGTGTTTGGGGCTGGTAACTGGTTTGGATGTTTTTGGAAATGTGGAGCTAGGTCGTAAGTGGCTTCACTGTTTTGACATCTGGAGCTCGATTTTGTGGAGCTAAGGCTTCGAGGGTAAGGTATTGTAATGTGGTAGGAAAGGGGGAAGTCGAGTAAAAATAACTCGAATTTCGATTGGGGTAGGTTTGATAATGCTGGATCTGATTTCCATGTCTGGCCCTAATGGTTAGGGTGTATCCTATGGAGCTTGGATCCTCAAAATTCCGGGCTGTCTCTTAGCCTAGGTCTCGGGAAGGTCTTGAGGGTTGTAATGTGGGAAGGCTAAGTGTGGTGTTAGCTTACCAGCTTGGTTGTTTCTCCCCTATTTGATGGTATGGGCATCGATAATTTTGAATTGACCGTACTCCGGTCAAGGGACTTTCACTTGAGTTGACCGTTGACCATGGTCATGGGTATTTGAATTTTTGTGTTTTTTTTTTTTTTTGGGTTAACCTCTTAGCCCCGGTCGTGGGATTTTTTTTTGTGTTGACCATGTCCCGGTCAAAAGGGGTTGACCGTATCTGGTCGAGGGATGTTGATCATGCCAGCTCTTTTGTTTTGGCCTTTTTTTTTCTTGGACTTTTTGCTTTTTTTTTGTCCAACTCTTTTTTTCTCTTTTTTTTTCACGGCTATCTCTCCTTTGATGTTGTGGGTGGACATGGGGGTGGGCCCATCAGTTGGATTAGGCTTGTGGAGCTAAACCTTTGTAAGGTGTAAGCCTAGTTGCAACTCGCGGTGGAGTACTCTATGGTAAGCATGGTGATTTGGATCTCGGTATTGTCATCATAATTCCGAGCAGGCTTAGTGGGAGCATCGTCCCGAGTTGGGTATTTTTGGCATCAAGTCAGACTAACGCCTAAGATAGGGATTGATCAGTTTTATTGGAGGGGTGTTTATTGTGGGAAATGGGCTTGCCTCCCGTCTTGAACCCAAACTAGGAGACTACCTAGATTTGTCTTAGGATTCAATACCGCTCCTGCTAAGGGTAGTTATGTGGCTATCTATGCCAGACATGAAACAGGTAAAGGAAAACATGGGTCTCAGTTCCTGCAGTCATTATAGATGTGCCTATAATAGTCACGTGCATGTGCTCACAGTGTATGATGATGGTGTTCATCATGTTCTCGGAAACACATAAGGGAAGTGTATAGTAGAGATAGAATATTGAAAGCTGATTTTTTTTTTGAATTTTGAAAAGAGGACAGAATGCAAAAGACTCTGACTCTGATTTGGAAATGAGGACGTAGGGTATCCTAGACTCGGACTAAGACTTAGACTCGAATCAAATCCGGACTTACGGACGCTCGGTTGGTTGTTTCTTTTTTTTTGGTAAAGTCTTTGATTGGAGAAAACGACAGGTGCCACGACTCGCCTAAACTCGACTTTGCGCGAATGCAAGAGAGGAGTCAAACTAGACACGGCCCGGGGTGACGGGATGACAAAGACTCTTGGACCGGGATACTCGAACATTGACCTAGACGAGGTAACGACCCTGGCTCGAACTCGACCATGAGATCTGAGCCACGAGGATGAGTCCAAAAATGGGGCGACCGTGTTTGGCCGCGTCACGTGTTCGGACCCACTGTGGCGACCTAAACCTTTAGGAGACTCGAGTGTTCGTAGCGTAGGTACGACTCGAAGAAGGCATTATAAGGACGCCGGTGTATGATGAACGTAAGGTACTCCTTAGGGTGACCGTGTTTGACTGGTCGGTTGGAGGATAGCCCCCGAGCAACGCAAAAGATTCTATAGGACTCAGATGGGGTGGCATCTAAGTGACTCGAAAATGGCACGCGTGAGACAACACGTGTAGGACATGACCCTTAGAGCAACCGTGATTGATCGCTCTGCTAAAGGGTAGCCCCCGAGTGAGACCGAGGACTCTGATAGGACTCAGATGGTGTGACATCTAAGTTACTCAAAAGTGGAGTACGTGAGATAACACGTGTAAGACATGACCCTTAGAGCAACCGTGATTGACCGCTCTGCTGAAGGGTAGCCCCTGAGTGAGATTGCAGGTTTTGCTAAGACTCGAGTGATGGACGAGTGACCCTTAGATGTAAGGATCACGAACCTTTTGTTATAGGCCTATGCCTTGTAAAAGGTTGACCCGGCCTTGATGAAGGCAGACGGGTAAGGGAAGAAACTTGCGATGTAAGATCGGCGGAGTTTCGACGCTAGAGACCCTTGACTTGACTTGAATAAGGATGACCATGTGATTAGGGTAGACCCTGTGATTATGGTAGACCCTTAAGTTAAAGGACTCCCAAATCGGAATGACTCGACTAACGGATTGAAAGATGGACAAAATTCTCCTAGGAAAGGTCGTAGGGACCGTCCTGTCGGAGGGAAAGATTGCGTGTGACTTTCTAGTTAGGACTCGAGTGTTTACGAACCTTCCATTTACGAGTGTATGACTCGTGTTGGTAGGTTGTGCCTTTAGGAAAAGGCGGACTAGGATGGGGAAGAAACCCGTGATGTAGGATCGACGGAGTTTCGACGCTAACGACCTTCGACAAATCATAAAAAGACCCGACACACGGATTACGGTAGGTCCTATAATCGGAAGGTTTTGAAAAATGATTGAATTTTGAAAATTGAGAGGACGGTCCTGAAATTGGTAGTGGGCCAATAGGACCGGGCATTTTGAAATGTTGGAATGGTTGCGAGTAATTTCGCGTTTTGAAAAATTGGGAGACGGTCCCGTTTTTTTGAAATTGGCAGCATGCCGACAAGACCGGTTTTTTGAAAAGTTGAATTTTTGGAATTTTGAAAATTTGAATATCGAAAATAAATTTCCGAAAATTTGAAAATTGAAGATGAGATCCCGAAGATTTGAGAATCGAAAACGACATCTTGGAGATTTGAAAATCGAGAATGGAATCTCGAGGATTTGAAAATCGCGAATGGCATCACGAAGATTTGAAAATTGAAATTGAATTTTGAAAATTCGAAAATCGAATGGTGGATCAGAAATTCGAAATTTGAAATGGGAAGCATGCCGGCTAAAAATAGGCTATTTTGACTCAAATCGTAAGTCTAAATTTTGGCAGCATTCCGAGTTTTTGAATTTGAATATTTTGAAAAGACGAGTCCCGAAACGGACGGTATTTCGGGTTTTTCAAAATTTGGTGTTTTGGAAAGATGGGTCCCGAAACGGACAGTATTTCGGGTTTTTTTGAAATTTGGTATTTTGGAAAGATGCAATTTTGAAATGACGGTTTCTGAAAAATGACACGGAAACCAAGTAGCACGTAGTCAAACAAGCATTATAACGACGCTTATGTATGCATTACGCTAAGTCTCGGTCGGTCAAAATAGGGTCTATACCAACAACGATGGCTTTCTCGTGTGATGGACGGACTCCCTAAGCCGAGTTGGTCTTAGGACATGCCGCGAAACCGAGACGAGTTCCACCATCGATGTCTTTAGCGCACCCATGTAGGAATGCACCGTGGTATAGTGGGACGTCGGTCACAAGTAACCGGCCCGGGCAAATTTGGGTTATGCATGAATCATTAAACTAATGCGCACACACTAATCTACGAACGATTTCTCTTCGAGTCTCACCCTAGGAACCCCGATGACATGTGGTACATCAGGTATCCCCAGCGGAGTCGCCAAATTGTGGACATGACGTAGGTCCACCCCGACGCGGCCACGCGCGGGTTTGGGTAGGCGAATGAATCTCGTGGTAAGATTGTTCTCGGGTTCGAAATTTAAGTCAAAATGGAGTCGCCACCGAATTTTGTGGTTATTCGGAACCATTCGAGCCCACTCTATGTCGTCATGGGCTATACACAAAGTAAGCCCACTTCGATTTCAGAGTTTATGGGGCTCGTCCCTTTGCATTGTTATATCGATACCGTTTACACCGGTTTTCGTCTATAAAATGACTCTCGTGCGCCAATGGTTTCGGACATCCGGAAACCAAGGTTCTGAGTAAGGGGTGAGGGTACGTGTTGGGAAGCCCACTAAGGACACCCAACCCCGCCCGCACAATGGCGGCCTCTACTAAGACATCGTTCGTGTTCGTGTACGCGCGCTAGTAAAATAAGTAAATGATATGCAAACAGCGTTTTCGGACTAAGCATGTGAATTATTGGTTTGCTACGTCATTTAATGCATCTTGATTCACGTCAAAGTGATTTAGCATGTGATGTTCATTTAAATAAATAAATGGCAAACATCGAAAATAGAAAACTCGTAAATAAATTACAAATTACACTGGCGGAATACAACCCGGAATTCACAATACAACGAGCAATAAAATAGAATAATTGAATTAAATAAGAAGAGCGATAAATAAATACACGACTCGACAAAGACCCGTATACAATAAATGCACACTAGATCGTGAATTAGTTAGACGGACGAACCTTAATTAATTACGCATTATATTGCATATTAATCAAAGGACGGAGGTTCGAGACCTAGGTGTGGTGCTAACCCGATCTCGAACCTCGATGCCTTGTCCCGACTTATCACCTCGAGAAATGGAGCCTAAATTAATTATGTGTCGGATACGACTAAAGAGTCGTCGACATAAAATTAATAGTGCGAGACCGTCGATCAAAATCGTTTTAGGTGTCGTGATATGCATGAGTTTTGAAAATTAGAATTACGTGATTGATTATGCACGTGTCGACTAAAAGTCGTAAAAAAATGACGAGGCTCAAATGTTGCATCGAAGCTCTCGAATTTCTGGGCTACAGGACCCACTCGATCGAGTCATGGTCTGACTCGGTCGAGTGTGTCCTTAAAGTAGCTACTGTCCAGATTTTTGGGTGCTACTCGATCGAGTGGCCCATGGCACTCGATCGAGTGCCCCATGTACGAGGCATGGCTCGTTTCTTTTTTATTTGTTTGAATCCGATAATTGACCGAGTTAAATAAAAATATTGCATTATTTAAATTCAACTCGATTCTCGATGTCATAAACGTGTATTATACGATTATGAGACCGTTATCGGAATTTTATGAAATATGCTATTATGTGATTGAAAAGTTTGATTAGTGACGAAATTGCATCCCTCTACGTCACGACATCGAAACTAATCCTTTCGGATTATGTGATGTCGGTTTTCGTGTCAACGGATTCCGTGCTAATCATCGAAATGGGATCAAATACGTTCAACTAGGACCGATCACGATCACATCATGTCCTTGAGTACATTGGGACGGCGCTCCTCGAAAAGGCGCCACCTCCGTCGTTACTCGTAAAGGAATTAGATGGACTTTAGGCGATGGTCATAGTCAAACGTATTCGAAACCGAGATTTTGATATTAGTATGTATATATACACGGTATAATAATGTTAGATGTTAGAATACGGAATTAAAGTGTTAGTATACAAAAATGAAAGTTAGTGTTAGAATACATAAATAAAATGTTAGTATACAAGAATAAATAAAAAGTTAGTATGCACAAAATTAAAGGTTAGTGTTAGCGGTTAGTAATAGTAATAATAATAATAATAATAATAATAATAATAATAATAATACAAATATATATAAAAGAAACGAAAAAGAAGCAGGGAGAAAGAGATGTCGGGATTTGAATTACACCCTCAACCTACATGCTTAATGGCCTCGGAAACGAACTCGTAGTAGCGGCGTGTGCGCGGGAGTGTCGAGATATGTAGGGTGAGTTAGGGTGTGTTTGGTTAGGGAGAGGATGCTCTCGGGTCTTTGGCGAGTTTTGATCTCGAGTTTGATTGTGAGTATGTGTGTGTAGAGAGGATGTGAGTGTATAGGTTGAATACAGTAGAAATGTAGGGTTGAATGTTGTGTAAGTGTAATGAAAAGATGGCTGAAATTATGATGTAAAAAAATTGTATAATGTGATGGGTTGATGGGGTATTTATAGGAGAACCCCACGACCTAGGGTCACTCGATCGAGTGGCCCTAGTGCACTCGATCGAGTGCCCTTGCAAACGGGCCAAACCCGGTTTTTGGCGCTCCACTCGACCGAGTGGGTCTATCCACTCGATCGAGTGGGTCTATCCACTCGATCGAGTGGATCAAGCAAATCGAGCTAAAATAGGAAAGAATTGATTTTGTTGTTTTGATTGATTTTTTGAATTCTGATTTTGTGCGCCAGTTTTCGAGAATGAATTTGGCTGATTTATGAGACGGTTTCGTCTTTGATCGGGTTTTGACCCGGTCGCCAAAAGACGGGATTTATTCTTGGTGTCGGTTTTGGCCCAAATTAGTCTCATTTGACTCGGAATGACCCACTGGGCCTGAATTTGAGGTCGGTTTTGAGAGATTTGCACTCCGCTAAATGCCCACGTCGGATACTATTGATTACGAGTCCGTATTCGAACATATTAAGTCACGTTGACGTCCGATCATCATCAGGTGTTTTGTCGGGAATTGCTATAGACACTAGCAGGCAAAATGCGGGTGTCTACAGGTTTATAAAAAAAAAAAAAATAAATAAAAAAAATTAATAATAATAATAATAATAATAATAATAATAATAATAATAAATTAAGATTTTAAAAAAGCACAAAATGTAATCATATTAAACAATTGTACATTTAAATTAATCGAAAATATATTAACAATATAAATATTTCAAAAGAAAAAATGCAAAATAAAAACAAAAATAAAAAAGTTTCTAAAATTAAGTTAACTAGACTAAAGTTAACAATTAGCTAAAGATGCAAAATTACTAACCTAACCCTAGACTAATCAACTTAGGTTTAACACGTGGCGCGATATGGTTCGCTGTGTATGAAAATTTCATACACCGCGTGTAAGTGTATCATCTTCCTATAATTACTAAACATATTAGTAATTATGTGTGTGCGTATTATTAAAATATATTAATATCTTGGACTAATATATTCATATATTGTACTATACTATTGCAAAATAGGATTAATATGATCCCTTAATTTAGGCTAGTTAATGAAATATACAACTCCCTCTGTTTCTTTCATATCTTCCACATTTTCTTTTTCAACCATTTCTTTGATTTCTTCCACTTTCCTTTTTTCTATCACACTTCTCTCTTACCTAGGTGGCCCACCTACTTTACTCCCTCTCTACTTTTACTTATTTTATTGTTTTTCTTAAGAAATGTGCCACTTTTAAGGTGGAAGAAATCATAAAAACGGAGTGAGTACTTTCATAGTAAATATATAAAAAGTTAACTAAATAAGGTAATTAGAATATGAACACATAAGAAATATTCTCAATTAATATTTTATTTCATTCACTTCCATATTTTTATAGATCTTTTAAATACTTTCTTATAATTTTTATATAATGGAACATATATTTATAATTAATAATTTTTATATTTGTAAAAAAAAACATGAATATAACCTAAAAATAAATTAAAATTTTCGTAAATTTTAAAATAATTCATGAATATTTACGTTTTCTTCCAATTATTAATATATATATATATATATATATATATATATATATATATATATATATATAATATGTTTGGTAAATATATTATTTATCTTTTCGAAAATTTTAATATGTTTAGTAATATATCATTTTCAAAAAGTTTAATTATTAATTATTTATTTTAATATATTTACCTTATAATAATAATAATAATAATAATAATAATAATAATAGTATATTACAATTTTAAAAAAGCAGAAAAATATAATCATATTATATAATTATATATTTTAAATTAATCGAAAATATATTAACAATATATATATATATATATTTCAAGAAAATGAAAAATGCAAAATAAAAACAAAAGTAAAAAAGTTTCTAAAATGAGGTTAACTATACTAAGGTTAACAATTAACTAAAGATGCAAAATTACTAACATAACCCTAGAGTAATCGCCTTAGGTCTGACACGTGGCGCGATATGATTCGCTGTGTATGAAAATTTCATACACCTAAGTTTAGTTAACCTAAGTGTAGTTTAGTAACCTAAGGTCTGACATATGGTTAGTTTAGTAATTTTGCATATTTGGTTAATTGTTAACGTAAGTGTAGTTAACATGATTTTGGAAACTTTTTTATTTTTCTTTTTATTTTGCATTTTTTCATTTTCTTGAATATTTATATAATATTGTTAATATATTTTCGATTAACTTAAAATTATCATTATTTAATATGATTATATTTTTGTTCTTTTTTAAAATTTTGATCTATTATTATTATTATTATTATTATTATTATTATTATTATAAATAGGCGAATTTTATTGAAGAATCAAAATACAGTTTTTTTTAAAAAAACTGAAAATATATATAACGTAAATATATTATTATTATTATTATTATTATTATTATTATTATTATTATTATTATTATTATTATTATTATTATTATTATTATTATTATTATACATAACGTAAATATATTAAAATAAATAGTTAATAGTTAAAATTTTTGGGAAAAAAAAAATATTAAAATTTTCGAAAATAAAAGTACATTAAAATTTTCGAAAATAAAAATAATATAATTACTAAACATATATATTATAATATATTAATATCTTTCACAAATAGGTAAATATATAGAAAGTTAACTAATTAAATTAATTGTAATGAACAAATAAGGAATATTCTCAATTAATATTTTATTTCATTCCCTTCTATATTTGTATAAATCTTTAAATATTTTCATGTAATCAATATTCAATACATACATACATACATACATATATATATATATATATATATATATATATATATATATATATATATATTGATACATTACCCACCAATATTACAGGAAGGATGAAGGATCAAGGGAAGGTGGTGATACAAGAAAGACCACTGAAGGAATGCACAAGATTACTGACAGCTCACAATAGCACGGACCACTCGGGAATGATGACTCACCAGAAATTTGACAGCCAAGCTAGTACAGTCAGTACAAACCAAGGACCACACCAAGCTCAGGATACATGGGAATGCAATGAATCTCACACCTAATGGGCTGTATTACAACGGCTAATTCAGTGCACTAATACTCTATAAATAATGCTACTTGATGTGATGTAGGTCAGGAATGAATTTACAAAACTTTCTTGTCTTAATATTCTCCATTATTATCAATACAAGGTTTGGAACCAGGTTCCCTTTTCTATCTGTTTGGGTACTGCATTCCTCACTGATATGAGCCTATCTTTGTCGTATTGAACAGCTCATTCTATTTTTTGTTGCATTTCCATTAATATTGTATCATTTGGTATCAGAGCTTGTACCCTCTGACCTGTGGTAAATCCCCCAACCAGCAAAAATTAGAGAAAATTTGAGACCCAATCCCAAGAAAAATACAAAAATATTTAATTCTTCCTTCGTCTGCTATACAAAAACTAAAGTCCAAAAACCAAGTTTCACAAAAAAGAAGATTATGGCAGATCCAAAGTTAAAGGCTGACGTTGCAGAGCTAAAGGAGCAGGTAGCTACCCTTATACAGACCCTATCAACCCTCTCTCTACAAGGTGGCAGAAACTTAGGTGGGGCTAACTCTATGGTAAGGTCTCCGTCAATCAAATTTCCTACTTTTAATGGAGAGAATGTTGATGACTGGATGTTTAAATGTACCCAATTTTTTCCGTTACTGAGATAGACTCTCCTACCAAAGTTACCTATGCTGCTATGCACCTAGAGTCTAAGGCCTTATCTTGGCATCAAGCTTACATAAAAAATAGAGTCTTGACCACAACATTAGGATGGGATGAGTATTCTAAAGCCATAAAGGCCAGATTCGGAAACGAGCATGAGGACCCCATGTCTGAATTACTGGTATTAAAACAAGAAGGGTCTGTCCAATCCTATCACGATGCTTTTGATGTCCTACTGAGTAAGCTAAACCTACTACCTGATTATGCACTGAGTTGTTTCTTAAACGGGCTTGGGAAGAATATTGCTGTGATGGTACGGATGCTAAAACCAAAAACAATATCCGAGGCATATGGTCTTGCTAGGTTACAGGAAACAGCTTTATCATTACAATCCAAAGACCATCATAAAAACCCATCTTCCAACTACTCACCAAAAACACCTCTGCTACCAACTCCAAAATCTTCATTCACACCCAAGTCATTCTCTCCACATAAAACACCATTTACAAACCCAAAAAACTTTTCCACCCCAATCACTGGAGGAAAGTCACTGTCCAGATACAAACCCTTCAGTACAGAGATGGAGGACAGAAGGTCAAAAGGGCTGTGCTTTTATTGTGATGAGAAGTACACCCCACAACATGCTTGCAAAAATAGAAGGCAATTATTTGTCCTTGAGGAAGATGAAGACTCGGAGAAAGAAGAAGAAGGCCAAGAGGAGGAGGAAGGAGAGCCTCAGATAGCCCAGATCTCTATTCAAGCTCTGGCGGGCAAGTCTAACTACCAGACTATGAGAATTCCCGGGCAGATTGGGAGGAAAACTCTGAGCATTCTTGTAGACACAGGAAGTTCACATAACTTCCTAGATGCGGGAATGTCCAGGAAATTAGGTCTCAAACTTAAACCCATCCCGAGTTTCAATATTGCCGTGGCTAATGGGGGGAGATTAATGTGCTGTCACGTGATACAAAATCTGAAGTGGAGGATCCGGAGTACAGATTACCTAGCCGACTTCTTTGTAATTCCGTTAGGGAGCTGTGATGCTGTCCTAGGAATACAATGGCTTGAGACCTTGGGACCAATCACATGGGATTTTAAGGAACTCACTATGCAATTCTGTTATGAGGGAAGAAACCATGTCTTGAAGGGGGCTAGACCTCTCGATATTAAGGAGCAGAAACAGGTGGGAAAGGAAGTGGAAAATGGCGCACAATTGGCTATGGTGCACCAGTATGAACCTGCTGCGGAGTTCTTTGCTATCCAGTTAACTCAAAAAGAGCAGCAACCACCTGATCTACAAGAGTTACTGGGAAAATTCACCCAGGTTTTTAAGGAACCAAAGGGGTTACCACCGTCTAGGGGTGAGCACGATCACAAGATTTCCCTTAAATCTGCTGCAGAGCCCATTAATATCAGACCGTACAGAGTCCCAATGCTGCAGAAAGATGTCATTGAGTCGATGACTAAGGAGCTGTTGGAGAATGGAGTAGTAAGGCATAGTACCAGCCCGTATGCCTCGCCTGTGGTGCTTGTAAAGAAGAAAGATGGGAATTGGAGAATGTGTGTCGACTATAGGGCCCTCAACAAACAGACAATCAAAGACAAATTTCCTATTCCCCTCATTGAAGAACTACTAGATGAACTCCAGGGGTCACAGTTTTTCTCTAAGGTGGATCTTAGATCAGGATTCCATCAGATAAGAATGGCTCCAGATGATATTTACAAAACCGCTTTTAGGACTCACAATGGGCATTATGAGTACCTAGTTATGCCTTTTGGCTTAACTAATGCACCCTCAACCTTTCAGAGTCTTATGAACAAGGTCTTCCAACCTTATTTGAGGAAATTTGTGCTAGTATTCTTTGACGACATACTTATATACAGCCCAGGTTGGAAAGAACACTTGGTACACATTGAAAAGGTACTGCAGCTCATGAGAAAAAACCAACTGTATGCTAAAGAGAGCAAATGCTGCTTTGGTTCCAAAGAATTGGAGTACCTAGGGCACATAGTTTCCAGGCAAGGAGTTGCAACGGACCCCTCCAAAGTATCTGCTGTAGCTGAGTGGCCAGTTCCCAAAAATATCAAGCAATTAAGGGGATTCCTGGGTCTAACGGGATACTATAGAAGATTTGTCAAGGGATATGGGATCTTAAGTAAACCCTTAACCTTATTATTAAGGAAAAACGCATTCCTATGGAATAGAGAAGCTCAGGAAGCCTTCGAGAAATTAAAGGAAGCCATGACCACCGCTCCGGTTCTCGCCATGCCCAACTATTCGAAACCATTCGTCATAGAAACGGACGCATGTGGAGAAGGAATGGGGGCTGTATTGATGCAGGAGAACCACCCTATAGCTTACATCAGCAAAGCGTTATCTCCTAAACATCAGGGCCTATCCATCTATGAAAAAGAATTAATGGCGGTCATTCACGCGGTAAGCAAGTGGAGTCAGTATCTGATGGAGGGGAAGTTCACCATCAAAACTGACCATCAGAGTTTAAAATATTTGTTGGACCAGAGAATCAGTAACCCACTACAACAAAAATGGTTGGCTAAACTCCTCGGTTATGGTTTTGAGATCATATACAAGAAAGGGAAGGAGAACGTAGTGGCCGATGCTTTATCGAGGATCACGAGTTCTGAACTCTCTCAAATACATATCAGCACAATAAGCACCAACTTATTTCAGAAGTTACAGGAGTCTTGGAACAAGGACCCTGCCATAGCAGCCATTATATATGATCTGGTGAAGGACCCTACTTCTCATAAGAACTACACATGGAGAGAGGAACAGTTCAAGTGGAAAGGAAGGTTGGTAGTGGGGAATTATGAAGGACTACAACAGCTGGTGATTTCACTAATGCACGATACACTCCAAGGAGGACACTCAGGGGTCGACGCTACCTATCAGAGAATCAAACAAAGGTTTTACTGGAAGAATATGAGACAAAGTGTTCAAGATTACATTCACAAGTGCCCGACATGCCAAAAATGCAAATACGAGACGGTGGCCTACCCAGGTAAACTCCAGCCACTACAAATCCCTACTGCCATATGGACGGAAGTCAGTATGGACTTTATTGATGGCTTACCTAAGTCGATGGGGAATGACTCTATACTCGTGGTAGTGGATAGACTGTCCAAGGCAGCCCATTTCATGCCCCTTAAACACCCCTACTCAGCATCTGTGGTTGCCCAAGCCTACTTCGACTATGTCTACAAGCTACACGGAATGCCTCAAAGCATTGTGTCTGATAGAGACCCGATCTTCCTGAGTTCGTTTTGGCAAGAGCTATTTGCTGTACAAGGGGTAGGACTGAATTTGTCGACTGCTTATCACCCACAGTCTGATGGACAGACTGAGGTCCTCAATAGATGCTTAGAAACCTACTTGCGGTGTTTTTGTCATGAGACTCCTACAGATTGGTGCAAGTGGCTCCCAGCAGCGGAGTTTTGGTACAATACCTCTTACCATACTTCACTAAGAGCTACTCCTTTTGAAGTGGTGTATGGACAAGCTCCCCCGCTACACATTCCTTACCTCACCGGGGAAAGCAAGGTAGACGCTGTGGATAGATGCTTAGAAGAGAGGGAGGAGGCATTACAAACTATCAGGATGAATCTAGCAAGGGCTCAAAACAGGATGAGACAGCAAGCAAACAAAAAGAGAAGTGACAGAGTGTTCGATCCGGGAGAATATGTTTACCTAAAGCTACAACCATACAGACAGACCTCTATTGCTGAAAGGGGTAATCAGAAACTAGCAAAGAAATATTACGGACCCTATAAAATCTTGGAGAAAATAGGACCGGTAGCCTACAAGCTTGATCTCCCTACTACTGCACGCATACATCCCACGTTCCACGTGTCCTTACTCAAGAAGTGCTATGAAGACAACCCCAAAATAGTCCAGCATCTTGAAGAACAGTTATCCCTTAAAAAACCAGAAGCCATGCTTGCCAGGAAGCGGATTAAAAGAGGAAGGATAAACGCTACTAAGGTGCTTGTGAAATGGAGCAACTCCAACTTAGAAGACGCAACATGGGAATACTTGTTCGACCTCAAGAAAGAACATCCAGACTTTGATCCTTGTGGTCAAGAATCTTTCGAAGGGGAAGGTAATGATACATTACTCACCAATATTACAGGAAGGATGAAGGATCAAGGGAAGGTGGTGATACAAGAAAGACCACTGAAGGAATGCACAAGATTACTGACAGCTCACAATAGCACGGACCACTCGGGAATGATGACTCACCAGAAATTTGACAGCCAAGCTAGTACAGTCAGTACAAACCAAGGACCACACCAAGCTCAGGATACATGGGAATGCAATGAATCTCACACCTAATGGGCTGTATTACAACGGCTAATTCAGTGCACTAATACTCTATAAATAATGCTACTTGATGTGATGTAGGTCAGGAATGAATTTACAAAACTTTCTTGTCTTAATATTCTCCATTATTATCAATACAAGGTTTGGAACCAGGTTCCCTTTTCTATCTGTTTGGGTACTGCATTCCTCACTGATATGAGCCTATCTTTGTCGTATTGAACAGCTCATTCTATTTTTTGTTGCATTTCCATTAATATTGTATCATATATATATATATACATATATATATATATAAAGGAAGATGTTTTCGAGCGATATAATTGGTCCGTTGCATAAAAACTCGATTTAGGAAAGTATCATTAATAATAAAAAAAATCAAATAGAGAATTTTTTAATTATTATAGCAATATATTTAATCTATTATATTAACGTGATGTTATATAATTTTCATCTAAAAATCTATAAATTTCATTTAACAAAAAGTTATCGTAAATAAAATTATAGAAATGAATTAACCAGATTCGTAAAAATGTAAAAAAAAAAAAAATGTACTGCATAGGAGGAGAAAGAAAAAAAAATAGGAAAAGAAAGGGGAGGATAAATGAGAGGAACAAAATCACAAAATTGAAAATATCGTACTACGTCGAGTAAAACGCGTACTGCGAAAAACAACCCCATTAAATTTAACGTACAACTCTTGTAGACACTTATTTGAAATCATTCATAGGATTCTACTAGTTTGTCTTGCCTAAATAATGAGAAAAGTTGATAAAATTACGATTTGGTCGTAATCTTTGTATATATAGTACTCTATGCATGTGATTCTGTGTATATTTTTCTCAATCATTTCCTTTATTAGATGGTCACTACGTATGATTAATTAGGATCATTATCAATTATATTATAATGCAATATATATATATATATATATATATATATATATATACCGGCCTATACATGATTCTATGACTCAATTCAAATAAGTAAGTGATCATTAATTGATTATAGCCATCTAATAAAAAGAAGAAGATCGATCCAGAAATATGCATAGAATAGGATTATTGACATATTTTGATTTGGTAAATATATAGCATTGACATATATACAAAGATTACGATGGAATCTTAATATTGTCCGTAAGTACTATAAAAGCCGGCTTAATGGTTTTACAAATCACTCAGAGAACCCAAAATCACGTTAATTAGGTTGAAATATTAAAGTTATACACATAATATAATTTCAACAAGAAGACATGAATAAGATTTCTCTAGTCTTTCTCTTTGTTTTTTCTTTACTTCTACTTCAAGGTTTGTACATCGTGCCATATATCTTTTTCTCAGAGATCGATTTTCATGTCTAACTTGGTTGTTTGTCGTATGACATTCACATTTGTATAAACAACTCTAATAGACCCGACTTTGAATTCATTCATAGGATATGATGATTGGTTTTTTGTTTTATCGAATAATGTAACTTAGTCACATCCCAATAAAGGGAGGTGAAACTCGGATATGGGACTTATTATCCACACTATCTAGTCTTATCATGAGGCTAAAATATTTTCGTCTTTTCGATTCATAGGATAATATTGTTGTTTTTCTTTTTTTAACATCTATCGCATAATCTTTTCTTTGTTGATGATGGTGCAGGGAGCAAAGTAGCTGTTTCTGATTGCGTTAGTACTAGCCCGTCGGCTAATCTTCCACAATGTAACGATGCAACATGTGCCAATTATTGTTCACAATTTCGCTCCGGATCGTTGAATCCTGCATGTTTAGATACACATAAATGTTGTTGTCGCACTACTTAAAGGCGGACAAGACAACAATATGCGACTTAGAGAGACATCATATTCGTTTAATAGTAATGACTTTGAATTAATGCTATGATATACTTTAATAAAAGGATATTGTTGTCTTTGAAATAACTATATTTATGTTTCAAGAGTTTATTTGGTTTTTTTGACTTTTCCGTCTTAATCCAAAACAGAGTATTGTTTTTCTTATTTCGATTCTATTTTTTTTGTTTGCGGTTTCATGATTTTCATATCGACTCCATTCTATAATGGAGTAGAGCTTTGTATATGGTTGAACATTATATATACTCCACAATGCTTTCAACCGTATAGAAAGCCTACAGAAATCAGACATATTCTAGTACATTTCTACAATAGATCAAATAAATCAAAACTTCAGATCATTTCAAATTTCGAAGGCAAGAATAAAAAATAATTCGATTTTTTTAATTAACATAATTAAAGCAAGATTAATAAGAATAATCCCGAAAGAAATGAAATTTTAAGTTCTATTATTACATACTTACACAATAACCATGTGAGTGTTACCCTTCTTTGTTAGCTAAATCCCAAAAAACACTAATTTTATTATACTAAAAGTCGGATTGTCTTCACAATTTACTTAATTAAATTATTAGGATGTCATACGAACTTATATTCACTATATTGTAGATATTACTAATATTACACAAGATCAACCTAAGTGATCTTGTGATGACCTCACACTAGCAACTCATTTGTCTAGATATTATACTCACCTCACTAACACAATCATCTTGATTATTCTTACGTACTATACTCACCAATGGGCTGTGCACTCGGACCGGACCTAGTTGGACCCGGAACCGGAATCATCAAATTTCTTGACCCTAGACCTGGACTTGTTACCAATATATTGACCGTGGTTCGGCCCGGGAAAATACCGGGACCGGTTGTCCCAGAATTTTCAATTTTTTTTGGAATTCCGTACCGGTTGGCCCGGTCTGGACCAGTCGGACCGGAAATCCGGAATTTTTAAGAAATAAGCATAATTCCGGACTTGTTACCAATAATTGCCTCTTACAATAAAATTATTATCACAAAATTGTGTCAAAGGAAACTTACTATAAACAAGTGATCATAAATTAATGCGGTGGAGGTTCTTACTTCTTAAATACATGCTTGCTTAACAAAAAAAATTACATCATTTTTCATATATCTGATCACATTAACTTTCCATATCTTTACAAAAAGAAGGTTATTTTATGGCAAATGAAATGATAGATGGCCATATTGGCCTACACATGCAGAGACAAACTGGTCAACTTTTACTTCCGTTAATGTAAATGAAACGCATAAACTTCCGTTAATTGTAGGCTTCTAGCATTCCAGTTTACAGATGAAATACAAGCAAACAATAAAGAAGGTGATAAAATTAAAAGTAACCCACTCCGTATAATTGAGGCGGCCCATGTTAGTTTAACCCTTGACCCGAGCTCGGCTCAAACGTATCTTGATTCTTACTAAAACGATCCTAGAGAGGACACGGCGAGTCAGGCCGAACTCCATTTTGTATGGTCTAAACCCTGCCCAAATAGGTGAGTTGGAAAATATTGGTTCGAGCTCGACACATTAAATTATGGGAGGGTGTTGAGGCTGCTATATATATATATATATATATGGGCTTCAAAAATCGAGCAATTAAGTTAAGGTTTCGGTTGTTTGATCATCTCTAGTTAATCTGAACTCGGTTGAGGTATGAGTATTAATTGTGATCAAGTAATCACATTGAGAATTATTTGTTTTAGGAATGATGCCCTAATTATAATGCATGCATTTACTCCATTACGGAGTAGCTAGTCCCCACCCTATGTATAGGGTTTTGTCTTTTTTTGAAGGAAAAGGGTTTTGCTTTTTAGGATTAAGTTGACCTAATTAATTGCCTTAAATATATAATTAATGCCCTAATTATATGTTTCTTTCGTTAATTATATTTTGTCCTGTTTCAATAAAATATCCTTCACAGATAATGATGAAATGAGACAAAAGATTACGAACGGAGGAGAGTATATAAACTACACACCACGCGCCCTCCATTTATCAGAAATTTTAGTACTTTTACGAAGAAATTATAATGCAACAAGCCAACAATTATCTACTACGTACTACATTCGTTTCATCTATTTGTATACGTTTATTTTTTTTACATTATTCGCAGGTGAGAAAAATCTTCATTATATAAGATAAATCGTGATTTGATTCAAAATGTCTAATTGGCTTCATTATGAATATAAAGTTTTTATACTCCCTTTGTCGATCTCGTTCATCATTTCTTTATCTTTAATTAAAATAATCCTCACAATAATAAACATAAAAGACAAAGAAACGAACGCGATGGAGGGAGTAACTTTAAAAAATGTAATTAAAGAAATAGACAAAAGAAAACGAGTATCGATATGACTGCACAGAGTAAACGTATATACAAATAGATGCAACAGAGAATAATTCATTCATTTGTATGCATATATAGGCTTATCTTGCACCAGGCCGCCCATCAAATCAATTTACGATATGATGTCCTGTTTTTATAAACCAAAATGTGGTCCCAACAATAATTTCGAATACTTGGTCGTAAAGTTATAAACATTATAAAATGAATATAAAATATGCTAATTAAGGTGCTATAAATCATAAATACAACACAAAATCGTGTAAGAGACGGTCTCTCAATAACTTATTGAGAGACGATTCTTCAGTACCACTCTATATGCTATTCGTACCCTTAAATGACAGCTTTGTTTTGTACCTATTTTTATAACAAGCGTTCCCTCTTTATATTTATATACTCTTTTATGTTAATCGTACCTAGTTTTGTTAGGTTTGGTACCACTGTTACTTATATTTGTATTTAGTCTCTCAGTAAAATGAATGAAAGACTGTCTTTCATTAGACCTACTCAATTTTTATTCCTATTACCCTCATTTTCAATGTTTGCACCCATCTCAATTTTAACCTGTAAAAACTGGCCAAAACTCAAAAGCTACCTTTCCTTTTCTTTCTTTATTTCCTTCTTTCTGCCTTCAAATACTCCTCCTACTTTTGTTAGATTCGTCCATTCTCGTCCTCTTCAATTCCATTTCCTTCTTCTTCATCTCCCTTTCTTTCATACTCTTCTTCTCCTTTCATTCTTTGTTAGATTCCTCCATTTTTGTCCTCTTCAATTCCATTTGCTTTTTATATATTTATATATATATAACTAAAAGTAACAATTTTAAAAGAAAAAAAAATATTATTACAAAATTTTAAAGTATAATAATTATAAATATCAAATAAACATGTATTTTGAATTATTAGAATTTAAAATTATTAAACATATAAGGTAAAAAACTAAAAAAACGAGCCCAAACGAGCTTCCGAGCCGAGCCTTACTGAGCTCGGGTTCGGCTCGGACTTGAACAAGCTCGGCTCGAGCTCGAGCTCGTTTTGACCGAGCTTAAGCCGAGCTTTGACCGAGCCGATTCCGAGGGCTCTACGAGCCGGCTCTGATCGTTGACACCCCTAATGTTATCTATGAACAGTGGGTCTCTCTTGCGACGGGCCTATCCGTCGTAATAATATAATGGGTCAAATACATACCACATGTGTGAATAAGACAATAAATTTGCTATGTCCCACCCACACTTTATTTTTGTCTTTAATGTAGTACTTGACCCGTTAGAAATTTAGGACGGATACTTCCGTAACGAACAAGAATTTGCAATCTACGAATAACTAACCCAGCTCACAACAAAAAACTGAAAGTCGAAATCCCAAAAAGAACACTAATTTGCGATCTACGGAGTAAGTTTTATTATTACATACTTACACAATAATCATATACTCTATGTGGTACCCCTTGTTACTTTCTAAATCCCAAAAAGAACACTAGTTTTATTACGAGTACTAAAAGTTGAAATATCTTCACACTTTACTTAATTGAATTATTAGGATGTCATATGAACTTATATTCACTAGTATGTTGTACTCCTTTCCTTCCAACGAATTGTATATATTTGATTTTTTGACACTATTTATATGTAAAATGAATTTTCGATATAACTTCTAATATATAAGATAAAATATATTCATGTGGGATTTTGTTTAAATCGTCTAATCGAATACATTTAAGATATAGACAAAAAAAAACGAGTATCGACATACGTACACAAAGCAAACGTAACGTATACGTAACGTATACAAATGGTTGGAACGGAAGGAGTAGTATTTTAAAAATCTTCATTTTTAGTAGATCTATGTATGATGATTTGGACCATAAAATTTTAAGAAGAAAAAGAAAAAAAGATCTATGGTGGTCCAGGGTTTTTGGAGAAAGTAACGTTGTTCTGTCTTGGTGGATGGGTTGAGCTTGAGGTTATTGGTACGTCGTTGGAATCATTTAAACCTTTCTAATTACGGATTACCCTTTGACAAGGAGAATTTATACTCCCTCCGGACACTATTTTTCGCCCCACTAGCTTAATAAATGTGAGGAGTATTTTAATGAAGTGGGACAAAAAATAGTGTCCGGAGGGAGTAGTATTTTCACAATTTAATACACATCATTCTATCTTAAAATATACTCAAAATTAACTACGGAATATTAATATGATAATCTTTTCTCAGTTAGTTTAAATAATATAGAGTATATTTTTTTAAAAAAAAAATTATCTCAAATTTCAATATTCAATATTCAAAGATTCATTTCTAAAGTAAAAACATGCGCCAGTACTGAACACTAAGCACACATTATAAAAATCGATAATTTAATACTCTGTATCAGCTCAGAATCATATGTGTCTACATATATTTGCACAAAAAAATACTCTCTCGATTTTTTTTCCCAATTCATTAAAATATTTCTCATATATAATATGAAAGTGCACAAAATTCAATAAGACGATCTCACGTTAATTTTACCATGAGACTTTTCATATACGAGGTTGATATTAAATTACTTCAGAAATTGCCCTCTTACAATAAAATTATTATCGCAAGATTGTGTCAAAGGAAACTTACGGATAAACAAGAGGTCATAAATTAAAGTCATTAAATACAGAGTAAGTCTAGAATAACAGGTCAAATAATACCATTGGATTAGAAAAGACAAGTTTAGTGGGTAGCAAATCACTTTGTCTTATTTACCCAAGTAAGTATTATTTGACCCGTCACACGTTTACGACGGATAGTTCCGTCATAAACTTGCCTTGAATACATGCATGCTTAACAAAAAAAAAAATTACTCCGAACATCATTTTCCATATCTAATCACATTAACTTTCTATATCTTTACAAAAAGAATGTTTTTTTATGGCAAATGAAGTGATGGCCATATTAGCCAAACACATGCAGAGACAAACTTATAATTGTAGGTTTGTAGCATTACGGTTTACAAAAAGAAATCACGGCGAGAGAAGCAAACAAACAAGCAAAGTCATAAAGTTAAAGTTACCCACGCACTCTGTATAATTGAGGTGACCTGCTGAAATTTTTCAAACGCTAGGCATGCAGCAAGCATAACCAGGCAATATAATAAATCCGAGCTAAGGGAAAGAATACCATAGATAGGTGCTGGAATTATCTTCAGGAGAAGCAAGAAGGGGCTAGCAATAGTACGTACGTACGTACGTACGGTGTTAATAGTGAATTCCTTCTCTGCTGCGCTGCTGTGAATTTTGCTGGTAATTCTCATCTTCCACTAACATCCAATAATGTTTTGTTTGATACTCAATTAATTCATTAAGGTGCAAAGTTAATTATGACGGTTTCTTTGACTAATGGGAATATATATATATATATATTCTGAAAGTTGAATCCCTTGTTTTATGATTAACTCGATGTGAGTTAAGCATAAGACAAGGGATTGAACTTTGTTTCTTTTTTCCATCAAGAACTTGATCTCTTATTTTTTCCAGTTAAGGACTTCGTTTCATTTTTCATCCATTTTTCGTTAAGCATTTTTTGGATTTCATTCTCACAAATACTCCGTATTAGCATGTATCCACAACAATTGCTTGATAATTTTTTTTAATAAATTCAATAAATGGTTTAAATATGTACTGTAGCATAAATGGTTTAATTTCTCATTCTGATAAATATGTAGCATAAATTCTTCCCTATTTTTTTTTCATGTTATGTAGCGTATTACAAATTCTTGCATATAAAGTTCTTAAAGATTCTCGGGTCAATCAGGACAGGTTTGAGTCAAGTCAAGTCGGGCTAGTGGTTGGGTTGGTTATCTTCACATCAAGAAGATTCGGGTTAATTTCGGGTCGGATCAGTCAGGTCTTCAGTTCAGATGTCGCGTTGTGTCAAGTTTCGGTTGAGTTGATTTTGCCAAACCTACAGGGGTGTTATTCTTTAATTTTTTTATATCTCCTATAACAAACATTTACGTGTAACTAGTAACTACAATCATCACACCATTTCATCATAAATTAGTCGACCTTGATTTATAAAAATTTCAATCTAATTTTATTTCTCTGATTCACTTGTACTTATTTTATAAATATTACTCCACGCACGTTGATGAAATATTAGGTCAAATTGTCCAAATTATCGGGGTAGAATGGTAGGTAGTCAAGGTAGATTAGTTCCTTTATTTATTTTGCTAGTACATATTTCATACCATGTGCAATTTACTTATTTTTTTATACTTATACCTGTATTTATTTAAGTGGAATTATTTCTATATTTTGTAAATAAATAAATTGATACGCAATAGAATTTACGTTACATATTTTTTTTAGAATGATAAATTTATAATATTTTAAATTAAATCATTTATTGAATTTATAAAATAAAATTATCAAGCAATTGCGGGCCACGTTATATTTGTGGGAATCTCATCAGAGGGTATTCAGATGATGATAATATTAACCATAAAATAATTAAAGTAAATAATTGAGTAGAAAAATAGTATAAGAGGATATTCAGATGATGAGTGTCAAAAAAATACAATGAAAGAGAAAAAATAAGAGGATGAAGTGGTCCTCCCAGTGTACATGCTATTAACAATACAAATATAAAAACGTGCCCAAGGCATTGAAAAACGTAAAAAATGCAAATACAAAAACGCGCACAACGCATTGAAAAACGTAAAAAATGCAAATACAAAAACGCGCACAACGCATTGAAAAACGTAAAAAATGCAGTTTTGCATTGTTATTAGGAAAATGAGTTAGCGCCACCAGGTGGCGCTTAATTTTTGCGCCACCCGGGTTATTATAGTACTCCCTCCGTTCCATTTGATTCTTTACGTTTGCTTTTTCACACTTGTCAATGCACGTTTTCTTTTGTCTATATCGTTAGTTACACATTTCTAAATATTATAAAATTTTGATATTTATAACGTACTCGATTGGACAATTTAAACAAGATCCCACATGACTATATTTTATCTTATATATTAGAAGTTACATTAACGATTTCACTCACTTATGAATAGTGCCCAAAAATCAAATGTAAAGAACCTATTGGAACGGAGGAAGTAATTCACTTTATTATTTTTAGAATTTTGAGTTTAAAATTAATTAGTTGTAAAAGGGTAGTTTCTGAAATTCAAATTCCTAATAAAACTAACTATATTCTCCTTGAAAATAGTCTAATTTGTAGGGGCTAATTAACTTAATTTAAATTTCATAAACTATGCATTTGAAATAAAAAAAAAATCAAAAAATTAAGAAATACTACTACAAAAGATTTTTTTTTCAGGAAAAAACATGAAAAATTAAAACAAAGAAATTTAATTTCTCTTTTTATTTTCTAGTTGATTTTCATATATAAACATAAAATATGTGCAGAGCTATTAATTTGATACTACAACAAAGGACCGTAAATTAAAAGTCGACTTATAACGACACAAATTGATAACATGATATGAGCCCGATACACGTAATTAACGACTTGAGTTGAGACTTAATAACTCATTATGTAAGTCGATCGACAGAACAAAACACAAAATTTAATTGAGTCGGGTTTGGGTCGAAACTCAAAATACGAATCCGACACAAATAACCTATTTATCAAATTAGTCTAAATTATCGTAATTTCTCAATACATAAATATACATACTTACACATTTCATAAACTACCATGAAATGCAAATCCGACACAAAATTAACGGGTTCAGATTGAGGCTTATTGACTCATTTATGTAAGTAGATCGAAACCTCAACACGGAGAGAACACAAAATATAATTGGTCGAGTTTTGGTTGCATGTTTGTGGCGCATTTACATGTGACATAAACCTGAACCTGACACGACTTGATCTATTTATCAGCACGATATATATGTACGTACTATCATCCATGTAGTCATATTACATGTAATGAGTATGTGACACAAATTTAATTGAATAGACATAAAATTACATATTTACCTTCAAGTCTTTATCACAACAAAATAATCTCAATTTCAATATTTTTATTTTTTTATTGTGGTGACGCCCAAATTCGGTGTCACCCGGGTGGCGCCCTATAACCATCCTTGTTATTACGTATGATGATATTATCTATGAATAACTAAACTACCCCCAGCTCACAACAAAAACTGTAAGTTGATAAAAGTAGCATTTTCAACTTTCAGGTCATGTCTAACTTTTCTCACGTAGGACTTTGTGCGATTCTTCTTTTTATCCGTTTGGGCTCCTTGTTTGTCCTTTTTAATTACACGTAGGATTTATATTTTGGAACTTCATAGATCACATGGATGTTCCCAAAAAAACAGAATCTATGAAATATACTTTGTTGCATGGTTACTTTTGTTGCACTCTTGATTTTGAATTGGTGACCTCCTTTCCTTAATTAACCTAATTCATCTACTTAACTTCATTTCTCATGAGATGGATGTAGAGCCGGCAAAAATTGACACGACACGAAATAAATGGGTTTGGGTTGAGGGTTGATGACCCATTTATATAAGTGGGTCAACACGCACACAACACTAGATTTAATTGGGTCGGGTTTGGGTTGAGGTCTCAAAACACGAAACTGACACGAATAACCTGTTTATTAAATTAGTGTAAATATTTTTAATCATTTTTAACATAAATATGTTAATACTTTCCAAATATGGACATGACACGAAATAAATGGGTTTATTGGGTTGAGCGTTTATGTCCCATTTATGTAAGTGAGTCAACACGAACCCGACACAAAACTTAAATGGGTCGTGTTTGGATTGAGGGGTTCGTGACCCATTTATCAATGACACGAACACGACACGACCCGATCTGTTTGCCAGGTCTAAATGGATGGAACACTCACTGTACGTCTTTTTAGGAATGATGCCATAATGCCCCTGCATTATTTTCTAGTTTCCTTCCCCTTAAAATCAGGGTGGGTTGTGGGCGTCTGTTTCAATCATTTCTCATGTGAGAAACTGTTCCTAGACGTCCCTTTACTTAGATTGCAGTTACCACTGTACTAGCCCCCGGCCAACGAACCAAGGTATATATGCAACTTAGCTTTGCTTGTTTGCTAAGTAGTACTAGTAGCTTGCTTGCTTGCTTACTTTGTTGCATGCATGGTTAGTAGTACGTTGAGTAATACTCTCTCCGTTTTTTTATTTATTGTTTCCTGCTCTCATTTCATTAAAATACCTCACTTATATATTAACTAGATGGAAAGTCCGTGCGATGCACGGGCCGATTTTTAGTGACAATGGTAATGACACCAAATTAGACGATCGCATAAATTTGTGAAACTGTTGGTTGACAGACTTTTATTTATATAATAGAATTTCATCGTCTTATTAGAATTTCTAGATGTGGTATAATTTTACTTCAATTTATAGATTTAAGAGTTGTTATAAGATTCAAAAAAAATTTCTAAGTCAGTTTATCATAATTTTTCGATGTGTGATAATTCTACATAAATTTATGATTTTAAGAACTCTTTTTAGGATTCAAAAGATTTTTGATTGATACCTAAAGACGATGATTACTTTTATTTATATAATAAAATTTCATCACCTTAATGCAATTTTTCGATGTGGGATAATTTTAATTCATCTTATAGCCTTAAGAGCTATTATAAGAATCAAAAGATTTTTTATTAATATCTAAAAACGTGATGTAGAATTTCACACCATCTATAATCTTAAAAACTTTTGTAAAACTCAAAAAATGTTTGATTTATATCTATGAAATTCATGACTTTGTAAAAAAAATCGATGTCAGAAATTTTACTCAAGTTTATAGTTTTAAGAGTTTTTTTAAGACTCAAAAGTGTGAAATATATTTACTTAATTAAGTTTTTGGTCTTAAGATTTTTTTTTAAGATCCAAAAGATTTTGTTTTTCATGTCATTAAGAACAAACGATTATTTAAAACGAATGATTTTTGTTATTTATGATATCTCATCATAATTTTTCGATGTGGGATGATTCCATTTAAATTTATAGTTTTAAGAACTCTTTTAGAACTTTTTTTCGGACTCAGAAGATTTCTGTTTGATATCTAAAGACGATGATTACTTTTATTTATATAATAAAATTTCATCACTTTTTTGTAATATTTCGATGTGGGATAATTTTTACTTCAATTTATACCCCTAAGAGGAGTATTATAGGATTCAAAAAATTTATGATTAATATCTAAAAACGAATAATTTCTCTTATTGATGATGTAGAATGTTATCGCCTTATCATAATTTAATTTTTTGATGTGCAATAATTTTATTTAAGTTTATAGTCTTAAGAAGTTCTTTTAGGACTCAAAAAATTTCTCTTTGATATCTAAAGACGAATGATTGCTTTTACTCCGTATTTATATAGTAGAATTCTATCACCTTATTATAATTTCTCGATGTGGTATAAATTTACTTAAATTTATAGCTGCTATTATAAGACAATTTTTTTTGTTAATATCTAAAAATGAATGATGTCTCTCCTTATTTGTGATATCGAATTTATTACCTCATCATAATTTTTCGATATGTGATAATTCTATTTAGGTTTATAGTTTTAAAAAAAATTAGAATAACTCAAATTCTTGGTTAATATCTAAACATAAATGTTTCTCTTTTCCATTAGCTTACGGTCCTAATTTAGGAGCATTTTTAAGACTCAAATTTTTTTAGTTGATATCCAAGGACAAATGATTATTATTTATAATACATAGAATTTTATCAGTTCATCATAATTTTTCGATATACGACAACATTAGGATAATTATAATAATAAAAAAGTTTGTTCTTATATCTATGACCTAAGAATGGGCTATTACTCTTATTTATATAATAAAATTCGATCACCTTATTATAATTTTTTGACGTGAGATAATCTTACCTAAGTTTATATAGTCTCAATTACTTTAATTTTGTAAGTCTAATTTTTTTATATCTAAGAATTAATGATTAATCTTATTTATAATATCAAATTTCATCCCCTCATAACTTTTTTGATATAGAATGAATAATTTTGATTTAAGTTTAGATATATATAGTCCTAAGAACTCTTGTACTTCGTCATTACTTAAGTTTACAATATAATTTACAATATAGAATTCATAATTTGGAGACATGATTACTTTTATTTGTATAATAGAATTTCATCGTCTTATTGTAAAATTGATTACACTTGTTTCTTATTTATAATATTTTTTTTATTGATATTTAAGAACGAATGATTAGTCTTATTTATAATATAGAATTTCATTATCATGATTTTTTTGATGTGGGATTACTCTTATAATATAGAATAATCATATCACCTTATTTTAATTGTTTCGATGTGGGACAATATTAAGTTCTCAAAATTTTTTTTTCGATATTCAAAAACAATGATTACTCTTATATTTATATTATAAAATTCCATAACCCATAATAATTTTTTTATGTGGGATAATTACTCTTATATTTATATTATAGAATTCCATAACCCATAATTTTTCGATGTGGGATAATTATAATCTTGAGAGTTCTTTATGACTCAAAAGATTTTTGGTAGATATATCTAAGTACGGATGATTACTATTATTTATTATTTATAATATATAATTTCATCACCTTATTATAATTTGTCGATGTGGGATAACTTTATATCTTTATATGTAATAAATTCATCACTTTTTCAAGCAAATAATATGAAACAAATAATATGAAATTTATACTCTAATGAAAGCATATTTTACCATGAATCTAATTAATTAATTTTTGTAATTTTATTTACGATAACTTTTTGTTAAATGAAATTTAAAGATTTTTAGATGAAAATTTATAAAACATCACATTAATATAATAGATTAAATATATTGATTGTAATAATTAAAAGATTCTCTATTTAATTTTTTTTATTATTAATGATACTTTCCTAAATTGAGTTTTGATGTAACGGACCAATCATATCGCTCGAAAACTTCCTCCTTTATATATATATATATATTGATTAAATGAGATAAAAAAATTAAAACCGGAGTAAGTAGTATAGTAATGATTAATGATGTTGAGTTGAAGGGCACCATACACATTAATTGTATGACTTGTGTTGAGAATGGCTCCTAAACCCAAGTAATCACATGTGTTCCACATGGAAAGATGAGAGAAAGATGATCCACCTTATAAAGCAAGGGGTTACTCCCTCTATAGCCAATTGGTTTTAGAGTGGAACCCTCTTGTCTTGTGAGTGGACTCTTCCCGTCTCGGGCATGGCCCAGGCCCGTTATGTAAGGTGTGGCCCAGGCCCGTTATGTAAGGTGTGGCCCAGGCCCGTTATGTAATTTCACAACTTGTTTGCATGTTATAATAACTAGTTTTTTTGCCCGTGAAAATCACGGATATAGTTCAGTAAAATTGTGTTAACTAAATTATGTCATATAAATAACAAATAAACAACATAATAAAGTTGCACTACGTGAAATATTTGTCACAATTAAATTTTAAAAACAAATTGTGACAATTCTTTTGCATATTTTTTTGATAAATGGTTCATTACGAAATAAATATTCTATTAGGGTGCAAATATGATATTGTGTAAAATTAATTTGGAGAATGGATAAATATTTCTTTCAATCCATTAACTATTGAGAGTCGTCGAATGGGGTTATTAGATTTTAGAGGGTATATGATCGGTTAATTTTATCGGGAAGTGGAAAGGTTAACTTTAAAGGTTAACTATTGTGTTCAAAGCCGCCACGTGGCATTGTTTAGAAATCACCTGAAATAAAAAACTTGTTTTGGATTGCTTTTTTATTATATATATAGATAAGACTAGGTTGTTATTTACGACTACTCTGTACGTCATATTTATATATCAAATTATAGTAAAATTTAAGTTTGAAATTGCTTAAATTGTCAGGTGAATGTACATAATGAAGAGATTTTTACTATTCCTTGTGGCGATTAGCGTTGGTGTTGCTGCCGTTGCCGCTTTCGACCCCTCCATCTTAAGTGTGAACCTTAGCAATCCTGGGCGGCCAATGCCTAAGGATCTGTTCGGGGTTTACTTCGAGGTGAGAAAGTCATTATCTGATAAAACTATTTTTTTTGTTGCTAGAATCTGTATGTATGAATATGGGAATTTTGTGGGGATGGGATATTGGTTTTGCATGAACAAAATCATCCCTCTTGTTTGTTTGGTTGGAAAAATTAGAAATTCCATGACTATGCCTTGTTTAATTTAATTTTTCGAAAAATTTATTTCATTTTTTGTTTTGCAAAATGTCGTGATTGGAATATCCTTATTGAGAAAACTAATAAAAAGTATACTAAAGAAATAAATGGCCTTGAAGATTATTAAATGTAATTGAGGTTTCATATTACCAATAACCAATTTTTTTAATGAAATTTTTTTTACTTATTTTTTTGTATTGAACTTAGTGAATTTCGTATAAGTTATAACAATATCGTATAAAGCTGTATATATATATAAATTGAGATTATTAAATGATATTGTACTACTTTGCTACCGTACTTTACAAAACAAAAATCTCTACGTAGTAATTTGATTCTTAATCATTTAAAAAAGAAAAATTAAATAATACTCCTTTATAATTGTAAATTAGTTGTTATTTTTATCTTTCCTCTAATAAAATCAAATTTTTAAATAAATTATTAGCGAAGGGCAATTTAGGAATTTTATTTTCTTTGTAAATAATTAATTGTGTTAAATCTTTTTAAATTTCCTCCAACAAACTATTAACAACCTAAAAAAAAGAAAAGCAAGCAAGTTGAATGCATAGGTGCTAGTCCATTTGCAGCCAACACTAAGTAACACAATTAGAAAAAAAAAGTGATCTATATTATAGCTCGATTTTATTGGACCTGGTATAATTCCAATTTGAAATAGCTAGACTCGATAATTAAGTGGTAGGGCATGAAAATATGTAATTAATGTGAGATCATACAATAGTACAATGCGGATCTCCCGTCCCATTTTGTATCCAACTCTGTGTACCACACCATACATTGAATGACAAATCAACAAGTTTATAATATTTGTTACTTATTTTATTTGTTGAGTAAACGAGGTGTCATCTCGTGTATGGTGTGACACACGGAGTGGGATACAAAAACGGGACGGGGATCCGCTCTGTAGTAAAAGATGACGAAATCGACATGATTGATTTCAAGATTTAATTCATTATTTGCAAAACCATTGAATAGTGGTTAGTTACCTTGCTCCACGAGAATGGAGATGATGTTATTGAAGTATGTTGTGAGTAGACTTGTAAAACGGATAGGATCGGGCGAGTCGGGTCTTGAATAGGGTCAGAATACGGGTCGGATTGAATATGGGTAAGCTCAACTACGAGTTGGGTAATACAGGTCACACATCGGGTTAGAGTCGAAAATAGTTTCGAACGCCTATTTTTTTACCGCTATTTAAGTGATTTTTTATACTCCGTATTAACTTTTAAATTATTTTTACAGTATTATTAATACTCTTTAATTATAATGCTTATATTTGGAAAAATATTACAATCGAAAGATTAAATTCTCTTAATAATTATCTTATTATTAAATGAGAAAAAAAGTCTTATTAAATTGAAAATTTATTTGTATTGTAACTTGAAATTATAAAAAAGAATTAATTTTTTTATTATAAGACCAAATACAATTTATAAATATAAATATTTTATTATGTTAATAAATTTTCATTGACCCAAAAGGAGGTCTAATGGGTCGGGTTTCAGCATTAAATTAACTTGTCATTTTGGGTTCGAGTCAAATAGGTCTCGGGTTGAAAAAACGAGTCTAATAACATGATATAAATCGTTATATGGAAAAATATTGCAATTGATATTATATTTTGCTTAATTGTGCTTTTACAATATGTGCTAGTCACTATTTATAAGCTATCCCAAAATCTTGTAAATATGGAAAAGATTAAAGTCTAACCGCTAGTTTTTATATATGGAAATAACTAATCAAGAATCCCTTGATTGAAGACCAAGACCAACGGCTCTTTGGGTATGGAGCTTGATACCCCCCTCAAGTTGGTGCGTGGGGGTTCGAGACGCCCAACTTGGACAACAATTCATCAAACGGAGCACGACCTAGAGCTTTAGTAAAGATATCTGCGAGTTGGTGCTTTGTATGGACATAGCTCGAGGAGATGGTGCCTTTTTGTATTTCGTCACGAACAAAATGACAATCAACTTCGATATGCTTGGTGCGTTCGTGGAAGACCGGATTTTGTGCAATATATAAAGCAGATTGACTGTCACATTTGAGGGAAATAGGGCGAGTATGTGTAATTCCAAGAAAACCGAGGAGACCTTGAAGCCATTTGAGCTCACAGGTTGTATGCGCCATAGCTCTATATTCAGCTTCGGCGGACGAACGAGAGACCGTCGTTTGTTTCTTTGTTTTCCATGAAATAGGTGAGAAGCCCAAAAACACGAGATAGGCTGTAAGAGAGCGTCGAGTTGTAGGACATGCGGCCCAATCTGCGTCGCAATAGGCTTCGAGTTGAAGAGTAGTATTGGCCCGAAGTAAAATACCTTGCCCGGGTGATTTCTTCAAGAACCGAACTGTTTTTAGTGCTGCTTCCCAATGTTCTGTGGTGGGTGCATGCATGAATTGAGCAAGAATATGGACCGAGTATATTAGTTCAGGTCGAGTAATGGTAAGGTAAACAAGGCGACCCACAAGTCGTCGATATGGGTGAGGGTCCTTCATAAGGGCGGCAGTGGAGAGGCCTAAGTGATGATTTGGTTCCATAGGAACATGCGTGGGTTTGGAGCCAAGTAATCCGGTCTCGGTTAATATATCAAGTGCGTACTTGCGTTGTGAGATAAAGATGCCAGTGTCATTGCGAGCTATTTCAAGACCAAGAAAGTATTTGAGAGCTCCCAAATCTTTCATATGAAAGCATTTGCTTAAGTAAGACTTGAACCGATCAATAAGAGCTGTGTCGTTTCCACATATGACAAGATCGTCAACGTAGACAAGAACGTGAACTTCGGTAGTAGATTTAAGCATGGAGAATAGGGAATGATCATACGGGCATTGGGTAAAACCGTAAGAAATGAGAGCGGAAGCGAGTTTAGCATACCAACACCTAGGAGCTTGTCGGAGGCCATATAAGGATTTTCGCAAACGGCAAACTTTCCCATTGGCTGAGGAGGAGAACCCCGGAGGTGGTTTCATGTATACCTCTTCCGTAAGATCACCGTGTAAAAAGGCGTTGTGGACGTTCATTTGATGGAGAGTCCATTTCTTGATCGTGGCAATGGCTAAGAGTGTACGAACGGTGACAAGTTTGATGGTTGGTGCGAATGTCTCATTATAATCAACACCTTCGACTTGTCTATTACCCATTACGACCAAACGGGCTTTATAGCGTTCGATGGTCCCGTCCGCGTTGTACTTAATTTTGTAGACCCACTTCGATCCAATTGCTTTCTTGTTTGGAGGAAGGGGTTCGAGAGTCCATGTGTTGTTTTTTTCAAGGGCATCAAGTTCGAGTTTCATTGCTTGTTGCCATTCGGGTACCTGCATCGCTTCAATGAAATTACTAGGCTCGTAATCCTTGGTCACGGCCGACAAGAAAGCTTTATAGTTAGTAGAAAATTTAGCATAAGCAACGTAGTTAGAAATCGGAAATTTGGTACCTGAAGATGATGAGGAGGCAACGAGTGAGTGTGATGAGGGACGAACAGTTTTGACAAAATCTTTGTGACGAGAATTGGGAAATTTTTGGCGTTGCCCACGACCCATATCTGATGTATCCGAGGAGAGGGATGGGTCGGGCGCGTCAGTCGTTTTGGATGAATTCGTGTTCAGGTCATTGACGGGTTCGTAGGTGTGAGGGTCAGAGGGTGTTGTGTCGTGAAGACTGGAGTTGTGAGTAATCTCACCGGGCTTGTTTTTAATCAAAATGATATCATCAATAGAAGTAAGAGCATTGGTGTCGAGAGATTGAGAAATAGCATTTGTGTCATGAATATTAGTGGCCTGATATGGAAACTCATTTTCAACAAAAACAACGTCGCGAGACTCAAAATAATCTCCGGTATCGAGGTCATAAACTCTCCATCCTTTCTTGCCAAAAGGATAACCAATAAAAATGCATTTTCGACTTCGTGAAGCGAATTTATCTCGGGCTCGATTCAAATTTTTCGCGTAGCATAGACACCCGAAAATACGAATATTTTCCATAGAAGGATTTTTATTAAAAAGAGTTTCATAAGGGGTTTTACCATTAAGAATATTACTTGGGGTACGATTTATTAAATGGACCGCGGCAAGAACACATTCGCCCCAAAAAAATACGGGTAGGCTAGCTTGAAATAATAAGGCACGAGCAACGTTTAAAATATGACGGTGCTTGCGTTCGACCCTACCGTTTTGTTGTGGCGTATCGACATTGGAAGTTTGGAATAATATGCCATTGGTAGTACAAAAAATTTTGAAGACATGTAAATTCGGTACCATTATCACTACGTAAAATTTTAATTTTCCGTTGAAATTGTCGGTCAATCATAGCAAAAAAATTTAGTAAAGTTTGCTTGGTATCGCTTTTATGACGTAAAAGATAAACCCATGTAGACCGAGAAAAATCATCGACGATAGTTAAAAAATATTGAGAGCCACATGACCCATTTTCGGAGTATTTACCCCATAAATCGCAATGAACAAGATCAAAAGGTGCATCGGTTTTATTGGAGCTTAAAGAAAACGGTGCACGAGTTTGTTTTGCCCGAAGACAAATATCACATGTTGTGCTTAAAAAAGAGGAATTATTACGAGTTGTTTGATTAATAAATGGTAAAAAACGAGAAATATTAGTGGAGGGGTGTCCCAACCTCCGATGCCAAAGCTCGACCGTATCATGAGAACTCACCATATGAGCCTTGACATTGTCAGTATGAACACCCTTTAAATAGTATAGCCCCTCACGTTGCTCACCCGCACCAATCAGCATCTTCGAGGAACGGTCCTGGATGAGACACAGTTTTTGAGAAAATTGAATAGTTAGAGATTCGTCAAGAAGTAAACTTGAGACGGAAAGAAGATGACATTGTAAATTTTCTGCATACAATACATCTTTTAAAATAAGTCGAGATGATAGGAATATATCACCGCATTTAGTAACTTTTGTGAGATCGCCATTTGGAAGTCCAACGAACATTGGGGTCATGTTACGAATATTAGAAAAATGAGATAGGCATCCCGACATATGGTGGGATGCCCCGGTATCAATGATCCAAGAAGAAAGAGGTACATTACCATTGAGACGTTCACTGGAAGTGGCTTGATGCGAGTGCCACAACCGAGTCAAATCAGCCATTTCAGCGGGTGTGAGACTATTGATATCCAGGTTGTCGGAAGCAGAGGGTCCGGAGGAAGTTTGTCCGCTAACCATGTGAACTCGTGGGTTGGATCCGGAAGTGGGTCGTTTGTCGCGATTATTGCCCCTCCCACGGTCATTTGGTATCACAACGGGATTATTTATATCACTTGTATCTACGTAAATCAGGTCGTGTGGTCTATCACCCCACCATTCCGGGAAATCACCGGTCACACGAAAGCAAGTTTTATATAAATGGCCAGAGCGATTACACGCAATACAACGTGGTCGAGTATTATTCGTCTGACCAGAACGATTATTTTGGTCAGACCGAGAATTGGGTTTATAGTCAGTATGAGTTCCCCCCTGAGATCGATTCCCATGTGTGGTCCGGGTAGCAAATGCCATAGGTCCAGGTTTAGGGTCGAGTTGAATATGAGAAAAATTACGGACCCCTTCGACCTGTAAAAGACGATTGTAAACAAGATCTAACTTAGGAAGGGGATTAATACCAATTATTTGTGAGCGAGCATTGTCGAAGCGATCGTCGAGACCCATCAAGAAGTCTCGAACATGTTTCTTTTCTCTCCGAGCATCCATTATAGTTACCCAATCACATGAACAAGAGGCGCACGAGCAAGATGGCAGAGGATCGTATTCCATTATTTCGTCCCAAATTGCGGTGAGACGGCCGTAGTATGACATGAGAGACTCGGTGGGTCCTTGACGGCAGCCAAATAATTCGACCTGCAATTGGTATATTCGGGCATCATTTACTTGACAAAATCGGTCTTTGATATTGGTCCATACCTTCTTAGCTTCGGGTCGGTATGATATTGATTTTCGTAAACTTGTCTCAATGGAATTATAGATCCAAGAGGTGACCAAAGCATTGGTGGACCTCCATGTTTCAAAATTAGATGCGGACTCAGCCGGTTTAACTATTGTGCCATCGATGTATCCGAGTTTGCCTTTCGCAAGGAGGGCAAGAGTAAAGGATCGAGACCATTCGTCGTAATTATTGCCATTGAAAGCAACTTGAGTTATGTTGCTTCCTGGATTTTCGTTATGAACGATCGTATACGAGGGATTGGAATCTTGTTTTGTTTCACTGGAATTTGTCATAGTGATTGATCAAAAGAGAAAACAGAGATTTTTTTTTTTTTTTTTAGGAAATTATGAACCTTGCTCTGATACCATGATATAAATCGTTATATGGAAAAATATTGCAATTGATATTATATTTTGCTTAATTGTGCTTTTACAATATGTGCTAGTCACTATTTATAAGCTATCCCAAGATCTTGTAAATATGGAAAAGATTAAAGTCTAACCGCTAGTTTTTATATATGGAAATAACTAATCAAGAATCCCTTGATTGAAGACCAAGACCAACGGCTCTTTGGGTATGGAGCTTGATATAACACACCATATAAATAGTCAAACTTTTTTTTGTTAATATTACATGTTTACAATAAGAGAGATTAAATTTGAAACAAAAAAAAGATTTGACATTATTAAATTTGGTTAGAATGATATAATCGTTTATATCATACTTTATGAAATACAATAGTTTTTTATTAGCTTTACGATCCTAACTAAATTCAATAAATATAAAATTACACTTTTACCGTCGAGAGTTTTGGGACAAAACTAAAAACAAATTATTCTAATATTTTTTTTTTTTTTTTTTTTTTTTTTTGGTATTTCGGGTGTTGGCATAAGAATCAAGTCACAACCCAAAATACCTTGTTTTGATTCCTCATTCTAATCATTTACGTGTAATAGAGTACGGTACTTTTTTTGCAAACCAAAAAACCCCAAGAATTTGAATGGTTTTTTAAAAACAATTTCGCTTATATTTTGTTGTTTAGTCTGAGACAAAAATATCACAAACTACCCTAATCTGTATCTTATATTATGTATTTATGTGTTAATTAATTAAATTAGCCTTGATCTTAAATTAATCCAGGGATGAAATCGGTTTTAGAATTGACGAGAATTATTTTAATTAGAAAAATTGGAGTTTGGTTTAGGAGAAAAACAATGAAAAAAAGGAAAAAAAAGTAATATTGAAAAATTTACGAAATTTTAGGAATGATGGAATAAAATTCAATAATTCAATCGAACCCACCTAGCTCCTCTCTTTTAAATTTGGGAGTTAGGCTAATTGGCCTGATTTCTGCTCTGTGAAACCAGGATCACATCATTTTGATTTTTGACAGTGTAACAATCCAGTTTATGAAGGGTTAATTTCAAATTGAGATGAGATTATAGAGAGTAGTAAGGTTTCCATCTTTTGTATGATTACTGTGGCAATTTGTGTTGTATGTCTTTGTGATCCTATTTCCATTTTCAATTAATTCATTTAGCTTTCTAATTACTACTCCCTACTCCTCACAATGAATATAAAAGGACAACAAATGAACGAGACGGAGGGAGTACTGAATTTGTGAGTAATGCTTAATTGACTTCGACAATAGCGGTATAACACTCATGAATATGTTTGCAGGAGTTTAACCACGGAGCATCGGGAGGATTATGGGCTGAACTAGTCAGCAATCGAGGTTTGTTTTTGTTAATTTTTACGATATCGATGATAGATTAGGGGTAAAGCAAAGCTCACTATGTCCATTAATATAACGAGCAGCCAGGTGGAAGCCTTTGATTAATTGGCACATATGAACTGTGCTTGTGGTATCAATTAGGGCTGCGCACCGGTCCAGGACTGGACCAGAAACTTCAAAAAAAAACCGGACCGGTTGGACCGGAATTTGCAATTTTTTTTAAAAAATTCCGGTCTTTTGGATCGGTTTGGACCGGTTAACACTGGATAGACCTGAATTTTTATTAAACACATATAATTCCGGTTTTTTTGGTCCAAATCGGACAAAACTGAAAAAAACTGGGTTTGGACCGGACCGGACCGGAAACCGGAATCTCCCAAATTGATGGTCCGGACCGGATTTTGCACACTCTTAGTACTGCCAATGAAGCCATGGATTTGTTTCATGTAGAAAAGCATTGTTAATATAGAATTGATGTAGAGACCAAGCTAAGGACTGTTTTTGGCAAGAGATAATATATGAAACAAAACGAAGTGGCGGGTTTGATAACTAGATAGGCATAGCTACACGCCTGCACCGATTACATTGTAGGTATTTTATTTTGGAACAAGGGACGACTATGTTTTGTTTTCGAGTATCAATTGCAAATGGCATTTTGGATCAAGAATTGCTTGCTTAGCTTGGTACTTGGTAGTCGTCAGATTGGGGGTAGAATTGATAGGTTGGCAGCATACTTGAGGATGGTGCAGTAGTAGCGTGGCCCAAAAACAGCTGGTTTTGTTTTGTTTTGGCTCATTGAGTCGTAAAATTATCATTAGTGTCACTGAACTATATACACGTGCTTCATTTGCAGGGTTCGAGGCGCGTAATGCGACGGATGCTCCGCCCGATATGGCTCCTTGGGCGGTCATTGGAGATGAGTCCGATGTACTCATTTCCACCGACCTTTCATCGCCCTTTGAGCATAATAGGGTGGCGATGAAGATGGAGGTTATTAGAGACACTCCTGCCGATGTCGGGGTCTACAACCCTGGATTTTGGGGGATGGTATGATTTTGTATGATTTTTTGTTGTAGATATTAGGAGGGATTAAGTTATAAGGGTTGTTACTGTTAAAGATAACACTTTAGATCATCTAGTCTCCATTAGTACCCAATTAACTCCAACTCTTTGCATAGCCTAAGCCTTATGATTTCCAGCCGAATGCATTATATCTTCGTCTTTGTAATGCTATATATACATGTATGTAACTCAACAACTGTAAGCTTATCAATATACATCTTCTTGAGTTCCAGTTGATATGTATTCATTCTCACGCGTTTGCTCTTGGAACAAAAAAAAAAGGTGGCCTGGGATTATATATAGATTGTTTGTAGTATGCAGCATGTATATGAATATCATCGTAATCGTGTATAGTATGAAGGGATACTTTTTTTCCCTTATTTTTTTTCTTGTGTGATTTATACACTATCCCATTTCATTAAAATGTTTTGCTTTGCAATTTCAATATTACATTATTTTATGGAACTCATCATGTGTTAGCACATACTAGTATTTTTTAGTGCAAAAATCACGGTCTACTTGATTAAAGTGGTTATTACATGAAAATGTTCGTTACTTACGTAAAGGAATTCGGATAATTGATCCTTTAATTAATCACAAAATCAATATTGTTGGATTCTGATTCTACTTTCTATACAAATGTGATTCCAGCATTAAGAAATTCTTGGCTGTGTTTCTCCCTTAAGTTTCTAATGTGTGGTTGGCAAGTATTTTTTGATAGCTTACTTGTTCTATTCTCAAGTTCACATATCAATATAGACTGATTGTTTAAAATTCATAACTATGCAGAATATTGAGAAGGGGCAAAAGTACAGGGTGACATGGTATCAACGCTCTTCTGGTTTATTCAATATTTCGCTGTCGTTTACCGGTTTCAATGGCAGCCAAGTCCTGGCTTCAACAACCCTGTACGTTTGATTTTCTTTTAAAATACCTTCCATTATTTTATTAATAAACCATTCATTCTAATGTGTTTGTTATATTGTAGGTCTTCTCCTTCTCGTTTTTTAAATTGGACGAGGATGGACGTTGTGCTGATAGCCAGAGAATCAAATCCGGATTCCAGACTCCAGTTCACCACCAACCGTAAGGGGCTGACTTGGTTCGACCAAGTGTCAGCCATGCCACTCGACACTTACCGGGTATGTAAACGTACATTTAAAATAGTAATATGTAGGCTGAATAGAATTTAGTGTTTTGTTGAATACTAACCGTCGACACCCAATTTCGCTGTAGGGTCATGGATTTCGCAAGGATGTGTTCGAAATGATCGCTGAGTTAAAGCCAGGGTTCTTGCGCTTACCAGGTATACATATGAAAAAGATTTCTCCTACCATGAACTGTTTGATTATTTCCTCACTGTCTGCATAGACTTGTGCAACTTGAATATAATAGCTGTAGAAGAGTGGACAAATAACATCGAGCTTTCCCTTGATATCCTATTTTGGGAGACCAGTAGAGTAATGCAATGCAATCCTTGGAGGTATAAGCAAGCTGCCCTGTCATACTTGTTCGAAACTTTGCAAGTAATAACAGATGGAATCAGGGAGAAACAGGAGTCCCCTGAGTATTCACTATTCAGAGAATGATCGAGCCTGTTACGATTTTGCAAAGTAACTTTAACTAACTTATACTCCGTAACAAACAAAGTTTCAAACTGATTGTGTTAGTTGATATAGTGGCTCACCTCATCAATAATATTTCAGAACCCACTCTTCTTGTATTGGATATCATAGTCAAGCCCCCATCGATTATAATATTATATATATATATTGCTGGAGTCGTGTTGAAATTATTGTGTCAATGTTTCCTTTATATGTAAACTTCAGATTTCCTCCATCAGATCATGATTACTGGAAGTTCATATGAGTCTTAAAATTAGTCTTGTCCTACCCTTGAATTTACCCTCCATACCTCTAGCTGCTGCATTCAAAGCCTTTGATCTCGGTTGGTGTATTTTATCAGGGATTTTGGGAGCACTTTGCAGGAAAGTGCTTTGATAAATTTAGAGAGAAACTAAAGATTGAAAAATGAGAATTTTGTCATTGAATTCCCGAATGGTTATTAATTGGTTACATCACGTTGCAGAAAAGATATGGAGAATGAATTGGTTGGTATATATTATTATGAGGAGAACAATATTTATACATCTAGAAAAGTAGTACTGCATGAAGTTGGGACGATCTTAACCGGGAGAGTACCCGCACAAATCCTCCAAGTAAAATGGACTAACTTGGGTGGAATATTAAGGAACCAAATCCGTCGGCAGCAGAAACCACCCGACTCGACTCCGAAATTGGCCGAGCTGTTACCGAATCCGTTCATACCCAGGCGATAAGATGACCTCACCGAGAAAGCCCCATCCCGACACGGCCATCAAAAACGCAAGTTGTCGGGGAGGTCGGGGATCAACGGAAGCTGCAGGACCGCCTGCACATCATCCACCTACATAACCTCCTTAAGTTTAGGAACATTCCAGCACCCCCTCTCCGCATCAATAAAATCAGCCACAGTCAGTGAAGCCTCAACCTCAAGATTCGCAGTCGGGACCCTGCAAGAGGACGCACTAGGGAGCCAAGCCCCATCCCAACAATTTATGCTCCTACCATTTCCAACCCGCCATTTCAACCCATCAAGGAGAAGAGCTTTTGCTCCCAAATACTCCCCTCAAGATTTTTCGTTGAGTGGCTGAGGAACCCCACCAAAAGCGGGCAAGAACCGAGTGAATTTCCTTAATGACACCATCCGGGAGGGTACGGAAAGATGCTCATCATGTAGGTTGGTGTGGCTTGTGCCACGACTTTGATTAACGCCTCCTTCCCGAGCTTAGATAGCAATTTGTCTTTCCACCCTCGAATCTTCTTCCAAATTCTCTCCTTGAGGCAACTAAAGATAGCTTTCTTTGACCGGCCGATCATAGTGGGAAGTGGGAACAAAGTCCTAGATAGATACTTCTCGTGTTTATCAACTTCGTGTAGAGCAAGAATGTTCTTAATATCTGTCCTTACCTTTCTATGTTCTTAACAAAAATGTCAAACTTCTACGACTCTATCTGTTTATCTCAAAAGTTGGTTTCGTTTCAGGTTACCTGCTAAGAAATGCCTTCCAATGGAAGAATACCGTAGGACCCTGGGAGGAGAGGCCTGGCCACTATATTGGTCCTTGGAATTTTTGGACGGACGATGGCTTAGGTTTCTTCGAGTTTCTTTTGGTAGGGTTTGTCTTTCTGTCTTTCTTATTTATTTTTTTCCGTAACTTCATTTTATAACTAATTAATGTTGCAATGATTACTTTGAAGCTTGCTGAGGACCTTAGCGCTGAGCCAATTTGGGTGGTAAACTGTGGTAGGTTGATTATATTTACTTTTTTTTTTTTCAAATACTTTTGTATATAAACGTTCTGCAAACTGTGGTAGGTTGATTACATCTAATTTTTCTTGTATACAGGCATCAGCCTCGAGGAACATGTTAATACTTCGGATTTACAGCCATATGTACAGGTTCATTAATTTTGAATGTTGACTTTGAAAGTTCCAATTTAAACCTCTTTGTCATAATATTTGAGGTGTATGAGTGCATGACATTCATGTTCATCTTCTAAAACTGGTCATTGGTTTCAGGACATGTTTGACGGGATTGAGTTTGCCAGAGGAGAACGTACATCGGCCTGGGGTTCCATTCGAGCCAGAATGGGTCACCCACAACCTTTCCAGTTGAAATACTTAGCAATTGGAAATGGAAACAGTGGTTCTCCGTTTTACAAAGGTACGTATTTACAATACATGTAATAACTAGTACTCCCTCCGATTCTTACGAGCCACAACATTTGATTATAATAATTTTTACACCTAGACCTGCGAATGGGCCGGACAGTCGGGTTTCGGGGTTCGTTCATTTCGGGTTCGAGTAAAATATGGGTCGGGTATATTATGGGTTTGGAAAATATGGGTCGAGTTTATACATATTTCGGGTCAATTACGGGTTAACGCATTTTGAAAATGGTAATTGTCTTTTTTTGTTTTTTTATCATAAATAGTACTACAATTTTATTCCTAATTTTCTTAATCATCTAATTTAATAAATATCACAAAAAAACTTATATGAGACTGTCTCACACAAACGTGATTGTATGAGACCTCTCACATGAGGCTAACTACTTTTTAAAAAAAAAAAATTTTAGTTTTATTTTCTTGTTGGTTATTAGTGTGTTGTAGTTGTAGTTGAAGTACCAGTATTTTTACTTAAATGACAAACTTTGACTCGATTTACTGATTTATTGAATGTTATTTCTTAAACTTTTTAAAAATAAATAAATAATTCTTAGTCCGTACTATTTTTGAAAAACTTTAGTCTATAATATTTATATTTCTTAATTTACTTCTTTCGGGTCGGGTCACGGGTTGGGAGGGTTCTAAGCCCAAATCTTCGGTCATTATAGGGCCGAGTCAATTTCGGGTGGATTTTTTTTTTTGGTGTTTTTTCGGGTGGGTTTAGGTTGGGTCCGTTTTTGTCAGGTCTAAGCAGGTACTCAAAGTAGACCGAATCTGAAGGAACAGTGTTCATGAGAGACAGATGTTGTATGTTCATGAGATATGTTGTACTAAGAGATTAAGTTAATTCTCATGAATGTCAAATAAACTATACTGCTGAAATAATAACACTAATATACTCATGTAGGCACTCAACCCCGTAACAGAATTTGCATAGCACCTGCCACGTCATCTTTGGTTGTTGAGTAAATAAGGGAGTTTGTTATAAGTTAGTTAGAATTTAGCTATAAAAAGAAAGATACAGCAGTTTATCATTCATTCAGAAAATTCTCACACTTTTCAAATCCTCTGTAATTCTTACATTAGTTTTGGTAAAGGAATCTCTGTAATCTTTTACTAAAATCTAATACAAACCTTGATCATTCATCCGAATTCTTCTCTAATCTAAGAATTCCAGTGTTGATCTTTCCATTGTAACCACTTTCCGGAATTATTCCCTGAGGTTCGTTACAAACTCAACTGGTGAAATTAATCTAGAAAAATCTAGAGTTAAGTCTTAAACATAATCTACAGTATGAAACTGAGATGATGAAAGATGACAATACAGAAGTGTCCTGAATTATTAGGCCTCATAACATGTACGAGTAAAAGTAAAGAGAAGAGATCTCTATAGAATGAATTGAAGGGTACAGAGAGATATTTAAAATGAATTGTGTTTATAAACTGTATGATATAGAAAACCTGCTTTAGTTATAGCTATTTTCTGTATGCTCAAACTTACGTTTTGCCAAACATACAGAAAATTACTTAGTGCTCTACAAAGCTCTCAAACGGACGTATCCTGATATCCAGGCGATATCGAATTGTGACGAACCTACCAGAGGAGCATATAATCCAGCGGACCTTAGAGAGTATAGGGTAAATTTCTCCCTATTTACCTTCGATTGAAAACGTAATAATATACATATTAATCATTGTCTTGTGCCTATGATCAGAGATACCTTAATGCATCTGACATGTTCGTTGAGAGAGATATATACACGAGCAGCCCCCGTGATGAGGCTAAGGTACAGCGCGCGCTTTTTTTTAAGCGTGCAATCTATTTACCATTCTTGTTTCAAATTTTATATGTTGTCGCTATATTTACTATCTCGCAGATATTTGTTATTGAGCATGTTGATGGAGATCATGCAAATCTAATTGCCGCGTTAGCAGAAGCAGCTTTTCTTATGGGGGTAGAGACAAACAGGCATGCTTAATTGCTTATACAATCTCAATGTAGTAGTTTCTTACTGTGAGCAGTTTCTCTGTTATAGGAATCAACTAGAGGTTGTAGGTCAATTGATGGAATAAAAGCCAGCAGCTTTTGTTTTCAAATTTAGTCCTTTGTTTTTTCTTTCTTTCCTCTCAAATTTCCAATAGAATGCTATTCTGCACATTATACCTTATATTTTTCTTCTGTTTGCAGTGATTTCGTGGCGCTGGCCTGCTCCATTCCCCTCCTTGTTAACGTCAATGATCAAGCGTACGTATCTCCCTCCCTCTCTCCATTATTTCTTTGTAGTAGAATCCTGTTTTCCTACGCTTTCTTGCTTTGCATACTATTGAGTACTGGTACTAAACACCTTACCAAGCCACATGGTCGTATAGATAAGGATGATGCACAGATCCAACATAATTAATTCATTTGTACGATAGTTTTGGTGTTCAAGTCTGTACCTTTGATTGAGGTGGCGGACTTTGTTTGCGCATCTTTTTAGTCTTTCAGCAAGTAGCATTTTTTTTGGTTGAAATGTAAGTTATATTCCATCTCCAAAACATTACATACTAGGCCAAAGCCAAACAGCCAATGTTCAATCAATCTCAATTCTCAAAGCATTGCTTAACTACAAGCATTACAAAGTATTTAATAAATCATCATTCAAGTGCAAAATCGTAGCAGGAGTCGCATTTTAATGTCCTTTTGCATCTCATTACAAATCCTTGTGAGTTGTAGGAGTAAAGAGATAACCTTCATGCTGTTGCTGGCATTGATTCCTTGCCTTCCAAATGCTGTAAACTAGAGCATTAATTATCATACCTGCAGTTTTCTTCCTCAATCTCGGCAATATCCGAGCTTCTAACCACCAGTTATAATAGGCATGCTCATGTATCTGCACATTGCCCCCACTCATTCATAATCTGTAAACACCTCCTACTGTAGTCACATTCAAACAATAAGGCCTGGCATACACCACACCCTGCTGCAACATTCCAGTTCCATTTAAGCATTATGTCATTAAGGCTTTCTGTAAGTAGCATTTTTCTAGGGTGTTCTACTCATTTATTGGACTCCGTAGGAGTTAGCGACTTTCTCCCATTATCCTATTTAAAAACTGTTTATGAGGAATAAATTCCAGTAGAAATCTGATGCGTGCGATATTTGTTGTGTGATGATAGTCTTAGATGCTATAATGGTAACAATCCTCGTCCTTTTCATCATAATCTAAGTATCCTTGAATGTGATTTGCTTTCGTCATCTACTTCTCTACCCTCTCTCATTCTTCATCCATTTCTCCTCCACTTCCCCTTCTCCTTCTCTCCTAGTGCTCATCGTTTTCTTATTGATAATTTCCTAGATCAATTGCCGTCCTTCTCCAATTCCTTGTCTCCATCCCTTTCCTTTCCCCTCCTTTCACTCCTTGTCCTCCACCTTATTATTGACGAATTAAATAGTAAATGTTTGGAAATAAATAATGTTTGGAAAAATAAATAATTAGATCGACGAAATAGTAGTGTTCTAAAAATAATAAATGTTCGACGAAAATGAATTACTCTGTACATTGTTTGCTCCAAAAACAAAAAATAGTACTGTACTCCGTAAACGTTTTGACGAAGGTTAATTTAAATGAGCTTCAAGTTGAAAGTAGAAATTCGAGCTTAAATAAAGATGAACTTAGAAATTAAATCGTCGATACAAAAATTTGATAAGAATTAAATGAATAAATAGGTCGAAACATAAATAAAATACATTCTAAGTATAAAAATGACTTTTCGAGACAAATAGAATTTTAGGCGTTCTAAGCGACGACAAAGATGAATTCATTTTATAAAATATTAAAGAATTACAAGTAAAATCGTAAACAGAATTAAAATACAGACAAAAATTTAATTTATAAAATCGCAATAGTAAAGAAACAGAAGACAATGTGATGATGCATTATTTGTGACGTGAAGAAGAGCATCAACAAAAGTTTGATTTGTAAAAGGATTTCCTTTCATTTTTCAAAAAATCATGAAGAAGAGCATCAACAAAAGTTGTTGCCCACAGCATAGAGTCTCGTTGGTTGCGTGGGATGATGTTTGTTGTAGTAAGAAAGAGGGCGGTTTGGGGTTGAGAAATTTAGGTGTCTGGAATAACGCTGCTGTGACCAAACTTGTTGCATGGATCTATGAACAAAAGGAGCGCCTTTGGGTATTTCTACATAAAAGGGAGGGACTGGGAATCGTATCAACCTAGTGCGTCGGTACCATGGGGCTGGAAAAAATTGTGTGATTTAAAAAGAGAAGGTGAAGGCGCATTTCAGCGTGTTGGTCAGTGGCAGGGAGGGGGGAGTGTGAACTCCCTCTCAGCTGGGTATGACCTGTTTCGTGTGCATAGATCTACGGTGCAATGGCATCATCAGGTATGGTCCAAATGGGTATTACCCAAGCACCAAATAATAATGTGGCTTGTCTTCAGAGAAGCTCTTAACACCCGTGTTCGACTGCACAGGCATGAGGTCAGTCCGACTGATCTTTGTTGCTTGTGTGAAAATGCGTCTGAAACGTTGGATCGTTTGTTTTTGGGATGTGAGTTCAGTATTCAACTACTGATGACTTTACTTGAGGCGTGGTTGCAGCTGAAGTTGGATATGAATATATATCGATTAAGTGAAATTAGAGGCACTAGATTGCAGCGGAATGTTTGTCGGGCTGTTGTTGCAGCTGCCATGTACCACACTTGGTGGCAGCGGAATAATGGCAGATTGGCTGGTACTATTTAGGCCGAGTATTGTGGTCGACATCATTAAGAAGGATATAGAGTCGAGGCTAAAATGGTTGATTAGAGGGTCGCCCCCTGAAATAGATGGTCGGTGGTTACAACAACTAACTATGTAATTAGATTCTTGATTGTATACTAATTCTTATGGAGTAAATGATACAGTATATACTAACATGAACATAAAACATTTCACCTTTCCTTCCATAGTTCCATGCTTAGATCTTCTTTTATTTGTGAAAATTCTCTTGATATTTCCCTTCCTTTATCTTACATTCTTGCGAGATCTTATTTAGTTGTGAAAATCGCGATTTCCTTATATTAGAGGGTCGACAACTTCTTCATTATTTAGTTTAAATGAGGAAATCTAATCTAATGACGGGTATAACTGGGCTGATGAAGACTGTTGTTTTGAGTGCTCTGTTTGTTGGCACTTTTCTTATGTTTGTATCCGCAAATGAGGAAATTTTGAAAGAAATAACAGCTACTGAGATTGAAATTGAAATATGATCCATTGAAGGAGAAGTAGAAAGATTTAAAGATAGGACATGATTAAATGCAACAGTAAGGATATGATTCATGTAATAGCAGCAGCAATAACAGTAACTTCACACAAAACATTCTGTTTCATTCGTTGCTCTCTTTTTACACCGTAATGTGTTCAATCATCAAATAATATCACATACAACATTCTTCTACTTAATCTTGTTTACAATTGATGCCTGTGATTTATAGGTGGGGTTCGGGAGCAATTATGCTTAATTCATCAGCCGTTTATGGCACACCAAGTTACTGGATGCGTCGATTCTTTTTCAACCATTCGAACGGCGCATCCCTTATCAATTCCGTGCTTGAGGGTGGAATGCCACTTTTTGCATCAGCAATTAGTTGGCTAGGAGACGACAAAAAAAAACATACAAGTATAAAGGTATGTTAGCTAGTATCTCAAAAAATTACTCGTATGTTAAAAGTCAATTTTCTACATGATTTTCAACTAGATAATGTTTAACAAATGTTTTCTAATGATATATACAGGTAGTGAACTATGGAGATTTGACATTGAATTTGTCGATATCGTTCCAAGTTCACGAAAAGACAAGGGAAATGGTCGGCTTATCCAGAACAATTCTCGCATCATCAAATACGGCCAACGAAAACACTTTCCAAAATCCTAAAATGGTAACTAAACGCCCCGTTGCTTTATATATTAATAATTTTATCATCTTATATTACCGACTTTAGTTTTGTCTTAACTACCGACTTTAGTTTTTCTTAACAAGCATCTAAACTCTTAAGCAGAGTCCTAGAATACTAAATAATCTAACATTCCCTTAAACTGAACTTGTGATAGATCAGTTTAATTGCATAATCATCTTCATTCAGCTTTGTGCATACTCCAAGCAGTTTTCTCAACTTTAGGAGACTTAGTAAACACATCAGCAACTTGGTCTTCACTTCTGCAGAAAACCAAATCAATTACCCCATCCTCCGGAAGCTCAACCAGCTCCCTAAGTATTATTTTTCTCATCAATGGATGCTATTTCTTTATTCATAGCGGTTTGCCACCTTTGTTCTTTAGCAGCGTTTTCATAAGGCAAAATGCATGAGAATATCATCAGAATTATCATGCCCAGGTAGTTCATCCTTGCTGGCCGCCTTCTTAAGCGTGTACCGCTAGGTTCTTCTTCTTGTTGCTGCTGAAATGGGACTTACAGGTTGGTTTTCAGCAAGATCGTCAACTTGTTGCTCTGTTGCAGCCTCATTTTCGCCATCAAGATCACCATCGAGATCAGTAGGAACAAGTTGCTTGACATCACCATTGTTTTGCCAAGGCCAGAAATTTTCTTCATCAAAGACGACATCTCGACTAATGAGCATCTTCTTAGTGATAGGATTATATAGCCGATAGGCTTTTGATTTATCACTAACACCCAAAAAGATGCATTTTTCTCCTTTGTCGTCTAATTTTCTTCTTCGTTGATCCGGCACATGAGCATATGCAAAGCTCCCAAAAACTCCGAAGTGATCAACTGCAGGTCTGCGCCCAGTCCAAGCTTCTTCAGGAGTCATGTTCTGAACAGCAAAGGTGGGGCCTCTGTTCAAAACATGGATGCTCCAATTAACTGCCTCGGGCCAGAAACACTTCGGAACTCTACTCATCACCAAGAGGCTGCATACCATATTCATTATCGTGCGATTCTTCCTTTCACATACACCATTTTGTTGAGGTGTATAGGCTGCTGTCAGTTGACGCTTGATCCCTTGCTTCTCACAGAAATCGTTAAATTCATGTAAATTATACTCACCTCCTCGATCGGTCCGGAGCACACGAATATGTTTTCTTGTCTCTTTCTCAACTAATACTTTGAAATCTTTGAAAGCAGTAAATGCCTCAGATTTTTCCGACAAGAAATACCCATGTCTTTCTACTTAAATCATCAATGAAGGTGATGAGATTTATCGTTTACCTCCAGTGGACATAGGATTTATCGGCCCACACGAGTCTGAATGCACCACTTCAAGCAATTGTATTGTGTTGCCTGCGAGCTTTTCCTTTCGGAAACGGGGCTCAATGTTGTTTACTGATCACACAATCTTCACACATACACTTCTGGTGGGATTATATTGTTATGGAAGGGACGCCGCTTACCATATCCTTATCCGCCAGCATAGCGGAGATGCCACAACCACGCTTTATCCTTAAATTTTGCTGAGAGACACAACTGACTTATGTTTCCAAGAAAAAGCGGAAACATTCTATTTGCTGTTATTAGGCCTTGCTTCACATCCCGAATTTCGCATTCCCCACTCTTTATGCGAATTTCATACCCCTTTTCTTGGAGTTGGCCAACATTAAGCAAATTGTTGCCAATTATTGACTAAAATACAATTATCCTAAAATTAAACCCAATACATACAAGTGAATACTCAAATGGTCATCAAGTTACACAAACTTGTTGCCAATTATTGACTAGAGACTGTCATGTCAAGCTTGCCTAAACTTCGTAAACACCTACGGAGTACATTGCACTGTACTAATGATTGTAGGATTGATCCTTGTTTTCTCCTTCACCTTCTAGCTAGGCTTGTACTCAATAGATTAGATGGAAACTCCTGCAAATTATGGATGAGCACCAATATAAAATCTTAAGGAAAATAAACTATAGCAGGAATGGTTTATATATATTCCTCACCTATCAGAGACTCCCAAGACTCACTCATCAATTTCTCAATGCAGGTGTATCCCGTCACTGGTCCGTTTAATGGACGGGGGAAAGTATTCAACGTTTCGCTTTCCCCCTATTCGTTGCAGCTGTTTGATTTCTCAGGTAATTAGGATTTTTATTCTTAGGATTCTAAATGTATTCTCAATAGAAAAAAACTAACTTTGGAACAATTTGCAGAGGAGAATGAAATCGAGATTATAAGACGAGAATTCAAGCATCTAATGGAGCACTTGAAGGACCTTGCTTACATAATTATTAGCTTAAGTATTGTAGCTTTTGGCATTTGTCGTCTATGTAGGTCGACATGGGGTTCATCATCCAATATTCAGGATGAACTAGAAATGACAGACTTAGCTTAGACAAATGTATTAGTACTAATAGATACAATGTACAACCTTTCCCCTTATTAGTCTTAGCCTAATTCTTTGTACATGATTTAATGTAATTACTTCTTGTTAGTTCCTATGTATCTAGGAAATAGATTATTCTCATTAGCCTTGTATATAAATAGATGTACTTTGTTAATGAATGAAATGAAGTGTGTTTGTACTGATTCGACCCAAATCCACATCCAATGTTATTGAATTATTATTACTCGAAATGAAATGTCTACGCAAAAATTGGGAAGAAAGAAAGTATAGTATGGTAGCATTGAGGGAGTCTACTTAGGTACAGGCAGATTTGTTGTTGTTGTCACAATAAAGGGGAATAGGCAGGGGTACATCAATGTGCAAATCCTTCCTTCAGTAAGCCTGCAACCCATACCAACTCACTGCTTGTGTAAGACATACTTCGATATTCTGGCTCTGTCGAGCTCTTACTAAATGTTGCTTGCTTTTTGGTCTTCCAAGAGATTAAGGAATCTCCTAAGAATACACAATACCCGCTCAAGGATTGACAACTATAAGGACATTTACCCCAGTCAGCATCTGTATATGCATTGATCGAGATCAATGTTTGGTGTAGAGGAATAGAATAAACCAGTGTTCACTGTGCTCTTTAAGTATTTGACCACATGGAGAGCAGCCTGGAGATGACGCTCTCTAGGGCTATGACACAAACTGGCTTATACCAGGCCTTGTCAGGTTTAAGTACAGCAAACGCCCTACAAGACGCCTGTATTGAGTAGGATCTTCCAATAAGTAGTCTCCAGTTTCAATGCTGAGTTTAAGTCATGATGGCAATGGAAATTCAGTGTCGGTAGAATTAGAAGAATGCGTGTATCATTCCTGGCAACTTCTAAGCCAATGAAATATCTCATAGCACCAAGGTCTTTGATGATGAATTTGTCATCAAGACTTCTTAACTGATATAATCTCTGCTTCATTACTACCAGAAAGCAACACACACATCATCAACATAAACCAGATCGAGCCACAAGGAATGAAGCAGTGACAGGGTCGGTCAGTTGTAGTAAATAATGAGTAATCTTGATGAGACTGAATGAAGCCAAGACTGAGTAAGAACTTAGTTAATTCCACATTCCATTGTCGACTTGCTTGCTTTAGACCATAGAGGGACCGCTTTAGTCTACAAACCTGCCCTTTCTCGGCCTTAAAATACCCTTTTCTGGACGGTTCATATAGACCTCCTCATCCAAAATCCCATGAAGAAAGGCATTATTGATGAAGAAACCAGCCTTTCTTAGCTGCTACTGCAAGTAAAGTGTGGACAGCAGGAGAAAAAGTATGCTTGTAGTCTTTGTCTTGAACCTGATTGAACCCTTTTGCCACTAGCCGCGCTCGCTTTGAACCTTTCTACTGACCCATCTGCTCTGTATTGATTGACTACTTTAGCTTTCTTGCGTGGGGGAAGTGAAGTAGGTTCCCAGGTGTCATTGACCTCAATTCAGGGGATGTATTTCCTGATCCATAGCTTGTATCCAATTTTCATCAGTAACAGCTTGATTGTAGGTGTGAGGTTGTAGCTGATTGACCACTTTAGCAAGAGATGCTACATATCCGTTATCAAATTGAACCAATTCATCCATGACTCGAGCATGAAAAGCATTTGCTTGACTAACAGCTGATGTGTGACCAGGAAGGTGAAAATCCCTTAACTTAACATGGAAGGAACTTGTTTGGCTCTCCTTGACCTTCTGTGAATTTGGTTTTTGGAGGAACCAAAGATGCAATGGATCCTCAACAAGTTGCGCAGTGGACTCATCCTCAAAAGTATCAGCATGAGCAGATGTATCAACGTGTAAGTTATGAACATGTGCAGGTTGAGAAGGTTGCTGAATGTGCTGAGAATCAGCAGGGTTCAATTCACCAGTAAAGGAATGCTATCTTCAGACTGATCGAGACAACAATACACTGCTGCTGAGGACTTGTAGGTGCAATTTATTGATTGAAAAATGTAGCAGTTAGAATACAATCTCCCCAGAATTAAGATGGAAGATTAGCATGCAGTTTTAGTGCTCTTGCAGTTTCAACTAAGTATCTATGCTTGCGCTCAACACGACCATTCTGTTGAGGCCTACCAGCTATACTAGTCTGGTGAATTATACCTTTTTCAGCAAATAAATCATGACAACCTGTAGGAGGAAGAATGTAAAGTTCCCCAATTCGTTTAGCCTTGCCAATGATCATGGAAAACACAATCATTAGAGTTAAAAGTAACAGAAACACCATTATGATCAGCAAGCTTACCAACAGATGATAAAATCTGAGTGAAATCAGGAACAACCAATACATTATTGTGTAATGTGATAGAGGGTGTGATCGAGTTGCATCTTTCCCATAGTAAAAACTCTTTTAATGGAACCATCAGACAAAGCTACGTCAATAGGCTTTAGAAAGAGTATGCAAATCAAACAATAACGTACTCAACCCTAGACGTCATATGGTCCGATGCACCAGTGTTGACAATCCAGTTAGGAGAGCTAACAGAACAACATACAATAGAGGAATACGGTTCAGAAATAGCTGCAAAATTTGAGGTAACAGCCACTACAAAAAACAACTCAAATTGCGGCGGAAAGTTTGTGGCGGACCAACAATCCGACGCAAGAGTAATGCATGCGTCTGATTGCGTCGGAATGCTCGACGCACCAGATGGTGCATCGGAATACCCGTCGCATGTCGACGCTAGATGAAGGCGCCAAGAACATATATTTTCCGCCAATCTATGCGTCGGAATAACCGACACAACTCCGACGCATAAAAGTTGTTTGCGTCGGATTAACCGACGTAGACGTTCTGAATTCGACGCAAGGACAGCCTGTATCCAGGCATTTTTATTTTTTATTTTTCCAGATTGCGTCGGACTTTCCGCCACAAATTCCGTCGCAATTTTTTTTGCGATGGAATTTGTGACAGCAAGTCCGACGCAATCTGGGGAAAAAAAACCCCGATAAAATGACAGCGAACCCATTTTCTCTTTCGTCATTTCCCCAATTCCCCCAAATCATAACCCCCGACCCCAAACCCTAACCCCAAACTCCTCCATTTCACCCTTGTTGGAACTCCGGCGAATCCCCACCACCGGCGTCCCTACTACTCCGGCGACCCCCTTTTCCTTTTCCCCTTCCCATGATCCTTCCACTCACCCTTTTTCCGCCTGCGATTTTTGTTATTGAGGTTATTTTTTGGATTTTTTTGTTACTAATGTTATTATAACTGTTGTTGTTGCTGTTGATGTTGTTGTGGGTTGTTGTTGTTGTTGTTGTTGTTGTTGTTGTGGGTTTTCTTGTTGTTGGTTGTTGTTGTTATTGTAGTTGATGGTGTTGTTGTTGTGGGTTGTTGTTGCTGTTGTTTATGGTGTTGTTGTAGTAGTAGGTGTTGTTGTTTTGTGGGAAGAAGGGATCGTTATTGATGTTATTCTTGTTCTTGTAGTGGTGGTGGTGGTGGTGGTGGTGATAGTAGTAGTTGTTGTTGTGGTGATTTTCACCTTTTTCAAGCAAAAAGATAGTAATGTTTGATGATTAATGAAAATGCCTAAATACATAAAACTCACTGCATGGAGTAAAATGATGGAGATGATAGTATGGGTGGTAGTCTCAGTATTATTGTTCTTGTTGATGTTGGTGGTGTTGTTATTATTGTTGTTGGTGTTCTTGAGCTTGTGGTAGTAGTAGTAGTAGTAGTTGAGATTAAGTAGGTTTAGTGATGGGAATTTAGTAGTATTGTATTAGAATTAGTAGTAGCTAGTAGTTTGTTCGCGGTAGTATGGTGTTGTTAGTAATAGTAGGAGTATGTTAGTAGTAGAAGTATTAGTAGTAGTGTAATTATTATTAGTGGTGGTAATAGTAGTAATATTATCGTTATTGTTGTTGTTTTTGTTGTTGGTGTATTAGTAGGAGTAGTAGTGGTGGTGGTGGTGGTGGTGGTGGTGGTGGTGTATTGGAGTAGTAGTAGTTTGGTTGTAATGTATTGGTCGTGGTATGATGTTGGTGTTAGTGTAGTATAGCATTTGTTAGCTTAGTAGTAATATTGTAGTAGTAGTAGTTGTTGCTCTTGCTCTTGTTGTTGCTACTAAGTACTACGAAGTAAGTAGTAGCAGTAGTATTAGTAGTAATATTTGTTAGTGTTTGTAATAGTAATAGTAATTGTAGTAATAGTAGTTGTATTTATGAGAACATCTTTACAGACAAAAACACTTGGCTTAAAAAAAACTCAAATCCACCAACTTTTATTATTTGAGATTGAGATTAGTTCCACCAACCGGAACTAATTATTCACGAATACACAGCACCTTATGCTCCACAACAAAATGGGATAGCTGAAAGGAAAAACCGGTCACTAAAAAATATGATGAATGCAATGTTAATTAGTTCCGGTATGCCTGTCAACATGTGGGGTGAAGCAATGTTGTATGCGTGTCATATTCTCAACCGAGTTCCACACAAGAAAACTGGTAAAACACCCTATGAGCTATGGAAAGGTTATCCACCTAACCTTAATTATCTGAAAGTGTGGGGGTGTTTAGGTAAGATTGGTCTTCCGGAATTTCAAAGGAACAAAATTGGGCCTAAAACCATAGACGCAATCTTCATTGGTAATGCCGCTAATAGTGCTGCATATCGTCTGATTCTCAAGGATTCATCGGGTTTTGGACCCATTAGAGAGTCAAGAGATGTTGAATTCTTTGAGCACATTTTTCCCATGAAAAATAGTACGAGCACTAGTGTGTCTGTTACACCTAGTGGTTCAACTCAGTCTTCTGCTGCTACAGAGAAAGTAGTAGAACCTAGGAGAGGTAAACGTGACAGGACCCAAAGGAATTTTGGTCCAGATTTTGTCATGTTGATTGAGAATAAGTGTTTGAGTGAACATGAGGTGAGTGTCTTCATACTTGAAGAAGACCCGAGAACATACAAAGAGGCTATGCAGTCCGTGGACTCTACGTTTTGGCTTGAGGCCATAAACAGTGAAATTGATTCAATAATGAATAACCACACCTGGGTATTGACCGAGCTTCCCAGGGGTTGCAAAGCTTTGAGTAATAAGTGGGTTTTCAAGCGGAAACTCAAAACTGATGGGTCAATTGATAAGTACAAGGCAAGATTAGTGGTTTGTGGAAATCGTCAAACAAAGGGGTTGGATTTCTTCGATACATATTCACCCGTGACTAAGGTAACCACAATTAGAGCCTTGGTAGCACTTGCATCTGTTCACAACCTTGTCATACATCAGATGGATGTTAAGACTGCGTTTTTAAATGGCGATTTGCACGAGGAAATTTACATGAAACAACCGGAGGGATGTGTGACCCCCGGTCAAGAACATAAGGTGTGCAAATTGGTCAGATCATTATATGGCTTGAAGCAAGCCCCAAAGCAATGGTATGACAAGTTCGATAAAACCATTACATCAAATGGCTTCGTGGTAAATGATTCTGATTCATGTGTGTATGCCAAAGATGATGAAAATGGTTGTGTGATAATATGTCTTTATGTGGATGACATGCTTATCTTCGGTACAAACATGAGGGTTGTAAATGAGACGAAGAAATTCTTGAGTTCATGCTTTGATATGAAAGATATGGGTGAAGCCGATATAATTCTTGGCTTAAAGATCAGGAGGACTGAATCTGGGTTGTGCTTGAGTCAATCTCATTACGTTGAGAAAATTCTGAAGAAATTCAATCAATTTGATAGCAAGCCGTTGCACACTCCCTATGATTCCAGTATACATCTAACCAAGAATACCGGTGACAGCGTGTCTCAAGAGGAGTACGCGAAAGTGATCGGAAGTGTCATGTTTTTGATGAACTGCACTAGACCCGACATAGCTTATACTGTTAGTAGACTTAGCAGGTATACACATAACCCTGGCAGAGATCATTGGAATGCCTTGATAAGATTACTGAGATACTTGAAGGGCACCATAGATTGGGGATTACATTATCAGAGAACACCGTGTGTGTTGGAAGGATATTGTGATGCCAACTGGGTATCTGGGAATGACGAGATACACTCTACTAGTGGCTATGTGTTTACTCTGGCTAGTGCTGCTGTATCGTGGAAGTCGGCTAAACAAACCTGCCTTGCGAAATCGACAATGGAATCTGAGTTCATTGCTTTAGCTTTGGCAGGAGAAGAAGCTGAATGGCTACGGGGCCTTCTAGCAGATATTCCTTTGTGGGGAAAGCCGACTCCTTCGATTTCCATGCATTGTGATTCTCAAGCTGCAATCGGGGTAGCTAACAATCAAGCATATAATGGTAAAAAGAGACATATTCGCTTAAGGCATGGAATTGTGAGAAATCTGATCAGAGATAATGTGATATCACTCGAGTATGTAAAATCTGAGAGGAACATTGCGGATCCTCTCACAAAAGGCCTTGGCAGAAAGATAGTGCTGGAGTCAGCACTGGGAATGGGTTTAAAGCCTGTAATAGAGTAACTTGTGATGGATACCCGTCTTAACTAGCTTAAGTTTAACAGGTCAAACGAAGTCACAAGGAACTCTTGTTGTGTAATACTGCGACCATTCCTAATAATATATTCATTTGAGATGCAGTATTTTTTGTGTCTTTACTGACATTGTTTTAGGATGAGCTTTCGCTCTTAATGAGTTCATAGCCCTCGTATGGGTGGTCTGTATGAGGCAGACTTGATGGATTCACCGATTGTTTAAAGGATGAGCTTTAGCTCTTAATGAGTTCATAGTCCTTTGTATGGATGGTCTGTGAGAGGCAGACTTGATGAGCTCACCGATGTGAAAAAGGATGAGTTTTTACTCTTAATGAGTTTATAGTCCCTTGTGTGGATGGTCTGTGAGAGACAGACTTGATAAACTCACCTATGTGAATGTGGGGGGTTCTTGCCCTACTCCCAAGAGATCTTCAGGCTTGGATCTCTAGAGGCATTCATGAAATACCGGGATGCATTGTGTGGGCACTTGGCTAGTCCAAGTAAAAGATTTTTATACCGAAAAAATCCATGGGATGAGTTCATGGGTGTCGCGAGTTTCTACCTTAATTTGAGATTAAGTAAGTGCGCAACAGTCTTAGAGCCAACTCCATTCGAAGGTTCAAGGATTAGTTCCACCTGGGATGGCGGTTCAAGATCGTTGTATGTCACTGGGTGCTGGTTAAAGTCCACAAGACACCAGCATCTTAACGCTAAATCTCCGTTGCCAATTTTCTCTCCTTTTGCGTCTTCTTTTGAACCATGTGGGGGATTGTTGGAATTATGCTTCAAAAGAATCTATTTGTTGTTTAAATTGTTGTGATGACATATAGCTTGTGTAATGGTGATGCAAGGAGCTTGGATGCTTGGAGGCCAAGTAGTGACATCATCTCCATGACATCTTCCTCCTATGTCACACCATGACATCCATGGTGATGTATTATGCTTGATGGCCAAGTAGTTTAGGCTATAAATAGTCATCAAATCCCATCACTTTCCATCATCCAAAAATCCATCTTCTACTTCAATTTCTACCAAAAAAAAATATTCTCTCAAAATCTTAGTAATATAATTTATAGTTTGAGTGAAATTTTGGCAACGATTTTGGTAGTAACTCATCTACGGTCTTGCCTACACAAAGATCGTAGCGGTTGTGCAATCCTGGGGGTCGAATGTCAAAGAGTCCGTGTGTAGTAGACGGGGCATAATCGACTTTAGGACAGTGACCTCAAGTCACGTCACAACCTTTCCTCTCAGATAAGATTATCCCTATTTTCGTCTTATTTATTTATTCACTACTCGCCTAACATTGTAGTTGATGGTGTTGTTGTTGTGGGTTGTTGTTGCTGTTGTTTATGGTGTTGTTGTAGTAGTTGTTGTTGTTTTGTGGGAAGAAGGGATCGTTATTGATGTTATTCTTGTTCTTGTAGTGGTGGTGGTGGTGGTGGTGGTGATAGTAGTAGTTGTTGTTGTGGTGATTTTCACCTTTTTCAAGCAAAAAGATAGTAATGTTTGATGATTAATGAAAATGCCTAAATACATAAAACTCACTGCATGGAGTAAAATGATGGAGATGATAGTATGGGTGGTAGTCTCAGTATTATTGTTCTTGTTGATGTTGGTGGTGTTGTTATTATTGTTGTTGGTGTTCTTGAGCTTGTGGTAGTAGTAGTAGTAGTAGTTGAGATTAAGTAGGTTTAGTGATGGGAATTTAGTAGTATTGTATTAGAATTAGTAGTAGCTAGTAGTTTGTTCGCGGTAGTATGGTGTTGTTAGTAATAGTAGGAGTATGTTAGTAGTAGAAGTATTAGTAGTAGTGTAATTATTATTAGTGGTGGTAATAGTAGTAATATTATCGTTATTGTTGTTGTTTTTGTTGTTGGTGTATTAGTAGGAGTAGTAGTGGTGGTGGTGGTGGTGGTGGTGGTGGTGTATTGGAGTAGTAGTAGTTTGGTTGTAATGTATTGGTCGTGGTATGATGTTGGTGTTAGTGTAGTATAGCATTTGTTAGCTTAGTAGTAATATTGTAGTAGTAGTAGTTGTTGCTCTTGCTCTTGTTGTTGCTACTAAGTACTACGAAGTAAGTAGTAGCAGTAGTATTAGTAGTAATATTTGTTAGTGTTTGTAATAGTAATAGTAATTGTAGTAATAGTAGTTGTATTTATGAGAACATCTTTACAGACAAAAACACTTGGCTTAAAAAAAACTCAAATCCACCAACTTTTATTATTTGAGATTGAGATTAGTTCCACCAACCGGAACTAATTATTCACGAATACACAGCACCTTATGCTCCACAACAAAATGGGATAGCTGAAAGGAAAAACCGGTCACTAAAAAATATGATGAATGCAATGTTAATTAGTTCCGGTATGCCTGTCAACATGTGGGGTGAAGCAATGTTGTATGCGTGTCATATTCTCAACCGAGTTCCACACAAGAAAACTGGTAAAACACCCTATGAGCTATGGAAAGGTTATCCACCTAACCTTAATTATCTGAAAGTGTGGGGGTGTTTAGGTAAGATTGGTCTTCCGGAATTTCAAAGGAACAAAATTGGGCCTAAAACCATAGACGCAATCTTCATTGGTAATGCCGCTAATAGTGCTGCATATCGTCTGATTCTCAAGGATTCATCGGGTTTTGGACCCATTAGAGAGTCAAGAGATGTTGAATTCTTTGAGCACATTTTTCCCATGAAAAATAGTACGAGCACTAGTGTGTCTGTTACACCTAGTGGTTCAACTCAGTCTTCTGCTGCTACAGAGAAAGTAGTAGAACCTAGGAGAGGTAAACGTGACAGGACCCAAAGGAATTTTGGTCCAGATTTTGTCATGTTGATTGAGAATAAGTGTTTGAGTGAACATGAGGTGAGTGTCTTCATACTTGAAGAAGACCCGAGAACATACAAAGAGGCTATGCAGTCCGTGGACTCTACGTTTTGGCTTGAGGCCATAAACAGTGAAATTGATTCAATAATGAATAACCACACCTGGGTATTGACCGAGCTTCCCAGGGGTTGCAAAGCTTTGAGTAATAAGTGGGTTTTCAAGCGGAAACTCAAAACTGATGGGTCAATTGATAAGTACAAGGCAAGATTAGTGGTTTGTGGAAATCGTCAAACAAAGGGGTTGGATTTCTTCGATACATATTCACCCGTGACTAAGGTAACCACAATTAGAGCCTTGGTAGCACTTGCATCTGTTCACAACCTTGTCATACATCAGATGGATGTTAAGACTGCGTTTTTAAATGGCGATTTGCACGAGGAAATTTACATGAAACAACCGGAGGGATGTGTGACCCCCGGTCAAGAACATAAGGTGTGCAAATTGGTCAGATCATTATATGGCTTGAAGCAAGCCCCAAAGCAATGGTATGACAAGTTCGATAAAACCATTACATCAAATGGCTTCGTGGTAAATGATTCTGATTCATGTGTGTATGCCAAAGATGATGAAAATGGTTGTGTGATAATATGTCTTTATGTGGATGACATGCTTATCTTCGGTACAAACATGAGGGTTGTAAATGAGACGAAGAAATTCTTGAGTTCATGCTTTGATATGAAAGATATGGGTGAAGCCGATATAATTCTTGGCTTAAAGATCAGGAGGACTGAATCTGGGTTGTGCTTGAGTCAATCTCATTACGTTGAGAAAATTCTGAAGAAATTCAATCAATTTGATAGCAAGCCGTTGCACACTCCCTATGATTCCAGTATACATCTAACCAAGAATACCGGTGACAGCGTGTCTCAAGAGGAGTACGCGAAAGTGATCGGAAGTGTCATGTTTTTGATGAACTGCACTAGACCCGACATAGCTTATACTGTTAGTAGACTTAGCAGGTATACACATAACCCTGGCAGAGATCATTGGAATGCCTTGATAAGATTACTGAGATACTTGAAGGGCACCATAGATTGGGGATTACATTATCAGAGAACACCGTGTGTGTTGGAAGGATATTGTGATGCCAACTGGGTATCTGGGAATGACGAGATACACTCTACTAGTGGCTATGTGTTTACTCTGGCTAGTGCTGCTGTATCGTGGAAGTCGGCTAAACAAACCTGCCTTGCGAAATCGACAATGGAATCTGAGTTCATTGCTTTAGCTTTGGCAGGAGAAGAAGCTGAATGGCTACGGGGCCTTCTAGCAGATATTCCTTTGTGGGGAAAGCCGACTCCTTCGATTTCCATGCATTGTGATTCTCAAGCTGCAATCGGGGTAGCTAACAATCAAGCATATAATGGTAAAAAGAGACATATTCGCTTAAGGCATGGAATTGTGAGAAATCTGATCAGAGATAATGTGATATCACTCGAGTATGTAAAATCTGAGAGGAACATTGCGGATCCTCTCACAAAAGGCCTTGGCAGAAAGATAGTGCTGGAGTCAGCACTGGGAATGGGTTTAAAGCCTGTAATAGAGTAACTTGTGATGGATACCCGTCTTAACTAGCTTAAGTTTAACAGGTCAAACGAAGTCACAAGGAACTCTTGTTGTGTAATACTGCGACCATTCCTAATAATATATTCATTTGAGATGCAGTATTTTTTGTGTCTTTACTGACATTGTTTTAGGATGAGCTTTCGCTCTTAATGAGTTCATAGCCCTCGTATGGGTGGTCTGTATGAGGCAGACTTGATGGATTCACCGATTGTTTAAAGGATGAGCTTTAGCTCTTAATGAGTTCATAGTCCTTTGTATGGATGGTCTGTGTGAGGCAGACTTGATGAGCTCACCGATGTGAAAAAGGATGAGTTTTTACTCTTAATGAGTTTATAGTCCCTTGTGTGGATGGTCTGTGAGAGACAGACTTGATAAACTCACCTATGTGAATGTGGGGGGTTCTTGCCCTACTCCCAAGAGATCTTCAGGCTTGGATCTCTAGAGGCATTCATGAAATACCAGGATGCATTGTGTGGGCACTTGGCTAGTCCAAGTAAAAGATTTTTATACCGAAAAAATCCATGGGATGAGTTCATGGGTGTCGCGAGTTTCTACCTTAATTTGAGATTAAGTAAGTGCGCAACAGTCTTAGAGCCAACTCCATTCGAAGGTTCAAGGATTAGTTCCACCTGGGATGGCGGTTCAAGATCGTTGTATGTCACTGGGTGCTGGTTAAAGTCCACAAGACACCAGCATCTTAACGCTAAATCTCCGTTGCCAATTTTCTCTCCTTTTGCGTCTTCTTTTGAACCATGTGGGGGATTGTTGGAATTATGCTTCAAAAGAATCTATTTGTTGTTTAAATTGTTGTGATGACATATAGCTTGTGTAATGGTGATGCAAGGAGCTTGGATGCTTGGAGGCCAAGTAGTGACATCATCTCCATGACATCTTCCTCCTATGTCACACCATGACATCCATGGTGATGTATTATGCTTGATGGCCAAGTAGTTTAGGCTATAAATAGTCATCAAATCCCATCACTTTCCATCATCCAAAAATCCATCTTCTACTTCAATTTCTATCAAAAAAAAATATTCTCTCAAAATGTTAGTAATATAATTTATAGTTTGAGTGAAATTTTGGCAACGATTTTGGTAGTAACTCATCTACGGTCTTGCCTACACAAAGATCGTAGCGGTTGTGCAATCCTGGGGGTCGAATGTCAAAGAGTCCGTGTGTAGTAGACGGGGCATAATCGACTTTAGGACAGTGACCTCAAGTCACGTCACAACCTTTCCTCTCAGATAAGATTATCCCTATTTTCGTCTTATTTATTTATTCACTACTTGCCTAACAATCTAAAGTCGATTAGTGCTCTTGTATTTTTATTATGGCTAGTAGTGAAACGTATAATGCTATTCCGTTAACATCTACCATGTTGACTAATCCCATAATTCCTGATATGTCAAAACTTGACCCGTTTGACGGAAAAAACTATAAAATGTGGTCCGACAAAATGGACTTTTTTCTGGGTCAAATACGGGTAGACTATACTCTGTTTAATATTCAAACCCCTGAAAATATCAGGAGGGATTTTGAGACGGATAATAAAACTTGTCGAGGAATGCTCCTTCATTATATGACTCCCGCCTTATTTATGATATATAGCAAGTTTAAGTCAGCTAAGGAAATTTGGGAGGCTCTGAAATTAAAATATGGGAGTGATGATTATGGGTCTAAGAAATATGTTTGTAGCCGATGGCTAGCTTTCAAAATGTCTGATGACAAACCCGTCTTAGACCAGGTTCATGAATATGAAAATCTGTGTTCTGAAATCGCTTCCGAGGGAATGAAAATCTGTGAAATATTTCAAGCCAACTGTTTGCTTGACAAACTTCCTCCGTCTTGGCAAAATTTTGTCCACAATATGAAACACAAACAAAAAGATTTTTCCCTCCTCGAACTTGTGTCTCATATAAAAGTCGAGGAGCAGAATAGGATTCAGACCAAGGAAAAACGAGTTGAACACTCTTCCTCTACTGCTAATTTGGTCGAGTCTAAGAAAAATAATCATAAGAGGCAGAAAAATTCCCACAAAGGTCCTAACAAATATTATGGGCCTAAACAAACTGAACAGTTCAAGAAAAGTGGAAATAATAATAAAAGGGAATTTAAGGGAAATTGCTTCACATGTGGGAAAGTGGGTCATGTGTCAAAATTCTGTCCAGAAGGGTTTAACAATAAACGCCGACAAAATAGGCCACAAGCACACCTAGCTGAGTCTGATTCAGAAGAAATCATAGCTGCTGTAGTATCTGAAGTCAACTTAGTTAGCAACCTGTCTGAATGGGTATTGGATACGGGTGCTACAAGGCACATCTGCTTCGACAAGAACATGTTCAAGGAATACTCTGAGGTTCCTGGGAATGAGTGTGTATTTATGGGCAACTCTAGCTCCGTTAGGATTCATGGAAAGGGCAAAGTAGTACTCAAACTAACTTCAGGAAAAACCCTTGAACTCAACAATGTGCTGCATGTACCCGAAATTAGGAGGAATTTAATTTCTGGGTCACTTATGAACAAGGCTGGGGTTAAATTAACTTTTGAATCCGACAAACTTGTACTCACTAGGAATGGTAATTTCGTTGGGAAGGGATTCTGTAATGGTGGTTTATTTGTCCTCGATGTTGAGACAATTAATAAGAATATTCCTGCTTCTGTTTATATTGCTGAGTCAGTTTCTCTATGGCATTCTAGATTAGGACATGTGAATGTCGACTCAATCAAACGACTCAAAAAACAGAACCTCATACCTCAATTCAGTAGCACAAGTTTTGATAAATGTGAAGTATGTGTTGAGGCTAAACACGCAAAAGCGTCGTTTAATAAATGCGTAGAACGATCTAGTAGTCTCCTAGAACTGGTTCACTCTGACCTAGGAGATTATAGAAACTCAATGAGTAGAGGTGGGAAGCACTACTACGTTACGTTTGTAGATGATTTCTCAAGATACACCAAGGTCTATTTATTGAGTACAAAAGATGAGGCTGAGGAAAAATTCATGATCTACAAATCCGAGGTAGAAAATCAATTAGATCTAAAAATTAAGAGAGTTAGATCAGATAGAGGTGGAGAATATGATGGGAATCCACTAAAGAGATTTTGCGAGTCTTGTGGAATTATTCACGAATACACAGCACCTTATGCTCCACAACAAAATGGGATAGCTGAAAGGAAAAACCGGTCACTAAAAAATATGATGAATGCAATGTTAATTAGTTCCGGTATGCCTGTCAACATGTGGGGTGAAGCAATGTTGTATGCGTGTCATATTCTCAACCGAGTTCCACACAAGAAAACTGGTAAAACACCCTATGAGCTATGGAAAGGTTATCCACCTAACCTTAATTATCTGAAAGTGTGGGGGTGTTTAGGTAAGATTGGTCTTCCGGAATTTCAAAGGAACAAAATTGGGCCTAAAACCATAGACGCAATCTTCATTGGTAATGCCGCTAATAGTGCTGCATATCGTCTGATTCTCAAAGATTCATCGGGTTTTGGATCCATTAGAGAGTCAAGAGATGTTGAATTCTTTGAGCACATTTTTCCCATGAAAAATAGTACGAGCACTAGTGTGTCTGTTACACCTAGTGGTTCAACTCAGTCTTCTGCTGCTACAGAGAAAGTATTATAACCTAGGAGAGGTAAACGTGACAGGACCCAAAGGAATTTTGGTCCAGATTTTGTCATGTTGATTGAGAATAAGTGTTTGAGTGAACATGAGGTGAGTGTCTTCATACTTGAAGAAGACCCGAGAACATACAAAGAGGCTATGCAGTCCGTGGACTCTACGTTTTGGCTTGAGGCCATAAACAGTGAAATTGATTCAATAATGAATAACCACACCTGGGTATTGACCGAGCTTCCCAGGGGTTGCAAAGCTTTGAGTAATAAGTGGGTTTTCAAGCGGAAACTCAAAACTGATGGGTCAATTGATAAGTACAAGGCAAGATTAGTGGTTTGTGGAAATCGTCAAACAAAGGGGTTGGATTTCTTCGATACATATTCACCCGTGACTAAGGTAACCACAATTAGAGCCTTGGTAGCACTTGCATCTGTTCACAACCTTGTCATACATCAGATGGATGTTAAGACTGCGTTTTTAAATGGCGATTTGCACGAGGAAATTTACATGAAACAACCGGAGGGATGTGTGACCCCCGGTCAAGAACATAAGGTGTGCAAATTGGTCAGATCATTATATGGCTTGAAGCAAGCCCCAAAGCAATGGTATGACAAGTTCGATAAAACCATTACATCAAATGGCTTCGTGGTAAATGATTCTGATTCATGTGTGTATGCCAAAGATGATGAAAATGGTTGTGTGATAATATGTCTTTATGTGGATGACATGCTTATCTTCGGTACAAACATGAGGGTTGTAAATGAGACGAAGAAATTCTTGAGTTCATGCTTTGATATGAAAGATATGGGTGAAGCCGATATAATTCTTGGCTTAAAGATCAGGAGGACTGAATCTGGGTTGTGCTTGAGTCAATCTCATTACGTTGAGAAAATTCTGAAGAAATTCAATCAATTTGATAGCAAGCCGTTGCACACTCCCTATGATTCCAGTATACATCTAACCAAGAATACCGGTGACAGCGTGTCTCAAGAGGAGTACGCGAAAGTGATCGGAAGTGTCATGTTTTTGATGAACTGCACTAGACCCGACATAGCTTATACTGTTAGTAGACTTAGCAGGTATACACATAACCCTGGCAGAGATCATTGGAATGCCTTGATAAGATTACTGAGATACTTGAAGGGCACCATAGATTGGGGATTACATTATCAGAGAACACCGTGTGTGTTGGAAGGATATTGTGATGCCAACTGGGTATCTGGGAATGACGAGATACACTCTACTAGTGGCTATGTGTTTACTCTGGCTAGTGCTGCTGTATCGTGGAAGTCGGCTAAACAAACCTGCCTTGCGAAATCGACAATGGAATCTGAGTTCATTGCTTTAGCTTTGGCAGGAGAAGAAGCTGAATGGCTACGGGGCCTTCTAGCAGATATTCCTTTGTGGGGAAAGCCGACTCCTTCGATTTCCATGCATTGTGATTCTCAAGCTGCAATCGGGGTAGCTAACAATCAAGCATATAATGGTAAAAAGAGACATATTCGCTTAAGGCATGGAATTGTGAGAAATCTGATCAGAGATAATGTGATATCACTCGAGTATGTAAAATCTGAGAGGAACATTGCGGATCCTCTCACAAAAGGCCTTGGCAGAAAGATAGTGCTGGAGTCAGCACTGGGAATGGGTTTAAAGCCTGTAATAGAGTAACTTGTGATGGATACCCGTCTTAACTAGCTTAAGTTTAACAGGTCAAACGAAGTCACAAGGAACTCTTGTTGTGTAATACTGCGACCATTCCTAATAATATATTCATTTGAGATGCAGTATTTTTTGTGTCTTTACTGACATTGTTTTAGGATGAGCTTTCGCTCTTAATGAGTTCATAGCCCTCGTATGGGTGGTCTGTATGAGGCAGACTTGATGGATTCACCGATTGTTTAAAGGATGAGCTTTAGCTCTTAATGAGTTCATAGTCCTTTGTATGGATGGTCTGTGAGAGGCAGACTTGATGAGCTCACCGATGTGAAAAAGGATGAGTTTTTACTCTTAATGAGTTTATAGTCCCTTGTGTGGATGGTCTGTGAGAGACAGACTTGATAAACTCACCTATGTGAATGTGGGGGGTTCTTGCCCTACTCCCAAGAGATCTTCAGGCTTGGATCTCTAGAGGCATTCATGAAATACCGGGATGCATTGTGTGGGCACTTGGCTAGTCCAAGTAAAAGATTTTTATACCGAAAAAATCCATGGGATGAGTTCATGGGTGTCGCGAGTTTCTACCTTAATTTGAGATTAAGTAAGTGCGCAACAGTCTTAGAGCCAACTCCATTCGAAGGTTCAAGGATTAGTTCCACCTGGGATGGCGGTTCAAGATCGTTGTATGTCACTGGGTGCTGGTTAAAGTCCACAAGACACCAGCATCTTAACGCTAAATCTCCGTTGCCAATTTTCTCTCCTTTTGCGTCTTCTTTTGAACCATGTGGGGGATTGTTGGAATTATGCTTCAAAAGAATCTATTTGTTGTTTAAATTGTTGTGATGACATATAGCTTGTGTAATGGTGATGCAAGGAGCTTGGATGCTTGGAGGCCAAGTAGTGACATCATCTCCATGACATCTTCCTCCTATGTCACACCATGACATCCATGGTGATGTATTATGCTTGATGGCCAAGTAGTTTAGGCTATAAATAGTCATCAAATCCCATCACTTTCCATCATCCAAAAATCCATCTTCTACTTCAATTTCTACCAAAAAAAAATATTCTCTCAAAATCTTAGTAATATAATTTATAGTTTGAGTGAAATTTTGGCAACGATTTTGGTAGTAACTCATCTACGGTCTTGCCTACACAAAGATCGTAGCGGTTGTGCAATCCTGGGGGTCGAATGTCAAAGAGTCCGTGTGTAGTAGACGGGGCATAATCGACTTTAGGACAGTGACCTCAAGTCACGTCACAACCTTTCCTCTCAGATAAGATTATCCCTATTTTCGTCTTATTTATTTATTCACTACTCGCCTAACATTGTAGTTGATGGTGTTGTTGTTGTGGGTTGTTGTTGCTGTTGTTTATGGTGTTGTTGTAGTAGTTGTTGTTGTTTTGTGGGAAGAAGGGATCGTTATTGATGTTATTCTTGTTCTTGTAGTGGTGGTGGTGGTGGTGGTGGTGATAGTAGTAGTTGTTGTTGTGGTGATTTTCACCTTTTTCAAGCAAAAAGATAGTAATGTTTGATGATTAATGAAAATGCCTAAATACATAAAACTCACTGCATGGAGTAAAATGATGGAGATGATAGTATGGGTGGTAGTCTCAGTATTATTGTTCTTGTTGATGTTGGTGGTGTTGTTATTATTGTTGTTGGTGTTCTTGAGCTTGTGGTAGTAGTAGTAGTAGTAGTTGAGATTAAGTAGGTTTAGTGATGGGAATTTAGTAGTATTGTATTAGAATTAGTAGTAGCTAGTAGTTTGTTCGCGGTAGTATGGTGTTGTTAGTAATAGTAGGAGTATGTTAGTAGTAGAAGTATTAGTAGTAGTGTAATTATTATTAGTGGTGGTAATAGTAGTAATATTATCGTTATTGTTGTTGTTTTTGTTGTTGGTGTATTAGTAGGAGTAGTAGTGGTGGTGGTGGTGGTGGTGGTGGTGGTGGTGTATTGGAGTAGTAGTAGTTTGGTTGTAATGTATTGGTCGTGGTATGATGTTGGTGTTAGTGTAGTATAGCATTTGTTAGCTTAGTAGTAATATTGTAGTAGTAGTAGTTGTTGCTCTTGCTCTTGTTGTTGCTACTAAGTACTACGAAGTAAGTAGTAGCAGTAGTATTAGTAGTAATATTTGTTAGTGTTTGTAATAGTAATAGTAATTGTAGTAATAGTAGTTGTATTTATGAGAACATCTTTACAGACAAAAACACTTGGCTTAAAAAAAACTCAAATCCACCAACTTTTATTATTTGAGATTGAGATTAGTTCCACCAACCGGAACTAATTATTCACGAATACACAGCACCTTATGCTCCACAACAAAATGGGATAGCTGAAAGGAAAAACCGGTCACTAAAAAATATGATGAATGCAATGTTAATTAGTTCCGGTATGCCTGTCAACATGTGGGGTGAAGCAATGTTGTATGCGTGTCATATTCTCAACCGAGTTCCACACAAGAAAACTGGTAAAACACCCTATGAGCTATGGAAAGGTTATCCACCTAACCTTAATTATCTGAAAGTGTGGGGGTGTTTAGGTAAGATTGGTCTTCCGGAATTTCAAAGGAACAAAATTGGGCCTAAAACCATAGACGCAATCTTCATTGGTAATGCCGCTAATAGTGCTGCATATCGTCTGATTCTCAAGGATTCATCGGGTTTTGGACCCATTAGAGAGTCAAGAGATGTTGAATTCTTTGAGCACATTTTTCCCATGAAAAATAGTACGAGCACTAGTGTGTCTGTTACACCTAGTGGTTCAACTCAGTCTTCTGCTGCTACAGAGAAAGTAGTAGAACCTAGGAGAGGTAAACGTGACAGGACCCAAAGGAATTTTGGTCCAGATTTTGTCATGTTGATTGAGAATAAGTGTTTGAGTGAACATGAGGTGAGTGTCTTCATACTTGAAGAAGACCCGAGAACATACAAAGAGGCTATGCAGTCCGTGGACTCTACGTTTTGGCTTGAGGCCATAAACAGTGAAATTGATTCAATAATGAATAACCACACCTGGGTATTGACCGAGCTTCCCAGGGGTTGCAAAGCTTTGAGTAATAAGTGGGTTTTCAAGCGGAAACTCAAAACTGATGGGTCAATTGATAAGTACAAGGCAAGATTAGTGGTTTGTGGAAATCGTCAAACAAAGGGGTTGGATTTCTTCGATACATATTCACCCGTGACTAAGGTAACCACAATTAGAGCCTTGGTAGCACTTGCATCTGTTCACAACCTTGTCATACATCAGATGGATGTTAAGACTGCGTTTTTAAATGGCGATTTGCACGAGGAAATTTACATGAAACAACCGGAGGGATGTGTGACCCCCGGTCAAGAACATAAGGTGTGCAAATTGGTCAGATCATTATATGGCTTGAAGCAAGCCCCAAAGCAATGGTATGACAAGTTCGATAAAACCATTACATCAAATGGCTTCGTGGTAAATGATTCTGATTCATGTGTGTATGCCAAAGATGATGAAAATGGTTGTGTGATAATATGTCTTTATGTGGATGACATGCTTATCTTCGGTACAAACATGAGGGTTGTAAATGAGACGAAGAAATTCTTGAGTTCATGCTTTGATATGAAAGATATGGGTGAAGCCGATATAATTCTTGGCTTAAAGATCAGGAGGACTGAATCTGGGTTGTGCTTGAGTCAATCTCATTACGTTGAGAAAATTCTGAAGAAATTCAATCAATTTGATAGCAAGCCGTTGCACACTCCCTATGATTCCAGTATACATCTAACCAAGAATACCGGTGACAGCGTGTCTCAAGAGGAGTACGCGAAAGTGATCGGAAGTGTCATGTTTTTGATGAACTGCACTAGACCCGACATAGCTTATACTGTTAGTAGACTTAGCAGGTATACACATAACCCTGGCAGAGATCATTGGAATGCCTTGATAAGATTACTGAGATACTTGAAGGGCACCATAGATTGGGGATTACATTATCAGAGAACACCGTGTGTGTTGGAAGGATATTGTGATGCCAACTGGGTATCTGGGAATGACGAGATACACTCTACTAGTGGCTATGTGTTTACTCTGGCTAGTGCTGCTGTATCGTGGAAGTCGGCTAAACAAACCTGCCTTGCGAAATCGACAATGGAATCTGAGTTCATTGCTTTAGCTTTGGCAGGAGAAGAAGCTGAATGGCTACGGGGTCTTCTAGCAGATATTCCTTTGTGGGGAAAGCCGACTCCTTCGATTTCCATGCATTGTGATTCTCAAGCTGCAATCGGGGTAGCTAACAATCAAGCATATAATGGTAAAAAGAGACATATTCGCTTAAGGCATGGAATTGTGAGAAATCTGATCAGAGATAATGTGATATCACTCGAGTATGTAAAATCTGAGAGGAACATTGCGGATCCTCTCACAAAAGGCCTTGGCAGAAAGATAGTGCTGGAGTCAGCACTGGGAATGGGTTTAAAGCCTGTAATAGAGTAACTTGTGATGGATACCCGTCTTAACTAGCTTAAGTTTAACAGGTCAAACGAAGTCACAAGGAACTCTTGTTGTGTAATACTGCGACCATTCCTAATAATATATTCATTTGAGATGCAGTATTTTTTGTGTCTTTACTGACATTGTTTTAGGATGAGCTTTCGCTCTTAATGAGTTCATAGCCCTCGTATGGGTGGTCTGTATGAGGCAGACTTGATGGATTCACCGATTGTTTAAAGGATGAGCTTTAGCTCTTAATGAGTTCATAGTCCTTTGTATGGATGGTCTGTGAGAGGCAGACTTGATGAGCTCACCGATGTGAAAAAGGATGAGTTTTTACTCTTAATGAGTTTATAGTCCCTTGTGTGGATGGTCTGTGAGAGACAGACTTGATAAACTCACCTATGTGAATGTGGGGGGTTCTTGCCCTACTCCCAAGAGATCTTCAGGCTTGGATCTCTAGAGGCATTCATGAAATACCGGGATGCATTGTGTGGGCACTTGGCTAGTCCAAGTAAAAGATTTTTATACCGAAAAAATCCATGGGATGAGTTCATGGGTGTCGCGAGTTTCTACCTTAATTTGAGATTAAGTAAGTGCGCAACAGTCTTAGAGCCAACTCCATTCGAAGGTTCAAGGATTAGTTCCACCTGGGATGGCGGTTCAAGATCGTTGTATGTCACTGGGTGCTGGTTAAAGTCCACAAGACACCAGCATCTTAACGCTAAATCTCCGTTGCCAATTTTCTCTCCTTTTGCGTCTTCTTTTGAACCATGTGGGGGATTGTTGGAATTATGCTTCAAAAGAATCTATTTGTTGTTTAAATTGTTGTGATGACATATAGCTTGTGTAATGGTGATGCAAGGAGCTTGGATGCTTGGAGGCCAAGTAGTGACATCATCTCCATGACATCTTCCTCCTATGTCACACCATGACATCCATGGTGATGTATTATGCTTGATGGCCAAGTAGTTTAGGCTATAAATAGTCATCAAATCCCATCACTTTCCATCATCCAAAAATCCATCTTCTACTTCAATTTCTACCAAAAAAAAATATTCTCTCAAAATCTTAGTAATATAATTTATAGTTTGAGTGAAATTTTGGCAACGATTTTGGTAGTAACTCATCTACGGTCTTGCCTACACAAAGATCGTAGCGGTTGTGCAATCCTGGGGGTCGAATGTCAAAGAGTCCGTGTGTAGTAGACGGGGCATAATCGACTTTAGGACAGTGACCTCAAGTCACGTCACAACCTTTCCTCTCAGATAAGATTATCCCTATTTTCGTCTTATTTATTTATTCACTACTCGCCTAACATTGTAGTTGATGGTGTTGTTGTTGTGGGTTGTTGTTGCTGTTGTTTATGGTGTTGTTGTAGTAGTTGTTGTTGTTTTGTGGGAAGAAGGGATCGTTATTGATGTTATTCTTGTTCTTGTAGTGGTGGTGGTGGTGGTGGTGGTGATAGTAGTAGTTGTTGTTGTGGTGATTTTCACCTTTTTCAAGCAAAAAGATAGTAATGTTTGATGATTAATGAAAATGCCTAAATACATAAAACTCACTGCATGGAGTAAAATGATGGAGATGATAGTATGGGTGGTAGTCTCAGTATTATTGTTCTTGTTGATGTTGGTGGTGTTGTTATTATTGTTGTTGGTGTTCTTGAGCTTGTGGTAGTAGTAGTAGTAGTAGTTGAGATTAAGTAGGTTTAGTGATGGGAATTTAGTAGTATTGTATTAGAATTAGTAGTAGCTAGTAGTTTGTTCGCGGTAGTATGGTGTTGTTAGTAATAGTAGGAGTATGTTAGTAGTAGAAGTATTAGTAGTAGTGTAATTATTATTAGTGGTGGTAATAGTAGTAATATTATCGTTATTGTTGTTGTTTTTGTTGTTGGTGTATTAGTAGGAGTAGTAGTGGTGGTGGTGGTGGTGGTGGTGGTGGTGTATTGGAGTAGTAGTAGTTTGGTTGTAATGTATTGGTCGTGGTATGATGTTGGTGTTAGTGTAGTATAGCATTTGTTAGCTTAGTAGTAATATCGTAGTAGTAGTAGTTGTTGCTCTTGCTCTTGTTGTTGCTACTAAGTACTACGAAGTAAGTAGTAGCAGTAGTATTAGTAGTAATATTTGTTAGTGTTTGTAATAGTAATAGTAATTGTAGTAATAGTAGTTGTATTTATGAGAACATCTTTACAGACAAAAACACTTGGCTTAAAAAAAACTCAAATCCACCAACTTTTATTATTTGAGATTGAGATTAGGATGAACAGAATGATTAGTAGAAGTATATCAAAAGTGATGAAAATAATTAATTTTTTTGTATCATTTTCAATATTTGCACAAGATGTACATTAGTACATCTTTTATTCACATTGCTTGACTTCTTATTCTACGCTTTGAACCATGATTTCACTACAAGTATATTTTTTAGATGTAAACATATTATAAGCATTCTGAATCACTCTTACGTGTAACGGGTATTGAATCTTCTCCGTGTAGCGAAAACTTCTCCTCTCGTTATGATGTGTAGCATCGACAGAACATTATCCTTTTTCCATTACTTTATAGTCATATTCTAATTTTCTTTAATTTTAATGCTAATGTTGTTGTTTGTCTCTCCTTTTATTTTCTCAGTGCAGTTATATACTTTCACTAATCAAAGTTTCTTGGCCATATCAAAAGCGGACATGGGTATGACATTTTCTTTATTTTCTTTTCATTCTTAACATCATAGTCAAGAAGTATGTGAAGTAGAAGGAGAAACCATATTTTCGTATGAGATAGTATGTGAATATGCTCTTCTATTTTACCTTTGTTAAGCGTTGAATGATGTATTGTCACTAAATTTTCTGTATGTACTATAGGTATATAGATGTCATATAAAGTTACATTGACTTCTGTGCTTATTTTCTTGAAAATATTCACCGTCTTTCTCGGCCCTAACCACCCTTTCATGTGACCGGATAAATGCTCTTGGCGGTGCTTCCGGATGAAAGCAGCAATTCTCGCATTCACTTTTGGGAGCTAATTAGTCGGATCTTCTAGTTAGGATTTAATAATTTTGTAGATATTTTTTTATCTTTGTAGAAAAACATAAGTATGTTGCACCTTTCGTTGAAAACATAAGATGAGTTGATATTTTTTTTTCACACTCTTTTTTTTGAAAACATTTGTAATGGCATTCTTTCGATTTGTGAAAAATTGTAAGAAACGATACTCCATGTTACTTATATCTTGAAATTAGGGTATATATATATATATATATATCCACGATTTGTGGCGGACTTGCCGTCGCAAATAAAATTTGCGACGGAATTTGTGACGGCAAGTCCGTCGCAAATCAGTTTGACTATTTTTTGACTTTTTTAGTGTATGTCGGATTTTTCGACGCATATCCGACGCAATTAGCCTCTGCGTCGGCAGGTCCGACGCACAAAAAAAAAAATTGCGACGAAATATTGCGGCGACACCTTTGCGTCGGTCAGTCCGACGTAAACGTCGATTTGCGTCGGAATTAAGATATTTACGGCGGATTTTTCCGCCGCAATTTGACCTGTTTTTTTGTAGTGAGCATTGACAGCTGCTAAAGTAGAGCATTTAAAGCTTGACGAGGGCGCCTGTTGCTGAAACTTACCACCAATCTGCTTCAGGACAGATTTTGTAACAGAATCCACAATGGCAGTCACAAAAGAAAAATCATTAAACGGTGTGTCAAACTGGTCTTCATTAGCCACAAAAGCTCATTGTAAGCTCTCCTAGGGCCTTGGGAAGAATTCTTGTAGCCACCACGAGCTCGACTTCGACCTCTAGATGCTTTGTTCTGGCCTTTATGATAGATTGAGCGTGCCCTTTCTTTTCTTGGTACAGTAAGAACAAGTCTGTAATTTGTAGAAAGCATCAGCTACAGTCTGTATACTTTCAGAGATGTGTTTCTGCCTCTTAATAGTCTGTGTCTGTAATAAGGCTAGAGCTTTAATTTATTAAGTGTAGGCAATGGTTCACTCAGCTCCTTCATATGAGTGACTTAAGCCCATCAAAAACTGAATAAGCTTGGCTTCATTCTCCCTATTCAACATTCTCTCGAGTAATTCACATGTACAAGATGGAATGAATGGGATCTAAAGAATCAAGATTTTCCCACCTTTTCAATCAACTGTAGTAATGAGATGCACTATGTTGAGACATGGAACTTAATTCTTTTCTCAATTGGTAGATTTCTATACACTATTGGTTTGTCTGTATCTCTCGATTAGCTCATCCCAAAGGTTTTTAGAACAAGTACAATAAGACACGGTCTTTCGTATCTCTGCATCAAGGGTGTTCTGAATCCATTATGTCACATCTAATCCACTGGCGATACTTTTTTGTCTGCTGAACTCACACCCTTAACTGAACCATCAATCAAACGACCTCATCCTCACCCTCGCCCTCACCCTCTTCATCCTCCTCCTTGTCCTCATCTTCTTCATCTTCCTCCTCCTCCTCCTCGTCCTCTTCTTCTGGTAAGTCAAGTATAAGAAAACATTGACGAGTGACCGGATTCCAAAGAGAGTATTTGGAGGAGTCGTCTTGTTGTTGTAGGATTAATCAGCCTTGAGAGGAGGCCAGAACAACTTACCTTGTAGCTCAGAAATCATCTTAGTGAGAATGTATGAGTTCCAAGCTCCTAGTCTTCGTCATTCAGATGAGACAGAATCAACCATGGTGCTTCAGCATGCATCTGCATCTCATCTTTTTCTATCATTCTCGAAAATATTGTATATTTTGTATAATTGTAATAGAAATCTATTCATCTATTCAGTATATATTGGAAATCATCGCTGCTTTAATTTGCATCGTATTAGGAATAATCGTTTTTTTTATGGTAATTTTCTGAAATTATATTCATTCATGTAGTGCATGTGTTATGGAAATTGGAATATTATTTTTTATGGTAATTTGATGAGATTAGGAATTATGGGTACAATCCCAGTGAGATTAGAAGATGAGTCGGTCAATAATCAATCAATATTTCCATTATTAAGGGAATTACTTTTGTAGGCCAAACACCAGTTAAAGTGTTTATACACAGAAATTTATAGACGGGAATCGTGGGTAGTATGTAGGCTAAACACCACCTAATCACCAAACCAAACACCAATTAGCCAACGACTCAAATCGGAGACTGCTCTTTCTCGAATCCCCGACACTGCTTATAATTGCCACTACGATGATCAAAAAGCATATGAAATAAGGCAGAACACCTTTACTATTGAGTCGCCAGGTTATTGTCTGCCAGGGTAATCAGTTTCTTTTTATCTTGAACTAAACAAAATTTTCGGAGCTTCTTCCCCTTAAAATGAAGACGGAAATTTTCTTTTCTTGGAAAGTTTGGACGGATTTTGGAACCCATCTTCGTCGTTAGTGAGCTGAGCAGCAGTTCTTTTTCGGAGTTCTTCCAAGGTTTCACCTTCTTTGGCTCTTTCCAGTCTTAAGACGAACCCATAGGACGGAGTTGGAATAGTGCACAAAGTCCTACAAACATAAGATAACCTTTGAGCAACTCTCCTACAAATAAAAGTTCCCCACCAAATAAACAACCAAACTTTTAGAAACTTTAATGACTTGTGACGTTTATTACTATCATTATAAAATATCTGAGAGACTTCAACTCCTAATAATCTCGTATACCCGTGTCCGACACTCGACACTTAGACTCTTCCTTTTAAACCAAAATTGTAAATGGGTTGGTTGGCTTTGCACTTACGAGTGAGACCGTTTTATATATATATAACATCATATTCTGAACACCCAAATCTAGACTTTCATGAAAATTGATAACGTTGTTTCACAAGACTGTATTAAACATACCAGGTGACGCCCATACAAATGGGTACTCGAAAGAGCTTTAAGAGAATCTTGTTTAGTTACAAACTCCACAAATGCAAAACCTCTGTGCTTCCCGTACCTCATTGGAAGTCTCAAGCTTTTTACCTGTCATGTTGAACAAAGAAAACGTCACCCACATTTGCGCCACCACCATTTTAGGGACAAAATACCGAGCAAACAGTGACTCGTAAACAATCATGTATGCATATGTTGATATGTACATGAATGTACAGGAAAGTGGTGAATTAGATGCTAGCTTGATCAAATCAAACTATCATAACATTCAGTTGTAAGCTCATACTATTACATACTACTACTGTATAAGGTAATGAAATTAAGCTACAACTGGCTACAATTCTTTCATTTTGTTTATCATTAGAAGTTGTAAACTATCGGCCAAAATCAACAAGCACTTTATCTGGTACTAAACATAAGGTATATCTAATTTTCTCAATTATCAATCCCACTTCCGAAAAAATTTTAGGCTAAACTGCTTTTAGAAAATAGCTCAAATTATTGGAGTAACTTACAAAGCACAACTCTATCGTGTTTTTGAAGCGGCTTATTTACAACAATTGTTGCATACTAAATCAAAGTGGCAACGCTTTGTTAAAAGAAAATAATAAATGGTCAGGCAATACATATAGCCAAAACTTTAATCCGTATGGTATTTAAAAGCTAAGCTTGGGATAAGAGCTCACCTGACCAAATGGACTGAATAGCTGTCTCCGTTCCTTTTTTGTTGCCTCAAATGCTACGTTCCTTCCTATTATTTTCGTCGAACTTCCATCATTGCCTGCTTTACTTGAGATCTTCTCAGATTTCTTGGCATGACAGAGTTCAAAAATTAAGGCATGCCCATCAAACGTCGTTCGTTCCCTGTGAACAATTCTCATATTAGATATTAATTTAACCGGCTCTTGGGCAGTAGAATGTGAAAACTAACAGACAAGTGAAACTAGCAACCTACTGTTCATATCCGAAATACTTCACTTACCGGTAAATCCTGACAAACATGGACAGCTGTCTCCACAGAACCAAATTCAATAATTCCAAAACCTGTTGAAACAGCATTCCCCTCTTTACATGCTGCTGTATCTGAAGAATACATGAAATAATCATCAGAACATGGCATTATGGCACAACATAAATGTATCGAATAAGATAGACCCGACTGCTTCATTACTGAGCTAGGGTATCCGTGTTTTTTTAAAAATGAATGCCTTCTTTTTCTTAAAAAACAAATGGAGAATGGAGAGCTCACCTTAACACTCATTTTTCCCTTCTTTCATGCTGTCACTGATATGCTTCCTCAAAGCTTCACCGGATGACTTGAAGTTCAGGTTTTTCACATAAAGAGATCGAGATTGAAATATAGAGGATGAAATCTCAGAAATGAACACATAAAAACATAAACCAAAATACAAAACAATAAAAGACTTGACTACCCCAAAACTCAATGGTTAGAAAAGTGTCATTGGCGTGGATTCAAGATTTACTGACTACTGAGAGCCTGCTGTCCACATGCTATCTAACATGCAAATATGCAATAAATTTGTCAATTTACTAAAACGGTTTTAGCTAACACCATTTGTTTTGCTAGGTTCATGTATCCTGCACACTCTTATTGTCACTCTTATGTGCAAAATCTTGACTAAGTATGTGCAAAATCGTGACTAAGAGTATGTTTTGCTAGGTTCATGTATCCTGCACATTCATATCTAACAAGTTAAAATCAAGGAGAAAAACACACCGCAGATAGAGATGTAGATACAATGTATGTACGCAGAAGCAGCATATTTACGCATAGTTAGTCACGGTAAAAGCGAAAATTACAACAACCCAGCACAAATAAATAATAAATGATATAGCTGACCTCAACTCTGTGAGGATCAATTTCATAATCAGATATCCCCAGAACTGGCTGCTCCAGTAAAACCTTTTTAGCTTTGTCTTCACCAACAATCGTATTTTTCTTAGTGTCACTCTTATGTGCACAAGCTTGACTAAGGATGTTGCTCGGGACCCATTCCAAATACAGCGGAGCATTTCTGGAAAAAAAAAAAAAAACAATACACATAAGATTGATGAATAACAAGCACTAACATGAAAAACCCAAATCCAGAATGAACAAACCAGCAACTCAGAAATCGTGCACCACTGGAGATCAAGACATTATTAGAAATGAACGATTATTGAGCATTTAATCCACACTCAAGTCATGAAGGCGAGATAATCTCTCTATGACCTTTCTGGCCATAACACACAGCTCCTAGATTATTAAGAACACACAAAGCACGACTACTGCATACAAGTTGGGTGTCTAGACCGTCTAGATATAAAAAAACGTACATGGTAAAGTTTACTCAAACAGGAAACAAAATATTATATGTACTTGTTAAAACATCCACTGAAAAAATAAAAAAATAAAATAAATCTACCAACTCTACCAGAAACAAACCTCTGGATAATCCCAACCCTTTTAGCAAACTGATAATTCCTTCCCTTCATTGAAAATTGACAAGAGGACTAACACATCAATGTAAAGACTTTCATGAAGAACATCCAGTTGAATCAAACAGCAGGGTGCACACTGCACAGCACTCATGAAAGCAGAAAAAAAAAATCTAAAAAATGTCAGTTATTGAAATCTTCCACCAACCACTACTAAGAGTATGCAATAGTATTTGATGAGATCGACGTGTACAAATGTGCAAGCCTATGTTAAAAAACTACATGGAATCAGTTCTTTTTTTATCAAATTGTATAATTTTGCTCTTTCAAAGGTTGGTCCAAAAGCTTATAGAGAAACCATTTTACTCCCTAAAAAAACAACAGACTTCCAGAGGAAGTAAACTCTTGACAAACTATGACAAAGCTACAACAACTAACCCAAATAATAGCTACATCGCCATATCCTGAGATCGCTCATCACACTTTTTAAAACATTTTCATCACAAATTTTCGAACAGCAACACGGATCAGACTTCCGATTAACAATCTAATTCATAAGACCAGCTTATCTTTCATCATACAAGAAAAACTATAGCTAATATCACCCAAGACAATGTCACATGAGATTCACATAACAAATTCTAGGATGTAATTTGCAGATCGAATTAAATTAAAATTAGCTATGTGAGTTTGCTAACTTTTTTTGTTTGTGGTCACGGTATCATATATTCCTTTAAACAAAGTTTTTTTTGGCCTTAACATAACTGCTAACTCGTGGTTGACTGATATAGCCAATGCTTGACTGATATTTAGCCGATATGTTCATTTATAGCTTATAAGCCAGCATACATGACCAATGAGTCCAACTTGATAAATAAACTCACATGTAGCGCTTGTACGATAAGTCATTAAAAGCAGCACTAGCTTCAGCTGGCTCAAGAAAGATCACCTAGCCAAAATTTAAAAAAAAACATTGTTACTCAATCAGACCACATGAAAAGACGATGTCCGAAAGGGAAGTTATCAAGAGCATAAATCATGACCCATCTCAACAAACATCGCAGTGTAATTAGATAAGGAAAGTATTTTCTCCATCCTGTTCCCCATAAGCAAAAAACGTTTAGATTTGAAAAGATCAAATAATCAGCGTACAATTCAATTCCTATGAAAAATCAACTGCTAGCATAAACATGCTTTCTGATTTCTTGAATATGATAGAAATTGTAATTAAAGGTCCTCCACCAATTTATCTTAGAAAACAGAAGGGACAAAGATTGTTTTTGAAACATCATTTGTTTTCTATTGCATTTCTATTACTAGCAAAAGCACACTTCCATAGCCTTACAGTGAAATTATATAAAACTATAAATATACAGCATGCTTTTATACAATAGAGAGAACGTTTTGTAGTACCATAAACTATTGGTTTATCGTTAATTCCTTATGTATCTCTTTGCTAAGTCGTATTTCTGTATGAAACCTATCTAATTAAAACAATAACGCCAGAATCATAGCATATGACATGCAAGTTTCACACCTAGTAGTCATTAAATTTCTCTATACACATACTTATTCTAATACTCCTACATTTTAAAGATTATTTTCGTATCATATGATCTATTCAAATATTATACAAACAATCCACATTACAACTCATACAAATCAGTCAAAGCCTCAAGTAAAAGTAATAAAAGATCAGAGCCTCGAGTAAAAGTAATAAAAGATCAGAGCCTCGAAAACATACCAAGGCTAGTGTTCTTGTCGAAGGAAGTATAATCTTGTCCACACTACTGAATTTCCCACACATTTTAGACAGTTCACTTTCCGTTGCACTATAAGGCAAATTTTTGACAAGTAATACATGATTACTTCTTTCTAAAGCTTCAGTTTTTCCAAAGGCAAACTCCTCCAGAGCAGTTACATTTACTCCAGCATTTGTTAGAGCCTCTTTAGTCTCTGCAATTATTTGAGTTTCTCCAAGAGCAATGCGTACGGCAAGATCATCGGCTTCACGATCAAGCAAATCACTTTTACTGATTTTATATTTCCTAGCCATATTTTCAATAATCTGTAAAAACAAATTTATCAACCATTTATAATCAAGCAAAGACAACATATGCCCAAATATAACCTCAATTGATGAATCTTGGGAATTGACACATTAAATTCAAGCTCGAAAACAACTGGACAATACTTCAGAATCAGAGTCATTAACTAAACTAGACACAAAATAATGCACGCCATCAGTCCACTGCCGTACAACTTTAACAGTTGTAACAGATAGAATAGTACTATGGAACCCACAATGATGTTACCTGACTAAATGGTAAAACAAATTAGACATATATCACCTTCTTCCTTGTTATTCAGTTTCAACAATGTACACATCCCTTTGCCAATGCATTACTCGTGAGGTTTGTAACCAGCAGAAGCAATCAATGGTTCAACTAGGGACATATTCAGATATGAATCATAAGAACAGCTCTCGGTCATTTACATGATGATCTGTCCTCTCAGTCCACTTTGAATCCCACCTATGCCAATTCTTTAATTACCAATTCTTATATTAACTTCTTTTTCCTCCATCTGTCATTTAGCTGCCCAACTGATCCAGTAACGAGATTAGCTAGGGTCTACCAAATCACGAATTGTTAAGAGTGAACTTAATCCAGTTGCTTACTTAAAATTCATGAAGCACACATTCTATAATCGTGAATCTGTGAAGGCATATTCATAACGAGTCGGGTAACCATGATCTGATCTCATGGTATGATCTCATGATCTTATTCAGAAACACCGGCACATTTGTGAATAAATCGCAGGCAGTTATAATGATTCTGAAACCTCCCTTCACATACTTCTAATTTATAAACCAAGACAGCTCTCAAACAAAATAAATTGACCCTCCAAAAAAAGGACTATGCAATTGACAAAAATATAGATTAGAATCATACTGAGGGCTCGAAGCATTTTCAGATCAAATTTATCTGCTAGACTTTCACGCCCAACAACTTTTGCCCGTTGAACTGCAATATCCTTCAAGCCAATTAAGAGGTCCTGTTATATGGTACAGCATGCAAGTTAGAGAAGTGTAATTTACGATAAAAAGGAGTATTTTGTCAAATACTGAAATACTACCTACAAGTTAGGTCACTTTGCGAGGAACTACCTAGAGTATATTCTTTGTCATCACTATTCATGCATGAATATGTGAAAATAAGTGATTTTAACTTATCGATATCATAACATTGAAGTTTATTTTGGTAAGTTATATCAATGTTTAACCTCTTCTCTAAAAATAAGACTTGTGTCACTAGGATGAAAACAACGATCGAAAATGAAGTTCAACGACTATTAAAGTAGTTTCGTGCAAAATAGGTTGAAAGTTACAAACTTAGGTGAAACATTACTATAGTTTAGTAAAATAAACTCCAAGGCTATGATATCAACAATTAAAATCGCTTATTTCTAAGTTTTTCATGCCTGAATAGTGCTTTTGATAATTTTTGACAACAAAAATCTACTACACACTTTAGGTAGTGTTTGACAAAATTTAAAACTTTAGTAGTTTTTCGCAAAGTGGCGTAAATTGTAGGTAATGTTTGACAAATTACTCCAAAAAAAAACTACGTAGTAATTATCAATATGATATCTCGTTACGATTATTAAAGAGCTTTATGAAGAAAAAACTGCTGAGAAATATAGTACTATTAAGAATTTGACAGTTCCATTAAACCCTATCTAATTAATTTATAAAATCACCAAGCTCATTAATTTATGCACAAAACTGTCTCATACAACAATTCGTGTGAAAGACATGACAAGTGAGCCAGCCGGTATTCTCGATCATATTATATATATATATATGTGTGTGTGTGTGTGTGTGTGTGTGTGTGTGACTAGAGAGAAGACTTCAAGGGGTAAATGCAATGATATGAATAGGACAAACATGAATTGCAATCTCCAAAATAGAAGAGCGGCACAAAATTTTGTAAATGAATTTGATGGGGATAAGATTGTAATGCAAGCCATTCGACATCTAATTAAAAACGGAATTCTGCTTCACTTACAATCTCTGACTCGGATAGAGAACGAAGCCAGCGAACATCTTCAGGCCTATTATCTCCAGCAAATACTTCCTTACTCATACTGATGATATAGCTTCAGTCCTAGTGGATGAGTGAAGTCAAAGCCGGTGATCTGAAACAACTTCGACAAAGCTGGAAGAACATGCGAGAATCAATATCTGTACGAAAGGGGAAAAAACGGGAATTGTTCAACTGCAAACTGTCATATGGGTTGCGCGACAAACAGAAGTGTTCCCAAGATAAGAATTTATAAGCCAATTACATTGAACTGAAACTGCAGAAAAATCACTCGAAACGATACTGAAAATCTACCTTGAATATGGAATCAAGACCATTGCAATCTACCTTACGACTCGTCTCACGCCCATATATTTTTGTTTTTTTAATCTTAAGAACTCGCTCCATCCAATTTTTATCGTCCCCGTTTCTAAACCATACTGAAGATCCTTTGTTTTTTTCTACTAGTAATAGAAGAGGCATAATTAATTTGGGAAAAATTACGAGGAAAAAGGGGACGATAAAATTGCGATGGAGGGAGTACTAACATCCAGTAAACCTAGGGTTTGCTTGCAATTGAATTGGGAATAATGCTTCCTAAAATTAGAGAGAAGCCCAGAATGCATATGATATGACACTAACTTTTTGCATAAATTCATAAGAAAGATGAAAACTTTATGAATGTTGATACTCCAATACAAAATTGATCGTGAAAATCGAACAATATCGAATGAAAATAAAACAAATTAAGGTTGAAAATTAATCAAAAACTGATTACTTACAATTAAGATGGAGATCGAATTGCAAGCCAATTGAAGGATTGTTTGTTGGATTGAAATTGCCTTCAATGTGATATTATGTGTCGACTTTGGAAAAGTTGAATTGGGGATTCCGGGATTGGGATCTGCTCGAACTACGAAATTAGTGAGAAGTTTGGTAATTTTTTTGTAAATCAAGGGAGTCAAAACTATCGATTTTTCTAGCATTTTTTCTTTTTCTGGCAGATGTGTCAGTCAAGAAGCAATTCTGACGAAGAGTAATCTTGCTCATCGATTGTCAAATTTGGATGCGCTTTGTCCCGTGTGTTGCAGTGATGATGAGTCGTGTCTCCACTTGGTGAAAGAATGTGGATGGTGTGGTGGAGACTTTGAGAGTATTATTTATTCATTTGTTCCGCGTCAAGGTAATAGGGTGACTCACGAACTGGCTTATACTCAATCTAGATCATTTGAGAGGCGAGTTTGGGAGGGCTGCTGTCCAATGTACATTGAACTGTTGGTGGCTGACGATGCTATTTCTATTTAGTAATCCCATTGTGGGATTTTTCAAAAAAAAAAAAAACTATCGATTTTTCTAACGATTGTCAAACCTATTATCCCGAGAAATTGATACGCACGTTAAGGTCATGTTCTTTTGGAGTGAAAATGACTGAACTTAACTGAACTAAACTTAATTTGACTGAAACTGACTGAAATATAGAGACAAAATATGTCTCCTTGAGCTGAATTGAACTGAACTGACTGAATATAAGTCCAAAAGAACATGGCCTAAGTCGTTAACTTAAATTTATCATACAGCGGACGCAGGTTAGAACAACATCAAAACTATAAGGGGTGTCATTCGAAAATTATAGCGATCTTGAATATAATACGAGGTCAAACTTAAATTTATGTGAGTTTATAGCTAACGACCGCTTCTTCCCCTCCAGGAATTTACTTTGCAGCTTCATCTCTGCAAAAAAAAGAGTTTTGATATACACATTAGATATTAGCAGAACTCGGGCAGAACGAATTACTGAAACACGAAAGAAACTAAATTTGTGAGTTTTGAAAACAAAGCTGCGATATTTTAGGATAAAATTTGATGCTAAGAAGATGATTATGTTGTTACCATAATCCTCGGAAATGGAAAAGCATGCAAGTGAACATTTTTATCAAGAACTTGTCGTAGAAGTAGCAAGACATCATACCGCTCCTGTTAGCTTCTTTCCTCTAGAATAGGTAGAAATCTAAGCTGGCATCTTTACTCTTCTTCATGTTTAGCTTTTCGCGCACGGCAGCTTCAGCAACAGATCCCACAGCAACACAGCTTTCAAAATCAGTGGTCCTCTTCCCTCGTTTCCGATGGACGACAACAGTCCAACCGTCTCCAGCCAGACTCGCCTCTTTGTTTTTATAGCTTGTTCTCTAGTAACAAGGTAATAGGAGTAATACATTAGCAAAAGAAATATAGGCAAATGATAAGCATACAGGGTAAACACGAGGAAATGTAGCCAAATGTAAACAAGAATGATGGGACATGCTTAGTCCCAAAAAGACTTGGGGTAGGGTTTTAATCGTAATTGAAAACATTAGCTTTCTCTATCTAAATGAGAGCTCTAAACTACCCCTAATTTACCCCAATTTTATCCCCAAATCAATTTAATTGTTCTTATCCTAACCCTAACCCTAATTCCCTTACCCCCAATTGATCATATCATCGTTAATGTCTATCAATTGTGACTCTGGTTTCTTCAACTGTTTAAGATATATCCCTAAATCTTCCTAATTAATCACCTTAAACCATTTTCATTCCCAATATTTCTCCAGACAAATGCTACAGAACTTTTATCATTCCCAACTCTTCTATCCTTCTAGACTACCTTGAGCCATTAAATTTCCAACTGCACCAGTATCTCTTCTTCTGTAACTACAATTAATGCAATCATATCCTACCTCGACCTCATATATCATTCCTTTTGCTCTAGAGTTAATTATACTGTCCTCACGCCAATCCATTTCCCGATCACCTTTGCAGGTTGCTTTATCGAAGTAGAGGCTCTCTGTTTCCCAAGCCTTATTGTCTTCTATTTGTCCTCAACGCTTCGTCTTCTTCCCTCCTACCAGTTTATTGGGTGCCTCCTTCTTCCCCCAATGGTCTTCAGCCGCGCCCTATTGATTGGCCACCTCTAATCTCTAGCTGCATTCATTCACTTCTCTGTTTGATCCTCTGAGTTTTAGTATTTAAGGGCATAATGGCCAACTCCTGGATTCATCCCTCACCACAAACACAATTCAGCTACAAACAAACTCAACTCAACAATGGGGTCGAATCCAACACCTAATAACACTCCTAATAACTCCTATAACTCTTTCAATTTCAATAATAGTCACTGGGCTGAAGCGGGTCCCAGTATCCCCCGCATTAGTAATATTCCTGCTGGGGCTGATATTGGTTACGAGGTCGACTTCTTCAACTCCTGGAGATACCCTCGTACTGGTGCTATCATCAGCATGAATCCGGATTTTCTTGGTGACTCTTTTGCTTTTTGGAACAGATGCATCTTAGGATTCATGGTTGATTACAGGAGCTTTAGTGCCGCCACTGTCAATGCAGTCATTGAAGACCACTGGGTCTCAAGAGGCCCCATTATAGTTCACAAAATAGGGGACCTTTTTATCTTCCACTGCGCTGACAATGAAGACCGACTTGACTTGCTGGAGCGCACCTTTATTTCTATTAAGGGTGCTATCATTGCCTTCTCAAGATGGACTCCTGAAGCTATACCACATACCGTCCGTTTTCCGCACATTAAATTATGGGTAAGGGTCTGTGGTCTTCCATTTGAGTATCTGAATATGGCAACTGCCAACACCATTGGGCAGCTTCTCGGTCCTGACTTCGAAGTGGAACCATTCGAAGTTGTCCCGCCTAATGATTACATTAGAATTAGGGCTATTATAGCCATTGGTGACCCGCTGATGCCAGGTTTCTTCTTAGGCTGCAATCAAGATTACCTCCTTTGGATACAATTTAAATACGAGGAGGTTTATAAGTATTGGACTATATGTGGTAGAATTGGCCACAAGAAGGGTCAATGCCCTGAACTCATCTCTAGCATCACCGCTGATCTTGAAAAATCATTCAAAAAATTGGATCAGCGGGGTTTCAACATCTTCGAGGGAGTTGGGCGCCATACTATGTATAACCTTGACCTCAGAGCTATTTCTTCAACGACCAAGCACCTCACCTCCAGATTCCGTGTTGGTAGGTTTGCTTCCAGGATTGTTCCTGCGGACTATCATGTGGAGGAATACATTGATTATAACCTGGATCTCTACCCCGGTGGCAAGGTTTCTCCAGGAATGCGATTCCTCGTTACCTCTGTTCCTTTCAAGGGACCTGCCCTCCGCACTCCGCACTTCAATGCCAGTCATTCGCATCAACATTGGAGGGTTTACGAATTCGAAGAACCTGATTTATCTGCCAGGATCAGTCATTATAAAAATGGCAGTCGAGAATGGCGGGGTGAACCTTTTACCACCCCTTACTCCAAGAAATATCCTGAGCCTTTCTGCCTCTCTACGGAGCCTTTCTCTACTCCCATCAATGGGGATATGGAGTGGCGGTACTCTTATAATAAGAGGGCTCTCTTTGCTGAGGATATGAATCACGGACTTGAAAGCAGTTACAAGTTAGCTTTTGCTCTCGAGGATGCTCGAGGATATGGGCAAACTTTCTCCCCTCCGATGGGTTACTCTTTTCCTTTCCATGAGCCACCAATGGCTGAGGAACAAATGAATCATGAAGCTAACAACGTTTCCCATGCTGCCTACACTGATGCCAACGCTGCTTTTCCTAATGCTAACAACAGCAGCGACTACAACTTGGAGGAAGATGAAGATAGCTCGAATGCGGACAACAGCATAAACACATCTACTAAGAAATCCCTCTACAGCTCGGGGAGCACAACAACTAGGCCTCCCCAATAGCAATTTCGTCTGAATCTGATGCCAAATTCGAGGACGCCCCAAGTGAACCAGATAACCTCTTGGGTTCTGATGTCCCTGATTTGGCTCCATTGGAGGTAATTCCAGATTCGAATGAAACTCCTGATCCGACTGCGGCGATCACTAGCCAAGTCTCAATCTTTTTCAAAGTATTGATCAGAGGCTTAATGATTTCCCCACTGACATCTTCGGTCCCTTTGAAGCTGATCTTATCACTCGTTCTACTGAGAAATCGTATGAAGCAGCGAATTTTAGCTTCTCCTCTCCACCAAGGGCACCTATAAACCCGCCACCCATGTTCCTCAGCGCCACGAAGAAACCCATAACAAAGCGTAAGTCTAGCTCTGATCCTGACCTCATATCCTTGAACAGCAACAATATCCTAAACAAAGATTCTGCCAAAAACTATCTACTTACCCTGGGGAAAAAGCTGAAATTCACTAAGGAATCCTCGTCGCCTCACGCTAGTTTTGTGATGAAGATTTCTGATGCTGACCTTGAACTGGAACCAGATGAAGCTCCGGATATTAACGTTACTCGGGTTATGAAGGCTGGTCCTCTTCAGCCTTCAAAGCAGACATGAGAGGTTTATCTTGGAATTGCAGGGGTCTTAATGACCCGCTCTCCCCTGCAATTCCGAAATTAAGAGCTATGGTCTATAATAAGTACTATGATTTCGTCTTCCTATGTGAAACTAAAATTAGTATCGAGTCTGCTACCAATATTGGTAGGTCGTTAGGTTATCTTAAGTCGGTCGGTGTCGATGCCCTAGGCTCTAGTGGGGGTATATGGGTTGGTTGGAAGGGACTACTCTCAATGGATCTCGCCTACAAATGTGCTAATTTCATCTCCTTGAAAGCGTTAATAAACGGTTCCTTTTATTATTTGCTTTTTGTCTCTGATAGTCCTTATCACTCTGACAGACCTTTAGTCTGGGATCATCTTCACAGGCACATAAGTTCTCTTGATCATCCCACATTTCTTATTGGTGATTTCAACCAGGTGGAATATCCTGATGATAAATTAGGGTACAATTGCTCCTCGCTTCGAGGATCGGACCGATTTACTAGATGGAAAATTGACTGCAATTTGATGGACATTCCTTTCAAGGGTCCTAAGTACACATGGTGCAACAACAGAGAAATAATAAACGAGTCTACGAAAGACTTGACAAGGCTTTTGCCTGCTCAAAGTGGTTCACTGCCTTCCCCAATAATACCGCTTTAAAACACTATCCAATTCTCATTAGCGACCATGCTATGATTGAAGTCGATTTTAATCTCTGCGTCAATAATAAGCCTAAACCATATAAGGTGGACGCCTGGATTTTTGATTTTGCCGACTGCAGAAAGAAGATTGAGGAGTTCTGGAAAGATGAAACACAATGGGATTTCAATACGGGCTCGCACTCCTTCAAGCTTGCTCGAAAGTTAAGCCAAAGTAGACAACTTATGAAACGATGGGCACTCAACAAGCGCCAAGAATGGGGTCACAAGTGGACTGATTTTGATGAAATTATTGAATCCGACCTTGAGGATTACTTCACCAACCGTAATAATTCCTCAATAACTAGCTATAACGCTCACCATCGTGAGCTTGTAGATTTCTGCAAGGCAACCAACAAGTACTGGAAGCAGAGATCTAAAGTCACTTGGGATCTTAAAGGGGATTCATGTACTAGATTCTACTTCAACTGGGTTAAGGGTAGATCTTGCAGAAATTTCATTTCTGGGCTAAAGCTTTCGAACAATGACTGGACCTTTGACCCGACTTCAATTAGCAACGCCTTTCGAGACTACTACCTCGGTGTTCTTGCCGCCCCCCGACTCAATATGAAACTGAGCCTCATTCCCAGTACATCGAAGATACCTACTCTAAACTCCTCTCCAAAGTTAGACGCAAACTGGATCCGGACGACGTTGATAATCTTAACTCGCCTTTTTGCCCTGGTGAAGTGCGAACTGCTGTTTTTCAACTCAGCCCACTCAAATCGCCTGGTCCCGATGGAACACCGACCATCTTCTTTCATCAATTCTGGCATTCTATCAAAGAAGATGTTATTCTTGCAGTCTGTCACTGTCTTATTACTAGTTTTATTCTCAGGGATTTCAACCGCACCTTGTTGTGTGCTAAATTTAGACCGTTTTTCCCTCCATTTAGACCTGTTTTTCCCTCGTTTTGCGAGTTTTGAGTGCGATTATCGCCATATTTTGCGTACTTCTCGCATTAGCGTCCCTCTTGTACGTTTTACGTGTTTTTGGTAGTTTTTCTATCAATTTTGATAGGTTTTGCTACAAAAATCACGATTGAGCTTCCACGAGCACAAGAGAAAGGAAAACCGTCCAAAGAGCAAAGCACACAACTTAAAGTTTAAAGCCATCCGATCGAACAAACGAAGAATGAGACAAGACTCGAGGCCAGAAAAAATGACCGGGCGAAATTTCACCCGGTGAGACACCACCCGGCGAAATTTCACCCGACGGTAAAAATTGCCTCCCGAAGAATTTTCCGAGCTTACCCACCGGGCGAAACTGACCGGGCGAAATTTCGCCCACCGGGTGAAATTTCGCCCGATGGTGAAGACGTGCCGAAAACGCGAAAAAAGAAGAAAATCTCACCGGGCGAAAATTTCACCCGATGGGAATTGACGTCAAGTCCGCAGGGCGAAGTTTCACCCCATGGAGATGCAAAGGGAGATTGTCTCACTAATGGAGCATAAAGATGGATTTGGGCTTTAGGTTAAGGATCCATTAAGAGATTACTATATATATATGTTACCCTAATTCATTGCCTAAACTCACCTCTCCATTGTGCTAAGGAGGGAAGACATTACACCCTTCCACCATCTTATTACACCATCCATTAGTAATAGTAATCTAGAAAATCCCCAAAAATTCTAGTAGTTTAATAGTAGATCTACAAGTTTCCATCAACAATTATTTAGATTTCAAGGTTGTAAGAAGATTATCCAAGGTTTATTTGAAGATTTGTTGGGTTTATTGGAGGATTAGTGACAAGTTCTCCATTTTATTCATCAAAGATTCAATCTTTATCTATGATATCTTCTTATTTCTTATAGATCTACATAGTTGGTACAATTCTCTTCCACTCTCTAATCTCTATTTAGTTTTTGTGATATTTTCTCATCATCATCTTGTTCAAATCTAATTAATATGCATGTTGTGATGAATTTCATAATGAATTGTGAGTAAATTTCTTGTTGGGGAGTTTAGGGATGAGGGCTTGGTTTATTTGAATATAGAGATGTTGGTGGGTTGCTTGCGTGTTGGTTTATCTTATTTATGGTGTTGTGTCATTGTTGTTTTAGTCCGGCCAACTAGACCGACCTTGACTAATTTCTATCAATATGGGAAAACTCGGGGTAGAAATTACCATGACTAGGAACTTACCCTCATTCACCCGCGAAAGCGAGTTTTTAGGTGAGTTTATCGACATTGTGACAAAAACTCGATCCCGACCTTCTTAGACCCCAAGTACCGAATCCCGACTTCTCCCTAACGCCTTTCCCTAAATTGATCACCTCTAAACCATCATCGCACTAATCCCTCTAGTATAGACTCGACCTCTACAAACCCCCTTCTCTAAGACATCAAACACGACACTTTAAGCTTCACAAACACACACCGTTCCCTGTGGACCGACCTCGACTTACCATGATTACTTATTTGTTTTTGTGATAATTCTGAGTCTATAAATATCGTTTGATCCCCTGTCCTTCGCTAAAACAACCGATCCGATTGGGAGGCGATCACACCTTCATCACTCTCGTCCCAAAAATCTCTAGTCCAGAACGAGTTGAACACTTCAGGCCAATAAGTTTATGCAATGTAATCATGAAGATCATTGCAAAATGCATCTTCAACAGGCTGCGGAAGATCATCAATAAACTGGTGGGACCGTATCAAAATGGATTCCTCCCGGGTCGATCATGTAGCGATAATATCCTTATTGCTCATGAACTTATACATAAAATTAACATAAAATGTTCCAGAAACAGGAGCTCCATGGCTTTTAAGATCGACATGAGTAAGGCCTTCGACACAATCGGTTGGACTTTTCTCCGAAGAACTCTGGCCATTATGAATTTTCCTGATCAACTTATTAGGCTCATTATGAATTGTACACAAACAGTGTCATATGAAATCCTCATCAATGGTTCTCCTACCAAGAGTTTTCAACCGACAAATGGTCTCAGGCAAGGAGACCCCCTCTCCCCCTATCTTTTTATCCTTTGCATGGAAGTTCTCTCCGCAAATTTGGATGATGCCCAAGACACGGGTTCTCTTCAAGGGGTTAGAGTATCGAGGCAAGGACCCATGATTAATCATCTTTTCTTCGCGGATGATGCCATCTTCTTCAGTAATTGCAATGATAATTCTCTCAAAACTCTCAGCAACATCCTTAAGGATTTTTGTATGATTTTCGGACAACAAATAAACTATGACAAGTTTGCTATCCATTTTGGAGCTTCAACTACAATGGCTAAAGTTACAAAAGGCCTGAAAACACTCCAAATAAAGAGGAATAACGACATGGGCAAATATTTAGGTATTCCCCTCCTTGTTGAGCATAATAAGAAGATTTATTACAACGACATCATCTGTAGAATTAAGCGCAGAATATCATCATGGAATGACACTCATCTTAGCCAGGCTGGTCGATTAGTCCTCATCTCCTCGGTCCTCTCCTCATTATCCATTTATTTTCTATCGGTATTTCGTATATCGATAAGTGTCGCCAAGAGAATTAACTCCCTTTTGGCACATTTCTGGTGGGCGAGGGGAAGAGGAAATAGGACTGCTCACTGGAGGAGCTCGAAAGTGTTATGCCTTCCAAAAGGCGATGGTGGCCTCGGTCTTAGAAATATCTCTTTCTTCAATCAAGCCCTACTTGCTAAAGTAGCTTGGAAAATCTTCACCAACAGTGAGTCCCTCATCACCAAAGTTTTCTCCTCAAAATACAAATGTTCGATCAAAAACATCGAAAATATGAGTAATTCCTCGATCAAGAACTGCTCCTGGGGCTGGAGAAGCATTCACTGGGGGGCCAATCTCATTAGCCATCAACTCGTTTGGAGCTTGGGCTCAAATAGCTCCCTCGACATCTGGAACCATCGTTGGGTTTTTGGGGAAATCCCGGTTCCTAAAACTGGTGTTGACATCACCCGCGGATGCTTTCCTAGGAAAATTAAAGATCTCGCTAATGCTGATGGTTCCTGGAATGAAGCTACTTTTACGGATGTTTTCTCACCCTACTGGATTAAAAAAATCTTGTCAATTCATTTGCCCATCAGTCAATGTCGACATTTGCCTTTTTGGATGGCTAGTTTGGATGGGAATTATACTGCCAAGACAGGATATAAGTACATCTCAAACACTGCCAGGGACTGCGAAATGATCAATAGACAACACAATTATTTGGATGACACCATAATCTCCTTCTGCCGAAAGACTCTTTGGAAGATTAAATGTCCTAATAAATGGAAAATCTTCCTCTGGAAAATCTTACACAACTGCTTACCAACGGGAATGGCTTTCCTTAAGAGAAATATTGACATTGATCCATATTGTTTTTGTGCAGAGCCACTGACTCTGAGGAGCTTGAATCTGCTTCCCACCTCTTCAAAGAATGTCCTTTTGCTTCGAGAGTATGGTTTGGGGGGAATTTAGGCATCAGAAGTCAATCCAATAATGATTTGCCCCTCCCGCGATGGATTATCAACTGGATTCAATTTCTTAGCAAACAAAAAGATGCTGATAGTCTTATTTACCAGTTCATCTCTACCCTTTGGACTATCTGGATGGCTAGAAATAAAAACAGGTTTGATGGAATTGCCTGGCCTACTGGTATTGCTAACCATGTTATAATCACATCTCCCTTTAGTCCTTTACTCCCCATATGAACGAACCTCATGAAAGTAAGAATATAATTATGGCAAGAATTTCTCATGGGTCAATGGAGCTCCCCTCCAATTAATAGGGAAAGCTGATAGTTCCTGTCAGGTCGTCACCATTGATTCAGATGCATCTTGGTTCCCTAATTCAAATGCCTCCTGCGGTTGGATCGCTCACGACTCTATCACGGGTTACTCCTCGGCTCACTCGGCCAGCTTCAACACCAATTCCCCTATCCTAGCGGAAGCCACGGGGATTCTCAAGGCTTGTATCTGGGCCTTTCACATTGGTCTTCTCCACATTACACTGCGCACAGACTGTCTTAATCTAATTGAAGCTCTTGCAAGCACGGATTTCCCGAGGAATGAGCTACGTGGAATAATTGAAGACATTCTCCATTATTCTAACTACTTTCATTGTCTCTCTATTAATTACATTCCTAGGTCGCTTAATAAGCAGGCCCATGGTCTAGCCATGGCTGCGATAAAACATTGATGAATCTAGTTTTGCTTGATGCCAAAAAAAAAAAAGACTTGGGGTTGGCTAACATGAATCATTTTCTGAAGTCGTCACCCAAAAAAAATTATTTAGAACATCAATCCGTTGTGCATAATCGAAATGTTTTGTTGTCCTTTTAATGAACCATATGCAAGCATGTGAAGAAGTAAGAGTCATCACATGTTCTCTTGTTCCTCATATGTGATAAAACTCATCAATCTGTTCTTGAAGAAACTTTGTTCGATAGTTCGGGGAAGGTGGTTATCCTGGACACAAAATACATTAAGCTCAGTACAAAAATATATTGAATTAACTTTATGATCAAAAAGAAAAATATATTGTATTCAATATAAAAATATATATATATTCAACATGTTATTTCTTGATAATTATATTTACAAATATACTTGTATTTCATTAATTACACATGCAAATTGCTTAAATTGTCAGGTGAATGTACATAATGAAAGGATTTTTACTACTCCTTGGGGCTATTATCGTTGGTGTCGTTGCCGCTACCACTACCTACCCCTCCACCGTAAGTGTGAACCTCAGCCATCCTGGGCGGCCAATGCTATTTTGTGGGTATGGGATATTGGTTTTGCATGAACAAAAATCATCCCTCTTGTTTATTTGGTTGGAAAAAAATAGAAATTCCATAACTATGCCTCAAATCTCTAAGCATAACTTTATCATACTTAAGGGAGGGTCTAAGCCATACCTTGAAATCAAAGTGTTCAATTTTTCCGAAAAATTTATTTCATTTTTTTTTGTAAAATATCGTGATCAATTTCTCAATGCAGGTATATCCCGTCACTGGGCCGTTTAATGGACGGGGGAAAGCATTCAACGTTTCGATTTCCCCCTATTCGTTGCAGCTATTTGATTTTTCAGGTAATTAGAATTTTTATTCTTAGGATTTTGAACATATTCTCAATAAATAAATTAAAACTAAGCTTGGAGCAATTTGCAGAGGAGAATGAAATCAAGATTAAAAGACGAGAATTCAACTTCAAGCATCTAATGGAGCACCTGAAGGACCTTGCTTATACAATTATTTGCTTCGGTCTTGTAGGTTTTGGCATTTGCCGTCTATGTAGGTCGACATGAGGTTCATCATCCAATATTCAGAATGAACTAGAAATGACAGACTTAGCTTAGACAAATGTATTAGTACAAAGGTGCCCTTTAAAAATCGTTGCAACCATTGTTTTCATTATTTCATTGGTATCATCGTATACTTTCATTTCGGGATGTAAATTTTCAACAATTACAAAATACATTTCTAAGAGCAAATTTGTAAATAAGATATTGTCATGGTTTTATTAGAGTAATGCAGTTCTAGCACCACAGTGACACTATTTCAATGAATGAATCAAACTAAATGTGATAAGTCGTTGTTGATTAAACGGTTATGCTTGACATTATAATATATCGAGAATATAATGATAGTCATCTATTAAAGAATTTGATTGAAAGTTGTTCTTGGCAGGGCCGTCAAATGATATTTGGTGGCCTCCTAGACACAAAATACATTAAGCTCAGTACAAAAATATATTGAGTTAACTTTATGATCAATACAAAAATATATTGTATTCAGTATAAAAATATATTCAACATGTTATTTCTTGATAATAAGAATATATTTTCGGATAAATTAGTTCTTAGGTAGATAAAACATTTTACTCTATTCGTATAATTTATATCACGATTAAATTTCAAATATTCATGAGTATAATTTTTGTCACAATTTTTTTTATAAATTTGATATTTTATAATGAAAATGAAACACAACTGAATAATAATTAATGAGTAAATATATTTACTAAGACTATTATAATTGAAATTATTTTTTGTATATGACACGGGAAAAAATTAATTTTTTTTTTCAATTAATAAATTATTTGTAAGGCATTGATTTAATTTTGGTCCCTTATATTGTTGGGTCCCGGTTCTGAGAACCTAATTGAACATCTCACGTAAGAGATACTCGTAATATAATCCAGGTTGGATTTTTTTAATTCGTCTTTCGGGGTACATTATTAATATCAAAATTCCATATTTTTTTACTCGAAAAGATACGGTATTAACAAACAAAAACGTGCACAACGAATTGAAAAACGTAAATATGTAGTTTTGCATCGTTATTACCTATGATGACATTATCTACGAGTAAATACTGTCATGGGTACAAATAATTCGTGTAACAACCTGCCTAACGGAATCCCGCAAAACCCGGAGAGGTTGCTGACTCAATAACAGAATTTGGTTGTGGGAAGTTAGTTACATTACTTGTATAAATAGAAATTTGTATCATTCATTACATATCATCTGTTGTATTACATTCATCACAAAAACCCTCTCTCTAATTCTGTTATACATTCAACAATCAATAAAACTTCTAGCTCGATTGTCTTCTTCATCGTCAATCCTGCAGTAGTTTCTCGGATTTCCTCGATTAATTCCTGGAAGTTCATTGCAAGTGGTATCAGAGCTCTGTTCCTGGCACTGAAGTATATCTACATCAATGGCGGCAAAGGCGCAGGCAGCCATGGAAGAATTTCATAAACAAATTAAAGATTCATGGACTGAATTTTTAGCAGAACACCAACAACAACAGAACGAACTCAGAGACGAAATGCGCGCGCAAAGGGAGACGATGCTCAGAATTACAAATCAATTTCAAGAGATTGGAGCCAAGGTTACTGCGCTAGAGAACAACGCATCCAATACAGGCGGAATTCTGCACAATAATGGCGGACAGCAATTCAACTCTAATTTCGCTCGATTCTCCAAAATTGAGTTCCCGCACTTTAATGGTGAAGATGTACAGGGCTGGATTTATAGATGTGAACAATTTTTTGAGGTTGATGCCACAAATGATAATTTGAAGGTTAAATTGGTATCCATACATTTGGAAGGGAAGGCATTACTTTGGCATCAGTCTTTGATGAAGACTAATCCACGAGGGGTATGGCCTGTGTGGAATGTGTATAAGAATGCAATTCTGGCTCGATTCAGGAATCAGCCATTTGATGATCCAATTTCCGAGTTGATGAATCTTAAACAGGCGGGAACTGTGGAAGCATACCAGGAGAAGTTTGATGCATTACTGATCAGAACTGATCTCTCAGAAAAGCAGGCCATCAGTTGTTTCTTGAGTGGATTGCAGGTCGACATCCAAAGTACGGTGAGAATGTTTAAACCGCAAACTTTGATTGATGCATATACGTTGGCAAGATTACAAGAGAATACTCTCTCTTGCATTAATAAGAGGCATAAACCTCTTTTAGAAAAGCCTGCGATTAAACAAAGTCTGCCCTATCAGTCACAAGCCCACTATAGTTCAAAACCACCTGCAAGCACCAATTCCCAATTTAAGACAACACGTCAAAAGTTAACTCCTGAGTTTATTGCTGAGAGAAGGGCTAAAAATCTGTGTTTCTTTTGTCCTGAGAAGTTTGTTCCGGGCCATAAATGCGCAGCTCAGCTGCACAGCATTGAAGTGGTCACAATTTCAGAGGAAGTAGTGGAGAATTCTGAATGTTCAGAAATATGGCAATCTGAGAGCAGCAATGATGAGATTCCTCCCTTAATTTCTCTCAATGCCATCACCGGAAATGCTACGTTTCAAACAATGAAGGTCACTGGGAAGGTTCGTGGCAACTCTTTGAACATACTCATCGATTCCGGAAGCACTCATAATTTTTTGGACGCAAACACAGCAAGAAAATTGGATGTAAAATCACTCCAGGTTATCCTGTTGCCGTGTCGGTGGCTAATGGTGAAAACATTTATAGTAAGGCAATGGTCAAGCAATTTAGTTGGCAACTACAAGGAGAAACGTTCCAGGATGATATCATGTTGGTACCCTTGGGAACATGTGACATGGTGCTAGGAGTGCAATGGTTGTCATCATTAGGGCCGGTGCTATGGGATTTCAAGCAATTCCGAATGCAATTTCAGTATAAAGGGAAGAAGCATGTGTTGCGAGGAGGGAAAGTGGGTGCAGTGGACTGGGTTAATGACAAGCAGTTACACTCGCTCATTGCTAAAGGTTATGGTGTCACTGTCGCAGCTCAATTGTTTGCACTCACAGTTCAGTCTACAGATGAGCAGCACATACCGGAAGGTAATCACGTACCTCCCACTATACAAATTATTTTGGATGAATTTGTTGACATTTTTAAGACACCTACTGAACTGCCTCCTCATAGAACTCATGACCATAAAATTCATTTGAAGGAGGGAACCACCCCAATTAATGTAAGACCCTATCGATATCCCGTGGTTCAAAAGGATGCCATTGAAGGCATTTTAAAGGAAATGCTAGAGTCAGGGGTTGTTAGACCAAGTCAGAGTGCTTTCTCATCCCCGGTTGTGTTGGTCAAAAAGAAAGATGGGACATGTCGACTTTGTATTGATTACAGGGAGTTAAACAAATACACTGTAAAGGACAAATTCCCAATTCCGGTCATAGAAGAATTGTTGGACGAATTACACGGGGCTGTAATTTTTTCTAAAATTGACTTAAGATCAGGATATTGGCAGATATGAATGCATCCCAATGATGTCTCTAAAACTGGATTTAGGACACATGAGGGTCATTACGAATTTTTGGTCATGTCCTTTGGGTTAACTAATGCACCCTTGACTTTTCAACACCTGATGAATACTATTTTTAAACCTTACTTGAGGAAGTTTGTGCTCGTATTCTTTGACGATTTATTAATCTACAGCACGTGTTTAAACAAGCACGCACATCATGTTAGGATAGTTTTATCTATCCTTAGACAACACACTCTCTTCGCTAAAATGTCCAAGTGTGTTTTTGGGGCACCTAAAGTAGAATACTTGGGGCATGTAATTTCTGCCAAAGGAGTTGAAACAGATCCTGCTAAGATTCGAGCCATGGTGGACTGGCTAGAGCCACGAAATGTGAAAGAATTACGTGGATTTTTGGGCCTCACAGGGTATTACCGGAAGTTTATCCGAGACTATGGCATTATCAGTAAGCCTTTGACCAATTTGCTCAAAAAAAATGGGTATAAGTGGGACCCTCCAGCTGCTACAGCCTTTCTGAAGTTAAAAGAGGCTATGACCCGAGCACCCGTCTTAGCTCTTCCCAATTTTTCTTTGGAGTTTGTAGTTGAAACGGATGCATCTGACAAGGGCATGGGGGCTGTGCTCACCCAAAATGGTCATCCCATTGCGTACATAAGTAAGGCATTTTCTCAAAAAACCCAAGCTTGTTCTACTTATGAAAAAGAGCTGCTGGCAGTCATCTTTGCCATTGAGAAATGGCGGCCCTATCTCAGCGGTCGACATTTTAAAATTAAGACTGACCATTTCAGCCTTAAGTATTTGTTGGAGCAGAAAATAACGACCCCATTTCAAAGCAAATGCTTACCCAAACTCTTGGGACTGAATTATGAGATTATATACAGGAAGGGAAAGGAAAACGAAGCTGCAGATGCCCTTTCTAGAGTAAACGGCGGAGAGCTTATGTCATTACTCCTGTCTCAAATCGACACTGATCTCAAGTTGCAGATTCTGAATAGTTGGGAAGGTGATGCACAAGTGCAGGCTGTTATTCAAGCTTTAAGAAATGGGGGCAGTAAAACTCATTACTCATGGTCTCAAGGGGAATTGAGGAGAAAGGGTCGGTTGGTTGTGGGAAATAGGGATGAATTGAAGCAGAAAATTATTTCTCTTCTACATGATGCGCCGGTGGGAGGACACTCAGGCATCCAAGCCAGTCAAAAAAGGATTTCCGACTTGTTTTATTGGAAAAAACTCAAGAAAGACGTTAGGAATTACATCAGAAGGTGTAGCACCTGTCAACAATGCAAGCCTACCTTGGAAAAACCGGCTGGATTACTACAACCATTACCTATTCCTCAAGCGATATGGACTGACATCTCCATGGATTTTGTGGAAGGTCTACCCAAATCTCAGGGCAAAGACTCTATACTAGTAGTGGTGGATAGGCTTAGCAAGTATGCGCATTTTATACTATTAAGCCATCCATTTTCTGCTGTTTCGGTTGCTCAAGTGTTCCTCGATAAGATCTTTCGACTACATGGTATGCCTAAGACCATTGTATCTGATAGAGACAAGGTGTTTATTAGCACCTTCTGGAAGGAGCTCTTTAGGTTGCAACAAGTGGACCTTTTAATGTCCTCTAGCTATCATCCTCAAACTGATGGGCAAACGGAGGTGGTTAATAAGTGTCTCGAGACGTATCTGAGATGTATGACGGGGGAGAGGCCTAAGGATTGGGCTCAGTGGATTTCCTTGGCTGAATGGTGGTACAACACCACATACCATTCATCGGCTAATTCAACTCCTTTTGAAATTGTGTATGGTCAGTCTCCAACCTTGCATTTACCATACGTCGTGGGAGATAGCTCTGTGGAACTAATTGATAGGAGCCTAACTGCAAGAGAAGAGTGTCTTACGATGCTCAAATTCCACCTAAAACGGGCTCAAGATAGGATGAAGAGTCAAGCTGATAAGGGAAGGGTGGATAAGGAATTTGCAGTAGGAGATCTCGTATATGTGAAGCTGCAACCTTACAGGCAGATGTCGTTGGCTTTTCGATCATCTGCTAAGATATCCCCTCGATATTTTGGCCCATTTCCTATCATTGCCCGAGTCGGTACTGTGGCATACAAATTACAGTTACCACCGGAGGCAAGAATTCATCTTGTCTTCCATATATCCGTCCTTAAGAGGCATGTGGGCCTCATACCAGCAGTATGCACGGTACCAGATGTGGATGAGTATTAACAATTAAGGGCGGAACCTGTTGTGGTTTTGGACAGGAAGTTGGCCAAGAAAGGAAATCAGGCTGTGGTTTATGTGCTGATTCAGTGGTCTAATGGCGATGTTGCAGATGCTACTTGGGAACCGTATGATGACATTGCACGAAGGTTTCCTCAGTTCAATCTAGACGCAGCTTGAGGACAAGCTGAAATTCAAGGGGGAAGGATTGTCATGGGTACAAATAATTCGTGTAACAACCTGCCTAACGGAATCCCGCAAAACCCGGAGAGGTTGCTGACTCAATAACAGAATTTGGTTGTGGGAAGTTAGTTACATTACTTGTATAAATAGAAATGTGTATCATTCATTACATATCATCTGTTGTATTACATTCATCACAAAAACCCTCTCTCTAATTCTGTTATACATTCAACAATCAATAAAACTTCTAGCTCGATTGTCTTCTTCATCGTCAATCCTGCAGTAGTTTCTCGGATTTCCTCGATTAATTCCTGGAAGTTCATTGCAAATACCTCAGTAACTGTTTCAACTCTCAGTAGACCTATGTTAACTTTTCTCACCTAGGACTTTGCGATTCTTCTTTTTATCCTTTTCGGCTTCATGTTTGTCCTTTTAATTACTCGTACGATTTATATTTTGGAACATCTATATTTTGGAACTTGATAGAGTTCCGAAAAAAATAGAATAGATAATTAGTAAGAGTTGAAGGGCACATACACATTAATTGTATGACTTGTTTGCATAGATAAAAAATTGGGTATTGAGTGAATGAAGTGGAGTTATAATAGCAATAAGATTAGGTTGCTATTGACGGCTACTCCGTACATCGTATTTGTATATCAAATTATAGTGAAATTAACGGAATGTACATTAACGGATGTTTACTAACTGTTGCTTGCTTTTTGGTCTTCCAGGAGATTAAGGAATCTCCTAGGAATACACAATACCTGCTCAAGGATCGACAACTGTAAGGACATTTACTCCAGTCAGCATCTGTATATGCATTGATCGAGATCAATGTCTGGTGTAGAGGAATAGAATAAACCAGTGTTCACCGTGCTCTTTAAGTATTTGACCACATGGAGAGCAGCCTAGAGATGAGGCTCTCTAGGGCTGTGACACAAACTGGCTTATACCAGGCCTTGTCAGGTTTAAGTACAGCAAACGCCCTACAAGACGCATGTATTGAGTAGGATCTTCCAAGTTCCAATAAGTAGTCTCCAGTTTCAAGCTGAGTTTAAGTCCTGATGGCAATGGAAATTCAGTGTCGGTAGAATTAGAAGAATGCCTGTATCGTTCCTGACAACTTCTAAGCCAATGAAATATCTCATCGCACCAAGGTGGTCTTTGATGGTGAATTGGTCATCAAGACTTCTTAACTGATATAAACTCTGCTTCATTACTACCAGAAAGCAACAGATCATCAACATAAACCAGAGCCACAAGGAATGAACCAGTGACAGGGTCGACTGAGTAAGAACTTAGTTAATTCCACATTCCTTTGTCGACTTGCTTGCTTTAGACCATAGAGGGACCTGCCCTTTCTCAGCCTTAAAATACCCTTCCGGAGGCTTCATATAGACCTCCTCATCCAAAAGCCCATGAAGAAAGGGGCATTATTGATGTCAATTTGATGAAGAAACCACCCTTTCTTAGCTGCTACTGCAAGTAAAGTATGCTTGTAGTCTTTGTCTTGAACCTGATTGAACCTTTTTGCCACTAGCCGTGCCCGCTTTGAACCTTTCTACTGACCCATCTGCTTTGTGCTTCACCTTGTAAACCCACTTACACCCTATAGCTTTCTTGACCTCAAGGGCCTGTATTTCCTGATCCATAGCTTGTATCCAATTGTCGTCATCAGTAACAGCTTGATTGTAGGTGTGAGGTTCTAGCTGATTGACTACTTTAGCAAGAGATGCTACATATCCCTTATCAAATTGAATCAATTCATCCATCACTCGAGCATGAAAAGCATTTGCTTGACTAACAACTGATGTATGTGTGACGACCAGCAGGAGGGTGAAAATCCCTTAACTTGGAAGGAACTTGCTTGGCTTTACTTGACCTTCCGTGAATTTGGTTTTGGTTTGGAGGAACCAAAGATGGCATCCTCAACAAGTTGCAGAGTGGACTCATCCTCAAAAGTATCAGCAGCATGAGCAGATGTATCAACGTGTAGGTTACGAACGAACATGTGCAGGTTGAGAAGGTTGCTGAATGTGCTGAGAATCAGCAGGGTTCATCAGTAAAGGAATGCTATCTTCAGACTGATTGAGACAACAGTACACTGCTGCTGAGGACTTGTATGGAAGTTCTTCCTTGAACACAACATCCCTACTAACAAATACTTGGTGGCGGCTATCTAAATCGTACTCCCCCCATATCTATATGTTCGTCCACTTTGTTTAATATATGGGTGGAGTATTATATTAAAAGTAGGGATGTCAATTTCACCCGAAACCGTTAAATATCCATCCACCCGATTTAAATGGATGGATGAAAACCCGAAATTAGCGGATGATGGATGGATGACGGATGAAGCTAAATCCACCCGTTATCCATCCATCACCCGATATTCTTTCTATTTTACAAAAAAAAATATATACATTTATACAAAAATTAGGATATTTAATAGGAAGTACTAAATTATTATACTTTTTATAATGTAAAAATAAAGATTAAGTTACAAAATTAAGTAAGAGTTCTTAATATAATACAATTTGGCTTTATATGTTTAGCATGAATAACATTTAATACATTTTTTGAGCCTTTAAAAATAATTAAATCGTCATCCATTTATCACCCGATCCATCCGTTTCACCCGTGGATGATGGATGGATGGATGACGGATGATGTATTTAATGTAACGGATGGATGCGGGTGAGGCTTCACCCGACCCGAACCCAATCTATTGACATCCCTAATTAAAAGTGGACGAACATATAGATACGGAGGTAGTATAATTTATACCCTTTTTGACCAAAGGGATATCCAATCATGGTACACTTTCGAGCTTTAGGACCAAACTTGTCGCGATGAGTAATAGGCATAGTCGCATAACAAAGTGACCAAAAAACTCTCAAGTTATCATAAGTAGGAGGTTCTTTAAACAAAAGCTCATATGGAGTTTTCCAACTAAGGACTTGAGTAGGCAATTTATTGATTAGAAATGTAGCAGTTAGAATGCAATCTCCCCGGAATTAAGCTAGTTGGGTACTGGCCTGAAAGCCTATTTACTGATCTAAAAGACAGGACCACGAGGATTGAGTGGGGAGGAGAAATCAACACCTCAGGAGCCGTTGAGCCCGCTCCTGAGATGGGTAGCTCTCTCAAAGCTAGTGATGATAAAAAGACGTCTGCATCTTTTCAGGAAGCTATGGTTCTCAATGAAAAATTTCAATATGCTGAACCAGTTGATACCGAGACGTTCGTCGATTGTGAGGATTTATACACCGTCAAAGATTTGGGAAAACTGGAACATCATATTGGTCATGATATATCGTACGGAGGCCCTTTATCTCACTAATAGTCGGATATTAAGATGTTGTATGACCAAACTTTTCCCTAGCTCCGGCCTCCTCCTAAAAAAACATGGAGCACTTTTCTCCTTCTTTTGGGGTCTCTATCGATAATTAATCGAAGTTAAGCCCCAAAATTTGTTTAATTTTTGAATTCTAGTATGAAAATCAACTCCTTATTCAATAAATTTCTCTTTTTATGAGACTATGAGAGTAGTATCTTTTTTTGTTTTAAGGTTTCGGTTCTTTGCATTAGTATAAGACATTAGTATAAAACTTTGGTGGTGGTTGTCGCGACCCACAATCAAACAATATTTATAACTCCGATAAACTAATTATGTACTCCCTCCCATCCATTCAATTCTTTACACTTACTATAAATGGACAATCCAATCAATTCTTTACATTCCCCTTTTGGCAAAAGACTTTACCATATAACCCTCTTATCTTTCCTCTATTTACACAAAATACCACTACTTTTTCTTTACTTTAAATTTGGTGGACCCCATAAAACCATTTGATTTACCAATAATACCCTTACTTTTACCACTTTCCTATTTTGTGAAACCCTCCATGTAAACCATTGAATGGATGGGAGGGAGTAGTAGTTATAAATTGGGATCGATAAAAAAATTGATATTTATAACGTACTCGATTAGACAATTTAAACAATATCTCACCTGACTATATCTTACATATATCACTTCGTAGAAGTTACATTGACGATTTCAACCACCTATGAATAATATCGAAAAGGTAAATGCAAACAATAAAATGAAAGGGGGAGAATATAGATTAGCAACCGTGTAGATAAAATATCTCACAATAAATTTATTTCGAGACCGTCTTATAATTTATTTTATATTTTTGTCTATTGAATTTAAATTATCGTGAGCAAGTCGGAACAAAAAAAACCATATCTCATGCGAAGGCCATTATCTCACATAATCAAGGAATTCTGACAATTCACTTTCTCTCTCACGAACTTTCTCTCTCAACCAACTTTGCCCTAATTTTTTCCCCAATTATCTCGCGATAAGTCCTCTCGATTTCATTCCTCAATTTCTTTCTTGATTGATATTTGAATTGATTGATTTAGTTCGTTTCATAACAACAATCGATTAATTTCGTTCATTTTTCGTGGGGATTTAGGGTTGATTTTCGTAATTTGGGCGTAATTTCTGCAGCGAAGGTAGGTTAACAATTTCTTCCTCAATCGAACTTTAATTGTTTGATTTAGCGCATTTTCTTACACAATCGATTTATTTCGTTCGTTTTTTGTGGCGATCTAGGTTTGATTTTCGTAATTTGGGCGTAATTTCTGCAGCGAAGGTACGTTAACAATTTCTTTCTTGATTGATCTTTAAGTTGATTGATTGGTTTACAATGGCGGGGGAGTATATTGTTGGATCGCTTGCCGGATCCTTTGTAATTGCTTATGTTTGCGGTAATTTGATGTCTGATCAGAAGATTTTCGGGGGTAAAAACGTTGAGTTTCTTCGGTTTTGTCAATTTTAGGTGGATATATGTTGAAAACGTTGGTTTAATGAATTTACGATGTTGAATTTTTTAGAAGAATTATCATAGGTAGATCGTATGAATAATGAATAGATGATTTAAGATATGAATTGTGCGTAGGTGAAACCGTGAAAACATGAAATTGCGAGTTATGAAATCCTTGATTCTAATCATCTAATCAATAGAGTAGAATATATGTTGAAAACCTTGATCTAACAGGTAGATAATCTTTGATGATGCTGAATTTTGTAGAAAGATTGATGCCGTAGATCGTATGAATTGATGACTTGTAAGATGGAATTGTGCGTAGGTGAAAACATGCAATTGCGACAAAATCCTTGATTCTAATCATCTAATCAATAGAATAGAATATATGTTTAAAACCTTGATTTACGAGGTAGATAAGCTTTTATGGTGTTGAATTTTGTAGAAGAATTATAGGCAGATGGTGTAGATCGTATGGATTGATGACTTGTAAGATGGAATTGTGCGTAGGTGAAAACCTGAAATTGCTTGTTTTGAAACATTGTGTATCCATGATACTCCATATAAATACCTTGACTGTTTTTCAATTTTGTCAATTTTAGGTGAATATATGTTAAAACGTTGATTTGAGAGGTAGGTAGGCTTTGATACTGTTGAATTTTGTGGATTGTATGAATTGACGACTTGTAAGATTGAATTGTGCTTGGGTGAAAATATGAAATTGCTCATTGAGAAACATCATGTTACTCCAATTTAAATGCTTTGATTTTCTGTAGTTTTGTTAAATTTAGATGAGTATATGTTGAAAGCCTTGATTTAAAAGGTAGATAAGCTTTGACGATGTTGAATTTTGTAGAAGAATTATAGGTAGAATCGTATGAATTGATGATTCAAGGGATGCAATTGTCTGTGGGTGAAAACATGAAGTTGTTAGTTGAGAAATCGTTGATTCTAATCAATATAGTGGAATTTTGTTGAATTTAAGAGGTGGATAAGCTTTGATGATGTTGAATTTTGTAGAAGAATTGTAGGTAGATGCTGTAGATTGTATGAATCGATGACTGTGAGATGGAATTGTGCGTAGGTGAAAACATGGAATTGCTCATTGAGAAATATCTTGTTACTCCATTTAAATACCTTTATTTTCTTCAGTCTTGTCAATTTCAGGTGACTATGTTGAAAACGTTGATTTAAGTGATGGATAAATTTTGATGATGTTTAGTTATGTAGAAAAATTATAGGTTGGAATTGATAATTTAAGAGATTGTATTGTGCTTAGGTGTAAACATAAATGATCGTTGGAAAATCCTTGATTTTCATCAAATTAGGGGATTATATGTAAAAAAAACCTTGATTCCGGAGGTAAAATTTTCAAATGGCCTATAATAAACCCATTGTTTCTTCAGTTTTGTCGTGGCTATGGGATTCTATTTAAAAATATCAATTTCAAGTGCGTGAAAATTGAATGAAGCCGGAAAAATCTTGATTTTGGAGGTGGAAATTCTTGATTTATGGAATTCTGTGAAGAATTATAAGTAGGTCGTATGAATTGATGATTTAAGGGATGGAATTGTGCGTAGGTGAAAACAGGAAATTGCTAGTTGAGAAATCCTTGATTCTAATCAATATTGGTGAATATGTGCTGAAAACCTTAATTTAAGTTGTAGATTAATCTTTGGTGATGTTGGATTATGAGAAGAATTATAGATAGAATGATATGGACTGATGATTTAAGGGCTGGAATTGTGCGTAGGTGAAATCTTGAAATTTCTAGTTGAGAAATCCTTGATTCTAATCAATATAGGAGAATGTATGCCCGAAAAGCTTGATTTACGAGGAGGATAAGCTTTGTTGTTGTTGAGGTTTGTAGAAGATTTATAGGTATATTGTATGATTTGATGATTTTTGAGATGAAAATTTGCATAGGTTAAAACATGAAATTGGTGGTTGAGAAATTCTTGATTCTAGTTAGTAATAGGAGAATATTTGCTGAAAAACTTGTTTTAGGATGTAAAGATGCTTTGATGATGTTGCATTTTGTAGAAGAATTTATAGGTAGAATGATATGAATTGATGATTTAAGGGCTGCAATTGTGCGTAGGTGAAAACATGGAATTGGTGGTGGAGAAATCCTTGATTCTAATCATAATATTGGATAATGTAGGCTGAAAACCTTGATTGAAGAGGTAGATAGGCTTTGATGATGTTGAATTTTGTCGAAGATTTATAGGTAGAATCGTATAAATGTGATTTATAAGATGGAATTGTGCATAGGGGAAACATGAAATTGGTGGTTGGGAAATCCTTGATTCTAATCAATATTGGTGAATATATGCTGAAAACCTTGATTTAAGAGGTAGATAAGTTGTGATGTTATTGAATTTTGTTGGAGAATTATGTGTAGAATTGTATGGATTGATGATTTAAGGGATGGAATTGTGTGTAGTTGAAAACATGGAATTGCTGGTTGAGAAATCCTTCATTCTAATCGATATAGGAGAATGTATGCCCAAAAACCTTGATTTAATAGGAGGATAAGCTTTTGATGATGTTGAATTTTCTCGTGGTGGATTAATCTTTGATGATGTTGGATTATTAGAAGAATTATAGATAGAATGATTTCAATGATATGGACTGATGATTTAAGGGCTGGAATTGTGCGTAAGTGAAAACTTGAAATTTCTAGTTGAGAAATCCTTCATTCTAATCGATATAGGAGAATGTATGCCCGAAAACCTTGATTTAATAGGAGTGATGATGTTGAATTTTCTCGAAGAATTATAGGTAGATCGTATGAATTGATGATTTAGGGGAGAACTGCGTGAGTGAAAACATGGAATTGGTGTTTGAGAAATCCTTGATTCTAGTCAATATTATAGGAGAATATATGCAGAAAACCTTGATTTAAGAGGTAAATAAGCTTGGATGATGTTGTATTTTGTAGAAGAATTTTAGGTCGCATTGATGATTGAAGGGATGGAATTTTGCGTAGGTGAAAACATGGAATTGGTGGTTGAGAAATCCTTGGTTCTAGTCAATATTGTAGGAGAATATATGCAGTAAACCTTGATTTAAGAGGTAGATAAGCTTTGTTGATATTGAATTTTGTAGAAGAATTGTAGGTAGATCGTATGACTGGATGGTTTGTGGGATGGAAATATGCGTAGGTGAAAACATGGAATTGGTGGTTGAGTAATCTTTAATTTGTCAATATAGGAGAATATGTTTTGCGAAAATCTTGATTTAAGAAATAGAGAGGCTTTGATGATGTTGATTTTTGTGGAAGAATCATAGGTAGATCGTATGAATTGATGATTTAAGGGATGGTATTGTCTGTAGGTGAAAACCTGGAATTGGTGGTTGAGAAATCCTTGATTCTAATCAATGTAGGAGTATATATGCCGAAAAATTTGATTTAAGAGGTAGGTAAGCTTTGGTGATGTTGAATTTTGTAGAGGAATTATATGTAAAATGGTATGAATTTATGATTTATAAGATGGAATTGTGCGTAGGTATGAAATTGGTGGTTGAGAAATCCTTGATTCTAATCTATATTGGAGAATATATGCTGAAAACATTGATTTAAGATGTAGATAAGCTTTGATGATGTTGAATATCTAATCAATATTGGAGAATATATGCTGAAAATATTGATTTAAGATGTAGAAAAGCTTTGATGATGTTGAATATTGTTGAAGATTTATAGGTAGATCGTATGAATTGACGATTTAAGTGGTGGGTTTGTCCGTACGTGAAAAACGTGGAATTGGCGGTTGAGAATTCCTTGATTTGGATTAGTTTGGGATTATATATGCTGAAAACCTTGATTTAAGAGGTTGATAAGTTGTGATGATGTCGAATTTTGTGGAAGAATTATAGGTAGATCTTCTGAATTGATGATTTAAGTGTGATGAAATTGTGCGTAGGTGGAAACGTGAAATTGGTGTTGATTGATCCTTTTCTTTATTATCATTAGCTTAGGAGATTATTTGTTAAACCCTGATCATGAAGGTAAAAAGTTCAAATGATGCATAAAAAACCTATTTTATCTTCAGTTTTGTGGAGTTTACGGGAATCTATGTAAGTATCTTGATTTTGAGTGATTGAAAATTGAAAAGCGGTAGGAAAATCTTGATTTCAGATGTGGGAATTAGCTGATTTATTTGAGGTCCGTGATGAATCATAAGTAGGTTGTATTAATTGATGATTTAAGGGATGTAATTGTGCGTAGTTGAAAACATGAAATTGGTAGCTGAGAAATCCATGATTCTAATCTTGATAGATGAATTTATGCTGAATACATATATTTTAGAGGTAGATAAGCTTTGATGATGTTTAATTTTGTAGAAGAATTATTGGTAGATCATATGAATTGATGATTTAAGGGATAGAATTGTGCGTAGAAACATGGAATTGGTGGTTGAAAAATTATTGATTAAAATCATCGAAAACCTTGATTTAAGAGGTAGGTTAGCTTTGATGATGTTGAATTTTGAAGAAGCATGGTAGATCATATGAGTTGATGATTTAAGGGATGTTAGTTGAGAATTTTAATAAAAACAGGAGACTGTATGGCGAAAACCTTGATTTAAGAGGTAGATAAGCTTTGACGGTGTTGGATTTTGTAGAGGAATTATAGGTAGAATGGTATGAATTGATGATTTATAAGATGGAATTGTGTGTTGGTGAACACTTGAAATTAGTGGTTGTTGGTAAATCCTTGATTCTAATCAGTATTAGAGAATATGTGGTGAAAACCTTGATTTAAGAAATAGATAAGCTTTGAAAAATTATAGGCAGGTTGTATGAATTGATGATTGAAAGGATGGAATTGTGCGTAGTTGAGAACATGGAATCGGTGGTTGAGAAATCCTTGATTCTAATGAAAATTGAAGAATATATCCGGAAAACCTTGATTTAAGGGGCGGGGAAGCTTTGATGATGAATTTTGTAGAAGAATGTATAGGTAACATGATATGATTGATGAATTTAGGGCTGGAATTGTGTAGGTGAAAATATCAAATTGTTAGTTGGGAAATCCTTGATTCTGATCAATATAGGAGAACGTAGGCTGAAAACCTTGATTTAAGTGGTAGAGAAGCTTTGGATGTTGAGTTTTTTAGAAGAATTATAGGTAGATCGTATGAATTGATGATTTAATGGATGGACTTGTCTGTAGGTGAAAACATGGAATTGGTGGTTGAGAAATTGTTGATTCTAATTAATATAGGAGAATATGTGCCGACAACCTTATTTTAAAGGTTGGTAAGCTTTGATGATGTTGATTTTTTTTTTTTTGATGAATTATAGGTCGGTTGTATTAATTGATGATTTAAGGGTTGTAATTGTGCGTAGGTGAAAACGTGGAATTGGTGGTTGAGAATTCCTTGGAGAATGTATGCCCAAAACTTTGTTTTAAGAGGTAGATAGGCTTTTGATGATGTTGAATTTTGTAGAGGAATTATTGGTAGAATTGTATGGATTTATGATTTATAAGATGGAATTGTGCGTAGGTATGAATTTGGTGGTTGAGAAATCCTTGATTCTAATCAATATATTGGAGAATATATGCTAAAAACCTTGATTGAGAAGAAGTAGATAAGCTTTGGTGATGTTGAATATTGTTGAGGAATTATAGGTAGATCGTATGAATTGACGATTTAATTGATGTATTTGTCCGTGGGATTGGTGGTTGAGAATTCCTTGATTTGAATCATTGTGGGATTATATATGCTGAAAACTTTGATTCAAGAGGTTGATAAGTTTCGATGATGTCGAATTTTGTAGAAGAATTATAGGTAGATCTTGTGAATTGATGATTTAAGTGATGAAATTGTGCGTAGGTGGAAACATGAAATTGTTGTTGATTAATCCTTTTCTTTATTATCATTAGTTTAGGAGATTATTTGTGAAACCCTGATCTTGAAGGTAAAAAGTTCAAATGATGCATATATAAACCTATTTTTTCTTCGATTTTGTGGAGTATCTTAATTATGAGTTATAGAAAATTGAAAAGCAGTAGCAAAATCTCGATTTCAGAGGTGATAGTTAGCTGATTTTATTGAAGCCTGTGAAGAATCATAAGTAGGTCGTATTAATTGATGATTTAAGGGTCGGAATTGTGTCTACGTGAAACAAGGAAATTGCTAGTTGAGAAATCTATGATTCTGATCAATATAAGAGAATATATGTCGAAAACCTTAAAATTAGGAGGTAAATAAGCTTCGATGATGTTGAATTGTGTGGGAGAATCATAGGTGGATCGTCTGAATTGATGTTTTAAGGGATAGAATTGTCCGTAGGTGAAAACATGAAATTGGTGGTCGAGAAAACCTTGATTCTAATCAATATAGGAGAATATATGCCAAAAACCTCGATTTAAAAGGGTTGAGAATCTTTGAATTTTGTGGAAGAATCGTAGCTTCATCCTTGATGTTTTGTGTGTTACTCCATTTAAATAGTTTGTATTTCTTCAGTTTTGAATTTCGAATGTTTTGTCAATTGATGATGTTTAATATTGTAGACGAATTATAGGTAGATCGTATGAATTGATGATTTAAGGGATGAAATTGTGCGTAGGTGAAAACATGAAATTGCTCGTTGGAAAATCCTTGTTTTTTATCCGTTTAGGGGATTATATGTTAAATAACCTTGATTTCGGAGGTAAAGTTTTCAAATGATTCTTCATTTTTGTCGAGTTTAGGGGATTCTATTTCGGGGGTGTATTATATTGGCAGGCTGCGTCAGAGATGAAGGTTAAACCTCTAGCAGTTAAAGGCCGTCAATGTCAAAGTGGGCCCTTCTGATGCCTCGTATGGTGCTTGGACCGTCTTCTTCAGAGAAAGGCCGCATATCTTAAAGGTATAGATTGGTTAACAGTCTATTTTTATCTTAAAAAATAACCAATCAAAGTGCTTTAAAAAATAACCAATCGAAAAGAGGTGAATGAATACTAGAGGAAAACAAGAAAGAAGATATAATACTTATACTCACTTAATTATGTCTTTGATCGTACTTTGCAACTTTGAAAAAAAAGAAGATAAAATAGACGGTCATGTGTAATTGAAATCGGTTGCGTTATATATTTATATTTTATTTCAGTTCTTTTAAAAAAAGAAAGAAAAATCTATTAATCTACGTAATTGAAATCGGTTGCATTATAAACTAATATCGGTCGAAAACGCGTCAAATTGAAGTGTTATCATCCATGTTTTTTTTGCAAATTCGGAGTCCAAGATAAAATAGACGGTCATGTGTAATTGAAATCGGTTGCATTATATATTCATTTTTTATTTCAATTTTTGAATAAAAGAAAGATAAATCTATTAATCCACAATTAGAAGATCACTCGATGCCTCTTTTTTTATCTTTATTATTTTAGTTATTGCTTGTAATATTATTTTTATTATGTTAATTACTTGTCAGTAATGTGCTCCGTTTTTGAGATTATTTCCTTCATTTTATAGGGATCACCTCTGAGAAACTCGGCAAACTGTTCATGATGCTCATTAGTGGATTCAAAGCAAACCGTAAGTATACATTGCTGAATCTTCGGTATTATGTTCTTTAGTGGATGTTTATGCTCTTCTTTTCTGCATCTATAAATTTCGTCATTTTTTGTTTAAAAGAAACCGTCCTTGATGCTCATTAGAAGTTCTACGAAAAAGTTTTTTTTTCCCTTCTTCTAAACTGCTGCTTTGGGATTTTGTGAGCTTAATCATTATCTAGCATAGGCCCGTTATTTTTATTTTTATAGTGTATTTAATTCTAGATTTTAAATTATTAATTTACATCATAATTTTATTTTTATAATTAACAATGGTACACGTATTGTATAGATATACAAAAATATTTTTTCAAACTGCAAAACAAATCAAAATAATTGGGAAATATTTTGAAATGTCATTAATTATGTATTTTAATGAAAATACTACGGAATATTTTTTTTTATAGTCCGTATATGTAATGTCATCTCGTGTGTTGTTACCTTTTCAAATGACGGTCTCATATGGCAGTTCATGGTACCTTGTTTCAAATCATTTTAGGACTTCAGATTTGTTGTTCCCTTCTGTTGCCTTGATTTTTTTTTTCTCTGATTTTGTGATGAAATCTTGTAATTTATTCGGTTAAAACTTTTTGGCACTATTCATGTTTGGAGATAATCTCTACTATAATTTCTAATGTATAAATTAAATCATAGTCATGTGATTTTTTTTTAATCGTTTAAAAGAGTGCATTAAGAATATCAAACTTTTACGATCTTTAATGTGTAAATAAAGATATACTTTCTTCGATTGTCTATTTTCTTTCCTTTTTCCATTTAAGGAAAGTTTAATATAATATTCCTCATACTTTTTCAACCCACTTCTCATTTAATTAATATAATATTTCTCTCTTACTTTTTCATTTCACTTTTTATCTTTTAGAGTATTAATATATTAATCCCTCCTTATTTTTCAACCCAAAAAGAAAGTGGAAGAAAACAAACAATCGGAGGGAGTAAACAAAAACCAAACAAAACGGGCATTGACAAGTGTGATAAAGCAAACGTAAAGAATCTAATGAATTGAGAAAGGATTTCAGATGCATGTGTTAGTGGATTTTTCTTCAATGCATTACATGATTTATATAGTGACGACCTTCTTATATTGCAGCGTTGGTGTCTTCTTTTGTAGGTTTTTCTTCCATGTATTGCACGATATGATGAATATTGCGGTGGAATTTTTGAGAATTTGCGACCGATTTTTGAAAATTCCATAATTTGTGGTGGGTTTTTGTAAAAAATTTTAAGCGTTTGCGACTGATTTTTCTAATTTTTCCGACGAATTATTATAAAATCAGAATTTACGACCGAACTTTAAAAAGTGATAAGTTAGTGACCAACAAAAAAAACACTAATTTTTCCGACATATTATAAGATCAGAATTTACGACTGAACTTTAAAATGTGATATAAATTAGTGACCGACAAAAAAAAAATTATGTAAGATTGGCGACTGAATTTAAAAACATACGAATAAATACGTACAAACATACGAATAAATACGTACAAACATACGAATAAATACGTACATATGTATGCAGAAATATGTACATAGGTATGCAAAAGTATCACGCAAAATACGTACAAATACACATGTAAATACGTACAATTAAACGGATAAATACGTACAAAATATACATACATCCGTACGTACAATATGTACTTCAGTCACTGTTTTTTTAAATAGCAGAATTTGCAACCAATTTTTGAGAATTGCGACGAATCAAAGATACTGCGACGGAATTTTGAAAATTTACGCCTGTTTTTTGAAAATTCAATAATTTGCAATGGGTTTTTGGAAAAAATATCCAACATTTGCAACCAACTTATCTAATTTCTCCGACGAATTATTACAAAATCAGAATTTGTGATCGAACTTTATAAAGTGATATAAATTTGCGACCAATTTCTTAAAAAAAATGCAGGATTTGCAAACCGAATTTACGAATAAATTTCGACCGACATAGAAAAAAATTTGTAAGATTTGCAACCGAATTTTTAAAAATAACTGCAAATAAGAGACTGATTTTTTTTAAAAACAAGTGCAATACTATCAACCAAAATAGAGTATGGTTTTCTTTTTACGAAGTACTTTAAGTTTACTTTAACCCATTTTTCGTAGGGTCATAAACTGAGACCGTTTCATGCTTAAGAGCTCTTAATGTTACGTTGTTCATTCCGATGATTGGGTTGTTTTTCGTTTCTTCAGCTGTCCAATCATCGGAACGAACCAACAGATTAAATGAAAACAATTTATACAAGCATTTCACACAGCCGAACTTAAAAACACATTTTACAACCCAATCATCAGAATGCAACGAAGCAGTTAATACCCTTTGCCTTGATTTGTGTCCACAACTCCACGTGGTGGTGATCTGTATCAAATGAACAAAATCATGCCTGCGAATTGTATAATAACACCGTCTCATACCATAAAACAAGTTCATTACCTAAAAACAAAAGGAAAATAACTTGATTTGATAACACACCATTCATATTGAGTAATGAACTCCACTTCTAACAAGTTCAAATCTGTCTCGTGCTATTGGACGGTATTGTAATATAGGAGAGTTAATTAAAAGACCACACGCGTGGAGTCACGGAATGTCTCTACTCTCTAGAGAACAAAGTCAGCACTTGCAGGTTGATACCACAACAGACATGTATAAGTGATAAATATATAAGCAAACAGTCCAACCATCGTCACAATTAGACCAAATATCAAAAAATGGACAGTTACATACATACGTACATACAACATACAACATACAACTCTACTTACGACATTTTTTCATACTGAAATTAATGTGTGTATATATACTGTGTATTGGGTCACTTGACATGTTTCGTCATTTCGAACTGACAAAATTTCCCACTACAGAGTACACTCAAGCAAGCTGAATTCATAGTTTTCACACAAATGTATCTCCAAGTTTCTAGGTTGAACAAGGCGGCAGTAGCCATTAAAGAGAGAAACGATGGCAGACAAAAAAAAAAAAAAAAGGGAACTCATCGTCTTGAAGAACAATAACATCAATTAGGCTTAATCCCAAATAAAGGCAAATTAACAGCATGTCAGCAGCAAATCAGATCAAAAGAGCTAAAGACGAGACTTAAAATAGTAAATAAACCTAAAACAGATTACCCAAATCAATAAACAAAAACTTGGAGATCACTTGAATCTAGCGGTTCCATCCCCAATTTTTAGGGATATCGATCCCATTTTTGGGGGATTTTTTAGGGATACTGATCCCTCAGAAATTTTTAGCTGATTTCCGAGTTTTAATACCCGATCAGTAGCATTTCTCCATTACTAGTCATCACAGATTAAACCATCCAAAACCCTAATTAACCAAACATAATCACCTAGAACCTCAAAAAAACCAAACAAATAAACGGAAAACACACATTTGCCAGTTATTGAATGCCTTTAACAAGGCATAATGCACACCAATTTTAAGCTAATTCCGAGTTTTAACACCAAATCAGCAGCATTTCGCCATTTCTCATCACAGTTAATTAAACCATCCAAAACCCTAATTAACCAAACACAATCAACTAAAACCTCAATTAACCAAACAAATCAACAGAAAATACACATTCGCCAGTTATTGAATGCCTTTAACGAGGCATAAATAATGCACACCAATCAATTTTTAGCCAACCATCACAAAAACAATCCCTCCTCCCTCCCTTGCTTCTCCAACACATTCTATACTCCAGCCCCTCACCTTCAAACTCTTCGTCAATGATGGAGGTTTTAGGGTTATGGATGAGACGACATCAGTGACTGAAACCGTGGTGGGGTCTTAGAGTTTGGTTTAATACTTTGATTGGATGTGATAAGTTTGGTTGGATGGTCTACTTACTACAACACACATACATACAACATACGACATACATCACTATGTACAACATGCATACATATGTACATACATACAACGTACATCACTACACAACATACATACATGCATGCAACATACAACACTACGTACAACATACATGCATACAACATACATCACTATGTACGACGACATTTTTTCATACTGAAATCAATGTATATATATACACGTTGTATTGGGTCACTTGACATGTTTCATCATTTCGAACTGACAAAATTTCCCACTTAAGAGTACATTAAAGCAAGGTGAATTAATAGTTTTCACACAAATCTAGGTTGAATCTTGTTTCTAGGTTGAACAACAAGGCAGTGGTAGCCTTGTTCCTCCTATGTAGCCATTCAAGAGAGAAACAATGGCAGAAAAAAAAATCTAAAAGGGAACGCGTCCTCCCAGAAATTTAGGACCTACGGGGAAGAATTGAGCCTAGCGGGAAGCAATAAATCATCGTCGACAAATACACGAAAACGGGTGCAAAGTGGACGTGTATTTGATATTTGAGGCTGAAATTGAAATAGGGATATACGGAAGAGTCCAATATGACGTGGTAAAAAATTCGGAAGAAACCGAGGCATTGCCCGAAACGGCCTCCGAATAGCTGAAATCATAGTGTATAATACACGTTTTTTGGTGATTCGGGACCCCGAAACAAAACATGACGAAAATTGGCAGGCTCATTCCTTAGGTTCGATAATGCGTCCTCCCAGAAATTTAGGACCAACGGGGAAGAATTGAGCCTATCTGGAAGCGATAAACCATCGTCGACAAACACACGAAAACGGGTGTAAAGTGGACGTGGACTTGGACTTGGTATTTGAGGCTGAAATTGAAATGGGGATATATGGAAGAGTCCGATAAGACGTGGTAAAAATTTAGGAAGAAACCGAGGCGTTGCCCAAAACAGCTCCCGGACGGCTGAAATCCATAGTGTATAATACACGTTTTTCGGTGATCCGGGACCCGGAAACAAAACATGACGAAAATTGGCAGGCTTATTTCTTAGGTACGATAACGCGTCCTCCCAGAAATTTAGGACCTACGGGGAAGAATTGAGGCTATCGGAACGCGATAAACAATCGTCGACAAATACACGAAAACGGGTGCAAAGTGGACGTGTACTTGATATTTGAGGCTGAAATTGAAATGGGGATATACGGAAGAGTCCAATATGACGTGGTAAAAAATTCGGAAGAAACCGAGGCATTGCCCGAAACTGCCTCCGAATAGCTGAAATCATAGTGTATAATACACGTTTTTTGGTGATTCGGGACCCCGAAACAAAACATGACGAAAATTGGCAGGCTCATTCCTTAGGTTCGATAACGCATCTTCCCAGAAATTTAGGACTAACGGGGAAGAATTGAGCCTATCTGGAAGCGATAAACCATCGTCGACAAACACACGAAAACGGGTGTAAAGTGGACGTGTACTTGGTATTTGAGGGCGAAATTGAAATGGGGATATATGGAAGAGTCCGATAAGACGTGGTAAAAATTTAGGAAGAAACCGAGGCATTGCCCGAAACAGCTCCCGGACGGCTGAAATCCATAATGTATAATACACGTTTTTCGGTGATCCAGGACCCGGAAACAAAACATGACGAAAATTGGCAGGCTTATTTCTTAGATTCGATAACGCGTCCTCACAAAAATATAGGACCTACGGGGAAGAATTGAGGCTATCAGAACGCGATAAACCATCGTCAACAAATACACGAAAACGGGTGCAAAGTGGACGTGTACTTGATATTTGAGGCTGAAATTGAAATGGGGATATACGGAAGAGTCCGATACGACGTGGTAAAAAGTTTGGAAGAAACCGAGGCATTGCCCGAAACGGCCCCCAAATAGCTGAAATCATAGTGTATAATACATGTTTTTCGGTGATCCGGGACCCGAAAACAAAACATGACGAAAATTGGCAGGCTTATTCCTTAGGTTTGATAACGCGTCCTACCAAAAATTTAGGACCAACGGAGAAGAATTAAGCCTATCGGAAAGCGATAAACCATCGATGAGATACACGAAAACTAGTGTAAAGTGGACGTGTACTTGATATTTGAGGCTGAAATTGAAATGGGGATATACAAAAGAATCCGACAAGACGTGGTAAAAGATTCGGAAGAAACAGGTACAGAGGATGTGGACGTGTACTTGATATTGAGGCTGAAATTGAATCGAGGATGTATAGAAGAGTCCGACAAGATTTGGGAAAAAAATTGGAGTCGACTCGTGCCAACAGGTATGGAAAAGGGTGTTTCGAATAAGGAGTGCAGAAAGTGACCACGACAGAAGACCAAACACCCTCTTTCGTCATACACCAACACCCAACCATCACAAAAACAACCCCTCCTTCCTTCTTCTCTTGCTTCTACAACATAATCTATACATTCAAACTCTTCCTTCGTCATTGATGGAGGTTTTAGGGTTATGAAAGAGACGATATCAGTGACTGAAACCGTGGTGGTGGTTGTGGCGATAGTGGTGGGGTCTTAGTGTTTGGTTTAATAATTTTATTGGATGTGATAAGATTTACTGGATGGTCTACTTACTACAACATACATATATATATACATACTACATACAACATTACGTATAAAATACATGCATACATACAACATACAAAATACGGAGTATAACATACATACAACACTACGTACAACATACATGCATACATACATACATGCAACATACAACATACATCACTATGTACTACGACATTTTTTCATACTGAAATCAGTGTATATATATACTTTGTATTGCGTCACTTGACATGTTTTATCATTTCGATCTGACAAAATTTCCAACTTAAGAGTACACTAAAGCAAGGTGAATTAATAGTTATCACACAAATCTATCTCCATAGCCCTTAATTAAACATGGAGTCTGCGAAAGTGTACAGCCTTGTTTCTCGGTTGAACAACAAGAGAGAAACGATGGCAGACAAAAAAAAAAAAAGAGGGAACTCATCGTCTTGAAGAACAATAACATCAATTAGCATTAATCTCAAATAAAGGCAAATTAATAGCATGTCAGCAGCAAATCAAATCAAAACAGCTAAAGACGAGACTTAAAATATAAATAAACTAAAACAGATACCCAAATCAATAAACATAAACTTGGAGACAGAGTTTTAAGGGGTTAACGGACTCACAGTTTCTCCAGATCATGAAATGTCGCGGGAATTGTTGGACAGTTCGCTGGTGAGCAGAACTCGGCGAGGGTTCCATAGAGCATGTTGACTTGATTGACGAAATCCACCGCTGTAAGAAGAAATGAGAAAAAAATTACAGTAAATTATCTGCCAGCAAAATAATTATAAACAATCAAGCAAGCGACAAACAAATCTCGGAAAATTGAGAAGATTTGAAACAATCACTTAACTGTTCACAGCTAGCCATTCATTAAAATCCTCTCCGGGAGGCAACTTCACAGCTTCTCTCAAGTTGCCACTTCCTAAAGTTGCATCAGTATGTTTCTGAAATTGTACTCCTTGAAAAAACGAGTTTGAATAACTATCAATTATAGCAAAGCAATGTATGATAAGAAGATCATATAATGTAAAACATCTCATAACGTAGCCCATTAGGATATAATTCAAACCCATCCCTTCTTTTCCAAGTCTTCAAATAGGTGCAACCCTCCATCTCCCTTGTCCATCGCCTGACCTCACCGCTAGCTACTTGTCGACTCCGGAGACTAGGCTGGGATGCATATTTTAAAGGAGTCGACTCGTGCCACAGGTATGGAAAAGGGTGTTTCGGATCAGCTACAACTGAAGACCAAACACCCTCTTTCCTCATACACCAACACCCAACCATCACAAAAACAATCCCTCCTCCCTCCCTCTCTTGCTTCTCCAACACGATCTATACTCCAGGCCCTCACCTTCAAAATCTTCCTTCGTCAATGATGGAGGTTTTAGGGTTATGGAAGAAACGACAGCAGTGACTGAAACCGTGGTGTTGGTTGTGGCGATAGTGGTGGGGTTTTAGTGTTTGGTTTAATACTTTTATTGGATGGTCAACTTGCCAATTCTTTCCCCTTAATGTGATACACTCGTAAAACTATGTGGGAAAACACAAATGGGAGGAAGTAATACGTAGAAGTGTAACAAGTAGCTAAAGCCTACTGATTAAGTAATTAGTAACAAACCCAGATGTCGAAAAGATGACGAAAGATGACGAAACACAGATGACGAAATGATTTTAATTCTTACCTTAACAAACCCAGTGCGATGATCCAAATTCAAATGTAAAGTTTTCAGCTGGCCGAACTCTCCAAAGACAATGAAGATCCTCGTCTTGTGCTTCCTCGTGCACTCCCGTGACAAGTACAATCCAAAGACATGCATATATATATAACAAAACTGAGATGAGTAAAGCAAATTGAAGTATTTGTATCAGGAGCCCCCACTACACCAGAGAATATCCCTCAAGCCACAAATTGCAACAAACACAATTACAGATGGAGCGTTTTTTCAAAGTCTACCTTAATGTATCAACTATACCAATGTACCACAGTACCAGTTTTTTTTGGGATGTTTCGATTTCGTTCATGATTTCCGATACTTTTTCTGTGATCAAATTGGTGTGATGAACTGGATTGTTGTTGTTTTGATTGTTGTAAGTGAAGGCGTAAAGAGCGAAGAGATTTGTGGTGATGATTGAAAATAGCATGATTAGGTTTACTGTTGATGAACAGAATGAAGATCGCTTGAAACTAGCGGTTCCATCCCCAACTTTTAGGGATACCGATCCCATTTATGGGAGATTTTTTAGGGATACTGATCCCCAGAAATTTATAGCTAATTTCCGAGTTTTAATACTTGATTAGTACTCCCTTTGTTTCTTTGATATCTTCCACATTTTCTTTTTCAACCATTTCTTTGATTTCTTCCACTTTCCTTTTTTCTATCACACTTCTCTCTTACCTAGGTGGCCCACTTACTTTACTCCCTCTCTACTTTTACTTATTTTATTGTTTTTTCTTAAGAAATGTGCCACTTTTAAGGTGGAAGATATCATAGAAACGGAGGGAGTAGCATTTCCCTATTACTCATCACAGATTAAACCATCCGAAACCCTAATTAACCAAACATAATCACCTAAAACCTCAATAAAACCAAACAAATCAACAGAAAACACATATTCACCAGTTATTGAATGCCTTCAACGAGGCATAACGCACCAATTTTTAGCTAATTTCCGAGTTTTAGTGCCAGATCAGTAGCATTTCTCATCACAGATTAATTAAGCCATCCAAAACCCTAATTAACCAAACAATCACATAAAACGCCAATTAACCAAACAAATCAACGGAAAACAAACATTCACCGGTTCTTGAATGCCTTTAACGAGGCATAAATAATGCACACCAATCAATTCTTAGCTAATTACGAGTTTTAACACCATATCAGTAGCATTTCACCGTTTCTCATCACAAATTAAACCATTACAAACCCTAATTAACCATCACACAATCACACCTAAATCGATCAAAACACCGAAAACGAAACAAAATCGAAATCAAACTCAAACGAATCGTCCGTTCTCATCACAAATTAAACCATTACAAACCCTAATTAACCATCACAATTCACACAATCACACCTAAATCGATCAAAACACCGAAAACGAAACAAAATCAAAATCAAAATCAAAGTCAAACGAATAACAATCCGAAAAAAGGACGACGTACATTGTTGAATCACTTTCTGACCGGACCTGTTTCCGATACGAACTCATCGCGAGCCTTCTCCGTGACGTCCTCAATGACGTCATTTTCCGGCGGGCGATACGGCGTCGTTCGGTGGTCGGGTGAAACGACGTCGTTTCGGTGCGAAGAGGGATTTCGAAATTTTGGGAGGGAGGGAAGAAGAACTGGGTGTATGGTACTATACTACTCCGTAATATACCGGGACAACGAGTTCAGAGTATGAATTCACGTTCTTTCTATTTATCATTCTTAGATCTATTAAGAGACGGTGTTTTATTAAATTTATTGAACGATTAATTATAAATGAACGTAACAGTTGTACCAAATCTAATAAAAATAGGTACACTTAATCTAAAAGAGATACAAATATAAATGTGATACACTTTTTATAGAACGGTACTGATAGGTGGTCTCTCAATAACTTATAGAGATACCGTCTCTCCTTAGACTTTGTGGATACAAATATAACTATAAGTATATCGAAGATTTCGCCCTTTTCCGAAGGAGTAAGTCTCCTTAGGGACGCTCTCTCATTAACTTTACTGAGAGACTAAGTACAAATGAAAGTAACGGTGGTACCAAACCTAATATAAGCAGGTACGATTAACATAACTTATAAAAACAGGTACAAAACAAAGTTATCATTTAAGGGTACGAATAGGACATAGAGTGGTACTGAAGAGTCGTCTCTCAATAAGTTATTGAGAGACCGTCTTTCCTAAGATTTTGTGTTTCCGAAGTTACTTGAAAGATACGTATGTAGTCGAATGTCTTTTAAATGTGATTATTTGAAATAACATAACGTATCTTCTGTTGCATCAGAACATTTTTACATTGTATGGATTAGTAACCGTAGGAATGTGGAGACATTTAATTTCGGGATAAAATCATGAGAAATTGATGGTTAAACTCATAATTACCTTACTTAGGGAAATACTATTTCAAATTCTCCCTTAATTAAAATCTTAACATGTACTACTCGGACATATTTTAGAAAAACTCTTTTAAAAAAACTCTGTTAAGTTAATAAGTAATAAGCCAAATGAACCAACTACTTCGCACGGAGTACTAAATAGGATGGTTTGAAAAATTCGCATAGGCATTGTATACAGGGTAACGGCTTTTCTAACGTGTGTCCATTGGACAACACACGTTAATAGGTTAAATAAGGAATGAATCACCATTATGTTGTCTAAGTATGATAATTAAGAGTTGGTATTTTAATTTGTCGTGATAATATTTTTGTGATTCGGAGTCCACGTTTGTATATGTCCATATTTTTTTGCAAACTTGGAGTCCAAAAAAAATATGGCCAAAAATTTACGGGGTCTTACCTAGGCCGTATATTACGCGCACACAAAAGTTTAGCTCGAAAAGAGAACATTTGATGGTGTAATCACGCGATAAACTAATATCAGTCGAAAACGCCTCAAATTGAAGTTTATTACCCACGTTTTTTTGCAAATTCGGAGTCCAAAAAAAATATGAGCGAAAATTTTACGGGGTGTTACCTAGGCCGTATATTACGCGCACACAAAAATTTAGCTCCAAAAGAGAACATTTGATCGTATAATCACGCGATAAACTAATATCGGTCGAAAACGCCTCAAATTGAAGTGTATTATGATTATCCACGATTTTTTGCAAATTCAGAGTCCAAAATAATATGGCCTAAAATGTTACGGGGTGTACAGTTATCTAAGCTGTATATTACGCGCACACAAAATTTTAGCTCCAAAAGAGAACATTTGATGGTGTAATCAAGCGATAAACTAATATCGGTCGAAAACGCTTCAAATTGAAGTGTATTATATTATCCACGATTTTTCGCAAATTCGGAGTCCAAAAAAAATATGGCCGAAAATGTTACGGGGTGTTACCTAGGCCGTATATTACGCGCACACAATATTTTAGCTCCAAAAGAGAACATTTGATGGTATTTTGACGCAATAAACTAATATCAGTCGAAAATGCCTCAAATTGAAGTGCATTATCCTCGTTTTTTTTGCAAATTCGGAGTCCAAAAAAAATATTGCCGAAAATGTAACGGGGTGTTACCTAGGCCGTATATCGATGATGTAGACCCATGGAGAAGAAGTAGTTTCAAATAAACGTCAAATGAATAAAAATACTTTATTAAAAGACATTAAAACGATAAAAAAAATCGTTTTAAAATCACTCTTTATTTGAAGGCGCTACCGTTAGATTACCATTAGTCCCACTTTTTAGTTTTTTTAATCAAACGAAATAAATGGTAAACCCGAACTGCTATACTTAGTTCTCTACATTCAACTCACAAGGCAATGACATACTTGTATGATTTAGTATCGTAATTAAGCTCGTACTATTTTTTATCTACATTTTTTTAAATTAATATTAAATTAAAATATATAGGTGTATTTTTAATTGGACTAAGATCGAAAAGAAAAATAAATTACATAAAACGTAAATGTCGTTGTGTAAAAGACAACAATGTTTATAAAATCATCATATCAATAAATCGTACAACTAGACGCAAATGATATCTCTCAAAAAAAAAAACAAATGGACAAGTTGTAAAACAAGTTAATTATTTCTTAAAATACTATAGCTCCATAATATAATCGTTTGTTGTCTTAAGCAGAACTTTCACAACAACATTCATGTTCACTAGCGCAACCGCCATTCAACAATCCTCCTCCCTTAGGATAGCGCTTCTCACAATAAACATAACATTTTTTCAAGTCACAATCTGGAACTTTACCCATCGGAACAGGTCTTATGCAATGCGAAACTGCTACTTCACTCCCTGCAGTGTTTAATCAACAAAGAAAGAGTAAGTTTTATCCGTCATAAATCGATGACGGATCAAATAATACCAATTGCTTAGAAAAGACGAGCCTAAAAATTAGCATGTGGGTTATCTTTATCTATTTCCCTCCCATACAAATAAGAATTTGCAACAAAAAAAAGATTTTACCAAAGAGGTTATTCTAAACGCAAGACAACAATAATTCTATCCTATTAATGAAAAGATAAAAGATGGTGGTACGGTGTATATACCTTGGAGTAAAAGCAAGGACACAACAAAGAAAAATATTAGAAAAATCTTATTCATGTCTTTCTTTTTGAAATTATATTGTGTGATTATTCGGTGTTCTCGGTAGTTTGAAAAACCATTAAGCCAGCTTTTATAATACTTATTACTGATTACTAATAAGATTACCATTGTAATTGATCATAGTAATATATGTACTAATAAAGAACATGATTGATTGAGAGAAACATACGTAGAATATAGTCATCCACTATATAATCAATCAAAGGAAAGATATCATAGACGATATCATGACATAATCACCCATTATACATTTTCATTTGGAATCATAATCATATAACACCACAATTCCCAGGTCACAAAAGATGTATACCAAAGATACAGCATGAGGTAGCTAAGTAAAATTCGGACAATTTTGAGCCGCTAAGAATGATACATTGCCAAGGAAAAAGAAAGTGCGACATATATTAAAGCCAACAACAAAATGGGTGCGACCTCATGCCATAGAAATCCGAGTATTGGTTGCTTGAGGTGTGATACATGGCAGGATCGAGTGAGTAGAAGACCATCTCATTACCCATACCCTTCGGCAGATAAATTTTATTCCTCATCTGATCTTTATATCTTTGGTCGGTATCGATAGCGATGATTCCGGACTTACAAATAGCATATGATCTCCTAAATCTTGTAACGCAACTCAAGCCCTGTCTAAAGTGTTGAATCTGAATACTCGAACCCTGCTTCCAAGTCGCTCGATGAATAGCTCGGCATCAAGATCAACAAGATAACACGAATTTAGTGTAGTGTCTTTCGGTATTGGACCCTTGTGACCATCTAACTCCATTCTCCGTCCGCCATTTTAAGAACGAGGAGATTACCATTCATGTCTAGAAAATAAAATGACCCCTCAAGGTACTTGGGGCTACAATTGTAGTTACTTACAAATTTGATGCCCTCATCAAGGTCGATACGCTTGAACTCCCATCGCTCATTCCCAGCTCGAAAGTACATAATATCTACCTTATTACCATACCCACAAATTCCAACAGTAACACAATCGGGTAAAGTAGGACATGTTGAAAAGGCTATATTTGAAGGACAACAAATCTCGAAAACAATAGGGTATTTATAACTCTTCCCTTCAAAAGGATTAAAGCATTGCAAGGACTCCCCATCAATTCGCAAAAGCAGCCAACCATCCTTGCAATACTCGATGGTCGATACCATATAGGAGGAAAGATGGGGTGTCATGATGGTGCGACTGTGATACATGCTTTGACATGGATCCCATAGCTCACAAATACCGCTTTTTGTTGGCAAATTGATGAGGATGATGACGCGGGCATCTGTATTTTCATATCTCCTAACTTTTCATCAATATCCTCTAATTTTTCGGTGATAAACGGCACATCCATCGTAGTCTTAGTTAACCTGGTACGATTGTGGGGCATAAACCACCGAGTATCACATATTTGGTGGAGATGAGAAGAGGGCAATAAGAAATTGAAACCATCATCTTGTAGACGATATTGATGCATGGTTCGAACGCCGGGGTTAATAATATAGATACAGTCCCCTTCAATGCCGCTGGTGTGGTCTGCCCAACACCAAGTACTGCAACAGTCATCACCTAACAAGAGAGCACGATCTCCTCCAAACGATTCCACATGAATCCACTTCATTTCGGACAAATCCAACCTCCAAACGTACATCTTCACGAGATCATAATCATACATCAACTCAAGTTGTCGCGTTGCTCCATGTACGGCATACAATGCACCACTAACGTCGGCCAGATAATTGTGTTTATGTTGATAAACCCTGCAGTTATTGATACCCTGATATGGAGGCTTTATCTCCAATGGTTCAAAAAGTACCAAAGTCGACGATGAGCTGCTAACCTTTACACAAGCAAAAATCTCCTGCGAACGAGACACTAGAGCATACACGTATGTGTCTCCCCCGTTGAGAGCAGCGGCGTGGGTAACTACCACACTTTGTCCATCGAGCTCGAGACTTTGTTTGACCCACGTACACCCCCCATCCCCATAGTTGGCTTATGTTAACAAACCATCTCAACCAAAACCTTAAGGCGATGGTTGAGGCCCGTTTATATTCTATTATGCCCCCTCACTTGAATGCCCTTTGGGCTTGAAGAGTGGTTAGTGCGCACCGGCTCCTCCGTACCGTGTGCGGAGATTCCACTTAAGAGTTCGAGATATTGGGGGCTGCCAGGGTTCGAACTCGTGACCTCTGGCTCTGATACCATAAAACAGTTTGTAGGAGAGAAGTCAGTGTATTATTTTGCCTTGCCTTCAACGTTAGAATTGTTACAATATATACTGATTGCTAGGTTGTCAATCCCTCTAATTGAGCCTAGAATCATGGAGACTATTTCCTTATCTATGTAATACAATCTTTATCTTAGGTAAACTAATATTTACACAATATATGCAATGAATACAGACAGCATATTTACAGACTATGTATGTGGTCTAATACGCCCCCTCAGTCGAGACGGGAGGAGACCGAACGTTGAGGCTGGAGCGGAAGTCATCAAATAGAATCTTGGGTAAACCCTTCGTAAAAACATCCGCAAACTGATATCGTGAAGGTACATGACGGACTTGTACCTGACCAAGGGCGACTTTTTCCCTGACAAAATGAATATCTATCTCGATGTGCTTTGTTCGTTGGTGATTAAATGGGTTTCCGGAGAGATAGATAGCTGAAACGTTGTCGCAATAAACAACTGTTGCTTTCTTAATTGGACAATGTAATTCAAGCAGCAAGTTTCTTAACCAACATGACTCTGCGACGACGTTGGCGACGCCTCGATATTCGGCCTCCGCGCTTGAGTGTGAGATAGTGACTTGTCGTTTAGAGGACCAGGAAACCAAATTGTCGCCAAGATACACACAGTAGCCGGATGTGGACCGACGGGTGTCGGGGCAGCCACCCCAATCGGCGTCGGTGTACGCTGTTAAGCTCGTTGTGGACGAAACCGAGAGATGCAAACCAAGATTAAGAGTGCCCTGTAGATAGCGTATAATTCTTTTAAGTGCATGGAAGTGGGCTTCTCTTGGATCATGCATAAATAGGCAGACTTGTTGGACCGCATATGCTATATCGGGACGAGTGAAGGTCAGATATTGAAGTGCACCAGCCAAACTTCGATATAACGAAGGATCGGTGACTGGTTTTCCCGAAGCTGTACCCAACTTGGATTTCGTGTCAACTGGTGTTTGAGCAGGTTTGCATGAAGACATGTTGGCACGAGCTATGATTTCAGTTGTGTATTTACGTTGGTGTAGAAACAGCCCGTTAGTATGACGTACGGCTGATATACCAAGGAAGTAATTAATGGGTCCGAGATCTGTCATTGCGAATTCGGAGCGCAGGTGGGCCATAATGTCAGCCCGAAGTGTATCTGTAGAGCATGTTAGTATAATGTCGTCGACATATAGAAGGAGATATGCAATATTAACACCATCTTTATAGATAAAGAGAGAATTGTCACAGATGCTATGTTTGAACCCGATGGTGGAGACGAACGAAGCAAACCTTTGGTACCAGGCCCGCGGTGCTTGTTTAAGCCCGTATAATGATTTCTTTAGTAGACAAACATGGTCTGGTTTGGCACGATTGCGAAAGCCGGGAGGTTGGTGCATATAAACGGTCTCCGTAAGATTGCCATGTAGGAAGGCATTCTTAACATCGAGTTGTCTTATTGGCCATTTCTTTGAGACGGCCAGACTAAGAACAGTGCGAATAGTAGCGGGTTTTACCACGGGACTAAAAGTCTCATCACAATCGACTCCCACCTGTTGAGACCTGCCATTGACAACAAGACGAGCTTTGTATCGCTCCAAATCTCCGTTAGCTTTAAATTTGTGTTTAAACAACCATATACAACGAGTTATATTGACGTCGGAGGGCCGAGGCACAAGTACCCAAGTCTTATTCTCAATGAGGGCATCGAATTCGTCTTTCATGGCACGATTCCAATTGGGGTCATTAAGGGCAGTCTTAGGGCATTTGGGAACAGGGGAGATAGACGTCTCGGTATACAGGTTGAATATTTGTTTAGGTTTGAAGATTCCATGTTGTGCACGGGTGGTCATTTGAGGGGAAGAGGTTGTAGTGGATGGGACTGTAGGTGTAGGTGACGGCTGGTTCGGAGTTGGGCCTGAGTTCGGACCAGTGGTGTTGGTCACGGGTGGAGATGTCTGGCCAGGGGAGGTAGGTGGGGTAAGCGGGTCAGCAGTACCTGTTGTGGTAGGGGAAGGGTTATTAAGATGGTGTAATAAATAAGGAGAGGTATCATGAGACAGAAAGTCATAAGCATGTGGGTGCATTTGATGTTGGGTATCAAAGGGAAATACTGTTTCATCAAACGTTACATGTCGAGCAATAATGATTTTCCGAGAGGCCAAGTCTAAGCACTTGTAACCGCGATGGTTAGACGGGTAGCCGATAAAGACACACGGTTTAGCACGGGGGGCCAGTTTGTGAATCGTAGTTGGAGGTGTGTGTGGGTAACATAGACAACCGAAGGTGCGAAGGTGTCCATAGGATGGTTCCCGGTGATATAGACTTGAGGTCGGGGAGATATGATGATTGGCCTTGCTAGGAAGGATATTATGAATGTAGGTGGCCATGGCTAGGGCATGATGCCACATTGAAGGGGGCATATGTGCGTGAAGAAGGAGAGTACGGACTGTATTGTTGATAGTTCGTATTTTTCGTTCGGCTTTGCCATTTTGTGGAGATGTGTGAGGGTATGAGAACCGAAAAAGCATTCCTTGACTCGAAAAAAATTTGTGAAGAGGGGAATTGTCATATTCGCGACCGTTATCACATTGAAGAGTCTTGATGGAACAAGTAAATTGTGTACGAATTAAATTGTGGAAATTAGTGAAAATATTATAAACTTGGGATTTATTGGTTATTGGGTAAGTCCATAAGTAATTAGTATGGTCATCTAAAAATAAAATATAGTAGCGGTGACCCATGGTACTTACGATAGGAGATGTCCATAAATCCGTGTGAATAATATCAAAAGCACTAAAGGTGGTGGATAAAGAAGAAGTAAATGGTAATTTGATATGTTTGCCCAGCTGACATGAATGACAAAGCGAAAGAGTTTTATTAGAACGGCAATCAATACTTTTATTACGACAAAGGGAATTAAAAACATTGTTTCCAGGATGGCCTAGGCGTGCATGCCAAGTGGAAGACGGCAAGACGGCAAAAGCGTGAGGAGCAGCATGGGTGTCGGTTTGAGGGAGTAATGGATAGAGGTCACCCGTGCTATTAGTTCTCATAATCGGCGTCCCCGTCTTGAGATCCTTCACAGTAAAACCAAACGGATCAAACTCAACAGAAACGTGATTATCAGTGGTAAATTTACGGACGGATACAAGGTTTTTAATTATACTTGGCACATGAAGCACATTTTTTAAAATGAGAGAATTGTGAGGGGAAGGAACAGATGAGGTATCGACTCCCACCTGTTGAGACCTAAAATGAACAGATGAGGTATCGACTCCCACCTGTTGAAACCTGTTGAGACCTAAAATGACGATAAGGTTTTTACCACGGGACTAAAAGTCTCATCACAATCGACTCCCACCTGTTGAGACCTGCCATTGACAACAAGACGAGCTTTGTATCGCTCCAAAGCCTCTCCTGCCTCGTCTGACACAGCCCTGATCTCCTCCAACACCAATGCTGCCTCTGATTCTAACTCCCGGTCTGCGACCTCTAGACAGCATGGTAGCAGCCCCTCTCGCTCTACCAACAATAAGGGCAAGGGTGGCCGTCACAACCGTGGTAATAACCGTGGGAAAAACAGCGGCACTGGCGGGGTAGGGGCATGGCGGTGGCGTCCAACCTTGCTGCTGTTGTTGCTGTTGCCATGGCGAAAAAGGAATCCAAGTCCAAGTACCCTGTTGCTGTCCATTGCGCAGAATGGACTTACCAGAATTGTTACCGTTGCCAATGCCGCTGTTTTTCCCACGGTTATTACCACGGTTGTGACGGCCACCCTTGCCCTTATTGTTGGTAGAGCGAGAGGGGCTGCTACCATGCTGTCTAGAGGTCGCAGACCGGGAGTTAGAATCAGAGGCAGCATTGGTGTTGGAGGAGATCAGGGCTGTGTCAGACGAGGCAGGAGAGGCTTTGGAGCGATACAAAGCTCGTCTTGTTGTCAATGGCAGGTCTCAACAGGTGGGAGTCGATTGTGATGAGACTTTTAGTCCCGTGGTAAAAACCTTATCGTCATTTTAGGTCTCAACAGGTTTCAACAGGTGGGAGTCGATACCTCATCTGTTCATTTTAGGTCTCAACAGGTGGGAGTCGATACCTCATCTGTTCCTTCCCCTCACAATTCTCTCATTTTAAAAAATGTGCTTCATGTGCCAAGTATAATTAAAAACCTTGTATCCGTCCGTAAATTTACCACTGATAATCACGTTTCTGTTGAGTTTGATCCGTTTGGTTTTACTGTGAAGGATCTCAAGACGGGGACGCCGATTATGAGAACTAATAGCACGGGTGACCTCTATCCATTACTCCCTCAAACCGACACCCATGCTGCTCCTCACGCTTTTGCCGTCTTGCCGTCTTCCACTTGGCATGCACGCCTAGGCCATCCTGGAAACAATGTTTTTAATTCCCTTTGTCGTAATAAAAGTATTGATTGCCGTTCTAATAAAACTCTTTCGCTTTGTCATTCATGTCAGCTGGGCAAACATATCAAATTACCATTTACTTCTTCTTTATCCACCACCTTTAGTGCTTTTGATATTATTCACACGGATTTATGGACATCTCCTATCGTAAGTACCATGGGTCACCGCTACTATATTTTATTTTTAGATGACCATACTAATTACTTATGGACTTACCCAATAACCAATAAATCCCAAGTTTATAATATTTTCACTAATTTCCACAATTTAATTCGTACACAATTTACTTGTTCCACCAAGACTCTTCAATGTGATAACGGTCGCGAATATGACAATTCCCCTCTTCACAAATTTTTTTCGAGTCAAGGAATGCTTTTTCGGTTCTCATGCCCTCACACATCTCCACAAAATGGCAAAGCCGAACGAAAAATACGAACTATCAACAATACAGTCCGTACTCTCCTTCTTCACGCACATATGCCCCCTTCAATGTGGCATCATGCCCTAGCCATGGCCACCTACATTCATAATATCCTTCCTAGCAAGGCCAATCATCATATCTCCCCGACCTCAAGTCTATATCACCGGGAACCATCCTATGGACACCTTCGCACCTTCGGTTGTCTATGTTACCCACACACACCTCCAACTACGATTCACAAACTGGCCCCCCGTGCTAAACCGTGTGTCTTTATCGGCTACCCGTCTAACCATCGCGGTTACAAGTGCTTAGACTTGGCCTCTCGGAAAATCATTATTGCTCGACATGTAACGTTTGATGAAACAGTATTTCCCTTTGATACCCAACATCAAATGCACCCACATGCTTATGACTTTCTGTCTCATGATACCTCTCCTTATTTATTACACCATCTTAATAACCCTTCCCCTACCACAACAGGTACTGCTGACCCGCTTACCCCACCTACCTCCCCTGGCCAGACATCTCCACCCGTGACCAACACCACTGGTCCGAACTCAGGCCCAACTCCGAACCAGCCGTCACCTACACCTACAGTCCCATCCACTACAACCTCTTCCCCTCAAATGACCACCCGTGCACAACATGGAATCTTCAAACCTAAACAAATATTCAACCTGTATACCGAGACGTTTATCTCCCCTGTTCCCAAATGCCCTAAGACTGCCCTTAATGACCCCAATTGGAATCGTGCCATGAAAGACGAATTCGATGCCCTCATTGAGAATAAGACTTGGGTACTTGTGCCTCGGCCCTCCGACGTCAATATAACTCGTTGTATATGGTTGTTTAAACACAAATTTAAAGCTAACGGAGATTTGGAGCGATACAAAGCTCGTCTTGTTGTCAATGGCAGGTCTCAACAGGTGGGAGTCGATTGTGATGAGACTTTTAGTCCCGTGGTAAAACCCGCTACTATTCGCACTGTTCTTAGTCTGGCCGTCTCAAAGAAATGGCCAATAAGACAACTCGATGTTAAGAATGCCTTCCTACATGGCAATCTTACGGAGACCGTTTATATGCACCAACCTCCCGGCTTTCGCAATCGTGCCAAACCAGACCATGTTTGTCTACTAAAGAAATCATTATACGGGCTTAAACAAGCACCGCGGGCCTGGTACCAAAGGTTTGCTTCGTTCGTCTCCACCATCGGGTTCAAACATAGCATCTGTGACAATTCTCTCTTTATCTATAAAGATGGTGTTAATATTGCATATCTCCTTCTATATGTCGACGACATTATACTAACATGCTCTACAGATACACTTCGGGCTGACATTATGGCCCACCTGCGCTCCGAATTCGCAATGACAGATCTCGGACCCATTAATTACTTCCTTGGTATATCAGCCGTACGTCATACTAACGGGCTGTTTCTACACCAACGTAAATACACAACTGAAATCATAGCTCGTGCCAACATGTCTTCATGCAAACCTGCTCAAACACCAGTTGACACGAAATCCAAGTTGGGTACAGCTTCGGGAAAACCAGTCACCGATCCTTCGCTATATCGAAGTTTGGCTGGTGCACTTCAATATCTGACCTTCACTCGTCCCGATATAGCATATGCGGTCCAACAAGTCTGCCTATTTATGCATGATCCAAGAGAAGCCCACTTCCATGCACTTAAAAGAATTATACGCTATCTACAGGGCACTCTTAATCTTGGTTTGCATCTCTCGGTTTCGTCCACAACGAGCTTAACAGCGTACACCGACGCCGATTGGGGTGGCTGCCCCGACACCCGTCGGTCCACATCCGGCTACTGTGTGTATCTTGGCGACAATTTGGTTTCCTGGTCCTCTAAACGACAAGTCACTATCTCACACTCAAGCGCGGAGGCCGAATATCGAGGCGTCGCCAACGTCGTCGCAGAGTCATGTTGGTTAAGAAACTTGCTGCTTGAATTACATTGTCCAATTAAGAAAGCAACAGTTGTTTATTGCGACAACGTTTCAGCTATCTATCTCTCCGGAAACCCATTTAATCACCAACGAACAAAGCACATCGAGATAGATATTCATTTTGTCAGGGAAAAAGTCGCCCTTGGTCAGGTACAAGTCCGTCATGTACCTTCACGATATCAGTTTGCGGATGTTTTTACGAAGGGTTTACCCAAGATTCTATTTGATGACTTCCGCTCCAGCCTCAACGTTCGGTCTCCTCCCGTCTCGACTGAGGGGGCGTATTAGACCACATACATAGTCTGTAAATATGCTGTCTGTATTCATTGCATATATTGTGTAAATATTAGTTTACCTAAGATAAAGATTGTATTACATAGATAAGGAAATAGTCTCCATGATTCTAGGCTCAATCAGAGGGATTGACAACCTAGCAATCAGTATATATTGTAACAATTCTAACGTTGAAGGCAAGGCAAAATAATACACTGACTTCTCTCCTACAAACTGTTTTATGGTATCAGAGCATTATCTGATCCTCTTTCTCTTCCGCTCTAGCTTCATCTTCTCCCTATTGTCATTCACCATGACCAACGACACATCAAAACCTGCCTTCCACCCAGCCTACTCTGTCTCCAACATTAAGAACTTTGTCCAAATCACTCTTGAAAACGAGAATGTCCACTATGCCTCCTGGGCCGAGCTTTTTCTTAACACCGCTCGCGCCTTCGACGTGGTGGATCATCTCACCCCTCCCGAAACCACTGTCATTAACAAAGATGCCCAATGGAATCGACTCGATGCTATCGTCAAACAGTGGATTTATAGCACCATTTCACTTGATCTTCTTCATACCATTCTCACCCCTGATGCCACAGCTCAAAGCGCGTGGGAACGACTGAAAGACATCTTTCAGGACAATAAGAATTGTCGCGCTGTTATGTTGGAGCAGCAATTTACCAATATCCACATGGATAATTACCCAAATGTGTCATCCTATTGCCAAGCTCTGAAAATGGTTGCCGATCAGCTCGCTAATGTTGGGGCCCCTGTTTCAGAAACTCGACTTGTCTTACAACTCACTGCCAATCTGTCAGATGGGTATGATGGGGTCGCCACTCTGATTCAACAACGCGACCCTATCCCCCCCTTCTACACGGCCAGGTCCATGCTCACATTGGAAGAAGCCCGTCGCTCCAAAGCCTCTCCTGCAGGACGCGGTTTAGGTTTTTAATTAAACCGTTTATATTCTATTAGCTTACACCAAAACAATAGGCCTTCAAAAAACAACAGGACACAGAAATCGTCATTACCGTAAGGGTCAGGGTCAGGTGGTGACGTGAGAATGCTACAGGTGTATTGACATTCTTCTTCTTCGTCTTCTGATAAGTCGAGTAGAAGTAAAGATTGACGGGTGAGCGGATTCCAAAGAGAGTATTTGGAGGAATCGTCTTGCTGTTGTAGGGTTAACCAGCCTTGAGAGGAGCCCAGAATTAACTTACCTTTTTAGCTCGGAAAACGTCTTAGTATATGATTTATTATCGATGGTGCAGAATGCATGAGTTCCGAGCTCCTCGTCGTCATTCAGATGAGACAGAATCAACCATGGTGCTTAGCATGCATCTGCATCTCTTCTTTTTCCGTCATTCTCGAAAATATTGTATATTTTGTATAATTGTAACGGGAATCTATTCATCTATTGGAAATCATCCCAGCTTTAATTTGGATCGTATTAGACCATCCTCATCCATTGGGTCATGGAGGATGGGGGTCACCCAAATGAAGAATTAAGGTGACCTTCTCAATTAATTAAGGTGACCTCCTCATGTTGAAGGTGATGGGATGACCCTTCAAAAATTTGCATGACCTTCACTTTTTCTCGCTCTTTTCTTCCACCCAACCCTTTCTCTCACTCCTACACTTTTGTCAGACTCACTTTCTTCCACTTTTGTTACCCGTTTATAGTTGTTCTCCTGTGAGACCGTCTCACGATAACTTATCGTGAGACTTACTCACAGAAATAAAATAATAATAAAATTATCTAACTTCTATGTGAGAGGTCTCACGATAAACTTATCGTGAGACCGTCTCATTCAAGAATTTGTGACCCGTTTATCCGTCGTAATAATATAATTGTAATCGTAAGTTTTTTTTTAAAAAAACATTGATGGTACGTTCTCAATATTTAAAAAATAATAATGTTGGTATTAAAATATTTGTAATAATAAATATATATGTAAATATAGTGGTAGTTGAAAAAAAAAAAAGTAGGAGAGAGATATGTGGGTAGAGAAAGTGAGAGATGATTGAGTTGAAAAGTTAAAAATGATTGGGTTGATGACCTAGGTTATGATTTTCTGAATGAGGGTGTATAGGATAAGTAAGGATCAACAAATTGATTAAAACACTAAAACAGGGATGACCTCCATAGGGATGGTCTTAGGAATACTCATTATTTTATGGTAATTTTCTGAAATTATATTCTGTAGGTCTGTAGTGTTCTGAAAATTGGACATCACCTAAACTGTCATATTAGGAATATTTTTTTTATGGTAATTTGATGAGATTAGGAATTACTAATCAATAATCAATCAATATTTCCATTATTAAGGGAATTAATTTTGTAGGCCAAACACCAGTTAAAGTGTATAATCAGTTAATAGTCAATCAATATAATCAGTTAAAGTCTATACACAGAAATTTATAAAGACGGGAATCGCGGCTAGTAGGCCAAACGACACCACCTAATCATCAAACCAGAGAGCCAATGACCCAAATCGGAGACTGCTCTTTCTCGAATCCCCGGCACTGCATATAATTGCCACTACGATGATCAAAAAGCATATGAAATAAGGCGGAACATCTTTACTACTGACTCGTCACGTATATTGTCTGCCAGGGTAATCAGTTTCTTTTTATCTTAAGCTAAACAAAATTTTCGGAGCTTCTTCCGCTTAAAATGAAGGCGAAAAATTTCTTTTCTTGGAATGTTTGGTTGGATTTTGGAACCCCCCATCTTCATCGTTAGTGAACTGAGCAGCAGTTCTTTTTCGGAGTTCTTCCAAGTTTCACCTTCTTGGCTCTTTCCAGTACCTTAAGACGAAATCATAGGAGTCGGAATAGTGCACAAAGTCCTACAAACATAAGATAACCTTTGAGCAACTCTCCTACAGGACCCAAAATAAAAGTTTCCCAGCAAATAAACAAGGAACCAAACTTGTATTTAGCATCACTCGGAAACTCTAATATGATTTGTGATGTTTATTATCATTATAATCTTGTATCCGACACTTAGACACTCGAACACTTGGACTCTTCCTTTTAAGCCAAATTGTTAATGGGTTGGTTGGCTGTGCACTTACGAGTGAGACCGTTTTATATATAACATCATATTCTGAACACCCAAATCTAGATTTCATGAAAATTGATAAAGTTGTTTCACAAGACTGTATGAAACATACCAGGTGACGCCCATATAAATGGGTATTCGAAAGAGCTTTAAGAGCATTTTGTGCTTCTTGTTTAGTTACAAACTCCACAAATGCAAAACCTCTGTGCTTCCCGTACCTCATTGGAAGTCTCAAGCTTTTTACCTGTCATGTTGAACAACGAAAACGTCACCCAAATTGTGCCACCACCATTTTTGGGATTAGTGAAAGCTAACACAAAATACCCAGCAAACAGTGACTCGTAAACAATCATGTATGCATATGTACATGTACAGGAAAGTGGTAAATTAGATGCTATCTCGATCAAATCAACTATCATAACTTTCAGTTCTAAGCTCCTATCAATTAACATAAATTAGCTACAACTGGCCACAATTCTTTCATTTTGTTTATCATTAGAAGTTGTAAACTATCGGCCAAAATCAACAAGCACTTTATCCTGTACTAAACATAAGGTATATCTAATTTTCTCAATTATCAATCCCACTTCCGAAAATTTCTCAGGCAAAACTGCTTTTGGAAAATAGCTCAAATTATTGGAATAACTCACAAAGCACAACTCTCTCGTGTTTTTGAAGCGGCTTATTTACAGCAATTGTTGCATACTAAACCAAAGTGGCAACACTTTGTTAAAACAAAATAATAATAAATGGTCAGGCAATACATATAGCCAAAAATTTCATCCATATGGTATTTAAAAGCTAAGCTTGAGTTAAGTGCTCACCTGACCAAATGGACTGAATAGTTGTCTCAGTTCCTTTTTTGTTGCCTCAAATGCTATGTTCCTTGCTACTATTATTTTCGTCGAACTTTTATCATTGTCTGCTTTACTTGAGATCTTCTCAGATTTCTTGGCGTGACAGAGTTCAAAAATTAAGACATGCCCATCAAACGTCGTTCCCTGTGAACAATTCTCATATTAGATATTCATTTAACCGGCTCTTGGGCAGTAGAATGTGGAAACTAACATACAAGTGAAACTAGCTATCTACGGTTCATATACGAAATACTTCACTTACCTGACAAACATGGACAGCTTTCTCAACAGAATCAAATTCAATAAATCCAAACCTGTTGAAACAGTATTCCCCTTCTTTACATGTTGCTGTATCTGAAGAATACATGAAATAGTCATCAGAAGATGGCATTATGGCACAACATAAATGTATCGAATAATATATACCCGACTGCTTCATCCCTGAGCTTGGGTATCCGTGTTTTTTTAAAAATGAAAGCCTTCTTTTTCTTAAATAATAAATGGACAACATAGAGCTCACCTTAACACTCATTATTTTTCCTTCTTTCATGTTGTCACTGATATGCTTCCTCAAAGCTTCACCGGTTGACTTGAAGTTCAGGTTTTTCACATAAAGAGATCGAGACTGAAATATAGAGGATGAAATCTCAGAAACACTGACTCCAAGAAGGAAGAATATTTGGATCACCGTGTTTCAAGGCCAGCTGAATTCGTAGTACAAAGCAGAAAGTAAGAAGAAAAACCAATAAAAAAGTGTAACAGGTTACAATTAAGCAAACACAAAAGAGTAATCAATCATACACCGAACCTGGCACACAAGTAAATCATATTCGTAGCATCAATCAGAAATACTAAATGTCCCAAATGCATTTCAATATCGATAACACATCTAAATAGCAAACCCTAACAGCCTAACAAGTTAAGTAATCACAAAATTGAGCAAAAAAACAAGAGTAATGAATCATACGCCAAACCTGCCACACAAGTAAATCATTGGTAGCATCAATCAGAAATACTAAATGTTCCAAATGCATTTCAGTATCGACATTCGACAACACATCTAACTAGCAAACCCTAACAGCCTAACAAGTTGAGTAATCACAAAATTTAGCAAAAAAAAAGTCATGAATCAAACGCTGAACCTCACAAACAATCTTGACCGTATCGATTAAACTGTTGTTGAAGTACTTGATAGCTCCTTCAGCTTCCTCAGCGGTCCGATACCCAATAAACGCCAATCCCCTACTCCTCCCATCTCTGCCATCAAACACACATACTCAGCCAATTGAATCAACAAATTGCCACAACCTAAACCTAACAATCAACAATCGAAATCGAGATCGAAATTGAAATTGGAGGGAAATTTATGAGGTGCGAATTAGCTTAACATCAGTCACATCGCCTTTCTGAGAGAACAAGTTTTTTAGGCGATCCTCAGTGATATATTTGGGATAATTCTTCACACAAAAATTGGGATAATTCTACACACGAAAACATACAACACATTGCTGAGAAATCAATTACCAGAAATCAACGCGAACAAAAATTGGGGGTTTAGGGTTTCAGTACTTACATACAGTAATTGGGAAGGAGGCGCTTCAACCAGTCAGGGATGAGAAAAAGGGGGGAAAATAAAAACAGTTTTTCAAACATGAAATTCAGGCGGGTACGCAATTCTGTTTTTTAAGGTAGAAGAGCGGTTGGGATTAAAATTTTAAAAATTCGACGCTCAATTTCGAGTTTTTTTTAAGAAAAATACTGTAATGTTTAAAATTCAATTATTATTGAAAATGGGTTCACCTAATATCGAGTAGGAACTAGGAAGCATGTAGTTCGATACCAAATCGCTATCTCATAAAACGGTTAGGATCGTTGTATGTAAAAAAATGCAGCTAAAAACGCTTTGAACATACTGTTAGACGGCTCTAGTCCTCGTGTAGGTAGTAGTAGCTTAGTTTTTTTTTTAGCAAATATATCATTTCATTAATAAAAAGTCATACGACAGCTACAACTTATGTAAAAAATTGAATGGAGCCAATACTATAAAATTTGAGTAAAACAAATTCTCGTTAAAACAAAGATCTCTCTCACTGATAATTTTGATTTCCGCTTCTGCATATCTTCTTTCAACATATCTCTGTTTAATGATATACAACTTTTCACAAGAGGATTTTCGGATCAATTCATTTTAACTGTAGATTGTAGCCGTCAGTTTGACCTAAATTGAAATATTATACAATGAACGATTGTGGTACCGATCTTCTGCGTCATCTCCGCTATCATAGATTCAATATCTCTTCTAAAAGATAGAGCGAAACTCATTAATTGATGGGGGCGAAACTCTACAAAAGGAGATGACTTATTGTAACTAGAATATTAATACTAATTAAAACGATATACGGAGTAATAGTTAAAATAAAATTGGAAGGCTTACCACCAATTTTCGGAAATTTTCGAAATCGGTGAAAGTTTATCAAAATCGGAAATGTTTTTTGACGGTAAATATGGATAGGCGAAGGATGCTATTGAATGATTAAACCATTTACAACATTCACATTTAATTATCAAGACGCGTTTTAAAACATCAATATCTTTCATTTTACATTAACAAAATTTATTATAATTGATATTTTTAATCTACTCACAGAGAAGAATAAAAAAGTATCTGTATTTTCTTTTACCGATTGTCGAGAATACTGAAAATTTTCTTTAGTTGTTAGTAGTGTCTAAAGAGGAATGCACGCTTTGGATTTGATCGGAGGGATCGAGTATAAGTTTCGAAGAAAAAATTACGTAATTGCAGTACTATATAAAATTCTAAAATGAGAGTTATTTTAGTTATAAAATATCAATTCGCGAAAAGGAAATTAAAAAAATGGATAATTTATCGAAGCCAACACCGCATGTATTAAAGCCTAATAACTTGTTCAATGCATGCACCACATTGATGGTCACTACAAAAGTGGCGTTAAATATGTTAATATGAAGATTTGGGTGCTTTAAGGAGCCGCTAGTACTATGTGAGTACCTAAACCTTCTTCCTCCTCCCTAAAAACCCTAGCCACCAAAAAGAAAAAAAACTTGGGGCTACCACCATTAATTGGTGGTAAGCCCCCAAAATTTTACTTATTATATCGTTTAGTATTGATATTAGTATTATTATTTTAGTTAGAATAAATCCTCTCCTTTTGGAGAGTTTCGTCCCCATCAATTGATGGGTTTCGCTCTCTCTTTTAGGAGAGATGTTAAATCTATGATCGCGGAGAGGACGCGGAAGATCAGTACCACAATCGTTCATCATATGGTATCTCAATTTATGTCAGACTGGCGGCTACAATCTATCAGGTTAGATGAAATCGATTCTCTTCAAAACCTTGGAAGATCCAAAGACCCTCTTGTGAAAGGCTGTATCATTAAACAGCGATATGTTGAAAGAGGATGTGCAGAAGCGGAGATCAAAATCTTAGTGAGAGATCTTTGTTTTAATGAGAATTTATTTTATTCAAATTTTGTAGTATTGTACCCGTTCAATTTCGATATAAGTTGTAGATGTCGTATGACTTTTTATTAATGAAATGATCTTTTCGCTCAAAAAAAAAAAAAAAAAGGAGCCGCTAGTACTCCGTGTACTTTATTAAAAAAAAAAACAAAATTGATGATGTAGACCCATGGAGAAGAAGTAGTTTCAAATAAACGTTAAATGAATAAAAATACTTTATTAAAAGACATTAAAACGATAAAAAAAAATTCGTTTTAAAATCACTCTTTATTTGAAGGCGCAACCATTTGATATTAGTCCCACTTTTTAGTTTTTTTAATCAAACAGAATAAATGGTAAACCCGAACTGCTATACTTAGACCATGTTTATCCATGGTGGACAAAAAGGTGGAAGGATAGGGTGAAAGCCCAAAAAATAATAAAAAATGGGACCAAGGTTTGGTTTGGTATGAAAGTGGGTGGGCAGAGGACCTCCTCCACCCTCCTTTAACCTTCTCATTTAGAGGTGATCAAACAGCCCAGGCCCTTAAGCCCAACCCGGCGCAGCCCTATATTTAAGAGGGCTTGGGCTATGATTTTAGGCCCATAAAAGCCCAAAGCCCTGCCCCAAAGGCCCATGCTAAAAATTGGGCTGGATATGGGCCGTGTTAAGGCCCTAAAGCCCGGCCCTAAGGCCCATCCGAAATTTATATTATATTATTATAATGTATTGAAATATGGTAAGGAGAAGTCAAATTGTTACTTGTTAGTTTTTCAAATAACTTGTTAATACTTGTTACTCTATTAATTTGAATGGTACCGAGAGTGATAGACGAGAAGTCAAATTGCTACTCTATCAGTGGGTACACGTTAATAAGCTAATTAAAGCAAAATTAACATAGATATCGTCTAAGTATGGTAAATAGAACTTAATATTTCAATTAATCATGATAATATCCATGTAAATGTTGCTTTAATTAGCTTATTAACGTGTGTCCAGTGGGCATTCGTTAGAAAAACCGTATTATAAATTGGTATGTTTGGTAAAAAACTAACAATATTCAATGCAAATAACATGGCCCAAAAAGCCCATTTGGCCCAGAGGCCCATCAAAAGCCCTATAGGGCCGGGTATGGGCTCCTTAAGAAGGCCCAATCAAATGGGCCGGCCCAGCCCAGCCCATGTGTTTGGGCTGTTTTTTCACTTCAAGCTCAGCCCAACCCAACCCATGATCACCTCTACTTCTCATGTATTATTTTTTTATTGGTTAAAATGGATGAGATAAACAATAAAGAAAAGGTGTGTGTTAGTGGGTCCATGGTGAAAAGAAGGTGGGGATAAAGATAGAAAAATTAGTATGGATTTAATAAAGTAGGTTGTGAATAAAAAATAATATAAAATAAGATGGACCTTGGTGAAGGAGATAAGGGATAAACATGGTCTTAGTTCTCTACATTTAACCCACAAGGCAATGACATAGGAGTATATGAATAGTTAAATCCTCGTATGATTTAGTATCGTAATTAAGCTCGTACTATTTTTTATCTATGTTTTTTTTAATTAATATCATATTAAAATATATAGGTGTATTTTTGATTGGACTAAGATCGAAAAGAAAAATAAACTACATAAAACGTAAATGTCGTTGTGTGTAAGACAACAATGTTTATAAAACCATCATATCAATAAATCGTACCACTAGACGCAAATGATATCTCTCCAAAAAACAAATTGATAAGTTGTAAAACTAGTTAATTACGGAGTATTTCTTAAAACACTGTAGCTCCATAATATAATCCCTTGTTGTCTTAAAGAAGCACTTTCACAACAACATTTCTGTTCACTAAGAGCATGTTTTATCATGGATAAAATTTTCTCCATATTTTCTCTCCATTACTATTCTCCATCTTTTTTTCTCTACCCAAAAATTCTCAATTATAATGGATATCATTTTTCTCCATCAACCTCTCCATTATGGGACCCACACATTTCCCAGCTCATTTTTATCTATCTATCCCACTCATTTTCAACATTTTTTTTATTATAATTAACCTATGGGCCCCATAATAAGTCTCCATCCATTTCTCCACCAACGTGGAGAATTTTACCTTTCTCCATGTTGATGGAGAGTATATCCATGATAAAAAATGGTGTTTCTCTCCATGGCACCTCATGGAGAGATTTTTCTCCATTATAAAACATGACCTAACGCAACGGCCATGCACTTGCACAACAACATTCAACTTTATTAATGCAACCGCCATTATCCAATCCTCCTCCCTTAGGATAGCGACGCTCGCAATAATCATAACATGATTTCAAGTTACAATTTGGAACTTTACCCGGCGGAATAGGTTTTATGCAATGCGAAACTGCTACTTCACTCCCTGCAGTGTTTACTCAACAAAGAAAGAGTAATTTTTATCCGTCATAAATCGATGACGGATCAAATAATACCAGTTGCTTAGAAAAGACGAGCCTAGAAATTAGCACGTCGGTTATCTTTATCTATTTGCCTCACAAATAAACAAATAAGAATTTGCAACAAAAAAAGATTTTACCAAAGAGGTTATTATAAACGCAAGACAACAACAATTCTATCCTATTAATGAATTAAAGATAAAAGGTTGTGTTACGGTGTATATACCTTGGAGTAAAAGAAAGGACACACCAAAGAAAAATATTAGAAATTTTTTATTCATGTCTTTCATTTTGAAATTATATTGTGTGATTCTTCAATGCTCTCAGTAGTTTGAAAAATAATTAAGCCAACTTTTATAGTACTTACTGATTACTGATAAAGTCACCGTTGTAATTGATCATAGTAATATATGTACTAATAATGAACATGATCAATTGAGAGAAACATACGTAGAATATAGTCATCCACTGTGTAATCAATCAAAGGAAAGATATCATGGATGATATCATGACATAATCACCCCATTATACATTTCCATTTGGAATCGTAATCATATAACACCACGGTCCCTAGGCCACAAAAGATGTATACCAAAATACAGCATGAGAAAGCTAAGTAATAAAATTCGGACAATTTTGGGCCGCTAAGAATGATACATGCATGGATGGCCAAGGAAAAAGGAAGTGCGACATAAATTAAAGCAAACAACAAAACGGGTGCGACCTCATGCCATAGAAATCTGAGTATAGGTTGCTTGAGGTGTGATACATGGCAGTGTCGAGTGAGTAGAAGACCATCTCATTATTACCCCTACGTTTCGGCTATTCCTCAAGTTTTTATCTTTGGTTGATACCGATAATGATGATCCCGGACTTACAAATAGCATATGATCTCCTAAATCTTGTAACGCAATCCAAGCCGTGTCTAAAGTATTGAATCTGAATATTCGAACCCTCCTTCCAAGTCGCTCGATGAATACAGATACAAGCTCGGCATCAAGTTCAACAAGATAACACGAATTTAGTGTATATGACAAGCTCGGCATCTCAATATATGACAAATTAGGCCATAAAATAACCTTAAAGAGATGAATCACGGAAGTGTATGTTTGTTCGGGTCAAGTAGAATAATCTCTCTATCTCATACACTTATTAATCGTTTTAAATTATTTTGTAATGAGTATTCCTTATTATTGTAATAAGTATTTTCAATCAAACGTAAATTAATCATATTTGTCCGACAATCTTGTTCGATTGATCACTCACTTAATTAAATGGCTAAGGCGTATTGGCAATCCAATGTTGAAAGAAAAAGAATGAAGCATCAATGATGAAGCACGTAAGTGACAGTCTTGTACCATTATTTGTGATTGGGGGAGTAACCAATTCTGGAAAATGGAACAAGAAGAGAGCAGAACGAATTCACACAATTTTAGCATGTGATATGACTGAAGGAAGCTACAGTAAATTCAAGCACATGATCGTCTTTATTATTCTTATAATTTTTTAGGGATCAATGAAATCTAAGTTTAATTACAGTGAAAATGTAATTAATTTGGTAAACCTTGTTAATTATATTTGTATCTTTTTTTTTACAGAAAAATATATCATTTCATTACTTAAAATGAAAGAAATTATAATTAGTGCAAAAACACTAGCACACTACAGGGACAAAATTGAGTGTCAAAATTAGACAAAATTGAGATGAGCTGACCTAGTCAGGGTCACTGGAGCCGAGAGACGCGAAAGTGACCGAAATCTTCTAATCCGATCTGAAATGATCTAAAGTAACTCAGATGACAGCCATAATGACCCGAAAGATCCGAAATGACTATTATTAAGTGACGCTACTATTACATACGGAATACTACGTATATATAAAACTGAAGATTAGGTTAGTTATAAATTTATAATCTTTACAATAATAATAATAATAATAATAATAATAATAATTTTGTAAAGGACACATATTTTGGGCCATTGGCTAACATGCCATCATACATCGAAACAATCCCATGCAATAGAAAACTCCGTATAATTCGCTCAAAAAAAAAAACTTGGTATACTCTTTCAAATACATATTCAAATTTGACCTAAAATCGAAAATAACCCAATCCAAAATATGAATAATAAGGATGAAATGATTTGAGCAGAAACATGCATGATGTGGACTCCAAATGACTTGACCGAATTAATCTAACCTAGAATCAAAAGCCGATTATTAATTTAGTATTTCTCTTGTAGGACCGTCTTACGATAAATTATCGTGAGATATACTAACAGAATTAAAATAATATTAAAACTAACTTCCTTGTATGTGGGAGGTCTCACGATAAATTTATTGTGAGACCGTTTCATACAAGAACGCAAATTATAAACAAACTATTCCAAATACTCATAATTGATAAAAATAAAAAAATCCATTTTTGAATGTTTTTTTTTTGGAAAAGGTTTGAATTTCTTAACACAGCTACAAATGAAACGAAACATAATACTCCACTTGTTAGTTTTTACTTCCTATTTAGGACATTGCTTTATAGTTGTTCATGTACGTACGTCCATATTCAATTCTTTATGCATGCTGACATGCATTTCATAATCAGAGTTGTTCATTAAATTCTTCTAATAATTTCTAATAGTAATACTTTACATTAACCACTAATAAATTAAAATTAATTTGCAATTACATTAATTAACACGTACGTAAGAGCACCAACTCCTTACTCACTCACCAATTCACCATTCTACTTTTACTACAAACTTAAATTAGGTTTACTCCCGTGAAAATTCGCGGATTTGCTTGAATTTTTCTAATATATATGAGTAGTTACATACAAATCGGAGTAATACATACTACTCCCTTCGTTTGTATCCAAAGGATACGTATTCGTTTTTGGGTCGTTTAAATCCAATAATTGACTATTTTATTTCTTAGTCTATTTTTTGGACCAAACTATCTCTAACTTACTAACATATTTATGTCATTGTAATACTACACTTTGAATAATTAAATATTAACTTGTCCCAAATTATTGTATCTTTAATACTCCCTCCGTTCAAGTCCAAGCTTCCCTTTTGTTTTTTCACGTTTGCCAACGCGCATTTTGTATCGTTAATATTTTTCGTAACATATTAGTAAAAATTATGAAAATTATTGGATATTAATAATGTACTTTTAAAGACGAATCAAACAATATCTCACATGAATATATTTTTTCTAATAGATTGTCGTGAATATCGAAAGTTATCCTTGATTGTAAATAGTGTCAAAACAAGGAAGGGGAAGCTTGGACTTGAACGGAGGGAGTAGTATTTTAAATTTTTCTTAATTCTTGTGCAAAAGTGAAACCTACGTACCCTTTGGATACAAACGGAGGGAGTACTATAATTAAGTTGCGTAAGAATTATTTTGTCCCGGTAGCTAGTGATTTTCTTAGGTGGACAACAAATCGTACACTTGTAAATCGGAATTACTGAGTATAATTATTATGACCATTTTCAATCAACGTATATTAAAAAAAAATGCAACTAAAACTTTACTAATTTTTTTAATAAATTTGTTTGAATTTAGTGTCAAATTTGAACGTTTTAAATGAATATGAAACCATACATAGTATCAATATATAGGACCGTCTCTTTGTAATACTCGAATATGCAAATATTCAATAATTAATATTTGTATTAGGAATGAAGTCCCAATGCAAGTCTGGTCATTTCATTTTCATCATCACACCGTACCGTACGTCTCTTTTTAATTAATTTTACTACTCCACTACATAATATACGAGAGTCCATATCATATTAGGGAATGTATTAAATTGCGTCTGAATTGCTCCTACGTACTATTATTGTTTACATATCGACCTACCTCCTCGCTCCTTGATTATTACTCCTGCTACCTACCTTAATTATACTCTATATCATAGTATCAATACCACGCAGCTTGCATTAATCTAATCCTGCCGCATTATTATTATTATTATTATTATTATTATTATAAAAACAAGAATTTTATTGAAAAATCAAAACAAGGTTTAAATTATTATTATTATTATTATTATTTTATAAAAAGCAGAATTTTATTATTATTATTTTATTATTATTTCATTTTATTTTTATAAAAAGAAGAATTTTATTGAAAAATCAAAACGCAGTTTACATTATTATTATTATTATTATTATTATTATTATTTTTTTTTTTTAATTTTTATATATTTTTTTCTGTAAAAGCTTCAGTTGAGTGGCAGCCTAACAATGTTATCGATCAACTGCTGCATGCTAAGCTAGCTCTTTCCTCCATCTATGTATCTATCTCTTGCCAAATATAAAGCTGGTATTACTCTCATTTCATACATATATATACTCACATAACCCTAATCAAATAAAGAGTAAACCCATCCATATAGAGTGCACTCGAGATCCAGGTGCATCAGTTAGCGTCTTAGCGAGCTAGCACTCAACAACGAACAAACGAACGAACGAACAAAGGTCTGCAACTCAATTACTCCGTATATCTCAACACCTACATCAGTTTGGGTAGTCCGTCGCTCCTTTGTTTAAATCATTGTGCAAAACAAAATGAGTAATTGAGTGAGAATTGGCTTGGGGTGATAACTACTGTGTGAGGAGTGATCTGATCGATTAGGGTTTGAGACTTTATTTGAGGGCGAGGAGCTGAGGAATGATCAATAGCCCCAGGTTAGTGACTTAGACTATGTTTATCCACAGACTCATCTTTTTTTCTCAGACTCGGCCACCTCAGCTTTCCACTCACTTTTCATTCTTCAGACTCAGACTCAGACTCATTACAAAAGTACACTTTATCCACAGACTCATCTCAGACTTTCTCACCTCACATACCTTATTTTATATTATTTTTTCATTCATTTCACCTCAACTTTTTACCTACCTTATTTTATTTTATTATTTTTATATTTACCTCATTTCTCCTCAAATCTACCTACCTTATTTTATTTTTTTATTTACCTCAATATCTACGTTTATTTTATAACTCGAATAATTACAATTAAATAATTAATTGTTAAATAAATATTGTGACATACGAATAATTTTACATCCAAGTGGTCCTTATTAAAGATGACAATCGGGCGGGTGGATCGAGTTCGGGTTGGGTTGTCGGTAGACCTGACAAACAAGTCAACCGGGTCGGGTTTGGGTCAGGTGACTTTTGCGTTGACTTTAAGTCGGACCATATCATTTCGGGTTTGCTATTTTCATCATTTTTTAAGGATATCGACTCGTTTTTTATAATAATAGTCGGGTCAATTTTGGGTTAGCTCGGGTCAATTCAGGTTACGAGTCAACCTCGAATCTTTAGTTTGGATATTAGATCGGGTTCGGGTTGGCTTATTTGGGTCCGATCGGGTCGAGCCAGTTTTGCCATGTCTAGTTGTCGGGTATGGGTCAGATGCGGATCATTTTTCGGGTCATATCGTTGGGTCGGGTTTGGTCATGTTAAGGTTGAACTAGGTTTTGTTTGGTTTGGTCGTGTATAACCATCAATTCATTATCCGTTATTATTACTACGTGCCGTGTTATTTATCATTTATTATATGAATTTGGTTTTTATCATCTATACAACTATATCATCTAATACAAATTATTTTGGCCATGTTCTTTTGTACGGAAGTGAAATGAGCTAAAGTGAAATGAGATAAAATGGAATGAGTTGAACTGAACTGAACTAAGCTGAGCTGAACTAAAGTAGCCTGAAATACAGAAATAATAATAATAATAATAATAATAATAATAATAATAATAATAACAATAATAACAATAACAAGTTTACTTGTTACAAAAAAATATTAATTACTATTTAAACAACAAATAATAATAATAATAATAATAATAATAATAATAATAACAACAAATAATGTTAATTATTGTATCAAAAAATATTAATTATTATTATATTAATTTTAATTTTAATAAAAATATTATTAATAAAAATATTTTATAATAATAATAATAATTATTATTATTATTATTATTATTATAACAATAGTAATAATAATTAATTAATAATAATATTATAATAATATTAATAATATTAATATTTATAATTAATATTAATAATTAATATTAATTTTAATAATTAATATTAATATTAATAATTATTATTAATATTTAATAGTAATAATATTAATAACAATAAAAAAAATATTAATTTTTATTATTATATTAATATTAATTATTATAAAATGTCATTAATTTTAATATTTAATAATAATAATAATAATAATAATTAATAATAATAATAATAATAATAATATTTAATAATAATAATAATAACAACTTATTTGAACTGAACGGAACTGAACTGAACTGAACTGAATGAACGAGTCTGAGATTGAGTCTTTGAAATCCAAGACTCAACTTCAGACTTATCTGAGTCTCAGACCGTCTCAACCACTTTAACCAGGTATGAGTCTCAGACTCAAAGAATCTGAGTCTCAGACTTTTGTTCAGACTCAACTTCAGACTCCCTTTAAACTTAGATCCGTCTGAGACTCAGACTCGTACCAACCACATTATCCAGGTATGAGTCTCAGACTCAACAAATCTGAGTCTCAGACTCATACTCAGACTCACACTCAGACCCCCTTTAAACTTAGTCTTAGTGTTAGTCTATTGTTTTTTTTTTTTTTTTTTTTTTTTTTTTTATTGAGTAGTTTTAATCCTTTTTTTCATTTAAAACTTAAAAGTAAAGACCGATTTAAAATCCGGTATCCGAATTTTAAAATTATGAGCCGGTTTGTAGCTTAAAAAACTGATTTAGTTTCCGAACTGATGTCAGCCTTCAAAACCCGAATTTTCGAGTTTTTAAATTAATTTTTGATTTGTTTAGGGTTCTTTTTCTCACTCATTTAATTTTTAATTTTCGAGTTTTTTAAATTAATTTTTGAGTAATTGTCATAATTTTCAAGTTTAATTATGACAATTACTAGAATACCCCACCAATTTAATTTGTGATCACTTTTTTTGGTAGGAGTTGAACCTAGCTCCCTTGTTTGTTTGTAAATAAATGTAATTTGGTGAAATTTTCATATTGGTGTCTGTCCCTTACTCGAGCCATTATTTATCGACATACCAAAAATGGAAGGTTGAAAACTTGAAACCACTTTCCGATAAAATACTCTTATTTTTAGGAATAATAATGATGCCCGAATGTGATAATGCATTCATATATAAGTCCAGTTAGTTTTCCTTATGACGGTACTATCCGTCATATCCTTACAAGGGTCAAATAATAACCATTTAGCTAGGTAAGGACAAATAATTGATATTTCTCATGTGGTTTGTTTTTTGTCTTTTTTACTTAAACGAGTATTATTTGACCCGTCACACTAATATGACGGATAATTAACTCCATCGCAAGTAAGAATTTGTGATATAAGTCGCATATTACTCTCTCTCTCGCTCGCCAACTCTCACATATCACTCTCATGTGCATTATATATCAGCATACAGTGAAGCAGTCCATTAATAAATGTACGTGCCTGGATCGGATGCCATACATCATTGAGTCCCTCCTTATTTAATTAATATAATATTCTTTCTTCTACTTTTTCATTCTACTTTTTCCCATTTAATTAATATAATATTTCTCTCTCTTACTTTTTCATTCCACCCCCATTATTCTACTAATATAATTACTCCCTCCTTATTTTCTTCCCCAAAAAGAAAGGGGAAGAACACAGGTAATCGGAGGGAGTATTCTACAACATCCGTACGTGCAGTAATTAATATTCGGAGAGTCCTAGGATGGTACGTACTCTTTTTCTCAATCATGTACTGTGTTATTATTATTATTATTATTATTATTATTATTATTAGGAAAAATTAAAAACTTATACCCGTAATAATCATCTTTTTCAAATTTTATACCTGAATACTTTTTTTTTAAAATTTATACCTAGATTTCTTAATTCATTCATATTTGATCAAATTTTTGTCACAAAAATTAATAGATTGACCATTTTATCCTTGGTGATTAAGGCCGTAGAAATCAAGGATCCCATTTCTACTCTCAAACAAGAAAGACATACGAGTACATTGAATACTTACTTACCATAGCCCCTAATTTTTCCCAGAATCTAATCAAACTCTTAACCTATGCTTTTAATTATCACCACCATGCATGAAAATTAATCATCTTTGTGAACTCGGCAACATTGCAGATTTGTAGGTGAATTTTTTTTTGTCCTTTTCTAAATTTCGTGTTTCGATTTTGCTTCTAATTCGTCAGCTTCGATTGAGGTAAATTTACGTGTTTTTGTTGAATAATGATTTAATATAAATGATAGCCTTATTGATTTGCAGAAAAAATGAAGAAATGTGCATAAATGAAAATCTGAGTCAAATTTGGGTCAAATACTTTCAAGAATATAAAAGTTTAACTATTTTGGTATAGGCACATAGATACAACACCAAAAATAACCTAATTTTAATGAGCTATTCGAATTAGCCCCAATTCTATTAAACCTTAATTTCAATTAGCTTAATTGAAACTGGAAACATTACAGAAAGACTAAAATTAGAACCACATAATTAATAACTTTATTGTCTTTTGTATAATAATGTTGAGTTTAAACTTATGAGTAAAAGATGAGAAGAAAAGTTGGAGAGAAGAGGTGTATTACTTGAGAAGATATATGAAGATGGTGGGAACACGTTAAAAGAGTTATGTTCAACTCCATACTTTTTTTTTGAGCGAAAAGATCATTTCATTAATAAAAAGTCATACGACATTTACAACTTATATCGAAATTGAACGGGTACAATACTACATAATTTGAGTAAAATAAATTCTCATTAAAACAAAGATCTCTTACTAAGATTTTGGTCTCCGCTTCTGCACATCCTCTTTCAACATATCGCTATTTAATGATACAACTTTTCACAAGAGGGTCTTTGGATCTTCGAAGGTTTTGAAGAGAATCGATTTAATCTAAACTGGTAGATTGTAGCCGCCAGTCTGACATAAATTGAGATACCATATGATGAACGATTGTGGTACTGATCTTCCGCGTCCTCTCCGCTATCATAGATTTAACATCTCTCATAAAAGAGAGAGTGAAACCCATCAATTGATGGGGACAAAACTCTCCAAAAGGAGAGGACTTATTCTAACTAGAATACTAATGCTAATATCAAAACTAAACGATATAATAGGTAAATTTTGGGGGGGCTTACCACCAATTAATGGTGGTAGCCTCAAAATTTTCTTGGAGGTTAGGTTTTTTTTTTTTGTGGGAGGAGGGAGAAAGGTTTATAAAATAAAGGTTTTGTGCAATTGAATTCGTTGTTCAACTCCGTACTAGTTAAGAGTGAATTAGATCATATGTCAGTTACTAATAAAAATAATACACGTTACAAAATAAATTGTCAATCGGTAAAGACGAGAATACGAATTCAAGGCTAATAGTTTTGATACTTTATTTGAAGAATAATGGAGTAATATTTTCATGTGATTCCTTCTTTGATGCATCATGTGTACGTTATTACTACTAATTAGCTTAATTTCCAGATGTATGTACGTACGTATGTATGTACATCTATGTTGCATGCTCAAATTGAGATGGAATTAATTATCATGTGTTGTTTGTGAATATGTATGTTTCCAGTTTAAATTTTGTTCATTATTTAGCTTTATAATTACTACTGCACTTGTGAAGCTAGTTGTGATTAATAATAATACGACCTAGAACGCACTAGTACGTATTTCATCAATGTAAAGACCGCATGCATTAAATACTTTCTTTTTAGGAATATTATTGCCCTAATGCCATGCATTTATTAGTTTTTGTTGTTTTGCATGGTAGCTTCAAAAGATCGAGTGGACGTCTACTTCATACTCCTTTCTTTATTATAATAATTACCTTCATTTGTCATGAAATGGATTACGTCTATTTCATTCTTTCATTCATATATATAAACATATAACGCACCACCCACTGATCGATCTCTCCATTTATCAGAAAAAATATATACTAATGTGACAATAATAATAATAATAATAATAATAATAATTGAACGAGCTTGATCTCAAGATAGACTTGCTAAGAATTGAACGAGCCTAGCTTATATGTATTCTCCTCCCATATGCTCGAGGGTTTCATTTGATTAGATTAGATTTCAGGGTCCATCGGTGGGAGCCGATTAGGTTTAGGAAAATCGATTACCCATTTGACTAACCTCACCGACTTGGGTTGAACATGGGAGTGAGAACCCAATGTTAGCGCCCTTGACTTTCGGTCGGAACTCTTACCTCGGGAGCAGGGCCGTCAAATGATTATCGGTGGCCCTGTTCTAAATGTCAAAATGAGGCCCTATATTATTAAAAAAAAAAAACGTCATTAAAAAAATCAAGGGATCACATACTTATTAATTAAATTTCAAAAGCATCCTTATATAATGACTGCCAAAAAAAAAATTCAAACCAAATTAATATGGATTATAACTTTTGAACGATAAAAAGTTATTTATTCTATTTATCTTAAATATTACACCAATATTTTAGACCGTCTAATAGAAGAATTGATGAATTTTTTAACATTACAAATTAAAGCACTAATTACATAAAAAAAATAGTGAAAAAATTACGACTATCGAGAAACACGAAGAATAAATGACAATACATTAATAAATAACAAGTCCCCGTTAATGGATGAGTAATAAAAATGGTAAGGGAAAAAAATACAGAACCCAGGGATCGAACCCGGGTGGACAGCTTTGGGGAACTGTTCTACTGCCACTGCGCTATGAGTGAACATCTGTTTTTGTATGCATTGAATATCTATATATTTTGTCACCCTTTGTCGATTGGGCCCCGGTTCTTAGAACCGGGTGAACCCCCTAATCGACGGGCCTGCTCGGGAGGGAGAGAGGGACGGGCGGGAATATAGCGTGGACTTAATGACTTAGGCTCTTAGCGGGATACCACGGGGGTGGATTTCGGTGTGGACCTAAGATACCAATTACCAGCCCGGGAGGGAGGCATTTGGGATTACTATTTATCCATTCACGAACCCGGGAGGGAGGTGTTTGGACCTTTAGAGGCGTTTTCTCCCTAATTCACTATTCGATTACTTGTTAACGGTGTTTCAATGACGTGATTGAGGTGTGTCGGTGGAGGAAATCGGACCCTAGGTTTTTCTCCATTTGATAACTTGCTTAATTTGTTTATTAATCTACTTATTATGCTTTTGTTAGTTAGTTCAATTATTTTAATCACTTTCTTCTACCTATCCGCGTAGCTAATTTGTAATCCGAGACCGAACTAGTACTCATTCCCGATCTCTCTGAGGATTCGACCCGACTTACCCTTGCTATTTTAGTTTAGGTTAGTTGGTTTATTTGATGGTTAGATTGACGACAAATCCGACTATCAACCATCATATCAATAAATCGTACAACTAGACGCAAATGATATCTCTCCAAAAAAACAAATGGACAAGTTGTAAAACTAGTTAATTATTTCTTAAAATACTGTAGCTCCATAATATAATCCTTGTCTTAAGCAACAACATTCCTGTTCACTCACGCAATTACCATGCACTTGCACAACAACATTCATGATCACTCATGCAACCACCATTATCCAAGCGTTCACCGCAATATTCAAAACATTTTTGCAAGGTACAATTTGGAACTTCACCCGGCGGATTAGGTCTTATGCAATGCGAAACTGCAACTTCACTCCCTGCAGTATTTAATCAACAAAGAAACGGTAAGTTTTATCCGTCATAAATCGATGACGGATCAAATAATACCATTTGATTAGAAAAGACGAGCCTAAGAATTAGCACATGGGTCATCTTTATCTATTTCCCTCACATATAATAATTTGCGACAAAAAAAAAGATTTTACCAAAGAGGTTATTATAAACGCAATGCAACAACAATTCTATCCTATTAATGAAAAGATAAAAGGCTGTGGTACGGTGTATATACTTTGGAGTAAAAGCAAGGACACAACAAAGAGAAATATTAGAAAAATCTTATTCATGTCTTTGTTTTTGAAATTATATTATGTGATTATTTGATACTCTCAGTAGTTTGAAAAATCATTAAGCCAGCTTTTATAGTACTTACTGATTACTGATAAGATTATTTAATTATTGTAATTGATCATAGTAATATATGTACTAATAAAGGACATAATTGATTGAGAGAAACATACATAGAATATAGTCATCCTGTGGATGTGTGGCACACAGATAGGACATAAAAATGGGATGGAAGATCGGCACTAACGTAAACATACAAAGAATCTATCATTATCTATGTAATCAATCTAAGGAAAGTTATCTTAGGCGATATCATGACATAATCACCCAATTATACATTTCCATTTGGAACCATAATCTTATGAACTTTATCATTATTTAGACAAGCCAATTAATACCATGAGAACATAATTTTTTTTTTTTTTTGGTGACGAGGGAACCCGCAGCCGCTATGCATGTTTCGTGGAACACAAATGAAAATGTATAGTGGGGTGATTATGTCATGATATCGCCCATGATATCTTTCTCTTGATTGATTACACATAGATGTTGGAGTATTATTATTACGATTTTTCTAATGTGTATTCACTGGTTACACGTTAATAAGTTAATTAAATTAAGGGTTCGTTTGGTTCATGCGGGAACTTATTTCCTGGAGGAAGTTGCAATTCCCAGGAAGTTACTTCCCACTTCAACTTCCCGGAAATTTGAAATATTTGTTTGGTTGACATCCTGGAATTCACACTTCCCGGGAATTGAATTCCTACATCTTGTTTGGTTGGCTCGACCTAATTCCCATGATTTTGATTACAATGACTATTATGCCCTTTATTAATTAAGTGTATAAAAACTTATGAATTAATTGTTTCAGCAACTTAAGAAATATCTGAAATTGTCTTCACTGTAATATGCAGTCGTAACCAAATTACATTTTATCAGCGTAAAAAATAACAAACATTAATTTATTTATTTTAAAAAAATTCTGAGTTAACCAAAAAATAGATGAGCAAAAGCAATAAATTCTGAGTTAACCAAAAAATTTTGAGTCAAAAAAAAATAATGCAGAAAAGTTGAGAGGAAGCCGTAAATGGAGAATGAGGATGAAAAATTAGGTTTAAGTGAAAAATAGATGAGTGGAGAAGGGATAAAAAAGTCATTTGAATAATTTGGGATGTGGGAAGTGCAACTCACCGAGGGGGGGTCGGTGAGCAACTTCCCGCATCATGCAGGAATTGCAAGTGATGGGGTGAGTTTGAGTTCCCCATTTTTTTAGTTTTAGGGTAACCAAACAACTCCCCAGGAAAGCATTTCATGGGAAGTTGCAATTCCCGGGAAGTGAGGGGGCAACCAAACGAGCCCTTAAGAATCACTTTGATATTGTCTAAGGGTTCGTTTGGTTGATGCGGGAACTGCAAATTCATGGAAAGTAGAATATCATGGGAAATAAGTTCGTTTTTCTAATTCACGGGAAGTTCTACAAAAGTGATTGGTTACCTATGTGGGAACTTAATTGATGCGGGAATTGCAAGTTACCATGAGGGGGGTTGGTAGGCAACTTCCTACGTTTATGTAGGAAGTCACTCCCATGGGAAGTTATATTTCCTCCATTATTGCAAATTTGAGGCAATCAAACAACCTCATTTTTTTTCAATTCATGGGAATTGCTACTTCCCATGATTTTCCAAGGGCAACCAAACGACCCCTAAGTATGATAAACACTCCATCCGTTCGTATCCAGAGGGTACATATTCCTTTTTGGGTCGTTCAAATCCAATTGTCCCCTTTCCTTTTTAGTCCATTTTTTGGACAAAACCATCCCTAACTTACTAACATATTTACATCATATGTCATTGTAATACTAACATTTGGATAATTAAATATTAAGTTGTCCCAAAATTATTGTACCTTTAATACTCCCTCCGGTCACAATTTATCGTCACATGTCATTAAAGTAACGTTTGGGAACTCATATTTCATTTTAAATCATCATTGTCAAATTAGAAAAGTGAAATTATGGATTTTACAATGACATGGGTTAGAGTGTCATTTGGAAATTAGGTCTTTTACTAAGGGTTGAGATTTAGTTGGATTTAACAAAATTCCAAAATCCAAATTCACCTCATCTCCCAAACAAAGTATTTATGTCAAAATCCAAATTTCAAAATGAAACCCTTCATCCCAAACGGACCATAAAATACATTTCACATATAATCATGAAATGGGACAATAATTTATGATCGGAGGGAGTAGTGTTTTAAGTTTTTCTTAATTCTTGTGCAAAAGTGAAACTGAAACGTACCCTTTGGATACGAACGGAGGGAGTATGATTTACGGAGTAATATTGGAATTGGAATTGGGTTGGGAATTGGGGGGATTGTCTGGTGGGCCGATGAGGGGAGCGAGTTGGGCTGGTTCTGTAAGGAGGGGGGTGTTGGTTAATTGGGCCTGATGGTGGAATAAAGAGGAGGAGGACCGGAGAGGGATCTGGGCTAAGGAAATCGTAAGAGAGGAGGGGGTTTGGACTGATTTTCTCTTTCAACAGATATATAGTTTTGTGGAAGGTGACATGTCAATTAATAAAGACCTTTTGGATGGACAGGTCGAGACACAAGCATCCATAATGAGCGAAAGGGTAACCGAGAAACACACCAGGAGTAGAGCGAGGGTCGAGTCTGTTGATAGTGGAGGGGGAGATGTGAATAGTAAAAACACCGAAAAACATGGAGATGATCATAGGAGGGAATTTGAAAGTAAAGACGTTGAGTTGGTGAGACATAACCGCTTGCTATACTCAGAGTGAGATTATGATGGTAAATGGTCATGGCGAGAGCCTATGAGAGTGAGCAAGAAAAGTGTGGATAATATTATTGAGCGCTTTAATTTTTCCGTTTTAACTTGAGGTGTGAGTAGAAGAGAAACGGAATTGAATTCCGTATTGGTGAAAAGAAGGTGGGGTAATAAGTTTTTAACCTTTCTAACTTCAGTTTTTCTTTTTTGATTGAACTCAAGTAAATATTTTCAAATTTTAAACGATCAACACCTAGCTAAATTAAAGCCAAGCAAGCCAAGCCAAATTCGCACTCTTATTTGACTAAAGCCAAATTTGTACTTAATTACTATACCCTCCGTTCATAATCTTTTGTCCCATTTTCTCATTATTTGTGAAGAGTATTTTAATGAAACGGTGCAAAAGATAATGAACGGAGGGAGTATAACTCTCTTAATTGAGTAAAGCGAAATTTGAAGAGAAATGAAAACTTCCAAATCATACTATAGACTATACACTACACGATGATGACGATGGAGTATAATATTAAAGTTCATTAACATGCATGCAACAATAATCAATCAGTTGTTTTTGGCACAACATGAATGTATAGTGTATACTCCATATCATATCAAGCAGCTGGAGTAACACTTCAACAATCTAAAATTAAATCTTACTGATTTTTTTTGGCCAGCATAACATACATCAACATATATAGATGCGATGGCCTGGGACAAGCTAGGGGACTTGTGCACCTGCAAACGGATCAATTGAGTTGAGTTTATTCGGATTCGGACGTTTTAACTAGTAAGGATATATGATGGGGATACATTTGGGTCAACCTCCGATTAAAGGTTAAACTTGGATCTCCAATTCGTGCGTGGGATTATCAAGCTATCCAAGTTGATCATATCTTAACAAAATCGTTCTCTAAACTTTGTTTCTAATTTCCTACTACTCCTAAAAGGTCTCATGATTCAATTTGTATGAAAATAATATTATTGATAAAAATATCAAAATACATCAATGATGGCCTAAAAAAAAAGGATATTTCCTCCATTTTACTTTTATATTTATTCTCATCATTTTACTTTTTGGTCCGTCTTTTTTTATCTTCTTATTTTATTTTTTCTATTTTGATCCATAATTTTTATCATACTACCCTTACTATTTACTCCCTCGATTTGCCTATTTTGTACTTTGAAGGTCAAAGTTGGCAAAAACTTTGACCATTAATATATAAAAGAATAAAAATGATTTATACCTAAAACTCATAGAACCATTTATCGTTTTGGTGCTATTTGCGAAAGTTTTTTCACTTTTAGTGGTGTTTTGAAAGTATTTATGCGGAATGGTTCCACGTCATCGGTTTTTTTTTTTAAAAAAAGTTTCAGGACTGTACCGCTGTGTAGGACAGCGGTACACACCTGCAACGAAATCACCCTAGCAACCCCCACAGATCACAAGCTACTGATCTTTGGGGAAAATGTTGAGAAAATTAGTACAGGTTTATACCGCTGTCTCCCACAGCGGTACAAACCTGCAATAAAATCACTTAAAAACCCCCCATAAATCAGTGGCAACTGATATGTGGGGGGTAATTTTTTAAAAATACCCGCAGTTGCATACCGCTGTCCCCCACAGCGGTATGATACTGTAGCACAATATCTGCACATTATTGACTATGCGCGCCCAATACAGTAGCCAATATGCGCGCCCGACTTTTCATTACAATCCTGCAGTCAATTTCATAATAGACAATAATCAAACACCATTTCCACCCCGAATATATAACTTCCATGAACTACCCCTCATTCCAACAACAATTCTCGAATATAGCGGTAAAAGTTCAAAGACAAATTAAAATTTAGAAAATAATTCTACATTGGTTAGAAAATAACTATAAGTTTTGCATTGTTCGATAGCAAATCTTAAACCTATCCTCGGTTCCCACGACCTCTTTTCGTCCTTGTTGAGGATTCTCCGTCTTCCATGTTCCTAGTGGTTCGAGATGCCAGTTGTCGCAAATCATACCTCGGCGGACTTTGACTAGTTGGTCCATCGTCTTCTTCTTCATCATGTTCGCCTTCCTCTTGTTCGCCTTCTTCTTGTTCGTCTTCTTCTTGTTGAGTGACGACTGACGCCTTAATATCCAGCAGATGAGCTTGCCTAGAGTTTTGCAGTGACGTGAGCGCCATTGTTTGCATGCCGTGCAACATCCTTTCCCAATTACACGGTGTATCATCGTTGCATTGACCGAGCATGGTGGTAGCGGAGTTGTAAGTGTAGACGCCCATCCGTGTCTACAAATTTTGGTTCATAAAAATGTTAGAATACAATAATAAACACTTCAGCTGAAGTTACTAATTAAAAATATAAAAATTTAGGGAAAAACAACTTACAAGCTCTTCATAATCGGCGCCGGTTGGATGGTAGTAATGATGTTCGGCGAAGTCTTCATTAACCCTAGCGCTATTCGGACTAATAATGAGCCTTGTTCTTTTCTTGTACCATTTCATGTAGGGATCTCGTGGATGCATCAAGCCTTGATAAATACCGGTATCTTGCACTACTTTATTCATACGTTCTGTCCATCTTTGAACAAGGGCTATGTGGTGAAGGTGGAAGTCATCAATCCACCCCCTCCGCTCTATGTTATGCAAATTCATGTCTGTATCCTTTCTTTTTGGAATTGGTTGATTCCATCCAAATTGCCTTAAACAACGTTGAGGTAGATGCCACTCGACCGCCTCAAAATGGTGCATCGGAGCTATCACACGCCACTCATCCCTATTCTCAGTGCAAGACGGTCGCAACTGTGATAATATATCCTCTCTATAGGGTTGCCATGTAAATTGGCATTCTTCCATCCTATCGAATGCGTCCCTATATTGAACCAACGAAACCCTATGGTCTAAGTAGGAACGTTCTACACGTAACCATCTACATCCTAGTGGGTCTACACCATGGTCAAATTGTTGGCCTAACGGTTGTAGATGATGCAATTGTTCATGCAATACAGGCCTTCCAAATGTGATGCGTTCCCATGCCCACAATTGTAGGAGTATCAAGACACCACCGATCTGTTTGGGCCATTTCTCACTTGTTGGTAACCTAGTACTTGCTCGACACATATTCCTATATAACCATGCCAACGACGCACTACCCCAACTATATGAATCGACTTGAGTTAAATCTTCTATCAAGGGTAAATACATCAGATGAACCCTATTACCCGACTTATCAGCAAATAGCACGGTACCAAACATATACAAAATGTACGCTCTTATAAATTGAGCGATTTGTGCTTCGGTTGCGTTAGGGGGTAGTACTTGAAAGTTTTGAAACAACCAGGTTAATTTTACGGAACCCCCCCTAATATCTTCTCCCTGAGGTCTTATACCTAAAATATTTTCAGCGAGGGTTGCCCAGGTTAGACCAATGCACCCCGTTACGGGTCTCCCAGTGACTCTCAAACCTAACAAGACGTTGACGTCTTGTAACAAAATAGAAACCTCTCCGAATGGGAGATGAAAGGTATGGGTCTCTTGTCTCCAACGCTCAACTAGTGCCGTGATTAATCCCGTATCTAGTGGAACGAAACATAGTCGATGTATGCCCCAAAACTGCGTACCTCGAAGAAAATGTAGAACGCGTAAATCGGGCTGGAAATGGGAGCCCGATTTCAAGTGGGAACGGCAAGCCAACTCACCCATTTCCTAATAAAGAAAAATGTAATATATATTACCACAAATGTTGAAAAACGTGTGAAAATAAATTAGGAAATTCTATGTCGTAGAAATGATTACCTCTCCCTCCCAAATCGCAGTGCTTCTATGGTACTCTTGAAGTGTCAGTAGACTCTTATTAATGGGTCCGGGATCCATGTCACCTACAAATTTATCAATGAATATACAAATTTGTCCAATAACAAAACATTACAGAATATATAAATTAAAAACCGAAATTAATCTCCATTACATTTTGAAAATTTGCGTCAATAACAACGTACTTCGGATTACAACCTATTAAACGTTCACTATTAATTGAAATTGAAGACTAATTAGACAATTGAAGACATCGACGAACTTCCCCTTGAAGGGCATGAACGTTTGTTATGACCATGATTGTGACATAAACTGCATGCGTTTTTGGTCTTCGGTTTCTCATCCATTTCATTTCTGATTCTCTTCGACTTTCGCCTGCCTCTTCTTTCCTCCTCTTCAAGTTCACGTGGAATAAGCTTAGGCCCCGTCCATGTTTTCCAATATCCCATATCCGGCAGAGGACGAAATTTGGACCGGTAAGTACTGAAATATTCAACCGATGTGTAACAACGGTCAACATATTGGTCGTAGCTAATTTTTTTTGTCCTACAAACGGCCAATAGATGAGAGCATGGGTGGTGGAAGAGTTGCCACTTGCCACAAGTGCACGTTTTTCTTGTAAGATCCACCTTGTACGCATTGTGACCCAAGTTGTTCACCCTATCACCACGTTGACTAACAACTTCATATACACCTAGTCCGGCATCAAAGCACGTAACTTTGTGATGGGCGGCATTGTCGTTGTACTTCTTCAATGTCTCCTCAATCTTAGGAGAGTAGAGTAACCCATCTTCCATTCTAGATTTGGCGAATTCACGCCTCTCAACAAAGTACGAATTAAGGCGATAGAATGTTGTCTTCGCAATACCGGTGATCGGCAGAAAGCGGCATCCTTTCAGGACACCGTTGAAGCATTCAGATATTTACAAATTCTTCATCAATTTCCTGAATCTTTGTAAACTCAAGATTAGGTGCACTAGAAGTAACGAGGTCTCCTATGTCATCATCGTCGCTATTATCAACATCATTTGTAAGCAACTCATCCTCATCTCCCGACTCATCCTCATTTTCAAATTGCTCATTATCAATATCATTTGTAGACAATGACACAAACCTCTCCACATTAGTTAGCATAGAGGTAAAAGAGGTATTCGTTTGAAACGGAGATTGATTTTCTATCAACAAGGGTTGCTCAACGGGTTCCAAATCGATGAACAAATCCATTTGAGGAGCTTTAATTTGAGCAAGACTAGCCCACATTGACTCTAAACCTCTATCATTTCTTAGGGCTAGCAACCTAAACCCACCTCTCAAAATGGGAAATTTCATCCTTACTTTCAACCCAAATTTAGTCATATCAATCTCCATGATCTCATATAACCTACTAATAAGCTCATCATAAGTAATATTCTTACTAACCGTAAGAAAATCTTGCACTCCTCCTTCATAATCTACCTTTTCACCATCATAAACAACATTTCCACCCCAATAACAAATAAATGGAAATTTTAAATTTTCCATTACTAAATGTAAACAAAGATAACACAAAGAAGCTAATAAACAATCAAATTAGTGACTTAAATCAATATTCTTACTCAAATGCAACTAATGAACCAAACCCTAAATTACTAGTGAGATGGAGAATTAAACAAATAAATAAAAGATTAATACCTCTTGCAAAGAATTAATCCCAACAAACTCGAATTGGTGATGATTAAGAGAGATTTAGGACGAAATTTGAGAGTTTTTGGTGAAAAAATGGGTAGGGGGGCGATTTTAGGGTCATCCGAAATTTGGGGGTTTTTTTTTTGAGTTTGGGTAAATGAGAACAATTGTAGGGTGAGTCGGGTGTTATTATGTGCTACAGTAACATACCGCTGTGGGGGACAGCGGTATGCCACTGCGGGTATTTTTAAAAAATTACCCCCCACATATCAGTTGCCACTGATTTATGGGGGGTTTTTAAGTGATTTTATTGCAGGTTTGTACCGCTGTATGAGACAGCGGTATAAACCTGTACTAATTTTCTCAACATTTTCCCCAAAGATCAGTAGCTTGTGATCTGTGGGGGTTGCTTGGGTGATTTCGTTGCAGGTGTGTACCGCTGTCCTACACAGCGGTACAGTCCTGAAACTTTTTTAAAAAAAAAACCGATGACGTGGAACCATTCCGCATAAATACTTTCAAAACACCACTAAAAGTGAAAAAACTTTCGCAAATAGCACCAAAACGATAAATGGTTCCGAGAAAAACAGGTATGCGTGCGTATATAATCTCAAAGTCTTCCCTTATAATCAAATATAGCAATTACAAAGAATCGGAGGAAGTATCATTTTTTAGTGGCATTCCCAATCGAGTTCCAAAGTGAGTTAGATGGGCTCTATAAAAGACCATCTAGACACTACATTGGTACTCGAATGAAGAAGACTTGCTTGTATACTTGAATGCGCAATTGAATTGACTATGATGAGTAGTAACGTGAATGTAGTAGAGTAGTTTCTTTGTTATAGGACTTAGCAAGAGGTTGTAGATAGGTCAATTGATTGAAAACATTTTCTTTCAAGAGAATGTTACTCTGTATTTCTGTGAATTACGTTTTCCATCTGTCTGCTGCAGTGATATCGTGGCAAAGGTCTGCTCCCCTTTCATCCTCGTTAACGATAATGATAGACGGTATGTATCTTCTTCATTCTGATCTTCCTTCCCTTTCTCTCTACATTTCTTTCTAGTAGTAAAATTCCGGTTTGTACTTGGTTCCTTGCTTTCTATGAAAGAAGTGCAGATATAAAGCACTTAAAAGTTGTTATTGCATAAACCATGTTTCAAGTGAAGTATTCCATACACAAAGTGAATAATAGGGGAGACATAGGGTCACCCTGCTTTTACCCTGAAAAAAATCAAATATAGAGTCATTTAAAGCCAGCGTGTATAAGAGGGTACATACACATTCCATAATATATCCCACCATCTTCTTAGGAAATCTTAAGGCCTCGAGCATATGTCTTATAAATTCCCACTCAATAGAGTTATACGCCTTCTTAAGATCCACCTTCATGATGCATCAAGGTGAACGAACACTCTTTCCTATTATATAGCCTGGCTAAGTCTTGGCAAATCATGATATTATCCACAATGTCTCCCCCTCTAACAAATGTGCTCTGGTTTTGACTAACTAACCAAGGAAGAACCTCCATAAGTCTGGGCTATAGGTCTGAAATCAACAACGGAAACTGGTCTATCCTTCTTAGAAATGAGGGTGATGATCGGAGAGTTAATCTTCTTAAGCATTCTCCCAGAAGTAAAGAATTATTTAATGGCAGCAATATCATCTTTACCGACTATTTTAAACTTAAGTTTTCCGACTAAATGATACTCCAAATTTGTGAGACTATCATAGCAAACTCGATCCTTATCCTTCCCCCACATGTTATAATATTTGAAATTCCCCCCTCTAGTGGTATCAGTATGTAATATCTTGATCGAGAAGGGACAGTGGTCATAGAGCCCTTCAGGAAGAAACGGATCATGAATATTACATTTAGGCATGTTTCTTATTCATTCATCATTTGTCATTGCTCTGTCTATAATTCTACCGAATGTGTCACTCAAGGCAACAATTCAGGTAATTACTGTCTACACATGATTAAAAAAGGGTAAATGACATATACACAAATGACAAATGGAATATTTAGCAATAAGAAAAATAAAATAAGATAGGAGTACCATAATTACTGAGAAGCAGAGGGGTTATTAAGTTACCTGGCAGAATGAAGTTGCGTGGAAAAGGTCAAAACAGATTCTGAAATCCAACATGGCGCGGCCGTGACTTTGATAAAAGCAAAGCAGCTGGATTTCGTCTGCACCAATCACAGATGAACAAACAAGGGTTAAAAATCCATTTACCTCTGCATACATTATCATAAACAACGAGTAGTAGTCACTCACTCACGATAAAAAGTTTCGAGTTCATTCTAGACTTTTTGCTTACTCAACAAGCCACTCCCATTTGACTTATATTTCAAGCAACAAATACATAAATACATTACAGATAAAGTACATAGAGTAAGTATGTGAATATTTGATGCATCACCGTGATACATCCTCCGTTCATATTCAAAGGGTAGGTTTCGATTTTGTACAAGGATTAAGAAATTAATAAAGTAATACTAAAAGTACAGTAATTATGGACAAATTAGTATTTAATTATCCGAAAAAAATTCAAAATGACATATGGTGTAAAACGTCAAATTTCTCCATAATTTACAGTTGGAATTCGGGAACGATTGTGCTTAATTCTTCTACTTTATATGGGACGCCGAAGTACTGGATGCAGAGGGTTTACTTCAGTTATCCAAATGATGCATACTATTCTTCTTCCGTACTTGAGAGTGAGAATGATCTGCTTGTTGCGTCTGCCATTAGTTGGCGAGGAGTTGACGGAAAGAAGTACACAAGAATCAAGGTTTGTTTACTAGTATCTTAAGAATATTTGACAAAGTCCATTTTTTTCCATGGTTCTTAACTAGCTATTGTGTTAACAAATATTTTCTATAACGATACAGGTAGTGAACTTTGGCAATACTACGGTAGAATTAACAATCTCTTTCGAAGTTCACCAGACAAGGGAAATGGTCGGCTTATCCAAGACAGTTCTTGGATCATCAAATAAGAGCGATGAAAACTCGTTTCAAGATCCTAAGAAGGTAAACAAGCTTCGTAATGTTTTATATCTTATCTACCACCTTATATAAACGAGAGAATGCACAAGTTTGCGTAACTTTTGACAATACCAGTATGCCACTTTTTATCTTTTAAATAAAACACTCCCTAAGTAGGCTGCTGTCAGTTGACGCTTGATCCCTTGCTTCTCACAGAAATCATTAAATTCATGTAAATTATGCTCCTCGATCGGTCCGGAGCACACGAATATGTTTTCCTGTCTCTTTCTCAACTAATACTTTGAAATCTTTGAAAGCAGTAAATGCCTCAGATTTTTCTCCTTCACCTTCTAGCTAGGCTTATACTCAATAGATTAGATGGAAATTCCTGCAAATTATGGATGCCAATAATTACACTAAAATCTTAAGGAAAATAAACAACTAGGAATGAATGGTTTATATATATATTCCTCATCTATTAGAAACTCGAAGACTCACTCATCAATTTCTAAAGAACTAACTTTGTTGCAATGCAGGTATATCCCGTCACCGGTCCGTTTAATGGACGGGGGAAAGCATTCAATGTTTCGCTTTCCCCCTATTCGTTGCAGCTGTTTGATTTTTCAGGTAATTAATTAGGATTTTTATTCTTACAATTCTAAATATATTCTCAATAAATAAAACTAACTTTGGAGCAATTTGCAGAGGAGAAGATTAAACGACAAGAATTCAAGCATCTAATGGAGCGCCTGAAGAACCTTGCGTACATAATTATTTTCTTCATTCTAGTAGGTTTAGGCATTTGTCGTCTATTTATATCGGCATGGGGTTCATCACCCAATATTCAGGATGAACTAGAAATGACAGACTTAGGTTAGACAAATGTAAATCATTCTAACCGTTGTTTCGTAAACTTTCAGCAATTAAGGAGTACATTTCTAAGAGCAAATTTGTAAATAAGATATTGTTATGATTTTATTAGAGTAATGAATGCAGTTCTAAGCTAGCACCATAGTAACAGTAGTTCAATGAATGAATCAAACTAAATGTGACGAGTCCTTGTTGATTAAACGGTTATGCTTGACATTATAATATATATCGAGAATATAATGATAGTCATCGATTAAAAAATTTGATCGAAAGTTGTTCTTGGTTATATTAACAAATCGGGTTATAAAATCGACTAAATAATGGAGTAGTATAAATGTGGGACAAAATTGGCTAAAATAATGACTTATTAAGTATTTATCTCTAAACAAGTTACAATAATACTCCATTTCATAAACGAGCCCTATTCAAACCTACGTAATCGAAATGAAGTGTGTTTGAACTGATTCGACCCAAATCCACATCCGATGTTATTGAATTATTATTACTCGAAATGGAATGTCTACACAAAAATTGGGAAGAAAGTATAGTATCTTAGCATTGAGGCAGTCCACTGTTTCTTTAACACTCAAGTACAGTATCGTAGGCTCGTAGCATTGTGTAAGACATACTTCGATATTCTGACTCTGTCGAGCTCTTACTAACTGTTGCTTGCCTTTTGGTCTTCCAAGAGATTAAGGAATCTCCTAAGAATACACAATACCCGCTCAAGGATCGACAACTGTAAGGACATTTTTGCCCCTTGTCTAAAGTATTGAATCTGAATACTCGAACCCTCCTTCCAAGTCGCTCGATGAATACAGATACAAGCTCGGCATCAAGTTCAACAAGATAAGACGAATTTAGAGTCGTGTCTTCCGGTATCGGACCCTTGTGAACCGTCCCACATCATTCTGCGTCGGCCACCATCTTAAGAACGAGGAGATTACCATTCATGTCTAGAAAATAGAATGACCCCTCATGGTACTTGGGGCTACAATTGTAGTTACTTACAAATTCGACGCCCTCATCCAGGTCGATACGCTTGAACTCCCATCGCTCATTCCCGACTCGAAAGTACATAATATCTACCTTATTACCATATCCAAAAGTTCCAACTGTAAGACAATCGGGTAAAGTAGGACATGTTGAAAAGGCTATATTTGAAGGACAACAAATCTCGAAAACAAAAGGGTATTTATAACTCTTCCCTTCAAAAGGATTAAAGCCTTGCAAGGACTCCCCATCAATTTGCAAAAGCAGCCAACCATCCTTGCAATAGGTCGATACCATATAGGAGGAAAGATGGGGTGTCATGATGGTGCGACTGTGATACATGTTTTGACATGGATCCCATAGCTCACAGATACCGCTTTTGTTGGCAAATTGATGAGGATGATGATGCGGGCATCTGTATTTTCATATCTCCTAACTTTTCATCAATATCCTCTAGTTTTTCGGTGATAAGGGGCACGTCCATCTTAGTCTTAGTTAACCTTGTACGATTGTGGGGCATAAACCACCTACTATCTCTTATTTGGTGGAGATGAGGAGAGGGCAATAACAAATCGCAACTATCATCCTGTAGACGATATTGATGCATGGTTCGACTGTCAGAGTTAATAATATAGATACAGTCCCCTTCAATGCCGCCCGTGTGGTTTGCCCAACACCAAGTACTGCAATAGTCATCACCTAACAAGAGAGCACGATCTCCGCCCAAGGATTCCACATGAATCCAACTCATTTCGGACAAATCCAACCTCCAAACGTACATCTTCACGAGATCATAATCATCCATCAACTCAAGTATGTGTCCCCCCCGTTGAGAGCAGCGGCGTGGGTAACTAGCACACTTTGTCCATCGAGCTCGAGACTTTGTTTGACCCACCTACACCCCTCATCCCCCGTAGTTGGCTTACACCAAAACAATAGGCCTTCAAAAAACAACAGGAAACAGAAATCATCATTACCGTAAGGGTAAGGGTCAGGGTCAGGTGGTGACGTGAGAATGCTACAGGTGTGTCGACGGTCTTCTTTTTCGTCTTCTGATAAGTCGGGTAGAAGTAAACATTGACGGGTGACTGGATTCCAAAGAGAGTATTTGGAGGAGTCGTCCTGTTGTTGTAGGATTAACCGGCCTTGAGAGGAAGCCAGAATCAACTTACCTTGTAGCTCGAAAATCGTGTTAGTATATGATTTATTATCGATGGTGCAGAATGTATGAGTTCCGAGCTCCTCGTCATCATTGTGATGAGTCAGAATCAACCATGGTGCTTCAGCACGCATCTGCATCTCATCTTCTTTTTCCGTCATTCTCGAAAATAGTGTATTTGCTGTTAGACGGCTCCGGTCCTCGTATAGGTGGTAGTAGCTTAGTTGCCAAATGTGCATTTGCGACTGTAATTTTTATTGCGGATCACCTGTCCTCTATCTAGGGAGACTCACTAAGTCACTACTATCCCCAGAATAGCGAAGATCATTACGATTGTGCCATCATCGTGTGGTATAATATAGTCTACGTACGTGTTTCACCATGGTTATTACATTTACATGTATCTAACAAGGGTTAAGGTCGTATACATTCGATGTCTGATCTCGACCTGGCTGCAACAGATAATAGCTAGCCATTGAGGCGAGGTAGGTAATGTCATTTTATCATCCCTGCTATATCTTCTAGCTTTTCTGTTGGGTCCATAACAAATACAAAGTTTCTTTTTGCCAAAATAACAAAGTCACCCTATTACGTAGTACAACACGTCAATACAAGATACTCCGTACAATATTGTTACTTATCATCGTGCACCTTATTTTTCATACAAATAGATAATGAAGACGGTATTAGCTTATTACACCTTATTTTTAAACTTACAGTAATTCTCAAGACCGTCTTACTTCATAATTTGTGATAAAACCGGGGATACAAGTACCCCATCACATAAATGCAAGTTCTGCGACTTCCATGACAGCAGCAGCAGCATCAACGGTAGTATTACTAACCTTACCCTTCTTAAACTTCGCCAAACTTACCCAACTCCTTAACCCATCCACTGTAGTCACACCGGTCGGATAATCAATTTTGGGTATATTTTTACAAGCCGGTTTATTACCGGCCGAAACATGAATCGCTTCCGATATTTTACCCCATTCCTTCACCAGACTAATAATATCATCACCTGGTTTGAATGACTTTTTACCTATCCCTCCTTTAACTACCGCATCTTCAATGTACTTAAATCGGACCGCCTCTGCCACCATTTGAACCACTGTTAAACCGAATTTAGCCAAATTCACCCCTATCTCGTCATTCGATTTCCTAACACCTGTTGAATTTTTCGTAGAATTGCATAATTATTAATACTGACGAACGAATAATTAAGAGATATATAAATGCGTAGTTGTATGATCAAATACAGTATATAATACTCTGATGTCCATCCATTGGAAAATGAAAATTGAAAAAAAGATGTGGGATCAGAAATGATATTGACCACAAAAATAAAGCAAAATCGAAGGTAGGAAGTTAAAGATTTTTTTTTATGATCGACGAAGGATTCCTCAGCCGCTATTTTGATGCGATCTGGGTAAATCCTCAGTGTACGTAATAGAAAACACGCACACCGGGTAAGTTATCTGATGATCACAAGTTTTAACCATTGGACTTCACCGGACAATTTTTTATGGAAGATAGGAAGATTAAAAGTGGATGAAAGGAGTAATACCTTTATACGGTTTCCCGTAAATTTGATCAATCAAGTCATTCAAATTGTTGATTCCTAAGGGAAGGTTTTTCCGTCCTTCTCCACCTAGCTTTGCCGTCGATTCCATGGAGCTGTAGCTGCTTTGGAAAGGAAGTTTTTTCTTGTTAGCGTCCTTCACCGTAGTGCCAAAAACGTCACTAGCTTTCCACTCTGCGAAATTGTCCGCCACGAAATTAGCCCTTGGGGCTCCGTTCAATTCATCACGGAAACCCAAGAAATAACCGTCGGACGCTAACAATGCGAGTGTGATTGTTCTCGGTTTGGGTTTGTTAGTCTCGATGATATCGACCAAAATGAACTTTTTATTACTCGCCGGTGTTTTTGTGGTGACTGGAAACTTGCAAACTTCGCCCGCTTTGAGTTTGCCTCGTAAGGAGGATAAAAAATCTGTGTATGGTTTAGAAGCGGTTCCTAAGTCGAGTGGCCATTTTACTGTGTCGTACTGGAGCGTGCCTTGGGTTGTGTTTGACGGTATCGCTAATATTATTGGTAGGATGATCGTTGAAATGCACCATGTCCATACATATATCTTTTGGAAAATCTTCATGACTCCTTGTAACACCTATTTAATAAGCAAGTCAAAAATCAGATCGATGTCCAAAGAATAGCAAATGACTTGTCTTTATCTATTCATTTGAGTTGTGTACTTGGGTGCAGTGATATTCGATCTGCCACTAATACTCACTATCTTATTATTGTTAGTTAAAATCCAGCAATATTTGTCATTCAATAATTAGGCACTGTCTTAAATAGATTTGCTTTTATTTTAAATAATGGATGTAATAACATGCAGGGACTCTAAAAGTTCGAACATTATTTGAAGTAATTCATCCTTTTACTCCATTGGAAAATAATAAAAATTAGGTACGTCAAATTCATCACTAACTATCAACTAAAAACCATCGTCAGTAATTGTATTCTCAATAAAAATATACGGAGTAATAATGGACCCCATTTAAAAATGTATAGAAAAAAATACATTAATATTTAGTACTCCGTATATATAACCGTTTTCGTCACAAACAAGAATTTGCGACAACCTAGAGTATATTGTGCATACCAATGACATTTTTGGTAGAAGCTAAGGTGAGATGTTACCTTGAGTAGTTGATGAGTTGCTTTCCTTGTATTGGTTACTTATTACCTTATCTTTTGATATGGGTGGTTTAGAGATTGGACTTGTATGGGACATTTCCGATGTTTATATAGATTTTTTAACGTCGTCACACATCGCATATCCTCTTCCTCGTGGGTCACGCGACGCACTACTCCAACTACATTTACGGCGGGACCATCTTTTGTCCTACCCTATTAGAAAAATGGAAAATGCATGGGCATGTGTTTCACACGATTTAAGGCTTTATGTCCGTTACATCAAAAGTAATAGATGATCCATTATCTCTAATATATCCATTTTAATATAATATTTCTCACTCATTACTATCCATTACTTAATGCTAGGACCGTTAAATCATTTTGAGATAATATCTAAACCGTCCATAAGTAATGGTGATGATCCTTACTCGTTTCTGTAACCCGTGAATAATCACGGATCTTTTAAATTTTTTTTTAGTTAAATATTTTAACACTTTAAATGAATTTTACGAATTAGAGTTATGTGTAAAGGATAAAATTTTGTATTTTATATATTATATTTTGGAATAATAAGATGAAATATTTGTTGTTGACTTAAATACACTTAATTCGTTGTAATAGTAAGATTAAGATATACTGACCAAATGTTTTAAAATGAACCGACTTTATTAATTAAGTATGTTATCTTTCACCACTAATGTCATTCATTAAATTTTAAGCTCGTGTTGATATTATAAATTCAATTGGATAACTATTGCATTTCTTATTATTGGGCTAGGCTATGTGTATGTGTTGATTTGTCTTAGCCCATTTACTTGATTTACATGTATATATATTGTGTTCCGAAGATGGGGGGTGAGATATAACAATTGAATAATATTCGTTGAACATGGTATCAGAGCCAGAGGTCACGAGTTCGAACCCTGGCAGCTCCCAATATCTCGAACTCTCAAGTGGAATCTCAGCACACGGTACGGGGGAACCGGTCCGCACCAACCACTCTTCAAGCCCAAAGGACATTCGAGTGGGAGGGCGTAATAGAATATACACGGGGCTCAACCAAAACCTTTTTTTGGTCTAGAAAAGAGCGCACTATGTCGCAGGTAAGAATCGAACCCCCAACCTCTCGGTCGGGGTAAGGTAGCTCTAACCACTTGAGCTTAGACCTTCTCCTCCTCAACCAAAACCTTAAATGACAAAAATCAAGACTGTTTAAGGAATAACAAATTAAATGACTCGTTGTTATCTACTCATTTGGATGACATTCGATCTTATACTCCGTATGTATCTGTCACCACAAGGACAACTTACTTTTAGTTAAATCCAACAATATTTGTCATTCAATAATTTGGTTTAAAGGATTGGAAAGATAAAAAAAAAAAGAATCTTTCTTCAAATCTTTTTCAAAAGTTCTCTGTTAAGTTGTTATGTTTGTTTGCTTTAAGGTTTTTCTTCAATTTCTAGAGATGTTCCCCCTCCCCTCGCCCCCATCCCCCATCTCTAGTAAGTTGTGGATTGTTTTCGGTTTGTCTTCTTTCCTTGGTCCCGTTTTGTCTTGCATGGCTGGCTAGGTGTTCCCCCCTTCCCTCGCCCCCCTTCCCCACCGTAGCCCTATGTAAGACAGTCTGGATTTAAGGGTCGTTTCAGGTCTAGGGTGATTAGGGGGTCGGATTTCGGTCAGGTCCGTTGTTGGTGGGTTGTGTCCGACGGTCGTCTCGTTCTTTTCGGGTGGTTCTGGATTGAGCCTTTATGTTTCTCGTCCTTTGTCTTTTTCTTGTCGTGGGAGGTGACCGGCTCGCAATACATGTGATCAGTGTGTTTGCTTCTTGGCTTAGTCGTTCATTGGTGTAGACTGATCGGTGTTAGGTTGACTTGGTTTAAGGATGGTTTAGGTGTTAGTGTGGTTTGGGTGTGGTGGTGGGCTTTCATCCATTTTCATGAGTTTTTTTAGATTTATGATGATGATGATGATAATAATAATAATAATAATAATAATAATAATAATAATAATAATGAAGCCTCTAGATCAGGTTTGCGTTGGTTTCTCTTTGGAGTCTTTCTCTTTGAAGGCTAAGGGTACGAATAAGGGTGAGGGGTGGTCCTCACTTCCGTCGGTTGGTTGGCTGCTTCCTTTGGATCAATGGTCTTGTGTTCGGTTGGTTCAATCTCTAAGATGCAGGAGTTTCATCTCCACCTGGGACTGGTCATTTGACCTGTTTTACCTTGTTTCCTTTCTACGTCCTCGTGGCGTAAGTGCAGCTTGTTATTGTTACTTTTTCGTTCAGAGGAGTATGAAGTCTTTTGGAATGATCAACCAAGAAGGTGTGAAGTGTGCTAAAGCTCGTGCCCATTCAACTACTCATTGCCAACACGCTGATCTCGGACATTGTGATCTAATTTCTTTTATTTTACTATCAGAATATTTAATATTTATGTTTAAGTATGTTGTAATTCGATTCCTAAACAATACAGAGCGGACCTTAATGATCAATGCTCTTAAATTGTTTTAGGATGGATTTATTGTACCGTTAGCAAAAAAAAATAATTAGGCATGCAAAATTCACTAACTATATCAACTAAAAATCGTCCTCCTTAATTGTATTCTCAAGAAATATACTCCGTACGTAGTACTAAGGAGTCGGTCTCATTTAAAACCGTATAGAAAAAAATGCAGTAGAGTACAATAATATATTTAGTGTATATATATAACTGTTTCCGTCACAAACAAAAATTTGCAGTAATTGATCGAGAGAATATTATTGTGCATTTGTGCATATATACCAATGACATTTTCGGTAGGTAGAAGCTAAGATGTTACCTTGAGTTGAGTGGCTACACAAAGATGGAATATTACCTTATCTTTTGAGAGGTAGTACTAGTCCAACTACTTCGCTGATCCATGTTTATAATTGATAGAACTAGTCCAACTACATTTATCACCAATTTACTACGGAAAATAGGATTATACATCTGGTTGTACAATAGCATTGTACAACGAAGGCAAAGTTGTCGAGTTTTTGTGTATATTTATTGAGCTTATAAGAGTTTCTGAGCTGAGTTGTAAGTTTTTGAGTTTAAACATTTATGTGATTTAACTCGACAACTTTACATTAAAGCTCAGAAAATTTACAGCAAAGCTCGAAATCTTTGTGATAAAGCTCAAAATCTTAAAATCAGTTGTACATAGAGCTATATACAACTGGTGGTATAATCCTCTAATTGTTTACTACGTAGTACGAAGTATTTATATGGATCATTTTTTTGGCAGTAACTCTTCTATGTGACGGATATATTGTTACATATTTGGATAGATAATGACAAATCACTCTCTATTTTCTAGGCATTATGTTTTTGTCCTATCTACCATATTTAACTCGTTACAAGTTTGTGATAAATATGAACGTGACAAATCACAAATAAGAATTTGTCACGGTTCACACGATTTGAGATTCTTCTCATACGGATCGAGGACAAAAGTTGATAATCATCTCAATATATGACAAATTAGACCATAAATAAAATAACATTAAAGACATGAATTATTGAAGTGTATGTTTGTCCGAGTCAAGTAGAATAATCTCTCTATCTTATTCACTTATTTATCTTCTTAAATTATTTTGTAATGTACTAAGTATTTCAATCAAACGTAAATAAATCATATTTGTCCGACAATCTTGTTCGATTGGTCCCTCACTTTAGATGGCTAAGACATATTGGCAATCCAATGTTGAAAGCAAAAGAATTGGAAGAAGAGATCAAAATTCAGAGAGTTACAGCATTATTTGAATTATATTGAAATAAATTAAATGAAGCATCAATGATGAAGCACATAATAATGGAAATTGGTTGCAAGTAACAGTCTTCTTGTTGTACCATTTGTGATGGAGGGAGCAAACAATTGTGGAAAATGGAATAAGAAGAGAGCGGAACGAATTCACACAATTTTAGCATGTGATATGAATTTCCCCAAAAAAAAAAAAAAAAAAAAAAAAAACATGTGATATGAATGAAGGAAGCAATAGTAAATTCAACCACATGATCGTCTTTATTATTCTTGTACGTAATTTATTTTCTCGTTGGGATCAATAAAATCTAATATGGTTTGTTTGGAAACTAGAAATTGGAATTGAATTTCGGATTGAGATGATTCAAGTGTTTGGGAAAAATCGGAAATTTTGAAATGGATTTGAGATGAATTTCATACCAATTCCAACCTTGTTTAAATTTTAACTTTCTCAAATGACTATTCTATGGTAGTTATTTCATTTCTGTCACTATTCATTTTTTTTTATTTCCGCGTAAATCTAATCGGAATATATATTTTTTTTTATTAATTTTGTCCCTAATTGAAAATATACATTTTCGTCGTGGAAAAAAAAAAATCAAAAAATAATTTTTTGTGACCTTGACTCCGTCCCGCCCAATTCCAATTCCATGGATACCCAAACAACATTTTGGAATTGAAAATGAAATTGAATGTCAATAATTCAATATCTAGAATTAAATTCATGAAAATGAAAATAATTTCATGTTTTCAAACGCTCCCTAAGTGTAATTACAATGAAATTAATTTGGTAAACCTCGTTAGAATAACTGTATTTATATTTACTATATATGAATTACTCCGTATCATATATAAATAATACCCCTCATAAACATTCCCTAATCCCCTATATTAGGGCGTTTGGTTGATCAATTTTGGGTATAAGCCTATAAGGTATGAGTTTAGAATGAGACAACTCCATACCTTATATTTTTTTGCAAAAAAATGGTACTTAAATGAAATGTTATAAATAAAATATATCTAATTAAAGCATAATATATATGAAATTAATTAACTTCTTAAAAATATATTTGTTATAATATTGAAATGGGTCAAATATTAATCCACCTAAATAGAAATAGACAAAAACGATATTGTTCCCTAGAAATAATAATTTGTTATTATCTAGTTAATTGAATATTGTTTGACCTATTATATATCGATATATGACGTATAATTCAGGCCATCACAAGGATGACTAAGAGCATCCACATTGTAGAGGATTACCCATCCTCTTAACACCCTCTCTCCTATAAGAGGATGTCCTCTACAATGTGGGAACAACATAGAGGATCCTCTTATTTAGAGGAGGTTGAGTACATCCTCTAATTTTAGAGGAATAAGAGTATAGGCCCTTGTGCCCATTACCCAATTCATCCCTGCCATGTGTATTTTATATATATATATATATATATATATATATATATATATATATATATTAAATTTTATTTTATTTTTCTAATTCAAAAATTAATATTTCATATTATATATACCTACAATATGCATGTTTTTTTTTCTTCTAAAATTTTGGAAACTATGTGCTCCATTTTACATGACAAAAAAATACACATGTCCTTAAAGAACGATTTGATCGAGCATATGTGGACCATGTTTCAAGGTTCGAACATAAATTAAAAAATATGTATCACATTTTAATTTTATAATTTTCATGCATTTTTTTCTAATGTATCTTGTGTTATTAATTATGAAATTTATATGTTTTTAATTATGAATTTTATTAAGTAGTCTTTTTATGAATTAAATTTATTATTTTGTTAATTATTATAACAATATGTGATTCATACTTTCATAGTATTAAATTATAAATAAAATAATTAAAGTTAATATCAAATTGATGAAGAGGATCCTCTACAATGTGGAGAAAAATAAAAGAAAAGAATAGGAAGAGGATGGAAATAGTGGAAAATGAGGTGGATGAAAGAGAAGATGAGGTGTCACAAAAATAGAAGGAGAGAGAAAAAAATAAGAGGAGGTGAACCTCCTCTACATTGCGTGTGCTCTAATACTCCTATTAGAAAAATAGAAATGGGCATGTCACATGTGTTTCACACGATTTAAGACTCTTCCCCTACTGAGTACAAATTAAAAGTTCATAATCATTCTGATATGACAAATTAGGCTATAAACTATCAGTAATTTCTATAACCCGTGAATAATCATAGATCTTTTAAATTTTATTTCTTTTAGTTAAATATTTTAACACTTCAAATAAATTTTAACAATTAGAGTTATGCGTAAGGGATAAAATTTTGTAGTTTATATATTACGAGTATATTTTGGAATAATAAGATGAAATATACGAGTATGTTTTTGACTTTACACTTAATTCCTCGTTATAGTAAGACTAATATATAACCAAATGTTTTAAAATGTATCGACTTTATTAATTAAGTGTGTTATCTTTTCCACCAATGTGATTCATTAAATTTTAAGCTCGTGTTGATATTATAAATTCAATTGAATAACTATTGCATTTCTTATAACCAATGAAAAATATAATAAATTATTCTAAATAATACGGAGTAACAAATAGAAAGTCTTATAAAACACAAGATACATTATTATTACTCATCATCATACACCTTATTTTTCATACAAATAGATGATGAAAATCACTACTACATTTAGTCGTCGACATTTCAGCCACGTCGTCGGCGCTTTATACGTGAATTTACTCTTTTACCCTTCCTCTAATTATGATTATTGATATTAATTAAGTTTGTTAATTAATGTAATTAATATTTCCGAGTAAATTAAAATTACGGTTTTTGTACTCTTGAACGGTTTTTGAGGCACGTGTCTCAACGTAACTCTTTTACCCTTATGTAATATATTCTAATGAATTTAATTAAGTTTCTTAACTAACGTAACAAATATATTCCCGACTAATTTGAAATGTCGGTTTTTGGAGTATTGAACGGTCTCCGAGACACGTGTCTCAATGTATCCCGGGAATATGTTTAGGAAATTTATATTTCGCAGAAATCGATCCCACCATAAGCCAAATCGATACCAAAATCGAATATAGAAAACAATAACTACTCAATTAGGGTATATATATCACACACAAATTAGGTATGGGGAACCTAAACTATCAATCTAATAGTATTAATTATAATCGAAATGGGGCTCGATTTTTTGCGAACTTGGTCTGGAAACAGACCTCGACGCCGGAAAACCGCGTCTGGGGGGTCCCCTAGACGCATGAATTTAGCGTCGAGGAGGTCCCCTAGACGCGAAATTCATGCGTCTGAGGGGCCTCCCAGACGCATGAATTTCGCGTCTGAGGGGCCCCCCAGACGCATGAATTTCGCGTCTAGGGGGTCCCCTGGACGCCAAAAATCCGCGTCGCTCGAACCCACAACCTCTTGAACACAAATGAGCCTCTTCACCACTAAACCAACTGAACATTGTTGATAAACCTTACTAAACAATTATCTATATTTGATTCTAAAACCTCCTAAAATCGCCTATTAATACAATTTTAATATTATTAATAATATTAGTGTTGTTGTGGATGGGGGAGGATATATAATATAACATAATCCGTAACATAATAAAATGACGGTTTTCAAAAAAAAAAAAACGTTTTATTATCGAGTTTCATTAACATGATTAAACTTTTTAATTTCATTAACAAAGTTAGTGAATGTAATTAGGGAGTTTCTAAAAAAGTCGGGTTTCTCTAAAGAAAAGACGCTTTTTTTAAGTGAGAGAAAATTAAATTAAATATGGTGAGTGGAGTTTGAGTGGATATATAATAAGGACAAGATAATAACGGAACGGTTTGAAAAATTAAAAAACTGCTTCATTAACGAGTTTCAATAACTAATCTAACTTCTAAAATTACATAGCATTAGTTAACTAATCTAATTAAGGCAAGGGCAAGATCGTCTTTTACTTTAAAAAGCGCCGACGACGTGGCTGAAATGTCGACGACGAAAAACAGCACTCATGAAAAGGGCGAACTTAGCTTATTACACCTTATTTTTTAAACTAACCGTCAAGACCGTCTTAATTCATAATTTGTGATCAAACTAGGGATAGAAGTACATACGCCTATCACATAAATGCAAGTTCTGCGACTTCCATGACATTAGCAGCATCAACGGTAGTATTACTAACCTTACCCTTCTTAAACTTCACCAAACTTATATAACTCCTTAACTCATCCACTTTAGTCACACCTTTCGGATAATCAATTCCCGATATATCATTACAATAAGCTTCTTTTTCCTTACCAGCCGAAACATGAATCGCTTCCGATATTTTACCCCATTCCTTCACCAGACTAATAATATCATCACCTGGTTTAAATGACTTCTTACTACCTATCCCTCCTTTAACTACCGCATCTTCAATATACTTAAATCGGACCGCCTCTGCCACCATTTGAACCACTGTTAAACTGAATTTAGCCAAATTCACCCCTATCTCGTCATTCGATTTGCTAATACCTGTTCAATTTTTCGTAGAATTGCATAATTGTTAATACTGACGAACGAATAATTAGAAGATATATAAATGCGTACATAGCATAGTGTATAATCAAATAATTCCTCCGTTCCATTTGGTTGTTTGCGTTTGTTTTTTTGACACTATTCAGAAGTGTGAAATCATCAATGTAACTTGTACGTAATATATAAGATAAAATATAGTCATGTTGGATCTGGTTTAAATTGTCTAATCAAGTACGTTATAAATATCAAATTTTTATAATTTTTTGAAATACGTAACTAAAAATATAAACAAAAGAAAACGTGCATTGACAAGTTTTTTAAAAAAGTAAACGCAAACAACCAAATGGAACAGAGGAAATATATGACGTCCATTCATTGTAATAGAATATAAACGGGTCTCAACCATCGCCTTAAAGTTTTGGTTGAGATGGTTCGTTATCAGAGCCAGAGGTCACGAGTTCGAACCCTGGCAGCCCCCAATATCTCGAGCTCTCAAGTGAGGGGGCGTAATAGAATATAAACGGGCCTCAACCATTCGCCAGATTGCAGGCAGGAAGATTAAAGTTTTTTTTATGACGAAGTTATCCGATGACCACAAGTTTTAATACGGGACGTCTGGACTCCACCCTTGCAGCCAAAAAAAATTAAAGATGATAATTTTTTAAAAAAAGTAGGAAGATTAAAAGTGGATGAAAGGAATAATACCTTTATACGGTTTCCCGTAAATTTGTCCAATCAAGTCATTCAAATTGTTGATTCCTAAGGGAAGGTTTTTCCGTCCTTCTTTACCTAGCTTTGCCGCCGATTCCATGGAGTCGTAGCTGCTTTTGAAAGGAAGTTTTTTCTTGTTAGCGTCCTTCACAGTAGTTCCAAAAACGTCGCTCGCTTTCCACTCTGCGAAATCGTCCTCCACGAAATTAGCCCGGGGGGCGCCTTTCAATTCGTCACGGAAACCCAAGAAATAAGCGTCGGACGCTCGCAATGCGAGTGTGATTGTTCTCGGTTTGGGTTTGGTGGTGTCGATGATATCGACCAAAATGAACTTTTTATTACTCGCCGGTGTTTTTGTGGTGACTGGAAAATTGCAAACCTCGCCGGCTTTGAGTTTGCCTCTTTAGGAGGATAAAAAATCGGTGTATGGTTTAGAAGCGGTTCCTAAGTCGAGTTTCCATCGTACTGTGTCGTACTGGAGCGTGCCTTGCGATGTGTTTGATGGTATCGCTAATATTATTGGTACGATAATGATCATTGAAATGCACCATGTCCATAGATATATCTTTTCAAACATCTTCATCGTGAATCCTTGTAATAAAACGAGACAAAAATCAAAATGTCTAAGAAATAATAAATTAAATGACTCATTTTATCTGCTCATTTGGGTGATATTCGATCTTATACTCCATATGTATCCGTCACCCAAAGGACGACTTACTTTTAGTTAAATCAACAATATTTGTCATTCAATAACTAGGCACGCAAAATTCACTAATTATATCAACTAAAAACCGTCGTCCCTAATTGTATTCTCAAGAAATATACTAATGGATCGGTCTCATTTAAAAGTGTATAGAAAAAAATATAGTAGAGTACAGTAATATTTAGTGTATATATATAATCATTTTCATCACAAACAAGAATTTGCAGGAACTGATCGCGAGTATATATTGTGCATTTGGATAGAAACTGATATATAAGGCCTTGAGTTGAGTGGCTACACAAAGATGGAATATTACCTTATGTTTTGATAGTACTACGAGTATTTGATATGAATGGTTTTAGATAGAATGAGTCCAACTACATTGCTGATCGACGTTTATATAGATCGAACTAGTCCAACTACATTTACCACCAATTTACGGTGTATTTATTTGGATCATCTTTTCGGCAGTAACTCTTCTATGTGACGGGTATATTATTACACATTTGTACAGATAATGACAATTCACTTTCTATTTCCTAGCCATTACTCCCTCTCATCCATTCAATCCTTGACACGGGGGTTTCACAAGTTTTAAGAAAAGTGGTAAAAGTAAGGGTATTATTGGTAAATCAAATGGTTTTATGGGTCCACCGAACTTAAAGTAAGGAAAAAAAATAGTAGCATTTTGTATGAATAGAGTAAGGATATAAGGATTATAAGGTAAAGTGTTTTAATTTGCTAAAAAGAGAAGGTAAAGAATTGATTGGATTGTCCATTTATAGTAAGTTTAAAGAATTGAATGGATGGGAGGGACTATGTTTTTGTCTTATCTACCTTATTTGACTTGTCACAAGCTTGTGATAGATATGAACGTCACAAATAAGAATTTGTCACAATTTAAGGTTCTTCACATACGGAGTACAAAAGTTGATAAAATTTGGAAGAAGAGATCAAAATTCAGAGAGTTACAGCATTACGTATTTGAATTATATTGAAGTAAATTAAATGAAGCATCAATGATGAAGCACATAATAATGGAAATTGGTTGTTGCAAGTAACAGTCTTGTTGTACCATTATTTGTGATTGGGGGAGCAAACAATTGTGGAAAATGGAACAAGAAGAGAACAGAACGAGTTCACACAATTTTAGCATGTGATATGAATGAAGGAAGCTATAGTAAATTCAAGCACATGATCGTCTTTATTATTCTTTGTACTTTATTTTCTCCTAGGAGTCAATAAAATCTATGGAAAAGTCTCATGGTATCCTCGAACTATGTCACATTAGACATGGTACCCCTGCTTTTAAGTTTGTTCCCATGGTAACCTTGAGTTTTATAGTTTAGTTCCCGATTTGACCTTACCCAAATTTCTGTCATGACGCCGTTAAATTATGACCAAAATTAATTATAGTTGTTCCTATGGTACCCTTAAGTTTTCATAGTTGTTCTCATGGTACCCTTATGTTTTTCATAGTTGTTCCCATGGTACCCTGAAAGGAAAGCAACGACACATTGAAGCAAAGCAACGACTAGTTTACTGAATTAGCCGTTACACAACTGCTTATAAATTCACTTCCCTTTCTATTTTGGCAGAAAAAGAACAAACAATCCACACTTACTCACTTAATCTTTTCACCTCTTTCTTCACTTGTCCAAAAAAATGAAAAAGATTGATGTTTCCGGATAATCGAGCTTCAAGGTTATGGTGATGAAGTTTTTCCATTTTTTTGTACAAGTGAAGAAGGAGGTGAAAAGGTTGAGTGAGTAAGTGTGGATTGTTTGATCTTCTTCTGCCAAAATAGAAAGGGGACTGAATATAAGCACTTGTGTAACAGCTAGTTCAATAAACTAATTGTTGCTTTGCTTCGATGAGTCGTTGTTTTTCTTGCAGGGGTACCATGAGAACAATTATGAAAACTTAAGGGTACCATGGGAACAACTATGAAAACTTAAGGGTACCATGGGAACAACTATGAAAACTTAGGGGTACCATGAGAGCACCTCTCTTTTTGAAGAAAAGTAGTTGTTAATTTTGGTCATAATTTAACGGCGTCATGACAGAAATTTGGGTAAGGGCAAATCGGGAACTAAACTATAAAACTCAAGGTTACCACGTGAACAAACTTAAAAACAGGGGTACCATGTGTAATGTGACATAGTTCGAGGGTACCATGGGAAATTTCCGTAAAATCTAAGTGTAATTGCAGTGAAAATGTAATTAATTTGGTGAACCTCGTAATTATATTTGCATCTCTGTTATAATATAGATGTTATTATCCTTTCAAGCAATACGTCTTTCCGTGAAGAGACATGTTATTTATGTTTCGATATCTATAAATATCAATCAACACGTGTATTGTAATAGACACATAAATATAATCTCATTCTGATTTACTACTTATGATATTATAGAACAACCTATTTATAACACGTTATCAGCACGATCGTCTTTAAGATTAACAATTGGTTAAAGGATATATATCGACAATAATTATTGCGGAATCAATCACAAGGGAATTTTTGCTTTTTTTTTTGAGAGGTACATCAACGGTATGGCAATTCAACTATAGTATGTTCTGTTTTGAAAATCTCTACATTCTGTTATGCAATCAGATAAACATTCCTCCTGTATAATTTTTTTTACAATAGATATTTACTAAAAATCTCTATTTTTTTTCTTTCTTCTATGCACCCGTAAGATCTATTAAATTAATTAATTATAAATGCAATTGATGACTTCTAAATAAATTAATGTAGGTAATTATGAGTATTAATCAAGCAATTCTCTTAAGAGATCGTCTCATAATGAACCATACCAACACAAAATAAAAATAAAAATAACGGTATCTTATTATTGATCGCATTTAATAAATACTACAAAAATATAATATAATCACTTGTTGTACTGTCTTAAGCAAGTTGACAACAACAATGAAATGGATCAAGGCAAGCGCCATTCACCCATCCTCCCTTGCTATTCTTATTGCAATAATCAACGCATGTTGACTTGTTACATTCTGGAAGTTCAGCCACCGGGTCGGGTCTCACGCAATGATACGGAATTGCTGCTTTACTTCCTGCTCCATCAACATACATATAGCAAGAGTAAATCTCCCTTGTGACAGATAATAACGGATCAAATAATATCATTTAATTAGAAAAGATAAGGCTAGTAGATAGTACATGACTTTGTCTTATTCACAAGCAAGAATTTGCCTTATAGCAAAAGGGTTAATTAAAAACGCAAAAGTCAAAACATACAACAATCTACATTCTTGTTTGTGACGACAATATTGTCACAAACTTATGACGAGTCATATAATATCCACTTCGGCTGATAAAGACAAACCACGTACTACTTTTTAAGCTTGTTTTTACTTTGAAAGTGATACTCTCTCTCATTCTTTGGAAACCTACCGTAAGTTGAATATATGTGAGCAAAATTTTGATCATATGGTAGGTTTTCAAAGAATGAGAGGGAGTATTATTTACTCATCGTTGATTTGTGACGAATAAAACTATCGTAAGGGAAACCTACTCTCTTATGAATGAATTCAAATTAAAGTATCAATCTATACTGTACCTTTTTCAAATAATCGAATTTACACTTTTTATGTATTAAAAAAGATAAATCAATTACAATATACAATAACCAAGTTACGTACGGTATGGTGTAAGTACATACCTTGGAGTAAAATCAAGGATAAAACAAACAAAAAGAATAGGGTAATATTATTCATGTCTTGTTTTTGAAATTATACTGTGTATAACTCTTAGGTGCTCTGAGCAGTTGGGAAAAAACATTACTTACCACACCGCCTTTTATATTCCCTCGGTTTCTTTGAAATTACAAAATATTCTGTTGAAGGCAAGTTTAGTAGAATGCCACATTTCCTCTTTGGTCATCTTTTTTATATTATTTTATTATTGATTTTTCTAACGTCTACAGGCCAGTTGGTACACGATGATAGGTTGATTATGCATGTTTTGTGGAACACAAATGGAAATGTATAATGGGGTGATTATCTCATGATATCGCCTATCATATCTTTCCTTTGATTGATCACTATTAGGAATCTTCTATATACTAAAAGAAATGACACATATCGCATCCTCATTAAACGTTTTCCCGCCTACCGTAGATGTCTTAGCCTAGTGGCTAAGGCTAGGTGCTCTGGGACAATAGGTCTCAGGTTCGAATCCCCCATCCCCTATATTGTAATGCGACTAAGTGCGCTCTTCGTTGAACCAAAAAAAAAAATTAAAAGTTTTCCCGCCTAAAATCACTATTATGAATAGTGTTTGCATTTTAGAATAGTTTATAAGTTAGTCTATCATAAGAAATTCATTACAACAGTTTATTTGATGAATTTTTAAATGGATAAAAAATTAATGTACTATTTAAAATTTATATCGATGTTTTATTTTAATTGACAATTAAATTTTTAGGTAAATCAATTTTTATTTGCGTCAATAATATCTGATAATCTATATAAGACCTAAACTAGTATGATACTGTATTAATTTGACTTAATGTTATGGGAATTGGTAAAGGAGAGAGTTAGATGATACATTGAATATATATTGTAATTCATGTTCAATGTATTGATCTATGTTATGTACTTTATAAAGTATATTCATATCATATTCCTAATAATTATATATAGATTCCTAATAATTATATATATATATATATATATATATATATATTTAAGTTCATGTGAGAACCATCAACTTGATGAGAACCTTGAGAACTCCATTAAATTATTATTTTTTTCGAAATTTAATGACATATTTGAATTCGTCGTCAAATTTAATGGGTGGGTAACATATTTTTCGGTAAAAAAAATCTTGTTTAGTGACGGAAACGGAAACATATAATTTTAGTGTACCTAATACTCGTTTTAGTGTACCTAATTTTTTTGATGTACCTTATTGCACTTTTAGTGTACCTAAATTGCATTCCAGTGTACCCTTTTAACTTTTCGTGAATAAATAGCAATTTTCTTAATATTTTTAATAAAATATGATTAGTTATGCCTAATAAAACATTTGAATAAATTAAGCTATGGGTAAATTAGTCATCTAAATTTTCGAAAAAAATAATAATTGAGTTTTTATTGAGGTTCTCACGGTTCTCAACGAGTTGTGGTTCTCACCGGATCTTGACTCTATATATATATATATATATATATATATATATATATATATATATATATATATATATATATATATATATATATATGAATTGCATCTCGTGAGTCTCTCTATTTTAAATGAGTCCGTCCCGCGAATCACAGCCACATGATCAAATCACATGAATGACTGAGATTCAGCGTCATCTTCATCGTATATAATCTTACTGTTACAGTAACATAACACTATTACAGTAACACAACTATCTTACTGTGACACTATCACAGTAATAAGGAATTACAATAATAATGTCACAGTAACAACACTATTACAGTAACACAACTATCTTACTGTGACACTATCACAGTAATAAGGAATTACAATAATAATGTCACAGTAATAATGTTACAGTAACAGAACACTATTACAGTAACACAAATATCTTACTGTGACACTGTCACACTATTACAGTAACACAAGTATAATAATTATATAATACTGATACAGTAATCATATTACTGTAACATCATGGATTCAGCATAGTGATGGGGAGCAGATACTTCCACATCCGACCCCACAATCACATCGAACCCCCTCCCCACCCTCCCCATCTGCTCCGCATTCCCCCACCTCAGCTCCGCCGCCACCACGCTCCCCCCGCCCCGCCCCACCACCCCCGCATTCGCCGCCCCGTTGTACTCCAGGTTCAGGACAACATTATTGAGACATTGTTACTGTAAAAATATTAATTAACAAGATTACAGAGATTACAGTTTCGATGTTTTTGTACAATATGTAATGTCATAAAGTATTGCAAATCAACGCTTAAACTCAATTGGAACATTAAATTCTAATAAACTTAATACAGTATATATGAATCCTAATCTAAAAGGTACAAAAGTTTCTAATTAGCATCATCGGTCATCGCAATCAAAATTCACTGTAACATCATCGCGATCAAGTCAAAGTAACTAATTGAAAATTAATCGCGACAATCATCGTAATCAATAAGAGGTTGGGCAAGATCAGAAGCCTTAGAAGTAGTGAAGGCATCGAAATCATCCTCAAGCTTCTGTTGATCGACGGCGGGGTCCACCACGGCAGTGGCAGTGGACCCCCAATCGGCGCCGTAAAGCACGGAGGTGGGTCTGACGTGGACCAAAACGACGGCGTCTCCGGGTCGTAAGTAGTGGTCCACTGCCCAGTTAACGGCGAAAGCGCTCTCGTCGCTGAGATCGACGGCGATGGCGATCTTTCTGGCGGCGCCGGCGGTGGGGGTTTCGCCGGTTACGGTGTAGCGTGGTGAGGATACGGTGACGGTTGTCGTCGACGGTGGTGGTTTTGTTTTGATGGACGGGATTTCGAAGCTCATGTTTTAATGACGTGGCACATTACCAGCCATTCAATCTGATTAAATCGTGTGGCTCTAATTCGCGGGACGGACTCATTTAAAGATGAGGACTCACCGGATCCTCACTCTATATATATATATATATATATATATATATATATATATATATATATATATATATATATTGGAGTATTATTAATTATATATGTACATAAAATATCGTATTTTGAGTATTCATTTTTTAAACATTTCGTTGAAATAAAAGGTACGTTATGTTTGAACTAAACACAATTGAATGACATTCAACTACGTACCTTTCGACTAACGTCAGATAAAGGATGAATCTTCGATATATAGACTCGAAACTGAACTATTACAGTGTTTTTTTTTAAATCATGAGTCATATTATGTTATACATGTTATATTAAAATGACAAGCAACATATCACGTATTTTTCGAAAAATCACATGAAATAGGCGAATTTGAAGGTTATTATCCACGTTTTTCGGGTTGATTCGGTCCCAAAAATAAATTTCTCAAAATTCACATGATAATACCTTACATTTTTTGAAAACTCGTCCAAACCGACCGGATTTAAAGGTTATTAAAAAACGGTCGTTTTTTTGCAATATTTCGAAAGAAATGAAAGTTGTTCTAAAGCGCGAATATTTTTCGACAATAACTAGTCGATAGGAATAAAATGCCTAACAATGATTATTAGAACCCTTAGATATGATATAATAAGGAATATCGAACTTTTTTCAACGGATTTCGACACATCGAAAACACAATTTTATGGCCATTAAAAGTCTCGATTGAAATGTAAATGACCCTCATGTTACACCAATACATTGTGTTTGGTTTGAGAATTGTTCAGCGCCAATATGGATCTATTTTATTCCGGGACCCAAAATATCGAAAACACATGGATAATAACCTTAAAAAACGGTCATTATTTGCAATATTTCGGAAAAAAATGAAAGATGTTCTAAAGTGCTAATATTTTTCGACAAGAACTTGTCTATAGGAATAAAATACCTAACAATGATTATTAGAACCCTTAGATACGATATAATATGGGATATCGAACTTTTTTCAACGGATTTCGACACGTCGAAAACACAATTTTATGGCTTTTAAAAGTCTTGATTGAAATGAAAATGATCCTCATATTACACTGATGCATTGTGTTTGGTATGAGAATTTTTCAGCGCGAATATGGATCCATTTTATTTTGTGACCCAAAATATCGAAAAAACGTGGATAATACGTCGTTTTTTGCAATTTTTCGGGAAAAATGAAAGATGTTCTAAAGCGCGAAAATTTTTCGACGAGAACTTGCCTATAGGAATAAAATGCCTAACAATGATTATTAGAACCCTTAGATACGATATAAAATGGAATATCGAAGTAATTTCGAAGGATTTCAACGGGTCTCAAAACACAATTTTATGGCTTTTTAAAAGTCTCGATTGAAATGCATATGACCCTCATATTACACCAGTGCATTGTGTTTGGTGTGGGGATTGTTCAGCGGAATATGGATCCATTTTATTTTGGGACCCAAAATGTCGAAAAAATGTGGATAATAACCTTCAAAAACGGTCATTTTTTGCAATTTTTTGGAAAAAACAAAAGATGTTCTAAAACGCGAATATTTTTCGACGAGAACTTGTGTATTGGAATAAAATGCCTAACAATGATTATTAGAACCCTTAGATACGATATAATATGGAATATCGAACATTTTTGGACGGATTTTGACACATCGGAAACACAGTTTTATGACTTTTAAAAGTCTCGATTGAAATGAAAATGACCCTCATATTACACCGATGCATTGTGCTTGGTGTGAGGATTGTTCAGCGCGAATATGGATCCATTTTATTCAGGGACTTAAAATATCGAAAAAACGTGGATAATAACCTTAAAAAACGGTCGTTTTTTGCAATTTTTCGGAAGAAATAAAAGATGTTCGAAAGCGCGAATATTTTTTGACGAGAACTTGTGTATAGGAATAAAATGCCTAACAATGATTATTAGAACCCTTAGATACAATATAATATGGGATATCGAACTTTTTTCAACGGATTTCGACACGTCGAAAACACAATTTTATGACTTTTAAAAGTCTCGATTGAAATGAAAATGATCCTCATATTACACCGATGCATTGTGTTCGGTGTGAGGATTATTCAGCGCGAATATGGATGCATTTTATTCCGGGACTTAAAATATCGAAAAAACGTGGATAATAACCTTAAAAAATGGTCGTTTTTTGCAATTTTTTGGAAAAAATGAAAGATGTTCTAAAGCGCGAATATTTTTCGACTAGAGCTTGTCTATAGGAATAAAATGTTCCTTTGATCAAGTTGTATTGGCACTTTGTCAATTTAAATTAATTTGAGTAATGTCAGATACTTAGATTCAGAATTGAGTGAAATTCATATACGGAATACTGTATATGAGAGGTTTTACAGTTTCAATTGGAGAAAATTTGGGAAAACTAAAATTAGTCTTTGTTAATCTAAGAACATGCGATGGAAAATAAGTCACGTAAAATTTGGTACTGAGATGAGTAACTACGGTATAAAAAAGACTAGAAATACCTCCGATCCATGGGAGATCAAATTTCAGGTATCATAGACAATTAGACATGATGCAACAACACAGTTTAGTCTAATACATTTCCGCGTTATCAATGACGACAGTAATGAGACCAACTGGCATTCCATGCTCCAAAACTACTGTCGACTCCATTAGAAGAATCAACGTCCTACAAAAGTCGATCTAGGAGAGAATCAAGGCAAGGCAGCTAAATGGTCTGGAACCTTTCAGTATGTTCACTTTATTTCGATTGATCAGAGTTGTCAGTTGTGGAGGAGTTACTTGCGCACTGAGAGACGTAGGGCTTCAGCTGCAACAAAAGGAACCAAGATTACTCATCTCGACTTTGCATACAAAACACTTTAGTTTACAAGCACAATGGAATAGGATATATTTTTGAAAGGGATAATAAATACTCGAGAGGGACAACTAATAAAACCGAATATCAATTAGGCAAAGTAAACAAGATAAATGTGACGAGGTCATGCACGGTTTATAAGAAATTTAAGAGTAAAATTCTAAGGATTCCCAAAAGATCCTTTGCATTTTTGATTTAAATTTAGAATCGGATACATGAAAAAATGAAAACAATTCCGAGTTTCCAAACAATACCTAAAGTGAAACAACTTGAATTACGTGTTTCATCATTATTCCAATATACTAGGATTTCATTTGTAAATTGTAATAACAGTATGACTGTATGACACTAAGCACAAGACTAATAAAGATGAGACCCAATACCTTGAAGTGTGTGAGATCGGGTACAACGTAGACAGGGAGCTTTTCTGGCACAACCACATAGCCACCTGAACCAAAAAACTAACTTATTACTCCGTACTTACTACGAGAGGAAAATATACCCAAAAGCGGGAATAATGACGTCAGCATAAGCCATAACATCCTCTGGCCAGTAACCATTAACGAGGGCTCTGACGATAGGCTTCTAATATCAATCAGAAAACAGGATATCGTCGGTCCTAACTTCTACCTTGTAGAATATGCTGAAATAATGAATTCATCGTGGATCCCTAGTTTAGATACGAGAAGAGAACGGGAGGGGGATAAAAGTTTTTTCCTTCAAATATTCCGTGTATGTTGGAGAGATTTTAACTTGCCTTGGAGGAGGAAATTGGAGTGAACCAATTTCCCTCCACCGACATTTTATCTATCAAACACCTCCCTCACTTTCCCTCCAAACACACCCAAAGAGGGTACAAGGGTGTTTGCATACGAAAGAGAGGAGGGGAAGCGAAGGAGGGAAAGGAAAGGAAGCGAGATTGGAATTACATAATTCCAAAACCCTCACACTCGCTTTTCACCGATCAACATCAAAGCCTTAGTCCCAAAAAGATTTGGGATCGGCTAACATGAATCAATATATGAGGTCGTCAAGTCGTCATCCATAAAAATATAAATAACAAATGTATTTTGTGCCCATATCCACCGCTATCCCTCACCTTCCTTCCACTCACTTTCCGCCCATATCCACCCCTATTTTGCTAACCAAATGTATACCTTTATTTTTTTTTTAAATCTCACCTCTCAGTTTTCCATCAAACTCTCTCCTCCAGACAAAACAAAACCGTAAAGAGTTTTTAACTTCATAAATTCCCTGGTCTTGAGTGACAATGATATTAACTACTAGACCTTGCTTGGATGCACAAGTTTGAAGGAAAACAACGCGAAAAGAGAAAGAGGGGTTACAACCTTTGCGAGTATGGAAACCAGTTGGTATGCAGTTTTTCCCTTTGTAGTAATTCCTAGGCGCCCGCTTTGACGAAAGGATATCAAGCGAAGAGGCACGCTTCCGACGCATTGCCCTTCCCAACCCCAGAATCAATCCCAACGCCATCTTTCTGTCGATATCACATACACACACCATTCACATACTACTCGAAAAATTGATGCTGAATACAATACAATACAATCAAATCAATAAAGCAATCCAAATGTGAATCAATAGTTGCCTAAACTTAGACGGATCAATCGATAATTGATGACACACTATCCTAAACAATTAAAACACCATCTTTCTGTTGATATCACATCCACACCATTCACATACTACTCCAAAATTCACGGCGAATACAATACAATCAAATCAAATCAATTGAACGTAGGTGATTAAACACTACCTACAGCAATCCAAAATTCAACAGAATTCCAAATGTGAATCAATAGTTGCCTAAACTTTGACGGATCAATCGATAATTGATGACACACTATCCTAAACAATCAAAACGCCATCTTTCTGTTGATATCGCATACTAATTGACGGCGAATTACAATGCAATCATATCAATTGAACGTAGGGGTGGATTGATTAAACAAAATTCTACAGAATTCTAAATGTCAATCAATAGTTGCCTAATTAAACTTGGATGGATCAATCGATAATTGATGACACATTATCTAAACAATTAAAAATTGATAAAATTGATTGGAAAGGAGAAATATGAAAACCCTAGAAATAAAGTGAGTAGAGAAAGGTACTAGATTACCTGAAGAAAGAGAAGAGAAGAGAAGAGAAGAGAAGAGGAAGTGGAATCAGTTGCTGCTTAAATTGAGCTTGCAGGCTACTGTAATGGTGGATGAAAGCTAAGAGAAGTGAAAGAATTAGAATGGCGGGCGGGCGATGAAGAGGATGGTATCATCCGATTATCCGAACCGATCAGTACTTCCACTTCCAAAATAATTGGCCCACTTCCACTTCTTAAAGAGCATCATACCACAAGGCCACCTCGTAAACAACCAACTCGACCTCGATAATAACCCGATCCAAACCCAACAACCCTAATTCACGCCCGTGATAGCTAATAACATTGACTTCGGAAACTTCCGGTAGTTACAAAATTCCATTCAATCAACCACGAGTCCACACGTCACAATTCACAAACTCACAAGCTGACCAGACCTGAATATCCCACCCGGATTCGACTTGACACTCGAATTAATTCGAGCGGACCTAACCCATACTAACCTGAATATTTTTTTAGAAAATGAATCGATATCCAAGAAAATTGAAATCAACAAAACAAAAAGGCCAAAACTAATAATTATTCCGATTTTTCTGGTCCAAAAGTGACTCATCTAAATCTAACCGATTAAACCATTGGCCATGTCATCCAAAGCCCAACCCAAACCTCAAAATCGCACAATTGGCCCACTTCCACTTCTTTTCAAGTCAACTCCCACCATTCGATTCATTCGTTTTGGTTCGGCCAAAAGAGCATCATCCCAAAAGGGCACCTCGTAAACAACTAGCTCGATGATAATAACCCGATCCAAACCCAACAACTCTAATTCACACCCGTGATAACAATGAGTTCGGAACCTTCCAATAGTTACGAAACTCCATTCGATCAACCACGAGTCCACGATCCACAGGTCACAATTCACAAACTCACAAGCTAACCTGACAAAACTGATCCGACCCAAATAATCCACCCCGACCTGACCTGACATCCAAATTTGACACGGCCTCACCCGAAACTGACCCGAATATTTTATAAAAACGACTTGATACTCCAAACAAGTCGAAAAAAAAAAAACAAATCCAAAACTGACGTGACACAACATGTAATCGGTCCAATTTCTCTGGCCCAAAAGAAACCTAACCCAAAATCGACCCATCCAAATCCAACCCGATTAACCCATTTGTCGACCACAACCCAAACCTCAAAATCACGCAACACGCCAACACCATTATGTCACCACCGGTAAACACGAAACACAAACCGTGACCACAAAAAAAAACCAGAACTAAAGTGGGTCCCCGCCAAATTTATTCAAAATGACTTCAAATATTTACTCCTATCCACAATATCCACTTAAATCCGCTTAATCCACGCGAAAACTCCTAACTCCCTCGCGATCCGATTTCGCAATCAAACAATCTCAATGTTTCCGGCGACTACTCCGCCGCAAACGCCGCCGTCCAATCTTATTTTCTCCGACTTACTTCTTCGTCCGCCATGTTTCCGACCGTCGACTTTCTCTCTCCACCGTGCAAACTTCCTTCCGGTGGCGATCGCTGCGGCGGCAGTGGAAGTGTCTAGGACGAGGTGTATGGTGAACTCCGCGCTTAGCGATTTCGAGGAGAGGGAGAATCCAAGTGACGGAAAAATTGTTGATGATTCTGATAATGATCATCTTCTTCCGAAGCAGAATTCTCCTCCTGATTTGTTGTCGCTTGGAATTCCGGAGCCTGTTTATCAGGTTTTGTATCTCTTAGCTTGTTTTCTCGATTCTTGATCAATATTACCGCATTCAAGTTATCGTGAGATCGTCTCATTACCTGAATTAGTGTAACTTTACTGTTTCGAGGAGTAATTTGATGTTACGGCTTCAAGAATTTGGTTGTTGATTTCGTCGAATTTTTGTATATGAGCTCGTGATCGTCAGTGTACTGCTTCATGTATCGAGATTTCGTTTGCATTTGTGTTATTTACTGACGTTTCGTGAGATCATCATGATATACTTTTTTTTTTTGAAGGGAAGTCATCATGATATACTTGAATTACTTGAACTACTACAATATTATCGCGTTCAAGTTTATAATAAGATCGTCTCATATGATAATTACGTGAATTAGTGAAACTCTACTGTTTTGAGGAGTAATTTGATGTGTGCAACTTTACGGCTTCAAGAATTTGGTTGTTGATTTCGTCGAATTTATGCATATGAGCTGGTGATCGGCAGTGTACTGCTTCGTTTATCGAAATTTCGTTTGCATTTGTGTTATTTAATGCAGCGTAATTGAGTTTATTGTCGTTTCGTGAGATCATTATATACTTGAATTACTTGATCTACTACAAAATTAGTGTTTCAAGAATGTAGCATTTGAACTTCTGTAATGCAGTAATGGAAGACGAGCTATTACTAAGTGTTTAATCTGGCCGGACATTGTTTATGAGCTTGTGCTTGTTTGCCTCGTCAGTGTGTTAAACCGAGTTGTTGCTCTGAACTGAGCTAAACTAATTGTCTAATTGAGCTGGTGAACTTAATACCAGGTCGTAAATGAGTTGATTTGAGCTAAGTCTAAAAGAACAAGGCCTAACTTGTTGGAGTATAAGTTATCATCAATGGCATGATTTTATGAATCTTTGGTTTCAGATTTGCATGATGGTGTTGATTCTAGCATTGTAAACGAATATGCCACCATTGCAAATCTAGAATCAATGTTAAGCAAATAGTTGAGTTGTGTTTTAATTTATTACATTGTAAATCAATTTCAATTCCTGGTAGTAAAGATGGTTTGTCTTCTGTTTGATTGAGTTAAATAGGTGGTGGAAGTGACATTAGATGGCAAGATTTCAAATAAAAGCATCAATAGACGGCATTTGCTGAAATCCAGTGGTGAGACGATTCATATTTTCTTTAGCTGTGCAATGGAATATACTCTTATATATTGAATTATAGCTGTGCTTTGTCTCTGCCAATAATGGAAGAAAATATATCGGGAATTCGTTTCCTTCTATGGCAGTTTTATCTTTTATGCTGGTATGAGATGATAGAAAAGGTTATTCATTAGCTCTAATATCATGATGGAAGAGCGATCTCATATTCTGTCCCTGATTCATGCCATCAAAATAGTTTATGTAGTACAACATTTCCGAGTTTTCTAAACTCGTAGGAAGTCTAATAATATCAAACACAATTATGCCTAATGATTTTCCTGGTAAACATGTATATTCCTCTTGAACTGCTCTATTATTGCTTACTTTTCTGTCATTTCAGATATCATACTTTTATTGAACTTTGTTTTCACTAGTGTAGCTCAGATTTTGTTTGCCATAGAACTAAGTAATACGAGTAATTCTGTTAATATTTTTGTGTGTTAGGCCTTCGCCCCCGAGATATACGCAGTGTTGACCCATCCTTGTGGTTGACAAACTCTATGCCTTCAATACTGGTATGATCTGCACTCTTTTATGAAAATTTCAGTTTCATAGTTCTATCGTTTGCCTTGACTTGTAAGTATTACTGTAACTTTTTACAACTTGTTTGGTTTAGGTTATAGTATGGAAATGTTAATACTCTGTCTCTATCCGTCTGCCTTGTGTATATCACAGATCCGGGAATATGCTATTTTACTCAACTTGGGCTCCTTAAGGGCCATAGTAATGCAGGAACGTGTCCTCATCTTCAACTACAACCGGTATGGGTCCTTTTCAGAATTCTGCCTCTACATTCTATATTAATTAGCTGTCTATGTATGGATTCCATCCCTTCTATAATGAATTAACTCTAGTGATCCTCTGTTCAATAACTATCTTTAGGAGAGGAGGGAAAGCTTTCATTGATTCGCTGCTGCCGCGTTTGAGTACTGAAAATACAAATGGTGGGATGTCAATGCCATTTGTGCTTGAGGTAAGCTGTCATAACAGCCGCATGTGTCGGGTGGGAGATAGGCAATTGGCTCCTACGCCTTGTGAAAGTATCATCCTTTTTCGTCTTATATTAGGCATCAAATGGCTCATGTTTGATATTTATAGGTTGTTGAAGCAGCCTTGGTTTCAAGAATACAACGGTTGGAGAAAAGGATGATGGATTTAGAACCTCGTGTGAGTATGAAAAACCAGTGAGTATGATTTGTTTATTATCATATCCATGCTGATAATATTGTAAACCTATTGTGCACCTTTCAAGATGACGGAAGCAAGCTGACATTTGATACTATCTCTGAATAAAAAACATGTTGATGACATTGTTGAGATACCAGGATTTAAATCGAGCAACTTCGAACAATAAGACAAACAGATGGACTAACGTGGGATACCTTTTAATTACATTACAGGTGCAATCCCTGCTTGAAGTACTCCCAAACCGTTTAACGGGTGACATATTGGAAGAACTCCGCACTAGCAAGCAAACACTGGTATAATATCGTTTTTATATGGATAGAACTCTAGAACAGGCTCTTATGGAAAATTTTAACCATTATGTTCTCTGTTTTGCAATTTACCAAGGTTGAATTGGGATCACGGGCAGGAGCTCTTAGGCAGATGCTATTTGATCTTTTGGATGACACGGAAGAAATACGGCGTATATGTATAATGGGACGAAACTGCACACTTAACAGAATAAATCACTCCATGGAATGCCCTGTTCCTTTGGATAAAGAAATTGCAGAAGGCAAGATAGAGACTCATCCTTTGAGCTCTCAGTAACATGATTGCTTAAAGTTTTTACTCCTGACACACTTTATCTTATGCAGAAGAGGAAGAAGAAATTGAAATGCTTCTAGAAAATTACCTTCAAAGGTAACTTTTACCTTCCAAAGCATGTAATATTAGCCATTTTTTTATTCTGCTTGACATTGTTGGGCATTTTATACTACTTCCTCCGTCTTTCTATTTTTTTTCCCATTTGATTAAAATATACCACCTAAATGAATATATAATGGGTAGATCATTAAAAGACGGAGGAAGTACAAAACTTTCAATCTATGTAACCTACACGAGTTAGAAGTGGTTAAACTTGCTAGTACAACTAAACGATGATTCCACATATTATTGGCTTTCTGGTGTCCAGCATTTCAAGATTTAGTAGAATTTCGAAAGTTTTATGATATCTTGTGAGTTGTGAGCCGCTTCTTTTGACGTCTGTAGCTCCACTTTATATGATCTAAGATAGTCCCCCGAGCAACTTTTGTCTCTTCATCTTTGGTGAAAGAGGTTATAATGTGGTGATACTAGTCTCCTATTTGTACTTACAGATGCGAATCTCTCCATGGTCAAGCTGAAAGGCTTCTAGATTCTGCTAAGGAGATGGAAGACTCGCTCGCCGTAAACTTAAGGTCAGTACAGTGATACGCTTCTGTACTCAATATAAGACAGGCAGCCTTCTGCATCTTTTGATCATTATATGGATTCAATGTTTACAATTTAGCAATCTGTAATAGCCATTCTTAGTTGTTCATTTTCTACCCCCTTATTGATTGTGTCTGTAGACAAGTTCTAGTGAGTAGTGACGTAAACTGCAAAACTTTACTTTCACTGATAAATTTCCTAGTTTGCAGTTCCAATATCGCACCCATACTTTTTCAATAACATTGCATTTCAAGCATCGGTATTATCCGACTCACAGGAATAACAGCTGAACAAGAAAAAGCGATAGAGGCTGAACCCCATATTTGTGCTCTAGCTACTCTGCTTATGAGTTATGGAGTACTCATTATAGCTTTTGTATTAAGGATCAGGGATTCTCGATGCTCATCCGATTGTAAATCCCATGTTACACGACTGACAAGATAGAAGTAGATATCAGACACCATTCTACAGTTTACCCTATAATTATGTTAGTTTTACAGTAAATGGGCATCTCACTGGGGAATATGCTAATAATTCTGTTCTGTATATTTGTACCAGTTCTCGGAGACTCGAAGTTAGCAAAGTGGAGTTGCTCCTTCAGGTTGGCACATTCTGCGTAGCAATTGGAGCTCTGGTTGCTGGTAACACTAACACTCCCTTCTTCTCAGTATATACTGTGATTCTTTATTCCTCCTGCCACTATGAAACCATAATGTTGGGCTGCAGGTATTTTTGGCATGAATCTGAGATCATATCTCGAAGAACATACGGTACGCCTGAATTTAAAGCAAGCAAATTGTTCTACTTGAAACCGACTTGATGCCAGTGATTTCATTGTTCTACCTGAAATCTGTTAACTCGGAATTCTTTTCTGTGATAACCAGTGTTTATTAAGATGGAAATAACAAGATTCATTGTCTGCATCATTTGATGATCATCGATAATGGTTCTAAACATTTCGGATCATAGACAAAGTATAAATACACGAATCTACGAGAACTGTAGGTCCAAGAATTTTCAGTCGAAAAAACTTTTAAAACAGTACGGAGTATAATGAACCTATTATATGGAGTATTCATCATCTTTTAAAACATTTTTTCGTTCCAAAAGCTGTCAAAGCCCTTGTTACCGGTGGTGTTAATACTCTGCTGCTGTTACATACTCTGAGTTCAACATCTAATCCTTTATCTAATTTCCTTTGCAGTCGGCGTTTTGGTACACTACAGCGGGAATCATGGTAGGCATTGTTATCGGATTTTACCTCATGTATTCCTACCTGAGGAAAAGGAAAGTATTATAGCTTTCCTTGGACATATTGTCCAAGTGAAGGATCTCTCTTACTACAATTATTCACCCCATTTTTTGGATGTCATAATAACACCCGCTACTTGTAGACAACTCTCCTCGAGGGCCTTCTAGTTTATACAGGAACCTTTGAAGCACTGGAGATTAGAGGTGTTCTCCGCATGTAATAGTGTGATATATACGAAACATTCCACTCCCTCCAAAGAGGACGCTACCTACGCTCTCCATTTTTTCTGGAAACGAACCCTTCATTATTTTCAGCTCATTCACCAACTTTTTCTAAAATAATGTTCGAATTTTTTTATTTTTTTTTAAAAATTCAGATCGAAAATTTTCAATCAACTACACGTATACAGTTTCTAGTAAGAATTTGGACTGAAAGTAAAAAAGATGATACTAACATTAAATAGTTGTGTCCGTTAACCATACATAACCAAGCCTCCCACCAGCATACTTAGGCAAGGCACTACTGCTATAAATACTCGTAATACGTTACAAATCTTATATTCGAAGCCAAAGAAGAGCAAAAAAAACCTGATGTGATCTCCATAGCAAGGGCCTTCACCGGAAAAAAATCAAGAAACCACAAGAGTTGTCCTAAAGAAAACAAACTTCACCTGCTTAAGATGCAGTTGGAGCCGTCTTCTCATTCTCAATGTCCATTGGCTCAGGATTTGCTTCTTCAGGGCCCTCGTTTGCACCAGGGTTTGCATCGTTGTCACTGGCAGGGGCAGGAGACTGAGACTCGTAGCTCTGAGGCTGTTGTGGCTCTGGTGTAGCAGGCTTTGGTGGAGTTGGTTTAGGTTTCGTCATTATCGGTCTACAAAGTCTGGGATGAAGACATTCAAATTGTAAATCAGGGAATATTAGTCATCTCCTACTAGCACGGGCGCTACGTTTTCTCTTTGTTTTGGTACAGAAGTAGTTACGGGCGGTGTACAACAAATCACACTACAGCTAGTGACAGTTATGGAAACTCGTATGGAGTATTTCATTTTAACTGTTATTTTAATTATTACTCCTTATATTTTATGATAAATCACCGAATTGAAAAAAATAAATAAAAGGTTGCAAATATATATCCAAATATTATTTGACTTAGTTAAACTAAAACAAGTTTTTTAACCTCTTCCTTTTATACTAATACTAAAACACATTTTTATATTGAACAACAAAATTCTACCGAGTAATAAATTATTAATATTTTAATTTAATCTTAATTTATTGATTATTAATACTAGTATACTACTACAGAGTACTCCGTATTATTTTTAAAAAAAGATGCAATTGCATTGCATGGGATGTATACTAGTTTAGACATCAAGGATAAAAAAAAAAGCACTTGAATTTGCTCAAATCAATAAGAGAGAATTTTTTAGAAACGTTGTCATACCTGTTAACCTCATCCGCCTTCTTCATCACATCAGCCGACCTTAAGATGGGAGTTGCATGCTTGGGCAGTGAATTTTGCTGCTGCTCCTTCTCTCTGAGCCAAGCCTCTGCTTCGACACAAGCATTTATGACCTACAAAGCAGAAGACAGCCCACACTCCCGTGTCAAGTGACTGATTACAATAGTAGTAGTATATATGAAAGCATTACACCCAATTACTACTACATTACTACCTTCTCTTTTTCTGAAAGCTCGATATGGTTGAAAGTTGGGTCTGGTGACATCGCTGCTTCCTTGAAACTATTGACACAAAGATTAAGTTGTTGGACGACACCTCCCCGCTCCATATGCTCCTTGTACCGCTCCTCAATAGGTTCTCCTATCTGAAGTTCAGAGGTAGAAAAAAGAAAGGTTAATATTTTGCAAACATTATTGCTAGTGTAAAAATGTAGGGAAACAAAAGAAACAAGGAAAATCTCCAGCAAATGAATCATGAAGTCTATACCTTTTTCAGATCGTTGAGCTTAGTAGTATAAACACTCTTAGTCTCGTCTTCTCCATCTTCATACAACCAATCTTCTACCTCCTGGAGTGTAGCAATGAACTCGTCTTTCTCAGACAGACTGACAAACTCAGAGTATTTGTCATTGAGCTGGACATCATAGAAGCAGAGAGGAAAAAGATGGCAGATCAGAAACATAATAGTAGAAGAAACAATCGAATAATATAAAGAAGGTCAAATGAGATCGGAAGTCTGAAGGCAACATACCTTGTTTCTCATGTCGTATACATAAGCTTCAACGGCATTTTTGCGATCCTTAGTTTCTTCCATGACACGATCTTGTAAGGCCATTTCAAATTCCTTCTCAACTGCTTTCTCTACCTCGGCTTTCGATAGTCCACCATAGACTAACTCTGACACAGGAAGTGTGGTCTTCTTCACCTTCTTCTTTGAAACATCACCCTGCACAACACAACATGATATCAGATTTGTCGCAGAGTTTTTTTGTACGAAAAATTCTGTACTGGCGGTCTATATCACCCTGAAATGCATAGGTATCAGTGGCAAGTGGCAACAGTAGAGACATTGCCAAAATTCACAAACAAATATCACAAAATAGAATCAGATCATCATCATAGGATTCAGAGCACTTCATCTGGTACCAACCCAAAAGACAACATCGAAGGACAAAGTCCCAGAACTCATTGACACCAACTGGAAAGAAACACAAACATACCTTGAAATCTGCATCCATTTTCACTGGTTTTGTTTCAGCCTCAACCGCGGAGTCATGCACACCATTTTCCTTCACAGGGGCCTCACCCTTGGCATCTTGCATAGTCACATCAGTTTCAGGAAGGACTCCACCATTGGAAACATCAGTGTCCATCTTAACAGGCTCTTTTACAACCGGAATATCAATTTCTTCCTCTTCCAAGAGCTGTGATACAATAAATAGAATTTAGTCATATCGCACTAAGAAAGAGAGGATAAGGAGAAGTGGCCAAACAATGATTATTATCCAATACACTCACCGTAGCCGAGTCAACGGATACAATTCCATGCAGATTTAATCTTACTCTTACTTTAAGCTTTGCAAGATCACCTTTAGCAGATTCGAACGGACCAACCTAGCCATTCAACAGAAAGACAAATATAAGAGGCAGATAGGATATGTATATCAGAGCTATACCAAAATATATTGTCCAAGTAGTAAATGACAGAAACGAGATTTAGATGTCACAAAATAATTGTACCAAATGTAGCCCATTGCACTTACCGTATATGTACTGATTTGGGGTGGGGCTTGCACACTAAAATCGGCATAATGCAAATCAACAGCCAATGTGCCTGATCTCCTAATTGTTACCTCCTTCAAAGAAGGCAAAGGGGTTCCTTTGGGTATCACCACGATAGTTTGCTGCCCCTCAGTTGCTCCATTCTGGCCCTCGGCAGCAAGACCTTTCCACGACATGGCAATGGGGAATGGGAAGCTTTCGTTAACCTGGTGACAATAAAGACATATTAACAGACCAAGGATTACAGGATCCCATAAGCACGGAGCAGAAGGCGGAATATAACAAGCCATGTAAGACGAAGTAATTGGCATTTACCCAAAATACACAAACTTGAGTACAAAATAACAATATGTTACCTGAAAGTCTTTCACTCTGAACGTCGGGCTGAGAATTGCGCATTCCAAAGCACATCCCTTTGCCACACACTCACTAGCATTCATTGTGCGGCGGGGCTCCTTCCCAAAGAACTCAGTCATAATTCTTATGATGGCTGGAACTCTCGAACCAGAACCAACCACCTCGACAGTATGAATCTGTTCAGTGGTAAGACCAGCTTCTGCAAGAGCTATTTCCAACGGCTTCTTCACCCGTTCCAAAATTGGAATACTAATTTGTTCAAATTCATCCCTTTTGATGGATCCCCGGACATCCTTCTCCTCCATTAGACACTCAATATTCAATGGGGCCACAGGATTGGCACTCAAAACCTTTTTCAGTTTCTCACAGGCTGCCCTAAGCCTAAGGCAAGCCCTAGCATTTTGATACACATCAATCTTGTACTCATCCTTGAACTTAGCAGCAAAATGCTCAAAAAGTGCCTCATCAAAATCACGGCTACCCAAAGAACGGTCGAATGAATGAGACAAGATCTTGAGTTGGCCTTTCTTGAAAGCAGCAATGCACACTTGCAAACTCGAGTGTCCAACATCTACAAATGCTACATTTATAGGGTCATTATCAGGCAAGTCAGTCTTGTATATACCATAGGCCAATGCTGTAGCTGTAGTTTCATGTATCAAACAGAGAGGACGTAGCCCGGCAATTGTAGCTGCATCTAGAACAGCTCTTCTCTGAAGATCAGTAAAGTAAACTGGGATTCCAATGCAGCAATCAACAACAGCAGTGTTCAAATTCTTTTCGGCAATGCCCTTCAAATTTGAGAGCAGCATACCCAGGACTTGCGTTGGTGTAAATGTCCTGGTCTCCCCAAGGTACCTTGCATGGATCAAGGGAAACCCATCAGGTCCCCCAGTCACAGTGAATGGCACCGACTTGATATCTTTTTGCAGCTCGGGATCCGAAAACTCTCGACCTATGAGTCTTTTTATCTGAGATATAGTATTTTTTGGGTTCATCAATGCAGATGCAGCTCCGGCCGTTCCAACAAAACGTTGCTTCTCACCAAAGGAAACAATTGAAGGAGTCTCACGGTTGGACTCATCGTTGAGGACAACATCAATGCCTCGTTGCCTTGCAACGGCAACCACACAACTCTCATTACCAAAATCAAATCCGACTACACTCATTGTTTAAGTACAGAGCTGAATATCTGAAATAGACTACTATAACATCCAGTTAGATAACTAATCGAATAGGGCACACTCAGAATGTAGCATATAATCCACAAATAGACAACATATGAAATTGAACATCCCATTCTAAAACCTAAGCGGATTCATTTGCCTTCAAATCATGGAGAACAAGATACAAACAGGAATTTATTTTACCACACAAACACACAACCAATGCCTTATATAAAGATGACTTAAAGCTTTCGAAAACGTATATCATACTCCAAACTAGTACTATTTAACACGAACTGTTTAACTCCCTCCCATCCCAATGAATCCTTCAACCTCTACTTTTAGGTCAAACTTGGAAACTTCAAACAATTACATCAGAGAGTCTCATAACATGAAACTAACATATTTAGATATATTAAGAGAAATCTTTCATAAAGTTATATCTTACGCAGAAAAAGTTAAATATAAATGGAGAAATTGACAGACAAAATGGCATCTCAAAAACCACCTAAAAGCAAGTGCTAGAATCGTTTAGATGTGAAGGAATACGTTTCAAGAATTCTAGTACCCTGTGTGACCAACATAAATCGACCTCATCACAAGCCAACCTGGCACAATCCCTACTCAATGCCGATAAGATTCAGATCATAGTGAGAAACGGAAGTACACAACTACAGTTTACTCCGATAACAGAAAAAACAATTTCTGAACAACCCTAAGAGTTTCACGATAACTAGAGAAAAGCTGAAATTATTATGAAAGCATCACCAAAGCCATAAGTGGAGCCAGGATTTGAAGTGAGGGCTAACATATATAAAAAACTCTAGGTTGAGTTAATTAGTGATGCAATTAGAGTACCTAGGGGAAAGACAATGATTAACTTAACTAGGAAAAATCTAAATTCTCATCAATCGAGCTAAATCCCTGTCCTTACAGGACCAATGAGCAAAGCTGGAATCAAGGTTTCCAAATCAATATGTAACTACGACTCTTAATCCACTTAAGCCTTGCAAGATTTGGGCGTAAATAAACAACCAACAAATTTCAAGCTACTTACTGCATAATGAGGTATTAACAAGCAATGTCGAATAAAATTGAATTAATCTGTATAGCTACAAAGGCCAACTGGAACACGTATAAAACAACTCATATAACAAACAAGTATCCATAAACTGCGTTAGTAACAATTCAGCAAACAAGTATGCCATACACTTTCTCCACATTGTTGGGAACATATCAAATTTTGCTGCTCTAAGAAAGTAGGAATACACAAAATTTGCAAAACAAAAGTATTACCTCCGATCCAATCCAACAATACAATTCACTTTTTAAAGACTCTGCTGACCTAATTTTTTTTCAATTCTTTTCCATTCATAATAAGAAATCTAGATGCATTAGTGTTATATTATAATAACAATTTGATTGTGTATAATCGATATCAATAAAGTTGAATTAATAGCAAATGTAACTACTGTGCAACGATACAAAGGTTAAAACTCGAAACTGTCGAAATCAAACGAGAAGAACCTAAAATAAATACGGAGGAGTTTTCGATTGAGTTGAAGTCTACACAGATCAACTGTAACTCAACGACTCATCGAACATACCAATCAAATTAAACTGCAGTTCAACGAACAAACCAAAAAAAATGCACTATTTCAATTAAATTCAATGAAACCCTAATTCACCGATTGTCGCCATCAAACACTGTTCAATCGATACGAAATCATGATTACCGTGATCTAAACACAATGCAAAGCGTAACTGAAAATCAAATTCAATGAAAACCTAAATCACTGATTATCTCATCAAACGCTGTTCAATCGATCCGAAATCAAGATTGACATGATATAATCAATCAACTAATCACAATGTAAAGTGTAATTGAACATCAAATAATAAGACGATTCAGAACTTAGGTTTAGGTGGAAGAGAAGGAAGAGAAACGCACCTGTTACGGCGGAAATCGGTGGCGCGTGCGGCGGATCGGGCGGCGGCGGAGTAGTGGAGAAAAGTGAAGGGGGTTTTGAATGGAAGGGTGACTTGATGAGGGGTTTATGTTGGGGAAGGGAGGCGGTATTGGGGATTTAGGGGGAATGGTAGAGAGATGTCTAGAATCTCTACACTGGTGATGTGGTCTTCTTCGTTCTAGAATGTTCGCTTCCACATCCCTTGGGAGTTGGACTTACTACTTGCCCACTTCCGTGTTGGACCACCAGCCACGACTCATACCGCTCAACTTATTAGTCTACTCGGACTCTGGAGTATTAAAACTCGTAACAACCGATACTATTTTTTTGATTCAACGAAGAACGCATTTAGTCGCATTATAATATAGGGGAGGGGAATCCTTAACCACTGAGCCAAGACATTTTCGGTTAACAACCGATACTATTTTGATAAAAATACATCTTAGTTAATGCCAAAAAAAATACAAGTACAAAATAACAAAATAATTGCACTTCTGCAGATTACTTGATACTCTCCGAAATGTGTTGTCCGGGGATGTATTTTTGAAAAGTTATTTTGATAAAACAAGTTTTATGATAAAAGGAGCCAAAGAATTATTACCTGGAGCAGCATATCCAACTGTGCCATTGATTCCGATTGTGCTACTTTGATTTGGATGTCGTGGTTGAGCAAGAATTCTTACTAATCCAAAATCACCAACGTGAGCGACCATGTCATCATCCAGCAATATGTTGCTCGGTTTCAGGTCACAGTGAACAATAGGAGTTTCACCTTCATGGTGGAGATAATTGAGTGCATGAGCCACATCAATTGCTACATCCATCCTTTGAGAAAGACTCATGTTCTCATGAACCCCATGCAGCCATTTATCAATGCTTCCATTGGGCATGAATTCATATACTAATGCTCTGAAATCATTTCTTTGAAAATCGATACTTGAGCAAGCCGTTATGATGCTAACCAAGTTTCGATGACGGACGTTCCTCAATGCCTTGCATTCTGCTATGAAGCTCTTAGAGGCAGCATGATGCTGGAGGTCGTCCAAAAGAACCGGAACCTAGTAAGTTCTTTGAAGAAAAATTACCGGTCGCTTTGAGCAGCATGTCATAAGACACCTTCATGAATGCTTTCGCCAATACTAAATCTGATGATACAGTCGCCAGATGAGTTCATTGTTTGATAACTCCATGTACATCAAACTTCGGCAATTCCTGATGCTTCGAGGTATGTACATTCTGTGTCAAATTGTTGTCATACAAGTATAGCAAACTCAAACGTGAGAGATTTCCCAAAGAATTGGGAATTTTGCCTGTTAGTCTCTATTATAACATATAATTCAAGGTGTTCTAATTTTTGTAGTTTCCCTAGATCATCAGGAATAGATGCTGTTAATTCGGTGTAATATATGGCTAAGAACCGAAGGTTAATGAGATTGCTAATACCGGAGGGAAAAACTCCACTTATCAGACTACCTCCGAATGCGAGAGATGTTAAACTGATGGAGAGATTGGCGATAGATTGCTGTAAAATTCCCGAAAACTTATTACGCATCAGTCGTAGATTAGTTAAGTGGGTGCAGTTAACTAGTGTACTTGTAAAGTTAATGTCACCCTCAAGATAATTTTCATTCAAAGACAAATAAGATAGATTTTGAAATTGCTGATAATCTTGAGGAACCCTCCCGGTAAAGCTATTACTTTCAAAATTGACAAATCGTAGACTTGTGATGTCAACAGAAAAATTAGTTTCAAATGAATATCAAATTAATAAATACTTTATTAAAAAGTTATTAAAACGATAAAAAAATGGAATAGTATATTATCCAACTCTCGAGAAATACGACTAATACAATATACATTAACGAAATACAACTTGAAAAATAAGCTAATACTGCTATAACATAAATCGACTGATCTAAATAGTACTCAATATACATACATTTAAGAAATGGTGATGTGCATTGGTTTTTTTTTTTTTTTTTTTTTTTTTTTTTTTTTTTTGTGCATTCTTGAGTGTTAAAGAAACAGTGGACTGCCTCAATGCTACGATACTATATTTTCTTCCCAATTTTCATTTCGAGAAATAATAATTCAATAGTGTCAGACATGGATTTGGGTCGAATCAATTCAAACTCACTTCATTTTGGTAAAATACTGTAGTTATTTTGTCCCACATTTATACAATTATACTACTCCATTATTTAGTCAATTTTATAACCCGATTTGTTAATATAACCAAGAACAACTTTCGATCAAATTCTTTATTTGTCTAACCTAAGTCTGTCATTTCTAGTTCATCCTGAATATTGGATGATGAACCCCATGCCGATATAAATAGACGACAAATGCCTAAACCTACGAGAATGAAGAAAATGATTATGTAAGCCAGGTTCTTCAGGCGCTCCATTAGATGCTTGAATTCTTGTCTTTTAATCTTCTCCTCTGCAAATTGCTCCAAAGTTAGTTTTATTTATTGAGAATACATTTAGAATTGTAAGAATAAAAATCCTAATTAATTACCTGAAAAATCGAATAACTGCAACGAATAGGGGGAAAGCGAAACGTTGAATGCTTTCCCCCGTCCATTAAACGGACCGCTGACGGGATATACCTGCATTGCAACAAAGTTAGTTCTTTAGAAATTGATGGGTGAGTCTTCGAGTTTCTGAATTCTGATAGATGAGGAATATATATATAAACCATTCATTCCTAGTTGTTTATTTTCCTTAAGATTTTAGTGTAATTATTGGCATCCATAATTTGCAGGAATTTCCATCTAATCTATTGAGTACAAGCCCAGCTAGAAGGTGAAGGAGAAAAATCTTAGGCATTTACTGCTTTCAAGGATTTCAAAGCATTATTTGAGAAACAGACAGGATAACATATTCGTGTGCTCCGGACCGATCGAGGAGCTAGGTGAGTATAATTTACATGAATTTAACAATTTCTGTGAGAAGCAAGGGATCAAGCGTCAACTGATAGCAGCCTAGTTAGGGAGTGTCTTACTTAGAAGATAAAAGTGGCATATTGGCATTGTCAAAAGTTACGCAAACTCGTGCATTCTCTCGTTTATATAATACGGTAGATAAGATATGAAACATTACGAAACTTGTTTACCTTCTTAGGATCTTGAAACGAGTTTTCATCGCTCTTATTTGATGATCCAAGAACTGTCTTGGATAAGCCGACCATTTCCCTTGTCTGGTGAACTTCGAAAGAGATTGTTAATTCTACCGTAGTATTGCCAAAGTTCACTACCTGTATCGTTATAGAAAACATTTGTTAACACAATAGCTAGTTAAGAACCACGTAAAAAAAATGGACTTTATCAAATATTCTTAAAGACACTAGTAAACAAACCTTGATTCTTGTGTACTTCTTTCCGTCAACTCCTCGCCAACTAATGGCAGACGCAACAAGCAGATCATTCTCACTCTCAAGTACGGAAGAAGTATAGTATGCATCATTTGGATAACTGAAGTAAACCCTTTGCATCCAGTACTTCGGCGTCCCATATAAAGCATAAGAATTAAGCACAATCGTTCCCGAATTCCAACTGTAAATTATGGAGAAATTTGACGTTTTACAAGAGGAAACAATTGTAAACATAAATAACAAATGAAATTTTTTAGCTAGAGAGACAAAGTTGTAGATATTTTCTTCTTTAATTTGTCTTGCAATGGCTAAGCAGAAGACGAATTCATCTAGATCTAGTAATGATATGATTTTGGTAGATGACTATAACATTGTGCTGCAATATGGTGAGAGGATTGGAAGTATAGTTTCTGATTTTCAGAGTTGTACTGATGACTGTGGATTCGGTGAACTGTCGGCTATAAGAGCCTTCTTCACGTGGAACAATAAACACGAGGAAGGGATTAGGAGATTCAGTAGAATTATAGACAGAGCAATGACAAATGATGAATGAATAAGAAGCATGCCTCAATGCAATATTCATGATCCGTTTCTTCCTGAAGGGCTCTATGACCACTGTCCCTTCTCGATCAAGATATTACATACTGATAGTCTCACAAAGTTGAAATCAACTCATTCAAGACTAAAAAATGTACTGTATTGTTTAGTCGGAAAACTTAAGGTTTAAAATAGCCACTCAGGATGCTTAACAAAAATGGGTTTGATAACATTGAAGCAAGTGCCCACATTGCTCTATTGGCGCTTATGGAGGCTCAAGAAAAACTACACGGAAACCCCCGTGATATTCAGGTGCAATTGAGATTGCAATGAGTTACAAGGAATTATAACACAAAATATTTCCACATTTGTATCAAAGCCAGAAGGAGTAGGAATATGGTAATACTCCATTGAAGATAGGAATGCCATGGTATGTAATACACCTGACAGTGCGGAGGGTGCATTTCTGGACTATTATAATGAGCCGCTTGGGTCTTCTCGATCGCTCCACTGAACTTGTTAATGTACATGTAGTCCAGAGAGGGGGTGTTTTTTAGGAGGAGCGCTAGCTTGTGAATGCTATGCTAAGACCAGACCAGTTTCAGATAGTGAAATTAAGGAGGTACTATACTGTGGGATGACCTCATGTTATTTTGATATACTAATTAAGCTTCTGGGGGCATCAGCAAATCTGATACACAGGATGCGAATGCTGATGCTACTAACTTTACAATCACTACTAATGCTACTGCAACTGTCAGGAGAGCAGAATCTGTGCAGGAAATTCATTGCATTCCTGCTGCAGTCACACAAGGACAGTTTCTCAAGCAAAGATGTCTTATATATAGGTGTCTTTATGTAATTGAGGATCAATCAATGAATGAAAATTACAATAACTTTCCTTTGAAATTCCAATCATTCTGTCATAACCTTTTAGCATTGAAACCAAGTAGTCCTTTCTCAACTTTTGGACTGCTGCATTTCATGCTGTAAACGATCGAGGCCTATCAGTCTGACCGAACAGCCTTTAATTCCCTAAGAATTTAGCTCCTTATCAAAATCATTTGAGTGGTTCTCTAAGGAGTCTGGCCTTGAAGTCAATAAGCATAAATCCGAAATTGTTATTAATAATGGAGTGTCTAGGCAGGAGAAGCAATGACTGCTGGACCTATCTAGATTCAGTCTAGGGAACCTTCCCTTTCGGGATTCTAGGAGTTCCGATCCCATATCCCACAAAATATTAGAAAACAGTCATCAGCAAGATCAGAGGCTAGCTAGCTAGGGGACTAGATAGAAAGCTCAGTTATGCTGGTAGACGACGGACGTTAATAAAAATTGTACTCACTCATCTACATACCTATTGATGTCGCATATATATTGATGACGCTTTTCTCATCTACTCACACAGTAAAGAAAGGTTACGTACAATTTGCTTCAAGGTCAGTGTGACAAAGTTCCCTACCTGACAACATGTTATTTGGTGTAGGATGGCCATTCCTAATCACTCTTTTATAGGGTGGATCTATGCTAACAACATGTTGTTGACTAGGGAACGCTTGAAGCTGAGACTTATTGTCCCAGAACACCTTCGGTAGTTGGATCAAGCAATTAGGAGTACATTGCAGTTGAGATATGTAAGGAGTGTAGTCCGATGACTTACTTAGTCTTGGTTGTATTAAAAGAGAATTATAGATAATCAATATAATTACATTTTACAAATTACTGTATAAACATCAAACATGGTTTTTATTTTATTTTATTGGTAAATAGAAGCGACAAAACTGTCCATCAAACATGGTTTATGCAACAACTTGTAAGTGTTATATCTGCAGTGGTAATAGGCTGATAGCTGCACTTCTTTCATAGAAAGCAAGGAAGTACAAACCAGAATTTTACTACTACAAAGACATGGAGAGAGAAAGGGAAGGAAGAAGAAGATACATACTTTCTATCATTGTCGTTAACGAGGATGAAAGGGGAGCAGGCCATTGCCACGATATCACTGCAGCAGCAGACAGATGGAAAACGTAATTCGCAGAAATACGGAATAACATTCTCTTCGAAACTTTACGAGGAAAGAAAAAAAACCCAAAGAATTAAATTTGCAAAAATTCTTGTTTATGACGGGCCAAGTAGTATAGAAAAGACAAAAAAATAGTGTCAGGTGGATAGCAAATGGCTTGTCATTATCCATTCAAGTGGATGATATTTGACCCGTTTTAACCTTGTAACGGATATAACCTCACAAGGGAGACTTACTCTTAAATTTGAAAGCACTTGGAGGAAAATGTTTTCAATCAATTGACCTACAACCTCTTGCTAAGTCCTATAACAAAAAAACTACTACATTCACGTTACTACTCATCATATACAGTCAATTGCACATTCAAGTATACAAGTCTTCTTCATTCGAGTATCAATATATATATAGTGTCTAGATGGTTTTTTTATAGCCAATCTAACTCACTTTGGAACCCGGGAATGCCACTAAAAAATGATAGTCCCTCTGATTATTTGTAATTGCTATATTTGATTATAAGGAAAGACTTTGAGATTAAATACGCACGCATACCTGTTTTTCTCCACCCCCATGAGAAAAGCGGCTTCTGCCAACGCGATCAATAAGTTTCCACGCCCAGCATCCCAATCCAATCCACCATACTCAGAAACAAACACCTGCCAGGTAGTAAAAATAGTGACTTAACATATAAAATTTGAAAGTTTTGAAGCAAGAATGGAAATAGATCGATAGGGATGAACTAACTACGCGTTGTACCTTAGCCTCGTTACGTGGTATTCTGTCGAATGTATCACTTAAAGTGAACATTGTAGCTGCTGAAGAGTATCTCTAATAGACACAAGACACAGATTAGTGTATATGCATACATGTTATTACATACGTTTCTATTTGACTAAGAGAAGATAAATAGGGATGGGAGAAGTTTACATTATACTCCATTAGGTCTGCCGGAAGATACAATGTTTCGTTATTGCAGTTTGATATCACTTGGATATCCTGATGTGCTTGTTTTAGGGCTTTGTAAAGCTCCATGTAATTTCCTGCTTGCCAAAACATACGTAAGTGAAACAAGTATGTACTAGTATCCGGTATCTTAAACTGAGTATTATCTAGGGAGGAAGGTAATAATGAGGTTTTTTATGAGTTAAAATCAAGTTTGGAATATCAGGGCGGTTTCTTACTTTAGAAATCGATTTCATATAAGAAACTACTCCTTACTCATTATAAAACTCCTTATTTGACACCATTGCTATTGTCCTCATGTAAAGAGCTCAAATAATTTAGATTACTTTAGTTAAATATTCCTAGTTTATAAATGCAATTCATTTTAAATACTTATCTCTATCTACCCTTCATCCCCTTCATCCTATAGACAATAGACATCTCCTCTCTTTACTTTTTCTCATACATGTCATCAGGACTAATAATTTTGTGGATTATTTAGCATGATCAATTGAATTTAGCCACCGTTTTGGCTTCAATAATCTTTTTAGTTGGTTTTAGTGGCCACCCGAAGTTTCTTCGAAACATACCGGTGTAAAAAAATAAGGAGAGTCAGAGTTGGGCGTCGACCTTGTGAAGCGGGGTAGTGGTTGATCGGGTGGTCTAGGGTTGCAGTTTAGATTGACGTGGTGGTGAAGATGGGGTGCCTAATAAGATTTATTCTCCAATACGACTTATATTGTATTATTCTTGTTAAATAATCTTAATTTTTAACCGTGATTCTTTTATGCGTGATTTACATGAACCTTAAAATTCATTCCTTCAAGTTGAGTATATATAAGAAAATTCCGACCTATTTTCTACCAACTCTGTAGCTGAGTTGAATGCCTACATTTAGGACTGTACAAAAACCAGGTCGGACCGAAAAAATAGACCGGATCGGATCGGAATAGTCAAGATCGAACCCGGAATAATAACAAAAATCATTATCCTCAGCAAACCCTAAATCCCCCATCCTCTTTCAGTTTCACAAAACCAACAAACCTAAATCCCTTTTGTTTTCGCACTTCACACCCAAACCCTAAATCCCCCATCCTCCCCGCGTCGTTCACCTTCCTCTATGCCGTTCACCTCTGCGCCATTGACGTTCCTCCCTGGTTGCACTCCGACGCACCTCCACCGATTCCTTTCACTATTTTGACGAGTAAGATTTGTTCTTCCCTTTATGTATGCAAAGTACAAGCACAAACTTAATCCTTCATTTACAGTTACATAATCAAAACTCCCACCCGGTTTCAACAGGTCTGGGCCAGGACCTGATTTTTTAAGGTCGGTCTAGGTCCAATATTTTATGATATAGGTCCGGGTCAAGGGTCAACTAATTTTGCAATTCCGATGCACGACCCTACCTACATTACTGCATTAGTGACTTAGGCCTCGTTTGGTTATCTTTCTACTTCCCGGGAAGTGCAAGATTTCATGAATTGCATTTTTGGGAGTTATTTGGTTACCCAAAAGTGAAAAAAAATGGGGAACTCAAACTTACCCTATGAGTTGCAATTCCTGAATGATGTGGGAACTTGCTCACCAACCCCCCGTGAGTTGCACTTCTCACATCCCGACTTCCTTCAAATGACTTTTTTATCCTTATATACTCATATATTTCTCACTTTATAACCCTAATTTTTCATTCAACTCTCCATTTACTAATTTCAATCAGCCGAACTACTGTGTTGCTTTATTAGAGTTTATTCAAACTTTCACTAGTAAGCGTTTTATTTTCATGAACGATGATTTTTCCGGGACAACGATGGTAATGTAACTTAGAAAGTTTTTTTTTAAAATAATGTTCGTTCTTTTTTATGCTGATGATGTAATTTGTTACGACTACATATCATGGAGAAGATAATTTCAACTATTTCATAAGTTGATGTAAAAAAAAATTATTTCATAAAGTTTTATACCCTTGATTAATAAAGGGTATAATACTCATTATAAACAATCATGAGAATTAGGTCGAGACAACCAAACAAAATGCATGAATTCAATTTATGAGAAGTATGAATTCCAGGATATCAACCAAACAAATATTGCAAATTTTCGGGAAATTGATGTTGGAAGTAACTTCCTGGGAAATGCAATTTTCTCCAGGAAATAAGTTTCCAGATAAACCAAATGAGGCCTTAGTGTTATTATGTCAGCGTAGTATAGTATATTTGTCTGACATTCATGAGATCAAACTTGATCTCTTAGTGTAACATAGTTTATTTGTCTCTCATAAACACTATTTTGTCAAATTCGGTCTACTTTGAGCACCAGCCTCCACTTTGACTGTGGAGCGTACCAGATTATACTAGTTATGCACCTATGTGTAGTTACATGCAAATACCTTCGTAAAATGGAGACTCGCAGTTCTCATTTCCAATTGTTACGTATTTCAATTGGAAAGGCTTCGGGCGACCAATTCCATCTCGAACGGAACCCCAAGTCGACGTAGTTTCACCCCTTGCAAACTCAACAGCATTAAGCATGTCCTGAAACCAATGATTAGTTCTAGAAGATGAACAAGAATTTTAAAAAGACTTACAATGAAACTTTCAAAAATCAAATGTTCAACATTAATGGACCTGTACATATGGATGTAGATCTGAAGTGTTAACATGCTCTTTATCACTGATGCCTGTATATGAGAAAAACTAGATAAATTGCTTTGAACATAAAAGTTCTTTAATTTGAAAATTTATATATAAAAGTATTTGAAAAAAAGGCAAATATAATCAACCTACCACAATTTACGACCAAAATTGGTTCCGCATTAAGGTCCTCAGCAAGCTTCAAGGTAATTACATAATCGAAACATTAATTAGTTGTTGAAGATACGGAAAAAAAAAAAGGCAAACCGTACCAGAAGAAGCTCAAAGAAGCCCAGCCCATCATCTGTCCAATAACTCCAAGAATCTCCATAGTGGCCAGGCCTTTCCTCCCAAGGTCCTATTGTTTTCTTCCATTGAAAAGCATTGCGTAGATTAATTCCCGTGACAGAAGTGCCACCTGAGACGAAATCGGTTTTTTGAAATAAGTAGATAGTATGGTAGAGGTTTGACATTTTTTTAAGGAGGAACATGGATTCAAGGTAAAAAAGACAAGAATATTGGAAGACCATAGGTCCATATTATTCATTATTGAATTGTTATAGTAGCCGAAGAAAATTGTTAAGAAGTTATTGGGTCGACTCTCTCGACCGAGACGACCTTTCACTTCTTGGGAATGTAGATCCCGACGTCTTTGTGTCATTTCCGCGGACGTAGTGGACTCATTGGTATGAACCAACACCATCTGATTCTGAGGGTCTTCTCTTGGAGTCTGCTGGCCCTGGATGGTCAGTGGCTCTAAAGCCTCTGTCGTCCGTTCATGAACGATGTGGTCGAGATGAGCGTTTTCCTTTGTTTTCTCCTTATGGTCGCACATCTCGATCCTTCTCTAGTGGAGGTTTCAGGGTATGCCAGCCGGTAAGGTGTAAGGGTGATATGCTCGTGCCCAAATCTTTGGCAACAGAGATGGGCTTCTGTAGGAGGTTTAATAGGAAACTGGGCGTGACAGCCAATTGCTCCGGTGGGAACACAAATTCCTTCCCATTATGAGGTCCTCCTTCCGCGGTGTTACTTGAGGGCTGAGAGGCCCGCCGCTCCGATGGGCAGCGGCCAAGCCGGCTTGTTGCTTGTTGCTTTTCGCTTGTGCCTATCTCTTTGAGGATGACATAGCTGTGACCTTTGTTCTTTTTTAGGATTCGTTAGTTTAATCCCCACTAACAACACCGTACCCAACAATTTAATGTAAACTTGTATTTGATCTAATAAAATGATTGTTTCTACTGAAGATAAGACTTAAGCTTGTATATTATAAATAGACTTTTGTCTAGATAGAACTTGATCGTGTGCTATGCTGAAGATAATTTTTTAGCTAGTTTAGTCTTGTTGTTATTGTAGACTTGTAGTCTTCCTAGCTGTTATAGTTCTATTTGTATCGTAGTTCTAGTGTGTGTAAATATGACTATTCACATTAATGAGAATTCACAATTCCTCCCATATACTTTTTTTACAAGATATCAGAGCATACCGATCACATACAAAACTAGCTTACACGCTTTTCCCGCCCTTCCACCCGACGGACCATCACCACGTTGCCCCCTTCCCAATTTCTCACCGTGACCGGAACAACAACCATCTTCACGAATCCCAATGATTCCGCCACCCCCTTCATTGCCGTTAACTTATCCAATGTCATTGAACTCACACCCTCTACATATCGTAGTTGAGCTCGTATCTTCTATTTGGCTTTGACCTCTTTAACTATTTGGATGGAACCTATCCTTGTCTCTCCAAAACTATTGAAAATGACACCAAGAAGGTGATTCCAAACCCTGCATATGCCACATGGCAACGTCAAGATAGGCTACTCAGTGCCGCCCTTCGAGGATCTATCTCCTCCAACATCACACCCTCCCTGAATTCATACAAGACATGTGCTGAAATTTGGACACATCTCCAGTCCACCTATGCCAATCCTTCTCGAGGATATATCCTCCAGATTAAGGATCGTCTTAATAATATTTCGAAAAATAACCTATCTGCTACTGATTATATGCAGGTTGTGCGCTCGTGTGTTGATGAACTTGCCAATTTAGGCAAACCAATGGATGATGAAGATATCGTTGCAAGGGTGCTCAATGGGCTTGATTATGAGGTTTATCACACATTAATTGAGGTGGTCAAACACCGTGATACTACCATATCCTTTGATGCCTTCCATGAAAGACTAATCCAATTTGACCTTTCTCGTCAACGTAACCCCTCATCCCTTACCACTCATGGACCGGCCTCCGCCCACATCACCTATCACCGCCCCTCATCCTCGCGTCAATCCACCCGCACGTCCAACCCCTCATCCGACATCCTACTTACACCCATCAACCCTTCACCCGACTACACTGCTTCTCCCTTTAAAGTGAAGTGTCAGTGGTGTCACGTCCCTGCTCACTATCTAAGAACTTGCACTATCTTCAAGTCCCTTTACCCCACATCATTGTACCCACCCGACCTCCCCCACCAACAAATCAAACTTGTTGTCCCAATCCTCGTGTCAACACCATCCCCATCACAAATCAACCCGATCCAAATTGGGTCCTAGATAGTGGCGCATCTCACCATATCACCCATGACTTTGCCAATCTTGCACTTCATGTCCCCTATGACGGGAACGACGATCTCCTTCTCGACGATAATAATATTGGTTCTTTCACAATCTCTACACCTTCAATTATTAAATTTTCTCGTGTCTTACATGATCCTTTTATATCTCGCAATATAATATCTATCTCACAATTTTGTCTCAAAAATAATGCTATTGCAAATTTTTCCGCCATATCTTATTGTTTACAGGACCAGTCGACGGGATGAGTGCTTCTTCGATCAAGGCCAACTTAAACACGGTCTCTATGAATGGTTACCATCGGGGCGCCCTCATCTCTATCTCACACACTCACCTACCTTCTCACATGAGTGGCATCACCGTCTTAGTCACCCATCCTCCTATACTATTATTACTATTAGTCGCTTAGTTAATGTATCTATTTCCCAGTCTTTTACGCATTGCAATGCTTGTTCTACGAATAAAAGTCATAAACTACCTTATTCTGTTTCCATTCTTCACTCCGCCGCTCCACTTGAATTATTATTTTCCGATGTATGAACTTCCCCCGTCCTATCACTTGATGGTAGGGGTATGCAAAATCCGGGTCGGACCCGGAAAATGGACCGGACCGGACCGGAATCTACCGGACCGGATCCGGAATAAAAAATTCCGGTCCGGTCTCCGGGCCATCATTTTGGGCAATTCCGGGTTCCGGTCCGGTCCGGTCCTGACCCGGTTTTTTCCGGTCCGGACCGGTTTGGACCGGAAAACCCGGAATTATGCTTATTTCTTAAAAATTCTGGGTTTTCCGGTTCAAACCGGGCCGGAATTTTGGACCGGAATTCCAAAAAAAATTGAAAATTCCGGGCCAATCGGGCCATCCGGTCCGGTCCGGGTCGGACCCGGTATTTTTCTGGACCGGACCAGGGTCAATATTTTGGTTTCCGGTCCGGGTCCAGGGTCGTGAAATTTGACGATTCCGGATCCGGGTCTAACCGGGTCCGGTCCGGGTCGGCCCGGTTGCACAGCCCTACTTGATGGTTCGTTTTAAATATTATGTTATTTTTGTCAATCACTTCACTCGTTATATTTGGTTATTTCCACTAAAGAAAAAGTCAGACACCTTCTCGGATTTTAATCGATTTTGTGCCCTTGTTGAAAAATATTTTAATCGTCAAATTATTCAAATTTATTCCGATAACGGGGGTGAATATTTTAAACTCACCCATATTAATTCCGATGGTATAACCCATCTTACTTCCCCTCCTTACACTCCTGAACATAACAGTTTTGCAGAACGTCGTCATCGACACATAATTGAAACTGGTCTATATGATCTCTTCTCTCTAACGCTTCTCTTCCCAACATTTTTTTATCCTTTGCCTTCGTCACTGTGGGTTACCTCATCAACTGCATGCTCACCCCTACCCTTGAAAATAACTCTCATTTTTCTCATTTTTAAGAAAACTCTTAATTACCTTAAACTCCATAGCTTTGGTTGTTTATGTTTTCCTTGGTTACGTCTCTACACTCGTCACAAACTCGAACCTAGATCTACTCCGTGTATATTTATTGGATATTCCTCCACTTAAAGTGCTGTTTATTGTCTTAATCCCGTCACGGGAAAATATTCACTTCCCAACACGTTAAATTTGTTAAGTCTGTTTTTCCGTATTCCATTCTCACAAAACCTATCACATCTACCCAGCCCCTTCCTATCACATCCTGGTGCAACTTTCCCGTCACCATCCTCTCCCCACCAAGTCAGGTCACCATCGACCCACCTCAGACCAATCCCACTACCACTCCGCTCCGGGTCTATTCCAGGCGCCCCCGGCCCGCATCCCCATCTCCCATGATCTTTCGTCTCCCTCCTCCCAGGTGTCTTCTCACTCGCCGACATCGTCCAGTCCGGCCTCCGTCAAGCCCTCCTCCGCTGCTGCATCGCCTCTTCTTCCCTCGACCGAGATCCCCTCTTCCTCTTCTCTCTCTGCGTCTCTTGTCTCCTCTTGTAGTCTTCCTAGTTGTTAGAGTTCTATTTGTATTGTAGTTCTAGTGTGTATAAATACGGCTATTCACATTAATGAGAATTCACAATTCATCCCATATACTTTTTTTTTACAATTTCTTGATTAGATTGCACATTCTTCCTTTCTCCTAACTCATTGACGTCCTTGGTCGGCTAAGGCTAATATTTTTTTTCAATTCACATGAAAACTCAGGAGGACTCGTGTTACTCTAATATTATGAGTCTTTTTCACCTTTTCACTGTTATTGAAGTTTCACAAGTCTACTTAAATAATGTATTCAAGCACATCCATGTTTCTACTAAAAGAACACCTTAATCCCTTATGAGTTTGTCTATAAACAATCACATCCTCTAAACTTACTCTATGTATCAAGTGACCAGTCTAGTGTGGAAGTTTGTTGATAAATCTACATCATCTTGCCAGAGCTCGAAACAGAGTAAAAGTACAAGCAGATAACATATATACGGTTCATGATATGGTGGAGAAATATTTTATGTATACCTGGTATCCGCAAGAATCCTGGCTTTAACTCTGCTATCATCTCGAACACATCCTTGCGGAATCCATGACCCTACAACAAAATTGGGTGTCGACTGTCAGTATTCAACAAAACATTAAATTCTATTCAGCCTACATATTACAAGTACTATTTTAAATGTACGTTACATACCTTGTAGGTGTCCATTGGCATAGCGGACACTTGGTCGAGCCACATCAACCCTTTCCGGTTGGTGGTGAATTGGAGTCTCGAGTCTTGATTTGATTGGTTGGTTGTCAGCACAACCTCCATCCTTGTCCAGTTCAAAAAACGAGACGGAGAAGACCTACAATATAACAAACACATAATTAGCATTATATTAGTGGTTCATTAATGAAATAGTCAAACATTTTTGAAAAGGAGACCAAACTTACATAGTTTTTGACGCCAGGATTTGGGTACCGTTAAAACCGGTAAATGACACAGATATACTCAATATATCTGAAGATCGGAGGTAAAATGTCACTTTATATTTTCTCTGCTTCTCAATATTCTGCATAATTATGAAGAACAATCAGCCTAAATGCAAGTACTTATTTGTACTTTTTCTTTGGATAGCTAAAACTAACAAAAAAAATAATACCATTTCCCAGAAGCCGGGGTTGTAGACACCAACATCATCTTGGGTGTCTCTCAGAATCTGTATCCTCAATGCTACCTGATTTTGCTTGAAAGGCGACGAAAGGTCAGTGGAAATGAGTATGTCCAACTCATTTCCAATGAACCCCCAAGGAGCAGGGGGAGAGTGTGTCCCGTTGGCCTCGAAACCTGCAAATGAAGCCCATATATAGTTCAGTATTACAATTATTATATATATATATATATATATATATATACACACACACTCCGGATCCCAAATTTCCAATTAATATATATAAACCTGCAAAAATTATCATATATATATATATGTATGTATATGATCAAAAATAATTTTTCGGATCCAATTAACATCCATTATTATCCCTCTAACGTTCTCTGCTCTGACCTTACCAACATCCAAACACACCTCCTACCAAACACCATCAACAAATCAACCACACTTCCCTATTAGCCAAAACAAATAAAATAGCTATTTTTTTCCTATTATACTAGATTTTACGCAGACATATGACTTAAGTATAATGAATACATGGCTTGAGAAGAGGTAATCTCACTTAGTGACTTATAGAAGTAGAGGTAATATTGTTTTGGTAAAAATATATCGGGTTCACGATTTCGGTTGCGGGTTAAAGTGACCGGCCTATAACTACGAGTTGATGAAATAGTAACGAATCTAATGAACGAAGAACAACGAAAGAAAAAGAACGAGACGCAAAGTTTTGGTGATGCGGAAACCCAATGTGGGAAAAACCGCGGGGGGAGTCGGAGTCCCACCAAGATTCTACTATGGAGGAAAAAGAGCAAGGAAAGGGATACAAGTATGAGTATTTGGACTATAAATGACTATAAGTATTTTGCTATGGTGTTTGCTCGAAGTTTATGTGCGTTGATGATGATTTGAATGTCATTCTTCTGCCTTTCTCCTTGCTTATATGACTGCTGTCTCCTAGGGTCGTTTTCCTTAACCTTCTCCTGATCCTCCTCCTAGTCTGCAGGAGGTTTTCCTCAAGTGTAGGAACAACTCTTTGCCTCCTTCCCTCTAGTGTGTGTGGGTTGGGGTTGCAGAAGCCTTGCTTTACTTACTGGACTCACTTGGTTACTTGACCCATTACTTCACTTATTACGTACTTTGACTGGCCCATCGTCATATATTATCCCGGGTCTTGACCGCTTCCATGTTCTTCGATTCTGCTGACTTTTGATTTTTGACTATCATCTTTTGACCTTCCGACCATTGACCTTTGACCTTTTGACCTTCCACTCATAATATGTCACGTCGTATTTTGTGGATGTGGATTTTATCCCGAACAAATATAATGTAAGTCAAATTAACTTCGTCTTTCTAATGTGAAACATGTAGAGAAAGAGGTATACATATTACTGTTGAAAGTTGGTTATCCAAACTTCAGGAGTCTAGCAGTTTAACTACAAAATAGGATCATGTTTTCCTTTTAGTTAATTTCTTTTCTAATATTGCAGTTATTGTGTTTGAGTCAAGTTCCATCTTGGAACCACTAAGTTAGTGGGAAGAGTGGAGATTAGTTAACGTACTATTTAATTACTGTATTTCCCTTTCAGTATAGTGATGAATGCAAGTACTCTTTCCCTTCTAATTCTACAGTATCAAAATCACAAATATTTACAACATTTGGTATCAGAGCAATCGGGTTCAAGGTCCAAGAACACCGGTAAATATTGTTCACAATGCAGAACAATGGTTCGAACTCTGCCTCACAATTGCCTGTCTTTAATGGTGTGAAGTACCATTTTTGGAGTCTGAAGATGCAGACTTTGTTCAAGTCACAGGAATTGTGGAGTTTTGTAGAAGACGGGTTTGATGATAGCACCACTGCAGAAGCAGATCAGCAGCTAAGGGAGAAGAGAAAGAAGGATTCCAAAGCATTGTTTATGATTCAACAAGCTTTGGACGATGAGGTGTTTCCCCGAATTGCTTCTGCTACTACATCGAAACAGGCTTGGGATACTCTAAAGCAAGAGTTTCTTGGAGATAAGAAGGTGGTTACAAATCGTCTGCAATCACTAAGGAGAGAGTTTGAAACTACTCTCATGAATGATAAGGAGTCGGTTCAAGACTACTTATCTAAAGTCTCAAGTTTGGTTCAGCAAATGAGGTCCTACGGGGAGAAGTTGAGCAATGAGCAAGTAGTAGGAAAGGTGCTAAGAAGCCTGACACCCAAATATGACCACGTTGTTGCAGCAATAGAAGAATCAAAGGATATGGCCTCATACACCTTTGATGAGTTAATGGGTTCTCTTCAGGCTCATGAAGAGAGACTCAACAGATCCTCTGAAAAGAAACAGGAGAAAGCATTTCAAGTTAAGACTGACTCAGCACAAGAGAGGTCTGGGCAGTATCAAGGCAGAGGACGAGGCAGAGGTGGTCATAGAGGAAGAGGTGGTCAAGGTAGACAGCAGTAGAATGGAGGGAGAGGCGGAAGAAGTGAAAAGAATCAGTGGAGTGATGACCAGAATCAAGCACAAAGAAGTAGTAGCAGTACAGTAAAATGCTATTACTGCACAAAACCTGGTCACAAAATAGCACAATGTTGGAAGAAAGAAAGAGATCAGGCTGAGCAAGGTCAGGATCAAAAGGCCAACATGGCAGAGCAGGAAGAAAAGCTGTTTTTGACTAGAGAAGGGTCTCAAACAGTAGAAGATGGGGTCTGGTATATTGACAGTGGTTGCTCTAACCACATGTCAAGCACCAAATCCATGTTTAAGGAGTTGGATGAGACAAAGAAAAGCAAAGTAAGGCTTGGCAACGATAAGCAATTGGTGGTCGAAGGAACTGGTACAGTAGCTGTCAAGACACAACAAGGCAACAGTAAGCTGTTATACAATGTTCAGTATGTACCATTTCTTGCATACAATTTGCTTAGTGTTGGTCAGTTATTGAGTTCTTGTTTTTCGGTGATGTTTGATGATGACTCATGCATGATAAAAGATAAAAAATCAAATGAATTGGTAGCAAAGTCTGTCATGAGTAAGAACAGGATGTTCTCTCTAGATTTGGTCAAAAATACCAACAAAGCTCTAGTAGTAAAAGAAGATGATAAGGCTAGATTATGACATCTAAGATACGGTCACTTGAATGTTCAAGGTCTTAGATTACTAAATGCTAAGAAAATGGTAGATGGTCTACCGAAAATTGGGGAACTTGGGGTTTGTGAGGGTTGCATCTATGGGAAACACACAAGGGCATCCTTTCCAATTGGGAAAGCTTGGAGAGCAGGAGAGTGTTTGCAATTATTACACGCAGACTTGTGTGGTCCTATGAAGGTTGAGTCTCTAGGGGATAGCAGATATTTTCTTCTTATCACTGATGATTATAGTAGGATGAGTTGGGTGTTTTTCCAACAAGAAAAGTCTGAAGCGTTTGAGAACTTCAGGAAGTTCAAATTCTTGGTCGAGAATCAAAGTGGGAAGAAAATTAAGGCACTAAGAACTGACAGGGGAGGTGAATTCATGTCACAAGAGTTTAACAATTTTTGTGAGTTTCAGGGGATCAAAAGGGAGCTTACAGCTCCATTCACTCCAGAACAGAACGGAGTAGCGGAAAGGAAGAACAGAACCGTCGTTGAAATGGCGAGAAGTATGATCAAAGGAAAAGGACTCCCGAATGAACTTTGGGGAGAAGCTGTTGCAACGGCTGTGTATCTGTTAAACATCTCACCAACTAGATCAGTTCAGAATCAAACTCCCTATGAAGCATGGAGAGGAAATAGACCCCAAGTTAATCATCTCAGAAGGTTCGGTTGTATTGCATATGCTCGAGTTAATCAAAGATCAAAGCTTGATGAAAAGTCGGTGAAGTGTATATTCATTGGTGTAGACACCCGCATTTTGACTGCCACGTGTCTATGGTAGTCTCCGAAAAACACCCGATGATGATTGGACGTCAACGTGACTTAGTATACTCGGATTTGGGCTCGGAATTCATAATATCCGACATGGACTTTTTAGCGGAGTAAAATCTCACAAAACAGACCTCAAATTCAGGCCCAGTGGGTCGTTCCGAGTCAAATAAGACTAATTTGGGCCAAAACCGACACCAAAAATAATTCCCGTCTTTTGGCGACCGGGTCAAAACCCGGTCAAAGACGGAACCGTCTCATAAATCAGCTAAGTTGGCGCATAAATTCGAATTCAAAAAAAGCAACCAAAACAAACAAGACCAAGTCTTCCTTATTTTTCTCACCCAACTGATCCACTCGATCGAGTGGATTGACCCACTCGGTCGAGTGGAGCGCCTTGAACTGGACTAGGCCCGTTTTCAAAGGCACTCGATCGAGTGCACTAGGGCCACTCGATCGAGTGCCCCTAGGTCGAGGGGTGAGGCCTATAAATACCGCTTCACCCCCATGCATTTGGAAGACTTGACAACCATCTTTTACCCTACATTTTTCAGCCACATTTTCACCTACATTTCAACCCTAACACATCCTACACTACAAGCCTTAGCAACCCTAAGCAATACACACAAAGACCGAGTCCTTCGTCCCTCGAAAAACCGACGTAATACACATACACATCCATACACACCATAACTCGCATACATCCTCGATACTCCCAAGCCTTGCCGCTATTTTACGAGTCCATTTCCGAGGTCTATACTAGCATGTATGTTGAGGGTGTCCTAAACCCTTTTTCTATCTCTTTTCTATATCGTTCTTATGTACATTTTTGCATTATTGCATCGTAGTAACACCGACACTAACACTAACGTTCCTTATACTTTTTTTGTATCTTTATTTTGCATTGTCATTTTTCTATTACTAACGTCATTAATAATACCGCGTATATATAATACTAATATCAAAAGTCGGTTTTGAAATGTTGAACTACGATAATCACATTCGATCCGTCTAATCCCTTTACGAGCAACGACGGAGGTGGAGCCCTTTCGAGGAGCCCCGCCCCAATGTACTCAAGGGCGTGACGTGATCGTGATTCGTCGTAGTTGAACATATTTAACTCCATTTCCAAAATTGGTTCGAGACCCGTTGACACGAATACCGACATCACGTAACCCGAAAGGGTTAGTTTCGATGTCGTGACGTAGAGGGATGCATCTCGCTACTAATTCAAAGTTTCATAATCTAACACAAGCGTTTTCATAAAAACTCCGGTGACGGCATTATAATCGTTCATACACGATTATAGTGCCGGAGGCCGAGTCGAATACAAATCATGCGATATTTGTATTTGACTCGGCCGACCATCGATTTCAAGTCATAAAATCGAGCAAATCACTACTCGAACAGGGGGCACTCGACCGAGTGCCATAGGCCACTCGATCGAGTTGCACCCCAAAAACTGGGCAGTAGCCCCATTAACGACACACTCGACCGAGTGCCATAAGGCACTCGATCGAGTACCCCCCCAAAAAATGGGCAGTAGCCATGTTAATAGCGCACTCGGTCGAGTCAATCAATGACTCGGTCGAGTGGGTCTGGCAACTCAGAAACCCGAGGGCTTGGACATATATTCCGAGCCCCGTTCTTATCGACTTTAGACCATCATCCGACCATCTTATTTTATACACATCACGACACGTAGAACGACTTTGACCACTTTGACGTGATAAGTCGGGACAAGACTACGGGATGTGAGATTAGGCTAGCAATATGCCGCAGTCTCATATTTCCGTCCTTCGTTTAATATGCGACATAATGCGTATTTAATCGGGGTTAGTCCATCTACACATTTCGCGGTCTAGTTTATATACGGGTCCGTCCCTTTCATTATATCGCGTTATTTTCATTTCGTTTATTATTTACACGCATTGCCGTATTGTGAATTCCGGGTTGTATTTCCGCCCGTGTAACTTGTACGTTATTTATTTATTTTCGAGCTTCGTTTATTTACTTGCTTTTACGCTTTATAAACGAACCTCGCATGCTAAACCACTTCGACAAGTAATAAGATGCATTAAATGACGTAGTTCACAAATTATTCACATGCTTAGCCCGAAAACGCTGTTTGCATATCATTTCATTATTTTACTAGCGCGCGTATCATGAACACGAACGATGTCTTAGTAGAGGCCGCCATGTGCGGGCGGGGTTGGGTGTCCTTAGTGGGCTTCCCAACACGTACCCTCACCTCTTACTCAGAACCTTAGGTTTCCGGATGTCCGAAACCCTTGGCGAACGAGAGTCATTCTTTACACGATTACCGGTATAGATGGTATCGGTATCGCAATGCAAAGGGACGAGCCCCATGAACTCTGAAATCGGAGTGGGCTTACTTTGTGTATAGCCCATGACGACATAGAGTGGGCTCGTATGGTTCCGAATAACCACAAAATTCGGTGGCGACTCCATTTTGACTTAAATTTCGAACCCGAGAACAATCTTACCACGAGATTCATTCGCCTACCCAAACCCGCGCTTCGCCGCGTCGGGGTGGACCTACGTCATGTCCACAATTTGGCGACTCCGCTGGGGATACCTGATGTACCACATGTCATCGGGGTTCCTAGGGTGAGACTCGAAGAGAAATCGTTCGTATATTAATGTGCGCGCATTAGTTTAATGATTCATGCATAACCTAAATTTGCCCGGGCCGGTTACTTGTGACCGACGTCCCACTATACCACGGTGCATTCCAACATGGGTGCGCTAAAGACATCGATGGTGGAACTCGTCTCGGTTTCGCGGCATGTCCTAAGACCAACTCGGCTTAGGGAGTCCGTCCATCACACGAGAAAGCCATCGTTGTTGGTATAGACCCTATTTTGACCGACCGAGACTTAGCGTAATGCATACATAAGCGTCGTTATAATGCTTGTTTGACTACGTGCTACTTGGTTTCCGTGTCATTTTTCAAAAATCGTCATTTTAAAAAATGCATCTTTCCAAAAATACCAAATTTTGAAAAACCCGAAATACTGTCCGTTTCGGGACCCGTCTTTTCAAAATATCCAATATTCAAAAACTCGGAATGCTGCCGAAAATTAGACTTACGATTTGACTCAAAAAAAGCTTTTTTAGCCGGCATGCTATCCATTTCAATTCGAATTTCCGATCCACCATTCGATTTTCGAATTTTCAAAATTCAATTTCAATTTTCAAATCTTCGTGATGCCATTCGCGATTTTCAAATCCTCGAGATTCCATTCTCGATTCTCAAATCTCCGAGATGTCGTTTTCGATTCTCAAATCTTCGGGATCTCATTTTCAATTTTCAAATTTTCGGAAATTTATTTTCGATATTCAAATTTCAAAATTTCAAAAAAGACGGGACCGTCTCCCAATTTTTCAAAACGCGAAATTACTCGCAACCATTCCAACATTTCAAAATGCCCGGTCCTATTGGCCCACTACCAATTTCAGGACCGTCCTCTCAATTTTCAAAAATTCAATCATTTTTCAAAACCTTCCGATTATAGGACCTACCGTAATCCGTGTGTCGGGTCTTTTTATGATTTGTCGAAGGTCGTTAGCGTCGAAACTTCGTCGATCCTACATCACGGGTTTCTTCCCCATCCTAGTCCGCCTTTTTCTAAAGGCACAACCGACCAACACGAGTCATACACTCGTAAATGGAAGGTTCATAAACACTCGAGTCCTAACTAGAAAGTCACACGCAATTTTCCCTCCGACAGGACGGTCCCCACGACCTTTCCTAAGGGAATTTTGCCCGTCTTTCAATCCGTTAGTCGAGTCATCCCAATTCAAAAATCCTTTAACTTAAGGGTCTACCCTAATCACAGGGTCATCCTTATTCAAGTCAAGTCAAGGGTCTCTAGCGTCGAAACTCTGCCGATCTTACATCGCAAGTTTCTTCCCTTACCCCGTCTGCCTTTCCTCGAGGCCGAGTCGACCTTTTACAAGGCATAGTCCTGTAGCTAAAGGTTTGTGATCCTTACATCTAAGGGTCACTCGTCCGACACTCGAGTTTTAGCAAAACCTACAATCTCACTCGGGGGGCTACCCTTTAGGAGAGCGATCAATCACGGTTGCTCTAAGGGTCATGTCTTACACGTGTTGTCTCACGTACCCCACTTTTGAGTCACTTAGATGCCACACCATCTGAGTCCTATAAGAGTCCTTAGTCTCACCTGGGGGCTATTCTCCGATGGAGTGATTAATCACAGTCGCTTCGAGAATCGCACCTTACACTTTTTTAGGAGAGTCTAACCCGAGTCAAACCCGAGTTGTCTTTCCTCCCGCGCTATTTCCTATACCTTGGCGTATTCAAGTTCCGAAGCAACATTTCTGATTACGTGGGTATTCTCGCAGAGTTGCACCCACAACCGGGAATAGGGACATGGAAAACACCATCAATGAAATAAAGGCTTCGCTGGAAACAATGGTTAGTAGGCAGGCCATAACCGAAACCCATATAGGGTTCCTGAAAACCAACCAAGAGACCATGAATGCTCGTTTAACTGTCATTGAACGGCAAGACTTCAATTCTGAATCGGTAAATACTGGGCCATTTGCCAAACTGATCAGCACGGTGCGTGAGCTCGAACAACAGTTCCATGCCTCCCGAGGGAATAACATTTATATTGAAAACTCCCGAGACTATACACCCATCAGTGAGAAACTACCAACAGATCTCAACTTAGAGGGGTTACCCATATTCGAAGGGACGGAGGATCCATTACTACACCTCCGAGCCTTCAAAGCATTTATGGCGATCAAAGGGGTCAAGGCCGACATGTTCATCAATTTGTTCGGCGCATCCCTCGGGAAATATCCAAAAGCATGGTTCTATAGGCTTAATACAAAAAGATTCTCCACTTGGGAGGATGTGGCTACCGAGTTCGCTAAAAACTATTCTGATAATGCTGAACTTCAGACTACCATGCGGACTTTAGAAGTCATGGCCCAAGATCCAACAGAGGGTTTCACCAAATACCTTCAACGTTGGTGGGCTGAGAGTGTTAAGCTGGTAGACAAGCCCAGCGAGAAGACACTAGTAGATGCATTCATCAACAACCTCCTACCCTCCTATCGCGTCCATCTTAGGTATGCCGGCATCTCAAACTTTGCTGTGCTTACCGAATTGGGCACTAGGATTGAAGACGATCTTCGACATAACGAAAATTTGGGTGAAGCTTCTACCAAAGGCTACACTGGACATCCACTTGAGTCCTTAGAAGCCGAAGACTACTGACAACCCCATCCAAGAGTCCAGATTTGATTTGGGTCCGAGTTTGAGTCCGAGTCTAGGATGTTCTATCTCTTTCAATTCCAAAGTCAGAGTCAGAGTCAACTGTATTCTGTCCTCTTTTTCAATCCAATAAAATCAGCTTTCAATATTCTATCTCCACTATATGCTTTCCTTATGTGTTTCCGAGAACATGATGAACACCATCATACACTGTGAGCACATGCACGTGACTATTATAGGCACATCTATAATGACTGCAGGAACTGAGGCCCGTGTTTTCCCTTACCTGTTCCATGTCTGGCATAGACAACCACATAACTACCCTTAGCAGGAGCGGTATCGAATCCTATGACGAATCTAGGTAGTCTCCTAGTTTGGGTTCAAGACGGGAGGCAAGCCCATTTCCCACAATAAACACCCCTTCAATAAGACTAACTAATCCCTATCTTAGGCGTTAGTCTGACTTGATGCCAAAAATACCCAACTCGGGACGATGCTCCCACTAAGCCTGCTCGGAATTATGATGACAATCCCGAGATCCAAACCACCATGCTTACCGTAGAGTACTCCACCGCGAGTTGCACTCACATAAACACCAACTAGGCTTACACCCTACAAAGGTTTAGCTCCACAAGCCTAATCCAACCGATGGGCCCACCCCCATATCCACCCACAACATCAAAGGGAGAGATAGCCGTGAAAAAAAAAAAAAAAAAAAAAAAACTGGACAAAAAAATCAAAAGTCCAAGAAAAAAAAAGCAAAAGGCCCAAAACAAAAGACCGGGGCCAAGAGGTCAACAAAAAAAAAACAAAAAATTCAAATACCCACGACCATAGTCAACGGTCAACTCAAGTGAAAGTCCCTTGATCGGGAACGGTCAATTCAAAAACATCATCAAAACCCATGACCAGGGCTAAAAGGTCAGCCAAAAAATATTCAAGAACCCATGACTGTAGTGAAAACGGTCAAATAGGGGAGAGACAATCAAGCTGGTTAGCTAACACCACACTTAGCCTTCCCACATTACAACCCTCAAGACCTTCCCGAGACCTAGGCTAAGAGACAGCCCGGAATTTTGAGGATTCTAGCTCCATAGGATACACCCTAACCATTAGGGCCAGACATGGAAACCAGATCCCGCATCATCAAACCTGCCCAATCGAAGCCCGAGTCATTTTTACTCGACTTCCCCCTTTCCTACCACATTACAATACCTTACCCTCGAAGCCTTAGCTCCACAAAATCGAGCTCCAGATTTCGAAGCATCAAAGCCACTTATTGCCTGGCACCACATTTCCAAAAACATCCAAACCAGTTACCAACCCCAAACACGGGAACTCAACCTACGGTCGGCACAGAACATGCCCAAATAGTTCACACCACCTCTGGGGTCTACCCCGGAGAACACTCACAGTCACAGGATCAACATCCTAACTATTCTAGCCCTTTGATCAAGACATCATTGGGAATACACCTAGCCTACACCAACGCTATGGCTAGCTACACACAAAGCCCTAATAAACTAGGCACCATAATAATATCTTCCAATTCCCTGAACTACGGCTTGGTTTGATTTCACTACACGTGAATACGTAGGCAGCCTTTCAACAAGGGCACAACCACCCACATTGACACAAATTCAAAAAGTACCGTCATTCCGGTCACGACACTGTCATGTTCTTAACAGTCAGCTTTGTTGTCCTGGGGGCTTCTCTTAGGCAGAAGTTCTCCATCCACCCACATAATCCAAATGACTTTAAAAAAAAAACACTAGCCTTCTTTCTTTAGTGTGTCCTAGCACTCGGCTCAGTCGAAGACGAGAATCCGTCAGGGACTCGTGTGACACCCACTTTGGGAATGTACCCCAAAACCAAAAATTCAAAAGATCACTAGTCTACAGCACTACTATTGCTAAGTCCTGCAAAAACAGTCTCATTACAGACTACTGCAGTTCCCCTATACCAGATCATTCCCGTTTTGATGTTCGACTGTGTTGCCACTCGCCTAGGCCACGGAATAGCGCAACTTGAGAGTCTTGTCATCTTAGGTGGCCAACCCCCCTACCGAGTCACAGTCCAACCCCTTCAAAATTCTAAGTCGTGTCTGTCAACTCGTCCTATCACGTCCAGAATCGAGTCGGTCGGTATGTCTCTCTTCAAAATTCTTGCTTTGAAATTTGCAAAACTTAGCCATTTGAGAAAATCCTTTTCGACAAGGTCAAATTTCGGTCTATTTAAACTGCAAAATTATTTTCTACCCCTTTTGAAAACCTATCTCCTAGCACGTGAGTTGCTTTCAGGACTTCGATTTCAAAATGAAGCAAAAAAACCATTTTCCCCAGCGCAAGCCAGTCTATAGATGCTAACTGCATTTCCTATGTGCTATCTTGCTATGCCTGCTATTTCTGCCTATGTATCTAACATTTCAGGTACCAGCTAGTGCTTCCCAACGGAACAACAAAGGCGGTGTTTCTCCTGAAATGCTACATGCAAGTTGTCATGTGTCGGCATACGGGTACACCCAAGACTTCAGAAGCAAGTCCCCGCGCAGCTACTTTTCTCCCCAGCGAGAGTCGGTGTTTTGTCTATGTGTTACATACAAGTTGTTATGTGTCAGCATATATACAGGTACACTCCAGACTTCAGAAGCAAGTCCCCGCGAAACTATTTAAATTCCCCAACGGTGTTAGCTTTTCCCTGGTATGCTACATCCAAGATATGATGTGTCGGCATACGGGTACACCAAGAAAGGCAAATTTCACTCCCCACGGAGCATCATCACCAGCTCAAGTACGACTCAAGGCTTCGAAGGCAAGCTCGTACAGCTCACATACTTCCCCAGCGGAACGCCCGAGGCGGCGTTTTTCCTGAAGTGTTACGGGATGGGCCCACACATAGGCGCGCCCAGGACTTATGCTACAAGTCTGACTCCCCGCAAAGCTATCATCATCAGGACAGGTATGACCCTCTGCTTATGGCTGGCGAGCCCTTCACGCAAGTCCACTGGACTATAAACGACCCGACCGGAAGTCTACCAGGTCTTAACGGGCTTGGTAGCTACTCTGACTTTCGCCTTGTCCAAGCCTCAGTCAGAGTGGGGGCTCTGTAGACACCCGCATTTTGACTGCCACGTGTCTATGGTAGTCTCCGAAAAACACCCGATGATGATTGGACGTCAACGTGACTTAGTATACTCGGATTTGGGCTCGGAATTCATAATATCCGACATGGACTTTTTAGCGGAGTAAAATCTCACAAAACAGACCTCAAATTCAGGCCCAGTGGATCGTTCCGAGTCAAATAAGACTAATTTGGGCCAAAACCGACACCAAAAATAATTCCCGTCTTTTGGCGACCGGGTCAAAACCCGGTCAAAGACGGAACCGTCTCATAAATCAGCTAAGTTGGCGCATAAATTCGAATTCAAAAAAAGCAACCAAAACAAACAAGACCAAGTCTTCCTTATTTTTCTCACCCAACTGATCCACTCGATCGAGTGGATTGACCCACTCGGTCGAGTGGAGCGCCTTGAACTGGACTAGGCCCGTTTTCAAAGGCACTCGATCGAGTGCACTAGGGCCACTCGATCGAGTGCCCCTAGGTCGAGGGGTGAGGCCTATAAATACCGCTTCACCCCCATGCATTTGGAAGACTTGACAACCATCTTTTACCCTACATTTTTCAGCCACATTTTCACCTACATTTCAACCCTAACACATCCTACACTACAAGCCTTAGCAACCCTAAGCAATACACACAAAGACCGAGTCCTTCGTCCCTCGAAAAACCGACGTAATACACATACACATCCATACACACCATAACTCGCATACATCCTCGATACTCCCAAGCCTTGCCGCTATTTTACGAGTCCATTTCCGAGGTCTATACTAGCATGTATGTTGAGGGTGTCCTAAACCCTTTTTCTATCTCTTTTCTATATCGTTCTTATGTACATTTTTGCATTATTGCATCGTAGTAACACCGACACTAACACTAACGTTCCTTATACTTTTTTTGTATCTTTATTTTGCATTGTCATTTTTCTATTACTAACGTCATTAATAATACCGCGTATATATAATACTAATATCAAAAGTCGGTTTTGAAATGTTGAACTACGATAATCACATTCGATCCGTCTAATCCCTTTACGAGCAACGACGGAGGTGGAGCCCTTTCGAGGAACCCCGCCCCAATGTACTCAAGGGCGTGACGTGATCGTGATTCGTCGTAGTTGAACATATTTAACTCCATTTCCAAAATTGGTTCGAGACCCGTTGACACGAATACCGACATCACGTAACCCGAAAGGGTTAGTTTCGATGTCGTGACGTAGAGGGATGCATCTCGCTACTAATTCAAAGTTTCATAATCTAACACAAGCGTTTTCATAAAAACTCCGGTGACGGCATTATAATTGTTCATACACGATTATAGTGCCGGAGGCCGAGTCGAATACAAATCATGCGATATTTGTATTTGACTCGGCCGACCATCGATTTCAAGTCATAAAATCGAGCAAATCACTACTCGAACAGGGGGCACTCGACCGAGTGCCATAGGCCACTCGATCGAGTTGCACCCCAAAAACTGGGCAGTAGCCCCATTAACGACACACTCGACCGAGTGCCATAAGGCACTCGATCGAGTACCCCCCCAAAAAATGGGCAGTAGCCATGTTAATAGCGCACTCGGTCGAGTCAATCAATGACTCGGTCGAGTGGGTCTGGCAACTCAGAAACCCGAGGGCTTGGACATATATTCCGAGCCCCGTTCTTATCGACTTTAGACCATCATCCGACCATCTTATTTTATACACATCACGACACGTAGAATGACTTTGACCACTTTGACGTGATAAGTCGGGACAAGACTACGGGATGTGAGATTAGGCTAGCAATATGCCGCAGTCTCATATTTCCGTCCTTCGTTTAATATGCGACATAATGCGTATTTAATCGGGGTTAGTCCATCTACACATTTCGCGGTCTAGTTTATATACGGGTCCGTCCCTTTCATTATATCGCGTTATTTTCATTTCGTTTATTATTTACACGCATTGCCGTATTGTGAATTCCGGGTTGTATTTCCGCCCGTGTAACTTGTACGTTATTTATTTATTTTTGAGCTTCGTTTATTTACTTGCTTTTACGCTTTATAAACGAACCTCGCATGCTAAACCACTTCGACAAGTAATAAGATGCATTAAATGACGTAGTTCACAAATTATTCACATGCTTAGCCCGAAAACGCTGTTTGCATATCATTTCATTATTTTACTAGCGCGCGTATCATGAACACGAACGATGTCTTAGTAGAGGCCGCCATGTGCGGGCGGGGTTGGGTGTCCTTAGTGGGCTTCCCAACACGTACCCTCACCCCTTACTCAGAACCTTAGGTTTCCGGATGTCCGAAACCCTTGGCGAACGAGAGTCATTCTTTACACGATTACCGGTATAGATGGTATCGGTATCGCAATGCAAAGGGACGAGCCCCATGAACTCTGAAATCGGAGTGGGCTTACTTTGTGTATAGCCCATGACGACATAGAGTGGGCTCGTATGGTTCCGAATAACCACAAAATTCGGTGGCGACTCCATTTTGACTTAAATTTCGAACCCGAGAACAATCTTACCACGAGATTCATTCGCCTACCCAAACCCACACTTCGCCGCGTCGGGGTGGACCTACGTCATGTCCACAATTGGATATTCATCTCAATCCAAGGCGTACAGACTGTACAATCCCCTAACTGATAAGATAATTATCAGTAGGAATGTAATATTTGATGAAGAAGGAATCTGGGAGTGGAAAACTGAAGCACAAGGTGAGAATCTTCAAAGAAATCTCACGTTTGAATGCTCAGAAGAACAAGAGCAAATGCAAATACAAGAGGAGAATGCAGATGACACTCCACCAAGTTCGCCCTCAACCGAGAAATCAGGCTCTGAATCTGATTCATCAAGTGTTTCACCAAGGAAGATGAAGTCTTTGGAAGAAATATACGAAACCTGTGGATTTGCCCTCATGTCCACAGAACCCACGAGTTATGGTGAAGCAGCCGGCAAGGCAGAATGGCAAATGGCGATGGAGGAAGAAATTAGAGCCATCCTTCGAAATCAGACCTGGGAATTGGTGGAATCAGAAGGAAAGAATGTAATAGGTCTCAAGTGGGTATTTAGAACAAAGTTTAATACTGATGGTTCAGTTTAGAAGCACAAAGTGAGGCTCGTGGCAAAGGGCTATGCTCAGTTGGAGGGGGTTGATTTCGATGAAACCTACTCTCCTGTGGCCAGATTTGAGACTATTCGGGTAGTACTTGCACTGGCAGCACAGCTTCAACTCTCGGTGTATCAGTTCGATGTGAAATCAGCTTTCTTAAATGGAGAGTTGAAGGAAGATGTATACGTTGAGCAGCCGCTGGGATTTGTAAAAAAGGGAGAAGAAAGCAAAGTGTACAAGTTGAAGAAGGCATTGTATGGATTGAAACAGGCTCCAAGAGCCTGGTATAGCAAGATAGACGACTTCTTCTTGAGAGATGGGTTTGAAAGAAGCATGAATGAACCAACGCTATACATAAAGAAGAAAGCTGATATAGGCTTTACTGTGGTGTGCCTATATGTAGATGATATTATCTACTTTAGCACATCACAGCAGCTATTTAGAAGAGTTCAAGAGATCTATGATGCAAGAGTTCGAAATGACCGATTTGGGGTTGCTCCAATATTTTCTAGGGTTGGAGGTAAAGCAAAGTAAAGAGGGAATTTTTGTGTGTCAAAGCAAGTATGCACGTGACTTGCTAAGAAAACACAGGATGAAGGATTGTGAGCAGGCAATCACACCCATGAATCCTGGAGAGAAGTTGCAGAAAGCAGATGGCACGGGTATTGCAGATGAAGCATTATACAGAAGCATGGTGGGCGGCTTGAACTACCTCACGCATACCAGGCCAGACATCGCTTATGCAGTGGGGATAGTGTCAAGATACATGCATGAACCGACTATGTAGCAGATGGGAGCAGTCAAGCGAATTCTCAGATATGTTGCTGGTTCAGTTGAGTATGGAGTATGGTATGAGAAGACTGATCAGTTCAGGCTAGTGGGATATACAGACAGTGATTATGCGGGAAATTTAAATGACAGAAAGAGTATATCCGGGTCTGTGTTCACACTTGGGTCTGGACCTGTTACTTGGAGTTCCAAGAAGCAGGAAACGGTCGCCTTATCCTCAACCGAGGCGGAGTATGTAGCAGCTGGTGCAGCGGGTAGACAAATTATGTGGCTGAGAAAGTTGATTACTGATTTGGGGAACTCACAAGAGAAAGCTACTGTGTTGTGGTGTGACAACAAGTCAGCTATTGCCATGACTAAGAATCCCGTCTTCCATGCTAGAACGAAGCACATCGAAGTACAACATCACTTCATAAGAGATCTGGTTAGCACAGAAAAAGTGGAGCTAAAGTTCTGTGGAACTAATGAGCAGCGTGCAGATTTATTCACCAAGAGCCTACCCCAAGCAAAACATCGGTACTTCGTGGAGATGATTGGAATGAAGAAGTTTGAATAAAGGGGAGGTGTTGAAAGTTGGTTATCCAAACTTCAGGAGTCTAGCAGTTTAACTACAAAATAGGATCGTGTTTTCCTTTCAGTTAATTTCTTTTCTAATATTGCAGTTATTGTGTTTGAGTCAAGTTCCATCTTGGAACCACTAAGTTAGTGGGAAGAGTGGAGATTAGTTAACGTACTATTTAATTACTGTATTTCCCTTTCAGTATAGTGATGAATGCAAGTACTCTTTCCCTTCTAATTCTACAGTATCAAAATCACAAATATTTACAACAATTACAAGGTGACGCCTAGGGCTGTGAGTGAGCCGAACTATTCGATCCGATTCGTGAAGCTCGGCTCGAAAAAAGCTCGCTTCGTATTCGATTCGGGTGATCAAATATAGGGCCAAATCATAATTTAGTATTCGAACCAAATCAAGAATAATATTCGGCTCGATTCGTTTCAATCCATTACTTGTTCCATTTTTTCGGTCCATCTAAATTCATGGTTCATTTAAAAAATTTATACTAGAAGACACCAATTTTTTTTGCAAAAGCAACTGTCTTCGAGCACTAATAAACAAAGATGAACTTGAAACTAGATTTGATTGGAAAACATATTATTTGTGGATGAATTTATATTGTAATAGATACTAAAGTAGAGACTTTATTGCTGATTAGCTTGCCTGAGGAGTTAGGCCATACCTCTAAACTAAGCTACTGTAATATCCGTAAGGTTTATAGGTAGATTTATTTTGTTTTCCAAAATGTTTTATGTTTTTGAGATTGCTTGTTGAATTAGTTGGTTGTTACCACCATCGTAAGAATAGCACCTATACTTAAAGTCGATTCATTTTGTGCTTCTATTTATTTTTTTATTTTGTCGGATCAAATCAAATATTATTCGATTATTCGATTCGAAAAATCAAATATCAAATCAAATAATGATTTTCATTATTCGACGGTATCAAACCAAATCAAACGTCGGCTCGAAAAATTTTCAAACCAAACCAAATAATGACATTATTCGGTATAGTTCGGCTCGATCACAGCCCTAGTGACGCCTGGGGAGTGCACATCACACATCAACTCATCAGCATAGACTTGTCGTGCTTGATTTAGAAGGTAAGATAATGCACTCTAAAAAGAGAAGGTCGCAAGTGGACCTCCGAGTTAGGTGGTGGAAGTTACAAGGGAAGAATCCACGAATTTTAATTTTAATTCTAGGTTTTTCACATGAAACAAATCCCTTGGTCAATTATACCACAAGCACATGAAATATACGTAGCATTGATTCTTACTTAAAAAAACAAAGATAGGAGTACCTCTGTTACTAACTAGTTCAGCCCATAATCCTCCCGCTCCTGCATGGTTGGCCTCCTGCAAACATATTGATATACAAGTGTTATACCACTATTCGCTATTGTCATGCATGTCGAAATCAATTACTCGCAAGTATTAGTCACAAATTCACGAATAGTAATTAGAAAGCTAATGAATTAATTTGAAACTGGGCGGAGATATATGACCACAAAGACATACAACACAAATTGCCACAGTAATCATACACAAAAGATGAAAGGCTTACGATAATTTCATGTCAATTTGAGATAAACCGTACGTAATAAACTGGGTTGTTACATTGCTAGCTAGTCGAGTTGACTACCTTAGTGAACTCCGATCCCTAGTTATTCGACTTTCACATGGCCCATAGAGACCCTACTTGTGAGTTATACCACAGTCATATATTTTCTGTCAATGCTTATGTGGCAGAAACCCTTCTATGTGCTCTGGTTGGGTCTCCGGGCTTCCTGTGTTAGACTTGCCGACTGTTGCCGTGCCCCCTGGCCAGTCGATTGTGTTGGGTTAGCTACTTTCTTAGCCACCCGTTTGCGAACACCCAGTCCATGACCTTACACCCCTTAACACCCACCCACATTTGGCTCGACGAATCTTACTTTAATGTGATTTTCCATGTCCAAAACCTTCGTCGAGCCTATATTATATTACCTTTGATAGAGCCGTTATTGTCCATCAAGATGATCGATACTAGAGGGAATCTGATATAACCATGTGCGGAGATGAAGAATATGAAATAGACAGCCGATGAGGAAGCTTAATAAGTTACTAATTGCTGGTCGACACAGTACATTACACCCGTCTATCCGACTTAGGATTACTACTATACTGATCAAATAATAATCCATTTACCCCTCCCATTGCATGGAAAACATTGTGTTGTCCAAAACAGGAGGGACGTTCGTCTTCTACTCTATTAATTACTAGTAAGTTGGTCCGGACTGCGCTGCTACGGTTAAATTATCAGTTGCAGCAGAAATGTATGAATAATGGGTAAGGGAGCACCATGTAAGCTAAGGGTCTGCTGGTATAGGCTAGATCAGATGGTCTGGACTGGCAGAGTTAATCCGAGACATTTTCTTATTAATTGGATGATATATATATATATATATATATATAGACGGAAAAAAAAAATTATAGACTTTCTCACCTCGGAAAAAACTCCGAACAGCTGCTTAGGTATTAGCTGCCCGGGATGGGTGAGGTTCACCCTTAGAGAAGAATTATTAGACTCAGCAGCGACGACAGCAACAACAGCCAAGAGTAATAAAAACACCTTCATTACATTCACCTAAAAAATTAAGCAAATTGTAAGTAGTTGGATTTCCAAGTAGATTTTTTCTAATAAAGATAAAAGAAGGTAAAAACAAATATCGATCCAACAGTGTCATCGCGTTTCCTACCTTTACACCGAGAAAAAGAAATTTACTTTAATGTTGATAAATGTATACTCCGTCCTTGTAATTTATGAACAACTTTAATTTTACTGTATGTGGGGTATTTAGATTACAAATTATCTGCTATGAACTCAGAGATTCATAGTTACGAATGAAATAGAGAGGCCGGGATATGAAATAGATAGTTGCAGACCTAATTTAGCTTGGCTAAGTCCTAACTGAGGCTGCTCCCTCAATCGTTCGTTCTGAGCTTGCCAGCGAATTGAATGAAAGGCGTAGGCGTGATTAAAACTGACAACCACCACAGAAAAATGAAAGAGTATGTATGTATGTATGTAGGTGAGATCGAGATCGAGAATGCTAGCTAACTGAAACGACATAATACACAAGCAAAGAAAGATACACGTACTGTATGTACACTACTGTTGAGATCGATCGATACAAGCAATTCAAGATGAGTTGCATACCTTAATTCAATTCATTCGGTGCTAACTGCTGGTGCAGGTGCTCTTATTTTGTAGGAGTATGCAATAATGGCAGGCCAGGGATTATTATTATTGTCGCATTAGTATTATTTTTGATAAATGGAAAGATCGACCAGTGGGTGGTGCGTTGTATGTTTATATATGAATTGAATGAATGAAATAGACGTAATCTATTTCATGACAAATGAAGGTATAATAAGGAAATAAAGGAGGTGAAACAATTCAAAAGCAAGAACAAGAATTGTTGCATTATACTCCCTTCGGACAAAATTTATCGCCCCGCTTTCCTTATTTGGCAGGTTTTTATTTTTTGCCCCACTTCTCCACTTTCCTTTTCTATCTTACACTTTTACCATATTATCCCTCTTTCTATCCTTTATTTACAAGAAATATCATTGAATTTTATACTTTAAGGCCCACCATTCATTTTTTTACCATTTTATATTTATTTTTCACTACTCCACCATCATTTTTTACCATTTTATATTTCTTCCTTATTTTACGTGCAAAAGTGAACGGGACAATAAATAATAACCGGAGGGAGTACTATAAATGTATGTAGTATGAAGTAGACGTCCACTCGATCTTTTGAAGCTACCATGCAAAACAACAAAAACTAATAAATGCATGGCATTAGGGCAATATTCCTAAAACCAAAGTATTTAATGTATGTGGTCTTTACATTGATGAAATACGTACGAGTGCTTCAATTCGCTTGCACCGTTCTAGGTCGTATTATTAATCACAACTAGCTTCACAAGTGCAGTAGTAGTAATTATAAAGCTAAATAATGAACAAAATTTAAACTGGAAACATATTCGCAAACAACACATACTTCGTAATACTCCCTCCGATTTTTATCTATCTTCTCCTTTGGTTTTGGGGAAGAAAATAAGGGTGTAGGAATGTGTGGTTCAAAATAAAAGAAGGAAGAGAGAGAAATGTAAGGTAATTCTAGACCACATAATGATGGCCTAAAATAGAAATAGGGAAGAAAGGGTGTTTCAGCCCAATAAAGAAATAGGGAAGATAAATAAAAATCGAAGGGAGTAACTAATTCCGTCTCAATTTGAGCATGCAACATAGATGTACATACATACGTCTCAATTTGATTTCTTCCACCTTAAAAGTGACACATTTCTTAAGAAAAATAATAAAATAAGTAAAAGTAGAGAGAGTAAGTAAGTGGGCCACCTAGGTAAGAGAGAAATGTGATAGTAAAAAGGAAAGTAGAAGAAATCAAATAAATAATTGAAAAAAAAAACGTGGAAGATATCAATGGAATAGAGGGAGTAATAATTAATTCCATCTCAATTTGAGCCTGCAACATAGACGTACATACATACGTACATCTGGAAATTAAGCTAATTAGCAATAACACATGCATCAAGGAATCACATGAAAATATTATTATTGTTTAAATAAAGTATTCCCTTTCCTTCGCTAAGATCTTCCACATTTTCTTTTTAAGAAACTTTACTAAGTTCAACTTTCTTTTTTAGTAAATATTTTGTGGTTCTTATTGCTTGTGACCCACTTCTTTTTCTCTATCTTCATTTTCCTCCACATATATCTCTTTTCTTAATTTCTTCCCACAATCAAATGTGGAACATCATATAAAAGGGGAGGGAGTATCAGAAGATTTAATAACATCAAAACTATTAGCCTTGAATTCGTATTCTCGTCCTTACCGATTCACAATTTATTTTGTTACGTGTATTATTTTTATTTGTAACTGACATGACCTAATTCACTCTTAACTAGTATGGAGTCGCTAGTAGCGTACAATAGTATTACCAAATCAAATCCGAGCAATAACCAAACATAGAGATGAAGAATACGAGATTGACAACCGAGGAAGCTTAATAACATACTAAACTTTGTCTACACTTAGGCCCTGTTCTTTTCGGCTTAATTTCAGCCCGTTTCAGACCAGCTCAGCCCAGCTCTTATCAGCTCAGCTCAGCTCAGCTCCAATATTTTTCTTAAAATTATTAGATAATTTATATAAGAAATTATTAGTTTCAGCTTCATTCTATAAATTCAGCTCAGCTCAGCTCAGCTCTTATCAGTCCAGCTCAGCTCCTATCAGACCAGCTCAGCTCAGCTCAGCCTTGTTTCAGCCGAAAAGAACAGGGCCTTAGTGTTACAACGGATTAAATAAAATAGTACTCAGTCCATAACAAACTTTTTTCATTCATTTTTTATAACAGTGTTTATTTCATTATTGGATTTATTTCCTTACTCTTATTTCAACCGTTTTTAATTTAGAATGAATATATCCACCTTCGATAAAATTTTGTGATCAACTACTCATATACTCAAAAATAATAATAATAATAATAATAATAATAATAAGAAAAAGGATGATAAATGAAAGTGCCAAAAAAAACACATGATTGAGAAAAAGAGTACGTACCATCCTAGGACTCTCCGAATATTAATTACTGCACGTACGAATGTTGTAGAATAGTATGTATGACCCGAAATAGAAAGATATTTGGAGTACGTGTTGATATACAAGTTGCACACCTTTAATTTGTTTCAGGACAGTGCGAATTGCAGGTCTCTAGTCGTCCTCCTAGCTCAAATGCAATTCAATGATGTATATATGGCATCCGATCCAGGCACGTACATTTATTAATGGACTGCTTCACTATCAAATGGAGATTGTATGCTGACATATAATGCACATGAGAGTGATATGTGAGAGTGATATGAGAGAGAGAGAAATATGCGACTTATATATATGAATGCATTATCACATTCGGGCATCATTATTATTTCTAAGGGCTCGCTTGGGATAGGGGTTATAATTCTGGGGATAGAGAATCAAAAATGAACTAGAAATGGAGGATCACATTGTTTGATTGTAACATTTTATAGTGTAAAAGAGATATGAGGGGATTAATTACCATTGGGGGGAGAGGGGAGTAATAATTTCCCCCAAATAAGCTATATTTCCTTAATTTTTTCTATTTCCGCTCAACATCATAACTACTTTCCGTTATTTTTTAGTTCATTTTTGCTCCATTATCCCCGGAATAATTACCTCCATCCCAAGCGAACCCTAAAAATAAGAGTATTTCATCGGAAAGTGGTTTCAAGTTTTCAACCTTCCATTTTTGGTATGTCGATAAATAATGGCTCAAGTAAGGGATACCAATATGAAAATTTCACCAAATTACATTTATTTACAAACAAACAAGGGAGGTTCAACTCCTACCAAAAAAAGTGATCGCAAATTAAATTGGTGGGGTATTCTAGTAATTGTCATAATTAAACTCGAAAATTGTGACAATTATTCGAAAATTAATTTATAAAGCTCAAAAATTAAAAATTAAACGAGTGAGAAAAAGAACCCTAAGCAAATCAAAAATTAATTTAAAAAACTTGAAAATTCGGGTTTTGGTGGCTGAAATTGGTTCGAAAAATTATGTTTTTCAAAAAAAGTGATCATAAATTAAAGTGATGGGGGTATTTGTCATAATTAAACATAAGGGTATTTGTCCGAATTTCCAATTTATTTAGAAATTCTTAGAGAAATTGAATGAGCAATCTATCTATCTATATATATATATAATAAAAAGGCAATCCAAAAACAATTTTTTTTTTGTGATTTCTAAACAACGCCACGTGGCGGCCTTTAAAACAAGCCTGCAATTAATATTTGATATTTTCACTCCCCGATAGAATTAACCGATCATATGCCCTCTAAAATCTCATAACTCAATTCGATGACTCTCTAAATTATCATCTCAAGAGTATTACGGAACATATAAAATACGATTACTTTGTATATAACCTTGATTGTAAAATCTCATAACTCAATTCGATGACTCTCTAAATTATCATCTCAAGAGTATTACGGAACATATAAAATACGATTACTTTGTATATAACCTTGATTGTAACGCCACGTGGCGGTCTTTAAAAGAAACATGCAATTAATATTTGATCTTTCCACTTCCCGGTAGAATTAACTGATCATATGCCCTCTAAAATCCCATAACCTTGATTACTTTCACAACTCTCTAAATTATCATCTCAAGAGTATTACGGAATATATAAAATATGATTACTTTGTATATAACCTTGATTGTTACGGATAGGGCAGAAGGGAAAATTATTGCGCAATGCAATCTTATTCTCAATAAAAGGTTTAAAAGTATGACTTCCAACCACTTTTTATTGTAATGCAGCTGAGTGCGTGTCTTTGGTGTTTAGTGTGTAATTATTTTGGTCGATCGTTGTTATATTTCGGTATTTATTGTGTATGATTCTTTTGGCCTTTGATGTTGTTCATATTCCATTAAGTACTTAATACAAGTACTACTCCGTATTATTTACGCTCTGAAGAAAATAATACTCCAATTTTTGTTGTTGTATATGGTTTTCCGATTACGTGTCTCTATCTCTTAGTAATCCCAAATTAATTACCTGAGTTATTAGATGCGTTAGTTATTTCTTCTAAATGGACTCAAATTGTACAAAAAGTATTAAACCAACCAAACATAGTTTCATGCTTACTTTTTATATACATTTCACTGAATTTGTAGTACTCACGTGATCTTAATTATATATATACACACATCATATATATCAGTTTTATTAGTGCTTTATTTTCAACTAATAAATTGAAGATAAATTACTAACTCATTCAAATTATTATTTCTTCCATTTTTTGGTTTTCTTTCCATTTCACTATGACATGTGAGAAATATTTCAATAGAGTGAGAAAGAAAATAAGAAAATAGAGGGAATACTTTCTTTATTTTATTAAGTTCATTGTACTGTATAATTATTTCAAAATAATTATCAATAAAGTAGTCTTAGAGATTCCCGTGCACAAAAACTAGTTAATTCTCAAAAAGCATGCAAGAAGAATATATACATCGCTCAACATTAAGTGTAACACGGAGTATAAGAAAAAAAGTTGTGTGTAGTAGTGTTAAGAAAAAATTCAACCTATTTTATCTTATCTTATCTTCTTTCACCGATTTACCTCTATAATTTCTCTTTAATCAACCAAACCTACTTTTCAAATTCTATTATGAATTCTATTTCAATTATTGACAAAATAATACTACCTCCGTCCCACTAAGATTGTCACATTTCATTAAAATACTCCTCACAAATAATAGGGAAATGAGACAATTATTTAGGGACGGAGGGAGTATCAATTATTATTTATTTACTTAATTAATTATTTGATTTGTGTTTTGATTAGGAATTAATTAACTTTTTTGGTGCTAAGCAATTTCATAAAACAAATTATACAACTTAATTAAAATTCGAATGTCCATAAATAATGGCTCAAGTGAGGGACACCAATATGAAAATTTCACCATGTTACATTTACAAACAAACAAGGGAGGTTCAACACCTACAAAAAAAAAAAAGTAATCACAAATTAAAGTGGTGGGGTATTCGAGTAATTGTCATAATTAAACTCGAAAATTATGACAATTATTACTCGAAAATTAAAAATTAAACGAGTGAGAAAAAGAACCTAAACAAATCAAAAATTAATTTAAAAAATTCGAAAATTCGGGTTTTGATGACTGAAATCAATTTTTTAAGCTACTAACCGGCTCATAATTTTAAAATTCGGATACCGGATTTTAAATCGGGTTTTACTTTAAAGTTTTAAATGAACAAAAAGGTTATTAAAACTACTCAAAAAAAAAAACGACAATAGACTAACACTAATTCACTAACCTGGCCTATTGATCATTCCTCAGCTCCTCGCCCTCAAAGTCTCAAACCCTAATCGATCACTCCTCACACAGTCATCACCCGAATTCTCACTCAATTACTCATTTTGTTTTGCACAATGATTCAAACAAAGAAGCGACTACATACCCAAACTGATGCACGTCTTGAGATATACGGATTGGAGTAAGTTGCAGACCTTCGTTCGTTGTTGAGTGCTAGCTCGCTTGCTAACTGATGTACCTGGATCTCGAATTTAAGTGCACTCTATATGGATGGGTTTAGGACTTAGGAGCAACTACTCTTTATTTGATTAGGGTTATGTGAGTATATATATATATATATGTATGAAATGAGAGTAATACCAGCTTTATATTTGGCAAGAGATAGATACATAGATGGAGGAAAGAGCTAGCTTAGCATGCAGCAGTTGATCGATAACATTGTTAGGCTGCCACTGAACTCAAGCTTTTACAGAAATAATAATAATAATAATAATAATAATAATAATAATAATAATAATAATGTAAACTGCGTTTTGATTTTTCAATAAATTCTTCTTCTTATAAAAATAAAAATAATAATAATAATAATAATGTAAACTGCGTTTTGATTTTTCAATAAAATTCTTTTTTTTTATAAAAATAAAATAAAATAATAATAATAAAAATTCTACTTTTTATAAAATAATAATAATAAAATTCTCCTTTATATAAATAATAATAATAATAATAATAATAATAATAATAATAATAATAATAATAATAAAATTATGCTTTTTATAAAATAATAATAATAATAATAATAATAATAATAATAATAATGTAAATTGCGTTTTGATTTTTCAATACTTCTTAATAATAATGCCGCAGGATTATATTAATGCAGGCTGCGTGCTATTGATACTGTAATATAGAGTATAATTAAGGTAGGTAGCAGGAGTAATAATCAAGGAGCGAGGTAGGTCGATATGTGAACAATAATAGTACGTAGGAGCAATTCAGACGCAATTTAATACATTCCCTAATATGATATGGACTCTCGTATATTATGTAGTGGAGTACTAAAATTAATTAAAAAGAGACGTGCGGTACGGTGTGATGATGAAAATGAAATGACCAGACTTGCATTGGGACGGACTTCATTCCTAATACAAATATTAATTATTGAATATTTGCATATTCGAGTATTACAAAGAGACGGTCCTATATATTGATACTATGTATGGTTTCATATTCATTTAAAACGTTCAAATTTGACACTAAATTCAAACAAATTTATTAAAAAAATTAGTAAAGTTTTAGTTGCATTTTTTTTAATATACGTTGATTGATTGAAAATGGTCATAATAATTATACTCCGTAATTCCGATTTACAAGTGTACGATTTGTTGTGCACCTAAGAAAATCACTAGCTACCAGGACAAAATAATTCTTACACAACTTATAGTACTCCTTCCGTTTGTGGTACGTATATTTCACTTTTGCACAAGAATTAAGGAAAACATAAAATACTATTAAAGATACAATAATTTGGGACAAGTTAATATTTAATTATTCAAAGTGTAGTATTACAATGACATATGATGTAAATATGTTAGTAAGTTAGGAATAGTTTGGTCCAAAAAATGGGCTAAGAAATAAAATAGTCAATTATTGGATTTGAACGACCCAAAAATAAATACGTATCCTTTGGATACAAACGAAGGGAGTAGTATGTATTACTCCGATCTGTATGTAACTACTCATATATTAGAAAAATTCAAGCAAACCCGCGAATTTTCATGGGAGTAAACCTAGTTTAAGTTTGTAGTAAAAGTAGAATGGTGAATTGGTGAGTGAGTACGGAGTTTTTTTTTTATCTATAGAAGAGCGCACTATGTCGCAGGTGAGAATCGAACCCCCAACCTCTCGGTCGGGATAAGGTAGCTCTAATCACTTGAGCTTACACCTTCTTCTCTGAGTGAGTAAGGAGTTGGTGCTCGTACGTACGTGTTAATTAATGTAATTGCAAATTAACTTTAATTTATTAGTGGTTAATGTAAAGTATTATTAGAAAGTATTAGAAGAATTTAATGAACAACTCTGATTATGAAATGCATGTCACCATGCATAAAGAATATGGACTTACGTACATAAACAACTACAAAGCAATGTCCTGAATAGGAAGTAAAAACTACCAAGTGGAGTATTGTGTTTCGTTTCATTTATAGTTGTGTTAAGAAATTCAAACCTTTTCCAAAAAAAACCGTTCGAAAATGGACAAAAAAAAGTTATCAATTATGAGTATTTGGAATAGTTTATTAATAATTTTCGTTCTTATATGAAACGGTCTCACAATAAATTTATCATGAGACGTCTCACATACAAGGAAGTTAGTTTTAATATTATTTTAATTCTGTTAGTATATCACGATAATTTATCGTAAGACGGTCTTACAAGAGAAATACTAAATTAACAATCGGCTTTTGATTCTAGGTTAGATTAATTCGGATCAAGTCATTTGGAGTCCACATCATGCATGTTTCTGCTCAAATCATTTCATCCTTATTACTCGTATTTTGGATTGGGTTATTTTCGATTTTAGGTCAAATTTGAATATGTATTTTAAAGAGTATACCAAGTTTTTTTATTTGAGTGAATTATACGGAGTATTCTATTGCATGGAATTGTTTCGATGTATGATGGCATGTTAGCCAATGGCCCAAAATATGTGTCCTTTACAAAATTATTATTATTATTATTAATATTATTATTATTTTTTTATTTAAACGAAACTTGTATTAAACACCAGAACAAATTACAAGAAGTTAATTATATTATTATTATTATTATTATTATTATTATTATTATTATTGTAAAGATTATAAATTTATAACTAACCTAATATTCAGTTTATATATAAGTAGTATTCCGTATGTAATAGTAGCGTCACTTAATAATAGTCATTTCGGATCTTTCGGGTCATTATGGTTGTCATTCATCTGAGTTACTTTAGATCATTTCGGATCGGGTTAGAAGATTTCGGTCACTTTCGCGTCTCTAGGCTCCAGTGACCCTTACTAGGTCAGCTCATCTCAATTTTATCTAATTTCGACACTCAATTTTGTCCCTCTAGTGTGCTAGTGTTTATGCACTAATTATAATTTCGTTTGTTTTAAGTAATGAAATGATATATTTTCCTGAAAAAAAAAGATACAAATATAATTAACGGGATTTACCAAATTAATTACATTTTCACTTTAATTAAACTTATATTTCATTGATCCCTAAAAAAAATTATAAGAATAATAAAGACGATCATGTGCTTGAATTTACTATTGCTTCTTCCTTCATTCATATCACATGCTAAAATTGTGTGAATTCGTTCTGCTCTCTTCTTGTTCCATTTTCCACAATTGGTTACTCCCCCAATCACAAATAATGGTACAAGACTGTCACTTAGGCTATATTTATTGGGGGTCTGAGAATGAGTCTGAGTCTGAGACTCAGATTTATTGAGTCTGGGAGTCATACCTGGATAATGTGGTTGTTACGAGTTTGAGTCTCAGACGGATTTAAGTTTATAGAAAGTCTGAAGTTGAGTCTGAACAAAAGTCTGAAGCTCAAATTCTTTGAGTCTGAGACTCATACCTGTTAAAGTGGTTGAGACGGTCTGAGACTTAGATAAGTCTGAAGTTGAGTCTTGGATTTCAAAGACTCATCCTCAGACTCGTTCATTCAGTTCAGTTTAGTTCCGTTCATTTTAGTTCAGTTCAATTCAAATAAGTTATTATTATTATTATTATTATTTTTTTATTTTATTATTATTATTATTATTATTATTATTACTAATTATTATTAATAATATTAATTATTATTATTATTATTTTTATTATTATTATTTTTATTATTACTATTATTATTATTAATGACATTTTTATAATAATTAATATTAATATAATAACAAAAAATTAATATTATTCTTATTGTTATTGTTATTAATATTATTACTATTAAATATATATTAATGTTGATTATTAATGTGGACATGACGTAGGTCCACCCCGACGCGGCGAAGCGCGGGTTTGGGTAGGCGAATGAATCTCGTGGTGAGATTGTTCTCGGGTTCGAAATTTAAGTCAAAATGGAGTCGCCACCGAATTTTGTGGTTATTCGGAACCATACGAGCCCACTCTATGTCGTCATGGGCTATACACAAAGTAAGCCCACTTCGATTTGAGAGTTTATGGGGCTCGTCCCTTTGCATTGTTATACCGATACCGTTTACACCGGCTTTCGTATATAAAATGACTCTCGTGCGCCAAGGGTTTCGGACATCCGGAAACCAAAGGTTCTGAGTAAGGGGTGAGGGTACGTGTTGGGAAGCCCACTAAGGACACCCAACCCCGCCCGCACATGGCGGCCTCTACTAAGACATCGTTCGTGTTCGTGATACGCGCGCTAGTAAAATAATTAAATGATATGCAAACAGCGTTTTTAACTAAACATGCGAGTTTTGCGTTAACTACGTCATTTAATGAATCTTAAATGTGGTCGAAATAATTTAGCATGCGAGGTTCATTTATAAAAGCGTAAAAGCAAATAAATAAAGCTCGAAAGGAAATAAATAAAAGCGTACAAGTTACACGGGCGGAAATACAACCCGGAATTCACAATACAGCATTGCGTAAAATAAAGCAAAATAACGATGGAAACGGACCCGTATGTAAACTAGACCGCGAAATTTGTAGATGGACTAACCCCGATTAAGTACGCATTATGTCGCGTATTAAACGAAGGACGGAAATGTGAGACTGCGGCGTATTGTTAGCCTAATCTCACGTCCCGTAGTCTTGTCCCGACTTATCACGTTAAAGTGGTCAAAGTCGTTCTACGTGTCGTGACGTGTAGGTTTTGAAAATATGAGGGTCAGTCGATGGTCTAAAGTCGATAAAAGAACGGGCTCGAAATATGTGTCCAAGCCCTCGGGTTTGCGGTTTATGAGACCCACTCGATCGAGTCATTGACTGACTCGGTCGAGTGCGTCATTAGCGTGGCTACTGACCACTTTTTGGGGTGCTACTCGATCGAGTGGCCTATGGCACTCGATCGAGTGCCCCCTGTACGAGTAGTGACTCGTGCGTTTTTTGATATGAAATCGATGGTCGGCCTAACCAAATACGAATATCGCACGATTCGTATTTAGCTCGACTTCCGGTACTATAGTCGTGTATAAATGAATATAATACCGTCATCGGGATTTTGTAAAAACGTTTACGTTAGATTAAAAAGAGTTTGAATTGGTGACGAGATGAATCCCTCTACGTCACGACATCGAAACTAACCCTTTCGGGTTATGTGATGTCGATATTCGTGTCAACGGGTCTCGTACCAATTATGAAAGGGGATTAAATCCGTTCAACTACAACGGATCACGATCGCGTCACGCCCTTGAGTACATTGGGGCGGGGCTCCTCGAAAGGGCTCCACCTCCGTCGTTGCTCGTAAAGGGATTAGACGGACCAAAAGTGATTATTGTAGTTCAACGTTTTAAAACCGGTTTTTTGATATTAGTATTATATATACGCGGTATTAGTAATAATGTTAGTAGTACCATAAAATGATACAAAAAAATATGAACGCGAAAATATATAAAAAAAAGTTAGTGTTAATGTACGTGTTACTACGATGCAATAGTATGAAAAATATACATAAAAACGATATTAAAAAGAGATTAGAGAAGAGTTTGGGACACCCTCAACATACATGCTAGTATAAACCTCGGAGACGGACTCGTGAATAGCGACAAAGCTTGGGAGTGTCGAGGAATGTATGTGAGTTAAGGCGTGTATGGATGTATATGTGTATGTGTCGGTTTATCGAGGGACAAAGGCTCGGTTTTGATGCGTTTTGGCTTAGGTTTTCTAAGGCTTGATATATGGAGTAGTAGGGTTGAATGTGATTGAAAATGTAGGGCAAAGGTTGCTGAAAGTTGATGTGTAAAGTTGGTAAAAGGTCGTGTATGCATGGGAATGTCGTGGTATTTATAGGCATTTCCCACGACCTAGGGGGCACTCGATCGAGCGGCCCTAGTGCACTCGATCGAGTGCCTTAGAAAACGGGCCAAGCCCAGTTCAAGACGCTCCACTCGACCGAGTGGGTCAATCCACTCGATCGAGTGGATCAACAAAATTGAGATAAAAAAGGAAAGAATATCTTGTTTGTTTTGACTAGTTTTTTGAATTCGAATTTGCGCGCTCAAATGAACTTAGCTGAAATATTGAGACGGTTTCGTCTTTGACCGGGTTTTGACCCGGTCGCCCAAAAGACGGAAAATATTTTTGGTGTCGGTTTTGGCCCAAATTAGTCTCATTTGACTCGGAACGACCCACTGGGCCTGAAATTGAGGTCTGTTTTGTGAGATTTTACTCCGCTAAAAAGTCCATGTCGGATATTATGAATTCCGAGCCCAAATCCGAGTATACTAAGTCACGTTGACGTCCAATCATCATCGGGTGTTTTTTGGAGACTACCATAGACACGTGGCAGTCAAAATGCGGGTGTCTACAGAGCCCCCACTCTGAGTGAGGCTTGGACAAGGCGAAAGTCAGAGTAGCTACCACGCCCGCTAAGACCTGCTAGACTTCCGGTTGGGTCGTTTATAGTCCAGTAGACTTGCGTGAAGGGCTCGCCAGCCATAAGCAGAGGGTCATACCTGTCCTGATGATGATAGCTTCGCGGGGAGTTAGACTTGTAGCATAAGTCCTGGGCGCGCCTATGTGTGGGCCCATCCCGTATCATTTCGGGAAAAATGCCGCCTCGGGCGTTCTGCTGGGGAAATATATGAGCTGTTCGGACTTGCTTCTGAAGCCTTGAGTCGTACTTGAGCTAATGGCAATGCTCCGTGGGGAGTAAAGCCTGCCTTTTTTTTTTTTTTTTTTTTTTTGGGAGTAGGTGTACCCGTATGCCGACACATCGCACTTTGGATGTAGCATACCGGGGAAAAGCTGACTCCGTTGGGGAAATTAAATAGTTTCGCGGGGACTTGCTTCTGAAGTCTGGGGTGTACCTGTATGCTGACACATAACAACTTGTATGTAACACATAGACAAAACACCGACTCTCGCTGGGGAGAAAAGTAGCTGCGCGGGGACTTGCTTCTGAAGTCTTGGGTGTACCCGTATGCCGACACATCGCACTTTGGATGTAGCATTCCAGGAGAAACACCGCCTTTGTTGTTCCGTTGGGAAGCATTAGCTGGTACCTGAAATGTTAGATACATAGGCAGAAATAGCAGGCATGGTATGTAGCAAGATAGCACATAGGAAATGCAGTTAGCATCTATAGACTGGCTTGCGCTGGGGAAAATGGTTTTTGCTTCATTTTGAAATCGAAGTCCTGAAAGCAACTCACGTGCTAGGAGATAGGTTTTCAAAATTGAAAGGGGTAGAAAAGAATTTTGCAGTATAAATAGACCGAAATTTGACCTTGTCGAAAAGGGTTTTATCAAATGGCTAAGTTTTGCAAATTTTAAAATGAGAATTTGAAGAGAGAGACATATCGACAGACTCGACTCTGGACGTGACCGGATGAGTTGACAGACACGACTGGACTCTCGAGGGGTTGGACCGTGACTCGGTTGGGGGTGGGCCACCTAAGATGACAAGACTCTTAAGCTGCGCTATTCCGTAGCCTAGGCGAGTGGCAACACGGTCGAACATCGAAAAGGGAAGGATGCGGTACAGGGGAATTGTAGTAGTCTGTAATGAGACTGTTCCTGCAGGACAAGGCTTAGCAATGCCGTAGACTAGTGCTCTTTGAATTTTTGTGTTTTGGGATACATTCCCAAAGTAGGTGTTCCTTCGAGTCCCTGACAGATTCTCGTCTTCGACTGAGCCGAGTACTAGGACACACTAAAGAAAGGAGGCTAGTTTTTTTTGAAATTCATTTGGATTATGTGAGTGGATAAAGGTCTTCTGTCTGAGAGAAGCCCCCAGGACGACAAAGCTAGCTGCTGAGAACATGACAGTGTCGTGACCAGAATGATGGTGCTTTTTAAGTTTGTGTCAATGTGGGTGGTTGTGCCCTTGTTGAAAGGCTGCCTACGTATTCACGTGTAGTAAAATCAAACCAAGCCGTAGTTCAGTGAATTGGAAGACATGTTATGGTGCCTAGTTTATTAGGGCTTTGTGTGTAACTAGCCATAGCGATGGTGTAGGCTAGGTGTGTTCCCAATGATGTCTTGATCAAAGGGTTGGAACAGTTAGGATGTTGATCCTGTGACTGTGAGCGTTCTCCGGGGTAGCCCCCAGAGGTGGTGTGAACTATTTGGGCATGTTCTATGCCAACCGCAGGTTGAGTTCCCGTGTTTGGGGCTGGTAACTGGTTTGGATGTTTTTGGAAATGTGGAGCTAGGTCGCAAGTGGCTTCGATGACTCGAAATCTGGAGCTCGATTATGAGGAGCTAAGGCTTCGAGGGTAAGGTATTGTAATGTGGTAGGAAATGGGGAAGTCGAGTAAAAATGACTCGGACTTCGATTGGGCAGGTTTGATGATGCGGGATCTGATTTCCATGTCTGGCCCTAATGGTTAGGGTGTATCCTATGGAGCTTGAATCCTCAAAAATTTTGGGCTGTCTCTTAGCCTAGGTCTCGGGAAGGTCTTGAGGGTTGTAATATGGGATGGCTGAGTGTGGTGTTAGCTGACCAGCTTGATTGTCACTCCCTTATTGGATGGTATGAGTGTTGATAACTTTGAATTTGACCGTTTTCACTACGGTCATGGGTTCTTGAATATTTTTTGGCTGACCTCTTAGCCCTGGTCATGGGTTTTGATGATGTTTTGAATTGACCGTTCCCGGACAAGGGACTGACCGTATCTGGTCGGGGGATGTTGATCATGGCCAGCTCTTTTGTTTTGGCCTTTTGCTTTTTTCTTGGACTTCCGTTTTTTTTTTGTGTCCAGTTTCTTTTTTTTGATGGCCTTTTTTTTGTTAGCCAGACTAACATCTAAGGTAGGGATTGGTTAGTCTTATTGGAGGGGTGTTTATTGTGGGAAATGGGCTTGCCTCCCGTCTTGAACCCAAACTAGGAGACTACCTAGATTTGTCATAGGATTCGATGCTGCTCCTACTAAGGATAGTTATGTGGCTGTCTATGCCAGACATGGAACAGGTAAAGGAAAACACGGGCCTCAGTTCCTGCAGTCATTATAGATGTGCCTATAATAGTCACGTGCATGTGCTCACAGTGTATGATGGTGTTCATCATGTTCTCGGAAACACAAAAGGGAAGCATTTATGAGAGACTGAAAAAGCTGGTTTTATTGGATTGAAAAAAAGAGGACAGAATACAGTTGACTCTGACTCTGACTTTGAAATTTGAAAGAGATAGAACATCCTAGACTCGGACTCAGACTCGGACCCAAATCAAATCTGGACTCTTGGATGAGGTTGTCAGTAGTCTTCGGCTTCTAAGGACTCAAGTGGATGTCCAGTGTAGCCTTCGGTAGAAGCTTCACCCAAATCTTCATTATGTCGAAGATCGTCTTCAATCCTAGTGCCCACTTCGGTAAGCACAGCAAAGTTTGAGATGCCGGCATACCTAAGATGGATGCGATAGGAGGGTAGGAGGTTGTTGATGAATGCATCTACTAGTGTCTTCTCGCCGGGCTTGTCTACCAGCTTAAGACTTTCATCCCGCCAACGTCGAAGGTATTTGGTGAAACCCTCTGTTGGATCTTGGGCCATGACTTCTAAAGTCCGCATGGTAGTCTGAAGTTCGGTATTATCAGAATAGTTTTTAGCGAACTCGGTAGCCACATCCTCCCAAGTGGGGAATCTTTTTGTATTGAGCCTATAGAACCAGGCTTTTGGATATTTCCCGAGGGATGCGCCGAACAAATTGATGAACATGTCGGCTTTGACCCCCTTGATCGCCATAAATGCTTTGAAGGCTCGGAGGTGTAGTAATGGATCCTCCGTCCCTTCGAATATGGGTAACCCTTCTAGATTGAGATCTGTTGGAAGTTTCTCACTGATGGGTGTATAGTCTCGGGAGTTTTCAATATGAATGGTATTCCCTTGGGAGGCATGGAACTGTTGTTCGAGCTCACGCACCGTGCTGACCAGTTGGGCAAATGGCCCAGTATTTACCGACCCAGAGTTGAAGTCTTGCCGTTCAATGACAGTTAAACGAGCATTCATGGCCTCTTGGTTGGTTTTTAGGAACCCTATATGGGTTTCGGTTATGGCCTGCCTGCTAACCATTGTCTCCAGCGAAGCCTTTATTTCATTGATGGTGTTTTCCATTTCCCTATTCCCGGTTGTGGGTGCCATACTCTGCGAGAATACCCACGTAATCAGAAATGTTGCTTCGGAACCCAAACACGCCAAGGCATAGGAAATTGCGCAGGAGGAAAGACAACTCGGGTTTGACTCGGGTTAGACTCTCCTAAGTTAAATACGTAGGGTACAATTCTCGGAGTGACTGTAATTAATCGCTCCGTCGGAGAATAGCCCCCAGGTGAGCCTAAGGACTCTTATAGGACTTAGACGGTGTGACATCTAAGCGACTCAAAGGTGGGGTACGTGAGACAACACGTGTAAGACATGACCCTTAGAGCAACCGTGATTGATCGCTCCGCTGAAGGGTAGCCCCCGAGTGAGATTGTAGGTTTTGCTAAGACTCGAGTGTCGGACGAGTGACCCTTAGATGTAAGGATCACGAACCTTTAGCTACAGGGTTATGCCTTGTAAAAGGTTGACTCGGCCTCGAGAAAAAGGCAGACGGGGTAAGGGAAGAAACTTGCGATGTAAGATCGGCAGAGTTTCGACGCTAGAGACCCTTGACTTGACTTGGATAAGGATAGATCCTGTGATTAGGGTAGACCCTTAAGTTAAAAGACTTGAATTGGGATGACTCGACTAACGGATTGAAAGATGGGCGAAATTTCCTTAGGGAAGGTCGTGGGGACCGTCCTGTTAGAAGGAAAGATCGCGTGTGACTTTCTAATTAGGACTCGAGTGTTTAGATGAACCTTCCATTTATGAGTGTATGACTCGTGTTGGTCGGTTATGCCTTTAGAAAAAAAAGGCGGACTAGGATGGGGAAGAAACCCGTGATGTAGGATCGACGGAGTTTCGACGCTAAAGACCTTCGACAAATCATGAAAAGACCCGACACACGGATTACGGTAGGTCCTATAATCGGAAGGTTTTGAAAAATGATTGGATTTTGAAAAATTGAGAGGACGGTCCTGAAATTGGTAGTGGGCCAATAGGACCGGGCATTTTGAAAAGTTAGAATGGTTGCGAGTGAATTCGCATTTTGAAAAAAGAAATTGGGAGATGGTCCCGTTTTTTTTGAAAAGTTGAATTTTTGAAATTTTGAAAATTTGAATATCGAAAATAAATTTCCGAAAATTTGAAAATTGAAAATGAGATCCCGAAGATTTGAAAATCGAAAACGACATCTCGGAGATTTGAAAATCGAGAATGGAATCTCGACGATTTGAAAATCGCGAATGGCATCGCGAAGATTTGAAAATTGAAGTTGAATTTTAAAAATTCGAAAATCGAATGGTGGATCGGAAATTTGAATTGAAATGGATAGCATGCCGGCTAAAAAAAAAGGCTTGTTTTGAGTCAAATCGTAAGTCTAATTTTCGGCAGCATTCCGAGTTTTTTTTTTTTGAAATTGGATATTTTTGAAAAGACGGGTCCCGAAACGGACAGTATTTCGGGTTTTTCAAAATTTGGTATTTTTGGAAAGATGCATTTTTGAAATGACGGTTTTTGAAAAATGACACGGAAACCAAGTAGCACGTAGTCAAACAAGCATTATAACGACGCTTATGTATGCTTTACACTAAGTCTCGGTCGGTCAAAAATAGGGTCTATACCAACAACGATGGCTTTCTCGTGTGATGGACGGACTCCCTAAGCCGAGTTGGTCTTAGGACATGCCGCAAAACCGAGACGAGTTCCACCATCGATGTCTTTAGCGCACCCATGTAGGAATGCACCGTGGTATAGTGGGACGTCGGTCACAAGTAACCGGCCCGGGCAAATTTGGGTTATGCATGAATCATTAAACTAATGCGCGCACATTAATCTACGAACGATTTCTCTTCGAGTCTCACCCTAGGAACCCCGATGACATGTGGTACATCAGGTATCCCCAGTGGAGTCGCCAAATTGTGGACATGACGTAGGTCCACCCCGACGCGGCGAAGCGCGGGTTTGGGTAGGCGAATGAATCTCGTGGTGAGATTGTTCTCGGGTTCGAAATTTAAGTCAAAATGGAGTCGCCACCGAATTTTGTGGTTATTCGGAACCATACGAGCCCACTCTATGTCGTCATGGGCTATACACAAAGTAAGCCCACTTCGATTTGAGAGTTTATGGGGCTCGTCCCTTTGCATTGTTATACCGATACCGTTTACACCGGCTTTCGTATATAAAATGACTCTCGTGCGCCAAGGGTTTCGGACATCCGGAAACCAAAGGTTCTGAGTAAGGGGTGAGGGTACGTGTTGGGAAGCCCACTAAGGACACCCAACCCCGCCCGCACATGGCGGCCTCTACTAAGACATCGTTCGTGTTCGTGATACGCGCGCTAGTAAAATAATTAAATGATATGCAAACAGCGTTTTTAACTAAACATGCGAGTTTTGCGTTAACTACGTCATTTAATGAATCTTAAATGTGGTCGAAATAATTTAGCATGCGAGGTTCATTTATAAAAGCGTAAAAGCAAATAAATAAAGCTCGAAAGGAAATAAATAAAAGCGTACAAGTTACACGGGCGGAAATACAACCCGGAATTCACAATACAGCATTGCGTAAAATAAAGCAAAATAACGATGGAAACGGACCCGTATGTAAACTAGACCGCGAAATTTGTAGATGGACTAACCCCGATTAAGTACGCATTATGTCGCGTATTAAACGAAGGACGGAAATGTGAGACTGCGGCGTATTGTTAGCCTAATCTCACGTCCCGTAGTCTTGTCCCGACTTATCACGTTAAAGTGGTCAAAGTCGTTCTACGTGTCGTGACGTGTAGGTTTTGAAAATATGAGGGTCAGTCGATGGTCTAAAGTCGATAAAAGAACGGGCTCGAAATATGTGTCCAAGCCCTCGGGTTTGCGGTTTATGAGACCCACTCGATCGAGTCATTGACTGACTCGGTCGAGTGCGTCATTAGCGTGGCTACTGACCACTTTTTGGGGTGCTACTCGATCGAGTGGCCTATGGCACTCGATCGAGTGCCCCCTGTACGAGTAGTGACTCGTGCGTTTTTTGATATGAAATCGATGGTCGGCCTAACCAAATACGAATATCGCACGATTCGTATTTAGCTCGACTTCCGGTACTATAGTCGTGTATAAATGAATATAATACCGTCATCGGGATTTTGTAAAAACGTTTACGTTAGATTAAAAAGAGTTTGAATTGGTGACGAGATGAATCCCTCTACGTCACGACATCGAAACTAACCCTTTCGGGTTATGTGATGTCGATATTCGTGTCAACGGGTCTCGTACCAATTATGAAAGGGGATTAAATCCGTTCAACTACAACGGATCACGATCGCGTCACGCCCTTGAGTACATTGGGGCGGGGCTCCTCGAAAGGGCTCCACCTCCGTCGTTGCTCGTAAAGGGATTAGACGGACCAAAAGTGATTATTGTAGTTCAACGTTTTAAAACCGGTTTTTTGATATTAGTATTATATATACGCGGTATTAGTAATAATGTTAGTAGTATCATAAAATGATACAAAAAAATATGAACGCGAAAATATATAAAAAAAAGTTAGTGTTAATGTACGTGTTACTACGATGCAATAGTATGAAAAATATACATAAAAACGATATTAAAAAGAGATTAGAGAAGAGTTTGGGACACCCTCAACATACATGCTAGTATAAACCTCGGAGACGGACTCGTGAATAGCGACAAAGCTTGGGAGTGTCGAGGAATGTATGTGAGTTAAGGCGTGTATGGATGTATATGTGTATGTGTCGGTTTATCGAGGGACAAAGGCTCGGTTTTGATGCGTTTTGGCTTAGGTTTTCTAAGGCTTGATATATGGAGTAGTAGGGTTGAATGTGATTGAAAATGTAGGGCAAAGGTTGCTGAAAGTTGATGTGTAAAGTTGGTAAAAGGTCGTGTATGCATGGGAATGTCGTGGTATTTATAGGCATTTCCCACGACCTAGGGGGCACTCGATCGAGCGGCCCTAGTGCACTCGATCGAGTGCCTTAGAAAACGGGCCAAGCCCAGTTCAAGACGCTCCACTCGACCGAGTGGGTCAATCCACTCGATCGAGTGGATCAACAAAATTGAGATAAAAAAGGAAAGAATATCTTGTTTGTTTTGACTAGTTTTTTGAATTCGAATTTGTGCGCTCAAATGAACTTAGCTGAAATATTGAGACGGTTTCGTCTTTGACCGGGTTTTGACCCGGTCGCCCAAAAGACGGAAAATATTTTTGGTGTCGGTTTTGGCCCAAATTAGTCTCATTTGACTCGGAACGACCCACTGGGCCTGAAATTGAGGTCTGTTTTGTGAGATTTTACTCCGCTAAAAAGTCCATGTCGGATATTATGAATTCCGAGCCCAAATCCGAGTATACTAAGTCACGTTGACGTCCAATCATCATCGGGTGTTTTTTGGAGACTACCATAGACACGTGGCAGTCAAAATGCGGGTGTCTACAATTAATATTAATATTATAATATTATTAATAATTAAAATTATTATTATTATTAATTATTATTACTACTATTGTTATTGTTATTGTTATTGTTATTGTTATTGTTATTGTTATTGTTATTGTTATTGTTATTGTTATTGTTATTATTATTATTATTATTATTATTATTATTTTTATTATTTTTATTATAATTAAAATTAATATAATAATAATAATTAATATTTTTGATATAATAATTAACAATATTATTTATTTTTATTTTTATTAATATTATTTGTTATTATTATTATTATTATTATTATTATTTCATGCTAATTTATTTCAGTTTCACTCAGTTCAGCTCAATTCAACTCATTCCACTTTAGCTCAATTTACTTTTGTCCTAAAGGACATAGCCAAAATAATTTGTATTAAGTGATATAGTTGTTGTTTCGGTATGGAAACGGGTCCCTGACCTTGAGCTTCGCGGTTCTCCTCGGCTCCGGATGCGTGCCGACGGTGACCCTGCAAGGTGAACTCCGGGCCCGGGGGGAACCCTCGGGGCGGAGCCCCCGACGCCCAAGTCAGTAAAATCTATGACTGAATATAGATATTTAGGGAGGTAAGAGAGGTAGAGAGAGAATAGGGAGAAATATGTGTGGAAATCAATCCTACTTTCCCCTCACCAGTGGAGTATTTACAGGGGAAAGGATGTAGTAGGGTGATGTCACCCATGACATCAGCATGGTGATCAGTAGAGAAGTCTTTCTGAGTCAGTTAATGACTACCCGTAAGGGGAGTCGTCTGATAGAGGGTTCGGCCTCTAGGGTCGGCTAGAACCCAGTTGGGCCTTCTCAGTCCCGGGAGTTGGGCCTATGCGTTTGGGGGTTTTTATCCCCCATCAGTTGTATATAGATGAAAAAACCAAATTCGTATAATAAATGATAAATAATATTGTACGTAACCTGAATGACCCGACCCGAATAAGCCAGCCCGAACTTGATTTGATACTCAAACTAAAGATCCGAGCTTAACCCGTAACCTGAATTGACTCGAGCTAATCCAAAATTGACCCGACTGAAAATAATAAACCCAAAACCCAAAATAATCTGGTCTGGCCCAAAGTCAACGCGAAACTCACCTGCCCCGATTGACTTGTTTGCCAGGTCTACCGACAATCCAATCCAACCAGAACTCGACCCACACGTCCGATTGACACCTTTAATAATGACCACTTGGAAATAAAATTATTCTTATGTTACAAGATTTATTTAACAATTAATTAGTTAATTGTAATTATTCGAGTTGTAAAATAAACTGTAGACACCCGCATTTTGACTGCCAGGTGTCTATAGTAGTTCCCGCCAAACACCCGATGATGATAGGACGCGAATATGCTTTAATGGACTCGGATATGGGCTCGAAATCATGGACATTTGGTTTAGGCTTATTACGAAGTACAAATCTTACAAAACCAACCTCAAATCCAGGCCCAGTGGGTCGTTTCGAGTCAAATGAGACTAATTTGGGTCGATTCCGACACCAGGGGTAAAACCGTCTTTTAGCAACCGAGTCAAAACCCGGTCAAAAATATTCCCGAGACACGTGAGTCAGCCGTGACACCTCACGTGGCTGATTCGGTCTCCAACACCACAAAAAATCAGCTTCAAAAAATATTAAACAAATCCGTTTAAGGATAGAATTCGATCTCAAGTAGGAATTCTATCCGAAAACCAAAACAGTTCACAAACCGAGCTCAAATACTCGGCTAGAACACCCCAAACAGCCGAAACACTCCTCCATTCAGCCGAGTTACTTGGCTTCTCCACTAAGAGACGAGACTTTCGTTCCCTTTCGAACTCTCGCGTTTCCTATCCAAACCGGTGTTTCTTGTTATCCAAGCAAGACACCTTTCCTAAACCTCTGCGCTATAAATAGAACCCTCCATTCAACACAAAAGGACACAATTCATAAACCGAAATACACATACACACATCTAGCATACGTGCATCCTCGATATCTAGTAAAAATAGTTCAAGGCAAATCCCGACATATTCCCGAAGTAACCTCGAAATACCGACGAAGTCACCCCCATCCGGCCGAACCCCTCATCTCACACGCATAAAAACGCACCATCCTAAACTCACCCACATCATCTCGACGCTCCCAAGTTTAAACCACTTTCCGACGACGCTCCCAAGTTTAAACCACTTTCCGACGGGCTCTATACCGAGAAAATAAAGCATGTAGGTTGAGGGTGTAAATCAAACCCGCTTCTCTCTTCTCTCTTCTCCTCCTCTTCGTCCTTTCCTCTTTTTTTATTTTCGTCGGTCGTTTCGCATTTTAATATGGGTCGTTCGTCGCATCTTTTTTTATATAATCGATACTAAAAAAAACTATTTTTTTTATATAACGTTCTTAAAATACGATATCGATTCTCTAATCGAATATCGTATCTAACAGGAACTAAATTAATTAATTTTCGTTGATGCTAATAAAATCGTTACATCTTTTTTTAAACAAAATTCGACGATTTTATACGCGGAGAGAATTAACATCTTTTTCGTTCAATTTTTTTTTTTTTTTTACTTTTCGTTCAAAACAAACTTTTTTTTAAAAACCTTTTCTAAAATCAATCCGACTATTCGATATCGATTTCATAATCGAATATCGAATACGACGAATATCGAAAATATGAATCGGGTACAAATTAATCCATATTCATACGCGATTTATAAAAATTAACGATTTTTCGACAAAACAAAAAAAACTCGAACAGGCTGCCACGTGAGTCGCGCGCCCTCTAGGCGACTCGCGCGGTGGCCTGGTGCGTCGGGTCTGTTTTTCTCGTTTCCTCGCTTTTCTATTTTTTATTCTTTTCGAACCTTACATAAAAAGCGACTTTCGCGACATATTTCGATAAATACTTTTTTCGACCTCGGTCAACACGTGTTAATCCATCACGTGTCATTAAACCTTTTTCGAGTCATGCATATTATTTATTTACATATCTTTATTCGATTTTATTCAATCGTTACTAACTCGTTTTCTCGTGTTTGTAGCAATTTATTTATTTTATTGTTTTATTAGACCAAAACGACTTCACATGCTAAAATAACTTTGACGTTATTAGTTTAACATGCATTAAACGACTTAGCAACCCATTTATTTATTTTTCTCACATGCTTAGGAAAAATAATGTTTGCATATCATTCAACCGTCGAACTAACGCGTGTACACCAAAAACGAACGATATCTTAGTAAAGGCCGCTAAGTGCGGGCGGGGTTGGGTGTTCTTATTGAACTTCCCAACACGTACCCTCACCCCTTACTCAGAACCATGGTTTCCGGATGTCCGAATCCATTGGCAATGAGAGTCATTCAATACACGATATCCGATAATGTCGGTATCGGTATCGTAATGCAAAGGGACGAGCCCAATAAACTCTGACATCGGAAATGGGCCGTATTTGTATACGACCCACTACGACATAGAGTGGGCTCGAATGGTTCCGAATAACCACAAAATTCGGTGGCGACTCCTACTTCGATTTAAATTTCAATTTGACCATCTCATATGAAGATTCATTCGCCTCCCCAAACCCGTGCGTGGCCACGTCGGGGTGGACCTATGTCATGTCCACAATTTGGCGACTCCGCTGGGGATTAACTGATGAGTCACTTACCATCGGTATCCTCAGGGTGAGACACGGAAAAGAAATCGTTCGAATAGTAATGTACACGTTTTAGTTCAATGGTTCATGCATTCTTTCCCGGGCCGGTTACTTGTGACCGACGTCCCACTATACCACGGTGCGTTCCTACACGGACGCACTAAAGACTTCGATAACGGAACTCGCATGGGTTTTACGGCAGGTTCTAAGACCACTACAACAAAATACCTTTTTCGCGGTGATTATTTTGATATTTCGTGGTGATTATTATATTCGACGCAAAAGGTTTCCCCATCGATTGTATATTCGTTGTGGTAGGCGACGTTGTCGTAGCCTTTCGTGGCAAATAATCTATTCGCTGGGTTAGCTCTTTAAAATCGACACGAAAGAAAAGGAGATTTAGTATCGATTTTAGTGTCGATTATTATCGATACGGTAAGTGGTTTATACTCCCCATCTAATATCAATTGTAACAATTGTATTCGACATGATAAGTGTAAGAAAATATCATCTAATGAAAATTGTGACAATTATATTCGACACGAAATGTACCATATAATGTCGTTTGAGGGCAGTTGTACCAATCGCATATTGCAGCTATATTTTGTTACATACACACTGGATAAGATACGAAAATAAAAAAGAAAAAGTACAATTGAAGAAAATGATGATGTAAATTTTATATTGTTCATAAAATCCAAAAAATTATACACATAATATATCCAAAAACTAACGACCAAGTTAAATTAACACCAAAAAATCCAAAAAAGGTGAAAATGATGTTTTTACAACCTAAATACAATTACTATGTCTTCAGCCACTAAAGCTAAACTCGAACATTCGAACTCGTATTTTGAGTAGATTATCGTGCCTCAAGAAACTGCAATAGACAAATAAAATACAATATAGGCAAAAGTTAGTCTGAATGATGTAAGAAAACCAAATCATATATACTTTGTGACATATAGCAAAGTGTCATAAAAAAAATCATAATATACGAACATTATTAAAAAAACAGAATATAAGATGTGCCTGTGAATCTTATATAACGCTGCATTCAGGTATGGCCTGGCAGGTAATATATGAAGTAGCTTGGTAGACAACGAAAAATGAGATTAATAGAAAAATTGGGTTCTACTGAGTAATGCCAATATTTGAATGACATAACTAAAGTAATACAGGGCAGGAGATGACAGTGGCATAGTTGTTTCGTTGACCCACAACTTACCAGCATTGATTTCATTCATAGCACACTTGACATGTTCAGGCTCAATATCAACAATGAGTGATTCAACAATCTCAAACCCATAATGAGACATAGCCTGCGGGAAATTAGAGATTTAGGAAACCGAAAGGAGTTTTATATTTATCACATAGTCGATCAAATAAAATTAGCAACACATACACATTTACAAACAAAAAAAAACTTACTTTCTCTAGCTCACTGACAACTGCATGCTTTGGCAATTTCGATTTTCTGCTCAAACACATCATCTAAATTTAACCTTGGAACAATACCTCTTATCACTGATGAAGTCAGAAGCAAACATATACATACACTTCAATGAGTATACTTGAAATACTTTATGACAAAGGAAATCAAATAGTTCTGATTTGTGATATACCATCAAAAACATAAGCCTGAATCTGTGAGCGGGTGTTACTGAGCTTGTAAAATGCATCACTTGCTTTCTCGGCAATGGCCCGATATTGAATGGATGCAAGAAAATTGACAAAAACATTGTCCTGAATGATAAATATAAATTCAGGTAGATTATTTAATCCCAACTATCAGAACCATATTAAATGAAACTGTCTGGTGGGAAAAAGAAAAGACCAAGGATTATTCAAAGGAAAAACAAATATAATCTCACTGATCTTCTCCATGATTCTTCATGCGATTAATGTTTAGTTTTTAGTTCTTAGGATGATGTCATGCAAGGAAGAAAATGGTAAGAAGTTTGTCAATGTGCCAAATTAGTTTCATTACCTTTGTTTCACGACATAAAGAATAAAAAACTTTAAGTTGCAGGTCCAGAATATAATCAATTAAATGACAAGTCACTGAGAGATGAGTAGTACTTATGACTTGAGTTCAAATCTCATAAGCATCGGAAGTACTCTTAGAACTCTGTTCACCAAAAGAAAATGGACGATCAAATAATTTAAATAATTGAGACCCGAACACAACGCCTCAAAGGAAAAAATAGGAAATGAGAACCGTAAACTGTTTTGGGAGTCAGATGAATTGTTCAGTCATAATGGAAAACTGAAGAATAGCAGGTTATCCGATTATCGGATATATTGTATACGGAATATAATGGATATCAAATGATGTTTCAACTAAAATCTGACCTTGGTTTTGGTCTCACAGCGGACATCCAACTGCTGTACACGAAGAGTGAGTTTGCCTGCGATCCGGTAACCCAGAAACTAGGGGACACAGTGGCACCCTGGCTCCAACACATCTGTGTATTTTCCAAAGCTCTCCACAATAGCTACTGTTGATTGGTCAACTTGAATGCAACAAAACAACCCAACACATCTGTGTTGGATTGCCTTCGATCTGGTAACCCAGAACCTAGGGGACACAGTGGCACCCTGGCTCCAACACATCTGTGTATTTTCCAAAGTTCTCCTCAATAGCTACTGTTGATTAGTCAACTTGAATGCAACAAAGCAAGTTTCCCATTATACCGTCTCCTTAATCAAGCCACATTTTTACCAACCTTGGTCAAATTCAGCCTTATAAAAGAATAAGAATAACTAAAGTTACTGAGGTTAAGATTTCCATGGATGGCACTATTCTAATTGATGTAAAATGAAACTAATTGTACCTGCAATTTCGTGGCTTGAGAAAATTATATCTTGTCTACAAAGAGAACAAAAAGAGAATTATGAGACATCTAAAAAAAGACCTTAATTCCATAGATTATCAAGGGTATGAATGTACGAGCATGGCTAGAAAATAGACCATACTTGAGCCTAACCAAAATTTATTTAACCTAAAGCCAATAAACTAATCAACCTATGTGACAAATGTTTACTAGATTATGCAACTGTGTATAGAATGAGAACGGACAATACCTTTGAAGGTATAGTTTTTCTGCCAGCAGCTCGAAGAAACCAAAATACTCTTCCATCTATTTTGTCGTTAAGATACAGACATACAGCCACTATGATTTGTAGAAGTCGAGCATGTCGCTCATGTAGTTGAACGAGGTGTTCATGGCTTCTATGTCTCTACCATAACTGCAACATAGTCTACACAGCGTACTGCTAAAATTAAATGTTCCACCACAAACACTAATATTAATACATCCTAGCAATTTACACAACCAATGTACAGTAACTTATCACAACTATTACACCGAAAATGAACCCTAATTTGGATTTTACCCAGAATTCCTAACTAGAAATAAATATAACCTCACTAATATTGAAACAAGTACAAAGTACATGATAGTGAACAAGTGATCCAAAATAATGGCAACATCGATTTAGTTAATAATAGGAAGAAAAAGACATATTCAGGAAAACAAAAAGAAAGAGAAATGTATTCAGTAATAACAATAATTACACCATACATTATTACCTTAAATCAAATCTGACCAAAATTCCCGAATTGATATGAACCCTAATGTAAAAATGAGACATATTCACTTTTTTCAATTTCATTCCTAACTAATTTTAAATTAGATGTAGAAATCTTCATAAACTCATAACAAAGATCGTGTTATACAAAAATTAGCAAAAAAAAATAGATTTCGAATTATACAAAAGAGGGTCAAAACATACCAGGACGGACGACGAACGTTACAACTGCGGTTGGCAAAGGGGGTTAAGGATCGGCCTGTTGCTGGCGATGGAGGTTGGAGGAGGAGGAGGAGGAGGGGGAAGATTTAAATGGGTATAATTACTGTATTAGGGTATTCTTTAGGGAGGAATTGAATTGCCTTTGTTCTCCGTAAATTAAGGGTAGCGTTGGTTATTTTCAAAGTGCGAAGTACTTCGTAAAGGTTATTCTTGTAAGTATTGGTTCATTTAGATATTGTAATTCCCGTCATTTAAATGGGGATTATTAATGTCGATTGCTGAGTAATTGTGTATTAGTTACGTCGATTTTCCAATCGCTACGAAATAATCGTCACAGAAAGGCTATTTTGTTGTAGTGGACCAATGTTAAGTGCTATTTTTAGCACTAATTGTGAGTATATATCGTCGTATTTGTGGTGTTGAGAGTTAATTTTGGGGCGATATAGTGACATTTGAAGCATTTCCGATGATCTCACATGGTTTGATTATGTATGTGATTTTTGATGACGGTCCTAACTATTTTGAAAAGCCGAGAAATTTATGTATTATGCCCGGATTATAGTGGTGGTATACGTGTCAAATGCCGGGTTATATCGAGGATTGAATGAAGAAAAGAAAAGAGAAAAATCAAAGGAAAGCAAAGAAGAAAGAATTGGAAATTTTTAAGGGCCGCTACTAGCGGATGACGAAGAGCAAAACTGCCGCTAGTAGAGGCTTCATCAAAATTCATGCAAATTGTGAAGCTTCCAGAGTGCCGCTAGTAGCGAAATGTGCCGCTAGTAGCGAACAGCTACCCGCGTGTGACTTTTGATCTCCCTCTATTCTATCCTACTTATATTAGATTACTATTATTATTAGAAGAACCCTATCATTCCTAGACTACATACATCAAAGTTATGCAATTTTATTAGATTTATGCATTTTAGTTTAATTATTCCAAGACTTTGAAGAAGACGGTTGTTCATCCTTTTGTTCATCAATCAAGAATAAGTTTTCCTAATTTTATACTATTTATCTTATTTATCTCATTTGATTATTGTTATTTTGATTATGAGTAGTGAGTAGTTCTTTTATCTAGGGCTCGGTGAGCCGATAATATGGGTTATTGATGCTTTGATTTTAATCGCTCTTTTTTGAATTATTGAATTGGGTTTGTTGCGGTTGTGCTTAATAATTGATTGATTAGTTTGAATTGCTAGGTTTGAGTCTAGATTATCATTACAACGAGAGTTGGATGTTTTCATATGAATCATGCCTGAAAGTTTATATCTTTTTCGATTAATTTCTACTCAATTTTAATTACGACGAGAGTCAATTTTTATTTAGAGAGCCGAAACAAGATTTAAATTTTCACATGAGAGTAGTGAATTGGAATAATTGAGACATGTTAGCATCGATTCTTAATGCGTCTAGTTTTGTTATTCGTGCCATGAGAATAGGATTTATAACATGCTAGATAGGCTTTTTATGTCTCGACGGAGAATTTAAAGTATTGATTAAAATAGGAATGCTAGTCTCACCCAAGACGGTAATTTGACAAAGCTGTGTAACATTTTGATTGCATCGATAATCCATGTTAATGGTGAACCATTGCTCTAGGTCTTTTTAATTATTGATTTCATCTCGATTTATTACATCTAGTTTGTTAGACATTATTTATATAATCACCATTTTGATTTATTCGGCGTAGATAACTTGAGTCAAAAATTAGCTAGTACTTAGTCATTCACCTCCCTGAGATCGACCCGTATGCTACAATACCCGTACGCTTGCGGAACTACAAAATAAAACGTAACAACCAACTCGGCTTAGGAAGACCGTCCTGATTTGCGAGAAAGCTATCGTCGTTGGTATAGACCCTATTCGACCGACCGAGACTTAGACTAAGAGCATACATGGTGTCATTATACTGTTTCCGTGACTACGTGCTACTTGATCCATGTCTCGTCTTTTCAAAAACCGTCCTTTTCAAAAAAACTTGCATCTTTTTCGAAAATTTCCATTTTTCAAACCCGGAAAGCTCCGAATTTAGGACTTATGATTTTGACTCAAAATAGCCTATTTTCTAGCCGGTATGCTGTCCAAACCTTTTTAAAAATTCAAAAATCTCGGCCCGATAAACCTTTTTTTTTATTTTCAAAAAAAAATCGGGCCCTCCAATCCGTTTTGTTCGGGTTTTTTCAAATCCAAATCCTCTTTTCAAAACCTTCTTCTTCTTAGGACTTCCCGTATTTAGCAGTGTTGGGTCTTGTCATAAGTTGTTAGAGTCCATAGCGTCGAAACTCCGTCGATCTTACATCACGAATTTCTACCCCATCCCAAGTCCGCCTTATTTGTCAAGGCACGGCCCACCTACGTAGGACAAACCCCTACAAAGGGAAGCCCATTTACACTTTAGGGTCCAAAGTCTGGGGAATAGCTCACACGTAGGTCTTCCTTCAAACAGGACTAGGCCCACTTTGCCAAAATCCTAAGAAAAACCCACCGTCCACGAGTCACCCGTCTAGGTGTCTTTTCCGGGTCATTTCCCTGTTAGGCTTTTTCCGCACTCGGGGGCTATTCTTCAGCAGAGCAATCAGTCACGGTTGCTCTAAGGGTCATGTCTTACACGTGTCTCACCTACCCCACTTTTGAGTCACTTAGATGTCACACCATCTGAGTCTTTAGTCTCACTCGGGGGCTGTCCTCCACCCGAGCAGTCAACCACGGTCACCTTAAGGGGTACTTTACACCGGTGTCCTTATGATGCCTTCTCCAAATCGAACCTATGCTACGAACACTCGAGTCACCTAGGGTTAGGTCATCACGGTTGGTCCGAGCACGCGACACGGTCAAACACGGTCGCCCCCATTTTCGGATTCACCCTTATGTAGCTCGAGTCCAATTCGCGGTCGTTACTTTGTCTAAGTCAACGTTTGAGTATCCCGATCCCAGAGCCTTTGTCATCATCCCATCATCCGGGGCCATGTCTAGTTCGACTCCTTCTCTTGCACCTGCGCAAAACCGAGCTTAGGCGAGTTCTAACACCTGTCGCTTCTTCCTACCAGGGACCCGATGAACGAGACACTACCTAACCACGACAAAGCCCGCGCTATCGAGAAAGGGGATATCCAAGGAAGCATGCTTATGCTATCTTGCTCCATTAACAATATCTTCTCAAAAATCAATACCGCCCTAGATAACCTGGGTTCCAGGGTAGCCACCATCGAAGAGGATCTTTCAAGAGCCCAATCCCGTCTAACACAATTAGAAACGGTAAGGCAGTCAATCACCCAACTGGGCCATTTGAGGGGTGAACATTCTTACGAAACTGTCCGATACCCTCAAGATGGCAAGACCGATAGAGGTAATCCACAAGTCACCTCTCCGAAAATCAAGAACCAGTCAAAGGTAAGGACATTTACCCACTTGGATATGTCCTACACCGTTGCTTTCCGAAGGTTGGTTTCGAAGGGCCTAATATTACCCCTAGGCCCAACAGCCGACTTACCCTTGGAAAGACGCTCCAAATCATGGAATGCCGAGCATTACTGCGAATTCCACAGAGGGAGGGGACACGATACAGAGCAGTGTTGGAAACTGAAACACCTTATCCAAGATTCCCTCGATACCGGGAAAACACCCGTCATGGAAACGTTGTCGCTTGCAAGGCCCCTCATGGACTATACAGGGTCCAACGACCAAAGCATCCAATCTACCTCCCATATATCCAAAAGTCCGGATTTGATTTGAGTCCTAGTCTGAGTCCGAGTCCGAGTCTAGGATGTACTATTTCTTTCAATTTCAAAGTCAGAATCAGAGTCAGAGTCAGCTGTATTCCATCCTCGTTTCACATCTCAATAAAATCAGCATTTCTATTTTCTCATATATTTCCTTATGTGTTTCCGAGAACATGATGAACATCATCATACACTGTGAGCACATGCACGTGACTATTATAGGCACATCTATAATGACTACAGGAAACCGAACCCGTGTTTTCCTTTACCTATTCCATGTCTGACATAGAAAGCCACATAACTACCCTTAGTAGGAGCGGTATCGAATCCTATGACAAATATAGGCAGTCTCCTAGTTTGGGTTCAAGACGGGAGGCGAGCCCATTTCCCACAATAAACACCCATCCAATAAGACTAACCAATCCCTACCTTAGGTGTTAGTCTGACCAATAGAAAAAAATTGGACAAAAGAAAAAAGAAAAATCAAAAGTCCAAGGAAAAAGCAAAAGGCCAAAAACAAAAGAGCTGGCCATGATCAAAAAGAATTATCAACATCCCTCGACCAGACAAGGTCAACTCAAATGAAGAATCCCATGACCGGGGCTAAAAGGTCAACCAACAAAAGAATTCAAAAACCCATGATCGTGGTCAACGGTCAACTCGAGTGAAAGTCCCTTGACCAGGTACGGTCAATTCAAAAAATATCAAAACCCTTATCGTCAAATAGGGGAGCAACAACCAAGCTGGTCAGCTAACACCACACTCAGCCTTTCCACATTACAACCTTCAAGACCTTCCCGAGACCCAGGCCAGAGACAGCCCGAAATTTTGAGGATTCAAGCTCCATAGGATACCCCTAACCATTAGGGCCAGACATGGAAACCAGATCCCGCATTATCAAAACTTATCCCGATCAAAGTTCGAGTCATTATTACTCGACTTCCCCCTTTCCTACCACATTACAATACCTTACCCTCGAAGCCTTAGCTCCACAAAATCGAGCTCCAGATTTCGAATCATCAAAGCCACTTACTTCCTAGCACCACATTTCCAAAAACATCTAAACCAGTTACCAACCCCAAACACGGGAATTCAACTTGCGGTCGGCATAGAACATGCCCAAATAGTTCACACCACCTCTGGGGGCTACCCCGGAAAATGCTCACAGTCACAGGATCAACATCCTAACTATTCTAGCCCTTTGGTCAAGACATCATTGGGAATGCACCTAGCCTACACCATTGCTATGGCTAGTTACACACAAAGCCCTAATAAGCTAGGCATCATAATACATCTTTCAACACTGAACTACGACTTGGTTTGATTTCACTACACGTGAATACGTAGGCAGCCTTTCAACAAAGGCACAACCATTCACATTGACACAAATTCAAAAAGCGCCATCATTCCGGTCACGACACTGTCATGTTCTCAACAGTTAGCTTTGTCATTCTGGGGGCTTCTCTTAGGCAGAAGTTTTCCTTCCACTCATATAATCCAAAAACTTTCAAAAACTAGCCTCCTTTCTATAGAGTGTCCTAGTACTCGGCTCATTCAAAGACAAGAATCTGTCAGAGACTCGAAACGACACCTACTTTGGGAATATACCCCGAAACCAAAAAAATTCAAAAGAACACCAGTCTACGGCGTTGCTACCACAAAGCCCTGTCGTACGGAAACAGTCTCAGAACATATCTTTCCCGTTCCGAGGATTCGACCATGTTGCCACTCGCCTAGGCTACGTAATAGCGCAACTTAAGAGTCTTGTCATCTTAGGTGACTCATCCCCAACCGAGTCACGGTCCAACCCTTAGAGAGTCCACTTCATGTCTGTCAACTCGTCCTCTCGCGTCCGGAGTCGAGTCTGTCGGTATATCTCTCTCTTCAAATTCTCATTTTAAAATTTGCAAAACTTAGCCATTTGAGAAAATCCCTTTCCTAGTCACCACGGGAATATGAATTTTTATCACACTTCATCTAGGCATACAGGCCTAACCAGAGGATTTTAGAAGTCCGTCATCCCAAGCATTCTAATTTCCAAAAAATTCAAAAAATTTCATCGTTTCCAAAAATTTTCAAAAATTTTCAGCATTTTCTTTTCAAAAACCAATCAAAAATCATTTCTTCCCCAGCGTGAGTCGGTGTTTTGCCTAAATATTACATGCAGTTTGTTATGTACAGACAGGTGCATCCAAGACTCCCAAGGAATTCTCAAAAATTCTCCAGTGGAACAGCACATTTTTCGGATGTATCTGTAAACAAGTACACCCGTAGCCTCCAATGCAGGCTCCCGCGCAATTCTAAGATGGGACGTGTCTGTAAACAGGTACACCCATAGCCTTCAATGAAGGCACCCACGTAATTCTAAGATGGGACTTGTCTGTAAATAGACACACCCATAGCCTCCAAGGCAAGCTCCCGTGCAATTCCAAGATTGGATTGTCTGTAAACAGACATACCCGAGACTTTTTAAGAAAAGTCCCCGCAACATTATTGACATCTATCCAGGTATGATTTTCTATCTTATGGCTGGCGAGCCCTTCACGCAAGTCTAATGGACTCTAAACGACCCGATCGGAAGTCTTCCAGGTCTTAATCCTCGATTGGCCTGGTAGCTACTCTGACTTTCGCCTTGTCCAAGCCTCAGTCAGAGTGGGGGCTCTATAGACACCCGCATTTTGACCGCCAGGTGTCTATAGTAGTTCCCGCCAAACACCGGATGATGATAGGACGCGAACATGCTTTAATGGACTCGGATATGGGCTCGAAATCATGGACATTTGGTTTAGGCTTATTACGGAGTACAAATCTTACAAAACAAACCTCAAATCCAGGCCCAGTGGGTCGTTTCGAGTCAAATGAGACTAATTTGGGTCGATTCCGACACCAGGGGTAAAACCGTCTTTAGCAACCGAGTCAAAACCCGGTCAAAAATATTCCCGAGACACGTGAGTCAGCCGTGACACCTCACGTGGCTGATTCGGTCTCCAACACCACAAAAAATCAGCTTCAAAAAATATTAAACAAATCCGTTTAAGGATAGAATTCGATCTCAAGTAGGAATTCTATCCGAAAACCGAAACAGTTCACAAACCGAGCTCAAATACTCGGCTAGAACACCCCAAACAGCCGAAACACTCCTCCATTCAGCCGAGTTACTTGGCTTCTCCACCAAGAGACGAGACTTTCGTTCCCTTTCGAACTCTCGCGTTTCCTATCCAAACCGGTGTTTCTTGTTATCCAAGGAAGACACCTTTCCTAAACCTCTGCGCCTATAAATAGAACCCTCCATTCAACACAATAGGACACAATTCATAAACCTAAATACACATACACACATCTAGCATACGTGCATCCTCGATATCTAGTAAAAATAGTTCAAGGCAAATCCCGACATATTCCCGAAGTAACCTCGAAATACCGACGAAGTCACCCCCATCCGGCCGAACCCCTCATCTCACACGCATAAAAACGCACCATCCTAAAATCACCCACATCATCTCGACGCTCCCAAGTTTAAACCACTTTCCGACGACGCTCCCAAGTTTAAACCACTTTCCGACGGGCTCTATACCGAGAAAATAAAGCATGTAGGTTGAGGGTGTAAATCAAACCCGCTTCTCTCTTCTCTCTTCTCCTCCTCTTCGTCCTTTCCTCTTTTTTTATTTTCGTTGGTCGTTTCGCATTTTAATATGGGTCGTTCGTCGCATCTTTTTTTATATAATCGATACTAAAAAAACTCTTTTTTTTATATAACGTTCTTAAAATACGATATCGATTCTCTAATCAAATATCGTATCTAACAGGAACTAAATTAATTAATTTTCGTTGATGCTAATAAAATCGTTACATCTTTTTTTAAACAAAATTCGACGATTTTATACGCGGAGAGAATTAACATCTTTTTCGTTCAAATTCTTTTTTTTTACTTTTCGTTCAAAACAAATTTTTTTTCAAAACCTTTTCTAAAATCAATCCGACTATTCGATATCGATTTCATAATCGAATATCGAATACGACGAATATCGAAAATATGAATCGGGTACAAATTAATCCATATTTATACGCGATTTATAAAAATTAACGATTTTTCGACAAAATAAAAAAACCCGAACAGGCTGCCACGCGAGTCGCGCGCCCTCCAGGCGACTCGCGTGGTGGCCTGGTGCGCCGGGTCTATTTTTCTCGTTTCCTCGCTTTTCTATTTTTTATTCTTTTCGAACCTTACATAAAAAGCGACTTTCTCGACATATTTCGATAAATACTTTTTTCGACCTCGGTCAACGCGTGTTAATCCATCACGTGTCATTAAACCTTTTTCGAGTCATGTATATTATTTATTTACATATCTTTATTCGATTTTATTCAATCGTTACTAACTCGTTTTCTCGTGTTTGTAGCAATTTATTTATTTTATTGTTTTATTAGACTAAAACGACTTCACATGCTAAAATAACTTTGATGTTATTAGTTTAACATGCATTAAACGACTTAACAACCCATTTATTTATTTTTCTCACATGCTTAGGAAAAATAATGTTTGCATATCATTCAACCGTCGAACTAACGTGTGTACACCAAAAACGAGCGATATCTTAGTAAAGGCCGCTAAGTCCGGGCGGGGTTGGGTGTTCTTAGTGAACTTCCCAACACGTACTGATGCGCGTCGAATTGTCGCCTATCCAACGCGGTCAAACAATATTTGTAAACCCCGGAATACTACTACGTAGTAGCTGCAACTCGGGGATCGATCCACAGGGATGGTCGAGAGGTAGTCGGTCAAGTCAAAGTCTAGGAGTGATTGGGTCGAGAAAGGGGGGTTTTGGGTCGAGAGAGGTCGAGAGAGGTCAAGAGATCGAGAGAGGTCGAAAGATCGCAGGCTAGGGTCAATAAGTAAGAAAGGTGTTGGGGAGAGTCGGGATTCGGAAATGGGGTCTTAGAGTCTTGGGATCGAGTTTTTGTTACAACGTTAAAAAGGAGAGTGCCACCTTTCGGTATCCTCATCCAATTTTTATTTAAGTCCGCTTTCGCGATGAAATGGTAAGTCTCAATCTAAGGTAATTTCTACCCGAGTTTCCCCATATTGGTAGAAATGAGTCAAGGTCGGCCTAGTCGCGATTCTAAGTCAACAAAGACACAAAAACCTTAACATCGATAATTAACAAGTAAACAACCCGCCAACATCCCTTGAATAAAATAATCCAAATCCTCCTCCCTAATTCCCCAACAAAGAAATCTACTCACAAATCATTATGGAAATCATCACAACATGCATATTAATTAGATCTAAACAAGATAATGATGAGAAAACAACATAAAAACTAAATTAGAGATTAGGGAGTGGAAGAGAATTATACCAACTATGTAGATCTATAGGAAATAAGAGGATTGCATAAGTAAAGATTGAATCTTTGATGAATAAAGTGAAGAACTAGTCACTAATCCTTCATTAAACCCAACAAATCTTCAAATAAAACTTGAATAATCTTCTTACAAACTTGAGATCTAGATAATTGTTGATGAAAATTATGTAGATCTACTACTAATTACTATGTAAACTACTAGAATTTTGGAGGATTTTTACTAGAATACTACTAAACTACTACTAATGGATGGTGTAATAGGATGGTGAAAGGGTGTAATGTCTTCCCTCCTTAGCACAATGGAGGGGTGAGTTTAGGCAATGAATTAGGGTAACATATATATAGTAATCTCTTAATGGATCCTTAACCTAAAGCCCAAATCCAACTTTATGCTCCATTAGTGAGACAATCTCCCTTTGCATCTCCATGGGGTGAAACTTCGCCCTGCGGACTCGTCGGTAATTCCCACCGGGTGAAATTTTCGCCCGGTCAGATTTTCTTCCATTTTTGACGTTTTTGGCACTTCTTCCCATCGGGCGAAATTTCACCCGGTGGACGAAATTTCGCCCGGTCAGTTTCGCCCGGTGGAGAGTTCTTGGAAATTCTTCGGGAGGCATTTTCACCGTTGGGTGAAATTTCGCCCGGTGGTGTTTCACCGGGTAAAATTTCGCCCGGTCATTTTTCTGGCCTCGAATCTTGTCTCATTCTTCGTTTGTTCGATCGGATAGCTTTAAACTTTAAGTTGTGTGCTTTGCTCTTTGGACGGTTTTCCCTTCTCTTGTGCTCGTGGAAGCTCAATCGTGATTTTTGTAGCAAAACCTATCAAAATGATAGAAAAACTACCAAAAACACGTAAAACGCACAAGAGGGACGCTAATGCGAGAAGTACGCAAAATATGGCGATAATCGCACTCAAGACTCGCAAAACGAGGGAAAAACGGGTCTAAATGGAGGGAAAAATGGTCTAAATTTAGCACACAACACGTACCCTCACCCCCTACTTAGAACCATGGTTTTCGGATGTCCGAATTCATTGGCAGCGAAAGTCATTCAATACACGATATCCGATAATGTCGGTATCGGTATCGTAATGCAAAGGGACAAGCCCAATAAACTCTGACATCGAAAATGGGCCGTATTTTGTATATGGCCCACTACGACATAGAGTGGGCTCGAATGGTTCCGAATAACCCCAAAATTCGGTGGCAACTCCTACTTCGATTTAAATTTCAATTTGACCATCTCATATAGAGATTCATTCGCCTCCCCAAACCTGCGCGTGGCCGCGTCGGGGTGGACCTATGTCATGTCCACATAAATGTAGATATTGAGGTAAATAAAAAAATGTAGGTAAAAAGTTGAGATGAGATGAGATAAATAAAAAAAATAAAATAAGGTAGGTAAAAAGTTGAGGTGAGATGAGGTAAATAAAAAATTAATAAAATAAAATAAGGTAGGTAAAAAGTTGAGGTGAGATAAATAAAAGTAATAATATAAAATAATGTATGTGAGGTGAGAGAGTCTGAGATGAGTCTGTGGATAAAGTGTGCTTTTGTAATGAGTCTGAGTCTGAGTTTGAAAATTAAAAAGTGAGTAGAAAGCTGAGGTGGCAGAGTTTGAGAGAAAAAGGTGAGTCTGTGAATAAACTTAGTCTTATGTGCTTCATCATTGATGCTTCATTCTTTTTCTTTCAACATTGGATTGCCAATACGCCTTAGCCATCTAATTAAGTGAGTGATCAATCGAACAAGATTGTCGAACGACAAATATGATTTATTTACGTTTGATTGAAAATAGTTATTGCAGTAATAAGGAATACTCATTACAAAATAATTTAAAAAGATTAATAAGTGTATGAGATAGAGAGATTATTCTACTTGACTCGAACAAACATACACTTCAGTGATTCATCTCTTTAAGGTTATTTTATGGTCTAATTTGTCATATATTGAGATGCCGAGCTTGTCATATACACTAAATTCGTGTTATCTTGTTGAACTTGATGTCGAGCTTGTATCTGTATTCATCGAGGGACTTGGAAGGAGGGTTCGAGTATTCAGATTCAATACATTAGACAAGCAAGGCTTGGGTTGCGTTACAAGATTTACGAGATCATATGCTATTTGTCAGTCCGGGATATCGCTATCAGTACCGACCAAAGATGGAAAGATGAGGAATAGAATTTATCTGCCGAAGCGTATGGGTAATGAGATGGTCTTCTACTCACTTGACACTGCCACGTATCACACCTCAAGGATACTTGGATTTCTATGGCATGAGGTCGCACCCGTTTTGTTGTTGGCTTTAATATATGTCGCACTTTCTTTTTCCTTGGCCATGTATCATTCTTAGCGGCCAAAAATTGTCCGAATTTTACTTAGCTACCTCATGCTGTATTTTGGTATACATCTTTTGTGGCCTGGGAACTGTGGTGTTAAATGATTACAATTCCAAATGGAAATGTATAATGGGGGTGATTATGTCATGATATTGTCTATGATATCTTTCCTTTGATTGATTACATAGTGAATGACTATATTCTACGTATGTTTCTCTCAATCGATCTTGTTCTTTATTAGTACATATATTACTATGATCAATTACAATGGTAATCTTATCAGTAATCAGTAAGTACTATAAAAGCTGGCTTAATGATTTTTCAAACTACTAAGAGCGGCATCGAAGAATCATTCACAACGTACCACCACCTTTCGAAGAATCATCGAAGAAAGACATGAATAAGATTTTTCTAATATTTTTCTTTGTTGTGTCTTTGCTTTTACTCCAAGGTATATACACCGTACCATAGCCTTTTATCTTTTCATTATTAATATAATAGAATTGTTGTTGTCTTGCATTTATAATAACCTCTTTAGTAAAATCTTTTTTTTGTCGCAAATTTTTATTTGTGAGGGAAATAGATAAAGATAACCACGTGTGCTAATTCTTAGGTTTGTCTTTTTTTACCAAGTGGTATTATTTGATCCGTCATCGGTTTATGACGGATAAAACTTACTCTTTCTTTGTTGATTAAACACTGCAGGGAGTGAAGTAGCAGTTTCGCATTGCATAAGACCTATTCCGCCGGGTGAAGTTCCAAATTGTGACTTGAGAAAATGTTATTTTTATTGCGAGCATCGCTATCCTGGGGGGGGAGGATTGTTGAATGGCGGTTGCATTAATGAACATCAATGTTGTTGTGAAAGTACTGCTTAAGACAACAAGCGATTATATTTTGTAGCTACAATAATGTTTTAAGAAATAATTTACAACTTATCAATTTGTCTTTTGGAGAGATATCATTTGCGTCTAGTTGTACGATTTAATGATATGATGGTTTTATAAACATTGTTGTCTTTGACATAACGACATTTATGTTTTATGTAGTTTATTTTTCTTTTCGATCTTAGTCCAATTAAAAATACACCTATATATTTTAATTTAATATTAATTAAAAAAACATAGATAAAAAATAGCACGAGCTTAATTACGATCCTAAATCATACTAGTATTTAACTATTCATATATATATATGGCATTGCCTTGTGGGTTGAATGTAGAGAACTAAGTATAGCAGTTTGGATTTACCATTTATTCCATTTGATTTAAAAAAAAAACTAAAAAATGGAACTAATGGTAATCGAACGACAGAGCCTTCAAATAAAGAGTGATTTTAAAACGATTTTTTTTTATCATTTCAATGTCTTTTAATAAAATATTTTTATTTATTTGACGTTCATTCGAAACTAATTGTTCTCAATGGGTCCACGTCATCGATTTTTTTTTAAATAAAGGACACGGAACTACTAGTTGAAGTAGCGGCTCCTTGAAGCACCCAAATCTTCATCATCTGCATATTAACGTATTATGTGCAATTATTGTAAATGACCATCAATGTGGTGCATTGGATAAGTTATTTGGCTTCAATACACGGGGTGCTGAGATCAACTCCTGTTGGCCCCAGCATGGGAATCAAACTCAAGACTGTCGAGCTTGTAATTTATATGGAGTATGAAGAAAATTACTGTAAAATACAATTTGTTTGTCAAGAAGAGTCGAACCCAGCACCTCAAGGGCTGAAGCCTAATAATGCATCCACTGATCCACTGCCCCACATTTAATTGTCATTGAAAATGATAACGTAGTATTTTGTAAAAATTACTGTAAAAAACAATTTGTGTTGCCAAGAGAAGTTGAACCCAACACCTTGAAGCCTAATAATGCATCCACTGCCCCACATTTAATTGTCATTGAAAATGATAACGTTGAACATGTGAATATCAAGATATTAAAAATTTGGGTACCTCGAAACCATTAATTGGTGGTAAGCCTTCCAATTTTTTTTAGTTTTTTTTTATGAACGAGGGAACCCTCGGGTGTACGCATAGCCTGCAAACCACTCACACCAAGGTAAACCGCCCGTAGGCGACAGGCTCGAAGTCTAGAGGAACCTGAGACCCTTGGGCCGATGACCACAAGTTTTAACCACTATGCAACACCCTTATGGGCAACCTTCCAATTTTATTTTAACTATAACTCCGTATATCGTTTTAATATTAGTATCATTATTAGTATTCTAGTTACAATAAGTCTTCTCCTTTTGGAGGGTTTCGCCCCCATCAATTGACAGGTTTCGCTCTATCTTTTAAGAGAGATATTGAATCTATGATAGCGGAGAGGACGCGGAAGATCGGTGCCACAATCGTTCATTGTATGATATTTTAATTTATGTCAGATTGGCGAGTACAATCTACAGTTGAGATGAAATTGATCCGAAGACCCTCTTGTGAAAAGTTTTATATCATTAAACAGAGATATGTTGAAAGAAGATGTGCAGAAGCGGAAATCAAAATCACAATGAGAGATCTTGTTTTAACGAGAATTTGTTTTACTCAAATTTTATAGTATTGTCTCCATTCAATTTTTTATATAAGTTTGTGGACATGACATAGGTCCACCCCGACGCGGCCACGCGCGGGTTTGGGTAGGCGAATGAATCTCCATATGAGAAGGATCGAATTGAAATTTAGGTCTATGTGGAGTCGCCACCGAATTTTATGGTTATTCGAAACCGTTCGAGCCCACTCTATGTCGTAGTGGGCCGTATACAAAATACGGCCCATTTCCGATGTCAGAGTTTATTGGGCTCGTCCCTTTGCATATCGATATAGATGCCGACTTGAGCGGTTAATCGTATATTGAATGACTCTCGTGCGCCAACGGTTTCGGGCATCCGGAAACCGAGGTTCTGAGTAAGGGGTGAGGGTACGTGTTGGGAAGCCCACAAAGGACACCCAACCCCGCCCGCACATTAGCGGCCTCTACTAAGAACTCGAATGACTTTCTAATACGCGTGCTAGTAAAACGGGAAAAATGATATGCAAAGATTTATTTTCCCTAAACATGCGAATGTAATTGAAAGGGTTTCTAAGTCAATTTAATGCAACTAAAATTAACGTCCAAGTTGTATTTTAGCATGCGGGTTCATTTAGTACAATAAACGAACAATAATTAAATTGACAAAAGAAACAACAAAAAAACGCGTTAGTAAACGATGTAAAGAAACGAATAATAACGGTTTGCAAATATTGAATGAGATGAAAAGGTGCAAATATGAGATGCATGGTTTGAAAAGATAGTAATACACATGATTGATTAAACACGTGTTGACCTAAATCATAAATTACTACCGAGTTCGCAAAATAGAATAATGTACGACTTGCATTTTAGTCATTATGTGGTCACTCGATCGAGTGGTCAATAGACTCGATCGAGTAGACCTTTAAAAAAGATTTTTGTTTTGCGTTTATGACCGTACTCGGCCGAGTTATTGACCAACTCGGTCGAGTACATGGCCACTCGACCGAGTCACTGTGAGACTCGATCGAGTGGTGGTCATAATTAGCATTCTGACTCGATTCTAGGGTGTCACTCGATCGAGTGACTAAGGCACTCGGTCGAGTGGCACCTGTACGAACTTGGTTCGTTTGCTATTTAATTGTTGACTTTGAAATTGCTTTTGATTTTTGATAATCGGACATAAATATTGCACAATTTATGTTCGACTTGGTTTTTTATAAATCGCGAATTTTGTTGAACCGAATATAAATATTGTTGAATTTATACCCGATTCTAAAATTGAATACTCATCCTATCCCATATTCGATTATTGAATCGATATGGGGTATTTAGAATGAAAAATAAAAAGGATGGATTAATTTTAGTCGCTTTGAATTAATTATCGTGATATGAATAAATCACGTTAATTAATTCATATGACTTGATTGTTAGATTCGATATCCAATTATGGAATTGGTATCGAATCTAAAATTGACGCTTTACTTGAATAGTAAAAAAACTTGATTCGCTCGACTTTTCCGACATCGAAATAAATCCCTAGGGATTGTGATGTCGGATCCGTGTCAACGGGTTTCGACCCTTATGAAATAATTACTTGAAAAAGATGAATGCGCGATAAAATAAATAATAAAAATAACCGTAACATTAATAATAATAATAATACGTAATAATAATAATAATAATAATGCATAGTAATAATAACGATAATACGTAATAATAATAATAATAATACGGTAATAATAATAATAATAATAATAATAATAATAATAATAATAATAATAATACGGCATAATAATACGTAATAAGAATAATAATGCATAATAATACGTAATATTAATAATAATAATAATAATACGTAATAATAAAACATAGTAGTAATAATAATATATAGTAATAATAATAATATATAGTAGTAGTACGTAATAGTAATAATAATATATAGTAGTAATAATAATATATTGTAGTAATAATAATAATACGCAGTAGTAGTGCGTAATAGTAATATATAATAATAATACATAATAATAATATGTAATAATAATATATAATAATAGTAATAATAATGCAAAAAACGAGAAAAGAGGGAAAAGGAAAGAAAAAGGGGTTTGTCACCCTCAACCTACATGTTTCAGTCTCGGTACGGACTCGTAAACGCGGCTTTAACACGGGAGTCTTCGAGGTGTATGGAGGCTAAGTTGTGGTGGCTCGGATTGAATCTCTAGAACTAGGTTTAGGGTTTGCTAAAGTCGGTTTTCCTAGGGTTTTTCTAGGGTTGGTAAAAACGTAGTATGTGTGTAGGATGCTAGGGTTTTTTGTGTGATTGTAGATGTTGTTGATGGTGTGCATGGGAGGGTGTTTATATAGAAAAAATTAGGGCTCCCGGGTTAGGTCACTCGACCGAGTAGGTAGCCAACTCGGTCGAGTGGCCCGTTATGTCAGCCGCCGGGCTCAAAGCAGGCCCACTCGATCGAGTGGATGGGTCACTCGATCGAGTGGCCTAGATGGGTCGCACGGGTCTTGTTTGGACCTTGACCTTGATGGGTTTTGTGTTTGACTTGGACTTTTGATGATTGATGAGTTGTTTTTGTGTGTCTCGGAAACGACTTTGACCGGGGTCGACCCAATCGTGAAAAGCCGGTTTTAATTCCGGTGTCGGTTTTGGCCCAAATTAGTCTTGTTTGACTCGGAATGGTCCACTGGGCCTGGAATTGAGGTTGTTTTTGTAAGATTTGTACTCTGTAAGTGCTTTAGCCAACGATTAACAGATTTGAGCCCGTATCCGAGTGCATAGAAACACGTTAGCGTCCGATCATCATCGGGTGATTTTTTGGAAACTGCCATAGACACCTGGCAGTCAAAATGCGGGTGTCTACAGAGCCCCCACTCTGACTGAGGCTTGGACAAGGCGAAAGTCAGAGTAGCTACCAAGCCCGTTAAGACCTGGTAGACTTCCGGTCGGGTCGTTTATAGTCCGTTGGACTCGCGTGAAGGGCTCGCCAGCCGCAAGACAAAAATCATACCTGAGCTTGATGATTGTACTCCGTGGGGAATTTGGGCTTGTCGCGTAAGCCCTGGGTGTGCCTGTGTGTTGGCCCATCCCGTGATATCCCGGAAAATGTCGCTGGGGAGATTTGATGACTTGCATGTCCCTGTTTGAGTCGTACCTGTATAAGTCACATAGAATGCATGCAACACGTAGGTAGTAAAATGACTCGTGCTGGGGAAAATGACTTTTTGAAGGCCTGAAAGTTTGAATTTTTGAAATCCTGAAAGCAATGACGAGCTAGGTTTTCAAAATGGAAAGGGGTAGAAAAGAAATTCGCAGTTTAAATAGACTGAAATCTGACCTTGTCGAAAAAGATTTTTTTTCAAATGGCTAAATTTTGCAAATTTCAAAGTGGAATTTGAAGAGAGGGGCCTATCGACAGACTCGACTCTGGACACGACAGGACGAGTTGACTGACACGGATTGGACTCTCTAAAGGTTGGACCGCAACTTGGTAGGGGTGTGGGCCGCCTAACAAGACTCTTAAGTTGCGCTATCCCGTAGCCTAGGCGAGTGGCAACACGGTCGCACATCGAAATGGGATAGATATGCTATGGGGGGATTGCAGTAACCTGTAATGAGACTGTTTTAGTCTGGTGCCTTTCTGGATTTCCTATTTTAGGATACATTTCCAAAGTGGGTGATGCCTCGAGTCCTGACAGATTCTTGTCTTCGACTGAGCCGAGTACTAGGACACACTACAGAAAGAAGGCTAGATTTTTTGTTGGATTTATCTGGATTTTGTGAGTGGATGGAGAACTTCTGCCTAGGAGAAGCCCCCGGGACAACAAAGCTAGCTGTTGAGAACATGATGGTGTCGTGACCGGAATAATGGCGCTTTTTGAATGTGTGTCAATGTGAGTGGTTGTGCCTCTGTTGAAAGGCTGCCTACGTATTCACGTGTAGTGAAATCAAACCATGCCGTAGTTCAGTGGATCGAAAGATGTATTATGGTGCCTAGTCTAATAGGACTTTGTGTGTAACTAGCCATAATGACGGTGTGGGCTAGGTGCATTCCCAGTGATGTCTTGATCAAAGGGCTTGAATGGTTAGGATATTAATCCTGTGACTGTGAGCGTTCTCCGGGGTAGCCCCCAGAGGTGGTGTGAACTATTTGGGCATGTTCTATGCCGACTGCAAGTTGAGTTCCCGTGTTCGGGGTTGGTAACTGGTTTGGATGGGAAGAATTGGGACGGGATTTTAACGAGTTTTGCTCTCGAGGATTTTAACGAGTTTTGCTCTCGGGGATTTGACGAGTTTTGCTCTCGGGGATTTGACGAGTTTTGCTCTCGGGGATTTGACGAGTTTTGCTCTCGGGTCTTTGACGAGTTTTGCTCTCGGGTCTTTGACGAGTTTTGCTCTCGGGGATTTGACGAGTTTTGCTCTCGGGGATTTGACGAGTTTTGCTCTCGGGTCTTTGTATGGTGATTGTGAATTTTGTTATGTAAAGGGAAAGTCGAGTAAAATGGCTCGAACTTTGATCGGGATAGGTTTTGATAATGCGGGATCTGGTTTCCATGTCTGGCCCTAATGGTTAGGGGTATCCTATGGTGCTTGAATCCTCAAAATTCCGGGCTGTCTCTGGCCTGGGTCTCGGGGAGGTCTTGAGGGTTGTAATGTGGGAAGGCTGAGTGTGTGTTATCTGACCAGCTTGATTGTCACTCCCCTATTGGATGGCATGGATAATTTTGAATTTGACCGTACCCCGGTCAAAGGATTTTCACTTGAGTATTTGATTATTTGATTTTTTGATTGACCTTGCGGTCATGGGGTTTTGATAATTTTGACCGTACCCTGGTCGTGGGGCTTTCACTTGAATTGACCGTTGACCACGGTCATGGGTATTCTGAATTTTTGATGATGGCCTGCCTTTTTTTGTTTTGGCCTTTTGCTTCTTTTTTTTTCATGGACTTTCGATTTTTTTTTTGTGTCCAGTTTTTTTTGATGGCCTTTTTTTTTTGCTTTGGCCCTTTTTTTCTTTTTTTTTTGACTTTTGATTGACCTCTCAGCCCCGGTCATGGGTTTTTGGATTTTGGTTGACCTCTCAGCCCCGGTCATGGGTTTTTGGATTTTGGTTGACCTCTCAGCCCTGGTCCTGGGTTTTTTTTTATTTTGGTTGACCTCTCAGCCCCGGTCATGGGTTTTTTTTGATTTTGGTCAGACTAACACCAAAGGTAGGGATCGGTTGATCTTATCGGATGGGTGTTTGTTGTGGGAAATGGGCTTGCCTCCCGTCTTAGACCCAAACTAGAAGACTACCCAGATTTGTCATAGGATTCGATATGCTCCTGCTAAGGGTAGTTATGTGGCTTTTCTATACCAGACATGGAATAGGTAAAAGGAAAACGCGGGCTCGGTTTCCTGCAGTCATTATAGATGTGCCTATAATAGTCAGGTGCATGTGCTCACAGTGTATGATGGTGTTCATCATGTTCTCGGAAACACATAAGGAAAGTGTGTATGAGAAAGAATATTGAAAGCTGGTTTTATTGAATTTGAAAAGAAGACAGAATACAGTTGACTCTGACTCTGACTTTGAGTTTGACTTTGACTTTGGAATAGAACATCCTAGACTCAGACTCAGACTCGGACTTAAATCAAATCCGGACTCTCGGATAATGTTGTCATTAGTCGTCGGCTTCTAAGGACTCGAGTTGATGTCCAGTATAGCCTTTAGTAGAAACTTCACCCAGATCTTCATTGTGTCGAAGATCGTCTTCAATCCTAATGCCCATTTCGGTAAGTACGGCAAAGTTTGAAATGCCGGCATACCTAAGATGGACGCGGTAAGAAGGTAGGAGGTTGTTGATGAAGGCCTCCACTAGTGTCTTCTCGTTGGGCTTGTTTACCAACTTTACACTCTCGGCCCTCCATCTTTGAAGATATTTAGTGAACCCTTCTTTGGGCTCTTGGGCCATCATTTCCAGAGTACGCATTGTAGTCTGGATCTCGATATTATCGGCGTAGTTCCGAGCGAACTCTGTTGCCACGTCATCCCAAGTCGGGTATTTCTTGGAATCGAGCCTGTAGTACCAGGCTTTGGGGTGTTTCTCCAGGGAAGAAGGGAATAAGTGCTTGAACATGGTTGACTTCACCCCCTTCACCGCCATGAAGTCTTTGAAAGCCCGGATGTGGTGGACCGGGTCTTCGGTACCCTCAAACATAGGAAGTCCCGTTAAGTTGAGGTTAGCAGGAAGCTCGTTATCCAGAGGTGAATAAATACGAGCATTCTCGGTGTGGATCGAGTTGTTCGTTGATAGGTGAACTTGTTCCTCGAGCCTACGAACGATACTGACCAATTCGGCCATGGGCCCATTGGGCTCAGCTCCTTCGACTGGGGCCGCTTTTTCCACGGCACTTAGGCGGGTGACTATCGTTGCTTGGTTAGCCTGGATGGCGGCCAGTTGAGTCTCGATCTTGGCCAGAGCATTTTTCAAATCGTCCATTTTGCGTTGGTATCTGGTTTCGGGTGGCCTGTCTGTAAGAACACCACGCAATCAGAAAAGTTGCTTCGGAACTCCAACTCACCAAGGCATAGGAAATAGCGCAGGAGGAGAGACGACTCTAGTTTGACTCGGGTTAGACTCCCCTAAGACAAATGTGTAGGGTACGATTCTCGGAGTGACTGTGATTAGTCACTCCGTCGGAGAATAGCCCCCGATGTGAGACTAAGGACTTAGATGGTGTGGCATCTTAAGTGACTCGAAAGTGGGGTACGTGAGACACGTGTAAGACATGACCCTTAGAGCAATCGTGATTGATCGCTCTGCTAAGGGGTAGCCCCCAAGTGGGATCGATAATTTTGTTAAGACTCGAGTGTCGGACAAGTGACCCTTAGACGTAAGGACCCCGAACCTTTTGTTATAGGGCTATGCCTTGTAAAAGGTTGACTCGGAAAAACACCTGGATGGGTGACTTGTGAAAGGTGGGCCTCCCTTAGAATTCGGCATGTGGGCCAAGTCCTGTTCGAAGGAAGGTCCACGTGAGACATCCCCAAACTTTAGACTCGATTGTGTTGACGGGCCCTCCATTGTAGGAGTATGTCCTACGTAGGTGGGCCTTGCCTTAGTCTAATAAGGCGGACTGGGATAGGGAAGAAACTCGTGATGTAAGATCGACGGAGTTTCGACGCTAAAGACCTTGACAACTTAAGACTCGACCCGACACTGCTAAATACGGGAAGTCCTAGAAGTAGGAGGTTTTGAAAATTGATGATTTTTGAAAAAGGACCGAGTGTACTCGGTGAATGGCCCAAATTTCCGAAAAAAAGGACGAAAAGTCATTGGGCCACGGGTTTTGAAAGTTCGAGTTTTGATTTGGGCAGCATACCGGCTAGAAAATAGGCTATTTTGAGTAAAATCATAAGTCCTAAATTCGGTATGTGTCCCGGGTTTTGAAATTGAATAGTTTGAAAGGATGCAATTTTGAAAAGTTGACGGTTTTTTGAAAACGACTCGGAAACCAAGTAGCACGTAGTCACACAAGCATTATAACGACGCCATGTATGCTCTATACTAAGTCTCGGTCGGTCTATAAGGGGTCTATACCAATGTACATAGTCTAGACGTTGATCGGGACGGACTTCCTAAGTCGAGTTGATCTTAGAACATGCCGCGAAACCCACTCGAATCGACTATGGACACCTTTCAACATATCCATATTGGAGTACATCGACGCTATAGTGGGACGTCGGTCGCGAGTACCGGCCCGGAAAAATATGGGTTATGCATGAACCGTAGAACTAACACGCGTATTGTATTTGTCAAACGATTTCTATTCGAGTCTCACCCTGAGGATGCCGATGGTAAGTCACGCATCAGTTAATCCCCAGCAGAGTCGCCAAATTGTGGACATGACATAGGTCCACCCCGACGCGGCCACGCGCGGGTTTGGGTAGGCGAATGAATCTCCATATGAGAAGGATCGAATTGAAATTTAGGTCTATGTGGAGTCGCCACCGAATTTTATGGTTATTCGGAACCGTTCGAGCCCACTCTATGTCGTAGTGGGCCGTATACAAAATACGGCCCATTTCCGATGTCAGAGTTTATTGGGCTCGTCCCTTTGCATATCGATATAGATGCCGACTTGAGCGGTTAATCGTATATTGAATGACTCTCGTGCGCCAACGGTTTCGGGCATCCGGAAACCGAGGTTCTGAGTAAGGGGTGGGGGTACGTGTTGGGAAGCCCACAAAGGACACCCAACCCCGCCCGCACATTAGCGGCCTCTACTAAGAACTCGAATGACTTTCTAATACGCGTGCTAGTAAAACGGGAAAAATGATATGCAAAGATTTATTTTCCCTAAACATGCGAATGTAATTGAAAGGGTTTCTAAGTCAATTTAATGCAACTAAAATTAACGTCCAAGTTGTATTTTAGCATGCGGGTTCATTTAGTACAATAAACGAACAATAATTAAATTGACAAAAGAAACAACAACAAAAACGCGTTAGTAAACGATGTAAAGAAACGAATAATAACGGTTTGCAAATATTGAATGAGATGAAAAGGTGCAAATATGAGATGCATGGTTTGAAAAGATAGTAATACACATGATTGATTAAACACGTGTTGACCTAAATCATAAATTACTACCGAGTTCGCAAAATAGAATAATGTACGACTTGCATTTTAGTCATTATGTGGTCACTCGATCGAGTGGTCAATAGACTCGATCGAGTAGACCTTTAAAAAAGATTTCTGTTTTGCGTTTATGACCGTACTCGGCCGAGTTATTGACCAACTCGGTCGAGTACATGGCCACTCGACCGAGTCACTGTGAGACTCGATCGAGTGGTGGTCATAATTAGCATTCTGACTCGATTCTAGAGTGTCATTCGATCGAGTGACTAAGGCACTCGGTCGAGTGGCACCTGTACGAACTTGGTTCGTTTGCTATTTAATTGTTGACTTTGAAATTGCTTTTGATTTTTGATAATCGGACATAAATATTGCACAATTTATGTTCGACTTGGTTTTTTATAAATCGCGAATTTTGTTGAACCGAATATAAATATTGTTGAATTTATACCCGATTCTAAAATTGAATACTCATCCTATCCCATATTCGATTATTGAATCGATATGGGGTATTTAGAATGAAAAATAAAAAGGATGGATTAATTTTAGTCGCTTTGAATTAATTATCGTGATATGAATAAATCACGTTAATTAATTCATATGACTTGATTGTTAGATTCGATATCCAATTATGGAATTGGTATCGAATCTAAAATTGACGCTTTACTTGAATAGTAAAAAAACTTGATTCGCTCGACTTTTCCGACATCGAAATAAATCCCTAGGGATTGTGATGTCGGATCCGTGTCAACGGGTTTCGAACCTTATGAAATAATTACTTGAAAAAGATGAATGCGCGATAAAATAAATAATAAAAATAACCGTAACATTAATAATAATAATAATAATACGTAATAATAATAATAATAATAATGCATAGTAATAATAACGATAATACGTAATAATAATAATAATAATACGGTAATAATAATAATAATAATAATAATAATAATACGGCATAATAATACGTAATAAGAATAATAATGCATAATAATACGTAATATTAATAATAATAATAATAATACGTAATAATAAAACATAGTAGTAATAATAATATATAGTAATAATAATAATATATAGTAGTAGTACGTAATAGTAATAATAATATATAGTAGTAATAATAATATATAGTAGTAATAATAATAATACGCAGTAGTAGTGCGTAATAGTAATATATAATAATAATACATAATAATAATATGTAATAATAATATATAATAATAGTAATAATAATGCAAAAAACGAGAAAAGAGGGAAAAGGAAAGAAAAAGGGGTTTGTCACCCTCAACCTACATGTTTCAGTCTCGGTACGGACTCGTAAACGCGGCTTTAACACGGGAGTCTTCGAGGTGTATGGAGGCTAAGTTGTGGTGGCTCGGATTGAATCTCTAGAACTAGGTTTAGGGTTTGCTAAAGTCGATTTTCCTAGGGTTTTTCTAGGGTTGGTAAAAACGTAGTATGTGTGTAGGATGCTAGGGTTTTTTGTGTGATTGTAGATGTTGTTGATGGTGTGCATGGGAGGGTGTTTATATAGAAAAAATTAGGGCTCCCGGGTTAGGTCACTCGACCGAGTAGGTAGCCAACTCGGTCGAGTGGCCCGTTATGTCAGCCGCCGGGCTCAAAGCAGGCCCACTCGATCGAGTGGATGGGTCACTCGATCGAGTGGCCTAGATGGGTCGCACGGGTCTTGTTTGGACCTTGACCTTGATGGGTTTTGTGTTTGACTTGGACTTTTGATGATTGATGAGTTGTTTTTGTGTGTCTCGGAAACGACTTTGACCGGGGTCGACCCAATCGTGAAAAGCCGGTTTTAATTCCGGTGTCGGTTTTGGCCCAAATTAGTCTTGTTTGACTCGGAATGGTCCACTGGGCCTGGAATTGAGGTTGTTTTTGTAAGATTTGTACTCTGTAAGTGCTTTAGCCAACGATTAACAGATTTGAGCCCGTATCCGAGCGCATAGAAACACGTTAGCGTCCGATCATCATCGGGTGATTTTTTGGAAACTGCCATAGACACCTGGCAGTCAAAATGCGGGTGTCTACAAAGTTGTAGCTGTCATATGACTTTTTATTAATGAAATGATATATTCGCTAAAAAAAACTAAGCTACTACTACCTACACGAGGACTAGAGCCGTCTAACTGTATGTTCAAAGCATTTTTAGATGCATTTTTTTACGTACAACGATCTTAACAGCTTTATGAGACAGCGATTTGGTATCGAACTACATGCTTCCTGGTTCCTACTCGATATTAGGTGAACCCATTTTCAATATCTTAATCTTTTAAAGCAGAAACATTTAAAGAGTTTACATTCACCCACATCACCATCTTATGTGGCATTGATGTGGCGCTGAGTTGGTGTTTTATTTAATCAGTTTTCTTGAATTGCGGTTAGTTATTGATGGTGGGGATTCGTCATGTCCCAACCGATCAATAATAATAACCGGCTAATCCTAACTAGGGTAGATAGGGTAAGTCGGGTCGAATCCACGGGGACGGTAAGAGGTGTCTAGACTAGGTCGGCCTAAAAACGAGACTAAGTCAACGAGCTAAACTAAACTAGAATGATAGGAAGGGGAGAAGGCTAGACTATGACTAAGGAGAACAAATAAGGAAAACGAGCTAGGATTAGGTCGGGGTCAAAGGGGTAACGGAATGGTCGAGGAAGAACTAGAGTGAAGGGAGTAGTAGGGTAATCTAGGTATGGTCCGGGCTCTCGCTACGTAGACCGACCTAGAGGTTTCGCCTAAAACCATCTCGGCGACACACATGACAAACGGGGTTACTAGCGCGCTATAGTGGTCTAGGTTGCATCCGGGCTCTCGCTACGTAGACCGACCTAGGGGTCGTCCTCATCGGGCTCTCGCTACTTAGTGAGGGAACTGGACCCACAAACAAACTAACACCCACAAGAGAAAGGTAAGAAAAACAAGCATATGCATCTACTAGTCATTCAAGCATTTCAACAAACATGTGATATGCATCAAACCAAGAGGAAACCCAAATCTTCCACCAACATCTCCAACAATTCTTTAATCATCCATTAACACCCAAATCACCTTACTAACCCTAGCAAGAATCTACTCAAACATATCTAAAGGAAATACTAACAAAAACAAGATGAATCAACATAAACATCAAAACATACATAAACAAACTAGTGAAAACAATAAACAAGAACTAAAGATGAGAACTTGATGAATAATAGAGGATTAAGAGTAAAAAGGAAAAGAAGATGATACCAAACTAGTGAAGAATGAAAAGATGAACACTTGTGTATAAAGAAAACCCAAATTCATCCACCAATGTTGTCAAGATTGAATGGATTCTTGAAGAGATCTCTTAATACAAGATTAAACTAAGATTAACTACTAATTACCGACTAATCTACACTAATCTAAGCTAATCTAACCTAAAGTAGTCTAGGGTTTAAGGAGAAGTCAAGAATATTATCAGAATACAAGAGGATGAGTATTTATAGGGTTACAATAACAAGGGAGAAGAAAACAAGAGGACACGGGCTGCAGCACCCCCGTCCCGACCGAGACGGCCCAATCTCGGCCGGGAAGGGCTGGTCCCGACCGAGACAAGGTTGGTCTCGGCCGAGACGGCTCTTCACAGCAGCCTCCTTAATCGTGCACCTCTTCCCGACCGAGATGGCACTTGGTCTCGGTCGGGAAGGCTCTGTAGGCCTCCAATATGCTCTCTATGGTCCCTCCTTGCTTCTCATGGGCTTCTCACCGAATCTCGGGTCTCGGGATCGAGTCTAAGAGGCTCGGGATTGGGTCCCAAGGTCTCTGGGTCGATTCCAAGGCATCGAGTGATCGTTCCTTCACTTCGTTGGCTCCAAAAAGTGTATGTATCGAGTCGGATTCGCTCCAACTCTTCATGAGCGGTCTCGGGAACCTGAAACGAACTACAGGAAGCATAAGTAGGCCATAAACCGCTCCCAAGGAGCGATTCCACAAGGAAAATGGGACCAAAACACTACAAAATAGGCACTACAAACTACACTTATCAACTCCCCCACACTTAACCCTTACTCGCCCTCGAGTAAGCACATACTATCTACTAAACTAGCCGAGTGGGTATTAGCGCACCCTACGCCCTTTCAACTCACGCGAGTACACTTAGAGGACAAATGTACTCCGCAAGGCAAGTGGGGTCTTGCGACAAAACTATGGATGCAACCGGACACAACAACACATAAACAACAAACACACAAACAAACAAACACGAGGTTGCACCCAAAGAAAAACAAATACCGCTTCCCTCTAAAAGCGGTGAATGAAACACCGGTTTAGGACTCGAGGTAAGTGACAACGTTCCCAAGCTAGCAATACAAATCAAGGTGGACTAAACCCTAATAGTATGACGATAAAGCAACAAAAACGTTGGTAACTTACCTAAGTCCTCTTAACTTTCTAAGAACGTACTACGGGACGATCGGCGGAGTGGAAAGTGAAGAACCACGGTGTTAGTCGACACTGTAGGTAAGTGAGACCCTTCCCCCTTTAGCGTGAGCCAAGAGGGTCGTCCCAAGTCCAAAACCGCCTAACTAGTCCAAGTAAAAAGGTGGAAATATGCAAAATGAGGGAAGACCGACTAATGCCGCTATCATCCTTCCTAGGGACTCGGACCTTTGGTAGGCTCTTCACGGCAAAAATCGGAAAAAGGCTTATTTTGAGATGTTGGGATTGTTTTTGTGAGTCGGGTTTACTTTTTGGCATTTTTCTTTCTTTTGCATTTTTGCCTTGTTTGTTGCCATGCCATTTCTTTTTCTTCTTTTCTATCTTCTTTTTGGCTTTTGTGCCTTTTTTTTTTCTTCATTTCTTTTCTTTCCTTCATTTTTCTTTCTTTTTATTTTCTTTGCCTTTTTGGCTTGATTTGGCTTTTTGGCATTTCTTTGTGTGATAAGAAAGAGAGAATTCACAAATTACAATTTATTGTGTGGATATGTGTAGGAGGTAGGTGAATGGGTAAGTCGGGACGGGCCCTTCCCTTCAAACCCACAAAAAGGGGAGAACTTGGACTAATCAAGCGATCCCAAACACGGTCACCTAAGGGACGAGACTCGGTAACCAAGACATTTTCACACCATGGGTGGTCATAATGGTCAAAAGTGCAAATCCCATAGTAAATCCCTAGTAAGCTAGGTGGACTCAAGGTAAAGGACCAACGAAATCATTGATTTAGGGTCATTCTACTAGACTAAAGTCCAAGACTCGATTTATACTACAAGGAAGGGAAAGTAGACGCTCGCACACTAGCCTCTAAACCGAGTTTTCGAAAACCATTTACACACAAGACTCAACAAACATAATACAAAATAAAGACTCAACGAGAACGAAAGAAAAAGAAACAAAAAGGGAACAAAATAAAACAAAACAAGAGAAACACATAAACAAAGCAAACACCACCCCGAATTTCCAAACAAGTCATCAAATCTACCACAAGTATGTACAAGCTCCACCCGAGCACACCTCAACACAACCTTCTCCAAACATCACAAGGAATAAAGAGGGAAAGAGGGTTAGAAGATGTTACCGGATGTCTTCAAAGCTTTCCAAACAACGGTGATTAAGCAACCTATAAGGAAAAGGGAGGCAAAACGCACACAATACAAAACAAATATACGACACAAAGACAAAAAAAGGAAAACACACAAAAGAAAATCTTTTTGATTTTTGTGAATTTTTTTTGAATTTTTAGGGATTTTTAAGATTTTTCGAAAAACTACGAAAATAAAGCTAACTACACTAGAATATCGCTCCCCCACACTTAAACCGAGCAATGTCCTCATGCTCAATCGTAGTGTGCGGAGAGACAAAAGAAAAGAAAAGAAACTACGAAATAAAGCTAAAAATCAAAAATAAGCCGAAGAAAAGGGTAGAAGGTGTCCGGCCGGGGTGTAGTCAAGTCACCATGGGCCGAGACGAGAAAAAGATATGGATGGGGGAAGAAATAAAAAGAAGGAAATAAAAGAAAATGGGAGGGGAGGACTAGGTGTAATCAAGTCACCTAGCCCGGATTCCGCCTAAATCCGATTAATTCCTACCAAAAGAAAAATAAAATAAAATAAAGAGAAAAGACTTGTAAATTTGGATTTTTCAAATGATTCTCGATGTAATCACATCATCGAGAATCGGGAGCAATCACCACAAAGGCCCCGAGGGCCAACAAAATACTCAAAACAAGGGGAAAGAAAATAGACGAGCATCAAAAGCGGAAAAGAAAGGAAAGTTGCCATACCAAAGGTTAGCAACTACCGCATCTCCATCGCTTCACTAATCAAAGTGATCACCAAGCTCGTCGTCATCCCCTTGCTCACTTGCATTGTTGCCATCATCATCATCATTTCCATCTTCATCTTCTTCACCGGCTTCCTGATTACCCATCCCCGCATTTATATTGAAGGCATCCTCGGCCTCGTACTCCTCATCATCCATCACGGCACCACTACCACTAGAATTACCGTGGTTAGGGAAATACTCGGGTCTATACCATGATGGAAGGTTGCCACGTGGATCAATGTACCCTTGTTGAGCCAAAAGATGATACCCGGGGTACTGAGCATAATAATCATCCCTCCTCTGCTCATATTTCCCAATGTGTAGAGCATTAAACATAGCGGCCATAGCTGGGTCGGCCGGGGGCGAAGGGTAGGCAAATGGAGTGTAGGGGGTGTACGGAGGAACGTACACATACGCCGGGGGCATAGGGTAAAAGGGGAGTGGTCGGGTAGCTTGTTGTTGTTGATGTTGGGTGGGTTGCTGTCGAGGCCTCACACTAGCATGTGTATGCGGACTAAGGGAGGAAGAGGCACCGGGGTCACCTCCCGCACCGGGCATTAGAAGGTTAGGCTCTCGGACCGGGACTAGGGAATGTCGCAAAGGCACAAGGGTCGGAAGCGTAGGGCATGGCAAAGTGAAATGTGGCCGACCCGAGGTAAACCATTGATACCTCTTGTGCTCCCTCTCATAGGCGATCCATTTATGGAACCTAGTCACATGGTCCTCATCAATGGTCGTATCCCCCGGTACGGGGATCAAGTCCTCCTCGCTGAAATTCTCATCTACCGCCTTAGATATGTGTGTTATAAGCCCCCCGAGAACAATCTCACTCACATTCCTCCCCGCCTTACTTATCTTAAGAAAGTGCTTAGCCAAGGCAAGGGAAAGGTCGGGGGTGAACCTAGGTTGACTCTTAAGATTTAAATAGGCCCCGAGTATGGTTAATTCTTTTTGCGTGAAAGAGCTCATTTCGGATCTCCCAAATATCGTACCCGCAATCAATCGATGCCAAAAACGCAAAACCGGGTGGTGGACGTGACGGCTAGACAACCGTCGAAAGTCGACAAGTGTTAGACCGGTTATGCTTTTCCAAACATCAATTTCACTAAAACTGGCGGGTGGGTTACAATTAGAAGCTAGGGGAAGACCAAAAATATCACCAAACTCGGGGAGGGTGTAATTGTAGTCACCATTGTTCACCCGAAAAGCAACCCGGGGTGGATCAACTCGAGTATTTAGAACAAAACTACTAAAGAACTCAAGGGTGAGTTGCTTGTAGGTCCGCTCATGCATGTTAAATAATAATCCCAACCCCATACCCACAAACAATTGTCTACATTGTTCAAGGATGCCAAGTTTCCTAATTATGATTTTGCAAATAAAACGAGTTGGCTCAAGAGGCTTACCAAGGAGCTTGTAGAATTGCTCCTTTTGCCATTCCGAACCAAAGATAAGGGTAGGAAAATCCGGATGGCAAGGAATTTCCGGCTCTTCAACCTCGACCTCAGGCTCGATTTCGGCTCTAGAAGATGAAGCACTCTTCCTTTTCTTGCTTGCTACCACATTCCCTCTTTTCTTTGGAGCCATTAAAGATGAAGCTTCAAAAATGGTGAACACCCAAACTCGGATTTTACCCAAAAACACTAACTAGAACCCACAAAAACACACAATAGAAGCTTAAAAATGGTGTAATAAGCTTCCAAGACCGACTCCAACAAGCTAAATCGTGTGTGAAACCAAAACCCCAAACTCGGATTTTGGGATAAATGGTGATAAAAACTCGATTTTTTTTCGTTTTTGGTGATTTAAATGGTAGAAAATGGGTCTAGGATATGTAGTAATGTGATAGAAACCAATTTTGGGTGGTTTTGGAAGTGATTTGATGAGATTTGATGGAGTATTTGTATATTTATGGTGTTTTGGGGGTTTTGGAATTGGGGTTTATTTTGTGTGTTATGAAGATGAAGGAGGTTGAAGATGAGTTAGTATGAGATGGGAATGGGTTGGGTTGCGTATTATTGTGTGAGAGGGAGGATGGGGCGGGGCGGGCTAATGATGTTGGGTGGGTTCGGGCTGCAAGGAAAAAAGAAATGTGCTGCACACAACCCGTCTCGGCCGAGAAGGGTTCGTCCCGACCGGGACGGGTCCTCGTCTCGCCCGGGACGGCACTCCAGTAGCTGCAGTTTTGTGTCACTTCAACCCAACCGGGATTGGCTCGTCTCGCCCGGGACGAGTTGTCATCCCGCCCAAGATGGCACCTTTTCTTGCCCAAATAAAACCCGTTCTCGCCCGGGATGCCCTTTGAAGCTTCCTTTCAAGAACTCACCTAGCCTTCCTCCCAATCCACAAATAACAACTCGGGATCCGAAATCTCGTCCCCAAAAGCTTATTGTAAGCTCAAAAACAACCATCTAACTCCCGTCTTCCAATAAAAATCCCACCAAACCGAGACTTGACGGAAAAATAGAAGAACGAGCACGAAATACTTGATGCTAATCATAGGAGATATAAGTGGAGCTTCTCTTGATTTTCAAATATTCACCTAAGCACATAGCTTCATCAAAGCTCCCAAAAATCAATAATAGAACCGCTCCCAAGACCGCTTCAAGCATTCACCTCCAAAACTCATATAATCACCTTCAAACATCAATCATCCTACACAACTTCACAATAATCATTAGAATCCCCTCCCTCACATCACTCAACAAAAATTCCATATTACAAGAATTCAAAAAAAAAAATAAAAAACAAACAAACAAAATCAAGAGACAAATCACACAAATACAAGCACAAGTACTCTAAACAAGAGGAAGGGGGAATATACAACATGACGGTTCTTTAGGAACTCCGTCAAACCTAGGATGGTGGACTCTTCTTCTTCAACCATAGCCCTCAAGGGCATGGAGGAGCAAGTCGAACGCGCTACCGACATCATAATGAAGGCCCAAGAAGCGCTCGAGCCTAGCTAACCTCCACGGCCTCCAAGGTGGAGGCAAGAAGTAGGAATCCCAAGACCCAAAATCATCGTCCAAGTAGTCTCCGGGGTCTATCCATCCTACGAGCTTCACCGACCTCTTCCTCCCTAGGCATCGCCTCCAATCATAAGCAAGCTTCATCTCCAAGAATCGAGGCACAAAGAGCGGTTTTGGCCTCATCTCTTCGTTGCACACCCCCACACTTTCCTCATGTTGTGGTTCCCCATCTTCATCATTTGTCCCCACATCATCATGGAGGAGAGAATCGAAACTTCTACCGGCGGTTTCAATCTCTTCCAACCCATTGCTTGGTGTACTAGCAAGGGGCTCTTGATGCTTGTCCAAATTATCGCACAAGGGCAACTCGAGGCTAACAATTTCACCCAACATCCTCACAAATTCCACCAACCCATCCAACTCACTATCCTCTTCCAATTCTTCACCAATGATGCCTTCACCAAGGGTCATATCCTCATTCGTCTCTTTTTGGGTAGACGATTGAGGTTCTTCAAAGCAAATTTCTCTTTCAAAGGGAACTACATCGGCGGCTTCGTGATTAGGTTGCTCCTCTCTCTCAAGTGGGCATCCTTCATCTTAATTTGATGCTCGGGATAAAAACATTACGGTTTGAACCGATAATGCATTTAATTGAGCATTCCTCGCCTCGTTTCCCCTTCGAATTTGGGCCATTAATTCCTCTTGTTCTTTTTGCAATTGAATGGCCGTTTCTTGGATGCTCCTTTGCATTTGAAGCATAGATTGAAACACCTCCGTGTCGGGTAATTGGTGATCATTGGGGTCTTGTAAAGCTCCTTGAAAATCTTTATAATGCCCAAGGGGTGGGGCATCATATTGTTGCTAGCAAGGTTGGGGTGATTGGTAGTATTGTGGGTCATGGGGTTCATATTGTGGTTGGGGTGAAGGGTAATATAGTGGGTTTTGGGGGTATTGGCTTCCATAAGGTGAATCTTGATCGAACATGGTGGTTTCACATTCATAGCTTGAGTAATAGCCACCATGATCGTAGGAGTGATAGTCATTCACTTGTTGGTAGCCATATCCATATTCTTGAGGATCACACCCGTTTTGATTACCCCAAGAAGCTTGATTATGGTAGGGGGACGTCATGTCATAACTTTGGTTCAAAGAAGAAGAGGGGTAGCTCATATCGGCTCCCGAGTATGTGGAGTTTAGATCAAACCCCACGCTTGCTCGAAAATCGTAGCTCATACCCGGTTGGAAACCACTCATTCTAGCAACCGTCCATTTAAGCGGCTCTGAGTTGCAAGAAGAAGATAATCACCACCTCTAAGCACAAACTGTAGACTAAGAACAAACGTGAGAAGTCTAGTGCTTTTTGGGCACTAGACAAGAGAGAAATAAACTTCACACACAAGAAGCAAAGGAACCAAAGAAAAAGAAAAACACAAACACAAAGACAAAGTCAAGCAAATAGGAAAACAAAGTCTAAACTAGCACCGTCCCCGGCAACGGCGCCAAATTGATGGGAGAGATTCGTCACGTCCCAACCGATCAATAATAATAACCGGCTAATCCTAACTAGGGTAGATAGGGTAAGTCGAGTCGAATCCACGGGGACGGTAAGAGGTGTCTAGACTAGGTCGGCCTAAAAACGAGACTAAGTCAACGAGCTAAACTAAACTAGAATGATAGGAAGGGGAGAAGGCTAGACTATGACTAAGGAGAACAAATAAGGAAAACGAGCTAGGATTAGGTCGGGGTCAAAGGGGTAACGGAATGGTCGAGGAAGAACTAGAGTGAAGGGAGTAGTAGGGTAATCTAGGTATGGTCCGGGCTCTCGCTACGTAGACCGACCTAGAGGTTTCGCCTAAAACCCATCTCGACGACACACATGACAAACGGGGTTACTAGCGCGCTATAGTGGTCTAGGTCGCATCCGGGCTCTCGCTACGTAGACCGACCTAGGGGTCGTCCTCACCGAGCTCTCGCTACTTAGTGAGGGAACCGGACCCACAAACAAACTAACACCCACAAGAGAAAGGCAAGAAAAACAAACATATGCATCTACTAGTCATTCAAGCATTTCAACAAACATGTGATATGCATCAAACCAAGAGGAAACCCAAATCTTCCACCAACATCTCCAACAATCCCTTAATCATCCATTAACACCCAAATCACCTTACTAACCCTAGCAAGAATCTACTCAAACATATCTAAAGGAAATACTAACAAAAACAAGATGAATCAACATAAACATCAAAACATACATAAACAAACTAGTGAAAACAATAAACAAGAACTAAAGATGAGAACTTGATGAATAATAGAGGATTAAGAGTAAAAAGGAAGAGAAGATGATACCAAACTAGTGAAGAATGAAAAGATGAACACTTGTATATAAAGAAAACCTAAATTCATCCACCAATGTTGTCAAGATTGAATGGATTCTTCAAGAGATCTCTTAATACAAGATTAAACTAAGATTAACTACTAATTACCGACTAATCTACACTAATCTAAGCTAATCTAACCTAAAGTAGTCTAGGGTTTAAGGAGAAGTCAAGAATATTATCAGAATACAAGAGGATGAGTATTTATAGGGTTACAATAACAAGGGAGAAGAAAACAAGAGGACACGGGCTGCAGCACCCCCGTCCCGACCGAGACGGCCTCATCTCGGCCGGGAAGGGCTGGTCCCGACCGAGACAAGGTTGGTCTCGGCCGAGACGGCTCTTCACAGCAGCCTCCTTAATCGTGCACCTCTTCCCGACCGAGATGGCACTTGGTCTCGGTCGGGAAGGCTCTGTAGGCCTCCAATATGCTCTCTATGGTCCCTCCTTGCTTCTCATGGGCTTCTCACCGAATCTCGGGTCTCGTGATCGAGTCTAAGAGGCTCGGGATTGGGTCCCAAGGTCTCGGGGTCGATTCCAAGGCATCGAGTGATCGTTCCTTCACTTCGTTGGCTCCAAAAAGTGTATGTATCGAGTCGGATTCGCTCCAACTCTTCATGAGCGGTCTCGGGAACCTGAAACGAACTACAAGAAGCATATGTAGCCCATAAAACGCTCTCAAGGAGCGATTCCACAAGGAAAATGGGACCAAAACACTACAAAATAGGCACTACAAACTACACTTATCAGTTATTATTGACGGTTTTACTCGATATCAACTTCTCAGCCCCACTATTTCTAAAAAAAACTTCCAACCCACTCTATTTCAAAAATTTGAGGATTAATACGAAGAATGCGGTTATTTTGATCAATTGATAATTGATATGATTAAGAAAACCATCTCCCCACAATCACCCTGGATTTAGAAAACCATCTCCATCTTAAGCATAAAAATCACATCGCATCATCTCATCTCATCTTCTCTCCCTTATACGAGTACCATTAATACATATCCGTAGCAGAGCTCTCAAGATCGGTGTCTTATTTCTGTACCTTTGAAGAACTTTATTTTTTTCATGTCCTAATAATCAGAGAAAGGAAAGAACTACAGGTTGCAAAATGATAATCGGAGAGACGAAGGTCTCTTCAATTTACTGCGAAACAATAGACAATTTGGTATGAAATTTTTATTTTTTCATCGTTTCTCAGTTATCAGTTTAGTTTGCTTTGAATTTCAGTTTTGCTAACCGACAATTTCAACGATTATGCTTCGGAACTTGAATTTTTTAAATAAATTTCTTTACTTTCAGTTGAGTTTTTGACGATTTGTTGCTTAATGTTGTTTAATTGTGCTTAATTTCAGGGTTAAGTATGTAAGCGATATGTAGTTGGATCAGTTCGACACTACAGTACCTCAATTTGGTTGTCTCATGCATCGACACTAGAGTCGAAAGGTTAGTTTTCAAATGATTTATTTTTTATGTACTCCGTATATGGTTGAATTTCACTTATAAATTGATGATTATGCTTCCCAATGGCATTTTCCTTATTTTTAGAGCAGTCAGTGCTCCTGATTTTCATAACAGACTATTTCTGTTTTTGAGGCTGCAATGTGTTCGGGCTATGGTGGGAACATTATTGTTCTCACAGACAGGAATGAGAGCATCTTCATCACCGGTTGTGCTTCGCTTTGTTGCCGTGACGGTGGTGGGAATAACACATCAACAAAAGTATTTGCTATCGGGTTAGATAAAATAATAACTTCCTAGGTCTTTGTAGTACTTGATATAGTTTCTTATTTTTAATGTTTGAATACAAGGATGTTAAAATAAATTTTACGTTCAAACAATTTTATTTTAATTTCCATTCTACTCAAAATATGTGAATAAAATTAATATAGATATATGGTTTTTCTTTATAGAATAACACAATTTGTAAAAGGAACATCCACGCAAGAAGTGTTCCAATATTTATAATTTCATGTTTATATATTTACGTAAATATTTTCTTTTGTCATTTATTTTTATAGTTTGTCATTTTCAAGTACAGGTTAACCTCAATTTACAACATCTGTTGAATTTTTGTTTTAGTTATTTTGATATCGACGATATTGATTTGGATCACTTCTTCACATGTCTTTTTTCATGCCACCGTGCAATTTGCACGGGGTTTAACCTAGTTGAACGAGCTTGTATTTGTATTCATCGAGCGACTTGGAAGGAGGGTTCAAGTATTCAGATTCAATACTTTAGACAAGCTTGGATTGCGTTACAAGATTTAGGAGATCATATCCTATTTGTAAGTCCGGGACCATCGCTATCGATACCGATCAAAGATAGAAAGATGAGGAATAGAATTTATCTGCCGAAGCGTATGGGTAATGAAATGGTCTTCTATTCACTCTGATAAATCGATATTTATACATATTTTTACCCCTTTAATATTATTATTATAATGTCGTCTTTCATATTATTTGAGTTAATAACGTATTTTTATGACTTACGGGTTAAGATATACGTTAATATTATTTATGTGCTAAACTAAGTTTCATTATCTATTTTTAAATTATTTAGAATAACCCATTTAATTTGAAGGTCAAGTAATACGTATATTCCCGTTTATATGATGTAGGTCTATCTTAAGACAACGATATATCACTCATACGATATCGGAATCAAGTGATTTGGGATGCGTTGGAAAGCTAAGTTTGAGACCTACAAGTTTGTAGAAGAGAGAAACATCAAATTCCGTCATCTACTGGGTCAAAATTGAGCTATAAGACAGCAGGCCAGCAAATATCGAAACCAAACTATTGGTTTGAAGCCCATTACTACCAAAGATGGATTAGGAAATAAAAAAAGGAAAAAAAGGGTTTAGGAAAAAGAATGAAGCCATGTGCTTCTTATAAATAAATAAATAAAGACCAAAAATAAAAAAAAGGAGGAAGAACAACAAGGACACGCATAAGACAATAAGGAAGGAAAAAAAAAGGAAAGAAGGAGAGAGAATACAGAGGAAGACACGAGCAGCACGACAAACCACGGAACGACGGACTCAACTCCGTCGAATCAATTTTCGTTCCGATTTTTATGAGCTTTTCTATTCTTTATCTTATTTTTATTGTTATTATGTTTAGTCTAGAGTAATTTTTAATTGGAGTATGTAATTGACTATTGATGTTAGGGTTCATGAGATTATGATATCGTTTTGACTGATTAATTAGTTTGTTGGATATTTATATAAGATTCGTTATTTGACTATCTGATTCGTGTTTGTTAATTCTGTTTGGCCAACTTAATTGTATTCATGAATCGATCGTTGAATTAATAGTTATTTTGGTTAGGTTGCAGCGTTCTGGTCTGATCTTAATTGCTAGAATCTTGTGTGATAGTTGAGTCAGATATAATTGCAGCGTTCTGGTTATATTTTATTCAACTGATTAGTGATCTTAAAGCGACTTAATTTATTAATTTGATTCATGCGTTCATGGTTAATTTGATAAATTGGTTAGGATTAAACTTGCGTGCGTTCACGGGGTTTAACGAGTCAGAAAGATAAAATTGGTAATCTACTTGCGTTCAAGGATTAACCTATTAACTAATCTATCCAAGATAACTAATTAAGTGAATCGATGATTTTACCCGACATCTATAGAAAATTACATATCTCCTATTTATTTATTATAAGAACTTTCTGCCTGTTTAATTGTGATTATTAGTTTTATTAGTTTTATTTACTTAACTTTAGTTAGTTAGTTTAATTTAAAAAAAGAAAAAAGCAACCCAAACAAACCCCCCATTATTATATTTATACTTATATAACTATATAACTACTACTAAATTAATCCTAAATAGTATCATTAGTCTCTGTGGGTTCGACCCTTACTTGCCCTACTACTAGTTAGTTAGAGTCTTGTAAGTGAATTATAAATTTAATTTTGACTGCGGTTACAACACGCATCACACTCGACAATGACATGTATCATACCTCAAGCCACCAATACTTGAGCAAGGATTTCTATGGCATGAGGTCACACCCGTTTTGTTGTTGGCTTTAATTTATGTCGCACTTCTTTTTTCCTTGGCCATTGTATCTTTTTACTTAGCTACCTCATGCTGTATTTTGGTATACATCTTTTGTGGCCTGGGGACTGTGGTGTTATATGATTATGATTCCTAATGAAAATGTATAATGGGGGGATTATGTCATGATATCGTCTATGATATATTTCCTTGATTGATTCCATAGTGGATGACTATATTCTACGTATGTTTCTCTCAATTGATCATGTTCTTTATTAGTACATATATTACTATGATCAGTTACAATGGTAATCTTATCAGTAAAGTACTATAAAAGCTGGTTTAATGATTTTTCAAACTACTGAGAGCATCGAAGAATCACACAATATAATTTCAAAAAGAAAGACATGAATAAGATTTTTCTAGTATTTTTCTTTGTTGTGTCTTTGCTTTTACTCCAAGGTATATACACCGTACCATAGCCTTTTATCTTTTCATTATTAATAGAATAGAATTGTTGTTGTCTTGCATTTATAATAACCTCTTTGGTAAAATCTTTTTTTTTTTTGTCAAATTTTTATTTGTGAGGGAAATAGATAAAGATAACCACGTGTGCTAATTCTTAGGTTTGTCTTTTCTAACCAAGTGGTATTATTTGATCCGTCATCGGTTTATGACGGATAAAACTTACTCTTTCTTTGTTGATTAAACACTGCAGAGAGTGAAGTAGCAGTTTCGCATTGCGCGCATAAGACCTAATCCGCCGGGTGAAGTTCGAGATTGTACCTTGAAAAAATGTTTTGATTATTGCGAACATCGCTATAAGAAAGGATTGGATAATGGCGGTTGCATTAGTGATCATGAATGTTGTTGTGCAAGTGCATGGCAGTTGCGTTAGTGAACAGGAATGAGCAAAGACAACAAGGGATTATATTATGGAGCTCCAGTATTTTAAGAAATAATTAACTAGTTTTACAACTTGTCCATCTGTTTTTTTTGGAGAGATATCATTTGCGTCTAGTTGTACGATTTATTGATATGATGGTTTTATAAAAATTGTTGTCTTTAACATAACGACATTTACGTTTTATGTAATTTATTTTTCTTTTCGATCTTAGTCCAATTAAAAATACACCTATATATTTTAATTAAAAAAGCATAGATAAAAAATAGTACGAGCTTAATTACGACACTAAATCATACGAATATTTAACTATTCATATATATGTCATTGCCTTGTGGGTTGAATGTAGAGTACCAAGTATAGCTCGGGTTTACCATTTATTACGGTTTTAAAAATCTAATTTCTCTTGCCAAGAGAAGTCCAACCCAGCGCCTCAAGGGTTGAAGTCTAATAACTTACCCACTGCCCCACATAAAGGGTTGGTTTGTAATATTTAGGAAAGGGTAAAGAAATCAAATTAATGATTTCCTTTGTTTATATTTGTTTTGTCAATTCAATCATTCTCTTTACCCCCTCATTTTCCCTTTTTCTTTCCCCCAAACTCTTCTACCTTCTTACCTCTCACCGTCCTAGGTAGTGGATTCCTTTCCTCGCTAATCAACCGGGTCACCACCATCACCATCAGCACCACCACCACTACCACCACCAATGTCCACGAACAACCACTACGACCACCACCACCAATGATGATGAACATTTTTTGTTTTAATTAGTGGTAAAATGAGTGTTGTAGTTCGATAAATATAATGGTATTTTTGTCATTATAGAATGTGTTCACTTAATGAATCGGAAATTAAGTTGAATGAGATCCGAGAATGATATATGGTGGGAGTATGTAAATATATGGAGAAATGTAGGTGATAATTTGTAAATAACCAAGTACATGGTGGTAATTTATAAAATATTTTTTATACGTGGTGGTATTTTGTAAATTTTTCCTACTTTTATCAATAATATTATTTTCATACTTATTGAATCATCATGAGACCTTTTAGGAGTAACAAGAAATTAGAAACAAAGTTTAGAGAACAATTTTGTTAAAATATGATCAACTTGGATGGCTCGATAATCCCACGCACGAATTGGAGATCCGAGTTTACCCTTTAATCGGAGCATGACCCAAATGTATCCCCATCCTTACTAACTAAAACGACCGAATCCGAATAAACCCAACTCAATTGATCCGTTTGCAGGTGCACAGGTCCCTAGCTCGTCACAGCCCATCTATGTATGTTGATGTATGTCATGCTGGCCTGGGTACAACAAAAAAAAATCAGTAAGATTTAATTTAAGATTGTTGAAGTGTTACTTCAGCCAGTTTGATACGGAGTATACACTATACAATGTATACATGCATGTTGTGCTAAAAACAATTGATTGATTATTGTTGCATGCATGTAATGTTAATGCACTTTAATATTATACTCCATCGATGTAGTGTATACTGTATAATATGATTTGGAAGTTTTCTTTCCTCTGCAAATTTCTCAAAGCATTTGTTAGTACTGTATTGTCATAATGCAAATTTCGGTTCACTGTGGCTACTTGTGTCTCGACCTGTCCATCCAAAAGGTCTTATTAACCGACATGTATGTCACCTCCCGCAAAACTATATTCAAATGGTCCCATTTGTGAGGTGTATTTTAATGAAATGTGACAATAAATTGTGACCGGAGGGAATATTAAAGGTACGATAATTTTGGGACAAGTTAATATTTAATTATCCAAATGGTAGTATTACAATGACATATGATGTAAATATGGTTATGGATAGTTTGGTCCAAAAAATGAACTAAAAAGAAAAGGGGTCAATTGGATTTGAACGGTCCAAAAAGAAATACATATCCTTTGGATACAAACGGAGAGAGTATTTATCCTACTTAGACAATAATAAAAGTGATTCTTAATTTAATTAACTTATTAACGTGTAACAGATGAAAACACATTAAAAAATCGTAATAATAATACTCCAACATCTATGTGTAATAAATCAAGGGAAAGATATCATGACATAATCACCCCTATTATACATTTTCATTTGTGTTCCACGAAACATGCATAATCTTAAAATTATGTTCCCATGGTATTAATTGGCTTGTCTAAATAATGATGAAGTTCATATGATTATAATTCCAAATGGAAATGTATGATTAGGTGATTGTGTCATGATATCGCCTATTATATCTTTCCTTTGATTGATTACATAGATAATGATATATTCTTTGTATATTTACGTTACTGCGGATATTCCCTTCCATTTTTATGTCCTATTTGTGTGCCACACATACACAGGATGACTATATTCTACGTATGTTTCTCTCAATCGATCATGTCCCTTATTAGTACATATAAAATATATTACTATGACCAATTACAATGGTAATCATATTAGTAATCAGTAATAAGTACTACTATAAAAGTTGGCTTAATAATTTTTCAAACCACGAAGAACACAGAAGAATCAAACAATATAATTTCAAAAAGAAAGACATGAACCATACGTTTTTTCTAATATTTTTCTTTGTTGTATCCTTACTTTTACTTCAAGGTATATACATCATATCATAGTCTTTTATCTTTTCTTTCACAAGATAGAATTGTTGTTGCCTTGCGTTTATAACCTCTTTGGTAAAATCTTTTTTTGTTGCAAATTTTTATTTGCGACGGAAATAGATAAAGATAATCCTGTGTGATAATTCTTAAGTTTGTTTTTCTAATCAAGTGGTATTATTTAACCCGTCATCGATGTAGGACGAATAAAACTTACTCTTTCTTTGTTGATTAAACACTGCGGGGAGTGAAGTAGCAGTTTCGCGTTGCGTGAAACCTGACCCGCTGGGCATAGTTCCAGATTGTAGCTTTTACGCATGTTTTCAGTATTGCTACAACCATCGCATGGAATGGGATAATGGCGGTTGCGCTAGTGGACATGAATGTTGTTGTCAAAGTGCATGGTAGTTGCATTAGTGAACATGATTGTTGTTGTGAAAGTGCTTGTTGTTGTGAAAGTGCTGCTTAAGACAGCAACGATCATATTATGTAGCTACAGTATTTTAAGAAATAGTTTAAGGTACAACTTGTCAATTTGTCTTTTGGAGAGATATCATTTGCGTCTAGTTGTACGATTTAATGATATGATGGTGTAGACACCCGCATTTTGACTGCCACGTGTCTATGGTAGTCTCCGAAAAACACCCGATGATGATTGGACGTCAACGTGACTTAGTATACTCGGATTTGGGCTCGGAATTCATAATATCCGACATGGACTTTTAGCGGAGTAAAAATCTCACAAAACAGACCTCAAATTCAGGCCCAGTGGACCGTTCCGAGCAAAATGAGACTAATTTGGGCCAAAACCGACACCAAAAATAAATCCCGTCTTTTGGCGACCGGGTCAAAACCCGGTCAAAGACGAAACCGTCTCATAAACCAGCTGAGATCACTTTGGCGCACAAATCAAATTCAAAAAAGCTACCAAAACAAACAAGTCAAACCTTCCCCAAATATCTCGATTTTGTTTGATCCACTCGATCGAGTGGGTTGCCCACTCGGTCGAGTGGAGCGCTTCGAGCTGGGCTTGGCCCATTTTCTAAAGCACTCGATCGAGTGCACTAGGGCCACTCGATCGAGTGCCCCCTAGGTCGTGGGAAACGTCTATAAATACCGACTCATTACCATGCATTTCAACCTTGGATACACATACTTTGCCCTACATTTTTCAGCCACAATCTAACCTACATACCTACACATCAAGCCTTAGCAACCCTAAGCAACACACACAAAAACCGAGTCCTTCGTCCCTCGAAAAACCGACGTAATACACACACACATCCATACACACCATAACTCGCATACATCCTCGATACTCCCAAGCCTTGCCGCTATTTTACGAGTCCATTTCCGAGGTCTATACTAGCATGTATGTTGAGGGTGTCCTAAACCCTTTTTCTATCTCTTTTCTATATCGTTTTTATGTACATTTTTGCATTATTGCATCGTAGTAACACTAACACATACACTAACTTTTTCATCTTTTCGCATTTCTAATTTTGCATCATTTTTATATCGTTACTAACTCTAATAATACCGCGTATATAATACTAATATCAAAAGTCGGTTTTGAAATGTTGAACTACGATGATCACATTCGATCCGTCTAATCCCTTTACGAGCAACGACGGAGGTGGAGCCCTTTCGAGGAGCCCCGCCCCAATGTACTCAAGGGCGTGACGTGATCGTGATTCGTCGTAGTTGAACATATTTAACTCCATTTCCAAAATTAGTTCGAGACCCGTTGACACGAATACCGACATCACGTAACCCGAAAGGGTTAGTTTCGATGTCGTGACGTAGAGGGATGCATCTCGCTACTAATTCAAAGTTTCATAATCTAACACAAACGTTTTCATAAAAACTCCGATGACGGTATTATAATCGTTCATACACGATTATAGTACCGGAGGCCGAGTCGAATACAAATCGTGCGATATTTGTATTTGACTTGGCCGATCATCGATTTCAAGTCATAAAATCGAGCAAATCACTACTCGTACAGGGGGCACTCGACCGAGTGCCATAGGCCACTCGATCGAGTTGCACCCCAAAAACAGGGCAGTAGCCCCATTAACGACACACTCGACCGAGTGCCATAAGGCACTCGATCGAGTAACCCCCCAAAAAATGGGCAGTAGCCATGTTAATAGCGCACTCGGTCGAGTCAATCAATGACTCGGTCGAGTGGGTCTGGCAACTCAGAAACCCGAGGGCTTGGACACATATTTCGAGCCCCATTCCTTATCGACTTTAGACCATCGACCGACCCTTCATCATTTTTCAAAACGCTACACATGTCACGACACGTAGAACGACTTTGACCACTCTTACGTGATAAGTCGGGACAAGACTACGGAATGTGAGACTAGGCTAGCAATACGCCACAATCTCATATTTCCGTCCTTCGCTTAATACGTAACATAATACGTATTTAAGCGGGGTAGTCCATCTACATATTTCGCGGTCTAGCTTTCATACGGGTCCGTTCTACCCTTATTTTATGTTACTACGTTTATGTCGTATTGTGAATTCCGGGTTGTATTTCCGCCCGTGTAGCTTGTACGCTTTTTTTATTTCCTTTCGAGCTTTGTTTATTTTATTTGCTTTTACGCTCTATAAATGAACCTCGCATGCTAACTCAACTCGACCAATAATAAGATGCATTAAATGACGTAGTTAACGCAAAATTCACATGCTTAGACAAAACGCTGTTTGCATATCATTTCATTATTTTACTAGCGCGCGTATCACGAACACGAACGATGTCTTAGTAGAGGCCGCCATGTGCGGGCGGGGTTGGGTGTCCTTAGTGGGCTTCCCAACACGTACCTTCACCCCTTACTCAGAACCTTTGGTTTCCGGATGTCCGAAACCCTTGGCGAACGAGAGTCATTCTTTACACGATTACCGGTATAGATGGTATCGGTATCGCAATGCAAAGGGACGAGCCCCATAAACTCTGAAATCGGAGTGGGCTTACTTTGTGTATAGCCCATGACGACATAGAGTGGGCTCGTATGGTTCCGAATAACCACAAAATTCGGTGGCGACTCCATTTTGACTTAAATTTCGAACCCGAGAACAATCTTACCACGAGATTCATTCGCCTACCCAAACCCGCGCTTCGCCGCGTCGGGGTGGACCTACGTCATGTCCACAATTTGGCGACTCCGCTGGGGACACCTGATGTACCACATGTCATCGGGGTTCCTAGGGTGAGACTCGAAGAGAAATCGTTCGTAGATTAGTGTGCGCGCGTTAGTTTAATGATTCATGCATAACCCAAATTTTGCCCGGGCCGGTTACTTGTGACCGACGTCCCACTATACCGCGGTGCATTCCTACATGGGTGCGCTAAAGACATCGATGGTGGAACTCGTCTCGGTTTCGCGGCATGTCCTAAGACCAACTCGGCTTAGGGAGTCCGTCCATCACACGAGAAAGCCATCGTTGTTGGTATAGACCCTATTTTCACCGACCGAGACTTAGTGTAAAGCATACATAAGCGTCGTTATAATGCTTGTTTGACTACATGCTACTTGGTTTCCGTGTCATTTTTCAAAAATCGTCATTTCAAAATTGCATCTTTCCAAATTTCAAAAAACCCGAAATACTGTCCGTTTCGGGACCCGTCTTTTCAAAATATCCAATTTCAAAAAACTCGGAATGCTGCCGAAAATTAGACTTACGATTTGACTCAAAACAAGCCTTTTTTTTTAGCCGGCATGCTATCCATTTCAATTCGAATTTCCGATCCACCATTCGATTTTCGAATTTTCAAAATTCAATTTCAATTTTCAAATCTTCGTGATGCCATTCGCGATTTTCAAATCTTCGAGATTCCATTCTCGATTTTTTTTAAAATCTTCGAGATGCCGTTTTCGATTTTCAAATCGTCGGGATCTTATTTTCGATATTCAAATTTTCGGAAATTTATTTTCAATATTCAAATTTTCAAATTTTCAAATTTTCAAAAATTCAACTTTTCATAAAACCGATCCTGTCGGCATGCTGCCAATTTCAAAAAACGGGACCGTCTCCCAATTTTTCAAAACGCGAATTTACTCGCAACCATTCAAACATTTCAAAATGCCTGGTCCTATTGGCCCACTACCAATTTCTGGACCGTCCTCTCAATTTTCAAAAATTCAATCATCTTTCAAAAACCTTCCTTGTTATAGGACCTACCGTAATCCGTATGTCGGGTCTTTTCATGATTTGTCGAAGGTCGTTAGCGTCGAAACTTCGTCGATCCTACATCACGGGTTTCTTCCCCATCCTAGTCCGCCTTTTTCTAAAGGCATAACCAACCAACACGAGTCATACACTCGTAAATGGAAGGTTCGTAAACACTCGAGTCCTAACTAGAAAGTCACACGCAATTTTCCCTTCGACAGGACGGTCCCCACGACCTTTCCTAAGGGAATTTTGTCCGTCTTTCAATCCGTTAGTCGAGTCATCCCAATTCAAAAATCCTTTAACTTAAGGGTCTACCCTAATCACAGGGTCATCCTTATTCAAGTCAAGTCAAGGGTCTCTAGCGTCGAAACTCTGCCGATCTTACATCGCAAGTTTCTTCCCTTACCCCGTCTGCCTTTCCTCGAGGCCGAGTCAACCTTTTACAAGGCATAGCCCTGTAGCTAAAGGTTCGTGATCCTTACATCTAAGGGTCACTCGTCCGACACTCGAGTCTTAGCAAAACCTAGAATCTCACTTGGGGGCTATTCTCCGACGGAGTGATTAATCACAGTCACTCCGAGAATCACACCCTACGTGTTTGTCTTAGGAGAGTCAAACCCGAGTTGTCTTTCCTCCCGCACAATTTCCTATGTCTTGGCGTGTTTGGGTTCCGAAGCAACATTTCGATTACGTGGGTATTCTCGCAGAGTATGGCACCCACAACCGGGAATAGGGACATGGAAAACACCATCAATGAAATAAAGGCTTCGCTGGAAACAATGGTTAGTAGGCAGGCCATAACCGAAACCCATATAGGGTTCCTGAAAACCAACCAAGAGGCCATGAATGCTCGTTTAACTGTCATCGAACGACAAGACCTCGATTCTGGATCAGTCAATACTGGGCCATTTGCCAAATTGATCAGCACGGTGCGTGAGCTCGAACAACATTTCCATGCCTCCCGAGGGAACAACATTCATATTGAAAACTCCCGAGACTATACACCCATCAGTGAGAAACTACCAACAGATCTCAACTTAGAGGGGTTACCCATATTCGAAGGGACGGAGGATCCATTACTACACCTCCGAGCCTTCAAAGCATTTATGGCGATCAAGGGGGTCAAGGCCGACATGTTCATCAATTTGTTCGGCGCATCCCTCGGGAAATATCCAAAAGCCTGGTTCTATAGGCTTAATACAAAAAGATTCCCCACTTGGGAGGATGTGGCTACCGAGTTCGCTAAAAACTATTCTGATAATACCGAACTTCAGACTACCATGCGCACATTAGAAGTCATGGCCCAAGAGCCAACAGAGGGTTTCACCAAATACCTTCAACGTTGGCGGGCTGAGAGTGTTAAGCTGGTAGACAAGCCCAGCGAGAAGACACTAGTGGATGCATTCATCAACAACCTCCTACCCTCCTACCGCGTCCATCTTAGGTATGCCGGCATCTCAAACTTTGCTGTGCTTACCGAAATGGGCACTAGGATCGAAGACGATCTTCGACATAACGAAGATTTGGGTGAAGCTCCTACCAAAGGCTATACTGGACATCCACTTGAGTCCTTAGAGGCCGAAGACTACTGACAACCTCATCCAGGAGTCCAGATTTGATTTGAGTCCGAGTCTGAGTCCGAGTCTAGGATGTTCTATTTCCTCATTTCAAAGTCAGAGTCAGAGTCAACTGTATTCTATCCTCTTTTCGTATTCTAATAAAATCAGCCTTTTCAATTTCTCATATATGCTTCCCTTTTGTGTTTTCGAGAACATGATGAACACCATCATACACTGTGAGCACATGCACGTGACTATTATAGGCACATCTGTAATGACTGCAGGAACTGAGACCCATGTTTTCCCTTACCTGTTCCATGTCTGGCATAGACAACCACATAACTACCCTTAGCAGGAGCGATATCGAATCCTATGATAAATCTAGGAAGTCTCCTAGTTTGGGTTTAAGACGGGAGGCAAGCCCATTTCCCACAATAAACACCCCTCCAATAAGACTAACCAATCCCTACCTTAGGCGTTTAGTCTGACCAGAAGAAAAAAAAAAAACTGGACAAAAAAATCAAAAGTCCAAGGAAAAAGCAAAAGGCCCAAAACAAAAGAGCTGGCCATCAAAAAAAAGAACTCTCAGCATCTACCGACCAGATACGGTCAATCCCACGACCGGGGCTAAGAGGTCAACCCAAAAAAAACAAAAAAAACAAAAAAAACAAAAAAATTCAAATACCCACGACCATAGTCAACGGTCAACTCAAGTGAAAGTCCCTTGTCCGGGAACGGTCAATTCAAAACATCATCAAAACCCATGACCAGGGCTAAAAGGTCAGCCAAAAAATGTTCAAGAACCCATGACTGTAGTGAAAACGGTCAAATAGGGGAGAGACAATCAAGCTGGTTAGCTAACACCACACTTAGCCTTCCCACATTACAACTCTCAAGACCTTCCCGAGACCTAGGCTAAGAGACAGCCCGGAATTTTGAGGATTCTAGCTCCATAGGATACACCCTAACCATTAGGGCCAGACATGGAAACCAGATCCCGCATCATCAAACCTGCCCAATCGAAGCCCGAGTCATTTTTACTCGACTTCCCCCTTTCCTACCACATTACAATACCTTACCCTCGAAGCCTTAGCTCCACAAAACTGAGCTCCAGATTTCGAAGCATCCAGGCCACTTACGACCTAGCCCCACATTTCCAAAAACATCCAAACCAGTTACCAGCCCCAAACACGGGAACTCAACCTGCGGTCGGCATAGAACATGCCCAAATAGTTCACACCACCTCTGGGGGCTACCCCGGAGAACGCTCACAGTCACAGGATCAACTTCCTAACTGTTCCAGCCCTTTGACCAAGACATCATTGGGAACACACCTAGCCTACACCAACGTTATGGCTAGCTACACACAAAGCCCTAATAAACTAGGCACCATAATAATATCTTCCAATCCACTGAACTACGGCTTGGTTTGATTTCACTACACGTGAATACGTAGGCAGCCTTTCAACAAAGGCACAACCACCCACATTGACACAAAAAAAAAAGCACCGTCATTCCGGTCACGACACTGTCATGTTCTCAGCAGTTAGCTTTGTCGTCCTGGGGGCTTCTCTTAGGCAGAAGACCTTCATCCACTCACATAATCCAAATGACTTTCAAAAAAAAAAAACTAGCCTCCTTTCTTTAGTGTGTCCTAGCACTCGGCTCAGTCGAAGACGAGAATCCGTCAGGGACTCGTGTGACACCCACTTTGGGAATGTACCCCAAAACCAAAAATTCAAAAGATCACTAGTCTACAGCACTGCTACTGCTAAGTCCTGCAAAAACAGTCTCATTACAGACTACTGCAGTTCCCCTATACCGGATCATTCCCGTTTTGATGTTCGACTGTGTTGCCACTCGCCTAGGCCACGGAATAGCGCAACTTGAGAGTCTTGTCATCTTAGGTGGCCAACCCCCCTACCGAGTCACAGTCCAACCCCTTCAAAATTCTAAGTCGTGTCTGTCAACTCGTCCTATCACGTCCAGAATCGAGTCAGTCAGTATGTCTCTCTTCAAAATTCTTGCTTTGAAATTTGCAAAACTTAGCCATTTGAGAAAATCCTTTTCGACAAGGTCAAATTTCGGTCTATTTAAACTGCAAAATTCTTTTCTACCCCTTTTGAAAACCTATCTCCTAGCACGTGAGTTGCTTTCAGGACTTCGATTTCAAAATGAAGCAAAAAAACCATTTTCCCCAGCGCAAGCCAGTCTATAGATGCTAACTGCATTTCCTATGTGCTATCTTGCTATGCCTGCTATTTCTGCCTATGTATCTAACATTTCAGGTACCAGCTAGTGCTTCCCAACGGAACAACAAAGGCGGTGTTTCTCCTGGAATGCTACATCCAAGACGTGATGTGTCGGCATACGGGTACACCCAAGACTTCAGAAGCAAGTCCCCGCGCAGCTACTTTTCTCCCCAGCGAGAGTCGGTGTTTTGTCTATGTGTTACATACAAGTTGTTATGTGTCAGCATATATACAGGTACACTCCAGACTTCAGAAGCAAGTCCCCGCGAAACTATTTAAATTTCCCCAACGGAGTCAGCTTTTCCCCGGTGTGCTACGTCCAAAGTGCAATGTGTCGGCATACGGGTACACCTACTCCCCAAAAAAAAAAGAGGCAAGCTTCGCTCCCCACGGAGCATCATCACCATCAAGTACGACTCAAGGCTTCGAAGGCAAGCTTGTACAGCTCACATACTTCCCCAGCGGAACGCCCGAGGCGGCGTTTTACCTGAAGTAGTACGGGATGGGCCCATGTATAGGCGCACCCAGGACTTATGCTACAAGTCTGATTCCCCGCGAAGCTATCATCATCAGGACAGGTATGACCCTCTGCTTATGGCTGGCGAGCCCTTCACGCGAGTCCACTGGACTATAAACGACCCGACCGGAAGTCTACCAGGTCTTAGCGGGGTTGGTAGCTACTCTGACTTTCGCCTTGTCCAAGCCTCAGTCAGAGTGGGGGCTCTGTAGACACCCGCATTTTGACTGCCACGTGTCTATGGTAGTCTCCGAAAAACACCCGATGATGATTGGACGTCAACGTGACTTAGTATACTCGGATTTGGGCTCGGAATTCATAATATCCGACATGGACTTTTAGCGGAGTAAAAATCTCACAAAACAGACCTCAAATTCAGGCCCAGTGGACCGTTCCGAGCAAAATGAGACTAATTTGGGCCAAAACCGACACCAAAAATAAATCCCGTCTTTTGGCGACCGGGTCAAAACCCGGTCAAAGACGAAACCGTCTCATAAACCAGCTGAGATCACTTTGGCGCACAAATCAAATTCAAAAAAGCTACCAAAACAAACAAGTCAAACCTTCCCCAAATATCTCGATTTTGTTTGATCCACTCGATCGAGTGGGTTGCCCACTCGGTCGAGTGGAGCGCTTCGAGCTGGGCTTGGCCCATTTTCTAAAGCACTCGATCGAGTGCACTAGGGCCACTCGATCGAGTGCCCCCTAGGTCGTGGGAAACGTCTATAAATACCGACTCATTACCATGCATTTCAACCTTGGATACACATACTTTGCCCTACATTTTTCAGCCACAATCTAACCTACATACCTACACATCAAGCCTTAGCAACCCTAAGCAACACACACAAAAACCGAGTCCTTCGTCCCTCGAAAAACCGACGTAATACACACACACATCCATACACACCATAACTCGCATACATCCTCGATACTCCCAAGCCTTGCCGCTATTTTACGAGTCCATTTCCGAGGTCTATACTAGCATGTATGTTGAGGGTGTCCTAAACCCTTTTTCTATCTCTTTTCTATATCGTTTTTATGTACATTTTTGCATTATTGCATCGTAGTAACACTAACACATACACTAACTTTTTCATCTTTTCGCATTTCTAATTTTGCATCATTTTTATATCGTTACTAACTCTAATAATACCGCGTATATAATACTAATATCAAAAGTCGGTTTTGAAATGTTGAACTACGATGATCACATTCGATCCGTCTAATCCCTTTACGAGCAACGACGGAGGTGGAGCCCTTTCGAGGAGCCCCGCCCCAATGTACTCAAGGGCGTGACGTGATCGTGATTCGTCGTAGTTGAACATATTTAACTCCATTTCCAAAATTAGTTCGAGACCCGTTGACACGAATACCGACATCACGTAACCCGAAAGGGTTAGTTTCGATGTCGTGACGTAGAGGGATGCATCTCGCTACTAATTCAAAGTTTCATAATCTAACACAAACGTTTTCATAAAAACTCCGATGACGGTATTATAATCGTTCATACACGATTATAGTACCGGAGGCCGAGTCGAATACAAATCGTGCGATATTTGTATTTGACTTGGCCGATCATCGATTTCAAGTCATAAAATCGAGCAAATCACTACTCGTACAGGGGGCACTCGACCGAGTGCCATAGGCCACTCGATCGAGTTGCACCCCAAAAACAGGGCAGTAGCCCCATTAACGACACACTCGACCGAGTGCCATAAGGCACTCGATCGAGTAACCCCCCAAAAAATGGGCAGTAGCCATGTTAATAGCGCACTCGGTCGAGTCAATCAATGACTCGGTCGAGTGGGTCTGGCAACTCAGAAACCCGAGGGCTTGGACACATATTTCGAGCCCCATTCCTTATCGACTTTAGACCATCGACCGACCCTTCATCATTTTTCAAAACGCTACACATGTCACGACACGTAGAACGACTTTGACCACTCTTACGTGATAAGTCGGGACAAGACTACGGAATGTGAGACTAGGCTAGCAATACGCCACAATCTCATATTTCCGTCCTTCGCTTAATACGTAACATAATACGTATTTAAGCGGGGTAGTCCATCTACATATTTCGCGGTCTAGCTTTCATACGGGTCCGTTCTACCCTTATTTTATGTTACTACGTTTATGTCGTATTGTGAATTCCGGGTTGTATTTCCGCCCGTGTAGCTTGTACGCTTTTTTTATTTCCTTTCGAGCTTTGTTTATTTTATTTGCTTTTACGCTCTATAAATGAACCTCGCATGCTAACTCAACTCGACCAATAATAAGATGCATTAAATGACGTAGTTAACGCAAAATTCACATGCTTAGACAAAACGCTGTTTGCATATCATTTCATTATTTTACTAGCGCGCGTATCACGAACACGAACGATGTCTTAGTAGAGGCCGCCATGTGCGGGCGGGGTTGGGTGTCCTTAGTGGGCTTCCCAACACGTACCTTCACCCCTTACTCAGAACCTTTGGTTTCCGGATGTCCGAAACCCTTGGCGAACGAGAGTCATTCTTTACACGATTACCGGTATAGATGGTATCGGTATCGCAATGCAAAGGGACGAGCCCCATAAACTCTGAAATCGGAGTGGGCTTACTTTGTGTATAGCCCATGACGACATAGAGTGGGCTCGTATGGTTCCGAATAACCACAAAATTCGGTGGCGACTCCATTTTGACTTAAATTTCGAACCCGAGAACAATCTTACCACGAGATTCATTCGCCTACCCAAACCCGCGCTTCGCCGCGTCGGGGTGGACCTACGTCATGTCCACAGATGGTTTTATAAACATTGTTGTCTTTGACATAAAGACATTTACGTTTTATGTAGTTTATTTTTCTTTTCGATCTTAGTCCGATTAAAAATACACCTATATATTTTAATTTAATATTAATTAAAAAAATATAGATAAAAAATAGCACGAGCTTAATTACGATACTAAATCATACTAGTATTTAACTATTCATATATATGGCATTGCCTTGTGGGTTGAATGTAGAGAACTAAGTATAGCAGTTTGGGTTTACCATTTATTCCGTTTGATTTAAATAGAAAACTAAAAAATGGAACTAATGGTAATCGAACGAAAGAGCCTTCAAATAAAGAGTAATTTTAAAATGAATTTTTTATCGTTTCAATGTCTCTTAATAAAGTACTCGTATTTTTATTCATTTGACGTTCATTTGAAACTAATTCTTCTCAATGGGTCCACGTCATCGTTTTGTTTTTTTTTAAATAAAGGAAACAGAACTGCTAGTTGAAGTAGCGGCTCCTGGAAGCACCCAAATCTTCATTATCTGCATGGTAACATATGCTGCGCCATTATTGTAAATGACCATCAATGTGGTGCATTGGATAAGTTATTTGGCTTCAATACACGGGGGTGCTGAGATCAACTTCGGTTGGCAGCAGCATGGGGAATCGAACAGATCAGTTAATTAATTGTTAATTCGATTACCCAAAATATTATGGAGTATTTTGTAAAAATTACTATAAAAAACAATTTGTGTTGCCAAGCTAGAGGAGTCGAACCCAACACCACAACTCCACAAGGCTTGAAGCCTAATAATGCATCCACTGCCCCACATTTAATTGTCATTGAAAATGATAACGTTGAACATGTGAATATCAAGACATTAAAGATTTGGGTACCTCGAAACCATTAATTGATGGTAAGCCTTCCAATTTTATTTTAACTATTACTCCGTATATCGTTTTAATATTAGTATCGTTATTAGTATTCTAGTTACAATAAGTCCTCTCCTTTTGGAAAGTTTCGCCCCCATCAATTGATGAGTATTTTAACTATTCGCCTTGAATTCGTATTCTCGTCCTTACCTCGAAACCATTAATTGATGGTAAGCCTTCCAATTTTATTTTAACTATTACTCCGTATATCGTTTTAATATTAGTATCGTTATTAGTATTCTAGTTATTACAATAAGTCCTCTCCTTTTGGAGAATTTCGCCCCATCAATTGATGAGTATTTTAACTATTCGCCTTGAATTCGTATTCTCGTCCTTACCGATTCACAATTTTTTTGTTACGTGTATTATTTTTATTTGTAACTGACATGACCTAATTCACTCTTAACTGAGTAGCTAGTAGCGTACAATAGTATTACCAAATCAAATCCGAGCGATAACCAAACACAGAGATGAAGAATACGAGATAGACAACCGAGGAAGCTTAATAACATACTAAACTTTGTCTACACTTAGTGTTATAACGGATTAAATAAAATAGTAGTCCATAACAAACTTTTTCATTCATTTTTTATAATGGTGTTTCATTCTTGGATTTATTTCCTTACTCTTATTTCAACCGTTTTTAATTTAGAATGAATATATCCACCTTCGATAAAATTTTGTGATCAACTACTCATATACTCAATAATAATAATAATAATAATAATAATAATAATAATAATAATAATAATAATAAGATTTCCTTCGTGCGAGTTATTGTTACTTCGTGCATGCGCGGGTATTTCCAAGCTTTCTTTTGCTCTGCGCATTTGCCCCCCATTTCGGTTTTCAATAATATCATTATCCGCACTCTTTTTGCTCACTCTCATACGCTCTCGCCATGACCATTTACCATCATAATCTCACTCCGAGTATAGCAAGCGGTTATGTTTCACCAACTCAACGTCTTTACTTTCAAATTCCCTCCTATGATCATCTCCATGTTTTTCGGTGTTTTTGCTATTCACATCTCCCCCTCCACTATCAACAGACTCGACCCTCGCTCTACTCCTGGTGTGTTTCTCGGTTACCCTTTCGCTCACTATGGCTGCTTGTGTCTCGACCTGTCCATCCAAAAGGTCCTTATTAACCGACATGCCACCTTCCACAAAACTATATTTCCGTTGAAAGAAAAAATTAGTCCAAACCCCCTCCTCTCTTACGATTTCCTTAGCCCAGATCCCTCCGGCCCTCCTCCTCTTTATTTCACCATCAGGCCCAATTAACCAACACCCCCTCCTTACAAAACCAGCCCAACTCCCTCCCCTCATTGGCACACCAGACAATCCCCCCAATTCCCAGCCCAATTCCAATTCCAATATTACTCCGTAAATCATACTCCCTCCGTTCGTATCCAAAGGGTACGTTTCACTTTTGCACAAGAATTAAGTAAAAGTTAAAATACTACTCCCTCCGATCATAAATTATTGTCCCATTTCATGATTATATGTGAAATGTATTTTATGGTCCGTTTGGGATGAAGGGTTTCATTTTGAAATTTGGATTTGGCATAAATACTTTGTTTGGGAGATGAGGTGAATTTGGATTTTGGAATTTTGTTAAATCCAACTAAATCTCAACCCTTAGTAAAAGACCTTATTTCCAAATGACACTCTAACTCATGTCATTGTAAATCCATAATTTCACTTTTCTAATTTGACAATGATGATTTAAAATGAAATATGAGTTCCCAAACGTTACTTTAATGAAATGTGACGATAAATTGTGACCGGAGAGAGTGTTAAAGGTACAATAATTTTGGGACAACTTAATATTTAATTATCCAAATGTTAGTATTACAATGACATATGATGTAAATATGTTAGTAAGTTAGAGATGGTTTTGTCCAAAAAATGGACTAAAAAGGAAAGGGGACAATTGGATTTGAACGACCCAAAAAATAATATGTAACCTTTGGATACGAACGGATGGAGTGTTTATCATACTTAGGAATCGTTTGGTTGTCCTTGAAAAATCATGGAAAGTAGCAATTCCCATGAATTGAAAAAAAATGAGGTTGTTTGATTGCCTCAAATTTACAATAATGGAGGAAATATAACTTCCCATGGGAGTGACTTCCTACATAAATGTAGGAAGTTCCTTACCAACCCCCTCTTGGTAACTTGCAATTCCCGCATCAATTAAGTTCAATTCTCGCATAGGTAACCAACCACTTTTTTAGAACTTCCCGTGAATTAGAAAAACGAACTTATTTTCCATGATATTCTATTTTCCATGAATTTGTATTTTCCGCATCAACCAAACGAACCCTTAGACAATATCAAAGTGATTCTTAATTTAATTAACTTATTAACGTGTAACTAGTAGTGAATACACATTAGAAAAAACGTAATAATAATATTCCAACATCTATGTGTAATCAATCATGGGAAAGATATCATAGGCGATATCATGACATAATCACCCCCATTATACATTTTCATTTGTGTTCCACGAAACATGCATAATCTTAAAATTATGTTCTCATGGTATTAATTGACTTGTCTAAATAATGATAAAGTTCATAAGAATATAAGATTATGACTCCAAATGGAAATGTATAATTGGGTGATTATGTCATGATATCGCCTATGATAACTTTCCTTTGATTGATTACATAGATAATGATAGATTCTTTGTATATTTACGTTAGTGCCGATCTTTCATCCCATTTTTATGTCCTATCTGTGTGCCACACATACACATGATGACTATATTCTATGTATGTTTCTCTCAATCGATTATTCCTTTATTAGTACATATATTACTATGATCAAGGGGCAATATAGTCTTTTCAACTTTCCCGCCAAAAATCTACTCCTTAATCCCCTTCCCCTATTCACTAAAACAAAAACCAAGGGGCAATATAGTCTTTTCAACTTTCCCGTCAAAAATCTACTCCTTAATTATCTAAATTGGGCTTGACAAACAAGCTTTTGTCCAAATATATTACAGGCCCAATTGTTTAATGTTTAAACATACAATAACCAAAATCTTTATTATCACTGTCAATTCTACCTATCACATATATTAGGAAAAAAATAATTGTAACAAAATAAATAAAAATCTCTCCATATTTTTTAATATACATGTCAAATGGGTCGAATCGGTTACGTCATAAATTTTATAAGTAAAAAATTGTAAATCACTATATTATTCTATAAATATTTTATCATTAAATGCTACATAATTTATCTAAATTTGTTATTTTTTTATTATATTTGTAATTTATAATATTAAAGTTGATAAGTTTTTAATTATTATTTAAAATAAAATATATTCATATAAATATTAATATATGATAATTTTAATGACAAGTCAGGGGTAATCCAGGTCGGCTTTTGACGAATCATTCTGGATTCAAGCAAAACGGATCACGGGTCAAAATTTAGGATCTTTACTCTTGAATCTAAAATAATGGGTCAAGTTTACGAGTCGAGTCAAATTTTGACAGATCTATCAAATTTTAAAATAGTAATAATTATAAAATAGTAAGGTTGAATATGATCTAAAATTAAAAATATTTTTTCATAATTAAAAAAAGCGTGATCATTATACCGTATTTATTATATGAGTGACCACGTTACTAATTTTATATTTATTTCATCCAAATAGAATATTTACTCTATACAGAAAGACAAGATAGTGACTAATTTAATACTCATTTCATCATAATAAAATGTTACTCTATACAAAAAAAAAGATAATGAGAAAATAATTGTTGCTATTATGCTTAAAAACAAAAAGTAAAGGTGATTTTTTTTTTAAAAAGGCGAACGGTTGACTAAGTTATTGACTTAAATGAAGGGAATATAATTAATTTTTAAGTCACTAGCCTATTTATATAAACAAATCAATTAAAAAACCGTGCGTACGCACGGGTTCTGCACTAGTATTACTATGATCAATTACAATGATAATCTTATCAGTAATCAGTAAGTACTATAAAAGCTGGCTTAATGGTTTTTCAAGAGCATCGAATAATCACATAATATAATTTCAAAAACAAAGACATGAATAAGATTTTTCTAATATTTCTCTTTGTTGTGTCCTTGCTTTTACTCCAAGGTATATACACCGTACCACAGCCTTTTATCTTTTCATTAATAGGATAGAATTGTTGTTGTCTTGCGTTTATAATAACCTCTTTGGAAAAATCTTTTTTTTGTTGCAAATTCTTATATGTGAGAGAAATAGATAAAGATAACTCACGTGCTAATTCTTAGGCTCGTCTTTTCTAAGCAACAGATATTATTTAATCCGTCATCGATTTATGACGGATAAAACTTACTCTTTCTTTGTTGATTAAACACTGCAGGGAGTGAAGTAGCAGTTTCGCATTGCATAAGACCTATTCCGCCGGGTGAAGTTCCAGATTGTACCTTTATAAAATGTTTTTATTATTGCGAAAATCGCTATAAGAAAGGATTGTTGAATGGCGGTTGCATTAGTAAACATGAATGTTGTTGTGAAAGTGCTGCTTAAGACAGCAAGCAATTATATCATGTAGTTACAGTATTTTAAGAAATAATTAACTAGTTTTACAACTTGTCCATTTGTTTTTTGGAGAGATATCATTTTCGTCTAGTTGTACGATTTATTGGAGAGATATCATTTTCGTTTAAACTAATTGAACTAACTAACAAAAGCATAATAAGTAGACTAATAAACAAATTAAGCAAGTTATCAAATGGAGAAAAACCTAAGGTCCGATTTCCTCCACCGACACACCTCATCACGTCATTGAAACCCCGTTAACAAGTCATCGAATAGTGAATTAGGGAGAAAACGTCTCTAAAGGTCCAAACACCACCCTCCCGGGTTCGTGAATGGATAAATAGTAATCCCAAATGCCTCCCTCCCAGGCTCGTAATCGGTATCTTAGGTCCACACCGAAATCCACTCCCGTGGTATCCCGCTAAGAGCCTGAGTCATTAAGTTCATGCTATATTCCCGTCCGTCCCTCCCCCCCTCCCGAGGTAAGAGTTCCGACCGAAAATCAAGGGCACTAACATTGGGTTGTCACTCCCGTGTTCAACCCAAATCGGTGAGGTTAGTCAAATGGGTAATCGGTTTTCCTAAACTTAATCGGCTCCCACCGATGGACCCTGAAATCTAATCTAATCAAATGAAACCCTCGAGCGTATGGGAGGAGAATACATATAAGCTAGGCTCGTTCAATTCTTAGCAAGTCTATCTTGAGATCAAGCTAGGTCACTTTTTTTTTGGGTAAAAGAGATGCTTTCGTCTAACTGTTAATCAATTATCATGGCGGAAGATCTTCACCGAGTTTTCTCAACCTTTTTTACATTTTTTCTTTGATCATGCAGGAGATGTTGTAATATGTACTCGTAACATGTAATGAGGTAAGGAGGTTTGGGATTGTAAACCTAAATAAATTTCCTAAAACTCACAAATAAATTTAATAGTGGCAAATGAAGTACTAATATAATTATTACTAGTGTTAACCCATGCAAATTTTGCATAGATGATTATTAATATATTCGTCTCATTTTACACAATGTTACCAAAATTTTTGTGTAGAACGGTAAAACTCTAACACAAGAGTATGTGTTCATGTTAAAAAATGTAATGCAACCAGATGTGTCAAAAACTGACCCGACGCGAAAACCCGACCGAAAACCGCAGGAAAAAACCCCAAAAAAAGCTATATGAAATTTACCCGACCCTAAAAGTGACTCGACCCGATAATGACCCAAATATTCTTGGTAAAAACTCATCACACCTGTGACCCAACCCAAAAATAGGTAAACTAAAAAATACTTAATATTATAGACAATTTTTTTTCAAAAATAGTAAGAAATATTTTTTTTTCAAAATTTCAAGAATAATAAAAAGTAATGTTTTAAATGATATTTTTATCAAAATATTATTATAAAAAAAATCAATAAATCGAATCAAGGTTTGTCATATACTCGTATGTGTTAACAATTTTCAAATAACAAAATGTAAGTACTTTCTATATAAATGTTACATCAATGTATATTAATATATATATATATATTAAACAAAACATGTTTATTCTTACTAATATCATATATTAAATTAGATAATTAAGAAAATTAAGAATAAAATTGTATTTACGATAAAAAAAAAGATAATTAGCGTTTTCAAAATGCGTTAATAACTCGTATTTGAAACGAAATCCGGCTTGAAACCCGTTAAAAATTCTTATTTTCCAAACCTGGAATACATCTAAACCGTATTTTACCCGAACGCGAAATCCGATCGCCCCGACCCGTTTGATAGGTCTAATTTTTGAAGATGCAAATAAAAAAACGTAGATTTTCAGTTAAATCATGACATCAAAATAGTGCACGCATTAATGAAACTGATCAATCACTAAATCACGGATGATAATGCTGAATTAACAAACCGAGAAAAAAAACTGATCGATTCCAAAAAAACCTATTTAAGCGTGAGAAATATTTCATGTCAACTTATTGTTTTAATTTTCGGAATTTCATTCAAGGCCAAAGTAGTGAGCATAGTCAATTGTCATATTGCTTAAAAATTTGTGTGGTAGATACTCATGATTGTCTAGTAGAGCGATCGAGAGATGATTAAAAGGAAAATGAGGGTTTTCGAATGAAAAGGTGGAAGTGGAACATTTTGTTTCAAACCGTTTTTTCATGAGATATCACAGTTTTTAGAAGATAACTATTTCATCTAATGGGGGTAGTTTTTTTAAAGCAAAATATAAGGACCAGTTTGTTTCAAACCATTTTTTTATGATATATGACAGGTTTTAGAGGATAACTATTCTATTTGATGGGGTGGTTATTCAAGAAAATTATCAAAAGAGTGGTAGTTTTTTCAAGGTGATGTCATCATGACATCAACCTATACCAAATCTATACTATTAGATTATGTCACCTACATCACCATATTGGTTGTTCTTTTAATAAATAAAAGATGACAGTTGCAAAATGCTTTGCAATTAAATTAGGTGTGTGAACTTTGGATCCTCAATAAATAACCTTGTTCTTTTGTTATCATTAACCTCATGTATATGAGATCGGTAATCTCAACTTCAGCTATGACATCTATAATATAATGTGAATACATAATTATTTTCTTGTGTATAAGATTTGTAAAAGTTTAATGCGTTTGTTCGTGGTATGCCTATGAAAAAATCTGCCATCAAGTTTATTTACTTATGATGTCATTGAAAGTCACTAAATTAAGACCGTGTTAGTTGTGGCAAGCCATCATCCTTTATCTCTTCAACAATTGATGTTTATCCTAATCTCAAACGACATGGGTGTGGTGTTGCTATATTGTATCCATTGTGGAACATGATCTAAAATCTGCCAATGTTGTAGCATTTTCCTTCATCAATTTTTCCATAAGAGTTGAATCAAAGTCGTTGTTGCTGTCATTTGAATAACATCTCCCTTCAAAAGTGTTTAAGATAATTAATTGCATTTATCTATAATGTGATATATAGTGAAATGAAATTACCTCTTCATCAACCAATAATAACTCTAGAGATACATAGTCTTCTATTCCCTTGTTGCTTAAGTTGTCCTTTTTCTAATTTTCGAACAATTCTTCCTTTTCAATGGACGCCAAATACTTCTCTTTTTAGTTTATTAATTAGCATTTTTTCGGTTGCTTGTAACATTTTGATATTATTTTTCTTAGTGTTTTGAATGACAATTACTTCTATTAAATGGGGTATTTGTAACTTAAGATAAGTCAGTTTTTTTTTTGGTGGGGGTCATGGGTAGTTAATGATGTTAGTTTTTCAAAAGTTAATAATATTGGTGGGGGTCATGGGTAGTTAACTTCAGAAGTTAATTAATTTAGCTGTTAATCTATTATTAATCTTTATTAATTTATACTGTTTGACTAAGAATTACTTTGTAGTTAATCTTTATTAATCTTTACTATCTTTATTAATCTATTATTTTTGTGCAGATTGGGATTGACGATGATAAATATTAATTTATACTGTTTGACTAAGAATTACTTTGTAGTTACGTTTTGCCACCCCGATGTTGGCGGCATTTAGTGTAATCGTCTATAAATAATAGATGAGTTACCTTTATACCACTCTAATAAATTTGGAACGACGAAACTCGTAATAAAAATAAAATAAAATTGTTTAAGTTAAAATATTCGGTAGCTTACGTGTTGCAACCATAATAAAGCGAAGAATGTGGCAGCCGTAATTGTTCGACTTATAATTTAACAATTTTGAAATTCTTGATGATGATTGAATTTTTTTTTCAGATCTGAGAAAATTAGTTTATACCACGTATCACATTGTACGAAGTACATTTTATCTTTAATATTTATATTTATTGCCATATTTATATTTACATTGTTTTTAATGTATAAGAATAATTATGTTATTTGTAAATTTGTAATTGTAGACACCCACATTTTGACCGCCAGGTGTCTATAGCAGTTTCCGACAAACACCCAATGATGATCGGACGCAAACGTGCTTTAAATACTCAGAAACGGGCTCAAAATCATGGGCATTTGGCTTGGGCTCATTATAGAGTACATATCTCACAAAACCAACCTCAAAATCAGGCCCGGTGAGTCGTTTCGAGTCAAATAAGACTAATTTGGGTCAATTCCGACACCAGGGGTAAAACCGTCTTTTTACGACCGGGTCAAAACCCGTCAAAATTATTTCCCGAGACACGTGAGTCAGCCGTGACACCTCACACGGCTGATTCATACTCCAATCCTACGAAAAATCAGCTACATAAAATATTAAACAAATCCGTTTAAGGATGGAATTCGATCTCAAGTAGGAATCCTATCCGAAAACCGATTCAAACACCCGACCGAGTGCAAACACTCGGCCGAGCAGCCCTCTACCAGCCGGTTCCCTTTCTTCCTTCACAAGAAAGCGGAATCCTCATTCCTTTCGAATTCTTACGTTTCCTATCTTAAACGGTAGTTCAAACTCTCCTAGCCAAGGTCGGGAACTCCCTATAAATAGCCCCTTGCACACACACTTTTACACATCAATTATCATTCATTATCAATTAGCATCTACAATATACATTCATTATCGATCAAATATTCATCAACAACCACAAATAATTCTCATACACTCACAAGCATAAAAACTTAACATCGAGAAACCGATATTGCAAACCCGAAGGAAAACCGGCCCTATACCCGACACCCTTCACGACCAAACCGAGCCACCATAACTCACCGACATCTACTCGACGCTCTTGTGCCCAAGCCACGTCCCGACGAGCCCCGATCCGAGTAAACAGAAGCATGTAGGTTGAGGGTGTACCAAACCCGATTTCTCCTTCTTCTTCTCTTCTCTCCCTCCGCGTCATCTTTTTTTATTACGGGTCGTGTGTCGTCCTTTGTACGGGTCGTTCGTCGTTTTTCTTATTTTCTAACATCGATATTATCAAAAACTATTTTTATACATTCTTAACAATATGATATCAACTCTATAGTTGAATATCGTATTAAAAGAATTAAATTTAATCTCGACGATGTTAAAATCGTTACATCTTTTTCAAACCTTTTTTTTTACAAAACCTTTTTTATTCATTCCGAATATTCGATATCGATTTCATAATCGAATATCGAATACGACGAATATCGAAAACATAAATCGAGTATAAATTAATTCATATTTTGTACGCGATTTATCAAAATTAGCAATTTCGAACAAAAAATAAAAACCAGACAGACCCGCATGCGAGTCGCGCCATGCACAGGTGACTCGCGCACGGGCCTGAAATCCGAGACGTTTTTTTTAGATTTTTCGTTCGTTTTATTTTATTCTTCTACGAAACGATTTTAAAACTTATATCTTTTCTAAAACTATTTGGAATATTTGATATTAATTTCGTAGTTAATTATCAAATAAAACGAATATCAAAAATATTGAATCGAGTACGAATTATGCAATATTCATACGCGGTTTAATAAAAACATCGAGTTTTCGAAAACCGTCTTCAAAAACAGACCGACACGCGACTCGCCGGCAGCCCGGGCGAGCCGCGCGGTCGGCTGCCACGGTGCACCTTTCTCGTTTTTTTTTATTATTTTTCGAACTTCGTTTTTTATACAAAACATCGTTTTTAGCAATGTTTTCAGATTTCGATTAATATTTATTTTCTCGATCTTGTATATTTATTTTATTTGCTATATTATTATTTACAAATCGATACTAACTCGTTTGTTTATTTTGTAGCAAACTCACATCTTTTTCATCTTTTGTTTTATTATACTAAAACGAACCTCACATGCTAAAACAAACTTTGACGTTAAATTTTAGTTGCATTAAACCGACTTAGCAACCCATTCAATTCCTCGCATGCTTAGGAAAACAATGTTTGCATATCATTCATCGTATTACTAACGCGCGTATTCAAAAATCAAACGATATCCTAGTAGAGGCCGCTAATGTGCGGGCGGGGTTGGGTGTTCTTAGTGAACTTCCCAACACATACCCTCACCCCTTACTCAGAACCGTGGTTTCCGGATGTCCGAACCCATTGGCAACGAGAGTCATTCAATATACGATTAACCGCTCAAGTCGGCATCTATATCGATATGCAAAGGGACGGGCCGGCCCAATAAACTCTGACATCGGAAATGGGCTGTATTTTGTATACGGCCCACTACGACATAGAGTGGGCTCGAACGGTTCCGAATAACCATAAAATTCGGTGGCGACTCCAACTTCGATTTAAATTTCCATTTGACCATCTCATGGAGATTCATTCGCCTCCCCAAACCCGCGCGTGGCCGCGTCGGGGTGGACCTATGTCATGTCCACAGTAATGTATAAGAAAATTGGGTATACTACTTATTTACTTAATTTACATCTAAACTTATTTGTAAATTTTGTATGTGAAAGTGTTGTTATTAGGCAAAATAAACTAATCAAAGAGTAGTTTTTTCAAGATGATGTCATCATGACATCATTCCATACCAATTTTACATTAAATGGTGATGTCATTCACACTAAGATGGTTGTTCTTTTAATAAATAGAGGATTGTCGCATTACATTAGTATTTCTGATAAATGGAGAGATCGATCAGTGGGATGGCCCGATCTTTTTTTGAAAATCGAAAAAAAGGTGTCATCGGGCCGAGATTTTCGAATTTTTGAAAAGTTTTGGATAGCATGCCGGCTAAAAATAGGCTATTTTGAGTCAAAATCATAAGTCCTAAGTTCGGCAGCTTTCCGGGTTTTGAAAAATGGATAGTTTTCGAAAAAAAGATGCAAGTTTTTTTTGAAAACACGGTTTTTTTGAAAAAAAGGATGAGACACGGACCAAGTAGCATGTAGTCACGGAAACAGTATAACGACGCCATGTATGCTCTTAGTCTAAGTCTCGGTCGGTCTAATAGGGTCTATACCAACAACGATGGCTTTCTCGTACTGAGGACGGACTCCCTAAGCCGAGTGGGTCTTAGGACATGCCGCAAAACCTAAACGAGTTCCACCATCGATGTCTTTAGTGGGTCCAAGTAGGAACGCACCGTGGTATAGTGGGGCATCGGTCACAAGTAACCGGCCCGGGAAAGATTGGGTTATGCATGGCCCGTTGAACTAAAACGTGTACATTACTATTCGAACGATTTCTTTTCGAGTCTCACCCTAGGGATGGCGATGGTAAGTGACTCATCAGTTGATCCCCAGCGGAGTCGCCAAATTGTGGACATGACATAGGTCCACCCCGACGCGGCCACGCGCGGGTTTGGGGAGGCGAATGAATCTCCATATGAGATGGTCAAATTGAAATTTAAATCGAAGTAGGAGTCGCCACCGAATTTTGTGGTTATTCGGAACCATTCGAGCCCACTCTATGTCGTAGTGGGTCATATACAAAATACGGCCCATTTCCGATGTCAGAGTTTATTGGGCTCGTCCCTTTGCATATCGATACCGATGTCGACTGGGCGGTTAATCGTATATTGAATGACTCTCGTAGCCAATGGATTCGGACATCCGGAAACCACGGTTCTGAGTAAGGGGTGAGGGTACGTGTTGGGAAGTTCACTAAGAACACCCAACCCCGCCCGCACTTAGCGGCCTTTACTAGGATATCGTTCGTTTTTGGTGTACACGGGTTAGTTCGACGGTTGAATGATATGCAAACATTATTTTCCTAAGCATGTGAGAAAAATAAAGTGGGTTGCTAAGTCGTTTAATGCATGTTTAAACTAATAACGTCAAAGTTATTTTAGCATGTGAGTTCGTTTTAGTCTAATAAAACGATAAAAACAAATAAAAAGCTACAAACACGAGAAAACGAGTTAGTAACGATGAATAAATCGAATAAAGATGTAAATAAATAATATGCATGATTTTAGAAAAGATTTGATGACACGTGATTGATTAACACGTGTTGACCGAGGTCGAAAAAGAGTATTTATTAAAATATGTCGCGAAAGTCGCATTTTAATATAAGGTTCGAAAAGAATTAAAAATAGAAAAGCGAAGAAACGAAAAAAAAAAAAAGGGACTCGGCCGAGCAGGCTGCCGCGCGAGTCGCCTGGCAGGCGCGCGACTCGCGTGGCAGTCTGTCCGGGTTTTTTTTTTTATTTGTCAAAAATCGTTAATTTTTATAAATCGCGTACAAATATGGATTAATTTATACTCGATTTATATTTTCGATATTCGTCGTATTCGATATTCGATTATGAAATCGATATCGAATAGTCGGAATGAATTAAAAAAGGTTTTGTAAAAAAAGAGATAAAAATAAAAAGTTTGAACGAAAAAAGGAAAAGAAAAAAGATGTAACGACTTTATATCGTCGAGTTTTGATTTAATTCTTTTGTTACAACATTCAACTATGGAGTTGATATTGCATCTTAAGAATGTTTGTTAATATGAAAATAGTTTTTGATAATATCGATATTAGAAAAATATATGCGATGAACGACCCATATTAAAATATGAAACGACCGACGAAAACTAACTAAAAAAAGAAGAAAAAACGTGAGAAAGAGAGAGAAAGGAAGAAGAATCGGGTTTGATTTACACCCTCAACCTACATGCTTTACTTTCTCGGTATAAGGCTCGTCGGACGGTGGCTTAGGCGCGGGAGCGTCGAGATGATGCCGGTGAGTTAAGGTGTCGGTTTTTTGGAGCGTTTTTGTGTGTGTGTGTGTGTGTGTGTGTGTGTGTGGCGTGGGTTCGGCCGGGTGACGGGACGAATTCGTCGGTTTTTGGACACTATTTCGGGATTCCTTCGGATGTGGATTTCGAGATTGTTTTTGCTATAATAATTGTGTATGAGTTGCTGAAATATTATGTTAAAACTGTTTTTTCGGTCCCCCTCAATGTTGAATGGAGGGTCCTATTTATAGGAACCGAGGTGGTCTTGTTTGTGTGACAAGAAACACCGGTTTGGATAGGAAATACGAGAGTTCGTAAGGGAATAAACTTCTCGTTTCTTAGTGAAGAAGCCAAAAGTCTCGGCTTGTGGGGAGGTATTTCGGCTGTCCTGGGGTATCTCGGCCGAGTATTTTGATGCTCGGTCGATGTCTGATTCGGTTTCCGGATAGAATTCCTACTTGAGATCGAATTCTATCCTTAAACGGATTTGTTTAATATTATTCGAAGCTGATTTTTTTTGGTGTTTGAGTCCGAATCAGCCGTGTAGTGTCACGGCCAGCTCGTGTGACTCGGGAAAAAATATCTTTGACCGGGTTTGACTCGGTCGCTAAAAGACGGTTTTACCCCCGGTGTCGGAATCGACCCAAATTAGTCTTATTTGACTCGAAACGACTCACTGGGCCTGGATTTGAGGTCCGTTTTGTGATATTTGTACTCCCTAATAAACCTAAACCAAATGTCCATGATTCCGAGCCCATATCCGAGTCCATTAAAGCATGTTTGCGTCCTATCATCATCGGGTGTTTGGTGGGACCTACTATAGACACCTGGCGGTCAAAATGTGGGTGTCTACATCTATAAATTATAGCCAACAACAAAATGGGTGCGGCTTCATGCCATTGAAATCCGAGTATTTGTTGTGTGAGGTGTGATACATGGCAGTGTCGAGTGAATAGAAGACCATTTCATTACCCATACGCTTCGGTAGATAAATTCTATTTCTCAAGTTTCTATCTTTGGTCGGTACCAATAACGATGAACCCGGACTTACAAATAGCATATAATCTCCTAAATCCTGTAATGCAAGTTATGCAACCCAAGCCTTGTCTAAAGTGTTAAATCTAAACACTTGAACGCTACTTCCAAGCTTCTCGATGAATACAAATACAGTATCGATGAGTTCAACTAAATAACATGAATTTAGTGCAGTGTCTTTCGGTATTGGAGTCTTGTGAACCATCCAACTCCATTCTCCGTCCGCCATCTTAAGAACGAGTAGATTACCATCTACGTCTAGAAAATAGAATGAGCCCGGAATGAGCCCTCGTGGTACTTTGGACTACAACTACAGTTACTACTTTGAAATTTGATGCCCTCATCAACGTCGATACCCTTGTACTCCCATTGCTCATTCCTGGCCTAGAGATAGAGAATTGCTATCCTATCAGAATATCCCCAAATTCCAACCGTAATGCAATCAGGTAAAGTAGGACATGTCAAAAAGGCTATATTTGAATGATTGCAAATATGATCTGAGGATGGGTATTTATAGCTCTTCCCTTCAAATGTGTTGAAGCATTGCAAGGACCTCTCATCAATTAGCAAAAGCAGCCAACCATGCTTACAAAACTCGATGGTTAATACGTGTTTTGAAATGGATCCCACAGCTCACAGATGTCGTTTTTGTTGTTTTTTCCGGGACATGAATAAAGAATATGATGATTTATTGGACCGAGGGATTTTCGAGCGCAAAGCCTTGCAAGTGGCGCGAAGACTGATGTAATCAAACAAATGCAAAGACTTTGTTATTGATATTAGCATGTCTGAAGGAAGTTGGCAAATTGATGACGATGATGGCGCGAACATCTCCATTTTCATATCTCCTAACTTTTCAGCATCCTCTAATTTTTTGGTGATAAGCGACAGGTCCATCTTAGTCTTAGTTAACCTGGTAGGATTGCTGGGAATGAACCACATGGTTTCACTTATTTGGTGGAAATGAAGAGAGGTGAAACACCCAATGTTAATTGAAGATGTATCAGAGTTTAAATGACTAATGCTTAAAAAGATCGAAAGTACTACTCATATCGACAAAGTGCTTAGGATGGGTGACCTCTCGTGAAGGTTTACGGGACGGCATAAGTGAGGACAAAATGCGGTTGAAATGACGCGTGTTGGTCTGTGGGACAAAGCCTGGTGAGTTACCTTGACTAACATTTTCGGTGTTAGGTTTCGGTCGGAGTTTTACATATGGTATCAGAGCAACTCTGCGACTGCGTGGTTTGCACCTAGCGAGGGTGGATTTTAGGTCAGCGGTTATGCTGCCACGCGTTATTCAAGTGGGAGTGATTATTGAAAAACCCCATGTTAATTGAAGATGTCCTATTTATGCATTAAATGAGTAGTGTTTAAAGAAATTGAAATTATTACTCATATCAACAAATGCAATATCTTTTCTGGTGATCCATGCAAAATAACTCCACAGTTGGAGAAGTTTAGGATGGGTGACCTCCTAGTAAAGTTTCCGGGATGCTTAAGCGTGCTTGATTGGGAGAAGTCTTAAGATAGGTGACCTCCTGGAAAGGTTTCCAGGACGCGCATGAGTGAAGATAAAATGCATGCGCTAGAAAGAACTCGTGTTGGTCTTTGGGACCAATACAGAGCCTGGTGAGTTACCGTGACTAACATTTTCAGTCTTAGGCTTGGGCCGGAGTGTTATGAGAGCAATAAGAAATCACAACTATCAATACCCGTATAACTCGACTCATATTTGCGTCAACCCACATATTCTGACTCGACCCACCACACATTTGACAAGTACTCGAAAGTAAGTTTTACGGTTCCCGTTATTTTAATTCCGAAATCTTATATTTCAACTTTTTAAAAATGAAAGATAAATTCACCCGACCTAAGACTCGAACTGGGCCGACTTCATACCACAACTGAAGACAAGTATACGAAACGTCATCCTTAGAAAAGTCGAAAATAATGGGGCTTAGCCCCTCATACGCACCCAAAAAAAAAAAAAAAAAAAAAAAAAAAGTCGAAAATAATAAATTAAAAAATGACTCGAATACTAAATGACCCCAAACCGACCCAAACTCGATCCTATTCTTGCCATATCATCGGTGACAGCATGACATTAGCTGTTCGTCTATATCAAGGTCAAAATGAACAAAAGTACATTGGGAACCCAGGTTAGGTTAAACCAATGTCAGTTACAAAGATCTGATAACTAATGCGTTTTATGCCGCCATGGATAGATTTTAGATCTGTAGCTTGGTACTCCATGCTTTTCAGGTAATCTCGTCTCCTCGTGCCCCCTTTTATTCCCCTCTTGTTTCATTTCAATGGTGAATCTGATTTCCAATTTTTATTTTTTTTGTTGGTAAAATCTCAATTCGTATCATTTTTGATAAATCGATGACGAAGTTTTCATCTTTCATCTGATAGAATTCGTTTAGGCCGATTTAAATTTGTTAATCTTAGTTTCAATAAGATTGCTTTTAAATCCATGATATTCTTATTCAATTTGTTGATCATTGTGTTCCGATTCAATTTTAATTGGGGTTTTGTTTTTATTTCAATGATGAATCTGCAGGATTTCCCCCAATTTTTGATTCGTTCAGATCATTTTAATTAGCTATTGATTCATTCCAATTCAAAAGTTTAGATCTTTCATCATGAATGGAACTGTGAATGATAAAGTTTTGATCTTTCATTATATGAGATACGAGTATGTTTTATGCCCAAAAAAAAAATGATGATTTCTCTTATATTTGTCTTAATTTTAATTAACCATGAGTTTTATTTTGCTTCAGAAAGAAAGCTTGGTGCTTTTTTCCGATTTCGAAAGTCTGAAGCTTTTTTTATGTTGGTCTTGAATGATTTATTAGTGTATTCATTCAATCTTTGAGTTAATTTGATTGCTGGTTTAATTGGTTTTTTATTTTTTTTTAATTTCAATGGTGATTCTGCGGGATTTCCCCAATTTTTTGATTTGTTCAGATCACTTTAATTGGCTATTGTTTCATTCCAATTCGAAAGTTTAAATCTTTCATCATGAACGGAACTATGAATGATAAAGTTTTGATCTTTCATCAGATGAGATACTATGTTTTATGAATTTATGCTCAAAATTATGATGATTTTTCTTATATTATGATAAATTTTATTTTGCTTCAGAAAGAAAGCTGGCTGTTTTTTCCGATTTCAAAAGTCTGAAGCTGTTTTATTTTGGTCTTGAATGATTTATTAGTGTTTGTTGTGAGTATTCACTTAATCCTTGAGTTAATTTGATTACTGATTTAATTGATTTAGATGATCTCTCTGTTATTGTATAGGTGAGTATCTATCTAATTGAACTACTGCAGTGTTATTTGTGCTGCTGCAATTTGCAAAATCTCAAAGCCATCATATTCATATCATATGCAATTACCCCAAAATTGTTTTTGTTTAGTCTTGGAATTTACTTAGTATCGTTTGTGTTTTGTGAATCGTGATATTAAATGTTGTTTTGGTTAAAATATTAAAACTTTCACTTTTCCTCTCTTTTTAAAAACAAAAAGGCGTCGGTCTCTTAGCTTTACTTTCACGGTTTTCAGGTGATGAAGCATTCGGAAGTAGACTATCCATCGCTATGGTCACCTGAAATTTCAATGGCCAGATGTATATTTATACTTTGCCCCAAAGAAGCGATTTGGAATAGTACCAGCTTCCAACCTAGTTACAGTTATTTCATTCTTAAGCAAAACATTCATACATTTTCATTTATGAATGTTTGCTTAAGAATGAAATAACTGTAACTAGGTTGGAAGCTGGTCCTATTCCAAATCGCTTCTTTGGGGCAGAGAGGGCAAAGTATATATATACATTTACGTGAAAATGTCACGACGCATTGTGTCGAAATGGTTTCTCAACTTTGATTGCATCCACAAGAAAGAAATGAAGGTGAGCAAATATCTTTTACCGCTCAGAACTTCAATTTTTTTTTCTTTCTAATATGTAATGCAATATCCTGATCAGTAGTAATTAAGATTTGAAGATACTTGATTTCCATTTCTACCTTTGTGCTGTATACAAATTAGTTCTCCACTTGATTTTTAGGATTTTCTAACTTAAGTTCCCCCACCCCCCATTCGTATCAAAGTTGAACTGCTTCGATCGTTTACCTTGGAAAAGTTATCCTATGTATATTCACTTGAAGTTAATCTCATGTGTGTTTGAGTAATATTTACTTCAATTTAAGATCGTGGTTAAGTGTGCTTATCTGTCTTGTAACATTGGCTGCTGCATAGAGAATTGTGCATGATGTGCTTAATATTAACAGTGAGATCTGTAGTATTTATATTTAAAAACAAAGATGAGTACCATGTTTTCAAAGTGATTTCGTTCTTCAGTTTATGGACACGTTAACTACAAAGTTAATGAAGCCTTGTTCATGATAGGAATTTTAGTGTCTCGACGATTATGTGATATGCTTGGTAGGACATTGGAGGCTGAAGCGATGACAAATTTTCTAGGGTATGTGAGGAGTAATCATCACGGGACCTGAACTATCATAGAATGTAGCTTTAAAGATTCAAATTATTGTTTCGTGGTGTTAAGGACCCCGAACTTTTGTCCTGATGAAAATAACCTCCCCACTTCCCACATGCTCTACTTTTATAGTAGGAATGAACATGTATATTCGAATGTGTACATAGTAAACTGTGTCAGATAATGGTTCAATTATTTTGGATAAAGTCAAGCGAACACATAAATTTTCTCTATGTATTGTCTGATTTTAAACCCAAATTACATCAAACGAAGTTCTAAACAATGCGTTTTGGACTAGTTTTTAATTTCAGGATTTTCTTTCTTTCTATTTTATCAAATAATATATTTTTTGTTGGCCTCCTTCATTTTACGTTGGCAACCTTCCATCCAGTGGCCACTACCAGCACCCTAAATCAAGCCCACCCTAATTACCACACTCGACTTTTACAACGGCACAGTCATCTGGCCGCCGCCGAACCAGGCCCCACAGATCTAGGCACCACCCTTTCCATACCACACACACACACACACTGTGAGACACCCCACCTCATCCCACACTCACCACCTACACCCTTCGTCACCCACTTAAACCTCCATTATCCCACCACACGTTCGTTCACTCGCCGCTGATGACGTTGTCCTCAACACCTAGCAGCGTAGCAACCCTTTTTGTGCCTATGGGGTAGTGTCGCTATGGTGGAAGTAGGGGTGGAGGTAGGTAGTCTGTGAAGTTAGTGTAGGTGGGAGTGGGTGGATGGTGGTTATGGTGTTGTTGCCGTTGTTGTGATATGAGGTACTGGTGGGTGTGTAATGAGAAAAAGAGAAGGTTACTTGCTAGATAAGTGCCATTCATCCTTATTTAATATGAGAAGGTGAGAGTAATAGCGTGGTGTATTTTGAGTTAATATAAAGTTCGGATTGTTTTGAGAAGACTACCATTAATTCAGATTATTCTTATTAATTAATTTTTCCTAATAAAATAATGACGCTTTAAATGAAATTTATTTAGCTAATTTAGAGAAAATGCTTGGTAATTTAGATTGAAAAATCATTGAATGTTTATTGAGAAAACTTTACTCGACAAGCTATTCGTTTGATGTGATGAGACATTGAATCTCGTATTTGCTCAGATATTTAATCTGGCACTCGTACATGTTTTTGGATCAAAATAAAATCTGCTCAACACTACAAAATACGTAGTATATGCCTATATACAAGCATATTTTGCCAAAAAAAATGATCTGAGATTCTGAGGTCCTTAAAGTAACAAAATGAAGTTGGGGTCCTTATACGGTAGTTTAGATGCTTTTAGTTGTGTTTACACAGGATTGTTAGAGGTCGAGGAAAATTTCACGGGCTTGATTGTGACATTTTCACGATGAAACAGATTTTCTAATAAACTTTTCTCGATAAGATGCTCTCTAACCCTTCCTCTCTATATGTTATCAAACTGAATTCAATTTCGTTACAAGTAAAGCTTAGTAACCACTCTGGAACAAGTCGTTTTGCAAAATTTCCTTCTAATTGTGTGCTATGTTAATTTTCTTGCGCCTCATTCAATATTTGATTGTTTTTCAGTATTCTTCTATTAATTTGTCGGCGTTTGTTGTCAGGGATGATGAGCGTGGAACAAATCGCCTTAGACCATTTCAAAGATGCTCGCAAGGAACATTAGTTTGAAACTGTAAGTCACTATTTTTGGTACACTGTTTTTTGTCACCGGCACCCATGAATAAAACCAATTTTTTTGTGTCTGATTCTACATGTAACATTTTGAACGATGTTAATTCTGTTTTATGAAGTAATTATATGAGATTTTATTTGCAAGAGTTATGAGATGCATAAACTTGAAATAATGTCATGTTGGAAGCGTAAAGATGTGTGTTTTTGTGGATGTGTGATTATCCCAAATGAGAAGACAATGAATGAGTTTTAAACTTGGTCCATTAAAGACATGATTAGGAATGGACCAAACTACATGAACCCCAAAGTATGATGAATCTAAGTAAAATAAAAGTAGTTCAAAACTCCAAACAGTGCCTGTCGTCCATGCCTGTCATCTGTCATCCGTACTCTGGACCAAACTACATGAACCAAAGTGTGATGAATCTAAGTAAAATAAAAGTAGTTCAAAACTCCAAACAATGCGTGTCGTCCATGCCTGTCATCTGTCATCTGTACTCGGGACCTGTTTGAATACCACCAATTGTTAGTATACTATTAACATGGAAGTACATAAACAATTTTTTTTTTTGTAGTTGCATTTAAATGGCGTTATAGCAAGTTACAAAGAGTTTTTGTCTAGGAACTTGAATTTTAAAGTAGTCCTAGACGCTTTCTATTTCCATTATTCTTGGGATCTTGTGTTAAACTTTAGAGTAAAATACCAACACAATGGAACTTTGATTCTAACGGAGAAGTCACATACTCAAATCATAGGATCAGAGCCTCTAATATCTCACAAGTAGAATTTTAGCACATGGTACGAGTAACATGTGCATTTACCACTCTTTTAAGCCTTCAAGGCCAAAGCACATTACAGGGTAAAAAAGGAAAGGATTATTCTGCCTAATCTATTTCCCTTGAAACCACCCAGCGAGTTATGCCCTCTTAACCCTTTTCTCTATCCTTTATTGCCTACTGAACTTTGGTTATTGTTAGTCCCTGGAGGCTTTGCATTGAGAAAGCACAGTCTAAACTGTAATTCTAAATTCCTCTGCAGAGCTTAAGCGCCCTTTAGAAGGACTCGAAGAAACTAGTTGGAAAACCTGAACCATTTTTTTTGTATCTCTGTATCAAAGGATTACGAGTAAAGCTTAGTACCCACTTCTGGAACTAGTCCTTTTGCAAAACTTCTTTCTTATATTTATGCTTGGTCTGAAATGCAGCACACGACACGTGAGCTTTTGTTTCATCTTCTGCCTCCTCCCCGTCGGTTATTATCGTCGGGGCTGGAATGTCTGGTACATACTACTTGGCATATCATAAGTTATATGACCAGGACACTAGGTAGCTACGTGATTAACGTGATGCATATGACTATAGGAGTAATATTTAGTAGTGAGATGCATATGTATGCAATGCTAGATGTCTTAATCGAACTAACATCAGTAATGTACCTACCTTGGAGAACGGATCCTCTTCGTTTTCTAAAAGGAAATGAAGAGTTCATCTATTACTCTGTATTAAGGTACAGATTGTACAGTATCTTGACACCATCTAACTATTCTAAACTTATGCACAAAAATATAAAGGGGTATATGTGGGAAGAATATGATACTTTCAAATAAGTACCAGCACCCCTTATTGTTTTACATTCTCATTTTATGTATGCAGTAATATATTCTCGGTATCTGTGCTTCTATTTATACCGTAGAATTGAAGATGTTTTGTTTGTTTCTAGGCATTTCTTCTGCAAAGACATTGCGTGATGCAGGGATTTTGTACTAGAGGCAACAAACACAATTGGAGGGAGAGTTAGAAAGACTGAATTCACAGGCGACACGGTTGAAATGGGTGCAAATTGGCATGCATGGAGGAGGTCGCTTGAAAAATCAGAGGTTGTGATAGGTTTAGCAGATTCAGGACTCAAAGAAACCGAGATATTGATAAGAAAATCTATGCAAGATTAAGAAGATTCATCAGGTATAAATTCCAAAGACCACCCATCAACACCTATCTCTATTGTACATTAACACCACCTATACCCACATATGGTACATTGTAGATAAATTTGTGATTCTGTTTTTTCGATTTGTAATTTGGAGATGGAGTAGTCAATATCAAGCAGTAAGTCTATTGAGGGTCGAGTCGGTCTCATGAAATTTATGTCACCTCAACAAATGGAGATATTCCAAAGAAAATCTATTATGCAAGATAGGAAGATTCGTCAAATGGTATAAATTCCGAAGATGAAGGTTGTTTACTAGTCTTAATTTGTTTATATTTGGTTAGCTATTTTTCTGAAATTAGCAGAAATTACTACTGTTTTTTCAAGAATCCCCAAAATAATTAGCAGCGAACATGAATTCGTTTCCAAGTTAGTAGAAATGTGCATCGATACAGAACACAACCAACTGTAAATAAGCAGGCCAAAGATTGGGTGTCGAAATTATACTGTATGTTAGACTATATTTTCAAATCAATAACTAAAAAGCCCTCAATGTCCCTAATTAAGGTTAGGAATTTGGGGATGCGATTACTTGTATTATACTGTTCAAATCAAGCAAATCAGAAGATATAAAACCCCAAATTAGAAGGTTTAAATCAATCAAATCAAAAGAAAACACAAAATTAGAGAAAAATGCAAATTATTGAAGTACCTCAGTGGCTCAATTCTTCAATGTGTGAGTGTTACGGTGGATGATCAGCTGTGCGTGAGTTGCACGAGTCTGGCTGCAGAAGCTGCACTTCCAAGTGCCACCCTTCTTCTGCTCCGTTTTAGGTTTCGCCATTTTCAGATTTTGAAGCTTTTCTTGATTTAATTCAATTAAGCTTAGACATGGTAAACGCATTAACTAGGTTGGGTTCGGGTTGGTTCAACTTCGGTCAACTCATTTACGGTTCAACTTTTGGTCGAGCCATGTTATTTGGGGTTCAGTCATTTTCAAGGTTTGTTAATTTCAACTTTTTACTTTTTAGGGATATCATCTCGTTTGCTACAATAACCATCTGCGTAATTCGGGTTAAGTGCGGGTGTCAGGTTGGGATTGGATAAGGTTATACGGGTTGTGACGGTAAAAGTCTAATGAATATCAAACGATTCTCGTAATACATTGGGATATTTAATTTGATGAGTCTATTAAACATGAATGTGGACCCATTTTCTTTCGGTATCCAAAAGACTGAAAGTGCGTGAATAACCTTCAAATTCGGTTATTTTCGATAGCAAATTTTTCAAAAATGCGAAACCCTTTGACACAATATTAAGTGGAGTAGAGGCATTTTTTCGACTATTACGAGACATCATAAAAAAATAATATTTTGGTTCTAAAAAGTCTTAGTCGAAATCCAATGACCCTCAAAATACACATGGATATTTAATTTGGTGCAAATATTGTTCAGTGTGAATTTTGACCCATACTATTTTGGGACCGAAAAAACGTGGATAATAATAATAACTTTCAAATTCGCTTGTTTTCGACTATTTTCAAAAGCGGTGAAAATTGTTCAAAAACGCGAATGTTATGTGACAAAAATCCGTCGATAGAAATAGGATCTTCATAATGATTATTAGAACATTCCAACACCATATTAAATGGAGTAGACACATTGTTTCGACTGGTTATGATACGTCATGAAAAACAATCTTTCGGCTCTTAAAAGTTTCTATTGAAAACTAAACGACCTTGTAATACATCGAGATATTTAATTTGGTGAAAATTTTGTTCAATGTGAATATGGAATCATTTTATTCCCAAAGGACCGAAAATGCATGCACGATTCCTCCGAAATTGGTCGTTTTCGACTACTTTCGAAAGAGGTGAAGATTGTTGAAAATTGCGAAGATTGTTGAAGATTGTCTATAGGAATAGGATATTTCTAAATAATTATTCGAATCCTTTAAAACGATATTAATTGGAAAACAATTATTGTTACGACTGATTATAAGTTTATAACACTTTCTCGAGTTGACTACGGTTCAGGTCAATATCAATTCAGAAGAGTTCGAGCTTGAGTCGAAAACTAAAAAATTGGTTTAATGTTTTAATATATTCCGTGATAAATAAAGAATAATTGAAAAGACCTTATGAGGGTGTTTAATGAAAAAACAAGTGTCCATAAATCAAAGCCAACAACAAAATGGATGCGACCTCGTGCCGTAGAAATCCTTGCTTAAGTATTGGTGGCTTGAGGTGTGATACATGGCATTGTCGAGTGAATAGAAGACCATTTCATTACCCATGCGCTTCGGTAGATAAATTCTATTCATCATCCTTCTATCTTTAGTCAGTACCGAAAGCGATGATCCCGGACTTACAAATAACATATGATCTCCTAAATCCTGTAACGCAATCCAAACCTTGTCTAAAATATCGAACCTGAACACTTGAACCCTCCTTCCGAGCCGCTCGATGAATACAGATACAAGCTGGGAATCAAGTTCAACAAGATAACACGAATTTAGCTTCGTGTCTTCTGGTATTGGACTCTTGTGAACCGTCCAACACCATTCTCCGTCCGCCATCGTAAGAATGAGGAGATTACCATTCACGTCTAGAAAATAGAATGACCCATCATGGTACTTGGGGCTACAACTGTAGTTACTTTCAAATTGGACGCCCTCATCAAAGTCGATACCCTTGAACTCCCATCGCTCATTCCCGGCTCGAAAGTACATAATATCTACCTTATTACCATACCCAAAAATTCCAACTGTAACACAATCGGGTAAGGTAGGATATGTCGAAAAGGCTATATTTGAAGGACCGCAAATCTCGAAAACAAAAGGGTAATTATAACTCTTCCCTTCAAAAGGATTAAAGCATTGCAAGGATTCCCCATCAATTCGCAAAAGCAGCCAACCATCCTTGCAAAACTCGATGATCGATACCATATAGGAGGAAAGATGGGGTGTCATGACGGTGCGACTGTGATACGTGTTTTGAAATGGATCCCATAGCTCACAAATGCCGTCTTTGTTGTTTTTCCGGGACATGAATAAAGGATATGATGATTTATTGGACCCCCATTGAGACTGAGGGATTTTCGAGCGCAATGCCTTACAACTGGCCTGAAGATTCATGCAATCGAACAAATGCAAGGACTTTGTTATTGATATTAGCATGTCTGAAGGAAGTTGGCAAAGTGATGACGATGATGAAGTGGGCATCTGCACATTCATATCTCCTAACTTTTCATCAGTATCCTCTAATTTTTCGGTAATAAGCGGCACATCCATCTTAATCTTAGCTAACCTGGTAGGATTGCGGGGCATGAACCACATAGTATCACTTATTTGATGGAGGAGATGAGGAGAGGGCAATAAGAAATCGCAACTATCATCTTGTAGACGATATTGGTGCATGGTTCGACTGGTGGACTTAATAATATAGATACAGTCCCCTTCAATGCCGGAGTGGTCTGCCTCCCAACACCAAGTGCAACAGTCATCCCCTAACAAAATAGCACGATCTCCTCCCAACGATTCCACATGAATCCACTCCATTTCGGACAAATCCAACCTCCAAACATACATCTTCACGATATCATAATCATCCATCACGTGAAGTTGTCGCATTGCTCCATGTACAGCGTACAATTCACCACCAACGTCGACCAGATAATTTTGTTTCTGTTGATAAGTCCTGTCGTTATTGGTACCATGATCCGGAGGTTTTATCTCCAATGGTTCAAAAAGGAGCATAGTCGTCGATGATGAGCCACTAACCTTTACACGAGCAAGGAACCTAGGCAAATGAGACCCTAGAGCATACACGTATGTGTCCCCTCCGTTGAGAGCAGCGGCGTGGGTAACTGCCACACTTTCACCATCACGCTCGAGACTTTGTTTGACCCACTTACACCCCTTATCCCCCATAGTTGGCTTACACCAAAACAACAGACCATCAAAAAACAACACAAGGACACATAAATCATCATCATTACCGTAAGGGGGTGACGTGAGAATGCTGCAGGTGTATTCACGTTCTTCGTCGTCTGATAAGTCGGGTAGAATTAAAGATTGACGGGTGACTGGATTCCAAAGAGAGTATTTGGAGGAGTCGTTTTCTTGTTGTAGGATTAACCAGCCTTGAGAGGAGGCCAGAATCAACTTACCTTGTAGCTCGGAAATCGTCCTAGTATATGATTTATTATCGATGGTGCAGAATGTATGAGTTCCGAGCTCCTCGTCGTCATTATCATGAGCCAGAATCAACCATGGCGCTTCAGTTAATAATACGGATGCTAGTTCCTCCTCCTCCATTACCAATTAATTAAAGTGGTACGTTGTATTATTATGATGTATAATGTATGTAGGTTGAGAGAAAGTGTATGTAAATCAATTGATTATATTCGGTATTTATAGGGTGTGTTAGGGACGTTAATTAGTTACCTAAACTTTGTGGCATTAGGAATTCCCTATTTTCTTTTATGGTAATTTTCTGTTGACAAATCCTAGTGAAAATAGAAGACACACTCAATAGTCAATATTTCCATAATCAATCAATTAAAGAATACGTGTATACCCATGATTTTCCAACATAGCCGTTCAGATTAGAGTTCGCAAAAGCTGACCCGATCCTACAAATTCAACCCGATCGTCAAAAACCCGACTCCATACAACATGAAAATTGTGTAACCCGAAACCGACCGATCAAACCCGTTTGTGACCCGACACCTGACACGATAATCAGTGACCCAAACTGATTCGATTTGATTCCAAACTGATGAGAATATTCTTTTAGAGTGAACCAAACGAAAGCTACGAAGTATTTATTAGTATTTGACTTGATACGTTAGAATTAGAATACGGAGTAAGAAAGTAATCAAACCAAATACGGAGTTACAGTAACAAAAATTAATATTGGACTTCGTAAAGGAACTAGACCAGATAATGAACAGGTCCAAACTTAACATGACCCATCATATTAATTGACCTAAAATGATTGGACCCAAACCAACTCGACTCGAAAGACATATGTACTCGATAAGACCCGAACCCAATGCCCCGACCCAAATTCGTCCCGATCCGCCCGATTGCCACCCCTAGTCATGGGAGCTCAACCTTGAAGTAAATCACCAAATAAAAAGACGATCCCTTCGCTACTTACTCACTGAGTCACTGCTTCTCCTCAACAACAACAATGATCTCCATTAAACCCAATATCTCAACTCTCCTCCTTCTCTTCTTCATCTTCCTCATCACCCTCACTTCCGTCACTTCCTGGAAAAAAGACGAGTTTCGTAATTGCAATCAAACCCCATTTTGCAACAGAGCTCGTTCCAGAAAACCCTATTCTTCTTCTTCTTCTTCTTCTTCTTCTTCTGCTTTGATTGCTACTCATATCTCCATTTCTGACGGCGATTTACTAGCCAAGCTCATTCTCACTAACCCACCTCAATCTGATCACAATTCCACCGATTCATCCACTGATGATCAAGATCAAGATCAAGATCAGCCTCCAAATCCCTTGATTTTGAAGATTTCATCTTATAAAGGCGGAATCTTGCGCCTCAAAATCGATGAAGATCCCACGTCTGACCCGCCCAAGAAACGTTTCGAGGTCCCAAGTGTTGTCGAGAGCGATTTCGATGAGCAAAAGTTATGGTTACAGAGGTTTTCCGAGGAGAAAATCGATGGGGTTTCGTCAATTGTTGTGTATTTATCAGATGGGTATGAAGCTGTGCTTAAAAGGGACCCGTTTGAGGTTTTTGTAAGGGAGAAAGATGGAGGTAAGCTTGTTGTTTCATTTAATTCACATGGTTTGTTTGATTTCGAGCAATTGAGGAAAGTGAAGAAAGATGGTGAGAATTGGGAGGAGAATTTTAGGAGTCATACTGATAGTAGACCTTATGGACCTCAATCTATTAGTTTCGATGTTTCGTTTTACGGTGCTGATTTTGTTTATGGTATCCCTGAACATGCTACTAGTCTTGCTCTTAAGCCTACTAAAGGTCCCGGTATCGAACATTCTGAGCCCTATAGGTTGTTTAACTTGGATGTGTTTGAGTATCTTCATGAATCGCCTTTCGGGTTGTATGGTAGTATACCCTTTATGTTGTCCCATGGGAAGGCGAGGGGTAGTTCGGGTTTCTTTTGGTTGAATGCTGCTGAAATGCGGATTGATGTTCTTGGTGATGGGTGGAATGCTGGGGAGGAGAAGATTTCGCTTTTTTCTGATCAAAAGCGGATTGATACTTTGTGGATGGCAGAAGCCGGGGTTGTTGACGCGTTTTTCTTTGTGGGTCCAGAGCCTAAGGATGTTGTTAAGCAGTACGTGAGTGTTACCGGCTTTCCTGCAATGCCGCAACTGTTTGCGACTGGATATCACCAATGTAGGTGGAATTATAGGGATGAGGAGGATGTGTATCATGTTGACTCAAAGTTTGATGAGCATGACATTCCTTATGATGTTTTGTGGCTCGATATTGAGCATACCGATGGGAAGAAGTATTTTACGTGGGATTATAATCTTTTCCCTCATCCGGAAGAGATGCAGAACAAGTTGGCTGCCAAGGGGAGACGTATGGTTACAATTGTTGATCCACATATTAAGCGAGATGATTCTTACTATATTCATAACGAAGCTACTGAGAAGGGGCATTATGTCAAGGACGGAAGTAAGAAGGATTATGATGGTTGGTGTTGGCCTGGCTCCTCCTCGTACCTGGATATGTTGAGCCCTGAAGTGAGGGAATGGTGGGCTGAAAAATTTTCGTACAAGAATTATGTCGGGTCTACACCCTCTCTCTATATATGGAATGATATGAATGAACCTTCTGTTTTTAATGGACCAGAGGTATTCTTCTGTATTCTTTATTGCCTTATTTGTATATGGTATTTTCACTGAATTCTGCTGTTTATGTCCTGCACATGGATGCTGTTATTCAAGTTCACGTCTTTTATATTGAGCTGATAAGTTCATGATGTTCACGGTTGTTTCTTATTACTTCCCCTTCTTGAATGAACTTGGATTCTTATGGCTGATGGTGCTATTCAAGTGGGAGGTTTATAGTGTCATGTTCTGATCTCGTTGGTATCTTACTTTCACCAGGTGACAATGCCTAGAGATGCATTGCATGTTGGAGGTGTTGAGCATAGAGAGCTTCATAATGCTTACGGTTATTATTTTCACATGGGCACATCTGACGGGCTTGTGAAGCGAGGTGAGGGGAAGGATAGACCCTTCGTCTTGTCAAGGGCGTTCTTTGCTGGGAGTCAAAGATACGGAGCTATTTGGACCGGTGATAATACCGCAGAATGGGAGCAGCTAAGGGTTTCAGTTCCCATGGTCTTGACCATGGGGCTCACCGGAATTACCTTTTCAGGTATATATATATGGTCATTTTTACCTCACAAAACAGTTTTTTTTAAAAGTGCTTGCTCGTTCACTACTTAACTTTTGTTGTCTGTTTCTCTTTGGATAGGTGCTGATGTTGGTGGATTCTTCGGTAACCCGGAACCTGAGCTACTGGTGCGCTGGTATCAACTTGGTGCTTACTATCCTTTCTTCCGTGGGCATGCCCATCATGACACCAAAAGAAGGGAACCATGGTTGTTTGGGTAATTATTCTGCCATTAGTCTGTCACTCAGTCCAGTTACTCAAATATCATGTCTTGGTTTCCGTATTTTGTATATTGAGTCGATTAATAAGTAACTGTACTAGTACATTTACAACTTATTAGTACAGTATGCAATCTATGCATGTATTTTTATTGCTACCATATTTCGACACCTCTCATATAAGTCACCTTTAAGAGAAAGTGTAATACACAGAAGAAAAGGCTACTGATTGACACTTTAGGAACTGATGTCCATGCTTGATTCGTATTATATTGTCTTTCGTTCGCTGGCAGAGAACGCAACACGAAACTCATGAGAGAAGCCATTCACCATCGGTATATGCTACTTCCTTATTTCTACACATTATTTAGAGAGGCAAATACAAGTGGTGTTCCAGTGATGCGTCCTTTGTGGATGGAGTTTCCCAATGATGAAGCCGTGTTCAATAATGATGAGGCCTTCATGGTTGGAAACGGCATATTGGTGCAAGGGGTGTACTCTGAGGTTCGTTATCAGAAGTTTGTTTATTTTTCAAATTACATCAATTCCATCTGTTTCTCTCTTTTCCGAAACATAATACTGGAACATGTATCTGCTTTTTCCAGAAAATCAAGCAGGTGTCAGTATACCTTCCTGGAGAAGAGTCGTGGTACGATATGAGGAGTGGAACCACATACAAGGGAGGCATGACTCATAAAGTGGAAGTGTCGGACGAAAGTGTTCCTGCCTTCCAAAGGGCTGGAACCATCATACCCAGGAAGGATCGCTTCCGACGAAGTTCCACTCAGATGGTGAATGATCCATACACTCTGGTAAGTACTGAGTATATTTTCTTTTTCTTTCTTTCGTGAGCTGCTGACGTGCTTAGACTGGGCTCTCGGGTTCCTTCCACTGAAACTGTCTTAGTTTTGACTTTATACTAGTAGGTTTGTCCTTGTGCATATTAACTGGCCTCTATTGACTCTTACAATATTATTGAAAGTAGTTGAAACACTTTTTACAAATATGTTGATGGTCATCTGTAAATCGGGAGTTCCATTGACAATTATGCAAGAGCAGTGACCTGTGGTACTTAGACTTGTCTATCAAAGTATTGGATACCGACTATTTTGTGCCAAGTTTCAATATTTTGGTCTGAAAGCCTTCCATCAATGACAGTATTTGAGGGCTGTGTTGTGATGTGTATCGGTGTTGGTTTCAGGTGATAGCTTTGAACAGTTCCCAAAAAGCAGAAGGAGAGCTATACGTAGACGATGGCAAGAGCTTTGAATTTCAGCGTGGCGCCTACCTTCATCGCCGATTCATTTTCTCCGATGGCAAGCTTACATCCTTGAGCATGGCCCCCTCCTCACCCTCAGGACAGCTCTTTTCAACCGACTGCGTGATTGAAAGAATTATACTTCTGGGCCTATCATCTCGACCCAAAACTGCCCTTATTGAGCCCACTAAGAACGAGGCTGAAATCGAAATGGGCCCTCTCCTGGTTCACAGCCCTCATACTGGATCCGCTCTCACAATTCGTAAACCCAATGTTCGGATATCAGACGACTGGACAATCCAAATCCTCTGAGCTGCGGTTTGGCTTTCCACCTTCACCACCTCCATGTATCGTGGTCAAATCACGTTTCTAATCGTATTTGATGCAAGATTGATTGGCATACCGACTTCATTGGACAAATACGGAGACATCATCTCATTCAGAGGTTCATGATTCGTGGAGCTACATTCTTATTTCGGTTTGGATAGTTTAGTCAGTGTTAAATGTTTGAAGTGTTATAGAGTTGGATTAAGCAAAGCAAGCTTCAGTTCTCTAATAATAGGACTGTTTTGTTTTTGATGCTGAAATTGATGTAGCAAGTTATGCAGAAACTGTAGGGAGTTCCCCCATTTGTTGGACTGTTCAGCCTTAGGGCTTAAGGCTCGATTGGGATGAAGGTAATGAATTGGGAGTAACGAACTAATATACTCCATACGAGTACTTTTTAAAAAAAACACGAGTATGGTAAAAAACGTCTTACTCGTAGAAGACAGCGAGGTCGTGAATTGGTTCCCAAATAGAACCTTTCTTTGGTTGAAGCTCATAGCTAGGGATGGGAATAGATCATGAATCTGATTTCCATGGATCGGAATAGGTCCAAATTTTTCGGATCCGCTGCTTTGAAAATGGATCTGGATCTAGCTAAGTAGATCGAGAGTCCAGACTTGATCCGCGGATCCATTTTCGTATGAAATTTTTTAAAAAAAATTATAATAATCATATAAGTAAAATATGAAACAAACCTAATTATATCGTTACTTGTTAATATCTGACATTTTCAACGTTGAGATTCATTGTAAAAAAATTTAAAACAAGTGAGGATAAATATTAGATTTGTATGAACTTTACTATTTATAAAAAAAATTGTTATGAAACTAAACATATACAAGTATTATTTGCTTGAAATTCTATAATTAACATAATTATGAAATTAAAAATAGAACAATTAAATTTGAATGAAAAATGACAAGAAAAAAGTCAAAAAAAATATATAGTCGTAAAAATTTTTATAGTTGGACTATTGCTTTAAGTTGGACATGTGAATCCGCATTGGATCCACGGATCTGGATCTAACAAATTTGGATCTGGATCCACTTGAATCCGATCCCCGATCAGTTGTCATCCCTACCCATAGCCAGAGGCAAATGTCCATTTGTTCCAGTTCCAAGGGGACGGAGAAATAGGATATCAAAGAAAATCGAAACTTGTAATTTTTACTTTTTATGTTCCATTTTCAGCTACGTTGTTAATCACTATGATTAAGGTACACTGCTATAAGAGTAAAAAAAACACCCAAAAACTCGGGTTCAAGTCCAATAGTTGAAGATGAGATCAATTATCGCTTAAAAACAGAGGTCTCCTGAGAGACGGTCTCTCATTAACTTTAGACCAAGTACAAATGAAAATAACAGTGGTACCAAACCTAATAGATACGATTAACATAGAGTGGTACCGTGGTCTCTCACTAAGTTATTCAGAGACCATCTTTTTCAAGATTTTGTAAAAACGGAGAGGGAAACAAAAAAAAAGTTCGGTTCTTGTAATTTGTTTTGGTGTTAATGCAAGTTCCGTTTTTATAATAATAATAATAATAATAATAATAATAATAATAATTATAATAATAATAGTAGTAATACAAGTTCGGTTTTTATAAAAGTTTCGTTATTAATACAAGTTCGGTTTTTATTAAAAAAAAATAATAAAAAAATATAATAATAATAATAATAAGTGCCGATGTTCTGCTCTACTCGTGGGACAGGGGGCGTGCTTTTGAGCCCGGACGGGTCGTTGCAGATGCTGCTCGTCGTAAGTGTGTCAAGTATCAGGCACGCTGCACGGCCATTGGGTATGATTTCTTTCCTTTCTCCTTCTTCTCTCGGTGAGCTCGACACGGATGTTGTCTCTCTGCTCCAGCGGATTCGTAAATTTGCTATGTCACAGGATGCTGGAGCGCGTGCCGCAATTCATATTTTCACTGGAATTAGTTTTGCGATTGCTAAGAGAGTGGGTCCAGATAGTATCTCCGCTCCCCTCTAACTTCTTGTAATTTGTTCTGGTGTTAATGCAAGTTACTCCTTTATAATTTGTAATTTGTAGTTTATAATAATAATAATAATATTAAACAAAAATAATACAAGTAATAATAATATCTCGGCTACCCACTAATAATATTAAACAAAAATAATAATAATAATATCTCGGCTACCCACTAACTTCTTGTAATTTGTTTCGTTCTTAATACAAATTCGATTTAATAAAATAAAAAAATAAATAATAATAATAATAATAATAATAATAATAATAATAAGGGAAAATTGATACTTTATACCCTTAATAACTTTGTTTTTCAAACTTTATACCTTACATAATTTATTTTCAAAACTTATACCTACTTATTCAATTAACGTCATAATCAATACCTAATCTTAATTCCGACAAAAAAATAACGGAATGAGTTTAAAAAGTCTCATTACCCTTCAATTCACCCCTTTCATCCAATTTCATTTCCCCCAAACTTACTTTGTATCTATGAACTTCGTTGATAATTCGAGATTTTACCTATTTTTGTCCCATGCTTCGACTCTTATTTAGTCGATTTTGTAAACCGTTATTTTTTAGTCGTTTTGGGTTTATTTAGTTGATTAGTCAAGTTTAGTTTAGTTAGTGTAAACTTTTGTTATTTGTCGGAATTTGGGTGTTGCTTCGTTGTTTGCTCCTACAGGTATCGGGAAGGGTCGGGATGAGTCAAGAGAAATGAGTGAAGACGGAACAAAATGTCTCGATACAGATCGAAAAGTCTTGACTAAATCCACGTTCAACTCTCCTTTAACTCCACCCACCTCCATTTCCAATTAAATTCCTCCACCATCAATCATCTAAATCAACACCCCCATTTATCTCATCTTCATAATCACCATTGTCATCCTCCTCATCCCCATCTTCATTAATCAAACTCATCGCACCATTCATCATCAATCTCAGTCATTAGCTCCATTTTCGCACCTCCTTGACTCCCTTGCTCTTGCCCAGATTCCGACCACCATTCGACCACCCTCCACCGTATCAGACGCAGCAGCAGCAAAATCCGTCGATCTCCGGCCAGATTCAGGCAACTTACGCGAAGAAGACAAAAAATTGAAAAAAAATCATGAGAGGGTGAAAAAAAATTGAAGAGAAAATCACCTTGAAGATGAAGATGAAGATGTTGAATGACTTATTAATGGGGGTGAGGGGTATAATTGGAAGTAAAAATAAAGAAATTGGAACTAAAGAAATTGGAACTACTTATTTTTTTACGGAAATAAGATTAGGTATTGAATACGAGATTAATAGAATAAGTAGGTATAAGTTTTGAAAAAAAATTATGTAAGGTATAAAGTTTGAAAAACAAAATTATTGAGGGTATAAAGGTTCAATTTTCCCTAATAACTAGTGTTATACCCGTGAAATATTTCACGGGTTGTGGTTCTAATATTGTTTAAAGGGAAGAGTCTTTACGCATTTGTGAAAAGCAGTAAACAATAAGTATCGACTAAACAGTGCATTAAATTTTGAACAACAAGGGAACAATGTACTACGGAGTATATATTAGTACGGACAAAATTGAACGTGGTTTGTTTTATCAAGTATTAATTCCTCAATCAAGAAAGTAACCGAAATATAATAGTGCGGGACTTAATAGATTGCCTTAGAAAATAAGTTCTATGTTTGTTTCTGCCATATTGTGTTTTGGACTGAACAGCGTACTAATGCATCATACGGATGGTGTGGCCCAACCGTCGAGATAGGGTGGGCCCAGTAACAAAGTTTGCAAGTCATTCGGCCCAAAGAAACACTGTCCATAAATGCCGCCCGTACGTAGATAATTTGCTTCAACGAAACAGTTAGTGTAATAATCCATAACGTCGAGTATGCGGTGAGGGACATGAAATTAATACAACTGAACTTTCTTATTAAATTTACTGAATGAACGAAACTTCTGACCTATAAAAAATCGTCTTTATAATTTCTATGGTAAGCTAACGCAGAAGGATATTGTGAACGGTTTTTCGGGTTTATTAGTAATGCATTCCAATACGGATTTAAGTTAGCTGATGGTAAAAATAATTACACCTACAGTAATACACCACATGGAGTCAATCGAATAGTCACTACCAACCTAAGGGTAATTAGAGTAAGTAATAAGTCAATTTAAGAGTTACATTCAATTGAGTTTCTCATTTAACCAAGAGTAAAAATAATTTAACTTGCATGCCCATCCACATTCTCCACCTCAAGAAGGAAGATAAACCTCACACCTGTCTTCATTATTGAGAATGTTGTCCCTTGCCATACGAAATGACTTGGCCAAAGGGTTGTACTCGTCTATCATATGTTTGAGATCAGCCAGGACACTGTTATCGAACCTGTCAGCTGTCTGAGACTTGCCCCTACGTAAAACAAAAACATTATTTTAATTGGAATTGTAGTTCTAAGTAAAACGAAATGAAAATAATTAATGGTCAGTTGTCAGAATTAAGTTAACATGCAATTGAACTTTGAAAGTACATACGATCATAATAGTATTATACCTGATAGCTCTCTTACGGTTGTTGATTTCACCCTCCGTATCATATATATACAATTGGCAGAATTTTGGGAGTTGGTTACCAGCTGGCATTAAGCTGCCTATTCTGTGCGAATTCTAACCTCCAATCCTATATGTGTATGGACCACGACCTTGGTTAACGGTATGGTCAACAATACCACCACTGGAAGTGAAGGCATGCATCGAATTATATGACCTTATGTTGTCACTGAAATGCTTGCTTTTAGGATGGGAACCTTCGAGTAAATCCTTCAAGAGCTGGGGGGTGCTGTGTAATGTACGGCAATCGGACACCGCCGTCTCTGCAACACAACGAAAATGTCGGTACAAGTGGTCTGCGATCTTTCCTATCTCTCTCACCGTACCACATCTGAGAAAAACATCTCTGGCACTGGTACTCAGGGTCGCCAATGTCATCGTAACCTTGCCATTCTACGTAATCAGGAAGACAAATCTCAAGGGTCAAACACATAAGAGGCACAACTATCTATGTAATTTGTGAAAAACGAAGTTGTACAACTTTCAATGATACCGGCAGATGCAGCTCCAAATAGATCACGTGATAGACCCTCAATGATAGTAGGACTGTGAGAAGATTCGTTGAAAATCTTCGTACTGCTAAGGTTAATTGGGGTTGACGGGTTAATAGATGTCGCCTCTCGGATATCATCAAGGACACGGCTCAGAGTTTCTAACATAAAACAGGTGAAATCAACACTATATACAATCTAATACTGCAAAATCAATTGAACATGATGACTAAGTAGGGAAGATTGGGGTTAACCATTTATGAGTTCAGTCATTGTAGTTGTTGCCGAGGACGATGTCGATCCTTCCACAGCATAACGGGCTCTACGTTGACGAATCTTTATCATATTTTTACGTCTGTTAAGCTTAGACCGCCAATCTCGATATGGATCATTTTCGGTCCACATGTTATCAGCATGATCAGTGTTGCCAGACCTCTCATTAGACAGCATAATTTGACGGTCCCTTCGAGCTTGTTGAGCATTGAGGAACTTCGTAAGGTACTTCTCCATTTGGTAAGCTAACAAACAAAATCACGATCAGATACATTAAAGTTGTAGTACTACGGAAAAGACAGGTTTACCACAGCGGAGTTGGGACATTATAACAAAGACTAAATAAAGTGAAGGACTTCTACCATCATCAAGGCTACGTATGCTCCTGTCGAACAATGCTAACTGATAAGCAACAGCTGGTCATTGATAACAAAGGTTACATGAGCTGTGGCGAGTGAGTAAAGAAGCAGGATGAAAAAATGTGATATGAAAGGGTTAACAATGACATTACATGGATGAACCTCGGAAGAGAGTTGTGACTCAACACGTTGCTGAAAAGAACCTTGTGATTCATTATTGTCAGTGGAAACTTGTTTCCCTAAATTGATAGAACAGTTGAATCAATAAACTTCTTCTTTATGAAGTTGAGCGCAGACAAAATGAGTCACAAGAAACAGATTGGGAGTAAGAAAATTGAGTTACCTTTCCCGTTATCTGAAGTGCTTGATACCAACTGACTCGATTGATCGTCGACAACAGGAGAAACTGGGGTGGGGACATCATTAAGAGGACATCCTATCTGCGTGCTCTGCTGCTGGTTGGTGCTGTTGTTTGTGATATCAGATAATGGTGTTCGTGGAGTACCTGCAGCGATTAAGAATTAAGAAACCGTGAAAAACACAAAAACCCAACTACTTAATTCTTTTACTTTGACATGAAATCAGTGGGTGGAGTAAATGGGGAAACCTCCAATTCGTTTCTTCTTTCTCCGTGTATTAACCATGTTACGTACAGCCTCAGTTGCGCTTCAGTATTGAATGATTGGCGGATAAATAAGATAAACTCACTGGAGTGGATTGATGGGAACTGATTTGCAGCAAAGGGTTATGCATAGATGCATATAAAAACATGTACATTGGGAACACCCAAAAAGAATTTGCAAGGCCTGCACATGAATACGAAAAACTGACTATTAGAATTCCGTAAATGAGTCTTCGACATTGCTTCATTATGATAACTAAAATCTCCGTGTTGATACAGTAACAAATGCGGATGGAAAATTATAATTGCTTGAAAGCAGTACACATTGAATAACAAAATTATACACGGATGAGTAACCTCCGGAGGAAGTGGAAGCACCGCTGCTCAGTACTTATAGGAAAATGTAGAGTGCCTTGGATTTAGAAAATGTTATTTCATAATTATAACAATGTACAGGTAAAGTGTAAATATGAGCGATTGAGTGAGTGATGACTGAGTGAAAGAAGCACAAAGTTAGTCGACGATCGAACCAAAGTAGTTTTAAATTACTGGCAGTTTAAGTTGGGTTAACTATGTAAAGGTTTATAAAATGAGGATCAGTTGGAAAACACCATATCTGATTAAATGTACACTACAAGAATAAACGGATTTACCAACCGACATAATCGGTCGGTAAAGGTTCAAATAGGTCGGTAATAGGTCATACCGACCGTTTTAAAAGCAATTTCGGCCGTCAAAAATCGGTCGGTAACTATAGTCGGTAATTATATTTACCGACCGATTTTTGCTGTCGGTAATTACCGACCGTTTTTCCAGTCGGTATATTCTATATCAGTCGGTCAATTACCGACTGTTTGATCGGTCGGTAATGTAAAAAATCAGTCGGTAAAAATGAATGTGCGGTCGGTAAAAATGAAAGTGCGGTCAGTGACTTCTGGGACAACAATCCATTGTATTTGCATTTTTGCCACCTGGAGGCTTATGAATTATGATTCTACATGCAAACAAATAAACAATTACTACTATAAAAAGGAGTACACATGTCAATAAAATCACACTTCTTTAATTTATATCCAAATAACAAACCATTTAAATTAGACTTCATCCAAAGGATAAAATATCAATTACATACAATATCCAAGCAAAGATCGTCATTACAGTATCTTAATGTAAAAAAAAGTATCTAATCCTTTGCTCAATGCGAGTTGACTCATCTCTAAACAACGGGAGTGCTTTAACTATCTAGATGCATATCAAGTCATTGATCGACTTTGTCCTTGGTGTTCATCATAATCGAAATCGTCCCTCATTCACTCATGATTGGATCATAAAGTATGTGTTGTTCCTCAACCGTAGCAAAAACCTATAACCACAAAATATGTATTAGATTGACATCATCGTTAAATTGTTCACATAATTCTCAAGTCAAGTTGAGTTTGGATAATCATACATTACTTCAGTTTTAATCTTTAAACATCCTGATAATCAAATATTATGGAACATCATATATCTTGAAGAAGAAAATACCTTGATAATATCAAATGGGACGAAAACCATAAACTAATATGCTTCCTGATAACAAATGTTGCATCACCTGAAATTTTTTTGAATAATAAGTTCATCAGAATCTGTTTTTAAAAATGAATATCTTTGATGTTGAATCGCTCTGAGACAATACAAAAATATATATGTACATGCTCATGAGTCAAGAAGAAAATTACAAAAGGATGCTAGAAAACAGACAAATCTAATACTCCGTAGTTTATACTCGTATTTCATTTGTTTCCTTGTCTACCCTCTTCTGTTCCCCAAAACATGGAGAAAAAAAAATTTACTACTTTGAAGCTTCGATAACTGCCACAAACAAGCCCTAAAGTATCCTTCATGGATTTAAGCCATTTATCACTTAGAATTTTTTTATATAAGAAATTATTAAGTTCTCAAAATATTAACATAATCAAATTATAAGAAGCTATGAATTCAAGCCTACAAAAAGGGACTTACGAGTTACGACTTCAAAAACTCCAGTTATCGACACACAATCAAACCTTGAAGTATCTGCATCATACAAGAAGAGCAAACAATGTCCAATGTTCGAAAAGGCATACAAAAAAGCAATCATGGATCAAACAAGCATAAATATCCCTAAAGTCAATATCTTTCTACAATCAAGTAACTAAATCACACCAAAAATCATCCAGACTTAAGTCATGTCCAATTTAGTTTAAAAAAAAAAATTGAAAAACGCACTTCAAAATTTTTACTAACAATTCACAACACACCATATACCCAACTAACGAACATACCCTAGTACCTTGAGAAGTAAAAAAAAAGGACGGAATTTGAGTGAGCAAGGACACCATATTTAACTTGAAACCACACTCAAGGAGACAAACAACACCATCATCGCATCCTAACAGCTCGAGTATTTACTTCTTTCACTCACAAAAGATGTTTATCTTCTCCCTTATTTGTTCGGCACTTTGGCATTAATGAGTTTATGCATGATGTTAAAAAACATAATTGAAGGATTAATTCAAATAATATGACGACAATGAGGTTTACAGTAGAAGTTTTCCAGAAAAATAATACCTCAAAACAATCAAATAACAAAAAAAACCAATTAATTAGGGAAACTAATGGATATAGATCGGAATTTCTTACGAAAGGTGGACATATGTTTGGAGACTCTATAGTCTATAGATTGTATCCTTCAGCAAGTAGTACTTGTATGATTCTAAGCACGAGACAAAAGCACGCTGTAAAAGCAAACTCTCTAACCTAAGCATGTTACCATCTGCTCATATCCCTTCCTTTATATTCATGTAATTATTTTCCTACTTTAGTCTACTACATACAAGAAACTCATATTATTGTTTAAGAGAACAAAATCACGATTGTTTATCCTTTCATCCTAAACCACTAACTACCTTAAATGGTAAGTAAGTTACCCTAACATCTAATTATATCAATTTATCAGCTGCAACATGAATTAGTATATGAATAACAACAACAATAAAACTAATTTAACCCTAACTTAAACAAATAATCAACAAATTTCATCTAATACAAACAATTTAAATAAATTAACCTAATCTAACATCAATTCATCAAATACAACAGCAATTGATGTGTATACAACAATAATAAAGGAAATATAAACAAAATAAAACAACAAAATCAACTATAAATCAAACCTTAATCAATTTGGGGATTTTTAGAAAAAAATCAAAAGAGGGGAGTAAGAGTGGCGGCACCGGCGGAGGAGGACGACGGTCGTCAGGTATCGGGTCCGGCGGACGAGGATCGGTCGGCGGCCGACATGAGAACGCGGGTATTTGGTCGCGCGGGGTATGTTGGGGGTTGGTTTTTTTTTTCTATTGACAGTAGTGAAGTCTAATTGTGGGAAGGCAGTTTATTAAAAAAATTACCAACCGACCTGACAGCGGTCGGTATTAAGCCCAAATCGGTCGGTAATCCCATGAAATACCGACTGATTGAATGTATTTCCGACTGAAGACGTATCAGTCGGTAAATTACCGACTACAAGATTTTCACCGACCGTAATCAGTCGGCAAATTGTTTTACCGACTAAATTTATTTCGGTCGGTATTTTCCGGTTGCTAAACACCGCTTTTCTTGTAGTGGTACATTGCTACTTGAGTTGGATAAAGTTCATTAATCCAAAAATACAGCGATTTTTGTAATAAAACTGATGACGCTACGTATTTATTTGGCATTCTCGAAACTGAAAACGATCTAACGATGTAGATACTTTGATATGGTAGTATACGTAATAAAACTGGAGATATTTTGAGCAACATTAATAACGATGTAGCTTCATAATGTTTATTATAGGGGTTTAAAGCATAAAATACTGTCAGAATTGGGGAGAAGTAGTTGTGTGAAAAAATTAAAATAAGGAGGGGAACGAAAAAGAAGTAAGCGAAACTAATATAACAACGAACGCAATGGAAATGTTGTAAACTGATAGAGAAAGAAGTGCTCTTAAATAGAAAAATGTTATGTGTAAGGATGAAATATTACAATACCATTGAAGGATTCGTATCGATAATTAAGATAAAATCCATTCAAACTGAATTTGTATTGCAAAAGTACAGCACATATTTGAATAAGAAAACGTCAACTACTGTTTGGTAAAATAATCATGAAGACTTCTTCTTCTTGACAGGGACAAAATGCTTGGTAGCGGACTCGGAATCCACTGCACCAATAAGCTCAATATCCAAGCGGTGAGCACTACGCTTTGATGGAGTGAAAACAGAGGATGTAGAACCTGTTTCGCAGTCGATGACCTAATAAAAGCAGAGTACAATGGGTTAGCAAAATGGTTATAATTACAGCACATCAAAGAAAATGAGGGGTGAGCGATGAACAGCATATACCTCGGTGGGCAGTGGATTGGAATGAGCATCGTTTTCCAGGTTGACAGAAGTGGACGGTGAGTTTTTCTGGTGTAAAACATCCACGGAAATATATAAGGAATTTGAAATGTTAACGTAGAAGAGTGATAAAAGAAATTAAAAGTCATCCATTAGATACCTTCAGAAGATCTAAATTCCTCGTGCTCAAATTGTAATCGGCGAACTCTAGCTGCAATATTTTAACAAAGAGTTATTAAACTTGAAATCATTATGAAAGAACATAATTCTTCGATTGAAAATGAAAGGAAATTAGTTCGAACCTGCAGCGCGACCTCGTAAGTCATATTCCAGTGATATATCTTGTCAGCATCATCGGTCATCCACTGCACAGTGTATGAGTTGGAAGAGTTTTCAACATTAAACCTCTGATCAACCTTGACCTTGAAGAGGAATCGCTTGTCCAGGAAGTCGTTGAACTCATCAGGAAATGAGTCACCTACACCGTCCTGCATTATCGGGAAAATCAAAGTAGGTGGTAATTCTAAGGTTGCGTGAGTTTAATAGAAGGACTAATAGTAATCGGTGTAACCTTCTGTATTTTGGACAACAGATCTGTGGCGCTCAGTGGAATGAATTCAGTCACTTGAGAATCGAACACAGAGAATTGACACTCAATGCCAGTGAAATCTCTAACAACAAACTTCAACTGGTACCTGGGGAAAATAGTTCGCATAAATACATGGTGAAAGTAGACTGATAAGATGAAGAACCACCTGTGACCAGGTGGGAAACAAATTAATACCTGTTTACCATGGTTGTGCGACCTGATTTGTTCCCATCGCAGCCAGTCTTAGTGCAGATCCAATTACCTCTTTCATTGGGAACGGCCTTGGAACGACATTGCTTACAACTATGATAGTACCACCCATAAGTGCTGTCAAGATCAACAATGTATGCGACAGTATAGAAAGATCCAGCCTGTTGAGCAAATAAAATTGAGTGAGCAATGGGAAAGATCGAATAAATTGAAGTGAATGGTGAGAACCATTAAACATATATCAACTGAAATAACACCTTTTCATTGCTACAAAGTTGTTTGATTGTGATAATTTCGCTGGCACTCAACTGAAATTCCTTTTTCTGCTCCCCGGAGTCTTCCAAAATCAGAAGGGAATTGCTCGGAGCTTGCGAAGAGAGACTGTGCACTTGAGTGGATTAAATTTATGTGTGGTTCAAATATGAAAAGATAACATATGACATAGAATGAGAATGACATTGCAACGAATTAAGTTAGAGTATTACAAACCTCTCCTGAAATGCGTCGACTTCTGGTATGTTCGGGTTAACCTCAACAGTAGTTGCGTTGAATGTGGTTTGAACACACCAAGAATCTGCTCATTTTGGTAAAATGTTAATGGAGGTTAAAGCGAATCAGAAGATTAATGGAGTACGATAAGGCTATTGCATAAGAAAACATCAAAATGGAGCATACTCTCATAAATCCTGGGCTCGACACAACGTAGAACAATAAGCTTCGACTGTTCCGGACTTGGGAGAGCTTGCAACGCATTAGGGAGATCGATCGCATGGGGCAGCCACAACGTGCAAATAAGGACTTCACCGCTGCAAAAAATCAGTGACATCTATTGTTGTCAAGAAATAAGAACTATAGTTGTCGACATCTATAGTTAAAAATAGTGACATAAAATGAGTATATGAGATCGCATATGTTAATAATAACGTAGTCAACATCTTCTAGCTTGATGTTCCTGCATTTGAACCCATTTTTTGTTTCTATCATACCACCTATCTCATATAGCTTCCCGACAACATCTAAACACATGGGAAAGATTATTACTTTGACTTGATGAATGATAATGTGTTTAACTGAATGAACGGTAGTTGAAATTTGTTTCAAGATTACCTATGTACTGCCCGGACGGAGTTCTACCACCAAGAATGTCTTCGAATTTTACGAAGCGATAACAATTGCTGGGTATCGTTTGGTTGTTGGGCAAATGCGTAACTTTGGTTGAGAATTCCACATTCAACCTGCAAGGATGCAATGTCGCCTTGTCTTTTCCGGTATTAGACACAACGGTGAGGCTTCGGATGTTGTACGCCTCACCAACAACGAAATAACCCTTATTCTTATGAATCAACGACTTTTTAATTGATTCTTGAACCAATTCATTCTAACAAAACAAACAGAGCATCGACATGAGATCAGAAACTTCGATAGAACAAAAACATATACGAAACTGGAAAACAACGGCAAATACAAATCAGCTAATTTCGTTCAATTCCTACCTTTGCATCAATGAGTAGTAGCTCAACAGCTTCGACCTTCGTCTTGTCAATGTACTCCGGTCTGGTCCAACGATAGACGACCCGCACGTCAATATCTCTCAGCCGCACACCTTGACATAATGAGGAGAATGTTTCCTTGGTCAGATCGGACGTGGTTGAAGACATAATGAGGGAGAGAAAGAGATGGTAAACTTTGGTATTAAGTTGTTCAAAGATGCTCTGGAATTTGAAGCTACAGAAAAGGGCAAAACATGATGACTACATTGGAGAACTACAGCACGGTTTTATAGCAGAAAACAGAGGATGACTCGATGTACACACTCGATGGAGACGAAGAGCCGTGAATTCACTCTTGGAAGTTGGAACATTGAGCAGACGGTTACCTAGGCAGCCATGAGTAATGATGCACTCGAGAATGTATGTACGTGTAAAGTTGTGTAGGTTGATCGCTTCCCTATGATGATTAAGGGGATGGATTGAATGAGCATTGGAATGTGAAGGTGAATTAAAGCTTGCTTCGGTAATGCAAGCTATTGACTTTCACCGAGATGAATGACGGATAATTGAATGCAAATAAGGCTTGATTACAAACTACCTACACACACTATACACTAACCTATACTTGAAACAACCAAGTGCAAAAAATTGGCTCTATTTTCAAATGGGAAGCAATGGGTAATGCCATGTAGGATTAAATGGTCCTTGATTTAATATAAAGAAGATAACAACAATAATATCTTTATAATACTTCCTCCTTTCAACTTCACTTATCCTCTTTTGATGAGAGGTGATCATGGGCTGGGCCAATGTGAGCTTGGGCTGGGCCTAAGCAATAAAAAATAAAAATGGTTCATATGAGCGGGTTGGGCCGAGCCGGGCCAAACGAGTGGGCCTATTTTTTAAGCTCATACTCAGCCCTAGCGGGCTAGAACGGGCTTTTTGGGACAAAATGAGCTTTTTGGGCCCTATAATTTAATGCTTTCGTATGAAATAAATATCTTAATATCATCGTATGGGCCGAGCCGGGCCAAATTCATAGCCCAACTCCGGCCCAAAAACACTTTGGGTTTTTTAGGGCCGGCACATGGGCTTTTTTGGGCCATATTATAAGACCCAAGCCCTTCAAAAAAGTGGGCCGGCCCAGATCGGGCTGGACTTATAGGCTTGGGTCATTCTACTTTTGATCCATTCAAATTCACTTATCACGTTTCCTCTTTCGGCAATTATTATGACAAATTTGTCATCACTATCTTACTTTATTTACAAAGTATATGACCCACTACTCTTCATTTTGGTCTTGTACTTTTATTCATTCTTATTAAGTAGAAGTAGCTTTTTTAAATTGTGCAAAATAGAAATGTGATAAGTGATATTGAATGAAGGCAGTAATAATGTACTCCAATGCAAATGTAAAGGCGTATGAAAGACATCATACCTGAGCTTGAGAGATCCAGAATCATACATATCCCTACAAAATCATCGGCAAACACACTCTCATAAACTTCAGCAACAAATAGTCGAGAAATGGAACCATCAACGCAAGATTTGGGCTTCGCCTCAATTGAGAGATGATAAATAAGGTAGGAAAACTAAAACCATCTTCATGACTTAATAGATCAACTAATCCAAAGTAAAGAATTAATACAAAGGATAAATAGACAAATCGGTGATTAAGCATACATAAAATATAAATCACCACTTAAATTTTTTTCCTTATTACACTTTTCAACAGTTTAACGAAAAAAAATCTGACATTTTCATTTACAAAATTACTCCGTAGAGGTTATTTTTTACTCTTTCCTCCAAAGCAGCTACCAACGTCTTTTTCCTCTCTTACTCGTTACTCCTAAATATTGTATATTCTAAATATTACTCTAAATTGTTGCAATATATAATATCGACTATCAATAAAAAAATATTGTAAAATAAACAACCTAATAATGATATAATCCCTAAAATATTTGTCACAATTAAATCAATATATATATATAAAGCAGGAACTTTTTCATGTGAACTTTTACAGGTGAGGGGGTAAAATTAGAGATCGTATATATATATAAGCAGCAATTGTTTGATACGACCCGAGTAAAGTTTCTATCAAAAGGAAAGTGAATCAAAAATTTTAATGCACCCCTGAATAAAATTTTTAATATATTTTATTCCGTTAAAATAAAGTAAGGTGAATTAATTGTAGCATCAATTTAGGAAAATATCGTTAATGAAAATTTTCGAGCGATGTGATTGGTCTGTCGCATCAAAGTTCAATTTAAGAAAATGTCATTAATAAAAAAAATTAAATGATATTATTAATATAATTTTTAAAACAATTTTGGTGGGGATGTCATATATTCTATTGTTTGTCCTAAATTTTAGGTAATAGTCCTAAAATTTACACAATAATTTTTAAAACAATTTTGGTGTAAGACGTACACAATTTACACTTTCCTTTACACACATTGATTCATATTTTTTTTTCAATCTAATAAAAAGTTTTTAGTATATTTTTTTTATTTAATTAAAGAAAATTCTGAACTACTGGCTAACATAAGCAATAAAAGAATATATTTTTTCCAATCTAATTGCTAACATACACAAAAGGAAAATATTTTATTGATTTAAGAAAAGGAAAGTATGACCTATTGATTTAACTATATAAGGATAATGAGATGGTTCAATTGAATATACTCCTCCATCAAAGTGCTAACAATCAATAATGGCACCATCACTACCGTAATAATCTCATATATTTCTCTTAAATAGTAGTATTTTTTAATGTCATTGAACTTTGTTTTCAATTAGTAGTTTAATAGATTCTAATGTTTCCATGCGTGCATGTTTTAGAATTAGTTGGTAAGCGTATCCTATTTCTTAATAGGAGTATAATTATTTCTTCTTTATTTTTTTTTCACAGGTCGTATTCATTACTGAAGGAATTAGATTCATCCAAAACGGACTGGAAAATCAAGGTCCGTGTGTCAAGACTCTGGGAAGTTCTTAACTTCCGAAATAATAACAGTCTCATATGCGTGGACATGGTTCTCATCGATGAAGAGGTACTTTTACCTTGTCTCTCCTCATATTTAATATACTCAATTTTATATATACTCTTGAGTAATTAACAATATGTACACTTTCAATTCAGGGGGATTATGTACATGCTACCATAGCGAGCGCATTATGGAGAATCTACAGATCAAAGATTGTAGAAGGCTCTATACTTTTCATCGAGGGCTTTAAAGTAGAGCCGAACAAACATAATTATCGCGTTGTAAGCGATAGCAAGAATTTGTTAAATTTTATTTATGGAACTAATGTGAAACCAATAAAGAAGGACCGCCCAAACATTGTGATGCACAAATTTGACTTCGTGCACTTCCACCAATTGGAATACCGCCGTCTAAATGATGCAGTTCTATCAGGTATGGACACGTATGATTTAAAAGTCATTGATGCCCACTATTCCACATGAATAACGTACACTTATTCATTGTTACTGTTGTCAATATATTCAATTACGAGCCCAAGGAGGTACGTTGCATATTATGATATATGAGTATATATAGTCTTTGTCGTTCATTAATTGCCACATATGTAAACTATATACATACAACATACACTCAATTAATTACAATGAAGAAGGTTCGCAGTTTTCTGAGGAGTAATTTGTGTGAATATGAATCTTTGACCGCAGGTAGACTCTAGCACAAATTCACCAACTTTAAGGAAGAGGACAATTACAACTTCACAAGGAGAAGATGATGAGTGCACCTCCTCGGATGATAGCACAAATGAGCCCATAGCTACTTCTAATCCCAAAAAGAAAAAGTTATGAGGATCTACAGTCGGCCAAATATAGTACCAGCCAACACCAATCCTATCTACGATGCAAGAGCCATCATCACAATCCGCCATATAGTCTAATTTTCAAATTATAATTAGGATTACTTCTACCATATTCTTTAGCTACTGATACCATATTCTTTAGGATTATACTCGTAACGAAGCTTGCAAAGTTCGTCGTGGAGGGGAAGATAATAACGGGATCAAGGATCGGCCACAAGGTCTTGATCCCGAGGATAATCATGACATCAAAAGACCCTAAGATCCCCTTCGTTCTCAAGCGACGTCAGTATCCTTTACGGACTTGCTACGCTATGACGATTAATAAAAGCCAAGGTCAGTCGCTTAATCATGTTGGAGTTTATCTCCCGAAGCCAGTTTTTAGCCACGGCCAACTATACGTGGCTGGAGGACGACGTCGCCGGATGGATTAAGGTTCTATATCGATGACAGGGAACAACAATTCAAGGGACACACGAGGAACATTGTTTACAAGGAGGTGTTCACGAACTTACAAAACAATAGATAGTCTTCATAGTGACGTACTAATTAGATCAGATAGACTAGAGTACCCTAGCTTATGGTTCATCTACAGTCAAATGGTTATGTAATTGTTGTTACTCAAAATGACAGAACTCATTGTCTTGTCTCGGACGGTAGTTGCGAAAACTTTCAGTGTTCATCGAACTACGAAATCATAACCAGTGTCATTACAAATCGGCCCGTGCATCGCACGGGCTTTCCAACTAGTTTAAAAAATAAATTGGGATAATGTTTTTGAAATTGATATTTATTTTAATTAAAAAAAATTTACATTCTAAATATTACTAAATTGTTGACATATATAATATCGATTATTAATAAAAAAAATATTGTAAATTAAATATCATAAACAACTTACCCCTAAAATATTTGTCACAATTCAATTTTAAAAATAAATTGTGACAATGATTATAAAATTTATCATAAAAATGATTATTATTAAATAAATATTTTATCTCTGGTATCTACTACTCCACATTTATCCTCTTGTTAATTAAGGGTTCTATTCAAAGGATTGGATAAACATTCCAGAGCTTATCGGAACGTCTGTCGACGAATGGTCGATGGAAGTCGTGAATGAAATGAAGTATTTCGGACGCAGAATATTTTAAGCAACATTTCGGGGACTCATATGCACTGAGTTAGTTGATTGACGAACATCTTGAACAACCCGCACAAGTATTTGAGTATGTCAAGAATCATGGATTAACGACCCAGGCACGTTACGAAGTATGTCCATTTATTGACCATAAGAAATCTCTTAAGGTAAAAAATTCCATTTTTGTCTAAATTACGGAGTAAATGAGTTTCTAAAATCTATATGTGTTATTTCACTAGGGACCTTCTTGGGTCCTTCACTTGTCACATAAGTATGAATTTCATATTTCCGTAAATAAAAAAGTATAAATATCTTCATGTATACAAGACGTTCGCTAATGAGTATCGCACCTTCAAAATTGTAGCCTTCCCACGTTTTGTCGCTAAGCCAGTTCACCCCAACTATAGTGGCACCATCCGCTAAAATTTGCCCCATTGTAATGGAAGATAGAAAACCGCTAACAAAGATTAACTTTCGTTCATAAAATTGTTGAATGAGTATTACAAATTAAATACTACCCTTATATAAAGTGTATCACTAAATCACCATTCATAAATTTGTTTAAGTCCTTCAATTCATGCATTGTATATGCCTTACAGGCTTACACAGTTAAGGCTTGATGGCGTAGCCTACACAGCCAGGTTCGATCCTTGTTGGCTGCAAATTTCAACTTATTCAGTGATAATTTATTTTAATCAAACCTCAACACTAGCCGTGTTACATAAGTTTTAATATCTACTAACATTTGTTTCCTGAATTAGGGTTGCCCTCGTCTTTTAATTAAGGATTGGAAAAACCTTCCAAGGCCTAACGGACGAATGGACGTTAGGTTGGAGATGAAAAACTTTGGACCAAATCTGGCATATTTCTGGGCCTACCCTGACTTCTTGTAGATTGAAATCGACTACCTTTACAAGCTCATGAACCCTCAAGTGGTGTCAATTAATCCTCAAAATGGAACACCAATCGTGCATGTTGTCATGGGCATTGGCACCGGCACGGCCGTGCAAATGTCAAATGGGCAGAAGAAATCCTATCTTATCTTCCAGAACAACTGGGGAAACTCTGGTAATCCGATCGGCAGAATCCCATGGGACTACGTCTTGGATGTGTATGCCTCGACTTTCACCGACCAAGTTCCTTTGACTACATACAGCTGGAAAAACACGTGCAGATATTTACTCAACTATAATGATTCGATGATGGAGTAAGTTGGAAGACCTGAAGAACAACTATTACAATTACTGCACAAACTTTCTGAATGCTAAATTGATTCGAGCTACCATTTTGTTAACTAAAGCATAGTTTGTGTGTGCAGTGTGCTTGGTGCTTAGGCTGGACTCTGGAGTTCCTTCCACTGAAACTGTCTTAGTTTTGAGTTTATACTACTCAGTAGTTTTGTTTTGTGCCTGTGCTTGTATTGTTCAGGTTTTTTGGGAGTCATGTCAAAGTGCAAACATTTGATTCAGTGATCTTATGTAGTTGTTGTCCAATTTCAGTTATTCAGTAGCTAAATATTTTCAGGATGCAATGCTTGTTTTTCTCTTACAAAAGGAAGAAAAGAATGCTGGACTTGAAAATTTTAACTATTGTTCAGTCATGTGAACATTGAATGTGGCGACTGGTGCTCTGCGCATGCAGATTTGCCTCTGTTGCAGTCTTTGCTAGATTTATTCCCTTTCACTTAATATGATCTCGAGGCACGAAATGCATTATGGAACATTCTGGCGAGACTTTTGCTTCAAGTCAGATATTAGCATGAACTCTCTTCACCAATATGTTTGGACATTCGTAAGTAGAACAGGTTTGATTGAAGATGCCCTCCTTATCAATGCTAGTACAATCCCATATTTGATCTTCTTTCTCATGAGAGAACATCCCCTTTGCTGCAAACACTATTGAAGAATGTTCACATCGCTGCTTCATTCCTGCAGTAGCTCTACACAGCATAGAAGGCATCCTTCATCAACATTCACGCCAAATCTGATCAGTTTGTCATTAGTAAGAAGACGATTCCACATATAAATCCAACCAATGAATGAGTGTCGTTTGGGTGTACAGGCCCCTAGGGCACAAGAGCATCAGTACCAGCCACCCAATCATACTCAATGCCCACTATGTAATTGTTTGATATCTTGCTTTGAATAGATGTCCTTGTTTCCTGCTTTTACTGCAGGCCTCCTAATATACCAGAGACTTCCAAAACCACAGGTAATTGCGACATATAACCTCCACCTGACCTATAAAACTCTTAGGGATAATAAAGATATGAGCCCACTGAAAATGCATTTGGCTTAGCACACTCTTAACCAGGACCAAACGACACCTGTGCTGCATAGCTTAATTTCCGCGCTCCTCATCCTCTAATACGATGCACCAACTCCTCAGTTAATTTCCTGCAATCACCTACTGCAATGTGCTTCTGTGTACTCGCAATAGGTATGCCCCAATAAGTAAAAGGGATTTTTTTGCCCAGAACAAAACCAGAAACCTGCTTTATTTTCCTTTGAACTACATCAGTAACTCCATTCATTAACACCTTAGACTTACTTTTGTTTACTTGCAGTCCAGACGCAAGACTGAACGTGAGCGGAGTTCTCATGATAACCTGAACAGACTTAAAGTCACCTCTACAGAAAATCATCAAATCATCCGCAAAAAACCCAAGTGAGTAAGTTTCAGTGGTTTGCACAGAGGATGAAACTTAAAATGACTGAGACGGAAAGAGTATAAGCAATACAAGCAGAGATTGTGCTAAATATAATACAAGAGTACAAGTAATATTTCAATAATATTTGTCCATATTAACTGATAACATGTATCTATTGTATCATATTAACCGTGCCCTCATTCTTAGGAGATGACTTAGTATTAGTCAATTATGTATCCCATGATAGTCTCCCAAAGAATAGGTTATAGGTAGCTAGATATTAGGCCTTAGACTTGCTGATTAGTTAGCACACACACTTGTATATATTACGTTGCATTATGATTGAATGAAGTCAAGCATCACATTACTTTATGGTATCAGAAGCCTAACTTGTGTTTCTCTCTTACCTCTCACGCATAAACATTTCCTATTACTCTTCTCATCTTAATGGCTTCCCTTCATCCTGCTCTTTCTATTACCAACATCAAAAATCTCTTCCCTGTAACTTTGGAAATGGAAAATGGTGAGTATGACACATGGGCAACTCTTTTTGAGAATCACTGTCAGGCCTATATGGTCCACGACCACCTTACCGACGACGTCGGTACGACACTCTCCACGGCTGAAAAGGCTTTATGGTCGCGCCTTGACGCTATTGTCCGTCAATGGATCTATAGCACAATCTCAACCGATCTTCTCCACACTATATTGGAATCGAAACAAACGGCCAAGGATGCTTGGGAGCGTCTTGAAACCATTTTTCAAGATAACAAACACTCCCGTGCCGTTTATCTCGAGCACCAATTTTCATCGACTCACATCGATAATTTCACTTCCGCTGCTGCATACTGTCAAGAACTCAAGAAACTAGCAGGCCAACTTAGTAATGTTGGAGCTCCTGTTTCAAACCAACGCCTTGTTTTGCAATTAATTTCGGGTTTGAACGAGAATTATGACAACATCCTAACAATTCTTCAACAGAGTACTCCATTACCCGAGTTCTATGAAGCGCGATCCCGTCTTATTCTTGAAGAAACTCGAAAGTCCAAACAAGCTACAGCTGCTGCATCTGCTGCCGGTACTGCGTTGTACTCGGCTCATTCTTCCCCTGACCACCGCCCATCCTCTCCCACGGGTTCGGTCTCTTCTCGTGATGGTCAGCGCAAGAACAACCAGCGCTCCGGTGGTTCCAATAAGGGTAAGAATAAGCCTAATCGCGGCAAAGGTGGAAACAATGGTGGACAGCCTGCTCCGTCTCGCCAAAATGAGCAGCCGTCTCCAATTTCCGCCTCCTCTGTTCCTCCTATTGCTGCAAACTACTTCCCTTGGGGGTCGTGGGCACCATGGGCATCTCCACCATGCCCTTACCCGACCTCCTCTTGGGTCAGGCCACCCCACAATCGTCAGCCTGGCATTCTTGGAAGAGGACCAGTTCAAGCTCACATGGCTCAAGCTTCTCAAGGACCTTCGTATGTTCCTACTGATATCGATTCCGCCTTTAATACAATGACTCTAAATGCTCCTGATCCACACTGGTATATGGACACCGGCGCTACTTCTCATATGACATCCACGAAAGGTACGTTCTCGACTTATTTTCCTTTGAGCAAGAACCAAAATATTATAGTCGGTAGTGGCCAAGGTGTCCCAATTCATGGGTACGGACATGCTAGTATCCCAAATACTACTCCACCTCTTTCTTTAAAAAATATTCTCCATGCTCCACAACTCATTAAAAACTTAGTTTCCGTCCGTCGTTTTACTACTGATAATAATGTGAATGTTGAATTTGATCCTTACGGTTTTTCTGTGAAGGATATTCAGACGGGGATGCCACTCCTGAGATGTAATAGCACCGGTGACCTCTATCCTATCCATTCAGTAACTTCATCCCATGTTCCACCATCTACTTTCGCTGCCATCTCACCCACATTGTGGCACAATCGTCTGGGACACCCAGGAGCACCTATCTTAGAGTCCCTTAGGAATAAAAATTTCATTTCCTGTACTTCTCGTCCTTGTTCTTCTAAGTGTCAGTCTTGTGTTTTTGGTAAGTTTGTTAAGTTACCTTTTCTCGAGTCGTGTAGTGAAACTCTAGTTCCTTTTGATATTATTCATAGCGATTTATGGACATCTCCCATTTTAAGTTCTGCGGGTCACAAATATTATGTTCTTTTCCTTGACGATTTCTCCAATTATTTATGGACGTTCCCCATAGGCCATAAATCACAAGTATATAACATTTTTTCTTCCTTCGCCAACTTTATTCACACACATTTTCGAAAAGAACATCAAGTGTTTTCAATGTGATAATGGTCGGGAATATGATAATAACAAATTTCATGCCTTCTGTCACCAAAATGGCATGACATTTAGTTTTTCATGCCCACACACGTCGTCTCAAAATGGGAAAGCCGAACGAAAAATTCGCACTATTAATAATATCATTCGGACTCTACTACATCATGCCTCCTTACCCGTTTCTTTTTGGCATCATGCTCTCGAAATGGCCACATACTTACTCAACATAATTCCTATCAAACAACTATCTTATCAATCCCCGACACAAATACTTTATTCTCGTAATCCTTCATATACACATCTTAGAGTTTTCGGTTGTCTTCGTTACCCTCTTCACCCTTCCACGACCATAAACAAACTTCAACCCCGCTCTTCTCCTTGTGTTTTCCTTGGATACCCGTCCCATCACCGCGGTTACAAATGCTATGATTTATCAAGTGGCAAAGTCATACTCTCCCGCCATGTGTTATTTGATGAATCCAAGTTCCCTTTTGCTGACATTCATCCACAAGATTATGTCTCATATGATTTTCTTAGTGATGACATGTCTCCACTTCTACGTCACCAATTTGAGTCACCAATTCCAAACCCAGCTACACCTACAACCCCGACTCGGTCACCGGTGCAAGATACTCATCAGACCCCACAATCCACGGTCTTACACTCGTCCCCGTCCCGAGTCAGTCCTCCTCCATTCACCGAGTCTGAATCTGTTCCCGTTGTTCCTCCTAGTCGGACCATGACAACCAGGGGAATGCATGGCATCTTTAAACCAAAACAACCCCTCAATCTTTCCACCCTCACCCCACCCTCACCCATACCCAAAAACCCGAAATTAGCATTGTCTGACCCAAATTGGACCGAAGCCATGCTAGACGAATATAATGCTCTTATGGAAAATAAGACTTGGGTTTTGGTACCGAGGCCTCGGGATGTCAATATTACTAGATGTATGTGGGTTTTTCGACATAAAAAGAAATCTGACGGTTCTTTTGAGCGGTATAAAGCTCGACTCGTTTGTGATGGCAGGTCTCAAGAAATAGGTGTTGATTGCGACGAAACTTTCAGTCCCGTGGTGAAACCGGCAACAATACGAACTATTCTCGGGATAGCATTATCTCGATCATGGTCGATACATCAACTCGATGTTAAAAATGCTTTTCTACATGGGCACTTACAAGAGACCGTGTATATGCATCAGCCACTTGGTTTTCGAGATTCTACTCATCCCGACTATGTATGCCTTCTAAAAAAGTCATTATACGGCCTTAAACAAGCGCCTCACGCGTGGTATCAACGGTTTGCCGAATATATTGCTACAATTGGTTTCTCTCACAGCCGATGCGATCACTCCTTATTTATCTACAAACATGAGCAACATACTGCATATTTGTTACTTTATGTTGACGATATTATACTTGTGACCTCCTCTGAGTCTCTTCGACAATCTATCATGTCTCGTCTCGCTTCCGAATTCGCCATGAAAGATCTTGGTCCACTCAGTTTCTTCCTCGGGATAGCTGTCACCCGACACTCCAGTAGTCTTTTCTTATGCCAACAAAAATATGCAGAGGAAATTCTTGAGCGTGCCGGCATGACATCGTGCAACCCGTCCTCCACGCCAGTTACACAAAAGCTAAGCTACCCAGCTCCGGTACTCCTTGTTCTGACCCCACTCTTTATCGGCGTCTTGCCGGAGCATTACAATATCTCACTTTTACGAGGCCCGATATTACATATGCTGTTCAACAGATATGTCTCTATATGCACGCTCCCACGATTGACCACATGAATGCTCTTAAACGTATTTTACGTTATGTAAAAGGCACTTTATCTTTTGGCTTACATTTATATGGTGCGTCCGGGTCCGCCTTAGTTGCATATATTGACGCTGATTGGGGTGGATGTCCCGATACTCGTCGCTCCACTTCTGGGTATTGTGTATTCCTTGGTGACAACCTTATATCCTGGTCCGCCAAGCGTCAGCCGACAATGTCCCAATCCAGTGCTGAAGCCGAATATCGTGGCGTCGCTAACGTTGTCTCTGAATCTTGTTGGCTTCGTAACTTACTCCTAGAGCTACATTGTCCACCACGTAAAGCTACGATTGTATATTGTGATAATGTGAGCGCTATCTATCTCTCTGGTAATCCCGTGCAACACCAACGTACAAAACATATCGAAATGGACATACATTTTGTCCGGGAAAAAGTTGCTCGTGGTGAAGTCCGAGTGCTTCATGTTCCGTCCCGTCATCAAATAGCTGACATTTTCACCAAGGGTCTTCCCCGCGTCTTGTTTGATGATTTTCGTGACAGTCTAAGCGTCCGTCCCCCTCCCGCTTTGACTGCGGGAGTGTGATAACATGTATCTATTGTATCATATTAACCGTGCCCTCATTCTTAGGAGATGACTTAGTATTAGTCAATTATGTATCCCATGATAGTCTCCAAAGAATAGGTTATAGTTAGCTAGATATTAGGCCTTAGACTTGCTGATTAGTTAGCACACACACTTGTATATATTACGTTGCATTATGATTGAATGAAGTCAAGCATAGGACTGTGCAAAAACCGGGTCGGCCCGGAAAAATGACCCGGACCGGTCCGGAATAATACGACCCGGACCCGGAATGTTCCAATCCGGGCCGGTCCACGGGTCATATAATTTGTTGATTCCGGGTTCCGGTCCGGACCGGGTCAGACCCGGATTTTCCCGGTCCAGACCCGGAAACCCTGAATCAGGGAATTGGCCAATTGGGTTCATTTACGGCCCATATGTTTCATTGTTTCTTACCCCTTTTGTTTCTTACTCTTTCACTCATTCCCTGAATCCCTTCACTCAGACAACCCAGTAACCCTAAACCCTAATACCCTATCAGTGCTATCACCACTTTGAACCGCTGCCGGCCCGCCGCGCCGCTGCAACCCTTCCTCCGGCCGCCGAACTTCCCTCCGACGAACTTCACAGGTATGATTTCGTTTTCGTGGTCTCATTTTCAGTTCATCATTTTCGTGATTCTTATGGCAACGTTTAGCTTTGTTTTTTCCTTCATTTTCGTGATTCCTATTTTCAGTTCATCATTATGATTTTCGTAAATCATTTTCGTGATTTAGGGTTTTATAGATCGACGAGTGTTTAGGGTTTTCGTGATTTAGGGATTTATGATTTTCTTATTTCAATTTTTGATTTATGATTATTTGAACTGCTGAGTAGTACTTGTATTATTAGAGCCATACACACATTATGATTATTTGATTTATGATTTACTCTTATTATCAAACAATAAACTACAAACCATGAAACTTAATAATAATAACAATGGCAATAATTCAAACATGCTGCCAGAACAGAAACAATTTTGTTAAAACCGGGCCAACCGGGCCGGTCCGGGTCGGACCCGGTTTTTTTCCGGACCGGACCCGGGTCAACAATTTTGTTTTCCGGTCCGGGTCCCGGGTCACGAGATTTGGCGATTCCGGATCCGGGTCCGGTCCGGGTCGGGTCGGACCGGTTGCACAGCCCTAGTCAAGCATCACATTACTTTATTAACATTATCGAAATTATGCTTTTCTTTCGATGTAACACAGATTTTAACTTCAAATCTATGCAAACAATTTGTGTTATTCTCTCATAATTTATTATGCTTTATATTATACTCATGTGCGGAGTATTTTAATCAGAAGATAACAAATGACTGAGACGGAAAGAGTAATTATTTTTGGTGACTAAAAACAATTTGGGTTAATAAAATAGTGGCCTATGATAATAGTTTGGGCACATGAAACTTGATCGGGGGTAGACAGTCACTTTAGTACTAAGTTTCTGAAACGTGATTGAAAAATCCAATCACTACTAGTCTACTACGGAGTATCAGATAGAGCACATAAATCCGACGCTATTAATTAATTCATACTAGATAATTGGATAATTACTCTCAGTATTAAGTTTTGATCCATCACTTCACTACTAGTCTACTACATCAGATAACCATAATCACATGCTGAGTACTATATTTGCTCCACCAACCACCCATATTGCACTGCACGAGGGAAGAAAACAATTCTTTTAAAAAAAAACAGAAATTATAAATACAAATAGGATTTTTCTAAAATGTTATTAAGGAAATATTAAAGTGTATCTCACGATAAATTGTAATGTGAAATCATAATTACCAAGCTTAGACCATTGTGATGCATACCTCTCAAAACATCATCCCACGTGCCGAAATAAAAATTGTATGAACTTATCAAACGTCCACTCCTTTAGGCTAAATGACAGTCCTTCATCCAAAAGTCTAACTTTGCGCTTTTGTCCTTTTCCTTCTTGTTCATATCCGTAAACTTGTACCACGGCTGATTGTTTTTCCCATACTAAACCATATCATCGGCAAGCAGACGCAAGATTTGAGCTTCGGCTAAAGTGAGAGATGATAAAGATGGTAGGGATAACTAAAATCATCTTCATAACATATATAATATCGAGATTTTCAACCTATTAGTGATCGGGAGGAAATACTAAATTTTTGAGTATCCATTATCGATAAAAAAAAATATTGTAAATGAATTATCAACATAAACAACCGGAAAAAACATTTGTCACAATTAATTTTAAAAAACAAATTGGGACAATTTTTTAAAATTTGTCATAAAAATTATTATTATTATTATTAAATAAATATTCTATTTGTGATCGGGAGAAAATACTAAATTTTTGAATATCCATTATCAGTAAAAAAAAATTGTAAATGAATTAACAACATAAACGACCTACTCCGAAAAAAAACATTTGTCACAATTAAATTTAAAAAAATAAATTGGGACAATTTTTTTAAATTTGTCATAAAAATTATTATTATTATTATTAAATAAATATTCTATTTGCTTGAAAATATTATATACTCCGTGGTAAAAATACTTGGAGACACACTTGTTTCCGGATGCTCGCAAGTAAATGAGTTCTAGTTCTTAATTAATTACCGAAGAATTTAGTTTTGAAACACTTAATATTGTGGATAAATTGACCGGCGAGTTTACCCGTATCTCGGCTCCCTAGCTACGCCGACGCAGAGGGTGGCATAGGTAATAATATACACGATCATATTATTGTTTTTATAATTGAGAATAATTTGCTTAAATATTACGGAGTATTATTTACGAAGTATTATATTTTCAGGATATTGTTTGTGCATATCTTCCGCGGATGTCATGAGTTATCGTCGATTTCTTCGTGAACTCACCTGACCACCTGCTTCGTCGGGATATTTCGAGCAACATTTTGGAGCTTCGACCTCCAGTAAAAGTGTAAGAGTATGTCAAGGTACACAGACTAACGACCGAAAGACACTATGAAACATGTTTGTTTATACGTTGGAAATAGCAAATCCGTTAAGGTAAAAAAAAATCCCTATTGTTTTTTTCCCATGAAAATATTTCGTTTCCTCGGATTCATCTTTCGTGCCATCATCAAAATTTTGGCAGTCAATGCGACCAAAATTAGTTACGGTTAGTTTTTAAGTTTTTTTTTTTTTGAAGCTAACCCCAAACCGGGATTATATCATTGCAATAAAATCATAAAAAATAACAACTTCCACGTTTGTCGGACCTATGTTCTCCCACACACGCTTTCCGATAGAACTTGACATGACACGTGTAGACTCATGAGCGGCACGGTTACAATTACGCGGAACAAAAGGCCAACAAATACTAACAAAATTACAGGCAAAATCAAAAATGTCATCAAAAATCAGAAACAAGTCACTTCGCCCCTTGTAGACACCAAAATTTTATATTATTTCGGTATCTATTTAGGAATAATATCTTTAGTATTTAGAGATAATTATCAATAAATATTGTGATAATATCTTAGATGCTTTAGAATATTCTTAACTTGCTCCCTAAGCTATCCAACCATAAATATAGGTCTTCATCTAGGGTTTAGAGAGGTCAGATGGAACAAGTCTCACACACGACCCCATCATCCTACTACCAAATTGTAGGTAAATGGAACAAGTCACAAAAAGACCCCATCTTCCCCCTACGGATCTAAGTCGATAAGACTCCGTAGAACTATCAAAACCCTAACCTTCGAGATGGAATCAAGAGATCTACGAAAGTTGTAACACGCAATCTTTCGATTATCAAATAAAACTTTTGTTTCATATTATTTTGTATCTGTTATTTTAATTATCGCAGGTTCAAAATTTTATGTTTTACAAATCGGCACGCTCGGTGGGACGATTTTCGCTCTTCATTTCCAATCTCAAAGGTTCAAGATCCGTAGATGTCATGGGGGCAAGCAAAGTTCACCTCAAGTCTTTCTACGAACTTTCGAGACAAAGTTGCAACCGACTTCGAAGTCTCTACAACAAGTCTCGAGGGGGCATTTGTAGACACCAAAATTTTATATTATTTCGGTATCTATTTAGGAATAATATCTTTACTATTTAGATATAATTATCAATAAATATTGTGATAATATCTTAGATGCTTTAGAATATTCTTAACTTGCTCCCTAAGCTATCCAACTATAAATATAGGTCTCCATCTAGGGTTTAGAGGAGGTCAGATGGAACAAGTCTCACACACGACCCCATCATCCTACTACCAAATTGTAGGTAAATGGAACAAGTCACAAAAAGACCCCATCTTCCCCCTACGGATCTAAGTCGATAAGACTCCATAGAACTATCAAAACCCTAACCTTCGAGATGGAATCAAGAGATCTACGAAAGTTGTAACACGCAATCTTTCGATTATCAAATAAAACTCTTGTTTCATATTATTTTGTATCTGTTATTTTAATTATCGCAGGTTCAAAATTTTATGTTTTACACCCCTTCCTCTCACACCGCAAGTGGTCAATGACAATCTTGCAATCGCTTTCAACAATCACATGCTTATGTCCCCGTCTCCAAGCTTCTTTGATGCCTTCAAGAATCGCCTCCGCTTCTGCAGAACTAGCGTCCATTGCTCCAAGTCTCCTAACACTCCCCCCTCACATCATACGCCCGTCTTCGCCCCTCCCCACAAATCCCATGCATATCCCTCCTCCCTGCAAACCTGCATCACAGTTGATCTTAATCGAACACCCTCTCACCATCCTCTATCCTCTGTCTTCTGCCTGGCACCCCTATCCCCTCCTCCACACTCTCCATCTCCGTCATAATATCGTGAACCCGGGTCAGCACATCCTCGATACACACCCTCCTCCCCTCAAACACTCACTTATTACGCGCCTCCCACATCGCCCAACACCCCACCATCACCTTCCCTCGCTCCCCATCCTCCATCTCCCTCCACACATCTTCCACCCACTCCCTCACCCGCTCATGCCCATTCTCCTTCTTCACATCCACCCCCAACCCGTCCCACAACCCAAACCCCCACCCACACAACAACCACTCTCAGCAAGAGGATGCCAGGCGAGGAATCTCGAAAGGGGAAAGAAAAGGTCGGGCTACCTGAGGCCTTTGTATGGGAAGGGGACGAAAACGAGGCTGCACAGGGGGGGTGAAGGCGAAATCTTGCTCGTGGGAAAACTATGGACGTCGAAGTCCGTTAATATGCGAGCATCCATTGATACCAGGATGAAAATATGGAATACGAAAGGAAAAATCGTGGGTAACGTGTTAGACAGCAAAGATCGAGTTTTTGTATTTCGGTTCGACAATGAGAAAGATAAACAGAAGGTGGTCTAAGTTGATTGTTTTCGAAATGTTAGAATTATGCAAGGTTTAAACGGTATGAAGTGTTTTTTTATTTGGTGGAAGAATTTGTTACATTGATGAAGTGAGTTCACAATTGAATACTAATTTAACACCCGTGATAAAAAAAATTATGTTAGTATTAGGTTTGTAAAAAAAATATTCATCAACATATTATTAATAGATACGGAGTATTAAATGAAATTGTTCGATTACCTTTATTATCATTAAAGTGATAATTTTTTAATCAAATAATTAGGTAAAAATTATAAAATGTTATTATTAGGTTTGTGAAAAAAGTATATTCATTAAAATATTACTAATAGATACGGAGTATTAAATGAGATTGCTCGATTACCTTTACTATGATTGAAATTTTAATTTTTTTTGTCAAACAATAATGTAAATAAGATTAAAAATATGAAAATCTAACAGATTATCAATTATATATTTTTAAATAATCACTAATATAAAATTCTAAATATACCCTGCATTATTGCACGGTATCAATTAAAAATCTGAAATGTTAATGGATTATCAATTAGATACGTACAAGTATTTATAAAATATTATGGAATATAGTGATGTATTTTGTGAGTATTGGTTTCGTGATATAAAAGAACTTTATTTAACTATCATTGAAAAATTTAGAAAAAATATAATCAGCTCAATTATCTCGATTAAAAATTTGAAAAAGTATCAGTTAGATATGAACAAGTATTTTTAAGTAACGACGAAAAATAAAATTTTGCAATTATCGTGCATTTATTAAGCGAAAACCATACTACTTTCGGTTAATAAAATAGTGGCCCGTGGTAATAATCTGGTCTCATGAAACTTGATCGGAGGGTAGACAGACACTTTAGTGACAAAAATGTCACCGGAATTAACTCCAGTACCAGAAGAAGCTACGCAACAATGGCGGCAGCAGCAACAACAACCTGAAATCGAAGCTGATGCTGAAAGAGAAGACGATCTCCAACGCCCTCTACCGCCTCACAACAATGGCCCCACTCATCATCCTTCTGCTCCTCCCGACGAGGTTTCCTTTGTTTTTTCTCCTTACTTGAAAATCTAGGGTTTCGTTTCTCGTCTTTAATCATTGTTTCATTTCGAAAACGCTGTTGTTAGCCATGAATTTACTTCCTACGTCACTCCAATGCTTCACTTAGCTTTTGTCCGATACGAGATTGGACACTTCGATACTTCATTTTCGATCAAAATATTGAAAATTTCGCACGAAATAGCCGTATCCGACACCAATATTTGGAGACGAGTCAGAGTTTCATAGGAATTTAGCTTGTCTTTGCATATTTTATCTTGTAGTTGCTGGTTTCTTGTCAATTTGTCATAGTTGCATATATGCTTGTATTTTGATCAGTTGATGAGCTTTCGGATGTAATTTCTTTTTTGTGAACATCACATTGGAAACTGGAAACAATGATAGCGAAATCAAAAGCGAATGAGCTTTGAATTTTCTTTGTAGTTAGTTTGTCTTAATAATTAGTTGCGACGGTATAAAAACAACGATGGAGAGGCTGGTTTATAGATGACTTGAATGAAAATTGTGATGCATCGAGTGATAGTCATTTTAGTAAGTCTGTTTTCATTGTTCAATCGTAATTTAGAACCAATGAATGATAAGTTTTTGGTTTCATTGGAAACGAAAACTAGATATGGCATGAATGCGTGATGGATTAACTTGTTTCAAGAGTTTTAGCCTCATTACGCCAACAGAATGCGCAACATTTCACTACAATAGCGGAGAACGTATAGCATTGTCTAAAGTTCTATATACAATTGATAGACATCCTAGTTGTATCCAATATAAATGTTAGAGGGGAATCAAAGAAGTGAGAGACGGTTTGGTGTCGAGAATGAGATGAGATGGAAAAATATGACTATTGAGCGTCTGCATGACGAGTTTATCGGTTTATGTAGGCATATTTTGTCATTGTGCTTAATTGCTGAATGATCTTCATAATGCTTACATTCCTGTGCTCTTTCGGTTCAGCTTTTTGATATTTCAACTACAGTTGATCCCAGTTATATTATATCATTGATTCGCAAACTTCTACCAATTGACGGTAAACAAAGTGATGACAGTCAAAGACCCGCTTCTTTCTCTCCCAAGAGAAATGGGGATATAAACGCCTCAAATGGTGAAGAAGTAGATGCCATGGACATCCAAAATGAGGTTCTCAGACAATCTCCTAGATCTTCTGATCATCCGAAAAAATCAACAAGAGATGAGGCGTGGCAAGAATATGGTTGCATTTTGTGGGACCTTGCTGCTAATAAGGAACATGCAGAGTTTATGGTAATTTTTGCCTCAACGGGTTTCTTCTTATTTTAGTGAACACATGTTAACTAAAGTGGATCTTACGTGAACACATGTTAACGAGGAATACAACTATTGTTTCCTTGAGTAAAATCCTCGTAAAAAGTCTATTGGGGGTGCCTAGACAGTAGATATCTTGTGGATCTTAAGAGGTCCAAAGGGTATATGCTGTAGTTTATATCTTTTTCTTACATTGCTAGCAATCTAGCATTCAAATGCTATGATCTATGCATTCCAGTGTAAATTCGAGGAGTAACATTAACTGTGTGCTTTTCAGGCTCAAAACCTTGTGATTGATGTACTGTTGGCAAATATTCTGACAACTGATTCCGTGCGTGTTACAGTAAGTGATTCTCATGAGTATTTTTTTAATTGATGTACTTTCTTTTAGTTACAGTTATTCTTACAAAATTGATAAATTCAGTGCATTGTTGGCAAATTGTCGCTCTGCAGGAGATTAGCCTAGGGATTATCGGTAACCTTGCCTGCCATGAAGTTGTTATGAACCAAATAACCATCACAAATAGATTCCTGGAGACAATAGCAAATCAAATATTTTCTGATGATACTTCATGCTTATGTGAAGTCTTTCGGTAAGTCTGGTTTTAAATTTTACTTTTTCGACTCAAGTTGCCCCTAAAAAGATACTCGTACAAATATTGAGTGAATGACCTACAGTTCTAAAGTCTAAACCAAGTTATAAGCTCAAGCTATGTTACTCCAACGTGTGACACCGACATGACACTTCATTTTAGACCAAAAAATTTAAAATTGCACTAAATAGCCATGTCCGATACGCCGACACCTCGTAGAAGAATTTGAGCAACATAAAGCCCAAATTGCTAGCTGCACTGAACCCACACTTATACCAAGTGTGGACATAGTTGGTTTACTGTAAATACGGACTTTGTTAGCTTTGTGAAGTGGAGTAATTCATATGATATTTTTTCATAGAACCTTTCCGAGTTCAATTTACATATTTTGCTTTTTGCAGGTTGCTAACTTTGGGTCTTCAAGGTAGTCAGAGTATACAGTGGGCAAACGCATTGCAGTCAGATGACGTTTTAAGTCGTGCCCTTTGGATAGCTGAAAATACCTTAAATCCTACCCTCACCGAGAAGGTAAACTTATTTCTTGCTCCTTGACCCTACCATGAGCAAAACAAGTGTAATGCACATCTGAAAAGGTCTCGTATACACTAGAGATGTACACGGGTAGCAAATTAAAGAATTACTCAAAAAGTAGATTAACTGTATCTCTTTTGCTTTTTTGGCGTTTACTTTGACAGAGCGTCGGGATGTTGTTAGCCATCATGGAAAACCAACAAGTTGTACCTGTTCTTCTTCCTACACTTGTGAAATTGGGACTGCCAACACTGTTGGTCAATCTCTTGGCTTTTGAGATGGGAAATTTAACAGGTGACAGAATACCTGAGAGGTACAGATATCCTTCATCAGGTTCATCTTATGCGTAGGAATTAGATCTGTGAATGTCTCGAGATTAAATTTTGAACGTCGCTGCAGTTATGCGTGCCTTAGTGTGTCTGAGGCATTATTTAATTTCGTTCAGATGAGTTTTTAGCTTTAGTGTTATATATTTTAACTAGAGGAAAAAGAAAATGCGAGTTGTATAAATGTCAATTTAGCGTGCTGCGTGCATCAGAAATTGAGTAACCGTTACAGAAGAGAGCTAAGAAGAGACTCAAAGTAGCAAAAAAATAGTGAATGTTTGGCTTCATTGAAAGTGGAAAGAACTCGGTGTATTGTCTACGCTATTAACAGTTTAGAACTTTCACTGTGACATGGATGAGTCATTTGAATGGTTTTGTTTGAGTATCCCTATGTTTTCTCTGAACTATTAGGTACCCGGTACTGGAATCAGTCCTTCGCACAATTGAAACCCTTTCTGTGATTGATGATTATTCAGAAGAGATCTGCTCAACAAAGGAAGTTGTTGAGATGGCTGTGGAGCTGATTAAATTCCCTGATAAAATCGAGGTGCGACCCTGAAATCATTTTCACATCGCCAAATTGGTTTTCTGTAGGAAGCATTGTCCTCTAGCAATGTTTTTCTTGAAAAATATCAACCACTCCTTTTTCTCCAAGATACTGAAAGAGCATTTCAAATATGGCATGTTATAATATCATATTATTTCCGCTCCCTGAAAGATGGTGAGCGATGCGAACTAGGTGTCATTTCTTCTCTCAATATCTCGTATAATTTCTGAGCTCGTTGTTGATTTCAGATATCCAGTTCCTGTGTCACTGCGACTGTTTTGGTTGCAAACGTTCTAGCTGATTCCCCTGATCTGGCTTTGGAATTTTTTAAAGGTATTTCAGACATTTGATTCGATGATCTTATGTATTTCTGTTGTCCAATTTCAGTTATTCGGTAGCTAATTATTTTCAGATTGCAATGCTCATTTTTTCTCGTAAAAAGAAAGAAAAGAATGCTGGACTTGAAAATTTTAACTATTGTTCAGTCACGTGAACATTGAATGTGACGACTGATACTTTGCGCATGCAGATTTGCCTCTGTTGCAGTCTTTGCTAGATTTGTTCCCTTTCACTTCTGATGATCTCGAGGCACGAAATGCATTATGGAACGTTCTGGCGAGGCTTTTGCTTCAACTCAAAGATATAAGCATAAGCTCTCTTCACCCATATGTTTCGACATTCGTAAGTAGAACAGGGTTGATTGAAGATGCCCTCCTTGACAGCGACTGTGATACATCCTCAGGGAACAACGAGAAACTTATTCCACCGAGTTCAAACTTATATTCAGCAACTGCTGCTGTATCCTATTCCACTGTATTTTTGTAGGTGTTTTCCTGGCTTTCTTACTCGTCAGTAAAACGCCTAAACCATGGGTGTTTCCTGTTTTTTCCTTAACCTGGACTACAGATAAACTGTATTCTTAATATATCGAATCAGTGGAACTCGTTGAAGAACAAGATATCTGAACAGCATGATTCTGCTTCTGCTCTGTACATTGACGAAAACAACGTCCAGAAATTACTTGACTGCTGTCACAAGCATGAAAGCCAGGTAAAAATCATACTCAGTTTCTCAATCGACAATCATTGATTCATTTGAGCATGGCGAATAGTTTGATTGTAACTCGCATTTTGAATTGCTATGGTGTCTCTCATCATTTGAACTCTGTTATTTGTTCTTCTTTTTTACCGTGAAATTTACTGTTCTATACACAGCTGAAATCTGTAATGCATTGCAGATTGCCACATCTAATGATATTGCAAATTTGCAATAATCTGGTCTTCTACAAACAAGTACGGTGATATTGTGCCAGCGCCTAGAATAGCGTCTTAGAGTTGTTTGTCCCATAAGTGTTGTGGAAGCGTGCTGGATTTTGTACGACTCCATTCGCTCGCATGTCAAGGTCTTGAAGATAATCTACCAGTTGAGTTCTGAATCAATATCCTCTGTGCTAATTGCTAACATCTTGTAGTAAATTTTATCAAGCCATAGACATTTTAGTAGTCACTACCCAGCACTGTAGATTTAGCAATACATTAATGTTATGTAGATTTTGCTGTATGTTTGATGGTGAGTATTCGTTGATGTATTCCCTCCGATCACTATTTTTTTAGTAAATGATCGTGTAATAATTTTATTGTTTAGGGTTTATCTGACAACGACGTTACTTAATTAAATTAAATTGAGATGTAATACAAAAAAGTTTTCACTTATTTGAATCTGAAATTATGTGAAGAATGTTGAGAGAAATTTTTATATAACTCTGAATTTTTTTAACATAATAAAATGATACGTCAATTTAATTCAAATCTATTACTCCGTATTATATTATCATTATTATTAGTTTATTTACTAACATTTTTTTTAATATAAGCGGTGTATTTTTCACAGGACTAAACTAATATTTTAACTAAAGTCAAATCCTTTTCAAATATAGTGACCTAATTAAAATTAAAGTGAACCGAAGTACTATTACTTTCATATTATTTGTGAGAAGTATATATTTTAATCAAATTACGAAGACAATGAGAATAATTTGTTGATAAAATAATGAGATATAATACGATTAACCTAGGTTCAAAGGAACTTGTCCAATAAATATTCTTTCCATCCCGCAAAGGTAAACAAAAACAAATAACGGAAACGAACAGAGTAATACTCCCTCCGAACACTACTTTTTGCCCCATTGGGAGTATTTTAATGAAATGGGACAAAAAAATTGTATCCGAAAGGAATAATATACTTGGAGTTTGGACAAGTATAATTAATTGCATTACAATATAGGGGGAGATACAAACCTGAGAGTTATCGTCAAGATATCTAGTCTTAATCACTAGATTAAGACATATTGGATATACTTGGTCAATGATCAGAGAGTCACATCTAGACAATGAGCGGCTCATGGGAGTTATCTCATATATCATGCCCCTAATATCAAATGACCCCTCGTTATTCCTAAAAGGGTCAAATCATATGATCTCAAATGATCGCACTCTGTATAAGAATATGGGAGTATATACTCCCTTGAGTCTAAAATAAATGACATGACACGAAAACTCGATATGATCTCGATATTAAATAAATGGGTTTGGGTTAAGGGTTAATGATCCATTTATGTAAGTGGATCGACACGAACATGACATGTCGACATGCGATTTAATTGGGTTGGGTTTGGGTTGAGGTCCCAAAACACAAAACAACCTGTTTATTAAATTATTCTAAATATTTTTAATCATTTTATAACATATATATGTTAAATACTTTTCAAATATGGATCTGACACGAAAACACGACACGAAATAAATGGGTTTGGGACTTTGGGTTGAGGCTTAATGATCCATTTATGTAGGTAGATCAAAACGAAGGCGACACAAAACTTAAATGGGTCGGGTTTGAGTTGAGGGATTCGTGACCCATTTACCAATAACACGAACACGACTCGACTCGATCTGTTTGTCAGGTCTAATTTCCAACCCCTCTGACCCTCTGTAGTGTGTACACCCGTAACTGAACACCTAATTATTTTTTCGCTTCATTTATAAGATGTTAATTTTTTATTTTATCTCAATTCGGGTTTTAAATTGAAAAAAAAAAAATACTTTCTCGATAAGATATAAAAATCAAAGTATTTCCGATCTCTATATAATAAATCGATTTTAGATTCTTAAAAGTGGAGCTTTATTTTATCAACCGTTTTCATTTCAGGTGGGCAAAGGGAAAAAAAAGCCTAATAAATTCCCCTAATATATCCCTCCCCAGTCCCCCCCATCAGTCCATCACATAATTTCCTCCGTCTCTGCCGCGCATTTACTACTCTTTCTTCCCCTGTTTTCTGCTTCCAGTTTTCAACCTTTCGATCACCATCGACAAATCGGGTCTTCATCCCTTCTTACACCACAACGTTTTGACTGTAAGTATTCTACTTAACTAATTTTTTTTAAAAAATTGTCTTAGTATTTTAAAATCCGATTCTTAAAACGTTGTCCCAACGTGAATCAGTAATTGTGTGAGTCATTAGTATACCGTCAAATTAACCGCCTCTTAGTTGATTCACGAATTGTTGTTTGTGATGGTCATATCCGTCACAAACATATGACGAAAATGTATAGTGCATGCATACCATTGTGACGGATATACCATATCCGTCACAAGGGAGACTTCCTGTAGTTAATTAAGGGAAAGGCGATGTGTAGTTCAGTTTGAGATGGCATTCATGGCGCAATAGATCGGACAGGGACGGTTTCGAGTAAAAAGTAATTATATATATATACTATATTTCAGTGTAGTAGATTATCGGAATGAAGCAAGTGTCTCTGTGGTTTTGTACTTTATCTCCTAACGCAGAGACCAGAGTTCGATTCCTGTTGTATTCCGTTTTTGGTTTGTAAATTTTACTCCGTAATGCAGTCGGCGTAGGCCACTGGGGCCCATTGTTTTGTAGTCCAGCATTCTTAAATTTCAATTACGTAAGACTCTAGGAATACTCCGTAGTAAAACTCAGCTACGTGTGGAGTAAAAGCTTTGAGTTTTCTGTTCAGTGTTTTGCTCGCGAAAATTAAGGGTTGTTACACTAATCGGGGCCCATTGTTTGTAAATATTGCACTCCGTAATGCAGTAGGCGTAGGCCACTGGGGCCCATTGTTTTGTAGTCCATCATTCTCAAATTTCAATTACGTAAAACTCTAGGAATACTCCGTAGTAAAAGCCAGCTACGTGTGGAGTAAAAGCTTTGAGTTTTCCGCTTGAAGTCTAGTGTTTTGCTCGCGAAAGTTAAGGGTTGTTACACTAATCGTGCAGGCAATTCTCATCTAATATGGAATCACAAAACCGTGAAGAAATATCAGAAACCTCGTATCATGCAGCGCCTGAAAGTCCATTATCATCCCATCAAAACTTCGCCTCCTATTTATGGGGTACCCTGAAACAAAATCTTAGTTTTAAGTCCAAATGGGGGGAATTAAACGGCGCAATGGGGGATTTGGGCACGTTTATCCCCATTGTCCTGGCCTTGACTTTGGCTAGGAATCTTGATTTGGGCACTACCCTTATCTTCACCGGCTTCTACAACATATTCACTGGAGCCATCTACGGCGTTCCAATGCCTGTACAACCCATGAAGTCAATCGCTGCTGTCGCCATAGCCAATCCTGATTTCGGCATCCCTGAGATCATGGCCGCCGGGATTTGCACGGGCGGAATCTTATTTGTTCTTGGTGTTACACAACTTATGCAACTTGTGTATTGGTTGATTCCCCTTTCTGTCGTTAGAGGTATTCAGCTGTCGCAAGGGTTGTCATTCGCAATGTCGGCTGTTAAGTACATAAGGTCTAATCAGGATTTCGTCAAGTCCAAGAGTTTAGGTGATCGACCTTGGTTTGGTTTGGATGGTTTGTTGTTGGCTATGATTTGTGCATCTTTCATTATTCTTGTGAACGGTGGAGGAGAGGAGAGGGCAAGCCATAGTAATAACGATGATTTGGGTGTTAGTTGTGAAAATGATAATATCGGAAGAGGTAAAAAGAGCGGTTTTAGAAAGGTTTTGTATGCTCTACCTAGTGCTTTTATCATCTTCATGTTAGGGGTAATATTGGCAATTGCGAGTGGACCGAAAGAGGTGGGAAGGGGTTTCAAGTTCGGACCCTCTTCAATCCATTTTGTCAAGATATCTAAGGAAGCATGGAAAAACGGGTTTCTCAAGGGAACAATTCCACAACTGCCCTTGTCGGTACTAAACTCTGTTATCGCAGTATGTAAGTTATCGACAGATCTCTTCCCAGAGAAGGATTTCTCAGCCACGTCTATCTCGGCCACGGTTGGGATGATGAACTTAGTCGGGTGTTGGTTTGGTGCCATGCCGTGTTGTCATGGTGCAGGAGGCCTAGCCGGGCAATACAAGTTCGGGGGTAGGAGTGGTGGGTGTGTCGCGCTTTTGGGGATGGCTAAGTTGATACTGGGGGTCGTGTTAGGGAGCTCGATTATAAAGATACTGGACCAATTCCCGGTGGGGGTGCTGGGGGTGCTGCTGTTATTCGCGGGGCTTGAGCTAGCCATGGCATGCAGGGACATGAACACTAAGGAAGAATCCTTTGTGATGCTCCTGGTGACTGCGGTTTCCCTTGTAGCATCGGGAGCATCGCTTGGATTTTTATGTGGAATCGTCACTCATTTTCTTCTTAAGCTCAGGATTATGGACAAGATACGGTCTTTCCCCTCGTTATGGATGCAAAGACCCCATTGATCCATCGTATTAAACCTTAAAATGGGACGGGGGATCCAGACTAAATTTGATCAAGGCTCATGCTGCTTATGGACACAGTGGAATGAAACTCTTCTTTCTTTCATGTATAAAATGTATGTACATTGAATTCAAAAAAAATAAAAAATTATGTACATTAAAAGCAACCATTGACTTTTATTTTCTGAAATGCTATTAATTTTTATTTTTTTTGTTCGGTCAAGAACAGAAGTGGGTTTTACCCTGATAACAAACACAACTAGTAAATTAGAAAGCGTAAATTGGAATTCGGTGCAGTCAGCTCGCACCTCCCATGTCATGTTGCGCTAGCTCAAATAGCGCAGCAGGAATACGATCCTCCTCAAATAAATGCAATTATTGGTTCATTCGAACTCCAAAATTGACAAGCCGATCATTGTATCATTCAAAATGCTACTCGTATTAAAAACATACATCTATTATTGTATCATTCAATCGTTCTAGACATGTACGCTAATGATCTATCTATTCTATCTATGAATCCAACCATTATACATGTAAGCTTGATCTCGAATCTTTATATTAGTAAGTTGCGTCATTAATATTACTAATGATAATGATAAAATAATTTTTTTAATAATGTAATTTTTTAAATTGTATAAATACAAGTATAATACTAGTAATAATATTTTTAACAAATCAACTAAGAAGTGGTGTAAATAGGAGGCAAAAAAATATTTACCACATATATGTTGATCTCTAACACAACTCATATTCGATCCTGACCTGTATTCTGGATTAGGTCGTGTCAAATCAAGTTACAAATCTAGTTAGGTCGAGTCACAATATGGTTCAGTTCAAATTAGTTCAAGGAACAGCCGAGTCTCCTCCCTCACTAACGTCGTAAATTTCAGAGTCTATCTTTCAATTTTCGCGGGTTAAAGTAGTAAAGCTACTGCGACTATTTTTTTATTTGCAGTTTTTCTGTCAGAAAAAGAGAGAATTCTTGAGTTTAGTGTGGTTAGCAGTAGGGGTGAGCAAAACCGGGTATTCTGATCTGGTTTTGTAAACCGTTTCAATTATCCAGTTTTAAAAATCATTTTTTTTGCCGATCTGTATCCGCTACGGTTTTAAGGAAAACCGTATCATATATCCAGTTATTCATATCGAATATCCGGAAATTCGTATAATTGAAAGCGTATACCGCATCGTATACGTATAATAAAATCGTATCGTATATTTTTGCTCACCCCCTATTTAACATTATTTACTCGGGTCCTATTAGAGTCGGGTTTGGAGCTGTCGGGTCAACTTGAAACACACCTAACAAAATAACAATAATCCACCCATATAATATCGTATCCAAATAACCCGTTTGCTTGATCTTGTCAAAAACATAGTGTCGTATCCTGGAAAGAGGGGGAGGAAGACGATGAGCAGTGCGGTGGGAGGGCTGAAGAAGATGGTGGTAGCAGCGGTGGCGAGAGGAGTAACAGAAGCAAGGTGTCATATATTTGGGCACATACTAAACCCTAATTCCCATAGAAGTGCACACAAAGTGTTACGTAAGAAGCTTATTGGTCCTAAACTCAATTCATGGTACCCTTATGATGTCAAGTATGATGATCCCGATCTCCTCGCCAACAAAGAAAAAGAGTATATACACCATACACTCCTCTCTTTCCCTCTTTTATCTATCTATATATGCGTTCTTCTTTGTTTTTTATGTTCATTGGGTCATGTACACAAGGTGTTTGATGATTTGCCTCACTGAAATTTTGTTGGTGCATTTGCCCTTTTGTTGTTTGAGGATGAGTTCTTGGTTTTTCGATCTCCAATGGTGTATTTGGGTCATGTATACAAGCTGTTTGATGATATGCCTCACTGAAATTTTGTTGCTACGGAAATTTTGTTGCTACGTCGCCTTTTTTTTGTTTGAGGATGAGTTCTTCTTTTTTCGATCTTCAGCGGTGTATTTGGGTCATGCACACAATGTGTTTGATGATTTGCTTCACTGAAAATTTGTTGCTACATTGCCCTTTTGTTGTTTGAGGATGAGTTCTTCTTTCGATCTTCAGCGGTGTATTTGGGTCATGCACACAACTTGTTCGATGATTTGCCTGACTGAAAATTTGTTGGTATTATGTGAGGATGGGTTATTTTTGGAAGTTTTGATGCTTGGTTGTTTGGGGTTTGTGGGATATATGGCTTGTTTGAAATTGGATTATTCATTTTGGTCATGCACACAATGTGTTTGATGATTTGCCTGACTGAAATTTTGTTGCTACATTGCCCTTTTGTTGTTTGAGGATGAGTTCCTCTTTTTTCGATCTTCAGCATTGTATTTGGGTCATGCGCACAACTTTTTCGATGATTTGCTTGACTGAAAATTTGTTGGTGCTCTACCCTTTTTTTTTATTATGTGAGGATGGGTTATTTTTGGAAGTTTTGATGCTTGGTTATTTGGGGGTGGTTGAATGTATGATTTTTTCAGACTGGATTATACATTTTTGGTCATGCACATGATATGTTCGATGATTTGCCTCGCTGAAATTTTGTTGGTACATTACATTTTGGTCATGCATATGACGTGTTCGATGATTCATGTTTGGAGACCTAAATATTTTTGGGACTAAGGTATGAGGTTGTTGTTGTTGTTGGGTTATGTTTGGAGATTATGATGCTTGGTTATTTGGGTATGTAGAATATACGGCTTGTTTAAAAATGGGTTATTGGTGAGAAGACATTTGGGTCATGCAGACGTGTCCGATGATTTACCTGACTAGCATTTTGTTACATTACATTTTTATTGTGGGAGGATGTGTTGCTTTTAGAGATTATATGATGTTTGGTTATTTGGGTTTGAAGAATATATGGCTTGTTTGAGAATGGGTTATCGGTGAGAAGACATTTGGGTCATGCACACAACTTGTTTGATGGTTGTCTAAGAGAAGTCATGTTGGTATATTGTTTATTTATGATCCGAGGATGGGTTGTTTTGAAGAATGTGATGGCTTATTATTTGGGTTTTAATGTATGGGTGATTGGGATTAACTGAAAATGGGTTACTAGTGAAACGATATTTTACTGGCTGGCCGATGTTTATCAATCTAGGATATGTGTATGGTGCGTTAAATCATAAAAGAAGTTCCAATGTTTTAGGGATCTCTTTTGCTTAAATTTTTTGTGGGTATATTGCTGGTTTCTTGTCTGAGGATGTCTTGCTTTTAGAGAGTGTGATGGTTATCTTTTATTCTGGGAATATTAGGGATCATTTGAAAGTCGGTTGTCAGTGAAACAACATTTTGGGGGTGGCGTTTATCGATCTAAGATAGGTGGGCGGCTATTGACATCTTGATTAGACTTTATTTGGTTAATTCTTCTTACACTTATACTCCTTATTTGATAGCGAATGGCTGCTATTAGTGACAGCTAGGAAACAAGGTTTATGGAGCAAAAGTTGTAAAGCTTTGTGTAAGGTGTTGGAAAAACTCTTCCGATCATAACCCCTTTTGATTTTGAATATATATGGAATTACCCTGCTGCCTATTCTTGCTACTGACTTTACACTAGGAATTTTCCCCCTTGTATATTAGGATATGTCAGCATTGGACAGTTTTCTATTTTAAATTGTTTGTGCTTTGATATGATGTTTTTATCCAGTTCTGTGTAGTTGTAGTCTATGTATCTAACTGCCTATGTAATCTGATTTCGGTATGTGTTTGTGACCTTGCCGTGTCTTTTTTAAATGTTTGTCCTGGTGAAACAGTGTACATAATATATCCCGATCAAGCGGCACTAAAGCTTTTTTATGTGAAAGTAACAAAACACCCTATTACAGAGCTTTAAGTCTGATTCAACATGTTTGTTATTTTTTTTCAAAAACTTTTATACTAACATGAATAGAATGGAACTATGGAAGAGTACTACGTATATGCGTCATGGTATTAAATATCTACCATTATAGCGGATTCTTAAGTATTAGAGGTCAGTGACACTGCACTTTGAGGCATTTTGATGGCATTTTGGTTGCGCATACGTGAGGTTAGCCTGTGATGGACCAGTTTCACTATTGTTGCCATAACGAGAATTACTACCATGACAGGGAGACCAAGGGAGATCTACAGTACTCCCATCCAGGAGCATCTTAGAACTCTACTTTTTGTATGAATTTTCATTGATCTGGTGTTTGCAAGTTGTGAATTGACAACTGACACATGACTTTTAAATTTTAGTATGTGAATGGTTTAGATTATCATCCCTAGAAAGCCCTAATATGGCTTTGGGCAAGGCATTGTTGGAACACCTCTACCCCTATACTTGAGTGTGTCTATTTAAGAAAGCCAACAAGAGAAAAACTCTTCTCACTCACGACACCTTCTTTCTAGACAGTGCCACAATAGCCTTTTGTGTTATCCTGCGTCGCTTGAGCTACCTATTTACCTTGTATCTACATATATGCAGTAGACTTGTATAATCTCATGTATACAGCGGCCACTTATTATGCTAGTCTCCTTTGAACAAGCAATTCACTTTTATCAAAATACTCGAGGTTGAAATCTTCGAGACTTGGAGGGAGTATTATCTTCCAACCAATGAGAATCTCATTTATGTTCTATACATTCCTAGTAGTTTTTTGTTTCTTTTTTTCCTCACTTCTCTGCCCTATTTTTTTGTATACCATTCGTGAATTGCAGCAAGATGAATGTGTGCTGATACCTCTTTATTATGTTTTTAGGCGCCTGGGTAAGAATGACATGATGAAGCGCCGTGGAAAGGGACCGCCAAAGAAGGGGCAAGGAAGACGTGCTTCTAAACGCAAGTAGACTTATTAGAGATATTGTTCAGAGGATTGAACCAATGAGAGTATTCATTGGTTGGATGCATAATTTATTGTGCAGGCCAAGTTTGTCGTTCACCTTATGCTCAAACTAGATAGCTTCTTATGCTGATTAGATCGACATTACAGTTTGGAATCTCTACCGATTGGTTGAATGAAACTCTTTTGTTTAGGTTATAAACCGCAAGGTTGCTATTGTATACTGTTTGCTGGATCTACAATCTGCATGTAAGACTTCCTTTTCATAAAAATTATGTTGTGATTCACTTCCAAGTGTTTTGTCTCTCGCCTCCTCGGTTGTTGACAACGAATAAAAGGTTAAAGATTGTGTTGCATATGCGGACTCGTCTCCAAGTTATTGTTGGACATATGGTATCTTTTAATCCGACTCTTATCGCAGGACTTGATCAAACACTTTCTCAATGATGAATTCTCGTCATATTGCATTTACTGAATTATGGTTTGATGGCAGATGTTATTTATCCTGAATTATGGTTTCGTCTTTGTTTTTGGCATTGACTTTGACAGACCGTTGGGATGTTAGCAGTTATGGAAAACCAACAAGTTGTGACTGCCACGACTGTTTGTCGATCTCTTTGCTTTTGAAATGGGAAACCTGACAGGTGACGACGGGATGCCCCAGGAGAGGTAAAGGTATCCTTCATTACATCTGTGAACGTCTCGAGATTATGAGCGTCACTGCAGGTCTGCAGTTATGTTTCCTGAATATTTTTTCCGTTCAGATTGCTTCTCCCCGATCCGTATTCATAGATTTTTCTGGCAGTGCTTAGACTGGGTTGTTAGAATTGTACTTCGGGATGCCGGGACTGATATCTTAAGCATATGTTAAGGTTTAGAAGGCCATATACCAATGAGTTGTGAACTGATGACTCCCTCCGAGTTTCTATGTTCTTCCGACTGATATCGGAGTATATGATATCCTTTGTGCCACCTTCTTTGGTAACCCTAATACACAAACTTACTCGTAGTAGATTTAGCAATACTGATGGACATATCCGTCTTAAGTAGGACACGAGTCAAGTACTCTATACATTGTTGGATTAAGTCATTCCTTTTGCTTTTTGGCGAAGCATTTGTGTTTCATCCCTTTTTAATTTTTTTTTTTAAACCGAAATGATAATTTTTTTTATTAGTAAGGTAGCAATTCAATATTTTTTTCCCCCAAAAGTGAAATATATTCATTACATAAATTTAGTTTCGATTGTTTTTGTAAGACAAAGGAAATACGAGGCCAATACAACCCAACTTATAAAAAAGAGATTAAATGTAAAGTTGTTCACCGTGTAATTAGCGTATTTTATAAATTACTACTATGTATTTTGTTTTTTACAAAATATCACTATATATTTAGCGTATATATCAGGATTCCGATTTTCATTTATTCTATTTCCCGACTCCGTTAAATGAAATTTTAAACCGAATACCGAAACTATTCTTTCATTGATTAAAAAAAACTGACATATCACGAAGTGAATCGATCGACCATCGTCATCGGTTTCACAAAAAAACTTTTCATCTTTCTCCTTAAAACATTCATCAACTCGGGATATACATGGAATATAGCGTAATCGTAGCCTACAATAACCATCACAAAATCTTGGGAGAGACGGTCTCTCAATAAGATTGAGAGACCACTCTTAAGTACCACTCTATGTTCTATTCGTACCCTACTTCTATTAGGTTTGATACCACTGTTACTTCTATTTGTACTTAGTCTCTCAGTAGAGTTAATGAAAGACCGTCCCTCAGGAGACATACTCCAATAACCATATTTAGACTTCATTTTTTTAAATCGACATTTTTTGAATCCCCTAACTCGGGATTATCTCATTGTATCATAATCAATGAAAACACTAACAACTCGTTTTACCAAAACTACGAGATTGAAAGTGAGCAAGCCCGTGAACAACTCGATTGAAGCTCATACTAACAACTTCCAATAATAATTCCATCAAAATAGTACAGTATGATGATGCTCCGTACCAGAAGTGGTAGAATGAATATCAACGTGGACGGCACAGATTCAGCTGATGAAACACCATGAGATCATCAATCACGAAATCCAGGTGAAGATTAGATAACAACAACAACAACTTCACACACTCTCACTTTCACTCTTTCTTCCCCAAATCTTCACTCTCTCTGCCCTTAATTCTTCACCAACTACATTTCATTTCTTCTCTTCTCAATCACTCACTTTAATCCATCTTGTTTCAAATCGACAAATCCCTCCAAATCCTTCAATTTCTGCCTAAATGTTGATTAGGGTTTGCCATGGGTCATAAAGATGCGATCTTTGAGGTTAGTTTCGTTAGATTTTGTTACCCTTTTTAGAAATCTCTGTAATTTTAGGGTTTTAGGTGATTTATGATTTTGGGTGTTGGAGTACTGTTTATGTTTCATAATTCTGTTGGTTTTGCAATTGCATGCACTGTTGAATCTAATCACTGGATTTTTAAGAGATTTGAACTTCATAATTGAATTCTGGGTTTTGAATTTCATGCATGTACAAATTTTTTCACATGAATTGCAGGTATAATCTGATCTAATGACTGATTTTTTAAGGGATTTGAACTTCAAAGTTGAATTCTTGCATTTCTTGGGATTAATTCTGGGTTTTGAAACAATTTGGTGCTGATTTGGTGATTTGGGATTGTTGCAGCATTTGATTGTTGTATGAGTTGTGGATTTGGAGGCTGTTTTGGAAATGGAATAAGTAATTGATGTGCTACATCTGTGTTTGATTATTATCGGCGATGGATGTTACTGAGAATGATGCAAGGAATCAAACAAAATCATATGGTGTTAATAATCAACAAGGGTATAGTACATCGATTCGGCTTAAGGTTCCGGCTCGCAATGCTGGTATGCAGTCTAGGGTGGCGAACCAGTATGATAATGCTACTAATGAAGAGGATGAAGACGATGATGATGGTGATGATGATGTTGAAGGTGAGACGGGCGGGGAAGTTGGGAAAATTAATGGTGTTAGGATGATTGGCAAAGATAGCTATGATGATGAAGACGAGGACGAGGATGATGTTTCTGATGATGAAGAGGAGGAAGAGGAGGGTGGCATTGGTGGTAAACAATACGATGGGGAGGTGGGAAATGTTGGCGTTGAACGGCCCCAAAAGAAGCGGAAGTTGAAGGACTTGGTGTCGAATTACGAGTTTGCCCCTCGTGTACGGCCTCCGTCTGCGCATGTGGACGTGAAATCTGAGCCAGCAGTTGTTGTTCGGGATGTAGGGGTGACGTGGACTGACCGTGAGACGTTTTCTTTGTTGGATGCATGGGGAGATCGGTTCTTTGAACTAGGTAAGAAGAGTCTTTCCTCTGAGGAATGGCAAGAAGTTGCAGATAAGGTATTGCAGGAAACCAAAGTTGAAAAAACCGTCTCTCAGTGCCGAAGTAGATTGGATGAACTGAAGAAGAAATACAAAAAGGAGAAGATGAAGTCGTCTTCTTCTTCTTCGAGTGGAGGAGGGACCAGCAAATGGGTTTTCTTCAAAAAGATGGATATGTTGTTGGGTTCACCTTCGCAGCGCCCGGGCAGCCTTTCATGTGGGATCGACTCTGGAGAATACGTCTTCACGAACCCTAAAGTTTACTTGAATCATGCTAACGGGTTGGATGAGATGAGAGACAGTCCTGAAAATTCAGAATCTTCAAAGGACGACAAACACGATTTAAATGGAAAGAAAAAGAAAGGGAAAAGAACAAGTAATGGGTCTTCCTCCTTCCAATTGCTAGCCAATTCCATTCAGAAATTCGGTGAGATTTATGAAGATATCGAAAGTAATAAGCGAAAACAAATGGCGGATCTTGAAAACATGAGGATGGATTTCCAAAGGCAAATAGAAACGCAAATGAGAGAGATTTTGGAGAAAGCTCAGGCCGAAATTGTGAAGATTAGACAAGAAGGCGATGATGAAAATGAAATGTCGACTGGGAACCGCAGTGTGTGATGACGGATGAGTCGATGACCTTGATGTTGTATTAGTAGTTACTTCTTAAGTCCTGATTCAGTAGTATATCTGCTATCTAGTAAATAATGTAAATCATTGGCTTCCTGATAGATAACAATAACATCAGTAGCAAATCTTATGTTATTGGCATGAATTTTTCTTTTAGAATCGAACATCAGTAGCAAATCTTTTCGAAGATACCCTGATAAATATAGCATTCAAGTTGAAGTTGTGTGTATTTCATTTGTGTTCACAACCTGCTTTCCGACAAACAGTTTCCATTCGAAACAAAGGAAAAAGATGAATATAAGTGCATTCAGCTTAAACTAAAAGTGCATCACTGGTGCCGGTCCTGCCTCGTGCACAGTGCACTGCATCATTATCCTGCTCCTCACTGTTCCCAAGCAGTAGGGGCTGTCGTTTGACGGAGATCTGTGCTAACAGTTCCCTTAATGCATCCTGGTGCTGCTGCAGCTGGTGTATCAAATCTTCAGAGCTGTTACGCTTCTGTGATTGTCGAGGCTCTAGAGTTGCTTCCTTGTCATTAGGAGCTCGTTTGGCTTTCATCGTGATTGGGTTATACAACCTGTTTCATCAATCCATGGTTAATAGAAGTTCAGTCTGTGCATGATTGATCACAAACAGAAGAATAAAAGAAAAAGAAATGAAGGGAGAAGTGGGAGTCTCGTCAAACCTGACAATCTCATCTTTCGTCATTTTCGTATCAGCTGTTGCCAAAACAGGAGAATCTTTCGTCGTTTTCATATCAGCTGTTGCCAAAACATGAGAATCTTTCGTCATTTTCGTATCAGCTGTTGCCAAAACAGGAGAATCTTTCATCATTTTCATATCAGCTGTTGCCAAAACAGGAGAGGCATACTTCGGGAGAGCATCCTGCTGCTGCTTTTTGTGTTTTCGCCGTGATTCAGTTTCTGCGCAGGGATTTAGGACCTACGAGGATACAAATACAAGCTTTGTTACCTCGATTCTTCGTATGACCTCATATATGAACATTGGTATGACTCTACGAAACTTCTGTTTACAGCAAAAACTTGACAGTTTCCATAAAATAGCTGAGACGGGCACTTTGATATGCTACTACAGGAATATACGTGTTAAAAAAACATGAAGCAATTGTACCTACCTTCGGCTTATCCTGGAGAAACATATGGTTAAAGTTGTTGTCATTCGAGGTTGCTGTATATCTATAACAATCGGCACGATAGTTAAGCATCTGTATTGCAGTTTGCGGCTCCTTGTACTCTGTGTAACGTTCCTTAATCAGGTCGTCTTCCTGCAGTTTTGTTAGTACTAGTAATATTAGCTTCTTTACCTTAAAAAAACCACAGGAAGATAAGTAGGCACATCAAAAACTTGTCTGTTTCAGCTCCTGAACCTTCGTTGCAGCGACACTTTCAGTTTCATCTTCCTTGTCTTCATGCAACCAATTATCAGCATATTCGACTGAAGCAATGAGCTTATCTTTCTCTAAAGGAGGGAGAAACTCCGAGTACTTGTTTTTAAGCTGCACATTCAACAATGCACTGTAAAAATAGTGTAGGACGGTCTCGTATGTGAAACAGTCTCTTTTTGTAAAAAGAACATTCATTATTATACAAAGGGATCGTCTGACTAACACGATAATAACCACTGACATACCTTATTAGCATTGTCACCAAGTGCTGGTTTCCATTCAAACACGACTTTCTGCACAAAGGTTTTGCCGGTACTAGGATCCTCTATAGTCACAGAATCAGGAAGAGGCGTTGTAACATCAGTGTCGATCAAAACTCTTGCATACGAGATCCTCGACTTCTTAGACGTACACTCATCCACATACAATGGCTCGCCAATCACACTCCCAATCCTACTCAACGAATCCACCCTCCAAAAATTCAAAGGAAGATTCGGCAACTGAACCCACAAAGGAATCGAAGTCAAAAACACATCTTTCTGAAACTTCAACTTTGTGTTCCATGGCTTCATGATCATGTACCTGCCACCAACAAAATATGGCCCGGAACACAAAACCATGTTCCGATCCTCCAAGGACTTGAACTTTACACTGAAATACCCGTCTTCCTCGTGGAAAACTAATGTGGGTTTCGCTACCATGCTCCTGCTCCACTTTTGGTCTACAAAAGTGAGCATAGAGCTCATAGTCAATGATTCTCCGCCCACGCCAGGTATGTACAGAATGAGAGCATTTTGCCAGTCCTTGAGCTCGTCTTCGACCACTTCTTTTTTTAACTGAACCACTGGCTTACCCTCCCTTACTGCAGGTGCTATAAAGCTTAAACTCATACCTCTTGCAGCAGCCATGAACGACTACAGACTTAATTACTTACGGATTATCTTTTCTGCAAATCTTAAACTGATAAGTAGAACTCCAGTATGTAATGAAAATTTATGATTTACTCTTACGTAGTACGAGTATAACTTATAATTTCAGCTCTTAAGACAGTTCCAACTTCTAACCCTCCACTGTTTTCCTATTTTCAGCATTAATAGCTCTTTAACAGTCTGTATTCTGTCAGCATCTAATTTGTGCATTAATGAATAATTTCATGCATACAACTCCACAACTACCCTTAATTTTGTCAAAGTTCCATAATATTCTAGGGTTAGTCTTCAATTTGGAATAATAAAAGTCTAAATCTCGAGTTATCAGAAACTCACCGATACATACTACTGAGTTACATACAGCCGCCTACAGTTAGTTGTACTGTATCAGCATCCAAGTGATGCATCCTACTGCATTAATGGATCAACAGTTCCACTTAAGGTGGGAGAGCATCCTGTTGCTGCTTTTTGTGCTGTGTTGATTCAATTCTGCACGAGGTAGCATTGTTGTCGAAGTTGTGATTATTATTTGACATTGATGTTGCGTATCTATAAACATTAACGAGATTTTTAAGGCAGGAACTGAATACCATATATATATATTCCCACTGCACGCACCCCGTGTAGTGTACTTCCTGTTACGTTCCTCAACCAGAACCAGGTCGGCCTAAATCCGAAGATCTACTGATACAGTAGCTCATTGTATCTGTCGTTAAGCTGACAGTAATTCCTTCCTGGTGCATACATACATACAGAATGATGAGAGCGAATATTCATTCACCCAGGTCATTTCATCATCGACTCCTCTTCCAATTCAAAACCGTTTTCAGTAACTTGACAACGGGCTTACGTGCTCTCCATTGGTACCGGTGCTTGCACCAGCCATATCATATCATGAAGAGGCAACCAAAAACTCCTTCATTCCTTTTACAATGCTGCATTAACTAGTTGCAGCCAACTTGGTTAGCATTCTAATTCTAACAGGAGTACACTGCTACTGCTGAAACTTCAGAGTTAAAACCAATACTGACAACAAAATGAGGGGGAATAAATCATCAACCTAAATTGACAGATTTTATAACATGATATCATTGAGGGATATTTAATGATAACAAAATATTTCCTTTGTTTTTTCATACTCAGTTTTTAAGGGATATCTTCAAAAGAGAAATGAGCGTTACCAAGTGTAAGGATGACATCTATAATAGGTATTCCAATATTTTAATTTAAAATGGAGAAATGGGTTAATTAAATTAAAATATACTCGTAATCCACATGTTGGTGTGTAATCGTTGCTCCGTACTTATTAGTAAGGTTCGAATCCTTGTTACTACTGTACGGAGTAGTATTTAACTAGGATCAGGTTCGAATCCACATTAGACTTGGAACACGTTAAATTTTTTAATGCTTTACAATATCTCCTAGGTTAGTACCCATGCATTTGCACGGGTATTATGTAGCTAACACCACACTCAGCTTTCCCACATTACAACCCTCAAGACCTTCCCGAGACCTAGGCTAAAAGACAACCCGGAATTTTGAGGATTCAAGCTCCATAGGATATCCTAACCATTAGTATTTAATGTAACAATTACTCATGTAGAGACAGAGTACTACTATAGAGTCGTGTAATATGTAAAACGTGTTATATTGTCCAATTTCAATATATTTCAAAGAAGTCTGGTTATTACTCTATATTATATACGGAGTACTACATTAGATTAGATGAAACTTACCTACAGTAATATTTTTTTTGGAAATTATTATTCGTTATTGATAGTAATATATTTTATAGATATAGATTTTTTTTTATCTTATTTTATCGGTGATTATACCGATTAGTTACGTTATACGGAATATAAAAAATGTTTAAATTTATGTATATTTGTTTATACGTTAGAAAATTGTGTAATAGGGATATTTTCGACAATATTTAATCTATATACGTTCGATTACCATATGGAAATAATTTCAATTGCAATAAATGTGATAAGTTGTTTTATCCGCAGATGTATACCTACCCTATTTTCGGATATTTTAATTTGTTTAAATAAATTACATTACTATTAGAATATTTTTAACTTGTGTCTATGTCGTTTTAAGAAAGTATATACCAAAATAATTCATTTATATGAATTATTAGATTAATATGGAAAATGTGATATACTAAGAAAGTGTTTTTGGCTGCCAAAAAAACCAAATGTGCGGTTTCTGTATTATATATTAGTATAGAAGATTTCAGCGGTTCAGCTTTTTAATTTATTTATTTTTAAATTCTTGAAAAATATAAAGAACATCAAACTATCATTCACTTAATAATGTGTGGGTTCGTTAGCTCACGGGTCATCTGAGTTTCTATAAACAAATCGGTAAGGGCATGTAGCTTAGGCTCGTTAGTTTAGCCCAACCCACCCACTTTTGTCCGTCCGAACAATTTTCTAACGTCTAACCCAGCCTGTATCCGACCTGAACCCACATTTGAACAACTTTGGCTCGACCTCATGAGTCATGAATAATCGAATACTCTGTAATCCGTGATAAGTCAAATTGACCAATAGTAGGGTCGGATTTGGGCTAAGGTAACCACAATACGTGGGACAATATATAGCCCAAAGAACAAAACAAAAATAGAATAGCAGACTGGCAGACAAGCAGCGAGCGTGAGCGTACTGCATTAACTTACAACAAGTCCTCTCTCCCCCCATTTTCCCAACTTCTACCAGTCCTACGGTCACCCACTAATCCCTTCTGCCACCGCTCACGGCGGCGCCCCCCCGTGACCTACTAATCAATCAATCCTCCTGCCACCGTTCAAGGCGGCGCCGGTTTCAACTCTCCGCTGATCTAACCTCCACTTCTCTCTACCGGTAATTTTGTATTGTATTCCCCTTTTGAGTATTATGTTTTGATAATTAGGGTTACTGAATGATTTGGAATGTGTGGTGAATTAGGGTTTAGGTGTTACTATTTTTGGTAGTTTGGCTGTGTTGTGTGATTTGTAGTATGAATGTAGGATGATTTATGAAGTTGGGAATTTAAGATTTGGGGTAATTTCTATGCGTGTTATTGGAATTTGGATGGTTTTTGTTGAAATGTATGTGATTGTGTATGTGTATTGTGGTTATGGTTATGGTTGATTAATTTGCATTGTGGTGGTACATTGTAAAATCTTGGTGTCGCATTACAATAGTGGGGAGGGGTTATCGAACCTGAGACCTATCGTACAGGGTAACTCTGTTTTAACCGTTGGGCTAAGACATATACGGTATGTTGGGCGAAATGTAGATGCTAGTCTAGTCACTTGTTTTTTTGGTCCAACAAAGAGTGCACACATTTAGTCGTGTTACAATAGTGGGGGAGGGGATTGGACCTAACGTCTATTGTCCAGGGTATTTCCGTCTTGGGTGAAATGCAGATGGTAGTCACTTGTTATCCATTAGAATGATCAAACATTCTTGAGCTTAGTGCGAAATACCGAGAATTAACCTTGGTTGTTCTTATTGGTTTTGAAGAAGAATAGAAAACGAGGGGAAGAGCTAGAAATGAAAATTTGGGGTAGCAAATGTTCATTTGATGGTTTTATACTTTTGCTAAGGAATCATGTTCATGGATTTTGGCTCGGGTAGCAAAAATCGACAATTTTAACAATCTTTTTGGGATTTAGGATCGCGAAACCTACCTCTGCTAGTATGTAGCGCCCTCTCTGTGGAAAACTAAGGAACTCCTGAACCAATCTATGACTCTCAGTTTCTATGACTACTACAGAGAGGCCATTTTCATATATGAACATCATCAAAAGAAAACTTAGAAAAAAAATGGCTGATTGATTTGTTGATGACTTGTTCTGGTATAATGTAGAGGAGGCTGCTGCGGGTGAGACATGGCGGCTGAGGGAAAACATTCAAAGGGACGTTTCCTCTACTTGTTCGATTGGAATGCCAAGTCTCGAAAGAAACTTTTCTCAAACAAGTCTGAATCATCTGGTAACTAACTGCATCCTCCATGTTAAGCATCTAGTTTGCCATTTTTCTTATCTTCTTTTGAGACGGCCACCAGGGATATATGCTTACCTATGTATATCTTGTGTTTTTCCATGGCAGAGGGATCTAATCAAGGGAAGAAGAATGGTGAAAATTTGGCGATTTCTCAGTATCTTATGGTAGGTTATTATACACAAACTTAAGCCATAACATTTTCTTCAAGCTGGAATGGATATTTTACTGTTGTTATTCTACAGAGAGAGATGCGTGACAGTGGTGATCATCCTTCCTTCAGAGGAAGTGAAACTTATAATTATGATACGTCGAGAAACATAGAAGATGGTGATAAAGCTAGACCCCTCGGTGTGGTTGCCCGGCTTATGGGATTGGATACCATGCCAGCCACAACTTCCGGTGAGGCAACTTCTGTTTCGTCTTATGAGTCACCTCCGGCTCCGCTTCAACAAAGACATCTGGAGTACAGCTACTCACCAAACGGAGTGGATGGTTTGTCGTGGAACACTCGAGATTCAAGGAAAGGCAAGGTTCATGGTTGCCCAATTGAGAGGTTTCAGACGGAGGCATTGCCACCAAAATCGGCCAAACCCATTTCAATTACTCGCCATAGACTCTTGTCCCCAATTAAAAGTCCAGGTTTTATACCTTCCAAGGATGCAGCTTACATTATGGAGGCAGCTTCAAGAATGATTGATCCTTCTCCTCAGCTAAATGAGAGGTCCAAGATCACGTCGCTTGGATCTCCTTCATCATCGTTTAGGATTCAAGAGCTGAGAGAGAGAATGGATGCTGCTCAAAGATCATTCAGGCTATCTGAGACGCCCAACACTCCAAAACAGTCTTGCAGTGTGAGTCACTTGAGAGGGAGTCCATCTGATAGGTCCACTCACAGGTCCTTGTTTAGAAACATTATGGGCTCTCAAACAAGCAGCTCTCAGAAAGCGAAAAGTAAAGGAAAGTCTGTTACTTTGCCTGTCCAAAATAATGCTAGTATGCAGAAAATCAATGGTTTAGCAAGTGGTGACAGCAGGAGTCGTTTGCATAAAGATCATAAGAAAGTTGTTGCAAAGCAAAAGGAGCCAAATGCTGCGATAGAGCTAAATAAACAGAGGGCTGGGGCGAGTAGATCATCTAGGAAGAGGACTTCAGGTATCCTTCAACAAAACAGTGATAAGCAAAATAGTGTCTCTCTTAGAGATCGATCGTCATCTTTAAAGTCTTCAGTTTCTGATCAGCAACCTCGAAAAATCTCCCCTGGGGTTAATTCTGTTGGCCCTAGTAAAATAGTAAATCGGGTTTTTGTGAATGCTGAAAATGTATCTAAGAAGGTTGTTACAACAACTATTAGTTCTAAAGAGAGACCCTTAAATGGTGGGAGACCCTTAAATGGTGAGAGACCCTTAATTGGTGAGAGACGACCTGCACTGAATAAAATAAAAAATATATCTCGCAGCAAGCAAACACCCAAGAACTTTGATGGCCTAGATAGAAAGTTTCCAGATAGCAAAGGTAAAAGAGCTATGCAGCAGGATCGTTCTCCACACAATGATCGCAGAAAGGACATGGATGTCATTTCATTTACTTTCAATTCTCCCATAAAAAAACCGGCCTCCTTGTCAAGTGGGAGTCAGTATTATGACGAAACCATTGGTAATGAACACTTGGAGGAAAGATGTTCAGTAGCGATGCCTCTAGAGTTGAAGCTCATTGACAGTGGTTCTTTGAGTCGTCTTTTGGAGCAAAAGCTTCAGGAATTAACTGATAAAATAGGGTCTACGAAATTGAGTCCAACGGTGGAAGAAGGACGTGATACCGATTCGCTATCTTGTTTGTCTGAATCCGTTTCGTTACATGGCACTGATACTTTGGAATATGAATCGAGTACTGTGTTTGATGATGATTGCTCTTCGTCTATTGTAACCAGATCAAGCCAGAAGTTTGAGGTAAATTTTACTTCCGTTTGAACACTACCCCTTGATTATTATGTATGACAAAATTATATGCTACTTTCATAGCCTGCTATCTAAATGTCTACTATCTAGTGAGAATTACAGATCTCATCTTTGTAGGATTATCTTTTATTGGGTTTTTAGTCGAGTTGCTGTGTGCTACTGTGCCATGACTTGGCTTGGACTTGGAAAATCGATTTTTCGTGTTATTTTGCTATGTGTTGAGCTAACACACGGCACTTCCGGCTGTAATCGCTGCCTTATGAAATTCGGGTTTCTTAGTCCTTGTGCCGGAGGTGTGAAGTTTTCCCTATATATCTTTCCTGATTGTTATTAGCAACATAGCAGCTTGTCAACGTAGATCTCATGGAATTTTTATTATGTGCCATCCTTCTATATACTAAGAGAATAAAAGTATTCCAAAATGTTCCTTCTATTCATGCCCAAATAGAGAAACAAATAATACTACTCCTACTTCATAATAAATCAACAAGCTATTAAATTTCATAACTGACAAACAAATTACAAGTATAATTTTTTTTTTTTTTTTTGAGAAATTTCTAATGTGAAAATCATTAGCTTCACAATAAAAACAAATATACTCGCTTTGTTTTTCTAAAAAAAAAATTGTTTATAGAGGTGAATCTCTAACTTTAATATTTACACAAACATAGAATTAATTCAATTTTCTTTAAAAAAAATCCTTGTATATAGTAATAAAATTAACTTTCCAAAATGCACTCATGTCCAAGTAGGAACAAGCAATAACAAGCGATTAAATTTCATAAATGACAATCATTAGCTTCACATTAAAAACAAGTATACTCGGCTTCGTTTTTCTAAATAAAGTTTTTGTCTTTCAGGTGAATATCCGACTCTGATTTTTACAGAAACATATTATTAGTTCAATTTTTTTTGATGGACTACTATAATTCTTGAGGAAGTCTTATCATCTGTATTGATAGTGTGAGAAATACATATAATAATAATATATGAAATATTTTCATCAAATATACATCTATTGGGTCTACTCAATTATTTTGATTACTTCACAATTTCAAACTATTTTCTCAAATCTAAATCACAAAGTTGAAAGATGTAAAATTATTAAATCTCCAATTTAAAATCTATAAATAATACGCTATAAAGTAAATTCTCAACTATACCATGCATACATGCGTGAGTTCTATACTAGCTTGAAAATAACCTCTTAATATGGTAATGGTCCCCTACATTTGACACTGCTTTACCTTTTTGTGTGAGAGAGCTCTTGAGTCTTGAGTGACCTGGTAATGTTGTTAGCTATGCTACTCGGATACTGGTCTTGTACGGATCCAAATGCGTGGTACTTCCAATTTAAACTTTACAGACACAGGGACACTGTGTGATGGCGTCAAGCGTTGTCAATAGCCAAAACAAAGTTAGGTAAAAGACTTGAGAGGTAAGTGGCATTAAAGCCCACTAGCGCAATTAAGCACCTGCCTCCTCGTTAGAGGAAGCTGAAGGGGTTGGGGATTGGCGAAGAATCAAAGAGGAGGTGGTCGTCGTATCTAGTGGTGGTGATGTACTGGTGATACGACTCATACGAGGGGGTGGTGTATAGGAGAAAGGAGCAGGTGGCAGGAGCAGTGGTGCTAGATGAATGATTATTTTTCAAAATGTTAATCTTATCTAGGGATTTGATTACAATATTTTGGTAATGTTTAGCAGTGGCAATTTTAGTAATTGTGTCCACAATATTGGGGTAATTTGGTAAAAGAAACTTGCCTAATGAGGAAAGAAATGAAACTGGAAGAATGTGGCATTATGCCCCAAAAAGGAATGCCTGAAGAACACTTCATTACGGAAGAAGTAACGCTTTTTGAATGGTGTAGCCCATTCAAATGTCTTTCCTGCTGAGAAAATATGTCTAGTAACTTGAGGATGAATAACCATGATTAGAGCCCGAGTCTTTGAATTTTAAAGAATATAGCTATTGTCATCTGGATTGATTTGGCTTTTTTATTTGCTACTGTTATCTGCTGATTATGTTTTGATTTTTTTTTTTTTTTTTGTGATTTATATTTGATCTCTAATACTCTGACTAATTCTTTTCTATACTTTATAGGATTTTGAAGATATTGAAGATCAGAGTGTCATCGGGACTAACGAAGAAATCAATCGAGAATTTGAACTAGAGAATCATAATATCTTGATTCCAGAATGTTCTATTTCAGGAAGTTGGGTTTCATCGAATAATCTTCCTTATGGTAATTCTTCGCCCCTATAAAGTGATGGCCTCGGCTTTATTGATTAACTAAAGGGACAAAGATAACAACCCGACAACCAACCATGCAATATTTTTTTTCATTGTATAATCTGTATTATTATTATGCGGGGAGCTTTTCTCTTTATGATGCGTGTGAGAAAATATTAAAGCTTTTACGTTTTGAAAAGCAGGATACTCCCAGCACTATTATAAGTATGTTGGTTGGAGTTCATAGTATTTCACGATGATATATAGAATGATTGCGTTTTAAATTGCATTAATGCATTAATTAATGCAGTTGTATTGCTGTTTCCATGAGGAAGTCGAAATAGATATCATGATTATATAAACTTTGGCTAAACTATTGAACATGTTTTTAATTTTCTATGTTCGTTAAATTATTAACTTTGAATTTACCATGGTTTTCTTGCAGGATATGACGAGCCTTCATCACCTCAGTCACAGGATGTGACGAGTAGCTGCTTTTCTACTGAAGGTGTTGTTCCAAGAGAAGACGAAGCAGCAGATTTTACGGATGAAACGTTCTATTGGGAACTAGAATACGTGAGATACATGCTTCACTACGCTGGACTAAATCGATCACTTATGGTTGACGATTGCAACATTATAGATCCAAATCTATTCGATCTCCTTGAGAATCTGATAAATACATCAGGCAGGACCGCAGAACAATGTTCCAAAAATGACCGAAGAATTTTGTTCGACTGCATCAGCGAAAGTGTCAGCTACAAGCATGAAAGAGCCGTGATTGGAAGCTACAAAGAATGGCTGAGATGGGGTTTCCTTCATCAAAATGACTGGTTGACGGAGGAAGTCTATAAAGAGATCTCGTATTGGCAAAGCATGGGAAACTTAATGATAGACGAGCTTGTCGACTGCGATATGGGTACACGGGCAGGGAAGTGGCTCGACTTTGAGATTGAGTCGTTGGAAGAAGGAATGGACATTGGAGATGATATAGTAGCCTCTTTGGTGGATGAACTAGTTGTTGATTTGTGTATACACGCCGTTTCTATATAGTACCGGCTGGCGGCTGGTTTTGACAGCGAGAGAGAGTATAGGAAGATATATCGACTCGGTTTCTATATAGTTGACAGAAAAACAGGGTCTCAACTCTCATTTTAGCAGAGCACAGCTTGTATAACTAGTAAGAGTAATACTATGTAGCTTTAGATTAGGGCTGTGAAAACAAATCTGAAGATCTTGTATCCACTCGGAATCCGGCCTGAAATTTTGGATATCCGATCCTCAAGTTTGGATAGGATATTCGATTCGATTATTTGTTTATTTGGATCGGATATGGATATTATTTTTTAACATTTGGATATCCGATCCGGTCCGAAATTATATTTTCCATTTCCTTATTAATTATTCTTGTATTTTGTTATCAATTACGATCCTTCTATTTCCATTTGTGCCGCCTTCTTCGTCCCTTCAAGTATCGCCTCGACCACCTTTTGCCCTCCGCTATGCGCCCCCTTGATAACCCGCTGCCAGTCACACTGCAGCATACACGTCCCTCACCCGGTTTTTGCCATCTTTCACGTATGCCCCCAGCTACCACCTCTTCACACTACACCTCCCTCCACTCCCTCTCGATGTCCTCCACTTGCCTGATGACCGTCCCTCGCTCACCCGCTTCCTAAAATCGCTTTCTTACGAGCTTCCTATGTTGCCCAACACCCATTCACGAACTTCCCTCGTAGCTTTACCGACTAAACTACTTGACATCCATACAAACTTTCTAAAATATGGGATAGGCAAAACACACAACTTGGAACTCGAGTCGACTTTCTCACTATCGAAACGATGTAAATGTAAATGGAAATGAATGAAAAAGGGTTCACAGATACTTTACCTAAAATGGGAATAAATAATAAATACTCCGTATATATCATATTAAAATGGAGAATTTTTTTGATCATGTTCTTTTCAACTTATTTTCCGCTCCCCTCTGTTCAGTTTATCTCCAAGTTCATTCTGTCTCAATAATTCGACCCACCTTACTTCCTTCGGTTAAAAAAACAGACCTAATTTTTTTTGGTTCACGTTGACTTCTTTGACAAATTCTTGTTTGCGACGAAAATATCTGTCATAAATATATGACGAGTCAAATAGTTAGGAAAAATGCTGGAAAGAGTAAAGGTAATATTATTTGATCCGTTGTAAACTTAAGACGGATAACTTGTCCTAATAAGGAAGACTTACTCGGCTTCTTTAGTACTCCTCCATGGGAAAAAAGAGAAGCGAGTATTAAACCCCGAACAAAGTTGGCGGGAATTAATAATGAACTCGGATTTCAATATCCCCTTTTTCTAGGGTTTACGAATTTCCCTAATTATCGGCCACCATTTTCAATTCTTCGAAATCAATACTATTCCGTATTGTAATTAGATTACTTCAATCATGCCGACTTACAGTATCAATGGCGTTAGTGTGGATTTCCCTTACGAAGCTTACGATTCTCAGATCGAGTACATGAATAAAGTCATTCAAGCGCTGCAAGGAGTAATCTTTTTTTTTGTTTTTTTACTAATTTTACTCTTTTACTCTACGATTATTGATCGAATTTGTTACTGCATTCCTAATTCTTACTATTTTTTGATGAGAATTGTTTTTACTGTGATTACTGCTCATGGGTTTGTGTAGAGTGAATTGATTTAATTTGATATAGTAAATGGTAAAAAAGATGCTGTTTATGATAGGGTAAAACTTGAATTTGGTATTGGGAGATTATTCGGTTCGACGAGAGATTTTGTTTGATTTTTGGATGATTTGTTATACTGCGATTATTGTGTGGGTTTTGTAAGTTTGGATGATTTTATGAACAATTAGTTTGATAATGACACTGTTCTGAATTGTGATTGATGAAGTTTTGATTTTGTCAAGATTCGAGCATGTTCGATTGACTGTTCTTACTGCTATGGTTGGTGATGTATGTGTTGACAGATGCTAAAATTACGATTCATTTGCTTGAATGACAGAAAAGCAATGCACTGTTGGAAAGTCCGACCGGAACTGGGAAAACTTTGTGTCTTCTGTGTGCTACTTTGGCTTACAGGGCGAGTTTGGGCCCTTTCTCCAGAGGTAAAATTGCGAAAAAGAATGAGTCTGACGTGGGTGCGTCGCAGTCCCAAAGTGGCAGACTCCTGCCGAAAATTGTTTATACTTCACGGACTCATAGTCAGCTTCGCCAGGTGGTTCATGAATTGAGAAAAACCAGTTACAGGTCAGTTAGCACTCGTAGTGTTGAAGTGTAATTGGTCTTGGGATTTGTAATAATAGGGAGAGCAAATGTCATCTGGTGTCTTTTAGTCTCAGTCTCTCGTAATTCCTTTTATGTGTAGATGTCATGCACTCATGCTCACATATACATGAACTGATTTTCATGAGCTCAATGAATGACACATTTCTCTTCTCAGATTGTAATACAACTCAAGAAACAGGCTGCTGTCTGTTATTTTTTTTCCACAAACGAAAGAAAATGGCATGCATCCAGTAGAAGTTCATCTCCTAAGTGCATCTCTTCTTTTATTTTATTTACAACTGCTGTTGTCTTTCATTTAGCAATGGTTTCGCTATTTTCTAACTCTAATTTATCGTGGAATAGAGCAATATGCTCCCTATACTAGCGATTGCTCTTCTATTTATCATCAAGTTCCAGCCATTCAATAATTATCGATGATGGTTATCCGCTACCAGTCTCTGTGTTGTTAACACATGGGCGAGGCTGCATAAATCAAACCCCTCCCCATCTTGCCTTAGGCGGTAGTCTGACTCACTAGGGTAATCTTGTTGTTGATGTCTTTCAATTGATGCGATGCATTTTTTGGTACTTGACTTTCCTTTTTTTTCCTTTCAGTAATTCAATGTGTTCCTTTGAAATAGAGGAGCATTGTTTCACACATTAAAATTACTGTTGTGGGTGATTTCGATGTTTACACTTTTATCAATGTGCAGGCCTAAGATGATGATCATAGGTTCTCGCGAGCAGTTATGCATTCATGATAAAGTGAAGTTACTTCGTGGGAGGACACAGAGTAATGCTTGCCGGTATCTTCGAAGACGAAGTAGCAAACAAAATTGTGAACATTATAACACAACAGCAGGTTTGAAATTTATGCGTTTGATCTTCTTCTTTCTTTTCTTTTGACCGTCTTTGGGTAAAATATACGGTGCAGTATAACAGAGTTTCTCAGAATGTATTTTGGGCATGACATAGCAATTTGCTCCACCATAAGGAACCTGCTTGGGGTCTTCTGTTTTCTAGTCCGCTATGTTTGATGACTTGATCTAAGTATTTATCTTTGTTACATGGTTAACTAGCCTTCTTCTCTAATGAAGTATATGACACATTTAAAAATAATAGAATCCTAGCTACTAAAAACTAACGGTTTTTGTATGACCTTGATACTCCATAGTTTTAAGAGGCAGGATTATTGTGTTTTCTGTGTTCTTATAAAATACGTTTTCTTTCGTGCTGCATATAAAATGTCATCCTGATGATGCAATTAGCTGCGATGTAGTAGCTTCCTAGACTGCTGGTCTTGCTTCAAAATAGCATACTACATTGTCTTTTTTTTTTTTTTTATGCTTATTTCATTCTTTACTTTAAACTCTAATATCGGGATAAAGTGTTGAACCCTTAATTATTCAAAAGTTGTACTCTGTGGAATTGAACTTGAATGTGAAACCATCACACTCATTTGAGAAGAGGTTTTTATCCCAGCCACGTGTTTAACTGGTCTTATGATGCACTATTGCGGAGAATAAGTTGCTCATTTCTTTTGCGTGATCCGCTTCTGAAACATTTATTTTTCATGTTCTGTGTTTTACAGAGTTTCTTCAAAACAGTCCTTCTATTGGAGACGAACCAGTGGATATAGAGGATTTGATCAACATTGGGAAAAGTTGTGGACCGTAGGTGTTTTTTTACTTGTCATCTATGTCTTGTGAACCCTCCCTCCCTCCCTTAAGCTTTTCTGCCTTTTCATCAGCAAATAATTTGATGATATTTGCTGATGTTCCTAGTATGTTTTTGTCTTGAGAACTAATCTTTGTGCAGGTGTCCGTACTATGTGTCGCGTGAGCTGCTAAAAAATGTTGACATATTATTCGCACCCTACAACTACCTAATTGATCGTGCCTTCAAAGATAGGCTTGGCATAGAGTGGAATAGTAGCATCCTGATATTCGATGAAGCTCATAATTTGGTGAGTAATGAAAGTTTAAAAATGTGTAGTATATCTGTTAGTGTTTTGTGAGTTGTAATTGATTTATCACCCTTCAACTAAGATTCTTTGTGCTTGTTTCATATGAAATGCGGAATATTTATTTTTCACATGTTTTGATCTTCCTCTTAGGTTTATCCACCATCGCCATCGTCTGGTGTTGAAGTTATTATAATTCTTCATTGTCTTTAATATGGTCCATTTGTTTGATTGTTTTCTCCCATCATTTAAAATTCAAGGGCATTGCTTACGATTTTATTGCAAATACTCATTGTTATGCTGTGACTATTACTCTTTAGAATTATTTTATATCTAATTCTAATAGTCCTACTATCATTTTTTAAATTAAGATGCATCACTACCTAAAAACTTGTGAGTCCATAGTAAGAATCACCGTTTTATTCCTAAATCTGTACCATACGTGAGTCACGTGACTGGCCAATCTTACATTTGATAATAGGATTCTTAGACCTTCAGGCATTTTATAAAATTGGAAGAATGTGATTGATTCAAGTAATTGACTGCTAAGTGCTATTTAATGCTCATGTGACAAGGAGACACAATATACAAATGCCGACGCATGTACTTGGTCAATTCACCCTATAGGAACTCTGTTTTGGACTAGATAATAGATGATACATTCCGTTGTGTATTTTATTTTGCTTCTATTGTTTGTGGAATTATTTTACTAATTTGCCTCCCTCTGTGAGATCAGTAGGGGGCTGAACCAGGAATTGTAAATACTTGGGCCTATATTTATAAATTGTTAATTGTATACGAGTAGATTATGAAAAAAGAATTGATATTCAAAGTACATGTAAACTTATAAAGGTTTGACAAGTTGATAATTATACGTGTTCGTACCGCATAGTACCTGTATACCAAACAAATAATTTAAAATAATTCTAATTATTTTAATGAAGAGCCATAAATGTTTCATCGAGATAAACAAAAATGAAAATTTGAAGAAATGAGTGACATAAGTTTAGACAATATTATTATACGTATTACGGGATATGAATAGTTGTAAGAGAGTTTGGAAAAGGTAGAAAAAACCAAATAAAATTGATGAGGAAGAATGATAAAAGAGTATGGAAAGGTAGAAAAACCATACGTTATTATCAAAAGAAAGTAAACAGTATACCCAATAGCTACAACCTACAAGGCTACAACTTGTATCCCCAGCGTGGAAAATGAAAGTCAGACCACCATGACAAAGGAATGTTACTGCTATGTTACTTCTCAATATAGTATATATATTTTTTCCTTCCGACAGCTACTTGCGCAACAGCCCAAGTAGCCTAGGCCTGGATCTGGCCATGGATATGAGTGGACTGGAGAGTCTAAACTTATTTTTACTTACACGCAGGAAGGCATTTGTTCAGATGCAGCTTCATTTGACCTGCCTGCTGCATTATTATCTGCTTGTATTTCTGAAGCGAAAAATTGCATTGACCTTTCTATCAAAAGAAGAGATGTAGAAAAGGGAGTTGACCCAAGCTGTAGTCCTGACAACTTTGCAATTCTTAGAGGTATTGGATTTGGAGATAATGGTGTTTGATATACTGAGGGCGTGCTATGGTTCATTATTCATGTGACCACGCTATTTACTTCTCTGTTTAATCTTATGTTGATTCTTTGTTTGCTTGAACTCTGAAACCTAATAGTTTAAACCACTCACCCTGTATTTTTTTCTAGCTCTTTTATTGAAGCTGGAGAAGAGGATTGCTGAAGTGCCGATTGTCTCCAAAGAGTTCGGTTTTACTAGACCCGGTCCTTATATTTATGAGTTACTTGGGGAATTAAATATCACGGGCACCACTGCAAGCAAGCTCACTGTAACAATTGAGCAAGCTGCTCTGCTTCTAGAAGAAGGTAAACGCTTTGCGAAGTTGATGTATACACATTTACATGCATTATACAAAGTGCATCCTATTTCTTGCATAAATATGTTTCTAGGTATATTGTGCTTATGCTTTTGTGAAAAGTGAGCCGTCAATTTATGCACCATGGTTAGCATTGTTATTTAATTTTTGTTATGACCATGCCCTCATCATAGCTGCCAATGGAGCTGGAAGGAAAGAGTCGAGTGGAGTCTCCTGTAGATTGGAAGCTCTGGGAGACTTTCTAAATTTAATCTTCAGAGAAGGGGGTACTTCTCATGCAAAGTATTATCGTGTAAGTGCGGCTACCCTTGTGTCAATGCTTCCACTGTTCTTTTTCCATCTTCAGGGGAAGTGCAACTGGGGGATGTGTTCGTATAGAATGAAATGTCTAACTGTTCACTTCTCCCAATAATTTCAGGTGCATGTTCAAGAACACATGGCAAGCGACTCTGATGTTTTCGGAGGTAGGAATCCATGAATCTTATAATTGTGAAACTTTAGTCTCATACGATAAATGTTAAGATCTGTAGTCTTTTCCTTTGCCGTTCTTCTCGTTATATTTGTTGGCTGTCTTCTCTTGACCAATGTCTTGTGAGGGATCTGTTTTTATTTATCTGTTCAATTGTTGCTTGTGCAATGTTTTTAGCACATCATTATCTCATGCCCTTTTTCCCTTCTAAGTATCCATTTTTCCCTAGCTGTTTCTAGAACAGTACTTTACAGATTTCCTTGAGAATTGTCTTTGGTTGCCAATTTGCCTTGAATTTCTTACGTAGGTTTTTGGGAAACTGAAAATTAGGAAAACAGTTATCTAATGATTAGATTTTGTAAGGTAGCCAATTAATTTAATAATTTCCAGTCAAGGATCTGGGCATTATGACATGGGCTATGTTTCTGCAATTTCAGTACTAGAAAAATGTGTATTTCTGTCTCTAACTCCTGGCTACTTGTGGTAGTTTTACTGAACAGGTTGTAAAATGTTTTATTTATCTCTTGGAGCTGTGTCAATTATTTGCGGTGTATTCTGACAATCTGACGTGTCTTTGACGGACCTACAATAACAGTACTTTTCACCAGTGTATTTTACCTGTTGCCACGTGTTTCATAATATATGAGTATATTTATTTGGATCAAATCTCACGTATTCTGATATTCAGGTAAAGTGTCTAAGGCTAGGACGCTCAGTTGGTGGTGTTTCAATCCAGGAATTTGCTTAGAAGATTTCTGGAAGAGGGGTGTTGGCTCTGTCATTCTGACATCTGGAACATTGGCACCATTAGATTCTTTTGCGTATGAGCTGCAGCTGTAAGTTGGTGACTGGTGCTTTTAGTTTCCTCAGTTACTGTTTAATAAAGTAGCTTCACTGAGATAAATTATGTTTCTGCACCACAGGGAGTTCCCAGTACGGTTAGAAAATCCTCACGTTATATCGTCAAATCAGATTTGGACAGGTGTTGTACCACATGGTCCCTCTGGTTATTCTTTCAACTCGTCTTACCGGAACCGTGACGTTGTAGAATACAAACAGGAGCTGGGCAATGCCATTGGTATGCAAAAGTTTAGCTTGAATGATTTGCAAAATTTGAAGACATGGTTATCTATTGCTCTCCCTATCCCATTTTATTGCTCTCCCTTCCAACTTACGTAGTAAGAAACACTGTTAGACTTGGACGGATATTGGCTCAAAACATGCTATAACTACACTTTTAAGGATAGTTATTTGAAATTTGGTCTGTTTTAACTTTTTATCTATGAAACTTGATTAATTCTAGTTTTTATGTCTACGTATATTCGGAGAAATCAATTAATAGTCCAAATTGATATCGGTTGACTGTGAAAGTAAAAAGGCATGACGTACTTGGGATGAAGGCTATACATCCTAACAAATAGCAATAACTTGTGTATTTGATTATTTCAAATTGTTAGTCACAGAGAAGTCAGTATGTAGAATGAAGGGTATAGCAAGAAGAGGTTCATCTTTAATATGACTTGCATGATTGGTGACTAGATACTCCCTCCCTTAATCTGTGTTTTGTGCTTACGGAGTGGAGATTCTGACTGGATAGAAAATTGGGATATCGTACGTGGCATTTTCGTTTCAAGTTTCAACCGCATGGTGCATAAAAAGTAGAGTAGCTCTTTTGCGGAAATGACTGGCGTCTTCCAGTGAAAATTTTATTTGAAAAATATATAGTGGCAAATACCATATACGCTGTATTGGGAAATTCATTTCAAAAATATAGTGGCAAATACCATATAAGCTGTACTGGGAAATTCATTTCAAAAATATATATAGTGGTAAGTAAGGACAGGTTCAGTTCTGGGAAGATGGTGGAAAGTTCTCTACTTTCTTCTTTTTTTGCAGGGCTTTCTTGGATACTACGTATATGTTTATAAATGCTACCCTGTGAGTAAGAGATGGATGAACTCACGATAATAGTTTCAATATACATACTGTTATCTGACAAGAAACGTTAACTGTAGAGCCTGGAAGGCTCAATCTTGGGGTATTTCAACTGGAAATTTTCTGTGACACTTCTCACAAGAGCAAGTCTTTGTGCTTAAACATAACAGGCATTTGGAAATTGAATGTTTCAGTGAAAACATTGTTCGCTTAAACATGTGGCCGATGGATGTAACTAAAAAAAATGTGACCTATGGAGTTTGATTCTTACTTATTTTAGCATTATTATTACTGATTTATTTATTTACTTAATCCAAATACTTTTTGTTTGCTTGTAAGATTTTTCAAACTTCTATACCGTAATGCTTTGTATAAAGAATCCACATTTTTTTTAGTTTATTTGACTTTCCGTACACTTTAATTTTTTGTTGATTTGTTCTAGTTAATGTTTTTTCTAATTTTTTAAAAGCAGTTAACTTATTTTTTAGTGTTTGAAGTTGATGCAAGTAAAATACAAGTATATGATTTTTACTATATTACTCGTATAAGTTTACACTGGCTTCTCTCTCTGTATTTTGAGGTGAGTGTTTGGACCGAGGATGAGTCAATTCAGCCGGCTCCAAATCATTTAGAGATTAAGTGTTTGATGTTGTTCTTATTTGTGGGACTGATTGTCCTGAAATTGATTTCGTAGTATCTTATTTTCTATTTCGAATAAATTCTATGAGCGTGATGAAGCCTGAGTAAAATGTGATATGCTTTTAGCTTATCACAAGCCTATCACATTATTGCTTTCTTGATTTCGTACTTGCTGATTTTGGTGTTTTATTATGTTGTATTGCAGTCAATTTCGCTCGGATTGTGCCCGACGGGCTTCTAGTCTTCTTTCCATCATACTATGCTATGGAACAATGCATTAGTTGCTGGAAGGATAATGTAAGTATGGAAGACTTCTTTTTATTGTTGCTCATTGATAATATTGTATCCTTCTTTTGTCTATTTGATGATGAAGTTGATGGTTTCTTGTTGTACATCACCGTCTTCTAGTCGAACAGGAGTGCGTCAAGTCAGCTTACAATATGGGCAAGAATATCCAAATTTAAGCAGCCTGTGATAGAACCTAGACAATCTGCATTATTTTCCTCTTCCATTGAGGTTACTCCAACTGCTTTTCTATGTGTTGTATTTTCTATTGTCATTTTCATTTGGGTGCCTGATGCTAAGATATAATGCAGGACTTCAACTGCAAGTTGAAGGATCCCTCTACTTCTGGAGCAGTCTTTTTTGCGGTTTGTCGTGGAAAGGTACTAAATTTTTGTGACACACGTCAACTGTTAATTCTTTATCGTAAAAAAATTGATGTCTGATTTTTTTTTAAATCAGTCGTTGTTCTCACTCGGACTCGAATCTGGCAGACTTGCCTCCTGCAGTTCTTTATCTAACAGTAAATTTAGTAACATATATATGTGCTTTTGAGGTTAAATCTTTATTTAGTTGCTTATGATAGCCTGAGAGCCTAGTTGTCTGAACTCGTCTTTGTGTTAGCCTCTTGGTGTCTTTCCTCACATATGGGTTTCACTCCTTTGGTGCCCATATTATTTAGTATCTCTTATCAATTTTTTTCCTAGGTCAGTGAAGGGTTGGATTTTGCCGATCAATATGGGAGGGCCGTGGTTATAACTGGACTACCATTTGCCACCAGGATGGATCCCAAGGTTCATTGCTTTCTATGACATCCATTCTTATTGTGAATAAAATACAACATATATAGGGTACTGTTCGACACTGTCTTTAGGTTTAGTTTTTTTTTTTTTGCTTTAAGTTGCTTGGTCCTAACATACTCTTGTTCAGTCATAAGGGGGAGGCAGTAACTAGTGATTTAAAATTTAAATTTATTTGAGTGAAATGTGCTTATGTAATTTTCTCAGGTTCGGCTTAAACGTGAATACTTGGATGAAAGTGCACGAAACAAAACCTTAAGTCATAAGGTATTTGAATTATCTGGAACTAAGATTGCTGTTGAAAAGGCTAATATTATTGCTAACTTGAAATATTGAATTATAGCCTTTAACAGGAGAGGAATGGTATGATCAGCAAGCGTCTCGAGCTGTAAATCAGGCCGTTGGACGTGTCATTCGCCATCGCCATGATTATGGAGCTATAATACTTTGTGATGAAAGGTTCTCTGTAAAGTTTCCCATTTATTCATTGCGTGAATTTTCCTACTTTTCACTATCATGAAACAATGAAAATACACAAGCCTAGGACACACTGTTCCATTTTCGCTCTTCTATGATCGAGCAGTGTTTAATACGGAGTAGTTGTCTACTTTTTAAATTCTTTTAAATTTATATTCACTATATTATACATGTATTTAATTATTTTGTGTATGGGTGCGCACGCTACCATGTTTTGTCTGCTTTCAGAAATTCACATCCTTTTTCTGTTTGTTTTATCGGTGGTAGTGTGAATGGGGATGCACATTGAGCAATGGTCAATATTTTTTTTCTTCAGATAGGTTTAGTTCATTTGTCATGCTCATTGTCCCATATATGGGGCTATTGCTTAAGGTGAATTCTTTGCTAAAAACAACTGTTTCACAACGTATGTGAGATTCATTCCCTTGTGATTAACTGGATAGCCTTAACTTTAACAAGATTTAGAATTTTTTTTTTTACATTTAGGCACATTTGAAAGTTATTTTTATGCTACATTTACTTTAGAATCAAAACCAAGCACTTTAAAATTTAGAAAATTTGTTCAACTCCCCAGTCTTCATGTTTTACATGCCGAGGGTTTTCTAAGTTTTTTTCTTCTCATTTGTTAATTGAAGTGTTAAAGTTATTATATATATATAGGCTCCACCTTACCTTATGCTTGTGAAGTTTCATCATATTTTTAAGATTGCCTTTGAAGTTTCAAACGTGAATTTGAGAATCATTACTAATTTTTAGCTGCCAACAGGTTTGCAACTTCACACCGCCAGGCACAGGTATCACGATGGATTCAGCCTCATATCAAGGTGTGTACTTTAGTTATTATCGTGAGTCGTGATCATATTTTAATTGTTCTGATTTCCATATGCTGGAGGGTCTAATGTCCCCAAGTATACCCTTGCAGTGCTATTCCACGTTTGGAGATGTTGTATATTCCTTGACTCGTTTCTTTCGTGTTGAAGTTCCTCGCCTAATCAAGGCTGAGCCATTGGTAAAGGTGGAGCCACTTGACACTGCATCAAATGGTGAGAATTTGTGGTTATGGAAGTGCTATATACTTAACTCATTTCTCTGGTGACGTACATACATATTCTCTGTGTTTTCCTGTCATGGGTATATTGTCAGAATACTTTTCTTATAAGATTCGACCATACAAAGAGATGGATCTAGTATTTATTTGTGGTAGAAAACCCTGTGATGTATTGTTGGATGTTCCTGCACTAGACTTGACGGCTGACATCCGATAGTTGGTGTTTTGTAGGCAAGGCTTGTGGAGAAAGGGCCACTCAGCCACTTGATGGATGCTGCTCGGGGAGGGAAGTTATTTCCTTGGTAAGTTTTTGTAATTTATCTTACGTTAAAGTTTAAACTACCGAGGAAAGAATATTGTTTGTTGAACTAGTTTTTCTTTTTACACTGAGGTAGAATTTAATCAATACAATTCTCAAAGCAATTTTAATCAAGATGCGCTGTTGGGTTATAGCAGGTATAGGATTGTGTAATGCGTATATCCATCACTCCCGTAACTTGTCATCATCAGGCGCCATTTGTGATTGTCGAATCCACTGAGGAAACTGCTATCAGTGAAATTCTTTTCTGCTAACTATTTCATTTCATTTTTGAAATGTTGTAACAGGGTTCAGATGAAGACTGTTGTATTGTGCCAACGCCAGGTAGTTTTAAAGTCGAAAAAATCGACAATGAAAGCCTGTTTCAAGATTTTCCTCCTGCCAACAGATCCTATCTTACTCTTCCAAAGCAAGTGCAAACTATATCATTGAAACAGCCAAGCTACTTATCTTGGAAGCAAAAGCATCTCCCTACCGGTGGTAGTGATAGAGACTTAGTTGACTTGACTGACAATGCTTCAGCTTCCGGACTGTCAGATGGAAAATTTATTATAGGTTGCTCTTCTAAGAGACAGAAAATTCTTAAGATCGAGCCTGATTTTACAGAGCAGAAAAGGAGTTTTGGTGGGATGTCGACAGTAATCAAAGATGCTTCATCAAAATGCTCTAGAGGCGAATCTGTTTTAACAGGAAAACATATAGATAGTTTGGATAGAAAAAAGGACGGTTCTTTGGAGACGGGTGGCAAGGTGGCCTCACAAGGAAGGGCAACGAATCAGGCCAACTTGGATACTCATTCTGCTTCTACTGTGGATGAAAAAGCTGATGGAAACAATTTTCTTAATCAGGTATTGCATCCTGTTTGTTTATGCGTGACACATATATCTGCTTCTACTCATTCTGTTGGATTGGAAAGGCCATAATGTTGATGTAATTAATCAGATTTGTATGCGCATCAGACAGAACTGAGATCTTTGTATCTTGACAAATTTCACTTGCCACGTGAGTTTATTGCCCACCGTAATTTAGTGAAAATAGGTTAATAGTTGGAATAGGTGGATCCAAAGAATAGGAGGGGTATAAGATACTAGTTGGAATAGCTGATCTTGGGGCTCCACCGCCACTACCTAATTACCTATACATACCCTATGCCCTCCCTTTTATCTAAACATTTTGTTGATATATCCTTGCAGGTTAAGCAAATACTTGATAAGTCAGAATATAAAGACTTTGTTGGCTATCTGGGGGCACTGAAATCACGAGCGATGACCATTCGTCCTGCTTTGCAATCAATTGTGGAACTTTTTTCTAGGCAAGATAGACGATCTCTTCTATCAAGGTAATTCTCACTCTATGGTGGCATCTTACCGAAGTCATTCATGCATTGCATGTGAAAAGTTGATTTATTTAAGCAGTTGAACATCATAGCCCCTTTAGGGTTTGTTTATGCAACCAAGAGGATAGTTTAAGTTTTGAGGGAAGGATTTAAAAATACTATTGTACTTGCTACTTCGCAAATTTCTCATCAAGTTTGTTGTGCTAATTAGTGTTTATTAATGCCAGATTTAAGCACTATGTCCCTGAGAAGTATCATTATGTGTATGATGAATGTTGTGCATCAATCGGTGGAGCATCTGAGCCATAATGTAAGTCCGTCATCTCTAAATAAGTAGCTGCACTCTCATTCGCACCTTGACGCTAGTTTGACAAACAATAAGATATAGTTGCCCATTTCGCTTGTTCATTAGATCGTGATTACACAATAACCAAGACTAACCCCTTGTTTGGATGAAGAAATTTGGAGGCGATGGAAGGGAAACGGAGAGAAAGATACGGGACAAAATATCTTGTTGGGATTCTATGTTGTGTTGTTTGTATCTAAAATCCTTTAAGCACGGTAAAGATTTGTAAGCATTGCACCCTAGCTCTCTTCCCCTCTCGTTTCCGTCCCTCCACCACCCCATGTCTTTGTTTGGATACTATAGATCAAGGAATGGGATGGGAAGGGAGCAATCAGCAATGTTATCGTCCTTTCAAATCTTTCTATGCTGGAACAATACTCAAGTTTGTTAACCAAACAAGAAATATTTTCTCATCCAAACAAGCGGTAACTGATGTCTCTATGTTTACAGTCCACTTAATCAATATTTGAAAACCGGGAATGATCATAGCTGCTACTTCTAACACTGGATATTGTTTATTTATCAAGAGCTTGCAGAGGAACACCCTAAGGCGGCCTAAAAGCGTGACATACTAATGTTGATCAAATCAACATGTTTGCTAGGTGTTTTTTTAGATGTTGGACATGTAAAATCCTTGAGTATACAAGATTGGCCATCATTCAAAATTCCCGAGGCAAATTTTGGCGCTCTGGAACTGATATCTCAACAAAGTGCGAAGCCACGTAGATTTCTTCGTAAAAAGGTGCAAAATCACTGGCAGCTTCTTACAATTGGGGTAAGTAAGTTTGGCTCATCTTTCCTACAAGCTCGAATCCTGCAACTATATTATTATGATGTGTTTCGATGGAGGATGTTCTGCATTCTGCTGGGAGTATGTTAATTATTCAGCCAATTCCCCCCCCCCCCCCCCCCCCCCCATTCTTCAGGTTGAATAATTACCCTACACTACAGTATTTATGTTGTATAGTCACCAAATCCATGTACTTGTACTATAATTGTAGGGATTAGAAGTTGTAGCTGTAATATTAATTATAGTATAAATTAAATTTTTAAAGGTCATTTGGAATTGTGTTCTTAGTACTCGTATTATACAAAATTTGATCGTAAAATAAGCATGTTTGTATCGAAAAGGTGAGCGCCTTGCACTCATCGTCATTGCCCTGACCGCGCCTCGTGAGTCGTGCCTTCTCAAACTAAGATGGAGACTGGGCACTAGATTGTGATTATAATTAGAAAAATTAGTATTTTTACATATTAGTTAAAAAGTGCTCGTATCATTATAATATATTTTTTTTAATTTAAATACAAAAATAGTGAGTTGACTAACAGGTTACCAATTACTCTCACCTAGTTACCCTGATCTTTTTGCAAAAATGATACTCAATGTGAGTTCGGTTTGAATTAAGTTATTTTTCGAATTATTACGAAAAGAGTGGTAATAGTTGAGATTATTTCCATAATTTTTTTCATAATTCTATTGTTATTTTTTTTTATCTATTCCAAATCAATGGTCTCTTTCTATTTTGGTTAAGAAATACGGTACATAATACTCCGTACTCTGTACTGTATATGTTTTTTTACGTAACTTTTTTAAAAAGTTTCCCAGAAAAAGGGATAACGGATGAATATGAGATGAAGCGAGTTACTAGTATATTTCTTTTAGTTTTGTTGTAAAGTTTAACGTATATATATATATATATGCTCAATTAGACTAGAATTTTTACTCGAAAAGTTACTGTATAAAATACTCCAAAGTAACTCATCAACTTCAAAAAGACCTGAAATCCCATGATGTTAATTTCGAATTAATAATTTCGAAATCACGTTTCTTAAATACCTTCAAAATTTTGTTTGAAGTATTTTAACCTTCCTTATATCAATCATGGTAAAATCGAAAAATAGCGTGATTTTGAAAATGTAAAGAACATTACGAAATATGAAAACATAGTCTCTTCTTCAAGTGAGATGTGTAAAAACATCACTTCTTTATTAATAATCGATATTATTACACTTACGGACCGTCTCATAGTGAAACTGTCTTATTCTATACTACATTTTTTTTACATGAGATTCAATGCAGCATTGTACTGATCATTTCCACATTCTTGACCGAAAAAAAAAAAACAGTTCATTGAAATGACTATCAGCACCTTAAAGAGACAATTCTGCAAGTTCACAATAAACCAAATGTGTTAGAACGGGTTTTTCTAACGTGTGTTCTTAGATCACACGTTGTCAGAAAAACCCGCAGTTTTTCTTCTTCGGAACGCTCAATAACCGCCTTTTTTCTTCCCCTTGACATCGCCATTATTATCTCCACTACCACCATCGGAACCCCTGGACACGTCCGGTCGTCTGTCCCCGTTCCCTGACGAGTTCTGCCTCAAAACCACAACCAAATCAACAAAGGCACTAAGAATAAACCTGTACTGCTTCTTCTCATTCAACCGAAGGTAACAAAACAACAACTCCTGCATGAAATCCCAATCCACCTTCTGGTTATGATTTATCCGAGCCTCCAGCACCCCCACCATCGACCTCTTGAAATCCTCAAACGGGCTTGGTGACACCGTCAACACTGCTATGCAGTCCTCGATCCCTTCTGGGATTGAGGACGACTTGCTCTCTTTCATACCCTCCAACATTATCGACCCAACCTCACCCTCAGCATCAGCCTCAGACGAGGCTTCAGCTTCAGCCTCGTCTGAGGCTGAGGTTGAGGTCCCTACCGATCCACTAAGCCTCGTCTCCGAACCAGACGAGGCTTGGGATGCAAAATAACGGTAGGACCCATTGCTGAGGTCGATGGACGGGGTGAAAAACCTTGGTGAGTCGTCGTAGACTACACCAGTAGTACTCGAACCAGACTCAGTCCGAGGGTATTTTTCCTTTTCTTTGAGTTTTTGGTCGTCTTCGTACAACGACTTGAAATTCTCCATGAGGAACTTGTCGATGTCCTCCAAGGTGGCCGCCTCGTCGTTGTTGTTGTTGTTTTCGTGTTTGTGTTTGCTCTCGAAGTCGTAGGAGAGGCTCTTGGGGTGCTTGCACCCTGAGAGCAGCTTGCTTGTGGTATGAGAGATTGAACTATGTGAGATTTGGAGGTGTGGTGCTTGTTTTTTGATCTTTGAGATGTAACTTTGAATGGTTTTTTGGATGTTTTTAGGCATTTTTTGAATGTTTTTATGCATTTTTTTTCTTTTGATTTTGAAGCTTTTATTTGTTGGGATTTTTATTTATTTAGTTGGGTTTGATTTGATGAAGTTATGTATTTATACACAATAATGTAGATGAATTAGAGTAGATATTATTTCAAATATATTTCATTAATGAATCTAGTAAAGGAAACATAAGATATGAATGAATGAATCATGAATGGTCTTTAAATATTGAAAGTACGTTTTGATTTCATGTATCTACCTCAAAATGGGAATTATAGCATGTAACAAAATAATATATTTGGCCGTTTATGTTATGGCATCAACACATTTGTGGTAATTAAGGATGAATTTTGAAATTAAATCATATACTCGAACAACAAAGTCTCATCTGAAATGATCTTACAATACAATTATTCTAAGACCTTTCATATAAGAGTCGCTGAGTGAAATTATCGAATTATGGAACTGTCTCACATGATAATTTATGATACTCAATGTACTCATATAATAATAATAATAATAATAATAATAATAATAATAATAATAATAATAATTCTCCTTATAATAATAATAATAATAATAATAATAATAATATTTTAATTTAATGGGTTTGTGCTAAATATTATGTTCATTGTATTTTGTATTATTTGACTATTTGGTGGGAATGTTATGTTTACATTAATTGTTGGAAATTATAAAAATTGCAATTTACAACATTATCTATCCTTGATTCTTTATAATTTAGAGTTTCTTTTATTTTTGATCAACAATTAATTTAATGCTATACTCTGTATTTGTAATTTATATTTATATGTATTCGTGTTTGTTTTTTTAATTGAAATATTTAATTTTCAATTTTACCGTTACAAATTGAAAAGAAAAAATTACTCTACAAAAGTTTGTACTATTTATACATTTATACTCATATATGGTGAGAAATATTACGGTCAAAATATCAGTATTCGATACTTTTTAGTGACATACGTTTATGAAAAAAAATATATACATTGTATCATACTTTGATTAGTTGATTACTTACCTTACTTGCGTATTTTGTGATATATGTTACGAGTATTAGTTTGTGGTGATTTATTTACTTGTTTATTTTTTTTCCGAGTATATATATATATATATATAGAGCTGGATATCGGGCCCAGTTGATATGGGCCATCAAGTGTCGTCATGATTGGCTTGGGTCAGGCCCAGATAGCCATTTTGGATTCAGATTACGACGGGGCGATAGCCATTTTCGTAGCCACGGCCCATCTTGGGATTCGGGTTACGACGGGCTGTAAAAATGGAACTCGATGTGAAAATCGGACTAGTTGAGTTGGCTCGCCACGTTAGCCAAGCTGTAATTGTATACTCGTATGACCAAACACAAAATTTTGTTTATAACGATCATCACAAATTTGTGATGAGATAAATAATATTCACTTGAATTAGATAAAAACAAACAATTTTCTACCACATAATTTTGGTTTATTTACTATTTACTACTGTATTATTTAATTTGTTACCAATTTGATAATGTATATATATCTGTCGTAAAAGAGACTTATTCATTACTAAACTTGTGTGTATCAACTTGCATATACTCAAATACAATTGTCATCCAACAACACATACTCCCTCCGAGTTCCTATGATTGCCCCGTTTCTTTTTGGGTGGAAAATAAGGAAGAGAAAATGAGTGGTTAAAAAAGAAGAAGGAAGAGAGAGAAATAGGTGGTTGAATGTGAACCACACCTTTATGGCCAAAAATGGAAAGTGGGTAAAAGATCAATCTCAGCCCAAAAAAGAATACGGGGCAATGTTGAAACTCGGAGGGAGTATATCGATATATTGATTATTGAGTACCTATATCGAATTTAACTTGTTGTAGCGAAGTAGCGAAGATATCCAATATTCAATATCTGTCATATTGTAATGACTGGTAAAATATTTTGAGTGATGTTTTTCGTCGTCGGCATTTCAGCCACGTCGTCGGCGTTTTATAGGTGATTTTACTCTTTTGTCCTTTTTTAATTATGATTAATAATATTAATTATTTTACTTAATTAATCTAATTAATATTTCCCGACTACTTTAAGATTACGGTCTCGATAATTTTTGACGGTTTTTGAGACACGTGTCTCAATAAAGCTCGGGAATTTTTTTATTTTGTAAATGATTTTATTTAGGTCGATTTTGTGATTAGGTTGATAGTTTAATCTCACCGTAGCTAGTATGTGGTTAAGTAATCAATGAATTAATCGATTTTAGTTGTTACGGTTTGACGTATTCGATTTTATACGTCTCCGTCGTTGATTTCCGTACGAAAAATTATTAAAAAAGGACACCAACAATATGTCGGACATCCAAAACTGGCGCCCATGGGGCCCGCTGGGCGTCCAAAGCTCACGCCTAGCGGGCCCCATTGACGCCAAAAACTCACGCCCAGCAGGCCCCATGGACGCCAAAAAATCACGTACAGCGGGGCGAACCCACAACCTCTCAAACACAAATGAACCTTCTTACCACTAAACCAATTGAACATTGTTGACAAACCTTACTAAAATATTATCTATATTTGATTCTAAAACCCCCTAAAATCGCCTATTAATACAATTTTAATATTATTAATAATATTAGTGTTGTTGTGAGTGAGGGAGGATATATAATATAACATAATCCGTAACATAATAAAATGACGGTTTTCAAAAAAAAAAACCCGTTTCATTATCGAGTTTCATTGACACGATTAAACTTTTTAATTTCATTAACAAAGTTAGTGGATGTAATTAGGGAAGAACGTTGTTGTGTTTTCACATTAAAAAATGTCGACGACCTAGTTTCTAAAAAAGTCGGGTTTCTAGAAAAGTCGGGTTTCTCTAAGAAAAAACACTTTTTTTTAAGTGAGAGAAAATAAAATTAAATTTGGTGAGTGGAGTTTGGGTGGATATATAATAAGGAAAAGATAATAACGAAACGGTTTGAAAAACTGAAAACCATTTTATTAACGAGTTTCATTAACATAATTTCATTTCTAAAATTATATTAAATTAGTTAACTAATGTAATTAAAGGAAGGACAAAATCGTCTTTTACATTAAAAAGCGCCGACGACCTGGAGTGGAAGCGGTTTTATATTTGAAAAGCGATTTTTTAAGGAATTGTTTAAGAGAGAGATAAAGAAGTGAAAGTGAATTGTGAGAAGAAGGGGGATTTATATAGAAATTTCCTAAACATATTCCCGGGTTACATTGAGACACGTGTCTCAAAAACCGTTCAAAAGTTCAAAAAACCGTAATTTCAAATTAGTCGGGAATATAATAGTTACGTTAATTAAGAAACTTAATTAAATTCATTAATCACAATTACACAAGGATAAAAGAGTTACGTTGAGACACATGCCTCATAAACCATTCAAAATTACAGAAACCGTAATTTTAATTTACTCGGAAATATTAATTAGATTAATTAAGAAACTTAATTAATATCACTAATCACAATTATGAAAGGGTAAAAAAGTAAATTCACGTATAAAGCGCCGACAACGAAATGTAGTAGTGAATATTTTTTCATTTAGATATATTATACCGTAAAGTAGAGGATATATTGTCTAATAAATCATATAATTAGTAATTTAAAATCAAATTTTTTAACATGTATCCATTAAATATACATTAATATGTTAATTAAAATAAGATCGTCGATCATTAGAATTTTTTTTAGTTGTGGCTAGTCACTAACTACTTACAAGTTACAACAACCCTTTTTTAAAATGGTCTAAAATGGCAGGTCGGCATTTTATACAGTACACAAATTATTCATTATCCTCTGACTAATTATTCACCCACCTCATTGAATTAGACATGTGCTTAAATTAATGCAGTTTTTTCTGACGTATGTTCACTAGATACACGTTAATATGTTAATTAAAGACGAAATCAAAATGATATTATTACGATAAATTGAACATAATGATGATTCATTCCTTAATTAACATTAAACGTGTGACCCACTGGACACACGTTAGTAAAACTGAAATTAAATTAACCAAAACAAATTCAACTCAATTTATTTCAAATCTCTCTGGTCTTTACTTTGTCTGATTCATTATTTGATTCCAAACAATGAGCAATCGACGATGAATAATGTTGAATAGTATTATTAACGAATTTAATTAGACAAATACACAAACACAAAAACTCGTAATTTAAATTAAATTGTCACGATATTTACTTGATAAGCCTGAACATTATTCGATAAAAAAACAAATTGCTAAATTTCTATCGCATGTCAACGACATTAGTGCGAGCGAGCTTAATTACAAGAGCACAAAAACACAAAACTCGTAAATAGTGTCACTATATTTGCAACGACAAGCTTAACTGTTCAATAAAATCACAAACCTTTCAATTTCATTCTAGTGCATGTTGAACGACTTAGTACTACTACTACTACTACCATAATCGGTGATACTCATGACCTGTTGATTCAAAACCCATCGAAAATAAAAGTGAAAAAAACATACTATCGTATACAAACAACACAATCGTAAATAGTGTCACTATATATATTTACAACGACAAACTTAAATATTCAACCAAATCACAAACGAACCTTTGAATTTCTAATGCACGTCGTCGAACAACTAGTAAAATCATAATCGGTGACCCGATTCAAATTAAAACCCATGATCAAAGAAAGCCAAATAAATGTTTACTGATATGCTAAAAGAAGCCTCACACATTGAAATTGAAATAAAATTTGAAAAAATGCACAAAAGGTTGATGAAAAACACGGAAATCAGATGTATGTAACTTCAGAAATCAAAGCCGCCATCATCGAAGCCGCCATCGAATGTGTCCTCCATTACCTCTCCAAGAACAAGCCCCCCAATTGCGCCTCCTAACAGTCCAGCCCCGAGCCCCATTCCAAAATTGTTCTTGTTCTTCTTAGGCTTCTGCGGTTTTTGCGTGTTAGCGTACCCTGGAGCGGGGTATTGAGGGTAACCTCCCGCTCCCGGACCCTGAGGAGGATACCCACCACCACCACCTGGGGGAGGGTAGCCGTAGCCAGGCTGCGTAGGGTACCCTCCATACTGTGGGTACCCTTGTGGTGCCGCATATGGAGCTGCGCTTGGGTACCCAGCAGGGGGTCCCTGCTGTTGCTGTTGCATCGGGTACCCAGCAGGGACCCCCTGCTGTTGCTGTGGCATCGGGTACCCAGCAGGGGCCCCCTGCTGTTGCTGTGGCATCGGGTACCCAGCAGGGACCCCCTGCTGTTGCTGTTGCTGTTGCATCGGGTACCCAGCAGGGGGCGGATATGGCCCGGCAGAAGGAGGAGGATACGGATGTGAGCCGGCTGAACAACCGCTGCTGCTGGACTGTCCAGGATTGTAGGATCCGGGTGGTGCGTTGTGTCCCACATCAATGAACTTGAATGAGAATTTGAGTTCGCCTTTGGGCTTCCCGGAGGAGGTCTTAACCTGGTAAGTGAGGAACTGCGGAGCAGTAGGGTCTTTTCCATTAACACTGTCAAACAATTCCCTGAAAGGAACGAGGACTTCACCCACTTCCTTGTCTGCGCCGAAACTATGTTCGTGCTTCAGTTGAAACACCACAAACTTGCCTGGTTTCGATGCGGCCGCCTCCTCAACGGTGAACCTCATGGTGTAATTCCATGAAGGGTGCGTCCCCCCGTCTTGATGCACCGGGGTTTTTTGCTTCGTTTTCGGCTCATCTGAAAGGTGAACCACCACATAAACATCCATCTTCCCAATCAGATTCACATTCTTCAGATCTTTTGCAGATATTAGAGTTAATTCCAAAGTTTGTAAACCCATCTTCTTCTTTCTTCAGTTTTTGTGATCTACAAACGCAATTTAATTCAAGGATAAATAAAACAACAAAAGAAGGTTTGTTAGAATTTGTATAAACGACGAGAACGAGTAAGCGATGATTAAGGTGAGAGGTATATTGGGAAATGGGCAGTTGACTTTTATGTAGTTGTCCTGTTCAACTGGCGTGCAGGAAAGTGGCTATCTCAGAAACTTCCACTTTATCAAGTATACATTACTTACGCTTATTTTAATACAGTTACACCTTACTCCCTCCTTTCTCTTGAATTAGCTTCATTGGGATTTGACACGGATATTAAGAAAAGGTGAAAAAGGAAGAAGATTGTGATAATATGATGCATGTGATGAGAGAGAAATAGAGATAAAAATATTTCCTTAAAAAGAAATGAGACTAATACAAAAAAAATATCCAAAAAGAAATATGGGACTTATTCTAAAAGAAGAGGAAGTACAAGACAATTCTTGACATGGGGGGTTTCACAAGTTTTAAGAAAAGTGGTAAAAGTAAGAGTATTATTGTGTGGACATGACATAGGTCCACCCCGACGCGGCCACGCGCGGGTTTGGGTAGGCGAATGAATCTCCATATGAGAAGGATCGAATTGAAATTTAGGTCTATGTGGAGTCGCCACCGAATTTAATGGTTATTCGGAACCGTTCGAGCCCACTCTATGTCGTAGTGGGCCGTATACAAAATACGGCTCATTTCCGATGTCAGAGTTTATTGGGCTCGTCCCTTTGCATATCGATATAGATGCCGACTTGAGCGGTTAATCGTATATTGAATGACTCTCGTGCGCCAACGGTTTCGGGCATCCGGAAACCGAGGTTCTGAGTAAGGGGTGAGGGTACGTGTTGGGAAGCCCACAAAGGACACCCAACCCCGCCCGCACATTAGCGGCCTCTACTAAGAACTCGAATGACTTTCTAATACGCGTGCTAGTAAAACGGGAAAATGATATGTAAAAATTTATTTTCCCTAAACATGCGAATGTAATTGAAAGGGTTTCTAAGTCAATTTAATGCAACTAAAATTAACGTCCAAGTTGTATTTTAGCATGCGGGTTCATTTAGTATAATAAACGAATAATGATTAAATTGACAAAAGAAACGAAAAACGCGTTAGTAAACGATGTAAAGAAACGAATAATAACGGTTTGCAACTTATTGAATTGAATTGAAAAAGATGCAAATTTGAGGATGCATGATTTGAAAAGATAGTATACACGTGATTAATTATGCACATGTTGACCTAAGTCGTAAAATACTATCGAGTTTGAAAAATAGAATAATGTACGACTCGTGCTTGAGTCGTTATGAGGTCACTCGATCGAGTGGTCAATAGACTCGATCGAGTAGACCTTTAAAAAAGATTTCTGTTTTGCGTTTATGACCGTACTCGGCCGAGTTATTGACCAACTCGGTCGAGTACATGGCCACTCGACCGAGTCACTGTGAGACTCGATCGAGTGGGTGTCATAATTAGCTTTCTGACTCGATTTTAGGGTGTCACTCGATCGAGTGACTAAGGCACTCGGTCGAGTGGCACCTGTGCGAACTTTGTTCGTTTGCAATTTAATTATTGATTTTGAAATTGCTTTTGATTTATGATAATTCGACGGTTTTACCGAATCGGACATAAATATTGCATAATTTATGTTCGACTTGGTTTTTTTATAAATCGCGAATTTGTTGAACCGAATATAAATATTGTTGAATTTATACTCGATTCTAAAATTGAATACTCATCCTATCCCATATTCGATTATTGAATCGATATGAGATATTTAGAGTGAAAAATAAAAAGGATGGATTAATTTTAGTCGCTTTGAATTAATTATCGTGATATGAATAAATCACGTTAATTAATTCATATGACTTGATTGTTAGATTCGATATCCAATTATGGAATTGGTATCGAATCTAAAATCGACGCTTTACTTGAATAATAAAAAAAACTTGATTCCCTCGACTTTTCCGACATCGAAATAAATCCCTAGGAATTGTGATGTCGGATCCGTGTCAACGGGTTTCGACCCTTATTAAAAATTGACTTTAGAAAATTGATGAATGCAAAATTATGATGATAACGAGAAGTAATAACGGAATCTTGTTTAAGTTGACTCATCTCAATAATCAAATAATCGGGGTACCGGGATAAGCGACCGTCAACGCTGTGTGCAGTACACTTGTATGTTCGTGTTTTCTTATCCCGATATCCTTCTTACTCGACACAAATCAATGAGTATTTTAATATTTTAATACTAAAGATATTATAGATATCATGATGCGATGACTAAAATAATAAAAAAACGAAAAAAACGAGGAAGAATGATGAATGCGCGATAATAATGATAAAATAACCGTAACACTAATAATAATAATACGAAATAATAATAATAATAATAATAATAATAATAATACGTAATAATAATAATAATAATAATACGTAATAGTAATAATAATAATAATAATAATACGTAATAATAATAATAATAATAATAATAATAATATCATAATGGGGGATGAATCCACCAAGTTCTTTCACTCTAGACTCAAAGAGCGACGACAGCAACAGATAATTGGGGCTATTGTGGATCGACATGGCCAATATCAGGAGGGTTTACATAATGTTGCTCAAAGTTTTGTTGATTATTATAAGGAGTTGCTTGGTACTAATAAGATTGTAAGGGATATTGATTTGGATTTAATTAGAACTGGACCTCTAGTGCATCAGGAGAATTGGGAAACTTTGCTCAGGGTTCCTGCAGAGGATGAAATAAGGAAATGTGTGTTCTCTATAGGATCTGACAGGAGCCCGGGGCCGGATGGATTCTCGTCTGAATTTTTCAAAGCTTCATGGTCAATTGTTAAATGTGATTTTTGTTTAGCTGTACAAGAATTTTTCATTAAAGAGAGAATGATTAAGCAAGCTAACACAACAATTATTTCTTTGATCCCGAAGAAGGAGGTGTGTCAATCAGTCCTCGATTTTAGACCAATTTCTTGTTGCTCGGTTTTATATAAAGTCATTAGCAAGATTTTAGTTTTACGAATTCAGGAGGTGCTAGAGGGGATTATAGGTCTTGAACAGGCTGCTTTTGTCCCTGGGAGAAGCATCCATGCCAATATAGCTCTATCACAGTCCCTTATAAAGAACTATGGGAGAGCTTATCTTACTCCTAGATGCCTTATGAAGATAGATTTGCGCAAAGCGTTTGATTCCCTCCAATGGCCTTTTATAGAGAAGATGCTGTTAGCTCTCAATTTTCCCCCAAAGTTTGTCAGGTGGATTATGTCTTGTATTACCGGTTCCTGGTTTATGCTCAAGATAAATGGGAATGCTCATGGATTTTTCAAAGGAAGAAGTGGTCTCAGGCAAGGGGATCCATTATCCCCTTATCTTTTCGTCTTATGTATGGAGATGCTCTCGAGAAGATTAAGGCAAATTAATTCACAAGACTTAGTTTCATTTCATCCCAAATGTTGTCAGGTACGTTTGAACCATCTAGTCTTTGCCGATGATTTAATGGTTTTTATGAGGGGGGATTGTCCATCCGTAGCTGCTGTTATGGAGGTTCTTAATTCTTTTTCTATGGAATCTGGGCTCTATGCTAATTGTGAGAAGACTAATATATTCTTTGGTGGTGTTTCTCTTGAGGTGCAAGAACTTATTCTAGCCCAAACTGGTTTTTCTGTGGGTTGCTTTCCTTGTCGATACCTTGGGCTTCCTCTTAATTCTGTTAACAATAGAAGAGATGAATATCAGGCTCTTATTAGCAAAATTGGTAATTTGATTCATAAATGGTCTTCTACTTTCTTATCCTATGCGGGTAGACTGCAGCTACTTAGCTCTGTGATTTTTGGGCTGACAAATTATTGGTGCTCTAATGCTATACTCCCTATTAATGTGACTAAGAAAATAAATCAGTTGAGCCTTCGATTCTTCTGGTCTGGAGATGGGGAGAAGATCAGGATGGTTTTTAAGGGGTGAGATACAATTTGTGCACCTTGGAATGAGGGGGGATTTAACATTGAGCATCTTCTGTATTGGAACAAGGCGCTTATGGCACGCTGGCTGTGGTTGCTCATTACAGAGAAGGGTGGACTGTGGGGACGATGGCATAAGCACTATGTTTTGAAGAATAGAAGCATATGGGACATTACTAAATCTGAAAGATTTACTGCTACTCTTAATGGAATTCTGAGTATTAGGGATGAAATTTTGCAAGGTACACGAGGTCGGGGAGAGGCTGAAAGGCTGATACTTAGCTGGACTGCAGGTGCATCTTACAATATTGGGGCTGCGTATGATTGGTTTAGGGAGAAACATCCTACGATCTCTTGGTTGAAAGGCATAAAGTACACTACTATCACTCCTAAGCATAGACTTTTCATTACTCTTGCGGGTTCGAAAACTCTAGCTACTCATGATAACATGAAGAAAAGAGGCCTTCAATTTGTGAGCAGATGTGTGTTATGTTTGAAGGAGGAGGAAACTGCTATGCATCTATTCTTTTGCTGCTCGTTTTCATTGAAAATATGGCAGCAATTACTCTGTTGGATGCAGATAACAGGAAGGAGCAATCATCTTATAAAGGAACTTAAATGGTGTGCACGAAGAGGGAAACGAAGGCATTGGAAGCATCAATGGTATTGCAGTAGCCTCGCAGCAGCAGTATACTCTATTTGGACTGAGCGGAATGCACGTATATTTGAGGAACAGTATAACTCGGTAGCTAGTATTGTTAGTAAGATCAAATTTGATATCTACACTAGATTAAGGGGAAGGGGAATCGATATTAGTATGAGGAGTTTGATGTAATTGGGGGACTTTGTTCTCATATTGGACTTTCTTTTGTAAGATCTTTATTCTTATTATAATAATAAGATGTACTTTTCTTGCAAAAAAAATAAAAATAATAATAATAATAATAATAATAATACTGCATAATAATACGTAATAAGAATAATAATGCATAATAATACGTAATATTAATAATAATAATAATAATACGTAATAATAAAATATAGTAGTAATAATAATATATAGTAATAATAATAATATATAGTAGTAGTACGTAATGGTAATAATAATATATAGTAGTAATAATAATGCAAAAAAACGAGAAAAGAGGGAAAAGGAAAGAAAAAGGGGTTTGTCACCCTCAACCTACATGTTTCGGTCTCGGTACGGACTCGTAAACGCGGCTTTAACACAGGAGTCTTCGAGGTGTATGGAGGCTAAGTTGTGGTGGCTCGGATTGAATCCCTAGAACTAGGTTTAGGGTTTGCTAAAGTCGGTTTTCCTAGGGTTTTTCTAGGGTTGGTAAAAACGTAGTATGTGTGTAGGATGCTAGGGTTTTTTTGTGTGATTGATAGATGTGTAGATGTGTGCATGGGAGGGTGTTTATATAGAAAAAATTAGGGCACCCGGATTAGGGCACTCGACCGAGTAGATAGCCAACTCGGTCGAGTGGCCCGTTATGCCAGCCGCCGGGCTCAAAGCAGGCCCACTCGATCGAGTGGATGGGTCACTCGATCGAGTGGCCTAGACGGGTCGCGCGGGTCTTGTTGGACCTTGACCTTGATGGGTTTTGATGTTTGAATTGGACTTTTGATGATTGATGGGCTGTTTTGTGTGTCTCGGAAACGACTTTGACCGGGGTTGACCCAATTGTGAAAAGTCGGTTTTGATTCCGGTGTCGGTTTTGGCCCAAATTAGTCTTGTTTGACTCGGAATGGTCCGCTGGGCTCGGATTTGAGGTCCGTTTGGTGAGATTTGTACTCCGTAAGTGTGTTAGCCAACGATTAATGGATTTGAGCCCGTATCCGAGCGCGTAGAAACATGTTAGCGTCCGATCATCATCGGGTGATTTTTGGAAACTACCATAGACACCTGGCAGTCAAAATGCGGGTGTCTACATATTGGTAAATCAAATGGTTTTATGGGTCCACCAAACTTAAAGTAAGGAAAAAATAGTGGCATTTTGTGTAAATAGAGTAAGGATATAAGGATTATAAGGTAAAGTGTTTTGCCAAAAAGGGAATGTAAAGAATTGATTGGATTGTCCATTTATAGTAAGTGTAAAGAATTGAATGGATGGGAGGGAGTAGAAATCAACTAAACTTCGCTTCGGGAACGTGGCAAAAGCGTGGCATCCAACTCAGGAATTAAAGACCACTAGATTAAATTAGGTTTGCCCCGTACAAAATTGCACGGATATGTTTTAATATTTTTTGATCATAAAATGAATCAATTTTAACATTTAACATCGTACTTCCTTCCATTCACAGATGTATTTGTAAAATTTAATTAAGGTATAAGATTTGAAAATTGATTTTAGGTATACAATATTCACTCCTTATTCCTCGTTTTCTTTCACTTTCTTTAATATAATGTGAGATATATTTTACTGAAAGAGAGAAAAATGAGGAATAGGAGGAATATACGATAACACAATATACGATGTTGTGTTAAATGTACTTCCCACATCCCTTATTCCATTTAAACCGGGGGATTCATCGAAAAGAAAGACAGAATTCCAGACCACTCATCGGAGGAACTGTCATCAGAAGCACCCCATTCCCCATCCCTTTCATTGACCTACAAAGATTGAAATTCGACCATTGACATTCGACATAATTTTTTTTTGTAACGAATATAAAATGATAAATTTAAAAATTATTGAGGGTAGAATGGTAAGTGTGGGTAAATAGGAAAGAATATAAGTGTAAAACATTGTAAATAGTAAGGGTAGTATGGATCAAAATGGAAAGAAATTAAATGAGAAGATAAAAAAAAGTGAATCAAAAAGAAAAATGGAAAAATATAAAAAAATGGAGTAAGTACAAAAATTGAAATTACTTCATTTTTGTCACACATGATCAACGGATCAATCATCACGATACATAAATTATGAAATGAAAAACCGACAATTGAACATCTACGATCTACCGCGTTCTTAAGAAGCACAATCAATAGTCGTCCATGCCAAAGAGTCTTATTAAGTCTCTACTTAACACCAAATAAAAGTTAGAAGTTTTCAAAATAAAATAAAATAATACGACATCAGAAAGTGAAGTTTTTTACTGATTTCTCCAAGGTCGACAGTGATTTCCCTAGATGAGACGGGGAGCTCGATTCTCATGAACTTGTACAAAGTCTCGAGTTTATCCATGAATGACGCATGTGGAGAGATCTTGTACCCGATTATTGTTTGTATAGTGTGAATTTGCTCCCACGCTTTCCCCCATTTATCAATTTCGGAAATACAAATAAATCATATACTCGTTATAGGACGAAGACCTTTTGTAATTCTAAAAGATAGAAAAACCGAGGGAAAATCGTTTCATTCACCTCGGTTTATATATTCGTCACTTTATCCAATCAAATAATATTAATTGAATTAGATAAAACAAACCATTTTCTACCTCATAGTTTTGGTTTATTTACTATTTAATATTATTTGATTCGTTACCGATTTTATATTGGATATATCTATCATAAAAGAGAGTTATTCATTGCCAAAACTCTGTATCAACTTGGGGACTACTTTTTACCATCGTCGCTTTACTTCTTACCGTCGGCGTTAATTACGTAAAATGACGACTTTGTCCTTGATATTTATTCTCGAAATAATATTACTTTAACATTTTATAGATTATCGATTTATTAAAACTCGATAATAAAACCATCTTTTTCGATTATCGTAATAAACCAAAACCGACTTCCTATATAATTAATATATGGAATTACGCAAAATGACAAGTTCTCCTTTGCAATTAATTCTCGAAATATTATCACATTTACATTTTATAAAGTATCGGTTTATTAGAACTCGATAATAAAACCGTTTTTACGATTATTGTTACGCCTGTAATTTTAAAAAGTTAATTAGATTAATTAACGACTTAATACAATTTAATAAACGTAATTAACAAATACGAGTAATACGCAAATTAAATCCTAATTAATCTACGACAATCAAGATTTATTATACAAATCGATGCAAATTAAAAGAAAAAAAAATCCGGAAATGGGTCGGATCGGGTGGGTTTTTCGACCCACTCAAGGGTCGTATTATTTTCTCTATAATACTTGAAAGCTTGATATGAAACATAAACTATAAAGTGGTGAAGTTGGTTATAGGAAAACTTTTATCGAGGATCAAACCCTTGACCTACCGACTGGGAACCAAACCACTGAACCACCATCAACGTACTGATGCTTCAAATGGTTGAAAACTACTTGTTTCAAACTCTCGGATGGGGATGTCGACGAATTTTCTCGACTCTTGGATCGGCCTGTCAGAAAATTCGTCGACATCCCCATCCGAGAGTCGACGAATTTTTTCGACTTAGTCCATTTTTCCGGTTTTTTTTTTCGAAACAAGTAGTTTTCAACCATTTGAAACATCAGAATGTTGATGGTGGTTCAGTGGTTTAGTCATTTGGTTCCCAGTTGGTAGGTCAGTGGGTCACTTGTATGAAAGATCGTCTCTGTAACCAATTTCACCCCATTATACTTCATGTTCCATATCAAAACTTTCAAGTATTATAGAGAAAATAATACGACCCTTGAGTGGGTCGAAAAATCCACTCGACCCGACCCATTTCCGGATTTTTTTTCCTTTCAATTTGCATCGATTTGTATAATAAATCTTGATTGTCGTAGATTAATTAGGATTTAATTTGCGTATTACTCGTATTTGTTAATTACGTTTATTAAATTGTATTAAGTCGTTAATTAAATCTAACTGTTTAAAATCACAGGCGTAACAATAATCGAAAAAGACGGTTTTATTATCGAGTTTTAATAAATCGATAATTTATAAAATGTTAAAGTAATATTATTTCGAGAATAAATATCAAGGGCAAAGTCGTCATTTTACGTAATTAACGCCGACGGTAAGAAGTAAAGCGCCGACGGTAAAAAGTAGTTGCGATCAACTTGCATATACTCGAATATAATTGTCATCCAACAACACATATATTGACTACCTATATTGAATTTAACTTGTTGTAGCGAACTAGCGGAGATATCCGATATCCAATATCTGTCATATTGTAATGACTGGTAAAATATTTTTTCATTTAGATATATTATTATACCGTAAATTAGAGGATATATTGTCTAATAAATCGTATAATTAGCTATTTAAAATCAATATTTTACACAAACACAAATTATTCATTATCCTCTGACTAATTATTCACCCACCTCATTGAATTTGACATGTGCTTAAATTAATTCAATTTTTTCTGACGTACGTTCACTAAACACACGTTAATATGTTAATTAAGGACGAAATCAAAATGATATTATTACGATAAATTGAACATAATGATGATTCATTCCTTAATTAACATTAAACGTGTGCCCACTGGACACACGTTAGTAAAACCGAAATTAAATTAACCAAAACAAATTCAACTCAATTTATTTCAATCTCCCTTACTTGTCTTTACTTTGTCTGATTCATTACTTGATTCCAAAGAGCGAGCAATCTATGATGAATAATGTTGAATAGTATTATTAACGAGTTTAATTTGACAAATGTACAAACACAAAAACTCGTAATTTAAATTAAATTGTCACGATATTTACTTGATAAGCCTAAACATTCGATAAAATAACAAATTGCTAAATTTCTATCGCATGTCAACTACATTAGTGCGAACGAGCTTAATTACAAGCAAGAGCACATAAATACAAAACTCGTAAATAGTGTCACTACATATTCATAACGACAAGTTTAAATGTTCAATAAAATCACAAACCTTTCAATTTCATTCTAGTGCATGTCGAACGACTAATTAGTAGTACTACTACCATAATCGGTGATACTAATGACCAGTTGATTCAAAACCCATCAGAAATAAAAATGAAAAAGCATGCTATCGTATACAAACAACACAATATATATATACTCGTAAATAGTGTCACTATATATATATATTTACAACGACAAACTTAAATATTCAACAAAATCACAAACGAACCTTTGAATTTCTAATGCATGTCGAACAACTAGTAAAATCATAATCGGTGATACTAATGACCCGATTCAAAACCCATCAAAAACACAACATCTACATACATGTATGTGATCAACTCATCTACCAAGTTGACTTTTTACTCAAATTTTACAAAAAAAAAAAAATGACAAGAACTTAATAATATTCACAATGCTACATACTATTTCATCTCACAGAATAAATCTTGGCATTAAACATGTTAGTAGTAGTATTCGGACCAGCGAATCGAGCAGAAAATGATCTGCACAAATTCTCAGTAGGCTCATCACCTAAATTCCCAGCTTGATCATCAAAGTTCATGTTGTATGTGTAAGAATTATAAGGAACTATGACAGGATTACCCGACCCGAAACACCTCTTCTCCCTTCTAAACTTCCTCCTCAACTTCCTCAAAAACCCTTGTATTCTCGATGCTGCTGCTGACGATGATGATGTCTCCTCCTTTGATCCTAACACTATTCTCCCAAACGGGTGCTCCGAATAACTCTTATTCAGCCTTATGTTTTCCATACGAAACAATGTTTGAAAATCGTCTTTTTCAGGATTCGAGAACAGAAAATGTGTTATAATGTAGGATGATCAACTAAGTAGTAACTATATATACAGGAATATGAATGCTAAGAGGATAGGATTGTTGAGTAAATACAAATTTGATGACCAAAATATTTGGATTTCTAATTAAATGTTGTGGATTTTGACTTTATAAGATGTTTTTTTTTTGTGTGTGTAGATGACTTTTGGAATGGAATGAGAGACAGAAGACAGCCTTTAGATTGCTGTATTTCTATGACTCTTCAATATAATGTCCGGGTCGCTTTCGGACCACCCTGTCATCCAAAATTGCATCGACTAGTCATGACTCATGACTAATGACTCATGATTAAATACGCTTAATAAATCGAGATTATGCTAATTAAGGATTGCATCAAACCGTACTCGACTACTCGTTCTCATAATCCGTTAATTAAGACGTTAACATCAAATCACACACAACATTACTAATAAGTACGGAGTAATTAAATAAGTTCGATAAAAGATCTAATTAGTCGCGCGCTTTTGAATAAGGGGAACGATTTCGGGAACAACCCGGAAGATTCGAACATTCATCACCGCTCTGGTTTGTCTACTTCCCCTTTGAACCAACTGGAAGACGCAGACATCGCCTTCCTCGAGATTGTTATGGAGCACGAATTCTGCCCATTTCGGCCTGAATTGGCATTGTGATGCGTTCTTAATCCATCGACATCCAACACGCCAGTAGTCATTTGATCCCGGAACCTGGAGTTGCACCTCGTGATTCTCCCCCATCATGTATTCCCTCGCCCAGTCCTTCGGGATTGTCTGCACAATAAACAAATAACCATACGATAGTAGTAGAGGTTTTATATTAATTACATACAACTCCGAGAAATCATTTGAGGATGAATGTAATCCATAACGTACCAGATAATGTCCTCGGTAGACATGTGTGGACAGCATTGTGATTCCGATCTTAGGCACTCCGCTGTATTTATGCCTCTTCAAGTAATCCTCGGTCCTTGCAACGACTTCTTTTCTTTCGTTATCTGTCACTTCCCTTCTTCGTGAAATGAAACACTTTTGAACTTGTTTTCCTGCAAAAAAAAAAACAGAGAAAATTCTGTTCAGGTAAAACTAACAAGGTTTGCATTATGTATGAAAATCTAGACTACTTCGTACTTGACTCGAAGGAAGAAGAATCATCGGAAACTGCTAATTCTTCCGTCTTCTCTTCCTTCTCTTCTTCTTCTTCTTCCTCCTCCTCATCCACTTCATAATAACCAGCACGGTATTCCTCCTCATTGTCATCATCATTACGACCATCATCATGGTCGATCTCACAGTTAGGCCAATTATCGACTCTAGTACCCCCTTTATACACACCGGCATCATAGTGATTCCTTTGCGATCTCATCTTCTTTTTTCCTTTCAGAGAAGCGGAACTAGACTCAGCATATCGTTCTTCTTGCGTCTCAGTACCATCACTGTGCTTCTTTTTCGACTGAGGAACGCTAGAACAAATCGCGAAGTGAGACTCTTCACGCTCACATGCGGTCTTATCAAACACAGACACCTTAAAAGTAAAAGAGTCCTTGTATCGAAACACCAATAAATCACCGGCTTGTATCCCGTGATCCTTAACGAAGGTGTCCCAACCCCTTGAGAACAACAATCGACGATAAAGTCCTTCACCTTCGCCTCTCTTCACCTCAACTTTCCACTTGTTTCCGCTTTCGCCTTGCAATGTACACCACCATGGCCAATTTTCCCTGAAATTCTCAGAAAATTTCCTCGGAATTTTCTACACCAAAAAAAAAAAATGAACGAATTTACACATAAATTAAAGCTCTTGTAAACCGAAACTAATTTTTTTTTCGACTTATTAATTACCATTTGATGCTCGAAGTCACCAAGCATGACCATGAAGAATTTCTGCTTGGTAAGCGGAAGCATGTGCCAATAATCATACTTCGCGAACATCTTAGAATCCGAAACGTCTCCCATTCTTGAGCAGAACTAGATGCTTCAAACATGCAGCATTACACAAAATAATTGCAGTTATCAGAACACATCAAGCTAACATTTTCGAGAAACCATTTTGCGACAACAACGAGATAATTATTAATGTTGTATATGGCCGAAATACGGAGTAATTCATAAATCAGCAAGTATATGAAGTTCGCTTTTTGAAAACAAATATGTGGATTTTGAATACAATTGCAGGAAAAATCGTCGACTTCCAGGAACTACTATATACATACAGGATCCAAAGAAAACACATGAAACTAATTACATCCATCAATAATCAAGCAAAGTTTCATGAATCGGAACTAAAGAGTCGGAATTTACCCATTTCATGTATGATAGAGATTGTTCATTTTGCTCAATTTCATATAATGTCGACCCAAGGTAAGTGACGGAACAGAGTATAATGATTAATGGCGGAAATAATTCAGAAAAACATGAAGTAGCATCAAATTGAGTAGAAAATCGCAGACGAAAAATAAGTTTGGGTTGGATCTACAAGATATAAAGACGAAGAAACTTACTCTAGTACCGGGTTCGAGGAGAAGAAATTAAAGTTGCTTGAGCTTCGAAAAACAGAGTTAGAATATGGTGAGATGAAAGGGTAAAAGAAAGAATGAATGAATGGTGACAGAAGTTAGGTTGGAAGATGGAAGAGTAAAGGAGGTGAGCCCCCTCTGAGATGAGTTGGTTTCATGTGAAAAATAATGAAGGGGGAATGGACAAAAGCTGAGAGCTTTGTGCCATTTTTATCGAGCTCCACTGCAAAGTTAGAGTTTCCATTTTTGAGGAGAAAACAGAGACAATTATTTTTGTCTAACATTTTAATGCTACTTTAATTTAATTAATTCGTCTTAATTCACCGTACCTACGAATAATCATTATTAGACATTCTATTTTTTAGAAAAAATTTCGTCAAAAAATATTCGCGCTTTCGAAAAACTTTCATCATTTTCGAAAATAAACAAAAACAATCGATTTTGAAGAGTATTATCCACGTTTTTACGACCATTTGAGTCCCGGAATAAAATAAGTCTATATTCACGCTGAGCATTGTCACACCAAATACAATGCTGTGGTGTTTATTTCAATTGAGACATTTAAAAGTGACAAAATTGCATTTTTATACCTGTCAGAATCAGCCGAAACAAGTTCTATAAAATATTTTATATCTTATCAAAGGCATATTTTATACATGTCGCGTTGAGTAAACTCCACACCAAGTACAATAATACGAGGGTAATTTGGATTTAAATGGAGTCTTTCAAAATGTATAAGATTGTCTCTTAAGACGTGTCGGAATCCATCGAAACAAGTTATATATTACATTTTAAATCGTTTCTGAGAGTTCTAATAATGATTATTAAGCGTTCTATACCTATCGACAAGTTTTCGACAAAAAATATTCGCGATTTAGAATAATTTTCAACGAAGTAAAAAGTAGCTAAAAATGACTGATTTTGAAGGTTATTATCCATGTTTTTTCGACTTTTGGATCTCGGAATAATATGGTTCGATAATTGCGTTGAGCAAACTACACACCAAGTACGATGCCCCGGTGTAATACTAGGGTCATTTGGAATTAAATGGAGACGTTTAAAAGGCATAAGATTGTGTTTTAAGACGTGTCGGAATCCGTCGAAACAAGTTCTATATTACATTTTATATCGTGTCTGAGGACTCTAATAATGATTATTAGGCGTTCTATACGACTATACCTATCAAAAAGTTTTCGAAAAAAATATTCGCGCTTTAGAACAACTTTCAACGACATCAAAAATTTGCAAAAAACGATTTTGAAGGTTATTATCCACGTTTTTTCGGTTTCTTAGTCCCGGAATAAAATGGTTCGATAATTGCGCTGAACAAACTTCACACCAAATACAATGCCCCGGTGTAATACGAGAGTCATTTGGATTTAAAAGGAGTCATTTAAAAGGCATAATATTGTGTTTTAAGACGTGTCGGAATCCGTCAAAACAAGTTCTATATTACATTTTATATCGTGTCTGAGGGTTCTAATAATGATTATTAGGCGATCTATACCTGTCGTAAATTTTTCGTCAAAAAATATTCGCGCTTTGGAACAACTTTCAACGACATCAAAGATTTGCTAAAAACGACCGATTTTGAAGGTTATTATCCACGTTTTTCGGTTTTTTTGGTCCCGGAATAAAACGGTTCGATAATTGCGTTGAACAAACTCCAAACCAAATACAATGCCCCAATGTAATACGAGAGTCATTTGGAATAAAATGGAGTCATTTAAAAGGCATAAGATTGTGTTTTAAGACGTGTCGGAATCCGTCGAAACAAGTTTTATATACATTTTATATCGTGTCTGAGGGTTCTAATAATGATTATTAGGCGTTCTATACCTATCGAAAAGTTTTCGACAAAAAACATTCGCGCTTTAGAACAACTTTAAACGACATCAAAAATTTGCTAAAAACGACCGATTTTGAAGGTTATTATCCATGTTTTTTCAACTTTTTTGGTCCCGGAATAAAATGGTTCGATAATTGCGTTGAACAAACTCCACACCAAATACAATGCCCTGGTGTAATACGAGGGTCATTTGGAATTAATTGGAGTCTTTTAAAAGGTATAAGATTGTGTTGTTAAGACGTATCGAAATCCATCGAAACAAGTTCTCTATATTACAATTTATATCGTGTCTGAAGATTCTAATAATGACTATTAGGCGATCCGTACCTATCGACAAGTTTTCGTCAAAAAATATTCGCGCTTTGGAACAACTTTCAACGACATCAGAAATTTGCTAAAAACGACCGATTTTGAAGGTTATTATCCACGTTTTTTCGATTTTTTTGGTCCCGGAATAAAATGGTTCGATAAATTGCGTTGAACAAACCCCACACCAAATACAATTATCCAGGGTAATACAATGGTCATTTGAATTTAGATGGAGTCTTTTAAAAAGCATAAGATTGTGTTTTAAGACGTGTCGGAATCCATCGAAACAAGTTCTATATTACATATTTTTGTGTGATACGTACTCTCCCACGATCCCCGGTACTTTAAGGTTTTGCTCAACTTATTTTTTTGTACGGACACAAATATTTTCTATTCGATATTGGATCATTGTAGGATTATCGTGTTAAGAAAGTGAAATTTCAGGAAACGTCTTGGTGGCATTATTCGTTCAATTGTGCCAATATTAGAGCTAGTCAACGTTGCGGGTCAGCCCAATCCCACTTAACCCGCCCGCCTACTTAACGTTGCGGGTCAGCTCAAACTGGCAGAAGTTTTGTTAACGCATGATATGAGTTCAGACCTGACATCGTGAATGCACAGAAGCTGTTCGACGTATTGCCTCACAGAACATTCATTCAAAATGCGAATCAAAGGACTCATTTTGGACTGTTTTCGTCTTCTGGGTTCAAACCCAGTTCGCAATACATACTGTATGTTCATCCAAACCAGGCAAAAAACAAGTGGAGGCAAGAAACCCAAGAAAAAAATCTACTTTAGAGAACATGAACTTGACAAAGTCATGGAGTTGCAGAAGAAACCAGCTGTAATACTTGATCTCAAAGACATCATTCAATCCCAGAAAAACCAGTGTATTCTAGCTAGGGACCTTGAAAAGGAAGTGGGTTTTGTTCAGAAGTGGAACTGTATGGCTGTTATTGAGAAATACCCTACTATCTTTCATGTCAGTGGTGGTAACAGATGTCCCATCTCGATTCGCCTTACGGAGAAAGCGAGAAAAGTTGCTGATGAAGAAGAGGAAGCTAGGATTCTTATGGAGCCGATTTTGGTTAAGAATCTTCGGAAGTTGTTGATGTTGACTGTCGACTGTAGAGTCCCACTGGAAAACATTAAGTTTATCGAGGGTGAATTGGGTTTGCCTAAGGACTTTAAGAAGTCGTTGATTCCGAACTACCCTCAGTTCTTTTCGGTGAAGGAGGTGAATGGGAAAGATTATTTACATTTGGAGAGTTGGGATTCGTCATTGGCTGTAACTGCACGCGAGGAGAAGTTAGCTCGAGAAGGGGTGTTGCAGGACGAAGGTAGAGGGAAGAAAGTTATGATATCAAGGGACGGGAATTACTCAGGTCCTAATGCTTTTCGCATTTGCTATCCTGCTGGATTTAGGCCGAATACAAGTTTCCTTGAGGAACTCCAAAGGTGGCAGAAGATGGAATTCCCTTCACCGTACTTGAATGCTAGAAGGTTTGATCCAGATGATCGTAAGACTCGTAAAAGAGTCATAGCAGTTCTTCATGAGCTTCTTAGTTTGACTATTTCGAAGAGGATGACGTCTGTTCAAATGCACGCTTTCAGCTCCGAGTTGTACTTACCGCCTAGGCTAATACTTTGCTTGATTAAGCACCGTGGACTCTTTTATATCACCAATAAGGGTGTTAGGAGTACGGTGTTCCTTAAGGAAGCATATGATGGTTCGAAATTGATTGATAAATGCCCTATATTGAGATTCAATGATAAATTTGTAGCACTTACGGGCAGGAGGGAATCAGGTTCGCATAACGAGGTCGTTCAATCTATATAGCTCCTGAATAATGCTTTTTTTTCTTCTGAATGCTGCATCATACTAATCACCAGCATGTAGTTGCAGGATATATGGATAGAGAATTCTCTCTATGTTGTGTAATCACTCTTTCATGAATAAGAAAAAACCGAGTTGTGGTCTTGTTTGGATTCAGTGCATATTGGTGTTCCGCGATGATAGTTTTACTTTGGTGACCCGAAGTTTGAGGTACGTATGACTCTATGACGAGTTAACTTGTGGTTTTACCGGTGGAATTATGGCAAAATTCCAGCAACGATAATGAATTTATCATTCTTTTTTGCTTGGAAGAGTAAAATTTGTGATTTCATATCATTCAAAGAGTATACATTTCAAAGGAGGTCATATTGCATGATGGTATAACAGGTGACTGACTATATATCATGTACAGGAGAAGAAAGAACAAAAGAATTCGACATACTGCAACGTTACATTTTCCCTGTAAATGCAGCAAGATTGAAAGCCTTGCTTTTTCAGCTAGCTCTTACATGATCACTGCTTTCTGAGAGCAGCAACCCTGTCTGCTAGTTCATCAAAGCTAGGCATCTTAGGATGAATATGCCTCATTCCACCCTCACTTATCAATGATTCCGATTTTACATTTCTGATGGGTTGTGAATTATCAGACTCGATTGGAGAATCAGGTGGTAGAAACTTGCTCCGTCCTGAAAATGATGGGGTATCTGAACCGGTTTGCCCATCAGATTCTCCACCCGGGGAATTTGTCTGAGATTCCACAAAAAGATACCGTCTTTTCCCAGGAGGCGGAGGTAATGTTGACTTTGGAGTTTCGTTCTCTTCTTTCTCTAGAAAGCTTAGGTTTGTTCCAAACCTACCCGAAACATCTGACTCGTCCTCCTCGTCACTGGAAACATTGGCTCTCCTTTCTGGTGCAACTCTTGCACTCATGATTTCTCTTGCATCGATCCCTGCAACCCCATGCTCAGAGTTGCCAGTCGCGTTGCTAACTGACTTTTTGAGAAACTTTGTTCTGACTGATCTAGGCCGTGGTTTAGCTTTACCGAACAAATCATCATCATTCTCACCCTTTGTGACTCTAACATCATTTCTCAAATTAGGATCACCATCTTCATTAGTATCCGGTCCTCGATTATCAGAAGGTATTACATATGGGGCCGCGACAATCTTGTTGGTAAACGGTTTCCTGTAAGGATTGTTCTCAGCTCCATTCCACGTAAAGCCATGGGTTTTCGCTTCCTGCAATATTTCTTGAGCAGCAGCTTTTTTAGCTTCGGAATAAGAATTGTGCCTTCTAGTTCTGGGGTTCTTCGATTGATCTTCATTCATCAGTCTGCCGCCATCTTCTAGCTTTGACTTGGCTTTACCCATACTTGATCGACTTCTGCACATCCTTTCACTTCCACCAATTCCAGGTCCACATTTTGTAGGATTATCCTATAAAAAAACAGCCATTATTATTGTACGAAACAGTGTCAAATAACATTAGTCCCTCGCTCTGTGTCCCTATATAGACTTACAATGCTTTGGTTATGCAATTGTTGCTGTAATGGAAGCGAGTCCCATGTTATCGAAAATTCCTGTGCAATTTCCTGCATCAACTGCAGCTTCATTTCCATCGTCGGAGGTTCAGGTTTAAACTTCTCCACAAACTGACCATGATGAATCGTTTCGCATAGTCAGATCAAGTACATACCAAATATAATTAAATTCTGTTTTGCAAGATATCGGCTAGTTAGTTAGTTACCTCTTTGCTAACAAATTGCTCCAGCGATTTGCCATATTTTTCATCGAACTGATTCCTGAGATCGCGCAGTTCAGGTAGATCAGCAAATCTAGCTGCAGCATATACCAAGGATGAAACAGCAACTCTGCATTCCTCTGGACAGTCCCTGTGTTGAATGTAATGCAATGTCAGAACGACTGTACTGTACTGTTTACTGTACTGTTAATGACTGTTAACCTGAAACGAAACAGCTAGCAGTCGATAATGGTCAATGCAGTCGTCGTAGAGTACCTTTCCTTGTGCATTTGCTTGAGATTTTCGGAGACGCAAGCGCAGCATTGCTCCACATAGTCGTAACGAGAGGTGAGGTTCAACTCATTATACAACCCTTCAGCCTGCACCATGACAAGATTATCCGAAATCATCCAAAATCAATACCCAGGGCGCGTTACATTCATTCATGTGTTCGAACCTAGGATCCGGCACAATAGAAAGGAAATGACAAGAATACCCACCCTGCTATAGGCATTACGATCAAGGTTGTTATTCAAAAGATCAGCTATATCTTTCTTCAGAAACTTCTGCATTGCATTTCTTTTCTTCTTTATCACCTCTAATCTTGTCTTTGTCTTACTTACCGCCGATTTACTGCACAATTACACAAACCCATTACCATCAATTTACCCTCATTAACATACCCAACACGGTTTCACCTGTACAACAGTCGATTTTATATTTTTAAAAAAATGTCCATTCACTTATTAATACCGCCATTTTACATTTTTACCGTCTGGTTCACGTGCGAGAACAAAAAAAAAGAAAGAAAAGTCGATTCATTTATTAATACGGTCATTTTACAGGCAATTTCACGTGTGAGACGGTTTTTCAATATCATGATTAGTAACAACACAAAACCCATGAATGTAAATGTGTGATTTTTAAGCTATACCCAATAATTAATGAACTAAACCCTTTTCTTTAAATACACCAAAAACATCATTAATTATTGTCTAATAATTTTTTCGAAAAAATAATAATTATTCGATTATTAATACCATTTGCCTCTAAAAGTATTCCGGTGCAATAATCCGTCCCACATTTGCGCAAAATTGTCGAAAAGGGTATCTAAAGATTATATCTTTTTGTTAAAAGAATCAATGTAAATGCAGAAAGCGAAAAAAAAATGTGGAAGAAAAACAGAGTTTAACGTAAATTGTAGAAAAATTGTGGGGTTTTGATTAAATTTTAGGCAATCAAGTAAAGGAAAGAATGTGGGATAAAAAAATTGACAAATTGAGAAGTTGAAAAATTCTGGGTAAGAAAAGAATCCAAGAAAATGTTAGGTATGAATGATATGGAATTTGAGCGAAGGAGAAAGAATGAAGGTCTGTCAATGGAGAAAATTGAGCTAATTTATTTTAGGATGTGAGAAAAAATAGGGGGAATTTTAATTTGTTGGTTTTTTTTATTAGTTGTTGTTGTAATAATAATAATAATGTGTGAATTAAATAAAGAAGGGTTTTGGGTTTTGTGTTGTGTAATGTTGTATGGTGTGGTGCGGTGGCTTCATGTAATGGATATTCTTGTTCCGAGTTGGATGTTATTTTGGGTAATGGTTAAGTTTCGAGATGAGAAAATAATGGGAGTACAGTTTATGGGTGTTTCGTATAAGCTATAGTTATGTTGTGTGTATACTTTGTCAAACGTCTACAATGTACGATACTTCCTTCGTTTCATTTGATTGTTTGCGTTTGTTTTTTGGACAATATTCAGAGGTTGGTGAAATCGTCAATATAACTTGTAATATATAAGATAAAATATAGTCGTGTGGGATCGTTTTTAAATTGTCTAACCGAGTACGTTATAAATATCAAAATTCAATTATAAAGTAATTTTTTTGAAATAGGTAACTAAAGATATAGACAAAAGAAAACGTGCATCGGTAAGTGTGAAAAAGTAAACGCAAACAACGAAATGGAACGGAGGAGTATATCCATGTGGGGTTTGAATTAGATCGGTTTAATTTGGAGTGGATACAGTTAAATTATTTCCGAGTAATATTTTCTCCGTTCATATTCAAAGGGTACGTTTTGATTTTACACAAAGATTAAGAAAGTAATAAAGTGATATTAAAAGTACAATAGTTAGGGACAAATTAGTATTTAATTATCCAAAATGTCATTCATAATGGCATATAGTGTAAATAGGGTACTAGAATAAGGATAATTTGGTCAAAAAATGTCATAGAAAGGAAATGGATCTATTGGATTTGAACATCCCAAAAAGGAATATTAATCCTTTTGATTTGAAAGGAGGGAGTAGTATATTACCGCCAGTTTTAAATGATCGTCTCGTTTCGTTATAATACTCCTCACATATATTACCTCCCATTTATTGAAATTCTATCATTTGATAAAAATATATCTCACATATATTCAACTTGTGGTAGGTATCCAATGAATGGGAGGGAGTATCACCTAAATGGAGCAATCATTTAAAATCGGAGTGGTATGTATTTTGAGAGAAAAAAAAAAAGTGTTTTGATTTAGTTTTAGATTTTTTTTTTTAAATATTCTTGTAAGCCCGTATGACCATATATATATAGGAATATATGTTGATCAATGACATAGGGTTTTTGTTGCTTATTGGTTGTGTAGATTCGAATATTCGATAATGTACATAATGAAAATAGATCGATCGAATAAGCGGTTTGAAATTAATTGTTTTAGTCACAACGTATAAATATAAAACTTATTTTCGATGCACGAGTTGTGGTAATCTTGATATAAAACTTTAGTCATTCGTTGATTATATTATGAACACAACTAGTTTTAATCCCGCGCAAATTGCGCGGCGATTTGTTTAAAAAAATGTGGTATTCTATAAAGTGAAATAACATATAACTATATTAACTTCATATATTTTGAGAAAATGAAAAATGGAAAAAATAAATGGTTTGAACATAAAATTCATTTTATGGTCACATAAGCATAGTAATGTAAAATTTCGTTAGCTGAATTAACCAATACGGAGTATTATGAACAAAATAATAACGTACACCAATTGCGTAGGTATATTATGTTACACAATTTTATGCCCTGAGAGTTGAGAGCGACCACTTGTAAGAAAAATTGAAAATATAAATTCAGTAAATAATAAACGACGTAAAGAAATTGTCTAACACGCAAGATCGTTGTGATACACAAAACATTTCGTATGTCTGAGTATAATTTACTTATATTATTTTCGTTTTATTTATTTATTTGTATTTATTATGCTTATTATATATTTATATTATATACTTTAGATTTTTGTATTTAATTGTGTTTTTGATATTTGTGATTATAACAAAACTTTTTGAATGAAAGTTCATCTCATAAATGGTGTATTTATGTTTTTGATGAAATTTAGTTGGGGATCAGGGCCTCATGGGTGTTAACTTGCGGCAGTTATTTAGTTGGTTAATATTGTCGGTTACTCCATATCAATTATAAGAGCCGATGCTATATTTAATATCAGTATTCAATACTCCCTCCGTATTTTTTTATATGACGTTTTGTTTTTTCGATGTGAGATTTTGACTTTAATTTTTATGTAAATATATTATTCCAAAAAATTTAAAAATTGCACCATAAAATTCCTTATGAAAATAGCTTTCAAATGAGTATACATTTCATGATATTTTTTCTTATGTTGTGAGAGATATTGAAGAGAAAAAGGATTGTCTCGAAAAGTGAGAATGACTTATAATAAAAAAAACATAGAAAGTATTATCTTAAAAATAAGAGTTGATATCTTAACAATCTTATTTATGATTTAATAATATTTTATATATCTTGATTTTGAATAGATTTAATATTAAACATAATTTGATTATTAATAGGGATTTGTTCGTGCAGATTGGGATTGACGATGATGAATATTCATTTATATAGTTTGTAAAAAAAAATTGCTTCGTAGTTATGTTTTGTCACTCTGATATTATTTAGTATAATACTATAATCGTCTATGAATAGCAGATGCATTACCTTTATGTCACCCTAATAAATCGGAACGGCGGCAGCTTGTAATACGGAAAAAATATTGTTAAGTTAAAACTTTCGGTAGCGTACGTCTTGCCCCCTAATACGGTCAAAAACGTGGCAGTCGTAAGTGGTTCCGGGTTATAATTTAAGAATTTTAAATTGTCGGTGATGATTAGTTTCTTTTTTAGAAACGGGAGAATTAATTTATATTACTCGTACATTGTATATTTTAATTTTAATATTTATAATCATATTTAAATTTATTTAGTCCGGGTTTTGAATAACTATATAATAATGTATAAATTGGACATGTTATTTACCTTAGATTAAAAGTCATTTAATAAAGTAAATAAAATGATTTAATTTGAGTAAAATGATTCAATAAAGTAGGATATTGGAAGTTATTTAACTTGAGTTAAATAACCAAGTAAGATGAGTTAAGTTAGGGATTGAATATTATATTCTCCAAATAATTGTGGGGCTGCCACGTCGTCATTAAAGTGTGAGGTTGATTGTGGAGGCTTAAAAAAACATTCTTTTAATAAAATAGGGATTAAAAGACTTAGCTTAAGATACAAAAATCGTAACCTTTTTTTTTTTTTTTGATTCAAAATTGTAACGTATTGAAAATGCACAAAAAACTAATTATGTTAGGATAATAACTTATTTTGAGTATCATTAATATTATTGATAATTCGTAGATGCATGGCAAAAAAACCCACCGAAAGTTTCTTAATTTTCGGGTTAGCACTAACGCAATATATCTAATTTTGTCCAATAATGAGTCGAGTAGAACACCTCATACTACATTATAAACGAACTTATTAGGAGTTCGAGGGTTAGACATAGACGTAAGTTAAACTAATTTCAACAACTAACGGTCTATAACTTCCACACAAAGACAAGTCAATTATTTACCTTGTTCGTCTTTCAGTGTATGTGCACTTAGATATAGATGGATTTGTAAGAAAAAAGAAAGATAATTTCATTGTGCGACCGGTATTTTTTTTTTTTTTTTTCCTCTTATTAGTGTCGACGGTTGATCCATGCAAAATTTCATGGTTTATGTGCCTTTAAAATGATCGTGATGAAAGTCATATACTCCTTAAAAATATAGATTTAAAAAATGCTCTGATATATTAAATTTAAATACTCGGAGGGATGGATTATTTTGATATATCAAAATTAAATAAAATGTTACTCTAATAATATTATTTTATATTGTTAAAATTTGATTTTATGTAGTAAAGTGTATGTGAGTCCTTGGGGATTAAGCAATAATGAGAGAATTCAATTGGATAATTGGACACGAAAGGAGTAGCTAAGTTTGAGCTGTTTTCCTTTATTTTGGTCATACTTCACTCCACTTGTTATTTACTTGTTGCTTCATTGCCCTAACCATGCAATATTTTGATTAAAAGTAAATAAATGAATGTGACAAATTAATCTAATTTCCAAGAACCTTAAAAGTATTGAGTATACGTATGATTGTATGAAAAACTTTGGGATATACGTGGGCGTCCTAATGTTTTTTATCACTTTCTTAAGTGTACTCAGTACTCCTCTTTTTGGTCAAAATAAAATAGACTTGCGATAATTTATGGACACGGATTCCAAAAACAACGATTGTTTTCCTTCAAATTCATTGTTTTTAGACCATCCCCAAGCAAGGTGGATGGGGGAGGTCATGACCCCCAAGGTCATCTTAAACACTAATTAGCTTAAAAATTAGCATGACCCAAGTCATGAGCCAAAAGGAAAAAGGTCATGGAATGACCCAAGGTTATGACCCTCTTCCATGACCTTATGTGTACTATTATCATAGGTGGTCCACAATAATTGCATAAAAGAAGATATGATTGAAATAAATAATGTAGAATATGAATTAATTAATGAAAAAGTGGTAAATAATGAGGTTGATGACCTAAGGTCATGACCTTCTGGATGGGAGGGTGTAGAAGGGTCAAGGTAAACAAGGTGGAATTAAGAGAAAGAATGAGTCACGATCCAATTAACTTGACCCTTGCTTGGGGATGGTCTTACAAGACTTTCTATTTGCAAAACAAAAGTATCTTCACTTTCAAAACTTGTACTCCCTCCGATTTTTTATTTTCGCCTCATTGTGTTTACCACATCAATTAAGAAAATTTGATAAATTATTGATAAAGAGCTACATGATGATGAAATTGGTGACTAGACACCAATGAGTCATCAAAATGAAGGGAATATAATGTTAGTTTAATCAATTCAATGGCATAATGGATAAATAATACAGTAAAAAGGTATAAGGATAATATCAGGGGCGGACCTAGGGGGCCCCCCGGCCCATTTCGAAATAATTAAGTTTTAATAATGGGATATGTCATTATGTTGGTGATGGTGCAATGGTTTAGTCCTTTGTCATTTAAGCAAATGGTGGGGGTTCGATCCTTGTTAGCTCCCTTAAATATATCCTGTACTTTTTCAAAATATAAAGTTGCTGGAGAGGGGACACGAACCCGGGTCATTTGCGTCAAATATTGGTCACATAACCAACTGAAAGAATAGTCTTATACTTTTTAATTAAACAATTTATCAAAACTTTCATTCTTTTTCTCATAGATTTTAACAACACTTTACAAATATTTGATTTAATATTTTGTTAGATATGGTAATTGTTTCATTTAATTTTGTAATGATTTTAATAATCATGTCATAAAAATATGATTTAAAATAAATAAATAAATATATATATATATATATATATATATATATATATATATATATATATATATATATATAAACATATACGGAGTATTCTTCAAACAATTGGAAAAATAAATAAATATTTTTATGGTTGCTATGGAGTATTAAAGAATATTTAATCAAAATTTTATATTAATTGGATTATGACCATAAATATTTAAGTTAAAATTGGATATGTCATTTAGGATCATTTTCGGGTCGCACGACTCACATTATTTTTTTATAGATGTCGTTGTTAAAAAAATATTGTGCCCCCCTACCGAGGAAATCCTAGGTCCGCCACTGGATAATATGGTAATATACACATGACAAATAAGGAAAGTTAAGAAATGGGACAAAAAATAAAAACTTGCCAAATAAGGAATACGGGGCAAAAATTAAAAAACGGAGGGAGTAATAAGAATTAAACTCGGTTAAACGTTTTAAACCGACTAAATCTTGACTGACAATAATTCTTTCTTACTACAACCTAGTGTAATAGTTTTGTTTTCCGTTCAAAATGAGAATCGTTGCTTTCAACATTCGAGGTTGACTGACAATACTAGATACTCATCGTATTTATCTTGCACAAGTGTCAATGCAAATTAGCAAATTAATCGTTATTTTAATCGTGTATTAGAGGAGAAGGTAGATAGTAGTGACTTGTTCTCATATACAAAAACCTTAAAACTTTTCTCAAATGACCTTTTTAAGTCATTTTCGAGTTGGATCATTAGAGTCAGTTATCTAAACCATGTATTTCCAAGTCGGGTTATTCAGATCAAGTCGATTAATGGAATGAAGAAATGAGTGAATGATGGATTTGGTAAATGGTGATATTAAGGAAGTAGGAAGTGAAGACTGAAGACTGGTAGATGTGAATAGTTGGTTAAATATATTGATATGAACTCAAAACATACACTTACCACATTATTACCTTCTTCTCCCTTTACAATTCTCTATAATCTCACTTCATAACTCTTAATTTTACTCCATTTACCTCATTCTTTACCCCCTTCGATTGAGGCCGTTAATATGGTAAGTTTTCATAGTAATTTAAAGAACGCTATCGGTTTTTTTTTATATAGATACAATAGTCGTTGATAAACATAAAAAAACTAATTAAATTTTCGTAAATTAAATAGCATTGTTCATTTTTTTTTATAGAATTATTGTCGAAAAACATGAAAAACTAATCGTAAATTAAAATAAACATTATTATTGTTTCTAATTCTATTGATTAACGTAACGTCTAGCTAATTGATGTAACTTCTTTGCTAGTACGAGTAGTATATAATTAATTTGCTTGATTTACTTTCGTAATTACGTATCTAATCATAATTATGTAAATTCAGCCAACTGCCCCGATGATGATACGAACACTCGTAAGATTTGTATCATCACTAGTAAGCGATCCAACGGCTGCAATATCGACTTTGCTGTATTACAGTGGTCTTCTTCCTCGACACTTGAATTCAGATCGATTAATCCAACGTGATCTTCTTCATCGCGAAAATTACTTGTTTCACATCGTTATCAACATCTTGAGGTGCTTGTGGTAAGTCACTCTAGCTAGCTATACTTACTCGCTAACATCGTATACTGTGTATGACTGTACTAATCATTAGTCGTAGACGTAGTGAGTGTTTTAACCGTTTGTCGTTAATGCCTAGCTTAGTTCGGAGCCCATGACAACGATGAGAATGTCACCATTTCCGGAAATTGGAGGATTTATGTACCAGTAACAAATACGGGTTCAGAGAAAAAGGCGGTAGATGCCTATAACTGCATCACATTCATGCTTCAAAGAACGTTGGAAGATGTTCGAGTGTTCATTTCAATAAGAACGGAAAACATTTTGATGTTTCAGTACGATATGATGTCTTGATTCGAGTTTATATATGATGTTCCATCCATTTAGTGCTGAACTTATTCAACTGTCAGATGTAAACAGAGACGATAAAATGAGCTCGACTTATATAAACCAAGTAACTGAGAGAAACAGCCGTAAATACATGATATAATCGTCCAATAACGTTACAAAACCCTACAAACTGATACCAAACAGTATAAAATTTAAGAAGCTACTCCAGCTTACTGATCCCATACTCAGGATCTTGATGTATGCAGGGATTGACGGTCTTAACTTAAAGTGACTAGGATAGGTACCACTCACCAAGCATACCTGGATATGACATTGTCGGTTCATAAAGGAGCAAGATGTGCATTCCGCTGTTACTTGTCGGGGTTATCTTGCTCTTCCTTTTCGGGATCTTCTTCTTCCTCTTCTTTCTTCTCTTCCTCGTCCTCGTCTTCCTCAGGTGGGTCCGCTGGCATTGGAGTTGGTAATGGCGTTTTCATTGGACTGAACTGAGGAAATATGTCTGGTCTTCTCCCTGGCTTTGGTCGCTCCCACTCCTGCCATAAAGCATTGAAGGAAAAATATTGACTTGACCCTCTCGTTGAACTCTTAACCATGAGCTTAATTAAAAGCACATACGTGCTTAAACCACCCTAATCGAGGAACTCCAATCACGCCAAGTAAATTTGAACCCATATAAAAAATGAAAGAGTTAAAAGGGTTGTTCAGAATTTGTAGCGCAAACTGCAAACCCATGAACTTAAACAAGCGGTTAGAGTGCTCACAACTAATTACTCCAAATGCAGGCAAGCAACAAGCAGAACAAGTTTAAAAAGCAAGCCACTAATGCGCATAAGGCACACCTTGGACGAGGCACTAGCAACATTCCAAAATACCTCAGTGCACGTTCCATATCTTTTTCATCTAGATCTTTCATTGTGCCATTTCTTTTTCCTTGTTATTCCTAACTTTTACTCGATAGCCGCCAGAAATTCTCCTATAAGAAGTATTGTCGCCTAAAATTCTATTCGGAAGTAAAAATACTTGTTACTAACACGTCCTAAAAAACACGTGCCTTTGCCTTCCACTCTACCCTCGCCCTCTAAATGCCTCAAGGCCCCGCGCACCTCTTCCAAAGTTCGAATTAAGCGGAGTATATAAGAGCAAAATCGGTGAAGCATTCTCAAAGTTGTAGTTTATACCGCTCATAACTTATAAGAAACTTCAATTTAAAACAATGGGAGTCCAACTAGCAAACCAGTGCTTTCTGATAACTCCATGATTGATATTATAACACCGCTCAAACTGGCACAAAAAACCAACAAAAAACTCTAGCTCAGCTTCAGAAAAGACGGATAAATTTGTGCAAGTATGGTTCAGTCTCATCTTCCCTTCCCCGAGACAAGGACTAGATATTTAGGACTTTAGCTACAAGCGACCCAAAACTTTTAAGTTTATTGTACTTTAGCACAAATAACGGCAGTGTGCCAGGGGTAGCCTGTTAAGCTCTTACCAGGCAAAATTCATGAGTTATTTCAAGGGGTTTGGATAGCCAGTATCGTAAAAAGTTATCTTCAACTTATGGAAGAGCATTACAGCTCCAACGCCTGAACTCCCCAGTATTGAGGAATACGGGCATACCGCATACACTATCACCCATGTCAGCAAACGAATGACATATGTTCCATATGAATGAAGAAGGTTCACAGCAAAAAGACACAACTACGGAAAATTCCAATAATGCGACTACATCTCCAAAATCATGTAAGAAGCTTTTGGGTACTTTTGCGCGCAGACCCAAAAGCCAAGTGAGTTGAATTGCAACGAATCTTAAAACTATTGTCCTCGAATTTCTTTCCAGACAGTTTAGTGTCTCAACATCCTACTCGCTAAAGAGGCAGATACGGGAAATGCATTTTCAAAGACTCATCTGGCTAACAAGACCCGAACCTATCCACTTAAGCCCGGATAGAGTTCATCTCAAGCCCGCATTTGATACCCTTCTAAGTCTCCATCCCCTCCCCCAACACCCAAAACAGTACTTACCCCAAACTTTTAACTAGTAAATTCGGACAGTTAAAACAACAAACTGAATCAAAATTCATAGGCACTGCACATATGTTATCCAATCCGTATCATCTCCAATACGATATGACACTTGGACATTTCATTTTAGACCAAGAAATTGAAAATTCCGCACAAAACAGCCGTATCCGAATTCGATGCTGTATCATATCAGGACAATTGCTTAGGAATCATAATACTAAGTAAACCATTGATGACATTGATTAACAAATTTCATAATAAATGTTCAAAACTTATCAGTATCTGAAACAGAAAGTTACCCAAATTCATATGTGAATACATTAAACCCTAAATACGTGATAAAAATGCGCTTTCAATTGAAATCGAAAACTTAAACAAAAGATTTATGAAGAGAGAGGGAGAGAAAGAGAGACGTACGATGGGGAAATCGAGAGGAGAACGACGAGTCATCTTCTCCTCTTCAGGAGCCATACACACCACCTGCGAGCTTCTCGATGTTTTACGATGGTGTCTCATAAAATTAACAGATGAGAGAGAAGAAGAAGAACGTAAATTGTTCGAAAATAACGAAGAAGAAGAAGAAGAAGAAGAAGTAGAAGAGGTTGAAGGAGTTGGAGCTCCGATGGTGGGAGTAATGGCGGACAAACAGAGAGACGCCATTGTTAACGCCGTCCAAGTCTCTTTCTTCTCTATGGTGGTTTGGTGACAAAGAGAGCAAAGGGATTATGTTTGGTGTTTTTTCGGTGGTTTTGGAGATTCACTTTCACTGGACTTTTTTTGGGCTTTATTTATTTTAGTTGAGTTGGGTTTTGATTTGTTTGATGGGCTCCGAGTCGGACTTATGTTCATCTTTCCCTTTGGCTATCAAAGGGAAACATAAGTCAGACTCGGAGGAAGTAAAAAGATATTGTACAAAATTTATTCGATTTTTGGTCTTTCAGGGGTTAATAGATATCGGAGTCCTCAAATGTTACCCGTCATTCATCAAATTTTGTGTCACCTTTTCAATCGATCTGATAAATACTTTGTGCGAATTATACAACCAATCAGAATTAAGTTAATTTATCTTTACAATCAATTTAAACCAAAATTAAATAAAAGTCAAGTAAAATAAAATAAAATCCATAAACATAAATGAAAGATAATTAAGATAGCAATCCGTCTCCTGTAAGACCGTTTCACATCATTTAAACATGTTTCTAATGCACTAAAAACTTATCTAATAAAAAAATAAAAATAAAATTAATTAAAGTAACTACCCATTTTATGAGAGGTCTCACAATAAACTTATTGAAACTTATTGTGAGACCGTCTCATATAAGTTTTTTTGTTAAGATAAATAGAAATAAATAAAAATTTTCTATAATTAAATTATTATTATTATGGTAACAAATTAATTAGAAATTTTCTGAAATGTGCCCAATGCCACATGATAAGAAATAGGTAAGATTTACAAATGTAATTCTTCAATTATGATAATTTTGGGTTTAAATTTTATTTTATCGTGAGATGTGTTCGTGATTGTTTCCCATAATAGATTTCTTATCATGTGCTCATTGGCCACATTTTTAAAAAAAACCCAATTAATTAATGGTGTAAAATTACAAACTTAAATCTTAAGAGTCTTAAGACACATTCGTGTTTGTAACGAGAATATCTGTCACAAGTCAAAAGTTATCTATACTCGTGGGTATGTAAAAAACAAATCATTTGCATACGTTACAAGGAACACTTACCCGACTCTTGAACTAAAAAATATCGCAACGAGATTAGTTGCGTTTGCGTATGGAGATTATACATTAGGTGTGGGTGTACCATTTTTGGAATCACAAATTCTTGGGAGAGACGGTCTCTCACTAACTTATTGAGAGACCACTCTTCAGTACCACTCTATGTCATATTCGTACCCTTAAATGACAACTTTGTTTTGTACCTGTTTTTATAAGAAACGTACCATCTTTATATTTGTACCCTCTTTTATGTTAATCGTACCTACTTATATTAGGGTTGGTACCACTGTTACTTTCATTTGTACTTAGTCTCTCAGTAAAGTTAACGAGAGACTCGGTTGGAATAGGAGCTCCTAGATATCCAACTTAATCGCATTACAACATAAGGGATAAGGTTTCGAACCTGCATTCGACTGTCACAGCACTTAAATACTCCATAACTGCTGTGAATTGAAACGCCCCAAATCGATCCCTTCAATCAAAATATATCGTCTTGCTTCCCTCTATTTTGATTGATTATTCCTAGAAACAATTCAATCTCAATCTCAATCTCAATCTCAATAGATGACGATCCCTGGAAATGGTGGTAGGATTATCGATCCATATGAGTTTGATATCGAAGCAGCAGTGATTTTGCAGGACACGAAACCGCTGTTTCTTCCTTCATCTCCTCCTCATAACCCGATCCTGAAACCGCGAGGCTACCGTACCCAATGGGGTCGACCCGAATCCGAATCCGACGACGATGACAAAGAACAAGAAGAATTAGAACGCCGCGCTTCAAGTATCAAACATGGACACCTGATCCGCTTAAACCAGCCTTTGGATGCTGAGATACCCGAATACCCGGATGACATCCCTGTATTCGGACCCTTCGAAAAAGGTAACTTCTTTGATGTTATCTCCATGTTATCCACCAATGGCCGAGATTACCTTGTTCGTAACAATGGCGACCGTGTTCTAGTCGAGAGCCTGAGGGGGAAATACATCCTTATTTGCTGTTTCTTTGTTCCGATACCTGTTCATTCTTACGCTGCTGAAGTCTGCTTGGATATGCTCTACACCTATTCAGAATTATCTCTCGAAAAACCCGATCAGTTCGAGATGGTTATGGTTGCCAAGATGAGACCTTATTGGGCTCATGACCAACCCGCTTTCGACCACTTCTTCTCCGCTTTCCCTTGCCTTGCCATCCCCTTTTCTGACTCCCATTCTCGAGAACTCGTATGCAAATCTCTGGGGTTAGACCATCGCATTGACTGGCAACCAACTGTTACTCTTATTGTCGATCCTGAACAGACTGTTTTGAATCACAATTTTGACCATACGTCGTTTATCCATAGTCATGGAGCGTCTTCGTTTCCTTTTACTGATGAGAGGCTTACCCAACTTGAGACGGAGGTTCGTGAACTGAGATTAAGGATTAATGAGAAGGGCAATTCACCACCTTCACTTGCAGAACTCCTGCGCCTTAATCCCTCTGATTATCTTCGGAAATGTGATGATAGTGACGAATTAGTGTCTGTTTCAGAACTGAACAAGAAGCTTGTAGGGTTATACCTGTGTGATGGTGGAGACTTTCTTACCACACTTAATTACTTTCATAAGAAATGTATAGCAGAAGGGCTTGAGTTTGAGATTGTGTTGGTGTACCTGCCCTCCGAGGGCGAGATCAAGTGGTTTCAGAATCAGGTCAATGCAGCATTATTAAGGTATAGGATATCATCCTGGTGGATTTTGCCTTTCAAGGACTCAGTAAGTCGGAGGTTGGCAGAACTTTGTCTCCACTTTAGGGATAAACTGATAATACTAGGTCCCAATAGCACGTTCGGGGACACCCTGGGAATGCCAGTTATGTCCGAGTTTGGTGCCAAGGCATATCCGTTTACAAGACAGGGGATCATAGACCGAAAGTTGGCCAAATTAAGGGCACTGTCGCTAGAATCGGTGTTGATGGTGTCCAAGGAACATAATTATGTGGTTAACAAAGATGGAGATCGGGTTCCCATGGCTAATCTACTTGGCAGGAATATCATCCTCTACCTTGATTATTTATCAAAAGGAATTTGTGACAGTGAACTCCATGTCAAGCTTATAGAGTGGTACCCTAAATTAAAGGCCAAGGATCCCGATTTTGAAGTTGTGTTTGTCCCCTTTGATGAGGATGACTGTAGTGGAGAAGAAATAGATGAATGGTTAGGTGGGATGCCATGGTTGGCCTTTCCTTTGCCGTCTGGTCACTCTAGACGTGTGGTCGATCAATTGTTCTTGGAGTGGGAGGAATTTGATGATTACCCTACCTTGATGGCATTTGGTAAAGATGGTCGGATTCGTTCAAGGCGTGCACAGCTATATCTTGATCAGAATAATGGGGTTGATGCATTTCCATTCAGTGATCACCTCTGCAAAGAGCTCGCTTCTTCTTTCAGTGAGCTCAGCACTAGTTATTAGAGCTATCTTTGGTTGTATGAACTCTTGTTACATTTTGATAAATCATATTCAATCAATTTATAACAAGAATGTGTAGATCAGTCTTTGACTCAAAAAGATCTAATGATACAGCAAGTCTTAAAAATTTATGAATTGCGTTTGTCATAGAAAATGATTGATCGTTCAGATACAACGAAACCAAGGGATCGTTCAGATAAAAATTTACCTAAGCTTTTCTTCACGAGCATCCGTGACAGGGCCCTTGTGCACTGATACATCACCCTCAATAGCATCTCTTCATCCTCCACTTCACGACCTGTTATGTTGAGCTGTTGAAATCAAATGCATTTGTCCATCCTCGATATACATATCATATACTCCGTATCATATATCATGTGTTGTAAACAAATGTAAGCAAATGTCCTCCTTGTGCATATCAAGTTTAGTCAATTCACCGATGAGGATCACTGTGCGTTCCTCGGCTTGGGAGCTTAAGAGACTGAGATTTTTCAAGGATTCCACAAAAGACTTGCTTTTGTGTATTTGTATGTAAGGTGTTTTCGACAAAAAGAACTCAGACCATGCACTCAACTTGAAAACGAATGCATTTTAGATCAGAGAATGTGGAGCTTACTTAAATAATCAGCTTGGGCAGTTTAGGCCGAGTTGGCCTCGTTTATTCGCACCATAGTCGCTAACATCTCCAAAGATAGTCGCTAAATCCTTACACGGTTGTTGACAGTGGAATTCCTACTTTGATATCACTTCACATCCACCCAAAGTCACTTAAAGAAATATTCAACCATATATGCAGGCTCCTCCAGTTTACTGATCCCATACTCGAGTATCTTAACGTATGCAGGGATTTACGGTCTTGACTTAAAGTGACTAGGATAGGTACCACTCACCAAGCAATACTGGATATGATATTGTCGGTTCATAAGGGAGCAAGATGTGCATTCCGCTGTTTACTTGTCAGGGTTATCTTGCTCTTCCTTTTCGGGATCTTCTTCTTCCTCTTCCTCAGGTGGGTCCGCTGGCATTGGAGTTGGTAATCAGGTAATGGCGTTTTCATAGGGCTGAACTACTGTCTGGTCTTCTCCCTGGCTTTGGTCATTCCCACTCCTGCCATAAAACACTATGCAAGATAAGTTCTGGATCCTTGAACAAAATCTACGAGTTTTGAGTACCTAGTCCAACTGAAATAGAGAGCGAGTTGAAACGGATTCAAATGTTCTAGCTAACACTGAGACCTTCTTCGCTTAATTAAGTGCTTTGGAATTCCTTCCGAATTGCTCGTCCAAGTTCAGATGAGCTCAACATAAGCATCCCATCGGCCCTTCATATGCAAATACTAAAAACTTCACAACACTGCACCATTGTTTCTATTGACCTAATATAATCATTACCCTCACAGTTGAACTCTTAACCAGGAGCTTACCTTAAAGCTATGTTACGCTGATACTCCACTTGGGTGTTGTGTTGCGTGTCGACACAACACTTCAATTTAGACCGAAAAAATGAGAATTCTGCCCAAAATAGCAGTGCGACCGTGAGAATACTGGCATACCGCATACACTATCACCCATGTAAGCAAGCGAATGACGTATGTTCCATATGAATGAAGAAGATTCACAGCAAAAAGATTCAACTACGGAATATTCTAACAATACAACTGTGTCCCCTAAATCGTGTAAGAAGCTTTGGCGCGCAAACCTCAAAGCCAAGTGATTGAATTGCAACAAATCTTAGAACTACCGTCTCCAAATTTCTTTTTACACAGTACAGTGTCTCGAGTCTCGACATCTTACTCGCAAAAGAGGCAGACACAGGCACAGCCAATGCATTTTCAAAGACTCGTCTGGCTAACATGACCCGAACCTGTCCACTTAGGCTCGGATTGATAACTTCAGTCTCCAGCCCCTCCTCCAACACCGAAAACAGAACTTACCCCAAACTTTTAACCACGTAAATTCGGACAGTTAAAGCAGCAAACTAAATCAAAATTCATAGGCACTGCACATATGTTATCCGATCCGTATCATCTCCTATACGATTTGACAGTACAACGCTTCACTTCGACATTTCAATTTAGATCAAGAAATTGAAGATTCCGCACAAAACAGCCATATCTGATAATACGATACCGTATTGTATCAGGATACTTGCTTAGGAATCAGAATACAATAGAAAGCTTATCAATTCATATGTGAATACAATAAACCCTAAATACGGGATAAAAATACGCTTTCAATTGAAATCGAAAACTTAAACAAAAGATTTATGGAGAGGTAGAGAGGGAGACGTACGATGGGGAAATCGAGAGGAGAACGACGGGTCATCTTCTCCTCTTCAGGAGCCATACGCACGACCTGCGAACTTCTTGATGTTTTACGATGGTGTCTCATAAAATTAACAGATGAGAGAGAAGAAGAACGTAAACTGTTCGAAAATAACGAAGAAGAAGAAGAAGTTGAAGAGGTTGCAGGAGTTGGAGCTCCGATGGTGGCAGTAATGGCGGACAAACAGAGAGACGCCATTGTTATTCGTCACTCTTCAAATTTCGTGTCACATTTTCGACCGACCCGATAAACATTCTACATGAATTCGGGTCATTTTTGTTCTGAACCCAAATGTCTTGTACAACCAATTAAAATTAAGTTAATCTGTCTTTAAAATCAATATAAACCGAAATTAAATAAATTTTAAATAAAATCCATAAACATAACTAAATAATACTCTCTCCGTTCAATTACAACTTTCCCCTTCCTTGTCTTGACACTATTTGCAACTATGGATAACTTTCGATATTCACGACATTCTATTAGAGAAAATATATCCATGTGGGATCTTGTTTGATTCGTCTTTAAAAGTAGATTATTAATATCCAATTTCCATAATTTTTATTAATATGTTACGAAAGTTATTAACGTGAAAAAGTAAAAGGGAAGCTTGGACTTGAATGGAGGGAGTAATTTTAAGAAAATCTATACTTAAAGTCATAATTATGGTAACAAATTAATTACGCGTGTAAAATTACAAATCTAACTCTTAAATAGAAAATGACACGTATCACAATGTGTTCGGTTAGTTATGCAAATGTCATACGGAGAGTAAGGTACTATTTGGCCTTGCTTTGTGTAATTCAGTTTTCATTTTTTAGAATGAGTTTATTTATAAGCTATTTCTCGAAAAAACTCTACCTGTTTGTTCATTGATTTCCAAAAGTGTTTTTCAATAAGAGAGTTTTCGAAACAATTCAATTCAAATTGAATCTCAATCGATGACGATCCCTGGAAATGGTGATGGAGTTGTTGGTAGGAATACCGATCCACATGAGTTTGATATCGAAGCAGCAATGATTGTGAAGGACATGAAACCGCTGTTTCTTCCTTCATCTCCTCCTCATTACCCGATTCTGAAACCACTATACTACCCTACCCTTTGGGGTCGACCTGAATCCGACTCTGACTCCGACTCCAACGACAAACAACAAGAAGAATTCGAACGCCACACTTCCAGGATCCAATATCGATACCTGTTACTGTTGGGTCAGCCTTTGGTTGATGAGATACCCGAATACCCGGATGACATCCCTGTATTCGGACCCTTCGAAGAAGGTAACTTCTTTGATGTTATCTCCATGTTATCCAACAATGGCCGAGATTACCTTGTTCGTAACAATGGCGACTGTGTTCCAGTCGAGAGCCTGAGGGGGAAATACATACTTATCTGCTGTTTCTTTGTTCCGATACCTGTTCATTCTTACACTGCTAATGTCTGCTTCGATATGCGCTACACCTGTTCAGAATTATCTCTCGAAAAACCTGATGAGTTCGAGATGGTCATGGTTGCCAAGATGAGACCTGATTGGGTTCACGACCAACCCGCTTTCGACCACTTCTTCTCTGCTTTCCCTTGCCTTGCCATCCCCTTTTCCGACTCTCATTCTCGAGAAATCGTTTGCAGGTCTCTGGGGTTAGACGATCGCATTGACTGGCAACCAACTGTTACTCTTATTGTCGATCCTGAACAGACTGTTTTGAACCACAATTTTGACCATACCTCGTTTATCTATAGTCATGGAGCGTCTTCGTTTCCTTTTACTGATGAGAGGTGTAGCCAACTTTCAACCGAGGTTCGTGAACTGAGATTATGGATCGAAAACAGCGATACACCACCTTCACTTGCGGAACTCCTGTGCCTTAATCCATCTGATTATCTTCGGAAATGTGATGATAGTGACGAATTATTTTCTGTTTTAGAACTGAACAAGAAGCTTGTAGGGCTGTACCTGTGTCATGATGGAAGTTTTCTTACCACACTTAATTACTTCCATAATAAGAAATGTATAAGAGAAGGGCTTAGTTTGAGATCGTGTTGGTGTACCTGCCCTTCGAGGGCGAGATCAAGTGGTTTCAGAATCGTGTCAATGCAGCATTATTAAGGTATAGGATATCATCTTGGTGGGTTTTGCCTTTCAAGGACTCAGTAAGTCGGATGTTGTTTGAACTTTGCGGCGACTATGGGGATAAACTGATAATACTAGGTCCCAATAGCACGTTCGGGGACACCCTGGGAAGAGCAGTTATGGCCAGGTTTGGTGCCAAGGCATATCCGTTTACAAGACAGGGGATCATAGACCGAAAGTTGGCCAAATTAAGGGCACTGTCGCTAGAATCGGTGTTGATGGTGTCTGAGGAACATAATTATGTGGTTAACAAAGATGGAGATCATGTTCCCATGGCTAATCTACTTGGCAGGAATGTCATCCTCTACCTTGATTATTTATCAAAAGGAATTCATCACTTTGGACTCCATGACAAGCTTATCGAGTGGTACCCTAAATTAAAGGCCAAGGATCCCGATTTTGAAGTTGTGTTTGTCCCCTTTGATGAGGATAAGGGTAGTGTAGAACAAATAGATGAATGGTTAGGTGGAATGCCATGGTTGGCCTTTCCTTTGCCGTCTGGTCACTCTAGGCGTGTGGTCGATCAGCTGTTCTTGGAGTGGGAGGAAGATGATGAATACCCTGCCTTGATGGCATTTGGTAAAGATGGTCGGATTCGTTCAAGGCATGCGGATCAACATCTTACTCAGGATGGAGTCGATGCATTTCCATTCAATGATCACCTCTGCGAAGAGCTTGCTGCTCCTTTGTCTTGGCTCAGCGTTAGTTATTAGAGCTATCTTGGGTTGTATTGTATGAACTCTTGTTACATTTGATAAAATCATATTCAATCAATTTATAACAAGAATGTGTAGATCTATCTTGATACGGAAATAAGTAAATGCATAAAAAGAACATATTCCGTTTAGCCCCTTCATGCCAAGCGTAACTAGATATTTCAGTTTTTTGCTATTCGAAAAGAGTAAATTAGTACCTGTTGAGTCGCAGAGGATATCGAAGAAGCATTGATGTTTTCCCCTGAAGTTTCTGCAACAATGTATACATCCATCAGTTGTATCCTTCATATCATCATACTGCATATCTCTACAGCATCATTCTTATCTCTACTGTCAGAATCCAACCCGTCAGCCTCATCGAGCGAGCCTCAGTGCTCACTCCTCTTTCTCAGGAACCCATTTTCATCACCATGGACACAGTAGCATTAGAGGAAAACGAACTACTGAAACATGTAAAAAAACGAACACAATGCTATTGTAGCACTAATTCTCATATAAAACGGTTTAACCATGAGTTGTAGTCCGACTATCAGAGTCAGACCTGTGCATTTTCAAGCTAAATTTGCGAGTTTTGAAAACAAAGTTGCGATATTTCATGATAATATCCATGTTAAACTTGTTTTAATTAACTTATTAATTTGTTTTCACTGAACCCACGTTAGAAAAAAACATGTATAAATATATACTGTACCTTTTTCTGAAGGATGATGAACAGCTAACACAACAAATCACACATCTTGCCCATCCCCAAATCGGTGCCTTCAAAATCCAAACCCAACAATTCAGCTCGATCTCAATTTCAATCTCGATCTATAATCAATCGATGACAATCCCTGGAAATGATGGTGTTTCGGATGGGATTTTGGGTCAAAACGAGTTTGATCTCGAAAGAGCAGCAATTTGCAAGGATCTGAAACTGTTATTGTTCCCATCATCTCTTCCTGATTACCCTATTTATAAACTAGGGGCCTACTATACCTCATGGGGTATACCCGATAGCGAAGAAGAAGACGACGACGACACCAAATTTGAACTCCGCGCTTCCAATGTAAAATGTGAATACTTGACCGACTTGGAGCTGCCTTTCAATGATGAGATACCCAAATACCCGGATGACATCCCTGTATTCGGACCTATCAAAGAAGGTAACTTCTTTGATGTTATCTCCATGTTATCCACCCATGGCCGAGATTACCTTGTTCGTAACAATGGCGACCGTGTTCTAGTTGAGAGCCTCAGAGGGAAATACCTCCTTGTTTGCTGTTTCTTCGTTCCCGTTACTGCTCATTCTGAGGCTGTCAAGGTCTGCTTCGATTTCATCCACACTTATTCTGAATTATCTCTCGAAAAACCCGATCAGTTCGAGATGGTTGTGGTTGTCAAGATGAGACCTGATTGGGTTCACGACCAACACGCTTTCGACCACTTCTTCTCTGCTTTCCCTTGCCTTGCCATCCCCTTTTCCGACTCCCTTTCTCGAGAACGTGTTTGCAAGTCTCTGGGAATAGAGTTAGACCATCACATTGACTGGAAACTAACTTCTTTTCTTATTGTGGATCCTGAACAGACTGTTTTGAAGCATGATTTAGACCAAACCTCATTTATCCGTGATCATGGAGCTTCTTCGTTTCCTTTTACTGATGAGAGGCTTACCCAACTTGAGACAGAGATTAATGAACTGAGATCAAGGATCGAAAACAGCGATACACCACCTTCACTTGCGGAACTCCTGTGCCTTAATCCCTCTGATTATCTTCGGAAATGTGATGATAGTGACGTATTAGTGTCAGTTTCAGAACTGAACCAGAAGCTTGTAGGGTTATACCTGTGTGATGAGGGACATTTTCTTACAACACTCGATTGCTTCCATAAGAAATGTATAGCAAAAGGACTTGAGTTTGAGATCGTGTTGGTGTACCTACCCTTCCAGGGTGAGATGCAGTGGTTTCAGAATCGCATCAATACAGCATTAGCAAAGCGTAGGATACCCTGGTGGGTTTTGCCCTTCAAAGACACAGTAAGTCGGAGGTTGTCGCAAATTGGTCGGCACCTTGCAGATAAAATGATAATACTAGGTCCCAATAGCACATTCGGGGACACAGAGGGGAAACTGCTTATGGCCCATTTTGGTGCTGAGGCATATCCGTTTACAAAACAAAGCATTATAGACCGAAAGTTAGCCAAATTAAGGGCAATGTCACTAGAATCGATTTTGATGGTGTCTGAGGAATCGGAACATAATTATGTGGTTAACAAAGATGGAGATCGGGTTCCCATAGCTGAGCTACTTGGCCGGAATATCATTCTTTACCTTAAATCAGGCATAAGTGGCGATCACGTCCATGAGCAGCTTATAGATTGGTACCCTAAATTAAAGGCCAAGGATCCCGATTTTGAAGTCGTGTTTGTCCCCTATGATGAAGACACCGATAGTGGAAAAATAGATGGACGGTTTGATGGAATGCCATGGTTGGCCTTTCCTTCGTCGTCTGGTTGTTATGGGCGTGTGGTCGATCAACTGTTCTTGGAGTGGGAGGAATTTGACGATTACCCTACCTTGATAGCATTTGGTAAAGATGGTCGGATTCGTTCAAGGCACGCACAATTACATCTTGATGTGGATGGGGTTGATGCATTTCCATTCAGTGATCACCTCTGCCAAGAGATCGCTGCTCCTTTGAATGAGCTCAAATGTTATAATGAGCTATGTTGGGCCTAGGGGTTCGTCGAGTTTCACTTGGCCACAAAAAGGAATCTTCTCGGACATCTTTGTCATCTCCTCCTTCCGTTTGTTCTCCTCTGCTTCAAGTTTAGCTAACTCGTCGAGGAGGATTGCTTTGCGTTCCTTGGCTTGGGAGCTTAACTGGCTGAGATTGTTTAGCGATTCCACCAAAGGCTTGCATTTATGTAGTTTTTCAGCATTTTCGACAAAGGGAATCAACCACTCCACTTTGAAACGATTGTATCTTAGATCAGACAGGGTGCAAACTAAGTAATCGGCATCACTATCATTCAAGGACATAGCTGAATTGTCATCGAGTATGTTTACCATAGTGGCTAGCGACTCCAATGCCCTACCAATTATGTCACCATTACGCATAACACTGTATTCAAGTATGTTTCCATGCTTCAACCAAATCGCTTGCAAGGTCGAGACTAAATCAGAACGTATATCATATCCTTCAAACTTTGTTGTTGCCGAATCACTTTTGTGCCTCTACAAAATGAATAAAAAGAATACAAATTCTTTTTTTTTTTTTTTTGGTAAAAGGTAAATTATATTAATATGAATAAACCACCAAATTACAATCAATTTCAAACCAAACAAACTCGGAATATGACTACTAGGCCAAGATGGTCGGGATACAAGCTAGTCTCCTCTTCACCCTACACTCAATTTCACTCTTTATCTTATCCATTACTACATGTGGTCTTTTAACCCACCCTTCTTTCCATCCTCTATTTCTAGCAGTCCACACTTTATAAACAACTGCACAAACAGCAGCGAAGATACTTTGCTTAAAGCTGCCTGATTTGTGCTTAATCCGGGTGCAATGCTGTAACAAATCTTTCTCCGGTAGCTTCATTTCAATCCAATTTTGCATCAACCTGTGCAACTGGTTCGTGTATGGACAGTCCCAAAATAAATGGTCATGGCTCTCCTCATACTGTCCACACAGGTAGCATAAATTGGACATCGTAATACCAAATCTCATCAACCGATCCTGAGTCAGTAGTCTCTTACTCGCATAAAGCCAAGATATGAATCTGTGTTTAGGTATAGCCATTCGGCACCACACAACACACCACCAATCTTTCTTCAACTCAATACCATTCAGCCAACGGTAGCCTCCATTCACGGTGTATCCCTTGGCTTCTGCTCTCCATCTATCATTACAGTATCCAGGGATTAAGTCATTTTTTACACTACATATCTTCCTCCATGTCCAACTTGAGGCCAAAGTAGGTTGATATGTAGCCCATGGAGCTCCTTTCAAGTATATTGCATTGACCCATTTAATCCACGGGTGATCCGCTTTGGTATATATCCACCACACATACTTCCCCAACAAAGCTTTATTCCACTCCTTACCAGCCTTAATGCCTAATCCACCCATCTTTAGCGGTGTACAGCATTTCTCCCAATTTACTAAAGGGCTTTTATTCCCTCCTTCAATGCCCCTCCACAAGTACTCTCTACAAATGCATTCAATTTTCTTAATAACTGTATTATGGAGGAGGAATATCCTACACCAATACTGATGCAATTGGCTTAGTGTCGCTTTGATTAGTACCAGCCGCCCAGCATAACTCAAATGCCTCGCACCCCAACCTTGAATACGCTGGGTGATCCTGTCAATAAGAGAACCACATTCATGTACTTGTAGCCGTTTATAAGAGATTGGTACTCCTAGGTATTTGAATGGAAGTCTTCCTTGTTTAAATCCACATCTCCGCAATATACGAGCTTCCATACCCCCTGTAACTCCATTTAAATATATCTCTGACTTAGCCTTATTGACAGTAAGCCCAGAGCATTGCGCAAAATACTTAAAGGCTTTATTCATCAGCTGCACCGATTCCTCGCTCCCATAACTAAAAACCATCAGATCGTCGGCAAAACAAAGATGAGTCAATTTCACCCGTTTGCACAATGAGTGATATTTAAACTCTCCTTTTAAAGCCATGACCTCTACTAGCCTTGTAAAGTACTTCATACAAATAGTAAACAACATAGGTGACATAGGATCACCTTGTCGTATTCCCCTCTTACCCCTAAAGAACCCAAAAGTCGACCCATTCAAAGATAAGGAATAAGACGGAGAAGTTACACACTCCATAATCCATCCCACCATTTTATTTGGCATATTTAATGCAACAATCATTTGATGCATAAACCGCCACTCAATTGAGTCATATGCCTTTTTCAAGTCTACTTTCATAATACATCTTGGAGTACAACTCTTCCGATTATACAACCGTACCAAATCCTGACATATAAGGATATTGTCCACTATGTCTCTTCCAGATATAAATGCACTTTGATTCTGACTTATCACTTCCGGGAGTACTTCCATGAGGCGAGCACTAATAATTTTAGTAATGCATTTATAAATGACATTACAGCACGCTATCGGTCGAAACTCACCAACACTTTCAGGTCTCTCTTTCTTAGGCAATAGCGTGATATTAGTAGCATTAAGTTGTTTCAGGAGCTTTCCAGTCCTAAAGAATTCCTGCACTGCCTTCACAACTAACTCTCCAACAACTTCAAACCCATCCTTGAAGAAGCCGCTAGTATACCCATCAGGTCCAGGTGATTTAGTCTCCGGAATAGAGAATATAGCATTCTTGATCTCTTCCTCAGTCACTAACCTGCAAAGCTGTCTCCCTTCCTGATCAGTGATGACCCTTCCTCGTTTCACCACCTGCTCATTAATATTATGTACAGTACACGCTGAACCTAGGAACCCCTCATAATAGTGTAAAAATGCCTCCTGAATACTGCTAGGTGAATCACACCTTTGTCCATGTTCATCATTTAGCATAAAAACATGATTCTTCTTCCTTCTTGCTTTGATTAGAGTATGGAAATACCGAGTATTCTCATCCCCCTCAACAGCCCACATAGCTTTCGCTTTTTGCTTTAGGAAACTAATTCTTGCAACATCAAGTTCTTGGTAAGCTTCAGCAGCCTGTCTCTCCATAACCTGGAGTTCAAGATTATAAGGATTGGTATGGAGTTCCATTTGCACTCGTATTAGAGTCTCCTTAGCTAACTGAGTCGCTGTTTCAATATTAGCGTATCCACTGTTATTAAGTCTCTTGAGCGGCCCTTTCAATGCCTTCAATTTTTTGACAAGTTGGTACTGAAACGTGCCATGAATATTCTTCTTCCACACCTGCTGAATTATTGTCTTAAACTGTCTATCCTTTCCCCACATATTGAAATATTTAAAATTCCCATTCCTTCTCTCCTCCTGATGCCACAAGTCTATAGTGCAAGGGCAGTGGTCAAACATCCCTTCCGGATGGAAATGTATACGACAATCAGGCATTCGAACTATCCAATCTTCATTACCCATAGCTCTATCAATCCGGCTAAACCTTCTATCCCCTGGTTCATGTTTATTATTCCAGGTATAAAAGGCTCCTGAAGCTGGCAGATCCGAAATTCCACATTCTTCAATGCATTCCCGGAAATCAACCATTTCAGCCTCAGTCACTCTATTGCCTATAGGCTCCTCCCCACCTAGTACGCTATTGAAGTCACCCACAAGTAACCACGGTCCCTCCTCTTCCTCATTTATCTGTTTAATCGCCTCCCATAAAGGCCTACGCTCAATCACTCTATTCAGTCCATATATAAATGTCATTCTCCAACTTTGCCCATTTACAATATAGCTCACATTCGTATGGATAAACTGCTCACCCATCTTAATCACTTGCACATCATAAGTATTATCCCACATCACCCATACTCTCCCTCCATCATGACAACAATTATTCGTAATAGTATTCCAACCCAATCCAATTCCTGCAATAACTTTATTTACTGACCCAGTTCTCACCCTTGTTTCCATTATTCCTAACAGTCCCACATTATCTATGGAAAAAGGTAGTAATTTCCTTTTGCTTATTCGGACTATTTATTCCTCTCATATTCCAGAATCCTAAATTAGCCATGGTCATTTCCTCCTAGACCTATTCCTGATATACCATTCACCTCTTTAGCAGCCTCCGACCTAAGAGCATCAAAGAACGACCTTCCTCCTGTTATAAGACCCCCTCGATCCTGTTGTGTAAACTTTGTTATGACTCTAATAGGTGTTTTGGACAAATTGCCTCCTTGTGTAGGCATTGGAGTTATGAGTTCATCTTCTGTAGGTTTTTCGGCCCTTTCCATCATATTCTCCTTCCCTACCAACTCATGTTGCTCCTGTACGTTTAATTCCTTTCCCTGCTCATCCAGATTAAGTCGTACCACTGGCTTCCAAACTTTTTTCCCAGCCTGCACAACTGTTATCTTCTTTTTCCTGCACATCATATCATCGTGTCCTATCCCAAGGCATGACCCACATCTTATCGGCCTCCATTCATAGTGCACTATCTGTGTATGAGTAACATCAAGCTCATCCTGAAACTTAATGACTTCTGGGAGTTTTGCATTAAATGGTACCTCTACCATAACCCGTGCAAAACCCACAAAATTCTTCGTTTGAGTAGCTGCATCACATCGCATAGGTTTACCAACAAGACTTGCTATTTTCAGTAAAGCTTGTCCCCAGAATTTCAGAGGGAGATTGTAGAATCTGATCCAAATTGGAACCGATTTCACATCTTCCTTCTCCAAACTCTGGGTAGGGTTCCAGTCTCTTAGAATCAGAGGCTTATTATCGAAGAATAACTGCCCCGACTGTAACGCTTCTTGTTTCCCTTCCTCAGACTTAAAACGAATCAGACAGATACCATTGGGTTGGAATGATACCTGCTCAACTACATCTCCCTTCCAAATACGTTTAAAATACCCATTCAGGACAAACCATGGAGGATTCGCCCCTAAGAATACAAATTCAGTCCCGTCAAAGTGCAGCCGTTGGGTCATATTTAATACTGTGAACAAAGACGCTATTTACGGATAACCCATGATGAAAATTGAGTTGGAAATCACATATTAGCCAACGAGAGCAAATTAGTACCACGATTGTAGAGGATGTGCAAGCTTTAGGCACCGACTCTGTGATGTGTTTCCTCAATGTCTCTGCAACATTCATCAACATCAAAAATAAAGCATCCATGGACCTCAATAAAAGAAAAAGAAAAGGCTACTGTGAAATGTGTGAAGTCCAAAAAATGATAGATAAGTCAGTAGTCACTACCTTCCTCAGTAGCATCATTCCTGTCATTCCGACTAAGAAGACTTGTAGTAATATCGTTTTCAGTAGCAGAAAGAAAAGGTGTCTGAGTGACAATAGTTCCAGACTCGGGACATACTACATTGTCGTGCAATGATTCAGCAGCCTCAGTAATTGCATTTATATGAACCTGTACATCCTCCTTTTCCTTGCTGCTCGAATCACAATGCATTTTTTCACCCTCCTGATCCTGGTTATCTAAATCAGTTTCCAACTCGTCTTCTTGATCTTGATCCTGATGTTCACTGCCGAATTCAGTTTCCATCTCTTCTTGCTCCTCGTCTTTATTGTTTGAATCCTTCAAACCAGATTGGACCTCTCCATCATTCAAGCCTCCATTATCCTGATGAGGATCCCTTCGCCAAGAACAAGGAAAACATCGATTTCAAAAGTAGTTCCAATTAGTTTCCTAAACATAACATTATACAACAATAAAACTTTGATCACAGTAAACATCATGAACACGCTCCAAAAGTACAACTCGACATAAAACACCATTTTGATTACCTTTCTGATTGGCTAGAAGATTCTGACACTGAACGATTTTGAAATTCAGACTTAGGCATCGAAAAAACATTGAACATCCAAGCAGGAGGTGACCAATCAATCTTAGGAAAACCCGACTCCTCACTCTCACGAGCGAAAACCCCATCACCCAACCGATAAACAGCAATGTCATCCTCACCAAGTCGTCTGCCATCACTCCAAGTGAACTCCCAGCAATCAACCCCATACTGAGGAAACGCAGCCTCGGAAAACACGATGCAGTTCTTATACTCCCTCCCTGGAAACTTCCTCGACGCCCTATGAAAAAAGCAATGATACCTGGACATAAACAACACCTGGTTATTATCACCACCAAACCCCTTGACTTCTTCCCAGAAAACCCCATTTCCTTGAAACTTCATCCTAAAAGCTTTGAAAACCCTCTCCTCAGTACGAACAACAAGGTAAAGAACTCTTCCACCGACGACAAACCGTTTCCTCCACCCAAACCGGCCTGAATTCCCTGGAACGACCGGTTCAAAACTTAGGGTTTTACCGATTTTGACCTTCCTGACACTCACAAAATTATTGATCAATTTCGTAAACCCGACTCTATCAATCGCATAAATCTTCCCCCGAAAAACGACAATGTCATCGAATTTGAGACCACCGTGAGCATAGGATAAGTTAACCCACTCATAATTTCCCTTCTCGTACTCTTTTTTACGGGTGCGAGACCGTCCTTGAAGTAAGCCGCCGCCGTATAAAGCCAGCATAGTAGACTTCTCAACTACATTGACATTAATGTCAGGGGAAGAATACGATATGGGAAGGACGATGAGCTTATCGAGAGGGTAGGATCCGCCGAATCCTTCGAAATCGTAGGAGGCGGAGAGGGGGGTGGGGTGGAGGTTGGAGAGGTTGTAGCTGGTGGTGAAGGTGATGAAGGAGCGGCGGCGTTTGGAGGTGAAGGTGTTTGGGTATTTGGGGAAGGTGAAGGAGTGGGGTTTGGAGGTGAGGGGGTGAGGGGGTGGCGGAAGACGAAGTCAGAGGTTTTTGGGGCGATTTCGCGGGTGGTGATCCATGGAGGGTTGGAGGAGAGAGAGTGCGGTGGACGGATGAGGTAGACGACGGTGTCGAATGCGCGGTAGTGGTGGTTGGTGTAGACGTAGTCGTCGGTGATACTCGTGAATTTCTTGGAGGCGGGGGCGGTGGAGGTGGGGGCGGCGATGGGTGGCTCCATTGGCTTCCTGCGGCGGTGAATAAGTTGAGAATGGAGGAAGGGGTTACTCTGTGAAAAAATGGAGTTTGAAAAGTTAAGTTTGGCGCGGGGATGTCTTCATTTAACAAAATAGCCCGCCACTATGACAATCTGTATATCCGAATATATTTTAGTTTAGTAGGTAAGAGTTCATCTCTGTGCCAAGAGTTGTCGAGGAAGAAGTGAACTTCGCACTGGATAGTACGGTGTCGGATGATGAGATTAAACCGGCCTTATTCCAAATGCATCCGAACAAAGCCCCTGGCCCGGACGGTATGAGTGCTTTGTTTTTTCAGAAATACTGGGATATTGTGGGTGGAGATGTTTGTTGTTTTATTCGGGATTGGTGGGAAGGACGAACAGACCTTAACGGGGTGAACGCCACAGTGGTGGTGCTAATCCCGAAATGCGGTTCACCGCGTAAGATGTCGGAATTTCGACCAATTAGTTTGTGCAATGTTATGTATAAACTTATCTCGAAGACACTTGCTAATCGGTTGAAGCCTTTCCTCGAGGGTCTTATTTCGGAGAATCAAAGTGCTTTTACGCCCGGAAGGTTGATCACCGATAATGCCTTGGTTGCGTTTGAGACTTTCCACGCTATGAAACGTGGAGGAGAGGGCAAGGAGGGGACGATAGCGCTAAAACTCGATCTGAGCAAGGCGCATGATCGAGTTGAATGGAACTTTCTCGAGGCAATTATGGAGAGAATGGGTTTGTCTGTAGGGTGGAGAAGGCGAGTGATGGCGTGTGTTTCGTCCGTCACACACTCGTTTCGCGTCAATGGGAAGGTGCGGGGCTCACTTGTGCCGTCTAGGGGATTACGTCAAGGGATCCTATTTCTCCGTATTTGTTCCTTCTTTGTGTGGATGCTTTTTCACATATGTTACGTCAGGCTGTGGTTGGTAATCTTGTTCACGGGGCTCGGGTGTGCCGTGGTGCGCCTCGAGTTTCCCATCTCTTTTTCGCGGACGATTGTATCTTATTTGCGAGGGCGAACGAAAGGGAATGCTCTACTTTAGCTAATATTATTAGCCAGTTTGAGAGAGCTTCGGGGCAGAAAATTAATTATTCTAAATCTGAAATTGTCTTTAGCAAAAAGGTCACGGAGCGGAAGCGGGACATGATTAAACTGCTGTTTGATGTGAGGGAAGTGGAGAAATATGAGAAGTATCTAGGGCTCCCGACTATCATTGGTAAGTCCAAAAAGGCGATTTTCTCGGGACTAAAAGACCGAATATGGAAGAAGCTGCAAGGGTGGAAGGAGAGGTTGTTATCGCGTCCGGGGAAAGAGGTGGTAATTAAGGCGCTCGCTCAGGCTATTCCAACATATATGATGAGTCTATTTGCCTTACCGGATGGTCTGATCAAGGAGATTCATGGGATGATGGCAAAATTTTGGTGGGGGTCGTCGGAGGCTAATAGAAAAATGCATTGGTGGTCGTGGGAGAAGTTGTGTCGGCCCAAACGGGAGGGTGGGATGGGATTCCGTAATATGGGTATATTTAACCGGGCACTTCTGGCTAAGCAGATCTGGCGATTCCTAACCCGTCCCGAGTCTCTTGCTAGTTCGGTTTTTAAGGCGAGGTATTTCAAGAATAGCTCGGTGCTGGAAGCTAGGAGGGGCCACGACCCTAGTTTTGTGTGGCGAAGCTTATTGAATGCGAAGTCGATTATTCTGGACGGCATCAGATGGCGAGTAGGGAATGGGCAGAATATCGGAATCTGGAACGACAATTGGGTTCCTGGTCCCGAGGGTTCTGTCTCGTTACTCCCAAATTTGGAGGCTGACCCCTCGATGCGGGTGGCGGAGCTCATCGATTTTGATTCAAGAAGCTGGAAGGAAGGGGTTGTGCGGCATCTCTTCCGACAGGCTGAGGCGAATGCTATCCTTAGGATCCCTATTAGCAAACGACTCCCACAGGACAGTTTGTATTGGTGGCCGGCTAAGGAGGGTGAATTTTCAGTCCGCTCGGGTTATTGGCTCGGAGCTAGGTCTTCTCAGGCTACTTATCTAGCGGTGGAGGACCCATCTGTGGAAGGTGTGTGGTCTGTGATATGGGGGCTGAAGACGATTCCGAAAATTGTTCATCTGTTGTGGCGAGTTTGTTCGGGTTCGCTGGGCGTGCGGGTTAACTTACTAAAGCGCCACTGCCTGGAGGATGCAACCTGCGGTCTGTGCAGCATTGAGGTGGAAACTGAACACCACGCTCTCTTCGAGTGTCCCTGGGCCCAAGCCATTTGGGGTTCGAGTGAGTTCAATGATCTGCTGGCTAGTGCGCCTTCCTCGTCCTGCACTCGGAAATTGATGTGGATTCTGGCCCGGGTCCATGGTGAGGTACGAAACCGCTTTTTGGCTATGGTCTGGGCTATGTGGTATTGTCGTAATTTGCAGATTTTCGAGGAGACACCACCTCCACCTAGCATTGTGATTACGGGTATGATTAACATGGTGGAGGAGTATGCTAGGCATGGGAAGGAGTTGGGTGTTAGTCGGGGAGATCCGGGCCAGCGCAGCTCGACTAGGTGGTTTAAACTGGTGGAGGGGTGCGTTAAGTTCAATACTGACGCAACGGTTTTTGCTAATGGAGAGGTTGGGCTGGGAGTTGTGGGTCGCGACCATACTGGGCGTGTTCGGGTGGTGGGAAGTCGTAGGGTGAAGGCCGGGTGGGACCCACGAACAGCCGAGGCCAAAGCAGCTGAGTGGGGTTTGGAGCTGGCAAACCAATTCGGGTATGGGAAAGTCGTGTTGGAAAGTGATTCCCTGCAGGTAATTGCTGCTGCTAGAGGAAGAAGAGTATCACGAGAGCCTTTTGGATTGCTTATTGAAGATTTGTTAGTTTTCCGTTCTTGCTTTATCCATTGTAGTTGGTCTCATGTTAAGAGAGAGGGTAATACCGTTGCACATCATGCGACTCGGTTATGCCCGAGAAGTGGGGAGGAACTTTTGTATGATTCTTGTTTTCCGGATGCGATCCTCGCACTCTCGGAAATTGACTTAATATAAACATCCCACTTTCCCCCCCCAAAAAAAAAGGTAAGAGTTCATTATCTCCGTAGGTCTTGTGTTCGAATCTCTCACTATATTGTAATATGATTATTGAAGAAAATGATATATCGAATGAGTTAATGAGTACGTATGTCTTCTGATAGATCGTTTTCCGTTAAACTAGTAGGAGGTTTAATATGGAAAATGAATTTCAAACAAAGTAAGTCTACTTAGAGATGGTTTTTTATTAAATTTATTAAGAAACCAATTACAAATGAAGATAACAGTGACACAAAACCTATTAAAAATATATACGTTTAACCTAAAAGAAAATACAAATATAAATGGAGTACGTTTATTATAAAAAGCGATATAAACAAAATTGTGATTTAGAGGTACATCTAATCATAAAATAGGTACGAATAATATACTGAAAATAAATAGGGTGTACCTTTAAATTAAGTAACGTGAATGGGGATCATCATATAATAATAGAGAGTAGGTATCCTGAGGGACGGGTCTCTCATTAACTTTACTGAGAGACTAAGTACAAATGGAAGTAATAGTGGTACCAAAGCTAATAGAAGTGGGTACGATTAACACAAAAGAGTATACAAATGTAAAGAGTGTACGCTTCTTATATAAACAGATACAGAATAACATTGTCATTTAAGGTACGGATAGAACATAGAGTGGTGCTGAAGAGTGGTTTCTCAATAAATTATTGAAAAACCGTCTCTCAATAAGTTATTAAGAGATCGTCCCTCCCAAGAATTGGTGAATAATAAAATTACTAACTATGTTTTATGTTGTCATTATCCACAAGAATACAGAAATTACGAAGTACGGAGCATTTGAATATGATTCCGTCTCGTAGTATCTGACCATCTACAACTACAAATAGCATAAATAAAGAGCAATGACTAGTGACGAATTAAGTCCACTATGTAATTTCAAAGTAACTAATCTTGTTTGGCCTTAGCTTCTCTTTTTCTTCTCTTTCCACTTAAATAAAACATTTTCCACAAATAATAGAGTATGTATGTACGAATAGTATGAAATAATATACTCCGTATGATTTATTTATTTATTTTCTGAATAGAATACGAGTATATGTCATAACGAAAATCATTATATTATAGAGTATTAGATACAATCGTTTCTGCATAATACACTCCACAGTACCATTGTCTCTCCATACAACCATCAACGAGGAGATCTTTAGATTTGAGATAGTTTTGAAAGAGATAAAACTTGTTGATCTAGTTTACCAAATTGTAGGGAATAATAATCCAACATCTGCTGGATCATTGTATCAAAACGTACAACCTCGATCTTCCACTTAATTTTTGAATCTCTCAAAGAAACGGAGGAAACCCGTACACTAGTAAGAACAAATCTCCAATAATGGAGAGTCGAGTTATTTTAGTCATACAATAGTTAGTAGCTAGAAATAAATATTTGAAAGTAAAAGGAAGATACTTTATCTGTTTATCTCGTGACGGGTATATATCAATGGACATATGATATAATACTTGATCTGTTTTAGGTTATAACGGACATCCCCGTCTTAAATCAGAATTGTATTTTACGAAACAAATTTTAAAATATTTACATAAAGAAAAAGTTGCGTCATCCTCAACCCAACAAACAACAACCATCGTCGTCAATCCAATCCAATCACACTCAATTTAGGTGGTCGTCTTTCTCAAAAAAAACTCCCACAAACTTTCATACTTGAATCCCACGTGTACCATCATCACTGGTCCACGTGTCATCTGTTAACGCGGGCCCCCCTCCTCATGGTTAGGAAATTCAGCAAACGCTTGTCATCTTCCCTCCATTTGCCGCATTATTATCCCTAACTAATCATATGAAATTAAAACCGTGATCATTTTTTGCTCCTTTTTTTTTCTTTTTAATTTAATTAATTAATATTCCGTATATCTTTTTTCATGTAATTATTCTTCAAATTTCACATTATATAACGTATCAGTATCACCCCATCTTTCAATTCCTTGAAAAATTGAAAATTATTGAAACAATTGGAATTTTTTTTAATAAAAAATCTTCAAAATTCAAGAAATTAATTTGATTTTGCTTACCCATTTCATTAATTTCGTTAAACTCGCCTAAAGATTTCATCTTTACGTGTTTTCGATCGATTCGCAACCGTAAAAATTGTATAAAATTGCAAGAATTTGAAGCAAGATTCAATTTTTTTGATTTTTTTTGTCAGATTTCATTGATTGAATTGAAGATTTTAGCCAAAAAAAACAAATAAAAATTGAAGATTGATAGATAAATTGTGTGATAATTTGATTAAAAAAAAAATGGAATTTTGGCCAGAATTTCTAGCAAGTAGTTGGGGAAGAGAATTTGTGGCAGGTGGGTTTGGAGGAATCGCCGGAGTTATAGCCGGATATCCATTGGATACGCTCCGAATTCGACAGCAAAGTTCAAAGAGTGGTGGTAGCGCGGTGGCCATTTTCCGGCGACTGGTGGCGGCCGAAGGACCTTCTGCTCTGTATAGAGGCATGGCTGCACCTTTAGTTTCTGTCACTTTTCAGGTCTGCCCATCCCCTTAATTATGACCACATGCCAAAAAAATTGATTTGATTCGATTTGTGGAATCGCTGTAAGCGACGTGACAGAATTTACCCTTTAATGTTGTCGATTTTGTCCATGTTATGGAATCATGCCAAAAAAAATGATTTGATTTGATTTGATTTGTGGAATCGGCCTATACTTACATGGAATCTATGTGTTACGTGTATTTTCTGTAAGTGACATGATATAATTTACTCTTTTAACTGCTTGCGATTCAATTTGGTTTGCAGAATGCAATGGTTTTCCAAACATACGCGATCCTGTCACGAACTTTTGACAAATCCATTGATCCGAGGGAACCCCCGTCGTACAAAGGTGTGGCCTTGGGAGGATTTGGTACAGGAGCCCTTCAAAGTCTTATCCTCAGCCCTGTTGAGCTCCTGAAAATCCGTCTTCAGTTGCAGCAAACATCAAAGGGACCGGTCAAGTTAGCCAAGTCCATAATCAAGACTGAAGGTGTTAAAGGGCTGTACAGGGGGCTAGTCATCACGGTCCTGAGAGACGCACCTGCACACGGGCTGTACTTTTGGACGTACGAGTACATGAGGGAGTTACTTCACCCTGGGTGTCGAAAGAATGGGCAGGAAACCCTGAGAACCATGCTTGTTGCTGGTGGGTTAGCTGGGGTTGCGAGTTGGGTAAGTTGTTACCCGTTGGATGTGGTCAAAACCCGATTACAGGCACCAACAGCATCTTCGAGACAGTATAATGGGATAATCGATTGTTTTAGGAAAAGTGTTGAGAAAGATGGGTATGGTGTGTTGTGGAGAGGGTTGGGGACTGCGGTTGCCAGGGCGTTTGTGGTGAACGGAGCCATTTTTGCTGCTTATGAGCTTTCGTTGAGGTGTTTCTTCAGTAATGGTGAGCATGATCAGATGGTTCAGTCTGAAAACGCGTTGAACGTCCCTGGAGCATAGATTGTCTCCACCCTCCCTAGTCTATTACTGAAGACAAGTTCAGTGACAGACTGATATAGCATTACTCTGACAGATGAATGATGGGTATTGCTGCACGCTGCACCCTGCACCCGGGCAACTAGACAAGGTATGGGTTCGGTTAGCTGGTGGTTGATTGCGTAGGCTAGATTGTCTGTCATTTGCTGTCTCAGTTAGCTTAACAGGTAAAATCAAAACCCGTCATGATCAAGCAAAACTACGGAGTTTGAGCGTTGTAGAGGTTTGAAACTTTGAACATTACATAAATAAAGAACTCGTGAATTCGCAAAGAACTCGAAAGTTATTCAACAAACTGTTGTACGAAGTATATTTCATTCAGTATACCAGTTCAATCACACAAGACAGCTACATGAGTTACATTACAGGGTACATCATAGTTTTTCTCTGTTTTTTTTTTCATTCAGATTCAGATACAACATGAAAACAAGGATCTCAAAGTTACACAGCAGTACAGTACAGTACAGCACAGAAAATCTCCCAAAAATCGCAGTTAAAAGTCGAACCTCTCTTCATTCATTGCATTCAAACCTCGACCACCCTGTGATCATCACTGACAGCATCACTAAACCCGGAACAAACCTCAGCCAAAATAACCGGATCATTGTAGTTCCTCACAGCCTGCACAATGGCTCGAACCCGTTTAATTGGGTCCAACCCATCAAACACATCCACCCCAACAAACACCCCATCACAACCCAACTGCATCATCAATGCAGCATCGGCCGGGGTCACCACCCCACCCGATGCAAAATGGGCCACCGGAAGGCGACCCATTTGCTTGGTTTGTGCCACCAAATCATACGGAGCTCCGATTTTCTTAGCAAAACTGAACACCTCATCATCATCCATGTTATTCAACATTCTCATAGAACCCATTATCCTCCTCAAACTACCCACGGTTTTCGACACGTTACCCGACCCGGATAAGTCACCCTGAATCCGCACCATTGCCGCCCCTTCCCTCACCCTCCTCAACGCCTCACCCAGGTCACGTGCCCCGCACACAAACGGCAACCTTAGGTTATGTTTGTTGATGAAATGATCCTCGTCAGCAATTAAGAGACTCTCGCTCTCGTCAATGTAATCGCACCCAATTGATTCGAGTATCTGAGCCTCAACGAAATGCCCAACGCGGCATTTCGCGATGACCGGGATCGAAACGCTGCGTTTGATGTCTTTGATGAGAGATGGGTCGGGCATTCTAGAACCGCCATTGTTGACCCCAGTGATTAGAACACAGCACGCGCCACCACGCTCGGCGATTCTGGCTTGGTCCGGGTTTGAAACCTCGACGATCGCGCCGCTACGTAGGACTTGGGATAGACCCACTTTGACTGAGAATGAGGTTGGATTAGGGTTTGGGTTCTTGCTGGTTGGGTCAGTGGTGACGATTGTGCCGTCGTATAAGACTACTACCCCGTCGTCCGCCATTGTTGCGCTGCTCACCCGAATACACAGAAGGTGTTTGATGAAATGACTGACAGAGTGATTTGATGATGGTGGAGAATTAGGGATCTGGTGTGGAGGAAGTGAGGTGAGGTGAGGAAGAAGGTGGATTAAGAAGGTTGAAGATGATGGATCGTGATTGATCTGGAAAGTTCTGAGGATTGTAGAGGATGAATTTGGGAAAGTTTTTATGAATTGTAGAAGGGTTCAATCTTGAAATGGAAATTTTGGTGTTTGAAGTTGTGTGTCAGAAGATTGTAGAAACTTCAGATTTGGGCAATTGAGGTCTGAACTAAAATACTCGCTATTAAAATACTCTTCACATGCACACAATATTATCGAGATGAAATAGGTTTTTTTTTTGCTTTATAGAAGAGTGCACTATGTCGCAGGTGAGAACCGAACTCCCAACCTCTCGGTCGGGTAAGGTAACTCTAATCACTTGAGCTTACACCTTCTTCACCGAGATGAAATAATATTAGGAATATGTACGACTATACGACTATACGAGTAGCCTTTGACTTGTGTAAGAATGGATGCAAGTATACCACCGTCACACACAACGGTATAAGGTGCAAAACCGTTGTCCAAAACAACGGTATACTTGTGAAAAAGTAAAGCCAATTGTTTCACAACATTGAGCAAGTAAGTACGAGTATGGTTTTGACATTTATGGATATCGATTTCCTTGAATACTTTGAGCAATTGGTAACAGATTGTTCTACTTAATTAGAAAGGAAAGGATTGAGTTCGAGTTTTCAGAGCACAACAATATTAGAACTCACGAGTCACGAGTGATGAGGAAGTAGCTTATTGTCTCTAAAATTCTACCAAACTCGAATCCAGACTCAACCAAATGATTATAAAGAAAAAATAAAACATCTACCAATAACATTTTGTTTTTTTGAGAAAAAGACCGTGAAAAATTGAAAATGAAAATAACATATAAATTGTTGGAAATGAAATACTCGTATTTTCTAGTTAAATCTTTTTATTTTCACGATTTAACACATGATTAAAATTTGTACATATTTTATCTTGTTTAATATTGATCGGGCTTTATTCCCATGCAACATAACATTAGAAGAAAGTCTCTAATTTCTACTCTATATAATAGACGACCATTAACAGTGTCGTAACTGAGACGTTTTGAGGTCAAATTGAAGTGGATCACTCTCAAGCCCCGTGATTTTTAGTTCATTTTCAATTCCGGCCAATAATTTTTATCCACATTCAGTATAGTAAAGGAAATTCAACTTAGGAATTCAATTCGATTTTGTTCAATCTTATCAGATTAAGCTGAGTTAACTCAAATTCATTTTATTTAAATTCAGTTCAGCCGAAAAGAACTTGGGGCTCGACCTTAGTTGCTTTGACTCTTTGTGAGACTAAGACACCCTTCTTTTGAACTTATATTCAGTCAGTTTCAGTTCAGTCCCAGAAGACATATTTTGTCTCTTTATTTCAGTCAATTTCAATTAAATTAAGTTAAGTTCAGTCGAAAAGAACTTGGCCTAAGGGTGGGCGACGTCGGTTTATGGAGTGAAAGTAAAACCGGTTTGCCACCAAATCGGGTTTATTTTTTTCCTCTTTTTTCCGTGAATAATGGAAACGACCCAATCCAAAGCATTCACCCGCGACGCCGACGAATCCGCCTTCACACGGCGGCACCACCATGTCAACACCACCACCGTCTACCTCCTCCGGCCACCCTCCTCCGACCGCCCTTGGATCTTCACCTCTGAATCCACCGACCCCTCCTCCGCCGTCCTCCGCCACCCTCTCACTTCCAAACCCCACCTGCGCCGTCACCTCCGCCCAAACTCCGACCTCACCACCGTCTCCCTCTCCTACCACCTCGGCGACTCCTACCCCCTCGACAAACTCCTAGTCTTCCATGTCTCAACACACCTCACCTTACCCTCCACCTCTCAGTTAAACACCGATTTGAATGAGTGTACTATGGTGGCTTTGTACGCCGGCGGCGAACTTCGCGGTTGTCCACGGTTGTTCAAGGCGAGGAACACGGCGGTTGCCTCGCCGTGGGTGAAATTATCTCCCGCCGGTAAGAAAATCGATGATGTTGCTTTCCATAAAGGTAATATCTACGCTGTTGATCGACAAAGGAGGGTTAATTTCATTGATGTTAATCCAAAAACCAGAAAAATCAGCTTCGGTAAAACCCTAATTGAGGGATATCGATCACCGAGTGCGGGGCGATTCGGGTGGCGGAAGCGGTTGGTGTCGGACGGAGGGAGTTTGTATTTGGTGGTTCGTACGAAGGAGGAAGTGTTTAAGGTTTTTAAGATGAAGAGCCGAGTATTGCGGCGAGTTAGTAGGGATTCTTATTGGGAGGAGGTTAAGGGATTTGGGGGTAATAAGGTGTTGTTTATGGCTAGAGATCATTGCTTTTTCCGAGAGGCGCTGAAGAAGTTTCCAGGGAAGGAGTACAAGAACTGTATCGTGTTCTCTGAGGCCGCGTTTCCTCAGTATGGTAAGGATTGTTGGGAATTCACTCAGAATGATGATGGTGTCAGTAAATGTGAGGATGATATTGCTGTTTTCCGATTGGGTGATGGGGTTTTTGCTCGCGAGGGTGAGAATCCGTGTTTTCCTGAGATTGATTGGTCGCCTCCTTCCTGGATGTTCGATGCTACAGAGTGTCAAACTCAATCCGAAAGGTAATCAGACATTCAAAATGGTGTTATTATGAGTAATTTGTAACATGCTCATTATGTTTAATGGTATGTTTAGGTGTGTAGATTTGTAGTTTTTCGGAAATTATTAGGAATGCTATAGGTTTCTGTATTGGTGATGCAACGTGTTATCACTCGTCTTAATTCTTATGGCACATGAAGTGGGAAGTTATGTAATTTTTGTGTGTCGATGAAGTTGGGAGTTTATAATTGGTTGGAGGGAGTGTTAACTGTAAGTGTCAATTTGAAATGCTGTAGTCACCGTAGAGTCCAAAAAGAGCGCTGACATGTAAGCGATGTTTTTCTTGTTCTTGGTGAAGGGGGCTTGATGAGGATGAAGGCTTGAATTCTGGCAGTAGGGATAAGAATAAGAATGACGGAGAGATGCAATCTAATTTAAAGGATTCAGACGGTAAAAAGAAGGGGGAGCAAGAAACGATGGAATGTGATTTCAGCGATAAAGATCAGGATCAAAGAGGGTTGAATTCTGGTTTAGATCGGCAGGATCAAGTGGGTGGGGAAATGCAATGCACTACGAATCGTCAGGTGGAGGAGGTGGAGGACGAGATGCATTCTAAAGCAGTTATTGAGGATGCATCATTGCAAGAGGAAGGTACACATGAGGCCGTGCCGTCTTCTCTTTCTAATGTCGAAGAAGAAGTTAGGGAAATTCTTCTCTCTATGGACGTATGTAACGGTGCAATCGAGAAAGGTAAGACTTTTAACTGAGAACACATGACATACGGGCCTTATGCTCTTTTTCTCTTCCCTTGTTCTAGACTGTAGATTTTTCTTGCTGATCAATAAATATTTGCAGATACTTCAGGGAAAAATATTGTTCTTCCGAAATCTAAAGCTTCGACATCTTCTCAGATTCGGGTATTAAATTACTCTCTTTTAGATTTTTACTTCACTTGATCCTTCCTAAGTTGCTGTCGTCCTGTCGTCATTCAATTTTGATGGTCAGCCGCTTTCAAAGTTGTCAAATGATTTCTCTAAATGAATAAAGAGATGGAAAGTAATACTTTATAATTACTCCCTATACATTGTTTGACCACCTAAGTCAATTAAGAAGAATTTATAATTACTTCGTATATATTACTGGTTGTACACTTGTACGGTTGTACCACACTACTACACTAGTAGCGAAAGGTTAATTTGCAGTCACCTAATTGAGGCGTTTTTTTCCCCTTGCAGCAGCAAATTATTTTTTTGATCAAACCACTTCTTTGATGCATTTTTTGTATGAAACGCCGCAAATAATCTATTTGCGGCGTTTTAGGTGTTAGATGGCTCATATGCTCTTAATTTTTTTTTTTCAAAATAAAGCCAAATCAACAGTACTCATTCTATTGTGACACAACTCCCCATCATCTTCATATCACTCACCAACTCGTCCTTCATCTTCATATCACTTGTTCACTTGGCGGACAATATCTCTCCGGACCCAACTTTGCTAGACGACAGGCTTGAACACCAGACACCAACTCCCCCCTCCATCTTGTTCAAAAGTTCTTATTTCTCTCTGAATACATGTTTACTTGGAATTATTTGTCGATTTGGTTCCTATTGGCGAAATCTACTCTAGCATATGCATGAGACACCCAATAATTAGGGTTTCCGAATTGACGTTCTTGTCTGCAACTTTCAGGAAGCAGCTGATAATGAAGCTTCATGCTTGCTGAATAGCACTAGGTATGTATTGTACTTTGAGATTTTTAAAATTTTTTTTTCCGTCTCCTGAATTATTCAATTGTGTGAACACATAGCTCCGCTGAATAATTGGTGGGATTGTAGTTGGTGTTCAAGACATACATATTTTATCCATAATACGTAGAGGAGGGGGGCTTTCTGAGATGTTAAACTCTCAGCTTGTTTCTCTTGCCATCCTTGAAGAGTTGAAGATACAATAGGGAGAAAGACAAACATTTGATTGTACACGGTTTTCAAAATCAAATAGAAGAGTAGAAATGGTAAACTTTATATCAGAGTAAGAAATCGAAAATTTTAACTAAAAGCTATAAAAAAAATTAGTGAGTGAAGATGGGAGGGATTGAACTTTGAGAGACAAATGAGTTGTTGTTATTGCTGTGGTAAATGTTGGTGTAGTTTAGTGGCGTTGTTGGTGTGTAAGGGAGAAGAGTTGGAGTAATAATGGCAAAAACTGCAACGCCGCCATGAACTGTAGCTTCTTGAATAAAAAACACAACACTGATTCAGTTACATTCCAGTCACGTTTGTGAACTGAATGTAATTAAAAAGAGCAAATTATTGTAAGGGTAGAGAGCTGATAATAGCTCAATCAAATGTTATTTCAGTCTACAAAATTGATTTTGAAGAAAACAAAGAAAGTAGGTACTATTGAAAGGAACAATTGGAAGGTAAGTGAATTTTCACACGGAGTATCGATTATTACTACTAAGTACTAACCAGTCAATAGATTAAACCACTTTCAATTGTTTTTCCCCAAAAATTGATACCCGTGTTGTCATATGAACTGCTAAGATTCAAGGTGTAAAGTAAAAAACGGAGCCTAAATAAAGTTGATGTACATAGTAAAAGCTAACCAAATTACATGCTAGTTTGTTTTATATGTATTTTTTTTATCTACTTTAAATATTAAGTGTATTGAGTTTTTTTTTTATATTAAGGTTGACTCTTAAGCATATTTTTATTATTTTCTTCCCAGGGACTCAGTCATGGATAATGAGGTTGATGATAAGATTTCCGAGGATTGTGATGACGATGAGAATCACAATAGTGAGGACACTCTTAGTGATGACAAAATGTATGATAATGAAATGGAGGAGGTTTTGGGTGACGAAGGAGAAATTGATGTTTCAGAAAAAGATGAGGAGCACACGGGAAGAGGTGCGACAAAAAGGTTAAGAGTTTCAGAGCCTATGTATTTGGAGTTTGATGATCTTGGGCGGCCAAAAGGCAAATGGCAGCTAAAATATGGGCAACATGTTGGATTTTGCATGCGAAAGTTAAACATAAATTGGAAATGGAAAGATGTGAGCGAAGAGATGAAGAAGTTATTGTGGGAAGACACTAGGGTAACGTTTTCTACTCGTAATAATTTTGTTATTTTAAGTAGAATTGGTTTCTTTGGGTAGTGCTCGTATACTTTGCTTTATTTGTGAAAAAGTAATAATGGCGGAATTGTTTTGATAACGACATGAGTTTGCTGTTTGTAGAGCATGGATATTGTTAGCAAAGTTTTTTTTTTTTTTTCAATTTTTCTACAAATCAGCTCGTAATAGTTGCTAATTTGCGTTCTAATGTTGATATATAAGCTATAATGGTATATATGATGCATGCTTGATATACAATGCTTGCTGTTAATCAGTCTACCCACCCCTTTCAGCTACCTACAATTGATACGGTTTATAAGTTTCCCTAATTTATAAAAAAAAACTTCCAAGCTCTAATATCTAATTTTCATTTGTTTTGAACAGAATTTGTTCCATATTGCTGATGAGAAGCGATTGAAGAAGAATTTCTTGTCATTAGTTGCAAAAAGATTTCGAGATTTCAAAAGCAAATTAGTTAGTGGGTGGATCACTAAAACACAGAAGAGAACAAAGTTTGAGAATTTGAGAGAACCGCCTAAGATTTGGAAGCATATAAAAGTTGAAGATTGGCAACTTTTTCAACAAGTCAAAACTACGAGTGTAGCCATGGTAAGCAAAACGACAATTTCTATATCTTTTATACCTGATGTCACGTGCTCATGTTACTTTTTCTACTTATTTACATGTGCTGATGGTACTTTTCTTTTCTTGTTATTTAGAGTAAACGTGAGAAGGCTATTCAGTCTGCAAAAAAGAATGAACATCACCATCATATGGGTCAAAAGAGCTATAACACCGCTCGATCTGTATGGATCAAGGATGGGTTTTATCCTGGGAGCACGTCTTCCGGAACTGACTCAACTACCCTCATGACCGTTGATGGCAATCGAGCAGATGACTGGTTTTGTGCCATGCATTCCAAAGATAAGGAAAGCGGCAAATATGAAATAAAGGACCCTACAACTAAGGAAGTAGCCGGCAAATTGGTAAGCACATAACTACATTTGTTCTCTTAGCAGTACAATGTTGTCCTTGCGTTGTCTATGTCTTGAATACTTTCGTCTCTTGGTGCTTTTATTCCGTGTATCGTATAAATTTTGCTGTGTAATAGTCTGTTTAGCGGCCCTCTTTTTCTGTTTTTTGTGAACATGTATGCGCCCATTTTGCGCCCTTGTGGCCCTCTTACCAGTACAATGTTTCTTTGCTCTGTTTTTGTGAATGAGGTAGCTGCTAGTTTTGATGGCTATATAGTCACCTGAGGTCTCCTTTTAAACGAGAACACTGTGTGTGCATTGATCTACATGTGTTTGCAGAGAAATCTGGGGTTATGCTAAATGTACTGTTTTGTCAGTTTTTTTTGTTTTTTGTTTGTTGTGTTTGTATGAGAGTTGTTTACTGATGTTAGTGTGGACTGTGGAAGACTGTTCATTTGAATTTGAGAATTAATCATGGGCAATGATACTGATATTTGTATGAGAATCATGTATATAACTATATAAGTGTTGGTAATTCACTAATTGCTGTCATTATTTCTAAGAACTTGAGAAATATGAAGTATTATTAAATCAATTGAGTATCAAATTGTTTAAAGGAAGTCAGTTTGAGTTTAAGTGAACAAGCTGAGAAAGCAACAAACTTCTTCTAACAGGCAGCTACCGACTGTTTCGTCTGTCAAATATTGGATAAAAGTTCTTGTCTGTTCTATGTAGTCTAAATTTCATGTTTCCGTTTGGTTTATTTTTAACAAATGAACAAATTGTGCTTACTAACCACTTTCTTTGTTTGTGCAATTTTTATTAGCTTGAGTTTAAAAAGAAGGAGATAGAAGGAGAGTTGACTCCATGTGGATTCAGAGATGCTTTATATTTTGCTCTTGGTGAAAAGGAAGAACACCCTAGCCGTGTAAGAGGTTTGGGAGGAGTCAATGTGGGCTTGAGAGACGCGTTCGGGATGTCTGGCGAAAGTAAAAGGTCAAGAAAGGATGTAAGTTCCTCAGAGGTTCGTGATGCTATAAAGCAAGAACTAAAGGAGGAGCTCATAAATGAGATGAAATTGGAGTTTCAGAACAGTTTGTCATCTATTTTGAAAGAAATGGGCTTGCCAACCACAAAATTACCCGATATATGTCTGGGTCATGACAGGAACCACCAAAAGCCGTCTGTACCAAAAGAGATTCAGGTAAATAAAAGAAATAGATTACTGATTGTTGATAATAGCCATAGATTGTTAACTGGAGCTGACAAACTTTCTCAAATGGTTTGTAGAATGATACTTCTTGTCGCCTTTTTCTGAAAGACTCTTACAATGGAGTTTCACGTGAGGTTGCTCGCGGCAAGATATATCCAGGAGAAGTGTGTCATCAGGGTTTAGTTTCGCCAGACCACCTAAGGGTAAAAGTATTGGTAGTTCCGAAAGAGTCTGAGACCCTTCCACTTCCACTTCCTGTGCCAGCTTATGATCTGAATTTGCTAGTTGACGCGGTTGGAAGTTTTGTGCAGTGGCCTATTGCATTAGTGGTGATTGAAAATGAGGGTGTTCACGACCCAAAAGATAACGAGTTCATGGGTAGCAACTCACATATCTCAAGATTGTCGATTGCGCCAATACAAACGCATCCTGTGGAGTTAATTGTGCAATCCTTAAGTCCAGATTGTCAGTGGTTGAAAACACTTGTTAATACAATGGCCGCCGAAGAGACTTATACCATCTACTTTGACGCTCACACCCCACTATTCTATTACGACGAGGAAGGAAAGATAGAAGTGTGCCAAGACGACCTGGAACGATTTCTTGAAGGGAGTGTGCTTAATATTTCAATTATGCAGATTTCCATGAGGTTTTCTACTAACCTACTACTACTACTACTACCTCTTAAGCGTGATACATTTCATTTGAGCATAACACTAGATTTCTTTATTTATTCTTTGTTTTTCGTAGGGCTGAATCATAATGTTTAATGTTTCTGCAGGGCACTTCGAGAGGACCTAGTGAAAGCCAAAAATAAAGTACAAATTGGATGGTTATGTCCTGCTGCCACGGCTGATAGTAGGTTGAAGAAAAAGACGGAAGACGCAATAACCTACATTAGTAATGCATTTCTGAGGGCAACTATTAATGGTGACAAGTTCATTTTGGCCCCAATAATTGACAAGTAATACTAATAAACCCTATCATGTCACTGGATCGTGCTTGCTATTTGTCATGCTAATAAACTCTATCATGTGCTTTGTTACAATGCAGTAAGCATTGGGTCTTACTTGCTATATGTCCTCGAACTTACACCATTTACGAGTTTGACCCAAACACCATTAAAGAAGGTCGCAAGTTACATGTGAAGATGGTCGTTCTCAGGTGAGTAAAGATTAAAGCTTTAATTTTATTTTAAGTTAATTACTGGTATAAAATTAAGTAAACTAACCAACGTGATATTCTGTGCAGCGCTCTAAAGAGGTTCAAAATGAGTGTTGGTCAATTGAAGGTTGAAAGAAAAGAACCATTATGGAAATCTATGACGGTAAATGTTTAAAAAGACTCCATTTTTTTTTTTTTTTTTTTTTCTGGTTTTGCTTAAGCATTAGTTCTTGAGATAAAAAAATGCCGAAATGATGGATTTTTTTTATATGACTTGGTAGTGCCCTCAACAAAGTGGAGGCATGCAACATGGCTTCTTTGTGATGCGGTTTATGCACGATATAGTTAAAAGTTGCTCATCGGCAAGCGACTTGGAAAAGGTATGCATTTCTTTGGTCATTTGTTGATTACACATCTATTTCTGGAATGAATAATGAATTATGAAACAACGGTATTCATTCCTATTATAGATTGTTACCGGCTTTTGGTAGGCATTAAACTTCAAATTACGTGCTACAGTTACATTTAATATCATATACAGAGTATACTTCTGGCTTGCTGTATGCATACAACCGTCTAACACAAGACTAACCAACCCACCGACTAGATGAGATTTATCTAGTTTATAAGCGTTACTTCAACTACACAACAAGTATGAGTCGTACCTTGTGTAAGACGCAAGTGTCTGCACCAAATTACTCTTCTGTATATACAATCTGAAAGAATTACAATGGGAACATTTAACCGGGTTGCTAACACTAGTTGGGTGGAATATCTGATGTTTAATGTTTTATTAATGTAATGCTAGATGGTACTGACATTGTTTTGATAAATTTAGGTTTTGATTTAAATCAGTGGTTTTGCATTAGGGCAATTCAAGTTCGTACTGGTTAGGTTGTTCTATTTGGGTTTAATTTAGCGGAACACTGTACTGTAAAATTTGTTTTATTTCCAAAAACTATGCTTGTAAGAGTCGGCTTTCTTCAACTTGTCTGAGACTGATATGTCTGAGATTTTTTCTTGGGACCTGGAAATGTCAACACTGGTTAGAATCTAAGAAAATCTTATTTGCAACTCTTCATTGCAGTCAAAGAATTGTGCTATAAAGCAAACTAGGCTTATCGCGGTTGGCATAAAAGCTTTGATTGTTGTGTCGATTTTAGTACTTGCAGAGAAATAACAAAAATGACACACTAAGACGAGTCCTGTTTTTTTTTATCGATCATAATCTGTTTTCTTATCGATTAAAATTTATTTTTGAGAGTAGAGAAATCTGCCGTCTTATATATATAGCCTCATCGTGTTGTCGTGCAAAGAACAGACTGACAACGTCAACACACTGAAAGAAACACTGATACTGCCGTTTTGGCCTGACTAACTGTACTGACATTTTTTTTTGATGTTACTCATATTACATGAATGTATCGATCTGTCTTCTTTTGCTAGTTCTCAAATGTAATACCGGAATTGTTGTGTGTGTTATTCGTTTTCTATCGATGTTGATTGGTCGATCTTTTGGTGTTATTAGGTTTGGGGGTCACGCAAAGGGAAGTCCCGCAACTACAATGATGATGAGATTAATGAAGTGCGGGACAAGTGGGCTACATACTTCACCAGTCGTTGTATTAATTGAACTATATAACTATTATATTCGCTAACTCTAATTTCTACGACTTTTTTTTAGTCTAAGCGCAGTGAAAAACGGATCAAGTAATTGTTGTGGATGTCGATGTGTGTTGTGAGTAATGCAAGACATGCTTATCTTTATTCTAAATACAACTGAAATGGTATCGAAAATTTTCCATTGTAATTTTTTTTTAATTTTAAAAAACACTATTTGAGGTGATTATTGTAAAAACAATGCCTCAAAAAGGGTTCAAATGGGGAGTTTATTAAGGCATTATGGAGTACTATTTGAGGCATTTCTAAAATCCCATAATTGACTCTTATTTGATGGCCTTCCACTTAAGGGCCAATCGGCCAAGGCTAAGTGAAAAAACGCCTCAATTAGAGGGGTTTTTGAAATCATAATTCCTAGGAGTATTTACTAACCACTGAGAAGTCTTACAGTAACGTAAATGAGTAAGTCTCACAATAAAAATTTTGTGTAACTTGTTGCACATTTGTAAAGACCCTCACGTGAGAGTTGTTGGAATATCGTCTCACACTCTCACGCTAGTATTTGTGATAAATAAGTTCGACAAATTTATCACACCCCCTCCGTCTCTTAAATATTGTCGCAATCCTTTATTATATGTGAGCCGTATTTTAATGAAGCGGACAATCCACTTATCCACAAGGAAAGAAAGTACTTCCCCGTTCAAATCCAAAAGACTTTGTGGAGCACCGCTCCCTCGATGTGACAAAGATGAAGCACCCGTCATTGCACCAAATGATCAAAATTTGAAGCAAGACACGGAAAACAAGTTTATGGTAGAAATGTACATAAGTGTGGTGCTCGGATATGTCACGGGATTTTGGGGAGTTTGTAGCACTTTTGCCATGAAGAGATCTTGGAGACATGCGTTTTTTCGATTCTATGAAGATACTAAAGATAGGGTGTACGTTTTTTGGGTTATTAATATAGCTAGTGCTTGGATGAAAAATTAAAGCTAGTGGGGTCAAAATAACCCTTTTTTCAACTCGAACCAGAATGTTACCTAATTTGTTTTGACTTGTATATATAATGGGTTAAAATTTTACCCGCAGCAGTTTAACTGTTGGGTAAGTTACTTTGTATTCCCACCACTGAACCAGACATGCATATTTTCTGTATGTTAGAGAACCTTACTGAAACATTAAATTTTATGATTGAAGTACATTTATATTTTATTATTATCATCAAGTAATCTCTAATATGAAATGGGTACCAAATTCGGCCCCACTTTTGGTTGGATATATTGGAAGACCTTGACTATGAAGTAAACGGACCCCTATCATGTCCACATCAACAGCATCACACAAGACTTCTTATTTCAAACAAGACATTATAAAGCACTCACTAGTTAATTTGTTAAGCATATTAATGTGATACTCCGTAATAATTATTTTAATTTCTCGTGATAATATCATAAGTATTCAGTACGATGAGAGGGTCGTCATGCTTTCTCGTTATCATTCTTCTTTTGGAGGTGTTACACTCTTTCTCCTTAAGTTTGATATTTAGGTGCAAAAAACATGAACAAGAAGCTTTGTTAAAGTTCAAACAGAGCATTACCCATGATCCTATGAACCGCCTTTCGTCATGGGGGGTTGGTGAAGATTGCTGTCAATGGCACGGTGTGACTTGCGACAATGTCACTCACAATGTCACTAAGTTGAATCTTCGAACTTTGCCACTAGGGTATGATATTAGTGATGATCATATATACGGTGTCAATAGTCCTCAAGTTTCCATGGTATCTTCTGATGTAAGTTCGGTTTTGCTTGAACTTAAGTTCCTAACTCACTTGGATTTAAGCGGGAACGACTTTGGAAGTCGATTACCTGAATTCATAGGATCCATGACGCATTTGAGGTATCTAAGTCTCTCTTCATCTGACTTTTCTGGCTCCCTTCCCCATCAACTTGGAAACCTCACCAATTTGGTACACCTTGATCTTTCATTTAATAAGTTTCAAGGTCGAATTCCTCTTTCTTTTATGAAATTGTCCGCTTTGAAGTATTTAGATTTGTCATACAACAAGCTCAGCGGATTGATTTCAAACTCCATTCGACATTTAACTCAGGTAGAGCACATAGACATTTCATCCAACTCCTTCCAAGACACTGTCTCTGCCGGTATTGGTAACCTCTCAAAATTGTCGTATTTGATTTTGAATTTCAACAATCTCAATATCAATCTTAACTCGAGTTTCAACTACTGGCGACCTTCCTTTCAACTCGAAGTTTTTCAAGCCCGTTCTTGTGTGATAAACGCGGTGTTTCCTCAATGGTTAAGGAATCAAACTCGAATTACAGACTTGGATCTTTCTAATACTGGCATCTCAGGAAACTTGCCTAAATGGCTATGGAACTCTACCAATCTTGTAGCACTATCTCTCGCGGGCAATCAACTCACAGGTTCGAATTCGCACGCCAAGCTTTTATTTAAACCATGATATAGTACTAAAAATAGGTCGCGTTACCATTACCAATATAGAATCGCTAGAATTAGATTCATGAAAATGAAAATAAATACTGAGGATGACTTTTCTTACTAGGATCTTTACCACGACATATAGTACCTAATCGTGTCTTGGAGATGCTCGATATCAGCAACAACTCGCTTTCTGGGACAATACCTACGAGCCTTTTCAAAAATATCGAACTGTTAGATTTATCCTCGAATATGTTCTCGGGGGAATTGTTTGATGGACATAATAATGCTTCATCACCTATTTTCAGTGCCGACGGTGACATAGAGATGCTCGACCTGAGTGACAACATGTTGTCCGGAGAGATACGATTCAGAAAGGTTGATTTAGATAATGATGCTTTTTCGTTTTTTCAAATCCTGAGTCTACAAGGAAATCAATTTGTCGGTCCTATTCCCTTAACGCTCTGCGATTTTCCGTGGCTTTATATATTGGAACTCGCCGATAACAGAATTACAGGACACATTCCTGGTTGCCTAGGCCGCTCCATCAGATTCAGGAACAATGTTTTATTCCTAGGTGACAACTCTTACACCAGAAATTTAGAAATCAAAGAGATCGTGAAGGGAAATGTTGAAATGTCAGCTGTAGCGTTTGGGAGTCACATCATAATCGACCTCTCGAGCAATCATTTAACTGGAATGATACCCGAGGAGCTCACAGATTTATCCAGCTTGTCTTCGTTGAACCTGTCATATAACCGTCTTACTGGACACATTCCTACAAGTATAGGCAATATGAAAGCGCTCGAATCCTTGGATCTTTCAAATAACCATCTTTCGGGGATTATACCCCAGAGCTTGTCTGCCATATCGTTTTTGGAGAAGTTGAATTTGTCGAATAACAACCTACATGGCCCAATTCCAACCGGTACTCAACTCCAAACTCTCGACGACCCATCTATCTATGCTGGCAATTCGGGTTTATACGGGTGTCCCTTGCCAAAAAATTGCACGCCACATGATTCGCCACCAAGTTCAACAAAGAGTAACCCTAATACCGGAGAAGGTGACGTGGAGACAGAAGATAAATATGCCAAGTTGTGGCTCATTTTGGCCATAATGTCCGGTGTTGCTACCGGGTTTTGGGGTGTGATCGTAACTTTGATGGTCAAGAAAAGTTGGCGACATGCTTATTTCCGATATGTAGAGGAGGTTGGTGATAGAATTTATGTGCCAATCAAAGTGAGTTTGAACCGGTTCAAGAGGAGGTTTCAATGAGAATTTCTACAGAAATAATACTCGTAGTATATTTGTTAATATTTCTTCCCTTTAATTGTAATATCTATTGTACACCTTATGAACTTTTAATCTTCGTAATATGCATAGTAGTAATGTTTTCGATTTCAGATGAAAAAACGATCTCAACATGATTTCTAATTTGTCGATTAACATGCGCGCGCTTTCTTAGGCTCTATGTATTGTTCACCATAGGAACTTCTTACCATGGTTCACTTAAAACCGATTTTTAATTGCTTGAGTTGGACTACCATTGCGAACGCAAGAGTATTCAATTAAGAAGATCATGATTTATGATCCAAATTGCCATCATCGTAATTACTACACTTGATAATATGATAACTAGACTCGACAATAGCTTATAGTAGTTAATTTAACCTAAACTAACTCGACTTTCACGTGGCAATAACCTAATCCAATCCAATAAAGACCCGAAATGGTAACTTATACCCAAATTCCTTCGAAAGACAGATTTTTTTTTTGGGAAATATAAATTCACTCTTGACACCCCAGAATCATCACTTTTTTTTTTTTTTTTTTTTCGAAAACCATGCCAAAATCAGTAACTATATCCTCAAAATTATGGATGGATGGAGTATAAAAATTCTTAATCCATTCATAAAGACGAATCAAACGACATCCCATCATTCCCATGTGACTATGTTTTCTACTCGTATTATAAATTATCAGGAATATTAACGATTCTGTATCGTTGCGACTAGTTTCAAAAAGAGAAGCTTACATTTAGATTTGAACAGAATTGTCAGAGTGGCGGGAAATGCTCTTGAATCAAACACATTCCCCGCCAAACATTCTCAGTAACAATTGCTCCGCCCACACCACCACCACAAATGGAGACACAGACACCCATTGCCGCCGCTGCCGCCAAGAAATTCAGCAGTATCACCGACGACTACGTCTACACTGACCACCACTACCGCGCCTTCGACACCACCGTCTACCTCATCCGTCCACCGCGCTCCCTCTCCTCCAACAACCCTCCCTGGATCGTCACCCGCGAAATCGCACATAAAACCTATGAATTCGTCTTCCGCCACCCTCTCACCTTCAAACCCCACTCCTTCATCTTCCCCATGTACCACCTCCACCCCACCCCACCCCCCTCTCCACCTCCTACGATTTCGACGGATTCGGCGGATCGTACCCTCTCGACAACCTCATCGTCCTCCCCATTCCACATTCTTCCCCTGACAATAACGTCAAAGTAGTATTTAAGTCTACTATGTTGGCTTTATACGGCGGCGGCTTACTTCAGGGACGTCCTCCCACCACTAATACGGAGTACAAGAAGAAAAATTACGGGTGGGTTAACTTGTCGCACGCCCACCATGGTGTCAAATTCGATGACATTGTTGTTTTTCGGGGGAAAATTTATGCGATTGATAGAGTTGGGTTTACTAAATTGATCAATAATTTTGTGAGTGTCAGGAAGGTCAACATCGGCAAAACCCTAAGTTTTGAACCTGTCGGTCCAGGGAATTCAGGCCGGTTTGGTTGGAGGAAACGGTTCGTGGTCGGTGGAGGTGTTCTTTACCTTGTGGTTCGTATGGAGGAGAGGGTTTTCAAAGTTTTTAGGATGAAGTTTCAAGGAAATGGGGTTTTCTGGGAAGAAGTCAAGGGGTTTGGTGGTGATAATAACCAGGTGTTGTTTATGTCCAGGTATCATTGCTTTTTTCGGAGGGCGTCGAAGAAGTTTCCAGGGAGGGAGTATAAGGACTGCATCGTGTTTTCTGAGGCTGCGTTTCCTCAGTATGGGGTTGATTGTTGGGAGTTCACTTGGAGTGATGGTAGACGACTTGGTGAGGATGACATTGCTGTTTTTCGGTTGGGTGATGGGGTTTTCACTCGTGAGAGTGAGGAGTCGAGTTTCCCTAAGATTGATTGGTCACCTCCTGCTTGGATGTTCAATCCTTTTTTGAAGCCTGAGGCTGAATATCAAAACCGTTCAGTGTCGGAATCTTCTGGCCAACCAGAAAGGTAACAGACATGGTGTTATTATGTTTTATAGCATGCGCCTTCATGGCGTCTCCAGTAATCAAAGCGTGAAATAGTCTCTTATGTTCATTTTCCTGTAATCAAAGTTTGAATTCGACCATCAATTTTGAATGCTGTATTCATTGTAGAATTGTTTGTCTATTTGCTGTATGGATAAATACTCCGTATAATCTTGCTAACAAGTAACCTTGTGCATAGTGGCGAGAATAGTTTCAAGAGAAGGATCAATAAATGCTGACTTAGCTTGTAACTATGTTGTACTTGTTTATGGTGAAGGGAGTCCGGTGAGGATGACGGCTTCGTTTCTGACAGTAGAGATATGAATGATGGAGAGGTGCAGTCTAGTTCGAACGATTCAAACAGTAAAGATAAAGAAGAGCAAGAAGAGGCAGAATCTGGTTACAACAGTCAAGAGGGTCCAAACTGGGTGGAATCTGATTACAACAGTCAAGAGGATCCAGACTGGGTAGAATCTGGTTCGGAAAGTCAAGATGTGGTGGAATCTGGCTCAGATAGTCAGGATCAAGATATGTCGGAATCTGGCTCAGATCAGGAGGATGGAAAAGTGCAATGTGACTCAAATAGCCAGGAACATGAGGATGAAGTGAAGCACTCTAAAGCAAACATTGAGGGTAATGCATCATTACACGAGGAAGTCACGACAGAGGTTATAGCACATTCTCTTGCTGTTGTTGAAGAAGTTACGAGAACTCTTCTTTGTATCAATAACGGGGGTCATGCAATTGAGGAAGGTAAAATTTTTAACTTAGGATATATGCATTCTAGCCTTATTTCGTTTTTTCTTCCTTTGGTTTGAGATGGCGAACTTTCATGTTCATCCATATATTGTTGCAGAGACTTCAGCAAAAAACACAAGCCATTCAATACCTAAATCTTCGGCATCCCTTGCGACTGTGGTACGTCCTCTTCTTTCCAAATTAGATGGCCCGGTTTAATTTTGTTGGTCTACTGTTCTTAATGGTGGAACCTTGTCTGTCGTAGTTGAACCATTTTGAGTGCTTCCTTTTCATCCTTTACGCAGAGCCACAATAGTGATTCTAAAACAACCAAATTTGAAGGACTTGATATACGGTCCGACTTAGTCCCAACCTTGCAAACGATATGGCAGAATCATGGGAACGTAATAAAAGACAGCATTATGTGTAGTGGTGATATGGTTGCTAAGGCATTGGAGTCGTTGGCCACTATGGTTCGAATACTCGAGGACAACCCGGCGCAGTCCTTAACTGACAGTCAAGCTCATTATCTTAGCTCCACACTATCTGACCTAAGATACATTCGTTTTGAAGTTAACTGGTTGGTTTCTTTTGTTGAGAAGGCTTTAAAAATACATAAAAGCAAATCTTTGGTGGAATCCTTGAACAACATCAACCAGTTAAGCTCTCAGGTCAAGGAACGCAGAGCTTTTCTACTTGATGAAGTAGCTAAACTTGATGTGGAAGAAAACAAACTGAAGGAAGAGCTGGCAAAGGTATCAAAGATGGTCCCTTTTTATGGGGAAGTTAAGTTTGATGAACCCGTAGGAGTGGGTTTCAGATGATTGTTGTTGATCCCCAATCGTTTTTTTTTTCAGGACTCATTTGTCCTGTATGGTACTTCTTTGTGTCGCCATGTTTTTCCCTCATGATAGGAGCAAAGTTTAGATCTCCTCTAATTACTGGTCCTAGATTTTAGCTGTGTGTATATATCCTGTAGGCGGCTAGTATATGAACTTAACTGTGCTCTTGTTCGTATCAATGCTCATGGTACGCTCGTTGATGACTTGATGATTATTGTTCACGCGTTTTGGTGTACTTATGGTCTATATTCTCGTGAAAGTATTTTGACTTCAACATCATATGACCATCTTTTTGCTGACTCCCCTTATGTATTGAATATGGGATAGGATTGTATCTCATTCGTGCATCGGTTTTGAATATTTTCTTTGCGTTTTTTTTGGTGGGATAGGATTGCATATTTGTATGTCATCTGTGTTAGGAAAAGTGGATCGGAAAATGTTGTTGCAGCTTGTAGGACTGTGCCTGTGAAGAAGCATATTGGCATGAACGACTGCTGCATGCAATCTCGGCTGATTGAAAAAAACCTTGCGTGGCATCTGCTTCTCACCTGTGATTGGTATGGCATATGACCTCTTTTCTCAGGTTTTTTTGTCGGCTCATTGAGTTCTCTATGCTTATTATTGGCGAAAATAATCTGTAAAACCCGGTGAAACTGATAGAGTAAAAGATAATCTTTTGCAATGTTGTACTGTACTGAACCAAAGTGCACGACATCACCTGAATAAGCTACAGTCAGAACCAAAGTTTTAACATATTATTGGTCTGGCCGTTTGGCGGCCTACATTCAGTCTTGTTTAGTGTATCAGAGTATCAGACTCGTCTCTTCATTGAAAATGTTTCATGCATTTGTCTTCAGTGTCATCCTCATGATGCCTCCAGGCTCCAGTCTCATACTACAGCAGCATTAATTCATTATAATTGCCCTTATGGATCCCTTTTTTACCCTCTAGTTTTGCACTTTCTTGTACTGTGGTCTCATGTCATGATAAATTTGCGTTTAACCTCTCACCGTTACTATATCAGCTAAGAATCCTTGTACGGTAATTAGCATTTAGCAGTATTTGATGCTGGTGTCGTATGAAATCTACTGTGTCTTAATTGCTGAATCCTATTTGATGTCTACTGATACCTTTATTAGTATGGTGGTTGAACTTTTAATGTTTATGCTTGATCGGCAAGCAAACCTAGAATACATTGCTCTTTCTAAATATGATTCCTATGTTGTCAGCTGCTGCCTGGAAAATCTTGCTCCTGCTTGAAGCATTCCAGGCTTGTTGCACCACAGGTCACAGAATCGTATGACAGTCTATCTCCGCTGCTGACAGACGATGTCTGCAACACGTTGGGTCAAATCAGCAGTTTGAATTGGCTTGTTTGTTGCAAATCTGAGCCACTCATGGTAGCTTCATTAGTATTACACACACACCTACCTCCGGATAGAAGACTGCACTTTTGGGCGAGGTCTGCATGCTCCACAATTATCTCTCGGAATTGTTTCAGGAAGCAATACTACAGGGACCTTCATCCTTCTCCATGGACATTGGATTTTTGGTTTAAAGGGAGCCACAAACACGATTGTAGTTTTGATGGGGTTCGAACCCTGAGTACCACGTCTTTAACTTTACCAACTAAGCTACACAACTACTTCGTAGTTGACATCTACGATTAATTTGTGTAAGTAAAAACAATGTTTGGTACCGTTAAAGTGATCAGTTTTAAGTTACGTTGTGGGTTGTGGAGGGAGGGACCAAGACGGCTAAAATTAAAGGTGTCTATCGGGTCAATCTAATTGGTTTATGGCTTATGGGTTGGATCACGACAGGTTAGGTCATACTCTGTATAAGGTTTTTGTTTGATTGACTCAAAATATCTGCCCATGTTGAATTAACTTTAATTGGGATACTTATCGTCAGGTCAAAGCTTGAGTTGGTTGTCAAAGGGTTAGATTATACATGGTCAAATGCTTGATTGCGGCAAACCCAATTCAGTTTTGGGTCATTCACGGGTGGGACAATAATTGTGTTAGATTTTGAGTCAAGTTAGATTATTTCCGGTTTACCAAATTTTACCCGTTTGAGAAACGGAGCAAACACAACCAAAATACCAAATGATATTTGGCGCCAAACTTGTACACCAAAAATGCCTTCCATAACTCATTTCGCGCCAACTTTTACTTCTCTAAACTCTGATTCCGCCATTACAGAATTGAACGACAGTGAAACCAAATGGAAAAACCACCACCCTCCTCCGCCGCCACAACCACCGCCACATCTAAAAAATTCACCAGCACCTCCGACGACGCGGCCTACAAAACCCACCACTACCGCGTCTACTCAACCACCGTCTACCTAATCCGCCCACCGAACTTCCCCACCACCACCGCCCTCCCCTGGATCGCCACCCGCGAAATCCCCTTCCACCGCTACTCCTTCACCTTCCGCCACCCCCTCACCGCCGCACCCCACCCCTTCACCCTCCCCAACTTCTTCTACCTCTCCGACCTCAACCCCGACCCCCTCTCCACCTCCTACTATTTCGAGGGCTCCACCGATTTGTACCCGGTCGACAAGCTCCTCGTCCTCCCCGTCCCCCGCTCTTCCCCTGATTACGATTGCACCGTCGTAAGGACGTCGACTCTCTTCGCTTTATACGGCGGCGGCCTGCTCCGTGCTTTTCCGAAGTTTAATCGAGCTGATTACAAGTTAGGGATTTCGCCTTGGGTTGACTTGTCGTACGGCCATGGCGGCGGCGGTCGATTCGATGATATTGTCGGTTATGGTTGCAAAATTTATGTGATCGATAGGGCTGGATTTACCAAATTGATCAATTATCATACAAACGCCAGAAAAATCAAATTCGGCAAAACCCTAACTACTGAGCCTGTTATACCCGGCAATTCAGGTCGGTTCGGGTGGCGTAAACGGTTTGCAGTCCTTGATCGAGATCAATGCCGAGGATTTCTATACTTGGTGGTTCGTACAGAGGAGAGGTTTCTCCGGGTTTTTAAGAAGAGTTTTCTAGAAAAAGGGGATTTCTGGGAAGAGGTTAGGGGGTTTGAAGGTAATCAGAATTTGTTCATGGGGAGGGATCATTGCTTCTTTCTTAGGGCGTCGAGGAAGTTTCCAGGGAAGGAGTATAAGAATTGCATCGTGTTTTCCGAGGCTGCGTTTCCACAGTATGGACATGATTGCTGGGAGTTCACTCAGATTGATGATAATAGGCAATTCGGCGAGGATGATATTGCTGTTTTTCGGTTGAGTGATGGTGTTTTCGCTCGAGATGGCGAGAATTCTGCGTTTCCTAAGCTTGATTGGTCACCTCCTGCTTGGGCCTTCAATGCCGCCTCGCTGCCTGATCATCAATTTCGACCTGAAAGGTAATCAAAATGGTGTTATGTCATTTAGTAGCATGCTCCTGATGTTTGTTGCGATCAAATTGTGGTAGTGCTGACATGAAAATGATGTTTTTTTGTTGTTGGTGAAGGGATCCTGAGGAGTATGAAAGCTCGGATTCTGATACTGGTCCTACGAATTGGAGAGAGACCCTGATGGGAACGGTGTGCAGAGAAGAGTCCACTTTGATGGTTTCAAACAGTAAAGATGTGCCGAGGCAAGAAGTGATGGAAACTAATTTTGTCGGTCAAGGTCATGATCAAGACGGGATGGAATCTGACTCCGATAGCCAAATTGAGGGTGGAATAATGGAATGTGATTTGACCAGTCTGGAAAGTGAGAGCGTCGAGTTGGATGTAAATGCAATTACTGTCACTGAGTCACCTATTTCCGCTACTGAGAAACAAACTTCTGATTCCGGAACAGCAGAATATGAAGGATATGATATAAGGCCTGATTTAGTCTCGACCTTGCAAAAGATTTGGGAGAAGCACGGCAACATACTAGAAAACTGCGTTGTCCGAAGTGGCGACATAATTTGCAGGTTATTGGAGTCCTTAGCCACTATGGTACGCATCCTCGACGACAGTACAGTCCAGTCATTGAGTGACACCCAAGCCGAGTATCTAGTCTCGACATTGTCTGATCTTAGATACATTGGTTTCGAAGTCGACTGGTTGGTTCCATTTGTCGAAAAAGCTGAAAAACTGCATAAAGTTAAGTCTTTGGTGGAATCGTTGAACAATTTCAGCGAGTTAAGCTCCCAAGTCAAGGAACGCAAAGCGATCCTCCTTGGCGAAGTGGCTATACTCGACGAGGAAGAAAACCGACTGAAGGAAGTGATGGCGAAGGTGGCTAACAAGATTCCGTTTTGTCGGCAAGTTAAGTTTGACGAACCCCTAGGATCGGGGACTTGAACTAACTTGTTGGTGAATGGCCGAGATCACGATTTGGCTTCCATGTCCTCTTGTTTTAAGCTCGTTTTATGAGCAGTGTTTAGATTGGTGACCTTTTTGTAGCGTGACCCTTGATTACGACTAGTTCTGTCTATCTATCTATCTATCTATGCTCGAATTCGTCTCAGACGAGGATTGCTTACGTTTGTCTAAAACACATGATCGATAAGTAGGATGGAGAAATACAGATACAGTGTCTGTCTGATGCCTCCTCTTTCTGCCATTGAAGATGAGATACTTACTTGCCTGTGATCAATATACTTGAACTTGTTCGAAAATGATCACTTTTTACTCAAAATTGGACGCTATTTTTACGTGACATTCACTATTTAAAATCGACTTTGCAAAAGATTGACATCGACCCGTTACAATGGAGCATTCATGGTAGCTAAATGAGCCGACCCGGATCCGTAAACATGATGTCCCTACTCCCTCGTGTAACTTGCCTGTTGTCTTCCATAGTGTGTTGCACGTGACTTCTATATGTGACATTAAATGCTCTTGTTTGACCCATTAATCTTTGGATAAGTATTACTCTCTCCGATTCTTTATATTCGCAACATTTACTATTTGCACAAATAATAAGGTTGTGAGTGAAGATGGTGGGTCTCACCAATAAAGTAAAAAAAACTTTACGCAAACAATAACCTACTTATTATAGAAATATTGCAAACCTAATAAATTTGTCAAATATGTAATAGGTTGCGAATCTAAAGAATCGGAGAAAATACCGATTAATCCATTAATTAATTGATTATTGATTTATATATGCATACCACGTATACTGCATGCAATTAAATAAAGCCCAGGCTAAGGACTCCAATCATGATATTTTTATATTCACTAGATACAACCGTTGTATTGTACAACAAATCGTAATATTAGGGAATTTGTGGTAAAAAGTTACGGAGTATTATTTTAGGTTATTTAGTGATCACTTTGAGTTAAATAGTGACCATTTTTTAATACAAAAACGTGGTAACTATTTATTTGAAAGTGATAACTAACCGACCTAAAATAATCACTTTTTAACATAAATTGCAATTATTATTATTGTCGTATCGGTACGAACAGTTGTGCACAATAATTATTTTTTCTCTTTTATGGGTAAGAACTAAGAACTATACAAATTTACAAGTTACGACCTCTACGTCACTTCGTCAACTCTCCGATCAAACTTACCGGAGTTACTATATAAATGAATTTGTGATTTTCTTATACAAAAGGATCATTTTCACAATAATTGTTTAGGAAAAATTTTCAGGTTGGCCATATTGATCGAATCCTACTTCCACGTTCCTTCTGACTTCTGAACACTATTAATTAATACGCCGATATATATATATATATATATATATCTTTATGAAGGGACTACCTAACTCGACATTTGTAGTTTTGTACCTCTGATTCCGGTCCAATTTGAATGTCCGTTTCTCTCCCACTCCAACTGAGAGGGCGTATCGGTCAATATTTGTATGGATTAGAAACCCTAATTCGATGTGTATATGACTCACATACATACTCACATGTCACATGCAATATTGCAATGGAGAGGAACGAAGTGAATGAGACGTGCGTCGTGCAAGGAAGAAGACGTACGTAAGTTTTTTTCCAATAGAAAATTGAAGGGTATGATCGATACAAATTAAAGTATACACAAACTTGTATGAGATGGTATCACAGTAACGTATGTACAGTATATAATGTGTTCAATTATTACTCCGATCTATACTTGTCTATTACTTAAAAAAAAAATCATTTAATTAGTCCCATTTAACTCTAACTCTTTTTTTGTGAGGGAAAATTTGGTTAATGAGACTAAATGGAAAAAATAGACGAACTAATTAAGAAATGATTTTGTGAAATTAATTAATCGTCTGAGTAAGATATTACTCCCTCCGGCTTTTAATTATTGCCCCGTATTCCTTATATGGCAGGTTTTTATTTTTGTTCCACTTCTCCACTTTCCATATTTGTGTTGTATATTTTACCAAAATGTCCTTATGTATTCACCATTTTACACCATTTGTCATCAAAAAATAATTAAATATATCATTTATATCCTAACTTTATGATACACACGTGTCTAGTCACCTCATTTGCATCATCATTGCTCCCTTTATCATTATTTTTATACTTTCATTGATTTGTGTGAAAAAGGCAATGAAGCAAAATTTAAAAACTGGAGGGAGTATATAGTTAGGAATTTATGAAGTTATGATTAGTTTATTTTAAAATTTCCTCATGACATATTCTTAATTAATTTTTATTAACCTCTTATCCTTTGGACACGTACACATACATTAAAAAAATTCATAATAATAATAATAATAATCTTGCATTGATTACTCGTATTATTATAGTGTGTGTATATGGCTACTGCCTATAAAAGGGTTTCAACCCTTCGGTTTAAAACACAAACAAACAAATCATAATCGTAAAAGAAAAAAGTGGTAGAAAAAATATGAAGATGACTAAGATGGTTGCAATAATAATGTTGGTGATGGTGGTGTTAGCCACGGCCACCACAACCATACTCGAACCTGTTACTGCTGTTCGTGAATTTAATCCCCTTTTCAACATAATAATGTCTGAGGATGCATCAGTCGTGGCCCGCACTTGCCTGGCTCCGGGTTCAAAGTGCAATCCTTACAAAGACTTGTGTTGCGGAGGTTGTTCTTGCATTTTTACCGCCGGTACTAACGCATTCTGCCTCGACATCTACTACACTACCGATAATTGTTAGTTACAGATCGGATAATAATGGTCGCAATGTTATCCATCTTATAATTAACTTTATTTCCAATGTTCGTTCTGTTGTCACAGTTGATTTAACAGGCGATTATTATTATGTACTGTATTTACTTTTCGTATGTACGTATTGATTAATTACTTCATACTACTACTCGTATGTATTATGGAGAAATTAATATCTCTCTCATCCATTCAATTCTTTACACTTACTATAAATGAACAATCCAATCAATTCTTTACATTCCCTTTTTGGCAAAACACTTTACCTTATAATCCTTATATCCTTACTCTATTTACACAAAATACCATTATTTTTTCTTAACTTTAAGTTTGGTGGACCCATAAAATCATTTGATTTACCAATAATACCCTTACTTTTACCACTTTTCTTAAAACTTGTGAAACCCTCCATGTCAAGGATTGAATGGATGGGAGGGAGTATTGTATTATGCTTATGCGTGTACTGTGTACTCTTCTATTTGCTCGCGCCGTGTCATTCAATAATAAAACTCAAACTTAAGTTATCATTTTGTACTTTTGTGTGTTTTACCTGAAAGAAAAAAATAGGATTATACACCTAATTGTATAATAATATTGTACTCCCTCCGTTTTTATGATTTCTTCCACCTTAAAAGTGACACATCTCTTAAGAAAAACAATAACATAAGTAAAAGTAGAGAGGAAGTAAAGGAAGTGGGCCACCTAGGTAAGAGAGAAGTGTGATAGAAAAAAGGAAAGTGAAAGAAATCAATGAAATTGTTGAAAAAGGAAATGTGGAAGATATCAAAGAAACAGAGGGAGTATAACCAAGGCAAAGTTGTTGAACTTTTATAGTGTGGAGTATATATTTACTGAGCTTATACAAGTTTCTTAGTTAAGTTGTACGTTTTTTAGCTTAAATATTTATGTGATTTAACTCGACAACTTTACAGTAAAGTTCAGAAAGTTTACAGCAAAAACACGAAATCTTTGTGATAAAGCTCAAAATCATAAAATCAATTGTACATAGAGCTATGTACAACTGATTGTATAATCTTCTTATTGGTTTTTTTATCCCTGTGTAGTTTGGGAGACCGGAGACAATAAAATTAATTACTCCGTAGTTATTTAATTTGTTTACCTTATCAACTAATTAAGTAGTCACCATTATTTGTTCCGGTTTATTCAAAATTCTTCGATTCAAATGCGTGTTAAAGATCACACCATGGTTGTCCAACCCATTTCGAATCCGTATTATCACACATAAAAAAAACGAATAATGAAAATGTACGAGTAAAAAATATGTGGTACAGGAAGGGGTGGACAATATTTTATGTCAATAATTCGTTTATTTTTAATTAAAATATTCCGTATTAAATTCACCGTGAATATAAAAGTGTTGTTCTTGTGGGAAAAAAATACACAAGACCACGACGAGATTTATTATACAAACAAAAACTATTCAAGCATGATAATAAATATTATTATTAGATGATAGCGTACGTGTTCAAATCAAAAGTTTTTGATGTGTACGTGTTTTGTCAAACAGAGCCTTGAGCGAGCTAGCTAGTGGAGTAGATGATTTGTTAGTTGTGACAATAATTGTTTCGATGATTAGTAGGGTCATCATTACGCAAGAGGTATCTCAAAATGCTAATAAGAAACCGTATATCTATGTTTTTGTGATTAGAAGAAGATAATGATGGATGATGAAGGTCAACAATCTATCTATCTATATAAAATAATAAAAAGTCATCCTTTCTTAGTTAATTAGGATAGCAAGCTCTCAGAGGGCGACACGTGGCATGCCAAATGAAAGTCATCCTAATCCCCTAAATGAAAGTCTAATCAATGCTTAATAATCTACTCTCCTCTTCCTCCATTACAACTCATTTACTCCTCCATTAAAGTTCTCCTCCATTAAATTTTTCGCGGTTACGATGGCATCCGAAGCTCAGAAGTCATTTGAGTAAATTTATACTTTCCAAGTTCATACAAATGAGAAAATGTGGCCTTCACTTGCCTTCCTCTTTTCGTCCCTCTACAACTTTACCGTCAATTTGCTCCGAAAGTTGCTTCCAATTGCATAATTCTTTGTCGGTAAGAGTTATGCTATTTGGTTGTTGTTTTTTATCGGTTAAATTGAGGTTCTTCCTCTATGATATTGAATGTTGATGTTGAAGTAGAGAAAGACCATTGGAGCTTTACAATTAGTATGAGCTAAATGTATGCAATACGGGGGAGTGTATAAGTATGTGTGCGTCCATAATCATTCCTGCACAAACCTGAGCGGAGCCAACTAGATTACTGAAATTGAAGGTGCTTCTATTACCTTCACGGAAATTTGCCGGTTCATGCTTCGTTCCTGTAGAGTTTGTGTACGGTATATTCTTGGTAATTCGAATTATTTATATGTATACCCTGACCTAGCAAAGCATTTCTGATTAATTATTTACACAACAATCAAATTATTTTCGTAAGCATTATTTCACAGTTATTTGCTCTCCGTAAATCAACCTGCAAGAGGAGAAAGAAAAATCAGTTAGTATTAGATAACCACTTGATACTCCATACAATTATAAGATAAGGGCATATAGTTGAACATCACTACCAGCTGCACTTTCTCTGGCTTATTTATGTTGGGGCTGCGTCGAACACCTACTTTACCAACACCATTTGCATCAGTGCCAGCTGAGAACAAAGTCTCAAGTTCTGAAATATCTATCTCTGGAGCCCTGTAGCAAAATGGTGGCCTATTACTATTAACCGCAGCGGAGTCGATTAATACTGTAACACAGATGATTTATAGTTTGTATCTTCCTGCTCTTATTTATTATTTACTCACCCAATACCAGGTCATGCCTTTGCAGTTTGGAATCCAACACTAGCCCGTGAAATGGATGATATACAGGCGGCGGAAGAACCAAACAACGCCGTTGGACTTGATAGAAATCGGACGTGTATGAATAGATTTACAAGAAAGTGCATTCTTGCAAGCATGAGAGGCGACACAGCCTCAAGTCAAAGGGCTGCCCAGCCTAGGATTACCCCGCCGCAACCACAGCCTCCAATGCAGCCACAACCACAGTTGAGGTTGAATCCTCACATTCGTCGCTTATACGCTCATCTAACAAAGAGAAATAGGCACTCAAGAATAAATATTTTGGACTAAATGAGAAAATCCAGACTTCCACTGCCTCCAAGTCGGACAGGAAGGGATACGAAGAGGAAAAACATCACATCAGCAGAAGGATCCACTGGGCAACCGAGCCGGAAGAAAAAAAAAGGCAGGAAATGTTACCGCTCAATCCACAACCCAGCCCTGCACGAAGAAGGGAGAAAGCACGTCTGAAGTTGGAGAACCCAGTCGCCGAGCGATTTGCAAACAACCCCTTGAACTTGCCCCTACCCGCAACATTATTGGTACACTCTACTGCCCTACATAACTGCTGCTCTTAGATAGAAACAATTATTAATTTCATTCGGCCGCTTTGCTCCCTTTTGTAACTACATATATACAGGAACCCATTGTTCAGCCCAGCCACAAGTTGCAGCCCCCCATTTAGCAGGAACACCGCGAGTCGACCGGGTCGGAAGAACAAAAAACAAACAGCTATTACCGGTGCCTCGAAGAGGGGGTCCAACGTTAAAAAAGGCCACGCTCAACCTGTTGCCGATGCATCCAGTAGTCGGTCGCCACCTCTAAGGACCAAATAACAACCTCCAATGTATAGAAACTATTGGTACATTCCGCTGCCCTATTGTTGTGCTCAGAACAGTTAACAATGTCATTTATCACCTAACCTCTCTTTCACTCTTGCATATGCAGCAATCCTATTGTTGTTAGTTAAATGTGTTGTATTACAGTAAAAGATTCTTATTTAAGTACCGTTTTTCAACTATCACGAACTATATTCCAATTGGTTCAACAAGATTTGGAGGTGCGCCTTACCCAGATTCGCACATTCCTTATTTACTAGCACTGTTTTGTTCTCTACCTTACGCTTATAGTTTGGGTTCACACGACTTCACGTAACAAAACCAATCATTAAGAATTTTCACTCTTTCACCAGTTGATCTCTACGTTGACAACAAACGCTCACAAAGAAGGTACTGCGCTAAAGGAAGGTGGCACAAATATACCATTGCTAGCCCCGTGAATTTCACGGGCACGGAAACTAGTTATTAAGTAAATAAGTTAACCTTCCGACTTAGTTCGAGTACGTAGTTTAATAAAATAAACCACAAATCTATGATATTGACACTTCAAATCGCTTATTTTCATGCCTGAATAATAATGTTGTTCACAAACCAAAAAATCAAAACTTTAAATAATGTCTCGCAAATTTAGAAATTTTAAATGGTTCATCGCAAAAGTAACTTAAAGTATATTTGTAGTATTTTTGACAAAATACTTTCAAAATTATTTCTATCAATTCGGCTCACCTCGCTTCAATCCAATAACTCACTTTCATTCGAAGTGATATAAATCCACAAGAACAAAGCTTAAACCGTTTTGTTCTTATGTCACCGACTCACTATAGTGTCGTAAATCGTAAGGCAAATGGAGACACCACCGTCGACCTCTAAACCATCCACCCGCCTCACCGACGACCCCGCCTTCACCCGCCACCACAACCACTTCCGCTTCACCAATGTCCTCGTCTACCAACCACCACGCTCTCCCCCCTCTGACCGCCCTTGAATCAAGCTTCAAGCCTCTTCCGAGCAGAGTTCAAACCGAGATGAAAAAGTATATAACGGTTACACACTCGAGATTGGTTCGAGCCTCTTCTGAGCAGAGTTCGAGATTCAATTTTTAAGTTCGACGAGCTCCAGACTGAGCCGAACCCACTCAAACTCGAGCTCAGGTCCATTCATTTAGTGTAGTCCCACCTTTTCTTTTCAAGTGGGTTAAGTCGAAAGCAAGTAGAATGGAGACACCAGTCACACCACCGTCAACCTCTAAACCATTCACCCGCCTCACCGACGACTCCGCCTTCACCCGCCGCCACCGCCACCTCCACTCAACCACCGTCTTCATCCTCCGACCACCGCGTTCTCTCTCCTCCGACCGCCCTTGGATCACCGCCCGCGAAATCACCCCAAAATACACCTTCACCTTCCGCCACCCCCTCACCAATAAACCTCACTCCGCCACCCTCCCCAAAACCCTAGACCTCGTCAAACTCTGCGCCTCCGCCGTCGCCCTCTCCTACCGCATCGGCGACTCCGATCCTGTCGATAAACTCTTCGTCTTCCCTCCGTCGACTGATTTCAGCGGCCATTACGATGCCGGTTTTAGTGGTTTGTTGGCTTTGTACGGCGGCGGACAACTCCAAGGCTGTCCTCGACACGGACCCGAGGAGATCGGGTCGGGTTCATCGCCATGGGGTAAGTTATTTCCTGATTATAAGAATTTAGACGATATCACCGACTTCGGCGGTAAGATTCATGCTGTTAATCGGGAAGGCTGGGTTGGTTTGATCCTAACCTATAAAACTTCCAGGAAAATCAAAGTAAGTAGTGCAATTAAGTCCGGTTCGGGAGTTCCTGACCTAGGTAGGTTCGGGTGGCGGAAACGGTTCGTGGTGGACGGAGGGAATCTTTACTTGGTGGTTCGGACTGCGGAGAAATCGTTCCGAGTTTATACGATGGATAAGGGAGGAAATGGTGGAAGAAGTTTGTACTGGAGTGAGGTTAGTAACCCTAAGGGTTTTGCTGGTGATAGGGTGTTGTTCATGGCTAGAGATTACTACTTTTTTCGAAATGCGACAGGGAAATTTCCAGGGAGGGAGTATAGGAATTGCATTGTGTTCTCTGAGGCCGCGTTTCCTCAGTATGGGGAGGATGGTTGGGAGTTCACTCAGAGTGGTGGTAGGCGATTCAGTGAGGAGGATGTTGCGGTTTTCAGGTTTGATGATGAGGTTTTTGCTCGAGAAGGTGAGGATTCGAGTTTTACTAAGATTGATTGGTCACCTCCTGTTTGGATTTTCGATTCTCCATCTGTCCCCGCTCATGAATTTTCCGAGCATTCGGTATCAGAGTCGTCTAACCCAATGCAAAGGTAACTGAAATCGCGCTATTATGTTTTAGAGCGTGTTCATTATGTTTATTGTGATCAAAGTATGACATAATAATGTTAATTTGTTATGTTTAGGCCTTCTCATAATGTTAATTGTCTAATTGAATTCATTATGAATATCAAATTTATGTAACTTTTAGCGATATGTAACTTAAGATACGAGCAGTTGTGATTTAAATCTATGGAGGTCGATTGACTTGGAGTAATGTACATAAGGTATTTTGCTAAATTGTGACATATATGGTGTAGAGCTGATCATGGGCCGTACCGTCCGAATAGCCCGATCCGTCCGGCCCGATATTTTAGCGGGTCTGGACAGTGAAGCTTGGCCCGAATTAATAAATGGGCCGGACAAGCCCGGCCCGATCTAATAAACGGGCCGGGCACGGACACTAATATTTTCAAACGGGCCAACCCGCCCGGCCCGCTAAAAATATTATATACATTCTATAGCTTAAAAATTAATTAATTATATATGAAATGAAAAATGTATATTTATTATACAAAGAAAAATAATTACCCCATGCTCTAATCAAGACACATACACTAGATAATAGTATGATATAGCAAAAATACCTTATTAACTCTCATAGACAACTCTCGCTATTCTCAATTTCTCATAATCTAATAGTCTAATCTTATCACCAATTTTTGTTCATTTATCACATTTTTTTTGTTGTAAGAAAAAAGTCAATTATGTTGTACTCTTTTTAAATATTTACGTAATTACTGTCTATCTTTATTTGTTTGATAGTTTTTTCATTCACTCAATAATTGGCCCGATAGCCCGCGGGTCGCCCGGTTTTATACAAACGGGCGGGTAAGGGCAAGTAATCTGGGCCCGTTAGTTAGGCCCGACCCGCCCGCTTTGGTGTTAAAGGGCAACTTTTTATCTTTTAGCCCGGCCCGTATCCGGCCCGAGCCCGCATTTGACCAGGTCTAATATGGTGGTGATTGTGTCAGTAGGGATAAGAATGATGGAGAGGTGCAGTGTGATTTGAAGGATTCGGACGGTAAAGATGAGGAGGAGCAAGAAGAGATGGAAGCTGATTTTGTTAGTCAGGATCAGGATCAAGATGGGGTAGAATCTGACTCAAATAATCAGGGTCATGAGGATGGAAATATGCAATGTGATTTGAGTAGTCAGGAAACCGAGAATGATGAACTGATGCGTTCTAAACAAAATATTGAGGGGAATGCATCATTGCTAGACAAAGGCAGAACTGAGGTTGCGACACGCTCTCTTTCTGATGTTGTTGAAGGAGTTACGAGAACAGTTCTTCATGGTGGAAGTCCTGCAATTGAAGGGAATGGATCTTTGCTAGACGAAGTTAGAACTAAGGTTGCAACACACTCTCTTTCTGGTGGGGTGGGAACTACGAGAAGGTCGAGAACACTTCTTCATCGTGGGAGTCCTGCAATTGAGGGGAATGCATCTTTGCTAGACGAAAGTAGAACTGAGGTTGCGACGCCCTCTCTTTCTGCTGGGGTGGGAGTTAAGAGAAGGAGAAGGTCGAGAAAACTTCTTCATCGTGGGAGTCCTGCAATTGAGGGGAATGCATCTTTGCTAGACGAAGGTAGAACTGAGGTTGCGACGCCATCTCTTTCTGCTCTTGTGGGAGTTAAGAGAAGGAGAAGGTCGAGAAAACTTCTTCCTGCAATTGAGGGGAATGCATCATTGCTAGACGAAGGTAGAACTGAGATTCCGATGCGCTCTCTTTCTGCTGTTGTAGAAGTTACGAAAACGCTTCTTCATGGTGGGAGTCCTGCAATTCAGGAAGGTATTGATTTTTGATATAGAATACTTGCATCCTGGCCTTATTCCCTTCCTTTTGTTTTAGATTGCGGACTTTCATGTTCGTCTATGTATTGTTGCAGAGACACCAGGGAAAAACTCCAGCGATCCAATACCCATAGCGTTCGTACCTTCTACGCCTGAGGTATTAAATTAACTCTTTTCTAATCTTTTCCTATATACCCTGAGGGCGACAATTTTCCTCGTCTGGTTAGCGAAAGGGCCCCAATTTCCATCTTCTAAGTCAATTGTATTTATATGGTCGACCGAATTTGATGGAGGACCATGTATTTAGTTGCTGTACCTGTTTTGAGTGCTTCCTTATTATCCTTTACGCAGAGCCATAAAACTGATCCAACAACCACCAAATTCGAAGGATTCGATATAAGGTCTGACTTAGTCTCAACTTTGCAAAAGATATGGCGGAAGCATGGGAACATATTAAAAAAAAGCATCGTGCGTAGTGGAGACATAGTTGCTAGGTCGTTGGAGTCACTGGCCACTATGGTAAAAATACTCGACAACAACCCGGCCCAGTCCTTGAGTGATAGCCAAGCTGATTATTTAAGCTCCACTTTGTCGGATCTAAAAAGCATACGTTTCAATGTTATCTGGTTGAGTGCTTCTGTTGAGAAGGCGTTAAAAATACATAAAAACAAGGCGTTGGTGGATTCCTTGAATAATCTCACCCAGCTAAGCTCCCAAGTCAAAAAACGCAAAGCAATTCTCCTTGACGAAGTGGCTAAACTCGACGAGGAAGAAACCAAACTGAATGATGAAATGGCGAAGGTGTCCAAGAAGATTCCCTTTTCTGAGAAAATTAAGTTTGATGAACCCGTAGGAGTGGACCTCACGTAAGTGTGTTTCCCATCAGCAAATAAATTATTTGGGGGCTTATTTGTTTTTTATGGTACTTGTTTGCGTCACCATTGTTTTCTGGTCATGGTAGCGGCAAAGTTTGAATCACGTATGTTGGTGATCACTCATCAGCCCCTAAATATTAGTGCTAGACTAGATTACTAGCTGTGTGTATATTTCTGAGGCGGGGATGTGAACTTATTATTGTTGACTTGTTGCGTTATGAATAATATTCATGGTAGGATCGTTTATCATTATTGTTCACGAGTTTCGGTGTACATGTGGTTTATATTCTCATGAAATTATTTTACTTCTATGTCATGTGATGAACATTCTTGCTTTCTGGATAGGATTATATCTAACCCGTTAGGAAAATTAGAAATTGTTGAGCTTGCAGGGTTTTGATGAAGCATATTGGCCTGAACGACTGCTGAATGCTATCATGGCTTATTAAAAAAACCGTGGTTACTTGGTATGATTTTGTTAGTACTAGCTATGTGTGATTTAGTTTGGAGGTTGGGAGATGTGGACTTGGTATCCTGATCAATGATCTTTGTAGGACCGTGACTAACGTTTGCTCATGAGAATATCCGACTTCTACATCTTGTGACGATCTTTTAATCAGAACACTTCTTATTAGGAAAATAGACAAATTTTATTGCAGATTGCAGGGCTTCTAGGATGCATATTAGCATGGACAGCTGCCGGATGCTCTCTCAGCTTATCAAAGAAGAGCTTTGACAGGCATCTGCTTTCGCCTAATTCTAATCGGTATGTACAGCCTTTGTGCTTTCTGTTGGTTCTGTACACGTAATCCTAAGATTTGTGTGAAATTGTAGTATTAAGTACATACCTCTTCTCCAGTTATGAGTTTGGGTGTACATTTGAGTTATAAGTAGCAATATTCGTCGTCTCCAGTGTTGCAGGAAATCCCTTCTGTCTTTATTGCTGAATCTTGCTTGGATTCTACTGATATCTCCTTTGTGTATCGTTACTGGATTTTCTACTGGTTTGGTTAGGTTTCTTCATGTTTTGGTTTGGCTTAAATGGCCTACAGTGGGTATCACTTCTGTGCTTTCTTTGGTTTCATATTATTATTCGAGATGTAGTGCAACGGTCCATGGTTCAGTCCAAGATCATGCCGACATTCAATTTTAGTTTAATATGATCTTGACGGGGTTTGAATCTAGTCTATGAATGTCAGATTTACTTAAATTCTAATCTTTCGTCTTAGTCTTGTTTACCTTTCATGCTATTAAACGAATGATCCAGACTTTGACATACGGAGTAAATGTTTATACTTGTTATACTTAACAAATTGATCCGATGTAAATGACATGAAGATTGAAGACCGAGTTTGAACAGTAAGCAAAGTCGACTAAATCCAAAGTACTCGTATATCCCTATCACAGTCGATAGTAGCATGAAAATGACTCTAATGTGATATGGGTCGACCCAACCCAAATACAACCGGACTCTAAATCCGACCCAAAAAATGCAGTAATTGTTCACAAAAGATGAACTCAAACCCTAAATTAATTGGATCCTGGAAATCGAAACAATATGAGAATCAGCAAACGTCAGTTTGAACTCACTCCACCCAAACAACAATTCACCCGCCATAATAATTCTATCAAAGACACCTTCTTCGACTTCCTCCACCATGGCAGCATCCACACCACCACCGTCTACCTCCTCCACCCGCCGCCTCAACCACCGCACTCCGATTCCCAACGCCCATGGATCGTCGCCGCCATCGAAGACTCCCTTACTCTCCAACTCCGCCACCCTCTCACCTTAAACCCCCACCCTCCACAACTCCCGACCGCCGCCTTCAACTACTCCATCCTCGCCGTCTCCCACCACTTCTCCTCATTCTTCGACAAACTCATCGTCGTCCCCGCCACCCTTACTTCCCCCATTGTTCAGGATCATGCTCTGTTCGCATTGTACAATGGCGGCGTACTTCGCGCTCGCCCTCGTAACAGCCTCGTTTGGGTTACGCTAACACCCCCCGCCGTATCCGCCGCCGCGACCCCCAGCACCTGCGGCGGCGTCGGCGTCGGCGGAGGAGGAGGAGATGGTAGGGATAGGTTTGATGATGTTTTGGTGTATAAGGGGAAGGTGTACGCGTTGGATAGGGAGGGGACGTTGTACTTGATTAACAATTACGTCAAATCCGGGTTGATTTATATGGGTAAAGCGTCGATTAAAGGGGTGGTGGGAGCCGGGTCCGGGTTCAAGTGGCGAAAACGGGTCGTGGTTGATGGGGAGAAAACAGTGTACATGGTGATGCGCAGTGGGGAGAAGGTGATTAGGGTTTATAAGCGGGTTTTGCCTTCTGGGATGGCGTTTCGTTGGGATCAGGTTACGCGGTTTGATGGTAATAAAGTTCTTTTTATGAATCAGGATTATTACTTTTTTTGCAGGGCGTCAGAGTTTCCGGGGAAGGCGTATAAGAACTGCATTGTGTTTAATTATGGGGCGTTTCCGAGTTATGGGTACAGTCGTTGGGAATGGGGGTATTGTAGTACGCAGAAGCTTGCTGTTTTTCGGTTGGGGGATAAATGTTTCAGTTTTGTAGGTGAAAGTAAAAACTTTCCTGCAATTATTTGGTCGCCGCCTGGTTGGGTTAGTCAGCAGTCTTCAGGATTGAATGTTGCGAGTTTTAGGGCGTATGCTGCTCGTTGCAGTTCGTTAGGAGTCAAGGTGGACATGGACATGGGCATGGCAGCTCAGTCTCAGGTGTCATCAGACTCTGACATCGCATTTGAAAGGTACTTCGTAATCTATAAAGTGTTGTCAAATCTCGATATGATGTTGTTATGTTTGTGGTACTAGGTAGTTGTGGATTGGGATTTGTGTTTTCGGATAATTGAACATGACATTGCACTTGGGAACACAAACTGTTAATGTGTTTTGGTAACAGTTGCTGGCAACCCGTGGTGTTAGTTGATTAGTTGCTGATGAGAGGGATGACGAAGGATGTCAGTTAGGGCGTTAAAAGTTTGGGCCTTTTTGGTGAGTTATAAGAGGTTGGCATTGGATGAAAAACACTGCGTATCTGTCTTGAATAGAAGGTTTTTACGGTTTGTATTCTAGGGTAGTTCGTACCTGATCCTAGGTTTACATATATTTACATTTTCTTTGCAGCTCTGCAAATGTAGTGGAACATCCTGCGGTAGTAGTAATCTTGTTGTCATTATCCTTGTAGAGATTCAATTTCTAATGCATCATCACATGGTTCCGTGAATAGTTTTAGCGCGAAGTTAGGCATTGGTTTAAGAGCTTTGGTATAAATGAGGTGTGGACTAGTATTTAAGAAAGAATTTTGAAACATCGTTATTGTTTGCGATGCTAAATTTATTGTCGCACGCCAATTTCTTGTCTATATTTATTAGGGTATGTCAATTTCACTTATTATTCTTGGTGAAGGGAGCCTGATGAGGATGAAGGCTTGGAATCAAACAGTCAAGATGAGACGGATGGAGAGGTGCAATCTGATTCGAAGAATTCAGATGGTAACGATGACAAGCTAGAAGAGATGGGAGTTGATTGCAACGGTCAAGATCAGGATAATGAATGGAAGGAATCTGATTCTGGTAGCCAAGATCAGGATCATATAGAGGTGGAATCTGATTCAGATAGTCAAGATCAGGAGGATGGAAAAATGCAATGTGATTCGGAGACTCAGGAAAAGGAGGATGAAGAGACGAATGATGCAAATACTGATGACGCCACAGCATTACAAGAAGATATGAAGATCAATGGGAGGCAGCAATTGCACACACGCCCTTCTAGAAAGTTCACCACTCAAGCTGACAAGTCCACATTCAAGTCTCGTCACACTTACATCTGCACCACCACTGTCTACCTCCTCCGACCACCAGGTTCTCTGTCCTCCGACTACCTCCCCTGGATCATCTCCACGGAAACCACTGTTGACGATGATGTCATCTTTTGCCATCCACTCACCTCTAGACCCCACTCAATGAACCTTCCTCGCTTCTCAAAGCTCCACTCCTCCAAAATCACTGTCTCTTATCATTTCGAGGAACCCTTTCTCATCGATAAGCTCCTTATAGTCCCCGCATTGCCGTCTGTCTCGCGTGATGTAGACCGTTGTAGTTTGTTGGCTTTGTATGGTGGCGGTGAACTTCAGGGATGTCCTCGTTTCTCTAAAGTGGAGTACAGGAAACGGGGTTCGCCATGGGTTAAGTTATCTCCTGGCGAACAATTCGATGATATTACCGTCTTTGAGGATGAGATATATGGAATAAACAGGCAGGGGATGATTAAGTTGATCCATAATTACAAAACTACCAGAGCATTCAAAATCGGCAGAACCCTAAATTTTATTCCCATAACTGCCGTTTCAGGACGGTTGGGGTGGCGGAAACGGTTCGTAATTGACCGAGAAACTCTGTACTTGGTGGTTCGTACAACGGAGAAGTCGTTCCGAGTCTTTAGTGTATTAAATAGGCAGGGAAATAAAGGGAAAGCGGTTTATGCTTGGGATGAAGTTTGGGGATTTGCTAATGGCAAGGTGCTGTTCATGGCCAGAGATTATTACTTCTTCCGAAATGCCTTAAGAAGGTTTCCAGGAAGGGAGTATGAGAACTGCATCGTGTTTTCCGAGGCGGCGTTTCCGGAGTATGGCAAAGATTGTTGGGAGTTCACCGAGAGTGATGATGTCCGCAAATGTGAGGACGACATTGCTGTTTTCCGGTTGAATGATGCAACTTTTGCTCGGGAGGGAGACGACTCATGTTTTCCCAGCATTGATTGGTCACCTCCTGCTTGGATTTTCAATGAACTTCTGAAACATTCCGTATCAGAGTCTTCTAGCCAATTCGAAAGGTGACTAAAACGATGTTATTACATTTTTTATAGCATGGTCATGCTGTTTTTGTGATCAAAGGATGTTCTAATGCTGTGTTTAGGGAGTAGATTGGTACTTTGGTAGTATTTTTTAAACTGTTAGCTGCTATGAGGTTGTAGGTATTACTCGTATTAGGTATGAACCAAGGTTTATGGCTAGTGTTGAAAGACATGAGCATATGACATGGCTTTTGGCAACTAGAATGGTCCCTTGTTATGCATGTGTACAGAGGGTTACAATGGAATTCTAGGTTCAAACGTAAGTTTACATGGAATAGTTATTTTCCAAAATCGTGATGTATATCATTGCCCTATCGTTAATACTCAGCCAAAACCCCATATTCTTTAGCCATGGGACGTGTGGAATATAACATATTGGCAAAATTGTGCGACTTCTTTTTGGGACTAAGGCTCTGATGTTGTTTGTGTTTTCAAAGAGAGTTAAGGTTGTGTAGATGTCAAACCAAAAACCTGCTTACCATTGCTTCTACTCATTTTTGTTCTTTCTACTTTTTGCATTGACTGATTTTTGGGATTCTTCTATCTTTGGTCTTGTGGTCTCTTTATTTGTTTCCTCACAAATTGATTACCATGTACATTATACATACTGCATAATGATGAGAATGGTTTCCATGAGTGCTGACATGAAAAATATTTTCCCTGTTTTTGGTGAAGAGTGCCTGATGAGGATGAAAATCTTGCAACTGATGATGGAGATGAGAATGATGGAGAGGCACAATCGGATGTGAACGATTCAGACAGTAAAGATGAGGAGGACCAAGAAGAGATGGAATCTGAATCTGGCAGTGAAGGTCAGGATCAAGACGAGGTCGAATCTGATTCCGATAGTCAAGATAAGGAAGATGGAAAAATGCAGTGTGATTCTAACACTCAGGAAAAGGAAGACGAAGAAATCCATTCGAATGGAAATACTGTCAGTGATGCATCATTGCAAGTTGATGTATCCCCTTCCTTATTTGGACCTAAATCTGGAACAACCGACACTCAGACACCGCTTTCTGCTGCTGAAAACGAAATCGCAAGAACTTTTAGTCTGAATAGTGCTAGTGATGGAAAAAAGGAAGGTAATGACTTTAAAATTTAAAAAAAAAAAAAAAAAAATTAAACATGAGAACACATTTTGACATAATAGCGTTTTCTCCTCTTAAAGTTCGTGACAGTTGACCTTTCATGTTGATCATTGCGTGTTGTATAATGCAGAGACTTCAAGGAAAAACATCACAGAATCAGTCCTTCGAGCTTGCACGTCATCTACAACAAAGGTAATTGCTTTATTTCCATGGAAGACTTACACTATTCTTGACTATGGAATAGGGTGGAATAATGCAAAAATGACTCACTAATCGTTGCGCTTATACTCATTCTATGCAACTGTCAACTTGGTTTTCGTTATGAGTCATTTAGATATACACCCTTGGTGTAATGAAATGCTTCCTTTTTTATTCATGATGTAGAGCAACACAAGTCAGTATACAAGATCGAAATTTGAAGGATTTGATATAAGGTCTGATTTAGTCGTGACCTTACAAAAGATTTGGGAGAAGCACGGGAACGTAGCAGAAAAATGCATTATGCGTAGCAGTGAGATAATCGCTAGAGCATTGGAGTCTCTAGCCACTATGGTTCGCATACTCGAGGACAATACCGCCCTGACCCTGAGTGATACCCAAGCCGATTATCTAGCCTCCACTTTGGCTGATTTAAGATGCATATGTTTCAAAGTTTACTGGTTGGTTCCATATGTAAAGAAGGCTGTAAAACTACACGAAAGCAAGTCGTTGGTGGAATCCTTGAACAAGCTTACGCAGTTAAGCTCCCAAGTCAAAGAACGCAAGGCAAAGTTCCTCAACGAGTTAAGTAAACTCAATGAAGAAGAAAACAAACTGAAGGAAGAGATGGAGAAGGTGTCGAAGACGATTCCTTTTCTTGGGCAAATAAAGTTTGATGAACCCATTGGAGCAGGGTTCACTTGAACTTGAACTTGAACTTGAACTTGGGCGAACATAGGGCCGCGTTTTTCGGCCCATGGTAGGAACAAAGTTTAGATCCAGAGTAGTATTTGTTAGTGATTTTTTTTGTAAAGATGTAAAATAGTAGCGAGTACTAGTAGTTGATTAGGTTCTAGAGAAACATCTATTTTGATGGCCTCCTCCAATGATCATGTTGTAATGCTAAATGAGAGGGGTAATATCGGAAAGCATGTACTGTCGCGCAATTTTCTGATTGAATTGAGACGAGACGATGTAGTCCTGCATAACTTCTTATCTATGACGGAGATATTCATCTTAGTTTGGTACTTAATAGGTTAAGTATTGACTCACTCTAACAGAAAAGACAAAAATAATCGTATTTACTAAGAACAATGTTTTACGAGTATCATTATCTAGTTAAATACAGAGTAATGTAATGTTTTGATCCGTTATACAGAAAACTAACCGATAGTGCTCAAGTTTTGATAGAATTAGGTTGTTCTCCTTTGAATGAAAAATAGTCGAAGGTATTTTAAACTTTTTTCGGTTTAGTTCATTTTATCTCCATACGAGTTCTAGCTCACCTCATTTACGTCTACTTTCGTCCAAAAGAATGTGCCCAATTCTAACCTTAATTTCTGGGAATTCTGATTCATTGAGCACCAATCTCAACTCTCAGGTATTTCATCTCCCTTTTTCTTATTATTGTTGATGATCTAAATAATTAGTTTCTGCATATTTTTGTTTTAAATTTTACATTTTATGATTGTACTACTGCAAAAATTAAATCTTCCCATCAAATTAAGTTGTTTTTCATGGAATTCAGTGAAAACCCAATTAAAAAAATTCAAAATTTCCATCAAATTTAGTGGTTTTAATGGAATTCGGTGAAAACCCAATCAACAAAATTCAATCTTTCCATCAAATTGAGCTGTTTTCATGCAATTCAGTGAAAACCCAGGTAACAAAATCTATGGCTGTTGTAGATATTGTGTGCAAAATTAGGGATTTAGGGTGAAAATTCAGCAGAAGAAAGAAAAGAAACCCTTTTAGTTATATGTATGACAGTTGTACTAATGCATACAGTATAGTGATCAATGCTCAAATGGCTGGAAAATGAGTAATTGATCGAAACGATAGTGTATTATGATCAGTGTTTAAAAGAGGGGAACATGAGTAATTAGAAAGTCGAAACGAATGTGTATATTGTATAGTGATGAGTGATCACGATTCACAAGTGTGGAAGATGAGTCATTGATTACAAATCCCTTTTACCTTTACTCTCCTGTGAATTTTGATGTTCCGTTTTGATCGACACTTGATTTACGTTGGATTAATATCATTTGTCTGAAAATCGGCAGACTTGTATCGTCTCTGCTGCAATGCAAGTGAATTTGATGTTTCCTGATATTTTTGAGCATCACCCTTATTTTTTTCTTGTAAATAGGATTGTGCAGGGTGGTTTATTTTATCGACATTTTCTTCCATTTTGGGTTTTGGCGACTTGTGGTTGGGCTAAAGAGAGTTGGAGAGGATGGCGTCTCCTGACAGTAAAAATATGGATAGTATTGAGAATTTGGATCGGATTTCACAATTACCCGAGTCTATGATCCTTAATATATTATCTCGTCTTTCTTTAGAAGACTCTGCTCGAGCATCCACCTTATCCAAGACATGGAAAAGCATTTGCAGCTCACAGCCCATTCTTTACTTCGATCACAACTTAGTTGCATGGCAATCCATGATTTCAACTAAAGAAGGCGGTGGGGGGCCTGACGTTAATGAAATAAGGGATATATTTATTGATGGTGTCGATTATCAGCTGTCTTGTGCCACACGGCTGGAATCACCTATTCGAAAATTAGCACTGACTGTGGCCATTGATGATTCCATGTACTTTTCCCGTGTTGATAAATGGATGAAGTTGGTTAAACAAATGAATGTTGAAGACTTGTGTATTACTGTGCAAACAGTGGACTTCATGTGGGATGATGACATCTGTAGTTCATCTGTAGTATATGAGTTTCCGGTTTCTGTATTGGCGTCAAAAGGTTTGCGTTCAGCGTATGTTCGAGGGTGCAAGTTGGGTTTCGAGACATTTCTCAACGACCTCACCAACAAATTCTTCTCATTGCAGCGGTTGTCCTTATCACATGTTTTTATCGATGAGCGTGCGTTGGATAACGTGATAACGTGTTGTCGTGGGATTGAAACTCTAGTGCTTGAAAACTGCAGTTTCGAGATTAAATTTCTTCACCTCTCGAAATTTCCTAACCTCAGAAACGCCGTCATCAAACTTCAAGTTGGCGAGCTCGATTATGTCGACACTGTAGACACTAATCTTGAATCTCTCAAATGCGATGCTGAAACTGAACTCCGTATCACCGCTTCTGCTTGTGCTGGTATTAGAGAGCTGACCCTGGACTGGTGCATCATTAACCAGCCATACCTGTTTAAAGACCTTACCGCTACATTTCCGCTTCTGGAAGAAGGAGAATTGTACATATCGGATATAGATACATTAACAACAGACAGTAAGGTTCTAAGAAAGTTAACTTTTCGTAGTTACTGCCCAGTTTCTGTGACGAAGGTTCACATTGACTGTCCGAGTTTAACTTTACTTAATTTTTCTACTAGAGAACTGACAGACTTATATGTCGACTGTCCGAAACTGAGGGTGTTCAAGTATCGCGGTACTACCATTCCCGATCATGTTTCCTTCAGTTCAATGGCTAATCTGGAGGAAAGCCGCTGTGTTATTACTATGTACGACGCTTTTGACGCACTGTGGATAGCGAACTTGAGAGCGTTCCTTATACTCGTAACAGGAAATGCAACCAACATTAGACTGACCGTTGTGTTTCCAATGGTGAGTGCTGAATACCCTCTTTCATATCTTGTATGTGATGGTTGTTTGGTGTGATATAAATATATATAGTTGTTGAAATTCATTTGGTTTTGTTAGGCAAAATTCGAACCTGAGAAAGTAGAGGCAGTTGAAGTTTCCTCGCCATACATTCTTCACTTACGCCTCTTTCTTGTTCACGACATGGAAGATATAGCTTCTCTTATTGATGGCCTACTCTGGATCATTCGTCCAACCACCTTGACTGTTAGTTGTGGAGCGTATTATGTCATTAAGGTACATTGTCCGATCACCTTAAATAATGTTGTTAGTTTGATAAAATCAGTTTCTCGAGCCATTTCCGTTCAAATGCTTTTGTGCTTTCACTTTGCAGTACTTATGTGAAAATTTGTTTATGAAACAAGAGGACAACATTTGTGATACTCATCATCCTTGTTGGATGCATCGGTTAAAAGATTTCCATGTTGACTGCCCATTGGATGTTCCGGTTACAAAGGATAACTTACCGGCTCTTCCCGAGCAATGCCGACCTTTCTTCAAGAAACAAATTCGCTTCAACTTTCAATGGCGTTTCAACTGATAGGAATCACGAATGTCTTTCAAATCCGATCCCCTTACCTCTCGAATGAGGCACATGGATATGTACGTTGTTGCTTAACTCTATAATTGACAACCGAAGATGTCTTCATTAGTCCAGTGATTAAGATCAGGTATACGGGCTCTTGTTCAACTCGTCAAGCTAGCGCAAAAGAATGGGATGAAGGGTGACAAAGGAGACTGGAAGGATTTTCTAAAAAGGTTTCAAGACGAGTAAATTTAAGTCCCCTTTCTCTTCAGTTCAATTAAGTTCATTTCTATTAAGCCTAGTGATCTTATAATATGAAGTTTCCTTTAATTCAATTCAGTTAAACTCGTCAGAGTCGGAAACCATTTCTTCCATTTTTTATTGTAAACTCATTCAACTATCGTATAACTATACAAGCTAAAAAAATACTCGTATAAAATAAGTACTCGTATGGAGTAAGACATACGAGTCATATTTTCCTTTCTTTTCCTTTTTTTTCTTCATTTTTATTTTCCACGTGTCATATTTTGATAGGTGGTATAGGAATTGGTACAGGGTTGTGGTACAGAGGATCCCTTCTGGAGTAAGACATTCACACTTGTTCAGCACTCCACCCTTTTTCAATCACTTTCTCAATTATAACCTTAACTTTAGATTCCGAGGATGCCTTTGACCGTGAGTGATCAAGACTAGGTGTCGTGGATAATAAATCCGTAATAAAGAGATTCACACTTGTTCAGTCACGATAGGGGGAGTTCAGATTCATTGAGCACCAATCTCAACTCTCAGGTATTTCATCTCCCTTTTTCTTGATGCTCAGAATATATTTTTTCAGCATATTTTGTTTTAATTTTTTTACAGTTTATTTGTACATTTTATCATTGTACTACAGCAAAAATTAAATCTTTCCATCAAATTTAGTTTTTTTAATGGAATTCAGTGAAAACCCAACAACAAAATTCAATCTTTCCATCAAATTGAGCTGTTTTCATGCAATTCAGTGAAAACCCAGTTGATAAAATCTATGGATATTGTAGATATTGTGTGCAAAATTAGGGATTTAGGGTTGTCTTTATAAAAGAAACCCTTTTTTACTTTTATGTAGTATGACACTATGACAGTAGTAGATAGTGTGTAGTGTACTAATGCATACTGTATACAGTAGTAATCATACTGATCAATGCTCAAAAGACTGGAAAAGTGACTAATTGTTCGAAACGATAGTGTATAGTGTATTGTGATCAGTGATCAAAAGAGTGGAAGATGAGTAATTGGTCGAAACGATTGTGTATATTGTATAGTTTCTGGTGACCAGTGATCTAAACAGTGGAACATGATAGTGTATAGTGATGAATGATCACGATTCGCAAGACTGGAAGATGAGTAATTGATCAAAATGCGACAACTGATTATAAATCTCGTTTTACCTTTACTCCTGTGAATTTTGATGTTTCATTTTGATCGAAATCTGATTTACGTTGGATTAATATCATTTGTCTGAAAATCGACAGACTTGTATCGTGTTTGCTGCAATGCAATTGGATTTTATGTTTTGGTGTTACTTGAAATTTCTGAGCATCACCCTTGTTTTTTGTTTTAAATAGGAATGTGCAGAGTGGTTTATTTTATCGACATTTTCTTCCATTTTGGGTTTTGGCGACTTGTGGTTGGGTTGAAGAGGATGGCGTCTCCTGACAGTAAAAATATGGATAGGATTGAGAGTTTGGATCGGATTTCACAGTTACCGGAGTCTATGATCCTTAGCATATTATCCCGTCTTCCTTTAGAAGACTCTGATCGAGCATCCACCTTATCTAAGACATGGAAAAGCATTTGCAGCTCACACCCCATTCTTTATTTCGATCACAACTTATTCGCATATCAATCCCTGATTTCAACTAAAGAAGGCGGTGGAGGGCCTGATTTTAATCAAATAAGGGATATATTTATCGATGGTGTCGATTATCCGTTGTCTTGTGCCACACAACTAGATTCACCTATTCGAAAATTAGCACTTACCGTGGCCATTGATGATTCCATGTACTTTTCTCGTGTTGATAAATGGATGAAGTTGGTTAAGCAAATGAATGTTGAAGACTTGTGTATTACTGTGCAAACAGTGGACTTCATGTGGTATCGTAGGATCTATAGCTCATCCGTAGCATATGATTTTCCGTCAAAAGGTTTGCGTTCAGCGACTGTTCGAGGGTGCAAATTGGGTTTGGAGACATTTGTCAACGACCTCATCTACAAATCCTCCTCATTGCAGCGGTTGTGTTTATCATATGTTTTTATCTATAATCATGCGTTGGATAACGTGATAACGTGTTGTCATGGGCTTGAAACTCTAGTTCTTGAAGTTTGCAGTTTCGAGGTTAGATTCCTTCACCTCTCGAAATTCCCTAACCTCAGAAACGCCGTCATCAAACTCAAATTGGCACGGTCAAGTATGTCGACATTGTAGACACTAATCTTGAATCTCTCAAATGCGATGCTGAAACTGAACTCCGTATCAACGCTTCTGCTTGTGCTGGTATTAGAGTGCTAACCTTGGGCTGGTGCATAATCAACCAGCCATACCTGTTTGAAGACCTTACCGCTACATTTCCGCTTCTGGAAGAAGCAGAATTCTACATGCCGGATATAGATATATTAATAGCAGATAGTAAGGTTCTCAGAAAGTTAACTTTTCGTAGTTACTGCCCAGTTTGTGTGACGCAGGTTCACATTGACTGTCCGAATTTAACGTTACTTTACTTTTCTACTAGAGATCTGACAGACTTATATGTCGACTGTCCGAAACTGAGGGTGTTCAAGTATCGCGGTACTACCATTCCCGATCACGCCTCCTTCAGTTCGTTGGCTGATCTCGAGGAAAGCCACTGTGTTATTACTATGGACGAGGCTTATGACGCACTGTGGTTAGTGAACTTGACAGCGTTCCTTGTACTCGTAACAGGAAATGCAAGCAACGTTAGACTGACCGTTGTATTCTCAATGGTAAGTGCTGAATACCCTCTTTCCTATCTTGTGTGCGACTGTTGTATAGTTTATGGAATTCATTTGGTTTTGCCAGGCAAAATTCGAACCTGAGAAAGTAGAGGCAATTGAAGTTTCCTCACGATACATTGTTGACTTATGCCTCGTTCTCGTCAGCAACGACATGGAAGATATAGCTCCTCTTATTGATGGCCTACTCTGGATCATTCGTCCGACCACCTTGACTGTCAGTTGTGGAACGTATTATGTCGTTAAGGTACATTGTCCGATCACCTTAAACAATGTTGTTAGTTTGATAAAATCAATTTCTCGAGCCATTTCCGTTCAAATGCTTTTGTGCTTTCACTTTGCAGTACATATGTGAAAATTTGTTTATGAAACAAGAGGGCAACATTTGCGATTTGCAACAGCAACAGCAACTAACTCATCATCCTTGTTGGATGCCTCGGTTAGAAGATTTCCATGTCGAGTGTCCATTGGATGTTCCGGTTACAAAGGATAATTTACCGGCTCTTCCCGAGCAATGCCGACCTTTCTCCAAGAAACAAATCCGTTTCAAGTTTCAATGGTGTTTCAACCGATAGGTAACAGAAGAATCACGAATGTCTTTCAAATCGTTCATATCTTGAAAGGGTTTTCAGAACTGTGCATGGATATGTTGTTGCTTAACTCTGTAATTGACAACCGAAGATGTCTTGATTAGCCTAGTGATTAAGACTGTGATCGTGGGTGGATACTTACTTGAAAATGAGGAAAAATGTAAACAAAGTTCTAAAATAGAACCTGATAATAATTTTATGAGGTTTAATAAATGTCTTGTGCCGTTGCACGTACTTCCTCCATTTCTTTTTATCTTCCTATTTACTTTTGGCACAATTTTTTTTTGTAATGAATATAAAATGATAAATTTAGTAAATATTGAGAGTAGAAGGGTAAAATGTGTGTAAATAGGAAAGAATAAAGGTATAAAGTGTTGTAAATAGTAAGGGTAGTATGGTAAAAATTATGGACTAAAATGGAAAGATAAAAAAAAAGTGGCCAAAAAATTTACTGAAAATCTCTTAGCCTAATGCTACTCGTATAGTTAATATTAGGTAACTGAATACTCAGGTAACTGGACAATACGTTTCAAACAGTTTTAACCAGAAAGAGGCCAAAAGTTTGAATTTTGAAAAGCTCTTTTTACAGTTTTACTGAGAGGGGGAAATATACACATAATTGCTTGCAGTTTGATCTATTTTTTCACAGTTTTACTGAGCTCAAAGGTGAAAGACGTTGAGATACACAACAATGGCGGTAAATGAAGAAGAGCCATCACAGAATTCAACACCCTGTAAACAATTCTCCCGCCAAACCGACGGTCGTGTTTTCAAAACCCTCGGCCAATGCGACCGCCACACGACCACCGTCTACCTACTCCGACCACCGCACTCTCTCTCCTCCGACCGCCCCTGGATCTTCTCCACCGCCGACGACACCGTCCTCCGCCATCCCCTCACCTCCAAACCCCACCCTCTCAACCATCTCCCCGTCGCCAAACTCCACCCTACCACTCTCGCCGTCTCCCACCACCTCGCCGCCGTCGACACCGTCGTGGCGGTCCCTATATTCTTATCAACCTTTCAGTTGACAACTCTGTTCGCTTTATACGACGGCGGTTTACTGCGCGCTCGTCGTCCTATCTCCGGCGCCTGGTTGAAGCTCTCTCATGGCGGCGTCGACAGGTTTGATGACGTCACCATTTACCAGGGGAAGGTTTTCGTGTTGGATAGGGAAGGGAAGATGTACGCTATTAACAATTACGCAAAATTGGGAAAAATCAGGATCGGCGAAACCCTAATCAACACCCCGGTGACTCCCGGGTCGGGGCGGTTCGGGTGGCGGAAGCGGGTCGTGGTTGATAGACAGGATGCTATGTACTTGGTGGTTCGGACAGCGGGGCCATTACACGATTTGTTCCAACTGTACAAGCAAATCAGTCGAGGAAACCGGGTTTTCTGGGAGGAGATTAGGGAATTTGATGGCAATCAGGTGTTGTTCGTGACGAGAGATTATCACTTTTTCTCACAGGTGTCGACGAAGTTTCTTGGATCGGAGTATAAGAACTGCATTGTGTTTACGGAGGGGGCGTTTCCTGAGTATGGCAACGGGTGTTGGGAGTTCACCACTTTTCCGAAAGACCTGAGTTTTGATTGCAGCAGCGAGGAGAATAATATCGCTGTTTTTAGACTGTTTGATCAACGTTTTATCAAGGAAGGTGAGAATGGGGTGTTTTCTATGATTGATTGGTCGCCTCCTGCTTGGTTTCACGATGCTTTGTCGGTCTCAGATACTGAATTTCAGTCTCATTCATCATCATCAACATCAACATCAACATCAACATCATCCGGCTTGCTTCATAACTGTGCAAGGTACAGAGTAATTTGAATCGAATTCTGTTGCTTTGTTTTCCACTCCAAAATGCGATATACAGTAATAATGTTATGTTTAGGACTTTCGAGTGCAGACAGTATTTTCCGTTTAGGATGCTAAACTAGCACAAGAAGACTGATTAATTTGTTATTGTTATATACTTATATAGTCCGGAAACCATGGATGAAGAGATGCATCTAAATGCAAACGCTGAGGGTGATGCATCACTGCAAGAGGACGTATCGCCTGCCTTATTTGAGCCTGAATCCGGAACCACTGACACTCAGACGCTTTCTCGTTCTGCTACTAAAGAAGACATTACAAGAACTTTTCTTCGTCTGAATGGTGCGAATCATGCAGCTGAAGAGGGTAATAAGTAATGACCTTTCTATTTCGTTTTTGACTTGGAACACGTATCATAAGTTTGTGACCACTTGATTTTCATGTTGAGTATGCTGCAGACGGTATAAGGAAAAGCAGCAAAGACTCGGTGCTTACAGTTACAGCTATCACATCATCTGCAACAACGGTACCAAATACTTGACGATTTGCTATTAGTCGTATGTTGTTGCCTTGTTGCTCTATTTAGTGCTTCCTTTTCATTTATTATGCAGATCCCCGGAAATGATGCTACAACAGCAAGATTTGAAGGATTTGACATCAACCCAAATTTAGTCTCGACCTTACAAAAGATCTGGCACAAGTACGGGAACATCATAGAAAACAGCATAATACGTAACACTGACATAATTGCTAAAGCATTGGAATCGCTGGCCATTGTGGTACGCATACTCGAGGACAATACAGCCACATCCTTGAGTGACAGCCAAGCCGATTACATAGTCTCTACATTGTCTGATTTACGACACATTCGTTTTAAAGTTGACTGGCTGATTCCATTTGTTGAGAAAGCTAACAAACTACATGAAAGCAAGCCTTTAGTGAAATCCTTGAATAATCTCACTCAGTTAAGCTCTGAAGCCATGGAACGCAGAGCAATCCTCCTCGATGAGTTAAATAAACTTGAAGTAGAGGAAAGCAAACGGAAGAAGGAGATGGAGGAGGTGTCGAAGAAGCTCCCGTTTGGTGGTGAAGTTAAGTTCGATGAACACTTGGGTTTGGGGCTCACTTGAGCTTACTGGTGAATAATCCACCACCCGTTCTTTCACCGGTGACCTTTTTTGTCAAGTTCCAACTGTTTATAGACTGCTAGTCATGTGTATGATTCATCGTCTTATGTGTAGTTGTTATCGGCCATTCTCTGCTAAGTTTCCTTTTAACAAGGAAAAACCTACCGCGGTAAATCAATATTTTTCTAGTGTTGTAAGAAATGTATGTAGTGTGTCTTCTTCGGTGAATCTTGTTTGGTTTCTATCTATCAATACCTCCGTTGTGTGAAAGACAAGTCAAGAGAGGGCTGCCTTTGCGTTGTGCGCCGTTGGATGTGTTCATGGCGTGCACCACAATCCGCCATTCCGTTAACTCGTTAAGCCTTATATGTTCGCAAGGAACCCATGTAAAGCAGAAACTTATTAGAATGTACCTCTTCAACACAATCAGAATTTCCTCAAAATGATCAAAACGTTTCAAAAGCGGGATGAATGTGGGGCAAGAGCATATAGCTCGAGCCTAGAGGATATCATAAATTCATAATGCACTTGATAATAGAGTACATGTCCATGTATCGAAGTCACCTGTGTATGCTCCAAACGCGGGTACAACTTCTTAAGAGTTCAACCGTTATGACTAAGGGTGCAAAGACTGCAAACAAATTGATCTAAACTCGAATGAACTCGGGATTTCGAGCTCAAAAAATCCAAGTATCTAAAATCGGGTCAAGTCTAGTCGGTTTCTTGTTGCAGTATTTTTGTGTCAAGTCCGGGTCCAGGTTAGTTTTGTGTTGCAATATTTACGTGCTAGGTGTACTCGGTCACACTTATAGTTCTAGTGTCACTAAAACATCCGTGAAATATCACAAAACTCCAAGTAAACGATCCAAAACGTGGCAGGAAACCATCCAAGTAAAAAGAATAATCCAAAACTCCAAAGTATGTCTAAATCTCAAAGTTCAAGTCCATCTCTGTCAACTATGTCCATCGTCCATGCATGTCATCTCTACTCTGTACCTGTTTGAATATATCATCTTGTTAGTATACTATTAACATGGAAGTATATAAACATTTATTTTGATAAATGTTTATTTTGATAAACAACTGTGTAACGAGGTGCTCCCGACGAAAGGCAACCTTGCTAGACGCCTTCGAACTGAAGATGCTCTCTGTCCGATTTGCAGCAGTGAGATGGAGACTTGTCTCCACTTACTTAGGGATGTGGGTGGGTTGAGGGGTGGGGTGTGTGTGGGGATGGGCCGGAGACGGAACCAAAGGAGTGGGGGCATCAGAGGTTGAGGGGGTGGGTGGAGGTTGAGGTAGAGGAGCGAGGGAAGATGATGTTGGGATGCCAGGCAATATGGGAATGTAACAACCTGTGGGTGTCTGAATGGCGGATGGTTTGCAGCACGGAGATGGTGTCTCGTGATTACCAGAGGGAGATGGATGTGTTGGATAATAGGGAGAGAAATAGGAGTCGTCGACTTCAAGGGCAAAAATGGGAGCCTGAGAGTGGATGGTTAAATTGAACGAACAGCATGCTGGTGTTGGACAGGGGAGGGGGTCTTCTTACGGTGCTATGTGCAGGGGTGAGTCCGGGGATGTCGACAACAGAACAGGAGGCTGATGCAATGCCCCTGGAAGCCTTGCCTGAAGTGAACGCAGAGGACATAGGTGGGTTGAGGTCGAGTCTGACTGGCACGCTGTGGTGTGGTGAAGGTGCTGCAAGATGGCAAAGAAGGCATGAGCAACTTGTTTGGTTGGGAGTTGGTTTGACAGGTTTAGATGGTATTATGTGAGTCGAAAACTGAATCGAGAAGCTCATGAGTTAGCCAGCCCACCATGTTTCGATTCCGGGTCGAGTCGTGTGGGAGGAGTATCAGCTTCCTTCTTAGCCTATTTCTGGTTTGGTTTTGTTGGACTCGAATTTTAATAATGAGTAACACCCAGAAAAATGGTTGTAAACCCTAACGATAAAACAAGATTTATTTTATTTAATCCCAATATCTTTATATCAGCAAATTGTGAGGAAAATCAATCTCAGCAAACCTCCTGTTGATCAAATGAGAGAGAAAAACGCAAATTAGAGATTTCAATTCCAATCAAATCAATCAGTAAAAAAACAAAGGTCAAATCGATCAATTAGTAAAAAAGAAAAAGAAAATAGAGGAATTACCTCATCCGATGTATTGGGGGTAATTACTAATTACTCCTATCTTTTATAGTATGAGTACTCCGTAACGTAACGAGTCGGAAAATAAGAAAAACAAAGATCGGAACATAAATATTGTGCTGATTTAAATCATTAATTTCTTTCGCTATCAAGAAAATTGGGTTAACTAACATTTAAATAAAATCTTGTTTGATATTCACGATTATAGAAATAAATATTTCAAGTAAAAAAAATTATATTTCTAAATTATGTCAGGTAAATAACTAATAAACAACATAATAACGTTGCACTACGTGAAATATTTGTCAAAATTAAATTTTAAAAACAAATTGTGACAATTCTTTTGCATAATTTTTTGATAAATTGTTCATTACGAAATAAATATTCCATTAGGGTGCAAATATGATATGGTAAAAAATTAATTTGGAGGGTGAGATAAATATTTCTTTCAATTCACTAACTATTGAGAGTCGTCGAATGGGGTTATTAGATTTTAGAGGTATATGATCGGTTAATTTTATCGGGAAGTGGAAAGGTCAAGTATAATTGAATTACGTAGGTAATCACATGATTGTGTTCAAGGCCGTCAGGTAGCATTGTTTAGAAATCACATGAAATAAAAAAACTTGTTTTGGATTGCTTTTATATAATATATATATATATATATATATATATATATATATATATTATATATATATATATATATATATATATATATATAGAGGGGGTTCTAATGAGTCTCTATATACTTGTTGAGTCCCTAAGTCCTCATCCCATCCGTTGGATGGGAGATGGATCAAGGGACGAGATAAATCGCTGTTTTAATAAATAAATAAAAAAAATATGAAGATACTGCATCCTACAAAATAGGAAGGTGAATATTGAGTAACGTAACATTCTCCATCATTCAATCATTCATTCTCTCTTTCATTCTGAATATACGTATCATCTTCTCTCGCGCATTCTTCTTCGTAGTTCTCTAGTCCATTCTTCTTCATCGTTCTCTCGCCCATTCAATCATCATTCATCAAAATCACATTCAGGCTTCATCATCTTAATCACGTCGATGCCATTTATTTCAATACCACGCAATCAATAACGCATCCAGTCAATCCGCTTCTACAATCAATAACCATTTATATTCATCGCGCGCTGCTTGTGATTCAATCCGGCTTCTACTTCTCATTCAATGGCTGATTTGCAAATCGTGGAAAAAACAAACTGTGAGTATATATTGTAGTTTATAGTTGAAACGATATGTATTCATTAAGATGATACTAAATTTTTGTTTCTACTTCTGTACGTTGAACTATAGTAACGCTGCATTATGTTAGTTCAGATACTTTATTACTTTAGTGTATAATGTTTGTTACTCCAGTGACAAACTTCCATTACTTTGGATTGAAACGTCTATAATCGTAACGCAGTAGTGTTGTAAAAAAAGATATTGTTTCCTATAATAGTGGGAATCATTAAGATGATACTAAACCACCATGCTAAATCACAAAGATATTGGGTTATTTTAGTTCACATAATGTGTTACTTTAGTGTAGAATGTCTGTTATTTTAATGTCAAAGCTTCATTACTTTATGGTCTGTTACTTTAAATCGTAAATTTGTTACTTTAGTTCTTAGCATCAGTTATTGTAGCGCATTAAAGAGCTATTGAAATATATGTAACCGCCGTATTAAAATAATGATTTAAAAAGATATTGTTTCCTATAATAGTGGGACGTGATTACCTACAAAATAGGAAACAAATAAAGAGAGTAGCTGCCCATTCAAAGAAATATACTGCTTCAAAATAACCTAGAAATCAAAGTACACGATTCAGTCAACGAATAATAATAGACGTTAGGCCATTAATCTTCAACCTTCTGCCGCTGCAACATCTCCTTCTATGGCTGATATTCAACCTGTCAAAGAAACAAACTGTAAGTTTTTTGTTAGTGATTTATACTGTAGACGGAAGCAATTAAAATGCTCCTTATTATTAGATTTTAGGCTCGTTGTATGTAAACTGCATGTCATCACATACTTTTTAAATACGAGGATGAAATATGCGTGGAGTTATTTTGGTGCACAATATTCGTTACTTTAATGAACACTAGACGTTACTATGAAGCCATACATCTGTTACTGTATGTCTATCTTATACGCATCTTCTGTTAATTTAATTACCTCACTGCACTGTTTTGTTCTTCAGTTGATGCAGAAGCACACGAATGGTGCAGGGATGTAGGTGAGACTTTCACGCCATACATAGGCCAGATATTCAAAGACCAGGAAGAAGCGGTAAACTTTTATAAAATCTACGCATTGGCCTGCGGGTTCGATGTGAGGAGGTACACAACAAAAAGATGGCGGGGTGGTGAGATTAAATCAAAGCTGCTAGTGTGCAACAGGAAGGGTTTTTACAAAAAAAAAAAGTCAACGGAGATGGGGCATCCAAGGAGGGCACGTCGAAGGGGGAAGCAACTGAGGGGAAGACAGAGGGAGTCGCTGTGGAGGCACCAAAAAGGAAAACAAAGGTCCATCGTGTTGGCTGTATGGCAAGAATTAAGTTGTTCAGCGAAGGCGGGCCTCTTAGAATTATTAAGTTTCACAGCGGGCACAACCACGAGCTAATTTCACCAAAAGACAGAGAGTTCCATAAGTTATCGAGAAACCTCACGAAGTACCACAAGCAAATGATACTGAATAATTCACGGGTATGTGTTGAGTAACTTCTTGCAGGTTCAATCATTTAAATTGAGATCAATGCGTGTTTATGTTCACATTCACATTCTGTATTAATATTTCGTTACTCTAATGCAGATACTTTGTTACTGTGGTTTATATAGTCCATTACTTTAATGAAAAGTCGTCTGTTAATTACCAATTTCTGGTTACTCAATCAACATGTTACTTTAATGACGTCTAACTATTATTTCAACATTTGTCATACGTTACTTTAATCAACGAATTGTTGCAGCTGAAGATCGGTGCAATGCAGACTTACAAGATATGTAAGGAGCAGGTTGAAGGGTTCGCAAACGTAGGTGTCAGCCTGGTCGACTTTAAAAACTTTGGAAGAGATATAAAGTGCTTCATCCATGAGAGGGACGGTCAGTTATTCATCGATCGTTTCAGGAGTATGGCGGACAATCACAAGGGATTTTTCTTTGATTACGACCTGGATGAGGATGGTAGTTTGAGCAGGGTCTTTTGGGCTGACGGTGTTGCCAGGAGGAACTACAGGTTATTTGGTGACGCAGTTTCGTTCGACCCAACATACGGGACGAATAAATATAAGATGATATTCACCCCATTCACCGGTGTCGATCACCACAAACGATCGGTGACTTTCGGTGGTGCTCTCATCGCGCACGAGGATGAGAAATCGTTCAAGTGGGTGTTCGAACGGTTCCTGACGGCTATGGACGGCAAGGAGCCTGAGTACATCATCACCGATCAGGACCCCGGTATCATTGCATCGTTTGAGAAGATGTTTAAAACGGCGTGGCAACGATTTTGTATGTGGCATATCATGAATAAGGTACCCACTAAATACGGCGCCTCGCGGGCCGACTACCAGGAATTCCTAAAGAAATTGAATGCAATAGTGTGGGATGACGAGATCGATGAAGCGGAGTTCGACGAGCGGTGGATGGAAATAATGGAGGAGCACGACGTGGGGGATGTTAAGTGGTTTGAAACTGCGTTTTCGATTAGGAAGCAGTGGGTCATGGCGCACTGCAGGGGTCTGAAGATGGGAGGCTTAATGCGAACAACACAGAGATCGAAGAGCGAAAACAGTTTCTTCAAGCGGTTTGAGAACCAACATGGAACGTTGGTTGAATTCTGGATGCGGTTCGAGAGCGCCATGGATCAGCAGAGGTATAACCAGAAAAAGCTTGACAGCGAGAATGTACAATCTCTGCCGAAGACAATGACCCACCTACTGATAGAACAGCACGCTGCAAGGGTATACACCCACGTGGTGTTTGATGAATTTCAAGAGGAGGTAAAGTGTTCAGTGGGGACGTGCAGTGTGAGAGGTTTTGCTGAAAGGGATGGGGCTGAAGTAACTACGGTGAGGGACGCCACAAGGGGTAAAGAATTTCTAGTCCACTACAAACAAGGTACGCAGTTGCCTGCTTGCTGTCTTATTTTATACGGGATTTATGAGTTAAAGTAACGGGATGAATGTGTTAGAGTAACATAACTTAGCAGTTAAAGTAACGCGGTTTGTAGGTTGTGATAAAGCACAGGATGCAGTATTGAAGTAACAAAAATCACAACTTAAAGTAACACATAGTTTTAGTTAAAGTAACGCGAACTGATTTGTGAGTGGGTGGGTTGTGTATCTTAATGCTATACTAACCTCCTGCAGAAACGTCGGACGTCAATTGCACGTGTAAATTGTTTGAGACAAGGGGAATACTGTGTCGACACATAATTTGGATATATTCCTCGAAGGGCCTGACTAGTATACCCGATAACTACGTAGCTGGAAGGTGGTCGAGGGATGCGTTGCGCAAATATAGTGTTGTTGATGACGGTGTGGAAGGCGAAGAAATTGACAACATAGACGGAAAGCAGATAGAGATGTCTAAACTGTGGTCGGAAGTTCATGAGACGATGGGTATTCTACGGTCTGCTAATAAAGAAGATGTGGAGAACATGTCCGCTTTGATCCGCGAATTCAGGGTGAAGCTTAAGCCGATTGGGAGTAGCGAGACATTGAATAAAACCCAAGAATTGGAAGAGATGCTAGGATGTACGTCAACAGCAGAGATAACGATACTCCCGCTGAAGATTTCCAAGACAAAAGGAAGCGGAAAGAGGTTGTTATCGATCAAGGCGAAATCAATTGCACTTGCAAAGAAGCCAAAGCGCATGTGCAACAATTGTAAGCAGATGGCGCACCACGACAAGAGGAATTGCCCCAATCCCTTTGCAACACGGCCGCCACCACCTGTCGAACCGTCTGAACCGTCTGACGATGAATCAGAATCAGAGTCAGAATCAGAAGAAGATGAGGACGAGGAAGATGTAGAAGATGAACCAGTATTCTGATTAGTGAAATTTTCTTCCTTATAGTAACATAGCTTGTTCTTTATGGTATTAATTTGGGAACATTACAGTAACATGTTTTGTAAAGGTTTATTGAATTACAGATATTCATTTCTTGGAGATTATAATAAGTAGAGGAAGATTCAGTTAAAGTAACAGACATTATACATTAAAGTAACGCGATAGATGAATTAGAGTAACACGGGATATCATTTTTCTAGTGTTGATCGCATTGCAGATGTAAATTCCTTACAGATATTAATTCCTTGGAGAATATAGTAGGTAAAGGAAGATTGAGCTAGAGTAACAAACATTATTCATTAAAGTAACGTGATAGATGAGTTGGAATAACACGGGATATCATCTTTTAAGTGCTGATCGAATGGCAGATATAAATTAACATGCAGCGTAGAAGATGTAAGAATTAAAGTAACACATGACATGCATTGAAGTAACAAATTCTGGGGGTTAGAGTAACAAAGTTTGACGGATAGAGTGACAAATTTTAAGGTATAGGTTAACCTTGTACAAAATGACACTTAGTTTTTTGGTTAAACCTTGTACAAAATAATACTCAGTTAATCTAACCATTAACTGACTACCGTTTCCGGCTCTTTCCTCGCGTACCCTTCAATTCTTCAATTAATTTCGGCCTAGCTGCCACAAACTTGTCTACGTCACCGATCAGCCGCCTTCGATAAATGTTCAGGTCTGCTAGGAGGATGGTTGCTGCAAGCTGGACGACCAAGTATCTTCTGTTAACCTTCCTGTGGAGGTCATGGTTATTGAATTCGCGGCCCTCGTACAGTAGCATATGCATCAGAAGAAATATCCCTGACTCGTCCTTGTTACATACTGTGGACTGCCAGCCAAGATTAATAGAGCGGAACTTGTAAGACACAATATCCGCCGCACCAGGAACTTCATAGGTGTCAATGAAGTCACTCATTGACGCCACCTGAAAATCATTGATGATAGTGGTCAAGGAAATCACTCATTGGAGCACAAGATTGTGATAAAAAACTGATGAAATGAAGAATAGAGAGACTAACAATTGTCTTGATGGCTGCAAATAGATCTGTTTCTCTGATCGCTGTGTATCGACGGTGGTCGAGGAAATCGACTGTCTTCTTCTTTCGGTTGACGGCTACGCATGAGAAGTACCCGTCAACGTTGATGGGCACAAAGATCAGATCAGCGTCCACCTGGAATGTATCACCACAGTTATCCTTGCAAGTATGCCATTCGTTCAACAATGCGTTTGCGTTCTTTAAGGACGCTGTTTGATTTTCGGCAATAATCCTCATGATCGCATCCTGTAAAAAGGTTAGGATTGTGTGAATATTTGCAGTAACTACACGGTAATTAGTTGATATCCTTGTTACCGCAACAGGTGTAGAGTGTTACTTCAATGCAGTTGAAGTGTTACTCTAGTCAAGAGTTTTCTAAAAAGAATCAGAATATGAGGCAAAAATAATGCATATGTACAAAGTAACTCGTTAGACATACCGTCTGCCGTAGACCAAGGAACGCCATCTTAGGGTAATCATCCGACCCGCTGCCGTTCGCGACGAGACTGTTCAGGAGCATTGACCAACACTCGACGACAGAGGACGACATGTCATTACCCGGGAGCATGGACATCACATCACCCCGGGTCATTACAGCCAACGGTGAATACTCCGCAACCATGTCGCTGCATTCAGGACAGATCAGTATGCATTGCGAACAAGAGATATGTGACAAAAATTTAAACAACGCTATATATTCCAAATATGTGTAGTGTTCGCCTTATTACCTGTTGTTGTAGTTTTTGTGATGAAATAAGCAGTAGTCCACGACATTTTTCCGCAAGATTTCAACAAATCCTAACAGGGTCCTGTTGTTTGAAAGGAATGGACATGCCATGGGTGCATTGGGATCTGGATTGCCACAGTCAATGGAGCAGCCTAAGCCGTCCCCGTTCCCCCTAGATCGACTCCCAAGAATAGATAATTCACCGGCAGTGTCCGGTGATATATACGCGGCTTCTACAGCAGGTGTTCCTGGAGTGGATGGTAGCACGCGGCTCTTTTTAGACGGTTGCACGTCGGGGGTCGGCTCTCGTGACCTCTTTTCGGACTCACTGACGGGCGTGGCGACATCTAACATGGTCTTACTGATGGCAAGGTTGGCTTTGTCAGTAACAAAGGATGACACCCGCGAAATCAACACGTCCCTCTCCTTGTTAATGTCGCAGAGACACAGCGTCGCCGCGATTTCTGCCCTGTACAGATTGTTCGCCTCGCTCGTGCCCAAGGGACAGTCAAAGGCCTCCCCGGCGTACAACATCATGTGTATCATGAGGTATACGCCGCAATCGTTAGACGAGAACCCGCTGCCCTGCCATCTGAACGGGACGTTGACGAGAGGGAACGAGGAGACATTGGCCCCTTTGTTGATGCCTCGCTGAACCATGTACTTGCCCATTTCTTCAGCCTAGGTGGTATAAGATAAAAAAAAGTAAATACATATATAAGACTGAGAAAATGAAGGAATGTTACAATATATACCAAAATGAAGCAGACTTACCGAGAGCCGTGCCATCCCAACGTAAGGAAGACTCTCAAACTCCCCCTCGTCGTAAGACCTATTATCAAGGTATTCAATCCGTTTTGCCAAAAAATTGATACACGCGCAGCTGTAATGGTCATTGTTTTCTGACAGCACCGGAACGAATACCTGTAGGTAGTTAAAAGAGAGTGGACACTAAAGTAACAGATAATATAAACTAGAGTAACAAGTTGAATGAATTAAAGTAACATCATATATACTGAGAATAATGTAGATGATGCAGGTTAAAGTAACGGTTCTCATTGATTAAAGTAACACATATTGTTCACTAAAGTAACGTCGATTAACTGCTAAAGTAACATAAGATATGTTGGAGTAACATGCAGATTTGCAGGCATTCAAGTCTTACAAAATATGTGATCTAAAATCAAAAATACCAGGTCAGAATCTAGCTCGAGATTCCCTTCGTTTGCATCGACCCATATGTTCCAGAAGTTGAACAATGCTTCGCTCGTGTCCACAAACAAACCTCGCTTTCTATTTCTCCAAATCTGGAGAGTTGTATCCTGCATGGAGTAACAGGTCGCTATCATTAGAGTAATGCAGAGAGTACATTACAGTAACACAGCCATAGAACTACAGTTATCATTTGGGATAAGCAAGTAAATAAATTAGCTTACGCTGTGGCTGACACCGAAAAAGCATCGTGATGTCCGACGCGGTGCAGACTGGGCAGCTGTCAAGTGATTCATGAGTATGCACCAGCAGTCAATCACAGCATTCGAGAGCTGCTCTCCGGGCGCAAGCGTGGCCAACTCACCACGGGGTATGTTGAAAAAGTCACTGAACCTCACAATCATTTCCTTGCAAATAATCGAAAGGATTATGAAACATTAAACAAAAAACGACAATAATGCGCACTAAAAAAGAATTAGGTGATGTAGACCACTTACGATGTACTGTATTTTTCATTTTTGTAGAAGACGTAGTCAATTACGTCTTTCCTCACAGACAAAACAGACCTGAAAAGCCTGCCGTCCCCACCCAGGAAGTCCGACACCGTGAGCTGGTCAGGATCTGGGACGTCACAGTCCCAGGAGCACCCAAGCCTCTCATCGACGACTTGCATGCATCCCAACAGCTTTTCAGAATGAAAAAAGAAAGGGTGGAAGACCTTCCTTCCGTCTACCACCACCGACAAACACTCACCGACATCCTCGTCTCCAATTCTGTCAATATCCCACAGAGAAAGCACTATCTGGCGGTCACTGCTTAAATTCAGTCCCTCCTGAATATCATTAACCTCAGCCATCGAGTATGGCTGAATGTTAGGATCATCCTCCTCGGCTTGATTAGTATTTTTGGCCTCAAGTACCGGCCCCTGCTCCGACAACTCCCTAGCGCGACGCAGCGCCTCACAAACTTCATCCACCACCCGGTGCAGCTCTGCTCCTCCCCAGAATGCCTGGGTTGCTTGTGATGGCACCGGGTCTTCGGGTAATGGACTGCCCGAAGTTATCCTCCTGATCTTCGCAGCATGTGAGACCCACCAATCATGGAATGCGATTGCATTCCTTCCCATCATCAGATGAATGTGATGGACCTCCTGCAGGAAAGAATAATTATGTTGCAAACGTGTACCAAAGTAACATTGAATGATAAACTGAAAGAATGTGTAGTGAAAATAGAGTATACACTAAAGTAACAGATATTATCAACTAAAGTAACAAATGGTATGGATTAAAGTAACAACATATATGTTGGAGCAATAATGTGGACGAATCAGGTTAAAGTAACGGATTGTAAGAATTAAAGTAACACATGTTGATCACTAAAGTAACAGAAGGTATGTTAGAGTAACATGCAGAGTTACAGACATCACAGATTTAAATCCTTACTGATTCCATGGTTTCCAACACAGACACAAATAGATTCATTAATGAATTATTGACATGATTTCTTACGTCGACCGCCTTGGCTCTCAGTTCACTATCATCTTCAAGACCACGAGAAAGTTTGATGGTGGTGAACTTATCGTCCTCTTGTCCAGGCAATGAACCATCGTTCTGTGTAATCTTCAACGGCGGTGACGGTTCTCCCTCCCTCACCGCATGTAAACAACGGGGTACTCCACATCAGATCGGGTAAGCCGGCCCAGCCCACCACAAATGTACTCGCCGGCCAACCGTTCAAGAATGCGTTTATGATCCCAGTGCTTGATCAAAGAGAGATCACACGGGCACGGGAGATTGCGGTAGGCAAACCGCTGGAAGTATGTAATCATTAAAAACGGCACACAGCCAAGTAAATATGATCGGTTACGGAACACAAAATCCTCGCCCGCCTGCGCCAGTCCATCCAGTATGAACGTGCACCAGTCAAGGTTTTTAATCTGCTGTACATCTTGCACAGCCTTCAGTAGTCTCAGATCAACCCCATGGTTGGACGTCGGACAGAAGAATATCGACATGCTGTACAGAACGAACATCCTACAGAACATCTCTCCACCCTCTACATCATCCTGCTGTTTCCTAAGGACCTTTGACAGAGGGATTGCATCGCTTTCATTGCCGACATCAAAGTCACCCCTCCACTTTCTCTTCAGCGCCACGACGGACTCCTCTTCGGCCGCCTTCGATCGACCCATCGGCAGCAGCTCAACAGGGTCCGGTCCCAGTGGAAGGAGGAAGCAGTCATGTACATCGTGCTTGCTTACGAGGAACTGATTGGTACCGCATCTAAAAATCAGCGTGTCATCGCTGAATAAAGTCATGAAATCAGAAGCAAACTTTACAGGGAAGCTCTTAAGGTGCATTTCAAGTACACCGCCAAATCCGATCGCTGAAAGCGCCTCCCGCTGCCTCTGGTTTAAATTAGATATTAGATCAACAAGGAGCTGCGAGCTGCACCTTACAGAAGACGAACGGTCGACGTTGGCTGCATCTGTCAAACCGGTAGCTAGTGTCTTCAACTTCGATGGCTTGACAGCCGTTTTCTTTGCCCGTTGAACTCGCTTCTTAACCTGCCCCTCCTTCTCACCAGCAACAACAATCTTACCTTCTTCTGCCATCTGAAGATATATTATTATGAGAATAATGTCAATGATACAAACTGAATAGAGAAAAAGGATCTTTGTTCATGGATTTATGCATTACAGTAACATATATTATGCATTAAAGTAACGTAATATCTGCATTAAAGTAACAAGTAACACATGCATTGCAAACGATGCAACGAAAACAATTAAAGTAACAGATAATAAGCACCACAGTAACAAGTTATGTGAATTAAAGTAACGCCATTAGATCCAGTTGTGCAGGTTCGACGTGAGTAGGTATAAAAGAAGACTTAGATTAGTGGTGCATGTTACACATTAAAATAACGAATGATACGAGTTAAAATAACGAGTAATGTACATTGAAGTAACACAAAAAATGTTCATATCATAAATGCAGGGGTACGATTGAAAGCAGAGTGTATATAATCAATTTCGAACATGAAAACAATTAAATTACCATAACAAGCAATTCAATTGGAAAGAAGTACAACGAAATATACACTGATTAAACCCCAAACTCAGTGAACCCCAAAAACCTGATTTACCTTAGTTTAAAATTAAAAAATGGTGTAGAGAACAGTTGAAGTCAGTATGCGCGAATAGAAGACGAGGATGACAGTAGTGAAGGCGGGAGTGTGAGATGATAGTAGACGAAAATAGAGGTAGGAGTTGAAGACGAAGATGGAGGTAGAAATTGAAATTGAAATTGAAGGGGTGAAGAGGTGAGTTGAGCGGTGAAAATCTTGGGGAACTCAATAGGGTGAAAATCTTGGGGAAAATCTTGGTGACGTGAGATGTGGGATAGGCGGGAGAAAATTAAGGAGGAGAGAGAATATAATATATTTTGATAGATATCTTAAATATTGCCTTAATTATGAGATCAAATCTCGTGCGTTAATCTAACATTGAATCAAAGGCTATGATTGGGACTCACGGACTCAACTTATACAAGGGGACTCACCTGATCCCACTTCTATATATATATATATATATATATATATATATATATATATATAGATATATAAGTAAGGAATAATTGAAAATAACTTGTAAAATGAAAGATTTTTATGAAAACGTAAATGTCTATAAATTATAGACAACAACAAAATGGGTGCGACCTCATGCCATAGAAATCCGAGTATTGGTTGCTTGAGGTGTGGCAGTGTCGAGTGAATAGAACACCATTTCATTACCCCATATGCTTCGGCAGATAAATTCTATTCCTCATCCTTCTATCTTTGGTCGGGATCGGACTTACAAATAGCAATGCTCTTTCCAAGCTTCTCGATGAATACAGATACAAGTTGACTATCGACGAGTTCAACTAAATAACACGAATTTAGTGTAGTGTCTTTCGGTATTGGAGTCTTGTGAACCATCCCACTCCCTTCTCCGTCAATCATCTTAAGAACGAGGAGATTACCAATCATGTCTAGAAAATAGAATCAACCTTCGTGGTATTTTGGACTACAACTGCAGGTACTAATTTGAAATTCGATGCCCTCATCAAGTCGATACCCGCGCACTCCCATTGATCATCCCCGCCCTGGAAATAGAGGATACCTATTTCAGAAAAGCTCCAAATTCCAACCGTTAGGCAATCAGGTAGGGTAGGACATGTCGAAAAGGCTATATTTAAAGGATTGCGCATCTTATCTAAAGGAGGGTATTTATAGCTCTTCCCTTCAAAAGGGTTGAAGCATTGCAACAACACCCCACCAATTCGCAAAAGCAGCCAACCATCCTTGCAAAACTCGACGGTTGGTACCATATAGGGGGAAGATGGGGTGTCATGATTGTGCGACTGTGATACGTGTTTCGACATGGATCCCAAAGTTCACAAATGTCGTCTTTGTTGTTTTTCCGGGACATGAATATAGGATATGATGATTTATTTGACCTCCATTGAGGCCGAGGCATTTTCGAGCGCAATGTCTTGCAAGTGTCGCGAAGACGTATGTGATCAAACAAATGCTACGACTCTGCTATTGATATTAGCATGTCTGAAGGAAGTTGGCAAATTGATGACGATGATGACGAGGGCATCTCTATTTTCATATCTCCTAACTTTTCATCAATATCCTCTAATTTTTCGATGATAAGCGGCACGTCCATCTTAATCTTAGTTAACCTTGGACGATTGTTGGGCATAAATCACACATTATCACATATTTGGCGGAGATGAGGAGAGGGCAATAAGAAATCGCAACTATCATCTTGTAGATGGTATTGATGCATGGTTCGACTGTCAGAGTTAATAATATAGATACAGTCCCCTTCAATGCCGTCCGAGTGGTCTGCCCAACACCAAGTGCAACCGTCATCTCCTAACAAAAGAGCGCAATCTCCTCCTAAGGATTCCACACGAATCCAATTAATTTCGGACAAATCCAACCTCCAAACATACATCTTCGCGAGGTCATAATCATCCATCACGTGAAGTTGTCACATTACTCCAAGTACAACATACAACACACCACTAACGTCGACCAGATAATCGTGTGAATGTCTATCAGTCCTGCAGTTTTCGATACTACGATCTGGAAGTTTTATCTCTAATGGTTCAAAAAGTACCAAAGTCGATGATGAGCTGACCTTTACACGAGCCAAGACCTCAGGCGAATTAGGCACTCGAGCATACGCGTATGTGTCTCCCCCTGTTGAGAGCAGCAACGTGGACAGCTGCCACACTTTGACCATCGATCTTGAGACTTTGTTTGACCCACTTACACTCGTCCCCCATGGTAGGCCTACACCAATACAACAGGCCTTTAAAAAACAACACAAGGACGCTGTTATGATCATCACCGTCAGGGTCAGGGGCTGACGTCAGAATGCTGTTGGTGTATCGAAGTTCCTCTTCCTCCTCGTCTTCGTCTTCTTCATCTTCCTCGTCCTCCTCATCCTCATCCTCATCCTCATCCTCTTCTTCATCTTCCTCCTCCTCCTCCTCGTCTTCCTCATCTGCCTCTTCTTCCTCGTCCTCCTCTTCTTCGTCTTCTGATAAGTCGGGTAGGATTAAACATTGACGAGTGACCGGATTCCAAAGAGAGTATTTGTATTTGTCGTCTTTTTCACGTAGGATTAACCAGCCTTGAGAGAAGACCATAATGAACTTACCCTGTAGCTCGGGAATCGTCTTAGTATATGATTTATTATCGATGGTGCAGAATGTATGTTTTTCGAGCGGGTGATCATCGTCTTTCTCATGAGCCAGAATCAACCATGGTGCTTCAGTTAATAATACGGATGCTAGTACGTTGTATTATTATAGTATGATGTATGTATGTTGAGACTTGAGAGAAAGTGTAAGTAACTCAATTGATTCTATTTGGTATTTATAGGGTGTGTTAATTGATTCTCTATTTTTTTTTTTTTTATGGTAATTTTCTGAGATTAGGAATCCGAGTGAAAATAGAAGATACACTCAATATTATTTCCATAATCAATCCATCAAATCTAGAAACTTTCTAACCATGTCTCAGAGCTGGTAACACGAGGATACCCACTTTGACTTCAGGACGTTAATTAATTAACAAGACAGCTCTTACTATTTGAACTGACACTCAAATATGGATTGCATAATATGTACACTATTTGAACCCTTAGGTTTGGGGCTCACTTGAGCTTTACTGGTGAATAGTCCGCCACCCTTTTTTTTCACTAGTGACTTTTTTGTCAAGTAACCAACTGTTTATACTGGTACTAGATTACTAGTCACGGAAATACAGATACGGAAAGAGTATTCCATTACTAGAATATCTATGGTAGAAAATAAGTGCCTAACAATTATCTTTTCGGATTTCGAATTGACTAGTGAACTGAATCTGTTTAATTAGGAAAATTTTCTAATTAATATCTGGATTATTAGAGTTTTCCTAACTCTGTATGAACTCAATATCCGAGTATCTGGCAGAGGAAGCGTGATTAGGGTTTCTATTTAGGTTGTTTTTATTAGGAAAAATTACAAATTACCACCACGTATTTCTCGTATTTTACAAATTACCACCATGTATTTGATTTTTTACAAATTACCACCTACATTGTTTCATATATTTTCAAACTACCGCCATATTTCATTTCCGAGCCCCATTTAACTTGATTTCCGACTCATTAAGTGAATTAAACTCTATAATGACAAAAATACCCTTGTATAACAAACAGACGTTATACCACTAACTAGAAAAATCATTCACCGTCAACACTCATCTCCACCATCATCAATCATCATCATTCATCAACACCTCCAGTAATTCATCATCCATCATCATCAACCTTGAAAACATCAAAATTAGGCTAACCAAAACGTCTATAATTTTTCTTTTCTTCTTCGCCCCCTCATGAACCTTCGACACCTATTTTGCAATTGATTATTTCGGAGGAATTTTTCTGGGTTTTCGGAGAAATTCTTCTGGGTTGATTTGAGTTAGGGTTTAGTATATATGGAAACTGATGAATAAGATGTTGATGAAGTTCACGAGGTGGTGTTGGGTTTAAGGGCGTTTCCAGTTGATCTAATTAATAAGTTGTTCAATAAAACAAGAACAATTGGTGCCATTGAAGGATGAAATTTGGGTTTTTGTATTGATATGGGATAATGGAAATCTAGTTGCCATAATTTGATGAGCTACTAGTGTAAAATGTAACACCAAAGCTTCGGACTAGCTACAAAATTGATACATTTGTGAGTTGTGAGATTTATGGAACCTTTTGGGTTGGATTTTGGAGGTATTAACTAACCCCCAGGGAAAGAGGGCAAATCATTACGAGTATCAAATTGGAGAAATGAATGGAAGTAGTAAATGGTGAATGTTGTTAACTTGAGATTGTGTACATTATTATTAGGTAATTTTATTGATGAATTATTGGGGTATTGTTGAATGTGGATGATTATTGGGGATCTTGTTGATGATGGTTGTGAGATACTAAGATGTGATTAATGATGAGTATGTAGATGAATGTATTTTTGTTTAAGTTAGTGACAAAATGTTTGTTTGATGAACAAATGAAAGGGTATTTTTGTCATTATAAAGTTTATTCACTTAGTGTCTCGGGAATTAAGTTAAATGAGGTTCGGAAATGAAATACGGTGGTAGTTTGAAAATATATGAAACAATGTAGGTGGTAATTTGTAAAAAATTAAATACATGGTGGTAATTTGTAAAATACAAGAAATACGTGGTGTAATTTGTAATTTTTCCTTTTTATTATATAAAAACTCAAGTAACTCTACCTAATAATTATAATATCAGTCTGAAATCTTAAATCTGCTTATTGTCTTTCTGTTCGTTATAACAATCTAAAAGGCTAAAAATGAGCGTAAGTGAGAGGCAGTCAGACCCAAACCGGTCCAAACAATTCACCCGTCTAACCGACGACACCTTCTTCGAATCACCCGGCGGTCACGGCACCATCCGCGCCACCACCGTCTACCTTCTCCGACGGCCGCCGGAGAATCGCGAATGGATTTTCGCCGTCATTGAAGGCGGCTCGAAGCTTCAATTCCGCCATCCTCTCACCTTGAAACTTCGTCGTGTAAGTCTCCCTATACACTTCGATTACTCCACTCTGGCAGTCTCCCACCATACTTCCTCCTCCTCCTTCGACAAACTCCTCGTCGTCCCAAACCCTAATTCCCCCAATTCTACTTCTAATTACGATGATTCTGCACTTTTCGCCTTGTACGATGGCGGCAAATTGCGCGCTCGTCCTCACAACAGCGTGGCTTGGGTTTGCTTGTTTCACAGCGGCGGCTACTTCAAAGAGAGAGACGAAGGTAGGTTTGATGATGTTGTGGTTTATCAGGGGAAAGTACATGGGTTGGATAGGGTTGGTGGATTGCACTTGATCAATAATCAGGTAGAATCTGGGGTAATTAGTTTGGGTAAAAGGTTACTTTATTGGCCTTCGTTGTGGTACGAGTTCAAGTGGCGAAAGCGGGTCGTGGTGGATGGGGAGAAACGGATGTACTTGGTGTATCGTAGGAAGAAGTGTTTGTTAGAAGTGTATAAGTTAGTTACTCAAGGGGAGAAGGTTGATTGGGAGGAGGTTATGAGTTTCGACGGTAATAAAGTGTTGTTTATGACTAGAGATTATTGCTTTTTTCGCAGGGCGTCGAAATTTCCAGGGAGGAAGTATAGGAACTGCATTGTGTTTTCTGAAGAGGCGTTTCCTCGCTATGGGTATAATTGTTGGGAATTCAGCTCGCTTTTCAAGAAGTCGTGCAGTGCAGAGGAAATTGTTGGAGTTTTTCGATTGGGGGATAAAACTCTAGGGAGGGTGGGTGAAAATGATGAGTTTCCGAAGATTCATTGGTCGCCCATTTCTCGGAATGCTCCAAAGTTGAAATTTAGGAGTTTAGAGGCGTATGTGGCTCGTAGCAGTTCATCAGGGATAAAGGCGAGCCAGGTATATTCGTCTCAGTCGTCATCAGACTCTCATACTGAATCTGAAAGGTATTCTAAGAGCATGCTTGTAATGTAGTACTGTGTTTAGTCCTGACTCCTGAGGGTAGTAGATTGGTGGAATATCTAAATGTTTAGGTGCTTTAAGTAACTGTTTCTTTCCTAGTGATGCATGCTTAATACATGCCTGTGACTGTGAGGGGTGCAGCCAGTACTTGAACATTATTTCGACTTGATGTAGGATAATTGCAACCCTTTGGACGGCTTAGATCACATTTCGGTAGCAACTTACGCTTCTAAATTTATGCAAAACGATATTGGAGTGTAGAAGTGGAAGTATTATTAAGTGTGTTTGAGAGAGGAAATGGACCCTCCATGGAGAGGATACTAATTTATTCAGACATTAGTGGATCACTCTTGTGTGATAGTAATGATGTGTTTAGCTTCTAAACTTGATTGTTTAGTTGCGGTAATGCAATTAGTGTGTGACATTGAGGAATGTACTAGGAATGCACGTTTTGTTCCCTTTTTATTTCTGATTTTTTTTCCAGTTCTGCAACTTTAGTGGAACATCTTGCCGTGGTTAATTTGTGTGCTATCAGCCTTGTAAAAGTTCCTTTTCTGGGCTATCATCACATTGTTCTGAAAATAGGCGAAGGCGAAGTATACTGGATAATATTTAAGAAGGGGTTTAGGCACATACCCATGTTTGTGATGCTAAGTTCGTTGTGCTATGCGGACTTATTGTCTATATTAATTATGGTGTGCTGATTTCATGTTTGTGTTCTTGGTGAAGGGAGTCTGACGAGGATGAAGGCTTGGATTCTCATAGTCGAAATGAGAAGAATACAAACAATAAACATGATGAGCAAGAAGAGATGGAATTTGATTTCGGTAATCAAGATCAGGATCAAGAAGAGGTGGAATCTGATTCATGTAGTGAGGATCAGGAGGAAGAAAAAATGCAATATGATTTGAACAGTATGAAAAAAGAGGGTGAGATGCATTTGAATGCAAATACTGGCGGTGGTTTATCATTGCAAGAAGACACAAAGATCAGCGGAGGGCAGCAATCACAGACGCCCCCATCTAGAAAATTTACCCTTAAAACTGACAAATCTGCCTTCACTCAGCGCCGCAATTATGTCTACCCCACTACCGTTGACCTTCTCCGGCCACTGCTGCTTTCTCTCACCTCCTACCCCACTATCATCGCCTCTGAAACCAGCGCAGACGGCTACGAAGATGTTTCCTTCCGTCACCCCCTGACCCTCAAAACCCTGGAACCTTTCTCGAAATATCGACATCTTGAAACTCCGCCCTTCCACCCTTGCCGTTTCCTATCATTTCCACAAATCATGTCCTGTCGACAAGCTCTTGGTGGTCCCCACCCCGCCTCCGTCTTACTCGGATGGTTCAGTTGATGTAAGCAAATGTGATTTGTTGGCTTTGTACGGTGATGGTGAACTTCAGGGCTGTCCTCGGATGCCTCGCAACTCCAGAAATGCGTGGTGCCGGCGAGCATCTGTGGAGAGTCCTTCGTCATGGGTCAAGTTAGGCAACGGATTTGATGACATTATTGTTTTTCGGGAGAAGATATACGCAGTAGACAGGGAGGGGGCGACATTATTGATCAATAATTATAAAACTGTCCGAAAAATTAGCATGGGCAAAACCCTAACTTATTTACCCAAAAGCGGGTCAAGGCGATTCGGGTGGCGGAAACGTCTTGTGGTAGACGGAGCTACGCTGTATGTGGTGGTTCGTACAACGGAAAAATCATTTAGAGTTTTTATGCTTGATTGTGGACGAAGTCAGCTACCTTCTTGGGATGAAGTGACGAGATTTGATAGTAACAAGGTGTTGTTCATGGCCAGAGATTGTTACAGGGAGGGAGTATGAAAACTGCATTGTGTTTTCTGAGGCCGCGTTTCCACAGTATGGTAATGATTGCTGGGAGTTTACTCAGTGTGATGATAAGCAATTTGGTGAGGGGGATATTGCGGTTTTTCGGTTGGGTGATGGGGTTTTTGCTCGGGAAGGCGAGGATTCAAGTTTTCCCAAGATTGATTGGTCACCTCCTGCTTGGATTTTTATTGCTGCTGAATTTCTGTCTAATTCTTCGACTGAATCGGAAAGGTAATCAAAACAATTACTCCGTACAATTTACAGCATCATACCTGCACTCATTGGCAGTCCCTATAATGTTAAGTTTAGGGCCGTAGATTGGTAGAATTTATGAATATGCCATGTGCTATGGAGTATAAGGTCCTAGGTATGGTAATATATGAACCAAGGTTTGTGTCAAGCGATAAGGGGCATCATTACTCACATAGTCACATCACATTGATTTTTGCAACTAGAATGGTTTGTTTCCTTGTGGTGCAACTTGCAAGTTTATGTGAGGTAAAGCTATGATTGTAAATTTATCACACAATTGACATATATAGTTATGTAACAGCCAAGCAATGCGATTTCATCGACCGTCTCATCATGTATATGGAGAGGCAGAGTTATGTAGATGTTAGTCCAAATACCTTGCAAAATGCTTGCTTAATACTCCCTTTGAGGCTCTAACCACGTTTATGCCTTCTCCTTTTCTTGTCGGGTCAACTATTTTTAAACTTTATGATTTGAAATCTTTTATCTTTTGTCTACTTATCTCTTACGGAGTATATTTTTTTACCTAACATATTCTCACAACTTGCATTTTCTTTCACACATTGCTGTATCCTTCTTGCACCAAAGGAAGTGTCAAAGTAACATAGGGTATATATGTGTACTCTGATTGTGTAGTAATATCTATATATGATTTCCAATATAAGTTTGGGATGCTACATACATTGTAGAATGCAAGAGTTGATTATCTATTTTCTGCGTGGATACGTTGTCATCTTGCAAATAAGTAACTGAGCATAATGATGAGAAAGGTTCTATAGAAAAGTGCTGACATGAAAATATTGTTTTTCTTGTCCTTGGTGAAGAGAGTCCGATAAGGATGAAGGCTTGGATTCTGACAATATAGATGTGAATGATGGAGAGGTGCAATCTGATTCAAAGGATTCAAACAGTGTGGATGGGGAGGTGTAATCTGATTCAGTGAGCCAAGGATCTCTAGATCAGGAGGAAGAAGAGGTGGAATCTGATTCAGGTAATCAAGAATCTCAAGATCATGAGGAAGAAGAGGTGGAATTGGATTCAGGTAGTCCAGATCAGGAGGAAGAAAAAATGCGAAAATTCACCCGTAAATATGATAAATCTGCCTTTACTCAACGCCACACCGCAGTTTACCCCACTACTGTCGACCTTCTCCGGCCACCGCGTTCTCTCACTTCCTACTGCCCCTATATCATCGCCTCTGAAACCACCTCAGACGACCACGTTGACTTCCGCCACCCCCTGACTCCCAAACCCCAATCCTGGAATCTTTCTCGAAACTTCGACGTCTCCAAACTTCGCCCCTCCACCCTCGCTGTTTCCTATCATTTCCTTAAATCATGTACTGTTGATGCGCTCGTGGTGGTCCCCACTCCGCTACGGTCTTATTCGGATGGTTCTATCAATGTAAGCAATTGTACTTTGTTGGCTTTGTACGGTGGTGGTGAACTTCGGGGCTGTCCACCGACTCCTCCGACTCCTCAATACTCGCGGTACAAGGCGACATTCATTGGAACTTCGCAGGTAGGGACTTCGTCATGGGTCAAGTTAGGCAACGGATTCGATGACATCATTGTTTTTCGGGATAAGATATATGCAGTAGATAGGCAGGGGACTACGTTATTGATCAATAATTATAGAACTATCGGAAAAATTAGCATCGGCAAAACCCTAACATATGTACCCAAAAGCGGTTCAAAACGGTTTGGGTGGCGGAAACGCCTCGTGGTTGACAGAGCTACTCTATATGTTGTAGTTCGTACCGCGGAGAAATCATTCAAAGTTTTTATGCTAGAGTGGGAACGGAGTAAGCAAGCCAAGAGGTATCGATCTAAGAGGTATTTTTGGGATGAAGTCATTGGATTTGATGGTAAGGTGTTGTTCATGGCTAGAGATTATTACTTTTTCCGACGGCCTTCAAAAACTTTTCCAGGGACAGAGTATGAGAACTGCATTGTATTTTCTGAGGCCGCATTTCCTCAGTACGGAAATGATTGTTGGGAGTTCACTGAGAGTGCTACAGAGCTCGGCGAGGATAATATTTCAGTTTTTCGGCTGGATGATAAGATTTTTGCGCGGGAGAGTGAGAATCCATGTTTTCCTAAGATTGATTGGTCACCTCCTGCTTGGATTTTCCTTGCCGCTGAATGTTTCTCTTATCCTCCTACAGGATCAAAAAGGTAATCGAAACTATTACTTCCCATTTAATGAATTTCCTGCTTTTCCATGGTCTTTGGTAGTCTCTATAATTTTATGTTTTCGGCTGTAGATTGTTAGTATTTTCCGCAAATGTTGTGTGCTATGGACTACTTATATAGTATGAACCGAGCTTTATATTTTATGATGCACATGACATTGATTTTAGCAACTAGAATGGCTTCTTCCCTTGTGATCACGCAGTTGACATGTATAGTTATGTAGCAACCAACAATTTGATTTCATCAACTGTCTCTTCCCGTTTCTGAACAGAGGTAAGGTTACATGGAATTTTGCCCAAAATACACTGTGAAATTCATTCCTAATACTCTCTTTGTGGCTCAAACCACGATAATACTTTATTCTTTTCTTCTTGGTTGGCTGTTTTTAAAGTTCATGATTATCTTGTTTGTACTTATCATATATTTGTGATTTGTTATCGCACTTATTCCCACAACTAGCATTTGCTTTCACGAGTTACTAGACCTTCTTAATTCTCGTGGCTCGTTAAATTTTTTTTGTCAAGTCAATGAAAAGGAAGTTCAGTATTGCCTGGAGCCTTGGAGGGTGTGTTAGTTTAATACTCAGTAGTTTAGGTTAATGTGAAGTAATATCCAGATTGGAATTTCACTATCAGTATGGGCTGCTGTAAACATTGTAGAATAAGAGTTGCTTGTCTATTTTCCGTGTGGATATGTATCATCTTGCAAATAATTAACTGTGAGTATAATGGCGAGAAAGGTTTCCGAGAAGAGTTCTGACATGAAAACAATGTTTTCCTTGTTCTTGGTGAAGGGAGTCTGATAAGGATAAAAGCTTGGATTCTGATAATAGAGATGAGAATGAAGGAGAGGTGCAATCTGGTTTGAAGGATTCAGACAGTAAAGATGGGGAGGTACATGAAGTGGTGGAATGTGATTCAGGTAGTGAAGATCAGGGGGGAGAAAAAATGCAATGTGATTCAAACGGTGAGGAAAGAAGGGATGCTGAGATGCATCTGAATGGAAATAATCAGACACCTCCTGCGGCTGAAAACGAAATTACAAGAACTCTTCTTAGTCTGAATGGTGCGACTGGTGCAATAGAGGAAGGTAATGACTTTAAACTTTCAGCGTAGAACGTAAGAGCCTTTCCTTTTCACGATGTCTGTGAGAGTGGATTTTTCATTGATCAATATTTGCTGTGTATCACAGAGACTAGGAAAAACACCACAGAGTTGGTCCCTAAAGCTTGCACGTCCTCTGCAGCGAAGGTACTTACTAGTGTTTTTTTTCTTTTCCGCCTTGTGCTTTATAGCTTTCGAAAACTCATTATTCTTGATTCTAGAGTCAGGTGGAATAATATAAAATTATAAACATAATTTTCATGATGGGTCATTCGGATATTGGCTCTTGGTGTTAACTAAGCATGGATGTGAGCCTGTGACTGCTTGTATCCTTTGTTTTAAAAGGTGTGAGGCGCATAGACCGGGTTCCCATTGCGATAAGGTGCAAGGTGCCACTTCATAGACACTTAAATTCTGCGTAGTGCACCGGCATCTCACTGTGTCTTGGAGTGGTGCACATTGCGCCTTTCTAAACTAAGCATACACGCAACCCCTTTAGATTGCAATTTTTAGGAATCGTTGAGGCAATTGGATATTTGGTTGTTGTTGTTGTTGTTGTTGTTGTTGTTGTTGTTGTTCCTTTTATATTTGTTTAATGTTGTACTGGCTTAAGTGCTTTTTCTTTCATTATGTAGAGCCACACAAGTGAGTATACAACAACAAAATTTGAAGGATTTGACATAAGGTCTGATTTAGTCTCGACCTTACAAAAGATCTGGGAGAAGCACGGGAACATAGTAGAAAAATGCATTATGCGTAGCAGTGACATAATCGCTAGAGCATTGGAGTCTCTAGCCACTGTGGTTCGCATACTCGAGGACAATACAGCCCAGACCTTGAGTGATAGCCAAGCCGATTGTTTAGCCTCCACTTTGGCTGATTTAAGATGCATATGTTTCAAAGTTTACTGGTTGGTTCCGTATGTAGAGAAGGCTGTGAAACTACATAAAAGCAAGTCGTCGGTGGAATCCTTGAACAATCTTACCCAATTAAGGTCACAAGTCAAGGAACGCAGAACAAAACTTCAAGAGGAATTAAGTAAACTGAGCGAAGAAGAAAACAAACTGAAGGAAGAGATGGAGAAGGTGTCGAAGACGATTCCTTTTCCTGGGGAAACTAAACTTTGATGAACCCCTTGGTGCAGGACTCACTTGAGCTTGTTTGTGATTAGTGAATGGCGAATCACTTAGTTTCCGGATATGGGACTTGTTTCCGTCACCCAGTTTCCGGCTCGTGTTAGGAACATAGTTTAGATCAGTCATCGGTGTATTTATTAGTGTATGTTTACTTAATTGAAGTAGTGACAAATGAGGTAACTATCAATTAAAGTGACGGTGGCTTACCTTCTCGGTCTTCCCACCCTGCCACCCTCGGTCAGCTGGAATTGTCAGCCTTTGCGATAGACCAAAGCTATGGCTTGGCCTAGGAAGAGCCGCCGACTTTAGGATAGGTCGGGCGTGTGCCTCGGTTCCCAGTGCATTACGTGAGACACCTCGTGGCAGCTTATCATTCAACGTGGAGAAAAGACTAGGCAGGTGCAGTTCGGTAAGAGAAGGGGCGATAATCGCTTCACATGACTTGGAGTTCGAGGTAACCTCAAGTCAATACCTTTCTCCTCACGAGGAAAGTCTTGTCTCAAACGATCTAAATTTTCATTTTTCCCACGATAAATCAATTTATGCAAAATTAAAGCGAATGTGAATAGTGTGGATTCTTCTCTTATTCTTACCATAAGAATTTCGAGAATTATATTTAAAAGTTGCAATTTCTTTTCGAGAATTACAGTCAAATGAGGATGTGACTCTCCCAATTCTTGCAAACTCTTGTTCTTATTTCGTAACAAGAATATCGGTCACAAATAACGAGTTAAGTAATATTCATTTAATTTGATTAAAACAAAACAATTTGATCTATTATCAATTTATGACGGATATATCCGGTTGAATTACTCTTTTACCTGATATTAACTAAGGTCCTGTTCTTTTCAGCTTATTTTCAGTCCGTTTCAGACCAACTCAGCTTCTATCAGCTCAGCCCAGCTCGTATCAGCTCAGCCCAGCTCCTATAAGCTCAGCTCAGCCCTAATATTTTCAGCCCAGCTCCAATATTTTCAACTCCTAAAATAATACCTCAATAGTAATAATAATAACAATATTATTATTATTATTATATATTATTATTATTATTATTATTATTATTATTATTATTTATTTATTTATATGAAACGGAAGTTGCATCAAAATCGAAACAAAGTATAATAAGTTATTATTATATTAATATTATTGTTGTTGTTATTGTTATTGCATTTCGATATTAATGCAAATTTCTTTTCATAAAAAATTACTCCGTAATAATAATGTTGTTGTTGTTGTTTTTATTACTTGTATCTCTTAATGTTAATAATAATAATAAATTATTATTATCCTCGTCATTGTTGTTGTCGTCATCATCATCGTATTGTTATTATTATTATATTCTATTTTTTTTAATAATCATTAGTAATAATTATTAATATTATTATGCACTCCATAATATTTTGAGGTCTTGAAATAGATGTTACATTCAAATATTTACAACTCACACACACAATATAACATATGAGTATTATTTGTATTGTATTAAGATTTAAGAATATGAAAATTTAAAATTTTGTATATTACGTAATGAAACATATATATACATAACATTTTCTATTGCCACATACTAAAAAAAGAAAAAACAAAAGTAGAAATCAAATAAACTGGAGTGAGTACTGCTGAGTACTATGTTATTGTTATTATTATCATTACTAACATTATTAATTAATTATTATTATTATTATTATTATTATAATTAATCAAATAATTAATTAATTAATTAGTGTTACTCCCTCCGTTTCTATGGTTTCTTCCACCTTAAAAGTGGCACATTTCTTAAGAAAAACAATAAAATAAGTAAAAGTAGAGAGGGAGTAAAGTAAGTGGGTCACCTAGATAAGAGAGAAGTGTGATAGAAAAAAGGAAAGTGGAAGAAATCAAAGAAATTGTTGAAAAAGGAAATGTGGAAGATATCAAAGAAACAGAGGGAGTATAATTTTTTATATTTTTTCTCATTTTTTAAAATATTATTAGATAATTTATATGGGTAGTTATTAGTTTTAGCTTCTTTTAATTCAGCTCAGCTCAGCTTCTATCAGTCCAGCTCAGCTCTTATCAGACCAGACCAGCTCAGCTCTTATCAGACCAGACCAGACCAGCTCAGCTCAGCTCAACCCTCTTTCAGACGAAAAGAACAGGGCCTAATTCCACAGGAGTGTAGAAGTGTGGAGTTTTACTGAGAGAGTGAAAAATGAAAGTGAGTGAGAGGCACTTCGAACCAAACCGGTCCAAACCATTCACCCGTTTAACCGATGACGCCGTCTTCGAATCACCCGGCGGCTATGGCACCATCCACACCACCACCGTCTACCTTCTCCGACGGCCGTCGGAGAATCGCGAATGGATTTTCGCCGTCATTGAAGGCGGCTCGAAGCTTCAATTCCGCCACCCTCTCACCTTGAAACTTCGCCATGTAAGCCTTCCTACACACTTCGATTACTCAACCCTCGCCGTCTCCCACCACACTTCCTCCTCCTCTTTCGACAAACTCCTCGTCGTTCCAAACCCTAATTCCCCCAATTCTACTCCTAATTATGAGGATTCTGCACTTTTTGCCTTGTGCGACGGCGGCAAATTGCGAGCTCGACCACACAGCCGCGTTGCTTGGGTTTGCTTGGGGCACGATGACTACTGCGACGATGAGGACAGAGACAAATGTAGGTTTGATGATGTTGTGGTTTACGACGGGAAGGTGCAGGCGTTGGATAGGGATGGGGGACTGCACTTGATCGATAATCAGGTAGAATCCGGGGTAATTAGTTTGGGTCAAACGTTACTCTATCGTCCTTCGTCGTGGTACGCGTTCAAGTGGCGAAAGCGGGTTGTGGTTGATGGGGAGAAACGGATGTACATGGTGCATCGCACGGAGAAGTGTTTCTTGAAAGTGTGTAAGCGAATTACGCAAGGGGTGATGTTTGATTGGGAGGAGGTTACGGGTTTTGACGGTAATAAAGTGTTGTTTATGAGCAGGGATTATTACTTTTTTTGCAGGGCGTCGAAATTTCCAGGGAAGAAGTATAGGAACTGCATTGTGTTTTTGGAAGTGGCTTTTCCTCGCTATGGATATAATTGTTGGAAATTTAGTTCGTTTTTTAAGCAGTCGCGCAGTTGTGAGGGAATTATCGGGGTTTTTCGAGTGGGGGATAAAACTCTGGGTAGGGTGGGTGAAAACGAGGAGTTTCCTAAGATTCATTGGTCTCCCATTTCTCGGAAACCTCCGGAGTTGAAGTTTAGGAGTTTGGAAGCGTATGTGGCTAGTAGAAATCTCTGCGGGATAAAGGCGAGCCAGGTATCTCCGTCTCAGTCGTCTTCAGACTGTCATACTGAATCTGAAAGGTATTCTAAGAGTAGGCTGTGATGTTGTACTGTGTTTATTCCTTAGGGTCGTAGATTGGTGGAATTTCTCAAATTCTCAGGTACTGAAATATTGCATTAGGAACACCAACTGTTTCTTTCCCAGTGAGTGGTGATGCTGCTTACATTTATTATGCCTGTGACTGTGAGGCGTGCAACGAGTATTTCAAATTATACACGGTGCTAGACTGCTAGTACTTGAAAATTATGTCAACTTAATGTAGAGTAAATGCAACATGTGAAAAAGGATGGTTATGAACATCAGTGTTCTGATAAATAAAAGTGTATAACGCGTTCAGAAAATGGTGGATCGCTTTCTTGTATGATAGCAATGATGTGTTTTAACTTCTAAACATAGTTGTTTAGTTTCTGTAATGCAATAACTGTGCGGCCTTGAGGAATTTGCTGGTGGGCTACCTAATCATCCAAGAATTTAAATTTGGAGCGTGTTTTTGTTTTCCTTTTCCCTTTTACATTTTCTTCGCGGTTCTGCGAATATAGTGGAACATTTTGCTATAGTAAATATGTGTGTTATCTGAGGCATCCTCACATTTTCTTCTGAGAAAAATAGGGCTTATGCTAAGGCGAGTGTCGGTTTGAGAGCTTAGGTAAAATGTGAAGTACTGAATAATGTTTAAGAAAGAATTTAGACACATACCCATTATTTCTGATGCTAAGTTCATAGTGCTCTGCCAATTTCTTGTCTATTTTTCATTATGGTGTGCTGATTTTGTGTTTGTTATTCTTGGTGAAGGGAGTGTGATGGGGACGAAGGTTTGGATTCTCTCAGTCGAGATGAGAAAAATGGAGAGGGGCAATCTAATTTGAAGGAGACAAACAGTAAAGATGACGAGCAGAAAGAGATGGAATTTGATTTCGATTATCAGGATGATGAAGAGGTGGAATCTGATTCAGGTTGTCGAGATCACAGTGAAGAAACGATGCAATATGATTTAGAAAGTCAGGAAAAGGAGGATGGCAAGATGCATTTGAGTGCAAATACTGACGGTGGTCCATCATTGCAAGAAGACACAAAGATCAGCAGAGGGCATCAATCACAGAGACCCCTCTCCAGAAAATTTACCCTTAAAACTGACGAATCTGCCTTCACTCACCGTCGCAATTACGTTTACCCCACTACCGTCTATCTTCTCCGGCCACTGCGTTCTCTCACCTCCAACCCCACTATCATTGCCTCTCAAACCACCGCAGACGACTACAAAGACGTTTCCTTCTGCCACCCCCTGATCCCCAAACTCCAATCCTGGAAGCTTTCTCGAAACATTAACATCGCCAGACTCCACCCTTCCATCCTCGCCGTTTCCTATCATTTCCACAAATCATGTCCTGTCGACAAGCTTTTGGTGGTCCCCACCCCGCCTCTGTCTTACTCGTCTTACTCGGGTGGCTCAGTTGATGTAAGCAATTGTACTTTGTTGGCATTGTACGGTGGTGGTCAACTTCAGGGCTGTCCACGGATGCCTCGCTGCTCCAGAACGATGCGGTGCAGGCCAACATCTGTGGAGAGTCCTCCGTCATGGGTCAAGTTAGGCAACAAATTTGATGACATTATTGTTTTTCGGGATAAGATATATGCGGTAGACAGGGAGGGGGCTACGTTATTGATCAATAATTATAAAACTGTCGGAAGAATTAGCATGGGCAAAACCCTAACTTATGTACCCGGAAGCGGTTCAAGACGGATTGGGTGGCGGAAACGCCTTGTGGTAGACGGAACTAAGCTGTATGTGGTAGTTCGTACAGCGGAAAAATCATTTATAGTTTTTCTGCTTGAGTGTGGACAAAGTAAGCGATGTTTTTGGGAAAAGGTCACGAGATTTGAGGGTGACAAGGTGTTGTTCGTGGCCAGAGATTATTACTTTTTTCGACGGCCGTCAAAAAAGTTTCCTGGGAGGGAGTTTGAAAACTGCATTGTATTTTCTGAGGCTGCTTTTCCTGAATATGGGAATGATTGTTGGGAGTTCACTCAGAGTGATAGTAGACAACTAAGAGAGGATGATACTGCGGTTTTCCGGCTGGCTAATAGGGTTTTTTCTCGGGAAGGCGAGGAGCCAGGTTTTCCTAAGATTGATTGGTCGCCTCCCGCGTGGATTTTTATTGCTGCTGAATTTCTTTCTTTTTCTTCGACCGAATCAGAAAGGTAATCAAAACAATTAATGCATACATTTTAGAGCAGAATACCTGTGTTCATTGGAAGTCCCTATAATATTATGTTTATGGCCGTTGAGTGTTTCTACATCTGTCATGCGCTATGAACTATAAGAGCATGTTTTACCATGGATGAGTTTTTCTCCATATTTTTTCTCCATCACTATTCTCCACCTTTTTTTCTCCATCAAAAAAACCCCAATTACAATGGATACATTTTTTCTCCATCAACCTCTCTATTATAGGACCCACACCTTTCACAACTCATTTTTATCTATTTACCCCACTTGTTCTCAATTATCTTTTATTATAATTAACATTCTTGATTATATTATAATTAGATGATTAATTAAATTTAGTGTATTGTGAAATAAAAAAAAAACAATTTGTTTTTGTTTACTTTTTACGTATTTTTCCACTTTTTATGATTATTTCTACCGAATAAAATTGGCGTAAAATTAAAGCAAAATAGCAAAATAGGTTAAATCAGTACAATTTTTATCAAAAGAGTCATTGCTTTGAAATGAAAAGAGTCATGGTCCACCAAGCAGTACAAATTTTGGCCCACCTTTCTCTCCACTGCATTCTCCATGCTGAAGGAGAAAAACCATTCTCTCCACCAAGACGGAGGACATCTCCATGGTAAAGATATCAATTTCTCTCCATCCATCCCAATGGAGAGTTTTCTCTCCATTGTAAATGATGCTCTAAGGTCCTAGGTATTGTAAAGTACGAGCCAAGGTTTGTGTCGAGTGTTGAATGGGCATGATTCACATGGCATTGACTTTTGCAACTAGAATGATTTCTTTCCTTGTGGTGCAAGTCTATGTGAGGTAAAGCTACGATTTTAAATCTATAGGGCCGATCCATTACACGATTTTTTTTGTTAAACACAACCTTTAAATAAAAAGTCTTTGTGAAACACCGTCTTTCATAAAAAAATAGACAACGCCTTTATTTTTTATTTTATTTTTGCGAACACGACATTTTGACATATATGGTACTCATTCCGTTCTATTTGATTCCATACGTTTGCTTTATGCACGTATGACAATGCTCGTTTGTTTGTCCATAACTTTAGTTATATATTACAAAAATTATAAAAATTTGATATTCATAATGCACTCGGTTAGACGATTTAAAAAACATCTCACTTGACTATCTTTTATTTTATATATTAGAAGTTATATTGAAAATTCTCCTCACTGGTGAATAGTGTCCAAAAAGCGAACGTATGGAATCAAATGGAACGGAGAGAGTAAATATATGGAGTTACTCCGACTCTTCGACATGGTCTCGGGCCGGACACATGCCGGAATGTGGGACACGGCTACTTTGGGTGAAGTTCTCTATTTCTTGGTCTAAAGCGAAGTGTCAAAGTGTCGTGTCGGACACGATAACATCAGACACACGACATGACACCTAAGTGAAGTGCCGGAGTAACATAGGGTTTATGTGAAGTAATATCATAATATGAATACCAATATCAGTTTGGGATGCTGTATACATTGTAGAATGCAAGAGTTGCTTGTCTATTTGCTATGTGGATACGTATCATTTGCAAATAAGTAACTGTGTGCATAATGATGAAAAAGGTTTTAGAGAAGAGTGCTGACATGAGAATAATGTTTTGTTTTTGGCGAAGGGGATCCGATAAGGATGAAGGCTTGGATTCTGACACTATGGATGAGAACGAAAGAGAGGTGCAATCTGATTTGAAGGATTCGAACAATGAAGATGTGGAGTTGGAATCTAATTCAGGTAGTCAAGAATCTCAAGATCAGGAGGAAGAAGCTGTGGAATTGGATTCAGGTAGTCCAGATCAGGATGGAAAAAAAATGCAATATGACTATAACAGTCGGGAAAAGGAGGATGAAGAGATGCATTTGAATGCAAACACTGAAGGTGTTGCATCATTGCAAGAAAACTCGAAGATCAGCGGGGGGCAGCAATCACAGACACCCCCGTCTAGAAAATTCACCCTTACATCTGACAAACCTGACTTTACTCACCGCTGGACCTATGTGTACCCCACTACTGTCGACCTTCTTCGGCCACCACGCTCTCTCACTTCCTACTCCCCCTGTATCATTGCCTCTGAGACCGCCGCGGAAGGCTACCGATGTGTTTCCTTCCGCCACCCCCTGACCCCCACACCCCAATCCTGGAACCTTTCTCGAAATTTCGAGATCTCCAAACTTCGCCCCTCCACCCTCGCCGTTTCCTATCAGTTCCACAAATCATGTCCTGTCGACGCGCTCTTGGTGGTCCCCACTCCCCGGCCATCTTACTCGAATGGTCGTATCTACGTAGGAAATTGTATTTTTTTGGCTTTGTACGGTGGTGGTGAACTTTTGGGCTGTCCCCTGGCTCCTCCGGCCCCTCCGACCCCTCAATACTCAAGGTCACGATTCAAGGCGACATTTGAGAGGACTTCACTGGTGGCGACTTCATCATGGGTCGAGTTAGGCAACGAATTTGATGACATTGTTGTTTTTCAGGATAAGATATATGCAGTAGATAGGCAGGGGACTACGCTATTGATCAATAATGATACAACTGCCAGAAAAATTAGTATCGGCGAAACCCTAACTTTTGTACCCAAAAGTGGTTCAAAACGGTTCAGGTGGCGGAAACGCCTGGTTGTAGACGGAGCTACTCTATATGTTGTGGTTCGTACGGCGGAGAAATCATTCCAAGTTTTTAGGCTAAAGTGGGGACAGAGTAAGCGAGCCAAAAAGTATCCAGCCAAGAGCTATTTTTGGGATGATGTCACAGGATTTGATGGTAATAAGGTGTTGTTCATGTCCAGGGATTATTATTTTTTTCGACGGCCGTCAAAAACTTTTCCAGGGAGAGAGTATGCTAACTGCATTGTGTTTTCCGAGGCCGCATTTCCTCAGTACGGGATTGATTGTTGGGAGTTCACTAAGAGTGATTTAAAACTCGGCGAGGATGACATTGCAGTTTTTCGGTTGGATGATAAGGCTTTTGCGCGGGAGGGTGAGAATCCGTGTTTTCCTAAGATTGATTGGTCACCTCCTGCTTGGATTTACGTTGCTGCTGAATGTTCCTCTTATCCTTTTATACAATCAGAAAGGTAATCCAAACTATTACAATTTCATGATTTTCTTGCATTCCCATGCCTGTTACTAGTCCCTATAATGTTATGTTTAGGGCTGTACATTGTTAGTATTTCCAAAAATGTTGTGTGCTATGGAGTACAAAGGTCTAGGTATTAATGTATTAGTATAAAGTACTCAGTATGAACCAAGGTTTTTGTCTAGCGATGAAGGGGCATAACGCACATGACATTAATTTTAGCAACCAGAATGGCTTCTTCGCTTGCGATCACACAGCTGACATATATTGTTATGTAGGCAGTATGTAGCAGCCAAACAATGTGATTTCATTAACCGCCTCGGCCTGTTTCCGAGCAGAGGTACGGTTTTATGGAAGTTGGTCCAAATACCCTGCAATATGCGTTCTTGATACTCCCTTTGAGGCTCGGACCATAATGATGTTTTCTCCTTTTCTAGTTACTCCCTCCAACTCTTTGGACCATAATAATACTCACATATATTCAAAAAATGGGGCATTTCCAAAGTGTTGGAGGGAGTACTATTTTTAAAATTCATGATTATCTTGTGTCTAATCTTATACTTGCATTTGCTTTCACCCGTTACTAAACCTTCTTAATTCTCATCTCCCGTGATTTTTATTTTTTATTTTTGGTGTGAAGTCAATGAAATAGGAAGTCCAGTATTGGCTGGAGCCTTGGAGGATGTGTTAGTTTTATAGTTTAGGTTAATGTGAATTAATATCCAGACATGGGATGCTGTATACATTGTAGAATGCAGGTGTTGCTTGTCTATTTTCTATGTGGATGTGTATCATCTTTCAAATAAGTAAACTGTGTGTAAAATCACGAGAAGGGTTCCTGAGAAGAGTGCTGACATGAAAATAATGTTTTCCTTGTTCTTGGTGAAGGGAGTCTGATGAGGATAAAAGCTTGAGTTCTGATAGTAAAGATGAGAAGAACGGAGAGGTGCGATCTGATTTGAAGGATTCAGACAGTAAAGATGGGGAGGTACATGAAGTAATGGAATGTGATTCAGGTAGTGAAGATCCGGGGGAAGAAAAAATGCAATGTGATTCAAACGGTGAGGAAAGGAGAGATGCTGAGATGCATCTGAATGGAAATACTCAGACACCTCTTTCTGCTGCTGAAAACGAAATTACAAGAACTCTTAGCTCGAATGGTGCGAGTGGTGCAATAGAGGAAGGTAGTGACTTTAAACTTTCAACTTAGAACGTAAGAGCCTTTTCTCTTAACGAAGACTGTGAGAGTAGATTTTTGCATTGATCAATGTGTGTCGTTTATTGCAGAGACTAGGAAAAACATCGTAGAATTGGTCCGCACATCCTCTGCATCGAAGGTACTTCAGTAGCTTTTTTTTTTGTCTTGTGCTTTATATCTTTGGAAGACTCAATTATTCTTGATTCTGGAGTAGGCTGGAATAATATAAATTGAGTCGCTATGGTTGCTTTTGTACCCATTCTATCAACATAATTTTCATTATGGGTCCTTTGGATATAGTCTCCTGGCTTTCAATAAAACATGGATGTGACTTGTGAGCCTGTGACTGCGTGTATCCTTCGTTTTAAGAGCTTTGAGGCGCGTCAACCACATTCCTATTACGATTAGGCGCTAGGTGCCACTTCATAGACGCGGCCGTCTCACTTTGTCTTGGAATAGTGCACAGTAAATTTTTTAACTTAAGCGTAGACGCGAGTACGTGACCCCTTTACCTCGTGATTTTAAGGAATTGTCGTGGTGTGTTGTTATTCCTGCTTTATTTATTTAATTAATGCTGGACTAGCTAAGTGCTTCTTTTTCATTCATTATGTAGAGCAACACAAGTGAGTATACAACAATAAAATTTGAAGGATTTGATATAAGGTCTGATCTAGTCTCGACCTTGCAAAAGATTTGGCAGAAGCACGAGAATGTAGTAGAAAAGTGCATTATTCGTAACAGTGAGATAATCGCTAGAGCATTGGAGTCTCTAGCCAAAATGGTACAAACACTCGAGGACAATCCGGCCCATTCCTTGAGTGATAGCCAATCCGACTACTTAGCCTCCACTTTGGCTGATTTAAGATGCATATGTTTCAAAGTTGACTGGTTGGTTCCGTATGTGGAGAAGGCTGTAAAACTCCATGAAAGCAAGTCATCACTGGAATCATTGAGCAATCTTACCCAGTTAAGCTCCCAAGTCAAGGAACGCAAAGCAAAACTCCTCGGCGAGTTAAGTAAACTCAGTGAAGAAGAAAACAAACTCAAGGAAGAGGTGGAGAAGGTGTCGAAGACGATTCCTTTTTCTGGGCAACTAAACTTTGATGAACCCATTGGTGCAGGGCTCACTTGAGCAGGTTAGTACTTGTTTCCGTCACCCAGTTTCCGGCTCATGGTAGGAACTAGGAACGACATTTAGATCTGTGTATCTGTGCATTGATCTAAGAATTCCTATTACCATAAGAACAAGGGAATAAAAATCGGGAAGTTTAAGAACTCCTATTCCTGCACTGTCTCGGTTTCCCTTTCTTATGCGTGACCGTGCACTTTATAAAACCCTGACGACCTTCCCACTTTAATTCCTTGGAATATCTCATCGGATCTCATCATCATCATCAACAACAACAAATAAAGGCTTTGCATCAGTTAAAAGAAAAGGCTAAAGAATGGAGTATTCAAGGGAGTTAGACCTTAAAATAAACTGTAAATTGCCGAAACAGAAGAATATGAAACCCTACGTCAAGCTAACTCTTTTTCATGGTAGTGGATCCAATCACTACAATCGTAAAATAAACATAGACGCAAGCGGAATCGCAAGCTTGCAGTTCAAGGACTTTGACTTGGATATGAATTCAGCTTATCTCAGATTTCAAATCTTCGATCGTCACATCTTGTTTAGGGACAAGCATGTGGGTACACTCAATGTCCTTGTGTCGGAGCTTATATTGTCGTCTTCTGATGGCAGTGACAAACGTAGAAACAACAATAATGTACAAGGCTTGGGTGTGTATGAACCGATGATGAAGTTGTTCAATAACAAGCAAAACAAGGCGTCATACAAGCTGAAGATGCCTTCAAAAGGCATTGCGGAAGTTGTTCTGGATGCGACGAGTTGGTATGAGAAGGCCGAGGTGGTTGAGTCCAAGCACGACGACATAGACTACTGGATCGGTATTATCACGATGAATGCTGTACTATCTTGTTATTGACTTGTACATGCTTTCTAATCAATCAATCTTCTAAATTAGCCGCAAGTGTGTATTATTGTAGGTTTATTTAGTTTCCATATTTTCTTGCTAGAAACGTATTGTTAAGGTTACCTAGTCGGCTAGTCTTAACGCTAAGTTAAGACATTTTTGGTAGTTGAATATCTATTACGGAAGGTACATAAACTTAGCAAAACTATCCAAACCCGAATAAGCCAACATGAACCCGACCCATACTCGAATTGAAGACTCATGTTTGATCCGTAACCTGAATTGATCTGGTCGGACGCGGTATTGACCTGAACGTTAAGATAGAAACGAGTTGATACTACTTTAAAAGTTGAAAATAACAAACACGAAAATAATTCAAACCCGAAATGACCCTACCCAACCTCTAAAGTTAACCCAATTTTTTGATCAGAAGTGACCCGACCCGACCCAACCCGAACTGACTTACAAACCCGATCCAAATGACCCATGGTATGATGAGTATAAAATTAGGAATAACTTTTTTTTTATCCTAAATTACTGCGCAGTAAAAAAAAGATGACAACGGTAAAAGAGGTGATGTCCAGATCATCAAGTAGCTGCTTCCCAATGCCACCGTGCTTCACCCGCCACACCGACGAATCACTCTTCGAAACCTACCGCCTGAACACCCCCCGCACCACCGCCACCGTCTACCTTCTCCGACCACCGCGCTCCCTTTCCTCCGCCCGCCCCTGGTTCACCCTCGGCACCTTAACCACCACCGCCGCCAAATCCGCCGCAACCACCGATGACGACGTCATCTTCCGCCACCCTCTCACTTACGAACCCCAATTCCTTAACAAACCTAATCCAAACCTCCCTCTCTCCAAACTCTACCCTGCCACCGTCACCGTCTCCCACCACCTCGCCGCCGTCGACGCACTCATCTACGCCCCCATCGTCTATCGCAAATCGAAACTCAGAACTCTGTTCGCGTTATACAACGGCGGTCACTTGCGCGTTCAACCTCCGCCGTACCACCAGTGGATTCAGCTGTCGTACGCCGGAATCGACAGGTTTGATGACGTTGTTGTTTCTAAAAGGAAGGCGTATCCGTTAGATAGGCAGGGGAATATGTATGTTGTTAGAAGTAAGACTGCGGCTGGTACTAGGATTAGCGAAACCCTAATTTCCTGCTCGGCGACTCCCGGGTCGGGTCGGTTTGGGTGGCGGAAGCGAGTTGTAGTTGATAAACAATTTGTGATGTACATGGTGGTTCGTACGGCGGAGACGTTGTTCCAATTGTACAAGAAGAAAACCCTAGGGAATCAGGTTTATTGGGAGGAGGTTAAGGGGTTTGATGGGAATCAGGTGTTGTTTATAACCCGTGATCATTACTTTTTCCGGAGGGCGTCGAGGAAGTTTCCAGGGAGGGAGTATAGGAACTGTATCGTGTTTACGGAAGGGGCGTTTCCTGAGTATGGGTATGAGTGTTGGGAGTTTACCCCCTTTTCGAAAGAATTAGGGTTTGAGTCTAGTACTAAGGAAAATGTGGGTGTTTTTCGGTTGTCTGATGGAATTTTTGGGAAGGGAGGTGAAGATGAGGTGTTTCCGAAGATTGATTGGTCGCCCCCTGGTTGGGTTTACGATGCATTGTCGGGCTCTGATGCTGAGTTTCAGCCTTGTTCTTCGTCCAGCTCTCTTTGTCAATCTGGAAGGTAGTTTATTCAGTGTTCGAATTTTCATATTGTCTGTCAAATGGCATGCTAAAATGATATCTTTATTGTCGGTATTTTGATGTTAGAAGGTTGTTGTGGGTGCTAGACTTCTAGGTAGACATCAACCGAGCTTCATGGTTGTTGTCGGTACATTAAGTATGGATCATGTCTGTCATCATCTTTGCTGATATACAATTTTTAGGATATCGTATGGTTCATGAAGTAGATTTTAGGGAATGCTGGGTCTTGCAAATTGTTGTGTTGATTGTGGTATGCGAATTGTGTCTTGCTGTATTAATAAGTATGCATAGTTTTGTGAATTGTTTATAACGAAGATCGCTGATACATAAACACTGTCATTTTTCTTTGTGAAGGGGGAATGAGGAGGATGAAAGGATGGATTTAGAAATTAAAATCGAGAAGGATGGAGAGGTGCAATCTGCTTTGATGGATTCAGAGACACCTTCTCTTTCTGCTACTGAAGAAGATCTTACAAGAACTCTTCTTAGTCTGAACGATGGAGTTAATAATGCAACTGAGGAAGGTTATGACTTTCACGTTTCGGCTTCTAATTTCTAACATGTCATAATAGCCTTTTTTTAGTTTTGAAATTCATGACAGCTGATGTTTCATGTTGATGTATGTTGCAGAGGCTTTAAGGAAAAATATCACGGGGTTGGCGCCTAAAGCTTGCACATCATCTACAGCAGCGGTACTAAATAGTTTTTTTTTTTTTTTTTTTTTTTTTTTTTTGCATTATTTCTTTGGAAGAATACCGGAGTATAATTGAGTTCTAGATTACTCTCCAACTCAATTTTCATCAATGTGGCAATCAGAAATAGTCTCTCTTGCATGGTATTACAAATCATCCGTGACACTGCAACGAGACTGGATTATCTAGGTTTTGATATTCGTCGCAACACACCGCATATTGAGCCTATATTGGCTGGCATATATAACATAATGATTGAGAATCGAGATCAGGCTGCAATAGCCAACTTCTGGGTTGAGTGTATGACTGTGCCTGCTTCCGTAGTTTTAAAGGATGTTTCCGAAAACAAATTTGTATTTTCAGAGTAACTCTTGTGCAATAATACTGAGAGTATGGTATTCATTATGCAGATGCAGAGATGTGATTCGGCAACAACAAAATTTGAAGGATTTGATATAACGTCTGATCTAGTCCCAACCTTGCAAAAGATTTGGCAGAAGCACGGCAACATACTAGAAAACTGCGCTGTGCGTAGTGGTGACATAATTGCTACGTCATTGGAGTCCCTAGCCATTGTGGTACGCACACTCGACGACAGTTCAGTTTTATCCTTGAACGATAACCAAGTCGATCAATTGGTCTCCACATTGTCTGATTTAAGATTCATTCGTTTCAAAGTTGACTGGCTGATTCCGTTTGTGGAGAAGGCTGAAAAACTACACAAGAGCAAGCCTTTGGTGGAATCGTTGAACAATCTCAAACAGTTAAGCTCCCAAGCCAAGGAACGTAGGGCAAACCTCCTTGACGAGTTAGCTAAACTTGACGAGGAGGAAAGACAACGGAAGGAGGAGATGGAGAAGGTGTCCAAGATGATTCCTTTCGGTGGGAAAGTTCGGCTTGATGAACCCATAGGATCGGGGACTTGACCTTAGCTGCGACTATTTAGGTCATTTTAGGAACATAATTTAGACCGGCGACCTTTTTGTACAGTGATCAGTATACTCGATGATTGATCTGTGTTTATGTTCTAAGTTGTAGCGACTTGTTGATGTGATCATGAATATACATGATTGCTAGAACCGGTGAGAACGCATCGGTGCATACATGAGAACTCATGTTGATCGTTAGATGAGATCTTAATCTAAGGCTAATCTTCACTGAAACAATACAAACATACTCCGTGTATGCATTTTTATTTTGCGTGGGCATATTATATGACTCGAGGAACACCTCGTAAAAATTTTGGCCAATTTTATTTCGGATCCCTGGATAGTGGCTAGATCTCAGAAAAACGTGGATAATACACTTCATTTTCCTCTGTTTTGAGGGTCGAATAGGGTAGCGACGTAGCGTCTTATCTTCTCCTGATTATTATACCACGTGTTATGGGTTATTTCACGATGTAACTAAATGTCTCGACGTGTTATGGGTTACTCTAGGTTGTTATCCACGTTTTTCGACCCGATTTGGTCTCGAAATTAAATGTCCCCAAATTTGCAGATCAACTACTCCATATATTGTAGATATGTCTCGGTGTAACAGAAGGTACATATGGTTTAAAATACACACATTTAAAAGACATCCGACTATCTTTCGAGTAACGTCGGATTAGGGCGAAATATTCAACATATATACACGAAATTGAACCATTTGAATGTTTTTTTTAACAAGTCTCAATCATTTTATGTTATATGGATTCTATTTACATGGCCAACAAAAAATCCGACATGTTTCGAAAAATCAACTTAAACGGCCGAATTTGAAGGTTATTATCCACGTTTTTCGGCCCGATTTTATCCCGAAATTAAATGTCTCCAAATCGCACATTAACTACTCCAGACATTGTAAAAAATTCTTTGTGTAACAGAAGATACGTATGGTTTAAAAATAAACACATTTAAAGAACATTCGACTGTCTTTCGAGTAACGTCGGATTAAGGCGAAATCTTCGATGAATATATACTCGAAATTGAACTATTTTATTGTTTTTTTAACAACCGTCAACCATTTTATATTATACGGATCCTATTTTGACGACCAACAAAATATGTCACATTTTTCGAAAAATCACCTTAAATGGCCAAATTTGAAGATTATTATCCACGTTTTTTGGCCGATTTGATCCCGAAATTAATTGTCTCCAAATTCATTAATTACTCCATACATTGTAGAAATGTCTCAGTGTAACAGAAGGTACATATGGTTTAAAATAAACACATTTAAAAGACATTCGTCTATCTTTTGAGTAACATTGCATTAACGCGAAATTTTCAATATATAATCGAAACTGAACCATGTTATTGTTTTTTTTAACAAACGTCAAGTCATTTTATGTTATACGGATCCTAATTGGATAGCCAAAAAAATATCTCACATTTTTTCGAAAAATCACCTTTAACGGCCGAATTTGAAGGTTATTATCCACGTTTTTCGGCTCGATTTGGTCCCGAATTTAAACCTTCCCAAATTCGGACAGTAACTCCTCCATTCATTGTAAAAACGTTTCGGTGTAACAGAATATACGTATGGATTAAAATAAACCCATTTAAAAGACATTCGACTGTCTTTCGAGTAACGTCGGATTAAGGCGAAATCTTCGATATATATATACTAGAAATTGAACCATTAGAATATTTTTTTTAACAAGTCTCGGTCATTTTATGTTATACGGATTCTATATACATGGCCAACAGAAAATCTCACATGTTTCGAAAAATCAACTTAAACGACCAAATTTGAAGGTTATTATCCACATTTTTCAACCCAATTTGGTCCCAAAATTAAATGTTTCTAAATTCGCACGTTAACTACTTCATACATTGAATAAATGTCTCGGTGTAACAAAAGATGTCTATGGTTTAAAATAAAAACATATAAAGAATATTCGATTATCTTGCGAGTAACGTCGGATTAAGGCGGAATCTTCGATGTATATATACTCGAAATTGAACCGTTTCATTGTTTTTTTAACAACCGTCAAACATTTTATATTATACGGATCCTATTTTGTCGACCAACAAAATATGTCACATTTTTTGAAAAATCACCCTAAACGACCGACTTTATCCAAGTTTTTCGAGCCGATTTGGTCCCGATTTTAAATGTCTCCAAATTCGCAGATTAACTACTCCATACATTGTAGATATGTCTCGGTGTAACAGAAGATACATATAGTTTAAAATAAACACATTTAAAAGACATCGGACTATCTTTCGAGTAACGTCGAATTAGGGCGAAACATTCAACTTATATACACGAAATTGAACCATTTGAATGTTTTTTCTAACAAGTCTCAATCATTTTATGTTATACAGATTCTATTTACATGGCCAACAAAAAATCTCATATGTTTCGAAAAATCAATTTAAACGGCCGAATTTGAAGGTTATTATCCACGTTTTTCGGCCCGATTTGGTCCCGAAATTAAATGTCTCCCAATTGCATATTAACTACTCCATTAATTGTAAAAAATTCTCGGCGTAACAGAAGATACGTATGGTTTAAAAATAAACACATTTAAAAAACATTCGACTATCTTTCGAGTAACGTCGGGTTAAGGCGAAATCTTCGATATATATATATATATATATTTAAGTTCATGTGAGAACCATCAACTTGATGAGAACCTTGAGAACTCCATTAAATTATTATTTTTTTCGAAATTTAATGACATATTTGAATTCGTCGTCAAATTTAATGGGTGGGTAACATATTTTTCGGTAAAAAAAAATCTTGTTTAGTGACGGAAACGGAAACATATAATTTTAGTGTACCTAATACTCGTTTTAGTGTACCTAATTTTTTTGATGTACCTTATTGCACTTTTAGTGTACCTAAATTGCATTTCAGTGTACCCTTTTAATTTTTCGTGAATAAATAGCAATTTTCTTAATATTTTTAATAAAATATGATTAGTTATGCCTAATAAAACATTTGAATAAATTAAGCTATGGGTAAATTAGTCATCTAAATTTTCGAAAAAAATAATAATTGAGTTTTTATTGAGGTTCTCACGGTTCTCAACGAGTTGTGGTTCTCACCGGATCTTGACTCTCTCTCTCTCTCTCTCTCTCTCTCTCTCTCTATATATATATATATATATATATATATAGAGGTGGGATTTGGTGTAAACATCAAATTTGGTGTAAATACGCTAACAATAAGGCCCGTTAGATCTTACAAGATCGACGGTCAAGATTAATCCTCAAAAGATAACAAAATCCTCCCAAAAATCCTTCCATCCCTCCTCTCTTTCTCTCTCCTTTTTTTCTCTCTCCTCTCTTTGTCTTTAGGTTACGTAAAACCCCCAATTTTTTTCCTCAAAATTCTTCCTCTCAAAAATTGATCTTATCTTTCAAATTGAAACGTCTAATTAATCATAAAATTGCTCAATCATATGTTCATATTGCTCAATCGTAAGATTTGATTGAAAATTACTTCATTCAATTCGTTCAATTTTTCAGAAATCCGTTCAATTCATTCGATTTTCCAGAATTTTCGTACGAAATTCGTTTTTATGAGAACGAATTCCACCGAGCATGAACCTATTGTTGATGAACATGAAGGTAATATCGTTATGCTTCAATACCTATTTGTTTTTGAATACCTATTCGTTTTTTAAGGTAATTTGTCATGACATATATTCATTTTTGAATAACTATTCGTTGTTGATGAACATATATTCGTTTTTCCGGAATTCTTTATGATGAATTTCTATTTCAACATAGAAGACATGAATTAACTTGAAGGTAATCTCAGAATTTATAGAGTACTTGAATATATATGTTGGAATAGTTGAATATATATGTTGGAGTAATTAGAGTACTTGAGTATACGTATCTCAGAATTTCATTGAGTACTTGAATATAAGTGTTAGAATACTTGAATATATGTGTTGGAGTAACTAAGTATATATGTTGGATTAATTAGAGTACTTGAGTATACGTATCTCAGAATTTTATAGAGTAATTGAATATATGTGTTGGAATACTTGAAAATATGTGTTGGAATAGCTGAATATATGTGTTGGAGTAACTGAGTATATATGTTGGAGTACTTAGTATGTTGGAATATATATGTGCTGGAATACTTGAATATGTACGTTGGAATACTTGAATATGTATGTTGGAATACTTGAATATATGTGTTGGAGTACTAGAATGTATATGTTGGAATACTTGATTATATGTGTTGGAGTAATTGAATATATGCATTGGAGTAACTGAGTATATATGTTGGAGTAATTGGAAAACTTGAGTATATGTTGGAATAACTGAACATGAACATAGAGTAACTGATGTCTAATATTGGAATAGCTGAACATGTATAACTAAGAATTGAATATATGTGTTGGAGTAATTGAATATATGTGTTGGAGTAACTGAGTATATGTTGGAGTGCTTGAATATATGTGTTGGAGTAACTGAATATTAGAGTAGTTGCTTAATAAATACTCCTATGATATATATGCAGGAGTCACTCGGAAATCTTTATAACTCAATCAAAAGAATGGGACGATATGACGTTGAAGACATTCATACAAGTATACAACTCAGACGATGAAAGCATACGATGTTTATAATACGATAGTTATAATAGTTGGAGTACTTGGTGTTATATCTTGGAATATTTGGTGTTATATCTTGGAATTCTTTATATTATAGCTTGGAATACTTATATAATTGAAATATTGTAATTATCATGGAAATACTGATCTTATACATACACAATTATCATCCAAAATTAAAAACCCTAACAACTCAAAAATAATTGTAGAAACAAAACAATGAAGCTATATTAGAGGAAATCGGAAGAATAAACAAAAATTATGATCACAATGAACATAATCAAAATCAAAATTGAATTGAAGAAATTAACATATATTGAGCAAAATATCAAATTGAATTGAAGAAATTGAAGTAATAGATAAACGAAAATATCGATATTGAGGAAATTAGGGGAAATTTATGACGATGAAAAACGCAGTAGAAGATTAGAGGAAATCGAAGTGAAGGAACTGAAGCAAATTGAAAAATGGTGTTGAAGAGGTTGAAGAAGTAGATGCAGCAAAGAGAGTAGCAAAACAAAATGAGGAGAGAGAAATAAAAATTAGAATGACTCATGTGGAAACAAGTTTTGTGTATTTCTTAGATCTAATCTCCACCGTTGATCAAATATTAGATCAACGGTCTAGATTGTTAGGGTATTTACACCAAATTGGTGTGTTTACACCAGATCTTATTTCTATATATATATATATATATATATATATATATATATATATATATATATATATATAGAGAGAGAGAGAGAGAGAGAGAGAGAGAGAGGAGAGAGAGAGAGAGAGAGAGAGAGATGAGAGAGAGAGAGAGAGAGAGAGAGAGAGAGAGAGAGAGAGAGATGAGAGAGAGAGAGAGAGAGAGAGAGAGAGAGAGAGGAGAGAGAGAGAGAGAGAGAGGGGAGGGAGGGAGGGAGGGAGAGAGAGAGAGAGAGAGAGAGAGAGAGAGAGAGAGAGAGAGGTTCAAATAAGGTCCACAATTTTTTTAAGTCTATATTGAAGTTACAGATGACATATGCTAAAGTTACATTTGTTCAAAATTGATATATATACAAATGCAACTTTAGCGTATGTCATCTGTAACTTCAATATAGACTTAAAAAAATTGTGGACCTTATTTGAACCTACCTATATATATATATATATATATATATATATATATATATATATATATATATATATATATCTTAATCTTTTAAAGCAGAAACATTTAAAGGCCTCACATCGATCCACCTCAGCATCCTACATGGATTTGACATGGCACACATGTGGCGCTTACCCGGACAACTGACACCGTGCTTCTTCAATACACAATGAAAAATATACTCATAACTGTATCCTAACTCCCCACTACCACCATTTAGATTAAATTCAAATTAAAAAAAACAACTAATTTCCATCTTTAACTCCCACTCCTGTCAACTCCTCTTCTCTCCCCATCTCACAAATATATATATACCATGGATCCAAAACACTGCTTCTTTAATCCTCAGCTAAAAAACACAATAAAAAAACTTTTTCCATGATGGACAATATTTGGGGTAATGTCTTTATTATTATTGTTAAAACTAAACTTATGAATGATCTTGATACATCTTAATTAAAATTATTTTTTACAATACCCAAATCATTTCGTTTCTGTAATTTCTGAAATTTTTAACAAGTTTCTTGCACAACAATGGACGCTATTGCTAGCCATTGCATTTGTGAGGTTGAAAATGTAGTTCATGTGCAGAAATTATAACTTAATGAGTACGGAGTATAATTTAAAATAAAAAATAAATGGTGTTTATAAAAGTGTGTCCGTGCAATTTTGCACGGGCCGGGTTTATCGTATCTTTGAGAATCAAACATGAGATATCGTTGGTGAGCGGCAAAATGACACTGATATGAGGATGGAGTCGTAGTAGTGATATAGGGGAGGGGGATAGTGCAGTTTAGAGATGAAATCTTTTTAGCCTTATGAGGAACTAGGCGTGCTTGGATGGAGTTGATGCGGCTACAGATATATAATTATATAATACAGTAATAATTAATCAATGTGAGTAAAGAGAAAATTTGTTACTACCCCTGGTCATTATTTTTCATCCAATTTCTATTTTTCATCCAATTTCATGAATTGAATATTTTTGACGAGTATTTTAATGGAATGAGCCAAAAAAATAGTGAACAAATGGATTACTTCATTTAATTTTAATTGATAGTGATTAATGTAAAATGAATCTATGGTGCGAGCTGTGTATCTAGATTTTGAATACTCTCTCTATTCAAATCCAAATTACACATGTCTCTTTTGCACATTTATCGAGACGCGTTTTGCATCATCGATATCTTTCATTTTACATTAGCAAAAATTATACTGTAAAAATTTGATATTCTTTAATCTACTCATAAAGATGAATCAAACAAGATCCCACATGACTATATTTTCTCTTATAGATTATCGAGAATATCGAAGATTTCTTTTAATTGTGAATAATGTTAAAAAAAGAAATGTGCACTTTGGATTTGAACAGAGGGAGTACTAATTATAAATACAGTTATATGATACAAATTATTTAGGCATGATTCATATATATTTTGATATTATTTCTACCTTATAACCACTATTAGAACATACTCATGATATTTACGGGTTTAAACTTATTTGAGAAGCCAAATCATTTATGAAGATAGATAACCACCCAAAAAATTGGGAAAATATCATTGGACTAACTTTATAAAAGATTTGAAATATAACCATTATTAACCAGTGACTATATTTTAGTATAATGTTTGGATATAAAGATATTCAAATGAATTTTAAATTTAAACAAAAAAAAATCCATTTCACATTTTCTCAAAATTCGTGAGAAAAAAATTAATACTTCAAAGATGTCTTTATATAGCACAATTTTTAGGATAACAAAATTTTACGAGTTCTCACGTAATATAGTTACATTAATTTTACTGTGAGATCATCTCACATGAGAATTTATACAATTTTTGAAGGAACAGCCGCGCAATTTGTGCGGGTTTAAAACTAGTATATACTCGAAATTGAACCATTTTATTGTTTTTTAACAACCGTCAACCATTTTATATTATACGGATCCTATTTTGATGACCAACAAAATATGTCACATTTTTCAAAAAATCACCTTAAATGGCCAAATGTTATTATCCACGTTTTCAGGCCGATTTATTTGATGCCGAAATTAAATGTCTCCAAATTTGCAGATCAACTACTCCATACATTGTAGATATGTCTCGGTGTAACAGAAGGTACATATGGTTTAAAATACACACATTTAAAAAACATCCGACTATCTTTCGAGTAACGTCGGATTAGGGCGAAATATTCAACATATATACACGAAATTGAACCATTTGAATGTTTTTTTTAACAAGTCTCAATCATTTTATGTTATACGGATTCTATTTACATGATCAACAAAAAATCTCAAATGTTTCGAAAAATCAACTTAAACGGCTGAATTTGAAGGTTATTATCTACGTATTTCGGCCTGATTTGGTCCCGAAATTAAATGTTTCTAAATTCGCACATTAACTACTTTATACATTGTAGAAATGTCTCGGTGTAACAAACGGTGCGTATCGTTTAAAATAAAATCATTTAAAGTATATTCAACTATCTTTCGAGTAACGTCGGATTAAGACGAAATCTTTAATGTATATATACTCGAAATTGAACCATTTTATTTTTTTTTAACAACCGTCAACCATATTATATTTTATGGATCCTATTTTGATGACCAATAGAATATGTCACATTTTTCGAAAAATCATCTTAAATTGCCAAATTTGAAGGTTATTATCCATATTTTCGGGCCGATTTGATCCCGAAATTAAATGTTCCAAATTCGCACAGTAATTTTTCTTTACATTGTAGAAATGTCTCAGTGTAACAGAAGTTACATTTGAAAGATTTTCCTCTATCTTTCGAGTAACATCGGATTAAGGCAAAATTTTAAAAATATATAATCAAAACCGAACCATATTATTGATTTTTTTAACAACCGTCAGTCATTTTATGTTATACGGATCTTAATTAGACAGCCATAAAAATATCTCACATTTTTCGAAAAATCACCTTAAAACGGCCGAATTTGAAGATCATTATCTACGTTTTTCGGCTCGATTTGGTCCCGAATTTAAACCTTCCCAAATTCAGACAGTAACTCCTCCATTCATTGTAAAAATGTTTCAGTGTAACAGAAAATACGTAAGGATTGAAATAAACTCATTTAAAAGACATTCGACTGTCTTTCGAGTAACGTGGAATTATGGCTAAATCTTCGATATATATATACTCGAAACTGAAACATTTTATTGTTTTCTTTAACAACCGTCGGTCAGTTTATGTTATACGGATCCTATTTTGACGGACATAAAAATATCTCACATTTTTCGAAAAATCACCTTAAAACGGCCGAATTTGAAGATCATTATCTACGTTTTTCGGCTCGATTTGGTCCCGAATTTAAACCTTCCCAAATTCAGACAGTAACTCCTCCATTCATTGTAAAAATGTTTCAGTGTAACAGAAAATACGTAAGGATTGAAATAAACTCATTTAAAAGACATTCGACTGTCTTTCGAGTAACGTGGAATTATGGCTAAATCTTCGATATATATATACTCGAAACTGAAACATTTTATTGTTTTCTTTAACAACCGTCGGTCAGTTTATGTTATACGGATCCTATTTTGACGGACAACAAAATACCGCACATTTTTCAAAAATCACCTTAAATGACCGAATTTGAAGGTTATTATCCACGTTTTTCATCTCGATTTGGTCTCGAAATTAAATATCTCCAAATTCGTAGATTAATTACTTCATACATTGTAGATATGTCTCAATGTAACAGAAGATATATGTGATTTAAAATGAATACGTTTTAAACACATTCGAATATCATTCGAGTAACTTCGTATTAGGGCGAAATATTCAATATATATACACGAAATTGAACTATTTTATTGTTTTTTTAACACCCGTCAGTCATTTTATGTTATACAAATCCTATTTAAACAGCCAAAATAAATTCTCACATTCATTGCCAAATTAAATGACCAACAGAATATGTCACATTTTTCGAAAAATCATCTTAAATGACCAAATTTAAAGGTTATTATCCACGTTTTCGGGCCGATTTAATGCCGAAATTAAATGTCTCCAAATTTGCAGATCAACTACTCCATACATTGTAGATATGTCTCGGTGTAACAGAAGGTACATATGGTTTTTTTTAACACATTTAAAAGACATTGGACTATCTTTTAAGTAACGTCGGATTAAGGCGAAATATTCAACATATATGCACAAAATTGAACAATTTGAATGTTTTTTTTTTAACAAGTCTCAATCATTTTATGTTATACGGATTCTATTTACATGATCAACAAAAATCTCAAATGTTTCGAAAAATCAACTTAAACGGCTGAATTTGAAGGTTATTATCTACGTTTTTCGGCCCGATTTGGTCCCGAAATTAAATGTTTCTAAATTCGCACATTAACTACTTTATACATTGTAGAAATGTCTCGGTGTAACAAACGGTGCGTATCGTTTAAAATAAAATCATTTAAAGAATATTCAACTATCTTTCGAGTAACGTCGGATTAAGACGAAATCTTTAATGTATATATACTCGAAATTGAACCATTTTATTATTTTTTTAACAACCGTCAACCATTTTATATTTTATGGATCCTATTTTGACGACCAACAGAATATGTCACATTTTTCGAAAAATCACCTTAAATGGCTAAATTTGAAGGTTATTATCCACATTTTTGGGCCGTAATTACTCTATACAGTACATTGTAGAAATGTCTCAGTGTAACAGAAGGTACATTTGAAAGATTTTTCTCTATCTTTCGAGTAACATCGGATTAAGGCAAAATTTTAAAAATATATAATCGAAACTGAGCCATATTATTGATTTTTTTAACAACCGTCAGTCATTTTATGTTATACGGATCCTAATTAGACAGCCATAAAAATATCTCATATTTTTCGAAAAATCACCTTAAACGGCCGAATTTGAAGGTTATTATCTACGTTTTTCGGCTCGATTTGGTCCCGAATTTAAACCTTCCCAAATTCGGACAGTAACTCCTCCATTCATTGTAAAAATATTTCAGTGTAACAGAAAATACGTAAGGATTAAAATAAACTCATTTAAAAGACATTCGACTGTCTTTCGAGTAACGTGGAATTATGGCTAAATCTTCGATATATATATACTCGAAACTGAAACATTTTATTGTTTTCTTTAACAACCGTCGGTCACTTTATGTTATATGGATCCTATTTTGATGGACAACAAAATACCGCACATTTTTCAAAAATCACCTTAAATGGCCGAATTTGAAGGTTATTATCCAGGTTTTTCGGCTCGATTTGGTCTCGAAATTAAATATCTCCAAATTCGCAGATTAATTACTTCATACATTGTAGATATGTCTCGATGTAACTGAAGATATATGTGATTTAAAATGAATAAGTTTTAAACACATTCGAATATCATTCGAGTAACTTCGTATTAGGGCGAAATATTCAATATATATACACGAAATTGAACTATTTTATTGTTTTTTTTAACACCCGTCAGTCATTTTATGTTATACAAATCCTATTTAAACAGCCAAAATAAATTCTCACATTTTTCGAAAAATCACCTTAAATGACCAATTTTGAAGGTTATTATTCACGTTTTTCTGCCCAATTTGCTCCCAAATTTAAATGTTTCCCAATTGGGACAGTAACTCCTCCATGCATTGCAGAGATGTCACGGTGTAAAAGAAGATATGTATGGTTTAAAATAAAAATAATTTTAATAAACATTCGCCTATCTTTCGAGTAATGTCGGATTATGGCAAAATCTTTAATATATACACTCGAATTGAACCATTTTATTGTTTTTTAACAATCGTCGGTCATTTTATGATATACGGGGCATTTATTTATGGCTAGAAAAATCTCTCACAATTTTCAAAAAATCACCTGAAACGGCGAATTTGAATGTTATTATCCACGTTTTCGGATCGATTTGGTCCAGAAATTAAATGTCTCCAAATTCGTACAGTTATCACTCCATACACTGTAGAAATATCTCGGTGTAACAGAAGATACATGCGGCTTAAAATAAACACATTTAAATGACATTCAACTATATTTCGAGTAACATCGGATTAAGGCGAAATGTTCGATGTATATACTCGAAATTGAACCATTTGAATGTTTTTTTAACAAGTATCGATCATTTTATGTTATACGGATTCTATTTACATGGCCAACAGAAAATCTCACATGTTTCGAAAAATCAACTTAAACGGCCGAATTTGAAGGTTATTATCCACGTTTTTCGGCCCGATTTGGTCCCAAAATTAAATGTTTCTAAATTCGCACATTAACTACTTCATACATTGTAGAAATATCTCGATGTAACAAAAAGTGCGTATTGTTTAAAATAAAAACATTTAAAGAACATTCGACTATCTTTCGAGTAACGTCGGATTAATGCGAAATCTTCCATATATATATATACACGAAACCGAGCCATTTTATTGTTTTTTTAACAACCGTCGGACATTTTATGATATACAGATCCTATTTTGACGGCCAACAAAATATCTCACATGTTTCAAAAAATCACTTGAAATTGCCGAATTTGAAGGTTATTATCCACATTTTCCAACGGATTTGGTCCCGAAATTAAATGTGTCAAAATTCGCAAATTTCAAAGGATAACTCCCCTTCAGCTCATGCTAACAGGGTATGACTTAATCATCCACAAAATTTCGAAGTTTAAGACTTATAACTCGCCATTCTTACACATAGAGAATGAATAACCATGACAAATAGATATCGATAAGAAGGAATATTTGTCCAATTGAACAAGTAAAATCCATTGAAAGATTCTGGATTTGAATCGGCTGTATGCATAGCAGCATAGTATATTAGGTTAATTTGTCCACAAAACAATTGCTAGTTCTCATATGAAGTAGCCCTGACAACGATTATAGCCAATGAGGTAACCGGGTAACTTCATCATGGATAACTCCCGTTCAGCTCAGCTCCACGATGTTCATTTTATCTCAGTTTTTTCGGTCAAATTCAGTTCAGTTCAATCGAAACAGGGTCCAAGTTGATAGACATCCTTAAGAAAGTCGTTGAAAAATAACAAACGTGTACCAACAGGTGGGCCAGTTTATTTGGACACGAAAATGACCTAATCCAATTGATCGCTTGTCAGGCCTAGGTTTAACTTGTAAGAAGTACTCACTTCCTAGTTCCTTTGTTCCATATGGGCCCTTTTTGGTCAGTGGCAGATCCGTCAAAAGTTGGCATATTGAGAACAAATAACGGGTTTGATCGAGAAATATGTCAATATTAGTGTTTGGTAAATGGCGGATTGTAATAGCATATTGGTGCTGAATATGTCATTTTGCAATATGCGGCTAGGAGGAGCATATTGTGTCAGCAGATTACTTTTTTGTCATTTTACACAGCATTTAAACAATCTGCTGATCCAAAACAGTTAATTACCAAACACTACTTGAAAAATTCTGTTAATTAAATCTGTCAGTCAAAACTGCCAATTGATTCTGCTAGTCAAATCTGCTTTGTAAATTTGTTTCTGCTAATATCATTCCACTGTTTACCAAACAGGGCCATGATTCTTTACGTTTGTTTTTTTGGCATTATTTATAAGATAGTTATCTGGTTTAAAATTGTCTAATCCTATGTTTTATGTTTCTTTAAGTTATGTTTTCAGGCTTAATAAAGGTTGTAACATGAGTTATGAGAACTCAAACGTTATGTAACCGTCGATGTTTTTACTGCTGGCAAAAAAAAAAAAAAAAAAAAATTGTTTAATCGATCGAGTTCATTATAAATATTTAACAAAAGATATGGATAAAAGAAAACGTGCATAGATGTAAATGTATAAAACAAACGTAAAGAATAAAATGGAAAAGCGGAAGTACTATAAAAGCTAGGGAGAAAATTTGTTGCTATTTGTGATTTGTGAAAAGATCAAAACTCAAACATGGTCGTACATTCGGCGTGGATTGCAGTATCCTGTGCAGTAATTGCTGTTTGTAAAATAGTGGATGAATTACTGAAATATGATCGAATCGATCAAGAGCAAATGCTTCATGTAGCGAAGGAGAAGGCAGCCGAGCTACAGAGACAAATGGAGATGGCTCATGACGAGCAGAAGTATTTAGCCAAGCAACAAAAGCGAATTCAGACAGACATTGAGCGGGCTAAGAAAGAGCAGGTGTCCGAGCTAGAGCAGATGGCTCGTCAAGCGCAAGAGAGGGTAGACGAGCTAGAGCGACAAAGGCTGCTCGATCTAGAGGTGGCTCGTCAAGCACAGATTAAGGTGGCCGAGCTAGACCGACAAAAGGTGGTCGAGCTAGAGCGACAATGGCATCTCCAATTAAACCAAATGTGGGCCATGATTATTGCGGTACTCGTCGCTATTTTCGCCCTGTTCGCCTTTGTTTTACTTCGAACCCCTAATTCTGGAGCCCAACAACCATTTGCACCTCACCTCCTTGCCCTTCCACCCGCCCCCCTTGCCCTTCAGCATCAACTCATTCCCTAATACTACCTCTCATTCACTCGATTTCTATCATTTAGTGAATATATATATATACACACACGCGTACTTCCTCCGTTCCATTTGATTCATAAGTGATGAAAATCGTCAACATAACTAATACTCCGTAATATACTTCCTTCGGTCACAATTAATTGCCTCGTTTCATTAGAATACTCCTCACATATAATCATGAAATGGGGGTAATAATTTATAACTAGAGGGAATATAAGATAAGATCTTATTTAAATTGTCTAGTCGAGTACATTATAAATATAAATTTTTTACTTATATAATTTTTAAAAAATGTAACTAAAGATATGACAAAAGAAATCATGCGTTGATCTACGTATATAAAATAAATATAAAGAATCAAATGGAATAGAAAAAGTGTACGAAACAAATATTTTATTCAAATGATAGAATTTGAGCGAGGACAACCTCCATTGCACCCGTGGCCCCCTTTCTCTTGAGCGAGTTGTCTAATATTTTTATCGCGTGTCTCGTCTTCTGTATATAAGGGTACTCGACCATCTTGTGTGCGATGAACGCAAAATGGAGGGAGTAACAAATTATCGTGAGATAAAAGATTAGCCACATAATAATGAAGTTAATGATCTATTGTATGGAGTGTATATATATATATATATATATATGTTCATTGATTATTTTGATGTTATTTTTACAAAATTATGTGTGTATATTACTCCCTCTGGTTTTTTAGATTCGCAACGTTTACTATTTGCACAAATAATAAGGTTGTGGGTGGAAATGGTGGGTCTCACCAATAAAGTAAAAAGGTTACACAAACAAAAACCTACTTATTATAGAAATGTTGCAAATCTAATGAATTTGCCAAATATGGAATATGTTGCGAATGAATTAGAGGGAGTAACTACTAGTCAAATGTACATAAGTTGTATATATACGAGTACTTGTATATTGTGCGTTTGGTACGAGTAAACTCTGTATTTACTTATTGCTATGAGTATAATTTTTTTTATTTTTAAATGTTACTATTATTCCTTAATAGTAATATTTTTAAAATATATTTTATACCACGTGTTATGGTTCGCTTCACGATATAACTCGTACAACTTCAATCCCAAATAACAAGTATACTTGGCTTTCGCATGACTAATAGGTTGTCCACCGACGATGGTTTATTGCATAACGACATCGCCCTCGAATGTTCTTTATTGCTAATAGATTTTGAGTGGCCATTTTATATGACCCGAGAAATACCCTGTAAACTTTTAGGCCATTTATATTTCGGACTCTCGAATCTCAAAAAAAACGTGAATAACACACTTCATTTTCATCCGTTTCGGGGATCAGACAGGGGATAAACGTATCTTCTCCCGATTTCTGTACCATGTGTCATGGGTCGCTTCACGACGTAACTCGTTCGATTTCAAGGTCAAACAAAAAGTATACGTAGCTTTCGTGCGACTACTAGCTAGATTGTGGACCGAAGACAGTTTATTGCGTAACAACGCCTTTGCTTGAGTGTTCTCTGTTGCTGCTAAAATTTTGTGTGGACATATCATATAATCCGACGTTAATCCGAGTAACGTCGGATTAAGGCTAAATCTTCGATGTATATATATACTCAAAATTGTACTACCATTTTATTGTCTTTTTAAACAACCGTCAACCATTTTATATTGTACGGATCCTATTTTGTCGACCAACAAAATATGTCACATTTTTTTAAAAATCACCTTAAACGATCAAATTTGAAGGTTATTATCTACGTTTTTCGGCCCGATTTGGTCCCAATTTAAATGTCTTTAAATTTACAGATCAACTACTCCATACATTGTGGAAATATCTTGGTGTAACAGAAAATACATGTGGATTGAAATAAACATATTTAAAATTAAAGACATTCGACTGCCTTTCGAGTAACGTCGGATTAAGGCGAAATCTTCGATATATATACTCGAAATTGAACCATTTGAATGTTTTTTTTAACAAGTCTCGGTCATTTTATGTTATACGGATCCTATTTACATGGCCAACAAGAAATCTCACATGTTTCGAAAAATCAACTTAAACGGCCGAATTTGAAGGTTATTATCCACGTTTTTCGGCACGTTTTTGTCCCAAAACTAAATGTTTCTAAATTCGCACATTAACTAGTTCATACATTTTAGAAATGTCTCGGTGTAACAAAAGGTGTGTATGGTTAAAAATAAAAACATTTAAAGAACATTCGACTATCTTTCGAGTAACGTCGGATTAAGGCGAATCTTCGATGTATATATATACTCGAAATTGAACCATTTTATTGTTTTTTTGACAACCGTCAACCATTTTATATTATAGGGATCCTATTTTGTCGACCAACAAAATATGTCACATTTTTTGAAAAATCATCTTAAACGACCGAATTTGAAGGTTATTAACCACATTTTTCGGCCCGATTTGGTCCCGAAATTAAATGTCTTCAAATTCGCACAGTAATTAGTCCCTACATTGTCGAAATGTCATGGTGTAACAAAAGGTACGTATGGTTTAAAATAAACACATTTAAAAGACATTCGTCGATCTTTCAAGTAACGTCAGATTAAGCGAAATCTTCGATGTATATATACTCGAATTTGAACCATTTTATTGTTTTTTTAACAACCGTCAACCATTTTATATTATACGGATCCTATTTTGACGACCAACAAAATACGTCACATTTTTCGAAAAATCACCTTAAATGGCCAAATTTGAAGGTTATTATCCACGTTTTCAGGCCGATTTGATCCCGAAAATAAATGTCTCCAAATTCGCACAGTAATTAGTCCATACATTGTCGAAATGTCACGGTGTAACAAAAGGTACGTATGGTTTAAAATAAACACATTTAAAAGACATTCATCGATCTTTCGAGTAACGTCGGATTAAGCGAAATCTTCGATATATATGATCGAAACTGAACCATATTATTCTTTTTTTTAACAGCCGTCAGTCATTTTAAGTTATACGGATCCTATATAGAGAGCCACAAAAATATCTCACATTTTTCGAAAAATCAACTTAAACGGCCGATTTTGAAGGTTATTATCCACGTTTTTCAGCCCGATTTGGTACCGAAATTAAATGTTTCTAAATTCGCACATTAACTACTTCATACGTTGTAGAAATGTCTCGGTGTAACAGAAGATACATATGGTTTTAAATACACACATTTAAAAGACATTCGTCTATCTTTCGAGTAACATCGGGTTAAGGGGGAATTTTCAATATTATTGAAACTGAACCATATTATTGTTTTTTTTAACAACCGTCAGTAATTTTATGTTATATGAATCCTATATAGAGAGCCAAAAAAATATCTCACATTTTTCGAAAAATCACCTTAAACTGCCGATTTTGAAGGTTATTATTCACGTTTTTCGGCCCGATTTGGTCCCGAAATTAAATGTTCCTAAATTCGCACATTAACTATTTCATACATTGTAGGAATTCCTTGGTGTAACAAAAGGCGCGTATGATTTAAAATAAAAACATTTAAATAACATTCAAGTATCTTTCGAGTAACGTCGGATTAGTGCGAAATCTTCGATGAACATATACTCGAAATTGAACCATTTTATTGTTTGTTAAACAACTGTCAACCATTTTATATTATACGGATCCTATTTTGACGACCAACAAAATATGTCACATTTTTTGAAAAATCACCTTAAATGGCCAAATTTAAAGGTTATTATTCACGTTTTCGAGCCGATTTGATCTCGAAATTAAATGTCTCCAAATTCGCACATTAATTACTTCATACATTGTGGAAATGTCACGGTGTAACAGAAGGTACATATGGTTTAAAATAAACACATCTAAAAGACATTCGTCTATCTTTCGGGTAACGTCGGATAAAGAAGAAATCTTCGATATATATGATTGAAACTGAACCATATTATTGTTTTATTTAACAATCGTCAGTCATTTTATGTTATACGTATCCTATTTAGACAGCCAAAAAAACATCTCACATTTTTCGAAAAATCACCTTAACCGGCCGATTTTGAAGGTTATTATCCACGTTTTTCGGCCCGATTTGGTTCCGAAATTAAATGTTTCTAAATTCGCACATTAACTACTTCATACATTGTAGAAATGTCTCGCTGTAACAAAAGGTGCGTATGGTTTAAAATAAAAACATTTAAAGAATATTCGACTATCTTTCGAGTAACGTCGGATTATGGCGAAATCTTCGATGTATATATATACTCAAAATTGAACCATTTATTGTTTTTTTAATAACCGTCAACCATTTTATATTATACGGATCCTATTTTGTCGACCAACAAAATATGTCACATTTTTTGAAAAATTACCTAAACGACCGAATTTGAAGGTTATTATCCACGTTTTTCGGCTCGATTTGGTCCCGAATTTAAATGTCTCCAAATTCGCAGATTAACTACTCCATACATTGTAGATATGTCTCGGTGTAACACAAGGTACATATAGTTTAAAATAAACACATTTAAAAGACATTGGACTATCTTTCGAGTAACGTTGGATTAGGGCGAAATATTCAACATATATGTACGAAATTGTACCATTTGAATGTTTTTTTTAACAAGTCTCAATCATTTTATGTTATACGGATTCTATTTACATTGCCAAAAAAAATCTCACATGTTTCGAAAAATCAACTTAAACGGCCGAATTTGAAGGTTATTATCCACGTTTTTCGGCCCGATTTGGTCCCGAAATTAAATGTCTCCAAATCGCACATTAACTACCCCTTACATTGTAAAAAGTTCTCGGTATACCAGAAGATACGTATGGTTTAAAAATAAACACATTTAAAGAAGATTCGACTATCTTTCGAGTAATGTCAGATTAATGCGAAATCTTCGATGTATATACTCCAAATTGAACCATTTAATGTTTTTTTAATAAGTCTCGGTCATTTTATGTTATACGGATTCTATTTACATGGCTAAGAGCGTCGACGACCTAATGTAGGTGGGGTTATAAGCTTATTTGTGACGTGTATATCCATAACAATGGAGACTTGATGAAACATAAAAGAGAGTATCTCAAGTAGAGTACTCCATAAAGCCGTGGACCGGCGTGAATGGTGCAAAGATCAGGTATTTTACTACTTGGTTTAAACATCTTTCTTGTGACGAACTGACGGTATGTAGTAGGTTGAGACTTAGGAGCTAGGTTGCACGGACACTCCTCCAAACCAACGTATCGTGTCGGACACACGTGTCGGACACCGACACACGTCGGACACACGACAATACGTGTCGGACACCTGTAAAACCGTGTCCGGTTTTTTTAATTTATTTGGACACGTATCGGACACGGTTCATCATATTTGGAGACGTGTCCGACCCGGTTCATAATATTTAGAGACTCGTCGGACATAACTAACGTTGTTTTATTGGGTTCCGAATTTAATAAATAATAATATTGTAGATTTATGGTGGTTACTTGATGTTATAAACATTTATTATAAGACTAAATAACTAATTAATAATTATATTATAGTGGTACAATTGTTTGAATTTTTAAGATTTGATTTTTAACTTCAAATTTATAAGACTTTAATTTTTGTTTTATTATTTTACGATAATTGTGATAGTGTAAATAACCAAACATATATCTTAGGTATAAAAATCTTCAAATTCTCTTTGTTTAAATATGTATATTGATTTTTTTTTTTCTGACGTGTCCGTGTCCTACAAAATTTCAAATGCCGTGTCACGTGTCCGATACGTACCCGTGTCCCGTGTCCGTGTCCGTATCGGTGCAACTTAGCTTAGGAGTATTAGAGATAAAGAAGAAAGATTAGTTTATATCTCTAATCTCAATCATTTATAAGATTATCAATTATAGAGGAAGACGGTTTCACGAAGCAAATGAAAAACATCCCTCGCCACATTGCCAAGTGACATCGAAGAGGTCACATTCTAGGAGTTAAGACGGAAAGTAATGGGTGTATAGTCTGAATTCACTCTCCAAATATATAACGTCGTTAGAGCTCATTTCACACAAAAATTTATGGATTTTCTCCTTGCACTTTTATAATCACATATATTACCACTTACTTTTCGTATATTAGGTCTCTCTAACCTTAATAACGTGACGTTTTCTATCTTTTGTAGAAAATTCGAAAACTTATAATGTTGAAGAGTTTGAATATTTAAATAAATTGTTTTTATAAGGGTAAATTGATACTTTATATTTTCGATAATTCTTATTTTCAAACTTTATACCTCAAATAATTTTTTTTAAACTTATACCTACTTATTTTAATTATCATGTTCTCACGCGTCCATTAAATTCTTTAGGTGGATCCTTTTTTGTGAGAAGGAATTGTGGGTTCAGGTACAAATTTGAATAGATAGGAGGGATTAAGAGGTGATCAAACAGCCCAGGCCCATAAGCCCAACCCGGCCCAGCCCTATATTTAAGAGGGCTTGAGCTATAATTTTAGGCCCATAAAAGCCCAAAGCCCGGCCCCAAAGGCCCATGCTAAAAATTGGGCTGGATATGGGCCGTGTTTAAGGCCCTAAGGCCCATCCGAGATTCATATTATATTATTATAATGTATTAAAATATGGTAAGGAGAAGTCAAATTGCTACTTTACTTGTTAGTTTTTCAAAAAAACTTGTTAATACTTGTTACTCTATTAATTTTTATGGTACCGAGAGTGATAGACGAGAAGTCAGCAGTGAGCGCACGTTAATAAACTAATTAAAGCAACATTAACTTGGATATCGTCCAAGTATGGTAAATAGAAGTTAATATTTCAATTTATCATGTTAATATCCATGTAAATGTTGCTTTAATTAGCTTATTAATGTGTGTCCAGTTGACACACGTTAGAAAAACTGTATTATAAATTTGTATGATAACATGGCCCAAAAAACCCATTTGGCCCAGAGACCCATTAAAAGCCCTCTAGGGCTGGGTATGGACTCCTTAAGAAAGCCCAATTAAATGGGCCGGCCCAGCCCAGCCCATGTGCTTGGGCTGTTTTTTTACTTCAAGCCCGGCCCAGCCCAGCCCATGATCACCTCTAGGATTAATCTATATATTGACCATATTTCGGTTAAAAAAAAAAAAATTAACAGAACGAGGTGAATTGACATATTTACCCTGGTTTATAAGGCAATAATGAAAATTAATGTGGGGTTTCTGGATTCTTATGCATGAAAAACCTTTGAAAACTCAAACAATATTTTTCCCCAAAATAAAACCTTAAATCAATTTCCCCAAATAAAACCCTAAATCATGTTCATCCTATAAAATTGTTTTTACTCGGAATCTTCTCCTCCCTAAATCGATTTCCATCTTACAATACCTCTGTTGAATTTCGTCCTACGATACTGGCACTACATTAATTCTAATTTTTTGAATTGCACTCCCTCCGGTCATTATTTATTGCCCCGCTCAGTTTTACACGTAAAATAAGGAAGGAATATAAAATGGTAAAAAATGATGGTGGAGTAGTGAAAAATGAATATAAAATGGTAAAGAAATGAATGGTGGGCCTTAAATATAAAATTCAATAACATTTCTTGTAAATAGAGGATAGAAAGAGGGATAATATGGTAAAAGTGTAAGATAGAAAAGGAAAGTGGAGAAGTGGGGCAAAAAATAAAAACCTTCCAAATAAGAAAAGCGGGGCGATAAATTGTGTCCGGAGGGAGTAATTTCGTTCGTTCTACGCTTTTCTTTCTTTCAGGATTTCATTCAATCGATTTAATGACAAATTATTTATAACGAACAAGAGAATTTGAAAATTTTACCTTCAACTCATGAAGAAGATGAAGGAATGTCGCGGTGTTTAGAGTGTAAAATTCTTGGTGAAGACTGAAGGAAGATACTCCGTAAATGGGTTGAAGCCTGAAGGGTATTATTGGAACAAATAAGTAAATATTGCAACGTAAAGTCGTAAACATTAAAAAAAAAAAAAAAAAAAAAAGAGATTAAGGTATCAATCACGGAGTACGACTTAATAAAAATAAGTTGGTATATAAATTTTAGTAAAATTATTGGAGGCATAAAATTTGAAAATAAATATTATTTGAGGTATAAAAGTCAATTTATACATTTTATTATATAGTACTCACTCCAGATATTATTTTTTTGTTTTATTTACTCAATATTTGTGAGTAGTATTTTAATGAAACGAGACAAAAAATAGTGTTGGGAGAGAATACTACGGAGTACTATCAAGTTATCAAACGAAAATGTGAAACGGTCAAAAACATTATTTACAAACAAACGTTTAGATAATCGACTTCTCAATAACTGAGTGACAGCGCATTGGATTCATTTTAGCGTGAGATGGTAATGCGGAAGAGTTAATTGAGAAATGAGCAATGGAGAAATACTTGTCCATCAACCGTCAACGGGCCAAGGCCCTCAATTACCACAAACACACACCTCATTGGTTCTTGTGCCTAGGCCCACTTACCGGGCCTATATTGTCTACGTTTTGGCCCTTGGGCCAATACACACAACCATCACGTTGCATAATACTCGTACGTTAACACTCCTATGACAAATCATTTGGTGAACAATCTTATTCTATAAAAGTATCGCATTAATAACCTTCTTGAGTGACCGCGCATTGGATTCATTTCAACGTGAGATGGTAATGCAGAAGAGTTGATTGAGAAATGAGCAACAGAAAAAATCTTGCCCATCAATAGCCAACGGGCCAAGGCCCTCGATTACCACAAACACAAACACACACCTCAATGGTTCTTGTCCCTGGGCCCACTTACCGGGCCTATATTGTCTACGCTTAGGCCCTTGGCCCAATACAATCACGTTGCATAATACTCATACTCATGCATTAACACTCCTATGACGAATCATTTGGTAAACATCTTCTTCTATACACAATTTCTTGTATGAGACGGTCTAGTTTTTTTTATTATTATATTCTTATTAGTATGTCTCACGATAAGTTATCGTGAGACGGTCTCACATGAGACTAACTACCTTCTACTAAAAGTATCGTAAAAACTGTTAAGAGGTGGTATCTCATTAAATTATTAAGAGATCATTTTTTTTGTACGAAACATTTTTTATGTGTTGTTTCTTCCCTCTTTTCTTTATGATTTGTACATTAATCAACGATTTATTTTTCACTCAATTATTTATTATCTTCTATTGGTTGGATAGAAAATATTATCTTCTATTGGTTGGCTAAATACTTCTATAGGTTTATTGTTATGATATAAAATCGTTTTATCAAACCGTCTATAATAATTCATTTTTCTTTATAATATGTCAAGTTTGTTTATTTTTTGGGTGAAGATGTAGCCCTTCCAACCAAAATGAGAGAACATTTTAAAATTATTGGAACATTTTAGTTCTAATGATTTGATTGGTAGAGTTTTTAGGTCTAATGGTTGTCATTTGTTGTGGCCTTTCTTTTTGTTTTTAGTTCAAGTGGTCTTTAATTATCAAACAAACATCTTTAATCATTCACTTTCGAGCAATTATTTTCCAATTATTGTCTGAGATCACCGAGAAATCCTCAAATTATGTGTCGAGGTGTTGAACACTCCTTAGTTTGTGAGGTAAAAATATTTGTGGACACTTAAGGTGTACAATGAGTGTCGGTGATTCAAATCTAAGATACTAAGTTACTCCGTAGTAACTAAAAAAATCTTTCTTTTAAAACATTTTCATTTTTTTAAGTTTGTGATATTAGCATCCTAATTTTATTGGAGTACGTCCCTCATTGAATTAATAAGAGAAATAACATGAAAATTCAAAATCAAATACTTCCTCCGTTCCATTTGATTGTTTGCATTTACCTGTCAATGTACGTTTTTTTTTTGTCTGTATCTTTAGTTACCTATTTCTAAAAATTATAAAAATTTGATATTTATAACATACTCACTTAGACAATTTAAACCAGACATGACTGTATTTTATCATATATTAAAAATTACATTGACGATTTGACTCAACTATAACTAGTGGAAGGAGTACTTCATATAATGAATATGTATAAAAATATTACGAATATTAATCGCCGGTCAATAAAATTAATTCATTCAAACATGAAACATCAATTCCTATAGAATCATCATTTACAATTTTATCTCATTTTCACCAAATAATTTAATTAACTTCATAAGTATTTTTTTTTTAAAAAATTAATTTTGTAAGTATTTGCATTACACACGTGAAGTGTACAGTAATTTTTTAGAATCGACAGTCACATGACTTCACAGCTCACTCTACTGTTGATTCATCACAAATGTTTTGCCTATAAATTGTTGCTATTATTAGCAACACTGAACTACATCATCTGAACTATCAAATCTCCTCTCCCACATTTCAGGAACACTTCCTGTCAATTTTACCTGGGTTTCCGTCAATTTGGGCGTTTTTACACTTACCCAGATTTCCAATCAATTTGGGCGTTTTTCCTGTACACATCTAAACACAGTAATCTCTTCTACCCAGTTCATTTTCCCACCTGTTCTTCAAAACCCATATTCTCGATTCAATCATAAAAGACAAGAATGGGTTCAATCAATGAGTCATCATATTCCAACAATGGAACCCTAATTCCATTCAAGATCTTTGTTGGGTATGATTCAAAAGAGGACATTGCATATGAAGTATGCAAGCATTCACTTTTAAAAAGAACTTCAATCCCTTTAGAGATATACCCACTTAAGCAAAATGAATTAAGGGAAAAGGGTCTTTATTGGAGAGAAAGAGGGAATTTAGAGAGTACTGAATTCTCATTTACTAGGTTTTTAACCCCATATTTGGCTGATTTTGAGGGTTGGGCAATGTTTGTTGATTGTGATTTCCTATATTTGGCTGATTTTAATCAGTTGGTTGATTTAATTGATGATAAATATGCAATAATGTGTGTTCAACATGATTATACACCTAAAGAAACTACTAAAATGGACGGAGCGGTTCAAACCGTCTACCCTCGAAAAAATTGGTCTTCCATGGTGTTGTATAACTGTGGTCATGTTAAAAACAAGGTCTTGACACCTGAGGTGGTGAACACCGAAACCGGGTCTTATTTGCATAGGTTTCAGTGGTTGGAGGATAATGAGATTGGGGAGATTCCCTTTGTGTGGAACTTTCTTGTGGGGCATAATCAGGTCGTCGAGGGTAAGCCTGAGACCGTCCCTAAAGCGATACATTACACCCTTGGTGGCCCATGGTTTGAGTCGTGGAAGGATTGTGAGTTTGGTGACTTGTGGTTGGAGGAATTGGGGGAGTATGAGAAGGTGAAAGAGGGGACGACGAAGAAGAAGAAGTTAACGAACAATGTGGCCGAGTTGGTGGCTTCAGAAATCGGAATAATGTGATTGTTGAAGATTATTGTTTGTTGTTTTACTTATCATGTTTATATAAAACCGTTTCTTTCTGGTCTAAAGAAGCGCACTTGGTTGCAGATGAGATTCGAACACTCAACTTCTGTTTGTTGTAATGTGTATTATCTTCAAGCTTCATTCTTGAGGAATGTAGATTTGATAATTTGTGTTGGTCATGTAATACTATTGAGATTTGTGTTGGTGGTTCAACATTCTTGTGTAATTTAGAAAGTATTCTGAATAATTCTTGGATTGATACCAATGTATTGTAACGCTGAGTTTCAATGAGAGTATCATCCTGTTGCGATAGAAAGAATTCACTTTTGACGATTCATGATTTGCACTTTTCTTCTGACGTATTCAATGCGATTATCTTAACCACGAAAAATTGTAACTGGATAGATCATTACTAGTTGATATTAAAATATCATCAGTAGATGCGATCATGCGGAATATGTGCTGGAACTATTCACAAAACATGCACATGAATACATGACTAATGCCAACTACTACTCCATTATCATAGGGCTTATGGATTATAGCTTGATAGGACCACAAGGGCGCGATATAGTCATCTTTCTCGTCTTTTATTCAAACTCGACACTTTCCTCAAACTTAGTTAACCTTAACCTTACTAGTTGATCGAAATGTTCGTAGATTAGATAATGATAATTTAAATACTGTACTACTCTATAAAGACAAAAACAAAAAAGATGCTAGTAGCTAGCTAGCTTAGGTTAGTAGTCGTCAATCATTAATTGATATCACATGCTAATTTGTTCGAGTTTAGTCAACCTCTTTCAGTTGATCCAAGTGCTCGTAGTTGTGTTCGGTTAACATACATGACTTCAAATTTGAACTCAAGATCTCTGGCCAAGTTTAAAGTCAACCCTTAACCGTTGAGATATATAGAATTTGAACGACTCAAGATATATCTGGTCGAGTTTAAAGTCAACCCTTCCTTAGACAGTTGATCTAAGTGCTCGATCATAGACTAATTCGACTTGGAATCACGTAGACTCGGTTCCCTACTTCCCTGAAAGATCGAGATGATAATGGTCATGTATTCTAATACGACTTAGCTTGAGATTCAGAGATTGAAATGTTCATACTTCATAACTAGACATGGCCAGCTAAGAAGATTCCCGTAAAACCAGTACAGTTAACATGGGATATACTCATATACCGCCGGGCCTGCAGGTTTACTTTAATCACCTCTATAAACTGTATAAAAGCAGAGACATGTAATCAACTTCTCCTCACCTTTCGGCTCTCACTTAATCCCTAAACACCTTAATCGTCAATTAAACCGTCTCTAATCTCAAGCCGAGGGGTCATCAATTTAAGTCGAGAAAGCGACAATGCCTTTTCATCAGGAGTACACCGAACACATCAAGAAGCGCCACAGCGAGAAGGGTTGGTTATATGCATGGTATGTTACAATGTTATATCATTATCGATTTTTTTGCATGAAACTGTCTCATTTTATATGTATTATTAATTTGTATGCTGACCGTGGCGTAAACTGTGAAATTTGACAGTGTGTTCTCAGCATGCTGTTGTTTCTGCTGTTACGAGGCGTGTGAGGGGTGTCTGAAGATGTTCTGTTGTTGCGACTCCGACGACAAGGATAAGTAAATTTCATTCCAAGCTAAGAGACGAGATCATCAATGGAGAATTTACTTTAAGAATGTGTAATGTGTGAGTGTTTGTTGTTTTTTGAAGTGGTGTGTGTTGAAGGAGGAGATGAAGGATGAAAAGAGTAAGGTAGCTCTTTGAGTCTAGTTGATGTCATCTTCTTTTAATTACTAATTTGGTATCAATAATGTAATTCGATTTTTGATTGTCTTTTTTTTATTATTTTGAGAAATGTTGAAGTTGACTTTTTGGAAATTCTTTGTCCTACGTTGATGTGGTGTGTTGCATCTTCCAAATCATACCTGTTACCTCAAATCCACCTGACACATTATCGATCAATTATAGTTCGGAGCAGGTCTTTTGACTTATAAGATACCGTCTTTGAATAAGTTATTGAAAAATAAATTAGTAGGGGTTCATCATTAGAAGAGACGGTACTGCATTAACTTTAATGAGAAATTATTGTTTCTAAGTTTATGTGATGTGCCGGCCAAAAAAAAAAAAAAAAAAAATTATGTGATGCCTAGTGGTTAAAACTTGTGGTCGCGTACATCCGAGGTTTACCCAAAGCATACCAAAAAAGTAGCCGCTGCAAGTTCCCTCGTTCATTAAAAAAAAAAGTTTCTGTGATCAATCGGTATGTAACGTTGAGTATTAATTTAAGATAAGTTATTCGGGAGCAGTGATTTGTTTCTCGTCATGGTGATTAGTTGAAATTAGTAATATCTGAATTTTGAATTTTGGATTAATTATTTGTCATTAGAAGAAACAAATAAAATTACGAATATTTTTTTTAATAATTTGTCTCCCTTGTGAAATTATGATGGAAATATCTATCTTATAAATAAAATTAACTCAAATAATCTCCAGTTTTATTCTGATAAAACAATTATTTTATTAGTAATAATCATGTACATGGATTTTGTCTTTTCCACGCCACTTAACCCAAGTATTTGATTACGTTGCAAATAAAATTGATTTTGAGAAAAGGACAAAGAAAAAAGGGAAACGTCTCCTTTTCTTATTGTTGAATCTTGAGCCATGAATCCTTTGAGTAGTTGAGTGTTGTTAATGTTGTTTGATGTCATCGGCTGCGAATGTTATTATATTGATAAGGTATTCTGAGAGACGGTCTCTCGTTAATTTACTGAGAGATTAAGGACAAATGGAATTAACAATGGTACCAAACATAAAAGAGTATACAAATATGAAGATGATACTCTTGTTATAAAAACAGGTACAAAACAAAGTTGTCATTTAAAGATACGAATAGTACATAGAGTTGTTATTGAGAGACCATCTCTTCCAAAATTTTGTGTATTATATCATGAATTATGATTACTCATTTACTCCTAATAATACAACCAAATTTGATACCCAAATTGATTTTCTTTTCATTTCGATTGAGATATGTAAACCACCATGGACTACCAAATTTATGTTGACTTCCTAGGTTCATGTGAATCATGCCCAAAGGTTGCCTTATTACTCGTAACATAAATTATAGAGTCAGACGGTATTTAAAATTGCAGACGCTAGTTGCATTGTTAACTAGCAACTAGCATGATTCCATGAATATGAGAGGTGACGATATATTGAGTTGACTCAAAAAAAAAAAAAGTTGCGGACCTAACACAAAGTTAACAAACATGGTTAACACACGAACATGATTCAAAATTTACTTAAATCCGATTAGGGATGAATTCTTCGAACACAAACTGGAAAAAACAAGAATCAATCAATTAATCATACTATAAAAGATGGGTCAAAATCAGGTTGGTTAATCATGTAAGAATTGAACCTTCAACCTCTCGATCAGAGTAGAAACTCTTACTACTTGAGATTACATCTTCTCGCATGGGAGAGTACATTGTACAATGGTTAATGAGTCATACAAGGTTGAGTTAAGCTAATGGGTTATTCGGGCTGAAATGGGTGGATTCTATAAGTTGGGTTGGGTTGAAAATTTTAAATGGACTGGGCTAACTGTTGGGTTGGGCTTATCCTAAGCTAAAGGACGGTCATACAGGAGAGCTACTGGAAGTCTCACATACATAGTTGAGGACGTTAAAAAAACATGAAAAGAGCTTCAAGTACAAAATTTCTTCAAAATCAATACTGAGTACATAATAGCACATCATTTTATAATTCTGAATCTTAAACTACAACTTACTAATGCTATTTTATCTATCTAGAGTTTTCAAGTAATGGAACTTACTTCACTTGAACTAATCTCGATCTCGATCTCGTTCGTTCTTGGCTCTCGGTTGAGGCCAGTAATGCAATTCAACAACCTTACTCGGTTTTGAACCTTCCTGAAGAACTGGCAGATGAGTCGCCGTGAGCAGGACTCAATGTAGATCCACCGTTGAGGGCCCCGTTCCCTGTGTTGTCGGACACAATAGGGATCTTAACTGAAGCCATCTCCATCTCTTTCTCGAGCTCTTCCTCCTTGCGCAACGCAGTGAACTGTTTGTCCAATGATCTCGCAGCTGCCAGCCACGCGGTTACTATGATTAACAGGATTCCTCCGAGGTAAGGGGTTGAGTTTGCGAGTGAGCCGAAGGTTAGGATCATGAACTGCTGGATCAAAGCGCCTCCGGATTTTCCAAGTGGGTTGCAGACGACGTCTATCGCTGCTTTCCCCTTCAACTGCATTCATTTTTAACAGTGTTTATTATTTCAAGCACATGTGCTGTGTCATGTCGTGACACGCAGGCAAAGTCAGAAGGATACAAACCTTAGTGTCCTCATCCAAAGGAATGTAGGCCATTTCCTTGCAAGGATCAAACAAACTGTACTTAGCACTCTTGCTGAAGATATTTTGTAGGGCACCGACATAGACGGCTGCTAGAAGAGGAGTGACACCGAAGCCAGCGAGTGCTGGTCCAAGAGGCCCACCAAACAATATCAATGAAAAGAAACCGACTCCTGACAGGAGGAGGACGGTAGGAGTAATGGCTGCTGCAACTCCCCAACCGAACTTGTCAAATATGAATTGACTGAGAAGCATCATCACGAAGGTTGCTATCCCAGTTGCCGTGGAGAAATCACCCATGAAAGACGAGTATTCGTTCGGGCTTGGGAACTGCATCAAAACATGTCACTAACGTCAAGATTCAAAAAACTTGTAACCACCACATTCGACAATAAAGCATTAGTCGTAAAGTACACATTAGTAGTTTTGGTATTGGTGAATAAAGTACAGTGTCGTGTCATGCACCTAAGTGAACTGTTGGACATAGTAGAAGGTTACCTGAGCTTTGAGTTTCGATTTCCATGTAACCTCGACAAGGTTGATACTGATCCCGTATGCAACCACCACTGTGGCAAGATCCCTGATGTACCGCTGTGATACCAAGAATTTTAAGCTCTCCATCGTTCCCATCTTCACCTTCTCCTGTAAAAGGGGACATATCGGAAATATTGGCTTAAGTACATCATTGTTATATTTACAAGTTGAAGGAGAAAATGGTTAGTTTGTTTTACCTTCTTCTTCTTGCTTCCGCTTCGAGTAGGAAGTGGAACATATGTGTTGACCCACCAGTAAAGACCACAAATAGCGAGGCCCATTAGTACCACAATACTCATCATTCCCTTAAGAGAGACGGCCCAACCGTCAACACCAGGGCCCAAGTTCTGCCTCATTTGGGAGAAGTACTTTACAGTGCGTCCGGAGAAAATGAGGGCAACATTGGCTCCTAAACCAAATAGAGGATAGAATCTTTTCGCTTCATCAATCGTTGTGATCTGTACATGACAACCAACCATACAAGAATTACAAAGGACCGCCTTGAAAAAAATATCGTATTTACACAATTACACAACCTTTAGGATAACTAACTGAAATGTACCACGAGATATCTTACTCCAACCATGAGATGGTTGGTTTTTTCAAATCTTACACACGACATAGTAGAATTTAATGCAAGGAATTTTGAAAGAGGTCGTAACATCAAACGGTCAAACTGTCGTCATAAACTCTTAAACAAGATTCAACAACAAAGTGAGTGCATTGAACCATTTCTGAATCTCAACCATCTTTTTTTTTACCAAAGTACCTTAAAAACCTGTCAAATCATGCTCTCACCATCCATGAGTCCATGACAAAGTCTAATAACACACAAAAACATAACATAGAGTTTCAAATAAAACACGTCATACAACGATCTTATAACAATTTACACACATCATCTATACGTAAGAGCTTATGCACCTCATGCATTGTTATTCAACATGGAGCACAAACTATTCTAAAATCGTTATATATCACACAACGATATCTAGTCCAGTATTAACATAATTGTCGATAACTAATGAGCTACACCATATGTACAAAGCACAAAAACTTATAAGAGACGCTATATGTCACACAGCAATCTCTTGTTAACATAATTGTCGATAACTAATAAGCTACACCATATATTCAAAGCACAAAAACTTATAAGAGACCGTTATATGTCACACAACGATCTACTATTAACATAATTGTTGACAACTAACGAATCAGAGAGTATATACAAAGCACAAAAACCCATAAGAGACGGTTTCTCAACAACGTGAGATGGAGAGAGGAGAAATGACCTGATTGGCAAAGCCCCAAAAGAGGACAGAAATGACAACACTGCCCCAAAGCTCAGCCATGACATAAAACAAACAGAAACTCCAAATCCTAAGAATGGCAAGAGGCCCAAGAAACCTTGGTCCAAGGGTAGCCAACAGTTGATCAGCAAGAGCAGTAGGATGAAAATAATTACTCATAGGGTACAACACAAACCCAAATGCCCCAAAAAATGCAATAAAAGGCAGAATCACAGTATAAAACAGTGCTTTTCTTGGCAAAACATCAGCCAATTTTGTGTACAGAACCATGAAACCAACAGCCATGGGCAAATTCACCCATGTTTTCAGAAAGGGTATGATTTCAGCACTTGACCCTTTTGCTGTCACCACCAAAACATCCTTTGTATCTCTCAGAATTGTGTAATTGAACAAGATACAGAAGAACATTAACCCTAATGGAATGATTTTCTTGAGTGTCACAAGTTCTATCCCTAGAAATTTGGGAACTTTTTCAGGGTACCCTTCTGGTGTAGGACCTCCTGCTGCTGCAGCAGCTTCTGCCTTACAAATGGGTAAATTCCTCAAGTTTTTACCTAGAATTGGTTGGAATTTAGGGTACCTATTTGAGGTAAGGCAGAAGGCTTGAAGGGGTTTGGGGTTAAGGGCAGTGGGTGAGATGATTCTACTATGCTTAAGAATACTAGATTGTGGTGATTTAAAGACCCTTAGTTTTGGGTTTGAAGGTAGAGATAGAAGGCCCTTTGTTTGTAAGACACCCTCCATCTCTCCCCTTAAGAAAATTTCAACAATTTAGTTGAATTGAATGGCAAAGATTGAAACTTTAATAGATTGAGGGGTGAAAGATTGAAGCTTTGGGGAGAAATGTGAGAAGGGGATGAATTTAATTGTGGAAAGATGGGGGGAAGAACAGAAATTGATGGTGATAAGGTGGATGAGTCACCCCTGAGTGAGTGAGGTTTTGGGGTTTTCAAGAGAGGGAACAAATTGGGATGGTGAATGAAAATGGAAGATTATATATACTGTTAAGGGAAAAGTATGGGTGGCCTCTCAGAAAAAGGTGACTAGGAAGATACCAAAACTGTGGTTTAGGATCCCAAAAGGGTGAATTATTAAACGTATGGAAAAAATTGACTCGTATGGATCATATTAGAATGATAGGTCAGATAATACTCGTTTAGATATTAAAAAAATTGCATGGAAAATGATAAATAGTTCCTACCTAGCTAAATGATTATTACTTGACTCGTCATAGAGATATGATGGATACTATCGTCACTAATGATCAAATTGTTGGTTTTACATATTTGTCTACTTTTCATTATCACGCGTATTTAATCGTATTATAATAATGCAATCGATCTTGAAATTTCTTGTTCGGAATATTTTTGTCTTAATTTCTAGAAAAAAAAATTAAACAGGCAGGGGTATTATTTGAGGATATACTTCAACATAAATTAATACACTTTCCGTTTCATTCAATAATTTACATTTTTTTTAAAAAAAATACTCCATAACTTTTACCCTACCTCTTATTCTTTCCATTTTATGGAGTCTGAGATTGCTCCGTATTTATAAATGGGATATGTTCTCTTGGTAAGAAGTACGGAGTATTTAAAGATTTTCCATAATTTTTTTGTTATTTGTGGTTCTCTGTATTTATACATAGTTTTATTGATTGAAATTATTCTTTTTTAAAATCAAATTAATAACATAAGGAAAAAAAACTTAAAATTACATTATAGCCATTTATAATCACATCTGAAATATCTATAGAATATTTTTTTTTGTAAAATGGTTTACATTGAAGAAGAGACGGAAGTGAGTACTTATTTATGAACGAGATTTATACTAGAAAATCTTTAAAATTTACGAGTAAGATACTTAGTTTGGTACTCCGTATATTTTTTCATTTAATTTTATATATACAATTTATTAAGCTACAAAAATGTTATTGTCTTCCTACTTTATCATAAAATTTCATATACGAAGTACTTTTATTTATTGTTTTTTCTTAAAACATTTTATACATCTAATATTGTCAAATATTTGGAAAAAAAATAACATAAAATCACCAATATGCCCTTGTATAAAATGATTTCTGTAAAAAAATTGAGATATTTATTATCAAAATTCTTCCTATTTTTTTTATTGGATTTAGCACAAAACCTTGTATAATTTCCAACCTCAATTTGTTACTTTTGGTACATATTCTGCTCTACTGTCACAATTAGTCAATTTGCTTGTAGGATTGTGAACTGTGATGCAAATTCAAGTTGTGGAACCTTATCATAATTTGCACCATTTTAGGTTGATGCATGCTCCATTATTCATGCACCAATTATTTTATTTTCCAAATCACAGATTCTTTTATGACACGATTTTATGGAAAATTTATTTAAAAATTTCTCACTCGATAAATAATTAATATGTTTCACATTATTAAAACGTGAGATGGTGTGTAAATTACAGTTTCGGTCATTCTTATGCAAGATGCTTCAATTTTTGAACTATTCACTATAGTTATTTGTGAAATTGTTTACTGAGTATAGCAAGAAATGTGTTGGTATGCGTGATAAATTAATTTACGATAAAATTGATAATACAAGAAAATTGTCCCAAGTTTCGACCTTCGCCTATACTATGTGCTCGGTAAGATAAGTACACTAAGCTTCGTCGAATAATTTTTTATTCTTAATTTTAAATACAAAGTGGTATTTTGTCTGAAGTATTAGTATGATACAATGCACGCACGTACTTCCTCTTTTCTTTCAACATGAAGAATATATATAAGAACCAAATGAAAACGTCTCTTTGGGATGAAATACTCTTTGCAAGTCTTCTGAGAGATCGTCTTTCACTAAATTAGGGTGAAACATTAGTTGAAAAATTAGAATTAAATAACTCTCTTTCACGATGGCTTTTCAATATTGTTATTGATAAATTGTCTATCTATTTTATTTTATTTTGTGATATTTAAATTAGTGGTACAAAATTGATTTAAGTAGGCTAACTAATTGTTGGTTTGAGACTTTTACGTACAGTATTGACTAATCGATAACTTTAAGGCGTGTGGTAAACATGTTCCAGTGTTTTTACTCTTTAAATTCCACACATGTCTTTATGATGCGCCGTCCTAGCAGTCTAACTATTATACGCATTGAATATGCAAACATTTGAATTGAATGTGTTTTCAAAGCAAAAAGAGTAAAGGCTTCAACGTTATTTCTTAAATCAATCAAAGCTTTTGGCTTAAGTTATCGATCAAAATCGAACGTTCTATTTTATGGTTAGAGAGAAGATATTCTAAACACGTTAATTCTCGCACTCAAAATACTGAAGACATAATTATTACTATTATTTTTATTTTCTAAATATGTTAGGAGCTACGGTAGAAATACGATGCTGAAATATTTAAACTTAATTAATGTTGTTAGGTTGATAAGGCACGTAATATCCTGCATTATTTTATCGGCTAAATTAGTCTTATTAGTTGCGAAAGTACCATTGTACCAACACATACGACGTAGTACTTAAATACCTCGTAATAAATAAAGTATGATGATTGTTAATTCACCCTTATTTACCTAAATTTCACATGTCCTTTTTATTTTCCTCTCAAAAGATAAAATAAATGTGTATGCAATTCAAGTGAACGGATATTAATAGGGGTGTGGATCCGGTCCGTTGTCAACCTTAGTCATGACTTTAAGACGACCTAAAAAAATTCAACAATAATTACTCCTTAGCATATTTCTACATTTACAATGTACTTAGTCATACCAGAATTAGAATATTCTACATCTCACACCTTACCAACTGAAAATAATGTGTGATTAAAATATTACGATTAAATTTATTTTTTTTCCAGTAAATTAATTTTGGAGTAATACTTAATACACATTTTGATATTTTTGATTTAGGGTACAATTTTTTTTGACATTTTATGGAGCGGTTGACGCCTTGATGGAGATGGGAGCATCATGTGAGAAGAGCAAGTAGAAGATATCTAAAAATATCGTGTAATTGGACGGTCTACATTGCTTACAATATGATTCCCAATGCGCATATTGGGCAGTTTGGCCCCCCCATACATTGACGATAGTTTATGAACCACGTAGCCTTCTTCAAACAAAAGTACATATGCGTCTCGATACCTTCAATTTATGGGGTGTCCGTCTACTTCTCCCAACATGTGAACCTCATCATCTCTCAATCTCTCTGTTAACGAACCATCTTAACCAAAACTTTAAGGCGATGGTTGACCAAAACCTTAAGGCGATGGTTGAGGTCCGTTTATATTCTATTACTCTCAACTTGAGATGGTAATTCGGGTCGGGCCATCCGGTCCGAAGGGGAGAAGGGGTGGGCACGAGTCCGGTCCAAAGTCGGACTGTGACACCAATTTGAAGAAAAGCATATGCTTAACGATACGAGGCACGACCTAAACCCAATGAAAACGAAAAAAACCTGAAAATTTGGTCCGACCCGACATGACAGGGGGCCCCATGCCTAGCCTGTGCTTCATTTGGGGGAGGAGAGTCAGACTGAGCCATGCACGACACGTCGGGCCTCCTACTAGGCTTGGCTAGAGTTGGGCACAAACGGGCCGACACGAGGCTTGGCTCAGCCCAAAGGAATTGCCACCTCTGCTCTCAACCATTTAATTTGGGAGTGCTATTTTTCGTCGTCGACATTTCAGCCACGTCGTCGGTGCTTTTTAATATAAAAGACGATCTTGCCCTTATCTTAATTAGATTAGTTAACTAATGTTATGCAATTTTAGAAGTTAGATTAGTTATTGAAACTCGTTAATGAAGCGGTTTTTAATTTTTCAAACCGTTCCGTTATTATCTTGTCCTTATTATATATCCACTTAAACTCCACTCACCATATTTAATTTTATTTTCTCTCACTTGAAAAAAAAGCGTCTTTTCTTTAGAGAAACCCGACTTTTCTAGAAATTAGGTTGTCGGCGGTTTTTAATGTGAAAAGACTAACTTTGTTAATGAAATTAAAAAGTTTAATCATGTTAATGAAACTCGATAATAAAACGTTTTTTTTTTTTGAAAACCGTCATTTTATTATGTTACGGATTATGTTATATTATATATTCTCTCTCACCCACAACAACACTAATATTATTAATAATATTAAAATTGTATTAATAGGCGATCCGATTTTAGGGGGTTTTAGAATCAAATATAGATAATATTTTAGTAAAGTTTTTCAACAATGTTCAATTGATTCAGTGGTAAAGAAGCTTATTTGTGTTCAAGAGGTTGTGGGTTCGAGTCTTGATAATTACAAATTTCTATAATTTTGCATTTAGGCGCCATTTTTGGGTCTGGGCGCCCAGGGGGTCTCTTGGGCGCCTTTTTTGGGCGCCCAGGAGACCTCTCGGACTAAATGTGCACTAAATTAGTTACGAGTAGGTCGTTAGACGGTTAGAAGCTTGTAACTTAGGCTCTGTCCTTTTGAACTTATATTCAGTCAGTTTCAGTTTAGCTTAAGGAGATATATTTTGTCTCTATGTTCAGTCTACTTCAATTAAATTAAGTTCAGTTAAGTTAAATTCAATCAGTTTCAATCCAAAAGAACATGAACTTACTCAGTTATATATATATGCATCATGTTACATATCTGCAACCACTTTACATAACATACATGCATCAATAATATCGAAACTGTTATTTACTCCTCCGAGTGAATTGAAGCTCATAGCATACTACATCAATGGAGGAATTCCAGTTCACAAGATTATATATTGATGTGTGTTACAACTTACAATATAAATTGATCGATATTTATAGATATCGAAACATAAAGAACACGTCTCTTCGCGGAGAGACGTATTGCTTGGAAGGATAATAACATCCATATTACCAAGTATTCCCTCCATATCTATATGTTTGTCCATTTTTAATATAATATTCCACCCATATATTAAAAATAGTGGACAAACATATAGATACTGAGGAAATATAACATATCCAATTAATGATGTTATTATTATCCATTATTGTGCAAGTTGAGTCACATGAATCACGATTCACGACTATATATATGAGAAGTTCACCTAATGATCAACATCCATCCATGTGTACGGTTATCCAACACACCATTAACTACAACTACACTAGTATACAGTAATTACATACGGAGTACATTACTATAAAATGCAAGACTATCTGTTATATGTAATGCTATCCCAAACTAGTAAGAGCAATAATACTCATCATAACTTTCGTAAGTAACCATACATTCGATCCTTTACATACTATTAAAGATGGAAAAACTAGCTATCCTAAGCATGGTGGTACTCATGCTCTCGGGTATAAACCCTACTCTTTCCGTCTCATTCTTTTATTATTCTTTTATATATCATGATATATAAATAAAAATAAATAATCGAGACAGGGGCAATATGAATACGTGCTGCCCCTAATTAACTATGTACTAGTACTCCGAGCACAAACTTTTATAACAAAGAGCAAGTATAAATGTATAATGATTAATTAATGAACAATAATGAATGGTTTGCCTAGCTAGAGATGATGAATTAATGACACGATGTGAAAATATTGTTGTATTTTCACAATAAAACGGTCCAATATGACAATATGTTACGTAAAAACAAATACTCTTCCTGCTTCAGATATTTGTGAGTAATATTTTAATCATAAAAGAATTATGGAGTATTATTATTGTTTGATTTAATTATATTATTATTATTATGCATGGTTTAATATATTTGTTATATATATATATATATGTACGTATGTATACTACGTACTAACAGGTGCAGCAATAGCAAGGATGCCTGTGGGGCGTGAGCGTGACGATAACATTGCAATGGTGACGATATCTGTCGACGATGATAATAATGCTGAGGAGACTAAGACGGTCGAGTATTCAAACATGGAAGCAGCGAAGAATAACGACAGGGTGAAGTTGAAGGAGATAATGGTGATAAATGAAGGACCAATAATTATTGAAGAAGTAGTAGTGGTTGAAGAAGTAGAAGAAAATGGAAGGTTAAAATGTGCTAAAGTATTGGAGGATTGCTTTAGGACACCTTGTTGTTCTGGCCTTCGTTGTGATACAGGCATCCATGCTAGATGTGTTTGATACATACTAGTACTACTATCATCAAACTCCAATGGGATAATGCATGCTATCAATAATAATAATAATAATAATAATAATAATAATAATATATGGTCTCCTTTCGAATATATAATAATGAATGAGTATTCTGTTATCACAAATATGACCGTCTTATAGTATGAGATCAGACGAATTAAAAAGAGAAAAACTCGACTTACGTGTTAGAATTTAATGAAATAAGAAAACGGGAGTTATATCTTATTGCTTGTATGTTTTGAGCTAGTCTTATACTCCGTACAAGTAGTAAAAGACGATATTATGCAACAATTTGTGATGATGTACTACGGAATATATAATACATGGATCATGGATGTTAACATTATAGTGTTAACTATAATACATAGAAATGAAAATGGGCTTTGCCGTGTCGTGCCTCGTGTCGCTTCATCGTGCCTGGAGGAAAAAATAGTACGGTTCATGCACAGGAAAGTGGGTCTCGTTTCGTGCCAATATTAAGAAAGGCGGCCAAAACACAGTCCACTGTCCACTGCCCACAACCTATTGCGTGCCGTGTCGTGGCGCTGTGCTTGGACCTGTTTAACCAAGCCAACTCCTCAAATTGAAGCCTATTTCTTCACATTTTGGGTCTGTCAAGACCGTGTCGTGCCTAGGCACAATCTTATTTTCCTCAAACTGCGGCCCATTGGCATGTCGTGTCGTGCATTCATGCCGAGCTGCACCAAAATGAACTCGTACCTTAATGAATTATGGATAGTATTACCGTGTTTGACCATACAAACCCACCGACTTAGAACATGTATAACAATGGAGAAAAAACTCTCCATTGTGCATGATGGAGAGAAACATGCAAAAATACAATGGAGAAGCTCTCCATCCTCATGGAGAATATGGTTTTTCTCCAACCTGGTGGAGAAAAAAATGGAGAGAAAAGTGGATCTTTTTATGCCAGTGGAAAGAGAATATGGTGGAGCAAAACAATGTAGTGGGTCCCATTATGAAGAATTGATGGAGAAAAAATGTATCCATTGTAATTGAGGAGTTTTTGGTGGAAAAAAATAGATGGAGAGAAAATATGGGAAAAAAAATATCCATTGTTATACATGCTCTTACGTCCCAATTTCCATCCGAGTGATACGTAATGAATGAATGCAAATAAGCAAAGGACGACAGTGACAAAATATGGAAAAAGAGCGAAAAAAGGGTCAGTCCTCATAAAGCACTACGTGCAGGAGATCATAGTCATGGAGGAAAATGCTGGCGCAATTTCTCATTGGTCAAGAACTCAAACCTCCCTTTTAAATGCCCCCACCACCCCAAATTCATTCTGATTTCTGTCTCATTCATCTTTTTCTAGGGTTTATCTGAATTCACACTCATAGTTTTCTCGCACAATTATCAGATATATTCCACAAAATTCATGCATTTTCCTCCAATTTGAGCTACTCTTACTGAATTCACACTCATAATTACCGACCAGCCACCGGAAACCGCCGATCGCCGACGTCACGGCCTCGTCGGCGCCACCGATTCAGCTCACCGAGTCGCCGCCTAACTCACCGTTGGTAATTAACTAATGATGCTTAAACTGTTTGTTTGATTGTTTGAGAAATTAGGGTTTTTCAACATGAATTATGGCTTCAATTGGAGTTTGACCTGCGTCAACTTTTTTAAATTATTTATTTCAATCAATTCAATTGATTAATTGAATCGCCTCGTTTAATTGCATGTGCCGATTTTATCATTGTTTATTATTATTACTGCTCCGTATATATATTTGGTGAATTGTTTAGTCTAAATGTGCGAATTTGACTATAGTTTATTGTTCTTGATTGTCTGTGGTTATCTTACGTGAGACCGTCTCATATAATACTCGTAATATTATTAGTTGCTTCCAAAATTTGTAATTTCGATAGATAAAGATAACTATCTTGAAGATTTTAAGTCACTAACATAGTACCCAAAACATTATTTCTACTTGACTTGCATTGGTTGCACGGGGCGAATCTAGACCTAAAATTTTGGTGGGCAGCGAGTCTTAAAGGTCCCATATTTACGAACTTTTGGAGTAGCGAAAGTCTATAATTTTAACCATTTTTTCTAAGTTTGGCTACTAGCTAGATTCGTTCTGGTTGCACTCAAGCTAAAGATTCGAAATTTGAGATTTTGATTCATCTGATCCAATCCGAATGTCTATTGCCTGATCGTTACATCAGAATAACTCGATAATGTTGTACTAAAAATGTCTGTTGTTGTTGTTGTTGTTGCTGCTGCTGAATCTGTTAACTATAAACTTAAGGCATTAAGCAATGGTTAATGCAATTGGGGAAGGCCTAGAAATTATCAAGTGGGGAAGAATAGTGAGAGAGGATAAGGAAGCTGACTTTAGAATATATAGATCGTTCACCTACCGTGGTGTTGAGTACTTCGTTTACGACTCCGTGTTCATGCTTAGCAAAGAGTCGAAGGAGACTGATGTAGGGAAAATCCTGAGGATTTGGGAGCAGAAGAAGGTCAGGAAAGTGAAGATCCTGTGGTTTTTCCGACCAAGGGATATTGCAAACTTCTTGAATGATTATAGGCCCAACTGGAGAGAGTTGTTTCTAGCCTCTGGTAAAGGCAAGGGCCTCACAAACGACATTCCTTTGGTATGTTTCCCTATATTTGGCGTATCATATGTTGAGACAGACGACAGCGAACATGTGATTTTATACCGTGGTTGTTTCAGGATGCAATTATTGGAAAGTGCAATGTGGTTTGTACGTCAAAAGACCCCAAAATTGCGCGGCCAGTAAATGTTGCTAAGGCGGATTACTACTTTTCCCAGGTCTTCGACGTTGGAACAAGAAGTTTGTCCAATAAATTACCTGATGAGATCGCTTCAGTACAAGGTTACTGATAATTGTGTTATATATATGAAAAAGTTTCCTGATTTGAAAATTTTAATTTCTGAAGTTAATCCTAAATATTTTACGGACTGTACTCCGATCACATTTTTGTGCAGTGGAACGCTTGCTAAAATTGGGTAACTATGGCCCCAAAGCTGATGCAGAATTACCAAGAGTTGGGATTCCTGAATCTTATAGGATGTTTGAGCAAGTCCTACCAGAAAACCGGCCTCTAAAAAAGGTGAAATTTTCAGAAGCGGATCCTGCATGTAATGTGAAACCTAAGGTGGATCTCTCACCAAATTATTGGACCCCTTTCTCTTTATATATGATTGTGTATGCCTTAAGAATGATCTTTCTGACTGATTTAATATGTATCAGGACCGAATAGTCCGTGATGAAAAAGTTGAAGCGGTTCATGGTTCCTTCTCTGAGAAATCAAAAATGCCTGCTGGTGTAAGTATACCGTACTTAAACGTTATTGTGTATGTTTCTTTGTTTATTCAGATAAATGGACTGCATTTCACCAGCCTAGACATGGTATCCTGGCTACTAATAGAAAATCGGAATAACCTGTCCTAATGGAATAATCACATTAGTTGCCTGATAATTTTGAATGGTGATAATTTATTGTACCAATTGGCCACTTTGTATCCAATACAAAATGTAGGACTATTATGCACTTGTAAGTTGTGACGTCAAGTGCTTGTTGGCCTATGCGTTTCTCAATGCAAATTTTAACTGCGTCAGAATTCAGAAGTAATTCGGTTTTATCCTCTTTGTGTTTTCATTTTTTAACACAAGGATAAGGCCATATACATCTGATATTCTGATCCCCTTACCCCCGCTTACCATGTGAGCCTTCAAGCCTTTGTTGTTGTTACTAAATTGTGGCTTTTATGTTAAGATTTAGGTACTTGCTGAACAGTATGTAAAATCTTTGCTGGTGATGTAGTCTATTAATCTAGAGTATTATAAATAACCCTCTGTAATTGATTTTCTTTTGTTTTCAGGACCAAACCTGGTTCATCGACCCGGTAAGTTCTGTTGTTCTGCATGAAACTCTTGCATTGGCATTTACAGTAATTTCTGTGATTAAGATTTGTAACTATGTCTTGGGACAAGATAGATTTGTGGAACTTTTTAGATGCAGAGATGGTTCATTTGTTGAACTTTGTCGATGTTGGATATGTTACTGGAAAGTTGCTGTAAACGCAACAGCATAATTTAGGCATTTAGCTTTCTTGAGTCAAGAATCAGTTAGCCACTTAGCCACTATATTCTGAAGATTGATACTGTCATTTTTTCCCAATTATCCACCCAACACTTGCCTAGTAGTAAGATAAGATTAAGTCAATTTTGGTACGAAATTAATTGCATAATAGCGGGCCGCCTCAAGTTATAGACGTTCATTAATTGGTGATTTTAATGGGATTAAAAAATGCAGTAGAATAAAAAAAAGTTGCATAATCCATGACTTGATGTGACATGCATTGTGAGTCTGTGACTGAGATATGAAGATTTTGAAGGTCAAATCCTCGACTTTAGACTCCATTGATGGTTGAGCGGCTATAAAGTCTGAGATTAAGTCGCAAACACAGAATGAGTAACATGATTCCAAGTTTTTTTATATTAGAACTAATCCAGCATGAACCCTCTTTTCTGCTCACGTGCCTATGTGCCTTTGGGTTTTGGCGACGTGACTTAATAGTCTGAAATTTTGTGCTGGGCATGCCTTATTAATGAAATTTCCTCTTTTCTGTAATAATTTCAGCCATGGGAAGAAAAGATAAAGGTTGCTCATGAGGGGGGAAGACTCGTCACCATGATTAACCTTGATCCTTTATATGCATCATGTGATGTGCAGGTAAATTATTAGGTCCCGCTAACAACTCCACAAAGTGATCAAAATTTTGTTGTGCGAATTTCGCTAGTTTGGCTCTCTGACTTGCTCTGGTTCTTCGCTCTTTTTCGGTGGATGTATATGATGCTCCTGAAAGCAATATTTTGTTAAATTTGGCTTCATTTCTTTGCCATATTTTGTTTTGTGATGATAAAACTCGGAAAATTTCTTATTGTAAGTCTTTTTTTTCCTTTTAATCAACACAAACCCTGGTATCCCATAAGTCCATACCCTTCTTAGAGAAGCTCCTTTATGTATGGAATAAGACACTAAGCTCATGTATAGTAACATTGTTTATGTTATAACTTTGATTCTTTGAAACTTGATATCTTCATGACAGGAGATGTTAACTAGCTTAGTGGGTAAAGTCGCGAGAGGTGGTACTCATGGTACAAATAACTAAGGGTTAACTTCAAATGTTATTTTAGATGATTGACTCATTGTGAATTGTGACATTATTAACCTTACCTTTTCTCAGGATATGATCTCATCTATGTTCGAGTTGAAGGCTGAGGCAAAATTGATACCTCGTAGATCTTTCTCCAATCCATATCACGATAAAGGTAGTCTACTTTTTAGATCGTAAAGTCGTAAGACCAAAAGATGTTAAATCTTATTGCAATACTTGGCAGGAGAAGCGCTTGTTGTATTCAACTCGAAGGCTGAGGCAAACTTTGTCATCTCTGAGTTACAAAAAAGATGCCTTGTAGATGGAGATGGAAGGTAACTTTATTAATACAAATACTTGTGACGTATATTGAGTGTATCACGATTCACGGCGTAGACTCATAGTGCGCCTTATGTCTTGGGATATTTGAGGAATTGGTGTGATGATTTTGTTGTCGCAGACCGGTTGTTGCTTTCAAAACCAAACTCATAAACCCTTCTACGACAAATCATTTTCCGGGTCATATTAGTCTTGAGTTGTTCGAGAAGAAGAAGCGCACGTCTAAGGTACTTACTCTTCAAATTATTCTAGTTCTTATTTCAGCTATAGACTCATGGAAATGTGTGATGCCCACGGGCGTGATTTGCATAGATAATTCATACATTATACAAATTTTACAAGAAAAAAGAGAGGCTGACATAGCTATGAGTTAGAGATCACGACCAACCTTATTTGTATGTGTACGGTTGAATTTTTTTATTACGAATAATGAAACCGCTGGTACATTACAAGTATGGAGTAGATGTTTTGAGAGTCGCAAGGATAATTTTGATGCTAACAAGGTTCTAACTCAAACCTTTGAGTACCACCTTTCATAATTTTACCAACTAAGCTAGTTGACATTGATTAATTCATGTTTGTGCAGCCGAAGACAGTGTCTACATCCCACTGTGCACAGGAGAATACAAGTGAGTATCAACTGGCAACAGAGTGGAACATACTTCACCATCAACATGACCTTTATCGCAAAGCTCTACATCAGGTTCGATTTCTAACTCTGAATGGATGGCGTGTGTGGAGCACGAATCTTCTGATACATTTCCTTGTTGTCCCCATCTTCATCTCACAACCTTTACTTTTGACACATCATCCTTAGTCGTTAAAAAAAGTTTGTGTTGATTACACTCGAAATTTCCCCTTCTACGGTTTACCTATGGAATATCCATTTTCTAAATTTTGGAGAGTATAATCATCACTTTTTCTTGAAGTAGAACTATGAAAATAGAATGAGAGAGTATTAAGTGAAGGATGTGTCAAAAAGTAAAGATAGTGGAATATAAGATGAGACACACTTACGGAACCGAGGATCCACACTCGTTTACATGGTCTGTTGAATTTGCTAGTTTCGACATAAGAATAACGAAAAAAAGTTATTTTGTTTACTGAACAAGGTGCAAGCAAAAGAGATGACAGCGTGCCTGAAGAAGTACAAGATTCACGAGTAGCAGTAAATCGACTTGATTAGAGCGTCCGTAGTCTAGGGATCTTACAAGTTCCAAATCATACCAAGTGAGAGTGATAACAGCATAGTCTACTGATCTAACAGGTTCTGAATCATACTAAGTCAGAGTGTCGGATGTGCCGATATTGTGTACAGCAAAGTTCACATCCAAACATGCATTACATGTAAATTTCGAGTATTGTTCCAATCATTTGAATGGTGAAAATGCAAGTATATTTGGAAATCCAAGTCTCTTTCGGTATGTAAACATGATCTTTTTTGTCCGAAGAAATACACACCAAGTCATAGATGAGACTCGGGAAGAACACGATAAATAAAAGGGGGGGTTTGAATCTGAATTATGCTAAACCTCAATTCACTGAGGATTCTGCATATTCAAGCTCAAAACCCTGAAGCAAGGAAAGGAAAAGAAACACATAAACACAGAACAATTTAAACAGGTCATAAACTTAAGTTAACAAAAGTATTGCCTACGAGACGACTAAAGCACTAAACACGACATCATACCATCATCGAGTCCCTAATCAACGCTACTACACAAACAAGTTCTCGACTACCAACAATTTACTTCCCCCTCAACAATCGGTTAACAACGATCCTTAAAACACACACACACATGGATGATATAAAAGGGCATGAAAGACGTTGGTTGATTCTTCAATCCTTGGAGGACTTGTTGATGAGAGACTTGTGGATGTGAGGAATAACTCCGCCACCAGCGATAGTGCCTTTGATGAGAGTGTCAAGCTCTTCATCTCCCCGGATAGCCAGCTGCAAATGCCTTGGTGTTATCCTCTTCACCTTCAGATCCTTGCTCGCGTTTCCCGCCAGTTCCAGGACTTCTGCTGTCAGATACTCCAGTATTGCTGCTGTGTACACCGCTGCTGTTGCCCCCACCCTGCCATTTGCTTGAGCTCTTGTCTTTAGGAGACGGTGGACTCTACCCACGGGAAACTGTAAGAGATCACAGCCAAGAGATCGTTTAACAGGGTTCCAGTAGCCAAACAATGCAAAAACAAGCAAAAATGGAAGCTGGGAAGACCCTAGGATTCGAGGGGAAAGATTTGTTTGATAGTGTGACGAGTGAAAAGTGAAAAACGAGGAAGTTTTACATCATCAATTGTCAAATAAGTTCCTGCAAGCAATGCTACCAGTATAAACTAATATCAAATTACTATATCACGAATTAGTAAAAACTCAACCTGGTACAGTAGTATTAGTACACAAGGCTGAGTTACAAAGCAAAGCATTTTCAAATTTTCGACACCACAGATTATATAGGTATTGAACTAAGAAAGATGCAACTAAACCGTGTAATTTGCAAACTGAAACATCGTCAGAGCACAAAACTGAAACTAGCAAGATAAAGCAAAGAAACAAAGTCAAACCAAAATGAAAATGAAAATGGATTATGAGTTTATGACCCCGTTTCCTTATGCACACCTTGATGTACCACAAGTGTATCTAGCATTTCAATCTCGCGCAGGTGCAGGACAAATATAACAAACACTTTCTACTTCAAGTTACTTCAGAATGTGTTCATCTCATTCCACTACAACATTAGCTTTCGAAGGAAATCACACCCTACAACACATCGTAAAGGGTTTCCTTCATTCAGCCAACTTAGTACAAACAGCAATAAGAAAGATGCTAGAATCCATAAATAGCCTCATAGCTCAAACCCCAAGACCTTCAACTTACCAAATCTCCGACTTTCTCACGCAGTTATCAGAATCCGCAAAGATGTGGTTGACATCCAAAATCCTACCTTTACCTCATGGACAATTCGAAACAATACCTCAAGATGACATGGTTAACCTCCAAATTCCATAGTACTTACTCACTCCAGCAACACCAACACCAACAACCACATTTCCGACACGAATCGAAATCCACCAGCAAACCTCAGCCAGCATTCCACCAAACCAAACACCACCAACCTAACAAAGCTCTACACAAGTGTTGTTCAACCACACAGAAACCCTCACACTAGCTACAAAAAACAATCAATTATAACAAAAACACAACTAATTGAATGAATTAAAGCTAACCCAGATGACAATAAGCAAGAACAAACTGATAAATCTTCTTTTTACCAAGCAAAATCCCCAATTAATCAACTCAAACAGTTGAAAACAATCTAAAAAGAGCAGAGAAGGGTAGAACAGTGCAAAACAGAAAGACCCATCAAAGATTGAAACTTTGAAAAGAAGGAAACAAGTGTAGATCTAAAGAAAAGAGGGAAGAAAACCTGAAGACCAGCACGAGAAGAGCGAGAGATAGGGGCTTTTTTGTCTTTGTCTTTGTTAGAACCAGAAGATTTGCCAGTTATCAAACCCTTTGCACCTTTGCCTGACATTTTTGGTTAACTTACTTACTTGCTGCTTTGCTGCTCTTGTATGCTTCTTCTTTCTTTGTTGCCGTTTCCAACAGTGAAAAGAGAAGAGAAGAGAGATGAGATGAGATGAGGTAAGGCAGGTGGTACTGTATTATTTACAGAGAGGGTTATAAATAAATCTATTTATTTATTTATTTTATTTATTTATTATAGTTAGTCTAGTCCCCTCCTCTACTTCCACGGATTTCTTCTTTTATCAATTCAAATTCCTTCTCCTCCCAATGAGTATAGTCCGTCACACCTTTGTGTAGGGGTGTTCAAAAATTGACCCGGATCGGTCCAGACCGGGGCACGTATCGGTTCGATTTTCGGGTCTCAAAAAAGTTGGTAACCGGTCCGGTCTGGTCCACACTTTTAAAAAATATCAAATTTAATGTATTTTTACGGTCCGGTCCGGTCCGGGCCGGGTTTCTTTGTTAACCGGTCCAGTCCGCGGGTTTGGGTTTTTTGGGTTTCCGGTCCGCGGGTCAAACCGGTCCGGTCCGGGTTTGGACCGGTGAACACCCCTACCTTTGTGTCCCATTTGTGTTCGTCTTCTTACATTCTCCGACACATTGATAAATATATTGTACGAGTAATTCTTTATGTGTCAGATACTGTATGGAGCGGGTCACAAAATGGGATACAAAAGTGAGACAGAGGATGCTTAATTCCGGACTGATATTCTTCAATGAAAAGATTATATGGAATACAACCAGTTATACATAGCTATATATACAACTGGTTTTATGATTTTTAGCTTTATCACAAAGTTTTCGAGTTTTGTTAAAAAAAAAATCTGAGGTTAAGAACTTTGATTTTATGATTATACGGAGTTTTATGTTTTGAACTTTGATTTCATGTATATTCGTGCAGATGTCACTATGTCAGATACCTTGGGATGTAGTGATCGATATTACATGGTTCTAATCACATTACAAGAATTTAGTTAAGAACACAAATGATGCAATTACTTGTATAATACTAGTACGATCATACAATAAATTTAGTTTAGTGCGAGACCAATAAAAAAACACATCTAATAACGTAATTTCTTTGTTGTAACTCTTGCAAGCCTTTATCTACACATTACATTAACCACATTAAGGGTTTGGACATGATTTACAACCTTGTATCTTTCATATACACATTTGCAATCTAAGTCAATAAATCAACCTTAAAATTAAATAATTTTCTTACAGAATCAGTTCTTGAAGAGATTGATAGTTTGATTTTCAACGAACCAAAAACTAAAAGAATGACATTTTCCTTCCAACTGCGGAACAAAAATTGATATAATTCTCATGAAAATCCATCCATCATGATGTAAACATAGCCGTTATTTTCTTGGCTAGGTGTAAATCTGTATAAACCCAACAGACGAACACATTAGTCATCCATGAAATAACATTTTAAAGTGTCAAAGTAACATAGATTCAAAACAAATTACGAGAACTTGTGGGAGTTGTATGGCTTGAGACTATGCCTCTAGACTTCGAGCATGTCGCCCACGGGCGGTTTACCTTGGTATGCGTGGTTTGCAGGCTATGCGTACACCCGGGGTTTACCCAGAGCGCACCAAAAAGGTAACGGTTGCGGGTTCCCTCGTTCATAAAAAAAAACAAATTACGAGGAAACCGTGTAATTAAGTTTACCTTTTGTACAAAATGAAGCCAGCAAAGCCAAGAACAACAATTCCAGTAAGAAGCATTAGTACAATCCACATAGGTGATGTTCTACCATGTCTTCTTCTACCTTCTTCCTCTCCGCCTACAACTTCGTCTACACAACTTTGTACGTTACACGCCTCTCGTCCTGTGAGCTAAATGTTCATAGCAAACAACGTGAGGTTATTCATGAATCTCGATAATCTACTTATTGTTTCCAAAATCGACTAGGGCAGGCCTACTCCTTTGACACACTCACGTCCGTAAACTTCTAAAAGCAAAAAAACTACACGTTCAATATTATCCCTTAAAAAATCAAGTCGCGCATATTTTTAATGATTTTTTTTTTAAGATCAACGTGCCAAAATATCAAGCTACGCCACTAAAATGGTTCGTGACCGTGCCAATTTGGCCCAAAACTATGAAATTTGGGCCTTGCAATATGAAAGTCTATAGTCCAAAACTCAAAGTATATATAGGGCAAGCAATGTAGGTAAAGAAGTTACTCCGTAGAACCCATTATCGATTTGACGTTATTTCAAAAAGTTTTTTCACTTTTGACGTTACTTGAAACTATTTACACTTAATGATGGTTCCACATCATCGTTTTTTTTTAAAATGGGATATACTACTGTAAACTGACTGACTAAGTTTGGGACGAAATTTTGCACTACTACCTTTTGTTGATGTGAACATAGCTCATCATAAACAGGATAATCAGGTGAAGAAGTATCTTCAATAACAGCAAAACATTCAACCCTTCGACTCCGAATTCCACCACCACAAGGTGCTGAACACGGTAACCACGGCCCCGCCACCCATTTGAACACCTCTGCATATAAAATGGAATACGTAAACAAATAACGAGTACAAAAAGAACTTGTAAACAATAACAGTAATAACTCTTTTTCTAACGTGTCTATTGGACACACGTTAATATGTACCTTTGGGTTTAGGCTGTGCAATCAAGAGGGCACCAGTTTGACAGTACCCTGAAGTAGTATCAGCATAGACCATTTCAGGGTAAGTACAATCAGAGCAGCACACGAATTCGTCGCCGTCATCCATCTTACTCTCACACATTACACATCCATCTTTCACCTTCTTTGGACTTCCTGCGTGCCACGGTCGACAAATGAATTTGAGAGACCCTGTTCTAAACATTCAAATTCAACAAGGTAGAAAACTCGGATAATTAATATACCTTGAGAGGGAAAGTTGAAAGATAGAGCATAGGGAAGAAGTAAAGAGAGGAAGAGTGGAAGGAGAAGAAGTAGTTTCAACATTGACATTCTTCTTGATGTACTGTTTTGTCCAATTGAAATTATGCTCATGAATTTGTTTGTTTTGTTTGCATTTATAAGGTACAAGTATGATTTTTGTCTATTATTAATAAAATCTGTAAAATATTTCTAAAATATATCTGAAGAATATTTTAAGTAGTATGTCATCTCTAATTCTCTATTTTGTAATTTTAATATACAAAAAAATAAATATATAATACTGAAATCGAATAATTTAAGGAAAATATTATACCGGTTAATAAAATCACAATATATGCATTGAAGTTTTATATTGATTTATGTGTAATTTAGTTCTCATTTACTAAATTACTAATATACTAATTATGGAAGGTATTTAATGGTTAATACTCCAATAATTTAATATAATAATTTTTTTTTATTTGGTTCAACGAAGGTCGAATTACAATAGGGTAGGTCGAAAGACATCTTCGGTATAATTTAATATAATTAATGAATCTCATATTTAAGCATTTAATCACATAAAAGACCATTGTATATTTGTATACCGGAATGATGTACTTATGATAATAAAGTCATCAGTTCGATCTCTAATGAAACGATTTCACAATGATAAGTTTATTATGAGACGATCATAGTCACCATTTTAACTTTAACATAGATGTATCTCATGATAAGCTTACGAGAGACAATCTTACATGAGATTTAATATAGATGCATACACGTTATTATAATGTTAAGATGGTTTTATAAGTTTTTTTTTAATGAATTAGGGTGAAGTAAGGTTGGGTGGTAGGCATGTAAGTTTGGTGAGTGTTCAATCATTAGCAAGTGAAAGTTGAGTGGTCAATGAGTGATTGTTGATTGTGAGTATGATTTTGTCGCTTTGGTATGTCATACAAAACGTGTTACGAATTAAATAATATTCATTTTGATAGATAAAGATAAATTCATGTACTATTTCCTAGGTTTGTATTTTTTAATCAGTGATATTATTTAATCTGTCACTGATTTATGATGAATATATCCGTCATAATAGAGACTTACTCTACAGTTATACAACAATTACACAACTTGAATTAATTAAGCACGTCCGAGACTATATATCTTCACAAAAGTGCTCTAGTCATGGAAGAGGTCTACTTTCAATTCATAAGTTGTGAATAGGTCTTAGTAGGACTACATTATCATTTGCACACCATTTTAAAATATTCTTCCCTTTCGAAAAAATAGTTTAGTGTTGCATTAGTTGGTGATGTGGTTGGGTAGAAAGGTGGTGTTCAGATCGTTAAAAGAGAGTTATTCCGATAGTGAGTTTGAAAGGAAGATAATTGTGTGCTGGTTTGGGAGAGATTTTAGAGAGCTGCGAAGCCACGAGTAATGGGAACAAAGTTGTTTGACCGGAGAATGATGGTGAGAAGATCCTTCGAATCGATTTGGTTCTATGGTGGTCTGAAGGTGTTGTTGCAATGTGGGGGACATGACAGCAGGTGGCCTCAGGGTGGAGTCTGTTACAAGTTATATAAACTGTGTTGAGTATCTTAAAAAATTACAGTGATCAAGTTCTTTTAAAGGCGGTTCTTTGGCGGAAGACTACATGAGTGATATATCATTCATTCAAATACAAACTCGATTGTTAGTAAAGAACCAAGAATAACCATAATCGTTCTGAATTCTTACATGGCACTCACACACATCAAATGTTAAAGTTTCACTTTTTCGACGTTCCTCTTCTAGGTTCTTGAGTTGTCTTTGGTTAGCTTTTAGCTTTGTAAGGGGACTTTCCCAACTTCTTTAGACGTTCTTCTAAAATTAAGCCGCGAGAAGGTTCCAGATTCCCATCAAATGTTCAATTCACTTCTCTTTTTGATTGCAACAAACAAACATCCCTAGAAGATCAAGTTCGTCCATTTTGTCAAACCTCATTATAAATGTACTATTATAAATGTCCTTGCTTATTTACGATAAAACAATATAAATTGCACCATTTAAGTACATTAAAACACTCAAATACTTTTTATAATAAGGCCAAAAATGTTTTTTTTTTAATTGGAATCAAATTTCTTTAAAACTACGAATATTTAACAAAAATGGATCTACATAACGTATATCAACTCTATCTTTTAACACAAATTTCTGTTTGTGATAACAATATCCGTCATAATATTATTACGGATCAAATATCAACCCATCTATATAGAAAATGACGCAACCATCATTATTCCTCAATCCTCGTGAACATTTCTGTCACCACTATGCTAATATTTGATCGTTATAATAATACGACAGATAACCCGTCACAAGAATTCCGACATACTACTCATTTTTGAAGAGACAAAACGAATCGAAATGGACCCCAAGAGAAGAGAACAGCCCACAAAAGAATCACACCTAAGCAAAGCAATTCTTTACAACACTTTGCATCCCATCTCCTTTTGGTTCCATCCATTTCTAATCACTAATCACTCTCAAATCTTCTTCAACCTTTTTTTCCCAAAAATTCGATTGATTTTTTTTTTTGTGGGTTTTTTCTACTGAGATCTTCTCCTAATATTTATTGTTCTAGGGTAAAAATTAAGTCTTTATTAATTTCCCACAATATTTCACCCTTCAGGTTTGTTATCTTCTTCCTTTTTTTTTTTTAGTTTTTTCATTAATCAACTACTGTAATAATTACTTTTATAGTTTTAACGGTTTTTATTTTATTTTATTATTATGCAATTATTGGGTGCACCAAGAAATGAATTTTACTGTTTCTGTTTAAATGGGTTGTTATTGAATCTGTAGTTAGTTAATTTAAAAAAAAAATGAGTGCACTATGTCGTAGTTGAGAATCGAAGCCTGGAGTTAATGTTTGTTAAGAGTGTCTCATTGCATTGATGAGTTGACGAAGACGGTCTCACGCGTGAAATGTCTATTTCTGTAAAAAAAAAATTTGGGTTTTTTATCTTACCTGTGCCCTTACTTGAATGCCCTTCGAGCTTGAGGAGTGGATAATGCACATGGTCACCAATGATGGTCGTGCAGAAATTCCGCTTGTGAGATTTTGGAGTTTCCGGGGTTTAGACCTGGCCTTAAAAGGTCATGTTGAATCTAATATCGTGTTAAGAAATCAACTCAAAGCTTAAAGCTTTAGATTGATAGTTGTCGTTGAAGAGACGGTGTAATTGGGGGAGGATACTGTCAAAGTTTAATCCTTTAGTTGGATTAATTGGGGGAGGATACTGTCACCTTTAGCTAGATTAGTGCAAACATTTTCTCGACTTTTAGAGTGGGACTTCTTGGGAAAGATTTGGATTTGTTCTTTCTTAGTTGAGGGGGAACTAATTACTATGGTTGATTGGATTTAGGAATGGTGGCTTGAGGGTTGAGGTAGAGAAGATAAGAAAGTTCCTTGCTTTACATGTGTGCTTTCCATTTTGATAGCTTATTTCGTATTTTTGAGGATTCTTTGTTGGCGCAACTGCAGTTTGGATTTTGACATGTACTTTCTTTGCATCCTTATTTGCGAGTATCGATAGTTTGGCATAACTTTGTTGTTTGAGTTTGTGGTACGAGTGACTAATGTAGTTTGAGGAGAAGTTTCATAAAACTAGTGGTTAGGTTAAGAATGGAGTGTTGCTTTTGCACGAGTGAATCTTGTGGATATTATGCCCTTTCCTGGCTGCGTGCCATGTTCTTCAGAATATCTGAACTGAGTCAAGTATTCTGAATTGCATTCGTCGTGTGCAATTTGGTGATATTTATTTATCTGCTTCTGTTCTGTTAGATTGTTACTAATCAGATTCAGCAGATGATTAGGGATACCGTGTTTTGTTTTTGATTTCTCTACTTGGCTCCTGCTTTAGGTAGTATTCTAGATTCCCATGTAAGTGAGTTCTACACTTGCGGGAAGTGATCGTTATCAGAGCAATGAATAAAGATCTAAGTGGAGGAGGTGGTTCGGGAACTCCTAGGCTCAGGCGCCGTAAGCAGTCAAATGAGGTTAGTATATACAGTTCAATGGTTACTGGCTAGGTTGTTTGACTTTCGACCTAAATGGTTTGGTAAATCTTTCCTGTCAGATTCCCGCAGAAATTACAAGACCAAATGGGGGCAGTTTACTCGTTGATGATCGTAACAAATACAAATCCATGTGGATTCGCACTTATTCTACGTTGTGGATGATTGGCGGCTTTGTCTTCATTATTTACATGGGTCATCTCTATATCTGTGCTATGGTGGTCGTGATCCAAATCCTCATGGCGAAAGAACTCTTTAATCTTCTAAGAAAAGTTCGTGAAGATCGACATCTTCCCGGGTTTCGGCTACTAAATTGGTAGGCACTTATTATGTTTTCAGAATTTGAACTGTCGGAATGAAAAGACAAGGTTCTAATCCTTCATAATCTGTTTTTTTTGCCAGGCACTTTTTCTTCACGGCGATGCTATTTGTATATGGCCGCTTTCTTAGTCAGCGGCTTGTCAATACCGTCAACTCAGACAAAGTTTTGTATAAGCTAGTGAGTAGCCTTATCAAGTACCAGATGGTCGTCTGCTATTTTTTGTACATCGCAGGTAGGTCAAGTTTTACAATTGAATTGAACAGGTTACTCCGTAAAAAAAGGTTGCTGATGATATTTTTTTACCGATTTAGGTTTTATGTGGTTTATTCTCTCGCTGAAGAAAAAGATGTACAAGTATCAGTTTGGGCAGTATGCGTGGACGCACATGATTCTCATAGTCGTGTTCACGCAGTCATCATTCACCGTGGCCAACATCTTTGAAGGAATGTTTTGGTGAGCGGTCTATCAGCTTTATACGACTATATATTTTCTACTCGTATCTATCATGGTTTTGAAGAATAACTTGGTTTTATCTGCTTGCAGGTTCCTTCTTCCAGCATCACTAATAGTCATAAATGACATTGCAGCTTATTTATTCGGGTTCTTTTTTGGAAGAACGCCTTTGATCAAACTTTCTCCTAAGAAAACTTGGGAAGGTTTCATTGGAGCTTCTGTCGCAACCATCATTTCTGCTTTTGTGGTATGTGCTCTTCCTCGATCCTGCTGCAAGAGTCCAAACATTTTAACGCGCATCTTGATTTTGTCACTCTTTTATTTACTTATACATTTATGTAAGTCAACTGTTGAAAATCATTTTCAAAAGTTCCGTCATTATATGATACTTAGTACATTTATGATTTATCTGTGTTTATGAACTTGATATTTTGTCTATTTTATTGCAGCTCGCAAATGTCATGGGTCGGTTTGAGTGGCTTACTTGTCCTAGAACGGTACAAAATTTTCTCAGATGTGAAGTTATAGCTTAGTACTTCGTATATTGAAATTTTTTCACATTTTGGTCCTCCAATGTTTTGACCTTATTTTTCTTGTGTATAACCACCACTAGGATTTGTCGACTGGGTGGCTCCATTGTGATCCAGGGTTAATGTTTAAGCCAGAGTACTACGACTTTCCAGGATGGATTTCGAGCTGGGTTAGTTTTGTTTTTTTATAAACTTGCGAGCCAAGATATCGTATATTTGTTGCATGTCAGTGATCTGATATTATATATTTGCAGTTACCGTGGAAGAGTATCTCCATCATGCCGGTTCAATGGCATGCATTATGTCTTGGTCTATTTTCGTCAATAATAGCTCCTTTCGGAGGCTTTTTCGCTAGCGGTTTCAAAAGAGCGTTCAAGATCAAGGTTAACTTCCATGAATCAACGTTACACATGTAAGATGCAACTTTTATTCGTGTTGAAAGCTTACATCTTTTTCTTCCGTGTTTATCTCAGGACTTCGGTGATAGCATTCCTGGACATGGCGGTATTACTGATAGAATGGATTGTCAGGTACGCTATAATAGTTCAACTACTCTGTTAGATCAACACGTTTAAATATAATCTCTACCCATGTATGATGTATCCATCAACCCGCCAAAAAAGAAAAACTTATCGAATTCTCAAGTTGATAATAGTACTACTCCGTATGACTGTATTATACGATAATATCTCGAGTCACAAGCTGAAGGATGCTATTTGTCAAATCTGGAAGTTTCATGATTCATGTCGGTTGTAATAAGAAATTTACGTGTAGATTATTGTCTTTGTCATGATATAACCTTTCAATTAAGCCATCTAATTAATCACGATTCTTATTTTCAGATGGTAATGGCCGTCTTTGCGTACATCTATCACCAGTCGTTTGTTAAGCATCAAAGCTACTTCTCTGTCCAAACTATCGTGGATCAGGTGAATACTACTCAATTCTTCGGTTTTATGTATGGAATTTGGACTTTGTTTAACTGTTAACACCAAGTAAATTATGGTTATGGAATTTTCATTGTAGATATTGATGAACCTTACATTCGAGGAGCAACTAGATCTATATATTAGACTCGGGGAGATCTTACAGGAGAGACATTTCGGGCAATCGTAGAATAGCTAGGACTTCTCTTTCTGCCTTGTAAATGTCATCCTGGATTATTCTTTTAGTCAGTTTATCTGCAGTTCTGCACCCAAGTTGATTTCTTGAAGTTACGAATGCATATAAATAAAGTGAAATATCTCGACATTTAGATCGCAATCTCCTGCTTGCTTTTCTTTACAAATTTCTTGGTTCATTTAGCAACCTCCTCATTTTGAGGTTATATCATTGCGGGCATACTGCGACACAGTGACGGAGTCAGGATCGGATTTAGAAGGCGCAAAAAAATCCAATGGGGGCAAATTGGTAATACAACTGAGCTCGTGTCACCGTAATACACACATCGACTGTAAAGCAGGAACCATCATCAAATGAAGTTCAACTAAATTGCCAAAGTAATTGTTGGATGTTTAACTAAAATGCCAAAGCAAAAGCTAAAACAACAGATTAATACAGATAAATAGGGTTAAAACGTTTAAAAGTTCTAAAACTTAAATTATTTAACCACTAACCTAAGCTTAACTGACTAACAGACTGACTATCAAAGTCATGCCCTTTGTCGGATAAGTCATCTTGGTTATGTGGACGAGGGTCGGGAGAGCATGTCCCATCTGACGAGAACCCAAGTTTTTCTGACAAAAAGGCCTTCATCCGTTGGGTCTCATCACGCTGGCGCTCTATTTCTTCCCTATCAGCCTGTCGTTCCGCTTCCAGTTTGCTTAGTTGCTCTTTCAGCTTATCATTCTCTGAATGGTACTGAGCAACTAGGCTAGGTGTGTATGGATCACGACTAGCCCGACTCCTGTTGGAAGGAGGAGTAAAGAGTTGTTGGGCTGCATTTCCGACCCCAAAAACCCGCATTTTGGGATTGAAGCCGCCAACCAACTCAAGATACAACTGGTACTCGTCTGACGTTGTCATCTCTCCACATGCTGACGATGGCTGCGACTTCCTTCGTTGGTACTCATCCTGAATAACAAAAAGAACAATTTGTTGTCTTATGTTACTCGGTAGATGTTTATTTTCAATCGTAATAATAATAAAAACTTACTAAACTCAAATAAATCTCACATCGATTTCTTTTGCTCGAGGGATAATCCAGTTGCCGTTCTTATCCTTCTTCGACGCCACCAGCAGCTGGTGAGGCGTGGCTGATACTCCCTGAAAATTAAGTAATGATATCAAATTTCATTCACTGCTTCTTGTGAAAATTTGGAATCTCGTAATAAATACCCGTACTTACCATATTCCTAAAAGCCTTAACGGCACTCTTTTGGCCCAGTGTATGGGTTGGCGGGGCCTTCTCCTCTTTCCTGCCCGACCTCCTATTCGACTTTTTGATCGCCGAGTTTTTCTGGAACTCGGGATCATCTTTCCTCTTCACCAACTTCTCAAAGCAGTTTTGAGGCAACCAACTTGGCTTCTTCTTGGCGGATGCAACTCGATGCATCGTGTATGAGATCCGCCTCTTAACCCGCTCCTCCCATGCCGACCTCAGGCCATATCCTATGTCAGTCCTCACGCGCTTCTGTTTCAAATGAAAAGATAGTTCGAGATAAACCTAGATGTTTCAAGAGATAAAAAAAAGTGAGAAGATGCAGAATTTCTAAAATAATTAATAAAAGAAATACTTGAAAGTAGTCGAACATCTCGTCTCGTTGCTTCTGAGTGGCCTCAGACCAGTTTGCATAATAGTCCTTGTACGTAGACTGGAACGACAAACCCACCAGCTTAACAATCTCACGGTCATCCCACCTGAAATTGTGAAGTTCAATACATTTGAATAACATGAGGATTATAATGCACCTATACATACAAGTGTCTTACCAAACACCTCCCGGCTCCTGTGAAAGGTAAATGCGTGCATCGCCTCTGTCATCACGTGGTGGTGATGAGTCATCATCAGGCACTATGACCTCGTCGTCATTAGCACAAAGCTATGAAATGTTACACAAACTCTAATAATTAAACAAACCTCAAACGCGCAACAACAATTGTAGAAACCATAAAACCACAACGATTGTTGAACAAACTCTACTAGTTCACCATAAAAGTGATAGAGATACGTACTAGTAATTGTTTTGGTAACTTGAAGTTAGCTCCAATACTCTCTTCCTCAAAGCAATCTCCCTTTCTTTTCCTGATAGAGATACATACGTCTTTTCCAGTGCCTATTTGGGCAACGCGACTCTCATCCAACTCCATTAAAATGCTTATGTGAAGTTACGACCTTGATTATCGAGTTGAGAAGCTTGCTGCAAAAGTGAATATAACAAGATGAAGTTTGTCTTTGAGACTCATACAAAACAAAACAAAACAAAACAAAACCTTGCATATGCTAATAGTGTGGATAAATTCACGATGGATGTAGGAGTAAAACCCTCTTACAACTCTTAATTACTCTGTCAGTTTCTCGTAAGAATGGAGCAAATACTAGACAAAAAAAACCTTTGCTGATAACATTGGAGCCGTACTTGGTGAAACATATTTGTTGTTTAGAGCGGCTTGTTAGCTCGTGATCATAAACTTCAAAGAAGGAGAATGGTCATAGTCCACCATCATAATACCCCACGCCTCACGACATTTTACAACTCATAACTCAGGTGCGGTATAATACACGATGGGGAAAAAACTGTACTTTGGTTTTGTTTTACTTCAATGGTTTTTTCCCTTGACTGCAGACATGTTAACTGCATCAAAACAGTTACTTTACGACATTCAAGGCACATTGTAAAAGGGAAACAGTACATAACTGGCCATGACTTTAACTTGTCTTCCGGAATCTACATTTACTGTACAATATTCCAGGCATCGAAAGGTTCAGACTTCAGACCAAAGGCGCAAAGACCACGATGTTTGTCAGAAGCCTGAACTCGAACAATCCAGTTTACATCAGCGACATTTCTAACAATAAACATCCGGAACTCAGAATTTCAATGATCAAAAAATGAAGGAACAATTCCCATTTCAGATGAAGCCAACGGAAAATGTGTGGCAGTATAGTACACTATAGAAATGGCACAAATTATGGAACAAGACGATCTCACACCATGAGACGACAGTCCATCCGTGTGAAAAGATTACTCATTTATCACTTCTGCACCATGTGAGACCGTCTTACACGATAATCACGGATTCGAATGGAGATGTGCTAAGTGCCAGCCAAAGGGTAACAAATTAATCCAACAATCTATAGGATTGATGTTAATTAACCGTTTTTTTTATTAGATTTTTTACCAGCTACGAAGTCGAAAAGGGGGTAAAAACTAAACCCTAGATTACTGAATATCTGCATATGCAGATGAAAGATATCGAGAAAAAAGTACAACAAAAACTTAAATCAGTGACAAATATTCAAATTAAAGATACTAGTTTACATACCCTAATCAATTCAGAGAAATGCAGTTGAAAAGGGGGTAAAAAAACTAAACCCTAGTTTCGTCAATTGAGGTGGCGGCAAAATCAGTGGAGGCGGCGGCGGCAGCCGCGGCGGAGGCGGGAGGTGGATTGAGAGTTAATGGAAACGTATGTCGTCAGTTTTTTTTTTTTTTTTTTTTCCTTAATGCTTAGTGTCTGACTGTCTGTGACTAGTGGACTATTAAAGTGGTAGGCGCCAAATTCTCGGTCTAACACTACGATTATTGCGAGACTGTCTGACACGAGACATCTTCAATGTCTAAAGTTGAAAAAGAATTTCTTCCATTTATCTTCTCGTTTACTTTTTTTACGGTCTCGCAAACATTATTTTAATCATATTTTAATATATGGGGTTGTTTAGCTATCTTTGGAGTAGTAATTCATACAGTACTTTGTAGGCGCATGAATACGTAAAATATGTTGTTGTTTGGTTGATCATTTCATAAGAACTTTTCGCCTGAATTAGAATCCCTATATCAAACAAAACAAATCGATGATGAATTGATGATCATATGAATATATGATTACTGATGATTCAATCAAATATGCATTCAACTTGATCCATCTTACGTTCACATATACATATACATATACATATACATGTAACCAACCTACTTTGAATCATGCAATTTACATTTTTGTATCTTGTTTCTCGATCTTTCATCATGTATGTATGTAACGTACCTACAATCACCATATTCATGAGTCATAACAACATGCGTATATCTTGTTTAATTGCCAATATTTTCGCATAATAAACTTCTTTTACTTTTACATATACAATTGAAATTTCACGTGTCAGTTAATAATTGTGTAATTCTGATTTGTACATTTGTTACTTACATATATTATACTGTATGTTATAATCCAACTTGCTGAATTATATTTCCGATGTTACAAATGAGCCACAATATAATGATAATCGGTCTATATATCGTCTCGTACAAGTACGTTAATATATCTTTGATTGCTTTAATTTACCCATGCTTATTGCATGAACCTATGCATCAAATTAAATGGAATCATCATCATACGTTAAAGATGTTATTCACACATGTATGACGTAATGCAACACCCTAGTAATATAGAGTACGAGTAATAATTTTATGAAAATCAAATGAATTTCAATTTAACATCCTTTAATCAAATACGAGTATATATCACTATCTTAATGCCGATCATAAAATAAAGTGCTTTTGCACACTCTTCAAAATACCGTTTTGACGTTTTGCTTATTAATACTCGACAATATTTTGCAGAGGGGTACGTACGGTCTATGGATCTATCCTTATTTAGAATATGAACCAAATTTAACATCCTTTGAAATTTCGTGTATGAAATTCTACACCTCTAACGCTATTTTTAGCGATATAATTAGTAGTGATACCATGTTAAGATTTTGACGTAAACAATAAGCCAAACACCCAAAAAAAGTTACAATTTCAATCTATTGTGGTGAATTGAAGTCACCAGGCCATACTAAAGTTGCATGTACCAATGTATGTAGTCCACAAATGTTGGATGAAAATAGTTCATCTTCAGAGTATTAGGTCTTTTTTTGGGTGTACAATTTTGGATAACTAAATTAGGTTTACCACTTTGTTTAATCAATCAACACTTTAAAGCATAATAGAATTTTGGATTTTACCAACATATGGAATAATTATGGGTATGTATGACAATATTACATCATGGAGTGCAAATGCCTTTAATTTGTTCCCAAATTCTTTTTTTTTGTTACGCTCATATCCGTCACAAGTTTACAACAGATCAGATCAAATAGATATAATACAGATTGTGGTTACCCTTCAATATAGGCGAATAAAGTGATACGTAAACAACAATAAACTTGTGACAGATATACCCGTGAAAAAGAAAACTTGCTCAAATTGGTTTGGTGATTTGAGTAATGGCTTGCAACTTGCAATCTATAGAGTAGGTAAAGTAGACTTAGCACTATCTAATTATATGCTAGTAGTATACTATGGATTATTGTTTCAACTTTCTAGTTCAATTGCAAGTATAATATAACACACACTCTTGAATCTTGATCAAGATAATAAGTAATAAAACAAATTAATTTTATGGACCAAAAATGTTAAGTGATGACATGTAAAAGGAGATGCATGTATGTTACAAAAACATTGAATATAATGATATAATAATACAGATTGTTTGATAACATGGAGATCTTTATAGTCACGGTATAATAGGACGGAAACTTCAATATATATACTCGAATCTAAATGTTTTAAATCTTTTTCTAACAACCGTAATTGATTTTATGACACACGAGTCCTATTCAAATTTTTAGCAAAATATCTTATAATTTTCGAAAAATCTAATAGAATATAAACGGCATCAACCATCGCCTTAAGATTTTGGTTGAATTGGTTTGTTAGCATGGTATCAGAGCCAGAGGTCACGAGTTCGAATCCTGGCAGCCCCCAATATCTCGAACTCTCAATTGGAATCTCAGCCCACGGTACGGGGGAGCCGGTATTTTGAAGGTTATAATTGATCACTACTCCATACATTGTAGTATTGTCCAAGCGTAACAAAAGGTGCATACGGTTTGAAATAAATACATTTACAAGTCATTCGACTATCTTTATTGTAACGTTGTATTAGGGCGAAAATTTCAATATATACTCGAATCTAAATGTTTTAAGTGTTTTTTTAACAAACGACATTAATTTTAAGGCCTACAGGCGTTGTTTAAATATCCAGCAAAATATCTCACAATTTTCGAAAAAACATCTTAAACGGGCGATTTTGAAGGTTATTATTATCCACGTTTTTCGCCATTATTTGGTCCAAAATTAAATGTCTCCAAATTCACGCAGTAACTACTCCATACATTGTAGAATTGTCCGAGCGTAACAAAAAGTGCGTATGGTTCGAAATAAATACATTTATATGTCATTCGACTATCTTTATTGTAACTTTGCATTAGGGCATAAATTTCAACATATACTCGAATCTAAATGTTGTAAGTGCTTTTTTAACCACCGACAATGATTTTATGGCCTACAAGCGCTGTTTAAATATCAAGCAAAATATCTCACAATTTTCGAAAATCATCTCAAACGGGCGATTTTGTAGGTATTATTCACGTTTTTCGGCATGATTTGGTCCAAAATTAAATGTCTCCAAATTCACGCAGTAATTACTTCATACATTGTAGAATTGTCCGAGCGTAGCAAAAGGTGCGTACGGTTCGAAATAAATACATTTATAAGTCATTCGACTATATATCTTTATTGTAACGTTGTATTAGGGCGAAAATTTCAATATTTGTACTCAAATCTAAATATTTTATGTGTTTTTTTAACAATCGACAATGATTTTATGGCATACAGGTGCTATTAAAATATCAAGCAAAATATCTCACAATTTTCGAAAAATCATCTCAAACCGACGATTTTTAAGGTTATTATCCACGTTTTTCGGCCTGATTTGGTCCAAAATTAAATGTCTCCAAATTCACGTAGTAACTACTCCATACATTGTAGAAATGTCCGAGTGTAACAAAAGGTGCGTACGGTTCAAAATAAATAAATTTATAAGTCATTCGAATATCTTTATTGTCTTGTTGTATTACGGCGAAAATTTCTATATATACTCGAATCTAAATGTTTTGAGTATTTTTTTAACAAGCGACAATATTTTTATTGCACACAAGCGCTATTCAAATATCAAGCAAAAGATCTCACAATTTTTCGAAAAATCATCTCAAATGAACGATTTTGAAGGTTAATTATTATCCACGTTTTTCGGCCTGATTTGGTCCAAAATTAAATGTCTCCAAATTCACGTAGTAATTACTCCATACGTTGTAAAAAATGTCCGAGCATAACAAAGGGTGCGTACGGTTCGAAATAAATACATTTATAAGTCATTCGACTATTATATTTTAACGTTGTATCAGGGCGAAAATTTCAATATGCACTCGAATCTAAATGTTTTAAGTGTTTTTTTAGCAACCGACAATGATTTAATGACATAAAGACGCTATTCATATATCCAGCAAAATATCTTACAATTTTTGAGAAATCATTTTAAACGGACGATTTTGAAGGTTATTATCCACGTTTTTGGGCCTGATTTGATCCAAAATTAAATGTCTCCAACTTCACGCAGTAACTACTCCATACATTCTCGAATTGTCCGAGTATAACAAAAGATGCGTACGGTTCGAAATAAATACATTATTAAGTCATTCGACTATCTTTATTGTAACATTGTATTAGGGCGAAAATTTCAATATTTACTCGAATATAAATGTTTTAAGTGTTTTTTTAATAACCGACAATGATTTTATGGCATACAGGCGTTATTCAAATATCAAGCAAAAGATCTCACAATTTTCGAAAAATCATCTCAAACGGGCGATTTTGAAGGTTGTTATCCACGTTTTTCGGTCTGATTTGGTCAAAAAATTAAATATCTCCAAATTCACGCGGTAACTACTCCATACATTGTAGAAATGTCCGAGCATAACAAAAGTTGCGTACGGTTCGAAATAAACAAATTTAGAAGTCATTTGACTATCTTTATAGTCACGTTGTAATATGACGAAAATTTCAATATATACTCGAATCTAAATGCTTTTAGTGTTCTTTTTTCAACAACTGACTGTCATTTTATGACTTATAGACCCTATTAAAATATTCAACAAAATATCTCACAATTTCCGAAAAATCATCTCAAACGGACAATTTTGAAGGTTTATTTATCTAATACTCCGGAGTATGTAAATAAGTTTGTGACGAATATCCAATCTGAAACAATAATTTGGGAGTAAGATCAAATACACAAGTGAAGAAGACACCAACCCAAAAATGAATTGGGTTGTTCCAACAAAGAACAACAACACGATACCTATTGTCCATGTTACCTAATCTAAATATATGGAATTGAATGGATGGAAGGGACAACTAGGGGGTGTTCAAAAAGTAACCCGGGCCGGCAAATCCGACCGACACGGACCGTACGGTCCGGTCTGGTCCGCGGGTCTCCAAAAACTTGGTTGCCGGTCCGCGGTCCTGTCCGGTCCGGTCAACACTTAAAAAAATTAATCAAATTTAGTGTATTTTGTCGGTCCGGTCCGATCTTAAGAGGGTTCGGTCCGGGTTTCTTTATTAACCGGTCCGATCCGATCCGGATTTGGACCGGTGAACACTCGACAACCATCCTAAAATAGACAAGACAACAAATGATCGAGACGGTAGTCCAAAAAGACATGGGCCCATGGAAGTTGACCCACCCATACTTGAATTGAACCTATTGCATGACTTCCCGCGACTCCTTTTAAACCAAACCCACTACTCCTTCATCCTACTGCCTCTGCCTCTGCCTCTGCCTCCATACATCCTACAGCACTTTTTATTATACCTAATAATAATAATAATCATCAAATTACAAATCACAACAAACAATTCACCATTATTTTCCTAAATTAGATTCAATTCCCCATACCCACTTCGTACGTTTCATTTCTTTATTTAATTATGCATTTTTTTTTTAAAAATAAAATAAAATTAGGTATTACTATTATTTCTTTGTAGTATTAATATTGGGTATATAATACTATAAATGTATATTAATTAATGATAATAATAATACATTTTTGGTATTTACAGCTTGTATGCATATTTATTATTTATTATTTATTCATTGAAATGAATGTGATTAAATTCCAATTGGTAGAATAAAATGAATATTTTATTTTAATTAAGCCCAAGTTTTCAGCTTTTTAATAGGAGAATTAATGGTGATCCTTCAATTTCTTCACTTCTGTTTTTATTTTATTTTATATTGTTTAAACCATAATAATTTTGTTTTTGTTTTTTGAAGAATTTAATTGTAAATTATTATGTGAGTTGTAGTTTGGGGGAGAAAGAAAGCAAGATTTGGTGGAAGGTTCTTTAATTGGAAAATTGTTATTTTTGTAAAGTTGTATAATAAATTACCATTTTTGGCTTCTCTTTTCTTTAACCTCTTTGTCTTAAGGTCACATTACTTTCTCTTTACTTTTTTTTTTACTGTTTCTACTCTCTAAAGTTAAATCAAATTTATTATAATAATAATAATCCTGGGATTAATCACATAAAGGTTCTTAATTTTTCATCTTTATTGTGTAATTACCAAAACCCAGAGAATTTTCCAAGTTTCTGGTAACAATGATCACTTCTTTTTTCAGAAATTTAGTTTGTTTTAGTGTAATTCTTGGGTTAATCACAAAAAAGTTGTAAATTTTGCATCTTTCCGTCTCAGTCATTTGTCGGGTTTTTATATTATTTGCGACGAGTCTTTTAATAAAGACAACAAACAAACGACTGAGACGGAAAGAGTAATTATCAAAAACCCAGAGAATTTTCCAAGTTTCTGGTAACAATGCTGTTTTTTTTTTTTTGGTTTTCGAAGAATTGAGTTTGTAATCACAAAAAAGTTGTAAATTTTGCAGAAATTTCCAAGTTTCTGGTAACAATGATGATTTTTTTTTTGAGAAATTAAGTTAATTTAAGTGTAATTCTTGATTAATTATATGTTAATCATGTGTTAATTACAAAAAAAAATTGTAAAGATTGTAACTTTATTAAGTAATAATCAAAACCCAGATTTTTTTTTTCTAAGAAATTGAGTTTTGTTGACAGGGGAGTGAATTGGAAATATGAGGCCTCCATTTCAGGGGATTGCAAGTGATCTTAATGGAAGATTGGCATGTTACAAACAAGATTGGACTACTGGCTTTCGATCCGGAATCGGGTAAAATTCATCAAATTTCCATAACATTATCATCTATACATTTTTTTTAATTTTTTTTTTTTTAATATTGACATTTTTGTGTGTATGAAATTTGTGGGAGTGTAGGATATTGGCTCCTACTACTTACATCTTCTTTGCATCTGCTCTTCCTGTCATTGCCTTTGGTGAGCAACTCAGCAGAGACACAGGTGCTATTCCCCCGAAATCAGTGAATCTTGTATGAGTCGGTCTCACAAACAGTATATGTTATGTATGAGTCAGTCTCGTGTAAAACCGTCTCATTTATGTATATGATGAACTGTTGATGGGTGGAGTACTGTGTTAGGGTTTTGATTATGTTTGTTTTTTTTGGTATAGATGGAAGTTTGAGCACAGTAGAAACATTAGCATCAACAGCAATATGTGGGATCATACATTCAATATTTGGTGGGCAGCCACTACTGATCCTAGGTGTTGCTGAACCTACTGTCATCATGTACTCTTACCTTTACAACTTTGCTAAAGGGAATAAAGCTTTAGGTCAACATCTTTACTTGGCTTGGTCTGCATGGTATGTATCTTACCCTAAACCACAAATTTTTGTTTAAGACGAGAAACGGGTCAGATGGAACAGATGAGACAAAAGCATAATGCCTCGAGATTAGCTAAACGTTTGTGTCTCATTTTGCATCTGAGTGAAATTTGACTCGTTTTTGTCATACTGTACTGTTAGGGTTTGTGTATGGACTGCCATCTTGTTAGTTCTACTTTCGATACTCAACGCTGCCACGATCATTAATCGTTTTACAAGGGTTGCTGGAGAGCTTTTTGGCATGTTGATCACAGTTCTCTTCATCCAAGAGGCTATCAAGGTATAGACGTATCGCCTTGTTAGAATATTAGGTGGTTGTTGTTCATGTATATGATGGTGAATTGATGTTTTTTTCGGTGTAGGGAGTTGTTAGTGAATTTCATACCCCTCAGGACGAGGATCCGAAGCTAGACAAATACCAATTTCAATGGCGATATGTGAACGGGTTGTTAGGGACAATAGTCACATTTGGTCTTGTTTTGTCGTCGTTGAAGAGTCGAAGAGCAAGATCATGGCGGTATGGTACAGGCCGTGTCAGGGGCTTTGTTGCAGATTACGGTGTTCCTATGATGGTCGTGATTTGGACCGTCATATCATTTACTGTACCCAAGGGAGTTCCCAAGGGAGTTCCTAGGAGGCTGTTCAGCCCTTTGCCTTGGCAATCTAAGTCCCTTTATCATTGGACTGTTATCGCGGTAATCATTCCTAATTCCCAAATCCTAATGCATAATCAGGGATTAAAGGCCGATCAGATGAAAGATTTGTGCAGAAACTTCAATCGTTTTTTTTTTGTTTTTGTTGTTGGAAACTGAAGGACATGGGGAAGGTACCAGTAGGATACATATTTGCTGCATTCATTCCAGCTCTGATGGTGGCGGGACTGTACTTCTTTGACCATAGTGTGGCTTCACAGCTCGCTCAGCAGAAGGAGTTTAACTTGAAGAAGCCTTCTGCTTACCACTACGACATTCTGTTGCTCGGACTCATGGTATGAATCGACAAGCTTTTCCTTTTTAAATTTTAACTACACGACATTACCCTGGCGCCTCAAAACACAAACGGCAGTTAACTGTTTGTTTTACTGCATCATTTTTATGACTGAAAATGGGATTTGAGTGTAGACTTTGCTGTGTGGATTGATTGGACTTCCTCCATCAAACGGAGTCCTTCCACAATCTCCTATGCATACAAAGAGTCTTGCTTCCCTCAAGAAACAGGTTGGTAAATGAATTTTCCCCATGATTTACGATACTACTCCTTATCTCTTTGGTTCTGAGATCATGTGTGTGTTTTGACAGCTGATGCGACGAAAGATGGTTGAATCTGTTAAAGAAAGCATTAGGAAAAATGTTTCGACAGCAGAAATGTATGGTCAGATGCAAGAAGTGTTTATTGAGATGGATCAAAGTCCTGACGTAAGCGTCTTTTGATACTCGTGTGACTGTCACCCAAAACTTTTTATATGAGACGGTCTTATACATTGTCCTGAACTTTCTTTCAGCGTCATGAAGTTGCAAAAGAGCTGGAAGATCTGAAACAAGCAGTGATAAAGGGAAGTAGCAAAGACGGAAAGGAGGAAGGCACATTTAGGCTTGAAAATATCGATGAATATCTACCTGTGAGAGTGAATGAGCAAAGAGTGAGTAACCTGTTACAGTCGTGTCTTGTGGCCGCCGCTGTATTTGCCATGCCTTTAATAAAGCTGATACCCACCTCCGCCCTGTGGGGATACTTCGCTTATATGGCCATTGACAGCCTTCCTGGAAGCCAGTTTTGGGAACGTGTCCTCCTCCTTTTCATCACCCCATCCCGCCGCTACAAGTAAGCTCTAAACCTGAACGCTGCAACGCCCTTTTCTTTCCTGCGTAACTGAACTGAAGTGACTGAGACAAACTGACGTGAACGAGGCTTAACTGAACTGAACTGAGTTAAGCTGAGCTGCTGGTGCTGAATGTAATGTATGAATATATGTTGCAGGGTGCTGCAGGAAGCGCATGCATCGTACGTGGAAGCAGTGCCATTCAAGTACATTGCAGGATTCACACTATTCCAGTTTGTGTACTTGTTGATCTGCTTTGGGGTGACCTGGATACCCATTGCCGGGATTCTCTTCCCGTTGCCATTCTTCTTCCTTATCAGCATAAGGCAGTACATCCTCCCCAAGATGTTTCACCCCTTCCATCTTCAAGAACTCGATGCAGCTGAGTACGAGGAGATTGCTGGTGCGCCTAGGCGTGCTCTCAGCCTGGTATAATATCAAACTTACTCCTCTCTTCTTCTTTTTCCCTCAAATAAAAATGCAAATTGAAAGGACTTGTGTGTGATAACAGGAGAGGCAATCTAGGGACGAAGGGGAAGAGGGAGACGAGTACGAGATGCTTGATGAGATGACTACAAACAGAGGGGAGTTCAAGCACCGAACCTCTAACTTTGATAATCCTCAGGTTCACCATCAAGACACTACTCATTCCTAGTGAAGATATCGAGTTTTTGGGGTTCGTGTTTGAGGATCCGATTTTGATAAATGGAGTATATCCTTTACATCAATGATGACTAACATAGCATCATTCTAAGGGGAAAAGTGGAAAATCAGAGGAAAGAAACAAGAGTTCAAAGTCTCCAAGGATGATGATGATGACTACAATGGAACATGAGCATTAGCATAAAATTTTGATCGTACATGATCTAGGATGACTATACAATGAAAAGATCACACAATGTCGAAAAAAAAAAAAAAAAAAACTAGTGGAAGTCCACGGAAATATATACAAGAAATACAAATTATACAAGTAATGCAAAGTTTCTCTGAGTACGCTCAAATGTTCCGATTGGTTTTTATAAGACATTTGTACTACGTACAATGATTTTATAAAAGTTGATTTCGACTTGTTTAACGATAGAAATAAATGAGGTGTATATTGTAATCAGATCGTTCTACATAACAAATGGTTTTATATTCTTTGTTGGCAAAAAAAAAAAAAAAAAAAAAAAAAACTTTGTTCAAATATTTTCCCGTAAAAATAACATTACTCAATAATCTAGTACATACAAGGATAAAAAAGGTATAGAAACTTGGAATATGTAAAAATATGATTTCCCTAGAGTATTTCAAAATTAACTCAAAATTTTACTATTTTCGATAGAAATTGCCTTGTAATTCATCAGCCATTTTGTTGTAACTTTGTGAAGATTTATTGACGGAATTGCAAGTACTCAAACTTGTATTTGGTGATGCTCTTGCAGCTGTTTCGGATTATCGTAAAGTACACCGTATTAATGAACATATATTGAATTTTAGACTCGCAAAGTCGAGATTGTTTTAAAGCTTGGCAGATGGAATTCTGAACCAAGTGATGTCGAAGAGGGGAGTTTTCCCATGCTCATTATGGTTCGACTGCGTTTTCATTTACGGAACAGTTAAGAATTTGAATCTCTCTGTTGTACCACAGTTTTAAACTGAACGAAAATTGAGTGCGACTAGTAATATTACAACCCAAAACAAGGGAATACAGATCGAAGGAAAGCCTTGCAAGAAAATACTCATCGACCAAACTCTAACTTGTATTCACGTCTCTCATTTCAACAATTTCTGGTACGAAGGAAAAAAGACAGAATTCCAAAGTAAATCGAAAGAGATTCATAAGAAAAAAACCGTTTCACGATTGAGATTCCATCACACCACTTGGTAATTTTCGGTATGTAGCTGGATTCTCTGGGCAAATTTTGGAGGTGCCCCTCCTTTTAATGGCACTATGTTAACGACCTGCGCCACGACACCAAGCAATATAGGTTAGCGACCAAATAATCTTAATACAAACAACCGATCAAAAGAGATGAAATTCATGAAAATCCCAAATAATACTCCGTTTCACAAACACCATCAAGTTTCATATTTGTACGAGGTTTAAGTAGTAGGGTTAGATATATCAAAACTTGTGACTTCGTGTATCTTTTCACCCTTTCGGGACAGATATAGCACGTTGTCCTTGACATGCAAACGAAAAGAGCAAATATTTCTAATACGTTTTTTAAACTCATACTCGTATACAGTATTGAATATGGAAGGTATTTGTGAAACGGAGAGAAAACTTCATATCATCCATAATACTGTGGTTAGGTAACGCTGAAAAGGAAAAGGCAGGGGTCGTTTGCACACCTTGAGGTCGCTGAATGTATTTGAAGCAGTGAACCGCACAGAGATAGGGAAAAAGGTGGATGAATCTGAAGCAGGTACCACAAATTCCATAGCTCCACTGCAAAGTAAAAAACTATTGTCAGAAGAAGAAATTCGATTGAAGCCCAGCCGGTCATCGGTAGAAGCATTCCACATCATACTTACTACTCCCCCGTTCCATTTTTATGGACCCATTGATTTTGGTGGTCAAAAGATGTCGACTTTGACGGGTTTTTTTTGACAGTAAACAGTAACAAGTAACTTCTTAAAAATTATAATGTGAGAAGTCTTGATAAACGTAATATCCCATGTTTTACATCATACGGAGTACCACTGTACACATATTTGGAGGAACGATGGCCAAAGTTAACAACAATTGACCTTCAAGTCAAATGGAGTAATAATGTGGGATTGTGCCATGGAGGCAATACCATACTCGGAATTTTGACTTAAGTTTCACCTGAGATATAATCCATAATCGATATTGACAAGAAAAGGCACAATTTATTCTGTTACGCACCTGCGGTTAGAGTCATCTATAAGAACAATGGACCACTCCAAGATAGAATTTCTTGAATCATACCTGCCCATAAAAGAATGTATAGATGCATTATCGTCAACACATTTTAGAATCAGAAGATTAACACCTCCATAAAGGCGCGCAAGGTTTGAGAAAAAAAATGTCAAGCTGATAGTCAATTTGCTTTCGGTTTTCAGCAAATAGGGACTCTGACTCTGAACCCCACATATTTTCAATAAGCCCAAACTTTAAAGTTGATTCCAGCAATTTTGTTCTATCTTTTATTGATCAGATTGTCGTTAACATATTTTACCATTATATAAATCATCAACTACACTCACCTCCATTCACCCTCAGCTTGTGTGACATTTGGTGCATCTCGGAGAGCAGGGAGGGGAACCGAGATAACAACATTTTGTAAATCAAACATTGACGAAGCTTCATACTCAATGCTGACATAAGTGTCATTTCCAGAAATGGAGGGCCAACAGTTGACTGTCAGGTAATAAGAGAAAAACTGATTACATAATTACATGACAGAAAAATTACCATGAGGAAAGTGTGAATAGCACTATGGCTTACTTGTCAACGGGACAACAGATTCGTCTGTGCTCTGCATCCTCCATTTCAGGAGCCCAACGCCATCTCCTTGGTTACAAGGGAAAGGCTTGTTTGGATCTTTGAGACCCAACAAATTTTCATGTGCAAACAACTCCTTGTTGATATTAGGGTGTGTTTTGAACAAGACACTAGGATTACCACCAGACTCAACCTGAAAACCAAAAATGAAATAAGAACATTACTAAAATCGAGAACAGGCCTATGGAAAAAAAATATACATTGATGAGACATGTCTCCATAGAATTATGAGTTATGAACCTTGTAAGTTGTATGAAAGCAACACAACCAAACACACTAGCTATTACTCGTAACTCTAATCAAGTAGAGAGTAATTTGGTTACATTTCAAAAGAAATCAGTTTTGTGAGAAGTATCATGGGAGCTGATAGCCAGGATAAAAGGTCAGATAGAGGAAAAATATGTACCAATATAGGTGATAGACATAAAAGCCTAAATAAATAAAGTAGGAAAAAAATGCATCGTATAGGGTTAGTGAAAGTACCTGAACTTGTATATGAGCATCCTTTTCCTCGAGAATCTGAAGTGCTAAAGTCCCTTGAACGTCAAAATTACTGAGTCCTCCATCTCGCTTTAATGTCACGGTGAGTCTCTCCTCAACAGACAAAGTAATGGGATCAGTTGGCGGAGGAGCAGCTTTAGACTTGCTTAGTGTGGGAGGCACATCCTCAACAATCATTTCCCCTTCTGCTTTCAGGGATTCTAAAAATTGGTTGGTTTTCTGTGATTTACCAAGCTTCATTCCCATACCCTTAGGAGGAGCATTGGCAGCCGTTGATGGAAAACTTGACACTGCCAGCAACACAAGCAAGATTAGCAATTGTTAGGAGGTTAAGGTTTCATGGGGGCAAAGACAAACCAAGTTTACAACTAAAAATGGCATTTCGAATAATTTAATTGAACATACATAGGTTTCATGAGCAGTTTGGGACCTGCAAAGAAGTTGCCTTGAAAGTACGGAGTACATGATATCAAGTCTTTACGGATGTATAACAAATTAACAACAGGGTACGGATGTTTTTTCAAAGACGCTAAAGTATTGAGAAGGCTACAAGAATTTTAAGTTGGTTGGTAGAACTAGGCAATCACAAAGGCATCCATACAAATCACATTGAGTACATAACTATAAAATTACCATCTCAGGACTCAATGCTAATTTGTTTTAGGAAAGAGATAACAGACAGCAACAAAGGCTAAAATTACCTGAAATTTTAACTTAACTTATAGAATAAACGCGAATTGACACAACACTACATATCAGAAGAGTTTTGACCAAGTTCAAATAAAGCATTATTACAAACCTTTTGACTTGGTAGAGAATGAGTCCATATCATTTGACAACCCCAATCCAGAACTAGGGCCATAGTTACTATTGCTGCTAGATATGCTCATCTCACTAAAGCTACTTGCAAGATTTCCAGACCCCATGGATGACATGTAACCTTTGTTTTTTTCAATCTGTAAAGAAGGATGGTCAAATAGCAAGAAACAGTGAAATGGTGATGTGTTCCCTTTACTGATAAAGGGTGTATGATGGCATGAAGGCTATGACAAAACATTACCTTGCTTTTATCAATTTCATTAGCTTTGCGCTTCATCAAATCCTTCGTTTCGCTGATCTTACTTGCTATCACAAGCTTGTGCAATTTTTCTTCATGACTTTCCATCTCACAATACTGCTTCACCTGCGCGACAGTGACACTTTCCTTGTGCCCTAGGGCGATGACCTCATCAAAGGCAAAAATCAGCTCAAAACCAGCCCTGGATATTCCTTCTTCGTCTAACGAGTAAGCGTACTCAGGTACCTTTTCTTAAATCAAGGAATAAACATGAAAAGAATGTTGAAAAAAAAAACATGTATAGAAACCTCACAGACAAGTTATTAGACAGTTGTGACAGCAAAAACACACTAAGAAAGGGCAATTGATGATGTGGGGAAGATCACAACTTAAAAAGAAACATAGCCCAGTATCTAAAACTTGAAATCCATCAGTTGTTCAAGAATTGAAAGCAAAGAGAAAAACAGGAATTCACTTGATAATATATGCACAGTTCATGAGAAAAAATTAATATGGTTAATCAAGTCAAACATAAAAAAAATCAAGTTAAATGAGAGGCTTTAGTAAGCCAATTTCCTGTATGTAATAATAGAAAGTGTGCATGGAGAAAGTGGAGGATACTAGCTTAGAAAGCATCCTTAAAGTGTCCAAGTCTTCCAAAATGTTACTCTGCTTAGTTGTAACAACAAGCAGGTAAAGAGCTTCAATTGGCTGGTAAACATATCGGACATTTTCAGTCTCAACATATGTATGCTGCTTTCCAGTTCCTATCAATTTAGGAAATGCAGAAAGAAGCCCTTCGATTCTAATGCGGGACATTTCCACAAACTGTCTCGAGACAAGAGCTGCAAGCAAGTAGGCATGAGAGTCATATACTGTAACAAGTTCCAAGAAAATTATCTTGAATACACGTCTATGATTAAAAAAACTCACCTTTACCAGACTTGGTAATAATAGATGCTGCAAGAACCACCTATTCATAATAAATAACCAGTCAAAATCAAATCTTGACACTTGGATTAAAAATGAAATTAAAAAGAAACTCGAATTTATCAAGAATTAAATCAGTATTACTGACTAGGTTATCAATATAACGCTTCTGAGCTACAAAAATTTAAGACAATCTACATCTGAGATGGAGCTAGCTGACAGTAGAGAGCTTTCCACAAAGAGGACAGTACAGCAAATCACAATATTAATCAAATGCCCTAAAGGCTCCCACCTATGGTAAAGCAAAGGGGGCAGATGTATGTAGCTTTAAAAAACCAAAAGGTTGTTTCCAAATGACACCATTAGCTGCGTTGAGAAATGGCCAATTAACTTTTACTTAATACAATATGCCAAGCAAGTTTATTGTATTATACGTAGTAATTCTTTGTTCCGTCATACTACAGAGAAGGGGATAACAAGTTCGAGAATCCTAAGACAATATGAGTGAAGGCATATTAAAATGGCAGAGAGATTCTTCAATCCCAGATCTAGTACGATGTATATAAGAGTTTTGGAATGAAATAGTGGATAGATAATATATCCACAGCCAAAACCCAAAACTTACAAATGCGTATATCGAGCATGTCAAACATGAAGCTAATAAGCAAACGACATTAACATAACCACAAAGTTGTCATATAGTCGGTGTTTAACTCATGAGATTAGTTATGATAAATTAGGTTGGATATCTGGAAATCTTAGGGTCTTATGTAAGCCCTCAAAAAAGGCCACTAATTAAACTCCAATAAACTGAGATCATGGATAAAAGATAGAACTTTGAAAGATTAACAGATTAGACTTACCATCTTTCCAAGCTAAGAAACCCCACAGCCTGAGCAACACTGAAAGGAGGATGATCGATGACAAATTTCTGAAACAGGATGTAAATTCATAAGAACACTCCACATAAACTAGAAAAACAAGACAAAAGAGACACGTAAATACCAAGGGCAATGATTCAAGTCATTCACCCGCCCTACCAAATACCAGCCCAGTTTATGGATAACACATAAAAAGCTATATACGCAAAGCGCATTCTATACTTATGCCTCTAGGAATGCCGTAAATTGCAGGTTAAGAGTGATATAAAGCACACAACTTTATCCCCGATACCCAGCTTTGAACCATGAAAATTGCGTCAATACTTGCATAAAGATTAAACTACTAACAAAAAAGCACGCAGTGATCATTAAATCACGGCAAGAGAGTATCACTAGAAACAATCCTACACTAAAATCATATAAACGCCAATTGTCATAAATCCTCACGATAGATCTCACAATCACTCTACAGTCTACAATTAACCTTTGGAAGTAACTTGTATTACTATATACACTACTCCTATACATAAAAATACATTAATTTCGTGACAATCAAATCAGATCACCAATGTGCAATGTGGTATAGCAATTACAGAAATGCAATGATCATCAATTCAACAAACCTAGTCTCGGATCACAAAAACTCGTGTCCTTATAAATCATAGCTCAACACCACACAAATCTCCAGATTGAACAATTGAATCAATCAATTTTCAACATTACAACATCAATTGCAACATAATATCCGCATCACATCAATCACACACCATTTCAAAATCTTAACGAGTATTCCGACTTCCGATGGCAAGAACACTAAATTCATCAGAATCAGACTAAGATCACAAAAAAAAAAAAAAAAAACAATGTCATTATCAATCATAGCTCAACAACGCAAAGATTGAACAATGAACACAATCAATCGTCGACATTACAGAAATCTGAGACAAACAAAGCACAAATTACCAGAATAATATACGAATTAAAGCTCAAATCGATCGCAGGAACAGTAACGTTCGCAAAATCAAACAGTAGGAATCAGGTAGAATCATAAACGTTAAAAATCGGTGAGATTAATTGAGCAGAATTAGAGATCCGGCAGAAATTGAAGAAACAAAGTGATGATTGAATCGAAATTAGATGTGCGAAAGCGAAATGAATGAAGATAGAAAGAAAGGAAGAGAGATTTACTTGAGAGGTAAAATTGTAGGCAGCGAGCAAAAATGTGATGAGCGAGAAAGAGAGAGACGAGAGTAGTACAAGTACAGGTATTTGTATTTGTATTTCTATTGGATTTATTCAAGTGTCAAATACTCCGTATTGTTACTTTGTTAGTCTTGGCCCTTGGGCCTCTTGGCTTACGGGTACGGGTACGGATACGGACAGGGACACGGATACGGATATGTGTTCAGTATGTGATATGATACACGGATACAATACGTCTCTTGATTACTTCAGTCCGGTTCAGTTCATCTAAGTTTACTAAAGTTTAATTCAATTTGGTATAAATCTTTTTAAAAAATTACTTATTTAAACTTGGAAGAAAACGAGATGTACCCGGTAGGACCCCTGAAATCATAGTGTATAATACACGATTTTCGGAGATCTAGGACCCCGGAACAAAACTTGACGAAAATGGACTGACATATTCCTTTAGGTCAAATAACGCATCCTTCCAGAATTTTAGCATCAATGGAGAAGAACTGAGTGTATTTATAAGCGATAAACTCGCCTTGAGCAAAAGTCAAAAAAAACTCGTGTCAAATGGACGTGTACTTGTTCTTTGAGTCCGAAACTGAATTGGAGATATCCTGGATAGTCCGCGGATATGTGGTAAGAAAATCGGAAGAAAATGAGACGTTGCCCGGTAGGACCTCCCGGAGGCTGAAATTGTAGTGTATAATACACGATTTTCGGAGATCCGGGACCCCGGAACAAAACTTGACGAAAATCGACTGACCTACCCCTTAGGTCAAATAACACATCCTCCCAGGTTTTTATCACCAACGGGAGAGAACTGAGTGTATATATAAGCGATAGACTCGCCTTAAGCAAAAGTCGAAAACTCGTGTCAAATAGACATGTACTTGTTATTTGAGCATGAAATTGAACTGGAGATATCCTGAATAGTCCACGGAGACGTGGTAAAAAAACCGGAAGAAAATGAGACGTTGTCCGATAGGACCTCCTGGACGACTGAAATCGTAGGGTATAATACACAATTTTCGGAGATCTGCGACTCCGGAACAAAACTTGACAAAAATCGACTGACGCATTCCCTAAGTCAAATAACGCATCCTCCTAGATTTTTAGCACCAATGGAGGAGAACTGGGTTTTTTTAAAAGCAATAAACTCGTCCAACCAAAAGTAAAAAACTCGTTTCAAATGGGCGTGTACGTGTTATTTGAGCTTGAAACTAAACTGGAGATATCCTGAATAGTCCGCGAATAAGTGGTAAGAAAACCGAAAGAAAACAAGACGTTGACCAATAGGACCTCCCGGAGGCTGAAACGGCAATGTATAATACACGATTTTCGGTGATCTTTGGTAATTTTCGGTAAATCAAAAATATATACAATGAATCATCAAAGTCAGTACAGTAAATCTAAAATCACAATATTTGGTGGCGTTGCAGTGTTGCACCTGTGTTCAAACTTACATGAGTCATTATTTACTTCCCAAGAGATTTTACTTTTATCTTTTTTACAAATTCAATTGAATTTTCCCTTGAGATTTTCCTTTGTAGCAATAGCACTGCACAACAAAACAAAGTGTGTCAATTTATCACTAGGAAAACACAATTGTGCATCAAAAGCCAACTGATATCTCACTGTAAGGTAAAAACCTGGAGGCAAGCTTGATGCAGTGCATGTCTATAACACCAACTGGTCTCCCTCTTCTATCCTGTGGATGGTCAATAACAGGCAGCTGACTAAGTCCGTGACGGACCATCATCATCTCTGCTGATCGAATATCCATACTCGGAGTCGCTGTCCACGCCACTCTACATCTGTCACTCGCAAGACCACACAACCTGGCTACTGATAACTCCTGTAACATGACTTCAGTTCAGTTCAGCCCCACCCCATTACGTTCATTTCAGTTAAAAAATTATGAGGATTTGTATCATAGAAGATTAGAAGTTATACCTCGGATTTTAGTTTGCTCGCTTGTTTGGATTTGCTGAATTCAAGAATGTCATCTAGTGATAACATTCCCGTAAGGTAACTGTCTTCATCAATAATAAGTGCATAAAACTGCCTCTCAGTGAGCATCAGAGTAACAGCTTCGGCTAACAGTGTACTTTCTAAGACAGTTGCGAAATTCGTTCTCATAGCCTGAGATACAAAAATGTTCCTTTCAAGGTCTTCAGAATCATCATAACAAGAAGAACTCTCGATTTCACAGATATTATCTGAACTCGATGTTTCAGTACCGGGAGGTGAACTGGTGTTCCGATTATACGGTTCGTTTGTTTGGGAATTTGCAGTATTTTTCTTGGAATCTCCTACAGCCCCTCTTTTTACTTTTGAGGACGTAATCCATGACGACATTCCCACGGCTCCTAAGAGCGGAATTACTATCCGGTAATCCTGTGTCAGCTCGAAAAGAAGCAGAACTGATGTGAGAGGAACCTGACATACCCCTGCCAAAGTAGCAGCCATGCCAACCTGTACCAAATTATGAGTAATTAACTAGCCATAAGGAACAAAGTTCGGGGTCCTTGGGTCAGGTTCGGATAGTGTCATGAGTCAATCGGGTCAGGTTCAGATAATGTCAATGTTGGGTCGGGGTCTTTTCAGGTTCGAATCATTTTTGGGTGTTCTGATCAACATTCGGTCCACGTCGGTTCAATTCAGATTACAAGTCAAGCTTGGGGCTTTGGTTCGGGTGTGGTGTCAGACTGTCAGGTACGGGTTGGGTCACTTTTGCTAGGTTTAGTTAGAAGCAATAATTAATACCAGGCCATATGCTTGTGGTGAGGCCACTTCCAAGAAAGCAATCTGAAAGCTTGGATGGGATTGCGCAACTGCAAAAGCGATATATTTTCCATACGCCATTCCAGTTGCAGCACCAATAAATAGCGATGGAGCATAATATCCGCCTACTAATCCAGAGGCTCGACAAACTGAAGTAGCAATAATTTTAATGCCCACGAGTTGAAACAAAAGGTCAGCCGAGAGACCTTTCACAAACGGTCGAGATTCCAATAGAATGTCAACATTCTGAAACCCCCAGTAGAGAATTTCCGGATATGCCAAAGCCATGAGCCCAACAGCTAAACCACCGGTAATTGGGAAAACAACCTTCGGTACTAAGGCTTTTTTTTGCATGTCTTCAACCGTATGCATCATAAAAGTAGTACACCGTGTCAAGGCTAAAGACACCATACCGCACAGAATTCCCAGCAAAAGATACAGTGGAAGCTCTGGAGAGTAAAAAACAGCTAACCTGAATGAAAACACTGATATTACAACGTAACTTGAATATGGTTTCGATAAATCTACCTTTTTATACCTGTTAATGAACGGAAATCATAGTCTGGAACCTTGAATGCTGGTTCAGCTCCAAGACCAACTTCAGACAATACTGAAGCTATCACAGCACTGAGTATGACCATTGAAGTCGTATTTGTAAGCGATGCTGCTGAATCAGGTGACGGCCATAAAACGGACTCTACAGCAAAAAAGCAACCAGCTACAGCCGCATTGAAGCCTGTAAAAGGAAAAATTCCTTTCGTCATTAGATTCCGAGACTTGTATGCGGATTGAATTGAACTAATATCCATCAGTTTCGACAATAAAATGTGGCAGTGACACTACTAGTTGAAGGTGCATTACAATAGTTGAGGGATTCCAACCGGAAGCAATCCCAGCAGCAGAACCAGCGGCAACAAGAGGAACCTTTGTTTTGACATCTCTGCCAAACAAAGTACCGACTCCTTTGGCAATGGAGGCGCCAATTTCAACACTCGGACCTTCTGGCCCCAGCGAGTTTCCTGTTCCAAGGGTTACACACGCAGCCAATGACTTCAAGAATTGTTGGATTACGGCTTTCACCTTGGGTACGATCTCTCCTCTATCCGTAGGGGAGTCCAAAGAATCGCGCAGTGCATTTAACATGGACACAAGGAAACCGCCAAACACTGGCACAAAGATGATTCTCTGCCATGAACTTTCGAGGGGCTGCTCTCTTAACCATGATGCTCCTCGATATGGGATCCCGTCCCAGAAGAAGTCGCGTAGTTCATGAACCTGAAAGGTGGGCATCAAACATCATTTTAAGGTTTGATATGGGATATGTTCGTCACAAACAAGACAAAATCCCTTCGCTTCACACTGCCAAAATCCAAATGTCCTGTGTTTATACACACTTGACGCCTACTGCCTACCGCCTACGTGTTCATGTGTTAAGGTATAAGATCCGATTATTGAGCCTAAACCTATCACTTTAGCGTTTTGGTTGAAATAATTTTCTACTCCAATAATTACATTTCTAATTCCGCCATTTCTTGGTAAGACCCGATTCTTTTCAACTTCTTTTCAGTTCAACGGCGCTCAACACTTCAATAACTCAACCCATTTCACTTCAGTAGAGTTTACTCCAGTCCAAAAGAATAGGGTCCTAAGAGTTAACTAGGGTTAACTAAACCATCAATGAAGTGAGAACAAGGGTTAACTAGCTCTAAGACTGAGAGTCTAAGTGCAAGAGCTCCCTTACCCAACCGTTAAGGTTTCATGTTCGATTCTCACCTCACGGCTCACGACCAATAAATGGACTAACCTGCGACTAAGTACGCGCTTCATCTAAACAAAACTATCCATTAATGAAATGGACTACACCAATTCACATTTCCAACTCGTCATTTGTTTACCTTTGTTTAAAAAACCGCTCACAAAACAATTAAAAACAAAGAATAAAGTATAATCAAATAAAATTGAAGAATATAAAGGAGGAAGAAGAAGTAGAATGAATACCAAGTTATTGAAAAGCACAACACTGAAACCAGTAAGAATGCCAATAAGAGAAGCAGAAATTAGTGCAGAATTATCTTCCGAATTGAAAAACGCCATTAATGCTCCCTTGCTCTTATCTTCACCCTCGATCTCAACATCCACTTCCACCTCCATTTCAGGAGCTTTACCAGCTGCAATGCGTCCTGCTTTCCACGACAACGACAACGACAATGAAGACGACACGAAAATCCGAGGGGGAAGCCATGAATGAGACTGATTAGAGGTCCAATTGTTGCCATATTTTAACCCGTTTGTGAACCCCAATAACTTCAACCCCGCCATCATCAACACCATTAAAGGTTAAAACCACTCCATTATTATTTCAATTAAAAGGTATGATTATCAAATTTAATGAAGGTGATTGTGATTAGTGTGTAACATGGATGAATTTAGGGTTTGGATTAAGGAGAATTGGGGAGGTTGAGAGGGAATATCAATCAATATGGGTAAGGTTGGTTATTCATCCATTATCCACAACTGGATATTAACGGTCCACAAATTCTACATTCCGTTATTCATATGGGATGGAGATCGCCCTAATCTTATAACGGGTCAAATATAGATTCATGGACAAACGGGTTAGAGGGTTTGGTACGGGTTCGTGGGGCCGGGTTTTTGTATATTTCTGAAAATGCTGTGTCCAAACCCGCTAAAAATTCGGGCTGGTATGGCCCATGATCAGCTATACTTTGTCCTTGGCTCCTTGCTAGTCCCTAGACTTGGAAAACGGGTTAACTGGGTCGGGTTGGGCCAATTTCGGATTAGATCTAGGTAATCCTGGCTACGACTCAAACTCAGGTCTTCAGTTCGGGTGTCGAGCCGGGTTAGAATGGAGTTATTCGGATCGGGTCAGTGGACTAAGTTTCTCCTCTCTCAAGTCTCAACCTCTTTGAATGACCTTTTTCATCCAGCCCATTTGATCAATGGGCTCTTCTAGTATATAAAATGGCCCATGATTTATTTTACCTTTTGTACGTCTAGTAGATACCGTCGTTTTCACTGCGTTAACGAGAGATTATAGTAACCCATCATTATGAGAGGTCTCTCATCACGTTAATAAGAAACCGTCTTTTCAAAATTTTCGTGCTTATCTTAGGAGAGTTAGTAAGTTGTACTAACATGGAGCCAAAGTAAAGCTAACAATATTACAATTACAATACCTATTATCCAGAATACCTAATAACGCAACAAACACATAAACGAAGACAAGTAGGTCTCTTGAGGGACGATCTCTCATTAAGACTAAGTACAAATAAAAGTAACAGTGGTACCAAACCTAATAGAAGTATGTACGATTAACATAAAAGAGTATACAAATATAAAGAGGGTACGCTTCTTATAAAAATAGGTACAAAATAAAGTTGTCATTTAAGGATACGATTAGAACATAGAGCAGTACTAAAGAGTGGTCTCTCAATAAATTATTGAGAGACCGTCTCTTCCAAGATTTTGTGAAGACAAATGGCCTTTAGATTTTATTGAAGACCTTGATATATAATATAAGGTACATGCATGGTCTTATTAACTTAAAAGACCAATCTTAAAAACAAAGGTGACACAATTTACATGAACTAAAAAAACACAACTACATAAGACTCGAACTCGAGACTTGAGACTTAAGAGTCGAGTTGAACATACACCGACCAACATGACCTAATTACATAGTATTATCAAGGTCACACCTACATATACTTATTAGATAACCTAAAGGTCAACATTAACATTAACGTGAGAATGTCCGAACCATGTTACACTGGGACACATAAGTCCGCCCCGTCCATCGTCTCCTACACAATCAACCACACCAACATCAGAATTAAAAAAATTTGTAAAAGACGATCTCTCATCAAGTTATTAATTAATGATATCTAATACTGTAGATATCCACTACTACCTCCGTATCTATATGTTCGTCCACAAAGTTTAATATATGGGTGAAGTATTATATTAAAAGTGAACGAACATATAGATACGGAGGGAGTATTTATTATAATAATTTCATGAACGAACGTACTTACTGTCTCTCATTAAGTTAATGATATATCTGATATTATTATTTGTTTTATGGCCGGGACAATAACCTATTTAACTTTTTGTATTATTCTTATAATTAAAGAAATAATTATCGGTTTTAAACGAGAATTTGTGATTAATATATAACCGGACAAGGTTTGCATGCACGAACACCAACATTTGGCTTCAAACAACCAAGAGTCGAAATAGCCGCCATTATCAAAATAATATACGAACTATTAATTTTTGTATGAGACGGTTTCACAGATAATTTTTTTTATTAATTTTTTTGGTGATTTTGTATGTACTACTTCGATTTACTTCACCCAATTTATAGATTTGAATTAATTATTAAAATTTATTAGTATTGAGACGTGGCAAATTGCATGAGCAAAGCGTCCATTGATAATTTGCCCTAGATGTTCGATATTCATGCATGCATGCATGCATCACTTTGATCATTTAATTTGAAAACGGGTCAAATACTTGAAAACGGGTCAAATATTAGTCTTCATAGTGCGAATAAACTAAAGACAAAATATCTGACATGTGATTTACGACGGATAGTATTATCACAAACAAGAATTTGCCAATAATAGTAGTGTCGTCGAATCGTCGATCACTTTAATTTGTATTACGAGTAATTAATTAACTACCCATTTCTTCAAACCGAAGTTATTATTAAGTGATGGTTATAACTTATTAACTTGTATTTACGTGTTCAGAAAATAACGATTAATTAATAACCTGAGAAGGTGGGCATGCACGAACCCTAGCACTTGGCTTCAAACAGTAGTTAAGAGTTGAAATAGATGCCATTTTCGATCAATAATTAATGTAAGATATATATTTATATATGGATTTTTCTTATTAATTTTGTTGTGATTTTCTATCAATTAATTCACCCAATTTATAGAGAAGTTCAAGTAATTAAGAAATCAATAAAATTGAATTGAATTGAGACGTGGTGAATTGCGAGAGCAATGTGTCAATTGATAATCTCCTAGCTAGATGTTGCAAAATCATGCATTCTACCATATGTTATTTACTGGGTAACGTTCCATTTGATTCTTTATGTTTCGTTTTCGGCATTATTATTATATTCATGAGTGTGGAGAATCGTCAATATAACTTTTAACGATTTCCCGTTTAAGGAAACGGAGCAAACATTAAAAAATGGATGAGGGAGTGTATATATATATAACATAAATAAAAGAAAGTCAGGTGATCAGATCGATCTTGCGAACATGCATGCGTGTCAACTTCCATCTCTATTGAGACGTTTTATTCATAAAGTGGCAAAAAATTAACATATATTCCCGTAGGGCCGTGGAAGATTAGGTGGAGTGTATTTTATAATAACACCGATTATATATTACATCTGATTATCATGGTCTAAAGGAGGGGAATGATTTTCGAATTAGGATTTGTTGTTGGTGATTTAAGTGTAAATAATATCGGTTCATATTAGCGTATTCGGGTTTGGTTTACGGATGCGTGAATTCAATATAATATAATATAGGTTATGGGAAGTACGAAGTGTACGCTTATATATAATTAATTGCGAATTCTCGGCGCCAAATCTATTTGAACAGATTTTGTTGGGAATTCATGAAGAGTCGCACGCAACTCTTCAACTCGTATCTCTGCCTCTTCAAACTCTATAGAGGTTTGATCAAATCCGAAAACTATAGCAAAATCTGCACAAAATACTTCATAGTTATATCTCTATTTACTGTGCAAATTCAAAGGAACACCGTCTTATCTCAGTAGAAAATTTGGTACAACCCTGCACTGAAATAAGGGTCGAATTATTCTATTAGGAAAACATTTAGTCGATTCGGTGTTGTTTTCCAGTCCTTTTCTTATTCGCACTTAACATTTGTATGGGAATGTTACAAGGTTGAAATGTTGCTAATTTTACAATGTACGGAGTATTTGCAAATTGCAATGATCCCGGGTTCTACCGATTATCGAAAATGTCTTAGTCTACTGTTTAACATTAGGTATTGTGAACAATATAATGCGATTAAGTACGCGATTCGTTGGAAAAAATTGATCTTGAGTTTCTAGTAGGCCGTTTACCATTACAATTACAATCACAAAGACAAGCATGATGATCGGCCCACTATTGGATTTCATAACATCTCTAGGGTACAAAGTGAAGTAGTCCATTAGGAATGTCATACAATATGTTAAAATTACTTTGTTGAAATGCTCCGAACAATGAATTCGCGTCTTCATTACTAGTAGGTAACACCATCATACAAAACCCGCCCCCTCGATCCGTTTTCTTGAACATATTATCCTTACCCAAAACCATCGACCTCTCCCGGCGCTTGTCGTCGTGCAAAGTGAAGAACAACACTAGGAAATTAAAGTGCGAATTAAGTACAATCTCGTTGTTCACGGTGTCACAAAGTCTGGCAACCCAGTGGACAACGGTGTCACATGTCAATTTCTTATTAATTGTGTATGATTTTTTCACGCATATTGGGTAAGTGTAGCTTCTTCGATGCCACAAGTACTTATGATGAAATCAGTGGTTAAAAACTTGTGACAAACAAACAATAAATGACTTCTAACAATTAAAAAAGAAATAGCCTTATTAATTATAGATTGATGTAACCATCTCAAGGCATATGCAACAAGTAATAACTTATTACAAGGACGATTTTGATGCTGACGTGATTCAAACCCAAATCATGAATATATCATCTCTTACGATATTACAATAACGATTTTGATGCTGACGTGATTCAAACTCAGGTCATGAGTATCATCTCTCATAACTCAAGTAACTCATTACAAGGACGATTTTGATGATGACGTGATTCAAACTCATGTCATGAGTATATCATCTTTACGACATTACAATAACGATTTTGATGTTGACATGATTCAAACTAAGTCATGAACATCATCTCTCATAACTCACGTTTATTACAGAGACGATTTTGATGCTGATGTGATTCAAACTCAAGTCATGAGTATATCGTCTCTCACGACATCACAATAACGATTTTAATGCTGACGTGATTCAAACTCAGGTCATGAGTATCATCTCTCATAAACCCCGTCATACTATTAGTACAACTTACATAACCCTAATCAAGTACATACTTTCACTAATCAAACTACCTAAACAAAATCATAGAGCTATAATATAAATATATATAATTAGTAAAACCCTAAGAATCTCTAGGGGAATGAAGTGGGAATAAAGGCAAGAGTTGAGGCTCATGCCAATTCCTAATAGTTGCTTTATTACTACTACTCAATGGACTAAGAGCAATAAAAGCTCTTTCATTCTCTTCACTCATCATGCTCATACTACTACTACCACTCTTTGGGCTTGGGCTTGGGCTTGGGCTTGGGCTTGGGCTTCCAAGACTAAGGCCCAACCCATCCAAAGTAGAAACTGGTGAAACCATATCATTATTATTATTATTCCCTCTTTTGGCCCTATTATTCTTACTATTATTAGTAAGTTTGATCATCTCTAGCTTTCTCATGGCACCTTGTTGTCTCCTCTCATGAAGCCTAAACGAGGCCGAATTGTCCGAAACCAATCTCGAGGACGAGGACGAGGAGGAGGAGCCGGTGAGGCGTTGGACGACGGCTCGGAAATTGGAAGGGTTAGCATGGACATAGGTGGTGTAAGTGTCTAAGGAATTATCATAAGTAGTTGTTATATAAGGGTTTTTGTTGTTATTGGAAGACATATTCAAAAATATATGAAAATATATTATAAAGAAAGTTGTTGTGTTAGGGTTTTATATATATATAGGGTAAGATCGAGAGTACCTTATTTTGTAGGGAAGAGCTAGGAGAGTAATATAATTTGAAGTTTGAAAATAGTAGTAGTAGTAGTAGTAGAGGTGAAAAGAGTAGTACAGCTATGAAGCACAGAAGGGTTATTAATATGACTGAGGACATGCATATGGTGCAAAGACGATGAGAAGGACGGGTAATATATGTAGGAGGTATTTTTGTCATCTCATTAAGTATAACACTTTTTGTGAAGATGTCTTACGCTTAGTGGTTAAGATTAGATACCTCGACCTGGACGGACAAAACGTTTTGAGTGATCATACATACATACGTTATAAATGATGATATGCCTAATTAAATGGAGTACAAGTATATTAAGTTTAGTATACATTTGCGGAATTTGGAGGGATAATCCGCAACAGCTAGCTACCTTGTATGCATAAGATTAGACGATTAAGTCATATGACAAAACATCGTTAGACTATTTTATGTTTTAAGTTTTAACTAAGTTGGTATAAGTAAGTAGATGTTGATTTAACTTAATTATCAATCCACGAAAGTCAAGAGGTACATAGTATTGTTCATGATCTGTATTTAAACCCGTTAACTGTCAAACGTCAATTTTTTTTTTATATCTCTATTTATACTGAAAAGCAAGCTAATTAATACAGAGTTACGATAAATATACGAGAAAAACGGTTTTTAAATAGTGTTAGGGAGAGAAATTGATGAGTATGAGAAGGGAGAAAGAGGACAATAAATGAAAAGCGAGAGGCGTGAGGGTGTGAGTCTGACTCTGCCTTTTTTCTGAGACGTCTAATAACGGGGTCAGTGGGGAACTGGAACTCCATCCATCCTAACCTTATTATTCATTATTCATTATTCATTATTCATGCGAGAAACTGATGAATTATTACTCCTACTTATTACCCCTCCGATTCTTTAGATTCGCAACATATTTTATATTTGGCAAATTCATTAGTTTTGCAACATTTTTATAATAGGTAGATTTTTGTTTGTGTAAGCTTTTTACTTTATTGGTGAGATCCACCATATCCACTCACAACCTTATTATTTGTGCAAATAGTAAACGTTGCGAATTTAAAGAATCGGAGGGAGTATATGCTATGCTACTCCCTCCTATATATATCAATATAAATTATAATCATATAAGTCGGCAAAATAACTCAGTTTCATGTGTGTTGTACGAATGAATCGCAACCGTTGTTAGTGTAGTATAAAACCGTTACGTGATTTATCATTAACTTAAACTTGTTTACATATATTATTCATAGAGTCCTCGTATTTAGTAAATAATCATAATATATGAATTACATAATATAACGATTTTATTTGAGAATATACGTGGCTTTAATAAATGTACAAAGCAATAACACATATTCATACTATTAGTAGCTAAATTAGTGGGAGACATAAAATGAGAAGAGTAGATCTCCTGAAAGACGGTCTCTCATTAACTTTACTGAGAGACTAAGTACAAATGGAAGTAACAGTGGTACCAAACCTAATAGAAGTAGGTACGATTAACATAAAAGAGTATACAAATATAAAGATGGTACGCTTCTTATAAAAACAGGTACAAAACAAAGTTGTCATTTAAAGGTACGAATATAGCATAGAGTGGTACTGAAGACTGAAGAGTAGTCTCTCAATAACTTATTGAGAGACCGTCTCTCTCAAGATTTTGTGAAATGAGAATTAAATAATCCATCTTCTTATCATATGAGATGTCTCTCAATAACGATATAAAGAGACCGTCTCTCAAATTTTTTTGAATTAATCGTCATTTATGTCACTGGTTGTGAATTGTGAAGTAGTTTTTTTCTTTTTACTAAGAAATTATCACATGAAAACAAAAACACGATCATAGCAACGTTTGAAATTTGCGCACAATGAAAGGAAGAAAACAAAAGGGCGACCAAAGAAAGTACGAGTAATTTACTTTTACACCATGTTATATAATGGAGACCTCTAAAATACTCCTAATAAGATCGTTATTAACTTAATTACAGTAATTTTTTTCGACTTTAAATACAACTAGTTTAGCCCCGTGCAAATGCACGACTTATTATTACGATAATGTGTTAGCAATAAGCCAATAACGATAATGGACTAATTTAAAATTTATTTCTATTGTACAAAGATCTCACATATCAAATTTTTAAGAGATACGTACTCGAATATTTGGAATGATTTGAAGTCAATAAATATATTTACCTTCTTTTATATAGATCTCTAATTATTCGTTATTCATGGATTTTTTTACAACTAAAATTTAGGCGGGAAAAAAAATGCATAAAATTGCGACACGTGTTCATTTACTTCTCTTATGGTTTCTCTTATACTCCGTATATAATAAGAGATAATACGATGTTTTAATTCGAGTTGACTTAGTCGGTAGGATTACGTCTATAAGTCAACAAAAGGGTGCCCTTCAAGGCTTCAATAATGTTACGTGAATACGTGATGCATGAGAACAGAGAAGAAACATTTGATTATGCAGTTAGTACGTAACTACGTGACGGGTGAACCCCATTCAGTCATTCTGCGTCCTGTACGTCTGTGCAATGTGCATGCATGTGTTATGTGTGAATATGTGGTGTGTAGTGTAAAGTTGTGATAATATGAAGGTTGCTTCTTCACCTTCTTTTTCCCCTCTGTTGTTTACTTTGCGTCACGTAAATGTGTCGACTATCGTAGGCAGGCCCAACAAACGGAACGGGTATGTAACGTCCTTCGATTTTTGGAATTTTTTAGACGTAGGATTCCAATCCATTGATCTTAAAACCGTCTTCATGAGAGGAAGTCGAAATTGAGACCTATATATTATTCAGAGTATTTGCATCTTAAGTAGTAGGCTAACACATCCGCGGAAAAAAGAAAAAAAAAAACTTGGGTAAAAAATAACCATTGTGTCCATAAACATTACACTAACTAGAAAAAAATTCGAATAAAAAAATAGGTAGTGTCATTAGTCTTCGGGATGCTAGTAGGGAGTCGAGGATTTAGGGTGTAAACTCTTGTCTTACATCGATTATGGACCGTGGATACCAAAGCAACAGAGATCTAATACAAGGATACATGCTTTTGCGCATGACTGGACTAATGGCCTAATTTTGTACTCGATGATTAACTTGACGTTGTTCCATTATTCTCTCCATGTTTCTCCTTACATGCATCTTAATTACGGAGTACGAGGTAGTCCGTATAAAGTAACTTTTTCCTTTGGTGTAAAGAGAGTTACAAGGATGATAATGATGCTGACGAGTTTTCCAAACTCTAAATCACATTATAATAAAGCTATTTGACATCTGCGATAAAAAGTAAACAGATCTATATACATTGTATTGAGATCGATTCATTAAGACGAATTATTATTCCTTGAAAAAACAACCCTAATTACCCCTTTCATTTACTTCAAATTTTTTACCATCTTCTTCATAAGTTTTCAATTCCCTAGCCTCCCTAAACTTCCTATAAATATCACTCTTGTAAAATTTCCTAGTTCTTACCACCAAAATCAACGAAATAAACATACCACAAATAGTTACCGCGGTAATAATAAGAAAGGCCAACCTAAAACACTCCGGTCCAAAACAATCCAACTCTTCCCCTATTTTCCTGGGCCGGCCCAACGAAACCATTTGTTTTGTGGCCTCTTTATCATACAACCGACCGGTCACCCTAACGTTGAGAATATACGCACCAAGTGGGCTAGCCACTGCACCCACATTGAACAAAGTTGAGTAATGTCTTAGCCCAAAGATCTCCGAGATTATAGCCGAGATCAAGGGCCATTGAGCCCCAAAGCAAAACCCGACCACTATCGACGCGATGTAGAGCCCGTTGGGCACGTTGAGAGCTATGAATAGGTGACCCACACATGAGAGTAGGAGGGTGAAGGTTAACAAAAGTGGTCTAGGGAACTTGTATTTGACTAAGAGGTACTCGGAAAGGAAACCTGATGTGACTCGACCTAAGTAGTTCCATATGCTGACTAGAGACACGAAGACACTAATGCTCTTTTTTGGGTATCGAAGGGCTTGCCCAATTTGGCCTAAGTTGTCGATTGCGGTCAGTGTCCCACCCGCTTCACATACCGTGACCACGATCACAATGAGCATGTCTAGACTAAATATCGCTTGGAGTATGGTGTAGTCCTCCCCTCGATTTGGAGGACGGAAAATGTTCTTAAACCACGAGTCAACATTCCTCGATTCTGTGTCAGATCCTGCAGGATCATTGCTGGTGTCTCTCTTCATCTGAGAGGCACTCGAGTTTCCTTTTGGGTCTTCACTTTCCTCTTTTTTCCATTTTAGTTGCTTGTACTCTTCCTTAACGACAGTGAAAAGGGGCGAAAAGAGTAGAACAAGTGTGACGACCCCACATGTAATGAACCCACCCCTAGTGAACTTGATTTGGTCTTGTAGTATGATGACAAGCATGAGAAAGCCCACAAGGCCCAAGGATAAGTATAGGATCTCATAGAAGACATTGGGTTCATTTTGAAGCCTCACAAGTTTCATGTACCGGATTGTGGTTAGAGATGCAAGAGCGGTTATGACAGGCAGCCAACCGATGAAGAGGATTAGGGCCTTGGAATCGTTACCACCGTAAAAGGCTAGGTAGAGTTGGGTTATGATGGCACCACTTAGCCCAACAAACCCCTTTAGTAAGCCCAATACCATGCCTCGACTCTCCGGGAAGTTCTTAACACATGTTACTAGTGCACTTGTGTTTGCAAATGCCTGAGAGTTTGCACCTATAAACACACGCAGATTCTTGTTTAAGACGAATATATCCACAACTCCACAAACAAACGAAAACGTCATATAATAAGATACATCTATGGATCGTCACAAGAAAGTTGTAAAATGGTTGTTTTCTAGTATGATTTTGGATTACTTTATAAGACATTTTGTTTGTACTCTATTATTCAAGATCCTATGCTCCACATTTGTCTGGTAAACGATTCTGATTCAATTTTTAAATGTTTTAACGGTCGAAAATTAATTAAAATAATGTTTAATGATGGTCTATTAGTCATTGTTAAAGTTGTGTGAACAATATACATATTAAGATTTTTCACTTATTTGGACCCCACTTCCTAAGACCGAATTGTACCTACTTTGGGTCGGTCCGACTCCTACGTATTATATTGAAAATAATTATTGCAAGTCTATCTCTTACAAGTCAAGCCTATCTCTACCAAGTCATTGGGTCAAATGATCCAGCATTGATTGAACTATTAAAGCAAGACTTTTAATAGGTTAGCGTTGAACTTATGTCTTGAATTTGTTCGTGTTCAAATAATAATTATGGGAGTCTCGCTTGTGAATGATATAACTAACACGTACATCACCTACCAGTGAATCACGTAAATTCATCTATTTTTCCGTTCTTATTATTACGTAAGACTTTAATCTATTTGTTCGCCTTGAATCCGTTTATGTTAGAATAACATTACAATAAATCTCGTATGTGGATATAGCTAACAGTACACGACATCGCTAATAAACCTAACCACATAAATTTGTACGTTGATTTTTCCATTCTTACATTTTTATCGTCTTTCTAACTTCTATCCTAACAGTTCGGTCGAATTGGTTACACGTCTATAATATCATCAATGATCCGATCCTCATCAATAACTATCGAACATAATAATGGTAACGTCGCATGAAAAAGACACGAAACCTATCGCATCGCATAATAAAAATAGCTAACTTACTAGGTTGCTACTACCTAGCTATGGAAACGAACCTGCTAGCTTAGGAGTCAATAGTAGTATTAGTCCCCCCTCACTTGTTTTTTCCAAACTTTGACTTTGACTCATTGAGATATTTTCTTATAAAATTGATTAATTAAAAGGTTAATTTTGCGTTTCTACTCTCGGATTTCGTTAATATAAAGTAAAATACTACCTCCGATTCTTTGAAATTATAAACTCGAATTGTCACATTTACATAAAGAATACGAAGTAGTATATTTTTGTCATGTTTTACTCTACTATTAGTGAGACTCGTATCCACACTCACAGTCTTATTCCTTGTGGAAAAATAAAGTAAATGTTGCCGTTCCAAAAAAACCGGAAGGAGTGGTATAGTATCGATAAAAACTCTCATACTTAGGAATATAAAATATTCGACGAACCCTAATTTAATTTAGATGACGTAAACTACTTATTTGTAATTCTAATAACAAACGAAGAATCTCAAAGAAATATAGGATTAATTTATAGAACAAGTCGTGTTCAATTCAAATATATCGTAATAATGTAAATAAATGATTGACACGTAAGATAAGAGCGTGAACGTACCGACACAAATGTAGAGACACATCTGCCAAACAGCAGGTTTAGAAATTCGCCTTGTAACGGCAAGCCAAATCATGAAGTAGCCAAAGAAATTAAGGACAGCCCCAAGTGCTAAGACCACCCAAGGAGGTGCAATTTCCATAAGTAACCCTGCATGTACACCCACGTTACCCCCTAAATCCTTAAAAAACCCTAGAAGATTAAGGGTAGTTTGGTCATATCCTAAGGCTAGTTTTATGTCAGGTGAGTATAGTCCAAACATGTACGTTGCTCCTGCTGTGGACATCACTAGTAGTGTTGAGAACACCATGAACCACCTCCCCTTTAACACTTGCGCCACGAATCGTGCCATGCTGATCCCATTCCCATTCCCGTTCCCGTTCACTTGGGATGATATCATTTTTACGGGGTTTTTAGATTTGGTCGAGACTCGAGAGTAGAGAGTAGGGTTTCTGAGAGACGGTTTTGTGTGGTTGTTTATATGGTGAGGTGGGTAGTTGAGTTAATTGTGCATTGGATCATGGTCTTTGTGCTTGCTTTTATATAGAGTATGTGTATGTATGTATGTACGAAGTTTAAGGTAATTGAGGGATTGGATGGAGTGTGTTGAATTGTTAGTGTCTAGAGAATGATATATTGATGATGATAAAGATGGATTTTGTCAAAGTGAAACTAGTGGAGAGTTTTGAGACTTTTCTCTCGATCTAGAACTACTTATTTAAGATGATGTCCTCAATTATGGAAGTGGGTGTGGCTCGTGTCGGTCCACCGTGTTTAGAAGAGAAAATGAAATGGGTTAGGCACGACGAGTTTTGTTTTGTGTCGTGACAAACCATGTTGTTAAATGAGAATTAAGTGCAGTCGTCACGGTCATGCAATGGTATAGTATCTCTTGTCGTGTCATATTGTGCTCAAGTATTCCGATCCTCCACTTGAAGATTACTTCTTTGCATTTTGAACGTGTCAAAGCGTGTCATGGTTAGTCTCGACATAGTCGTCATTTTTCTCAAAATTTGGCTCAGACACCACTGATATACGAGTATATTACATGATGTGTCATGCTGAAGTGATCGATCTCGTGTCTTATTGGATTGTAGCATGGTAGTGATATGACATGGTTCTTTTGATGACAACCTCTTGTTCGTGAGTTTGATCACCGATTCACCAAACATAATGTCAAAATACTCATCATAGTTTCGATTCATGAAATCATCAAAAGTGGAACTAATAATCGTTTTGAATATCGTTTATATCATAAACACCCTTATAGTCTTACGACTATCCAACATTATATTTCAACAACATTGGCAAAAATATAGTAATCTCATAATTTCAAGTCACTAACTACAATCTATTAGCATATGTCACATTGTACAAATCCACACACACAAAAAAAACAATCTAACACACGTATCTTCTTACTTATTCCCTGCCCCGGACTTGTTATCCCCATCCTTATTACCCGAGACAATAACACTATTTATTTTCTCGGGTTCACTCGACTTGGTACCTACGTTCTCCAACCGACCACCCCCGTCAACCATCTCGGCTTCTGAAGCGTTCCCGGTGTCCCTAAACCTCTTATAAATATCGCTCTTGTAAAACTTCCTAGTCCTCATAACCAATATCAACGAAATGAACATGCCCAAAACTGTCCCAGCCGTTATTATGATAAAGGCCAAACGAAAACAACTCGGCCCAACACAATCGAGCTCTTCCCCAATCGCCCTTGTCCGGCCCAAAGCCGCTAATTGTTTCATCGCTTCTTTATCATACAAATGACCCGTGATTTTCACGTTTAGGATGTAACCCCCAATCGGGCTAGCCACCGAACCAAAGTTATATAGGGTCGAGTAGTACTTAAGCCCGAACAACTCCGAGATTATACCGAAGAGCAACGGCCATTGGGCTCCGAACGAGAACCCGATAATGACCGAAGCAAGATAAAGCCCATTATGGACACTAAAAGCTATGAGAAGATGGCCCACACAGGATAGTGCTAGTATAAAAGTGAGTATAAGAGGTCTAGGAAGCTTGTACTTTTTCAACAAGTACTCTGACACGAACCCAGACACGACACGACCTAAGTAATTCCATATACTGACCAGCGACACAAACGTGCTGATACTCTTCTTCGGGTACCCGAGTGATTTCCCGATTTGACCCAAATTGTCGATAGCTGTCAATGTTCCACCGATTCCACATATCACGGCCAAGAACAATATAAGCATGTCGATGCTGAATAATGCTTGTAAAATTGTGTAGTCCTCTCCTCTAGTGGGAGGACGGAAAACGTTTTGGAAACATGAATCAGATTCCCTTTGTACCACGGGTAAATCAACATTAGTTACGACCGGATTGGGAGGGTTAATGTGATCATTATTTTTACCCACCACAACATTTACCTTAGTGACACTATCCACTTCCTGTTGACGACCCTTCCATAACTTATACTCTTCCTTAAACACGGTAAAAATAGGGGTCAACAGTAAAACCACTACCGCGGTCCCAGTAACAATGTACTCACTTCGAGTAAAAGTCAAACGATTCTGAAGAATGATCATGACCATGAGAAAACCGGCCAGGCCTAGGGAAATGTAGAGCATCTCGTAAAAGACTTTGAGCTCGTTTTTTACCCTGGTGACTTTCATGAACCTAATAGTGGCTAGGAATGCTAGGGAAATTACCGCGGGTAACCAACCAATGAGAAGGATTAACGCCTCGGGGTTTTTACCACCGTAAAAAGCGAAGTAAAGTTGAGTAATTATCGCACCACTTAACCCAACAAATCCTTTTAGTAAGCCCAATACTACACCTCTGCTTTCCGGGAAGTTCTTGACGCATGTTACTAGTGCACCCGTATTTGCAAATGCTTGAGAATTTGCACCTGTTTACGAACAAAAAATTATATTTTCGGTTAAAAACTCGACTAAAATTCTTTAAAATAGTTTAAACACGTGTATAGGTGTGACCTGACTCATACTATCAAGACGCGAGAGATTTCATTTTGACCAGTCAAATAATAATTAATAAGTATTTGTACCAAAATCAATTGACGATGATTGGAGTGCCGGTTTGATTTATATAATAGACAGTTGTATCAGTTGTTGTCGAGATATAAAACGATCAAATATAAGAGTCTTTTACGGGTTGACTGAGTTAGAGTAGAACATTTTATTTGAATTGGTTGATGTATTATATTATGTGTGACAGCATAATACGACGCAAATATAAAATTGTGTACGATTTATACAAAAGTTTAAAATTAACAGCTAGTACGTACTGTAGTTGTTAATTCACTCTTTCACGCTCTCATACGTATATTTTATTTCTCCCTATTAATTACGGAACTATTTTTATGCATAAAAAAACGATAGTTATATGTGAGACAATCTTGCATCGTAACATTAATTAAAGAGAAATGCAACTTGGTGATACTTTATTTCGATACGGCCATATTAAATACAGTACTCTGTATTACTTAATAATTTTTTACGTCATTCTGTGTAGTTTGGTGTTAGTCGGAATTATCTCATGGGCGGCAAAACGTTCCCTCGTGATTTTAACTGATAAAGTCATGAAAAATGATATTAATGACATACTCCGTACGAGTATAACTTTGTGACTCTTGTTAAACCAGATAATTTAAAAATTAAAATAAAAATTGCATATAATCTTTTCGAACAAAAATAGAGTATTAAGAAAATGTTAAATGAGTTAATTATACAGAGTAATTTACGTAGATTCGAGAAAACTGATATATTCACAAAATTTTTGACATTCCACGATAAGACCGTCTCATTCATATTTTCGGATTCACCATAAATAGAACTGGGTCAAATATAGGCCATCACTCGGCAGTCGACATCCAGAATCTAGATATTATATATAGGTATAATAATAATAATAATAATAATAATAATAATATTGAGGAGATGGTCGTCACGTAAGTGGACCGCTCTACCATTACTTGCATTTACTCATCCTCTTATAAGATTGTCATTAACGTGTTATAAAGATACGCATACTTATTATACTTTGTACGTACTATAATAATTTTATAAAGATTAATAATTACTCCGTACACTAATATATTAAAGTAATGTTTTATTTAATTTATTCTAATGGTTTTCATACATTTTACAGTATATTTTAAACCTATACGAGTATAAATAATAATGGAAAAATGTTAAATAAAGTTATTATAGTTGTACGAGTATTTAAGTAAATTAAATGTCTTCAAAAATTGTTATATATATATATATATATTATCGGTTTTCTAACATGTGTCCAGTGGTATACGTTAACGGTTTAATTACGGAAACATCAACCTATATATTATCTGAGTATGCTAAATATGAATTAATATATTAATTTGTCTTGATATTATCATTGTTAATCTTTCCATGATTAGAAAATCCGTAAAAAAAAATCATAATAATTTGGAGTAACACATGCAAAGAGTAAATAAGTTCATTACTTACTATATACTCCGTACGTATCTTTTAACATCATATTAATGATTAATTGATTACTACTAATTGTTGTAATGCAATGAAATGAAAAAAAACAAATAAAAACATTAAAATTACTACTAAATTATTCTTAATGGTGAGTTCTAAGTAAAAAAATACGACAACTTTATAATAAATGTATTACTCTATATAATTTATCAGATCATTTTATACAAAAATCTACGTCAGAGTAAAATAGAGGGAGTATTATTATCGAAAAGATATAGGACGTACCTACGCAAATGTATAGGCACATGTGCCAAACCGCAGGCTTGGCAATACGCCTAGTAACGGCAAGCCATATCATAAGATACCCGAACATATTAAGAACCGCACCCGAAGCTAGAACAACCCAAGGAGGAGCCACTTCCATAAGTAACCCTGAGGGTATCCCTACAGTCGACCCTAAGTCCTTAAAAAAACTAAGCAGGTTAAGGGTACTTTGGTCATACCCTAACGCGTGCTTTATAACCGGTGAGTACGACCCGAACATGTAGGTTGCACCGGCTGCGGACATGACTAGAAGTGTCGAAAATACCATGAACCATCTCCCTTTGAACACCCGTGCCACGAATAGGGTCGTGCCTCCGCCCTCTTTGATCACCATTTTGTCCGATATCAGTCTGTTTTCTGAAAGACGGGTTTTGATGATCTGATAATGTATAGTTAGTTTTTTGAAAGACGGGTTTTTGGAGGTGGAAAAGGGTAGGAGGGGGATTGATTGGTTTTATAGGAGAGGGAGCTAGATGTTCACGTAGTATTATTATAAGTCAAAATACAAGTCATAATAAGTTATCGTATGTATGTGTGTATGTGAATAATGAAGAGTCAATGGACAACTAATGTATGTATGTGTAAGATCATTTTTGTCATGGTTTGTTTGAAAGAGACCTTATCGTTGACTTTTTCTTTTCAGTAAAATAAACCTACTTACCCTTATCCAGTTTAAACTTATGTACATTTCAAAAAAGTCGAATCGATAACAGAGTGGACGATCAGCTTGAAATGAAAGCGTAAGTGTAGATGCATGAGTGGCAAGTAGAGAGTCAACTGATGAAACTGGCGTCTTTGAAGTGTTTCGCTTGAGTGTCTTAGCTTGTCAATCGACCAGCTAGGTGTAAGTGTCGATCGACACATTCAGTAATACAAATAACTTTTTTATACGAATTATATTTCCCAACTTCACGAGTAATGAAATTGTTTATTATATTGTGAATTATGAGTATATGGTAGTGTTAAATTCGTTAAGGGAGATATTTTAAAGTCACGCAAACTTAGCAAACGCATTTCACACATTAAATGCGTTTGTAGTGATTTGTTCTAACTAATAACTAACTTCAATTAATTATAAACCTAATTTGTAGTACTAAACCCAAAAAAAAATTCCTAATTTAAACCTTAATCACAAAAATATTGTCTCCCCAGATTAATGATGTGAGAAAAGACATACAATAATACAGATATACTCCGTACAAATTTGGTTGTATTTAGGTTAGGTTATGTCATGTGTGGTATTCGACCTACTATTAGTTGTATCCGATCCATGCCTTAATTAATTACTTCGAATAATAATACTTAATATATAAAATGCTAATCGAGAAAAAATATTAATCGCTATGTCGCTATGGATTCAACATTGTACTGTACGTGTCAATTATCTTAATTACGATGATAATATATTCAATTCAATACGGTATACATACCACGTAGCTAGCTAGTATTCGAAATTTGTCACAAATTTAATGACATGCACAATATGTCACAATATAAAACCACAAATTTACGTAACAAATACTTGTATAAAATGATGATTAATGAGTGACGTTGTGACCAATTGTATGAAGAAAATGAAGTCTTTAATCACGTAAAATTAATTGGACTATAAATCAATAATATAATCAAATTAATTAATATATAATAGATGCCGTTTCAAACTAGTTACTGATTAGTAGTAGTTCCTTAGAATATTCTTGTATATCTTATTATGAGTATTTATTTATTTATTTAATTTTAATTAATCTTATCGTACGTAGTGTATATCCAAATTTTATATATATATATATTGTTTTCTAAAGAATAATGATGCTGCATGGATCAACAATGTTGTATTTTCTTAATACTTCCAATAGGCTCTTTACATTTGGTTTTTGGGCACTATTCATAAGGGAGGGGAGTTATCGATATAACTTCTGATATATAAGATAAAATATAGTCACGTGAGATCTTGTTTAAATTGTCTAATCGAGTACGTTATAAATATCAAATTTTTATAATATTTAGAAATGTGTAACTAACGATATAGACAAAAGAAAATGTGCATTGGCAAGTGTGAAAAAGCAAACATAAAGAATCAAATGGAACGGAGGGAGTATCAAATTACGTTCCCTTATCATATATCAAAGCATTTGACTTATATCAGTATCGGTTAGTCTCCTTTATAACGTAGATACCATCATACCAGCCATAATATCGTATAATATTTCAAATATTATTCATTTACATGAAAAAATTACAAAACATTGTTCGTAAGTAATATAAATGAATAGTATTTGACCTTTTATAACATTATTACAACAAATATCTCGATCCTCATAAGTAAAATCTTCTATAAAACGATGTCTTATTAACGTCATTAAAAAAACCGTCATTTACGTAAAATATAGTCATTAGAGGCGTGGAACAGTCATTAGGGGACAATTTCATTGAATTGTGGTACCAAAAATTATATCCTAAGATAATTATCGTCTATGTAGTTGTATACTTGCATTTCATGCACATGATTCCTTGATAGAATAATACACCTGTAATGTACATACGTAGGGTTTCTCTGTACATTTGACTTGGTTGATCAACCTAAATAATACGTTAAAATTACAACATTTTAAGTAGGGCGATCTTATACTTCTAAACGATTATCCATTAAAAAAAATTCATTTATTTTCAGTGAATAAGTGAATTTTTACTTAAAAGAATCGTTTCATATTTCAGGATAAGATGTCAAAGTCAAACAAAATGAAGAGAACAATAATCATCAGGTCATATGTTTAATTTTTTCTAAATAGAGTTATACGAGTAATAAGTACGATTTCGATATTAATAGAGTTATAAATATCGCGTAATTTTACTAACTAAAATACCCGAATAAGCACAAAATCTAGCAAGATACGTAAGGTCTCTCGGTAACTTATTGAGATACCACTTTTCAGTACCAATTTACGTCTTATTCGTACCTATTTTATTATTCGATGTGTCTCTAAATGAGAATTTTGTTTTGTACCTGTTTTTACAACAACCTACCTCTTCTATATTTGTATGCTATTTTATGCTAAGTATACCTATTTTTATTAGAATCAGTACCACTGTCATATATAATTGATCTCTCAATAAATTATATTTTTTTTTTTTGGGTCCATCGAAGAGCGCACTTAGTCGCATTACAATATAGGGGAGGGGGGATTCGAACCTGAGACTTACTGTCCCAGATCACCTAGTCCTAACCACTAGGCTAAGACATCTTCGATAATAAGAAATGTGTGTGAGAACACAAGATTAAGAATTATCTTGAAAATCTGAATTGGATTTGAATTAATAAGTCAAATTATGATCAACTTGGTTGAAATGTGAAATTGAATAATGTAAAATGGATCTATAAAAAGTGTGATTTGATTGGAGAAGTATAAGGGTGTGTCCAATTGGTCCGTAAGCCAAGCCACATCAGGTGTACGTGTGACCAGACCCTTTATATTATCGTCGTCGCACCCTAAAATTGACTACAACTACATTTTCTCTATTATTATAATTAATTACTTTATAATCTTTCTATTCAAAACTACTATTTTCGACTAATCCTACAAGAATCTGTGTAGTTGAATAGTATGAAATAACGAAATATACAAAGTTTTGAGGACGGGTTTTATTATCGTAGAAACATATACTATATTTTATCTGAATTTGGATTCAGAGGTCGAAGCTGCATTATATGAGTTGATAATTAACCGTGCACTATACTTGGTTTAGGAATCTAATTTAGAAATCGGGAGGTTTGGTTGGGATTGGAATTAAATTAGCACGCAATGTCGTTTAAACTAATTTAATGAAAATGATAGATGTATTTAATGAAAACAATACGTAATTGATAAAAACATAAAAGAAACAAGCTAAGGAGAAAAAAAATGATAGTTCAGAAACGTACAAGAAATAGATAAACTTATACTAAAAGAAAAGATATACTCCATAGATTATAGTTATTATATGCATGCGTCGTATAAACATTAAATGTAATTACGAGTAATACAAATTACTCTATACAGTAGTATTAGATTTTATCGAAATAAATAAAAAGACACAAAATGTCAAATTCCAAGTAAAGTGGCAACTCATTTTTCTCAAGATTGACGACACTCTCACTGTCTCCTTGCATTAAAGTCTCGAATTCACAGGAAATTTGAGACAAACTAATACTAGTAATTAATACACAATATAATTTGTAAACATTATTGACTTCGAACACCTACAATGGAAACACACTATTTATTACTTTGAACAATACTTCGTAATCCGTACTTTAGTGAAGTATCGATTATAAACCTGTTCCTCTTGTGCTTTATTTAGATTTATGTAAGTTTTTTGAAAGACGATTTCACAATAAATTTATTATAATCGAGATCACTTTACAACATACTCCGTAACTAAAGGAAAAAAAAAATTACTCCGTATAAAATAGCTACGAATTAAGATGAAAACTAAAAAAAAAAAAAATACCGACTATAAAAATAGGGCAAAGAAATCAAATATGGAGTAATTTTTTTGTGATAATGATCAATAATAATTGTATAAAAAATTGATTTCTAAATAACTTAATAAAAAATCGTCTCTTTCAAGTTTCGGTATAAATCTGATCCTAATTAGTCGATTCACCGTCTTGGAGTTATAATGTATCCGAGTTTTAGAATGCCCTAAATAGTTGTGTACCTCACTATCACCATTGACAAACATCAAGTAGGCTAAGGCCATGTTGGGTGCTCCCATGAAATCATACTGACTAGTCTTTATCAACTCCATTAATGACGCTAAAATTTGGTTACTTCAATTATTTTTTATATTTATTTTTGCATAAATTATTACTCCCCGTATAATTACTCTCATCTCAAACGAAACGTCATTTTTTTTTTTGGAAGATTAGACAAAAACTAAGGAAGAAATTAAACATACTTCACAAACCGAGAATGAACGAACTTATCGCTTTTCAATATAGATCACACAAAGTAAATGATGTTCATAAACAGAAAAAATATACTCCGTATTATCGAATACTCCGTAGTATATAAGAATTAACAACTATGAACAGCATTTGAGAAATGAATACAATGCCGGTGTAATAAGATTTGTTGTATAAGAAGGTCAGAGAGCGAGGTCAGCTAAGTCGAAAGTTCTAGTCACGGCTTTGCACCAGGAATCCACTTTGTTCTTCCTTGAGACGTCGTCCAATGTTGTATGAAAGGTGTGTGCTGTTTTCGCTTTTTCTTCTGTTGCGAAAATCTGATCTTCTGTCCAAACTCCAACTGCTAGTCCTGCTGCGTACGCTGCTCCGAGTGCTGTTGTCTCTATGTCAGCTGGCCTTACCACTGGGCTTCCCAGCAAATCAGCCTAGTGACGCAGACAAAACGAACTTAATATTGTCGAACTTAACTAAACTGAACTGAAAATAAGTCGAAAAAGCGTAAAATAACCTGAATCTGCATCAGAAGGTTGTTGACAGTAGCACCACCGTCTACTCTCAGCAAGAACGACTCCCCCTTGGCATTCTCGACGTCACCATTTTCCAATGCATCCTTGTGCATGGAATCCAAAACATCCTTAACCTGAAAACAAATGCTCTCGAGCACAGCCCGACAAATGTGTGACTTATTAGTGAACCTTGTGATACCAATGCAGACGCCACGTGCATCATCACGCCACCAAGGAGCAAACAGACCGTTAAAAGCCGGAACAAAGTATACACCGCCCGTTGAATCAACTTTTGAAGCCAACTCCTCGATTTCACTTGAACTTTGTATTATCCCGAGACCATCCCTCAGCCACTGAACGGCAGCTCCAGCAATAGCTATAGATCCCTCTAGGGCATAGTTCGCAGGTGCCGACGGTCCAAGTTTGAATGCCATCGTGGTTAATAATCCGTGCTTTGATTGAACAATCTCTTCACCGGTGTTTAAGAGGATGAATGCGCCAGTTCCGTAAGTGCTTTTGGCCTCCCCTTTTCTACAAGCCTGTCCTACCATTGCGGCATGTTGGTCGCCCAAACACCCAGCAATTGGAACGCCTGCAATTGGCCAACCAGTTGCAATAGTTCCGATGATCTCGGAGTTGCTCACTATTTTTGGCAAAAGTTCAGGGGAGATTCCTAAACTCTTTAATGTCTCGTCATCCCAGATAAGCGACTTTAGGTTCATCAGCATAGTCCTAGACGCATTTGATACATCAGTTATATGTAAACCACCTTTAACTCCTCCGGTCAAATTCCATATCAACCATGTATCGATTGTTCCAAAGAGAGCATCGCCTATATCCACAGCTTGTTTAACTGCTTCCACGTTCTCTAACAGCCACAACAATTTTGTTGCGCTGAAATATGTACTAATAGGCAAGCCACATGAAGGAGCAAAATGGTTACGCCCACCTGGCAAATCTTTCTCGAGTCTCCTGGAGATGCAGAACATTGATATCAAAAGAATATTCGCAATTTTTTGAAGAGTAGCTCATTAGACATCTCTAAAACATGTACAGTAACAAAACCCGTTACACATTCCTTTATTCATCTTGTTTCATCTATTGCGTATTTGATATAAAGTTAAGATTAACTCTATTCAGAATAATTAATTTGATCCGTGTTAGACAACTTTGCATTACTTTTTATCACAAATTTTGGCGCGACTCGTTCATCTCATCTTTATTGCGGACCGTAAGGGGCCGAGCAGCCCAATACACATTATAAATTGGGCTTCACAGCCGATACTTTACTATTTTAAATTTCCCCTATACATATCGGGTTTAGGGATATCTCGTATTGGTGGCCTCCAATACCGTACATATCGGGTGATACGTCGCGTATCGGCCAAGATTTTAAACCATGGTAACATGCCACGTATGTATCAAGGATAGAACACGACTTTGTCTATAGTACATAGAATAGAAAAACAAAGGACTAGATGACAGACAGAGGTAGGCGGTAGGCCTAGTTCTGTAGGACTGAACTGAACTACCTTACATAATTGATCTCTTCAAAACAAAATTCAAAAAGAAAAGATCTTATTTTACCAGCTACTCGTAATTGGTAAGTAAATATCGTAAGAACTAAGCGAAAGAACCGAACTTTGATCAACAAAACAAAACAACTCAACGAGTACAAGAGCCCATACAGCAAACAAGATTAAAAAGCATGTGAGATACACAAATTCTTGTTTGTGACGGATATGAGAGATATATCGGTTGCAAAAAAGACCGGCTGTACGAGATAAATGTAAAAGCGAACCTGCAAATGGAACTAGTACGAACATCCATCCAAACAATAGCATTGTACAGAGGAAGTCCAGTCGATTTACTCCAAACAACAGTTGTCTCCCTCTGATTTGTGATCCCAATTGCCTTGAGCCCACTATCAACATCATAACCATCTTCTGTCGCCTTCTCAACAGCTTTTTCAATACAAATCCTTACACTCTCCAAAATCTCCATTGGATCATGCTCAACCCACCTTTCAAAAACCCCACAAACTATATCAATCAGCACAAAAATCCCAGAAAAACCCACATAAGGGTTTCCCAAACCTCGATAAATTTTCTAAGAGACAATTCAACAAACACTTTATTCGCAGACCAAAAATATGACAAAAGAGGGAAGAATAGTTACCCTGTAAGCTGTAACTGGGTAAAAGTGAGTGAACTCTAATCAACACAAAAATCCCAGAAAAACCCAGCAAGGATTTCCCAAAACTCGATAAAATTTCTCAGAGACAATTCAACAAACACATGGTATGCAAACCAAAAATATAACAGAAGAGTGAAGAATAGTTACCCTGCAACTGGGTAGAATTGAGTGAATTCAACTTGATGAGATCCAACAGGTTTACTTGATTGATCATAGATGATGAATCGTGTGCTTGTTGTGCCTTGATCGATAGAACCGATGAAAGAGGTTGAATTCTGTGACATTTTGTTGTACTATAAGTTCGTTTACTGTGTGTTTTGTGATCAAATTAATGTACAACGAAAGGAAAATGAGAAAGGTGAAGGTTGTTGTGGACAGTTGGGAAACGAGAGTATAAAGTCAGCAAATCAACTTGCACTTGTTTATCCTTCATTTTTTGAAGGGAGTTGACCAATTTTATCCACAATATGATAGAATTGATGATGATTGATGATGTGGATTTGAGTTGTAATAGGATCAACCCAACACTAATTACAAGATCTTTTAGCCTAGTGGTTAAGGTTAGGTGGTCTGAGATAATAGGTCTCAGATTCGAATCCCCCTCCCCTATATTGTAATGCGACTATGTGCGCTCTTCGTTGAACCAAAAAAAAAAAATTACAAGATCTTTTAGATAGTTAGTACTCAATTACTCCCTCCCGATAGACACTTTGGTAAATACAAGAGTACGTAAAACTTAGTTAAAAAATGTAAATTATTGACTAATACTATCTCCTATTATTCACCGAAAAGTGAAAACTTGTCATAGATTGAATATATGAGGTATATTGTAAATGAGAGAGTACATCTTTAAAAAAAATGAAGTTGACGGAACTGAACTAAGTTGAAGTATTAAGACAAAATGAATCTCTTAGAATTGAACTGAACTGAACTTAAATGTACTGAACTGAAAATAAGTTGAAAAGAACCGTGTCTAGTGTGTAACATTCGTATCAATAGCCATAAGAAGGCCCGAAGTAATACAATTCAAGGTTTAGCCCAATCAATATATAGCCCCAAGAGTGACTATCTTCAACCACAAGCCAATGATATAGGCTTAGCCCAATAGTAATACTCTCTAAGGTTTAGCCCAAGGATCGTCCCTTTTGCCTTTTAGGTCCAGTTCTTTTCGACTAATTTTCAGGTTTTTAGTTCGAGCAAATTAAAAAGCTTACATCGGTTCAGTATAGTTAAGTTTATTTTTATCACCTAATTCTTTCAATTTAATTCAACGTATTAAATTAAGTTGCATTAAAAGTTAGCTTAATTATTCTTGATTAATGGTTGATTTATTTTGAAGAGAAAATTAGTTTAAAAAAAATAACAAACTTTAAATTAAAATAGTTGAAAATTGAGGAATGTCCATGGCATATCGGTATCTTTATATTTTCAATGTTTTGTCCATGATACTCTTTATGAATTCAACTGTACTTAAATGATAAAGGCGCTTAAGAGAAAATATTCATAAAATTTATATTTAAAAAAACGACTTTCACTAAGAAAAAACCGTATTATATCAGTTCAAATAAAACAAAGAAAGTAAAAGAGATAACTGGATAAGTTACCCCCACTCGAAGGCCAAAGCACCTTGTAAGTTGTAAACAATTTGATTACTCATTTCTATGTTGATATATTTATGGCCAAATTATTTAATTTGATTTGTTATAGAGAAGGATGAGATCCAACATCCAAGGGAGTTGGAAAGGCAATATATGAGGAAGGTGAGATGGGATGGGATAGTTGTAAATAATAACGACAAATTCTTATTTGTAACGAAAATATTCGTCTTTAAGTTTATGACGAATTAAATATATATAGAGTAGTATAAGATATTTGTGTGTCTGACATGTTCTTTCTAATTAAATACTCCCTTCGAGTCTCTGTTATTGTCTCACTTTCCTTTTTGGGTTGAGTTTGATTTTTTGTCTCACTTTCAATGTGTGGTTCACAATTACTCTTTCATTTCTCTCTCCCTTCCTCCTTCTTTTTTCAACCACTTATTTCCCTTCCTTATTTTTCACCCTAAAAACTTTGGGACAATAATAGAAACTCGGAGGAAGTATATTTGATCCATTTTGATATTACGACGTATATATCTGTCGCAAGTAAGATTAACGGGGATTCGGGTAATAATTGGAGGATGTGATCGGATGAGTGATGAGGTATCAATTCAAGGCGGAAGGGATCTGTCAGCCGATATGTCTGCGTCAGTGTGGGCCCAAAGATAGGCCTTTTTTAATTCATCATTGGACAAAACCGACAGATCTAATTCGGCTTAAGTTGCTCCATCTTACATCAAAACCCCCTCTCACCCAACTACCATTTTTTTTCCAACTCCCACCGCTATTACTCCCTCCGATTCTTTAGATTCGCACTATTTGCACAAATAATAAAATTGTGAGTGGAGAGGGTGGGTCTCACCAATAAAGTAAAAATCTCACACAAACAAAAACCTACTTATTATAGAAATGTTGCAAACCTAATGAATTTGCCAAATATGGAATATGTTGCGAATCTAAAGAATCGGAGGGAGTATTTACCAATGTTGTTAACTACTCCGTAACTCATTATCAGTATTATTATTAATATATTATTATTATTATTATTATTATCACTCTATTAGTGTTACGAGTATTATTTAAAAGCATCATTTCTGAAATGGACTCGAACACATTTTGTAAGATTGGAAGTTAAAATATATGTACTCCGTAAGTGGAAAAAAAAAATTTGAATTTGAAGGAAAATAGTGAAAATCATGTTTTTTTTTTTGGAATAAATGAGTCTGTATTAAATTAAACTAAGTCGGAGCTAGATAAATTGAATAAAATTTTGTTAATTACCGTTATAGATTCGAACCCGCGATATTTTATAACGTTGACTCTGATACCATGTTATGAAAATAATTTCACCAAAATCTTAAAGATTATGGTTGGATTTGAAGAAATATTTATATATACTCATGCGATTACTTCAATTTTATTTCGAAATATTGAGTTGCACAATACTATACTCCCTCCGATTTTTTATTATCTTCCTTATTTTCTTATTGGGCTGAAACACCATTTCTTCCCTATTTTCACTTTGGGCCATCAACATGTGGTCTAGAATCACCCTTACATTTCTCTCTCTTCCTTCTTTTATTTTGAACCACACATTCCTACACCCTTATTTTATTTCCCAAAATCAAGGGGAAGATAATAAAAAATCGGAGGGAGTAGTTGGCAAGTTGCAGGTTGAAACAAGAAAGAGCATCAACAAATCAACGGGCTTACATCAGATATTGGGCCACATGGCCCACATTTAATTTATGTGCACGCGTTCCATACTTGCATACTTCCATTACCTATGTACCTCAAGTTGTCGGTAGTACTTGGCTCACTCAGGTTGGGTTTGGGTAGAGTCAAAACGGTTTGGAATATATATTTATGGATTATGCTCGGTCAATAGATTCTTTCGGGCTGAGTCGGGTTCGAGTCGGATCATTATTCGTAGGGTCATTTCGGATCAATTGATATGTTAAGTCGGGTCAAGTTTAGATTGAGTCGAGACCAGCTGACCGGATCTAGTTAATGTACTTATCAAATATTGCGCCAATATTTCCTCAATAAATTTTAAAGTTTTAGGAGTAGTTTTGACCTAAATTTTTTTAAGTTAACATAGAGAAAAAACACGTAAATATGAAAATAAAAATAAAAATTAAACCTTTAGGACTCAAAATTCTTTTGGAAAATTCTAATAAAATTCCAATAGTAGGAGATTCACAATTGTCTTTCATAATTCATAAAATCAAGATTTTTTTTTTTTCCTTCTTTTATGAAAAATATGGTGGAGATAGTACTAATTTGTTACTACATACCTCTCAATAATTTTCAAATTAAAGATTGAAGTACTTTTTATTTCTTTGCTAAAACTCTAAAAGCACCATCACCTAATTAGACCCCAATAACCCCACAAAGTCACCCAAACACTCACTTTTAATTTGCGTCCGTCTCATATAAGAATTTGTGTAAATTTTATATTAAAAACTAAAAGAAATTTAATACTCGTACCATATTACTCCTTAGTCCTTATATCATTAGATAACAAAAACTTAAAAGACACAATCTTTTAATAATATTGATAAAAAGTGTTTCATATAATCAGGTAGTTACACGATCTTTCCGGATGCTTTTCCTTGAATAAACGAGACAATGTTCCATTTTTATACATACCCTTTTATCATAAGGAGTAGTACAATACTCTCGCCATACCAATAATTTTGTACATTTAATTAAAAGATTTCTCACTAAAATATACTCCGAAAAGTAAATAAATTGTTAATTCAGAAATAAATGATCAACCAAATTGATAAATGATCAAGATAAAAGGAGTATAAAAGTAAATAAATGATCAACTAAATTGTTGATTCAGAAATAAATAAATAAATGATCAAGATAAAAGGAGTAACTTTTTTATTTTACTTGTTATAATTTGTTTACAAATCTATTTTAATCAAGATTTTGTGCATTTAATTTCATTTTTGTTGTACAACGAAAAGAACTGTCATATTATAATGATGTGTAAAGTAGTAGTATTAGCCTCATTTAGATAGAAAGGACAAAATTTTGTTATTGTATTAGTAGTATTTGATTGATTATAACAAGAGTAGGTCGTCTACTGTCTTACGTGTCCCGGTAAATTATTGCGAAACCTGACTTGAAAAACGGAATCCAGGGGATAAAAGGTAAACAAATGATCGAGAACATAAAGAGTATAATAATACGATGGATGGACTAAGAGTTTAATTAAGAGTAAGTGTTCCCTGTAAGTGCTGTGACGGATACATCAAGCACAAATCGATGACGGGTCAGATAATACACATGATTAGATAATACAAACGAGACTATTTATTTGTTTCTAGAAATTGGATATTACGAATATTGTATTTGACACGTCACATATTTAAAACAGATACTTGCGTCACAAACCGGAATATGCCTTTGATTAAACCAACCCATAGCGCCATACTGGTACGAATATATATATAAACCACACTCCACTCTGCCTACACTCACCCATTCACTCCATTCACACTCCCTTCATCTCCAAAATCGGCGAACTTAGGGTTCCGGCGATGAAAATGATACCAGATCTAGCCACTCAGATCATCATTCCGGCGTGCGCCGTCGTCGGAATCGTCTTCTCTCTCCTCCAATGGTACATCGTCTCCAAAGTCAAGGTCTCTGTTCAGAAACCGCATCTCAACAATGGCGGAAGCTCCAAAAACGGTTTCCATGACCGTTTGATTGATGAGCAAGAAGAAGGCATTGACAACGACGAAAATGTCGTCGCTAAATGCGCTGAAATCCAAAACGCCATTTCCGAAGGTCTGAACATTTTTCTTTTTCATTGATTTTTTCTGCCTATTTGATTTGATTTGTTATTGCTTACAGATCTGATTGATTTAGGGTTACGATTGCGATTTCTTTCATTTTACGAAAACATTTTAGGAGTAAAGTTTACGCGAAAACACAAATTCTTGTTTAGGACCGTTATTTGACTGTTCTAAGCTTAGAGCAAATACGTCATGAGATTAGAGATAGCAAAAAGGCACAAATGTTGTTTTGACATTGATTTTAGATTCTAGTTAGCTCAACTAGCTTGAGAATGTAGGCCATTATCAAGATCTAGTGGAATGATAAGTCGATCCTTGGTTTGAATACCGTCAGCATTATTACGATTTCTGAGACAACACTTTGTCTGGAACAATGTGTATAATTTGATCTAGTCTAATGATAAGTGTATCCATTCATTCATTAGATGTTAAGTGGGTGCTAAAGTCGATCTTTGGTTCGAAATCTGTCAACATTATTACGATTTCTAAGACGACACTTTGTCTGGAATAATGTGTATCATTTGATCTAGTCTAATGATAAGTTCATCCATTCATTCATTTGATGTTAAGTGGGTGCTAAAGTCGATCTTTGGTTCGAAATCTGTCAGCATTATTATGATTTCTAAAACGACATTTTGTCTCGAACAGTGTGTATCATTTGATTGATGATTAACTTTAAGATTAGAGTAATAAGATGCTTAGATCTGTGTTCCTTTTTACTGTAATGTGATCTCTACATGCCGTTTATTTTCCACTTGGATTGGTTGCATTCACCGATGCACAATAAAAGGGGTTTGGGTGTCGTTTTCAGAGTAAAAGGTGGGAGTATCTTTTGCTTTTTTCAATGTTTTGCCTCTAGATAATGTCATGCGTGGTGCACGTGGTGTGTGGATGTGTGGTTAAATGATAGGTGTAACTGTAGATAAGATCAGAAGAAAAAAACATTGGTAGAGTCAAATGTCCGATTGGAGCGAGTTTCTAGTGAGACGATCTTATATAAGTAAAACTTATAAAAATATACTCCCTCTGTCCATTTAGATTGTTCCATTTCATTAAAATATTCTTCGTATATAAGAGGTGGAAATGGGGCGATCTCACATTAGAGGTAGTGTGAGACCGTGTCATGGCTCAATTTGTGAGTTCTAGAAAGATAAGTAACTGATCCCTTGAGATAAGGACAACAGTCTCTCTAGGAAAAGTGAGGAGGGAGAAAGTCTGTAACTTTTTAAACCATCTTGAAAGATTAAAGCTTTAATGGCTTGTATCGGTTATAAACTTGGCTGTGACTATCGAAAACAAATGTCACGGTCATCTGAGTTGATACTTTACCTAGATGGCTATACTTTTAACTAAAGGACTGAAGATGATGGGTTAACAAAAACTGTTCTCAAAGTAGATGGTCGAGATGAGGATAACAATCTGTTACGTTTCTTGTGAGGGGAGAGAATATCTACTGTCGTTTTTAACCATCTCGATGTATAAAGTTGACGACTTTAATAATTTATTTACTGCTAAATGTTTAAAACGCAGATACTTTTGTTCATACTCCGTATTAGTTTTAAATTTGCCTTTACTTTTGATATAAAGACCAACTATTGAGGAGGGACCTTTCTCTACTTTTGTGTTTGGTTGAAACATGAAAATTCATTATATTACCCCCATTGATTGGAAATGCATCACTTCATCTATAGGATAAAGAAAAACTTTTCTAGGGGTGCGTCTAAGTACTTGGTGTTTGCAATTATAAAGAATATTGATCATGAATTTAGAATATACTCCTGTACTACCTAATTACTTGGCAACAGTTTTAACTTTTGTCTTGAATTCTTGAACTCTTTTATTTGTTATTCTCTTCGCCACACCATGTTATTGATTTGAACCCTTGTTCTGTCAACCAGGTGCAACATCCTTCTTGTTCACGGAATACCAGTATGTCGGGGTTTTTATGGTTGCATTCGCTGCTCTCATCTTCCTCTTCTTGGGATCAGTTGAAGGCTTTAGCACTGAAACTCGACGATGTACTTACAACCCTTTCAAGAAGTGTAAGCCAGCATTGGCCACAGCTATCTTCAGTACTGTGGCCTTTGTACTTGGTGCCATCACTTCTGTTGTTTCTGGTTTCTTGGGAATGAAGATTGCAACTTATGCAAATGCGAGGACAACCTTGGAAGCTAGGAAGGGTGTTGGCAAGGCTTTCATTGTTGCCTTCAGATCCGGGGCTGTGATGGGTTTCCTTCTTGCAGCAAATGGCCTGCTGGTTCTCTATATCGTTATTAATTTATTCAAGTTGTACTATGGTGATGATTGGGAGGGTCTTTTTGAGGCTATTACTGGTTACGGTCTAGGTGGATCATCAATGGCTCTCTTTGGTAGAGTTGGAGGAGGTATTTATACTAAGGCTGCTGATGTTGGTGCTGATCTTGTTGGAAAGGTTGAAAGGAACATCCCAGAGGATGATCCCAGAAACCCAGCTGTAAGTACCTGATCTCCTCACTTACTTACTCATGCATTAGAACAACTATAAACTTCAACCCAGTGCTTCAGATGGCTCCTGCAGTCCTGCCTGTTGCCAGATAAGGTGGTTTGGTGTATTCAACATTTCAACCTTATTCACATGATTTTCATTCTTTTCAACACTGAAAATTGCATCGTAGATGCATGAACCGTCTTGCTGCTTTACGAAATGCGATAGAAGAAACATTGGATGTTCAATGAACTCTTTTGTATTATTCCATTAAATTCCATAGCCATTAAACAGTGAATCTTTGGCTCCACCGGAAATCGAAAAATGTCTATACTTTCATTATTTGCTATTTTTCTTAATATTACATGAATTTTCAGGTGATTGCTGACAACGTGGGTGACAATGTTGGTGATATTGCTGGGATGGGTTCTGATCTTTTTGGCTCATATGCTGAAGCATCTTGTGCTGCTCTTGTCGTTGCTTCAATATCGTCCTTCGGTATCAACCATGAGTTCACTGCCATGTGTTTTCCCCTGCTCGTCAGTTCTATTGGAATCATAGTTTGCTTAATCACAACTCTTTTTGCTACGGATTTCTTTGAAATTAAGGCTGTCAAAGAAATCGAGCCAGCATTGAAGAAGCAACTTATTATTTCTACTGCACTTATGACTCTTGGAGTTGCAGCTATCACTTGGACTGCTCTTCCATCTTCTTTCACCATTTTTAATTTTGGCACTCAGAAAGTCGTCCAAAACTGGTCAGTTGATCTCACATTATTATATTTCTTTTTTTTTTTACTCATTTACTTGTTGTGTTAAAAGGGAATAGTGTTACGAAATATATGTTCTTTCCATTCGGGAAAACTCCTGTGTGCTACATTATGGCACTTTGCATGCTGTTTCATTTAGTATTGTATTTTGCGGACAGAAATTAGCATTAAGCTTCTTATTGTCAGATATATGACCTCGAGTATAATTCTTTTGCAGGCAACTTTTCTTGTGCGTGTGTGTTGGCCTTTGGGCAGGGCTCATTATTGGTTTCGTGACTGAGTACTACACCAGCAACGCATACAGGTATATAACTTTTAAAGACATACACTATTTGAAATTCAGCTATATATGATACTCAATGTAATACTTTAATGATTGTTTCTTTCAGTCCTGTGCAAGATGTTGCTGATTCCTGCCGCACCGGAGCTGCCACCAACGTAATCTTTGGCTTGGCCTTAGGTTACAAGTCTGTCATTATTCCTATCTTCGCCATAGCTGCCAGTATCTTCATTAGTTTCAGTTTCGCTGCCATGTACGGCATTGCTATGGCCGCCCTTGGAATGTTGAGTACCATTGCTACTGGTCTTGCTATTGACGCTTATGGCCCTATTAGTGACAATGCTGGTGGTATTGCTGAGATGGCCGGCATGAGCCATCAAATTCGTGAAAGGACTGATGCCCTTGATGCTGCTGGTAACACCACTGCTGCCATTGGCAAGGTATGCATTTCTCGAGTCCTCTTTGGGTAAAAACTGCCTGCTCATTTAGTCAGTGAATTGTTTTAGCTTTCAATGAGTCACTTCTTGGACGAAAAGTCACTTCAAATTAGATGTTAAGTGACATGAACTTTATCAGTTTAAAGTATAACTCACCAATCTGTGGGACTTTCTGCTGTCAGGGATTCGCTATAGGCTCAGCCGCTTTGGTCTCTTTGGCCCTTTTCGGTGCTTTTGTCAGCCGCGCTTCTATTGCGACCGTCGACGTGCTCACCCCCAAAGTATTCATTGGATTGCTTGTTGGTGCCATGCTTCCTTACTGGTTCTCAGCAATGACAATGAAGAGTGTTGGTAGCGCGGCTTTGAAAATGGTTGAGGAGGTCAGAAGGCAGTTCAACACAATCCCGGGATTGATGGAAGGAACTGCCAAGCCAGACTACGCCACTTGCGTGAAGATATCCACCGATGCATCTATCAAGGAGATGATCCCACCTGGTGCGTTGGTTATGCTCACCCCACTCATTGTCGGAACTCTTTTCGGTGTGGAGACCCTTTCCGGTGTTTTAGCCGGCTCGCTTGTTTCTGGTGTCCAGGTAATGGTTTCCTCTTGATTATCCATTTATCCCTACTGCTGCATGTTTGAGGAGGTTTTTATTGATTTTTTCTTATGAATGTCGTGGACGATTTTTGACAGATTGCTATATCTGCCTCCAACACTGGTGGAGCATGGGACAACGCCAAGAAGTACATTGAGGTATAATTTTCGAGCTTCCTATTAATATTCAGACGACAAAATCCTAAATGACACCTGATTATATATAAGTTTGTTGTCGGACCAACAATGACTGGGCTAAACTGAACTGAGCTAAATGAACTAAACCGAAGTAGGCTGAATTGACCGAGAGTCAGTCATTTTCCTTTTATATCACTAATTGTGTCGGGCTCTCTCGTTTTTAGGCTGGCGTCTCTGAGCATGCACAGTCTCTTGGACCAAAGGGTTCGGAACCACACAAGGCAGCTGTCATCGGTGACACCATCGGGGACCCACTTAAGGACACATCTGGCCCATCGCTGAACATTCTGATCAAACTAATGGCAGTTGAGTCTCTAGTTTTTGCTCCCTTTTTCGCCACTCACGGTGGCGTGCTCTTCAAAATCTTCTCGTAATGGTAAAAGCCATTTCGACTTTCGAGCTCTGTGTTCTCTCATATGTAATGCCCAAGTTTTCTGCCGATTTATGAGTCTGTGAGTTTAGTAGTGGTAGGAACGGGTGCAATTGTTGTTGATTATTTGTGATAATTAGGATTGCGGATCCATTTGTGAGTCTAGAGGAGGATTATCTGTATCGTTTTTGTTACATTTTGTTTGTAGGGAAAAAAGGGTTTTTCTGGGCGAAAAAAACTATGTATTGTTAGGATCCAAATCGAGTACATTTTGCCATTTTGTCAAGTTATGAATCTTAGCTGCCGATAAATTAAAGCGTATTTTCGGCAATTTGTTCTCCTGTTCATTTGCGCGAAACTGGTTAACCAAACCGTTTTTCGAATCTGGTTTAGTTTAACCAGTTTTTTTTTTTTTTTTTTTTTACATAAATCAAAAGCGGATTTCGTCCCGACTTTTTTTGTGTTTCTAATTTTGGGATCGATTTGTGTTCCTTTTTATTTTTTATTGTTTTTACTTCACGTCTCCGTGAAAATATTTTTTATTGCCTATTAATACTTCGTACAATAAACAGAATTCATAAGACAAAATGATGGCTGAACTACAACTTCAATAAAAGGGATTAGTTTTACGAGTGAGAACTCTCACAATAAACATATTGTGAGACCGTCTTGTGCCTCGTGTAAGAATTTTTGTTTACCAAATTACATAGGAATATCGATGATAAAAATACTTACTAAGTCGAAACTAGAAATTAATATCACCCATCAATTTAGTTTTGTTAGCTAGTGAGAGGAAGATAAGTCATTCAAGTCCCACAAGACAACCAGAAAACGACTTCATCAAGTCTTGCTACGAAGTCTTTGGAGATATGATGCGGTGTGCTTCAGCTTTTAGTACATTACGAGTTTACGACTATTCGACCGAGTTATGCATATACGTCAAATAAAGTTCCGGGACCCACGATTCTGAGAACGTTTTGAACTTGCTAATCAGTAAGATCGAGCTCATACGTTTGTACGTACCCCAGATGAGATAGATAACCATTTCACTTCAGGAAGTTAAGCCTTTCGGAAACACAGAACCAACCCAACTACTTTGTACATGGCAGAAGCGGACTTGTTAGCGAAACGAGTGCAGGATATGGTTGTGCAGGGGGAGCAACCTCCTAAAGCATACATCTGCCGCGATGACAAAGACGTTATTTCACCTTTAGCTCCAATCCCAACCATAGATGTCGGACGTCTGGAAGAAAAATCTGACGAGCTGCGCAACCTTAGGTCCGCCCTCTGCGATTGGGGTTGCTTTCAGGTTCGAACCATACATCGTCTTTGCTCACTTTTCCTATGTTCTTTCCACTTCAGTTCAATTAAGTTCAGCTCATCCTCATTATTCAGTTAAGTCCAGCCCCATTGTTCATTTTGTCTTCGTCAATTCAGCCTAATTCAGCCCAGTTTAGTTCAGATGGGTGGGTCATTAGGGGTCGGGTCAGATTTTGACAAGTCTGTTGAAACTGAAGGTAATTCTTTGTCATTCCGTTTTTTTGGCAGGCAGTAGGTCATGGGATGCCAAGTTCATTACTGGACGAGATTCGAAAAGTGACCGAGGAGTTTTTCAAGCAGCCAATGGAAGAGAAGGGACGATACGCAAAGGGAGTGAAGGAGTATGAAGGTTACGGAGCTGACCCCGTCCCTGAGGAAGGCCAACCCTTGGACTGGCAAGACAGACTCGCGCTTACTGTGTATCCTGAGGATAAAAGAAACCTTCTTTTTTGGCCACTAAATCCCCCTTCTTTCAGGTTTCCAAATTACTTTCAGTTCACTCGAGTTCAGTTCAGTTTAGTTCATTTTTCTGTTCAGTTGGTCTTAGTCACTTCAGCCTCAGCTCAGTTCAATTTAGTTCAGCTAGGCTCAGCTAGTCAGTTTAGCTCAGTTCAGTTCACTTTTATGTTCGGCTCATTTCAAGTTGTTTGTTTACGAAATGGAGTAGGGAGGTTGTAGAAGAGTACTCATCGAAGTTGAGGACGATGACAAAACTACTGTCGAAATCAATGGCAAAGTGCTTGGACTTGGAAGAAAACAGCTTCGTCGACCAAATTGGAGAAAGAGAAGAGTTTGTGCTGAGATTCAATTACTATTCAACTTGTACAATGCCGGATCTCGTGTTGGGTCTCAAACCTCATTCCGATGGCACGGCCTATACACTCATATTGCAGGATCAAGTTCAAGGCCTACAGATCTTCAGAGACGATACTTGGCTTACCGTTCCTGCAAATCCTCAAGCTATCCTTGTTCTCATTGGTGATCAAATGGAGGTAACTCCCATCCCGACTAAAGCGGGTTAAACTAAACTGAACTTAACTGAACTGAAATTGTCGCCGAGGCTCATTTGGAGACCGTGGTTGGTGTGTTTTGGTGGACAGATAATGACAAACGGGACATTCAGAAGCCGAGTTCACAGGGCGGTGAGCAATGCAGAGGATGAAAGGATATCACTTGCCATGTTCTATTCCCCGGAAACAGGAACCGAAATCCACCCTGAAGACGACTTGATTGGGAAAGGAAATGAAGCGAGATTATATAAACCGGTGAAAAACTATAGTGAAGCATACTGGAAGTATTACAATAAGGGGCAGAGAGCAATTCATGTTGCGCAGGTCTGATCTTACAGCAGTGGCCATAGAACGAGTCTTGAGTATCATGTTCTTCAGCTTCGGCCTTAGTCGGCCTTCCAGTAATCACTCTGATATCGTACGCTTCTATAGTACTGTCTTGTTATTAGCACAAGGAGCTTTACTTTCAGTTAGGTGATTATGAGTCAAGCTTTTCCATATAATATCTACTCTGATTCCGCATCAACAGTACCCCAGTGCCTCAAACTTCAATGCAGCCTAGTGGTTAAAACGAAAACACTACCCATTCATGCCCGCAAGGATGGAGCCTAGTATTTAAAACTTGCGTGACGATGAAAAAAACTAGCATACAACAATTGACATGGCAAACTTTCTATGGTGTTTCGGAATGTCTTCCATCACCGTGTTTATCATCACCTACCTTTACCATCGTTGGCCTCAACCAATTGTGGCACGTAACGAATTAACGATGTACCTAATTTAAGGCATTACCAAACCCATTTAAAGCCACACAACTCAATTCACTACGAGATCAAGTTCCAAACCACGATGTAATAACATGGCTCCATTAACGAGATCAATATGTTATATAGAAGATTTATCGGCTTATGCTTTGTTTGCTTCTTGACCATTTTAAAGCATAAATCATGGCAAGAAACCATAACAGAATTGACTATGGATGGAACCTTGAGGTTCTCTTCAGGTTGTTCTGCTTTCATTTTCCGAAAACACAAGGAAGCTGTTTCCGAAAGAGAATTACAGCGTCTCCGCTGCCATTTCGAAGTCTCAAAGCCAAATAATAACAAAGTCTTTGTATTGAAATAAACCGAGGACAGATTACAGATAACAACATAACCAGGTCTTGCCATAGCATGAGCAAATAAAGGTGGAACAGTAGAGAATTCTATGGCCTCCATCTGCTCCCTGTAATACATTAACTTAAAATACAGAAGACTGATGTAACCTAAGCTTCCGTTTTTTGTCGTCCTCCTTTTTCTACTTCAGGTGTCCTTCCCGCCTTTGTAATTAGCATCTAGCTGACGATCTTGAACTAGAAGATGTCCGGATGAAAACGGCCAGGCATGGAACTGTTCTGCTGTGCCTGCTTCAGATGCATACTCAGTGTATAATTAGTAACCTGCAGTCACAGATGATTACATAAATCCCGTCAGATCTTAAATTCCGAAAAACACAAAAAGATCAATGCAACCTCGAAAGTTCTAAACAACGAAAAGAAGACGAGAATCAGACCTCTAGTCCCCTCAACTGCTCCTGGTATTGAGAAAGTAGATGCTTAAGTTGCTCCACTTCTTGGTTCTTGTCATCGAATTCCTTCGAACGCTCATGTTGGATTTGTACAGCACGTTTAAAGATGATGTTTTCACGCATAAGCCCTTCAATTTGCCCCTTCAGCATGATGTTTTCCTGAAATGTTTGTGACAAATACATAAGACTAAGAATGCCAACTAACAATCAACTGATCAAGCACGATAAGAGCTACATCTTTTTACCTGTCATACAACCGCTGTACTGAAACATAAAAATGAAAAATACTGATTTCACAATTCTTTGTGAACTTAAAACAATCCAACTCATTCCTACGTAGTTAAAGACAATCAAGCACCAGAAGAGACGACATTCTGACCTATCATACAAATGATGTACCCGAAAACAAAAATAAAAAAATTGATTTCACAATTCTTTACCGAGTTAAAGCCATTCAACTCATTCTCATGTAGTAAAGGCCAGAACTACCGAATTTCATACGCAACTCATACAGCAAGCAGCAGACATATTATAAGGGGATAGTTTGAAAACACGGATTACTAGTTACTACTCTACCAACCTTATGGTATTTCTCTGCTACCGCATTAGCATTGGCTGTTATAGATTTCTCCAGAGCTTCCAAAACCCTAGCAGCACGGGCTCGAGCATCATCTACGCTGGTTGCACTTGTCATCTCCCTAACAAATAACTCCACCCACTGATTACCATCAGCAGGGAGCACATTTTGAGCAGATGTTTCTCCATTAAGAACTGTTTCTCCATCAGTAGCCGCACCACCTACAAATAACAGACATAAAATTAGATTCGTTCTTCGGCCAAACGATTAGAGAAAAGAAAATCCGAGCACCAGTGAAAGACCTTGTCCATCTTGTTCATTCGCATTGTTGGCAGAACCCGAACCTGAACCCTTGGTTGATCCTAAACACAGCTCATTCAGCCTTTTGATAGCAGCATCTATGTCGTCGCCACATTCTTCTAGTGTTTTGTTGAGAAGCTGAAATAACGGAACAAAACACGGAAAGTTAATCATGGACTGAAATCCGAACAGATACCGCTTTTGGCAAAATAAAACCCAAATTCAGTCTCTTGGTTACTTCGTGAATTACAACTCTACTCTCCAAGTTCCGACAACAAATCAAAGACTCGAAATACAAGTTAATCCCTTTCATCATAATAATAACAAATCATCATCACAATGCTCTCATGATTCAAGAAATTCTCCTGACAAATCCTCCGCATTTCCTCTGTTCCATTTGATTGGATACGTTATCGCCAATACAATCAAATGAAACCGAGGAAGTACACGATATTAAAATCAGATTCTCGTCAAGCAGTACATCACACCATACATTTAAAATCGATCTAAAGACCGATCTTGAACTTCAGAATTTCAGGGAATACTCGATTTTTACTATAGCTAGCTCTAATGCTAAATTTCCAAGATTCCAACGATCAAACCAACGATAAATCATAAACTTCCATGATCAAATTTTTTACTACCATCTCCAATGCTCCATTTGATTTGAATGTACACGATTTCGAAAAACGAATACAATCTAATCGATTAGATATACAATCAATCAATCAATCAATCAATCAAATCACCACTTAAGAATCAAGAATCAAAGTTGCCATCTTTCTTCTGCAAAATCTAATAATCTACTCATTTGAATCAACAATCAACAAGAAAGAAAATCATAGAAAAATGAAGAAACTACCTCTTGATCCATCAAAGGAAAAAGCTCCTTGAGCCTATCAAGAACACCGGTTCTCAGCGACGGCGGAGGCGAAGACGGTAGCGAGAATCGAACCGGAGACGTGGAGGAACAACGAAGGCGCTTCGAAACCGGATTCGGTGACGACGATGACGATGTATAATCAATATTATCCTCAAAAAAATTCCTCTTGCCACACACAATTGCAGACATTTTACACAAACAACTCAAAATAAAATCAATCAATAAATCAACAAACAAATAGATATATAAAAACCTATAATTATACACAAATCACAGAATCGAAATCGATACGAAACCGGAACAGATTTCAGATCAATTAGACGAATCGGATTGATTGGATTAGGGGTGAGGTATAAAGTTAGGGTTTTAAAGTGAAATTGGGGATTTTTTGGGGGAGGAAATGGGGGAAAAGGTGAGAAAGGTGGAGAGGTATGTCATATCATATGTGGGTTTCGTGTTGTTGTTGTGGTTTGGTTGACAGGGTTACGTTTTATAATGCGGTGGGTCGGTCATCCACTCATTCAATGGGTCCGTGTGACCTTGCTTGTTCAGGAGGCTAGACCCGGTTTTATTTGGGCCTGATAAAACGGAAAATAGTATTATATCACCGGTTGTATGTACAATCATCTCAAAATTGTGAGCTTTTACGTATATTTATTGAGTTTATACAAACTTCTAAGCTGAATGATAAATTTTTGAGGTTAAATATTTATGTGATTTAGCTCGACAATTCTCCACTAAAGCACAGAAAATTTCATGGAGTTATGTACAACTGATTATATAATCTACTCATTGTAATAAAACTTATCCGATTTAGATTGTTCTTTGAATTGATTCAGTTTATCTAAATGTAATCTTATGTTGAAACTCGGAATCATCATCGAGCATGAATATCGCCTCTAAGAGAGAAAATAGTATTATACGACGAGAGCTTCACTCGAGAATCCATCCTTCTACATGCCAATATTTAAAATTCAGGAATATACGTATGAGTAATTATAACACGTGTACAAGATAAACACACCATAGCAAGCTCGTGAGTAACACGATCACACTGATGTGACACAAAATACCAACAAATAGTATCAAAATTACAAGTGGCTTCCAAAATTTCGTCAATCATTAGGAACAAATTACTTCGACCCTTGTTTGCATGCTTGAGATGATCAATAAAGCTCTTGCAGTCGCTTTCCACAATCACCCTCTGATGCCCACGGCGCCTCGCTTCATCGACCTGGCCCCCTCCAGAATTGCCTCCGCTTCAGCATCTCCCACATCCGCGCGCCCTACCAAGTCTCCTCGTACTCATGGCCCACGTACTTGTGGCTAGGGTTGTAATGGTAGTCTTAGATGACGGCGCTACGTTTATCCGAGAGAACCCTCGGGACAACTTTCGCCGTATGGTTTTTCTTGTTAGGACCTTTACTGGCCGTCCCTTCAGTTTTCCTCGCGATAGGTCGTTGCAAGATACGAACTGGGATACCACCGAGATCAAAGTCTTCCTTTAACGATCTGATCAAAAACCGTATGTCCGTATCCGGAAGCTCATTTTTACCCTTTACAAAGGCAACAAAAGTCGGTGGACGCGCCTTCACCTGCGTAAAATATTTGACTTTCGGTTGTGACATCTGATCTTTCCAAGAGTGCCTGCTCATAACCTTTTGCAACCATCTATTAAGCTTAGACGTTGGTAGTCGAAAACACCATCTCTCATATGTTTCGATAACCTGATTCATCACGGCCATTCGACCCTCTCCTTCTAAAGCAGAGACAAAAACAACTGGAATTCCCGTAACCTGATGAAAAGAATGACCTTTATTTACGGATTATGATGTATTGTAAGAGTTTTGCAGGAGTTCTGAAAATGCATACCTGCGGTATAAGTTTCTTGATCTCTTCGGGAACAGCTTTTACGACATGCTCATATAAATTGGAATTCTTGTTTATTTTTAACAGATCGATTTTGTTCACGACTATGACCAGACCGCGTCCTTCTTCCACTGTTTGTCTAGCAATAACCACCTCAGCATGCTTCAAGCTCTTCCTTGTCTTCGCCACCTAGCCGAGCAAATACAACAACAACATCATCAGAGCCTTAGTCCCAAAAAGATTTGGGGTCGGCTAACATGAATCATTTTCTGTCTTTCTGACATTGCCACGTCGTCTTCATTAAAAAAAATCGAACTCAAAATAAAGCCGGGAAGAGAGTGGCGGACCTCCTCACCATCAAGGACCAAAGCAATGACATGAGCCCTCATGAGATTTTTTTTAGTTTGCATGATACTCAAAGAGGCAGGACCTTTTTCTTTTGTTCTCTCCAACCACCCGGCAGTGTCAACCTGCAGAACACCAAGTCACATTACGATCTGTCATGAGTTCCGGCTTGAAACATTGTGCCGAAGCTGGAAGACCACGACACACAAACTTTACCAGAAAAACATATGCACTTGTATTATATTAACAGAACAATGAGCGAAAAGCGGACAGAAAGGCACTGAAAAGTGAAAACCCATAGAAGTTAAGGTCAGCTATCGGATCCTGTGCTTTTAATACATAACCATTTAAGCAGTTCTTCGGCATACAAAAGAAAGAGTAGAGAGGCTACATAGAACAGACAATACCATATAAATTGTTCTGCCATCATATTGAAACTGAGCTCGAATTGAATCTCTCGTCAAACCAGCTTCAGGCCCCACCAAAACACGCTCTTCTTGTAGTAAGGTATTCAACAGAGTAGATTTTCCGACATTGGGACGGCCAACGAGGGCTAGTTGTAATGTTGACTTAGATTCCTCGGATTCAAGGGAGCTACTGTCTGGCGTAGCTTCATTTAGCAAAATAAAAAGAGGATCATGAGATAATGCAGATAAACAATAAGAATAAGAACATAATCCGCTCAATACTATCAGGAGTAGCTATAAATGCTGAGAGCCTGAGATGACACACTTAGGGCTTAACTACTCCATCATTAGCATTCTCATAACCAGCAAAAAATACTCGAGTTATAAGCAGAAGTCAAGCATACGAATGAAGCCTTTACAACACGACGAGAGGATTTGAAGGAGGGTATTAGTGTTACATACCATCTAAAACTTGAAGCATGTAACTCTCAAGCATTGGCCTAAGAGCAGAGTAAAGATCTGACATGCCTAATCCAGTCTCGGCAGAAATAGGAATAGGGTCCCCGAACCCTAAATCATAAGCTTCACCCATACTTGCTGCTAAAGAACCATCAAGTTCTTCTAGTGATTCGGATTTATTCATCACTAAAATAATGTTGATGCCCTGTGCATGCCTACGCAACCATTTCCCAACCTGAAAATCCATGGGTTGCAAGCCATCTCTACACATTCAGAAATGGAGAAGATCAACAAGCAGCATTGACATGTGCTTTCAGTCTTTCACTTGGTGTATCGAAGATGAAGCATTGATTACTTGTGACATCACTTGTATTCAAATAAAGGGACTGGATATGAATTGCGTACCTTGCTGCAACCAAGAACATGGCAAACTGTGATTTAGACAGAACATTTGCAGTCATGTCCGCAGTCCGTCCAAGAATGGAACCCGAAGTAGCCGCTGCTTCTAATCCAGCAGAATCAAGGACTCTGAAACGTAAATTGCCCAGTTTGGCAATTCCATCCCGTATATCACGAGTGACATGATCAGCTGGAGTGTTATAAACAAGCGCATCTCTCCTTCCGATCAGGCTGAATCCAGAAGTTTGACATAATGTTCATGTATCAGTGTCAATAAATGTCTCTCAATCAGTTAATCCAATATACCCCCTCCAATCCATTCCAAACTAACCATTTGACGTCTACAAAACATTACTTTGAGCACGTTTTTCTACATTCGTATATTTGGTTTTGTGTTATAATTCCGAAACCCCTTTGTATAACAAATGTAAATATGTTAATTTTATGCTTACATGTCACTGTACTATAATTTACCTATATATAATGGATTAAGAGGTGGTGAATTTCAGGGTAGAATTAGAGCAATATACCGGTTAAAGAGGGCAGATTTGCCTACATTAGGCCGCCCAATGATAAGAACAGTGGGAAGCAATTCCTTATCAATTTGCGTGAAATCCAGCGACTTCAGGCTCGAACCTTTCTCTTTCAAATCACCAGTGACAGTTTTCTTGGCATTCTCGGACTCAAAGCTCAACTCTTCCGTTGATTGAGTGTTCAGCTTAGCTGCACTCGTATCACTACCATTACCCGTGCATAGATACCTCGAATAACTAGGTGAGCTTTTCCCCAACCCAACACACTCTCTCGTGATTGCTTCTGAGTTTCCACCTACCCGATAATTTGAAAATGAGCCTGAAAAAAAAATTCAAACTCAAAGGTACTAACTTTACTACTCATACACACTCAAAAGTTCATATTACATGTGAAACTAGACCATCTAATGTTCACCGGACCTAAAATTATCCTCCTACTCATCCATCCACAATTCCACAGCTAATTCTTCTAGTTAACGAAAATAAACCATCACAAAACCTGTACTTTCGACAAATTTAATACCTAGTACTTCAAATACACCCAATTAAAGACTTTTCTCCACACATATATACACTCTAACACGAATTGTTTGATAGGACTCTCGGCATAAGACCACCAACCCATAAGCTTGAAGACCGAACAATTACCTTTATAACTCCGCCTTTCTAAATGATAACCTCCACTCGATTATTTCTAAAGTCCTATACCCTAAACCCTAAACCTTAAACCCTAAACAATTACCTTTATAACTCCGCCTTTCTAAATGATAACCTCCACTCGATTATTTCCTATTGGGCATGTCCTATACTATAAGACGGTCCTACATGAAGAGTTGCTCATACCCTCATGAATCTAACTGAATGATATACAGAGAGTAGTCTTCAAATATGCAAAAATCAATCAATATTCTCCCTCAAATTACTAAATCAAACCTTTTTCGACTTTTCGCCACACATATGAACTCAAATGACTCTTAATTGAACTCAACTCTCAACACTTATACAACATAGAGACATGGATTGAAGCTCTACTCACTCTATTCCATCAATTACTTACCTTTCTAACCTCGTGACTAGCTATTTTAATTAAAGGTAAACAAATGATTGAGACGACGCGACAATAATCCAATATGAGCTCTTAAGGTACAATAATCAACCAAATAAAGTAAATCAGGGATTACCAGAGCTGAAATTGAATGAATTCCCGCCATTGTTATACGAATTGAGAACTTGGGTATGAGTAAAGATTCCAGCTTTACAGTTGTTCGAGACAAAAGAGCTAACTGGGTTGCAGAAACTCAAGAACAGGCACCTTCTTCTGCTAGTATACATTGCTCGAAGCCATGAATTAAGCATCACAAATGCAAAAGCTTTCTTTGAATTGAAACGGGTATATTGGGAATTTGGGATTCCTCGATAAATTAGGTCGATTGAATCAATTCATAACGGGTAAGATAGGTGTCGCCCAAGTGATATCCGGATTATTTGTGAGCAATCCGGATTTTTTTTTTTTTTTTTGGGAATAAGGGTCCGTAAGAGTGTATCGCAAGGCGATAAACACGTTCACGCTGAGTAATTAGAAAGCGTGCAAAGTGGTTTTGTAATATTTTTTTTGAGGTTGAAATCGAATACGAGATTTCATAAAGGGAATGTGAAGATGTGGTAGAAAATTCGGAAAAAATAAGACGTCAGCCTGAATTAGGGGTGAGCAAAACCGGATATCCGATCCGGTTTTGCAAACCGTATCGGATATCCGGTTTCAAAAACTTAAAATTTTGCGATCCGTATCCGATCCGGTTTCCGGATATCCGGTTTTTCGGATATCCGGTTTTCGGATATCCGGTATCCGGTTTTATATTTTTTTTCAATTTTTCTTTTTTTTAAAACAATTTTTCATTTTTAATTAAGACTAGTTAATTGTTTTTAAGCAACGTTACGTTTTATATAAATTGATATAACAAAAATACATAAAAAAAAAAACCTAAAAAAATGATATATATGACTTGCGGTACCATTGTTCCAAAAAAATATGACGTTTCATTACCTAAAATCATAACTTCACTAAGGGACCGTTTGGTTGGAGGGTTTCAGGAAAGGGTAAGGGAAACAAAGTTATCGATTCCCTTTGTACATGTTTGTTTCGCCAAATGAATGAAACTTTTTCCCCATTTCACCTATTAACTAAACCCCATATCCCTCTAAGTTGAAAACCCTACCCCCAAGGGTTTAGAATTCTCTTTCCCTCACATTACCCCCATTCCTATATCTCCCTCTTGCCCTATAACGTTGCTCTCATAATCGTTACGTCTCCAACCTCGCACCTCCCACCTCCGATCTCCCACCACCAACGTCCACATCTCACTGTGTGTACGGGTCACTAGACTTGTCAAACGACCCGACCCGGAAATCCGATCTGCCTGACCCATTTTTTTAGATTGTGAACCCATTTTTTCGACCTGTAACCCGTTTGACCCGAACCCAATATGACCCGTTAATTTAGGGTTGAAACCCGACTCGCCTAGGTTGACCCGTTGGATCAACGAGAATTTATCAAAATTAATAAAATATTAATATTTAAATATTATATTTGTATTTATAATTAAAAAAATTAACTTTTAATATTTTAAATTACAAAGATGGAAAATATTCAACTTAATAAATTTTTTTAATCATTTAATAACAAAATAATAATTAAAATAATTTAAAAAATGATTTTAATGTTTTTTAATCATATAATAATAAAATAATTTTAAACAATGATTTTAATTTTTTTTAAATATAAACATTATAATTAAAGATTATAATAATAATAATACTATTAAAAAAACTTAATATTAAATTTTATTTTAAATATGTAATTGTCATAATCAATTTGATTGTTATTCGATATTACAGGAATATATGTTGTTTTAAAAATGTTTTAAAAAAAATAAGTAGGAAAAAGTTGGTGAAAAATAATACGGAGTATTGAAAAAATAAGGTAAATCGATATAATAAAGAAAACATGTTAAAAAAATTGATTCCTAATTGTAACCAAACGACCACAAAGGAACAAGGATTTCCAAGACTGAACCAAACAACAAGTTAAATGGAGGGTAATCTCTTCCCTTTCCCCTTATTTCCTTTTCCTAATCTCATTCCTTTTCCCCGTTGCGAACCAAACGCCCCCTAATAGTTTTGTTTTTTACCTTTGAGAATAATTGGTAAGTTTTGAATTCTTTATTGTATAATGCATATTAGGATTATATTTTTCATATTTTTTTATTGTTTTTAAAAAACCGGATCGGAAACCGGATATCCGGTTTCAATTTTCCCCGATACGTATCCGCTACGGTTTTAAGGAAAACCGTATCGTATATACGGTTATTCGTATCGGATATCCGAAAATTCGTATAATTGAAAGCGTATACCGTATCGTATACGTATAATAAAACCGTATCGCATATTTTTGTTCACCCCTAGCCTGAATGATTCAAATTGTAGTGTATAATACACGATTTTCGGACCAACGGCATATATATTAGGGTATAATACAATTAGGGTCGTGATTTTATGGAGGTAGATACCACGGTCTTCCAAATTTTTAAGGACCAACGACATAGATATTAGGGTATCTCAATGCGACAAACACGCTCTCGTGCTAATAGTCGAAAACTTATGCGAAGCGGATTTGTTTTTGTTATTTGAGGCTGGAATTGAATAAGATATCCTAAAGGGATTAGGAAAACGTGGTAGGAGATCCAGAAGAAAACGAGACGGACCTGGAGCGACCTCCCAGACGACTCAAATCCTATAATACACGATTTTTTGAGATCCGAGACCCCGGTAAAAAAAAGTGGCAATAAATTAGGTGGTGAATTCCATAGGTCGGATAGCGTGGTCTCCCAAATTTTGAGGACCGACAGCATAGATACGAAGGTATTGCATGCTAGGCGATAAACACGCTCACGCTAATAATTAGAAACTCATGCAAAGCGGATTTTGATATTGTTACTTGAGGTCGAAATTGAACCGGATACATCTTAAAGAAAACGCGAAGACGTGGCAGAAAATTCAGAAAAAACGATACGTGGACCGGTACGACCTTCCGGGCGACTCAAACGCAGTGTATAGATACTTACTTTTTAAGATGTTGTCTTAATTTTTTTGATAGATTAGTAACGTTATTACCTTTAGTAAATATATATATATATATATCATTGTTCATGGAACATTAGAACGTATGAATAAAAAAAAAAGGAATATAAGTAATTCGATAACATGAAAAAGAAAAAAATTTGTACCCTACGGCCCTACGTCAAAATTCCTAGATCCATCCGTCATAAATATTACTTCCTCCTATTCAGAGTATTCCTCCCCAATTTTTTTGGGGAAACCAAGAAGGGAGTAAAATAATAATAGAGGGTAGAGATAAAGTAAGAGAGATGAATAGAAAGTGGGGTATGAAGTATAAAAGGTGAGGATATAAAGTGCAAATGTGTCGAGTTTAGGTGGGGAGGAAAAGAATAAAGAATGATTAAAATTATTTTCAAAAAAAAAAAAAGGAAGAAAACCAAACTAAGCTCAAAAAGAAAAGTGGGAGCAATATTCTGAATAGGAGAAAGTATTATACGTATTTGATCTGTGATAAATTTATACTCGTAATATGTACATGAGCGTGAACATTGAATAGTCAAACTGATGATGCAAGTTGAGCGTGAATATTGAATAGTCCACCTGGTACTATAGGTCATTTTCTAGAAGCCACGTGCACGGATAGCGAGGTATGCGTATTTTTGTATAAGCTGATCTCCTTATAACTGATAAGCCGTTGAAACTATCAGACCGTTATAAATAAGTAGTTTGGCTTATTAACAACTAGAGTTAGATAATCCCATGTACATATCGGAATTCCCAGAATAAGTAACCCGTGGATCTCCACCTACCCTCCTCCACTATAAACTTTCCACTTTAACAAGGATGATATATTGAGTAATTATTTAATTCATAAATTATGAAAACATGGGAATTTCATTAATACCACCTAAATACATTAATTGCTATTTTTTGCCAAAAAAATGTTTGAGATTATTTTCTTCCTAAAAAAATATCGATATTACTTTACGAGTTGTTGTCATAAAAGAAAGTCGTACGATAATTTGTTGATCAATAATATCGGGATTTAAGACGGTTTAATTATCGAGAGTTGATATTCAATTATTACGAGTATGAATGAACACGTACATATCGTCGTCATAGATATGCTGATTAACTCATATATTTACGTTCCATTTTTACACAAAATCTTGTAAGAGACGATCTCTCAATAACTGATTGAGATACAACTCTTCAGTACCACTCTATGTTCTATTCGTATCCTTAAATGACAACTTTGTTTTGTATCTGTTTTTATAAGAAGCGTACCCTCTTTATATTTGTATACTCTTTTATGTTAATCGTACTAATTACTTCTATTAGGTTTGGTACCACTATTACTTCCATTTGTATTCAGTCTCTCGGTAAAGTTAATGAGAGACCGTTTCTCAGGAGACCTACTCCTATTTTTATCACTTCTTTAATCAACTTTTGTTTCCTAATTTGTACTCACGCACGTTTGATGTTTGTGAGTGAAAGAGTAATATTTTAATCAAAAATAAATTGTACTCCGAACATGATTAGGACAAATGACGTCTTATTTATTGTTTTTCTTAGATATTTAATTTATGTACATTTAACGATTTAATGCTAGGAAAAAGCATTTAAGTAAAGTCCCTAATAATTCCACATTCCTCTTTTGCAATTCACAAATTATACTATTAGTGTATAATTGTTGTACCCTACGACGGGCCTTAAAATTATGAATTTATAGTAAATGTTACCACTTTAAGTTATTTAGTGACAATTTTAGGTTAAATAGTAAGCATTTTTTGATACAAAAACATGGTAACTATTTATCTGAAAGTGATAACTACCTAACCTAAAATGATCATTTTTTATCATGAATTACAATTTTTTATTATTGTTGCACGGTACAACGGTGGTACATACGTAATAATTACTGGGAATTCACAATTACCTTCTAACTCGTTTTATACGCAGTATAAAACATATTCAAATAATTTTTTGTCTTATAATATATTTGTGTAAGACCGTTTCACAATAGAGTATCCGAAAAAAGATAACATTTCAAATATCAAAAGTTTGCAAATTCATAAACACCACCTAATAACATTTAATGATACTTTTTTCTTCTTTTTTTTTTCTAAAAAAAAGGTTCTAGTGATATTTCCCTGGTCATTTCACTAAAAGAAAGCGGTATACGATAATTCATTGATAGACGTTGTGATTTGAAACCGTTTGCGATATTGTCATTTATATACGTTAATCCAAATGCGTTTAACCAATCTACACTTCCTTTTTATCATTTCTTATTCAAAATATTGTCTTTAAATGTATTTTTTTCCCATTTTTATTTAACCTTTTCATATTCAAATTTATGTACAATGTCCCACCGAGGAGTATTTATTACTTTGTAGTAGTGAGTACAATAGTGTTCTAATCAAAGATCGATAAAAAAATAAAGATACATTTAACGCAAATATGTTATTTCATGGGAATAATCCAAACTAGCGTCAACCTTTTTAGGATAATCTCAATTACATGTAATATTGTAACAATAATTTTAAGCATCATACTAGTTTTGCGATGCACGGGTGTAACAATAACGTTACTAAATCAATCTTAATACTTTCTTTTATAATTATTGGATAAACTTATTGCATATTTATCTGTTATACCAGGTTAAGAGTAATCCGATGGTTTCTCTCTCCTCTTTTGTCTCCCGTTATCACATTATTATCATCCGCCTCCATCAAAACCAACTCCACCATCGATAAACCATCATCAACCCCCAACTTCATTTTCGAACCAACTAATGGGTCTGATTGAATTAAATTATACTCCCTCCGTTTCATTGAAAGCTTCCACCTAAGAAAGGACACATTTTTTAAGGATAATAATAAAATATTCAAAAGTAGGGAGAGTGTAAAGTAGGTGGGCCACCTAGGTAAGAGTAAAGAGTTATACTCCTTCCGATTCTTTAGATTCGCAACATATTCCATATTTGGCAAATTCATTAGGTTTGCAACATTTCCATAACAGGTAGGTTTTGTTTGTGTAAACTTTTTACTTTATTGGTGAGACCCACCATCTCCACTCACAACCTTATTATTTGGGTAAATAGTAAACGTTGCGAATCTAAAGAATCGGAGGGAGTACCAAAAAAGAAAGTGAAAGCTATCAAAGAAATTTACAAAAAAAGAAAAGTGGAAGCTTTCAATGAAACGGAGGGAGTAATGAATTAAGTAAGTTGAATTGACTAAACAAACTACAATTAATGACACTAGACTTAAGTTAAATATACAAAATAAGGATGAACATTAATTGTGTAAGCTGAAAATAATTGGAAAAAGGACGTGGCCTTAATGACTACTCTTTTTAACACAAATTTTTGTTTGTAACAAATATGGTTATAACGGGTAAAATATTTACACGTTTATATAGAAAAAGACAAAAACATTGTTATTCTCTAATAAAATAACAATGTTTTGTCTTATATCCAACAATTCTACTAAATGTGTAATAATTGATCCATTATAATACGATGATATAACAGAAATCCCCTATATACTAAAAGAATAACAACTTTCCAAAATTTTCCCGTCAAAATGCATTATTTCTAAAGATGGAAGTTAGACAAAGATTACTTTAAAAAATAGATTGGTAATCCATTACATTTCATGGATGATGATAAAATCATCAAAATGGTAAATTTATAGTATAGTCATTCTTAGCTTCACACTAGAAAAATATATTCGGTTCTTTTTTTAAATAACGTTTTTGTTTTTCGAGTTAAATCTCTGAACATTTATTTTTATAAAAATGTGAAAATAGTCCAATTTCTATTTCATAAAAAAAACGGTAATATATATATGAGGGAAATTAGATGTCTCAAAATATGAGAATGACATAAATAAAAATATACTTTGTATATATAATATTTTCATCTAAACATACATTTATTAATTTTTACTCATTACCTTGAGTGCTTATCAATTTGAAATTATTTTCTCAAAATTGAGGAAGACTCCAATTTAAAATCTTTAATTAATATGCTACAAAGTAACTTTTGTGTATACCGTGCATTTATGCACGAGGCCTATACCAGTAAAAAGATCATTTATCTAGGGATAAAATAAGGAGTTAACTAATTTAACCTACTATATATGGGAAAAGGACAATAAATTTAGGATAAATGAATGTAGAAACACAAAAACTTGTATGAGACCGTCTCACGGTAATTTATCGTGAGACGGTTCATATAAGAGGTGGTTACAAATTATCGTGAGACGATCTCACATGAGAGTTACTAATATAGAAATATGGTTAAAATACTTCCGTTTGTATTTGATTAAAATACTTCTCACATTGAATATAAAAGCAAACAAATGAGTAAACAGAGAGAGTACATATTTCTAAAAATTATAAAAATTTAATATTTATGACGCACCCAATCAGACAATTTAAACAAGATCTCACCTGATTTTATTTTATCTTATATGAGTATATTACGGTAGAAATTATATCGACAATTTTTCTCACTTATGAATGGTGCTCAAAAAACAACCTTAAAAAACCGTTTGAAACGGAGGAAATACAACACTGTATTTATTGTTTTTCTTAGATATTTTGTTATTAAGAAGGGAAACAAATCATCAAAATTTAGAAAACCCTTTAATAGTTTTTGTGTTTAATTAAATTCCCCCATTTCCAATTTCCCCATTCCATCACAACTAAACTACTGTCACCGAATATGTCTTAGCCTAATGGTTAAGACTGTACCGTCTACTATAGATCCCATGTTTCAACCCCTTTCCTATATTATAATGCGACTAAATGCACACTTTATTGAACAAAAGAAACTACTCCGTATTTGTTATTACAAAGGGAAACAAATCATCAAAATTTAGAAAACCCTTTAATAGTTTTTGTGTTTAATTAAATTCCCCAATTTCCAATTTCTCAATTCCATCACAACTAAACTTATGTAACTGAATATTTCTTGACCTAATGGTTCAAATTAGGTACCGTGGACTATAGGTGCCATATTAAAATCCACCTCCCTATATTACTCTTTCCGTTCCATTTGATTTTTTACGTTTTTTTTTTCACACTTAGCCATACACGATTTCTTTTGTCTATATATCTTTAGCTACATATTTCTAAAAATTATAAAAATTCGATATTTATAAATTATAACGCATTCGATTAAACAGTCTAAACAAATCTCGCATGACTATATTTTATCTTATATATTAGAAGTTATATCGACAATTCCATCCACGTATGAATAGTGTGCAAAAAATAAATGTAAAAAACCTATTGAAACAGAGAAAATATAATGCAATTAAGTGCGCATTTTGTTGCAAAAAAAAAAAAAAAACTAAGGACTCGTTTGATTCACCATGGGAAGATGGAGTTACCGGGAATTTAAATTCACGTGAATTTGTATTTCATGAAAATTACAAAAATATTGTTTGGTTGCCACGTAGGAAATAACTTAATGGAGAAGTTCTAACTTCCCCATTAGGGAGGAAGTGACAATTCCGGGAGGTGGACAACCAAACAGCATCCCAATTTTTCAATTAATCAGAAATTCTACCTCAAATGATTTGAGAAGGCAACCTAACAACCCCCTAAACTTCTTTTGTGAGATCGTCTAATAAAAGACGGAAATGCAATAAATGCAGAGCAATAAATCTCGAAAATCCATCCAATTCATCCTCCCATAATTCATTCATTACAGTACTATATAAACACCAAGTACTCCTCCCAAAACTCACTCTCTCTCTCTCTCTCTCTCTCTCTCTCTCCTCACGATCTACTCTCTCTCCTCTTCTCTCCTCACTTTCTCTCTCCTCAAAAATCGTAAATTAGCGTCAATCAATAGTCAAATTCAACGCCATTTTCGCAGAGGTAACTCTACTCTCTCACTCACTTCTACTTCCTCGATCACTCTAAAATCTTATGCATGCAACTTTCAATTCCATTTTTCCGTGATTTTTCTCAGGATTTTAAGTGATGAATGCTTGAGTTTTTGCGGTATCGATTGTACCAGTGATTATGATTGTTGTTGTTGATTGATTTGGTGAATTGATTGATTTAGGTTAAATTTGGGGGAAAATTGTTGCGAATTGTTTTCTGTTGGTGAATGTAAACCCTAATTTTCTTGGAGTTGAACTGTTGATGTTTACTGATAGTCAACTTTTTTACAGTTTTGTAGGAGTGCTGGAATGTCGTCTCTGAGTAGAGAGCTCGTTTTTTTGATACTTCAGTTCTTGGATGAGGAGAAATTTAAAGATACAGTTCATAGGTACGGTGGTTTTGATTTATTGTTGTGATTTTTTTTGGGTGATTTATCGGTTTTATATGTAATTATGTTGGCCATGTGTAATTCAGTCGTTGATGGTATGAAATTCGTTAATTTTGTTGAATTCGCTGATCTAATTCGTTTTTTGCTGGATAATCTGGAGCGGACGGAATAAGGCTTTTTTTTTTGTTTATGTTGTTCATGATTGTTTTTGCTTTTATTTGTTACTTTCTGTTTAATTATAATAATCAGGCACTAATTTTACGAGGTTTGTTAATTTTGCTGAATTGATGCTGCGAGATGGCTTCAATTGATCAATCGATATGAAATTTAGTTTTTCATTGCTATTTTGTTGAAATAGTTGTGAATGATTGGAACATTGCGATTTTTTTACGTTTGTTAGAAGGTTTCAGATAGAGAGAAACCATCTCGCGGCATCAATTCAACAGAAATTGTAAAATTCAGAAAATTAACAACTTAATTATATAGACAACGGTCGCAGTGAGAATCAATATTTTAGTTGTTTTTTGTTTATAAAATTCAGATGTTAATTTTCTGAATTTCGTTATTTTGAGTTTCTGCCGCAACACGGTTTCAGTCGTTATGAAGTACTATATTTACTTCATTGTTTTATTTTTGGCATAATCAGTAGCAAATGAATTAAGGTGTTTTTGTTGTTGTTAAAAGGCTGGAAAAAGAATCAGGATTTTACTTCAACATGAGGTATTTTGAGGATTCAGTGACGCATGGAGAGTGGGATGACGTAGAGAAGTACTTGTCTGGATTTACGAAGGTGGATGATAATCGTTACTCAATGAAAATCTTCTTCGAGATTCGAAAACAAAAGTATCTTGAAGCATTGGATCGGTATGTGAGATGTTTTTATGTGTTGTGCAACATTTTTTTTTTGTTTTCTGTAATTTGTTGAGAACCTTGTAGTCGAGTTCTCTGTCAGTGTGTCTATGTCTATGATTTTCGATAATCAATAATCAATTTGGTACATGGGATGATTTGTGTACACAGAAACGAGCATCCGAAGGCGCTCGAGATTCTGATGAAAGATCTGAAGGTTTTTTCAACATTTAACGAGGATCTGTTCAAGGAAATCACAATGCTGTTAACATTGAATAACTTTAGGTATTGAACCTGTCCCTTTTTTCCCGGTGCTACTTTAGTGTAAAATTCATTTACGATGTGATTAGATTCGGCAACATTTCAAGATGGTCCGGAAGGCCCAAAATCAATTCTTGTGATGACATCCTAAAGATGTGTAAGGTAGAAATGACAGTAATTTGATGGTTATGTCTCCAGGGAGAATGAGCAGCTATCAAAATATGGTGATACCAAGTCCGCTAGAGCAATCATGTTGGTGGAGCTAAAGAAGTTGATTGAGGCGAATCCTCTATTTCGAGACAAACTACAGTTTCCGACTTTTAAGAATTCTAGATTGCGGACATTAATTAACCAGAGGTACCCTAAAAATTTCTGTCCTTTGTTTCTCTCTTTGTTTTGTGCCTTCTATTGCCATTGAGGTCTCAGATTTCGTTCTCTATATCCTTGTTTCAGTTTGAACTGGCAACATCAATTATGCAAGAATCAAAGGCCCAATCCCGACATCAAAACTTTGTTTGTAGATCATTCTTGTGTACAACCTAATGGAACAAGGGCACCATCGCCTGTCTCCAATACTTTAGCAGGCTCCATGGCTAAGGTCGGAAGCTTCACAGCTTTAGGGGCTCATGGGGTGAGTGAGTAGTGATGTTTTTGTTATTGGGGAATTTTATATTTTTTAATCTTATCTGACTTGATCTTGTTTTATAGCCTTTTCAGCCAGGTCCAGCAGGTTATACCGCACCCTTGGCAGGATGGATGGCTAATCCACCCTCTGCATCTCACCAGACTATACCAGTGGGTACTAGCCACCCTATGAGCCTTGGTGCTCCCAGCGGTGCAGGTATTTTCATAATTTCGCTATGACGGTGACTTAAGTTATACTCTTAAAGCAATATATCTTCTATGCATTCCCCTCTTCCTTGCCTGTTCACCCACCCCTCTTCCATTCTATCTTCTTCCTGCTTCGTGATGGTGGTTACTCTGGTTAGTGAGTCGGGAATGTTATGTATGTGTTCATATCTGTTGGATTTGGTGTAAAAATTTCTATGAAGCGTAAAGAAAGTGTTTGCTGTTATCATGTCATCTTGTAAGAGCTTGACACTGTTGGTCTCATGTTATATCATTGGAGTAGACTAGTAGAGGCAGAAGTGGAGTAGTCTCTGAATCACCATTATTCACCCATCTTGCCCATAGCATCGTATCAAAGTATGTAATGGCGTATGCCTGAAGCATCAACGTGCATCTACAAGCCCGTAAAAAAATTGCATACCTAGGTCCCTTTCAATAAAAAAGACAATTAACGTGACAAGAGAAATTTCAAATCTACTATGCTGAATTGTATGGTTTATGTTAATCAAATAATTTATCTCTGTTCATAACGTGGCAGCATCAATGATTAAACGGCCAAGAACTGCATCTGACAACCCAGCTGTAGACTATCAGACTGCGGATTCTGACCTTATGTTGAAGAGATCAAGACATCTTAGTATAGGAGATGAGGTAATGAGCCTCCTGCTGTAGTCGGTTTATGTTTGATATATACAGTAGTGGCATGCGAAGTACACTTTGATTGTTAATTTATTGTGATATCAGTCAAGTTCAACTTTGTAAGGATTTTCATTTTTGGTTAATAGTGTCAAATGTTGCACATGAGGCATTTATTTTCTGGTTTAGTGATAAAATGGTTCATGTATTGTAGGGCCTTTTTTCACCCTCATCTCGTATGTGTGTCACACAGTCAATTCCTTTAGTGTCTTCAAATACAATTACATATTTTATTGTTAGCTACTTGCTGCTGATTTGTTTCTTTTAGTAAGGCATTGGGTTGGAAAAACTTTCGTTACAAAGGAGTGCCAGAATGTAGTGCTTCTTTTTTGGAACTTTGGTTTACCACTAATCAACTGATATGCAAACTGTGGTCTTCAACCTGATGTGTTGAATTAACTTTATCGTAGGCGAACAATATGCCCATGAATATCATGCCTACAGCGTTTCCTGGTCCAAGTCAGACAGCAACATTATATTCTTCTGAGGATCTACCTAAGACTGTAGTTGCGAACTTGAATCAAGGTTCTGGCATCAAAAGCATGGAATTTCATCCATCGCAAAATTCTTTGCTTCTTGGTATGCTCTTGTTTGTGTATTGTTAGCTCTTCAATCAATTTCTCGTTCAGTGAAGAATCAATTTATTGCTCTTGATTGAATAATTTATAAGTGCTAATTTTATTGTTTCAGTTGGAACAAACATAGGTGATGTTTCCATCTGGGAGGTAGGCAGCAAGGAAAGACTTGTGCATAGAAATTTCAAAGTTTGGGAACTTTCACATTGTTCAGTTCCCTTACAGGTAGGGAATAGAGACGTGATTATCCACAAATCTTTTTATTTATAGCTGGACCAATGCTAATTTTTGTGTCGTGCCAGGCTTCACTTGCGAAAGAGTACACTGCTTCGGTCAACCGTGTTGCATGGAGTTTAGATGGATCGCTATTTGGTATGATGGCATCTCTTAAACATTCCCACTTTTTTTTTTTATATTTTATTTAAATTTGAGGTCAATTTGCCCAAGCTTATTTGTTGAATTATATTTTGAAGGGCCAAATTGTATTAGGTGGTGTGCACCGCTAAAGGAAGTAGTATTGGTCTTAACTCCTAAGCAATAGTACTTGTTTTCTTGATAAGTAAGATATGCTCGGGAGTATTAATTAATGGACACCTAAGGGGGTGATGATACCCATGTACAAAAGAATTTTTGGTCCTAAGCAATAATGTCTCAGCCAAGATGAATTATTTATTATCAAATTTGCAGGTGTTGCTTACTCCAAACACATTGTGCACGTTTATGCCTATCTTGGTGGAAATGAGATCCGCAACCACCTTGAGGTTTGTTGCATATACAGATCTAAAGTCATCTGCTTGTTTTTGAGGTTAATACATTTTTAATTCAATTTGGACAAAACTCTGATATGTCTTTAGATTGATGCTCATGCTGGCAACGTGAGCGATTTGGCCTTTGCACCATTGAACAAACAGATATGTATTATTACTTGTGGAGAAGACAAGACCATCAAGGTTTGTTAAACTGGATATCTATATTTGCTTGTATGATAGAAAATGGATTCTACTACTAAATGTCAAGAGATTGCAGGTCTGGGATGCAGCCAGTGGTTCTAAGCTTTTTACCTTTGAAGGTCATGAAGCACCAGTGTATTCTGTGTGCCCTCACCACAAAGAAAACATTCAGGTACCTTCTATCAGGAACTTGATTGTTTTCGGTTGCTGATTTGAAATGCATTTATTGTTTATTGTTTCCCCTCACCTTGTATCGGCCATTGTTATGGTTTTATGAAGTTTTTTAAATCGGTTTACCTTCATTATCATGCCATGCAATGTGTGGTGAAAGAGAAATTTCTTATAAATGATTTCATCCCTTGGAGAATATAATCTGGCGAGGCTAATTCATGCGAGAGTATAAAATGGAGTCCACTGTAAGCTTAGGCATTTGATTGTGTTAATTCCTTGACATGGTATTAAGCCAATGTGACCACAAGCTCGAGGGTTCAAACCTTATTCACCCCTCCTTTCAAAAATAAAATATTTCACACCAGGTATGAGAGCCTATGTTTCATCACATTTCAAGCCCAATGGGAATTCGTGTAAGGGGGGCATTTTCATAAAGGTTAAGTTTTTGGTTGAGTTGGTCCTTGACAATTCATAGTTCACCCACTGAAATCGTTGTTGAAGCAGCTCCCATGTTTGACCTAAATAGAATCACACTCAAAAAAGAGCTTTCTTCCATTCATATTTCTATGTCGTTTCTAATTTTCCTCTATTGATAGCATGCCTCTTTCACTTATCACATGTGCTTATGAGTTTATGACTATCTAATGCTATGTTCTCTCCATCCTTGATGTTGGTACAAGTTTTTACGCTCACGTTTCTAAGCACTTTTTACTTATACAGATGTTTACTATTTTTAATATTATGTTATTTTCATTGTTGATGTTGGTAGTAGTTTGCACACCCATTTTGTTAGACAGATTAAAGGCATTCGCTTACGATTACTTATGAATTGTGAAATTGAAGTATATTTATTGCTTAGTTGTAGTAATGACTTACATTTGGCATAATCGAGTTGCTTCGATTTTATGTTGATATTAGGAGTGATTTATTTTGCCATTTATTCCTCAATTTCTGATTCTTGTTTATTCGTTTTGTTTCTATATCAGTTCATATTCTCTACAGCAGTTGATGGAAAGATCAAAGCATGGCTGTACGATCATGCTGGTTCTCGAGTTGATTATGATGCTCCAGGTCGTTCCTGCACGAAGATGGCCTATACTGCTGATGGAACCAGGTAACTATGCTTCTATTTTTTTTTGTACAGATGACTATGCTTCTATTTTGAAATATTGTCTAAGATGTCTTCAATGATCGTTCATTGTGGCCTACACTTAAACCTTCCTCTCAATTGTGGCTTTCCTTTTTGTGAAATCAGGTTATTCTCGTGCGGTACCAATAAAGATGGAGAATCGTTCATCGTGGAGTGGAATGAAAGTGAAGGTGCTGTGAAGCGATCGTACGCGGGACTAGGCAAGAGGTCTGCTGGTGTTGTACAGTTTGACACAACACGAAATAAATACTTGGCTGCTGGCGATGAATTTGGTGTCAAATTTTGGGACATGGACAATCCTAATCTTTTAACAACCCTTGACGCCGATGGTGGTTTACCGGTATTAGCAACGTCTACCCTTTTTCAATGATCTGTTCTGTTTCTTGAGTTTTTCAACTTTATAATTTCACGCTCTTCTATTCAGCCGTCTCCGTGTATTCGTTTTAACAAGGAGGGCATATTATTAGCTGTATCCACCTTGGATAATGGAATCAAAGTACTTGCTAGCACAGATGGTGTTCGCCTTGTGCGTTCAATAGAAACTCGCATGGATTCTTCTCGTGCCGCTTCAGGCTCTTCAGCGAAGGTTACCTGTTTATCTTTCTTGGTTTTATTCTTTCATTTTTTTTTCCTATCAAATGCTTGTTCTACTCACACAGTTTCTATGTATGTATGTAGGCTCCTCTAACAACAATATTTGGTGCTCGCGCTTCCAGCCCAATGGTAGGGACCAATATTGGGGTTGGTGCAAGAAATGGGCCATTGACAGCTATGGTTGGTCTTGTAAGATGTTAAAGCTGTTTAATATTACATAGTACTTGTCAACTAGCTACTCCCTTTTTCTCAACAGTTGCTTTACACTTTATTTGGGAGGGACATGTTGAATGCAGTTAAAGAATGTTGAGTCAAAGGGAGTATTATTTACTAAACCGTTGACGTGCTATGAGCTTTACGCCCTTGGTTGTCTTCTTACTCCATTCCATTTAACTAATGAAATTTTTACATGTCCTTTCTTTAGAATGGTGATAATAAAAATACGCCAGAGGTGAAGCCAAACATAGAGAAAGCAAAAGCTTGGAGGCTAACAGAAATCAATGATCCATCTCAGCTTCGCTCTCTTCGTCTTGCTGATCACACATTGCCAGTTAGGGTATGTGCCGGCAGTCAAACCTATATACTCCCTCAATTCTAATCAATTTTATACATTTGATTGAAACATAAACTCACATACATTTCACAAATATATAATGGAGGGAGTAATATTTAAAGCTCATTTAATAGGCTCTTGCAAGTCTTACGTTATGCATGGTGGGTTGTTGTCGAGTGTGTATTTTTGTGGGTTCATATGTGAAAGCTGTTTTTGAGTACTGGGAGTTTTTTTTTTTATTTGGTTGCTGAAGGGAGTGAGATGTGAGGGTGTCTTAAACATGCTTCCGTGGGTGCTTTGTAGTGCCTATACAGCATATCTTGTCGGTACTCGCAGAACTTATCTACACGCTCTATTTTTTTTTTCTGTCATTTGTTACTTGGCTGCGTATCTCTTAAATTTCATCTTGGATCAGTTAGGATTTGTGATTAATTGAGAAGAACACTTGGTCTCTCTTGTGCAGTCGTAAGTTTGATCACTTTTCCATAAAATGTGACCATTTTCCAAGAATAAAGTGACCAATGGCATACCATTTTAAAAATGGCCATTTCAATGGTCACTTTTTTTAATCATAAAATGACACTGGTCAAATTAATTGATTGTATCATGTCATCTTTCCTATTGCAGATAATGAGATTGATGTATACAAATTCTGGAGCTTCTCTGCTGGCCTTATCATACAATGCTACTCACAAACTTTGGAAATGGCAGAGGAGTGATCGCAATATTACTGGAAAGGTGACCATGACTTCATACACGGAGTAATTTTAATTTTTTTTCTACTTATTTCTTGCAACTCACTTTTGTGGTATTGTTGTAGGCGACTTCTGCCGTTGCTCCGCAATTATGGACTCCGCCTAGTGGAGTTCTAATGACCAATGAGATTGGATCAGCTAACCCAGAGGATGTTGTTCCATGCTTCGCTCTTTCTAAAAATGATTCTTATGTCATGTCAGCTTCTGGTGGGAAAATCTCGCTCTTCAATATGATGACATTTAAGGTATTTAGTACTTTACTTGATTTTCTGCTATGGTATAAGGGACTAAGCTAAAAGTGTCTGAATTTTTTTCTATCTATCATGCATTAATTTGTGCTCATGCTTGCACTAGACTATGACAACGTTCATGTCACCACCGCCTGCGGCAACCTCTCTTGCTTTTCATCCCGAAGACAATAATATTATTGCGATAGGAATGGATGACTCCACAATACATATATACAATGTTCGGGTTGATGAGGTGCTTCTCTAATCTAATCAAAATTGGCATGGGTGACGCGCTAAAAATTGGCTCGCTGCTGGATATAATTAATGGTATGTCTTTCTTTCTTGAACAGGTTAATAGCAAGCTAAAGGGTCACCAAAAGAGAGTTACTGGTCTTGCCTTTTCCAATGTTCTGAATATTTTAGTTTCATCTGGTGCCGATTCACAGGTATGAGTGTCTGACTTTGGCACTAGTAACTAGTTTTATTGGTTATATTGTGAGAAATTTACTTTAAAAAAAGGTGTTAAATTGTCATTAGCATGGCTGCCTATGCTATTCATATCTCTGTTATGTGGGCGAGTGTCCGAATTCGGACTCGGCTATTATCACGCTTTTGGTTCAAATTGAAGTGTTCATGTCGCAGTGTTGGTGTTGCAATGTGAAAAGAGTACATAGGTGTCAGCTGGGTGAGTCTACTGAGTTGTGTCGGTAGTGCATTGGTGAATGATGTGAATAAATTGTTGCTTGATGCTTCCTAGGTTTTCATATGTGAAGATTTGATCAGCGCTATAAAACATTGGCTAGACCATCCTTTTCACAATTTTTTTGATTTGTCTGTCAATTAACTTTTAAGTTGCAAACAAAAGCGTATGATCTATAGTAGTGTTTTTCTCTGGTCTTTCTTGGTTTTGCTCTTTAAGTATGAAGCAATTTTTAGTTCTTGAATCTTGATGCGAAAATCTCCTGGAAAAACAAGGTTTCAATTTTATTACGTGTCTCACTTCGCAGTTGTGTGTTTGGAGCATCGAGGCCTGGGAAAAGCAAGTTAGTAAATCCTTGCAGATTCCCACTGGGCGAGTTGCAAACCCTAATGCTCAAACCCGAGTTCTGTTCCATCAAGACCAGGTTCATGTATTGGTCGTCCATGAAACCCAGGTTGCGATTTATGAAGCCCCGAAACTGGACTGTATAAAGCAGGTTAGCTAAACACATTTTCTTGGTATAGGTTCATTTCTTTCTATGTATTACAGTGTTCTTGCATTTATATACCTACTAGGATTTGTAAAGGAATGTGAATATGTGATTGATTTAATGCAAATCTGTGAACCAAATCAAACAGTGGTCTCCTCGAGAATCTAGCTGTGCTATTACGGATGCAGTATACTCGTGTGATAGCCAGTCAGTATTTGTGAGCTGTGATGATGGGAGTGTGTCCATTCTCGTCGCTTCAACATTAGCTTTAAGGTGTACAATCAACTCAGCTGCATATTTACCCGCTACTCCCAGGTACATCACTTGTCTCATTACTTTTAATGTAAAAAATCAATAAATTAAATACTCCGTATACGACTTTGGACATGAACTATACATAAATCAGTAGGGATTGAGGTATTGTTCTGTGAATACCTTTACCTTCTGTTTGAATCGAGGGATTTGGAGGGCAGAGAAAACGGAACCTTTTCCCACCTACAATGCAAATTAAAATCCCTTCCCTTTCTCTTATTTTTTCCGTCACCATAGCCCGAAACACTCTTAAAGACACGATGCTTATTTTCACTAAGTTTTCGACTGTGTATGTGTCAGCACTCAGCGCCATCTTCCTGAGGGTAACATCGATTTGCTTTTAATATACTCCCAATAAACAAGACTAAAAAGAAAGAAAAAAACGATACTTTCCCATTTTCTTAATAGTTTCATGCCAAAACAATTCTGTTGGTTAGATTACTTTTGAGCATTAGAAAAAAAAACATACTGAATCCGTGTAACATAGACTATATCTGATGTCGTTTTTACCTAATCAATTTGCAGGACATTTCCGGTCTCAATTGCTGCTCATCCGAGTGAACCTAATCAATTTGCTGTCGGGCTCTCTGACGGTTGGGTTCAAGTCCTTGAACCGACTGAATCCGAGGCAAAATGGGGGACTCCACCTCCTTCAGAAAACGGAACAGGGGCGAGTGGCAGCACTGCGACTGCTGCCTCCGATCAACAATCGAGGTAGCCAGAAAACAAACTTCATAAATCCAGCTTGTGCATATACCAGTTCCCCACCACCATTACAGAAGTTTTAGATCGCTTTAGTTTCAGCCGGCTTGAATGTCGAGGATTCAAGCTCAGGTGGGTCCCCCTGTCAGATACACACTTCGACAGGTGAACCCAACACCGGAGATTTTGGGGGTGGACAGCCGACAGCGTTAGATGTTAGATATATCTTTTGTTGTGTAATGCTTAATTTTCAGATAGCCCAATGTATTTCGATAAATCTCAGGCATCTTCTCCGGCATTGTCTGTCTCTGTCTATGTGTTGTAATCGGGAACGTTATATATTAAAATTGAATAACTATCAATATCAGGCATTGGTTGCCCATTTTTTTTTTTCCGTTGTAGAACAAACCTTTGGTGCTTTGCGAGCAAATGCCACATTCTTCTTGGTACCCTTATATTTCCTCAAATTTATTGTCCTTAAATCTTTGATTTGGGAAAAAATATCGACCTATTTTTAAACTTCGTACTTATCATTTTCATCCAACTTTCCACGTTCTTCCCATTTCATTTATTTTCTTATTTGTCCATATTTTTCATTATTTTAATCCATTTATACAGTAATTTCATTATTTTTCATTATTAATCCATACATCCTGATCATTTTTTCATTATTTTAAGCTAACCAAATTTGTTGTGCCATTTTGAAGTGGGAAGAAGATAGAAAATTGGAGGAAGTATAAATATTGATAGAAGATAATCTTTTCCCAATTTCGAAAGGATTCCAAAAAAATTTCAACATAGAAAAAAAAAACACAAGTCTCCTATTACTCATTAACGATCCGTTTTTGTTTGTGACGAGCCTATTCTAGCTTTATGACGGATATACTCGTTAACGTGAAGACTGATTATTGATTTGGATATGATCGAGATATGCTTCACTGTCTAAAGCTAGAAGTGAGGGCACGTATCAAGATGACATTGCTCATGCACTTACCTCTACTTCCTCCACGTGCTCCCTTCCATCCCCCACTATCAAAACACTACTACATACGTTACTCATATTACTATAAGATCAAAACCCAACACTACTACACTACGAGCTACTCATACTACTAACATTCACACCAACAAATCAAATCAAAAAAAAATGGCACAAATGTACAACACAGGAGGAGACCAACCAAAGACTCATACCCAAAACCAAGTAGTGAGTAGTAGAGTAGGCGAAAGAAAAGTGAAGGAAATCGTGTCAAGAAAAAGGAGACTAGTTGAAGTCCCATACACAGCCACCTTGGCTGACACCATCAACACCCTGGTCACCAACCGTGTGGTGGCGGTGCCCGTGGCGGCGCCGCCAGGACACTGGATTGGTGCTGGTGGGTCGATGATCATGGAGTCTGATAAGCAGACGGGTGCGGTCAGGAAACATTATATTGGGATGGTCACGATGTTGGACATATTGGCTCATATTGCGGGTGATGAGGGTGTCAATAATGGCGGAGATGATCATGGTCATGGTGATGGTGATGGAGACGGTGTTGGTGGTGTTGATGCTAAGTTGTCGGTTCCGGTTTCGAGTATTATTGGGCATTGTCTTGAGGGGCTTAGTCTTTGGACTCTCAATCCTAATACCAAGTACGTACTCCCTCTAATTTTTACGAATTGTTACATTTATCTTTTTTTTTTTACATATTCAATTGAATTGCTACATTTCTATAAACCGTGCATGTTTTTTTAGTGTAACACTCACTATACCTTATTCCTTGTGCAAATAATAAATGTTCTGATTGGAGGGAGTGGCATGTTTTGCTCTAAATAGGATCCAAGTAATTGAATAGACAGAATATCACCCTCCCAGTCATTTGTCTATCTATTTTATTTTAGGACATTTTGACGTTTCATCGAATAATTTTGTACTCATATTACCCTTCTGGCCTTCTATTAGCAAGGTTTTTTACGATCAATTTATTTTGAAGCGTTCTTATTATCAATTTGGGTCGGGTCACATACTCACGTCAACAGATTTTGTATTGGGGCAACATCTGATAAATTAAAATCAACTAAAATTTGGGCTGGGCTTCGTCAATTCAAATATTTATATCAAACAGTTTTCGATCACTTTGGGATTAAAGTTCCAGTCACAGAGTCTCGTATCTTAATAACGTTATTGAGAGACCGTCTTTTGAGTTTACTGGTTGATTGGGCAGCATCCTGGACTGCATGGAAGTGCTAAGCAAAGGAATACACAGAGCAATGGTCCCATTAGACTCCAACATGGACAACATCTCCGGAGTCGAACTCGTCGAGTCTGCGTCCTCCTACCGAATGCTAACCCAAATGGACGTCATCAAGTTCCTCAAGTCCAACGCCCAGGACGAGCTCCGGGGCATCATGTCACGCACCGTTCGCAGCGTTGGGGCCGTCACTGACACCGTCTTCGCTGTCTCCAGCCACACCAGTGCCATCGACGCTATCAAGTGCTTGAGAACCGCTTCTCTTCAGGCTGTCCCTGTCGTCGAGGCCTTTGATCTTCCCAATGAAGCTCAGCGTCAACTCGTCGATGTAAGTAATCAACGCCTAAATTGCTAACTAGAGTAATTCAACGAGAGAGCGTCAGGGTCGGACAATGAAAATGAAATTTGGAGAGTCTATTCCAATTTCAATAGGAACAATATAGGAATTGAACCAACCACTAAACAAATGTACCACTTTTGCTAATTTTATACTCTCTAATCAATATAGATCTTGAGGTACTTCACCTACTTGGGTCCCCGTTCCTAGAACCGAATGGATCACCTCCAATAGGAATAATATAGGAATTGAACCAACCACTAAACAAATGTGCCACTTTTGCTAATTTTATATTCATAATCAATATAGATATTGAGGTCCTTCACCTACTTGGTTGAGGTCCTTCACCTACTTGGTCCCGTTCTTAGAATCGAATGGATCATCCTATGAGTCGGCCTAGAGACCGTCTCTTAGTAGACATACTTTGATCATATGTTAACTAGAACATGAATCACAGTACACTTTTACTCATATTTACCATCCATAAGTTAGACTCCGACAACAAATTGTAATTTTAGCTTTAATTAGCATATTAACGTGTGTCCACCAGAAAAAAAAAAAAACGTTATGTTAACTTTGAGTTGGGTGGTATGCATGCAGGGATATGGAAGAAAGTTAGTAGGAACATTTTCAGCAACAGACTTAAGAGGATGCCCAATCTCACTAATGCAATCCTGGCTTCCTCTAAACGTGATCGAGTTCACGTCTCGAGTGTATGACAACCCACCCTACGGTGCACCGGACCTCGTCAACTCTCCGAGGATGTTAGTCACGTGCTACGCCGGTTCTCCCCTATCAGAGGTGATCGACAAGGTCGTCACCCAACACGTTCATCGCGTTTGGGTGGTCGATGAGTCGGGTTTGCTACGTGGGCTCGTGTCTCTGACCGACGTGATCCGAGCCGTTAGGACTGCTCTTCTTTCACAATCTTAGATGTGACTTGTAACACTTGTATGTTAGTCTTATATATATAGAAACTTGTGGAATGTTTGTAATGTTTTTTTTTGGTTTGTTTTGGAATATGTATGGACCAAGTTGTTTGGATACGTCTTTATATACACGTCTGACTCGTTTGACAGGTTTAGATGAATGCATGCAGTCGATTTTGATTAATAATTCGACAACGTGGAATATGTATTTTCTTCAATTATGTTCATTGACCCATTACTTTCTAAAATTCAACCAAAACAAAATAGTTGTTTGAAAATAATTAATACGAGTATATATGAATGGGACCGTCGTGTAGATGTATTATAATTCTCGTGAAAAATATCTATTAGTCAAAATTTGAATCGTTTCTTGAAAATATTACTCAATATTTATTTAAGTATTTTTAAAATATGTTGGAATATTTTTAACAGAGTGATAGCAAATTTACTTTACTATAAGTCGAAAACGGTTAATTTTTATTTAATTTGTTATTTATCAAACAGAGTCATAAATAACTGAAACAATATCAGGTAAATTTTGTCGAACATCATATATTTTTGAATTATTAGGCTTCTTATTATTATTTCATGGAATTACACTTTTGCATCATTACAAAGTTTACAACAATAATCCCACTCCTCGTTAGATCAAACAAAATAACAAAAATAATAATTAAAAATTAGTCGACACATCGAATTACCCTTCACTTTCATAACATACAAGTCTCTTTTAAAACAGATGTATCTGTCTTAAGATTAAAACCGATCAAACAGATTCCCATGCAGACAAATAAGACAAACATTTCGATAATTGTTAGGCACGTGACCGTATTTGACCCGTCTCTTTTTTTTTTTGAGGAAATTTGACCCGTATTAAGGGTTACACTCGACGGCTGGAGTGGGGTGGCCCACAAGAAGCCCATCAGAAACCCGGTCCATCACATCAGTTGGCGGTCCATCGACCTCAGCGAGCACATCAGCGAGCCCATCAGCATTGATTTGGTCCAGAACCAAGACAAGGCCCATGGCGAAAGCCGAGTCAAAACCCGGTTTAATAAGGAGCGAAAACACGTCTTTACCCATGGTCACATTCGACGAAACGTCTACTTTTCTACGGATTTCGGCCATCACTTCTCTAGTAGTCGTGTCGTAGATCGTACAACTTCGGTCTTCGAAGCACCCGTCGATTTGGTATTCTTCTCCTTCGTTCTCGTATACGTCCACGCTTACTTCGGACCGGCCGAGGATTGATGACCGTTTTACGCTGAATATCGGCTTTGAGTCCGGTGTCCGTTCGCCTACGTATCCTTCCCATCTGTTGTGTAGGCTCGGCCACTATATATACACAATAAAATGGAAAAAAACGATTACTTTAGGTTCATATTATCGATATTTCACAAATTATAGAGTAACGATCTATTTTATAAAAAAAACAATTCGTTCATTAGTGATAATAAATAGACGAATATGGTTAACATTTCTTAGATTTAGTTGACTAACATGTTGATATTTATGTTTTGAATGTAATCTAATTGAGACGTTTGAATACGCGTATATTATACTCGTATTCAATAAAAAATTACGAATTACTTGATATTTTTTTTAGTTCGTAGGATTATTACGTATTTAGTAGCTATAGTATTAAATTTAATACTTCGTAACGTTTAGATATTTTAATGAAAATGATAGGTACGAGTATTTCGCAAAAATAATTATGATTTTTTTTTTAATTAGTCAATTATTTATACTAAGTATTTGATTTAACTTTACGATAATTTTTTTGGAAAAGTAAAATAAATTATGGAGGGAAATGGCTTTTTCAGTTGTAAAGCTTCGAATTGTGTCGGCCTATTTACGTTGAGTACTTGAGTTATGTGACATTGCATGTGACCATAATCATACTCTCACTCAAATTCAAATTAGACTACACTACATGCAATTCACTGACAATCATATACCAGTATATATATACTGAGCTGAATATCTCTTAGTTTAGTGGTTAAAAATAATTAACGTGGATAATAGATCACAAGTTCGAATCTTCATCTTTCTATATTAAGTACGCTTTTCGTTGAACGAAAAAACCAGCCTAGAATATATACCGTATATCCACTTTACACAATACACCGTCTCTACTATCTAACTACGGAGTATATACTAGTACAGAGTACTTCGTAAGAATGAATAAAAACTTAGTTGTAAATTATTTTATGTATATTTTCTGGATAGTTATCGTGTAAGACGGTTTCACACCATATAACCCTTTTATAGCACAGTACGTATAATAATTGATTAATAGTTTGTGAATTGTAGAAGGACGAATCTATGACTATTCGACAACTGTAGGCTTTAGTACGAGTAGTTAATATAACGAGTGGGTCGACATTCCTGTTATAAATGTAACTACACTTCCATTTAATTAATGACTTTAGTCTTTAGCTGCTACTTCACTCAACTCAACTAACACCGTTAAATGAGCCAATTGCTCGATACATACAATTTTATGAAACGGTTTCATATAGTGTAACGATAACAATTTAGAAGTATAAATTAAAAGAGCACCACTTATTTTATTCTATTTAATAATTGTTGCTTTTTTTTTTTGGAAAAAAGTCATTCTACTTTATGAAACTTTATTATTCGTAATTTGGATTTAGATACATTTCCATATTTCGTCACCATTCATTTGTTCACAAGTAGAATAGGCTCGTTCCAATCAATTCATTCGTTTAAAAACTAGCTATATAGCCATAATTACGTTAAAAAGTAAGAAACTTTAAAAGGATGAAAGATGAAACGAAGGCGAAAAAGTATTTCGTAAATATACATTATTTTGTAACAAAATGTATGTATAACAGTATCAAGGGAGAAATAGACGGTCAAAATAATGCCTCGAAAACCATCTAAAACATAAGTGGGTGAGATTGATTGTTTGAATTGAACCGACGAGAGGAAATAGATTGTTGACTCTCATTATATAGTACTTGTTTTACGTTAAAATAATTGATTAATTAATAATAATAAACTAGCGTATTATGGAATAATAAGGTTTTATTCTATAATATGAATATACCATATCAAAGGATTACTGCACAAATTAAGACTAAAATGTTTTTTTTACGAGGTTGCTCTATTTCTAATAAGATTAATTAATAGTTAAATCGCATTATTATTCAAATTTTACGAAAAATATTTAAATAAAAGAAACAATTTCTAAGAATCGGAGACAGATATCCCTAAAAATTTCGATAATTATGGTGATATGAAAAGAGGAACATTCTAAATTAAATTTAGAATGGTCCACCTATTTTAATTCATACAACTACATACCATAGATTTTGGTAATATAACACAAACACATGGTAAAGGGTCCTATACCTTTTCCTCGACGTTTCATTTTCTTATCTTTATGTGTGTGCTGTGTCATGTGTGGTCTATGCCCTTAACTCTGTCCAAATTTTAACGTCTTTTCCCTACTATTACTATTAACCCATCTTTTCCTAACTACTGGATCTTCATCTACCTTGTACCCTTTTGCCCAATTAATACTCATCTCGTCTCGTTCATTCATCATTCATTCAACGAATCATTGAACCAATCAACGAACAAGTTAAAGTATTTTCTTTTTAAAAAGAAATGTTACCCTAACTTATTTGAGCCTTGAAATTGCGACCACTTCATTTATATTAGCCTGATATCCAGTTGAGATCTTCTGTCATACTTTTATATATTTCATGTCGTGTTTCATAATCTTTATCATGCTAGCTACAAAGTAGTGATTACTTATGTGATAGTGATTATATAACACAAAGAAAAATGATTGAGACGGAAAATGAGACATATAATGAGACAGATGATCAGCCCTGACCTGCCTAATACCCTACTACGGAGTACTATATAATTAACAAAAAAAATCTTATAAGAAATTTTCCGATTATTATTATGTTTTACGAAGTATAATATAACGATCTTACACGAGAACTGGGCTTTGCAAACTACTTCAATAATGAGTATAGTAGCGTGTAGGGTTTTTTTCCCTCATGTAGAAAATCTAACGGTCCTAAACTAATGGTTAGTTAACTTAGTTTAATAATGACGAGTACTCGTATGTTTCCTTTGTGCAAAGACACACACAATCACACAAGTCACAAGCTAAGGTTGGTTATCTAACGTTTACCAGATTTAATCTCAAGATTATGTATATTAATTACAGGACTTTACTCGTTAACCTAACTGACATCTGCTTTAAGATCGAGTTAAGTTAAGGAAGATCGAGTTTATGAACAAAGAGACATGTTGCCAAACGAAAACATCATACGTTAACTTATTATTAAGAAATTAGTATAAAACCGTCTCATATAAGTTTATACTGTAAGTACGGAGTAAAGAGAGTATATATGTGTATATACCTTACGACGAACGGTGAGGAGGCAATTACCGAAAGCGTCCATGAGAACGAGCTCACCCTGGTCACCCCAATCACGACCGTACGAGTCGACACGAAACACGAGTCCGCCATGAGAATTATAGACGTTGAATCCATCACCAACGAAGAAAAGAGAAGTCTTACATGCCGTAAGATGGGTGTCTTCCAAACTAAAGAAATCAGCATTATTATTGTTATTATGATTATAATTATCATTATTATCGTCATTATCGTAATTGTTTTCTTCTTGTATAGTTTTCATATTTGATTTATTAAAACCTAGTTTTTTTTATTAAGAATATTTTCGATAATTTAATTTAATTAGAGAGAAGAGGAGAAAATTTAATAAAGGGGGTTTTGAATAATGATTTCACAATAATTTATGGCTATACTTGAAGAGTATATATACCAATATGATATTTAATTTTTTATTTTTCTAGAATTATGGGTTTTTGTCGTCACTATAGTATTGAGGTCGACATACACATTTCTTAAGTCTAAACAAAGCCTTTGTGGTTGGTTTAAAGTAGTAAGATGATAAGAGTGGTTAAAAAATTATTTTTGTACTATTTTTAATTACTTATTTAATTATCCTAAAATCGTTGGCTAATGATAAATACAGTCCTAAGAGTTGTACTATTTAAGCTGTTAATATCTTTCAAATTCGATATTTAAACTTATAAATGGAAAACCAAATTACACAAAAGTCGATGCTATTAATTATACATATATATCAAAGTTTCACTGTTTCTCCTTTTAGTCTCGTAAATATAGTTTTAGATCAGATAAGGATTGTGTTTTTTTTTTGAAGTGAAGATCAATATCATTAATAATAAGTCATCCGACATCTACAAACGATCTCAAATCGAACTGAATAGAATAAAGCGTTTCGGCATAATCTTCTATATATCGCTGTTTATTGACACAACCTTTCGCAAAGAAATCTATAGATATGATGAAATAGTCTCCAAAATGATGAACTTTAATTTCTCTATTTTGACAAATAGTAGACCGAGATCTGACCTCAATTGTATCACCGTACGTAGAAATTTCATTGCTCTCATGATCTTGTACATATAGTTCTCGATATCTAAGTCCTACACTAATATAAATGACTACTGAAACCTCGAAATAAAGGAAGGATTGTGTTTATTATTTCTCTTAATTATCGTTAGTTTATGTGATAGTTGATGATATTATAGTATATACTTGGATCAATAGGAAAGAAGATATTTGGGAGACTCTCTCTTTTGAGATACAAGTTAAAGGACAAGTTGCATGGGAAAGTTACTAGGTAGTATAATATATAATGAGTAGCAAACTAGCACTCGTTACCTCTAATCCCGAAAAAATAGTAAAAGTTGTCAAATTTTATTGTTCGAAATTCGTAATTAAATACTCCATGATGCATTAGCAAAAGTATTAACATGTTAACACTATTAAACGAAAGTTTGTTAACCCCGAATTCTCGTTTCTAACTCTGTCCTTATTGAAATTTTTTTAGATTGATTTTCAATTAGAATAGTTTCATTTTTGAAATTTCTCTTTACGCAAACTTGTCAAAATTCTAGTTTATAGTATTTCCATAAATCTTATTTGGACATAAGAATCTGCTCAACATTATTAAAAATATTAGTAGTTCAACCTAGAAATATAGGTATAAAAAGAAATCCAATTTACATCACTTTCATGTCGTTTGTAACAAACAATGAATACGACACACTAACTTTTATACTAATTATTTTGAAATACGTATTATTGTGAGTGAATACAAGTCAAATGGTATCCTATAAAATGATTTAATTTGTAATAACAGCTCATCATTTAGAAATAAAATAAAATAATAATTATAAAATAATAATAATAATATACGGAGTAGATCGAATGTAAATAATATGGTCAAAGGTAATAGAGAAATACACGATCAAATCTGAATCACTATTACTTATTTCAAAATAATTCTCACGTAAATAAACATAAATATAGTTCGTAAAATCGTAAATTCTAAGAAACAATTTCCTTAAATAAAGTTTTTTTTTCTCACCTTATATTAGGAATAATTAGATGCTTTGTCAATCGTGTTTGCAAATTACAACAGACTTAATATAGCTGCTAACATACAATCAAAAATAATTGAGAAGCATGATTTGATATGATGATGAAGGGACATCCACAGTTCCACGCCCATGACTCCATGCATGACACCACAACATGTAGTACGGCTTACCACATTCCATAGGGCATCCATCCAAGGTAATTCCCAAGATATGTTTAAAACAGGTAAATCTACGATCTCATGATAATTTTACTAATTCATGTAAATCATCAAGCGTAAAACCAATCCATACGCAACAACCAAATGTATGTATGTATAACCACTAACTTTGTATCCATATAGTCTGTAGACTGCGCACACCAGGTAATAAATCGTCCGTGAGCGACAGGCTCGAAGCCTAGAAGACATAGTCTCAAATCATACAACTCCCACAACTCTACAAGTTCGCGCTGGGTTGGTGACCACAAGTTTTAACCACTAGGCAACACTCTTCCGGGCCAACCACTAACAATTACTCCTACAAATACAACAAATTTTGTGTACTGCTCTATTACTCACACGCATTTTGAAACATTCCTATCAAAAAATTAACTATCGTAAGACTAATTTGATCAAAGTTCGCTTAATTATTGTGGAGTGACGTACTATAGTAATAATGTTGGTAATTTAAAATAAATTGTTGTAGGATAGTAACCTGAGATTTAAGTAAAAATCTGTAACTTATGTTAAAATGTAACAATTTTATTAGAGTAATTAGTTACGTTAGTGACTACCTTCGGTTAAATAGTGATCATTTTTTAGTACTATAAGATGGTCACTACTCGTATTTAACTTTCATTGTCACTAATTAACCTGAAAATAATTTTGTCGTATAGTACAACGGTTATATACTATAATTTACGTTTAAAAATAACACAATTGAATTAAATTATTATATTAAAAAAGCTGGAAAACACTACTTGCTTTTAGCAATAAATCTTTCATTTTGGATGGATTAGATATTCTCTATTTTTTTCACCCTAATAATAGCACACCATTTCTCATAATAGTAAGATGTTGCATACTCTAATTATATTTTCCGTGGTCTGCCCACTTAAATTGGCGATAAATATATTGAAAAACACTAAAAAGTCGATAGTTGAGATTCATTTATATATATTAAGGTGATGATGAAGTCCGTTTATATTCTATTAGGTCCAAAAAATAGAACTATGTTTAGTATAGGTAGCTAAACCTACTAATAATAACGGATACCGGACATAATTAGCTAATAATGAAACCGATATAATTTGATTCCAAGCAACAATCAAGACCAACTAACCTAATCCCAATCAAAACCGAATGAACCTCACAAAAGTCGTCACACTGCACGTGTTAAGATAAAATTAAGAAGAAACAGAAAGCGATACAAACACAATTAACCCACCTAACCCAACTCATCATCAAAACCGACTTGACACCCGAATTGACACTACACAATAAAGATGCGTAGAAGACGAAGAAGAAAATAAAGCAATTGTGTACGTACCACAAACTACTACGTACATATATGCATATATAACGCAAGATTCGCAAGCATGAGTGAGTGAGCTTTTAAAGAAGAAACACAAAGGCTTTCTTTCTCAAATCTCAATAATAATGCGATAAGACCCCTCTTCTTTGTTGTCGACCATTTTCTCTGGCTTCCTTTGCTTTGCTTTTAGTTATACGGATCGAGTTGTAGGGATAATGAGGGTGCATGCATGATGAACTACTGTAGCCACAATAGTAGTTTCATATATACCTCACAAATTAGATCCGACAAAAGTGATCCAATTTGAATAACCTGGAAACTCGAGTTTGATCCCGTAACCTGAATTGATACGATCTAGCTCGAGCTGACCCAAATGCTTATTGCAACAAGTTAACCAATTTACTCCGTACCTATTAGTTCAACCCCTATTCTTAGGCCTTGTTCTGTTCTGTTCGTACCCGCCTACCATGCATGAGACCGGATCGAGCGGATAGGAATGTAGGATGAGTATGTGTTTTTTTTGGTGGATATGGATTATGCATGGTTTTACCGTCTCAGGGTCCCTAAGGGTCGAGTCCAGTGGTTAAAAATTTGTGACTATCATCCTAAGAGTCTCAAATTCATGCCCTAGTAAGAGCGATCTTGTGAGAGTTGTATGACTTGAACTATGTCTTCTAGACTTTGAATCTGTCGTCCTAATAACAATGACTTAGCTGATATGCGTGATTTGCAGGCTATTGTGTACAGTCGAGGGTTTACCATATAGTACACCAAAGGTAGCGGCCAGTTGGTCACGGGTTCTCTCGTCACCGTAAAAAAAAAAGACTGGGCTGACCTAGTGACCTGCATCTAGAGCTTTAAATTCTAGTACAACTTACAGCTGTTACTTCTTCTGATCTACTTCTTCTTGTGTGAATATTATCCAGTAGAGTTAGGGTTTGCGCTCCTCAGCACATACCTAATACAACAGCCATTATTATAATCTGACTATATATGTCGGCTGACTTAACTAAATGAAGATACATTATTCATTAATATCTTAGCCATGTATATTTCCTCCAAAAATAAATACTCTATATCTTGTTTCTTCCTTCAACTAAACGTATACTTAATTCATTACTATAACAGAGGAGAAGGGAAATTGAACTAACCTAAACATTATCTATTATCCATGATATTAGACCTGGTCAAATGCGGGCTCGGGTCGGATACGGGCCGGGCTAAAAGATAAAAAGTTGCCCTTTAACACCAAAGTGGGCGGGTCGGGCCTAACTAACGGGCCCAGATTACTTGCCCTTACCCGCCCGTTTGTATAAAACCGGGCGGCCCGCGGGCTATCGGGCCAATTATTGAGTGAATGGAAAAACTATCAAACAAATAAAGATAGACAGTAATTACGTAAATATTTAAAAAGAGTACAACATACTTGACTTTTTTCTTACAACAAAAAAAATGTGATAAATGAACAAAAATTGTTGATAAGATTAGACTATTAGATTATGAGAAATTGAGAATAGCGAGAGTTGTCTAATTTTTCTTGAGAGTTAAAAATGTATTTTTGCTATATCATACTATTATCTAGTGTATGTGTTTTGATTAGAGCATGGGGTAATTATTTTCCTTTGTATAATGAATATACATTTTTCATTTCATATATAATTAATTAATTTTTAAGCTATAGAATGTATATAATATTTTTAGCGGGCCGGGCGGGTTGGCCTGTTTGAAAATATTAGTGTCCATGCCTGGCCCGTTTATTAGATCGGGACGGGCTTGTCCGGCCCATTTATTAATTCGGGCCAAGCTTCACTGTCCATACCCGCTAAAATATCGGGCCGGACGGATCGGGCTATTCGGACGGTACGACCCATGATCAGCTCTACATGATATCTACGTAGTATTATCTGAGTTATCTCCGTCTTTAAGAGACAGTAAAAAATATGTTAAACCATCGGTCAAAGTTTTACTATATACATGTTGTGACGTTAGGTTTAGGTCATATACTAATTATTGTTTAGGTAATTGGATTGTTCATGAACTTAAACACGTTAATAGTTTATTAATGGTCGATAGGTACTATACACAAATTTGGGTTTATTTGTACTATTCTCGATTAGACTACTATGACTATTTCCGTTGATTTTTAGTTAATGAATATATTACGTCGGATGTATTTCGAAAAAGAAACTATCTTTCATCCATCATTTCAAAATAATGTGCATCTAGCTTACATAGATGCATGTGTTATTGTTGCTTAAATTGTGGGATGGAATCGGGCCTCATACGGCACCCAAGGGCTAATAAACATATTGAAACATGAAAGCAATTGATTGTAATTAATTGTACGGATCGAGTAAGATATGATATTTAATAAATATGCAGGTTCTGTGACGAATATATTCATCCTAAATTTATGACAAGTTAAATAAAGATTCACGTATATAGATAAGTACAAATGATTTAATTTACTGTTATTATGCATTATGATTTTATCTTTTTTATTTATACGGATAATATTTGATCTATTATAAATTTGTGACAGATATATATATATATATGTGTGATAATCGACCAGACATGAATACTCACTCAATAATAATAGACCAACTAACATAGTGACCATAGACAGTACCATGAACTGTCACCAACGTATCAACTTCATCTTAAAAAAAAAGAGAAATTATATGATACGATTTTCGTGATATTTAATTTGTTGATTGAATGAACAACTTGTGCATTTATTATTCCAAAAATAAATAGTACTCCATATTCCGTATTATACATTGACCCAAATTCGTATTTGTCACGAGTATGTCTATTACGTATAAATTTGTGACGGGTTAATAATTATTCACATCGATGGATAAACATAAATTATTTGTTACTTCCCGAACAATCGGCGGATTTGTCTTTATCGACTCAATGATATTTAACTCGTCTTCATATTTGTCACGGATATATACTTATTACCCGAAAAAATTACTCAATAATTACGCAAATAATACAATCAAGATACACAGTATTATCATGATCTAGTTATTTTGGCTGAAAAATGATGGCATTGACTTCTTCTTATGGCAAGTATGAGCTTCATGCATGTTCCTCCACACATTATCCAAGACCCGATGGTTCATGCATGAATCATGATACACAAAAGTGAGTTTCGTTAAGGTAAGATTGAACTGAACTGAACTGAATTGAAATAAATTTAATAGATTTGATTGAACTAAACGATTCTTAAGTGTACGTAATACATTTTCGTGGTATCAAAGTCAGCGCGACCAAAGATCACGAGTTTGAATCCTGATAACCTCTACTAACTCTGAACTCTCAAGTAAAAACATTAATCATTAACCAAACCCAATGAATATTCGAGTGAGTTGAGGGATGTAATAGGATATAAAATATTAATATAATAATAATAATAATTAGATCTCTAGAATAAGTGAGTCAGAAATAAGTGTATATTGAATATCTCAAAAATAATTTTCGATGTATTAAAAAATGCTCCGTACTCCATAATACGCAAAATAATACAATCAATATACTATTGATTTTTTTTATATTTTATTTGTCGAGTGATTAACAACTTGTGCATTGTGTATTCCAAAATTAATCAATACTACTCGATCGTACTAAACAGTTGTAAACTAGTGTAGTATGCAATAATACAATCAAGATTACATATTTAGTCGGTAAGTTCTTTAGGATTGAAACGAGTTTAATTAATAGATCTGAATCGAACTAAGTTTTTAATTGAATTGAATTGAATTAAATTGAACGACATTAATTTAACTCATGAATGAAGTTAAATTTTACTAAACTGAACTCGAAATAATCGGAAAAAACATGATCTTGTGTCACTCGATCCAAAGCTCGTTATTGGTTGACCGATTATCAAGTTGTATATTGAGTATTCCAAAAAAATACTCGTAATTGGTACTGTATTAAACAGTAATAATAACACGCCAATTATGAAATCAAGATACTCCGTATGTAGTATGACTGTATGATTAATATTGGCTGAAACATGACGGCATTGACTTTTTCCTTGCGGCAAGTAGTATGAGCTTCACCTTCCTCCACACACAATCTAAGACCCGACCCTTTCACACGTTACCGTATCCAACATTATCAAAAATGTCTTAATCTTATAAACGAAGCGAAATGTATTATACATGGATAATAGATCTCACCTTTTGAAACCTTCCTTTCATCTATTGTAACGCGAATATGGTCTGCATGCGTTTTTCTAGGCAAATCAAACACAATATCCAAGATCTGATGATTCATGATCCATGCACAACTACACAAGATGATAGTTTCACTCGATTCATATAAGAACATAACTGTATTGTGTAGTCAGTTTGGACTTTCTTTTCGAAAAAATTAAATATAGTTTCATGGTTGTTAAACTTTCAATATTCAATCTCAAGATCCTCAATTATTTCTAAGATTATAAATATATATAATAACAAGTGTTGATTGAGCCTCGATTATAGATATATATATATATGATCTTAATTTTATAGGAACGTATGAATAATGTAGAATCTTAACGTAAGTCTACCACTCTATGACTGAAGCGTTGTATTTTTGATCAACTAGCTAGCTAAAAAGTTAACTGAAATTATGGTCAAACAATCTGCTTTGGATGGTCAAATATTCTGCTTATAAATAACGTGTCAAATATAACCTTAGGCGCTCTTTGGTAAACTAGTACTGAAAAGTTAACTCAAACTTGAAAAACAGTTAAAGTACGTAGTTGAATATTAAGAGCTGATAATAGTATTAGAACCGTCTGACAAACTAGCAAAAGTTAGCTAATATTTCGTATAAACGTATGTATACGATAAAATGACATGAACACACAATACAACGACTGTCGATGTGATAATTGATCAGGTAAATAAGAAAAATATAAAAGTTTCATCTAGCTTATATTCCATAATATGTTGCTCCAAGTATGTTTTTATTTAGCTAGCTGGCAACAAAAAAGTATATTTTTATTTAAGCTACTTAATTTATTTGTTTAATTAAGCCACTTGTTAATTAAACAATCATATAAAAATAAGTAATTAACACTAATTTTAATTTTATAAGTTAGCTGTAATGACGTATCAAATAAACCTTCACAAAATTAACATAATTTAATAAAAATTTTGGTCTTAACCGAAATAGCATGTCACCCTCAATAGCTTAGAAGATTTATTATTTTTTTACTCATAATGCATGCTTTCTTCTAGACTCTAGAAAGTGCATTTATTTAGGTAATCTTTGACAAAAAAATTTTGGGCAAGTGGTGAATATATATGTAATTAATTTTTGACAAAAGTAATTATAGTTGAAATGTGAAAAATTAGCCCTAACAAGATGAGTTAGCTCAAAGTTGTTAATCCACTTGTATATAAGGAGCCGATCAGTAACTGATACAGTCATATAGAGTATAATTAAAATTATTTGTCAAACTAATCGAAAAACAAGTTAAAATACGGAGTAACTAGTATGTATTTGATATAATAACACTGACACAATTTAATAATTATTTTAATATCGAAGGAGTAAAATATGAAGTTAAAAAAGTTTCATCTAACTTTTTTTTACATTCTAAATGTTTTATATTTTTACAAACTTATTTACTTAATAACCTGTTTGACAAATACATACATAAGAATAAGCTAACCAGCTGATACAATAAACTACAAGAGCATCGCAATGGTTTGCAAAACAAGACTAACTTATACGGTTTGTCGTGTGATTCGTGAACATTGAACAGTACATAGCCACATAGGAGAGTTATAAACCAAAAGTTTAATCAAATAACTGTCCTTATCAGTAGTATAATTTTTATACGTCTCCTCACACGAATCTTGATGTTTTTGATGTGATGATCTCTAAAAATAGTTAGTAAAGTGATGACTGAAATCCCCATACCATGTGGAAAAAGCTCTTGAACTAAAAAACTATGTTAATTATTCTTCTAACCATGTGAAAAGAAGCTCTTTAAACCATAAAATTGTGTTAAATTATTCTTAATACCATATGAACGAAGCTCTTAAACCCAAAAATTATGTTAATTAATGGTTAAAAGCCACCTAATCATCAATCAAAATAAATGAACAACAAAATCAGCTCTTATTTAACTTGTTGATTTCCATTATAACGGATATATTTATCGTAAGAACAAAATATAATAGAAAAATATTTATTTATATTAATAATACAAATATTTTATTTACGAGTATATCTAAACACTTGAGTTTTGTTTTATTTATCTTATTTGACATGTCGTGCAAATGAAACATCTACTGCCTTAGTTGATAAAGTCAAGTGGTACCCTTCAGGTAGAGGTGGCAGTTCGGGCCGGGCCGCCGCCGCCGGCCCGGTCCGGCACGAAATTTGGCACGACGGGCCCGGCACGAGTGCGAAATCGGGCCTGGCACGGGCACGGCCCGTCGGGCCTCGGGTCAGGCCGCGGCGAAGAAGTGGTTGAAAACCCCGTGCCAGGCACGGGCACGACCGGGCCTGATCCGGCACGGCCCACTGACAGCCCGCTGACAGGCACGCGGGCTGGCCCGACCAGGCACGACCCCCGGCACGGCGGGCCCGAGGCCCGGCCCGGCCCGGCGCATGCTGCTACTGACCTGCTGCTGCTGTGCTGTATGCTGGCCTGCTGCTGTGACTTCACTGCTTCCTATTTTCCAAAGAAGCCCAACGGCCACCTGCCCACTTCTATCCCCTACGTCTCTTTTCCTTATTTCCTCTATTTTTTTTTTCATTTCTTTTCCTATAAAATACTCACTTTCATCCTTCTTCATTTCACAAATCATTCTAATCTTATAATCATTCTTATTAATATTCTAAAATTTCAATACTCTATAAGTCTACATTTCTAAATTCTATAAGTCTACTCCGTAAAAGATATTACTAATCGTCTAATCTTATAAAATTATTACTAATATAGATATATATAAATTATTAATTATAAAAATGATTACTAAAATAACCGTGCATCATTTTTCCGGGAAAAAATATGAAATAGATCGAGGCACGACCCGAAACCCGAAACCCGGTACGAAAACCGAGGCACGGGCATGAGCACAAAACAAGCACGACGGGCCGGGCACGAGACCCGGCCCGAGCACGGCACGACCGGGCCCGTGCCTTGGGCCGTGCCTCGGCGGCGAGGTTGGGTGAAGCTCCGTGCCGGGCACGGCACGAGCCCGGGTCTAGGCACGACCGGGCCGGCCCATCCAGGCACGAAGCCCGCCGGGCACGGCACGAAGCCCGACCCGGCACGACTAAGTGCCACCTCTAGTGTATGACTAGAGCTGGCAGTTAGTCGGGCCGGGCCGGGCTTCGTGCCGTGCCCGGCGGGCTTCGTGCCTGGGTGGGCCGGCCCGGTCGTGCCTAGACCCGGGCTCGTGCCGTGCCCGGCACGGAGCTCTAGCCGACCATGCCGCCGAGGCACGGCCCGAGGCCCGGGCCCGGTCGTGCCGTGCTCGGGCCGGGTCTCGTGCCCGGTCGTGCCCGGCCCGTCGTGCTAGTTTCGTGCTCGTGCCCGTGTTTCGGTTTTCGTGCCGGTTTTCGTGCCGGTTTTCGGGTTTCGGGTCGTGCCTCAATCTATTTCATATTTTTTCCAGCAAAAACAAGATGCGTTTGTGTGCGACCCGAATATTTGTAGCCTTGTAGGTAATTATATATTATAATATTTGTAGCCTTGTAGGTTGTAGCTATCACTCCACAAGTCCCACTTTGGAAATAGTTAATACTCTTTATTAAAAAAAATTGAAATTGTAAAAATTGAAATTGAAATTAAAAAAAATTGAAATTGGAGAGCCGTTGAGGCCGTGCCGGGCCGGGCCGGGCCGTGCCTCGGGCCCGCCGTGCCCGGGTCGGTCGTGCCTGGTCGGGCCAGCCCGCGTGCCTGTCAGCGGGCCGTGCCGGATCGGGTCCGTCGTGCCCGTGCCTGGCACGGGCTTTTCAGCCTTTTCCTCGCCGAGGCCCGACCCGAGGCCCGACGGGCCGTGCCCGTGCCAGGCCCGAATTTGCCCTCGTGCCGGGCCGGTCGTGCCAAATCTCGTGCCGGCTCGGGCCGGCGGCGGCGGCCCGGCCCGAAATGCCTGCTCTACCCTTCAGGGTTTGAACTCGTCAACGTCATTATCATTCTCGTGACTCTTCTTAAAAAAAAAAAAAAAAAAATACTTTTTAACGTGTCTTAAATTTAAGAAGGATATATCGTTGTAAAATAAATTGTGTTTAAAACAACCAATAAGAAAAGTTGAAGGTGATAGTATGTGGACAAACATATCATATCAAGGTGATGAAAGCATGAAAAAAAGTAATTGAAGATACTGCGTCTGCGTGCATGGTAAGTAAAAGTGGAGGACGTGATTTAAACCACGCACCAAGGATTTCTTGACGTATTCTTCCTACTATTTTAAGTTTGAATTCTCAAATTATTATTATCCACGTACGTCTTTGTAGAATCAATTTATAATTTATATGTATGATTTACTTCAAAGTCAACTAATAAATTTATAAATCATTTTTATAATTAATTAAGGATTAATCTGGCATTATCTTTTAGGGCAAATTTTATTAAGAATATTTAGTACTCCCTAATTCATTTAATTTGTAATGTCATCTTAAAATAAAATGTTAGGTCGGTATTGACTATGATCGCGCCGACTGATAAGTATTAATGTATACATTATGATATTCTAAATTCATCAAATGATGCTCTTGTAGATCAAACTGTATATATTCCCATAGTTTAATGATTATTATCATCTAAAATACGAGATATATATATATGTCGGCTGGAATGAAATGTAAGTAATAAAGATATTACAGGTGGAAGGTAATTAAGAAACTAACATTCATCAAATAGTGAAAGATGAAAAGTATTTGTGAGGCGGGAGTAACATTCTTTTTTTTACGAGTTGGAGTTGAAAATTGTAGAAGAATGTATATATATATCTTAAACGAATTCTTATTTACATCAATTCTTTAAGTGAAAATTAATCGTAATTATTGAACAAATTCACACGGTAAATTAGATGAATTTCTTATTTTCTGAGGGACGGATCAGATCGTAAATGATGATGACTTGATGAGAAATAATCTCTTAATTATTTACTACTCCATATTGTAAGAGTATATGTATAAACATTACCGAGCCTTCAACCAGCATCGCCTTATGGAATTCTTACACGTACAACAATGTCATTTAAAATTGTGTGATTAATTCTAAGTCAGATCAAATTTGACGAGGTATCACCGTGTCCATACACCACAATTATTAATTAGGAATTTCATAACCAACCTAATCGTTTTACAACTGTGCTTAATCGACACAGTACACTAATATGAATCACACACTCGTACCTATGACATCCCGTACATAATATGTATAACTTAATAATCCCAATTAAGACTACTAAACACTTAAATTATTGAAAAAAATGTCAAATCAACTTCAACCACTAAAATAATAAATCGACCATATCATATTATCATGCACCTACAATAATGTAAGTGAGTTTGATTCCATATAACAGAAGATAACACACTTGTTATAGCCGCCATGCATGCAACTAGAATTCGAATTAACCGCGTCGTAGTCGTCTTCCTTAACTTTGATTGCAAATATGCATAGTACCGCACTCACCTCCCAATTATTGACGCCTCAAACTACTACCAGAGTCTTCTACGATCTACCTTCGTTTTTTTTCTATTCGTAAAAGAGATCAACTTTAAATAAATTAATCACTTTCAGAAGTCGTTATAAAGAGTTACAGGGATCAAAGTTTATTCAGTAAAAAACGCATGACTAACCATATATATATAGCTTTCACCACAAATTTATAAAGTGACCAGTGTTTTTTCAAGTGGATTGGAGTTCTCGTAAATATAATAAGGGTAGAAAAACAATGGACACATTCTAAATTCATAACCATGAGTTATCAACAGTCAAAGATATATACTCTTTGTTGCCATTTATTTATCTTTATATTACTCTGTATATACACACTACCATTACGGTGTTTGTGGTTAGACGAGATCATGAGACGATTTTTTTATCTTTGTTTTTGTTGATGTTGTTTGGATGATTATATATAAAGTTAAGATTACTACTAAGAGTTGGGAGTGGGAGTGAAGCTAGGATGGATAGGTGTAGAAAACTACGTCTCATGATCATATGTCGCAATACTTATAAGATTACAAATGAAAAAAGACACCATACGACAAAGCAACTCACAAAGTAAGCCAATTCCAAGTCACAAAGAGCCTATGTTCCTACGACGTTATACGGAGAGTAGTATTTATATTCATATTGAGTAAGTCTTGCTTGTGAGTTGTGACGAAATTATCTGTCGTAATGGTATAATGGGTCAAATAACGACCGTACAGACAAATAAGGACAAAGCATAAATATCATCTATGTGTTTTGCTTTTGTTTTTTTTTCTTCTAAATAAATATTATTTTATCCGTCACATTAAAATAACGGATATGATCGTCACATACAAGAATTTGTATTTAGGCGTAAAAAAACAGTAGGTTACCCCAGACAATGACGTGACGTGACTTGACGTGAATGTAGTATTGCATGAAAATTAGAGACTTTGGCCCATCATTCATCCAACCTAACCACACAATAATATCACGGTGGATGCTGTTTGTGACGAGCATATTTGTCGTAATGTTAAAATGGATCAAATATATATATCCAACTACGAAGAAAATGTGAAAAAAACTTTTCCTACACGTTAGGCACATGGATTTATCTTATTCCATATATTTGATCCGTCATGAGATTAAGACATATATTTCCGTCATAAATATGAATTTTCGGTGATGTTATTGCCCATTTTGTGATGCAACGTTTGATTCCGGGATATAAGAGTAATGAACTGGCTGTCCATCATCACAGAAAAAAAGTAAAAAGTAAAAAATTTGGTGAATCTAGTAAAGGTAAAAGGGAGTAGATAGTAATGATAGGATAGGTCAGGTCGTGTCAATTGGGGTCACTAACACACTAACATGTCATAATTGTAAGTTTGTAACATCTTGAGTTTTTTTATAAAGGAGATCGTAACAAATATAATGTGGGTCGGAATAGACGGGTATGTTATGAGAAGGTCGGGTATGTAGGAATTGATCTAATTTGACAAAGGATTTTGTAACGACGATATAGTATGTCATGACTCATGGGTAATGTACTAATGTGTGCTTTTGGAATGTGGGATAACGACTGGGTTAGAACTCTAGATTAAGACGCTCGATCAAGGGTAACGTAGACATGGTTCCAAAAGACCCGAGGCTCGGCCACTTAACAATTACAATAGTATAGAATATAGAGTATTTTTTAAATGCTCCAAAAATGAATTAACGGCGAATGTTTGTACTTATAGCTCTCTTTTCCAGATGGCAAAAAAAAAAAAATAGACGTTGGTTAAAAACCTAAACAGACGAACATCAAAAATTAGAATTATACGGAGTACTAGTTTATTTTATCGTCTATCTAATTCAAGTCGATTTGGACTAAATGCACGTATGAGTGCAACGACATTGCGCTGGATTAAGGATTAAGTGGTTAGGATAGGCGGGAGGAAGTCCGATTTAGCACCAAGTACTCGGGCCTTAGTATCCGGGAAGAACTCAAACCCTGGAAGTTCGGTCACATCTCCTTCATTTGAAACGCCAACCGGGTAACGAAGCAGATGACCAGGCAAGTCACGCTCGAGCGACTCACTCGAGTACATGTCCCAGTATCTATCAGCCACTTCATTGACCTTTTCGGCACACTGTTGAGTTTCAGGGCGTGTGAACGAGTCGTGAAGCATTCCAAGGTGCTCGTACCACAGCGACATTCTGAATCCGTGAACTTGGCCGCGCGCTGGCTTGTTTCTGGTTGCTAGATGGTATGGCTGGTACGCACCTATGGCTATTTCGGAGTCCCTTGCACCGTCCATTGATCTTTGGTTGATGTTGGCTGATCCAACGATTATGTATTCGTCATCCACTGCAAATATTAGCCTCGTTACAAACAGTTAGTCTACCTCGTGACAGATATATATACCAGACATACGTACCTATCATCATTTTTGAATGAACATAGATCATAAACCTCCGGTTTTGTTGGGCTTTCTCGTAATCAGAGTCGGGTTCAGGTTGTTCAGAAGGTTCATACTCGCCGCTGTTCTTCACCTCGCGATTAGCCAAGCAAAAGAAGGTCAAATAGTTTCTAGGATCGTCCTCAATACCTCGAGCCATCATAGTCGAAATAACATCCTTGTACATCATGGACATGGTCCTCCTTTGCCAGTCCAAAATCGCCTGAACCGATCCACTCGCTGGTAACCCCTCGGGCCACATTGGAAGAACTATGTACACCGCGAACCTCTCCCCGGCCTCAATTTTATTAACTATCTTTAGGGAAAGTTCCTTAGGGATCAAATGCAGCGCGCCCACCTCCTCGAGGGTGATATCGCCTGAATTCTCCCAAGCGAAAGAGCTTCCGAGAAAGTACTGATTTTCGATATAGATGAAATTCTTAGCTCTACGAATTGCGTGGATGTACGCGTCCTGGATGCTCCTGTCAATGATGTTATCCTTACCACTCACCAACCCCGCTCTGGCTGCATCCTCGGGTGAATCAGGGAACCCAAAAGCGGCCCCACCGTCAATAGACCTAAACAACTGAACATTCCATGTTTCAGGATCTTCGTCAAAAGTTACAGGAGACGGAGGTATGATGTCGTCAACCTCTGTAATTGGAAGCAACACGTCTTTGCCACCCTGCTTTCTCCACCTTTGTTCGAAATTGAACAACACATCCCAAGCTATAGGACCTTCGACACGTGAGTGAATGTCGTGCCAGGGTTCCCTTGGACCGCCCTTGGTTATAGCGCCATCAGGGTAATTAGGCTGATGGAAATCGTCATGATGTGCAGTGTCGAGCGTCCTGAAAAGCGAATGGAACTGAGAGTCGTACCTCCCGTCACAAAGATCAATCCCACCAACAAAACTCACTATCCTCCTCCTCCCGTGCCCGCCTCCTGGCATTGCACTGTCGACGACTACAATCTTTTGGTGATGCGTAAACATAGTCGAAACCTGAAGGTCCTGAACGATGCTCCCACCATCATCAGGATTACGCGGACACAAAACGCAGTGAACTTCAGTCCCTTGAAAGAATTGCTCGGTTTCTTCATCGTGCGTTGCCATTAATCCGTCCTTCTTCAATAACCCAACAGACGTACGATCATCCCACACAAGCATACACACCTTCACGCCCTCGTTCGCTTTCTTTTTCAACAGCTCGCCTACGGTCATGTCTCCACCGGGTTTAGACCTCCTCGAATCCCGTATCAATGCAATCTCAGTGTACACAGACCAACCCGTGATGTAAATCAAGTGTTTCGCATTGGTAATTGCATCGAAGATATCTTCCCAACATCGACGAGGCTCATAGTACTTACCACCCGCGAGAGGTATCTTCGGGACAAAGTTATCAGGAACGTGCGCATCCTGGTACAACGAAACCTTACATCCTCGTCTTTGAGGGAAAAACGTGTACGGAACTCCAGGATATTTCCCGGTTTTAATCCCGTGATTGAACCCCTTTTCTCTGGTAACTTCGAAGAACTGTAACTTGACGTGAATCTTCGCACCAGTCTCTAACGGGTTCATTTCTTTGTCGCAGATGTCGACCCATTTGTCGATTTCTTCCCCTTCCAAAAGATCCGCGACAGGTACATACGCTCTTCCGATCAATGTTGCACCAATTGGATTATCGTCTTTTACAGTGAATATTACGTTTGAGGCCAAGTGCGCGCAGTAGATGTGAAAGGACTCGTACCACCTTGGGTTAGCAGGTTCGTTCTCTATCATTCGCGTTCTTCCTACTCTTGCCTTTTCGAGATCAATTGATGCGTACATTTGAGGCGTTCCTTTTCCGACACCAACTTTCTCCTCAATATTCGCCATTAGCTATTTCAAACCAAAAAAAAAACATGAAAATCAGGACGTCGTCTACAACGAGTTTATTTCAGATGTTTCTAAGGGTGTATTTGGATAAAGGGATATGTGTACTACCTTGCGGAAAACACCAGGCTCGCCATCCGTGTGCAGATTATTAGCTTCGAATATCGTGACATGTAGAGTTCCATGGAGTAATATCTGCGCCATTTTCTCGATTTCACGTCCTAAAAATTCAATCAATGAAAAAGGTTACTACTTGATAACCTATTACTATGAGTAAATATGTTCTCTTCGTTTTAAAAAAAAACATAAAAGAAAGGAGGTTCATTTTGCTACTAAAAATCATTCAAAAATGATCATGTAAATATGTAATAACTCAAAATCATATACTAATTCACTACAAAAATATCAGTAGCGCGAATTATTCGTCGATAATCATACCAAATGTAATTGCAAAACAAGTAAATATAAAAAAAAAAGTAAAAGAAAAAGTTAAGGGGAAGAAAAACATACAGTAAAAATTGTGACATGGGTGAAAATTTGGAAGAAAATTTATAAGTTTTTTTTTACTGTGGTAATAAAAATGCGGGAGGTAAAAGGTGTTGAGAGGTGTGAGTTGAGTAAGTGAATTTATGGTGATCCATTAAAAATGGAAGGAATGTTTTTTTTTTTTTTTTACAAAAAAAAATGCATAGATTTATTAACCCTAAATGAAGTGGAGGACGTTCATTTTTCTATGATAAAATAAAATAAATTCATCAATTAAAAAGGAATTTGAAATCATATTTATGTCATTTTTTGCGGAGACTTATTTTTTACTCCCTCCCATCCAAACAATCCTTAACATAGGATTTTCATCAAAATTAAGAAAAGAGGTAAAAGTAAGGGTATTATTGGTAAATCAAATGATGTTATGGATCCACCAAATTTAAAGTAAGGAAAAAGTAGTGACATTTTGTGTAAATAGAGGAAGGATATGAGGATGATAAGGTAAAGTCTTTTACCAAAAGGAGAATGTAAAAAATTGATTGGATTGCCCATTTATACTAAGTGTAAAGAATTGAATGGATGGGAGGGAGTACCATTTATTGTCGACACTTATCTTACAATACTTTTTATTCGACATTTTTTATTGAACACTTATTATATAACACTTTTTACTCGACAATTTTTTACCGTCACTTATTTTACAACATTTTTTATCCGACACTTATTTTACGACACTTTTTATTCGACACTTATTTACAACACTTTTTATTCGACACTTATTTACGACATACTTTATTCGACACTTAATTTACGACACTTTTTATTCGCCACTTTTATTCAACACTTTTTTACCAGCACTTATTTTACAACACTTTTTATTCGACACTTATTTTACAACATTTTTTATTCGACACTTTTTTACTGTCACTTATTTTACAACACTTTTTATTCGACACTTATTTTACACATGTTTTTACCGGCACTTATTCGAAAACACTTTTTACCGACACTTATTTTACAACACTTTATATTTGACACTTTTTTACCGACACTTATTTTACAATATTTTTTATTCAACACTTTTTTTCAACATTTTTTTACCGGCACTTATTTTACAATACTTTTTATTGAACACTTATTTTACAACACTTTTTATTCGACACTTATTTTACAATATTTTTTATTCGATACTTTTTCAACACTTTTATTTAACATTTTTTTACCGCATTTATTTTACAACACTTTTTATTTGACACTTATTTTACGACATTTTTTATTCGACACTTTTTTACCGGCACTTATTTCACAACACTCGACACTTTTTTTCGGTACTTTTTTTACCGACACTATTTTTACAACATTTTTTATTCAACACTTTTTTTACAATATTTTTTATTGAACACTTTATTACCGACACTTATTTTACAACATTTTTTATCCGGCACTTATTTTACGACATTTTTTATACGCCGCTTATTTTACGACACTTTTTATTCGACAAATTTTTTATACACTTATTTTACAATTATTGAACACTTTTTATTCGACAAATAGTTTTTATTGAACACTTTTTTACCGACACTTATTTTACAACATTTTTTATCCGGCACTTATTTTACAACATTTTTTATCCGGCACTTATTTTACGACATTTTTTATACGCCTCTTATTTTTATACACTTATTTTACGACACTTTTTATTCGACAAATTTTTTATACACTTTTATTTAACACTTTTTTACCGGCACTTATTTTACAACACTTTTTTACCGGCACTTATTTTACAACACTTTTTATTCGACGCTTTTTCCCGACACTTATTTACAACACTTTTTACCGACACTTATTTTACAATTCTATATTCGTCACTTTTTTACCGCACTTATTTTACAACTTTTTTTATTTGACACTTATATTACAACACATTTTATTCGACACTTTTTTACCGGCACTTATTTTACAACTTTTTTTATTCGACGATTTTTTACCGACACTTATTTTACAACACTTTTTATTCGACGTTTTTTACTGACACTTATTTTACAATATTTTTTATCCGACACTTTTTTACCGACTCTTAGTTTTCAATAAATTTTATTCGACACGTTTTTTAACACTTTTATACAACATTTTTTTACCGGCACTTATTTTACAACACTTTTTATTGAACACTTATTCTAGAACACTTTTTATTCAACATTTTTTTTACACACTTTTTACCGGTACTTATTTGACAATACTTTTTATTCGACACTTATTTTACAATATTTTTTTTCCGACACTTATTTTACAATCCTTTTTTATCGTCACTTTTTACCAACACTTAATTTACAACACTTTTTTTTTGTCACTTTTTTTACAACATTTTTTTACCGACACTTATTTTTCATCACTTTTTTACCGACACTTAGTTTTCAATATTTTTTATTCGAAACTTTTTTCAACACTTTTATTCAACACTTTTGATTGGACACTTATTTTACAACACTTTTTATTTGACACTTTTTTACTGACACTTATTTTACAATACTTTTTATTCGACACTTTTTTACCGACACTTATTTACAACACTTTTTATTCAACACTTATAGACACTTTTTTTAAACACTTTTTTTAAACACTTTTTTACCGTCACTTTTTCTACACACTTTTTTACCGTCACTTATTTTACAATATTTTTTATTCGACACGTTTTTTTAACACTTTTGTTCAACTTTTTTTTACCGGCACTTATTTTACAACACTTTTTATTCGGCACTTTTTTTACCGACACTTATTTTATAATATTTTTTATTCAACACTTTTTTTACGTACTTTTATTCAACACTTTTTTACCGGCACTTATTTTATAACACTTATTATTCGACACTTTTTTACCGACATTTATTTTACGACACTTTTTGTTCGTCACCTTTAAACCGACACTTAATTTACAGCACTTTATATTCGTCACTTTTTTACCAACACTTATTTTACAACATTTTTTGTTCGACTCTTTTTTTACAACACTTTTATTCAACACTTTCTTACCGGCACTTATTTTACAATACTTTTTATTCGACACTTTTTTACCGGCACTTATTTTACAGCACTTTTTATTCGTCAATTTTTTACCAGCACTTATTTTACAACACTTTTTTACCGACACTTATTTTACAATATATTTTTTTTCGGCACTTTTTTTGCTTACTTTCACTGTCACTTATTGTACGACATTTGTCAATACTTTATCCGACGTATTTTGTGCCATTTTGCGTCTTTATTTGCGATAATTTTTTACCTTTTATCGACTTATTGCAACACTTTTTACCAAGACTTATTTTGCAACACTTGCCGACACTTTTTTGTGACACTATATAATGACAGTTATTTTGCCTCACTTTTTTAATGACACTTATTGCGACATTTTTTTGTAGTTACTTATTTTGCAACACTTAATTTTTTCACTTTTTTCCGACACATTTTATTATACAGAGTAGCTTTTCTACCGACTTTTATTTATCCAACATTTTTTCAGCACTTATTTGCCATCACTTATTGGCGCAAGTTTTTACCTACACTTATTTTTCTCACTTTTTAGCGACACTTTTTTAATTGCATGTCTGGCGACACTTGTTTACAATTGATTTTTTGCGTCACTTTTTATCGACACTTAATTGCGACATATTTCAGCAATTCTTTACCGATAATTTTTTTGGGTCGTACATTTTCCTAACGACATTATACTCAATCCTAACGACATTTTACCGTTTTATCCCTGCCATTTCATCCCCTCCCATGAGTCTCATCATTTTTTTTGTTTTCTCTCTCTAAATAAACCTCAAAATTCAAACATCAATAAATCACCACAATCATCGAAACCGTTCAAAGACAATGGCTGAGGTCGATGGTCGGGGTTGGTTTGGCCGGGGCTGGGGCCAGCGGTGGGTGGTAGTCGCTGGGGTAGCCAGTTAGGGCGTCAGAACGGTAGGAACCTGAGTCGGCCATCGATATCGGTCTAGGTTAGGTGGTGGGGCGGCGGATGGTTGGGTCAGGTCGGATTTGGGTGGGTGAGGGTGGTTGGGGGTGGGCCATGGGTGGGGTCAAGGCCTCAGTGGAGGAAGGGAGTCAGGTCATCGGGTTTTTCATTTTCTTTTTTTTTTTCTCATTTTTTTATTTATTTTTTTTGTTATTTTTTATTTTTATGTTTTTTCTTTTAGTTAATAAATAATGGATTTAAGCTCTCTAGTAATTGAATTAAAAAACATAATCGAATTTGGAAGCGATCAATTATCTAAATCGATGGAATAAAACGAAAGAAGCTTAATTAAATCTCAATCTAAAAGATAAAGTTTATGTAAGGGTATAATAATAGGAAAACTTTATAAAAATTCGTTAGGATTGAATAAAGGCTCGTGACTTTTAAAAGTTTCTATTGAAGACCAAATGACTTAATAATACCCTGTAATATTTAGTTTGGCGTGGAGTTTGTTCACCACAAATATGGACTCATTTTATTTTGGGACCCAATTTCGGGATTGTTTGGCCAATTGTGATATTGGAGATTTCAGAGCGAGTGGGTCGTGGTTCACGTGGAATAATAAACACAAAGTTGTTGAAATCAGAGTCTTTAGCCGTATTGATAGATGTTTGGCGAATGATGAGATGGTTAGGTTATTCCCGGATGGGTTTGCGAACTTTCTCCCGGAAGGGACCTTTGATCATTGTCCTTGTGTGGTACAATTGGGGAGGCCACCAAGTAGAAAGAATCGACCTTTCAAATATTTGAATTTGTGGAGTCGATCTCATGAGTTTTTGACTTGTGTGAATAAAGTGTGGGATGCTCAGGTTGAAGGAACACGCATGTTCCAATTAGTCATGAAACTGCGAAGCCTGAAACGGCCCTTGAAGTTACTGAATTCGACGTCGTTCTCGGATATTGAGGCAAGGTGCAGTATGGCTGAAAAGAAGCTGGCGGACCTGCAAGTTCGCCTGCGTGCTGAAATGATGCATGAGCTGATGCAAGAAGAATTGGCAGCGAATGAAGCTACCCGTCAACTGCAGGCTGCACGTAATGATTTCTGGGCACAGAAATCGAAGTAGCGGTGGCTGATAGAAGGTGACGTTAACTCCGCTTTCTTCCATGGTGTGATGAGAGCGAGACGAGCTCATAAATCTATCGCTAGGATTGAAGACGCTGAGGGGAGAAACTGCGGATCAAAGGCCGAAATTGAGCAGGCGTTTTTGCGGTATTATACTTCGCTTTTGGGTGAATCGAGGATGGTCGAGCCTGTTCAGGCGGACTTAGTTCGCTTGGGGAGTACTTGTTCCGATGAGCAGAAACTCTTGCTTGAGGCAAGCGTCACCGAGGAGGAAGTAAAGAAAGCTATGTACTCGATTCACCGTGATAAAGCTCCGGGTCCGGATGGTTTCACGAGTCAATTTTTTATTGATTCGTGGGATATTGTTGGAGCAACTGTGGTCAGCGCGATCCAGGATTTCTTCATTTCTGGTAAGCTGCTGAAACAACTGAACTGTGCTATCATTACTCTAATTCCTAAAATGAGTAGACCTCAGTCTGTGAAAGATTTCAGGCTAATAGCGTGCTGTAATGTTGTGTATAAATGTATCGCAAAAATTATATGCACTAGGTTGGCTAAGGTTCTGCCCCGGATAATCTCACCTACTCAGGGTTGATTTATTGAGGGTCGGAGTATCGTCGAAAACGTCCTAATTTGTCAGGACCTTGTTAAGATGTATAGGAGAGGTCGGGTTTCTCCTAGATGTCTTTTCAAGGTTGATATTCACAAGGCTTATGATAGTGTGGAATGGAGTTTTGTAGAACAAATGCTTATTGCCTTGGATTTCCCGGAACATTTTTGAGGCCTGATTATGGAGTGTGTCACGTCCGTCTCGTACTCCCTCAGTGCTAATGGGGATAGTTTTGGGTTCTTTCGTGGGAAGCGAGGTTTGAGGCAAGGAGATCCTATGTCTCCGCTACTCTTCACTATATGTATGGAATACTTCTCTCGTATTTTAACATATGGTAAGATAGACAGAAAATTTAGATATCATCCGAAATGTGGGTTATTGAAGCTTACCCACTTGATGTTTGCTGATGATTTGCTTCTTTTTTGCAAAGGAGATACTGAATCGATGGAATTCTTGTGGAGAGCGTTTGCTACTTTTAGTCGGGCCTCAGGACTTAATATAAGTATTGGGAAGTCGCATGCTTATTTTGCAGGTGTAGATGAGGATGTGAAATCTTCTATATTACAGTTCTCGGGTTGTGTGGAAGGTACGTTGCCTTTTCGTTATCTGGGGTTGCCGATCCAATGCACACGAATTGGAAAAAATGATTGTGAAACCTTGATTGCTCGTATTATATCTAGGATTTCTAGTATTGGAGCCCGAAAGCTGTTTTATGCGGGGAGACTTACTTTGGTCCAGTCTGTGCTGTCTCAGCTACATAATTACTGGGCCATGGTATTTATTATTCCGATCTATGTAATGAATAGAATTATTTCCTTGTGTCGCAATTTTTTATGGAATGGTGGCGTTGAAGGGAATAATAGGGCCCTAGTGAGCTGGGAGAAGCTCTGCTGCCCTAAAATGGATGGGGGTTTGGGGCTGAGGGACTTGGTCTGTTGGAACATGGCTGCTGTTGCAAAACTGGCATCTTGGGTCTTTGATCAACCGGATCGCCTTTGGGTCCGGTGGGTTAATGCCATCTATCTGAAGGGCCGTGAGTGGCGAGAGTATTAACCTAATACTGATGTGACCTGGGCTTGGCGAAAAATCTGCCATGCTAAGGATAAAATTAAGCATATGTTTGTGAATGATCGATGGCATGGATCGAGAACTTGTTACCTGATCTCGGAGGGGTACGATGGTTTACGGGCTCACAACCCGAATGTCCCTTGGGCCCGTCTTGTTTGGAGTGGTTGGAGCAGTCCTAAACACAGTTTTATTGCTTGGCTCGTGTTTAGGAAGGCTTTAAACACTAGGTCCAATCTGAAGCGGTTTGGTGTTTCTGATTCAGATAGGTGCTATTTTTGTGAGGCCTATGAGGAGACCTTGGAGCATATTTTCTTTGGATGTGCCTGGAGTTCTCAAATTGTTGACAGCTTGAGCTGTTGGGTGAAGAAGCGGATACCATGTTCCGATACTCTGACCTGGGCGACTAACATGCGTGGAACCAAGTTTCAATGCAATGTTATTCGCGCCGTATTCAATGCCATGGTGTACCATGTGTGGAGACAAAAGAATCTATGCAGACTAGAAGGTTCGGTTCAGCGACCGCACCATATAGTTAAATTGATTAAGACTGATGTACGGGATAGAATTATGACCAAGATAAAATACCCGTTACGGGCTAAAGATGCTAGATGGCTACGTAATCTGACGTAGCCAAACCTGTGTATATTGATTCATATTCTTTAATACAACTTACCCTTTACCAAAAAAAAAAAAAAAAAAAAACCTTCAAAATCGATCGTTTTTTACTGTTTTCGAAGGAGGTGAAAATTGTTTTTAAACGCGAAATTCTATTGACGAAAATTTGTCGGTAGGAACATAATATTTAATAATGATTGTTAGAATCTTCTGATACGAAATAAAATGGAGTATGAAGTTTGTTTCGACCGATATCGAACGTCAGAAAAGACAATCTTATGACATTTAAAATTGTCTATCGAAGACCAAATGACCCTCTTTTTACACCGGAGCATTTAGTTTGATGTGAAGTTTTTAGTTTTTCGGACTCCAAATTTGCAAAAAACGTGGATATTAATACGCTTTAATTTGAGTCGTTTTCAACCGATATTAGTTTATCGCATAAAGAAACCATCAAACGTTTTTTGTTGGAGGTAAAATATTGGGTGGGCGTAATATATGGCCTAGGCAATAACCCGTAAAAATTCCGGGCAATTTTTTTTTGGACTCCAAATTGGTAAAAAACACGGATAATACACTTCAATTTGAGGCGTTTTCGACCGATATTAATTTATCGGGTAAAGACACCATCAAATGTTCTTTATTGGAGCTAAAATTTTGTGTGGACGTAATATATAGCCTAGGCAATAAGCCGTAAAAATTCCGGTCATGTTTTTTTTGGACTCCAAATTTGGAAAAAAAAACATGGATAATACACTTCAATTTGAGGCGTTTTCTACCGATATTAGTTTATCGCGTAAAGACACAATCAAATGAACTTCGTTGGAACTAAAACTTTGTGTGGGCGTAATATACGGCCTAGGTAACAACCCGTGAAATTTTCGGGCATATTTTTTTTGGACTCCAAATTTGCTAAAAAACATGGATAATACACTTCAATTGAGACGTTTTCGACCGATATTAGTTTATCGCGTAAAGACACTATTAAATGCTTTTTGTTAGAGCTAAAATTTTTTGTGAGCATAATATATGCCCTAGGCAATAACCCGTAAAAATTTGGGCCATATTTTTTTGGACTCCAAATTTGCAAAAAAACGTGGATAATATACTTCAATTCGAGGCGTTTTCGACCGATATTAGTTTATCGCGTAACGATACCATCAAATGTTCTTTGTTGGAGCTAAAATTTTGTGTGGGCGTATTATATAGCCTAGGCAATAAGCCGTAAAAATTTCTCCCATATTTTTTTTGACTCCAAATTTGGAAAAAACGTGGATAATACACTTCAATTTGAGGCGTTTTCGACCGATATTATTATATCGCGTAAAGACACCATCACATGTATTCTGTTGGAGCTAAAATTTTGTGTGGACGTAATATATAGCCTACGTAACAACCTTGAAATTTCCGGGCATATTTTTTTTGACTCCAAATTTGCTAAAAAACCAGGATAATACACTTCAATTTGAGGCGTTTTCGACCGATATTAGTTTATCGCGTAAATACACTATTAAATGTTTTTTGTTGGAGGTAAAATATTGTGTGAGCGTAATATATGGCCTAGGCAATAACCCGTAAAAATTTCGGCCATATTTTTTTTGGACTCCAAATTTACAAAAAATGTTGACAATACACTTCAATTTTAGACGTTTTCGACCGATATTAGTTTATCGCGTGAAGACACAATCAAATGTTCTTTGTTGGTGCTAAAAGTTTGTGTGGGCGTAATATATAGCCTAGGCAATAAGCCTTAAAAATTTCGGCCATATTTTTTTTTGACTCCAAATTTGCATAAAACGTGGATAATACACTTCAATTTGAGGCATTTTCGACCGATATTATTTTATCGCGTAATGACACCAAAAATTGTTTTTTGTTGAAGCTAAAATTTTGTGTGGACATAATACATGGCCTAGGCAATAACCCGTTAAAATTGCGGTCATTTTTTTTTTGAATCCAAATATGCAAAAAACGTGGATAATACACTTTAATTTGTGACGTTTTCGACCGATATTATTTTATCTTGTAAATACACCATCAAATGTACTCTGTTGGAGCTAAAATTTTGTGTGGGCGTAATATATGGCCTAGGCAATAACCCGTAAAAATTTGGACCCTATTTTTTTTTGGAATCCAAATTTGCAAAAAACGTGGATAACACTTCATTTTGAGGCGTTTTCGACCGATATTATTTTATCTTGTAAATACACCACCAAATGTACTCTGTTGGAGCTAAAATTTTGTGTGGACGTAATACATGGCCTAGGCAATAACCGGTTAAAATTTCGGCCATATTTTTTTGGGAATCCAAATTTGCAAAAAACGTGGATAATACACTTCATTTTGAGGCGTTTTCGACCGATATTATTTTATCTTGTAAATAAACCACCAAATGTACTCTGTTGGAGCTAAAATTTTGTGTGGGCGTAATATATGGCCTAGGCAATAACCCTTAAAAATTTCGGCCATATTTTTTTTGGAATCCAAATTTGCAAAAAACGTGGATAACACTTCATTTTGAGGCGTTTTCGATCGATATTATTTTATCTTGTAAACACACCACCAAATGTACTCTGTTGGAGACTTGGAGCTAAAATTTTGTGTGGGCGTAATATATGACCTAGTCAATAACCCGTAAAAATTTCGGCCATATTTTTTTTTGACTCCGAATTCGCAAAAAACGTGGATAATACACTTCATTTTGAGGCGTTTTCGACCGATATTATTTTATCTTGTAAATACACCATCAAATGTACTCTGTTGATGCTAAAATTTTGTGTGGGCGTAATATATGGCTTAGGCAACAACCCGTAAAAATTTCGGCCATATTTTTTTTTGGACTCCGAATTTGCAAAAAACGTGGATAATACACTTCATTTTGAGACGTTTTCGACCGATATTATTTTATCTTGTAAATACACCATCAAATGTACTCTGTTGGAGCTAAAATTTTGTGTGGACGTAATATATGGCTTAGGCAACAACCCGTAAAAATTTCAACAATATTTTTCTTGGACTTCAAATTTGCAAAAAACGTGGATAATACACTTGATTTTGATGCGTTTTCGACCGATATTAGTTTATCGCGTAAATACACCATCAAATGTACTCTGTTGTAGCTAAAATTTTGTGTGGGCGTAATATATGGCCTAGGCAATAACCCGTAAAAATTTCGGCCATATTTTTTTTGGAATCCAAATTTGCAAAAAACGTGGATAATACACTTCATTTTGAGGCGTTTTCGACCGATATTATTTTATCTTGTAAATACACCACCAAATGTACTCTGTTGGAGCTAAAATTTTGTGTGGGCGTAATATATGACCTAGTCAATAACCCGTAAAAATTTCGGCCATATTTTTTTTTGACTCCGAATTTGCAAAAAACGTGGATAATACACTTCATTTTGAGGCGTGTTCGACCGATATTAGTTTATCACGTAAATACACCATCAAATGTACTCTGTTGGAGCTAAAATTTTGTGTGGACGTAATACATGGCCTAGGCAATAACCGGTTAAAATTTCGGCCATATTTTGTTTGGAATCCAAATTTGCAAAAAACGTGGATAATACACTTCATTTTGAGGCGTTTTCGACCGATATTATTTTATCTTGTAAATACACCACCAAATGTACTCTATTGGAGCTAAAATTTTGTGTGGGCGTAATATATGGCCTAGGCAATAACCCGTAAAAATTTCGGCCATATTATTTTTGGAATCCAAATTTGCAAATACACTTCATTTTGAGGCGTTTTCGACCGATATTATTTTATCTTGTAAATACACCACCAAATGTACTTTGTTGGAGCTAAAATTTTGTGTGGGCGTAATATATGACCTAGTCAATAACCCGTAAAAATTTCGGCCATATTTTTTTTTTATTCCGAATTTGCAAAAAACGTGGATAATACACTTCATTTTGAGGCGTTTTCGACCGATATTATTTTATCTTGTAAATACACCATCAAATGTACTCTGTTGATGCTAAAATTTTGTGTGGGCGTAATATATGGCTTAGGCAACAACCCGTAAAAATTTCGGCCATATTTTTTTTGGACTCCGAATTTGCAAAAAACGTGGATAATACACTTCATTTTGAGGCGTTTTTAACCGATATTAGTTTATCGCGTATATACAATATCAAATGTACTCTGTTGGAGCTAAAATTTTGTGTGGGCGTAATATATGGCCTAGGCAATAACTGTAAAAATTTCGGCCATATTTTTTTTGGACTCCAAATTTGCAAAAAAACGTAGATAATACACTTTATTTTGAGGCGTTTTCGACCGATATTAGTTTATCGCGTAGAGACACCATTAAATATGTACTCTGTTGGAGCTAAAATTTTGCGTGAGCATAATATATGGCCTAGGCAATAACCCGTAAAAATTGTCGATGGGAACATATATAATACGTAATAATGATTGTGAGATCCTTCTGAAACGATATAAAACTTGTTTCGACCGATTTCAACACATCTGTAAAGATAATCTTATAATTTCTAAAAGTGTCCATATAAACTTTAGTAATGGGATTATGTGAATATGCCCAACGACCAACAAATTTAATTTGCGCAACAGTCATCATTATGGTTGTTTTAATCTAAACAGTTCTATATATGAATTAAAGTCAACTCGTTTAAAACAATTAAATTTGTGTGTGTAGAGTGAGTCGATCGAGTATATTATTTCATAAATTTACGGCACGAATATGATGACAGCAACATTAATCAAAATTCCGTGTACATTTATCATTCTCGACATCATCATCCTTGTTTAGGTGGATCCGACTCTATTTACTGTCGTTTTTTTTTATTCAACGAAACACGTATTTAGTAGCAATTTGAGACCTATAGTTCACGTTACCTAGTCTCAACCACGTCACTAGGCTGAACTGAACCGACCCGAATGAGTTAAATCTCAGGAGTCTCGTGTTCAAATCTCTGCAATAACGATCTTGCGGGAGTTGTTTGTATGGCTTGAGGTTATTATGTCTTCTAGATTTCGAGTCTGTTGTTCTAAGGGTGAAGGTAGCTGATCGATCTTTATTTGATGTGGACATACCTCACACATTTCGATCTAGGCTTGGTCGGGTTGGTTGTTTATCGATTTGTTTTGATAATCTTGAAGCTTTCGGTTTGATTAATTCAGTTTATTTTTAACCCCGCTTTAATTTAATTGTTAGGGCATAATAAAAAGACCTACAACAATGTTCTTAATTAATTATGGATTGATACGTGAGAGTGAGATAGGTCGTTTAAATGCGACGTGGGTTCTCTTATCTGCCTTCTGTATTTGTGTACATGTTATTATTATTCCTGATTTTAAAACCTCAAACCCTCGTTTTTCCATTCCCTTCGTTCTACTATATATATACACACACGTACACATTATACGTAGTATATAAAATTAAATAATACTCCTTGGTAACTCTCTCAAAAAATATTTCGTTTTATCAAGTAATAACGTTTTTTATAGACGATAATATTATCGTAACTGTAATAGTGATATGGGGCAAAGGAAGTTTAGGGGTGTTAGACAACGTCATTGGGGTTCATGGGTTGCTGAAATTCGTCATCCTTTGTTGTACGTACCATCATACGAGTAGTCGAGTACCATATTATAAAATATAAAACCATGATTATTAAGAAATAATTATGATTACTTTTCGCATAAATTCAAGCATTCATATGCATAAAATTTAGAATTCGTATTTAAAGTTTTAACTAATTTATCGATGAATGTTTTATATTTTTACGGTAAATCTCCTATGAAATATCAAATATTTCAACGATAATTTTACATAAATATAGCTTCATCTTCACCTTTTTAATGCATTTGCATGCACTATTTCATACATACCTGTAAATTTGGGTATGAATTGAGTTATATACACTTATATTTAACCCTTTTTTTAAAAAAAAAACGTGCATGTTTTACTGTACCGTTAAGTAAATAATCATTCTAAAATATGTTTATTAGAACGATTTTGATCATATTATAGTAGGATAAGTTAATGATATAAAATTTCTCGATAAGTAATAATAATACAAATTGTAAAACTATATAAAATATAATTTCATGCATGCATGGACGACGACCATGCATATATTATTTCTAAGACCCTAATCGACTAACACAAGATGTTCAACGTAAAATTGTGTAGGAAAAGAAGGGTATGGCTAGGAACCTTCAAGACGGCGGAGGAGGCGGCAAGAGCCTACGACGAAGCGGCCGTTCTAATGAGTGGTCGAACCGCCAAGACCAATTTTCCGGTGACCGCCAATATCGCAACCAATAATAATAATATTACTCGTACGACAACTAATGGACCAAACCATAGTAGAACACCCGAACAACTATCTTCACTTCTAAACGCCAAGCTACGTAAGTCATGTCAAAACTTCACTCCTTCCGTCACTTGCCTTAGTCTCGACACCGAGAACTCCAAACTCGGTGTTTGGCAAAGGCGCTGTTGGCGGTCAGCCTGAATCCGGTTGGATCACGACCGTCAACCTCAGCAACAACAACAACAGCAACGAAAACAACGACAACGATAATAACCTTATTAGTTCTTCTAATAAGAATGAAGAAAAAGTTAATAATAATAATAATAATAATAATAATAATAATAATAATAATAATAATAATAATAATAATAATAATAAGGTTTGTCATCAAATTATCAATGAGGAGAGAATTGCCTTGCAAATGATAGAGGAGCTTCTAAATAAAAATTAATTATTCTAAGGCCGGGTGATAATTGTGTAAGATCTTTTTACGATAAGTTATACTATTAAGATTTGATGATTACGAGGTTTTTACTTTGATTAAAATATTTTTCACAAATAATATAAAGTATTATAATTACTATCATATTAACTACGATATACTCGTACTAATTATCATCTAATATAAATGGTTTCAGTCATTTGTTTCCCTTTGATTAAAATTATGTCTTGTAATTTATAGTAGAACGGTACGATGTTACACAAGAGGTACTTCCAAGAACCGATAGATAAACTAGTTATCCATCAGTCCATCACTATCAAAGTTGATCATATATATACAGCTATGTCTTGCATTAAGTTCACAAAGGGAAGAATACCATAAAACTCAAATTTTGTTGGCTGTACTGTTTACGGTCTTTGTCTCAATCAATAGTTTACGACTTTACGTATACGTTTCCATTTTTGACATATTTATGCTCGATCTCTACTTATACACGTCAACTTTCTATTGGGACAAAGGGAGTATATATAACGACTTAGCTTGTTCTTGCAGATCGAAATATAGAAGAAAAAGGTAAACGTTTATTTATCGTCTTTGTTGTACATCCTCCGATTTATTTGAATCTTTAAGTTTGTACGGTAAAAGGTTATGTGTCCTATATTAGGGCAGGCACATGCAAGTGTAATACTCCCTCCATTCAACTCCACTCTCCACATTTTTTTTTTGCCACTGTTCACACTTGAGGGGAATTTTCGATATTCTCGACAATCTATAAGTGAGAATATACTCATGTGAGGTTTTGTTTGATTCGTCTTTATGAGTACATTAAGAATATCAAATTTTTATAATTTTTGTTGATGTAAAATGAAAGATATTGCTAGTGTAAAACGCGCATCGGCAAATATGCAAAAATGAATAGCGACAAGTGGAATTGAAGGGAGGGAATACCGTAGTATATGACAATAACTACATGAATGATTTACCCTACATACTTTATAGGAAGTATTATTATTACTTATTATGTATTCTGGCTTTTATAGTTTATTGCAATAATTTGATCATTTATTATATAAACTCATTATGCATTTAATTAAATTACTTTGAATCATTATTGCATGGGACCTCATTTCTTTAAATAGAGCTGCGAATTTAGTTTTGTTCATTCGCTCGTCAATTTACTATATATACAGAGTACTCCGTACTTTTGTTTAAATTGGTTGGAGAAACGATTACTCATACTTTGTACACATTTATCTGATTTCATTTATAATATTGTCCTTTTAAAATTGACTACAAGAATGTCGATAAATAGTACTACCCTCAAATAAACCTTACAGTATTATTTTTGTTAGGATATTTAAAAAATTAACATTTGCTTTAACTTTTACGTACGTAACACAGTTTTTATAACACGTCTTATAAGTAGAACGATCTTACCCAAAAGGTAATTCCAAGAACCGATAGATAAGGTAGGTTAGGTATCCATCGTCCAAAGTTGATCATATATAGCTATGTCTTGCACTAATTTCACAAAGGGACGACTACAATAATAAGATGTGTACCATAAAACTCAACTTCTGTTGGCTGTTATTATATCCTTTATCCCGATATAGTTATGTGAGATCTTATTTAAATTGTCAAATCGAATGCATTATAAATATCATATTTTTATAATTTTTAGACATATAATTAAAGATAATTAAAAGAAAATGTGCGTTGATGTACGCGTATAAAACAAATGTATGGAATTGATTGAAACAACGAAATTATTATTATTATTATTATTATTATTATTATTATTATTATAACAATAATTTGATCATTTATTATAAACTCATTATACATTTAATTAAATTTCTTCGAATCATTGCATGGGACATTATTTCTTCAATTCAATAGAGCTGCAGATTTAGTTCTAATTAGTCTTTATTCTCTTGTCAATTTACTGTCTATACTTTTGTTTAAATTGGTTGGAACTCGTACTTTGTACACATTTGTCTGATTTTATTTATATATTGTCCTTTTAAAATTGACTACAAGGATGTCAATGAATACTGCCCTCAAATAATGGTCGTTGAACGTAAAAATCATTCGATAATATTTATCGACAGAATTCAGATAATTAATGACAAAAAACCCCATTACAAATTCAATCTCGACGTTCCTTAATTAAAAGTGTGACTCTTTGAATAATTAAAACTCGAGGAAGTAAGATATTTTAGAATCATCACTTGATCGATCCGTACAACTGCTCTTAAATGTTATTTGTAGTATCATATAATAGGAGGTTACTAATTTAATAATTTCTTCTACGTGAGACCATCTGAGTATGAGACTTCCTCAAAAGTCAAAAAAAAAAATAACTAATGTAACCATTACATGAGAAATTTCAAATAAATTTATCATAAAACCGTCTCAAATTTATTAACAAATGTAAAATTCCAAAAGGTAAGAAAATATTTCTAAATTACAATAAGAATGATATCAAAAAAAAAAAAAAACAATTTCCAACATTTTATTCTTTATTTATTTACATGGAAAACATATTACTAATTAAATAAACAAATTTTCTCCTAAACTTATTTTCCTTCCCTCTTTAATTTTACATCAAAATTAATCACCTTCCATCTTCCTCAATAATCCTCCTTTATTAATCCAAAAAAAAAAATATGACAAAAACACAAAAAAAATCATTTTCATATCTCTTAGAGTCGGTTTAATTAATTCAATTTATTATTGTTTTTCTCCTCCGCCTCCTCCTTGAATGGGGAAGAGGCCGGGCGACATGGAGGAGGGGGTGGGCGGGACGTTCTACTACCAACCCCCGCCACCACCGCCGCCTTTATACCCGCCGCCTCAAGAACCGTACGTGTCGTGGCTAATGCCTCTTGTCTTTGTTGTCGACGTTCTATTGTTTGTTTTCACAATGTACGTCAACGATTGCCCCGAAACCTTTGAAGAACCCGATAGATGTTTGTTTCGTGAGTTGTTGGGCCGATTCTCGTTTTTGCCCTTGCATTATAATCGCCTTGTCGGCCCTTCTTCTGCTACGTATGTCTCTTACTAACTTAATCATATTAATTACGCAATTTATGTCATAATCACGTAGATTTTCATCGTGCCTATAACGATTAATGTTTTGTCGATTTATCATCGTCGAAGTTCAAAGAATGTCGTCCGTATTCAGATAGACACAGGCCGGGCTCAATACAGGTCATGCCGGGCTCTTGCTTTCAGCCCGGACATGGCTACCCAACACCCGAAAATGAGTCGTTTCTTGAATGTAGCGGCAAACCACCAAAGATCGGCTCAATGTAGCGGGCCGTACTATGCTAGCCCACCATGTTATTGGCCACCTTATCAAGCTATTTCGCTTCTTCTGGATGTTGCTACATCGAACCTTAATTGATTTAGAGCAAAACTTTTATTTTTGGGCTCAACGAAGAGCGCACTTAGTCGCATTACGATACAGGGGGAGGGGGATTCGAACCTGAAACCTACTATCCGAGAGCACATAGTCTTAATCACCAGGCCAAGACATCTTCGGTATTTGGAGGAAAACTTTTGATATTGCTAATTATAGACTAAATTTTTTTGGTTATTGCTAATTATAGCCTAAAAAATGAAAACTTGGTTAGGTTAGAGCAATTGGGTGGACTACGATTGGAGTTAGTACAAAACGGCGAATGGTGGAGGTTACTATCTTGCTTGTGGTTACATGCCGGACTCATCCATTTAATAGCCAACATGGTCAGTCTTCTTTTCATCGGAGTCCGCCTCGAAGAAGAATTTGCATTTTGTAAGTCTCCCTGTTCTTGCGCTTACGCGTAGAAATCTAGAACTGTTTACGGTATACAACTCATTAGAACAGCGACAATAATGATAACAAACCGAGCGCCTCAAATGCTCCCGTAATGTGTAGGCCTGTAATGTATTTGGGGTAAATGATCGAAAATAATGAAGGAATTGGGAAAATGCAGGGAGAATAGGGCCAATATACGTAATATCGGGATTTGGAGGAAGTTTGATGTCATGCATGAATGTCCTGGAAAATGAGAAAACGCGCATCGTTTCTGTCGGAGCCTCCGGTGCACTCTTCGGACTTTTAGGCGCCATGCTTTCCGAGCTTATTACTAATTGGAGCATCTACACCAACAAGGTAACCAACCTTATACGGAGTACATACATTGTCCACGAGTTTTCAGCCCTGAGCCGAACCTGAACTCGAGTTCAAATTTCCAGTCTAGACCTGGAAAACTGACCCAATGTGATATCCGAACTGTAACGCTAAGCTCAACATGTAACCTGACCATGTTCTCCTGTTTGCAGTGTTCGGCGCTCCTATCGCTAATGGTCATAGTGGCCTTAAATCTAGCAGTAGGACTAATTCCTGGAGTAGACAGTTCTGCACATATCGGAGGGTTTATTTCCGGGTTTTTGCTGGGTTTTATCCTTCTAATTCGGCCACAGTACGGTTACGTCAGTCGCAAGCACCTTCCACCCGGTAAACCCAGAAAAAACAGACATAAATGGTATCAATATATATACTTCCTGCTATCTCTCATCACCTTAATTGTTTGGTATGTATGTTCGGGTCCGACCTCTCCTTCAAACACGATTCTACAACTTCCTTCACTCGAATAATGACTGACGATTTCCCTAATATTTTCCACAGGTATGCATATGAGCTAGGCAAGATTCTTAACACGTATGACCTGTCGAATTGGCATAATTTCATAATATACCACTCCTAAGCTAAGCTAGTTCTTCTACAAAATGGCCAAACGTTTCTTCACTTTTGTAATATCTCGATAGTCAGACAGAACGTGGGCTTTAAAGCAAGAGTTAAGCAACACGAACGAAGAACGTGTGAAGTAAAAATCGACACCAAACAGCAAGCAGTTCAACAAACAAAACAGATCTTATTTAACTGTGGAGTATGTTCATACGAAGCTCACAACGGCGGGTGCTTTGATATACAGAGTATCTAACTATATGTAAAAAAACAGGATGTTGAGGCGTTTGATGTGGTTTTCAGATATACAAGTTTTACTAGAACCAAATATATTACGAGTACTAATCTACATATAATTCACACGAGTCTGACTTACCGAAGATATTGTATCGGTTGTTTGCAAGATTATCATATGCAAAATCACGAGCGAACCTGGAGTAGTTACATAGAGGATGATTTTTTTTATCAGCATTAAACATATTGAAAGTACTTGAAGAAAGAATTTAAGGGAAGCGACTTACAGAGGCACGAGATGTAGAAAGAATGCCAACTGTGGAAAAGGTAGATTTATGTATTCCATTATCTTAAGTACAGCTTCCGACTTTATGTAAGATCTGTCCGAAAGTTAAGAGGTCAGAAAATTGAGGTAGTATCACACTATCAGTAACGATATAAACACCCGCATAAACAATACACTTTCATCTTGCACAAATAAACATACTTATCCTTCTCGACGAGGACAACGCTAGATATATCATCAGGAGCCCTTCCTGATCTCTGCAACAACTTCTTCCCCGCTTCACTTTGGAGAGCTTCATATCGAATACTTCTGCCAATCATTCCACTAAAACCTTAGCTTGCCTATACGAATGTATCTATTGCTCAAACCAACTATTTGTGGTGTCCGTTTAGTTCCAACTTTTTATAGTGAACAAACAAGAGTACAATTAGATACAGGGCGATCAGCAAGTAGCACGTGCCTCGAATGGCAGCTCGCTCATTAGGAAGGATCACAACACGTTGACGGACTTACAAAAAAGGAAAGTGCTTGCAGAAGCAAGGGTACTAACCTTTTGCGATCATTGTCTCGTACAAACTTCACACCCCCATTACATAGGTTGCATACACCTGATACACACAAGATTTAAACTCAGACAAAACAGTTACTACAAGTCGACAACCACCTCATCAAAGTCTCAAACATCTAGTAAGAGCATCATTAGCACAATTTGCAGACGTCCTAACAAATTCGTATGAAGCTTTCTGAGAAGGAGTCCAAAAACAAATTCGTGCGGGCTTGACCCAAAAACATCATACTAATGGTAACAGATTCGTGGAGGCGGCAATCTTAACCCGTAAAATAATCTTATTACCTAAAAATGTGCATCAGAGAGGAGTCCAACACGCGACATCTAGATTTAGCTCACTTATCCACCGCGCAAATCCAATAATCTTTGTTCATATTGTATGAACTATACATAACACAAATTCCAGTTTGTGACGGAAATATCGCGCTAATCTTATATATACACATTGACGAACCAGCTCTAACTCTAACAGAGTAACAAGGATTAGTAATTCACAAATTCCAGTTTGTGACGGAAATACCGCGTTAATCTTATATATACGCTTTAAGGAACTAACTCTAACAGATTAACAAGGATTGGTAATTCATAAATTCTCGTTTGTGACGGAAATATTGAGTTATAAACCCCTAAAATCGAAATAAAAAACCTAATTAATCAATTTAATTAAATTACATAAATTAACGATTATGATGAAAAGATTGGAAAATATACCGTCGAAGAGCATGATAGGGCGAGAATCTTGATCGAAGAAGGTAGAAGTGGCTTGAACCCAGTCGACTCCATCCGCGACACGTGTCCCTCTGACGACGAGATTCGAGAATCTTACATGACGAGGTTGAAGATGCGCAGGTGATACGAACATACTCGCACCCAATCTTCCGGAAAATGATGTTGCCGCCATTTTTGTTACAGGTTTCGGTGTTTGATGAGTGTCGTTTCTTATGTTTTGGGGTTTATTATTACTTTATTTGAGTGTTGGACATCAAGGGTCGACGTGTGGATTTCGTTACCATGAGTAGACCTGTTTAGATTTAGCATTAGTCTCTTGGAAGACGGTCTCTTATTAACTTATATAAATGGAAGTAACCGTGTTATCAAACCTAATAGAAGTAGTTACGATTAACATAAAAATTATACGCTTGTTATAAAAACGGATACAAAACAAAGTTGTCATTTAAGGGTACGAATATAATATAGGGTGGTACTCAATAAGTTATTGAGAGACCGTCTTTCCCAAGAATTTATGTTAGACTTAAGTGTGTCGAGTTGAGTCAGTTTGGTTCGTTTTGGACTAGCTCAACCCAAGTGAGAATTGTGTCGGTATGGGATTGGTTTGATTCTCTTTTATCTGGTCCAGACTCGACTCATGTAAAGTTTTTTTTATATATAAATTGTCTTTAACGACATTGGGGTCCTGGTTTGGTTAGGGACATAGCCCTTAGGTAGTGACCAGGGTTGATCGAGCCGACAAAAGCTTGCCTAAAAGTGTGGATTGGACCTTTAGGTCTTAGGTCTAACTCTAACCATGTGGTTGGGTTTTCTCTTCGATCTTTTTTTTTTAAAAAAAACAAATTAAAATAAGGTAGAGTAAATAATTATTGTAAGTAGTGTCTAATATTTGACAGAAAATCGGTGGGGAGAAGGTTGGTGTCAATCCTCGGTACGAGAAATTATAGGTGGACAAATATGAAATATATAGTCGTGTAAACTGATTTTAATGGTAACGAGTAGTATAATCTAATCTTTTACTAAAATTGTTCACCAGTAAAATGATTTTACGAGAATTTTTCTTCTTTACAAATATCACGAGTTAGATAAATTGAAATTGAAATTGAATTAATTAATACGAGTAGTTAAGTATATCTAAAATAGACTCGTTTCATAGGAAAATTAATCAGTACGACTACATCGTACATAATAGTCATGACATACCCACGGAGTATTTGTTAGTCGTATTATTAAAGTTACCATTTTATTACATTGAAAAAAATATGGAGTAAAATATAAAAATAAACTACTTCCTCCGTTCCATTTGATTGTTTGCGTTTGTTTTTTGGACACTGTTTATAAGTGAGTGAAATCGTCAATGTAACTTGTAATATACTCTCTCCGTTCATAAATTATTGTCCCATTTCATGATTATATGTGAGGTATATATTTTAATAAAATTGGGCAATAAATTGTGATCGGAGGAAGTATAAAATAAAATATAGTCACGTGAGATATTGTTTAAATTGCTAATCGAGTACGTTATAAATATCAAATTTTTATAATTTTTAGAAATACGTAACTAGAGACATAGACAAAAGAAAACGTGCATTGACAAGTGTAAAAAAAGTAAACGCAAACAATACAATGGAATGACTTTTATTATAAATCAACTTAAAACCCATTCTAGCAAATATAAATAAAAAAAAATAAAAAAAAAATACAATAATAATTGCCGCCTTATGTCAAAATAAAAATATTTTGATTTTTGAAATAACCGCGTTATTTCATCTGGGAAATATATCCGTTGCAATCGCCGACTTAGCAATTAGCATCATAAATTAAGACTACTCTCATTATACCCTCACATTATTACACAAATCCCATTGTCATCTTCTTCCATCACCATCATCATCATCATCATCTTCTTCTTCTTCATCATCATCAATCTTCAATTCCAAAATCAACAACAAAAATCATCTAATTTCAGCGACGAAAACGCAATGGGTTCGATTCGAGACAGAGATTTACAGAGCTTGTTAGATCGTAAGAAGCTACACTTAGTGCTCGATTTGGATCATACTCTTCTCCATGCTAAAGAACGAGCTTCACTCACCATGGAAGACAAGCAACTCATCAGAAACCCTAAAACCGTCCTCCATGGCATCCACAACGGTTCCTTCCTCGTCAAGTTTCGTCCTGGACTCGGTGTTTTTCTCAAGGAGGTTAGTACCATGTTCGATTTATCGATTTTTACAATGGGTACTCGAGAATATGCGAAATTGATGAGGGAATTGTTGGAGGGTTGTTTCGGGGGTGGTGAGGTTCGATTTCGAGAGGTTTTGTCTAGGGATGATTGTGTGATTGATCGTGATAAGAAATCGCTTGATTATCTCGTATCGTCTTATGAACGAGTCGTTGTGATCGTTGATGATACCGAGGAAGTTTGGAAGAATTCGTCTCGAAACGAGGAGAATTTGGTGAAGATTGATCCGTATGTGTTCTTCCCCTGTTCTAGAGCGAAAGTTACCCCCATGGATGAAGAACTTTCTCGGGTTTTGAAGGTTTTGGTATCGGTTTACGAAGGGTTTTACGGGTTTGGGAAAGGTGATTGTAGTGAAGGAGATGTGAGGGAAGTGTTGAAATTGGTCAAGAAGAATCGGAAAAGGACGTGTTTTTCTGCATTCGATTCCGATTCTGTTGTTCCTGCGAAGAGATACAAGGTTCGTACTAGCAATGCTGTTGATAATCTTCGGTGTTTCGGCTTCGCGTGCTTGGCCTGCTGAACAATCTGAAGTTTTTTGATTGGGGCATTTCATCGAACATGTTGCGTGCATAACTGTGCAGTGCAATTGTGCACAGAATTGACCCAATTCGGCCGTTCGGGGTGTCGACTGTCGAGCAAGCGAGATTAGACAGTTTACGAATGTATAGGGATCGAAATGGGTTTTTGACAGTGTTTTTACTGTTTCCGGATGTCGTGTATCATGAATGTAAATACTGTATGTAAATAATCTGTTTTTGAAAATGAATGCAATGAGTTTTATGTTTGATTCGGAACTGAAACGAATGCAATAAGTTTGATTCGGAAATGAATGCAGTGACGACTGACGAAAGAACGAGTAAGAATGTTCATCATCTTCGCTTGTGTTTGATCAAGTTCGGTCCCAAAATGAATGCAATGACGAAAGAACTAATAACAACATTAGTCGATCCAATAAAAAACCATCACCAGTAGTTCTCACACGAAGCTAGCAGTCTGTGACGTTGTTTTATGTCCAAACACAGATGTAATATGGGTTCCGAGAGTCAAGCAGTATGTAATCCGATGCCAAAACATCAAATTTCTGATCATGCAATTTACAAAGTACAAACATAACACCCAAAAAAAAAAAACCAAAATCAAACAAATACAATCAAACTTGCTTTTAACTTTTTAACTTTTAACAGTTTCACAGTTTAACAGTTTTACTTAAGCAATTAACATAAGTAACAAAGATGGGGTAAACTTAAACTATATGGGATGGGAATTCAACCTATAGCTAGCTAACCCCTACATTGTACAAACATTCTGCACCCCCTCCAATAAAGCTAATAAGGCTGCTCTTATTCATCTCAAATTCGGCCGAGTCAGGTCAGGTCAAGTCAGGCCAAGCCAGGTCGACTGAATCGATCTCACTGCTGGAGGACGGGGGCGATCTTTTGGTGTTTCAAAAGTTCGAGATTGACACGAGAACACGTCCTGGCGACCTCTCCTACGAGAGGCACCACCGGAAGGTTATCACAGTTGCATATTTCGATCATGAAACCGTCTGGGTCGTGGAAGAAGAGTTGATCCACGTGGATACCGCCTTCCTCGACTGCTCCTCGTACGTGTTTGATGTCCATTTCCTTCAGCTTCTTCTCCACTGCTCCCATGCTTTCACACTACATACATACATACACCAATCGATAACACAAAACACTTTATTTTTTAATCGCTACTTGTAACGAAAATAACTAAACCCAAATTTTGGTTTCTAGCTCGATCAGACGTATTCCAATGATCGATTTAACTCCTTAATTAACCGATAATTGTCGGTCAGTCGGTCCAATAATCAATCAGCAAACCTAGCTTGACCAACATTATTGACGAGGTACGTACAATTAGTATTTATATTATCTGTCACCTTCATTCTTGTTTGTACGGTAAGAACACATGCCTAAATTATTAATTTCATAACTAATGCAAATAAATGTCAACTAACTTAATATTAGTACACAATTAATTAACTAGGATTCGAAATAGGACCTAACTTAATTGCATCGGTTTCATCATTAAGAAAACCTGGTTCAACGAAGAACGCATTTAACCACATTACTATATAGGAATATGCAGGAGATTCGAACCTGAGAGTTAATGTTCACGATACCTACTCTTAACCTCTGAAAATGAAATAAACACAACGTGGACAACTCGCTTTCCCACATAAATCCGATGCAGGACAATATATAGACAAGGACCCATGAACAATGTCGTACAACACATAAGTATATACTCCCTCCGATTTTTATCTATCTTCCATGTTTCTTTAGAGGGCTGAAACACCCTTTCTTCCCCCATTTATATTTTGGATCATCAACATGTGGTCTAGAATCACTCTTACGTTTCTCTTTCTTCCTTCTTTTATTTTGAACCACACATTCCTACGCCCTTATTTTCTTCCCAAAACTAAAGGGAAAGATAATAAAAAATCGAACGGAGTATGACATAAAATCACATGATAAATTAAATGGTATATAGTCCGATTTCAATAATGCAATCTTTGTTTTTTACTACTACTACGTAGGTTGGTAGTACCCTTAGTATTACGTCTCCTACTAACTTCCATGTCACCGCCTCGTCATTCCTCACATGCTCATCTCAAACCACCAACATCAATTTTGGATGCGACATCATAGACTATATGTAATACTATGTAAGAGGTGTCATCTCCATCCGACTCAATAATTATCGATTCTCATTTCCCCAAGAAAACGACATTATGCTCAAATTCATTGCTCATGAGTATCATCTATTACGACTTTATATCAGCTTTTGACTTCTTATGTCTTAACTAAAGACACATGTCAACTAGTTAGGTCAGGCTCTCTCTCGCACCCTGTGCTGAGTTTTCACTCGAGAGTTCGAACTATTGGAGATCGTGAAAACCATGTACTATAAGTCTATGATCGATATAATCGTCTTTAAGGAGGATGTGTGTTTGCACTTATGAAATAATGTGAGGATAAGCAAGGTACGTAGGAGACGTGCACGTGAATTGAATTAGTGTTTTAGTGACAATTTTTCAATAGACTTTGTCCTAATTATAAAAAAGTTGACATACTACTTGTACAACTCACTAACTTAATTTGCCGTGTAAGAGAAATCCTAATTATTTGACATTAGCTGACTGAGACGGAAAGAGTAATAATTTTAGGAAATTCGGCTGAAAGTTTACGAATTTTTTCTTTAAGAAGAGGATTGATGATTAATTACACTTGTATTTTCTTCGATACAAAATCTTTGAAGAGATAATGATCACCGTCACGTCGTTTTAGATTTTTTAATTAAGATCATTCGAATCCTAACAACAATAACCAGATTATGAGACTGTCCTTTTAGATACGACTAACTACCTACGACTATAATGATCCAAGACTTAACTAATTTAAGGATTTTAAGAGTTTGTATCGATCCTACACTAATTTTTTTTTTATTTATCGCCCCATTTCATTGAGTATAAATCAAAATATGAAGTACTACTAAAATTTAGTGTATATCTACAAGTAGTGATTAGGTGAAACGGTTTCCATCTTTTCACGAAAATGAACCGTTGTTTCATGTGTTTATAATAAATACGATTAATGATTAATTAATTAAATCAATTAGTTAGTTACCTGGAAAGAAATATGATTATCCTTAGGATTAATTTCAGTTTTCTTCATAGGTAACTTCTCTGGGTCAGGTGCCTGTAACAAGTGTATCCCAATTCCATATCCAAATAACCTACATTTTCCACAACCATAATTCTCCAGTAATTAAACCGTCTTACAATAACTTATTGTGATATTAATAAAAATAAAACTATGGTCGACTAATATGAATTATTATCCAAGATATCGAGTTATTTGATCTGTATTATTATTATTAAGACGGATATATGAATTATAAATAAATAATAAAATAGTGAAAAATTGATCATAAATTAATTTTTTTTTTTTTTTTCTGAAAAACCCCATCTGATCTTCATAATTATGATTTTTTTTTTTTTAAAATCGAAAACAAAGAGAGAATTAGATTACCAAGCGCCATCGAAATCAAAGGAACCGGGTCTTCGAATAGGGATAAAACCAAGAACATTTTGGTAGAAATCAATGGATTCTTCAACAGAATGACACAGAAGAGATATGTGATTAAGGGATTTCAGATGAAGTGGATTTCCCTTTATGTCCTTCATCTTTCTCTAATTTCTTCAACTAATCAAACCCAAAAAAAAAAAAAATTGTTTTTTTTTTAAAAAATTTGGGAAAATATTTAATCAAGGGTTTTCAGAAATAATTATGAGAGGAATTAATTAAAATGGTGTTGAAATATTAAAAAAAAAATGATTGAAAACAGAGGAGAATTTGTGTAAAATTAATTGGTGTTTTTTTTTTTTTTTGTGTAAATAAAATTTGATTTTGATTTGATTGAGAGGTTTGGAAAGGGGAAGATGGAGTATAAATAGACAAAAGTACGTATGTATGTATGTGTAGAGATAGAGATGTGTAGACGTATAGTATTAGTGCATGCAAACATGTCATTTAGGCCATATTACACGGATGTTCCACATGGCCGATCATTCCATGTAAGACCGTCTCTCACAAAATTATTGTAAAACTACAATTAAAGATGACAAGATTGATCTGATCTGACTGATCCGATTCGAATAAGTCAACTCAAACCCAACTGACACCTGAACAGAAGACCAAGTTTATTTGACACGTAACCCGCGGCCCGACCCGGATGTTATTATAGACGATTCAATATCCCTAAAAAAAGTTGAAAATAGTAAACCCGAGACGATCTGGCCCGACCTGGGTGTCGAAAATTATTCAAGAGGTAATGTAATATGGCAGGAAATGGTTCGAGTGATAACATATTTTGTATCCATATTCATACCTGTTTAATAATTTTCCATGGTTTAATTATATCCATATTCATTAATAATATGCGTTTCTCGCGTTTATCTCGCGTTTATCGAAATCTATATCTATATCTATATCCGCAAGGTGACGATAAAATTGAATGTATAGTCTATATCTAAATGATATTTGATCATTTAAAGTGAAATAGTCAAAGGAAGAATAATAGGAATTTTTTAAGTGATGAAATTTCAAAAAAGGGTATACAATTCAATCAAAAAAATTCTTATTGTTATCTTTTTTTTTTTTTTTTAACATAGTTGATAGGTAGGCAATTTCTTATTAATCCAAGGATGGACAATTTTATTTTAACATAGTTGATAATTATGAGATTGTCTCGTTCAAGTATAAATTTAGTATGAGAAATATTTTTGTAATATATTACGAGTAATAAAACTAAAACGGTACTCTCTTCGTTCCGTTCATTTGTTTATCTTTTATATTTATTGTGAGAGATATTTTAATCAAATGCGAACATATTTTAATCAAAGGCAACGATGGAGGGAGTACACAGTAAGATAAATAATAATAAAAAAGAGACGATAAGATAAAGAATACTCCGTAATAAAAAAACAAAAAAAAACATCTCTTTAGGATGGAGGAAGTTAACATTTCACATGATAGAGTAGATTCTAGCGTTCTTTTTTATTTTTGGTGTTATGCCTCACACTCTCCCTGTCTATCTAACATACTCCGTACTATGTACTCCCTCCGATTTTTATCTATCTTCCCTATTTCTTTATTTGGCTGAAACACCCTTTCTTCCCTATTTCTATTTTGGGCCATCAACATGTGGTCTAGAATCACCCTTACATTTCTCTCTCTTCCTTCTTTTATTTTGAACCACACATTTCTACACCCTTATTTTCTTCCCCAAAACTAAAGGGGAAGATAGATAAAAATCGGAGGGAGTATTAGACAATGATCTGGATCTGAATATTATACTCCTTTCATATCTTAATATTCTTCTCTTTGTCTATTACGGAGTACTCTCTTTTATTCATTAAAATGTAAGAGCACTCCCATCCATTGTTTTTTCTTCATTCTTGATGGAGGATGGAGAAATTTTGGTCCTCCATCCAAGAATGAAATATTCTTGGTGGAGGAGAAGCCAAAATCATGATTGGGTATGTTTTTGGAACTAATTAGAGAATAATAAATTCATTCTTGGATGAACTTTTTTAAGATGAAAAAATTGATGAAGTGAAATGAATAGGTCCCACCCAAGAATGAAAAATTCATTCATGGATGAACATGCTCTAAATACTCCCTCCGATTAATTTGATTTTTTACGTTTGCTTTATCACACTTGTCGATGCACGTTTTGTTTTGTTTATATCGTTATTTACACATTATTAAAAATCGTAAAAGTTTGATATTGTTAATGTACTCATTAAGACGATTAAAACAAGATCCAACATGACTATGTTTTAAGCTATACATACATTTGAAGTTATAATAGAGATTCTCTCCACCCATGAATAGTGCCAAAAGGTTAACGTAAAGAAATAAATGAATCGGAGGGAGTATTATATTGAAAAAGGGGAGAACATTAAGATACGGAAGGGAAGTATGATTTGATGTTGATCATACACTTTGTTATCTAATGGAAATTTGAGTAATGAGGTATTGATAAATATTTGAAAATGACATCCTATATATCTGATTTGTATTCAAAGGTATTCCGTATCAACTAAGACTCCATTTTTTTGGATTGAAAGAAGTTAAGCTAAACTGAACTGAACAGAAATAAACTGAATTGAATTGAAATATTGAGACAGAATGAGACTCCTGAAACTGAACTAAATCGAACTGAATTGAACCAAAAAAAAAAAAAAAAAAAAGACTAAATGGGTTAGGTTTTCCAATTTCCATAGACATGAGGTTTCTTGATGGCTTGTTTGGGAACTAGGAATTGGAATTCAATTCCGGAATTGAGATGATTCATGTGTTTGGGAAAACCGAGAATTTGGAATTGGATTTGAGATGAATTCCATAGCAATTCCAACCTTGTTTAAATTTGACTTTCTCAAATGACTACCCCAAGGTAGTCATTTCAATTCCGTCACTATTTATTATTATTTTTTCCGCGTAAATCTAGTCGGAATATATATTTTTTTTTATTAATTTTTGTCCCTTTATTGAAAATATACATTTTCGTCATGGAAAAAAATTCAAAAATTAATTTTTTGTGACCTCGACCCGGCTCCGCCCGCCCAATTCCAATTCCATTTCCATGGATACCCAAACAATATTTTGGAATTGGAAATGGAATTGAATGTCAATAATTGAATATCTAGAATTTGATTCATGGAAATGAAAATAATTCCATGTTTCCAAACGCTCCCGGGGTGAAAATGATATAAAATTGGTAGTAGTAAGGGGGTCTAAAAAAGTCTGCACCATATTGGAAAAATAGAGAAGAGTGAGTGAGTGAGTGAGTGCGACCGACTTCCAAAAAATTCCGCAAAACTGAGCCTATCAATGTAATGGGAGTGTTAACCGAATTACTAATGCATGCCATCTGTCTACCATTTACTCGTCACCGCTTTAGATTCTTCTCCACTCTTCTACTTTCCCATTTCATAGTCATTTCACCGATATATCCCTTACAAGTTTATGACAGGTCAAATACTATTCATGTGGTAGATCAGACAAAATATATTACTCCCTCCTAATTTTTTATGTCTTCCCCTTTCTGGGCAGAAAAATTAAGAAAGTATTAAAGAATTGATCAAAGTAAGAAAATATGGGGTATAAAATAGAAATATGGTGGGGTTTGTGAGTAACAAAAAGAATAAAGAATTGAAGGAAGAATAAAAAATTGATTAAAATACAACCCAAAAATGGAAAGAGAGAAGATAATCGAACTAGTAACAAAAAGGAAGGAGAGAAGATAAAAAAAACAAGGAGGAGTATCATTTTCTAGGTATTTTGCTTATCTTATCTTCCTAGATGGATAATATTTGACCCGTCGCACATTTATGACGGATATGACCATACAAATATGAAGGAGTAAGAATTTGTGTTTTATAGTCGTACCAAATTGTAAGATCGGTTAATCAGGTTTAATTAAACTGAACTATACTGAATAATAGTCGCCTATTGTCATACTTTGGAATAAAACCACGTTATATTTATATTTTCAAAGAACGAGAGTTACTTCAAGTAGTAAACCCTTTCGTACCTAATGAATTTATTTTCTTTCAAGTATAATTGTAATTAGGCAAATTATTAAGTTTATAATAAGTGTAGAAATTATTAGGCAAATGATTAAAGAATAACGACCCTATTTAATTTAAGCATAAACAAAGGGTAGGGACGATAATTAGAGAACAATCACAGCTATTTAAGGAAGGATAATAATAATACTTGTGATTTGATTACCACATTCTAAGCTCAATCAAAGTTTTGGCTTCACATGGAGGCCACAAACCCATGCTCACCAAATTACTAAGTATGGCTGTATTAGCTTGTAGAATTCAAATCGAAACAAGACTCTGTTCTTTTGAACTGAAATAGACTGAACTGAATTGAAGTGAGCTGAATTAAACTAAATTACAGTGGACTGAACTACTGAGACAAAATAAGTCTCCTGAACCAAAACTGAAGTGGACTGAACTAAACTAAAATGAGTTGAAAAAAAGTCAAAAATAACGGTATTATTGGTAAATCAAATTGTGTTATGAATACACCAAGCTTAAAGTAAGGAAAAAGTAGTGAAATTTTGTGTAAACAGAGTACGGATATGAGGGTTATAAGGTAACGTCATTTACCAAAAGGGGAATGTAAAGAATTGATTGAATTGTTCATTTATAGCAAGTGTAAAGAATTGAATGGATGAAAGGGAGTACGTAACCTTAGTGTATTAGATTGGTAATCCTCGTTCAGTCGTTTTGAAGTGTATCATATGTAGACTCGAGAAACGGCCAAACAGGTTTATCGAATCAAGTTTATATTAGATGTCATAGTTGCTAATTGCTACAAGACTCTTCATATCATATTCGTAATAAAAGATACTAGTCCCTGGTATTATAATCAAAGATAAACATATGATTAAGACACGATGAATATCATGTATTTGTTTAACATTCTACGCGTTGATTAGCTAATAGCTTAACAGTAATGAAAAACATTAAGGTACCCTATGACTCATCATGAACCAAGCAAAAGAACAAACATCGACAATAATGACAAAAGTAACATGTTGAGTATGCAAAGTACTATAGTAGTACTCCAGTACTTAACAACACTAGTTTAATTAGCCGCCCTAATTTCATAGTGACTTGGACCGACGATTTCAAAGATATCTTAATCCAGTGATTAAAATAAAGATATTCGAACTAATGTAATACGACTAAGTGTGTGCATCATTAGACAAAAACTGTGCGTGGGACGCTATTAATCGATTGTTACCAAACTACTTTGATAAATAGTATAGTCATTATCATCATTATATGTACCTTAAAAAGGAGGAACAAAAACAAGTTTACCTTTAGTCGCTTCGGTGTTTTCCTCCTTGAAACTCAGATCAACCTAAATGATCGGTTCAACAGGAGTCAAGTGAGCCGAACCAAAAACCGAACCTAAGATGAGCACGTCAAGATATTAAATCAAAACGGGTGCAGTAGGCTGACCCCATGTAAGAAATAATAGCATCGAATCAGGAAATGTCGAAAATGACCAAAGGGGCTATAAGAAGACAGGCCAACAAATAGAATAGAGGGTAATGAGTAAGATCAGTCTGATAATTGGTACATAAACAGTGAAGAATCGTACTCCGTAATATACAAACAAATCATAGCACTACTCCGATACAGTACAATATAGTCTTGAACTACGGTAAGTTCTTCCTTGTGACGAGAATATTTGTTACAAACTTGTGACGGGTCAAATATCGCCCACGTGGGTAGATAGATAAGAATTTGACCCGTCACAAGTTTGTGACGAATATGCTCGTCACAAACAAGAAGTTGTGCTTCAACTAAGATAAGACTCCATTTTGAAGGCCAAAAAGGTAGAGCAAACCTAGGGAGGTGATAGTGGATGTGACTCCAAGAATAAGCGTATGGTCTTATAGATCAAAGACGGTTCGGCCATAGCGCCATTCCCGTAATCTCCACAAGCCAGCCTCTTTGTGACCGGAGGAATCAGTGTTATGCCGAGCTCGTCGATCAACATTAAATGCTTTTCTGTGAACGGGTTGTTCCACATCATAGTGTTCATAGCCGGGGCAACAAATAAGGGTTTGTCGTAGTCCCATGCACGGACTATGCATGTCAGCAGATTGTCGCATAATCCCCCGGCCACCTGCAAGAGATGGTGATCAGTTAAATGTAGGTACCTTATTTCAGAAAAGCACAACAAAGATAGTGAAGTGAAGTAGAAAATGAAATTAATAAGGCTGAACTAAATTGAAGTGGGTTGATCTTACGAAGTGAATTGAAAATAAGTAGGAAAGAATAGGCTCGACGTCTTTTGTACACAAGTTATCATCAAACACTTCAAAAAAAGCTTAAAAGAAGATAGTTTAACATGTGTGATGAAACAACAATCAACCATACAAGTCACTTAAAAATTCTAGTAGTATTTGGGTTCATAACCATTTGTCAGTTCGTAACCATCTATAAGGGTTTTAGGGTCGGCAATTAACTATGGCCGTATTTTTAGGTGCTATAGGACTTTTTCATGGCAGGTGACCGACTTTGTGATGATGACATGAAATGACATCTAATACCATAGATTCTGGATATGGATACGAGGTCATTGTTTTTTCTGTCAAAGGACAAAATAACGATGGAGCCAATCATATCTGAATTATGAATGAATGATAATATAAACGTGATTCAATATTACTCGTAGTTGAGATGTTTTAGTCATCACAGCTCACAGAAGAATTCTTAAAATATGCTGCAAAATTTGTTTAACACAAGTTAGGCAGATATGTCTCCATTTGCTTAAGAGAAGTTGACAGCCACAGCATACAGCTCAGCTACAAGCCTACACTACAAACAATTCTAAATATATTTAATCACGGTTACATGATCTCAGAGTTACTATAGCTCAATTCATTTGATGGCAAACATCTCAAAATTCAACTGCATGAGATCACTGAAGTGCTATTGCACAGATTCAACTGTAAACAGTACTCTGCTTATGTAGCGGATCAAGTCCGCTGATATGGTCCAATGGTGATGACAACTTTCATTTCTTATTCGGTTTAAGAATGTATGGATTGGAGCATATTATTGCTCACTAAACCACGCTTCTTGTATTGTGAAACAGCAGTGTCGCACAATTTTAATTATAGGTCCTCCGAGAATAGTCTTTTTTGTGATTTTAACACAAGGGGTAATGTTGTTGTTGTTGTTGCTCTATTTCCAAAAACTAAATGTACGATGTCATAGGGTAAAAATACAATTTGAAATATGGAGACGGACAAGACAAAGTAAACTGGTGTCCATGTCTACAAACAGATGCCAGATCCCACTTTAGTTCCACATTGGCTCAATCAATAATTCTACCAATATTATATAAAGTTGCATCAAACATTCAATAATTCTTCAAGTAGGATTAAGTATAGTTTAATTATTCATGGATGCTAAGTTAACCCATTCTTTTGTATTCCTAGAAATGGGACAGATCCATAAATTTGCCTAGAATAATCTCAAACAATCACGCCACTAGTTACGGTATAAAGTAGCATCCTTAATGAGGGCTATTTAAAGAGAAGATGTAAGTCACCTTGAGCAACATTAGAAAAAAATGCATCAAGGGCCCCGATAAATGGTGGTAGGTCCCAGTCTAAATTCTAAAATGCAAACTTCTTGAAACAAACTTAGATGAAAGAAAAAAATCCATGTGAACATGATTAGCATCTACTGCTTGAAGCAAGCTTACATGAAAGAAAGAAATTTGTGTGTAACTTCTTGGGACTTTTTACATAGATATTCAGTACGGAGTACATAAGAGTACAAGAGGGCTGACATATGAAGAACATTTGTGGGTCCATGAAATGAGCTAAATATTGATTTGGGTATTTGGAGTTTTGGACAGAAAACATTGAATGAATTTGGACTGCTGCTGAATTTTCAATGATTTGATCCCGGGTGCTCGTAAGTCACAACTAACAATCAACCGTGTTCTTTCTTCAGGCTCTTAATAGGAACGTGCAATGGATGAGCTTGGAACATGTGACTAATGTTTGTTTCCTAGGGTAATCTAGTCTAAAAGCCACATAGCAATCATGAAACTTATGTCATACAAGAGTTGCGTGGATGCATCAAGACTTCAATGCCAATATTGCAATGTACTTATCATTAAGTTACATTTCTAGCTCTAATGTAATACTCCGTAGTTGGCAATAATTTTTAGGCTTCTACAGTTATACTACAACCATCCAAGTTAAGACCTAACGATGTTCTACTAGTTAGCTGAGCTAAGATGTTCTAATTTAAACAAAGATGTTTTAACCAGTTAGCTGAGCTAAGAAGTTTTTTTTTGGCCTCCACTCCCTCCAACCTCAATCCCCGAAACTATTTAACAGTCTTACCATGCTGTTAAAAACATCAAGGATATTTCTAAATAGTAACTGCTCTAACACCTTCTGAAAATCCGACAAACATAACATAGAAAAGTAAAACTCACCTTCCCTAGAGTATTTGCTGAGAGCGGGGCAATCACCATGATGTCAGCCCATTTACGAAGCTCAATATGCAGAACGCTGTCACCTATTTTTCTCCAACTTGACCATTCATCCTCATCCGTGTATAAAACTACGTCCTCCGGAATCGTAACTTTATCGATAAAATGTAAAGCCGACTTAGTGGTAACAGCTTTAACATCAGCCCACTCAACAAAACAATGACAGAGATTCCCAAATTTGATTGCAGCAACACTTCCACTAGCAGCAAGAAGGATCCTGGGTCTCCTTGGCATTGACTTAGCCTGTACAGGTTCCAAGGGTAGGGAACTCGCAGACTCTCCCTCTGCCATCACCTATCAACAAAGGAATTACATTAAATCTCTTGTAAAAAGCTTTACACTATAATATATTAATATTCTCAAATCAGCAATTAGAAACACACAGTAGCTACTAAAAATTCTTTTAATAGGGGTATTAGATCAAATAACATACATTTTTAAAATAATGCATATGTGAAACAGACTTACATACGTGTGTGAAATAAGTTTTGGAGATTTTACTGGCACGTAACTTCATATAATACATTCATTAGTTTGTAAAGGCCAGACACAGTGGAATAGAAGTGAGTAAGGAGTAGTGTGATTAGAAGCTATAGTAGATGAAAAGGTATGTCTACTTTTCACAGCACGTAAATTATCAGAAATTTAGGATTTTGACATATCAGTACAATTTTGCTATCTTAAAAGCATGGCCTTCTTTAGGGGTATAGCCATATAGGGGGTAAAGAAAATAGTGGCTGGAAATGCGAGAACATAAACTTATTACTCTCATATCTCAAAAATGGCAAACAAAAAAAAAAACACAAGTTAAGAACACTTGAAGAGATAAAAAGACCCTGACGTAACTAGATGTGATCAAAACCGTATATCCAATAAGGGTATAAAACCCCTATCCGAAATACACTTTTAAAAACACAGTTTCCGTATACCCGGGTTAACTGGATACACGAATTTCGGGTACCCTCATATGGTTTCATAGATTGAGCCATCGAAATTTAGAATACAAAAAACCACATATTCAATTATTTATCCAGCCTCAAGGCTGCCAGTTTGCCAACCTATATACTACAAACAATGACCAACATTTTTGTCATTACAAAACATTAATAACAATCAGGATTTCACTTCACTCTGGTGTTCACTCACTTCAGCACAAGAGGAGTAGAGGTGAAGAGTAGTAGTTATCTAGGACAGGGAGTAGTAAGCCAAAAAGACTAAAAATCTAGGGGATTTTTTGGAAGGAGGAGCCAAGGAGGAAATGTGTATTTTGTTTGTTAAGTTTTAGAGATTTGGACTTTTGAGTTTGATACCAGTGTCTGTGAAACAATAATTTGGGTTTTATAAAATAAAAATAAACTGGGTCAAAACCATACAGTCGGTTTAATCTTTGCTCAACAAGGGCCCGTTACAGTTTTTCTTAAATGTACTATATCATATAGAAGGAAATTTTAATTATTAAAACTGCAAACCATATCGTCATATAAAACCAAAGATATTTTTTGCTCACCCCTAACCGTAACCCAATGAACTCCAGGGCTCCAATTCTAAAATCTTAAGAGAACACTCTAAATCAAAGAGTAATTTAAAGCCTAAAATGTTTAACAATATCCGTCTTATTCAAGTAAAAGGACTTTACCACAATAGGATTGCTAAAGTACAAATACTAAAAAGAAGCCATTATACTGGAACAAATTTAAACTTCAACCTCTTACTAATGCTTAAACAGCCTCTTTAACCTTAATAGTTCATTTACCACATAGCAGACAGTACTTTGTACAAACTGTGCCCACATGTCCTCTAAATACACAGTTAGATCCAAAAGTCCTAAGAGGTCCACTTAAAATATGAAAAAAGCCAATAGGCCCTCCTGAGTCCTGACCATAATACAACCAAAAACGAAAGCCACCATGCCTTCAGTTCTGACAGTAAAACAAAGAAACAAAAGGAAACAGACATTCCAGCTCAGAATCAGCAAATAACTGCCTATCACAGTGTGAAACGTAGTACTCCGTATTCTTTACAGAAATGTACTAACACATTTGCTATTTAGTTACTGCAAACCAAATTCCAAAGTTTCATGCAAATAACTTGAGTTTACTACTCTCTTACGAATAATTATTAACAGTAAGAGTACGACTAAACAATCGGTAAATGCAGTAAAGACATGAAAGAGGACAGATAGCAAAACTTCAAATGTTGCCCTACATCATTTACACATTCTAAGTTGATCATAAAGTCACTTTTCTTCGAAAATTATTTGAGAGTTACGTAGACAGATGAAAATCTGGCATGATATAAGACATAAGACATCGTAAAATTCACTCATCCTCTTCCATAATGACGGTTTCATTCGATCGCCACTTGCTCCTGCGTTCACATTTTCTTACCCCGAAACCAAGAAAGTGTTCCCTCTAAAGACTAAGCTACGCTGTCTATGGATGATTAAATTCCATGACAAGGATAAGAGGAAATCAACAGAATAAACAAGTAGTGAGCATAAAGATACGGAGACTATCATGACATGTTAACTACGAGTATTACTGAGTACTGACCCAAACTTTCAAGACATCAAACACGAATGCACTATTCCAAATTCTATATAGCCAAATACATTCAATTAACACACATTCCTCTATCGAGTCATCACACATTATAACCAGCTAACTTCACTCTACTTCGACCTAAGAATTTAAGAATGTGATGCACAATTCAAGAAACTACAGTAAATCATCCGACGATATTTCAGGTTTTGGAAACGTTTCAATACATCGTCATCAACCGCTTGCACGAAAAGATACTGCATCTCTCACTACATGGAACCAAACAATGATTAAAGAATAGATCGCTCACTCATACTATTCCTCAATTTCTTCTTCACAAATGGAACACATATCTTATTCGTAATCGATAAAACGTTATGAAATTAGGGATTTAGGGTTCTAGTCCTTCTACTAACTTTAAAACTTACTAAATTCAACTGAAACATTTGAAATCAGAGTTTCTACAATTGGGAATACGAGTCAAACCAAGAAATTAACTAACAACATTCAGAACCTAAAATCACAAATACACAACGAACGGAACTCGATGTTGAAATTGGGGATTTGGAACAACAAATTACGAAATTAGGGTTTCGATTACTTACACAAACTCGACAATAGTATGACTCGTCAGCAGGTGGTTGCGACGGAGTTGGGCGATCGTGAGGCAGGCGGCGGTCGTCGGAGTTCGATTGACGTCGGAGAAATCAGAAATGGGTAGAATGAAGTTGGATCTTGAGATTTGAATCGGGAATTTGAGTGTTGAATTGGATTTGGGGTATTGATATAGTAGAGAAAACCCTAGAAGCTACTCTACTATAATTTCAATTGAATTTGGAGGGAATTCCCAAAAAGAGGCAGTGACTCAGAAATAGTGGTAGAAAAAGCAACTACTCTTTCATGTGACTGGGGTATCCGTCACTTTGTTATAACGGGTCAAATACTATTCATTTGTGTATGAAAGACGACACATTGTAGTATTTTATCTTTTTTTTTTTAATGTAAATGGATCGTATTTGATCCGTCACAAACAAGTAGAAAAAATGGAACCGACTGAGTAAGCTCAAGTGCGCTCTGAATTTTGAGCTCGAGTTCACCGATGACACCTCGTTAATCAGAAAATTCGTTAACTTTGTTCGGGTAATAATCGTTCAATGGATAAAATAAAATGTGACATACTCAGTAATGTTGTATTCTAGAAGATTTACGTAATAAGTTATTGAGAGATCACTTTGTCAGTATTATTTTATGTATTATTCGTAACTCTTTTATTATTAGATATGCATCAAAATGACAATTTCATGAAATTAAGGGGGAAAAGTAGTCGTGTAAAGGCTTATAATCGAGTCAACTTGGGAAGCATGACTCGTCGCGACAAAATCTTGATGGGTGACGCATGGGGCGCGACTTGATGGGTGACACATGGGGCGCGACTTACCCGCAAGCGTCTAAGGACTCAAGGGAAGTCGGACCACGACATCAAGCTCATGAAATTCGGGAAAAAAAAATACTCGCGTAAAGTTCTTTGCTCGGGTTGAAAAAAGCACGGATGACAACTCACTAGACGGTGATCGATCCAGTAATACCAAACCCGCTAGTGCAGCGGGCCAGGTCAAACGGGCTGGCCGCTTTTGGTCGCCTCGATTCCTTTCTATGTTAAAAAGGAAAATATGGAACGATACGACACATTTGAGGGAGGAAGAAAGGGGATAGTCCAATGTCATTTTTGCTCCAAATTTTCCTGTTAAGGCCACAGGCCCAAGTAAAAAGAACATCAGGTGAGTTTCAGCAATATATTGACTGTCCTTGCAGAATCTAGTAGAGTACAACATTTGGTGTTGATAACTTATAAAGTAAAACTTCTAATCTTCTATATCGACCAAATGATTGTATCGAATGAATGGAGCAGCAATCTCGATCTTGATCCCGCCTCTCTGGATGAAGACCTTCTTGGTCTTCCTCAGTCTTTCGACGTGATAACTAGCAGCCCCAATGCTCCTATCAATAGATACTGCGACAAAAGTAAAAAGGATCAGTTGTAAAATCCTACAGTACAAGCATACGATCTTTCAAGGTCCAATGCAAGCAGAGAAACGATATATTCTTTGATTAAAATTTTGAACTAGTCTTCGTTTGTGAGACATTAGAGTAATATCGGCCTTTCAAGTACATGCGTCATAGTTTTCAACCTCATATTCAAACGATTAGGCGATGTAAAGCCAGATGAAATAATATAACCTCTCTAAAATGCCTAAACAATGTCGGAGGATGTGAAAGCTAGATTACCTTAATCATCGGCTTTTCAGTCATGATTATGGTGACCCAACCAACATACGGTAGGAATCTGCAAAAATATAAAAGAAAAACGAAAGATGTTAACTCAGAATTACAGAGAATTTTTCGGGTATAATAAGCCTAAAGCATTGTATTAATGCCTCACTAGGTCACTAAGGTAACAATCTAACAAAGAAAGAGACGTCCACAATACGACACAATGTCATGGACATAGTTATCAGAAGAATCCTGCAGGCACGATTTCATTGTTTTTCATAATTGGCGTAATGCATTAAGAAATCTCTATAATCAAGCATATAGAATAGGAAGACAGAACTTACCCTACTGCTCTTCCCATAATATGCTCCCTTTTCAGCCACTCTTGACCACGTGCGTACAAAAGCCTGTCGTCGCCGTAGTTGTTGTCACCTGAAAATTTCTTACAAGGATGGTAAGAGAAAATCAACACAAAACAGAGGGCTGTGTGTCATAGGAACGAGAGGCATTATAGACTTCTCACACCCTTGACAAAAGGAAATGTCACTGAACACCAAAAACCTGGAGAAAAAGTTTTGATCAACATAGTATAATACCTTTCGTAAGAACATCAACTGCGCCAGTCTCTTGTCGTTCATGAACCTAAAAGAAAAATAAAATCAGCAGTAATTCATGACTAACAGAATAGAATGACTAAAGACGTCATACTTCTACTTTGGAACCTGATAGGATAAAGTAGAACGATTCACTAAGTTGTAGACCCTCCATCCCATTTTTTTTGTCCCCTTTTCTCACTTGATATATCCCAAGTTACTTGTCCCCTTTCTAATTTGGGTAGGGAAAGTAGTTTGTTATCAACATAATCATTTCTTAAATTTTCCCAAACTAGAAAGGGGACAATAATAAAAATGGGATGGAGGGAGTATGTAGTTCCTATATTGCAACGCAACAGTCACCGTGCAATTTTTGGCATGACAAACACACATCACTGAAGAGGTTGATGTGTAAATTTTTGCCTCCATTGGAGAATAGGTTATTTCAATCAAAATTTTGCATTATTGTGCTAATTTGCAGTAAACCAAGTGATATAGTATGACGGCAACGCCAATGGATATAAACAGCATATCCTAAAACATAAATAAATAAATAAAATAAACTTAGTAAGAGAAAAGAGGAAGTAAAATACCGTGATAGCTCGATGGACAATAGGAATTTCACGACCCTGTCAAAATGAATACCATGTTATTTATATGAGTCACTACGTAGTTAGCAGAATCACAGATAGTACAGAAGTCTAAATATACACGTTCTTTCACAGGCTATAGTACAAAATAACGGTATCCCTCTGCGAAATCTGATGGTACATAATAGAGATATGAATTGATATGAAGGGGGTGAAAAGAGGGGGTAGACATCTAGGAAAGTGTAATTGGACAAATGACTAAATGCAAATGGCTATAAATGTAAATTCGATTACAACATTATTTACATGATTTACAGTAATGGCATCAAAAGTATCAGATTGCTTACAAGTCTAATACGTAAGAAAAATCGATAACTAACATAACCTTTAGTACTTGTAAAGCTCATTGTTAGCAAATCAATCATGCTATAAAGTTCTTACACGGGCAAAACTTACATTGATATTGAAGACAACTATCTCCCCTGTACGAATAGGATCCTTGCGCATAGTTAAGAACAATATATCTCCCTGACATAACAAATGAGTAACTGATGTCGTCATTGCCAAGTCAGATACCAAAAATGTAAAGTCTTAGTGAAGATATGTCATCATCCGCAGACACAAACCGATTGACAGAACTAGTGATACCCAATTACCCATTGTATTGTCTTGGTAGTCATCTGTAGGTTTTTTTATAGGTGCAAAAGACAATCTCATATTCCCATATATCCGTTTTTCGTTTGGGTTTGATCCCACTTCGTATCACCAAAAAAAAAAAAACCGATACATCCTGCTTATAAAGAGTCACTAAAGTTGGTTGAGTAGCATTTCTTATTAATTTGTTTATCCTCCAACTACAGTACGCACCATCATGGATCAAGAGTCACGAATTTTAGTAAGAAACTCAAAACGTGCTGAAATCAACTATAGAAGAATGCAACTCACTTCCTTAGAAAGCGAATAAGCGATACATGAAATACAAGAACAAGCATTGCAAGAAATACTTGTCGTAAATAAGAGTGATCCCGATATACTTAAGCAGTGTTACAGAGGTTTTGGTCGTCAGAAACCGGGACAACGGCCAGTGGCGGACCTAGGATTTTCCGCTTAGGGGGGCACAAAAAAAAATTCCGACATTTTTTAAGTTTATAAATTACCCCACATTTTCCGCTATTATTTTCTCTATAAATTAATCCATATTTTACGCTATTATTTTCTTTATAATACTTGAAAGTTTTGAAAAATAGTTTAGATATAATACAAATCTTCCAATGATATGTAACATGAAGAAGAAGGTGGTAAAGTTGGTTGCGTTGACAATATTTCATACACCTGACTCAGGTTCGAATCCCTTTATCTATGCATTTATCTTTTGAAAAGTTACAAAATAATTTAACAAATGAAATGTCATTACCAAGGCTTGAACTCCAGACCTATTGATCACAAGGCAAATGCCCAAACCAACTCATCAACAACCATCAAACTGATATTGCAAATGGTTTAAATCTATTTGTTTCAAAAATTGTCGGGGGGCCCCCCCTAGGTCCGCCCCTGACAACGGCCCAAACTTGATTCAAACGATGAGAGAACGAAACTACTCGTAATAACTACCAAGTCCCCAACATAAATAACAGAAAGACAAGGAAATCAACATGTATAGTTCCGAACTAAAAACCTTGATAATCAGCCGCGAAATTGCGATTATACTACAAAACTTACAAACATTATGAAGTTACGGTAAAAAGCGAGACTCACCCTCTTGAAGCCAGGTTCCATGCTTCCAGAAAGAACAACCACAACAGGAGATTCACTACCAGTAAAGCACATCAAAGCCTTCCATATTATCAGAGCGGAAGTAACGATCATCCCTACGAGAGAGTGCAAGACAATATTAAACCTTTATAGTTCCGTCTATTTCCCGGCTTACAAAGCGAATCATTTACTCTCTAAGAACGAAAATATTTGAAGGGAAAACCCGCACCACTCCATTCTCCCTTCCCTTTCATCGTCGGTATCCAAACAAGGCCTAATAGGGGGAGAAGGAAGAGGAAGACGTTTCCCTCCACCGCAAATGCTTCTACATAATTCAAGTAAGTCTCCTTGCAGATCGTCTCACACTATTTTAGCATGAGACATAACATTAACTACTTAAAACTAAATCAAATGTTTCTCATAAACGTTATTGAGAGACCGTCTCTTCCTCCCTTCCCTCCAATACCATCCATGTGAAGTGCACTTAATTTAGCGAATCGTTTCGCGTTAATCCATTAAACTCTGGGATATCATTCTAAGATTCAAGTATTCAACTACAGCATAATCCATCTCAATCGTGAACCACATTCTCCATACCCAAATCATTCAATTTTTGTTAACAATTACATCAACACAGCTAATACAGCAGCAGCAGCATCAAAATCAACAAATTCAACTAAACTTTTCGATAATTTTGTAATTAACCCTACAACATCAACAATTCGCCATCCCTATGAAAATTCTCGCCCTCTAATTACAAATCCTGATTCATATAAAATGCAATGAATCGAACAAAATACATAAAAGACATGCACAATTGAAAAAAATTGAAGAAGAAAGAGGAGAAAACCAAGGCTAATGGCTTGAGTTAGGAGCTGTCGGACTTGAATTGATTTGATCGAATCGATTTGTTCGGCGATCCACCCCATTTTCTAGGGATCCGGCGAGGTTTGGTGGCGCCGGCGACGGTGGTTGACTGTGTTGATGAAAGTTGATTGTGTTTGAAACAGTAGATTTGGAGTGTGTCAGTGTAGGATAAACGTACGGAGAGGGGGAAATAAATCAGTCATGCTTCGTTGGGCTTGGGCTTCGGCTTCGGCTTTAATAATGTCACCGGTAGACCTTACAAGTGGGTCAATCGGGCCAGTCACTTTCGGGTAGAGCTGATAAATCGGACGTGTCGGTCGTGTTTTATGTCAGCCCAATCGTGTTTCGTTTTCTGTCCAACCTGACCCAGTCGTGCCTGGCAGACCCACCGTGCCGTGCCTGACTCTAAGAACATGCTAGCCCGGGCCCTGTCGTGCCTAAGTCGTGCCCCACCAAATTTTCAGGATTTTTCATTTTTTTGGGATTTAGAGTCGTGTCGGCCCAACCGTGCCTAGGCACGGACTTTTCTTCAAATTGGTGTAGCGGCCCGACTTGGAACCGGTCGTGCCGTGCCCGTACTTTTCGCCACGTCATCACCATGCCGGGTCGGGTCGTGCTTATTTTCGTGCGGACCGGGCCACCGAGATAGGCCCGGCCCGGTTTGCCAGCTCTACTTTCGGGTTATAAAAATCGGGTTGGCGTCGTGTCGGGTCGGGTCTTCGGGTTCGAGCAGTTTACGGATTTACTAATTTCAATTTTTTTTAGGGAATCGATTCGTTTTCTATAATAATAGTTGGGTCACTTTGGGTTAGCCCGGGTCAAATTTAGGTTACAGCCTTACAGGTAAACCTCAGGTCTTCAGTTCAGGTGTCGGATTTGGGTTCGGGTTGACTTTGGGTCGGGTCGAGTTATTTCGGGTTTAGACCGTTTTCGAGTTTGTTATTTTTCAATTTTTTTTTTAGAGATATCGATTCGTTTTCTATAATAATAGTCATGTCACTTTCGGGTTAGCAAGGATAAATCTCGAGTCTTCAGTTCGGGGTACCTTATTCAGGTCGGATCATTCGGGCCGGATCAGTTTTGCAAGTTTAAGTTAACGTCTTATACTAGTTCATGCAGAGATCATGGGCCGAAACCAAAAAAAACCGAAAGTGATGATATTGTTGTTTGATACGGGGTAGGAGTTAATGTTGTTTTTTAATTTTAATGCAAAGATCTCCAAATACTAATGATCTTACGATTTGGAAATATTTCATCTCAAAAAAGAAAAGATTTGGAAATATTTCATAACAATTTTAGTGTATAATATATATATTCTCTACACAAAATCGACGGTTTCATAATAAAATTATTGTATTCTCTGATACCTAAATCTTCCCATCATTTGAGAAACTGCCTCCACCACTATCTCCACCTCAATCTCTAACCGCTCCAGACCCGACCCGACCCGACCCGACCAGGGAGTCACGATGAGCAGTAAGAAATGGTGCAACACATGTATGCGAAGCGTGGTGGTCGCAACGACAGACATCGGGTTCATATGCTGCACCAACTGCGGGAAAGTCGTGGCGCAGGACGTGTTCAGAGAAGACGTCACGTTCTCGAAGAATGCTGCAGGACAGAGTCAGGTTCAGGGAACTACAGTCAGGTCAGTCGCGTCTGATCACTCCGCTTCTCGTGAGAGAACACTCGACAGAGCTTACGAAACCATTTCTGATATGATTGTTGGTATGGGAGTCGGAGGTGGTGATCGTTTGGCTAAACCGTCTGTCCGATTCTACGAAATTGCGCTTGAGAACAGGTTTTTATTCGGGCGTAGAGCTGAACATGTTGCAGCGGCGTGTCTGTACATCACGTGTCGCGAGTATAACATCCCGTTTTTACTGATCGAGTTTTCTGAGCATTTGAGGGTGAATGTGTATGTTTTGGGTGCTGTTTTTCTGCAGCTGTGTAAAGTGTTGCATCTGACTGAACACGACATTGTTCGGAAACTGGTTGATCCGAGTCTGTTCATTCATCGCTTCGCTCATAATTTGTTGGGTGAGAATAATCCCGAGATTGAGAAAACTGCGCTCCGGATCATGACTAGCATGAAACGAGATTGGATGCAGACCGGGAGGAAACCTAGTGGGTTGTGTGGCGCTGCCTTGTATGTATCCGCTCTTTCTCATGGGTTTAAGTTTTCGAAGTCTGATGTTGTCAAGGTTGTGCATATCTGTGAAGCGACGCTGACTAAGCGTTTGATCGAGTTTGAGGCGACTGAGTCTGGTAGCCTCACCATCGAGGAATTCAACCAACGAGCTGAAGAGATCGAGAACAACGACCACAACAACAAGGTTAGTCATAGTCAATCGGGGTTTGTGTCGAAGGAAGGTGAATTGATTTGTCAGCATAAGGGTAATGAGGAGATTCATCATTTCGCTCATGGGATGTGTCGAGTTTGTTACATCGAGTTTGAAAGGATATCGGGAGGTTTGGATGGTGGATCCGAACCTCCTGCTTTCCAACGTGCTGAGAAAGCGAGGCTAGCCCTTCAGCGCGCGCAGGCAAATAATAATGCTAAGCATTCTCTGTTGGATAATGCAGAACAAGCCGACACTGGTGAAACCAGTGTCGACAAAGATCAGAATGCTAAGAATTCTCTGTTGGATAATGCAGAAACAGTCGAAACCAGTGGCAGCGACAAAGATCAGAATGCTAAGCATTCTCTGTTGAATAATGCAGAAACAGTCGAAACCAGTGGCAGCGACAAAGATCAGAATGCTAAGCATTCTCTGTTGGATAATGCAGAAACAGTCGAAACCAGTGGCAGCGACAAAGATCAGAATGCTAAGCATTCTGAAATCAGGGTCGAACAGGTTGAAAACAGTGGTGAAACTGAAAAGCAGGAGAATGATGAGGACTGTGAATCAGATCATTTTTCTGATATTGACGATGCAGAGGTGGATGCGTACCTGCACAACGAAGAAGAGACGGAGTATAAGAAGACGATTTGGGAGAAGGTTAACTGGGAGTACATCGAGGAACAGGCGCAAAAGGCAGCAGCAGGTTATGTACCGAAGCCAAAGAAGGAACGGCAGAAGAAGAAGGATGGGGAAGGGATTAACGCGAAGAGTGCAGCCGAAGCTGCGCAGCAGATGTTGAGTAAGAAGAGGGTTATTAGCTCCAAAGTTAACCATGACAGATTGAAGGAGCTGTTTGATGACGAGCCTGTAGGTTCGGATACTCCAAACAAGAAGAGTCGCACAGATGACGATAATAATGAAGAGACTTTCGAGGATTATGGTGGAACGAAAGCGTATGTTGACGATTACCAGGATGATGATCATGTTAATAATTACAATTATAATGAAGACGGGTATGAAGAATTCGATGATGGGTTGTTCTGAGTTTTGAGTTCTGATCGAAATTTCCATGAACAATTTGCGAGTATGTAACTCATTCTGCTGTATCAGACCTTGATTAAAAGTAAATGAATGACTGAACCGCTGTATTATTGGATTAATTAATAAATCAATGAACAATGACAAAAAAAATTACAAGAAATTTAATTTCGATCATCAAAATAAAAAAATTGTACTTAAAATCATTAAAATCGCGATTAGAGGCCTCTAGCAAGCATCTTATCGACATTCTCAATTGATTCGAGACGTTGAAGAATCAATTGTTGTTTGAATTTCTGTATAAATTTCTCAGCACTTTCATTAATGTCTTCAGATTTCTTGCTCTCGAGCTTCTTCTTCTTGTTCGTCATCGTCATCATCGACCCTTTACTACTAAACGGTCTAACAACACTCGCGTTATTATTAATATCCTCGTCTACTTCGTCTATACTTACCATTTTGTACTTGTTTGGACCGACCGTGTGTTGATCGTGTTGGTCTCCCAATTTGCGAAGACACTCGAGTTCATCTTCGTCCAGTCTCACCACGTTGTAATCAATACTATTATCGACAATTTTATGTTGACGATGACTATCACCCAATTTACGAAGACATTCGAGTTCATCCTCGTCTAATCTCACCATGTCGTAACCATTTCCAAAATTACGGCTTTTTTCCACCTTTTTATTAGTTTTTTGTTGACGATGATTATTATCTCCCAATTTACGAAGACATTCGAGCTCATCTTCGTCTAATCTCACCATGTCGTAACCATTTCCAAAATTACGGCTTTTTTCCACCTTTTTATCAGTTTGTTGACGATGGTTATCTCCCAATTTACGAAGACATTCGAGCTCGTCTTCGTCTAATTTTACCATGTTGTTGTTGTTGTACCTCATGAACTTGTTACTCTCCATATTAATTATTATTGTAGGTTTTTGTTACAAACTTTTTTTTGAAAATATATTTAGAGATTTATTATTTGTTGTGGAAATTAATGGTTTTTTTTTATAGTTGTGGGGATGGATCGTACGTGATTTGTGTAGGAAGCTATTGCATGTGAATCGTCAATTGCGTGTTACGATTGCAAATTATTATGGCCACTCGCTTTTGAACCTTGTTCCGTCTTTTCTAAAACGAATATATACCCGTCTTAAAATAATACAGTAACAGATCAAATAATTTTCGATATGATTGACTATAGTTGATAGTTCGATGGGTCGGGTTCCATACTGGGCCCGTGTCGGGCTGTAGCGACGTGTTAAAATTTGATAAGTTATAAGATTAAGATCGTCTTATATGAAAATCGGTTTTGGTAGGTAGTTTGGTCGGTAATGAGGGGAGAAATTAGGACCCAAGAGGCGCCGTAAAAGTTGATCTGGTCTCATTAGCGACGTCGTTTTGGAATCAAATTAAAGTTTGTGCATGATTTGTACACTTTCTATTAGCGTACTTAAAGGCTAATTAAAGGCATCAAGTGGGATTATTAGTCAACTTAATTATTTAAGACGAATATATCCGTGTCTAACTTAATACGGGTCAAATGAAACCGTATGCAGTCTCAATCATTAACTAAAACATCGTCGGTATATTAGACTATATTCACATACGGAGTACGATTCTAGAGTTCATGCGAAATAAGTTTATGGATCTGAGAAATTTTTGGAACCCAGTTTAGATCGTCTCATGTTCATTTCGACTAACGAGAACTGAATTGATCAGTGATTGTCTGATTGATTGAGATAAAATGAATCTGATGGAATTAGACTGAACATAACTTAGACGAAAAGAAGGGGTCTTAATCTTAGCTAATTAATAGGGGATTGATTTAGCGTTGTAACTAAAAATTGGTGATAGTTTTGGAATCGTTTGATGGAGAATTAGTTAGATAAAGGATAAAACTTTGATTATTGAGTCAGCAAGAAAGCAACTAGCTAGCCTAACACGCACACTTTACGTAATACTTTGGCCTTTTTCGCTGTTCTTGTAGATCCCACCCCAGTAACCCCCCCAAAGACGATTATGGGCTAGTTACTGTGTGAATTTTGAGACATTTAATTTCAGAAATAATGGATAATAACCTTTAAAATCGACAATTTCAAATAATTTTTCGAAATCTGTGAAATATTTTGGTGAAAATAGAATGAAGGTTTTGTTCACGTGAATCATGAATAGAATGTCAAGTTGCCACCTTATTCTGTCAACTTTCTAGCTGAGGATCATTTTGACAACACAACATGGGCTGAGTGCTAACTTTGGCTGAACTACAATTGGGTGCAAGACGTAACATGTCCGAGGTATAACACGCAAAGAAGTTAGTCCAACTCGATCAGTATCAGGAATCAAGTCCGCAAAGCTTTCAATTCATTAGTCAAGGATGCGCGCCATTAAGCTGAAAATTGTTACATAATCAAGAGAACAACGATGATGATCGATTAAGGAGGAACGTACACGTACAACGACAAAGCTCTTAATGCAAAATCATTACTCAAAGGCTGAATGACGAAGATGTGAGACTATGTATAAATAAATAACTAAAGCAAAGGTAAAGGAACTAGGGACACGGTACTAACGAGCTGAGCGAGCAATACATTTTGCATTGTTCCTTTCGATCTGCAATCTTGCCACATCCAAATGGTGAAAAACTCGGTTGTGGCTTAGCGCCCGTGGTTTTTTCTTCATCTTGTTCTTTCTTTTCCTTTTTATATGCTTAGTCAAAACACTACCTAACATACATTTGCTTAGGCCGAGATTATCCCAATCTCTCATAATAATCAAAACCATCTTAGAGTGAGACGATTATATAATACAAAACCTATCGAGAAGGAATAAATACATACATACTCCTATTTATCTTATCGGATTTCATACAAATTCATGAAAATGACGCTTCTGTATCATCGATCTTTCTGAAGAACTATTCTACTTCATCTCGGCCCTTCCCTACCATCATTATCGTCCCTAAACTTCTTGTAAATATCACTTTGGTAGAATGTCTTTGTTCTCATCACTAAAATTACAGAGCATAACATACCAAATGCAGTGACCCAAGTTATAGTAATAAACGCGCCCCGAAAACATTTTGGGCCACTACAAACGAGTTCTTCACCCGCTTTCCTAACCCGACCCGCGATCTGTAACTGCCTTTTAGCTTCTTTGTCATATAATTCACCCGTTAGCCTAACATTTAATAAGTATCCTCCCAATGGACTCGCAATTGTACCGATATTTAACAATGTCGAGAAATGTTTAAGCCCGAATAGCTCCGATATTATGGCATAAATTAGTGGCCATTGAGCCCCGAAACAAAGTCCAAGAACTCCAGATGAAACATAAAGTCCATGCTTCACTCCAGATGCTATAAGAATATGGCCCAAACAAGAAAGTAGTTGGGCAATAGTGAGCATAAGAGGTCTAGGGAACTTGTACTTTGTCAACAAGTGTTCGGACCCGAAACCTGACCCCACACGACCTAAGTAGTTCCATATGCTGATGAGAGACACACATGTGCGGACACTATGTTTTGAGTACCCTAGAGACTCTCCTATTTGACCAAAGTTGTCGATGGCCGTCCCTGCCCCCGCAAGTCCACATATACTTGAAGCAAGCAAAGCAATCATGTCAATGCTGAATACGGCTTGTAATACCGTGTAGTCCTCTCCTAGATTGGGCGGTCGAAACACGTTCTGAAAACATGAATCACCAACTGATGATGATTCAGATGTAGCCGGTTGTTCAGATTGTGAAGGCGGCTGAGTTATTATTATTGGGTTATTATGATCGGGATACGTATAATTCAAGTCCTTTTTCGAGTATTTGTACTCCTCTCTATAAGCAACAATAAAGAGTGAAGAGAACGTAAGTACAGCCCCCGTTGCACTTAAAATATACTCAGCTCTAGTGAATATAAACTCTTGTTGAAGTATCGTCATGACCAAGAGAAACCCGGCAATGCCAAAGGATACATAGAGAAATTGATAGAAGACGTCGGACTCTTGCTCGTGTTCAACGTGCTTTATGTAACGTATGGTACGAAGGAAAACAAGTCCAAGGAAGACCGGGAACCAAGAAGCTAGAAGAATTGCATCCTTAGCATTTGTACCGTAGATGCCCAAGTAAAGTTGGGTGTAGAATCCGGCACCTAGACCAAGAAACCCCTTTAGTAACCCCATTAGTTCTCCTCGACTCTTCGGGAAATTCTTCACACATTGTACCATCACCGCCGTGGTGGTGAAACACCTAGCATTCACCGCTACACACACCACAACAATAAGGATAATCGTCGTTCATTAACATGTTCAAAATAATCTATATATAAGAGTAAAACCTTCAAAACTTATTATTCGAAGTCTCAAATGAATACTCAACACGTTCATTATTGGCTAGGTCAATGTGGACCGGTCTGGTGAAACTTGGCAGATACCCAACATAGATCAACCAGGGTCAGACTCGACTATCTCTTATATTATTCACACGGGATGGGTCGAGCCGACTTGCATTGGCCCACACCTTTGACCACTTCTATAAACACGATCTCTCAAAATTATTTGACCCCCATGACGACGACGACAACAACAATAACGACAACATTACTATTGGTCGCATAATAAGAATTTGAAAACATACCTATCCACATAAACAAGGTCATACGCCAAAAGGGAGGCTTAGGAATTCGCTTAGAAACGGCAAGCCAAGTCATAAAGTACCCTACAAAGTTAAGGACACACCCAACTAAAAGGACAAACCAAGCAGGTGCAAATTCCATCAATATTCCTGCAGGTAACCCAACACTTATACCCGTGATAAAGCCGAGTAGGTTAAGGGTCGTTTGGTCGTACCCTAAACTCGACTTTAACTCCGGTGAGTATACACTATAGAGGTAGCCCGACCCGGCTCCCATCATTATTAGAAACGACCCAACCGCCATGAACCACCTCCCCGTCACAAACCTCGTCGCAAAACCCACCGTCATTGTATCAAAATTTAATTGATCGAAGACGTAATTGTGTAATTAAGCGAGGATAGTGTAAAAGTGAAACATTAAAACCGTCATCTTTTTAACAAAAAAAACTTTTATCACACAGTAAAACATATCGAAAGAAAAGAAAAAGGTTATATTTTTCACGGTTAATATATTAGGCTTTCTGCGAAGAATAAGTATTTTGAAATTAAAAAGTGTTTTTCCTAATTTTAACCAATTTGACACAGTCATGATCCTTTAACCTTGCTATACTCATGCCACACATCAACATTTTCCTACATCTTAGCTTCCTCACTTTTAGGCTTTTATATCATCCCCAAATTTAGCATAAATAATTAAATATCTCTATGATAAAATTCCCTTTTTTTCTTCGCACTAAAATTCGTATAAATGTATTATTCTAGTAATTTAATGAAGTAATTAGTTAGATTTTTTTTGGTTAAAGGGAAGAGCGCACTTAATTAGTCACATTACAATATAGAAGTAAGGGAGATTCGAACTTTGGACCTATATATTGTCCAGCATACCTGGTGTTAACTAAAACATCTTTGATAATGAAGTAATTAGTTAGTTAATTACGATTAATTAACGATGATTTTTATATAATTAGAAAATGAATTTTGTTGCCCACTTAACCGCCTCGTAGAGATTGAGAGCCTCAGCCTGCAAAGGTGAGAGAGCCGGCCGGATCTTTATTTGCCGTACCTTCGTACAAACACATTCCTTCAGTTCTTCTATAAACCACCCATCACGCGGCTGCTTTATCAATTCCTTTCCAAGCTGCATCAACCATAATTCTGACGCAAGTACATGAGGAGTAATTGTCAATAACTTCATACGGCTTATCTTTACTAGAAGGGCAGTGACCATCCTCACATGGATGATCCTCATCACGTGGCAGAGAAGACTTCTCACTCCTGTATTGAATTCTCACTCCGAAAAATTAAAGGTTCATGATAATCTTGTCAAAGATGTTAATCTTGTCAGCGATTGCTTAAAGCTGGTTGGGAGGTTGCAGAGTTTGACAAGGATACACCAGCTATTACTAGAATTCTAGGAAATCTCGCATCTCTCCTTTCTTTGTTTCATTGTTTTACAATTGAATACGTTCCTAGGGTCATGAATATTAAGGCACGTAGCATTGCTGCTGTGGCACTTGATTCATGATTTTCACTCTTGTTTCCCTTGGCAAAAAAAAATTGAATTTTGTGAAAGAAAGGTGTTAAAGGGTGAAGGGGGTGAAAAGAGGTATTCAAGTAAAAAGCGGACGATATTATGTAAAAAAGCGGACGACAAGAAGCATAAGTGTATTATTATTATTTGAGTTTAGTAGTTTATTTGTTTCCTTATTATAGTAAAATAATAGTAGTCATAGTGTTTTGCATTGGTCTTTTCGAGGGAAACAATAATTGCAAGAATAACGAATCAGAGGATTATACAACCAGTTGTACATAGCTCCATGTACAACTGGTTTTAAGATTTTGAGCTTATCACAAAAATTTCGAGTTTTGCTATAAGCTTTCTGAGCTTTAGTGTAACGTTGTCGAGTTAAATCATATAAATGTTTAAGCTCAAAAACTTACAACTCAACTCGGAAACTTTTATAAGCTCAATCAATATACACAAAAGCTCGACAACTTTACCTTGGTTCTACAATACTAGCTATTGTACAACCAGGTGTATAATACTAATTTCCCAATAACACATCAACACTACTTGTTATCCTCTTAGTATGCATTAATACCATGAAGCTATATATGTTTGTCTTCAAAAGTCTAGTAATGAAAAAAAAGGAATATTTTGTACAATAACTTGAATTTCTTAATGGAATATACACTTTTGATTCACTATTGACAAAAAAAAGTGAATAATCAAGAAAATTCTTACAAATTTTTTTTTTTTCAATAAAACAAGAGGGGTAACCCCATACATCAATACATCATACTAGTAGGATATAGCTTGTCCCTCCAATGTCTTGCTGAGTTATAGCAAACAGATCCGCTGGTATTCCATCCTCTTCAAAAACTATCAGTTGCTCTGTTTGCAGGACCCCATATATACATAATTATTACTCCGTATATCATATTTTCATATAGGTTGGTTCACGAAAATTACGTACGCTTAATTATGCTTAAATTTTTGAAGAACTACTGGTTCTAGTTCTACCATACCTATGTTCCTTGCCTAATAATTTGATCGTCGTCCTCATTGTCGTCCCTAAACCTCATATAAATATCACTATCGTAAAATTGTTTTGTTCTAAACACCAAAACTATCGACAATAAAGCACCAAATGCATCGACAAAAGCTATAATGATAAATGCAAGTCGAAAACATTTCGTCCCGTTACAGACGAGCTCTTCACCCGGTTTCCTGACCCGACCTGAAACCTTTAACTGTCTTTTAGCTTCTTTGTCATATAAATGACCCGTCAGCTTAACATTGAAGAAGTACCCTCCTATAGGAGTCGCAATTGTACCGATATTGAACAAAGTTGAGAAATGTTTCAGCCCGAATAATTCCGATATTATGGAGTAGATCAATGGTAACTGAGCCCCGAAACAAAACCCTACGATCACTGACGCGACATAAAGCCCACTTTTCGCTCCAGACGCGATAAGAAGGTGGCCTACGCATGAAATGAGTAGGGCAGTTGTGAGCATAAGAGGTCTAGGAACCTTGTACGTTTTCAACAAGTGTTCGGACCAAAAACCTGCTGCCACCCGACCTAAGTAGTCCCATATGCTGATAAGAGACACAAACGTGTGAACCCTACTCTCCGGGTACCCCAGAGACATTCCGATTTGACCTAAGTTGCTTATGGTCGCGATTGTACCCCCAAGCCCACATATACTCGTCAAAAGTAAGATAATCATGTCTATGCTGAATAATGCTTGTAATACGGTGTAGTTCTCCCCTCGACTGGGAGGTCGAAACACATTCTGAAAACACGTGTCGCCCGTACCTGACTCAGATGGAGAAGCCAGCGCCGGTCTAGCTGGTGCCGGTGGCGGTGCTGGTGGTGCTGGAGGTGGAGTCATCGGGTGGTCACGACGACCCAAACTATCACCCGACGACTCCTCATTTTTCCACATCTCGTAATCCTTCCTAAAAGCAACAATATAAAGCGAAGAAATCACGAGAAGAGTCGCGGCTGCGCTCAAAATATACTCGACCCTAGTGAACGCAAACTTTCCTTGAAGTACGGTCATGACCAAGAGAAATCCGGCAACGCCCAAGGACACGTAGAGAAAGTGATAGAATACTTGGGAATCTTCGACCGGTCTAGTGATCTTCATGAACCGGACGGTCCGAAGGAAAACGACTGCGACCACGACGGGTAACCAAGAAATTAGAAGAAGGGCAGACTTACCGTCGTCACCGTATAAGGCCAAGTAAAGTTGTGTGTAGATTCCGGCACCTAGACCGAGAAATCCCTTTAGTAACCCAAGTACTACTCCTCGACTCTTCGGAAAATTATTCACCGTTGGCACAACTACCGATGTATTTATGAAGCTCACTGCATTCGCACCTAAACCACAATAATACACGTACAGGGTCGTTGATTAACATGTTCAAAAGCTGGTTGCTCAAATATAACTGTCTCAATAAATACCCTTAATACTAAAAGATTAACTAGGGCACATGTCATCACGATGTTAAATATTTTTCCTCCAAAATAGTGATTTTTATGTTGTTATATCGATTGTCGAATTAGAAAGTAAGTTTGAATAGAGTTCTTTGTTACATTTATTTTATTTTACTTCGCAAAATATAGAAAAATAGAAGGGATAAGTTAAAGTGATAATAGCTCCCTTGCTTCGACTGAGAGGTTGGAGGTTCGAATCTCACTTGTGACATAGTGCGCTCTTATTAGACCAGAAAAAAAAAATATAGAAAAATATGTGGATGTTTCAACCACAATATAAATCCAATCTATTCCCCTACATGTAATTAAAATAACAAAACAATGTTAAACTGTACATACAAAACTCGATCTTTAATTTTCGGTCGTCTCTATCGTCTCATATTAATTTTGAATCAAATCTGTATGTTCTCATATTTCATTTTAAATCAAATCTGTATGTTGTCATTTTTCATGACAAAACTATAATGAAAAGTAATACTCCATTATGTTCCATTTGATTCTTTACTACGTTTGTTTTTTTAACACTTGTCAATGCACGTTTTCTTTTGTCTATATCTTTAGTTACATATTTCAAAAAAATTTAAAAATTTAATATTTATAAGGGTTATTTCATGGAAATAATATCAACTATGGGTGTACTTCTTAAATTAATCCAAACTATACGTAATCTCATTTTAATACGAACTACGTACGCCTTCATTAACTTCATTTTGCTATGGGTGACCGGCTACCTGTTGAACCTCCCTTATTCAACTCTTCCTCTAACTGATTCACATTTCGTGTTCATTTTCGGTCATTGATAAAGAAAAAATAAATTTTCCGAAAATTCATCTTCCATTTCATTTTCAATTAGTCTTATAGAAATTATGAAAACAAATATTTTTATTGTAATTTTGGCTTTCACGCTGACTGCAACGGACCTAATAAAACCCTGGAAGTTACAACAAGTCACTGTGACCGCAATAGCAATTCATAATTTCATACATAGCAAAGCGAGATTAATGAATGCATAGTTCATATTAAAAGGAGATTATGTATAGTTTAGATTATTTTAAGAAACACATGCATAGTTGGTATTATTCCTATGAAATAACCCTATTTATAACGTACTCAATTAGACAGTTTAATTAAACAAGATCTCCCCTGACTATATTTTATCTTATATATTAGAAGTTATATCGACAATTCTCCACTTATGAATAGTGCCCAAAAAAAAACGTAAAGAACTTATTGAAACGAAGGAAGTACTATACGTACCTATGATAGTGTATAAGGTAATGAGCCCAAAAGACGGTTTAGAGATTCGCCTAGTAACGACGAGCCACACCATGAAGTAGCCAAAGAAATTAAGGACACACCCAACTAAAATGACAAACCAAGGAGGTGTAAATTCCATTAATACCCCTGCAAGTACCCCAAAACTTGTACCTATTTCCTTAAAGACACTAAGTAGATTCATCCTAGTTTGGTCGTACCCTAAGACTAACTTTATCTCTTGTGAGTATACACCGAAGAGGTGACCGGTTCCGTTCGCCATCATTATTAGGAAACTCGTGACTACCATGAACCACCTTCCGTTCAGGAAATGTGTTAGGAAATTGAACAGTTTCATGCCCTCGCAACCTCCACAGACACCCACCATCGTAGTAATAATAATAATAACTAGACGGGAAAATAATATTGGAAGAGATCGATAATGTTAAAGTGAGTAATAATAATAATAATTTGAAATCCAATCTTGGAAATACAGTATCCCGCTTTTTTTTACACAAACTAATAACCAACTCATCGCATCACATTATCTGGATCCAAATAATCCTCTTGATAGTACAGTAGTAGCGTCTAAATGTGCAAATGTCGTAGCAGGAGCGGGATCGGTCAAATCGTCTGCAGGTACATAAACCGCTTGAATCGAAGTTATGGACCCTTCCAAATATCAAATATCAGAAGGCTCATTACTTCAACTAGTCCCCAATTAAAGAGAATGTATCGAAAAGAAAAGAAAAAAATATATGTTTATTATTAATAATGTTTATATAGATTGTAATAATAACTATATTATTGGTTTTCCCTATACTCGTGCAACTATTTTTAACGAATTTGACGCATTCACCATCTTGCTTTTGTAACTTCCCTATACTCGTGCAACTATGTAAGAAATCAAATAATCAATGTTTTATTCATTAATAAATATTCGGAATTAAAAATATTTTGGGAAAAAATAAGTCGGGTGGTTCGTCGTGTCTTAAATCGAGATATACGTGTTGGCCTGGGTCAGAATAAGGGTAGGTTACACTGGTAATAATTCGGATTAAAATCAGAATAGATGAAATAATAATTTTTGTTTTATATTTTACCATTTTATCAATGAAACAAACAATGTTAATAGTAAACGATTTTATTTTTTAATATCATACTTCCTCCGATTACCTGTGTTCTTCCCCTTTCTTTTTGGGGAAGAAAATAAGGAGGGAGTAATTATATTAGTAGAATAATGGGGGGTGGAATTAAAAAGTAAGAGAGAGAAATATTATATTAATTAAATGGAAAAAAGTAGAATGAAAAAGTAGGAGAAAGAATATTATATTAATTAAATGAGAAAAAGTGTGGTGAAAAAGTAGGAGAGATGAATATTATATTAATTAATAAAGAGGTAAAACTTTCCTTAAATGGAAAAAGGTAAGAAAATCAAACTCAGCCCAAAAAGGAAATAGGGAAGAACATAGGTAATCGGAGGGAGTATTATATATTAATAATGATCATACTTAATTACTTATATTTAACAATTAAAAAAATTAACTTAAATTATTTTAATTGTCAAATGATATAAAAATTATACTTCTATAAAATAATTCGATATTTGACTGTAATATATTCGTACATATATTTTAAAATTTATGATTTTTTAAAAATTAATATTCAAATAATATACGGAGTATCATTCTTAACTAATTACGGAGTATGTAACATAGTATGTGATATTAGCAAGAATAAACAATTAATTAATTTTATGTTTATAACTTTATATGGAGTTGTCATGAGTCATTAGGCTTACATTATAAGCGGTTAGTATATACTCCCTCCGGTTTTATATGTTTGTCCCATTTAGATAATATAGGTAAGGAGTATTATAATGAAAGGGGCAATCATATAAAACCGGAGATAGTATTAATCAATTGAGTAATCATGTGATAAATTTAACTAGTATAAACCCCGTGCAATGCACGGTATTTAAAATAATTTTATTTTATAGAATATTTCATTTAAATATTTAAAATAAGAAATTCATTATTTTATATTAACTATTTATCAATAGTGTACTTTAGATACATAATTTTTTTTAATAGCAAAACTAATCAAAATACTTATAATGTCTTAAAATGCATTAAATAAAGTTTAATTAATGACAATGTTGCTTATATAAATCATAAATAATGTTTAATATAATTAGAATATTAAGGACAATAATTTTAAAATTGTTTTCTTGATATATTTTTTGAAAATTATGTTGATATAATTTTAGAATATTAAGGACATTATTTGTAAATTTGGTTTCTTGATATATTTTTTGGAAACTATGTTAATATAATTAGAATATTAGACAATATTTTTAAAGTTGGTTGGAACTGTCTTATTAGTCTATACCTGAAAGATACTTGTATCTTGAGATTCTGTGAAAAGTCAAATCATAAGATAAGTTAATGTGTAGTGAAGGTTCGAAAATATACGTGCTGAATACGTGTTGTATTTAATTTAATACCTTCTCATCAAGTAGTATCATTTCAATCCGACTAAATTTATTTGGATTATTATTCCAAGCCGGTACGGAATACATCCTAATGACTCTTACCCTGATTCTCCATGTTTCCTTGGTGTCATTAATGTCACCGACCATATTGAAACGTCGGAATTGAGAGACAACCATTTTTTGGGTATAGTCTAAAAAAAATTAGAAGATTAGAAAATTAAAAGATTATTACGTATAATATAGAAGATAAGCTAGAATGATGTTTGTATGTGAAATGTGTATTGTAGTTCTTCTATTAATATAAAAGATTATAAAATTAAAAGATTATTACGTACGGAACTAAATATGAGTTAGGTCACTTTCAATTATATGACATATAATCAATCTAATCAATCAATTAATTGTACAATTTAATCAATCAATCAATTAATTAGTACGATATATAGAATAAGATTGTACTCCGTACGTATATGATATATGAAATAAGATTGTGAATATCATAATAGTATGACATATCATAACAATATAGAGAAATAATTATAATAATATCTTCTAATATATATTCAAATAACAAAAATGTATCTAGACGGAAGCTAATTTTATGACAAAATGTATCCAATTAATGACAATATAAATGTTATGTACCCAATTATAACAATATATTATTCTATATATCATACTAATCAAATATACTGTTTATCAATCAATTAACAATATATACTAATTAGTTATACTAATTAAATATATTGTTAATAATCTAATCAATCAATTAATTAGTACTCCCTCCGTATCTATATGTTCGTCCACTTTCAATATAATACTCCACCCATATATTAAACAAAGTGGACGAACATATAGATACGGAGGGAGTATAATATATAGAATAAGATTGTACTATATGATATATGGAATAAAGATTGTGCATATCATAATAATATGACATAATTATATTAGTAACAAATACGGTATACCTAATATGATTATGTTAGATATTAGTATACCTAATATAGAATATAAAAATAATTATAATAATATCTTCTAGTATATACTATGATTACACTGTAATAATTATAGTAATAATATTCTACTCTGTTAATTATACTATTTTATGGTAATATCTTTTAAACATATAGCATATGATTACAATTAATATGCATGGGTAATTTCGATATAAGCCCAACCAAATTATATAATCCCAAAAATAGACCCATATAATAGTAGGCGGGATTTTTTTTTTAGAATTGTTATTTGGTTAGTGGAAAGGGATGTAAAATAACAAAAATAATGCAACTATTTGGTTAAAACGGAATACGATATGTTTATACTTTTTTTAAAAAATTTGATAATACATTCCATATTAAATATTGCAGGTTATATATTCCATTTAAAACATGTGATTTTCGTAATCAATGTAATCAATCAGATTTCCTTAATTACATACTTTCTGTGGTGTATAGCTTTATATGTGATGGAGTGATATTTAAATCACTAAGATGTTAGAGTGTAGTTGGAGAGGAGAAGGATTACATACATGAGGTCAAGGGTTCGATTCACACCTAGCTCGTTTAGTCTAATCGGGAAAATATATGAGTTGTGTTATTTGGTTAGTGGAAAGAGGGATTTCTCTCAAAACTTCAAAACCTAATACGTAACCTTATTACTCCGTATGTGTTTGTACGAAATATTCAATGAACAAACTTATAACCTAGTAAAGGAATAATTTGTAGTACAATAATTTCAATGTCTTAATGAAATAAATGAAAGAATAAAATCACTTATAAGAGACATTTGTTTACACCAAGAATAGATACATACTGCGTATTATTTTGTCAAATTTTCATATAGATTCACAGAAATGATGCACATATATCATACATATACAAATTACAAAACCTATCGAGAAAGAATAATTACATATTTAAATGACCGAGGATAAGAATTGAATAAGGAATAAAACCTAGTACGATAAGACCCTATCATACAGAACCTATCGAAAAAGAATAGATACATACTGCGTATTATTTTGTCAGATTTTCATATAGATTCACAGAAATGATGCACATATATCATACATATACAAATTACAAAACCTATCGAGAAAGAATAATTACATATTTAAATGACCGAGGATAAGAATCGAATAAGGAATAAAACCTAGTACGATAAGACCCTATCATACAGAGCCTATCGAAAAAGAATAGATACATACTGCGTATTATTTTGTCAGATTTTCATATAGATTCACAGAAATGATGCTTACGCTTCAATCTCCTTCTTTGGGGTAAATGACTGCACTATGTATGTAGCAGATAAGATTTGAACCCTCGATCTCATGGTTAGATTACGTAAGAATCTTCTTACCACTTGAGTTAACTCTTGTTCTTACGTTTACCCATCGATTCATTCCCCATCATCGTCAGCATTATTATCCCTAAACTTCTTGTAAATATCACTACGGTAAAATTCTATTGTTCTCAGCACCAAAACTATAGAGCATAACACACCAAATGCTGCGACGCAAGCTATAATAATAAACGCAAGCCGAAAACACTTGGGCCCGTTACAAACGAGCTCTTCACCCGCTTTCCTAACCCGACCCGAGACACGTAACTGCCTTCTAGCCTCTTGGTCATACAAATTGCCCGTTAGCTTAACATTAAAGAAGTACCCTCCAATCGGGCTCGCAATTGTACTCACATTGAACAAAGTCGAGAAATGCTTAAGCCCGAATAGTTCCGATATTATGGAGTAGATTATCGGATATTGGGCTCCGTAACAAAACCCTAGAACCCCCGATGCAACGTAAAGCCCGTTGTTGACTCCATATGCAATAAGAAGGTGACCCACACAAGCCAATAGTAGGGCGACGGTGAGCATAAGAGGTCTAGGGACTTTGTACTTCTTCAACAAATGTTCGGACACAAAACCTGCCCCGACACGACCTAAGTAGTTCCATATGCTGATGAGAGACACGCACGTGTGAACGCTCTTCTTAGGGTACCCCAGAGACTCTCCCATTTGACCTAAGTTGTCGATGGCCGCTAGGGCACCCCCAAGCCCACATATACTCGTAACAAGTAAAATAATCATGTCGATGCTGAATAATGCTTGTAATATGGTGTAATCTTCTCCTCGCTTGGGCGGTCGAAACACATTCTGAAAACACGAATTATTGCCAGTTGATTCAGACGTAGTAGTAGGCAGTCGTCTAAGTCGTCCTTCAGATTGTGACGGTGGAGTACTTATTGGGTTATGATCTCGACTAGAATCCGACTCGTTTTTCCAGCATTTGCGCTCCTCCCTAAAAGCGACAATAAAGAGCGAAAAGAACACAAGAAGAACCCCTATTGCACTCAAAATATACTCGACTCTATTGAATGTAAGCTCTTGTTGAAGTATCGTCACGACCAAGAGAAACCCCGCGAGACCCAAGGACACATAGAGAAAATCATAGAAGACTTTCGCCTCAGGTTCGTGTTCAGGTTCGTGTCCTGTATGATTTATGCAACGGATGGTACGTAGGAAAACAAGCGAAATGACAACGGGTAACCAAGCAATTAGAAGAATAAAGTCCCGATTATTTGTACCGTAAAAGGCCAAGTAAAGTTGTGTGTAGATACCCGAACCTAAACCGATGAATCCCTTGAGTAACCCTAGTACTACTCCTCGACTCTTCGGAAAATTCTTAACACATGATACAATCGCTGTCGTATGGCTGAAGGAACCCGCATTCGCACCTACACCACAATAATAATAATAACACGATCCTCGATTAATTAACATATTCAAAATTAAAGGTCTATCAGTCGGTCCAAGATTATTCAAAATAATTTTCCCATTTTACACGTACCTATCCACATATACAAGGCGATAACCCAAACCGGAGGCTTGGAAATTCGCCTAGCAACGGCAAGCCAAATCATGAAGTACCCAAAAAAATTAAGGACACACCCAACCAAAAGGACGAACCAAGGAGGTGCAATTTCCAATAACAACCCTGCAGGTATCCCAATATTTATGCCTAAGTCCTTAGTGAAACTAATTAGGTTCAGGTTCGTTTGGTCATACCCTAAACTTGCTTTTAGCTCCGGTGAGTATATAGCATAGAGGTATCCCGCACCTAATGACGCCATTATCCCGAAGCATGCAACCACCATGAACCACCTTCCCGTCACGAACCGTGTTACAAAACCCACCACCATGATCGTTATAATAATTTGTGAAAATATTCGAACATCAGGAAAAAGAAAATATATATATATATTATATCAGATGTTTATGTAACTAGATTTACAGTTATAACGCTTACGCGAAGAATAAGTGACAATTTTTTTTTAAATCAAGAACTAGTTTCCCTATTTTTAATCAATTTGACTAATTCATGTTCTCTTTCGTCTCAGTCTCCTCTCTTTTATCATCATCGTCCCTAAACTTCTTATAAATATCGCTATAGTAAAATTCCCGTGTTCTGATCACCAAAACTATAGAGCTAAACATACCAAACGCGGTGACACAAGCTATAATAATAAATGCGAGCCTAAAACATTTTGGACCGTTACAAACGAGCTCTTCACCAGCTTTCCTAACCTGACCTGAGACACGTAACTGTCTTATAGCTTCTTTGTCGTATAAAAGACCGGTTATCTTAACATTGAAGAAGTACATTCCAATTGGGCTTGCAATTGTACCCAAATTATATAGGGTAGAGTAGTACTTAAGCCCAAATAACTCCGATATTATGGCATAAATTAAAGGCCATTGAGCCCCGAAGCAAAACCCAATAACAACCGATGCAGTGTAAAGACCGTTTCTCACTCCCGAAGCTATAAAAAGGTGGCCCACACATGTGAATAGTAGAGTGATTGTGAGTATAAGAGGTCTAGGGCACTTGTACTTGGTCAACAAATGTTCGGACCCAAAACCTGACATGACTCGACCTAAGTAGTTCCATATGCTGACCAGAGAGATACACGTGCGAACCCTAGTCTTTGAGTACCCTTGAGACTCTCCGATCTGACCCAAGTTGTCGATTGCAGTCAGTGCTCCCCCGAGTCCACATATACTCGTGACGAGTAAAGTAATCATGTCTGTGCTGAATACTGCTTGTAATATCGTGTAGTCGTCTCCTCGTTTAGGAGGCCGAAATACATTTTGAAAACACGAATCTTCTTCTCCTTCGTTACGTTGTGTTACTACAGTCAGTTCCGGGACAGGTTCAGGTCTTTCAGATTTTGTCGGCGGAGTTATTATTAGGTTGTACTCCTCTCTAAAAGCGACAAAAAAGAGCGAAAAGAGTAAAAGAAGAACTCCTATTCCGCTCAGAATAAACTCGACCCTTCTGAATATAAACCGTTGTTGAAGTATCGTCACGACCAAGAGAAATCCAGCAAGGCCAAAGGATACATAGAGAAATCGGTAGAAGACATATGACTCTTTATTGACGGGTTCAACGTGTTTCATGACACGGATTGTACGTAGGAATATAAGTTCGCATGCGACGGGTAACCAAGAAATGAGAAGAATAAGAGACTTGGCTTGTGTACCGTAAAAGGCCAAGTAAAGTTGTGTGTAGATACCGGCACTGAGACCGATAAACCCTTTTATTAACCCTAATATTACTCCTCGACTCGCCGGAAAATTCTTCACACATGGTATAACCACCGCAGTGTTAGTGAACGCGGTCGAATTCGCACCTACAGAATAATGACCAGAACTTTATTATTATCTTTATTGGTACCCGTAAACTTTTTTTTTCCTGTCAAATTTTGGCAACAAATTAACTTTTAGGTTCAAGATTAAAAGTTAAACGTCATTTAACATACCTAATTAACCGATAATTGAACTTAAACTAACAATATAATTTTGTACGTGTTTGCAGTTATACTCTGAATCTAACGGTGTTATATTTTTGACGTTATATTGTCAAATCAAATGATATTGAAACTTTAATCTTAAGCTAAAAACATAATCTAACGACAAAAGTTGATGGAAATTTTTTTTTTTTCGGGACGCTAGTTAAATTAATACTACCTCCATCCAATTTTAATTTTCCTACTTTCCTTGAAGGGTTGTCCATCTTTAAACTTCCTACTTACAATATTTCCTCTTTTGGTTGATTTTTGTGGTCTATATCATTTCTGACCCTACATTTTTTCTCAACTCTCATTTTCCACCACATAATCCACCCCACCCTTAATTTTTGTGTCACTCCCCCCATAAAGTTTAAAGTTGGATGGAGGGAGTAATAAACTTCAAGGGGTACCAGGTAGAAAAATGAAAAATACAGGGATACCGCGTAGAAAATCCCTTACATTTTCGTCATTTATAAAGTACTCCCTCCGATTCATTGGATTCGCAACATATTCCGTTTTTGGCAAATTCATCAACTTTGCAACATTTCTATTTTGGGTCATATTTTTCTTATAAAATAACTAATTTACCCTTCACTTTTCATTACTATATTCCAAAATATTCAATCTAATATTATTATATTACTCAATCTTACATGACATCACTATTGTGGTCCACCAAATTCACTTTCCTTATTTTTTGTGTGAACAGTAAATGTTGCGATTCCAATGAATCGGAGGGAGTATATATTAATCGAGCGAACATAAACGAAGCTAGTAGTAGATTAGGACGTAGACGTACCTATGCAAATATAGAAGAGCATAAGCCAAAGGGGAGGCTTGGAAACTTGCTTCGTAACGGCAAGCCAAATCATGAAGTATCCCAAGAAATTAAGGACACACCCAAGTAATAGGACGACCCAAGGAGGAGCAAATTGCATTAACAACCCTGAGTGTACCCCAATATTTGACCCAAGGTCCTTAAAAAACCCGAGTAGGTTAAGGGTCGTTTGGTCGTACCCTAAACTTGACTTTATTTCCGGTGAGTATATCCCAAATATGTAACCCGTTCCTGATACCGAACCTACTAGGAGGGTGGCTACCACCATGAACCACCTTCCCGTCACGAATCTTGATATAAAACTCGATAATTGTTGGTCATTTGAACCACGAGTGGTTACGCCCGCCATGGTTATTTACTTATATTAAGTTAACTAGAAATATACAAATTCTGAAAATATTAAGAAAATGTGATCGAGTTATATGTATATACGTAGGTGATTATTATAGGCTGATCACTTTGTAAAAGACGAATATATAGTCCATTTATTTTTATGGAAATTATTAGGTACGGAGTATAAATTTGGTGCAAAATATTTATCTCCGGCCTGTATTTAACTATTTATATCAATCAATTTTTTTTTTTTATAAATATCGAGGTAAATGATAAATACGGCCCTTACGTATTTAAGAGATTAAAAGATAAAATAAAGTTCTCGACTAAATCAATTAAATATCACGATACAATAAATATTTTGATAAAAAAAAAAAATATCCCCTGCAAGCGCGAACTTGTGGGAGTTGTATGGCTTGAAACTATGCCTCTAGACTTCGAGCATGTCGCCCACGGGCGGTTTACCTTGGTGTGCGTGGTTTGCAGGCTATGCGTACACCCGAGGGTTTACCCAGAGCGCACCGAAAAGGTAGCGGCTGCGGGTTCCCTCGTTCACCAAAAAAAAAAAAAAAAAAACAAAATATGCGTGTTCCTAATAATATTTTCTATAATTAATATAATCATAAATTAATTAAAAAAAATGCATTTGTAATTTACTTTACAAAATTTTAAGTCAACAAAATATAGAAATAAATAAAAATTAGTTTGAATTTGTAGAAATATATATAAAAATATCACATTGATACGGTTTTACATGCATCTATGAATATAACCTTATTGTAAAAAGTCGTAAATATTTGTAGTTTGAATTTGTATCAAAAATTCTAATCTTTCATTTCACATTCACATTATCACTTTCACAAGTATAGATTTATTAACTTAATTAAATATAACAACAGTTTTTATAACGTGTGATCAATCAATCGTATTGCCTCTATCAAATGCACTAAAATGGTTAGACACTTGACACTCACACTAGTAATCGTATTGCATCAATCAACTATCCATTAAATGATATGGTTTGTAGAGATCGATGTCATTTTAGAAATTTAATTATCATCATAATTAATTTAATTATTTCCGACATTTAAGGCTCAACTATAATATTCATATTATATTTCTGATTACGCCCCCCTCACTCAAATGGGGATGGTTAAAAGACTTAGGCCTCGTTTGGTTCATCCGGGAACTCATTTTCCGGAGGGAGTTGCATTTCCCTGGAAGTTAATTCCCACATAAACTTCCCGGGAATTTGCAAAATTTGTTTGGTTGACATCCTGGAATTCACACTTCCCGGGAATTGAATTCCTACGTCTTGTTTGGTTGGCTCGACCTAATTCCCATGATTTTAATTGTAATGACTATTATGCCCTTTATTAATCGAGGGTATAAAAACTTATGAAATATTTTTTTTCCAGCAACTTATGAAAAAATTGAAATTATCTTCAGTCGTAACCAAATTAATTATCAACATTTAAAAAAAATAGAAATAGATGGAGAATTATGAACATTATTTTTTAAAAATTACGAACATTATTAAAGGTGTTTTTTTTATAAAAGAAGTCTATAAAGAAGAGTTGAAAGGAAACCGTAGATGGAAAATTGAGTGGAAATTAGACTTATAAAGTGAGAAATAAATAAGTATATAAGGGTAAAAAAGTCATTTGAATGGAATGGGATGTGGGAAGTGCAACTCACCGGGGGGGTCGGTGAGCAAGTTCCCGCATCATGCAGGAATTGCAACTCATGGGTAAGTTTGAGTTCCCCATTTTTTTACATTTGGGGTAACCAAACAACTCCCCAGGAATACAATTCATGGGATGTTGCAATTCCCGGGAAGTGAATGGGCAACCAAACGAGGCCTTAAAATACGCAACTATAATACTACTCCGTATTAGATAGTAGTCTAATATTTCCTCCGTCTTTCTCAATAGTTACCTATGTTAGATTTCTCAATAGTTACCTATGTTAGAGTGAGACCGAGGGAGAGGTAAGTTAGGTGTGGTAGCCTAATCTTGAAGTGAATACTCACATCATCTTGTTTTTCAATTTTCACATAGATAGTAATATGACCAAAATTTAAGGTAACCCAAAAGTTTTTGGGACTTAACTAAAACGATTATATCGATCATGAATACCACCTCACGATTTTGTCGTGAATTTGAAAAAGACAAAATATGGGTTCGTTATAAGTCTACCTATATTAGAAGAATTTTAAGTTTCAAGTTAAAAATAAGAGTTTTTTGTCAAAAGGCACCTAACATTTAGGCATTCTGTAAAAAAGGCACCTATAGTTTTATTTTTTGTCCAAAAGCACCTTAAATTTACATTTTTTTGTTGAAAGGCATCAAACCTCAATTTCCGTCAAAAAACCGTTAATATTGACGATCCTCCTCTTTTAATCATCTTCCTTCATCTCTTAATCAACCATTCTCTCTTAATCAACCCTTCTTTCTTAATCAAATTCAATCTTTCCTTAATGAAACCCAATCAACCATTTTCCTTAATTCAACACTCATTTTTTAATCAAACCCTCGTTCCTAGCTACTCTTCATTTGCATACATATCAATCAATCTCCATTATTTAAGTCATAACCACCAAGTTTTTGCTCAATCGATTAGTTTTCGATCATAACTTTTCATTTAAGTAATCATTAAGTTATCAATAACAAATTCAATTTTTTAATTCAATTTTTATTTTTATGTTATTTACCCTTAATTTCGGGTATAATTTTGGAGTATGTGTATTAGAGGTTATTAGACGAATTTTTGAGCTATTATTGAATTGAAATTTCTGTTGTAAGAAACTAGGAACACTAGTTTGTGTTCAAATTTGTGATTTATGAGTAACCATTTGTTATTTTTTTTTTTGTCAATTCATTTTTGGTTTTAATAACCATTTGTATTTCATTCTTTATGTGTATAGTACTTAAAGATGCCATTTTAATTGAGAATATGCAAAAGTGAAGAAAAAAAAATGTGTGGTTCAATTAAGGGGAAAATAAAAGGGGTTTTGGATGGAATTAAGTTTTTTGGGAAGGAAAAATGAAATATTTTGGCCTTGTGATAAATAAAGGGGATGAGAAAGTGAGATAATAAAAGTAATGTAAAGAAAGAGGGTAAGAAGATGTTAATTGAATTTTTAAGGAATGAATGTTGATTAAGAGTTGAGAAAAAAAGATTAAAGGATGAGAACCGTCAATATTGACGGTTTTTTGACGGAATTTGGCGTTTGGTGCCTTTTAACAAAGAAATGTAAATTTAAGGTGCTTTTGGGCAAAAAAAAAAAAAACTATAGGTGCCTTTTTTGCAAAAGGCCTAAATGTTAGGTGCCTTTTCACAAAAAACTCTAAAAATAAACTTCGACCGTGTCAAAAAATGTAGTCTAGATAGAAATCGGACGAAGGCAAGATGGAATATGTCACTATGAATAAGTACATTATATATGCTTTACAATCCCATGGAATTAACTAACAGTCGATCTCATGGAAATGCACTGCTCTGCTGTATCTGGGTACAACAGCTTTATACAAAATGTTGATTATATAAGTAGTTAGATTACGGATAATGATTTCGATCAAAAATACAGTGGATTCGATCTGATTTGATTTGATTTGATTTGATGTGATTATCGGAACGAGGGTAAGAGGCCCCATTGATGAAGAAAGCCTTGGCCTGTGGTGACCTCCAACACCAAAAGTACGAGAACAGCCAACATCGCTGCTCTCCCGTTCCATGTCTCAGCGCTCTTGGTCCAACCCCATTCCCACATTGTTACCGGAGCTGGTAATTCTCGACGTTGAGAGTCATATGCTGCTAGCAGCTCCTCTACACTCCCTAGCGGAACAAGCGACTGTACGATACCAAACGTGTTAGTCTTAGACTCTTAGTTACCATCATAAGACGAAATGACAGGGGATCCGGTTTTACCTTGACTGTGTTAGATATTTATGATTTAAGTAGACGTGGCAAACGGGTCAACAATTCGGGTTAAGGCAAATGGGTCGGGTCAGTTTTGCCATGTGTAATGTAAAGCAATAAAGTGTTATATACCTGTCGAGCTTCGAGATTTGAGACCGCCATTGCTCCCACATAAGGCAGGCTTTCTACAACGGCATCTGCCAAGTCTGAAATGAAGGTAGGCTCGCATCCTAAGGCAGGAACACGGCCCCAATTCTCTATACCTGATTCGAGAGCCAACTCCTTGTATTCCACGTCAATTTCCTCCAAGGTTTCAATATGCTCACTTACGAAACTGAAGAAAGTTGCAATATGAAAATCAGGAGAGCAAGCCGACTGTTTTTTTAGAAGTTCAAAACTAAGCGCAGATCGAACACGTACCTAATTGGGACGGCCAGAAGACTTTTTACACCTTTCTTCCCGAGGTCAACGATAGTATCATCCGTGTAAGGTTTTAACCATTCTACAGGACCAACCCTACTCTGTAGGACAATTCGGAGGTACTTCCAAGTTAGCATACGACATAGCAACCCAAAAGTTAGCATTCAACTACACCCGCCTTGTTTTCTCTATATTGAAAATAATTTTCTGTTCATTTCGAGCCCAATGATGCAGCTATTCATGTTTAGCTTCGATTACAGTATTCTTATGTCAAAAGATAGGATGCCGATAAGAGGAAATGGAGGATGACGACAATGGGTACCTGGTAAGCAAGGGTGAAGGAATTATAAAGTTTGCGTTTCTCAAGCTCCTCCATTATCAAGTCAACACATTCCTCCATTTCGGCCTTGTATGGATCACCGGCTTCCTCAACGTAAGCTAATGGCACGCCATGAGCACTAAAGAATATCACAACCTGCACCATAAAACGAGCTAACTAATACAGCACGGAAAATAGATCCAGAATTCTTAGGGTAATCCTCAACAGTAAAGTCAACATAGCTTAAAGAACGGCAAAATCACCTGATCAGGGCGATTGAACTTCTTCACCTCTATTTCAATCAAATCTCCCATGGCTTTAATATATCCTTCTCGTTGATACCACGATGGGATGACTGTGTGCTGCATGTTGACGAGATACTCATCGTCCCTAAAATTAGAACATACGAAAGCAGAGATTTTGAGTTCCGTTCTGACTTTTTAACATTCAAAAAAATACAGTTTTGCTTAAATCAGTTGTACTCCATACCGAAATATACTCTCTAGCAAACGCAAGCTTGAACCACTTGTTGATATAGAGAATTGCGGATAAAGTGGAAGCACAACCAGTTTCGAGATGCCGTCTTTTTTTATCTATACGACCAAAATGAGCACATGCAGGAGAACAAGTCATTCAGGTGTGTGTAAAAATAACTGTGTACTGCAAAACGGATGGCAACATACGCTTATGAATTAAGCACAATATCATGTCATACCTCTTCGATCGCTTCTTCAGTGAAAGGGTGCCAATAACGCATGCCAACATACACTTTTGCAGGGACATTCTTAGCGACAAGAGCCTCCCTTAACGCTTCAGCCTGAAAAAACAAGTGCGTCAATATATGGTCCTATGAAAGCTCAACTATGAATGAGTTGTATAGATGTCGCATTCAGAAAACACTGCTATGGAAGTAAAATTAGAAATTTAAAAGTCGAAATGATGAGAATATTCATGCCTGTGCATCTGTTATCCGACGAAGAGGAGAGCCGCCACCAATTGAAGCATACCCTTCTTTGCTTTTTGGAGCCCTTGCAACTGAAATAAACTGAGCTAAGGGCTTCTGGAGAAATCGGAACAATCTAGGCAGTCTAATGATATCCTGTCCAATTGCTTTGGTCACGATAGTAACAAATGCAGAAGAAAAGTGATAAATTCCGCAAGGACAGCTAAAAGCAGCAAAAGGGGGCAGGGGAAGGCTACCACTCACAGGCGGATCTATATGGACATACATGAGCGAGGCTTAACATAACGTGATACATGAGATTCCCTAGGAAGCCGATAACATGAAGAAATGTAACATTTGCTTTCTTGGTGATCAATCAATGGTGTTAAATACGGAGTAATAAACAATGTATGATGAAATATTTTAGGCTATAACTACAAAAAAAATCGAAAGAAATTTATGTACCGGATCAGCGAACAGGTTATACAAGAATGGTTGCACGTCATCCAAAGTCTCTGGGCCTCCAAGATTTAGCAACAATACCCCTACTTTCTCATCACCAATGAGTGATGTTGTCGGCAAATTGGAAGATGTAGAGGTCACCAATGCTCCAACAGGAATTGAACGATTTTTGTGTGACGATATAGATTCTTCTTTAGACCAACTCAACGAATACTTCCCAACTATCAAGTTTTTTGCTTTAGTATTGATGTTATTCTCCATCGCAACCCCAACACATTGAAATAGCCTCTGAGAGGTCCATATCTCTCGTGGCAATAACCTAACAAAGCAAACGAAGAACATTAAACTACGTAAATAAAAACATCGGTGCCAAGAAAAGTTAGCCAAAATGTCCCATAATCAGAAATGGGAGGATAAACTGCTGTTTCAGGAACTAAGAAAAACAAGTTTATGACCCGTTTGGAACAAGTCCATTACATCACAAAACCCGATGCAGAGGATACCTAACTCCGAGGGAAACGTGTGTTTTTAAACACTTTCTTTCGTCATACACTCATACTAAACATTAAAAAGCCCATCAATCTACACATCTATCTCCTTCGCTTGCAGAACCATAGGATCGTGATTAGATTTCCAATTAGTCTCGCCTTTCAACAGATAAGTTCATGCAAGTCTCAACCTCAACACCCAACAACTGAAAAGTCACACTAGTGAACCCGTCCTAGAACCGTTTTCCTCACTGCCGCGATCTCACCAAAGAGTATGATCAATGAGTATTGTCCTTTTGTCTATGTCAGCTAGCATCAAACACCAAACACATAGATCAAGTAGAGGTGTGTATGAATCCGAAACTAAAGATACAAACTTTGGAGTAAAAACAAATGCTTTCACAGTTTTGCTTCAAAATGAAGCACTTCTGTACAAACTACCACAACAAAGATTGTCGCAAAAAGATTTGGAATCGACTAACACGACCCCTAAATTGTGATTTCACAAACTACCCAATACTTCAAATCTAATCAGAACCCCTAAATTGTGATTAAAATAGTATAAAGCAATCAACTTTCATGATTAACACATCCAGGTCAGCAATTAACCTTAATTAATTGCACATGCAAGTTACTCCTATTATAGTAATTAAAAATTAAAAAACCCCAAATTGGGTAAGAAAATCTAAACCCTAAACTCTACTAAGCTAAGCATATTCTTTAAATTTAAAGGAACCCCTTTAATTATAAGTATTCTATACCCTAAAAAATGAGGGCATACCTGCAAGTGTAAGAAGGGTTCCTAGACAAATGCAGCACATCATCACCACTACAAACCCTTACACCTACACAATCATCATAATCACAAGTAGAAAAAGTTAGATCCCAAATTACTTTACTACGGAACCAATTCAACCAAAACCTCAAGGGCCGAGAAATGATTAGAAGTGGAAAATGAATGAAATTAAGGAAATACCCATGAATTGAGCAGACTGTAGAGTGGATAATGCACTGCCAACTGCCATTTTTGTAGCTTGTCACCCAAGAAAAAAATGAAAAAATGAATGGAAAATATAAGGAAATAATGAGGACAAAATTGAGAGAAATGGGTAAGAGGAGGAAAGGGAGGGGAGTGATGGAAAGAGGAGTGTTAGAGGAGTGCCAAGCAATTGAGATTACAGAGTACAGACAGTGGGACTGGGGGAATTAATGCATTATCCGTTTACAGTAGGTACTGAAAATAATTAGGGGTTGGAAATTACAGAGTTTTTACGAATATTATTGTGTGACATTCAGCACCTCTACGTCTGTTTTGGGAAAAAACGACTTGAAGGATTGACCGACGGGTCGTTGATGAGAAAAAACTTACTTTGCAATGTGTACGGATTTAGATAGCATAATCTCGATCCATGAATTATATACGGAGTATGATTTTCACAAGATTATCGGTTAATCTCCTGTAATGGATATTGTCATGATATTATAACGGGTCAAATATTATTCATTTAGATAGAAAATGACAATGGATTGTGCTTCTCTAGATGGTGTGTTTTTTTCATTTTCGATGTAAATGGGTAATATTTGACCTGTTATAACTTTATGACGAATATTTCTATCAAAAACAGAATTTTGTGCTTTCCTAATGTCTCGTTTTACTTTTGTCATACTCCGTACTACTTACTACAGTAGTTACTAATGCATTTTTTAAACGAAAATATTTTTACCTAGGGTATATACTACGGAGTACGAAGTATGTAAAATTATAAAACGTTGATATTTTTAAAATACTTAAAAAGACGAAACAAACCAGATGTCGCATAACTATAATACTGTACCATATCTTCTCTTATAGATACAATCGAACCTTCCCTCTAGTTGTGAATAGTATTTAAAAGGTAAATACTTGTATTACATTTGGAAATCAATCGAGGGAGTACTTCGTAATACTGCGTAGGTCATTTGCTTAATCTTGAGCTAGCTCATTTGGCATTCCATAGCCTAACTCGACCCGCATAATCCATTTATTTTTGGACACAAGCAAATCAATTCAAGTATGCCATACATTCACCAGATACGACCATGACAATAAATAATTGTTTCATTCATTTGTTTATATTTGATTAAAATATTCTCGTAATTAATATAAAAGATAATCTTTATTTATTTATTTTGTATTACGGAGTATAATTTATACACCCAAGAGGTAATATTCCACGAAATATTCTCAATTTTTTTAAAAATGGTTTATGGTTATGTAGTAAACAGATTTCAGGCATAAATGGCATTTATAAAATAAAATAAATAAATAAAAAATGGTCAACTGTAAGTCAGGTAAGCAGGAACAATAAACCAGAAAAAACAGAATGCAGAAAAAATGGGATCTATTGCATCACCATCTCCTTCTTCACGTAAATTGGCATCTTCTATTTCTTCCATTGCTTCTCGTCTTTTTTTCCTTCTCATTATCCTCCAACTCCCTCTTTTCAGGTACCCCCCCTCCCCCTCTTCTCCTTCACATTCTACGATCAATTCCGATACAATGTCTATTACGTCATTCTAATGTACGCCTGCAATGGTTATGACGTAAATATCCCATGTTCGATTATCATCCCCTTTGTTGTAATGCTCGACATTCTTGACATCTTGTCATCTTGTATGTATAATGTATGTACCTTTTATCGGGATCAGGGTTCCTTGTGGTTGCGGAATATGCACCACGCCATTACAGCTGACATCGTCCCAATTAATCACGGCTGAAATCTTGCCTGTGCCGTTTGTGAAGGCTCTTCTGTACCCTGGTGCTGTTGTGAATGCCCTTATCAAGGGCACTAGCATTCCCAACAGTGATGATCTCTTGGAAACTTATAGCATGTCTCATGTCAAAGAGGTCTCACCGGCCTTACATCTCAAGCAGATCGAGGTTCGTTTCCTCTTTCGACAACAATTCAAGATTCGATTGCATTCATCTAGATTTGGGTCAGGTCAGTTTTTTTGGTTTTTGGAAGCTAACTTCATCACCAACGAAATGTTTGCAGATGTTAGCAGGGAGTTACTTGTCAGTAACGGGAGCAATAATCGGTCTACTGAATAGCAACAGGCTGAGTCTTTTCGGAATGCTATTACTTCTATGGGGTTTGATCAAGGAAGCAATCAGGCAAAAGGCAACATACCTGCATGGTAGCACAACAGTGCAGATTTCTCCGGTAATGTTAGTTGCTGTGTTCATCGCGCTGTTGTGCATCAAAGGCGATGTGAAGCAGATACTGAGAAGCTTTCAGGCGCATAGTTCGGCAACAGCAGCCACAATTTTGCAGGAACATATAAGGAACAGGAGGAAGGAAAGGGAAATGAAGAGACTTGAATGGACTGTCAATTATATCGGTCCTAATACTCCTAGGAACACTAAAGTAGCTCAAGTAGGAATTACTAACACTTTCTAATTTGCCCTGCTAGTTTATACAAGGAAGAGGAGAGATTATCACGGTGTAATGTGCACGTCAATGCCATATAAACTTGGTTACAGAGCAATCAACTCTAGTAAGCCTGAAATGTGTTCATTATTAAAAATTTCCAGGTCATTTTGGGGCGGGGATTGTGGAAAAGAAACACGGTCGGTGTATAAAAGAAGAAAAAATGAATATAATCGCAGTAAATTTACTGAAAAGTGGAAAACTCGACCCAATAATGAACCAAACAATCAAATATGCTTAAGAATATACTCTGTAGAGATGTCTTTTTTCCTGGATGGATTAGAGCCGATGTTTCAGCGCTTCAGGTTGGTTTCTCCAAATGTTTGGTAAGTGGGCGTAGAGTTCAGGTTAGCTTTCAGCTGAAAGCTTTTTTATCCCAGGAAAAGACGGTAGGATGGCAATTATAGGATCACCGAATCCTACAGGTTCTGTTGAAAGAGGGTGATTATTATGAGGTCATTAAAAAAGTAAAAGTTGGAAAACCACAGAGAGAAATGAAGGAAATTGTATAGAGAACTTACCACCATCCTCGCATAGAAACTTCAATACTTCACCAGAAACATCCGACTGCCATTGACAAGATCATGTTCGAATCATTTAATAGGGTAATCAATGAAGAACGACAATCGTTAGCACAGAGAGTCTCTTGTAAATAGTAACACGCTTAGATATTGTAAAACCACCCATATCGCACAAATTAAATAGGTACTAATTAGCTTTTGATAGCATATACTTGAGTCCACTAACATGAAGTTTTAGTGTTTCACGCTAATTTATGCAAAACCGTCTTAATAAACACTTGTATTAAACAAAGATATCCCGTTTTCATATTAAGAGGAATGAGAGGATCTTTATCAGTCATATACGTAGACAAATCCTATTCGAATGAAGAACTGTGAATTCCTAGGAATGAACTCCATACCTCAATTGGAGCCTCCCAACCAAGCTGTTCAATGAAACAGATCACCTGCCCCTCCTTGACTATTTGCTTCTGTTTATGTTAAAGGAAATATATTACTATCATTAAAAAAAAAAAAAAAAAAAAAAAAGGTTTCAGCCTTTTGAAAAGCCCCATTGGACTGCACCCGTGTTGGAAAATTTCCTAATGGTCTTAATTTACATGAAATCATAAAGCAGCACTCAAATTTCCTAATGGTCTTAATTTCCTAATGCTTCTGCTATGTACAATGCTCCTGGTTAGCAGCTAGAGCAGAGTTCATTTCGTATTAAAAGTGTAGCAAAACAACTGCTAAGTTCCATATGTATTTTGAAACCTGATCGAAGCATTCATGTATATCAAAGTCCAAAAAAGAATAAACTTACAGATAAACTCGCACGCTTCTACTCTAATGAAGCTATTACCAACAAAGATTCAGCAAAACCAATTATAGATAGTTCAAATTCTGAGGGAAATTCAAATGTGCAAACCTCTTTGCAAGCTGGAGGCGCACGCTTCCCTTTTATTGTTCGACATCTTCTGAAAAATCCAACCTGGACCCAACTTTCCCTTGAGAATTCCTACTCGTATAGATTATTTCAGAAATGCAGTATTGTAATATGCCAAAAAGATGCTAACCTTAGGTGATTGAATTACTGCCAATCCGTCATCTGCAGCACTTTCAAGCAAGGCCCTTGATTTGATCCCCGCAGGCCCGGTTTTAGTGATGGCGAACGACGTGGTAGAACCTTCATCACTTAAAGCAGGTTCTTCAGAATGTGTGGTTGAGCTGACAGAAGAGGAAACTGATGGGACTGGAGGTGGTGATGGAGGGTTAATAATCCCAGAGAGGTCCCTCGTCACGTGAAGTTCAAAGCCATCGAGCTGGTTAAAGGATGGTTTCCAGCTTTCAGATAAATATTCGATGATAAATATACATCATAATCTAAAAAACAGGCCCTCACAATCTTTCGAATCGTCCCATTTACCATTGACACAAATACTTGGGCGACACAAATAGGCATATATTATGAATGTACATCAGGTATAATTTCATTAAATATCTCTCAGTATTTTTTTTATAAAGGTGAAAGACAAAGCTTTACCGAAAGTAAAGCTTTCCCTTGAGAAACAAAGAATTCTTATCATATAAAACAGAGGGAGTTTTGTGCTGCATCGGTTCAAACTATAGGTGCATAAGAGATAATTCAGGTATAAAAACATTTGTCAAATCCAGAATTTGGACAATCAAGATAAGAGGAGGAAAACATTGACAATTCATATCATACAAACGCAGTATATACAATAGAGGGCTATTTCACTTACTTTTAATTCAAATTCTGCCACCGATGTTGTATCACATATATCTGATAGGAGAGACAGCACCTGAAGAGGGGGAAAAACAAGTCTCAGATTTATGCCTCGAACTTCACAACAAACAATGCTGAGAAAAACCAAGGACTCAAGGAGACAAGGAGGGATGGATTTAAAGATAGTACTAAGATATAAGGGTTCCCGAGAAAGACGAAAGGGGGCAAGAAAATATCAATGGTCAACAGACCATTGCACTCATTGTCTATTCTCTTGATGGCTAATCTCCATTTTAGACAGCTTTCAATAGTTCAATAAAAAGTTCCACTGAAAATGTCTGAATAATTCATGCTGACACAAAGACACAGTTGAACTTAAAAAAACTACAAAAATAGTCAATGTATATTAAAGTTCATAAAGTCATACAAATGTGAAGAATTTTGAGATGTAAAAAGAAACATATGTAAACATCATGTACATCCAATTTGAGACTTCATTCGGTACTAAATTGTCCAGTTGTGAAATAAAAAATGAAACCAAAGGTAACAACAAGGAACCATGAGTCCATGACCGATTTTACACTAGATAAAAATTGGTGATGAGTATGTAGTATGTACCTCATGTGAATTTGGAATGCGCTGGCTAACAGGACGAGGACGAGCCTTCTCTTCGTTTCCTTTCTTTGACACTGTCGCCGCTGGCTCATCTACATGAGCATTAGAACTAGTGAATGAACAGGAAACACTGGAACAGCTCTAAGGGTTAAACCACTCTACCGAGTTCAATTCTTTCCCATCGCAAAAGGTGTGGACCAAATCTCTATGCATGTACAAGAACCATCCTAATTTTTTTTTTCTTTTGTAGAGATATTCCATACAGAGCGCTTGAGTCGCTGAGGTAGTGTTATCACTTATTATAGAGCATTCCCATTGCATTTCCCATACTGGGGACTGCATTCCGATGTCTCGTTACTACAGCTCATTCTCATTTCCCAGAAAATCGAAACATCCAAACGCAAGACCATGCTACAACAACACATTACATTACCATAATATTACAAGGCCAAGGAATAGTGAGTTTTTGGCTTTGGAATATAATGGAATAAGAGCTACCTAGCTTTGCTAGACCAGGAAGAAAGACTCAACAGCAAGCAGCTGGAGTACCATGAACAGAACCAAAAACGACAAAGATGAAGCTAAGGTAACAAACAAAAATATCATCACTTACTTTCTGTAGCCAATGATGACGACGGAGTTGGAGTTTTATTTGAGCTATGTGACACCATCATATGTGCCGGCCTCCACGCCTTTACCCAACTCCCCACTTGTAACATATGCTGAGGGAATGGCGTACAATAATTACTCTTGTGTATAACCTTCGGGCACACCATTTGTGTGTTTGGCACACCTAAGCTATCTGATTTCAGGCCAAAATAGCAAAATATGATACACATCAGGACTTATGAGCAGATACACACGAACAAATGGAGCATATAACTCACTTCTACTATTCAATTTTATATGATTATGGCTCGAAAACAATTGGTTGCAGTTTCACTTCGTCTACTACGCACACATGTTGAGCCATACTATCAAAATGTATAGGAAGAGAGCAATAGTAGAACCCGGACTGAAAATGATGAAGCGGAAATCCAACTACCCAACAAAGTTATGCATAGCTTGCGTATCGAAATGAAAGGCGACATTAAGGCTTTCATAGCATGGGAATCATTAATATAGTAGATTAGAGGCAGGTATTACAAATCCTCCCCATCTCATATAAAATAAATCATTCGATACTTCACGCCTCACAGTGTACCTACCAAGTTCCCCAACTACTCTGATGCTAATCTTTAAAGAAAACATAACATTTGAATGCATCAACTTTTTTTCCAGGATTACGGAACTTACTAAATTCTTACAGTGTTTTGGATCATTATGATAACTCACGAACCATATGAACGCAAGCTTATTTCCACTCATGAAAACAAATACGGAGTATTCAGCAAAGAGTTCACATTTGAGAGAGCTCAATAAGCTCATTCTCGATCACATGTGTGATGTGTATATGTTAATCAGATTGAATCATGATGCTTAAGCGAACACGACTGCAACGAAACTAACCAAAACTCGATACCAATTACAGCCATGAATGAAAAACCTGTGCTAACTGTCTAATGTATCTTCCATAGCTTCAAAGCTCAACCTTCATACGAGAACACGATCAATAACTCAAGTCTAAAATACCCAATTCAACACTCGTTCCGAAAATACACTAATTGTAAAGGCTTTTAGTAATTCTAACTGAACAGAGATAACAGTCCTCCATGGATATAAAACAAACACATAAAAAAAGCCCTAGTTGGTTAATTTTCGAATTCCGAGTCCATGATAACGGGAAATGTTAACGCGAAAGGGGTAAATAGGTAAAATTCTTGATTAATCGTTTTACCAAACTCAAGCAAAAAACCAATGAAACAGTGAATTTCTAAAATAAGCCTACATTAATCCACAATATCACCAATACCCATATTTCAATTTTTTCCAATACGGAATCGAAACAACAAAAACTCGAGTTTACCCTAAACAATGAAATTTTTGAAAATTCTGGTTTTACCTTATTGAATTTTGTTCTAGTTTCCCTAAGTTTTTCCGTTTCATAACTACAAATTCAAATTCCACCACTACGCAGAAGAAAACCCAAAACAACGACAACGACAACGACAACGACAACGACGACGATACGATACGAGTAATTAACAATATCAAACGAAAGAATAGTAAAGAAAAACAGCATGCAAGATATAAATACGATCAGTTGAATTGAATTGGGGTTTGAGATGACAGTATGATATAGAAAGAGGAGAAAGGATGAATGAAAGATATACATGCAGGCATGGGAGGGAGTAGAGAAGTTCAGTTGAATTGAAATTAGTTGCAGGAAATAGAGGAGGAAGAAGACGAAGAGGAGTGAAGAATGAATGAATGAAGGGAATGGTAATATATGGTGCTACGGTCCAACAAACATTATGTTTAGCCACTTTGGTCACATGATGATTGAACCGGATACCGGCTTTATTTTATGTCCGCCCGGGTGGAAACGGTTCAGAGTCGGTTTGTAGAGTATTTGGAGTCAGCTCGGTGAAAACTCGGTTCGAGCTCGATCAAAACATTATCGATCTCGAGCTCAGCAAGGTTCCGACGGACGTGCAAACTGTTATTTTGGATGATATTAATGAGATAGTCTAATCCCACGTTTGGGATTTTTTTCAAAAAAAAAAAACATTACTGAGCTCGACATGGCCCGGCTCGGCTCGAAAACTCGTTTGTGGTTGTTTGTACGTAGTACGACTGTACGAGTAGCTTTTTATATTGTACGAGTAGTAAGTTATTGGCGTGTCCCTCCCATATTTGTTACTCGGTATATTTTTTTTATAGTGACGTACAAGTAAGTGGGATATAGTTGAGCGTAAATAAAAAATTACTCGTATCTTAAGTATTTTCTTTCCAAATTAATTATTCCGGTGATATTCTTTTGGATTAGAACTAACGGTTCAATAAGTCTACTCACCTAACTCATTTGTACACGTCTTGAAGACCACTATAAGTGTATAATACGTACTCAATAACTATGAGTATATCTTTCGAAATTTCTATAAATTTATGTTGAAAATATATTTTAGTGAAATAAGTAGATAAATGACTAGCTACTAACACCGTCTCATACGTAATAGAACCATCCATCACTGATGACACCAATAGCCGTTTTTTTTTATGACGAGTGAACCCGCGGTCGTTACCTTTGATATGTTACGGGTAAACCCTCAAGGGTACACAATAGTATGCAAAATCACGCACCTTAGGTAAACCATTCTTCGGACGACATGCTCAAAGTCTATATGGCATAGCCTCAGGCCATACAATTCCAAAAGTTGTACTCCCTCCCCACCACATTGATGTTCCCATTTATAAATGGCTCATGGATTAAGAAATGGGTAATGAAAGATGGTAAATGGTTGGGTGGGGTTCAAGATGTCAAATCACAAAAAGTAACTAATAGAAAGAGAGTATAATGGATGAATAAAGAAAGTTTTGAAGTGAGAAAATCTTAGTGGAGTTTCCTTTTAAAGCAAGTGGGAAAATCTTAGTGGTGGGGAGGGAGTAAGTACTAGACTCCACGCCACGAGGACAAAAAAAACAAAACAAAAACTTACTCGTACTTGACAACCGACAAGTCGAATGTACATTGATTTAGTAGGTTTAATAATGCATGAAGTAATTATTATGTAAACCGTTGTACCATGCGACAATAGTAAAAGTTTGCAACTTATGATAAAAAGTGACCATTTTAGGTTAGTTAGTTATCACTCTCAGATAAATAGTTACCATTTTTTTCATATTAAAACGTGGTCACTATTTAACTTAAAGTGGTCACTAAATAACGTAAAATAGTAACTTTTTACAATAAATTAGATCCGTCGTACACAGTACAACGATTGTATAGTATAATTCGTGTAATGCATGAGACATTGAGACTGTCTCACGCAAATTTGTACTACATTGATTTTACTAATTTATTACACACAACTCTCAAAAAAAAAATTGAAAAAAAAATAAAAATAAAAAATAAAAAAACGGAAAGAGAGAAAAACCGAATCTATTCCACAATCCCATACACATACGCATACACACACTCCCCCTATTTCTCCGGCGAGCCACCACTTTCTTCACCTCTTCCTCCCGATTTCTACGGCGGCGGCGCAACCGCTTCCGACATTTCCCGGCCACTTTCCGACCAATCACCTCCCTCGATCCTCGATTTTACGGGTTTTCATTCCATTCGAAACGATATTAGCTCAAGTTTCGCCCAAATTTAACGTTACTGAAAACCCTAATTGAGATCGAGGATTGGTTGATGTACTCTTATATCCTGGTTGTTTAGAGCTTTTTCCTCCAAGTTTGATTCATTTGTTGCAGGTATGATTTGTGATTTTGCGATTCTTGTTGCTGATTTGAGTTCGATTTTCTTATTACTGATTTGATTTTGGTTTGATTAGGGTTTACGAGAACGATGTGATGATTTGATCTTGGTTATTGAGCTTGTTTTAGGTTTAATTTGTGGAGGAATGCCTAATTGTTGCATGTTTTTGTGAGATTCACTGATTTGATTTCTAAATGCTTGATCGTACTTCGTTTAGGAACGAAACTTAGGCTGATGTTGTTTTGATTATTGAATCAAGAGTAGGTATGCAAAGGAAGCTCTCGTTTCGCCGTGTTTTCTTAGTGTTAGAACTATGCGTGGGAAAAATGGGAAGTACATGGAGAGATGGAGGGAGTAACAACTACTGGAGTACTTCGTAGATGTTTTGATTATTGAATCAAGAGTTGGTATGCGAAGGTAGCTCTCATTTCGCCGTGTTTTCCTAGTGTTAGAAGTACGCGTGGGAAAAATGGGAAGTACATGGAGAGATGGAGGGAGTAATAATTACCGGAGTACTTCGTAGATGTTGATTTGATTATTGAATCAAGAGTTGGTATGTAAAGGTAGCTCTCATTTCGCCGTGTTTTCCTAGTGTTAGAACGATGCGGGGGAAAAAAGGGGAAGTACATGAAGAGATGGAGGGAGTAATAATTACCGGAGTACTTCGTAGATGTTGTCTTGATTATTGAATCAAGAGTTGGTATGAAAAGGAAGCGTTCGTTTCCCGGTGTTTACCTAGTGTTAGATTGTTAGAAGTATGCATGGGAAAAATGGGAGGTACATGAAGAGATAGAGGGAGTAATAATTACCAGAGTACTTCGTTGATGTTGTTATTTGGTAGAAAGAAGTGTATGATTGTGTTTTGTATAGATGATCAACGAGAATAGGAACATCCCTATTTTTACGATATTCTATTGCTTATGTGTATGAGAATCTGGTGATCGACGAAGGATTTATGGGTGATGGGGATACAGTTATACGTCAATGCAACACTGTTGTTATACATCTGTCAATTTGGTAGAAAGAAGTGTATGATTGTGTTTTGTATAGATGATCAATAGAAACAGGAACATCCCTATTTTTACGATATTCTATTGCTTATGTGTATGAGAATCCGGTGATTGGCGAAGTATTTATGGGTGAAGAGTATGCAGTTATACGTCAATGCAACACTGTTATCATCTGAAAAGTGGGTTGGAAGTTGTGGAACAAATCATTCTCGTCTAAATGTATTGCATGATGAAGTTAAAAGAGTGATCTGAAAGTGGTTGTTATTTTTTTTTGAAAGGCTGGGAATATTCTCTATTCACTCCACAGTTCTCCTGTTTATGAGCTGCGTTCAGAACCTTTAGTAGGTATTTAGTCGTCAAGGATTGTGATTATGCTTAGAAGGATATAGCTTCAATTTATCTGTGTTAGAAGTCCATCTTCGTTTTGTTTTAGGTTATTGTTATACTCGCTTGAGTGTTAACATTGTGGTTTATATTCTTTCCATGCGGACAATATGCTGTTATCTACTCTCTTTTTTTAAATATATTTTTAAAATTTTATATCCAATGCGACATTAGTTACTGTATAACGAACCTGGTTTCTGTTGTGAATTGTGGATAACTGATTTTTTTCCCTATCGTGGTGTCATCCTGTGAATAATTTGATTTCATCTGGGAAAGGTGTGTGAGAGATAAGATCCCTCAGATTTCCTGTAACCTGGAATTGTTAGCTTCAATTTTTACGTCTTCTTACGTGGTCTACTGGTCTGTTGATGACTCTGTGTATATCCTTTACTTATTCAAGCAAAACAGCTGCACTTTTGTGTTTCAAGATCAGTACTCAGTAGTGACCTTGGAACATTCATGTTGCTACAAACACTAGCACCGGTCAACTTTCACTTCTCTCTTGTACAAGCTCTTTTAATGAGAATATGACTCCTATTGTGTATAATGTTATTCGCTCACAGGTCCGGTGTGTGCTTGTAATTGGGTTCTTGGGTTTTAGCGAGGTGTGTGGTAAAGTCTGCTTAGAATGAATCTGAAGCAAGCTGTACAGCCCAGAACTTCTGCCAATGGTTTTGGCAGACCCAAATTTGAACCCAACAGTAGAGTGGATAATAATAAGTTGCAGAGAGGGAAATCAGATCCCATTAGAGTGGCTGGTGCAGGTGAATATGTTTGATTCTGTTGTATGTCATGTGTAATTTTTATTCTCTTCTGGTGGACAAATAAATGTGGCAAAAAATTAGATTGAAGTATCGAACCCATCATTGAACCTCTCACCTTAACAAGCGAGGTCCTTGGAAAAATGCGAGTTTTTAGAAAGGGTTGATAGATTGTCCTTTTAGCTCCTAAATCCTCCGTTAGAGTAGAACTTGTAAGCTGTGATGTCTAGGTCACAGGGTGCAATCCTTAGTTCCTTACCGATGCTTAGTGGCCCCCCTTCCCCCAATTCATTCTTCATGTGGCATTCTAATAATTGTTTTGATGGAAGGTATCACAAGTACTGCTGAAGGTTCTGGATCTGAAAGTTCCTCAAGAGACCGACTCGTGTTTTTGACAACATGTCTTATAGGACATCATGTAGATGTCCAGGTTAAGAATGGATCTATATACACTGGAATATTTCATGCGACAAATGCTGATAGAAATTTTGGTATGTTTTATATCTCATCTCCTCGAATAGGTTGTATACTTTTTTCAAAATTCTCCTTAGATAATTTAAAAAATACAAACTATTGAAACAGAGGTAATAGAGGAATTTTTTCGTTCTTTTAATAATTGTTATAGTATACTATTTCATGATGTAGGCGCTGTTATTTCAGTTTTGAACCAAATTCTATGTTTGTATGAACATCTTACTATTTCGCACTTTCGCTTTTATTCACAGGTATTATCTTAAAAATGGCTCGCTTGTTAAAAGATGCCTCTTTTAGGGGACAAAAATCGGGTATTGATTCAGTCAGCAAGGCTCCATCAAAAACTCTTATAATACCAGCTCATGAACTTGTGCAAGTCATAGCTAAGGTTGTACAAATTCCCTCCTTCCCCTTGAGGCTTTATACATATGACAACAAGGATTTGCGTCGGTGATGTCAGGAATCATTAGTCTTAAAATGTCCCTAACTTATGCTATTGATTATTTTGTTCAGTGTCATATAGTGTAGTAATACAAAATTTGGGTATTGATTCAGTCAGCAAGGCTCCATAATTTTTTTTATAATACCAGCTCATGAGCTTGTGCAAGTCATAGCTAAGGTTGTACAAATTCCCTCCTTCCCCTTGAGGCTTTATACATATGAGAACAAGGATCTGCGTCGGTGATGTCAATCATTAGTCTTAAAATGTCCCTAAATTATGCTATTGATTATTTTGTTCAGTGTCATATAGTGTAGTAATACATAGAGCAGGCGTAATTCTCATCATCAAAGTGGTTTTTATCAGGATGTGCCTGTTACTTGTGATGGTTTATCAAGTGACCTTGAAGGAGAGAGTCAGCAGGATATTATGTTGGATTCCTACATATCCCAATCTCGTCATGTTGGTGTTGGAAGAGAGCTGGAGCCCTGGGTGCCAGATGCAGATGCTCCACAGCGCCCTGAGTTGGACAATATATTTGATTCCCCTTGGACTAGGTTGTTATAGTAACTTTCACATCTAGCTTTTACCCTTTTTCCCCTCAAATTACTGGTTTCAAATTTTTGTGCTCATGTTTAGTGTTGAAGTAAAAAATTGCGGACACCAAGTTTGTCGGTTTCCATTGTTTTGACGTGATTGTTGTTTATTATTCTTACATAGACATTTACTTGAATTATCAGAAGGAGCTGGGATCAATTTAAGGTTAATGAGTCACTCTTTGGCGTAAGAAGTACATTCAATGAAGAACTCTATACAACAAAACTTGAGAAGGGCCCTCGAATGAGGGAGCTAGAGGAAGAAGCTAAGCGAATTGCAAGAGAGATCGAGGGTGAGGAAACCCACGATCTTCATTTAGCAGAGGTGAGTTGTTCAAAGAGTAGCTATTTAAGGCTCGAGTTTCTTGTATTCACCACATTGAGTTCTCTGTTCTTTTTTTGATAAGTAAGATATAATATTAATTACTGGACACCAATGGGGTGACACCGTGACACCCATGTACAAAAGATATCATAGAAGCGGGGCCCATTCCCAAAAAGACACAATGGGAGTGAGAGCCATTTACGAAAATATACCCTTAATGTGACACAACACGAGGTGAGAAATTATGCTCTCAAACTATTATGCGTAATCTTATCCACAAAAAACAGAGAAGTCAAATTTCCAGTTGAACGGATGATTCCAAATAGGCAAATACATCTGAGGTTCAGAAAATGAAAGAGAGGTGACGACCTTTTCACTTTTCTTCCAGGAAAGAGGTTCATATCTCCCTGCGAATTTCGATATTGATGAGGAAACCAAGTATTCATCAGTCTTTAGGGGGTTTGATGATAGTGGGTGTGCAGATGAGGATGAGGTGTTGGATTCACATGACCTAGAAACTTTTGGGGATTCATATGGCCCTGGCCCCGGCTTTGTTAGATCCTTTGCTGATGTAGCTGGTGGAAAAAGTGGCAAAGCTTTTGAAGGAGATAGAGTGTCTGCGTCATTGTCAAAGGTACTATTTCATAATGTTAATAATTTTTTTTTATTGTATGGTTAGTAAAGAACGTCATTCAAATTTCATAGCATCATGAATGAAGTCCCTCTGGACATTTTGGGGAACTTAAAGGGTATCACAAAACTAAAAAAAAGGGTACTTGATCCAAAGAGTGGAGTATAGCCTGTTAAATATGTATGTAAAGTGCTAACACATGTTAGCATTCTTAAGACTCAAGAGCACCTTTTAAAATATGATAGGTAAGTGTAAATCTTGTGAGTATGCTAACTGCCTATGTCAGAAATTTTAAACAACCTCCATCAAACTATCTGTCAATTATATTTCATGACTTTCTGACATGCAAATTATTGATTGGTAAACAAGCAAAGGAATTATAGGTTAGGTAAGTGCAAGCCAACCTTTGGTTCATTTTCTTTTTATTATTGCCAACCAACCAAGTAATGCTGACAGAGTGCTGCTGACCATTATGTTATCCATTTGCTTTCTGCATGAAAAGCAAGAAGAAAATAAATACAATAAGTTGACTAATTGGGTCATGATAAATGTTTAGAATGTTCAGCTGTCATGTGATTAATTAATTATTTTCATAACACATTTCTCAATTCAGGAATAGTTCTATGAAACCTACTTTTGTAGACGGGGATGTTTGTAAATTTTGTATCAATTTTTAATTTTGCTAGAAATCACAATTTGGATTTGTTGTGGTTGCGGTAGTACTCAGTAATCACAAAATCTTATATCAGTCGCAATATCATGATATCAGAATATTGAGGATGTAAATTTATAAATTGTGATCAACAAAGACGTAAATTAAAAAGTGTTTGACATATGCGTTCAATCTTCACTTCGTTGTGATATCTGAATTTCAGTTGATTTTCTAATGTTTGTAGTCTCTTCTCTCTATATCAACCTCCTTTTCAGAAAAAAAACTATCATCGTTTGCAAGTTCACGTATATCCTTTTGAGTTGTATATTTTTTCAAAAATGGCTAACGTAGATTTGATAGTGATGAATGGCGATATTTTAAATATCACTTTACTGGGCCCAAATCTTGGCACTTAGAAGTAACAAGTGTCGTACTGTTATGTGAGAGTGGCATAGTAATACCATGGCCACAATTATCTTCTATAGAGAATCTTTTTTCATTGCTCTTAATCCACGAGGATAAAGTTAGCACAAGATTATTTCTTGTTTAGCACTTAAAAACTTTTCAACTTTATTATTATTTTTCTTCTAGGTTTAGCATGGAAATGACGAGTGATATTTTATATACTTAAATATCAATAGTTGTATATTTTATTTAGGGGAAATGAGAATAATGTATATGTGTTTGCTATGCAAATCATGTAAGAACTCTGCCATTTACTGCGAGTCTGCGATTTACTGAAAGAGCAAAGAAAGAGGTTGTTGTTCTTTGCACGGATTGCTTAAGTGGTAAATGGAACCTCTGGTGGTGGAGTGTAGCAATATTAGTGTGTAACCTTTTACGAACTGACTCTATGTTTACTTCACCTTCTTTGACAGAGAGAATTCTGTGGGTCTTTAGTTTCAGCTGTGTCGTCTTCTAAAACCACTGCATTTTCTTTTACTTGCTGTTTTGGGCTGTTTGATGTTTTAATCACATAAGTGTTGCATTTCTGCAGGAAGAAAATACAGCCCAACAAAAAGCCAGCGAGGAGCTTTACCGCTCTGTATCTCAATTACCAAAAAGCAGGTACTTGTTTTTGGCCTGTGGTATACTTGCAGCCTTGCGCTAAGCAGTTGTGACCTAGGAGTACACCCGAAAAAACTGGCCTGACTCGAATGACCCTACCCACCCGACATCCGAAACGGGACCTGAACTTGACCCTCAATGTTTATTTCCACATACCAATTGTCATCCCTAAATAACTTGACCTGAACTCGAATGCACCCCAAAATGAACTGAACCAGAAATGAACCAGCAGCCCCGGGCTCTGACAAAACCAGAAATGACTGACCCGGATTGACAATCCCGACTTAGTTAACCCATTTGCCAGGCCAGGCGCTTCAATTACAATCTAGTTTAAAATTATAAAATTACAGCAGTTCTTTGCTATGATATTTTCTTAGCAGTTGTTTTATTGTAGGGCACAAGAGAACTGTACTGAGGAGGAAGGAGGAATTACTTTTATTAAGAAGACTGTCAGTATTTTATGCTCTTAATTCGTTTTTACGCTTTGTGAGAGTTGTCATTTTCCAATATTTATCTGATTTATTTTTTATTGTGCTTATAACCATCATGCAGTCAAGTGAGGACATTCAGGCAGCGAAATCTGAAAGTAAGTTGCTAGCATGCCTGTTTCTTTTTTTTTGTGTTTTGCCCTAACTTCTGCATAATGTTCCTAAGCCTTGTTATGATTAAAAGAATGTTGGTCTTCTGTGAGGAGTTGAACATCAGAAGTCTCTTTTGGAAAAATGACTAAAAAACAAAGGGAATCAAGAATAAAACCATGAGTCCATGATGCATATGGGTTGTTGCTTTTATGTCAGCTTATGCCTCAGTCATCAGAGGAAATTCGTTGATAAAATGGCTTTATTACGGAGGCCACAATGCGCAGACAGCTATCGTAAAGTTTTTGTATGATTTGATGTGTTCTTGAATGTGTCGATTTATAGTCATGTTTAGGACATTTGCACTGGTGCTTACTTGAGCTGAAGAGTTGTAATCTCGATCTCCTAACTCAAGGAATGCATGTGTAGATTTACAGTCACCGTCAGATATGCATAGAGATGGCTCTGAAAAGGCTGGTGTGAGTGTATCTTCAAGGACATTTACATCCTCTACAACTTACACAAAGGCAGATGAGAAAGCAGGTTCTGGTGATCATTCGGAAGACAACTCTGCTAAATTGCGTGTTACAGAACCCACAAACCCACGTTCTCAAGTGGGCAACACTCCACCCTCCACTTCGGATGTTGGAGCTGCTACATCGGCCCCAAGTGCCCCTTCATTATCACCTAGCTCTTCAGTAGGTTCATTGTCATCAGAAAAATCAACCCTTAATCCTAATGCAAAGGTATGTGATATTCTTTCCTCTGCCTCACTTTTGTCTCTTAAGTTACGTACTTTTTTTATGCTGTTTTCCAGGTAGTAATATTTTATTCTTGTGCTTGCTGGACTGGATATATCATACTTGCTATATTAACCATTTCAAATTATCAAATCTTCATACTACTGTTGCGAAAACATGAAATGAACTATCCTTGAGCAAGAATTATCCTATACAGAGTATAATAAGCTGGACATTTTTTTGTCACTAATAGAAAGGCTATAACGTAGTCCATTTTGTCTCTTAAATTTTTCGGACCATCTTAATGGTAAGGCTACAAATGCTCACCGTCTCTTTCCGACCAGTTAAATTGGTTTGTTATAAAGCTGAGTAGACTCTGTTGCTACTGCCTATTTAACAGTCTACTTAATACAGTAGTGCTTTGTTGCCTTGTATAACAACCCTTGTTATTGACTTTATTTTGCAGGAGTTTAGATTTAATCCAAATGCAAAGAGTTTTGTACCAACACAGAGTCCTCTTAGGCCGGCCTCTCCAGCCAATGAGACCTCATTCTACTTTCCCACCAATGTGCATACAGTGCCTCATATGCATGGTATACCAGTTGGCATCGGGGTGAGTGTTTGTTTGATGCGTAAAAAATCAAGTAAAACCTATTTGAAATAGCGACTGGAGTAAGAAACTTGCTGTCTTTACCTTATACCGATTTAACCTATAGAAAGTGTGAGCTTTGGCACCGGCATGGCGGCATGTGACCGTGAAACACAAGGTTACAACTAAGAAGCTTTTGAACTATTATATGATTTGTGTCTTCAAGCTTATTGACCCTGCCAAAATCCTAACATTCCAAAGGAACCCTCGATCCAGTGACTTTTAATTTTGTTTCTAATACGGAGTATATATGCCGGTTATAGAAGGATCTGAGATTGAACTCCCTTATATCAGATCTAACTGTTCTGTTTTTTCACAGGTCGGACCATCTTTTGCTGGGCATCAACCTGGTTTTTATAATCCACAGGCAGCGGCAATGCAATCAGCACAACCTTATTTTCCTGCGAATGCTCCTCAGGTGAGCCTATCATCGTCTACTAAATTGAAACGATTTGAACTTCTTTTGAAGGTTTTTTTTTCTCTCCCTGAAACGCTCTTTTTATTCATTTCCAGTATGGGCAACCTATGATTCTTGGTCATCCTAGACAAGTCATGTACATGCCAGGCCACCCTTCGGTAAGCTCTCATTCATTATAGAGTACAAACATTGTCAGTTTCTTGAACGGGAGAGAAATCACAGGTCGGTCAAAACAGAAGAAAAATCGATAAAAATAAAATAAAATAATCTGTGCTGCAAACACGACCTTGTCCAAAGACCATTGATCAACATGCTTGTAAGTTGTAATCCGTAATTGAAGCTAAAGAATAAAGTAGTATTATCACGATACCACGCCTGAAATAATCGGAACATCAGATGGAAAGTTACTTGTTTTCAATTTTTTGTCGGTGCAGGAAATGCCATATAGGGGACGCGAGTATTAGACAGAAAATTGGCACCAAAAGCATCAATGGTATTATATGGTGTAGAAGAAATAACGACAGAATACCCAAGAAACAATTCCCCGTGCAATCCATGAAAAGTCCGTTTGTTCCGTACCATAAGCTGCTGCACTAAATCGAGGTTATATCATTGCGTTGGTGCATTGCGTTGTGGTAACATTAGACCTGTATTTTTCGTTTTAAGACGGCTTTGTTATAACATCCCTGATTTGTAGATTTTTAGTTTTGTTTTTTGTTTACTGTATTTAATTGTCGATTGTTGATTTCTCTTTTTTTATTATCTCCCTGATTTTTTCGGTCTTAATCTTGGTTTTTCGGTGCTAATTTAGAAACATTTAGGTACTGTGTTTGATTTCAAGCTTTCGATCAACTCCTTTATTTAAGACAGTAGAATACTGAAATTTTGATTTTCTATTGATATACTGCTTCCATTGTGTGTCTATTGATGAACCATAGTATTGGCTGTTTTACTTGTACTACTATAAACTCGATAAACCGACCATCTCTTTTGCAAGTCACTTCCCTTTATCTACTTACAAACCCGACCACCTAGCCGTTATTCCTAGCTTTATCACTAACTTCTCTCCCGTCACCGACCATCCATCACCACATACTCCCTAATTCATGGACTCTACATGGACTGTCGATGGAGGTGAACGGTAGTATGTGTTGGAGTTAAGGAACAAGGACTATGGTGTCGGCCGTAAGGTCTAATTAGGAGGGCGGGTGCGAGATAAAAGACCGGTGGTGTATCAATGAATAGGTCCAATTTGAGGCAAGAAATCATTTTCTTTCTTTTCAAATGAGCTGAGCGTGCTATGTCATCGGCAAGAATCGAACTTTTTATCAACCTCATTGAATCCAAAACCTTAATATAAAGGGGGCAATGCATGTTAATGTTAACAAAATAGATGGAATGATAGTGAGCAAAAGAAGAAACGTAAATACGTAAACAAACGGAAACCGTATGTTAATGTATTCTACATCACGTTCTGGCAACAATAATACGGCACGTGTACCAAGTACGTGTCGCCATGCATCACACGTGTAAGCTTGTCATGTTTATAAATACGTAGGTCCTCATGCAAGCTCCAAGTAGGTAACTAAGTATTCAAAACCTAATCATCAAAGCATACAAAAATATACAGCTCTCGTTTTCACCCAGGGTAATTAGTAAATATGACTTCTCATGAACAGAGTTACCGTGCTGGTGAAGCTACTGGTCGGGCTGAGGTAATATCTTAACCTTTTCTCAAATTCTCTTATATTAGGCAATTTTACGATAATTTTATCTTCGTGCTTTTCTCATGAAGCTTATTGTGAGATCGTCTTACAGATTTTTGACTCTCTAATCTTGTTCATTTTACATGACTAGAGCCGAAACATCAATTTTATCTATATTTATAATCGTGTGTTTGAAAGTGCGTCCGGAACTTGTATGTTGTAATCATTCGTTTATCTTTGATTATAATGATTCTTACAAATAATACTACGGAGTATAAAAATAAATAAATAATTAATTCAACACCTCACTGATAATATAAAAGGTAAATCAGACGAATAAAGTTTTTTTTTTTTTTTTTAACGCCATTTAATTCATTTTGACCCGCAGGAGAAAACGGAGCAAATGATGGGTCGGACAAGAGCAGCAACCGAAGCAATGAAAGACAAAACAACCGACACCGCCCAAGCAGCAAAGGACAAAGCCTCAAGCATGGCCCAAACCACCAAGGACTCAGCCCAAACCACCAAGGACCAAACCGGAGGCTACCTGTCCGAAAAAGCCCAAGCGGCCAAGGACAAAGCCTCGGGTGCAGCCCAAGCCACGAAGGAGAAGGCCTCCGAGATGGCGGAGTCAGCCAAGGAGACAGCCGAGGCCGGTCGAGACAAAACCGGTGGGATACTCCAGAGGACCGGTGAGCAAGTGAAGAGCATGGCTCAAGGCGCTGCTGACGCCGTTAAGCAGACTTTCGGGATGGCTGATGAGGATGATGACCTTGCCCTGCCCAAGGCCAGGGACGGTAATACTACTAGTACCGTCCCTGGGCAAGGGCAAGGTCAAGGTCGTAGTACGACTACTACTACTACCACTACTACTAGGAAGCCTCAGGGCGGGTTGTGAGGGGCTTACTTAATTAGTTGTTGTGGTTTCAGTGGGTGATGTTTTATTTATTTTCTCACGAATAATATAAAAGTAAACGAATGAATGCCTTAGACAGACAGACGGAAATAGTAGTTGCGTTTTGTGTCTAATGAGTCTTATTCATCGATGTCTAGGTAAAAGGATCGAAAATTGTCAGACAAGCTGTTTATTGCGAATCTTGATCCTCGACTCGAGCGTTGGACCTAGATGTGTACTCGGCAACTAGTTTAGCAAACCCGGACGAGTGATCCTCGAGCAACCTCGAGGGAGAGTTGCATTCCTCGACTAACCCTTGACTTAGAAGCACCACTGTATCGCTGTCAATGACCGATGTTATCCTATGCGCGATAATGATCACAGTCGAATCACTGAACTGTTCCCTTAACGTTTGTTGTATTAAGTTGTCGGTCGCTGTGTCGACTGAGGCTGTCGCTTCGTCCAAAACCAGCACTTTGCTTTTCTTTAGAAGTACTCGGCCGAGACACACCAGCTGCCTTTGCCCCATACTCCAGTTTTCTCCATTCTCCGTCACTGATATCAGGTATGAAAATTCATGAGACGGGCGAACCTAGTGATGATTCAGCACTTGGTACACCATTAACAAAAGTGAAGTTACGAAAAATGTACCTATGGAATCGAGTTTGCCTTCTTTTTTCCTCACTTCTTCACTAAGCTGGCATTTATCGAGGGCCTAAGTACAGCAACAAGTTCACAATGTCAAACGACTCAAACCTGCGAAATTATAAGTAAAATAAAAGTATGTAGATAAGACGATGATGATCACCTCCCAGATTTGTTCATCAGTGTACTCCTCAAGCGGATCGAGGTTGGTTCGGACAGTACCCTGAAACATGGTCGGATCTTGAGGGATGATGCTTAATCTAGCTCGTAAATCATGCAGTCCGATGGTCGAAATGTTAACACTGTCTATGAGTATGTGACCGGCAGTAGGTTCGACAATGCGGAAAAGCGCTTGTATTAGTGTCGATTTACCACTTCCTGTTCTTCCTACAATCCCACTCTTTTTCCCTCCTGGAAATGTGCATGTAATTCCTTTCAGTACAAGCGGCAGGTGCGGCGCATACCTAACCTGCATCATTCAGCCGAAAAGAATAAGGCCTTAGTGCGAACAATAAGCAAGCAATGTCGACTATTGATCAGATATCGGAGGAAGAAAATTGGTAGACGAGAGGAGAGGGTCACCTCAAGGTCTTGAATCTCGACTTCTCCATGAGACGGCCAGGATGGATCAGGCCTGTTTTCCTCGATGACAAGAGATGGCTCGCTTGTAATAGAAGTATACTGAAGAATCCTCTCGACCGAGATAATTTTAGTCTCCACAAGACACAGATTCCTGATCACCATACTTTGAACGATGTTCAAACTGAGGCCATACGCCACGACAAGACCAGCGATTCCTGCACAACAGCGTATGAAGAAGAAACATGTCATCAGAATGATGTATCGCTGCGAAAACAACTGTACAATTAATCAAGTAGACTGTTTTCGAAGAGTATATACCCGGATTGATGACTCCGGGAGGAAGTGTGATCAAAACTATCATAGAGGAGACAAATATGACGGAAGACAGTAAATCCAAGCGAAGGCATAACCATTGCATTACTGCAGTCACGTAGAACTTCGGCTGAGCGCTTGAATTTATGAGTTTCATACTTGTTTCGCTAAATCTCTCTTCTTGGTTAAAGCTTCTTATAGTAGTTGCTCCGGATATCGTCTCAGCAAAATGTTGGATTACTGGAGCTTTAGTTACTCCAATTAATCGACTCAGTTCCCGAGCTGAAGGTAAATATAGTTGCTGAAGAATGGTAAATCAGCAAATCAGTAAAGCATTAAAAAGTTTCGAGATTTTTCATCGGATGAACTGTCACAAGCTAGGTACCTGATAATAAAGAGAGATTACAGTAACAGGAATGAAGATCACGAAAACCTCCCACGCGACTTGTGACATCAATACTATGGTTCCTATAAGTTGGATGAGTGAAAATGCAAATGCACCAAGTTGACCTGCAATCAGCAAATCGACTGCAGTTTGATCTGTCGAAACCTGAAACATTAACGAGGAAATCAATATTATAAGCATGCAAATGCAAATACAATCGAAGATTTCAGAAACGAGCAGAAAAGTAATGCATGCATACACGGTTCAAGATCCGGCCACTTGGAGTCGCATCAAAAAACGACATTGGAGCTCGAAAAATGCAGGAATGCATCTTACTGAAAAGTAAAGTTGCAGTCTTGAATGAGACAGTAGCCAGAAGGGTAGACCGGGAGAGGATACTAGCTGCGCTTCCAAGAGCCAAGTAAACGTAGACACGTAACAATGTCTTCGGACTAACAGGTGGGTGCGAGGAAGATGAGGCCGGAGTTGCCCAAGCCATCCAATAATTAGCCAAGATTTGAAGAGCCACAAACGAAACATGAGATAACAATATGAAGGGAACCAATGCTCCTTTATATGCCGATGTTAGGTATTTCATGTAGACTGAAATCCCGACTCTTCCCTGTTCCCTCTCTTCGTCTTCCACCAGTTGTCTTGCCAAACCTGGTTTGATAATCTGATCATCTTTGACTTCCTCCTCTATGGAGAAGCGACTGCTGTGTATTTCGTCATCTATGGAGAATCGACTGCTATGTGGGTCATAGGATTCCAGATCAGATTCTTTGGTCAGGATTGGATCAATTGAAGACATAGCTTGTTCATGAGCTCCTACTAGTTCTGTGAAGTCGGTTCCTGCAGCGAGAATGTCATTGTACTTTCCTGCCTGCAGTATCCTTCCATCCTTCATCACCTATCAAAGGGAAAATAATGCATCATAATCAATCGCCAGCAGACAAATTATTATATGAGACGGTCTAAGTTATCAGAAAAGAACTCTGACCAAGATTAAATCAGCAGCAGGCAAGAACTCGATTTGATGGGTGACATATATCACTGTTTTAGATTGCAGAAACCTAAGTAGACATTCCTGTAAACAAAAGAACAGGCCATACACACAAAATGACTTGTTTTTTTTGGAGGAAAATCAGGTCTAAAGCGAAAAATAAAGTCGATTTAGTGTAAATACCTTGAAAAGATGACTACCAGTGTGAGCATCAACAGCACTGAAAGGATCGTCAAATAAGTAGATATCAGCATCCTGGTACAATGCGCGGGCTATCTGTATTCTTTGCTTCTGACCGCCACTCAGATTAATACCTCTTTCACCGATAACAGTTAAATCCCCAAAGGGTAAAATCTCGAAATCCTTCTTCAAGGCACATGATTCCAACACACTTTCGTACTTGCCTTCGTCCATCTTGCTGCCAAACAGAATGTTGTCGACGATTGTGCCACTCTGAATCCACGGCGACTGTGGCACATATGCTGTTGATCCGCTCAATTTCAAGATCCCGGAAATCTTTGGCACTTCTCCTAGTAAACACGAGAGTAAAGTCGATTTTCCTGAACCAACTGTCCCACAAACTGCTACTTTCATCCCAATTTGAACCTCGAGATTGATATCTGTCAGTGTCGTGCCTAGTACCGACTCATCCCACCTAAAGTTTCCGTCTTTCACCACGACTGCCACCTCGGACTTACCTGTTGGAAGCTTCTCGACTATGTCAGAGTCCAACTCATCGAGGCAGAGGAACGAGGCGACTCTATCAAGGGACACTTTTGTCTGAACAATCATCGAGATCAGTTCAGGTAGCGCGTAAATAGGTTCCTGAAGAATCTTGAATGTCGAGAGCGCTGACAGAATCTTTCCAGATTCTAGAGGGATTCCCGCGACTATACATGTGGCGAAGCTAATGATAGACACAAATGTCGGTGCAATAAAGAAGACGACAGTCGTTAAAGCGATAGTATACATATACCACTTCAACCATTTACTCTCAGTATTTCTCAACTCGAAAATTTTGGACAGGAACTTCATTTCCCAAACCTGTAACTTCAGAATCCTCATGTTCTTCAAAATTTCAGACGTCGCCTTCATCCTAGTGTCCTTACACTTCATTAATTGTGCCTGATACCGCTTCATAAAGGTCGACAAGGGAAAATTAGCCAACATTATGAAAACTGTCGCAACAAGTGAAGCGATGGATGCCAGGCCGATACACTTACTCAGGATCACCATCGCGATTCCAACCTGCAATACAATCACCCAAGAATCATGCAAATACCAACTGAAGTCCCCAATCCTGTCAACATCAACCGAGAACAAATTAATCATCTCCCCGCTCGTTTGACCTTGCTTTGACCGACACGACAAAGTCAAGGCCTTTCTATAGATTCTCTCCATAAGCACCGACTTTGCTCGAACCCCAAGCACTTGCAGCCTAAACACCCTATGCCTTTGAGAAAGACACTCCACCAATTTCGCTACAAAAAACCCCGAAACCAAAACCCACCCTTCATTCTTGAAGTTCCTCCTCCCATTAAGGTACTGAACAAAGTCGTTTATAAGATATGGACCTACATATGAAGACAGTACATACATCAGGCAGCAAAACCCGGTCCACAGGATATCTCCCTTTGTTGTAAAGATCAAAGATTTCACAAGGTGAATAGTTTTCACCTTCTTCTCAACATTTTTCGGAGAATCCAGATAGGTTCCGAACGCCACGTAAGACTCATGCACATCATCTTTACCAGAAAGGGGAGGAATGTCCTTAAGGTCCAAGGCCTTTTTGTAACCCTTGGTGATTAAGGAACCTACCCATGAAAAAGTTAGACTACTTAACACTCCAGCTCTCACATATGGACTCATTTTTGTTTCACTTCCCATTTTGTTACAACTGTTTACACCTGAAAAGTGTGTTAATTATGTACTTCTTATATATAGTTATGAAGTTCAGTAAAACAAGGGAAAGCAAATGAAATACCAGATACCTGTTGCATTTTCAGACCATGCATGTTTTTCATGAATCATCAAACCATTGGTACTAAAAGGAGTTTGACTTGTATTGGGGCCCATAAATGCTGGTATCACAGTCCAGAGTAAGATCCTGCACCCCTTTTCTCCGATAAATTTCATTAATAAAAGGTCATACGATACCACGATAAATGATATACAACAACATTAGAGCCTTAGTCCCAAAAAGATTTGGAGTCGGCTAACATGAATCAATAAAATAAAAATACAATAATAATAAAAATACAGTTAAATGATTATATCTAGATTAAAATGCATGTCTATAAAGAAAACAGAGAATGAAGGGTGGATTTTGAAAACAAGGACATGATGATCCTTTACCTTAGAGGTCATAAAATACCATTAAAACTTATAATCAACCATGAACATTCATAGCATTAAGCCATTAAGTGCATGGGGATTATTGTTTTCCAAAAATAATCAACAGGATGATAAGTTCCTGTTTTTGTAGTCACTGGTTTTACACTGAACACGTAATGCGAGCGAGATGAAGGAAGTATATCGAAAACAAGTTCAAAATGTTAAAATTTAAAATGAAAGAGACATATAGTACATGAATTATCTCACTTTTCGTATTCCGAAAAGTTGAAATTCTTTTTATTAAATGACGGAGAAAATACGTGTAACCACATACTACTATATTACATCAAAAAATGGCCTATTGTAACACAACAAAGACGACTTCCATGCACTCCTATCGTTCGAGAATCCATCACTACTTCTAGAAATGCATCTCTTCAAGTAGAATTTGAGCACAATCACTTACTCAAGCGGCTTGTCGTCCCAGTCCTCAGTTAGAGCGGACATGTCAACCAATATTTTCGTCATTATCACCAATTCTGAATGGACTTTAATCAGCCAACTGCTTTCTCTACTCGGGAATTCCCTCTTGACGCGTACTCAGCGACAAGTTTTGAGAAGGAGGATGACTTGTTGTCTAACAGCCTCAAGGGAGTATCGAATTCCTCAACAAGTCCATGGCTTAAGAGCAACACTATATCACTATCGATAACAGATGTGATCCTGTGTGCAATAATAATCACTGTCGAATCTGAAAAGTGGTCCCTTAACGTTTGCTGAATTAGATTGTCGGTTGCAGTGTCGACTGATGCTGTGGCTTCATCGAGAACAAGTACTTTGCTTCTCTTTAGAAGTACTCGGCCTAAGCATACTAGCTGCCTCTGCCCCATACTCCAATTCTCACCATTTTCAGAAACTGAGAGTTCAGAATATGAACAAACGTCAGAAAAAAGATTGCATTTTTTAATGTAGGCAGCGTATTCAGCACAAATCCGTATACTGACCTATTGAATCAAGCTTCCCGTCTTTCTTTCTGACTTCATCTCCAAGCTGGCACTTGTCGAGGGCCTGAAGTAAAATAACATTCATTAAAAAAATACAAAACCATGTTGCTCAAATTCAATGTAGATAATTTTTTATGTTTTAGAACTAAAACAGCGTCTTATTTGGCTCGTGTTGAGTTATTTTACCTCCCAAATTTGCTCGTCGCTGTACTCTTCAAGCGGGTCCAAGTTACTCCGGACAGTCCCTTCGAACATGGTCGGATCCTGAGGGATGATACTTAATCTAGATCGTAAATCATGGAGCCCAATTGAGCATATGTTAAACCCATCTAACATAATCTGTCCACCAGCAGGCTCGACAATGCGAAAGAGCGCCTGTATGAGAGTCGATTTACCACTGCCAGTTCTTCCGACAATGCCTGTCTTTTTTCCTCCATGAAAGGTGCATGTAATACCCTTTAGCACAAGTGGCATATGTGGAGCGTAATGAACCTGAATTCATTTTCCACACAATAAACTTAGCATCAACTCTGATTTTGTTAATCAAAAGCTTCAGGAGAAAAAAAAAGAGGAAAATGACAGTTTGAAGTTAACCTTAAGGTCTTTAATTTCGAGCTCTCCATGAGAAGGCCAAGACGGGTCAGGCTTATTTTCTTCGACAACAAGTGGAGGCTCACTCGCTATAGAGGTGTACTGAAGGATTCTCTCTACTGAGATGATTTTATTCTCCATAGTACATAAATTCCAGATCAACCAACTTTGTAGCATGTTCAAATTGAGCCCATATGTGACAGAAAGACCAGCAATTCCTGAACAAATGGGTCGGTTCAGTTTTGCAAGTAATCGGGTTTCATAGCATTAATATTTTACTGCTTGGAACTGACATACCAGGATCAATGAGTCCCACAGGAATGGATATAAGAAAGATCAAAGAAGAGGCAAATGTAATCAACGACAACAAGTCCAAGCGAATGCAAAGCCATTCCATAGCAGCAGCATTGTAAAACTTTGGCCTTGAGTATCCGTTAATGAGCTCAACACTTGTTTTACAGAATCTCGATCCCTGGTTAAAGCTCCTAATAGTTGTCGCTCCTGATATAGTCTCGGCAAAATGCTGGATCACTGGAGCTTTAGTAACTCCACCCAATCGACAAAGTTCTCGAGCTGATGGTATATAGTATTGCTGCAGGAAGAAATGAACAAACAAACTGGTTAAATACTTCACGGGAAGGGGTAGGAACGAGCAAAGACTGTCCTAAAGGATATGGCAGGATTGGAGGTCATTCAAATCACCTGGTACCAGACGCAGATTGCAGTGACAGGTATGAAAATCAGGAAAACCTGCCATGCGACTTGTGACATCACCGCAATAATTCCGAACAGTTGAATCAAAGAGAAAGCAAATCCACCAACTTGATTTGACATAGTCATATCAACATCACTTTGATCTGTAGATGCCTGCATCACATACACCAAAATTTAAGCAGATAATACAATTTCTATTCGAAATTAACTTCTTTGCAAAAGGAATGCATAAGAAAGGAGGATCAAGTGAAGTATATGTACCCGATTCAAGATCCTCCCACTTGGGGTAGAATCAAAAAATGACATTGGAGCACGAAATATGCAAGAGTGCATCTTACTGAAAAGCAAATTCGCGGTCTTGTATGCAGCGGTCACAAGAAGGGTTGCCCTTGCAAGAATACAAAAGGCGCTTCCAACGGCTAAACCGACATAAACTAACAGCAAAGTTTTACCATCCACAGCAGGTTTAGCATCAGCAGAGACAGGAGTAGCCCAAGCCATCCAATAGTTACTTAGAATCTGAAGAACCTGAAATAGAATTTGAGAGAGTAATATGAAGGGCACCAAAGCACCTCCATATGCTGTTGTGATGAACTTCCAATAAACTGAAAGCCCAACTCTGCCTTTCTCCCTCTCTTCATCTTGCACAAGTTGGGCTGTAGGCACGACAACATCCTCCGCTTTGCCTCTCTCAGTAGTAATGGTTTCATCCTGTACGGAGTTCTCATCAGTATGAGACACATCAACTACCGGCTTTTCTGTTCCTGGCTCGACTGCATCAAGGGCAGACAATGCTTGTTCATGCGCTCCGACAAGTTCCATGAAATCAGTCCCTAAAGCAAGTATATCATGGTACTTTCCAGCTTGCAGTATCCTCCCTTCTTTCATGACCTTTATATCACACGGTTCGAGTGATCAGTAACAATAATATTAATACGAAAAAGCAAACTTGGAAACTCAGCGCCACTTTTTCATCTAAAGTGGCATCAGAGCCACCGTGACCAAAGGTTAATATCTCTGAATTCTCAAGTGGAAACTCAGCACATGGTACGGGGAGCATGTGCACTAACCACTTTTCAAGCCCAAGGGCCATTCGAGTGAGGGGACGTAACAGGATATTAATATAATCGTTGGGCCACAACTATCACCTTAAGGTATACAATAGCCTAAGACTGTAAAAAAAAGAAAAATTCTCACCAAAATCAAATCAGCAGTAGGTAAGAACTCGACTTGGTGTGTGACATATACAATAGTCTTGGACTGTAAAAGCTCAAGCAAACACTCCTGCAATCGAGAAACTCGTCAATACAAAACGATTAATTGCACTAGTTTCATGCTCCATTCGAAAGATTATACCTTAAACAGATGACTGCCAGTGTGAGCATCAACAGCACTAAAAGGATCATCAAATAGATATATATCCGCATCTTGGTACAGGGCGCGAGCAATTTGTATCCTTTGTTTCTGACCGCCACTCAAATTAATGCCTCTTTCCCCAATAATAGTCTGGTCTCCAAAGGACAAAATCTCCAAATCCTTCTTCAAAGAACATGCCTCAAGGACCTTATCATATCTTTCAAGATCCATTTTCTGACCAAACAGTATGTTATCGACTATCTTGCCGCTCTGAATCCAAGGCGACTGTGGAACATACGCTGTTGATCCACCCAATCTTAGAAATCCCGACATCTTTGGCACTTCTCCTAGTATACAAGACAGTAAGGTCGATTTCCCTGAACCAACTGTACCACAGACTGCAACCCTCATCCCATGGTGAATCTTAAGATTGATATCCTTCAATGTCGGATTTACGACAGATGGGTCCCAGCTGAAGTTTCCTCCACTTATCTCAACCGCCACATCAGATTCAGCTTTAGGGAGTTTTTCTACAGCACTAGGATCTAAGTCGTCGAGGCAAAGAAATGCTGCGATTCTATCAAGTGAAACTTTTGTTTGGATTATCATAGAGATAGTATCAGGAAGATTGTAAATGGGTTCCTGAAGAATCCTGAAAGTAGCGAGCGCAGACAGAATCTTCCCCGATTCAAGAGGAATCCCCATGACCATACATGTTCCGAATGTAACAACGGATACAAATGTTGGTGTACCCCAGAAAACAAAAGTTGTTATTGCTTGAGCATACAGAAACTTCTTCAACCAACCAGTCTCTACTTCCCTCAGCTCAATAATTTTCGACAAGAATTTCAATTCCCAAGCTTGAAGCTTAAGAATCCTCATGTTTTTCAAGATCTCAGAGGTTGATTTCATTCTCTTATCCTTACATTCCATAAGATTTTGCTCATACTTCTCTCCTAGGGTGGCCAAAGGGTAATTCACTAGCATAATGACTATGGTCGTAACTAACGCGGCAATTGAAGCAAGACCTAGACTTTTGTACAAGAGTAACAATGCTAGTATAACTTGAACAATAACCATCAAAGGATCATGCATATACCAAGTAAAATCACCTACCCTCTCCGCATCAACCGACATCAAATTGATCATTTCCCCACTTGTATGACCTTGCTTTGATCGGCCAGACAACGTCAATGATTTCTTGTAAATGGTCTCAATAAGCACGGCTTTTGCCCTAACCCCGATAACTTGAAGCCTAAAAAACCAATGCCTTTGAGCAATAGATTCCACAAGTTTAGCACTACAGAAGGCAACAACTAGAAATATCCCTTCATTCTTAAAAACCCTCTTCCCATTTAGGTATTGGACAAAGGTTTCGATGAGGTAGGGACCGACATACGATGCTAAGGTGTTCAAGAGGCAAAGCAAAGCAGTTAATACAATGTTTAACCAAGTGGTGGAGATTAAGGATTTCACAAGCTTCCAAGTTGTCACCTTTTCATCACTACTACTACTACTACTACTACCCTCCCTAGAAGAAGACTCCATAAAGTTCTTAAAAACCTCATAAGACTCCTCAACATTGTCCTTACCCGAAAGCGGAGGGACATCCTCAAGGTCTAGGGTTTTGTTATAGCCCTTGGTGATTAAGGACCCTACCCAACTGAAAGTCATTGTACTAAACACTCCAGCATTCAAATAAATCCCATCATTTTCACTCTTAACACTCCTCACACTTTCTACACTATCATTACCATTCAAAAGGGGCTCTAAAACATCACTATCCTCCCTAATTACCTTCCCAAAAATTGCACCATAACAAAACATAATCCCTGATATCACATACACAAAATCCGATACGAAAACTTGAGTTGGTAAACAATGGTGATGGCTACATTGAACTATATCAAGAACTAAGCAGTAACAGGAGAAAGAAAGGTAAAAACCCCACCAAATTCTCAGCAAAACAGGAAATTTTACTGCATTTGACTGATGGTAAAATTTAGTGTACAAGTAAACTGAGATTAGCAAATAAGCAAACACCCTTACTCCTAAATCCAACAGGGTCAGTAAATTTTCATCTGAATAACCAGAATCATACCAGTAAAAACAATTTATGGTAAACAAACTCAGATTATATAAAGAAAGGGTAAATGAAGACAGTAAAACAGGTTTAAAACACCAAAAGTTTCTAACTTTATGATGTTCATTGACATTTGTAATAAAAACTTGGCATAACCAAGAAACAATGAGACCAAAGAACAGAATCAAGTGTAAAAACAGTGATGATTCTCTCAAAAAGATTGGATTTTTGAGGAAAGTAAGAAGTGGGTATTGTTGGAAAGTGAATGAGGTAAAGATTTGTGAAAATCCCAGTAATTTTTCCATGATTTTTGAAGGTTTTTAACAAAGAATTAATGGCAGAAAACTACTGATATTGGAAAAAGATGAATGCTTTGAGGTTTTTATAAAGAATGAAAGAATTGAAGTAATGGGGGAAATGTGATTTCGTGGAGAACAAGGATTTTTGGATTCATAAAAGAACAAAGAAAAAAAAAAGCGGCAACAAAAAAAAATTGGAAAGTGAGTAGGATTGAGTGGAGTATGATTTGATTTTATTTGATTTTTAGCCAAATAAATAGAGGGATTCTTTGACTATGTAACTTGAGTCAATGAAATCATCATCATTTACTACTATGAACTGAATTTATTATGGTTTCATGTTTTCTATGCTCTGTTCAGGATTCATGTGTCATGTAGATCATCATTGAGAGACAACAAATCATCTGCATTTAATATACTCTCATGGTTGTACGGCAAATTCTTGTTTATGACGGGATGTATTTGTCAGACCGTCACGATGATGGTTAAATGATGCCGAGTACAAATATGACTTCGACATGCTAATTAAAAATCGTTAGTTTAGTTTAATCTTGTTTAAGACGGAGTACCTATTCCGTGTTTTATATCTTAAAACGGGTCAAATATTAACAGATGATACTGATAAAGATTGTGTAGTAGTAGTAGTACTAGACATGAGAAACGTGTCAACCGGGTCGGGTTCGGGTCGGTCAGCTTCGGGTTTGGTTACTTTCCGGTTTTAGTATTCGGGTTGACTTCGGGTCGCGCTGGGGTCTTTTCAGGTTTACTATTTTCAATTTTTTTGGAATATCGACTCGTTTTCTATATTAATAGTCGGATTAGTTTCAAATTAGTCCGCGTCAATTCGGGTTACGGATCAACCTCGGATCTTCAGTTCGGGTTCTGGTTGGCTTATTCGGGTCGGGACAAATTAGTTTTGCCAGGTCTACATAGTACTCCGTACTCATTTACAGTAGCATTTTCAGGGCGATTTTTCATGTGATTTGATATGTATTTGACTTGTCTTAAGATACGACCATTAAGAATTTAGCAATTAAAAAAACTAAGTCCAAGTCTCTTGTGTAGAAATTTTTTTTACTCTCTGTAAAAAAAAAGGTTAGGACAACACCATGCATTTCATGGTCCAAGTTCCAAGTATGATGTCTTTGTCTTGTGGAAGGAGTGGTCTAAAACAATAATTTGAACTTTTCTTGGGGATCAAGGATGATTTGTGGATTGTGATAGAAAAGAAAATAAGGCACAAATGATTCAACTTTAGAGTATAAAGAATGACCCAAGTATAGTTCATTTGGATCCTATTCATTTCTTCAATATCTCTATATTCTTTAACGGGTCTGTATTATATTGTAATACTCTGTTATTCTGTATGATCTAAATCACAAGTGATTAGTGAGTTAAATTAAATGAGGATTAATAACATAAAATAGACATGTAAAGAAATCGATTAGCAATCGAGAGGAAGAAATGGTGCGTGAGAAACTCTACAAATCTTTCAACTTAGACCGAATATCTTATGGACTTGGTGTCATGCGTGAAGCTATTGTCTGGAAAATTTAGGGCGGAAATAGGTACTACAAGTCGTGTAGCGCTAGATACGTGCTCATTTTACCTGTTTGTCTACCAAATTAATTACCACTATAGGAGAGTTTATAGTTGAATTCTTTTGCAATTGCCTAATTTGTAACACCCCGACCCAATCCTAGGACCGGAAATGTTAACTGCGGTAACCCGCCAGGCTTTGTACTGGTCCCATATACCAACACAAGTCCTTCCCATCCTCACTCATGCGCATCCTCACTCATCCTAAGATTACTCTCACTCAAGCACGCTTAACTGTGAAGTTCTTTTGCATGGATGGCCGGAAAAGACGCTTAATTGTGAAGTTCTTTTGCATGGATGGCCGGAAAAGAAAGTGCCCTTAAGAAAGTGCACTTTGTTGATATAAGTAGTACTTCAAATCTTTTTAAGCAAAGCTCATAAATAGGAACTCTTCAATCAATGTGAGGTGTTTCGTCATTAAACTCTAAAAGCAATGCCAATATTAACGTAACGGGGATCCAAAATACTTTCAATCTTTCACAAATGCTTAAAAATTTATTAATAATGTCACTCAAAGGACTTTCATCACTCAAATTTTATTCATATGGTCTCTATATTTTACTCCGCAGTCATTATACATTGACAAAAATTAAGCAATTGAAGAAATTTCTGGGTGATACGAGTATTATCAGTTTCTAAAAATAACGGAATGTGACACTACTATGAGAGGCACCAATAACCTCTAAGGGCCACTCTCATTGAAGCATTAGTTAGTAGTTATTGTCTAAAGAACTCAACAAAATAGACAAGGCCACCTAAAAAAAGTTGCACCAAAAAAAGCATAGACTCGTATCCATCACCTTTCAAACTTCTACCATCGACACAACAAGATAAGCATGTCACACTTCCATCGATAAATAAAGTTTATCTAGGAGTATGACGCGAAACGCATTCAGTGAAAAAACGAGGGAATGAAAGGTACAGTAATTACATGCTTGGATGCGAGGGTAAACTCGGTTCAAGTTACGAAGTATATGACTTGGTTGGCAGGTGTATACATTCACGATCAATAGTCTTGGACGGATCCTAAATCATACCGTAACTATAATGATAAAGTTTTATGGCAGCTAGCTTTGAAGAAGGCTGAGTGAATCTTATATTAGAACGGTTTGATCACATGAGAATAACCTAAATCTTTATGTATTCCTCGTTTATTTGAGGAATTGGTTTTATGTATGCAGTTTATCTAAGCAATGACAACGCGAAAGATGAGATGATTGAGTGCATTAAGCAAATAATTCGGGTGTTGATAGAGAAAATCATGCGCAGAACATTTGAGTAGAACATTATACAAATTCGCTTGAGTGTAGACAGAATTGCAAATTGAACACTTCCCGAAGCATTGCTAAATAACTCCTTTTAGGATTTGTGATTTGTGAATGAAGGAATGAAGGTGGTTTATATAGGATTATCGACGAAGAAAACAAAGTGGATCCAGCGAACCAAAAGTTGAGAAACGAGTAATCAACAAAGAAAACTGCAAGATTTAACACTAGAGACCACCAATCCGACTTGAAAATTGTGCCAAGAACGAAGAACTATGTGGTTGCATTCAATGACAAATTCAAAAACTTATTGCTCTCTGAATCTCTCAACATACATAGATGGATAAACCCGTCAATGGTTTAGCTGGAAACTTAAACACTTACACATTCATAAACACGATAGTTATTGAGTAAACTACAATTACTTATTTTAAACGATAGTTACCCATCAACGAACTTTTTTTCCCATTATTTTATAGTGCCAATTCTATCATCTCACGAAAACTGATCGATACACAGTTACACACTAATACACGAATTGATGAAAAATAAAAAATAAAAAAAATAAAAAATTTATATGTAATATACCCATAGTAAATTTATTTTAAAACCGTGTGCTAGACGACTTATAAAAGACGTTACTATGATAAAATAGGAATATAATTTCCGCATCTTATCTTAATAATAAAAAAAGAATAAACAAAAAGAAGCTGTAAAGTTGTTTCTAACGATAAAGGTAGGTACTCGACTTTCCCCAAAATTACCCTCCAGATTTACCGAACTCGCAAATCGCCCGAGTCGACTCGCTCCCATGGCTGCCGCTGCTTCAACCGTCGCAGATCAACTCGGTAATCTCACAATTTCTGAATGCCCTGGCCTTCATAAGAACCTCTCGCTCCTCTCTCCTCAACATGTTCGTACTTCTCTATGATTGATTTCGTTTTGATTTGATTTGATTTTCGTTTTTTTGTGATTGAATTCTGAATGTTCATACGAAATGTAATTGATGTGGTGGAATAACCAGGCGGAAATTGCGAAAATGTTGATAGAGACGGGACAGAGTCATTTGTTTGGTGAATGGCCTGAACCTGGTGTTGATGATGATCAGAAACTCGCTTTCTTTGATCAGGTGAACTTTGAGATCTGTTTCGTTTGTTTTTTCGATTGTATTCGGTTGTTGTGTGATCCTGTGTAGTTGCGGACCTAGGATTTTAGAATCAGTGAATCTCCTGTTAGACGGTCTCACAATACCAGTGAATCTCGTGTGAGACGGTCTCACAGTAACAGTGAATCTCGTGTGAGACGGTCTCACAGTAACAGTAAATCTCGTGTGAGACGGTATCATGGTGCACACTTGGATATTATTCTATTGGATTCGGTTGATGTGTGATCATGTCTAGTGGCGGACCTTAGAATCAGTGAATCTGTGAATCTTATGTGAAACGGTCTCATGGTGCACACTTTGAATTTTTTTCTAGTGGATTCGGTTGATGTGTGATCCCCTCTAGTGGTGGACCGAGAATTTTAGAATCAGTGAATCTCTGTGAGATGATGCACACTTTGGAATTTTTTTCTAGTGGAGTCGGTTGATGTGTGATCCTCTCTAGTGGTGGACCGAGGATTTTAGAATCAGTGAATCTTGAGACTCTCACGGTAACTAGGAATCTCCTTTGTGAGACGGTCTCACGGCAACACTGAATCTCACGATGCACACTTTGGATTTAGTGATAATAAAGTTTGATTTTAGCTTTTTAGAATTGCAAATTTCATAATTAGAAAGTCAGAAGAATCTGATTCTCATGCCATTGTTAGTGATTGTGTTGGCAGTAATTTTTAAAAATCGTCAATGTGTCATTTTGTTTTCAGCTTTCGCGGCTCGATGCTAGCTACCCTGGTGGATTAGCACAATATATAAAAAATGCCAGAGAACTCCTGGCAGATTCAAAGGCTGGAAAAAATCCCTTTGACGGGTTTACTCCTTCGGTAAGCTGCTTCTGATAACTCACCATGTGATGTTTTTGTTCTTAATACAGCATGACTGTTAATCTTTCTGTGTTTGACGTCTGAGAAGGTTAAGTACTCATAGTCCTGCACTTGTTTTTGTCTTGGATAGTACACGGGTGGGATTTTCGGTGAAGTTCATAGCTTGGTTGATGTTATATGTCAAACTTCTCTCTACATTCCAATCTTCTTAAACGTATAGATTTGTGACAAAGATAAGCACAAATGTGACACCGTAGGTTATCCTGAAAAGTCGGACATTGATGTCAATGTTTCCTCTATCACACCTTGATATGTGAGGATGTATTTGATGTCTGGAAATTTTATTTATGTAGGTTCCGACAGGCGAAAATCTGACATTTGCTGATGAAACCTTCATCAATTATGAAGAGGCAGGCGTCAAGGAAGCAAAAAACGCTGCATTTGTTCTTGTTGCTGGTGGGCTGGGTGAACGTTTAGGATACAACGGAATCAAGGTGATATTTCTTCATCTCTTTCCGTCTCCTGTTTATCTAATTTTTTGGCATTATGTCCACTTGGACATATTCTGGAGTATCATGTTATATATATATATAGACTAAAGTCTCGATTTCTGTTGTCAATTGCAGGTTGCTCTTCCGTCTGAAACCACTACTGGCACATGCTTCTTGCAGTTGTACATAGAGTATATTCTTGCACTTCAAGAAGCTAGTTGCAGGCTAGCTGAAGGTTGGTAACACAAAATAAGGAAAACTGCTATTACAAATTATTCTGTTTGGTGGCATGATTTCATACCTTTTTTTGGGAACTACTGATTGCTGTACGTATAGGTGTACTCTCATAAGCTTTCTCTGTTCATAATTTTTTGTTATTTAATAATCATTTTTGTAGTTTTTCATTCAGTGAGTATGTTGCCATGATTACTCTGATCTCTGGCACTGCACTGTCAAACGAATGAAGTAATATTTGAACTGATGTGGTAACTTCCCCCCATTTTGAGATCATTATTTGTTTTATTGCAGGTGAACCTCGAAAGGAAATTCCTTTTGCTATTATGACATCAGACGATACACATGCACGGACACTGGGGCTGTTGGAGTCAAATGGTTATTTTGGAATGAAGCCAACACAAGTAACACTTGTGAAGCAGGTGATGCCAAAGTCTGGTTGCTGTAGAGATTTTAAGTACTGATCTGGGTAATATGTGTAACTCTCGAGTTGTTATTTCAGGAAAAAGTAGCTTGCTTAGCTGATAATGATGCCAGACTTGCTGTGGATCCACAAAACAAGTACAGAATTCAGGTGCGTGCTTATATTCATTCAGTCACGGAGCAATGGTTTTTCAGCAAGAAAAAGACAACTCTCTAATATTCCCCAAACATTTTCTTTTGGATATTATAAACTGTTTTTCGAGTTCTTATCTTTTTAACTCTTGTGCTAAAATTTCTCGCTTCTGTTTGTGGCAGACGAAACCTCATGGCCATGGTGATGTGCATGCTCTTCTGTATTCAAGCGGTCTTCTAAGCAAATGGTACAGTCTTTGAGTTTCAGCGATGTATTATAGGTCCATAGACGATAGTGTAACTGTACACCTCTATTCGATGACTGAACCTGCTTGCTACTTCACCTTGTTGGTGTTCACGCCATTCGATGGTCGAGCCATTTTTTACGGTGCCCCATTTTTAATTTTTACTTTATACTCTGTAGTTGAATAAAAAATATAAAAATTATGACTTGTTCAACACATTGCCTTCAAGAATGCTTCTCATGCATGTGCCTTCACTGTTTCGTCTATGAATATCTTGAGGAACTCTGCCTTTCTAACAATTCTCTTGGAATTTTCTTTGTAATCAGGCAGGGTGCAGGTGTGAAATGGGTTTTGTTTTTCCAAGATACAAATGGACTGCTCTTTAAGGTTAGTCAGTTAGTGTATATAGTCTTGCCCTACAAAAAAATAATTTACAAATCCGGGGTTCTAGGATAATTTTGCTGGGACTATGTAGGGCTATTGTCAGTAGTTCTGCATTCGGGAACTCGCTGTGTGCATTTTTTTCCCAATAGTTTGATTACTTCGATTGACGTTTAACACTTGTACTTATCCAGGCCATTCCGGCATCGTTGGGGGTCAGTGCAACTAAGCAATACCAGGTCAATTCTCTAGCAGTTCCACGTAAAGCAAAAGAAGCTATTGGTGGCATTGCTAAGCTTACACATGCCGATGGTACTTAGTTGACCTTTTTATTCCATTCCTTTCATATAGCCAGTCAATTTATTTTCCTAGTGTAACCCACATCAGATCACTTCTATATACAGTGAACTGGTTTCCAAATTTACTTCTATAAACTGAAATTGCTTGATGTAGTTTGTTCAGTTTTATTTCCATTTTTTTTAGTCAAAGACTCTTACTTTTTGCTTTGACCATTGTCGAGTATAATGGCTCACTATTCCTTGCTAGTTTCCTCAATATGTTTCATCACTGTGGTAGGAATGAGTACATCCGATTCTATCTTAGGTTAGAGTCTTCTGGGAATGTTTAATGTTATAGTTGTTGACTTTGGCTATGTAAGATGGCCAAAATAGTGGCTTTTCGATAAATAAGGCAACAAGCTTTGTATGTAGTTAGATCCTCGGGCATTTTCAATTTTCCCCTTCCGTTTTGGTGATTTGTGAAGTTCACAGCTGTTGTACCAATGTCATCGTAGATGTTTGGGCTTTGGACCAAACACTTGCTCATTACTCTGTTGCTGATTAAATTAATGTACGCCCTTTTATTTCTTACCCCGTTTAGCTGAAATAAAATTGAATTGTAGGAAGAAGCATGGTGATCAACGTGGAATACAATCAACTTGATCCACTGCTACGAGCAACTATTAATCCTGAAGGAGATGTCAACTGCGAAACTGGATTTTCACCTTTCCCTGGAAATATTAATCAGGTGAAGTCCAAATTAAACTGCTTTTAACTATTCCAAAAGGGTGTAAGAGCTTTTAAGCTTTGTTGATCATTGCTTCATTCTCTACTTGTATATTATTTCTTGCATTTGGGCTATGGTGAATGGTTATCATCATATTAAGTCAAGGCTGCAACGCCCGACACCAAAATCTGACCATTTTGTAATGGCTCTGAGCTTCTTCGCAACAATTTTTACTGCATTTTAATGCGGTTGGCTGCATTGAGCGAGATATACCACAACTGTGACCGGAACTTGATGGTTATGGATTGTCAGATTGGAGGTTTGGTTCTCTATGTCAGTTTGTGCTGATAGTTCTCAGTTGTATACAGAGTATACCTTTATGTGACAATGTCTCGCTTTCATAATGTTTGGAGTAATATGTAAAATCTTGTGGAGTGTAATATTCGGGAAAAAATGAAACTGGTATCGGGAAATGTATGGAAGTGAAATGCGTCGAACATATTCTATTTTTCTATGCAGACGTGAAAAGTATCAAACATGTCCTATTGTGCATTTGTGCTATGTGCGAAAGTGAATAGCATCACGCATATTCTCAGTGACATGATCTTGATATTGTATCATCCTTCTATTGGTTGTGAGTTTATTCTTGTATGTGTAAGCAAATGCCCATTTGTTATTGTCGTGGCTTTTACTGTATGTTGTGGGGCAAGGAGTCACTGTCTCACTGACCTGTGTCTATCATCATATTATCCTGCAGTTAATTCTTGAACTTGAATCTTACATTGCGGAGCTCAAGAAGACAGGTGGAGGCATTAAAGAGTTTGTGAACCCAAAGTAATTCTTTTATGCTTGAATTGAGTTTGATGCTTCAACTTAGTTTACCGTCTTCGTCTTCGTCTTCTTCATCATCCTCATCTTATTTATTTTTAAATTTGAAGGTACAAGGACGCTACAAAGACTTCATTTAAGTCTTCTACCCGACTAGAATGTATGATGCAAGACTACCCAAAGACATTACCTCCAACAGCGAGGATTGGTTTTACGGTAAGTTGAGTTTTTTTGTTGACCATGCTTGGTCTCGTTCTGGATCAACCCACCATGTCATCAGTCCTTATAAATTAGTGGCGACACAGGTGATGGACATATGGCTTGCTTATGCCCCGGTGAAAAACAACCCTGAGGATGCTGCAAAGGTATACCAACTTGTAACTTTAACTTTTTCGTAGGAGTTAATATATTTCACTATAATTTTACCCGTATAAATTTTATTTTCTGAGACCTAGGGTACAAATTTGCAGATTCTATAGAGCTAAGATGGTAAAAAAAATCTTACTGCTTATAATTTCCTTGGATGAATTTTTGAGGAAATGAATACGTAAAAAGTGTGTCATTGTTAAGAGAGGGATTTATAAACATTAACACTGTTGTTATGAGTTACTGCTTCGTATGTTGACATTGACGGATTGCGAATAGTCAACGCATCTTCCATAACTCCTGACTCTTGCCTGTTCTCCTTGCCGAGAATACTGTACAAAAATGAATGCTTTGATACTAAGCCCTAGTTTGTAAAAGTTCAGCGTAACTCTCCATCATTCTGTTTTTGGCTTTCAAAGTTCTTGCAGAATCAATTAACCTCAATTACAATGAGAATTTTCATGGTTTTTTTGTCTTAAATAAAGGTTCCGAAGGGTAATCCTTACCACAGTGCAACTTCCGGTGAAATGGCTATATACAGGGCCCACAGTCGTATTTTGAAAAAGGTACTTATCTAATTGTCTTGTTGATCTCGTAAATTTATCTTGATACTGGACTTCATTACCGTCCCCTATTGGAAGGTACATTACTGTTACTTGATTTGTCGAGACTTGAGAAATTATGATATTTCAGACTACATCCCGCTTTGTCACGCTGCACAATGCTCGTAAATATAACACATAGATTTCTTTCCTCAACTTTTTTCATTCCAGGCTGGTGTCCAAGTTGCAGACCCAGTGATGCAAGAGTTTAACGGACAAGAAGTGGAGGTGTGGCCTCGTATTGTATGGAAACCAAAATGGGCACTGACATATTCGGATGTGAAAAGGAAAATTAGCGGAAGTTGCTCAGTTTCTCAGAAGTCTACCATGGTAATCAAAGGCCGAAATGTTTTTATTGAGGGACTTACATTGGACGGAGCTCTTCTCGTGGACTGCATCAATGATGCTGAGGTATTTAGTTATTTACTACGAACTTTTATTCTCGTTCTTCCCTTCTCTTGGAATTCGCTAAGCTCTTACGTGGATACTCACTCCATGATTCCAAGACGTAGATCAACTTTTTGCCAAATATGTTTTGACAAGCCACATGCTAAACCGCTAAATGTCATATGGTATTAGTCTTCTTGTTTTAGTGAAATCGATATGCTTTATATTTAAATCTTGTCATTATGTTGTTGTTTGAGTAAAACAGGTGAAAGTTGAAGGGTCTGTGAAAAACTCGGGGTGGAGTTTGGAAAATGTGGATTATAAAGACGAAGCCCTACCCGAAGAAATTAGAATCAGAGGGTTTAAGATGAACAAGATAGAGCAGCTTGAAGGGAATTTTGTCGAACCCGGAAAACACACCTTGAAACCTTGATCAATCACTACATAATCGCAGCTCAAATCCAACTCATTCAGTAATCAGTAGCACTTACAATAAACAGTCTTCAATATCCCTTTGATCTTGGACTCTTGATTTATTTTTTATTTTTTATTTTTTACATTTAATTTAATTTATTTTATAGGTTAGATTTTAGATTTAGAGGTAGGAGAATTGGATTATTATTAAGTTATTCTTGACAATAAAATCAAATAATAAGAGCTTCAATATTTTTTATAAGTCTAATAATGTATTGCTAAATCTCACCTTGTTTCCGATTGTCTATTTACCGATCATGTTTTTTTTTTTTTATTATTATTATTCCGTAAAAGTTTAAGAAGCATGTTTGGACGAAACTCCTAGCAAAATGTGTCAAGATTCTACGAGAGTTAATTCGGGATTTGGATTTTAAGGTTCATTAATCATTACTTCATTTGCATTTTCTCTAATTCTTAGACGATACTTTTTTTAAGAGCGTTCAAAATTAGGATTCAAATCGAATTAGACTGGACCAATTGTCATTCGATTTGGTCCAGCCTGGCCTTGAAACACACTTCCAAGCCGATCCTGTCCGATTTTGGACCGATGAATGCCTTCACTGGCTAAGAATCAAATAATATATGGATTTTGCATTACCCGAAAGTTAAGGGAGTTAATTACCGCTTTCGCGTTAAAAAAAACTAAAGTTATTAGATCAAAACCTGAACCCGATATCCCGACCCAACTTCATCCGACCGATTGCCACCTATACTGGCGGTAACATAAAATCAAAACAAAACTAGGGTTTAACAAAACCCTAATTCCTCCCTTCTCTCTCGCTCTCTTCCCAAAATCCCCAAAATCTCGCCATCTTCGTCTCCCGCCATGAACTACAGGTTTCAGAACCTCCTCGGAGCACCATACAGAGGAGGAAACGTCGTCGTTTCGCAAAACAACCGCCTAATTTCACCTGTCGGTAACCGCATTTCCGTCACTGACCTCGTAAAATCGGAAACTATAACCCTACCATGTCAATTTTCCGCAAACATCGCGCGAATCGCCGTTTCGCCCGATGGCAACTTCGTCTTGGCCGTCGATGATAACAACAGAGCACAGTTCATCAATCTCAACCGTCGGATTGTTCTTCATCGGATTACATTCAAGGGTAAGGTTTCCGCTATCCAATTTAGTCCTAATGGTGATTTTATTGCTGTTGCAATTGGTAAATTGATACAAATTTGGCGGTCGCCCGGGTTTCGTAAGGAGTTTTTCCCTTTTGAGCTAGTTAGGACTTTTGCTGATTGTAATGATAGGGTTACTTGCTTGAATTGGAGTCCTGATTCGGAGTATTTGTTGGCGGGATCGAGGGATTTGGTTGTTAGGTTGTTTTGTTTGAAGAGGTTGTATGGGAGTGGTAAAAAAGCGAATAAGGCGTATTTATTGTTGGGTCATAGGGACATTGTAGTAGGAGCCTTTTTCGGGGTTGATAAGGCGACAGGGAAGGTTTCACGGGTTTACAGTGTTTCGCGTGATGGGGGGTTGTTTACTTGGGGTTATCCTGAGTATGATGGGGAAAGTGATGAAGAAATGGCTGACCCGCCTTCCCCGGGCACCCCCGAGAAGATGGAGGAGGGGACTCTTGATGTTATTGTGAGTGATGCTGATGTTGTGAAGAAAAGGAAAGAGTTTGATGGAAAAGAAAGTAACTTCGAGGATGAAGGTGATGAAACTTTGTTGCACCGAATGAAGTGGCAGTTGTTGAAAAAGGATTATTTTATGCAAGCACCAGCAAGGGTGACGGCTTGTGATTATCACCGGGGGCTTGATCTTGTGGTGGTCGGGTTTTCCGGTGGTGCGTTTGGATTGTACCAAATGCCTGATTTCATTTGCATCCACATGCTTTCGATATCACGAGAAAAAATTAATACTGCTATATTCAATGGTCTTGGTAACTGGTTGACCTTCGGGTGTGCAAAGCTTGGTCAGCTGCTTGTTTGGGAATGGAAGTCTGAGAGCTATATTCTGAAGCAACAAGGACATTACTTTGATGTGAATTGTCTTGCTTATTCACCCGATTCTCAGCTTCTTGCTACTGGAGCCGATGATAACAAGATCAAGGTGAGCTGATTTCGAGACTCCCTTTACTGAATTTTGTGAAAAATTAATTGGTCCTAAAATGAACGAAATGTATCTGGGATATTTTTTTGTGATGAGTTGATTCATCAAATGTTTCAGTTTCATTGTTTTAGTGTCTAATGTGTTCCTTTTTTAAAAAAATTGTGTCTTTGTGACGGTTTTCTTTGTTGGGTTTTCCTTGGCAGGTTTGGAACGTAGCTTCTGGTTTCTGTTTCGTCACATTTCCTGAGCATACTAATGCTGTTACTGCACTTCATTTCATGGCAAATAATCATAGCCTCTTAAGTGCATCTCTTGATGGCACAGTTCGTGCTTGGGACCTGTTCCGCTATAGGAACTTCAGAACATTTACTACACCATCTTCTAAGCAGTTTGTTTCCCTGACAGCTGATCAAGATGGTGAAGTTATTTGCGCTGGGACTTTAGATTCATTTGAGGTACATACATATCTTGTACCTTGACTTCTTTAGGTAGTTTTTATTTTTTATGATTGTTACGTGACTAATACTGTTTCATTCTCATATACGTTTTAGATTTTTGTTTGGTCGATGAAGACTGGCCGCTTGCTTGATGTTCTTAGTGGTCATGAAGGACCTGTCCATGGGCTAATGTTTTCTCCGACTAACGTAAGTAATTTCCGATTAATTCTGTTAGACTCTTGTCTGCAGTCATGCTTTAATTCCCTCTTTAATTTGATGAATGTGTTTCCGTCATTGTCTCAAATTTTCTTTGATAAATCCTGTGAGGGTAAATTGTGGAGGTTCTATCTGAATTTACGAGTGTTGTGGAAGTACATCAGTACATGTCCTTGTGTATACATCCTAATGGAAGATCATTGCGTGTGCAGGAAATCTTAGCTTCTTCTTCGTGGGACAAAACTGTGAGGTTGTGGGATGTTTTCCAAGGAAAAGGCTCTGTGGAGACCTTTCAACATGTCCATGATGTCCTTACTGTTGTCTATCGTCCAGATGGAAAACAATTGGCTTCCAGCACACTGGACGGGCTAATTAGTTTCTGGGATCCTCTTGACGGTGTGTTAATGTGCACTATTGAGGGTCGTAGAGATATTGCTGGAGGTCGGTTGATGACTGACCGTCGATCAGCAGCTAACTCTTCTTCTGGGAAATACTTCACCACTTTGTGTTATTCTGCTGATGGGAGTTATATACTGGCTGGTGGAAACAGCAAGTTTATTTGTATGTATGATATTGCCGAGCAGGTTTGTTACCGACTCATCATTCCATTATTTTATCAATGCACTGGAAATCATTTGTGCAAAAGTAGATTACGATTACTGTGTGATATTGAAGGTGACTAATTCTTGGATTTCACTTATCTGATAAAATCTTTGTTATTTTGTGCGGCTTAGGTGTTGCTTCGAAGGTTTCAAATAACCCTCAATCTTTCACTTGATGGGGTCCTAGATATGTTAAATTCAAAAAATATGACAGAAGCTGGTCCGTTGAATTTGATTGATGATTACGATAGTGACGCGGAGGAAGGAACCGACAAACAAACACGGGGTAAATTGGGAATGGATTTACCAGGGGCTGTGGCGAACCGGGGAAGGCCTATTATTCGGACAAAGTGCCTTCGAATTGCACCTACTGGGCGAAGCTTTTCTGCTGCGACCACAGAGGGAGTGTTAGTTTATTCCGTGGATGAATCATTTGTTTTTGATCCAACAGATCTTGATATCGATGTTACACCAGAGGTAGGTTTAATATTATCGTAATCCCATCTTGCTGTGATTGTGTTTTTGATTGTTGTCATGTGGTTATATACCTATACGCTTTCTGTTTGATACTTCCATATTCAGCATTAACCTGGTTCATATATATATTGCTCCGTATTATATATGACATTGCTTGGTAGTTATTTCGGAATTGCTTTGCTATGGTTTGCCAGGGTTGTTTTAACCGTGATTTGTTCAATTCTATGATTTTCTCACAATTTTGCGTTCTGTACTTCCATGTCCGTTACTTGATATAAATTCTAAATCTGATATCCTAATCTTCTTTGTTCAACATCCTATACATTTCAGGCTGTTAATGCAGCACTTAACGAAGACCAACCGATTAGAGCCCTGATTCTTAGCCTTAGGCTAAATGAGGACTCCCTCATTAAAAAGTGCATTCTTTCCGTAAATCCTGCCGATGTAGCAGCAGTTGTCTCGGCAACCCCTTTCAGATACTTGCAAAGGTTAATCGAGGCGTTGACTGACCTTATCGAAGGTTCTCCTTTCCTAGAGTTTATTCTTCGATGGTGTCAGGTTTGTCGCGATTTATATTAATCTCTTGTTTGTGTTTTCCAGTCGTAACTCATGGAACTCAGAGTTAAAGTTGTAATACAAATTCGTTCGTATATCTAGAAGTTCCGAGTCACTTCAATCCACAGACAGTTTTTGAGCAGAAACGATACTTTATTTAGGGCCTTCTTATCTAATCTAACTGATCCTTGTCCTTTTTGGCAGGAGATTGGCAAAACCCATGGTAATGCTATCCAACAAAATTCTAGAAAATTGCTTCCTGCTTTGAAATCCTTGCAGAAAGCAATCACGGTATTGCATCAGGATTTGGCTGAGACATGTTCCTCCAACGAATATACATTGAGATATCTCTGCTCAACAGGCACGGGAAAATGATGTGCATTGAAGCAACGGTAATTCCATTCATTTATGCCTCGGTCTCTAATCTTTTATGTTAGTGTTGTTTTTGGCTTTACTAAGATACTCTTTTATAGTTCACGGCGTTGTCGTGATGGATTCATTCAGGTGACAGTTGACTGATCATGAACTGTTGTTTCTGCAGGAACTGTTTGAATTCTCCTCACAGAGAAAGTAGGACTTTGGAGTTCGGTGCCAAATCTGTAGAGCATTCCTTAGCATTTTTGTCGAGACTTGTCGGGGCCAACCACGCTATCATGTTTGGAAACTACACTACAAGCTCAGCTGGGTCACCATCACATCGAGTTGTGTCAAGCTTCGTGTTTTCACCGAACGTGTTATTCGGCTTCTGAGTCAGGTCGATGTGCCATGTGGTTTTTCGTATACCGATTTCAGACAAATTGTGTACTTGACTTGTGTAGACGCATTTTGATAATTAGTTGATTTACGAGCATTAGAATGAAAAAAGAAAATCTATATATCAATGGTTTTATGTTTCAGACATTATGCAAAACGTAAAAGTGGTAATTAACACCCTTAACTTTAGCCAATTGTGAGATTAAATTCACGGTGAATTATTGGGTCAGGTTACAAATAGGTCACGTTGGGTCGGTCTCAGATAACTAAATTTTGCCAGCTTTAGGCAGGCGAGGCATGAACCAGCGGCCGATTCTTTTTTTTTGTTTTTTCAACGAGAAGCGATTAGTCGCATTACATTACAATAACGTGGGGATCGAACCTGGGGGGTTGGGACGTGTATTTGTAATCGAGAGCTTTTGACTCTTTTGGTGTATAGTTACGACCTACAACCATTACATATACTAGGCTAAGACATCTTCGTATATAACTTCTATCGGTTGATCATATAAGCCTTGTACACATTACACCAAGTAACCAAACTCAGAGATCAAAAATCACAAGTATATGCTCATATTCTCATTACCATATATAGTAATAATAGATTATACAACAAGTCAACAACCAATCTCATCATCTACTAATCTAGATATATATATATATCAAGAACAACTTATGAGCACAGAAGCCTGATCGAGATCAGGCTTCAAGCTCGAAAAATAAAATACCAAAAAATTACATTAATAATAATGATAATAATAATAATAATAATAATACTCCGTAATTTATTAAAGTAAAGGCGATAAAAGCCTATAACGTATAATCGAATATTCTTCCAAACTATACTGCATTGTCGTCGCAAACTCCGATCTCTTGATTCATTCACAATGATATGTCATATTGTCATATGTCAAGTTATGTTTTTTTTTTGTTTTTGTATATGCTTTTGCAAAATTCAGTGGTAGTTCTCAAGTCCCAGCCTATACACCAAAAAGTTGCATACTTCATCCATTTCCCTTGGCACCGTGTAATGTCCGAGCCTGCATTCTCAACCAAACAACTTTTAATTCACTCGACTGCTTCACGTCACAAATTCAGTAGCGGGAAAAAAATGTTAAGACAGAAGGACAGACATACCCGTCATAGCATTTGAATGTGACACTCCGAAATCCTGCTGCTGTCAATGCTTGTGCAGATTTCTCTCCATATCGATATGCAACCACTTCATCCGCTGCATTTTTGAAAAAAAATGTCTGTCTAGTCAGTCGTTTTGACAAATGACTGTCGAGTGAATTTGAGAGGTTCTGTTCTAAACAAGTTGCTTACATCGGCCGTGGCATAGCAGAATGGGCAAAGACGCGGCCTTTCTTGCAGCATCATATGAACTGTCTATCTTACTCTTCACACTCCTACATCAGTCGCATTGAAAAAATCTAATCAATGATCGTTTCTATGTAGTTTTAACTTGAAAGCAAAAACGGGGAGTTATTAAAGGAGTCGAACCTTGAGCCAGGAAGCCACGAACTTAGGCCGACTATTGCCCTCAAATTGATAGGATAGAAATTAGAATTCGCATACTTTCCGACAGAGAAACAGGTCGCTGAGTAAAGCGCTACAGAACCTCCCATACTGAATCCTCCTATGCCTAGTTTAACTGTGTGATCAAGAACTCGCTGTCAGAAACTTAAATCAAGCAAAATTAACCCGACTTTGAAACATTTTTTACAGAGTTGAATCAGACAGTAATTAGTTAATTACCATCAGCAGGTTCAGTTGACAGTAAATTCGCAATATGAGCTGCTGATGCATCCAATCCCTCTATGTCGTCGGGACTGTCCTCTGAAATCTCTGCTACATCAAACCCTGCAATACAGTCAAAAAATTCAGCGCGTAGTTAACCCAACTGACAGTTATTTTCAGTTCAGTAGCATTCAGACATTCTGTTAAGCCGACTTCAGTTGGAAAGACTTACAGGCAGTGCAGGTAAATCCACCAAGCAATGCAACAGGACGAGTCGGAGCAGTTGGACAGATAAACTTAACCTGAAAATCCCACATTTACCCGAAACAATTATCAGTTAAATCAATCAATGCAATTTCACTGGTATATACAGAATTTTACTGCAGAAATGAAGAATCAAGTTACAGCAGTAAAAAAAAAAAAGTTACATTTGGAAGAGGCAGTGATTCCAATAGCTGACAGACACTGCAAGAAAAACAAAAATGAACCCAATTCAGGAAATTAGCACATTTCTTCATTTGTTATAATTAATCTTTTAAATATTCTGTAAATAATTAATGTGCAATTGGAGTAGAGAATAATTTAATTAATCATTTAGAATCATTTTGCAGACAAAAAGTATTACTACGCATCTACGCGTACTTGTTTTTTTTATCAGACGGTTTTATATCGAATGGTAAAAAAATAAATGAGGGTGGACCGACCTTGAACCATTGTCACCAAGTCCATGTAGCCAAATAATAGTGGCAAGGTGCCTTCCCTTTGGTCTTACAACATGTGTCCTCCCAAACTCGACCGTCCTCCTAGCCTGTCTTGAACCTGGTTTGATTAATTTTAATCAATCAATACCATATTAATAAATAATAAACACGGGTTTTAGTTTAATTTAATTTAATTAATTGCGATAGTAGTGTAACAAATGTATATACGTGGACTAACCAGAACCGGTTGAGTAAGTTGAGTAGCTCATGGTCGATATGCAACAAAGCTAAGCTAATTAAGCTAATTAATAACGCGAGCTTAGAATATAATTAATTAATATTAATATAAGCGCGGTTTTGGAAATAAAAGCGAGTTGATTATATATAAGTTATGAGATATGAAATGAAATGCAATGAAGTATGTAGATGGAAGGGAGAAGCTAAGGGTGTATTTATAGGGAGGGAGATAGAATAAAGGAATATGCAAAGAGAAATCAGTAAGGTGGGATTTTGCAATAGCAGTAGCAGTAGCAGTAGCATGAGTAGCATTGTGTGTAAACCAGCTGCAGCTGCAGCACTTTGGCAAATTAAAATTAAAGAAAAGAATTTTAAAGGAGAGGCATCCATGAAAAGGGTGGAAAAAAAAAATACAATCAACCAAAGTTCTTCATCTTTTGTTGCCATAAGAGAATCCACTTTTTTTTTTTTTTTAATTAATTAATTATTGACGGTGTAAAAAACATTCTATAAGCTAGTGAATATATCTGATCGGGTTAAGTTCGTGTGAATACTTTAACCTTGCCAGCCAAATGTAACCCTTTTAGGGGGCGTTTGGTTCGTCAAAAAGAGGTACAAGGTATAGGTTTAGAATGAACCAAACCTATACCTCTTGTTTGGTTGGCAAAATTATGGGTTTGATACCCATACCTCAAACCTCCAAGGTATGAGTTTCTCATACCCAAGGGAGGGGTGGGTATGAGACTGATACCTTGGGAATCAAGCTACTTGTACTTATATTTGATTTTTCCGAAATTATTTTCCTTTTTTCTTTTTTTGTAAAATGTCTTAATTAAAATATTTTATTGTGAAAATTAATAAAAAAATATCAAAAAAAAATATCATGAAAATTAGTACTCCGTATTAAATATAATTGAGGTTTCATATTCTCAATAACTAGTTTTTTAATGAAATTTATTTTACTTTTTTTTAAGTGATTTTTATTTTATTTTGTACTATAATATTACCAAGCTTTATATATTTAAAATTAGATTATTAAATACGGATTACTTTACAAAACTGTAATTTCTAATTTGATTCCTAATCATCTAAAAAACGAAGCAAACGCTGGGTATGAGGAATCAAGTTTCAACCCCATACCACCTTGGTTTGATTCCTGATTCCATTCCTATACCTTCTCGCGAACCAAACGCCCCCTTAAAAAAACGGTGATAAACTAACAAATGTGTATGTAGTGGTTGAGTTACGAGTCTTTTTCTAGGGTTGCGTCCCAAGAAATCGTTTTTTAGATAAAAAAGAGATTAAATTTGTATTTTGAGAATAATTATTAGTTGTATGTTCAATTTTTCATGTTTGTTCTAGTCTAATAACTTTAGGCTATTATTTTTATTGGTTCAACGAAGCACGCACTTGGTCGCACAATATCTAGTCTCAACCATTAGACCAAAATATTTTCGATAACTTTACCGTCTATTTGTACATGGTATTACATGCCCCTTTAATCAATAATAAGTTAAAGAGTTTATATGAAGAAGGCTAGCTATACTATCACACTTAGATTAGAAATTTAGAATCAATACTTTTAATACACTGGCAATATGATAATACTACTAAATATAAATCATAGAAAAAAGAGTAGCTCAAAAAAAGAATATTTCTTCTTTGATGTAATTACTACTATACATTCTCATCCAATTTCCCAAAGAGGATTACAAAACAAAAAACTAACATTAATCTTCCCTTTTGCTTATACTAGTGATATGTTTGTCTAATCCTTAATATAAATATTGGTTTAGTCCACGACTGATCTTATGTAATTGCACGGTTTTTATAAGAAGTGTATAAATAAACAAAAAAAAAATAAAAAAAAATTTGGTAATATATACTTACAATAATATCTTTATGTGAACGTGTAGATAATGACCTACACGAAGGCTCAGAGGCGTATAACGTAGAGAAACACAAGACATTATCGAATGTGTGGCGATGAAGTTACCAGCATTAAAATATCGTTAATTATTACATCTTGGGGAAAACAAAAATAACAAATTATCTGAATTGGTAAGAAAATCTTATAACGTAAGCAGCGTTTAGTCCAGAAAAAAAAAAAAAAAAAAAAAAAAAGAATAAACCTTGTCTCTATATTTTCAAGCATTTAACTGATAATCTCTATTTTTAAGTTGAATTAGATCGGTCTTATACTATAAAACGGTATTAGTGAGGTTGTTAGGTATACTTAGGTCGTTGAAGAGGGAGTCCTTGACTAATTAAGTCTCTTCTTCTAGAAATTTGGGTAGCCAAGGTTAGGACTTAAGAACAAGATTACACTTTTCATCAAACACATACATGATACATGCACGTGTTATATAGAGTATCAAAAACTAATTTAGGGTTTTATCCTGTATAATAGGTTCCAGGTTTATATATCACTCGATCATGCGTTCATTGAAAATAATGTCCGTCACGCACAAAAACTAATTTAGGGTTGGAGTATGATTCGGTAAAAACTCTCATATCATACTAAATATAACGTATGTATGTATATATATGTCGGTTATTGAGTATTTTCTTTTTTCGTAGAGTCTAAAATAGTTTAGATTCGAGTATGATTGAAGGAGTATTTTCGAGGAAGGAACTTAAAAGAATGAATGCCATGCATCATGCATGTTTCTTTTCATCAAGATTGAAGATACTATGAATGAGACATCTAGTTAGTGAAACATATACAGCCTAGCTTTATGCACAACCGTCCATTGTTTTTTTTCCTAACATTATTCTCTTTGTCATCCATATAAATAAATCTTATGGATGCAAACATTTTTTTTTTTTAATGTTTTTTTATTATGAAGTAGTTTTTCGATCGTTTTTCTTTTCCCCTTTTTAAATCGGTGGGTCATATATACTTACATTAGACCTATCTCAATGAGTAGTATGTAAATGGTACGATTAATGATAATATCTGATCTTAGTCTAATGATTAAGATTAGATACTAGGATATCATTCCCAACATTATAATAATGCGACTAATAAGTACGCGCTTCATTGACTCCATTGTTTCAGTTATCAAACGTTGGATTGTTTAAAAATTGAATTTAAATCGCTCATATTAAACCGAGAGGGCATGCATGATGCATGCGGCGCGATTAAACCTACTAAAAGAGTTTATATATGAAAAAAAATCATCAATGGCCAATTTTTGTTATTTAAAAAGAATGAAGCCCACTTCAATATATTTTGTTTTGTCGTGCGAATTCGTTGACTTCTTGATTGAATCTTGATGATATTTTATATTATACATAATTTTATATAATTAAACTTAAATTTACGTAACCGCGTAGGGATTATTGGTCCGTTGGAATCACTAATTAGCATCTAATTACCTTTTAATTTTTGTATAATTAAGTCAACAATTGTGACATTCCATTTCGATCATACCTATAGGTTGTATATCTTCTATGTGTAGGGATCGAATGAAACCCTTTTCCATTGTCAACTTCATCTTCAACTTCAATTCACACCCACCCTACCTATATATATTGAATTTATTTGTGGAATCTCATTTCCGAAAACACACTAATATTTTTTCACCGTCCAATTTCAGAATATAAAACTTCATTTGTCGAATTATTAAAATATGTCAATAATAATTATTCATGCATAGTGACACTTATTAGGTCATTTCATGACAGATGTCTCGTAGAATCTTTATTGAAAAATCGTGTCACTTGAAAACGAGTCTGCTTGATCATATGATTATTAGCTTAATTACGAGTGTATGTATGATCGAGTTGGTATGATTAGATTCGATTCAGGATTAGGACCGTCTTTAACCCTAAATTAACAAATGAGAACTTTTATAATGGACGTGTGTAGTACAGTAGTATATATATTGTACAGTACGAATGTTGTATATGGAACGTTCTTTAATAATCTCACATAAAAAGCCAACAGGGTCTATATCGAATCTTAAAACTTAGCTGTAATTGAAAAGCTCGCTCTTGCATCCAATTCCACGTACTCCATTATACTCCCTCCGGACACAATTTATCGCCCCGCTTTCCTTATTTGGAAGGTTTTTATTTGTTGCCCCACTTCTCCACTTTCCTTTTATATCATACCCAAATTACCATATTACCCTTCTATGTATCATTTATTACAATATTAGTCATTCAATTAACCTTCCATCTTATACTTAACCTATAATATTTGGGCATGTGTCAATAATTTAGGATCACCATTAATTTATTTACATTTTATATTGATCTTCTTATTTTACGTGCAAAAGGCTATAGGGCGAAAAATTATGTTCGAAGGGAGTAATACTGTACTACTAATATTTGTACTGTTGTAGTATGTGTGAACTACGAGTAACTTTTAAGTAACTTCATTTTGTTCACTAACTTTTCTCAAAAATCTTTAACGATCAAAGTCATTTCAATTGTCTTAGTCACAACTGTGAAACAATACCATGCATGCATCCATTCAGTGACGGATCTATAATTACGAAAAATAAGGTTATACACTTGATTGTACAATAACATTGTACAGTTAAAGTCAAAATTATTGAGCTTTTGTATGGATTTACTAAGTTTATACAAGTTGCTGAGCTTAAACATTTATGTGATTTAACTCGACAACTTTAGACTAAAACTCAGAAAGTTTATAGCAAAACTCGAAACTTTTGTGATAAAGCTATGTACAACTGGTTGTATTATAATCTTCTCATTCTATGATTACTGGTCTGATCAGATCCCGAGACGTACATAGTTGTCTTATCCTTTAAAAAAAAAAAAATTTTACTTGGGATCTCGTGAAGAAAATTTGTTGAATCCGTGACTGCATGTGAACTCATAAAAATAAAGGAATTAAATTAAATAGTTTGTATGCAGAGTGTGTAGTACTCCCTTCGTCTTTATATATTTTTGTCAAATTTATTTAATACATGTGAGAAGTATTATATTAAAAGTGGACGAACGTATAAATATGACGAGAATATCTAATAATTTTGTGGAAAGAGTTTGAGAGAACATGATCGAATGTGTGTCCATCATATTATATAATAATAATAAAATTAAAATTATAAAATGATGCATGGGAGGAAGGAACTTAACATAAACAGCGTTCTTCTTTTTTTTTTTTGTTTCCTAAAATGTTTGAATGTATAACATGTGTCGATCTTATATTACGCCGCCAATGCCATAGAATTATAAAATCATCCATGCACATGCACCCATGCATATATAATTAAATCCCACGTAAAATCAACAACATTTCATCAATAATAATAATGTTATTATAATTCTAAAGGACAATAATAAAACTGATAATTATTGTATTATATTAAATGTTTAACAATGTTTTTATGGAAAACTGTCTCACAAGAGATCAAAATATCACAAGTACGTAGTTTGAAATGGATTTAAAGTACGAAGTAATATAGTTAAGATTGTAATACGAAGTATGATTTTTTTTTGGAACCTTGTTTTATCAAGGGTACTAAAAAATGCATTTTTAAAGCTAATTAAATAAATTTAGAGACATCAATGGGAAAAGAAAAATAAAGAAGATGGTAGTGGTGGAATTTATTTAATTATATATTGATCATAAAATTGTTGTCAAATTATTCCTAAGATTTATATTATATATTATTTAATTATATTATATATTATTTAGTACGTTAATTTATTTTTATTTTGAGGAAAGCTTCTTTAATTTTATGAAAGAAATGGTAATTTATATAAATGTCTATTTCGAATAAAACAGTGATATGATTCTCAAACTTTAATTTGTTAATTTTCCTTTATTGTACAATGACAGCAAAATGTGGCCATCAATTTATGCAAATGAAGGCTAATAATAATACGATTTTCTAACGTATGTTCATTGGACACATGTTAACATTCTTTAATAAAGCAAAATTCACAATAATCTCGTCTAAGTATAGTAAATACGACTAAATATTATAATTTCTTAGGATAATATCATTAACGTGTGTCCAGTGGGTACACGTTAGAAAAACCGATGATAATATAACGTTATTATTAGTATTAGTTTAATGCATGATAGAAAGCTCCTCAAAAGTTTTTATTACAAAAAGAGGAGAATAATGAGGTTATGGTGCATTACCCTTTTTGGCAACAAATTAAAATGTTCGAACAATACCTAACTATATTAAAACATAATTAATCCTAATTGGAAGCTCCTAGAAATTTGTACTATATCAATTAAAAATTCTCCCTATCGACCATCACTTATGTATGTAACACCCCGATCCAAACCTCAAACGACTGTACATGCCGCTGGTCGTCGTGGTAGCTCGTCAGGATGTGTATTGACTCCACAGACTTTCACGAGTCCTATTCAACACATTTTTTCTCACGCGTTCGAATCCTGGCAGCTCTCAATATCTCTGAACTCTCATGCGGAAACTTGTTCGAATGCCAACCCCTGAACTCTGAAGCGGAAACTCGTTTAAATCCGACCCCCAATATCTCTGAACTATCAAATGAAAACCCACTCGATCCGAATACTGGCAGCATAGCCCCCAGTATCTCTGAACTCTCAAGTGGAAATCCGTTCGAATTCTGGCAGCCACCGATATCATTGAACTCTAAAGTGAAAACTCATTAATCGTTAAGATATATTCTTGTTAAAATGTATATATATATATATATATATATATATATATATATATATATATATATATATATATATATATATATATATCTCTAAAATTATTTGATGGCTAATTAAAATAATAATGTGTGGTGTAAAATTAAAAGAATGTGACAACAATATAATGAATTAACACCAGTCCCTTCTCATCATTGATTTGATGGAGATGGGCATTGCATGCTACTTTTTATGTTTTAAGGCAAAGAATAATAATTTGGGTGGATTCTATCTCCATTTTTGGTTCGTTGATTGGTTTCATAAATATCAACCTAAATATATAAAATATACTGTATAAATAATGAAAATAAATAAAGGAAAAGACAAGAAACAAAAAATACTCCTTCCGTATTTATAAATTCATCCCATTTGTTTTTCGACTATTTTCGAGAGGTGTGAAAGTTGTTTTAAATCCCGAATGTTTTTTGACGAAAACTTGTCGATGAGAACATAATGCCTTATAATGACAATTAGAACCTTCTGACACGATGTAAAATGGAGTATGAAGCTTATTTCGTCCAATTTCGACACGTGTAAAATAACAAATCTTACGGCCTTTATAAAGTTTCTTTTGAAGACCATATGACCTCCATAATACACCGAGACATTTTATTTGTTGTGGAGTTTATACAGCGCGAATATCGACCCATTTTATTTTGGGACCCAAAACGACGAAAAAACATGGGTAATAACCTTCAAAACGGTCATTTTCGACTATTTTCGAGAGGTGTGAAAGTTGTTTTAAATCGCGAATATTTTTCGACGAAATCTTTTCGATGGGAACGTAATGCCTAACAATGACTATTAAAACCTTCTGACACGATATAAAATGAAGTATGAAACTTATTTCGTCCAATTTCAACACGTGGAAAATAATAAATCTTATGGTCTTTCAAAAGTTTCTTTTGGATGACCATATGACCTCCATAATACACTGGGACATTTTATTTGTTGTGGACTATATACAGCGCGAATATGGACCAATTTTATTTCGGGGCCAAAACGGACGAAAAAACGTGGATAACAACCTTCAAAATCATGTGGCCACAACCCCATGGGTCTCAGGTTCAAGCTCCTACAAGAGCGTTATTGTGGGAGTTGTATGGCCTGAGGCTATGCAATCTAGGCTTCGAGCCTGTCGTCCAAAGGGCGGCTTACATGGTGTGCATGGTTTGCAGGCTATTGTGTACACCCGAGGGTTTACCCAGAGCGCACCAAAGGTAGCGGCTGCGGGTTCCCTCGTCACCAAAAAAAAAAAAAAAAAAAAAAAAAAAACTTCAAAATCGATCATTTTTTAAAAATTGTTTTAAATCGCGAATATTTTTTGACGAAAACTTGTCGATGAGAACATAATGCCTAACAATGGTTATTAGAACCTTCTGACACGATATAAAAAGGAGTATGAAACTTATTTCGTCCAATTTCGACACGTGGAAAATAACAAATCTTATGGCCTTTAAAAAGTTTCTTTTGAAGATCATATAACCTCCATAATATACAGGAGTATTTTATTTGTTGTGGATTTTATACAGTGCGAATATGGACCTATTTTATTTCGGGAACCAAAATGACGAAAAAACGTGGATAAATAACCTTCAAAATCGGTCATTTTCGACTATTTTCGAGAGATATGAAAGTTGTTTAAAATCGCAAATGTTTTTTTGACGAAAACTTGTCGATGGGAACATAATGACTAATAATGACAATTAGAACCTTCTGACACGATGTAAAATGGAGTATGAAGCTTATTTTGTCCAATTTCGACATGTGTAAAATAACAAATCTTACGGCCTTTATAAAGTTTCTTTTGAAGACCATATGACCTCCATAATACACCGGGACGTTTTATTTGTTGTGGAGTTCATACAACGCGAATATTGACCCATTTTATTTCGGGACCCAAAATGACGAAAAAACGTGGATAATAACCTTCAAAATCGGTCATTTTCGACTATTTTCGAGAGATGTGAAAGCTGTTTTAAATTGCGAATGTTTTTTGACGAAAACTTGTCGATGGGAACCTAATGACTAATAACGACAATTAGAACCTTCTGACACGATGTAAAATGGAGTATGGAGCTTATTTCGTCCAATTTCGACACGTGTAAAATAACAAATCTTACGGCCTTTATAAAGTTTCTTTTGAAGACCATATGACCACCATAACACACCGGGGTCTTTTATTTGTTGTGGAGTTTATACAGCGCGAATATGTACCCATTTTATTTCGGGACCTAAAAGGGCGAAAAAACGTGGATAATAACATTCAAAATCGGCCATTTTCGACTATTTCCGAGTGCTGTGAAAGTGGTTTTAAATCGCGATTTTTTTTTGACGAAATCTTGTCGATGGAACCATAATGCCAAATAATGACTATTAAAACCTTTTAACACGATATAAAATGGAGTACGAAGCTTATTTCGTCCATTTTTGACACGTGTAAAATAACAAATCTTATGGCCTTTATAAGGTTTCTATTGAAGACCATAAGAGCTCAAAAACAAGAATTTGTGCAAAAGAAATGAGAAACCACAGATTATTTGACTCAGGAACAAAAGATGTGTGAATGGAATTTATACTTGCAATAGCCATGTCAAATATCAAGAAACGACCCTCGACTTCTCGGGCCGTGTTTCCCCCCAAAATAGAACTAAAAACAGACACTTTAGTTGTTGTTGAAAAATTATCTAAGACCCCAACAAAAACGAAAAACAAAAACAAGCTTTTATCAGCTTTTTCAATGGGAAAGCAGTAGCAGTAGTTGAAGAAGTAGAAGTTACAGAGAATTTGCCTTCTTCTCACCAAATGATCTTTTTTTATTAATCACTCACTAGTCGCTACAAATGTGTAACCACAATCCACAATCAGTGGTGGTGTTCGCCGCCTTCTTCATGGTCGTGCCCCTCCGGGTCTCCACCGGGGCCGACTACTTCCAGCTGCAAGTGATTAATCCACTAATTAGCAAACCAAAACGAGTAAAACCGACAGTTTATTCCTCATTAAATTTATAGGATTAGTGTGTTGGTCGTGTCTAGGAGTCTAGGAATGAGTCTTTCTACTACAAGAATCACAAAAGAGTTCGCTTTCCATGTACAGAAACATGTCCAGAAGAATCAGATTATCAACATGCAAAAAACTAATCCTTCCACTTAATCGTATTATAACTTCCGATTTATCTTTTTAGTCTATTTCTTTATTATTTTCTAGGTGACGCCTGCATAATCTATTCTTCTGCCCCTTCCAAACTTTAGCAGTACTTAGGGGACGTTTGGTTCAACGAGGAGAAAGGAAATGTAAACAACAAAGGCATAGAAGGGGAAATGAAAAGGATTACCCCTAATTTAATACGAGTACTTTGTTTCAAAAAGAAAAGGAATCCAGTACAAAATAAACCACTGTCCACTTTTCAATCACAACCCACAACCACCATCTCTACAATGACCATGTTCCACCGTTCACACCGAGTAGTAGTCATTTCCATCAATCCACCCGCGTTCGTTGCTGTCAAAGAAACCCCGACCGCCGTCATCACCGTCAGCCTACCTCCGAACGCCGCATTTACATTCCAGAGTGGTAGGGGAGGTTTTTAAGGTGGTGGTTCGACTTTTGTAGGAAGGGGTGAGGTCTGCCAGATGTTTGGTGGGGTTCCGGAGAGAGAAGTGGTTCACTGGTGATGTGACGACCGGAGTAGTTCTGTTCGTGATAGGAGTCGGTGGTACATGTGGCGGCAGAGGTTCCTGGTGGTGGGTGTAGGTGGTGTTGTGTTGTGTTGAGGGGGAAAGGAAATGGGATAACCGGGGGTGAGGGGTAAGGATGTAGAAAGTTTGGGGCAAGGGAGGGGTAAAGGGTATAGATAATTTTGTTTTCCCTTTCCTGAATACCCCAACCAAAACTTGACAAAACAGTGGGAGAAATTAACGGGAAAAAGCATGCAAAATTTACTTTGAAATACGGTTTCCCTAACATCATTTGGTCAGCGATATCAAAAGCGGGGTCACTATAGTAGTGATTATGATGATCACAAAAATTACTTCCTCCAGTCTTTTAAATTAATTTAATTTAATTTTTCGGACATCTATATTTCAAACCGTTTGACTGCGTTCTTATTTGGACAAGATATAATCCATATACCATTCTCAACATGGGTCACAATTTTCTATCATGTATGTTTCATTTCATGATGCTGTGGTCGAAACCCAAAAGTAGTGCATTCAAGTGACTGAAGCGAATACACAACAAATGTCACGGTATATAGTGTTACACTCTAGAAACTTACTTTGAAGTACTGTGTGCACACTGGACATTCATGAGATTTGCCTTTCTCCAGCCAAAACCAAACAACATCATGTTCATCCTCTGCAAAAATGGGAGAGCAAAAAGAAAATGATTAAGATTTAAGCTGAAAGGTAAAGAAATCAGGAAAAAAGAGTTCATAAGATACATCCGCAATGACGATATGCTACATAAGACCGACCTCCTTCACCTCCAGGGCATCCAACAATTCTCCTGTCGTAGTAAGATTTCACAATAGCTGGACTTTCCTGCATACAAACACACATTATAAAATGTTACATAGAACTTATTCAAATAGTAGCTTCATGAAAAAAAAACAATGTGATTCAGAGAAGAAAAATATCCAAACAATTACTCATATAATCCTACATAAGGCATTGAAGTATTTCATATAAATTTGTTGCTTCATTCAATGGTCATGTAAAGAGGGTAAGCCTGCTAGAAAATTGTGATGCTTGCATCCTAACAGGTGTCCAGAAAACAAAGGTCGTAAATTAAATGTAGATCCTAGGTTTCCTTTTGGGAATTTTGCAAAAAAGCAGAGAATCAACTGAGACATGCCGAGTAATAAAGTAGTACCAACAGAACTCATACTGATAAAAGTTGGAATCATCCAAGATGATATTTGCCCTACTTTGTAAAAATGGGGCGAATCAGTTGACACATAGGGATTAATAGAGAAGTAGTAGTAGCATAAATTATGGTGATAAAGGTTGGAATAATCTAGATGATATATTCACTACCAGAACAGTAAATCACACAAATGCCTATACCATTCTGTCCCTATGGCAGATTCAGTTAATAAACAACCCCACTCTGATCGCAAAGAGCTAGTAGTTTTTAGAAAGGCAATAAAGAGAACTAGTTTTATATCCCACAGATAAAAAGAAAGACATAGCAGCATTTGCGATTTTTTATTCTGCCGAAAGAGCTAGCTAGTAGTTTAAAAATTAAATACAAGAGCAGGGGTTGTCAAAAGAAATGGCACACGCAAAATGTAAAAAGCACACATAACGGAAAGTCAATAACCAAAAAGTTTTGGTAAAAATGAGAAGGAAAATGCTTCTTGGCATGCTCACTTGTGTGCATCAATTTGACGTGACTGTAAGTAAAAAGTGCATTCCGCTAGAACTAAAATTAACTTGCAGCACGTCAAATTCATGAATAAAGTTCTGGTCTCTGGACTCCCACTTGTGGTGAATATAGCCCATCTTGTTACCATAGTTTGAGAATGTGTGAGTTGCAATGAGGGGATGAAGTCCGAAAGTGAGGAGGCGCATGACTAAGGTGACTTGGATTTTGGGCAGAAGGCATACTAATTTTTTAGATGCACATGTATATTTTACGATCAAGTGAATAAAATTTTGCTCGAGGGTAGTCCCTATTTTTTGTTTTAAAGGGGGCAAACATGTATCTATAGACGAAAAGTAAGGAAAGGGAGAGAAAATAAGGTTAAAACAAAATAATTTGGAAAATAAAATAATAAGGAATTCTATAGTAATGTGCGTTGAGTGAGCCTTGGTACCCCATACTAGTTACATCTCGTGTGCCTTGGGTCATCTCATGCACTTAGATACCTTTTGGATCCACTATGCACATCAGAGGCACGGTTTTGAAACTAAACTTGTTGTACTCAAAAATCATTTCAAATCTAGTTAAATACTTGAATCTACTAATAATAATAAAGCAAATGGTACAAAAACAAAGGAGGAGCCCATCATCCCAGGGAAAAAATAGGAACAAGTTAGGGATGTTTATAACATGTAAAAGTAACTTGGACATCACCATCTAAAGGCGCTTATAAATATATCATGTTCAATCTGCTTCACATAATTTTGTTACTAAAAACTTGTGTATCACCACCTTTATTTGGTCTATTTCTGTACACGTAATCAGGCTAAGAGGCGACAGTGGCAGGGAATACCCACGGGCTTAGTTCTAATTACAGTAAGCAGGTTGAGCACTTGGTAGTTGGAACAATAATCTAGCATCAAACTATTATCAAAGTAGCCATGTCTATAAACCACACCAACATACAGAAAGGGCAATCCTGAGCCAGAAACATCAAGTAAGCTAGATTCTGAAAAAATCAGTACGGAGTATAATCCTACTGAGACATTGAAACATTGAAAAGGAAGAATAGCACAAAAACTACCAGAGTAAATTTTATCGACTATGCATGTGACCACCCTAGAGAGGGGAAAAAAACAAAAAAAGACGATGAAGGTCAATAACGATGACCATGGGAAGTAGAAAATATCAATATCTACTCTGAAATAGAGGTTGCACATCAAAAAACGGGAATAAGTAAAAGCAGCAACTTCAGAGACATGAATATTCCAAAGTTACTAATCACACTTGTGCATAATGGCGGGTTTAAATTTCGGTTTTGGTCAGAATCACTTAATCAATTCACTGCGGTAAAATTTCTCACATTGATCTCAAACTTTCTACTCAAAGAAAGGAACGAACAATTCCACAACACAGTTTGTATACAGTTCTATTTTTTGGCAATTAAGTTATCGATCAAGGATAAGTCATAGCTGACAAAACTAACTCAATGCGTAAATACTTCAGCAGGAAAAAAAGGCACAAACACATCACACTAACCAAAAATTAGCTACGTATGTCCAATTTGTACTGTCACGAGGTAAAATTTTTGATGAAAATACAGCAGAAGTAACCAAATTACACACAACTCACGTCAATTATTAGGATACCAGCAATGCCTTATTTCAAATAAATTGAGCTCAAACCACCCTCCCCTTCGCCACCATCGCCATTTCCCTCTCCCTTTCCCCACCCCCTTTATGGGCACCAAGTACAGGCTGTGTGGGTGTCATGCCTAGGCCAATGGAAGTGTGGGTGTGCCAAGGCAACGTGATGCCAAGCGCACCTTGAGCATTCACGGGCACTAAGACCAGCCCACAGGCGTGCCATGCCTAGGCCAAGGGAAACAGAGCGAGGCCCAATTACAACAAATCACAGCAATGCCCAATTTCAAATGAACTGCTGCGCGGTAAAGTAAACGAAAAACACGCAATAATCAACCAAATCACACACAAATCACGCCACACAATAGGATAACAGCAACGCCTTATTTCAAACGAATTATAATCACAACAAGATAACCGAAAATCGCAAACAAAATCAAAATAACGAACCTTAGTGCCAAAAGGACCTTCAGGATGATTGATCTCCAAAATATCCCTTCCCTGGCACAGAAATCAAATCAATGCGCACACATTCAATCTCCAAATCACAAATAAATCCACCAAAAACGAAATCAAAATTGAATTTTTTTAAAAAAAACCTCAAGCTCGGCTTCAAGTTCTTCACGCTCGTGACCCGTAGCAATCGGCATCACATCCTCAATCTTCGGTTTCGTCTTCGACACCGCTGATCAAACCAAATCACATCAAACCAAATCAAAATCAAATCAAATCAAATAAAACAGATCTAATGAATTATACAAGGAAGCGGAGAATTACAGGCATCGACGGAGAAGGAGCGGGGAAGGGAGGCGGCGAGGAAGCGAGGGGCGAGAATGGAGGAAGGTCTGGAAATGGCGGAAGAAGAGGCGGAGGATGAAGAAACTAGGGTTTTGAGATTGGAGACAACGATTCTTCGCCACATGATTGAAATTGATTTAGGGGATTTTGTGAGTGTTGGAGATCTGTTTGTTGTGTTGTGTTGTGTTGTGTTCTGTTCGCAGGTCGCCCCCCTCTTCTGTGTATCTGGGTTTTTGTTTGGCGAGTTGACGAAGGAAAAGGCGGTGTGGAGTGAGAAGAACGCTGGTTTTATGGAAGAAATAACATCGCCTAATTTTGGGTTTTTGGTGGAAGAACGTTGAATGTGGGCCTTTTGGTTTGCAATGTACCACATGGACCATATTCGTTTTGGGACTCAAGAGACGACCCAATAGATAGGTCGGGTAGTGTCTAGACCTGGCAAACATGTCGGACGGATTGGGTCACGGTTCATGGGTCGGGGTCATATGGATTGGTCTAAAATCTCGGTTTTACTTATATATATATATATATGTATAAATAAATTCTTGTTTGTGACGAGTATATTCATGACAAACTTATGACGCGTCTAATATTAACCACATGGGGTGGGGTAGATAAAGACAAAACATTCTTATTCGTGAAGCATTCTGATTTTGGTTTTTCTAGTCATTTGGGTGATATTTGACCCGTTATAACTTTGTGACGGACATACACATTAGAAGCGAGACCAAGTGACTTTTATATCACAAAGTGCGGGGTATCTTGTTAATATTTTAAGAAAAATACATTTGGAGAAGGAAATGATATTGATAATCTACTCTCTCCATAATCAAAATCTTAAGAATATAATTTAATAATTTAAATATATATATTAGTTGAATGTTAACTATGGAGTATAACGGTAAGTTTTTGGTTAAACAGTAGAAAAAATAAAATCGATTGAGTTATTTCGAAGATAACAGCCATAAAACTAGGATAAATGGAATACTTATTACTTAATCGTAAAATCGTCTTTTATATGAGAAGACGTACAAACAGATACTCCTCAGTCCTCAACTGACAAATCTATAATCTATAAGTAGAGTGATTGATAAAAATGATAAAAGGTCTAATATAAAACGTTTCAACTTTCAAGACTCAAGATTATTTATTTAGTGTTTTGCGACATGCAATATGGAGTAAGTATATAACCATTAATGAACATCTGATTACCTGAGCCCAAAGTCTAGGGAGAGACGGTCTCACCCATCGCATATAATGGTCTCTCTTTATATAAAAAGTTTATTCCTTTATTGATAGTAGATGACTGATTATGTGACGGTCTCTGATCAAATTGTACATCGATCGATTTATTTGTATGAAAAAATTCATTTACAAGACCTTGTTCTTTTCGGTTCAGTTTAGTTCAGTTCCAAGAGTCTCATTTTATTTCAATACTTGAGCCTATTTCAGTTTGATTCTGCCTACTTCAGTTCAAAAGAACGGAATTTATGTGGCCGATTATAAATATAAGACCTTTATGTTACTTACCCTTTAATTACTTAAGACCGACCGGTAGATAATGTTGATTTCTACTTTTTCTTTTTCTTTTTGTCTCGATCATTTTTACTTGTAATCGAAAGAAATACATTGGCATCTTATATTTTTCCGTATGACTTTGTATATATATGTTGAATTTGAAGTCGTTGTAGATGTCGACTTTTGTATTAAAATCTTACGAGTATTTTCTTCTATGACTTTAGTTCAACCACGAAAAGAAATTGTTTCACTTCGAAAAAGAGAAGAAGACGCTTTTGGATGAATTTATGGCAGGAACTTTAGCTCTTGTGGAGCGATATAGAGTCCGATACGAGAAGGAAGAAGCGAGGAGCGAGATGAACAAGCAGAAATTATTGAATTTGGAACTCAAATGTTGGACGATAGAAGATGAAAACGATGAACTAGTACTTGAGCTCAAGGAAAAACGCGAGAGGATCTCGGAACTTGAGGAATATTGTGCAACATTGGAGGACGAACTAGAGAAGAAACGAGTGGAGGTTTCGAAGTTGAAATTGGAATGCGGTGATTTCGAAAAGGAGGTGTACGAATTAGAAAAAAATTATGAGTCGATAATGGAATCCCTCGAAGAACAATCCAAAAAGACGAAAAGTGTCGAGAAGAAGGTTTGGAATAAGGAGAAGGATCTTTTGTTGCGTGTTATCAACCGTCAAGCTTCGACAATGGAGGCGTACAAAGATGCGTTGAACAAATAAAGAATGATCGACACAATTGCTTGAAAAATACTACGAAGTACGGAGTACAAAACGTTGTAGTTTGGTTATTATTTAAAATAATATTGATCGACGCAATTGTTTGTTTAAATATGGTAATTATGAATTAATATTAATATATGAAGTTCTCGTGATACTCCGTAATATTAGTGTGATTCTCGTTGTAATCAATATATTCATGTTTGGATACACGTTAGAAAAAAAACCGATTCAAATCTGTAATTTCCTAAACCAGTGGAGAAGGACTAAACCCTAGTCCACCTTTCTCATCCTCTTTGTTGTCTTTCCCCCTTCATTTGGCGCCACGAAAAAATGCAATGACGAGTTACACCAACGCAAATATTTTGAGCATAATCACTTTTTCATGGCTTACTCCATTGATTACTTTGGGCAATCGTAAAACGTTGAACCTCGACGATATACCCGACATCAACCCCATCAACAGTGTAATCGACTCGCTCCCAATCTTACAAACACGACTCGACTCAACAACAACAACGACGAGTAATAATGTCGTATCGCAGTTCACCCTTGCGAAGGCCCTCTTCACCTCGGCGTGGAAGGAGTTTCTATGGACCGGTACGTTGTCTATCGTTTGCAATGTTGCTCGATACACCGGTCCATATCTAATCGACTCCTTCGTCCAATGCCTCGAGCAAAGGGGATTCAGAACTCGTCGTGGGTATGCTTTGGCTTTCGCCTTCTTCGCTTCGTGTTTTATTGATGGGGTAACGAGAAAGATTTGCCTATTCGAACTTGAGCAAGTCGGGATTAGGGTTCGTGCGTCGTTGGCATTGTTGATTTACGAGAAGGGTTTGAAACTTCGGCCTAATCACTCGAAGCAAGGCGAGGATGAGGATGATAATGGAGTCGGCGGGGAGTTTGTTAATCTTGTCGCGGTTGATGTCGACAGAATAAATAGTTTCGTCGTTTGTATTCATGATTGTTGGTTGATATTCGTTCAGATTGCGTTAGGGTTAGGTTTATTGTACAAGAATTTAGGGCTTCTTGCGTCGTTGGCTGCCTTAGCTTCGACCGTGTTCATCATGTTGTCGAACGTGATGTTCGGTTCATGGTACGTGAGTGTTCAAAGGAATTTGATGACAGCGAAAGATGACAGAATGAAAGTGACTATGGAAACGCTGAAGAATATGAGGATTCTCAAGCTTCAAGGGTGGGAGACAACGTTTCTTTCGAGGATATTGTCGTTGCGAAAGATAGAGACGTCGTGGTTGAAGAAGTACGTCCTCACTAACGCTATAACCAATTTCGTGTTTGCAATCGCTCCGACTTTGGTCGCGTTAGCCACGTTCGGGTGTGCGATACTCCTCAACGTTCCTCTTGACGCCGGTAAGATCTTGTCCGCGCTTGCCACCTTTCGAGTTTTCCAAATTCCGATCTATAAGCTTCCTAGTTCGATATCATCGTTGGTACAAATGAAAGTGTCGTTAGGCCGTGTCGCGTTGTTTCTCTCCCTCGATGAACTCGACACTAGTCTAGTCGAAAAGCTTCCTTATGGTACCTCCCCTAACGCAATCGAGATCACCAATGGAGAATTCACTTGGGACGTCGACAACGACGTCCCAAGCCATGTAACCACCTTGCGAAACATTAACCTTATCGTTCCTAACATGACCAAGGTTGCGATTGTGGGTAGAGTAGGTTCGGGTAAGTCAAGCCTAATCTCGAGCATCTTAGGTGAAATGTACAAGACCATGGGATGAGTTGTGGTTTGTGGGACCACGGTGTACGTGGCTCAGACACCTTGGATAAAAAGCGGAACGATTGAAGACAATATATTGTTCGGGGACTACATGGACCGTGATAGGTATGACAAGGTGATCGAAGCTTGTTGTTTGATTGACGACCTGAAAATCATGTCGTTTGGGGACCAAACTATCGTTGGTGAACGAGGGATTAACTTGAGTGGCGGCCAAAAGCAGAGAATACAAATAGCTCGAGCGGTCTACCATGGCGCGGACACCTATCTATTTGACGATCCTTTCAGTGCACTCGACGCTCATACCGGCTCTCATTTGTACAACGTAAGTTGGACCGACCTTACTAAGCCGTTTGTTTCAATTGTTGTTCACGAAATTAAAAGGTTGAGTTTGTATTGTATGACAGGAAGTTTTGCTCGGTCTTTTGAAGGAAAAGACGGTACTTTACGTTACTCATCAAGTCGAGTTTTTAAGTGAAGCTGATGTAGTTGTGGTGAGTGTTGCTGTTCATGATAATATTTTTTCCGTCTCAGTCGTTTGTTGGCTAGGTTTAAGGTTTGTTGTGATTCGGAATACCAGAATACATTTTGATGTTGTCATGTACTCATGTCTATCGTACATATTTTAAGCTAGACAACGTTTGAATTTTTCATTATAATGCATATTATTTCACGTCTAACAAACGAGTGATGACACTATTACGTAAAAATATATTGTGAATAACATGGCGTAAAAATTTGTCGACTTGATGTGACTATTTTTTTTATGTAATTAGGTGATGAAAGATGGAATGATTGCACAAATGGGAAAATACAATGACCTCAAGCAACTTATAGGTGCACAATGTGTGACACCACCAATGGCTCACGAGCCTAACGAGCCAAAATCAGAATCAGAATCAGAATTATCCTCGAATGTGATCTTCAAACCTGAAACAATTGACCCGGAAACAGAACCCGGATCATCATCATCATCATCAATAATAATAACACAAGTCATCAACGACGAAGAGAGGGAGAAAGGGAGTGTCGGGTTCACCGTTTTTTACAAATACTTGACCGTTGCATACGGAGGTGCGCTCGTGGTACTAGTTTTCCTCATCCGAATTATTTCCGTGACCCTCGAGATCTTGAGTTATTATTGGCTAGCATGGGCCGCCCGTGCTTCTTCTACACGGGCTGTTACTCGATCCAAGCTTATAACCGTCTACGCTGCTATTGCTCTCGGGATATCTGTTAGTATGCTAGCCGTCGACACGCTTGTCGCGACTGTAGCGTATGCAACGGCTACTATTTTGTTCAGGAAAATGTTGTGCTGCGTTTTTCGAGCTCCTATGTCATTTTTCGATGCTACTCCCAGTGGACGATTCCTCAGCCGGGTATGCCTCTCCTTTTTTTTTAATTCAGTTACTTCAGACATTTTCAGTCCAGTTTCAGTCCAAAAGAAAATACTGATACAATTTTTTTTTTGGCACGTTTAGTGTTCAACCGATCAAAGTGCTATAGAGACGCAAGTCCCGACTCTGATCGAAGATGTTTACTCGTCTATTCTTGAACTCCTCGGAATTGTCATAGTGATGGCAACAGTAGCGTGGCCGGTTTTGATTGTTTTCGTCCCCGTGATTTTTTTCAGCGTATGGTATCAGGTAAATCAATCTCTCTGAATTAACCGAAATTCCTGTAACTTTGACATTTCACTTCGCCAATATGATAATACGCGATGCCTTATATATTACGAGTATTAATACTTTGTACGTGCAGCGATATTATATGCCATCGGCCAGAGAACTGTCGCGATTAAATGGAATATGCGAAGCTCCAGTTACGCAACATTTTGTAGAAACGATTTCAGGATGTACGACTATCAGAAGCTTCGATAAACAAGTGAGTTTCGGAGTAACCTACATGAAAATATTGGACACCTACTCTCGCATCGATTTCCACCTCGATGCTGCAATGAAGTGGCTCCTGTTTCGCCAAGACGCTCTTGCTTTTACCACGTTCGCTTCGCTTTTGATTTTCTTAGTCACCTTCGGACAAAACATTAATCCCGGTATCACTTACTAGCTATTCGTTCGTTCGTTCGTTCTACACTAATTCTTGTCAGTCGTCAGTAGATCGATATTAACAAAATGTTTGTCTTAATTCTCTGAACAGCAATCGCGGGTTTGGCCGTGTCGTATGGGTTGACACTAAGCAATGCATTGACTGCTTTGGTATGGAATTTATGTTATTGTGGTACGAAAATGATTTCGGTCGAGAGAATTCTCCAATACACCGTCATTCCTAGTGAGGCGCCTCTTGTTATCGATGCAAATCGGCCTCATTCTTCTTGGCCGTCAAATGGTGAAATTCGTATCATCGATTTGAAGGTAACCTAAAACTAATACGAGTCATTTTTTAGGATGAAAATGCCCTTGCAATTGGTAAAGGATGAGGTCAATTAATAGCGAATGAAAAAGTTAGGAGCATTTTCGTCCTAAAAATATAATTTGCTGCAATTTTAAACAAAAAATTCGAAAGGGAATATTTGACTGATAAATTTTGACTGATTTCGAATTTTTTAATAACTCGAGGTTTTGTTATGTTATTGATGTATATATACAGATACGATATGCTCGACATTTACCAATCGTGCTACACGGTCTGACGTGTACTTTTCCGGCAAGGAAGAGAATTGGTATTGTCGGAAGAACGGGGAGTGGGAAATCGACTCTTGTACAAGCTCTACTTAGAATTGTCGAGCCAACGACAGGGCATATTATTATCGATGGGATTGATATATCGACTATTGGGCTACAAGATTTAAGGTCGAAACTTGGTATAATCCCTCAAGAACCCGTCATGTTTCAAGGAACTATTCGGAGTAATTTGGACCCGTTACAACAGTACACGGATCTACAACTCTGGGAGGTCTGTCGGTCTGTTCTTTACATTTTAATTTATTTATTCTTCGTAAGATAATGTATTTTTAATCAAATACGAGAATTAATTAATTATATACTCGTACTTATTTTCTTGTAGGCTTTGGATAAGTGCGAGCTTGGGGACGCGATCAGGATGATGGAAAAGAAATTGGAATCGGACGGTATGTCTTTAATTTTCTTTAAAAAAAAAAAAATTGGACGGGCGGGTCAAAAAAATTAAATTGACCCGCCCATATGTTATTTTTATTTTATTTTTAAATATTTATATTTACAGTCGTTGAGAACGGGGAGAACTGGAGCATGGGGCAAAGGCAACTCTTGTGTCTCGGACGAGTACTACTCAAAAAATGTAGAGTGTTGTTGTTGGACGAGGCTACAGCTTCGGTTGATGGAGCGACCGATAATCTCATTCAACGAAGAATTCGAGAAAATTTCTATGATTCTACGACTATAACAATTGCACATCGGATGACTTCTGTTCTCGATGGGGATTTGGTTTTGCTCCTAAGTAACGGTAAAAATCTCACATTTCCCTCGAACTTTTTACTTTTCGTTAATGTTATGTAATTATTGTGGTAGACTGTTGTCCATACAAATATTTATGTTGAATTTATTTTGTAGGGCGAATCGAGGAATTTGATCATCCAAACAAGTTGTTAGAAGACAAATCATCTTCGTTTGCGAAATTAGTCGCCGCTTGGTCGAATTTGAGAAACCCGTAACAAAAATGGATTAGCGACTTAGCGTGTACTTAGCTTTGATATGTGAAAATACTCATTTGTTCTTTTGATTATTTCTCGTGTCATTGTTGGATGACGAAACATAAAAATGCAAATTACTCGAAAGTTAGACGGCCCAATTCTGTGAAGAAGTAATTCGTTCATTATTGATAAATAAGTAATCTTTTTATAAAAAAATAGTTTTTCACATAAAAAGTAAATAAATAAATAAAATAAAAATGTTTTTCACATAAAAAGTAAATAAATGAAAAAAATAGTTTTTCACATAAAAAGTAAATGAAAAAAATATCGTGAAAAAATGTGGCTGCTGGGATTCGAGCCCAGGTCTCCACGGCCACAACGTGGAATTCTAACCACTAAACTACAGCCACTTTGATATTCTATCATACAAACTTTATAGATATATCCTTTATTGTTCATCTCAGTTCACAGTAAAAATACGAACTTTGTTATCGGCGACGAATTCGCACAATCGATCTCAGGCGATCTCCGGTGAAAAAATCGTCTCTCCGTTCAACATCATCCTTAATTCTTCGATTTACAGTTTTCTGGATTTCTATTCTTTCACTTTAAATTTTGTTTCTGTCGAATCGCGGTAAAAAGAAAACACGCGATTTTGTTGACATTAGATGAATTTCAAGAGGTAAAACAGTAATTAAAATTTTAGCAGCGTTAATCTGATTGAATTATACTTTGACTGATTTTCAGTGAGTTTTTGTTACCAATTTGTGGTTGAATGTTCGTTTCCGGCATTGAGAATGTCGATGAACTGATGAAGTTAGACATAATTGTGCTACAAAACACGGTTTAGAAAACGAGGGGTACACCATAGAATTCGAAAAAAAAAAAACACGAAGGTAAGAACCTAAAAAAATTACGCAATTGCTAAGTCATACACGTTCTTTACAAGTATGTTAATCACATTTTGACATTAGTTTTTGCATTATTACGCCTTAAAAAAAAACTCGCTTTCTTTGTAATCGCGTACAAAAATTGGCTATATTATCGATCTTACAGTATGCCAGCTCTTTACTTTATGTTTGCTGATTGATCCTTTTGAGTTAGAAGTTAGAAGTACATATGGTCTGATTATCCCTAGAACATTGGATCGACGACATCGTCTAGATGTTAGCTAGCTATAGCTATACTACTAGCTTGGCGGAATGATTGGACCTGTGTCGTCGGTCTCTTGTTGTAGGGGATTAATAGTGTGTCCAATCATTTTCTTTTGATGGAACCAGGGTTTGTCTGCACTCCTTTTTCGATAATGTAGATGCTGTCCTACTGTCTACTGTCTGCTGTCATATACTCCTACTTACTTTCTGATACAGGGATATTGAAATTTATGTAAGATATCACAGTAATTTACGAAACAGAAAAGCCCGATGATATCAGTACTAACTCTAATGCTAGAGTTACCGATGGTTTCAGGATTGGGATTTCGGACTGTATGTAGTATGAATCAGTAAGTGGAGTGGCGTGAAGAGCGTTTTGCGTCTGGGTGGAACTAAGACAAGTGGTTGGACAAAGTAAAGTAATCTTGCGTTTCTGTGCAGAACAATGCACAGCTAGCTATTATGATCGATGTTTGCTGTAGTTTTGTATCTCTTGCGTAGGGAAGCTAATGACGATGACATTCAAATATTACTACTGTTTACTGTTCTATGAACTGACCGACAATGCAGATTTATGCGTACGCTCATAACTGCAAACCAGCAAATTCAGCGATATACAGAAGATTAGTTCTTAGGTAGGACATTGATACTGCAACTTGCAGGGTGCATCAGTGCATGTTAATCCAGCCCCCCTTCACTTTACTTGTTTTTAGCAGACGGTTTCATTTCTTCTGCGCTGCTGCTTCATGTATAGGAATGCTAGTCGTAGTTCAAATCTGATTTATTTCCGAACTGCAGAAGTTTTTCAGGGCTCCAAATATTTGATCATGTACGCAGTACGCCTTTTTTTATCCGTGTTCAATAAATCTGTGATCAAAGGCGAATATCGTCTGAAAATGTGGTTCGTATGCATAACAGACAGACTGATGAGTAATGCATCTTGCTGTCATTCTATTCAGTATCAGAAATCCATATATATAATTTGCTGGAATGTAGACAGACTGACAAATCTAAATGTTGGGGGGGAATCGAGTTTATTAGATTGTCTGCTAATGTTTGTAAAAATCGACATTACTGCAGCATGTGATCAGAAGACAGAAGCATGAAATATGGGCATTGATCACATGACAGGACGACGAAGAGATTCCCTCTTCACATCCACTACTTGCAACCAAATCACACTCGAAAGACGACAACTGAAATGTGCATTTAGACTTATTAAGAACATCAACAACAACAACAACAACAACAACGAGGCGAAAAGGGAATGATCTCTCTGCAAAAGAATCAAGCAAGTACTTTTAATTATTCAGCTCGTAACGTGACTGCCATTGCTACAGCATTAAACTATTCAGTATCGACACATTCGCTCCTGATTAAAACTCGAAATCATAATAATAATAATGTAGTTAATGAATTAATTATATTAAGGGGGGTGTCAACAATTATTCATTGTTCTACTGGTTGGTAGTTGAAATGTCTGGTGGGAATTGTTGCTGCCTGTGCTACTCCTTCTCCTCTTCCTCATATGTTTGCTGCTTTGTTTTGGACTTCATAATTCTTTTGCCTCTATTCATATAATCATATACACTCTACTCTGTAGAAGTATGATATTATAGTTCAATCATTGGTCTGGAAGTGATATACCATTATGACAAAATATCACATACTTTGGCCATATCCACTTAAGCATCCAAAAAATTTTCTTTACGGATCTGATCGTGAAGTAAAATCAGAACATATTTATTTTATATCGTGAAATTTGGACAAAAAAACCCAAAAAAAATTGTGTTACGGAGTCCCGTGACCCTGTATAACGCTAAGCATAGATCTGCCTCTAGTCACACCTCTTGACGGACCCAGAAAATTTTCTTTACAGGATCAGATTTTGAGTAAAATTAGAAGATATTTTACACATAGAAGTAGTATAATTTTAGTTTCTCTCCTTAAAGTTGGAGAAAACACCCATAAAAATTGTGTAACGGGGTTCTGAGACCTTGTATAACGCTAAGCATAGATCTGCTTCTGGTCACACCTCCTGACGGACCCAGAAAATTTTCTTTACAGGGTCAGATTTTGAGTAATATTAGAAGATATTTTACATATAGAAGTTACAATTTTAGTTTCTCTCCTAAAAGTTGGAGGAAACTCCCAGAAAAATTGTGTTACGAGGTCCCGAGATTCTATATAACGCTAAGAATAGATCTGTCACTGGTCACAGTCTCTGACGGACCCAGAAAATTTTCTTTACACGGTAAAAGTTGGGCAAAATAATTGTGTTACGGGGTCCTGAGAGTCTATAACGCTAAACATAGATCGGACTCTAGGAATGGATGCCATACACCAACACATAATAATAATAATAATAATAATAATAATAATAATAAGTAGTGGTGAGATGATGGAGTTTAATATTCTGAGTAAGTAGTAAACTGGCTTTTATTGTTCATTCATAGTGATAGCATTCTTAGATGTCCACAGCTAATGACTATGAAAATGACATAGGAATTATGGAAGTTAAAAGTTTTTTTTAAAGCATGGATTGCAGTAGGTTGTGAAAATGACTTCTTCATTAAGTCCATCCCACTCATCAACATGACAAACATTATCTTAAAGGCTCTCAATCCCATGACTGCCTATACCCAAGGCGGACGCGCGGGTCTGATTTACGCAATTTTAATTACCTTGTTGTATTATTGAAAACTTAGATATTTTCGATGATCCGTGGTAATAACTTCATTCGAAAAGCCTTCTAAGGATCATTAAGGTCAGTCGCTTAACCCAGGTTAGTATTTGAGTCAACTATCACTGTTTTGATATCGGAGCTAGCGTGAAGAAAAGTCATGGGTTCGAATCCTGACAACCTCCAAAACAATCTGACAAGTGGAATTTAAGCACGGTTCAAACCTAATAAACATTCGACTGATCAAACCCAGATGTGTCGTATCTACATCTTTCATATCCATGTTCGAGCCCAATAGTATATGATTGAGATGATTCATCTATCATGGTATCACGGCTAGCGTGATGAAAGTCATGGGTTCAAATCCTGACAACCTCCAAAACAATCTGATAAGTGGAATTTAAGTACGGTTCAAGCCTAATAAACATTCGACTGATCAGATCCAAATGTGTCATGTCTACATCTTTCATATCCATATTCGAGCCCACTAGTATATGGGCTAATCTAGATTCACATCTAAAATTCATTTCATTGTTACATGATCAGATGTATCAGAATCGATCAGATCCGACCTCTTTCCTTTATCGTATACTTTGTACTTTGTATTCGAGAATTCGGGGTATTAAGGAAGGTAATATGGTACTTGTTTAGTGACAATTATGTTGCTTAAATACAGATGGAGACTGTACTATAGTTAAATACAAATTGAGAGGATATTGCTTGAATGTGTCCCCAGCTATTCACTAAGAAAATGACATGGCACTGTCATTTCTCTTTATTGGTTCTCATTGAAAGTACTTTACTCTATTCTTACATAAATCTTACTCACAAAACTCCAAATTCATCTCATATCTCATGCATTCTTACATCACAAATCAATACCACAAAAACAGAATGCATAAGGATCAACAAAATATGTATTCAATGATTCACATCCAACCACTTTATAACGAGTCAACCAGTGTAAATACGACAAAAGCATAATGCACAAGGATTACCGAATTGTGTATCTCATAATTCCCGTCTAATTAACCAGTTGGGATGTTATTCGATCCGTTACCCGTCTTAAACTTTATAACGAGTCAAAGAGAATGCATAAGGACTAGCGAAAGTTGTATATATCCCATGATTCATGTATGTCTAACTAGTTGGGATGTTATTCGACCAGTTACTCATCTTAAACTTTATAACGAATCAACTAGCGTGAATACAACAACAACAAAATGCAAAAGAACTAATGAAACATGTATCCCATGATTCTCATCTAACCACTTTATAACGAGTCAACCAACGTGAATACGACAAAAGCAGAATGTACAAGGATTATCAAACCGTGTATGATGTATAGTATCTCATGATTCCCGTCTAACCACTTGAGATGTTATTCGACCCGTTATCTGTTTTAGCTTTATAACGAGTCAACTAGCGTGAATGTGACAAAAACAGAATGCATAAGGACTAACGAGTCTAACCACTTGGGATGTTATTCGACCTGTTATCGATCTCAAGAGGGGAGGGGCCTAGGGTCATTGAAGTTGGCATTAGATAGGTGGAGAGTGATGACAAAGAGATTAAATAACATATGACAGCCAATGATAAGAAGAGAGTTAATAAAAGCCGACATTGTGGCTTAAATTAAGGAGAGACAAATGCAGTTAAAATGCATTGGTCCTAGCTCTATTAGCCCCCCTCCCCCTCCCCCCTACCTCATCACTCAACAAATAGGGGACAAATGTAGCCTAAATTATTAACCTAGCTCTCTTCCCATCCTCCACCATGGATTCTTTATGGAATTTACTTGGGATTTGTAATCCCTAACTGAGTAAACGTGACAGAATTATCTGTCACTTTTTTATAACGGGTGAAAACATTACAGAAACGATGTGTTGTTTTTTCTACATAAATGGGTAGTGTTTGACCCGTTATAATAAAATTACGGATATCTTCGTCACAAGGGAGACTAAAGCCCTGTTCTTTAGGACTGAAACTGACTGGTGTGGACTGAAATATAGAGACGAAATATGCCTCCTGGAACTGAATTGAACTGAACTGAAACTGATTGAATATAAGTCCAAAAAAACATGGACTAACTGATATGAGTATGTAAATATGGAGATGATGAGCTGGATTCCTCTCAGAGGAATGTACAGTTGTTTGGTTTGTTACTTACTTGCTTACTGTGATGTTTTTTTTTGTCTTTTCTTCTGTTTTCTTACAAAAAAAAAAAAAAAAAAGTTTCTGGGACTTCAAGTATCATCATGAAGGTTACATTTCCTAATTCTCGTTTAAAACGGGTATATATAATATATTTGTCGTAATCTAACTAAGATCTTGTTCTCTTAGACTTATTTTCAGTCTGTTTAGCCTAGTTCAGTCGAAAAGAACGTGACATAATGTCGATGTTGGTTGGTTTCTGTACATTCTTACACAAGCACCAAAAAGGCCAAAGCACCAACTTTGAGGCTTATGTCCTTTCACAAACATCAATAGCATTAAATTTGTGTTTCCCTTTAACCCATTGAATTCAATCGTACCGTGACGTAATAAAAGTAAAACGACTTGTCAAAATGGTTAAAATCTTTCTTTTGTTATATATATATATATATATATATATATACCCTTCATCGAATTCGGTCGTCATGTACTGATAACATCAACTTAATTTAATAAGGTCGCGCCCATCTGATCTCTCCTTATCTCGTCATTAAGACAAATCGGAATTGATCGAAAGGAGGATGATATTATTGTCGTTGAAGTGTATGTAATAACAAGACCTCAATGATGATTTGCCACGTCCTATGACAGTAATAAATATAGTTTAGGACATCACTAAAAGAAAGAAAAAAATTGACATTTAATGTGTTGCATTAGTTGCATGTGAGATGTTGGTGATGGATTCAGGATCTAGTTTTATGTGTAATTATAAGTCTAAGAATCATGATTTTTTTTTTTTGGTTATATATTTAGATGATGATGCAATAGTAGTAGGTTATATGCTAAGGAAATTCTATGAGATAATACACGTTATGGTTACCAAGTTCACTGCATGAGAATCCCTATTTGTCATGTCTAAAGAGATTTGGTGGAGCATTCATATCACTCTGAAAAAAGATATCGATTTCCTTATAGTTTCGTCTTAAGATCATAACGGGTTTAATAACATCGTCTCATCTCATCTCATGCATGTGTTTGCATTCGATCTGCAGTATAGTTTTGTCTTAAACAAGGATTATGATACTCATCGTAACCTATGATACCGTATGAGAAAATTAAACCATGTCAACGAAGACTAGAGAAGACAGTCGTTGAAACTCAATGAATGGTTCTCGTACCTTAATATCCACATACGGAGTATCTAACATAATAGCGAGTCTAAGTACATCCAATATTCCAACCACGTACATTATCATTAGGACATTAGGATTACGTTCAAGAGTGAGTTAAGACACTGGAGTAATGTCGTTGTTGTTGTTGTTGTCGGTCAATCATGTGTACGTTTTAATATCATTATAAACATTCTTACACATCATTGAGGCATGGCCACAAGAAGCTTCATGGTTGTTGCCTTTGAGTTTGAGTAAGTAGACATTTGTAAGCAAAGGTAGTGTGAAGATAGGCTGTAAGCAGCTAGCTAGGAAGTCGGTTAGGAAACTGAAGAGTATGTATGTAGTAGGTATAGTAGTCCTCCTATAGGCAAAATAGCCGTGTATGAGGATGACCTAATTAAACCATATTGCTTAGGTTACATTAAATGTACACAAAAGTTATACTTATAAAACCAACCTGTAACTCTATCTACCCGTCCCTTGTGACATTGATATCCATCATAACATCAAAATACGTCAATCAGTCTATCTATGATGGTCTGTTATAAGTTTAGGATAAATAGAGTCGTCATGTTTAAAGAGTTTTTAGTGATTGAGAACCTCTTGTGACGGTGATATCCATCATAAGATCAAAACACGTCAAACAGCATACCACATGCATAGGTGATCCTATTCTTTGATCTTTTCAAAGATACGGAAGAGTAGTTTACATGTTATAAGTTTAAGGAGGATAAAGTCGTGTTTAAAAAAGATCAGTTTAGTGATTGAGAACCCTTAGCTTGTGACGGTTACATCCATCATAAGATCAAAACATGTCAAACAGCATACCACATGCATAGGTGATGATCCCATTCTTCGATCTTTTCAATGATACGGAAGAGTAGTTTACACGTTATAAGTTTAAGGCGGATAAAGTCGTGTTTAAAGAAGAGTTTAGTGATTGAGAACCCTTTGTGATAGTGATATCCATCTAAGATTAAAACACGTCAAACAACTAGCATACCATATGCATAGAAGACGATTCTATATTCTCCGATCCTTTCTATGATACGGGGGTTTAGTTGATACATCTGTTATAAGTTTAAGACAGATAGAGTCGTGTTTGAAGAAGAGTTTAGTACGTGATTGAGAACCCTTGTGACAATGATATCCATCATATGATGATTAAAACACGTCAAACCAGCATACCATACGAAGAGTGATTAAGCTGTTATAAGTTTAAGACAGATAAAGTCGTGATTGAGAGGAAGGATGGGGAGGGGGGGGAGTAGATCTCCTGGTCAAATACCATATGAAAAGTGATTAGGCTGTTATAAGTTTGTGACAGATAAAGTCGTGATTGAGAGGAAGGATAAGGGGAGTAGGAGTAGATCTCCTGGTCACATGCCTCTTGGGGACCATCAATAAGTAGTCTGCTGCTGCTGCTGCTTCTTCTAACAGCTTTCAAAAGGACACTAGAATAATCAATAAACAAGAACCCCTGCCCTGTATGGTCCCCTGTGAGGCATATAGTTGGTAGATTTCTTACATACATTTTCCTCTGCCAGGTATTGTCAAGTTCACCACTGCCCAAACCCAAAACCCGATAACCAAATCGCCCACCCGATCATCATGGGTCATGCATTCTGGTCGAGACCTGGCAAACGGGTCAATCTAATCTAACTAGTTGGGTCGGGTTGTGTGGAGCCGGATCGGATATGATGATGGGGCATTTAATAGAGTGAGGGGGTAGAGTTATATATATATATATATAGGTGGGTAGTTTGAAGTGAAAGGTCCATGCTAACTGGTTTTCCTGTTATCTAAAGTGGCTGAGTTGTCCTCTTCATTGCACTGCATATTGCATTATGTGTTTTACATAAATTCAACAGGATATGGTAGGGATATTAATTATATACTTGTATATTAGGTCTTTGTTCTAGCTATTTCTTATTAGACATACATTTTGTTGGCCTTAATTAACCTCAGTTATTTTCTGATCGAAAGGCGCTGATCGAACTAAAATAAAATGAACTAAGTGGGTTGAATTGACTAAGACAAACTAAACTGGATAATAATGCATGCACTTCATTGAAACGAGCTGATGGAAAGAACAAGGTCTTACCCAGTCCAAAGAACAAAGCAATGATAATGTTTTCTCTCTTTTCTTTTCTGGTATCATATGTACACCTTTATCCCCGTTTTTTTCTGGCTGAAAGGGGGTGAACTAACATGAGCTGAACTAAGTGGGTTGAATTGACTAAGACAAACTAAATTGGATAATAATACACTCCATTGAAACGAGCTGATAGAAAGAAGGAGGTCTTACTATGTCCAATGAACAGAGCAACGATAATGTTTTCTCTCTTTTCTTTTCTGGTATCGTAGACCTTTATCCTCGTTCTTTTCTGGCTGAAAGGGACTGAACTAAACATGTATGTCCTGAACTAAGTGAGTTGAATTGACTAAGATAAACTAAACTAGGTAATAATGCACTTCTTCCATTGAAACGAGCTGATGGAAAGAAGGTCATACTCGGTCCAATGAACAGAGCAACAATGTTTTCTCTCTTTTCTTTTTTGGAATCGCAGACCTTAATCCCCGTTCTTTTCTGACTGAAAGGAGCCGAACTAAACTAAACTGAACTAAGTGGGTTAAATTGACTAAAACAAACTTAATCCCCATTCTTTTTTGGCTGAAAAGGGCTGAAGTAACATGAACAGAACTAAAACTAAGTGAGTTAAATTGACTAAGACAAACTGCTAGAAAGAACAAGGTCTTACTCAGTCTACTCGTTCCAAAGCCAGAGCATCGATGATTACAGATTACATTCCAACAATATTTTAACGCAATGAGAATCGAACTCCATCCTGATGTTGTAATCCGTGTCGACAAGTGCATTATATGCCTCAAAAGTAGGGAAAGGTGATCCTACTCCCAAAGGGGAACTAACCCTTAACACTTTGTAGTATTATGATTGTTAATCTTTCATTGGATATAATGGGGGCATGATAATATGAAAAGCTTCAATTTTTGTGGTAGCATGCACCTTGGATGTTCAATACTTAATTGTTACTTAAACTAGCTGTGCTATCTAATCTAGTTTTCTTTTACTGTTACTGTTACTGCTAGATAGGTAACTATCTACCCTCTAAAGCAAAGGTAGTGGGACAAAGTAGTAGAGAGTAGCATAGCACGTTGTTGTTTCTTATGAAGCTAGCCTTGAGATTTACGTACATTCATGGAAACCCTGAGAACTGTTATGTTATGTTGCCTCTATAACAGAGGGACCCCTTCCCCTAATGGCTACGAACTATACTTGAAACTACTCCTTTAATCGTGCTTTGTGCCCAATTATGTAATTTTGTTTGTTTCCCAATCTTAATGAATAGTTTATACATCAGCTCTCCCTCGATATTCATCACAAACTTGTTACGAGTTTTAATATATTAGTCGTATGTGTAGATGTGACGAAATCAGAATGTCTAGGGAGTAGCAAATGTTTGTCTTTGTCTATATAACTCGCTCGTCACGAATTTCAAGTAAGACGAAGTACTAAGGTTTCTGAATTGAAGCTGAGCTCGAAGTTGTGAATAATTAATTATGTACGCAATGTATAAATTAGTTTTATCGACCTTTTGCTTTTACATAAATTAAGAATTTTTTTTTTTATTGTTTTTATTATCTTCTATTGGAAAGTTTTTCTTATGGTAGTATTAATGTCATCTATTGGACTACTAATGCAACAAGACAAATGAGACAATATTAAGATTATGTAAAATATTAAATATGTGCTAAACTGATGATGTCAAATTCTAAAAATATAAGTTGGGATGGCTGCTCGAATGTGATTCAAAGTCTTCCTTTTTATTAAGATTATGTAAAATATTTTTAATTTGTACGTATTTTAACACGATAATATAATATAGAGTACAGAGTGCTGTAGTGTATAAATGCATATTTCCGAGGGTTTTATGAGTTTATGTCGAAGAACTAACGAATTGTTTCAAATGCATACATACTCTTGTCTATCACTCGGTCGAACATAAGGGTAGTTTGATCGATAATGTCGAATTTCGGACTCATATCATCATCATCATCATCATAAATATGAAAAGGCAATTAGTGTTTATTAGGATCAATATATATAATGTGATGGAGCTTCATTATTCGCTTTTGCATGCCTAATATAATGCATTTATACCTACCATAATCTCATCTACGTACCTACATACCACCTGAAAATTAAACCCAATTCAACTCACCAATTTACAATAATAACTCATACTATAACACTCTCTCGTAAATTTGTAGCGTAAATCTTCTTTGTGACGGGTATATATATCGATCAGATCAGATAATAGTGACTGAACGAACATATATAAAATCAAAATGTCGATCCATGGAGCAACAAATATTTGTCTTTATTTACCCATTATTCATGTAAATGAATACTTGACCGGTTAAGAATTCATTATATATACTCGTATAATATTTTCTGAAATTTATGCATAGTGAATAAGATTTTCAAATTTTGATCAATTTACGTGAAAACTGAACGTAAAACTAATTATTCTATTTAATACAAAATATTTACTCAATCTTTCGTCACGATAATTTAACATTGAGACGAAAGGCTAAGTAAATACTTGAATTAATTTAGATATTAATTTTGTGGCATTCAAATGATTAATTTTGTGACATCATGTGCTCTTTTGACTAATTCATCCCTCAATAATAATAATAATAATAATAATAATAATAATAATAATAATGCACCGTATTAGAGTTAGACATATATTATCAAGATAATGAAGTAGCTAAAGCCTTTCGTCATCTCATCGAACTTACTTTCATCAAAAATTAAATGTGAAACCTATTTATATCTACTTCAATTCTCTTATCCAAACATTATTTTTTTTAGTAATTTTTTATACAACAATTCTTATTGGTTTATTAAAAAAATAAGCATGAATGAATGAATGTCTTTTGCATACAACCTTAAGACGCCAAATATAGCCCTTTGTTCATTGTATAGGCATTTCCCATAATTTAATCTTACTCACTAATCACAATTCACAAGCATGCATGCATGCATGGTGTAGTCAAACTGAAATTATAGAACAACACGGTTTCAGATTATCAGTTTCTTTAACAGATCATTCACTTATTGTTATTCATGTGAAATGACGGATTCACACAATAACTTGTACTAGTAATGTGAATAGCGAAAAAATTGTTTTATAATACAAAGTATGTACATATTTATTAGAAAATCTATTTAATTAAAGCTTTCATTCTCATGCGAGGAGTAAGTGTCGACACGTGGATAATGCTTTTACATGGAGTCATCAAACTTGGATAAACTCGAGACATTGTGAAGTCTATGATACGGGTTTCGAATACCATTTTAATCAAAATCTAAAGATATGATAATGACATAAACCTAATAATAATTGTATCTTATACATACTTTAACAAGTTTAACCCGATATATTAAAATTGTTTTAAACTCGAGATCTTTAATTAAACCGACAATAATAATAGTCATAATAACGGTTTTGGCACACGTTAATATGCTAAATAAAGCAATATTAAAATGGATATTATCTAAGTATGGTAAATGAAATTTAATATTTTCATTTTTGATGATAATATCTTTGTAAATCTTACTTTATTTAGCTTATTAGCGTGTGTTCACTGGACCCACGTTAGAAAATCCGTAATAATACGAGGAGTTTATGATAATTTGGCAAAGAGTTTACTTTTAAAGACAAGATTACAAAAGATGGTTTATTTTAAGTGCTATGATAAGCTGTCCCATTAGTGATGTTCCTTGTATTCACTACTCTTGCGTGTTCAACAAATAAATAACCTCATATATAATTTTTTTTATTTTTTTTTTATAATTTTATAATATTTTATTTTAATATATTTTTGGTAAATTATTTGATTACATTTATTAACATCTTTTATTGTTTGGTTCCTGCCTCTATAATTTATGTGAACACGATTTATTATTAATTGTTATGGATATCACAGTTGCATTATTATGAATTTATGATTATTATTATTATTGTGTATAATAATAAATAATAATGCTACTTCTGCCTAATCTTAATGATCAAACGCGTTGACATTGCCAATTTATTTATTTTTAGACAATAATTTACGTCTACATATAAATATATACTCCCTCCGATTCTTTAGATTCGCAACATATTCCATATTTGGCAAATTCATTAGGTTTGCAACATTTCTATAATAGGTAGGTTTTTGTTTGGGTAAACTTTTTACTTTATTGGTGAGACCCACCACCTCCACTCACAACCTTATTATTTGTACAAATAGTAAACGTTGCGAATCTAAAGAATCGGAGGAAGTAATATATACTCCATCAATTGTTGTTGCATATATATAAAAATATAATGAATCATAACCCGAATTATTTAGGTTTTTATTTGTCGTGTTGAATTGTGAAAATGTTTCGAGTTTGAATGATGGAAATGATGGCAAAGAGTTTAGAAAATGATTGTACAATATATTACAATGGGTCAGTTAAGAGAAACTGTATACAATTACGGAGTATGTACTAATTACAATGCATGACACACAAAATGAGACAGAAAAAGATCTCAAAGACCGACCTATGCCTAATTTTTTTAACATGTTGGGTTAGCTTAATTAACGTACCAAGGTTAGCAAATCATACCAAAAAAAAAAGATTTAAAATAAATAAATAAACAATGGCTTGGAAAATATGTATAGAGCAAAAATTATTTTCTAGGATGATGATGAGTAATAATTTGGGATTTTTTTTGTTGTTGTTTTGACGGGTTTCTGATCAGGTTAGAGACTTCTGAAAATAACGGGTGCACCGTGTTGTGGATACATGAGCATAAGTATTGTTGGTGCGTGCTTGTAATTAGGCGATAGATCGAACGTGAACCGTTGCAAAATCATAGCTATGGCTAATTTAGCTTGCAATAACGCTAGATTTTGCCCGACGCAGTGTCGGCCACCTAGTCCGAACGGCATAAATGCTGTCGGGTGGGTTGCTGCCCGAGAAGCGCCTTGAGAAAAACGGGTTGGATTGAATTCCAACACGTCCGGACCCCACAAAACGGGGTCGTGGTGGACACCGATGATCGGGATTAGGAGCTCCATGCCCTTTTTGATATCGAGCCCTCCGAGATTCACATCGGTCTTGGTACGTCGGATTGTCGCTACCACCGGGGTGTATAGTCTTAACACTTCGTAAACGATCATCGTCAACTGCACAGATTAATATTAATTCACCGTTAATTCACATAATTAATTTCCCAAGCGAATATGCTCATGACCTGTGTTCCAATCCTAATGACTTTCTTTTAGAATATAGGGTAAGGGTATTCGAACTTCAGGACTTTCTTTTAGAATATAGGGTAAGGAGATTCGAACCTCAGACCTACTGTCCAGGGTACCTGATTTTAACCAATAAGGTAAGACATTTTCGTGATAATAATTCTAATGCCTTTCTTTTAGAAGATAGGAGAGGGGGATTCGAACGTTAGACCTACTGTCCAGAGTACCTGATTTTAACCAATAAGGTAAGATATTTTCGATAATAATCCTAATGACTTTCTTTTAAAATATAGGAGAGGAGGATTCGAACCTAAACCTACCGTCCAGGGTACCTAGTTTTAACCACTAGACTAAGACATCTTCGGTAATCCGGTTGACGTTCCTTCAGAATATAGGGGAGGGGGATTCGAATTTCAGACCTACTGTCCAGGGTATCTAGTTTTAACTACTAGACTAAAACATCTTCGGTAATCCTGATCACGTTTTTTTTTTAATTTTTTGTGTACTTTGTTTTTTTTGTCTTGAAATTAGACAAGAATGACACACATATATAGACAAAAAGGAAAAAGTTAAAGAGTTTTTTTTTATAAGTATATGGTTGGTTTATGAAGAAGGGGTGGGGGAAACAAAGAAGCATACCGTTTTTAGATTAGAAACATCATCTTTAGTCGGAATGTCACGTGCTCCACACACTCTAAGAACTTCCTCACGTGCCAATTGCTGCCATTGAGGGTGCATCGCAAGTAGAATAGTTGTCCATGTCAATAGGTTCGAGGTTGTGTGTTTCCCCGCAAAAAAGAAGCTCTTACACTCTTCTACTATATCATTTTCCGTTATTCGTGTACCTGATTTATTCTCTTCGTAGTTCATACTCGCTTGTATCAACACCTCTAACAGATCCTTATCCCCTTCCCCCTCCTCCTCCTCATTATTATCGTCATTCTCATTCTGATTCTTATTACAGTCCAACCTCGTTCTCTCCTTCCTCTCGGTGATCAACCTCCTTAACGACGCCTCGATCTCCCTATCCAACCTCCACGTCGTCCTATTCCTCTTCGTTGGCAAAAACCTACGCATCAGATCCAAAAAAACACTCGTCATGATACTATTAGATGAACCAAACCAACCAAAACACGTTCCGATTGAGAGTTCAAAGGTATTAGGGGCAGCCAAGATTCGAACTCACGACCACGCTGCCTCTAATACCATGTTAGATGAACCAGCCCAAGCAAAACCTTAAGATCCAAAAAAACACCCGTCATGATACTGTTAGATACTTAGATGAATCAGCTCAACCAAAACATGTTCCAATTGAGAGTTTAGAGATACTAGGGCCAGCCAGGATTCGAACAAGCGACCAGGCTGCCTCTAATACCATTTTAGATACTGGATTTTGGGAATTCAGTTGAAGTTAAACATGTTTGGACGAGAATAGGGTGGGACCTGTAGCCGGGGAGGAAGACTTTTTGGAAGGATTCGGCAGCAAAGACGATTTGCTTAGCTTGTAATTGGTAGATTTTCTTGCCAATATCGTAACTGCTACCGAAGATGGTCCTTGTAATAACCTTTTCTGTCAAACTTTGGAACCATTCCGAGACATCAAGCTCAAGCTTGCCTGAATTGGACATTAAGGACCATTTGTCCAACATATGGGCCACGCTTTTCCCCATTATGGGTATCATCAACTGCTCCATATACAAAAAATTAATTACGGGTCACCCCATATTTAATAGCTTGAGTAATACATACACTTACAATTATTACATTACTATTATTATTTTCACTTCCTCCATTTCCTCTATTTTAAAAAATCACATTTCTGGCAACTTGTTATAAGACCGTTTTACGATAAAAACAACTTAATTATCAGACGTAATTAATGTTTAATCTTTTACAATAAAATAAAGCGGAATAATTACTCACATAATTAAAGCATATAATTGTAGCAAATGTTTTGATCTTTGTGGATAGTTTGTTTCTATATATAAGACTATTTTATGATAAGATCGGACTAATTAGTGACATGATTAATGATATTATCGTAATAAGAGATAGCTTGTTTTTGTATATAAGATGATAAAAATTTAAAAATGGACTAATTATTGACATAATTAACCAATATTATTGTAACAAATAAACGTTTTAACCTTTGTATAAATTCATTTTAGTATAAAAACGGACTAATTAGTGACATAATTAACGAATATTATTATTCTTTCAAACGTTTTAGCCTTCTTGTTACAAATTTCACATTCAAGATGACATTTTTTTTCCGTATATAAGACCGTTTTACGATAAAATTAACTATGTTGTACTAGGTCGTCATGCATAGGATATGTGACTTACTTTGAGATTTTCGAGGTGGAAGAAGGGAGAAATGATCTTTCGACGATGAGACCATGTATCTCCGTTGAGAGAAACTAGACCGTTCCCTTCGAGTTTTTTCACAAGTGGGTGCGACTCGTATTTTTCATATGAGTTCGCGTTGGTTGAGAAAATCTCTCTGATTAAACTCGGGTCCGATATAGTAAGTCTTGGAGTTGTTCCGAACCATATTAAGTATGTTCCACCTGTTCAGTCCAATTTAAATCGATATTAATTAATATATTTTGTCACACTCAATTATTAAAATAAGTTTAAAATCGGTAAATTAAAATTCAATGGATAAATGTTATTACGTTACGTAATTAATTATACTTTAATTTGTGACTACAAATAAAATAAAATAAAATAAAAATAATTAAGACACCCTATAAAAGATGGATTTATTCTTGTAATTGTGGACTTAATTAGGCTAGGCAATGATAAGGTTAGAACATGCATTACTAGACCAACCAGCCAGGCAATCGGAAGACGATTTTGATGCTGACGGGATTAGAATAAGTTTAGTATGTACTACTCGTATATATTACTATCACTCATTGATTATATATATGCATGTTTTACTATATGAATTATTATTTAAAAAAAAAAAAAAAAAAAAAATGTTAAAAAGAGAATTTTTAATTTTGAATGAATAATGTACTTATCTTATTAAATGCAACAGCAAACAAGCAACAACAAACAAAGAAGATACTTAAAACAAACAAAACAAATATTTTGTCCCCTTTTGATGCAAAGTTAGTATACATACATACATACATATATATGAAGCCATGTAAATAAAATAAAATAAAATCAAAAAATATCAAAAAGTTCAATTTTATATATCATAATAATTTCAACTCCATTAATTCATCTAACCAACACCTTTCCTCCAAATTATCGCTCTATTTCAATACAATAATTCTCACATGAATATTCATGAAACGAGACAATCAACTATGATCGACTGAGTGGGTCAGATGCACGTAACCTTTGTTTGTATGTATGCATGATTTAAGGAAGTGAAACAGTAATTCTGATATGAGACGATCTCACGTTCAGTTTAACGACAGCAAAAACAAAAAGAATAATTATTGGACTAATGAGTTTTTGTTAGGACATAATTATAAAATCATTTCTGGACCTCCAGCCTTATGACCAACCAAGGTGACCTTCACTTCGAAGTTCAAGGCGGGGGTCAGATGAGACGATCTCACGTTAAATTTAACTCCAGCAAAAATAAAAAGAATAATTACTGGACTAATGAGTATTTCGTTGGGATATTATAAAATCATTTATGGGTCTTGAACCTTATGACCAACCAAGGTGGCCTTCACTTTCGAAGTTCAAGGGGGGTTCAGATGCACGTATTCTGATATGAGACGATCTCACGTTAAATTTAACTCTAGCAAAAACAAAAGAATAATTACTGGACTAATGAGTATTTCGTTGGGATATTATAAAATCATTTCTGGGTCTTGAACCTTATGACCAACCAAGGTGGCCTTCACTGGGGGGTCAGATGCACGTATTCTGATATGAGACGATCTCACGTTAAATGTAAGAAAGAGCAAGTGAGTGAGGTGAAAAAAGAATTACCATAAATTTTCTTCCAATTATGGTAAAAAGGAAGGACTCTAGGGAGGATATTATGGGAAAAAGCCATAGGTTGAGAAGAAGCCTTGAGCATCATTTCAACCAATTCCTTCATATTACCAATGAAAACATTATAAGGAGGTCCTTTAACACCTTGCTTTGAGAAATGCTTCCCAATTTTCCTTGGTTTCCACCATATTTGTACTACTAGCTTTGCCACTACTACTATGGCTACCATCACCATAGCCACATTTACCCATTTACCCCCCTTCTTCACCATTTCTCCACACTCTTCATGATCCATATATAATCCTTTTTTTTCTTTTTTTTCCCAAATTTTTATATACGAATTTTATGGGAAAAACAATTAAATTGTTCTAAGTTTTTTTTTTTTTTTTTTTTGTTCTCACATGAAGGGGGACAAACACACCTTTTTTTTGGGTTTTCTTTGTAGAGAGAGAAAGAAGAGGGAAGGAATATAATGAAGGATGGATGCAAGAAAAAATGTTTTTATGTTTGTTTTATATAGGAAGTAGGGATTAGATAGAGTCAACTTAGGAGGGCAATTTTTTGTAATTTTGAAAAAAAAATTAAAAATTAAAAATTGTTTTTTTTTAAAATTTATCTAAATTAAGTGAAAGACAAAATAGTCATTCCCTCTTGTGGGATTAAGGTTTTATTATGTGTTTATCTATAATAATTTGTTTTTGCAAATCATTTTATGGTCCGTTTGGGAACACGGATTTCATTTTGAAATTTAGATTTGGCACAAATATTTTGTTTGGGAAACAAAGTGAATTTGTGAATTTGGATTTTGTCAAATCCAACTAAATCCAAGTCTCTCACAAAAATGGTCATTTTCAAATGACACCTTTAACCCATGTCATTTTCAAATTCTATCATTTCGCTTTTCTAATTTGACAATGACAATTTGAAATGAAATGTTGGTTGCCAAACACTACCTTATTGTATTTTGAGTATTTCTTTGGCCACGGTTGATAATTTACATTTTTTTACTTGGATTTATCAGTTTATAGTTTACATAATCCCTCCCATTCATTCAATTCTTGACATTGATTTTTTCATCATTTTTAAGAAAAGTGGTAAAAGTAAGAGTATTATTATTGGTAATTCAAATGGTTTCATGGATCCACCAAACTTAAAGTAAGTAAAAAGTAGTAACATTTTGTGTGAACAGATGTAAGATATGAGGTTATATGGTAAAGTCTTTTACCATAATGGGAATGTAAAGAATTGATTGAATTACCCATTTATAGTAAGAGTAAAGAATTGAATGGATGAGAGAATGTATCTATATTTGGTATATTTATACTCTTTATTGTCAGAAGCTGACATGGGAGGAGTCTCGTGGCCTCGTTTCATCCCAATTCGTGATTTCTAGTAGTTTTCTTAGTTTCATATTTGGTATTTTCGTCCCAATTCGTGATTTGCTTAGTTTCGTTCATTCTCTGTTTTCTTTTCTTTTAATTGGCAGGCTCAGCCATCTTCCTAACACCCAAAAAATAAATACTCTTTATTTAAACAATTTATCTCGTTGTCTTAGTTTATTAACTTAATCTTTGTATATAAAGACAAGGCGTAAAAAATATGTGTATATGCATGTTAACTTTCAAGTGAAAGGGAGGGAGGGTAGATATATGGCAATTTTAGGTCCACATCCTAGCAAATGTAGTAATACTTAGCAATCACAATCTTGATGAAATAGAAGGAAAGAAGTGTATGTAATTGATTGAAAATTACATGAATAAATTCGAGTTCTAATTGTCGGCTAATATCGACTACACATGTACTCCTAGTAAGTTGGTAAAATCTTCTAAAAAGTCTAAATTTTATACTGGTTTTTCTAAAGTGTGTCTAGTGGATTATAGTGATGTCGAATATGTCATTGGATGAACATGTATCGAATAATATATAACTAATGATGTCGGAATTATCAACTTCAATACAATCGGTATACATATAAAGGTGAGTTAAGAACGAATAACAGATGTTGTATAATTAAGACGGTTTTATGTAGGAATTTGGGAGGAAAGTATGATAAGTGAGTAATAATTAAGTGTGAGATTAGAGTGAGAATGTGAGATTAATGGTATACAAGTCGTTAGAGAATATTCCCTCCGAGTTTCTATTATTGTCTCACTTTTCTTTTTATGCTGAGTTTGATTTTTGTCTCATTTTCTTTTTGAGTCATCAACGTGTGGTTCATAATTACTCTCCCATTTCTCTCTCTTCCTCCTCTTTTTTGAGTCACAAAAACTTTTGGGACAATAATAGGGGAACTCGGAGGGAGTCTGTTTCTTTAATATCTTCCACATCTTCTTTTTCAACCATTTCTTTGATTTATTCCACTTTCTTTTTTTCTATCCCACTTCTCTCTTACCTAGTGGCCCACTTACTTTACTCCCTCTCTATTTTTACTTATTTTATTATTTTTCATTTTATTATTTTTCTTAAGAAATGTGCCACTTTTAAGGTGGAAGAAATCATAGAAACGGAGGGAGTAATAAAAATGTGAGGTGAATCGGGGTTTGGTGGACGGAGACCGTGAAGCAACGGCACTTTCGCGTGTCATGCCATCTGTTACTCCTTAATATATGAATCACTACTCAATTATGTGTTATTTTCCGTGATTAAATGAACCGTTTCCGTTATTTGCCGATAATGCCTCTTTTAACTTGTTCTTCCTCCAATTTGCTCAATTTTTTTAAAAAAAAATATAAGATAGAAGAATCAAGATCGGTATTACGAGAAACTCTGTATGATTTCTAAATAAGTAAGAGTAAGATGAATCGTTCAGAATTAGTATTTGTGTGGGTAATAAATAACTAGCACGAGCTAGCTTTGTTTTTCTTAGAGGCATACGTGAATATGTGGGCATATACGTGTATATATGTTTATGTGTCTGATTGATAATAAGGGTTTTGTTGTAAGTTGTGAGGCTATTTCAGCAGATCTATAGATTCCTTCGCGAAAGGCTGTGTCAATAAACAGCGATATATAGAAGGCTATGCAGAAGCGCATTATTCTAATAGTGATCTTTGTCTCAATGATGTTCTTTATTTATTTTCCACAAATTTATATTCAGTTCAATTTGACATCGTTTGTAGATGCCGGATCACTTATTATTAATATTATTGATCTTCACTTTCAAAAAAAAAAAAAAAAAAAAAACTTAGATTAAATTAAAACTACATAGTTGTGATGGGTAGAGTTCTATATATCCTACAACGTACAATGGATTCTAGAGGCGCTCAATCTTACTAGGTCGACGCTCTAAATATTCCTACTAAGTACTAAACATGCATGTGCTTGCCACGGCCAGACTTTGGGTCGGGCTCGTGCCTGTTTCATTTACCATTTGGGTTGTGCTGAGCCGAGTCGTGTCGGCGTTATCGGCCAGGCTTGATATGCCAGCTTTACCCATGAGTGTTCTCTTTTAATCGATTGGCGGGTGGTCGGATGACCATTCACCAATCAATAATTAGATAAAAAAATGTGTTACAACATGAAAATATTGTGTTGCTACTTCTTCATGGATTAATTTTCACTCTCGACTTGTTTATCCAACAACCTACAAAAATAAAATATAAAATACTCATTTTAAAAAAAAAATCATTACATTTTTTTCTATTGATTTGTTTGGTTCATCCGGAAATTAATTTGAGGTAGGCAGTTGTATTCCCCATTAATTTGCTTCCCGTATCAGCTTCCCTTGATTTACAAAAAGATGTTTGGTTGATATAAGGAATTCGCATCTTCATGGAAAGTGCAACTCATTAAGCGGGAAGTTGGTGAGTAATTACCCTCGTCATACGAGAATTACAACTCACAAAGAAGTTTGACTTCCTCCAATTTTTCACTTTTGACTTCTTTTAGGGTAACCAAACCACTCATAGAAAAGTATAATTCATGAAATCTTGAACTCTTCAGGAATTAAAAGAGTAACCAAACAACCCCTATAAATATGTGACGGTGTGAGCTAAAGGTGATTTTATTTAGTGGAATTAGATTGTGTGTGGACTATTAATTTTGTTTTATGCTTGTTGTGAGTGAACACTTTCTCTTAAATGATTACCAAAATACAAACGGGCCATCAACAAAAGTGAGCTGTGGAGACCGGAGTGGAGAGGACGGTTGTCAAAGTTTAGAGATACCTATTTGTAGCCGACAAATTCTTATTCGTGACAGAAATATTTTTTACAACTCATAAATTTTTAACGTGTTGACTCAAGTATATATTGTCTAGGAGTTACAGTAAAATATTATTGTCCCGATTAAATATATGACCTATTATTTGAACCGTTTAAATTTAAATTTAAAATGGATAATAAACCCGTAATAAGAGAGACATGTTGTTAAAGTATCCAAAGTGTATATGTGTAGTCACTAGTCACGCAGACAAAGATTCAAAAACTTGACATACATGCCTACATCAACTCAATTGGATTTTGCATAGAATTTTGATAAGAAAAAAATATTAATTATCTAAATCGACTAGTCATTCTTAAAACAAAAATATCCTTTTTAAAATTAAACGGATCAAATAATTTTTTTTTTTATATTCTTGAAACAAATTCACACCAACTAAAATACTTAATTCCGACTTTACAATGGGCATAACAATGTTTTTTACTTAATCAAATGAGGAAAAGGTAATAATATATCGAAAGTAATAAGATTCGAACCTACAACCTAATACACACAGTACTTCATTTTATCTTACTCACTATATTAAATAACACGATTTTTCTAATTTATATCCTTAGAACACACTTCCGTAACTTATATAGAAATGTTCACAAGAATATATAGAACTTGAAATTTTGAATTTCATCACTATATCTACCTTTGTTCAGTTAGATTTAATACAGATTTTTAAAAATACACGTTGGAAAAACCGTTTAGTCTGCGGTCGATGTGACATTTTGGAAGGTTGCTCTTAAAATTTAGCACATGGGATCTATCAACAAGTGGGTCTAAAACATTTTCATGCCATCCTTTCACGTTTTTTTATTTTTTTTTTATAATTTCTCTTTTTTTTTTTTTAAGAAAAAAATTAAAATTGAGGGAAGCAAGAGTGACTAGTGAGAAGATGTGTGTTGGGAGGGCCTTAAGCATAAAATTGTCCCAAACAAGGGCACCGCCCCCAAATGCATGTCTTAATATTACCAAGACATGTAGGGGTCCCTTTTAATTGTTGTGTGAGGGTCCATTTTCTCTTATTCATTTTTTTGTTTGAGGCATCAAATCAAATCACAAACATATTAACAGTCGGTCTTACCTGTCACGAACATATCCGTCCTAATGTTAAAACAGATCATATATATCCACAATAATGTCCGCAAAGATGTTGCCTAGTCGTTAAAACTCGTGGTTACCAACCCAAGGCCAAGAGTCTCAGGTTCAAGCCCCTGCAAGCGCGAACTTGTGGCAGTTGTATGACTTGAGACTATGCTTTCTAGGTTTCGATTCTGTCGCCCACGGGCTGTTTATGTCCGCAAAGGTGTTGTCTAGTGGTTAAAACTTGTGGTTACCAGCCTAAGGGTATCAGGTTCAAGCCCCTGCAAAACGTGAACATGTAGGAGTTGTATGGCTTGAGATCATGCCTTCTAGATTTCGAGTCTGTCGCTCACGGGCGGTTTACCTGGGATTTACCCAGAGCGCATAGCACCAAGAAGAAATTAAATGTCAAATGGGATCTGTCTTGTTCTAACTATTTGACCCGTCATAATAATCTTAAAGACGAGTATACCTGTCTTAGAGGGTCGGATTTAATTGGCCATATTATCTCCCCAACTCCGGGATTGTGGTTGTTCAATTCCCATCTCTTGGATGTCTCTTAGCTTTTCCCTTTGATGTGGAGGTTTCGGATTTTTGGGAGGTTTTCACATGCCATTTACATCTCCATTTCTGTTATAACCCAATATATCACTTCTTTGTTTCTTTGTCATCCTTTTGCCTTCATTGCTTAATTGTCTTTTCCATCCTTTCTTTACTCCTACATGTCTCATTTTATTAGCTTGTAATTAAGTCGGGAGGAGTGACACTACTGTAATCTTGATCTAGACATCGTCACATCCTGTCAACAACAAAGTTAGTTAAGATAAAAACGTGCAAGTAAAAAGTGTTACTGAAGGTATAAAATGGTTAGAAACATACATTGTGAAAATGATGAGATGGTGTTTGGACTTACATGATGTCACATTTTACTGACCAGTAAAGTAAAGTCAAGAGGAATAATGATGACACTTTCTGATCTATAGATCCCGCCAATCAGCAAATTTACCTTATATGACAATAAGTTAAGATAAAAAAAAATGCATGTAAAATAGTGTTAGATGTATAAAGTCGTTAGTAAGATTATGAAAATGATGAGATGGTGATGATTGACATGAGTAAGTGTTTGAACTTACATGATGTTACAAATGATGACACTCCTGATTTATAGATCTCGCCAAAAGCATATTTACCCTTATATGATGATAAGTCGATGTATGGAACTGTTACAAACATTACGAAAATGATAATTAAGATGGTGATCTGATGATTGACATAAAAAAGAGTAACTGTTCGAGTTTCCATATATGATGTCACATTTTATCAGCTAGTAAAGTCGTGTCTGGAGAAATGACAAGACTCCTGCAGGTCTATATATAGATCCCATCAACAGTAAATTTACCGTTTATATGACGATATATAAGTTAATAAAAGCATGCAAATACAATAGTGTATGTTAGGATGGATGTATAAAAATGATGAGATGGTGATGATTGACATGAAAAGAGTAAATGTTTGGAGTTATATACACTACATGATATATGTCCAAATTGTATAAAAGCCAATAATCAATTATTATCATCACAGAAATCTTGTTTTGTATGTATGTGCTATCACTTCGTTCATCTTGTTTGATAGGATCTTGCACATTTGATTCTATCAATATCTTTAACTTGTTCTTATCTGCATGGCATCCATATATATTGGCATCACATCCCAAACGATCGATAATGCCTACAAATTAAAAGCCTACAATGTTATCATACATTGATTATTTCATAGGTAGAGCTAGCACACAACTATATGTGAATGAATAGCTCACAAATAAACAAGCAAGAAAGTGTAAGTTGAGCAAGTTAGTCTTACAATAAGTTAACGTGAGAGCAGTAATTCGCGCTTAAAAAAGACGTATCTTGTATTGGTTTATCGTTTCTGCATGGGAAAATGTGCGACCTGTGCATGTATTGGTGGGTTTCGTATTGTGTTGTATCAAGCCAGTGAAATGAAAATGGCAGCCTAGAAACGACCACAACTCATGGTGTGTCGTGCATGCTTATAAGGCATTTGTTTCTGCCATAGAGAGTATTTCTTTGCTTTTTAGGAGTGTCCAGGCCAAGAGTGTTATTGTGTCTAGGGTAAGCGCAATCTTATTTCTCAAATCTCAGTCAAGACATGGTCCATGGCGTGATGGTCTGGCGTCCCGCATGCATGTCGTACGTATTGATCGAGTTGCTGTCAAATTGGGTTTATGTCTTATTGGATCGTGGGTTGTATTGAATCCCCAATCAAGGCGCGCGACCCGCTCTGACAATCCCTGGTCCAACAACACAGTACACCTTAATTTAATTAAATCGTTCCAATCCAAAAGAACGGAACCCAATACACCTTAGATTACAAATTACAATTATACTCCATATACATATTCACTTATTTACCCACTATTTATCGAATGTTCGTGGAGTTTTCCAATGGATACGTAGGTACGTATCTCTTTCGGAGATAACATGAGAGATCGTGAACCTTACTTTGAGTACAAATTTAGTTAAAATCACAACATTATTATTTTGTGTTAAAATATTAGAGACATGCATGCACGTCAGTCTGTCATCTTAATTAGTAGCTTCAAGACGTTTTAAGGTACATAATTAAGCTACACTCTGTCATTCATAATTAGGGAATTCAACGTTCTCGTTTAAGACGGGTATATTATATACGAGGTATATACTATAAATATATCCGATCTTAATTTTATTTTAACGGGTCAAACAATATTTTAATAAAAAAGTTATATTAATTTTTATTTCATCGAGATTTAAGACGGATATATCCGTATAAAGATAGACCAACTACAAGTATTATTACTGGTAATTAATTAAATAATCTGAACTTGAAATACATTTTTCGATTAAAATAAAGAGTAGCATTAAGTATGACAAGTAAACAATAAATAATTTGGTTTATGAATTGAGTAAGTAAGTAATTAGTGTGACATTATTTTGTATTTTAGATGTCCTTGACATTTTCATCCAATTACGTACGTGTAAGTGTATGTAACACCTAATTAACAAGAGATAATAACATGCTAAAAATAATATTTCATACATGACCTAGTGTTCTTTTTAAAAATTACATGAAATTGTGTTTGATTATAAAATTTTCGAAGAAAAAAGTTACTCGCTCTTGTAGTAGTATATTATTACTCGTATGGAGTATAACTTATGACTTCTATTGTTGTTTAACAAAATCTGAAAATCGTAAAAATAAAATAAAAACTTGTTACGTAAAACACGAATGATGTAAATTAGATATAGATAAATACAGAGTATAATTCAACTTAAATATATGAATTATGATATACAAATAAAAAAAAGTTCATATATGACGTAGCTAATGTATGTTTCGTTAATTACGTGGATTTCCAAAAATAATTGTATTAACAAATAAATAAATATAATCAATTAAGGAGTAAGAAGTAGTTAATTAATTCATCATATGATGGAGGGAGTGACGTAAGAGTCTAAAGCGACTGCGTCAACTTGAAATAATGTTGAAAAAAAATTCGTTAGTATTCTTTTATGTTCTTTTCTTGTGCAAGTCAAAATGTTATTAATAATATTAGCAAATTGATTATTATGTGAAGTAAATTAAACTAAATGACTTATTGGATTATTATGTCATCACTCATGCCACCATACATATAATTAATATACACGATTATTATTATTATGGATTTAAAATTGAGGTGTTTAAATTTTAATTAAAGAGCTCAATTACATATTTTATCTACTCGTATATAGTCGTGTGTATATATATATATATATATATATATATATATATATATATATATATATATATATATATATATATATATATATGAATGAATACTCTGTATTATTTTATATTGTAAATTGAATTAAATTTGGATTAACTTTTTTCATCGTCAATACGCTCAAAATAATGAACTACTCGTATGAACTATATGAGAAATTAAGATACCGATCGAGGACATATTAGATCAAAACATATTATACTCGCTCCTATAATATTATTGGATTTTGGATTTACGTAGTATGAAGTTATGAAGTACTCCGTCTGAAGTAAGTATATACGAGTATTAACCATTACAAAAACCTACTCATAATTAATTTTTTGTTAATGAAGCGCGCACTTAGTCTCATTACATTATAATCAGAGGCGGATCTAGCTAGGATTCTAAAGTATCTTGGGCGTTTCAAAGTGCATGCATAGTATTTGACGTTTTGAACCATTATTACATTATATAATCAGGGGAGGATCTAGGATTCTAAAGTATCTTGGGCGTTTCAAAGTGCATATATAGTAGACAACTGACTAATTCAATAAACTAAAAATTATGTATTCTGAATTTAACTAGGGCTAGAGCCCGAGTAGCCTAGCCCTAGCTAGATGCGTCCCTGATTATTATAATTACATATGATGACCATGCTCTGCTCAGACCCTATGAAATAAACACGGGTTTGAGTCTGAATCGACTATGTTAAAAACCTACCCATTGTAATTAATCGGAATGAAAATACTCGTACATTATTTGTAGGCATTGCATGCATGGAAAATAGATGGAAGGAGACTTGAAAATAAAAGGTAACGTAGAATAAAATTTAGTGAGATAATGTAGAGAGACGAGTACACGCATATAGAAAGATCGATCATCTTGAGAATTGTTTCTCCTTGATCTCCTCCTCTTTACTAATATCAATGGAAGTTTCCTGCACCGGTAATTAAGAACAGCTAGATCTTGGGAGTAACACGCACATTACACATGAAAAGAACAGTAATTATAGTGTACAACCGTTGTACCATGCGACAATAGTAAAAGTTTGCAATTTATGATAAAAAGTGACCATTTTAGGTTAGTTAGTTACCACTTTCAGATAAATAATTACCACTTTTTCATGTTAAAACGTGGTCACTATTTAACTTAAAGTGGTCACTAAATAACGTAAAGTGGTAACTTTTACCATAAATTAGGTCCGTCGTACGGTACAACGATTGTATAGTATAATTTGTGTGAAACAATAGAATTAACCTCTAATTACCACTAATTAATTATATCATTCATATTAATACTACTAATTAATACTGTAATATATTAAGGAAAATGATAAATACAACTATTAGGGTTGTATCTAAGAGATTAAAAGAGGAAACAAAATGTTAATGCTTGTATTAATTGTATCGATGTATGTGTAATTTATTCTTAAATTTCTAATTTTATGTCAAATATAGGTGATATTTAATGATTAAATAGAACCCTACGAACTGTATTATTTAACATTACCGATTAAGGAAAATGATATATTAATACTGTACTAATGATAATAGATTAGATTAGATGGAAAAGGGCGGTGGCATGTAATACAAGCCAAAGTACGTACGCATTGGCACTGCATGTACAACAACAACAACTCAACTAGGGCTTTTAATTAATTACTCTAATTTCGTCGTTCTTGTTTGAGACAGATATATTCGTCTTAAATATATTACGAGTTGAGTATGTAGTTGAGATAAATATCAAGACAAAAGGTTTCGATGAAAGATTAAGTGTAATTACTCCGTACTTCATATTTAATTTGACCTGTTATAAGTTTATGAAACGATAATTTAGCTTTATTAATTATTAAGTGTGAGTACGTAGAGTAGGAGTAATTCCGTAATAGTCATAGGTGGAGTGATGAAGGCATGCAAGGCCCAAAGGACAAAACAAAATTCAGAGCAGCTTTTCGATTTAAAGAAGAGTTAGTGTATGGGATCTGTAATTCTGTGTAATGTAACATGTCATTTGTCCATGCAATCATTTCTTAATTCTTAATTAAACATCTAATTACCCTCTAAATATCTACTTACAATATATCCTAATTGGCTAATTCTACTCAAAAATTTATTAATTAATTAAATTCGTATATAAATGGATCTGTACTGTGTTGTATTTAATAAACATGTTTGCTGTCAAAATTCAAGAAGGTTTCATCCTTAAAGACAATTGGCGGTGAACTGGTGAATAATTTATGCTTTCTTGTTTCATTCCTCTTCGCGTTACATGTGACATTGTTTATCCACAATCGAAGTTCTCGCTAGCTAGCTCACACATATAGTCACACGTAAGGTCTTTTTCGCTTAATAGACATGAACGTCATTCTTTGCAAAACTCTTTCATCTGACGTGGACGTGTTGTTTTTGAGATTGAGCAAAAATGATGGGTTATAATTTCACCTTACAATGTACTATAGGTCATACAAGTTTTTTTTTTTTTTTTTTTTGCATAAAACCGTCCTTTTTATACACGCATCGTCTCTTTAGTGAACGTTTCACACAAGTATACAAGCATTGATATCATATAAAGCTTGCATCAAATGGTTTTAATACCGTCTTGACATCCCTTAATTATTATCGACTTGAAATCCCACTCGACTAAAAGTTTGTCTCAAGTTCGAACCATGGAATTGAAACGCAGCAAACGTTAAAACTCTTGAGATCGAGAGATATATCTATCTATTTACCGCTCTTAAGATCCTATTCTGCTCAAATCCGAACAAAAGCAAATGACTTTAGTGTCGACGTGACATATACAGGTTAATTATTAGTCCGTAATTTGTAATGTACTCCAGTAAGGACAGGAGACTATTTGATAATCATATGGGGCTGGAGGAAGCTAGCTAGTTGTATAGTTGTATCAGCTAGCTAGGCTGCAGACTGCAGACTGCAGACTGCAGTAGTGTATCATCAGAGGGAGAGTATGGTACTCGTACGTAAAGTAGTTGTAGTAGTAGTAGAGAGAATCTAGAGTGTAACTGTGTAACCAAGATTTGGCATTGAAAAGATGTTTGCATTACATTATCACATTATAATGTCCTGTCTTTTTCTTCATCTCTATACTCGTTTTCTGTAACTGCCGTGATTCCAATTTTACCCATATATATACACCTGCTTAAAGTACAAGAGTATGATCGATCGATCATCAACTGGCCTGCCCCTGGCTTGGCTTCCTTGCATTCACTCATCCATCTCACATGCCGGATTTTGGAACTTCTTTATTCTTTGTACGCGGTGTTTATAATATGTATTCCGTATAATGTGTATGTAGATGTTGTAATAACCATCGGTATATTCTGGGGGTGGGACTATGGGGACACGTGCCCACCGTCAAGTTTCAGAAACATGTGATTAGTCGTACTCTTTTGATCATTGTTACTAATTGTGTTGCGTTGGTGAATTGTCCATTCTACTATGGAGGAGATCAGAGTTCAATAGATTTGCCTATATCTGCATGACTTCGGAAACTTCACTTGGTTACCTTGAAACACATACTTCAATACATACATAGACACAACTAAACACGACGTACATGGTACACATACGACCTTCCTTATTACTAAGCTCCAACGCCTATACATGTCCCTCCACCTCCCGCTATTGTGTTTATATGCCCGCTCTCGTGCTGAACTTGAAAATCATGGTGTCATCGAATGTTATTGCTCAAACGTGTTGTTACACAATCTTCCACTCAATCAAGTTGCGTTGTTCATAATCGAAAGCTACCATAGTCGATATTCATTTTGTTAACGATAATGATATACTCGATCAATTACAAATATTTCACGTTCATCTCATCCCATTTAAATTTTTTTACTTGAATGAGCGCATTTTGTCACGTCATAAACCGATTAAGACACGTAACTCTTCAACTGACTACTACTTGCTCAACCTTCCCTACAAAAATGACTATTCTCGTCAACAACTGCTCCACCTACGCGCCACCGGCCACTCCACCGTCGATAAGCTACTCACTTGCTTAACCCGCCCCACCCAAGAACGCGGTACCTTCTTCAATCTCCATTTTTTGGGAATTATTTCGCTAAATTGTTGCTGATCACTTGTGGGATTGATTAAACAATGATTATTGATGGTTCAATTGATTGATTGATCAATAAAGTTACAAACTTTTTCGATAATTCTGATTGGTTCTTCAATTTTCGTATTTACTTTGTCAATTGTTTGTTCAAGTAATTTTTGATCATTGCTGTTTGTTTTACTTCAATATGGTTCATTGTTGTTTGTTTTTTTGGCTCAATTGATTGATGGGTTAGTAAAGGTAGAAGCTTTTTTGGATAATTGTGAATGGTTCTTGTGTTTTTTGGTATAATTGTTTGAATTTGATTGATGGGTAGTTAAAATTGTTGATCCATCATCCATGTAGCCAATATGGTCTCCTTGATTCATTACATTGAATTTGTGTTAAAGAAAGTAGTGACGATCCCATGAACCATCTCAGCCAAAACCTTAAACCGATGATTGAGACCCGACTGTTTATATCCTATTGATGTTGGAACTTGGTTGTATGGTGGTGTGGTGTTGTTGATATTAGCTGCTTTTGATTCAGTTTTGGTAGTGCAGTGTTGTTGATTCATTTGGGCTTGTTCAAGTGTTGATGATTGCTTCATTTCAGGGTTCGTGAATTGTATCGGTTTGTAATCAAGATTCAAGAATCAAATTACCCCTTATTGTAACCGATGGAGCCACCGGAATGTCCGGTATGCCTGGAACAATACGACCACACCACGACCGTCCCTCGTGTACTCCCCTGCGGCCACTCCACCTGCCATGCTTGTCTCTGCCAACTCCACCACCTCTCCACCACCACCAGCTCTCTCTCTGTCCACCGTACCCTCCACTGCCCTACCTGCAACCACCTCCTCTCCTTCCTTGACCCCACTTCCCTCCCCAAAAATATTGATCTCCTTCGCTTTTCTCTCCTCCAAAACCCTAATCCCAACGTCGTTTCGATTGATGATTGTGTGATCTCTAACCCTAACCCCCAACCACACCGTTCGGATTTCCTCCCGAAAATATACTCCGACGAGGTTTATGGTTTTTGGAAGGATTGGGTTATTCCGTACGACGTCATTTCGAAGGATGGTTGTGTGATTGGGGGTGGAGGGAGTCAGATTATGAGGTGTCGTTTGGTGGAGGGTATGAAGGTTGGGTTTCTTCAAGTGGGTCAGTTTGGGTTGGGTGATTCGAGGTTGAAGTTTAGTTACATGAGTAAAGTGATGAGTGTTTTGAGTCATTTGAATGAGGAGGAAAGGAGTGGATTGTGGTCTGTTTTGAAGGTTTCAGTTAGGGATTCGAGGATTTGTAAGGTTTTAGGGCTGTGGCTTGATGTTGATAATGAGACGCTTTATTTGGTGTCTGAGAAGATAAATGATCGACTGTTGGGTTTAAATGCGGGGAATAAGTCAAATGACGATTGGAGAAGGTTTATGGGGAGTGTTGGGGTGGAGTTGTGTGAGATTTTCATTAGTTTGGGGAGGGAAGGGTTTGTGTGTGGTTGTTTAGGGTTGTCGTGTGTTCATTTCGATGAGTTTGGGCGTGTTCATGTTGACTTGAGTGAAGTTTTGGTGGAAGGTAGGATGGTCCGTGAGTGGGTTGCAGAAGGTGTGAGAGGTAGACGAAAAATGAGTGCTAATGGTTCCGAGGGTACAGATTCCGTGGATAATTTTTCCGAAATGGATGTGTTTGTTAGCCCTGAGGTGATTTCGGAGTTGCTTCGTGGTGAGGGTATTGAGGTGGAGAAGAATGACTCGAGTATCATGGTTTCTTATTCTTCGGATGTCTGGTTGTTAGCATGTGTTTTACTCACGTTTGTTATCGGAAATGAGTTTGTTGAAGGGATTTGTAATTATTATAAAGCCACCCTTGAGGGAGCCAGTGAAGGAGTTTCCAAATGTAGTGATATGTATACCAAGTTTGTCGATATGGTAAACACGAGCTTAGAAACCATGATGGACAGTGATTCTGCGTTGCTGAAGGATATTTTGGTTAAATGCTTAGACTATTCTCCTGAGCGTAGACCTTCCTTCACTGATGTGTGGAAGAATATAAGAGCAATGAATGATTGCCAGTATACGGATATTGTTTCTAGCTTTGATATGGCACCATTGAAGGAGGGTATCGACCAATGTTTGACCCTCAATGAGTTGTGCAGTGCATCCACCAGTATAACGAATGAATCAAGTACATCCAACTTGAGTACGGAGTGCGATGATGGTAAAGTAAATGTAGATGATGTTGTCGAGGGGTTAGTCGCAGACAAATTGCACTGTAAGGATTTACCAGGCCATATGGATAGTATCACAGGATTTTGTGTTGGAGGTAATTGTTCCACTTTGTTCATTGAACTCTTACAAGTTACAACATTTCCAATATTAAGAATAAAATTTCCATACTCTTAACTGATCTTACTTAGACCTTTAATGAAGATATTGTAGTCTACTCATAGAAATTACATTTTTGCGACGAATATGAGGATATGGTCAATCTCATGGCGTTACTGTTCTGGATGTGGATCGTTAAATGTATGTTCGTTTCTTTTGTAGGGGGGTTTCTGTTTAGCTCTTCCTTCGATAAAACAGTCAAAGTGTGGTCCTTGCAGGTATGAAGACTTACTTCAGATGTTGGGTTCAATATTTGGGTCACACAAGTTCTGATATTTGTAGCACCATATCATGCATTTTAGGTAACGTCTCTGAAAAGATTAACGATAATGTCATGTGTTTGCTAGATTTACTAGCATGTAAAAACAATCGTTTTGTTTTTTGGGTCTCAAAGTTTGTTTTCTTCCTTTATTTTGCTTGAATTATATTTCGACTTGCACAGGATTTTACACAAGTGCATACGTTTAGAGGCCATGAACACAGAGTTATGGCCATGGTTTATGTCGATCAAGGAAAGCCCTTGTGTATTAGTGCTGATAATGGTGGTCATATATTTTCCTGGGAAGTAACTCAACCTTTTGGTCAAGTACCATTTACGAAATGGTGTGAAGAAAAAGATTGGCGTTACAGTGGTATTCATGCGCTGGCTTTTTCTGAATCTGGATATCTCTACACTGGAAGTGGTGACAGATTGATCAAGGCTTGGTTATTGAGGGTAAAGAGCCTTCACTGACGGTTTTAGCCTACGTTCTTGATATCAGTAGCTACTAGCTAGTACACAAATTTCTATTTGACCGTTTTACATGCGGACAAACCCGTCTTCCTAAATTTAACAAAAAACCCGATATCCCTAAAAATGACAAACCCAAAAATGACCCGGCTTGAATTAACCTGACCCGATCCTGACCCGCTTGACTCATTTGCCAGGTCTAGTCCCAGCCACATGTAGCTGATAAAAGAGTTAGTGTAACTAATACTGGCATAGTCTGATTATGTCAAATCCTTCAGGATAATTCCCTGGTGTGCAAAATAGAAGGTCATAAATCGGTAGTTTCTACTCTGGCCATAAGCAATGGGGTTCTTTATAGTGGAAGTTGGGATGGAACTATCCGGTTGTGGAGCCTCCACGACCACAGTCCTCTGGCAGTATTTAGTGAGGACACACCCGGGATCGTGTCTTCTGTACTTAGTCTTTATGCTGAACAAAATGTTGTCATTGCAGCCTATGACAAAGGACATTTGAAGGTATTGACCAACTCTACATATGTTTGATGGCATCGATTGTAATTTATAAGTCACGCCATGCAGTCCCTGTACAAAAAAATACTCCGTTAAAAGATTTATCTATCGATTATTTACAGATTATTTAAGAAAAAAGTCTGCTTTTATGTTTTCTTCACAATTCGAAAAACATTGCCGTTTTTTCAAAAACAGATCCCTATTTTTTTCTTTTAAATGGAAAATTGGTGACATAAGAGATCAGTGTAAAGCTGGAATAAAGTTGAAAACTTGGGATTATGTTGAGAATTACGTAAAATTGGAATAAAAATGGCAGATCGGCCAAATTTTGGGATTATCGTGGATTCGTGGGTAGTTTTCACAGCAAATGTTTTGCAGGTATGGGTGAATGATGTGCTGACGTCAACAAAGCCTGTTCATGATGGAGCGGCTTTTGCTGTCGCGATGGAGGAGAGCTGGTTATTTTCTGGAGGATGGGATAAAACTGTGAAAGTTCAGGTAAATTGCACAGAACGGAATCAAATGGGATGCCTTTTGTACTGCTTTTCCGCTGAACCCTAGAAATTATGTTATTTGAAGAAAGACTAAAAAACGAGGGAATTGCCCGTGTAATTGCCCAAGCCCTAACATGACTATTTGTTATTATAGGAAATAAAAAGAGATGGAGACGAGACTGAGATTCGAGACGTTGGATCTATTGCATGTGATGCTGTGATTACCGCTTTAATGTACGTGCAAGGGATCCTGTTCGTTGGGTATTCTAATCGACTCATCAAGGTAAAACCAAATCTTCTTTGTACGACATTTCGTGTTTCTTTGACAATCATATGAGGTTTTTCATGTTCTTGCGGATGCACAGGTCTAAACCTAATGTTTTTGTAAACGTCTAAACTAGTACTGTTTCCAGTGGCTGACGCTAAGGCTTCATCGTTTTCAGGCTTTCAGTGGTCGAAGAAGAACAAAGTAAGGCGAGTACTTCATTATAAACATCAAATTTCAACAGTTAGAAGACTTGCTACAGAACATCGTGCTTTATTGGTGGGTTTTCTCGATTGTGTAGAAGCTGTACGATTGGATTGTAAATATCGGAAACAAAAATTTATTGTCAATTTATCGTAAAAAGTGACCATTTTCAATAATCAATCTCTATAGATATCGGCTTATATATCATGATACTCCGTATTTACAAAATAAGAAAATTTAATCAACGATGCTTGGTTGTAAACTTGTAATGAATCGTCTCATGTACATCCCCTTTATACTAAAAGAATAACAACTTTCCAAAATTTTCCCTCCAAAATGCATTATTTCTAAAGATAGAAGTTAAACAAAGAGTACTTTAAAATAAATTGGTAACCCATTACATTTCACGGATGATGATAAAATCATCAAAATGATAAATTTATAATATAGTCATTCTTAGTTTCACAGTAGAAAAATATATTCGATTTTTTTTTTTTTTCTAAATAACGTTTTTGTTTTTCGAGTTGAATCTCTAAACATTAATTTTTATAAAAATGTGGAAATAGTCCAATTTCTATTTCATAAAATAAGAAAGTAATATATATATATATATATATACATATATATGTGAAGGAATTAAGTGTTTCGAAATATGAGAATAACGTAAATAAAAAGATATTTTGTAGATATAATATTTTCATCTAAGCATTCATTTATTAATTTTATTCATTACCTCTTGATTGCTTATCAATTTGAAATTATTTTCTCAAAATTGAGGAAGGTAAACATTAATATACCTCCAATTTAAAATGTTTAGTTAGTATGTTACAAAGTAAATACCGTGCATTTATGCACGAGATCTATACTAGTTATACATTATGGATGTAACCTGTAATTACCGGTGGCATATGAATGAACATATGCTCGTTACTTTTACACAATATCGTCTGGATGCACCTGCATGAAAAAGGTTAACTTACAATTTGACCGTCTCATTCGTTTATTAACCTTGACATGAAAGTTTAAAAAAAAAAAAAAAAAAAAAATCGAGCGGCTGACCTTAGTTTTTTGTCATCGAATCTAAAGCTCATTGCCCTACGTTTCACCTCCTCCTTACAGATTGAATTTTTTACGTATTCTCGATATCTGGAACTATAGTTTTATGATCTACTGTATTTTATATCGTGAATTGTCTTTTGACTCTGTAAGTTAAATTTTTGGCGTATATTGTATGGAGTGAGAATCGAACCTGAAACCTGCAAAATGGTAATCTACTGCTCAAAATTCCAGTTAATCAGCTGCTTTAATCAATCGCACATCCCCTAAATCGATCGATCATCAAGGGATAGTGTGAGTGCAATCAATTGAATCAATTTTTGTTAGATCTTCATCTTCATCTCTTTCATAATTCCCAGAATCCCAGGTATTCTTTCTGCACTTCATCTCCACTCGCATCTCTTCCATTTGATTCACCTTCTTTCTAAATTCACCCTCACCCAATTCGAAATTCCAAACAAAAAAAACGTATATGTATCAATTGAATCGGAAAAGGGTTGGATTTATGTTACTGTTAACGATTTTTAGCTGAATTATCCGGATATGGGTATGAAATTATGAATGCCTTGATTTTATTCTGCGATCGATTTGTGCGTCGGCCCCAATTTATAGTCTGAATGATTAATTTGCTTGTTTATGAAGTGAGTTTTACTGGGTAATTGCCTAATTGGTTAAATGTTGAAATATTTTAGGTTAAATTTTTGATTTTGATTGTTTTTGGGGTGAAGTTACTTTGCTCTACTGCATTACTAATTCGTCCCCCAAGGCTCAGAGTTATGTTACTGTTAATGATTTTTAGCTGAATTATCCGGATATGATATGAAATTATGAATGCCTTGGTTTTATTCTGTGATCGATTTGTGCGTCGGCCCCAATTCATAGTCTGAGTGATTAATTTGCTTGTTTATGAAGTGAGTTTTACTGGGTAATTGCCTAATTGGTTCAATGTTGAAATATTTTAGGTTAAATTTTCGATTTTGATTGTTTTTGGGGTGAAGTTACTTTACTCTATTGCTTACTAATTCGGCCCCTAAGGCTCGGATTTATGTTACTGTTAATGATTTTTAGCTGAAATATCCGCATATGATATGAAATTATGAATGCCTTATTTTATTCTGCGATCGATTTGTGCATTGGCCCTAATTTACTGTCTGAATGATTAATTTGCTTGTTTATGAAGTGAATTTTATTGAGTAATTGGTCAAATGTTGAAATATTTTAGGTTAAATTTTCGATTTTGATTTGTTTGAGTGAAGTTACTTTACTAGTTTACTCTATTGCATTACTGATTCAGCCCCTGGCATTTGCGATCTAGGTTTAGCTCCCTTGCTTCACTTTGAATCCTGTCGCCGCCACTGGTTACATTGTAGTATCTGCATTGTAGTGTTACTACTCGATGGTTCTACCTTTTGGGATTTGGAGTTGTTTAATTTGAGGAAGAGGGTATAATGACTGAGAGAAGCGTGGAAGCAGAATTCGCCGAAATGGGCGTTGAAAACACTAGTGACGATCAACTGGTTGGGTTGATTGTTGAGAACGAGTATTTAAGGTCACAAGTCAGGGGATTTGAGCTCCCTAATGAAGGGGTTAGCGCAACTGAAGATGTCGAGATATTGCAGAAGAAGATCGAGTTGTTGGATTCACAATTAAATGAAGAGAAGCAGACCCGGGCTGCTGCTGAACAAGCGCTGGAATACCTAAGACAATCTTTCTCTGAAGCTGATGCTAGATCGCAGGACCTCGCTCTTCAGCTTGATCAAGGTCTACCTTTTTGAAACGTAATTCATGTCTCTTCTATTTTGATATTTGATACCCCTTTTGTATGTGTTGTTGGGGGTATGTATTGGCTTCGAGGATGATGCATTTTTGGTGTTTTGAGTTTAGTGTTAGGCGTGATCTGTCTTCTGTCATTTCGTTTTGTAGCTAATCAAAAGTTGGAGCAAGAAATCAAAGAACGTGATGATAAATATTCGGATCTTGATTCTAAATTTACCAGACTTCACAAAAGGGCAAAGCAGCGCATTCAAGATGTTCAAAAGGTAGGTTTCATCTCTTGACATGGTCACTAAATGAGCATCTCTTCATTCCGCAATCCCGCAATTCCTTTGTGTATTATGTTAAACCCTCTGAGCTGACTAAAGCAAAAATCAGATTAAGCGTATGAAGAAGTTTGGCTTTGGAAAATTTCACTACAGGAAAAAGATGATTTGGAGGCACAGTCTCGTGATGCAAATGAAAGAGCTGAGCGAGCCTCGTCTGAAATTACAGCAGTAAAACAAGAACTGGACCGTGCACGCCAACAAGCAAGTGAAGCATTAAAAACGTTGGATGCTGAGAGACAGCAATTAAGAAGTATGAACAATAAGTAAGTACCTTTTTCACTAATGACCTGATGGGAACCCAGATATCGATTTTTGGACACTTACTTGTTGGCCGGAAGTCGTATATATGTTACTTGTAAAACTATCATTAAATCATCAAAGAACAAAGATGTCTGATCCCATTATTCAAAAGTAGTCGCGATATCTTCAAAAGCACATGGTGCTTAGTTTCACAAAGAGGCTAGAGAAACAATCTTTCACCAAAGATAATCAAAAGTATGTCTAATAATTGAAAATAAATGGAATTTTAGCTCTTAATTTGAGGTAGATCTGTTAACTGACAGGCTTAGAGATAATATAGAAGAGTTGCGTCATTCTTTGGAACCCAAAGAACATGCTCTCGAGTCACTTCAACAATCACTCTTGGAGAAGGACCAGGTATTTGGTTAACCTCTTTTACAGGAGATAATGCCAGCAATGCTATGTTTGTTATCGAATAACTTGCTGCTGTAGATTGGTAGTTGCGGTTCTGTATTATGATGTTTCCTTGAGCATTTACAAACTTGCTCCATGTCCTTAGTAAATATCGCTGTTGCGTGCTTAATGGTAAAATTGAACATCTATTGACAGTAAATTGAGGTGGAGGTAGTTTCCCCCTTTTAAGATAGTTTTTGTGTGGAGGTTCTTTACGACAGTTTATGTTAGCCAATACAAATTATTAGAGTCTAGCTTTGTTCTTATAGATGTTGGACGATATGCAAAGCCAATTAAAAGCTTCGGAAGAAAAAAAGCAAGCTTCTATTGCTGAGCTCACCGCCAAACATCAAAAGGTAAATGCGCAAATCTGATATGAGAATATAGATTGCCTTGATGCGTTTTATTTAGTCGTTGCCCATTGCACCTAATTTTTTCCCCACTCCTATCGTGGTCTTTTCAGCGTCTAGAAAGTTTGGAAATGCAACTTGGTGAAGCAATGTCAGAGCAAAACAGAGCAGCAGAGACCATTTCTTCTTTAAAGGTAACTTCTATCAAAAGTAATTTGTTTTTTTTAACTGTGTTATGTCATATTTTATACGGAGTATTACTGAAATATAGCACTAGTTTCTAGCGTTATATAAGTATCTTCATTACATGCCTGTGTCCATAGAATTCATTTTTCAACCGCATTCTAACGCACTTGAAATTGGGGTAAAAAAATACTTATTAAACTTCTTATTTGCTTGAATTTGGTGAATGAGGGTGCTTTACTTTAACCTATTGGCACATGCTTATTTTACATAATCATTAGAATTTAGAAGTATCTACCTGAGTGCGTATCCAAGTGTCGACACGACTATTTTTATAAAAACTTCGCATATTTTGGTTTAAAATGAGGTGTCCAAGTGTCACACGGGTATGCTAAGGAATAGCTGAATAGGGACTAACGCGCACATGATAACATGCATGTCTTGTTTTATCTGTCATGAAAATGTCAGATGAATAGTAACATAATGTCATGATTGTTAATGCGGCCATCATTCCGTCATTTGAATTAACTAAACTTGCTGTCGTAAGCTGAATGTAAGCGCTGGACTGAACTATATGAGGAGGGTAGTGACATGTGCTTGGTTTCTGATTTTTTTGGTGTTGTGTAGGGGAAGCATTTCTAGGTGACATGAGGGGTATTACTCTTCTTGTACGAGTATCTTTTACTACCTCTGTCTCCAAGTTTTGCCCCCATTTGACTTTAATATCAACTTTGGTTTTTAATTTCTCCAGATACATGTAGAGATACACAATATATAATCTGTCAGGTTTAATATATTAAAAAACTGTTTTTTTTCTTCATATTATCGTTTTGGAAAAGATTGTAATTGTCGTAAATTGTGAGAAAATTTAGGTCGAAGTCCACATTGTTTGACAGTCAATATCAAATGGGAACAACTTACATGGGATGGAGGGAGTAGTTGTTGATTACTTCGTCGTGTTCTGGTATGGTCGATTTCTATATACTCTTACATGTTTCTGTAATGTGTCGAATAACTTCTTCAGGTATTAGTAGCTGAAAAAGATTCAAAAATTGCAGAAATGGATTCTGCTTTGTCTGGTGAATCAGCTCGACTGAATGCTGCCATCAAGTCCATCGAAGGGGAACTTGCTCATCTGAAGCAAGAACATGTATGTATTGTTACTCGATTCTCTTGATGTACAGTATTCACTACCTAATTTTGCAGTAGCTTTAATCTCTTGAAGAGTGTTATGTGAAGTATTCATGTATCCTCATCCTCTAGCTTACTCGGATTCATCTATCCACTCCAACCCTTTTTCATTCTCTCTATCAGCTAGATAGGATGGGACATACAGAGTATTATACAGTTTAAGTTGTTGGTAAACTTAGTCGTCTGTGTTCTTGACAAACCTCTGTAAGGAACCAGAAACACGCTGGACGCAGTTGGTGGATTTTGTATTTATTTGTTCTGGTATTCTGTTGAGCAGTGTCGATGTTTTTTTTGGAAGTCTTGTTGCAATCGATCATGCTCTAGGTTTTCCTAGTGCTTCCATGCTATGTGCTAAAATACTCAAATGTTGCTAGGGAACTTTGGCACATGTACTTCCGGAGTCTTTTCGGTTTTATATTCTGGTCCTGTATAGTCTCCAAATGTTGTTCTGTTGTTCTTTCGATCTCTAATATTTGGCTGCCGTTATATAGGAGAAAGAGAAGGAGACATGGGAAGTGACCTGCCAAACGTTGAAAGCTAAACTACAGACCGCTGAGAGTAACTGCATACGTGCCGAAATTGAAACTGCTAAAATAAAAAGTGAATTTCTTACCAATACAGATATTTCTTAGTTGTGATGGCTTCCAGATTCTCGTAAAATGAAGTGGCTGAACTCATAATGATCATCCATTTTTTTTTTTAATGTGAAGGTCAGTTTCAGTTGGACTTGTCTTCCCAAACTCAAAAGCTCAATGATCAGGTTGCTGAAGTTGCAACTTCTCGGGAACAGGTTTGAACATTATCTTAGTTTATTGAAAAGCAGACTTCAAGATGGGGACTAATTAGTCTCGTTTGAGTTACATTTTTGTGAATCAATTGCTGTTAGTAATTGCATAATTAGAGCAGCGCTGATGGGGATCCAATTAATATCTCTTTGATTGTGTCTTTGCAGATCCGTCGTCTGGAAGCTGAATTTTCTGCCTACAAAGTCCGTGCTCATTCTCTTCTCTTGAAGAAGGATGCGGAGCTAGCAGCAGTGAAGGACTCTGATCAAGTCAAAGCTTTAGAGGAAGCACTAAAAGTACCGTCCTATTGGTTTTTAAGACTCTTTTATTCTTTTATATACTCCATATGTCTTTCTATCGATTTGTAATGAAGATTCTGCGAGCAAATGTTCTTAAATGGTTCCCCATCTGATGTTTTGTCGACTAGGGCGACAATGTGAAAAAGTGTGAAAGCCTTTGTTAACCTCACGCTATTTTGCTCTTCAGGAAGCTGAAAATGAAATATCATTGGCGTGTTCAGAAAGGGATAAAGCTGTCGATGAGCTACAGTATGCTAAAACCAATTTTGAAAAGGAACTATCCACCAGGTATTCACGCTAGTTTTGTTTGGTCAAGGTTTAGTCAAAACCTTTTTAATGAAGGCTTTCGTTTATCATTATGTTCCTTTGGCTCTTATCTCCCAAAAAACTAGGAGAGTATAAATCATCCTTAAATGCTGTTCATGCAACTGAGTTAATATAAGATATCAGGGAACCAAAATGTGACGAAAATAGCTTCAAGTATCTTGATCATTAAGTTAATATAAAATATTTGCTGGTCATATATCAGAGATGCATCTAGAAATAAAGCTGATCAGCTTATAAGGGACTTGGAAATGAAGCTTGATTCTCAGGCTAGGCATCATCGATCGCAGAAAGATGCTTGGGAGTTAAATCTGCGGAATTTGGAAGAGACGTGGCGAGGTGAATTATTCATCATAATTCCATTGATTTTCAATCTGCATGCTGTGTCTGACCTCCAAGGTCATAGATGGTTACTTCATAGTGATTTTTTACTGTTTGCTCAAAAATTTCAGAAAAATATGAAAGGCTGAAAAGTGAAAATGAGACACAGACATCCCACGCATCTGATACGCAGGAGATGGAAAAACTCAAGCTGCAATATAGAAGATTGAAAGTATTGTTTCCAGCTTGCCTTAATTATTGAAGTTTGATAAGTCAAAATGAGACATCACACTATTATACTCCTTGCTTGCAGGAGGAGCAAGATTCATTTCACGATCTTGCTGATAGAATGATTGAGGAGAAAGACAAAGAGATCTCAAGGCTCTTAGATGAGAACAAGAAACTTCAACAGTCTTTGGATTCGAAACTGAATGTATGTCAAACAACAATCTTGAATATGTTTATTCCTTACTCCCATACTAGTGGTGATCGAGGGCACTGGTGCCGGAAAACCATGAATCATCCACCTACTTCATCCGTTTACTAGTTTCTACTTTCTTGGCTTCATACTGAGTCGCGGATCTTGCATATGGATTCAACTTAGCTTTTCCCCGCTCGTTGTCGATCATTAGTTCTCAATCCTTTTTGACACTAGCCTCACTGCATTTTCTCTCATGAAATTATTGCTCTTTTTCAGGGAGGTGGTAATGTTATCAACAGCAGAGGTATGCATACATTTCTCTCCCTTTGGGTATGAAACTATGAATTACAATAAAGGCATTATTCGTTCTAAATTCTTGACAATCTTTTTGGTTAAAATCCTTCAGCCCTGCAGACTGAAGACTCGACCAGTTCATTCCTTGCTGAAGACCAGATACTGGTATGTTTTCTGGTTATTGTATCTCCCCTTGGTGCAAGAATAAACAAATGTGTGTTTACAATGGAGAAAAAGCCCGTGAGATATCTTGTATATTTCGAGCAATTTTATTAAAGTTGCTTTGCTAAGATAAAACTTTCTTCTTCATCTTTCTAGATACTGGCAAGGCAGCAAGCCCAAAGAGAAGAAGAGTTGGCACAGTCACAGCGGCACATTCTTGCGCTTCAAGTGAGTAGACTTCCATCACTTATGAAAGTACTCGACTTCATACATTTTCTAATTTTCTTTTCCTCACTTAGGCGGAGATAGAGGAGCTTGAACGTGAAAATCAGCTTCGTAGCCAACAGGTATGGTCATGCGGTCTCCTACTTTTCTTATCTATTGAGTTGCATGAACGACGTTTTCAGTAATTAAATGTGATGCACTTGATCTGTTCTGTTAGAAATGCTTCTCGAAGAGAATAATACGTGGATTGAGAAAAAAGTTTAACGTAAGCTGTTCATTTGCAATGACTGCCTAAGTGCCTATCGAGTGAGCGAATGAAGCTTATGTTTCTTAAAACACTCAAGATCTTCTTTGGAGTACTTTTTAGAAGATAGAGTACGATCTGTCTTGTTTGAGTTGCTGTTGCTGTTCTATTTATCTTACATTTTTCTATCACTGACTTCAAATGTGAGGCTAGCTCTTTAACATCTTATAAATGCAGGAATCTATGTTGAAAGAGGAGCTCAGGAATATGGACCGAGCTCAAAAAAGAGAAGGGCTTGATATGACCTACCTGAAAAATGTTCTTTTGAAGCTTCTTGAGACCGGTACTTAATATTTTGAGCATCAACGTCTGTTTTCATTTTTTGTTCTTCTGACATGGTGACGCGCATCTACCAAAGAACATTCAACACGGCATCATTAACTATTTCCCTCAAAACAAGATCTTTGTTCATACTCATTTATTTATTTATTTATTTTTAACGTTACTAATCAACTGTTTTTTGTCTCTTGAAGGTGAGGTAGAAGCATTGCTCCCTGTAATCGCTATGCTCCTTCAGTTCAGTCCAGACGAGGTTCGAAATCTAAACTCCTATCAGTTCGATCTGCACCATCATGCACGATCTGCAATAACACCTCTCCTTAACTCTGCACCGTGTTGATTTATCATGCAGATCCAAAAGTGTCAGCAAGCATATACCAGTTACGCTGACGCCTCCCCTAACTCAGCAAACGATGCATCAAGCAGCTCTCTTTTCTCCAGATTTGCATTTGGTTGACGCAACGGAAGAACTCATTTGTGACATTTAGCCTGTTATGCATATACAACGTACCATACAATAGAAAAAAAAAAACACCGATGATGAGGGATTCAACACTCTGATGCACCGGAATTTTGTACCCTTTTCCTTTTTAATCATCAAGCATATTACTCCGTATTACATTAATTTGTTCTTACACTGGATCAATTATATTATCGGATCAGATTTGACCCGTGATTTGTTATTCGGATATCTCGCGTTCCAGAGGCCCACAAGGGCGATTATGATTAGTGATTAGTCGTTCCATGAGGTTGGGTAATCGAGTTTGGTGATGACCTAAGGCGACGGCCGAAAGTGGTATTGGAAGTGTGATCTGATGAATATACGCAATACGTAAATGGTTGGGTTTGAGCACTGAAGATGATAATGGTGCATATTATGCATGCTTGGTCCCCTCCTTACCCAGTCAGTCGCCCGTCTGTGAATTTATCACCATATAAATTAAATTATGAGCATTATGATGGTATTGGAGTGACGTCTAAGCTAAGATTACACATTAATTATGGCCGTCTTATGTTTCTAATCTTATCTTATCATGAAAAGTTCTCACAATCTATCATTCTAGAAGTAGTACTCGGTCCTGTTCTTTTCGACTGAAGGAAATCGAGCTGAACGAGAAGCTCGACTGAACTGAACTGAACTGAAGTGCGTTGTAAGTCATCCACTTTACTACTTTGGTATGGATTCGACTACCATAATGACGGTGAAGATCTTCCTTCTAAGTTTTTAATACTCTTGCATTTCTAAGGCTCGAACTCAAGACATCTGATTATTAACATTTAACAACTGAAGATTATTTCAATTCGTGCTCATCCACATGAGTTAATACGGAGTATTATCATATTACGTGGATATTATCTAATTAGTACTCGTAATTATCTACAAAAAAAATTGAATAAAAAGTAGGTACGAGTATTAATCTGTTTGTGGTTATAAGAAATTAAGAACAATGTTATCACGGGGCGATTGTGGGCACATAAATTGAAATGTTCATCACGGATCGTCCAAGTAATAACAACAACAACATTCATCGAATTGACTCATTTATGCTTCTTTCATTCTATTCTACGCATCTTCTTTGATTAATATAGAGAGGATTACGTTAGGTTACTAGAGCCTAATTCTTTTACGATAATACATCACGAATTAGTCATGTCTTAACCATATATAGTAGTTAAGACTAAGTATTCTGGACAATAAGTTAAGACGGATATCACAATTTAAGCAAGATTTATTGCACGATTTTATTATGTCTTACGTTTTTTGACTACTCGTACTACTTAAAATTGAGGGATGATTATATTGTCGTTTACAAAGAAATGGAATATATCAAGAATAATTATACAATTGGAGTATCACAAATTCTTGTTTGTGACGGTCATATCTGTCACAAGTAATGCATATAAGACAAAAAAGGGTATAGTGCATAGAAAATAGAAAATGTCATGCGATAACCTACCAGGTGGATAATACTTGACCCGTTATTATCCTTATGATGGATATACTCGTCACAAGGGAGACTTGCGGTTGGAAGTATATGTATGTATGTATTGCCTACCTACCCACTGATTATTGTTTTTCTAATTATGATTCTAATGAATTCGAATCCATGATATGAGGTTTTGCCTTTCTTGTGATACAAACCAACTTTGTAGACCATACTTCATCAATTCGCATGCTCAACTTATTCTAATTATATCATGCAATCTATATCAAACAAAAATGAGCACTCAAACCACCCAACAAAAAAAAGTTCGAAAATTTCTTAAGTATCACGTCATCGTACCCTCTTGTCAATCAATAAAAACATTAATCATGAAAAATCGTAGATCTTTTTACACTGTTCAAGACTTTTTATTACCGGTTAAGGTATACAATGACATGATGCGACTCGATGTGATTAACCTCTGAATTCCTTGAAAACTTAGTGCATGTTTACAATAGGTCACACGTGAACTATCGTATACTCTTGTCAATAATAAAAACATTAACCTCTGGTTAAGGTATACAGTGATATGATGCGACTCGACGTAACGTTGAATTCCTCGAAAAGTTGGTGCATGCTTAAGTTCACATGTGAACTCCTTTATACCTAGACATACATTTGAATAGAGCATAAAAAACAAGTGACAAGTTAATCTACGTAACTCACATGTGACATGTAGTACGTACTACACATACAAATGTGTGTATATATATACGTGATTATTTCTAAGAATAGCATAGATAGAATACCAATACCAAATTTATTATATTTTAATAATTTCTAGTAAGGGAAAAATAATACTCCGTACTCCATAATAATGGTCCATTCCGAGGCAAAAACAATGCGTAGTACGTTGTTTTCACTAGTCGTGTTAATGGTGGTGTACATGTTGGTGTTTGGATCGAGTCATGTGTCGGCTCGACACCATCGTGGGGCTCCGTTTAGGCCTATCGGTTACAATGGTCTTGGTCTTACGCCTCAAATGGGGTCGGTTGGTTTAAATTACATCTCACGTTAAAAGACTTATATATTCGATTATTCAAGACTGTTTTATTGTTTTAATAAGACTCTAATATTTGAGTTTGAAATTATGCATGCAGGTGGAACAGTTGGAATCATTTCGGGTGTAATATTGATGAAGAATTAATTAGAGAAACCGGTACATTTATACATACCTCCTTCGATTTTATACATATTAATTTGTACTATTAATTCGTAATTTTTTCGCTTTCGTTTTTATTTTTTAAAAAAATGTAATGTAATAATGTAATTTTATTGTGTCAGCTGATGCCATGAACTCCAGTGGACTAGCAGGGCTAGGTTACAAGTACATCAACTTAGGTAAATTTATATACATATTTTACCATAATTATATGATTTAATTTATTATTTGGTTTTAATTATTTTTTTAATTTTGTATTAATTAATGTTAATTGAATCAGATGATTGTTGGGCTGAACTCAACAGAGATTCTCAGGTATATATATTCTCATGCATGCACGCACTTCTCCTGTGAGACCGTCTTTCAAACTGAGTCATTCCGTCATTCCTATATTTTACGAGTAATAATATATAGTGCGAAATGGATGATGCAGGGGAACTTGGTACCCAAGGCATCAAGATTCGGGTCGGGTATAAAAGCATTAGCTGATTATGTTCATAGCAAAGGCCTCAAGCTCGGAATTTACGGAGATGCAGGGTAGGGTATCGATCATTACAAGCTCGCTCGACAATATAATATAATCTCGTTAATTATTTCTGAAAAATCGTCTTACACTTTTGATGATAACGTAACGTGTCCTGCAGGCTTCAAACATGTAGCCTAACCATGCCAGGATCACTCGGCTATGAAGAGCAGGACGCTAGAACCTACGCTTCCTGGGTCCGACTTTAACTTAAAACCTGACTCGTTCATTTCATGTGTTCTGAGAACCCAAACAACATGTAACTAAATTTTTTTTTTAAAAATTCGGTCTTGACTCTTGAACCGTGTGTACTTCTACTCGTTTCAGGACGTGGATTACTTGAAGTATGACAACTGCAACAACACCGGTACCAGCCCTAAAGAAAGGTAACGAACTCTACTAACATGATTTGATTTGAATTAATCGCGGTATTAGCATTTAGCAACGCTAAAAGAAACTCATTGATTCTTCAGGTACCCGAAAATGAGTGCAGCCTTGGCGAAATGTGGTAAAGGGATATTCTTCTCTATGTGTGAATGGTACGTCGTAGAGTTACTTATTAACCTGATCTCTTGTTCGTTCATTCATTCATTCATTGATGTCGGATGAAATATATGTGTGCTGGTTGAGTAGGGGACAAGACGATCCGGCTACTTGGGCAAAACAGATCGGGAACAGCTGGAGAACGACAGGAGATATTCAAGATAACTGGCAGAGGTACTTTAACCACGTCTAACTCTACTGTCGACTGTACTGTCAACTGTACTGTCAGTTCAGTTTGTTAGGAATGTTGCAGGAATTAATATGTCAACTAACTGTACTGTCGACTGTACTGTCAGTTTGTTAGGAATGTTGCAGGAGTTAATATGTCAACCAACTGCACTGTCAGTTCAGTTTGTTAGGAATGTTGCAGGAGTTAATATGTCAACTAACTGTACTGTCGAATGCACTGTCAGCTGTACTGTCAGCGTGTTAGGAATGTTGCAGGAGTTGATAAAATTGTTTGTTATGTTTCAGTATGATTACGATAGCAGATCAGAACGACCAATGGGCTTCGTATGCTGGTCCAGGAGGATGGAACGGTAATCACACCCACCTTTCTGTCGATTTTAAAGTTTGAACTACAATTCATAAATAATAAACGAGCTTTAATCATGGACAGATCCGGACATGCTTGAAGTAGGAAATGGAGGAATGAAGACAGAGGAGTATCGCTCTCACTTCAGCATATGGGCATTAGTCAAAGTATGTATATATGCACTTTCCCACGTCTTAGGCCCTGTTCTTTTCAGCTGATTTGAGTTTAACTGACCTGTTTATTATCACCATTGTTTTTGGTTAGGCTCCATTGTTGATCGGATGTGACGTGCGAACCATGGATAGAACAACCTTTGAACTGCTTGGCAACCAGGAGGTCATCGCTGTTAATCAGGGTAACAACGACTCGCAACTGTACAATTCTTACATTATTACTAGTATTGCATAGTTTCTCACCCTGTAAACTGTTTCCAGACGCGCTCGGAATTCAAGGGAGAAAGGTGAAAAAAGACGGAGATCTCGAGGTAAAAATTAACTGCAAGTCTAGCCTAACTAACTGTCTGACTGTCTGTACTCGAAACTGAGAAAAAAGGGAATCGCAGGTGTGGGCAGGTCCATTAACTGATAAAAGAGTAGCAGTAATCCTATGGAATAAAAGCTCTGCGGCAGCAAACATTACTGCATGCTGGGGCGAATTAGGCCTAAACCCGAATACTACAGTCACTGCTCGAGATTTATGGATGGTAAGTCCGTCTGATCCTCTCATTATGCAACTCAAACTATCAGTCTGACAGTCGTGTCAGAAAATGAAACTGATCTATTTTCTTTCTTCTTTTTGCATTACTGCAGCATTCAACGGTGTCAGGTGTTCAGAATCAACTTACTGCACAAGTCGAATCGCATGCTGTCAAGATGTACATCTTGACACCATGCTCATAGAATGACATGTTACTGGTTTGTTCAAGACTGTATTATGTCTATACAGTATACATACAGCAGCTTTCATGGAAGAGATCGAATGAAGATCGAGCTCAGATCAAACTATGTAGAATAAACTTAACTTACATACATATAGCAAAATTTGATGTAGTGTTTCCAAACACATGAATATGAAATGTTATCGGTGTTATATAAGTAATATATATGAGACGATTTCAGCAAAAACAGAATTCGGCATTGTTAGATGTCTCCAAGCACGCAGATTGACTGTTCGTTTCATTCATAAGCGATACCACTTCAATATGATGCAACTTCTCATCGTAATAATATTCACGTCGTCTACTCAAATACCCATGAACGAATGATCGACCTTAATTGACTGACGAAAATAGTAAAGCAATAAAAAAAAAACTTTCTCTAAATATTCTCGCATTCTTACGTCTTGTTTCATTATTTCTATATTTAGCAAAGCTAAATATTCACACTCATTTTTTTTCCTACATAATCAATTATAATAGTGTACATGAATTTCTAGTAAGGGAAATAAAAATAATAAAATCGTCTATTTTGAGACAAAAATAACAATAATGCGTACGACGTCGTTTTTATCAGTCGTGTTAATGGTGTATATGTTGGTGTTTGGATTGAGTCATGTATCGGCTCGACAACACCATGCGTTTCACGCTAGGACTAACCATGTCGATAGTCCTAGCATCGGCTACAACGGTCTTGGCCTTACGCCACCAATGGGGTACGTATGGTCGTTTTAAATTACATCTACCCTTCTTCTTAATTACTATTTCTCCACGTCATGTTTTATTTATACGATTTTTCATATTATTTATAATTAATATTCGAGTTTAAAATGACGCATGCAGATGGAACAGTTGGAACCGTTTTGGGTGTAATATTGATGAAAAATTAATAAGAGAAACCGGTATGTAACGTATGTACCTAGCTCCTTCAATCTTACGTTATTAACTTGTACTCGATGTGAACCAAAAAAAATAAATTAAATTTATACTCGGTAATTTTTTTCGCTTTCGTGTTTATAAAAAAAATGTAATGTAATAATAATGTAAATTTATTGTGTCAGCTGATGCCATGAAATCCAGTGGGCTAGCAGGGTTAGGGTACAACTACATTAACTTAGGTAATTATATACGGAACAGTATATATATATATTATATAATGCGACTAAGTGCACTTTTCGTGTTTTTTTATGTTGGTTTTGATTTTGTCGTATGAATGTTTATTGAATCAGATGATTGTTGGTCTGAACTCAACAGAGATTCTCAGGTAGTATTACATTCTCATGCAGTGATGCACGTCTCCTGTGAGACCGTCTTTCTAGCTGAGTTATTCCAATATTTTAATATTTAGTGCGAAATGGATGAGGCAGGGGAACTTGGTACCCAAGGCTTCAAAATTCGGGTCTGGTATGAAAGCGTTGGCCGATTATGTTCATAGCAAAGGCCTCAAGCTCGGAATTTACGGAGATGCAGGGTAGGGTATCGATCATTACAAGCTCGCTCGACAATATGATATAATCTTGTTACTTCTGAAAAATCGTCTTACACTTTTTGATGATGTGTCGCGCGTGCAGGCTTCAATCATGTAGCCATGCCATACCAGGATCACTCGGCTATGAAGAGCAGGACGCTAAAACCTTCGCTTCTTGGGTGTGGCTTAACTTAACCTAAAACCTAACTCGTTCATTTCATGGGTTCTGAGAGCCCAAACAGCATGTAATCTAAAAAAAAAAAAAAAAAAAAAAAAAAAAAAAAAAAAAACTTCGGTCTTGACTCTTGAACCGTGTGTAATCCTACTCGTTTCAGGACGTGGATTACTTGAAGTATGACAACTGCAACAACACCGGTACAAGCCCTAGAGAAAGGTAATTAAAACTCTACTAACATGATTCAATTTGAACTAATCGCGGTATTAGCAACACTAAACAAAACTCTTTAATTCTTCAGATATCCTAAAATGAGTGCAGCCTTGGCTAAATCTGGCAAAAAGATATTCTTCTCTGTGTGTGAATGGTATGTCGTCGTAGAGTTAACCTGATCTTTCATTCGTTCGTTCGTTCATTGATATGATGTCGGATGAAATATATATGTTTGTTGAGTAGGGCAGAAGAAAATCCGGCTACTTGGGCGAAACAGATCGGGAACAGTTGGAGAACAACAGGAGATATTAAAGATGACTGGAAGAGGTACTTAACAACAGCCAGCTCTACTGTCAGTTCAGTTTGTTAGGAATGTTGCAGGAATTAATAACTGTACTGTCGAGTGTCGACTATACTGTCAGCTGCACTGTCAATTCGGTATGTTAGGAATGTTGCAGGAGTTAATATTGGTTTTTATGTTTCAGTATGATTACGATAGCAGACGAGAACGACAAATGGGCTAAGTATGCTGGTCCAGGAGGATGGAACGGTAATCACACATTCACACCCACCTTTAATTTCTGTCGATTTTTAAGTTTGACGTATGATTCAAAAATAAACAAGCTTTAATCATGGACAGATCCGGACATGCTTGAAGTAGGAAATGGAGGAATGACGACAGAGGAGTATCGCTCTCACTTCAGCATATGGGCATTAGTCAAAGTATGTATATATGCACTTTCTCACATCTTAGATAGGCCCTGTTCTTTTCGCCTGAATTGAGTTTAATTGAACTGTTTTGTATAGGCTCCATTGTTGATCGGATGTGACGTGAGAGCCATGGATAAGACAACCTTTGAGCTGATTAGCAACAAGGAAGTCATCGCTGTAAATCAGGGTAGCAAAGACATGCTCACTTCTCTTCTGTGTACAATTCTGCTATTCTTACACTACTAATGAATAGTTTTTCATACTGTAAACTGTTTTCAGATGCGCTCGGAATTCAAGGGAAAAAGGTGAAAAAAGACGGAGATCTTGAGGTAAAAAACTGCAAGTCTAGCCTAACTAACTGTCTGACTGTCTGTACTCGACACTGAAAAAAAAGGGAATTGCAGGTGTGGGCAGGTCCATTAACTGAGAAAAGAGTAGCCGTTATCCTATGGAATAAAAGCCCTGCAGCATCAAAAATTACTGCAGGCTGGGGTGAATTAGGCCTAAACCCGAATACTGCAGTCAATGCTCGGGATTTATGGAAGGTAAGTCTGTGTCACTGTCTGAACTCTGACCGTCTCAGTATGCAACTCGAACCAATAACAGTCGTCTCAGGAAATGAAACTGATCTTTTTTTTTTATTTGCATTACTGCAGCATTCAACGGTGTCAGGCGTTAAGAATCAACTTACTGCTCAAGTCGGGTCGCATGCTGTTAAGATGTACATCTTGACACCATCCTCATGAATGACATGTATGTTACCGGTTTGTTCACGACTGTACTATGTCTATACATACAGCTTTCATGGAAGAGATCGAATGAAGAGCGAGCTCAGATCAAACTCTGAAACATTATATATACAACCAACTGTGTAGAATAAACTCAACTTACATATTGTGTTTCCAAACTGTATAGTAACTGAGAGGTCTCACAATAACATTAACGTGAGATCGTCTCATACAAGTGTTTGGGTATGATACAAGGGTGGTATGTAGGTCGGTTTCTAATGGGTTTGGGCTGAAGTTTTTCGCCCAAAAAAGCCCAAACTAGTAAGCACATTGAATAAAATAAGTCGGGTTTGGGCCTAACTTCCAACCCATTTTAATTTTCAGCCTGGCTCGGCCCAAATTATCGTCAGTCAAACATGCTAAACATTTTGAATATACCAAAACTTGACGAGTACACTTGTATGTTTTACAAACCGATTCTCATTTCAATTTATATATCGTAAAACTGTCTCCAACACACAAGCTAATCTACGTAACTCACATGTGACATGTAGTAGTACATACTCCGTATTTGAAATAAAGATCATGATCGCGATCACAATCTTTAACGACCTTATATAGCTATATCATACAGAGTATTAGTTGCATATATTCCTGCATACTATCTCCTTGGTTAACTACCTTATACGGCGTATAAGGCAGTACTATTCGATGTACGGACCAAGTTGAGCTGAACTGAACTGAATTGAACTGAATTGAAGTAGGTTGAAGTAGTGCCGAGACAAAATAAGTCTCCTAAGGATGAACTGAACTGAGCTAAAAAGAAGTTGAAAAGAATCGGCCTAGCTAACTATCAAGAGTAGATCTACTAAGAGACGGTTTTTTATCAAGTTTATTGAGAGACCAATACAAATATAAATGGGTACGAATAAGACAGAAAGTGGTACTGACAAGTGGTCTCTCAATAACTTATGGGCAGACCGTCTCTCCCTAGACTTTGTGAACTATCAATACGATAATCAATTATCACATTCTTTACGGTACAAATACATACAAATGTGTATATATATGCACACACGTATACGTAATTTCTAAGAAGAGGTAGAAAACGTGATCTCTAAGGGAAAAATAACACTCATACTTCGTAAAATGGTCTATTTCGAGGCAAAAACAATGCGTAGTACGTTGTTTTCATCATCAGTCGGGTTAATGGTAGTGTACATGTTGGTGTTTGGATCGAGTCATGTAGCAGCTCGACCACACCGTGAGGCTCCGTTCAGGCCAACTATCCATTTCCATACCCTCGGCTACAACAGTCTTGCCCTTACGCCACCAATGGGGTATGGTCGGTTTAAATTAAATTACATCTACGCTTTTTCTTACTATTTCTGCACGTTATGTTTTATTTATATGATTTTACATATTATGTCACGACCGTTTTAATATAATTAAGACTCTAATATTCGAGGTTAAAATGATGCAGATGGAGCAGTTGGAACCATTTCGGGTGTACTATTAATGAAAATTTAATAAGAGAAACCGGTTGGTTACATACCTCCTTCGATCTTACTTATATTAATTTGTATGTACTTCGTAATTTTTTCGCTTTCGTTTTTATTAAAAAAAATGTAATGTGATTATGTAAATTTTATTATGTCAGCTGATGCCATGAACTCCAGTGGACTAGCAGGGCTAGGTTACAAGTACATTAACTTAGGTAAATTTATTAATTACTACATATCTTGCCTTAATTATATGATTTAATTTATTTGGTTTTAATTATTTGTTTAATTTTGTATTAATTAATGTTAATTGAATCAGATGATTGTTGGGCTGAACTCAACAGAGATTCTCAGGTGTGTATATATATATTCTCATGCAATGCATGCATGCACTGTCTCCTGTGAGACCGTCTTTCAAACTGAGTCATTCAGTCATTCTTATATTTTAAGAGTAATATAATATTTACTGCGAAATGGATGATGCAGGAGAACTTGGTACCCAAGGCTTCAACATTCGGGTCGGGTATAAAAGCATTGGCTGATTATGTTCATAGCAAAGGCCTCAAGCTCGGAGTTTACGGAGATGCAGGGTAGGTTATCGTTCTCAAAATAATATCGTTAGTTCTAAAAAACCGTCTTACACTTTTGATGATGATGATGATGATGATCGTGCAGGCTTCAAACATGTAGCCAAACCATGCCAGGATCACTCGGCTATGAAGACCAGGACGCTAAAACCTTCGCTTCCTGGGTCTGACTTTTCACTTAAAACTAAATGCGTTCTGAGAACCCAAACAACATGTAATTAATTTTTTGAAAATATATATATATTCGGTCTTGAAACGTGTGTAATGCTACTCGTTTCAGGACGTGGATTACTTGAAGTATGACAACTGCAACAACAACGGTACAAGCAATAAAGAAAGGTAATTAACTCTACTAACATGATTCGATTTGAACTAATCGCGGAATTAGCGACACTAAACAAAACTGATAAATTCTTCAGGTACCCTAAAATGAGTGCAGCCTTGGCCAAAAGTGGCAAAGAGATATTCTTCTCCATGTGTGAATGGTACGTCGTAGAGTTACTTAACCTGATCTTTCATTAATTCGTTCGTTCACTCAGTCATTGTTGATGTCGGATGAAATATGTATGTTGGTTGAGTAGGGGACAAGATATGCCAGCTATTTGGGCGCCACAGATCGCAAACAGCTGGAGAACAGGAGGAGATATTGAAGATAACTGGCAGAGGTACTTAACAACAGCCAACTCTACTGTCGACTGTACTGTCAGTTCAGTTTGTTAGGAATGTTGCAGGAGTTAATAAGTCAACTTACTGTACTGTCGAGTGTATTGTCAGTTGATCAGTTAGTTAGGAATGTTGCAAACGTTAATAAGTCGACTGTCAGCTGTACTGTCGGCGTGTTAGGAATGTTGCAGGAGATAATATGTCAACTAACTGTACTGTCAGTTTGTTAGGAATGTTGCAGGAGTTAATATTGTTTGTTATGTTACAGTATGACTACGATAGCAGATCAGAACGACATATGGGCTAAGTATGCTGGGCCAGGAGGATGGAACGGTATCTAATCACATCCACATTTCTGTCGATTTTTAAGTTTGAAGTATGATTCATAAATTAACAAGCTTTAATCATGGACAGATCCGGACATGCTTGAAGTAGGAAATGGAGGAATGACGACAGAGGAGTACCGCTCTCACTTCAGCATATGGGCATTAGTCAAAGTATGTACATTTCCTACATCTTAGACCATCGTCTGAATTGAGTTTAACTGAACCCTGAATTGAACTGTTTTATTATTGCTGTTTTGTATAGGCTCCATTGTTGATCGGATGTGACGTGAGAGCCATGGATAATACAACCTTTGAACTGATCAGCAACCACGAAGTCATCTCTGTAAATCAGGGTAACAGAGACTTGCTCGCTCACTTCTCTTCTATGTACAATTGTGCTATTCTTACACTACTAGTGCATAGTTTTTCACACTGTAAACTGTTTCCAGACGCGCTCGGAATTCAAGGGAAAAAGGTGAAAAAAGACGGAGATCTTGAGGTAAAAACTACAAGCTAAGTCTAACCAAGTGTCTGACTGTCTGTACCGTCTTTTTGTCAGCCTCGTCTAAAAAAAAACATGGGAATTGCAGGTGTGGGCAGGTCCATTAACTGATAAAAGAGTAGCAGTTATCCTATGGAATAGAAGCCCTGCTGCATCAAACATTACTGCAGGCTGGGGTGAATTAGGCCTAAACCCGGATACTGCAGTCAATGCTCGAGATTTATGGATGGTAAGTCTGTCTGACCTCTGACTGTCTCAGTATGCAAACTCGAACAGTCGTCTCAGCAAATGAAACTGATCTGTTTTGTTTTGTTTTGTTTTTTGCGTTACTGCAGCATTCAACCGTGTCAGATGTTCATAATCAACTTACTGCAGAAGTCGAGTCGCATGCTGTTAAGATGTACATCTTGACACCAAGCTCATAGAATGAGATGTTACTGGTTTGCTCAAGACTGTACTATACACACACACACACAGGCATATATACGGCTTCCATGGAAGCGAATGAAGAGCCCGATCAGATCATATATATTGTCAGATCTTATCCACATATATACAACCAACTATGTAGAATAAACTTCACTTGCATATAGCAAATTTTGATATAGTTTTCAAACATGAATATGAAATGATATCGGTGTTATGAAGACGACTTTCAGCAATAACAAATTTCGACATTGTTGGATGTTACTCCAACCTCCAAGCAGATTGACTGTTCTTTCATAAGCGATACCACTTCAATATGATCCAACTTCTAATCTTAATGTTCACGCGGTCTCACACATGAGGCGGTTACTAACTACTAACCAATTAACCATGAGACGGTCGTCTCACAAGAGAACTACTCTTGTTAGTATATAGTGAACAAAACTAGCAAGTCAATGCTCACAGGGTCGATTTCCAACTTGGAATCCGATTTTATTGGTCTAACAAGAACCACGAAAGCCATCACAATTCAGATGGAGACCGAACCAGACCATGAGATAGTCCATCTTTCATAACTTTACCAACTAAACTAATTGACATTTACATACTCGGAATCCTATCAGAAGTGAATTACTTTGATCACTTACCTTTGGAACTCATCAAATGGCCCAAACCCATGACCCGGTCTTTAATGGGTTTGGGTCGAAGTTTTAGCCCAAAAAAACCCAAAGCCCTAAGCCCATTGAATAAAATAGACCGGGTTCATTTACCAAACACTCATACAAGTAGATGGGTGTCACCGGACCGGATTGACCCGTGAACCAGCCACCCAAAAAACTCAAACCCGGAGATCAGACCAGACCGGATACCAGTCACCAAGTTTTTGAAGACCCGAAGACATGACCTGCTCGTTTACAAACCGATTCTCATTTCACTTTATTTATCATAAAACCGTCTCCCAACGCCTTGGGGGGTTGTCTACACAAAACTAGTAGGACTGTCTACATGTTTGTTGATGAACCTCAAATTGTCACCCTCTTCCTCTTCCCCTTCCTCTTCACCTTCATCTTCTTCTTCTGCAATGAGAATTAGCCAACATCTTAAAGAATGGGAAGGTTTAGGGATTTACACTTCTTCTTCATCCTTCTCTTCATCTTCATCTTCATCTTCTCCATCTTCCAAATTCAATGTTTCTTCTGTTATCAAACCTGGGTTTCTCAAAGTCTTACCAACCAAATTCCCATTTTCATACACTTATTCATATTCTTCTCTCACCATTTCCTTCCCTTTCATCACTTCTGTTCATTCCATCTCACCCCATCATCCTTCTTCTTTCCTTAATGATTCTTCCTTCAGGTTCGTCAATCCCCCCTTTTTCAATTTCTGGGTAGTTTTTCTTTTAATTGATTGATTTCTCATGTGTGTATGTTGAAATTGAAGCTATTGATTGTATTATACTTAGATTATTGTGAAAATTGATTGGCAATGTTGGGTTAATTTTGCATTGAATGACTGCTATTTCTATAGAAGAATTGCATCAATTTAGTGAGTCCTTTTGTTCGATTCGATTGTATTTCTAGAACCAAAAAATGAACGTTCTTTGCAATGCTATTAGCCAAAGAATTGAATGCATATCATTGAATGACGGTTTCCGTGTGCAGATGTTAACTAGCTTAGTTGGTAAGGTCACGCGAGGCGTTACTAGGTTTTTGTCGGCATCATAATCGCCCTTATACCAAAAAAATACAGTAAAAAAATTGATCCACTGAAAATGGAATTTACAGTTCAGTCTACCAAAAGCAATGGTTTCTATTTTTAGCTCATAGGCAAATTTATTTTTTGAGAACATTTCTCATTAACTAATGCATCTTCATATTCACATTTTGTTTCATTATGAAGGCCGAAGGACGATGATGTTGAGAAGTCGTCTGATGGGCTGCCGTCCATAGCAGGTTCGCAGTTTCTTACTCTTCAATCTATCCCGTCTGTTTCGCCTTTAGAACAATAAAATAAGAAATCGATGCACTTGAAGTTCAGACTCTCAGTCTCTCACTTTTGTTTTTGTTTTCGGTAGTTGGTGGCTCAGTTTTCCCAAATGTATACTGATAGCTATACTATGTTTTCGACACCACAATATGTTGGGTCTTTTCCTTCCTCTTTCAGGGAGTCTGGCATAAATTAGTCCACTAAATTCTCGTAAAAGTATTGATTTTGCTTGCTTGTGAGATTTTGGTTTGTTGGTCAATAGCTTATGGACCATAGGTGCTGGTTAAATATTCTGCATTCTGAATTTCTGATACGAAAAGCTAATTTTCTCTGCAGGTGGTATAGTGGCGTTGGGAAAGTTTGATGCGCTCCATGTTGGGCATCGGGAACTTGCCATTCAAGCATCCAAAGTCGGGATTCCTTTCCTTTTGTCATTTGTAGGGATGGCTCAAGTGTTTGGCTGGGAACCTAGGTAATGTGTATCCATTCATTTTATCTTCTCCTCACTTTCTTTTTTTTATTCTTCGTCCATGGAATTTTTATGCTTCCGTGACTCCATCCATTCATTTTAGCTTAGCTATTCACCTCTAGCGTAGTTGGTTTTGTCATGTGAACAACAAAAGAGCCTCGTGCTTGTGTTTACAGCGGAGAAACTGATAGTCTTCTCCCAATAAACAGGGCTCCTATTGTCGCCAAATGTGATCGTGAAAGGGTCCTTTCCTCATGGGCTCCACTGTGTGGTAACGTCCCTCCAAAAGAGTTCAGGATTGACTTCTCACGTGTTAGACATCTCACTCCTACCCAATTTGTAGAGAAGCTCTCAAACGAGTTTGGCGTCCGTGGAGTTGTCGCAGGTTTCTAAAATGCGCTTGCTCTTACCAATTTAGTAATACCTCCTATGTGAGACGTCTCAGTCATAGAAGTTTTTTGTGTTTGTCGAATAAGTGTGTTTATATTGGTCCTTATGGCAGGTGAAAATTACAGATTCGGGTATAAAGCCGCTGGTGATGCATCTGAACTTGTAAGGTTATGCAAAGAGTACGGGATGAACGCATACATAATAAACTCCGTTATGGACAAAAATAAAGACAGAGATAACACATACCCACAAGATAAAAAGGATATGGGTCAAGTGTCGTCGACACGTGTTAGACGTGCTCTTAGCAAAGGAGACATGAAGTATGTGTCAAAGCTGTTGGGGCGTCACCATCGTCTGTTTGTGTCTGCTGAATGGGTGGAAGACGAAGATTCAGGTGACCCTAAAACCCGACTAACTGCTCCATTATCATGCTTGTTAAACCTACCACCTAAAGACGGGTCTTATGACAATTGTTATCTAATAGTCGGGGACGAGATTGAGTTAGCATGTAGAGTGGTTATAGATTCGTCTCATGTCCACCTAGAATCAGACGAAAAGGGATGTGATATTCAGGATGCTATCAGAGGTCAAGAAGTCGTAGGCATCGAATTTAGAGGGTGAAGAATTAGAGTGAAGCTTGGTTTAGTCTACACCACATCAGCTCACGTACACATAATCGACTTATAATAGTGTGTTGAAGCGAGAGGTGATGTTCTCTGGCGCTGTTATCCTGAACGTGGGTATGAAAGTTACGAGGATTATGTTCGGAAGGTAAAGGATGTGGCCTATCTAGTGCATCGGAGCTCTCTGAAATCTGAATCTGTCTATATTAGTTACTGTCGACACCCGATTCGCTACCATGGAAATTGTACTCCCTAGTGTACCATGTTCATCATTTTTGTTAGAATTGCAAATTTGGAATAAGAAGTCGAAAACCATGGAGAAGCGTTTTTGTATCTCAGTTAGTGACATGTATAGATTCTGCTTAATCATTTTAGCGACTCTACTGTTTCTGAATCCCTTCGAGGCAGTCGGGGGTTTAGAGAGATCAACAAGTCTATAATCGATTTGAGCCAGCTCAGGTTTAGCTCAAGTTTGAGCCAATCTTTGATCGAATCAATTATGAGAGCTTTACGAGTCGTCTCTGATCATATATAACCTCCGATTTCCATTTCTCAAGTCTTGCTCACACAGTCGGAACTTGAATTTACATCTTTGACAAAATAATTCAAATAAATGCAAACGAGTCAAATATAGGAGTCTCTCCGTTCAAATCCAAAGTGTCCAAGTCGACTAGTCGAGACAATAGGAGTGGTCAAAAAGCGAGAGGGACCAAAACACAGAATATTCGAATTCAACTTATATTCCTCCAATCAAATTGGAAGTCATGACAAATCTGAAATGACGCGTATATAAAACCTCCACGATTCTCCCTTTCTGAATCGACGGTGACGCAAAACTTTTTATATAACCAATTGTGAAACCGTCTTATACAATCACGAATCACCATTTCTGGTAACTTTGCTTACAAGTTCCAATATTCCATACCCACCTTTCTTGGAGCATTTTCTGTAAGGTAAAGCTAATTCTCGTACGAGACGGTCTGTTACCAAAACAGAACACGAAGTTTTAATTCAATTTTTGGGTGAGTCTTCTGCTACCCGTTGATTCCTTAAATGTGTGTTCTTTCTCAATTGGGTTTCTTGATTTTGATTGGGATTCCAGTTTTATTGGTGATTTTTTTGCACATTGCTTGAAAAAGTTGCTACCTTTGATTATAATGTGGAATGTGATATTGTATATTTAATCTGGGTTTTGATTTGGGAACATGAATGTGTCTTCCATTTTTAAAGAATTTTGATCCCACCATTTAAATTCATGATAAAGGGGGTAACTTGTGTTTCGGGTTTGATCGAATTCGAATGAAATGGGTTGATTATCGTTTAATTGATTTGGGTTTTGATTATTGTATTAGAATGTGTCTTCCATATTGATAGAATTTTGATCCAGGATTGAAATGCATGGTAAAGGAGGCAACTTGTGTTTCGGGTTTGATCGAATTCGAATGAAATTGGATGATTACTGTTTGATTGATTTAGGTTTTTATAATTGTTATTATGTCTTCATGATTGAAATTCATGATAAAGGGGGCAACTTGTGTTTCGAGTTTGATCGAATTTGAATGAAAATGGGTTGATTACTGTTTAATTGATTCGGGTTTTGATTATTGTATTAGCAAATTAAGAATGTGTCTTCAATATTGATAGAATTTTGATACATCATTGAAATTCATGATAAAGGGAGCAACTTGTGTTTCGGGTTTGATTGAATTTGAATGAAATCGGATGATTATTGATTAATCGATAAAGGGGGACAACTTGTGATTCGGGTTTGATTGAATTTGAATGAAATGGGATAATTACTGTTTAATTGATCTGGGTTTTGATTATTGTAGTATTAGAATATGTCTTCATGATTGAAGATTCATGATAAAGGTTGCAACTTGTGTTATGGGTTTGATTGAATTTGAATGAAATGATGGTCCTACCTAGCCTTTTGTTTGTCTGCAAATTGTCCTGATTCCAAATTCAACCCTGAAATCCCAAATGAATTCAATGTTGGTTCGGGTAGAACTGTCGAAAATCATCTTAACCTAATTCTGCATCCATTGAACTGTCCGCATGGTAACCTGATGACACCGACCATTCGACCAAACTCACCGGTCTAATAGGTGTTTACTGCTTCTTTCGTCATCAAGATGGTAAAACGAGAAGAGAAATGTGCTGATGGTTGGGAGTTCTTGATGTCATTTTCATGGTGTTTTTGTTAATATGTGGTTAGGAATGGTGCATCATTTTGTCTGAATGCAATAATTAAGCTGGTCATCTCGCAATTAATCTCATGTTAATGGACCACGCGTGATTATTTGTGTATAGTATTTGTATGAATTTTGCGTGTTTATTAGACGGGACCTCTTGAAACAGAATGTATAAATGTCACCAAATTCTCACCTGACCTTAATTCTAAAAGTTTGCACTGTACTTCTCAGATCATGATGCATTAGAGCGTCGTTCTATGTTTTGACGTAATGTTTATATGGATCATCCAAAAACAACCTTCGATGTTATATTGGAATTAAACGTGCTTCGTCTATTTATTGTACCAGGACCAAAGCCTTTTGACTGTGCCTGGAAAATTTCTTTGGTGCTGAAGCATCTGCTTGTAGCAAAATCGGGCTGTTCGCTTTTGACAGCCCGATTAAATTATCAAACACGACCAAAAGCTTCAACGTGGTTACTGGTTAAGCCGTTAAGGTACTTACTAGCCAAATATTTTTCCTCATATCGTGTTAATTTTTTTTGTTTCTGTATGATGGTATTTTGGGAGAAATTCTGTCTGTCCCAACTGATTTACGGGACTGTTCATCCTTTGCAGGTGTGCAACATTCTGTGATCCAAATTTTTGCTCTCTGGATCACGTCGCTGGTGGTTCATTTGAGTATTAACGAAGATTTGGTTGATGTCATTTTATGAGAGATTTTGAGCTTTCTCTGCAAGATGGGTTCCATGTCTGGAATCCTTCGACGACCTTTATACGCAGCTGCTGCTGTCGCTGTAGCATCTGGTTCGACTTATCTGCCAAATAAGTTTACGAATCCAAAACTCATCGATCCTTCTGCTTTGCATTCCCACTTCCACGACTCCTCCCCACGCTCCGAGGATTCATGGGTGTCTCACATTTCTGTCTCCAAGCTTGCAAACTTTTCCTTTGTGACTCGAATTCGCGTACCATTGCCTAATATCAGTACCAATCATATACCGTACTGCACTGGAACCTCGGCTGGGAATTCGGTCACATCGTCTCCTCTTTTGATGAGTCTTTACCAATCAGCTGAGTTGTCCAAGGCATCGAAACCAAAAACGTGCTCCTACACTAGTAAGAGTGTGCCATCTGAGGACTTGTACAGGTGGCATTTGCCGGAGCCTGGAGTTGTTGACGACAAGTCAGACTGTTCTTCTGCAAAGTCAAGGACGGTGGTGGTTTTGCTTGGATGGTTAGGTGCAAAACAGAAGCACTTGAACAAATATGCAGAATGGTACACGTCGAGGGGATTTCATGCAATTACTTTCACTTTTCCGATGTCTGAGGTTCTGAGCTACCAGGTTGGTGGGAAAGCTGAGAAGGATGTGGAGTTACTTGTCAACCATCTTGCCGAGTGGCTAGAAGAGGAAAATGGGAAGAGCCTAGTCATTCACACCTTCAGCAACACTGGTTGGTTGACGTGAGTGACTGTCCGTTCCTGTTGCATCTTTCTGGTGTTTACCTCTTGCTTATATTCAATATCGTGTGTTGTCGTGTCCAGATACGGAGTTATGCTGGAAAAGTTTCAGAAACAGAATCCGAGTTTAATAGGCAGAATCAAGGGCTGCATTGTCGATTCAGCTCCAGTTGCGGCCCCAGATCCTCAGGTGAGACTATATGCTGAATGATCTTAAGAGATACGAAGTATATATATATATATATTTTTTTTTTTATTGAAGTCAGCTCGTCTTATCGTCTTGGTATTGAACAGGTATGGGCTTCAGGGTTCACTGCAGCCTTTCTGAAAAAACAAAGTGTTGCAACCAAGAGGTCGACAACTTCACATGATGATTCAGCCGAAGAGGAATTTGGAACTGAAAAAACAGAAGTGCCAAAACCAGCAATGGCGGAAACTGCGTTACTAGCAGTGTTGGGGAAATTCTTCGAAGTTGTATTAAAAATTCCTCCAGTAAACAGGTAAAGCACTAACCTCGAGTATCATGCATTCACGCATGCACGCAGTTTTGGAAAACTGGGATCGTTTTGAGTGGTTTGTACTTTGTATATTCATTCAACAGGAGGCTATCGGATGTGATAGGAGTTCTGTCATCAAGACAGCCGAGCTGCCCGCAACTGTATATATACAGCTCAGCTGACAGGGTTATCCCAGCACGTTCTGTCGAATCATTCATAGAGCAGCAACGAAGATGTGGGCATCAGGTGACATCTTGCGACTTTGTGTCTACGCCTCATGTTGATCACTTTAGGAATGACCCCCAATTGTATACATCTCAACTGACCCATTTTTTGACTGATAATGTTCTTAAATGCTGTAAAGGGTCATTCTAAACACAGCCCTCAACTCATTCTTTTCGAACACCCATTCAAGGTTTCACATCTGATTCACAGATAACTAACTAACTGTACATTTGTAATCCGAGCTTCTCCTGTCTCCTTAGATCTGTCTCACGCTTGTAACTGTCGTAAATGATTGATTTAACGTTACATCCTGACTCGGGCTGTTGAAATTTCGACAACCAAGTTAAAATAAGTTGGAAAGAACGGGGTGTAGGTAGGAAGTACTGCTACTTCGTAGAAGGGAATATTTGTTTGCTCGATTTTATGGACGCAGCGAGCGTGGTCGAGAATGATAGTACAGTCTTAGCATTGACAATAGACAACACAACACCCTTGAGAGCACATGTACTGAAATGCTTTAAATGCTAAGACTGGTGACTGAGAATGTCCTTGGAAAACTGTTGAGGGATTTTAAAGAGATGGGAACAACAAACAAAAGAACAGCAACATAAGTACTGGCATTCTTATTAACTGTATGATTTGTGCACTAATCTCACTACAATTAGTCAAACACACACAGCCTGAAGATTCCCTCTTACTCAGGCAAGGGATCCTAAGACTAAGAGACCACCCCCTGCTTTCCCGTGCAGATCTCCTGTCCCATTTTCATGCAGATCTTTTGTCTCATTTTCGTGTCTCATTCTGTGTGTTACATCATACATGGAATGACACATTGACTATTGCATAGATAAAATATGCAACAAATATTATAATTTGTTGATGTATCATCCCGGGATCTGCACTGCACTGCTGGCTTTGTAGGTGTGATTTGGACATTACTTTGATGTTGGTCCCTTAATTAATTGCATAATTAGATGGAAACACATGGAACATGCCTAATAGCAGTATTAGACCTTGTCACGGGTCGGGTTCAGGCTGTTTTTGCCCTTCACCATTGGGAACTCATGTATGAATTTACGGGTTTATCAAATTCATCTGAATCGAATGATGGCTTGTTTGGGAACTAGGAATTGGAATTCAATTTCGGAATTGAGATGATTCATGTGTTTGGGAAAATCGAGAATTTGGAATTGGATTTGAGATGAATTCCATACCAATTCCAACTTTGTTTAAATTTGACTTTCTCAAATGACTACCCCAAGCTAGTCATTTCAATTCCGTCACTATTTATTATTTTTTATTCCGCGTAAATCTAGTCGGAATATATATTTTTTTTTATTAATTTTTGTCCCTAATTGAAAATATACATTTTCGTCATGGAAAAAAATTCAAAAATTAATTTTTTGTGACCTCGACCCGGCTCCGCCCGCCCAATTCCAATTCCATTTTCATGGATACCCAAACAATATTTTGGAATTGGAAATGGAATTGAATGTCAATAATTGAATATCTAGAATTTGATTCATGGAAATGAAAATAATTCCATGTTTCCAAACGCTCCCAGAGGAAATTTAAGCGTGATTTGGAAGATTGTTTAGGTAAGTTAAATTTGTTGATGATCAAAGTCTACTAGTCTAGCCTTTACGTACTCAAAACAACAAATCCGCATGGTGAGCCTTAAACACACAAAAGTGACGAGTCAAAACACTCAAAAAGCATGAATTCCAAAGATCCACATTCTTGTCTCTTTTGGAACATCATTAGATTCATTACTTTAATCCTCCCTATAACCCTATCGAGTAATATTCACGATCAACAACAATGGAGGTTCTTAAACACGATTATTAATATAAGTAGAAAAAATAAAATAAAACGTTCAAAAATTATAATAAAAATGTAATCCATCTACGTAAATATTTAAATAATAGAAAATGATAGTGGAACAACATAAATATATTACTCCGTATGTGATTCGATTGATAAGAGTATTTTATTTTTTAGAATATTTTAAGTATTGATCTATTTATTAATGTACAAACATATAAGGCAGGTACAAAACAAAGTTATCATTTAAAGATATATCTAATAATAAATAAAATAAATACAAATTAAATAATATTTTAATAAATTATTGAGAGACCGTCTCTTTTGAATTTTGGGTTAAAACAAATGTGTCCGTGGGAGATATCGTTGGTGTATAGTCAGTCCATAGTAGTGCTAGTTGTGTTAGGAAGCACTTGAAGCATTATGCGGAAGGAGTGGAGTGAAGCACGTGGAATGATGCAGAGAACTCTAACCCCAAACCCAGCCGGCACTTGAACCTCGTGTCTTTTTTCTAACTCATTTTCCGATTAAGCGACTCTGGTTCAATTCAGTTCAATTTATTTTATAATCACGCATTATATCTACTACGGAGTATTTCAATTCATATCACTCCATTTAATTTCGTGATGTAATCCCTCAAATTATGGTGTACAGATGTAAATTCTTTATACCGTGTAACAAAGATAAAAATTATGAGTAGGTCTCCTAAAAGACGGTCTCTCATTAACTTTACTGAGAGACTAAGTATAAATGGAAGTAACAGTAGTATGAAACCTAATAAAAGTAGGTACGATTAACATAAAAGAGTATACAAATATAAAGATGGTACGTTTGTTATAAAAACAGGTACAAAACAAATTTGTCGTACGAATAGAACATAAAGTGGTACCGAAGAGTGGTCTCTCAATAAGTTATTGAGACACCGTCTCTCCCAAGAATTTGGGAAAAATTATTCATACTATAACATTGAGTGATGTTCTTGTTTCACTACAATACTTATCGTGTGGAATGAAGAAATTTGACGATATTTTTGATACAGAGATAATATTTTAATTTAGGGATTTTCTACGTGGTATCCCTTAACTTTTTACTTTTCTATCTTATACCCCTGCACTTTTAACATGTACACATGGTACCCTTGTACTTTACTAAAAGTTTCTTTGGTACCCCTAAACTTTATTAATATCTTTATTGGTACCCTAAACTTTTTTTCCCTTCAAGTTTTGGCAACAAATTACCTTTTTATTCTCAAGATTAAAAGTTAAACATCATTTAACATACCTAATGAACCAATAATTGAACTTAAACTAACAATTTTGTACGTGTTTGCAGTTTATACTCCAAATTTAAACGAATTATATTTTTGACGTTATATTGTCAAATCAAATGATAACACTTAAATTAAGTTCAATTACTTGTTAATTATTTAAGTTAAATGACATTGAAGTCTTAATCCTAAGCTAAAAACATAATATAACGACAAAACTTGATGGAAAAAAAATTCGGAGCGCTAGTTAAATTAATAATAAAATTTAAGGGTACCATGTATAGATATAGACTAGGTAGGGTTACCATGTAAAAAAGTGAAAAATATAGGGGATACCGCATAGAAAATCCCTTTAATTTAAATAATGACTACTTTATAATATTAAAAAATGATAATTACGGAGTATTTATTAAAAAATGGAGTAGGAATATTAAAAAAAAACTCGGTGATTGAATCAGTTCGGTTCAGTTCAATTCAATTCGATTTATTTGGGTTGAAAACAACGTGACCAAAGTCTGTAAACCACTTGAGTAATGAATAAACCTTCCCTCCTCCACTCCTCTTTATTTTTGTCTTCATCATTCATTCATTGCATTCCCCTTTCTCTCCATCCCCCTCCCCTCCCCTCCCCTCCCTTCACTTAAATACACTTCGTCTTCTTCATCATCAATCTCCAGTATTCATGGCGGAGGGAATAGTCGCGGCGGCGGCGGAAGACGACAATGATACAATGCAATGCAGTAAACACCCATTAAAATCCACCTCCTCAACCGGCGGCATCTGCGCTTTATGCCTCCAACACAAACTCCGCCTCCTCGTCTCCTCCTCCTCTTCCTCCTTCCTCCCTCTCCCTTCCTCCACCGCCTCCTCCACCACCACCACCTCCACCTCCGATTCCGACTACCCCCCTCCCTCCTCCTCCTCCTCCACCCGCCTCCCCTTCCTCCACCCCAAACCCCCTTCTCACTCCTCCGCCGCCGCCGCAGCCGCTCCACGGCGGAGCTTCTGGTCATTCCTCCACCGTAAACCCCCAACCTCCACCGCGCGTACTGTCGTCGTCGACGCCGACCCTGACCCCCCCGTCGTAAACAATATCACCGTCAATGCGGCGGCGGCGAGGGTGGGGGTGGGGGAGGGGGAGGGGGAGGCGAGGGCGGCGGCGTTTGGTGGGGGGAAGGTGACGAGATCCAGATCCGTGGGATGCGGGAGTAGGAGTTTCTCAGGGTTTGCTGACTGTACTCTCCGCCGTATTCACTCTCAGCGCCACCGTCACTCCACCTCCACCACCGCCGCCTCAATGCGGGATAAAGTTCTCTGCGGCGGTTTATTCGGCGGGTTTATAATGATCACCTCTTCTTCCTCCTCCACCACCGCCGACGACAACACCGCCACCGCCTCCGCCACCAACGACAACAACCATACAACGCCGCGGAATAATGTCAGTGGCCCGTCGCCTCACGGTGGAAGAAGCAGGAGTTGGGCATGGCCTTTACCTAGCCCACGGCGAGCTTTTGCCGCCTCCACCAAACCCGCCACCTCAACTACCACCACCACTACCACCACGACTACGACGACTAATAATAGTAAGGCGTCTAGTAATTTAATTGACATTCCTTCTTTACTTTCCGTAAGAGGTTAATTCAATTCATGTTCATCATATGCTTAGTTTTATCGGGTGAGACAGTTTCACAATACGATTATTAGTTTGGTCACGGAAAGTTTGGGGTTTTATAATTGCAATTATGATGCTGACGTGGTTTGACCAGAGTCGAGGTCATTGGGTCATGAGTATCAGCTCTCGTGACTTTAGTTGGAATCGGTCTCAAAATTTGTACTTTGAGGAAGAATTGATGTCTCTTGATTGTGGAAAACAAAAAGGTGGGAGTAGTCAAATGATGAATGATGATGATGATGTAGATTGGATCTTATTACAAAAGTTGGCATCTTTTTTTTTTTTTTTTATAATCAAATCTCTTGTCTTTTGTGTGTTCTATATGCTTTGTTGAATTGTCAACTCCTCTTGTGATGATTTTATTGTTTTTAGTGAACTTTTGATGGCTTTTTTCTTTTGGAGACGATTTGACGGTTTCTGAGTATGATTCATGTTAACTGACCCCAAATCATTTTGAGACTAAATCCGTGTTCTTGTTGTCGAGCTTGGCTAAATTTGCATGGACCTCAAAATGCTTGATCTTGGATCCACCTTACTCAAAGCTTCACCTTCTCCATGCTAAAGAATCTTGAGATTGAGCTCAAACCCGAAATCTTGGCTTGACCTTGAGTTGCACTTAGCTAGCTTGAACTCGAACTCAAGCCCGATCCTCTCCATGTTGGGATCAAATATAGAATCTTGGGTCATGCTTGATTCGAGCGTTAGTACACCAAATTTAGGCTTTTACGGGTTGATTCACCTTCTCCATGTTTAAGAATCTTGACCTTGAGTTGCACTTAGCTAGCTTGAACTCAAACTCGAACTCAAGCTCGATCTCCTCCATGTTGGGATCAAATATAGAATCTTGGGTCATGCTTGATTCGAGCGGTAGTACACCAAATTTAGGCCTTTATGTACTACTCCTTGCACCTATTAGATTCAGTCCGTTGTCGGGTTGAGTAGGAGGGTAGATTCAAGACGGTTAGGACTTAGGACGAGGAATGCAACGAAACCCGTCTAGTTCACTTGGTTTCACACAAAATCCAGTTTGCAAAAGTTGGAAAAGTGGAGTCCTTTATGATGTAGTAGCTGGACTAATGTCCCTTGAAGTTAAACTGTACTGTAGGAGAGATAGGGCAATGACAGCACAGTTAACTGTGTAATTTAGTGGATTGGAAGCAGAGCAGCTGCAAAAGATGCTCACTCACTCACTTTAGATATCTACACCTGATTTTGTTACTAGTAAAAGTTTTGGTCAGTAACTCAGTTTACTTTTATCAAGTGTTTATTGCCTTTATTCCCCCCAATTTCCCATGCAAGTGGTCGTGCCCTGTGTCGACCCACGTGTCAGGCACGATGAAGTGTCGTGTCGTGTCGTGTCAGTGAGACGGTGAATGGAAAGGGAGGCCTTGTCACGGCCCATGGCGTGATCGTGATCAACCATTTCATCGATTTTAGGGTTAGGCTTATTTCTGTAGTAGTACTACATCTTGGTATGTCTAAAGCGTATTGCGTTGTGCCAAAGTGGGCTGATGCGTGCCCACTTCCATCTCTAATCTAGACGCATGTTCTTTGGTGAATTATCATCCTTACAAATGGGGCCCACCGTCATATTTCACATGTCGTTCTCGTGTAAGAAGGTTTTATATTATTCTGCACAACATTGTCAAATTTGTCATTGTTGTTATCGCCGGTTATACTAGACAACTGCACGTCAATTAACTTAATTAGTTGGTGAAGTCACGAGGATTTATAGCCATGACTCAAAATGGGTTCGTTCATCATTATATGCCAATCTTATCGAAGGATCTTGTTTTGTTGTGTATGTACTTCGTATTTGATTGAAGCGACGGTCACAAAACACCTAAAACTCGATTGATGTGAACGTGCCTAGTTTGAGCGCCGTATAACAACTCGATAATAGTCGATTCTCATGAGTCATGATCCATGCAATTTTGTACATCCTATTTGCACTAGAATGATTGTTTTGTTGGGAAATTGAAGTGAAGGGGCCGGGGGCGGGGGTCACGTTCAGCACTTAGTCTCTATTATGACGGGTATATCTGTCCACATGATTAGATAGTTTGTGACGAATATGCTCGTTATAAACAAGAATTTGTCGAGTTTTAGAAGTGGGGCCAAAGTGAGAGGAAAATGGTGAGTTTTGTGAGCACATCGTTTTCTGAAATGGGGATTCAATTATAAAGTGTTGGATGTATTCAGAGAAAGTGACCCGACTCGACAAAATGGGTCCAGACCGGTCTATTTAATTTTGGGTGGTGGTGGTGGTCCAATTTTTACTCCATGTACTTGTACTCTCCCACCCTCGTGTTTTACGTCCATTACCAATTCTCCCTCTCACTCCTCTGGTCTTCTATGATGTTAACCTGACTCTCCTCATGTGTTTCCTAACTTTCGTGTTTCTTCATGACATCGATAATGTCACATCAAAATTGTTTACGTCACTTGCTCATAAAATTCAGTGGCAGAAACAATATCGGAGTGGCCGAAATAATGATATATGGTCAAAAATAATACGGTAAATAATATATGGTGAAAGTATCGTTCACGTGAGCGTGTGAAGTCGGAACTAGAAGAACTAATTACGAAGAAAGTAATGGAACTTGTATTCGGGATGATTCCGTTTTCTTTTTATTAGTTGGTTACGCGTAGGGTTTAATATCGGTTCGAAGATTAGAGTGGTTTGGATTGAAGACCGACAAGTCAAATAAGTTGGACCGTAGACTAAACTTAAAAAGTTCGGTCTTGGATTATATTCATCTGATCTAGTCTTGAATCGGAAATGGATCGGGAAAAAACCTGAAAAAAAAAACATGGGTTTAACTTGCTTAGCCCAAGGTATGAGTTCGGGTCATAGAAAAGAATAAGTTCATGTGAAACCCAACCATGCATACAATGACGGCCCAAGAGGCCCAACGCAGATTACTCTTATCAAAAGGTTGCTTTGGTAGACCTCACAAACAGGTTAATCGGTTCGAGTCTTCTGGTTATAAAATGTGTTATGGCCTTATGGGCCGCATTACGATGTTACTCGTTCGATTTTAAGTGCAAAAAACAAGTACACGTGGTTTTTGTGCGACTTAAGCCATGTTCTTTTTGGCTTACTTTTAGCCCGTTTCAGACCAGCTCAACTCAGTTCCAATATTTTTCTTAAAATTATTAGATAATTTATATAAGAAATTATTAGTTTCAGCTTCTATAAATTCAGCTCAGCTCAGCCTTGTTTCAGCCGAAAAGAACAGGGTCTTACATATTGTACGTTGGTTTATTAGGTAACGCAACGCTCGAATGTTCTTTTTTGATGCTAAAAAATTTTGTGTACGTATTTTGTATGACCCGGATAATACCACGAAAGAAATCCAGCCATATTTATTTTGGATCCCCAAATCTCAGAAAAACGTGTATAATACACCTCAATTTTAACCATTTGTGAGGTGGGAAAGCGCAATGTTGTATCTTCTCCTGATTTTTATATCATGTGTTATGGGTCGCTTCACGATGTAACTCGTTCGATTTCAAGCCCAAACAACAAGTAAACGTAACTTTTATACGACTTACATATTGTCGACTGACGCTGTTTTATTATGTTACGAAAAGCTCAAATGTTCTCTTTTGCACCAACAATTTTGTGTGACCAACTGACCATATTATATACTCCAACTCAAATAATAGTCCAAAAAATTTGAAACCATTTTAATTTTGACCCAAAATATCAGAAATGCTATTGAAAAAAGGTAAAGTCACCCAAGTTTATATGAAAGTATAGTGTATATGTAGCAAGTTGATGTTGTGAAGTGGAGGTTCATATCAAACTTTAGAGATGCTTATCTAGATAAGTAGTGTGGCCTTTCAATCTTTCATCTTTACCTTCTTACATTCATTGCTCAAATTTCATTCTAATCTCTCTCATCCCGTTCAAAGGTAACTGTCTAATTTTACGGTTTTCAAAGACAATTTCGTACTTCTTCACTTATAATTAAATATAAAACAATTGAAAAATTTACCGATTGAACTTCAAATAGTGGATATTACCGTGTATTATTTGATGGAAGAAAGCCGAAAATGAAAATAAAGACAAGTAAATGGTAATGTATGGTAGTTAATCAATGAAGTGAATAGGAGCTTAATTATTATTTGCACTTTGTTTATCTTGATAATCTTCACTTTATATCATCAAAATTGCTTTAATTATTAGTGTGTCTTTCAAGTTTTTTTTTTTTTTTTTTTTTTACTTAAATGATAAGAAATAAATTAAATGTGGTAATTTAGCTGTTACACATATATTAACAACTTTATTTTAGTGGTGATATAAAGTATAAACAATAATACAACATTCTTCAATCATACTCCCATTATAATAATGTTGATTGATGATAATAATAATAACTCCCTCCGAGTTCCTATTATTGTCCCACTTTTCTTTTTGGGCTGAGTTTGATTTTTGTCCCACTTTTTTTTTTTAGGCCATCAATTTGTGGTTCACAATTACTCTCTCATTTCTCTCTCTTCCTTCTTCTTTTTTCAACCACTCATACATTTTCCCTTCCTTATTTTTCACCCAAAATCTTTTGAGACAAGAATAGGAATTCGGAGTTAGTATGATTGATATAATGATATTGGTTTCTCAGCTCAGTTGACATCATATATCATATATATATATATATATATATATATGCAACATGCATGCATGCATGCTCAAACAACTTTGAGTCTTTGACCATTGCATGTAATTTCCACTCATTTATTGAATTCTCCAATTATTAGTGTCTTTAATTTCAATCATCAACTCTCCAACTATCACTTTTTCCAATATCTATTCATGTATTTAACCGAGTTGAATGAGACTGAAATGAACTAAATTAAACTGAAATTAAACCGATACATGCAAGTTTGTTGTTGTCCTTGAAGGATATGATGCAACAAAACGAAGGAATGAAGTTACTAGAGTTTATCGCGTTGGCAAAAAAAAAAAGAACAAAAAAAGAGTTTATCGCGTTGTATATTAATATACCTTGATATACATATACTAACATGCCTACATGAGTCGAAGCCATTCATCTTTTCGAGTATCATTTATATATTACCTTTATTATATAAAAAAAACTCATTTTTAGTCATTTACCTTTTTTTTTTTGAAAAAACCCAACAAGTGGGTTTAGATAATAGCATTAAAATCAGCAGAAATAACCGTTTTCACGTTCGTCGGACCAGAATGCTCCCAAACACGTCTGCCTACAGAAAATGACATAACACGTGCGGACTCATGGGAGGCACGATTACAAATACGTGGTATAAAAGACCAGCTAATTAATATAATCAAAGTTACAAGCAAAATCAAGAATATAGTCCAGTCATTTACTTTTAAGTGTAGAGGCATTTAATATTTTTTTCTTTTACAAAAATGGATCATTTCACGTGTGAGACCGTCTAACTCTATAATCTATGACGTTACATAGTTAAAATTCTAGGACTATCATTATTTGTGTCCTATGTTATTTGATGTTGGTCCAATGCTTAGCTTATTTCGTTTTCTTAGTTTGAAAGAAGAATTGTGATTTGTACATGATTCACGACACTGCCTAATCCAACCCTAACCATATCCTTAAAAATAACATGGATAATCATGCATCTATAATATTATGTGCATCGATCTTCTCTAGTAATTTTTTCCGTTCTTTTTTTTTTTTTTGTCATTTCAAATATGTGAAAATGGCCTAAAGTGTTACTAGGGTTTATCGCGGTCACGCTACCTTTTATTTCGTGGAGTAGAATTATTTTTTGCGATATATAGTTTTGAACACAATTTTTTCATTTCGAGTGATTTAGAAACAATCTCTTTGATAACGCTTTTGAAACATATTGAAATGAGATACGGAGTAATATCGATTTTGATATAGTTAACCTCTACCTATACACATACAGTACAAATACAAAGGCAATTAAGTTACTTGAAGAATGCTACTTGAGTGAAACTACTTGCTGTAAACATTTGAATGCTTTGTTGTAATGAAGAAATCCCATGAACCAGAACTCAAACTCGTCTGTCGTCACGACCTGTACATACTTCTGTGTACGCTTCATCGTGTTCTCGCTTTTACTCGCTCCCTTCAACTTCGTCAATGGAATCACTACCTTGTAGTGAAACTGTAGTAACTCTCCTTCAGGAGAGGAGACTACTTTAGCAATGGGTCTGTCACTGCAGAATGCAAGTTTATGAGACGAGATGAAGAGACGGCCTGGTATTGGACCTGCTGTTGTCGACAAACAACATCGTGATGCCCTCAACAACTCCTCGTCTTCTTTCACGCTGAAGATTCGTCTGAACACTTTGTCAATCGTCGCTCCTAAGCTCAGTTTTCTCCTTACTGTCATCATATTCAAACAAATCTTTAGTTTTACATAAATCGCAGCTAAAACATCAAAAAAATATCGAACTGATAACATAACATACCTAGTTTGTTCATGGTGCTGAGTACTGAATCGACTCTCTTGTGCTTTATACTCAAAATCCTACTGTCGGCGATATTATGACTGGCTGAAGGTAGTACAGGCAGCAGTATCATAGGCTGCAGAGTACTGCAGGCTGCATCAGTATGTTTTAATCCCGACAGTAGCCCGCTGCTTGCTGTCAAGGCCTCTATAACATTCATGTTTTGATTTTTCGGTTTCTTGGTAGAAAATGTGAGTATATGATGAGTTTGATTACTGAAGTGTGTTGAGGTTGAGGAGGATATATATAGGCAGGAAGCTGCAGGGCACGAGGGCGTCGGTTGATTGGTTGAAGATATGTTAGTTTCCAAGCTTTTAGATGCACTTCATGTACAGTCAGATGCATTGATCAGCTGAGTCATTCGACGTGTCAGCAGATCGAAAAAAGAAAAAAAAAACATTTCTTACTCATGAAGTTGAATCCTCCCATGTTGGTCTGGTTTTCTTTCTAAAAGTGATTTTTGGTGATAAAATAATACAGTAATGCAACTGTATGAAAGATTCTTGCTTTTTGGGTCGGTAGTTAAACTTTCTGATGCTATACACCTTTGTTTCTCTACTGTGAAATTGTCGAAATTATCGACAGACAGTTGAAACTTTTAAGTCTTGGCTGCAAATGTCAAGCATAGATTCGTGTCTGACTGTCTGAGTGACGAATGCTGTAAAAACGAATGCTGAGTAACTTCGGCTTAATTGTTCAGTTAAAACAGTAAGCATTCATCAAAGTTTGAGTTATATTTCGTCGAATGTCTGCATCAGTTGGTCTCAGGAAGCTGATGAATGCATTCTGTGAAGGCAGTTTCAGGAGTAAAACAATGGGTATTTTGAGTATTATTTGTTTCCGTGTCGAATGATTAGATCAAATCTGATATACAATATTGTAGACCTGTAAAGTATGTAGTATGACTGTGTGAATGCACCTTTAGTAACAAAGATGACAGTTGTAGGACCTGCATCATTTTGAAACAGATCTGTTATTTCCTCTTGTATATCTACCAACTGTTCACTGTTTACTGTCGACTTCGTTTTACAGTTTCGGTTACTTGGATAATTTGTTTCAGTTCCGACATTTGACCACCCTAACAGGTCCGGCAGGCCCACAGGACCGCTTCTTTCCACTATATTACCACCAATCGATCTCGTCCACTATTTGACTGTTTCTAAAGTACGTTCCAATATTCCACTTGCATTTCATTTCAACCACACAATTGTCCCATAGGACCCACTTACAAGTTACAACATTGTATGTGTCCGCATTGCTTGTACATTTTTGATATTTTGAAAAGTGATTATGAAACGGAGGGAGTATTAGTTCTTTACCTCATTACTGAGTGAACGAGCCCTAAAAGCTAAGTAGATGAACTTTGATCCCTAAAAATGTTTAGTCGAACCACAGCCATCAGTTTAAGCGTTTGGTTGAGATGTACGAGTCTGAATTCAAACTTGTTGCTATAAGAAACCTGAAACTAGTCTGATTTACATGCATGCAGTTAAAACTCTTAACAATCTCCAACTGTTCTGTTTACCTGTATTCTGTAATACCGGACAATTAGAACAGCGATAGCAGACTAGCAGCTCAAGTATCCGCACTGAAAACTGCCTATTCGATATGTTTATAATCTTAAGTTTCCAAGAACAGAAACTAGATCCAGGGATTTTAAGGTATTAGTCTTTCAAGTTTTCTTTGTCGAAAATGAGCCAATACAGATCAACAGGCAAAAATGAGAAGAAATTCAGACAGAAATGTTATTGCATTGCTGAAAGTTTAGAATCAAATACACATTTACAGTGCTAGCGACGATTTACAAGTCTACTAGTAATAAAAAATGATAGCTAAGTATGTCGAAAGCAAGCTACTTTGATCAATCTCTTTGTATGATAGCTAAGTATTGTCCGGGATATCTCCGTCTTAATCACTAGACTAAGACATATGCGGTTGCTAAAGTGTAAGCTAAAGGTCAGCAGATGATAGTTTGTGAAAGAGCTTGCTGTAAGCACTTGATGATTTTCTCGGAACGCACGAGTCCTGTAAACCAGAAATCAAATTCGTCTGTCGTCACCACTTGAAGATACTTGAGTGAAGTCTTCTTCATCTTCTCATTTTGATTCAAAGTTTTGATCTTTCTATGTGGGATCACTATCTGCATCAATCACAAACATCATTACAAAAAATTCAAACAAGAAAATAAATTGAATGTAATATTCAGAGTAATTAAGATATATACCTTGTAGTGGAATCTGAGAGATCCGGCTCCATCAGGAGAGGAGACTTCGGCAACAGGCCTGTCACTGCAGAATGCAAGTTTATGAGTCGAGATGAAGAGACGTCCAGGAATCGGACCAGCTGTCGTGTACAAACTGCACTGACATGCCCTCAACAGCTGTTCTCCTTCTCTTACACTGAAGATCCTGTTGAACACCTCGTCGATTCCTCCGACTGGCAATATCTTACCTCCTAACCCCAGCTTTCCCTTCACTGTATGTATATAATTCACACATCAGAAAAACCATGTTGCAGGAAATGCAGGATTTTAGAAAAACAATGAAGAAATGTTATGTTACATACCAAGCTTATTCACTGTGCTCAATACTGACTCAATTTTCCGATGTTTCAATGTCATAGACCCCTTCATACTACCTGAAGGTGCAGCAGGTAAAAGTTTCAAACTCGAATTACTCTCGTTTGAAAACCTGTTTCTAAGTACATGATCTCCAAGCATACTCTTCACGCTCCTCGACTTAAACGCGTCTGAAACATTCATTTTCGACCAGAATTTTCTTGAGAGAAATGGTGGGAATTGGTGGTGGGAATGCAGCTGACTGTAAGGAGTTTTACATATATATATTAGGCAGAAAGTTGGAGCATATGATACCAAGTTGGTGAACTTTACACCTTTTAAAGGTGCAGTGTATTAGTCACCCATGATGCAACAACAAAAAAAAAAACAGAAAAGCAAAGGCAAGATGGAGTCAAAGATTTTGTAACATTCAGCACCAATTGCTGTCAAAAATGGCATAAAATAACTGAGTAAATACCTTCTTTTTCCTACCTGATTTCTGCTGGTGTTGATCTGGCAATTTGTTCCCAAATTGTGTAATAAAAACAATGTGCAGCCTGTAGTATATCCAGTAACTTGATGCATATCAAACTAAACACAAATCATAGTGTAAGACCGTTCACTTCTATGAAAAAACGACTTCATTTATTATTGATAAATGAGTGAACTTTTTATATAAAGGGACTGTGATTTCTTGCTGCAGAATGAAGTTTAAGGCTGCAGAAGCCCTCAACAACTCCTCGTCTTCCTCGAGGCTGGAGATTCTTTCGTCTGAAAAGTGAAAACGTTGTCAATCGTAGTTCTTATATGCTCTCAGCTTTCTTCTTACTGTCATACTCAGATGAATACATTCTGTGTGTTTTATAGTCGAACTTCTGTCTGTATTATTACTACAGCCTGAAGTTACAGAAAACGATTTATCTGCATCGTTATGTAGTACTCCGTAAGTATTAATCTTGACAGCTCATTTCCTAGACTATCATCTCCGACTATACTTCCTCAGTTCCTCTCCAACATTCGCTTTCTATAAAGTGTTCACTCACTGAATATGCAAGAGTGTAAGTTCGATTTTGTGGAGCTGTAAACATGGCCGTCACATGGCATGTAGTAGATTAACGATAGATTCATTGTATTACATTCCCCTGTTAGACTAGCCTAGTTCTTTGTAAACATGGCCGTCACATGGCATGCTCATAACTAACTACAACGACCCTACGACGACCCTGTTCTTTTCGACTAGATAGTAAAGTGAGCAAGACAAAATAAAGCGGAATGAAGTTTCAAGAAAACAAAGAAAACCAAGTAATAGGAGGAAGATTCGAGTTTGAAAGCTTTACACGACTCTGCGAGTGTACATTACAAGGAAGTAGGAAGTAGCAGAGAACACGATTTACAACAACATGCACCCAGGAAATTTAAGTTACATTCTGATGATGATGATGATGATACAGGATCTATGCTACGAGCACGTAAAGCGCGTAGATAATGCCAGGGATGTAGCCCAGTACCGTCAACAACAGACATATCCAGAACTCAGCCTGCACAATTCAATCACACACACAAATTCAATAACATTCTTCAAAACTTTCTAGCTCCTGCCTCAATCATCGCCCTAAGATTTTAGTTTTTTTTTGTTCAACGAAAAACGCACTTAGTCGCATTACAATATAGAGGGAGAGAATTCGGATCTGAGATCTCCTGTTTGTGTCTGTCCCAGAGTACCAGAACACCTAATCCTAATCACTAGGCTAAGCCATCTTCGGTGCCCTAAGTTTTAGTTGAAATACTTCCATCTAACATGAATAGATGATATCAGAGATCGCGTGACAAAAAATCACAGAGTGTCGAATCCTGACAGCCTCCAATATCTTGAATTCTATTACTAATACGACTAAATACGCATTTCGTGATTAAGATGAGATGAGATGAGATAGTAGGAGTAGTTACGTACCCCACAGCCATAGCGAAGGAAGACACCAACAGGAGGAAGTAAAATTGCGAGTATGACTTCAACAAATGTCTCTGACCCCATTACTCTTCTTCTTCTTCTTCTTCTTCACTCTTTGATCTCTCTGTTTGTTCTGAGACACAGTTTTATTTGATCAACAATGGTTACTGCTTCTGGTTGATGAGTTAATTTCCCAAACTTGTCAAATTCAGGGAGCTACAACGTCAGTACGCCACGTACTAACTTTGCATGCCATCTCACACGCGTTTCCTTATTCACACCCCCACGTTTTTCTATTCAAGGGTGTTTACCGGTTCAAACCCGGACCGGACCGGCAACCCAAAAAATGCAACCCGCGGACCGGACCGATTGACAAAGAAATCCTGATCGGACTGCGGACCGACAACCAAGTTTTTGGAGACCTGCAGACCGGACCGGTATGTAGCTGGTCCGGGTCGGTCGGGTTTGCTGGTCCGGGTCACTTTTTGAACATCCTTACTCGTCAAGCAAAATCCAAACTCCTTGAGTCGATGTCGAGTTTATCTGAGTTTGAAAATTTTGTGCTCGTTCAAAGTCAAGTTCATGTCTAAGTCGAACCTATGTATAACTATTATTAATTAAATTTAGGTTTTTTTGATCGAGATGTTTTAATAACTTGTATCCAGAAATATTAGGCAATTCATTAACACAAAAGTTTTTTTTTTTTTTGGAACGAGCAAAATATTAACTTAATCACGTTATTTCTAGTTACTCACGATTAATCAATTATTCAGAAACTTTTTAAGTCGAGGTAATAGTTCTTCGGCTCGATTCATTTAGTTGTTGAGCCGAGACCAAGGTCGAGTTGCTGAACTGTCTTGTCTCATCATCGTCACTACTCAATTATTTTCGACTGGAGAGAACTGAAGTCGTACTGTACTACTGTGAGAGTTATCAAAATCGTCCCTGAGTAAATTACGTCCCGATTAGGTTTGCAAATTTTAAACTAGCATGATGTCCTCTGCTATGCGAGATCTTCAGTTTACCTTTAATGGCTTCCACAGACATCATTACTAACATCATCTTTGTCTATCATTTTTGGAATTTGATTATCACAATTAAAAATTAATAATTGATAGTCGACTTTTAGCAAGGAATTCTTCTCAGACTGATTAGATTCTTGACGAATCTCTAATTCGATTGACGAATTTCAACGAAGAAACGATTTTTTTTTTTTTTTTTTTTTTTTAGGAATTTTCTGGAATTTTAGGGTTTGCGATCGACGAACAACAAACGAAGCGAACAATCAGAAAAACGAATTACGAATCGCGATTCGGAATATTGAATACAAAGCAAAAAGTATGCAGAAAATGTGCTGATCAAGTGAGTACCAGCATATTCGCACTTTGTTTATTTATCATCGCTTTCTTTTCACTTTTTATCCTCAAATTGCTTTATTAATGTCCTTTTTTACTTATCATGTCATGCCTTCGTTACTCCAGACTCTTCATCAAGGTGTCGTGTTCGACATGTGTTGTGAGTGTTAGAACACGACTTATTTTGACAGAATTTTCAATTTTTTGGTGTAAACTGAAGTGTCAAAGTATCGTGTTATGCAACACGGCATCTGTCTTCGACATGTGTTGGAGTTTTAGAGCACGGTTTATTTAGACCGAATTTTCAATTTTTTTGGTGTAAACTGAGGTGTCAAAGTATCGTGTCATGTAATACGACATCTGTGTTCTGACATGTGTTATGAGTTTTAGAACACGGTTTATTTTGGAAGGATTTCCAATTTTTTGGCGTAAATTGAAGTGTCAGAGTATCCTGTCACGCAACATGGCATCCAAGTGAAGTAACGTTACATAGCAGCGTGTCACTCGAGTGAAGAGAATAATGGAAGTAAGAAATGTGGTAATATAGCTGTTATACAACAACTTTTGGTAGTGATATAAAGAACACAACACTACACTACATGCTTCATAATATTGATTGCTCAGCTCAGTTGACATCATTACATGCTTATTGTTTAAAAAACTTTGACCAATGCATATGCATTATATAGGCTATGGAATCTCCAATTCATCACTGTATTTTATTCATCTTTACTGTAGTTTATTCATCTTTACTGTGTTTGTTTTGTTCCTTCTGTATGTTACCATCAGTTGTTCCTCTGCAAGATCTTATAATTCAACCCGTAAATGGGTGGTAACTGAACATAATGTTAAGGAATATTGACGATAGTTAGGCCTCGAACATCACCTTAAGACTCTCGTTCAGATGATTTATCTACTGTATCAGTACCAGCGTGAGAAAAAGTCGTGTGTTTGAACTTTGAATCCTGTTAACACCCCTCACCACACAGACACACAGTTGACTATGTCTTGTGTTTTCCACGCGTCACATCATCTTAAGATTCTGGTTGGGATGGTTCATCTATCACATAGACTACGAAAGCAATCTTGTTTATCGGTCTTTTACTGTTTTACGTGTAGCTATTGGTATCTAGGGCTTTTAATATCTCGGGATCCTGCCCGACAGCACCAAATGATCACACTTTGTTACGTGCATGTATATGTTCTCTTGGTGACTCCATTTTTTTTGGTTTGGACTCCTTGTAGAATTTTTCAAAAATGGCCTAATAATGTTACAGTGAATTATTGCACTTGAGCAAAATCTTTAGCTTTCACAGGTAAACTTATTGATGCATTCATAACTTAGACAGGAAAACTTTTCATTGTGAGTAGGAGTCATTCGATGAGTTCTCAACACAATTTTAATTTTCAGTCATTCGAACAACATGCTCTTTGTATTACCAATTAAGAATGTTAAAACACGAGTAAGACTGCGTACAAGGAGCTCTCAAGATACTTGAGTAATATACTATATACTATTATACAGAAGATTGTATACAGCTACAAAGACAAGAACTAATTTGAGGATTGAGACAGCAACAGTAATAAACAGAAAAACCGTCAATCTAGTGAAAACTGTGAACATTTTGCACTGCAGGTGAGGAGTCCAGGCTTTGTGAAACTACTTGTTGTAAGCATTTGAATGCTTTGGTGTAGTGGAGGAATCCCATGAACCAGAACTCAAACTCGTCTGTTGTTACTATCTGTACATACTTCTGTGTCGGTTTTATCGAGTTCTCACTTTTAATCGCTCCCTTCAACTTTGTCAGTGGGATTACTATCTGCAAGTAATCCATAGTTTTCATGTTAGTTTTAGAAATCTAGCGTGAGTGATAGATAAATTTCTTGATTTAAAAATAAAAAGTTTACCTTGTAGTGAAATTGGAGTAATTCTCCAGAAGGAGAGGAGACTTTAGCAATGGGTCTATCACTGCAGAATGCAATTTTAAGGGTGGAGATAAAGAGACGGCCTGGTATAGGACCCGCTGTGGTTGACAAACAACATCGAGAAGCCCTCAACAACTCTTCTTCTTCTCTTACACCGAAGATTCGTTTGAAGACTTTCTCAATCGGAGCTCCTAAGCTTAGCGTTCTTCTTACTGTTACATTCACAGAAATATATTTATTTGTAAGTTGAAGTCATTCGGGTACATAACCTTCGCCTACAGGCTACAACAACACATATGATATCAAACAAGAAATTAAAAGATAACATACCAAGCTTGTTTACTGTGTTAAGTACTGAATCCACTCTCTTGTGCTTTATACTCAAACTCATGTCTGTATTATTACTGCCTGCAGGTACAGGCAGCAGTTTCGGAGGTTGTGTGTTACTTGCATCATTATGTATCAATCCTGACAACCCGTTTCTTAGGGCATCACCGCCTACTATACTCTTACTAATGGTTAGCGCCTCTATGACATTCATATTTCTTCGCTTTCTAGTTTCTACTAAGTAATCTGGATTAGCAAAAAAATGCGAGTGTAAGTTCGGTTTTTGTGGTGGTTTACTTACTCAAGTATGTTAAGGTGGATATATATAGGCAGGTAGGTCGGTTGAAGATATCATTCCAATTTCCAACCTTTTTGATGCACTCAGTCAAGCATAGATCAGCTGAGTCATTTGATGTGTCAGTTAATGGAAAAACATTTCTTACTCAAGAAGTTGATCCCATGTTGGTTTTCTTTCTAAAAGTGATCTATATGTATGCTACTGTTTCTCTTTTGTTACAACATGATATTTTATCTTTGGTTGTTTACATACATGATACATATAGCATAGCATAACAAGATTTCATGCTTTTTTGAGTCGGCTGTTTAACTTTCTGATGCTACATACCTTGCTTTTTCTCTACTGTAAAATTGGCAAAGGGCTTTGGAAACTTTTTTACTGCACTGACTGACCTTATTTGGTAAATGGTTAGATACTTGGATTCTTTGGCAAAGATATTTCAATAACCTATGCTACTCGGTTTTGTATGCAAGTGTCAGACATGGATTGACGTCATAGTTGTTAGATGAACCATCTCAACCAAAATCTTAAAGGTGATGGTTGAGGCCAACTATTATATTTATATCCTTGACGTCCTCTCACTTGAATGTCCATTGGGTTTGAAGAGTGGTTAGTGCATAGGCTCTCCCGTGAAATCCCACTTGTGAGATTTTTCGAGGCTACCAGGATTCTAACACGTGACCAAAGGTCATGCTGCTGTGATACATAGTAGAGGTTTTGGTTGAGATGTTCATCTAACAATAGTGATGTTATTTTACGTCTTTTACGTAAGTAATGCATCAAAGTCTCATATTGCATCTTGTATGAATCTGATCTTGCTGGAATGTAGATTAACAATGCCATTCTGATGAATTTAACCGATTAACCGAACACTAAGCTTTCACCAAAGTTTCAGTTTTATCTTGATTGTCTTTCATATATTCATTTAAACAGTATAACAGTGCAGTATATACCTGTAAAATAAGCAGTATGACTGTATGATTGTATGAATGCATCTTTAGCAAAGATTGCAGTTGTAGGACCTAAAAGATCGGATCATATCTGTTATTTCCTCTTAAATATCTTCTGACTGTTAAGTGTCGACGTTTTACTTTTTTTTGCTGCTTGGATGATTGCTTCAATTCCATCATTTGACCAGCACAAAATCTAGATTTTTTTTGGACAAACATACCCTAACGTTTTGGTTGAGATGATCTTGTAATACGGTATCAAAGCCTAATAACCCTGGTCCCTGAGGAGCAAGGTCCCAAGTTCGATTCCTTGACAACCCCTTTGTAGTTGACAAATGCATGTTTATCCACTGTGAATAATTTATCGGGTAATCATCACCTTAATGTTTTGGTTGACATAGTATTTTTTTTTTCTCTTTCTGCAACAAACACTTTTTAGGTTACAGTTGTTCTGTTTTACTTGTAATCTGCAGTACCATACAATCAGAACAAAAGAAGCAGTTTATTAGGATCGAAGCAGTTTAAAATGATCCATGCACAAACCGTCAATTTCAGGTACGCTCAAATAAATCCATTTCACCGGGATGCATTACTGATGTCTTCATCTTAGAACAGAGCCCTGAACTTATATTTTCATCTTTGCTCATTAGTTCAATGATTTCGTCGAACTACAGGAATTGGATCCAGGGGTTTTATGGTATTAGCTTTTAGAATTTCTTTGCTGGAAATGTACCGTTTCAGATAAAAAAAAGAAGACGAGGGATTTAAAATTCAGACAGAAGTGATTTCTGATTTGCATTGCTTAGATTTCAGAGTGGAATAATATACATTTACAGAGCTAACCAAGATTTACAAGTCTAAAAAGTAAATAAAATCATAGCTAATCGTGTCGAAAGCAAGGTGCTCTTTGTATGCTAAACTCCAAGTCGAGGTCATCAAATCATAGTTCATGAAAGAGCCTGCTGTAGACATTTGATGATTTTCTTGGAATGCAGGAGTCCTGTAAACCAGAAGTCAAAGTCGTCTGTCGTCACCACTTGCAGATATTTATGTGAAGTCTTTTTCAGGTTCTCAGTTTGATTCAAACTTTTGATCTTCCTATGTGGGATCACTATCTGCATCAGTCACAAACATCATGTTATTTACATATTATCATCATTAATATTATGTTTCAAAATGTATGGATAACATTTTTACCAGAAAATTGTGTATAATATATAGTGTGTGAGAAATACCTTGTAGTGGAATCTAAGAGATCCATCTCCATCAGGGGAGGTGACTTTAACAACAGGCCTGTCACTGCAGAATGCAAGTTTGTGTGTCGAGATGAAGAGACGACCAGGTATCGGACCAGCTGTGGTGTACAAACTGCACTGACATGCTTTCAACAGCTGCTCTCCTTCTCTTACATTAAAGATCCTGTTAAACACCTTGTCGATTCCTCCGACTTGTAGTATCTTAGCTCCTAACCCCAGCTTTCCCTTCACTGTATGTAAGTTCATGTATGAGAAAAAGCATGTTGCAGGAAATGCAGGATTTGAGAAAAAGAATGAAGAAATGTTACATACCAAGCTTATTCACTGTGCTCAACACTGACTCGATTTTCCGATGTTTCAATGTCAGAGACCCTTTCATACTAGCTGAGGGCGCAGGTAAAAGTTTCAATCTTGAATTACTTTCTCTTGAAAACCCGTTTCTGAGTACTTGATCTCCTAGCATACTCTTCATGCTCCTCGACTTAAAGGCCTCCGAAACATTCATTTTCGACTAGCTAGTTGCCCGAGGAATTCTCTTAATAACAATGGTGAGTTGTTGTGAGAAGTGGTGGGAGTGAAGTGTATGAAAGAGAAGTATATAGGAGTATATAAGAAGTGGAAAGTTGGTGTATACAAGTTGCTAAATTTTCAACCTTTTGAAAGGTGCATGTGTATATGAGTCACTCATAGATCAGCTGACTCACACATGAATCATGATCCAACAAAAAAAGGAAGGGAAACAGTTAAAGATATTCTAACAAATAGGTTGATTTGCTTTCAGAAATGACTTAGGATAACATGCAATGACTGGAACAGCACTTCATGATTTTTGCTGGTTTTTGTCTAGCAACTTGCTGTGATGTTGAGACTCATATCAAAGCTTATACATGCTTATCTAGATAAGGAGTGTTGCCTTTCAACTTTTTTGGTTTTTTTTATACAAGTTGATATAGTATTCACTAGTAACACTACTTGCATAAGCTTTGGTGATTATTCAGGTTCTTGGGGGCATCATAACTCGAAAGGTTATGCTCCGTATGTGATATCGAACTTGAGACCTTTACCTCAATCTTTATCTAACACGGAACACTTAACAGTACTAAACACCCATCACAACCAAAATATCTGAATTGATAGTCAATGATTTACGTTTCCATTTTGGGTTACACTTTCCTTTTCGGTGTGTCGGACTCAGGGAATAGTTTACGTTTCCATTTTGGGTATGTTGTACTCTCTACTTTATCTTCTAATAATATTAAAAGCACTTCTCCTCCTTCCTTACCTTGATATTCGTTTATAAAGCAAGTGTAAACTATCTAGTGGGACAAAGGGAGTACAGTATTAGTCTAGTACGTATTAGTCTAGTCTGAAGCAGCTTCGTTGTTAGTATCGTGGATTCCTTCATTGTTCCAAGTTTGAATGACCAGTCTTACTGTTTTATTGTCGGTTGAAAATGATGTTCGGCATTAGGTTGTATTAGTAAATAATACTGAGTTAATTACTTAATGATAGTCCAGTTTTATTTGCACTTTGATTATCTTGTTCTTCACTACTTTTTATCCTCAAAATTGCTTTATTAGTGTCTTTTAACTTGTATGATAAGAAATATGGAAGCAAAACAACAGAAGAATGTGGTAATTTAGCTGTAATACAACAACTTTTAGTGCTGATATAAAGAATACTTAGAATACAGCATTAGATACCTCATACTTATAATATTGCTTGCTCAGCTCAGTTGACATCATACATGCTTATCAGATTCTCCAATCACCTGTGTATTTTATTCATCAACTGTTCATCTTTACTTTGTTTTTTTCCTCCTCCTGTTTTTCCTGTTTCATTTTTTTTTTCACTTCAGACTGATGATCTCGATGATTTCGGATAATGATTCAGGTTAGCCGACCCCAAATCTTTTGGGACTAAGACTCTGATGTTGATGTTGTTGTTGTTGTTTGTTGTACTGATGATCTCCAAGATTTAGTTCTAACTCTTCTTTTCATCAGTTGTTCTTGAACATTGGAGTATATTTTAATTGCCGCGTATAAAGTAAAGACCATCAAAAGGAAGAACATTTCTTACTCAGGAAGTTGATCCCATGTTGGTTTTCTTTCTAAAAGCAGTCTTTGGATAAAAATAATCAGTATGATTTGTCTGTGGTTGGTTGTTTACATAAATATAGCATCGCATAACTGTATTTGAAAGATTCTTCTTTTTCGTCTCGACAGTTTAACTTTCTGATGCTACTTTGTTTTTTTCTTCAGTGTGGATTATGAAATTGGCAAAGGGCTTTGGAGAATTTTAACTGCACTGTTTGATCACAGAGTATATAGTTAGATGTTTTGGCAAAAGATATGACCAATAATCTTTGTTACTCGGTTTTTCATTCAAGTGTCGGACAGGATTTCATGTCAGAGAGTTCTTCAACGTCTTTTACGTATATAATGCGTCAAAGTCTGGCCATTGGATTATTGAATCTGTTTTTGCTGGAATGTGGATTGCCGGTGTTTATCAGATGAGTTTTAACTGAACAGTAAGCTTTCATTATCAAAGTTTCAGTTTTATCTCGATTGTTTTCCTTTCTGATATTCATTTATACAGTAAAACCTTGCAGTTCATACCCTGTAAAATAAGCAGTGTGACTGTATGAAGGCACCTTTAGCAAAGATTGCAGTTGTAGGACCTATAAGATTGGACCATATCTGTTACTATTTCCTATTAAATATCTTCTAACTGTCCACTGTCGCGTGTCGACGTTCTAGTTTTTTAGCTACTATGGTAATACATCACTGATGTTTTTATTGTTCGTAAGGATCTGCGCTCAAAACTGCGTATAATTCCGTTACTTTTTTATAAACCATTTTACTGGAATACATCGCTGACATATTCATCATAGAACAGAGTCTTGAACTTATAGATAGACCTGGCAAACGGTTTGACCGGGTTCGGGTCTGCATTTTGTGTGTCGCGTTGGGGTACAGGCCGGTTTATTCGGGTTGAGTCATTCAGGTCGAGATAGTTTTGCCAAGTCTAAACTTATATGTTCATCTTTGCTCATTTATTCAATGATTTTGATTTCTGAGGACAGGAACTGGATTTTAAGGTGTTAGCTTTTAGAATTTCTTTGCTGGAAATGAGCCATTTCAGATGAAAAAAAGGCAAAAGGGACTTAAAATTCAGACAGAACTCACAGAACTGATATCTGATTTGCATTGCTGAGATTTCAGAGTGGAATATACATTCACTGGGCTACCTAAGATTTACTACAAGTCTACAAGTAAATAAAATCATAGCTAATCGTGTCGAAAGCAAGGTGCTTTGATCTCTTTGCATGCTAAACTCTTAAGTCGAGGTCAGCAAAGGATGGTTTGTGAAAGAGCTTGCTGTAAACATTTGATTGTTTTCTTGGAACGCAGGAGTCCTGTAAACCAGAAATCAAAGTCGTCTGTCGTCACCACTTGCAGATACTTTTGCGAAGTCTTCTTCGTTTTCTCACTTTGATTCAAACTTTTGATCTTCCTGTGTGGAATCACTATCTGCATGAATCAGAAACTTCATGTTATTTACATCTGTATTTTCAGCATTTACATCAATTTTCAAGATTAAATGAAAAGTAGAGTAAATACCTTGTAGTGGAATCGAAGAGATCCACCTCCATCAGGTGAGGAGACTTTAGCAACCGGCCTGTCGCTGCAGAATGCAAGTTTGTGAGTCGAGATAAAGAGACGACCAGGAATTGGACCAGCTGTCGTGTACAAACTGCACTGGCATGCCCTCAACAGCTGTTCTTCTTCTCTTACACTAAAGATCCTTTTGAACACCTTGTCGATCCCTCCGACTTGTAATATCTTTGCCCCTAACCCTAGCTTTCCTTTCACTGTATGCACCATTTATATATCTTATTAGCAGCAATCCAAAGGAAAAGCAAGAAAGTTACAGGGAATGCAGGATTTGAGAAAAAAGAAGAGAAGAAATGTTACATACCAAGCTTATTCACTGTGTTCAGTACTGACTCGATTTTGCGATGCTTCAATGTCAGGGACCCCTTCATACTACCTGAAGGTGCAGGTAAAAGTTTCAAACTCGAATTACTTTCTCTTGAAAACCCATTTCTAAGTACATGATCTCCAAGCATACTCTTCATGCTCCTTGACTTAAACGCCTCCGAAACATTCATTTTCGACTAGCTAGTTGCGCTTACTTACTTCGCTTCTCGTTCTCGACCAAGGAAATTTCTGAAGGACAATGGTGAGTAATTGAGTATGGTGGCAATGAATGTATCAAAGAGAGAAGTGTATATATACTAAGCAGAAAGTTGAAGCATGAACATTCAACTTTTTAAAGGTGCATGTGTATGAGTCATAGATAGATCAGCTGAGTCACCCATGACCCAACAAAAAATAAAGCAAGGGAAACAGTTAAAGATTTTCTAGCAAATAGGATGATTTGCTGAGTTGGTTAAGGATTAACATGGCTGCCACTTCAAAGCTAAGTAATTACCTTCTTTTTCCTACTTGATTTTTTGCTGGTATTGGTCTTGCAACTTGATGTGATGTGGAGATTCATGCATGTCAAACTAATTAAGTGCTTATCTATAAGTAGTGTTCCATTTCATCTTTCTTTTTTAATGTGATACTTCCTCCGATTCAGAGTGTTCTTTCCTCATGAGTAACACTATATCAGCTTTGGTGATGATTCGGTTTCTTAGGGGAATTACAACTTAAAAGACTATACTCTGTATGAGAGATGGAATCCGAAAATAAAATCTACTGTACTGTATTATTAGTCTGAAGCAGCTTTGTTATTAGTACCGTGAATTATCTTAATGCTCGTTCAAAGTTTGAACTTTGAAGTCCCATTTGAAACTGCTAATGTTATGCTGAATGAATGTCATTCATATTGTGTCGTTGTTGGTTGAAAACGATGTTTAACACAAGGTTGATCCTGAGTTACTTGATGATAGTGCAATTTTATTTGCACTTTGTTCTTCACTTTTTATCCTCAAAATTTAGTGTCTTTTACCTTGTATGATAAGAAATATAAGCAAAAGAAAATCAGAAATGTGGTAATATAGCTGTTATACAACAACTTTTGGTGTTGATATAAACAACACAAGTACATGCCTCATAGATCATACTACATGCTTATCTGATTTTCCAATCATAAGTGCATTTTATTCCTGCTGCCTCATGATAACATTCCTGTTTTTTCGCTCTCTACAAAGTAATCCGGAATACCTAAATGTGCAAACCCAAAAAAAAGCGAATATATATTCGTTTTTTAGGTGGTGCACTCGACTACTCGAGTGTATTAAGCCAGACATCCTTGTAGATGCATCTAGTCATTCACAGATCAGCTGAGTCATCCAATGTGTCAGCAAATGGAAAAACATTTCTTACTCAAGAAGTTGAACTCATGTTGGGTTTCTTTCTAAAAAGTGATTGTTGGAGTAAAATAATCAGTATGATTTGTAATATAGTATATTATATATACAACATTCAGTTTTTTGTCTGTGGTTGCTTGTTTACATAGATATAGCATAGTATAACTGTATGTGAAAGATTCATGCTTTTTTGAGTTTGCAGTTTAACTTTTTATGCTGAGCTACCTTGCTTTTAATTTTCTACTTAGAAATTACCAAACTTTAACTGCACTGATGGATATCCTTCATCTTCAGGCTTCAGCAGTAAAAGTAAAACCATGGTTAGAATATTCTTCAGTTTTTCTTTTTTATTTGTTTCCGTCATTTCGCGTCAGACGATTAGATCAAATCTGATACAATATTGAATACCTGTAAAGTATGTAGTATGACTGTGTGAATGCACCTTTAGCAGAAAAGATGGCAGTTGTAGGACCTGCATCATTGGAAACAAATCTGTTGTTTCCTCTTTGTATACCTACTAACTGTTCACTGTTCAGTGTAAGTACGGAGTATTAAGTAAGAGGTCCGACAGGCGCCCCAACACCGTCTTTCCTCTCTCAATTATCACCAATCTCGTCCACCCTCCCTTTATTATGAGCATTATTGGGACATATTGACGTATAGGTCCGAATTCTAAGCTTTTTGTTAAAATGGTTATCTAGTATTCGTATCAAGTATCAAAAGTTAGCTCATATCGACTGGTAGCAGGAAGTCGTTAGTTTCTATGTTGAAACTCATTGCTATTGCTATGAGAAATTAATCAGGTTTTTATCATGCAATGGCCTTTTTTTACTTGTATTCTGTAATGCCAGACGGTTAGCAGTTAGAACACCAGACGTAGTTTATAAGGGTCTGTGCTCAAAACTGTCAATTTGTTCTGATGCACTATTTTACTGGAATGCATCACTGATGTCTTGATCTTAGAACATAGTCCTGTTTGTTCATTATTTCAATGATTTCGATTTCTAAGAACATGAATAGGATCCAGGGATTTTTAAGGTTTTACCCTTTTAAATTCTCGTTGTAGATCAAAGGGCGAAAAGGATTCAAGATTCATGCAAAAGTGATTTCCGATTTGCATTGCTGAGAATTAAGAGTGGAATATACATCTAGAAGGCTACCCATGATTTACAAGTCTTCAAGTAAAATATCATAGCTACGTACTCATGTCGAAAGCAAGGTACTTTCATCTCATTGCATGCTAAACTCTAATTCTGTGAGAGAGCTTGCTGTAAGCATTTGAAGAATTTCTTGGATCGCAAGAGTCCTGTAAACCAGAAATCAAAGTCGTCTGTCGTCACGATCTGCAGATACTTTTGTGAACCCTTCTTCATGTTCTCACTTTGATTCAAACTTTTGATCTTCCTATGTGGGATCACTATCTGCATTAATCACAAACATCATGTTATTAATAAGTTTCAAGATGAATTTATAAGATTTTAAAACAAGAATAAAGTGAATGAAATACACAGCAGTGTATGGTAAATACCTTGTAGTGGAATCTAAGAGAACCACCTCCATCAGGTGAAGAGACTTTAGCAACAGGCCTGTCACTGCAGAATGCAAGTTTGTGAGTCGAGATGAAAAGACGACCAGGTATCGGACCAGCTGTCGTGTACAAACTGCACTGACATGCCCTCAACAGCTGTTCCTCTTCTCTTACACTAAAGATCCTTTTGAACACCTTGTCGATCCCTCCGACTTGTAATATCTTTGCTCCTAACCCCAGCTTTCCCTTCACTGTATGTATGTATGTATGTATAATTCATGCATCAGAAAAACCATGTTGCAGGAAATTCAGGATTTGAGAAAAAGAATGAAGAAAAGTTACATACCAAGCTTATTCACTGTGCTCAATACTGATTCGATTTTCCGATGTTTCAATGTCAGAGACCCCTTCATACTGGCTGAAGGTGCAGGTAAAAGTTTCAATCTTGAATTACTTTCTCTTGAAAACCCGTTTCTAAGTACTTGATCTCCTAGCATACTCTTCATGCTCCTCGACTTAAACGCCTCTGAAACATTCATTTTTTTTCCGCTTCTCGTTCTCACCTAAGGATTTCTATTGAGAGGGGTGGTGGGAATGTAATTGTGAAAGAGTTGTGTGTATATATAATCAGCAGAAAGTTGAAAAGCAGCATGTTAAGTTGGTGAAGTTTCAACATCTTAAAGGGTGCAGCATCATGCATCATGCATGTGTCTGAGTCACTCATAGATCAGCTGAATCACCCATGACCCAACAAAAAAAAATGTTAACGAACCATCTCAACCAAAACCTTAAGGCGATGGTTGAGGCCCGTTTATATTATATTACGCCCCCTCACTCGAGTGCCCTTTGGGCTTAAAGAGTGGTTAGTGCGCACCGGCTCCCTTTGGGCTCTGATACCATGTTAACGAACCATCTCAACCAAAACCCTAAGGCGATGGTTGAGGCCCGTTTATATTCTATTAAAAAAGAGGTAAATGCATGCAACAGTCAAAGATTTTATAACCAATAAGTTGATTTGCTTTAAAAAAATGTTGATTAGAAAAACTAAAGAAATCTAGAAATGTGAAAAAATAAAGCAAACAGTTGGGTCATTGCATCAAGTCTTTTGCTTTAAACAGGATGAGATACAGTAGGGACAGTTTGATGCATATTTAAACTGTAAGAAAAGGAGATTTGTGAGTTGGCAATGCAACTTTGTGATGCCACACCATGTAATTTGCACACTATCACCACCGAAAGATGTGTTTTTTTTTTTTTTTGAAAAGCCTCTCAACTACCTACTAACCTTATCTAACTGTATTTTCACACCAGTAAGTATATTCTCTGCCACAAAACTTTACTACTATGTTTCTGCTACAAAATGTATGTAGCAGTAATAACTGTATATAACAGAATAACTGCTGTGAGAAGAGATTAGGGTTTGACTTACTCGAAATCGGTTTGAGATGGGGATGAATGCTTAAGAGCACCCAATAATAGGACTAAAGGTCGCGTGCTTGAATCCTAACTGCCTCCAAAAATCTCACAAGTGAAATTTCAGCACATGGTAGAGGGGCTTGTGTGCTAACCATTCTTCAAGTCCAATGGATATTGGGGTGAGGGGGCGTAATAGGAATATTAATAGTAGTTTGTGGCCTCAACCATCACCGTACCTCAAGGTTTTGGTTGAGATGATTCATTTATCAGGTAGTTATTAGATGAATCATCTCAACCAAAACCAAAATCTGGTGATCATTGAGGCCCGAAATTCCACTGTGAGATATTGGAGGCTATTAGGATTCGAACACGTGACCGACTTTTGGTCTTGTGGCACTGATTATCATATTATTAGATAAACCATCTCAAGCAAATTTTAAGATGGTGACTGAGGCCAACTATTATACTATGTCTTGTTAGTAGTATTTGTAACCACTATTACTAGTATATTGGAGATAATGTCCACAAATTGTTGTGCACAATGTGAAAAGTAGCAACGGTGATATTATATACTATATTACTATGACTCAAAAAAATGGGAGACGTTTATGTTTGCTAACTTGACACGAATGACAAAGGTTGGAGCGAGGCTAAGGTGAGAAAGGAAGAAGGAAAAAATAATCAAGATAATACTGAACTTTGATGAAAGCTTAGTGTTTTAACAAAAAACAATTAAGATGGTGTAACTCACATTTGTATTTACTTGGTATGTCATTTGTGGATGCATGCAACATAACACTTCAATGCATATATAATTTACAAATCGTAGTGTTAATAATGTTCACTTCACCGTGATGTCTTAGCCTAGTGGTTAAGACGGAGGTACCCTGGTCTCTGAATAATAGGTCCTAGGTTTGAGCTCCCCTCCCTTTTATTGTAATGCGACTAAGTGCACGCTTCATTGATTTGAAAAAAAATATCGGAAATCACTTTTAGAAGCAACTAACATGGGTTCAACTTCATGAGTAAGAAATGTTTTTCCCAGCACATCAGATGATTCAGCTGATCCATCCATGACTGGGTGCATCTAAAAGCTTAGAAAGGTATATTCAATCTCCCTGTCTGTCTGCCTATATATACGGAGTATATATATCCACCTTAACACACTTGAGTACAACACCACAGAATCGAACTTACACTCTGCATTTTTCGAGTTTGCACCGTCTATTCTAGGCTGTGCTGTTTCCGATTGCTAAGAAAACGCTTTGTAGAAAGGGAAAAAAAACATGTTATAGAGGCAATAAGATTTAGGAACATTAAGAGTATAGTAGGGAATGATGCCCTAAGAAACGCGCTGTCAGGATTAATACATAATGATGCAATTAATATGCAGTCTTTGATACTGCTTCCTGTACCTTCAGGCAAAAATAATGCAGACAGGAGTTTGACTATAAAGCACAAGAGAGTCGAATCTGTACTTAGCACCATGAGCAAGCTAGGTACGTTATGTTAGCACCATGAGTTCGATATTTTTTCTGTTTTAGCTGCGATATTTATATATGGAGTATAAAGATTTGTTTGAATATGACAGTAAGGAGAAAGCTGAGCTTAGGAGCTACGATGGATGAAGTGTTCAGACGAATCTTCAATGTCAGAGAAGACGAGGAGTTGTTGAGGGCTTCTCGATGTTGTTTGTCGACTACAGAGGTCCTATACTAGGCCGTCTCTTCATCTCGTCTCTTAAACTTGCATTTTGCAGTGACAGAGCCATTGCTAAAGTCTGCTCTCCATCTGGAGAACCTCTCCAATCTCACTACAAGGTAAATTTCTTATTACTGGTACTAGTTTTTTTTTCCATGTTGCCTGTCACTCGCACTAGATTTCTAAAATTAAGGAGAAAATGGTGGAATGCTTGCAGATAGTGATCCCACTGACAAAGTGGAATGGAGTGATTAAAAGTGAGAACGCGATGAAGCCGACACTGAAGTATGTACAAATAGTAACAACAGACGAGTTTGAGTTCTGGTTCATGGGATTCCTTCACTACAACAAGCATTCAAATCTTTACAGTAAGTAGTTTCACTCCTCGATTCTTATGCAGAATGTTCACACTTTTCACTAGATTGATAGTCTCAATTCTCAAATTAGTTCCTGTCTTTGTATTTGTGCATAGAAAATGTATATTTTGAGATTAAGCTTATCATCAGAAGAAATCATATCCTGTTATTATTATTTCTTTTATGTACTTGGTGAGTTTCTGTACCTTGTCTGATGTTCAAACATCAGAATTCGAGCATCCACATATATGACACCAGCCACTCTGTTTGAAGAATTATAATACAACGACAATGCCTTTTGTGCCTCAAGGGCTCCCGTACATTTTAGGGCAATGAAGAGTCGAATGTACGCTGTCTTAACTTTGTGTTAGCATTCTTACCAATACAGAGAGGATGTTTCCGGACGTCCCAGAATGAATTTTTTTTTGTCAAGAATTGCACTTGGATACTTCAACTTCAACTTCAACATAATATCAGCAGTTTCACATGGTACTTCGATCTTGGAGCAAGCATGAAGAAATTAACTATACTATTACTGAAGCTGCTTCGGACTAATATTGATGAATGATGCAGTGAAGGGAAAGCTTGGATTAGGAGCCAAGATATTACAAGGAATCGACAAGGTGGTCAACAGCCTTTAGTGTATTCTGCTGGTCCAATACCCCTTGGTCAGTTGGTCTCTTCATCTCGAGTCACAAACTTGCATTCTGCAGTGACAGGTATGACAGCCTAGATTAATCCAACAGCAAAACTCAAATCTTAGACATATATCTTTTCCAGCAGCAACAGCGAAAATGGATCAAAGTCGAGAATAATCTCAGGTTTGATCAAATTGAGCATTTAATTTATTTATTACTCAATGCATCACACTAGTTATCCATTTCATTACAAAAGACACCCCACAGGCGAGAGCTGAGACACATTTGGCTTTCGCTATGTAAAAACTATATCGAGCGCCTTTACAACTAAGTGAGAAGCTAATGGAGAACACTCATAAAACCATGAAGTACATACAGGAGAAAAATCCCATCAGGAAACACGAAATTACATCTCGAGATCATATATATTCTAGTGATTTACTGCGCTGCACTGCACTGCACTGACTGAGGAGACAGTTACCGAGTTTATTTTCGGCAATGGAGTATAAGATAGTGCATTATCAGTGCTAGAAATGATCCATATCCTAATCCTCCTACTGTATCCATAAGATAGTGGAAGCTGAATAATAGTCCATGTTTGTTTAATTTCAGCATGACTGTACTAATGCATTTTTACTCTGAAGTCCGTAGTTTTCGACTTTCGTGCAGGAATGTGTATAAAAGGGATCACAGAATTGTTGATGAATTTGCAGTCAGAGTTGTATGGATTGTTGCATTCCACTTGAGCAGAGGAATACCATCAGAAAGCACACAACACAGGAAACAAAAACAGATGAATTAGAAACAGAAGAACTTGCCTGCCTGCCTGCCTGCTGACATAACTCAGAAATCAGACTTGTGTGGTATTGTGATATTATATGGGCTAATAGTCTTGTTACTAGTATTTGGTGTTGGGCTTAGCCCACTATTACTTCTTCAGTTGGTCGATGGTATATTCGTCGCAAATTTGTAACATATCAAATACTCTATGTCACCTACATGACTACATAAGACAAATTTTAAATGTCTTGAAAATAACAAATGTTTTGTCTTTATCTACCATGTGCAAACATTTGACCCGTTACAAGTTTGTAATGAATATGTTCCTCATTTTTAACATCATTCATGTGCTACCATGTGCAAACATTTGACCCGTTACAAGTTTGTAATGAATATGTTCCTCATTTTTAACATCATTCATGTGTCCCATCTTATATTCTTATCACAAATTCTTGTCTGATTATCCGTCACAAACTTATAACGGATCAAATACGACCCGTTTACATAGAGAAGACAAAATACTACTACTACAAAAGCATATGGGTTGTCTTTTCTACATAAATGACGAGTATTTCACTCGTTATAACAAAATGACGGATACCCCATTACAAGGGAGAGAGTAGTTGTATTCTTATATGTCTCATTACTTCATCATCTTTATATTGTGACACATTTACGTGATTTACATTGTTTCTCTAATGATTATGGTTGATGCGTCAGATGAAGAGGTCATGAAACATGAAAATAAGACAGATGATCTAGACTCAATTATCATATAGGTTGCCTCTTCCCATACCACTATCGGTCTCTAACATAGTCGTTCACTACCCGTGTCACCGCCTTTCAACTCCACCTAGCTAGCTACCATAACCCGCTCCTCCCGAACCACCTCTTCGAACCACCATAGGTCACAAACTCACAACCACAACTCTAGCTAGAATGGATGTAATTAATTAAGAAACCTACTTATATAAATGGAATGTTTATATAATAAAATTAAATGTCAACTCAACTATACTTATAAATTAAAAAGATTAGTAGATATTGTAAACTAATGACTCGAATTAGTTCAATATCACATGGTTCACAACATAAAATATCTCAAGGCTTTTACTAAGCACTTAGGAGACACAAGGTTGGCTACTAATTATTTCACCAATCTTCTCCAAATCTACTTCGATAATGACCGTTAGTTCTCTTTTAATACAGATATATCCGTTTTAATATTATAACTATCATATCATATAATAGATTAAATGTCTAATTGTATCTCGTACAGTGCAGTGCAGTGGAATCAAACGACTTTTTATTATTTTCTGTGCATTTTAGGTTTGTCTTATTAAAAATATCGAAATGTTATTATAAAATTAAGACGAATATAATCGTCTGGGATAAAAATTAGGTTAAAATTAGGTTTTTGATCCCCGGTACGCTTTTCTTGTTCAACTTTAATTTCTAAGTCTTTTTATAAGTCTAAGTCATACAACCATTATATATTAATCTTTCTTTTCAACGTTTGTTATCGATTGGTAAAAATTAATTTCTTTATTTATCGTTTGAATATAATGTCTTTTTTTTCCTCTTTTGTTTTTGTCTTGTGGTTGCACTTTTTCGGAAATTACATAACTCTATATTTTATTTACTCGACGACCTTGTACGAGTAACAAATCAGTCACAAATTTACGACAAATTTTCACCTCTAGACTCCCTAATATTACTCCCTTCGATTCTTCTTAGAAAATATCCAATTTTCTATGTCTAGCCGATGTTAGTTTTTGCCAGATCATTTCCGTATTGTACTTAAGTTATCGATGAGACAGCCTCATGCAAGAATTATTGGGGGATCTTGGAGTCGGTGTTCCAATAATTATGATGTATAATAACGTATTTTTCTGAATAATAAGGAGACAAATTAAAGGCGTAGAAGTAAAGGGTTACCATTTTAATACAAATCCATAATCATAATACATGCATCTACGTACGTACGTACACTCTTAGGTCTTAATCAATCAAAACATATATTGTACGGAGTACTCTTTTGTCTTGATCAATCATTCAAATTTAGGTTTATTTTTGTTCTTAATTAATCAGTACGTCTTACTTGTGACTGATATCGGGATATATATATACGTCTTAAAGTTAACACGGATCAAATATGTTCCAACTATGATAGATAAGACACATATTTTGTTGAGTATATATAAGGTCATCAATCGTAGGACTTTAACCATCACGTTAATGCTTAAAGTTTTATCACGTGTAACGTAGTTGATATTATTAATTAGAGCTAGCTAACGTGACCCGTTGTATATAATGGTGATCAACAGATACGGGGCCGGGATGATATCGATCACTGTAAAATTGGACGTACTTACGTAAACTTGTGCTCGATGGATCGATGCATATATGTTATATTATCTCACATTCTGATTTTATGATAATTGAAGTTGGCGATCGAACGTGGGTGTATAAAGACTATAGATGAGGATACATGCATCGCATGCTTTCCTCATACAGCATTAAGTTAAGTAATTATCAACTGAAGTAGAGATTAAATTATTTATAATCAACTAATCATCAAGTGTATTGTGACGATTTTCCTCATAAAAAAAAGAAGTGTATTATGAGTTGTGACGATAGACCTAATAACTATAACTATAACTATAACTATAACTATAGCCCTAATTTGCAAATATACATACATACATGTTCTAGATTCAATATACGTACAAATATATACAACTCTCGGTACGAATGTAGAATCAATCATGAATTTTTAATCATCGTCGTCTTAAGTTTTTTTTTATTGGTTGAACTATAGATTCTTTATCATTGTATATATATCTGAGCTAACGTGACCATGATGTCACGTGATTATCAATTCAAGCCACTCTAGCAAGGGCCAAGGAGTAATATATATACTACATTACGTTGTTTTGTATCTCCCTCATCCTCGATTACTTTTATTTCTGATCATTATATCGTTTTGAAGACTGAATCTGAACCGTTAACAGGAAATGAAAATGATTATTACGATATGATGAGAATTGAGGAGGCGCGTTAGAGTATATATATATATATAATCAATTATGGGTTTTCAACCATGCATCAACGTAGATTTTGATCCAAAATGAGTAGAGTAATTGATTCTTATAAAATTGGTTGAGATAGAATTATTTGTGCAGTGGCTCGTCACTAGTTTGATGAGCCATCAGCCATGCATGTAATTAGTAGAGGACGTACATATATACATGACTACATGTGTTAATAAACTAATATGATAATGATAAGCACAACGTAACGTTAATTAGGGATTCTTTTGTGATATGGTAGGTACGTACTATCCTTATAACTTTTGTCCTAGTATATATTTGATACGGAGTATGGAGTATGTATGTAAATGTTAGATAAAAAGCTACACTCTCATTATCCGATCATTTGTTTATCTTCAATTTTGGTACACAAATCAACGAAATGAAAGATCGATGATCATTTGTGCTGATAGTTAGACGTTAATTAACGAATGTGTATACGATCAAATTACTCATCAAAGACGACTTTCCTAATATAGAAAGGTATATAAACAATTGAATGAACGAGACACGTTAAAATGAAATAGGTAAACAAATGACCGTTACATAACTGGTAATACTTGTATATATGTAGGCTAGTTGATGGGACCATATACATGAATTGGAATGCATGGTGAATTCCAAGGTGTAAAGGGCGTTTGAAAAACCGGTCATGACCAGAATTACACTAATAAGCCAATAGCACCCAAGTCCAACTATCTAGTCCATTTCTGGCACCCCCCATGTCAGCCGCCACTCTCACCTTAGCTTCTTCTTCCTCATTCATTTCACCTTCATTACCATTTCCATGTATGTCTAGTCACACCCGGTTCGTACCTAGCCACGCTTATCGATCATCTATATCCACCCGCTACAAATTTACAATGAAAAACAATCGAAATTTTTACTTACAATGCACTTACTGGTTCAACCAAAACCTAAAATCTTGGATTCGATCACTACTAGTACTATATCCTTATCGTACAACATCAGATATTCACGCTTTTTTCTTCTTCATTCCTTTCTTTCATTGTTTATCTATAGTTATACTTCGCATATTGTCATATTCCAAGAGCATAGACGAAATTCACGCACTACATACCCTTTTAACGTCTATGATGTAACATTGTAACACACTGTGACCAGTGCTCTGATCTCTTTTCCGACTGACAATATACTCTGCGTATATATTGTCATGCTTTCTTTCGTTGTTTATCTATAGTTATACTCTGCATATATTGTCATATTCCAAGAGCATAGACGAAATTTACGCACTACTCTTTTAACGTCTATGATAATGTAACGTACTGTGACCAGTGCTCGATAAAATGAGATGAGATGGTCCTAGCTAGCTCTAGTTGTACACCACTTATATTTAGAATATTCTATTATAGTTGCATGCTTGTGAGTTGTGAGAGTAGTCCAAACTCACTTCTACCTAGCTTGCTATATATATACAAGTCCTACATACATGCATTATCATATCCCACTTCAATTCATATATCCAAAACCAACCCAAACACACACAAAATGGAGACCAAATTAGAAGGAAGTGACCTACAACAAATTGTGATTATTCAAGCACCACCCTTAATTACAAGCACTAATAATGGATTAAGAGATGGATTAGGAGTAGGATTAGTGTCTTACTACTATCATAAACACTTTGTAGGGTGCATGTTACCTAATTTACATGCAGGTTACTTTAGGATTAACCTATCATTATGCACACAAGTTTTACTATGGAAAACCCTAATCCAATTCACTAAACAAAACCAACTTGATTATCATCATCATCTTCATCATTATCATCATCAACTCCTAACCCTACCTTCATTAGCTTCGACCCTTCTATGGTCGATAGCCCTAGTCGTCTTACTCACTCTGACGATCATCTACGGGTTAAGATGTCTTCATCACTTCGATGAAGTCAAAGCCGAGTTTTTGGATGATGTTGGGGTTAACTACTTGTTTGCTCCTTCAATGTCATCCTTATTCCTACTACAAACCTCGCCTTTCTTCGACCTGGCTAATAATAACAAAGCAGACAGTTCTAGTTCTGGTTCTGGTTCTGGATTTGGGTCTGGTTCTGTTTACCTACAGGTCGCATGTTCAGTATTCATCGTCCCAATTATCATCCTCGATATAAAGATATATGGACAGTGGTTCACGAAAGGGAAGAGGTTCTTGTCGAAGATGGCTAACCCGACATGTCAATTGTCGGTCATAGCCAACTTGGTGGCGGCTAAGGCCGCAATGTACGTAGGGTGGTCGGAAGTAGGGTTGTGTCTTTTTACACTAGGGATGGCTCATTATTTGGTGTTGTTCGTGACGCTTTATCAAAGATTACCGGGGAGTAACGGCGTGTCGCATATGTTGCGACCCGTGTTCTTCTTGTTTATTGCTACGCCGAGTATGGCTAGCTTAGCTTGGAGCTCGATTAATAATGGCACGTTCGATAATGTGTCGAAGATGCTCTTCTTTCTCTCCGTCTTCCTCTTCCTGTCTTTGGTACGTAAACCTTTCATTCTCGACTTTCATTTTTCTCCGAATATTATTTCACTAGTATATATGTCTATATCAGCACGATTTTCTAAACTTTTTCTAAACTTTAACGATAAATTTATCGTAAAATTGCTTGTTACATGTCGATATCCTTAGCTTTAAAAATTTTAGTCAATTTTTACGTACTTTTATCACCAAGATAATAACATACGTACGTCATTTTCCATAATATAAAGCCAAAAGTATAATAATTTTTTTTTAAAAAAAAGGTACGAAATATTATACTAATAAATTTAGCTTAGCTTGTAGAATTTGAACGCATGCATCTAAATTAAATTAGCTGTCATAAAAGAAAATACGTAAGATTTATATATGGTACGTAGACTCGTAGAAGTCAAAACAAATTCTATAAGTACTATTTAGGTCATGTGAAATCGACTGATGTACAATGACGACTTTACTATTAATTACTCGACTTACAAAAAATCCATTATACACGTACATGACGAATTAGGTCGAATTAGAGTATGAATTAGGTCGACATGACTTTTCATAACGTGAAATTTAATAATATCTTTATAAAACAACATGTTTGTATGCCGAGTTTATTAAAACAAATTCTATAATATTTAGGTCACGTTGAAATCGACTGATGTACAATAATGACGACTTTACCTACTATTCACTCAACTTAGCTTATTACGAAAACTGTCATATAAATGAGTGTATTAGGGTTTGAATTAGGTCGACACACGTGTTTTTGGAACGTGAAGTTTGATATGTTTATAAAATGACAGGTTTGTAGACCGAGTTTATTCAGGAAATCGATGAAGAAGTTCAGCATAACATGGTGGGCGTATTCATTTCCACTTTCGTTACTTGCATTGGCTTCAATTGAGTACGCACAAGCAGTCGAGCATGAGATTGCACGAACAATTGCACTTATATTATCTGTTCTTTCTATATTAGTTGCTTTATTTCTTATGGTTAAGACTTCTATTAATATTAATACTTTGTTTTTAGTTGACACTAAACCATCTTCTAATCCTACTTAATTAATAATAATAATAATAATAATGAGATGTTAATTACGACTTTACGAGTGCTTATTAATGTGTCGATCTACTGTCGATTATTATTCTTTTGTTATTTGATGATACGAGCGTGCATGTAATAATTTGTATAATCAATGGTATGTACGTGTGACAACGTTTCGATTGTACAAATATGGAAGGCTAATTATTAATGTGTGACCAAATAATGTTGCATATTTGTGAGTTATTCATATGAATACCTAACAAATTGTCGATTGGTCGGACTGGCTGAACCGAAAATCAGTCACCAATGTAAAAAAAAGTATATATTCTCTATGTTCCAGTTGAACGTGTAACTTAAACTGAAATATTCCTCGTAGAGTAGATAAAACGTAAACAAATGAACGTGACACGATGAGTATCAAATAATAAGTTCGAGCATAGTACATGTACATCGGTAGATACCTTACAAACAAGCGCGATACATTAAACATTTATATATACGAGTACATACATTATACATTTATACGTATAAGAATCACTAATGAGATTGAAATGAATTGAAGTACCGAACTGAACTGAACTGAACTTGAACATGCAGGAGTGAGGTCATAGAGTAGATAAAAGGTAAACAAATGAATGAGACACGATGAGTATCAGATAAGTTCGAGCATAGTACATGTACATCTGTTATCTGTACATACCTTACGAACAAACGCGTACATTAAACGTTTATACGAGAGTACATACATTATACATATAAGAGTCAGTAATATATAAGGTTGAAATGAACTGAAGTATCGAACTGAACTGAACAGAACAGAAGTGATGTCGGAATATGATATGGCATTGGATATATTGAGAATATTCCTACTAGAAGGAAGTGGCGTGGTCTGGGCTATATGAGGTAGTTTAGGTTGATCGTGGCTCCAGCCAGCCCAGTCTACACACACAAAGAAAGTCCACCCACTTGGAAAATTAAAACCAACTTGTTTGATAGCACTCAATTCTAACAATCAACTTGACTTCAATTGGTAGTAAAACTTTATCACTTTGTAGCCTTAGCTTAGTAGACTTTAAGTCAAGAAAAGTAACTTAACTTAATCCATTATCTATCCGAATTGAATTGAATGCGTCTGAATTGAACGAGTTTGAACTTAATTGAAGTGAACTGAAAGGGTTTGGAGTTAACTGAACTATGCTGAAAATATCTGAATGTAAGTCGGAAAGAACGAGAAATGATCAACTTGACTTCAATTGGTAAAACTTTATCACTTTGTAGACTTTAAGTCAAGAAAAGTAACTTTAATTCAAACGATAATTATCTAATTGAGTTGAACTGAATGCGTCTGAAATGAACTGGATTGAACTAAATGAGTCTGAATTTAAGTGAAGTGAACTGAAAAATGCTGAAGTTAACTGAATTAAATCGAAAAATATCTGAATGTAAGTTGGAAAGAACTATACATTGAATTGAAGAAAAGTGAATTTGTATTAGCATGCTAGCTGCAAATTGACTGTAACATTTTGTCAATATGACAGGAATAAAAGTTTGTTACTTGACAAATTAAAGTTTGTTTTTGCCACTTTGATCTTTATCAGAGTAATTTAGAATATTAGTGAATGTCATTAGTGATAATGATGGTTATTTTTTTTGGGTTTTGGATGATTTTCACACTATAGTAGCTTTAGATTTTATCATTGTTAATTAATACAGTATAATACTCCGAAATAAAGAATAATATTCGTAATTGTCTTTTCGTGAGATAATACTCCGCCCCTCAACACTACCTCTAGATAGAGTTAGCAAAAGTTTATCCGACCTGACTTGTCCGAAACTCGACCCGTTAGAAATCCGAAAATGTAATCACCCGAAACTGACCTGACCCGCGATATCAACTGACCGAAATGATCCGACCCGAACTTGACTCGACCCAAAAGAAATATTGACCCATTACGATCCGAGTGACCCGATTGCCACCTCTACCTCTGGACTCGAGTGCTGCCTTGCTAAGCTAACTGGATCATGTTGTGTTTATAGAGCAAATTGGGCATATGGCCCATTATTTTTGTTCATACCTGGTTCGAGGTGGCTCAATGTGGCCCATTAATCTAGCAATCCATGGCCCAAATGAAGTAGATACCCAATTCGCGGATTTCCGTAACTTTTTCTTATGATGAATATATTTCTCATGGATTAAAAATGAGGTACTTGTATATGAGTAGATAAAACAAAAATCAGAATCTCTAAAGAGTAAAAAAAATGAGCTGTCACTTTTAACCTCTATCATACGAAAATCATTGCAGTAATTCATTTAATGAACTTCAGAAAAAAAAAAATAATAACATACTATCCAAAATTTATTTGAATTGATAATATCTCACCGATCACTTCTATAAGTAGTACATTTACACGGAATTTAACCGAGCTATTGTTACCGACTTGTTACCATCGTTCATTCTTTTCTTTTTTTTCGAAAATAAGCGCGTTCATGCACTATTACCCTTAGACGACCTTGGTGGTGTAGTGCATATCATCAATGTAAAAATCATATCATGATCCACTCCCACATAATTGCCCCCACAAACTTGATTATAAACCACAAAAGTAACTAAAATCAATCAATTACCTATCCCAACCTCATCATAAAAATCTCCCCCCACTATATACGATACACTCCCTCCGTGTCAGTAGGACGTTTACGTTTGCTTTATGGACAAATATTAAGGTTATATAGGTGGTGAGATCGAACTAATAAGTGAATTATTGTTAGAGAGGTAGAACGTGCTCAAAAATAAAGTGTGAATTGTTGGCTGACGTACTGAAAAAGAAAAGTGTGAATTATTGACTGACGAGACGTAGAAAGTTTTATATATAAGTACTATCGTGTAAAGGTTATTAACACAAGTTAGTTATATTATCATAGAAACATGCATACCAATAATATTGCTAGGGTAATGTTCACTACTCTAGTGATTTACATGCTCATATTCTCAACCACCATTTCTATGGGTGCAAAAATGAAGGGAATTCCGACGGTTAACGACCGAAAGAGTCAAGGGAATGACGGGGGGATGGGGTCGGGCCACGGCCAGAACTGGGATTATGGGTGGGGATGGGGGTCTGGGGCTCGGACCGGTTGGGGGTTTGGTTATGGCTCGAGTCATACCCGTACTGGGTTCGCTAGGGGTTTTGGGTACGGGTATGGGACTGGATCCGGGTCTGGATCTGGATCTGGGTATGGATATGGGTCAGGAAGTGGCGGGAGTGGATACGCATATGGAGCTGGTGGAGGTCGTGGCGGCGGCTTAACTGGAACTCCATCTAACCATGGATAATTAAGATACTACCTCTGTTCCTTAAATATTGTCTCGTTTCATTAAAATATTCCTCATATATAATGAGAGAACGAAACAAACTTCAAGGGATAGAGGCAATAATATTAACTTATTGAACTTTATATTATGTTATTAAGTCAAGTGTGAATGTATCATGTGTGAATGTGATCGAGTTTAATAATGACGTCTTTAATGAAGCTAGTTATGTAACATATACTCCCTCCGGTTCTTAATAATTGTCCCATTTCATTAAAATATACTCTTTACAGAGGAAATGGAACAGTTATTAAGAACCGTAAGAAGTATGTATAAGTATAGTTAGAGGTTCTCTCTATATAGAAGTGTAATATCATTAGCCCTACTATTAGTATTATAAATGTCATTAGTTCATTTAGTATTTTAGTATCTATGAACTTGTGCCTAAAAACTTCATTTAATTACGTCATTTCGGTCCTATCGATCCATGAATAGTTTTACATAAACCTAGATTCGATCTACTTGATATCTCTAAGTGACGATCTCTAGGTCCATATTCTAAATTTCATCCACTAAAACAATGATAGTTTCGTGTTTTCGGACATACATGATCTTACCTAAATCATCATATATTGTGTTGTTTTATTGATGGGTTACTAAAACGAAAAATCTGAGACTAACATACATGATACATCGATACATCACTGACCTAGCTTAGCTACTAAAATATTTATTATGTGATCATGAGATTGTCAATGTCTTTCGAACTTGAATTGACACACAATAAATACAATTTTCCTCAAACCGTCATCTTAAGTGAAATCTTTCACCTTGAACCACATATGAAGTTGGTGAAAGGTCGATCTGATGTGCAATGAGGACTTTACTATTTACCTACCACCACCAAGAGAAGGAAGTGGCCTTGGGCTATATGGGGTTAGCTTAGCTCGAGTCCATCCACTTGGAAAAACAACTTGTTGGAGAGCACTAAGTTTAACTATCATTCAACTTGGCTCTTCAATTGGTAAAACTTTATCACTATAGTAGTTATACTCATTAGTGATAAAGATATGTTTTTTGGGGATGATTTTCACACTTTTGAGTAGTTAAAGATTTACAATATTCCGAAATAAATAATACGGAGTAATAATTTGGTTATCTTTTCGTGAATAAAGTGAAAAGATATAGATGTAAGTTGGAGTGATTAAAATACGTCTTTTTCAAATTGTCTAGTTCAGTTCGAATACATTTTGATTTGGTCTCCGGATCAAGAGAACCGTGGTGATTGGTCTCCAGTCTAGTGTAGTCCGAGTAGGCTTGACCTTTGATATAAGTACGAGAAGATGAGCTTAAACTTTGACGAGATGTCACAAGTGACTAAGTGAGTGTCTTACATCGACAAATTATTACATGATTAACCATTCTCGAAACCACAAAGCTACTCCTCCTAAAGTCCCATTGGGCTTCTCCTTTAATGGGATTAGGAAGCCCAAACATGTTTTTAACCAATACTCGTATTTTGCCCATAATAGCCTCCACCGTGTAACCCTAGGGTTGCTAAACCCAATTTGTCTGAAACCGGTCTAACCTGACCCAAAATCCTAAGCAAGTCAGGGTTAAGCACCAACGAACATGGCCCAACCCTCCCCAAACCGGTTTTAGATCAAGTGACCAACTTTGACCAACCAACGAGCCAACTCTAACCCGGCGCGCAACACTACCTCTAGTGATACCGTTTTTTCAATTTCTTCTCATTTCAGTTCAGTTCAGTCCCAGAGGTTCATTTTGTGTCAGTACATCAGTCCGTTTTAGTTTAGTTCGATTTCGTTCAGTATTTCAGTCCAAAAGAACATGGTCAACTCGATGATGCCATGTTTGTAGACCAAATAGGGGCATATGACCCATTAAATTGTACCGTGATCCGTAGGGCATGCCCAAATCAGATTCGAGGTGGGTCAATGTGGTCACATGAATCTAACAACCCAGGGCCCAAATTAAGTAAGCCTTAAAAATATAGGTTACGGCCCCAACACGACTGCCCAATTTCAGTAGTCTGTTACAGTAATACAGTCCGTATCGATAATGTTAAAAATACGGTGCATAGGGTGGGACCCACAGTTAGGCCCCCATCCTCTGAAAACACGGTGACTCAAGTCATGGGAACGCCACTTCCCCCATCTTTTTGACTTTTACCTTCATTTTTTTTTTCTTGGGATACATAATCTGATTCCTAATTCACGAATCTCGGGTAAGTTTTTTCTTGTGACGAGTATATTTATGATAAGTTGAATATGATGCATAATACTTTTTTTCTTGGTTTACCTAAATCGAAATAGTCAAGAAGTAACAAATGATTCGTGTATGGGTGATACTATATTCAATGTAAGATTGTGACGGATATGACCTTTAGAAATAAGAATCGGTGAATCTCTTACCTAATTTCTCTTTGTCCTTTAGATATGACTGGAATCGAATTTATTTGTCAAACAATGCAGTAGTGTGGGGTAATATTTTGTTAAAAGTTACTGTATGTGGATGGGTAAATGGGTTTGAGGTTGGGTTAATTTGGTGTCATGGCTTATGGCCTATTGGGGTTAGGTTAGTGAGTCATTATATTTTTGAATATTCTACCGTAAAAAAGTGGATTAATGGAGCCAATTCAAGAAACTAAAAGGTGTAATATTGTTATAAGTCATACTCCTATATAAGGATCAATTATGTGATGATAGTTAGTGTTTGAGGTGAGTTATTTAAAAATTGATTTCGTAGTATTTACTTGGTTAATCAACTTAATTCTCCTCGTGTTATTTCAAACCACGGTTCCTATGATCACATTAACCGTTTTAAAATCATATACATGCGTGTCGGGTTTTGGATGACTTTCTACTCTTTTCTTCAAATTTTCATTGTCTCTCTTTTAAAGTATATCCCTAAAACTCTTAAAAAGTGTGGTCATGGAATAGCCATCAGTGCGCACAAAAACTGCTACGTATATTTTTTCTAGCTGGCAAAAAGAATCATACTGTACTATATTAGATCAAATAATCTCTTTGTGTTGCTTGGACAATGTCACGATTCACGAACCTCACCCCCATACCTCAAGATCCGTAAGACCACAAGTGACAAGTGCTATTAATATTGGGACGATTATATCATAATCATTAAAACCGTAATCACACCCTTAAGGTTTCGATTGAGACGATACTAATACCCGAACCTCAATTAACATACAGTAGTTAAATAAGTACTGCAGTATTCACTCACTCACTCAGTACTGCAGTATTCACTCACTCTCTCTGTCACTCCCCCCTATAAGTTAAGGTAACCCTCTGCACCAACTAAGCCCCCCACCTCCAACCAAATCCCCTTCCCTTCCCTGAGTCTCCCTTCTCTCTGCACTCTGAGTGTCAGTCATTCTCACATGTGAAAATGGGCAAAACTCAAAGAACAAACACATGTAACCAATGGCTGACTACTGCTACTGCTACTGCTACTGCTACTGCTTATATTCTCCTCTTTGCTGCTTCCTTAGCCTCTACTCTTGATGATGGTACCTCCCTTTCTTCCATTTACACTTGATTAGCTTCAAAGATGCCACCTTTTCTACAAATTTTCTTGCTTTTTGTGTTCTATGTTAGAGTTTAGTGTGTGTGAAATGTTGGGTTTTGTTTCGTTTTAGTAAGATTGTCCCGTTTCATTAAAATATTACTCACATGTAACAAGGAAAATGAGACGATCTTTTTGGGACGGAGGTAGTATATGAATGTGATTCCCACATTCTAATTACTTCCATTTTCACTTGATTAGCTTCAAAGATGTCACCTTTTGTAATAAATTTGTTGCTTTTTGTGTTCTATGTTAAGAGTTTAGTGTGTGTGAAATGTTGGGTTTTGTTCAGTTTTTTGTGGGTATGTCATATTACTTCCATCCCAAAAAAGATCGTCTCATTTCCTCATTATATGTGATTTGTGAATGCGATTCCCACATTCTAATTACTTGCATTTTCTCTTGATTTTCTTCAAAGATAAAGATGCCACCTTTTGTGCAAATTTTGCTGATTTTTTTCTTCTATGTTAGAGTTTAGTGTGTATGAAATGTTGGGTTTTGTTCAGTTTTTTTGTGGGTATGTGATTGTAATTGATTTTTACATTTGAAGCTCATGTCTTGGGATGATTCTTTCATTGTAGTACCAGTAATTTACTGTGTTTTTCTTGTTAGCATTACATTTAGGAGTTAAATGTGGATAGTTATTAATAGACCATGTTTTGGAGAAAATGGAATGCATAATTTTTTTTACAATTAATTTTATTACACACATTGACACATTCTTGGTTGTGACCACCATATCCGTCACAAGTTTGTGACGGGTCAAAGATCTACCCACATGGGTAGATAAAGATACATCATTTGCTTCTCTCTAGGCATTCTGGTTCGGGTTTATCTACTCACGTGGGTGATATTTCGTCACAAGTGTGTGACGGATAATACCCGTCACATGGGAGACTTATACTGTTGTGCTAGTTTTGGTGTGGATTGTGGAGTGAGCGAATGCACGTGTCTTAGCATTAGATTAAGCCCTAATTGGTAAATACCTTCACTTGGTAGTTGGTAGATGTTCATTTATCATAGTATCCTTAAGGGGACTATTGCAAGTGGGTGACCAAATGAGGCAATGTTGGAAGATGGCATCCCCGTTTTTGAGTGAGAGCAGGACCGTCAAATGAATTTGAGAGACCTAGTAAATTGAGACCCTAGTCATAAGGAAAGGAAATTGAGGCTCATTGCTTTTTTACCTCAAAGTCTCACCTTTACTTATTTAGACAAATTTTCAGGCCCTTGGAACGTTGATCCCCGGTTCTTAGAAGTTAGAACCTTATGAACTTACTAATTCACGGCCGAGAGAGAAATGTACTGCTAGGAAATCTGTCAAATGCAATGTTTTCTAAGATGTGTACACAGTACACAATAATGTCATTTAAATGGTAGTTAGTAATGGACTAATGTGGCTATGCAATCTTAAATGAATTTGGTAGTTGTGTGTCCTCTTTCTCGACAAAATACCCAACTCGATCTTCCTGAAAAAAAACAGTAACAATTTCGGTGTTAAAATGTTGGCAATGTGCTGGTCCGCTGGATATAGATAGATAGATAGATGGATGGATAGATACTTTGGAGAAGACCCACATCGGACACGCAAGACAAACTTAGTTTATCATTCTTCTGGTTGTATTAATCCTAATCTTATATTCACCTAAACTTGCATATTAGTTGTTTCAATGTATCTTTTATATATCGAAAAGTAATCAAGTTGCGGCCCCTCTTGTCGCCTTTTGTTTGAAAAGCCATACATGGATCACTTTATCTAAATAATTTTTGGTATTAACAGGCTTGTTTTTTTGAATGGATTGATGCTTTTGATTTAGGACTCTAAGCTTGTTCCTTTTCATTTTGTTCTAAATGATGAGAAGGAATAAAAGTCTACCACTTTGGCCCACTTTTATTTACAGCAGGCTCAAGAAAGGAACTTGAGATCCTTGTTTAATGGTTGGGGTAGGGCCGAAAGCTGTAATAAAAAACAATGGACAAAAACCACAGTAAATTTGTCAAATTTCCCGCCAAAAATGACAATTTACAGTAAATTTTTTGATGTAGGCCTCTTGGTCAATGGGGACTTCGAGACACCGCCAGTAGGAGGATTCTCGAGCGAGAGTGATGGGTTAGGTGACGGGCCCACAACAATACCGGGATGGCAAACAAACGGCACAGTGGAGTTGGTGTCGGCGGGTCAAAAGCAAGGAGCAATGATCCTGATCATCCCAGGAGGGACCCACGCTGTCCGATTGGGCAACGAGGCCCAGATCACCCAAGATCTGACTGTCGAGAAAGGGACTGTCTATGCTGTCACTTTCAGCGCTGCTCGAACCTGCGCGCAGTTTGAGTCGCTCAACATTTCTGTAGGGCCCACCCAAGCGACTTCGACCATTGATCTGCAGACTGTGTATACGGATCAAGGGTGGGATTCATATGCGTGGGCTTTTCAGGCGGATGACTCGGAGAGTGTGAAGCTGAGGTTGATGAATCCCGGCATGGAAGAGGACCCGACTTGTGGGCCTATTATTGATGATGTTGCTATCAAGAAGATGTTCATCCCGGATAAGCCCAAAGGTAAGGCACTCACATAGTCACACTTTTATACTAACACATGATCTTTGGTCACGACAGCTCTGATACAACTCAAACAAAATCGTAAGGGGGTACAAGAATGATTTTATACTCTTAACATAATACACTTGGTGTGCAGATAATGTAGTGCTGAATGGGGACTTCGAAGAAGGGCCATTTGTGTACAAGAACGAATCCTTGGGTGTTCTGCTTCCTACCAACCTAGATACAGAATCGACTCCATTACCAGGGTGGATCGTCGAATCAAATAGGGCAGTAAGATACGTGGACTCGGCCCATTACGAGGTGCCACAAGGGAAGAGAGGAATAGAACTGGTGTCGGGGAAAGAAGGCATGATATCCCAAACGGTAGATACGACAACAAAGAAGGATTACATATTAAGTTTCTCAATGGGGACGGGAGGAGACAAATGTAAGGAGCCGCTTGCTGTGATGGCCTTCGCAGGCGATCAAGCTCAAAACTTCCATTACATGCCCGACTCAAACTCAAGCTTTCAGCGCGCTCATCTCAACTTCACTGCCAAAGCCGAGCGTACCAGAATCGCCTTCTTTAGTGTGTATTACAACACCAGGACTGATCATATTAGCTCCCTCTGTGGTCCTATCTTGGATGATGTCCTCGTTTGGGGGGCTTCGCGGGCTTCCTACATTCGTCCATCACCGTTTGCCTTCCTCTTCGTCTTGCTCCTGCTTTTGGTCGCGTAGATGTTAATTACTCCATCCCTACCCTACTGTTACAGCTTAGTAGAGTACGCGTTCATCCATCGCTATTACTTGTTTCTTTGTCTTCTATGTTCTAATTAATTAAGGAAGATTAGTGTAGAAAATGTTTTAGTATTAATTAGTACTCCATCTACCTAAGCTTAAAGCTTTGATGGATTCGTCTTTGCTTCAGTTCTGCAAGAAATCCCATGAGTCAGAATCTCTATTTCTATCGACACTTCTATAAACAAAAACTACGAACTGGAAGACTATTAAACAAACAGTGATAAAAACCGCAGGTTGAATTTAAAAACAAGGCTCGACTAAATTTGTGTTCGACTTGTGGGATTAAATTACGCAATGCACTTGTACATAAATTTCATCTTTTTACTGATACGGGTGTCTACATCTAAACCCGTTACAAGTGTTCTACTTTTACCTGAGTCCATGAGGAGTTCAAGTGATGATACTGTAATTATTTACTTACATTGTTATTCTATTGTGGGTGCTGTACACTTTGTACTACAGTAAAATTATGTGTGGTGTAGTTTTGAATCTATGTATGTTATTGTTTGTTGGAGTTTAGCTCCCTCTTCAAAATGTTCTTCATATATGCTTTTGCAAATGTTTTAACTTTTAAGTAAGATTATTTTAATATAGGTGGCACAAGCGGGTTTTGATGGCTTTTCTTGTCATATCGGAATTGTCATCAGGAAAATACATTATCTCTGTTGTGAAGAACTGAAATTCGAATCTGTTGTGAAGTTCGAATATGAAACATAAAAAATCTGTGTAATAGAGGGAGTATTATTCTGTCATGATTTCTGTATTGAACTCATGGGGGATACATTTATGACAGTGGGTACAGTGTAGGATGTTTATAAAGCAAACATCACATGAAAAATGAGGTACAAATCTTAAAAGAACATGGAGTAAATGAAAAGGGAAAAAGAAAGCTATATGATTCTGCTGCTAAATGACAATAATTTGATTGACATTGGAATCGAGAATCTTGGCAGATTTCAGTTGTAAGGTCAGCATACTACTGGCCCGTCAGAGACGATATCTTCCCCTTACAAGGCGACAGAGGTTTGCCGCACAAGCACTGGTTATGAGCGTAAGCAGCTGCAGGAAAGATGTTGAACGGTCTGCCTTGTGGTATCATCCCACACAATCTGTTTGCCCTGAAACTGGCGTGCCTGAGGTTCGTGATCCGAAGCAAGGTTTCTGGGATTGTTCCCCTCAGACTGTTGATAGACAGGTCTAGCCATTGCAGCTTCACCAGTAGGCCTAAGCCTGGTGTAATGACCCCGGAAATTTGATTCCGACAAATGTCTAGTCGTTGGAGCTCGGGTAAGTTTGTGATCGAGCTTGGTATGTGTCCGGTGATCTTATTGTTCCCTAGGTTGAGCACTTTCAAGCTCAACCCATTTCTGAACTCGGGAATGATTCCGGATATCAGGTTGTGTGAGACGTCGAGCACTTCCAGGAAGAGGCTTGTATGCTCGTTGAGGATTCCTGAAAGTGGACCGTAGAGCTGGTTTGAACTGAAATCCACAAAGGAGATTCCTTTAGGTAAAAGAAACTTCGAAACATCGTGTTTGAACTGGTTGTTGGATAGCTTCAGAAACTGTAGGTTCGGCATTCTTGTGAGCAGGTTTGGGAGACCATCAGTGAAGTGGTTATGTGAGAAATCAACGGAGATTAGTGAGGCGGGTTTAATGAAATTTGGGACAGTCCCTTTTAAATTGCACCCGGCTAAATGGACTGCAGAAAGCTGCCTGCTTGTGATCCAATTCGGAATCGTCCCCAAGCTGAGATTATTGTAGGACAGGTCGATCGACAGCAGAGAAGGCAGGCCCTTGGCAAAAGTATGTGGCAGTGGATTTGTAAGAGCATTTCTAGATAAGTTGAGGTACCATAAGTTGTGTAATGTAGCAAGAGACTCGGGAATGGGTCCCGTGAGATGATTATTACTTAGCCCGAGGCTGGTGAGTGAAGAAAGGCTGCCAATTTGGGTGGGGATGCTTCCTGTCAGCAGGTTGTTGCTGAAGGAAACATCAGAAAGTGACCTAAGGCTGCAAAAGGAGACTGGTATGGGACCAGAGAGGCGATTATAGGAGACATCGATAAATGTCAGGTTACGAAAGTGTCCCACAAAATCAGGGATCACCCCTGATAACAAATTATGGCTAAGATCGACAAATTCAAGGCTTTGAAGGTTTTGGAAGGTGACCGGGATATGACCGGTAAGGTAGTTACTGGCTAAGTTGAGTTGGGTTAAACCTCTGAGGTTACCTAAGCTCGGCGGGAGTGGGCCCACGAAGCGATTCCCATCGAGTAAAAGCGTCTTAAGCAAAAGAAGACGGCCGATGTTTGACGGAATTGGCCCACCAAGAGAATTATCCTCAAGGACTAACTGAGAAAGATGTCTCAGATTACAGATTGTTTCAGGAATCGGTCCGCCAATGTGCTTCATACCAGTAATGACCAACACCTGAAGAAACTGCAGGTTACCCAACGCTGGCGACAACGTCCCCTCCATGTAAACCTCGTTGTCGTCAGAAGGATTCTGAAGCTCCAACGCAATGACCCGTCCTGTACCCGGGTCACACTCAACCCCTTCCCATCCTCCTCCGCAGCAATCCGTCCCCACCCAAGAATCAAGCGACCCGCTCGTATCCTTCACAATCTTCGCCTTGAAACTCACCAACGCAGCTCGGTCAACTGCATTACACCTCACCTCCCTCCCAGGATCATCGCCCTGGCACCCCGAGAACTCACTCAATAAGGCGAGAAGAGCGAAAACCTTGAAAACCCGCCTCAATCTCGACATTTTGGGAAACGGGTAGCAATCAAAAATCGAACTTTGAGCAAGGTTTGAAAGTAATGAGGAGGAAATGGGAATGTTTTGAGTTGAAAGGCAGGCTGTAAAGTTAAGGGAGGAAGGCTTCACTTAGACAATACTCTTAAATGATGAGAAATGAATCAAAAAGATGGAATGATATTTATAGGTGGGTGAGCTGAAAAGGGGGTGGAAAATTGGGGAGCTATAAGTGTGAAATTTGGTCACATGAAATATCAAACCTTACATATAGTCTAGTTTTATGATGAAGTGAGTGAGTTTTTTTATGACCGTTTGATATGAAAATATGAAAAAACAATCACGGGGATGGTAAATTCAAGCTTTAACGTTGGAGCGCACTATGATTTCAAATTTGTTGGCTAAGTTAAAATAGTAGTAGTAGGAGTAGTAGTAGTAGTACACAGCATTGTGGCAGTTGTAAATGTAGGGACTATTCTCACTAATGTCGTTGTTGGTAACTATTTTGAGTATGGTAGGTGGATGGGTGACTTGATGTACCTCAGTAAGTCAGCCTGACTCGACCCCGGTGTGCACGGTTTGGCCGACTATGTTGACCTTGATCCTTCCTCGGCCTCAGTGACCCGGGTGCATATATCCTAGGTGGGGGTCGGAGTCTAAGTAAGATAGTCATGTCCGACAAATAGTTTGAAAATAATGCGAGTAATAGAAGTGGGTTCGGCATTAGCCAACTCGACCCGCCCAAATTGAAACCCAACCCATGATTTGGTTTGAATCTTATTAGTCGAGGGAAATGCTAGTTGTACGAGTTTGTGGGTAATTCGTGGGTGGGTTTAAAAGATGGGTTCTCGTTAAATTTATTTATTAGGAGAGTAATTACTATGGAGCATGTACAAATTAGTGTATCAATGGTACCGGACGTGATACAACAGATACATGTAGGAGAGTATAATAATATAAAATGGTACGGAGTATGTTAATTAAATGGTTAAAATTTATAATAAAAATGGTAGGTTTATTATGAAAACAAGTATCAATAAGTCTCCTGTGAGACCGTCTCACAGTAATTTTACTGTGAGACCTCTCACATATGAAGTGGTTACAAATTTAGTACTCCCTCCCCCCACTAAGATCTTCCCACTTTCCTTAAAAGGAAACTTCACTAAGATTTTCCCACTTCAAAACTTTCCTTATTCATCCATTATACTCTCTTCTTATTGGTTACTTTTTGTGATTTGACATCTTGAACCCACCAAACAATTTACCACCTTTCATTATCCATTTCTTAATCCATGTGCCAAGTCAAAGTGGGAAGAACATTGTGGTGGAGAGGGAGTAACTATTATTATACTCCGTATTAAATATTAAGTTAGTCTCCCTTGATTCCTTGAGTAACAAATTATGATCGTATTGTTAAAACGAATAAATTATTATCATCTTTTTTTATTCAAACTGACAAATATTTGATATTTTGATCCATTATAATATCATGACGGATATTTGCACTACAAACGAGAATTTGTAATCAATTGAACACAAAATTACACAACCGACTTCTTAAACGTAATACCAACCTAGGGAAAATAATCAAAGACACAAAAATCGAATTAAAACCCAATTACCACAAAATTCCCAAAAAAACAATTAAACCCTAATTAACAGTTAACATCCCCTACACCCTACATTTCTCGTGAAAACCACCGTGCGCGGTGGCTGTGGGAAGCATTGGGCGAAGAAGGAGAAGCGAAACAACCCTACATTTCTCGTGAAAACCACCGTGCGCGGTGGCTGTGGGAAGAATTGGGCGAATAAGGAGAAGCGAAACAACCCCACATTTCTCGTGAAACCACCGTGCGCGGTGGCAGTGGGAAGAATTGGGCGAAGAAGAAGGAGAATCGAAACAATGGGTGAAACCGAATTGGGTAAGAAGAGAAAGTCCGGGAGTAGAGATAACAAGCCGAATACTACTAACATTCTTCAATTGAAAACTAGAAAGCTTAATCCTGTTAATACTACTTCCTTTCTCCAGGTATTGTAATTTGTAATTACTCCGTCTTCTTCGTTAGAATTGCTACATTTCTATATTTATCGTGTGTTGGGTTATAAATGGATACGACTTTATGTTGCTGACGAGATTCGAATGTCGCTTTATTGGGTGGGACCCATTTCTGCTTTTATCAATGTTGCAATTCCAAAGAATACGATAGGGTTGCGTTTGGATACTCGGAATTGATTTAAATTTCATGATTTCAATTCTTGTATTTGAAATTCTAGATTTCAAATCCAAATCCAAATCCAAATCCAAAATGGTGTTTGGGTACCCTTGGAATTCGGGCGGGTGGAGTCGAGTCAAGGTCACCAATTTTTATTTTTATTTTTGAAAATTTTTCATCAGAAAAGCGTAAATTTTCAAAAAAAAAAAAAAATATTTTAACAAGATTATGCGCAAAAATAAAAAAACGATAATTGACGGAATTGAAATGACTACCCATACCCTATGAATTTGAGATAGCCAAATTTCAACTAGGTTGGATTTGGTCTCAATTTCAAATCCAAATCCCAAGATTGCCAAACGCCTAAAATATTACAAATCCGGATTTTAAATCCAAATCCGAGTTCCCAAACACACCATAAATTAATTCGAGTAATTCCTTAATGCGTAAGTCTGTGGTGAGCGGGTTTATTGGGATTCGAACACGCGACCTTGGGTTGAAAGTTGAAAGTCTTAATCTTTGTTGCATATGGTTAATTGGCAAGTGTTTAGGGTTTGATTGGTTATTCAAAATCACAAATTCTCGTGTGAGACGGTGGGAAAGTTTGTTATGGGTAGTTATAACTATGTCGATACATGAACACCTGTAATGCACATATAGTGTTCGATGAAAGCATTAGAAGTGTCGAATTCTGAAAATTTTGATGTTCATTTGGGGGGGGATGTGATATTGGCAGATTCTTGGTACTGGAATGGATACTCAAGATACAAGCCCGTCCGTCTTGCTTTTCTTTGACAAGCAAAGATTCATTTTCAATGCCGGAGAGGTAAGGTTTATCATTTATGCGGAATCATCGGTTATGCAAAATGTGTTGAATTCAGCTTATTATGGGATTCGGAACCTTTGTTTAAGAATCTTTTTCGAGTTGTATTCTCATTGATTGATACGCTCACTGTATTCCATGACGTTCGGGATTAACCATGTTGCAGGGATAAGGAATGGGAACTGAAATAGGTTCAGGAATGATAACTTGACATGTAATAGCACCAAATGTGTCGGGCCTTTAATTTTGCGCAAAAAAATTATTTTCTATATCCGTTTAGAAAATCTTCTGAAAAATCAGCTGGATTTCTATGGGGGATATTCCTACTTTTGCTTATTGAAATGTAAAAGCCATACGGCTGCACACATGACGATTTTAGGCTAAGCAAATCGAGCAATCATGAGAGAAAAAGATCTGAAGCAATCTTTCTATTTCCAGCATAAAGTTGAAAGCTTTTAACTAAATAATATACTCCCTACATGATTAATTGATTAGAGTTTTAAAAAAGCTGTTTGACAGAAGCAACGGGAAGTTTAATATTTGATCCTGCTGGATTTGAGCATTGATCATATCCTCACTCTGCAAAAGTGATGCCTATCTTATTTATAAATACTCTAGAATGAAAGCAGTTAGTGGAATCCTGTTCGCCTTGGTGGGCCTGTGGTGGCCAACTCTCGTTATTCGGCGTTTGAGAAACTTTTAGTTCAAAGACTAAACCACGCCGTCATTCTAAATTTTCATTTTGGAAGTTCTTACCTCGGATTATGACCAATCTGTGTAAAAATGAAGTGATACTGTTATTCCTTAGGGTTAGAGCGTTGAGGTTATATAGTGACTGGTTACTGCTAATTTGATTCTGAAAAAATGGTACGAGTATTATTAATTATATTTCTTGGTTATTTGCATTGGTGTAGGGTTTGCAACGTTACTGCACGGAGCATAAAATTAAGTTATCAAAGGTACAATAACAAACACCTATCAATGATTGGTCTCCCTGGATATCTGTTTCTGTGCAGTATGTTATGGATTTAATTGCGCGTTGTTGTCAGATAGATCACATATTTCTTTCTCGAGTCTGCTCAGAAACTGCAGGTGGTCTCCCAGGTACGGAGTTTAACTTTCTTTTGTAATGCATCAATGGTAGCTTAAAATCACGCAGAGTCTTACATTATGGACTTTAATGAGGACGGTTTATATTAAACGCAGGTCTGCTGTTGACTATGGCTGGAATAGGGGATAAAGGAATGTGTGTAAGTATTATTCGTGCATTGAGACTTTGTTGTTCAGTTAACACTTAACACTTCAGATTTCTAAATTTCACATGTTTTTGTGACTTTTAGGTAAAAATTTGGGGGCCTCCAGGGCTTGATTATTTGGTTAATGCGATGGACACATTCATTCCAAGTGCTGCCATGGTCCATACAAAAAGTTTCGGTCCCACACTACAACCTGACGGGATAACTATACCTGATCCTAAGAAATTTTCAGGACCCTTTGACCTTGTCGATGACGAGGTGGTCAAAATATCGGCCATTCTCTTGCACCCGAATGAGAATAATGGATCAGCGTCTATAAAGCCTTGTGATATCTCTGTCATCTATGTCTGTGAATTGCCGAAAATTCAGGGGAAGTTCCATCCCGAAAAAGCTAAGGCCCTTGGACTAAAACCCGGTCCAAAGTATAGGGATTTGCAGAATGATATATCAGTGAAATCAGACAATCTTGATATTATGGTACATCCTAGGGATGTGATGGACCCTCCTGTTCCAGGACCTGTTGTTATTCTGGTAGATTGTCCGACAACATCGCATTTACAATGTTTATTATCTTTGGATTCACTGAAGGTATACTACAAAGATTACTCGGATAATAATATTGCAGAAACTTCTAAGGAAGTAAATTGCGTGATACATTTAAGTCCATCATCTGTTTCAAATAATTGTGCTTACAAAGAATGGATGACGAGATTTGGTAATGCGCAGCACATCATGGCTGGCCATGCAGAGTGAGTTACATTTTCTCCACGCCCCTTCACTCTGTTTTTGTTCTTGGTTACACTACTTTATCTTGATTTTCCCTCTGCAGGAAAAATGCTGAAATTCCAGTGCTAAGAGCAAGTGCCAGGATTTCAGCGAGGCTTAATTACCTGTGTCCATGGCTCTTCCCCGCTTCAGGCTTTTGCTCTCCTCATATTAACAATTCTTCAACTGAGGTTTGTATTACCTTTTGTCATTTTTATGACACTTCGACGTTTCAATTTTTTTGTCAACATGATAAGCGGTGCTGTTCAAGAATTTAACACGACCCGATATTACTTGCCACAACCCTTTCAGGGAGCTCAACACATCATTTCTGCTGAGAATCTCTTGAAGGTATGATATTGATTACAGTATGATTTTACATTGTTATGAAGAGTTATAATGTTTTATTTATGCATTATGTTTCCGTAAGGATGTTCATTCTTTCATTTCTGAAATATAAATTATGCATTGCATAATGCGGTACAGTTCAATCTGCGTCCACATGCAACCCTTGGTCTAGACAGATCTTCTATCCCCATTGCAACCCGACCTGTTGAAATTGTGGAAGCGTTGCGTGCAGACATTCCCGAAATTGAGGATGCTGTGCAGCAAGTTAAGCAGATGTGGGATCGTCAAGTGAATGATAAAGCTGATGCCTCATCACAGAATATAGTTGAGGATCCACGGTTGGATGATGAGCGACCACTTCCGAGCTGTTTAAAAGATATTACGAGAGAAGATATGGAGATCGTTCTTCTGGGTACTGGTTCATCTCAGCCTTCAAAATACCGAAATGTTAGCTCTATCTACATCAACCTTTTCTCAAAGGGTGGTTTTCTTTTTGACTGTGGTGAAGGCACATTGGGTCAGCTGAAAAGACGGTAATATCCCTTCTGAACTCCTCCTTCTAACGGCCCTTTCTATAAAAAGATTACTCAATTATCAATAATAAATTAATGGTCTTTCTTACCAGGAAGACCTGTTTCACGTAATCACGTGTGAGACCGACTTACTCTATATTCGTTAGGTTGGCTGAGAATAATATTAATATTCCCTTCTTGGATCAGGTACGGTGTAAAAGATGCAGATGACGTTGTAAGAAGTTTAAGCTGTATATGGATTTCCCATATTCATGCTGACCATCATACAGGCCTATCTAGAATTCTAGCTCTAAGACGTGATTTACTGAAAGATGATCCTCACGATCCTCTGTTAGTAATCGGTCCAGGGCAGTTACTGAGGTTTCTTAACGCATACGAGAGACTCGAGAAGCTAGATATGCAGTTTCTCGACTGCAAGTTCACAACTCGCTCACACTGTTATGATCAACCACGTCATCTTCCAGTCGATAGTGGTTATGTCAATGAAAGATTAAAGATGTTGAGAAAAGTGTTGCAGGAAGCTGGTTTAGAGACGTTGATTAGCTTTCCAGTCGACCACTTTTGGGAAGCTCCTGGAGATACCCCACAAGCTTACGGAGTTTCCCTGAACGCAGCTCAGAGAAGTAACAAGGTTGGTGAAATGATACCGGGGTGGAAGATTGTGTACTCTGGAGACACAAGGCCTTGTCTTCAGCTCGTTGAAGAAGCCCGAGGTGCTACTGTCCTCATCCATGAGGTAAGTGAACTAGACATGTCAAATGGGTCGACTGGGTAAGGTTATATGGGGGTCATGGGTCGGGTTAGTGTCAAAATACGGGTCAGGAATAATTTTGAACACCTAATTTTTTAACCGCTTTTTAAGTCAAAAAATGGGTCGGGTTTGCGGGTCGGGTCGAGTTTTGACAGGTGTGTAAGTCGCAATAAGATTGGTGAAATGACATCGACTTGATCCGATTGTTGACCCATTTGCCACGTGGCTATGCAGGCAACGTTTGAGGATGATATGGAAAGTGAAGCAATTGGTAAAAAGCATAGCACGACAAGAGAGGCCATCGACATGGGAGAAAAGGCGGGTGTGTATCGAATAGTTCTCACACATTTCAGCCAAAGGTACCCGAAGATTCCTGTCTTCGGAGATTCTCACATGCACAACACGTGTATTGGGTTCGACTTGATGAGCATTAACATGGCGGACTTGCGTGTTTTTCCTCAGGTTCTTCCTCATCTTAAACTCCTCTTTAGAAATGAGATCGGAGTTGATGAAGTAGACGAGTTTCCTCTCGAGGAACTCACTGACGCACCTTCATAGGCATCTATTATAGTCCACGAGACGCTCTCACAGTAGATCTTCCGCCTTTTTTTGGCATTCTTTTTATCACTCGAATAGGAACAAACATAGGAGGAATGTTGAACAAACCTCGGTAGATTCCGATTTTAATTTAGTTTGTCATTTTAAATTTATTTGTTTACTAGTACTCCATTACTTAGCCCTCTGACCCAAAAAATCGGCTGAAACTCGCGTGTAAAAACCCGAAAATTACAGGTAAAATTAACGAAGATTTGTACTTAAAACATATACTATTCACAAATGTAAAATGATGTGTACCAAAAAAAAACAAATGTAAAATGATGAAAATAATTTAGTGATAAAAGGTGGGATTATTTTTGTCAATTTTTCCAAAATAATCTAAAGTGGGAGATTATGTTAAACTAAATAATCATGAACAAAAATTTGATGAACATATTAAAATTATACTGTATGTTAGAATTTCTTAAAATAATATCAACAATAAGGAATATTTATTTGTTTTCATAATTGTAAGGAAAATATATGGTTATATATATATATATATATATATATATATATATATATATATAATGTTTTAAATCATATTTCTATTGCATAATTATTAAAATTATCACCAAATGGCGATATCTAATATATCAAATAAACTACCGTATTAAATAAAATATGTAATTCTTACTAATAATCCTATACTAAATTGTAGCATTAAAACAATTAAGAAAAATATGTATTTTTATTGTAAAAAAGCAAAAAAATAAGCACTTAACATACCCTAAATTCGACGTATTGTTCTAAATATGTGAGAATTTCTCGTGGACGTTAAGATTAGAAGTTGCATGGGAAAATTTTCAGATCACGTAGATTATTTTTTTAATTTTTTTTTAAATTTGCGATGAATATGTCTAGTAGTCGGAAAGAAAATCGACTTAATCTAAATAGATTCCTACCGAATTTGGGTGAAAGTGTAATCCTGTCTGAATCGATCGTCTAAAAAATCAAAATTGCTCTTCTAATACGTATTATGAAAAACGTACAACGAAATATAAAGAGTTATATAAAAGCTCACAAAATGTATAATTCTTATTATTAAGTGAATAATTCGTATAACAAAATGTATAATTGAATAGCCTATACTCTTATATAGAGTTATATAAAAGCTCACAAAAAACTACTCGTAATAAACTTTCATTACGACTACGATTACCTTTAGTATTAGTATTAGTATTACTCCGTAGTATTAGTATTATGAATATAAAGATCGACTAGCTACGACCAGTAGGTTCGAGACCCAACCGAGGAGGATAGGAAGTAATAATAAGGTTATGGTTATAATTATCGTATTTAATACCAACGGCATCATCACGACTGAGTCCTTTCCGGCTGACATACGACCACCAAACGCCTTCACCAAGAGTGCAAAGACGCCAATCATCATCGTCCGCTTCAAAAGACATGCTCACGTCTCTGAACCCCGGGTCACTTGCGTCTCTAGCCTTGACCGAGACTAGTCATTGGTTAGCCCATTGGGACTGCACTTCGGGTTTCAATAGAGGGAGTATCTTGGATTCGAATTCATGTGTAGGGAAAAATAGACGGCTATTGGCCGCCGTGTAGAACGAACCCCCGTAGTCCAATCTCACTATGATTTCTTCTCCTATCATCCTCGCTTACAACCTTAAAATTACGATTTTTGTATGTGCATTTCTTTGGGGTTTACGATACTCGCTTTTATAGTGTGGGTTTAGGGTTTCGGAAATCAAAAATATTTTTGGAATATTAATCTTTGCAAAAAATATTTTTTTTGTAATGAAATATAAACGAGTGATTTAATTTTTAGGCATATCAATATATTATGGTTATTTAAGTAAACTAGAATATATGTTTTACATGCATTATATACTCCTAAATTTTATGTCCATTGATTTTAGGAATATTTTATATTTATAATGAAATACATCAAATTATGTTTGCGAAAATATTTTTTTATAATGAAATACAGGAACATAGAAGTACTTTAACTTTTAGGCATATCAATATTTGAAAAATTTTAATTGGATTTTATCTTATAAACTTGCGATATACTCCGTATTATTACACCAATTTATTATTTATCTGAGTAAATTAAACTAGAATATATGTTTGGAATGCATTATAGAGAATTTTATGTGCATCAATTTAATTTAGGTATATATATATATATATATATATATATATATATATATATATATATATATACAAGATATATATACTACGGAGTATTATTTAGCTAGGTATACTATTTCCTAAAAAAAAAAAAAGGTATATATACTCCTTAATATAATATACTTAAACTAGAATATATATAGTATTCAGTTAAAAATTGATTATTTGGATTTTAGGGCATGAGAAAATTGATTATTTGGTGTGTTCGAAATCATGGAAATTAAACAAAACCTTGTGCAAATAGCCAAATACAATAGAAAATATAATTGGAAAATGATAGTAGTAATATATTTGTGATAAAATATGGAGTAAAATATAGGGTTAAGTACTAAACTATGATACTTTGTATTAATATTCTTTATTATCGAATCAGTTCACTTTTGGCGTAGGATAATTTTTGGACGGTTAGACAGTTCTAATGATCATTATTAGACGTTCTATCCCTAATGATATTTTTTTGACAAAAAATATTCGCGCTTTCGAGTCACTATCACCACTTTTGAAAAATAGTCAAAAATAACCGATTTTAAAGGTTATTATCCACGTTTTTTCGACCTTTTGGGTCCAGAAATAAGATGAGTTCGAATTCGTGTTAAATAATATCCAGACCAAGTACAATGTCCAGTGTAATATGAGGGTATTTGGAGGAGTTCATTGAAAACTTTTAAGAAGCATAGGATTGTGTTTTTAGACGTGTCGGAATCCGGCGAAACAAATTCTACACTTTATATCGGTCGAAAACGTCTCAAATTGAAGTATTATCCACATTTTTTGCAAATTCAGAGTCCAAGAAAAATATGGCCGAAAATTTTATGGGGAGTTACCTAGGCCGTATTCTATGCGCACACAATTTTTTAGCTCCAAACGAGAACATTTGGTGGTGTAATCACGCGACAAACTAATATCGGTCGAAAACGTCTCAAATTGAAGTGTATTATCCACGTTTTTTGCAAATTCGGAGATAAAAAAAAATATGACTGAAAATTTTACGGGGTGTTACCTAGTTCGTGTATTACGCGCACACAAAATTTTAGCTCTAAACGAGAGCATTTGATGGTCTAATCATGCGACAAACTAATATCGGTCGAAAACGCCTCAAATTGAAGTGTATTATCCACATTTTTTTGAAAATTCGGAGCGCAAAAAAAATATGGCCGAAAAATGTTAGAGGGTGTTACCTAGGTCGTATATTACGCGCAAACAAAATTTTAGTTCCAAAAGCGAACATTTGGTGGGGTAATCACGCGACAAACTAATATCGGTCGAAAACGTCTCAAATTGAAATATATATTATCCACGTTTTTTGTAAATTTGGAGTCCAAAAAAAATATGGCCAAAAATTTTACGGGGTGTTACCAAGGTCGTATATTACGCGCACACAAATTTTTAGCTCCAAACAAGAACATTTGATGGTGTAATCACGCGATAAACTAATATCTGTCGAAAACGCCTCAAATTGAAGTGTATTATCTACGTTTTTTTGCAAATTCGGAGTCCAAAAAAAATATGGCCGAAAATTTTACGGGGTGTTACAAAGGTCGTATATTACGCGCACACAAAATTTTAGCTCCAAACGAGAACATTTGATGGTGTAATCATGCGACAAACTAATATCGGTCGAAAACGCCTCAAATTGAAGTGTATTATCCACATTTTTTTGAAAATTAGGAGCGCAAAGAAAATATGGCCGAAAATTTTACGGGGAGTTACCTAGGCCGTATTCTATGCGCACACAAATTTTTAGCTCCAAACGAGAACATTTGGTGGTGTAATCACGCGACAAACTAATATCGGTCGAAAACGTCTCAAATTGAAGTGTATTATCCACATTTTTTTGCAAATTCGGAGTCCAAAAAAAATATGGCCGAAATTTTTACGGGGTGTTACCTAGGTCGTATATTACGTGCACACAAAAATTTAGTTCCAAAAGCGAACATTTGATGGGGTAATCACGCGACAAACTAATATCGGTCGAAAACGCCTCAATTTGAAGTGTATTATCCATATTTTTTTGCTAATTCGGAGTCCAAATAAAATATGGCCGAAATTTTTACGGGGTGTTACCTAGGTCGTATATTACGCGCACACAAAATTTTAGTTCCAAAAGCGAACATTTGATGGGGTAATCACGCGACAAACTAATATCGGTCGAAAACGGCTCAATTTGAAGTGTATTATCCACGTTTTTTGCAAATTCGGAGTTCAAAAAAATATGACTGAAAATTTTAAGGGGTGTTACCTAGGCTGTATTCTATGCGCACGCAAAATTTTAGTTCCAAAAGCGAACATTTGATGGTGTAATCACGCGAAAAACTAATATCGGTCGAAAACGCCTCAAATTGAAGTGTATTATCTACGTTTATTTGCAAATTCGGAGTTCAAAAAAAATATTGTCGAACATTTTACGGGGTTTACTTAGGCTGTATATTACGCGCACACAAAATTTTAGTTCCAAAAGCGAACATTTGATGGTGTAATCATGCGATAAACTAATATCGGTCAGAAACGCCTCAAATTGTAGTGTATTATCCACGTTTTTTGCAAATTCGAAGTTTTAAAAAATATGACTGTAAATTTTACGGGGTGTTACCTAGTTCAAGTATTACACGCACACAAAATTTTAGCTCCAAAAGCGAACATTTGATGGTGCAATCACGCGACAAACTAATATCGGTCGAAAAAGCCTCAAATTTTCGTCATTTTAGTTCCAAACGAGAATATTTGATGATGTAATCAAGTTTTCGTCAAACGATAAGCTTTCAAGTTTTCGTCAAACGTGGTGAATCAAATGGAACAAGGAAGTTTTTCTTTGGTGTGGAATGCAATCTCTTAGATTTCTTCTCGTATGTGTTAAAGGATACGATTCGCTGAGTATACACACATTCAATCCTTCTATATATCGTGACCTATCGCGACAAATTCATCGACTTTCTCGTCTTTCAAACGGGTACTGTGAAAACAGAGTATACCTCGCAATTCTCAAGTAACACCTGCTACAACATGAACGGGATATATCACAATTTTCAGTCCTAATGTAATACTTTGATTTAGTACATTTTTGATAAAATCAGTCGTGAGAACTTATTTAACATGTCGAGGTTACGAGTCAAGTTATTGATCATATTTTTCGTCTTTATGTCTTCCGAGAGGATATCAAAGTTCTTTCTCCCAGAGATATTTCACAGAATAAGAGCATGACAAAGAGCTCCCTTAATGCACTCTTTGTCATTATTTTTGTTAAAGAAAGTTAGGCAAAGAAAGGAGGAAAATCAGGGAGCACCCAGAATATGATCGATCAATTGAAGTTAAGGGTATAAAAAGTAGTATAAAAAGGAAGTTTGCAAGAGAATTCCTCAAAACAAAAAATAATTCCATAAGGGTATTGCCTAGTGGTTAAAACTTGTGGTCATCGGTCCAAGGGTCTCAGGTTCAAGCCTCTGCAAGCGCGAACTTTGTGGGAATTGTATGGCTTGAGACTATACCTCTAGACTTCGAGCATGTCGCCCATGGACGGTCCTCTAGACTTCGAGCCTGTCAAGCCCCTGCAAGCGCGAATTTTGTGGGAATTGTATGGCAGCCTGTCGCCCATGGACGGTTTACCTTGATGTGCGTGATTTGCAGGCTATGCGTACACCAAAAAAAAAACAAAGATGATAGATATTCCGCACCAAGTGGAGTTGTTATAACAAGAAGTTGCTATAGTTGTTAGAGTTGTTACATCATGACTAACCTCCTATATATATACATGTAATGTGTATCTCACAACTCACTGAATCACATTATTATTCTATTGCAAACCATTCACTCATTCTCTCCATATCATCTACTTACATCATCTAATTTTCACACGATCAACACCGAGGAGCTTCTAAGAACAATCATCCTCGAATTAACTAAACAATCAACAATCATCTTCAGAAAATTAACAGTTACTTTTATTGAATCGTTACACAGGCATGCGGTTAAATTCTTTGATCCCCAGGCTCCTATTAATTGGAATCATACAGGCCACAGTGCACCGTCCAACCTTGGGCTGGACATTCGTGCAGCTTGAAGTTTGAGTCCATGCAGAGACGGCAAGCACGTTGTTGTTCGTGTCTCTGCATGGACTCAAACTTCCAACTGCACGACTGCCCAGCCAAAGGTTGGATGAGGTATGGAATACCCGAGTAGAGTAATGATTCCTATTAACAGGAGCCCGGGCATCAAAGAATTTAACAGCATATATGCTTGTGTAACGATTCAATAAAAGTAATTGTTGTTAATTGATGATTGTTCATTGTTTAGTAAATAAGATGATGGTAAACGAGTTCTTCATGTCTGCCACTGGTACCTAATGGTCGTTTCGGCATATCAGACACTTTGGTTTTTTAGGCATATCAATCTTTGGAAATTAAAATTTATAATCGGATTATTATTGTCTTATAAACCCGCAATATATTATGGTTATTTGAGTAAACTAGAATATTACGTAGTATGTTTTACATGCATTATACTCCATACTTCTAAATATTATGTCCATCGATGTAGGTATATTTATAATGAAATACATCAATTTACGTTATTGCGAAAATATTTTTTATAATTTTATAATTAAATACATAGAACGACTTCTAAATTTATTTATTTTTGAAGCATACGCACCTTATTTTAGTCTCATATATTTCTACAATGTATTGACCAATTACTGTGCGAAATTTGAAACATTTAATTTCAGACCAAATTTGGTCGAAAAACGTGGATAATAAATAACCTTCAAAATCACCCGTTTTTCATGATTTTTCGAAAATTGTGAGATATTTTGTTGGATTTTTGAATGGGGTCCGTCTGACATAAGATCACTCTCGGTTGCAAAAAAACACTTAAAGCATTTATATTCGAACATATATTGAAATTTTCGGCTTATTTTAACGTGAATATATAGATAGTCGAATGACTTCTAAATGTATTTATTTTGAATCATACGCACCTTAATGTTAGTCTCATACATTTCTACAATGTATTGAGTAATTACTGTGCCAAATTGGAGACACTTAATTTCGGGTCAAATTTGATCTAAAAACGTGGATAATAACCTTTAAAATCGTCCGTTTTTGATGATTTTTTGAAATTGTGAAATATTTTGTTGGATATTTGAATAGGTTCTGTATAACATAAAATCACTCTTGGTTGCAAAAAAAACACTTAAAACGGTTGTATTCGAGCATATATTGAAATTTTCGGCTTATTTTGACGCGAATATATAGGTAGTCGAATGACTTCTAAATGTATTTATTTTGAACCATACACACCTTAGGTTAGTCTCATAGATTTCTACAATGTATTGAGTAATTACTGTGCAAAATTGGAGACACTTAATTTCGGGCCAAATTTGATCAAAAAACGTGGATAAATAACCTTCAAAATCGCCCGTTTTTGATGATTTTTCGAAAATTGTGTAATATTTTGTTTGATATTTGAATAGGGTCTGTATGACATAAAATCACTCTTGGTTGCAAAAAAACACTTAAAGCATTTATATTCGAGCATATATTGAAATTTTCGCTTTATTTTAACGTGAATATATAGATAGTCGGGTGACTTCTAAAGGTATTTATTTTGAACCATACGCACCTTAGGTTAGTCTCATAGATTTCTACAATGTATTGAGTAATTACTGTGCAAAATTGGAGACACTTAATTTCGGGCCAAATTTGATCGAAAAACGTAGATAATAACCTTCAAAATCGCCCGTTTTTGATGATTTTTCGAAAATTGTGAAATATATTGTTGGATATTTGAATAGGGTCTGTATGACATAAAATTACTATCGGTTGCAAGAAAACACTTAAAGCATTTATATTCGAGTATATATTGAAATTTTCGCCTTATTTTAACGTGATTATACAGATAGTCGAATGACTTCTAAATATATTTATTTTGAACCATACGCACCTTATGGTATTCTAATACATTTCTATAACGTATTGAGTAATTACTGTGCGAAATTGGAGACACTTAATTTGGGACCAAATTTGGTCGAAAAACGTGGATAATAACCTTCAAAATCGCCCGTTTTTGATGATTTCTTGAAAATTGTGAAATATTTTGTTGGATATTTGAATAGGGTTTGTATGACATAAAATCACTCTCGGTTGCAAGAAAAACACTTAAAAGCATTTATTTTAGAGCATATATTGACAATTAAATAAACCGAAATTATATCAACAATATTATATGATTATTTAAAAAAAAAACAAAAAAAAAACACAAAAGTTTCTAAAATTGTTCTAACTAAATTAAGGTTAAAAAATAAGTAAAAACGTAAAATTACTTAAACTAAAAAAATACGTGGCAACTTCTTATCATCTTCCATGTATGCGAGGTATATTTTACTCAAAGGAAAGATATTTCAGACTCGGAGAGTATTTATTTAGCTTGATTGAAATACTTTCCACAATTAATACTCCCCCTATTCTCCATTTTCTCGGTGTACTCGTTTATGTAAAACTGATTGTATTCTATTCATTGATTGAATATTGACCCGACCCGACCCGAATAGTGAAACCGGTACGAGACTTATGATTTGATATCCGAATTGAAGATCCGAGCTCAACTCCTATACGTGACTCAAGGATTCGTGCATTAACGACCCGAATGAGGATTCGCGCATTAACGACCACACGAGTTGAACTTAATTAAACACTGACGTGACCCTGATAATCAAACCGGTACGAGACTCGAGATTTGATATCTGAATTGAAGATCCAAGCTCAACTCTCATTAACGACCCGAATGGGGATTCGCTCATTAACAAATCACACGAGTTGAGCCGATTTAAACATTGATCCGAATAACCCATTCGATACCAGACTCGAGATTTGATATCCGAATTCCAATCGAAAACTAGAAAGTTGAAGGGCCCATAGAAAATTCCTAATTTTAGTATCCAAAAAGAGAATTTATCCCAAAAAAAAAGGTTTTTTTTTTTAATTTAGTTCACGTTTTTTTAATTTGATTTTAATCTTTTTTTATCTTTTTATCATCAGTTTTGAATGGATTAAATTAGATTAGATTTTTAAAAAATTTATTTTGAGAAAGAGTAGAATTAGAATCATGGGTTATGTTTATGTATGTGCATTTGCAGATTAAAATTTGCTTGGTATTCAGAATTTTTTGTTTTCTGTTGATGATTTTGTTTGATGGGTGCGGAATTATTGTTGATCATTCGATTGTGTCTGAGTGTCGGATTCGACTATTCTGGCGAAATCTCCAATTTGTCGTCTTAAATTGAAGTATTGAAGTGTCGTGTCGCTCCCTAATTTGGAAACACAAGAGTAAATGTTTTAATTGCTCTATCTTTTCTTAATGGTGCAACATTTTCAATTTTTGTTCTAAATTGAAATATCGAATTGTCGTGTTGGGTTGTATGGTATATGTGATCGAATCCATGGAAGAAACAAGCAGCATCCTTCTTCCCGCTGATATAATAGAAGAAATACTTGTGAGGATTCGGGTCAAATACTTGTTACGCTGGAAATGCGTTTGTAAACACTGGTACGCTCTCATTCAGGACAACGACTTCGTCAAGAAGCATTACCATTTTCAATATGCTCAGCATTACTTATCTGATCATGGCACTGCACCTCTGTTTCTGGATGATCTGAGTTGGTCGGACGAGTATCAGCTAACTCGATTCTATGTTATGTCCAAGCACGGAGGTGGTCAGGATGATGTTGTTTTGAATCTTACTGATGATTTTATACGCGATATTCCACCCGGTCTTACCAGTGATTCTCTACGAATAAGGTCTCTTAGAACCATGGGCGTTGTGAACGGTGTTGTTTGCCTTCAATGGGGTTCCTTGGGAGGCCTTACTTCGGGTTTGTGGAATCCGGCCACTCGAGAATTCAAGGAGGTTCCCCGTTGGCCTATTATGCCGGATTACCGTGCTGGTCCCCATATTCTCGGGTTACGATTTGATCCACAATCTCAAGATCTCAAGATTCTGATTAATAAAAGTGATCCTACGATTCCAGGGCATAGGGAGGTCTACGAATACCATTTGTACTCGCTGAACGCAAACTCTTGGAAGACTCTTAAAGAAGGTCCAAGTTCTTTCATTCCCTATTCGACCACCGACGGTTACTTGAATAACGGTCTATATTATTGGGTTGCATTGGACCCATCCATCCTTTTCCCCCGTTCCCGAACGCCACTTATAAACCTACTTATAAACCCGCGGTTATTTTATCTTTCAACTTTAGTACGGAACTTTTCACGGAATCAGAACTACCGGAGTGGACCATTCCTCTCAGGTTCAAACTCGGAAAGTACAGAGAGACCCTTGCACTATTTGTAGAAAAATCGGATTCCAAACTCGAATTATGGACAGCGAGCAAATTCCGGGATGACGATTATGGAGTTCCCTTGTCGTCTTGGCAGCTTGTTGTCAGTGTATCCCTTTCCCTTAACGTATCCTATATTTATTTATTTGTACGCAGAATTCGAGAATGCGGTGATGTACTCCTTATGATTCAACATGGAGAGTCCATGGGCGATGTAGACACCGGCATCTACGATCCTGCTACACAAACCTTCAACCGTTTGGAATTTGGCTTTTCTTCTAATTTTAGTTATGTCGAGAGCTTGTTCTCTCTTTACCCAACAAGGGTTAACTAAACGACTCCGTGTTTGTACTTGCAAGTTATATATATAGAAGATTACAATGGTCGATTATTATTAATAATCATTATTAGACATTCTATACATAGTGATAAGTTTTTGTTGAAAAAAATTCGCACATTCGAGCAACTTTCCCCTCTTTCGAAAAATAGCAAAAAATGGTCGATTTTGAAGGTTATTATCCACGTTTTTTCGGCATTTTGGGTCCCGGGATAAGATGGGTCCATATTCGCGTTGAACAAAGTCCAGACAAAGTACAATGTCCCGGTGTAATATGAGGGTCATTTGGAGTTCATTGGAGACTCTTAAGAAGCATAAGATTTCGTTTTTAGACGTGTCAGTATCAGTCGAAACAAGTTCTACACTCCATTTTATATCGTGTCAGAGGGTTTTAATAATCATTATTAGACATTCTATTCCTAACAATAAGGTTTCGTAAAAAAATATTCGCGCTTTCGAGCAAATTTCTTCACTTTCGAAAAATAGCAAAAAATGACCGAATTTGAAGGTTATTATCCACGTTTTTTCGTCATTTTGAGTCCCGGAATAAGAAGGGTCCATATTCGCATTGAAGAAAGTCTAGACCAAGTACAATATCCCGGTGTAATATGAAGGTCATTTGCAGTTCATTGGAGACTCTTAAGAAGCATAAGATTTCGTTTTTAGACGTGTCAGTATCAGTCGAAACAAGTTCTACACTCCATTTTATATCGTGTCAGAGGGTTTTAATAATCATTATTAGACATTCTATTCCTAACAATAAGGTTTCGTAAAAAAATATTCGCGCTTTCGAGCAAATTTCTTTACTTTCGAAAAATAGCAAAAAATGATCGAATTTGAAGGTTTTTTTATCTACGTTTTTTCCTCATTTTGGGTCCCAGAATAAGAAGGTCCATATTCGCGTTGAACAAAGTCCAGACCAAGTACAATATCCCGGTGTAATATGAGGGTCATTTGGAGTTCATTGGAGACTCTTAAGAAGCATAAGATTTCGTTTTTAGACGTGTCGGTATCAGTCGAAACAAGTTCTACACTCCATTTTATATCGTGTCAGAGGGTTTTAATAATCATTATTAGACATCCTATTATATTCCTAACAATAAGGTTTCGTAAAAAAATATTCGCGCTTTCGAGCAAATTTCTTCACTTTCGAAAAATAGCCAAAAATAACCGAATTTGAAGGTTATTATCCACGTTTTTTTTGTCATTTTGGGTCCCGGAATAAGATGGGTCCATATTCGCGTTGAACAAAGTCCGACCAAGTACAATGTCCCGTGTAATATGAAAGTCATTTGGAGTTCATTGGAAACTTTTAAGAAGCATAAGACTGTGTTTTTAGACATGTCAGTATTAGTCGAAACAAATTCTACACTCCATTTTATAGTTTCACTTAGGAAGTAAATGTAAAGGTGGTATTTTCTCAAAGTGTACAATCCGCTCTTATGGCCGAGATGGATTTGAGATCAATTTTCCGGTAGGAAGTTTCTTACGAGATAGAGAATTTGAGGAGACATTAAAGGGGTTGGAGATGGAAACCATCCCTAAAGGATTCAGACATTTGATTTCTTTCGAAAAATTAACATTTTATGAGCACTTTCGGTTGCTAAAAAAAATACTTAAAGAAGTTGTATTTGAGCATATATTGAAATTTTTGGCTTATTTTAACGTGAATATATAGATAGACGAATGACTTCTAACTGTATTTATTTTGAACCATACGCAACTTATATTAGTTTCATACATTTCTAAAATGTATTGAGCAATTATTGTGCGAAATTTGAGAAATTTAATTTCAGACCAAATTTGGTCGAAAAACGTGGATAATAACCTTCAAAATCGCCCGTTTTTCATGATTTTTCGAAAATTGTGAGATATTTTGTTGGATATTTGAATAAGGTCTATATGACATAAAATCACTCTCGGATGCAAAAAAACACTTAACGCATTTATATTCAAGCATATATTGAAATTTTCGGCTTATTTTAACGTGAATATATAGATAGTCGAATGACTTCTAAATGTATTTATTTTGAACCATACGCACCTTATGTTAGTCTCATACATTTCTACAATGTATTGAGTAATTACTGTGCGAAAGTGAAGACATTTAATTTTGGGTCAAATTTGGTCGAAAAACGTGGATAATAACCTTCAAAATCGCCCGTTTTTGATGATTTTTCGAAAATTGTGAAATATTTTTTTAGTTATTTGAATAGGGTTTGTATGACATAAAATCACTCTCGGTTGCAAAAAAAACACTTAAAGCATTTATATTCGAGCATATATTTAAATTCTTGCCTTATTTTAACGTGAATATTTATAGATAGTCGAATGACTTCTAAATGTATTTATTTTGAACCATACGCACCTTATGTTAATCTCATACATTTCTACAATGTATTGAGTAATTACTGTGCGAAATTGGAGACATTTAATTTTGGGTCAAATTTGGTCAAAAAACGTGGATAATAACCTTCAAAATCACCCGTTTTTGATGATTTTTCGAAAATTGTGATATATTTTTTTGGTTATTTGAATAGGGTATGTATGACATAAAATCACTCTTGGTTACAAAAAAAACACTTTAACGCATTTATATTCAAACATATATTGAAATTTTCGGCTTATTTTAACGTGAATATATAGATAGTCGAATGACTTCTAAATGCATTTATTTTGAACAATACGCACCTTATGTTAGTCTCAAACATTTCTACAATGTATGGAGTAATTACTGTGCGAAATTGGAGACACTTAATTTCGGGTCAAATTTGGTCGAAAAACGTAGATAATAAATAACCTTCGAAATCGCCCATTTTTGATGATTTTTCGAAAATTGTGAAATATTTTGTTGGATATTTGAATAGGGTCTGTATGACATAAAATCACTCTTGGTTGCAAAAAAAAACTTAAAGCGGTTATATTCGAGCATATATTGAAATTTTCGGCTTATTTTAACGTGAATATATAGGTAGTCGAATGACTTCTAAATGTATTTATTTTGAACCATACGCACCTTATGTTAGTCCCATACATTTCTACAATGTATTGAGTAATTACTGTGCGAAATTGGAGACATTTAATTTTGGGTCAAATTTGGTCGAAAAACGTGGATAATAACCTTCAAAATCGCCGTTTTTGATGATTTTTCGAAAATTGTGAAATATTTTTTTGGTTATTTGAATAGGGTCTGTATGACATAAAATCACTCTCGGTTACAAAAAAAACACTTTAAGCATTTATATTCGAACGTATATTGAAATTTTCGGCTTATTTTAACGTAAATATATAAATAGTCGAATGACTTCTAAATGTATTTATTTTAAACCATACGCACCTTATGTTACTCTCATACATTTCTACAATGTATTGAGTAATTATTGTGCGAAATTAGAGACTTTTAATTTGGGACCAAATTTGGTCGAAAAACGTGGATAATAACCTTCAAAATCGCCCGTTTTTGATGATTTTTCAAAAATTGTGTAATATTTTGTTGGATATTTGAATAGGGTCTTTATGACATAAAATCACTCTCGATTGCAAAAAAACACTTTGAACTTTTGAAGCATTTATATTCGAACATAAATTGAAATTTTCAACTTATTTTAACGTGAATAAATAGACAGTCGGACGAAAATGAAACTCAACGCTGTCCGGCCTCCAAAACACTGTCTTGTTTCACACCATCATGAAATCAGATCAATACAAAGGAAAGAATTGCAGAGAAAAATATACATACATACATATGTAAATGTTGTGTACTTTTTTGTTCTAAAAAAAACTCTCAACTCTTACATACACAACAGCTAATCCCTCCGTTTTATTCATTTGTTTGTCTTTAATATTCATTGTACGTAATATTTTAGTCAAAGGCAAACAGATCAACAAGACGGAGAGAGTATATTATTGTATGGGCGAGGGGAGGGGGGGAAGCTACTGAATCCTAGTACTGTTCCTCCTACTCCACCATTTCTTCTTCAACTTCTGGTTGGCCGTCTCATCGTCATCCAGTTTATGCAATATCACCTTCGTCTCTCTCAACCTCGCTCCGTAATCCTTCTTCCACGTCTCAAACATCTGTTTCAGCCGTCGGAGTTCTCTATCCGGGTTCAACGAAGCATCCACCTGACCCGACTTGACCTCGACCAAAAACTTTGCATCGTCCCCAAACACCTGCTTCCTTTGCTCCAACTCCTCTTCCAACCGACTTATCACGCTCAAACTCGCACTCATCGGTCTACTCACTCCGTTGCTTTCGTGACTCCTCAAGGTCGGTCCCCCACACGGGCCCACGGTTGGGCCCCCTGTGTCGGCGCTGTAGCTTCTGTCCTCGCTGGCATTCACGGAGGCGTCTGAGCTCCTCGCTGAGTCGTCGACGGCTAGGCTTTTCTTTGCGATTGAGAGGCTCGATTGGAGGGAGCGCATTTGTTTTTGCCAGACGTGTTCCATGGACTTCATCTTCAGCTCGTACTCAGACCACCGGTTTTCATACTGACGTAGTCTTTGATGAAGCATTTCGTTTTCTTCTTCTTTCTCCCTTAGGGCAGCTTCTGCCTTTAATACCCTCCTCTGCAACTCTGCTACGTATGACGTCTTTACCAACACCTCGTCCGTTTCAGTTCCCTGATTCGTAAATAGAGAGAAATTTTGTCAGATTAGACACGATTATTTTAGTACAGCAGTAAAACAAAATAGCGTGTGAATGTTAACCCTTACGCCGAGGTTTAGCAGGCCAATATTTCCAGAGCATTTCCTGACTAACCAGCCGCGAATAGCTGCCAACGAATTTACAAAATAATTATTGATGTTTCACAAAGAGGGAAAACCCACGAAAATGTGATAATAAAAAAATAAATAAAATAAAAAATCATCAAAGGTACCTGACTGTATCACAATTGTAGCATCGGTAGTTCCAAGGAATCGCCTTCTAGAACTTCGGCACTTGATGTGTTTCTGTATGGTCACAGCAGCTCTATGTCGCTGCAGTAGGACACTAAATTCCTTTCTGGACTTCTCGCCGCGAATGACTGCCAAAAAAATGTCGAGGATTAATCAGTTTAGTTCAGCATGCATCTTCCCCAAAGCAAACTTCAGATAAAATTGCAGGATGAGTCAATTTTTAAAGAAATTCCAGGAACAGATATCATACATGACTGAAGTGTGGAAATCCCTTTCTTGGTCTCATTCACATAGCACCGAGCTTTGTATCCCCTGAAGCAGCTTTGGACGCGTAATATGCCATGAAGGGTACGGTTTCTTGTGTCCTCGAGAACCCCGATCTAAAAAGCAAAAGCAAACGACAGCATATTATCTTACCGAACTGGATCAGTCTCTTCAAAATTTGACACAGACAACCAGAAATTGCTGACTAGAACCAGGAAAAGACGAAAAACAGAATGTTATCTTACCTGTCCAGTTCGGAAAAACAGCTTTGTATATCCAACTTGATACATATCAGGTAAAATATTGAACTGGTGAAGAATGGCTACGGAAACACTGAGAGGATCTTGGGATGCAACACTCTCCAAAAGAAGAAACCCGTACCTATTTCAGCACGTGAGAAACAAAATGAATGTTTATGAAGTTTATCCTATTAGTTTGAATAAACAAGAAAATTTTGACATTATACAGAAATAAATATTTACGGAGTATAAGTGTACCTTCTGGCAAATTTATGGTGTGTCATTCTGGTAGGAAATCCAGACCTCGAGATTCTAACTACTTCGAGCACACCACAACAGCGAAGTTGCTGCAAAACGAGACCTTGTTCATAGTTTGCGGGAGACTGCAAGCTGTTTGGCTTGATGCAGCGGATAAAATGGGGCGTTGTACTCTCTAGACGCTGCATTAGCTGGAATAGTTGACTCTGAAGACATCATAAGTTTATGTTAGATGATGCACCACAAAAGCAAGCATTTTTTGTTACCATATGAAACAAAAGGAGTAAATTCATCTAACTCGACCAAGAACAATTCGAGCTTGGTCGATAAATGTGACAAATACCTTAAATTTAGAGGCAACACTTAGTTTTTGTGAGTCAGCTCCTCCTGACTTGTATAAGGGACCAGCAACAGGTTTTTCGGACTGCACACGCATGCTTGCAGCAAATATCGGTGGGAGCGGACTTGTGCAAGTAGACAAAAGTAGAATGGAGTCCAAATGCATCAAGTCTCTATTTTTTTCCAAAAAAGCTGTAGTGTCGTATGTGACCTACAAGGTGTATTAGTATCACATTATCAAATACTCTGAACAAAAAGATACAAATTGCCCTTTCTTCTATGCATGACTGAAGCAAAATGAAACTTGAAAAAAAAAACGTGTTCAGAAACAGCAACAGCAAGAATCCGTCGTGTAGTTCATTACCTCTCCAGCATAATGAGACACGCTAAAAGCTTTTTCGCGCTCTCCTCTGAAACAAGGGTTGGACTTCAAATGTTGCTTAAGCTTGTTTGCAAATGTTAGGTCTGTGCCATTAGGAAATGTGGATTCTTCGTCAAGTAGAGACAGCAAACCCAGTGGTTTCTGCAAGAAAATGTGGAGTGAATTGTTATGATAGAACATAAAAAGAAGTTTACATGCCCGAGAAGTTTTTTTAGAAAGATCAGACGCCAAGTGTTTCGACAAACAGCATGTCCAAAATTTCCTAGTAGTTATAGTGATTAGGCGAACCTTTTCAAATAGATTAAGACAAGCCTGATTATCTTCAAAGTCGACTTTCGTCCAATCGATTCCATCTTGGATATATTCCTGGAGAAAAATAAAAGGGCATCATGTATCCGCATGTAATGTTTGGTGTTTATGATCCTCGTCTTGGTTCCTCTTCTATATATTCGTCTTTGACAACATATATTTTATGAAAGCATCCGATTCTATATATTGGTTTTTGACAACATATTAGTATCAGCAAACTTACCTCTTGCTCCAATTTGAACAAGTGACGGTTGAAATGCTGTTGCAGTCGCTCATTCGCATAGTTGATGCAGAATTGCTCAAAGCTATTTTTCTGTAACATAATACACGAAGCACAAATATTGAAGACGGTGAAAGTGAAAATAAAAGGGCTATGGGACGCAATACATATAGAAACCAGAATAGAACGTACATCAAATGATTCAAAACCATATATATCAAGAATGCTGATGGCCCTTCCAGTGTGTCGTTTGCCTACCCCGAGTGACTTGTTAATTTTTTCAACAAGCCAATCGAATAAGCAAGAATATATAGATTTTGCCAATGCGTCTCGAGTATCAACTGCCTAGAAAAAAGAATATAACCAAAGTTAAACCGAGCCATTTGCGAGTCCCTACAAAACGCAACACTACCTAAGCTACGAATTTGAAGAATCATTTACCTGAGACAATGTTAACTTCTGAACAATATTGTCCTTTCTAACTTTCATATTTCGGGTGGACAAAGCAAGTTGTAACTCCTCAACTTTGCAGCCAAGCAGCTTCGCAACAGAAAGAAGTGCTGAAAACCACAATGCCACACGTGAGCTATCCTTCAACATTGTTTTGTGAAAAATAGTTAAACTGTAGAAACAGACTTGATCTGTTTACCATCGAACTCACATTCACAGTGTTTCCATCTAAATTTTTCATCATTTATATATCTGACGCATAAAAATAACATGAACATTGCTAACATCACTAAATAGGCAACTTACCTTCATCAACCACTGGTTCCACGTGATTATCATTGTCGATAGTGGTGAAAGAAACATTCCCTAGCCACAACACGGCAGCAATCATCGCAAATGCGCTCTCTTGATCATCTTTAGTTACATGAACTACATCCAGCGCTTCCTATATATAACCAAAAAAAAGCAAGAATGATATCTAAATGTCTATCAAATCAAATTGAGCAGATTAAAATGACAAACAGAAATCAATATACCGTAACGTTGTGAAACTGTTCTGCATCATCCACACACGGAATTGTGTAACAATTGCTCTGTCGTAGGTATTTATATTCTTCAAGACTCCTCAAATTTAACTTCTCTGGAAAATACAGGAGAAGAAAACAGATATTAATGCCAATGCATCACAGGGAACAGCCCATAAAACATAGAGGCACAAATGAAAGGATCTAAGTCTCATCGAGGAACAGTCATACGCAGTTCATGCAGTTGACATGGGATGTAAGATCAGTAAAGGCCTTGAGAACTTTATTCATTTGACTTGTAGTCTACAGTTAATTGGCGGGCAAGGGGATACCGAAATCAGGGAAAATGTAGTACCTTTTAAAGCATCTGGTGCTCCAGCACACAACTGATAAAATATATGGTATGAACGTTCACCCTCCGCACATTGCACTACTCTGGACTGTTGATGGACGGAAACAATCAGGAACAAGGATACACAATGGAATTACAATCGCCAAAAAAATTACAACAAAAGGAAACAATGGAAAGCTGGAATACCTTTTCAAGTAAGACTGCATCCTCCAAACCAGCAACGCAAGCATCGGAAAATAGTAGGAAAATGCCATTAGTGGACCAGTAATAATCATGCGGAATTTTAACTACGTAATATATTGGCAAAACAATCACAGGTTCAGTCAAGGAATCAAACTTACAAGTTTGAATTTTCGCCCCACATATCTTCCCGGTTTCACTAAAGTGAATCTCAATTAGCTTTCCCTAAGCAACAGATAGAATTATAACACTTTCTGCAACCCAAACCTTACGGTATTTCCAGCTTAACATAATCACTCAAGCATAAAGTTGGAACCAAGAACTTACAAAGCGACTTGAATTGTCATTCCTAAGTGTCTTCGCGTTGCCAAAAGCCTCCAAAATCGGATTAGTTTTTAATATTTCATACTCTATTCCACTACCACCTCCTAATGCAGCCAAATATTGCATTGCTATCTTTGCTGTTTCAGTTTTTCCCGCTCCACTCTCACCGCTGTATCACAAAAGTGAAGATGTTCAGCAGCAATGTATATATACTTAGTTAAGCTGCATTTCCAGGATGTGATGTCCCGATATTTGGTCACAATTTTTTTGACATGATGCAACATGTTTGAATGAGTACACCCGACAGTTAATGCATACCTTATGATAATTGATTGATTCACTTCATCTACAAAAGACAAACAAGGAAAACAGATTAATGGAAAGATGACGAAGAAACATGTAGCTACTAGAATATGGACCGGTGAAAAAAAATACGGAAGACAGATAAACAAAAGAAGGAAATAACCTCGTGTCATTTCCCGAAGAGCAGTATCCGCAATGGCATACACATGTGGACTATCGGCTGATTTACTTTTATATGCTTCAATACATTCATCTCCATACAGTGGAACTTTTTTGAACGGATTGACTGCAACAAGAACAGGACCTGCTTTTGTCTAACTCAATCCAAACAAAGAGCAGTCAGACGAAAACATAGATTACGTATGAATCTTTCATCACACACTCGTTACCCAAAAAAACTCACATATATCATATCCCGGTCGTATCTATACTGAAGATTGTAGAGAACTGACGGTTCACTGAGATAGCTTAGTTGCATGAGATCGTCTACCCCATCAAGAATATCGGGGTTTGCTGGTAGTAAACAATCTGTTTGCACCTTTACAACCTAAAATTGGTGTCTCGGTAAGAGATGATAGCCAAGCTAAAGTAAGTGTAAATAATTACAATTTCATTTGATAAATCCTCTTACCTTTCCCTCTGGAAGAGAAATAATAGTTTCCGTCCCTCCACTAGATATAATCTTTCCAAGCGCCCAGTTCCCGTTAGGTAGTTGGTACCAAGACTGGACACTCTGGAAAACAAGGTTCGAAGTAAGTAATTAGCAACGGGGGCAACATAAACACACCATGCAAACGATTACGTCTACAACTCGACATGTTACTTTCATCAGTCCTCACCGTAGGCCATAGCTCATACAATTACAGTGCAAGTAGAATTTTTGAACTGAAACGAAAAACTAAGATCCGGAGAAAAGGCAATCAGATTATCAGAAACGGTAATGAGTAAACTACAAAATATGGTTACGTAAAAGCAAAAGCAAGCAATATATTAAAAGGAAAACAGACGAGTGATACGTGATTTGGAACAAGTACAATGAAATGACATGAAGAACACTACAGTGAACACACCCGATCAAGTAAAAAAGATTACACCAAGAAGACTAATCAGATATAAGCAACAAAAACTCCAACGTATATCAAAGTATCAAACAACGCCAATCGCAAAGACAAACTCCGTATCACTAACCCCAATTACAGTGAAATGACATGCAGAAAACTGAACACGCGTGATCAAGTAAGAGAGATTATTACCAAGAATACTAATCAGAAATAAGCAATGAAAACTCCAACATACATCAAACAACGCCAATCGCAAAGACAAACTTCATATCACTAACCAATTGATCAAGTAAAAGATTACGACCGAGTATACTAATCAGAAATAAGCAAAGAAAATTCGAACATACATCAAACAACGCCAATCGCAGAGACAAACTTCATATCAGTAAGCTTGAAGAGTTAATTCGAGAAGTCGAGATAAATCAATAAAGGCAGAAAGGAGCAAAGACACAACCTTCTTCTTAGCATAAGAAGCAGTATCATTCCATTTGTACTCAGCAATTGACGGGGAAGATGGCAAAGGCGAAGAAGAAGCGACATTAGACTCATCATCCAAGTAAGGCAACACCCTCCCTCCACCATAAGGTGAATCATCATTTCCCTGATCTAAATTACTACTCCTATTACCATTACCATTAAACCCTCCATTAGAATCCCCAAATCCTTGGTTAGACTCCATCAATCTGAAGTCGACAGGCAACGACTTCATCGAATTAAACGAAGGCACCACAGCCTTACCACCACTACCAACACCACCAGAACCCACAGGAGGAGCCATCTTTCTACAATGGGGGATCAAATTAATAATAATTCAATCAAAAGTTTCCTCTTTTTCTTGCCTTTTTCAGTAAAATGGACTATCAAACTTTTCCTTAAGGACCCACCCTCCCTTTGATCCCTTAACTGGTCAGCACACAACACAAATGGAGAGGGAGAGGGGCCAAACCTTCACTACCCTAAAACTTCACAAACCCCACAAATTTTGGCAACAAACCCTACAATTATAGCAATATACAAGGTTGTAAATTAGTAATTACCCCAGTAATTACTAAATTACACAACTTCAGCTGGTAAAAAAATTGTAACTTTTGAAGAAAAATTACCCAATATGAATGAAAGAACTCAACTTTCTGCAAAATTAACACAATTGGATCTTATAATGGCAATTAATGGTGAAAACAAGAGCAACCCATTACAAAAAACTACCCACTATGAAAGAAAGAACTCTAACTTTCTGCAAAATTAACACAATTGGATCTTGTAATGGACATTAATGGTGAAAATAAGAGCAACCCATTACAGATTTTGTGATTTTTTAACCTGGGTTTTCCTCAGAAATTGGTGAAATACAGTAAAACAAACAGTAATTTGGGAAAAAGTAGATCAGTTGAAGTGCTTAAGATTCAAAACATGGGAAGTTAATTATTCAACTGTTTGAAGAATTATTAAGAAATTATTATTATTAGAATTAAAAGGACAAATTTTGAAGTGTATGAGAGTGAGTGAGTGAGTGAGTATTTTTTTAATTTTTTTTTCAAAATTTTTTTTGTGAAGTAGAAAGTGTGGGAAAAAAATATAATTAAAAAAAATACAGAAGAATATTTGTATTTTTAATGGTGATTTACGTTTCAAAAATCATGGTGAAAAGAGAAGGGAGATTTTGTGAGGTGGGTATAATTATGTCGTTTGTCTCTCTGCTCAAATCAAATTAAAAATTCAAATTATCCACGTACATAGGAGTACTACAGGAGTAATTAATTAATTAATTAATTAAGATGTTACGATATCAGATCGTCTTACTAAATAATTTATGATTAGATTATGTAGATCTTTCTATTACAGTAGTACGGAGTAGTATTTTGTACTCGTATATTGTTACTACTTCTTTTCGCTTCGTTTTACGTCTTTTGGTTGTAAAATGTTTTATAGGCAATTACAGTATATTACTCCGTAGATAGTTAAGGTTAAAAAAATGAGAATTATTCCTTTTGTGTTGCGGAGTAATATTAGACCAACGATAAAGATAAAAGATTTTAAATGTAAGAATAAATATGAACCGAGATGGTCATTAATCATTTTTTTTTTTACATATTAGTCCTCTCATCCATTCAATTCTTTACGTGGGGGCCGTTTTTGTGAGGAGAAATGGTGGGTCTAGGTAAAGAAATGAATGCATAGGAGGGAGTACTTCGTAGTTTATTACTCTAATACTACTCCGTATGTAATTATGTACAATATAAAAAAACCGTAGCTCATAAAAAAAAAAATCGAGTTTTTAACGAATTCTTATCCAATTTTTAGGGGTCGTTTGGTTGCCCTCTTAAATCATGGGAAGTTCTACTTCCCATGAATTGATAAATCGGGTTGCTGGTTGGTTGCCCACTTCCCGGGAATTGTCACTTCCTCCATAATGGGAAAGTTACTCACCAAGCCCCCTGGTGTGTAAAACTTCCCACGTGAAATTATTTCCCACGACAACCAAACAATATTTTTATAATTCTCATGAAATGCAAATTCACGTGAATTTAAGTTCCCGGTAACTCCAACCTCCCATGATGAACCAAACGAACCCTTTGAAAAGAAAAAATTATATTTTCACCAAAAACACGCTTTATTAAAAAAAAAACTTGGTCACTACTCATTGTCCATTAGTGAGTACGATATTTAAGTGTTTATATACCCGACGAATTGGTAGTATTTGTACAACTTATTAATGTCGTCTGGTCGTGATTAACGATATTTGAATTTTAGTATATTTGTACCAATTTCGTGAGTAATAAGTTGACAATCTTGACATATTGAATGAGCATTCAATGTTTTGACATTTTGTTGACAATAACATATCAACATTTTTCGTCCACATTTCACTCAAAATCCCACAATTTGGCATTTAAAACCAGTAATTTTACGTGGTGGAAAAACTAGACATTCCTTCCAAAATCAACCAACAAATCCTCCTAACACACACACAACAACATCATATCAACACATACACTACTTGACTACCAATTCACTTACAACGATAAAAATCTTTGCTTAATACGACAGAGATTGTTATTAGAATAATACGATTCTGCATAATTTTTAATATACTTCCTCTATATTGAATTATTTGTCGTTGAATCTTTTTTGCAAATCTGATTTTTAATTGACGTTTTGATGGTTTCGATGTTGTCATTATTGACAAACCGGTTTATTGTCAAAAAAAAATTATTAATTTTCTTTAAAATATGAGTGGTCATGTAGATTAATTAATGTGAATATTTTAACTTTTTTTGGAAAATGTGTAAGTTATAAAGTAATCACGAGATTTGTTCCTTTAATAATAAATTTTCTTAATTGACGTGCATTTCACTAAAACGACAATTATTTGAATACGGAGGAAGTATCATTTTCTTTATTGACATAGTCTTTGCGAAAGAATCTATGTATCTGCTGAAATAGTCTTCAAAATGATGAACGCTATCCGCAAAAATTTGTCTAAATATCATCCAAGTAGTCGAATTTATATATACTGTCATCAGATTGTCGGTTACATAAGTTTTGTCGTCTAGGAGACGTTATACGATATAACAGCCTATACAACATAATATATACCCACGATATACTGAAAAAAAAAAACGTTCATTATTACACGAAAGTTCACACCGAAATAGTTTTCACCGTAATAAAAACATGTTTATTTTTTTTTTTTTTCTTTTCTAAATACCTAATCATCAAATGATTAATTATATGAGATGAGAAAAGCACATGGAGGAGCATATGATGAATGAATGAATTATCCCTTGAAAAAAGGGGTTAGGTTATCTAAACCAATGTGTAGGCAGGTATTATATATACACACAAAATCTTGGAAGAGACGGTCTCTCAATAACTTATTGAAAGACGGCTCGTCAGTACCATTCTATGTTCTATTCGTATCCTTAAATGACAACTTTGTTTTGTACCTGTTTTTATAAGAAGCGTATCCTCTTTATATTTGTATACTCTTTTATGTTAATCGTACATACTTCTATTAAGTTTGGTACTACTGTTACATACTTCCATTTGTACTTAGTCTTTCAGTAAAGTTAATGAGAGACCGTCTTTCAGGAGATCTACTCTTATATATATGTGGCTAATGCATATTGGGTATGTGAGCCACTTAATAACGAGTGACTACCATACATGATAAGTAATGTAATGTAATATCTCGTGCATGGTTTATTAATCAACACGTTACTTAACCAAACCCCTTCCTTTCTTATGTTATGTTATGTTACAATATCAACCTACCCTCATCTCTTTCTCATTGTGTGTTTTCATGAACTTGACATCTTTGAAAACTACATTTGAATGTTTCTATTGCTTATAAAGAACCTATGGAGAATGTTTCGGAACCGTTTAATGGCATGTTTGAAGCTTAAATCGATTTTTATAATCTGTTCATACTTCATATAGTGCTGTTTGCTTTTATTTTCTAGCCGAATGTAATCGAGGTTCGATTAACCTGCCATATAAAATAGTATTGTAGTACTAATTATCGTGATGGTTAGGGCATCGACCTAACTTTTGGAGTTGTGACGAGTGTACAGTACAAGACTCAATGAAACGGTTTTCATAATTGGTTCATACTTCATATAGTACTGGTTTACTTTTATTTGCTAGCTGAATGTGATCGAGGTTCAACTAATCTGCTATAAATTTTCACTTTCCCAATGTTTAGGGCATCAACCTAACTTTTGGAGTTGTGACGAGTGTATACGATACTCATTACTCAATAGAAGTTGACTCAGATTTTCAAGTTCATTAATCACGAAAGAAGGGGAATACGTAAAGAATCTACTGAATAAGGAGGAATACAGATCATTTTTTCAACTCGATGATAAAAGGTTTTCGACTCGAAACGTGCCATAAATATAGCACCTCCACGATCATGTAAAGGCTATAGAGCAAGACTTTTGAGTGTATGATGATATACTACTACTACTACAAGTGAGAGTGGGATTATGGGCAAAAAAGCCTACTTTTGGTGAGCAATCACATTCTGGATTTTGCATATTATTCATCCTTTATCGGACATGTGATGTGGGGTTTCATTCATGTATAATCAACCCACACAAAAATATCATACAAATCCTCTAAATCTCATGTTCATCACTACTCAAAGTCGATCAGATACACTCTAAAGTTAAGAGTATCGAACTAGACATTTTCATCTTATTATCACTTTCCTTACAAGTTCCATTCCAACATGTTCACAAAAGGAACTCTCTTTTTTACAATGCATGACACTTCACACGTTTGTACTTCTTCGTTCTCTCTCCCTAAAACCGAATATGTCCTAGCCTACTGATCACGACGAATGTAATCTTAGACAATAGATCCCGGTTTGAAACTATCGTCTCATCATGCCCCTATGGTGATCACATGTTTGTACTTCTTCGTATTACGTCTTGGCTTCTCTTTCCAAAAAACCGAATATGTCTTAGCCTAAGCCTACTGATCACGATGAATGTAATCTTAGACAATGGATCCCGGTTTGAAACTATCTTCTTCATCATGCCCCTATGGTGAAGTGGCCGACTTAAGTGAGCTTAACTGAACAGAAGTAAGCATGACGTGAACTAAATTGACTTGTATATAAAGAACATAGTGCGACTCTTAATGAGGTTGAAGTGGGCTAAAAATGGGTTGCGAATAACATAGCAACTTTCTGAATCAAGCAACTTTCCAGTAACACGGCTATGGACTAAAACCACAACACGACATAATGGGATTGTCGAAGGAATCTGGGAGGTTTGGAGTGGAAAATCGAGCTAAAGAGGATGGAAATGAAGTAGAAAAGTGATTCTGAAAATTCGAGCACCATACATAGACACAGATGAATACCGAACCCTACCAAAAATAGTACGGAGAAATCATTTGCTTGCGGATTCAGATGAGCAAGGCAAGGCACGAAAGGATGAAAAAGTGTACATAACCCCTCTAACACACGGTGCATAAACGCTTTACCTATCAGAATGAGTTTCTAAACAGCTAGTCGGTTACAAATACAATGCCACGAATTCGTAATCCAGAGTACAAAACTTGGGATACATTAGATCCTCATGAAGTTGATGCCATTTGCTTTAACTTCGACTGTAACACAACTCCAGCTTCGTCCGCTATAACTTTTTTCTTTGATGCAATCTGCCATATCGTAACACGAGTTAGTCCAAATATCAGCAAATATCTCATATTCCGTATTGTTTTGCTCATCTTTTGTTTCCAAAGTAGTTATTGTGTAAGACAGTCTCCACACTCTTTATAACGATCTCTTTCAAATGAAGTTGTCTTTACACAAAAGTGCACTGTCTCACGCGTGAGACCGTCTTACACTATAACTTGAGTGTAATTAGCCACGGTTCTCATAGTTAACGAATGCTATACGATGGACTGCAACTTTTACAGTAGCAAAAACACAGACTTTTTTCAGCATCACACAGTTGGTTATAGGTATACGCATTGACGCCAGCAGACGAAAGAAGAAATCGCATGCAGCTAAACAGAAACCACGCAAAGAAATAATACACGCAACAGTCATTAACGGTCCTATTTGAATGTGATTGAACTGTTAACTACTGTAGTTAACAGCCTGTCAGTACCAATTACCAATTTTGGCTTCAAACGGACGGACTTTCTGAGTAGTTGCGTAAACAGTCTACCAACAGTACCAAGTGACCTCTGATATGAACCAGCCAGTCACTCTATAACATGTTTTAGTGGTAGTTGGGTAATGGAACACCTTTCAGAATTAAAAAGCTAGATTGTACCCAGATTGATAGAAATAAAGGGCGGAAATGAGAGCTCAAAACAAGCTCGGCTCTGGAAAATATCACAGAACCAATTGGCCGATAGGAATTTCACGAGGTAAGGCTAGTAGCTTTAGCAGAATACATTTACAACTAACCAGGAAATCCCCTTGGGATCATGCATAGTAAACGAAAAGAACTTCAGAAGAAAAATCATGGTTCAAGATAACGACAGTCGACAGGAAAGGCAGTGCATCAGTCCTTCAAATTTAAAAATTTAGATGAAAGGGTAATTCCAGATGTGATGTAAAAGAAAGAGTAAGCAAATTCTCCGCAAAAGACTCTCAGCACGACAACACATGCAAAGTACGAGAGATTTACACAACGCCACGTAATGATCCATCTATTTCCATCGGAACCAAATCTTCTTTTTAGTTAAACCTAAATCAAAATGCCTTTTACAACCTGGTGAACTTGTTTTTATATGAAGAGCCAATCGATGTTCCATTTTTCAATGTATTGTCAATTGGACATATGGTCTTATGTCTAAGCTAAATCACATATGTCCAACTGTATCCCTCTGCTTGCCTAACAAGGACCACCAACATTTTTGAAGGAATTGAGTAATGAATATCAGGGGTCGCACTACGGTTGAGATCGGATATGATACTTGAACAATATAGGAAAAAGTGACTTTTGATTATTATTAGTAATCTGTCTATTACTCTTATGAAGACAAAATAAGAAAGTGACATAAAGCATTTATCTTTACATCACTAGTAGAACAAGTGGTCACTATACTGTTCCAAAAATGTTACGTCGACTTAAGGTATAATAGGACACATCAAGGGAGGTTGCACCGCTTAAAGTAAACAAAGACCTTCGGTTAACATTTGATATTATATCTTCTGTGTATGGCGTACTAACACCTGAGGAGCTTACTAGTAAAGCCAAGTCATAGATGAGTAAGTCACAACCAAAGTTCACAGTAGCAAACATCCAGAGAAAACAAATAACAATAATCTACCTACGTTACTCCAACACTTCACATCGTTTCCGTGTCATATGTCCGACATGACAAAACATTTCAATATTTCATTTTAGACAACATTTAAAAAAAACACAAAAAATAACCATGTCCTGCACTTTGACACCATGTCATGCTAGGCACTTGCGGCCGAGTCGAAGTAACATAGGAATCCACCAATAAGAGGCTACCCCTATGGTTTTGTACAAAAAGATATAGCCTTTTGGTCATGGCTCAATTTCATAGAACATATGGTTTGCACTAGTCTGAAATTAAAAGACGAAAAGATACCTCAAGAAGTTGATCGTAGTTGGATTTAAGCAGATTGATTTTCCGCTGACAGTAATCCTTTCCTTCATCCATTGTTTTCTGAATCATATACAAAGAAGATCAAAGTCAAATAAACTATTTGTATTCTTAAGAGGAAAGCATGAAACTAAAAAGCACACATGAATATTTGACAAGGGCTCTGCCAGGGAGTGAAATAATACGTGAGCTGATGCTAGTTATGCCATAAGGATGCATATTCACTCATTAACTCATAACGGTGATATGACACATCGCCAACTATTGTGAAAGATTACAGAGTTTATTTTCTTCCCGATTAGTGGCCGACTCCAAAAGATTTTGAGTCAAAGGCTTTGTTATTACTGGTGTGGTAATGAGATAATCTACGGCAACATGCAGTACAATGCTACATACGAATATTGACTAATTAAGTTTTAACAAGTACGGAGTATATAAGTAAGCAAAAGTGAAACATCAAAATGTCTATGGCTTCTGAAACCTAAAAACTTAATATCACTTACATTAGAACATCTATCTCGTCCTACAGCGACTTTCCACATGTGAAGCTACAAGATGATTGCATGTTTGCATAGTACAATAAGTACGGTGAAGCGGGATGACTAATCATCAATCAAGCATCCTTTAAGTAATAAAATCCAAGCAATAAAAGATAACTTCCAACACAATCAACTAACATCATTTCTCTCGAAACAGTAATCGAATAAACACAGATGGACAGATGGTTCCACAATACGAATATACGACGGCCTCAACCTTCCTAATCTTCATCTAATCAAGACGAATTAAAGAGAACAAACAACGGTCGTGTAAAAAACTTGAATAAACAAGCTATTTCCGAATCAAAATTGAAGTAAACACAAAAGAGCTGATCCTCAATTTAACGACTTCAAAACTTCCTAATCTTCATCTCATATCAAACGAAATAGGAACAACAAGCTTGTAACAACGTGAACCAACCAGCGATTTCCAGACCGAGTTACAATAAACACAAACAAACAGATGTCACCTCTACAATGTCACCTGCTCAAAGAGTCTAATCAAACAACAGAAAATGACGAACAACAATCAACACAAAAACGCGAATTCACATGAGATTTCCAAACCGTAATTAGAACTTAGAACTAAATCACAAAACCTAACAGATTTTGCTTCAGCAATTTCACCAGTTCAAAGCACAATTTCACAAGCTCAAAGCACAATAATCTTCATCTAATCAAACGAACTTAACACAAGAAGCAACAATCACATCAAAAGCTCGAATTAACAAGTGATTTACAAACCGTAATTAGAACTTAGAACTAAACACAAAACCTAACAGATGTTGCTTGAACAATTTCACCATTTCAAAGCACAATTTCACAAGCTCAAAGCTTCCTAATCTTCAATTAATCAAACGAACAAAAAACAAGAAGCAACAATCACATCAAAACCTCGAATCAACAAGTAATTTTGAAACCGTAATTAGACCTTAGAACTAAACTCAAAACCTAACAGATGTTGCTTCAACAATTTCACCAGTTCAAATCACAATTACACAAGCTCAAAGCTTCCAAATCTTCAATTAATCAAACGACCTAGAATCAAGAAGCAAAAATCACATCAAAAACGCGAAGAAAAACAGCGTATTCAATAAGCGATTCCCAAACCGTAATTAGAACTTAGAACTAAACAAAAACCTAACAGATGTTGCTTCAACAATTTCACCAGTTCAAAGCACAATTTCACAAGCTCAAAGCTTCCTAATCTTCAATTAATCAAACGAACTAAAAACAAAAAGCAACAATCACATAAAAAACACGAAGAAAACAGTGAATTTACAAGCGATTTCCAAACCGTAATTAAAACTTAGAATTAAACACAAAACCTAACAGATATCGCTCCAACAGTTTCACCATTTCAAAGCACAATTTCACAAGCTCAAAGCTTCCAAATCTTCACTTAATCAAATGAACTAGAATCAAGAAGCAACAATCACATCAAAAACACGAAGAAAACAGCGAATTCGGCATCAAACCTCGATGAAGTAACCAGTACCGACATCAACAAGAACCTTATCAGCATCATCAAGAGTAGCAGGAACATAAAGCGACGCCGTAAGAGGAACTAACATCTGCTTACCTAATCATCACCAAAATCACCATCAAAAATCAATCAAAACCTCCATACAAATCAAAACAAAGAGAACCGAGAACTGCAAACTGCGAACCTTGAGGACGAAGAGAGAGTTGATGAAGCGAAGTAGCAGCGAGATCGAGGCGAGAAGTAGCAGTGCGAATGTTGTTGAGACCGTCTTGAAGAAGATTGACTTCGCCGTCAGTTTGTTCTTTAAGCATTTTGAGTTGATCAACGGTCATTTTCTCCAGTTCCGCCGCCCTCATCGCCGCCGCTCCTCCACCGCCGCCGCCGCCTTGCATCGCCATTGTCGTTGATCTTTTTCTCTTTCTTAGTTTTTTTTTGGGCCCTTCCACTTTGGTTTCTACTCTCTTTACTGTAACTTGAATGTCAACATGGATTGAGTAATACAGTAATTAAATTTGTTGAATCCAAAATAAATAATATTTTGTTTTAAATATGCAACCAAAAGCCCCTATAGCTCAGTGGTAGAGCGTCAGTCTTGTAAACTGAAGGTCTGTAGTTCGATCCTGCATGGGGGCAGTTTTCTCTTTTTTTCAACGATTTGATTTTTGATCCGATATTCGCTCCGAATATGATCCGAAAGTTTAAGTTTGAATCGGATATCTAATTTTTTTGCTCTGAATATGATCGAATGAAACTGACATTACTCTTTAAACTGGAAAATAGTCGTAAACATGAACAATACGATTCAAAGTTTCTGAATTGCGCATATATTTACATGCAGAGATTACTCTAAGATTCGCTTGGGAGAACGTCGTAGAAATGATAGACCTCGTCTTTATCGAAAACTCCAACCTCGGTTGAGCAGACTGAGCAGCAGACTTGCCTCACTAATTCACTCTCGGAGCTGACTTCATCCGCTTCTACATTCTCTCTTCCTTTCCTCTTCTTTCTCCGTTTCTGTCCTCCTCCTCGTGGAACTACCGTTTTCTCCTTTACTTCACAGTTCACTACAAACATGGCCCTGTACTGTGTCACATATACATCATGTCTGCAGGAACAACACAATTGTTAATATCACTACATGTCACCGTTTTTCTAGACCCATATTTTACTACAACGGTAATGTAAAAGATAGTGAAACAGATTCATTTACAGCGTATACACGGATTACCTTTGACAGTCGAGGCAGAGCGTGGTGAAACAAGCGGGACAGCTGAGGACAGCATCAGTGGGCCGACCTTTCCTTTTGTTCGTCACCCACGTCTCGTCCTTATCGTCTAGGTCTGAATCATAGAATTCTGGTCTGGTTTCGTAATCTATCTCGTCGTCATCAGAAACTGAAAACCGTGGCAACCACGAGCAGAGGTCAAGTTAACACAACTAGTTAGTAACCAATTCACAACACCTCGCCACCACAGACCACGCCCACTCAGACGCAAAAAGAGAATCAGGCACAATGCACAAAATAGGTCAAATCTAACCAGCAAGTCTTGTATAAGAGGATCTCACATGCAGAGAGGGAGCTATATAGTGGTAACAACTAACAAGGAGGGAGTTCTCGCTACCCCCAAATACCGAAAAATGAGTCAAATTTGCTGATTTTCGTTACCTGAAACTTGATGCCTCAGTTAAAATATAGAACTATCAACTAAAACTTTCCTACCCCAAATTTCAGTTACTATCAAATCAAACTTTCCTATCCCAACTTTCGTTTCTAGCACCACCTCCGCTCACACATGAGGCCAGCCTATAAACTTAGCATTCTGTTTCTAGTTACTCCCTCCATTCAAATCAACGCTTTCAACTAGTTCGAAATTCTTTTCACAACGTGATTATCAGCGCGACACTTTGATTTGAAAGGACGGAGTTTTTACCAACATAGGTAACCGTTTCATATTGATTCAAATCATTGTATACACGCCTGAGTTAATCATCTAAGTTTTTGCAACACAGAAAGGACACAAGCACAAGAAAACTCAATGCTACTCCCAACCCACCACTTTGGTTGCAAGCCGCATGTTCTACACAACACTACACGTCATTTCGCACAGCATACCCGTATCTGACACTTGCAGCCGAGTCAGACTAGGCCATGTTCTTTTCGCTTTATCTTCAACTCACTTCAGCCCATCCCACCCCAGTTGTTCACTTCATTAAGTTCGCTTTTGTCGAAAAGAACAGGGCCTAACATAGGTAACATTTTGAAACAGATTCTATCCAACTCACAACGGATACATACACTATCCAACGCAGAATCAAACCCTAAAAAAATCACCAAAAATCGAGTTCAAAACCCCGAAATCAATGATCTTCAGTCCATCGAAATATAAAACCTTGCATACGGATACGACCACCATAATTTCCCAATCGTCCCAGCAAAATCAAACTCTAACCCTAATAGTACAAATTAATTTATAAACTCAAAATCAGGAATGCATACATGACTAACAAGTGACCAAACTGATTGAAAAAACACGATATATCCGTCACAAATTTGCAACACATCAAATAACACCGATTATGTTCGTCGCAAACAAGAATTTATGAAAAATTAATTGGAGCTAAAAAAATTGAAGGAGGGGGGTAAAAGTAGTGAAGATTATACCAGTTTTTTGAGAATTAGTTGGGGAAACCACAGCATCGTCTTTTTTCTGGGGATTTTCCATCTTTGGATTTTGTTTTTGGAGGTGAAACAAATCAAAAATGGCGATTACATGATTATGGGCTTATCAATTATCATGGGCGGTTTCAAAGTATGTCCAACAGTCCAAGAAATCGAGGAATAAAAGGGGCCATTTAGGGGGAAATTAAGTTAGAATAACCCTAATTTGCTCATTCGTTTTTTAAACTCGATTTAATTTATGTAATTAATTCTTGCAGTACGAATTTTACTCAACAGATCACTTTTTACACTTATCTTACTATTCTATGCCCTATACTAATAAATTTTAAAAAATCTCGAACTCTCTAATTATAACCTCATTCAATATACTCCTAGCAATTTTCATCGATTATCTCTAATTACGAGTGTATCTTTAGAACTCATTAAAATGATCAAATTTACTCGATTATTGATAAAAGTTTAATTACTCCTAACTTTACACAGAGTGATTTCCACTTCTCAATTTCTCATAGAGTAGAGTTGGTTTTCAACTTCTTTTCAGCTCAGTTCAGTTCACCCCGGTTCAGTCAAGTTCATTTTGTTTCAGTTTCTTCAGCCAAATTCAGTTCAGCTTATTTCAATCCAAAAGAATAGGATCAACACATGTTAACCCAAAGGACCCCTAGTTCACCCCGGTTCAGTCAGGTTCATTTTGTTTCAGCTACTTCAACCAAATTCAATTCAGCTTATTTCAGTCCAGAAGAATAGGTCATACGGAGTATATGTTAACCCAAAGGACTCCTAGTTCACCTCGGTTCAGTCAAGTTCATTTTGTTTCAGCTAGTTGCCTAGTTCAGTCAAGTTCAGTCCAGCTTATTTCAATCCACAAAAACATAGCCGTATATGTTAACCCGGAGGACCCCTAGTTCACCTCGGTTCAGTCATGTTCATTTTGTTTCAGCTTCTTCAACCAAGTTCAATTCAACTTATTTTAGTCTAGAAGAATAGGGTCATACAGTATATGTTAACCCAAATGACCCATAGTTAACCTCAATTCAGCTAGATTCATTTTGTTTCAACTCTTTCAACCAAATTTAGTTCAACTTATTTCAATCTAGTAGACTAGGACCATACAGTATATATTAACCCGAAGGACCTCTAATTAATTCCTCCTTCACCAATGAGCATAGCATGGAGAAGTATGGACCATTGCATTTTGCAGGAAAATGTACCAAATCAGATGGGCTATGGTCCTAGTCTACTAGACCAATAGTCCAATAACATTGCCTTTATTATTGGTGCCTCATCACTCATCACTGTGATCATATTCATATTCATATTCATATTCATATGTTGAAAAGCTTTAGATTTTGAGTATCTAAAAAAGATAAATAAGAGGTTTACACTATCACTACTTTCACATCATTATTGTACCAAGTACGGACAACAACAACAACAATTATTATTCACATACAACCATTCTATTTTATGAATATATCCGTCACAAATCAACGACAGATTAAATAATACCGTTTGATTAGAAAAGACAATGCTAATGGGTAGCACATGATTTTATCTTCAACTACCCAAATTGGTACTCCATTATTTGACCCGTCACATGTTTATGACGGATAGTTTTGTTACAAACAAGAATTTTTGCCCTTTTTCATGTCCGTTATAATATTATAACGAGTCAAGTATTCATCTGTTTAGGTAAAAAAAAAAAGATTAAAATATTGGTTTTCGTGGGAATAGTGTTTTGTCGGTAACTAATGAAATGAAAAATATTTTACTCGTTAATATTATACTTGTATTGTAATGAATAATCCGTCACAAAGGAGACTAACTGGTACGACAATCAACCGTACACAACTATTCTTTTTCACGTCCGTAATTATATTATAACAAGTCAAGTATTTATCTATTTAGGTAAAAAAAAAAATATTAAAATATTGGTTTTCGTGGGAATAATGTTTTTTCGGTAACTAATTAAATGAAAATTTGACACGTTAAAATTATACTCGTATTATAATGAATAATCCGTCACAAAGGAGACTAACTGGTACGACAATATAGAACCATTCATTTTCACGTCCGTCATAATATTATAACGAGTCAAATATTTATCTACGTATTTAGGTAAAAAAAAAAAAAAAAATATTGGTTTTCGTGGGGATAATATTTTGTCGGTAATTAATTAAATGAAAAATATTTGACACGTTAAAATTACACTCGTATTGTAATGAATAATTCGTCACAAAGGAGACTAATTGGTAAGACGGTTGTAGAAAAAAGAGCTAGTGTTATTGGGCTGATTTGAACCCATCATCCTTGCCCAATGCAGTTGGACCATTACAGTGAACCCTACTGACAACTATCAACTGATGGTCCAAGTTTCTTCTTAATTCTTCATTTTTTTATTTTTTTTTATTCGCTTTTTAAATTATTCGAAGTACGGAGTAATAATTTATCAGTGACGACGGAGTAATAATTTATCAGTGACGTAGTTAGAATTTTTGATAGTACTTGTATATATATATATATATAGGTTCCCACACCTTAGAATAGTGATTATCAATGACGATTGGTAGGGTTTTATATCAAAATCGATCCGTGAAAAAAATTATTTATCCGATTAGTCGAATACAGGTACATTGTTGTAGTAAAATAAATAAAATGTCGAAATTTAGAACGTGAGGGGACTGGTTCAATACTCGATTTATATCATGTTAAAAAGAAAAAGGTTGTGACCTCACAAATATTAAAAATTAGGGCAAATAAAAAAAAAAATTGGAGATATATATGCGATTCTAATCCAGATCATTTACAAAGTATATAACTTCGTTGGTTTAACTAACTTAACGTTTTTTTTTACTTTCAAACTATGAAACTAAAAACTATATACTCCGATAGTTATAATATCATTAATATGATTAGATCATACTTAAGAATATTTGTCTCTTCAAAGTTTTCGTGCTTAAAGTACGAGTCAAATAATCGTCACATAAGTATTAATGAGTTACTCGATCTAAAATATAAAAAGAAAAATAACATGTAAAATAATATCAACAGCTAAAATAATATCGACAGCTAAAATAATATCGACAGCTATGCATGACAATATGACATCTATCCAACAAGATAGTACAATCACTATACTAAAGAGAGTTTAAACTTTAAGAGAATTATTCTTTATAATCGATGATCTATGTTTTGATTTAATAGTTAAAGTCGAGATATATATTGTGAAGAATAGTCTAAATGATTAAGTGTACGCTTCGTTAGAAGGAATGAAAGAATTATTATTCTATATAAAAGAAATCATGTGATCCTGTACGAAAAGTTTATAGCTAGCCAAGTTGAATGACAAATGAAAGAATCTCAACATGGCCAATTCAATAATGTGATTAATAATTGTTATTTCTCCTGAGAAAAATAAATAAATTAAATTAATCTACCATCGTTGTATATATGATGCGATTTATATCATATGATGGAATAATAAAAGTGATCATTTTAGGATAATTAAAAGAATAATTTTACGTTAAAAAATTACCACTCGTACTCTATTATGATGCAAAGTGACCGATTAGGTTAGAAAATTCAACTTTTATAAAGAAGTGATTGTTAATTTTACGAGTAAAATTCTCACTTTTAACCCTAAAACGGTTTTATATTCCTATACAAATGACTAGAGTATAACTATTTTTTTAACGCTAATAGGCTAATTAATTAAACTAAAATTAATTAATAAGGATAATCATGACAAATTGAAATATTAACTCATGTTTTACCCTACAGACATACTTAGACAATACTCTTGTGATCTCGTTTAAGTAGCATTATTATTATTATTATTATTATTATTATTATTATTATATACGGAGTATTATATTATTACTCTTTTATCGGTTTTTCTAACGTGTGTATGCATGTATCCATTGTGTTCTCGCCGTTCTGTGTACACGTTAATAAAAACCGAAGATGTCTTGGCCCAGTGGTTAAGACTAGGTGCTCTGGGACAGAAGGTTCCAGGTTCGAATCCCCCTCCCCTATATTGTAATGCCACTAAGTGCGCTTTTCGATGAACCAAAAAAAAAAATATAATAATAATAATAATAATAATAATAATAATAATAAAACTCGAATTTTATTGATGAATCAAAACGCAGTTTACAAATAATAAATTTATTGATAATAATAATAATAATAATAATAATTATTATTATTATTATTATTATTATTATTATTATTATTATTTTTAAACGGAACCTTCATTAACACCAGACTAAATTACAAGAAGTTAGAGGAAGTCGAGATACTATCTGGTTCCAAGAAGTTACAAGAAATTATTATTATTATTATTATTATTATTATTATTATTATTATTATTATTATTATTATTATATCGACCAATTCCATTTTTATGGGCAAATCTATATATGGAAATGTCCTAGGTTACAAAAAAAAACTACATATTGCAAATATACATTTATTATTTCCTGGACCAATTAAAAATAAAAAATTACTAAAAAAGACAGTAGTGTAATGTATGCATGCGTGCTGCACAAAGTAATTAAGTCACTAAGTAAGCACTATTATTGGCTAATTAATATAATTAATTAAAATGTTTAGACAATTAAGCAAGTTGTTAAGTATAAACTAATAGTATAAGGTACGTTTACATGTGATCGATGTGAAGACTGTTATCATCAAGATCTTGATGCACACACCAATGCAAGCTAAGGATAGTTGCAGAGATCAGGTGCTTTTTTACTCTTTTGTGTCGGTCCGATCCTAAGAGATGATACTCGTCTTCAAGGTTTTGCACGAAGAAATTTGTTTATACATTTAATGTTATGGTAGTTTTTGGTTATAATTTGTGTCGGTCTGGTCATAAGAGGTGATACTCGTGTTCAAGGTTTTGCACGAAGAAATTTGTATATATACATTAACGTTATGGTAGTTTTTGGTTATAATTTGTGTCGGTCTGGTCGTAAGAGGTGATACTAGCTCGTGTTAAAGGTTTTGAATTTTGTGTATACATTAATGTTACGGCATTTTTTTTTTTGAAGTACAGATCAATTTCATTAATAATAGACCATACGACATCTACAAACGATATCAAATTGAACAGAATACATATTTATAAAAAATAAATAAAGAACATCCTTGAGACAGAGATCACTATTCAAATAATACGTTTCTACATAGCCCTTCTATATATCGCTGTAGATTGACATAGCCTTTCGCGAAGGAATCTATGGATCTGATGATATAGTCTTCAAAAGTATGAATTTTCTCTATTTTGACAGTGTTGTTGGTTGATTGATTATAATTTGTGTCGGTCTGGTCATAGTGATACTCGTGTTAAAGGTTCTGAATTGAAATTTGTATATACATTAACATTATACTTAGTATACTGTCGGTCCGGTCATAAGAGGTGATACTCGTGTTCAAGGTTTTGAAATTTGTATATATATACATTAGATACATACGTTAATTGTTGATTATAGTTTCATCGGTTTGTAGATCGAACTGAGTTTAAATTTTCAGGTCGATTTCAATTTTCAAGCATAAATGAGCTCGACTACACCCGATCTTCTTGCATGTATTATTAAAAAGATCCATAAATGTAATAAATCTTGACAGAATAAGAACAACGATGGGGAATGTGAGTGTAGGGTATACCTTATATGTATATGCATGATTATGTATGCAAGATCTCATTTAATTTGTGTCACTCAACTTAACATGTTAGGGTTTGAAGAATTAAAGTTCATTTAATTTGTAAGCAACTTGTTATGTTCTTCTCAACTGACCCATAATTTAATAGACCGTGTCACATTTCTTTATTATATGTGATGAATATTGTAATGAAACGTGACAATCTGGGATGGAGGCCAGGTAATAATTTTTAGTTCTGACATGATTATATTGTTTGTATTCAAAACTTTAAATTAAGAATCATTAATCGATTATTTTTTCAGTTAGTTATTTTTTTTTTTAAATTTGTAAAAAGTATTTTAATCAAGAGTAAATTATACCGAGTATAAGTTACCCCCTTCATTTCACTTGACTAGGCTGGGTAGGCTTATTTAACTTTTTTATGGGAGAAGAAGGAAGTCAAATGAAGGCCTTTGAGTAAGTAAAAGAAAATCAAGCTAGAACAACATTAGCTTAATTTCACGTTCGACAGTTAAATATGATCAATCCTTAATCCAAACGGTCTCATTGAACACATATTTTAGTGTTAATCACGAGTTTACATGATGGAATAATACAACGTCAATCAGTACTCAATCCCTCAAGGAAATCCATAAACAACATATATGGAGTAGATTGACCTAAATACATATGTTGTCTTAACAATAACAATACAAAGAGATAACCTCAAAAAAAAAAAAAATACAAAGAGATCATTTTCGAATTTTGAATAACCTAAAATAAAACTTGGTTAGATAACACTCAAACGTAATGAAATCATCTTGATTGATCTTCAACTATCGATCTAATCATGAACATCAACATTATCGGCCCTTCATTATTCCATAACATTGTAGAAATCCTGAAATATAAGATCAATATATTTCACATTCTATATGAATTAATCACCTTAATTACATTATCACATGAAACAAACTAATCCAACAACAAAATAAACTAGATAGTTTATTTCATGATCCAACACTAAATAAACTAGAGCATGATTAACCAACAACAAAAGGCGATTTTGATGCTGATTTACTCTGGCACGAAACCCATATCATAAGAGTACGGTATGTCACATAATTTTACCAACTAAGTCAATTAAAAACTGCACTAACATCAAATTATATGGTATATGTAACTACGTCATTTGAAAAAGAGGGGACGGAATCAAATCAAAATAATGTAAATGTGAATTTAAAAGAAGGTGGTGATAGTACTCTAAGTATGTAAAAGCTAAAGGACCAACATACACTGCAAGCTGGCTCCTCCTCTCTTACAAAGAGGTCTCCCCCACCAAAACAAAAGAGAAAGAAAATGGAGCCAACTACATTACATTGTAAAGAGAAAGATCTTCACTAAATCTTCCAACCATTTTTATTTTTTCCTAGCTATATCATCTAGCTAGGACCAAATATCATTCGTACCCCACTTGACAGACTACACTAGCTATGAACCAACCAATCAACTTGCTTGCTTGAGTATATCCGACCCACCCTGTTTCAGCCAATAGTTTATTCATTACGTGTTCATATCTGACCCACTCTGTTTCAACCAATAGTTTATTCATTACGTGTTCATATCTGACCCACTATGTTTCAGCCAATAGTTTATTCATTACGTGTTCATATCTGACCCACTATGTTTCAGCCAATAGTTTATTCATTACGTGTTCATATCTGACCCACTATGTTTCAGCCAATAGTTTATTCATTACGTGTTCATATCTGACCCACTATGTTTCAGCCAATAGTTTATTCATTACGTGTTCATATCTGACCCACTATGTTTCAGCCAATAGTTTATTCATTACGTGTTCATATCTGACCCACTATGTTTCAGCCAATAGTTTATTCATTACGTGTTCACGCATCCTGCTACACATTTCTTTTGTGGTGGAGATTGGGATGGTTTTGATCCAATCGACCGACTCCCTAAACCCTATTTACATATTTAGGCTTAGTTTGCATGTGTGATCCGATCCAAATTCAAGTGTAACCATATTGATGAGTATAGTTATTAGGTTAACAAATACTCTGTAGTACAGAGTACAACATATTCCTTGAAACGTGATATATATGAGCCTACATATATATATATGTATTACTCGACCATTGTTGTTGTGTCATAGTGGTGGTGATGTATTGATAAATAGTCATAATATCAAAAAATTTAACATAGAATGACTAGTGTTAATTAGACTAAGCTACCTTATATATATGAGTTGAGACCAATGAAAACAAAGCTATTAAAACCACTAGCATCATACTCGCTGTTCAACAATGTTAAAACTTATGAGGAAACTTAGTCCTAGTTTAAAAAACACATGCCTTCCTATTTGATAGGAAACTTAGTCCTAGTTTATGACTTAATCAAAAAGTGACTCTATCCCAAATAATCCAAGAAACCACAATTGGTGACTTAAATCACATTATCCACAAATAACCACTTGAACATAGATCATATAACTGCAAATGTCAGCTAACACAACACAACACAATCTATAAAGTCACGAGAGATGGAAACTTATAACCTATGGTTGAATCTCTGTCAACAATATATAAGACTGTAAATACCCGCTAGCACAACAGAACATAACCAATAAAGTCATGAAATTAAGACCGAAACTTATAACTACCTACGGTTGAATCCTGTCAACAATGTATGTACTTAGACGGTAGATGTCACCTAGCACAACAGAAACATATATATAGCCAATAAATTAAGTCATGAAATCAAGACCGAAACTTACTTATAACTACCTATGGTTAGGTTGAATCCTGTAAACAATGCACTCAAGACGGTAGATGTCACCTAGCACGTACAACACAACACAACCGACAAAGTCACCAAATCAAGACCGAAACTTATAACCTATGGTTGAATCATGAGAACAATGTACTCAGACGGTAAATATCACCTACCACAACAGAACACAACCGACAAATTAAAGTCACAAAATCTAGACCGAAACTTATAACATCATGATCGAATCCTGTGAACGATATATAAAGGTAGTGTCGACAATAAATTGAATTGAAGGAAGGTCGAAATCAGATAAAACGTACCAATAATAATAACAATAATGATGCATTGCATGAGTCGGTCCAATCTGAAGAACCCTTTCATTATTATTCTCAGCAACAAAGTGGTCCATTTGTACTCCAATCCCTACATACCACACACACATATTTAGTAATTTTACCACAAACCATCTCTATTATTCTTTCCAAATATCTTGTAAAAGTCACCCCCCAAAAAAACACAACAACACCAAATCAAGATATTTTTAACATAAATGTGGTTACATTTGTAGACTTGGTCGACTGGCGCGTCCTTTGGTGGTAATGATGTATACGGACGTTGAATATAATCCGTCTTCTTTTTCTTCAGTTCTTGAGTCGGGTAATAATCGCCTATTGCCAATGCAGCATCATCAAGATTCGCATATCGAGAAAACGAGTCTGATTGTGAATCTTGATGATGCTGCATCAGCAAATAACGATTGTTTTTGTAATAGTAACCCTAGCGAGCGAGCTAGCTCTGATTTCCTTGTGATGATCGAGTAATGTTGTAAATAGAATGAAAAAGTAATTCCGTAAAATAAATAGGTATACCTAATAACTAAGTATATATATTAATTCAAGTATTGGAAAAAAATATTGAACAAATGTATGAAAATAAAACTAAGGGAAACAATGCAATATCTAGTATATATATATAATATCAAATTTGTTGAATTCAAATTGCAAATAGTTACAAAAAAAAAAAAAAACTAATCTAATAACTTTAAAAAAAACCCTACAATAGAAATCACAAATTCCTAGCTAGTGTATATGAGTATATCAAATGTTTCGGACTTACCGGAGATGCAAAGGTAGGATGATCTGATCGGATGTAGGCGGTCTATGAATCGGATTTATAACAATCATTATAAGGTTAACTAGGAAAAATCATGAAAAAAAAAAAAAAAAAAAAAACTTATGAATCAATGAATTGGATTTATAACATACTAATAATTAAGTAATACAGTAATAACTATGATTAAACACAAGAATTGAAAGATTATTGAATTAATCAACTTGATAATAAAATCAAAGATTCGATACATAAACACATGAAATAGGTGTACATATTTGTATAGGCTCAGCGCGTGTAATACACGCGCATGAGCCTTCCGCTACCATGGATTCAACCCTTCTCTAGCCTATCAACCATAATCATGTCCCGATACATCAAAGGGTTGATATTCCCATGAAATACCGAAAAAAAATCAAATCAAATCAAATCAAAAATCCTAGGTAACAAATAAAAAAAAAAATAATAATAATAATAAATCATAACCAATCAAACAGAGCGAACAAACCTATTTCCACGGACTCTTGCACGCGCATGAGTCCATGGATTTACCAAATTCCCATGAATTATCGATGCGATAATAATCACATAACCAAGAAAATATTTTTTTTAAATTTTTTAATTTTTTTTTTTTTGATATTATTATTATTATTATTATTATTATATTTTAACCTAATAAAATGGGTGGGCAAAAGCCCAAACTCCGGGGAGAAAAAGAAAGAGGGACAAAATGAGGTAATAGTGAGGGAGAAATGAGAGAATCAATGCATAGGGTTTAGTGGTTGTGTATGTTATGTTTAGTTTGCTTTGAGTGAACCTAACTCTTCAACTATTACCTATTTATATACAAAAAAATAAAAAAAAAATAAAAAAAAATTATACTTGGGAGAAGCTAAGGTACATATTTGTCTACTCATATATGTTCCCCTTCTTCTTGTTAAGATAATTTTATTAATTATAGTGGGTGCGTCGGGACTGTCGGCCAACCAGTTTTAACCATTCATTTTTATTGGTATGTGAGATTTTTATCAGATCTGGTGAAAATTATTACAGGAAAAGAGAGGTAAGGGGTGGGTCAGTAGGTTAGGTTAGGTTAGTTTATTGGTTCGTACTGATTCGTCGGTGATTAAATCTGCTTAAAAAAAATGTCTGGAATCATGAAATGCGGTCAGTGTGTAGATAGATTAATTAAGTACTTTTTGGTGTATGCTTTTATAAACCTCGTATGGAATCGTTTTTGGTCATTCAAATTCGAATCTCAGGAAATCTCATGTTTTGGAATCTATTACGGAGTAATTACTTATAACATATCTCATTATCTCGGTGTTTGATTGATGAGGCCTTTTGGAATGGAATTCATTCATTGCGGTGTTTGATTGACCCCTTTTGGAATCTCAAATCTCGATCCATAGTCTATGCATGGCGCCCATTATTTCAACTTCATTCTCCTAATACACCATGAAAGATCGACCGTTACAACAATTATATTCGAGGATCAAACCAAACGAATATTAATAAGTACTCGTATACGATTCCAACTCCATATACCTCACTCGGGTTAAAATACATTATTCCATTCTGATCTACCCCGATTGTTTGATGAACCAGACGACTACCTTTAAAAAGTTTTTTTTTTCTCTATAGAGACTTGGAAGAGTAAAATACTTATTTGACCTTCTCCTTTTAAATCCTAACATCTATACTTCCAATTTAATTTTAGGTTTTCTTTTCATTTTTCATCGTCATTCACATTTCTCTTAACTTACTGATCATGACAAAGATATTATCTGAACAATCAGTAACGAGGTTTAAATTAAATCTCTTCCCTGTCTTGATGATGCAGCGTTATTGTGACTCACATAACTTGAAAAATAACTAATTTTTGCGACCGTCTTCTTTCTCTCTTTATTATGTTACATAATTAAATTAGATTTGGCTCTAAATTAAAGTTAATCATGAAAATGTTTGGATTTGTAGAGCTAGATTGTTACTCCCTCCGTCCTTTATGTTTCTTCCTATTTTCCTTTTTGGGTCGTCCTTTAAGTTTCTTCATGTTTCTATCTTTCCTTTTTTGTACACTCATTTTTACCCTTTTGTTCTTATTGGACCCACCTTCATACACTTTTGCACACACCCACTAACAATATTTATCTATAAACAAATTATTTTCAAGACCCACCATCCATTACTTTACTTCATTTTATTCAATTTCTTATTCCACGTGCAAAAAGAAATGAGAAGAAACATAAAGGACGGAGGGAGTATGTTGTATTGTTCATAAGTTGATGTCGTTGATTATTAATTACGTACATATTGACATTATTATTGTTCCATATTTGATGGTTATAAAGTGTCATCAAACATTAGTTTCTTGAATTGATATTATTGTGTTGCAATACATTTACTTATTGCTGCATTAGGTTTCAATTTCAATTCAGCACCTAATAATTTTCTTAGCAATTCGATAAATATATTGTGAGACAATCCGACAACTCGATCATAACATACACTAAAAATATTACTCGTAATAAAATGAAATAAAGAAAAATTAGTAAAGTGTAGATAATGTAGTGCAAACTTTTCGATACCTCTGGCTAATATTTCGTTAGTATTTTAGAAGATGGTAAAACTCGAACACATAAGTATAAAAAAAGCTTCTTACGAGCTTAAAGTCCGTAATTTGATTATCATTAAAAATAGAAATACCGATGGACTTCTAACTTTTTGAAAAACACTACGGAGTACTAAATATTTTAACCTGAGAAACAATTTTTTTTTCCCAAAGAAACTTGAAAAAAAAAAATCATTTTAAAGGCAACCTTTTGAAATTATAGCTTAACCTTTTTTAAAAATTAACTTTTTTGAGGTAATAAACACATATGATGACATCAACTAAATGAAATTCTCCTACATTGGGCATCGAATTGGTTCATAGTTTCATACGGAGTAATAAATATTACGAGTGCTTCTCATAATTTTACGGGTTAAACTTACTTACATCTCCATAAATATTTCTTAAGTAAGGGTATACACTATAACTAATAATTTTTTTTATTCCTTATTATATTTTATACTCCGTAATTGGTAATTGGCGTGAATTGGAGTTATATTTTACTACTTGTATATATGTAAGTCTTTTGGAATGAATACGTCTAAAACTACGTTAGTTAGTGAAGAACGTAACACTAACAAAAAGGAAAAAAAATTCATTATACATCCCTCATTAACATTATTAAAAAAAAACATTGTTTTAAAATTATCTTCATTAAAGCTATTAAGAAACCGTCTCATGAAACAAGTTTGCTGTTGGAGACATATCATTTCTAAAGCAATGATATGAAGCTTGTTAACTAATGAATCGATGACCGGTCACCCGCCCATAGCTTGTGGATCTCACCTACATAACTTGACCTCTAAATTTATGAACACAATATTCCCTTTAAAAAACTTAAACGAAAATGACACAGAATATGAATATTTTTTTTTTTTTTTTTGAAAACCCACAGAATATGAATATATATATTCAAATTAAAGTAAATAATGGAGTACAAAAACAACTGCAATGAAAAAATTGAAAAATACGAGTTTTTTTTAATTAATCTTGTCGTCAACAATCGAGTTTTATGATCAAACAATCAACAAAGGAAATCGAAAACATGCATAGACACAAAACATGCATCGTCAACAATCGAGTTTTTACTCATCTTATTACCTTTATAGCGAACAGATCCTTCAGAGATTTTCTCTAAGAAAGTGAAAACATTTGAAACTACTGAGTACCATATAGATCAAAATTCTAAATTAAAATCGCCAATGCAAATTAGCGAAGCACTCTTGGGATGTGCACTGACCACTCTTTCAACCCCACACCCTCAAAAAAACCCCTAGATCGAGGATTTCAGAGAGCGGGAGAGGGGCATCTCCCAGGAACCCCTTCTCACCCTCGAAAACCCTACATCTAGGGAGTCTTGAGAGAGAAAGGCGGGCATTTGGGCTACCCACCCTCGAAAACCCTACACCTAGGGGATTTTGAGAGAAGGGCGCGCGGGCAATCGCTTAAGCAGATGGGTTTTTCTATCGTGATAGGTACTCTTCAGCTAGCCAAGGGTGGTTTTCGTAGAGGTTTTAGCCAGAAGCGGGTGTACTGAGGGTGAAGGTGGACGGTTTACTTCCGAGGGTGAGAGAACGGTAAAAAAACACAAAGATATCACGTAAAATTACACCGAAATGAATGCCAAAATGGGCAGCAGACAGAGGTGGGGGTACTGTTGTTGAAAGGAGAGTACGATCAAGCACAAATATTAGCAAGATTGCCAAACTAGCCCAGTTGGTGTAACTTGCAAGTTGCAACAGACATATCCGTCTTTAACATTAAAACGGGTCAAATATACCTCAACTCGGACGAAAATGCCAAATATTTTGCTACAGGCACATGACGTTTGTCTTATCCCAACTATTTGACCCGTCATAAACTTAAGACGGATATCTGAAACCGGTATTAGAAGTGAGGAATGGGAATGGCAACACAAAAATTGTAAAAAGAAAGAAACCGTACCATTATGAAAACGTCATGACAACCAAAATTACATGTCGGTATGATAAGATCTATGTACACATCTAAAACTCCCCTTTGTCTTTGTACAAAATAGAAATTCCATCAAAATAATAATGATAATAATAATAATAGTAGTAGTAATAATAATAATAATAATAATAATAATAATAATAATAATAAGTAATAATAATAATAATAACAATACATAAGTCATTAGTATTAATAATAGTGTCCTCTCTTGAGTGTCTTCGGTCTGACCCGCATATTTTTAAGTCGCAAAAATCAAAATCCCACCAACATACGTATTCATCTTTCTCGGAAAAAAAAACTCCATACAACTTTGAACAACGCCACTGCAACGATAAGAACCTGCAAAAGAAGGATATATAGAATTGAAAAGGCAGTAAGCAGTAAGCACAAAATCTTATAAACAGAGGTTTATGCAACAATGCAACCATCTTACCCTTCGTTTACACAGATACGGTAAATCTTGCCTACAAATTTCCAATACGGTAAACCAAAAAAAAAAAGTCATTTGATTCACTGTGGTGGTAAATGGTAAGTCGGGAACCAACATAGTGCAAGCGGTATGTCTCGGTAAAAGTCAGATTGAAGAAAACAGCAACATCACTTCGTTTCAACTCTACAATTTTCTTTGCTTCTCCCTTTATTTTCAGCTCTATAACTCGGTCACAGACTGAATGAAGACCCTTTCATTCTTGCACGTACAAAACAGCCAGCTAAAATGTACAAGAGGATAGGACTTCGCAAAACTCACTACAAATTTCTATCATATTACTGTAAAAGTTACTAAGGGTATGTTTGGATAGAGACGGAAATGCGACAATTCAAAGTTTACCATGATCAAATAATGAGGAGCCAAAGTTGGCCACATTTGGAGTGAAATTACAGAGATTGATCATGGATGCCAAATTTGAGATCAAGTGTCAAAACGATATTAATGATGATGTTCCCACTGTCTCAACAAGTTTATGTATTCTATTTTCGACATCTCACAGACAGTTGACATTGATGTATTGGGTAAGCCTTGACAAAAATGCAAATTACTCGTACAACTTTTCCTAACCAACTTACCCTTTCCACCTATAAGCAACAGCACCCACCCACTTCAGTTCCCAAGTACCTACCAATCTACAATAAACACCCCTGAACTGACTGACTGCCAACCTCGCTTCTATTACCTTGGACAAAACATTCAGTATTCAACACTCTGACACTCACAAACTCCATCTTCAAACACCTGATGTGCGCACCCTAACTCTACTTGACTCGCGTCCAGCATCAACTTCCTAAACCTTCAAGGCTCCCACGCAAACCCCTTCAAATGCATAGCCAGCCCCATAACCTATCAGTCTCTCACATTAGCTCTTAGTACACTTCCCGACCTAAACAGAGGGAATGGGTAATGGCAAGGAGATCGAAAAGTGAAAAGGTAGGATGGAAAGTTAGAGAGCAAGGGAAAATTGTTCATTTGCCTTGTAAACCATTTGAATAAGCTTGCATAAAAGGTTGCTTACATTTGTTTTCGAATCACTTACTTATGCAAGCACATACAAGAGGATTTTTTTCCTTAGAAAAAAAGAAAGATAAATCCTAACACCTCGGATAACACATGAGATGTACACTCCTCATGGGTTTAGTACTCACAAACACATTACCCATGAGCACCTTATTCCACAACGTCCTTCGATTCCCTAGGTAAATCTCATGCTTGTGCCTGGAAAATCTATTTCAAAGGAGTCTTTTCCACTTGCAAGTGAGCATGTGTTTACTGAAGAGTGTTGCACATCAGTTTGGTAAAAACAAGACGAATGAGAATACGAGATGTACAAGGGGAAAAAGGCTCCACTAAAATAAAACTAAATCGAAGCCTTAGATACCCTTTTCAAAGACTAGATTGAAATGGATGATAGAAGGAAGAACTTAAGAAAACAAACACTAATGGAAGTTTGGAGACCACCAATAGTATGGCATCACCGAACAAGAAGACTTCAATCCTGATCTACGAAAGCTAAGGGATAAACTTGAACCTATAGAAAGAAGAACAAAACTTGATCTACAAAATCCCACTCATTTACCAGCCTCAATATACTCTTGCCTCAATATTTATATACTCAAGCCTGTCAAATAAATAGCATATTGATGTGCCAACAACCAAAAATAAAAATTTCTAGACTGTACAAAGGTCATACTTTGCTTCCCTGAAGCTGGGCTTCTCTATCATTTCATAAAAATGTAGAAATAACAGTTTGATTCACAGATATCCTCAATCAATCAGCAATCTCAAGTAAATAATATGTCAACTACTCTCCATACATTTTTCTCATCTAGCACTTTTCTCCAATGTTCTTAATTTATCCTTTATTGCCCAAAAAATTATTTCAAAAGTACAAACTTCCTAACAAAAATAGGGTGCATCGCATCCAAAAGGCATGTGCACCTTTGCCTGGCACTTTGTCACCTCGGCCCCTTAGTGCCTTAGTACACCATGCGCCTCTTCAAAGTTCAAACCAAGGGTTTAGGCAACATCAACAAATGACGTCTCAAATATTCAAATGCCACTACGTTTTTCTAAATTAATCTCGTTACCGAAAGTAAATGCTTGCTAACAATCATGTAAATTAGGGAGACATTAGAAAAAAAACAGAACAAAGGGTCCATGCAAGCAAGGTATACAAATATACCAAGTCAAGTAAGAAAGATTTGTGGTCTTAGTTGCCACAAGTAACATGAACAAAGAGTTCATGCAAGCAAAGAATACAAATATACCAAGTCAAGTATGAAAGATTTGTGGGTTGCAGGTATTAGTTGCCCAAAGTCCCAACATAACAATGAAAAGTCAAATCTAGCTTAGCTGGATGCCGTTTTATGTTATTCATCTCCTCTCATTTTCATCGACTAAAAACCTTCTTGCGTATTCGACTATCTTTGTTTGTTCTCCCACTGTTTTCAACGAAATCGGAAATTCTAGAACTAAAGTACTTCCCATTCTGACACAGTAACCTAGAAATACAAGTAGAAGCTATAACTTTCAAGTACTTACACTCCACTCGCAGGCCTCACTGTAACCGTCTATCTGCAATTGCTTAACTATACACAGAGAATCAGTATACTGACATGAAAACAGCCAATCTCATATGTGCAGATCTCTCATAATTAAACATATCAATTCTCGATTCTTCTCATCGTATCGCTTCCCCCTCAAGGCAAAACAAATCCTACAACATCATCATTGTTGTCATAGCCTTAATCCCAAATCAAATTTGAGTTCACCTAACATGAATCATGCTTCAAACCCAATGACAATCGATTCCATAAAACCAATATACATTTTTTTCAGGGCGCATGTTAGATAAACTGGTACACGAAAACACAAAACAAAGCATCGAATCTTCTAAATCACACAGCAAGTCAAAGAATCACCTCGGAAACAAACTGAATATATATTAACAAACGAAAGAATAAAACTTGACAAACAAAAGACAATACTTAATCCAAAACTAAGACAATGTACCTAAATTCGGGCTCGCCTAGCTAGTCTGCGAACCACCACCGCCACTCCCATCATTCCCATCACCACGCGAAGAGAACACCCTAAACGGCCAAGGCAACGGAATATTAAACGTCCTCCCAGACGGTGACCCAGACCCGGACCCACTTGAACTCCCACTCCCCCCATCACCACCTCCATTACCTCCCCCTCCACCCGTCTTCCTCGTCTCGTATTCCTGATCATCAGTGGGCAACTCATACCGACACACGGGGCACGAATTGTGGAGCTGAAGCCATGGCAGGATACAATCTGAATGATATAAATGCTTACACGGCATCTGTTTCGCTTCGGAATTCAACTCAAACTCCGCCATACAAACCGCACACGAATTCGATTCTGAATTCACCACCTCCTCCCCCACCACCACGGTCGGAAGCCCCTCCACCGCAGTCTTCGCCGCGGGCGGGGTACCATATCTATTCGGATCGTTCTCCGCTAAATGCTGGATCAACTGCTCTAATCCCGGACCCAAGAAATAATCCCCAAAATTCGGCGGAACCCTACCAGGATTATCCGAATTCGAATTCTCAACAACAAACTGAAAATTCGTCCCGTTCGCCTGCAAATTCCCAAGATAAGTCTGCAAAAACGTTAAGGGATCGAATCCACCGCTTCCGGCAGCAGACGGCGGAGGCATCGACGGAGAGAGAAACGACGACGACTGGATAATGATCGGGCCGCGATTCCCGGCGATCGGAAAGGGGTCGTTGAAGAGAGAAGCAAAGGGGTCAGGGAACAAGGACGGAAACGGAGAACTGAACTGGGGATTGAGGAAATTAGGGTTAGGGTTAGGGTTAAGGTTGATGTTGGAGGAGGAGGAATCGACTTCTTCGAGGAAACCGCCATGGCAGTGGGGGCAAGAGAGGTCGGAATTAGGGTTTGGGGAAAGTAAGACGGTGCGATCGCATTGATGGCAGAAGTAAGATTGGGGATTAGGGTTTGACACGGCGGGTGGTGCGGTGGACATTGCGGCGGCGCGTGAGAAAGAGAGGAATTCGGGATTTTGATTGATTGTTTTCTCTTTCGAGGGATTTTTTTTTTTGAAGAGGACGATTAATAAATTGAGTCTTTTTTTTGGGCGTTTTTTGTATTTATATGGGGACATCGTATAAATTGCCTAATACTATTAGGAGTTTTTTTTTTTTTTTTTTTTGGTAATAATGATAACGGTTTTTCTAACGTTTGACTAATGGATACATCACACACGTTAGAAAAATCGTAATAATAATAATATTATTATTAATATCAAAATATAATAATAATAATAATAATAATAATATTATTATTATTATTATAATACTATGCCGATTATTACTACGATTATTATTATTATTATTATTATTGACTTATTATTTTTTTAATGATATTATTTGTTTTAGGTAATTTACTTCGAAATTCTGTATCTGCCCCTTATAAGTATTACGAGTAGTAATTTGTGTTTCTAGAAAACTTGTTTCATGAGAAACAAAATACTTGTAGTATATGATGTGGATTAGTTCATAGATTTCTGAATGACGAATTAGGTAGGTAATAGAAAAAGCGTAAACAATATCCTAATTTGATATACTTCGTTTAAGGCATGGTAGGATAAAAATTACGAGGGAGATAAAAGGTGATGTGATTATTATTTTACGAGGATAAAGTGGAGTTGAGAAAAAATAGTAGACGACAATGGATAATAGTTTAATTAAATTTATAGCGTCTACAATGGTATCGTAGATGAAGTGATTCAAATCCGTTACAATAAGAAATACTCGTACCATGGTACGAATATTCGTCTAATTATCCAAACCATGGAAAAAAAACCTACTTGGATAAAACCGAGAGTTCTAAATACAAAGGATATAGAAGGATAAAGTATTTTATTTACATTCCGACAAACATAAAATCTGAGAAACTATAAAACCTACGTAAATAAGGTAAGGTAATATCCGTATTTAACACGAGATCAATGACGATTACTTATGGTTGATTTTAGACATTTACGGAGTATATCCTACTTTTCCGAGATACATTAATATACGAGTACTTAATACTCCCTCCCTCCGAGATCTTGTAGTTACTTTTATACTCCGTACTTCATTGCTTATTAGGGAAAAAAACTATGTACCAAAATGTTTGCTCATAAGTCGTTCGTAGGTTACAATCATTTAAATACCAACACCGATAACGACTGAGAAACAATAAAAGCGACCGGATACAGTAAAATACTCATTTGTCTCGGTTATTTGTTGTCATTTTATATTATTTGTGAAGAATATTTTAATCAAAGGACAACAAATGACCGAGACGGAAAGAGTAGATCGTTATATTTATAATGTCGGAGACATTTTATGGCTGATTTTAGACATTTTCCTCCGACTTTTTCGAGATATATTAATACAAGTACTTGACCGATTTTTTATCGATTTACATAGTCGATCGAAGAACGAAATAAGATTGATCGTACACGATCGAGTCGACCTAACTCCACAACCTAATTTTATACTTACCCATCTGCACAAAGTGGTTAATATCGGAACAGCTTTGAGAAATAGTAAGGTATTTGTACAAAGTAGGATCCACGTACCTAAGATGTCTTTGTTCGGTGGTTAAGACGAAGGTACTCTCTGGACAATAGCTCCGAAGTTTGAATCCTCCATCCCATCTACGGTAATGCGACTAATCACGCACTTTGTTGGGAAAAATTAGGATCCGTGCTAGAGAAGTACTCGTATATTACATGCATCATCAGTAACGAGCCTTCGACTATGAAATGAGCTTCATACTGAACTTCACATATCTCTTGCAGTCTTGCCCGAGTTGTACTCGTATCTTTTTCGTTCATTTTTTTTGGAAATCATGCATGAGTTGCGAATTTTTTGGGTTATGAAGCCTTTGATCTTTCTGTTGTACAAAAACAGGAGACAACATAAAGAGTTGCCTATCAGATTAATGTAAGTTCATGATTTTCTACATCTAGGGTTCACATCTCCTTATGTCTAAATACTAAACACCTCGTAATTTCAACGAACAAAACTCTATTCCGAGAATCAGGAGTCTGCCTTTACATGAATCGTTGTATGGGTAAGTCAATCAAGAGTTCGGGGAAATGTGGATAAACAAACAACAACAAAGGGCGTAAGGGCTCTCCCGGAAATTATAGGGGCCTTGTGCAAGATCTTACAATTTAAGCCCTAAATGGGTGATAACTAAACATAGACTCCGAGACCAACCTTGTTTGTACGTCTCTTAAGTGTAGCTATTGGGATTTAGGGCCACCCTAAAATCTCGAGGCCCAGTTGGACCGCACTACATGATCAGCCTTAAAGACGGTCATGAGCGTGTGATAAAAATAAGCTGATAGTAAATACTGTAATACGGAGTAGTGCTCATGAAAGACATTAAAACTTATAGCCTTATTGTGCCATTACCTAGATATTTAGAAATGTCTTTGATAGCCTCTGTGACAGCAGAAATAAGCAGTTTCTTCGCCTGTGTCATGAAGAGAATCAGATTCCTGTATCGACAACCAGTTCCTGGCCTCACTAGACTAACACAAGGATTAAGGAACAGCTCTATCTGGATGTTACCTGCAATTTATCTTCTTTGGCCTTGTGGTTAAGCGGTAAAGAACGGAAATCCCCAGCTAGGCGGATACATTCGCCAACATTTTCAGGTGAAACAAAACCAAGTCCAACTTTTATGCAAGACTGAAACAAACAGATTCAAGGATTCAGCAGTTTAACAAGGAGCCAAGACCTAACCAAGTCATATGATTATTATAGCCAAGACTTCTACAGGATATCAGGCATTTAAAACTTACAGAAGCCGACATCGAAAATCATCAGAAGTTCAGTTTAACTAAGCATGGGACGACTGACATGAGTAAACGTACCTTCAAATTTCTAACTTGATGGGGACATCCAGCAGGAACGAAGACTGCTTCTCCAAGCTTTTGAACAACTGTCCAGGGTTCAATACCTACATTACAGAAGAAGAAAAATAAAATAATCTACGAGTAAAATAAGTTCCCCAAAAGCTGATCAAGGAACACAGTATAAACCCCACCATATTCAGCCTTTAACTTCCTTTTATGTTCAAATGTCAAGTAGAATGTTTGATCGTGAATTGGATGGGCCACCTGTAGCTCAAAAGGAAAAAAAAAACCAGTGAGGTATGTGCAATGGTTCGTAGCCAGAGATAATGACGATGAATACTGCTAGCATGTTCAGTTATAATTTAAAAGTGCCAACCCGAATTCATGGTTTGTATCTCATGGTGTGACCATGTGAGGCAAGGTCGAGCAAAATACCCGGCTGGCTGAAATCGAATCAAATCCGATCAATAAATCTTATCATCTTCTAGATAAGAAAGCACTAAAAACGTCATGGACATGAATCACACCCTCATTAAAAGTTTTCATGCCTAAAAACAAACATTTACAGGCTCTATTTGAACTATAAAATCTTATATATACTAAATGAGAAACCACTGAAAAAGAAATGAACACGTGTCACACCCTCACTAAAAAGTTTTCGTACCTAAAAAATAAATAAATAAACGGACTGTATTTGGACTATAAAAAATTCTGAATTAAGCCCACCTATCAAAAATAGGTACAACACTAGATTTAATAAGTATTTTTTTTTTTGGGTTTTTCTACGTGTTAACCTTGTGTTTTTGGAAATTCTACGTGGTAACCCCGCTTTTTAAAAAACACATGCGGTAACCTTGTACTCTCCTAGTACTTAGAATATGACCCTTCAATTTATTTCGTCAATTTGCGGTAAATGGGCATTTAAAATGTGTTTTTGTACATCGTTTTTTCTCTTTTCTTCACTCGATTTCCGTCCAAAATTTAAATAAGAGCATTTAAAATGGTTCATGGAGGGATTAATTTTTAAATTTGAATTTTTGTAGATTAGAATTACCGTGTAGAAATACACGAACAAAAGTAACCCTAGTAGAAAATTCATAATGTACTCCTAACAAAGTCACTTCACTGCTTAATCATCATTTAATCAATTATTTAATTGACATATTTAACGTAATTAAAGTTAAGAGTCATGTCATAGAGTATTAAGAAAGTAGAGGGTTACCGCATGTGGTTTTAAGAAAGCTGAGGGTTACCGCATGTGTTTTTCAAAAAGGAGGGTCACCACGTAGAAATTACGTAAACACAGGGTTACCACATAGAAAAACTCTTTTTTTTTTTTGTTAAATTTCATGCATATTTAAAATATGCAATACGTTTCTCAACAAATGATTATTAAAATATTAATATAAATCGACAAGTCGCTCTAAATTTATGTTCATTGCTAACAGACTATATAAGTTGTGCATTTCTATCACGTTACACTCGTCATCAATAGGAGGAAATCTGTAAATGAAAATTGAAATCTTCTTTCAGACATGAGACACCCCAAGGCAATGAAACAATGAATCAATTTTGTCTTCTAAATTTCCGGCCATTTGTTTAGATTTTTCACAGAAATATTGGTAATTTTGATGAAATGGATCAAATATCGGATCCAATATTTTCGATATTCGAAGTGGTTCGATAAACCATCAGATATTCGGAATTCTGATTTTTTGGATCAGCATTCCGATCTAATATTTGGATTGATCCATGCCTTGGCCTAGTGTGCACTCAAGTATACCTTATACACAGAGTCAGCACTAACAAAAAGACATGGATGATAATCGATGCATGCAGAAGTTTAATACCTGGTTAGGCGGAACACAGTTAACGTGCCGGAACTCCCGAAAATGGGCTCTCAAATACTCTTGCAGCTTAGGAACATCCTCTCGCCGGAAGATATCCCAAAGAGCACCTCCACTGTCAGGAAATTCATGGGTGATTTCTTCGCTAGACTCTTTCTCTCCAGTAGGACTCTCCAATGTAGCTCCATTGTCAACGATGACCTCGGCATGATCTTTAGTACCATCACCAGATAAGAAACTATTTTCTGGCAACTTAATGCTAAATAATTCCTTTTGATCTTGAGTAAAATGCCTCTTTTTGAGTATTGAGATAGTCGCCATTGTTTCAGGGGGTAAGCTGTATTCTGATGTGTGTGTCAAAATATTGACCTACAATGTCCAAAGAAATGGCTGCACTTAAGTACCCCGGATAGTCAGGCAAACAATTAAGGCTACACGAGTTTTGGGTGATAAAGATTACTCTAAAGAAAAGGCATTCAAGTACCCCGGATAATTGAAATATTTACCTACTATCGCAAAGGTGGAAGGGTGGTGAGATCAGAGACACCCTTCTGCCATTCTACCCAGTAATTACCCCCAACATTTAAATAAGTTGAGGGGTAATTAGCAGCTTCGTACTAAAGACCCCATTTTTCTACCTTTTTTTCCAAAAATTGTGCTAAAAGTAAATGTAAACAATTCAAAGCATTAAAGTGAGTAGTAATCAATCCATAAATTCTCTGGAAATGCTCATTTGGCTTTGGCACGATCAAGAAGAAAGGTAAGTGAATGTCGAGCCTCACCCAGTAGAGTACGCTTTCTTTGCCACAAATAGATATGGGAGAGTTTTAAGATTAAACAAAAATGGAAAATAGGGCAATTCAGAAAATTAGAGGTATTAACACATTGATGAGATTGCATATAAGGTTTGTTTTTCATAGTAGGCAGCATATATTCCGTGTGAATGCCTGCCTTAAGTAAAAACCATAACAAGCAAGTAATGTCGGAGCAGATATATTCTTTTCACCAAAAAATAAGCAGCAGACACCATCGCACCAGTCAGGTGCCAAGGAAAAAAAACATAAAGGTCAGCATAGTAGCATACCACATCAGAGATATCATAGTGAAGCTTAGTAACAGAGTCACCACGGCCCAATTCCTGAGGAAACCCATATGCAACATAAGTTTTCGGGGTCCAATTTGGCAATAAAGGCCATTGGTACGGATCAATCTCATAGCCCCATTTGGTAGCTAGATTTAGAGCTCCAGCAACGGGATGTGTGTACTCCTTAAACGGCAATGCGCGGATAAATTCAGCACCATGACGTGGTAAACGCGTATAAAACTCATTATCATCTAGCCAGTCCTTCAATTTCAGCATGATAGGCCAGCCATAGCCATTGTTGTCACACTCGCCAATTGAAAACCCAACAAAAAATTTGCGAAGATTCACATTGATCTACAGTACATGGAAAGACAGGCATATTATTAGCTTAAAGCATCAGCAATCAACACGAATAGGAGGTAAAAGGAATCAAATACAAATCGATAACCTTAAACTCGATTCAGTAATAATTCCTCACTGTTTACAGTAATGTTTATTTTCCAAAAGTCATGGCCATGTTTTCTCAATATAAATTAAAATGCAAAGTCTTATCACAGAATCAAAAGTTAGAACTATTGAAATGTTATGTTTAATCAAACACTCAAACCTGGAAAACATCCAAACAAATGCTACCAAATTAGTTAAACTGGACATAATAAGAATACAAGAATTGTGTTCATATCAACAGCCACCAAATAAACATTTACTACGATATAGCCAATATGGTTTAAACGTCAACTTCGAGAAGTTTTTTTTTTTTTTTTTTTTTTTTTTTTTTACAAAGCTCATCAAATAACCATTATAGATTTACCAAATACAGCAAGTAAACTGAAATTAGTACGCTTTTGTAAAAGTGAAACGGTGCCGTCGGATAGGACGTACCTCAGACCAGTCCAAGCATCGAAAAGCTTCCGCGTCTAATATCTTGGAATGGCTGGTACTAGTAATTTGACGGGCAGCACGCCACATGACCAGTGGTTCCCAACTTAAACCAGAGGTAGTGTCAAGAACACTCCTGACAATTACTGGTTCTCCTTTAGCCCAATGCCGCTTGAAGTGTTTTAGATCTTCATGAGAAATGTCTCGGGCATCTGGGTAATACAAATAATTGTCACAGGAGCCTTCTCTGGAAGCACATTTCTGCATATTGCAATCCGTGTCCATATCAACAGCTGACTCCGAGCATACTAATCCAGCAGCAGCATCTGGCAAATGATCAAGTTTATCCTCTGCTTCCTGAAGCAAATTTGCAACCCAATCATTCGACAAAATAGAATTTAGTTTAAGAACTCCACCGCCGCAACCCTCAAATTCTACAGGCGGGCAAAATATACTGCCGTTTTCATCTGCTTTCCATTGAAATTTTGCTTCGATTTGACCATTGGAAAGCACTTCAGTCGTTTGGTCATCGTGCTGCCCCTTGGAATATTTATGTGTAGTTGATTTCACTGCTTCAGTAGAAGTGACTTGTTGTCCTGGGAAACGACATTTTGGCTTCCGCAAATGCTCGGGGATGCCATGCATATAGGCTTCTCCTCTATCAAAATACTCAAAATTGATTTCCCCACAACTTTGAAGTTTCCCAGCACGAATCTCCCGGCAGCAGTTGAGACAAAAGTCAAACGTACACTTCGGGCAGCTTCTGTGGAAATCCACTATACATGTTCTGCAGTTATTGCTGCAATATAAATGTACAAATAACATCTTAATATCAAGGCGCTCGTTTCAACCAAATGCACATATAAAGTCAACAATGGAAATTAATAAAATTGTCATCTAAGCCGATTTTACCAAAAAACAAGCTCGTCTTTACTGCAAAATTTCTGTGGGATTATCACTTCCGTTACTGGTATGCCTACAAAAAAACAAACACCACGGTTTCACATTGAACTACCAAGTTAACTTCACTAACACGAATTTCCAAGTGCCAGCACACGAAACCAAGAAGCCGAACAAGATTAGCACCATAGGTGTAATGTCAAATATACATAAAATTCTGAATTAATTATTAGAAGCTAACTTTAGGAGCCACTGAACAGGCAGCAAAATCCGGTACAGTTAATCAAATAATGTACAATATCCATCCACTTAAAACTTCACAGTGAGTATAACTCCAAACAACACATAAAACAAAGGCGAAAGACGGGAACGAATAACAACCCTGATATTATCGTTATCCAGCAATAACAAATCCAACTATGAATAAAACCCAGCAATATACTATGATATAAAAAAGTTATCGTTACCCTGATACCCCCACCCCCCGCCAACCTGCTAAACAGGGTGAGAAGGAACGAAGGGTGTCAATGAACAGATCATGATAGCCTTAAGCCCTTACTTGCAAACAAGATACTGTAACACCATATCTATAGGTAAATATCTTAACCCAACTGCTATTCAAAATTTACTGGCACAAAAAGTACTCTAGGAAACCAAAACATTTGCAAGCTACATTCCGAAATAAAAAAATTAGCACGGAAATCACCAAAACAAGCAAACTGAAGTTAAACTAAAAAAGCAATAATCAACCCAAATAAAGCAATCATAATTTTAATGCATAAAAAGAGAAATGGAGGAAACTCTTAATTTCTCAAAAAAAATACTTGAAGCCATAAAATAAGGATGTCACATTTGGAAAATGGAAAATACCCTGGATTTTGGCCTCTATTTCCTTTTCCATCATCTGCTCCTCATTGAATTGCTTCAGAAAAGGCAAAATAGTACCCAGCACGTATATGGAGTGGTTATACCGTTGTTCATCGTCGATCCAATAATTCTCCCACACCCGCTTCTGTAAAAAAAAAAAGTCTGTTTCATTAATTATCAAACATGGGGAATTAACATCTGCTAGTAAACATAGCAAAAAGGGAACATACCCTTACACCTCCATCCATCCTTAAGCATGACCTGCAATTACAATTTGATAGACAGAATGGACAAGCTTGAGCAATCTGGTCCTCCGTCATTTTTGGATACCTGGTGGTCAATCCTCGATGGCATTATAAGATAAACTAGTCATATCCAAGTTTTTGGCAATCGCCAGAAGAAAACAACCATGACAAAAATGAAGAAATAGCAAAACCAACCGAGTACTAAACTAACATCATTTAAAAGCAACAAATTAGCTCAAGTATGACGAAACATGAACACGCCCAAAGAGGAGACACAAACCATTTTTCTATGCAGGGGATACAAAAGCGCTTCGTCTTACACTTGGTGCACCTCACAACTCTTCCATTGTCATTTCGCTGGCACTGGTGACACATGTTTGAATCAATTTTGATTCCCTGTCAACAAACCATAAGCAATTAGCTCGCGAGCAACAATGAGCTAAAGAACCAACAAGTTCAATCCCATTCATCTAATAATCTCGTACAAAGAGGATTGTTCTGCGTCATCAAACAACTACAGTAACTAAACCACATGTTATAAAGGTAACAGATTCGATCCGGGTTACTCATAAAAATACAAAATTTTGACTTCATCAACCAACAACATACAACAAAGAATGAGCTGAGGAACCAACCAAATTCAAATCATAATTCATCTTATCATCGCTTACAAAAAATAAGACTTTTCGACTTCATCGAACAACAACAGCAGTATAACCAACAATGAGCTGACAAACCTACAACATCTCCCAAACCATCCTCATCAAAATATAAAATTTAGACTTCATCAAACCATATAATCAAGAAAGAGCTTCGAAACCGACAAAGTCAATGGCAGTTCATCTCACATTCTTATCAATATATACTCCCTCCATCTCAAGCATTTTTTTTACCTTTGATTAAAATAGTCTTCACAAATAGCATAAAAGGTAAACAAATGACTAAAACAGAAAGAGTACGACTTTTCAAATGCTGTAAGCAACAAACAATGAACAAAAGAGCCAACAAATGCAATTCCCCAAATCAAAACCCCATCAAAATACCAAATTTCTACTTCATCAAACAACAAAAACTATATCCAAAAAAAATGATCTAAAGGACAAACAAATTCAAACCCAGTTCATCTTACATTCTCATCATAAATATTCTTCATCGGCTTTGGTGTCTCCTCCCTCGCACTACTAATATTATGTTTCCTGCTACTAATCTTACCCCGTTTCCTGCATGATGCAACAAAATCATCACCATTTTCACCATTCGCAACGGCATTTTCACCATTCACAGCCGCATTTCTAACATTGTCGCCATTCCCAGCAGAATTTTCAACATCTTCACTATTCACAGTGGCATTTTCACAATTCACAGCAGCATTTTCACCATTCACAGTGGCATCTCTAACATTTTCACCATCTTCACTATTCACAGCGGCATTTTCACCATTCACAACCGCATTTCTAACATTGTTGCCAGTTGTCTCCTCCCTCCCACTACTAATCTTACGTTGCCTGCTAATAATCTTATGAATCCTGCGTGACGCAGCAAAATCATCACCATTTACACCATTCAACGCGGCATTTTCACCATTCACAGCCGCATTTCTAACATTGTCGCCATTCCCAGCAAAATTTTCAACATCTTCACTATTCACAGTGGCATTTTCACAATTCACAGCAGCATTTTCACCATTCACAGTGGCATCTCTAACATTTTCACCATCTTCACTATTCACAGCGGCATTTTCACCATTCACAACCGCATTTCTAACATTGTTGCCAGTTGTCTCCTCCCTCCCACTACTAATCTTACGTTGCCTGCTAATAATCTTATGAATCCTGCGTGATGCAGCAAAATCAACACCATTTACACCATTCAACGCGGCATTTTCACCATTCACAGCCGCATTTCTAACATTGTCGCCATTCCCAGCAGCATTTTCACCATCTTCACTATTCACTGTGGCATTTTCACCATTCACAGCAGCATTTCTAACATTTTTATCACTCCTAGCAGCATTTTCACCATCTTCACTATTCACAGCGGCATTTCTAACATTTTCACCATTCCCAGCAGCATTATCACCATCTTCACTATTCACTGTAGCATTTTCACCATTCAAAATGGCAGTTTCGCCATCTTCACCATTCACAGCGGCATTTCTAACAATGTCGTCACTCCCAGCGCCATCTTCACTATTCACAGCGGCATCTCTAACATTTTCACTACTCACTGTGACATTTTCACAATTCGCAACGGCATTTTCACCATTCACAGCAGCAATTTCACCATACTCACCATTCACAGCAGCGTTTTCACCATTCACAGCAACAGTTTCACTTTCACCATCTTCATCATTCACAGAGGCATTTCCACAAACACCTGGTGCGCACTCAACTTCTTGCTTAATCTCCCTACTCCCACTTTCCTTTCTCCTCTCCGCTTCTCCCTCAACATCTCCTGCAATATTAGAAACCTTGCGACGTTTCTTTCCCCTCTCTTCTTCGTCTTCATCGCCATTCCCAGCAGCATTTCCAACATCTTCACTGTTCACAGTGACACTTTCACCATTTTCACAATTCACAGCGGCATTTTCACCATCTTCGCTATTCACAGCGGCATTTCTAACATTTTCACCATTCCCAGCAGCATTTTCACCATCTTCACTATTCACAGTGGCATTTTCACCATTCAAAGCAGCATTTTCACCATTCAAAGCAGCGTTTTCACCATTTACAGCAGCATTTTCACTTTTACCATCTTCATCATTCACAGAGACATTTCCACAAACACCTGGTGTGCATTCAACTTCTTGCTTAATCTCCCTATTCCCATCTTCCTTTCTCCTCTCCACTTCTCCTTCTTCAACATCTCCTGCAATATTAGAAACCTTGCGACGTTTCCTTCCCCTCTCTTCATCTTCATCGTCTTCGTCGCCATTCCCAGCAGCATTTTCAACATCTTCACTATTCACAGCGGCATTTTCACCATTCACAGCCGCATCTCTAACATTTTCACCATCTTCGCTATTCACAGCGGCATTTCTAACATTTTCACCATTCCCAGCAGCATTTTCACCATCTTCACCATTCAAAGCAGCATTTTCACCATTCCCAACCGCGTTTTCACAATTCACAGCAGCATTTTCACTTTCACCGTCTTCACCATTCACAGAGGCATTTCCACAAACACCTGGTGTGCACTCAGCTTCTTGCTTAATCTCCCTATTCCCACTTTCCTTTCTCCTCTCCGCTTCTTCTCCCTCAACATCTCCTGCAATATCAGAAACCTTGCGACGTTTCCTTCTCCTCTCTTCTTCGTCTTCGTCATCTTCTTCTTCTACTACTTCTTGTTTAAGTGGAACTTGAAGCAATTCCGCTAATTCCCTGACCACTGATTTTAGGTCAACATCATTCTTCACTTGTCGTAATTCTTCCATTACTATTTCACTGATGATCTGGTTCTAAAATTAGGTTTAAAAAAAATCAGAATTTTCTCAGAAAATCATCAGTTTTACACTTTTCCATATGCTCGCTCTTTCTTCTTCGTCAAACAGGTGTTATTCTGATGACTAACCTAAATAACTAATTATTGTTTACAACATTCTCAATATTGTAGAGACGGTCTCACGATAAATTTTATTTATCACAATTTTCCCCAATATTAATTTATGACACGTGAATAAATGTACTACGTACTCTTTAACATCGACGCAACTAATTCATACCGTCGACACTAATCACATAAATGAAGACCGTTGAGAATTGACAATAGAAAGTAGAATATCTTTCTCCCCTATCGGCTTTCCCCCACAAATTCTATAGATTATCGGGTTGTTGAAAATTGACAATAAAACCGTCTTTGCAATTATCATAATTTAGTAAATCCGAGTTCATATAAAGGTAACATAAGAGGTAGATGGTAACTTTTTTTTAATCATTTTTTACTTTTTCACTTCAAATTTGTTTTCTCATAAGTCACGGACGACGTGGGCGTGAAACTCGGGGCAGTAATGGGGCATACGTATCCATAAGCGTCTCGATAAACGCTAACCGCTCCTTCGGATCTTCGATACTCCGTGCTTCTCCGAATTGATGCCACAAGCTTTGCTGGGCCTGGAATTCCAAAGAAAAAAGATATATTACGTAGTTATTAACATTCGAAAAATTGTTAGTGTATGCATAAATAATGTAAGAAGACAATTACCGCCAACGTCTCCTGTGTCCTCTCTACTGTCTGTGATGCGTCTTCACTGTCTTCGGGTATGAGTAGCGGGTGGGACACTCTCGAATACCACTTCATATATTCATCGGTCTGCGGTGGTGCGTCTTCACTATCATCGGGTATGAGTAGCGGGTGGGACACTCTCAAATACCACTCCATATATTCATCGGTCGTCTCTCCAGGGAGTCTGCACCTTGTCGATCGAGCGTCAGGATTACATCGATGTTCTGTACCTACCTGCCAAAGATGATCCACCAATGCCCGACCGAAATCCACCACGTACGACGGTGGTCCTGATGCTGGACGAAAAACGACCTCCGGTCGCGGCATCGCCACCGGTACCATCTGCCTATAACCTATCTGGCGTAGGCAACGATCGGGCTGGTATGGCTCGCAAATGTCCATGAAACGCAATATACCAACGAACATGGTGGACGGCTGAAGCTCGTGCTGCCGAGGACCAAAAGGCTCCCACATCACACTCCCAGGAGTAAGTGCGTCAATGCGCCGACGGTACTCCAATAGCGCATCATCCGTGGACTTAAATGGCCCCGCCTTACAACATGTCTTCGCGACGTTACCGAAACGGTAGGTAGTAGTGGTGGGAATACCAGGTCGGAACGTGGGGAAGTACTCAAATATCCACACCTGCAACAACGTCATACATCCAGCAATGCCCTTCACCTCAGCTCGAGTGGCCATCCCTAGCTGCCTGTACAAGTGTGCTAAGACACCTGCCCCCCAGGCGTAGTCTCGTACCTTCAACGGATCCCTCAACAACGAGAACAACTCTCGATTGATCCTATCGCCCGTCTTGTCCACGAAAATAGCCTCTCCCAACAATAACGCCAAGTAACCTTGCACTCTCTCATTCAGTGTACCGGTCTTCATCCTCTCTAATATTGCCTTAGACAACGCCCCCCCTTTTTGGTAGGCGAGCGTTTTCCTATTCGGCAAAGAGGTCTTCAACTGCTCAAGCGTCTCGCCAAAAAAGGCCACAACATCACCAACACCATCAACAACCTTTTTTCTCTGGTCCAAAACACAACAAACATCCCCTTCAATACGTATATCAAGGATACGAGCAACATCGTGAAGCATGATGGACATCTCACCAAAAGGCATGTGGAATGTGTTTGTATCCGGCTGCCATCGCTCAACAAAGGCACATATAAGGGGGACGTTGAGGTGCTCAGCCACACAACCCCTAAGGTGCCAAAGTCCACTAGATTCTAACATAGTCTGCATCTCTGTGTCAACCGGCATTCGCCCTAATGCAACCACTTTTGAAGGTCGATCGTGCACCTTCAACAAACCTCGAGCTTCTTCTGGATCTGACCAAATTACATGGGCTACATGACCCCCAAAACTCGGAATCACGTCTGGAACCTGAGGACCTCCGGGACAAGCTCCCGTAATCAACCAAGACAAATCATTCTTCCTTTTCTTTGTAGGACCAACGCTAGTTGAACTACCAACAGTGCCCTCAAAACGACCCGAGGCACCGCGCTTGTACTTCACAGGGTATTTCGACCGCTGCACTCCATTATCTTCCTTAGGTGATTCTAGACATTCGTGTTCGCTGTTCTGAACTCCGTCGTTCTCCCTATCCCCATGGTCCTCCGGAAATTCACAGTCAAAATCAGATGACGCCACAACAGAAAGAGATGGAGCAAAAGTCGCATGTGACGCCCTATCATGTCCAGAAGCTGTTACAAGACGACCATCCACTCGGCTATGTCCAGCGACACCCTTACTCTTACCAGCCACCTATTTAAAAAAAAATTGAGTTGAATCCACATTAATGACAAGAATTACAATACTAATCTAAAAGTTTCTTAACGATTTATGGAAATTAACCAAGTGAAGACATATAAAACAATTCTAACATATGGAGTAATTCACTAATTCAACATATAATTACTTAATTTATCATACTTCAATTCCTATAAAATAATTAATTCCAACTCTTTACTCGTATTACCTAATTAACACCTAATTAAGACTTAAAATATACAAACATGTAATCACCTAAATGAAAACGTAATTCAAAATTTCAACGTAATTATGTAATTAAACACTGAAAGAACCGAACTTGCATCACGAAACTCACGAAATTAAAAATTAAAATTAAAATAAAACAAAGCACCACGAACAATGATATAATAACCTAATTAAGACTTAAATAAGACATAAGAACCATATAACCGTACTAAACACGTTTTTAACCATTCGAGAGTATAATTAATTAATTAAACGTAATTATCTGATTACACACCTAATTAACAACTTCAACGTAGTTACATAATTAAACACGTAATTAACTAATTCATCGTATCACGAAACACGTAATTTCTAGTTTATAAAACACGTTACTCCAATACTGCGAGTTTATAATGTAGTTGAGAATGAGCTTATAAAATAAATTGGTCGATAGGAGTAAAACCGTAAAAGCACAAAAAAACATTGATGATGTGAATTGATGGAACTTACTCTTACACCTCCATCCATCCTTAAGCATGATCTGCAGTTACAATTTGCTAGACAAACCGGACAAGCCTTAGCAATCAGGTCCTCCGTCATTTTTGGATACCTGGTCAATCCCCGATGACATTATAACATGAACATTATGTAGAATCGCCAGCAGAACAAAACAACCAATAACAAAAATGCAGGAACATCAAAACAAACCGAGTATTAAACAAACATCATCTAAAAGCAACAAATGAGCTCAAGTATGACGAAACATGAACACGCCCAAAGAAGGGAGACAAACCAGTTTTGTATGCAGGGGATACAAAAGCGCTTGGTCTTACACTTGGTGCACCTCACGACCCTTCCATTGTCGTTCCGCTGACACTGGTGACACATGTTTGAATCAATTTTGATTCCCTGTCAACCAACCAGAAACAATTAGCCAGCGAGTAGCGAGCAATAATGAGTTAAAGAACCGACAAGTTCAATACTTCAATCCCATTCATCTAAAAATCTCATAAAACTAGGCTAGCTCAGCATCAATAAACAACTTCGGTCAGCAAACCACATGCTAAAAACCAAACAAATTCAATCCTGGTTACTCATAAAATTACAAAACTTTGACTTCATCAACCAATAACAACAACATACAACAAAGAATGAGCTAAAGAACCAACAAAAATACGATATTTCGACTTCATTGAACAACAACAGCAGTATAACAAAGCAACAACATCTCCCAAATCATCCTCGTCAAAACATAAAACTTAGAGTTCATCAAACAATATAATCAAGAAAGAGCTATGAAACCAACAAATTCAATCCCAATTCATCTCACATTCTTATCAATATAGAACATTTAGACCACTGTAAACAACAAACAACGAACTAAAGAAGCATCAAACTCAAACCCAGTTCATCTTACATTCTCATCAAATATATGCTTTTTTCGCTTTGGCGTCTTCTCCCTCCCACTACGTTTCCTGCTACGTTGCATCAAACCATCACCATGTTCACCATTCACCGCGGCATTTTCACCATCCCCAGCAGCATTTTCACCGTCTTCACCATTCACAGTAACGTTCTCACTATTTTCACAATTCACAGCGGCATTTTCACCATTCACTGCCACGTTTTCACCATCTTGGCCATTCACATCGGCATTTCTAACATTGTCAGTATTCCCAGCAGCATTTTCACCATCTCTGCTATTCACTGTGACATTTTCACCAAGTTCACCAATCCCAGCGGCATTTTCACCATTCACAGCGGCATTTTCACCACTCACAACGACACTTTCACCACTCACAGCGCCATTTTCACCATTCACAACGGCACTTTCACCATTCACAGGGGTATTTTCATTTTCACCGTTTTCAGAATTCACAGAGGCATTTTCACAAACACCTGGTGTGCAATCATCTTCTTGCTTAATCTCACCATTCCCAACTACCTTTCTCCTCTCCCCTTCTTCTTCCTCAACCTCTCCTGCAATATTAGAAACCTTGCATCGTTTCCTTCTCCTCTCTTCGTCTTCTTCTTCCTCAACTGGTTGCTGAAGTAATTCCGCTAATTCCCTGACCACCTCTGTTAGGTCAACCTCTTCTTTTACTTGTCGCAGTTCTACTGATTTCCCAGTTTCTTCCATGACTACTCGTATTTCACTGATGTTTGGTCTGTAAAATTAGGTAAAAATTCAGAATTTAGGTAAATTGGCTTTTCAATTTTTCATGCTCGCGCTCTCTCTTCTTCTTTTTTACCGTAACACATTCACTCTCTTCTCAGTCAAAGTGGTCTTAATTACTCTCTTGTGACGGATATATATAGAGCTGACAAAAGCTGACCCGACCCGCGAAACCGATGCAACCCACCCGAAACCCGACCCGATAGAACCCGAACTTTTGATGAACCGAAATCGACCCGACCCGACCCAATGACAAACCGATAACCCGATACAACCCGAAATACTATGAACTGAACCCTCTTGACCCGACCCGAAGGCTAACCGCGAACCCGATAGGACCCGAATGAAGAACCGACCCGTTACGATTTTTAACCCGAGTAAACCCGACCCGTAAGAGACTCGACTCGAACCCGAACCGACCCGTCTAAGTATACTGACCCGTTAAAACCCGAACCCGAGATGACCCGACCCGTCTTAACCCGACCCATAACCGACCCGGGTGACCCGATTGCCACCTCTAGATATATATCTGTCACAAAATGATAACGGGTTAAATAATATCACTTGGTTAAAAAAATAAGTCTAAGAATTAGTACATCGGTTGGCTTTATGCCTTTATCTAGTCAAATGGATATTATTTGAGCCGTCACAAATTTATGTCGGATATTCTCGTTAGAAACAAGAATTTATGTAACGTTTTTACCCGCACACGGCACACTATACGATGTGACGTAGAATTATTGTGAGACCTCGAGGTGATTAGTTTCTTTTAGGTAGAATTATGGGTAAACTTTGAGCACCGCCCGAGAATCCTCAGAAATCGACAACAAAAGGTCAAAATCCGGGCAATGTGACCCCCAAAGCTAGGAATCGCTTCATGCTCAAGAGGTCCTCTAGGTGTCGATCCACGTGAGCAACGACGACCGATCATTCTTTCTCATCTTGGAAATACTAACAATACTCGAAGTCCAACCCTCAAACCGACATATTTTGTCCCAACCAACTAACATAATCGACCCAACCGACATCTTCATCAACAACGCCAACATCTTCGAAACCGACACCCACCTCATCAACAACAACATTGACATAACTAACATGTTTTTTTTAGCACAAGTAAACTTCAACAAATGAAGTTTCACTCTAGTTAAAGTTCAACAAACTAATTACAAGGAAAGCTCGCGCCAGCTCCACTACCCCCTCCGTTAAAAGGATCTTTAGGGTCAGAAGGGGGGCGATAATCGTGGTTGCAAGAGGCAAAATAAGACTGCATCATGGCGAAGTGTTCCTTCATTTGCTTAAACTCTTCATCTCTTGCAGCATCCTTTAATTTGTGGCGTTTGCTCTTCGTTCTTCTTCCAATTGCTCTTGAAGTTGAGCAACCACTCCCGGAATGTAGCTTTGTTTTTTCGCTGACCTTTGTCTACGTCTTGGAGTGTCAAAGAGCCGAATATTGTTGGTTGGTGAATTGGCCAGGAACAGGATGTACAAGTCGGGTGACCGAATGTTTGCTTACTGTCAATGTGTTTTGCAGACCACCCATGGTGTATCCTGTGCTTGCCGACTCTTTCCCCACGTTGCTCGGGGTGGTGTAGTCCAACTTTCCGATATGCACATGTTTTGGAGGACTCTTATCTGCAACGACGAGGAAGCTTGAACAAACAATACATTGAACTCTTGAAGAATGCGCTGTGTCCGATGAATCATGTTTAATTGCGTCTTCCTTCCTCAAACCCAAAGTCACGACCATTGTCGGGCAGAGGCAGAGAGCTTATTGGAGTTGAGCATACCACAAACCAGGCGTCGAAGTCAAGAAAACCCAACTCCTCTGAGTCAAGTAAAAGAACACAGTAAGAGTCCATGAAACATTATTCATTACATAAAAAACTACAACCAGCAAATCCATCAACCTCGACAGCGTTTACCAAGCCTTCTAACTAGGGAGGCGGCAGAACTGGTTCAAATGTAGTCAATAACGACTCAAGAAATTGAGACCGTCTTGCAGGATCTTCGATATTTCGAGCCTCAGCAAACCGGTTCATCAATGCTAGTGCGGTCTGAAAAAAATATTGAAAGGATGATGTTGTACACTACTTGTACATCACATACAAAAACAATTGATTGAAAAAAGAAAACAAATATACCGAATTGACCCATCTAAATCACGTACCTCCTGTGTCTCCTGCGGCTTAACGACCCGTTCAAGATCATTTTCATGTTCATTGTTGTTGTCCGGGGGGATGATACGTGGGTGAGAGATTCTCTTATACCACTCTTTGTACTCTTCGGTCGCATCACCTGGGAGAACACATCTCTTTGACCTCTTCGATGGATAGACACGACAATAGTCCAAAATAAGCCATGGATGATCCTCGTATCCGCCTCCAAACTCCACCTCGTAATGGGCACCAGAAGCTGGACGGTATACAACCTTAGGAACCGGCATCCTCGCCGGAATCACCTGCTTGTACCCTATTTGACGTAGGCAACGGTCGGCCTGGTATGGCTCACAAATATCCATGAATCGGAGGGTTCCCATGAGCAAGGTAGTAGGAAACGTCTCGTGTAGCCGTTGTCCAAAAGGCTCCCATGACACACAACCATGTGTGAGTGAATCTAATGTGCGACGGTACTCGCACAACTTGCTCACGGTGTTCACAAAAGGACCAACCTTGGTCCAAGTTGATGCAACAGGCGCCAAATGAGATGTAGGAGTAGAGGGACAACCAGGACGAAACATACGGAAGTACTCAAAGATCCACACCTGCAACAACGTCAAACAACCGGCTATGCCCTTAATCTCCGCCCGGGAGGCAATTCCGAGTTGTCTGTACATATAAGCTAGTACTCCAGCACCCCAAGCGTACTCCGTTACCCTCCCAAGGTCCCTTGTCAAAGAGAACAAAGACGGATGGATCCGGTCGCTCGTTTTATCCAGAAATACTGATTCACCCAACAACAATGACAAATAGCCCTGCACCTTGTGCTCCAACATCCCTGTCTTCATCGCCGCCTCCACAGCCCTCGACAACACTGCGCCACTCCTAAGAACGGGTACATTCATCCCTGGTAAAGGTAACCTCAACTGATCCATCTCCAACCCGAAGTACTCGGTAAGGGCATCATTACTGCCGGCCAAATTACCCTTCGAGTCTAGGACTCGACACATATCTCCATCAACTCGCAGACCTAAGATTCTAGCAACATCATGCAACATAATCGTCATCTCCCCAAACGGCATATGGAAAGTGTTGCTATCTGGTTGCCACCTCTCGATGAATGCACATAAAAGTGGAATGTTAAGATGCTTTGCCACGCACCCTCGAAGGTGCCAAACACCGCTAGATTCCAACAAAGACCTCATCTTTACGTCAATCGGGGATTTACCCAATGCCGACACCTTTGTAGGACGGTGGTGAACTTTGAGCAACCCCCGAGAATGCTCAGGAACCGACCACAAAACCTGACCAATGTGACCCCCAAAGCTAGGAATCACGTCATGCTCAAGAGGTCCTCCGGGACTCGATCCTGTAAGCAACCACGACTGATCCTTCTCTATCATCTTGGAAGTACCAACACTACTCGAAATCCGAACACAACCCGCAAAACGGCCATTTTTGCCCCGCTTAACCTTATAAAGTTTAATCGCCGAATCATGCTCATCAGCCCCAGCAAACTTCGGGCCGTCATGAGCACTTTCAGCACACTCCTCGTTGTCATCCTCAGAGGACTCGACGTTCAGATGGTTCCTCTCAAATGATCTTGCCATAGACTGGTCGGAGGCCGCTAAAAAGTTGGTAGTAACAGGTTTATGAGGACCGCTAAGCAGAATACGTCGGTGAGCATACTCTGACTCAATGTGTGGCGGTGGTGTACCCTGACTCTGTGGCTGCTGCGGTGTAGACTTATGAGGGTGAGGAGGCTCACTAGGCCGAGGAATGGGATGAACAACCAAACCCTAAACCCATGTACACGTTAAATAATTACATAACTAACATAACTTGATCACAACAACTCACCAAAGTAAAATAGTTACATGAATATTAATTTAATGACATGAACATGGAAATTTTTACGTCACCCATATTTAAAAAAACTTTAAAAACCAATTATTTACGTAAACGTTAATTTTACGCAATTAATAATTTAATCACCCATTGAAAAATTTATAAATAAATACTCCGTAGTAAACAAATTGTTAACGTGCCTCTCATGAGCCAGACGTATGGGACCTGGGCCAGACGCTGGACGTTGGGCCCACATGTGACGTGTATCTTGTTTATTTCTATTTTTTTTTTTAAAAAAAAAAATATCGAGTTCTAAGCCAACTACTAAATCAAGGGTTACTGTCATCCTGAAACCGGTTACCTAAATATATGTAGAAAAATTAAAATTATTCCATATTCCAATCGATGAAGTATTATACTCCGTAGAACATAATTGATTTAGGTGGTGGTGTTGATGTAGAATCGTTGAATCCCAAGTTTCTGGGAAACAGTTTTTTTTTAATGAGTTTTAGAAAGCATTTTTTTAGGGTTTTAAAGAGATATTACAAGTGATACTGTATTTGGTACTCCGTATGATTTAGACTATAAAAGGAGGGGAACAAAATTTCTTTACGTTTGCTTTATCACACTTGCCAATACACGTTTTGTTTTGTTTATATCTTTATTTACACATTATTAAAAATTGTAATAGTTTGATATTCTTAATGTACTCATTAAGACGATAAAAAAGATCTTTATGCATTAGAAATTATATTAGAGATTCTCTCCTCCCATGAATAGTGCCAAAATGAATCAAATGAATCGGAGGGCGTAGTTTATAAAACAAGTTATGACACTGCAAGTCTATAATATAGTTGAGAATGAGCTTATAAAATAAATAGATTGAAAACACTAAAACCATAAAAGCACAAAAAAGCGTTGATGATATGAAGTAATACGCGGATAACAAAGAGTATAGGGTGAGGGAACGTACTCTTACACCTCCATTCATCCTTGAGCATGACCTGCAGTTACAATTTGCAAGACAAACTGGACAAGCCTCGGCAACCTGGTCCTCCGTCATTTTTGGATACCTGGTCAATCCCCGATGGCATTATAACATAAACCTTACGTAGAATTGCCACAACAACAATGCAGGAACAGCAACACAGACCGAGTACTAAACCAACATCATCTAAAAGCAACAAATTAGCTCAAGTATGACAAAACATGAACACGCCTAAAGAAGGGACACAAACCAGTTTCGTATGCAGGGGATACAAAAGTGCTTCCTCTTACACTTGGTGCACCTCACGACCCTGCCATTGTCGTTCCGCTGACACTGGTGACACATGTTTGAATCAATTTTGATTCCCTGTCAACCAACCAAAAACAATTAGCTAGCAAGTAGCGAGCAATAATGAGCTAAAGAACCGACGAGTTCAATACTTCATCAATCGCATTCATCTAAAAAGCTCATAAAATTAGGATAGCTCGGCATCATCAAACAACATGCTAAAAACCAAACAAATTCAATCTTGGTTACTCATAAAATTACAAAACTTTGACTTCATCAACCAATAACAACAACAACATCATACAACAAAGAATGAGCTAAAGAACCAACAAAATTCAATTCCTAATTCATCTTACCATCGCATCCAAAAATATGATATTTCGACTTCATTGAACAACAACAGCAGCAGTATAACAAAGCAACAACATTCTCCCAAATCATCCTCATCAAAACATAAAACTTAGAGTTCATCAAACAATATAATCAAGAAAGAGCTATGAAACCAACAAATTCAATCCCAATTTATCTAACATTCTTATCAATATAGAACTTTTCAACCACTGTAAACAACAAACAACGAACTAAAGAACCATCAAATTCAAACCCAGTTCATCTTACATTGTCATCAAATGTATGCTTCTTTCGCTTTGGCGTCTTCTCCCTCCCACTACGTTTCCTGCTACGTTGCATCAAACCATCACCATGTTCACCATTCACCGTGGCATTTTCACCATCCCCAGCAGCATTTTCACCGTCTTCACCAATCACAGTAACATTCTCACTATTTTCACAATTCACAGCGGCATTTTCACCATTCACTGCCGCGTTTTCACCATCTTCGCCATTCACATTGGCATTTCTAACACTGTTAGTATTCCCAGCAGCATTTTCACCATCTTCGCTATTCACTGTGACATTTTCACCAAGTTCACCATTCACAGCGGCATTTTCACCATTCACAGCGGCATTTTCACCACTCACAACGGCACTTTCACCATTCACAGCTGCATTTTCACCGTTCAGAGCAGCATTTTCACCATTTACAGCGGCATTTTCACCATTCACAGGGGCATTTTCATTTTCACCATTCACAGAGGCATTTTCACAAACACCTGGTGTGCAATCATCTTCTTGCTTAATCTCACCATTCCAAACTACCTTTCTCCACTCCCCTTCTTCTTCCTCAACCTCTCCTGCAATATTAGAAACCTTGCAGCGTTTCCTTCTCCTCTCTTCGTCTTCTTCTTCCTCAACTGGTTGTTGAAGTAATTCCGCTAATTCCCTGACCACCTCTGTTAGGTCAACCTCTTCTTTTACTTGTCGCAGTTCTACTGATTTCCCAGTTTCTTCCATTACTACTCGTATTTCACTGACGATTGATTTGTAAAATTAGGTAAAAAATCAGAATTTAGGTAAATTGGATTTTCACTTTCTCATCCTCGCGCTCTGTCTCTTCTTTTTTACTGTAACACATTCACCCTCTTCTTAGTCAAAGTGGTCTTATTTACTCCTATTGTTTTCACCCCTGTAAATCTCTCTTGTGACGAATATATATCGGTTAGAAATTGGTGACAGATCAAATAATGTTACTTGGTTAGAAAATATAAGTCTAAGAATTAGTACATCGGTTGACTTTATCTACTTAAGTAAAAATTATTTGACCCGCCAAAATTTGCGTCGGTGTGACAGGTCAGTGACAGATCAAATAATATCACTTGGTTAGAAAAGATAAGCTTATGAATTAGTACATCAGTTGGCTTTATCTACTCAAGTTGATATTATTTGACCCGTCACAGATTTATGTCAAAAATTCCCGTCAGAAACAAGAATTTATGTAACGTTTTTACCCGCGCGCTGTACGATGTGATGTAGAATTATTGTGAGACCTCGAGGTAACCCAAACAACATCTTCATCAACAATGCCACCATCTTCGACACCAGCACCCACCTCATCACCAACAACAGCATGCAATTCGATACTTTTTCTTCGATGGCAAAAAAAACATTGACATAACTAACAGGTTTTGTTTAGCATAAGTAAATTTTAACAAATGAAGTTTCACTCTAGTTAAAGTTCAACAAACTAATTACAAGGAAAGTTCACGCCAGCTACACTACCCCCTTCGTTAATAGGATCTTTAGGGTCAAAAGGGGGGCGATAATCAGGGTTGCAAGAGGCAAAATAAGACTGCATCATGGCGAACTGTTCCTTCATTTGCTTAAACTCTTCATCTCTTGCAGTATCCTTAGGGCATTTGCTCTTTGTTCTTCTTCCAATTGCTCTTGAAGTTGAGCAACCACTCCCGAAATGTAGCTTTTTTCGACGAGCTTTGTCTATGTCTTGGAGCATCAAAGGATCCCCTATTTTTGAAGCGGGCGTCCACTGTTGGACGCCAGAAAACGGGCATCCACGAGAGCGTCTGACAAAAGACGTCATTTTGAGAGAGCTAGTGTTCGACAATGGACGCCAAGAAGCTGAATATTTGGCGTTTATAATCCATATCATGCATATCATGGCGTCGGATAGTGGACACCAAGTATGCTGCATGACATTCGTTAGTGGAAGTCATGTATGTTGCTGCAAGGTCGTAAACATGCGTTTGATGTCTAACCAAAATCTGCAAAAAAAATCAAAATCCACAACACTTCAACTCTAAACTCTCAACACAAAATTCACAGCACTTCAACTCTCAGCACATGTGTGGCCAAAAAAACATTCATATAAATAAGTTTGAAGATACGGTAATCACATATATACAAATTAGTTTGAAGATACATTAATCATAAATAAGTTTACAATAACTACAGTCTAACCGGGAAGCAAGCTAGATGAAGCACCCGAGTTCCCACCATCCTCGTTAAAAGAGTCTTTATCGTCTGGATGGCGGGAGTTAGGTCCTTGGTTGCATCTGGTAAACATGGTCATAAAGAGTTGCATTTCTTCCTGCATCTTCCTAATTTCCTCCCCTTGACACGCCAACTGTTCTTTCATTTGCGTCAACTGTTCTTTCATTTGCTCCATCTCCGGATCATGTTGAGATCTCGCGGGCGTATATTCTTTCTGTGAAGCGGTGCCAAGACGCGGTGGAGGAGGTGTGAAAAAAATGGGGTGTGCATTCCCTATGCCGTACACAGCCCCTTTCCTATACCCGTCGACGACCTCAAAAAATGTTGCATTTGGGTCTTGTTGGGTAGGTTGAGAAGCGGTGTCGACGGTCTGGTCAGGGGTCCGGTTAACGTAGGCATCCTACATAAACAATAATTATTTCGATTTTAGTTATTTATGAAAACATCGATATAGTTATTTAACTACATATACTAAGACAAAGTTGATTTATTTGAAATAGTTAGTACTCACCCAAATCTCCTGATCCCTCTTTGTGACAAAGGTCGACTCCCCTTTATCGTTGGTTTTTCTATGCATGTCCAAGAACAATTCTGGAGCGGTGGGTATTTTCCCAGTATCTTTTTGTATCTAATAAATGTAGATGTATATTAGTTGAATATTACGCAAATATAATTTATGAGAATTTAAAAAATACTACAGTATATCAATAAAAATCATACCTTCAACGCTCGACGGAATGACGACTGAGAACCCCGACGATGTGTAGGGTTTGCTTTTCCATCTATTTCCGCGTTCTTCATCTTGTTTTTCTTTGCGCGTTCTGATCTTACCTTGAAGTCTGGGTGAGAATGATATCTGTTCCACCTCTCCAACGCTTCACCTAAAATTTGAATTATTAACATATTAATTAAGAAAAGATTGAAGTTAGATTATTTGTTAAAATCGAGTATTATTAAAAACTACACCTTTAAGATCTTTTAGCGCAGTCCCTCGCTCATGTCGTTTGTACATGACGTCCGCAAAACGTCGTGTACAAATCTCATTATACCGATCCCAAGCCCTACCTTCGAGCTCAGGCTTCCAAACGAACTTCAACTACAAAACCGATCCGGATTATTAGTAGCGAAAATATTAACAAAAGCCTATATTTCAAATAATAACAACGTGAGTAAAAAGCTAACGCACCTTAAAATTGTTGAACCACTGTTGGCGTTGGTCTACCGGCACCTGAGTCCAACAAGTGTACCCCGAGCCTTTATCGATCATGTAGCTATTAGTACACCCTTTAATCACATCTGAATGAAAAAACCTACACCATTTCGAGAATCACATACTCCGTATATATGAAATCTTAAAAAAATATTCCAACAATTGATTTTTGATATGTTAGATTATATTACCAGATGTTGTCAATGTCGATCTTCAATCGTCCCCCATCGTCATACTTTGCTCCCCCTTGCCCCTGCTGCTGCTGCTCTGGTCCCGTTTCAAGGACCACTTCTTCCTCTTCTATCTGAGTCGACCTACTACTCCCACCGCGTCTCCTACCTTTGACTGACATCTTAACCTCGCAACAAACAATATCAACAATAATTAGCAATCAAAATTAACGATAAAACAGTAAACCAAATGAGTAAAACAGTGATAAATAAAACCTATTCAACGGTGGGACATCTCACACTCTTATCAATATACAACCTTTCAACCACTATAAACAACGAGCTAAAGAACCAACAAATTTGATTGCTCAATAAAATTCTTTGTAAAACCGTCTCACGTTAAGATGGAAAAGTAATCACCATACCATACGAAAGGTGTCAAGATAAACTTACTATCAGACCATCTCATTAGAGAGTTGGCGCAATTCAAAAACCCCCAACAAAAATACCAAATTTCAACTTCATGAAACAACAACAATTATATACTGTAAAAAAAATGATGTACAGAAGCAAGAAATTCAAACACAGTTCATCTTACATTCTCGTCAAATATATTCTTCTTTGGCTTTGGCTGTGCCTTTGGCGTCTCCTCCCTCGCACTACGTTTCCTGCTACTAATCTTAGGACTCCTGCATGATACTCGTACAATGTAACAATCATCACTTTCACCATGTTCACCATTCACTGCGCCGCTTTCACCATCTTCACCATTCACAGTAGCATTTTCACAATTCACAGCAGCATTTTCACCATTCACTGCGTCACTTTCACCATCTTCACCATTCATAGTAGCACTTCTAACATTGTCACTAATCTCGGCAGCATTTTCACTATCTTCACCATTCATAGTGGCATTCTCACTATTTTCACAATTCACAACGACATCTTCACCGTTCACGTTTTCACCATTCACAGCGGCATTTTCACCAATTTCACCATTCACAGCAGCATTTTCACCATTGACAGCGACACTTTCACCCTTCACAGCAGCATTTTCACCACTTTCACCATTCACAGCAGCACTTTCACCACTCACAGCAGCATCTTCACCATTCACAGTGGCACTTTCACCATTCACAGCAGCATTTTTACCATTGACAGCGGCACTTTCACCATTCACAGTGGCACTTTCACCATTTTCACCATTCACAGCAGCATTTTCACCACTCACAGCAGCATTTTCACCATTCACGGCGACACTTTCACCATGTTCACCAGCAGCAGTTTCACTGCTTTCACCATTCACAGCAGCATTTTCATTTCCACCATTCTCAGCATTCACAGAGGCATTTTCACAAACACCTGGTGTGCAATCATCTTCTTGCTTAATCTCACCATTCCCAACTACCTTTCTCCTCTCCCCTTCTTCTTCCTCAACCTCTCCTGCAATATTAGAAACCTTGCAGCGTTTCCTTCTCCTCTCTTCGTCTTCTTCTTCCTCAACTGGTTGTTGAAGTAATTCCGCTAATTCCCTGACCACCTCTGTTAGGTCAACCTCTTCTTTTACTTGTCGCAGTTCTACTGATTTCCCAGTTTCTTCCATGACTACTCGTATTTCACTGATGTTTGGTCTGTAAAATTAGGTAAAAATTCAGAATTTAGGTAAATTGGCTTTTCAATTTTTCATGCTCGCGCTCTCTCTTCTTCTTTTTTACCGTAACACATTCACTCTCTTCTCAGTCAAAGTGGTCTTAATTACTCATACCGTAAATCTCTCTTGTGACGGATATATATCTGTCCCAAAACGATAACGGGTTAAATAATATCACTTGGTTAAAAAAATAAGTCTAAGAATTAGCACATCGGTTGGCTTTATGCCTTTATCTGGTCAAATGGATATTATTTGAGCCGTCACAAATTTATGTCGGATACTCTCGTTAGAAACAAGAATTTATGTAACGTTTTTACCCGCACACTGTACGATGTGACGTAGAATTATTGTGAGACCTCGAGGTGATTAGTTTTGTTTTGGTAGAATTATGGGTAAACTTTGAGCACCGCCCGAGAATCCTCAGAAATCGACAACAAAAGGTCAAAATCCAGGCAATGTGACCCCCAAAGCTAGGAATCGCTTCATGATCAAGAGGTCCTCTAGGTGTCGATCCACGTGAGCAACGACGACTGATCAATCTTCCTCATCTTGGAAATACTAACAATACTCGAACTCCAACCCTCAAACCGACGTATTTTGTCCCAATCAACAAACATCATCGACCCAACCGACATCTTCATCAACAACGTCAACATCTTCGACACCAACATTGACATAACTAACATTTTATATATACAAAACGAAAGGAAATTCAAGTTACAAACTATGGAAAGCTCGCGCCATTGAAAGGATCTTTAGAGTCAGAAGGGGGGGCGATAATCAGGATTGCAAGAGGCAAAATACGACTGCATCATGGCAAACTGTTCCTTCATTTGCTTAAACTCTTCATCTCTTGCAGCGTTTGCTCTTCGTTCTTCTTCCAATTGCTCTTGAAGTTGAGCAACCACTCCCGAAATGTAGCTTTGTTTTTTCGCTGAGTTTTGTCTATGTCTTGGAGCGTCAAAGAGCATGTCATGTGCATTTCCGGTACCATATACAGATCCCTTCTTATATCCTTGAACCATGTTGAACCATAACTCATTATCGCTCTTATTGTCTGGGTTTTTCTTGGATGCACGCACGTACTCATCCTAAACAATAAAAAGGACAAACTTACATACGAAGTAATAATTTAAACGCGAACTCTTATTTGAAATTTCTCTTAAACATAACGGATTCGCACAAATCTTACATATAACTCTTTATCTTTAGCCTTAATGAAGACTCTTTGACCTTTACTGTTTTCTTTGCTATGCGTCTCAGACAAAGAAGTCGACACCCGATGCCACTTTTCCCTTGTTCTTGTTCGACAATAAAATAACAATTAAGAGAAAAATTAGTGAACCCGAAAGTTATTGAACCAATTCTCCTAGTCATAGTCAGAAACCATCGACCAACATGTATATCCTCCGGTCATTTGTTGTTTCATACTAGCCATACAGGCCCGTACGACACTGCTCGCCTTAAACTTGAAGTATTTTATGTTAAGTAGATATTTATAGTAAGCGTATCATTTTAATTATAAAATAATACGAGAAATAAGTTATCTTACCAAAGACCTTTTGGATCAAGTACAATCTTCCGGTCGTCCGTGGACCTCACCGCAGGCTCCTGGTCTGAGCCAGAATCTTCGGCTGTCTCCTCTTCCTGCTCCTCCGGTGTTGGTGCATGGCTGGAACTTGAAACGTCTTTGCGTCGTCCTCCAAAATTACTTGTCATCTATATAAAAAATCAATTCTCAATTCTTACAAAAATACGATTTTTCGACTTCATTGACAACAACAGCAGTACAACCAACAATGAGCAGACTAACCTCATCAAAATACAAAATTTAGACTTCAACAAACAGTAGAATCGAGAAAGAGCTATGAAACTAACAGATTCAATCCCAGTTCATCTTGCATTCGTATCAAACCAACAAATGTGAGACATAACCTACCCTTCAATAAGACCGTCTCATTCGAGAATTGGTGCAATTCAAAAACCCAATCATTCAAAAACCCCATCAAAAATACCAATTTCAACTTCATGAAACAACAACAATTATATAAAAAAAAATGATGTACAGAACCAACAAATTCAAACACAGTTCATCTTACATTCTCATCAAATATATTCTTCTTTGGCTTTGGCGTCTCCTCCCTCACATTACGTTTCCTGCCATTAATCTTACGACTCCTGCATGATACAATATAGCAATCATCATGTTCACCATTTTCACCATTCACTGTGGGGCTTTCACTATCTTCAGATTTTTCACCATTCACAGTAGAACTTCTAACATTGTCACTATTCTCGGCAGCATTCTCACTATCTTCACCATTCACAGCGGAATTTTCTCCATGTTCACCATTCAAATCGGCATTTTCACCATTTTTCCAATTCACAGCAGCATTTTCACCATTCACATTGGCATTTTCACCAAGTTCTCCATTCAGAGCGGCATTTTCACCACTTTCACTATTCACAACAGCTTATATAGAAACTAAAATTATATTACAATAACAAGTAAGGGTTCACAAATCCTTTTAGAAATTAGTGATTTAGGAATATACATAACTATTGGAAATTAACAAAGAGATGACGACTACCTAAGTAAGGGGATGTATCTGCGAAGACCCAAACGCATGACCGTCGCCGGCGTTGTCGTCACGCCTCTGAGCACGCGGTCCACTACTGCAGCCTTCATTCACCATGGCCCACCTTTCTTTCATCATCTCTATGAACTGGTTCTGCTCCTCCAACCTCTTCTCCTGTGCTTCTATTGTCTTTTCGCACATCTGTTGGCGCTCTTCTAGTTTCTTCAAGTTTTCCTGAATGATCTCGTTTTCTGCACGTTCTTGGGTGGCGGCAGTGGGGAAGTAAGTGTCGTCGGTCGGGGCTTTACTACGGCTCAAGCAGGGGCGAAAGAGCTCTTTCGCAGCGCTGCCTATCCCCCAGAATCGATTCTTCAGGTTGTAGCCACCCGAGACATCGTGAAAGATCTTTAAGGTATTTGGTGTCTGTTGAGACGCTCGCGCCTCCTCTATAGCTTTGTCATAATTATCCTGAAATAGAAGTAAGATACATGATTGTTAACAGATATATAACATCATAGTTTCACATCATTATTTTAAAAAAAGAAAAAAGTATACTAGAATAACTCACAACCAACTCCGGCGCTCGGGGGTCAATCCACTTCCCGTCCTTCCCCTTCTTTGTCTTCTCGACAATCTGGATTGGGTTTGCGGTTGGACCCTTCAAAAAATAGTGTTCAAACTTGATGCAATTATTTACTTAAAACATATTGTACTACAATTAAATTGATCACTTATCTTCTAAACACTTACCATTTTCTTAAAAAATTTGGCTGCGCTTCTACTACCGAGGCAACTGGTTGGTTTGGCCACTCCATCCTTTTGGCCACACCTGCGGTTGATCTTTTTCACTTCGACCTTCTTCTTGAATTCTGGCTCACCTGCCTTTCGTTTCAACTCTGTCCACTTCTCTTCTGGAATCCATTCTGGCCTCTGAGCCCTAGGCACCGCTCTGTGAAATATATCGGTGATGCGCTTCTTTATCCGACTCTCGTAGTCAGACCTCAAATCGTACCCAAGGTCTATACGCACTCTCCTCTGCTCACCCAAAAAATATAATTTGTTATAATTTAATATATAATTCAGAGGATATACAATGTGGAATGACAATTGTTGCAAATTACCGCAAAATGCGTGTACATGCCATCTCTTGCCCTTTGGGGCGCCTCCGTCCAGCTACGGTATGCACCGGGTGTAGCCATGTATGGCATGATGACTGAATCACGTAAGTATTGAGAGTACGGTTCATCCTCCCACCTATATTAGTAATTTCGGATGTTAAGCGGACGAATGAATGAAATAAACAAAAAGTACAACTTATAATAATAAAAATTTACCAAGTTGCGCCATCTATACGTCGCCGTGTTAGGTACGGCTTTGAAGCAGTTGATACGTACTGCGCCACTCCCAGTTCTTGGATAGCGTCCACTCCCTGGGTCTCGGGGACGCGCACGACCTTTTCCGTAGGGGTCACGCCACTTTGGCTAACATTACCTGTCATATTAACTTCTGTAAGAAACATGTTGGACAAATGTGTAAGTATAGAGACAATTAGTGTAGAGTAACGTAGGAATTTAATTGATAAGCAAAATACTACTTTCACTAATTAGTTAGAGACTTAGAGTAATCTATTTCGTGTAACAAAATTTAGGAGTATTAAATTACATAGAAATAAATATCAACTTTCACTACATAATTTACAAAGAATTATAATTACACTAATTATCATTACTATCCCTCTCCATCGAAAACAACATTATATTACTGCTTCTCCTAAGAAAATTTAAATCTACTTACTATTAGACATTAATACTTAGTAAATATTCCCTCAAAATAGGTCACCTACCACAAAATATTCAACCTCAAATGAAAATGTTCCCTCAAACTCCAACAACACCTTCACTACCACCCCCACCAACAACAACAACAAAATGAACTTCAACAACAACAATCACATCAACTTCAACAACAACAACAACCACATCAACTTCAACAACAAGAACAACAAAACAATAATAACAACACAATACCACATCAACTTCAACAACAAGAACAACAAAACAATAATAACAACACAATAATAAATAACACAAAACAACAATATGTATAAAAATAACACTAACAATAACCTAATACACAAACCTTTGTGAGAATCATCAGCTGTCTCCTCCTCCTCCTGCTCCTGCTCCTCTGGTGTCGGTGCATTGGTGGAACTTGAAACGTCTTTGCGTCGTCCTCCAAAATTACTTGTCATCTGTAAAAGAATTCAATTCCCAATTCTTACAAAAATACGATTTTTCGACTTCATTGACAAAAACAACAGAAGGCAGTACATCCAACAATGAGAAGACAAACCTCATCAAAATACAAAATTTAGACTTCATCAAACAGTAGAATCAAGAAAGAGCTATGAAACCAACAGATTCGATCCCAGTTCATCTCACATTTGTATCAGTATACAACTTTTCAACCACTATAAACAACAAACAATGAACTAAAGAGTAAAGAACCAACAAATTTAGACCGTCCCACATTTAGATAATGTGAGACGTAACCTACCCCTCACTAAGACCGTTTCATTCGAGAATTGGTGCAATTCAAAAACCCCATCAAAAATACCAATTTCAACTTCATGAAACAACAACAATTATATATAAAAAAATGATGTACAGAAGCAAGAAATTCAAACACAGTTCATCTTACATTCTTATCAAATGTTTGCTTCTTTCGCTTTGGCGTCTCCTCCCTCGCACTACGTTTCCTGCTACTAATCTTAGGACTCCTGCATGATACAATATAACAATCATCACTTTCACCATTTTCACCATTCACTGCGGCATTTTCACCACTTTCATCATTCACAGCAGCATTTTCACCATTCACAGTAGCACTTCTAACATTGCTACTAATCTTAGGATTCCTGCATGATACAATATAACAATCATTGCTTTCAACATTATCACCATCCACTGCGGCGCTTTCACCATCTTCACCATTCACTGCGGCGCTTTCACCATCTTCACCATTCACAGTAGCACTTCTAACATTGCCACTATTCTCGGCAGCATTTTCACTATCTTCGCCATTCACATTGCCATTCTCACCATTTTCACAATTCACAGCGACATCTTCACCATTCACGTTTTCACCATTTTCACCATTCACAGCGGCATTTTCACCACTTTCACCAGTCACAGCAGTACTTTCACCGCTCACAGCAGCATTTTCACCATTCACAGTGGCATTTTCACCACTTTCACCATTCGCAGCAACACTTTCACCACTCACAGCAGCATTTTCACCATTCACAGCAGAACTTTCACCACTCACAGCAGCATTTTCAACACTCACAGCAGCACTTTCACCATGTTCACCAGCAGCATTTTCATTTTCACCATTTTCAGCATTCACAGAGGCATTTCCACAAACACCTGGTGTGCAATCATCATCATCTTCTTCTTCTTTAACATCTGCTGCAAAACTAGAAACCTTGCGTCGTTTCGTTCTCCTCTCTTCTTGTTCTTCATCTTCTTCTTCAACTGGTACTTGAAGTAATTCCGCTAATTCCTTGACCACCTCTGTTAGGTCAACCTCGTTTTTCACTTGTCGCAGTTCTACTGATTTCCCAATTTCTTCCATTACTACTCCGTATTTCATTGCCGATTTGATTGTAAAATTAGGTTACAATTTCTCTCTTCTTTTTTGGGTACATGCATAATGAATTTCCCTCTCTTCTGCGCCAAAGTGGTCTTAATTCAATGCCCAACAGGCCAAACACCAATCACTGACCATCGTTTTTACCCCATTATCGTTTTTACGTAAAATAGTACTCCGTATTATACACACTTGTACAATAGCATTGTAAGCATTGTACAATCAAGGCAAATTTTATCGAGTTTTTGTGTATATTGATTGAGCTTATAAAAGTTTCTGAGCTGAGTTGTAAGTTTTTGAGCATAAAACATTTATGTGATTTAACTCGACAACTTTACACTAAAACTCAGAAAATTTATAGCAAAACTCGAAATCTTTGTGATAAAGGTCAAAATCTTAAAACCAGTTGTACATAGAGCTATGAACAACTGGTTGTATAATCCTCTAATTGGTTTTTACGCCAACAGTATACCTCCTGACCCGTGACAATAAAAATATTGTGAGATTGAGGCAGTCAACTTCAACCTTCCACCTTATTTTTTTACGTTTGCCAACACACATTTTGTATACGTGTGGATGTACGTTGTCTAATAATTATCAAAAATATCAAAAATGTTAGAAATTGAATAGATGAAGTAACATTCGCAAATTATACGGAGTACTAAGTAACAAGAATGACGATTCATGTAGATTTCGCAAATCTTGCTTGTAGCCTTGTAGGAAGCGCTTCCAATCGTGCCAAGCCCAGTAGGCGTGTTGTGTCAGGATTAGACACGGTTTTCCCCACCTCAAACTTTAGTCTTGGCACAACCCATGACCCACGGGTTTCGTGTTGTATTGGACAGTGAGTCCTGTTGTGCGGAGCCAACCAACCGAATCCTATATACTTGCAATCCTAAAAGCAGCGATCAGGGCAGCCGCACACATCCGGCAGACTGATGAGCCAATCTTGCTACAATAGTGACTATTGCGAGCAATACACGTCAAGAATCAGGACATAAAATTCGAGTGATATACGACAAGAATCAGGACATAAGTCAATAAATCCATGAAAGCTTGAAAGCGCAGAAGATTTCTTATTGATAACAGCAAAAACAGCCGTGAACAGGCATAGCTCAACGCCACCACAAACAACACAGAAAAGCTTAACGTTGAGTTCAATAGATGTCAAAACTTTCTCTGCTCAGAAATATATTTAGATCCCGAAACTTTTGCAATGCTTTCAAAGTCAATGTAAAAAAACCGAAGGCTAGGCATATGAAAGTAGAGCGAGCAATCGAGCATCAATTCAATTGCTGCTTTTCTCATACCTGTCCTTTTTAATTAACAGGTGATGCTGGAGAATCTTCCATACACACATCCCGTCACACATCCCATCAGATGAATATTATGATTACTTTGTACCCGAAAAAAGAGAGAAACAAAAAGAAACGAGACTGAGTTACTCGAGAACTAATTCAGCAGACCCCTCTGCTTGAAAACTTCGTGCATGGCTGCTCCGATCTTGGCAGGTGACTCGACCACTGTGGCTCCAACTCCTCTTAAGGTCTTTATCTTGTCTTGTGCTGTTCCCTTACCTCCTGACACTATGGCTGTAACACGCACGCATTCAAACCAAATATATTGACGTGTTAATCACCGAAGAAGAACCGAGAAATGGAAAATAAAAGTCGAGATTAGAGATGATGGGAAGACCTCCAGCGTGACCCATGCGTCGGCCTGGTGGTGCTGTTAGTCCGGCAATGAAAGCTACCACTGGTTTGTCAGTTCCGCTTTCCTGTTTCAAGGAGACCAACCCGCGTGAGAGAGAATTCTACAAACTGGGGCTTTTGACAGTTGCGAGCAAGTTCATAAACCGATGTTAAACAGGAACCCAGTTAAGTTTGAGAATGGGTCAAAGCCCCTCACCTTGATTAGAGCGGCAGCATCCTCTTCAGCAGTGCCTCCAATTTCACCGATAAGAATGATACCTACAATGAATCCACCACAGAATAATTATGTTATAGCAATAAAAGGGATGTAGGATAAACCGATGATTATGTACAATCACTGAAACACACGGAGATAAGCCCATCAATGTACCAATATGCCAAATGGTGATAACAAGCCAAGAGCTTGATGGGCTTAACCGCAAAAAAAATGTGATAAAGAGCAATGAAAATTGTAAATATAAGGTAGAATAGATAAATTAGTCAAGTAAAAATATTATGACACATACAATCTAGAGATAATACAGAAGGAGTGATCAGAACAATTTACCTTCGGTCTGTGGATCAGCAATAAACTTCTCAATGCAATCAACGAAATTTGTGCCATTGAAGGGGTCTCCTCCGATTCCTACACAGGTGGATTGCCCAAGCCCAACAGCCGTTGTTTGGAAAACCTACATTCCATGTCAAAAAGTTGAAACTTGTCATCATATAATCTGGGATTTATGATCCAAAGTTCTCAAACGCTACAACATAAAAAAAAAAAAAAAAAAAAAATGATGTGGAACATACGGCTAATAGTTAAGAGCCGCAAGGTCAAGACCAAACACATAGAAGCATACTTCTTTCAAAATTAAGTAAAGCAACAGGGTAAGCTTAGTGTTTGTAGGACTGAGAATATAGCCTCTTAAATACTCTATCTATTCATTCTTATTAAAAGGTGTAACACTGTAACACGGAAGAAAAAAAATCTGGAGTTGGATAATTCTATACACAGCAAAACAGGACCGATAACAGTTTGCAGTGCAACGTACTGATTGCAATGTAAAGGCAAAAGTACTTGAACATAACGTCATAACCCAGTAGTCAGTAACACAAATTATGGAAGCATGTCAAATTCTAGTTATAAAAATTTAAACTGTATTGTAAAACAAACAAAGGAAGGAATTAAAACACTCTTTCAAGTGATTATTACCGCTTCATATGTCAGTGTACCAGATCGAGAAACAATTCCAATACGCCCAGGTTTGTGGATGTAGCCAGGCATGATACCTATCTTGCACTCCCCAGGTTTAATAATACCTGGACAATTAGGACCAATTAATCGGGTTTTTGACTGCTTGTTGAGGGCTGCCTTCACACGAACCTGAAAAGTCACACAGTAAAGAAGAGTAAGAAAACCACGTAAAGTCATCCCACATGGAAAGTGCAATGCAATGAACGTGTCCAATGCGTATAATAGACGTTTCACACATGATACATGCAAGTAGAAATATCCCACTGTTTGCTTTCAATGGCAGATCCGTTGCATCCGACTCGGGTAAACAGATAAGTAAAAAATGTTTTACCATGTCGTGCTGAGGAATTCCTTCGGTGATGCAGACAATGAGATCCAACTCAGCTTCCAATCCTTCCATGATTGCTTTAGCAGCATAGGGTGGGGGAACGTATATAACTGATGCATTGGCCTTCGTTTCCGCCTTAGCTTCAGCTACGGAGTTGAAAACAGGGAGCCCCAGGTGCTCACTTCCCCCCTTTCCAGGTGTAACACCTCCAACCTAAAAACAAAAATGAAACTGTATTATGAAACGAAAAAACAGGCCTAAATTCATAAACCACCATTATGGCAATACAGTTGCTATAAAACAACACAGCTTATTTAATCAATTATTCATCCCGGAACTTTTTCAGATCGACAAAAACAGCTTATCCAATCGATTTCAGCCATGACAGCGAGCAGACCGACACATAACATTACATAAACATATATATGCTTTACGTCTCTATGGCATTGGCAACACCCAACAAAGTTGCAAGAAAATGCTATAAGCTTCTAGTTGTAATCGTTAACAGCCAACAAATCGCGAGCAGTCAGGCACTCAGGCACCCTTTTCTGAATGCAAGAGGAGACGAGAAATGACATGTTATAATAAACTAGTAGTGTCGTGGATCATCACATAGGAAATTACAGGAAACGTGACAAATACACAATTTTCTGCACATACCAGATTGCACATTATCAACTAAGAAGTACTCCGTATAACATTAGAATGCACGAATAACCGAAACGAAATTAACCTAAATCAGATTTAGGTCATATCATATCATCATATATTCGTATCATACAGCTTAATCGCACTTCAAACACACTGAATTGCACAAATTTGACACCAAAATTACTCGAACAGCAGCAAATGACATCAAAATTAACGTCAATTCAAAAACAAATGATCGCAAACATCATCAACTAAGGAGTATAACATTAGAATGCACGTATAACCGAAACGAAATTAACCTAAATCAGATTTACATCATATCATATACACCAATTATACAGCTAAATCACACTTCAAACGCACCGAATTCCGCACATTTCACACCGAAATCACAACAAAATCATCAATTCATCAAACGAATCTCTCGATCAATCACAAACACAAGATGATCGCACAAAACACAACCAAAAATCAAAGATCCAGATCCAAAACTACAAAAATCAACAAAAAAAACAAAACAATCAGCGAAAAAATCGTAAAATCATAGAATCGCACGATGCGAAGACGAAACGAACCATTTTAGTGCCGTATTCGATAGCTTGTTCGGTGTGAAAGGTGCCATTTTTACCAGTGATACCTTGACAAATCACGCGAGTGTTCTTGTCGACGAAGACGGCCGGCGGCGGGTCGCGTGACGACGACGCGAATCGGCGGGTTTGAGCCGTAGACGGCGAGGCGGCGGGTTTGGAGGCGGCGAGAAGCTTTGAGGAGAGGTTTGATAGAAGTCTGGTCGCTTGTCTTGAGGTCGCCATGGTTGTTTTTTTGGGTGAGGGTCAAAATTAGGGCGGAATGAAGGAAATGAATTATGGTCCCTTTTGCCTTTTTATGTAAGAGTTGTTGTATTTCCTCGTACTTTAGATGGAAAAAATGTTGGTAATTCGGTTGGACGGTTTACGTTGGTGTGCATGTTGTGCGTGGTTTGCAGGCTATGAGTACACCCGAGGGTTTACCCAGAGCGCATCAAAAAAGGTAGCGATTGCGGGTTCCCTCGTTCATAAAAAAAAATAAAAAAACGTAGACCCTAGTGGTTAAGATGGAGGTAGGGGTATTCAAAAACTGATTTGGACTGGCAAACCTGACCGACTCGGACCATATGGTCTGGTCCGGATCGTGCCACATGGCTCACATACCGGTTTGGTCTGCGGGTCTCCAGCTTGGTTGCCGATCCGCGGTCCGGTCCGGGTTTCTTTGTTAACCGGTCCGGTCCGCGGGTCGATCTGGTCCGGTCCAGGTTTGGACCGATGAACACCCCTAGACGGAGGTACCCTAGACAATAGTTGATACACAGTAATGGGATTAAGTTCGCTCTTCGTTGAAAAAAAAACTTCTATGAGACGGTTTAAGGGTGGTTTCATTCATCGAATCGGATGTCGTGATTAACTTGTTTGTTCGTGCCTTCGTGGGTTAGGATATTAGTATGTATCTAATCAAGCTCAGATTTGATTATTATTTTCTAAGATCAGAAATTCTGGTTTAAGTAATCTAAAAATAACAAAGATAAATAAATATTGTCTCGTATATCTATATTGGATGGTATTTGATCCGTTTTATTCGTGAGACGGAACATATCTGTCTTTGGCCTCGAAGTTAAGGATGATCGTGTCTAGCACATGGGCTACGTCTTGGAAAGTCTTGGAAACTAACACTTTTACTTCTTATTGTCCATAAATTTACTTAATGTCGTCCGTATTTTAACAAATATATCCCTTTTACCCCGGCCCTCACTTTATTAACCCTTTTACCTTCCTCCTCTATTCATCTTCCTTCTTTATTCACCTTACTAGCTGGAAAGCCCGTGCGATACACAAGTCAATTTTTAGTGACGTTGATAATGACACGTTGCTGAATGATTGTATGAATTGGTGAAACTACGCAACAGAAGAAAGTAAGTCGAATGCGTAACAATATGCCTAATAGTAAAAGAATATTATCTACATATGTGAATGTCTTTCTAGGGAGGTAATATTTGCGGTGAACTTCAAATCAAATTATAAAAGGCATAGTAAAGAAATATTATCTACATACGTGAATGTGTTTCTAGAAAGTTAATATCTGTGGTAAACGTCAAATCAAATTATAGGCGTGCATTGTAGTTAGAAAGACTAAGTAAAGTACCTTGCACGTACACAAGTACATCTTCAATTACATATTCGTACCAATATTCATTTATATTTATATAGAATTTCATCACATCATTACAATGAACTCGAAATATTGTTGGTTGATATCTATCAACAAATGATTGCTCTTTATTTATATAGAATTTCATCACTCATTATAATTTTTCGATGTGAAATAATTTTTACTTCAGTTTATCATCTTAGAAGTTTTTTAAAGAGTTAAAGTCAAAAGATGGTTGGTTGATATGTCTAAGAAAGAATTATCTTTTATATATTAAAGCCAAAGAAAATGGAAGCACCACATTCACCCACATAGGCAGCCAACTAGGCGATGACATAGCAATGACATGGCGATGAGGTGGTGTGGCAAATTAAAAAATAACTTCTACTGTATCATTAAAATACAACTGCCACTGTATCATTAAAACTGCCGGCAGATTCATGATACATAATAACCTGTTATTCAAATTCAAGCAGTTATGGATAGCAGTTCCCTATTATGATACTGGATGCGGTTACAACAGTTTGTGGTATAAGTTAGAGCAGTTGTTTTTATCAACTCATTTATTTATTTATCAACCTATTTATTTATCCAAAATCTACAATTAATCTGGAAATCCAAAAACGTTCAATTGTTTTTGGCAATGGAAGTTTAAAAATCATATTTGTTCCTTCCTTTTTCTTGCATGTGTTCTTCCCCAATTTGTACTCCGTTATGCTCATTTTCTTCTCCAGCAGTTCCTCCAATTAATCGCTCAACATAACACCAATCCGGTCTACGAGCATCCAACGCAAGCCAGCAAGCTTTACATTCGTAAAACCCTAAGAAATCATTTGGTATGGACCCTTTTACCTCAACTTCTGTTTTCAATTTTGATTTGGTGTATTTGATTTTACCATATTCAAATTATAAAGCTTTATCCGATTTTAACAATTGTTATTCAAATGCTAAGATTTTGATGTTCAATTATTGATGTTTGATAGTACTTCATTATACTCAATTTACTGTTGTTCACTTCTTAGATGTCAGCAGAACTTTCTTCAAATCACTTTGCTTCAGCGGTCGAGGAGCATGATTGATTATGTAGTAAGTAAAAATATCGTAATTTTTCATTTCTTCAACAGCTCCATAAAATTTGGGATTAATTGTATAAAAATATCCTAATTTCTTCATTAGGGTTTTTAATTGATATTATATCCTGAGATTGCAGTCTGATACAACCAATAATTATTGGCAGTGAGAAGGATGAAGTTAGTTCCTTCAACATTTACCAAGCTAATAATTAATTTTAGAAATTTTGTTTATTTTGTGGAAATTATTGAAGAGAACTTTGTGGGGTGTTACAGAAAGGCCAACTAACACAAAGATGAAGTAACTAAGACGGAGACGAGAGACCTTGAGGCCACCAAAGAGGATAGTACGGGCACAGGAAATAACGTGGAGAACGACTAATACAAAGATGAAGATGTGCAGATGCTGTGATCAATAATTCTTTACGCTTTTTTCAAGGTTCCATCAATTAACGTTGTTTGTTTTGATGCAGTTGTGTTATCAATTGTCGTTCTTTGTTATCACTGTCCTCAAAGGAAAATAGGATTATACACCTGGTTGTACAGTAGCATTGTACAACCGACGCAGAGTTTTTGAGCCTTTGTGCATATTTATTGAGCTTATAAAAATTTATGAGCTGAGTTGTAAGTTTTTGAGCTTAAACATTTGTGTGATTTAAATTGACAACTTTACAATAAAGCTCATAAAATTTACAGCAAAACTCGAAATCTTTGTGATAAAGCTCAAAATCTTAAAACCAGTTGTACATAGAACTATGTACAACCGGTTGTATAATCCTCTAATTGGTCCTCAAATTTGATAAAGTCACTGACTTTGCTGGTATTTTTTAACTCTTTCTCTTCATTCATTTTTTTAAAAATGTTTTTGTTGGAATTATTTGTGGGTTTTGGTTGGTTCTGTGATTTCATGATTTGGGTATTTCGTGGATTATGCTTTTGTCTAATTGTTTGGAAATTGTTAGGGATTTTTGTTAATATTTGGATATTACTTGCTAAATACCATGAATTCTTAGTGGGAGAATGTAGCTTAATTCGTAGTATGTCAGGCCCGTCAAACAACAAGTTGACCCGGTTCTTGGAACCGGGGCCCAAGTTGGAAGAAGGCCTCATTAGCTGCGTACAGTGTATTATTATATATATGACCATGAAGTCGATCAGCGTTGATACTAGTGTTGTATTGGCAGTAGGCTTGAGATAAGGTCTTCTTTTGGTCTGAGGATAGGGGTTCGAATCCTCATGCATGCATTATCGATTTTTTTTATCTAAACCAATAAAAACTATTTCATTAAAATAAAATAAAAAATTAATATTCAAAAATTCGAAAGCTAATTTCAAATCGGGGATCTATTATAGACTTATAGTATGGAGTTTGAATTTTATTTTTTAAAATAACCTTAAGAATATGGCGGACGGTGACCAATAAGGTCATAAGGGGGCCTCCAAAAAAAATTTGGCACAGGGCCACCAAATATCATTTGACGGCCCTGTAGTATGCATGTGTTGAATAAGTTCTTTAAGGATTTTAGGTCAAACATATTTATTATACTTTCTTCATTGTGAAGGAATAATGTAGCTTAATTACTTCCAAATCATCAAGCTAAGTCGTACGGGAGGAGTTGACATTTGTTAATGAGTAATAGGATTGAAGAGCATATTATCGGAACGACAAGTATATGCGTAAGCTTATAGTTTGCATGTTCTATATATTATTTTAGATCTATAAATTACTATGTATACGTTAAGTAGCTGTAGGCACTAAAAATTTATTAAAGTGCCGAATAAATAAAATTAATTAATTATTTTGAGTTAATACGAAATTTTAACTCAATTTAATTATTTTGTCCCGAGTAAATAAAATATGGGTCGATCCGAATTACAAATTGGCTTATTTGGATCATTAAACCCGAAAAGAAGACAAATTGGGTCAATGTCACTCATAAGCCCATAAACGGGTCTGTGACTACAAAGTCCACCAAAGAGAACCAAAACTCTATAAATAGAGCTCTCCTCATTCATTTGAAGAAAATTGGAGAATTCTGAAGCAAAAGATCCAGAGAGAAAAAGACAAGAAGTCGCTACAAGCTCTCCACCAAATCCGTCGCAAGCAATCAGAAGATCCAAGACAAATTCAAACGTTCAAGGGAGATTCAAGTCATCGCGACCCTCTCAAGAACATCAAATTACAACGCGCGCGAGGCAGTACAAGTCAGCTACGCACGCATCCTAAACGGCGTTAGAATCAGAGGATAACATTAGAGGTTGTACACGAACTTTTGATAAATAATTAATAAAATTTATTTGTTTCCTTGTTTTGTATTTCAGTTAGCTGCGATACAAAATTTGTGGTTACAAATTTTGGTGAACCCGACGTGAAAATCTCTACCTCTCATCTCTACAGCTGAAGCAACCAAGACAACTTTGCAAGAAGATGTCTACTAACCAAAGCAACACTTTCAACACCCCCAGGAAGACCTACGTTGACGCTCTTCAACAATCTCCTGGCGCTGTTATGCAATCCGCTGGCATGGTCACCAGGGCGAAGGCGAAGAAGGCAACCCTCGACGCCGCTGCTGCCAGCCTACGCACTGCCCACGTCCCTACTAGGCCGCGTAAGATCTCTGCTGCCTCAATTGTTGCTGCTGCCAAAGCCATGATTGCAGCCTTTTCTCCTTCCCGCAAGGATGAAGTCTCCAAGAGCAACATCGCTTCCCCGCGCAAGCCAAAGGTGTCGCCGAAGAAGAAGGAAGTCATCACTCCTATAAGCGCTTCGGTAATGATGGCTACTGGTACCAGCCTTGAAGATCAAGTCGCAAATCTGGCCAAACTCGTTGAAAAGATGCAAAAGGAAAACGAAGAGAAGAACCAGAAGATCGAAGATCTTCAAAAGGAAGTGATTGAGCTCCGCGAAAAGCCTACTCCTAGCGTGCACGATGACAGTGAAACTGACAAGGACAGCACCCGCGAGAGCGACAGTGAAAAGGATGATGAGGCTGGCAAGGGAGCTGGTGGCAAGAAGCCTCCAAAGAAAAATACTGGAGTTTACACCCCAGGAGCAGTTACAGAGTCTGATAGCTGATGCGATCAAGACCCAACTCGGTGAAAAGAATCCCACTGGACGGTACATCAAGCCTTACACCAAGAGGATCGATGACCTGTGCATGCCTGCCGGATATCAACCCCCGAAGTTTCAGCTATTCGATGGGAAGGGCAACCCAAAGCAGCATGTCGCACACTTCGTGGAGACATGCAATAACGCGGGAACTGATAAGGATCTCCTCGTCAAGCAGTTCGTGCGCTCTCTCAAGGGAATCGCTTTTGACTGGTATACCGATTTAGAGGCGGAATCAATCGACAGCTGGACTCGGATGGAAGACGAATTCCTGAACCGATTATACAGTACCAGACGCATCGTTAGTATGAGCGAACTGACAAATACCTCGCAGTGGGATAAGGAGCCGGTCATTGACTACATCAACCGCTGGCGTGCGCTAAGTCTGGAATGCAAAGACCGTCTGAGTGAAGCCTCCGCGGTCGAAATGTGCATCAATGGCATGAACTGGGATCTCCTGTACATTCTACATGGGATTAAGCCAAGAAGCTTTCAAGACTTAGCAACTCGGGCACATGACATGGAAATCACCATCAAACAAGGGCGCGGCAAGAACCGAGCCTCTTCTTCTAAACCACCTGGTGAAAAGAAGGAATTCAAGAAGACCGAAAAGGGGTCAAAAACAAAAGAGACAATGGCCGTCGACGCAGGTAGTGGACCAGTCAAGATCTCAGGCAGGTCAAAAGATGAAAAACGGAACGAGTCATTCTCCTATGACTACCGGAAGAATAGGCCTACATTGAAAGAACTGCAGGCTAAGAAGTACCCATTTCCTGATTCAGACTTATCAGGGATGCTCGATGATCTACTCGAGAAGAAGATCATACAGCTGCCAGAGCTCAAGCGGCCCGAGCAAGCTGACAAGACAAACGATCCTAAATACTGTCGTTATCACAGACTGGTAAGTCACCCTATCGAGAAGTGTATAACGCTCAAAGAAAAAATCATGCAGCTTTCAAGGGATGGGAAGATAATCCTCGATATTGATGAAACGGTGGCAACAAACCAAACTACTGCAGTCGGAGAGCAACCAGGACAGGAGACGACAAAAGCAGCTGGTGAATTGACTGCACATATGCTACAATTTGGGACCCTCGATCCCGTGACATTGTGGATTCCGAGGCTAGCATTGCCGCCGCCTTCAGAGTCACGAATCAAGAAGGCAAGTCTTCAGGATGAAGAAGATGCTCATGATGACGAAGGATGGACCTTGGTGACGCGCAAGAAGCCAAGGAAACAAACTAAACAGATAGTCAAGCCTGTTCACCGACGTCGAAAACAGGCAAGAAAGCAACAACCTCGCAAATCCAAGGGGAAGAAGAAGTCTAAAACGGTTGTCAAGCCGCATGTCTTACCCGAAGATCTGCTAGAACAAAAACCACTTAGTCCCATTACCCTTGGAGAATTCTTTCCAGAGGATTACCTGGATGAAGTGGCTGTTTACACCGTCTCCGCCTCACCTGCTGATCACGATGAAGAAGTGGATAAAAGTGACGTAGTCGAGCCCGAACCTTCACAGCAGGCGCAGCCTCAAAAGGAGATGAAGATCGTCAAGGCTCTAGATGGACTCCCTGCAAATATGGGTTGGAGACAAATATTCCATCTTCCTAAAGAGAGTCGCGAGTTGATCCTCCAAGGACTCGAGAAGCCAGAGCTATACGCCGGCAAGATGAAGGATGTGATGGAACCCCCAGAACAATCAAGTCAATGTCTTTCCTGCAACGCTGCCTTGACTTTCTCGGATGAAGACTTACTCCTCGGATCTAAGCCTCATAATAGGCCGCTCTACATGTCCGGCTATATCAAGGGGAAAAAGGTCAAGCGAATCTTGATAGATGGAGGCTCAGGAGTCAACATAATGCCGAAAGCTACAATGAAAGAATTGGGCATCACCGTGGGGGAACTTACAAGCAGTCGAACAGTTATTCACGGTTTCAACTTGACAGGAGAACGTGCGGTCGGGATGATCCGTGTAAACCTTACCATGGATGACCTTTCTTCTGACGTGTTGTTCCATGTGATCGAAGCCAAGACATCCTATGGGTTACTGCTGGGACGACCCTGGAAGCATGAGAATGGCATTGTCGCTTCAACCCTTCATCAATGTCTGAAGTACTATCGAGGGGGTGAAAGGAAAATAAATGGAGACACCAAACCATTCTCCAAGGCTGACACCTTCTTCGCAGATGCTAAGTTTTTCGACGAGGACGCAACGCCTAACGAGTTTATGCCAACCACCATCTCCTCAACTGGGGCTGGAAGCAGGTTGGAGAAGAACGTCATCAAAAAGAATGCAGCTGCAGTTCGTACTGAGGAAGAGAAAGACGAACTAAAAGAAAATAAAGTGGTCAAGATCATCAGTCCAGTGGTAATTCCAAAGATGCAAGAAGCGTCACTGACGCCCGCACCACCTGTCCTTCGGTACATCCCGAAGTCTCGTCGCAAAGAAGGGGAGAGTCCTTTTGCAGAATGTACTCCAACAAAGGCGGAATCCAGGGATAAAAACAAACCAAGTCAAACATTCAAGCAAGAATGGGTAGCCAAGGTCACCACACCTCTGCCGAGTTCATCAGAAACCAAGATCGTCGGACCACCTTTAAAGGGATTCGACAGAGCAGTTGAAGACACCAAAAGGCTGAAGGAGTTTGACGAATTTTGTAATCCCAATGCGCATAAATTGTTAGAGAAAGCAGGTTATGATTATTCAAAACCAAATCCCATGGGGGCGGCTGTCGACGAAATTCCAAAACCATATGGCCTTAGTAAAGCACAACAAGACCAATATGAAAAAGAAGGCGTATGTAGAGTTGCCAAACCTGGGGTAAGCTATCAACCTCCTCCACCAGTAAAGATTGGAAGCCGAAAAGGAAGTGATACTACATCATCACAACATATCACGGCGGAAGAGATCGAAGACGACAAGGCAGGGGGCATGATAGAGCCGTCACCCACATCAATCTTCGAGAGGATAGGTGCGCCCGTGGAGATAGCTCGGACTTCTGTATTTGACAGGATAGGAAGGACGAGCTCTCCATCCAATAATCATTCTGTGTTCAACAGGTTGGGCAACCAAAATGGAGGTGAAGAAGTATTGCCAAACTCTAGACCACGAAATATCTGTCGGAACCCAACACGTCGTCGCCTACGCGCCCAGACAAAAACAGTTTTCAACCGACTAGGAGTCCCCAAGAAGGATAAAGGTGAAGGTCGTCGTTGCTCGACTCTTGAAGAAGAAGTGAAAGTAGGCGATGATTTAAAAAGTGCAATACCTTCCCGCATGAAGCGCTTGCAAGCAGTGGATATCATGCAACATACACCACTCAAAGTAAGGAGTCGCGTCTTGATTCTCACTGGACATTCAAAAGGTAGTGAGCATGTCGATTCGTCATCATCAAATGGGAGCAACATCAAGAGGGCGAAGACTTCAGAAGTGGCAACCTCTTATCATGTAACGGTAGAGGAGATCCCGGATGACAATCAAGAAGTGGATGCAGATGAAGCGCCAGAACCATTGGAAGACGGGGGGCAATTAACGGTAGATGAGTTGAAAGAACTCAACCTGGGGACTTCTGAAGACCCACGTCCCATATATGTGAGTGCTCTGCTGACCAAAGAGGAAGAAGACGAGTACTACAAATTGTTGCTCGAGTACAAAGATGTTTTTGCTTGGAGCTACAAGGAAATGCCGGGACTGAGTCCAAAGATTGCAGTGCATCGTCTAGCAATCAAAAAGGGAGTTAATCCTAAGAAGCAACCCCAACGTCGCTTTCGGCCTGAGCTTGTCCCTGAAATTGAAAAGGAAGTCAACAAACTCATCGAAGCTGGTTTCATTCGCGAAGTCAAGTATCCTACGTGGATAGCTAATGTGGTTCCAGTCAGGAAGAAGAATGGACAATTGCGAGTATGCGTCGACTTCAGAGATCTTAATGACGCATGCCCAAAAGATGACTTCCCTCTACCGGTCACAGAATTAATGATTGATGCAACTACTGGGCACGAAGCGCTCTCGTTCATGGATTGTACTGCAGGGTATAACCAGATACACATGGCGCCGGAAGATCAAGAGGCCACAGCTTTCCGAACACCGAAAGGGATATTCTGTTACACAGTCATGCCTTTCGGATTAAAGAATGCTGGCGCGACATATCAACGGGCAATGCAGAAAATCTTCGACGACATGTTGCACAAAACAATAGAATGCTACGTCGATGATGTGGTTGTTAAATCAAAGAAAAGGCAAGGCCACATTAAAGACCTCCAAACTGTCTTCGAAAGGCTCAGAAAATGTCAACTGAAGATGAATCCACTCAAGTGTGCATTTGGTGTCACTTCAGGAAAATTCTTAGGATTCGTTGTCAGACATCGAGGCATCGAGATCGACCAGACCAAAATCAGAGCGATTCGAGAGATGCCAGTGCCTAAGACATTGAAAGAATTACGCGGATTGCAGGGACGCCTCGCATACATTAGAAGGTTCATATCCAACCTCGCAGGGCGTTGTCAGCCGTTCAACCACTTGATGAAGAAGAATGCTCCATACGAGTGGGACGATAAATGTCAACATGCTTTCGAAAGCATAAAGAAATACTTGGCCAGTGCACCTGTACTGGGGGCACCGATTCCTGGGAAGCCACTCATCTTATACATCGCAGCACAAGAACGGTCCCTGGGGGCAATGTGTGCTCAAGAAATTGAAGACCGCAAAGAGCGGGCACTCTACTACTTGAGTCGTACTTTGGTTGGAGCTGAAGTGAATTACTCTCCAATCGAGAAAATATGTCTTGCACTGGTGTTTGCAATCCAAAAGCTAAGGCACTATATGCAAGCACACACTATACGCGTGGTGTCCAAGGCAGATCCAATCAAATACATACTCTCAAGACCAGTATTGTCAGGAAGACTCGCGAAATGGGCAGTGTTGCTGAAACAGTACGACTTGGTTTTCGTGCCTCAAAAAGCTGTGAAAGGGCAAGCCATCGCCGACTTCTTCGCCGACCATCCAGTCCCAGCCGAATGGGAACTTTCTGACGACCTTCCTGGGGAAGAGATCTTCTACGTGGACGTCCTACCAGCATGGCAAATGTACTTCGATGGTGCTGCAAGGCGAGACGGAGCTGGGGCTGGAGTGGTGTTTGTATCTCCACAAAACCATGTTTTGCCATACTCCTTTTCACTAACTCAGCTATGCTCAAATAATGTAGCTGAATACCAGGCCCTCATACTTGGTCTTCAAATGGCGCGCGAGATAGGCATTCAGGACATGGACATCTACGGAGACTCGCAGCTCGTGATCAGTCAAGTCCTCAATGAATATGAAGTGCGAAAAGAGGATCTGGTCCCATACCATCAAAAAGCACTCTGACTGCTAAATCAACTTGACACCGTCAACATTGGTCATGTACCAAGAAGTGCCAATAAGTTGGCTGACGCGCTTGCTAACCTCGCAGCCACATTGGCACTGGGGGCAGAAGAATCAATGCAAGTTCCAGTCTGTAATCGTTGGGCAATACCGCTGCTTGAAGAGGAAGAAAATAGGAACGAGACGAACATGATCAACGTCTACACAATTGATGAAGATGACTGGCGTCAGCCCATCATCGACTTCTTGGACCATCAGAAGTTGCCAGACGATCCTAGGCACAAAGTAGAGATACGCCGACGTTCCCCAAAGTTCATCCACTTTAAAGGAACACTTTACAGGCGCTCTTTTCTTGGACAATGGTTGAGATGCTTAGGAAAAGATGAGTCCGCTGAAGTCATGCATGAAGCTCACTCTGGCATATGCGGAGCTCACCAGTCAGGTCCGAAACTTTACGATCGCGTCAAAAGAATGGGATACTACTGGCCTTCCATGGTACAAGATTGCATAGACTTCGCAAGAAAATGTGGCGCGTGTCAATTCAACGCAAACTTCATACATCAACCGCCGGAGCCATTGCATCCTACCGTCTCTTCATGGCCTTTCGAAGCTTGGGGACTTGATGTTGTTGGACCACTCACTCCGAAGGCTTCCAATGGGCACGAGTACATTCTCTCCGGTACTGATTACTTCTCGAAATGGGCAGAACTAGTCACATTACGAGAAGTGAAGAAAGAAAATGTTGTGGACTTCATCCGAACTCAAATCATCTACAGGTATGGTGTACCACAACGCATCATAACCGATAATGGAAAGCCATTTGCCAACCAATTGGTGACAAGCCTAGCAGAGAAGTTCAAGTTCAAACAATACAAGTCATCAATGTACAATGCTCCTGCAAATGGTCTAGCCGAAGCCTTCAATAAGACGCTCTGTAATCTGCTAAGGAAGGTCGTGGCAAAGTCAAAACGAGACTGGCATGAAAGAATCGGTGAAGCTTTATGGGCATATCGCACTACGTACAAAACACCAACTCAAGCGACCCCGTATGCATTAGTGTATGGAGTAGAAGCTGTGTTGCCACTAGAGTTGCAGATCCCATCGTTGCGCATAGCCATTCAGGAAGGACTTACAGAAGATGAAAACGATAAGTTGCGTCTAGAAGAGCTAGAGGCTCTCGATGAAAAGAGGCTCCAAGCCCAACAAAAGCTTCAATGTTACCAAGCTCGATTATCGCGAGCGTTCAATAAAAGGTGCGCCCTCGTTCCTTTCAAGTAGGAGACTTGGTCCTTGCAGTACGAAGGCCGATCATTACTTCTCACAAACCGGTAGGAAAGTTCACTGCCAAGTGGGATGGCCCATATGTGGTGCGAGAAGTCTACACAAATGGTGCATACAAAGTTGTAGATGAAGATGGTGTTCGCGTAGGCCCGATCAATGGGAAATTTCTGAAACGCTACTATTCTTAAATCTGCACGCTGAAGACTCCTGAGCAAGAGGCTAAACTGCAATAAAAACTCCTAAGCAAGAGGATAAACTGCACACGCGCACACACACACACACAAAAAAAAAACCACAAAAAAAAAAAAAAAAAAACAAAACCTACAAAAAATGCATCCATGAACTACGTTGGCTTGATCTTGTAAAACATCTCTTATCTTTTGCAAGTACGTAGGCAGCTCGAGTGAACATGTAGCTTGAGTGCAGCCACACCACCAAACAAACCACCCATTCCCTTATCGAACTACGTTGGCTTGATCTTGTAAGGCATTATTCTGTTTTGCAAGTACGTAGGCAGCTTGGGTGAACATGTAGCTCAAGTGCAGCCACCTCTCCAAAATTTTGTTAATAATAAAAAAAAAATGCTCCTGGCCCGCAAGAGCCTAAACTGTGAACGGCTAAATGAACGTTGTTATAGCATTTGAGTTTGTAAATCCAAACAAAAGAGTCATTGGAAAAAGACAAATAAATGTGACGACAATCACTAATGAAGCAGTAAGACTAAATTCTATGGAATTACGAAGAAAGAAGAACAATCAAAACATTCTAAGTTTCTATTAGTTAGTATCGAAGGAGGCACGCATCTCTTCCAGGTCTCTTCGCTGCTCTTCAATCATAGCCTGTTCTTCAGCAGTCGGAACAGGGATGTCTTCAAGCTCCTCTAATGATCTCGTTGCACCCTGAAATTCTGTCTGCAACAAATTCAGAGTTTCATCTTTTGACGTCACGCTACCTTGCAGCAAAATTTCCTCCTCTCGCGCCAGTTTGAGCTGGGCCTCGAGATTCACGATCTTCTCACGGGTATCGGAGAGCTTCATGGTTTCCGCCTGATGCTCCTCTTTCACTTTATCAACAAGTAACTTGGTTTCCTCCATCTTCTGATGTAATGCAAGTTTTCTATCCTCAAGTTGGTGACATTTCGATGTTTGCCTCTCAAGCGCAAGATATGCATTAACCGCGCTCACATAAGAGTCAACTTGAGTCCGCAACAAAGAAGGGTCCCCTTGAAGTCGTCGCATGCTTGCATAACAATCTTTGGCTAGCATCGACATCTCGCCTACTTTAGACCAACTCAGATTCTTCAACTTCGTAAGAAATGTTGAGCGAACATCTCGCACTGCTTTCTCAAATACTCCTTCGTACGGAGAGGCTGGCCGAAACGTGGTCATAGAACAAGTAGGTAGAACAGTAGGCTTGATCGGGACATGCGAAGTCTTCTGCACTTTCCGCCTACACAGGGAAGGCCTCTCCACTGAGGGTGGTCCATCTACGGCGGCAAAAGAACTTCCAGTCTGGCTACCATGAGAAGATGGAGTGGGGCAGTCTTCCAAGGGCGCGGATTTATCAAGCATGACAAGCTGCTTTCCCTTCCCCGGTCGTGTGTTTGGTTGAAGAGGCATCAAATCATGTTCCTCCGGGATCCCAGCTAACTCCAAATCTAAGTCACCCTCCTGAAAATGCACGAGCAAGTGAGAAACACAGTTAAAAATATATATATATATAAAAAAAAATATAATAATAATAAAATAAATAAATACCAGCGTCTGCGACGGCATGCACGAAGCACTACGAACCCCTTCAAATATCCGGGTATCTGGCCTGAGGTCATTCGTGACGGGGGCACGGGTCTTCATCCTTCCTCGACGATCATGTTTAGGGTCGACCTCGGAATCTCCATCGCTATTTCGATCATCCTCTTCGGCATGTTCGTCCAATCTTACAACGACAACTTCAGATTGTAATTTCCTTCTTTGCTCCTGAGGCTGATCGGCAGTATCTCTTTGCAGATGTCGTTTTCTTGGTTTTTGGGGATCACTATCAGTGCTACGAATAAGAATGTTTGCATTATCCCTCAAATCGTTCGGACATTTCACTTCCCACCATTTGGTGAAACCAGGAGTGACACATTCTTGCCAATCGAGTACTGGACTAGGGAGATGAACTTGGACCATGCTTCCTGTAAACAAGATTAATCTCCAATACCTCAATGCCTCAATGCGTGTAGAGTTTCTTTTGCTGGAGCCACAATCTAACAGACCAGGGATATCCTGACAAAAGCCGAATTGTCGGCTAAATCGATGAGGGTTATAAGGCTCAACATGAAAAGCATCGCTTAAACGCAGGCACAAGTACGAAGAACGCATCGAGGCAAAATAATCGAGTTCAAAAGTTTTGAGGCTCCCGTTGTCCAACAGAACATTACAATCCTTTCTGTTACGTGTGAAGCGCCTCGGGTTGACATTAGCCCCCTCGTGAATTAGCTTCCGAGCCCCAGCAGCGTCATTTCTTTTTACTCCAAGGGAATACCTTGCCATAGTAGGGCCGTAAGGAGCAGGTTCCATAGCATGATGTGTGCTGAAGTAGTGAGCGGTCCATGCATAAAGGTAATGGGCTGGAAAAAATGACTTGGCATACTCAGGGTTTGAACATGTGACTATATCATTTAGACCCCGGTAAATGCTGGCCAGGACTGGAATTGCCAAACTAAAAGCTCGACCCTCTGCCATCAAGCTCGCGATCTCAAAGGTGGTAGGTCTGATTAATCGGTCGGGATGTTCCGGTAAAACAAACGTGCATAACCAACATGACAAATACGCAGCCAAATAAACCTTGGTACGTCGAGAGTCGTCAATCCTCAATTTTGTGAACACCGCATGCTCTTCCTCTGTCCACTCATCAGGAGGACGAGACTGGATCTCATCATTGGGATTATGTGGAGGTTTAGGTGCATTCTTCGTCTCCCGCCTTTTTTCTCTCGACAAGTATACCTTCTCTTTCTTGCACCAGAAATTAATCCACTGTTCAGCAGAAACTTCACCTCGGACCCTCGATCTTCTGTCAAGATAGTAAAATGCCTCAAGCAAGATCTCACACGTGCTAGGAAGTATATACTTGTTATTCGCATCCTTTGCCCTTAAAGTGCTCAGTGGTGACACTGTTTCATCATATATTTCTCCCACGACAGTCAGGCCTCCAAGCTTGCGCAAGTCATATAGTGAAACTGAGAATTCACCCGCCTTGGTGTGGAGCGTGTTAGTAATGGGGCACCATCCTTCGCAAAAGGCACGCATCACGTGCAGATTCTTATCATAAGAATACAAAGAAGCATAGATCGCCGAGTAGAGAGAAGCTGACGAAAGGATACCCTTGAACCGAGCAAGCACATCCTCAGTCCATTCTAAATATCTTGGAATAAAAATTTGTTCGCCTTGGATTCTAAAGTTGTAGGATCCCCATCTTACGTCCCCGTCAATAATTCTGCGCCCAAGGAGCGGATAAGTAGAATGCAGCTCATCCTTCGTCTTCACAACGCTCTGCAACAGGTAACGCGATTTAGCATCAGGTTCTTTAGGATCTATCTTCAGTGACATTTTCGCCGGGAAATCCTTTTTGGTGATGTCAGCTGCCCCTCCTACTAACGAACGTAGGGACAAGCGGGCAGGAAAACAAAGTCCAGATGCAGCATCATCCTCCTTGCGACCGACGATGGATAAATATTCATCACAACCTTCCCTCCAACTCTTCAGAAACACCATGATAATCCTGCAAAAAAAAGGATGAACACGAAAAGGGTAAGAGATGGTTAGAAGGTACGCTTTAGATTAAGGTCAAGCAAAGCGATCGTTAGCATGCTTCAAATAAAAAGGAGAATCATCGCTTCTCCTCCTTGCGAGCGTCGTGATGACCCGAACGGGTTCACCTCATGACAACTCGGGCGCTTCTCCTCCATACGAGCGTCGTGATGACCCGAACGGGTTCACCTCATGACAACTCGGGCGCTTCTCCTCCATGCGAGCGTCGTGATGACCCGAACGGGTTCACCTCATAACAACTCGGGCGCTTCTCCTCCTTGCGAGTGTCGTGATGACCCGAACGGGTTCACCTCGTGACAACTCGGGCGCTTCTCCTCCTTGCGAGTGTCGTGATGACCCGAACGGGTTCACCTCGTAACAACTCGGGCGCTTCTCCTCGATCCTTCGGAGCGTCGTGATGACCCGAACGGGTTCACCTCATAACAACTCCGAGTGCTCCCTCCATGGCTTCTTGACTCGGTGCTCCCGCCATGGCTCAGCACGAAGAAGATGCAGCGACTCGGACGGACTCATTCTATGATAACTCGGTCGATATATATATATATATATATATATATATATATATATATATATATATATATCCACATATGCATAATAAAAGAAAAGTACGAGAAGAATTTACAATTTGAAGTACTACCTTGATTACCAAAGACGAAGTTCCAAAGCGTGCCGAGCAAATCAGCCAAATAATTCGGACCTGCGAAGATCAACAACAACCAGGGACGTACGTGTCAGTCACATGCCTCAATCAAAAAAAAAAAAAAAAATATATATATATATATATATATATATATATATATAATAAAAATAAAATCCACGCAAGACATGCATGAAATGCATAAATGGGGTACATGTCAATTGTACGATAAAAAAAGTAGAAAAGGAAGAGGCATGAAACATCATATGTAATGCAATATCAAAGACACGTACACTCATGCATGTTGAAATCTGATTATTTACTACGCTCTGTGTTTATTTGATGGTGTTTGCCCCCGAGTGAACGACCATCAAATAAATCAGCCGTACTGCATGACTACTTGCTACTTTTGATTCGGTTGAAAATCGAGAAAAGGAGCATAAAAGTCGTTCATCGGTAAGATTTTACAAACAAGAAGGCAAGAAAATCATAGTAAAGCATTACAGTAGAGAAAATTGGGGAGAGTTAATACCTCGGAGTTCGATGCTCAGTTAACTATGAGATTGGTGGAGCACAAGCTGCTTTAAGAGGAAACTAAGAGCAAACGAATACCGACGGAACAAAGAACAAGCACGAGTCCTGTAAATTACCAAGTAATGCAAAAAAAAAAAAAAAAAAAAAAGAGAGAGAGAAACAAGTTAGCCAACTAGCGAAAACTGGAGACGGGATCCGTTCGCGAAATCACGGTCAAGGCAGCATTGCGTCAAAGTAAACAAATTCATCAAAGTCAACAAACACGTTCAATATTTACGGGTTTTATGCCATGAGAACTCACTACTCACTACTATTGAATGAACAAGCTACAGACAGAGAATGAAGTTCAGAGAAGAGAGATTAAAAGGAAGGAGGATGGCATAAGAGTTGAATTTGGCATACCTCACGTAAAGAAGATACAGTAAAGCTTGGGAGAAAATAAAATAGAAGACTCTACCAGGTTATATAGATGCAAGCAGTTTCCTAATCCTATTGAACGTGGAAGGTTTAGGAAAATCAGTTTAATTGTGATTTCTAAATTCATACCGAGTATTTCCTAACCTTGTTAAGGAGACGTATGGTACTGCTTGCCAAAATTAATGTTTTCTGGGTTCACGTTCACTTTCCAAAGGAGTCAAGACGTGAACGGTCCATAATTTCCTAAAGACATTAGGAAATTAATTCAAAAAAAAAAAAAAGAGAAATCCGGGGTTTATTTTAGGACTCGAAGTCAAGCTAAGCTAAATTCAAGATGTCCTAGGCCAGGTCACCCGTCAAGTTAGATAATGACAGGGTGACGATAAAAAAAAAAAGAACTACCTGTACGAAGTTTGGGGCTCGTCGACTTCCAAGTCAAAGTCAAAAAAAAAAAAAAAAAAAAAAAGTTCGAGACCCTGCCACTCCGAAACACCTAAACGGTGTACGTGACAGGGTCCCGAGGGGGCAATTTGTAGGCACTAAAAATTTATTAAAGTGCCGAATAAATAAAATTAATTAATTATTTTGAGTTAATACGAAATTTTAACTCAATTTAATTATTTTGTCCCGAGTAAATAAAATATGGGTCGATCCGAATTACAAATTGGCTTATTTGGATCATTAAACCCGAAAAGAAGACAAATTGGGTCAATGTCACTCATAAGCCCATAAACGGGTCTGTGACTACAAAGTCCACCAAGGAGAACCAAAACTCTATAAATAGAGCTCTCCTCATTCATTTGAAGAAAATTGGAGAATTCTGAAGCAAAGGATCCAGAGAGAAAAAGACAAGAAGTCGCTACAAGCTCTCCACCAAATCCGTCGCAAGCAATCAGAAGATCCAAGACAAATTCAAACGTTCAAGGGAGATTCAAGTCATCGCGACCCTCTCAAGAACATCAAATTACAACGCGCGCGAGGCAGTACAAGTCAGCTACGCACGCATCCTAAACGGCGTTAGAATCAGAGGATAACATTAGAGGTTGTACACGAACTTTTGATAAATAATTAATAAAATTTATTTGTTTCCTTGTTTTGTATTTCAGTTAGCTGCGATACAAAATTTGTGGTTACAGTAGCGATCAAGTTTACATTGAATTTCTTAGCTATTAAAGCATTCTAGCGTGAACACATGTAAATTTTATATTGAATGAGACAATGTTAGCATGGTTGCACTATTTGGATAGCTTGAAACTTCAACAAAATGCAAGTACCGCAAAACCGACAACCACACTTTGCCTCGAAGAACAATGGCCACCACCAGTCACTCATAGCCACCACGCAACCACCTCCTTACCTCGACCACTACCATATTCATTCAAGGTATATCTATATCTGCCTAATTTAATTAGCCGATTTAGGGTTTGTAACTCGACTGTCAATATGGCACCAGCAGCCGCCGTATTGACAGCGTATGCAGTGGAGGAAGACGAGGTAGTGAAGGAAACGTCGTCGGAGACCCGTTTCTTCTTCATTATTGAATTTCATTTTTCATGTTTGTTTATTTTAGTTTTATTTGGTAATATGATGGTTATTGAATTTTGTTTGTTGATGTTCGTAGATGATTCTTTGTGTTCGAGCTTAAAGTTTACAATTTTGCAATCAGATTATGCTTAATTATGGATTTTACTTTTGATTTGTCTGATTTGTTGTATGCTTGATAGTTCACTTTTAATGATATTGAAAATATTGACTCCAATACTTCATCTCAATTATTATTTTACATGCAGTATTATGCTAATTATTGAATAATTTACAAGTAATTGTTCAATTCAATGAATATGATATATAGGTAGGACAATAATTTTATAACCACTATAACATTTGTTTTACCGTTGACAATATTATTACACGTTATTAAATTTATAGATATGAGGAATTGCAAAATTATTCGTTGGTCTGTATACAAGCGTCTTTTCGGATAAAATGTGCTCAAATAAGTACAGAATACTATATTGTGTATATGAAAGAATACTATATCTCGATCATAACGTTAGATTAATTGAACATAATATAACTCATATAAGTGTTCTTATTGTATTGTCTTGAAAATTACTCTGTACTATATATGTTTAAAACTATTAATTTTCACACTCTTTCTAATACAGAGTATTTATTAAATTATTTCTAATTTAAATATATAACATATTTTTTTATTAATACATCCGCGCAATTTGCGCGGGATCAAAACTAGTTTCTTTTATTTATACAGAATTTCACGACCTCATCATAATTTTTCGATATGAGATAATTTTTACTTAAGACAATAATCTCATGAGCTTTTTTAAGACTCAAAAGTTTGTTTGTTGATATCTAAGATCAAATTATTGCTCTTATTATAATATAGAGTTTCATCACTATATGATAATTTTTCGATGTGTGATAATTTCACATCTTTTATATGAAGTATGTGATAAATTCATCACATTTTTTTTTCGAGAAATAAAATGAAATTTATACTCTAATGAAAATATTTTGTACCACGAATATAATTATAGTCAAATAGCGACGCACGGACCGCTTGGTAGTGACGCTGATAAGAACACTAAGTTGAGCGATTGCATAATTAATTGATGATTTTGGGTTGGGGCCAGGAAAAAAATGGTTCATGAATCTCCAAAGATGGGTAAGTACACTGATGATGTACATTCGTTATTCCAGAAATATTTTTGGTTAATATCTAAGGATGAATGATTATTCTTATTTATATATAATAAAATTTCTATTACCTTATTATAATTTATCGATGTGGAATAATTTTACTTTCATATATTTTATATATTAGTAAGAACAATCATTCTTTCATCGATATCAACCAACAATATTTTATTTGAGTCATTAAAAAAAAGCTTAAGAACACTCATTCGTTAATTATGATTAGGTGATAAAATTTGTACTTCTCCGATTTTTATTTATCTTCCCATTTGGATATATAATACTCTACTCAATTATTAAAAAGTTGGAGGATAAAAGAAAATCGGAGGAAGTATATTAACAAGTAGAATTATTCCACATTGAAAGATTATAATGAGGTGATGAATTTCTATATCATAAATAAGAGAAACCATTCGTGTTTAGATATTAACCAACAACTCTTAAGGCTATAAATTTAAGTAATTTATCCCTCATCATAAAAAGTGTTTAAGTAATTTATCCCTCCAGAAATATTTTTGGTTAATATCTAAGGATGAATGATTATTCTTATTTATATATAATAAAATTTCTATTACCTTATTATAATTTATCGATGTGGAATAATTTTACTTCAACTTATAGCATTAAGACTCATTTAAGATAAGACTCAAAAGCACGAATGATTTCTCCAATTTATGATAAAGAATTTCATCACCCCGTCATAATTCTTCGACGTGGGATAATTCTATTTAACATCGAATAACTTTACTTAAATTTATAACCTTCAAAGTTGTTATAAGACTCAAAAAAATTTTTGGTTAATATCTAAAAACGAATTATTTATCATATTTATGATATAAAATTTTATCACCTCGTCAATTTTTCGATGTGGGATAATTCTATTTAAATTAAAATATTAAGAGCTCTTTTTAGGTCCCGAAAAATTTCAGGTGATATCTAAAGACGAATGATTACTCTCATTTATATAATAGAATTCCATTAACTTATTACTCCCTCCCCACCACTAAGATTTTTCCACTTTCTTTAAAAGGAAACTCCACTAAGATTTTCCACTTCAAAACTTTCCTTATTCATCCATTATACTCTTCTTCTATTGGTTACTTTTTGTGATTTGACATCTTGAACCCCAATGATACCTAAAGAATGATTGTTCGATGAGGGATAAATTACTTAAATTTATAGCCTTAAGAGTTGTTGGTTAATATCTAAACACGAATGGTTTCTCTTATTTATGATATAGAAATTCATCACCTCATTATAATCTTTCAATGTGGAATAATTCTACTTGTTAATATACTTCCTCCGATTTTCTTTTATCCTCCAACTTTTTAATAATTGAGTAGAGTATTATATATCCAAATGGGAAGATAAATAAAAATCGGAGAAGTACAAATTTTATCACCTAATCATAATTAACGAATGAGTGTTCTTAAGCTTTTTTTTAATGACTCAAATAAAATATTGTTGGTTGATATCTATGAAAGAATGATTGTTCTTATCTATTACTAATATATAATACAGAACCCACGCCATTAGCTTTTTGACTCCAAAACACACTTACTTAGAATATCAAAATCTATCTATCCTCTAGTATTATACTCCGTATTAATTAATGAGGGTGAAAAAATTTCCTTAAATGAAAAGAGGGAAGAAAACAAACTCAACCCAAAAGGAAAGAGAAAAGAAAATAGGCAATCGGATAGGCCGGGTATATACTAAATGTTTGATGGCGATAGACTTATATAATACAATCAAGCAATTTTGTATAAATAGAGTTAAAACCTCATTGGTATAGTTTTTTTGACGGCCATTGTAGACACACATTGCAAGGGTACATATCTATAGAAATCCAAAATGTGACTCCAGTTGATTCAAATCCGACCTAGCCTTCATTTATACCACGGAGTATTAGCTACTATATATAGTATTTCTTTTATTTACACGAATTGTGTTATTACTGATAGGTTAAAGGTTACGCTTTGATTTTCATTAGGTTTCATTCAGAGGTATTTTTTTAGTCACAATTTCTTGAAATATTTTTGTGGTATGTTTCTCATATTGTGTTTGCTGTTTCAAGATTAGATTTTAATTTAAAAAAAATATAAGCTAAAATTAAGTTACTTGATGAATGATTGTATTGAGAGATAATACATATACAAGCATGGTATCGAATATGTCAACGATTATATTTCGTATATTAATATATATTGATTATTATTATTATTATTATTATTATTATTATTATTATTATTATTATTATTTTTCATGTTATCACATTTCTTTATGAATAATCATGCATGCAATGAATATCTACAATATGTGAATAAGAATGAAAAATACATTTATAGTTATAATATGACTCTTTAGTATTTAATAAAATTTTGCAGGGTGATTTTGTAATGGAGTATAATTATTTTTGGATTTAAATGGGTAATTAGCAGATAAAGCCCTCAAGTACAATATATACGAGATAAATTTATATGATATTTTATATAAATATATTCTGATTTATTTCAGTTAAAATAAATTTATCAGTGTCATGAAATATTTTTACTTATTTATTTAAATATTTATTCATGAAATTTCCTATTAAAATGTTATTGTAAATTGTAAGTGTAAATACTTGTTAAATGATTAATATGAGATTATTTTAATTGAACTTAAAACTTAGTTTTATATTAAATAAATTTTCATGGACAATATATAATTTTAATTTAATCATTTATAATGTTTAGTTACACATATTCATGATTCAAATAATAATTAAAAAAATTACAAGTTTGAATTTTCGTCCCACGTATCTTCCCGGTTTCACTAAAGTGAATCTTAATTAGCTTTCCGTGGCAGATGTAAGAAACAGATATAATTACAACACTTTCTGCATTGCCCACTCTTTGTCATGTCAAAAGAGTTACGCAAAGAAATTAAGGAGGAAATTGAGGGAACACTTTCTGCATTGCCCACTCTTTGTCTTGACAAAACAGTTACGCAAAGAAATTAAGGAGGAAATTGAGGGAACACTTTCTGCATTGCCCACTCTTTGTCTTGACAAAACAGTTACGCAAAGAAATTAAGGAAGAAATTGAGGGAAAACTTTCTGCATTGCCCACTCTTTATCATATCAAAAGAGTTACGCAAAGAAATTAAGGAGCAAATTGAGCAACACTTACTGCATTGCCCACTCTTTATCATGTCAAAAGAGTTACGCAAAGAAATTAAGGAGGAAATTGAGGGAACGACAACAGTGTGATGAACAACAATATGAAAGCACTATAAAAGGCAGCTTGCAGGGGATCGAATTCCTCAAACCAAGAAAAAGTTAGCAACAATCAAACAAAGATGATGAGATTCGTATTTCCTATCTTATTAGTCTTGTTGTTTACGGTTCATTCCGCACCAAGTCCCCGTCCCTCTCCCCCTCCAGCACCTTCTATTCCAGGACATTCTTTACTTGCATTACAATGACCGGTGACAGTATATGCTTATCATGATTGCAAGGAGCAGAGAATTCCTATACCGGAGCGCTTCACCCTACATGGTATATGGCCAACGGATAATGATTGGAATAAGCTCATAATGCGGTGTTCTAATGCAGAAACATTCAGCGACAGTCAACTAAACGCAAGTCTATTTTCTATTGATTTCAATACCAATTTTCTATTTAAATTAAATATATTAAAAAACTTGGACCAATCATATCGCTCGAAAAGTTCCTGTTTTATTAATATAATAATACATTGATTGATTCATCCATTAAATTTGAATTAAATTCATACTGCACTCAACTTCAAACAAATATTTTTAGAAAATTGAAAAACGATTTCAAGCAATCCGACTCCAATTAATTCTTTCGTGTCATCCCAATTCCGAGTTGAAGGTAACTTATTTCTTAATTTTTTTACTTTAGCATGAATCTATCTATCTATCTATCTATACTTACTATATAATAAAACAGAAATCACCCCATTAACTTTTTGGCGCCAAAACGTACTTTCCTAAAATAACACATTTTTCATATAAATCTAAAATATAATATAATATAATATAATACATAATATAATAATATTCATTAATCTAATATTATATAATATTAATCGGGTTTGAAATACTACTCGTATAAAGAGATAAATCATTTTCCAAGAGTACGTGAAACAAGAAAAAATAATAAAATTGGTATTGAAATTAATAGAAAATATACTTGCGTTTAGTTGACTGCCGCTGAATGTTTCTGCATTAGAACACCGCAATATGAGCTTATTCTAATCATTATCAGTTGACCATATCTCATGTAGGGTGAAGCGCTCCGGTATAGGAATTTTCTGCTCCTTGCAATCATGATAAGCACATACTGTCACCGGCCATTGTAATGCAAGTAAAGAATGTCCTGGAATATAAGGTGCTGGAGGGGGAGAGGGACGGGGACTTGGTGCGGAATGCACCGTAGACAACAAGACTAATAAGATAGGAAATACGAATCTCATCATCTTTGTTTGACTGTTGCTAACTTTTTCTTGGTTTGAGGAATTCGATCCCCTGCAAGCTGCTTTTTATAGTGCTTTCATATTGTTGTTCATCACACTGTTGTCGTTCCCTCAATTTCCTCCTTAATTTCTTTGCGTAACTCTTTTGACATGACAAAGAGTGGGCAATGCAGAAAGTGTTGCTCAATTTGCTCCTTAATTTCTTTGCGTAACTCTTTTGACATGACAAAGAGTGAGCAATGCAGAAAGTGTTCCCTCAATTTCCTCCTTAATTTCTTTGCGTAACTCTTTTGACATGACAAAGAGTGGGCAATGCAGAAAGTGTTCCCTCAATTTCCTCCTTTGCGTAACTTTTTTGACATGACTTCTAGGCCAAATATTAAGTAAATGTTGCTTTATTAGTTACAAATACAACTAGTCATTTTCGACCGATGTTGATTTATTAGTTATTTGTCATGGGTTGCTTCACGTGGTACATTGTTCGTTTTCTAGGCCAAATATTAAGTAAATGTTGCTTTATTAGTTACAAATACAACTAGTCATTTTCGACCGATGTTGATTTATTAGTTATTTGTCATGGTTTGCTTCACGTGGTACATTGTTCGTTTTCTAGGCCAAATAATAAGTAAATGTTGCTTTATTAGTTACAAATACAACTAGTTGTATTTGTAACTAATAAAACAACATTTACTTAATATTTGGCCTAGAAGTCATGTCAAAAAAGTTACGCAAAGGAGGAAATTGAGGGAACACTTTCTGCATTCCCCACTCTTTGTCATGTCAAAAGAGTTACGCAAAGAAATTAAGGAGGAAATTGAGGGAACGACAACAGTGTGATGAACAACAATATGAAAGCACTATAAAAGGCAGCTTGCAGGGGATCGAATTCCTCAAACCAAGAAAAAGTTAGCAACAGTCAAACAAAGATGATGAGATTCGTATTTCCTATCTTATTAGTCTTGTTGTCTACGGTTCATTCCGCACCAAGTCCCCGTCCCTCTCCCCCTCCAGCACCTTCTATTCCAGGACATTCTTTACTTGCATTACAATGACCGGTGACAGTATATGCTTATCATGATTGCAAGGAGCAGAGAATTCCTATACCGGAGCGCTTCACCCTACATGATATATGGCCAACGGATAATGATTGGAATAAGCTCATAATGCGGTGTTCTAATGCAGAAACATTCAGCGACAGTCAACTAAACGCAAGTCTATTTTCTATTGATTTCAATACCAATTTTCTATTTAAATTAAATATATTAAAAAACTTGGACCAATCATATCGCTCGAAAAGTTCCTGTTTTATTAATATAATAATACATTGATTGATTCATCCATTAAATTTGAATTAAATTCATACTACACTCAACTTCAAACAAATATTTTTAGAAAATTGAAAAACGATTTCAAGCAATCCGACTCCAATTAATTCTTTCGTGTCATCCCAATTCCGAGTTGAAGGTAACTTATTTCTTAATTTTTGTACTTTAGCATGAATCTATCTATCTATCTATCTATACTTACTATATAATAAAACAGAAATCACCCCATTAACTTTTTGGCGCCAAAACGTACTTTCCTAAAATAACACACTTTTCATATAAATCTAAAATATAATATAATATAATATAATACATAATATAATAATATTCATTAATCTAATATTATATAATATTAATCGGGTTTGAAATACTACTCGTATAAAGAGATAAATCATTTTCCAAGAGTACGTGAAACAAGAAAAAATAATAAAATTGGTATTGAAATTAATAGAAAATATACTTGCGTTTAGTTGACTGCCGCTGAATGTTTCTGCATTAGAACACCGCAATATGAGCTTATTCTAATCATTATCAGTTGACCATATCTCATGTAGGGTGAAGCGCTCCGGTATAGGAATTTTCTGCTCCTTGCAATCATGATAAGCACATACTGTCACCGGCCATTGTAATGCAAGTAAAGAATGTCCTGGAATATAAGGTGCTGGAGGGGGAGAGGGACGGGGACTTGGTGCGGAATGCACCGTAGACAACAAGACTAATAAGATAGGAAATACGAATCTCATCATCTTTGTTTGACTGTTGCTAACTTTTTCTTGGTTTGAGGAATTCGATCCCCTGCAAGCTGCCTTTTATAGTGCTTTCATATTGTTGTTCATCACACTGTTGTCGTTCCCTCAATTTCCTCCTTAATTTCTTTGCGTAACTCTTTTGACATGACAAAGAGTGGGCAATGCAGAAAGTGTTGCTCAATTTGCTCCTTAATTTCTTTGCGTAACTCTTTTGACATGACAAAGAGTGAGCAATGCAGGAAGTGTTCCCTCAATTTCCTCCTTAATTTCTTTGCGTAACTCTTTTGACATGACAAAGAGTGGGCAATGCAGAAAGTGTTCCCTCAATTTCCTCCTTTGCGTAACTTTTTTGACATGACTTCTAGGCCAAATATTAAGTAAATGTTGCTTTATTAGTTACAAATACAACTAGTCATTTTCGACCGATGTTGATTTATTAGTTATTTGTCATGGGTTGCTTCACTTGGTACATTGTTCGTTTTCTAGGCCAAATATTAAGTAAATGTTGCTTTATTAGTTACAAATACAACTAGTCATTTTCGACCGATGTTGATTTATTAGTTATTTGTCATGGGTTGCTTTACGTGGTACATTGTTCGTTTTCTAGGCCAAATATTAAGTAAATGTTGCTTTATTAGTTACAAATACAACTTGTCATTTTCGACCGATGTTGATTTATTAGTTATTTGTCATGGTTTGCTTCACGTGGTACATTGTTCGTTTTCTAGGCCAAATAATAAGTAAATGTTGCTTTATTAGTTACAAATACAACTAGTCATTTTCGACCGATGTTGATTTATTAGTTATTTGTCATGGGTTGCTTCACGTGGTACATTGTTCGTTTTCTAGGCCAAATAATAAGTAAATGTTGCTTTATTAGTTACAAATACAACTACTCATTTTCGACCGATGTTGATTTATTAGTTAGCAGCACGCTTGAATGTTCTCTGTTGGTACTAAAAATTGAGTTCATTTTCTGCGACCCGGGAAATACCACAAGTAATAATCTTCAAAGTAAATCGTTTTTGGTTATTTTTCGAAAGTGGTGAAAGTTGCTCTAAAGCGTGAATATTTTCTGACGAAAACTTCTCAATAGAAATATAATGCCTAATAATGATTATTATAACTCTCTGACACGATATAAAATGATGTAGAACTTGTTGCGAATAATACCGACACGTCTCAAACGAAATATTATGCTTTTTAAATGTCTCCAACGAACTACAATCTACAAATGACTCTCATAATACATCGGGGCATTGTACTTGGTGTGCAATTTGTTCAATGCGAATATGGACCCATCTTTTTTCGAGACCCAAAATGTCGAAAGAACGTGAATAATAACCTTCAAAATCGGTCGTTTTTGGCTATTTTTCGAAAGTTGCTCGAAAATGCGAATATTTTTTGTCAAAAACGAATTATTACGGATAGAATGTATAATAATGATCATTAGAACTCTCTGACATGATAGAAAATGGAGTGTAGAATTTGTTTCGACTGATACCGACACGTTTAAAAACGCAATCTTATGCTTCTTAAAAGTCTCCAATGAACTGCAAATGACCCTCATATTACACCGGGACATTGTACTTGGTAATGACTTTGTTCAACGCGAATTCGGACCCATCTTATTCCAGGACCCAAAAGGCCGAAAAAACATGGATAATACACTTCAATTTGAGGCGTTTTCGACCAATATTAGTTTGTCGCGTGATTACACCATCAATTGTTCTCGTTTGGAGCTAAAAATTTGTGTGCGCATAGAATACGGCCTAAGTAACACCCCGTAGTACTCGTCCTTATTTTAACATTTCTATCCTAACTTTTAATTTGAGAAATAAAATTGAAACTTGAAACCAATAGAGAGAAATTAGTAATGTAATGAAATGTACTTATATTTTTGTTTGTTTTTTCATGATCATGAAGCGAATAGTAATACTCCCTTCGTTCAATTAAGTCGAAGTTACCCATTTGCTTTTAGCCCAAGTTTTAAAAAAACTCATTGTTTATTACTGTATTAAAGATACAAATGTGTAAAAGTTAATTATTTGTTTGTTATTGAATGTAGTGTAAATAATGACATTTTTTAAATATAATATGTAAGGTTTAAAGTATTTGTTTAATATTAAAATAATGAGTAAAATGGAAATGGTAAGTTTGGACTTGAACTTCCGAAAAATGAATATGAGTAGCTTGTACTTGAACAGAGAAGTATAAGTTTATAAATCTTAATGATTATATCGTTACGAAGCTAATAATACTTATACTGCGTAGTTGTTTACAATGTCGTACAATTGTAAAATATTAATACTGTAGTATTTGAATTATTTGCATTTAATTTGTATATAATTTTATAGGAATTACTATTATTAATTGTTTCCATAAATAAGATTGAACATTTGAAGGGAAATTTTTTATAGAGAGTTATTCTTTTAGTGGATAGGGGATGGGGATAAAGTTAAAAGAGTTTATATATGTTTATAAAATTATGAAAACACGGGGTGTTACATAAGTAATCCTCCCACATCGAAAAATTATGATGAAGTTATAAATTTCTACTAAATAAGAGTACGGTGATGATTCTATATTATAAATAAGACTACAAATTTAAGTTAAATTATCCCACATCGAAAAATTATAATAAGGGGATGAATTTCTATATTATAAATAAGACTAATTATTTGTTCTTAGATATTAATCAAAATCTTTTGAGTCTTAAAAAACTTTTAAAGAATATAAACTTAAATAAAATATCTCACATTGAAAAACTATACTCTCGTCTTTTGAGTCTTAAAAACACTCCTAAGACTATAAACTTAAGTAAATTGTCCTACATCAAAAAATTATACTCCCTCCAGCCATTAGTATAATTTTTTTGTCCCATATCATTAAAATAACCCTCGTAAATATTAAGGTAATGGAGAAAAAAATAGTGACTGGGGAGAGTATAATAAGGCCGGTTCTTTTCGGCTTATTTTCAGCCTGTTTCAGACCAGCTCAACTTCTATCAGCTCAGCCTAGCTCTTATCAGCTTAGCCCAGCTCCTATAAGCTCAGCTCAGTCCTAATATTTTCAGCCCAGCTCCAATATTTTCAGCTCTTAAATAATACTTCAATAATAATAATAATAATAATAATAATAATAACAACAACAACAACAACAACAACAACAATAATAATAACAATAATAACAATAATAATAACAATAATAAAATATAATAATAATAGTATTAATAATAATAATAATATTATTATTATTATTTATTTATTTATTTATTTATATGAACGGGAGTTGCATTAAGATCAAAACAAATTACAATAAAGTCTTATTATTATTATTGTTGTTCTTGTTATTATTATTATGACATTTCGATATTAATGCAAGTTTCTTTTCATAAAAAATAATAATGATAATAATAATATCGGTTTTTCTAACGTGTGCCCACTGGGCACACGTTAATAATATTGTTGTCGTTGTTTTTATTACCCATATCTCTATATTAATAATAATAACAAATTATTATTATTATCGTCATCGTCGTTGTCGTCATCATCATCGTCATTGTTATTATTATCATTATTATTATTTTCTATTTTTTTATCATCATTATTATAACAATTATTAATTAATATTATTATGCACTCTATAATATTTTTAGATCTTGAAATATATATTACATTCAAATATTTACAACTCTATCTCAATGATATTGCAATTAATTTACGTTTTTTTACACTATTTTTTAGTTATCATATAATATAGCATATGAGTATTATTTATATTGTATTAAAATTTAAGAATATCAAAATATAAATTTTGTATATTACGTAATCAAAGATATATACATAACAAATTTTACTATTGTCAATAATGAAAAAACAAAAGTAGAAATCAAATGAATTAGAGAGAGTACTATGTTGTTGTTGTTATTATTATTATTACTATTATTAATTAATTAATTATTATTATTATTATTATTATTATTAATAATTGGTGTTATATTTTTTTTTTCATTTTTTAAAATATTATTAGATAATTAATATAAGTAGTTATTAGTTTCAGCTTCTTTTAATTCAGCTCAGCTCAGCTCCTATCAGACCAGCTCAGCTCCTATCAGACCAGCTCAGCTCAGCTCTGTTTCAGCCGAAAAGAACAGAGCCTAAGACAATGGTTTATTACTTTTATATAAATACAAGTAACCACTTCTCCAAATTATGATGAGGTGATGAAAATCTATATTATAAATAAGACTAATCATTCGTCTTTAGATATCAACAAAAAAACTTTTTAGTCTTACAAAAAGTTCTTAATAAGACTACAAATAAAATTATATTAGAATTATCACATATCGAAAAATTATAATGAGGTGATAGAATTCTACGTAATCTTTCGTTCTTAGATATTAACCAACAACCTTTTGAGACTTTTTCCCTAAGACTAAGACTATATAGTTAAAATATAATTATCCCGCATCGAAAAATTAAGATGAGCGTTGAATTATATATATTATAAATAAGAGTAATCATTCGTCTATAAATAAAAGTTTTTAATTAGACTATATCTAAATCTAAATAAACTTTAAGTAAAATTTTGCACATCGAAAAATTATAATAAGGTAATTTTTTTCATTATAATAAGGTAAATAAGAGTAATCATTCATGCGTAGTACCAAGTGAATCACCCGTTAAATCACCCGAACCACCCGTTTCACCCGTGGATGAAGGGTGGATCAGATATGGATGACACTTTTAGTGGATAATGGATGGATCGGGTGGGCGGATAGAGACGAGTGATGGATGCGGGTGAGGCTCCACCCGATCCGAATCCGATCCATTGTCATCCGATCCCTAAACTTACTCCGTATTTAATTTAGATAAAACATTTTTTTTGTTATTTTATCTTGATTGTATAAGCTTTACCTAGAAGAAGTGTTTGGTGTTATTTTTTTGGTTTAATATGACCTAGGATTGTTTGCTTATTATATTTGGTTTGAATTTTGTTTTTGCACTTTTAATACTTCAAGTGTCCCAAAATTAGGTATGTATGTTATTTAGTGGGGCTCGTAAACCGAATTGACCGAATGAGATATAATTTTGTTATTTTTTCATAATGTAGCAAAGTTAAAATGTGAACAACTTTTAAAAGTTAAAATGATGGGATTCTTGAAATGATTATTTAGAGAATCGTCAAACGAAGTTATGAGATTTTAAAGGGCTTATGATCCGTTAACTTCGAGTGAAAAGGTAAACTAATACTCCGTACAAGATTGTAAAAAATTAGTTTTGTAACGCTTGTGTTCAAGGCTGCCACGTGATGTGTTTTTTAGAAATCACAAGGAAAAAACTTGTTTTGGATTGTCTTTTAATATTATATATATATATATATATATATATATATATATTAGATGAGAGTGAATTTTTAATAACACAAATATGACCCGTTTAAAGAGAAAATAAATATGTTTATGAATGCGTTGTTTATATTATTTTTTTAAAATATATTCTAACTGTACTTGTACAAGTATGCATAAGTTTTGTAATTTTTTTGTTAATTATATTCATGTTTCGTTTTAGGTAAGGGTAAGAATGTGGTGGAAAAAGTTTCTCGGGTTCAGAACCGTCACGTGACTGCGTGACAGTTTGATGACTGTTCTTGGGATGAGGCGTGGAAGATATGAGTCTCTATCCACGACAGAGTGTACACTCACTCCTCCTCCTGGGAAGAGGCGTGGGAGATATGCACCTCTATCCACGAAGAAGCGTAGAACTCTCACTTCTCTTCTTGGGGTTATTAGGTGTGGGAGTTCTGCACCTCTACTCATATCGAGGCGTGTTCTCCTACGCTTGTTCTTGGGGAGGGGAATGAAACTTGTAATGTGTTGAGTAAAGCGTAGTTATGTACGAATTGAATAAAACGTAGTTGGGTAGTTGAGTTAACGTGGTTTCTTCGCATATCCAATGAAACGAGTCGAATAATAACTACATTGAGAACAACGAAAATTAACTTCGATAACGTCATCATCGTCCAAATTATTCTCAGTATAGGGCAAAGTCAAGTCAAAAGAAATATTATTTTCCGCGTTCGATATGTTCCGATCGATTGCAGAATAATTCAAATTCAAAAGATAATCGTTTGTTAATTCGAGAATGAATGTTTTTGTTGTTAGGGCTATAATTTAAATTAGCTTAGTAAATAAATAGGGTAAATTAGATTAATGTTTTGTTAGGTTAAATTAGGTTACTAAATTTAAAAGGGGCAAATCAGTAATTTACTCATATATTATGGACGACGCTAAGTAAATAAACGGACGACCTTACGTAGTCCCCAAGTAAAAACAAATTCGCTTGGGATAAAGATACGAGGGTGATTTCTTCAAAAAAAAAAAAAAAAAAAAAAAAAACAAAAAAAAAAAACGAGGGTGATTATTAAAGCAATGAAACTTGAAATGAGAAGAAATTTGCGGGAGTGGTAGTTTTGTAGCGTTAGTTTAAGGGGTAAAGAGTTTATATTAATCTTTTTTAGTTCGTTTTAATACTACTCCCTCCTCCTCACATTGATGTTCCCATTTCAATATGGCACATTGATTAAGAAATCGATAATGAATGGCGGTAAATTGTTTAGTGGGGTTCAAGAAGTCAAATCACAAAAAGTAACCAATAAAAAGAGAGTAAATTTGATGAATAAGGAAACTTTTAAAGTGGGAAAATCTTAGTGGGATTTCCTTTTAAGGAAAGTGGGAAAATCTTAGTGGGGTGGAGGGAGTATTATCTACGTCTCCGAATCTTTGATGATTATCTCGTTACAAGCGAAACTAATTTCCAATTTCTCTCCTAAATTATGAAAATTTTGTAATACATTTCAGCCTTGACTTAAGTACTACTCGTATATACATTTGTCGCTGAATGATATTGTCTTGAATAATACTCGTAAATGCTATTGGATCTTAAAGAACAAGTCACGATCAAACACATCAAAATTGAAGTAATAAGATCAAACACAACAAAAACACCCTCGAAAATAATTCGAATGGAGAAGATTATTGCCCATTTATTTCGAAAATAACATACAAGTAGTACAATTTTTATTGTTCTAATGGTCAAGAAGAATGAATCCTAACTTCTAAGTACATGTAGAGTGTAGGTGAAATCATTTTATTTTTTTACCACTCGAACCCAAAGCAGTGTTATTTTGGTTAGAACGATGTACTTTACTTGACCCGTCATACATTTGCGTCAGATATTCCCGTCACAAACGAGACTTTGACTCGATTAGAACTTAGAAGGGTTTAGGGGGCAAGGACTTGTTGGCTAAGAAGTGCTTCAGCAACAGAAGGGCTTCCTTAGGCTTGAAACTCGGAACTTGGTGTCCCGCTCCTCTTATTGTCACAAACGTCAGTCCTCCATTGTACTCAATGCTCCATCCTCCCACCTATACACATCGAGACAGCGGGACAAACATTAAAAACGGAGGGAATGCTACTGTCTACTGATGTTTGTTTTCTTTTTACCACAGTTAATGTGTACGATACCTGTTGCTTACTGTACCAGGGTGTCCACTCTTGAGCCGTTACCAGACCGAGTTTATTCAGTGTCAACCTTGTCGATGTCACTGGAATTCTCCCATCCGTGTCGCCACTGTACATATACCAATCGTCAATTCTAACACACAACAACCAAATTCAGTAGATCGTGTTTTCTTGTTATCGGCTAAGTTCAATTTGCCAGTCAGTTCAGTACAGTTCAGCAAGAAAGAACGCAGTTCTAAATTACGAGGAGAAACATGCCTGAAAATCCAAATCCGTAGGCCACCATCCACAAGCTTTTTAATAACAGGAAGGATCGATTGTGGCGCATCCCCCCAATTTGAGATGACGTCGCTGTAAATTAACCACAGACCGTGAAACAATTAGTATTAGTATTAACTCGTTTTTGCTAATCGTCTTAATTTGACTAATTTCGGAAGATTATAGTAGTACAGTATATGATACTACCTGCAATGAGTCCAAGTATACGGGATTTTTGTGACATTGGCGTGAAGTGCTGCCTGAACATCCGGTCTATTTAGATAGTCATTCGTGTAAATGTCTATACACGGATCATATCCGGCTGGTTTCCTGTGCCATTGTTCCTGTCAAACCCCAAAAAAAAAATGTTAATGAGAACGTCTACAGTCTACGCTCGAATGCCAGGCTAGTTTGAGTAGAGGGAACCTACAAATTTGGAAAACAGATGAGGAGCAGCGCCGTTGACAGGGGAAACTTTGCGGGCAGAGGCGGTTCCATTCTCGATGCAGGTAGGTGCGTACAAGCTGTACATGTCTATGATGGAATATACATCGAAATACGCGTCTAGAGCTTGGTTGCATACATCAGTTTGGTTGCTGAGTTTGAAGTCGCAAAGAGACTTTACATCTTTGTATACTTTGTCGGATATGACAGCGTGGTCCCATGCATAGTCGATCATACCTGTCTGGTCTGTTTCATCGTCCAACAACGCATTCCCAATCTGAAACCGTATCAGTCAGAAACTCAGTTCATCAAACTTCTGTTATATCGAGGATTTGGGAAGGTTAGCTTACCAATAACCCTTTTAGGTTAATGTGATTTTCCTTGGAAACGATTTTGTTCTTGTCGTAGATGACTTCTGCAAGCTGCGGAACATAATGTCCTGACATATATATATACAACATCGGAGACAACAAATTAGTCGCCCGTATAGCTAAAATGCAGTGTAAATTTGATTTTGTAGGATACAGTAGTACAGCGGGTTTAATTACCTGCATAACTTTCTCCGGAAATATAGAATTCGTGTGACTTAAACTGCGGAAATTTTTTGAACCAGTTCACCAGGAATACATATGAATCCTTGGCTGTTGTACAAAGGAGCATTCACAGTTACAGACTTACAGTCGGTAGGAACAAAATTTCAGTCGACAAAAAAAGAGCCTGATCGAAGAATTTACCAGTAATAGAATCTCCGAGTTGGTTGATGTCACTGGAAGTATTCGTGTAGGAAAATCCAACCCCGACAGGAGCTTCGACAAACAGCAGATTCGCAGCTGAAAATCAAGTATTAATCATAATTAGTTTCGATTAGTCGATTACTAGTATAAAATTATCAACTATTACTAGTAATACAGTAATTTTAGTTTACCTTTGTTCCATGTATTTTTGTTGAACTTCAACTTCTTGCTTCCCTTTTGAGGGAAGAAAGGACCCAACTCTGCGGCTTCACCATATCCGATTGAGGAGCATCCAGGTCCTGCGTAAAAAGACGTAATCAAACAATGCACGGGTTTAGAACGGAATCACGGAACTAAGTACAGAGTGATATTCAAGCTATACATTACGACAGTTACCTCCGTTGAGCCATAGAACAACAGGCTTGTTATGAGGTTTATCAACAGCTTCGAAAAACCAGTAAAACAGTGCTCTACCATGAGTTTCATTCACAGTCACGTAACCTGCGTAATGCTTAAACCCGACATGTGGTTGTCCCGGCAGGTTCACAACACGGTCGGCCTTCTGCTTGGCCAGCACCTCTGGACTCAGCCCACGGGTTGCTGCTACGACATGTACAAGAATAATAAAAAGAAACGAGAGACCGATTGCGTTCCTGTGTAAGAATGTTGATGCCATTTAGAAGTTTTTGCTGTAACTTTTACTGTAAGTAAGATATGTAGAACTTTCAATGTATACATGTTTATATAGTGTGTAAATATGAGAAAATTAGAGTGAAAAGAATGAACAATGCATAGAAAATGAGACAGAAACAGGAACAGTTTGAATTTGTGTTGGTTAAATGTAAGAAGAAATTTGATTTATTACCTTAATTAGATTAACACAAAAATATGGAAGATTCAGAAGAATCTCTTTTGATATAGTAGCTTATAATGAACAATTAGTTAATTAAAATTCAAAAGATTTTTTATTTTTACATGAAATCAAATGTTAATGCTAAAAAATGGATAAAAATATACAGGCAGTACTTAATTTAAGTAAGTTCAGCTGTTTGAGACTTTTTTTTCGACTGAGCAAGCGCACTTAGTTAGGGGGAGAGGGATTCGAACTTGAGACCTATTGTCGAGGGTATCTAGTCATTATCACTAGGTTAAGACATTTTCGACTTTTACTGAGCAGATGCTGAACAAAACTGATATTGATTGCATAAATTATGATGATTTCCAAATTTCAGTAGAAAATAAAGTTACAAGTTAAAAATTCTAAGCAAAACATTATCCCAGGAAATATACTGATACAAAAATCGACGAGGTGAAGAAACATCTGTTGCTCGAAATATTGATATTTTCTCACTTACAGTTGAAAGGATATCCGATATCATTAAGAATTCGAAATGGAAAATTCCTGAGATGAACTTTCAGGGACATTGCTATCAAAATTTAAAAATTCAAAACTGCTACTCCATCTGTTTTCCTGATGAAAATGCTCAACCAGGCGGCGTTATTAATACTGAAGATGACAGGAGGTTGGGGAAGTCAACGGTCAACCCCATCTTCTCCGATCTTCCTCTTCGTCAACTGGAGAGTACCACGATGGCCGACGCTTTGAGTTGCTCAACCGGTAATTGAGAAGGATTTCCTCGTTACATATGGCTCTTGTGGCAATCAAGACGAGCGATTTCTGAATAGGATTATCTGAGGTGGTGTGAACAGAACTCCGTGACTTGAACCAAAAACTACCGAACCTCCTCAACTTCACTCCCTCTTCACTTCCAAATGAAATATTCGGGATATACGGTCTCATATCCTTCTCATCCAAAGGAAAATCGTACTGGCAAACCATTACATTTGGAACTGTGCCCTTCGGAGGGTGATTAGCAAAATGAGCAAACGCAAGCGGGTTTCTACGTTCTAATATCTCCCCGTTATTCACTTTATTGGTGTTCTCGATAGGTTTGCTGAGCATTTTCCAGAGTCGCTCGGACCCTTGTAGTGCAGTTTCTTGACTTTGTTCTGAAGGGCTGCCTTGAGGGTAGGTGGCCCCCACACCATCCCAAAACTCCCTGGCATCGCCCCCACGACCCCACGGTTGGGCGTTTATCACTGTACCATCGTACCTCGTGATCAAGTAAGAGTTTTGGGCGTTGACCGTTGGGTATCCTGGAATGTAGCGATAGTATGCCGGGGAGTAGGTTATTCCGGGGTAAATGGCTATGACGGAGCCAACATCGGCTTCACCTTCTAGAAATAGACCTTGGCCAGCATCCTTGTGACCGATTTCTGAAGGTCGCATTGCGAGTGTGTAACCGAGATGATCCTTTAAGGCTTGACCTACATCGGCTAGCTTCAAAGGTTTTGTCTCTGGTATAACTGCACTGAAAATGACACGGATTAATTTAAACTTTACAACAACATCAACATCAAAGCCTTAGTCCCAAAAAGATTCGAGGTCAGCTAACATAAATCGATATCTGAAATCGTCAAGTCGCATGGAAATATAGTTACAAACGCCAAATTAAGTTTAAAACGTTGATAATAAGTTTTAAAGGGCAGTTTGTGCCTGAGATGGAAACTTAAACCATCGAAAACAAGTTTTTGGGATGGAAACTTAGCGAGAGGAAAAGAAGAAGTAAAACCAACGGGAAGTAATAGTCAAATACATACGGATCTCAATAAAGAGCCTGAAGGGTAGATACCAGGATGGTTACTCGGGGCGCTAGTGGCATGACCGACAGCAAAACTGAGTCCAGTTCGTCGAGGAGCATTATGTTGCGCTGTTGTCGATTCCAGGTGCTCATCAGATTTCTTCTTGTCGGGAAGAAGAATTTCATCCATCAGCATCGAGAGGTTTTTCATCTGAGCATGCGTATTTTCTTGAACCTGTTTCTGTTGGTCCTCAAGAGGTGCTTTCGTGCCCATATCGATTATCTCATCAACGTCTGGCTCTTCTATGTCTTTTCCTAATCGATTATAACTTCAAGCAGAAAACACGCATGCCAAGTCATTATTATGTCGACATCAGTAACATCACTATCGAAAAGATTAGACCTTGTTAAATGGATAGGCAATGTAACATATCGACCATTCGTACCAACCTTGTATAAAGGAAAAGCCGGTTTATATCTGCAGCAAATTGCAGGTGCCTTGGGTCCTTTGCGAATGTGGGGCTTTTGGCAAGAACTTTAACAGCCTGAATGCACAACAAACAGACGGAAGTGTTTTAAAACCACCCAACATAAACGAGACCTTGTTCTTTCCACTTTATTTACTGCTCACTTCAGTTCGGATCAATTAAGTTCAGCTCACGTGATGATTTCAGTTCAATTTAGTCCACCCTCATTAGGTTCATTTTCTCCGATAGTCCAACTTAGTTCAGTTCAACTAAGTCAACTTTCACTCGAAAAAAACTACTCAAATGAGCATTTAGTCAAAGAGATGAAGGCGCTCACAATCCACGCTATCTTATCAGAAACATTTTCAACGGAAAATGCAACAATGATACGCATATACTCAATGCGAGAACCAGAACTAACATTTCAGTAATGGATTGGTATAACCAATGAGAACATCAAAGACTATTGCATCTCATTCATTCATTCATTCAAATTCCAACATTATCGAATGTTTAGCCCTAAAGCAGCCAAATTTTCCGATTCTCAACAAACTCATACACGACTCGATCTTATCCGATACAGTATATATTAGCAATGATCTAGCCAATAATGCCAAGTCTACCGAAAATGTCTTAGCCTAGTGGGTAAGACTAGATAATCTGGACGGTAAGTCTCGGATTCGAATCCCCTCCCCTATATTGTAATGCAACTAAGTGCGCTTCATTGACCGGGAAAAAAATGCCCAAGTCTCAACCTAATTCTTACCTATCAAGGTATTGAGTATTCAAAGATCAATGGCCCAATTCAAATCAAAACTACAATCTTCTAATCTATAGTATTATTCAAGTAACAATTCCAAAAGATCACACCTTTATTAATCAAATTCAACCCTAAATTTCCCAGTTTCATGGAAAATTAAAGTTTGGGTTTAAATAAACCCTTTTTCCAATCTACATTCAGATGAAAACACCAAAAGATCACACCTTTATTAATCAAATTCAACCCTAATTTTCCCAGATTCATGGAAAACTAAAATGTGGGTTTTGATAACCCTTGAATTGAACCTACCCCATCTAATAAACCCTTCAGTTGATTAAATGCATACTAAAACCCAGAATTAAACCCTTAGAAATTGTAAAATTTGGAGGAGGAGGAAAAAGCGAGGTACCTCCTGAAATTTCTTGAAGAGAACCGCCATTGGAAGAACTCGGGCTTGTGTTAGTTTTTGTTAAGCTCAAGGTTGCTCCTATTCGGGTCAATGTAAAGACGAAACAGCTCGCGAGTAACTGGAGATCGGCTTGGCAAGAGCTTGACTCGTGTGAACTCGTCTCGATAATCTAGGGATTCAAACGGAATAACTATTTGCTTGATTTAAAAAACTCGCGAATCGAACTAGGAAATCTTGATCTACAAATCTACAATATGAGGGTCAGATCGCAAGTTGCAAGTCGAACTAGGAAATCTTGATCTACAATCGAGGGTCAGATCGCGAGTAGCCTTGCGTGTACTCTTTAGGATAACTAATACATAACGATAGCTTGTTAATTTCATACTAGGATCGACACTGACATGAGACGACATATATCATCCTATTTACCGTGTGTTCTTTGTTTATCCCGTGTTTGTCTCATTATAAACCTGTTAAAAATAATTTTGAATCGTCATAATTGTAAGCCGTACTACTATATTCCATCTCTTTGCGACCAGATATATATCATTATCGCTAGCTACCTGTTAGTCATTAACCGTAATTAATACTATAACTTAGTACGGAGTATTATTTTGATATCGGGAACACTAATGACTGGGTGCCAGATGGTGGTTGACTTTGGTGATTATACAACCAATTTGTGTAAAATGAAGGCATTATTAATTAATTAGTAGTATTATCATTACGTAATTCCTGATTATTCAATAACTGTTGTTCATCCACGAGACCCGCCTGATCTTTAGTTATCGTTATTACTTTATGCTCAACGTACGTCAAGAACTCGATCATGGATAACGAGATTAATATTCTACTCATATTCTTAAGATGAATATAAAAAAATAAATAAATAAACGAGAAGTAACTATGGAGTAATTACATTTACTGAGTTTAAATCCTATCAACGATATAATGATCGTTGTTCCCTTTATATCAAACAAAAATCTAAGGACTAACCGAGTTATTTTAGTTGTGGATTGGGTCAAACAGTCGAAGTAGGTCACTTTTGTACAGATTATGATTTAACGGTCACAAATTCTTATACAAGACGGAATATGTCGGTATTTATTTCATTGAATTATTATGGTGAGTTGTGACTAGTACAATTTCAGGTGGATAACTTGGTACTTAAATAATCATGATTCCACAGATTAATGAAAAATTAATTAGTCAAAGAAGCAAGTCATTTTCATGTGAATAATCATGGTGTTATATCATGATTGCATAAATAAGATTATCATTAACAAGTAATTAGAAATACAAGGTCATAGACTCACCTATGATCTCTAGTCGAGTCAGATCCAGGTCAAAATTGGATCGTAGGTCCTTGTTCGGGTCACTATAGGCATCTAATGTCATAGACTCATGCTATCATGGAGTATGTGTGATCTCTAGTCGGGTTTAGAGGTATTTTGGGTGGCCCAATATTGGATTGTAGGAGGTCCTTGTAACAATTATGTCATCGGATTTTGATTCTACCATATTCGGCTCGAATCAAATTTGTCCTTATAGATCGAACAAAATTGACTCAATCCATATCCAACACGGGTCACATGTCCAACTTGACACTTCAACTAAAGACTTAAGCATGACTCATACTCCTATATAACTTCAAAAAAAACTTGAACTGATATAGTGATACATATACCTAAGCATGACTTGATCCGAATGTTTATCGCCACATGCGAACGGACACCTAAAAAAAGTCGATAATAACCTACAAAAAAATGACCCAATTCCAACCTGAATTGACTTACCCGAACCTAACCGAAACCCGTTTATCGATCTACTAATATACCATAGTACCTAGGACTGTTCACCGGTCCAGATCCATTCCAGACCAAACCGGACCGAATTGATCCGCAGAGCGACAATCCAAAAATCCAAACCCGTAAACCGAAAACACCCCTAATAGTACCAATTGCACCATAGCAAAGAAAGCATTGGAAAACTATGGAACTTTTCATTTCATAAGCAAATTCTCAACACTTAGGTTAACCATCATACCCACTTCCTATCTTCTCATATGTATCACCACCTTTCTTACATTCAATAAACACCCTTCAAATTTACGCAATCCAAACAAATAATTTCCCACAAAAACCCATGGAATTTTCTACAAAAAGCTACAAAAAAACCCTTCAATTAGTAACTTAGACCATATTTTTTCTCATATAATCTCACTCTTTTTTTCTCTTTAATGTTCTCTTAGTTGGAATTTCAGCTCACCAAATTAAAAGAATAAACTCAAGCACGTCAAGCAACACATTACATACACATGCATATAACTCCCATTACATGACTTCAACTACTCTATTACTCTTCCTCACCCAAACAACATGAACAACCAACCCAACACAACCACTTTCCCGTCCTCGTCCTCGTCCTCGTCCTCGTCCTCATTTCCACTCCCCTCTTCCGAAACCATGTCATTACACCGTTTACACGACATTCAAATCCTCGAGATATTCCTAGCTATAACCGTCTTTGTAATCATACACTCTCTAAGGCAGAAAAAACGTCAAGGGTTGGTTGTATGGCCGTTTGTAGGAATGTTACCGTCTTTACTCTTTGGGTTAAGACAAAACATGTACGAATGGCTAACCGGGGTTCTGAATCGACAGAACGGGACGTTTCATTTCAAGGGTCCTTGGTTCACTAACCTGAACTGCGTGATCACGGCCGACCCAAGAAACCTGGAACACCTGCTGAAAACAAAGTTTACTAATTTTCCGAAGGGTGAGTATTTCAGGAGTTCGTTGAGGGATCTTCTAGGAGACGGGATTTTCAACGCTGATAACGAGACGTGGCAGAGACAAAGAAAGACGGCCAGTATTGAGTTTCATTCAGCTAAGTTTCGTCAACTCACGACTGAGTCTTTGCTCGAGTTAGTCCATGGAAGGCTCATACCGGTCTTAGACGAGTCACTGACGAATTCTGCACCTATTGACTTACAAGATGTGCTTTTAAGGCTGACATTTGATAATGTCTGCATGATGGCTTTCGGGGTGGACCCCGGCTGCCTTAGCCTCGGACTGCCTGAAGTTCCTTTTGCTCAGGCGTTCGAAAAGGCAACTGAATCAACCATTCTTCGGTTTGTCATCCCGACTGCTATTTGGAAGGCTATGAGGTACCTTAACCTCGGACCCGAGAAAGACCTGAAAGAAGCCATCAAGGGTGTTAACTTATTTGCTGACGATGTCATTAAAACACGGAAAAAAGAGCTCGCTTTACAAGACTGTCAAGACATAAACAACAACAGACAGAAATCTGATTTGTTGACGATTTTCATGAGGTTGAAGGACGATGAAGGGAAGCCATTTTCTGATAAGTTTTTAAGAGATATTTGTGTGAATTTCATCCTGGCTGGAAGAGACACGTCGTCTGTAGCGCTTAGCTGGTTTTTCTGGTTGCTTGATCAGCATCCGGAGGTGGAGGAGAAGATTTTAGACGAGATCTCGAGGGTGATAGCTCAAAGGGGAAATGAAGGCGATGATGAAGGTACTAAAGGTTCATTGGTTTTTCGAGCAGAGGAGATAAAGAAGATGGAGTATTTACATGCTGCCATCTCGGAGGCTCTCAGATTATATCCTTCAGTGCCTGTAGATCACAAAGAGGTAACAAAAAACAGTCGTATACAAATGCCATATAGTGGTAGTTGTAAGAAGAAGACGAAGAATAAAAAAAATACAGTTTCAAACGTAAACACAGTTTTCTAAATACGGGTTTCTTATTCATCGTGTACAGGTTGTTCAAGAAGATGTCTTCCCAGACGGGACACCGCTGAAGAAAGGGACGAAAGTAATATACACAATCTACGCAATGGGAAGAATGGAAGCGATCTGGGGAAAAGACTGCAGAAAATACAAACCAGAGAGGTGGATGAGAGACGGTCGATTCATGAGCGAATCAGCATACAAATTCACAGCATTCAACGGAGGGCCTCGACTATGCTTAGGCAAAGACTTTGCTTATTACCAAATGAAGTTCGTCGCTGCCTCCATCATTCACCGATACCATGTCAAGGTAGTGAAGAATCATCGTGTTGAACCAAAGCTCGCCTTGACCATGTATATGAAGCATGGATTGAAAGTAAATCTCATCAGGCGAGACGAGACGTATCTGAAGTGAAAAACTTAATTACCGTAGGGTTAAAAAATACTTCGTAAAGAGTTGCAACATGGACTATATTTTTCGCATTCCCTTCCGTGTTCATTCTCTACTACTTTAGCTTATGATTTGTGTAAGATTATGGTATTTTTGTTATGAATAGTATGAACCTATGGAAAACAGTGTAGATACTCTGTCCCACTTTTGTGTCTTATTCTGTTGTGTGTGTCACCTCATTCCCCCGATGACACATCAAACAAATTACGATGAAGATGCAACAGTTACATGTCAACAACAGTTTTCATAATTATTTCAAGATTGAACAATATAAACTACAAGAACAAATCATAAACTTGTTGTTTCATGAACCCTTCTAACGGAGAACCAGGGTTAACTCGAGCGCTTAAGAGCTCCTTTACTTCAACCGTGAGGTCTAGGGTTTGATTCTCGTCTACGACTAACCCGCCATCTTTCCACTTTATACTGTATATAATAAGTGTCAAGTATATATATACAGGCAGTATTATTAGATGTAAACTCGTGTTCAACAATGAAACAGCTCGTGTAGCGCACCCAAGTTAGTCCAGAAGGAGTCATCTTCAACTTGATTTTTTTCAGCGGTTGAGACCAAATCACCATGTTCCGAAACAATAGTTGATGATGAAAGACGAGTTGATGGAGTGTCGTACTCCTGTTTCATTGCAGTGGCAGAGGAAGAAGCTGAGTTTGGAAACAGTAGTGAAGGGTGGTTAAGTTGATTTTTCTGATCAAATCTCAGAACAATGGTAGAAGAATCCTCGTCCTTGTCGTCATCGATTATGATTGGAGATTGATTGAAAAGGTTGTAGTTGCAAATGTGATTGCCATGGTAGATAATTCTGTATTTTGTGGGATTCTCCGAAATCTGTTGTACTTGTTTAGTAGCAGGGCATTTTCTGTCATTCTTGTGTGTGCATCTGTAGTAGTTCCTGCAGACATTACAGTTCATGAGACAATAGTTTTTTTGAGTCTATCGCACTAAGGGTAACTGACTCAGGGTGCATGGTTTGACGGCTATTGCAAAAAAAAGTATGACCGCTTGAATTCTAATTACTATTCACTCCTTCTCGATCATTTGTTATCTTTGATTAAAATACTCTTCACAAATAATTTAGATACCATCGCAAAACTCATTTACATTCTCATCAGTCATTACTAACTCAAAAACAACTGACTTATGGGATTGGAGTAGGGCCTAGAGGAGTATAGGAACAATCAAACTACACAATAGGTCTCCCTTGCGACGGTTATATCTGTCACAAAGTTATAATGGGTCAAGATTATATTTGACCTGTCTCACGTTTATAACGAATATTTCCGTCTTAAACATGAATTTGTGCAAAATTTTGAAGTGGGGTGAGTACCTTGGATAAGGGGCATTAAGAATAACTTTGTGCCCATATTTCCTCCAACCAAATCCATCATCTCTTAAATCAGTAAGTTCCTCTACCCTGCCCTCATTCATCATCCTGCAATGTCACATGATACTCAACTTCAATCTCCAACTCATATATTATATGCAAATAAGAGTCGGTCTAATGGTTAAAACTCGTGGCATCATCAAGGTCTCAAATTCAAGCCCCTGCAATAGGGTCTGATGGCTTACCGGGTGTACGTAATTTGCAGACTATTGCATACATCCGAGAATTTACCAAACAAAAGACAGGATAAGATATTGCAGTACCTTCTTTTGTAGGGTCCCCTAGTATCCTTAGTAGGAGTATTATTAACAGGGTGGTTACTGTCCTCTACTAGATCTCCATCCTCCTTGTTGAACTCACAGCTTCTGACCAAAGAAAGACAAGTAATGAATGATGTAGAAATCAACCTACAGTGATGATCCAATGTTTTCATCATATAATCTTCATGATCACCATTATCAAGACTAAGTAGCACATTTCTGAGTATGTTGGCACATTTTTTGCCCTTTTCCATTTCATCAATCACCTTCTTCTTCATCATGCTCCTATTTTTTGACAGTTTTGGACACATTTTCACTTGTTTTCCCATTCCTTTTTTTTAACTTAGAGGGTGCTTTATTCTGAGTAAACAAATTAAGGGAATCAGTGGGTTTTGTGTATAATCTGAATGTGTGACTGACTGGCTGGCTGACTGTGTATATATATATATACTCTCTCCGTTCCAGATAATTGTTGTCCCGTGATTTTAGTGTAAAGACCAAAAAAATTGATTGTGAAAGAACAAATTGTTCATCAATCTCATTCCTAAAATGGAGATGACAATAATTTATCGAGATATCCAAAATAAATTAGGATAATAAATGACCGAGACAGTGAGAATTAATATATTAGAATAATTATGCCCAAAGGCAAGGTAGGGTCCTAGTGTTTACACTACTTTTACCAAGCAAGTTCAAGGAACCTCTCAAATGGGATCACAATCAGACTATGTAAAGCTGACGATTAAGAGGTGATGTCACAATGCCTATCTCACTAGTCACTACCATAAAATGTAATACAGGTCCCATCTCTATTGTCCAATTATCCATGTTTGTGTAATTCTCAACACGTTCGTATAGGTGAAAGGGTAATAAATTAGCAAGACGGAAGGAGTATGTAAATTCTCAATTTGATTATCTCTAATTATACTTTTTTATGAGAGCATATCCATCTTAAATTTATAAGGAGTTAAAGACTCAAATATTAATATATTATTCACATAAATATAATAAAAATGATGATAATTGATAGTAGAGTGGAAAATTGGGCCGAGTTCATCTTAGGTTCTTGGCCCGGCCCAAATATCGGCATGGGCATGGAAGACATGTTGCGCATGCACGAACTCGGCTTGACGTGCCCAAAGCCCGGTCGTGGTATAGATTTTGGTGAAAATTTTGTGGATCCTGTGTCTCAATTGTGTGTCTCATTCTGTGTGTCACCTCATATACCAAATATATCAGATGACACATCAACAAATTACGATGAAGAAGCAACAGTTGTAGGTCAATAACATTTTTCATAATTATATCACGACTGAACAATATAACAAAGAACAAATCATAATAAACCTGTTGTCTCTTCAACCCTTCTAACGGAGGACAAGGGTTGGTTCTAGCGGTGAGAGCCTGAACATCAACCGTGAGGTCTGGGTTTTGATTCTCATGTGCGACTTAGTACACGTTTCTCTTCTTCTGACCAAAAAAAATCAACCCTCCCAATGCAATTATGTGACTAGTTCCACCTGCAATTACACACAGTTCAAAAGATCACTGATGGCAGCCCAATGCTAATGCTAGTACAGAATGAAGTAGATGGACCTGTGTTAAGGAGGATATGGTGTTGAGGTGTCGGATAATGTTATTTTCGGCTGAATGTTCGCTGTTTTAGTCTAAAATGAAGAGTGTGTATCGTGTCGAGTCGAGTAGAGGCTATGTTGCCCTGACTCGACTCCTAGGGTTTTGAACGTGAAATGGTATTGCAGTGTCGGATACAACTATTGTGCACTAAATTTTCACGTTTTTGGTCTAAAATGAAGAGCTAAGTTGTCGTCAGTCGACAGTCGTGTCGTGCTGTATAATGCACAATATGCAACCAAAAGTAAAGTGTCATGAGTAACATATCGATCAATTAAATGACCCGTAAAACTACCAGATTACAGCTCCAAACAATTAGTTTTGAATAATGGATGATCAATGAATGCATCATGATGAAATCAATTGAATTGATCAACAATTCAACATCGATATATGATACAGAATCTACTAAACGATTAACATACAAACAAATTCAAAAAAAACAACGTATAGTTCTACAGCGATTGATCTGATAACAATTAGGTAAATTATTGATGCTCATTGCTATGAGAAGAGGAAGATCAGAGAGAGATTACAATTTGCAGAAATTAGGGATGAAACGAGCAGGCAATTGCATTCCTCCATTTCTTCAACGAATAAAGCACCTAATCGTCTCATAATAGCGGGAACGAGATTGAACTTTATAGTTTACGATGAAGTATAGTCGGTAAATTGGGTAATGTCGTGTTCGTATCCTAGGTAAACGGCTATCGAACCTGGGCTGAGTTAAGACTAGGTATCATGTGACAATAGGTCGGAGGTCGCAGGTTTAAATCGCTCTTTCCTTATATTATAATGCGATTAAATGCGTCTCCTTGAACCAAAAAAATCATTCTCTCTCTGATTACCTATTTTGAAAGAGGGAAGAAAATAGGCAATCGGAGGGAGTATATAAACGATAAACGGGTCACGAATCCCTCAATCCAAACCGACCCAGTTAAGTTTTGTGTTGGGCTTGTGTTAATCCATTTAAATAAATGGGTCATTAAAACTCAACTCAAACCCATTAATTTCGTGTCGGGTTATCGTGTCACGTCAATACTTTGAAAGTATAAACATACATGACAAATGATTGAAAAATATTTAGAACAAATTGGTTATTTGTGTCGGGTTCGTGTTTTGGAACCTCAACCCAAACTCGACCTAATTAAAATTTCGTTTCGGCCCAATTACATAAATGGGTCATCAAGTTTCAACTCAAAAAGTCAAACCCGTTAATTTCGTATTAGGTTCGTATCGTGTTTTCGAAATTCAGATCATGTCATCATTTCCTAGTTTTACTTATGAACCAGTCCCGAAGCTAATTGATAGGACTGTCTGGTCCGACCCATACTCGACCCGCAATGAGGTTTACATGCAACCCGAAAACGAGGGGAAGGAGAATAAAATTTGACCAGAATTGGCATAGACAAGAAATGTTGCTGGTATGACGTACTTAAGCAAAACGGTAACCCTCCAACGTACTTTCTTAAGTCATCATCTCTTGCATCTGCAAATTGCTAAGGCTCCAATGCCAGACAATTGCTAGCATCCAACAACATACATTAAATAATCCATATTATTATCCTGACCTCTAATTCTCTGTACGACTATATACGAGATCTGATAAGAAGTTGTTCCGGTTTAATTAGACGTCTCGATCAGGTTCAATACTTGGATTCAAGTTTGGGAACCGCAACCGTATTAGTATAGAGAGATGGTTTTTCAATAGCGTTGTTATTGAAAGACTTCGTTCTCACGTGATGAGGGGATGAAGTTAATTATTTAAAATCTTTTTTTCATGTTATGTCTCTCGCTAATAATGAAAGATGATTTTTCTGGAGACCTGCCCTCATAGATTATAGCCTTATAGGCAATGATGGGCAAAATGAAACTTAATTAGTTAGAGTGGTCAGTATCGGAGGGAGTATTATAAGGTCATGTTCTTTTGGACTTAAATTGACCGTACTTAATTTAATTGAAATTGACTGAAATATAGAGACAAAATATGCCCATGTAGCTGAACTGAACTGAAACTAATTGAATATAAGTCCAAAAGAACAAAGCCTAAATCGAGAAATAGTAATCCACAGCTGTTGAGAGGAATTAATCTGAAGACCAAGTTTATATATGAGGCACGTTATCCATGTCACATCTCAAGTATTCTTTGATTACCTATATTTTATTCCTAATATAAGTTGCTTCGAAGTCTTGATTAAGATAATTTCGTCAGCAATATTTATTACGACTTGAAAAATTTAGATAATATATATATAAAAAAAATACTATAATTCAATAACATACCCATCCATTTCAATAATTTATTTATATTTGATAAAAATATTTCTCATAAATAATATAAATGTAAATAAATGATCGAGACGGAATGACTATGGATAATGTACTACGGAGTATTTTTCAGTTGTTCTACACCATTTATTGGTGAAAAAATGATTGAGATAATATGGTGAAAAAATATATATATATATGGTGAATATATATATATATATATATATATATATATATATATATATATGGTGAAAAAATGAGGAAAATAATATGATTGAGATAAAAATAGCATACCGAGTATAAAATTATAGAGTTGACAAAAATGTAAATTTGTTAAATTCTCCACAGCGGACTAAGTGTTAAACAAGTGAGATTTTATCCTAAAAACAATTAGTGATGGAGGGAGTAACACACTAATTTATAAACCAGTATCTTTACTCTAATTCTACTGATATTGGACAATTCTCATCACACACAAAAGCTGAGGTCTAAGCTGAGAGACCTCGACGAAATTATTGATTTTTTTTTTTTTTGGTGCTAAATGACATGATTTGAGATGACATACATGATAGTACATCACCAATGCAAGTGTGTAGCTAGTTACAATATTACAATTAACAAAGAAAGTTGAACAAATCTAATGTTTGGCAAAAACTTAGTCCCCTCCATGCCATGCAATGCAATGCAATGCCAAAGTCCAACCAAATAATCTAACTCCCCAAAATAAAAAATAAAAACATTTCTTCATTGTCATATTGTTGGGTGGACAAATAAACTAACCAATCTCCCTCCAAACTATCTAATTGCTCTCATATAGAGTATTTTCCATGGCACCTAACCAAAACAAGTCTACTTCACAACAAAGACATAAAACTACTCATTGGTTTCTTGCTTGCTTGGGCATCCATATCCCATCCTCTAGCAACATCAACAAGAAGAAGAAGGGTAACCATAGTTCCGGTGGCCGGAGACGGTTTTTCAAGCTATGTATGCCTAAGATCAAGGTTGCCTTTATAAGGAGGAAAAGGGATGTTAGCTTTGATTATTCAAAAAAGGGTTTGCAAAGCATGCCTTTTGATGTTAACAAAGTCAAGGATCATAAGCTTAAGCATGCTTACTCAACTATCCAAGAGGTAACTAATATTTACTCTTATGGTAAAAGTTATTACTATATCGGTTTCAAATGTCACGTAGGTCAACTGGTAATTTGGTTCATGTTGAAACTATGTTAAATTACTTGTACCTTTTAACTATTTATGGTTGACGAGACGATACTTGAACCCAATTTTTTTTTCCACCTTACAGAGTATTTCCTTCGTTCCGTTCATTTGTTGCCCTTTATATTCATTATAAGAATTATTTTAATAAAAATAAACAAATGAACGAGACAAAGGAAGTGCTTATTTTTTATTTGGGTTGAAATTTAATATTTCAAAACCCTTTTGTAAATAGAAAATAAGAATTATATATATTCATTTTATAAAATTTACTAAATAATAGCGTTAACATTTAAAAATTTTGACTTTAAATTTAACTAATTAATACTCCTTTCATCCGGATTATTCGTCTACCTTTGATTTTGGCACAAAAATCAAGGAATAAAGAGGAGGGGACCATTTGAAGATTATTGTTATTGGATGACAAGTAGACTATTGGTGACTTGAATGATCAATTACCAATAAAAACAACTCTAATATAAAATACGTTAAACAAATAATTGAGACACTATAAAATAAAATAGTTAAACAAATGATCGGGACGAAGGGAAAATAGAGTAATAATGTTGTGTGTTTATGGCTACTATTCAGCCAAAAGATTGCAAGGACCACTACGACCATCCAAATCCAAGTCCAAAGGGTCAATCCGACACTACCAAAAGTTGTAAACAAGTGCAGAATCCGACAAGAGACAAGTCAAATAACAATGATAACAAGGTGGTCAAGGATTCATTTATCGGAGTGTCGATCATGGTTATAACGCTGGTTATAATGTCGTTATGGGGACGTTTATGTGCCATTTTATGCATGTCGGTTTGGTTATATTGTGTTTCGTTATTAAGAGCTTGTAAGGATAATGTTCGTCCGAATCTCGACAACGTGAAAATGGACGTGGCTTCGAAATTGTACTATCGGAAGAGATCGAGAGTGACGTTGGAGGGGCTCTTTCGATCAGATTCGTGACAAGGGAACGAACGGTTGCTTTATGAACGTCCGATGGATCTTCGATCGTATACCTTTTTTGTCTCATTTACGGAGTATTTATTACCTTATATATTATCTGTAAGTCTGTAACAAGTGTTTTCATTCTTGTAGAGTTGTAGCTTGTAGGTGTACAATTGTACAAGCTCATTTACGGAGTATGATTTATTTTTTGCCATGGTGAATGAGATAGATGGAAATTAATTAAGAATTTGTATGTAACGAAGGGAAAGGTAAAAGGTTGTCGGAATATATTGTGAATCCTCTTACTACTAAGAGTATAGGAGGTGATGAGATGTCAAAACCTCATCAAAAAATTTCCCTCCAAATACTATCATTCAAATAAGGAAACAAATAAAATATTAAACTCAAATAGTTATAAACTTATCTAAATTCAAGACAAAATAAATATTGATGTAAAAATCAGAAGAAGAAAAAAAAAATCAATAAGACAATAAATGATATTATTATGTATGGGTTATTAAAAAAAAGACATTTATGAGACTTTTTTTTAAAACAAATATAAGTGTTACAAACTATCGAGATCATATAAACAAATACTATAAAATATTTGATGATGAAAAAATATATGGAGTATAAAATACTTTCAATTTTTGATTTCAATATATAAATAAAAAATTTTAATCTGATAATATTTGGAGTGTTATGTTATCTTTAAATTTGTTGGAAAAATTATAACTAATCTAAATATATAAAAAAAATATTATTTTATTCGAGAGACTTTGTTTCATGATAAGAAACAAAACTTTTAATTAATTAATTAGGTTAAAAATTATAAAATATTATCATTAGCTTTATAACAAAAAAAAAACATACTTCGTCCGTCCCCAAAAGATTGTCCAATTTCCCTATCTCATTTCCCTATTATGTGTGAGAAGTATTTTAATGAAACGTGACAATCTTAGTGGAACGGAGGGAGTATTTTTATTTAAGTATATATTAAATGAAATTACTTGATTATCTTTGAAACTTTAAATTATTTTCTAAAATTAAAAGGTAAAACTTAAAAATGATACAGTAACTAAATAAAAAATCCTAGGTATACCGCGCATTAGTGCGTGGGATATACACTAGTTATGGAGTATTATTTTAAATTTTGTTCGCATAACTATTTATTAGTAACGGTCTTACGAAGTATATGAATTCGACTCAGCTTTAAGCAAATATGTCCAAAACAAGCCGACCTAATGCATCTAGCATCTCACTCGATCGACCCTTCTAACACATGTTTCCCGAGATGTGAGCTAACTTACTCATTAAATCACGAGTGTGATACTCATAATCCACGTTCAAAATTCGAATCCATCGACATGGCAACAATCTAGATAACAAATATTTCCCAGGGTGGAGTAAGTTATGCAAGTAGTAGACACAGAAGAAAAACGGATGATTCTCATAATCTACATTCAAAATTCGAATCCATCAGCATCACAGCACAAGTCACAACGATCTTAGATACGAATCTGTATTCTTTTTACAACAATATAAAGGAAATCAATCTTAAATAAGAATATGTATTTATATATGTATACATTTGACACAATTATTGTTTAACACGAACATATTTGCTTTATTAACTTAATAAGACGCCAAATAATAAAGAAATATATAATGGAATGTAATTAACCAAATGTATATCCCCTCTAACCATATATCAGAAATAATCTTAAGACAGATGTTACAACCTACTAGAGACCAGTTATATTTTCGAAATTAGTTACATACACCCTTAATTTATGGTTTTTGGGTATGTCACATGATCTCCCCGAATTAATCACTAAAAAATAAAGACAATAAATTTTTTAAAAAAATGTATTTATACATGTACACATTTGACATAAATTATTATTTTTTAAGATAAATATATCTGTCATCCCCTTATAACGAGTCAAATAATATGAATAAAACAAAAACAAAATGTATAGAAATCAACAAAACACGTGTCCGTGTCCATTCTAACCACACTAGACGCTATTTGACCAATTTTAAGCTTACGACAAATATCTATTTTAAGAGAAACCAGTTATACACAAAATCAGAAAAGTAACACCCAATTTATGGTTTTTGGGTATGTAAGTATGTCACATGATCCTCCCCAAATGAACTACGACTATACGAGCATGAGAAAAAAAAAAAGCAAATTGTTGTTTTTGATGGTATTATTTGTCGTACTCCGTATATATTTTAAATACATATCAAATCACATGTCAAATTATCTAGAAAATGTCAAATACAGAGTATGAAGTTTATTTGCATCATTTGCTACTCCCTCAGTTTTATTCATTTATTTGCTTTATATTTTATCAGGAGTATTTTAATCAAAAATAAACAATTGAACGACATGAAGGTAGTAATATTTAAGCCGTTTCAAAATTTAAGACCAGTTGAGATCATCTGTCCCACTTTTGTATCACACCTGTGTGCCACACCAAATACGGATGACCCATCAATTTATAATATTTGTTCCATATTTTATTTATGCAATAGACGACGTGTCACTTTGGATATGACGTGACACACAGTGAGAAGTAAAAATGGGACAGAAAATTTAAGACCGACTAATTACTTAAAAAAAAAAAAAAAAAAGACAATAAACCCAAGAAAAACCATTTGTAAGACCAAACCTTTTTCCTGCAATTCAACACTTAATTTCAACACAATTCAACTCAAACCCCTAAATTTTCTCTCTAATTTCAATCTCAATTCACCAAACCCCCAAATGTGATCATCACTTATCTACCAAATTCAGTGCTCTGGGGAGTGATTTGAGTGATTTCTAACCCCCAATTTCGATTTATCTAGGGTTTTACTCGCTCAATTGCTCAATTTCACTTCATTCAATTCCCAATCATTTTTGTGGTTGGTTTGATTGGGGGTGATTATAAACCGCCATGCCACCAGTTCGCAAAAACTATAACAACGACGACAACAACGACGATTCTACTGTTAGTAAAGTTATTGATAGTGGTAGTGATTTAGTGAAGAGTGGTGTTACTGAGTTGAAATTGGACGATCTTGTTCTTGCTAAGGTTATTGGATTTCCTGCTTGGCCTGCTAAGGTTTGTTTTTTCGCTTTCGATTTTAGTTGATTTTTGTACTGTTTTAGTTAATGCTGTGTGTTTTATGGTGTTGCGAATTTTCGGAATTGGGTGTGTTTAGTGCTCTATATTCGATTAGTGTTGGTTTTATGCAAATGCTGTGTGTTTTTCCGTGTTGCGCCTTTACGGAATTGAATGTTTTTGTGCTGCTGCTGATGCTTCTGCTGGTGTCCAGTGATTGTTGAGATTGATAAGTAGATCGGCGTTTGGGGAATCAGGATTTTGGTTTGGATTGAAAGATAGATAATCTGATTTTGTTTGGATTGTATTTGTGTGTGGTTATGAGCAAGTGGTTGTTGTTGCTGGTGCTGGTGTTGTTGATTCTTATTCTTCTCATGTCGTTGTTTGGACTGAATTTATGCATGCTTAGAGACAAGTGATGGGCATTTTGTGGGAATTGGGAATTCGGTTTGGATTGACAGATAGATAATCCAATGTTGTTTGGATTGTATTATGTGTGAATTGTGATCAGGGTAAAGTGATTTTGGGTTGAATTTATGTGTGGTTAGAGACAAGTGATCGGTATTTTGTGGGAATAGGGAATTAGGAATTCGATTTGGATTGAAAGATAAATAATCTAATGATGTTGTCGGTGATGGTGGTGGTGTTGTTTCTCGTGTTGTCTTTAGGCTGAACTTGTGCGTGATTGGTGGCGAGTGATCATCCTTGTTTTGGGAATAGAGTTTCCGATTTGGATTGAAAGATAGTAATCTAATGTTGTTGTTGGTGTTGTTTCTCGTGTTGTCTTTAGGTTGTACTTGTGCGTGATCGATGGCGAGTGATCATCCTTGTTTTGGGAATAGAGTTTCCGATTTGGATTGAAAGATGTAATCTAATGTTGTTGTTGGTGCTGGTGTTGGTTTTGTTTCTCATGTTGTCTTTGGGCTTTACTTTAGTATGATTGGTGGCGAGTGATCATCCTTGTTTTGGGAATAGAGTTTCCGATTTGGATTGAAAGATAGTAATCTAATGTTGTTGTTGGTGCTGGTGGTGGTGTTGTTTCTCGTGTTGTCTTTAGGTTGTACTTGTGCGTGATTGGTGGCGAGTGATCATCCTTTTTTTGGGAATAGAGTTTCCGATTTGGATTGAAACATGTCATCTAATGTTAGTTGTTGGTGCTGGTTTTGGCGTTGTTTCTCATGTTGTCTTTGGGCTTTACTTTAGTGTGATTGACGGCGAGTGATCATACTTGTTTTGGGAATAGAGTTTTTAATTTGGATTGAAAGATGTAATCTAATGTTGGTGTTGGTGTTGTTTCTCATGTTGTCTTTAGGTTGTACTTGTGCGTGATTGGTGGCGAGTGATCATCCTTTTTTTGGGAATAGAGTTTCCGATTTGGATTGAAGATGTAATCTAATGTTGTTGTTGGTGCTGGTGTTGGTGTTGTTTCTCGTGTTGTCTTTAGGCTGTACTTGTGCGTGATTGGTGGCGAGTGATCATCCTTGTTTTGGGAATAGAGTTTCGGATTTGGATTAAAAGATGTAATCTAATGTTGTTGGTGCTGGTGTTGGACTTTTGGTGTTGTTTCTCATGTTGTCTTTGGGCTTTACTTTAGTGTGATTGGTGGCGAGTGATCATACTTGTTTTGGGAATAGAGTTTTTAATTTGGATTGAAAGATGTAATCTAATGTTGGTGTTGGTGTTGTTTCTCATGTTGTCTTTAGGCTGTACTTGTGCGTGATTGGTGGCAAGTGATCATTCTTGTTTTGGGAATAGAGTTTCCGATTTGGATTGAAAGATGTAATCTAATGTTGTTGTTGGTGCTGGTGCTGGTGTTGTTTCTTGTGTTGTCTTTAGGCTGTACTTGTGCGTGATTGGTGGCGAGTGATCATTCTTGTCTTGGGAATAGAGTTTCCGATTTGGATTGAAAGATGTAATCTAATGTTGTTGTTGGTGCTAGTGTTGGTGTTGTTTCTTGTGTTGTGTTTAGGCTTTACTTGTGTGTGATTGGTGGCGAGTGATCATTCTTGTTTTGGAAATAAAGTTTCCGATTTGGATTGAAAGATGTAATCTAATGTTGTTGTTGGTGCTGGTGTTGGTGTTGTTTCTTGTGTTGTCTTTAGGCTGTACTTGTGCGTGATTGGTGGCGAGTGATCGTCCTTGTTTTGGGAATAGAGTTTCCGATTTGGATTGAAAGATGTAATCTAATGTTGTTGTTGTTGTTGGTGCTGGTGTTGTTTCTCGTGTTGTCTTTAGGTTGTACTTGTGCGTGATTGGTGGCGAGTGATTGCCCTTCTTTTGGGGATAGAGTTTCCAATTTGGATTGAAACATGTCATCTAATGTTAGTTGTTGGTGCTGGTTTTGGCGTTGTTTCTCATGTTGTCTTTGGGCTTTACTTTAGTGTGATTGACGGCGAGTGATCATACTTGTTTTGGGAATAGAGTTTTTAATTTGGATTGAAAGATGTAATCTAATGTTGGTGTTGGTGTTGTTTCTCATGTTGTCTTTTGGCTGAAGTTGTGTGCGATTGGTGGCGAGTGATCGTTCTTGTTTTGGGAATGGAGTTTCCGATTTGGATTGAAAGATCTAATCTAATGTTAGTTGTTGGTGCCGGTTTTGTTTCTCATTTTGTCTTTGGGATTTACTTTAGTGTGATTGGTGGCGAGTGATCATCCTTGTTTTGGGAATAGAGTTTCTGATTTGGATTGAAAGATGTAATCTAATGTTGTTGTTGTTGGTGTTTGTGTTGTTTCTCATGTTGTCTTTGGGCTATACTTTAGTGTGATTGGTGGCGAGTGATCATCCTTGTTTTGGGAATAGAGTTTTTGATTTGGATTGAAAGATGTAATCTAATGTTGTTGTTGGTGTTGTTTCTCATGTTGTCTTTGGGCTGAAGTTGTGTGTGATTGGTGGCGAGTGATTGTCCTTCTTTTGGGAATAGAGTTTCCAATTTGGATTGAAACATGTAATCTAGTGTTAGTTGTTGGTGCTGGTTTTGGCGTTGTTTCTCATGTTATCTTTGGGCTTTACTTTAGTGTGATTGGCGGCGAGTGATCATACTTGTTTTGGGAATAGAGTTTTTAATTTGGATTGAAAGATGTAATCTAATGTTGGTGTTGGCGTTGTTTCTCATGTTGTCTTTGGGCTGAAGTTGTGTGCGATTGGTGGCGAGTGATCGTCCTTGTTTTGGGAATAAAGTTTCCGATTTGGATAGAAAGTTGTAATCTAATGTTTGTTGTTGGTGCTGGTTTTGGTGTTGTTTCTCATTTTGTCTTTGGGCTTTACTTTAGTGTGATTTGCGGTGAGTGATCATCCTTGTTTTGGCCTTTTGGGAATAGAGTTTCTGATTTGGATTGAAAGATGTAATCTATTGTTGTTGTTGGTGTTTGTGTTGTGTCTCATGTTGTCTTTGGGCTATACTTTAGTGTGATTGGTGGCGAGTGATTATCGTTGTTTTGGGAATAGAGTTTCCGAGTTGGATTGAAAGATGTTGTTGGTGCTGGTTTTGGTGTTGTTTCTCATGTTGTCTTTGGGCTTTACTTTAGTGTGATTGGTGGCGAGTGATCATACTTGTTTTGGGAATTGAGTTTTTAATTTGGATTGAAAGATGTAATCTAATGTTGGTGTTGGTGTTGGTGTTGTTTCTCATGTTGTCTTTGGGCTGAAGTTGTGTGTGATTGGTGGCGAGTGATATTATTGTTTTGGGAATAGAGTTTCCAATTTGGATTGAAAGATATAATCTAATGTTGTTGGTGTTGGTGTTGGTGTCGTCTTTGGGCTGTACTTGTGTGTGATTGGTGGTGAGTGATCATCCTTGTTTTGGGGATAACTCGGATAAGTTTGATTTGGATAGAAAGGGTAATCTAATGTTGTTGTTGGTGCTGGTGTTGCTGTTTCTTATTTTGTCACTTGTTGTCTTTGGGCTGTACTTGTGTGTGATTTGTGGCAAGTGATCATCATTGTTTCCGGCATAGATTTTCCGATTTGGATTGAAAGATAAACACGTGAATCTATTGGAGTGTTAGGCGGTGTTCTTTCTTGTTGAAAAGGGCTCAACTGAATCTAAATGAAAGTGGCTTAACTTAAAGTAAGTTAATGCTTGTTAATGTAATGCACCTGAACTAAATTGTACTGAGTGACCTGAATTGACTAAGACAAGTTAAAATTAATAAGTCTAAACTTAACAAAATCGAATAAAGATAAACTTAGTTGAAATTGAGTTGGAAAGAACATTGCCTTATTTTTGCTGGTGTGTGTTTTGCGCTGGTGCGAAACTGCGAATCACTGGAATTGTTGTGGTGGGAATAGAGAATTTGGTTTGGATTGAAAATAGATATGTGAATTAATAGACAGATGTGCTAAATGGTGTGAATGTGTGATGGCAAACTGGAAAACAGTTTGTTTTACTGAGTTACAATTGGACGATCTTGTTCTTGCTAAGGTTCAAGCCTTCAAGGATTTCCTGCTTGGCCTGCTAAGGTTTGTTTTTTCGCTTTCGAGTTGTCGATTTTAGTTGAATTTTGTACTGTTTTATTTAACGCTGTGTGTTTTATGGTATTGAGAATTTTGGAATTGGATGTTTTTATTGTTCTACATTCGATTAATGTTGGTTTAACGCAAAAGCTGTGTGTTTTTCCGTTGTTGCGCCTTTACGGAATTAAATGCTTTTGTGCTGCTTTTGCTTCTGCTGGTGTCCAGTGATTATTGAGATTGATAAGTAGATCGGCGTTTGGGGGAATCGGGAATTTGGTTTGGATTGAAAGATAGATGATTCATTTTAGTTTGGATTGTACTTATGTATATTAGGGGCAAGTGATTGTTGTTGCTTGTGCTGCTGTTGCTTGTTATTCTTCTCATGTAGCGGTTTGGATTGAATTTATGCGTGGTTAGAGACAAGTGATTGGTATTTTGTGGGAATTGGGAATTCAGTTTGGATTTAAAGATAGATAATCTAATGCTGTTGTTAGTGCTGGTGGTGTTGTTGTTTCTCATGTTGTCTTTGGGTTGTACTTGTGTGTGATTGGCGGCGAGTGATCATCCTTGTTTTAGGAATAGAGTTTCCGATTTGGATCGAAAGATGTAATCTAATGTTGGTGTTGGTGCTGGTTTTGGTGTTGTTTCTCATGTTGTCTTTGGGCTTTACTTTAGTGTGATTGGTGGCGAGTGATCATCCTTGTTTTGGGAATAGAGTTTCTGATTTGGATGAAATATGTAATCTAATGTTGTTGTTGGTGCTGGTGTTGGCGTTGTTTCTTATGTTGTCTTTGGGCTTTACTTGTGTGTGATTGGTGGCGAGTGATCATTCTTGTTTTGGGAATAGAGTTTCCGTTTTGGATTGAAAGATTTAATCTAATGTTGTTGCTGTTGGTGTCGGTGTTGTTTCGCATGTTGTCTTTGGGCTTTACTTTAGTGTGATCGGTGGCGAGTGATCGTCCTTGTTTTGGGAATAGAGTTTCCGATTTGGATTGAAAGATGTAATCTTATGTTGTTGTTGGTGCTGGTTTTGGTGTTGTTTTGCATGTTGCCTTGGGCTGAACGTGTGTGTGATTGGTGGCGAGTGATCGTCCTTGTTTTGGGAATAGAATTTCTGATTTGGATTGAAAGATGTAATCTATTGTTGTTGTTGGTGCTGGTTTTGGTGTTGTTTCGCATGTTGTCTTTGGGCTGCACTTGTGTGTGATTGGTGGCGAGTGATCTTCCTTGTTTTGGGAATGTGTTGGTGTTGGTGTTGTTTCTTATGTTGTCTCTGGGCTTTACTTGTGTGTGATTGGTGGCGAGTGATCATCCTTGTTTTGGGAATATAGTTTCCGATTTGGTTTGGATTGAAAATAGATGCGTGAATTAATTGACAGATGCTCTAAATGGTGTGAATGTGTGATGACAAAGGATTAGGAATCTTGTGTGAGCCTTGATGAATTGACGGTGAGCATTTGAGGTGACCTGTATTGTTATGCGAGAATTGAGATTTCAGTTGGATAGAGAGGGAACTAGACACGTTTACTTTATCAGAGTAGATTGTGTAGAGCGATTGGAGTGAACTATATCTAATTGGAATTGAAATTTAATCGTTTCCTTAGCTGAGATAGATGAAAGGGGATTAATAGGTTTTCAGGTATCGGAGTAGTGTATGTTGAGCGAATTGTGTGAATTGTATCTAATTGAAATTGGAATTTAATTGTTTCCATAGCTGAGATGGATGGAAGGGGATTAAAACTTTCCGGTAACATTTTTTTTAAAGCGAGCAATTGAGTTACTAAGGGAAAGTGTAAGCAAGTGGAAATTATGCTATGCAAGCGGCAAGCCTATATGGATAGATTGACTATTAGAAGTCTCATGATTTGTATCAAGTTTACTATTTTTAATTTTTAGAAGTAAAACTGGAACAGAGCATCGCTGTTAGTTGTGTTGTGGATTTGTGCATTGAATGGAATTGCATCGAGGTTTGTCCTCATATGGAGAGTACTGTGTATGTCGTCTGTACCTTTTATTGTTTTCCCTTATCCTAATCTTTTTTGGCTGTTTCAGGTGATTCATTATCCATATATAGGAAATACAGCAACTAATGATTTACTTAATTGCTTTTGTTGTTCTTCATTTAATTGTGAATTTTTCAGATTAGCACACCTGAAGACTGGGGGCGAACTCCTGACCCAAAAAAATACGTCGTTCAGTTTTTTGGTACTCAAGAAATGTAAGTCGCATATCAGTCAGACATGGTTATGCAAGGCTCTTGGGTTAAATTTTACAGTTTTACAATTGCTAGAAGAGATTTACGCCAGGCGTTATGGTTGTTGTAAATGTTTTTGACCGTTTACTTGAACATGCTATATTGCACTATTTTTATTTTTTATTTTTGGGGAATGTTATAGAAATATGCACAGTATGAATCCTGGTTAGACCTCTTAGCTCTTAGTTGAACAAACTGCAGGAAAATTGTGGTACTGGTTCTTGGTTAGCGTATGCGTAATTTTTTTTTGGGTGCTTTCTAAAATCATAAATTGAACTATCTGCAGCTATATGTGATTTGATACTTGCCACAAGCACATCAGTTCTGCTATTTCCGTTTTCTTTTAGGCAATTATATATATGCCATAGAGTTATTGATATGTATATGTAACATACCAATTCTAGCTATGATGGAAAATCCACATGCTGGTGCTCTATTAAATTTTAAAAAATTGTAAACCAAACGTTTTATCATAATATTTTTTCCTAATATTTAAATCAATATTTGTAAAGCACAGCGGATCCAAACGTTTAGCACTTAAGCACAACAAAATTTATAAGGTGCCATGAGTTTCACACATTTTCTCTGTTCTAGTTAGTATCATATCTGCACTCACTTCCAATATTTTTGACATACCATGCCCATGATATCAAATCTCGGTTTTAGATTTGGTATTTGTGGCTTAATCTCCGTCAGTCTAGATTTGGCTGATAATGCGTCCGTGTTTTGGTATTGTCGCTGATTATTTAAATCATGAGGAAGCTAGATTTATTTTCCGCAAACGTATTTGAATGTAAATCTTAAGTTCGTCAAGTATCCTTTTTTAGTTAGACTTCCACTTAAAATTATCAGTAAGATAGGGCGTTGGCCTTTTGTTTTACAAAAGAGTGATTTGTGTATTTATCCCTGAAGTGAAAGTAGAAAATCTCGTCAGATGATTGTAATGCTGAATGGTTGGGGGTGGAAGCAACAGTTTTCCCAACCTACCACTAACTTCAATTAAACCTATGTTACTCCGACGCTTCACTTGGGTGCCGTGTCGCTTGTCCGACACCGACACCGACACGACACTTCGATACTTCAATTTAGAACAAAGTTTGATTTTCTTGCCCAAAATAGCCATGTCCGACACTCCCACGACACCTCGTCGGAAAGTCTAAGTAACACAAAATTAAACTGTATAAACAGTTTCTTTGGCGGGCTTAATTGCATTCTTTTATATTGCTTGGCCGGATATTCTTTCAGCGGGTATCACTGTGGTCTTTAGGCATATTTGTGGTATGTTGCTTTTTAGAATACAAAATCTCACTATGCTTCGTGTTGGTATATACAAATATGGCTCACTAAACAATTCGCGCTTCTGATATTGAGAAGTGATAGTCTTTTGATATCATCCTCAATGCAGTTTCTGTTTTCGATATTTGATTCATAAATATGTATCAGAAATTAAGGTTGATGGTACTTTTTAGAGAGAAAAGTAGAAGAATTTTGCTATTAAGTGATATATTCTCGTCTATGATAGGTTATCAAATTCCATTTTTGAAAGATTTCTAGATTGATATTATATGGCACTGGAAGCGATTCTTATGCCACCTTCTGTGCGTAACACAATCTTTGGAAGTTAATTGGGCATGTGAGTATTAGTGATTCCTTAAGAAGGACATAATTAATTAGGTGCTTTTAGGAATGTGTCGAGGCATTTGCGTAGGGGTGACTAGTCAAGTCCTTTTCTGAACCAACACCAATCAACTTCATGGAAAAATAACGATCCAGACACAATTTGATAAAGTGCACATCTAAACTGTAATCTAGAAAACCTGCACCTGTTAGAAAACTCAAACAAAATCCATAACAGATGTGCTTTATACCTATAACTAATTTGATTAAGAATTATGAGTATATCACTATATATTTTTCTTGTTTTTGTTGGCTTTATTGAGAGTTAATATAGATAGGAAAATCTGTATTGTTAAATGGAGTTTTAAAATGATTTTCGGTTTTGATTATAAAAAAAAAAACTCCGTAATACTATGTATTGTTTTGAAGTTTTTCGGAATTGATGTGGATTGGTGACTTGAGAAGAGTTCGGGTCGGATTTCGATCATTTTGCATCCTATGTGAAATCCATCCATCACCATTCTCTTATGGACTATTCTCTTTGGCCAGTTTCTGATCCATATTTGTAACTTTTTACAATTCTATAGGAGAAAATGAGTTGCAGATGATGCGTGTTTTCAAAAATCTTAATACAAACCCTTCTATTACATAGGATGTTTTTGTATAGGTCGTTTGACCACCTTGAAATCTTGTCCATGCTATTGTGAGAATGATCCGTTTCTGAACTACTGTATTACTCCGAATTTGATTGGAAGTGGTTGTGCAACTATTGATGTAATCATGTTACTATTTCACTTGTCAAAAATTAATGCTCTTGGGATTCTCTTTATATTGTTTCATGTCTGGAAGTCTCTGCTCGAATTGTGTTTTAGGTATACAAACCATCATTAAATTGATAGATTGAAAACTCGAGGAATGTGTTGGCTCCTTAATAACTTAGGATATGTATAACTAAGTGCTTGTGCGATAGCTTATGTGTGCTATAATATCATTTTTTGTGGGATAAGCTGTGGGTGAAGTGGTGAACTAAAAAAGCTCCAATAATTTTTTCATCGAATTAGCCCGTTTTTGTGTAGTATTAATGCCTCTTTCTACAATACAATGATTTTTTTGGCATTTAATGATATTTTTTGTATGGTAAAAAAACTTTGCCTGGTTGCTACTTGAATTTAGTCAAATATTTTCTTTATAAGATTTTCTTTTGTACTTCCTTTATATTGCTCCGATAGTCATAACCTTGGAACATTGATGACAAGTGGTTGCGTAACTATTGATGTAGCCATGTTACTATGATGGTCTCATGGATCACTTACCAAAAAATAATGGTCTTAATATTCTGTGTCATCTCATGTCCGAAAGTGTAAATGTGTTTAGGTATTCGAACCCTCATTAAATTGATAGATTGAATGTCAAAGGAACGCGTTAGCCGCTTAATAATTTACGGATATGTATGATTAAGTTCTTGTACCTTAGCTTATGTGCGCTTCATGAGACAAGACTAACATAACCTTAGTGCCTCAAGGGCTCTTGCAAATTGTGGATTGGGGGTTGGATGTATGCAGCCTTACCCTTTGTGTTGGCAACACAAAGAGGCTTCTATTTCCAAATTACTTATGTATGCTTGATGAGAATGGACAATAAATTCACTTTGTTGGGGTAAGGATGTGGGTGTCATGTTTTCATGGAATTAGGCTGTTTTGTGTAGTATTAATGCCTCATTCTGCAACAAGTCTTCTTGGTTTGATGCTGTGGCTTTTAGTTGCACCAGCACCTGCCTTCTTTCGGGGTAGCTCATGCTTCCGAAGTCTGACTTTTAGTTTCTAAAGACAATTAGAGTCTCTCTTTTGATATTTTTGTCTTCTAAACCTTTTTTTTTGAAAATCAAGGAAATTGACTATGATTTTGTGCCGTGATTGCGGAGATGCTTGTTCTTTTGATACAGAACCTGAAATATTTAGAATTCTGGCAGGTTTAATGTGTTATCAAATGATTGACCTCATTTGGTACTCTACTAGTAGTATTTACTTCTGGAAAGTAAGTATTATTTTGTTCAATACGATATACTCCGTAGTGCTTATCTTTTGCTTTTTGTGCATGCTATTAAATCATATCTTATTGATTGGTCAGGGAAGTGAAATAGTTTTGTACTGATTTTTTTTAACTGTTGCGAGAAAGTATCAATAAAAATGATACCAAGTTTGTTTTATCTGTGCATAAAATTCCTCTAGAGACGACACTGATGTACAAAAGGAGAGTTGGAGGATTTATGCTATAAAGGTATCATGCTATATTGAAAAGGAAAGAAATTTAATCAACGGTCAGAACATGGTTCATTCTATACCATAAATACTACTCCGTACTAAAACATATATAGTCCTAAATGTTCTCTTTGAGAAATAAATTTTGCTCTTGGCCTTTTCGTCTTGTCTTTCACCTTCCTTTTGTACTTTCTCTTACCCTGAAATACCGTTGTCTTCTGCTTATGCTTGACCCATCCAAAATGTCATAATCAGTTAGTACTTTATTCTATTTGTTCCTTTTCACTAACATTGCCACCATTCAGATATTCAGTCACTGTATGTTACCATATTTGATACCAGAGTCCGGACTAGGTTACAACAGTTTCCCCGATATATTAATCGCTAGAACTTGTCACCTTTGTTTCTGATACTTGTTTGTTTGTTTGTCGATAAGAGGACAACTTCTATGAGAGTGAGGTTTGCAGTGTATGTGTTTTCTTCCCTTGTTCTCCTGCTTATCTTGTCGATGCTGGAAGTTTATCGGTTTCCATTTTTGCTTGTTGAAATTCATCTCAATTGCCATCTTTAGTGTTTTTTCATTGGTTAAATATCCTGATAAATAATTGTTCTTCCTACCCTCAGATTTTTTTAAGTGCCTCAAGGAAGACATTAGGCAATTAGATTGATTAGTCTTTCTCTTTGTGTATTTATCTGGCTCTGACGGGCCTGTGTCCTAAACTTTATAACCTGTTTACCAAATCAGTAGACCCCCACAACCTTTCTTCTATGTATTAAGAGGTGAAAAGTCTCTGTGATGGTTCAATTTTTATGAAGATTTCTTGTAATGTTATGGAGTAGCAAAATCTCATTGGGACATTCATTCTCTGCAGTTGACCACTTTCGGTGGTACTCGCACTTTTCTTGAATGTGCTATGAACTTATGATATAGTTGAATGACAGTTTTTTGTTTGGCTTGCTCTCTTTCTACTTTTGATTTTTGTGGCTAATTGTGTTATATTTTATTGTACACCCTTGATATGTATATATTTGAAATGACCAATAATTCCCTGTTGGAATTTTCATGATTTTTGTTCTTACCATTAATACTTGACCTAAAGCTTGCATGCATTATTTTTTTGGTGCAATTTTTTGAGAGGCAATATTTTTAAGATTCTTCAGGGTGATCTGTTTTTATTTGTAGAGCTTTTGTCGCCCCAGCGGATATTCAAGCATTCACAAGTGAGTCAAAGACTAAATTATTGGCCAAGTGCAAAGGGAAAACTTTGAAAAACTTTGCTCAAGGTGTGAAAGAAATATTTGAGGCCTTTGAAGAGTTACAAAAACACGGGGATTTCAGAGAGGCTTATAGACCTGATTTGTTAAATCTTAACGATGCAAAAATCAACTCGTCTCATTCAGAGGTGACTAAGGTTTTGAAATCCGAAGAATTGCGTGAGGTAAAGTCCGTGTTAGATCGTGCTTATTTGTTTAGCGACTCTGCTATGGGAGATAAACAGGCTGCTGCTATGAAAGATACTGCTGCTGATAGACCCGAGAAGATTAAATTGAAATTGAAATCTGATTGTTTTTCTCCTGACCATCTTCAAACTAAGGATAAGAAGTTATTAATCAACGCGTCTCATTCAGAGGTGACTAAGGTTCTGAAATCCGAAGAATTGCGTGAGGTAAAGTCCGTGTTAGATCGTGCTTATTTGTTTAGTGACTCTGCTATGGGAGATAAACAGACTGCTGCTATGAAAGATACTGATGCTGATAGACGTGAGAAGATTAAATCGAAAATGAAATCTGATAGTTTTTCTCCTGGCCATCTTCAAACTAAGGACAAGAAGTTATTAATTAGAGATAGTTCAAAGGAGCTAAAGGTTGGGGCAAAAAGAAAGATTGAGGGTGTTATCTATCATGCTGATGATCCCGAATTTGGTGAGTCTTTCGGGGATGGTGTGCTCCGGAAGTTTTCAGCTGGTGAACATGCTAAAGGATTTGCTTCAAATTTAAGCAAGTTTGAGTTGAAAACCCAAGGAAAAGGTTCAAATAACTTGTTTAAAACCCCCAAGTTATCTGATGTTGCTAAAAGCTCCTCTCAGCGTTTGGTTACTAATGCTGAAGGTCATTTAGATGGTAGACACCCGGGGCAGAAGAATACCCATACTGGCACTGACCAGTCATTATCTGTGAATAAGGCTGATGTTGTAGACAAGATTAGCGGTGCCACCAAGGGATCAGTTTCTAAGAATGAAGAAAATGACCGGGAGACGGAGATGGTTGATGAGGAAACCTTACCATCTCGAGCCAAGTCTCGCCACCATGCATTAGATGAAGGTAAAAGAAGTTTGGGTCTTGTAAGTTTTAAAAATGAGCTGTCAAAGAAAAGAAGAGCTGTCCAATTGTGTGATGATAATGATGATAAGCCTAAAACTCCAGTTCATGTCAGTTCCTCGAAATATGGAGTTAAAGTTAGTTCATCAGTACTCATCTCAGATTCGGTTAAGAAGACCATTGGCAAAAATGTATCTTCTAATTGTGGTAATACAATTGCGGACTCTTCACTCGGTCCTACTTTGTCACTGAAGATTGACAGATCTACTAAGGCAAGTGTGTCTCATAGCCCAGGGTTGGCCAACCGAGTAGTGAAGGACAGTAGGTCTGATTTGATCTCTCCATTAAAATCTCCTCATGCGGTTGCTGCCGTTAAAAAAGCGGTTGATCAACAACAGTCTAATAGACCGCTCATTAGGGTGGGAAACTCAGGTCATCAGAGTAAGGCTGCACTCATGGTAGGTAAAGACCAAAACTTCGTATCTGGTGGATCAAACTCTTCTTTGAGTCAAGTTTCTTCCGAGAGAAGTAGAAAACTTAATTCTGTAGAGAGAGCTAAAATCTTACCAAGAGCAGGTGTGATGTTGATTGAGCCAACTGCTTCTCTTAATAAAAAGGAACATGCCTTAAAACTCGGAAAAAGGTACACAAAGTACCCGTTCTTTCTTTCTTTCTTTTGCTCCCCCTCTCTTGCTGCTGTTTGTTGCTTTTCAGCCTTGTACAAATTTGTCATTTTCTTCTTGAATATAAACAGATCAGAAGATACAAGAGGGGAGTGTGGTTCTTTGGTAGATTCAAACGCACCAGGCAAATCGATGAAGAATTTAATTGCTCAGGCTAAAAGTTGGCAAGTTCATAAGCAAAATGATCCCCCTGGGGACGGGGATTCTGTGATGGCACCTAGCGCAAATCTTCCGGAGAGGAATCCAAGTCCATCTTCAACAGCCTTGGCTTTTCATTCTGGTGAGGTCAATATGACTCAACGTGATGACAAGGGAGTCGAGTCTCGCCGTTCTATTGCTTCTCCATCAGGTTGTGCTACTCGGGAGCACAAAGAATATGAAGTGAAGGAACCGAGTTTGGGACTTCAGTCTGCTGGAAGTACTCTTAGTGGCGGCACAGAAGCAACGGTTGTTCGTGATGCTTTGGAAGGAATGGTCGAGACACTAACAAGGACCAAGGAAAGTATTGGCCGTGCTACCCGTCTCGCGATTGATTGTGCTAAGCACGGAATTGCTAATGAGGTTAGTCCAAGTAGCATAACGATTGAAGTCACTGAACTATACTTTTTGACTGTCTGTATCGAGTTCGTTGTTACTGACCTTATTTGGAAATGGGGAACACCTTGAGCAATTAGAGTTACATTCATAGACCCGGTGGTCTTTTTTTTTTTTTTTTTGAGATTGTAGGAGTTAACTGTCACTCATTTTCATTTGTTAATTTCTCATTGTTGCAAATCTGCAAGAATCTTTCCTTTTATTTTTTATTTTTCTTATAATGTGTCTTCTTTAGTCGTTTAACACCCTTGGTATCATAGATTGAACTGTCAAGCTAACTGAAAATGAATGCATTTTTGGTTATAATGAGGTGCGCGATGTGCCATTCCTGCGTCTGGTATTTAATCACTTTTCGGATGCTCTATAGTGGAGGGTTATTGGTGAAGCTCTTTTTAAAAATTTATTCATTCAAGTCGGGAAGGTTAAACTGGCGAATCACCTTTGCCTCCCTCTTCTACTGTTATTGTCGAGGAATCAATTTGCCAACTTTTAACTGTGATTTCCTGGGTGGATTCCGGCATAGGAGTTCAGTTGTATTGTCACATGATGTTCTCACACAGGGTTCTTGCAGAATCCTTTCTGGCTTAGAGTCCTTTCAGGGCGGCTTCAGTACAGAAAGCTTTATCACTTTTTTTTGGTGTGAAAAGCTTCATGATTTGGGGCTGCAAGAGCTGGCCTTTTTGTCAGCCACTTTACACTCCCCTGGCCTCATTTTTTGAGTGTCAGTTGATATTTCCCTTTACATTTATCTGGGCGCTCTTGGTTTCTGAGATAAATTACTTCTTTGGAGATTGTTTAGGATTGCATTTTATACAGGGGTAAGCCTGCTTACATCTGTATTCTTTTTATGGTACAGTAAATGCATTTTTTCGTTTTTTTGCTACAGCAGTATTGTTCATGAGAGTGGTGGCAAGTGTTTCGGTTTTCAAATTATATATTGGGCTATGGTGTGGACTTTTTTTGACATTTTACTCAAGTTTTTAGCAGTAGAAGTAGAGTGTTTTGTTCTTTTGTGTATTTGAAATTTTGAACATTTAAAGGGATTTTTACAGATGGCAATGTTATTTTGTGATGGTTGGGGAGTTTATAACTGGTCATTGTCTGATGTGTTGTGCTTTGGGCTAACCACTAAATACCCCAAAGCGGCAATGACTGCACAGCTGCCATTTGAACTACTGCCTGTCCTACCCATCTTTATTTTTTTTATAGATATTTGTCTTACTAATTTTTAATGGAAACAGTATTCTCTTTTCTTCTATTAGTGTCAGGTTTACGTTTGGCCTTGACATGAGCTTCTTACACTTGCTTTCGTGACTCTAAATCTATCTATTTTCTGATTAGAGAAACTTAACCGGGTTGTGACATAATCTGTAGGTTGCGAATCTGCTCCTTCGTAAGCTGGAAAATGAGCCAAGCTTGCATCATAGGGTGGATCTCTTTTTCCTTGTAGACTCCATTACCCAATGCTCACATACCCAAAAAGGTACGTGTAGATGGAATAAATTTCACTGTGGGATGCTCTCCATCACGTGGCTTCTCTGCGATGTGTATCAGGAGTATTACTAACTAGAAACTAGAGCATGACTCTTGAGTAGCCTTTATGGTGACTTTTATACCACACTGGTCATCTATGGTTGCTGGTATGTGAGAGGTAAATAAGTCTATTGTATGACTGATGTTTGAGTGTTACTTCCTTTCATACAGGTGTTGCTGGGGCATTATATTTGCCTATTGTTCAAGCAGCATTGCCTCGCCTTCTATGCGCAGCTGCTCCGGCTGGTCCTAATGCTCGTGAAAATCGTCGGCAATGCTTGAAGGTACATTGGTCATGATGTTTTGTATTCTTTCCATATTTCAATTTTGTTAATCTTCTGGATTTGCTGAACTTTCAGGTCTTGCGGTTGTGGCTTGAAAGAAAGATCTTTCCAGAGTCGGTTCTTCGGCGCTTCATGGATGTTATATCAAATGAGGAGACAGGGACTGGTGTTCCCATCAAACGTCCTTCAAAAACTCATCGTTCTGTGGATGATCCTATAAGAGCAATGGAGGGGATGTTCGTAAATGAGTATGGAAGGTTGGTTCTTTCAATATGGCCCCTTAATCCTGCTACAGGTTGCTATGCTTTTTTCTCTTCAATTATTGAGAAGATGATTTATCCCTTCGGCTGGATCAATCATTTTGGGATCTTTTCGTGCCATGCTCTATCTCTTGCTGTAACAACGGTTTTTCTTTTATTTTTATAGTATGCTGGCTTGAAAGTCTTGATGAGTTTTTTTCTCATTTGAAAATTTGAGTGCATTCCTCTAACATAAACAAATTTGAAGATTGACAAAATTCACTCACCCCCATTGTCTCTTTTTGGAGATGGGCGCCACCTCTATGATATCTTGTCAAAAAATAAAAACATGAACTCAATCCAGTTGCTTAAGAGTAAATCACTCATCATTCAATGATAGACTTCGTTAGTTGTCGCTGCAAAGAGCTATTCTGCTTGAGGGTAGTATCTCATATCTATTTTACCCATGTGGTCGTCTTTTAACACACTTGGTCTTCCTTGTTTGTTACCACAGTTTTGTCCTATTTGTATCTTCTGAAAGACTGTTTGTATTAAGTTACTGCTATATACTGACAGCGTCGTTGACAAGTTTGGGACTTTGAATTAGCTGTTTCTGCTGAAGTTACATCTCCGCAAAAGATTAAGCATTTGGGTGGGAAACTTTGTGTTGGTCCCTCTCAGAGTCTTAGGCTCTTTGCTACCTGTTTCTACCATTGCCGTCTTTTCCTTCTCAGTATAACTTCAAGTCCATCTTCTGTTATGCAATAAAGTCTGTTTTTTCTTGCTAGAAAGTCTTGTTTGATATAGTCCCAGGCATGTTTACCTCTTGAGTGTTACTTCTGAGATTTGAGCTTACTATGGCTATCTTTTGATGGAAATGTCATTGATTATGGCTGCAGCAATGCTACCTTTAATATGCCTGGATTTTTATCTACTCATGGGTTTGTTGATGAGGATGAAGACGAAGATGATGTCCCTCAGCCTAGTACAAATGCTTCAATAGGACCAGAAACAGGGGGCATTGCACCAAATGATGATAATGGCCCCCACTATCATTCCGAGTCATTAGCGCCTCAACCAAGTATAAATGCTTCAAACGGACCAGAAACAGGGGACATTACACCAATTAATGATGATGTCCTCTGTACTACTCACTATCATTCTGAGTCATTAGCGCCTCAGCCAAGTACAAATGCTTCAGTAGGACCAGAAACAGGGGACATTACACCAATTAATGATGATGTCCCCGGTACTACTCACTATCATTCTGAGTCATTAGCGCCTCAGCCAAGTACAAATGCTTCAGTAGGACCAGAAACAGGGGATATTACACCAAATGATAGATGTCACCATATCCTGGAGAATGTGGATGGTGAGCTTGTAGTGGATGGTGTTTCTGGGTACTATAAGGATGAAGCTTCTTGCTGCGATATGTCTAAGAAAGATCAACAAGAAATGCAGACGGAGACTGAAGTGGACACATTGACTGATAATATAGTTGAACCCCCATCATTTGATGGTTCTCCTCCACTTCCCGAAGGGTCTCCACCCCCACTTCCTCCTCTTCCCTCTTCACCACCCCCACCACCACCACCACCACCTTTATCACCTCCGCCACCTCCACCTCCACCTCCACCTTCGAATCTTCTTTCTCAGCCGCCTTTGCCTCCTTTGCTTCCATCAGGTCTGCAGCAAGCTGGCAACCTTCCGCCTCTCGGTTCTTTACCATTTTTGGGGATTCCTCAGGCTCAGCCTCTTGGTCCGTTACCATTTTTGGGGACTTCTCCGGTGGTATTGCATCCTCCACCGAAAATTCTTTCAGTACAGGTACTTTCACCCCTCAGAATTCAGATTAGCATACTCTCTCTGAGTACTGCTGTGTAGTTAAAATATATGTAGTGTTTTCTTGCATTTATTCTTATTTTTATTGCAGGAGGGACATGCTGTTCCGATAACTGGCAATACTTTACAAGAGGTGCCGCGTTTTGTGCATATTGGAGGATCCATTCCTAGGCCATTTGAATATGGGCAAGTTGACATGTATCCAGGACCACAAGCTGGTCCGTCCAATCAACAGACTCTGCAGTTTCAGCAGCTTCGACCTCCACCGGCCACATTTGTGTCGAGAGCTTTCCCACCTACCCCATTGCCTCAACCTTATAATAAGCATGTAGTTCAGCATCACACACCCCATCCTCCGTCCCATCTTCCTGCACCTCCCCCACCTCCTTCTCATCCATACCCAGCTTTTAACTCAGATGGGTTGAGACGGTTTAATGGTGAACAGTGGAGGTCATCCCATGTTGAATTTGCAGCAGATAATCATAATGCGTGGGTTAATGGAGCAAGGATGCCGTCATGTCCGACCAGTACTTTTAGTCAGGAAGGTATGAGTTTTCTTTTGTATGATCTGTGTGAAAGGGTCATGTTTGCTCCAATGAAAAAAAACATTTGTCACTGATTTGAATCTTAAACCCTCGAAAGTCTTGAGACGTTATCCAGGACACTTCTAAATAAATCCAAGATTATCTATGATAAGAAATTAGATGAGAGATGATTGATTGATTGATCATGGGGTTTTATGCTTGAAGTATGTATGACAAGTACGGCAATGCGATTGTGCTCTTTCTAAAAGCTTTGATGTTGTCATTGTGGTCTGACAAGTTCTCATATTATTTTATTAAGACAGATTCTGACTTGGCAATTTTTCCTTTTTACATTCTCTCATTGACATCAGTCTTTTCTTATGTTGTAAAGGTATTTTCACAACAAGATTGTATAAATTCCTTGTGCCTTCATATTTGAAATTGCAAGTCAATTTTGTCGGACTTTATGACTAGTTATGTATCCACGGTTCAAGAATTTGCATTTACAGTTCTCCACTTCTAAAGCACCTAGTTCATGTTGAAGTTTTTTTGAGACCATAAAGACATGAGGGCCTTTGCTTCCACAAGTTAAACTTATAGTAAATTATCACAAGCCTTCTGGTCATGTCCTCTCATCAACTCCTGTCATTTGTCATCATTTTAAAGAGGATAAGTGGGTAGTACTTTGTTGTAGATGCGATATTTAATGGAGGATAGTTTTCTTTTACAGTCTACTTTTAAATTTTAATCTTAGTTTGAAGTGGCGCAAGGCGCACCTTAGGTCCTCTTTTTTACACTAAGATTTTAGTCCTATGTTTTCATGCATTATCCAGTTTCCTGTTGACTAGCTTGATAATAATTTTGTTTATTCCGGGACCTGGGTTAATCTTTCCCCTCCTCTCCTTTTTCTGTCTGCTGTCATTGTTCGACATTAATTGTTGATTGCAAACTTGCAAAGTACTTTTATTTATTTATTTTTATGCATGAAAATTGTTTAATTTCTAATGACTTTCACACTGCTGCAAGTCTTATTGTCTTTAGCTATTTGATGTAATGGTTATCTAAATGGGTATCACATTTGCAGCATATCTTCTACCTCCTGAGAGGGCTCCTACAGATATGGGGCTTCATGCCTCTGCATCTAATTCTTTTATGCGGGGTCTTGCACCTTCAGGTAGATAACTGCTGTACTTATTTATTTTGAATTGGATAGGGGAAGTGTTTGTGTGACATTAGAATATGTTATGGGGAATAACACAAACATATGACCTTGCTCAGGGCTCAGTCCGATTTTACCTCCCAGGCCTGATATGTCGCTGCTTAATTCTTGGAGGCCAATGTAGGGAATTGATTGAGGTATTCTTTTCGGAAACTTTTGTGCATTCTGCCATCAAACTAATACTTGTATAGTTACGATGGACACCTATCTATGTGTGCTTCGTAAACAACCAACAACACATAAAATCGTTTACATATATGCATCATGCATAGATTTACCTTAAATTCTTAGCATGAGATAATATCCTGAACAGAATTATCTCTGCCCTCATGAACCATTATAGTATTGCCCTTGTGCTCAGCTTTTGCCGAGTAAAGGGTGGTCAGACTTATGTGGCCGTACTCTGGTAGAAGCACGTAGAACCGTAGAGGTTGTGTGTGGATGATCCATAATGAAAATATTCGTCGACTTGTTTATTCCATCATGAACCATTGTGTCTAGAGATTCTATTCAGTGCCTGGTGGCAAGGTAGATGCAGTTTTCCTGCAATGTATCATGTAAGGATTTAAATGCCTATATTGTGTTTGTGGGCGCCACATTTATGGTGTTCTTTTTTTCTTTACCGTCAGCCCCATTGTGGCGTTTTGTAGATGAGCGCCACATCTGTGATTTGTATATGGGCGACAATCTCTTGGTGGAGGTCCCTTCATTAATACTCCTTCCGCATCTTACTGCTCATCCCATGTACCTTTGCGGAGGTCAAAAATTTGATACTTTTACCATAAATAAATTGTAAATTTTAAAATTTCATAATATGATATTTTCATAACTACATTTGCTATCAAAATATCTCTAATAAAAAAATATTTTAACCAAATAATAATACGAGTATATGAGTAAATCACGATTGAAGTGTGGCAGAGGAGACTGTTTATAATCAATGTGATGAACAATAAGATGTGGAGGGAGTATTATATTTACTTGTCAAGAAAACAGAGATTTTAATGTCTATGCATGTGATGATATACAAGAGTGTTATTTTGGCTGGAATGTCCCTTAATTCTTTTTTCAGTTGTATCTTTTCACTTAGGAGTATTATGCAATGAACTACGTGGACTCCCTCACTGTCTTAGTTGTGTTTCAGTGGTATTGTTTAAAGGATACTAGGACAGCGTCACCTATGGATAGTGTGATATGTATCGAAAGTATCAAAAAATGGACCCCGCTGATTAGTTTCTTAACAACCTTATCAACAAAGAAATGAAAAAGTTGAAAGTTGGTGATATTTGAACATCTTGAATATTAATCATGTAGATGCTTCTTGCTGTAATTTTCATTATGGCTCATCAAAAAATTTCTTTTGGTTTTGAATACATGGGTAAAGATCCATACATTTGACTCCATCACCTCACAAATTCATGGTAGGTGGAGAGTCTTTGAGGCGTTGAAGGTAATGTTGTGGTTATAGTGTCATTAATTTGTTCTTTGAATCATGGTATGATTTCTATGCTGAATGCAAGAGGTGGTCTTTCATTATAGGTGTTATAGCAAAACAGTTCTGTTTATTAATTTTTTTTAACTTGTTTATATGACGACGAGGGTGTTTATAATATTGTAAAACCACATTGTACTGTGTTAATTTGGTTTGTTAGTGCTAAATTTAAATACGTTACTGACGTCACATGTGATTTTATAAATTACAGTACGGAAATGAATGCAGCTAAACAAATAAATGCTGAAGACCTTTTTTTGTCACTTATTTGTAATTGTTTTGCAGTCTTCACTCCCTCTAATTGTCATTGGTTGATTTGTCAGTGTTTGGACTGCAAGATGGTAAAGAAACATGTCTCTCAACGAGTATGTTAGGTGACTTCGGAAAGAAGAGATATAACTTTCTTTGGAAGGCTGCACCAAAAATGTGTGCAGCATTCTGGTGGACTATGTAGATTATATGTATCCTGAGAAATCAACTTCTGCTGATATGTGCCTTCCAATGTAAGCCGATGCTTGCTGTTCAGCTGCTAACTATGCTTAGTAACTTTTGTAATTTGAACTCCTTGTTACGTAAGACCTACCTTAAAGATTTAAACTTCTAAGCAGATTATTTTGGATTATGTTATTTTGCTCCTTAAAACATGCTTTTCTTTAGTGTTGTGTTTTTGGGCCATGGGCCAAAAGTTATTGCTAAAGATTTATTCTAGTATTTGTCGATGCGGCAGATCGTTAGTCCATGTTGTTTATGATATTGATGTGTGCATGATTTTCATATGGAAAATTGATGTTATGATGTGCTACTGAATTTGTGCTTTGAAAAGAATGGAACTGTTTGCATAACTAATTTTTTGTTTGGAGACATTTGACCTGTGGAAGAATGACGTCTTAGGAATCCACAGTTCATATGGTGACGAGATCCATATTGTGTGATTGTCTTTGTAGATACAGAAGGCGTAGAACAAGCTTGAAATAGGCTTAGAGCTGAAGCTTGATTATCCATACTTGCAACTGTGTTGCCAAACCTGAAAACACTGCTTTACTGACCTTATTTTTATCCCAAATTAAAAAAACCCTGCTTCTATATTCAAACTATTGCGCCATGTAAATCATTTGTACAAAAATAGATCCAAAAGAGGCCAGACTCACAGCAATTCTGGTGAAAATTGAACATAAGCTTACTAGTGATGTTTGCACACCATGTACTTCTGAGTCTGAGCTTAGTAAAGTAAAATGAAATGAAAAAAAATGAAAAAAAAAAAAAAAAAAAAGAAGAAGAAAAAGATAGAAAGAAAATTTTAGATTGTGGTTTGTCAACTTTAGAATGGAGTTGTGAATCTATCCACAAAAGCCTGCATTGAGGCACTTCAGAGTTCAGACCATTTAGAAGGAAGTGTTACTGTGTTAGTTATTAGTTCAGATATCTGCAAGTCTTCTGAATAAAACTTATTATACTATCGACTTTTGGATACAGTTATTGTACCTACCATCTGCTGAATGGTATACTTTCATATAGGTAGCTCTGTTTTGGTGACACTTGATGTTGTTCAGTGTAGTCGATAAAATTAAATTTGCTTAACTGCTCGATTATGGTGTTTTTCAGTTCATGATTGTTTAAAATCTGAGTTCGTGTGACTCTAGTAAAATTTCTTAAAACTGCAACCGTAACTGACAATTGTGTTGACAAAGTGATAGTTATGATTTATTTGAAATTGTGGATTTCACCTGTCCATTTCCGTTTTTTAGAGAAAATGAACTAAATTCAAAATGATACTTTGAGGATAAGACTCTAGTAGATACATTAGGGATGCTATTGCCAATGACATCTGTCTCGTGTATCCTAGGATCTCTTTCCATTCTGCTCTTATTTTTTTCTATTTCTGTCTGATATGGTTAACATTTTTCCTTTCATTTCTAATTTGTTTCTATCTTTTATTTGCCATTGGTATCTGTCTCGTGTCTCTGACTTTGGTTTTCTCTGTCTTATATGCATTCCATTTCGACAAATGAGCTTTATTTATTTATTTTATTCTTAGAGCATTATTTCCGAAAAAAAAAAACACACCCGTTTCTAATGATGTTAGTTCCACAAAGAGTGTACAAAATTACATATGCTCTCTTATTTACATGTGGGATCTGAGCGTCTGAAGTTCAGTATGTTGACATTGACTTATTTGAAATGGGTTCTGCCAAGTGTTCCTTGAGGAATGAAAACGAATTTTATCTCGTAAATTTTCCTTTAGTGTTCGGTATCCTGGAATCTCTTTCCATTTCTTGCTCGTATTTATTTTTATTTCTATATGGTCAGCATTTATTTCCTTTCGTATGTAATTATTTCTCAAAATGGAAGGGTAGCTGTTGTATGCGCTGAGTGGTGTGTTTCGTTGTTGCATTTGATGTTTCCACCAATCAGACCATAGTTTCATATTTCATGACCAGTTTAGAAACCGGAGATTGTTTTGTTCCTTTCAAGCCCCTTTCCGTTTCTTGTAGAATGTCTCAGTTTATTTCCTTATCGGATGCTGAAATTGCTCCCTAATTTACTTAGCTTTGTTGACTTTTTACGGATGTGTTTCTGAATTTGTTTTAATTAAATTGCATGTTTCCACATCGTACAAAACTTTTTTTTTCTTCCAGCTGTCCATAGCAATTAATTACTTCTATATGCTCTTTGTGTTCCTCTTTTCTGTTCGGTAGATTTAATATACTGAAATGACAGTTTCTCTTCCTGAGTTCGTATCTGGTCTTCCCCAAAATTTTGCAATCTGCTGATGTTCGTGAACCACCTTATTATCTAATGATGAACCAAGATATGATTAAAATAGGATTTTGTTGTCTTGGTTGGATAGTTTTTGTACGAGGGAGGGTGATATTTATTTATCTGTTTTAGAATAATGACATGTTTCTTATGCTTTTACCATTATGCGACTTTTTTTTTTTACTTGATCAGAAGGACTTAATGTATCCCTTTACTTGATGAGTGCATTTCATATCTTTAACTGTCAATTTACATTCATTTTGCAGGTTTAGCTGATATTGCATGTCCAGTATCATGTATATAGCTGTCATAGCATTCATGGATTAGGCTACGATCTTTTCGGTGGTTACATGGCTTTGTTGGAGGTAATCACTTTTTTAGAAGCATGATAGATAGATTGATGCTAACTTAAGTCCTTAGCACCATACTTAGTTTTAAGTTGGCTATTGAGTTAACTCTGATAAGTTTTATCAGTTACTCACTGTATATATTGTGACTAACATTGCTGCACAGATTCCTTGGTTCATCTTGTACATACTTCCATTATAACTTGTCAAAAGTAATTCATTGATTGGGTTCATTGAAGCTTGTTGCATTGTGCAATGCCTCTGTAAACCCTTTTTTTTAACTGCTCTCTCATGTGTCTTGAATCTGTAAACCCTTTTTTATGCTTGGGACTTGGGATGTTATTGCTGGAAGGTGATTGTCAGTGATATCTGAAACTATAGAGGAAATTATCTAAATATGTGCAGAACTGCTGACTGTAAATGCTCTTGAGAGTGCAGAACATAATATCAACATATTGAATGTGATTCTGTTATTGTAGGGAGGATTAGAATTCTGGCAACATGTCATGATGTATGATGAGTTGTTTATCATAAAAATTGTAACGTGTTATGAGAACCAGTATTAGACAGCCTTCTAGGCAGACGGTGCAGTTGCTTTAGCATTGCCTTTATTTTGGCTGGATCTGGACTAGCTGGATATTTCTTAATGCAAGGGAAGGTTACTTCAGTGCGTTGTTTTAGTTAGGCCTTGAAGAAAAGGCTTTTAGAGGTTAGGAGGATTTAAATCAGGTGTGCTGCATCATTATACTTGTTGGACGAGAAAGAACTTCAGTTTTTTACTTTGAACCTGAAGTTGTTACCTCAAAGCCTAGTAGAGTTTCATATTTGGATAATTGAAGATATGAACAGGCTTTAAGTGGGTAGGTATGCCGTATGCATTGTCCTTAAGCATTTTTCTGTGCTTTGTCGTAGTTTTAGAAAATAGAATGGTTGTTATTCATGGAGATTTGAGTAGAAATGGGCACGATGAGATAAGTGTGGTGTGTGGATGTGGATGTGGGCTAAATACTGTAATGATGAAATGTCGTTGACATCGTGTGGGATTTTAGCCCTGCGGTAAAGTCAAATTTCTGGTTGTAGGAAAGGTTATTGTTATGCATTTGTATATCTTTCAGTGTACTTCAAACAGTCAACAGATGGTTTTCCCACTTTGCCATTAGTTTTGTTTAACTGCTAGTATTTGGTATTGCTATTTACCTATTTGTACCTTGACATAGTCTTATTCTCTTTATACTCCGCTTGATTAAATGAAATGGGTCATTCTGTTTCTAATTTTCGGGATTGTCTGTCAGTGATTATTTTGAAAATTGATATTCTCGTCGCCACAATTTCACTGCTAGTGTTATACTACATCTTTTTTGTTGTGAAAAAACAAAATGAATGTGGCCATTGATGTGATTATATATTTGTTATACTCCCATCGTCTACGTTGAAAAATTAACCGCGGCAGAATGCTTTTCTATCTTTGTGACTATGAAGCAGAGATTCTCAAGGTAAAGTTCGTAAATCCCTCTCTCTTATTTGTTCTTAAATTAATTATGGGGGATTGTGCTCCTTTATTTGCTCTGCTATAGAAAAACATGTTGGGACAGGGCTTAAGCCTCGAGCATTGTCGATGAGTTTTTCCTGAGATTGATCCCGACTTTAAGCTTGGTTGCTAAAATGATTGGGTATGCTATATCCAGAGTTTGATTTCTGCAGAGGTCATAGTAAGTGCCCAAGTGGTGGTAATATCCATGGGATTGCATTTTTCTCGCAGGCTGTGAACGGACTAGGCGTATCATTCATGTATACTGATTATTGATTAAGCTTATAATTATATCTGAATAGACAATTTACGCCCTACCATCATTGCATTTTATGTTCTACTCCGTACTATTTTTTTTTTCTTTTTTGTTTATTCGTTATTTCATTAGGTTTGTAATCCCATTTGTTTGGAATTTGAATTTGAATATAATGTGAGCCAGTGAAGAATTTTAATGTCCCTTTTGAAAATAAAAGTTGTACGCCGTCGATTTATAGTACTCTGTAGTATTTCCTGCATTTATTTGCTCTTATGAGAGGCGTAACTCTGACTTGAAATGTTAGGGTTACCTCGAGTCCTCGACGAGTAGACGCTATGCAAACATATGGGCGTTGTTCACAATGAGAAGAAAAAGTCTCTAGAGGGAGGTATTGACATTCAACCATCGTCCTAAAGAGCAAGGATTCTATCAGTTTCTTGTCAATTTTTTCTATCTATTTCAAATTATTATTCCTCTTTTTACCTTATCAAGCACGTGTTCCGTCAGATTGTCCCAAAAATAAAATCCAAGCTGTTGAAAGGAAGTGAAGAGAAGAAATGAGGACAATCTTAAAGATAGCTGCTGACGGTGTTACCGAATGTCTTGAAGGTGACTCTTAAGTCTTAAACGAACTGTCTCACATTCTCATGTCAAGGTTCTGTTCTTTTCGAACTTCTTTTCAGCTCTATTTAATTCAGCCTACCTCAGTCAGTTTAATTTAGCCTACTTCAGTCCAAAAGAACGGTCTAACATGGATTTGCCGAAAGCTAGGCATAACATGCATAACCAGTGATGTCTTACCAAAGTAAAATTACAGTTACGACTTGTCTAGTGAAGTAGTATTTCTTTCATTGGTTTTACGTTCCCCATATTTAAAGGGACACTTCCCCTTGCATATTTAAAATTACAAGTTCATGTTTGATCCATTACATTGTGAAGTCAATGCCCATTGATTTTACGTTTACTTAACACTATCAGTGACACTCCAAAACACCTCACAACTGATTTTACGTTTGCAACAATTATTTTTAATAAATTAAAAATATTTTGATTATTTATTTGTACCATCATTTTTAAAGAAATAATTTTATACTAATTTTGTGTGAAATCACATTTTCACACTAAACCATTGAATTCAATGAACCACTCTCATTTTAAATTTCCAATTGTTTTCTCTATTTGAATAAATTTCCAATTGTTTTCTCTATTTGAATAAATTTCCAATTGTTTTCTCTATTTGAATAAATTTCCAATTGTTTTCTCTATTTGAATAAATTTCCAATTGTTTTCTTTATTTGAATAAAAAAATTAATGGACTTTTTACCTGGTACTCATGTTTTTAGCTTTTCTATATGGTACCCCTGCACTTTTATAATCACACATAATACCCCTCACTTTTAGGTATTATGCCTCCATACCTTAATGACATTTTCCGTCTTCTTTGACTTCATCTTTTCGTTAGTTGTGTTGCTTTAACTATGCTTAAGTGATTGTTTACGTTAATCTTATACCTCCTTTTTTGTTGTATAAGCAACACAATTAACGAAAAAATGAAGTAAAAAAAGGTGGAAAACGTCATTAAGGGTATAGAGACATAATACACTAAAAGTAAGGGGTGCCATGTGTTATTATAAAAGTGCGGGGTACAATATAGAAAAGTTAAAAACATAGGGGCTATTATTAATCAATTAATGATTTTGTCCTATTTTTGTGAATATATTATACTTTATTATATAGTATAAAAAAAACCTCACGTTCAAAAAAAAAAAACTCACAACACTCAAATGGGAGGATTAGCAACACCCTTGCCTTCATCACCATTCAAATGGGCAAAGGATGGTAACCCAACAACCTCAGTTACACCAACCCACATCCTCTCAGAAAAAGCCAGACCTGATCTATCCGTCGTCCCGGGTTCAATCCCCATAATCGACCTAACCCAACCCGAAGAAACCATAAAATCAAACCTCGTCCACGCGTGCCAGGAATACGGCGTTTTTTACGTGGTTAACCATGGCGTGGACGAGGTTTTATGCAACAATGTGTTGGATGCTATTGTTGACTTCTTTAGCTTGCCTTTAGAGGAAGGAAGAGGCCAACTTCATACTAGTGATTTTAGTAAAGATGTTAAGATTGTTAATTATTGTGAGGCTGACGGTGGTAGGAACGTTCCTGGTTGGAGTGAAGCTTTAACTCATCTTTGGCATCCTTTTGATGAGTCTTTTCTTGATGCTGTGCCTAAAAATCCTCCTCATTATCGGTATATGTTAACGTCACTTAGACCATCGTTTTCTCTGTGTATGATTTTTTTTTATCGAACAGTGTTATTTGTGAAAGATTTTTGAATGATACATTTAAAAAGAATTTTTCTTATAGGACCATTTAGATGTATCGATTGAACAATCTAAAAAATTACTCCGTATAAAAAAGGAAATGAAAGAGTAACAACAACAATTGGTGTTGAATTGAAATTGTTTTGCACGAATGTATACGCTATTTTGTTTCTTTGATGTGAGATCGTTTTGCATGCATGAATATAATCCTTGATTTCAGGGTGACTTTTATCGTCTTTTACGGAGTATTATACTTGTCTAGTTTGTTACTCCGCTCCGAGTTTCTGAAAGTTTCCACCTTTATTAAAAAACAATTCTGTCACATAAGCTTTCAGAGAATTGGAAGTACAGAGTAGGAAGACTTATTCCATCAATCCCGAAAATTTCTTAGGTCAAGCGAGTATACCACGTCATCATACACCCTAGTCAATAAAAAGTTTGAAAATGTTCATTTTATTAGCTTAATAATGTGAAATTATGGGCAGGGCCGGTCCTGACCTTTTCGAGGCCCCAGGCAAAATAATAGGTTGGGGCCCCTTTAAAAATTATCGTAACGGTTATTTTTGGTATTTTCATTGATCTCATCCTCATATTTTCACATTTTAGCAACAAATTTGTAAATAAAAGCTAATCAGTGATTTTCTTAAATCCACAACATGATAATTTGAAGTTGTTTACAAAATTTTAAATATTACTTCGTATGAGTGTAATGACGGATAAATATTGTAACTATCTTCAATCATTGAAATTTGTGAACCGTAAATACACTTAAACTGTGTAATATTAATAAAAATAAAAATGTTGATCATTTGTATAAATAGTAAAATATTTGTACTAATGATCCATACTTTTTTGAAGATGTGCTCTAAAATGTTAACAAACTACCCGTAATTTTGTAATTGAAATAATATACGGAGTATAGGTTAAGGTTAATATAAATAATTTTTTATTTGTGTATTGAATACATTTTTATTTTATTTTTTAATAAATGACTAAAAAACATAACATGTCGAAAAAATACTCCGTATGAAATAGTAAAGGGACCTTGAAAAACGAAAAACAAAAAGTTGTTATTGAAAAATTACTTGGTTTAGGAATTGAACCCAAGACCTCTTGTATGAAGACCAACAAGTTAACCACTGCACCAGAGATAAAGTATTGATAAATTTCGTAGCTAAATATGTCATATATGTTCATGTACGAAACTTGTTTCATCAATTTTGGGCCCCTTCTAATCATGGGCCCTGGGCCGTCGCCCCTCCAAACTAGGCCCAGGGCCGGCCCTGATTATGGGTTCTCTTGCACAATTAAAAACCTTACCATTGGCTAAGGTGTACAATGACATGGTACCTCCAGTGTACCTAAGAATATCTCATCCATGATCTATTCCGCTTCTATTGTCTTCATTTCCTCATTTATACATCTCAAATTTACTTCCTTTGATTTCCAAATATAATATAGGTAAAACTACGAACTCTATATTACTTTTCACCTGATCCATTGACAAATGACCGTGACAAAAAAGTACTACTACTACTACTACTACGTACTACAGTACTCCTATATTATAAGCCTACCAATTATATACTCTGTCCGTCTCGGTCATTTGTTTACATTTTATACGAATATTATATGCAAGAAGTATTTCAAATGTAAACAAAGGACTGAGACGGTATATATGAATTTGACAGGGAGTTGATCCGAAGATATGCAAAGGAGATGGGTGTGTTAATGGAGAAGCTACTAGGGTTGATGTCAGAAGGACTTGGATTAGACAAGAAAGAGTTGGAGAACAGGATTGGGGGCTGTAATGAGAAGAAGCCCAAATACTACAAAATGCAGTGTAATTACTACCCACCATGCCCCAACCCGGATTTGACATTGGGCCTACCGGTTCATAATGATATGGCTGCACTTGCTATCGTACGCCAATCTGAACATGTCTTGGGCCTTCACTTTCTTAAGGATGGCAATTGGGTACCTCTTCAACCTCTCCATAATGCTTTTGTTATCAATGTTGGTGATGTCATTGAGGTATGTACCACTTCTCTCTTCTACTTCTCTTTTCCGGTAAATCTTCCTTGTGACAAACATGTTAACGACAGATGAGGTATCGCTTACATGGGTAAATGAAGAAGACAAATCGGAATGTCTAGGGAGTAACAAATTGGTCGTATATATTAACATATCTGCTCATATGGGTAAATATTGATGGATATATACTCGTTAGTCGTCACAAACAAGGATTTGTGTTCCATCTACTATGAGACTATAATTATAATCCCCTCGAAAGCGGGGTTGTCGAATGAATTTGAGAAGTTCGGATTTGAAAATTAGTTTGAGGCCTTAAATTATACTCATACTTCGTGCCTCAGTACAAATTATTTGGTTTGGACTTGATTGGATGGTCCCGGCTCGTAAAAGAGGTCGTTGTCTCTTTAAATAATGATAACAAATGAATGGCTTAGGTAATCCTTTTCATGTTTTTCTAACCTACAATAAGTTGGGCTATGCACGTGTCAACCAGGCTGTCCAGACAAACCTTTTTCCGAAATAAATAATTTTCATTATAAATATAGGTAAAAAATGATGTTTCGGGTAGAATTTGAATCTAATTTCGTCTCTGATTACATTACAATAGTTAAAACTCTCTAGTGTGTTGTATTAACATTCAAAACTGAAAATGGGTGCAGGTTTTAAGCAATGGTAAGTACAAGAGCGTGAGGCATAGAGTAGTGACAAGCGAAGACAAGAGCCGAGTGTCCCTTGCGACATTTATAGCACCCAACAAACAAACCACGGTCGAACCCATTGACGACCTCCTTGATGAACAACATCCTCCTCGTTATCCATCCTTCCTTTACGCCGACTTCCATGAACGCTTTCTTCGGCCTTGGCTTCATCCCGATCCCTCAACTACTGAGTGATTCAGCGGCTTTTCTTCTAAGTCGTTGCATTGGGTGTTGGGTGTCGCTTCTTCAATTGTATGAGAGAACTTTTTTCATTTAGTAATGACGAATAACCGTGTTTTTCATGAGTTACATATAATTGCGTCTCAAGTCTAAACTATCACCTTAAATTATTTATTGAGGTAATTCATCTCATATGGTATTGGAGTGATGGAGTCCGTCATGTTCATGAAAAAAAGGTAATTGCGTTAATTGCGCTTTCGAATTCTGGTAACCCTTCGGGCTCTCGGCACACAGTTGACAATGTGTTTTGTCCATAGTTGATCCCTATGAGCCTTCATGTAGCGCATATCCATGCATCGACCTTTACTAGTCGATGTAACCAATGCCGAATGACATGTATCCTCTTACGATAAGTTTCCTCGTTACTTAATCCTTTGCAAAACAAATTGAAAAATTAAAAATAAAGAGAACCATATTTATCCAAATCGAAAATTAATTAAAAAAAAAACATTTTTAAATTGAATTCGAGTTTTTTTATTCATCATAAGTAGCAATTGTTTTGGGGAAAAAACAATAAAAAGATGATAATTAGTGATGCGAGGTATTGATAATCCTTTGCAAAGCAAATCGAAAAATAAACATTTTTATGAATTTTAAATTGAATTGATTTTTGTTAAAAAAATATTTTGAACTTGAATGTCAATTTTGTGTGGGAAAAATACAATAAAAGACGAAAGGTGGAGATGCGGGGTATCGATCCCCGTACCTCTCGCATGCTAAGCGAGCGCTCTACCATCTGAGCTACATCCCCTTTGATGAAATTACTTAATTTTTATTGTATATATACTCTTAAACGTATCTAGAAAATCCTATGCCGTTAAAAATCCAACAAGATAACGAGATAGAGTAGCAACCGAGTGGCGCAAACAAAAACACACCATCATCATCACCATCATCAACAACAACCAGGAGAGAGAGAGAAAAAGCTTCACTCCTTCATCAATGGCGTCCTCTGCTACACTCCACCTCACCGCCGAACTCCTATGCAGCAGCTCCACGCGCCGCCGCTCTATAATCACTAAAGCCTGTTCTCCGCCGAACCTCCCGCCGCTGTCTTCGCCGCAGCAGCGCCGTCGTGAGTTCTTAGCGTCTACTACTTCGCTCGCGCTGTCGGTTTCTACGCTTTCTTCGCCGTCGCTTGCGAAAGCGGAAGATTTGCTTTCGGAATGGGAGCGCGTTTACCTTCCTATTGATCCTGGTGTTGTTCTTCTTGATATCGCTTTCGTTCCTGATGATCCTTCTCACGGTACTTTTTTCGCCGTTTTCGGTTTGTTTATGATGTCATATAATAAGTTTGTTTTGTGCATTTTATTTCTTGTGATTTTGCTGAGAGAGTAAGATTTTTCTGTTTCTTGATGCGATTATTACTAATTCGGTTAATTCTCGAGCTACATTTATGGTAATTTTGCTGTACAAGTAGAATTTCTCGAGAAATTAGGTTAAACTTTGAAGATTTCGAGCTCATTGCTACTATTCAGAGTAGTTTGATGACACCGTTTGAAGAAAATGAACTCGGTGTTGGTAGTTTTGATGCAAACGATTTGTAGGAGAAATTGAAAAATAGAGGTTTTTGCTACATGTACTGATTATTGATGGCATGATAAGACACACTAGTTGCTTGCTTCGTTGTGGACCGTTATCATTGACATTCTAAGCAATTGATGTTAAAATCGGATTAATGAAGCTTTTGATAGGATTTTTGATGTCGTTGGACTGTAACCTCGTTGATAGGAATGAATGAATCTAGTACGGAATAGTAGATTTAGCATTCAAGGTTAATTATGACAAAATCGGTGTTTAGTGATATCAATGACATTCTAAGCAATCGATGTTGCAGTCGGATTAATGAAGGTTTTGAGAGGATTTTGATGTTGTTGGACTGTAACGTCGTTGATAGGAATGTATATGGAGTAGAAGATTTAGCATTTCAGGGATGATTGTCACAAAATCGGATGTTTAGTGGTAAGACTGACATGTAAGTTGGCAATGTAGGATTTTTGTTAGGGACACGGCAAACTATATTGGAGACGAAAGATGGGGGGCAGACATGGGTTTCTCGGTCCATACCGTCAGCTGAAGAAGAGGATTTCAATTACAGGTTCAATTCCATAAGCTTTAGAGGAAAGGAAGGATGGATAGTTGGGAAGCCTGCTATTCTGTTGTACACTCCGGATGCTGGCGAAAACTGGAAGAGGATACCTTTGAGCACTCAACTTCCTGGTGATATGGTACACAACTTTGACTCCATTTTTCGACATGTGCAGTCTTACGCTTTGTCTTTCATTAAGGTGTGGCTTGTTCGTTCAGGTATATATAAAGGCAACCGATGACAAAAGTGCAGAGATGGTTACCGATGAGGGTGCAATTTACAATACTTCAAATGCAGGTTACAATTGGAAGGCTGCTGTACAAGAGACTGTTTCAGCAACTCTTAACAGGTGACTTTGAAAGTCCATGTCGGTGTTAAACTTTGATCGTATTTCCTAGAGTTACTTTGATGTCACCCAGGGTAATCGACAATTGACTTGCAGAACGTGCTGTATACTGCTTTATTTTTCCTCTGCTGAGCTATACCACCATGATAAAACCATAACCGATGTCATGCTTGAGCACACAATCAATCTTCCATCATCACGTTCTAGTTTAAAAGTTACACTATAACATCTCGGTTCTATAGATGGAACTTAGAAGTGAACACTGGGTAGAACTGAATCAGATTTGTAACAGAAGAAGATATCAAAGCGAAAATATATTATATGTTACATTACAAAGCTGATTCTGAGAATTAGCTTTAAGTGTGCATACGAATCCCATGTTTTATCCACTTATAGAGCCTTGTTGCTTTTGCAGAACAGTCTCTAGTGGTATTAGTGGTGCAAGTTACTACACAGGCACCTTTAATACTGTGAATCGTTCTCCAGATGGGAAATATGTTGCCGTTTCAAGCCGCGGAAACTTCTATTTAACTTGGGAGCCTGGTCAGGTAACATCAAATATTCCTTCATAGAATTTAGTTCGAGCCTCTTTAACTGAGATATGTTTTAGTTGTGAATAAGGCGAGCTAATTATCATATCGATCAAGACTGGTGTACGATGGAGTATTATGTTCCCTTATCTACCTTTTAGCTTTAGCCTGTGTTTTTAACTTTGTTGATTAGATAGTTAGTGTTACTCCCGTTATTCTGTACTTGAGTTCTTGGTATGAGCTTTAGGATGGAATGATACTGTTAAAAACATCTTTAGCCATTCTATCAGAAAGACTTTTGAGACAGTGAATGCTTATATTCCTTTTTTGGATGTCAACGTAAAGGAAAGTGATCCTGGCCAATCTGTAAAGATGAAGTTTGATTCTAAGACGTATTAACACAATTAATGTAGTTACCTTTATCTATGTCCATCTTGTGCAGGCTTACTGGCAGCCACATAACCGAACAATTGCAAGAAGGATCCAGAACATGGGCTGGAGATCTGATGGTGGTCTGTGGCTTCTTGTCCGAGGTGGTGGGCTGTATTTAAGTAAAGGCTCTGGGGTCTGTGCTATTATCTCTTTCTTCTACTTTAATACTACCATTTCCGTATTTTCTGTGCTTGTTTGTGACACCAAAATATGCACACCACCAAACAGCTTAAGCTCTTAACCCGACCGTATTCTGAAATTTTAAGATGAACATTTAATAAATCTTCATATTAGTGGACTTTGGTTTAATTTGTGATTTTCGGCTTTGAGTTATCTTGTTGCAACTTTCATGCATTTGTGAAATAATGGCTAGAGAGATGAATTTGTTTTCTGCTAACTGCCTTGTCATTACTCAGATGTCGGAGGATTTTGAGGAAGTGCCTGTACAAAGTCGTGGTTTCGGCATTCTTGATGTTGGATATCGCTCTCAGGTATTCTGCTCAAAAACTGCCATGTCTTTTACAGTGTCGCATTTTTCCTTTTGAAAAAAGTCCCTGGAAGCATTTGATTTGCTCAGTGATTATATACAGGTTCCTGATCCTCTACTATTATATAGAAGTATGTCCTTTAAGAGCAATTTAAGAAGGCAACCTTTGACTAATGACTATACATGTTCTACATTGCATGTTTGTAGGTGCTTTCTGTTTATACATTTTGCAAAATTTAACCTTGCTTTGAATCATGTACTCATATTTTTTTCGACGTTCTGTGAAGAGAAACAAATAAATAAATCCATTTGTACTGAGTTAGTAACAGCAGCTGGACCTGTACAGCCTTCTGTGAGTGCCGACATCTTTACATTTTTTTTACGTCTTGGACTCCTTGCTGTCTAGTTGACACGGTAGGAATTTACATTCGCTGTACTGCTAGCAGTATCCCACGGGGTTCATGTAACTCACTACTTCTTCAGCCCAAGTTGATTTTCGTGGCATGAACACGATCTTGATCCCTGGATCTGATACACTGCATTTTTTAAGCCTACACCTCAGCTTTCTTAGCTTTGACAAACTTGTCAGAAAAGTCTTCATCTGGTTTAGCTGCTTGGGCGTCTTGCCTCTAATTTTTCAGTAATAGCTTCCTTTTGACCCTTTTTCTCCAAGTAAACTTAAGTAGAGTATAGTTTTATTCCCAGGTCCACTTTCTCTTAGTTCTGCATATGTATTGCTTATTTTAGCGATTCGAGAGTTATACTTATAACCATCTGAAATGTAGGAAGAAGCTTGGGCAGCTGGAGGGAGCGGAGTTTTACTGAGAAGTACTAATGGTGGCAAGTCATGGACACGTGACAAAGCAGCGGATAATATTGCTGCAAATCTGTATTCCGTCAAGTGAGGCCCTTTCTATTATGCTCTTTTACTCTGTTTGAATAAAAGGATTTCAAGAGAAAGGGAAGGAGCAAACTTAAAATCCTTAATACGAGTATAATTTTGATGATATATAGTGTAGCTTTTAAAAAAGGCCTTGAGTTTATCGCTTCGAATGAAGCTTTACTTTGCTCTTCATTCTATCTGAACACATTAGCTTCACGCTGTTTTCACAGGTTTCTTGATGAGAAACAGGGATTTGTGCTCGGAAATGATGGGGTTCTGCTTCGATACCTCGGATGAAGATTTGTATAATACTGGTAAGCCTACTTAATGAGTACACAACGGCAAATCTGTCATATTGTTACAACGAGTCAAATATTACTCATTTAGATAGAAAAAAGACTGATGTATACCTCCGTCACAAGGGGTTGAATGTACGTAACCTTGCGCGTGTATTGCATACACGACTGTTACTGTAATACGTTTTGATCATGTCGTTTTGCTTGGGTGCAGGTTCATATAAAATACAGTCAAGTTTTGTGTAAGTCGCAAGAGAGGACAACACCATTTGTTGAGGTTAAGATGGTTTGTCTTAATCGGATTTGTAACTACTGTATAACCATCAGCATTTGATTTTGTATCGACACAACAGACTGACTTCTGTAAATTCTTGAGATAGACATCAAATATGTATCATCAATCAAGGAGATAACTGCATATGGATCATATTCGATGCTGGTTTTTGCTCCCAAGTGGGGCCCTCTATTATACTACAATGTCGTCCGAATCCCAATTAACTTGAGAAACTGTATTCCTCGATTTAAATTGTTTTTGCATGAAGAATCAGAAAGTTTTATAAGAGGCTGCAAAATTGGATAGTTAATTTTTTGAAAGAGTTACTGGATTTGAGAAGCTTGTGACTTCGCCATTAATGGAGAAAAAAGAGCTCGGAGGGCGTTGAAAACATGGATGGTGATTTATAGAGTAAAGAAACCTCAACCAACTTGTAACTAACTTTGCTAACAAACTTCAACTAACACTATTAAATTAATAAACTCTTAACAAACCGTGTTTGTAACAAATTTCCCATTAAACTCAGACATTTGGGTTGAAATAATTTTCGACAAATGTTTTTTTTGTCTGATTATAAAATATAGAATAGAATATTGTAAGACGGTTTCACACTTTATCGTACAAGACCGTCTTATTTCATGAATAAAATGCGTGGCAGAGAATAGTGCAACGTTTGGCGCCTAAAAGTGAAGTATAAACCGTCGATTTGAACAAAACGACCCATACGTTACATACAGTTACACATAGACCTCCTTTTACAAGTGGTTAGGATAATTTGGATAGAGCATCAAAATCTACTCTCTTCCCTATTGGCCAAACAAATATCTCCACTTCACCCTCCAAAAAAACAACACAACTACTTTTTTTTTTTAAAATAAAAATGCTGCTTTTTCCATCTCCCTCCTCCACCACCACCGCAACAACCACCGCCACCACCACCGCAGCAACCACCACACTCTTCCACCTGAATTCACCAAAATACCCCTCCAAACCACGCGTAATCACCGCCAAGTCGCTACAATCTCCTACTTACACAAACGACGTCGTACAGGAGGTCCCCGTCCGTCGGCCGGTGATACAAACCGACAAGGAGGAGAACGGCGATGATGACGTGGAGGATAGAGGAGAGGAGAAGGAGGAGAAGTCAGCGTTGGATAGGAGTTTAGAGAATTTAGCGAAGAAATTGCCGATGTTTGAGCCGGGGAAGGCGGTTGAAGGCGGCGGCGGCGGTGTTGTGGAGCCGCCGTTGAAGATTAATCTTGATTTGGCTTTGTATCGAGCTAAGATTTTGACTCGGAAATTCGAGTTTCGTCTTGCTCAGGAGCTGTTAGAACAGGTAAATTAATTCATCAATGGAGTTCATTTTTACGGAATTTTATGTTACTTCGACACTTTACTTTTAGTTGTATGACGATACTGCTGCGCTTTAGCATCATGATTCGACGATGTTAGAAAATTTGTTCTTACAATGTCGATTTGTCGATCAATTTGAACTTACGCTTCTAACATCATGATTCGACGATGTTAGTTAGTTAATCGCGTCATATAGTTATGTCGACTGTCGAGTTATTACTCATGAGTATGAATTTGTGGCTCCCTGTATGATAAAAAAATATCGTAGTTTGACATTATGAGTGATACTGGATGAATTTTGAGTGCTTTAAACGTCGTAGATTGACGACATATTTGAGTGTCAATCGATTTGAACTTATGAAATGAACTCTTTTTTCTACCGGAAGTATTTGCAAAAACCTGTATTACGCGTTTACGTCTAGTAATGCAGTTAATATATTACTCCGTACATCATTTGCATTACTTTGACACCATTCTTAATGGCGACATTGCTTCCAACATCGTAGTTTGACAGTATACCGTCCATATTTCCTTAAGAAAATCGTAGTTTGACAATATATATGGTCTGTTTAATAGCATGTTCAAAAAATTCTCGTATCAGAACCTCTCATATTTCTTGGTTTGGTAAATGTGCAGCTTCGAGTACTCTAAAGTCTAAATTTTAGTTTCCTTTTTAAACTTTTGTAACTAGAACTCTCAAATTCATTTGACAGTTGTATATCTTCGTTTTTTTGTGAATATTGAAGTGTATATACTATTGGCCTGAAGACGGAAGGCCGTATGTAGCATTAGGGAAGGTTCTGCGTAAACAAAACAGAGTTTCCGAAGCACGAGCTGTCTATGAAAAAGGGTCTCAGACTACTCAGGGTGAAAATGCATTCATCTGGCAGGTATTCGATCTTTTTCTGCTGAACTAGTTCTCGATCTCTACTGATCACATCTTTCGCAATAACTCATATAAGACGGTCTTATAATCTTATATACAGTGTTGGGCAGTGCTAGAGAGTAACATGGGGAACGTGAGGAAAGCGAGGGAACTGTTCGATGCAGCGACAGTTGCTGATAAGAGGCATATAGCAGCGTGGCATGGATGGGCAGTGTTGGAACTTAAACAAGGAAATATTCAGAAAGCTAGAAATCTTTTAGGTAAAGGTATTAAGTACTGTGGGGGTAATGAATATGTGTATCAGACTCTAGCATTACTCGAAGCCAAGGCTAACCGGTATGAGCAGGCTAGGTACTTGTTCAGGCAAGCTACTAAGTGTAATCCTAGGAGTTGTGCTAGTTGGCTGGTGAGTTTCTCTGTTTTCTTTCTCGGGTTTTTGTCTAGGATTTTGTTGGGGTGTAGTGAAGTAATGTTGTTGTCGGAAACAGGCGTGGGCGCAGCTGGAAATGCAGCAGGAGAATAATCGAGCTGCTAGATGCCTGTTTGAGGTCAGTAATCATCTTGTTTGTATCAGTTAATGGAGGTGAACTGAGAACGTAACTGAACTTGACGTAAAATGAACTGAAGTGAGCTGAAAAGAACGGGGCATAGTCTCTTAGAAGATGGTTTTACGATTGAATGAACCCGTTGTTGCCTTAATTTGAGAAAACTGTTCAGGTGTACTTCATTGATTTGAACTTGAGAATATTATTATGCAGAAAGCAGTACAAGCGAGCCCTAAAAACAGGTTTGCCTGGCATGTATGGGGGTTGTTTGAAGCGAATCTTGGTAGAACAGATGAAGCAAGAAAACTTCTGAAAATCGGGCATCTTGTGAATCCAAGGGATCCTGTTCTTCTTCAATCCCTGGCTTTGCTCGAGTTCAAACACTCGACAGCAAATGCTTCAAGGGTTTTGTTCAGGCGAGCTTCAGAATTGGATCCACGACACCAACCCGTTTGGATTGTAAGAGACTCTTCATCTACCCACACATTCCTTAACATTCACATAGACAGTTAATTCTCGAGCAATTAGAATGCGTTATTTGTATTGTTAGGCCTGGGGATGGATGGAGTGGAAGGAAGGCAATTTAGCCACAGCTCGAGAATTGTACCAAAAAGCATTGTCGATTGATGCAACTACTGAAAGTGCTGCTCGATGCCTTCAGGTACTGATCATCAGTTCACCACGCTGTTTGTGTTGTTTACGATTGAAATTTATGAACATTGGACATTCATGAACATTTTTTATGGAACATAAACCTTTTTAGGCTTGGGGAGTTTTGGAACAAAGAGTTGGGAATATGTCGGCAGCAAGGAGATTATTCAGATCGTCATTAAACATAAACTCGCAAAGCTATGTTACGTGGATGACATGGGCGAAATTAGAAGAAGATCAAGGAAATTCTGTTCACGCTGAGGAAATCCGTGACCTTTATTTTCAACAGGTTAGTACAGTTGCTCTTTAATTCATCTGTTGTTCTCCCTGAAAGCCATTAGCCGAGTTTGATCTGTAGCACGAATTGGCCCCAATGTGTATTACAACATACGAAGTTGAAGCTTCATGTTGCGATAATTTATTTTGATCCACGAGTTTTGATGAATATGACAGCGGACAGAAGTGGTGGATGATGCATCCTGGGTGATGGGGTTGATGGACATCCTTGACCCGGCACTTGACAGCATAAAAAAGCTCTTAAACTTCGAGCAAGACCCGTTTCAGAAGACACGGGATTTGTCACAGAACACTGAAGAAACCAAGGACGACGAGGTCTCAGCTGTGGTCGAAGACACAACAAGCGAGAGTGGGAGTGGGAGTGGTTTCGACTTGGATGCATTCGTTAAGGAAAAACTGTCACTCGATACATCCAATCTGGACGACCAGATGGAAACGTCTTTGACATCAATTGCACAGACCAAGGATCAAAGGAAGGTGTATAGATCAGGCCAGAAATTTCAATAGCATTCACAAATGAAATGAAAAGTGCATCAGTTTATTCTAGGTGTGTAAATTGTATATAGCAAAAGTTTGTTCTGTTCTATATTTTTCTGTCTTAATAACTCCAGAGTGTTTACATAGTCAGAATTTTAGGTCAATTCTATTTTCGGAATGCCATTAATCCTGGAATTAAGGTAGGCAGGCGAGATCTAAGTTGGCAAGACATGAAGAAACCTATTGAAGACAACGATTTAGGGCTCTTTGGCTACAGAACATACCTCTCGCCAAATAAAATATGCCGGTGAATTATGAGAGTCATTTGGTTATCAAAATAGTCATTTTTAATCCACAAATTGTTTATCGAAATATGTCAAAATCAACCGTAACATGTTCAATACTCCATTTTAAATCGTGTCAGATAGTTCTAATAATCATCATTAGTCATTACATTCCAATCGAAAAGTATGTATATATATATATATATATATATATATATATATATATATATATATATATATATATATATATATATATATATATATATATATATATATAGATGGGTTCTAATGAGTCCCCCTTATATATGTTGAGTCTCTAAGTTCTCATCTCATCCCACGGATGGGATGAGAATGGATGGACAAGATGCATCCTAATATTTTGTATAAAAAAAAAGGAAGATTTAGTATTCTAAAATAACTTCCATGATTTTAGGAAACAATAACCCCATAATCACAATCATTCTTCATTCATTCATTCATTCACTTCTCATTCATTTACAGGTTCATCAAAACCTTTAAAAAAAAAAAAAAAAAAAAAAAACGCTCTCATCGATCATCACGTTCATTCATTCATTCAATCAAATCTGTGCTCGAAATTCCGTTACTATGAATTCAATGATCGCGACATCTTCATTAACTGTTGATAAGTAATTCATCGAGTATAACAATGGTGAGTTTCGATAATTGCTTTCATGTTTTGCGTCAATTTTTATTCATTATCTCGATTAATTTGCGTCAATTTGTGTTCATGTTTTGCGTCAATTTTCATGTTGATATTGCTTTCATGGTCGTGTCATTCATGTTTTGCGTCAATTTTCATGTTGATATTGTTTTCATGGTCGTGTTATTCATCATAGATTCATATGCAAATCATATGTTTTGTAATTTATATTGGAATCCAGGGCCGGCCCTGGGCCTAGTTTGGAGGGGCGACGGCCCAGGGCCCAAGCCTAGAAAGGGCCCAAAAATCAGAAAAAAATGAACATATAATAGGTATTTGGTTATGCACTTCAACAATTTCATCTTTGGTGTAGTGGTTAAGATGCGGACCTTTCATACAGGAGTTCTAGGGATCAAGACCAAGCTCATATATTTTATTTATAATTATTTTGTTCTCTTTTTTGAGAATAGAAGTATACTCGTATTTAATACGCATGTTGAAATATATACTCCATTTATAAAAAAAAATTACTCAATTTATATTTATTTTGTACCCAATTATCCTTCCCATTTTCATACACGGTCTCATTTTCGAGGATAAAAATATACTCGTATTTAATAAATTAATACCCATGTTGAACTATACTCCATTATAAAAAAAATACTCCCTCCGAGTCTGACTTATGTTTCGTTTTTCCCTTTTGTACCGAGTCATTATTTCTTTCATCTTTCCTATTTAAGACATAAATATGTGACTCATATTTAGTCATTCATTTCTCTTCTCCCTCCTTTATTTTTACACCACACATTTTCACACCCTCTATCTTAAACTCGGAGGGAGTATATTAACCTTAATACATACTCCGTGCATTATTTTAATTACAAAATTACATGTACTTTCTTAACTTTTTAAAGCACATCTTCAAAAATGTAAGGATCATTATTACGAATAATTATTTATACAAATGACCGAAATTTTTATTTTTATTTGCACGAGAAACTATTTTATTACACAATTTAAGTGATAACTAATGTACTCTGTAATATTTACGGATGATAGAATTTACAATATTTTTCCGTCATTACACTCGTTATATTTAAAATTTTGTAAACTATACAAAATATTACTCCGTACAAGCCTTCAAAAGTCATTTAATGACTTGATTTGAGTTATTTGTTAAATTATTACTATGTATTATTGTGCCAGAAATGTATTACTGAAATTGCGATGTTGTGAATTTAAGAAATCACAATAAAACAAATTTATTGCTAGATATGTGAAACTATGAGGACGAGATCAATAAAAATAATGAAAATGACGGTTACGATTTTTTTTAAAGGGGCCCCAACCTATAATTTTGCCTAGGGCCTCGAAACGACCAGGACCAGCCCTGCTGGAATCGTCATTCATTAAGATGCTACTCAATTATTAGTTTTTACGTTTACAATATATTGAGTTATTGTAGTTCATATACTGCGTTACTTTAGTGTAGAGCATCAGTTACTTTAATGTCTACCATCTGTTACTTTAATGTCTACCATCTGTTACTTTATATGTCGTGTTACTTTAATACACTCCAGTTATTACTTTAGTGTTTTTCATCTGTTATTGTAGTGCATCTTAGTGTCCTAAGAATTTAGGAAACTGCCATATTAAAAAAATAATAATAAAAAAAATATTGTTTCCTATAATAATGGAACGTGATTACCACCAAAATAGGAAACAATATCAAAGAGTAACGCCATATAAAAAAAAGAAAAAAAAATTACTACTTCCTATAATTATGGGACGTGATGACTCAAAATAGGAAACAATATCAAAGAGTAAGATACTGCGTCGTACTCTCATTTTTTATCATTATATGAAATTTTTACACTAACTTATACTCCCTCCCGGTCATTTGTTATACTATTCCATTTTAAGCCGTCTCACTCATTTGTTGTCCTTTCTATTTTGGTATGTATTTTAAGTAGTAAAAGACCATTATACCCCCTCACTTCCAAACTCATGTTTATGTTCAATTGGGTTACTTGATTCATTTGGTTTGCATATGGTCCCCACTTTATTCAATTTACATATACTCCAATTTGCTAGCTTATGTTTGTGAAGGGAAGGGTAAATTGGTACTTTCATTGTCTGCCTTGGTCTTTGTGCCCAAATGAAAGGACAACAAATGACCGGGACGGAGGGAGTATCTGGTGTTATATTTTTAATGAACATTATCTGTTACTTTAATTCATACTATCTGTTACTTTAATGTTTGACCTCTGTTACTTTATACCTGGTGTATAAACATACTCTGTTAATTTAATTCAATGTTACTTCAATGTACTTCATCTGTTACTTTAACTCTTGTTATCTGTTACTTTAATCCACATGAATGATGTAGGGATGTGGGTGAGAGTTTCCTCCATTGTGCGGTGGTGAGATTAAATCAAAGTTTCTGAGATGATGATGAAAAAGATGAAAAAGAAGAAGACGAAGAGAACGAGAAGGATCAAGAAGAAGCAGAATTATAAGTAGGACATTATGAGTAACAAGTGTGAAACATTGGAATTGTAATGAAGTTGATTTAGTTGGAATCTTGTACTACTTTTTTGTTTTGGAGTATCTTAATAAAAACAAACATTGTTCTTTTTGTTAATTGGAACTCCTGTTTTTGTAAGAGACTACTATGCAACGTAACTGATTTTATGAGTTAAAGTAACACAGTTCATGAATTAAAGTAACACATTGTATGAGTTAGAGTAACAGTTTTTGTAAGAGACTATGCAACGTAACAGATTTTATGAGTTAAAGTAACACAGTTCATGAATTAGAGTAACACAACGTATGAGTTACAGTAACATAGTTTATGGATTATGGCAGTAACATGGTAACATACGTACAATGACAGTAGGAAACGGATGATTTTTTGCTGAAGATGAAAAAAAAACTTAATTTTAAATAAACTTGTTGTATGAGAGAAAGAGGCAATTAAAAATTTGATAGGAAAGAGAGAATTTGTACCGAGATAATTAAGGAAGAGAGAGAAAGAAAATATATTTTGATAGATATTATAGTTATTTCCTTAATTATCAGATCAAATCTTGTCCATTAATCTAACATTGAATCAAGGACTAAGATGGGGACTCACGGACTCAACATATATAAGTGGACTCACCTGATCCCATCTTGGACCATTGATCAAGTGAAAGATGGATGGTTGTGATTACTTGAGATGGACCATTGAATCCGTGAGTAAGGATCAAGTGAGTCCTCCTATATATATTGAGTCCATGAGTCCAATCTTGGACCAATGATCAAGTGGAAGATGGATGGTTGTGATTACTTGAGATGAAATAAGGAAATAACTAACAAATCTTTGTAAATATATCATTTCTCTCTGTTCCTTAATTATCTCAATCCTAATTTTCTCTCTCTCCTATCAATCTATCAATCATTTAAGTGCCTGATCTATCTCTCACACAAGTTTCTTGAAAATTAAGTTTTTTTCATCTTCACCAAAAAATCATCATTTTCCTACTGTAATTGTATGTATGTTACTATGTTATTGTCATAACCCATAAACTATGTTACTTTAACTTATACAATGCGTTACTTTAATTCATGAAATGTGTTACTTTAACTCATAAAATCTGTTACGCTGTATAATAGTCTTTTGCAAAAACTGTTACTCTAACTCATACAATGTGTTACTCTAATTCATGAATTGTGTTAATTTAACTCATAAAATTTGTTACGTTGCATAACAGTCTTTTGCAAAAACAGGACTTCCAATCAACCAAAAGAATAATGTATGTTTCTATTAAGGATACTCCAAAACAAAAATTATAAACCTCCATTATAATTCCAATGTTTCACACATGTTACTCTAAGAACTGGATATTAGAAATCAAATTATACTCATAAATTGTTTTACTGTGATTCATTAAGTATGTTACTCTTACGCATAATGTGTGTTATTCTAACTCATTTTACTCCAATAAAGGATGTTACTCTAAGGACTAGATATTGGAAAATCAATCAAACTCATAAACTGTGTTATTGTAACTTGTTCAATATGTTACTTTAACGAATAATGTATGTTACTCTAACAATATATTGTCTTACTCAGAATTATGTTTCTTCTTCATCATCATCCTCTTCTTCTTCTTCTTCTTCTTCTTCTTCTCCTGATTCTTCTTCTTCATCGTCAGTCTTCTTCTTCTTCTTCTCATCTACATCTTTGAAGATCTACTCTATGTATGAAGTGAAACTCTCACCCACATCCCAGCATCAAACCTGTGCTTTTGCGTCTACTACAAAAACAAGAACCATGCAAATAAACGTGGCGACAAACAAACAATTAGAACTTGAAATATGACGGTATTCTAACCAAAACATTAATAACTAAATCCGATGACATGTTACTCCAATGCTTCAAACGTGTTACTGTAATACATTAGGTATGTTATTCTAATGATGATGACTCGTTATTCTAAATCATTTGTTACTCCAATGCATTACAGTAACAGATGACAAGAACTAAAGTAACAGATGAAGTTCATTAAAGTAACACGAGATTCAATTAACAGAAGATGCCAAGGGGTTAGACATTAAAACAACAGATGATCTATATTAAAGTAACATATTTTGTGCATTATAATAACTCCATATATATGTTTATGCGAAAAAAATCATATAATGATCAGATCTTTAATAATATGCAGTTTCCATACTATAAACATAAAATCTAATCAAATGGATCATCTTAATGACTTCCATGACAATGAAAGCATAACAATTGATGAAGATTATAGAAAACCTAAACAATAATCCGTGAATATTATGAAAAACCTAAATAATAAACATAATAATCTGGAATCTATACTAACACGAGAGCAATGAATTATTGATATGAAAATATGGTGAATGAAATGAATACAATTAACGCAAAACATGAATACAATTGACGCAATATCGGAATTCACCTTTTTTGTGCTCCACGAATTGCTTATCAATCGTTGATGAAGATGTCGCGATCATTGAATCCATAGTAACGGGTTGTCGATCACAGATTGAATGAATGAGCATGATATTGGAAGCGTTTTTTTTAGGTTTGATGAACGTGAATGAATGAATGAATGAATAATGAATGAACGTGATATTATTGTTTCCTAAAATTATGGGAGTTATTTTAGGATGCAGTATCTTATTTTATTTTTATTTTTTTAAAGCAAAAATTAGATTGAATCTTGTCCATCCATCCTCATCTGGATGAGATGAGAACTTAGGGACTGATAAGGCTAAAGTCGTATCACCTTAATCAAAATAATCCTAACGAACAACTAACAGGTAGCTAGCAGTAAGTAAGGGTCGAATCCACAAAGAGACAGACGAAAATCGCTAATTATCTAATAATCGATTCTAAACTATTTAAATCTGGTTTTAGTTGAGTTTGATCTAAACTAATACAATTATGTAAAATAACGAGGTTCTAACAATATTAAAAGGATCTAGGGTCTTACGGTTCACTATGTAATTAAATTGGGTAAAGTTAATTAATCATTCAATCAATCAATCACAGTTATTTAGGACAAAGACACGGCCTTTCGGATCTTATGTCAACCTTAGGATAGATTCTGACGGGCTCTCGCAACTTACCAGATTATCCTACCCACTTACTTGTAAGTCTACCCTTACCAGGCTTTCGATCTTAGGTTCGGGTTCCTAAACATTCAACTAGTTCAACGTCTCAAACTAATCGAACGACGATACAAAACAAGTAGTAAGGTAATAACGTATGAATGATCAATTAAACAATTGATTAAACTAACATCCCCAATTCAATAACATAGATCCCCTTCAACCCTAGATAAATAAATTAGCTACTCATATTAAAGGTTAAAGCAATAAATAAATTAAGCAGAATAAATAACAATATGAAAATAAGAGAATAAGAAAAAGTACCAATTACGTAGAGCTGAAAGATTAACGATCTAAAGGTAGGATTAAAAACTAGAAGAATTCTAATGCTAATAAAAAGTCTAAACTAAACTAATGATTGAAAAAGTGTAAACTAAACTACTGAATGAGAAAGTGTTAATGTAACACCCCGTTATTTTCCGGGTCAATTATAAAGCTTAACTTTCCTACTTTTATTTAAATCGGGTTTTTAAATTGGAAAAAAATATTTTTAATATCGTTATAAATATTAAAATATTTTGGGTCATCTTATAATAAATCGGTTTTGATTTTCTTAAAGTGGAACGTTATTTTATAAACCGACTTTGTATCCGATTTGATTTTGAGTCAAACACAATAAAAAAAAGAAAGAAAAAAAAAAGAAAACACCTAAACTACTTAAACACTTAAACCTACGTACCATCCCACCTCTCCATCCTTTTCTTTACTTTAACTTCTTCCTTCCTCTGCCGCACCACCTATTCACCTCTGTTCCTCGATTTTCGATCAACCAACACGTTTTTACGCCGTCCTCATCAAATTTGTAAGTACTTTAATAAACCAATCTCCTTATTTCTTAACTATAAATTTTGGGAGAATTCATGTCTAAATATATTAAGTCTCGATTCTTTCTTTCTAAGAATCGTGGTCTCAGTGTTCTAATACTATCGTCACGGTCGGGATGTGTGAGTCCTTATTTAATTAAATTATGGATCAATGTGAGTCAATTTGTACAGACATGTCTTCTTGTTAAATTTCTAAATTTGCTTATATTGTCAAGTTATAGTCTGTGTTAAAGGCGTAAGATAAAGTTGTGGTTCATTGGAATGGAATATCCTGTGTATTGTGTTTCTGGGTAAAGGGGTGTGCAAGGTGCGATGCAATCCTACTTGGAGTGTGCAGTAGTTGGTATGACTCTTGTTTTAGCACCAAAGGAGTATATAGGTGATGTTAATGCTTAGTATTTTACAATTGTATAACCTTTGGTCGTGGTTGTTTAAAAGTTAATTGGGGATGTTCAGTGTTTCGTACTTAAGTCAGAAAGATGAGAGCGTCTTGAGGAAGTCCTATTATGATAGAAGTGTACATTGAGTTAATACGGTCTTGATATTAGTTCGTTGGAAGTTTAAGTTATTTAACTATTTATGTTAATTGTAGCTTGTGGGTTCGAGGAGAAATATTTTGGGATTAATATTAGCTTGGATTGACCATCTTGAGAGGTAAGGACGTTTTGACCTTTTCACCTTTAAGTAAAGAGCATGTTCGGTTTAAATTATATTTTTGAAACGGTTTTATAATTATTTTGTCAATGGTGAAATTTTACGATATTTTTGTAATATTTTGGATATTGGAATTTTGTGACACAAGTCACATATTGGTATTATTTTGGTACAATTTTTGGTGGTTATAACAGACTCTGGGAGCTCTGTTGGTCTATGAGGTTAAGGTGCGTCTGAGACGTCCCTGGGATTTCGTCCCGAAACTGAACTCCTGGCCCGAGTTGTGTTAAGTGGAGGTTTTCCGGCCCCCCACTTGCTAGGTAGTTAGACTTCCTCCTTTGGCAGCCTCATCCTACTGACTGCCCAAATGTGAGTAGTGCGCACTATAGTAAGTCTAGCTAAGCATAGGTGATACCTCTACGATCGTGCAAAAGGGTAGGACCTTGGCACACAGGTGGAAACAATATATTTTGGTTTTGGTTTTGACTACTGTTTTCACAGTACTTTTGGTTGGTATTGAGACAATGATATTTAACTCTGATTTCAGTTTACTACAAATTATAATTATTGTTTTATGTTTTCAATATAATATTTTTACTCAGCTTTGCTGACGTCCTTTTGTTTTGGGTCGTTCCCCCGCTGGAACCTGTACCTATTTGTGTTTTGGGTACAGTTGATAGGTACAATTAATATGCTGCATGGGTGCATTTGGTTCGGGATGCTGAGCGAGGAAGGATTTTATTATTTAACGTTTACCTCCAAACTATTTATATTTACGTTGAATTTTTGGGTTGAAGTTGTTTTAAACCGTTTTGGATTTTGTGGGACTTAAGTCTTCCGCTGCAACGTTTTCATTTAATTATTCATCGGATTTATATTTCTTTTTAAATTCTTATAATATTCTTTTGCCTTGCATTTGGCCTTGTGAGCTAAATGCGGAGTAACGGCTTTAAATTTTCCTATTTTATTATTCTATTTTGGTCGCGAAAATTTAGGGCTGTTACAGTTGGTATCAGAGCAATAGGTCTTTCCCAAATGTTTTGCAAAATTTGAAATGGTTTAAAAAAAAAAAAATTAATTACTACTTTACTAATTTTTTTTTTTTTAAAAAAAAACCTTTATTTTTAAACCGAGAGTGATGGGTGGATTGGGTGCATTGCATACGCATGAATTATTTTATTTATATATATGTATATTTATATTTGTCATGTTTAGTACGGTTACTATTCTTATCTAATTGAATTGTGATAGAGAAGAATATTACTTACATTAATATTTGTGATTGGTGACTAAACTTTCTTATGCTTGAACTTAATAGAATATTGTTTATATCTATAGTAATCATGCCTCCACGAAGAGAAAATGAAAACAATGATATGGCCGCTATGATGGCACAATTAATAGCTCAGAATGCAGCTCTTCTCCAAGCTGTGCAACAAATGACCACTGTTACCCAGAATATGAATGATAGAGTTGAGAATGAGAATGATCCTACACCCACTGTTGCTGGAATGTCTGAAGCGGTACAGAAGAAGAAACCGCCGACCTTTACTGGGAAAGGGGATCCTAATGAACTAGATAATTGGGTTAGGGAGATGGAGAAAATTTTTCTAGCTGTAGGTTGTCCACATGAATTTCAGGCTAGGATCGCTGTCTTCTATCTGAAAGAAGAGGCGGATATTTGGTGGCAGACTGTGAAAGAGGACTTTATGAAACCAATTAGAAGAAGAAACCCCAATGGCACACACACATTATATGATAAAGATTGGGATACTCTAAAAGAAATATTAGAAGCAGAATTTTTCCCAGAACATGTGAAACATCAAAAATTAGCTGAATTTGGAGACCTAAAACAAACCGATGAGATGAGTGTGAAAGACTTCTATAATAAATTTGTTGAACTTAGTCGTTTTGCTCAGGAGCTAGTGCCAACTGAGGGGATTAAAGCATCTAGGTTTGAGGATAAGTTACATTGGAAGATTAAGGGTAGGTTTGCTGGAGAGACATTCACTTCATTAAGAAATGTCTATGCTAGGGCTGTTAATATTGAGAGGAGTAACCAGAAGATGGAGGCTGAGATGGTAAGTACTGGGAGTAAGAAGAGGGAGTTTCAGGGAAGTCAGTCTGACACCCGAGCGAAGAGAGGGAATTTCAATACTAATAATAACACCCAACACGGAGGGAATGGGAAGGAAGAAGGTAATAATTGGAGAGGTAGAAACCAGGGAACACCTAATGACTTTACCCCACATTACTTCTGTAAGTTATGCAAGGGAGATCACCCAGGCGTTGACTGTCAGGGGAATAAGGTGACATGCTACTGGTGCGGGAAGTTAGGACATCGAGAATTCGAGTGTAGGAACAAGAAGGCAGGGAAACCTCGTGCTACGCAATCTGCTAGTGCTAGTGTGAATCAGAATAACCGATTTGAGGGTCAGGGGAACACACAGAATTTTGGTAGGCCCACAATTAACAATAATTTTAGGAATTCAGCTCCGACTCAGACCACTACCACACCTAGTAAACCCGCGGGCCAAGTGAATGGTGCACAGAATAGCAAGAAGCCTACTGGGAAGCTCTATGTCATGAATAGAGAGGAAGCCGAAAACACAGATATCGTTTCGGGTAATTTTCTAGTGAATTCTATTTTAGCTCATGTTTTATTTGATTCGGGTGCATCTCACTCTTTTATTTCGACTAAGTTTATGGATAAAATGAATGTTGAATCTAGTAAAACTGTGGATTATAATTTTGCCACGTCATGTGGGGACTTAGTAAACTATAAGAGAGTTTATAGGGATGTGTCTGTTTTTATTAGTGATTATGATTTTTTTTAAAAGGGTTTTTGGGTTGACTAGTGCACCTGATTTGTTTATGGACTTAGATGAACCGAACTTTGAGGACTTACCTAGATAATTTTATGGTGATATTCATTGATGACATAGTGTTTTATTCAAGAATGAAGAAGATGATGAGGAATATTTGCGGATTGTCTTGGGTATCGTGAGAGAAAATTAGTATTTGCTAAAGTTTTGAGGTGCGATTTTTGGGCTCGTATGAGTAATTTTAGGGAATATTATATCTAAGGATGGAGTATTGGTAAATCCTGCTAAATAAGGTTGTTAAAGAGTGATCTAGATTGAAATTTGTGGCTGAAATTCGTAACTTTTGGGTTAGCTGGTTACTATAAGAGATTTGTGAAAGATTTTTTTCAAAATAGATAGATTAATGACTACACGGATGTAGAAAGCCATAAAATTTCATTGGGATGAGGGGTGCGAGGAATCGCTCGAATTTTATAAGAAAAGATATATTATGTTATTTGGGAGGTGATAAAATGCATGCGGATTTGAAATTAGGATTTTGGTGGACTAGTATGAAGAAACAAATGACAGATTTTGTGGCTCAATACTTGATATATTAGAAAGTTATGAGTGAACATATAAGACATAGGGAGAGTTAGATCCTTTAGGAGTTCTAAGTGGAAGTGAAGATTAATCTTTATGGATTTTATAGTTGGGTTGCAAAGGTCAGAGAAAGATAATAATATGATTTGGGGTTATAATTAATAGACAAAACAAGAGTGCACATTTTATTCCAATGAAGGATATGTGAGAGAAAAAGCAACTATTATGGGTCTCAAAGGATATTATATTAGGTAGCGAACACATGTGTTCCAATATTTTGGGAGAAATTTGAGCCAACCATGAGAGACAAATACCTTCATCTTTTTGCCTAAGGTAAATTTTTCGTACTTCGAGGACGAAACTTTATTTTAAGGTGGATATAAATATGCACGACTACTTGTTTTGTGGTAAACTAAGGATGTCCTTGTGTGATTTCATGCTAATATCAATTTATTGGTCACAAATATGAATATTTTGGCTATTATCGATGTTTAATAAGCACAATGTCATTGGTTATTTGTTATTACTTGAAATTGACATATTTGTGTTTTGTTTGTGCTCAACGCACGTATTGGTGATTTCGTGCTCAACGCAAATATTGTTGGTTTGATAGTGCTAAACGCACTTATTTGATTGATTGATTGATTTTGTGCATTACGCACTTGTAAAATGGTTGAACTTGTGATTTTCAAAATTTTGAAATAATTTAAATATTTTTGTCCGACATGCTCTTAACTTGGCAAGTGATACTTTACCTTAGAGGAGTATGAGAATTGTGGTGGTTTCGAACTTTGGTATTATATTATGGAATTAGGTGATCTTATCTTGTGGATTTAGGTGGTCGTGAAGTTGTATACTTTGAAATTTGAGGAATTAGGTAGTTATGGATTTTGAGGATTTAGAAATGGGAGATATCTTTAAGGCTGTGCTTAATTTGACGGATTTTGGATATATATGGAGTAAATGATTTATTTTGGAGGTATATGAAGAATTTTGGTGGATTTTGGATATATGGAGTGAGCGGGTCATTTTGGAAGTTTGTGAGTAATATGAGAATTTATTTTCAAGGATGAGTTTAAACTTCGAGGACGAAGTTTTGTTTTAAGGAGGGAAGTCTGTAACACCCCGTTATTTTCCGGGTCAATTATAAAGCTTAACTTTCCTACTTTTATTTAAATCGGGTTTTTAAATTGGAAAAAAATATTTTTAATATCGTTATAAATATTAAAATATTTTGGGTCATCTTATAATAAATCGGTTTTGATTTTCTTAAAGTGGAACGTTATTTTATAAACCGACTTTGTATCCGATTTGATTTTGAGTCAAACACAATAAAAAAAAGAAAGAAAAAAAAAAGAAAACACCTAAACTACTTAAACACTTAAACCTACGTACCATCCCACCTCTCCATCCTTTTCTTTACTTTAACTTCTTCCTTCCTCTGCCGCACCACCTATTCACCTCTGTTCCTCGATTTTCGATCAACCAACACGTTTTTACGCCGTCCTCATCAAATTTGTAAGTACTTTAATAAACCAATCTCCTTATTTCTTAACTATAAATTTTGGGAGAATTCATGTCTAAATATATTAAGTCTCGATTCTTTCTTTCTAAGAATCGTGGTCTCAGTGTTCTAATACTATCGTCACGGTCGGGATGTGTGAGTCCTTATTTAATTAAATTATGGATCAATGTGAGTCAATTTGTACAGACATGTCTTCTTGTTAAATTTCTAAATTTGCTTATATTGTCAAGTTATAGTCTGTGTTAAAGGCGTAAGATAAAGTTGTGGTTCATTGGAATGGAATATCCTGTGTATTGTGTTTCTGGGTAAAGGGGTGTGCAAGGTGCGATGCAATCCTACTTGGAGTGTGCAGTAGTTGGTATGACTCTTGTTTTAGCACCAAAGGAGTATATAGGTGATGTTAATGCTTAGTATTTTACAATTGTATAACCTTTGGTCGTGGTTGTTTAAAAGTTAATTGGGGATGTTCAGTGTTTCGTACTTAAGTCAGAAAGATGAGAGCGTCTTGAGGAAGTCCTATTATGATAGAAGTGTACATTGAGTTAATACGGTCTTGATATTAGTTCGTTGGAAGTTTAAGTTATTTAACTATTTATGTTAATTGTAGCTTGTGGGTTCGAGGAGAAATATTTTGGGATTAATATTAGCTTGGATTGACCATCTTGAGAGGTAAGGACGTTTTGACCTTTTCACCTTTAAGTAAAGAGCATGTTCGGTTTAAATTATATTTTTGAAACGGTTTTATAATTATTTTGTCAATGGTGAAATTTTACGATATTTTTGTAATATTTTGGATATTGGAATTTTGTGACACAAGTCACATATTGGTATTATTTTGGTACAATTTTTGGTGGTTATAACAGACTCTGGGAGCTCTGTTGGTCTATGAGGTTAAGGTGCGTCTGAGACGTCCCTGGGATTTCGTCCCGAAACTGAACTCCTGGCCCGAGTTGTGTTAAGTGGGGGTTTTCCGGCCCCCCACTTGCTAGGTAGTTAGACTTCCTCCTTTGGCAGCCTCATCCTACTGACTGCCCAAATGTGAGTAGTGCGCACTATAGTAAGTCTAGCTAAGCATAGGTGATACCTCTACGATCGTGCAAAAGGGTAGGACCTTGGCACACAGGTGGAAACAATATATTTTGGTTTTGGTTTTGACTACTGTTTTCACAGTACTTTTGGTTGGTATTGAGACAAGGATATTTAACTCTGATTTCAGTTTACTACAAATTATAATTATTGTTTTATGTTTTCAATATACTCCCTCCGGACACTATTTTTCGCCCCACTAGCTCAATATATGTGAGGAGTATTTTAATGAAGTGGGGCAAAAAATAGTGTCCGGAGGGAGTAATATTTTTACTCAGCTTTGCTGACGTCCTTTTGTTTTGGGTCGTTCCCCCGCTGGAACCTGTACCTATTTGTGTTTTGGGTACAGTTGATAGGTACAATTAATATGCTGCATGGGTGCATTTGGTTCGGGATGCTGAGCGAGGAAGGATTTTATTATTTAACGTTTACCTCCAAACTATTTATATTTACGTTGAATTTTTGGGTTGAAGTTGTTTTAAACCGTTTTGGATTTTGTGGGACTTAAGTCTTCCGCTGCAACGTTTTCATTTAATTATTCATCGGATTTATATTTCTTTTTAAATTCTTATAATATTCTTTTGCCTTGCATTAGGCCTTGTGAGCTAAATGCGGAGTAACGGCTTTAAATTTTCCTATTTTATTATTCTATTTTGGTCGCGAAAATTTAGGGCTGTTACAGTTAAAGTATCTAAAATCTAACCCTAAGAAGGGTGTATATATACTAATAATGATAAGGAGTGTCATTACTCCTACTTTTCTAAAACTAATTAGGAAAGAATATCCCGTAAAATAGGAGTCATGGTAAGTGAAGGAGTCCAAAAATAGAAATCCCACGAAACAGCCTCAGGGTCTGTCCCGAGCGGTTTAGGTCCGTCCCGAGCGGTTTGGGTTCATCCCGAGCGGTTCGAGTTCCTTTGCACTGCGCGATGAGTTTGAAATGCTTTCTTTTTCTTTGTTACTTATCAGAATTGGATGTGTGATATACCGTTGGAAAGTTAAGAGAAAGGGCTTTCCAACGCCATAAAAATAAGCTCAATCGGAGTTGTAGAACTCAAGATATGAATGTTTGAAGTTAACCTTGTTTTAGCGATCGTTCTTTCTTCTCGATTTGCATTTGTTTGAGCTTTCCAACTTATTTCTTTATCGTTTCTTAATGTTTCTTCACTTCACGTCCTTCTTCAACTCTTCACTTAGCATCCTCTAACTTTTATCACTTCTTTCTTGTAGATTTCATGGCTCGACTCTCGTCATTGCCCAAAATATAGCTCAACCGCCTTCATTTGTCTCCTTTCTTACAAAACGTAAACAAAATACCCGGCATAACAAAGAAGGATGAAAAGCTAGAAAAACGACTCCTAGGACACAGAAAATGAACCAAAATAAAGAAAAAGTTTGGGTTAAATATATATACAAAATAAGTTCATCAGGGACTCATAAGAGCCTTACTATATATATATAGAGTCAAGATCCGGTGAGAACCACAACTCGTTGAGAACCGTGAGAACCTCAATAAAAACTCAATTATTATTTTTTCCGAAAATTTAGATGACTAATTTACTCTTAGCTTAATTTATTCAAATGTTTTATTAGGCATAACTAATCATATTTTATTAAAAATATTAAGAAAATTGCTAATTATTCACGAAAAGTTGAAAGGGTACACTGAAATGCAATTTAGGTACACTAAAAGTGCAATAAGGTACATCAAAAAAATTAGATACACTAAAACGAGTATTAGGTACACTAAAATTATATGTTTCCGTTTCCGTCACTAAACGAGATTTTTTTTACTGAAAAATATGTTACTCAACCATTAAATTGTACGACGAATTCAAATATGTCATTAAATTTCGAAAAAAATAATAATTTAATGGAGTTCTCAAGGTTCTCATCAAGTTGATGGTTCTCACGTGATCTTAAATCTATATATATATATATATATATATATATATATATATATATATATATATATATATATATATATATATATATATATATATATATATATATATATATATATATATATATATATATATATTATTCAATTTAGGAAAGTGCCATTATTATAATATTTTAATTATTATAATATATTCCATCTGTTTTAATGAAAATTTTCATTTTTTTTTTCGTAAATTTCTTTGAAAGCTTTTACTTTCTTTTTTGATATCGCTTTTCTCACTACTTTTGAATATTTTATTATTGTCCTTAAAAAAATATAACTTTTTAAAGTGAAAGCTTTCATTAAAATGGAGAGAGTATATTTAATCTATTATATTAATGTAATGTTTTAAGATATTTTGAAAACAAATAAATTTTGTTTAACAAAAAATCTATCGTAAAAAATTATAAAGATGAAATAATTATATTTACGGTAGAAAATATTTTCATATAAATTTTATACTCCATATTATTTTCTCAAAAAAAAATCATGAAATTATTACATAGTATTCCGTATAAAAGTAGTAAAGTTATCCACAGTAATACAGAGCAATAAATCATTGGTCCTCAAATATCATTCCGACAATCTGAAATTCTCTTAGACCTCGTTTGCTTCATCCGGGAACTTATTTCCCGGAGTAAAGCTGCATTTCCCAGGAAGTTACTTCCCTATCAACTTCCCGGGAATTTGCGAATTTGCAATATTTGTTTGGTGGACATCCTGGAATTCACAATTTTCGTGAATTGAATTCATGCATCTTGTTTGGTTGGATCGACATAATTCTCATGATTTTGATTATAATGACTATTAGATGGATCATGAACTCATTCTTTTGACCCAAATTTTAAATAACCCATTAATTTAGGGTGATGCTTTTTCATAGGTGTGTATTACTCATTTGTACTTGAAAATTACATAACTGCCCTCCCCATTTCCTCCTCCCTCATCATTGCATTATAGAGAGTTTTGAGAAAATTCTCAAAAATTCTAAACGTTCCAAATTCCATCCACCTCCATCACCTCCCTACTCCGGCCGCCACTCCGACCACCACTCCGGCCACCACTACTTTTTTTTTTTTTTCGATTTTTTTTTTTCGTTTTGATCAAGGTCACAAAATCATCGTCCTAATGTCCAAAACAAAATTCAAATATTACAAAAGAAACTACACAAAATACAAGTAATTACAACAAAATTAAAATTATAATAACGAAAATAATTCGAAAAATAACACAAATCAAAATTAATAAAAATTACAATAGGACAAATCAAATTCAAAATACAAAATTACAACAACAAAATGAAATTATACAATAATGCAAGAATTACAATACGAGAATTACAATCGCACAAATAAAAAATAATCCGAATAAAATTCAAAATAATTAACACAAAAATCTAATTACAAAATACTATTTTTAAAATCTAATAAATAAACCTCAAATTAAAAAAAAAAAAAAACAACGTACAGCACACCACCTAAGTTACAGGAGAAAAGAAAAAAAAGAAAAAAATCACACCACCACCAGCCACCACCTCACCACCCACCCCATGGCTGCCACCACCCACCCTCACCCTCCCTCCTCCTTTTCCGGTCGTTGCCGCACCTCCTCTAGCGCCGCCTCCTCACACCACCCTAAACAACCACCCGCGCGCCCTCTAACACCGCGCACCCTAAACAACCACCACCCTCTAACACCCTGCGAGCAACCCTCCCCTCTTCTCCGGTCGCCGGCGCCGGTGCCGCCCCTCCGCCGTCGCTGACTCGCTGCGCCCCACAAATCCTCCGGCCACCGCCATCTATTCCGGCAATCTCCGGCGTCCCAAACCCTAAACCCTAAAATTCTAAAAACAATTAAACATACTTATCAATTAAATCATAATTTGCAAATAAAATAAAAAAATTGATTACCGATTTGTAATCCATAGCGAATTCCAAACTAGCGATTGATCGATTGTCAAATTTGACGAGATTTAAGACAAGAAATTTGATTAAAGATGGCTTAGAAAAGAAATAAAGAATTAGGTTTGAATAAGCATGAAAAATTATGGGGAGGGCAATATAGGAATAATAAGGAAATTTTAGTGATGATTGAGTAACACGCACCTATGAAAAAGTAATTCCGTTAATTTATAGTCATGACTCATGACCAGGATCGACATGTCACATGTTTAACCCGTAGGAAAGAATAGATTACAAAGCCTTGGTATAAAGCTAGTTCTGTACGGTTGTATATAGGACCGAGAGACTACAATTGCATTCTCGTGTTAGATAGTAACATTACTGTTAGACTTGACAAAACTTAACCCGCCTTGTAAACCTGACTCGTCCAACTTGTTTTTTTGTAGAGAGATTTATGGTTTTTAAAAGCCTCTTTTGAATACCAGATGATTCTCATAACATACAAGAACATTTTATATTAATTTGGTGTGGGGTTTGTTCAGTGCGAATATTAACCCATTTTATTTCGGGGTCCCAATTGCGGAAAAAACGTAGATAATAACCTTCAAAAACGATTGTTTTTGGCTATTTTTGAAAGCGGTAAAAGCTGATCCAAATCGGGAATGTTTTTCGACAAAAACCTGTTGAGAGAATTAGGATGCCTAATAATTATTATTAGAACCCTCTAACATGATATAAGATGGAGTATAGAGATTGTTTCGACTATTCCGACATGTGTCAAAAAACAAATTTATGGCCATTAAAAGTTTCTTTTGAATACCGGATGATCTTCATAATACACCAATATATTTTATTTGATGTGGAGGTTATTTAGTGCGAATATTAAACCATTTTATTCCGTGATCCAAAATGCGGAAATTAAAAAACGTGGATAAATCTTCAAAATCGATCGTTTTTGGCTGTTTTTGAAAGCGGTAAAAGCTGATCCAAATCGCAAATGTTTTTAACGAAAACTTGTCGATATGAAAAGAATGCCTAATAATTATTATTAGAACCCTCCAACACGATATAAGATAGAGTACATGGCTCGTTTCGATAATTCCGGCATGTTTCAAAAAACAAATTTATGGCAATTAAAAGCCTCTTTCGAATACCGGATGTTCCTCATAATACACCAGGACATTTTATTTGGTGTAGAAGTTGTTCAGTGCGAATATGGTCCAATTTTATTTTGGGACTCAAAAGGCCGAAAAAACGTGGATAATAACCTACAAAATCTGTGTTTTTCAGCTATTTTTGAAAAGATTTAAAATTGTTCTCAAACGCAAATATTCTTACTAAAACTTGTCGATAAGAACGTAATGACTAATAATGATTATTAGAACTCTCTGACACGATATAAAATGGAGTATTGAACATGTTTTGGCTGATTTTGAGACGTCTCGATAAACAATTTGATGGTTGAAAAAAGACTCTTTTGATTACCAAATGACTCTCAATTCACCGGGATATTTTATTTGGCGAGAGGTATGTTCAGCGCGAATATTGTCCCATTTTATTTCAGGGTTGAAAAGGCGAAAAAAGGTGGATAATAAATTTCAAAATTGGTGTTTTTCGGCTGTTTTTTTGAAAGGATTTAAAATTGTTCTTAAACGAGAATATTTTCTTACTAAAACTTGTCAACAGGAACGAAATGTCTAATAATGATTATTATAACTCTCTGACACGATATAAAATGGAGTATTGAACGTGTTTCGGCTGATTTAGGCACATCTCGATAAACAATTTGATGGCTAAAAAAAGACTCTTTTGAGTACCAAACGACTCTCATAATTCACCGGGATATTTTATTTGGCGAGAGGTATGTTCAGCGCGAATATGATCCCATTTTATTCCGGGGCTCAAAAGCCGAAAAAACGTGGATAATAATAATTACCTAACTAGTGCTAAAGATGCTCGATGACTACATAATTTGATGTAGTCATTCCTTATAAATTGGACACACACACACACACATACATACACACATACACACACACACACACATACATACACACATACATACATACATATATAAAAAAGGGATCATATAAGTCTCTTTTCTTCTTATAAGTCCATAAGGCTTACTATGAGCCATTGGATTAAAATAAAATGGATGGCCGAGATCTTACTTGACATTTAATTTGAAAAAAAAAAATTAACTTTACTACCCAGTCCTCTTTTTCTTCCCCCCTCAATATCTCCACCTTCATTATACCTCACTCTGTTCCCAAAGCATGCTCTATTCCCGCTCACTCTATTCTCACTCCATTACTTCCCCTCAATATTCCCACCTTCATTATACTTCACCCTATTCCTGCTCACTCTATTCCCACTCCATTATCCCATCAGCTCACTCTAATCGGGTTTCTTTGTTGGTTGAAGTACCTATTCTCGATCAATTTCTCCTCCTTTCGCAGGTAAAGGTATGTTCTATAATCAAAGTTTCGTAGACTCTTTTTGACGAGTTTTGGTGGTTTTAGCGAAATTAGGGTTTAATTGCGAGTTTAATTGCGAAATTAGGGTTTAATTGTTCACAATTTGGGTTTAATTGTTGCGAAATTAGGAAAATTAAGGTTTAATTGTTGCGAGTTTAATTAACGAAATTAGGGTTTAATTGTTCACAATTTGGGGGTTTTTGCGTTGAGTCATGATTTTTGCTAATTAATCTTTTTGGGTCTAACTCATCATATTTAATTAGGTGGTTTTAGCGAAATTAGGGTTTAATTGCGAGTTTAATTGCGAAATTAAGGTTTAATTGTTCACAATTTGGGTTTAATTGTTGCGAAATTAGGAAAATTAGGGTTTAATTGTTGCGAGTTTAATTAACGAAATTAGGGTTTAATTATTCACAATTTGGGGGTTTTTGCGTTGAGTCATGACTTTTGCTAATTAATCTTTTTGTGTCTAACTCATCATATTTTTGGGTCTTTTTGGGTCTGTTTACTGATTTCTTTTTGTGATTTTGTACTGTTAATACTACATTTGTGATTTTGTACGGTTAATAATGCTACAATAATGCATTTCTGATTGCTTGTCAGTAATTTTCTTCATGGTTTGTTATTAGATTTCTGTTTCATTTGTTTGTTAATAGTTTAGTTTTTAGATTATACCATGCTTATTAATTCCTATGCATTTTTTGTTCATTGTATGTGGTAGCGTATATGGCGTCCGAAGAGGAAATTGTCGAGGTTGAGAGTGTCGACGTAGAAGAGGAGGAAGAAGTCGGTAATGTTACTGTGAAATGTAAGGGGCGTAGGCTTGCGTTGCTTGTATCGAGCCTAAATGAGAGACAGAAACAGGCGGAGAAATAATAGTATAACTTTAACTGCTAAATTTGTAACTTCATCTCTATAACAACATAACTTTTGTTTTCGTACTGTTGTAATAAACTTTTGTTTTCATACTGTTGTAAACATTCAATTGTATGTATTGAAACTTCAACACATTTCTTTTATAACTTCAACTCATTTGTTTTGAAATTTCAGCATCCGTAACTCTAAGTGTATCTAGAGGAACTTCAACTATATTGATCCGTCACTTCAATTGTTTCAGTTTGTAACTTCATTTTAATTGGTCAATATGCAACTTCAGTTACTTTATAACGTTACTTTAACTGATAAATTTGTAACTTCATCTCCATAACAACATAAGTTAATAAATATTTGTAACTTCACATATTTTGTAACTTCAGTTCATATATTTTGTAACTTCAGTTCATATGTTTTGCAACTTTAGTTCATATGTTTTGTAACTTCAGATCAATAAAATTATACTGTACCAATAACGAAAATGCAAATTAGTTTTGTGCTTTAGAACATCTGATTGTATATGTTCTTCCCATCAAATTAGGTTTCTTGAATATTTCAATAATTTTTGCGTTTTGTGAATAACGTTTTTGATTTTGATGTGTTTAAGGAGAAACGTGGGAGGAAATTGATCATTCCGAATTGTTTTGTTTATTCGTACTACATTATGCGTCATTAATCAGTTTATATATTTTTGTAACTTCGGTTTATATATCATGTAACTTCAGTTCATATATTTTGTAACTTCAGATCATATTAATGAAATACGGAGTACATACTCACTAGGTACTCAAGTGAGTATTTCATTAGTTACGGAAGCTGAAGTTTTAAAAAATGGTGCTGAAGTGATAGAGTAATTGAATTAGAGTTTCGACACATGCAGTACAAGGTATAAAAATACAACTAAATTGAATTATTTTTGCAATTATCTAGATTATCTAGAGAGCAATTATGACTCTTTCTAGAGAGCAACAATGACTTTTTCTAGGTGTTAAATATCATTATTAAATGCTAGGTTAGGTAATCATAATGGCTTGTTTCATACTTTTTTTTTTTTTTTTTTTGAGGGGAAAAACGTGGGGATTTTATATTAAATCAATGTCCGCTAAGTCACGAATTGCTTGCGGAAAGTTCGAGCTAAATACAACTTCCTCTCCCGCAGATGGGCAGAATCTAGCCATAAAATGAGCAGCTGTATTTCCCTCACGTCTAACATGCACACACTTACTAGCAGAAAAACCCCGTAAGCTAGTTAAAATGCTCTCCAAACATAGACCAAGCGGACTTCTAAACACTGACCCCGTAGAGATGGCACTCGTAATTGTCAGAGCATCACTCTCCGCAATCACGTGGTCCAGACCAATTTGGTGAACTTGTTGCAGGCCAAAAAGGAGCGCTTTTGCCTCTGCTACTTCCACATCCCACCAAACTCTGACCCTCTTGCAGCCCGCGCTAACAACTCGACCCCGGTCATCACGACACACAAATCCCAACCCAACCTCTCCCTCCCCAAACACTGCTGCATCAGTGTTAAGCTTGACCCAACCCGACTCGGGTAGCCTCCATTTTCTTCTCTCGCCCCCTGCCCCACCAAGCCCCGATTGCCTTGTCTCTCCCTTCTCCCTCGCATAATCAGCAACCAGCTTAATCATACCCATCCTCACGATGTGAAGCGGGGTGGGCGTCTCCTTGAAGATCGTAGCATTCCTCCATGTCCAAGCCGTCCAAGCAAGAGTCAGAAAAAGGCGGAACTCCTCCCTGTTCAATCTCGCCATAGCCCAAATTAGCGTCTCACGGCAGCTCGTCATGGGCATTGTGCTCCTTAGGTTCTCAAGCCCACTTCCTGCCCAGATTTCCGCCGACTCCCTGCACATAAACAAAGCATGGGCCTCGGACTCAGCCTCCTCATGACACAAACGACACAGCGGGTCATCAATAATATGTTTATCAAAGAGAACTCGTCGCACAGAGAGCATTCCCGAGCTAGCCCGCCATGCAAAATGAGCAAGTTTAGGTGGGACGACCATGTTCCATAATTGAGGCCAGAGCTCAACGTTGCCATGATTGGGAGCATGAGTCCCGAAACCGTTCTTTGCCAATCTATAGGCCGAGCGTACCGAGTACATTCCATCTTTATTTGGCCACCAGTACATCACGTCCTCAGGTAGATCAGGATTAAGGGGCAAAGATAGAACATCCCTGACCTCTTCCTCCCGAAGAACCTCATTGAGCTTGGTAATACACCACTCACCACGGGTCTGATCGATGAGCTCCCCCACGGTCAACGATGCATCAGCCTCTAGATTAGGCGCAGGGATCCGGGAAGAAGTCTGACCCGGCAGCCAAGCATCCCCCCATACATTAATCCGAGCCCCGTTCCCTACCCTCCACTTAAGCCCTTCCAATAAAAGCGCCTTAGCTCCCCACAAACTTCTCCAACAAAAACTAGGGTCATGGCCACGTCGCGCATCAAGTATGTCATCATGTTTAAAATACCTAGCTTTTAGGACGCGAGCCACAAGAGAATTAGGAAAAATAAGCAACCTCCAAACCTGTTTAGCAAGCAAAGCTTGGTTAAAGGCCCGCAAGTCCCGAAAACCTAGGCCTCCTTGTTTTTTCGGTTGGCACAACTTATCCCAAGTTGACCAGTGTACTCGCCTACGCGTGTGCGAGGAACCCCACCAGAACCTTGCCATAGTCGCATGGATTTCAGTCACCGTACCTTCCGGGAGAGCAAAGATGCTCATCATATAAGTCGGGATTGATTGAGCCACCGATTTAATCAAAAATTCCTTACCGGGCTTAGATAAGAGCTTCTCCTTCCATCCTTTCACCTTCTTCCAAATTCGCTCCTTTAGGGTCGCAAACACAGCCTTCTTGGACCTCCCAATTATGGTCGGTAACCCGAGGTACTTCTCATGTCGATCCACTTCACGGACTCCCATAACTTGTATTATAGCTTCCCTATTCCCTGCCGACACCTTTTTACTAAACACAACCTCCGTCTTAGAATAATTAATTCTCTGACCCGAAGCTTGCTCATATTGGCTAATCACGTTAGCTAAAGTGGAGCATTCAGTAATGGTTGCTCTAGCGAACAAAATACAATCGTCGGCAAAGAATAGATGAGAAATCCTAGGAGCGGCGCGGCAAATGCTTATTCCATGGATTTTTTTCTCTTCGGCTGCTCTCCGTAACAGATAGGAAAATGCATCAGCACATAAGAGGAACAAGTAGGGCGATATAGGGTCTCCCTGTCGGAGTCCCCTACTTGGGTGGACCTCCCCACACAGATCACCGTTAATCATGAAGGAGTGGGTGACCGTAGAAATACAACCCATAACCCGATTGACCCACATCTCCGCGAATCCCATCTTACGCATCATGGCCTCAAGAAAACACCACTCAACCCGATCATAGTTGATAAGTGTCGTTTGTAGTGCCTATTCTGTAGTGTTTTGGTCCCATTTTCTTGTATAATCGCTCCTTGGGAGCGGTTTATGGACTTCTTATGTTTCCTTTAGCTCGTTTCAGGTTCCCGAGACCATTCATGAAGAGTTGGAGTGATTCCGACTCTATACATACACATTTTGGAGCCAACGAAGCTAAGGAACGATGACTCGATGCCTTGGAATCGACCCCGAGACCTTGGGACCCAATCCCGAGCCTCCGAGACCCGATCCCGAGTCCCGAGAATCGATGAGAAGGCCATGAGAGCCAAGGAGGGACCGAAAAGTTCATATTGGAGGCCTACAAGACTATTCCCGATCGGGTATGGCCTCATCCCGATCGGGAATAAAGAGGAAAGCAAGACGGGGTACTGTGGGGTGTTCCCGATCGGGATTTCCCACTTTCCCGATCGGGAAAGTTGCCAGTTCACCCGTGCTTTGCTCCTTCCTTCTCCTTTCATTCTTAAACCCTATATATACCCCCCTCTTGTATTAAGACACTATCTCATGTTATTTTTCTTCACCTCTCCTTAAACCCTAGATCGTTTTAGGTTAGATTAGATTAGATTAGTGTAGATTAGTCGGTAATTAGTTAGTTAATCATAGTTTAGTACTTGTATTAAGGGATTCTTCAAGAATCACCCAAGATTGACAACCTAGGGTGTTTGTATTGGATTCTTCTCATTAATGCAAGTTTCTTCCTTTCTTCTTCCTCTAGTATGGTATAATCCTTCCTCCTTTCTCTTATTCTTGTTTTGTTCTTCCAAGTTTCAATCTTTGTTCATCTTAATGTTTGTAGTTCATAGTTTTTATTAGATTGTTTATGTTTGTTTTGGTTCTTAGTTTGATTCATCTTGTTTTTGTTAGTTATAGTTTGATAATGATAGAGTAGTGTTCTTGCTAGGGTTAGTAGGGTGATTAGGGTGTTAATTGGGTGATTAAGGGTTTGTTAGAGATGATGGGTGGAAGATTTGGGTTTCTTCTTGGTTTATGCACATCACATGTTTGTTGAATTGCTTGATAGACTAAGTAGGTTGGAATGCTTGTTTTTCTTGCCTTTCTTTGTGGGTGTTAGTTTGTTGTGGGTTCGGTTCCCTCATTAAGTTGCGAGAGCCCGGTGAGGACGACCCCTAGGTCAAGTCTAAGTTGCGAGAGCCCGGATTGGACCTAGGACCATAGCGCGCTAGAACCCCGTTTGTCGTGTGTGTCGCCTCGATGGGTTCTAGGTGGAACCTCTAGGTTGGTCTAAGTTGCGAGAGCCCGGACCGACCTAGATCACCCTACTACCTCCTCCTCTCTAGTTCTCCCTCGACCACTCCGTTACCCCTTTGACCCCGACCTAATCCTAGCCCTTTTTCCTTGTTTGCTTTCCTTAGTCATAGTCCTTAGTCTAGCTCTCTTCCCCTTCTATCATTCTTTAGGATAGTTTAGTCCGTTGACCGAGTCTAGTTTTTAGGCGACCTTAGTCTAGGCTATACATCACCGTCCCCGTGGATTCGACCCGACTTGCCCTATCTACCGTAGGAATAGCCGGTTACTTTATTTGATCGGTGGGGATTCCGCGACAAATCCCCGCCCGTCAAAATGCCTTACTCATGTCTAGTTTTAGAGCTACATTCCCAGCCCGCCCCTCCCCACCTCGCTTCATAGCATGAAAAATTTCAAAAGCTATTATCGCATTATCTGTAATAAGACGACCCGGGGTAAACGCACTCTGATTCTCAGTAATTAAAGAATTCATAATACGTTTTAGACGGTTGGCCAATAGCTTGGAAATGATTTTGTAGATGACATTACATAGGCTAATCGGTCGAAAATCCGTTACCTTGCGAGGCTCTCGAATTTTAGGAATAAGAACAACCGACGTCTTCTTAACACAACTCAGGTCACTGCCATTTTCCCACCAGTGTCGGACAAACTCACAAATTCCACTCCCCACAACGTCCCAATACTTCTGGAAGAAAAAAGCGTGTAATCCATCGGGGCCAGGCGCCTTATGAGGGTGCATATCGAAAATAGCTTTTCTAACCTCATCATCTGAGATTGGGGCCGTAAGCATAGCATTCATATCACTATTCACCACCTTCTCGACACAGCTCAAGACCTCTTCCCCCCCCCCCCCCCCCCCCCCCGTCGATCCTTCGGTCGTAAACATACCAGCAAAGTAGTCCTGAATTGAACTCCGAATCTCGGCCTCGTCCACACACCAAGACCCATCTTCCCGTTCCAGGCCCTGAATCCGGTTACGTTGGCGTCGTTGAGACGCCTTATGATGGAAGTAGCTTGTATTCTTATCTCCATCCCGCATCTCAGTCTTCCTAGCTCGCGTGTACCAGTATGATTCAACCTGTTTACGAAGATCATTAATTTCGCTCACAAACCTGGTGCATTTTTCAATAACGGAGCGGGACGGAAATTTTATCTGCCATTTCCCAAGCTCATCTTCCTTCTTCCGTAGCTTCTCCTGTATATTGCCAAAAGTACACTTAGCCCATGTTGCAAGTTTATCCGTGCAGCTAGTAATGCGGGTAGTAATGTTATCTCCATGTGTCTCCCCCCACGCATTCGCGATCACGTCCCGACAATGAGGCTCAGAAACCCAAAATGGCTCAAATCGAAACCTGCGCCGACCCTTACCATTTCGACCCGACCCTTCCTCACCAATAATGATCGGTGCATGATCCGAGGCATATATAGGATAATTCTGCACAAAAAAACCCGGGAACATCTCAGCCCAAGCCGCATTTGACACAGCTCGGTCTAGACGTTCTCGAATCACTCTCCCCTCCTCTCGTCCTCGTTGCCAGGTAAAAATATTCCCACGATATCCCATGTCCTGCAGCGCACAGTCGTCCAGTGCTGTCCGAAAAGCGTCCATCATTCCCTCTCGTCTAGGATTGCCCCCTTCTTTTTCCCGACTAGTAAGAATTTCGTTGAAATCCCCAAAGCAAATAGTAGGGATAGTAGATTCAGCACACAAGCTCCTCAACATTGTCCAGGTTTGGTGTTTATTATTTGCCTCCGGCCACCCATAAACACCAATAGCCCGCCATATCTGTCTCCCGACCCCATTCGACACCTCAAGGCACACGTGATGGTCATCCTGCGAGGTCACAACGGCATCAATGTCCCGCCACCACATTCCCAAGCCACCCGATCTACCACTACTACTACGACAAAAACCAAAATTAAAACCACATTTATTTCTAACTACTTCTAAATCACCCCCACTAAGCATCGTTTCCATTACGAAAACGATGTTTGGGCCCTCCCTCCTGCACCTATCTCGGAGGGAGCTAACCGTCAAGGGATTGCCCAACCCTTGACAGTTCCAGCTTAGGATTTTCATGGTTGTTCGCGGTGCTGGTCTCCGCCAGCATCCGCTACTTTCATAATGGTATCATCATCCAGCTGCCTCTCACACCTCCGCTTCACACTATTCTCCTCCCTATCAACCACCTGCTCCCCCACATCGTCCCTGGTTCGTTTCTTATCAAAAACCCCGGCTTGGACGCTCCCTTCCTCCACTTCGTTTTGATGCACATTCCCCTTCGGACGCCGTATTTTTACCACCCGCCTAATCTCACCAGCAGATGTCTTCCTCTCCTTGACATAAGTCAAAGCAGGAGCATGTAGGTTGTCATTTAGCTCATGCAGGCCTACCTCCTGTACACTTCCCTCTTCTACTTCAATCATTATTCCTTTAACCCTTTTCTCCACACATGGTTTTTGGATATTTATTTTACGTAGCATTTCAACCATATGCCCAATCTCCTCCTGCTCAGCTCTTACCCTATCTTCATCAGGGAATAAGTTCCTCGCACATGAGGATCCCGTGCCCGTATCAGTATTTTCGCGTCCCCCAACTCGCCAAGGCGAAGCTTTCATCCAGTCCCCGTACCGGCGTTGCTCCCCAATCGGCCCGGTCCTCTCCCCACAATCCTTCTCACCATGCCCTATATGTCCGCATACATAGCAGAATAGAGGCAGGCTTTCATAGCAAACTCGGACTTTCCACCTTTTCTCCCCCCTTGCCCTAAGCATAATATGGTCAACCAAAGCACGTCTAACATCCACCAGCACCTTGATCCTCATAGAACGGTTAATTTCTGGGTTGACAGAATTATCGACTGACACAAAGGTCCCTATCAAGTTTCCAATATTCACCGCATTCTCTAACCGTAGTCTCCCTACCACCGGAAGGTCATAAATACGAACCCACAGAGGGGAGAAAAAGAGAGGTACCTCGGTCGGAATAGCATCATTCCGTAGATCTGTGAGGACTAGGAGATGTCTCTCGAAGTGCCATGGTTGTTGTTCCAAGACTCTCCGTTTGTCCTCGATGGTAGTGAATTTGAAAGTAACTATCTTTTGCTGCCTATCCGCCACCTCTCCGATAACCGCTTCCTTAGACTTCCATGCCCTAATCATGGTGTCCATCAAGGCTCGCATATTAATATGCCGATCAGTCCACAGTTTCCCCACGACGCAAAGATCACCCTCCTCGGTGTCACCCCCCTCACCGATGACCCATTCCAATTCATTCTCCTCCGTATCCCCATCCTCGCCTTCGCGCTCCTCTACTCCACGTACTATTGCCGACGCCATAAGGAGTGGACAAAAAACCGTCGTATGAGAGATTCACCACGTGCAGTCGAAAACACCAAAAGATCTTTACTAATAAAGTTGAAAAAGACAAAAAGAAGGAATAAGAATTTGAACGTGTACGCCTGACAAATCAGGATCGAAACCCTAGGCGAACCCTAGGATCGCACTCCCTCCCAAAGAGAAACCCTAGAGGGGACATAGCGTCTGGCTTGTTTCATACTTTAATCATAGCCTTTGATCTTATTTAATCTAATGGCCACTAATAAGACTTATGGACTTAAAAAAAGTGATGGCCTTATGAGATCTCATATATATATGTATATATACTCCCTCCGATTTTTTATTATCTTCCCTATTTCCTTATTGGGCTGAAACACTCTTTCTTCCCTATTTCTATTTTGGGCCATCAACATGTGGTTGAGAATCACTCTCACATTTCTCTCTCTTCCTTCTTTTATTTTGAACCACACATTCCTACACCCTTATTTTCTTCCCCAAAACCAAAGGGGAAGATAATAAAAAATCGGAGGGAGTATATATATATATAGAGTCAAGATCGGGTGAGAATCTATCCCTCAATGAGAACTATGAGAACCATTTAGAACCATTAAATAGTTCAATTATTCAATTATTCTCTTCCTCTTGGTGTAATGTGACACTTGGAAAACCAACTATATAGCTTTCATCTGCTCCCCATATACACGCCTCATTCCCCCTGGGTTGTCAATTATTCAATTATTCAATTGAATAATTCAATTATTCAATATACGCCTCATTCCCCATATACGCCTCACTCCCCCATTAAATAGTTCAATTATTCAATTATTCCTTCTATTTTGATGTTCTTAGTTCGAGTCTCTCTCTGTTGTAAATTTGTAATGTCGAGTATCACTTATCTTTGAGTCGATTGATAGATTAATATTGAGTTGGCCCGACTCAATTTGGGTATTACAGAGTAGGATATACAGTACATTTTCGAATGGTTGGTTAGTTTCGAGTCGAATTGGATTCGATTATAATCAGAATATCGGATGATTTCGGCGACAACTTCAGGTAAACAAAATTTTTTGCCATTCATCTTCTTTAAATCCCAAGCATTTCAGTAAAGATTACTCGTAGAGTAGTATTTTTTAAGGCAAATCTATTCGTCTCATTTAAGTAAGAGTAGTATATTTTTAAGTAATTAAAGCGTCTTTTCTGTGACTTAAATTATCGGAGCACTCAATAACGAGATATACACGGTCAATTTAGGAACTTCAGATATACACGGTCCGCCTATAAACTACTGTATTCATTCTATATATCTTACGGACTACAATTATTCAATTATAGTTCAAGTAGCACCTCAATGTTATGTACGGAGTAATAACTTTTCGGTTTTTCACAATTGAAGATTGGATCGATGTAGCCACGTTTCTTCTTAAAATTCAAAAAGGGTACACCAAAACGGGTACGCTAAAATTGAGGAGGGATACACCAAAATTAAAAAATGCACGCTAAAATTCAAAAGTGAGGGTACGCTAAAATTGAATTGAAAAAGGATACACTAAAATAGAAAAAAAGGTACGCTAAAAGTGAAGAAGGGGACACTAAAATTGAAATTAAAAAAAAAAGTACGCTAAAAGTGAAAAATGGTACGCTATAATTTGAAGAAGGTACGCTAAAATTGAAGAAGGGTACACTAAAATTGAAATTGAAAAAGAGTACGCTGAAATTTAAAAAGGGTACGCCAAAATTGAAAAAGAGTACGATAAATTTAAGAAAGGGTACGATACGCTAAAATTGAAAAATGGTACGTTAAAATTGAAAAGAAAAATTAAATCGAGTAGGGCTTGAAGAAGAAGTGTTGTATTCCATATGAAATCCGTACAAAAAAAAATTAAAGAAGTTAATGAGGAAATTTGAAAAGAAAAAAAACGATAGCTGGGATTATTGCAATTATATTTGCCGACGATAATACTATTACTATTGTAATGAAATAATGAATTTAATCGAATAAGTTAACTCATAAAATAATTAATTTAAAAAAAAATAATTAAAAGTTACTTAGGTTACTGAGGTTCAATACCCAATTGTGATAAATTGATGGATTGAAAAAAAGTCGATTGAAAAATTGATGGATTGAAAATCGGATTCAATGGTCGATTGAAGAATTATGGGTTAAAGGATTACGGGTCGAAGAATTTTGTAGGAGGAGAAGGAGTTACGACCTTACGGGTTAAAGGCTCAAGCAATTGTGATTAATTGAGGATCCAATGAATTAGATTGAACATTACGATCTAATGACTCATATTATAGTTCTCATTTTAACCTCTCTATATATATATATGTATATATATATATATGTATATATATATATATACATATATATATATACATATATATATATATATACATATATATATATATATATATATATATATGTATATGATTTCCAATTTCTTAATTCAAGTTTCTTATTTCCAAATAAACTAAAAGCTCTACTCAACCCCCGCTGCAAGTCTACAATTCCTCTACTCAAACCCTACTACAATCGACGATTTCTCTTCCCTTGTATACGGGTAAATCATGTTTTTTGTTTCTTACAATTGTTAAAGCTTGTTATCATCAATTTCTTTCGCTTCATCTGTTTCTTTGCGTTTTAGTCTATTTATTTTTCCAAGTTTGGTTAGTGTTCTATGTCTTCAATTCTAGATGTTGAGATTTGATTATACTGCGCACGTATGTTTATTTTTATTATGAAAGACTCCGTTTTTATTTATTGATATTGTGTGATTTGTGTCGTTACACCATATTTTACAGACTTTATTAGGATTTTAAGTTATTCGACTCAGAGATGGATTTAATTGAGAGTTATGCACTTGAGTTCCCTAATGTTTCAAGGAGTGAAATAGTGAAGCTAAGAGATTCTCAGAATTTTAGGAATCGGGCCTTAAATGGAGGATTCAATTGCTTCATAACAGGAGGGAGTTGGAGAAGAAGACGGGTAAATCTGCTCTTATGCCGGGTCCCTTAATTCATTTGCTTTCTCTCACTATCCAATCAAACAGTGCTGGAGCAATCGAAGGCGAACTCGTTGTGTATGGGAAGATTGTTGTCCAATACATTCACCCTGCTCATGGCGAGGTAGTGGATTATAATATTTATAATCGCGATCGTAGTGACGCTGAAATCTTGGACGTAAATGGGGCGTTGACGTTAAATGGTCCCGACTTTGCTGCCATAGGTGATCCTACCTGCTTGCCATTTTTTAATTCTCATCTTCACATCAGACTCTATGATGGGGCTGACAATATATTAGTCCAAGAGTCGGTTTCTTTGGATCATACCAGAATAGAAGGTTGCGAAGAACAACGTAAGACTATTTCATTTAGTTTTCAGCGAGTGTCCCTATCTCTGCACTATATTGCCATTCCTTTGGCAATTAACTGTCGCCTAGAAGTGATATTTCATCATCGACATAATCGTAAAAAAGGAGACTATCTAAATATCAACGGGGATATCACGGCTCGGTTTGTCAATCCATATAGAAACTACACCTCCGAAGAGTGCGTTCTTTTTAAGAAACGCACTGATGCATTTCAAAGGGTAGAATTCAATGCGCGGAATATGGAAATGAACCGATATCGGGTTGCTTTGCCAGCGTATGCGTCCCTGGAGGTTTGTTTAGATTTGTCCGACTATGAAACAAAAGAAAAAATAGTCCATGACTCCGTCAATGCCAAACCTGAACCGTCGTGGATGTCCGGCGATGTTTTAATCTTGGATAATATCATCATTCAAGTAAGAGGTTCATGGTTTCGTCCTATGCCACTTGGACTACTGAAGAAGAAGGTTTGTATTTAGTTTTTTTTCATTTGAAAAAATTTATCCTATTTGATTACGTCACTTTTTATCGTCTTTTATTTACATTTTATCCCTTACGTGTACCTTTACTTTTGTAGCCGTCGGAGTCGGAGTCGGAGGAGGAGGAGGAGGAGGAGTCGGAGGAGGAAGACGAAGACAAGGTTTACTCTCTCGCTCGCTCTTTTTTTTTTTTATTCATTTTACATGTGAGCTCATATAACTTTCTTTTTTCGTACACACAAGAGTGAGGTAATGTCAACACCAGCTGTGGAGTTTTTTTCGGTTGTCATCATTCCTCAAGACAAGTCCAGAGATGCGCAGATATATGGTTCGATCGAGCTATTATCGGGAGAGAATATATCTCATATCTTTAGGAGAGATGTGAGTGATGCTGTGACTTTAACCCACGACATTAGATCATTAGTATTGGATGAATCTAGGAGGTATGATTATTTCGACTCGTTAGAAATTAAGTTGAATGTGAAAGACGTTGAGGATCATTTGGTTGTCAAAGGTTTTAAGGGCTACAATGATATGGCGCTTGACCGTTGGAGTGACAAGCAAATATGTTCGTTTGTTGAAGGGGATAACGGATTTGCTTTAGTGCATTACTCAATTTTCCGAGATGCAGTTGCAGCCAGTGTTACAATATCGGTAAATCTCAAGATGGATTATGAATTGGAATATGTTAATAATCGACCTATAATCTATGGTAGTATTTATTCTCAGTTTCGTGACTTTGACTACTCGTCATGGTACAACAAAAACTACTACCAGGTTGTAGTTTTCGAAAAGATTGATCAAGAGAAGGCGATACAAGTGAATGTTGATGGTTCAATACCACTTTCAAGATCGGTGGTTGTCGTGCCTTCGTATTCGTCTCTGATTATAGATCTCGACCTATGGGTAGGAACATTGGGACTAAGGGTGTCAGGCGTCAAGGAAATTGAGATCGGAGAGGGTGATTTCAAGACCGTTGAAACAAATGATCTTATTGTACGTATCAACGTAGATTGGTGCGAGATTGAGTAATATGTTTTTGTGTATGTGAATACTCTTAATGAACCCTCTGAATACATTGCACGGAGCGAAACATGCTAAAAAAGCACATGTTTTTGTGTGTTGTATATATAGCAAAAGTTTGTTTTGGGTTCTCAAGGCACGTACTCCAGGGTTTCTTAATGAATTGTTTGCCCTTCTATTTTAAGAATCTTTTCATATTTTTTCCGTTCCACAATGATTTACCCATTTTTATTCAAATGTGAGAAATTAAAATAATAAGTGGGTAAATCATAGTGGGTTGGAGGGAGTATGTAATTTGACCATTCTCATGATTTTGGCTCCACATGTCACTTTCGGATCTCTTCCCCTTGGTGCCAAAAGTAAAGGCAAACAATTCATTAGATCAAAGACAAACAATTCATTGGAACGAAGGGAGGAATATACACCGAAAAAGTAGCAAATATGTCAATTTAATTTAACCAAAGATTTGTTGTGTATCAAATTTTTATACTCCGTAACTTTTAGTAATAGGTAATGAAATATGTATAGACAAAAGAAAACTAGCATGCACCGATGTACATACATTGAGTAAAATGTATGGAAATGAATGGAACGGACGAAGTATAACTTTTATGATATCTTGAGAGTCTATCTTGCCTTATTAGTAATATTCAACAATGCCTCGACGGTATGTAAAATAGGTCCAATTTATGATAACTAAATGGATTATTTAACGATAATAATACCAACTATAGAACATTTTCCCAAAATAATACCAATTTCAATAAATCTGAGAATAATACGTATTATTGGAACAGTTAAACAAGAGTAGTATAAGTGACTTTATAACCTGCTACATCAGGTCACCTAATTAAATATTTAACGTGGTACTCCTCCTCCTCCTCCTCCTTAGACCTAGATAACGGTTGAACCGTGTCAGGTCAGCTTCGAGTCGGGTCACTTTCAAGTTATAATAATTGGGTTGACTTCGGGTCGAGTCGGATAATTTCGGGTTCGGGTCATTCTCGGGTTTGCTGTTTTCAACTTTTTTAGGGATATCGACTCGTTTTCTATAGTAATAGTCAGGTCAGTTTCGGTTAGTTCGGGTCAATTCGGATTACTGTTCAACATCAGGTCTTCAATTCGGGTGTCCGGTCGGGTTCGGTCTAACTTATTCGGGTCGGGTTAGTTTTGTCAGGTATACTTGTAGACACCAAAATTTTATATTATTTCGGTATCTATTTAGGAATAATATCTTTAGTATTTAGAGATAATTATCAATAAATATTGTGATAATATCTTAGATGCTGGAATATTCTTAGCTTGCTCCCTAAGCTACTAGGTTATAAATACGGTCTTGTGTCTAGGGTTTAGAGGAGGTTAGATGGATTACGTCTCAAAACGACCCCATCATCCTACTACCAAATTGTAGGTAAATGGAATAAGTCACCAAAAAGACTCCATCTTCCCCCTACGGATCCAAGTCGATAAGACCTCCGTAGAACTATCAAAAACCTTAACCTTCGAGATTGAAATCAAGAGATCCACGGAAGTTGTAACGCGCAATCTTTCGATTATCAAATAAAACTCTTGTTCTCATATTATTTTGTATCTGTTATTTTAATTATCGCAGGTGCGAAATTTTATGTTTCACAAATTGGCACGCTCGGTGGGACGATTTTCGCTCTTCATCTCCAATCTTGAAGTATCCAGATCTGTAGAAGTCATGGGGGCAAGCAAAGTTCACCTCAAGTCTTTCTACGAACTTTCGAGACAAAGTTGCAACCGACTTCGAAGTCTCTACAACAAGTCTCGAGGGGGCATTTGTAGACACCAAAATTTTATATTATTTCGGTATCTATTTAGGAATAATATCTTTAGTATTTAGAGATAATTATCAATAAATATTGTGATAATATCTTAGATGCTGGAATATTCTTAGCTTGCTCCCTAAGCTACTAGGTTATAAATACGGTCTTGTGTCTAGGGTTTAGAGGAGGTTAGATGGATTACGTCTCAAAACGACCCCATCATCCTACTACCAAATTGTAGGTAAATGGAATAAGTCACCAAAAAGACTCCATCTTCCCCCTACGGATCCAAGTCGATAAGACCTCCGTAGAACTATCAAAAACCTTAACCTTCGAGATTGGAATCAAGAGATCCACGGAAGTTGTAACGCGCAATCTTTCGATTATCAAATAAAACTCTTGTTCTCATATTATTTTGTATCTGTTATTTTAATTATCGCAGGTGCGAAATTTTATGTTTCACAATACTCCTTACTTCTTTCCTTCATCCTCTCTCTTCGTTAACCTTCATCCTTCTTCAGTTTTTTTCTATACATTTCGTTTATATTAAAGTGTTGATTTTGGTGTAGGATTATGTTGTTAACTAGATTTGGTGAGGTTGAAGGAACAGGAAGACGAAGGATACACTGAGTAAGTAAAAAGGGATGAAGTAATATGTAATAAATTAAAGTTGAAAAAAGAAGGTAACCAGGTTCTACCACTAATAATTGGTCATCTATACTACTCTGCTTTAATACATTTATTGTAGGACATCTCATATAAGCAACGGTAACACGTTTTACTTCATAAGCAGTGGAGCAGTGATAAGTGTATTCCATTACATGTACAATATTTTTATGTAATATTGTCTCACGAATCACGAGAGACTAACTGAGTAGCTGATACTCCCTATGTCGTGTGGACTTAGCTCGTCTATGCGAGCCGAACTGATAGTTCCAGTCATGGAACAATATAATCCAGGTGTGTTACACCTGCACATGTCGAACGGGTCATATGATCGGGTTTTGGGTTCGGGTAAAATACGGGTCAGGTGTATTTCGGGTTTGAAAAATACGGATTTTAAACGGGTCAGGTTTATACGAGTTTCAGGTCAAATACGAGTTATTAACGCACTTTGAAAACATTAATTTTTTTTTTTTTTTTATCATAAATACAATGTTATTCTTAATTTTCTTAATCATCTCATTTAATATATTTAATCTATTATATTAATGTAATGTTTTAAGATATTCTGAAAAAAAAAAAATTTGTTTAACAAAAAATCTATCGTAAAAAACTATAAAGATGAAATAATTATGTTCACGGTAGAAAATATTTTCATATAAATTTTATACTCCATATTATTTCCTCAAAAAAAATCATGAAATCATTACACAATATTCCGTATAAAAGTAGTAAAGTTATCCACAGTAATACAGAGCAGTAATCATTGGTCCTTAAATATCATTCCGACAATCTGAAATTCTCTTAGACCTCGTTTGCTTCATCCGGGAACTTATTTCCCGGAGTAAAGCCGCATTTCCCAGGAAGTTACTTCTCTATCAACTTCCCGGGAATTTGCGAATTTGCAATATTTGTTTGGTGGACATCCTGGAATTCACAATTTTCGTGAATTGAATTCATGCATCTTGTTTGGTTGACTCGACATAATTCTCATGATTTTGATTATAATGATTATTAGATGGATCATGAACTCATTCTTTTGACCCAAATTTTAAATAACCCATTAATTTATAGTCATGACTCATGACCAGGATCGACATGTTTAAAGCTAGTTCTGTACGGTTGTATATAGGACCGAGAGACTACAATTGCATTCTCGTGTTAGATAGTAACGTTACTGTTAGACATGACAAAACTTGACCCGCCTTGTAAACCTGACTCGTCCAACTTGTTTTTTTGTAGGTCGAGAGTCCGAACCTCCAATCTTGATCCGTGACTCTGTAACACACCGTTATTTTCCGAGTTATTTATAAGGTGTTATTTTTCTATTTTATTTAAAACGGGTCTTTAAATCGGGAAAAATATTTTCAAGATCATAATATTTTTGGGCCTTCTTATAACAAAGCGGTTTTAGGCTATTTTAAAAGTGAAACATATTATTTGAAAACCAATTTGATTTCGGGTTGATTTTTGAGTTTAAAAAAAAAAAAAAAAATTAAACAAAACAAACTATTAAAACCCTACGCCTATCCTCACCATCAATTCATTCATTCACGAATGAATGATGCGGCACAATTAGCCACTTTCTTCCCCTTGTTTCCTGTTCCGATTCCAACCTTTTCCGTCGTCGTAAAGTCGTTCTTTGATCTTTGTTTATACCAATACGTTTTACCTCATTCATCTAAATCGTAAGTTTCTTAACCAATTGTACTTCTTTATACTTCTTATTATAATTTATGAGTAAATTATATAGTACTCCGTAGGTCTTAATATTTATTTTAAGTTTGATAATTTCCTTTTATTTTGTTTAAAACCGTTTCCTTACCATAATTAACAACTACGTAAATATGTGGGTTCGGGCAGAAATTTGGGTTTGTATGTCGGGTTTGCAGATTTTTATTGTGCAGACTGTCATCTTAGTCGTTATTGTTGTGATTCAATTATTTATATGAAGGAAGTGATTTGGGGCGTGCATTGTTAGGGTAGTAATTGAAGAGAATGTGGATGTTAGGGTTATAAAACTTACCGTAAGTGTTTAATGGTAAGTTGTTACTAACAATAGTGTGAGGAAAGGGGAGACCAATGTGTTGTTACCAAGGATAGTTGTACGGAAAGAGTAGGAGAAGATAAACATTAAGTTATCTTAACGGGATAGACTCAATGTATATCAAGCGTATAATTATTGACACGCTTTATATTATTTGTAGCTTGTGGGTTTGAGGAGAAAAAATTCTTGGGATAATACTAGCTGTTTTGACCGTCTTGAGAGGTAAGGACGTTTTGACCTTTTCACCTTTAAGTAAAGAGCATGTTCGGTTCAAATTATATTTTTAAAGCGGTTTTATAAATTATTTTGTCAATGGTGAATTTTTATGATACTCGTTATATTTTGAATATTGAACTTGTGACATGAGTCACACATTGATATTGTTTCGGTAAAATTTTTGGAGATTATAACAGACTCTGGGAGCTCTGTTGGTCTAGTTGGTTTAAGGTGCGTTTACGACGTTCCTGGGACTTCGTCCCGAAACTGAACTCTTGGCCCGAGTTTATATTTAAGTGGGGTATCCGGCCCCCACTTGCTAGGGAGTTAGACTTTCTCCTTTGACAGTTTCATCCTACTGACTGTCCAAATGCGAGAGGTGCGCACTATATAAGTCGAACTAAGCACAGGTGATACCTCTAGACCGTGCAAGGGTAGGACCTTGGCACACAAGTGGTGAAAAATATATTTTGGTTGGTTTTGATTTCAACTACGACGTTTTTAAAGTATTGTGGTTTGGTTTCGAGACGGTGAATTTTAACTCTGGATTCAGTTTACTACAAATTATAATTATTGTGTACGTTTTCATTATATTATACTTTTACTCAGCTTTGCTGACGTCCTTTTATTCTGGGTCGTTCCCCCGCTGGAACCTGTACCTATTTGTGTTTTGGGTACAGTTCATAGGTACACTTAATATGCTGCATGGGTGCATTTGGTTCGGGATGCTGAGCGAGGAAGAATTTTATTATTTAACATTTAACTCCGAACTATTTATATTTTTGTTGAATTTTGGTTTGAAGTTGTTTTAAACCGTTTTAAATTTTGTAAGACTTAAGTCTTCCGCTGCAACGTTTTCATTTAATTAATTATCGAAATCGAAATTCTACTTCGTTTCAATTATTTTTATCAAACTTCTTTTTCAGTTGATTTATATTATTTTATTTGCCTTGCACTTGGCTTTGTGAGCTAAGTGCGGAGTAACAGCTTTGAATTTTCCTATTTCACTTTACTATTTTGGTCGCGAAAAATTAGGGCTGTTACAGACTCGATATTTTAAATTACAAATATAAAATCATATTTAATTTGATGCACCTTTTTTTAATCTTTTAACAGTAAAATAATTACGAAGTATTAAAATAATTTTAAAAATTAGATGAAATATAGTAGTATTTATATATGATTAAATTAAAGAATATAAAAATAATACTATTAAATTAAATAAAAACTTAATATTGAAAATATTTTTATTTACTTAAAAAGCGGTAAAAAATTCGGTGTTCGAACCTATTTTTTACCCTTATTCTAACTATAATACGTCTCATGACCAGTATAACCCAGCCCATATTTGAACCAACCCGTATTCTAACTCGACGTGTATAAGTTATTTAAGTAAATCATATACTCAAAATATATTATTGGAGTAGGTAAGGAAATATATTTTTTGAAAAATATAGTCAAGATTTTTTATTGATAACTAATGACTAATGATACTGTTATTTATAATTATAAAATCCCATCATATATTATAATTTTCCGATGTATAGATTTGTTTACTGTTTATACATGTACTCCGTAGTAGATTTACCACTACCACTTCCAAAAAAAAACACATCGTCTTTTCGAGCAAATGATATGAAATTATATACTAAAAGAATAACATTTTTCATCACAAATCTAATTATATCATTTTTATAAATGTTTTTAGGATAATTTTTTTGTTAAACGAAATGTTAAGGTTTTTACTCAAAAAATTTATTTTCTCGTTAATTATAATGAAATTAAAATAAATCTAATTCTATTAGGATAAAAAACATTAATTTTAATATTTATAATATTTAAATTGTATTAGGATAAAATTAAAAATAGATCTAATTCTATTAGGATAAAAACGTTATTTTTAATATTTATAATATTTAGATTCTAGTGTTTTACAAAGTTGGATTCTCTCATGTCCTCTCGAAAAAAGCTTCAATTATATATTTATATATGATAATTATGACCTTTAGTAATCAATGGTATAAAAATATATGAAATAATTTTTTTTTTCAACAACTTATTAAATATTTGAAATTGTCACAATAGTTAAGTGATCTAGGAGTAAATATAAAGGAAATACAATAAAAATAAGAACATTCGAAGAAAATGTTGCTGAGCAACGCTGCAACACCTAACTGAGGAGTGCCAACTTCCGCAATCTGCCAAACTAGGTGCCAACAGTCAATTCTGACAGTAAAAAGAAACTAATCTTGAGCAAAATAACCACCGATGGAAGTGAGGACACCTTTCGAAAAAGTCCCGAAAAAGCCACCAAAGTTATTTCCAGGCTCAAATGCGAGGCTAAATTTCTTGCCTAGCGGACGAACACTTCCAATGGGTCCGTAACGCTTACCAAGATTGGTCTCGAATTCCAAGCAAGTCACTCTCCAAATAAATTCTGGAGCCCTGCACGGCTGATCCAATTGCAATTTTTCAAGAACGGCGCCATTTAACTTGGTTAGGTACTCGACTTCACCTTCATTCGAAAAAGGTTTAGACTCGCTTTTCCCATTAAAAACAACCTGCCATTAGACCGACCGCAAGGCCACAAGGGTTAACTAAAGTGCTAATACAGAGTAATAGAGTAAATATTCTACTACGTCCCCTTGTGAGTTCGAGCTGAGATTATTAGAGGAAATTCTGGCTCTAATATCATGTTACAAATACGTAATTGATCTTTTCTTCCTTGGCTCCTTGATTAACTAGCCAATCACTAACCCGATATGATTTTTCACTCGAAAAGTGTGCTCTAGACGGATTACCCATCTCACATCACTGATGAATTCCTTACACCGAACTATTGGGTGTAAGTGTAAAGCACCTGGATTATATTGTTCCACACGACATAGGGAGTATTAGATTAAAACGTTACCGTTGCTTATATGAGATGTTCCACAATAAAATATATTGTGAAAAGTCTTATAGGAGAATTTGTGTTTCGTTCTATCGCATTTGTTTGTCTTAAATTTCGTGAAAAATAAGACTCTGATCGTTTATAGTATGGAGTAGTAATTTGTGTCCTTCCAATCATATAGTATTCTTTATGAAAACAATACTTGTTGAGGATCATTTATAGTTGAAACTTGAAAGTATATACTCTCTTTCTCGTTCATTTGTTTGTCTTTAATGTAATATAAAAATAAACAAATAAACAAGACGGATGGAGTATTTAATTATCATAAATTGGACCTATTTATAGTACTCTATATCATCAAGGCATTGTTGAATGTTACTAATAAGGCAAGATAGACTCTCAAGATATCGGAAAAATTACCTATTACTAAAAGTTACGGAGTATAAAATTTGATACACAACAAATCTTTGGTTAAATTAAATTGACATATTTGCTACTTTGACAGTGTTCAGAGGTTAAAGACTTCCTACTAGAGATTACTCAATCTCACACCAATCTACATTGATATGTACAATCAGACCATTTGTCTCAACGGTCTTGAAACCATCCTCTCCGATCTCAATCTCTTTGACACCTGACACCCTTAGACCCAATGTTCCTACCCATAAGTCGACATCCATAACTAGAGCCGAATAAGAAGGCACGGCAACCACCGATCTTGAAAGTGGTATTGAGCCATCAACATTCACTTGTACAGCCTCCTCTTGATCAATCTTGTTGAAAACTACAACCCGATAGTAGGTTTTGTTGTACCATGACGAGTAGTCAAAGTCACGAAACTGAGAATAAATACTACCATAGATTACAGGTCGATTATTAGCATATCCCAACTCAGAACCCATCTTGTGATTTACGGAGATGGTAACATTGGCTGCAACTGCATCTGGGAAAATAGAATAATGCACTGAAGCAAATCCGTTTTCCCCTTCAACAAACGAACATATTTGCTTGTCACTCCAACGATCAAGCACTATATTATCGTAACCCTTAAAACCTTTGACAACCAAATAATCCTCAACGTCTTTCAAATTCAACTTGATTTCTAACGAGCCGAAGTAATCGTACCTTCTAAATCCATCCAATACTAATGATCTAGTGTCGCGGGTTAAACTCACAGCATCACTCACATCTCTCCTAAAAACATAACATGTATTTAGGCCGGATAATAGCTCGATCGAACCATAGATGTGCGCATCTCTGGACTTGTCTTGAGGAATGATGACGACCGAAAAAAACTCCACTGCTGAGGATGACCTTATTACCTTACTCTAGCGTTTACGGAAAAAAAAAACAAAGTTATATGAGCTCACATGTAAAATGAATAAAATAAAAAACAAAAAGCAAGCGAGAGAGTAAACCTCGTCTCCATCTCCGTCTCCGTCTCCGTCTTCTCCTGACTACAAAAGTAAAGATCGGTAAAAAGAGACGTAAAATGAATAAAACAAAAAACAAAGAGAGAGAGTAAACCTCGGTCTTCGTCTTCGTCTTCGTCTTCGTCTGACTACAAAGTAAAGGTACAAGTAAGGAATAAAATGTAAATAGATGACGATAAAAAGTGACGTAATTAAAATAGGATAAAAAATTTCAAATGAAAAAAAAACTAAATACAGACCTTCTTAAGTAGTCGTCCAAGTGGCATAGGACGAAACCACGAAATTCTTACTTGAACGATGATATTATCCAAGATGAATACATCGCCGGACATCCACGACGGTTCAGGTTTGACATTGACGGAGTCATGGATTATTTTTTCCTTTGTTTCATAGTCGGACAAATCTAAACAAACATCCCAGGACGCATACGCTGGCAAAGCAATCCAATATCGGTTCAATTCTATATTCCGCGCATTGAATTCTACCCTTTGAAATGCACTAGTACATTTCTTAAAAAGAACGCACTCTTCGGAGGTGTAGTTTCTATATGGATTAACAAACCGCGCTGTGATATCCCCGTTGATGTTTAGATAGTCTTCTTTTTTACGATTATGTCGATGATGAAATATCACTTCTAGGCGACAGTTAATTGCCAAAGGAATGGCGATATAGTGCAGAGATAGGGACACTCGCTGAAAACTAAATGAAATAGTCTTGCGTTGTTCTTCGTAACCTTCTATTCCGGTATGATCCAAAGAAACCGACTCTTGGACTAATATATTGTTAGCCCCATCATAGAGTTTGATGTGAAGATGAGAATTACACAACGGTAAGCAGGTAGGATCACCTATGGCAGCAAAGTCGGGACCATTTAACGTCAACGCCCCATTTACGTCCAAGATTTCAGCTTCACTACGGTCACGATTATAAATATTATACTTCACTAACCCGTTGGCGGGGTGAATATAATGAGCAACAATCTTACCATTGTAGGGTTACAACCCTTAAACCCAAGGACCTGTTACGAGTATTAACCAAAAAGACAAAAGAAGAGGGATAACAATTATACCTTATTTGCAGCGGAACAGCGTATTAATAAGAAGTATAATAAACCCAGAAATATATATAATCTCCACGGACAGAATAAATAATCTTCACGGACAAGAATAAATAATCTCCACGGACAGAATAAATAATCTCCACGGACAGAATAAAGCACCACAAACGTGATGCCTCCTTTGGTATCCACACGGGTACAGAACTGCGACGTATATGCTAGTATAAAGGTATGTGAGACCGTCTCACAACTTCTCTCTATATCTCTCTTATAACTATTTATAAGAAGAATACTCCGTATATATATATTATGAGTCAATACTCTTAATTCCATATTTGGTTCATCATATGAGCCTCCTTATATAGGAGATGAGAAATTAGAATTAGGTTATTACTATAACCCTAATTACCATAATTAGATTATTAGTATAACTCTAATTACCATAACCTGACAACGCAGTTGGGTCAATATTACTACTGACCCGATGTATATTTAATATATCGATATATATTAATAATATCCCGTACATATTGTGTGTGACCCAATGGGCCCACTTAAGACTACCAGACACGTAACCTATTTACATGTCAATCCGGCATCGACCTCTAGCAAGGCATATCGGATACATAGACTTAAGCGGGTTAATCCGTAGGACAGTGGACATAACTCCTTCAGTCTCCCACTTGTACATGTCCTCTCAAGAACGGCGTTAAGTCTCTTTGCTACTATTGTCTCCAATTGAGAATGAGGTAAGAAGAAGTGTCATCCTCACATATCTCAATCTTTTACTCGAATCTTTGAGTTGACTTGTTAAAAGAGCAGATAGATGACAATCATCCTATCTGAGCGCGGCCACGCATTTGCACAAGTCACACTCTTCGAGTGGCCAAGAAACAATAAATTCCCTTCAATAAAGGAAGAGCAAATCCCCTCTTGTCTAACACATCCTATCACATGATCCATGCATGCCCAATAACCATCCATAGCCTCCTTTCACAGCTGACGAGGAATAGTATCAAAGCATGCACATCACATGTACAGAATAGTCAAAGACTCAGGTCTAAAGACCGTACAAGTTCATAACTTGCAAAGAACTTTACTGACACTAAGCGAAATCTTAGTAAAATCCTTTTCGGCGGGTCTGTCTAATGCATGTTCTTAACATACACCCGTGTGCCTGGTTTAGTATCTCAATACTTATGACTCAAGGAACTTAGTCATCAACCAACTCACACACTAGTCATTTAAAGGTATTCAAATGTCCCAACACAATACCCTGACTAGAGACAAAATAATTACATCATCCAAATAGAGTTCCAAGACTAAGTTACGTACTTAGTGATCTATTTCATCAATGTAAATTATTTAGGGACAAAACTCGGTTACATTAACCAAATGACAATATGTCATACATATATCAATTATCAAAATAACTTCCACTAAACCAAATACCTCTAAAAGTACTAAGACCACTCGCCCATGCGTCTTAAACCAATCATAACAATATGATCTTTATATAGAGGAGGTTTCGGGACATACAACATTTGTATCGGTTATTTACAAGCATATGACCAATCTACCTTCTCTCAATTGAGGCAAACTGTTAGTTTCATAAGCAACAAATTGCTTCATAAACTTTAAAGTTGAGTGCGTGTTTGATTCGTAACCAAACGTCTATTTGCTTCAAAAGCAATAGAACACCAACTTTAGTTATAATACTAGTCACCAAGTTGTCATTTGGAACCGTTCCAATACACAACTTCTCATCCAAAACAAAATTTACTGAGACTACAATCTCATGTCATCTTTGTCTATTTGGAAATATGAATCGTTGTAACTTGTTTACAATAATTCGCTTATCACATCATGCGCATCTCTTAAATAATTTCCCTTTTTTGCTTCTTAAGCGAAAAGGAACAATTCTTAGATAGCATTCTAGTGACACTCACTAGATTAGTATCTACTCGTCACACGAGCACATAATAAACACATTTCTTGCAAAGCAATCAAATGTCGTTTAGTTAGAGAAGTATGTCACATACATACCAAATCATAATGATAAATGCACTCCCACTAGCCTCTTTTACACACTGTCTTTTTTCGTCTCAAAGGAAAACAAACATCTTTGAATTACCACATTGAGAACGAAGATACTACTCCATAATACTTGCTCCAATCAAATTGGATCATTCAAATTTGTCTAGCAATTTTGATAATATATGAACTTCATACGATGAGTCGCACACACATCATATTGCATCTCTTTCAAGAAATGTATTTCACATATATATGTCCAAAACTCATCATATGAGTGATGACATTCAAAATGCTAAATCAATCCTAATAGACTTAAGCATAATGTTGTAAAAAGAATTTTTCCATAGTCACTACTATGAGATCATTCCTTAACTACCAACTATGCTTCATAGATACTCTTATATCAACCTATATCGTCTTTATATTGAAGATTGTTCTTCACTATAAGACCCACTTAACCAAAGTCTATACTTGGTAGTTATGGTATATAGAATCTATTAGATTTTATGTGAATTTTGGAGTCGTTGCCCATTATTGTTTCATCATAGGTCAAACCTGTGTAGGGTAATATTTCGCAGGTAAGATGATCATGACTTTTCATGGATTCATCAATGTCCTCTTCAACAATTGTAGAGTAGAATTCCTGTTAATCTTGAACAATTCAAGTGTCGCATCTACTCCCACTGTTTCTATTAGAAATCACATATTTTTAAAAGAAACATATCACTCCATGCAACAAAACAGTTTTGTTCTTTGGATGGTTTGTAGAATTAACATAATACCCTAATAAAACACACGTCATAATCGAGTCTAAGTTCTACAAAACAATTTTCGTTAAACTTCAAGACTTGATAATTAAGAAAAGACTTTTTAGAACATTTTCAATCCATATCTCATATGGTGTCTATTCTCCGACTTACATGGACAATCTCATCAACATTCGTACAAAGACTTTTATAGTGCATAACTTTCTAAACAGTCAATAAAATCTGCATAACTCATCATAAACCAAATCATATCAAATATGGTTCGATGTAGTTTGAAACACTTTTCACTACTTCTAAGATGATCACAATCTTTTAGTTCAATTCCTCCCTGTTTCAATCATATCGAACGACTCGTATCAACTTATCAAGTTGATCTTGTGCTTTTATCTGAATTTCCTTGAACGATTCAAAGCATTCAGTTTCAAAATTCATCAAATGAACAAAACCATACATGTTACCCATTTTTGCAACACTACTAGTTAAACTCACACGTATCTTTATATGTGTGATCCAGCAAGTCTAAGTACCCTCCCATTACAAATAATAGGAGTCGCTTCTAATGTCATTTATCCATCTTAACAAGATCCATTCACCTCAGTTGATCTTTATCAATAAGGTTAATAATATCATCATTATGAAACTTATTCTTATGTTTCTTGTCTCATGGATTAAAGACAATGCCGTGATGGGTAAAATTCAGGTCGAGGGAGTTGAACCTTTTGGTCGTTATGTTACAAATAAAAGCATTCACTACTAGGAATGTAGAGCTCAACGATCATGTTCAGCCTTATTGTACCTCATATTCTTGCAAGATATAGAGCAACAATTGTTCTACTTTTATCAAAACTTTTCATGCCCATACATGAAATAGAATCAATGTCCTTGCTTATGACTAGTACAAGAATAATAATTATTCAATTCTAGTATTCTTCTTTATGGTACAATTAAGTGATTTTCCTTTTATATATGAAACAACAACGTTTGTCTATTTCATCATAAAACACTTCACTTATATACCATTATTCCACCCTCTTTGAGCCATCACATCCACAATGTAATAGTTGCATTTAGTATCTTATACCAAAACAGTAGAATGAAAGTAACTATTACTTCAGTAACATACACACCTGAAGTCATACTTCAATTGATTTGCAGAATTTCTAGACACTTCTAGAAAGCTATCTACCAATGTCATATATTTGTCATTACATTAATGACTAATAAAATCGTACCTAATATAAATTTGGCAACAAGTTTGGATATGATAACAATTATCCTTCCCTTACTTTAACTAACATCTTAGATTTATTAATCATTATCTCAAGCAATTTTCTTAATAAACTCATAGAACATTTGTATTATTTGCCTTCTTGATACAATGTTCAATCGTCTTTTAACATCTCATGCTAAAAGGTGAGAAACTTTATTAAGTCACATGTTTATTCATAATAAAGTGACCTAAACTTAGTACTAATTGAAACGATTTCAATTCCTAATTCTTTAGAAAGAAACATCCAAAATTCTCCTGATTATCAAGATAATCATTCATCATATGACATGGATTAATTGGATCATCTTTAACATTTTCTCACTCAATGGGAACGATTCCCTTATTGAAACAATTGATTTTGGTACTTATAGTAGTCATCTCCATAACTCTAATTATACAGCCTATACTGTACATTAGCACTGATTATAATTTGTCGAAATTATCTTTCACAAGGAAAAAATCCATATCTCTAATTTTGAAAACAATTTTCAAGATACCAATCGACGAGGTTGAACAATTCAAACTCATCTTTAATAAATGTGATAACGGTGACTAACTTACAACTATAACTATATGCAAAGTAAAATGATAATTAATATTAACAATCTTTAACAATTTTAAGATAAAATCATGCAAACTACCCTCAAGTTCGCATAATATTCCAAGATCCTAAACCTTTTGTCGCTCAAGTGAACTTGGGCTCACTGCTCAAGCTTCAAAAGTAAAGGTAGACAACAAATTTGTCAATTACATCTCTATGTAATTCTTGGTTCGTCGGAATTAGTCATCATATGACACCAACTATTTGCCTCAAAGCCCAAGTCCGACTTGATAGCAATGTTAAGCAAACCAGACTGAACCTGTGGGTAACCGTTACCCACCTATTCAGTCCACACACATCGGCAAAGCACCGCTTAGGCAGTCACTTCAACCAATGATATGAAATTGTTGTAGTGGTCAATTCTGGAAAGGCAATACTTAATATTTGTGCGAGGGATTAAATGCATATGGGTCCTAACCATGCCACTAGGTCAACTTACAAGACAACCTATCAGTTCTAAGCACACAAGTCACAAGTCTCAAATAACAAACTTCATGCATCGTATGACATAATTATTCAATTGTTATTAGTGAATTGTGCATAAAACAAGTTAAAAGATCCCATATTTTGATTTGTAATCATATCACAATTCGTAATTGCTACTTGGTTTGAACAATTCCACCAATATCTTTCATTTTTCCAACTATGAAGAACAATTCCCCACCCGGGAAAATTGAACGGATATACAAAACTCGATTCACAATCGATCTGCAACTTATAATTGTCATATAGATGAACAATTCATCAAAATCAATTAGGACTCGAGAAACTCGTTTCCCGACCCACTTATGATAATATGATAATTACAATACATAACATTATTTACCGATTTAGAAAACTAATTTTTCATTGTTTCGGAAAAATAAAATATAATCCATGTTTGATTCAGAATCAACACACAAACGCAAGAAAACGACTTTTCTTAAAAGCGTCACCCGACCCGACACCATGTCGTCCGAGTAAATATTGTGTCGTCTTGGTCAAACCTTTGCGGCCCGGGTCATCTCGTTCTGATCGGGATATACCCGTGTCATCCGAGTCACACTCATCCCGACCGAGTCATACTCGTGCCTACCGAGTCATACTCGTGCCAACCGGATTGGTCTCTATTCGTTCCGTCTCCACTATAATTAAAACGGGTCTTGTCCTAATCTTATTAGGACTCATCGTCAACATTAAATTCCAGTAATTTTACATTCCCAATTTCAATCGAATCTTGATTAATCTAATTAGTCTCATCGTCAACAAAGAAATTTGGGATTATAATGGATCAATTTAGGGCAAAATTAAATTAAAATAATCAATATTAGATCTAAATTAATTTTACTAGTCAATTTCAGAATTTAACAGTTTAAGTTCATAAATTAAAACAAACCCTAAACGTGAACGAAAATACGATAGAGTAGCCACAATATCAATGTAACTTTTACCAATTATTACTCAGATATGAAATAAAATATTGTCAGGCTAACGATTGTCAAATAATCGAACCAACATACACGATATTATCAAATAATACTTGCTGTACACACATGCTATGCTAACCTACGGAGCTATCATGCTCCCAATTCACAAAGCACATCAAACAATAGCTTGATAGTGCAGCAGCTGCCTTATTTGCATGGTCAATTATGATTATAATCAAATTATATAAGACTTCAAAAACATACGTGTAGTTTCTATGCAAGAATACACGTGATGGACCAAAAGTCATGCGAGAACAATCGTCGAACATTGGGGCAAATAATATAATCAAATTAACATGTGGTAGAATCCCTCATAACCAATTATGAGACAAAGATTCAGGTCGATTTGATTAATACTACATAATAGAGGCTCTGATATCACTGTAGGGTTACAACCCTTAAACCCAAGGACCTGTTACGAGTATTAACCAAAAAGACAAAAGAAGGGGATAACAATTATACCTTATTTGCAGCGGAACAGCGTATTAATAAGAAGTATAATAAACCCAGAAATATATATAATCTCCACGGACAGAATAAATAATCTTCACGGACAAGAATAAATAATCTCCACGGACAGAATAAATAATCTCCACGGACAGAATAAAGCACCCCAAACGTGATGCCTTCTTTGGTATCCACACGGGTACAGAACTGCGACGTATATGCTAGTATAAAGGTATGTGAGACCGTCTCACAACTTCTCTCTATATCTCTCTTATAACTATTTATAAGAAGAATACTCCGTATATATATATTATGAGTCAATACTCTTAATTCCATATCTTGGTTCATCATATGAGCCTCCTTATATAGGAGATGAGAAACTAGAATTAGGTTATTACTATAACCCTAATTAACATAATTAGATTATTAGTATAACTCTAATTACCATAACCTGACAACGCAGTTGGGTCAATATTACTACTGACCCGATGTATATTTAATATATCGATATATATTAATAATATCCCGTACATATTGTGTGTGACCCAATGGGCCCACTTAAGACTACCAGACACGTAACCTATTTACATGTCAATCCGGCATCGACCTCTAGCAAGGCATATCGGATACATAGACTTAAGCGGATTAATCCGTAGGACAGTGGACATAACTCCTTCAACCATAAACCACAAGTTCGCCTTCAACTACTCCAGCATTGTTTGATTGGATATTGAGAGAAAGCAAATGAATTAAGGGACCCGGCATAAGAGCAGATTTGCCCGTCTCCTTCTCCAACTCCCTCCTATCATGAAGCAATTCAATACTCCATTTAAGGTCCGATTCTTCCGTACAATCCTCGGAATCTCTTAGCTTCACTATTTCACTCCTTGACACATTAGGGAACTCAAGTGCATAACTCTCAATTAAATCCATCTCCGAGTCCAATAACTTAAAATCCTAATAAAGTCTGTAAAATATGGTGTATCAATTGGTGTAACGACACAAATCACACAATATCAATAAATAAAAACGGAGTCTTTCATAATAAAAATAAAGATACGTGTGCAGTATAATCAAATCTCAACATCTAGAATTGAAGACATAGAACACTAACCAAACTAGAGAATAAATGGATCAAAACGTAAATGGTTATAACATAGGCGTCCCGCCATCAACGGTTTGTTGATTATGCGAGAGAAACAAAACAAATGACAAACAATAATAAAACTGACACACGGACAAAGAGACAATTTACTAACGTGGAGATTTTAGGGTAACAGTAGACCGTTTTAAATATTACTAATTCTACCAATCAAAAATCTCACACAGAAAAGAGATTACCAAATTGAGATTGACCTGCGACGAACTCACCAACGATACGATGATCTCCAACTAGGGTAAAACCACCGAATAATATGGACTCGCAACAAATTGAGCTTTCTCCTCTGGACACCACACAAATCAGTCTTCTATATTTGTGCTAGTCGAGTCTTTATATATATTATTTCATCTAAATTAGTTACCTAAACTGATTAGGAAACAAAACTTACCAAATACGATCTTTCTTCAAAAACAAATAATACAACGTAACAACCTGTTACTAAAACAAGAAAATCGACTTTAGGAAAAATATAAGGAACAACTCAATTCAAGACCCGAAAAGAATAATTGATAGGTACTTATTGAAATTGATGACAACAAGCTTCAACAATCGAAAGAAACAAAAACAAACATGATTACCTGTATACAAGGGAAAAGAAATTGTCGATTGTAGTAGGGTTTGAGTAGTGGTTTTAGGTTTATTTGGAATTAAGAAAATATAGAATTATGATTAATATTATATTACTTGTTATTATATATATATATATATATATATATATATATATATATATATATTTTAGGCTTTTTTCGAGCGATCTCATTGGTCCGTTCAATCAAACCTCAAATTAGGAAAGTATTATAAATAATAAAAAAAATCAATTAGAGAATCTTTTGATTATTACAATATATATTTAATTTATTATATTAATGTGATATTTTACAATTCTGACATGAAAACCTTTAGAATTTATTTTTTTAAAACATTATCGTAAAATAAATTATAAAAATTAAATAATTAGATTCGTGTTAAAAAATGTTTTCATTAGAGTATAAATTTCATATCATTTGTTTCACATTATATGATGAATTTATAACATATAACAGTTTTAAAATTATCCCACATCGACAAATTACAATATGATAATAAAATTCTATATTATAAATAAAGAGTAATAATTCGTTCTTCGATATCTACCAAAAGTCTTTTGAATCTCAAAAAGAGTTTTAAGACTATAAACTTAAGTACTTATTCTACATCGAGATGATGAAATTTAAATTTTATATTATAAATAAGAGTAATCATTCATTTTAAATATCGACCAAGAAAAACTTTTAAATTATCCCACATGGAAAAATTATGATGGGGGTGATGGAAATCTATATTATAAATATTAGTAATCATTCGGTTTTAAATATTGACTAAAAAACTTTATTTTGATATATAAGACTGCAAATTTAAAATCATTTCATATTTACAAAATTACAATGAGTTGATGAAATTCTATAATTATCAACAAGACTAATCATTCGTTATTGAATATCAATCAAAAAAAACTTTAATTATAATAAGGTGATGAAACTTTATATTATAAATAATACTCCGTAGTAACCACGTGCTCTTAGATATTAACCAAAAATATTTTGAGTCTTAAAATATATATTAAGACTATAAATTTAACTAAAACTATCTCACATTTGAAAAAATATAAAGTTTCATCAAACATAAATTTTTTGAGTCTTAAAAAAGTTGTCAAGACTATATACTTAAATAAAAAAATTATAATAAGGTGATGAAATTTTATATTATAAATAAAACTAAAAAAAAATTCTTTAGACATCAACGAAGTTAAGTATTTCTCCCACATCGAAAAATTATGATGAGCTTATGAATTTGTACTAAAAAAGAGTAATCATCGTTTTTAAATATCAACCAACAAAAAAACTTTTGTTTTTAAAAAAAAATTATGATGGAATTCTATGTCATTGTTTTTAAAATTACGACGAAGTCATGAATTTGTAGTATTGAGTTTATAAAGGGTCTTAATAAGACTACAAACTCAAAATTATCCCACATCGAAACAATTAAAATAAGTTACGGTAATGATTCTATATTATAAATAGGACTACAAATTTTAGTTAAATTTATCTCACATCAAAAAATTATAATAAGGTGATGGATTTTTTTATTATAAATAAGACTAATTATTGGTTCTTAGATTCTTAGTTATCAATCAAAATCTTTTGAGTCTTAAAGAAACTATTAAGACTATAAACTTACGTAAATTATCCCACATCGAAAAATTATACCCTCTCTTTTGAGTCTTAAAACACTCTTAAGGCTATAAACTTAATTAAATTATATCCCACATCAAAAAATTATACTCCCTTCGGTCAATATTTTTTGCACCATGAACGAAGAGAGTATAATAATACGATGAAATTCTATTATATAAATAAAAGTAGTCCTTTCTCCAAATTATGATGAGGTGATTAAATTCTATATTATAAATAAGATTAATCATTCGTCCTAAAAAAAGTTCTTAACGAGGTGATAGAATTCTATGTAATCTTTCGTTCTTAGATATTAACCAACAAAAAAGTTCTAGGACTAAGACTATACAGTCAAAGTATAATTATCTCGCATCGAAAAATGAAGATGGATTGATGTAATGCTATATATTATAAATAAGTGTAATCATTCGTCTATGAATAAAAGTTCTTAATTAGACTATTCTAAACTTAAATAAATTTAAGTAAAATTATCCCACATTGAAAAATTATAATAAGGTGAATTTTTATTATTATATAAATAAGAGTAATCATTCATCCAAAATATATAATAAGATAATCCATATGTTTATACTAAAAGTGGAATATTTTAAATGCTTAAATACAACCCTATGGGTTAAATACCGACAAAAAAACTTTTGAATCTTAAAAAAGCTTTTAATATACAAGACTACAAACTTAAAATCATCCCACATTGAAAATTGTGATGAAATTCTATACTTCGTATTATAATCAAGAGTTAAAAAGAGCTTAAACTATAAGCTTAAGTAAATTATCTCACATCGAAAAAAAAATTGACGGGCTGATGGAAGACTATAAACTTAAATAAATCAACCCACATCGAAATTTTATGATAAATTGATGAATTCTATATTATAAATAAGACAAATCATTCGTTCTTAAATATCAATAAAAAATATTTAAGTCTCTTAATAAGACTACAAAGTTAAATAAAAATAATCTCACATAAGGTGATGAAACTTTATAGTATAAATACGACTAATCATTCGTTATTAATAAGACTACAAACTTAACTAAAATAATCTCACATCGAAAAATTGAAACTTAAGTAAAACTATCCCACATCCAAAAAATTATAAATTTTTATCAAACAAAAATATTTTGAGTCTTAAAAAGGTTCTTAAGACTATACACAAAAGACTAATTCTAATTTTTTTCCTTAGACATCAACCAACTTAAGTAATTCTTCCACATCGTAAAATTATGATGAAGTTATGAATTTCTATTAAATAAGAGTAATTATTGTTTTTAAATATCAACCAACAATATTTTGAATTTAAAAAAGTCTTAATAAGACTACAAAATTAGAATTATCCACATTGAAACAATTAAAATAAAGTACGGTGATAATTCTATATTATAAATAAGACTACAAATTTTACTTAAATTATCCCACATCTACAAATTATAATAGGGTTATAGTTCTATATTATAAATAAGACTAATTATTTGTTCATATCAATCAAAATCTTTTAAGTCTTCAAAAAATTCTTAAGACCATAATAAGACGATGAAATTCTATGGTGATGAAATTCTATATTTAGACTAATTATAATGAGGTGATATAATTCTACGCAATCATGCATCCGTCTATAAATAAAATTTCTTAATTAGACTATATTATAAATAAGAGTAATCGTGCGTTTTTCTGGGTCTTTAAAGCATATCTTAAAACTATGAACCTTGAGTAAATTATCCTATATTGAAAAATTATACTTAGATGAAATTAAGTTTGATTACTAATATCATGTGATCATCTTATTTATTATAATGATATAGATTGATCAATTTCTTATTTAACGAATATACATAATTAATGTAATTAAGTCAATTAACCCGAAGTCAACTAACCCGTGCAACGCACGGGTTTTAATCTAGTTTATATTATATTCTACCTAACAAAAAAGTTAATGCGATGATTTCTGTTTTATTATGACGTATAGAAGTAAAATTTTGGTTTATTTTGTTACAATGGGTTAGAAGTTAGAACAATATGCACTTTATTCAATTTATAAACTTACCCATCACTAGGGCGTGTTAACGAGCTGAACTCTGCATGAACGAGTTTGGCCTTGCTCGATCCACTCGTGCTCGTTAAACAAAGATGTTAACGATTTTTAATTACTTATATTAAATAATGGAGGGAGTATAATTTTTACTTAAACATAGTGAAACATATTAATGATTTAAAATACGTCTCACCAAACGTGCATAGAGAACCTAATGGAAGTCCGGCAAATAGCAATAATGACAACAATTCCGGCAAAACACTTCCGTTCAACGTAACGCGATACAATATGTTAAAGACGTATATTATTGATACCGAAAAACTTGAATCTTATTACGCATCTAATGTGCTTATATAGTTAGCTTACAAACATAGTTTCCTAAATCGAAAGGAAACAGTTTCCTAAACGTATTGTAAATCAGTTTCCTAAACACATGTAAACACAATATGTGATATTATTTCTATATTCTAATACCCTCCCTCAAGCTGGAGCGTGAACATCGAGAATGCCCAGCTTGGACAATAAATAAAAGAACTGAGCGGTGCCGAGTGCTTTTGTAAACACATCTGCAACTTGGTTGAGGGTGGAGCGGTACTCGGGCTTTACGAAGCCGTCTAAGTAGGCATCACGCACAAAATGACAATCCATCTCAATATGTTTGGTACGTTCATGAAAGACCGGATTCCGGACAATATGCAAAGTAGACTGATTGTCACAAAAAATGGATATAGGACGAGGTATCACGACACCTAATGTCTTAAGAAGACCATGCAGCCATTTGAGCTCACACACAAGGGCTGCCATAGCCCTGTATTCTGCCTCAGTGGAGGAACGAGAAACTGTATCCTGTTTTTTTGTTTTCCAGGAAATAGGAGACCCTCCTAGGGAAATGAACCAGCCCGTAACAGAACGACGGGTGAGCGGACATTGGGCGTAATCAGAGTCACACCAACCAGTGAGTTCTAATTGACTGTCAATACGGAGAAGGATACCTTGTCCCGGACATCCCTTAAGGAACTGAACAACCCGAATCGCAGCATCCCAGTGCTCTTGACGCGGTGTTTGCATAAATTGAGACAAAACATGTACGGCATACGATAAATCAGGACGAGTGATAGCTAAATATACGAGGCGACCAACTAGCCGTCTATATGGTTCTGGATCGGCAAGACATGCACCTGTGGCATAACCAAGCCGATGGTTCTGCTCAATCGGAGTACCAAACGGGCGTGACCCTAAATTGCCTGTCTCGGAGATAATATCAAGGGCATATTTTCGCTGATTGAGAAACAATCCTTCTTTGTTTCGAGCAACCTCAATGCCTAAAAAATATTTTAAGTGCCCTAAATCCTTCATATAGAAACAAGTACTCAAATATGTTTTAAAGTCTTGAATAGCAGAGGCATTATTTCCGGCAATAGCAAGATCGTCGACATAAACAAGGACATGAAGCACTGTTCCATTACGGGAATAGCTAAACAAAGAGTAATCGGAATAAGAGTTCGTAAATCCATATGTTCGAAGGGCACTGGTAAGTTTAGAAAACCAGCATCGAGGGGCTTGCTTAAGGCCGTAAAGAGCCTTCTTAAGACGACAAACCTTTTTGGTAGCATGCTTGTCAAAACCCGGTGGAAGTTTCATATAGACCTCTTCGGTGAGATCCCCATGGAGGAAAGCGTTATGCACGTCCATTTGATGTAGCTCCCAATTTTTCATAGCTGCAACTGCTAAAAATGTCCGAACTGTAGTCATTTTGACCACAGGGGAGAAAGTCTCTCCGTAATCAATTCCTTCGACCTGATGATTGCCAAAGACAACAAGACGCGCTTTAAACCGCTCAATACTACCATCTGAGCGATACTTAATCTTATAAACCCAACGACAACCAAGGGCCTTTTTATTGACAGGAAGGTCTGTTAATTCCCATGTGTTGTTAGATTCAAGTGCAGAAATCTCTTCTGCCATAGCCTTACGCCAAGAGGCGTCTTTTACAGCAATGGCGAAAGATGGAGGCTCAACATTTGATGATATAGCCGCCAGAAATATTTTATGCTTATCAGAAAAATTACGACAGTCAATATAATTATTAAGTGCATAAGGCGTACCTGAGGACGAGCGAGAGGAGGAGACCGGTGAGGGAGGACAATGAATCGAACCAACCACGTAATCACGAAGACGAGCGAGAGCTTCCTTCTGTCGATGTCCTCGGCCTAGAGGGACAGAATTGTCGGGAGCTGTGATGACGTCCCCAGAATCCTCCTCATGTTGGGATACAGAGTGGAATTATCCACTGGAGGGCTCGTATCAGAGGAAACAATATCAGAACCGGTTTGACCGGTATCAGGGACGGGGTATTCATTCTCATCTGGAAGAACATTGGCGGAGGGTGAATCCGGAGATAAGTCTAAAGCAGATGGTGTGACGGCCGTCGAAGAATGAGCTGGATTAAAAGGAAAAATATTCTCGTAGAAAACGACATCTCTTGAGACAAAATATTGCTTATTTTCCAAATCATAAACCTTCCAACCCTTTTTATTGTGAGGATACCCCACAAAAATGCATCGACGACTGCGTTTAACAAATTTATCACCCCCAGTTTGTTGGTTATGGGCAAAACAAAGACAACCGAACACACGAAGATTCGTGTAGTAGGGTACTGCACCGAAAAGGAGTTCATACGGAGATTTATTTCCTAAAATACTCGTCGGAGTTCGATTAATCAAATAAGTAGCAGTTAGTATGCACTCTCCCCAAAACGTTTTAGGCAGGTGTCCTTGAAAAAGCAAGGCACGTGCTACGTTTAAAATATGACGATGTTTCCGTTCTACCCGACCATTTTGTTGTGGCGTTCCGATGCATGACGTCTGAAATTGGATGCCATGTTTCATAAAATATTGAGCCATATGATTAAACTCCGTCCCATTATCACTTCTTACAATTTTGACTTGTTTAGAAAACTGGGTCTTTGCCATAGCCAGAAAATTCATAAACATATCAGTAACTTCGGTTTTATCTACAAGTAAATATACCCATGTAGAACGAGAATAATCATCAACTAAGGTCAAGAAATACTTCGCTCCACATGAGGACGAGATGCGATAAGGGCCCCACAAATCACAATGAATCAATTCAAAGATGTCGGAAGCAGATTTATTATTTAAAACAAAGCTACTCCGATGTTGTTTTGCAAGATGACACACATCACACACATGATTTTTATTTATACTAAATTGACTAGCACAAGGAATAAATTTTACGACATTATCACCCGGATGTCCAAGCCGTTTGTGCCAAATTTCAAAATCCTCTTTACGACAAATTTGATGGATAGTTGGAGTAGTCATCTTCGTGATTACGTTGTGAAAATAATATAGTCCGTCTCGCTGCTCACCGACTCCAATCGTCGTCCTCGTAGCAAGGTCCTGAATAATACAAGAAGCATTAGTGAACTGTATAGTAAGGAGATTTGCGGTAAGTAATTGTGAGACGGATATAAGACTGCATGTTAAACAAGGAACATATAAAACACGAGTAAGAATGAGTGATTCTGTGAGTTGAACCGTCCCTTCGACAACGGCTTCAGTAATTTGGCCGTTAGGGAGCCCCACGGCTCTTGGTGAGATGGTGACGGGATTTGTAAGCCACATTAAATTACCCGTCACATGATTCGAGGCTCCAGTGTCAATTAACCAAGTATCATACATACCACTCAAACGATCGTCAGAAGAGGAGGTCACAGCATTGGCCCGGATGGTTGTAGTAGTGTCTTGGGCGGAAGTGATCGGAGTGGTGGCCGAAGGAGCCGTTGACCGAGGCGGGTTTCGACGTGACACACGGTTTTGTATCTCTGCTAAAGTTCGAGCGCGAGTTCCCCACCAATCAGGAAATTTCTGACTCTTAATATAACATGAGTTAATATCGTGTCCCGATTTAGTGCAATATGAACAAGTCGCTTTTTGTCTTTCATTGCGGTCCTGCTCACGGAGTTCCCTCCAATCGGGTTTGGACCCGAAATTCTTGTCCGTTCGAACCACATAAGCCAAATCAGGGGTTTCTTCTACGATCGAGGAAGCTCTGTTCAATCGTTCTTCTTGCAACATAACGTGATAGACCCTATTGAGAGACGGGAGAGGTTCAAGTGCTAATTGTTGCGACCTTACCGTCACAAATTTTTTTGAGTCAAGACCCATTAGGAATTGGTGAAGTCGCTCTGTATCCTGTCTTTTAGTAGCTTCCTTTCCGATTCCACACTTGCACAGACCACACTTACAAACAAAAGAGGGTTCATGGGCGGCAAGAGCGTCCCACAAGACCTTTAATTTTCCAAAATACTCGGTGATAGACATACCTTTGGTTTGTGTACAACCAGCTAGTTGCAATTTTAACGCATGAATTTTCGAGCCGTCTACCACTGAGAACCGTTCTTGTAGATCTAACCAAAGCGCACGAGATTCTTCAAAATATGTCAGACCGAACTTGAGTTTATCACCGATTGCATTCATGATCCATTGAACAACGGTGCAATTTACTACCTCCTATTGATCAAGAAGACCTGAGTCCGTTGGTTTCGAGATGGTGCCGTCACAAAAACCAAATTTTCGTCTAGCTTTAAGGGACATTCTCATGGACCGGCTCCATTCTTCATAATTGTCATGAGTCAATTTAAGATGTGTAATAAGCATACCGGGGACATCGTGTGACCCGAGAAAATAAGGGGATTGTGAATCAATTTTGGTGGAGGTTTGGGATGCATCTTCCCCACCAGCCATGGCTATTCTTTAGTGGAATTGTTTGTCGGCAGAATTGTGAGATTTGCTTTATTGTTTTTTTTTTTTTTAGTTTTTGAAAAAGGAAGGCTCTGATACCATGTTAAAGACCTATATTATTGATACCGAAAAACTTGAATCTTATTACGCATCTAATGTGCTTATATAGTTAGCTTACAAACATAGTTTCCTAAATCGAAAGGAAACAGTTTCCTAAACGTATTGTAAATCAGTTTCCTAAACACATGTAAACACAATATGTGATATTATTTCTATATTCTAATACAATAAAACACCGAAGAACCTAATGGCCTTGGCATATTAGGGCAGTAAAAAAAAAACTAAGCTTGAGCAAAATAACCACCAATGGAAGTGAGGCCTTTATCGGAAAAAGTCCCGAAAAAGCCAGCAAAGTTATTTCCAGGCTCAAATGACAAGCTAAATTTCTTGCCTTTCGGATGAACACTTCCAATCGGTCCATAGCGCTTTCCAAGATTGGTCTCGAATTCCAAGCAAGTTACCTTCCTTATACTCTCATAGTACGGCACATACACGACCTCAAGAGTGGCACCATTTAACTTAGTGATGTACTCCACTTCTTCACCTTCATCCGATAAAGGTTTGGACTCGTTTTTTCCGTTGAAAACCACCTACCATTACACCAACAAACAAAAACTATTCTTGAAAAAGAAAAAAAAAACTTTGTATATATACAATTATACATAAAAAAAATCAACTATGTAACCGATTTAAGCCAACCTGTTTGATGGAGCTATACAATATAGAACAGGGGGTAATTTAAGTGTTACCAAAGCGTTACCAAATACTTCCAAAATTCACCCAACTATGAATAGTGCCCAAAAAACAAATGAAAATGTAAGAGTATATAAATATTTCTAGGCCTTCAATCATCTGCCTAAGATTTTGGTTGAGTTGGTTCCACAACATGGTATCAGAGCCAGCGTGACCTGATGAGGCCTGAGTTGCATCCACACTTCAAACCCAGTGGACATTCATGCGAGGGGGCGTGTAAGAATATATAAATATTTCTAGGCCTCCAACCATCACCTTAAGGTTTTGGTTGAGTTGGTTCCACAACAGAAAACCATCTAATGATGGCAGTAAAAATTATATAATCATAAAAATTGAACACTAGGATACGGAGAGGGAATAAAAGAGTACCGTCTTAAAGTTGAATCCAGAATGCTGGTTGGGTTCGTTGCCATAGACAGGGGTAATCTTCTTTTGTCCATCTCGATCAAAATACTCAAATTGCAGTGAATTTATGATGCTGCAATGATTACCTTCACTGAATGAAATGAAAATCCGACTTATTTTCGATACCCCTTTCGCATCCCATGTCGTGGAACCATACCATCCTGTGCAAGGCCACCCAGCTGGACCGATTTTCAACGTAGTTTTCGCATCCAAATCTTCTGCATTTACGTACACATACATTCGATAGTATATTAATTTTTACTCCTTGGTAATTTTAAAAACGGTTTTTCTAACATGTGCATTGGGTACATACACGTTAACATGTTAATTAGATTACGAATCACGATGATATTTTGTCGATAATATGAGTTAACATTTCAGTTTTTTACGATAATTTCTTTATGAAACTTGCTCAGACAGGGGCGTCTTAATAGATTTGGAAGCCCAGTTCGAATCTCGAGTTTGAGACCCTAGAGTTTGAGGCCCTTCTATGGATGTAATATTAAAAAATAAAATTGCATCCAATAAGGTTTGGACCCATGATCTTTACTGCAAGTCAGATATTATCTCATAATTTTATATATAGAGTAACTATTCAGAAAGAGGATTATGAGGCCCAACAAAATCGGAGGCCCAGTTTCCCTGCTTGCCCTGAATCCCTTCTGAGCCGCCCCTGTGCTCAGGGGATACACGTTATCAAAGGCGTTTAAGAGATCCGGTTCCAAATACAGTAATTGAAACTAATTTCCAAAATGCAAAATAAATGCCTAAATTTGCATAAATAAAATTACTCCATACATAATACTCCCGTAAGTCATACCGATATACTCCCTCTGATTCATTTAATTCTTTACGTTTACTTTATCACACTTGATTTGTATCGTTATTTACACATATTAAAAATAATAAAAGTTTAATATTCTTAATGTACCGATTAAAACGATTAAAATAAAATCTAACATAACTATATTTTAAATTATACACTTTAAGTTATACTATTAGAGATTTTCTTCATTTAATTTGTGAAGAGAAATAGAGAGTAATTTAGGACAAGGCTTAGCCAGAAAAATAATGCTACATACCTCTGGACGTGGCCATTTGAATTTGAGAAATAAACGTATGAACACAATTTTAATGATGGCTAAAAAATGTGACGAAGTAGCCTTTATATAGCCGAGTACGATTAGTGTGCTTTAAAGTTAAAGACCGTAGTTACTCCCTCCGTTTCATTGAAAGCTCCCACTTAAAAAAGGGCACATTTTTTAAGGATAATAATAAAATATTTAAAAGTAGAGAGGGTGTAAAGTAGGTGGGCCACCTAGGTAAGAGTGAAGAGTTATACCAAAAAAGAAAGTGGAAGCTATCAAAGAAATTTACGAAAAAGGAAAACTGGAAGCTTTCAATGAAACGGAGGGAGTATTTAACAAGGGCAAAAGTCAGACCTTGAAAGAAGAAAAAAGAGACCGTTAATTAAATTATTTTCAACATCACCAACGCTCCACAAATACTCTACTATAATTATTGTGTGAAATAATTTCGATTATATTGTGAAATGATATATTTTTTCACAATAATAAGTCAATTGTTTTTTTATTTATCATATAAGGACATATTATCGTCTATCGAGGTAATTAATCTTAACCAGTGCGTGAATTAAGACATAGATTTTTAGTTATAAAACTCAATAGTTGAACTCTCTATTCCACTAAATAAAAAATTTCCATTTACAGTATTATAATCCCTCGTACAACTATACCAGTATTAAATAGAGAAAAATGATAAATATAATCCTTAATTAGGGTATCTAAGAAAATAAAAGATATACATGTATTAATTGCATAGATGTTTGTGTAATTTGACTTTAAATCTTAATATATTTATACTCCGTACTAAATTTGGAATATTTTAGATATTTAAATACAACCCTAAGGATTGTATTTCACATTACCCTTAAAATCTTAAATAAAAGTGGAAAACTCAAAATTATTCTATTATATTAGTAAGTCTCTCGTAAAACCGTCTCACACAAGATTATAAGTGCAAGACATTTACAAAACACACATATAACCATCAAAAAAATAAATCTGTATTTAAAAAACAGTAACTCTCATGTGAGACCGTCTCACGTTACAAATTTTATCGTGAGACCTCTCACATGGGCACATAGGGGTGGTTACAAATTTAGTAACCACCTCTTATATGAGCCGTCTCACGTTAAATTACTGTGAGATGGTCTCATACAAATTTTTGTGTTTAAAAAATACTCCGTATAAGTAACCATCTTCCATATTAGTGTGAGACCGTATCATTTGAGAATTTATGATAATAATTTTTGCGTGATAAAAGGTGGACACTACCAATCTGCGTGCATGCATGCATGAGCGTCGTCAGGGGACGCTCTTCTTTTTTAACTATCCGAATTAATTGTGTTCCCATAGATGAAATTAGATTGGACGTGCTGCTTTATTTGTGTTTTCCAATAAGATAGACTGATTTTATGTAGGTAGATTTGATTTGAATGAATCAATGTGTATTAATTTTGTGTAAGAAAATAAATATGGGTAATTTTGAACAACACAAAAAAAAAATTGAGTAGATATCGTAGACAAAATCATCTCTAAGAGCAATCACAATGGAAGAACTTAAAATTAAGTTCTTCCATTGCCATGTAATATCTTGACAATCTCCATTTTTAAGAACTTTTAAGTACAATGGAAGAACTTATTATTTTGTTCTTGGATGGACACATTCTTATTTGTCTTCTCCAAACAAATTGTTTTATTTTCCTTGAAAAATGTAAGAACCAAGTTCTTATTTTTACAAACTCAAGGTCATGCACAATGGAAGAACTTTACAAAATAAAGTTCTTGGTGACAAACTCGAGGCTAAGAACCACCATTGTGGTTGCTCTAAATAACTGAGTAGGATCTAGTGAAAAATATCACATTAATAGAGTAGTAATAAGAGATCGATTTTTCTAAACGTTAATTAGTTAATTTATGCAAGATTAAAATGAATATCATATAAGTATGGTAAATAAAACTCAATATTTCAATTTCTCATAATAATATCATAATTAATCTTACCTTAATTAGGTTATTAAGGTGTGTCCACTGCACACATATTAGAAAAACCAATAAGAGATAACCTCTTCTAACTTTCTAAGTTTTTAATTTGTGAAATTTCAATAATAGTCCATATCTTCATCATATATATTCCGTAGCATATACATAAAAAAAATTGGATTATACCATAAACAAAATTTTATAAGAGATTACGTTTACTTTCACTAATAATATTGAAAAGTGATCATTTAAATGATCACTAGTTATTGTAAAATGATCATATATTGATATTTTAACTCCGTCATAATTCAAAACTACTGAATACTCCGTATTTTATAATGATATTTGACTCGTATGAACAAGAATTTGCATAGAATAGCTTTTTTTTTTTTTTGCCAACAAATGTGTGCATATGAGCTATATACTTGTACTGTTGTACATGTACTTCATGAGCTGCACGGTTCATGATGCACAATACACAATTACAAAATCGAAGGTAAGTTTTTGTCTCAGTCATTACTTAATCTCGCACCAATCTACGTTGATACGCACAACAAGATCATTCGTCTCAACGGTCTTCAAATCACCATCTCCGATCTCAATCTCCTTGACATCTGATACTCTCATATCCAACGTTCCTACCCATAGGTCAAGATCTATAACCAGATACGAATAAGAAGGCACGATAACCACCGATCTTGAAAGTGGTATTGAACCATCATAATTCATTTGTACCGCTCTCTCTTGATCAATCTTGTCGAAAACTGCTACCCGATAATAATTTTTGTTGTACCACGAGGAATAGTCAAAATCCCCAAGCTGGGAGTAAATACTACCATAGATCATAGGTCGATTATTAGCATACTCCAACTCAGAACCCATCTTAATATTTACGAAGATGGTAACATTGGCTGCAATTGCCTCTGGGAAAATCGAGTAATGAACTAAAGCAAATCCATTTTGCCCTTCAACAAGATAACTTAATTGTTGGTCACACCAACGATCCAACCTCATTCCATCGTACTGCTTAAGACCTTTGATGACTATTTGGTTATTAACATCTTTCACGTTCAATTTAATTTCCAATGAGTCGAGGTAATCATACCTCCTAGATCCATCTAATATTAATGACTGGGTGCGGGTTAAACTCACGGCATCACTCACATCTCTCCTAAAAACACGACATATATTCTCGCCGGATAATAGCTCAATCGTACCATATATCTGCGCATCTCTTGATTTGTCTCGGGGAATGATGGCAAACGAAAAAAATTCCACTGCTAGGGACGATGTCAGCTTCCTCTTGTGTGCGCGAATAGCCCTAATAAACAGAAGATATGTTACATACTCATAAATTGTTGGGTGAAATCACCCCTCAAATTGATACATGAAAATACATGGATTCATGTTACTAAAAACACAAATGTACACTAAAAGAAGCACATAAGATATAAAAATAACTACGGACACAATCATACCAAGAGGTAACAGCGCCGGATGTCTCGTCTTCGTCTTCACTGTCGATATCCATCTCATCCGTCCCTTCTGTGGATATCTTTCTCCTCTTTATCCCTTGAGAGGTTGACAAAGACTACAAAGTAGAGTACAAGTAAGGAAAAAAATGTAAATAGAAGATGATAAAAAGTGACGTAATTAAAATAGAAAAAAAAACTAAATACAAACCTTCCTAAGTCGTCCAAGCCCATTAGGATGAAACCAGACAGCTCTTACTTCAATGACTATATCGTCCAGGATAAATAGATCGGTAGACATCATTGGTTGAATTGTGAGTTTGACAGAGTCGTTGACTATTTTTTTATCTGTGTCATAATCCGACAAATTGAAACAAATGTCCAGATATGCATACGCGGGCAAAGCAACCCAGTATCTACTCAACTTCATTTTCGGCGCATTGATTTCTACCCTTTGGAATGCACCGGTGTGTTTCTTAAAAAGAACACACTCTTCGGAAGTGTAGTTTGCATATGGGTCGACGAATCGAGCCGTGATATCCCCATTGATATTGAGATGGTCTATTTTTTTACCATTATGTCGATTACAGAATATTGCAGCTACACGACAGTTAATCCCCAATGGAATGGCAATATAGCGGAGAGTCAGTGATCCTCGCTGAAATCTAACTGAAATAGATTTGGCTTGTTCTTCGTATCCTTCTATTTCCGTTTCGTCCAAGGAAACGGACTCTTCGACTAACATATTATCGGCCCCATCATATAGTCTCATGTCAAGCCGAGAATTATACAAGGGTAAGAATGCAAGATCGACTGCAGCAGCATGATCGGGACCATTCAGTGTCAATGTTCCACTTGCATTCAAGATTTCAGCTCTCCTTCGTTCACGGTGATAAATATTATGTTCCACCATTCGGCCATGAGCGGGGTGACGGTAACGAGCAACAATCTCACCATACACAGTAAGTTCGCCTTGAACGTCGTTTGATTGGATATTTAGGGAAATCAAATGAATCAACGGACCGGGCGTAAGAGCAAATTTGCCCCTCTCCTTCTCCAACTCTCTACCTTCATGAACCGCTTGAATAGTCCATCTAAGACCAGCTTCCGTACCATCATCCGCATCCTTAATCTTCGCTATTTCATTGAAGGACACATTTGGAAACTCGAGTGCAAGCCTCTCAACTAAATCCATCCTAAGCCTGTAAAATCAATTTGGAATAACAACAAAAATCACAACAAAGATACTGAGAATAATCAAATCTCAATATCTACGAGACATACTCTAACTAGAACTAGTACAAGTATTTGTAGTTCCAATTCTTATAGAACTATGTATACTTTAACCAACCTTACAAAATTTATGAAAGCCAAAATTCGCACAAAATTGACAAATTACTTAAATAAAATTTTCATACATAAGTACCTAATTAACCTAGTAAACGAACTGAAGGTTTAAGATGCAACGGACATTAAAATAAATTTAAAAAACCAGAATCAAATACGAGTAATTATAAACTAATAAAACTAGTTAAAGTCGAACCTTTTTTGAAATATCTGGCGACAATAGAGTTGATATGCTGAATCAACGCAGAAGGGAGGAAGGCTGATGCAGCAACTTTGGCTTACGGTTCTTCTTGTGTTTTCAACCTGTATGTATGATTTTGTGAACTTTCGAGCTTAATATTGAATTTCTGGATTCGACCCCCTTCTAAATAATGAATACTGTAACTCCATATTTATAGGTAAATTAGACTCGAGACTAGACTTAAATTAGGAAAGAAAACAACTAATCTAACCTCTAACATAAAATAACAAAACTAGTAGGAAAGTAACTTGCTCCAATTAGGAAAGTAAATACATATGAGTATTTCCTAAATTCTACTACTCCTACATTATTTCTCTCACTTTCCTTTTTTATTTTAATTTGATTTATTTTTGGGATTTTTTACGTGCTACCTTGAACTTTTTATTTTTTTACCTTGTACGTATCCTACAATTTTTACATGTATACATGGTACCCTTGTACTTTACTAAAAATTTCTTTGGTACCTCTAAACTTTATTATTATCTTTAATGGTACCCCTAAACATTTTTTTCCTGTCAAATTTTGCCAACAAATTACCTTTTTATGTTCAAGATTAAAAGTTAAACGTCATTTAACCTACCTAATTAACCGATAATTGAATTTAAACTAACAATTTTGTACGTATTTGCAGTGATATTCCGAATCTACACGGATTATATTTTTGACGTTATATTGTAAAATCAAATGATAACACTTAAATTAAGTTCAATTACTTGTTTATTATCTAAGTTAAATGATATTGAAGTCTTAATCCTAAGCTAAAAACATAATCTAATGACAAAACTTGATGAAAAAAAAAAAAACATTTGGGACGCTAGTTAAATTAATAGTAAAATTCAAGGGTATCATGTATAGACATAGAAAAGGTGGGTATCAGACAGAAAAGAGAAAAATATAGGGGTACGGTGTAGAAAATTCCTTTATTTTTAATCATTATCTATTCTTTCATCAATTTTTTTATTATTTTCTTTCACACGTAAAATCAAAGCTACATGGGAGGAATACTCTTACTTAGGAGGAAATATTTTATTATTATTTTTTGTTCACTTGAGGGGAATAAATTCTTCGAGAAAAATAAACGGATGATTAGCTAAGCGACGAGAGATGAGACTCCAAAAACATCTTCTCGAAGAATATACCTAAGTGTAACAACAAATTTTGTATAAAGATATTATAAATATCAGTAATACAAAACCGGAGTCAACAAATTATAATATCAGAAAAGTTCAAGTGTTCGGTTCTCTATTCTTCCTCTGATTCTACTACGTTACTTTAGGCACACTTCAACGGTCTTCGTTCTTTACTTGACTTTAGCTTCTTTCGTTCTTTACTTGACTTTAGCTTCTTGGGAGGGTCGCGAGGCTTTTGGAGTCTTCTTTCTCTTCACCTTTTGTAGTGAGCTTGTCTTCTATCTCCTTTCTTGTTGTTGTCCTTTTTTTTCCTCCTTTGAAATGGTGGAGAAGCACCCTATTTATAAAATTTCTTCATCCATTCTTGTTGGACTTGGAGTTGAGCTTTTTTGGAAGCTTGACTTCTCTTCGGGACCAATTGACCGTTTCTTGACTTTTAGGTCAAATTTGGTCAATGCTTGACATTCGGAACAGGTTTGACGATTTCTCGAGATTTGGGCCAGATTGACGAATGCTTGACTTTTTGGGTCAATCTTGAATTTGCTTGACTTTCAGGCCAATTTTGTTTGACTTTTGGGCCAGTTTGACATATACTTGACTTTTGGGCCAAGTATACAATTACTTGACTTTTAAGTCAAATAACCAAGCTCGAAAGTGAACCGAGCCGCCTTTAACTTTTACGGGACAAATATAACTAAACTAGTCAAAATTTGTTATTGACTTAGAATAATTAGTTTCTTGTATTTTCGACACTTAAATAAATTTTCCGTGTCTACACTAAGACCCTCCAAAGGTGTAATTTCATACTCGTATTATATTATGTCAAAGTGAAATCCAAAACATCTAAAATCACATCCACTTATCGCATCCATTAATCGAACACATTCCGTCAAGTTATATTTTCCTTACAAGTTACAAGATCTAGGGAACTCTAGTAATAAAGTCCTCTTACTTCATTTAAAAGTTTAGATTCAAATCTTACTTGCAATATAGTCGGCTCATTTGATTAAAAAAAACAAATAAACTTGGAAAGGATATTAGACTAAAAAGAGTTGCTTTTGATATTGAAAGTTAACCCAAAACAATACCAAATTAAAAGCCACATCATCCCGTGACATACATAGTACCGAGTATTAATTAAATAGACACGAAAATGAAATAGATTATTTTCTTTCGTTCAGGCCAAATATAATAAGCCTAAAATCGTTGAATATAAGCACCAATGGAAGAGAGACCGGCTTTTGAAAAAGTCCCGAAAAGGCCAACAAAGTTACTTTTTTCATCGAATTGGAAGCTAAATTCCTTGGCTCCCTTTGGAACACTTCCGAAGGGTCCGTACTTGCTAACATTGGTCTCGAATGTCAAGCATGTCACCCTATTATCACGGTTGTCAAGGCGAATGGCAGCGCCGGTTATCTTAGTGATGTACTCCGGATCACCTTCAGTCCAAAAATACTTGTCTGGTTCGCTGATTTGATCCCGGAACTCGAACTGTCATTTGACCACACGAATTCTCAAATAATTCATACTAGTACTCGAGTAGGTTATACATGTGTATAGAGAGTACTACAAGTACTCAGTATATAGGAAAATAAGTTAACGCCACCCGGTGACACCATATCATCATCCATATATATATATATATATATATATATATTCCCTTAGATTTTAAATTATCCCATTTGTTTAATATATGCGGGGAATATTATTTTGAAACGAGACAATCATTTACTGAAAAACAAGAGCGACTAATAAATTAGTAACGGACGTACATATAAATGTAAAAGTTTACCTAAACAACTAGATAGATCAGATGAGAGGACATTTATGTTATTCACGTGCACATATTCATGAAATGAGACAATCATTTTTTAATGAAAGGGTACTTAATTATGTAAATAATTAGGTATATATTTCATTCATTCAAGTCGAACCTACTCATATACTTTATGCACAAGTTTAAGAAAATTGAACATAAAACATAAAAAACTTTTTTTCTTTTTCAGCGTCTCATGACCCCGAAGGGCCCGAACCCTTCTAATTAAATGAATTTGTCAATCCATAGAGATAATAAAAAAAAATAAAAACAAAAACAAACGACTGAGACGTAAAGAGTATTCGAGAGTAACAGAGGAAAGTCGGACCGTCTTGAAATTGAATCCCGAATGGTGAGGTTGATTGCCATAGACCGGGGAGAGCTTATTGTATCCATGCCCAAATTGAAGCGAATTGATGAGGTCGCTGGTCTCGTCGCCACCATACGAAATGATAATCTTATTCATCGACCAAACCCCGACTTCCGAGTCACCTTCGTTTGGCCAACCTCCTGGACCAACTTTCATTTCTGCCATGCACGCCAACATTTTAAATTTCATAAAAATTTGTATGAGACCGTCTCACTGTAATTTATCGTGAAACCTTTGATATAAGTGGTGGTTACTAAATTTGTAACCATCCCCTATGTGAGAGGTCTCACATGAGAGTTACTGTTTAAATTTTTAAGTGATACGAAAAATGTCGTACTATAGTCTCTCCCTTCGTTCGAATCCAAATGGTATGTTTATTTTTCACACTGTCAGTATCTTTCGTTTTTACATTAAAAAAATTATAAAAGTTCAATATTCTTAATCTATTCATAAAGACGAATCAAACAAGATCTCACGTGACTATATTTTTTCTTATAGATCGTCGTGAATATTAACGATTCTCTTGAGTTGTGAATAGTGTCCAAAAAAGAAGCGTACCCCTCTGTATTTGAACGGAAGGAGTAGGTGTGTAAAAAGAAGTTAGAAGTATTATTACCTAATAAGTTTTTCAATTTTCTTATTTTATTTTACCCATTCATCTATTACAACAATAATATCTCTATCCACGTCATTTTATATACAAGATACTATGTATCATCTAATTATTTTGTCAGTCACTTTTAATGATATCGGTTAGCTTATTAATTAGTTTTACCAAACAGAGCCGTAACATATTATTAAAAAATTAACATAAATCAAAAGATCATTCTAACATTTACGTTCATTATCAAGTACTACTCACATATGATCCATCAATCATGTTTAAGATACATATATTTATCCTGTGACCTAAAAGGGTCCAATTCTGGACTAGATATATCATATATGACATATTTTACGAAAATATCATCTTAAACAAGAATTTTCGATAATATATTTCTATACGACAATAAGGTTATTATACCTCGTGACAGTGAGGATTCCATGATTTCTGACTGTGATGATGATGATGATTCCATCATAATTTTGATTTTTGACATTTGAATTTGATTAGTATATAGCTATGAATTGAACACAGTTTGCAATGGAATAGAGAGCAATTTTAATTAGAAGTGGATACAAATATGTCGCTTAAACCTTGCTTATATATAGTTCAAATACAAGTTCATAGTAATTTTTTTTAATAAAAAGTAAAAACATAGTACAAGTTTACAGTATTATTCCATCCATTTCATCGAAAGTTTTCACCTAAAAAATGATACTTCCTCCAGTCATTATTTTTTGCCCCACTTCATGAATATGTGAGGAGTATTTTAATGGAACGAGGCGAAAAATAGTGACCGGAGGGAGTACATTTTTTTAAGAATAATAATAAAATATTTAAAAGTAGGTGAATAAGGTAAGAGAGAAGAGTGATATCAAAAAAAATACTCCGTAGAAACTATCAAATAAATTTACGAAAAAAGTAAAGTACTCCCTCCTAATTTTTTATATCTTCCCTCTTTCCTTTTTGGCACTAGTTCACAAATCTTCCCTCTTTCCATTTTTGGGTTGTACTTTAATCAATTTTTTATTCTTCCTTCAATTCTTTATTCTTTTCTTTACTCACAAACCCCACCATATTTCTACTTTATATCCCATATTTTCTTACTTTAATCAATTCTTTAATACTTTCTTAATTTTTGTGCCCAAAAAAAGTGGGAAGAAATAAACAACTAGGAGGGAGTAAAAACTTTCATTGAAACAAAGAGAGTATTACTCGATAAACTAATTGGAGTCAAAAAAATCTTATCTTGTGAAGAAAAAAAAAGAGAGTGGACTAAATAAATTCACGTACCTATATGCATGCATGACCGTCATTGGTGGACACACATTTTTTTGTTTTAAAGGCTAAATAAGTTTATCTAGTTAGCGTACTTATTACGAGAATTATAATGGAATAATTTCAAATAAAGTTTTGATTCTGTACAAGTTTACAAGTTTAAGGGCTCGAGCTCGGGCTTGGACTCGACATAAAGTGATGAGATTTGTTAGTTAAGTCTTAAATCCGGTCTTGTAAATCGGAGATACAACTTGAAACTCGTGAATAACTGAAATTATCGCGAGTACTGAAATTTTCAATGAGTCTGAGTAAATAATGTAGAAAAAATAAATTTATGATGAGACCGTCTTATTTGAGAAATAGTAAAAATCGTATTGAATCTGGAGATAAACGTAGATTAACGGTGCAAATTAAACATGCCCTTATAGAAGAAAATTGATTGGACGAGCTTCTTTATTCATGTTTTCCCATAAGATCGTTTTGAATTGGGCTACTTTCGAAAAACCTAACATAAAAAGTTTGGATATTGGAGGCCCATACCCGTTCCCATCTTTCGGTTCGGATTAATTGTTACTCGTAAGAAACGATCTCACAATAAATTTATCGTAAAATTCCTGATACACAAGTTAATTAGTTAATTTTATTACACTATTATTTTATTTTTATTAGTAGGTCTCACGATAAGTTACTGTGAGACGCTCACCGGAGATTTACTCGTCGTTTTTTTTTCCTTGACGTTATCGTGTACTCGTGTTTGATTGAATTTAATTGAAGATATTTTGTTATATTTCATCTTACAAAACAACTACTAACAGAGAGTGATCTTCTAAACATGCATGTGTACAACAAATAAATAACCTTGCATCCTCTTGCTGGTACAACATTAAAGAGGATAAAGATGTACATATACTTACCATAAGGATTTCCCGTTACTGATTACTTAATTTCGCACCAATCTACATTTATACCCACAATAACATCATTTGTCTCAATGGTCTTTAAACCATTATCTCCGATCTCGATCTCCATAACCCCTGACACCCTTAGTCCCAATGTTCTTACCGAGAGATCGAGATCTATAACCAGAGACGAATAAGAAGGCACGAAAACCACCGATCTTGAAAGTGGTATTGAACCATCGACATTCACTTGTACTGCCTTCTCTTGATCAATCTTGTCGAAAACTACAACTCGGTAGTAGTTTTTGTTGTACCATGACGAATAATCAAAGTCACGAAGCTGAGAATGAATACTACCATAGATCATAGGTCGATTATTAGCATACCCCAACTCAGAATCCATCTTGAGATTTACTAAGATTGTAACATTGGTTGCAATTGCATTTGGGAAAATCGAGTAATGAACTAAAGCAAATCCATTTTGCCCTTCAACAAGATAACTTAATTGCTGGTCACCCCAACGATCCAGCGTCATCCCAGGGTACTCCTCAAGACCTTTGATGACTATTTGGTGATCAACATCTTTCACGTTCAATTTAATTTCCAATGAGTCGTAGTAGTCATACCTCTTAGATCCATCTAATATTAATGATTGGACGAGGGTTAAACTCACGGCATCACTCATATCTCTCCTAAAAATGTGACAGATGTTCTTGCCGGATAATAGCTCAATCGTACCATATATCTGCACATCTCTTGATTTGTCTCGGGGGATGATAACGACCGAAAAAAATTCCACTGCTAGGGACGATCTCAGCTTCCTCTTGTGTGGACGAATAACCCTAATAACCATAAGATATGTTAAGACTCTTAAAACACAAATGTACACTAAAAGAAGCACGTAAGATATCAAAAATAACTATGGACACAATCGTACCAAGAGGTAACGGCGCCGGAGTCTTCGTCTTCGTCTTCGTCTTCGCTGTCGATATCCATCTCATCTGTCCCTTCTGTGAATATCTTTCTCCTCTTTATTCCTTGAGAGATTGACAAAGACTACAAAGTAGAGCACAAGGAAGTGATAAAATGTAAATAGAAGACGATAAAAAGTGAGTAATTAAAATAGTAAAAAAAAAACTAAATACAAACCTTCCTAAGTCGTCCAAGTGGCGTAGGATGAAACCAGGCAGCTCTTACTTGAATGACTATATCGTCCAGGATGAATAGATCGGTAGACATCATCGCTGGTTGAACTGTGAATTTGACGAAGTCGTTGACTATTTTTTTATCTGTGTCATAGTCCGACAAATCCAAACAAATGTCCAGAGATGCATACGCGGGCAACGCAACCCAGTATCTACTCAACTTCATTTTCCGCGCATTGATCTCTACCCTTTGGAATGCACCGGTGTGTTTCTTAAAAAGAACACACTCTTCGGAAGTGTAGTTTGCATATGGGTTAAAGAATCGAGCCGTGATATCCCCTTGAATATTTAAATGGTCTATTCTTTTACCATTATGTCGATTCCGAAATATCACCGCTACACGACAGTTAATCCCCAATGGAATTGCCATATATCGGAGAGTCAGTGATCCTCGCTGAAATCTAATTGAAATAGATTTGACTTGTTCTTCGTATCCTTCTATTTCCGTTTCGTCCAAGGAAACGGACTCTTCGACTAACATATTATCGGCCCCATCATATAGTCTCATGTCAAGCCGAGAATTATACAAGGGTAAGAATGCAAGATCGTCGCTAGCCGCATGATCGGGACCATTCAGTATCAATGTCCCACTTGCATTCAAGATTTCAGCTCTCCTTCGTTCACGGTGATAAATATTATGTTCCACCATTCGGTCATGAGCGGGATGCCGGTAACGAGCAACAATCTCACCGTACACAGTAAGTTCGCCTTCATTGTCGTCTGATTGGATATTTAGGGAAATCAAATGTATCAAAGGACCGGGCATAAGAGCAAATTTGCCTCTCTCCTCCATATCTCTACTCTCATGGAGCGCTTGAATACTCCATCTAAGACCAGATTCCGTATAATTACCCGCATCATTAATCTTCGTTATTTCATTCAAGGACACATTTGGAAACTCGAGTGCAAGCTTCTCAATTAAATCCATCCTAAGCCTGTAAGAACAATTTGGTGTAACAACACAAATCACAATAATGATACAGAGAATAATCAAATCTCAATATCTACGAAACGTACTCAAACTCAGCAGGAACGTGAACAAGTATTATTTGTAGTTTCAATTCTTATATAACTATGTATATTTTGACATACTCGAACTCAAGCTCAACAGGAACGTGAACAAGTATTTGTACTCTTTCCGTCTCGGTCATTTGTTGTCCTTTGATTAAAATAATTCTCACAAATAATATAAAAGACAACAAATGACCGAGACGAAGGGAATAGTTCCAATTCTTATATAAATATGTATACTTTGACATACTCGAACTCAAACTCAGCAGGAACATGAACAAGGGTTATTTGTAGTTCCAATTCTTATATAAATATGTATACTTTAACCAACCTTACAAAATTTACTACAGTCAAAATTCGCACAAAATTGACAAATTACTGAAATAAAATTCATACATAACTAACCTAAGTACCTAACCTAGAAAACTGACTGAAGGTTGAAGATGCAACTGACATTAAAACAAATTTAAAAAAAAAAAAAACAGAATCAAAAAATTATGAATCAACAAAACTAGTAAAAATGTCGAACCTTCTTTAAAATATCTGGCGACAATGGAGTTGATGGACTGAATCAACGCAGAAGGGATGAAGGCTGATCTGATGCAGTAATTTCGCCTAGGGTTCTTGTGTTTTCAACCTTTGTACTCAACTTTTAATTTACTTGTGCTGTTTACAATTACGAATACGGAGTATGATTTTGTGAACTTTCAAGTAAGGAATAAAAAACACGGTTCGATAGCTATCAACGGAGTCTAGAATTTGATTTTCAACCTCAGTAAAGAAATAAGAAAATACGAACTACTTTATATTGAATTTCTGAATTCGACCTTCTAAATAATGAATATAACTCCCTATTTATAGTTAAATTAGACTCGACTTAAATTAGGAAAACAAACTAATCTAACATAAAATAACAAAATTTTTAGGAAAGTACTGTAACTACTTGATTTGAATTAGGAAAATACTAAGATAGTTCGTAATTTCTAAGTACGGTGATACAATTGAGGTCAGATCTTAGTCTATTATTTATCAAAATATAGAAAATTCATCATTTTGGAGAATATTTCATCAGATCTATAAATTCCTTCGCGAAAGACTGTGTCAATAAACAACAATATATAGAAGGTTATGCTTTACAAATCCGTATTCAGTTTAATTTAATGATGATCTTCACTTTAAAAAAAAAATAGTTCGTAATTTTATTTGTACACTAAATACTTACGAGTATTTCCTAAATTCTACTGTTACTACATCATTTCTCACTTTCCTTTTCAGTTTTAATTTGATTTACTTCCCACTTTCCATTTTGAATTTATTTTTAATCGCTATCTATTCTTCTATCAATTTTTTACTTATTTTTTTTCCTTCCCACACAAACTCAATACTAAGTGGAAGTAAACTCTTATTAGGAGGGAGAATTTTATTATCTTATTTTTTATTACGGAGTATCCTCTCTCGAAATTACTTTTTCCTAACGAGCCTTTACTCAATCCTAACGAATTTTTCTTAAATTTTCCCATAATATCCCCATATAAACTTTACCTCTTACAATGAGATTCGTTTACGCTTATTTTGTTTTACTCGATCAATTTAGATAATCAATCGCTTTCGAATTCAATTATGATTCTAATTCAATTACTAATGACGTAAAATCGATTATTCTTTTATCAATTTATTTTATTTATTGTATTATTATTGTTTGCTTAATTATTTAAGTTTAATATAAAAAACAAAAAAACAAAAAAACAAAAAAAAAAATTTAAAAAAAAATAATAAAAAAAAGGAAAAACCCTAACTTCCAACCTGCTCCCTCCCTTTCCCGACTCCCACCCTTGACCCACCCCATGCCACCCTCACATCCACCCAGACCCGACCAGCCCCACCCACCCAGACCCGATCCGATCCCAACCCATCCATCCACCGCTCAGACCGACGCAACCCAACCGCCCGATCCAGACCGACCCCACCCACCAAGCCCCCGCCGACCCCAACCCCTGCACCGCCGACCTGACCCCAGTCATCCCAGCAACCCCAGCCATCGACCCTGGACCCCGGACGGCTCGGACGGTTTCGATATTTGTGGTGGTTCATGGGTGGGTGAATTTTGAGATTCATTGAGAGAGAAACAAAAAAAATTATGATGGATGAAATGACAAGGGTAATGCGGTAAAATGTCGTTAGGATTTAGTAAAGGTTCGTTAGGAAAAAGCACGACCCTTATTTTTTTGTTCAATTGAGGGGAATAAATTCTTCGAGAAAAATAAACGAATGATTAGCTAAGCGACGAGGGATCCAGACTCCAAAAACATCTCGAAAAATAACTTGTCGTTCATCAACACACATGGATGATATTTGACTCGTCATGAACTTGTAACGAATATATTCTTCATGAGCCAGAATATGGGCATAGTTATATTTCATTCACAAAAATGTTAAAGTCAATCGAATGGAAGTAGTGGAGATAAGATAAAATGAGCTATACACTGTACATGCACAATTACAAAACTGAAGGCCACTATCTAGCTAGCTTATATGGAGTAAACAAACTGTGTACACTTCGATTCACAACCAATAAATCACGAGAAAATCGGATCAAATTCAAGGCCGGAAAATCTTCATAATTTGGGAGACTTGGTTACGGCAGAAAGGGCATCTGGAAACTGCGGACGAGCATCTACGACAAAGCACGTGTCCGCAAGGAATCATTGCAACGTCTACTTCTGCTGCCAAACATATCCGACATTGCCATGCTGCCTTTGCTGTATCTGCTTCTTTCGCTGCACTCTCCGCCTTGTCCTGCGTTTAATGCAGCGAGACCAAATCAGGTGGCAGGAAAATCACCAAATAAGAAGACTTTTTGTTTATTTTTTTATATTTTTATTATTATTATTTTATTTAAAAATAAAAGAAGCATTTTTTTGTCGAGATTAATGAAAGAGTCCTACAACGAGTAGAGACGATCCAAGAAGCGGATACAAGTAAAAGGCCAAAAAAGAAAAGATGAGTATGGTCATGTTCGGTTGAATCTTAGCGTAAGATTAATAGCACATGAGGATGTTTTTAGGTAGCATATATCTTACCAAATTAATTATATTAATTAATTAATTTTGTGAGTTTTGGAAATATAATACTCGAAGAAAATATTAATGGAAAAATGTAAATCGTATTTTATATCCGTATTATATTGGTAACAATGTTTTTTTTAATTATTTGTTATAATTAGCAGTATACAAAAGATCTACTTTTTTTATTTCTTTTTTGAAAATCCAACTGAGTTATATCTCGATCATTAACTATTAATATAAATATAAATAAAAATCACCACGATTGATAATTAATTAAACATTTATTTTACCATCCTCGTGTCTATCGTTTTGTCAAAATCAGAAAAGTTATGTTAAGCTAAGCTCCATTAAGTTCAATTTGTCTTGGTCAACACAATTCAGTTTCAGCCCACTGAATTAATATTATCGATAATTGATGATATTTGCCTACTACTCGTATGTCTTATATCTGAACTTTAGTCAATGTAGACAACAAAATCGGGAAGGAGGGAGTATTGGATATTAAAATATTCAAAAAAATACCTGTTCGAGTAAGAGTGCAGCCTGAGAATCCTGAAGTTGTTCCTGCAGGGTCAAGTTAGTGCGGAGTAGTGTCTGAGCTTCCATATCAACATTGACCCCTGCAGCTGACAGCATCTCATGGACCGCCTGCACCAATTCTGCAGGTGCAACTCGCTCATATTGGAGTTCTTTCCCCATCTGCAACACCCCAAAAATCATGTTTCTTAAGTGCTTGCAGCATAAATAAAGTCACGCAGGAGTAAACAAACAGTAGACAAGTTTATTTCATCTATTAGAGATGATCAGCATTCAGGAATGGTAGGACCAAATATACGGATGGGAAAAACAGCAACACAGAAAGAGTAAACACGCACCAGCATGCAGTTCTTTTCAAGTGGGTCGGGCCCAAAATATATGTTAATGCAATACAGATTCAGGTAGTGTTAGAATCAGGATACGGGCGGGAAAAAAAAATCTCACCCCTTTTCTATTTTCAAAGTTTTTTAATCAGAAATAAATTATTATTTTGAGTATATGGAGTCAATTATTGAAAATTCGAAAGGCAAAAAGTTGGAAAGAGGACCCCAGCAACGAGGCTTCATATGACTTTCAGTGGTCACTAATGGAGGAGTTTAGTTAATCAGTTCATCACTGACTGGTTTTGCCGAGAAAAAAGCTAACTGGCAAAGATCATTCCTCAATTGAAAAAAAAGAAAATAAGGAAGATGAACATATGCGATAAGTAACGTTAACACTAGGATCGATACTGGAAGAATTAAATATGGTCAGGGGTAATATCCAAAGGAAACAGAACCAAAAAATGCAGTACCTGTGTTGACGTAGAACTCCCTCTTTTAGTGCCTCCTGGAATGTGTGTGTGCACGGGTGTCTGAGATACAATTTGAACGGAATCAGAGGACATGTCAGATGCGTGCTCAGACTCCAGCGATACACTCTTGAATGAGAACACCTGAGTGGACAGAAGACTTTCTACGATTCCTGATGAAGTTTCCACCCCAAGCCTGTAGAGCGCTTGACCAGATGAGGGCCTAACATTCTCGGGAACTCGACCATATTTCAACTTTTCCCCATTCTGAGACCTCCAAGCTACAATTTCTCCCATGTAAAACGGCCTTAATGGGTGGATTTGAACCTGAGACGCATCCTGGGCGAGTATCTCTTTGCCTATCAAGTCACTGCCATCCCTCACGCCCTTGCTTCTTTTGTTTTTAGAGCAGATTCTCAATATGTCAGTCACACCACCCTCCGCGTTTTCAGGACAGAGGAATAACGATCCAATTGGCAACGGAGTTAGAGACCCTAAAATATCGCTTAAAACAATGGCGATAACGTCGAGAACAGAAATATAGCTTGGCGGCTCTGCAACTAAAAGAAGAGTCCTTCCTTTGTTGATGTAGTATAGTGCACGATGTCCAGATTCGAGAGAACCCTCCAGAATAGTTTGGCCCTTGGAAACATATGTTATGTCTATGTAGTTGGGGAAAAGCAGAAAGCGGGTATAAATGGACTGAACAAACTGCAGCTTGTTTGCGGCATCCTCAAGTAAACCACGTACTTTATCAGGAGATAGATTTTGAGACGGAAGAATATTATCAACAGTACTGAGAATTTTGCATACAGCATCTTGGAATGACCTGTTTTTTAGCTTTTGTCTTACAGAAGCCAATGAAACAGACCCTACATGTTCCAGAGTTTGCACCTCGACATTCAGCTCCTAGCAACGTAAAATATCAAATTAGGCATAATCGAACCAAAGATATAAAGCCAATCAAATCATGTTTAATTTTTTCCTTTACCTCCACAACAATTTCAGACAACTTTTTGATGCCCAAAGTTAAACAGGTTCTTTCTGGAACACTTGGATGTATGTACCGGAGTCTTGACGAGTCGATAAATTTTACAAAGCGAGAACCATATGAATCGATGTACACACATGATCTTGCATGCACAAGTCTGCTGCCATCATCTGGGACTACCGCATCCAAATCCCACCCGCTATCTGGCTTAGACTCGATTGTTTCATCACAAATAAAATGTAAAATTTCCATTACTGCACGAAGTTCATTAGGGTTCAGACGTTGATAGCCACATGCTTTTTGCAGATTCAAGAGAATTCCCTTGGCACTGCTTATGGATAGAGAATCTCGTAAACCTAACTCCTTCAATATCCTCAGAAATGGTAGATACATAGAAGGAAGTTCAAATGCAAACGGGGACAAGTTTACTCCTAGACGCGCAAATAAAGAACTTGCTTTCACTAGCCGTGTCCCATTTGCTGCAGGCAAGAAAGCTACCTTTTCCAGTGTATGTATGTCTGCAAAAAAGGATTTCCAAAAAAAAAACAGAAGAACCATTAAAACATGTCCTCTTTGACACAATGAAAATAAAACCTATCGAAAACTGCTTGTTGAAGCATTACCCAAATAATAACCAAACTTGGGAATTTCAACAAGCTGTCAACGAAATCAGGAGGATTAAACATGGCTCATTTTTAGTGTCCGTAGCTCTAACAAGATCCACTTTATCGACAAAGACATAGTACAACCATAAGGCCATCAACATAAACGAGGATTTTAGGTGAAATGAAGTCAAAAATCAAGAATAGACAAAAAAAAAAAAAACAAATATCCAATTTCACTTTGTATATGGCATCACCCCATGCTGCCTTTTTAGTATATGAGCGGCATAGTGTCCTCTAATCAATATTCTTTCTTGTAAAAAAACTGGATACAACGTTCATCACCAAATATCCAGGTCAAGACATAACCTGGTAATAATTCCCCAACGGCTACATTGAGCTCGACCTTAGATGAGAAAGAGGGTGCGGCAGTTTTAAACGTGTTACCATCTGACAGATCATACATTCTTCACTTTATAAAGCAGCGGCTACAGATTTCAGCAGTTTGTTCATCACGTAACTTCTAGATATCTAGATGCAACATATCTGAAGACTTCATGATTAATATCTAGGGCAGATCTATATTTCCTTTGTGCTCACCAAAAACAATTGTGCTAACTAATCATGCGAGCATATGAATGAAGATACCTGAGGAAGGAAGTGAAGCCCACACTTTATCAAGGTACTTGAGGACCTCACACGCAGCATCCTCAACAGTCATCATGCTTGGAGCAGTCGACCAGTGTGCAAGTGAATCTCCGCCTCCATCTTTCCCCACAGTCTGAAACATAAATGTAAATATTATCCTCTACTTTTTCTTGACAAACTATTTTGAAAACGAAACAAAATACTTACTTGCAAATGTCTCAGGACAGTAGAAAAAGAAGGGGGGCTCCTAAGTTGCAACGCTCCCCAAGAATACTCAGGTGGAATGACATTCTGCCGAGAAAGGATCGGGGCACAACTCCAGGCCAGTGGCCAATCTTTCAACAAAATAGCATCATTGTATGATGAAAGCACCCGCCTTCCACCTCTTTTTCCACCAACATTAGGAAAACCTTTTTCTGCAGGTATACAAGCAATCTTACCAAAAGCATTGCAAAAATTATTGCTGTAAAGAACAGCAAAATTCGCAAATACAGCTTCAACAAGAGATGCAGCCAATGACCATATCTCTAACGATATTTCATTTTGAGCATTGGAAGGGCCCACATCAAAATCGCCAAAATCAGCATTTTGTTTGATGCATTCAGTTCCAAGGTACTCAACCCTCCGGGCGCATTCAAGCATAATTTCAGCTTCTGTGGCTGACCGAAGGCCTAACTTCCGAAGAATGCGAAGCCACCCATCAGCAGCAAATCGCTCCCCAGGAAATCTTTTCCTCTCACCAGAAAATACAGATGTTAATAAAGCATCGCTGGGATCAAACAAATCCCGTGCTTTGGATAGCTCTGTGGAAAATTCATCTGCATTTCTTACAAAATGGGTCTCCTTAAGAGAATCCACCACAGGAGTTTCAGCCTGGAGTTCCTGCCAGTTCATGTAAATATATATCAAGATGTCCTCCTGCTGTGACTGACTTTTGTTCTCAAACCCTGGCAAACCAAACCGTACTAAAATCTCCTTATCGTGCAATTCGGAAATACCCAGTGCTCGAAGTAATATACTTTCATCTGAGTCCATAGTGTAAGCAAGGCAGCTTTCGTCATGTGGCTTCAGGAAAGAATTGGAAGCAATCACACAGAGGTTTTGCCCTTCTAATCGAGTATGTGAGCCAGTTACAGTTTTGTAGATAGGAAGTGCGCGCAACACGTCCAATTCTTCTCTCCCATAATTTGATCTATTTGAAGCAAAGTCAGAGACGAAGAGATTAAACAGCTCTTCACAATCAGAAGCCATAAAAGAAGTACGTTCAGGGAAAAAGCCGGCCTGTTTAGCTATGACAAGTTTTGAAGCAATAACTTGCCCTAATGACAGGCCCGAAGCAGGAAGGCAATCACATGCAGAGGCACTGTCCAAGAAAGAAGGATCATATATAGGTATATTGCACTGGTTCAAAAGTGAGATCAGCCAGGGGTATTTATTCTGAACTTCTACGAAAGCCGTATGATAAGGCAGCATTGCTTCAGAAACAGATGAATGATCACTAGCAAAACCATTTAAGATGTCTTCTGATTCCCCAACATCTAGCACATTATTGCGTGAAGTATTTATGATAGGAGGGGGAACAAACAGAAGATGTCGCTCTCTGACACGACACAAAACGGGTCTACCGAGAAGAGCAGGTACTAACGGCCAGTCAGAAAAAAGAAGAAGATCATCTCTTGATCCATCAAAAATTTTCCAAAAGAGTCGAATCCAATCAGGACGCGGACCACCTTCGCCATTAGAGCTTGTGCTAACTTCCCAAGAAAACCATGGGACCATATTTGAAGTCATCACATGGCGAACCCAATTTTCATGCAAAAGCAACTTCATATGACCAGCTAGCAACTGAAGAGAAAGCTTGAGCAGTTTCAGAAGAGATTGGACAGAGCCATTGGTGAAAATATCAGCCAACGTAGGTCGTTCAAGTATTCTAAGGTGGACAAATTTCCCTGACAAAGGCTCCATCAGTGTCTGCTGCTCACTATTTCCCACCCAAAGTTCGTTAACTCCTAGACGCGCTAACTGCTTGGTTGCAGTAGGACATGGCAAGCCTCTCAACTCAGCAACTACAGACAAAATGTTATTTCCACCATGAGAAACATTGAAACTACCATCATTCATGGTTCTACCCCTTCCAGCCATTGGTTCTCCGGTACTACCTATGTCTTCAACAACCGTGCGGCCAAAATCAAAGAGTGCCTTCCCTAAGCTCGATACCATTTCAAGAGCATCCACCCCTGAGTTAGATGAGCTATGAGCAGATATCCCATGAAGTCCACGAATACTTGACATGGACCTTAAATTTCCGTCAAGTAATCTGTTTGCTCGAGGGACGGAGTCAAAGCCTGTAGAGCTGTCAGCTACATTGGAACCAGAAATCTGGTTAAGCTGAATATCTGACAGACAATATTCAAGAACATCAACATAAGTCTCCACTGAACGGACAACCATAGATGCTGAGGAGACCCTGAGAAGATCACGGACCATTTTTGGCTTGATTTCACGAACTGTAACTTCAACTGCCTGAAGCTCACTTATCAGATCCCACGGTACGGAAAACACTGGATAATGCTCCTTAACAAAATTACAAACAGTAGCAGGGAGCAAATTACCACCCACTCCATTTCCTGGCTGTGACAAAAACATGCCTTCTTCAACTCTGACTAGGTTTCCAGAATACAAAGGCCAAACAGGAAGGTCAGCAAGGCGAACATAGAATGGTCTTATAACACGTTCAACTATGCAATCCCAATCTGCCTTGGGTAATTCTACAGATAATAAGCTACTACCGTCTGATTGATCATCACGTGAGTGCTCAAAAGATCTTGGCCACAACGAATGAAGATGATCACCAAATGTCTTGAGTGCAAACTTAACTGCACGGCTAGAAGTAGTCTCTTCAGAAGATTCTAGGTGCCCTCGTCTAACCTTGTGCATTTCCATAGTCATTTCAATGTAGGAATCCCGTATGCAAGCCATCAGCTCTTTATTCCACGCCTCTATTAATTGACTGCCTGCATCTGACTGTGGTCCAACCCCTTGATTTTTGAAGAGGTAACGACCCTTATTGTGTCGGACAAGAAAATGTCCCAGAATAGTCACAGGCATATCTAACTTTGACGATAAAGGAAGAGGGGACATGATGCAGCTTAAGCGAGACGAGTCAGCAGGAAAACCGTTTCGAGACACACGAGCAGCAATTCCAGCAACTGGAGTAAGGTTGTAAGCCAAATAGCGCCTGGGCAAGTTGCAAAGACGCAAAATCCAAATGAAAATAAAATAAACATTCATTACTTGTCACGTGACAGAAAAGTCAGCAAGCAATAAGAAAGCTCTAACATAAATGATAAGTCGGCAGAACATTAGATGCATTTCTTATCACTGTGATCATGAAAGCAAATTAATCAAGGAAATTTAAAGAGAATTGTAAGAATGTGCTTCTAACAAAGATGGGTGAGGTGTCAAACTCAAGATTGGCGTTGTTAAAAAATAAGACGTCAATTATAAAAGGCAACAAAAAAATGTCTCAGCTGAGACTCATGCGTGAATATTGGAAATAGCTTAAAATAGAAACCAACTGTCAAAGGCAAATATCATATATTTTCCGTTTTAGCATACCTATCAAGGGCCATGTTTCTTGTTTGTCCAGATCCCATACTAAGGACAACAACCCATTGTTCAGAAACTTTAGTATCTCCTTGGCAACAACTGATGTCTATCGCCTGCATCTTAGTAGCAGCATTTGAACTGCTAAATAATCTAGAAATCTGGAATTTCCTCCACTTTTTTTCAGCAAAAGGATTCCTCAGTGCGGCGGATGAGGAACCAACAGACACTGAGTAATCCGCTGAAGGTTGTAGGCTTTTTTCTTCCCAAGTCGATAATGAGACCTGGCAATGATGACAGTTGTTTGAGTCAGGAAGTTCTATTTCTATAGTACGGAGTATAAGCTTATAGCAAAAACAGCTATCAAATATTCACTGACCAAAAACGCATAACCACTACCTGCAAAACAGACTTGAGGAATAGAAGTGCACGAGATCCATGCTCCATAAATTTATCATAAATTTTATTTATCTTCTGAACTCCAGCTCCAGGTTCTTTTCCCATAAACTCAGAAGAGAGCGGAATGCGAATAATGGTTACGTCAGATGATGACGTCTTAAATTGACCGACGTCCATGGGAGAGAACTGATCCCGAAAACGCTCCATCAAATTTGTACCTGAGAAGATATAAGTCAAGTTTCTAACAAGATTCATAAAGTCGGATGCCTTAATCTACAAAGTTAGTTGGTTTGGTATATCGATGGCATTCCTAATATCTATATACTCCCTCCGTTCCATTTGATTCTTTATGTTTGCCTTTTCACACTTGCCAATGCACGTTTTCTTTTGTCTATATCGTTAGTTACACATTTCTAAATATTATAAAAATTTGATATTTATAACGTACTAGATTGGACAATTTAAACAAGATCTCACATGACTATATTTTATCTTATATATTAGAAGTTATATCGATAATTCCCCTCACTTATGAATAGTGCCCAAAAACCAAATGTAAAGAACCTATTGGAACGGAGGAAGTACATTACTCCAACTACAGATTACATTAATTAAGAATACATGGCACAGTTAAAATGTGAACAAAGTTAATAAATATGCTCGACTAATGATAACTCAATGAATCTCACAAAATAGATGTATAAGTGTACAACTATATCAGTATACAGTCTACAATAAATAGAGGTCTGATGACCAACAAGGCAGGTAAAGGATGGATTTCATGATGATACTGAAACCGTCTGTGAACAAAATTAAAAAGATACAACAATACAACATGCATAGGTTTGTTCCATAGCCATCTGACTGATCAATTCTACAAGTCTTCAAAAAGAAACGAAAAAATGTATCGGCCAGAAAGTCCTATGGCATATACATGAAACCAAGGGTTAAGTTGTAAAGTTGTTTATCATTTGTAGGGAGGAGCGAATAAAACCATATAATATTATAAACATTGCTAAAAATATGTGGATTATTGTATAGTAGAGGTGTTTGAGATCATACATAAATGGCACTTGGATGTTTACAGCCTCTCAAGCCAGTAACTGATTTGCAATATCAATGTATCGCTACATCTCCTCCAAAACTATCAATACGTAAAGTTTTATTGAGGCATCATCACTCAAAACATCACACGTTTTGGTGTTCGACAGGAAGTTGTAAACAGACGAGAATTTTCCACTAGAGTACAAACATGCCTATGACGGTCGAATTTATCATTTCAGCAAATAGATGTAGTGAACAAGAAGTTACCTGTTAAGGAAAAAACCTTTGCTCCTGGAGAATGGCTCGAGGGAGGTGCAAGGACTAAACCACGAGGATCGAATAAATAGTAGTAGCCTCCAGACATGACTGATAGGAGATCACAGACAGAAAAAGCACTCAGCAAAGCCAAACCATAATTAAGAGTATGACCTCGGAGTCTCCATGGAGGAAGAAACTGTAGAGCAGTAATTTCCTCCCTGCTTAAGCTGGCCCCCTCAAAGATAACAAGTAAACCCGGACCCTGAAATTCACCTAAATTTGTAATGACAAAATAATTAGGATATCTCGACTCAAATAAAGATAATTAAGGTATGTCTCTTAATGTTACAAATTGTTCCAACATTAGTGACCACTGACCAGCATCCAGAAACATTATTAATAGCCGACAAAAGATAATTTTGCTTACCAAGGTTATGCTGCAACAGAGACTGGCTGGGATGTTCCCTTTTATCAAAGACAATGTGCATCTTTGTCGTGTTACAGCTGTCTGCTAGCTCAAGAAGGTCGAATAACAGAAACTCGCCGCCAGCATACACCGACAGAAGCTCATCGATTCTCGTAGAGTCCATGCAAACCAAGTCTTTGGCCATTTCTTCGTCAACCAAAGACATGCATCGTAGTGATTGTACTCCTAACATTGATGCCAAATCAACACCTATCCTTGGATGAACAAAGTTTTTTCCAATCAAAATATTGTTCTCCATCCATGGGGCATCATTGAAGACAAGATCTTTAGCATGCATCAAAACACCAGAAGCATCTGGGATAAGAAGAGCATTTGAACCTTCTTCTGGTAGGTTGTCCGAGTAGCAATCAGCAATAGCTTCAAGGACACACAATACAAAAGACATCTGATCGTCTGACAATGCACACCCTTTTATCTCAGTGTTCAACTTTTGAAGAACCCGATAATAGTCAGAAACCTCAAAACTAAGCTTCACACCCAGGGCTAACAGCAACTCTCTATAGCTTGATAACTCAGAAGGGACCACATACAAGTAGGGATGATACTTGACAGGTGAATCGAATGCAAGGGAATCTGGTGCCACGAAACCATCACCAATCCAAACCGAAGGCACCCCTTCAAGGGAAGACTTTAAAATCATAAAATCCTGAGTGCCCATATACTCCTGCATCATTTCATAAACAGAAGCTATTCCCTTCTGAAACTCAGCATCAAAATCAGAACAAAAGGTTGGGTCTAACCTCAACTGGTCATATGCTTTGGCCAATTCCACTAGTTGAGTAGATAAAACCTGTACAGAAGGACGATCTGTCCAACCCAATTTGCATTTTACATATGAAGAACTGCACTCCGCATTTAACACTTGCATTGTAGACGACACTATCCACAAATCCGTTTTAGGTCTCACTTTGCTTGGGGCAGCTACTAAATCACTGGACTTAAGCCAAGGAAGACCCTGTAAAGGCGAATCAGTTAAGATGGGACACCACTTGATAGATTTTAGCTCGGCCCAAAATTCTTCTTCTGGTTTTGCATCAGACAGGCTACCTAAAAATGCATCAACATCCCACTCATCATGAGACACGAAAGAGTGAACATACTCATCTAACTCCTCGGGAGCTTGTTCCTCCAGAGCTGAAAGTTTCGACCCTACAGCATCTAAACAAGAAAGCAATCTCTTGCCATGAACAAGTGTTTTCGAGTCCATAGAATCATTTAGAAGTGAGACTGTCCTTGCACAATCAAGCAAACCAGTGTAACCTAAGCTTTGCTTGAGCCCCAGGCCAGCTAACATATCTAGAGTCTTGGCATCAGAAAACTCTTCAGCTGGAAAGAAAACATCAGGATGCAACAGCACTTGTAGCTCCGGAACACGAGGATCATAAACCCTGCCGAATTAAAAAGAAAGGAAATCCCATGAACTGGGGGATAAGAGTCCTAAAATAGTTAATTGTTTTTTCGTTTTGATAATGGAAGAGAATACAATCAATTTTTAGAACGAGAAGACACAAGTTTTGGAAAAAAAAATAAGAATCAACTACGGAGTTTGGAAGCAACAACGAGAACTCATTGAACCAAGGTTTAACATACTGATTACTTTATCCATTCACATTTAAGTCTCTAAGAAGCGAGAATTCTGTAGATATTATGATGAGCACTGGTTCCCTTAGTTTAACATCCTCTTAACCCCAATTTAATATCCACACAATATATCAACAGCCTCCAACGCTCTAAGTTGTACATTTTGGGGAAAGGAGAAAATTTATACAAATTCAGCCTATCAAAAGGAGTAATCTTGTAGTAGATGAAAAAGAGAAGTGGGAAGCATGTCTCCACTCACATCCTGTTTGAATCTAAAAACCTTGCAAAGATCATAGTCATCATACCCAATGCTTCCTAAGAGGCTCCTACTCAATGCTTCCCCTATTTCTATTAGATAAAGAGGCCAAAATATATCCCAAATACAAAAGAGCAGTGAATCATTGGCTCCACCGGGAGTGAGCGGAAAATGTGACTCATAAAAATGATTAAGGAGTAATATAGCAAGCATGGCAAAGAAATTTATCAGCTTTGACACCAACATCCTATCCCAAATCAGAGGAAAGAAAAATAGGTAGTCAATCCACATACCGGGATGGTTGTTGCCATGAGCCACTGCGAGTTAGAACAAAAGGAGTAACTGAGAGTGCACTCTTAACAGCAACGTCCTCCTCAACCAGTTGTTTCACATCAAACAAAATTGAAGAGAGAGCTCCTGGTGAAAGAAGTATATCTGACATGTTATTTAGAACGTAACGCTTATAGAATTCTGCCTTTGAGAGCTCTTGAATATTTAGATATCTACTCAAAATGGCCCTCTCTTTCTCAGATTCAGCACGAACAAAATCATCATTTAAAAGATCCTCACGCAAACCACTCGGTTTAAGCCATTTGATGCCTGCGTTCAAATTTACAAGTTTTCTACTTCTGTATGACTCAAACATGGGGACATGTTTGAGTACCTCAATAAGAATGTCATGAATCTCATCATCAGAAAACCATTTGGACTGTAGAATAAAATTCCTTAATTCGTGCATCTCTCCTTCCGACGCATCAACAAATAATCCGTCAACATTTTCTATTTTGCCAGCTATTGCTAGAAATGCACTGAGAAGTCCAGCTCCACTTGCTGATCGAACATAAGTCTTCAAAAGTGGGTGTTCAATTGAAAGATCATTCCTCAAGAACAAGCAACCGACTTTAATCAGCAATGATGACATATTTTCACTCCATCCTTCGTCCTCAATGATATTTGAGTTCCGAGTGAGCTGCATGAGATGATCATTTCCAACTGGCAAGATAGGCCACTTTGAAAAAACATCAAGATTATCACAGCTTGAATTCAAGTAACTCCACAACAATTTCATCCAATCCACTGAGGGCTGGGATACATGATCGGGGAGCCACTTAACTTGTTTAGCATTATGCCACTCTATTGGAAGTATCCGGAGAAATAGCTTTTCAAGCAAATCAGGTGTCAGAAAAGACACATTTGAATCACCACTTTCCGCTATGTCACATAGCTTCACATACACATCTTCAGGAATTGTCTTATCCACCAACAGGGTAGGAATCTTTTCTTTCAGTAATTCATACTCATATTGTCGGGCAATGTAAATCCTTTCTTCAGCACCTCTTGGACTAAAAGTTGCCGATAACCCACTGGCCAGAGGAATCAAAGATAAACCATACAGGCAATCGCACTTGACAGGTTTTGCCAAATCAAAGAGGCAATACTGGAGAGTCAATAACAACGAATGTTTCTCAGTAAATTTACATTTACGTCGTACCAACAATAGCCTAAGTAAATGTGGTGTCAAAAAATGTAATGCCGGTCGCACTTCCACAAATCTTTCCACAAGTGTCTGAGGAACAGTTACCAAGGGTAAAGCAACATCAGATAACACATCAATAAGTTCAGACATCTTATCAAAAGAAAAATCGGGAAACAAAGCTTGTTTCGCTGAGATCCACTGACCACCTCTCGCTTTTGTATACAACACACGAACATTGTAATCAGCAAAAAAAGTATATAGCTTCTGCACCACAGAGGACCAAGGCTCTCCTCCTAATCTCGTTGGCCAAAAGGAAAGAAACAACTCACCAGGCCCAACTTCCACTGCCAGTTTCTCAAGCAGATGAGCGTAAGCAGGGGCTGACACGTGCTCGAGAAGGTATATATTCCAGTCAGAACGCTTTCTGCCACCACCAGACATGTCATTGCCAAACCAAATATCCCTCCTGTTAGAAGACAATTCGAAATAGGCATTGACGTGAACCGGTAGGCCAGTGCTGATTGGCAAAGGTAAAAAGCAGAAGGCACGGCCATCAAAGTTCTGACGACTCAGAAGAGGTCGCACCGACTTTCCAGCCTGTGGATGATCACTCGAACCACCGTCAACCTCGATAGATTGCAGATAAGCAGCAACAGCGGCCCATGGAAGACAGTTATGTGACTTCGATTTAATAAACGCAGAATCATTGTGCACCTTCCCACTACCAAAACATTCAGTCATCATCCATTCATGTGATAAATTATATGATGGTGAATTTTCTGTCATCACAACCTTCTGACATCTCCTAGGAAGATCATCCTCGGTAAATTTACTTAGTTTATCAAGAAACTGATTCCTGTCCATGGTTTTCCGCTGATCACCACTAAGAAGATCAAACATATGCTGAAGGGAGTGCCGTGGAGGCTCTGACTCGGGAACAGTTTGCCTTTGGACGCGGTGTACCAGTTGCATTTCTGTATTACTACCGTCTTTTACATATAAGGAAATTGATTTTACCCTACGCAGGAAAAGAAGAGTCTCGGAAACAACCTGGGAAAATGAAGAAAAAAGTGACAGCACATCCTCAGGAGCGTATCCTTCTTGTTTTATTTGACTTCGAGGAGCGACGCCGGGAGTCCGAAGAGGGAAGCGGAAAAGCGTACCAGGAAAATGATTTTGCAAGTCACATCCAAAATACAAAAATGGAGAAAACTGATCGGGAAATTGCTCCAGAATCCTTCTTCCTGCAAACTTGATCCTCAAACCAGGGTGAGACGGAGAGATTCCAGGCAAATTACAGGCATGTGGATCAAACATCACTATGTTTTCCCCGGACACAAACGAAGGAATATCCGTGAAGTGGTAAACACAATTGAATCCTAGCCCAAACCTGCCTATTGCAAAGGGTTTTTCTAGTTTGCTATCCTGACCAATACGTGAAATTGCATACAGATCTTGTGGGCTGAAGATGGTGTCATTGTAGCAATATAAAGCCGGGCCCTGCCAATCTGCCATTTCAGGCGAAAGCAAAGATGAGGTTCCATGTTGAGTCTTATCCAATAAAAAATTGACCTCCGAGGCTCCAGCATCCTCAGCATTCTGTACAAGCTCAAACAGAATCCCAGGTCCATCTGCATACATCTCAAGTATATGTTTCAGTCTCGTGGTCAATGCTTCATGTTGACCAAAAGCTTCAGCAGCCCCTGACAGACTCAAGTTCATCGAATCAGCACTCTGAGCAAGCAGGGACCTTCGCTGTGAGCAGACACCAAGCTTCTCTGCAACATCATTAGATATGTTACCATGCACAAATCTTTGAACAGACTGCCTAGCACAAAATGGCGGATTGGACCCATGATTTGAAGAGTTGTCGGAATCTTCCAAGCCAAGCAACCAAGGGGCATCATTATAAACTAAATCAGAAGCAGGCAGGAGACGACCAGAGACATCAGGTAAGTAGACCAATACTTGCTTTTCATGAAGCGGTGCCTCAGCCAAATGTTGCACAATCAGTATAGCAGCCGAAAGTTCCTCAGCAGTCAAAGGATTATCCCCTTTCCGTGTAGCCATTCTACACAATATGTTGGCATAGTCAGTAAAATTTAAAAACTCCCTCACACCAAGATCTAGGAATAGTTCTTTGAAGACGGCTAAATCAACGGGGATGACACGGATATAAGGAGCCATATGTAAGGGACCATTAAGAACAACCTCTTCCACAGTTGCAAACCCATCACCAACCCAAATCCATCTGGATCCCTCCAACACTGCTTTGACAATGTCCATTTCATCAGTACTAATTATCTCGGTCAACCTCGCATATATTCTTGGCATTGCTAAGGCTAATTGCTGCCGAAAGACTTGATCGGTTACAATCTCGTTATTCTTTCCAAGCTCAAGAATCTGGGCAGCAACCACAGTTCCGCCAGGTGGCGACGACCAACCAAGCTGATGGGACAGCACTGTTGACGAACACTCACCGTCTAATATTCGCATACTAGCAGACACAAGCCACAAGTCTGTCCTGGGCCTTACAAGTTTTGGAGGGGCAACTGCAGAAGATGCAACGGGCCAGGGTAAAGCCTGATAAGGAGCAGAAACAAGAACCGGGCACCAGCATATCAGTCGGAGATCATTCCAAAACTTATCTAAGTCGGATTTCATATTTCGAGGCCTGAACGCAATTGCTGCTCGTGAAAACATTTTGTTCAGTGTCCCGTGATCATCACCAAGTATAATGGATGCCCATCTATGTGCATTTGCCTCTACATAAGCTAGGAGAACCTTCCCTCTCAAATATGCCTTCTCTGGATCCTCTTGTCTTATTTGTTCTACATAACGAGCACTTTGTATGACTGTTTCTGGAGATGCTGAAGTCCTAAGGCCCAAACCCTGTAGCACATCCAAGATATCCGGTTCTTCAAATGCACCACAAGGGAAGAGATCAGTGTCCTCAAGTAAAGCAAGCAGCTCTTCATTCCTAGGGTCATACAAAGCAGTAGGACACTTGGGAGCCCTAGAACGGGTAGGCACGAATTCTAAATCCCTCACAGATTCCCTAAATAAAGAATCCTCGATGCATAAATGTGGCAAGTCTCTCAAAACAGAGAGCATGATGCGGTCACGATCCTCAGCTGGCAGATCCTTGATCCTACAGAACACTTGCCTCCGGTAAAAATGTGCCTTGCCCATTCTCTCCAATCCATAGTATTTATGCAGAATGTTCTCTTCAATTTCAGAGGAAGTAGCAATGAATTCGTCTCCGAGGAAGCAATTTAAGACATCAGCTGGTGGAAGATACTTTTGAGAGCCAGCTAGATCAGAAAAGCACAAACTCTCATCAGATTCGACACCATGGACTCTATAAATTGGAAGCTTTTTGCATTTTGATACATTAGAATCACCCATATAGCTGCCTACGTACCACATTGGATCAAGAAGAAAGGTTCGAAGCTCATCCTTTTCTTCTGCTTTTAGCACATGAAGACCCGTATTCCTAATGCCACCACTAATAGAAACGATATCGAAGATTGATTCCACCACAGCTGGCCCATTAGCATCACTAGCATATAGTGAAAGGTCGGGATGCTCAACTCCATAATTAGGATCTAATACCTTGCATCCAATTTTATCAAGTAAACATCTCAATTTGTCAGAAATTTTATCAGCTTTAACCATTCTTGACTGCAATGACAATCTATATAGATGACCAGAAGTCGATGGCAAGATGGGCCACTCATCAAATATAGCCAAATTTTCACATTGATTCCTTAGATATTGCCAAAGAGTAGCAAACCATTGTGGAGTCGGATGATTGGTCTGACCCTTGCCATGCTCCCAAAGAACCTTGCTCTTATATCTCCATCCTGAAGGCATGAATTTACCAAACAACTGAACGAGGTGTTCAATTTTGAAAGCAGTGAGATTTGCCCCTGAAGAATCTGCAATAGCCAAAAGTCTCAACATAATCTTTTCTGGAAGATTGCCATCAATTACTCGGTCAGATATCTGCTGGAGAAGCTCGCGCTCCAACTTGTTACAAATGAAAAAGGAAATGCCTTTTGAAGCCTCGGAAAAAGATCCAAAGTCCCCAGATGCCAAGGGGAGCAAAGGTAAATCACTTGCATGCCTTCCAACATCGGAATCTAACAGGTCGTCAAGACAATACTCTAATAGAAGCAGCCTTTCAGAACTGCCAAGGTCATTAACAGCAGCGCATTTACGAAGGAAGCATCGCACTGTATCAGGAGTGATCACTTTCTGCTGGAAATCTGAATTGCATTTTAAGAGCATGTGATGCAAAGAATCAGGCAATCGAACAACAGGCATCCCTAGGTGCAAAAGAATCGTGGCCAGCTCTTCTTTGCAAGAAAACTCCTCATCATGAAGAAAAGATTCAGTGGGAGACACCCACTTGCCCCCTTCAATAAACGAATATAATACCGGGGCATGAACAATATTCTTAAAAATATGCTGAACGAGTATACTCCAGGGCTCTTCAAAGTCACCAGTAGGCCACAATGAATAGTACAGTTTTGTTGGCCCTAAAGGCCCTTGCAAATCAAGCAATAGAGTTTTGAAAGCAGGAGCAACTATATCTTCTAAGAGAAGTCTGTTCCAGACAGATCTAACTTTTCCGCTTCTATCCATATCAGCACCATACCATATACCACGACGATTAGATGAAACTTCAAAATATCCATTCACCTGCACCTTCAATCCAGTTCTAACAGGTAATGGAAGAAAGCAGAAAGCTCTACCATCCTTGCTTGCATCATCCTGCACAAAACCAAAACAGAAAAAGGAAAGAATTATATCTTTGATGAAACTATACCACGACACTGATGCACTTTTGGATGGTTCGGGTTTGCTAAGCCAATCCCATACTAGAAAAGAGTCAATTCACAAACTAGATTGCTAGAGCACACTAAACTAGGATCCAATTCAGTGTAGGTACCATTCCAAGAGCTCGAACCCAAACCTCCAACACAATAGAATACTGAACTATCCAAGTCAGCGTAGGAATGTGAAGAGCAGTGCAATTTTTCTTAAATAATACTCTAGAAAATATAAATATGTGAAAGAATTAAATATGTGAAAGAATTTTATAATAACTATCCAAAAATGAAAAGCGTTGAAGTACATTTCAAGCCACGTACAATGCAACCAGCTTTACGTCTTATCCAACCAAATATGTGAAGTACATTTTCCTCGCAAAAGGCTTATCCAACCAAGAAATGGCCTGCCCAACCAAGAGACATTGACCACCAAGCGCACCCGACTCAACCTCACAAAGGCGAACTGCCTTACCCTTGAGTCTTCACAAACTCATATCGATAGAAGAAAAAAATATTGAGGAGCCCCTACAAAAACTATTTTCCTTGTCATATGACGAGAAGCTTCTTTCCCCTAGCACCATCAGCTTGCACAAAGAGCAATATCACAATTCACAGTCGTTAAGGCATCAAAGTATCAAATTACTTTCGGTGGACATGGAGACATCAAATCTCAATGAATTTCATGTGTAGCAATTTTTCAAGATAACAAACACCAGTTCGCTACAAAATCATCTTCTCAGAAGTTGTATAGATAGAAATGCACCTCCCCTTTCAATATATCAATTAAAAACTCACTATGGCACAACCGAAAATACGTCTTCCACTTCAGGAAACCAAATTAAAATCACTGCAGCAACGGATGTTCATAAACTATTTGGATGGATGAGATAACAAAAAAAAATATGACTTATGAAGCTCTAATCTTAGGTGACTTTAGAAGGATTACCCATTTCACAAAGCCTGCCTATAAATCACCTACACACGAATGTCAATGGACACAGACGGGAAGTATTCAAGTGTCAAAAAGAGCATTATAGAAACTCATGAAACCACTCACATCAGAGGAATCATCAGAGATGCATGCAGCAATTGATGCCCACGGCAGAAGGTGAATATCATATTCCTTTGAAGCCTTGGCTGCAAAGGAGCCAATCCTACTGGATGCGGATGCCATAGCTTGAACTATGTAAAACGTGTCAGTCTTTTTCTGAACAGAGCTTCCACTGACAGACTCACTGACAAAATCTAGCATGAAGGAGTCCATTTCAAAGGTAGGATTGTTGGACAGCTTTGATAACCTCAAGAGTAATTGACGATGTGAAATTATATCTTCGCCTGATGAGTTGACAGAACATGAGTAGAGTTTACTTGGTGCAGTCTCCCCAACGTCCCAGACATACATTTCTACACACAAAACACTTTTGAGAAAGAGCAAAGAAAAAACTCCTTCTTCATAAAGCTGATCAAACATAGAAGAAACATCATCTTCTAAATATGCCTGCCTTGAAAGTTTACTCATGGATGCCTGATCTGCATTCCTCAAAGGGAATCGAAACAGGGTTCCATTGAAAGGGCTTTTCATGTCACAGCCAAAGGCACAATATGGAAAGAATTGATCTGTATACAATGATATAGCTGATGAACTGACATACTCTATTCGCTTCCCCGGGTTGGCAGCAGAAACATTAGGAAGGTAAACTCCTTGAGGATCGAACAATACAACATATTTTCCACTCACAAAAGATGGCAAGTCCGTTAAATGGTACACAGAGTTAAACCCAACCCTATGAGACAGAGAAAGATGGACAACAATCACATTTCATCCAATCAAAACTGATAGGTACCACATACAACCTAATGACATGAAAGCTTCTTTTCCTCACATGTACACCAAAATCAGGCCCAGAATACAAAAAAACATATGAAAAATAAAAAGATTATACACCCAAGGAATCCAAAAAGATTGAAATGACTACTATAAGATAAATAAACCCGAGAGTGCACACTCATACAAACAAATCCGTCCTCCATTACAAATTTACAATGCCCAAACCAACTACCTGAAAATCGCAGTCATGTCAATACTCACAGTCATAATGCATACGTCGTAAGCTTAAGAGGATCTTAACCATCACAACACGCAAATTCATACTCCATTACAATGTCCAAACAAACTACTACAGTGATGCATATTCAAGTCCAAAAATCGCACTCATTTCAATACTCACAGTTATAATGATTACGTTGTAAGCTTAAGACGATCTTAACCATCGCAGCACACAAATTCAGACTCCATTACAATACAATGTCCACACCAACTACTACATTAACTCATTTTGAGTCCAAAAGTCGCACTCATTTCAATACTCACAGTTATAATGATTACGTCTTAAACTTAAGACGATCTTAACCATCACAATCCAGAACACACAAATTCATCCTCCATTACAATACAATGCCCAAACCAACAGCCACATTAACTCATTCTCAAGTCCAAAGATCGTACTACTTATTTCAATACTCACAGTTATAATGACTATGGTCGTTAGCTTAAGACGATCTTAACCATCACAATTCACAACACACAATTTCATACTCTATTACAATACAATGACCAAACCAACTACTACATTAACTCATTTTCAAGCCGAAAATCGCACTCATTTCAGTACTCACAGTTATAATGACTATGTTGTAAGCTTAAGACGATGTTAACCATCACAATACACGAATTCATACTCCATTACAATACAATGTCCAAACCAACCAGTACTACATTAACTCATTTTCAAGTCCGAAAATCGTACTCATTTCAATACTCACAGTCATAGTGACTGTCATCTTAACCATCACAACACACAAATTCGTCATTACAGAGTCCAAACCAGCTACTACATAACTCATTTTCAAGTCCGAAAATCGCACTCATTTCAATAATACATTAACTCATTTTCAAGTCCGAAATCGTAAGCTAAAGACTATCTTAAACAAGCTTAAAGAAACCGCAAATCAAAATTCAATCAAGCAAAGAATAAAGCAAGAAGCTCACCCAAATCGACCAGTTTTCCAAGCTTGACCATGCTTACTACTCCCGCCAATTCTGGAAATACTTACAAAATCCTCCTCAGTAAAAACGGCGTCGTTATACGCCAAAAGCGAAGCTCCCTGCCACTGCGCCAACGACGGCGACAACAGCGAGTCTCCGTCATGACGCCGGCGGTCCAAACACAGACAAACCTTGGTGGCGCCGGCGTCGTCGGCATTCTGAATCAATTCCTTCAACACTGTCGTTCCTTCAGGATAATTCACCAGAACTTCCCTAATTCGGCGCGTAAGATCGACTTTTTGACCGAAATCCTCGAGAAAAATCGAGGATGATGAAGAATCCATTGAAATTGTGAGGTTTTCTATCGAAATTATGAGAGAATCATGGTATGGTAGGGAAATCGATTGAATTGGTGGTGAAGATCATCGTCAATGGCGGATGAAATTGAGTTCGTCTCAAGGCATTGCTGCTTTATTATTATTTTTATTTTTATTTTTATTTTCTTGACTTTTTTTTTTCTTGGATTTGATTTTTGGGTGTTGCGTGATTTCTTGATGATATTTTCTGAGAAAAAAAAATTTTTGCCACATATGTGTACGGTACGGGTCACTATGGTGGAATCAAATCTCATGCCTTCTCTTTCAAGTTTTGAGGTGGGTTACTACTCCTAGGACTCTGAGGAATAAGACGGTCTCACCGTGTGAATATTTGTAACCACCTTCTACATATTCGGATACTCCGTAATACAGAGTATTGTTATTGTGAGAATGTATTTGTGTTCGTTAAAATGTATTCCATATTACGGAGTGAAACGGAACAGTTTGAGGCTAAGAGACCAATGCGGATCCTCTGTCTCATTTTTGTGTCTCACCCGTGTGTCACACCCTACACGGGTTGACACATCAACAAGTTATGATATTTGTTGCATATTTTATTTATGTAATAGGCGAGATGTCGTCCCGTGTATGGTATGGCACACGGAGTGAGACACAAAAATGAGACAGAAGATCTGCACTGCTAAGAGACCCCCTGAATCTTGTTGCAATCGTTCAAATAGTTTGGTCCGAGTCTCTTCCTCCTCCCAAATCTTAACTCGCTCTGGTTAATGCGCTTTGATGTTGGTTTGCGAGTATGTACACGCCTTTGCTTCTCTGTAAACATGTGCGGAGTATATGAATATTTCAATTGTTATTCGACACAAGTGATTTGCATAATTTGGTCTTGTACTCTCGTGAGTGTGTTCGTTGGGATGATAATTATCTATCTTTTGCATCAATTGTGTGACCAACATCAGATTCGTTTGTATGATGAGTGTAACACCTCGTTTATCCAGTAGCGTTGGCTATGTATTCCCGGATAAATGGAAGTGTTACCATCTCGAGGTAAAAGAGGTAGTTTTCTAATTACAAAACAATACCGAAACACAATAAAGTTTAATAGACCATTTATTTAAAGAATAAAAAACCAAATTTGGGGAACTGAATATGAATACACAATCCAAATGATTACATTCATGAAATGGTCTCTCAAATGACTAATAACGAGTGCACACACCCCCTTCCCGTACGACATCCACATAAATACTCCGCTACCCGACCGGAAATGTCAATTCGATCGTCGCAGTTCCCTAATAAAATATGGTGTCAATTTAGGTCGGGGGAATACGCTTAGAACATGGTAACATCATAACACTATACTACTTAACATTCTTAGTACCATCACTGGTACCAACAACGTCATCTCAACATTCTCAGTACCATCATCAATATCAATCCAACATTCTCAGTACCGCCATCAGTATCAATCCAACAACATCATCATAAGTCTTCTGGTACTCTTTATTTCCGAGTGTGCACGCCCTCCTAGGCTCGTATTAGGAGGAGAAATTAGATAATGTACCACGATCAAAGGTCATGGCTTGACGGCTAGGTCTAAAACTAGTCACACCAGACAATTTCGCTATACTGAACAATATGTGTAACATCCTGGCTCAATACTAGGACCGGAAATGTTAACCGCGGTAGCTCGCGGGCTTTGCACTGGTCTCACAGGCAAACACGAGTTTTTTCAGCGCATTTTGTCATCAATACGCATTGAAACATCCTACATTTATTAAAGATGTCATCTTTATGAGCTTAAATGATTAGTGCTTAAAGGGATTGAAAGTACTACTCATATCAACAAAGTGAGAGTAATCTCATGATGAGTGACCTCCTGGAAAGGTTTTTGAGATGTGCATGAGTGAGGACAACTTATATATCGGAGCAACGAGTATATTAAACTATTATGATACTAAAACATAAACTAGGAAATACGACAACTACCCAATCAAAAAGACAACGGTGTGACAAAACGACCTCACACGAGCTCATGGAGTGAAGCCCGACTGCTCCCGGAAAACTCACTGATCAAATTGTCCATTGGATAATACCCGAAAGTACAACGGGACAATATCTGGGTCTCGGGAATTGCGAAGGCTAAATTTCCGAAAGACCTTTTTACTATTTCCCTTTGATAAGACAATGCTTTTACCACAAGAGTTATTAAGAGTGTGAGTGAATAACCAACGTTGACCCAAGTTGCTTATATAGGTTGTGTTACTCACTGAATACTACACTTCACGGGCGATGCAGGACAAAGGAAAACACGTGTAACGATACACTACAAGTCCCGGGTAACCGGAACAATTGACTTCCGATCCCGGCTAACCAGAATGTTTCACCTCCGATCCTTCTAAGTTATAACAAGGACATTTATTCATCATTTTCTAATCAATATCAAAATTCATGAACCCACGATTTTACCTGTCTAATTTAATCACGTGTTCTTTGTACCTGTTTTATTATTACACAAATTGTCTCACAAAATAACAATTTCATTTTATATCACTTTTTATAACAAACGTAATCGTTTTATTGTAGATCGTAATTTGCATTAATCCTACCACTGTAACCAGGTTTTGAACCATTGTATCAAGGTACGTATGATATACCAACTCGTGGTACAAGTGTAACAAGGTATGATATACCATTGTAACAAGGTAGGTTACTCAATAGGTGGTAACGAGAGACCGTTTTCTAGTAGACCAAGTCGGTAGTCGGAGGATAAATCTGTCAATTTATGAGATTTGATATTGATTACGAAATAAATTAGTATTTGAAAAAAAAAAATTACTTATCAATATACTTCCTCGGTTTATTTGATATCTTCCACATTTCTTTTTTCAACTATTTCTTTGATTTCTTCCACAATTTTTTTTTTATCACACTTCTCTCTTACCTAGGTGCCCACCTACGTTACTCTCTCTCTACTTTTACTTATTTTATTGTTTTTCTTAAGAAATATAAAATTTTAAAACAAATTCTTTTTATTAAGATATAAAATTTCATTTTTTTTTTTATTTTTAGTTTAACAATAATTAATTAATTATTTAATTTTTAGGGCAACACTCATTTTGAATTGTCTTCAGCAAGGGCTAAACGGTAATACCAACTCCTCACACAAATATCTGCCGCACCCAAAAATCTCCATCTCCATAAACCCTAATTTCCCCCTCTTCTTCAACATACCCCATTCCTCCCTCCTCTATAAGTCTCTATAATATCTCCTCCCCTCTCTTTCTCTCTACAGCCGTAAAACCCTTCCATCCTTTAGGGTTTTCGCATTACTTCTCTCTTCTTCCTCTTCTTCACTCAGCCACCCTTCAAAATCCGCCATGGGAAAATCTGCCAAGAAATCTTCCACCAAAGTTCGTTCCTTTCTCTTCTTCTCCTTCTTATTCTACCTGGGTTTCGTTTCGTTTTCGTGTTTTGTTGTAAAGTTTGAATCTTTTTAACTTTTTGTTTGGTTTTTTTTTTGTTGGGTTTTAGGTTGCAGCAGCTCCTGTTGCTGTTATCCCATCTGGGAAGAAAGGTAGATTTCAATTTTTCAATAAATCTCTCTGTTTTTATTGTGTTGTGTTGATTTGATTTATTGTTACTCTGTTTCGTGTTTGTTTTTGAATTGTTTTTTTTGATTGATTTAGGTTATTTTTCTGATGGGATTGTTTGTTTGTTTTCGGAATGATTCATGTCGTTCGACCCCATAACCCGTAGTTTTTGATTCATGTTTGTCGACCCCAAATTATTTTGCGATGTAAACTCGTAGTTTTTGATTGAAGAAATCTGTGTCTCAATGATTCATGTTTTCGGACCCCAAATCCGTCGACAAAGTAATAATCTTTTCTATTTTCTCCGTCTCAATCATTCGTTTAATTGAAATACTGTCACTAATAATAATGTACTCCCACCGTCTCGCCCTCGTTCATTTGTTTACGAGATGAACTTAGTTGAAATAAGCTTAACGAATGAGATGGTGGAATTGTAAAGAGTATATCTTTGTTTGGAATCGTCTGAAAATAATTTTAATGTAAACAAATTATTGAAACATAGAAAAAGAGCATTACTTTTGTGTTTTCGGTATTTGGTTTACAGTAGTTGCGATGCTGTTGTTAATGTAGATGGTTAGTTTTAATGTAAACAAATGATTGGAACGTAAAAAAGAGCATTGCTTTTGTGTTTTTAGTATTTTGATGTGTAGTTCATAACAGTAGTTGCGACATTGTTGATAGGAAGGTTTTGTTCACAAATTCATATTCATTGTGTTTCGTTTTATATTCATGTGATTTATTATTGTGGAACGGTTATTTATTGTGTTATTATTTTGCTATGTTCTTAAGGTAAGAGAGGTGCTGAGGATGACGTTGCGAAAGCTGTCAGTGCCAAGAAGCAGAAGGTCGAGAGAGATGAGGTCGTCGTAGCTAAGCAGAAGATTGAGAAGAAGCTACCTAAGAAAGCAGTTGACAGTAGTTCCGAGGAGGAATCCGACTCTGACTCCGACAGTGAGCCCAAGGTAAAAATTACTCATAGTTAAAATGTTAGTCAACTTTTGTATGAAAGGTTAAAACTTTGCTACTGGTTTCCCTTCTACGAGGACAATATTTGGTATCATAAATCGGGTGTTTAATCTAATTCTTAATTATTTAGTGTCTAGTTTTTGTGTGGTGTTGAGCTTTGATTAACATCTTGTACGAAATTCATGGTGCTCTGAAAGTTGGATGTTTCGGGTTTTCTATGGTGTAGTTGCTTTTAGATGGTATTTAATCTCAATAACTGAACTTTAAACTCGTAAATGCTTTCTTCATTGTGAAACATCATAAAAGTGAAGACTTTCTGCTTCAAATTATTTTAGTAACCGAAACACCTCGTATTTGTTTTCTGATGAATATATCTCTCGGGTTTAAATTCTTGTTTTTAACTTAAATGTATCATCAGATTGCGGTAACTTATTTTCGGTATTCATGTAATGGGCTTTTTATTTGCAGGTTGCTGTGAAGAAAGCTCCTGTTGCTGTTAAGAACGGTTCAGCTGCAGCCAAAGCTGATTCCAGTTCCGATGACTCTTCAGATAGTGATTCTGACGTTGTACGTCTTTTATTTTACTCTAATTTATGCGCCTGGCGTGCTTAATATGTGGTATTTGCCATGTAGTTTCGTTGAAAATAATTTTCTTGCATATTGTGACGATGTTTTTAATTATATGCAGAAGAAACCAGTTGTAAAGGCTACAAACGGAAAGGTTGTAGTCACTAAAGGAACCGCCAAAGCTTCCTCTTCAAGTGAGGAGGAATCTGATAGTGATTCCTCTGATGAAGAGGTAGTCCATCGTTTACTTTCTCGTGTCATTTTTAACTAAACCCAAGTTGTTGTGCACTTGTAGGGCTGATTTGTTGGTTGTTTATTTGTAATAGGCAAAGGTTGTTGTACCAGCAAAGGCTGGTGCAAAGAAAACTGCTGAATCAAGCGATTCTTCCGACTCTGACGAAAGCTCAGATGAAGATGTGAGTTTGCAGTTCTCATTTATATGGTTTTTCTTTCGTAGCTTAATCAACGTGTTTTAGTTGGTTCTATTTGTTCTGGCCGATTGACTTTGTTGTATAATTTCAGGAGAAAATGAAGGTTGCTGTTGCTTCTAAGAAGGCGGCTGAGAAGAAACAAGTTGCTGAATCATCAGATTCTGATGACAGCAGCTCAGAAGATGTAAGTTGCGATACATATTCCTTTTTCACTAATTTCTCTCATCATAGCAAAATATGTACATAAAACAATCTGTTGCGAGAATATTAATGTGGTTGAGTCTGTCGTTGCTTTAAAATATAATCCACCAAAAGTAATGTCGAGAAAGCGGGTTTTTGTTCAGATCATGTCATCATTTGTTTGCGGTATTTTGTATTTACTTGAAAGGATCGATTTTAAATTTCAGGAGAAGGTTGTTGTTCCTACTAAGACTACCCAGAAGAAGTGTCAGTCCAGCTCAGAGTCTGAAGACAGCAGCTCAGATGAAGAAGAAGCTGTGAGTTGACGACCCTAATTTATTGGATTCTGAATTTATATAATACGGAGTATAAATTTTGAATGTGCCCCTTGTCTTCTGTCCTGATGATTTATTTTCTGGTTTTTTATAGGTGGTGAAGCCTGTTGTTAAATCTGCACCTGTTGTTAAATCTGCACCTGTTGTTGCTAAAGCTAAAGCTGCATCAAGTGACAGTAGTTCCGAGGAAGAAAGCTCTGATAGTGACGAGGAGCCAAAAGCCAAGAAGGCAAATGTACGAGATTATCCTCTCCTCTCCCTGTTTGATACATACTCCGTATCTAACCTTTCAACTGACCTTGTGTTTATCGCCTTTCTTGTATTTTTAGAAACATGGCATTTCTCTAGGATGTCTTTTAATGTAATTGTTGCTTTGTAGGTTGCTGTTGCCACCAAAAATGCAAAGGCTGCAGCCAAGGCTGACAGTAGCAGCGAGGAGGAGAGCTCTGACGATGAATCTGATGATGAGCCTGCTAAGGTGATTCCATCTGCTAAAAAGGTGAGTTTGTGCGGTTTTTATGTTTCTTGATGCGAGTGTTTTTAATTACCTTCTGCATTTTGAAGCTGTAATTCCGCTAACGGTTTTTAATTTTAAAATTAGGCACCAGCAGCAGCGAAAAGCAGCAGCTCTGACGAGTCTTCTGATGAAGATGATAGTGACGAAGAAGAAAAAGTTGTCAAGCAGACTCCCAAGAAGAAGGTAATATTTGATATGTGGATCATTGTCGATATTTTGGGATTTAAATTTTAAACTAAAATTTTCTACAGCTATTTGCTTACATACTGCTATTGTGTTTCCCTTATTTTACAGGACACTGATGTTGAAATGGTTGATGCCGTGAAATCTACACCTTTCCAAAAAACAGTACGTGCATTACAATTTCGTGTTCTTGAGTTCCACTTGTTATACGATGACCTTTTTCATCCATGTTGTAATCTGACGTACTGATCTTATTTTCAGCCAAAATCTCCAGCAACTCCTGGTGGAGGAACAAAGACCCTATTCATGGGAAATCTCTCTTACTCCATTGAAGAGTCCGATGTGTAAGTTAAATGTTTTGCATTCACTAGAAACCCATTTGTGTCGATAACTTCATTCTTAACGATTCTGTTTGTTATTTTAGGCGTGATTTTTTCAAGGACGTAGGCGAAGTTGTGGACGTTAGGTTTGCCTCAGATCCAGAAGGCAAGTTTAAGGGTTTTGGCCATGTTGAATTCGCCACACCCGAAGACGCTCAAAAGGTCAGCTCTTTTGTCCGATGACAATTCCTCTTTACACATCGAACTTGTTTCTGTTCACTCGGCTAACTGCTTTAATACTTTCTCCAGGCTCTTGAGTTGGCCGAACAGGACCTTGCTGGTCGTCCAGTGAGACTTGACCTCGCGCGTGAGCGAGGTGAAAGACCTGCGTTTACTCCACAGAGCAGGTTTTTATCTTTTTCTTTCTCTTCCCCTCGAGTTTGCTTAAAACCCTTATTATTTTTTTTCGCTTTTTTAATGTTTAACTGTATTGCAGAGACAACTCTTACCAGAGTGGAGGAAGAAGCCAAGGCCAAGGCACTACAGCCTTTATTAGAGGATTTGATCCTTCTGTTGGAGAGGATGAGGTAGAACTCGCCAACATTTTTCCAAAAGTTTCTCTATTGTCGAGTTATCCCTCGGGAATCTGATTTTGTGGATACTTTCTATGTTTCAGGTTAGGAGTTCCTTGCAAAAGGTGTTTGAGGGTTGCGGTGAATTCTCTCGGCTTTCAATCCCACCAGACCATGATACCGGACTACCTAAAGGGTTAGTTTCATCTGACTCCCTGCTCTTTATACTTTTATTGTTTACAAATCTTCAAAGCCGTTTTATGCTCACGAACTTATAGCATGACCGTTTCACATGTGAGACTGTTTCTTAGTAAACTTGCTCTATTTTTGGTGATGGACAGCCTTACACATAACTACTGTTTTTTGTTTTTTCCATTTGTCGTGGTGATAAATCTGGTCTGTTTGGCTTATCTTTGCTTTTGTGTCCGGCACAGGATGGCTTACATTGACTTCAACGATAGAAGTGGTCTTGACAAAGCGTTGCAGAACGATGGGACTGATGTTGGTGGTGGTTACTATTTGACTGTGCAAGAGGCGAAGCCAAGAGGCGACAGCGCTGGTGGTAGTGGAGGTGGTAGAGGATTTGGTGGCCGAAGTGGTGGCAGAGGAGGCAGAGATGGTGGCGGCAGATTCGGTGGTGGCAGATTTGGCGGCCGAGGTGGTAGAGATGGCGGTGGTAGGTTCGGTGGCAGAGGAGACAGCGGCGGCCGAGGCAGGGGTAGAGGAGGATTCAACAAGCCTAGTGTCACTGCCATTGCATCAGGTAACCATATCGCCCTCTTATGACCGTCTCTTCATTGTTTTTGTGTTCAGGAAATGGTGTGCGACTGTACGATTATCGTCTTCTCTAATTCCGCTTTGTTTTCATAATGCAGGAAAGAAGACCACATTTGGCGATGATTAAACTACACCTTCCCCCATATCGGGAGTGCGGTCATCAGTTTTTCACCTACGGATGCTGCAACGCACTTCTTAATTATCTCGCCTTAATCTGTATTAGGCATACAATTTTTGTTGTTTTTGTAGGAATTTAGCTAAGAAACGATATTTTATGCTTTTTTTTGTCGTTGATTATGTAGTACTTAAGGTGAACGATGCCCTACTTCGATTGCATTTTGAGTGAGCTGTTTAATGGAGTTCAAAGTAACACCTTATTGTCCTATGTTCATCTGCCTGATTTCAGTATTGATTTGTGCTCATTTGAACCAAAGCGTCATTGTTTGTGTCGTGACTGTTATCCCTTGAAGTTCTGGTTTTCCGCAACTGTAACTCCAAATGACCGCTAAATCTTGATAGTGGCGATCAAGTGGTTGTTTGGGTTCATGTTTGCCGGGAACAAGGTCTATAAGTGATCTTGGTTATGTTAGGGAACTACCCTCGTCTCTTATAACACCGAACAATTGATTAGCGACAACGTCAATGGGATGTATGCGACATTACCTTGATCTACCTCTGCAATTTGAGCGTTGCATGCTGTCAAGCTGCAGCCAATTTTCATGGAGCGAGCTCTAGCTGTTGCTGCAATCCCTAAACTTTGGCTTGTTGATCCCGTAAGCTCGAAATTTTCATCAGGCGGTGTCTTGTAGACAGTTCTCCATTTTTTTTCTGTACGCGTTCTCGATCTTCCACTTGAGATCTTCGATTGTCTTGGATGACTTATTTTTAACCATCACCCACGACAAAATGTTTAATCTTTGGTAGATCCATGGACGAGTAGATGTTATGATGCATGGGAATTTGATTCGAAAATCTGTCGAATGTTGATAAGACCCATCGTTTTCGTCTCAATGAGAATGAATGTCGACTATTTACAGCATCAAGACCAAGATTTTATTCTTCGATAGATTAACATTTTATTCTCTTTTCAAACTCGAGAAGTGACGACATAGTAGTACTCATAATGTTTAAAGAACATCATCATCTTAAAAAGCGGCCGTCATTTAGCAGGGTCTAAAATCCGAACAAAAAGCAAATGTCGAAACAATTTCCCTCAAATTCTCGAATAAATTCCCAAATCGCAATCACAATCGCAATCTTGACTAATAAGTTACGAAGTACAGAATATATTTTGAACAACTTATGTGGTCCTTTAATGGTCGTGGAAACAATACCCAATAAAATAGACGATTCTCGTGTGTTACCCACTAGCATTATATTTTCTAATCAAATAATATTATTTGATCCGTAATCAATTTATGACGGATATATCAATAATATAGCGCATGAGCTAGCCCATTACGACGTTACGGTTTCTTTGGAAATCCAAGAGTAAACGCATTCAATCTCTCTCCCAATTCCCCTAAATCTCACAAACCCTAAATCACTCCTCCATCCGATTTCTCTGCACCTCAACTTCATCCCTGCCATCACCAATTCCTCCACCGAGTTCACTACAATCGGTCGATCACAATTTCACCGCTTTCATCCAAATTTAAGGTATTTTTTTAATTTTTTTTTTGTTTGCAATTTTTTAGTTTTTTAATTTTTTTTTTTTGCAATTTTTAGTATATATAAAGTTCAGTTCTTTCATCAATTGCGTGATTTTCACGGTTAAATTGCGTCTTTTTGATGAAATTTTTAGTATAAAGTTCAGTTCTTTCATCAATTTTTAGTATATATATCGAAATTTGATGAAAGTTCAGTTCTTTCATCATTTTTTTTTGCAATTTTTAAATTGCATGATTTTCATGGTTAAAATTTCATCAATTGACTAATTGAATCGTTGATTTTCCTGATTTCGTCTCCGTATTGATGTCGTGCCTGATTTTCAGTTACAATTTGAGCAGAGAGACAGTTAATCATGACGATTGTAGCCATTACTGACGCCGAAGTGATGCTATGGAGTATCGTGTCGAAATTGGCAAAGGAAGGCGGTGTTGCTGAGGGAAAGCTTGATACTGCCATGGTTATCACTCAAGCTTCTAATTTGAGTAATTCTCTCGTCTTCTACCACTCACCTTGTAGTTTCCGAAACTAGCTTAGGCCCCGTGCAAATGCAGTAGTATTATACAGTAATGGTTTACGTGTTAAGAATGCGAATATATTTTGAATTGTCAGGTAAACTGCCTTTGGACTCGTCATCTGTGGATATCGTTGTTGGTGTATCTAAAAACCGCGACTTTCCTGTTCTTCCTCTGATTTCTGAATTGTTCCGAGTTTTGAAGCCAGATGGATTCGTTCTTATACACCTTACAGAACTCGGGGCTGATCTTCCTTCAGAAAGGGTACTTTACCGTGTCATTTTTCGCTCTTATATACCTTACAGCAATTGTTGTTTGGTGTATGACGATGTTTGTTTATTTGCTGTGTACAGATACTTTCTTCACTTAATGGGAAAATACTTAAAGGCGGATTCTCTCAACCGGAAACTATTCAACAGCCGTTAGACGTATATGCAGGTGTCCAAAGTTTAGCTGTAAGTGTCCCACTTGTTCAGTACTCCGTACTTTTTAGAATTGGGTTCACAGTAATAGACGCCCTTACGATGCAGGCGGCACAGTTTATCGCATATGTTTTTGTATTAGCCATATCTGTTACGAGTATATATCAACCCTAGTACTAACGATGCTTTAGCAGGGGTGCTGTAGTTTTCCATAGTAATGTTTTTCACATATTTTTTTTCGTCAATCACTATTTTTTCAATGAATTTATCTAATGATCCGTGTTTTTCACATTTTGCAGATCAAAGCGAAAAAGCCATCTTGGAAACTCGGGTCATCATTTCCCCTCAAAGCATCAAAAGGCTTACCCGTGGTTCAACTTAGTGACGATTTTGATCAGATTGATGAGGACTCTTTATTGACTGAGGAAGACCTTAAAAAGCCTGTACTTCCCGTTGGTAAGGGTGTTCATTTGTCTTAAGTATTATTCTTCATCAAATAGTCTATCCGAGTATCTGCATATTAATCCTACCTGTTACGACAGTTGGTGACTGCGAAGTGGGAATCACTAGGAAAGCCTGCAAGAACTGTGTGTGTGGAAGGGCAGAAGCAGAGGCAGATGCAGAGCAGAAAGTCGACAAACTGGGGGCAACAATGGATCTGCTTCAATCTGGATCTGGATGTGGCAGTGTATGTATTTGATTTATTACACGGTACTCGTATTTGATAGTGGAAAGCTCAAAGAGCTACGGAGTATGACATAAGATGAGCCGAAAATGATAGTAGCATAACATGTTTACATGAAAAATCCTACTCGTATTATATTTGCCGTCTTTGTTAAATATCTCGTTGACAAACTAAAACTGCATTGTTGAGCTGCTCTTATTGTTGAGATTGACCTATCAACAATTTTTGTTAGATTTTTTTCCTTATACAATTTTTTTTAATGATGTTTCTGCTAACGAGCTCTCTCATATTTACAGTGTGGACTCGGAGATGCTTTCAGGTGCAGCACATGTCCTTACAAAGGTCAACCTCCATTCAAACCCGGGGAAAAGGTACACCTTTCTTCTTCTCATTTACGTCTCATCGCTTCAATATTACTTGGCCATCTTACATTCTCACGTAATACTCGTACCATGTACATGAGATGATTTGTTGTAAATTCCTAGCTTAGCCGGTAACTGATTCAAATTCCATTGTTGCCTTGTTTATGCTCAATGAACGGTTCATCTATTTTGACGTGTTTATACTCCCTCTGTCTAGTCACCCTTTCCTTTTTGGGCCGTCTCTCTAAAAGAGTCACCTTTTGCTTCATTCCTCTGTTCTCTGATTTTTGTGGCGCCTTTTAGCTGAAGGCTTAACTGAACTGCAGTTAACCGAGTGAGGTTGAACTGAATCGAATTAGACCATCTACTATATGCCGTGTTTAAAATTTTTCCTTTACATATGTTTTGTTGCAGGTAGTTTTGTCCCTTACCGCTGATATATGAGTGGAGTGAAATCATAGTTCGTCTCAGCTGCCTTTTTGTGGATGTCGATTTTGTTTGTGATCGGAAATCGTAGTTGGCAGGTTGTCTAGACTCTAGATGTAACGAAAAAATGCCCCGGTTTTAACTCTGTTTCAGACTTTCAGGCATGTCCGCAACCTCGTAGTGTTTGTGCATCAAATCACTGATAATAATACGTAACACTATATAGACTGATTGCATATTTGCATACATACATTTTATGCTAGAAGACTAGACTTGTTATATATTGGGAGCTTTTTTTTTATTGCTTGGTAGATTTAGTTTTAATTATTACTCGGGTTTTTAATAGCAAGTTAACGCGAAGCGATTAGTCTCCTTAACTTTCATCAATTGTGAGATTAACCCCAATTGAAATTCAATCCTAATTTTTTACTTTTCAATTAAAACTACACCTTAAAAACAAAAATAGTTATATTTTCACAGTATACGATAAAAATAAGTATTATTTCATGAGAATAATACCAACTATGCGTGTGTTTCTTAAATTAATACAAACTATACGTAATCTCATTTTAATATGAACTATGTCTTCATCAACCTCGCTTTGCTATGAGTGACCGGCTACCTGCTGAACCTCCCTTATTCTAATCTTTCTCTAACTCTTCTTCTGATTACATTTCGTGTTCATTTTCGGTCATTGAAAAAAAAATCCGAAATTCATCTTCCATTTCTTTTTCATTTAGTCTTATAGAAGTTATGAAAAAAATATGTTTTTATTGTTATTTTGCCTTTCACAATGACTGCAACGGACCTAATAAAACCCTAGAAAGTTACAACAAGTCATTAATGACCTGTAATAGCAAGTCATATATTCATACATAACAAAACGAGATTAATGAATGAGTAGTTCATATTAAAATGAGATTACATATAATTTGGATTATTTTAAGAAGCACACACACATAGTTGGTATTATGCCCATGATATAACCCTAAAAATAATTATATATTTACAAAATGTATGTGATTTTTACATATTTTGGATTTTTTTTGAATGAATTACGTAAAATCAATTTTTGTAAAAAGTAATCTCATAGATTATATGAATTATAAAGTATATTAAAATTATTAAAAAAATTCTAAAAATTACAGTATGTTAATAAATTATTTAATTTTCTTTAAAATATTAATAATAATTATGTGTACAATTAGTTTATATATAACATGATTCAATGATATAAAACCAAATCTTGTCGACCTCTATCAAATAAATATAACGAGTTTTCAGAGCAAACATAAAAACACGATAAAATGTTTGCAAGAGGCGTTTTAAGGCGTGGGTGTGAAATAGAAATGACAAATCGAATTAGTAAATGAAAATTTCGTACTTGAATTAATCAAAATATCTCAATGCTAATCTAGTTCAGGCGACGGCCTTACCACAAGATAGTTCTCTATTGTCGAGACGAGATTTCAAAATGCTAACAAAATTTGTCGGCAGTTGCTCGGAATAATTGAGCCTGCCTTTGTCACCTGACCGACATCCGACTACACATCCACCTAAGCGTTACATAATTAATCTACAAACCAAGCCTTGATCGGAGAAACGGGTTTGCCAGTTCTTCCGGTAACATTCAAAGTAGTCGACCAGTCATAGTTCAAGTGAAGATGAAAAGGCTTTTCTCCGATTTAGTCATCCTCTTAGCGGCTGCACTTCCAACAATCCTCTCAAGCTACAAATAAATTACATGTGCGCGCACAATTAGAAGTAAGAACACGACAAGACACGGAATTTACAGAAGATAACAAACGACAATCGACGGTCATTTCAATTCAGTTAAGCTCTTCAGTTCAGTTTAGTTGATCAAATCGTGAAAAAAAAAAAAAAGGTGTAGGAGAAGATGCTTACACGTAGCTGATCAAATCGTGAAAAGAGCACAGTTGAATTCATGCTTTGAGATTCTTCAAGCATATTTAGAACCTAAAAAAGATGTTAAATTGATCAGTTGAGTCCCACAAAGCCGATAATTTTCTAATTTTTTTTTTGCCAGCAAGTAAAAGTTCGAGAGTTGATCTCATCGATAAAAAAATTGAAGACATTAGAGAAACAATTATACATTTATACTAACCTCAGGGTAAAATTCTTTCCTCTCAGGCAGAGAATAAAGTATTAAATTCTTAATGCCACGAATCTACACAAAAAATTCGAGATGTTAGCTTGGCGAAAATTCACTTTGGATGCGCAAATCATCTCACGTGCCGACCCAATATGACACATCGTGAAAAAAAGTCATAAAATTAGCCATGTCCGACAATGATCCACACCTGCATGACGCAGATGATACCAGTTTTTGTTGCTTTTTTACGCCTCGTTGCAAATCTCTGGTTGTTAATTAGTTTTTGTAGATACATATGGTGAACTAAGTCGGCGGAGTAGTAATGATCAGAAGACGCGTTGTAAAAACAGAAACTACCTTGTAACGATGGTAGAAGTGGGCTCTTTCAGTATAAAGCATGATCTTCCTTTCTCCCTTAATGAACCAGTTTCTTGCACGAGAGATATCACTTTGCTTTGTATACCTATCCACCGTAGAAAATAGAAATAAGTCGGCGATAAATTACAAAATAAGTAATATTCCTCAATGGAGTGTTAAGTTGAAAAAGCTTGGTGGTTGAAGTTATAGAGAACTAACTCGCTCAAAGCGCAAAAGGAAGCGTCTTGTTTCTTCAAAAAATTCCGAAGGCGAAGGAATTCAAAGTAAGAACTTATGAACAACATGACTCCACCCTGCAAATTGTGGACAACAACGGAGCCTTAATATCAAAATGGGGGTTGGGTTGGCAGACATGAATTATTATTTGGAATCGTCATTGCACAAAAAAACTCAAGGCAAGATAATTTTGCCTTGAATTTATTTATTTTCGTGATTTTTGTTTCACCATATTCTCGAACAACAATATCAACTACGGAGTATAACTATGAGGGAAATATATACCTGGATGGAATCTTTTATCTTTGGAAACACCTGCAGCGAGTCAAAACATGTATCAGTTGCTCAGAAACAAAATGATTCAGAAAAATTGTAAGACACGAGCTTGTTCCAAGTCTAATACGAGGCAGAACTAGAAAACGTATTCCAGAGACCTTTGATTTCTTCTCATTCTAGATGAAACATACGATTCTGTTTCTTGGCTTCAAAGAATAATGGAACAAAAAAACGGCTTGTAAAGTTGCAAGCCCATTACATTTTGTGTTGAGTATCGGAAGGAAGATGGATTTTTTCAAAATTTCAAAATTTCAAAACAATCTAGTGAAAATTTCTAGTGAATTAATCACAGGAATAGATCTTCAGGTATTCCGGATGTTTCTTTAAGTGCCACGAAGAGGATAAACAATTAGCCAGCCCTCTTGTCATATGCCTCATATTAGTATTTTCTTATACTACGTATTGCTTCAGAAAAACCACCCAATATATTTCTTAAACGGATTCTCAAATGTATGCAGATTGAAACTATATTCAAAGTTTCCTACCTTTTGGACAAAATACGTCAGGCGATCTTCATCATCTTCAACAATAGAATTAGGGTCAAAGCGCTCATAAACCTAAATCATAAAGACAGTAAGCTTGAGACAACACTTTGATGCTTTCAAGATAGAATAATACTTAAAAATATAGACAGTGTTCGATTACTCATAGTGCAAAAATACTAAAAGGCACATGCAGAAAGAGACGTGATTAGAGGTTTGCTTAAAACATCATCACAGCGAGCATTTTAGAACTGGGATAGATATGTGAAGATCCGCAGTTAACTCACATATTGAAAGTAGGGTCCAGATTTTAACTAAAAGTCTGAGGTACATTAGTTGGAGTCTGAGACTCAAACCTATAAAACTAAGCTGAGACTCAAATCTATAAAACTCTAAGCTGAGACTAATGTTCAGATTACCCCGTTGAAGTAAGTCTTATAGCATTAGCGTACAAACCTGACGCACGGGAACTACAACCTTCTGGAGCATCCCTTTGTATTCACACGACAACCGTAGCTGTGGAAAGAAGCAACACATCAGATGAGACCATCTTTTTCTCCTTTTTGTTAAGAGAAGATGTGTAGAAGAGAATGTCAGGAAAATGACACCTACGAACAAAATTTGAAAGAACATGAATCGTGTGTGTGGGGTTCGAAAGGGCTCTTTTAATGGAACTGGGGACATTAGCGTTCTCATTAAGACAATAAGGTTATTTTTCATAGCACACTAACATACTCTAGGCAGGAAACATGAATTAAGGGAAAACCACCAAAGGCCCAAATGTAGTCATATTCAGAGTGTGTTTTTTGACATAAAGGTGACCTCAATGACCAAAAATTAACAATCTAAGAGGTTCTTCATGATATAATGTCTAACAATGGTCATCTAATAAAAGATACTATTCGAAACTTTAGTGAACTTATTCACTGCAAATAGTAATCTGCACTCACATAGTAAAGCAGATATAGACTTACCTTCCCTTCAAAATTTAGGCAATGTTGATTGAACAATGCATTGATATCTGCAAAATAGTTCAAAGTAAATTTATTGTCAATATCTAGACAATAAAGCACACAAAGATTCACTTCTGGTGATAATTTTTATATACTGAGTTAACCAATCAATACCTGGATTTAGATAAGAACTTAGTATTATCGTTTGACGATAAAACCGAGCCTGTCCATCAACATACCTTGACATTAAAAAAAAAAGAACGACTTGTTACATGTTTGTGTCACGTAAAAAGTTCAAAAATCTCTGTTTCTAAATGGGTAACCAACAAGAACAGGATGCCACGTTAAATGTATATTGCATAAGGCATTGAAAACATAGTAATAAAAGAGAGCAATGTTAATTTGACAACTAAACATGGCTAAGCATCTGACATTTTGCCATTGTGGCACGGCATGGCACTTCGACGCTTTGTTTTACACCAAAAGAATACAAAAATTCTTCAGAAAATAAGCACATAACACTTGACATTGTGCCATGCCCGGAATTTGAAGCGGAGTCAGAGTAACATAGACAGAGACAACAATTATGCAATAACAAAAAGGATAGACAGAAACAAAATTTTACCATGGTCTAAGCCGCATGATATCAGCTCGATTCATAGTAGGCAAGAGATTAAGATGCTCCACTACGGTTTGAACATGAGACCAGTTCTGTAGATTCATGATAATTAAAAACATGGAAAAAATAGCAGTAGAATGGACCATGGCTAGCCAATAGGCTTTGGGATGTTGGTACAGCAAATGACTACAGCCCATACCTGCATTGCTATTACATCTGCATGATCTACCACAAGGATCTGCACATAAATAATGGGAAAAAAACCTTTATATTTCCTAAGAAACGAAGTCCTCAAGTTAGAAATACTTTACTAAAGAAAATTCAGAGATATAACCTCAATTGAAGAGAGAAAGTCCACATCTTTTCCTTTGCTTGCTTCTGCCTCCCCAATTTTCTGCAGAACATTATCTAAATATTAAAACTAGTGTACACAACAGTCAAAAACTGATTCGTCTATTGACCTTAAAAACCGATTCGTCTCACACTGATAAAATTATGAAATGCTTGTGAAGCCTATGGGTCAAAAGTTAAAACACAACAGTCAACAGTAACTCAGTAAGCAAACACTCTAAATTCTTAACAGGTAGCAGCAGGTGCAAGATTGACAATAAATCATATAGAACCACAACTAACCCATTTCAACAATTATACAAGCACGATACAAGCACACTTACAGTAATTAGGCCAAGAGGAGAGGCAATAATTATGTCTGAAGAATAGAAGTCACTGTAAAGCCTTATGCTCTTCCTGCAAAGGTAACAGCAAAAGGGGAATTAGTTTACAAAGACAGAACCAGGTGTAAGATTACATAACAAAAAAGTATAAGGAAACCATATCCCCCCTGTTCAATACTACACGTTGTCAAAGGCACGCAGGTTAAAAAATTACATTTGTAATTAGCCTTATATAAGTAATATGGAGTACTTCATGACATTAAAGATTGCCACTTTGCCAGCACTTAAAATGGAATAAAGAATAAACAAGAGAGATTAACAAATAACATACCTTGTAAATTTGACCCCAACCATAAAAAGGTCTTTATTATTACCGCCAAAAAGCGCCTGATAATCAGAAGGTTTTGATGGTTTTTGTGCCTTCATATCATTGGCTTCAAGTCCATCATCGTCTTCTACGGGATCAGCTCCAAACTCTTTGTTAAACCGATCAATGTACTCCACATTTACCTAAGAATAAAACGATCAAGCAGAAGGAAAATTATTAGGAAGATAAACTCATAGAACACCAATTGACTTAACTGACACCACTTTTCTTGTGTGCTTCAATTTTTCAAGGTGTCAAGTTTACAGGTGTAGATAATTGTGTTCTTAACTTTATTCCAAATATAGGGAAATGACAGTCCATGCATGTATCAGTTTGTTCTCCAACACCAAAGATAAAATATGAAAAATACACTGTAGTTACAAACCTTATTCGTTGAAGGGGTCAATTGTATTAATCTCCTCACAAGACGAAGAGCAATGCTTGCTAATGGTAGCAGAATCAAAACCTACAAAAACTGTTAATAAGTCGGCAGGAGTCTTGTAAACCAAACCAGAACAAAACAAAACAAAATTGAAATGAAATGGGACTAACGATTAATGAGGACAAGGAAATTACAATAGAGTCTGTCCTTTTATATAAAGCGCGCGCACACACACACACACAACAAATTTCTATTTATGGTTCTGTTGACGCAGGCATAGGAAACACGACAAATCTTCTAAAAACAACATTCTTGTTTGTTAATGTGTCCAACCTTACAAACATATATTGATGCCCACTCTCTAGCTTACCAATAGGTAATTACCCCATGCCATATCCCATTAGAAAACATTACTTCACATCCATTAAGTAATACGGAGTAACAAACAATGCTAAAAGGTTAAATCTTGTTGCAAGAGATTACTAGCCTCAATGAAAGAGTTAACTACATATCAAAACCTCATTTTGATAGAAGTCCTGTATTAAAGCAGAAGAGAATTTGACGCTCTCAAATGGAAGCATTTTAAAAGAGAGTCAAATTCCATTAAAGACATATTTGAAACAACGTAAAGAACTGATGTCTAAAGATGATTAAACATCCCTATCCTTTTCTCTCAGCCAACTTTAAGCAGTATTGAGGATTGAGAAAGGATTATCAAAGGAAAAATCCCACCTTTGGCCGACAGAAGCCTTGATCAAGGAAACAATTGTTGCTTCTGAGCTCTTCATTGGGTGCTTCCTTGTTTTTCTCTAGCTTTGCAGTATTTTTCGTGATAAGATCTCGGGTTTTGTAGATATGATTAAGCTGGACAAAGCAACCAAACATACACATTCATTAGGGCAAGGAACAATGGGAGACAAAAAATCACCCATCAGAAATCATAGGTAGAGATGTCCACAGACCATATGCATGACATAAGAATCCATGATACTTGAGTCTTCATCAGATCCCTTTTGATAGAAGCCCTTCTTTTGGTGATGAAGTATATCCCGGTAGCTACTGCCTAAAAGCCATACATATTGTGCAGCAATTCCACATTAGAGATTTTAAGAATCAAAAGGTAATTTATCACGGTGAACAACACTAGGATTCTAGGAATACGATAGCTTCACTGTAAAGTGACAGAATAACACATACATCATTCACAGAACTATCTCATTAATGGAAGAGAGGGAGAGGACTAAAGGGGACATCGAATGGAATCACAAGGAGAAGGAAAAACCTAATCACATGAATGCGCCTTTCATTATCTAAGTAAATAGCTGAACACTCGATAGTATTTACAAGAACAACAACATCCATATGGTCTTTCTTAAGAGCAGCCTAAGTATGAAATAAAGACCTGCAAACGAGTAATAAAGTAATTGGCGAACCACAGCCCGTGGATTCAGAGTTTCAGACTATTAATTTCTTATATGACATGTTTTTTGTTTAGTTGGCATACATAATATGAGAAATGTAAAAGGACTTATTTCAGTTTAACTTATCTACACAGGACTCACTGCAAAATAACACCAGCCCCTAAAGAAGTAAATGTACCGAAGATGGAACCCCTAGTAAAGCGCATATCATCACAAATTAGCTTCTTCTGATGCATTTTTCTACTAGCAAGTAAAAAGTCATTTCACCAATGACGAAATACGATCCTTGGAACATTACATTAATGCCCTAAAAAAGGCTCCTTCCTACCTACGGCAAGGTAAAAGGCCAGATGTATGAGCCCTTATAGCATTTGTCCTATGTTGAAAACAGCACAATTGTGAGAAAATATATGGCGCAAAAATATGGCACTTACAAAGGTTCAAAAAGGATATTTGCTTGGATGACTCAAAGATTTTGCCCCCGGATGCATTATAAATGTCCAGCCAGTGCTTGTATAACTTCGGATTGAGACCGCAAGAAGCAATTGCAGAAACATCAGCATCCTAGAAATTCGATGGAATCAATGCAATAGTGTTAAGCCCGCAAAGTAATCTCATCTAGGTAATTGACATATTTCGTTCGTGCCTACTGCTTTGTCTAATATTGAAAAAAGTAGCACAGAACAGCTAAGAAGTAGAAGATAAAACAAACACCAAAACGACATTGGTAACAATAACAAGCGACAAATACCTTGACAAAATTCTCCCCGGTACCCATCCACTTAGCAGTAGCCGAGTCAAATGCTGGCATATGCCATTTGTATTCCCATTTTCGCTTCAATAATGTTTGAGTATCTTGTTCAGATAACTTATGTGTCGTATGAGTAACATATCTACTGCAAAACAGCAAAGAAATATAGTATTAACAAAAAATGAATTTTTTTTACTACAATTAGCGTGATAAAGTATTCAACAAGCATGGTTTTTGTTGCACAACTCCAACATTTCACGGCAGTATTAACAGAAGATACTATTGCATGAAGCTTTCTTCAAGGTAAAAGGAAAGAACAGCAGCAAAGCATCAACAAATATTTCAGCGTCTAGAGCTAGTGCATAAACCTTAAAATGACACAAACACCTTTTGCTTAAAGATGAAGTCGTCTTGGGATCATTGTCAATATCCTCTGCGTCAGACACTTCATCATCATTATCGTCCTCTGCCATATCAGAGGCCTCATCTTCACTTAATTTGAACGTATCGCCCATCACATTACTTCTACCCGTATTACCTAAGAAACAATAAAAGAGTTAATTACAACAAAAACAATACAAGTATATCCCTTAATGCAAGTTAATTGTCATTAGCAGAAGGTAACCAATGTCAATGTATATAACTCACACTACCATTGCGGCGTGGAAACGTAGTACCGCGTCTACAAACTTAACCACCTGCCTTTAATATATTATACTCTAGGATCAGTATTTTGACAATGGCTTTGAGGCTTTCTTTTCAAGGTGAAACTTCATAAATTAAGGGGATAATGATCTCCTAACGTCTAACGAGGTGATTAAGCTGATCATAAAAGCCTCCTTTTTTACAAATAATCATTCAAAAAAATCCAAATAACTAACTGAAGCACAAAACAATTTACCTTTCAAATCAATTTTTTCGTGAGAAGCAGAATCACTTGCACTCTTGTCCTTGCATTGTCTACAGATTATTCAAACGGGAAACCGGTAATGACTTAAAATTTCTATTAGCTGAAATTTGGAAAAAGCGAAATCGATTACCTCTTCTCATGCCCATTCTCATGTGAGTTGCTACTTGACTCAAGTTTCTTGAGCAAGGTATCATATTGAGAGGGCTCTCTTATAGCTCCCAAATCTTCGCCTTTTTCTTCTTCCTCCTCTATTTCACTATCCTCCCCCTCACCATCTTCACTGCCCTCCTCTCTTAACTTCACTTCGTCCTCTTTTTCATAAGCCCGTTTCTTAGGTCGCTTCTCATACATCTCATCTGATTATATATAAATAAAACCAAGTTTGGCCACATTTGAGTATGATCGAAGTGAATTTCACTATCAACAACTATTATATATGAAAGTGTTACACCGTTGATCAAAAGTAATAATGAAGTGTTTCAAGACCTTTACTTGTTCTAAGAAGACGGAAAAAAAGGAACTAAGAAAACATTTAGTAACCTGAAGTATTACGGGTTGAGCTACGAGCACCCTTGTTTTCGACAAGATGACCCTTGTTTCTATTCCTGGTTCTAAAGCCCTTGGAACCTAGAATCCATAATAGTTTTACTCATTAAGAAATATAATAAGCTTACCAAAAATATCTACAATCAAACTTCATCGAACTTTCATTGGAACACAAATTTTACAAAACCAGCGAAAAATTCAGTAATCGCAAACTTAGAGGAGTAAGAGCGTAAGGTAAAAAGTACATACCTCGAGTTTCTCGTTTTGCCATAATATTAATATTAAATAGTAAACCTAGAGCAAGAATACACATATTAATAGATAATTTAAAGAGTGAAAAACCAAAAATACAAATACAAATACAAAAGATAAACGAAGTGATTAGTAGAGGGGGATTAAATCGTTAGTACTTGGTATAGCTCATATAATCACACGTAAAGTTTGTCTAAATTACTACGGAGTAGAATTATATAAATCAAGGATGTCTTTCACATTCCCCTCTTTTGAGTTCGTTAACGACAATTAACTACTCCACTTATCGTCTAAGCCAACCGTCAACAGTTCTACCAACACACAACAACCATTCAACCCTCAACAAGACAACAACGGCATGTCAAAACTCAATGACTCGAGAATTCAACATTCAATAACAAGAACTCCGTTTATCAACAGGCCAACAACTAACCCTAGGCCCCGTTCTTTCTAACAAATTTTCCGCTCTTCAATTCAGCTAAATTCAGCCTCGTTCAGTTTAGTTTAGTACAGTACTGTTAATCTCCGACGTTCACTCCAATTCAACCTCATTAAATTAAGCTTGTCTCGCTTAATTCAGCCTTAAATCAGTTCAAATATGCTCTCATTCAGTTTGATTAAACCTCACTCAATTCAGCTATTCTCGATGAATCGAGCCTTAATCAGTTCAATTCAGTAGTTAAGCTCATTTCAGTTCAATTCAATTCAATGCACAAAGAACAGACCTTTAGTAACCTACAATAATCAACAAAATTCAAGAAAAATCCTCCATTACTCCAATCAATTATATCAAAATTCAATTTTGAAGCAGAATTTTTTATTTAACCCTAACAAATCAACGATTCAACAAATTACAAACTCAATTACAAATTTACAAACAGCATTCAAATCATCATATGGCGGCAAATTTGATTAAGAGATATCAACAATTTATCAATTTGAAACAAAAAAATCAAAAATCAAAGGAAAAAATTGAATTTCGAAAAGAAAATTACCGATTGAAGAAGAGCTGTGAAGAGGGAGATTATACGGTGTAAAGCTCCGCTCTTGTTGTGTTTACTGTGATACTGTCTTTCTTCTTTCTCGGCTCCAACGAGTTAGTTGTATGTTGGCTAGACCTAGCAATCGGATTAACCAAACCGGGTCGTGTTCATATCAACTTCATTGAGGTAGTGAGTCAGTGACGGTGTGTCATTTCCGGCTCCATAGTTAATGACCTACGAGTCTTTCACGACCCGGGCCGCCAGACCTATAACAAGTCGGGTCCCAGTCCAGCTAAGGTATCCTGACCCGACAAAATAAAAATATGGTGTCTATTGTGTTCACGGGCCCGGTTTGGGTCAATCATCAGCGAGCCCGGCCCGGTCCGACACCCTCTCCCAAAGTCCCAACAGGCTTATCCGGGGTCCGGGCCGGTTGGCTCAGCCTGAACCCAGCCCGTGACTATCTCTAGTCGCAGACTCGATGGTGAGAAGCGGATCCTCAACCACACAGTCAAAATAATGAAGCTTGCTCTTACCAGATGAGCTAATACTCACGCTTTGTTCGGATGCTATATCGCTTTTCTTAATTATCTCGCCTTAATTTGTATCTGGCATACAATTTTCGCGGGGTTCAGTCCTTCGACACTGTATTAGGACTTGGGGTATCTAATGTATGTTTGATATCGGTTAGTTACATTAGAGTAGCTGATCATCTAAGTTAGGGAAATCGGAAAATCATAGAACGTCTGTGTGATACTTGAATCGTTGTTAGATGTGATGGGATGCGTTCATTTCATCTCTACTTACACATCAATGTACGTACGTAACTACGTACTATCAGACTATCAGTAACATCATTAATCTACGTACAAACTTCTCGTCAAAACCGAGTAACAATAAGGCCACGATGGGATGTACGCTGTACGCAGCATTACCCCCTGACCGACTCTCTGCAACGTTTATGTCGCAGTCAAAATATACAAAATTACAATGGTGCAGGCCAGCCGTAGGGTTCTAGTTATTGTAGCTGAAAACCGAAACCTGAGCTTGTGGCCCGCCTTGAATATAAACGAAAGTAAATTCCGCACCAGGGTGTAACACACTGATATAAGGTGGTGTTTGGTAAATGTTCTTCTGTTGTGTTTGTATTAGACCGTATATTGCTCCGTAGAGGTTGTCGATCTTCAATTTTAGATCTCTGATTGTCTTGGATGACGCGTTCTTAACTATCACCTTGTGTCGGTATGATGTTTCTCCTTGGTATGTCCATGTTGTTGTTATCGAGTGCAGGAATTTGATCGGAATTTCTGCAGGAAATCAATGATATATAGTCAGTCAGTCATTTTCATCTCTAGAGTGTGACTGGACTGAACTGAACTTAACGAGCTGAAAACTGAAGTAGGATGAAAAGAACCTGAGGACGGTGATGATCCGCTGTATGGCTTGGATAGAAGGGGTTGATTATACGGAGCTGCAAAATCGACAACAAATTTAAAATCGGAATTGAGCAATGAACAAAGTATTGGGAACTTGAAGAGCGCAAGATCCGGTCATAATTACCTGAGCTGCTGTCACGTGAGCTCCGCAGTTTGGCGAAAAGGCCAATGAGGGGAGCAGTACCGGAGAGTGTAGGCTCAGTTTGCTCATAATTCTCACGTTCGTCATCAAAATTATCAGTACTGTCGGGACCTCCAACAAGGGCACCAAAAATGACATTCGGGTTGGCACTAGACTTATGGTACCACGACTCGTACCCTTGGACACAACCCACTGCATTTGTTAGGACCGAGATTGATGGGATGGGTGCTCCTCGATGGTGCACTTGGAGCGGGTAGTTAGCACCGTAACCCACCAAATAGCTCATTGACTTCGGATTCTTTCCTAAGAAATAATCAGCCTGTAATAATAATAACATCAGCAGAATGTACATACTGTGTGAATTCATAGCATTCTGTGGAAATATTGCAGGAATGAGTAACCAGACCTGTGATTTCGCGAAATTGAGGAGGTCTTGCGGCTTCACAGTTCCGTCAGGACACTGAATGACGGTGTTAGCAGCAGAGAGGTACTGAGAATAGGCAGTGATGAGGAACGCAGACGAGGATGCGTACTGCAAATTGTTCCATTCGCGTACATACACTAAGCCACCTGAATTGAATCGAAACACCTTAATTTCAGTTACTGTACTGTACTACTCTGTAGTAAGTTGCAGAATTGGTGAATGAGGAAGCGTACCGGGAGTGAGTTGAACATTGTAGCCGTTGTTCTTCTGCAGGCAAGCGCAGGCGAAATAGTTCGCCTTAGCTTGGTACTGCTTCAATGTTGAGCTAGGGGATTTAGCTTTGCCTTCCAACAGTATCTTAGAAAACACGAGTCGAAATATTGCATCAGTTTTCGCTATTTTTCTCATGTTTATATATATAGTGTCGAAGTAACATAGCATTATTCGTCAGTGTACCTTAGAGGCGAGTATTTGGACACCGGCGTACTTATTGTCCCAAGAGAATTCTCTGACGGCCCAGCCAGTCCCACCCATGGAATCGCCATTGTCGACAACATAGTTCAAGTAGTACTCTTTGTTGGTGGCACGGTATAACCAGATCGCGGCCCATAGAAGCTCATCCTTCAACAACCAAAGGCAACCCATCAATTCAAAACTCAGAAACCAGACTCATGCCGGCCAATGAAATTTAGAGGTCCTTTTCCCAAAAAAATACTTGAGAAAATGAGCTATAGGAATCGAACTCACAACCTCATGATCAACCTTAACTATCTTTAACCACTATGTACAACTTTTATTAATTACTTGGCCCCGGTCCCTAGAACCGAATGGATCACCTATGGGCCAACCCTGACCAGACTAACATGTAATTTTACATTCAGGCTGAGACCGTTCTAAAATAATACTCCGTACTTACTTACTTTGTAACCCGAGGAAATGTAGAAATCCTTGGCATTTGGTATCGAATCATCAAATATGCCTCTAAACGTGTCCGCAAAATCGAAAAGCTGCACAAATTTCAAAAATTTCACCTATCAGCACGTCGAAACTAAGCTAGCAGACATCTGCATATTTTGAAAATTTTACTATTTTTCACGCGAGACATTTATTTTAATCAAAAGTGAACAAATATACGTACCTGCTGAGCATGGTGTAAAAGGAGAAGAGAGTAAGAAGAGTTGTAAGGCTTGAAGGCCAAAGACGAGGCGGCTAAGGCGGCTGCAGTCTCGGCCGCCAAGTCGGAGCCAGGGTTGTCACAGTCGAGTTTGTATGCCGTCCTTGATGTCGTCATGTCTTCTGCTCTTTGCCAACAGTAATGGTCCGATTCTCCGTCTCCTACCTTTACACGTCACAATTTACAAAATTACGCATTAATATTAGAAAAAATAGTTATCTCGCTGTTTGTTTACCTTTAATTAAAAATATATATTTTGTACGTTGTTAGAACTTTTTTTTATGTGTTACTTGCATATTTTTCCGTTGCCAATTCATCAATGAAAAATTAGTATACATCCCGTGAATTTCACAATATATTTAGGTAATTAGGTTGTTACTTTTACTTGATCTCGATTAATAATCCAACTTCGTAACTAATTAAGAGAACTGACCAATGACATTGATTATGTATTTTAATCCCATTTCACATCGAAAAAACAGATAACATTAGTAGAAAAATTTGCTCAAATTATTTTAATTATTTTTTTTACCACGATATTCAACTGGTAAGATTTTATAAACTACGATTAATGCAAGAGTGTAAATGTGTAATACTCTTTAACTTTTTTTTTTTATTATTTGCATTTATATTTTTTTAAAATGAAATGCGATAATATTTTTTTTATTGAAAACCGGATAATATTAGTAGAAAATTTGCTTGAATTATTTTAATTATTTTTTTTTTATCACGAAATTTGACTAATCTGAATTTTATTTGTAAGATATAAAGTATAATTAATGTAAGATTGTATTACTCTTAACTTTTTTTTAAAAAAATTATTTGTATTTATATTTTAGATAAGAATATTTTTTTTAAATGAAAAATGTGATAATATTTAATTTAATTTAATTAAATATGTAAATGGATCCTACCTGAGACCAAAGAACATTCGGGTCGGGATGGGCCTTGATGAAATAATTAGTACCCCATCGAATCGCGGACAATGTATCGTCCATTTGATTTGCTGCAATTAAATCTTTGCTGAAATCCACAGCAGCCCAAGATAACATTGTGACTGAATACGCCATTGGTAGCCCAAACTTTACATGGTCACCCGCATCATAATATCCTCCCACTAGGTCCACCTATATACACATTATAAAACCCGGTTTATCCATCGATATTTTATGACACGTTCTTATATATATTCATGTAAAATCGTCTCTGAACTACGATCTTCATACATTGACTTTTTGTCTAAATTCTTATGTTCATGTAAAACGGTATGAATAACGAAAATGTCTTAGTGTAGTGACTAATATTAGGTATTCTGGACAATAGGTCCTAGGTTCGAATTCTCCTATATTGTGATGTCACTAAGTGCGTTATTCATTGAACCAAACAATGTAAACCGGTCTAAAATCAGGAGACAGGTCTCCTCTTATGAGACCGATGAAGGAAGTCAAATAAAAACAACAATAAAAACTAATAATAATAATAAATAAATAAATAATACGGAGTAATAATAACACGAGTAATAATAATAATAATAATAATAATAATAATAATAATAATAATACAATTTTAAACGCAAAATTAAGTTGAAAGTATTACTCCGTATTATTATTATTATTATTATTATTATTATACAATAAAAATAGAATAAAATGGAAGACAAACAATGCAAATTATGCATTACAATAAAATAGTAACAATAATGATATACGGAGTATTGTATAATAATAATAATAATGATAATAGTAATAATAATACGGTTTTAAATACAAATTTAAGTTGAAAGCGTTAATAATAAGTTTTTAAAAGGTTACAAACTCTAAATTCATTAAAAAAACATAAAAAATAAAAATACAAGACATTATTTTAATTTATGTAATTTCTTATATTTTTATAAGACAGTTTTATAGCATGAGACGAGCTAGACGAGTCTCATCCTCGATAATTAACCTAATTATTAAGTCTATATATTAATCAAACTAGATAATAATAATAACAATAATAAGGTAATTAATTAATTAAGTAAAACTTACTCCTTCGGAAAACCCGTCACGCAATCCAGAATCAGCACGCCACTTGATCGTATTACTATAAGGCAATTTCCCGGACCGTTGAGCTTCGAAAAACTTAAGGGTGTTACCAAGTGCATCTCCATAGTCAAAACCCGACACCAATCCGACCACCTCAAACGCCATTACGAGGCCAATCAACACCTTTACGACTAATAATTGTCGTCGACACGGTCCTAGCTTTACAACTTCCATTATTATCCTAAATAAAATGGGAAATTAATTTTGATGTAAATATGATAGAATTTTTTGTAAGAAAATGAGAGGACATAAGTAATAAAAAGAAAGGTGGTAGGGTTCACGTCGTCGTATGGTAGTAAGTAGAAACATGAGAATTTGCTCCCCACGTCGTCGGTTTAAAGTCATGCATTGTGCATGCATGCATGCATGTACCCTTATATTTAGGGCTTGAGGCCTTTAGCGGTTTTGGCCTTTTTCTTTAACAAACGGTCAACTTCTTCGGGTTTTCTTTAATAAGACGGTTTTACAGCAAGACACTAAGAGCAAGTCCAATAGCAAACTACAACTACTTGTAGTTTGTCTTGCCACGTCAATTTTGTAGCTACTTTGTTTTTCGTCTACATTTCCGCTCCAACAGTGAATTGTAACTCTTGTAGCTTGATTGGTCCCACATTATTAATTTCATCCAATAAGAAAATTTTCTTTTATATGCAAGAAAATGTAGCTTGGGAGAGCTACAGTTGCTTTTAAACTACAAACAAAAATTCCCCTCCAATAGTAAGCTACATGTTAATGAACTTACAAATATTGCAAGCAAGTCCCTAAGAAATACTATCGGACTTGCTCTAAGACAAGCAAAAAAATTAATATGAATCAAAAAAGAAATTCGAACATTAGGTCTTTAATTACGGTTTGATTAATTGAGTTATGAAGTTATGATTATTATAATCTCGATTAAGTTATTTCTGAAGATCTCGATTCTCGATTCATATTTATCATACTTAAAGAATATCTTTGTGAATTAATCAAACTCTTCGGATTTTCTTTAATAAGACGGTTTTAAAGTAAGACGAGTAAAAACATATAAATCAAAAAAGAAATTCGAGCATTAGATCTTTATTACGTTACAGTTTGATTAGTTGACTTATGAAGTTATGATTACGATAATCTCGATTTTAACGTGTCGTTCTTGGAGAAAATGTTAATAGGTTATTTCTGAAAATCTCAATAACTCATATTTATAATATCTTCGCAAATATTTCTCGATATTTTTTTGTTAGATTTCCAGTTAGTCTTGACAAAGAGATCCTAAGAATTAAGATGACATCATAATCTCATATAAAAATTAGTAAAATGTGTACTGCGAGGAGTAACTCCGTAAATTTTTGGATCAATTATTAATTATTATAGAACCCCAATAATTTTTGTTAATTATTATGTTAGTTGAAATGAACTTGTACTAATATAGTTTTTTATATATACGGAGTATATAGTCAACCTATTAACTTATTTCGCCTGCAATTCGTGTTATCACATTATTTTTTTTTCATTATTGTTGACATATTATTAACATGAAATAAATTTCATAAATTTTGAACAACATGAAAGTCACAAAAGATTAATTAAGACGAGTTTGAGACATACCTCATTACGGAATTAATCGAAATCTAATACGAACGATATTAGATCCCTATAAAATGACTTTATAAATAATAAAACGATTTCAAAAAAGTGTTGTTTTGACCTTAATAATACGCATTTATGCATAAAGTTTCTTATGGGGAATACTTCATTATATAGACAGAGAGAGGATCAGTTTTCTTTTTTTTAGTTTACAGTAATCTCGACCTTCATCAGTTTGAGTTATTATGGAAAAACTCCTTATTTAGTCCGACATTATTGTCACAGCATATCTCCTAAAAACCCGATTTCCAATAATACCACGATTATGAGGAATAATAAATATTACCATAATAATAGGGAATATGTATCACATATCCCGTAATATTATTATATCATAAAATATTCTTACAATTATCTCAAATACATTCGTGATTTATGGATAGGTTGAATAATATTGTGTACCCTTTTGAAATGCCGTCTCATAGGAGAATTAGTCATTACGATGAAGCTAGCTGCCTATAAGCTAATAAATCGCCTTTATTTTGACATATTAAAAACACAACAATGTACCTAACAGACAACTTCCATTTTAAAAGTGATCACATTAAATATTAAGTTACCGGAATACAGATATCACCTAATTTATTAACTCGTTACTTGATTAAAAAAATGCTCATGATCTGAATTTGAACCTCGTATATATTCCGTATAATTATATGTGCACTTTGTGAAAAAAAGCCCTAATGTTTGACACATTTGTCAAAACATTAACAAAAAAAAAAAATTAATCAATGGTTTTACATAATTACAATTAGAGGCATTAATATTGTCATTGATATCACTAACAAATACTTGAAGGACTCTTCATGTGTTGATGATGAGATTTCTGGTTGTTTAAGGACATAATCCACTGCAAAAACAAAACAAAAATTAATTAATCTCATTAATTATCGATAATAATTAAGTTAAATCGTAACCTAACGATAATGCTGGTGAGATTTGAACTAAATCATGATTTTACTAGCTGAACTAGCTGACGTATGCATGCATACATGCGAGGTTGTATTTAAATGTAATAGGGTTGCCTACGTACCTGCTTCTGGGCTTGGTTCGAGTGCTTTTGGATGTTTGTAGTCCGGACCTGTATGTAATAAATTAAACAGTTTAAAAAGTGCGAATAATACGTAAAGAGGTACTGAAAAATTGTTTCTCCATAGTGTTTTTGTCATTTAAAACACGTTTTACGTACAACTTACTGTATGTAACAGTCTATATAGTAGCTTATGCAGCTCATTTAATGATGATAAAAGCGATAAATGACGCGCACGAGGCGTTATAACTTACTTGGAGCGGGTGCGGTTAGCATGGGATAGTCCGATAATGGTGAGTTTGCATTATCTTCGGGTTGATCTGAGGGCGACGATATTGATTACATGATAAAATGTTAACGACTTTCCTTCTTAATTAAAAACTCGAAAAAAAAACGTAATTAAACTTATAATAAATAACGCACCTTCGGGTGTTTTTGGTGCTGGTGGTGGTGGTGGTTGTGACGGAGGTGAAACTGGTTCAAAAAATAGATAACCCGTATTCAATAATCGTTACTCATCACTAAAACTACGACAAATCGTACAAGTTATTGTATCGAGAAATTAACTACACCTATTATATCGACTGTATATACACATTGGTTTCTGTGAAAAAAACGTCTTAAACAAGAATTTACAGTCAGTAAATCAGTAAATGAGTGTAAATCTACCGAGAATCTGTCTCACGTGAAATTATTGTGAGACGTAACATTAATTATCATATGTGACTTACTGACGTCTCTTATAAAAGCGGTTTTTTGACCAAAGATGTCTTGACCCAGTGGTTAAGATTAGGTGTTTTGGGACAGTAGGTCTCAGGTTCGGAACCCCTCCCCTATATTGTAACGTGACTAAGTGCGTTCTTCGTTCAACCTAAAAAAATAAAAGCTGTTTTTTGACGGTCTCTTACAAGTTTTTGTGAAAAATAAATTACCTGAAGTAGTCGTAGTCGTAGTCGAGGAGGATTCACAAAGCAACCGAGAGAAAAGGCCAACGAGGGGAGCCACAGCCGAAGTTGTAGGCTCGGACTGCTCGTAGTTATCTCGTTCATCTAAGAAGCAATCACTGCTATCCGGACCTCCAACGAGTGCCCCGTACACAATGTTTGGGTTAGGGTTGGAGTTCTTGTACCATGACTCGAACCCTTGTACGCACCCTACAGGGTCCGGAAGTGTCGATTTTGAAGGGATGGATGAGCCTCTATGGTGTGTTTTTTCAGGGTACTTGGTTCCGTATCCTACTAAGTAGCTCATTGAGTTAGGATTTTCGCCAAGAATGTAATCCGCCTGCATAAAAACAAAATCGTAGATTAATTAATCAGTATTGTCACGTGTCAGATACGTCTCCGTGTCCATGTCTAGATACTGTCCATGTTGGTTTCTCATAAGGTTATTGCGGAATATAATCAGTTAGACTTTTGGACTGAAGTAGGCTGAACTGAACTGGAGTGAATCAAACTGAACTGGCCTGTTTTTTTTTAGCTTAATTTCAGTTCGTTTCAGTTCAGATTTAATAAGTTCAACTCAGCTCATATAAGGTCATGTCATTTTCGGCTGAAAGTGAATTGGCTGAACTGATTGAATCTGAGCTGAACTTATTTGGTATGATCGAGAGAAAATTAGTCGTTACCTGTGATTTTGCGAATTTGAGGAGAGCTTGAGGTTGTACTCCGAGTTCATCAGGACAGTCGACGTGAGAATTGGTACTGCTGAGGTAATCGGAATAGACGGCTAGAAGAAACGAAGCTGAGGCCGCGTACTGCAGATTGTTCGAAGGAAGTAGGTAAGCCATCCCACCTGATAATTCAGCAATAGAAAGGGTTAGTTGATGCGATAATGCTAGATCGTTCCTAGAGTGATACGACTGTTAGATGGAATTGAAACTCGACCTGGAGTCATTTCGACATTGCAGTCAGTGTTCTTCTGCAGATATGAACAAGTAAAGTAGTCTGCTTTCGCCTTGTATTGCCTCAAAATGTCGGTATGTGATACACCATCACCCTCCAAGAAAACCTGCAACACGAAGAAGAAAAAAAAAGAAGTAATGTATCATCAAAGCGACATAGGGTTGAATCTGTCGACTGCGTTTCCTGTTCCTCCCAGTCGATCTGTACCTTTGAAAGCAGGATTTGTAGACCGGCGTATTTGTTGTCCCAGGAAAATATGTCGACTGCGTTTCCTGTTCCTCCTAAATCGACAGCATTGTCAGTCGCATACTGTAAGTAGAAGACGTCTTTTGTTGCTCGGTACAGCCAAGCCGCCGCCCACAGGAGTTCATCCTTTACAGAACAAATTAACAGTAAATTTTTAAGAAAATTAATTAATGTCATTAGTTAAAGGACTTAAAACTGCGGAATTTGGTATCTAACCGAGTATCCAGAAGACGGGTAGAACGTTTCTGCTGAAGGGATTGAGTCATCGTACTGGCATCTAAACTCGTCTGCAAATGTGAACAGCTGCGGAATAAAGACACTTTCAATTCAGTTCAGTTCAGACGCATTCACTTCAGTTTAATTCGGCTGAATTTCAGTTAGTTTGGGTCGGGTAAAATGTAATTTTTTTTTTTACTGGTGAAGGTTGAATGATTTATTTACCTGTTTGGCATGAGTTAAGAGAAGAGTGGAGTAGGATGAGTTGAATGGCTTAAAGGCCAATGAAGCTGCAGCCAAAGTAGCTGCTGTTTCCCCGGCTAAGTCGGAACCAGGCTGGCTTGAATCAAGCCGGTAAGCTGTTCTTGATGTCGTCATATCCTCTGATCGTTGCCAGCAACTGTGATCGTCTTCCCCGTCTCCTACCTACACCAGTTACACTCGTCACAATAATTTTCACGTGGTCTCAGTGACGTAGTAGAGATGGAAGTTGTCACGCACGTGCCAGCCAGTGGGCTGACACGACCTAACACGGCCCTGTATGCCATGGGCCGTGCCATTTTCTCATCCAGACACGGTGAGCTGGCACGAGGTATAGCCTGACACGAGTCACTTCCATCTCTAGCAGTAAGCACAGACGAAGATTAATTACCTGAGCCCAAAGAACATTGTTTTCGGAATGAGCTTTGATGAAGTAATCAGTTCCCCATCTAATCGCGGCAAGAGTATAGTCCATCTGATTCGCCCCTTCGATCTCACTTCTGAATTCGACAGCGGCCCAAGCGATTAGAGTCACACTGTATGCCATCGGAAGCCCGAACTTAACATGGTCACCTGCATCATAGTATCCTCCTACCAAATCAACCTGCAGTATTCAAAAAATCATTAAGTCATAATGCGACTAAATGCACGCTTCGTTGAAACAAATAAAAAAAAAAAAAAAAAAAAACGTCTATGCATAAAAGAGGATTATATTACTTGTTCCGAAAGGCCGTCACTGAGGCCGGAGTCACCGCGCCAAGTAACACGTTGATCACTAGGAAGTTTTCCGGATCTCTGCGCTTCGAAGAACATTAAACTCTTGTCAAGCGCGTCGCTGTAATCGAAGGCCTGAATGTTAGGTGCTGTAACGAGAATGTACACTTGTAATAAGGCCACCAAAATGCGGATTTGAACTCGAAACCTAACCATGTTGCCTATCTTAAACCAACTATTTTCTTAAACTTTTGCAAGAATCCCAATACTCATCTTTTATACACAAAAAATGTTAATTTGACTTTTTTTTTAAATATATATATATATACATACATTGTTTTTTCCTGTCCAAAAGATGGCGTGACAGACTGGCAGCGTGCACTTAATCGTATTTTATATTATTTTTTAATATTTTATGAATTATGAGTATTGTTTAGGATAATTTTGTCTTCTGACGGCCGGAGACGGGATAATATTGTTGTTGTAATCTTGATAGTGACAATCTTTTTTGTTGCCGTATTAGTACAAATCATCAAAGCATGGTTGCATGCACGTTGAGAAATGAATTGAAACTTAGAGTTGCTCACGTTCTATATATGTTTTATTGACCAAATAATTCATATAAATTGACATAAAGTTCAACTTATAACCCTTTAAAAACATCGTAAATTCATAACAAATCTCCAAATTTTGACTTGATAAGTAGACGGTGATATGAAACGGTGTGTTTTATATAAAAAGATCATTAATTTATCAGTAATAATTAGTAAATAAATTGTATTTTTACGAAATTTGGCTGTTTCACGCGTGAGATTATCGTCTTACAATGTACTAATTAACTAATTAATTATGATAACCTTTGAGATGAACAAATGTTACTAGTATAAACTAATAAGCCATGTAAAAATACTCAATTATAGACTAAGATATGATAGTTTAAGATATACTCCCTCCGTTTCTATGATTTCTTCCACCTTAAAAGTGGCACATGTCTTAAGAAAAATAATAAAATAAGTAAAAGTAGAGAGAGTGTAAAGTAGGTGGGCCACCTAGGTAATAGAGAAGTGTGATAGAAAAAAAAAAGTGGAAGAAATCAAAGAAATGGTTGAAAAAAGAAATGGGGAAGATATCATACCTAATGTTAACTAATGTTAACTAAAAAGGCAATTTTCAACAATATTATTCCTATAATATAAATCTAAATAAATAATACTTGAATGTTAACTAATGTTAAATGAAATTTAGAGACAAATTTTCATGATATCGATTTAATTCAGATCCTTTGCGTGAGCCATTCAGGCACTGGGATATCGATTTAATTCAGAAATTTTCATGAAATAATGCGAGTATTATTGTAAAACAGTCTTACATAAAAATAACGATTAATATAGAAAATAGAGTTAACAATTAAATGCAATTATTGTTACAATTTCATAATTTTAATTACTTGTAACAATTCATTCAATTTCCGAAACCTTATAAAAATTCGTAAAATCACAATTACATTCATAAGATTAAAATTCACGAAAATATAATAATAATGGGCTATGATCGTTTACAAAATTATTCAATTTTCTCGCTAATATTGATAATATCAACGATCACATTCGCAATGTCAGAAGACTACGAAACATTTCACTTCCAAATAAAAAACAGAATCGGACGACTACCACACGTGACAGTCCGTTGTCAATCAGGGTCCGAGGACCTCGGGTTCAAAAGATTGTACCCGGGTGACGTCTTAAAGCACGCGTTCCAAGACTTTTGGATGTATTTCTCCAATATTCTTTATTTTTGTCATTTTTATTTCGATGGTAAGGACAAATCGTTCGACGTTTGGGTCGAAAAGACTGATAAGGATTTGTGTCGGTACCGGTATGGGGTGCCTCAACCTTGTTATGAAGGACGGGTCGAGTGGATTATTAAAGAAGACGGTTTTTACAAGCATTGTGTTTATGTTTGGGTTGGACCGAAACCAGGAATGGAATGTCCGTCGTACGTTAGGCCCGGCCCAACAAATTTGGAAAAACATCATTCTTGGTGATCCGATCATCACTCGAAAAATGGGGGTGTACGGATAAGTAAATGTGACGGTTTTATGATACGGTATTGTAATAAAAACTTGTTCGTAAGAAAATTAATACGGACTATATATATTTTTTGAATACACGATTATAATTTAGTATAAGGCTTGGATATTAACGAGCTTAGTGTCGTGGATGAGATTTGTAACGCAGACTTTCGAGGAAATCATAATAGAATTTTCCGAGTTTCGTGAACATCAATTCTTAGAGCAAAATTATACGAAAAAACAATCTCGTAATAAACTTAATGGAAAACCTACTATATACGATGTAATAGTTTATATTTTATTTTGATAACTCGATAATTTGTTTTTTTTTTTTTTATAGAGATTGTCGGGATAATTTTTATGCAATAATAAATTCATCACATTTTTTTCGAGCAAATGATATGAAATCTATACACTAATGAAAGCATTTCCTGTCACAAATCTACTTATTTCAATTTTATAATTTTTTTACGATAATTTTTTTTTAAAAATGAACAATGTTTTTACCTAAAAATTGTAAAACATCACATTAATATAATACGAATAAATATTAAATATGTATTATAATAATTAAAAGATTCTCCAGAATACTTTCTTAATATATACATATATATTATTTTGATAACTCGATAAATTTTTTTTTTTTTTGGCATATGATCCTAGAGGTGGTGATCTGTATTCGGTCAGGCTTTCGGAAAAAAACAAATAAAAGATGCCTACTAATACGATACTACTTCAGAAAAACGGACAACAATCGTATCTATCATAAATATCGAGCTTGAATAAGATGAAGTTACAGTAGTCGGAATGAAAACACAGAGTACAACAACAGTGCAAGACTGTTCGGACTACACTGTAAAACGGAACAGGGAAAACATGTCTAGACAGAAGAAAAGAGTAGTAGCACGATGACATCCTCGACAAAAACAAAAACTAATATTCGAAGAACTAAGCTCCGAAAATTATTAGATCTTGATGTTAAAATAATCCGAGTCAAAATGATGTAATCTTACATAACCATCTTCACCTCCACTCGCAAAACTGCAAATCACGAAACAAGAATGTTTTAGTACGGAGTAACTTTTAAGAGTCGAGCATTTGAGCGAAAAGAGAAAAAGAAGAGATAGGTTGGGTTCAACGGTAACCCTAACCCAAATTTTGATTCGTGGGTCGTATTGGATTTGAGTACATTTGGGTCACAACTCACAAGTCTAAGCAAAAACACGGTTTGGTAAGATTTTATAGCGATGTCAAAGCAAAGGGTGTTTTTTTTTTGGTTCAGTGATGTCAAAGCACGCATTCGGATAAGATTGTCTACCTTTTGCCATCAGGGTTGAACGCTAGCGCGTTCAGAGGACCGAAATGTCCTTTCACTCCTCCAATTTCTTCTTGGAGAATCTACACGAGCAAATGTAGGTTAATTTCACAAACTGATAATAAAATTTTTTACAAAAAAAACGGTCTGTAAGACTGTAACTCTCAACAGAGTCAAGTGAAATTCAACTATTACGGTATTGGACGAGTCAAATTACCTTGTCATAGAACTTAGCCTCAAACTTTCCTGCACGATGATCGGTCATGGTCACATTTACCGCATCCTGACCACCTCCAAGCACAACCTGTATGTAAACGAACGATGAGAGTAAGATCTTAGAATCACTCTTTAACAGAGAAATCGAGACTATTGTTGGTAAAAGGCTAAGTGGTAGCATGATCCGGCATTAGATGACCAACAAGCAGGATGACCAAGAAACAAAAATAAAGAAGGCTAAAGTCGAATAGACGACTCAAGAAATCCAGAAGATCATAATCGCGCTTCCACACGAAGCTAGAAAAATGACGGTTAACCAACATACAAAGAATATAGGTCTGTAACATACATGATCAAGAAGAGGAGACATTGTGACGGCATTCACGGGCCGTTCTGTAACATAGGTCTTTAATAATGTGAGGGTTCTCGCATCCCACAGCTGTGTACGAGAAAAAATAAGTAATATTAGCAAAAATCCTTGTATGAATCCCTGCGCTTAAAAATAAGGCTTGGTAGAAAAATTTGTAATCACCTTTGCTGTTTTATCAAGGGAGCCGGTCAGGAAATGGGACCCATCAGCGGAAAAGCAAAGAGACGAAACAGAACCTTTATGAGCATTTTCATTGTCTTTTGTCGACATTATCTCTTGACCAGTCTGCGATGTTTGAGGACCAAAAGGAAGAGGAAGTCAAGATTCGACCTCAGTCACACGAGCGCAAAGAACTAGTGCAAAGGACTAGTACTTACCACAGGATCCCACATGCGAATGATAGCATCTTCACCGCCGCTGATGATGAACTTGTTTAGGGGTCCCCAAACAGCTCTATTAATTCTTCCGGTTGGACCCCTTATAACAAGAAGAGATTCATCCGTCTCTGCAAATTAGATAACACGTCAAATCGCTGAATCTTAATGTTTAAAGGGAAAGTTGATTGATAGATAGATAGATGAAAAGTAGCGCTAAGAAACAAACATATGGACAAAACACGTGTCATTCACCAATTCACGGTTTCAAAACATTAGTGACGAATCAAAATGCCATAACGATAATTAATACTCTACCTCCGATCCAAACAAATGGTGATGTTTTACATTTCACGGTCTCCAATACTCTACTCCGTATTATTTTTTTGTGTTGAAATCATTATTTTCTGAAACTTCTTTTTCATGATAAATCTAAATATGTTAAATTTATATTTAATCTTTATCAATTTGACTTCAAATCGAATGTTACATCAGTAAGATACAACATCACTGATAAACAAGAAGGAAATTTCAAAAAATGACAAACGGGTTATTATATATAAAAACACTAAACAAACCGAGCAATATCTCATCAGTCATCACAATCTAAATGTCGATAGCAAGTTGATTAAGTTAACACTTACGGTCTGCAACATCTTCTGCAATTGCTTTCACGTGAATTGCGGAAGTCTTGGCCATAAAAGGATCAGTGGTAATAACAGCTCGTGCATCACCAACCGAGAAATCCACAGACCTAGCTGGAGCATCGAAATTGAAAGTATACAATGGGTTTCCTTTTTGAACACTCCACAGCTTCACTGTCTGATCCGCACTTGCAGTAAGAAGACGAGACGAATCCCCTGACAACACAAATTCCTCATCAGTACATAAATCGACACATGGAAAATTATACTACCTCCAATTCCATATTTTTAACAAAAACAAAGTAAAATATTCGAGAAACAACGATAATAAAGCATCAATATACACAAATAATTTCAATTCAAAGACGAAAGATAAACGGTATATTATCAAACCTTCAAAATCCTTTATGATTAAGCTATGTAGTAGTATAGTACTATATCAAACCTTCAAAATTCATCCAAAGCTTCAATTTTTCCTCGAATTTTTGAAGAATCGATATTATAACAACCATACAATCTGCCTAACAGAATCTTTCAGCTTAATAGCTCAGTACATGGCATTGATCAATTCAATAGCACCCGAATTCGCAAATCAAACAAAAAGCTATAAACCCCTTTTCTAAAAACCTAATTCAGCTAAAAATTCAATCTTTCCCCAATTTCAAAATCCATCCAAAGCTTCAAATTTTCCCCAAATTTTTGTGAGAATTCATATTATAACAACCATACAATCTACTTAACAGAATCTTTCAGCTTCATAGCTCAGTACATAGCATCGAACAATTCAATAGAACCCGATTTCGCAAATCAAACAAACAGTTATAAACCCCTTTTCTAAAAACCTAATTCAGCTAAAAATTCAATCTTTCCCCAAATTCAAACTCCATCCAAAGCTTCAATTTTTCCCCAAATTTTCGAAGAATCGATATAATAACCATACAATCTAATTAACAGAATCTTTCAGCTTGATAGCTCAGTACATAGCATTGATCAATTCAATAGCGCCCAATTTCGCAAATCAAAGAAACAGCTATTAACCAAACCTAATTCAGCTTAAGATTCACTCTTTCACCAATTAAAAAAAGCATGGTTTCTACAAATACAACAAAAAATCAAACAAACATGAATTAAACCGTTTTCTAAAAACCTAATTCAGCTAAAAATTCAATTTTTCACCAATTGAAACAAAAAAATTCCCAGAAAAAAGCTCAAAATACAAACTTTTTAATCCAATACACACAAAAACAATAACAAAATCGGAGAAAAAGATGAAGAAAGAGTAATACTGGAAATAGAGCAGGTCCAAACAGCGCCATTATGGCCTTTATAATTTCCTAAACGTTCGCCATTGTCGGCGAACCAAAGAGTTGGATTATGATCCTTTGCACATGAGAAGAGCAAATCGCCATCGCGATTGTATTTGAGGAAGGTCAGTGGCCTTTCATGGCCCTTCATCAATATCGGTCTCATCTTCGATTCGATTCAATTCGATTTCAAATTGATTTCTAGGGTTTTGAGATGATACAAGATTGAGGATTGAAGAAATTGGGGGAAAAGGGTTTTGTGTTGTTTGCTCTTTGTGGCGTTTTAAGACGGTAGATGAACAAAGAGTTAAGGATTTAGGGTTCCGGTTCGGGTTTGGAGTATTCCTTTTTTTTTTTCACCCAAATACAAAACGGTTCAACCCTAAAACTCGTGGTGGGTACCGTTTTTCTAACAGGTGTCGACTGAGTAAACTCAATTCCTAAATCATATACGGAGTTTTGTACGTTGTAAATATTTTGTCATTTATTTTTCCGTGTTTGTCTTTCTCCTAGTATGGAAATCATTTGGTTTGGTCTAAAGTCTAAACCCAAACAAATTAAGCAAAAGTTTCATGATTATCGAACGCAATTTGGACTCGGAACAAGTAATTTGAGCTTCGTGAATTATCTTGTGTAATTTACGATTAATACTATAATTATCTTGTTATTTTTGTCACTAATTAGGTCTACATCTCACGTCTACATCGGCACATGTTAAAATGCTAACGAAGGTGGGATTTTGTAAAAGTAATTATCTAATTATGATAGTTATGACTTACGAGCTCATTTTTAAACTGACATTTCCGGAACACCTCTAGACAAATAGTCCATTTTGAAAGAACGTTTCCAATTTTTTTTTTAACAATTTCGACCTAATTTCCGTTTTTCCCACTTCTTTTTGGTACATATATTAAGGAAAGAATAAACATATACAAGCAATAAAAGCGACAAATAAGTAGGTTAAAAAGTGAAATTATTTAGGATAATATTAATGCAATGATCTAACTTGGAGTTTGAATTTTTTCTTTTAAAAAAAGAAAAGAAAAAGTGAATAGTTAATACTCCACAATTGATCGAAGGTAAATCCTAAAAAGGAAAGTTAAAAAAAACGTTCCATGATATAAAAATCGTTGCTTGATCCTCAAATTATATAGGAAAACCGTCTCATACGAGTTTTCTTAAAAAAAAAAAAAAAAAAAAAGAATATGATCAAGATTTGTCTAGATCCGTATTAAAAAAAAGAATCTTGAGATTGTGGAACCTTGGTTGACAAGTAACATTATTTCCTTAATATTTGATTGACACGAAACAAGTTAGTGTGATTGTGTAACGCAATGAGTGCAACTTTACAGTGGGCAGCGTGTGATTGTAGAACAAGAGGTGGAGTGTGGTTATACTAAATGTGGGAGTGTGATTGTACAAGATAATGAATGTGACTCTACAATACGCTGACTGTGATTCTACAAAACGAAGTGTAGAAACCTAAATTGGTTTTATGACATGATGACTGTGATTATACACCATGTTTAGTGTGACTATAAACTTGTTGAGTGTGACTATACACCATATGTCTGTACATTAGAAAAATAGCGATGGAAATGGAGAAATAGCGCAACAGCGATGGAAATATTTGTACATTAGAAAAAGTCTATCTCTTACACAACATATAATACTTGCATACCATTAAACGCGGAAAACATTCTACGACATACCATTGCATACATGCATACATAATGCGGAAAACATATAATACTTGAATACATAATGCGGAAAACATCCATTGCATACCATTAAACGCTACATTTTAACATTCATTAAAACTTTAAACACATAAAAACGTCCATTACTAAACGCTACATCTTAAACCATACATACTTAACCTCCGTACTTTGTAAGCATCTTCTTCAAGTTGGCCAAGTCACGCTGGAATCCTTTCCTTGTGCGGAAACAGTCCATAGACCTCTTCATCAAGAACTGGATGTAGTTGTCCAGTTCGGCCTCTGTATGTGCATCGCCAATGGACGCCACGAAGTTCCTCGCGTCAATTGCAGTTGCGACTAGCTGCATGGCTTTTAATTCATTGGATATAGTGGTATCCAATAAACCATCGTACTCCTCGATCAAACTTCTGATCTCTTCTAGTTTGCTGGCCATTTTTTTCTAAGGTTGAAGTGGTGGAGTTGTAAGTAGGGGCTGGTAAAAGTGGTGAAGTTGAAGTGATTTGGGTGTAGAAAATGGCGTTGGCGTTGGTATTTAAAGAGGGGGAGGCAGTAAATAGGAGGTTGAAAATCCATGGGTTAGGCAGTAAAGGGAGGGTGAAAATTTAATGGGTTAGGTGGGGGTCTATCCTCATGAATTAAATAGGGTTAGGAGATTGAGGTGGGTGTTTGTGTTTCTCAATGCTTCAGTGAGACTCACAAACATCCCTTCACAGTCACATTTTTTTTTTTTTAAACATAAAGATTGTTGACGTTTGAAATGGTCAAGGTCCGTGATATTGCTTACGTCTAATGCAGATCTTAATTATTTCTAATAAGGCATAGTCGTAAAACATCGGAGGTCGAAAATTGTTTTTTGTTGTTTGGCTGTAAAAATACATTGAAATAGCAGTCGTTTTTAATCTGAAATGCATCACCTTTAAACGCTACAAACATTATAAAATAAACCCCAATTAGAGTAATCCTTCGTTCTTCGATACCTACCAAAAGTCTTTTGAATCTCAGGAAGAGTTCTTAAGACTATAAACCTCAATTAGTTATCCTATATTAAAAATTATGATGAGATGATTAAATTTTATATTATAAATAAGAGTCATCATTCAGTTTAAATATCGACCAATAATTTTTTTTAAATTATCCCACATTGAAAAATTATGATGGGGGGATGGAATTTTATATTATAAATTATAGTAATCATTCGGTTTTAAATATTTACCAAAAAACTTTTGAGTCTTAAAAAAACTTTTATGATATTATGATAAATTCTATATTATAAACAAGATTAAAGATGTATTTTTTTAGTTGAAAAATTATGATGGGGTGATGGAATTTTATATTGACCAAAAAACTTTTAATATATAGGACTACAAATTTAAAATCATCCCACATTGAAAAGGTATAGTGAGGTGATAAATTTCATCTTATAAACAAGAGTAAAGATGTAATTTTTTAGTCTTAAAAAGAGATGATGGTTGACTATAAACTTAAATAAATTATCTCACGTCGAAAAATTATCCTTCGTTCTTAAATATCAATAAAAAAAACTTTTACGCCTTAAAAAGTCTCTTAATAAGACTACAAACTTAAGTAAAAATAATCTCACATCGAAAAATTATAGTAAGGTGATGAAACTTTATATTATAAATAATACTCCATAGTAATCACGTGTTCTTAGATATTAACCAAAAAACTTTTGAATCTTAAAATATATATTAAGACTATAAACTTAAAGTAAAACTACCCACATTTGAAAAATTATAAAGTTTCATCAAACATAAATCTTTTGAGTCTTAATAAAGTTGTTAAGACTATACACTTAGATAAAAAATTATAATAAGATGATGAAATTCTATATTATAAATAAAACTAATAAAAAAAATCCTTAAACATATGTAGTGTAATCATTGTTTTTAAATATCAACCAACCAAAAACTTTTGTTTTTTTAAAAAACTATGATGAAATTCTATATAATGTTATGTATAATTATATAGATGTCCATGTATAGTGTTTAGACCCATGTAGATTACTAACCCTAAACCCTATTCCCCTTGTATCCTATACTCCCCATTAAGAATAAACTATCTCTCAATTCTCTCTTCTGTCTTTTCTTAATTCTCTTTCACAGCACGTTATCAGTACGATATCAGCACAAAATAAAATCGACGTCGATGATGTTGTTTTTGCATTTAATGTAGCGCTAGTTATCATGCATGAAAATGAGGATCATGAATCAAAGTCTGTTGATCAGTGCAGACGTAGAATTGATTGGCCAAATTGGAAAGATGCCATTGAGGCAGAGTTAAAATCATTGGCCAAACGTAATGTATTTGGACCTGTAATTAGCACATCCGACGGAGTAAAACCTGTGGGTTATAGATGGGTGTTTGTGCGGAAAAGAAATGAAAAGGGCGAAATAGTCAGATATAAAGCTCGATTAGTTGCACAAGGTTTTTCACAAAGACCTGACATTGACTATGAGGAGACATATTCTCCGGTAATGGATGCAACTACATTTCGTTATCTAATAAGCCTCGCTATGAGGGAGGGACTTGATTTACGCCTCATGGACGTTGTTACAGCCTATTTGTATGGCTCACTTGATAATGAGATATACATGAAACTTCCTGAGGGTCTTAAGCTACCTGAAAAGATGAAATCAAGTCCTCGTGAGCGATATTCAATCAAACTAAACAGATCACTATATGGTTTGAAGCAATCCGGGAGGATGTGGTATAATCGCCTTAGTGAATATTTATTGATAGAAGGTTACAAAAATGATCCGATTTGCCCTTGTCTATTCATAAAGAAATCCGGATCTGGATTTGTGATTATTGCTATTTATGTTGATGATTTGAATATTATTGGTACTACTGAAGAGATTACCAAAGTTGTTGAATATCTAAAGAAAGAATTTGAGATGAAAGATCTAGGAAAGACGAAATTTTGTCTTGACCTACAAATTGAGCATCTTGACAATGGGATTCTGTTGCACCAGGGAACGTACATTGATAAAGTACTAAAACAGTTCAATATGGACAAGGCACATCCTCTAAATACTCCAATGGTAGTAAGACCACTTGATGTCAAGATTGATCCATTTCGACCCCGAGAAGAGAACGAAAAGATTCTCGGCCCTGAAGTACCATACTTAAGTGCGATTGGAGCCTTGATGTACCTCGCCAGTCAGACAAGACCGGGCATATCCTTTTTTGTCAACTTATTAGCGAGATACAATTCATGTCCTACTCAAAGGCACTGGAATGGAGTAAAGCATTTACTTCGATATCTCAGAGGTACGTCGGATATGGGTTTATATTATTCTAACAAATCCAAAACAGATTTGGTTGATTTTGCAGATGCTGGTTATTTATCTGATCCTCATAATGACCGTTCACAAACTGGTTATGTATTCACGTGTAATACCCCGTATTTTTCAAATAGTATTAAAATTTTAAATATTTATTTAAACCAAGTTTAACGTTTGAAAAATTATTTTCGTAACTAAAATATTTTGTTTTCGTTAAATTAAAAATTATTCCTTTATAAAACATGGAAATTTATTTATCGAATTATTAAAAATTTTATCTTTCGTTAAATAAAGTTTAAAACACGAAACTATTTTAAATAAATGACCTGTCACTTTAACATTTTCTCGTCTCGTAAAAATTTAATAATTTATCGAATTCTTAAAATAACGATTTCTTATAACTTTTGTCCCAAAATACTATTTATCGTCTATTTTACTTACCGTCTCACGAATTTCTTTTTAAAAATTAAATTTTACGGGTTCCATTATTTTAATTTCGTAATCTTATATTTCAACTTTTTAAGAAAAAAAGACGTTTGTACGAGAAACGGACCGAAACTCGGAAGAGTTGGATTTCTATTTGAACTCCTACGTAAATGCATGTCATTCATGCACCATGCTAACCTAAACATACTACATCTGCCTACCCTACCCTCATTTCAATCCTACACATGTACTCCCTACACATACTACCTACGTACTATATGTGTATATATACTCCGTATTGCTGCTACTACTCCATATGTAGTATACTAACTACATTACTCCACCCTACTTCATTTACACTACTCCTACTAACGTACTACTACTAACGTACTCACTACTATTCTAAGACTACCATTTCTACGTACTACATATTACAAAGTATCATACTACATTATATACTATATTTACTATTTCGTCCTTCTTTATAATTGGAGCATCGGAAATGAGGAGCTGACCAGTATTTGACGGGATCACTGTCCGAGAATCGTATTTGGGTCAAATCATTTCGACCCGAAAATGTCTTTACAAGGGGGAGAAGACGACTTTCCTAACCTAGACGATATTATTGACCCCGTCGACCTTTTATTCTTAATAACGTTAATAAATAGTAGCTTATTAAGGTAACCAAACTTTTCTTCTAACAACATTTCTTATATATAAGTATATTATGTTAGTAATTTAATAAATTGCTTATTTAAATATTTAGGCTTGTTTGTATGACTAAATTACTTATGTATATATAAAAATGTTACGTGATATTTTATTATGACTAAATTTAACTTGACTAAACTATCACTTGTTTAATTTATTTATTTATCACCTTTACATTTCTGTTTATATGGAAAATGATAAAATGAATAAAAGAACTTAAAATGATAAAATTTACTTATATCATTTTCATTCTATTTGTTATGTATGTTTAATTCTATTTGTTATGTATGTTTATTCTATGTACTTTATATTTTGTATGTATTTTATATAATTGAAATTTCGGTCATATTTAATTTTCTTTAGTATTTTTTACATTCGTTTATATTATAATAATAGAGTAAATTAGTAACTAGTAAAATGTTTTATTTTAATAAAACTTCACTTATTATTTTTATATAGGTAAAAATATATAAATTTCATTTTCTAAAACAAATGAATTTATTTTATTCCGAAATTTTTACACGATATTTATAAATATTTAAAAACATGATTTTACGTCAAATTTTGTAAATCGATTAAGTACGACTTAATTTATATTTTTCATAAACTTTTATATTTTTTTAGAAACTATAAATTTTAAAATAAAATTTTATTATTTATACTTTAAATTTTATTTTTATATAAAACTTCATTTTAAAAAGATTTACTATTTTAAAAGAAGTTATACGATATTTGGGATATAATGTTTCAGGTGACACTTGAGGATTAAAGTGTAACGTTGTCACACTGAACATAAGTATTTGAGGATTTGACCGTTTGAAATGAGTCCGACCAATTATTGAAGGTCACCAAATAAAATACTACTTGTTCACGGGCGACTTTTATATAAAGTTTACGATGCGAGTCTGGGAAGAATAGCTTGTGTTGGATCCTACCATGCGTGGTGTTTCGACTGCACTTGTAATGAAAAGCAGACTCGGAGGCTGCGGTCCGAGAGTCGACCTAGTGTTTAAGGTAGTCGTCCTACGGCAGTGAGTTCTGCGGTTCAAGAGTCCGCGTAGGGTATGTGGCGCACATATAGACAAGTACTTGATCAGTATTATCACCTAGGTAGCGGGGGCAGAACAGGATTCTGAAAACTGCGGGTTCCCTCTTGGTGATGCAGAGAATGTAATCATCAGCTTTCATTTCAGCCCAGAGCCCCGTTTGAATAAACGTATAATATAATAGAAGTTCGGGCCCAATTGAGCCTTATGGGTGAGATGTAAACCTCATAAGATCGGTTCGGTCTACGAGTCGGTAACACGGTTACTTCTATTGGTGAGATGCAAGCCAATATGGAGTAGCGGTGATACTAGGAGCCACGACTCGTGTGTTTATTATCTGTTTACGTGAAAAATGATTTTAAAATCAAATGGCTGCCAATGTCCCATCTTTTAAAATTTATCGTTTTCATCACCTCACATGTTGATTAATTGAAGTAAGGGAAACTATATGTTATGTGATATCCTTTAATATCTTTATAAGCATATTATTTGTTATTCACATGATTGTCTTATGTGTTCGAGGTGATGTTAGATGAACGGCTTGGTTGCTGTCCCGCTCAGCGTCCACTGTTTAATTTTTTTTTGCAGGTCTAAGACGTTGGGGATCGAGCGAGAGAGATTTAATAATATGTTTGTATAAAATACAATTTATATTCTGTACTAAGTGAATCAAGACTATGTAATTAATAGTCGTTTGTTGTAAGGATCCGTAGCGATCCGGATTTATTTAAACTCTGATATAATTTTAATTAAATGACTTAGATAACTTTCCGCATTATCTATTATTTTAAGTCATCGAAAATCCGGGTTGTTACATCACGTGTGTGATACTCCCATCTCATGGCGCTCCGTAAAGCAAACGATAGCTGCCACCTCTTCCAACCACGCAGAATTGTTGGCGATTCATGAAGCAAGCCGAGAGTGTGTATGGTTAAGATCCATGATTCATCACATTGTAGAATCTTGCGGTATATGTCTGGAAACTAAGGCCCCTACTATCCTACACGAAGACAATACAGCTTGTATCGCCCAGCTTAAAGCAGGATTCATCAAAGGAGATAGAACGAAGCACATCTTGCCAAAGTTCTTTTTTACTCATGATTTTCAGAAAGATGGCTTTATTACCGTTCAACAAATCTCTTCTTGTGACAATCTTGCGGATGTTTTTACGAAGGCACTACCAAGCAAGATTTTTGAGAAGTTAATCACTAGACTAGGATTACGTCGTCTCAAGGACATCAAGCAATGTGTTAATTAGGGGGAGTAAATACGCGTTGCACTCTTTTTCCCTCGTCATGGTTTTGTCCCACTGGGTTTTTCATGCGAGGTTTTTAATGAGGCAACATTTATTGCGTATCATGGAGATTATTGTACTCTTTTTCCTCATTAGATTTTTGTCCCATTGAGTTTTATCTAATAAGGTTCTAACGATGCAATCCCTTCAGTATTGGACATCCAAGGGGGAGTGTTATGTATAATTATATGGATGTCTATGTATAGTGTTTAGGCCCATGTAGATTACTAACCCTAAACCCTATTCCCCTTGTATCCATATATATATATATATATATATATATATATATGTATGTATGTATGTATGTATGTATGTATGTATGTGTGTGTGTGTGTATGTGTGTGTGTGTGTGTGTGTGTGTGTGTGTGTGTGTGTACTCCCCATTAAGGAATAAACTACCTCTCAATTCTCTTTTAGGTCTTTTCTTAATTCTCTTTCACAACATATAATTGTTTTTTTAAAATCATAATGAGATCATGAATTTGTAGTCTTATTTTTAAAAAACTTTTGAGTTAAAAAGATGTCTTAATAAGAGTACAAACTTAAAAGTCTTTTGTTCTCATGATGAGGTCTCCCACATCGAAAAATTATGATAAGAGTAGTAAGCACTGTTTTTAAATATCAACCAACAATATTTGAGTTTAAATTAAAAAGTCTTAATAAGATTACGAAATTAAAATTATCCCACATCGAAACAATTAAAATAAGGTACGGTGATGATTCTATATTACAAATAAAAAGACTACAAATTTTAGTTAAATTATCCCACATCGACAAATTATAATAATGTGATAGATTTCTATATTATAAATAAGACTAACACTAAGACTATATATAGTTAAAGTAAAATTATCCTGCATCGAAAAATTAAGATGGGATGATGGAATTCTATATACTTCCTCCATTTTCTTTATATCTTCCCATCTTAATATAATACCCCACCCATATATTAAGAGGATGAGAAGATATAAAGAAAATGAGGAAGTATTATAAATAAGAAGAATCATTCATGTATAAATAAAAGTTTTTAATTAGACTATATCTAACTTAAATAAACTTAAGTAAAACTATCCCATAACGAAAAATTATAATAAGGTGAATTTTTTTAATTATATAAATAAGAGTAATCATTCATCAAAAATATATACTCCAATAAGATGATCAACTTTGATTATATAAATAAAGAGTAATCGTCTATCCTTTAACTTAGATATAAAAGAAACTCTTTTAAGTCTTAAAAATAGCACTTAATTAAGTAAATTATGATGAGGTAGGTAATGAAATTTTATATCATAAATGAGTAATCTTTTGGTTGTAGATATCAACCAACAATATTTTGAGTCTCAAAAAACTTTTAAAAAGATTACAAACCTAAAATTATCCCACATCGAAGAAAATAAGGTGATGATTCTATATTATAAATAAGATAATCGTGCATTTTTCTGATCTTCAAAGCATATCTTAAGACAATAAACCTTGAGTAAATTATTCTTATATTGAAAAATTATGATGAGGCAAAATCTTATAATTTGAAATTAAGTTTGATTATTAATATCATCTGATCATCTTATTTATTGTAATGATATAGATTGATTAAGTTTCTTATTTAACGAATATACTTCATCAATGTAATTAAGCCAATTAACCCGTGCAGCGCACGGGCTTTAATCTAGTATTATCTATATTTGATTCTAAAACCCCCTAAAATCGCCTATTAGTACAATTTTAATATTATTAATAATATTAGTGTTGCTGTGGGTGGGGGAGAATACATAATATAACATAATCCGTAACATAATAAAATGACGGTTTAAAAAAAAATCATTTCATTATCAAGTTTCATTAACACGATTAAACTTTTTAATTTCATTAACAAAGTTAGTGAATGTAATTAGGGAAGGGCGTTGCTGTCTTTTCACATTAAAAAGCGCCGACGACCTAGTTTCTAGAAAAATCGGGTTTCTCTAAAGAATAGACGGTTTTTCTTAAGTGAGAGAAAATAAAATTAAACATGGTGAATGGAGTTTGAGTGGATACATAACAAGGACAAGATAATAACGTAATAACGGAACGATCTGAAAAACTGAAAACCGCTTCATTAACGAGTTTCATTAACATAATTTCATTTCTAAAATTATATTAAATTAGTTAACTAATGTAATTAAGGGAATGGCAAGATCGTCTTTTATATTAAAAAGCGCCGACGACCTGACTGAAATGCCGATGACCAAAAACAGCACGATTGGGCATTCTTTATTAAGGAATTTTTATCATAATTTGAATTTTATTCATTGAAAATATTTTTCTTAGAATTTTTAGAATTTGTAATTAGTTATTAGAATTTTTATTAAAGAATATTTAGAAATTATCATAATTTGAAAATATTTTTCTTTTTAGATTGCATTTTTTTTTTTATTTTTTTATTATATGTTTTATGAGAATTATTAATTATTTTTTTTATAAATTTTAAAAATATAATAAATAAAACAATTGGAATATACATATATAATAACAGAGCAAGATTTTTTTTCTAATAAATTGTAATTATATTAATTTCTAATTAATTTTCTTATACAGTTAAATAAACCGAAATTATATCAACAATATTATATGATTATTTTAAAAAAAATGTAAATAAAACAAAAAAAATACAAAAGTTTCTAAAATTGACTTAACTAAATTAAGGTTAAACTAAAAGCGTAAAAGTGTGAATTGACTTAACTAAAAGTAAATAAAAGCGTAAAATTACTAACATAACCCTATACTAATCATCTTATGTTAAACTTAAAAAAACACGTGACGGCGTCGTATTCGTTGGGTATAATATGATACATGTTGTGTAAGTGTATCATCTTTCATATATGTGAGTATATTTTTTAACTATAAAGGGAAGATCTTTCAGACTCGAAGGGAGTATTTGTTTAGCTTGATTGAAATACTTTCCACAATTAGTACTCCCTCATATTCCCCATTTTCTCGGTGTACTTGTCTATGTACAATTGATTGTATAATCTATTCATTGATTGAAAAGTGACCCAATCCGAATAGTCAAACCGGTACGAGACTCATGATTTGATATCCGAATTGAAGATCCGAGCTCAATTCCTATACATGACTCAAGGATTTGTGCATTAACGACCCGAATTGGGATTCGCGCATTAACGACCACACGAGTTGAACTTAATTAAACACTCACGTGACCCTAATAATCAAACCGGTACGAGACTCGAGATTTGATATCTGAATTGAAGATCCAAGCTCAACTCTTATGGATGACTCGGGGATTCGCTCATTAACGACCCGAATCGGGATTCGCGCATTAACAAATCACACGAGTTGAGCTGATTTAGACATTGATCCGAATAACCTGATCCATACAAGACTCGAGATTTGATATCCGAATTCCAATAGAAAACTAGAAAGTTGAAGGGCCCATAGAAAATTCCTAATTTTAGTATCCCTACTAGTTTTGATGCAGGTGTAACAATAATATTACTAAATCAATCTTAATACTTCTATTTATAATTATTGACTGCAATGGATTGATTACGATTATTTCAAATAATTGTCATTTTAGAGAATTAACACTCCACATTTGCATGTATTTTATACGAAAAGTAGCAGACGCGAGTTATGATGCTACACTTAAACGGTTAGACCTGTCAAATTCGACTCGACCCATAAACCCGACCTTAATTTTTTTTTTTAACTTTAATTAAAAATTGTAACAAAATTAGGCGTTCCAAACTATTTCTGAGCATGACCCGTTGTAGACACCCGCATTTTGACTGCCACGTGTCTATGGTAGTCTCCGAAAAACACCCGATGATGATTGGACGTCAACGTGACTAGTGTACTCGGACTTGGACTCGAAATTCATAATATCCGACATGGACTTTTTAGCGGAGTAAAATCTCACAAAACAGACCTCAAATTCAGGCCCAGCGGACCATTCCGAGTCAAATAAGACTAATTTGGGCCAAAACCGACACCAAAAATAATTCCCGTCTTTTGGCGACCGGGTCAAAACCCGGTCAAAGACGAAATCGTCACAATATCTCAGCCAAGTTCATTAAGGCGCACAAATCAAATTCAAAAAATAAGTCAAAACAAGCAAGATATTCTTGCCTTATTTATCTCAACCTTCGTTGATCCACTCGATCGAGTGGATTGCCCACTCGGTCGAGTGGAGCGTCCCCAACCGGATCAGACCCGCCCATTTAGGCACTCGATCGAGTGCACTAGGGCCACTCGATCGAGTGCCCCTAGGTCGTGGCAAAATGTCTATAAATACCGACATACCCCATGCATTTTTCAGAACTTTTACGACTCTTTTTCCAGCACAATCACATCAACTTTGCAGCCATTTTCACCCTACACTACATACATTACAAAACCCTAGAAAAACCTAGGCCAAAACACCATCAAAACCGAGTTTAGTCCCTCGATAATCCAACGCAACACACACACCATAACTCGCGCGCATTCCTCGATACTCCTAAAGCTTTGTCGCTGTTCACGAGTCCGTTTCCGAGGCCAATACTAGCATGTACGTTGAGGGTGTTCTAAACTCCTTTCTAGTCTCTTTTTGATTTCGTTTTATGCACATTTTTATATTGTTGTATCGTAGTTGTCACAACATTAACACTAACATTTCCATTTTTTTTATGTTTTCAATTTATTTCGCTTTTATCGTCATCATATTATTAATACCGCGTACGTATAATATTAATACCAAAAGTCGGTTTTGAAATGTTGAACTACGATAATCACATTCGATGCGTCTAATCCCTTTACGAGCAACGACGGAGGTGGAGCCCTTTCGAGGAGCCCCGCCCCAATGTACTCAAGGGCGTGACGAGATCGTGATTCGTCGTAGTTGAACATATTCAACTCCATTTCCATAATTAGTTCGAGACCCGCTGACACGAATATCGACATCACATAACCCGAAAGGGTTAGTTTCGATGTCGTGACGTAGAGGGATGCATCTCGTTACTAATTCAAAGTTTCGTAATCTAACACAAACATTTTCATAAAAACCCCGGTGACGGTATTATAGTCGTTCATATACGATTATAGTACCGGAGGCCGAGTCGAATACAAATCATGCGATATTTGTATTTGGCTTGGCCGATCATCGATTTCAAGTCATAAAACCGAGTAAATCAACACTCGTACAGGGGGCACTCGACCGAGTGCCATAGGCCACTCGATCGAGTTGCACCCCAAAAACAGGGCAGTAGCCCCATAAATGATGCACTCGATCGAGTGCCATAAGGCACTCGATCGAGTAACCTCCCAAAATATGGGCAGTAGCCACGTTAATGGCGCACTCGGTCGAGTCAATCAATGACTCGGTCGAGTGGGTCTGGCAACTCAGAAACCCGAGGGCTTGGACACATATTCCGAGCCCCGTTCTTATCGACTTTAGACCGTTGACCGACCCTTCATCATTTTCCAAAACGCTACACATGACACGACACGTAGAACGACTTTGACCACTTTACGTGATAAGTTGGGACAAGACTACGGAATGTGAGACTAGGCTAGCAATACGCCGCAATCTCATATTTCCGTCCTTTGCTTAATATGTGACATAATACGTATCTAAGCGAGGTAGTCCATCTACATAATTTCGCGGTCTAGTTTACATATGGGTCCGTTTCTTATTTTTGTTTTACGCTATTTTGTTTATGTCGTATTGTGAAGTCCGGGTTGTATTTCCGCCCGTGTAGCATGTACGCTTTTTACTTCCTTTTTTTTTTGAGCTTTATTTATTATTTGCTTTTACGCTTTATAAATGAACCTCGCATGCTAAACCATTTCGACCCATAATTAGATGCATTAAATGACGTAGTTAACGCAAAATTCGCATGCTTAGACAAAACGTTGTTTGCATATCATTTCATTATTTTACTAGCGCGCGTATCATGAACACGAACGATGTCTTAGTAGAGGCCGCCATGTGCGGGCGGGGTTGGGTGTCCTTCGTGGGCTTCCCAACACGTACCCTCACCCCTTACTCAGAACCTTTGGTTTCCGGATGTCCGAAACCCTTGGCGAACGAGAGTCATTCTTTACACGATTACCGGTATAGATGGTATCGGTATCGCAATGCAAAGGGACGAGCCCCATAAACTCTGAAATCGGAGTGGGCTTACTTTGTGTAAAGCCCATGACGACATAGAGTGGGCTCGTATGGTTCCGAATAACCACAAAATTCGGTGGCGACTCCATTTTGACTTAAATTTCGAACCCGAGAACAATCTTACCACGAGATTCATTCGCCTACCCAAACCCGCGCTTCGCCGCGTCGGGGTGGACCTACGTCATGTCCACAATTTGGCGACTCCGCTGGGGATACCTGATGTACCACATGTCATCGGGGTTCCTAGGGTGAGACTCGAAGAGAAATCGTTCGTAGATTAGTGTGCGCGCATTAGTTTAATGATTCATGCATAACCCAAATTTTGCCCGGGCCGGTTACTTGTGACCGACGTCCCACTATACCGCGGTGCATTCCTACATGGGTGCGCTAAAAACATCGATGGTGGAACTCGTCTCGGTTTTGCGGCATGTCCTAAGACCAACTCGGCTTAGGGAGTCCGTCCATCACATGAGAAAGCCATCATTGTTGGTATAGACCCTATTTTGACCGACCGAGACTTAGTGTAATGCATACATAAGCGTCGTTATAATGCTTGTTTGACTACGTGCTACTTGGTTTCCGTGTCAATTTAAAAAAAAAAACCGTTATTTCAAATTTGCATCTTTCCAAAAATACCCACCTTTCGAAAAAACCCGAAATACTGTCCATTTCGGGACCCGTCTTTCTAAAACGATCATTTTGAAAAACCCGAAATGCTGCCCATTTCGGGACTCACCTTTTCAAAATACCCAATTTTCAAAACTCGGAATGCCGCCGAAATTTAGGATCAACGATTTGACTCAAAATATCCTTTTCTGTAGTCGGCATGCTGTCCGTTTTAATTCTCGAATTTCCACCCCCACCACCTTGATTTTCGGAATTTTTCCTTTTCAAAATTCTAATCTCGGTTTTCGAAATTCCGTTTTCGGTTTTCAACACTCTCGGAAATTCGTTCATTTTGCATTCAAACCTCAACTTTCAACTTTCCTAAAATAAACCTTCCTTATTATAGGACCTACCGTCTATCCGTGTGTCGGGTCTTTGCATAGTACGTAGAGGGTTTATAGCGTCGAAACTCCGTCGATCTTATATCACGAGTTTCCCCCCTTTCCCAAGTCCGCCTTATCTGTCAAGGCACGACCAACCCGCGTAGGGCATACCCCTACAAAGGAAGGTCCGTCCATACACTCGAGTCAAAAGTCTGGGGAGTAATCTCACGTGGACCTTCCTTCGAACGGGACTAGGCCCACAAAGCCGAAATCCTAAGGAAGTCATACCACCCACGAGTCATCCGTCTAGATGTCTTTCTCGAGTCTTTTCCACTCAGTCCTTTCTTTTTGGGTCGCTCGGGATGTGCTGTTTCCTTTGATTCCAAGACTGGGTTCGGTTTCTGATTACGTGGTGTTCTTACAGACAGGCCACCGTCAACCAGACACACTCGCAGGATGGAAACTGCCTTAGCTGAACTGAAGGCCTCCGTTGATTCCATGATCGAGAAGCAGGCCGACATTGATGCCCAACTGAATGAAATGAGGGCTGGGCAAGTTGCTATCGTCACTCGATTGGCCTCGGTGGAGCACAGGACTCCTACCACCGGGACTACCGGACCTTTAGCTCAACTGGTTAGCTCGGTCCGCCGACTGGAAGAACAAGTGCATTTAACTGGGAATAACAACATTCACCGGGAAAACAGTCGGGAGTATAACCCGCTAAGTGACAGGCTGCCTGCAAACCTGAACCTCACCGGTTTGCCTATGTTCGAAGGGACTGAAGACCCGTTACTACATGTACGGGCTTTCAAAGAGTTCATGGCCATCAAAGGGGTGGACTCCACCATGTTCAAGAACCTCTTTGCTGCGTCTCTTGAAAAACACCCTCGGGCCTGGTACTACAGGCTAGACCCGAAGAAATACCCTACATGGGATGATGTGGCCACCGAGTTCGCTCGGAACTACGCTGACAACACCGAGATCCAAACCACAATGAGATCTCTGGAGGTTATGGCCCAAGAGCCGAAAGAAGGTTTTACCAAATACCTTCAACGATGGAGGGCCGAGAGCGTGAAACTGGTCGATAAGCCCAGTGAAAAGACTTTAGTGGAGGCCTTTGTTAAGAACCTCCTCCCATCCTACCGGGTTCACCTCCGATATGCTGTCATACCCAACTTCACCACCCTCACTGAAATGGGTATGAGGATCGAAGATGACTTGAGACTGGAAGGCCTCACTAAGGCCGCTGCTAAGGGTTACCAAGGGGCTTCTTCCTCCACAACCAAGCCTCAAGCTGCAACCCGCAGTATTTTCGACGCGGTTAATCTACTAGATGCCCCGTCCAAGAGAAACACCCCACCTCGGGTTTTCACTGACATAGGTACGACCTATACTTATGCCTTACAAAGGCTATCCTCAAAAGGCCTAATCCAACCGATAGGCCCAACTCCTGAAGTTCCGGTTGAGCGACGCTCCAAGAACTACAATGCTCAAGCCTACTGCCAATACCATCGAGGCAATGGGCATGACACCGAGAAGTGCTGGAAGCTGGATGTAACACCCCGTTATTTTTCGAGTCAATAATAAGCCTGACTTTTCTACTTTTATTTAAATCGGGTTTTAAGTGGGAAAAATATTTTATTATCATTATATTATTAAAGTATTTTGGGTCGTCTTATTATAAATCGGTTTTGACTTTCTTAAAGTGGAACATTATTTTATAAACCGACTTTGTATCGGGTTGGAATTTGGGTCAAACACAAATAAGGAAAGAAAAGAAAAAAAAAAAAAACTAACTAACCTATTTAACCCCTCCCCACCGTAGTGCCCTTTTCCTTCCTCCCCCAATTTCCAAGTTTCTTAAAGCCTTCTGCCGCCTCTCCTCTGTTAATCAATTTTGATCCTTCTTACACCATCGTGCTTTTATCCGTCTTTGTCAAATCTTTGTGGGTTCGAGGAGAAAGAATTCTTGGGATAATACTAGCTGAGCTGTGACCGTCTTGAGAGGTAAGGACGTTTTGACCTTTTCACCTTTAAGTAAGAGCATGTTCGGTTTAAATTATATTTTTCAAACGGTTTTATAATTATTTTGTCAATTGTGAATTTTTACGATACTCTTGTGATATTTTGGATATTGGAATTTTGTGACACAAGTCAAATATTGGTATTATTTTGGTACAATTCTTTTGGTGGTTATAACAGACTCTGGGAGCTCTGTTGGTCTATGAGGTTAAGGTGCGTCTGAGATGTCCCTGGGATTTCGTCCCGAAACTGAACTCCTGGCCCGAGTTGTGTTAAGTGGGGGTTTTCCGGCCCCCCACTTGCTAGGTAGTTAGACTTCCTCCTTTGGCAGCCTCATCCTACTGACTGCCCAAATGTGAGTAGTGCGCACTATAGTAAGTCTAGCTAAGCATAGGTGGTACCTCTAGATCGTGCTAAAAGGGTAGGACCTTGGCACACAGGTGGAGAAAATATATTTTGGTTGAATTTCGTTTTGACTACTGTTTTCACAGTACTTTTGGTTTGGTTTTGAGACAATGATATTTAACTCTGATTTCAGTTTACTACAAATTATAATTATTGTTTTACGTTTTCAATATAATATATTTTACTCAGCTTTGCTGACGTCCTTTTGTTTTGGGTCGTTCCCCCGCTGGAACCTGTACCTATTTGTGTTTTGGGTACAGTTGATAGGTACAATTAATATGCTGCATGGGTGCATTTGGTTCGGGATGCTGAGCGAGAAGGATTTTTATTATTTAACGTTTACCTCCAAACTATTTATATTTACGTTGAATTTTTGGGTTGAAGTTGTTTTAAACCGTTTTGGATTTTGTGGGACTTAAGTCTTCCGCTGCAACGTTTTCATTTAATTATTTATCGGATTTATATTTCTTTTAATTCTTACTCCGTATAATATTCTTTTTCCTTGCATTTGGCCTTGTGAGCTAAATGCGGAGTAACGGCTTTAAATTTTCCTATTTTATTCTTTATTTTGGTCGCGAAAAATTTAGGGCTGTTACAGTTGGTATCAGAGCAATAGGTCTTTCCCAAATGTTTTGCAAAATTTGGAATGGTTTAAAAAAAAAAATTTACTACTTTATTTATTTATTTTATTTAAAAAAAAAAAACTTTCTTTTAAACCGAGAGTGATGGGTGGATTGGGTGCATTGCATACGCATGAATTATGTTATGTATGTATATTTATATTTGTCATGATTTAGTACTGTTATTATTCTTACCTAATTGAACTGTGATAGTGAGAAATGCTACTTACATTAATATTTGTGATTGAATCTTCTTATGCTTGGACTTATTAGAATATTGTTTACATTTATAGTAACAATGTCTCGAGGAAATGAAAACAATGATATGGCCGCTATGATGGCACAATTGTTAGCTCAGAATGCAGCTCTTCTCGAAGCTGTACAACAAATGACTGCTGTTACCCGGAATATGAATGATAGGGTTGAGAATGAGAATGATCCTACACCCACTGTAGCTGGAATGTCTGAAGCGGTACAGAAGAAGAAACCGCCGACTTTTACTGGGAAAGGGGATCCTAATGAACTAGATAATTGGGTTAGGGAGATGGAGAAAATTTTTCTAGCTGTAGGTTGTCCACATGAATTTCAGGCTAGGATCGCTGTCTTCTATTTGAAAGAAGAGGCGGATATTTGGTGGCAGACTGTGAAAGAGGACTTTATGAAACCAATTAGAAAAAGAAACCCCAATGGCACACACACACTATATGATAAAGACTGGGATACTCTTAAGGAAATATTAGAAGCAGAATTTTTCCCAGAACATGTGAAACATCAAAAATTAGCTGAATTTGGAGACCTAAAGCAAACTGATGAGATGAGTGTGAAAGACTTTTATAATAAATTTGTTGAACTTAGTCGTTTTGCTCAGGAGCTAGTGCCAACTGAGGGGATTAAAGCATCTAGGTTTGAGGATAAGTTACATTGGAAGATTAAGGGTAGATTTGCGGGAGAGACATTTACTTCATTAAGAGATGTTTATGCTAGGGCTGTTAATATTGAGAGGAGTAATCAAAAGATGGAGGTTGAGATGGGAAGTACTGGGAGTAAGAAGAGGGAGTTTCAGGGAAGTCAGTCTGACACCCGAGCGAAGAGAGGGAATTTCAATACTAATAATAACACCCAACACGGAGGGAATGAGAAGGAAGAAGGTAATAGTTGGAGAGGTAGAAACCAGGGAACACCTAATGACTTTACCCCACATTATTACTGTAAGTTATGCAAGGGAGATCACCCAGGCGTTGACTGTCAAGGAAATAAAGTGACATGCTACTGGTGCGGGAAGTTAGGACATCGAGAATTTGAGTGTAGGAACAAGAAGGCAGGGAAACCTCGTGCTACACAATCTGTTAGTGCTAGTGTGAATCAGAGTAACCGATTTGAGAGTCAGGGGAACACACAGAATTTTGGTAGGTCCCAAACTAACAATAATTTTAGGAATCCAGCTCCGACTCAAACCAACATTACCGCAGCTAGTAAACCCGCGGGCCAAGTAAATGTCGCACAGAATAGCAAGAAGCCTACTGGGAAGCTCTATGTCATGAATAGGGAGGAAGCCGAAAACACAGATATCGTTTCGGGTAATTTTCTAGTGAATTTTATTTTAGCTCATGTTTTATTTGATTCTGGTGCATCTCACTCTTTTATTTCGACTAAGTTTGTGGAAAATGAATGTTGAACCTAGTAAAATTGTGGATATTTGATTTTGATTTTTTTTTCTTTCTATCATGTCATTTGAGGACTTAGTAAACCGTAAAAGGATGTATAAGGATGTGTCCGTGTTTATTGGTGATCATTATTTTGAGGCAGACTTGTTAGAATTCCCATGATTTTACTTTGATGCGATTTTGAGGATGGATTGGCTCGAGTATCATCGACTAATATTGATTGTGGACATAGTAAAGTTTCCTTTCGAGGACCTAAAAATGTGAGAGTATCTTATCGGACATAGCTTATTTATCTACGGAAGTTGAGCTGATTTTGTGCTATATTAGGAATTTGAGGGCTAAATATCTCGATTTGAGTGAAGTTCTAATAGTGAGTGAGTTTGACGATGTGCTTTCTGAGGAATTAGTATTTGTTAAAGTTTTGAGGTGTGATTTTTGGCTGATACGAGTAATTTTGGGGAATATTATATCTAAGGATGGAGTATCGGTAGATCCTGCTAAATAAGGTTGTTAAGGAGTGATCTAACCCGGAATCTGTGGCTGAAAATTCGTAGCTTTTGGGCTTAGATGGTTACTATAGGAGATTTGTGAAAGATTTTTTTTTTTTTTCAAAATAGATAGATTAATGACTACACTGATGTAGAAAGCCATAAAATTTCATTGGGATGAGGGGTGTGAGGAATCGTTCGAATTTTAAAGGAAAAGATGTATTATGTTATTTGGGAGGTGATAAAATGCATACGGATTTGGAATGAGGATTTTGATGGTTTAGTATGCAAAAACAAATGACAGATTTTGTGGCTCAATACTTGATATATTAGAAAGTTATGAAGGAACATATAAGACATATGGAAAGTTAGATCCTTTAGGAGTTCTGAGTAGAAGTGGAGATTAATCTATATGGATTTTATAGTTGGGTTGTCAAGGTCAGAGGAAGGTAATAATATGATTTGGGTATAATTAATAGATTAATCAAGAGTGCTCATTTTATTCCAATGAAGGATATGTAAGAGAAGAAGCAACTATCATGGGGTCTCAAAGGATATTATATTAGGTAGCGAACAAATGTGTTCCAATATTTTGGGAGAAATTTGAGCCAACCATGAGAGACAAATAACTTCATTTTTTTGCGTAAGGTGAATTTTTTTGTGCTTCGAGGACGAAGCTTTATTTTAAGGTGGAGAGGAATATGCATGACTATTTGTTTTTGTGGTAATAAACTAAGCATGTTCTTGTGTGATTTCATGCTAATATCTATTTATTGGTCACAAATATGAATATTTTGGCTATTATCGATGCTTAATAAGCACAATGTCATTGGTTATTGGTTATTACTTGAAATTGACTTGTTTACACATATTTGTGATTTGTTTGTGCTCAACGCACATATTTGTGATTTGTTTGTGCTCAACGCACATATTGGTGATTTTGTGCTCAACGCACGTATTGATGGTTTGGTAGTACTAACCGCATTTATTTGATTAACTGTTTGATTTTGTGCATTACACACTTGGAAAACGGTTGAACTTATGAATTTCAAAATTTCAAAATTTATTTAAATATTTTGTCCGACATGCTCTTAACTTGGCAAGTGAAACTTTTACCTTAGAAGAGTATGAGAATTTTGGTGGCTTCGAACTTTGGTACGGAATATTATCTTATGGAATTAGGTGATTTTATCGTTGTGGATTTAGGTGATGGTGAAGTTGTATACTTTGAAATTTGAGGAATTAGGTAGTTATGGATTTCGAGGATTTAGAAATGTGAGATATCTGTAAGGTTGTGTTTAATTTGACGAATTTTGGGTATATGGAGTAAATGATTTATTTAGGAGATATATGATGAGTTTTGATGGATTTTGGTTATATGAAGTGAGCGAGTTATTTTGGACATTCGTGAGAAAGGTGAGACATTATTTTCGAGGATGAGTTTAAACTTCGAGGACGAAGTTTTGTTTTAAGGAGAGAAGTCTGTAACACCCCGTTATTTTTCGAGTCAATAATAAGCCTGACTTTTCTACTTTTATTTAAATCGGGTTTTAAGTGGGAAAAATATTTTATTATCATTATATTATTAAAGTATTTTGGGTCGTCTTATTATAAATCGGTTTTGACTTTCTTAAAGTGGAACATTATTTTATAAACCGACTTTGTATCGGGTTGGAATTTGGGTCAAACACAAATAAGGAAAGAAAAGAAAAAAAAAAAAAAAAAAAAACTAACTAACCTATTTAACCCCTCCCCACCGTAGTGCCCTTTTCCTTCCTCCCCCAATTTCCAAGTTTCTTAAAGCCTTCTGCCGCCTCTCCTCTGTTAATCAATTTTGATCCTTCTTACACCATCGTGCTTTTATCCGTCTTTGTCAAATCTTTGTGGGTTCGAGGAGAAAGAATTCTTGGGATAATACTAGCTGAGCTGTGACCGTCTTGAGAGGTAAGGACGTTTTGACCTTTTCACCTTTAAGTAAAGAGCATGTTCGGTTTAAATTATATTTTTCAAACGGTTTTATAATTATTTTGTCAATTGTGAATTTTTACGATACTCTTGTGATATTTTGGATATTGGAATTTTGTGACACAAGTCAAATATTGGTATTATTTTGGTACAATTCTTTTGGTGGTTATAACAGACTCTGGGAGCTCTGTTGGTCTATGAGGTTAAGGTGCGTCTGAGATGTCCCTGGGATTTCGTCCCGAAACTGAACTCCTGGCCCGAGTTGTGTTAAGTGGGGGTTTTCCGGCCCCCCACTTGCTAGGTAGTTAGACTTCCTCCTTTGGCAGCCTCATCCTACTGACTGCCCAAATGTGAGTAGTGCGCACTATAGTAAGTCTAGCTAAGCATAGGTGGTACCTCTAGATCGTGCTAAAAGGGTAGGACCTTGGCACACAGGTGGAGAAAATATATTTTGGTTGAATTTCGTTTTGACTACTGTTTTCACAGTACTTTTGGTTTGGTTTTGAGACAATGATATTTAACTCTGATTTCAGTTTACTACAAATTATAATTATTGTTTTACGTTTTCAATATAATATATTTTACTCAGCTTTGCTGACGTCCTTTTGTTTTGGGTCGTTCCCCCGCTGGAACCTGTACCTATTTGTGTTTTGGGTACAGTTGATAGGTACAATTAATATGCTGCATGGGTGCATTTGGTTCGGGATGCTGAGCGAGAAGGATTTTTATTATTTAACGTTTACCTCCAAACTATTTATATTTACGTTGAATTTTTGGGTTGAAGTTGTTTTAAACCGTTTTGGATTTTGTGGGACTTAAGTCTTCCGCTGCAACGTTTTCATTTAATTATTTATCGGATTTATATTTCTTTTAATTCTTACTCCGTATAATATTCTTTTTCCTTGCATTTGGCCTTGTGAGCTAAATGCGGAGTAACGGCTTTAAATTTTCCTATTTTATTCTTTATTTTGGTCGCGAAAAATTTAGGGCTGTTACACTGAAGCACTTGATTCAGGACCTGATCGAAAGCGGTAAAATCCCGCTGCCCGGAGATAAGCCCAGTAATAAGGAAAATCCTTTCAGCTCCCACGCCATCTTTACCGGGGAGGTGATCGATTGCTCTCACCTTATCTCTCCACTTATCCCGCAAGTGAACGGGATCTGGTTTGACGACGAGGAAGACGTCTACCTCGCCAAGGGGGAAGTTGTCCCCATCACCGCCGAAGAGATTCGAAAGACTAAATCTCGAGTCTTAACCAGTAACCATCTTGGTCGTCCCTTTCAAGCCACTAGCTCTAGGGACACCCCTATCCCGACAACCGTCATTATGGAAGTCGCCTCTGAAGAGCCAACCGCTGAAACGGCTCTTGTGAAACAATTGAAGAAGACCCGAGTTGACCTCACTATATGGCAACTCTTGGTTAGCTCTCAAGAACATCGGGAAGCGCTTACAAAGGCTCTCGATCAAATCAAGGTTGACTCTTTGGTTACCCCCGCTGAGATGGTAGCCACGATTTTGCCCCACCTGAAGGGCAAAGCTAAGGAAGAAGGACCGGTAATCACTTTCTCTGAGGCCGACCTGCCACCATTCGGGACCGCCCATAACCTGGCCCTCTACATCACGGTGGTCTGCCGAGGAAAATACCTTCCCATGACCCTAGTTGATGACGGGTCCGCTGTGAACGTCCTTCCTCTAAGGACCGCAAAAGCCCTCGGCATTACCGAGGCTGACTATGTTCCGACTGCTCAGACCATCCAAGCTTTCGATGGGAGCCCAAAGTCGGTAGCTGGGGCCGTGAAACTAACCATCATCACTGGCCCGATAGAGAAGAAGCTCGAGTTTCAGGTGATCGATGTCACCTCATCGTTCAACTTGCTCCTGGGTAGGCCTTGGATCCATGCGGTCAAGGCGGTGTCCTCCACCCTCCACCGAAAGATCAAGATGCCTCTGCTTAACGATGTCGTCACTTTAGAGGCAACACCAATGACTGTGGCTAGCTGTAATGCCACGGGACGTACGGACCTCTGGGGGTTCGATTTTGTGGGGATGATCGAGGAAGAGTATCTCTTTAGGCCTTACTTCACTACGAGTATCGACATGATGCTCCAAAACCTAGGGTACTTTCCGGGGGCTACTTCTCGACCCGATCTTCCAGCTGGGAAGATCATCGAGGTTCTCAAAGACGAAGAATCTCACTTTGGCCTTGGTTATGACATCACCCCCGACAATGTTGTCCGAGCAGGGATCGAAAAGGCCTGCAACATCCTTAAGGGTATCTACTTGAGCCCTTATAGCCCACGGTTGGCTGACTACTTCGTCACACCGGTGTTTGGGGCTGTTCAGGTTGGTCTATACCAACCCAATGCTATGCAGCTCGGGACCCACTTGGCCCGGGACTGCAACTACATTCCGGATGATGTGTTCGCCCTCATCCAGTCCAACGGAGCTGAAGATGCTGAGCCCGCTCTAGGGCTACTATTTGGGGAAGATACCGTAGCCCCAACTCCAAAGGAAGACCTGGTCAACCTGATTCTCCGCAGCAACAGGTTTGACCCGACCAAGCTGATCTCGGATGTTGGTTCCGAGACGGGAAACAGGGCCTGGAGGAAGACTGTCAAGTGGACTGACAGTCAGGGAAGGATCTACAAGCTGGTCACCGGAGAGGGAGACATGCCTGAGTCTGAGTCCGAGTCCGAGTCTGAGTCGGAGTCTGAGTGAGAGTCTGAGATCGAGTCTAGGGAAGTCGGTGCTAGAGTCACTCCTGTAACCCCTCTCCCTTTTATTATTCCTGCTGCTGGCAGTTCGGGGTCTGTCCCGAGTGCCCTACCTATCCCGCCACTGACCAATGATCAGATGGCTGCTCTCTTTGAGTTGTTCTCCAAATTTTCAATCAATAATAACAACCGTTCTGCTTACGACTTGTCTCTTTCAAATTCTGCTTTTAAAAATGTTTTATGCTATGACATTGAGAAATCAGACGAACAGGTACCATTACCTCCGCATTTGATCGAGCAACTAGAGCAAAGGGAGTCCCGAAACCCGGTGATCGAAGAAACCGAGTCCATAAATGTGGGAACGACCTTAGAGCCTCAGACACTTAAGATAGGGTTATCCTTAAATCCCGAGGAGAAACAACAGTTCGTAAACCTCCTCCAAGAGTTTAAAGATGTCTTCGCATGCTCCTACAAGGACATGCCGGGGATAGACCGGGAAATAGCCGAGCACCACATACCAATCAAAGATGGGTGCAAACCGGTCAAACAAAAGCTTCGTCGGATGAGGCCCGAGTGGTCTCTCAAGGTAAAAGAAGAAGTCGACAAACAATTCAAAGCCGGCTTCATACAAGTGTCCGAGTATCCGGACTGGGTGGCAAACATCGTGCCGGTTCCTAAAAAGGACGGTAAGGTGCGGGTATGCGTAGATTTTCGGGATCTTAACAAGGCGAGCCCGAAAGATGATTTTCCGTTACCACACATCGACATACTGGTGGATAACACGGCCGATCATGCCCTTCTATCATTCATGGATGGGTACGCCGGGTATAATCAAATCAAGATGGCGGAAGAAGATATGAGTAAGACTACCTTCACAACACCTTGGGGTACTTAATGCTATACCGTAATGCCTTTCGGTCTAATTAATGCCGGGGCCACATACCAAAGGACTGCTACCACTTTATTACACGACATGATGCATAAAGAGGTAGAAGTTTATGTAGACGACATGATCGTCAAATCCAAAGAACGGGACGGTCACATCACCGCCCTAAGAAAATTCTTCACCCGATTGCGCAGATACAACATGAGGTTAAACCTTCAAAAGTGCAGTTTCGGGGTAACATCAGGCAAATTACTAGGTCATATCGTTAGCCAACGAGGTATCGAAGTCGATCCAGCTAAAATCAAAGCCATTACCGAGATGCAACCTCCTAAAACCGAAAAAGAAATAAGGGGATTCCTCGGGAAAGTCCAGTACATCAGTCGGTTCATTTCCAAATTAACCATGGTGTGTGAACCAATTTTCAAAAAACTGAAAGTGGGAGAACGGGTACTATGGGATGACAAGTGCCAAACCGCTTTCGACAAGATCAAGGAAATTCTGTCTGCACCGCCAGTCTTAATGCCACCTCAACCCGGTTTGCCTCTGTCGTTATACCTAACGACGACCGAGACAGCCATGGGGGCTATGCTGGCTCAGACAGTTGACTCCGAAGAAAGAGCCATTTACTACATCAGCAAAAAGTTTTTAGAGTATGAGTGCAAATATACCATGCTCGAAAAGACGTGTTTGGCTCTAGTCTGGGCCACCAAGAAACTCCGACATTATATGCTCAGTTACGAGGTCCATGTGCTATCCAAGATGGACCCGATCAAATACATCTTCGAAAAGCCCGTTCTCAACGGCCGAATCTCTAGATGGACTCTAATGTTGGCAGAGTTCGACTTAAAGTTTGTACCGTTAAAGGCTATTAAAGGTCGAGTAGTAGCTGAATTTCTCGCCGATAGCCCGATAACCGAAGAAGGACACACCGACACTTGGTCCTTCCCAGACGAAAATATTTTCCATACTGATACTGAAACCTGGGATTTATACTTCGACGGTGCATCTAATTTTCGAGGGTTCGGAGTCGGGATCCTCCTAATTTCACCAAAAGGGGAACATACTCCCGTCTCCATCAAACTGGACTTTGATGTTAATAATAATGCAGCAGAGTACGAAGCATGCATTTACGGGCTACAAGCCGCCGCCAATCTGGGGATTACAAATCTCCGGGTACATGGTGATTCATCCTTGGTCATAAACCAAGCACTCCAAAAATGGAAAACTCGAAATGCTAATCTCGTGGCCTACCAGGCACGAGTACGGGATCTCGAGAAACAATTCCAAAAGGTAGAATACATATATCTGCCCCGGGAAGAAAATCAGTTCGCAGATGCACTCTCAAAATTGGCATCTTTACTGAATATTCCCGACCACGTGACTAGTATGCCGATTTGCGTCGAAAGACGGTCTGAGCCGGCATACATTTGTGATATTGAAGACATCGAAATAACCGATCCCGAACCATGGTACCAAGCCGTGTTAAAGTACCTAGCAAACGGAGAATATCCTCCCGGGACGGAAGGTCGAGCCAAGAAAGCCTTACGGAGGCTAGCCACCCAGTTCATCCGCACCGACGACGGACAACTGTATAAAAAGACGGCACAGGGGGCTCTTCTCCTTTGTGTTGACAAATACAAGGCTGAAAAGGTTATGGCCGAAGTACATGACGGTGAAAACGGCCCACACATGAATGCCCACATGCTGGTCCGAAAAATCATGAGGCTCGGTTATTATTGGAATACCATGGAAGCCGATTGCCGGTCGTATGTCAAACATTGTCATAACTGTCAAATCTTTGGCAATGTGCAACATATGCCGTCATCGCTACTCTATACCATGACGTCACCCTGGCCATTCTCGACGTGGGGTATCGACATAATCGGGAAAATAAATCCCTCGGGCACCGGTGGGCACTGCTTTATTCTGGTAGCTATCGACTACTTCACCAAATGGGTCGAAGCTGAATCATATCGCATTCTCACTGCCAAGCATGTCGCCAAGTTTATTCAAAACAAGATAATATGTCGATATGGGATTCCCGCTGAATTTATCAGTGATCACGGGACTCATTTTCAAGCCGAGACTGCGGCCCTACTGACCAAATATAATATCCAAAGGCATACTTCCTCGCCCTACCGTCCCCAAACAAATGGAGCAGTAGAGGCGGCTAATAAAACAATCGTCACCATACTAAAAAAGATGGCTGACAATTACCGGGACTGGCCCGACAAAATACCTTTTGCCCTATGGGGATATCAAACGTCAATTCGCACCGCAACCGGGGCGACACCATATTACCTAACCTATGGGATGGAGGCAGTCCAACCAGTCGAGCTGGAGGTACCGTCCCTCAGAATTCTGCTAGAAAGTCAAGTACCCGAAGCTGACTGGGTTCGAGCACGATATGACTCGTTGGTTTTACTAGACGAACGACGGTCTCGTGCCCTCAATAATATCCAAATCTACCAGAAGAGGATCCAACGGGCCTTCAACAAGAGAGTAAGGCCCAGACACATCAGGGAGGGCGATCTAGTCCTTAAGTCTATTCGGGTTCTACTACCGGTTGACCCAAGGGGAAAATTCAAACCCAATTGGGCTGGGCCATACCTAGTGAAGAAAATCCTATCGGGGGGAGCAGTGATGCTGACGGACCTGGACGGGAACGAGTTTGTCAACCCAACCAACCTGGACCAGCTGAAGCGTTACTACCTTTAGCCATTTCTCAATGTCATTAGCAAATTTTATCAAAATCATTTTTTTTACAAAAAGCAAGTCAATGAGCTAGAATTACTTATTCTACTGTCATAAACATCTTGAACCAATAGTCTTGGTGTAATTCGAGATTGCAAATTTCCTATGCCTGAACTACGTTTGGTTTGATTCTGCTAATCGCGGATACGTAGGCAACCCCTCAAAAGGGTACAACCAATGCAATCAAGAAAAGACAGGAGCGGTTTTATAATAAACTTCCTTTATTAATTCAAAAAAAAATCCCGATGAACTCGGAAATTACAAAATGCAGGAATTCAAAAAATATATAAAAACAAAAAATCACAATAATATTTAAATAATAATAAAGCTAAAAGACTCGGCCTTCAGGGCATCTTGCCCTTCCCCTTGTCTTTAGCATCCCTAGCCGTCCACTGACGACGACGCGGAGGAGAACGCTCCCTAATCACTACGGGAACTTCTCTAGCTCGGGCTCGATTATGTGAGCCCGAATCCTCCATCACCTCGATAGGCCCAAGTCGGGCCCTAACGGGCTCAGGGAGCCGGTCGCGCGGGCCTAGTCAGTCCCGGGCCGCCAGCCTTGGCCCAAGTCGTCGCTCTAAGTCGGTCTGCCCCCGAGTACTGCTAGAACCGACTTCTTTAGATCGAGTCTTAGTATGTGACTTATGACCCGATTCTTCCCGGACTTTAGCTCCAGGAGTGTCTTCCCCGGCGAAGAGATCCCTGTTATCCTTCGCCGACTCACGTTGAACCAGTTCGATGGCCTCATCCACCTTCAAGGCCTTTCGAGCTTCTTCAGACTCTTCAGAAGTCCACTTCTGATAAGCCCGCGATACCCAAGCGGATTGGCAAGGGCTAGGTATCGTCCATGTGGGACGAGTGAACCATCGTTGCAACCAAGTGTCGCACATAGCGTCCGTCAATTGGAGCGGGACGCTAATAATGGCTTCCTTCTCAGGGATGCGCTGAGATGAACCGAACTGCCTTAGGAGGCGGTCCGGGTAAATATGAACCGTCCAGTCTAGGGACAAGATCGTCAGATATCGGGCTTGGTCCCTCTTGGCCAATCCAGTCAGCTTCGAAAGAAACCACCAAGCAACGGTCCACCTGATCAAAGGACCCCCGTGGAATGCCAGTTCTTCATCCCAGTAAGCTCGGTTTATCTGGTGACTCGAGCTTATCTTCCGCCTCCTAGAGCTGATCTGACTACTCCGATAACTGGAAATGCTCGGAGGAGTCTCTATGATTGACAGTCGTTCCGACAACCATATCTGAAAGGCATATACGAACTTCATAAGCAACAGAGCAGTTCGCTACAGCCCACTCGATCGAATGCAAAAGCTGACTCGATCGAGTAAGCCTGTCAAAAACAGGCAGTAGCACCGTATGAGTGTCACTCGATCGAGTGACAGGTCCACTCGATCGAGTGACTTACGTGAAACAGAAAATTCGCGCGAGACGAAAAAAAAAAAAAAAAAAAAAATCGAGGTTCATACTTGCAGGAAACGGGTACTTCCCGTCAGCGGTCGAGTTGGGTCGAGCCGTCTAGCGTCCAGACCCGTAATAATTTCCCCCGTGGCTAGCCAAGCAGGGCTATGACCAGTCTCCATCTGGTCAACCACTCCGATCAGCCTGATCTGACCCATGCACAAGTCAAGGTCCATCAGCCCTTCGAACACGTAGCAGTGTAGCATGCAGAAGGCGAATGCCCTACGCCTATGAGCAGGGGTGGCCCTCACGTCCCGTGGGTTCATGAACTTATCGGCTAGGTCGAATAGGGAGACGTTATCCCCCTGCACCATTCGGTTTGTCTCCGCATGAGACAGACCCAAAAATTCCCTCAACCGCCTCCTTGGATCCGGGTAGAACGGAGGGATAGCTGGCTGGGCGGTAAAGCTCCAACCACCAATAGCAGTAATCTCCTCGGGCAAAGGGCATATCTCCCCCCGCGGGAACATAAATACGTGATGGGTAGTATCCCAGAGCGACAGACAGGCATCCAGAAAGTGTGAATCCACTATTAAACGTTGAAAAGGGAACAGATTGACTATCCCCATTTGAGTCAGCCTGACCTTATCCTCGTCCCGGAAGTATTGAGACCAGGCGAGCAGCATGGCGGTCAAATGGTTGATGCCCATGACAAAATTTCTAAATTTTCTCGAAAGTCTACAAGATTTTGAGAAGAGAGAAGGAGAATCTGAGTTGTGATGCAGAAACTGAAGCAGGGATCTCCTATATTTATAATGGAGAAACCTAACAGAAACCTAACTGCTACTGCCTCCTCATCCAACTAGGCCCTATGCGCGCGCAGGCCTGATCTCAAACTTGAACCCAGAATAGGAGTCAAGCTATCCCGAGCTTTCCTAAGATTTTCTAAAAATTTCTTTGCGTCAAAATTTTTGTCTTTCCAAAATTTTCAATCTTTTTTCTCCCCAGCGAGAGTCAACATTTTACCTACATGTTACATGCGAGTTGTTATGTGTCAGCATACAGGTACACTCCAGACTTCAGAGGCAAGTCCCCGCGGAACTATCCAAAATTCCCCAACGGAGTTAGCTTTTCCCCAGTATGCTACATCCAAGATATGATGTGTCAGCATATGGGTACACCAACTCCCCGAAAGAAGCAACCTTCACTCCCCACGGAGCATTTTTTCAGCTCAAGTACGGTTCAAGGCTTCGAAAGCAAGCTCGTACAAGCTCACATATTTCCCCAGCGGAACGCCCGAGGCGGCATTCTCCACATGCAAGCACGCCCCAGGACATGTGTCTGGCACAGGTATGATTTCTATCCTATGGCTGGCGAGCCCTTTCACGCGAGTCTACTGGACTATAAACGACCCGACCGGAAGTCTACCAGGTCTTAGCAGGCTTGGTAGCTACTCTGACTTTCGCCTTGTCCAAGCCTCAGTCAGAGTGGGGGCTCTGTAGACACCCGCATTTTGACTGCCACGTGTCTATGGTAGTCTCCGAAAAACACCCGATGATGATTGGACGTCAACGTGACTAGTGTACTCGGACTTGGACTCGAAATTCATAATATCCGACATGGACTTTTTAGCGGAGTAAAATCTCACAAAACAGACCTCAAATTCAGGCCCAGCGGACCATTCCGAGTCAAATAAGACTAATTTGGGCCAAAACCGACACCAAAAATAATTCCCGTCTTTTGGCGACCGGGTCAAAACCCGATCAAAGACGAAATCGTCACAATATCTCAGCCAAGTTCATTAAGGCGCACAAATCAAATTCAAAAAATAAGTCAAAACAAGCAAGATATTCTTGCCTTATTTATCTCAACCTTCGTTGATCCACTCGATCGAGTGGATTGCCCACTCGGTCGAGTGGAGCGTCCCCAACCGGATCAGACCCGCCCATTTAGGCACTCGATCGAGTGCACTAGGGCCACTCGATCGAGTGCCCCTAGGTCGTGGCAAAATGTCTATAAATACCGACATACCCCATGCATTTTTCAGAACTTTTACGACTCTTTTTCCAGCACAATCACATCAACTTTGCAGCCATTTTCACCCTACACTACATACATTACAAAACCCTAGAAAAACCTAGGCCAAAACACCATCAAAACCGAGTTTAGTCCCTCGATAATCCAACGCAACACACACACCATAACTCGCGCGCATTCCTCGATACTCCTAAAGCTTTGTCGCTGTTCACGAGTCCGTTTCCGAGGCCAATACTAGCATGTACGTTGAGGGTGTTCTAAACTCCTTTCTAGTCTCTTTTTGATTTCGTTTTATGCACATTTTTATATTGTTGTATCGTAGTTGTCACAACACTAACACTAACATTTCCAATTTTTTTATGTTTTCAATTTATTTCGCTTTTATCGTCATCATATTATTAATACCGCGTACGTATAATATTAATACCAAAAGTCGGTTTTGAAATGTTGAACTACGATAATCACATTCGATGCGTCTAATCCCTTTACGAGCAACGACGGAGGTGGAGCCCTTTCGAGGAGCCCCGCCCCAATGTACTCAAGGGCGTGACGAGATCGTGATTCGTCGTAGTTGAACATATTCAACTCCATTTCCATAATTAGTTCGAGACCCGCTGACACGAATATCGACATCACATAACCCGAAAGGGTTAGTTTCGATGTCGTGACGTAGAGGGATGCATCTCGTTACTAATTCAAAGTTTCGTAATCTAACACAAACATTTTCATAAAAACCCCGGTGACGGTATTATAGTCGTTCATATACGATTATAGTACCGGAGGCCGAGTCGAATACAAATCATGCGATATTTGTATTTGGCTTGGCCGATCATCGATTTCAAGTCATAAAACCGAGTAAATCAACACTCGTACAGGGGGCACTCGACCGAGTGCCATAGGCCACTCGATCGAGTTGCACCCCAAAAACAGGGCAGTAGCCCCATAAATGATGCACTCGACCGAGTGCCATAAGGCACTCGATCGAGTAACCTCCCAAAATATGGGCAGTAGCCACGTTAATGGCGCACTCGGTCGAGTCAATCAATGACTCGGTCGAGTGGGTCTGGCAACTCAGAAACCCGAGGGCTTGGACACATATTCCGAGCCCCGTTCTTATCGACTTTAGACCGTTGACCGACCCTTCATCATTTTTCAAAACGCTACACATGACACGACACGTAGAACGACTTTGACCACTTTACGTGATAAGTCGGGACAAGACTACGGAATGTGAGACTAGGCTAGCAATACGCCGCAATCTCATATTTCCGTCCTTTGCTTAATATGTGACATAATACGTATCTAAGCGAGGTAGTCCATCTACATAATTTCGCGGTCTAGTTTACATATGGGTCCGTTTCTTATTTTTGTTTTACGCTATTTTGTTTATGTCGTATTGTGAAGTCCGGGTTGTATTTCCGCCCGTGTAGCATGTACGCTTTTTACTTCCTTTTTTTTTTGAGCTTTATTTATTATTTGCTTTTACGCTTTATAAATGAACCTCGCATGCTAAACCATTTCGACCCATAATTAGATGCATTAAATGACGTAGTTAACGCAAAATTCGCATGCTTAGACAAAACGTTGTTTGCATATCATTTCATTATTTTACTAGCGCGCGTATCATGAACACGAACGATGTCTTAGTAGAGGCCGCCATGTGCGGGCGGGGTTGGGTGTCCTTCGTGGGCTTCCCAACACGTACCCTCACCCCTTACTCAGAACCTTTGGTTTCCGGATGTCCGAAACCCTTGGCGAACGAGAGTCATTCTTTACACGATTACCGGTATAGATGGTATCGGTATCGCAATGCAAAGGGACGAGCCCCATAAACTCTGAAATCGGAGTGGGCTTACTTTGTGTAAAGCCCATGACGACATAGAGTGGGCTCGTATGGTTCCGAATAACCACAAAATTCGGTGGCGACTCCATTTTGACTTAAATTTCGAACCCGAGAACAATCTTACCACGAGATTCATTCGCCTACCCAAACCCGCGCTTCGCCGCGTCGGGGTGGACCTACGTCATGTCCACACCCGTATATCCCGACCGATGACAGGTCTAATGTGTACATTAGCTACATGGCTAAAATAAACGATGTTCATCATAATACCTGATCACTGTCAACAATTTTAATGTCTAACAACTCATTTGGAACATTGAGCCTATCAATGTCTTTTGTTCTCTAAGCATTTGACTTTCGCATTGAATATATTTTTATGTATGTCATCATCCCCATTTTTTTTTTCTCGCAACCCATTTAACCCAAATCCTAAATTAAATAACCCGATTTTGAGTCATGATCTAGCCCGATCTGTTCAACTCGTTGGAAAGAAGAGACCACAAAACTTTAGTCTTCGAAAAGCCAATTTCTAACCATCTATTTCTATGTCTGGATTTTGCTAAAACAGAAATTTTAACATAAAGAGTAGTACCCCCTATAGAAGAGTCACTTTTTTGAGTTGTCTCTCTAAAAGTCACTTTTTACTTTATTCTTATTTTGTCTGATTTTTGTGGTTAACATTGGTCCTAACCTCACTATCTTTCATTTTCAATCACAAATTTCTATATATACCTTAATTCTCACCAAAAAAAGTGGGGTGACCCTTTTAGTGAGACAGAGGAATTATTAGTTATGCGACGAAGTGATTATGATTATTTCAAACCATTGTCATTTCGAAGATTTGATACCGCTTATAAATGTTTATCTTAAGGGGACGATACCGAGAGAAATCAAGAAGTGAGACAAGCTAAGAAAATTTTGATTATTTTTTTAAATACATAAAAATTACATAATTTAAAGAAAATAATACTAATAGTATTAAAATAAATAAAATTAGGCATTCAAAAATATTTACGTCCCGTATTTTGACCATAACCCGATACAGGACCAGTATTTGACCCGATCCACTCGACAGTTCTAGTGTCTACATTAGTTACCTGGGTGAAACAAATGACGCTCATCAAAATATAAGACGCAAGCCTGTGAGCAATATTAATATGTCTGTGACAACTCATTTGCGAACATTAAGTTTATCTATGTCTTTAACTCGTAAATCATTTGACTTTAGTACATCTTATATATTGCATGTATGGCAACCATCTCGCTTTAAATTCGACCTGACCTGCAAACCCGTCCCACTCAATCTATTGTTTTTTGAGTCATGAACCCAGTTTTTTGACCCAAATCCTAAATTACCTGTTAATTTAGGGACATGACATGCCCGACCCGTTCAATTCGTTGGAAAGAAGAGAATACAAAGCCTAAAGCACAATTCCAGCCAATCTATTCTTATGCCTAGATTTTGTTAAAACTTTCGGGGCCGTTTGATTTGGGGTTTACAGGAAAGAGAATGAAAATCAACTTGTGTTATTCCCTTTATTCTAGTTTGTTTTAACATTTTTTTCATTCTCTTTTTCCCTTCCATTCCTCTCCAAAACCTCAAACTCCTCTATCTTCATTACCCCAACCCCCCTATGGTTTAGATTTTCATTACTCATTACCTTACCATCACCATCATCAATTCCTCACTGTTAGAGCTATTAAATTTCGACCAATCATAAACTCGACCTGCTTATTTCAGAGACTCAAAATATTTGATATGCGACCCGTTTGACCCGAACATGAAATAACCCTTTAATCTAGAATTGAGACCTGAACCATTAATATATAATATTTGAAATAATAGTTAAAAAGTTACGGAGTGTTAGATTTAACATGTTTGAAAAATTAATTTAAAAAAAGTTATACGGATTATTATTTTTATATCATTTAGTAATAAAATGTTTGTAAAATAATTCGTAATATTATACTTCGTACATATATTTTTTAACATTTTTATTTTCAAACAGGTATTTAATTAATATAATAACATTAGGAATACCCAACATGAATAATATGAAGAAAAAAAAGCTGGCTTTTTATTTGGTAAAATATGAGACGTCCAAAATTGATTTGTTTCTCATTCCCTTGCATTTTGTAAACAAACAACCAACAACATCAAAGGGTAAAATTTTCCGTTTATTCCTATTCTCTTTGTTGATTTCATTCCCTTACCCCTTCACCAACCGCCCCCTAATTTTAACCTATTAGTAATTCGATATATATTTCCCCCATTTTTTTATCTAACCCCATTTTCTTTTAGAGATTTTTTTTTGAGTTAGCCCATTTCTTCATATTGAAATTTATTAATTAATATTTTTTTCTCTCATCACATGCACTATATCACCAATTTCCTCTTCCTTTTTCATTTTTTCTTAAAATTTGTACCAAACCCAAATGGGGTTAATAAAAAAAATGGATGGAGAAATTAATTATTACTCCGTATATATTATTCATTTATTTGAATATAATTTTATGTCTAATCTTAACTTAAATCATCTATCATTTTTAGTAATTTACTCTCATGTACAATTGCACATATATAAGAGACAAAAATTATGTTCTCGTGATAAATAGTACTCGTACTCAACATTACTATAAGACAAAGCCTGACCCGACATGCCCAGCTCGTTTTTTCGTTAGTCAAGAGTTAATATATCTAAATCCCGATCTATGACTCGATATTTTAATTAAAAATATAAAATAGTATTCAATTTAATTTTTTATCTTTTAATTATAAAAGAATTATAAAAAAATTTGAAATATAAAGTCTGTGCGATGAATCATAATTAAGGAGTATAAAAATAATACGAAGTACTATTAAAACAAATAAAAAAGAGGTAAAAAATCGACATTCGAAACTATCTGTATTCTGACCATGACCCGTTTCGGATCCATATAACACGATCCATAGTTAAACCGACCCGTATTCAGTATTTTGACCCGACATTTTTAAAGTTATTTAAAAAATTATGTACATTAAAAAAATCCGTCTTATAAGGTTAGAAGTATGAATTCTATTTTCAATATTATTATTTTATACTATTACTAATAATAATCAATATACTCAATGTAATGATAATCATCTTTACGTGTTACATAGTATATATAATATGACATATTACCCGTGTTGCATATAGTAATTATCATAATGTAATTAGTAATTACTCCGTAATAGATTTGTGTTGTTTATAAAAAGAATTATACTTTCACTCAAAATTCATCTTATAAAATAATAATATAGTTAATATTGATTGTAAAATAAAAAAAAAAAAACCTCCTTTAGTTATATATACTGATATTGATTGATTCATTGTACATATTTGAAGCCGCGTTATTCTGGAACAAAAAGAGAATTTATCGCCCAAAAAAAAGGAGAAGGTGAGCTTAAGGTTGATCAACCAATTTCTTTTAATTTAGGTCACGTTTTTTTAATTTGATTTTAATTATCAGTTTACAATGGATTAGATTTTTAAAAAATTATTTTGCGAAAGAGTAGATTTAGAATCATGGGTTATGTTTATGTGTGTGCATTTGCGGATTAAAATTTGCTTGGTATTTAGAATTTTTGTTTTCTGTTGATAATTTTGTTTGATGGTGCGGAATTATTGTTGATCATTCGATTGTGTCTGAGGGTCGGATGCGACTGTTCTGGCGAAATTTCCAATTTGTCATCCTAAATTGAAAAGTATTGAAGTGTATTGTTGGGTTTTTTTGTTAATGGATGATTTTGCGGATGGGTTCCGAATAATTGTTGACGAATAGTTTGTAATTGGAAACTTGGAAACACAGAGTAAATGTGTTAATTGCTCTATCTTTTTCTTAATGGTGCAACATTTTCAATTTTTGTTCTAAATTGAAATATCGAATTGTCGTGTTGGGTTTTATTGGAATTGGAGTATAGATTTGTTATGTCATTTGATATGATGTGATATTGATTTAGCCACGAGATTCTCGGTAAAAATGGTGATCGAATCCATGGAAGAAACAAGTAGCATCCTTCTTCCAGCTGATATAATAGAAGAAATACTTGTGAGGATTCCGGTCAAATACTTGTTACGCTGGAAATGTGTTTGTAAACACTGGTACGCTCTCATTCAGGACAACGACTTCGTCAAGAAGCATTACCATTTTCAATATGCTCAGCATTACTTATCTGATTGTGGCACTGCACCTCTGTTTCTGGATGATTTGAGTGGGTCGGACGGGTATCAGCTAACTCGATTCTATGTTATGTCCAAGCACGAAGGTGGTCAGGATGATGTTGTTTTGAATGTTACTGATGATTTTATACACGATATTCCACCCGGTTTTACCAGTGATTCTCTACGAATAAGGTCTCTCAGAACGATGGGCGTTGTGAACGGTGTTGTTTGCCTTCAATGGGGTTCCTTGGGAGGCCTTACTTCGGGTTTGTGGAATCCGGCCACTCGAGAATTCAAGGAGGTTCCCCGTTGGCCAATTATGCCGGATTACCGTGCTGGTCCCTATATTCTCGGGTTAGGATTTGATCCACAATCTCAAGATTTCAAGATTTTGATTAATAAAAGTGATCCTACGATTTCAAGGGATAGGGAGGTCTACGAATACCATTTGTACTCGCTGAACGCAAACTCTTGGAAGACTCTTAAAGAAGGTCCAAGTTCTTTCATTCCCTATTCGACCACCGACGGTTACTTGAATAACGGTCTATATTATTGGGTTGCATTGGACCCATCCATCCTTTTCCCCCCGTTCCCGAACGCCACTTATAAACCTACTTATAAACCTGCGGTTATTTTATCTTTCAACTTTAGTACGGAACTTTTCACGGAATCAGAACTACCGGAGTGGACCATTCCTCTCAGGTTCAAACTCGGAAAGTACAGAGACACCCTTGCACTATTTGTAGAAAAATCGGATTCCAAACTCGAATTATGGACAGCGAGCAAATTCCGGGATGACGATTATGGAGTTCCCTTGTCGTCTTGGCAGCTTGTTGTCAGTGTAACCCTTTCCCTTAACGTATCCTATATTTATTTATTTGTACGCAGGATTCGAGAATGCGGTGATGTACTTCTTATGATTCAACATGGAGAGTCCATGGACGATGTAGACACCGGCATCTACGATCCTGCTACACAAACCTTCAACCATTTGGAATTTGGCTTTTCTTCTAATTTTAGTTATGTCGAGAGCTTGTTCTCTCTTTATCCAAGAAGGGTTAACTAACTAAACGACTTCGTGTTTGTACTTGCAAGCAAGTTATATATATATATATATATAGAGAAGATTACAATGGTACTTAATTCTAGACGCTATTTTGTTTCGAAATCTCAAGTTCTTAGACAGGCTGAGGTCTTTCTCAAAGTTGTATTATTTAAAGGAAATATATAAAATCAAATGTAACAAGGAAGTTTTTCTTTGGTGTGGAATGCAATCTCTTTAGTTATCTACTCTGCCTTTTTATGCTATTGAGAAAGACGGAGGGAGTATAATGACGTTTGAATGTTTGATATTGAACTCAACGTTGTGCATCATATATATTGAGATTATTTAGCTTTTAAGTGCAGAATGTTTTATGTATCTTTTACACTGAATGCATTTAAGTTTGAAGATGATTTCCAAAGCAGTTAGTTGTTGTTGAACGTATCTTTAGTCGTCGGAACAAGCACATCCGATTGTAATACTACAAAATAAGTTCTTTGTAGTTCAAAATTTAGAGAAGAGTACGAAAACTTACAAGGGTCATATCATGCACAAACTGTTGCGATCTGCCCATTCACATTGTCATTCCAGGAGGAAACTGCCATTGTTGACCTCAAAGAATAAGACGATGATACACAAGACAAGGTTGATGCTTTTTCGGAAACAGTCAAAAATATACTAATTGGTAGAGGCTTATTTCAAGTGTTAGACCGTCCGTTGACGTTTCACATAAATGAGTGGTGTCGAATTTAGTGAATTGAGGGAAAGAGGCATGCCTGTCGTTGTCTAGTAAACTTCTTGCAGCAGCCTCAAAATACTCCGAAAAATGAGGGGCAATCTCCATATATATATATCATCTGTGTAAAACCACGACTGTCAATCCAACAACAATAAAAACACGAGGTATAAATCGGGTATATATTCGTCAATATGGCTGGCATTGTCGTTTATTTTAAGGAAAATAGAAAAGTGCGTAAGGTGTTTTTAGATTACGACATAGGCCATGTTCTTTTCGGCGGAAACAAAGCTGAGGTGAACTGGTCTGATAAGAGCTGAGCTGGACTGATAAAAGATGACCTGGTCTGATAGAAGCTGAGTTGAATTTATAGAAACTGAAATTAATAATTTCTTATATAAATTATCTAATAATTTTAAGAAAAATATTGGAGCTGAGCTGAGCTCAGTTGATAAGAGCTGGACTGAGCTGATAAAAGCTAAACTGGTCTGAAACTGTTTGAAATTAAGCCGAAAAGAACAGGGCATACTCCCTCTATTCAAATCCATTTGTCACGACGCGTTTTACACTAGCGATATCTTTTTATTTTACATTGGCAAAATATTCTTACAGACGAGTCAAACCAAATCCCACACGACTATATTCTCACTTATAGATTTGTCGTCAAGGGTGAATAGTGTCTTATAGTTTAATTGCTGATTTGGGTAAATTAATCACCATTTTCGTCACGATTTTTTTGGTTGTGAACCGAAGGAGATTTGGGTATTCGTCGTATTAGGGTTTGATGGTTAGGCTTAGTCTAATTATGAGTTGATTAGTTGAATTGGATTAATGGGGTTTCTGGGTTTTTATCGATTTAAGCGTCTGGGTATTTGATACTCCATTTTAGTGTAGAATGATTGGGGCTGGGGCTAATCCCAGCCCAATTTTGAGTTGACTTAGCTTAATTGAACTGATGGGTTTTTGGGGTTCGATTTGTTTCATGTAGAGTGTGAATTTTTACATTTTTTAGTATGTGTGATGTTCGGGATCAAGCACAATTTGAGCTTATTTCAGTTCGCTATATTGCTCTCTGTCTATTAGGTAGAGTTATATTAGTGCGGTTTCTGCGAATTGCTTTCTTACCCAATATTGAGCTGAATTCGATTCGATTCGTTGTGCTGTTGCATCAATTTCTCGGGCTTTGATTTGATTATAGGTAGAGATTTAATTCGTAGTTTTGTTTTTTTTAGTATGTGTGCCAAATCCAATCTAGGGTTTGGTGTTCGAGATCAGGCACAACTCGAGATGCTTTCAGTTCATTTTATTGTCTTCTGTCTATTAGTTAGGCCCTTTTTCCGGCTTAACTCGATTGAAATTAAGTGAAGCCTTACATAGAGAAAATGAATAAATTGTCTTGGTTCAGATGATTATGCAGGGTACAGTGTGTGCACTGATTGATATTTACTTGAATGAGTCTACATTTGTGAAACTAATTGGGTTATTCCTTGTATGTTGCTCTTGGCTTTTAGGCTGCAAGATGTTAATGTAGGTAGTAATCAATCTGTGAGCTGAACAAAATTCCAATGTAATGTGTAAAGTTTACTTTGTATCATTTGTAAAAATGATTCCGGTACAAATGATGAATGAGGAAGCAATACCATTTCTGGTAAACAAAGGTTTGATTTTTAGCTTGCGCTGAGAATGTTTTTGCCTGCCTCTGTCCATATTAGCAGCCCTGGAATTGATCGTATTCAACTGCATGTCCTAGATGGCCTTCCTCAGCTAATCTTTGTTGTTTGCGACGTATATATGTCGATTAAATTTGTAACGGGTCAAATAGCATGAATAGCACAAGAAACATAATGCAGCGGGGATAAGAGAAATTTTGTCCATCTTAAGACAAATATATTTGTTGTAAGGGAGATTAACTTATTTCTAGGTTTGTTCTTGACATATCGTGTTCTTTGAAATGATACAGTGTTCAATTGGGGAATACCCTTTTGTCTCATGTGAGTATGATTGTGGAAATGTGGACAGATACGGCCTATAGACAAGAAATGCGGCTATCTTATTGAAAGAATGTTAATAACTTCGGCTACTAATGCTATTAAAGAGGGTAAGGAAATTAAGAGAGCAGAGGAGAACAAGATATACAGACCTAATCCGGAATTCTCGCACCTAAGTTGGAGGCTGAAGTAAGTATCGATGGTGAGGTGAAGGAGGAAGAGAAATGAGAGAGAGCAGGCAAAAAAGGTGTAGGTAGAGGCGGAGAAGGTGGAAGTATAGGCTACGTCAGAGAAAGGAGCAGAAGTAGAGGAAGTTAAGGAAGATGAGAAGAAGAGAGACACAATGGGGAAACAACCGAGGAGTTGGATGAGAAGATGGATGAAGTGACAGATGCTGTAGTTGACAGACAAAGTTACATAAGAAGATGGAACAATCACTCTTCCTTAAAAGATGGAACAATCGGGAAGGACAGTGTGGGATAAGTTCGGAACCTTCAAAAAGAAGGAATTCTACTCACTTCCCTTCAATCTCAACAAGTACTTCCCACCTGTTTGATTTCCGACTGACTCTCTCATGTTGGTTGTCCCCGGAAAAAAGCTTTAGACCTCTTCCGAGCACGGTAATGGTCAGTCTTGCCTGCCTATGGGAATTAATATAAATAAATTCAATCAAGTAAAATCCTATGACATGATAGAGTTCGTTTCGAGTATAGTAGAGATTAATTAATTTGTTAAATCTTCGTAGTAGGTTGTGTTTAGAACAATTTATTACTCCTATTTTGTTCCTTCCCCTGTTTATAACTCAATTATGTACTCAAAAGCAAAGCCATGGTTTTCTTTGAGATCGGTTTATGGACAATGTAACACTACTACTTTTGTATCGGTACGTACCTACAAGTTTTTTCATGCAAAACGTGTTATAATCAGATTATCATCAAACCAACTAAGAGTAAATCAGAGAATGTTTAAAACATTCCAAGTTACATATTGATGATCGAGCAAATAAGGTCTAGATTCATTCACTTTCCGTTTGATTATAAACTTGATGCTTTATGTGGTCATTCATGCCATTCATGGTATGATTGATGAATTCAGTACAATATACATGTAAATTCTTGATGGTGTCATTCGTGTCAAAGCCAAAGTCACTACCAGTGTAGAGAGCAACCAGGGATTCTTGATGGTGCCACACAACGTGCGTACGTTACTTTTTAGCAGATAAATAACGTTCCCAAACACCGGAATCAACTAACTGCATACAACAATACATCGACACGATCTTAACCTATGCTAACTACTAGTATAATAAAAACCAAATTTGTTGTAATTTGACGTTTATTTATTCAATTTTGGAGGATTGATGCATTTGGGAAAAAAAAAGTGTTGCAAACAATGATTATAAGTGTTGTATTTTCCTCTCAAAAATGTTACTTTAACAAATTAAAAGTATTGCTAGGGAAGATAAAACGTTGCATTCTTCTATTCAAAGTAGTGTTGCATTAACCAATGGTAACTGGTAAGTGTTGCGTTGCAAAAAAGTGCTGCAAATAAAGTATCAAAAGTGTTGCATAAATCATATAGCAACACTTTTACGACATTGTGCAACACTTGTACTGTGTCGCATTTGCCTTCTTTTGTAGTTAGTGAAATAAATCAAACAATTAACTCCATTACGTAAGGAAATCATAAATCGACTCACAACCGAAGGACATCAATGACAGCATATTTGAGCATCAAAAACAATCTAGAAATCTGATTAATCCAAAATCAAGATAATCGGCAACAAAAAAATATGAAATTGGAAGATTACAGCTCACATCTCACATACATCAATCCACAATACTCAAGCTTACAGCTCACTCATCAATGGTGAAGGATTAGGACTTCACAGTATTCCTAAAGAACAAATTAATGACATAGAAAGCTAGAAAATTTGATAAAACCTAAGGTTATTAGGCACAAAAAAAAGTTCAAGCCACATTACTCCTAGAAGGTAAACCTGAAGGATTGCCAGCGGAACCAGGGTAGTCGCCCTAGAACATTTAAAATTTTCAAAAAAAAAAATTGTCCAACAAAGCGAGCATATTTGGACCTAGAACCTATCGTCCAAAATATTTCCGTCTTCGTATTCACATTCCTAGTTCACCCTAACTACAATTCCTGATTCCACATCTAATTTTCGATACTGAATTCAAATTTTGGACATGCCAACAACATCACATCAAAAAATATATCATGTCATGTTGAAGATGAGTGTGGACATGACGTAGGTCCACCCCGACGCGGCCACGCGCAGGTTTGGGTAGGCGAATGAACCTCCATATGAGAAGGATCGAATTGAAATTTAAGTCGAAATGGAGTCGCCACCGAATTTTATGGTTATTCGGAACCGTTCGAGCCCACTCTACATCGCCATGGCCCATACACAAAGTATGGCTCATTTTGGTTTGAGAGTTTATTGGGCTCGTCCCTTTGCATATCGATATAGATGCCGACTTGGGCGGTTAATCGTATATTGAATGACTCTCGTTGCCAATGGATTCGAACATCCGGAAACCACGGTTCTGAGTAAGGGGTGAGGGTACGTGTTGGGAAGCCCACTAAGGACACCCAACCCCGCCCGCACTTAGCGGCCTCTACTAGGACATCGTTTGACTTTTGAATATGCGCGTTAGTAGTTCGGTGAAATGTTATGCAAACAGCGTTTTACAAGATATAGAAATTGAATGGGTTGCTACGTCATTTAATGCATCGAATTTATTGTCGAAGTGATTTAGCATGCGAGGGTTCATTTAAAAGCGGTAAAACGCAAATAAATAAAGCAAAGCGAAAATAAATCGGTTACAAGTTACACGGGCGGAATACAACCCGGAATTCACAATACGGCGTACAATAGAATAATTGAAATATACAATTGGAATAACGAGCAATAATTGTAAACGGACCCGTGTATAAACTAGACCGCGATTTTGTGTAGATGGACGAACTTTAATTAGTTACACATTATATTGCGTATTAATCAAAGGACGGAGGTTCGAGACCTAGACGTGGTGCTAGCCCGATCTCGAACCTCGATGCCTTGTCCCGATTTATCATCTCGAGAAATTGAGTCTAAATTAATTTTACATCGGATACGACTAAAGAGTCGTCGACATAAAATTGATAATGTGAGACCGTCGATCAAAATCGTTTAAGTGAAGTGATATGCATGAATTTTGAAAAGGAGATCACGTGATTGACTTTACACGTGTCGACTAAGTCGCAAAAAAAAGACGAGGCTCGAATGTTGCATTAAAGCTCTCGGATTTCTGGGCTACTGGACCCACTCGGCCGAGTCATGGCCTGACTCGGTCGAGTGTGTCTTTAAATTAGCTACTGCCCGTTTTCTAAGGTGCTACTCGATCGAGTAGCAGGTGTACTCGGTCGAGTGGCACCTGTACGAGTTGTGGCTCGTTTGTTTTAATGTGTTTTAAATCGATGATTGGCCGAGTCAAATAAAAATATTGACGGATTTAAATTTAACTCGGTTTGTCGGTATTATAATCATGTCTTATATGATTATAATACCGTTATCGGAATTTTGTAGAAAAGGTTATTGTTTGATAAAAATTTGATTAGTGACGGAATTGCGCCCCTCTACGTCACGACGTCGATATTAATCCTCACGGATTGTGTGACGTCGGTTTTCGTGTCAACGGGTTCCGTACTAATTGTAAATGGGATTGAATGCGTTCAACTATGACTTTTGGTTGATTATCATAGTTCAACGCATTCGAAACCGAATTTTCATACTAGAATGTATTTACGCGATATTATGACGATAATGGTGATAAAGAAAAGATGATACAGAAATAAAGACGCGAAAGTACGACGATACTAATGCTAGTGTCACTACTATGATTACGATTATAAATATGAAGCGAAAGTACGATAAATAAAATGAAAATGAGACTTAGAAAAAGAGATCGTGATGGGGTTTAGGACACCCTCAACATACATGCTTAGTAAGGACCTCGGAAATGGACTCGTAATAGCGGCACGGGCTTGGGAGTATCGAGGATGTATGCGAGTTATGGTGTGTATATGTGTGTGTATGCTTCGCCGGTTCTCCGAGGGACGAGGGGCTCGGGTTTTGTGTGTCTTGCCTAGGGTCGCTAGGGTCGTAGTATTGTGTGTAGTTGCAAGGGGATGTACTTGAAGTAAGTTGTTGAAGTGTTGTAGTGTCTCCAAGTGTGTCAAAGTTGTGTTGGTGCATGGGTATTTATAGGGGACTCGACATATGGGTCACTCGACCGAGTGGCGCGGGTGCACTCGGTCGAGTGCCCTCGCGAATGCATCTGGACGGGTCTGGAGAGGCTCCACTCGATCGAGTGGTCAATCCACTCGATCGAGTGGATCAATCAGCCCGAGTTATTTCGGGCGTGATTGGCATTTGATTTGTGTTGATTGATTTGCATCATTTTTGGAAGGATTCATGAGTGATTTGGCTGATTTTGGACAGGATTATGAATCTGGTCGATGCATTTGGTCATTTCTGTGTCGGGTTTGTCTTGACCGGGTTTTGACCCGGTCGCCAAAAGACGGGATTTTTGGTTGGTGTTGGTTTTGACCCAAATTAGTCTTATTTTGCTCAGAACGACCCACCGGGCCTGAATTTGAGGTCTGTTTTGTGAGGTTTTTACTCCACTAAAAGTCCATGTCGGATATTATTGATTCCGAGCCCAAGTCCGAGTATACTAAGTCACGTTTGCGTCCGATCATCATCGGGTGTTTTTTGGGAGCTGCTATAGACACCTGGCGGTCAAATTTTGGGTGTCTATAATGAGCAGCATTAGAATCGTGACGACATTTCCAGAAATACAGGGGAACTAACGCAAGTAAAAGCATAACAGAAAGTATTCCCACCAATAATATATATGTCATCCATCTTCAATCTTCAATTTCTACTAACTTCCCACCAAATATTACCATAAAAAATAAATATCCTCATTCCTCATTTGGTTATTTAGAACCGGTTACACACAAAGATAGTGATTAGTGGTGAGAGACGAGAAATCAGTTACGGAGTAGGTTGAAATTAGTAGATTAGTCATTCATTGTACATGTCTAATTTCCTCAGTCCTCATTTTTCTTCCGTTAACACCATAAATACATCACTTATTCACATCTAATTTCCCGAAAACCGAATATATGGCACATTTATTTGTACAAGAGCCAACTGCGACTTTATGCTGAAACAAGAAATCTCAGTCTCTTGACTCGCTTTAAATGTAATGTCACACTCGACGCAAAGACATATGAAGGCCAAGAATATTTTGGTAGCATTGAAGATGCAGAGAATGATGTTGCAAGAATTGCCCTCATGTCAATATCTTCTGCGACGATGATAGAAGAGGAAAAAGAGGTTAAAGAATGAATATATTTGACAGATTTGTTAAATTTAAGTTTACTGGATCCTTAATGAAACAAGTTAAATGTTTCAGGGAGAAGATCTTAATTTTTGTAAAAGCATGCTACATGAATCTCTTGTATGCCGCAATATAGTACCATGTCATCAGGCCCTTCTCATGCGGCTGTATTTATCTCAACTGTGGAGGTAAATGGTTTGTATTTTGAAGGGAAGGAAGCCAAAACAAAGAAGGTAGCGGAAACGAATGCAGCAAAGGTTGCCTATCTTGATCTGATAGGGGGTAAGAACCATTTTTGAACCAAACAACAATGTGCTTGTGCAGATCTCAAACTCGTCCACAATTCTGACCGCATTGACAAAGCGGGTGAAACCATCAATGCCAACTCTGCTACTTTCAATGAGGTCTCTTTTTCCTTCTCTCCCTCACCCCACCCCCACCCCCACATTCTCACTTCTTACTCATAATTTGTATGTTTCAGAGGTTTTATCATATTTGTGTTACACAACCTGTGTTCGATCTTCATGTTCTTTCACCCATCACCCCCTTCGTCAACCATTTGCAAACAAGTGCTTAGAGGTGGCAATCCGGGCCATCCCGTCTCGTCCCGAGCATGATGACACGTGGTTCAAGCATGAGCCCGGCCTGACACAGTTCGAGGTCAGGCTGTGACACAAATTTGAAAAGTATGTGCCTAGCCCGTGCTTCGGCTGGGAGATGGGAATCGAGTTGGGCCTCCTACCCGTGCCTGGGCCGGGCCGGGCTTGGTTGAAGCTGGTCACGGTCCAGCACGAACCAACTGCCACCCGTACTATAATCAGTTAATCACACATTAAAATCAGCTATGAATGAAACAATGAGCCTTTTTAAGGGTTTGTTTGTCTACATCATCTATATATCAATTATGTTCTTATTGTGAAAGTGTTTTAAGAAGTTATATGTTTCAGGAGGAAGAAGATCTTGGTTTCTATAAAACCGTTGTACATAAATTAGCTCTAAAAGACTTCTCTTGTTTGCCGCAATATACTTCTCTTGTTTGCCGCAATATACTACCACGTCATTCGGCCCTTCTCATATGCCTGTACTTGTCTCAACTGTGGAGATAAAGGATTTGTCTTTTGAAGGGAAGGAAGCCAAAAAAAAAAAAAGGTAGCGGAAACAAATGCAGCAAAGGTGGCCTATCTTGCTTTGATACAACGTGAGAAGCTCTCTAGTTTTTTTTATTTATTTTTTGTTGTCTTCAAGTTGTACCCTCTTTTAAACCAAACAATCATACTTGTGTAGAAGTCGCGGATCTCAAACTTGTCGACTGTTCTGACTGATACAGGATACAGGAAGTAGCTCTACAATGGAGGAAGAGTACTTTGAGTTTCGAGTATTAATAACAATGACGATTGTAACAGAATATTGAGAGAATAGAAAGGATTGGGAGAGAAGATGTTTGTATTATATTAGAGAAGAGTACGAAAACTTACAAGGGTCATATCATGCACAAACTGTTGCGATCTGCCCATTGTCATTCCAGGAGGAAACTGCCATTGTTGACCTCAAAGAATAAGACGATGATACACAAGGTTGATGCTTTTTCGGAAACAGTCAAAAATATACTAATTGGTAGAGGCTTATTTCAAGTGTTAGACCGTCCGTTGACGTTTCACATAAATGAGTGGTGTCGAATTTAGTGAATTGAGGGAAAGAGGCATGCCTGTCGTTGTCTAGTAAACTTCTTGCAGCAGCCTCAAAATACTCCGAAAAATGAGGGGCAATCTCCATATATATATCATCTGTGTAAAACCACGACTGTCAATCCAACAACAATAAAAACACGAGGTATAAATCGAGTATCACCAAGCAGTAAGCATAGTAGTCTCCTAAGTCCTACCCGCATGGCGCATGTAAGTTATCTGGTCAAAAGTAAGTGCCTTGTCTTTTACTTTCGAGTCAGATCTATCCTGCAAGAGAGTTGAACCCTGAATGGGAACAAGGGAGTAAATGAAATGAGTTGAACCTCTATTTCATCCGTCAATTGCTGATGGTCTTTCCCTACAACACAATACACAAAAAAATCAAAGATAAAGCTTCGGCAGATTAGCAAGTTATCATTAAGAACGACTTCTCAACATGCATTCGAATGAGCTTCTTTTGGTTGTGTAGTTATAGAGTGGCCAAGGTACTGGTTTGAAGGACGTAATGAGGATGACAGAAGAGCACGGTCATGAACTATACATTACTTGACACTTCACTTTGATTGCGTGTCGCATGTCCAGTAATCGAAGTGTATAAAGACGAAACTTCATTACTTCAAAATTGAAATATTTGCACAAATGTGATGTATCCGACACTCTGACACCGTGTCATACCTGACACTTAAAAACCTAGGTCATTAATGCACTAAGAAGAAAAAATTAATAATGACAAAACTCACTTGATTATATCAGGTGATTTGACTTCAAATAGCAAATGTTAGCATTGTCTGGATGAGAGATAGTAAGATACAACATCGCTAATAAACAAGAAGGAAATTTCAAAAAATGACAAACGGGTTATATATAAAAACACTAAACAAACCGAGCAATATCTCATCAATCATCACAATCTAAATGTCGATAGCAAGTTGATTAAGTTAAGACTTACGGTCTGCAACATCTTCTGCAATTGCTTTCACGTGAATTGCGGAAGTCTTGGCCATAAAAGGATCAGTGGTAATAACAGCTCGTGTATCACCAACAGAGAAATCCACAGACCTAGCTGGTGCATCGAAATTGAAAGTATACAATGGGTTTCCTTTTTGAACACTCCACAGCTTCACTGTCTGATCGGCACTTGCCGTAAGAAGACGAGATGAATCCCCTGACAACACAAATTCCTCATCAGTACATAAATCGACACACGGAAAATTATACTACCTCCAATTACATATTTTTAACTAAAGCAAAGGAAAATATTCGAGAAACAACGAAAATCGAGCATCAATATATAAGATTAATGTCAATTCAACGACAAAAGATAAACGGTATATTATCAAACCTTCAAAATCCTTTATGATTAAGCTATGTAGTATATCAAACCATCAAAATTCATCCAAAGCTTCAAATTTTCCTCAAATTTTTGAAGAATCGATATTATAACAACCATACAATCTGCCTAACAGAATCTTTCAGCTTAATAGCTCAGTACATGGCATTGCTCAATTCAATAGCACCCGAATTCGCAAATCAAACAAAAAGCTATAAACCCCTTTTCTAAAAACCTAATTCAGCTAAGAATTCAATCTTTCCCAAATTTCAAAATTCATCCAAAGCTTCAATTTTTCTCCAAATTTCCGAAGAATCGATATAATAACAACCATACAATCTACTTAACAGAATCTTTCAGCTTCATAGCTCAGTAAATAGCATTGATCAATTCAATAGCACCCGATTTCGCAAATCAAACAAACAGCTATTAACCCGTTTTCTAAAAACCTAATTCAGCTAAAAAAATCAATTTTTTACCAATTTAAACAAAAAAATCCCCAGAAAAAAGCTCAAAATACGAACTTTTAAATCCAGTACACACAAAAACAATAACAAAATCGGAGAAAAAGAGGAAGAAGAAAGAGTAATACTGGGAAATAGAGCAGGTCCAAACGGCGCCGTTATGGCCTTTATAATTTCCTAAACGTTCGCCATTATCGGCGAACCAAAGAGTTGGATTATGATCCTTTGCACATGAGAAGAGCAAATCGCCATCGCGATTGTACTTGAGGAAGGTCAGTGGCCTTTCATGGCCCTTCATCAATATTGGTCTCATCCTCGATTCGATTCAATTCTATTTCAAATTGATTTCTAGGGTTCTGAGGATTGAGGATTGAGGATTGAAGAAATTGGGGGGAAAGGGTTTTGTGTTGTTTGCTCTTTGTGGCGTTTTAAGACGGTAGATGAACAAAGAGTTAAGGATTTAGGGTTCCGGTTCGGTTTTCGAATAACTCTTATTTTTCACCCAAATGTAAAACGGTTCAACCCTAGAACTCGTGCTCCTGAATACGGTTTTTCTAACCAGTGTCTGACTGTCGACTGGACAAAGCGTAATTTCCTAAATCATACGAGTACATGGATTTTTGTACGTTTTGTTTTTTTCGTGTTTGTTCTTCTCCTAAAATAAAATCATTTGGTCTAAAGTCTAAACCCAGACAAATTAAGCAAAAGTTTCACGATTATCGAACGCAGTTCGGACTTGGGACAAGTAATTTGAGATTCGTGAGTTATCTTGTGTAAATTATTACTCGTATGATTAGTATTATAATTATCTCGTTAGTTAGGTTTACACCGTACCTCTAGACCGACCATCAGCACATACTAAAATGCTAACCATGTTAGGAATCGTAAGAATAATTACCTAATTATGATAGTAACGACTTACTTACAAGCTCATTTTTTAACTCCCACTTTTTTTTTTAATAATTTCGACCTAATTTCCATTTTTTTTTTCGGTATAAGGAAAGAATAAACATATACTCGTATGAGTAATAAAAGCTACAGACAAGTGGATTAAAAAAGTGAAATTATTTCTGATGATATTAACGCAATTATCTAACCCCGAGTTTGAACTTTTCATATAAAAAAGGAAAGTTGAAAAAAATCGTTCAATGATATAAAAACCGTTGTTTGATCCTCAGACCCTATCATGAAACCGTCTCATACGAGTTTTTGTGCAGAAAAGAATATAAAAACCCTTTTACGCAAGCTCTAGCTTCTTCCATCAAATCAACCGCGCGAAGATGAGACCGATAGTGTTGAAAGGCCATGAACGGCCATTGACGTTTCTCAAGTACAATCGAGATGGCGATCTTCTCTTTTCATGCGGCAAAGATCACAATCCAACTGCTTGGTTCGCTGACAATGGTGAACGTCTCGGCAATTACAAAGGCCATAACGGCGCCGTTTGGACCTGCTCTATTTCGCGTATTATTACTCTTTCTTCCTCGATTTCCTTCAGTTTTTTCATCGATTTTGTTTGTGGTTTGTGTGTAATTGATTGAAAAAGTTGTATTTTTGGAATTTTTTTGGTGTATTTGTAGAAAGATTGCGGCTTTTATGCATGTGTATGGTGGAAATTGGTGAAAGATTGAATTTTGTAGGTGAATTAGGGTTTATGGCCGTTCGTTTGATTTGCGAAATTGGGTGTTATTGATTTAAGCAATACTATTGAGAGTGTCTTTTAGGTTTTCTCCGAAACAGAGTGTTGTTAGATTCTTGTGAAAATTTGGGGAAAGATTGAAACTTTGGATGAATTTTGAATGTTTGATATACAAGTTACTTACTTCCATTTCTTTCAATTTTTTCGCCGATTTTGTTTGTGTTTTGTGTGTGATTGATTAAAAAGATTGTATTTTTAGCTTTGTTTCGAGATTTCTTTGGTGTATTTGTGGAAAATTTGCGTTTTTTATACATGGGTATGGTGGAAATTGGTGAAAGATTGAATTTTGTAGGTGAATTAGGGTTTACGGCCATTTGTTTGATTTGCGAAATTTGGTGTTACTGATTTTAGCAATACTATTGAGAGTGTCTTGTAGGTTTTCTCCGAAACAGAGTATTAAATTTCTTCGAGAATTTTGGGAAAGATTGAAACTTTGGATGAATTTTGAATATTTGATATACAAGTTAATACAGTACATAGCTTAATCATGGAGGAGTTATACCGTGAATTTGTCGATACTGATACTCGATTGTTTGTTGTTTCTCAAATATAATATGGATTCTTGTGAAAATTTCTGGAAAAATTGATGCTTTGGATGGATCTTGAAGGTTTGATATAGCAGTGACTAGGAGTGAATATATTAGCTTAATAATCATATACGGAGTAAGATTTTGAAAGTTTGGTATTATACCGTTTATGTTCCGTCTTAATCATATACGGAGTAAGATTTTGAAAGTTTGGTATTATACCGTTTTGTTCCGTCTTTGAAATTAATTGTGTATATTGATGCTCAATTTTATTGTTATGAACTGTGTGAATTTCTTTTGCCGATTTGTTTATTAATGAGGAATTCACTTGATTATGTCAGGGGATTCGTCTCGTCTTCTTACTGCAAGTGCTGATCAGACAGTGAAGCTGTGGAGTGTCCAAAACGGAAATCTACTGTATACTTTCAATTTCGATGCTCCAGCTAGGTCTGTGGACTTATCCGTTGGTGATAGACGTGCTGTTATTACCACTGATCCTTTTATGACCAAGACCTCGTCAATTCACGTGAAAGAAATTGCAGACGATGTTGCAGACCGTAAGTCTTAACTTAATCAACTTGCTGTCACTTTAGATTTTGTCGATTCATTTGAAACTATATCTTTCTTCACATTTAATATCCAGCGATGTGACGTGATATCTAATTTGCAGAGACCGAGGACTCTACTCTTGTTATAAAGGGTCCAACTGGACGGATTAATAGAGCCGTTTGGGGACCTCTAAACACGTTTATTATCAGCGCTGGTGAAGATTCCATCATTCGCATGTGGGATTCCATGGTAAGTACGCGTGATCTTATATTCTTATGTATACTCCGTATTAAGTTATATTGACTTCCTCATCCTTGTCGTCCTCAAAAATTGCAGACTGGTCAAGAGATATTGTCAACAAAAGACGATGAAAATGCTCATAAAGATTCTGTTACATCACTTTGCTTATCAGCAGATCGTTCCCATTTCATAACTGGCTCTCTTGATAAAACCTCAAAGGTGAATACTTAATTTTCTACCAAGGCATATTTTAAAATCGGGAATGTATACTTTTTTTTTTCTAACACGATTTTTTCTCTAACACAGCTGTGGGATACAAGAACCCTGACTTTAGTAAAGACCTATGTTACAGAGCGGCCGGTGAATGCAGTCACAATGTCTCCCCTTCTTGATCATGTATGTATCTACGAGTATAATTCTTTGTCAGCTGGTTAACTTTCACTTACGTGTGGAAAGTTTGATTACGTTATTTTTGTTCGCTTTTACTTTATTTTATTTGTTTTGGGGTGACGACTTGACGACCTCAGATTCTGATTCATGTTAGCCGATCCCAAATCTTTTGGGACTAAGGCTCTGATGTTGTTGTATTAGTTGTTTTTGCTGTAGGTTGCTGTTCATTCGACCTTCGTCTTCTTTGTTCATATTTCTTGGATCTAGTCTATTCTAAGTTGGATTACCCTTTTAAGCGTGATTCTAAGCTCTCGTTGTTTACATACAGGTTGTGCTTGGAGGTGGTCAGGATGCTCAACATGTGACCAGGAGTGGTCATCCGGGAAATTTTGAGTCGAAGTTTTATGACAAGGTATAGTTTTTTAGTTTTATAAAATACTCCGTAATATCTTAACAGACAAATTTCAGTTGACCGTGTGTTGAACATGCGAGGATATTTGTTCTATCTCTAAATGGTGCTCGAGCTCTCACCTAAATACGACCTTTTGCAGTCGAGTCTGGCTCACCAAACCTGTTTAGTTATAGGTTTCTAAACTTAAAATCGTTCATTTGTAACGATTTCTCAAATTATTTGCATGTTTAGATTCTTGAAGAAGAAATCGGAGGAATTAAAGGGCATTTTGGTCCTCTGAATGCGCTCGCGTTCAATCCTGATGGCAAAAGGTAAACAATCTGTTCTGAACATAAAACCATGCATTGCTTCAACATCGACATAGACATAAAATCTGACCAAGCACCGTTTTTGGCTCAAATCCAAAAACGATCCTCAAATTTGCTGTTGAACCGTTTTTCCTTGTGTCGTGATGTGCAGTTTTGCGAGTGGAGGTGAAGATGGTTATGTGAGGTTACATCATTTCGACTCCAAATATTTTCACTTGAAGATTTAATTTTCGGACTATTTTCACATCAAGATCTAATCTTCTGAGAGCTTCGGTCTTCCACCAATATTAGTTTTTTGTCGACAATGTCATCACGCTGCACGGTTTTCTCGTCTAGACATGTTTTTACCATTCCATTTTACAGTGTAACCAGAAGAGTTTTTCACTGTTTAACTCTGTATTTTCATTTCTACTACTCTGACATTATCTTATGCAAGCTCGGTATTTATGGTAGACACGTCTGCTGTCGTATTTTTCGAATGGACGTATTAGTAATTGAACATGCAATTTATTTTGAATCTGTTGTAGTAATTGGCGTTCACCAAATTCCTAAAACTGAAGGGTGATATAAAATCGATTCAAAGTTGCGAAAAACCGTGAAATTGTGATGCAAAGATACAAAAAACTGAAGGGTGAATTTTCTCGACTCTCGGATTGGCCAGTCGAGAAAATTCGTCGACATCCCCATCCGAGAGTTGACGAATTTTTTCGACTTAGTCCATTTTTCCGGTTTTTTTTTTTTTTTTTTTTTTCGAAACAAGTAGTTTTCAACCATTTGAAACATTTTGTTTGTTGAATTATTTTTTGTAATTGCAAAATTGTGTAGTTTTTTTGTATGACGCTTTTATTTTAAACATTGTCTAAATCTCTGAACAGTGATATGAACTTACATGGGGATTGATTGCGACAAATTGAACTTTATATGAAGTAATTCACTAATAATAATAATAATAATATTTCGCCCAACTTGATTCATCAATAAAATAATAATACGAATAAAATTGCCCCATTAATAATAATAATAATAATAATAATAATAATAATAATAATCAATAAAATTGTCCCATAATAATAATAATAATAATAATACCAATATTATGCTGATATTGATCGATATATTACAGTATACTCCCTCTGATTTTTATTTATCTTCCCCTTTAATTAAATTATACCTCACGTATATTAAACAAAAGGGAAGATTATTAAAAATCGGAGGGAGTATACCGTAAAAACCCTAAACAGATTAAAAATCAATGCTAATACAAAATTACAAATCCTTCTGAAAACTGCAGATACGATCCCATATATAACAGCATCCATCAGGTTCATGAAAACTAAGTATAAACAATTCAGTAGAAGATAATTCATGATCCCTCCATGATATAATTGTATCCTCTTGTTTCTCATACATGTCTTCTTTGCAAATCTTGTGTGACACCAATGTTTTATTCTCGTCTCCATCGATTAAAAACAACCCGAAATTATCTGATTTCTCGTCCATGTAATCTATGGAGACGTTACCGGTTCCCTTGTCCTCCCACTTTCCGTCCTCGGACTGACTATATAGTTTCGCCCGTCTAGTTTGTTTCTGGCTTTCCATTTCGGAAAACTTGGGTTTCGTCGAGAACTTGGTTGTATTATTGATGAAGAGAAAACTATGTATTTATAGTACATAAGATATGAATATATAATTTCCTAATTGGAATGTATATAGCAAATTGACATACAGTAGAATACTTACAAACTTTTTTTTTTTTTTCGACCAAGCAAAATACAGTCGAAAAATAAGATAGAGATCAAAATATTATCGTAATAATTAGACGAAATAGGATATTTATGGTATAGTTTCTGTGGATGGTCGAGGGTCGAGATAGAGCACGTTGCATCAAAGACGACCCCAGACATAGCATTACGTAAACTATATAAAATCGCGATCAACATGCAAAACCAGAATTGCGTAAAAGCATTTCGATTATATATCATATTCGGAAGAATTTGGAACAATTATGAATATCATTTGTAAGAAAATGAGCAATATTTTTTTTTCTAATTAGGTTAGTTTTAATATACTTAAGCTTCTATCATATGAGGTTTTAATGCACAGTCCATCTGTCCAATGAAAACTGCTCTAGCAGTTTTGAGAAGATCAGCATACTGAATTCCCTTGTAAATTGGTGGATTCTCGGGACTTATCACCGCTTTCGCTGGTTCAACCCAACAATCTTGTCTGGGTCCGATGAAGAACGCTGCAGTTGTTCGAGATTCTTTTGCATTCGTCACTACTCGATGCTCCACACTCCTCAATTTCCCGTTGCTGATAATCTGCGAGAATATGAAACAATTTCACGTATGTTAGACAGTCACATATCCTGTATTCTCGATACATTATACAGTTTTCCTACCATTAACTGTTTGAAAACTGTTAGTTTAGCTGATAAAGTCGTTACAGACAGTCGTGTATCCCAATGTTACAGACAGTCAAAACTGTTAGTCACGAAAGCTAAATATTGATCTCAAGTGTGCAGATAATGCAATTTATTTACCTGTAACTGATACCCAATGTTTACCACAAACGCTCCAGGAATAGGCTCGATTCCAATCCAGCGGCCATTGTCGTAGACTTGGAGACCAGGAACTTCGTCTTGAAGAAGTATGGTTATGAGGTTCGGATCACAATGCTTTCCTGCTCCCAATGTCAGACTGGGATCAGGGCATGCAGGGTAATGATTGACTGTCAAAGTCGGGACTTCACTTAGTTCCTCGAAATACCCTTGTTCAAGCCCCAGCCCTTCACATATCAGCTCTAAGATTCTCGATCCTAAATCCGTCAGGTTGACAACATAGTCTCCCACGACATCCCTGAAATCAGGTTATCGGAGGATAAACAATCAAGAAATCATATTATCGAGGAAAAACAATCAAATTCTTCCGAGTCTAGTACCTGTAGTTAAGGGGATTATGGGGCCAATCTTGTTTGCATTCTTCAATAGGAGTGCAAACGTGTCTCGAAGCATCCCGCCAGTGATGAACAGCTTCTGTATCATACTCAATGCTGCTCGTAAACAGTATGAAATTTTTACTAAGATCCACTGAACAGAATTTCGCTTTCTCTTCACCAGGAAGCTCGAAAAATTCTTTAAGAACAGTTCTCGTTTCTTCCATTAACTTCCTCGGTACTCCATGGTTAATCACCTATTTACGGCCATATACGTTATAGCTTAATCGTCATATAAAACAGTCTCGAATGTTCATTCACAAACAGAGAAAGTAACTACCTGAAAGAATCCAAAGTGTTGAGAAGCCTGAACAATCTGCTGAACTAAGTATTCGCGATCATGATATTCCGACTTGCTGTAATCAATAACAGGTATACTCTTAGATGTCGGAACAACGTCCACTCCTGGTCGTTTTTCCGGTGAAAAGACGTAATTCTCAGGCAATGTCTTGCCATTAGCCCAAGTCGAAACAAGTTTCTCCATAATCTGGTTGTTTTCTATACACATGAGCAAGAAATATGTCAAATTGGTACAAAATATGCAACAATGAAGAAATTAATAATCTCAAATTACTCAGTATTTTTTTTATGTAGTTGGATATGGATATATTCTTATTAAATTCAAGTAATAGGTTTGCTTGTTGGACTCAACAAAACCCAATAATATATACATTATACAATCAATTAACATTACTATATATATATAGGAGTAAGAATTTTCAATGTTGATCATAGAAAAATGTGTCACGTCTGTTTTTTGCGTTTCTTCCCGTTTTTTAAGATTTGTGAGGAATATTTAATAAAACGGAGGGAGTATATGTCAACATTCAACAGCTTAGTTGACATAAAGAAGAGGAATATGCATGCATGCTTCATATACAGTATTTCAGACTTAGCACTAAAGTCAACTGTAGTGTATATGTGCAGGAAATGCAACTCCTTTTCATCAATTATACTCTAGTTTTCTAACAGATGCATTATTTTTTTGGTGGATCCAATAATATGTATAGAAAATTGTAGAACATAAGTCTATTATGCTGATATATATATGTAAAGGGAACACTGATGCTCAAACAACGCGTATGTCGAACTTCAGAATGCATATTATATAGTACGAGCTTTGTAAAACCGTCTCACCAGACCCTCTGTTATCTGATCATCAAACTGGTTGCCAAGCGACAAAATTTCAGTAGAACATGCATCAACCCTAAATCAAGTGTCCAACATTTTGTACTATGAAAGTACAAAAAATGCTAGAACTACAAAAAAGGAGCTCCTTATTTGGGTCGTCGGCGTTTCAGCTGGATCGTCGACGCTTTAATACGTGAATTTACCTTATTGCCCTTGTATAATAATTCTTAATGTAATTAATTGGTTTGGTTTATAAATCTAATCTTACGTTTCGGAGTATTAATTTGACACGTAAATTGAACGGTTTATGTGACACGTTTCCCCATGGACCTCGGAAATATTTTTGTAATAAAGAATAATATAATTGATTGGTTATTTATTTTAGTCTAATTTCCTGTTTTAGAGTTTAAATTTGTCCCATAAAAACCGCTTTTCAAGGAATCGGCTGAACTAGTCCAATCAAGTAAGGTTTTTGTTTTTATATCTAGTAATTGATTAATTGATTAAGTCGATTTATAATTTTGTAATTAGTTTGTTTATGTCGTACTCGTGTAATTAGTTTGTTTATAATTGATTAAGTCGATTAATTGATGCAATTAGTTTGTAATTGTTTAAGTCGATTTATATCTCGTAATTGATTAAAAAATCCAAAAATCTCGGAAAAAATATGCGTGAACCGTCGGCAAAACGTGGCATTTTCACGTTTTACCGATCGGTAAAACGTGAAAAACTCATGTTTTACCGATCGGCAAAACGTGAAAATGCCACGTTTTACCGATCGGTAAAACGTGAAAATGCCACGTTTTACCGATCGGTAAAACGTGGCATTTTCACATTTTGGCATTTTTTTAATGTGCTCGTAATATTTCCTATTTTAGAGAATACGTTTGATTTAAGTATAAAATACGTTATTAATTTTTATAATGTCACGTTAATAATTTTTATAATGTCACGTTACTAATTATTATATTAAAGAAAACACGTAATTAATTTTTATAATGCCAATGAAGTAAGGTTTTTGTGATTAATTGATTAGGTGGATAAACAAAAAACCGTCACATTATCGAGTAATTAGTAATGTTAGTATAATTAGTAAAATAATTCTAAATGTAATTATTAATGTTAATGAGTTAAGTTAAAGAAGGGGCAAATGCGTCAATTCACGTTATAAAGCGCCGACGATCCAGCTGAAACGCCGACGACAAGGAATAGCTCTTAAAAAAGGTGAAACTTAGTGCAAAGCACACTCTGAATTCAAATCACATTTGCCAGTTGAGTAATTAAAACTGATGTGCATCCGAGAAAAACGAGAGTTCAGTTCAGTTCATAAGTATAGACAAGACTCGATCACAAAACCAATCGACAATGTGTAGAGTAACTCCTAAATTTAACAACAGGCTCAATGTTTAACTCGTTTTATCGACGTGACAGTGAAACACTACTCACATTGTGACAGTACAGTTGAACAAATGAGATTGACAGTGATACTAAAATGTGCATTCTTAATACTACATGGATTATATTGGATTACTTCCTTAAGTATCCTGCTTAACCTATAATATTGTAGGAGTATACTTTGCAGAAAGCCCATGCAAAATGTCTTCTACTACAAACAAACACCATGTCACCATTATAGTGAGAACAGAAAAGTTTACTATCAATAAAAAAAAAATTATTATTATTTTTTTAAAAAATATTTTTTAATTATTATTAACGCTTTTAACTTTATTTTGAGCTTGAAATTATGTATTTTTATTGTTCTCCTTACTATTACTACTATCATTATACCTTTCTATATGATTTTTTTGGAGATGATTGACGATTTTTGATAATGATTCATGTTAGCCGACCCCAAATCTTTTGGGGACGAAGAGGTCTAAGACTGTGATGTTATTGTTGTTAGAAACTTCAAGATGGTGATGTTGAAACTTCCTTGAAGGATGCACTTTCATTCAAAGATTCCAAGACCAATAATATTATATTGTATGAGTATATTTTTAAGACCAATAATTGAGTTGCAAGCATGAGGATTGACAATGTTGGTTGAACTTATCCTTTCTTTTACTATTTATATTCACATCTCTCACATGTTAAATCCTAGTACACCATGTGACTTTACACCAAGGGTTACATACATGTTAAAAAGAGAGATGGTAAAAACATACAGTAAACATAAACTAGCAGGTAAAAGAAATTTACAGAAACCACATTCCTGAAATACGGTTGTTAACCCGATTTTCAATTATCTTGCATTACGACAACATCAACTTTTTTAAGTATATTTTAACAAATTCTTGTCTAAATTATAAATGAACATTCCACATTTGTTATCACCGATTTCTCGATCAAAAACGGAAAACAATCATCATAGTAAGGTACTATGGTTCATATTCTTTCACTGTAGGTCACCCTTGTGACGAATATGCTCCTCACAAACAAAGTGACAGACTGAGTTGGTTGGTACATGTAAGATTAGTGGATAATTAAGTGAGAAACTGACAAATCATTGGTCCAAGTAGAATACTACAATGAATGAATTTATAGTTTAATACAAATTCACATGTGCATGAATGCAATGGAAACTTGTAATTTCACATGTAAAACAACTACTCGTATCATTTTAAAATAAAGTTTGTAATAATCATACGTTTGACAAATCTAACGTAATTATATACTCCGTACCTATTTAAGCGGACAATAAACTTAGTTTAGTGCACAAAAAAAAAAAAAAAAAACCTTTCCTTGTAATCTCTCATACAAATTGCAAATCAAGTTCTTGAAGCAAACTGCATGTAAGTATATTCATCATACCTTAATTATTAACCATATTTAACGTAAATTTCGAGAAAAAGCAACATTTCTTGTGAATTACTCGTACTAGTTTCTTCGTGAAATTATAAAAGTTGATATGAAATTATACATAAACATGATCATATAATTAAAACATCTAAAAATCATAGTCAAAGACCACATTAGCTACCGAAATCCACTTAATTATTATGCTTCACGGGAGCTATAAGGGCGAATATGTTATTACTGACAGGATTCAAAGCAAGGTTACGAGTTTTGCCGACATTTTGATGTGTTGCTCTTTTGTTAGAAATGCAGGTTTTTTTATGTTTTTTCTTAAAGAAAGTGTATATATTTCAGGGTCGTGTTATGTTGCATTTATATACTCGTATCTCGCTAATATTTATGGTAAAATATGACAGTAAGAAACACTAAGAAAAAGTATTTTACTTTCTACATCAGTTATCACTATGGAGTTGGACTATGACTCCATATTATCTTTCGGTTATCATTTATGGTAAAAATATGAGAAAATGAAACACTTAGAAAAAGTATTAGCCAAATATCACCAGGGGCGGACCGCAAGTGCACATTTAACTAAATATGTGCATAAAAAACAGCTAGATAGTTGAAATACTGATCACAACAAGGCATGCACTTAATAAAATAAGTTAGCTAGAATGCGCTGCGAAACAAATCTTTAGACTTACCGATTCAGAGCTTCCATCTCTAACGCCCAAGAGCATTGTACGCATACACAGAAGTTGCAGAGAAGCACCGGAATGGAGACAGGAGTCGCTATAAATTTCCTTTTGACAGTGGTCACAATGTGCGTGATGCTGGTTTCACCTGCAACCTGTGACATAATTTTCGACTTAAACACGCCAACAAGCTACCAAACGTTTGTGACAAACGTGCGAAATGAAGTCAAGGATCCGAAAACAACTTACTATGGCTTACCCATTATAAAGGCACCTGACACCAAGAAAAAATATTTGTACATCCAAGTTAATGCGAAAGCACAGGGCACAAACCCTGCTATCTCAGTAACCCTGCAACTCAAAACAGCAGACTTATACTTGGTTGCATATCGTGATAAAGATGAAACAGGCAAAGACCGAGCTTTTTACTTCAAGTCACTAGTAGACGTCAAGGAAGTATTCCCTGATGTCAAGAACCTTAATAGGGAACCAACGAAATTCAGTCACGACTATCCGAGCATTGAAACTGCAGCGGGAAAACAGATCAAACAGCTTGAGTTCAAATTACCGAAACTGGAAGAAGTCATGAGAAACGCATATGCTAAGAGCACAAAACAAGGAGACTTCAAGAAAACACAGGCTTTGTTCGTACTGTACAGCATTGAGATGACAGCAGAAGCAGCAAGGTTCAAATATATTGAGCAGAAGACAGTCCAAAAACTCTCAAGCGATGTCAAGGTCGCTAGCTTGGTCACAAAATGGAATAAACTTTCAGTGCAGATTGTCGGGGCTAAAGATGGAGTCTTCGGAACACCAATTGAGATACAGATTGCTGAAAATCCAGCCAAATTTTGGAAAGTACAGAAAGTGGACGAAATAAAGCCTGACATGGGTATCTTGAGTTACATCAAGCCGAAGATGGGTGATGATAGTTCACGCACTGCTGAACTGTAATATTACGATTTGCTCTATGGCTAATCCATGTGTGCTCTATTTAAGTATGAAATAAAGGCATCACATATTCTTCCGAGTAACATTTCACTCGCGCTGTATAAAAACCTTTTTATATTACAAGGTCTTCCGAGTACCTAGACCTGAAAAAGCTTATCTCTCAGGAGACAATCTCACGCGACAAAACAGTTAAGCATGAGACCGTCTGCATTACGTTTCATTGATCCAGAAAAGGTTGGTTATGATCAACTTAGCATGGTACTCCGAATATAATAATTCTCAGACACAAAACTTGACATTAAATCAATCTGGCTGACAACTTTTCAAGAGATTAATACATTATAAACTGATAAGAATTATACATAAGCATGATCATACAAAACATCTTAAAATCATAGTCAAAGACCACATCAATTTACTGATCCCCTTAGTTTCTATGTTTCACACTATTCATCTCAATGGACACTATTTTTTAAGCTTGCATACCACTTTTTTTTGGTACAGAAGGGCAAATATGTTACTAATGGGAAAAAAAAGCAAGGTCATGACTCATGAGTGACTTTACCGTCATTTGCACTTATCATTGTTCTTTTGTTAGAAATACTAGTCTTTTGATGTCTTTTTTTCCTAACAAAATGTATATATTTCAGGGTTATGTTATGTTGCATTATACTCATATCTCACTAATATTTATGGTAAAATATGAGAATAAGAAACATTAAGAAAAAGAATTCCATCTATCATTTATCACTATGGAGTTGGACTATGACTCCATTATATCTTTTGCTTATCATTTATGGTAAAATATGAGAATAGGAAACACTTAGAAAAACATCATCCTGGACTATGACTCACTAATATTTATGGTAAAATATGAGAATAAGAAACACTAAGACTTATCAGTTATCACTACGGAGTTGGACTATGACTCCATTACATCTCCATCTTATCATTTATGGTAAAATACGACGGTGGTAATAAACACTCAGAAAAATATCATCCGTTAATCACTAAGGACTATAACTCCATTATATATTTCACTTAATATTTATGGTAAAATATGAGAAAAAGAAACACTTAGAAAAATAGGTGAAAGGTATATGCCAATAAGAAAGCTGACTAGATTTTAATTACTTGGCAAAACTAAGTGAAAAGGTAGATATTTAAATAAAATTCATGAAGATAGTGCATATCACTATATTATCCTAATCAGGTAAAACCGTAAAAGTGGTATCTGACAATTTATATCAACAACCTTTTCCGAAAAAAAAAAAAAAAAAAAAATTGCTCGTCACGGTTTTTCATTTAAATAGCTGACATAACATTTAACCAAACATGTACATAAAAGACAGCTAGCTAGCTGAAATACTAATTACAATTATCTTTAGACTTACCGATTTAGATCTTCAATCTCCAACCCACGAGCAATTGTACACACAGAAGTTGCAGAGAAGCACCGGCATGAAGACAGGAATCACTATGAATTTCCTTATGAAAGTTGTCACAATGTGCATGATGCTGGTTGCACCTGCAATCTGTGACATAACTTTCAACCTAAACATGAACATGCCAGATGGCTACGAAGAGTTTGTGACAGGCCTGCGAAATTTGGTCAAGGATCCTAACAGGAGTTACTACGACTTGCCAATTATAAAAGCACCTGATGCCGAGGAAAAATACTTGTACATCCAAGTTAATGCTGAAGCACAGGGCACAAATGCAGCCATCTCAGTAACCCTGCAACTCAAAACAGCAGACTTGTACTTAGTTGCATATCTTGATAAAGACGACAAGGGTAAAGACCGAGCTTTTTACTTCAAGAAATTAATAGACGCGGCGGAAGTATTCCCTGGTATGCCAAACCTTAATAGGGAATTAATGAAATTCGATCACGACTATACAAGCATTGAAGCTGCAGCAGGGAAACAGATCAAACAGTTAGAGTTCAAATTACCAAACCTGGAAGAAGCCATTAGAAATGCATATGGAAAGAGCACAACACAGGGAGACTTCAAGAAGACACAGGCTTTGTTTGTTCTGTACAGCATCGAAACGACTTCAGAGGCAGCACGGTTCAGGTATATTGAGCAGAAGCTGGTCAAACAGCTCTCGAGTGATGTCGAGGTGGCTAGCTTGGTCACAAACTGGGATAAACTTTCTGTTCAGATCGTTGGGGCTAAAGCTGGCGTCTTTGATACAGCCGTTGAAATACAAGTTGCTGAAACTCCGGTCAAATATTGGAAAGTACAGACAGTGGACGAGATAAAGCCTGACATGGGTATCTTGAGTTACATCAAGCCAAAGATGGGTGATGATAGTTCACTCACTGCTGAACCGTAATATTATGATTTGCTCTATGGCTAGAACATGTATGCTCTATTTAAGTATGAAATAAAGGCATTACATATTCTTCCGAGTTACATTTCACTAACAATCTATCGAAACCGTTTTACAAGGTTTTCTTAATTTTATCTTGGTATTCCCCCAAGTCCCTAGACCTGAAAAAGCTTATCGCCTTATTTCTCTGGAGACAATCTCATGCAACAAAACAGTTTACCTGTTAATCAAACTCATATACATTATTGATAATCGCGTGAGACCATCTGTATTACATTTCACCGATCTAAAAAAGGTTGGTTATATTCAACTTAGCTTGGTACTCTGAATACAATACTTCTCAGACATAAAACTTGTCAACTCGACATTGAATCAATCTGTTGGACATGAGGAACTATAGTTTGGTAAACACCACAGTTGAAGAAACCAACAACCAATTCTGAAAATCGAATTGCATAAAATCAGAGACCAATATCTAACTTGTCACATGATAGTTCAACCAAAACAAATTGTACATTATTCAGCTGATAGACCAGACCATATGTCTGAATGTCTGATATTACATTGACGAAGGGTTCCTGAAAGCTAATTGCTTCCCCATCCAGCAAGAACATGACTTTACACCTGAAAATTGTAAATGTGAAGCAAGTGAGCTTCACTTTCACTCTCTAATCTGAGATGCACTGAAAGATCACAACTTTTACGATATACGATATAGTGAGGCATTAAAAGGCTCAAACACGGGTTACTCAAGTCATTAAGAGATGTTCCTCATGATCATGGATTCAAACCTCGACAACATTATAAGCGTCATACAGGCTCAATTGACACAAAAAGGACAGGCGCAATCACATTTAGCGAAACAGGAAATGCTACACAATTAGCACATAAAAGTGGACCGAAGAGGCTAACAGGATTTGATGCTCCCTAGCCCCTAGGAGCTACGCAACTAAAACTGAAGTTTTTTTTAAAATTTTTTTTTGAATACTTTTAAGTTGCTCTAATACATTACAATTTTGTCACACCAATCAACATAAAACATACGGGTTTGAGCAAATCACAAAGAACCCACCTAGTGTCCATGTCCATGTTCGTCATGTCCGTCCCAAGGATGCCTCCAACCCTAATACAGACAAACATATCCATCAGGCGCAATAGTGCCCACAAAGATACCTTCTACTGTACCCCGACAGGAAAAATTCCAAAGCGACATTCAAGAAAATAAAACGAGTCAAATTAGGCTTACCAGCACCACCGGGCCATCTTGCTTAGCCCTGTACAGAACCCAAAACCTGAGACATCAAATAAAATAATTCAGACAACTTAGCTCCGAGACATCAAAGCCCTGAGAATTGATCAAAATCTCTTATTGAAACTCTCTACAGAATACAGACACAGGGAACGCATTTTTGTATGCTCATAGCCTCAGAAACGTCTGTGGTTTCCGTATACTCGATTAACATTCCAATGATCATACAAATCAGGATTACTTGTTACCTCCCAAAAAATTTCTCAGAATCGTCTGTCAATTCCGTGTAATCAATTAACATTCATATGATCACTGATTTACCACCTGATAAACTTCATATACAAATCAATTACTCAACTTTACATAATAAATTAAAAACCCTAATTCCCAAACACACAAAAAATCCACAGAAATGCGAAAATCAATCATGAAACTATCAAACTGCGATATCAATCAACAAGCAAACTATAATCAGATATCAAAAAATCAAACTTTCATGACAACAAACTGAAAAACAACAGATTAATACAGAAAAAGCAAGGTCGTGACTCATGAGTGACTTTACCATCATTTGAACGTATCATTGTTCTTTTGTTAGAAATACTAGTCTTTTGATGTTTTTTTTAAGGAAGTGTATATATTTCAGGGTCATGTTATTCTCCATTAATAAGCACTACAGAGTAATATTTATGGTAAAATATGAGAATAAGAAACACTAAGAAAAAGAATTCCATCTATCATTTATCACTATGGAGTTGGACTATGACTCCATTATATCTTTTGCTAATCATTTATGGTAAAATATGAGAATAAGAAACGCTGAGAAAAATATCATCCTGGACTATGACTTAACTAATATTTATGGTAAAATATGAGAATAAGAAACACTAAGACTTGTCAGTTATCACTACGGAGTTGGACTATGACTCCATTATATCTTCAGCTTATCATTTATGGTAAAATACGACGGTGGTAATAAACACTCAGAAAAATATCATCCGTTAATCACTAAGGACTATGACTCCATTATATATTTCACTTAATATTTATGGTAAAATATGAGAAAAGGAAACACTTAGAAAAATATCATCCTGGACTATGACTCACTAATATTTATGGTAAAATATGAGAATAAGAAACACTAAGATTTGTCAGTTATCACTATGGAGTTGGACTATGACTCCATTATATCTTCAGCTTATCATTTATGGTAAAATACGACGGTGGTAATAAACACTCAGAAAAATATCATCCGTTAATCACTAAGGACTATGACTCCACTATATATTTCACTTAATATTTATGGTAAAATATGAGAAAAAAAAAACACTTAGAAAAATAGGTGAAAGGTATATGCCAATAAGAAAGCTGACTAGATTTTAATTATACTTGGCAGAACTAAGTGAGAAAGGTAGATATTTAAATAAAATTCATAAAGGTAGTGCACATCACTATATTATATTATCCTAATCAGTCAGGTAAAACCGTAAAAGTGGTATCTGACAATTTATATCAACAACCTTTTCCAAAAAAAAAAAAAAAAAAAAAAAAAAAAAAAAATAATTGCTTGTCGCGGTTTTTCATTTAAATAGCTGACATAACATTTAACCAGACATGTACATAAAAGACAGCTAGCTAGCTGAAATACTAATTACAATTCACAGCAATGCACTTAAAAAAAATAAGTTAGCTAAAACGCTCTGCCAAACAAATCTTTAGACTTACCGATTTAGATCTTCCATCTCTAACTCACGAGCAATTGTACACACAGAAGTTGCAGAGAAGCACCGGCATGAAGACAGGAATCACTATGAATTTCCTTATGAAAGTGGTCACAATGTGCATGATGCTGGTTGCACCTGCAATTTGTGACATAACTTTCAACCTAAACATGCCAGCAAGCTACGAAACATTTGTAACAAACGTGCGAAATGCAGTCAAGGATCCTAACAAGTATTACTATGACTTGCCAATCATAAAAGCACCTGATGCCAAGACAAAATACTTGTACATCCAAGTTAATGCTAAAGCACAGGGCACAAATGCAGCCATCTCAGTAACCCTGCAACTCAAAACAGCAGACTTATACTTAGTTGCATATCGTGATAAAGACAACAGTGGTAAAGACCGAGCTTTTTACTTCAACAATTTAATAAACGCGACGGAAGTATTCCCTAGTATCCCGAACCTTAATAGGGAATTAATGAAATTCAATCACGACTATACAAGCATTGAAGCTGCAGCAGGGAAAAAGATCAAACAGTTAGAGTTCCGATTACCAAACCTGGAAGAAGCCATGAGAAATGCATATGGAAAGAGCACAACACAGAGAGACTTCAAGAAGACACAGGCTTTGTTTGTTCTGTACAGCATTGAAATGACTTCAGAGTCAGCACGGTTCAGGTATATTGAGCAGAAGACGGTCAAACAGCTCTCGAGTGATGTCGAGGTGGCTAGTTTGGTCACAAAGTGGGATAAACTTTCTGGTCAGATCGTTGGGGCAAAAGCTGGCGTCTTTGATACAGTCGTTGAAATACAAGTTGCTGAAACTCCGGTCAAATATTGGAAAGTACAGACAGTGGCCGAGATAAAGCCTGACATGGGTATCTTGAGTTACATCAAGCCAAAGATGGGTGATGATAGTTCACTCACTGCTGAACCGTAATATTGCGATTTGCTCTATGGCAAGAACATGTATGCTCTATTTAAGTATGAAATAAAGGCATTACATATTCTTCCGAGTTACATTTCACTAACAATCTATAGAAACCGTTTTACAAGGTTTTCTTAATTTTATCTTGGTATTCCCCCAAGTCCCTAGACCTGAAAAAGCTTATCGCCTTATCTCTCTGGAGACAATCTCATGCAACAAAACAGTTTAGCTGTTAATCAAACTCATGTACATTGATAATTGCGTGAAACCATCTGTATTATGTTTCACCGATCTAGAAAAGGTTGGTTATATTCAACTTAGCATAGTACTCTAAATATAATACTTCTCAGACATAAAACTTGTCAACTGACATTGAATCAATCTGTAGGACATGAGGAACTATAGTTTGGTAAACACCACAATTGAAGAAACCAAACAATCAATTCTGAAAATCGAATTGCATAAAATCAGAGACCAATATCTAACTTGTCACATGATAGTTCAACCAAAACAAATTGTACATTATTCAGCTGATAGACCAGACCATATGTCTGAATGTCTGATATTACATTGACGAAGGGTTCCTGAAAGCTAATTGCTTCCCCATCCAGCAAGAACATGACTTTACACCTGAAAATTGTAAATGTGAAGCAAGTGAGCTTCACTTTCACTCTCTAATCTGAGATGCACTGAAAGATCACAACTTTTACGATATAGTGAGGTATTAAAAAGCTCAAACACGGGTTATTCAAGTCATTAAGGTATGTTACTCGTGACCATGGATTTAAACCTCGAAAACATTATAAGCATCATACAGGCTCAATTGACACAAAAAGAACAGACGCAATCACATTTAGCGAAACAGGAAATGCTACACAACTAGCACATAAAAGTGGACCAAGGAGGCTAACAGGAGTTGATACTCACTAGCCCATAGGAGCTACGCAACTAAAAATGAAGTTTTTTGTTAATATTTTTTTAATACTTTTAAGTTGCTCTAATACATTATGTAGTACGAATATAATTTTGTCACACCAATCAACATAAAACATACGAGTTTGAGCAAATCACAAAGAAGTGAAAGAACCCACCTAGTGTCCATGTCCATGATCGTCATGTCCGTCCCAAGGATGCCTCCAACCCTAATTCAGGCATACATATCCATCGGGCACAATAGTGAGCACAAAAATACCTTCTACTGTACCCCGACAGGAAAAATTCCAAACCGACATTCAAGAAAAAAAACGAGTCAAATTAGGCTTCCTTACCAGCACAACCGGGCCATCTTGCTTAGCCCTGTACAGAACCCAAAACCTGAGACATCAAATAACATAATTCAGACAACTAAGCTCCGAATTTAATCATCCTCCAACTCTCATCTCAAGCAAGCCCTAAGAATTGATCAAAATCTCTTATTGAACCTCTCTACAGAATATAGACACGGGGAACGCATTTTTGTATGCTCAGAAACGTCTGTGGTTTCCGTATACTCGATTAACATTCCAATGATCAACAAATCAGGAATACTTGTTACCTCCCTACATTTTTGTATGCTCAGAATCGTCTGTCGATTCCGTATTAATCAATTAACATTCAAATGATCACTGATTTACCACCTAATAAACTTCATATACAAATCAATTACCCAACTTTACATAATAAATTAAAAACCCTAATTCCCAAACACACAAAAATCCACATAAATGCGAAAATCAATCATGGAAATACCAAATTGTGACATCAATCAACAAGCAAACTATAACCGGATGTCAAAAACATTCAAAAGTTCAAACTTTTATGATTACGAACTGAAAAACAACAGATTAATACAGAAAAAAACAACAAATTGGATCAAAAAAGGGGAAGATTTACGTAATAAATTAAAACCCTAACTCCCAAACACACAAAAATCCACAGAAATGCGAAAATCAATCATGAAACTACCAAATTGTGACATCAATCAACAAGCAAACTATAATCGGATTTCAAGAACATTAGTACCAATTCAAAGATTCAAACTTTAATGATAACGAACTGAAAAACAACAGATTAATACAGAAAAAACAACAAATTGGATCAAAAAAAGGGGAAGAAGAAGAGAAAAGAGAATCCTGAATCCATACCACATAAGAGCACACATGCCCTTGCCTGTGACAGAATGCCAGCGTTTTGGAGCGTGGATCGTCATCCCTTTGTACGTACTTCCATGTCCTTCCCCCATTTTCTCTCTGCAAATCTCCTTTCTCTGAGCCGCTGATTCCTCAATCAAAGTCCTTTTTCCAACGTTCGCAGAATCGCAGTTGTCAATGGATCGAGTTTGGGTCGAGTCTTGGTCGAGTTAGTACACGTTCATGTTTAAGAGCCTTGTTCTCGACCCATATCGAGTTTGGCTAGTTCATACGGTTTGTCTCAAATTGATGGTTATGTCGTTTTTTTTAATCTGTACGCTATTCTATGAGCATTTTTATTTACGGATCTTCGACCATAGTTAAGCGAAAACAAAAAAAAAAAAAAAAAAAAAAAAAAAAGTAAAAATCTTTGACAAAGTGAAGAATTTCGTTGATGATTCGTCCAGAGTCGTTCACGTGTTCCAAGTGGGCCAAGGAGAAGATTTTGGTTTTTTATTGTCGATTTCGCTTACATCTTTGAACTCAATGATCTAACCTAAAGCATTCAAAATTTCAAATAATGAGTCGCATACTCGCGTTACAGTATATGGGAGATTCGAACCTAAAAACCTAACGTTCAGTGTACCTGTACCTGATCTAGGCTAAGACATCTTCGATTTTGTTATGACATTCAAACTCTTGCTCCTCCATAGTGTCACACAACACCTTCCCCTTAGTTTCAGGCAGACAGAGGACCAGAAACCCACATACCAACATTGTCACCCCGAAAACACCATAAGAGTAGATCGAGTTTTCTCGACCCATCAGAACCAACATCGGGTCAAAAACTGACCCTAGGATCATCGACTGTCGTACCAAAGACGAGGTTGAATTCCTGACACAGGTCGGAAACAGCTCCACCATGTACATCAACACCATGTTATACGCCATACAGGCGGAAAACAGCGACACCAGTTCCAATGCGATGAGCAAACTGCTGAACTTGTCGTCTTTGCCTAGGATCGACATGATGATGCTTAATGCTCCACTGACTGTGCAGAATCCTAGCAGCGACGTCTTCCGGTTGCAGTGTTGCATCCACCATAGGAAAAACAGTACATAAGAGGATAATGACAGTAGTGAATGGAATACTAAGGTTAAGTAGATGTTGTAGCCGAGATTTTCGACACCTAAGAACATTCCAAAGTACATCAGTCCGATGCCAAATGCTAGCAGCATTAGTATCAGTAATCGCTTCGTTGCCCATCGTTTATAAAGGATGGTAATCTTCCTTGTCTATATCATAAAATGATTCTACTATTTATACAATGCTAGAGACTATCATCTACTTCCTAGAAGCCTTGGTACAAGGTGAATCATAAATGCAACTACAAAGAACTAGACATATACTACAAAGAACTAGACTAGTCTAACATGGGGAATGTATTTACAATGAATCTATCATTAATCTATTACGCCCCCGCAGTCGAAACGGGAGGGGAGAGAACGTTGAGACTGGAGCGGAAGTCATCAAACAGCGCTTTAGGAAGACCTTTGGTGAAGATGTCAGCAAACTGATAGCGGGATGGGACATGTAGAACGCGCAACTGACCAAGAGCAACTTTTTCCCGAACAAAGTGAATATCGATTTCTATATGTTTGGTGCGTTGATGATTAACAGGATTGCTGGCAAGGTAGATTGCACTGACGTTATCACAGTAGACAATGGTAGCTTTGGATTGAGGGCAGTGGAGTTCAAGAAGAAGATTACGGAGCCAACAAGTTTCAGCAACAGTGTTAGCCACGCCACGGTATTCGGCCTCCGTGCTAGAGCGGGATACTGTGGATTGACGTTTAGAGGACCATGAGACGATATTGTCGCCGAGATAAACACAGTAACCAGATGTGGAACGACGGGTGTCGGAGCAGCCTGCCCAATCGGCGTCGGAATAAGCAATAAGAGAGCTGGTGGTGGAGGGTCGGATGGTGATGCCGTGAGATGTGGTACCGCGGAGGTATCGAAGAATGCGTTTAAGTGCAGCAAGATGGGGTTCTCGAGGGTCGTGCATGAAAAGACAAATCTGTTGTACGGCATAGGAAATGTCGGGGCGAGTGAAAGTAAGATATTGAAGAGCCCCGGCAAGACTGCGGTATAAGGTGGGGTCGGAAATGGGGGGACCAGAGGCGGCACTGATTTTGGCTTGAGTATCAACCGGAGTTTGGGATGGCTTGCAGGAAGACATATTAGCGCGAGAGAGGATTTCTTCGGCATATTTGGATTGGGACAGAAAGAGTCCTTCTTTTCGACGTTCAACGGATATACCAAGGAAATAGCTGAGGGGACCGAGATCGGTCATAGAGAATTCCGACTTGAATTGGTTGATAATGGAATCACGGAGTTCGTCGGAGGAGGACACCAAAATAATATCGTCAACATAAAGAAGAATATAGGCGGTGTGAGAGGTGGTGCGGAGGACGAAGAGAGAATGATCAACACGACTGTGGAGGAACCCGATGGAGCATACGAAAGTAGCAAAGCGCTGAAACCAGGCTCTGGGCGCCTGTTTTAGGCCATAAAGGGATTTCTTCAGGAGACAAACATGGTTAGGGTGTTGAGGATGACGGAAGCCGGGTGGTTGGTGCATGTAGACTGTCTCGGATAAGTGACCATGGAGAAAAGCATTTTTCACATCTAGTTGATGCAGAGACCAATTACGGGAGACGGCAATACTGAGAACGGTGCGGATGGTGGTGGGTTTGACAACAGGACTGAACGTTTCTTCACAATCTATGCCAACTTGTTGTGACCTGCCATTAACAACGAGACGGGCTTTGTATCGTTCCAACACTCCGTTAGATCTGAATTTATGTTTAAACAACCACATACACCGAGTAACATTTGCATTATGAGGCCGGGGCACTAGGACCCAAGTTCCATTTTTAATAAGAGCATTGAATTCATCATTCATGGCATGTTTCCAATTAGGGTCTCGGAGGGCGGAAATGGGGTCACGAGGAATGGGAGAAAGGTCGGTGGTGGCGGTGAGACTAGGGATAACACGAGGTTTGTGTATGCCGTGTTTACTACGGGTTTGCATGGGGTGAGAGGGAATGAGAGTGGCGGATGGGTTGGGTGGAGTGGGCTGGGAATTGGGTGGAGGGCTAAGGGGAGGGGAATTGGGTTGGTGTGGTGAATTGGGCTGGGAATTGGGTGGAGGGCTAAGGGGAGGGGAATTGGGTTGGTGTGGTAAGTTGGGCTGTGAATGGTGTGAAGATGTGGGCTGATTTGGTGAGTTGGTCTGGGAATTGAGAGGGGACTTATGGTGGGCCGAAGAGGGGAGGAAAGTGGGCTGGTTTTGTGAGGAGGGAGGGGAGGTAGGAGATGTGAGATTCTGAGGTATTGTTTTGGGCTTTCTAGAGTAGACAAGAAGAGGGGTGCTAGAAGATTGGGCCTGATGGTGGACTAAGGAGGGCGAAGGGTCTGGGCTAAGAAAATCGTAGGTGGGTGGGTTGGGACAGATTTTGTCCTTAAAGGGAAAGATCGTTTCGTGGAACGTGACATGTCGGTTAATAAGGACCTTTCGGGTGGACAAGTCGAGACACAAGTAACCACGGTGAGCGGAGGGGTAACCGAGAAACACACAAGGAGTAGATCGAGGGTCGAGTTTGTTGATGGTGGATGGGGGGAGATGAGGATAGCAAAGACAACCGAAAACACGGAGATGATCATAGGAGGGAATTTGTAAGTAAAGACGTTGAGTGGGAGAGACGAAACCACTTGCTTTGCTCGGAGTGAGATTATGGAGGTAAGTGGCCATGGCGAGAGCGTATGGCCATAAGTTTGGTGGGACGTGAGAATGGGCAAGTAGAGTACGGATTATATTATTTAACGTTCTAATTTTTCTTTCGGCTTTTCCATTTTGACTTGATGTATGAGGACACGAGAAACGGAATTGTATTCCGTTTTGGTGAAAGAAGGTGTGGTAAGGGTCGTTATCGAATTCTCGACCATTATCACATTGGAAATTTTTAACTTTTTGATTGAATTGAGTGAGAACTAGATTATGAAATCGAGTAAAGAGTGAGAAAACTTGAGATTTATTTTTAAGCGGAAAAGACCATAGAAAATTAGTAAAATCATCTAAAAATAAAAGATAATAACGATGTTGAAGATTACTAAGGACGGGGGATGTCCATAAGTCGCTATGAATGATATCGAAAGGTAGAACGGTGGTATTATTAGACGGGAAAAAAGGAAGACGAGTATGTTTACCGAGTTCACAAGCATGACAAAATTTGGAGCTCGGTACCTTATTACAAGAAATAGCATTAGAAGAACGTAGATTATTTAGAATAGACGGCCCCGGATGACCGAGACGGGAGTGCCATAGACTAGAGGTCACGGCGGAGAGAGCTAGGAAGGATTGGGGAGCTTCGGGTTTGTTAATTTTGGAGGCTGAGAGAGGGTATAGGTCACCGTTACTAGTGCATCGCATAAGACGGGTCCCCGTCCGAAGGTCCTTTACGGTAAAACCAAACGGGTCAAATTCCACAGAAACATTATTATCAGTAGTAAATTTTCGTACTGACACAAGATTTTTAACAATTTTCGGGACATGAAGGACGTCATTAAGTTTTAAAGGGGGAAGAGGATGAGATAAAGTAGAATTACCGAGACCTTTAATTGGAATACGATGACCATTACCGACGATAATATTACTGGAATTGCTCGAATTAAAATAGGAAATTAGGTTACCTGAGTCATAGGTCATATGAGCAGATGCTCCGGTGTCCATATACCATTCCTTGTCAGGCACTTGAGGGGTGACAGACTGAACTGCGGCGGCAAGTTCGGTTGGATAATAAATAGGTTTGGCAGGCGGCAGGGGAGGCTGAGCCAAGGGGTATATTGCCGGAAACTGAGCGGGTGCCGGCTGTTGGGCGGTGGCCACGAAGGCTTGGGGCCGGCTGCCAAGGGTCCCGGCATCGGAAGACGCCGGAGGGAAACATCTTTGGGCCGGGTATGGGCGGCATGGGTGGGTCTGCCATGAGGAGGCTGGGGCCGGGCCTGGAATCCACATCCAATATCCGGTAGAGGTCGCGGCGGGGGATGGTTGCATTGTTGGGTTGACAATGTTGTGGTTGCCGGAGTCAAATAGTGCCATTTTTGTATTTAAGAAGAGTAACGTTTAAAGGGAAAATTTAGGGCCAAACAAAGAACAGGTGAAGGAGCAGACCAGTAGAGGAGAGAAGAAGAACAAAAAGAGGCAAAGATAATAAGACAAGGAAAAAAAAAAAAAAAGACAAAATGGCAATGTACGGCGCAGGAAGATGATGTTTTGCAGGAAGAAAGTTGAAGATTTAGAAAAAAAAATGCTCTGATACCATAAAGGATGGTAATCTTCCTTGTCTATATCATAAAATGATTCTACTATTTATACAATGCTAGAGACTATCATCTACTTCCTAGAAGCCTTGGTACAAGGTGAATCATAAATGCAACTACAAAGAACTAGACATATACTACAAAGAACTAGACTAGTCTAACATGGGGAATGTATTTACAATGAATCTATCATTAATCTATTAGTTTACTCAGTATGACACTGAATGAACTGAAAGGATTAGTGCTCGCTGTACTAGGCTTCGTCTGAACTGAAAAAGTCGGGTTGAGTTGGATTGCGTGTCGTTGTAGTCCTCCTAGGCCGTGTAAGACGTCCAAGGCGTCATTGCATCGGCCTTGCATGAACAGCCAACGAGGAGAATCGTACAGGAAGAAATGACAGAATCGCGCATATAATTCCAGGGATCGAAGTCCATAGATAGAGAGTTCTCCAAGAAAGTCCGCGGGTTAAGATGGCTATACCACTCAGGCTCATCATCCCAAGAGAGAATGAGGTGAATCCAACCATGGTCACCTGAGGGCGCCATCTCTTTCCGACTCTTTCAGTCAGCAGAACAAGGCCACAGCTTCCTATAGATGCTCGGCCGACCCCACAGAAAAATCGGAAAACTGAGTACACCCAAATGTTAGGAGAAAACGCAGAAGCGAATGCAGCTAGAGACATGACTAGTGTTGAGATGGACAGCAGATTCTTTCGACCAAGCGATGAATCACCTAGAGTTGCCAGCATGACTCCGCCTAGTAAGCAGCCGATGAAGTAGGATGTCATTGGCATGCCTGCGAAGATTGAGCTCGCACACTCGAGATTCCATTCTGATATGATTGAAGTGTGGATACTGTTGCCGGAGTCCCAATCCCAGTCGGTTTTTGACAGGTCGCAGATGTTGGAGTTGGATGTGCAGGAGGTGTTGGTGCTTGTGCTGGTGCTGGTGCAGTGCCATGTAGGTTGAGCGTGAGCGAAGACGCCGATGAAGGTTTGCTGGTTGTCGAAAAATGATGGTAGTGAAACGAGGATGGTTTGCAGGATTTGTGTCAGGTTTATGCGTCCGATGCTTTGCTCGATCACCTCGTCTAAGGACTGTATCAATGGAACTGTGATCTCGTCTTCAGCTTTTGATTCATCCCGCTCCATACTGTATATATCCACGAAACAAGCATTATTAGTCGCAGAATGATTTGGGGTCAACTGACATGAATCTTCACCTAAAAACTATCAATGTGACATCCCTATTTTAATAAAGTAATGTCTTTTAAAGGCTTCACAATCAATCTCACATTTTAAAGATGACGTGTCAACACCACAAATATTTGGGGAATATTATATTAGTTGTATTAGATGCAAACATTAACTTAACTATTAATCAACTAAATCAACTATAGTTAAATCTAACCGCTTATTAAGTTTTAGGAAGTAAAATATTAATTTGAGGAGAAGTTACCTAATGTACAATTATAATAAAATAACTGCTTATTAAATTAAAATGAAATCACCCATTAAAATTATATCAATAACTATACAAATTATCATAGATACAATATATTGTCAAATTGATCACATTAATAAAAGAAAAACTAAAAAACCAATTGATATACGGAGTAGTAAAAAAAATTCCTACAAATTTTGTAAGATTATGATCAACATTTTGAAGTTTTTTCATTATAACAAATTGTTTAAATGCAATTCATGCGTTTACCATACGAGTTAACATTTGTATTTTACTGTAATACGTAACTAAGAAAATTACATGTATGTAATCATGAAGTTTTATCATAAAATGATACGGAGTATGTCACAAAGATTTGAATTAAGAAAATACGAAGTACAAGTTTTTGAAAATAAAATGTTAACAAAATTTAAGAAAGTTAATCTTATATTTTACTCTTTGTTACACAATTCATGATATTAACTATTGTTACGCAGATTTTCATGTGAGAGGTCTCACAATAATGTAAGATAAATTCGATATGTTACATAACTACACAACATTTGATTTGCTATAAATTCAAAACCAATTAATTAATTATTCTAACCCCGTAAAAAAATCATATAACGAACTACATATAAGTAGTAAAGACTACAGAGTAATATTAATACAATGCCGTGAATTTTCACGGGGCTTAATACTAGTACTGTACACAAGAACAAGCATTATTAGGGCTAAAATGATTTGGGTCGACTGACAAACAGATTACATGACGAAATCAGTTAAACAAGTTCAGGATCGAAGTCAGAAAAAACTAAAACAATTCCGAAAGGGCAGTAAACTCGATTTCTGTCCTGCAGATAACGAAGAACACCTGCGTAATGCTAAAGATTCACATACAGCAGGAATTAATAAATATGTTACAGGAAACTGAAACTGAAAGATTTGTCTGTACGACCTTACTTGATCAGGATCTGTTCTACAGGATCGGCTCGTACCTCTGAATCCTTGAAATCTACTGAAACTGATGGATTTGTGAAAGATTGATATAAATATATATTCAATATATAGTACACAATGTTCATATCATAGTTTCGGAAATAATATCGTAATTATATTCTGTCCTAAGATACAAATATTTCTTGCTTATTTCCAAATATCATGTCCTATTAAAAACAGCATTACAAAATTCAGTGTCAGGAATGCTGATACTGATACATTTTGAGCTTAATCGACACGCAATAAAGAAAAAACGATTATTTTCATCAAACATCGATGATAAATGTAATCATGAAAGAAAGTTTTTGTCACGGTCGACAAACTCTTGCTCCTCCATGGTATCGCAAAGCACCTTACCCCGAGTTTCAGGCACACAGAGGACCAGAAACCCACATAGAAGCATCACCAACCCAAACGTTCCATACGAGTAGATAATACTTTTAGTCCCTAACAGAACCAGCATCGGATCAAAGACCGACCCTAAGATTGTAGCCTGTCTCACCAGCGACGAAGCTGAATTCCTGACACAAGTCGGAAACAGCTCAACCATGTACATCATCATCAGATTGTAAGCCATGCAAGCACAGAACAAGGATATGATTTCCAGGGTGATGAGTACACCCTGATGACTCGTTCCCAACAGGGAAAACACGATGCATGCTGCTCCGCTGATGGTGCAGAATCCGAGCAAAGAGCTGCGTCGATTGCAGTGTTGTATCCACCACAGGAAGGCGAGGACGTAGGACGAGAATGACAGTAATGCGTTGAATACAGACGTTAAGTAGATGTTGAAGCCTAAGTTTCCTACACCTAAGAACATTCCAAAGTACATCATTCCGACCCCAAACGACAGCAGCATCGATGATGCTAAACGTCTGACAGCCCATCGTTTGCTGAGTAGAATCTTGAGCGAAATGAATGGGTTATTTGTTGTTTCGGGTAGTTTGTGTTCAGGTAAGGTCGGGTTGATTTTGATTTTGGTTAGGGTGTTGTCCGATCCTAGGTGTCTTAAGACGGTCATAGCATCGTTTTCACGACCCTGCATGATCAGCCACCTAGGGGAGTCGTACACGAAGACGTAACACAGGATCGAGATTATGAGTCCTGGAACAGAAGTCCATAAGTAAAGATTTCTCCAGGAGGAATGTCGGTTTAGGAAAGCGATACCAGTCAAGACGAGGAGTCCGAGGGAGAAGGAAGTGAACCCCATCAAGGCCGCCTGTCCACGCCACCTTTTGGAAACGCGTTCAGTCAACAAAACAAGGCCACAGATTGCGACAGGAGCGCGTCCAACCCCACATAGAAAACGGAAAACCGTGTATACCCAAATGTTAGGAGAAAACGCAGAGGCGAATGCTGAAACAGACATCAGTAAGGATGAGATGCACAGGAGGTTTTTTCGGCCTAGTGATGAGTCACCAAGGGTGGCCGCTAACAGTCCACCTAAAAAGCAGCCGACAAAGTAGGATGTTGACGGGATGCCAGCGAATAGAGGGCCGACACATTGTAGGCCCCACTCCGATATGATTGAGGTGTGGATACTACCGGAGTTCCAACTCCAGTCGGTTTTTGAAAGGTCGCATACGTTGGAGGTGGGCGTGCAGGACGAGGAAGTGGTGCTGTTGGTGCAATGCCATGATGGTTGTGCATGAGCAAAGACACTGATGAAAGTCTGCTGACTGTCGAGGAAAGTCGGTAATGAGACGAGCACGATTTGCAGGATTTGAGTTACTGTCAGACGACTGATACTCTGCTCGATCATCTCGTCCACTGAATGTAACAGTGGCGCTCTGATTTCTTCCTCGACTCGTTCCATGATCCGTCAGCAGCTTTTTTTTATTTCCTGCAGGAGAAACATGAATGTTATTACAACAACTACAAGAAAACATAATATCTACATATTAAAGACATGAAAATATAAGAAAAATGTTTACCAATTGAGGATTTTTGAGAAAATTGAACAAAAAAATCTGAAGTTTTTATATTTATAGCAGGAAAATAATTGTCAAATGTTGATAAAATAATACAGTAATGATGAACATTAAATCATATTATATCAAACACATTCCAAGCAAGAATTATATTAAAAAAAAAGTCTTCTTACTTGAGTTAGCAGTGCAAATAATGCACTTTTTTTTATAAAAAAAAAAAAAAACAATATTCTTCAGGCAGTGCAGACAGGCTTAGCATTGCATACCTGTAGGAATTCAGTTGAACAAAGTCTTCTGTTCTTCAATTATTTTCCGTATTCAGTTCCAGACAGGAAGATTATTATTCGAGTATTGAAAAGCAGCAGCGATGAGCGATAACTGGCAGAATGTCTAAAAAACAAAGCTAAGGTGTATAGAAGTAAAAATCCTAAGAAGCCGATATATATACAGACGATGCAGGATTATTGCAGGATTGCAGGTGCTAGTCGTCGAGGAGAATTGTACAGAAGGAAATGAGACAGTACAGTGCATTACTGCAGATAATTCCAGGGATCGAAGTCCAAACATCAAGATCCAACCAAGAAAACCCGCTGGTTAAGTAAGCGATAACAGTCAGATTCAACATCCCTAGACAGAAAGCGGTGGGAGTACACCGCCTTTCCTTGAACAAAACCAGGAGACAGATTCCTACAGGAGCACGTCCGATGCCACAGAAAAACCGGAATACTGAGTACACCCAAATGTTGAGAGAAATCACTGAGGCGAATGCAGTTACAGACATTGCCAGGGATGAGATACACAGCAAGGACTTTCGGCCTAGCGATGAATTTATACGAAGTGTGGATAAGATTAGGCCACCTGATAAACAGCCGACACAATAGGAAATCGCTGGTGTCGTGACAAGTATAGAACTGCTGCCAGTTTGAAGAATAGCAAAGACAGCGGTAGATGATGTCTGAATGTCGAAGAAAGTTGGGAGTGAAACGAGGGCGATTTGGAGTAGTTGAGTTGAATTCAGGCATCCGAAAATACTCTGCTTGTTCCTGTCAGGGCTGTCACCCACCGACATTATCAGTGGAACCACGGTCTCTTCATCAGGTGACGTGTCAATCCGTTCCATGAACTTTTATATATCCTGCAGGAAGTTTTCAGGAGAAACATGAATGTTACTACACGAACGCATATATATGACATAAATACAAAAGAAACAGGCAGACGACTGAGGTGGGCTCAACTGAACTGAACTGAACTGAACGTTTGTACATTCCAAGCAAGAGCGGCAAAAAGCGGCCTTAGACGAAATTGAAGAGGATTAGACCAATACACGAAAAGAACAGACAGACAGATATGAATCGCGTCCTCCTTCTGCAGGGATATTACACGAACTGAAAAGGATAGACGCGAATGTTCTTCGTCGAGGGATTTGTTTGAATAATGTTACTACCAAATTTAATTACTTTGTCATTACTCTTGCACTTTAAGTAGGAGTGCCTTAGAAGAAATGTAAAGACAAATCTTGTCAGTTTATTTCATCAGTTTTTCAAGAACATCAGTTTTCTCCTAGACATGCAACACAAATTCTCCTAGATATCGTGTGACACGGTCCGTCTCACAGGAGATATACTGACCCGGGACAAATCATGGACTGCCATATCGATTTCTGTCAACATCATAATCGGACAGAGGATATTTAGAGTCACGAAAAGGGGATAATAATTTAATAAGTTTCAATCCCGTCAACATTAGAATCGTTCTTAGAACGGGTTAAAATGGACCGGTGCAATTATTGTGATGGATAATATATTAATATTAAAAATCCCCAAAAATTAAACCTAATTAAATTATATTGTTCACATGCATGTAGATATTTTTTTAGTCCTTTTTCTGGGATTAATTAACTAATTATTATTCTAAGCAAACCTATATGACTTAGAATTATATATTTAGAGCATGAAAGCCATGAATGAGATTTTCTCAAGTTAATTGAACACAAGGCGTGGAAAACATGATCGTGTCAATGTCATTTCGTGTTCGTATCATTTAATTCATTTTTGAGTCTGCATCGACAATCAACATTCACGTTAGAACATGCATGTAAAATCGAGTTATATATGGGTATTTTGGGTTATTCGAAATGGTTCAGTTTTGTCAGGTTTAATTTAGAGACAACGCATGTTACATGGCTACAAATTGCCCATTTAAAAAGAAAAAATTAGACAAAACTCGAAACATTTAAAAAAAATCGTATGAGTTATGACATGCGACAAACTTATTAGAGTGGAGAATGTAATAATAACATGCTAATTAAAGCTACTAACCTGAGAGTCGATAAACAATGAGACGATTTTTTGTGCACGTAAAAACTAGTGATGGAATGCGAATAAAATATGAAAAATAAAACATCTTGAAAATATAGAGTGCACATTATAACAAAAAAAAAAAAAAAAAAAAAAAAAAACAGTGATGGAAAATAAAACTATGTGTAAATGAATATTATGCACATAAAAATTAGTGTGCACGTAAAAAAAACAGTGATGGAAAATAAAACCATTTCTAAAGGAATAATTACATGCACACAAAAAATAGTGTTATTTCTTCAACCTGTAATTCAAAATAGAAAGGGTAATTAAATGAGTGATGGGCGAGGAATAATCCTGTCAATACGGTATTCAGTCGTGAATTCGTAAAAAAATGGTTTATATATCTGATCCTTATTCGTTATTTTTTTAACGTATTTATTATCGTCAAATCCGTATTATATAGTACTCTGTATTATATAATCCTATTTTTTTAATGCGTACATGGTAGGGCGAGTTTGCAAATAGAATTATTTAACGAGAATATTCTGAAATTTGGGTGATATTCTTATAATAAACCGAACTTTATTTAATTTGGAAATAAACTCAAGTATTGGACGTACATAACTTTGGGCGAACGTTAATGTAAGATATGTTCAATGCTTGGTTTTATTCTCAGATTAAATAAAGTTCGATTTATTTATAGAAGATCACCCAAAGTTGAGATTACCGTTGTTAAATGATAATTACTAACGAAAATTACTATACTTCACACTAATGAGGAGTACAAATATAACGTATCATTTGAGACGGTCTCACAGTAATCGAGGTGTAGTGAAGTGATAAAATTATCTTCTTTTCCTCATCCATGAACTCTTGCTCCTCCATGGTATCACAGAGCACCTTACCCCGAGTTTCAGGCAGACAAAGGACCAGAATCCCACACAGAAGCATCGAAACCCCAAACGTCCCGTACGAGTACACCATCCTTTTCCTACCTATCAGAATCAACATCGGATCAAAAACCGACCCTAGGATCATCGCCTGTCTCACCAGGGACGAAGCTGAATTCCTGACGCAGGTCGGAAACAACTCAACCATGTACATCAACACGAGGTTGTACGCCATGCAAGCACAAAACAAAGATACTAACTCGAGCGAAATTAGTACAAGACCCGAGTAGTGATAGTGTCCCTTTCCGATGACTGAAAAGACTATGCACGTTGCCCCGCTGATCGTGCAGAACCCGAGCAAAGAGGTACGTCGATTGCAGTGTTGGATCCACCAAAGGAAGGTTAGGATGTAGGAAGAAAGGGATAACGACGCGTTGAATACAGAGGTTAAGTAGATGTCGAAACCTAGGTTTCCGACACCTAAGAACATTCCAAAGTACATAACTCCGATGCCAAATGCTAGTATCATTGATGCCAGCAGTCGTTTTATAGCCCATCGTCGACTTAGTAGGATCTTCAGGGAGCTGAACGGATATATTTCAGGTAAATTGTGTAAAGTACTGCCAGCCTTTGAAATGCTGGTGGTGCTGGTGGTTGAATTGCTGGATCTGAGTCCGAGACCATTTAAGACGGATACTGCGTCCTTTTCTCGTCCCTGCATGAACAACCACCTAGGAGACTCGTACAAAAACACGTAACACAAAACCGAGCTTATAATCCCTGGGACCGAAGTCCATAGATATAGATTTCGCCATGAAAACCCTCGAGTCAAGTAAGCAGTGCCAGTCAACCCTAATATCCCGAGAGAGAACGAGATGAACCCAAACATGGCCGCCTGCGCACGCCACCTTTTAGAAACTCGTTCCGTGAGCAAAACAAGGACACAAATCGCCACAGGAGCTCGACCAATCCCACATATAAACCGAAACACAGAGTAAACCCAAATGTTAGGCGAAAAAGCAGAGGCCAATGCAGAAAGAGACATGAGTAGCGACGAGAAGCAGAGCAGGTTTTTTCGACCTAGGGACGAGTCTCCTAAGGCGGCAAGGACTAGCCCGCCTAGTAGGCAACCGATGAAGTAGGACGTCGCTGGCATGCCAGCGAAGACAGAGCTCGCGCATTGGAGGTTCCATTCGGATATGATTGACGTGTGAATGGTCGCGGAATTCCAAGACCAAGCGGTCTTTGGGAGGCCGCATAGGTTGGAGTCGGCGGTGCATGTGGTGGTCGTGGTGGTGCAATGCCAGGTTGGTTGAGCGTGGGCGAAGACAGTGATGAATGTTTGTTGGCTGTCGAAGAATGTAGGTAGTGAGACGAGGATGGCTTGGAAGATTTGAGTCGGAGTCAGGTGGCCGAGGCTCTGCTCGATCCTCTCTTCCACAGACAGGTCCGGTGGAGGTTCGCTGTCGTGCTCCATTATTATTGACGATCAGCTTCAGACCATCACAATAATTTTTGTTTTCGTTCTGCAAGATTTATTTATAAAGATCAACGAGAAACAATTATTGAGACATCAAGGTAGTGTCGTTTTATTTTACTCGCCTAAAGATTACTCCGTATTACTCAACATAGTCCAAGATCGCATGATCGACTTGGGATAGGCCGGCTAACACGTATAGTGAGTTTATTAGACTGCCGATTTTACATGAAAATATGAAATACTGTAGTTACCGATAAATTAAAGTTAATACTAATAAAGTTGGAACTTGTACTTACCAATGGTATATTTTCATCGAAAATATTTTAATCCAGTGATTATAGACAAATATATTGCCAGATTTAAGTGCGCACTTAGTTGAAAAAAAAAAACCGATGATGGATTTCCTTGCTAGATGAAATTAATTAGAGATAGGAATTATAGCATATATAGAAGCATTTTATAGCTAAAAAAAAAGTAAAGTATGTAGTACTAGTAGTTATATCTAATGACCAAATCATGCAAATTCCATGCATAAAATAAACAAAGACTAGTCTTGGGGTCAACTAGTGTACAAAATACTTTATATATTTTCTTCTATTTGAATGAAATTACTCGATTTTTATTTAAGGTGAAGTATCGAAGTGTATTATGTAGTAACGTAATTCAAAGGTTGCCTCTGTCACACACAAAAATTCATGTGCAATAATAATTCCCAAGTCATGCAAAATATTAAGGAATTTAAGTATGTAGTGCATCTCAATTCATAACGATGTCAATACGTAGAATGGGGGTGATAATGAGACGTGATAATTGAAAATTATTGGGTTAAAATAATTCAATTAATTTCAGGTCAAATTCAATTTAGGGTTTTGGTGAGTCAAGTCAAGCAAGATCAAATTAGACTTGAAAAACTCACGAACAGTTCGAGATCAAATGAGTTTTAATTTTCTTTAGAATTTGGATATACATTAATAAATTATAGACGTGCATATTTCTCACACGTTAATTTTGTTTTGTTTAGTGACGTAACCATGTTTATTATTATTATTATTATTTTATTATTATTATTATTATTATTATTATTATTATTATTATTATTATTATTATAGAGTCTTACTAACCCACTTTAATTAAGATAAATAAAATTTTATGGAAAAATTTATTCTAATTTTTATTTTTCAAATATAATAACCAGAGTCGTTCAAAACCTACTATGAGCATTGAGCACAGGCAATATATACTTATAATAAAAGGGCACCAAGCCACCAACTACACAATTAATTAAACATATACTACTTCGTAAAAACATTCTCAATTCGTAAAAACATCCTCAATTCGAAATAAAAAGATAAATAAAATGACAATTAATAACTGAGATATCCTAAAATAAAATATGCGGACAAATAATTGGACCGACGAGCTAGTATACTAAGGGTCGTTGCTTGGATTGGGAGTAATCTTACTTGAGAAGGCAACCTCGTGGTTTGAGTAATATAAGTTCTAGAGGTGAGCAAAATCGGATATCCGATCTGGTTTTGTAAATCGTATCAGATATCCGGTTTTAAAAATCAAAAAAAAAATCCGGATATCCGGTTTCCGGATATCCAGTTTTTTCGGATATCCGGTATCCGGTTTTTTTTTTTTTTTTTAAAAAAAAACAAATTTTTCATTTTTAATTGATTTTTAAGCAACGTTACGTTTTATATAAATTGATTGATATAGTAAAATACATTAAAAAAACTTCAAAAAAATGGTATATATGTCTTACGGTACAATTATTCTAACAAAATATTACGTTTCAATACATAATATCTAAATTTACTACTCCGTAATATTTTTGTTTTTTACCTTTGAAAATAATTGGTGAGTTTTGAATTCTTTATTGTATAATTCATATTTGGATTGTATTTTTCATATTTTTCATTGTTTTTAAAAAACCGGATATCCGGTTTCTATTTTCCCCGATACGTATCCGCTACGGTTTTAAGGAAAACCGTATCGTATATCCGGTTATTCGTATCGGATATCCGGAAATTCGTATAATTGAAAGCGTATACCGTATCGTATACATATAATAAAACCGTATCGTATATTTTTGCTCACCCCTAATAAGTTCAGTGTATATATTTTTGTATTGAACTCAATATATTTTGGTTATTAAGCTCAATAATTGATAAAATTATCTTATTTTTTTGTGCTGAGCTCAATCCTATTCGTTCGTTGTTGGCTAAACATAATTTTTATACTCCCTCTGTTTTATTGATATCTTCCACATGTCCTTTTTCAATCATTTCTATTTTTTCCACTTTCCTTTTTTTCGATCACACTTCTCTCTTACCTAGGTGGCCCACCTACTTTACTCCCTTTCTACCTTTACTTATTTTATTATTTTTCTTAAGAAATGTGCCACTTTTAAGGTAGAAGAAATCATAGAAACGGAGGGAGTACAAAACTCGATATATTTCTTTGCACTTTACTCAATGATAATTTATGATGTTATATCGAGTTCAATATATTTATTGTGCACAGTATATTTTTGTAAATTAGTCAAAACTTGAGACAATCTCGAACCTCTGGCTCTAACATTGCCAAGTTTATCAAGCCATATGGGACCGATTCACCATAGAAACGATGCTATTATCATATAGACAAAAAACTTCCCCGATGAGCTTGTTGCAGAACGTTCCTATATATTCCATTGAACCTCCCGTTGTATTGGGCCATAAACTTGTACATGATATGGCTTCGAAACATCTTTCGTTAATCTCCTATACGTAAATATAATTAATTAGTACGTGTGACATATTATTAATCTTGTTGTCTATGGCTACAATCGAACAATACTGCTTTTCCGGGGGAAGCTCCGTTGAAGCAAAAATCGGGGCAGATGAGGCCAATGCTCCTGCCGCGATATGAGGGTACTTGAGCCGGAACCAAGCCGCCAACACTAGAAAATAATCGGAAGACGTCAGATAATAAATAAATAGTACTGCTGATAAGTCGTAATTTTACCTATTTTTGTCCCACGTTTTGACTCTTATTTAGTCAATTTTATAACACGTTTTGTTATTATTGAGTCGTTTTGTCTTTAATTAGCTTATTAGTCGAGTCCAGTATATTTAGTGTTAAATTATGTTATTTCTCGAGAATTGGGTACTGTGCGTCGATATTTGATTTTATAGGTACCGAAGAGAATTGAGACGATAAAGACGGAACAAAACGGATCAAATCAAACTACTATTGAGGATTGGGCCCAAACACAAAAGAACACCCGGCCCACTATGGAAAAATGAGGATATGGGCTGATTTGAAATAGTAGAGGAGAAAGAAGGAGGCTGATTTTTGTGGAGAGAGAGTTAGATAGAGTAGAGAAGAAGGTAGAGGGTTTTAAGGAGTAGGAGTAGAGGTGGCAGTTCGTCGGGCCGGGCCGGGCTTCGTGCCGTGCCCGGCGGGCTTCGTGCCTGGGTGGGCCGGCCCGGTCGTGCCTAGACCCGGGCTCGTGCCGTGCCCGGCACGGAGCTCTAGCCGACCATGCCGCCGAGGCACGGCCCGAGGCCCGGGCCCGGTCGTGCCGTGCTCGGGCCGGATCTCGTGCTCGGGCCGGGTCTCGTGCCCGGCCCGTCGTGCCCGGCCCGTCGTGCTAGTTTCGTGCTCGTGCCCGTGTTTCGGTTTCCGTGCCGGTTTTCGGGTTTCGGGTCGTGCCTCAATCTATTTCATATTTTTTCCAGCAAAAACAAGACGCGTTTGTGTGCGACCCGAATATTTGTAGCGTAATTATATATTATAATATTTGTAGCCTTGTAGCTATCACTCCACAAGTCCCACTTTGGAAATAGTTAATACTCTTTATTAAAAAAAATTGAAATTGTAAAAAAACACACAATTACTAAAAATTACAATTACTAAAACAATTACAAAAAATAATAGTAATTATACAAACTAAAAATTATAAATTAAATCTTCGTAGGATGTAAAAGAAACTAAAAAATAATTAAAGTCGACTTGTGAAATTGTAATTGAAAAAATAATTATGTCTATTACTCTACGATTCGACACTGCCACTCGAAGGGGTATCGTCGGTGTCGACATCACTATCTCTTGGTTCCTGACCTTGTTTTCGGTCTCTTGCATCCATCCAATCTTTGTAGCAGACACACATGCGGAGGGTGTCGCAGGACAAAGACGTACGTTTGTCGTCCAACACCCTTTTAGAGGCACTGAAGCAACGTTCGGACGCTACAGATGAAACTTGAACGGCGTAGAAGTCTCGTGCCATTGCTGACATCACCGGAAGAAATTTTTCATGTTCTCGCCACCATGCTAGAAGATCAGTGCTTAGTGTATCGAATTCGGAAATATTGTTGAAATAATCATATCGTAGGTACATATGAAATTCAGCAAGATCGGACGCCCGTGTTTGTTGAGGAGATGGCATTAGTCGAGACATTCGTGACATGGCCTTGCCCAATCCTGCAGCGATCGTCGATCGGCCACTGCTAGCACCTGCACCTGATCGAGAAGTAGTGGTGGGGTTAGTTTGACCATAAATCCGCTCGTATTCACCAAATACTACACCAAAGTCGTGTCTAACCGAGGCCGCATAGGCCTCCTTGTCGAATTCTAGGTTCATTGCTTTTTTATAACTTTCAACAACGTTAATGGCACCCTCAAATTTCCACCTAGGGTCTAAAATCATTCCAAATACATAGACAAGAGGAATATCGTCCCAATATTTTAACCATTTTTCCTCCATGTCGGGTAGAAACGTAGAGTAATCAGGTAGGCCTCGATATTTTTGGAAAACAGTGGCAATATTGTCAATATGAGCAATGAACAAAGGGACCGTGGGCTTATATGCATGAGAAAATGCAGTGGTCGCCTCCTCAAAGGCTGACAACAAGTCGATATACATTTCTATTTTCTCCCAATCATCTTCAAGTAATTGTTCATCGGGAAAACGAGTGTTCCAAAAAGTAGTTAGCGGATCCTTGTATTCTAAACATGACTGCAACATTGTGTACATTGAATTCCACCTCGTGTTGTTCTCTGCGGGAAATTTTCTGTATTTAATTTTATTTAATTTACAAAAGTGACGCCAATCTTGGCGCCTTATTTGAGACGTGTTCAAGTGAATAACTATTTTTTTAAACTTGGTGTGATAGTGTCGTAGACCCACTAAACCGTCCTTAACACACAGGTTTAAAATGTGACAAGCACATCGAACATGTAACAATTCACCATCTAAAAAAATATTTTGTAAACTGGTCTTCAACATGTTAGCACAAGAAGTCATAGACGTTGCATTATCAAAAGTAACTGTCAAAATTTTATCTCTAATTTCATACTCGCATATCGCTCTCACAATAACGTCGTGGATATTAGCAGCGGTATGCGGACTTTCTAATCTTGCAAATTCAATTATTCTTTTTTGTAAAACCCAATTCTCATCTATCCAGTGAGCTGTTAAACATAGGTAAGAGTAATCGATGCGAGAGTCCCAGCCATCGGATGTTAACGATATTTTAGACCTCATATTTTTGAAGCATTCTATAAGCTCCATTTTAGCCTCCATATATTGTTTCATTGCTTTACTTTTTACAGTTTTACGGCTCGTTTGTAGATGAGCCGGTTGGTTTGCTTTTACGTATCTGTTAAACGCTGGGTGTTCAGATAAAGCGAAAGGTTTTTCCGTTTGAATTATCATTCTAGATAATTCCTCAGCGCATGTGTTATAATCGTACTTATACTCTTCTTCTGATTCGGGTCGGGTCACAAATTGGTCAAGGGATGTTTGACCGACCTCTTTGGGAACACATTTTTTAGCATGTCGTCCTAGGTGACCGGTACCATTTGCACTTTTACCACTAAATATACCTCCACAATTATTACACTTAGCATATTTTTTTATCTACACTCTTAGTGAAATTTAGCCATACTCTACTTGTTCTACCCATCGCACACAATCTAGCCATTTCTTCTTTAGTCTCCCAAACTATACCGTCATCGGACGATTCGCTCGTTCTTGTTTGTACATTTACATTTGTGAATTGTGACACGGTTTGTGCCGATGTGTCGTGTTGTGCAGACTCTGTAAATTGTGCAGACTCTGTAAACGATTGTGGTCCTTCTGGACCTCGTTGTGTAAATTGTTGACCCGTTTGTGTAAATGAATACGATGGTAAAGGTGGTCTCCCCGACATTGCCTGATATGTCGACATATCGAAATTAAATAAGTTGGGTGTCATGGGAAAAGGTTGTTGGGACCCTTGTCCCGTTTGTGCCCCGGTTAAATCGTAACCGTAAGGGGTCGACCCGCTCGGATTGCCAAAGTTCATGAACGAAGGCGTGACACCGGACCATTGATTAAATTGTGGGGTCGTAAATTGACCATGTGCCTCCGATTGTGGTGTTTGTGAACCGGAGGGTCGTTCGACGCTACCTTGACGTTGTTGTGATCGACTCCTTTTTGACCCTGACTCGGTGTTGTGTGATTCGGACATGATTTAAATATTTTAACGGATTAACAATTAAATTATCAAATTAATTACCAAATTAATTAACAATTTAACTAACAAATTTAATAACAATTACCAATTTAGTATTTTAGTTCAATTGACAAGTTAATATGTAAAAAATTATTTAATGGTGAGTTGGTGACTTAATTATAAAAAATTAATAAGTGAAGATTATAATTAACTAATTAAGTAATAAACAAAAATAATTAACAAAATTAAAGTAAAAGAGATTAAGTAAGAAAATGCAAACAAAGCTTGTAGAGATCCGGAGATGCGGTCGAATATCGAGAATCGACAGACTATAATAAAAAAACCCGTAAACCCGATACGATCAATTCTTCAATATAGTAGATTAGCACCAAAAAACGCAACCAAAACCTTCAATTCTTCAAATTTCAAGATTAATATATAATACTTGTTATATTAAGATTATAATATTATTTATATATTATTTATAAGATTAGTAATAATTTTTATAATTAATAATTTTTATATATATTAGTAATAATTTTATAAGATTAGACGATTAGAATTTAGAAATGTATACTTATAGAGTATTGAAATTTTCAAAAAATTGATAAGAATGATTATAAGATTAGAAGAAGAATAGAATGATTTGTGAAATGAAGAATTGAAGATGGATGAAAGTGGGTAATTTATAGGAAAAGAAATGGAAAAAAAAAAAAGAGGAATGGGAAGGATTGAGCCGTTGGAAACTTGGAATTGGATTGTTGGAATTTGGAAAAGGGAAGATAGTAGAGTAGGGGTGGCAGAGCAGCAGCAGCAGGCCAGCAGCAGAGAGCCGTTGAGGCCGTGCCGGGCCGGGCCGGGCCGTGCCTCGGGCCCGCCGTGCCCGGGTCGGTCGTGCCTGGTCGGGCCAGCCCGCGTGCCTGTCAGCGGGCTGTTAGTGGGCCGTACCGGATCAGGCCCGGTCGTGCCCGTGCCTGGCACGGGGTTTTCACCCAATTCTTCGCCGCGGCCCGACCCGAGGCCCGACGGGCCGTGCCCGTGCCAGGCCCGATTTCGCACTCGTGCCGGGCCCGTCGTGCCAAATTTCGTGCCGGACCGGGCCGGCGGCGGCGGCCCGGCCCGAACTGCCTGCTCTAAGTAGGAGTAGTTCGAATACAGGAGCAGCAACTTGATTTTTCTTCTTAATTTTAATTACTTTCCTTGTTAGTTTTAGTGTAATAGTTCTTCCTCAACTCAAGCCTTCTATTAATTCCATCCTTATTTTTTTTGGGTATAATTCTTATCTCTTCTCCTTTATTATTTCATTTATCTTTAGTTTTATATTTAGATTATATTTAGTTAGTAATTAGTTTAAAGTTTTAATCTTTATTGTTAATTGTGTGTTGCAATGTTATTTTATAGTCTGGTTTGTTTGTGTGTAGTTAATGTTAGGATTAATTAAAGTTTCTTTCTTTATTATTTTATTATGTTTTGTGTTATGACTAGAATAATTATTTGTGTGTTTTGTGTTAGATTAATTATGATTAGTGAGTAGTGTCTTTACTAGGGGACGATTTGACCCCGACATGTCTATATTGTGGGCTTGAAATTCCGTATTTGATTTGTTTGGGATATACGGAGGAGGATAGTTTGGGATTTGGGAATCGACTTGTCTTTAGGTTGTGTTTGAACCCTTGACCCTTGTCCACCGACGGGAGTCGGTTAGGTCTAGGTAGTAAACCTCGCCTCTTGACTTGCCTTGCCCCGCCTAGTTGAACACGGGAGTGAGAATTAGGTAGGGTACCCTAACTATCGGTCTAGACTCTTCACCTTGGGAGAGGGGAGAGAAAGGAGCGGGATTAAGACGTGTACTTAGTGACCTAGGACCTTGGATTGGGTACCACGGGAGTGGACTCACTCGATTGACCTAGGAATCCGATTCACGAGCCCGGGAGGGAAGTGATCGGGTTTTACTTAGTCGGACTACGAGCCCGGGAGGGAGGTAGTCGACCCTAGAGGCGTTCCACTCGTCTAATATCCCTAACAACCCACTATCGGTGTTCCTTGCTCATAATTATGATATGTCGGTGGTTAAGTCGGACCCTAGGCCTTTAATTATTATTAGATCATCATTCTTGTAATTTGTTTGATTTTTAGTTTACTTTTGCATTTCTTAGTTAGTTTAATTAGTCTGGCTCCACCTTCGATAATTGATTCGCGTAGCTAATTCATAGTCCGAGACCGAACTAGTACTTATTCCCGATCTCTCTGAGGATTCGACCCGACTTACCCTTACTATTGTAGTTTAGGTTAGTTGGTTTGTTTGATGGTAGGATTGGCGACAAATCCCGGCTATCAACTGCGTACGAGACTACAAGTATATAACGATACTAGGGAATTTTACTTACTACCACTATATGAGCCACCCATTACAATAACGGGCAGTTCGGGACTAGAGAACGTCGTCTTCTTTAAATCGATGATGGCGTCGGCAAAGTCGGCTAAGGCTTGCTCGGATGTGAGACAGCCTCGTACCTCCGGGTCTAACATGGCCATGTCTATGGAGCCATATGGGACCGATTCACCATAGAAACGATGCTAGACAAAATAAAGTAAACGAAAATGTAAGCGAGACTAATATAATATAAAAATGTAGGTAGACGATAGGGGGCGTGAAATAGAGAAGCGGCCAGAGTAAGTATCCCAATCCCGGTAACCCAGGTAAGAATATCGGACTCTCCCCCGAAATAGACGAGAATGGCAGCGGTTAAGTTGTTGTTGCGACCGACGTAGGAGTAGTCCGGGTATACTCTTTGCTGGAACCGTAACTGACTAAACGTCCCGTAACCGAAATGGTCTATGGGCTGAGAGTAATACCTCAAGGAAGGCAATGGGGATGAAAACCCGGCCCAATCGCAATAGATGCAGAAGCCCAGCAGAAAAGCCCAACCGTTAATACTATTCCTAATTGCCATAATAATAATAATAATAATAATAATAATAATAATTATAATTATAATTTGAATTTGAATGATAAATCAATCAATTGCTTGTTTATTTATAATCAATCAATTACTTTTGTTTAACTTAGTCTAGTGAAATTTACCAATACAAGGTTTCAATAGTGGGACACTAATTTTTTGCCTCATTAATTACCTCAATGTGGTAAAAAAAATAGTGTCTGGAAGAAGTAATATTACTCCCTCCGGACACTATTTTTTTTGTCTCATTGCCTCAATATTTGTAATTAGTATTTTAATAAAATAGAGCGAAAAATAAGAAACTACTTGTACTAGCCAATGAGACTATGTCGATGATCTATATTACTTATAACTCAATATATTTTTGTATTGAACTCAATATATGTTGATATTTAGCTCTATAATAGATGATATTAGCTTATTTTCTTGTACGGAGCCCAATCCTGAACCTTAAGCCATTAGCTTAATATAAATTTTATACAAAACTCAATATATTTTGTCCGTATCATATATATTTTGTAACGTTTTCACAGTATATTTTTATATTGACCACAATATATTTCTATAAATCAGCTAAGGGTTGCTCGGATGTGAGACCACCACGAACTTCTGACAGTAACATGGCCAAGTCTATCGACTTAAAATTTATATACTTCCTCCATTTTCTTTTTATCTTCCCATTCACTTTTGGCACGTTTTTTTTGTAATGAATATAAAATGATAAATTTAGTAAATATTGAGAGTAGAAGGGTAAAATGTGTGTAAATAGGAAAGAATAAAGGTATAAAGTGTTGTAAATAGTAAGGGTAGTATGGTAAAAATTATGGACTAAAATGGAAAGAAATGAAATGGGAAGATAAAAAAAAGTGGCCAAAAAAGGGAATTGGGAAGATAAAAAGAAATTGGAGGAAGTATTAATTTTTAACCTCTTTCTTAAAAAAATTGGTGCTCTTAAAAAAATTGGTGCATGACACTAGAATGAAGATAATGATCGATAATGAAGGTCAATGGTTATTTAAGTAATTTATATAAAATTGGTTGAAAAATTACTGACTTAGGTGAAATATTAGTCTATTTTAGTAATATAAACTTCAAGGCTATGATATCGTTACTTAAAATCGCTTATTTTCACACTTATCATGCTAAATACTCCGTAATGTTTTTGGTAGTGCTTCACAAAAAAAATCAAAACTTTAGGTAGTGTTTGACAAAATTTAAAACGTTAGGTTGTTCTTCGCAAAACGACCTAAATAATAGGTAGTGTTTCGCAAATTACTCTAAAAAAATGATTAAACAAATGAGTGAGACAGACAGATTAACTGAAATACAACGTTTGGGCTTAACTAACATGCCCAATTACAAATTCACAAAATCTTGGGAGAGACCACTCTTCAGTACCACTGTATGTTCTATTCGTACCCTTAAATGACAACTTTGTTTTGTACCTATTTTTATAAGAAGCGTATTCTCTTTATATTTGTATACTCTTTTATGTTAATCGTACCTACTTCTATTAGGTTTGGTACCATTGTTACTTCAATTTGTACTTAGTCTCTCAGTAAAGTTAATGAGAGACCGTATCTCATGAGACCTATTCTTACAAATTAGCCATTGTTGAACTACTCTACAAGTCAACAACCACTATTCCATCTCTTAAAGTTAGGTATGTTACTTGTTAGGCCGTTAGGCGTACCGGTACTAGTCAAGCCAACTAGTCAAACCATCAGTAGATCTTTAACCTTACACGAAAGTTGCCCCTTTTTTTATGGGAATTTACCCATCACAAAGATGCATAGAGGAACAAAACGAACTGTTATGGCCTAAACTTTATTTGGCAAATCAATCTTCGTCTTGGACGTTCTCAATTCTGATAGATATAATCGTCACAAACAAGAATTTGTAAAAAAGAATTAGGTACAATCATAAAAATGTCATCAATGATAAAAAAATGTCACTATGATTTCGGTTCTTCAATGGGCAAAGTCTCATGGTTATTTTCATGTCGTCGTTTCTGCTGACTGTCTGCAACTTGTCTACTACCTGGCGGAGGTTGAAGAATGTCACCACAGTGTTCAAGATATTTTGTTTTCTTTTCAAGCTGAATTTATGTATTTTCACTGTCTAGTTGTAAAATATGTTTGTCGAAACCTTAACTCCGAGGCTCGTAACTTAGCTTCTAGGGTGTTGAGCAGGAGCTAGGGTGGGTGTAGAACGTTGGCAAAAAAAAAAAAAAAAATAGATGCTTAGGCCTGGCCCGTCTTCTCCTTATTAAACGAGAGATTCAGCACGTGCGTTGATGCTAACTCAAGCGCTCGTGCCCAATCTTCTTCTGCATTCACGTCCCCTTATGTAACTAATACAGGTAAACCGTCTGTAGGCGACAGGCTCGAAACCTAGAAGGTGTAGTCTTAAGTCAGGGTTGGTGACCACAAGTTTTAACCACTAGACAACACCTTTACGTCTGTATTGTTAGAAGAACTCGATTTGAAGAGTTGGTGTATGACTGTATGGGTATGGTATCAAGTCTATCAACCAGTCAACCCAGAGCGGATCTCCTATCCCATTTGTGTATCCCACTCTGTGTGCTGCACCATACAATGGATGACACATCAACTAGTTATGATATTTGTTGCATATTTTATTTATTCAATAGGCGATATGTCATCCAGTGTATGGTGTGGCACACAGAGTGGAACACAAAATGGGACAGGAGATCCGCACCGCAACCAACCTGAACCAGCCCATATATAAAAGCAAGTTACTTGATACTCACCTCACTTCATCTCCTTCAAAAAAAAAATACTACATTACTACACATTTTTAACGTAGAAATTCTCATCATATCATATTATCATGGCAATTAAAACATCCTACATTTCTCTAATTTTGATCTCACTACTACTAATCTTCGTATCTTGTGGTAAGTCGTACTCTTTTAAATGACATAAATGTTTATATAATTTTGGATCGGTTTTGAATGTATAATGTATTGTTGTCGACTTGGGTCCTATTTGGATCAAATTTTTTTATCTGGTAAGTCGTACTCTATTAAATGTACTCGTATTATTATTATTACTCCGCATTATTATTTTTTTATTTTATTTTTGATAAAAAGGGAGAATTTTATTATTAATGCATGTATCAATCGACAATTATTATGTTTGTATACATGTATACATTTTTGTACGTGTATTTATACTTGTATAACCCTAGAAATTTTCATATGTTTTAATCATTGTAATAATAATAATAATAATAATAATAATAATAATAATAATAATAATTATTATTATTTTCTTATAAAAGGAGAATTTATTGATGAATTTTATTATTATTATTATTATTATTATTATTATTATTATTATTATTATTATTATTATTATTATTTTAATTATAAAGGCAATTTTTACAGAGATAGAATCAAATTTAGAAGAAATTAGAGTGCAGCCGAGATATTATCTAGGATTTCACTTCTTCTTATTATTAGGATGGATTACTATTATTATTATTATTATTAATGTATTTTTATTTATTTATTTATTTATTATTATTATTATTATTATTATTATTATTATTATTATTATGTATTTAGATCGAAATAAATCACTATTACGGAATATAAAAGATTTGTTTATTTTTTGAAACAGGGATAATTAACGGTGCTAGAATTAACAAAATTGAGACGCAAAATACAAGACTCGAGCCTCAATATGGAAACGCTTGCTACGCTCAACCGGCCGGATGCATCGCCCGTAATTGTCGTCGAGTTTGCGGGAATAACAATTTCCGTTGCACAACCGAGCAATTATGTTGTTGTCATTAAAATGATCGAACGGGAATAACAATTTCCGTTGCACAACCGAGCAATTATGTTGTTGTCATTAAAATGATCGAACGGGAATAACAATTTCCGTTGCACAACCGAGCAATTATGTTGTTGTCATTAAAATGATCGAACGGGAATAACAATTTCCGTTGCACAACCGAGCAATTATGTTGTTGTCATTAAAATGATCGAACGGGAATAACAATTTCCGTTGCACAACCGAGCAATTATGTTGTTGTCATTAAAATGATCGAACGGGAATAACAATTTCCGTTGCACAACCGAGCAATTATGTTGTTGTCATTAAAATGATCGAACGGGAATAACAATTTCCGTTGCACAACCGAGCAATTATGTTGTTTTGTCATTAAAATGATCGAACAACTAACTCCATAATATATGTACTCTACTTGAAAAAAAAAATTTGTACGAGTATTTTATTTTATTTTCAATCGAAGGTTTTTTATGAATAAAATGTGCGTTGGGTTTCACCCCATTATTTTCAATCATTTTTTTAAGTTGGGTTATTCTTGATCGACTCAATCTTAGTGTTAGACGATGGTTGTAGACCTGACCTAGCCCGAACTTAGGGATTTGGTTTGAGCCGAATGTTATTATTGAGTATTGACCCATGATTTATAACCCGCGACCCGACCCGTTTACTACTATTCCATAATCCATACTAAACCCTAATTTGGAATACTCCATATGGCTTAGTTTGATTTTGGGTATTGAAAACCCTAATCTCTTAATCCTAAACCCAATTGGAATATGTCAATTGAAAAAGCCCTAATTTCTTAATCCCATTTGATTTTGGGTATTGATGAGTGTTTGTGGATCGTATTTTTCGACTTGTAAATTGGGTGAATAAAATTAGTCCCATTTTGCCATTTATTCACTTGATTTCTTGGATAGTGATTATAGAAATCCATGGATCACTCATCTTGGTACTTAAATTAAAGACTGGTATTAAATTCTCGATTCGTCTCGTTTATGTTGCTCATTTGATTTATTTGCTGAATTCCGAAGTACTCGACAGTCGACCCCTTTCCATCCCGAAATTTTAGAACCCTTTGGAATGCAGGAAAGAAATGTATGGATGATGATACAGGATGATATGTGACGAATATTTTAACTACAAGTAATTTAATTTGGAATCGTGTTTTTTTTTTTACAGTTATAATCATGCTCCTTAAGCTCTCAGTATACTTGACAAGATCTTCTCGATAAATTGCAATCGTTCAGCTGATATTATCGTTGAAACTTTTCTACTGTCGACTGTCGACTGCAGCTGCCAATATGGATGTTGAGGCGATGAATGGATGCTGAACAAACAAGCAATTCGGAAGTAAAACAACAAAATGATTCAGAAGAAGTGTTTTGAACTCCTGATTATCATGTCTTGGACTGCAGTATGTATGTAAAGGCTGATATGATGGAGTCGGAAAACTTGCAACTCAATTCCAAGGCGAGATCAGAAAAACCTATGTTACTCGGATAGACCAACACGGACTAGTTGCAGACATGTGTCAGAGTATCGGACACTCAATTTCATAAAATTTAAGGTACGTGGACACGGTGAATAGAGTGTCGACATGTACTGGGTTGAAAATCCTACTGCATTAAGAGTTGCCCACATTTAATAAGGCTACATGCAATGCATTTGCATACTGCTGCTTGCATGAAGACCTAATGATCCCACACATGTATGAGTCAGATGACATATAGCTACATGCATACTATATATGAAGACACTTAATTTCATATTTTAACATGTACACACTGATGGCAAGATAAAGATGACACGCATTAAACCCGACTTGGTTTGGGTTTGGGCAGAGCACCTGCAGTGCGACCTGTGCCCGACTGTTCTACTCTTTTTGGGTCTGTGTGTGATTGGTGTGTGTCCAGAGGTTTCGTTGTCCATGTTCCGTAATAAGTACTCCGATTGCATTAATTCAGTGAATCAAGTGTTGCCAGTTTTAAGGGGATCGTCATTAAGGCCATTAATACGGGTGATTACGGTGCTTAATTACTGTTTTTGAGCTGTTGGAGAGGCTCCTCTCCCTATAAATACAGGATTCATCTACTCTTTTGAGCGCTTCAGTGTTAACCTTGGGAAACTACCGACATAGTCGTTTTCTGTCTATTGTTGCTCAGTTTCTCTGCTAACAATTTGCGCATGTTTTAGCTTATGCGACTTAATATACACTCCGTATTAGAAAAACCTTAAATCATATATTCTCCTTATATATGGAGTCGTACTGGAACTTAGGGAAAGAAGAGGAGGACGAAGCAGCCGCATTTGCACTGTTTTTAATCACTAATTTTGTAAGGTCGGAGGTGCTGAAAGCAGTTATTGATCTTCAAGTGTTCGAGATCATTAAGGAACATGGCCCCGGAGCTTATTTGTCAGCTGCCGACATTGCCGCCAAGCTGCCCACCAGTAACGTGGAGGCTGCACAGGCTGCCCTCGGCTGGATGCTTGACGTCTTGGTCAGCAACTCTATCCTCCTCACCGTTTCTGGAGTAGTAAACACGGTTGAGAAGCAGTATGGGCTTGCACCTGTCTGTAAATTCTTCATGCCTAATGAAGACGGCGCTTCTCTCATCCCTTTCACGGAACCTTCATTTCATAGGTGTCACGAGACGGCCTTGTAAGCAACTCATCGTAATCTTATGACTTTGGTATATCGTAACTGTACATTGGTCAGGTCCCGTGCAATTGCACTACTTATACAGAATATAGAGGGTCAGGCCTCGTTTTCTAAGTGATTACTACTGTGTGTCGTGACAAAGCAGCTGCTTGTAATATTGCAGCCGCGGCTTGAAAGATGCAGTTCTCGATGGATCAGTACCGTTTATAAAAGCATTGGGTATGCCTTACTATGACTATGTAGGCAAACATCCTGAGCATCAGGTTGCTTTTGCTAAGGCAATGTCAGATCACTCTACACTAGTTATGCGCGGAATCCTCAGGATTTATAAAGGGTTTGACAGTCTCTCAATCTTGGTCGACGTTGGTGGCAGCACTGGAACTACGCTTGCCATGATTTGCTCGCAGTACCCACAAATTAAAGGCATTAATTTTGATCTGCCTCACGTAATCTCAGATTTGCCATCTTATCCCGGTAAATTTTATACTTCAAACAGCAAATACTGACATACTGTGTCGACTGTCGAGTTGTTGCATCTGTAAAAACTAAAAAGATTGAGTTTTTTTTTTGTTTTTTTTTCAGGTGTGGAACATGTAGCAGGTGACATGTTTATCGATGTCCCGAAAGGTGATGCCATATTCCTGAAGGTAAGACTGTCATAAGAGTATAAGACGAGTTCAATATCATTGGACGGATTAATATAATGTGGCGAGTTTATTTGTTTGATTTACAGTGGATCTGTCACAACCATAACGACGAAGAATGCATAAAGATCCTGAAGAACTGCTATACTGCATTGCCTGCAGATCAACATGGCAAAGTTATAGTATGTGAGTATCTTCTTCCTGACCCGAATGAACCGACAACAAATACAGCCGCCAGTTCGGTCATACAACTGAATGCTATTATGATGTGTGCACTAGAAGGGAAAGAGAGGTCGAAAGTTGAGTTTGAATCATTAGCATTCAAAGCCGGGTTTCAGGGTTTCGAAGTTGTATGCTCTGCTTATAATGTTTATGTCATGGAGTTCCTGAAGAAAATTTAGACGATGAGATCGAGATCGAGGTCCAAGTGCTCGTTTGGTTGATACGTGAATAAATAGTACGAGTATTCCCTCTGTCGTATTTATTTGATTAAAATATTGCTTACAAGTAGTGATGAGTATACAAAATTCCTATATGAGACGGTCTCATTGTAAATTTCTCAAATCTTCGATCATCTTTCATTTTTTTTTTTTCTCACGATCCCCAGATTCAAGTCCACAGTATGATTTATTCTCTGATCACGCGATTAAACTTTTAATTTCTGTAAATCGATTGCCATTTTTGATTAATTTCGTCGAGGTAATTTCCCAATTTCATTCATTCATTCAATTGCCCTAATTTCTGTAGTTCTGCAAATGTTAGGCTTATTGCTATTGAAATTCCTCGAAAAAAATTGAATTTTATGAGGGGACGATGTAAATTAGGGTTTCCTGATCTCCATATTTCCCCTAATTCTGCTCTACCAAATTAGGGTTTCCTAATCTCTTCTCCGTCGACCTTCCAATAATCGATTTCAATTTTTTGATCAGCTTTTTTGCGGCCATGCTCGCCGTCGACCTCTGGCAAATCGGGTTATCCGGTACCAGATCCGATTCTCATTCCATAGGTGTCATAATCTCCGTATTCCCCTAATCTGCATTACCAAATTAGGGTTTCCATTATCGATTTTAATTTTTGATCAGCTTTTTACGGCCATGCTTGCAGTCGACCCCGGGTTATCCGGTACCGGATTCGATTTTCATTCCATAGGGTTTCCTCAAGCACTTAGGTTGCTGTATGTAGCGGTAGTTAATCTAGGTATTCGGTCGTCAAACCAAATGCAGTCACCTATAGCTCAATGATACCGGGTTTGTTCAATCTCAGTATGCATTGCGAAATGGTACAAGATGTTGTTACTTGCATCAATTTGGTTGTGTGCATTGCGAAATGGTACAAGGTTTGTTCAATCTCGGTATGAAGGGAGAGACGAGACGAGACGAACGACATGTTAACGAAAATTATATAGGTGACAACATTGGGCGAAATATTGCACACAATATTTCTCCCGATGTGGTTACCTATATCATTTTGGTTGATATGCATTGCAAAGACGGGATGATTGATGAAAGCTCAAGTCATTATACAAATAATGGTTTAAGTGAGGTTTAACTCCTAATTTACTTATACTCCGTAATAGTTTATTGGGTGGCTAACTGGTTATTGCTTGTGCAGCGAGATGGATAAGGTAAGAGAGGCCGTTGATTTGATGGTTAAATCTCATTGTCACCGTACTATTGTAATTTATAGTACTATGATCAATGAATATGTCAAACTATAACGCATTGTTAAAGCCTTTGACAGATTGCAAGAAACGTTCGAACATGGAATGTCCTAAAGATGTGGCCTTTACTACTCTCATAGACGGGTTGGGTAAGTCTGATAGACTCCAAATAGCATGTCAGTTGTTCAACGACATGCATATATATGAAATACGAACTATCTAAAAATGCACCACTGGATGAGATCGCTCGCAGAAATGGAGTCTAATGGAGTTGGGTAAAGGTAATATAAAGCGGGAGTGATACTCCCTCACTCCTATTCATTTGTTTACATTTTATTGAAAATAAAATGAAGTACTACATATTTTCGATGTGTTACTCGGAAATGAATGTAATATATTAGTGTGGCAAATTATGTTACTAATGTGGTTCGTATCCGGGTCATGATTACTTTCTCAGTATCTCTCGTGATTTTATCATCTAACCTAGTTGGTCAAATTATGTTGCTAATGTGGTTCATATCCTTGTCATGATTATTTTCCCAGTATCCCTCGTGTTGTGTTACTCGTATATGAATGTAATACTCCGTATATTAGTGTGTCAAATGATGTTGCTAATGTGGTTCGTATCCGGGTCATGATTACCCCCCACCCCGTGATTTTATCATCTAAGGTAGTTGGCATCTGTTTAACTAAATTACAGTAGTTATTTCACCTAATTTATGGCCATATAGGTATCAAAAGATTAGTATCACAAGTGTAAAGTGTAAAGATATTTCTCTGAAAGTTACATTTTTAAAGATACCATAAAATTCAAAGTATCACTAATATACAGTCAACATACTAACCTATTTACAACGTTTCTGTTGTTCAACTGTTTACTTGGAATTATGGTTTTGTGGTTGAGATTAGTGCAATGATGATATTAATGCCATCAAACAATGAAAACATGACATTTACTTAAGTATTCTAAGTTTATTTTTGCTGACTTTTTCCAGTTTAGTAATATGTGGACAGTAGACTCAAAAGACTTTTTACTTTTTAGTCTTCCTGATCTCATGGGTCTTCTAAAGTTCCAGTTTCTTGGCCTTCACTCTTATCATAACATGTTTTAGTTAGGAAAAATTATGTTATAAATTACAAATAAATTTTGGTATAGGATCGTTATTTTCTGTTTTAAATCATCGAAAACTCATATTTTGCGTGGTTTTTTCCCGTGAAAGACTCTTATAACAAGCTATATAGAGATTTTATTTGTGCTCTAATGCGTCGAGGGCTGCTGTTACAATGTCCAAATACAAACCGTGTTGTTCATTTATGGGTTTCCTTACACTTGATGTGTTTTTGCTTGTTCGTGTCGGATGCATTGGATTCAATCAATGTAACTCATCCCTTGAAAGAGGGATCGACTTTGGTTTCGGAAGATGGTAGCTTTGAGCTAGGATTCTTCACTCCTGGCACTTCTGACAAGAAATACCTTGGAATCTGGTACAAGAAAATACCTGTCAAAACCGTCGTTTGGGTGGCCAATAGGGACGCGCCTCTTGTCAGTTCATCTGCCACTGTTCTTAGACTCTCTGATGTGTCAGTACTAGAGCTCGCAAATGAGACAGGCGGCGTTGTTTGGACTGCTAACCCGTCAGGAGGGTCTCTGATGAACCCTGTTGCTAAGCTTTTAGACTCAGGTAACCTTGTCATCAAAGACAAGGATGAAAATGATGATTTTACCCGTACGAGTTTCTTGTGGCAGAGTTTTGATCATCCTTGTGATATTCAGCTCCCTGGTATGAAGCTTGGGAAGGACATCAATACTGGCCTTGATCGGTACTTTACTTCCTGGACAAGTAGTGATGACCCTTCTTCTGGAAGCTATACATACCGGCTTGATTACCGTGGCTATCCACAACCCGTGTTGATGAAGGGTCGGGTTGAACAATATAGGAACGGACCATGGAATGGCATCGGGTTCAGTGGATACCCTAATTTGAAGCCCAACCCCATCTTCACGTTTCAGTTCGTCATGAATGCTGAGGAGATATACTACACTTATGAGCTTCTTAACAAATCAGTCCTTTCTCATAGGATATTGAATCAGTATGGAACCATGCAGAGGCTTCTTTGGAGCGATAATGCGCAAGGATGGGTCATGTACTCGACTGCACAAAACGATAATTGTGATACATATGCTTTGTGTGGAAAATTTGGCAGTTGTGATATTGCCAATTCCCCTGCATGCAGCTGTTTGAAGGGGTTTGAGCCTAAGTCAGTAAGTAATTGGAATGTTGGGCATTGGTCAGGCGGATGTGTGAGGAAAACCGCCTTGGGTTGTAATAAAAGAGACGGTTTTCTCAAGTATTCTAATGTTAAATTGCCCGATACACAGTTTTCCTGGTATAACACAAGTATGACTCTTGATGAATGTAGAGTCAAATGCTTGCTAAATTGCTCATGTGTAGGTTATGCTAGTTTGGACGTGAGAGCCGGCGGGACTGGGTGCTTGATTTGGATCGATGTATTAATTGATTTAAAGATTTATGCTCAGGATGGACAGACTTTGTATGTGAGGGTGGATGCTTCTGAGTTGGGTAAGCCCTTCCCGTTGTTGCTCAATGCGATATTTATCTCTATGCAACTGTTTGTTTGGATTACATTTCAGTGCTTTTTATATTGTGAAGTATAGTACTCCGTAGTTAAATGATGCAATTCACGACACAATTTCATCATGGTACTGCATACATTGGACCTCTTTTAGAACTTTGATGCATTTAGAGCACCGTGATGATGTTTTTATTTTTGTTCAAATGAGCGCACTACATGGTGAGTAATAATCGATCCTCCAGCGTCGGAGACTTAAGCTAACTCTTGTTCTTATATTGTTATGTTTCGTAAGGCTTATAGAATACACCTTTTATTTTGATATCCTTATATATATGTTATAGAGAAAGGAGGAAAAACAAGAACCTGGATTGTGGCATGCTCGGTTATACTAGGTGCAAGTCTCCTGATTGGAAGCGTATTTCTTTGTTTGAAAAGGAGATATAACAGAAAAGGTACGGAGTAGCTCTCTATTTATGCCTCTCAGACTCCTGAAGTTACATTTTCTGCACTGTCAGTGTTCTGCTGTCTGCATCAGAACATTTGTAAGCATCGTTCTTCGCGTTAACATCATGTCATTTTCTGATGGCAGGAAAAGTAAAGGGATCTTGCAGCGGCGATGATTTAGAATTGCCGTTATTTGACATCAGTGTTATAGCTCAGGCAACAGACAACTTCTCGGATATCAATAAGTTAGGTGAAGGTGGCTTTGGACCTGTGTATAAGGTAAATAAGAAGTGAACTCTTATACTTTTTGGTGCGATGGTTGCAGAATAAGGTGACAGTACAAAATGGAAATCAACTTTTTACAGTTAACCGCCGTAAAAATGGTTATTAGGGTAAGCTAGAAGATGGGCAAGAGATAGCAGTGAAGAGGCTCTCGAAAGAATCAAGACAAGGAATCGACGAGTTCAAGAATGAAGTAATATTCATAGCAAAGCTTCAACACAGAAACCTTGTGAAACTGTTGGGATGTTGCATTGGAGCAGAAGAGTCAATGCTTGTTTATGAATACATGAGTAATAAAAGCTTGGATTGTTTCATCTTTGGTTAGATATACTCGAAACTCTTCAGTTACTCGTTTATAAATTATGACATATTTTACTGAGTTTCAACTCACTTAATTTTATTTTATTTTCAATATGGTTTAGATGATCTAAGAAGTGTGCCACTGGAATGGGATACACGGTATCAGATTATCAAGGGAATCGCACGTGGTATTCTTTACCTTCATCAAGATTCGAGGCTGAGAATTGTTCACAGAGATCTCAAGGCTAGCAATATACTTCTAGACTCGGAAATGAACCCAAAAATTTCGGATTTTGGAATGGCTAGAAGTTTTGAAGGGAATGATTGTGAAGCTAAGACCTCTAGAGTTGTCGGAACCTAGTAAAATTCATCACCTTATTTTCAACATAACAATCAATTTTCTCCTCCATCCTTATACTTCGTAAATAAATCTCATCTTTCTCATTTTTGCAGTGGGTACATGTCTCCCGAATATGCCATTGACGGTCTTTTTTCACTGAAGTCCGATATCTTCAGCTTTGGAGTACTCATACTGGAAATCGTTAGTGGGAAGAGAAACAGAGCATTCACCCATCCCGATCACTGGCACAACCTCCTTGGACATGTAAGCTTGTATAAAACCGTCTTATCCTCATTCAGTTCGGTTTAGTTCAATTCACTTCACTCGGGTTTTACCCACTTTAGTTCACTTCAGTTAAGCGTACTTCAGCCGGAAAGAGATTGTATAAAACCGACTTTTGAATTTGTACAGGCATGGAGGCTTTTCAGGGAAGGCAGGTCACTGGAACTAGTTGACGGTATGACAATAGGGAGTTCCTACAATACATCACAGATGCAAAGAGCAATACACATAGGTTTGCTGTGTGTTCAACATAGCCCAGATGATCGACCCGGTATGCCATCTGTTGTAGTAATGTTAGACAGTGACGGTGAATTGCCTCAACCAAATGAGCCCGGGTTTTATACCGGCAGAGATCTAGGGGAACAGCAACAAGATTCAGTGTCCAGTAAATCTGAATCTTACTGTAGTAATTTTATGAGTGTAACCATTGTGTCCGGCAGGTAAAAAAAGTAAAAAGTGATACTACAGTGCAATGATGTTGGACCATGCTGGTTGATGTTTTGGACAGGGCCAAGCTAGCCAACGTAGTGGGCCAGTCCGGCCAATTGAGCCCGCTTTTTTTAGCATGTTTGAATCCGTTCACAAGATCTCGGTCAGCCCTTAAAGAACGTTTTATTTAATATATACCGAGTATTAAAAAACGTAAATATATATGGAATAGTATTTTTTAATAAGAAAAAAATAAATAAATACTCCGTATATGGTAGGCTTTAACAATTTATTATTCAAACTAGAATATAAGAATATTTTTTTTTTAAATATTTTTTTCCACGTGCTCCTATTTTTTTTAGGTTTCTTCCCGTTTCAATTAAATATTTCTCACAAATCTTAAAAAACGAGAAAAAATATAAAAAATTGAGGGAGTAATTGACATCTCAGGCGAAAAACTCGTATCATTATTACAAACCTCCATTAATAAGTTAGTACTTTTATACAACCCAAAAATAGTGTATAATACTCATTCCGTTCCATTTGGTTGTTTGTATTTGTTTTTTGGGCAATATTCACAGGTGAGTGAAATCGTCAATATAACTTCTAACATATAAGATAAAACATAATCACGTGGGATCTTGTTTAAATTGTCTAATCAAGTACGTTATAAATATCAAATTTTTATAATTTTCAGAAATACGTAACTAAAGATATAGACAAAAGAAAACGTACGCAAACAATCAAATGGAACGGAAGAAGTAATATTCGTCTAAATAGTTTTTGTTTGGTTTAAAAAATTACTGTAAAATAAAATGAAATAGGAAACCAACTCTAAATAGAATTATAGAAAAATTAGAAATACTCAAAGGATTCCTGATCGGAATTTAAAAAAAAAAAATTAAATAAGTGATGTCCTAATCTAAATAGGATTACTTACTGAAGTAATGCCCTAAGCGCGTGATGACGTCGTCGGTCCAAGTCGGTGCAACCAAACTCTCTCTCTTTTGAAGGTTATTATCCACGTTTTCGAGCCGATTTGGTCCGAAAAATTAATATTTCGAAATTGACACAGTAACAATTCCATTTATTGTAGAAATGTTGCGGTGTAACAAAGGATACGTATGGTCTCAAATAAGCACATTTATAAGACATTCGAATAAAACGTCGGATTAGCACGAAATCTTCGATATATGTACTAGAAACATAGCTATTTTTGAGTTTTTTTTAACAACTGTCAGTCATTTTATGTTCTACGGGTCCTATATAGATGACCAACAAAATATCTGACATTTTTCAAAAAATCATCCGAAACGGTCAAATTTGAAGGTTATTATCCACGTTTTTCGAGCCGATTTGGTCCGAAAATTAAATGTTTCAGAATTCACACAGTAACTAGTCGTCCATTCATTGTAGAAATGTTATGGTGTAATAAAAGATAAGTATAGTCTCAAATAAGCACATTTATAAGACATTCAGTTATCTTTCGAATAACGTCGAATTTGTAAGACATCTTCGATATATGTACTAGAAACATAGCTATTTTTGAATTTTTTTAACAACCGTCAGTCATTTTATGTTATACGGGTCCTATATAGATGACAAACAAAATATCTCACATTTTTCAAAAAATCATCTGAAACGGTCGAATTTAAAGGTTATTATTCACGTTTTTCGAGCCGATTTGGTTCGAAAATTTAATGTTTCGAAATTCACACAGTAACTACTCCAGTTATTGTAGAAATGTTTCGATGTAATAAAAGATACGTATGGTCTTAAATAAGCACATTTATAAGACATTCGATTATCTTTCAAATAACGTCGGATTAAGACGAAATCTTCGATATATGTACTAGAAACATAGCTATTTTTGAGTTTTTTTAACAACCGTCAGTCATTTTATGGTATACAAGTTCTATATAGACGGCCAGCAAAATAACTCACATTTTTCAAAATATCATCCGAAACGGTCGAATTCGAAGGTTATTATCCACGTTTTTCGGGGCGATTTGGTCCGAAAATTAAATGTTTCAAAATTCACACAGTAACTACTCCATTCATTGTTGAAATGTTTCGGTGTAATAAAAGATACGTATCGTCTCAAATAATCACATTTATAAGACATTCGATTATATTCGAATAACGTCAGATTTGCACGAAATCTTTGATATACGTACTAGAATATACCTATTTTTGAGTTTTTTTAACATCCGTCAGTCATTTTATGGTATACGGGTCCTATATAGACGGCCAGCAAAATAACTCACATTTTTCAAAAAATCATCTGAAACGGTCGAATTTGAAGGTTATTATTCACGTTTTTCGAGCCGATTTGGTTCGAAAATTTAATGTTTCGAAATTCACAGAGTAACCAGTTATTGTAGAAATGTTTCGATGTAATAAAAGATAAGTATAGTCTCAAATAAGCACATTTATAAGACATTCGGTTATCTTTCGAATAACGTCGAATTTGTAAGAAATCTTCGATATATGTACTAGAAACATAGCTATTTTTGAACTTTTTTAACAACCGTCAGTCATTTTATGTTATACGGGTCCTATATAGATGACAAACAAAATATCTCACATTTTCGAAAAATCATCCGAAATTGTCGAATTTAAAGGTTATTATCCACGTTTTTCGGGCCGATTTGGTCCGAAAATTAAATGTTTAGAAATTCACAGAGTAACTACTCCATTCATTGTAGAAATGTTTCAGTCTAATAAAAGATACACGCATCGTCTCAAATAAGCACATTTGTAAGACATTCAGTAATCTTTTGAATAACGTCGGATTAAGACGAAATTTTCGATATATGTACTAAAAACGTAGTTATTTTTGAGTTTTTAGAACAACTATCAATCATTTTATGTTATGCGGGTCCTATATAGTTGGCCAACAAAATATCTCACTTTTTTCAAAAAATTATCCGAAACGGTCGAATTTGAAGGTTATTTATCCACGTTTTTCGGACCGATTTGGTCCGAAAATTTAATGTTTCGAAATTCTCACAGTAACTACTCCATTCATTGTAGAAATATTTCGGTGTAATAAAAGATACGTATGGTCTCAAATAAGCACATTTATAAGACATTTAATTATCTTTCGAAAAAACGTTGGAATAACATGAAATTTTCGATATATGTACTAGAAACATGGCTATTTTTGAGTTATTTTTGACAACCGTCAATCATTTTATGTTCTACGGGTCCTATATAGATGGTTAACAAAATATCTCACATTTTTCGAAAAATAATCCAAAAGGTCGAATTGGAAGGTTATTTATTCACGTTTTTCGGGTCAATTTGGTCCGAAAATTTAATGTTTCGGAATTCACAAAGTAACTACTCCATTCCGTGTAGAAATGTTTCGGTGTAATAAAAGATACGTATGTTCTCAAATAATCACATTTATAAGACATTCGAGTATCTTTCGAATAACGTCGGATTTGCACAAAATCTCCGATATATGTACTAAAACATAGCTATTTTTGAATTTTTTTAACAACCGTAAGTCATTTTTTGTTATACGGGTCCTGTATAGATGGCCAACAAAATATCTTAAATTTTTCGAAAAATTATCCGAAACGGTCGAATTTAAAGGTTATTATCCACGTTTTTCGGGCCGATTTGTTCCGAAAATTAAATGTATCGAAATTCACACATTAACAATTTCATTCATAGTAGAAATATTTCTGTGTAATAAAAGATAGGTATGGTCTCAAATAAGCACATTTATAAGACATTCAGTTATCTTTCGAATAACGTCGGATTAGGACGAAATCTTCGATATATGTACTAGAAACGTAGCTATTTTGAGTTTTTTTTTTAACAACCGTCCGTCATTTTATATTATACGGGTCCTATATAGATGACCTATAAAATAACTCACATTTTTCAAAAATCATCCGAAACGGTCAAATTTGAAGGTTATTATTATCCGCGTTTTTCGGGCCGATAATTTGGTCCGAAAATTTAATGTTTCGAAATCCACAAAGTAACTAATCCATTCATTGTAAAAATGTTTCGGTGTAATAAAATATACGTATGGTCTCAAATAAGCACATTTATAAGACATTCGATTATCTTTCGAATAACGTCGAATTTGAACGAAATCTTCGATATATGTACTAGAAAAGTAGCTATTTTTGAGTTTTTTTTAACCGCCATCAGTCATTTTATGTTATATGAATCCTATATAGATGGCCAACAAAATATCTCATATTTTTCAAAAATCATCCGAAACGGTCGAATTTAAATGTTATTATCCACACTTTTCGGGCCGATTTGGTCCGAAAATTAAATGTTTCGAAATTCACACATTAACTACCCCATTCATTGTAGAAATGTTGCGGTGAAATAAAATATTCGTATGGTCTCAAATAAGCACATTTATAAGACATTCGATTGTCTTTCGAATAACGTCCAATTTGCACGAAATCTTCGATATATGTACTAGAAACATAGCTATTTTTTAGTTTTTTAACAACCGTCAGTCATTTTATGGTATACCATTTCTATATAGACAGCCTGCAAAATAACTTACATTATTCGAAAAATCACCCGAAACTCTCTCTCTATATATATTCTCTCTCTATATATTCACCCAAAATAATTGTCCAAGTCGGTGGAAGAGGCAACCAAACTCTCTCTCTCTCTATATATATATATTCTCTTCACAAATTTACAACAAATCTCAAATAACTCTTCTTCTTCTTCATCTTCTTCGTTGTTTTGCTGCCATGGCGGTGGCGTCGTCTTCTTCGGTTTCATCAACAGCTTCATCTCCTTCGTTTGACCCCTACATGATCTCACATCATCCGGCGTACAAGGACGCCTATCTTTCATGGCACCCTGCTTCTTACACTCATCCTCCTCCTCCTCCTCCTCCTCCGGCGTCGTCTTCTGGTAATTTCTACTGTGGTTTGAAACCCTCTTCTTATTACAACTACCCCTCCTACTCTCACATGTTTCCCCCAATTCCACCACCATCCTATTCAATTCCGAAGCCGACTTACAACAACAACTACTACTACTACTACTCGTCATGGGAGGATTCATGGCACCCCAATTATCCTCCTCCTTCGAAACGGCTGAAATCGAACAATTACTACTCATCATGGAAGCCCAATTATTCTCCTCCACCTCCTACTAAGTCTAAGTCCCCCATTTACACCCCGGCTTCTCCGACATATTCGCCAGAGACTCTGCCTCCGTCTCCCACATATTCTGTAAAGACTCCGACATATTCGCCAAAGACTCCGACCTACACGCCGTCGTCTCCATCCTATACACCTTTGGCAAACTCTCCGATTGCATACGACTGTGATAGTGATAGTGAGATTTCTGAGTACCGTGGAGTCTACCAACTGGTTTACTGATTCACTGATTACTTCCATTATTACTCTTAGAAGAAGAAGAAGAAGAAGAAGATTAATTAGTCTGATTTTATGTTTATCTACTTCATGTTTAATTAGTCGTTGAATATTGTATTCAGAAATCAAAACCCAATAGAATAGAATTCTTCGTTGATTTCATTACAACCAAATTCCCCTTTTGATTTTTGTGTTCCTTGTAATAAAAGTTGATCCTTCGTCACTTTTTTCTTGAATTATTGTTGCTCTGCAATTTACAATTTCTTTGATTCTCTTATTACTTCAATTTTTAATTGTTACTCAGTCTACTTAACTGTTTAAGTTTTTAGGGAATCAAACAACTTTCATCACTCTCGTCATTATTTCTTAATTCCTTCTTCTGCCATGTCTTCTTCAGTTTCGAAAATAGTAAAAAAAAAAAAAAACAATTGATCACGTTTTTTCGGTCTTCTGGATCACGAAATTAAATGAGTCTATATTCATGTTGTATTATTAGCCTATTAGGATTATCTAGTCATCAACAAAGACTTTGTTATGATTGTTTGTTTACCCGTGTCGGAATCAGCTGAAAATATATTTTATATCGTGTCAGAAAGTACGAATAATTATTATTAGGCGTTCTACTCTTCTCTACAAGTTTTTCGTTGAAAAATATTGACGTTTTAGATCAACTTTCACCGCTACCGAAAAATAGTCAAAAATGATCGATTTTGAAGGTTATTATCCACATTTTCGGGCCGATTTGGTCCAAAAATTTAAATGTTTCGGAATTCACAAAATAACTACTTCATTCATTGTAGAAATGTTTCGGTGTAATAAAAGGTACGTATGTTCTCAAATAAGCATGCACATTTATAAGATATTCGATTATCTTTCGAATAACGTTGAATTTGCACGAAATCTTCGATATATGTACTAGAAACATAGCTATTTTTGAGTTTTTTTGACAACCGTCAGTCATTTTTTGTTATACGGGTCCTATATAGATGGCCAACAAAATATCTTACATTTTTCAAAAAATCATCCGAAACGGTCGAATTTGAATGTTATTATCCATGTTTTTTGGACCGATTTGGTCCGAAATTTTAATGTTTCGAAATTCACACAGTAACTACTCCATTTATTGTAGAAATATTTCGGTGTAATAAAAGATACGTATGGTCTCAAATAATCACATTTATAAGATATTCGTTTATCTTTCGAATAACTTCGAATTTGTACGAAATGTTCGATATATGTACTGGAAACATAGCTATTTTTGAGTTTTTTTAACAATCGTCAGTCATTTTATGTTATACCAGTTCTATATAGACGGCCAACAAAATAACTCACATTTTTCGAAAAATCATCCGAAACGGTCGAATTTGAAGGTTATTTTATCCACGTTTTTCGGGGCGATTTGGTCCGAATTTTTTTTTGTTTCGAAACTCACACGGTAACTACTCCATTCATTGTAGAAATGTTTATGTGTAATATAAGATACGTATCGTCTAAAATTAGACCATTTATAAGACACTCGGTTACTTTCGAATAACGTCGAATTAGGACGAAATCTTCGATATATGTACTAGAAACATAGCTATTTTTGAGTTTTTTTAACAACCGCCAGTCATTTTTTTGTACGGGTGATAAGCTAGTCGTATACCTATCAAAAATAACCAACTACGGTCTAACTAAAAATATAGCTAGGGAAGTCGGGATCGAATTCACAGGGAGACAAATAAATTCTACTCGTAATTAAAGTCTATCTACGTAACAAATCGGAGGGTTTTTAATTGTGTTTATCTAAACTAAAGTAGTGAAGGAAAGAGAATTAAAAGGGAAGAAATAACTAAAATAAAATAAGATGAATTTAAGATGAATAAATATAAGGAGAGAAGACTAGGATTGTCGGTTCACTACGAATCTCATATGGCCACGGTCTAAGTCACAGGTCTGTCGCAGATATTGGTCTAAGGGGTAGTGAAAAGGTCCTTCCGGTCCGCTATTCACCCTAGCATGCGTCTAAAGGCTTTCGATCTTATTAGGGCAAACTAATGTGTTGTAGCAGGTCTAACTCTTACCAGGCTTCCGATCTTAGGTTCAAGTTTACCGAATTTAATTAATCAATTATGTCGACTTAATCAATTAATCTCAATTAAATGCTACAATTGACAACTCAGACACAATATCATTGATAGATCTATAAATTATTTAGCGACCACATTCAATTCGCAGATCTCCTAAATCCTAGCGAGGGAAATTAGCTACTCATAATTAATTCAATAACAACATGATTAATGAAAGATTTTACTAGATTAAACATGACGAATAATAATAAATTTTGCGATAAGCATAAAACAATAATAAAGTATGAAGAAAAAGAACAATCAGGAACGAAGAAGAAGGAAGAAGGATTAAATAAAATTACCAAAATGAATGAAGGCGATTCGAATCTTGAAGTCTTACAATATTCGAGTTTTAAAGGAAGAAATTAGAGTAGAAATAATTCTAAGAGAATAAGAAGAAGAGATCTAAATGAAAGTCTAAGGAGAAGGAGTAAAAGTATGGAGAAGTCTAAAAGAGAAGAAGTAGTATCTAAAATCTAGTCTAATTGTTTCTTAAATACTAAGTTAAAACAAAAGCCCAAAAGTCTTATTAACTCTAAAAATCAAATTAGGAAAGTCTTGGTCTTCGTCCAGTCTAGAGATTAGTCGGTCGACTATTATGGGTAGTCGTTCGACTACCTTGACCCGTTCTCAGCACTGCGCGCTCAACTTCAAACGCTTGCCATTTATTCGTTACTTCTTCAAATCGGGCGTGTAATATACCGTTCGAAAGCTAAGAGAAAGAGCTTTCCAACGCAACTAGAATCAGCTCAATTGGAGTTGCAGAACTCAAGATATTCACGTTTTAAGTAGACCCATTTGGAAACGATCATTCTCTTTTCTTATTTCGCATAAGATTTCATCTTTAAGCACGATTTTTGCCTCGTTCATGCGTCCACGGGTTCAAACCTGCATAAGATGCAACATGACCACAAAGTATCAAATTCGGGGGAAAATAGTAGCTTTCACTACTCGATAAGCACGGGAATGCGCGTATAAAAGGGATAAAAAGTGTATATAAAATACGCGCATCAACGGGTCCTATATAGATGGCCAACAAAATATCTCACATTTTTCGAAAAATCATCCGAAACGGTCGAATTTAAAGGTTATTTTATCCACGTTTTCGGGCCGATTTGGTCCGAAAATTTAATGTTTCGGAATTCACAAAATAACTATATTCCACTCATTGTAGAAATGTTTCGGTGTAATAAAAGATACGTATGGTCTCAAATAATCACATTTATAAGACATTCGTTTATTTTTCGAATGACGTCGAATTTGTACGAAATGTTCGATATATGTACGGGAAACATAACTATTTTTGAATTTTTTTAACAATCGTCAGTCATTTTATGGTATACGGGTCCTATATAGATGGCCAAAAAAATATCTCACATTTTTCGAAAAATCATCCGAAACGGTCGAATTTGAAGGTTATTATCCACGTTTTTCGGGCCGATTTGGTCCGAAATTTTTTTTGTTTCGAAATTCACAGAGTAACTATTCTATTCATTGTAGAAATGTTTCGGTGTAATAAAATATACGTATCGTCTCAAATAAGCACATTTATAAGACATTCAATTATCTTTCGAATAACGTCGAATTTGCATGAAATCTTCGATATATGTACTAGAAACATAGCTATTTTTGAGTTTTTTTAATAACTGTCAGTCATTTTATGTTATACGGGTCCTATATAGATGGCCAACAAAATAACTCACATTTTTCGAAAAATCATCCGAAACGGTCGAATTTGAAGGTTATTATCCACATTTTTCGGGCTGATTTTGCTCCGAAAAATAAATGTTTCGAAATTCACACAATAACTACTCCACTCATTGTAGAAATGTTGCGGTGTAATAAAAGATACATACGTATGGTCTCAAATAAGCATATGTATAAGACATTCGGTTATCTTTCGAATAACGTCGGATTAGGACGAAATCTTCGATATATGTACTAGAAACATACTGTAGCTATTTTTGAGTTTTTTTAACTACCGTCAGTCATTTTATGTAATATGGGTCTTATACAAACGGCCAGCAAAATATTTCACATTTATCGAAACATCATCCGAAACGGTTTAATTTGGAGGTTATTATCCACGTTTTTCGGACCGATTTGGTTCGAAAATTAAATGTTTCGAAATTCACACGGTAACTACTCAATTCAAAGTAGAAATAATTCTGTGTAATAAAAGATACGTATCGTCTCAAATAAGCACATTTATAAGACATTCGGTTATCTTTCGAACAACGTCGAATTTGCAGGAAATCTTCGATATATGTACTAAAAATATAGTAGCTATTTTTGATTTTTTTTTAACAACCGTCAATCATTTTATGCTATACGGGTCCTATTTAGATGGCCAACAAAACATCTCATATTTTTCGAAAAATCGTCCAAAATATATCACATGGTTCAAACTTTTTTCTATCGATTTTCTTACCACCTCTCGGCGGACTGTTTACCCTATAGAAGGGGTGGGTAATTCGGGTCGGGTAGGCGGTTTAACTTTGACCACTTCACTCAATTGTTCTAAAAACCTGATATTAAAACCAGAAGCTAGGGTTTTAGCAGAAACAACCAAAAATCCCCAAATCAATCAATAATCCCCGATCAATTCCACCACCAAAAAAAATCAGAAATCGCAAAAATGGGGAAGAAGAGAAAGCACAGTGAAACCCAGAAAGCTGAAAAACCCACTCAAAACGACGACGTTGCACCAGAGAGACCTCAGAGAAGCCTCTTTGGTTGGAAGGACAAGAAACCCCTAGAACAACTAGAACTTGAAGAAATTAAAAATGGCGGAACTTCTGATTCTGCTCGCCCTCTTGTTTTCCGTAATAAGAAGAAAGTTCTTATCACTTGCTCTCGTCGAATTAACTTCAGGTTATTCTCAATTTACTATTACTCTGTTTTACGAAAAATTAGGGTTTTTTTATCGAGTTTCCATTGCATTACTGCTTGTAGTTTTGCGTTCTAATTTGGGTTTATTTATTTATTTGTTCTCTGGTGTGTAAATTGTACAGTAGTAATAATTGTATGATTTTGATTTTTGAGGTGTTTTTTTGATTGTTCGATTGATGCTCTGCGTATCTAGGTACCGCCATTTGATGTTGAATATCGAGTCGTTATTGCCACATTCGAAAAGGGATAGCAAGGTTGAATCAAAGGAGAGCAAAGGCGCTACCTTGAACGAGCTTGTCGAGCTGAAGAATTGCTCTTCCTGCTTGTTCTTTGAGGTACCATTTCACTCCCGAAGTTCTGCAAAACCGTGTTCTAATCGTTTAAATGTTTTAGGCTTAGGTTTCAACTGCACCGCGATCACATAGGTTTGACAGAAGATTGATGCTGCTTAACATTTTTCCACGATTAATCGTTGTCTATAACAGTGCAGGAAACATAAGGATCTTTACTTATGGATGGCCAAGTCGCCCAATGGTCCGTCTGTCAAATTCTTGGTTAATGCAGGTATGCTGTATGCATATGTAACGCGTAGAGACAAAGGGGAGAACTAACAAACTGTACGGTTTATGAATTATGCGCATAAATAATGTTTTCTTTTTTCTGTTTCAGTGCACACGATGGAAGAGTTGAAGCTTACTGGGAACCACTTGAAAGGGTCGCGACCTCTTTTAACGTTCTCAGCCAATTTTGAGAAAGACCCTCACTGGAAGCTTTTAAAGGCGTTGATCATGCAGGTGTCGTTTTTTCGCCTCCTTGAACCAAGGCTTCTTCTCTGTAATGCATACGGGAAAAAATTTCTACTTTCGCTTGATTATACCGCCTTGTCTTGTCTTTAATTTCTTTGATTTCTCCCGTGCACTCCAGATCTTCCAGACTCCGAAGGATCACAGAAAATCAAAACCTTTTTATGATCACGTCTTTGCTTTCTCTATCCTAGATGACCATATCTGGTTCCGTAACTACCAGGTTAGTGCTGGCTGATCTTGCAATGAATCAACTAAACTCAACCTATTTTGGATAAGTGAACCTTCTAACTCTTGTTTTTCTCGACAGATTTCTGTTCCGCACAATGAATCAACTAAAATGGACAGAGGCGGCTTGGACAAAATGACCCTCACCGAGGTTGGGAATGTTGAACTGTTATGTGTTATCTAATAATACCGTCTTTTTTTTGTGGGTTGTGCATTATGTAGTTTTATTATTTTCTTGTGAAATCGTATTAATCTGGCACGTTAATTGATAGGTTGGTCCCAGATTCTGTTTAAACCCAATCAAAATATTTGGCGGAAGTTTTGGCGGCCCAACTTTGTACGAGAACCCGTACTATGTATCGCCAAATCAGGTGAGACCATCAGACTATTTTAGGTTTTCATTTAGTTTTATTAACTAATTCATGTCTATTTTATTATGTTGGTATCGCAATTTTTTCTCAAACATGTTGGTCAGACACATGATTGTTAATGAAACGAACGATTTTGGTTTCCAGATACGAGCATTGCAGAAGAAAAAGAAGGCCGGGAAATACGTGAAGAAGGTGAAAGCCAAAACAAGGAGGAAAATGCATGAGCTTTCCAACCCCATGGAACGTGACGAGTTTACTGATATGTGGAGAGAGTGACATAGCTCCTTAGTTACTTTTTTTTTCTCCGATTTTGTATGGCAACTCTCAACAGTAGAGCGAAGCCGTGAACTAATCTCCATTACAATGTAATCGTAGTATACTTAATTCAAGTTTCAAAGGCACCTTCGATATCTATGGTTCTTTAGTTTCACTTTCTATTCTCACTTCAGTTAAGTCTACTCCAGCCGAAAAGAACACGGTCTTAGTTAGTCATCGTCGGTCTTGATAACCGTTATTCAATAAGTTTGTATGGATCGAGTCGACGTTTGAAGTTGTGCCATTACTCGGCCGTCTTGAATTAGATGGGGAGAAGTGGATGCAAAAGTGAGTTGCGTGTGGTTAAGTGGAAGTACATATTACTTGCGTATACGGTTCACTCTTCTTGCATTGACTGCTTAATCATGTACATGTAGGTGAACTTCTGTTGTTTTCGTATGTACTGTGTGGTCTGAAAATAGCCAAAGTCTAGAGAAGTTTGTACCAAAGAATATTATTTTTAAGCATATTCAATGTACCATGTACCATATTATTAGTCTTATACGGTGTTCCATTCTCGATTTCACTCACCCTTTCGTTCGTTGCCGTCAACAAAAAAAGTACATAATTTATTTAAGATCTTACCTTTCGTGACTTTACCAATTAAGGTACTGTGGTTAACATCTGCATATCATCAAGTTGTTAAAGATGATGATCGGTGACCATGCCGTTAAAACACCAAAAACCAGAAAAATGAGCTCGGAAAGCGAGTTAGATTTTGTAAATGGTTAAAATGTACAGTATAATAATGTGAATTACCATGGTAAAGAATAGATCTGGCAAACAGATTACCCGGGAAGGGTTCATATACGGTCATTCTCGGACTCTCCAATCAAAAAAATGGGTCAACCTTGATTCCGATCAACTATTTTAGGATTATCCACTCGTTTGTGATAATAAGCATTCCGGGTCAAACTCGGATATTCAATTCGGACATAGGGATACTCCGGATCAAGTCGGTTTTGCAAAGCATACCTGAACAGAGTAATTTTTTTAGTTGGGAAGAGTGATATGGAATGTGTGTGGAGGGAAGCCACCACGTGTCCAACGAACTCTTGAAATTTCAGCAACCTCTGATTAACTAATTTGTTCACTTCTGTTCTGGCCACCATGGACCCCCTCTTTCCCCTCCAATCGTCCAATCCCATTGAAGATTCCCTATTCCCTCAGCATCTTCTTTTTCCTCTAATAATCTCCCTTTTAAACTCCCACATCATCTTCTTCATCAAAAAAACATCAGTTAAATTACCAGAATGAGATCATTGAGTGGTGGATTTGAGCTCCTTGATGTTCAGAATTCATGGCAATCAATCTACCATACCAAAGTTTCAACCTTTGCATACTTTTCTGGGTCTCATTTGGCTTCACCCGTCTCTGCGGCATTTCGTCGAACACTTGGTGTGCGTAAGGGTGCTAGATCGGTTGTTCAGTCTAGTTGGTCGCCGGAGATACGGCGGCCAGCGGATAGAGTGGTTTCTGGAAATGGGTTGTCGTCAAGTTCGTTTCTTTTGAACCCGGAGACGTCGGTTTCAATGATCACGGGTTTTGATGGGTCGAGTGGGTCGGGTTTTGAGCTTGAGTTGTTTCTTGAGTTGGTTCCTGTGAGGATGAGGAATGCATTGGCTTGTCATGAGGAAATTGGGGATTTGATTGAGGTTGTGTTGGATTTCGGACGGAAGCCGCTTGCTCGGTTTCCGTCTGGTGATTGGGTTATTTCACAGGAGGCTGTTAAGAGGGATGATTTGCAGCATGCCATTTCTAAGGTGGGTGACTTTTCGGATGATAATCGATCAGGTATTGATCGTTCGCTGCATCGAATAAGTGCCATTAGGAATCGTAAAATGCAAATAATCGGACTTACTTGTCGGGTGGGTAGAGCGGTTTCTGGTAGTGCAGAGGTCATTCGTGATTTGATCGAGAGCGGTGGATCTATTTTGGTTATTGGACCTCCTGGTGTTGGCAAGACAACCTTGATCAGGTAGTCACGCGAACTCTGTGTAATGTGTTGAAGTTATCTTTGCTGTTCCCTTTGCATATGTGAAAATATAGTAATTGTTTGGTCGTTGCAGAGAGATCGCCAGAATGTTGGCAGACGAACGGAATAAGCGTGTGGTGATTGTGGACACGTCTAATGAGATTGGGGGTGATGGTGATGTTCCGCATTCTGGTATAGGACGGGCGAGGAGGATGCAAGTTCCCAATGTCAACATGCAGCATAACGTGAGTTCGAATATTTGCTCATTCCTGAGTTCATGTAGTATATATAGTTCGTAGGTCTAACTCACTTGCTGAATAGGTAATGATTGAAGCGGTCGAGAATCATATGCCTCAGACGATTATCATTGATGAAATTGGTACAGAGCTCGAAGCTTTGGCCGCCAGTACTATCGCTCAAAGGGGTGTTCAACTTGTTGGCACTGCACACGGTATAACGATTGATAACATCATAAAGAATCCTTCTTTGCAGTTGCTTGTCGGCGGCATAGAGGTCTGATGCCGTTTTTTCACCTTTCATTGTCATTACTGATTTACTTTTAACTTTTTTGGATGTCGACCTCTAAATTCTGTAACGGTGTGAAGAGTGTTACCTTGGGTGATGAAGAAGCAAGGCGAAGAAAAGTTCAAAAGACGGTTCTTGAAAGGAAAGGCCCTCCCACATTTACATGTGCTGTCGAAATGATTTCTAGGACAGAATGCCGTGTCCATCACAGATTAGATGCTACAGTCGATGCTCTACTCACAGGTGCCCAAACATTCTTTTAATCCACGCATTATATGAAGTTAGATGCTACTGGAGCTTTTCGCTTGATAATTTTTTCGGGGCAAACAGGAAAAATGCCTCTGTTTGAGATCCGTCAAATGGATCCTGATGCAAAAAGCTCAGATAGTTCAACCGAGACAGCAGAGAAGCAGCAGCAGCAGCGGCTAGAAGAACCAGAGTTCATTGAGGATACAAATGAAGGCACTGAAATAGAGTCTCATGATGAAAGCGTGGTTCCTGAGCATAACTTGACGAGGACCACGAGAGCTCCAAGCAAGAGGTGTTTACCTGTGTATGTTTATACATATAAGGTGAGATCATTTGGCAAACCAAGATTTTCTGCATCGCTTTCTGAAGAATATTATTATGATGTATTCGTATTCGACCCCTTGGCCCATCACATGACAATCTTCGATGACGGTGTAGTTGTGTGTAGATTTTGGTAAGCGGGTCAATTGGGTCAAATTGGGGTTGTGTCGGGTCGGGTCAGGTCATTTTCAGGCCAGTATGAATAGGGGTGAGTCATTTCGGATTCAGGATCTTGAGGTGTTATATGTTTAGGATACACTACTTACACAGAAGGTTGTGTGGTTAGATAATGGAAGCCGACTTACTACAAGTAGCAGAGGTTATGGGGCTTGAAGAGGTAATAGATGTGACAGATGACATCGGAACAGCAGATGCTATTCTAGCACCCAGTTCCGAGATGAAGTTGAACCCCTGGATTCGTGGAGTGGCTAAATTTCACCAAGTTCCAATTTTTGTTATTAAGGTACTTGGTTTACATTTATCTCAAATGAAATTACAACATGTAAACAAGTTGAAGTTGTCACCTGATATGCATGATAATTGGGGTATTGCAGTCAAATACCATGGCGCAAATGGTTAAAGCGATCCGCGTGATTCTTGGAATAGAATCCTTTGGCCCGCTGGCAAAACTTCCTTCGAAAGATGTACTCGACATTGAAATCGAAGATGATGCTCTGAAAAGAAAACCCTCGCTGGAAGAGCTCGATGCTTTGGAGGTAATCACTTCCCTTTCAAATTCGGGCCCATTTTAGTTGAATTGTTTTTGTCGTTTGAAACAACTTCTGTGTTCTAAAACAGGAAGTTCGTTTGGCGATAGAGTATATAGTGATACCGGGTGGAGAAGCAGTCGAACTTCTTCCTCGACGTTCAGAAATAATTGCCCGGCAGCTCGAGCTGGTGGAAAGTTACCAACTTGCTGCTGAGAACTCTGGTACTGAACTCAGCCCCAGGTTGCAAATTCTTCCATCAAAATCGAAACCGAAAGAGAAGGTTTCAGCTAACAACTCAAACCATGGTTCTTCTACCACTCAAACCTCTCGCTTGCCCGTTCTTTCCGAATAGAGCAGATCTTGGTTCTAAACCCAGCATTCTGATCATACATGTATCATATGTAATCTGTAACCTGTAACATGTACAGTCCTGTAAATTGTACATTATCAAAAACATTGTCAATCATCATTGATATCTATCTAATCAGCCATGGATTTCTTCCATTTAATCATGTTTGATTCATGAAGAAAGAAATGAGGTAATCATAAACCACCTCCTTAGCATTAGTTGCCATAACATAATCAGCATGAGCATAATCCTGAATGAACTGAAGGAACAGCTTTTCATTATCATGATCTTTGAAATTTTCTGAGGAACATAACATCATCCACATCCGCCAACTCATCTCGACCTCCATGGGAGATAAACAAGGGGAGATCATTCGATACATCGGAGGCACTGCTCGGCCATAATGCTCTTTAGTGGCTGTTGGTTGAGGTTCATGCTGCAGAAATGAAGGCACTGTTGATGTACTCAGGCAACAGTTTTCACCAACATTCATCATAAACTCACTCAGCTGTAATTCTGTAAATCAATATTTCCACAGTCAGAAACTAGCTGTTGTCTGTTGACTACCTGTGAATGATGTCAGTAAATTAGTGCAGTCAATGCCATGCTTTGTACAGATATCATTCAGCAGCTTCATTACAGCTTCCCTGTCATAGAAACTATAAGAAAATACGTCTGCATATTTTTTCGATGTAGTTTTTCATGAATTAATACTCTGAATCGGCGTGCAGGCAGGCAGTGTCCTCAGCCCCGCAAAGACCTTCAATCACAATTCCATAGGTAACTAGATTCGGCTGAATACCTAGCTTAGCTACGGCTACATCCAGCAATTTAACCGCTTCAGGATGCCGGTCGTTTCGGACAAGACCATTAATTCACATGTTAAACAAAACTATAAGCGACTCCATGGGATACCCAAGCTTAAGAGACTTGGCAAAGAGAGAAAACCCGAAATCGACACGGCCTAAATGACAGTGACAACTAGCGAGGATACCTACAGGATGCGAGTTGGATGTGGAACCGGATAATTCGATTCGCCTAAAGAGGGAAATGACAGCGGAGTAAGGGTCCAAGTGTTTGAGCTTGAGCTTGAGCATGGCCGCAAACAGCTGATTAAAATCGATAATCGAAGGTCGACAGGGAAGAGACATCATTTAATCAAACAGATTTAGGGGAATTTGGAGATTGGGAAACCCTAATTTACATTGTTCCCTCATATAATTCAAAAAAAATCCGAGGATTACCAATATCATTAGCAATAACCTTAACATTTGCAGATATGCAGAAATTACGACGACGAATTTGAAACATGTTGAAAGAAGAATTAATTAATTAATTGGAAATTACCTCGAGGAAATCAAAAATGGCGATCGAGTTGCAGAAGATTAGAGAGAGAGAAAGATAGAAGAATACCGTTATAAACCGTTAAGAGGATTATATAACCAGTTGTAGGCAGTTGGGTGTACAACTGATTTTAAAATTTTGAGCTTTATCACAAAGTTTTCGAGTTTTGCAGTAAATTTTCTAAGTTTTAGTGTAAAGTTGTCGAGTTAAATCACATCAATGTTTAAGCTCAAAAACTTACAACTTGTTACTGTACAACCAGGTGTATAATCTTATTTTCCGTTATTAAAAGGTTGTCTCGAAGAATTATCGTCCTTTATTTGCATTTGATAAAAATATTTACGATATTTTCGACAACAAATATAAAAATGAACAAATGAATTAAACGGAGGTGGTAAAAATAAAAGATTTTTCATTTTTCGAGGTTATTTATAATTAAAGAAAATTTTCAATATTCTCCACAATAATAAAAGAAAATATAGTCACGTGGGATTTGGTTTGATTCGTTGTAAATTAATAATGTCAATTTTTTTATAATTTTTACTAATCTAAAATGATTTATTTTTTGCCAACGTAAAAATGAAAAAAAAAAATATTGATGACACAAAGCATGTTTCGGCAGGTGTGATAAGTGATAAGATGGAGAGAGTATAGCCAGTATATATATAGTCACGTTCTTTTCGACTTATTTTCAGCTTATTTCAATCCAATAGGGCTTTAAATCATCCTCATCTGACTATTGTGCTCAAACCCAAACGATCTCGACCTAGATCATCATTAGATTTGAGTCGTTTAGCATGACGCCTGGTAAGCGTTAGAATGTCGGATTCTATTATGTCAACAGCACCAATAAGATCTCCGGCATAAAAAAATAGCATCGGAAACCATTTTCCGACATGCAAGACCAAAAGTTACACCAAAACAGTCAAGTAGTAAAACAACAAAAATATCCCCAAGTAGAGTAGTTTTCAGCAAATGTGTCAAAGTTGAGAGTAGCAGCAGCAGCTAATAACAGTAACAACAACATTCAGTGTTTCAGTGCCTACAATTCTTTCACCTGCATTTTTATTCACTTCCCCCAAAAAATCATCTCATTCCTGGCTGTACACAAAAGATTTCTATCTTTCAATAGCCTCTAACAAATTAACTCCAAACGCAGGTGAAAGATCGGAAGAATGTCATTTGTCTTCGACTGAGGATCGTTTGAATGAACCTGAGCAAAAAAAAAAAAAAAAAAAAAAAAAGGAAACGTCCGATGTGTGGAAAAAGACCGGTTAAGTTCAGTCAGAGTGATCCTGGAGGATTTCAGCAGCGGCAGCATTAGAATGAGCATCTTCGGGAGAGTCTTCACCGGGTTTTGGCCCACAATCCTGACGGGTCTCGGGTTTCTGTATCCAGTCAGTGATCTTTAGAGATTTTGATTGGGAGGTTTCGTTTATGCTGGAGATTGACACGTTCCTTCGACTGGGGATATAGGGTTGGTTTAGTGTGGGTACAAGTGGCATCCCGAAGTAGTAGCCTGGGAAGTATCCGGCTATTGGGTGGTTAAATTTGCAGGTCGGACCGTTTTTGCAGATTCCATATGAGCTGAAGTTAGGACATACTGCTTCTCCCTGCATAACAAGCAAATCATGTTTTTTTCACTTAATATGTTCGTTTTACAAAGCGGCTTCCTAAAATTATAATTTCAACACAAAAAAATAATACGTAAATGGAATTACGCAAATACAAGAACCGAAAACTTAGGAGGCTATAAGCATGAAAGAGCAAGAATTACCGGTCTCAATGGAAAGCCATGAGGGCCAAAGCTATGAGCAATCTTTTCTTTCGGATGATGGAATTTGCAATCCGAACCATATTTGCAGCCCCCGTTGCTCATAAAATAGCGACACTCTGGCTGATCAGGTCGTTGAGGAAGCTCACCTTGATTCTTCGAGGTGTTAAAAGCATCCGTCCCCACAACGGAGCTATTTCCCTGCTTAAAATAAATGCAAAGTAATATATATACACGAGTATTATATATAAGCCGTGCTTCTTCTGTCCTGGTCGATAGTTTTCTTAGCTCTGAATCGGTTATTTATTTATGACACAGTAATTTTATCAAATAAGCAGTCGACTTACCAGATAGCCATTCCAATTAGACGTAGCAACAGCGCCTTGTAAAGCAGGCATAAAATATGGCATATAAGACGGTTGACCAGGGTAGTAAGATGAACCGGTCCATGGCCATGTTGGCAGTGAACCAGCATAAGGCATACCAGGTGACGGTAAAAATGCGCCTGTTCCTACAGTAGCAGGAGTAGTCGTTTTGGCAGCTCGAGGTACAGCAGCAGGTAAAGAAGCAGCCTTCTCGACTGATGTGGGTTCGGGGTGATCAAACTTGCATGCTGTTCCAAACTTGCACGTCTGGAATTTCAGGTAAAACAGGCACGCCTTCTCCTCCTAAATATAAGTTCACATAAGCCCATTTTTACTTCAATTCAGTTAAGTCCATTCAGTTTCAGTTCACATCGGTTAAACCCACTTTAGCAGGAAAGAACAGGGTCTAAGAGATACAAACCTTGCGAAGAGGTAGACCGCAACTATTCAGTGAAAGTGCTTCAGCACCACGCCTGTCGGGAGGGTGATGATACTTACAGCATGCGCCATATTTGCATGAACCCGTCTTTAAGAAAAACTGTCGTATTCAAACAATCAGTAACCGATGGATAAAAACTAACACAACTATCCCAACAATTCGCTTCTTCAATCGATCCAGTAAATGAATTAGTGCATGTTTTATCACGGGAATTCGTGTCATTCGACAAAACAGTAGTAAATGTAGAGAAACTTAATGAAGTTGCCTAATGCTAATAGAGTGCATCTATACACACGAAAAAATCGAAGGCGAATGAGCATGGAATATAGCATTAGAAATCCCTATAAATTACCAAATACTAAGCATTTCCACTTTCAAACATAAACACTCAATCAACAATTCAACATCGACTGACTGTTTAAAAACCGAAAATTCCCACTTCAAGTAAAAGGACTATTAGGTTTACGTCTCGTGTAATGTTAAAAAAAGACGAAAAGCGAATGCCAGTAAGTCATTAAGCGACGACACTCATCATACAGGTTCATACATGTTCCATTTACCAGAGAAGCCTTTTTCTGCCCTGGCCCTAAGAGACAAATTCTCACTAACAAACCAGAGTTCAAGGGCTCCACTTCCAACAAAACCGGCATGTTTACGATAAACAGAAATCGATTCAAACACCAAAAAAAAGCATGAAGAGAAGAAGAACACAAAGTTTGATTTACAGAAAGAACAAAATGCATACCCCACAATCAGGTTGTCCTTCTCTTTGAGGCAGCAACTCCTTTTTACACTCATTATTCTGCAACAAATCACACACATGCATCATGACAGTAACATCCATCCAAACAATTTCAAACTTCTTCATACTACAACATTCATCAATCATAGTAATTCACACAACAACCCCCTTTACTTTGGACCCGAAAAGGCGCATGTCACCTTATTTCTAATAGAATATAAACGGGCCTCAAGATGGTTCGTTAACCTGGTATCAGAACCAGAGGTCACGAGTTCGAACCCTAGCAGCCCCCAATATCTCGAATTTCAAGTAGAATCTTAGCACACGGTTGGGCATTCGAGTGAGGGGGCGTAATAGAATATAAACGGACCTCAACAAACACCTTAAGGTTTTGGTTGAGATGGTTCGTTAACAATTTCTACTCGATTTTTCTTGTTTACCTTTTATATGATCATTGCAGTCTTATTATGAAAAATTCTTGAGTACACAAAGACGGGTATATCAGTCTTAAGCATCAATCGATTTGGACAGAAAAGACACACTAGTAGCTTTTTGTTTGGTTATGTATTTTTGACACGGTTTAACTCTGTGACGAATATACCCGTTTTAACGCGAATCCGTGTTTGAGGAAGAACATGATCATGGGAATTCGGAAAATATTCGGAAAAAAATAAATAAAATAAAATAAGTACCTGAGGAAAACGAGGGTGATTAAAACGGCAATTAATACCATAATTACACCGACCATTCCTTAAATAAAACATACAATCCGGTTCACCAGGCCGATACGGGTATACAATTGATTCATCAAATTTCTCCTTCTTTTCTATTTTCATCTTCATCATCCCTTCTGTTAATTAATACAAAAAATAGTAATAATTAATTAATTTAATTAAATTAATTAAAACAATTAAACAAATCCCACATTGTTGTAATTAAATTAAACTAACATAAACCCACTTAAATATAATTAACGATCTATAACAATCTGCACGTTTCATAATTAAATATACATACTTTATACACTTTTAGACATAGATTCTACACTAAAAAAGCGAGTTACATTATCGAGAGATCGTCTCTTTAAAGTTAAAGTTAGAATTACGAGTGATCGTAAGAACGAACCTTGGAGGTTATGATCAACAAGAGCATTGGTGTGATTTTGCAGATTTGCAGGCATTCTTTGATCAACAGTTATAAATAAAAAAACAACAAAATAATAAAAGGGGAAAGATCAAATAATTTTTTTTTAAAGGATTATCAGACAAAAATAACAGCAACCCAGTTTTAATTTATATAAAGTGAAGGAAACCCAAGAAGGAATCGGACAAGTTTCCTTTATGTGTGGTTTAATTCAGAGAAAAGGGGGAAGAAAGAGAAAGACGTGGGTGAAAAATAGAGAGAATTGATTAATTTATTGCTAAAAAAACTAGAAATAAATATAAATAGAGATCGATTCAGTTATTTATTTGTTTTTTTCGGAAATTTTAACTAGTTTATGTGGATTTTTTGTAATTTTTTTATTTATGTATTTCAGTATTAAATATATTCGTGCTATTATAGTACTAGTAAAAGTAATATAATAGAAATAAAAGTAGAGATCGATTCAGTTATTTATTTATTTTTCTCGGAAAATTTAAGTGGTTTAAGTTAATTTTTTAATATTTTATTTACGTATTTTGGTATTAAATATATTTGTGTTATTATACTACTAGTAGAAGTAGAAGTAGAAGTGTGTATATTTTGGCAAGTGATACCGAGTATTAGAATTCTACGTATATCAAGGGTGAAAAATAGATCGATTCAGTTATTTGTTTATTTATTTCGGAAATTTTAAGTAGTTTAAGTGGATTTTTTGTAATATTTTATTTATGTATTTTGGTATTAAATATATTTGTGCTATTATACTACTAATAGAAGTAGAAGTGTGACGTATTTTAGCAAGTGATACCGAGTATTAGAATTCTACATATATTTGGAAATAAATTGGAAATTACTTTCTTGTTACGAGTATAGGATTTGGACATGACAAAAACTCGAAAATCCCGCTAGAATATTTCGTAGATTTTTATGTTCGAAAAATAACATAAAATCAATGTGGAGTAGGAGTATATATTATGAAGTATCTAGTATAGTAAAAATCTCCGTTGAATTAATGTAAATATATCTACCTTACAAATATTAGAGGATATAGTTTTTCTTAACAATTACGAGTATAAATCTAAAGTGTTTCGTATTATGAAATATACTTAATATCAAAAAAAATATACTGAAAATTGTACGCTAGTATTTTGATATAAACGTAGTATTTACAAAAGTAGGATTGATGTAATATACTCCTATCTACCTAATTACTAGTACGAGTACTATATTGGTTTAAGTATACAGAGTACGGAGTATTATTTATTAATTTATTACTGCGTATATTTAGTACGGTAATAAAGAAGTGACTTGTGTGAGAGTTGAGACAGTCCATATCGTGAAACTGTGAAAGGGTTCTCATGTATATAAAGATCGCTAATTTATCAATAATAAATGAATTGTTTTTTTTACGAAACTGAATTATTTGACGTATGAAACCGTTTGACGTTAATGGGTGATTAGTGTTAGGCATTGTGAACGTGATGATGTATTAATGTCTTAGAATTTAGGTGTGATTTTATTAGGGGGGGGATGTTGAAGAAGGACATGTGCTTTTTGAAAGTAATTTTGTCACTTTTTGTATGAATGAATTATTCCATGGTTTAGAAGTTTTGGTTTGGGAGTCAAAACAAAAGAAAAAGAAAAAAAAAACTAATGGAATTGACCTATGACTTGGAGAGCAAGGACTTTGTGTCATTTGGGAGTGAAGAACAAGTAATTAAATATATTAGAATCGGTCTTTGTTTAAAATCGTTTTAAACCTAAAATATACCTCGTACTACGTACCTGTAACGCTGTAATCATCGTCATCATTATAGTAGATGAAAGAAGTTATGGAGAAGTTTCTATAAGTTGGATCTGATCTTGTGGAAAAATCGTTAAAGTACTCCTCCCATCCATTCAATCCTTGATATGGGGGATTTCACAACTTTTAAGAAAAGTGGTAAAAGTAAGGATATTATTGATAAATCAAATGGTTTTATGGGTCCACTAAACTTAAAGTAGGGAAAAAGTAGTGGCATTTTTTTGTAAATAGAGTAAGGATATAAGGATTATAAGGTAAAATATTTTGCCAAAAAGGAATGTAAATGATTGATTGGATTGTCCATTTATAGTAAGTGTAAAGAATTGAATGGATGAGAGGAGTAGTAATTATAATACTCTGTAATTAAGGGTAACATTGTCGGATATACTTTCCAAAGTCTTAAATTTTGTTACCTCAGCTTTCCACTAATTTTTCTTATTTATTTATTGTTAAGACTCACTTCAAACTTTATACATTATCACTCAGACTTTGCTAAAAGTATACTGTGTTGTGTCATTTGGGAGTGAAGAACAAGTAATTAAATATTACTGTATTAGAATCGGTCTTGTTTAAAATCGTTTTAAACCTAAAAATATATTGTGCTATGTATCTGTAAGGTTGTAATCATCATCATTATAGTGGATGAAAGAAGTTACGGAGAAGTTTTTGTAAGTTGTATCTGATCTTGTGGAAAATCGTTAAAATTGTAATTACTCCAATACTGAGTAGTTAACATTGGAAATCTCTGATATGGAGTATTATGGAAATAGACCGACTTGAACTTAAGGTCTCATACGAGGTTATGTTTAAGTTACAACATGCGTTCAGATCTCTAAGAATTTCTAATTGTGATAACGTCGTTATGCTTTAAGTTTGTAATAGATATCTTAACTATTACTGTGATCCATGTAAATTAATCTTAAATATCTTAACGTGAATGTTCTTTTAGTTTCATAGATTATAATCCGTACTAAATTATGATCTAGAAAATGCAATGTAACTTTTTAGTTATTATAGCCAAATATCTAACGAGACTTGAATAATCCTAAACTAAGATTTATAACTATCATCATTCACGATTTCACATTTTTTTCAATTAATTAATTAAGATCACATGAAAATCATTTCTTAGATATCGAAGCTTTAATATCTATGTAGAGTGTTATCTGAATAATAAGTTCTGAAATAAATGTAACTTGAATTGAATTTAACTTTAGCAATCTTGAATCGAACCTCATCTACATATTCTGTAAATAAATCGATATCGAATCTAATTCCAAACAATCGAAGCTCAAACATCACACAAATCTTTGAATAAAAAAGCTAGAATTTTATAGAAATCATACAATAGAATCTATACCCTTTATTTATTGAAACAAAAGCATGAAAAATACATTACTTTGACTTTGCATAAAGAAGAAGAATAATCGTGCAAAATTAGAGAACCTTGTTTAATTTAATTGGTTAAATTCATCTTTAATTAATTTTCCATACTTCTAATACGTAAGTAATTAGGAGACAGTCCATTTTTAGATTTGTTAGGTTTTATTAATTACTGTATTTTTTACACTGCTCAAAGAGTATTTTAATCAAACGCATACAAATATTTCAGACAGATGAACCCTTATATTTTGCTCAAACTTTGATTATCATATGATTAAGGTCATGTCACGCACGTTTGATACTCCGTAGATGATATCGTTAGTCCTCGATGGTTATGCATGCGGCTACATGTGCTAATAATATTTTGTATTTTGTACTAAATATACTCTGTATTTTTTAATTTCGTAATACTAATTGAAAAAAAATGAATTTCTTATTCAATTTAGGATAATTAACTAACATCTTGAGTAACTAACTTGTTCCAAGTTCTAACAAACCAAACTTTAGATGGAGTTGATGATTAAATTGACTAACCTTCTCATTATGTTTATAACTAATTGCTTACATTTGTGTTTAATGTACATATTGAGTATTGAGTTTTCTCATTTAATCATAGTCCCAATTTCATACTTAAATAACATGTTTTATCGGGATAATGTTAAGGTGCAGACCTTATTCCATATCGTTGGTGTAAAGATGAAACATCATCTTTATAAGTATTCACTAATAATAATAGTTGGAGATCTTCGGCGAGGGAGTCCGAGAGTAGTACGTAAATCCATGATACATTGGTCCAAAGCGTACACTATTGTACTTTTATGGATTGTGGTCACGAATCACGATGGAACAAAGGGTCAACACTAGACATCCACGCTTCCGCGCATATCACATAATGCATAATACCTTCGAGAAACTCAAAAGTTTGTCTCATCTACAATTGACTTTTTGGCCGGTCATGTATTCTCATATATCAATGGATTCGAACCCAAAATGAATCAGCCTTATATGACTCTTATTGCCCGAAAATAATAATGTGACTTACTCTAGAGAATCATCTCAATTCTCAAACAAGACTTTTTATGTGATGATTAATGTTCAACTGTCTATTTTGACTTGAAGAATGATTAATGCATAGACTCTCCCGAGCTATGATGTTTGAGGCTCAAGTGCTCATTTGCTCCAGTGTCCATTGGTGTGAAGAGTGGTTACTGTACAAACCCACTTGTCAGATATTGTAGACTATCAGGAACACGTGATCTTTGTTCACACTGCCTCAGACACCATGCCAAAGGTTTCAACAAAAACTTTAAAGGTGATGACTAATCGTTCAGACATATAACACAATCTGGTTAACTCATTTCCCTAGTCTATCACAAGCTCGATTATTTGACTCGTTTTTATCTCTAGGAGGAATACGATAGTAGTAAATGAAATGGGGTCCAAAATCAAAGTAGGAGTGGATCTGTGATGGTGATATACACAAAAACAAACAAGCTCCCAATTTCATTGCTTTATCCAATGAGCAGAAGTGACCCTCTGTTTCATCAATTTAATACCTCATTGCTTTTGTCAGAATATTACATACTCAGAGTTTTCATACTACTAGAAAAAAAAAAGGTGAAGAACACTTCTATTAACACTTGGAAATTCAGTGTGCTTGGTTCTTGGAATTGGGCCACAAGTAAAAAAAGTAAAAAAATGTTGTTACCCTACAAGGTAAAAAGGTGAAAAAAGGCCCCACCCCTACTACACTTTGGAATTATTTTGTCAAACAAGTAGCCAATTAGCATTGAAGAGGATTCAATACCCCTCTTGATGCTTGACTTCACATTCTTTTTTTTATCCTTTCATAACTCATTCTGAGACATTAAATAGATCCGATAAAGTTGATCTGATCCGAATGATTCAACTCGGTGAAACACAAAAGTGATCCGAAATTGCTTGACCCGATTACTCGAAACTTGAATGGAACTTGACCGAATTGAGCCGATCTGACCAAGACCCGACTAGTAGAACTGTTTTCTTCCTTTGCTTTCCCGAAGAGAAAGCAATAATCATTAGGATTTCTCTTTTCCTCCCTTCCACGAAGAAAGAACACGAAATTGCTTGACCCGATTACCCGAAACTCGAGTGGAACCTAACTGAACTGTTATGAACATGACCCGACCCGTAGAATTTTTTTCTTCCTATGCTTTCCCAAGGAGAAAACGTAACGATAATCATTAAGATTTCTCTTTTCCACCTTTTAACGAAGAAAGAACGAGAAATTCTTTTCTGATTTACCCAATGGTCAATGCTAAGCTGACTCGAGGTGGTTGACGTGGCTCGACCTCGAAAAAACCTCATCCAACTTTTTTCGAGGTGACCCACAAACCATAACGATTACGTTCATCATTCTACAATAAATACTACTCCGTATTTACTCATTCTTGATCAAACTAGTGTCGAATGAAGTTTTCTTATCACTTTTTACTACTGATTCGAAAATGACCTGACCCAAATTAAAGATAGTTAGACACGAGATGACTCGATAACTAGACATGACTTGTATTGAACATCTAGAGTCTAGACATAGTATGACAAGGACACAAGGTAGACTTTATCATGTTGTAGGTGATTTTGCAATCAAAACTACCAAATCTATGCCGTTATCAAGTTAAGGAGACATGAACCCTAGTGAAAGGGGGGAAAGCTAGTTTGGCACGAGGCTTGTTGCTTGTAGTTGTAGGGGTAAACCAAAAACCATGCAATGTGGAAGTACTGAGTACATATGCTATCACATCACTTGGACAATGCACATGGACATGGACAATAATCAAACTCGTTTTTTACTTTGTTTATACAAACCGTTGTATAACATCCTACTCTCTCCATAAGCACACAATTTCTCCCCAAATTCTCGTTTGTGACGGTCATATCTGTCACAAGTATGTGATGGGTCAAGTAGTATATACGGAGTATAAGAGAAAAAGGTACAATGCATAGAAAATAGGAACGAGCTTGTCATTATCCAGTAAATGGTCAATACTTGATTTGTTATAACTTTGTGACGGATATAGCTGTCGGAAGAGAGACTCACTGCAATTTCTTAGACCTTTTCATAGAGAAGGTTACTTTAATTAGGTGGATTGTTAACATTAATCAACGATGTGGGGATAATGAGATGAGATAATCCGTGAGCAACTCGAACTCGGTTCGATCAAAGCTTGAATTGGGGTCAGGTTCGACTCGAAAGAAAGTGAATAGTTAGTACTCGTGCTTGCTTTTATTTAAAAAAAAAATCTCACATCAACCTTGATTAAATGATTAGGGATGATCTTATATATTTTCTGATTTTAGTAGACCACCTGTCCTACTTTAGTAAACTTACTCAAAACATCGAAATTAAAAAAAAGTGTAAACGATTAACTATGACGAAGTGATAACATAAGGATGGAGGTGGACCAACTTAGTTGAACTTGGTCCATGCTCGTCCCACGTAGCATATACTCCGTATATTTTTAGAACAATCGTTTTGTATGAGCTTGACGGGGTTGGGACGAGATTTTTTGGCCCTAGCCCAGGTCATGCCTAAGTGAGCCAATGCGGCTCACCTGACCGGGCTAGGTCGGGCCAAAAGGTATTGATCCGCTACGTTGGCCAGCTCGTAGATTTGTTTAGATGAAAGCCCAATATTGTGGTGTGTTAGACCCAATAATTTCTTGGACCTGGGATCTCCATATTCTCTCTGGCATCATTTCACTCATTTAAAATTTCGATTTTGATTTAGGATGGGTAAATTAGTCGTAATATTACAACAAATCAAATAAAATTAATACTCGTAAGAGTTCTACAGTAAGAAATAGCAAAGGAAAAAAATGTTAAATTTAATCACGTGAGATATTAATTAATTGATTTATTATAATTTTAAACAAATATATCCGTCACAGGGGAGATCAATCGATTACTTGATTAGTTGCAATAACCTTTCTATAAGATCGGTTCAAAATCTTATACATCGTAAAACTTTAAGAGTCAACCGTCCGATTTAAAAGCCTTAGTTAAAACTGTGACCGATAAACCTTATAGCATGGCAGACAACGCGCCACCAATGAATGCACCCAATCACACACACATTCTCGGTCTTGCAAGGCCAAGAAAAGACGGGTGATTTAGAGAGACTCAAAATCAATAAAAATAATAATATAATAAGAATGAGCTCAGGAGAGATATCGCCACGACCATTATTAACAAGATATTAATAACATATTAACGGGAAAATATTTTATTATAATTGAGCTAATTGTAATATAATGAGACATGATGAATATAGAAGAAGAATGAAATAATGTAGAGTTCATGATTTGTGTTTAGATTTGTGGAGAAAATGAGGCGTAACGTGATACATTATATATAGGAAATTTTGTGGGACAAAATTGGAGGGTCACCTCAAAATTTTAACGGTCTATGCCCTTATATTGGAGGGTCACCTCAAAATTGGAGGGTCACACAAAATCAAAGTAGCTAAATGTCTTGTTTGATTTTCCCTTTAACTTGAAAAGAATGACATGTTCCTCACTAATTGTTGATTAAACTATTCAATTTGTGGCTAAAAATTCGTTAATTTAGACATCAGCTGGTCTCTTTTAAGACGTAGATACATGTATTAATGTTATATAGTAACGATTTTATAATGTACTTTTTATTATTCTATATATTTCGTACAGTTGATATATTTCTATTCATCCTATATGATCAGTTACATGATTAAACACTGATATATCGTAAAAGAAAATTAAAACTCGTGTTTTGACAATGACCTACTCTTTGTCTAGGGAGTATTATGAACCTTAAAAATGTCACTCAAAATTGCGGACCCTAATATAATTGTTTAGTTAGGTATGTGTCTTGTTATTTAACATCAGGATATCAGTTTTAACTTTTAAACTTATAACTTAGTCTGTAGGACTGTATCAAATATCATAAAAATGATAGGAGTAAAATTAGATTGTATATAAAACTAGCGAAACATTTGCGTATAATATATTACTTGAACCGTTTTAAATTTAAAAAAAATATACTGATCGCAAACAAAATATTCTCGTAATCAAAATTTCACGTTACATCTATTTTTTTTTTCTTTTACAATAAAAACATGATTAGCCTCAAAAAGTAAACAAAAGGCCAAAAATCACTCCCACACAAACTCTTACTCAAGTAAAAAATAAAAAAATACTCCATAAAAAATAAAAAGTAAAAAGGTAAATGATGTCTATATTATATATTGGGTCGGGTCCGAACCTAAGCACTAGCAATAGCATCCAAGCTAACATTATTGTCCAAATTCTTCATGAGTTCGAACCTAGGCTCTTTGGCTTGGAACTTAAGCCCAACATACATTTTCATGTAGTCATCAAACACAAACCTAGGGTAAACCATTTTGCCATCCTCATTTCCACCTTCAACCACTAGCTTCGGGGCCGGGTAGATAACCGCGTCATCCCCCGGGTTGTAGAATGATGCTAACGACATTCTAGCCCCGTCTTTTTGTGCTATCACACGGTGCATCACGCTCTTGTATTTCCCGTTTGTGATCACCTATAATCAATCAAACAACCGATTAGAACGTCCACGTGTTCATTAATGGATCATAGTCATTATTAGATCATGATTCATTTCTCTAGCTTTCGATTTAGGTTATTGGTGAAGGATAGATCACATTCTTTATATTTTCAGTCTGAAATCAAATTAGGTCGATTCTACATTTTGACCAGCTTTTGACAACTTTATATACAAACTGACCATATTTCAACTTCAATATGGATGTCCTTATTACAATAGAATACTATTATATAATTCAGAAAAAAATTACTTAAAAGAAAAAGTGCAATATAGGAATCGAAGGCACAACCTCAAAATAAACATTAATTATTTAACTACTACATCAATGTACCACTTTTGCTAATTTTGTATAATCAATATAAATATAGATGCTCTTCACTACTTGGACCCCGATTCCAAAAATCGAATGGATCACCCTATGGGGCCGACCCTGAGTCCCAAAATCTAATAAAGCCCTTAGATAACACAAGATTAAGTTAATTATAACAAAAACCATTAACATCTGTCCAATGAACTCACGTTAGAAGAATTGATATATGATCATGTACCTAGCTCGAGTTGGTCACAAGGTTGAACAATAATAAACGTATAAACAATAAACACGTTAGAAAAAGCGATATATGGTTATATATGTACCTCGAGTTGGTCACCAAGGTTGACGACAATGGAGTGGCGCATAGGTGGGACATCGACCCAAAGGCCATCCTTAAGGAGTTGAAGGCCACTAACTTTGTCATCTTGGAAGAGAAGGATGATACCGCCGGCATCGGTGTGGGCCCGGAGACCCTTAATCAAGTCGGGTTTAGGGCATGGTGGGTAGTTGGACACTTTGGTACCAAAGTTAGGGCCATTTCCGCCATAAAACACCTTCTTAAGGTACCCTTTCTCTAGGCCTAAGTTCTCACATAGTAAGTCCAATAACTCTTCTGCTAGCTTTTCTAGCCTTAGCCCAAATTCCTTCATCACCTTCCTATATATTGAAATAAAATAAAATAAAAAATCATAATATGTTTTTTTGGTGTTTCAAAATGGGTTTTAGAAAATATTATTTTTTGTAAAAAAAAAAAAATTAAATTTATACGAGTACATGGGAAAATTTACTATCAAAGTGTCACCTTGAAAATTATGTATAATAATTTATGATTGAAGTAACGTGTGTATCGGACTATCAGTTAGTCTCTCAATAATTATGGCAGAAGTATTCATTGTATTGTTATAATGATTTTCTTTTGATAAATGAGAATAAAACATTGTTACTCTGTATTTTCTAGGTTCTCTACTTTTGTCACTTTCTATAGAAAATATATCATCGTCACGGACAAAAATTTGTACTTTCAGTTAGTTGTAAAAGACGGTATTTATGATTAGATTTAAAACATATCGGTCTCAAAAAAACAACTCAAAATTCATAATTTGAAGAATAATGAAAATTGTGTCGAAAACAGCATGAAATACAGTATCAAGTAATATATATTGAACCTGTAATCTATACAAAATATATCATCGTCACAAACAGAAATTTGTATTTTCAATTAGTCGTTACAGTTGTTAAAGACGACGATATTAATGATTTAGGTTTAAAACATATCAGTCTCCAAAAAACTCGACTCAAAGATTATTATTCAGGATTCATTGAGCAATGAAATTAAAATTGTGTCGAAAACTGCATGAAATACATTATTATCGAGTACTTGTAATATATGTAGTGAACCTGTAATCGTGGTCGAGATCAGGGAGTTGGTCCATGTTGGATTGAGGAAGATGGCGCAAGAAGAAGGTGGATTCCCAATCCATGTCTTTGATCTCACTACTCACATTCTCAAGACCTTTGCTTTCTACCAATTCCTTAAACCTTTCCTCCATACTTTTCTTGTAATGTTGTTTTGTTAACTTCTCCACTTTGTCCATTACCTCATGTGATATTCCATGATTCACCAACTACACACAAATTATTATTATTATTATTATTATTAAAAAAAAACGATAATTTTATTAAAGAATCAAAACGTAATTTACAAAAATTTTGGTGGACAGGCGAGATACAATTTGTGCCCCTAACCATTAGCTATAGCAAAGTTAAGTTTAGTAAAAATAAAAGAAGCAGTGCGGTGCTCCGACAACTTGGGCTATCGAAAAAAATCTCCAATATTATTATTATTATTATTATTATTATTATTATTATAAAGAAGATCAAATCCACCTACTAAAAAAAAAAGTGTCATTCTTGTTGAAAAATGGAGAATAATCACATTTTAAATCTAAATTGTGATATTATACATTCGAGATGAATTACAAAGGATTTACGTATATATTTGGTGACGCTCGTTTATAATAAACTTGTGTCGTGAGTTCGTGACATTAATTAATATATGTTCGAGTTAAAGTTACTAAAGACGACCCAAAACGTTACATATTTAAATTATTAATTCCAGTTTATTTTAGGATGAATCGAGTTTATTTCTTCTGCTTTTTCTGATAATAAAAATAACTAAACAAAATTAAAAACTATTATAATTAGATTACCTCAAAGAATCCCCAATTTTCACAAGCATCATGGATCATATCCAAGGTAGCTTGCCTTTCTTCACCATTGATTTTCTCCAAACTAATCACAGGAAAACTCAAATTCTCCATTATATATCTATATATATATACTCTTTGATGTATTTATTTAATTATATGTTTATTGTGTTTATTTAATTATATTATTATAAAATAATGCTATAAGTTATTGTGGTAGTCCTAAGTGTAGGTTTGTGCTATTTATAGAAGAGTGGTAGGGGAAATATATAGTACTCCCTCCGATTACCTTCGTTCTTCCCTATTTCCTTTTTGGGCTGAGTTTGATTTTCTTCCCTCTTTTCATTTAAGGAAAGTTTTTCACCCCTCACTAATTAGTATAATATTCATCTCTCCTACTTTTTCACCCACTTTTTCTCATTTAATATTCTCCTCTCCTACTTTTTCACCCACTTTTCTCATTTAATTAATATAATATTTATCTCTCTTACTTTTTCATTCCACCTTTCATATTTAACTAATATAATACCCCTCCTTATTTTCTTCCCCAACAAGAAAGGGGAAGAACACAGGTAATCGGAGGGAGTAGTTGGTATAAGTAAGAGTCAAGAATGTTACTCCCTCTCCCCCACCAAGATCTTCCCACTTTCCTTAAAAGGAAACTCCACTAAGATTTTCTCGCTTCAAAACTTTCCTTATTCATCAATTATACTTTATTTCTATTGGTTACTTTTTGTGATTTGACATCTTGAAGCTCACCAAACAATTTACCACCTTTCATTATCCATTTTCTTAATTCATGTGCCATATTAAAGTGAGAAGATCATTGTGAAGTGGAGGGAGTAGTTAGTGTTCTTAATAATCTTTCTAGATTAGTGATCCTAATTAAACTAATTAAATTAATAATAATACTTAATTGATAATGACATAAAAATAAGTCCTACCACATGGTTGCTTAGTCAAACCATCTTCCTTTAAGTCTTCTTGGTTATTTTTTAAAAAATATTAACCATCGTTCAGTTTAGTCTGCATTCGAGTCGTGAAGAATCATAAATATATTATTAGGGTTCTAATTTATGATCAATTTTGACATTATTATTGCGTTCTTATGACTCGAACTTAGTCAAACCATCTTCCTTAAGTCTTCTTGGGTTTTTTTTTTTTAAATGTTAACCATTCAGTTTAGTCTCTGCATTCGAGTTGCGTAGAATCATAAATATGCTAGCTTAGGGTTCTTGTTTATGATCGGTTTTAACATTATTGTTGCGTTCTCATAACTCAAACTTATGATCTTTGATTAAGATATACGGAGTATATACGGTACAGAACAGTCTCATGCATACAATATGATTTGATAAGTAATTATGAGTGGCTGAGTGTTATTATTGGCGGTAGGGTTGGAATTTGACCAAGAAGAGGTCAAGAGAAGAGTGGAAGCCACCCTAATTAAGTAATTAAGTTTAAATAATTATTTGAAAGCATATATAATTAATAATGTCTTTAATTAATGATACTCCCTTCCCACCACTAAAATTTTCCCACTTTCCTTAAAAGGAAACTCCACTATGATTTTCCCACTTCAAAACTTTCTTTATTCATCCAATATACTCTCTTCCTATTGGTTACTTTTGTGATTTGACATCTTAAATCCCACCTAACAATTTATCACCTTTCTTTATACTTCTCTATATTTTCCTTCTTAATCACCGTGCCAAGTCAAAGTGGGAACATCAATGTGGTGGGAAGGGAGTATTATTTATTTGCTTGTCATTTTGTTTGAAGTCATATGAGGGGAAACTACCTTGTGTCTCTATCTCTTGGATTTTTCCATCATATATACTTGCAAATTTAATTGTATATATTAAAAATTTGCAATTTGATTAGTGTTTATTTAAGTATGATATCATTCATAATAATTATGATTAATCTTATGTGTCATCAAAAAAATTCCTAAATGATCCGATGGCTAATTACTCTAATTTATTATCAAAAATTCATGTATTTGAAATAAATCTATTATCTATAATCTATAATCTATGATTCTAAATTTGCAATTTATACAACAAAAATTAAAGTCATTATTAACTCTATCTTGAACGAAAATATGGTTAAAAATGTGTGAATTTTAATTAAAGTAATGGGTATAATTATAAAGGATGATATGGGGTAGCATGCACGTGTGTTACAAAAGGGGATCGACTATATCCTCTAAAATGGAGGGTATACTATTACTAATACTATAACGGTTTTTCTAACGTGTGTCCACTGGGCACACGTTAATAAGCTAATTAAGGTAACAAATCACATTAATATTGTGTAAGTATGGTAAATATGGTTTAATATTTCATTTTTTCGTGATAATATCAATGTAATTCTTACCTTAATCGACTTATTAACGTGTGCCCAGTGGATACACGTTAGAAAAACCGATACTATAATATAATGGGGTGCCGAAAGTAAGTATCCCAAACATGCATTTACATCACTTTAATTACTCCATTACACACACATTTTGCCCTTATCATTTCGGCGCCTCAATTAGGGCTCGTTTGGTTCACCATGGGAAGATGGAGTTAGCGAAAACTTAAATTCACGTGAATTACAAAAATAATGTTTGGTTGTCGTGTGGAAAATAACTTCACGCGGAAAATTCTGCACATCAAGGGGGCTTTCCCATAATTTAAGAGGGCAACCAAACGATCCCTTAATCTCTATATTATGATAATATCAACATATATACACCTTTTCACATTTAATTTACTCACTTGATTACACTTTATTATTCTATTTTCGTATAAAATATAGTTATAAATTTATGATGAAGTTAGATATGGTAGCACTTCCACAAGGCCTTTATTTGGACATCCACATATACTCGATTACGACTTTGTCGTGTTATATCGTGTCGTGTTTAAGAGAAGATTTAAAGTATAGTTCAGAGTCGTTAGTTTCTCATTTCTCGACATTAATTTCAAGTGATTATACGTCGTTACACATGGAATCTGATCTTTTTTAAATTGATTTCAAGTGATTTATACGTTGTTTTCATTATTCCATACTTACATTTTTTTTTACATTTTGGAGGGACAATATTTAAGAGGGGTTAATCTCTTAATATATATCTATAGAGGATAACTTAATAGGGACACACGTTAAAAAAGTCGATATTATTATAAATATATACTCGTACTATATAATTTTAATAAAAAAAGTAGGGGGTATTTGTAATTATATTGATTCTCATGCATTATTCCACGTAAAACCATCCATAATTATGATCCACCGTCAAATATGAAGCATACTAGATACTCCGAATGTAATAATAATGCGCATATAAAAAAAAAAAAAAAAGGGTTCACAAATTAAATCATATAAAAGCGAAACACTAACAACAAATTAAATTATTCGAATCATCACATGCTATGAATTTTTTTGGTACTAAATAATCATAATTAGTGGATATTATTTGCCTATTCGTTGCCCACTTGCTTCATTTCTTGTTTTTTTCTATAATAATAATAATAATAATAATAATAATAATAATAATAGTAATTATTATTATTATTATTATTATTGCCATCTTATTACTTGTATTGTGTTTCTTTGGCTCTTTATGTCATCTAATAGAGATGATAATATTTCTTAATTTTGTAGATACTAACCCCCATACCATACACATCTTATTATTATTATTATTATTATTATTATTATTATTATTAGGGCAAATTGATAACTTATACCTCCAATAACTTCATTTTTCAAACTTTATACCTTGGATAATTTTTTTTCAAATTTTATACCTACTTATCTAATTTATTTCATAATGCATACCTTCATTCAAATTCCGTCACAAAACTAACAGGCTATTACTAATTGACCATTTTGCCCTTATTTTAGTAACATTGGACGACTATTATAACATAAGTAGGAGTGAGCAAAACCGAGAACCTACACCGGTTCGGTTACCCGGTTTTTAAAAACCGTTTTTTTCCTCAACCGAAACCAACCCGGCTTAAATCGGGTTCCCGTTTTTTTGTCCAAATTGTAAACCGAAATCGATCCAGTTTTTATGACCCGGTTTTTTCAAAATATGATTATCTTTGTTATAAATCAGTTTTTTGAACCGGTTTCCGAACCAATTTTTGACCCGATTTCACTAATTTGCATATCAATTTTACGTTGATTAAGGATATAAACGTAAAAGGATAAACAAACTTTGCGACTTAAAACTAAAGTATGACGGAATCCGTTAGTTTTTTGACGGAATTTGGATTAAGGTATGCATTATGAAATAAATTGAATAAGTAGGTATAAGTTTTGAAAAAAAATTATCTGAGTTATAAAATTTGAAAAATAAAGTTATTGAAGGTATAAGTTATCGATTTTCCCTTCTTATTATTATTATTATTATTATTATTATTATTATTATTATTATGGAGTTTTCTAGGGATCTACGAGTATTAGTTAAAACATCTTCGATCATATCGTAAAGAAGATTGTCTCAACTCTCAACTATTGAGAGTGAATATCATTACTTTTATATAGGGAATACTTGTTTTTGTTTGGATTTTCACCCCAACGATTTTGACATGACACACTACAAGAAATGGTGAAGAAACAAACTCAACCAAAAATTTAAGATGATATGATGCATTAATACATGCATGTTCATATTTCCTCATACCCAGTCCTAAATTCTAGGGTACATTAAAGAGGAAGGAGACGATACTTAAACCCGTGAGGCCGTGATATTATTATTTACAATCATGCAGACTTTTAAGTCATACGTATATGAGAACATCTCAACCAAAAAATGTAAAATTATCGAGTTAGGTGGTCTTTAATTTGGGATAAAGCTATCTTAGACAATTGGAAGATTCAAGTCATAAAATTGAAGGGTAAAAGAGTGTTATAGAAGTTACTACAAACATGACATGACTGATGATGGTATGATGCACCACTTATCTTGAAAGAGATTTTCGATGAAGAGAAATGTGGAAGAATTGTATGCCACAGTAACATACAAGACTTTTTAAAAAAATTTACCAATCACATTTGGTAAATTATGTTTTACGTGAGCTAACAACTTGAGAATGGACTACGGTGTACAAAACTACTGTTTTTCACTTTTTTGGTAGAAAATTATTAAGCTTATGGAAAATTAAACTTCCAAAATTTTGATTATTAAGCTTAACCAAAATTCAACTCACAAAATAATGCAAGGTAAAATTTTTAACAGATTAAGGGTAAAAAGTGTTTTTTCAGAAGACGTTATGTTATGTATCGATTTGCATTTCTTATCTACTTATTTACAACTCTGTATTCCGTCTGTTCCAATCGGTTCTATAGAATATTTTTGCACAGAAAAGATGTAAATAGTTAAGTAAACAACAATAGCGTGTAGTAGAACCGGAGCACTACAACATATCTTCGACTCACTTCTGTAGCAGAACCGGGTCGAATACGTGTTCATCCAGTTCACTAGTAGCTGAATCTCGATTAACTAAAATGAAAAAAGTCGCAGTGAAAATACTCGTGCATTCAGGCAGTCAGGCATCAGGTAGAATTAAGAGCAACATTTGACAAGTAAAAAGCCACGTTTTAAATAGAAAATTCTCCCAAGAAATGGTACAGTGAAGTGAAAAAGTCTACAATCAGTAAATTCAGCAGAATGCAAAAGCTAATTACTACAGTACACGAAAACAAACCCTGTATCGAAAGCAACGGTCAATGGAGCTACATCAAATTTCAGCATTTGAGGATGCGTGAAAAGCACACGGAGCTTTCGATGCTAATTGATTATCTAATCCATTCTTCCCTTCAAGATCGTCTCCTTGATCTCGGTAGGAGTGCTACACATGAAACAAAATGAAATAATAAGTCGTGGACAGCGAGAAATAATTGAAAGAATAACCAACTCACTCTACGAATAATCATTCTTTTGATTCTAAAGTGATCAGCCTTACAATAATATTATCGTGAGATCAAATTATGTGGGAAATAAGTGAAATCGAAAAAAAAAAAAAAAAAAAAAAAAAAACATCATGTCGTATAAAAGACCGTTGAGATACATAAACACATGGTTGATATCGGTGCAGAACCAACCAGCTTACGGTGAGTTCAAAACTTTCATCCTTCAAAGAATTATGTGGGAACTCAGTGAAATCGAAAAACTTTCCTGCTACTATTTAGCAACGCGGAATATTCAAAATCATAATAAATATTAGTAACTCTTATTACTAGTACTCAGTTTTTATTTACTTTTTAATTTTCTTGTTCCGACTTTTTTCACACCAGTAAAATATTTGGATTTGAGCGAACCAGTCCACAAACTACAGTATAGTAATCTGACTCAAGGAAACGGTCTCATCTATGTTGGTCATTCCTGAAGGCAATGAACATGGGTTCGACTAATCTTCCCCCAGCCCAAATAGAATAAGACATGAATTAAACAAACATGAAAAGATTTGAAAGACGAGAAATCAAAAGTAAAAGGTTGTACACTTTTACTTACACGAGATAGACATGCGCTCCCCAACCACTCAGACAATCCCTATCAACTGATGACTGCAGAGCTTGAGAGACGGTTTCAAACAATTCTTCAGGTTCCTGAAAATCACAATCCAATTCCAAATGATAAGTATTTCATGAACCATTGGATATTATAGGTGAGGGTACACTGTTATTCATTATCTAGTGCAAGAAGTCTGTGTGATGAGGAAATATATCATAACTAAATCGATGTTCAAACTTCAAACCCAAACAAGAAACAGATTTTCAGAAAGGTCAACATCTAAAAATATGCATATTGCCATCATAAATCATGCATTATATTGGATAGATTTAGGCAGCTCAGTATAATCGTAATCCAAAGCAACAGAACTCAGAAGGGATATGAACAAACCATATCTGGCTTGAACATGGATTCACAAGCACCGTAAAGAGACTCGGATGCAGTCCCACCAACGACAAAATCTTTGGCAAGTTCTCTGCATTGGAAAAGATTTCAAATAAATATAATTAATACTATTTTCAAGCTCATAAAACATAATGGAAGAACGCATGCAGATTTCAAATTTACGCTGTGATCCATCTGTATTGCCTCCTAAAGAACAAACTATCATAGTATCATTCAAGTACTAACAGGCCTAAGTTTCTAGGATAACTGACAAAAAGGCACAAAGCAGGTATGTTCTCGAGCAGCAGCTTCAGGTTTTCACTATACGAGAATGTTATATACTGGAATGATGTCATTCTCTTAAGAAAAGAGATAATAAGAAGACTATAGAAGGCATACTGAAGCACACTCTACTGGAATGACATATTAAAAACCACAGCGCCAACACAGGATGTGTATATTAATCTCCAAATTTTCACAACCTCAACCCTTCAGAAAAGGGATAACGGAAACATTGCGAAAAGGCATAACGCATCATATCGCACTCTAAGATGTTTTTGGAGTTCTTCATTATTAATAGGATAGCCACACCCCACTGAAAAGACTCTCGGCACCTTTCAAAACCCAACTTCTATAGTTCTATATGCCAAATCGGAAATGTAATGGAGATATTTCAGATATGAATACGTAACCAGGCTTAGAAGGATGCTCTCACAAGCTCATAACCCCCTGTTAGAATGATAACATTTCCGTCATTCCCATGGATGCCTTCGACTCTCACAAGCAGGAACTCTATGACACTTCATAAGGGTAAAATTTATGGTGTAACAACCAAGATTAGGTCACAACGATCAATTCCAAGACGTGGCTTAAACAGATAATGAACAGATAGCTCAATTGTCAATGATTATGGAGTACAAATCAACGAAATCATCATCTTATAATATGGGAAGAGATATACTCATTGTTTAGCAGAATCAGGACACAATTTTCACAATGAACAAGAAAACAAATATGGGCACAAGTTATAATCACATATAAGCGTCAACTCATCCAATCTAAGATAAAGCTGATAAAGAGAAGAGAGAGCATACTTGGCACCAATGGAATCCATTGTGCAAATAAATGGTTTGCCGTCATCACCTAATCCACCAATGACTGGTTGGCAGAAGTACGGCCCAAACCTGTAAAATTATGAAATATGTTAGTCGATGTTCAAATAATCACACTAAACGTATACAGTCAGATAACAAATACAAAAGCAGACATCTTCATTTGGAACTTCCTTTATATTCATATAGGTTTGATTCTAGGAATGAACACACAGGTTGATGCAATATTCAACATTCATATATGTTAGGAGTACTAAGGACGACGATTTTCAATAGTTTTCAAATTCATATTGACAATTGTAAAGTTATTAACGGACACAATACTTTAATCACAACAGAAAGAAAAAGGGAGAGAGTGGCTCTCAAATGATTATGTGACATATACATGAAGACAGCCCTAAACCCTCTCCTAAAGCAAGGAAATGGCTTCAAGACAAGGAACATAACATTTAATGTTTCCATAACCATAACTAATACTCCTTTTTCCCAAATTATTTGTTAATCTTTGATTAAATTACCCCTTACAAGAATTATAACACTAAACAAATGACTGAGTATGAAACATTATTAGCAAAAAAATTTAAACAAGTCACTGCAGAAGAAATCAGCAGCAATTCTACATCCGAGTATCCGACACACATTTCAGATAAAACTCCACACAATCATCATTTTCTAAGATAGTACTGTAATTTTCACAAACCAATGCTACATTCTATTTATCAATTGAAACAGATACGCCACTCACTTAATAAACAACCAATAATCTACAAAACTAAGAATGCATCAAGAAAACCAAGGAACAAACCTCTTTTCATATAGAATAGCAGAAACAAGACTAGCAAAAGTTTCAGGCTTCATGCTCCTCTCCTCCCTCAGCTCATACAACTTGTGACGAAAGTTCAAGCGCTGAGCCCTTCCAAAAAAAACCACAAGAAAAATTTATTGACTTCACACAAATCCTTCTTAAATAGTGGTGATGAGGCCTACCTACGCAAGTTTTAAGACTTTTGGTTACAATTGCGCCTTTTCTAGGTTACGTTAACGAATTACTGTACTAGTCTGCACCCTAGCAATCAACATCTCAAAACTCTTAGCTAAAATTTCCGACTTTTTCTAGGTTACTCCAGCAAGTTACGGTACCTGTTTCCCCCTAACAATCAAAATGTTGATACTTTACTTAAAAATTCCGATTATATTCTAGCTTACTCTAGCAAATTACTTGTTTGCGCCTTAAAAATCCAAACAAATTCAACTTTCAATTAAAATTTCCTAACTTTATGCTTAAAGTTGTTACGCCAATAGATCACTTGTTTGCCCCTAACAATCAAAATACTGAAACTTTTACTTCGACTTTTCAAATTTTCAAGGTTACTCCAGCAAGTTACTGTACCTGTTTCCCCCCTAACAATCGAAATGTCGAAACTTTACTTAAAACTTCCGATTATATTCTAGCTTACTCTAGCAAATTACTTGTTTGTGTCTTAAAAATCCAAAAAAAATCAACTTTTAATTAAAATTTCCTAACTTTATGCTTAAAGTGGCTACTCCAATATATTACTTGTTTGCCCCTAAAAATCGAAATACTGAAACTTTTACTTCGACTTTTCGATTTTTCTAGGTTACTCCAGCAAGTTACTGTACCTGTTTCCCCCCTAACAATCGAAATGTTGAAAACTTTACTTAAAAATTCCGATTTTATTCTAGGTTACTCTAGCAAAATAATTGTTTGCGCCTTAAAAATCCAAAAAAAATCAACTTTTAATTAAAATTTCCTAACTACGTAGTACGGAGATCACTTGTTTGCCCCTAACAATCGAAATACTGAAACTTTTACTTCGATTTTTCGATTTTTCTAGGTTGCTTCAATAAATCACTTGTTTTGCCTCCTAACAATCGATATATCAACACTAAAAGCTAAATTTCCAGGCTATTCTAGGTCACTCTAATGATCGATGTTTCTTTCACCTAGTCTGTAAACTTCAAAACCCTAGCTTCAAATCTTAGCTCAACCACAATTCATCACAAAACCACACAACCTTATCGTGATACCGTCTCATTCAATAACCCCGTACAAATTCACAATGAAATCAACGAGAGAGAGTGTGTGTGTGTGAGAGAGAGAGAAATTACAGAGTTTGAACATCGGTGGCGAGACCGGCGAGACCGATGAAGAGACGATCGCTAATCTGGAAAATTCGCTGAAAATCAGTAGCGACAGTTTGAAGTTGAACACCGAGACGTCGATCGCTAGCTATGGCGAAGCAATTCTTGCCTACCATTGCGACAACTGCACTTCCATTGTACTCGAAGATCTGCTCGATTGATTGAATACATTCATCAATTAGTTAATCGATAAATGGAAATATGCAGGACGAAATTGGGAATCTAGGGTTTCGATCGAGAACTTACCGACATTGTTGAAGGAGAGAAGGGTTTGGGGAGAGTGAGCGATTAAAATCGACCACGATGAGTTATAATAACACCGATTCCTTTCTTCTTCCCCAAGCTTAATAAAGCTAAATTATTTTACTTACTCCGTCTTTTAACGATCTACACAATTACGTACGGAGTATTTAGTTAGGTGATATATTTTAATTAAATAGATAAAATATAGAACTTAAAAAAAATAAAGATAAATAAAACATAGAAAGACGGAGAAAATATATTATTTTAAATACGAGTATTTTTTTGGGCTTTTCTTTCAGTATTAGTATCTCTCATTCTCTCAATAACTTTTTTTAAAGAATACAAAAACAATTATCTTCGAAATTAAGTACTTGTACGAGTATTTGATAACAATCTAAATTTGAGAGAAAAAAAAAAGTTTTTTTTGTGAAAAAAATATTTTTGCAAAATACCATCTTTAATAAAAAAAAAGTTCGTGGAACACAACATTTATATTTTTTTTTTTACGAAAGACAACATTTTCGGCGGATTTTGACAACTTAAAAGTAATTCGGAGAATTAATTGTGTCGTAGGTGCTTAGTTAACTTTGACTCGTAATTACCTCATATATTATGAGAAATTGAAATATAAACTCGTAGTTATATCATATAAAGATCGGCTAACATGAACACGGGTATAGAAAAACATTCGCACATCTTCATCCTCGAAGAAAAATTCAGCAACAGGAAAAAAAAATCAATTTGTATCCTCTAAATGAATATCAGGATTCATTCAACCAATAACCTAAACTACACAGAAATAAGTGCACACAGTATATTACAGTCTCACAGTAAAACCAGTTTCCTGTAACAGTTACTCTCGTCCCCATCGTAGTTCTTACAGTCTCATCATACTCATCATGTACATCACCAAACTCGTAAATATGGTAAATTAGAAGCTCAACTCATCGTAGGTCTTATATTACGCTGGTCTATCATCGGTAGCAACTTCTCTTACGTCTGAGATTGTGGACTCTGTTGCTTGAATATCGTTCCATTGAGCATCTTCTGTTGGGTGGACGATGCCCTGACTTCCTTCTGATAGGTGAAGATTGCTGTCTTCTGTGACTGGAACGGATTTTGAGATGCTTAGACATGGTTTGTCCACGTTCTCGTCTGATGAGTCGACATGCTTGGTTAGCGAACGGGTATCGCTCATATCAGAAGGAGATTCTGTCTTGTCGAAAACTTCTTTTGTTTTTTCCATCTGCTGCTGCTGCCTGTTAGGGTTTTAAATAAAGAACATCAGTCGTTGATGATCCATCTGCGGCATGTATCAAACAGCTGCCAAGTGCGAAGTTTTCAATATTTTGGTCCAAAATGATGTATCGAAGTGTGGTCTCATATTGGATACGCAAAATGGCAGCTAAGTAAACTAGTTCGCAGAGATACTCGGATTTAAATTTACTTGAATGGAGTTACCAATGGTGCTTAGATCAGTACCTCTGAACCTGCGCTTTCAATGCATTAACGTAGGTCAGAAGGTCTTCCTTTTCTAGAGAAGTTGCCGATTCTCTTTGTGCAGCTTCCTTGATTTTGGCCTCAGCATCTATCTCTGCGTTTCTGGCCTTCTCCTCAGCTCTCACGACAGCTGCTTCCAAAATTACACACGGTCTCTAGCCTTCCCCAGCTCACTTCTCCATAAATGTGCCTCCTGAATAGCCGAGTCTCTTTGCTTGACCAAATCATCTTTTTCTTTGCTTAGTTCAGCAACTTTCTCTTCATACTCTTTCAACTACACATAAAGTAGCATTCCACAATCAAATTTCAGGAGGTAATTACAATTTACTGTTAATGCACAATCAACAGTTACATTATGTACCTTAGTTGCAGTAGATTCCAACTGTTTCTCAAAATTCTGTTTCAACTGCTCTTTTTCAGCAAAGGCAACTCTTCTTTGATTATCCATTGTATGAGCTGCAGAAGCTGCAGCCTCTGCAGCTTGAGCAGTTTCAGATAGCTTTTCTGCTAATTCCATTATTGTAGAATCTCGTGCTCGCACTTCACGCGCTAAATTCTGCAATTCTTCATCTTTGACCCTAAGAGTTTCCTGAAAGGCAAAAGAATTACTCCGTACTCGTTTTCTCAACTTTAGGAGCACGAAGCCTCAAACCAATAACTCAGGTCACCAGAAACGAGGTAATTTTCCATGCTCACAGTATTCCAACCAAAAAGTAATTTCCCTAAAATTTTCGCTTTGTCATAGTGTCAACATCAATAATTTTTTACCGACTCAGGCAAAGTTTGCCTCAATCAAGAACCAGTTTATTATTCCACAAAAAAAAAAAAGGCACGCTCAATGCTTCAAATCATATTCCACTCCTTTAATCAAACAAAAGAAAAGAGAGATACCAAAATTTCAGATGATCATTCAAACGCTAAAAAACTAATGCATAGCAGCGGTTACGTCACATTTGCAAGCAAAAGAGACAACCCTATAGTGGAGTAATGTGCTAATTCCATTTCATAGTATTCTTTCTATTTTACATAATATGCAAGGAGAACTTTGAACGATGGGATGAACATGAACAAATGAAGGAAGTGCTAAATTAAAAATCGTACCTTCATGATTGTTGTATCATCCATTTGGCCGCCATCAAGGGGTTTATTAAAAACTGCTCCCAATGTATTTCTTAAGGTAATCTTCATAGCAGCTTCAATCTCTTTTGTCGCTTCCTGTGCAGTTGAGTTTGCAGCAGCGACTACAGTAGCAACTGTCCCAAGTTGCGCAGAGCCACTTCCACTCAATGAATTTACAGCCTCTTTATGTGCTTTCAAAACCAACTGACTTGCACTTTCATCATCAACAATGTCAAAAGAAACAAAAAGTCATACAACAAACTATGCATTGTAGGAGACTCGATAAGGTTCATCTAACAGTAATATCTAAAATATAGAATTGACAACCTGCAAACAAATTAGAATTGCCCTGTTCTTTTTAATGGCAACAATAGCGAGTTTGAATTGAACTTCGGTAACTTCTGACTCAGATATAAAAACAATGATTTACACAGAAAAGAGAATAAGAAATTACTCCGTAATAGACTTACTGTAAAGTTGATACCCAGGCTTTAGCAGCACCAGGGGTTTCTGCACATAGGAAATAATCCTTTTTCTGAGGAGTTCCGATATCTGTAAATCCTTGTTAATAGTAATATACATGATATCCTTTTCTCATCCATTACTCTTTCTTAAGCATCTTTATTCTCTTGACGATAATTTCAGAAAAAGAATATGGTTCGAAGCTACAGAAAGTCATGATTACCCGATTCCCTCAGGTACACAGCGAATCACGAATCGCTAAGAGCAAACTCTATCATGTCGTTTACTAAAACTACGCATGCAGAAAATAGAGAAAGTGTACAGTAATTTATCATTTTGATATTCTGTCAAGGATACAGATGCAGCACCCGTCATACTTCGGTAATCCACTGAAGCAGGAAGAAAACACAGAACCAAAAATAAGCATCTCATTAACCCAAAAACCAAAACATTACTCGTCAGTTCACTAAGAGCAATCAAATATCAAGTAAACATACTGAAAATTCACAGGAGACAAGGCGATCGAGCTAGTAGCGTCAAATATGATGCTCCCCTTGACATTTGGTTCATTTCTCCTCATCCTGAAATGGGTTTCAAATAATTAAGGGTGCTAGGGTTAGCCAAGGATGTAGGGAAAAATGACAGAATTATGTACAAAATTAACTAAGAAAACGGAAAGGACGTTATGTACAAGTATCGCTTACTTGTATTCCATTTTCCCAGTGCTAGGATCTAAAATCACCCATCGCTCATTCCATTTCCTCAACTATAACAAATACGTCACAAAAGAGTAAGAAAAACGAGGGAGAAAAATGACCATTTCAAAACTTTAATAACTAAAGGAAGCGTCTTGTTGTATTTAAATATAAAACAGAAAAACTAGAACTTCACATAACTCTGAAAGACGAGAAAGCGATCTCTCAGGGAAGGCTCGACAGGCAATTAAAGACGATTACAGAAACACTAAACTTCACAATTTCACATCAACTCATTTCAAGCTAAGCCAATTCCAATTCTGATTCAAACTCCTATCCCCCTAATCTCTAATAGCTACACAAAACATAAACTACGCAAGAATTCAATCACCAATCTCGAGATTCTCAACCATCCAATGTAGCACAACTAGAAAAAAACTCCACAAGACCTACCAAGTTTAGACCTTTTACCATCGAAATTAACACCCAATCTTCACTCAGAATACAAGATAATCGAGATATCGACCACAAAAATCATCCACCTAACATAAACAATACTCTAAAATTTCACTAATCGACAATTATTTAGTCTCCTAAGTCCAAAACGAGACCCAATCATCATCATCATATATACATGCATACATGTAAAATCGTAAATCCTAGCTCAATGATCAGATAAATTATTCGAAACTCGGAAACTACACAACAAACAAATCCACAGCAATCAATCAATCAATCCTTAACATACTAAATCCTAGCTCAACAACAATCAGCTAAGTTATTCAAAATTCCAAAAATACACAAAAAAAAAAAAAGTAAAATCCACAGCAATCAATCAACAATAAACAATCAAAACAGTTCAATTGAGAGAAATTACAGTTTCCGATCGCTTAAGAAGCGGTCCTTGCAATAAACTCCGACCAGAACTAGAAGCTAACTGACGTTTGATCTTGTCAAGACTAGCTTCAGTATCTCCAACTTTCTGCAAATTCACATAGTAATTACCACAATCAATCAAACAAATGCGTAATCATTCAATTTTTTTCCTACAATCGATTGGAATGTATTACATTCTCAATCAAAACATTCGATTAGCTTCAATTGATAAAATAGAATCGAGTGAGAGCATAAAATGAAGAAGAAAACGAAAGATGGAGATGAAGAATAACCATGGAATCTCCGTTGGTCGCCATTGATGAAGCTGTATTGAGCTCGGGAAATTGGGGGAGTTGTTAAGTTTTACCAGAAAGGAAGTCGCAAGTTTGGACTCAACAGTTTTAAAGACTAGTTGTTGGCGATCTGCGACATAGTGTGTGTCTAACGTTTGGGACTACTACTACTTTGAGCAAACCCGTCAATTTTTGACCCGACCCGTTTTCATGATCAAAAATCGAAAATTTGGAGTCGTGAATTATTGAACTGTATCTGAAATGATTCATTAATCATGGTAGAAACTCGTTCTGGGTAGGATCTATACTTCTATAGGTAGACCTGGAAAAAGTGACCCAACCTGACACCCAAATTGAAGACCCCAGGTTGACCCGTGATCCGAATTGACCCGACTATTATTTTAGAAAACGAGTCGATATCCCTAAAAAAAGTTGAAAATAGCAAACTCGAAAAGGGGAAAATGACCCGGCCCGAAGTCAAGCTGAATTTTATAACCCGAAAGTGTCCCAATTTGAAGCTGACCGACCCGACCCTAACCTATTTGCCACGTCTATGGCCTACTACAGGACCCGGACGGCCGGACCCCAATTTGGTGTTTCATATGTTGGACCTAGACCGAACTCAAATCTGTCGGTGTCTAAAATGTTTGACTCTAACCAGACCTGATTATTTGTAGACTCATTGGTCCGATATCTTTGATATAAAGTATACAAAACTGAATTGAAATGAGCCGAAGCAACTAAGAAAAAAACGAACCAAACTGAGTAAAAAAACGTAAAACTAAGCTAAAAGAACATAAGAGTTGGTTATCAATATTACATCAATCCAGCAAAATGAGTCCAAATAGGTCAATGGGCCAATGACCCATGAAGAAGTCCCGGACGAAACCTCTTACAAAGTAGTAACAATACAATTATGATTACATCCAGTAAAAGTGACTCCATCCAAATGTTTCAGCCCAAATCACATAACATGAATCCGACCCGTCATTCAAACTAAAAACCATGAATTTGACGTGTACCCAAAAATGATTCTATCTAACTCGAATATTTATTGCAACAAATAAGTCGATATCCTTAAAAAAACTGAAAGAAAAAAGAAAACACGAAAATGACACAAACTCGAAAAAACTCAGTTCGACCTCAAGTCGACCTTATCTTCCTAGACCTGGCAAAGCTGACCGATCCAACATGACCAGAATAAGCCAACCTGACACTCGACCCGACACCCGAACTGAAGACCCGAGGTTGACCCGACCATTATTATAGAAAACGAGTTGGTATCCTTAAAAAAAGTTAGGAATAGCAAACCCGAAATGACCCGAACCTAAAATGATCTGCCCCGACCTGAAGTCAACCAGATTTCTTCAACCCGAAAGTAACCCGACCAGAAACTGACCCAACTGATCCCGATCCAGCTAACCCATTTACCAGATTTGAATGACACAAAATTAAACCAAAATCTACTCTTATCCGATTGATACACTTAGCAAATCTAGATTATTACTAGTAGTTATTACTCCCTCCATACCACTAACTTCTTTCCACTTTCCTAATAAGAAAATACCACTAATTTCTTCTCATTTCATTTCTTTCCTTTTTTGGTAAATTTTTTACACTAAAATTCCTCAATTACTTTGCTAATGTTATAAATATATTGTAGAACAATATCGTAAACAGTAAATCGGAATGAGATTATATTGATGTGTGTATTACAATACATGTGTTGATCGATATTTATAGATATCGAAACATAAAGAACACGTCTCTTCGCGGAGAGACGTATCGCTTAGAAGGATAATAACATCCATATTATAACCGCTAATAATTTCAAACTTCAATAATTAATATCATTAAAATCAATATTAATAATATAACATCATCCATTAATAACTAATTTATCATTTTAATCCATTAATTAATTTTTTATTTTTTTTTTAATACATCCTCCTTAATCCACTTGCCACAATGAAATAGGAAGATCATCGTGGTACGGAGGGAGTAGTTATTACCGCCCCATACGAGATTTTGTAACGAGTGATGAAAGTCCCGAACAACGTACCAGTACCACCAGTCGTCACCAGTCCACTGATTTCCCTCTCAACTCAAATATTCAAAAACAAGAAACGTCCGTTTTATACAACAAGGAAGAAGAAACCCTGAGATTTGAACAACATCATCTTCTCCTCCTTCGCCTTTTCACCTAAACTCACGTCATTTTCATCCAACCTCTCACCTTCTACATCACACATTTCCTCAACCAATCCACTGCTGATAAACCCTAGGATTTCGATTTTGATTGATTTTGATGATATGCCATTAACTTACTGCGACGTTTTCTCTTCTCTTTGGCGTTCTTTTCTTGCCATGGGCTGCTTCTTCGACTGTTTCTGCTTTCGCAACGAACCGAATCGTCGTCGTCCTCGTTCTCTTCCTGTTCCTGATTCTTCTTCGGCTCCGGATGCTACTGTTTGTTTTCTTTCTTTGATGAGTTTTTGATGATAGATGAAAACTTTTGGTTTTGTTTCATTTGTGTTGTTTTGATTTTGATCGGAGTAATCTTGCTGCATTTCAATGATGATATGAGTAGAGTTTTTGATGATAGATGACAATTTTTATGTAGTTTGATTTGTGTTCTGTGTTGTTGTTGTTGTTGTTGTTTTGATTTTGATCGCAGTGATCTTGCAACATTTCAATGATGAAATGAGGTGGATTTTTGGAGGATTATCGGCTGTTGATTGAATTTGCATTCTTTGATGTTGCTGCTGTCGTTCGGACTGTCATTTTACTGAGTTTTCTGTGATTTCTTTGATCAAATGTGCATTCTTTGATGTTGCTGCTGTCATTTTATTTGTTTCCTGTGATTTCTTTGATTTTGCTGCTGTAGTTTGGACCTTGATCACTGTGGTTTTGCAGTCATTTAACGAGTTTTCCGTGATTGCTTTGATTGAATTTGCATTCTTTGATGACAATTTTCTTGATTTGGTCTAATATGGAGTAACTGTGTACAAGACTTTGATCAGAGTCATTTTCCTCTAATTGTATACATCTAATGTAATTGCTAACATTAGAGTGATTAAGACTTCAGTTCTCGGAGTTTGATAGTCGATGTAGAATGTAGTTTTTCATGAAGTGTGATTGACTTATATGGAGTAAGTAAGTTAAGTTCTATCGTTGATGGTTCAGGACGAGGTTGCAGAAAAGATTCATCTTGCATCATTGTTCAATGCTGCAGGTACAAATTTTTATCAAGTTTCAATGATGTATTATTGTTTATATACTCCATATGTTGTATGATTCCGTCATTGTTACTAGTCGATCTAATATGGGATTTGTGAACAGAGAAAAAAGAATGTGTAGCGAAAGAGCGAGAGGACCCTGTACCGCCATTGGGTAGGCCGGATCTGGATCAAAGCCTCTTGGAAGAAGTATGTTCTCAAGATCTTTCTTAATCATTTCTGTAACTATAACATTTATATACTGTCCGACTGTCCGTCTTGTCCATGCTAAAGGTGAGAGTTGAACTCCTAAAATGAAAGATAATCTAGTGATGTTGAAATGCTGCCTGTTGGTGAAATGCTGTCGTTCGTGTTGTGCACGCCGTATACTGTTGCTTGCTTCATTCTAACTGGAACATATCATAATTTCATGAAAATCGAAGATACTTGCCACTAAATTTTGTTTATCTGATGTGCGATTTTGTGATTACTGTATAGATAATAACGACAGTTACTGAAGTCGAATAGGCAATCCTGTAAATGAAACATAATGTCGTTTCATCTTGTATCCGAGAGTAACTGTTGAGAGACTTGAGAACTTACATGACTAATGCTACTGCTAGCTGCTGCATGATGGTAGAAATCTTAAGCTTCAGTTTTTGGAAAAGTGTGTTCTTACAGTCAAATGTACTGTCTTACCAGGTTAAACTTCTAAAAGCATGCGGCACATTACCTCAGACTCCTGCAGAAATCCGAAAAACAGTTAAATTCTCTGACCAATTCGAGAAATCGGATATGAAAACCCCTCTGAGTGCTCTGCAATCTTCCCCAGATACTCCTGCAACATTTCCAACAGATGAAATCCTACTTGAGACTTCCAAGCGCGCCGATTCACCAGAGACACCTGAAGAGAACCAAAAAGTGGATATAGTTTCTGAAAATTCAGAGAACCGTGTTCGAGTACCGAGCTCTATGCTGAAGGCTTCCCCCTATGCTACCCCTAGTAAGATTACAGACGATATGCAGACTCCTGGAACCGTTTATGCAACTTGTATGAAAAGTCTGACTCAAGGGAATGGTCGAATTCGATCCCAGTATGTGTACACAACCTTAAACCCAATTGAAAGCAAATGTCAGCTAGAAGATTTGGAGGAGGAGGAGGAGCAGCATTCTGAAACTACTTCTTCGCCTGTTCTGGGGTCCAGTCAAAAACTCGTGAATAACGAGACATATGGAGATGTAACTTTGTCCTCATGGCTGAAACCTCAAAACCAGGAAGCGAACATCAGAAAGCCTAATGGTGGAAAGATTCCTGTGGATAGGCCTATTATTGGATTGGTGGCAGCGCACTGGAACGAACAAGAGAAGACTCCTCATGTTCAACCCAAGTGGTGGGATGGTAACGGAATTCCAAATTCAACGACTAAATACAAGGAGGTTGATTCTTTTCTCTCCTGTAATACAGTTTTCACCCTCAATCTGACATCTCTCGCTTTGTTTTTGCTGAATATCTGTCGGTTTTGCAGGATCAGAAAGTCCGATGGCATGCTACTCCATTTGAGGAGAGGCTGGAAAAGGCTCTATCCGAAGAAACAAGCATTCCCCAGAGGTATGCATTTCCACTGAACTCGTATCTGATCAATAATTTCCTTGCACATATGTTCGGTCTGATGTTTTCAAGCAAGGCTACTAAGGTCTCTATCGAGCTTTTTTCCTTATTATATTCGTTCTTTGCTCCGAATCCCACAAATGCTTGCCATCTAGGAACTGCACTTTTTTCGATTTCTGAGGAGTATTTTAGTTAGTTTTAAGCTGACAGTTTTACGACTTTGCTGTCGTTTTAACCTGTTGCTGTCGATTTTTTAGTACTTTATAATAAATGTACAATATCTCCAAAGTTGAAGTCACTTCTTCTTTGATTGTACTGACTTTGTGTCTTTTTTACTGCAATCTAGGAAAACTGTCTCAGGAGCGCCGATAACATTTGATGAACTGGAAGGCCAGGAGGATACAGCTTCTTCAGCCCAGCGAAATCCCGCTCCAAAACCAGTGGTGTCTTTCTGAATACCCTGACCCATGTTTTATCAAGACATCGAAACTCATGTCATGTAGTGTAATAGCCTCGGCCAACGTTTTTAATGTTCCTGAGTTTCTCTCAGGATCGGATATACTGTCTCGTGGTCTGAAACATTTGCAAGTGATTTATAGTACAAATCCAATCAATCATCTTGATCGGGTTTATGCTAGCAACCTCATATACTCCGTACTACTATCTAAAATGTAAATAGAAGTAAAGAACTTTCAAACATGTCGTGTTCGTTCACTTGCAGGTTGCTTATTGTTTGAATTCCCTTCATCGCATCCCCCGGTTTTGTTTGTGATTTTGATGATCGATTACTTTCAACTTGCTTTTACGGAAAGTATTGGGATTAACTCGCGTCTCAATCCATGTAAGCCGTAGCTTGATAGAATTAAGGTACATGTTCTTGGTGAAAATTGGTTCAACAAAAAGCGCACTTAGTCACATTACAATATACGTACTTTCCTAGAGCACCTAGTCTGGACGAAGACATCTTCGATAAAACATAAAACCTACCAAAAATCTCCACAACTGCAAACACCATTTTCGAAATGGTGAAACCGGCTTGTGTCCCTCACGGTGATCTTCCTTTGAGCGACGAGAGTCATATACTTAATGGCATCGTGACAGTCGCTACACATTCTAAGATTCTTAGTAACAAAAATCGGTTTGCTTGCGCTTTGACTGATAACAGCAAGGGATATCGCCAATTTCTCGCTATGATGTAGAAGAATATGTTCCTTTTCTTCATCTTCGACGTCCTGAAACACCTCATTGTTCGCTGTCTGATACCCGAGTTTTTTCATTTCACCCAACATTTTCTCAAGGTTGTGGTAGATTTGTTCCGACTGTGGGTGCGACTGGTCTCCACCAATAAACGCGTGATTAACGCCATTTATCTCGACCCAACTGCACCCTGGCCATTTCTTGAACCCTTGATCCTTCTGCTTAACTCTAACCAAAGCCGCCTCCTCAAATCTCCCGGCATTGCTGTATATATTAGACATAAGCACGAAATTGCCTGAACTTTCGTGACCCAAACTTTGAATCTTCTTGGAAACCTCCTCGGCCAAGTCGACATTCTTGTGGGTTTTACAAGCAGAAAGTAGGGCATTCCAAACATAAATATCGGGTGAGAACGGCATTTTTTTGATGAATTCAGACGCTTCGTCCAATAACCCTGCTCGACCCAAGAGATCAACCATGCATATATAATGATCAGTCCGAGGAACTACTTGAAACTCTTTGACCATAGCATCGAACCAGCGTTTCCCTTCGTCAACAAGTCCAGAGTGACTGCAAGCATTCAAAAGGCTAATGAATGTTATAGCATCGGGTTTTAGACCGATTTGTCGTAAGTCATGGAACAAAGACAATGCTTGTAACCCAAGGCCGTGAATACCGTAAGCAGCAATCATAGAATTCCAAGAGATGATGTCTCGATTAGGCATCCTGTCGAACACTTCCTTCGCTGTTTTAACTCGTCCACATTTTGCATACATGTCGATTAGGGCATTGCAGATTGATGTGTCCGATACAAAACTGTTAGTTACGCAAAATCCATGAGCACAGACTCCGAATTTCAGAGCAGACAATTGTGAACATGCTGGTATCAAAGACAGCATTGTAGCCTCGTCCGGATCTATTCCTGAAAATTGCATGTTTCTGAAGAAATACAAGGCTTTTTGGGAGCTACCGTTTTGTACACAACCCGAGATCATTGCACCATAGGATACTCTATCGATTGGACTCATTTCTTGAAAGAATTTGACAGCGTCGTGTATTAAACCACACTTTGCATACATTGAAAGAACTGTATTGCTCACCAACAAATCTGAGAGATGCCCTAATTTGATAATAGTACCATGAATTCGTGTACCGTATCTTAGGTCAATCAACTTCGTGCATGCTCGAAGTGCACACCCGAGAGTAATTGGTGACAAACTACTATTACTACTACTGTCATTTTCGTGCAACATTCGGTCAAACAATTCCAAAGCGTCTGTCATTCGATCACATATAACACAACCTCCAATCATCGCGCTCCAAGTAACTTCATTTTTGACACCCAATAAGTTAAAGATCGTCCTTGCATAAGATACACAACCACATTTTCCATACATGTCCAAAAGACTTGTTCCGATCATAACTGCATTGCTAAAACCGTGTCTTACAGAATACGCGTGGATCGCTTTCCCATGACACAACACACTAGCTTGAGCTACAGCTGGTAAGACAGTCACTACAGTCGACGAGTTAGGCCTTATTCCTTCTTTTTGCATATCAATGATCAATTTCACAATATCGTCATAAAACCCGTGAACTGAAAACCCTGCAATCATAGCATTCCAGGCAACAATATCTCTACACTGCATCCTATGGAACACATTCTCCGCTCGACCCAACTCTCCACATTTCGCGTACAAATCAACCAATGCAGTAGCAACATAAACATCTCCATCAAACCCACGTCGTAAAACATGTCCATGAACCTCCTCACCGCGTTCTTTCGCATACAAACTCGAACACGCCTTAAGCACGAAAGGGTACGTAAATTTAGTAGGAACAACCCCAATCTCAACCATTTCACTATACAAATCAACTGAAACATTAAAGGGTCCATTCCAAGCATATGCCCTAATCATCATATTCCAAAGAATAACACTTGGGTCAGGAATTTCGTCGAACACATGGCGTGCAATGTCGTGTCTTCCACATGTTAGGTACAAAAGGCAGAGTTTTGGGAGCAGAACAGAAGTGAGATCACCATTAAAATGGTGGGTTTTGTTCTTAAGGAAGTGTTGATGGATTGTTTTGCCAGTTTTAAGTGATTTGGATTGGATAGAGTGTTCGAGTAAGTCGACATAATTGAGTTGGTCTGCTTGTATGACATGAATGAAGCAATTTTTGGTAAACTGAGTTGGGAATTTGACACAATTGAGTCTCACAACACATTTGATCATGTTTATGAGTTGGGTTCGAATCCTGTTTCAGATGGGTTCTAATCTCGGTCTTTAATCAATAAGCTTATTCAATGAAAGTGTAATAAATCGAGTTTCTTTAGCCTTCGGACGTACTAGTTTGGAGTTAGCCGTTACTCTTTTTTTTTTTTTTGAGTAAAGTTAGCCGTTACTCGATGCTACATTATTAAGATTTCTAGGGTAGTCGTGAAAAGACAAACAATGAAAATATTTTAAAAAAGAGCAGATTTATCGATCATTGATCATGATCGTGTCGGTTGACATGGAGAATTCTTGCTTCGTGATCTTAGTATATTAAGAAAGTCCGAATTTGGGCCCCGTCTAATGAATGTGAACTATAGATGAGATGAAAAGTCGCAACAAAAAGGAGGAATGTAAAACTCAAAATCGATTCAAGTTGAAATGATCAATGTGTACACAATGTGTACCAAAACCAAAATTTATTTCTATCAGAAAGCGCGTTTGAGGACAGAATGGTCCGATGAACGTGAAAACGGTTGTTTTGGATGATTTTAATGTGAATATACTTCAAAAAAAATAAAAAATTTATATTGCATCATATACAAAGCAAGGAAAACAGAACAAGAGATGATTGATTGACATTGTAGAAGAAGTAGTGTGTTTTGTGTCTTGTTTTTGTGCTACCTTGGTTTCACAATTCCTTGTTGAGAATTTGGAAGTTGATACAAAGACTTAAGCTGTCTACTTATCAACTTACTTGTACTTATTGCACTTTGTAGTTCTAGGTCATCAGCCCACCACTGATCCAATCTATGAGCATCTAGAAACTTCTGATTCCCTTTCGACAACACAAACAGTTTCGCACCCACATTCGCCACGCTACTCACCGGACCCACGTTCTCCTTCCCACCACCTGCGCCGCTGTCTCCTCCCCCGGTCCTGGCATGGTCTGCATAGTTACAGCAGACATAGTCGCTGTTATTCACGTACAGGTACGGGATCCACTTGCTTAGATTAGGAGCCAACCCATCCTTGCCAGGGTCTTCCAGGATCGGGGTGACTGACCCGTCGGGTCCTGAATGCAGCATCGACCTGAACCGCTTCCAAACCACACCGGCCTTTTCACCGAGATTCCTGAAGCTCATGGCTAGAGAAACTGAAGGAGGGTTGAATAAATGAGCCTCGACGAAAATCCCTTCTTTGGCTAACCCTTTTCCGATTTGTAGGGCAAACCCGGCGCCTAATGAATGTCCTGCAACACAAACATTCCCACTTCCGTACTTATCGGCCAGTGTTTTCAGTGCATCGAAAGCGACCTTGAATCGTGCAGAACCCTTTAGGGTTTCCCATGTTAGGAAACGAAGATCATCGGTTAGGTCTCGTCTGATAGTAGAACTCGTGAGGAGTGTTCCTCTTAGGGCTAAAACCGCTTTTGGGGCACCACTTGGTCTCATGAGGATGAAATCAGCCAGTGCAGCTGACCTGTCCCATTCGAGTATTGCACCAAATATGGACCCGTCTCTGTCGTCGATTAGGGTTTGGGTTAGTTTGTACTTGAATGGTAACCACCATTTTGGGGCTAACGCGGTTTGTGGTGGTCGATTCTCTTGTCTGTCGAGTTCGAGTAAGTAAGCTGCTTGTATGAAACAAGCCATAACTATTCTCTTGTAATTGCCATCTTTCCTGCACATACCATCAAAGGGAAACTACTTCAATCAACCAAATGAATGAAAAATCGACATATTACTCAACAAGTCTTGCCTGTGACGGTCACACAACTAAGAACTCACAAATGACTCACAATTTTGCAAATATTACTAACCATTAGGCACTAGATCATAAGAGTTGGGTTGAAGATTATGAGATGAAGACGAACATGTATTAGTCTAGTGCTTACAGATTCGATCACCCCTACCCAATCTCCGACATTGTAATGCAACTAAGTGCACTACTCGAGAACCAAACGAAAAAGTTGTGACAGTAATAGATCTAAAACTATAAGCTCAATTGACTGATGAGGAAACCCATTTTACATCAAAAGTCAAAACCTTGAGCAAATCAACAAATCATAATCTTACAAATTTCATATATTCAGTGGCTCACCCCCTTCAAACAATTATAAAAAAATGTTTTTTTTTTGTTAAAATTTCTTAACTTGACCTAATTCACCTTATTGGCTCATTGCATTACTACTTCACACACTGAAATTTTCACAATATCCCAAACAAATTTGGGATCGACAAACACGAATCATTATCCTAAATCGTCAAATCCTGAAATTTCCGCAATATATATTAACAACAACATAGAACAAAACCCAAATTTCATAAAAAAAAAAAAAGAACAAATCTAATACAAGTAACAAATACGGTATTTTCTATGTGATTCCTTCCTTAATAAGCATATTAACGTGTTAGAAAAACCGTAACACAAATAATAAAATCAATGGAATAAGGATGAAAAAAACTAACCAGCTAGATTTGAGGATATCTCTCCAAGTAGGAGAAGAGAAATTACGAGGACCAGAAACATGAAAGGCAAAAGGGTGTGATTCAATTACACCATTACTATTATTACTATTATTAGTAATACCACCATTGTTACCCACTTCAAAACCTTCCATTTTTGTTGTTTTGGGTGTTGGTGTTGGTGTATTATTGACCATTTCTTCAATTTTAATTTCCCCTAATATAATTTCTGCCATATCAAACTAAAAGATCCCAACTTTTTATAATTCCCTTCCACTTGCAATTTTTCAATCTTTTTTTTTTTGCAGGAGAATTTGATTCTTTCTAATGAAATTAAAATCAAAATTATGGACCTCACATTCAATATTCCATCATTTTATTCACATGTCACATCATATTATGTGCAAAAAAAAGAAAAAAAAAAAAAAACCCCAATTGGATTATATTATGTAATTTGGAAATTGAACAAGTACCCTTTACTTGAAATCGGGATTAATTGATGGGTTTTTGTTTTTTTTTGGGGTGGGATTTGGTGTTTAAGGTGTAATTTGTGTTTTTTTGATTGAAATTCAGGGGGTTTGGGTGTTTTTGTTGAGGAAATCTAATGAAAACGGAAAGATTAGGGAAGTGTGGTGGGTGCTTAGATTTATTTCCCCAACGGTCATATTTCTCTCGTGTTGGTGTGTGGGTCTTGACTTGAGTGTGTGTAGATGTTCTAGTAGGTTGGGTGCTTTTACCAAAATGCCCTTCTTAACCTTAGTTAGATCCCGTTCTTTTGAACTTGAATTGAAAAGAACATAATCTTAATCTTCTTGTTAGACGATCTGATAAAATATAAAGAGATTGGTATTGTTGAATGTATTATAGTATCACGAAGATACCGTATCTAACTATTCTATTGTAACAATATTATTCCTAATTCTATGCTAAATAATAATATTTAAAATATTCACACAATATTATCAATACTGTGTTTCCTGAACGTATTAGGATACTGTATATATGTTAATATATCATAATAGATGATCTAACAATGAAATTATCGTGAAATCATCTTATAGAAGAATAATATGTTAATTTCTTGGGCTTTGTAATGTTCAACGAGGTTACTATGGGGCCGGGTATCCTTAATTATCAAAACGTCAAAGTATACCAAGTAAACGATTTACAGAAGATTAAGCACTTTATTGAAAATATGTAGAAAAAAAAAAACATGTACAATTGTTAAATTTTGGGATAAAAATATGTACTCCCTCCGATTCATTGGAATCGCAACATTTACTATCCACACAAAAAATAAGGAAAGTGAATTGGTGGATCACAATAGTGATGTCATGTAAGATTAGGTAATATAATAATATTAGATTGAATATTTTGGAATATAGTAATGAAAAGTTAAGGGTAGGTTAGTCATTTCATAAGAAAATATGGCCCAAAATGGAAATGTTGCAAAGCTGATGAATTTGCCAAAAACGAAATACGTTGCGAATCCAATGAATCGGAGGGAGTATAGTTGATACTTAATTAAAGATTAATTTGTCAAATTTGTTTAACCATTGACCATATAGTGAACTAATCAACTATTCAAAGTAATTTGTGTTGTGCATTTCAAAATTTGAAGTATTTAGTGTCCCATCATTGGTTGATATCTATTTTCATTGAAATCGTTGGTCAAAACAACTTTTATGAACATATTAATGTAAAAAATAAGCGTAATTATATTCAATATTAGACTCGATCAAATTAAAGGTCAAGTTTGAGCCGAGTTGTACCTCGTCAACCTGACTAGAATCGACCACAAGAAGGTGGTCGGGCCATGTCGGACTAGATGATTGCTAACTCAGATCAAACTTAACCCAACATTATATTTTGTTATTTGTTTTTTTTTTAAAAAAAATAGACAAACTCGAATGAATGGACTGACCTTCCTAGAATCGAGTTCGATGCGTGTCAATCTAGCTAGACCAACCCGTTTAATTAACTAGGTCTATTCGATACTCTGTATTAGCCTATTAGGTCTATTCAAACGGAGTAACTCATAACTTATACTCCCTCCCCTCCACTAAGATTTTTCCACTTTCCTTAAAAGGAAACTCCACTAAGATTTTCCCATTTCAAAACTTTCCTTATTAATCCATTATACTCTCTTTCTATTGGCTACTTTTTCTGATTTGACATCTTGAACCCCACCAAACAATTTACCACCTTTCATTACTCATTCCTTATTCCGTGTGCCATTTACAAATGGGAACATCATTGTGGAGGGGAGGGAGTACGGTTTTACTCTTTCCATCCAAGTCATTCAAAGTATAGACAAGGGTATAATAGTAATTAAAGAACTTTGGGAAAGTAAGCCTTTACCGCGTTATTACTCGTTGATTTATTCGAAACGGCAACTTGCAGTAAGAGATACCCTACCCAAAGTCAACGGTGGAATTGACCAACTCCTACTCATACTGAAACTGTCTTTAAACTCGGTTTGAAGTGGCGAATACGGATACAAATCTAAGTATTGAATTATTGATCTCGACTATTTTATGAGAAATTTATGTAAGTTTTTTTTGGTCTGAAATGAAGTATTGGAGCGTCATACCAATGTTTAAGTGTCAAATGTCAAACACGAATATACGAGCTCATATAACATACGGAGTAGTTCATAGTGCTTAACATTTTACTTCTGTGTCATGAGTCTATTTATATTTACGACAAATACGTCGGTTTTAAACACAAAGTTGCAATCCAAAAGAGAATTTAATTTGAAAAGTAATCTCAGCCGAATACTTTATCTCAACCATTACTAGATCTTTACGAAGTTTTGGTGATTCAGTTTCACAATTTAGGGAAACATGACTAATTTGAAACGTAACCGTTTAAATTGAAATAATTCCAACTTTTTCTATTTCTTTTCTCTTTTCAATTTCCTGTCTCTATTACAACTTTCTAAATTATGTTATAAACAATGACATGTATTTATTGAAAAAAATATAGCTACAAAGTAAAGAATTTTGTATGGAAAACTTGCTAGAAATTATAGACATTTTCTTCATCATATCCTCACAATCCCTAAAGAAACCTAATTCTATTCAGGACACTTAACCTCGATCTTGTACAAGAATTTGTGCTTCTGTATCACAAACAAACATGCCTACTTGACTACCCTTGCATCGATTTCCACCATCAATATCTCGAAGTATCACAGAGTGGCATCATCGTCATCGTCATCGTCATCGTCATCTAACTCAAAATCATCAAAGTCAAGAAGTTCGGTACAACTATAATTCTCATAAATCATAGGCATCGGCCTGGGATGTGGCACGGCCGTGAACTTGGTAACATTAAATTCCAAACCCGGTGCTTCAAACCGAAGAAACGCCCCGTAATTACCAAATTGATCACAATAATTCGGAGCGGAAAAAACCGTGACCAACTTACCATCGTGTTCAAACTCGAACCCGTCTTGTTTCACCTCATGTGACCTAACCAATAAAACCAACTCATTATCCTCCAAAAACTTCTTCGTCACATCCGGTCCAAATCTTAGCCCGACACCACGTGGGCTCGGACCACGACCCGGATTCGTACACGGGTCGCTCCACAACAACTCACACATCAACCCGGACTCGGGCGGTTCACGAAACCGATTAATTTCCCTAATTTGGGATAATTTCACATTATCTTCACTAAATAGACCACCATGTGTGACAAACACCTTTTTGTTAATCACATGTGCCAAAGGTAAACAACAAAAGACTTGTGCAAATAAGTCAACAAAACTATGGTTCAATTTTGACTTGACCTCGGATTCGAACCCGTAAAATTGATTCAAACTTTTACTCTCGTGATTCCCCCTACCCAAAAAAATCGAATTAGGGTTTAAGCACTTGAACCCGAAAAGGGTTAATACAACCTCAATCGAGAACGACCCACGGTCCACAAAATCCCCGTTAAACAAATACGGGTTGTCACTAGACGGGTACCCGTTAATCTCGAATATGTTAACTAAATCGAAGAATTGTCCGTGGACGTCGCCACACACGGTAATGTGGCCCCCATCGGGTACACTTATATCGACCAGGGTTGGTACTGCGAGGAGTAACTCACGTGTCTTTACCAGGATTTGGTACGCGAATGTCTCGTGCAGGTAAATTTCGTCCTTGAAGTCGTTTATCATCTCTTTTACGAACTCTAGGGTTATTTTTTCGTCTTCGAATCTTGGACCGGAATAACTTGGCTTGACCTCGTCGACTTCGACTAGAAGTCGTTGCATCGATTGCGACACGATGAAATCGTTGCGTTGTTGTTGTTCTTGATCATCAAATGCTACCATGTTGAGAAAAATTGTGTAGTTTTTTTTTTGTTGGAAAGATTTAAAAAGACGTGTGATGTATGAATTCTAATGACTTATGGAGTTATATATATATATATATATATATATATATATATATATATATATATATATATATATATATATATATATATATATGGAAAACCGAGTTGGATTAGGAAAAACTTTCCAAAATTAATACATGATTTTTTTTTGGTAATATTTCCAAATTTCCAACCTAATTTTCTTTTACGATTTTTCTAACGGGTGTCCACCAGATTTTTACTGTAATAATTAGTCAATTATTGGATTTAAATTAAGGTTGTAAACTCGTAAATCTGATGTATATACGATACTATAGAATTCTCATTAAAATACGATTAAACGCGTTCTTCGTTGAAAAAAAAAAAAAAAACTATCTAGGCTAGCTTAATTGTAGAATCACAAATTCTTATATGAGACGGTCTCACGATAAATTTATCGTGAGACCTCTCACATGCAAAGTAGTTACTTTTATTACTATTTTATTTCTATTAGTAAGTCTCACATTAACTTACCGTAAGACGGTCTCACAAGAGACTTACTAAGAATTTTATATATATTGTAGAATTTTCATTGAGGTTTAATTTTCGACTCGAGTTATATATATAACTTTTTGTTTTCTATTTATGTCAAATGAAGATTACTACGTTCTTGATTCCGGACTGTCTCATATATGACCCATTTTGCATTCTCTTCTAATACCACATTGTCCATAAAATTTCACTTCCGACTCATAAATCAATAAAATACGACCTCAAACGCGCTAATAAATCATACTTTTCGCTACAAAAACATGTACTAATAATTAACCCACGGTAATTAAATCAAGCTATCGTAAACCAAGTTATTAACAATTTAACATACGAAAAAAAATAACGAAAATGTTTAAACCTATTGGTTAAGACTAAGTGCCTTGGACGCATGACAGGTCAAAGGTTCGAATCCCCTTATATTGTAATGTGACTAATTACGCGTTTATGATCAGAAATCATCGTCAGAGAACAAACTAGGCAACGTCGTCTCATAATCCTCAAGCCTAACCTCGGGATGCGCAACAGCCGAGAACTGAACGATCTCATACTTCAAAAACTCCGGTGCTTCAAACCGAATCAACGCGCCCTTATTACCGAATTGATCAACATAATTAGGAGCCGAAAAAACCGTAATTAATTTCCCATCATGCTCGATTTCAAACCCGTCTTCCTTCACCTCGTGAGACCTCACGACCAAATCAAGTTCATTGTCGATAATGAACCTCTTTGTCACGTCCGGCCCAAACGCGACACCTAGCCCACGTTCATTCGGGCCTCTTCCATCACTCGACTTAGGGTCGCTCCATAGCAATTCGCACATTAGACCATCTGGAGGAGGTTCGCAGAACCGATCTATGTTCTTAATGTCGTCGAGTTTAACCCCGTCTTTACTGAATAAACCGCCGTGGATCACGAGTACCTTGTCGTTGATGACGTGGGCTAATGGTAAGCAGCAGAAGATCTAATAGTACGGTATTTGGGTAGGTTTAGAAGTTAAAACAATATTATATGAAAATATTTCGAGAATAAAATCAAATATATTAATATCTAAAAAAAATAATAAACAGTTTTTCTAATGTGTCGGTTAATAGGTAATTAATCAAAAATAAAATTCAATTTTTCGGAATAAGATCAAATATTAATACTTTTTGAGATAATAAATTGTTTTTCTAACGTGGGTTCAATGTGCACGTTAGCAACTACACTTAATTAAAAACAAAATTCAATTTCTCGGAATAAGATCGAATATTAATAATATTAATATCTGAGATAATTAACCGTTTTTCCAACGTGCAGGTAATTAATCAAAAACAAAATTCAATTTCTCGGAATAAAATTGAATATTATTAATATTAATATTAATATTAATATCTAAGATAATTAACCGTTTTTCCAACGAGCAGTTAATTAATCAAAAACAAAATTCAATTTCTCGGAATAATATCGATCACTGTAACACACGTTAGAAAAACCGTAGATATAATTAGGAAATAATATTATTATTACGACCTGTGCGAAGAGGTCGACGAAGGAGTGATTCAGCTTATAGAACACTTCAAGTTCGAACCCGTACAACTCGTTCATGGACCGGCTTTCATGGTTTCCACGGGCTAAATGGACCGAATTCGGGTACAAACACTTGAACGCAAACAAAGTAAGTATAACTTCAAGCGAAAACGAGCCTCGGTCGACAAAATCGCCATTAAATAGGTATAAATTCTGGTGTGACGGGTACCCGTTGATGTCGAAAATATTGATCAAGTCGTAGAATTGACCGTGAATGTCGCCACATACCGTGATTTTGTCACATTCGGGGAGGGTTATGTCGACGAGAGTGGGTAATGGGTGGAGTAGCTCTTTGGTTTGTATGAGGATTTGGTATGCGAATTTGGGGTGTAAACGGGTTTGGGTTTTGAAGTCGTTGATCATTCGGGTTATGAAGGTTAGTGTGATGGTTTCGTCGGTCATTGTTGGTCCGGTGTATTGTGGGTCGAGGTCGTCCACTTCAACGTCGATTGGCTGCCATGGCGAGGACGTGGACGTAGGTTGTTCGTCTAGGGTTGACATTGGTGTCTTCTGACGAAAAGAAAAAAAAAAAAAAATTATTGTGAGATCGTCTTACAGTAGAATTTGGGATGATACGAATGAGAATATTATGAGGGTTAAGGGATTGGTGGCTGTGTAAAGTTGTGAAGTGATTAATTTTGTTATTTATATGAAGTAGATTTGGGCCTTTACTGGAGTCGATAAACAATGATACGGTCCATAAACAATGTAGAGTAGTTGTTGAGTAGGTTTGGGTTGAAGTTTGATGATTCATTTATGTAAGTGGATCGACACGAACCCGACAAGAGATTTAATTGGATCGGTTTTTGGTTGAGACCCAAAACACAAACACGACAGAAATATCTGTTTATTAAATTAATCTAAGTTTATATAATTATACTTTCCAAATATTGACATGACATGAAAATACGACGCGAAACTGGTACGAAACTAATGGGTTCAGGTTGAGGCTTAATGATCCATTTAAATGAGTGGGTCGACCTGAACACGACCCGAACCGACCCAATCAAGTACCCGTTTTACTCCGTGCTATGACGAGCAACTTACTCAGTAACGCACAAAAAATGATGATCAAGTACCTGTTTTACTCCGTGCTATGGCGACCAACTTACTCAGTCGCACACAAAAAATCGATGATCAAGTACCCATCTTGATGCTCAGTAATTGGATCAAGCAACAATAGAAAGGATGCCATCATACAAAATCTACAAGGATTACTGCAACACATTCATATTTCCAATTGCATTGGCAGATCAATCAAATTCAATGGCATTGCTACAACATTTAGGTTCGAATCCCAAATAATTTTATCATGAGACCGTCTCATGTGAGAAGAACTTAGTACAGCAAACAAAATTATTCCTTCTATCAACTTAAGAGCAACAAACATGGTTCACCATTGATGCAATAACAGTATAGCTAAGCTAGCCAGCTACTACAGTCAAGTAATGTATCACGACTTGGTCTGTGGAAGCGGTAGTTCTTTTGGGTCAAGCCGTGTCTTTGAAAACACCTGGACTTCAAACTGTCCACCAACGACACGGTGTCGTTTCAACCAAAACATCTTTTGACGCAACTCATGTCGTTCTGCCTTGATGTCGAGTATATGCTTCTGCGTCCTCGTTTCAAACTGTTCTCTCGATTTCTTGTGTACGTGAGGCGACCTCAACACCGTGTATAATTTCCTCGTCATGGGTAAACCAACCTTCACTGTGTGTGACGGAAGACTTTCCAATAGACCGTATGGTATCCCGAATGAGCTTACAATCACACGAATCTTGGTACTCATTATTTCGCCTGCATCATTGATGAACAAATCGCTCATAAAATTAAACAACCCGATTCAATCCAAACCGACTTGAAAATACATAAATTTGTAACTCGATTCGACCAGAACACGAATCTTGGTACTCATTGTTTCGCCTGCATGATTGTTTTATGAACAAATCACACGGAAGCTCATAAAACAATCAACTTTGGATTCAAACCGTCCGAAATTCGACCCGATAGAAGCCAAACTTTGGATGAACAGAAATTGACCCGACTCGACCCTTAACCATGAGGGATACAACCCGTAATACTATGAATCGAACCCGAAAGGCGAAAACCCAACAGGATTTAAAATGATATGACCCGAACCGACTTGACTCGACCCAACCCGTAACCCGATTCAATCCAAACCGACTTGAAAATATATAAATTTGTAACCCGATTCAATCCAAACCGAATACAGTAGTAATTATGAATCTGGAAAATTGACTGAAGGTTGAAGATGCAACTGACGGTAAAATAAAATCAGAACAGAAGATGCGATTGAGAATTAAACAACTATGAAGCAACAAAATAATTAAAAGTGTAACCTTTTTTGATTGAGAGATCTGTCGACAATGGAGTTGATGTGTTGAATCGGGGCGGAAGCCGGAAGAGACGATGATAATTGTTTAGGTTTTGAATCTTTTGATTTTGTTTAGGTTTTGGGATACCGTTTTAATTTGGGTCAAATAATCGGGTCAATTTGGATAAAAATAGTGACTCTGGTTGCCCAAAAATACATCCAACTACGTCAATCTAACCGTGCTTCTCACGAGCTCGCTTATGCTTAGGGATGTTCACCGGTCCAAATCCGGACCGGCTTGACCCGCGGACCAGACCGGTTAACAAAGAAACCCGGACCAGACTGGACCGAACCAGCAAAATACACTAAATTTGTTTTTTTTTAAGTGTGGATCAGACCGGACCGGACCGCGTACCGGCAACCAAATTTTTGAAGACCCGCGGACCGGACTGGTATGTAGCATGGTCCGGACCGTATCGGACTGTACGGTCCGGGTCGGTCAGGTTTGCCGGTTCGGGTCACTTTTTGAACACCCCTGCTTATGCTACTTGACAACTATGGGCACGGCGAACGTGGAAGCTGTTATTTTTGATGATATTAATGCGTGCAATAATCTAATCACATTTTCGGGATTTTCTGAAAAAAAAAAAGAATAGAATGGACACGATAAAGCAAATTGATCTGATAAAACCCGATTCATTAGATAATCGACTACCGACCTGTTAAGATTGTTAACTCAATTAAACCCAACCAATAAATGACTTGACTCGAACTAATGTAATCCGGACCTGATACCTGTTGTGTAATCCGAACCTGACCTGTTTACAATGTTTAATTGTAAGTTTAAGATGGTTTTAATGGAGACTAAATTCACCAAGAAAGTGTTAGGTTTCTATTAGTTCCATCACGAATTAATGATGCGTTTAATTATCACAAGTGACAACTCAAATGTTAGCACTAACACAGATTAGCAGCCCTTCTTGAATTTTGACCCAACTCTCCCGTTTATGGACACTCTGAAAATACCATCACCACCAACAACAATGTCGTAATCGCAGATGTTTTAATCTAGAGCTTAAGACGGAGATATCCTGAACGATAGGTCTTAGATTTATAAAAAAAAAAAAAGCCTGACTTTTTTACTACTGAATAAAATGAGGGTTAAAAACCTGGGATTAGGAAAAAAAAAAAAAATACTCTGAAAATAGGCGTGAAATTAAAACACTCTAAATTTTACTATATGTTATTCGAATTATTAATATAAACTCTATAGTTGGTCTTATTTGGCACGGTATATTTACATGAAACATGTCATATAAAATTTTTATAGAGTAATTTGATTGTCAATTGTCGAACTTAATACAATATTTGTAAATTAGTAAAACCATAGAAGTACGAAGTATACGTTGTACTCCGTGATCCGTATATTCTTATTTGATAATTATGGAAATTTACAAAACGCATCGAAAACAATCTTTAACTTTAAAAATTAAAATCGACTGTTTTCTTTTTTACGGGTAAAATTTACAACATATACCCATCTCTAGTTTCATATACTCAAACACAAAATTAACGAGTTTTTACACGTGACAACGAATACAAACCCGATCTGTACACATGATACAAAGACGAACTTGATAGGTTTGCATGTCAAAAAATGATCAATTAATTAGAACTATTTACTTTCTTATTATTCTCAATACACTTATTATTATTATTATTATTATTATTATTATTATTATTATTATTAGGCAAAAGATTGCCCTCAGAATCATACTCAATTTTGCCTGAAAAATCAAGTGGTCTACATTTTCCACCCTTAATTATAGTCTTCTTCCAAACAATCTCATTATCATCTTCATCACCATAATTATCAATACTTATACCAAAATAATCTTGTTGATGAACATCTTCTTCTTCATCATGTCGAACCGGTTTTCGCCACGATTTCATCTTGAAAATAGCCTTATTACTATAATAACTAGCTTTGTTGAAACTTGCCATGAGATTTTTCTTACTTGTACTAAACCTTTCATTTTTCAAACTCATTACCTCCTTTTGCTCTTCATTATTATGTGATGAACATAGAAACATGACTAGGGTTAGTATTGACACGGTGGCTAATACCGCGATTATTACGTAAATCATGGTGGTTATGTTGATTGTAAGGAAATATGGTATTGGTATAATTCTTGCCATGGTGAAATTAATTTGTTTTAAGGAATAATTATGAGGTTTTGGAAAATTTAAGGTAGAACTTAGAAGTGTAAGTGGGTGAGTATTGAATGTGTATATATAAGAGTGGAAAATGTATGTAAGTTGATTAGTAGGACGACTAAAAATGTGGAGTGTGACTAGGGAGGTTTATACTTAGTTAAATTTTAGTGTTTGAGTCATTCTCATTCTCCACTACTTTCTACTTTATAGACTTGAAAAATTAAAAGTCACCAAAAGAAAAACAAAAATTTCAAGAGTTGAATGAAGGAATAATATTAGGGATTTTAATTTTTAATCATTTTTGATTAAAACTAAGTTATAGTATCAACTAAAACTATTTTCTTCCATTTTTGTATATTCATATAAATCTTCTACTTGAATTTTAAATAATACGTGTAAGAAAAAAAAGACTAAATGCAACGTTGAGTATTATACAAAACCGACTTATTTAGTAGAACTGGTGTATACTCCGTACTTCATATCATAAGATCAGCTCATTTAACCTAACAACAAAATAAAATATTTTTGATAACTTCCTTTGTATAGTCGCTACCTCTCTCCTTACACGTTGAACTGAGTTTATCCTATTCTATAAGACAGTTCTATTAGAAACTCGAGAGTTACTAATTTTTTTGGTCGTAAGTTAATTTTCCATAACGGATTTATTATCCCTTCAGTTAAATAAAGACAAAATGTTATTTCTAGAAAATAACCTTACTTTTTCCTTCTTCTTTTTTACCTAAATGGATAAATAATTGATTTATCATAACGATATGACGGATATATCTGTCGCAAACAAAACAAAAATTGAGGTGGAGCAAGATGAGGGTAGAGGTGGGGGCGTGGGCGTGAGAAATGGGTCAGGCTAACCGGGTTGACTTAGAATGGGCCCCAAGGCCCGATCCAAGAGATGAGATGAGATGGGATGGGTACGTATTTTGTCAAGTCATGCATGAAACGGGTCCCCTACGCCACTCGCGACTCGCCCACTCTATTTTGTTGTTGCGGTATGCCTTAACGTTTCATGACTTCCCCATCCGTCTTCGCATGACCTGCTCTCGGTCGGTGCTCACTTTGATATTATCTATAGCTGGTCATGGGACGTACCGTCCGATTGACCCGTTCCGTCCGACCCGAATTTTTAGCGGGCTTGGACACAACATTTTTAAAAATATACAAAGGTCCGGCCCGCAAACCCGTCCCAAACCCGCTAACCCGTCCTGAACCCGCTTGTCCATGGGCCAAATTTTCACAATTAGCCAGACCCGTGTCCGACCCGAACCCGTATATGATCACCTCTGATATTACCCCAATATCCCTTACCCCCAACCAAACAAAAACAATTATTCTATTCTATCTGATAATCGGATCATTATCCGATTTTGATCCGGTTCAAAAATTTACTCCATTCGAATTCCTAACATTTGATGCATTCGGATTTTGAGTGAAAAATATGAAGGGAAAAATGAGGAAGAGAGAAAAATTGGTGGGTATTTGTGAACCCTACATTTATGCCCTAAAATGAAAAGTGGATAAAAGATCAAAACTAAGCCCAAAAAAATACGTGTCAAATAGAAAATTGATAAAAGATCAAACTCGACTCAAAAAAATACGTGTCAATAATAGAAACTCGAAAGGGATAGATAAGAACGATTTCATATAATCATTATCTGTTTGATTTCATACTGCTCCAACTTTTCTTGAGATATGAAATTGGATATCCGTTTTAAAAAAAATCCGTTTTAAATTGAAATTGGATATCCCATTTTATCACATTCAACAATTTACATACACAAATTCTCAAATAAATTCATATATACTGTACAACGATCTTATTAAAATTACTTGAATTACATAATCAAGTACGGAGTAAGTAATCAGGTACAACTACTAAGTCAAAAACTACTATCAAATTCAATAAGACGGTCTCAAACAAGAATTTGATCGTAGTCGTCATGATGATGATGATGTTCTTCAAATGGGAATAGCATCGCTGACTTTATTAAAAACAACTCTAGAAGGATGACTCATAATCCGACGACCTTTCCTATGCTTAAACAGATAAACAACAAACCCAACCGGCCACTCAACCACCGCCGCCACCACAAACACCACGAACCCCACCGTCGGCCCCACCACCTTACACCCCATCCTATTACTATGGGTCCCACACTGCACACACAACGGCACCCCCAACGTCGGCATCTTTGAATCTTTCTCGGTGAGGCAATTCAACAAACAGTTGGAGTGCAAGACTATTACGCGACGGAGTTAGAGATTAGAAGAATCGGGAGAGGGTTGGGATGAAGAGGCCGTATAAGAGGTAGACGATGATGCTGAATTTTCTGCAGATTGAGAGATTGTGAGTAAGACGAAACATGATTTTGATTTTTATAGAGTTTGAGTGGTGATAGAGTAATAATATTTTTTTACTTTAATTTATATGCAATGGTATTCGATAATTTAATGGAAAGTTACGTGGTGGTGTTTGTTGTACATTGCCGACTCCAGAAAGACACAGCTGTTGTGCTTTTACGTACACATGACAAGTGGACAAGTGGACAAGCTGATTTAGCTAACACAAATTATAGAGTACTATATAACCGTTGTATCGTACGACAGACCTAATTTATGGTAAAAAGTTACTACTTTATGTTATTTAGTGACCACTTTAAGTTAAATAGTGACCACGTTTTAATATGAAAAAAGTGATAACTATTTATTTAAAGTGATAACTAACTAACTAACCTAAGATGATCACTTTTTATCGTAAGTTGCAAACTTTTACTACTGTCGCATGGTAGAATGGTTGTACACAATAATTACTGGCTAGCTAAGCGGTATATCTCTCCCTTGTTATATAGATATGGAGTACCATTTGATTACATGAAACAATCTTAAGGAACGATACATTATGTGCATGCAATTGGGTAATATTTTGTATTTGACTCGTCATTTATTTATTTATTTATTTATGATAGATATATATACTCATTATAAGGAAAAAATTGTCAATAATGAAAACTCTCATACGATGAACATAGTTTTTGAAGGTGAAACACTTTCTCGGAAAATCTAATGGATAAATTTATTTATTTAAGTAATTAAAAACTTGTGTTTTATGGATTGCTTGCATTTTATCTCTTAAAATTTATTAGGGTAATAATAATGTAACTTAAAATAAGAAGAAAATGCAGGATATTAAAGGTTAGTGGTGGTAATTTATGACATAAAAAAACAGCAAATCTGGTGAAAGACCGTCATATAATAAGTTATCATGAGGGACACGCTAATAGAAATAATAAAAAATAATAAAAGATAACATTATTATCCCTCATTTTCTACATGTCGGTGTAACAGAAATTGTGGTCTTGGGGAGTACACGGGCCGGCCCGACTTGAATTTACTGAAGAGAGTACACAGGCCGGCCCAACTTGGGCCATGCTGTCCACCACAAAGACTATTGACATTGGAGGCAGTTCAATAAACACAAATTCTCGTTCAAGAATCGGAGAAAATAAAATACATAACGATGCAAAACTCGTCTTATTTATCCAAATGAGATATTATTTGATGGTATTAATCTCTTAACACGGATATTAACTCTTCAAGAAAAAACGGTAACATCGTCCACATAACTAATTACTCGTAATATACTGAGTATTTACATGCTCAATTGTCAAGCTGCATATAGTCGGAATCGTACAGCACGAAATATTCTCGTGATTAATCGAAAGTAAGCTCAAGTCGGCTTAGTTATGGCCTCATCATCATCATACATTCATACCGGCAGACAACTGCGTCCTATCTTCACCATGTTTGATTCCATTCCATCGTCCATAAGATCAGCAACCGTAATCTTACTGTGATCCGGACTCTCTGTAGTATCAAACTGCTCGCATATTTCGACTATGTCTCGCTCTTCTATTTTCCCCATCTCCCTAAGCTTGTACACCACATACTCCGCTTTACTGCACTAACAATGAACCAACCAATCAGCACCGTCTCACACGAGAACTAGCAGGAAATAGAATGGGTAAGTTTTACCTGATAGATCCGTCATGGTCCAAATCTGCAGCAACGAAATCCCCAAGAGTTAACTTCTTCTGAAGAACCAGATGCGCCATTCTCTGATTCCGTTTATGTATCTTGTACTCAACAAGATAGATAAGAGCGCGAGCGACAGCCAATGTACTAACAAAAAGCCAAACAATTGCGAAGCATCTTCCACCCTGCGTCTCAAACGCGTGATCTCCGTACCCAACTGTCGTCACTGATGTCACAGACAGGTAAAAGCTGTCGACCCAACTCATGTCTTCCATGTAATGCAGGGTCACTGTGCCTATAACAAGAGAAAGGGTGACAACACCTAATGCTATACTCATCTTGGTACGAATCCTCATTCTTTTCTTCTTCCTGTCGAATACATAGGTTTCGATCATCTTAATGAACTGATTTCGATCAAGTGCACCGAGTAGAACCCCTTCTTGGAGATCAAGAATACACGTTACAAGCGCGTTCAATAGAGTATCAACAATTCCGAACCCTACCAGGATAAAGAGACAAGTGAAGAGTTTAGCAAAGGTTGTAGACGGGACAAAGTCGCCGTATCCTATCGTACACAGAGTTACAATGGTGAAGTACATGGCATCTATCACGCTATTGCTTTTCGGGCCTTTGAAACTGTCATTAGCATAAGTAAAGACGGAAATTCCGACAATGATGTAAACCAAGAAACCCAACATAGCAACCAATACAAGCTGTGGGGCCGTGAGTCGACGTTGGTAAGGGAAGAACGAGCTTCGTCGGACAATCCCTTTTTCGTCCGTGTACAAAGCGGGCGCTGAATTCGACCTGTGGAAGCCCACGCCGTACTTACGGAAGGTTTTTTGTGATATGGGTGATATGGAGTGAGGAGTTAGGATTTCCTTTGTGAGAAGGGCCATGGCTTTGTCATTGTCGTTAAGGTTCAAAGTCGATATGCGCCTGGTCGTGGGCGTCTGATGGAGGTAGCAGCCGGAGCGTGGTGTGCTCACGTCTCCGATGTTTACGATCTTGATACGGTGGAGTAACGGCTCATCAGCCATATGAATCTTACTATAGATTCTTTTGTGTGAGAGATTTTGCCTAAGTATCTTGAGTTTTACTCACATTATTCATAATCTACTCTTAAGAGAGGACTTAGAAGTTAGAACAAACTTATTAACAACTTGCCATGTTGTTCTACAAGACTTTTTCCTTCTTTCTTTCATCTTTGCCATGTTCTAGGTTGAATAGGTATATACTCCCTCCGTCCTGTCTCGTTCTTTTGTTTACCTTTTATATTCTTTGTAAGAAGTATTTTAATCAAAGGTAAACAAATAGTATTCTTAGCATGACACATTATATTTGACTATGTCCTACGGAGTATAATCTTTGATTACAATACATGACGCTCATTTTCATGTTTTTTTTTTCGCGTACCTCTCCTTTTCAAATCGAAATTCTCGATACTATTGTTTTTGTCACATTGATTTTAAAAATCTTGCGTAACAACTCTAAAACACAAGAGTATAATTAAACTTGATATTATGCGAAGAATACCTCTCGTTTTGAGATAACATGGAACCTGCAAGCGGTAATCTGCTATCTTTGGTGCAAGCTGGGTAACCCTCAGAAATACATGATAGCCTGCAAACACGACACCATAGATTATCCATCTTTTTTTTTTTTACCAAGATGACGGATTAAAAGTCTAAAAAACATACTCGTAGTAATAACTTCCTTCAAAGGACTTGAACCTAAGACCGTCATAAGTTCAAAATATAGTCACTATAATAATCGAAATTAACGACCCATAATACTACGAAATAAGGCTGTTCTAACTTCTAAATTCAAAATTGATTATTCAAGTAATATTTTTTTTAATATTTGCATTTAAAATGTCACAGCAACTACACTACTGTACTAAAAACTTATTACTCAATATCAATAATAGCAGGAGTATTAAAGATACTGTATGTGAAGGACAAAGTATTAATCTCTCGCATTATGTATAGAGTTGACAAATGGAGGAAAAGTTTACATTAAAGAAGCTGTTCACCCATTACTCTCTCGTATAGGATAGTTGCATCTTGGTGATACTGGTACTATATCAGTAAATGAACATTATTTCCTAGTACTGGTGATTCGATTCAAGACGATCTTATGTACTCCATACTCCGTTTCATAGGTGATGGATGATGTGCCGCTGAAAAAGTTGTAGGGAACTCTTATCGTTACTATTGCCCTAATAGAGTAAATGGATTGGTTTGGGCTCAATTGTCGATATAATAATGTGTTTACCTGGACCGGTGTTACTCAGACACACCATATTCCAGGCGTGTCCCACGTGACACGTGTTCAACACGCCAGGTGAGGTTTGGACACGACACAGACACATCCAACAGGAGAGGGGGATAAAAAGATCAGATCAGCCACGTGGACGTAACTAGTGGGTTAAGTGTTAGCCATAGAAGCTGCAAAAATGCTGCTAATTTTCACGTGAAATATACACCTTAAGTGCTGAGTAGTTCACACATTTCACTCGTAAGACCATAACCACTTCAACTTAATCCGAGATCTTGAGCACGAGTACTTTAGAAATTACATAAATCCTACTTTGCTCGAATCTAAACAATAAGCCAAACGACTAAAAATCTCCATAAAAAAAAGACGATACGAGTATTATTCACATAAAAAAGAAACAAAAAAAGGGTTGGAGAAGGGGGAGGAAAGTAGGAAACATACATAGATGGAGAGTAAAATAAATAAGGTCATTTAAGAACAATGCAAGTAAATGCAACCTACAGCATATCAACTACTTTTTCTACCTGCTTGTATTTATTTCCTATCCTACTGTAATAAAAAAAACACAGCTGTATTTTTTATTATTACAAACCCTAGCTTTCTTTTAAAATCCCCTTCACAATTTCCATTTTATTCACTCACTCACTCAAACATCCAAAGTGTAGCCAAAAAAAACAGAGAGAAAAAAAAAATATGGGGAGAAGAAGTGAAACTTTTGGTAAAAGCAATGCAATTTTTTGGGGAGTTTTGGTTATGTTGTCAAATAACCTGCTAATTCTTCCTGTTTTATGTGATGCTACCAATATTTACAGTAACGATAACGATAATGGTAACGATAACAACAACAACAACTTTGGGAATGAAAAGAACTACTACTCTACTCCTGTTGACCCACATCTTGTTCCTACTCCTTCAGGTATGTTTCCTTCCTTAAGTGTTTTTAGTCTGTTCCCTTAATACTACTATAACTATACCTTAAGGAGTTTTATAGTCCGAACATTATGTAATGCATCGTGTTTTCCTTGCTAGCAAAAAAAACACACTATACCTTAAGGAGTTTTATAGTCCGAACATTATGTAATGCATCGTGTTTTCCTTGCTGGCAAAAAAAAAACACACACTATACCTTAAGGAGTATAACATGGATACTTGATAGTATGGACTACGGAGTATATCTTAACACTTGTATCTCCTGAAAGATCGTGTTGCATTAAAATATGGGAAATGATAAACATTCTGACCTTTAGAGCGGTATTTAAGAGACTAATGAGGAAATAAAGGTTTAATACATGTATTAATTACATCGATGAACATTGCAGGAACTCCACATGGGTCCCACCACTCACATTCACCAGGGAGCGGAAGCGGTGGATACTACCCAAGTCCTACACCAACACCTCCAAGTAGTGGTGGAAGTGGAGGAAGTTTCAACCCTCCTTTAGTACCATCTCCTCCCATTAGTGGTGGTGGTAGCGGTGGTGGTTGTTCATGCCCTACACCCTCATCATCATCACCACCACCAACTAGCGGCGGTAGTGGAACCTATTACCCTCCGACAACTCCCGATTCTCCAAGCACACCTTTGGTCCCATCTCCTCCTATCAGCATTACTCCTATTCTTCCTACACCTCCTATTTTCCCTATTTCTCCTCCTACTCCTTTCGATCCCAACACCCCTCCTTTCCCATGCACGTAAGTCTTCTTATTACGTTAATTCAGTAATTATTGTGTACGACTGTCCTACACTATATAACGGCTCTTTTTTAATATGCTAAGTACCTCACTACTCGATATTAGTACATGAGTGTTTAGTTGGCCAATTAAAAGATCATCTGACACGGTCTTACTCTATAATTTTACTCCGTATTAACCTACAGTAAATTCATAAAAATTCTAAATTTTTGAAGATAGTAAAAACTCAATGACCACTAGAAAAAGGGTAAAAAGTTGACTACAAAATTACCCTTATGGCCTATACTTCATTTGAATCCTTTATTGCTAAAACTTAACACAAATTCTTGTTCGTGACGGTCATATCCGTCACAAATGTGTGCATATAGGATAAAAAGGTCAATATTTGACCCGTCATACTCTTGTAACGGATATACATGTCACAAAGGAGACATGTTGAAAACTTAAAGGTTGTGAGTTGTGACTTGTGTTCATGGTATGAAATATTAATTGACCATTTGTAATTAATGTGTAGTAATGTTGAATTACCAACCTTGTTTTGTTTTTTTTGGATGTCAAGTGTCATTTATTATGTAAAATTGATGAGCAACAGTCAAGTATGTAATTAATGTGTCAGACCATATATAGAAGCATAAAAATGGACCCTATTATTTAAATGTGTAGTTATGATGTGTTACCAACCTTTGTCATTTTAAAATTGATGACTAAAAATTTCAATTAGTACAATGTAACAAGCGACGGACCCAGAAACTTTTCTTTCCGAGGTTCTTATTTAAAAATTAAAGATACTTCTACAATAAAATATATACGAGTATTTATTTTTTACCTAAAAATTTGACCTAAATAATTATAGTATAATGTATTGTTAATATATCTTTTTGCTAAAATTAGACAATATTTCACATTATTGTTTGTCCAAGCCTAATTAAAAAACTTGATGTTTTCGGCTTAAAATGAAGGTTTCCAACCCATGTTTAGGTCTATACTTGAATGTGTCGAGTGTCGGAAACAAGTACAAACGAGTCTTGATACGAACTAATTCCGTTTGTGTCGCAGTTACTGGGGAGGTCACCCAGCATTGATATTCGGAGTCCTAGGGTGGTGGGCAACACTAGGAGGAATCATGGGAGTAGCAACATTACCAGGGCTAAGCAGTGTAAGTAGCACAAGCCTACAACAAGTCCTTAACAACCCTAGGAACGACGGGTACGGATCCCTTTACAGGGAAGGAGCTGCATCTTACCTCAACTCCATGGCTACCAAGCACTTCTACTTCAACACCCCGCAAGTCAAAAACGGGTTCCTCTCTGCCCTTTCCTCTGAGAAGGCCGCTGCACATCAAGCTCGTATCTTCAAGCTCGCTAATGAGGGCAAACTCAAGAAGATCAACTAATTCTATGTTTTAATCTACTGCCACTCTTTAATTATTTCATACTGTAGTAGACTGAGTAGTATGAAGAATGATTTGGATGTGTTTTAGTTGCTTTCTAGTTGATTTTTAAGTCGTGTCGTTACTGTCGTAGCTTAATTAGTGGAATTACGAGACCTATGTTATGAGTTTATTTATGTCGTGTAGTTTATTATTATTATTCGTGTTATTACTATTTCTTCTCTAATATCTACCGAGCATAAGAAAATTATTAAGACACCGTACGTGATTTTTCTGAAGTTAACATTGCATTCAAACATCATAAACAAGGCATGGAATGAAGTGGAATTTGAAAATGTTGATATTCGTCAACCATGAATTACCTTATGGAGCGAGTTGTCAGCTGAGCGATGTGATTTTGCCAGTTCAGTTTAGTTCACGTCACTTCTGGTACTGCAAGTCACAAGATAAGATTTCGGTCAAAACACAGGGCGTATTATTAATATATATCGTACAATAACTGTAGAAGTCATAGTAGCAAAAGGACATGTAATCAGCAAAGTGGAAGCGACGAGCGAGTAGTGTTTAAGTGGCAATAGTAACGAGATAAGACGATGATGCATGCCTCGTTACTTCGGAATAAATGACATTTATTCTGAAAACTGAATGCTGAGCATGTATATCACCAACTTCCCATTGTAATGTAATTACTGCAACCTGCACTCTGTACAGTGTCTGCAGTGAATGTGTTATGCATCAGAAAAATTAAATGAGAGGAGGATGACTACTACAGTACTACAGCCTGTGGTTCAGGGACTGTACAGTGTACACTTCATGCATTGACACATAAAACTACAATGGGCATCAAATTGAATAAGGTCTCCACGTCGAGTCAGATCAGTTTGACTCGGATTATTCACCGTCTGTGATATCTGATATGGTTTGAGTTGGCCCGGTCAGGTCAAGTCAGGTTATGCTATGTCGGGTTTGAGTCAATTTCGTATGTTATTATTAGGTCATGTCGGACGCTTACCAATAACGGCGAGGTAATGAGTGAGCTACTCTGGCTACCGCTCTAAAGAGAATCCAAAGCACTAAGAGATCAGTCATTCAGTAAATACCAGAAGTCCAGGACTCCAGGGCATCACTTTCAGTGACCGACTGACCGTGCCATCAATTCAACTTGGCAACTATATTTCACAGTAGTAAAAACAACAGCAACAACAACATTACTCCAGTTGCCTGAAGGGCTCCTGCTCGGACGGACGCAGTCTCACGGTCTTACCATTTGTGTTACCAACACAAAGAGGTTGTTTTTTGCGCCAAGAAGTACATTTCACAGTAGCAGTTGTCCGATAACTTAAAGTGAAACCAAACCCACATAAGGTTAGCCAAATCAGAGTACGATAGAAAACGTATCTAATGTAACAAAATATTCAGTAATCTGCATGTATGTGGCCTAATATAACCTCATTCAGTACAAGAAGAGAGCTAACCAGATACCTAAAGTAAGATACACCAGAGGAAAAAAAGGGCCAACAATGACTAGAGACTTAACCAAAATCAGCCCGGTCAGAGTTAGAGCCGAAAAGAGCAGCCCAATTCCTTGTCCAACCGTTAATTAACCCAACTCAGATCTGAACGACACACGCTAACAAAACTCGCCAAAAGAAATGAACCAAACACTTTATTGGGGATGAACTAAACCGAAACTCGAACAATCCATTTACTTGGCCTACTAAGGGCCTTAAAACACCTATGTAGCTTTGAATAGAGGGAACAGAAGATTTGAAGTTAAACCCAACTTGACATGTCTCCCCTATTTGACAAATCTACAAAGACCGTCTCTTAGAAGTTTTTGTGCTCTTCGTAAGGTCACCATCATTTCATAAACTATTTTCTAATAGTAATACAATTCAAAACTGTATATAGCTCATTTACATTTTACATGCTACATCTACTACTTTCCAACTGTAATCTTAATTGCAATTTCAATCATGTGGAAAGTAAATGTTCCTTATATTTCATACATAAAGCATCCAATACTTCAATGACAATAAAAACCATAGATTTAGGCTTCGACATGTCTAGATATGTTTGCTAACAACAACACTGCTCAATGACATATCAGTTTCTATGATTCTATGAATCCCGTCTATGGCTAGGTAAGTGAGGTCGGCCAACCTATCCATCAAACAACACTTACATAAAAGCTACGGAGTATTTCCGAAATAACACATGATGAAAAAAGGGATCATTGATGTACTGATAGTGCACCTCCAGAATTATCCATGACGAAAAGCCACTTGTTTTACATCTGTGGAACTCAATTTGACAGACGATTCCTAGACAGGTTAAAAAGAGATTACTAAGATAATAAGCAGGACAAAAGTGAAAAACTATGGAAGTACCAATTTCGAAGAACAGGCGGCAAACTTACTGCTAGGTGCATTAACATTTTAACGTTGCTATCAATCATTTTATCTCCTTTCCTTCCAAATCCCTCTTTCACAAGCTACCGAAACAAGATAATGTATTTCCTTCCCTTTCTCTCCAAATCCCTGCATCCAAATTTCAGACAAAGAGTTTAGCATCACTTACGTCTGTTTCTATTAAGACGTGCGTCATACGGGCACAGAACATTATGCTGCGAGTCTGAGGCTTACAGTCACCGCTCACCAGCTTAATACAGTAATCATCTGGTATCTAAATGTAGGTACCTAATTAAAATGACTCTGAACAAACCCTTTTGGGGAATGGATTGAAGGTCAACGGAACGAACGGTGGGGAATTTGACAGTATTGATACAAATTTGAAGTTGCTGTGAAAACAAAAAGCTGTGGAAGTCAGCATCTCAGATGAAGATTATACCTTGTCAGCACGAGCGAGGAAGTTACGTCGTCCTATAAGATATCTAATGTACCCATTATTGTTCATATCGAATCGAAATAGAATCAGAAAGTGTCAAAGCACTTCCAACCCTCAATCCTTGATTCATCATTCAACAAAACTACCCACTATCCTTCATATCGAATCGAAATAGAATCACAAATTACTTCCAACCCTCAATCCTTGATCACTCCTAATCCAACAGTTCCAATATATCCCACAAATTTATATACTCAATTCATCATTCAACAAAACTACCCATTATTGTTCATATCGAATCGAAATAGAATCACAAATTACTTCAAACCTTCAATTCTTAATCACTCATACCCTAAAATTTCCAATATCCAACAATTATACCATCAATTTCTCCTACTTTTACACTTCTCCAATAAAATGCATTCGTAGCAAATCAAAAGCAAAATAAACTTAAAAGCATGTAAAAACAAAAGTAATGCAAATGGATACAACATGGTAATTAAAGAGAAGCGGACACTTAGTCGCAGGTGAGAGTCGAAACCCGACTTTTTAGTTGAAGTAAGGGAGCTGCTAAAACTGGAGGAGCCGACCCTTCTTCTCAAAAATGAAAAATGCATGAAGTAAAGAGAGGAAATCATACTCGATGAAATTCGGAGATTGTTCATGTGAGTATTAGCGAGGGTCTTCGATCTTCAATGGATTTTTTGTTGCTAATTACTTTGAAAAGATCCAAACTTTAATGTGTAGACTACTTGAGAAAGATTGAAACTTTAATCCTTGTCGATGTCTAATTTTGGGTTTGTTACAAGCTGCAAAACAGATTGAAACAAACTTAGGGTTTACGATAATTTGATAGGATTTTTTGTTAGTACTAATTACTTTGAAAAGATTGAAACTTTAATGTGTATACTACTTGAGAAAGATTGAAAAACTTGAATCCTTGTCGATGTCTAATTTTGGGTTTTTTATATCTGCAAAACGGATTGAATTAAACTTAGGATTTACGATAATTTGATAGGGTTTTTTGTTAGTACTAATTACTTTGAAAAGATCGAAACTTTAATGTGTGGACCACTTGAGAAAGATTGAAACTTTAATCCTCGTCAATGTTTAATTTTGGGTTTGTTACAAGCTGAAAAACGGATTGAAATAAACTTAGGATTTACGATAATTTGATAGGGTTTTTGTTACGAATTACTTTGAAAAGATCGAAACTTTAATGTGTAGACTACTTGAGAAAGATTGAAACTTTAATCCTTGTCAATGTTTCCTTATAACAAGTACAGTGTATATCCATGTTTATGTCAAAATTCGTTGCCTCAGTCTAGTCTTAGGTTAGAATCTTTTTTTTTTTGCTGAATGTAGATGTCGAAAGTTGTAGATATGTGTCATGTACCTTAATTAACAGTTACGTAGTTTTTTAAGGGGCCAATAATGCTCACTATAATTCAGCGGCGATCAGTGTTATTGTTGATGGCACTAATCGATCTTTGACTGTATCACAAGTCTCGTATACTAGATGGGTCTGGTATGCTGAACTTCTTTGAAATCTGACCAGACCGAATGCTTTCAAGCAGACAAGTGCAGAGATTCGATTGACAGCATATGAATCCCCGATCTTTGTTCTTAGAGCATCTGGCCGTGTACTTTCCTCTTCAGCTCTCAGTTTTAATTCGAGAAATGCACAAATTCTCATACATCTTTGTGAAAGATGAGCCGATACTTGATTCCCTGGCGTAATCATCAAGGAAGGTTGTTTTACTGAACTCGAAGGTAATCCTTTTATTCCTTTTATGCATTCGGTACTCATGAACTTTGCTATCCCTTGTTTCCCTATGCCGCTGCCATATTTTCTGAATATCTAGCTATGTGAAAATACTGAAAACCGCTTCATTAATGATGAGAATTTGAGGGGCAGATTGTCGGTCTACAAACCACATAGTTTAACCTCTCAAACAACAACATTCAAGCATTCCATTCTTCATTATCCTTTATTATTACGATTATAATCATGCATCTGATACAACATGTGTTCTTCGTTTGTTTGTACTGTTCAGCTACTTTCCGCTGTACACGGCTGGCTGAAATGCATATGCTAGAGCCATACAACCAGACAGACCACCCTGAACGCAAGTCACGACCTGACAGTAGACTCTCACCTATAACCAAACTCGATCCTGACTACATAACAGGTATGTACCCTTTTCTCTTTTTTAAGATCCCTATTTCTTGTTCCACTTATTATTGACTTTATCGGTCATTCATCCCAATTAATTACTGGTACCCTCTTACGTAATTTACCCATCATATTGAAAAGTATTGCAATGAAACAAAGATTTTTACAAAAATGCGAGTTTAACTAAACTATTTGCTATGGCTTTATATTCCCACCATGATTAATGATTATTTTGTTTTTTTACAAAAAATGATTAGATGGTTAATTGATTTATGTTTAGACCATCAACTTGCTAATCCGTGTTATTTTGTCGCTCTTAGTCATTTTTTTAGGTTTGGATCTCCCACAAAAAGGAGCTCCACAACCCCGGTGAAGAGGATATGAAAGAATTTCGGGATAAAGGAGCTATTATACTAGTATTAAGTTGCATGTGAATTACACTAGCTAACTCTTAACTTTTTTTGATTTTATTTAGTTTATGTGTATTTTGAAATGTTACTTACTGGACTAATGGACTTATATTTATTAGAGTATTTATATTCAAATCACTCTTTGGTTTTATTTATTTATTCAAGGAAATGCTTATTTGTGCGTTTTATTAAAAATATTAAACATAACTATTAGCGGCGTTTTATGTTAAAAGAGCCTCATTTAAGTACCTATTTGAGGCGTATTTAACTGGAAGCGCCGCAAAAGTGCCCTATTTGAGGCGCTAAAAGAGCCTCAATTGAGTACCTATTTGCGACGCTATCTATAAGAGGCGTTTTAAATAAAAACGCCGCGAATAGGTACTTAATTGAGGCTCTTTTAATGCCTCAAATAGGGCTCTTTTTATATGTTGCAGAGCTTGTTCAGTGTGAATATGGACCCATTTAATTTTGGGGCCCAAAATGTCGAAAAAACGTGGATAATAATAACCTTCAAAATCGATCGTTTTTACTATTTTCGGCAGCAGTAAAAGTTGATATAAAACCTGAATATTTTTCGACGAAAACTTGTAGAATAATACACCATGGTATTTTATTTGCTGTGAAGCTTGTTCAGCGCGAATATAGACCTATTTAATTTCGGGACCAAAATGTCGAAAAACGTGGATAATAACCTTCAAAATCGATGGTTTTTAGCTATTTTCGGTTGCGGTAAAAGTTGATCTAAAACGCGAATATTTTTCGACGAAAACTTGTAGATATGGATAGAATGCCTAATAAATATTTTAAGAACTCTCTGACACGATGTAAAATGAAGTATAGAGCTTGTTTCAACTAATTTTGACACGTCTAAAAAAAACAATCTTTTGGCTTTAAAAAAACCTATGTTGATGAGTAGGTGATTCTAATAATATACCAAGGTATTTTATTTGTTGTGGAGGTTGTTAAGTACGAATATGGACACATTTATTTTCGGGACCCAAAATGTCAAAAAAAAACGTGGATAATAACATTCAAAATCGATCGTTTTTGGCTATTTTCGGTTACGGTAAAAGTTGATCTAAAACGCGAATATTTTTCGACGAAAACTTGTAAAATAATACACCATGGTATTTTATATGTTGTGAAACTTGTTCAGCGCGAATATAGACCCATTTAATTTCGGGACCAAAAAGGTCGAAAAAACGTGGATAATAACCTTCAAAATCGATCGTTTTTGGCTATTTTCGGTTGCGGTAAAAGTTGATCTAAAACGCGAATATTTTTCGACAAAAACTTGTAAATAGGGATAGAATGCCTAATAAATATATATTATTAGAACCTTCTGACACGATGTAAAATGGAGCTTGTTTCGTTTGATTCTGACACGTCTAAAAAAACAATCTTTTGGCATTAAAAAGCCTCTGTTGATGAGTAGATGATCCTAATAATACACCAGGGTATTCTATATGTTGTGGAGGTTGTTCAGCGCGAATATAGACCCATTTAATTTTGGGACCAAAATGTCGAAAAAAACGTGGATAATAACCTTCAAAATCGATCGTTTTTGGCTATTTTCGGTAGCGATAAAAGTTGATCTAAACCGCGAATATTTTTCGATGAAAACTTGTAGAATAATACATCGTGGTATTTTATTTGTTGTGAAGCTCGTTCAGCGCAAATATAGACCCATTTAATTTCGGGATCCAATATGTCAATAAAACGTGGATAATAACCTTCAAAATCGATCGTTTTTTGCTATTTTCGGTAGCAGTAAAAGTTGATGTAAAACGCGAATATTTTTCGACGAAAACTTGTAGAATAATACACCATGGTATTTTATTTGTTGTGAAGCTTGTTCAGCGCGAATATAAACCCGTTTAATTTCGGGACCCAAAATATCGAAAAAAATGTGGATAATAATCTTCAAAATCGATCGTTTTTGGCTATTTTTGGTAGCGGTAAAAGTTGATCTAAAACGCGAATATTTTTTGACAAAAACTTGTAGAGTAATACACCATGGTATTTTATTTGTTGTGAAGCTTGTTCAGCGCGAATATAGACCCATTTAATTTCGGGACCCAAAATGTCGAAAAAACGTGGATAATAACCTTCAAAATCATTCTGCTGCGCTGATTGAGGAGTCGGAAATGAATGATCAGGTACGTCGTTTGCAGGAAGCAAGGGCGGAGTTCTGGAGTCAAAAGGCTAAACAAAAATGGGTAAGAGACGGGGATATGAATTCTGCATATTTTCATGGTCTTTTACGTGCAAGACGGGCTCAGAATGCAATAGTGAGGCTCGCGGACGCGGAGGATCGTGTATGCGAAACGAAGGAGGATATAGAAGCAGCTTTTCTGAATTTTTACAGGGGGTTGCTTGGCGAATCTCGAGAGGTTGAGATGATTAATGTGAGTTTGGTCAGAAGGGGTAAAACTTGTACTCCAGAGCATAAGCTGATTTTGGAGTCAAGGGTAACGCATGATGAAATCAAACGGGCACTTCAGAGTATTCCTCGAGATAAATCGCCGGGGCCGGATGGTTTCTCGAGTCAATTCTTTCTTGATGCTTGGGATATTGTCGGTGAGGATATTGTCAAAGCTATTCAAGACTTTTTTGTCTCAGGTAAATTGCTTAAACAATTGAACTGTGCTAATTTAGTCTTGATTCCTAAGGTGGGCAGGCCTCAGACTGTTAAGGAGTTTAGACCGATTGCATGCTGCAATGTGCTGTATAAATGTATTGCGAAGATCTTGTGCTCAAGACTTGCTAAAGTTTTGCCTGATATTATTTCTCCTACTCAAGGGGGTTTTATTGAAGGAAGGAGTATTGTAGAGAACGTGTTGATTTGTCAGGACCTTGTTCGGCTATATAAGAGGGGGAGGATTTCGCCTCGTTGCCTGTTTAAGGTGGATATCCATAAGGCTTATGACTCAGTTGAGTGGTGCTTTGTGGATCAGATGCTGAGGGCTCTTGAGTTTCCTGATCATTTTCGCAGATTGATCTTGGAATGTATTGAGACCGTCTCGTATTCGCTGTGTGCTAATGGTGATAATTTTGGATTTTTTCGTGGTAAAAGGGGACTGAGGCAAGGGGATCATATATCTCCGTTGTTGTTCACGATTTGTATGGAGTATTTCTCACGAATTTTGACACACAGAGGTTTGGATAGGCAGTTTAAGTACCACCCGAAATGTGGTGCAATGAAGTTGACACATTTGTTGTTTACTGATGACCTGCTACTTTTCTGTAAAGGGGAGAAGGACTCGATGGAGTACTTGTGGCAGGCTTTTGCAATGTTCAGTAGGGCCTCGGGGCTTAGTATAAGTGTGGGCAAGTCACATGCTTACTTTGCGGGGGTGGATGAGGACAGGAAGGCCGAGATACTTCAGTATTCAGGCTGTGTGGAAGGTACTTTTCCTTTTCGTTATCTTGGATTACCTATTCAGAGTAATCGATTGGGGAAAAGTGATTGTGGCAGATTGATTACACGCATTATCGCGAGAATATCCAGCATCGGGGCGCGCAAATTGTCTTATGCCGGAAGATTGACTCTGGTCCAGTCTGTGTTATCACAATTGCACAATTATTGGGCCATGGTGTTTATTATTCCGAAGTTTGTGATGACTCGGATTGGGTCTATTTGCCGTAATTTCTTATGGGATGGCGGAGTGGAAGGAACAAATCGAGCTCTTGTGAGTTGGGAGAAGTTGTGTTGCCCGAAAGATGAAGGAGGATTGGGGATTAGAGATTTGTTCATTTGGAATGAGGCTGCTGTGGCCAAATTGGCCTCGTGAATTTTTGATCAACCGGATCGTCTTTGGGTCCGGTGGGTGAATAATGTCTACCTGAAAGGGTGTGGTTGGCGAGATTATTAGCCAAATACGGATGCTACTTGGACGTGGTGGAAAATTTGCCAAGTTAAGGAAAAAATTAAGGATATGTTGGTGAATGGCCTTTGGCATGGGTCACTTCCTCGATATTCGATCTCAAGGGCCTATCACGAGTTGAGGGCGGTCAGACCGAAGGTTGATTGGGCTAGATTTGTTTGGAGTGGTTGGAGTATCCCGAGACATAGCTTTATTTCATGGCTAGTGTTTAGGGAGGCTTTAAACACTCGGAAAAAATTGGCAAGGGTCGGGGTTTCTAATTCGGATCGGTGCTACTTTTGTGAGGCGGATGAGGAGAATCTTGAGCATTTGTTTTTTGGGTGTAATTGGAGCTCACGGATCATGGGACTGCTCGGTGCTTGGGTAGAGAAATCGATTCCTCGTTTTGATGGTCTCAAATGGGTAAGCAAGATGAGGGGAACTAAGCTTCAGTGTAATATCTTGAGAGCAATGATGAATGCAGCGATATATCACATATGGAGGAGTCGGAACATTTGCAGAATTGAAGGAAAATTGCAGCATCCAAAGAGTGTTGTTAAATTGATCAAATTGGATGTTAAGAATAGAGTAATGTGTAAGATCAAATACCCGATAAAGGCTAAAGATGCTAGATGGTTGCATAAGCTTATGTAGTCACACATTTGTACATTGATCTCATTTATATATAATACTTACCTTTTACCAAAAAAAAAAACTTCAAAATCGATCATTTTTGGCAATTTTCGGTTGCGGTAAAAGTTGATCTAAAACGTGAATATTTTTCGACGAAAACTTGTAAAATAATACACCATGGTATTTTATTTGTTGTGGAGCTTGTTTAGCGCGAATATAGACCCATTTAATTTCGGGACCCAAAATGTCGAAAAAACGTGGATAATAACCTTCAAAATCGAAAAAAACCCTTCGTGTGCTCTGGAGATTTCCGGCGAGTGCGTGACGATTTCCGGCGGCTGCTTTGCGCGGACATGCCTCGACTTTGACAAGGCTGTCCCGCGCTAATCTCGATTGCTTTCGATGCGTAAAAAATCTAGTTCTGTTCCTAAAGGACCCAAGGCGATGAAGCCGATTACACGTAAGGCTAAGGAGGAAACTCTACGTAAACTGATCAAAAATTCAAATTTGGATGGAAATCTTTCGAACCCTGAGAATTCTGCTTCGAAGTCGATGACCGAGACACTGAATGCAATCCCTGGCTTGGATTACGCTTCGGACGACGATGCGGAATCGGACTTTGTGCCGGAAACGACGGACGTCGTGATGTCCGGGTGGAAACAGCGGGATGGCAAGCAAATTGTCGATGTGGAGGAGGAAGAGGAGCTGTTAAGGTTTTCTGAGGACGACCTTGATGACGAAATTGAGTATTGGAGTACGGCCGTGTATTGCTTCATTATGGGGGCTAACCCGCCATGGGAGGTGATTGAGGGGTTCGTACGAAGAATTTGGAAGGATTACGGCATTGACAAAATCTCGTTCCTTCCAAATGGAATTTTCCTAGTCCGGTTCAAGGACAAAGATGCTAAGGTAAAAATTCTTGATCATGGTTGTTTTATGTTTGACAATAAACCCCTGATTGTTAAGGAATGGACCCCGGATGCAAAACTTGATAAGGAGGATGTCTCTGAAGTGCCTATTTGGGTGCAATTTCATGATTTGCCTTTGAAATTTTGGGGGCGTTGTTTGCCCCGATTGGCTGGCCTTGTAGGACCGTTTGTTAAGTCTGATTTAGCGACGGAAGAACGTACTAGGCTAGGATATGCCAGAGTGATGGTTATGGTAAAGGTGGGACAAAAGTTTAAACAATCCATTAAGTTTCTGGATGAACGCGGGAATTTGGTTGAAATCGTTGTGAAATATGAATGGAAACCAACATGGTGCTCCAAATGCAGGGGTTATGGTCACGATGTGAAGGAGTGTAGGAGGGATGAGCTGAGGAAGGCTAGGCAGGATGGTAAACATCAGAAGGTCGAAGGGGGGGCTGTGGTTCGGCAGCCTGCTACTGTTTCGGCTGGTGGGGTCATTTTAGGGACTAAACCGAAAAGTGGGGGTGTGCAATCAACTCGTGGTAAGCCTGATGTTCCTGGTCCTAAGGGTCCGAGGAACAGTTTGATCGTGAATAAAGATATTGCTTTTAGGGATGTTGTCATGGGGGTGTCGCATGATGAAGTGGCGAAAGGAAATAATGGGGTCGGGATGGAACTGGTTATTCATGGAGGTACATAACATTGGATGTTGGAACGTGAGGGGGATGTGTAATATAAATAAGCAAAGGGCAGTTTGTGAGTTCATTAGGAAACAGCAGGTAGATGTTGTCGGGCTACTTGAGACCAAAATTAAGAATAAGGCGTATGCCAATGTTCACCAAAATATGTTCTATGAGTGGAGTATTACTACGAATAGTCATTGTCATAAAGGTGGTCGAGTTTGGCTTTTGTGGAAACACGAAAGGGTGAATTTGACGATTGTGGAGTATAGTAGTCAAAGTATTCATGTGAAAGTGACGACGCATTCGGGTAAGGATTATTGGCTTACGTTTGTGTATGCCTTTAATGTGGACTCGGAGAGGATGGATCTTTGGAATCGTTTGGAGTCTTACGCCCATAAAGGGCCGTGGGTTATTATGGGAGATTTTAATTGTGTTTTGGATCCTAGGGAGCGGCTTGGAGGTGGGAATTCGGAAGAGGCGATGTGCCAATTTCGAACTTGTGTGGCTAATTGTGGTGTAAGTGACTGTAAGGCGGTTGGGTCTTGGTTCACTTGGAATAACAAACACAAGGTTGCTGAGACGAGGGTTTTTAGTCGCATTGATCGTTGTATGGTCAATGATGAGTGGATGGATCTATTTCCTAATGGGTTTGCCAACTTTTTGCCGGAAGGAACTTTTGACCATTGTCCTTGTATATTGCAATTGAATCAGCCGCCGACGAGGAAGAATAGGAGTTTCAAATACATGAATATGTGGAGTAGATCGTCGGAGTTCAAGCCTTGTGTGGCTGCGGCGTGGAACACCTCGATTCACGGGTCAGCGATGTACCGGGTAGTCATGAAGATGCGAGGACTGAAGAGGCCGCTGAAGCTGCTGAACTCGTCCTGTTTCGCCGATATTGAAAACAGGTGCGAGCAGGCTGAGCTTCAGCTGCGTGAGCTACAGATTCGAGTGCGTACTGACAGTTCGGTTAATGCGCTGAATGAGGAGAGCGTGAAGAATGAGCAAGTGAGGGTCCTGCAAGCCGCTCGGTCCGATTTTTGGAACCAGAAGTCGAAGCAGCGCTGGATTGAAGACGGGGATGTCAATTCGGCATTCTTTCATGGTCTTCTTCGAGCTAGGCGGGCACATAACGCCATTGTCAGCGTCGTCGATGCTGACGGACTCGAGTGCAAGACCAAAGTTGAGATTGAGGACGCCTTTATTCGATTCTATAGCTCGTTGCTTGGGGAGTCGAATGAGGTCGAACCGGTGAAGGTCGGGTTGGTTCGCCGGGGTAAAACTTGCTCACAGGCTCATAAGCAGCTGCTTGAGGAGAGTGTTTCACCTGAGGAGATTAAGAGGGCTATGTTCAGTATTCCTCGGAATAAAGCTCCTGGCCCGGACGGGTTCTCGAGTCAATTTTTTATTGATTCGTGGGACATTGTTGGAGATGATATCGTGAAAGCCATCCAGGATGTCTTTGCCTCAGGTAAACTCTTAAAACAATTAAATTGTGCCAATATTGTGCTCATTCCGAAGGTTCCTCGCCCTAAATCGGTGAAGGAGTTCAGGCCCATCGCGTGTTGCAATGTTTTGTATAAATGTATTGCGAAAATCATTTGTACAAGACTTGCTAAAGTACTTCCTCACATAATTTCTCCTGTTCAAGGGGGTTTTATTGAGGGGCGGAGTATTGTGGAGAACGTTCTAATTTGCCAAGATTTAGTTCGGTTGTATCAGAGGGGGCGTGTGTCTCCTCGCTGCCTTTTTAAGGTAGATATTCACAAGGCGTATGATAGTGTTGAATGGAGTTTTGTTGATCAAATGCTTAGGGCGTTGGATTTTCCCGATCATTTCCGAGGCTTGATTATGGAGTGCATTGAGACTGTTTCTTACTCTATATGTGCGAATGGCGATAGTTTTGGATTTTTCAAGGGGAAACGGGGTTTGAGACAGGGGGATCCCATGTCTCCGTTGATTTTTACGGTGTGCATGGAATATTTCTCTCGGATTATGAATCACGCTAAAATTGAGGGGAATTTCAGGTATCACCCGAAATGTGGGCCGATGAAGCTCACCCACTTATTATTTGCGGATGATTTGCTCCTCTTTTGTAAAGGGGATAGGGAGTCTATGGAATATTTGTGGCGCGCGTTTGCAATGTTTTCTAGAGCTTCGGGGCTGAATATTAGCGTGGGCAAGTCTCATGCTTATTTTGCAGGTGTCGATAGTGACAGGAAGGAGGCTATTTTGGAGTTCTCAGGGTGTGTGGAAGGTACGTTTCCTTTCCGTTATCTTGGATTACCTATTCAATGTACACATCTTGGGAAAGTTGATTGTGAGAATTTAGTGAATCGTGTCATATCGAGGATAAATAGCATTGGAGCCCGTAAGCTGTCTTATGCGGGTAGATTGACCTTAGTCCAGTCTGTGTTATCTCAGCTTCATAATTACTGGGCTATGGTTTATATTATACCGAAGTCGGTTATGGCTCGTATTATTTCGCTCTGCCGCAACTTCTTGTGGGAGGGTGGGGTGGAAGGCAATAGTCGGGCTATGGTGAGTTGGGATAGGATATGTTGTCCTTATGCTGAAGGTGGGCTGGGCCTGAGGGATTTGCATTTGTGGAATGAGATGGCAGTGGGGAAATTAGCTTCTTGGGTGTTTGACCAACCGGACCGACTCTGGGTGAGGTGGGTTAATGGTGTCTATTTGAAAGATAAGGTGTGGCGAGACTATCTACCTAACTCTGATGTTACTTGGACCTGGAGGAAGGTTTGTCAAGCTAAGGAGAGAATCAAACACATGTTTGCTGATGGTACTTGGCATGGTTCATGTCTTACTTACTCTATTTCGAAGGCTTACCAGGAATTGAGGGACCCGAAACCGAAAGTTCCTTGGGCAAGGCTTGTGTGGAGTGCGTGGAGTGTTCCGAAACACAGGTTTATTTCTTGGCTTGTATTTTGGGGTGCTCTTTACACGCGGAAAAAGTTGCGACGAATTGGAGTTGCGGACAATGATCGATGTTATATTTGTGAGCAGGAGGAAGAAAGTTTAGAACATCTTTTCTTTGGGTGTGTTTGGAGTGCTAGAATCATTGGGATGCTTGGTGAGTGGGTGAACAAGAGGATCCCGACTAGTCGGGCTCTCGTGTGGGCGACCAAGGTACGAGGTTCGAAGCTTCAATGCAATGTCATAAGAGTTTTGATTAATGCGACTATCTATTATATCTGGCGGCAGCGGAATATTTGCAGAATTGATGGTGTTTCGCGGCAGCCCATTTATATTGTTAATTTAATCAAAAATGAGGTCAAAAATAGAGTATTGTGTAAGATTAAATATCCCATTGGCGCAAAAGACGCTAGATGGCTACAAACGTTGTTGTAGTCATTTGCTTGTAATTATCCCCATTTTTTAATATACTTACACTTTACCAAAAAAAAAAAAAACCTTCAAAATCGATCATTTTTGGCAATTTTCGGTTGCGGTAAAAGTTGATCTCAAACGTGAATATTTTTCGACGAAAACTTGTAAAATAATACACCATGGTATTTTATTTGTTGTGGAGCTTGTTCAGCGCGAATATAAACCCATTTAATTTTGGGACCCAAAATGTCGAAAAAACGTGGATAATAACCTTCAAAATCGATCGTTTTTGGAAATTTTTGGTCGTGGTAAAAGTTGATCTCAAACGTGAAAATTTTTCGACGAAAACTTGTAGACGGGGATAGAATGCCTAATAAATATTATTAGAACCCTCTGACACGATGTAAAATGGAGTATAGAGCTTGTTTCGAATGAATCTGACATGTTTAAAAAAATAATCTTTTGGCTTTAAAAAGTCTCTGTTGATGACTGATGAGTATATAGATGATCCTAATAATACACCAGGGTATTTTATAGTATGTTGTGGAGCTTGTTCAGCGTGAATATGGACCCATTTATTTTCGAGACCCATTTATTTTCGGGATCCAAAATATCGAAAAAACATGGATAATAACCTTCAAAATCGATCGTTTTTGGCTATTTTTGGTGGCGGTAAATGTTGACCTAAAACGCGAATATTTTTCGACGAAAACTTGTAAAATAATACACCATGGTATACTATTTGTTGTGAAGCTTGTTCAGTGCGAATATAGATCCATTTAATTTTGGGACCAAAATGTCGAAAAAATGTGAATAATAACCTTCAAAATCGATCATTTTTGGCTATTTTCGGTAGCGGTGGAAGTTTATCTAAAATGCGAATATTTTTCGACGAAAACTTGTAGAATAATACACCATGGTATTTTATTTGTTGTGAAGCTTGTTTAGCGCAAATATAGACCCATTTAATTTCGGGACCAAAATGTCGAAAAAACGTGAATAATAACCTTCAAAATCGACCGTTTTTGGCTATTTTCGGTTGCGGTAAAAGTTGATCAAAAACCCGAATATTTTTCGACGAAAACTTGTAGATAGGGATAGAATGCCTAGTAAATATTATTAGAACCCTCTGACCCAATGTAAAATGGAGTATGGAGCTTGTTTCGACTAATTCTGACATACACGTCTTAAAAAACAATCTTTTGTCATTAAAAAGCCTTTGTTGATGAGTAGATAATCCTAATAATACACCATGGTATTTTATTTGCTGTGAAGCTTGTTCAGCGTGAATATGGACCCATTTAATTTCGGAACCCAAAATGTCGAAAAAACGTGGATAATTATCTTCAAAATCGACGTTTTTGGCTATTTCCGGTAGTGGTAAAAGTCGATTTAAAACGCGAATATTTTTGACGAAACTTGTAGAATAATACACTATGATATTTTATTTGTTGTGAAGCTTGTTCAGCGCGAATATAGACCCATTTAATTTCGGGTCCCCAAAGGTCGAAAAAACGTGCATAATAACCTTCAAAATCATTCATTTTTGGCTATTTTTGGTATCGTAAAAGTTTATCTAAAGCGCGAATATTTTTCGACGAAAACTTGTAGAATAATACACCATGGTATTTTATTTGTTGTGAAGCTCGTTCAGCGCGAATATAGACCCATTTAATTTCAGGACCCAAAATGTCGAAAAAACGTGGATAATAACCTTCAAAATCGATCGTTTTTTACTATTTTAGGTTGCGCTAAAAGTTGATCTAAAACGCGAATATTTTTCGACGATCGAAAGTTTGTTATCCGTGAAAGAACAACATATATATATATATATATACTTATTGTTTGTTTTTAACATGAAATCGAACAAATTATCTCGTGAAGTGATCCTTATTAGGCAAGTGGATTGCAAACCAGTTTAAAAGGGTAAATAGAGTATTTTTATGATCCAAAAGTGTAAATAATTTTTTTACTATTGAAACGTAAGCAAAGAACAAATAATGAAGATGCATGGTCCAATATAATTAATGCATGATATTATAATAAAGTTGATTGACAAAACCTCCAATTTCCCATGTAATAATCCCGTGTATATATTTTTGTGATACGTTCACATCAATCGACATTGTAGTACCTTCCTACACTTATTAATTCTAAGAGTAAGTCTCCTAAAAGATGGTCTATCATTAACTTTACTGATAGACTAAGTATAAATGTAAATAATAGTGGTACCAAACCTAATAGAAGTAGGTACGATTAACATGAAAGAGTATACAAATTTAAATAGGGTACACTTGTTATAAAAACAGGTACCAAATAAAGTTATCATTTAAGGATACGAATATGACATAAAGTGATATTAAAAAGTGATCTCTCGATAAGTTATTGAAAGACTGTCTTTCTCAAGAATTTATGTAATTCTAAACCCCTAACTTAATTAATTACTCGTACATCACTTACTACAAAAAGTAACAATTGTACCATTGCTCTCAACATTCAATTCATATCACGTGACACAATATTATTCCTCTCGACCTTTTTACCAAGTACACTACTATGAATAGTGTCATTAATTATTATCGATTTATCATTATGAACCGAGTTATATATGTACTCATATATCGATCACAATAGCTTAAAAAACGATGGTTAGACATGAAATAATGATAGTTACGTGACAACTTTGAATGATTAATAGTTTTGAGAATTAATGTCGTACATGAACGAATCTAATAAAGCACATGATTATATATAATATGAGTGATTTCTTTGAAAATGATCAACTTAGACATATTGATAGAATTTAAACCTAACTTCTTCGTTCACTCGTGATGCCATGCAGATTACAGAAACTGGTAGATTGGTAGTAAGGAACAAAGTTACGTATATATCGATCAGATCGTAACGACTATTTTACCTAACAACTTAAAATAAAGAATGATGGTTAACCTTTAAAACACGTTGTATTATGAGTAGATAGTAACCAAATTCTCTAGTTACGCAATAACAACCTTGAATAATTCATAGTTTCGACAATTAATGACTAATTAATGTCATACATGAACAAATCTAAGCACATGCTGATTAATTATATATAATACGAGCTAGTGATTTCTTTTGAAAATGATAAAATTAGACATATAAATAGAATTTAAACCTAACTTCGTTCATTCATGACGCCATGCAATGCAATGCAGTGCAGATTACAGAAACTGGTAGTAAGGAACAAAGTCCTCGTCGTCGTCGTCATTACTACTACTATCCATGCAACAACCAACAATCTTCTCATTATCTTTCGAGTCATCATCATTTACCAACGAATCACCAGTCTCTTCCTTTTTCTTCTTCGTGTCACCATTATTATTCTTCAAAACCGGGAACAACTCAAGCGTGGGAGCCACCACATGGTCGTCTGAGATGGTACGTGGAAGAAGCGTGACACGTGGAGGATGCGACCAGGTGACGTTTCCTTGGAATATATTTTTATCAACGTAATTATTATTATTAGGGCAATGAGGGGTAATATGGTAATTATTATTAGTGTAAGTAGGGTGTTGGAATTGGTGAGGGAATTGGAAAAAGCAATGAAGTGAATTGTCTGGTGATGTTGGTGCTTTAGATGAGGGGGCAGTAGTGACAGTAGTAGAGATAGTAGTAGCAGCAGCAGCAGCAGCAGCAGCTGGTGATTGTTGTTGTATTGGATGATGATCTGATTCCTGTATGAATGTCATCAATTTTGCATTGTGAACAGTGTATATTATGGTACGTTACATAACATCAACATGCAATTCCAAATTCCACCATTATTCTTACTTCATATACTCACAAAAATCCCATTATAAAATAGAAATATCATTTCTTCATCAATCTCGATTATCTTTTCAAGCAGAACATTATTAATAAAAATATAAAAGTTAAACAAATAAGTAAAACAGTGAGTATTAACGTACTTTCTTTTTTCAGATGTCGTTCTACTTACATTATTTTAGGGCTAAATAGAGGTAAAATCGACCGTCACCACTAATGAGTCAAGAAATACAAAATTATGGGGTTATAACTTAATTAAACTATATATACAACTATCATCAAATACACTTCATAATATGTTAATTTTAAAAAAAAAAAAAAAAAAAAAAAAAAAAAAAAAAAAGTTATAGTATGTTGATATTCATTGTCAGAGCACTGAAGATAAAAAAATTGGAGGAAGTACTATATTCGTAATACACTACTGCTACTACTACGTGTTACTAATATGTACTTGTATTGATTTATTGTACGAGAGTATCTCATAATACATGCTTGTATTATCTTTTCACAATAGTTGTAACTTGTACTGTAACTTTGTGATCAAAGTCGACTAACTTTGTTTAAGGTGGAGAGGGCAGATTCTAATACAACTACTTATCGCTCTTCAAACAAATACCGTCTTTAGATTTTGTACTTGACTCTCTCTCTCTCTCTCTCTCTCTCTTTCGTTCTTTTGTTAAGTTGAAAACACAGATAGCGTCTTAAACAAGAACCCGTGATTCAAAAACTCGAATCAGAATTAGCAATAGGATGAACAGTATGTAGTACAGTTAGGTTACTGACGACATTGTTGGTACTTATTGTATAATAAGGTACATATACATATATGTGTATCAGTGTATGTAATGTAGGGAAGGGATGAAGGTAATAGTTTTGTGTGGATGTAAAAGAAAGAAAAAAAAAAGGCATGCAATGCAAAGTTCAAAGGAGCCCCGACAAAATGGAAGGAAGGAAGACAGCTTTTGGATTCTAAACATTCATTCATTCATTCATTCATTTCCCAACAAATCTACTGTACTGTACTGTACTACATACATACTCACTTTACTTTTATCATCATCCCCTCTCCTTCCTTCTACTCTACTACATCCATGCTACCGACAGTCTGTCACAAACTTATAACGGGTTAAATATAATCATATAAGTAGGAAAAGACGAGCTATGTGCTATCACTCGAGCATTCAGTACTTTTTATCTTATGTCTTCTATTTGACCCGTCACAAGTTTATGATTGATACAGTAAATTTGTGATACTGTAGTGGTAGTAGGGTAGTACATTCAGCTTTTGCTTTATTTTCTTACTCTGTTACTACATATCTTTCTCATATTTTTTTACCCTAGCTCAGATCAGCTCGCCTGTACTGTCTCCTCCCTCCTCTTTTTCACTGCATACATATGTGATATATGTATGTATGTATGTAAGTAAAAGCTGATCATCCATGCATTACTGTACTGCTTCAATTTCTGTATCACTTCACCCTGCCTATATCTAGCTACCATTATTTGACTTCATTCTTTACTACATTTAAAATCAGTTTAATATATGGTAGATAAACAAAAAAACGATAATAAAAATAATACTCCGTATTGTTGATAGTTTTAAGTGAGTTTTATGGTCAGAATCACGTGAATATATATATATATATATTGTCTCAAAACTTCTAATAATCTATTAAAGTGTTACTAATAATCTACTTGAGTAGGTCTTGACCTAATATTCTAGACTTTTCCTTAGTAGGGTTAAAAAGTAAAGTCGGAGGTGACTATGAACAAAGTCCGAGCAATATGAAGATATAAGTGAGTGGCCATAGAACTGATGTGTTAGAGTCTCTAAGAAATAACGAAAAAAAGTTACCTATTTGAGTGTATTTTTTTCTTAGAATATGTCTGTTTTAAGAGATACCGACACGTAAATAATTTTTAAGTTATTATCCCTAAAGTCCATAGCTTAGATTAGTGTTGTTGATTAAATTATTTAAGTAATTAAGTATTTATCATATATAATTAGCATCATTATTATTATTATTTAAATAAGATTTGACTTTTGTAATTAGAAAAAAGGCTAATGCATCCCACGCAGTTTGACTACTAAAGCTAGAGATACTACTACTACTACTATGATTGGAAAATTGGGGCACAAAAAACACCATGCACGTAGTACATTCCCCATAATGTAATGATTGTGTTTTTTAATAAAAGGGGGGAACACTGCGTGGTTCGTAAAGGCAAGACGACGGAAACTTACCTTGAAATAAAGTTTAAGTAAAAAAAAAAAAAAAAAAAAAAAAAAGCTAGAAATTTGAATGCATATTATACATACCTTATTGTTTGTTATAAAGAGTGCCCTCTTTCCATTCTTCTCTTCTTCCTCTTCAAACCCTATTATTATTTCAAATCGGAGAAATATTAATAATGGGTAGATCTAATGAAAGATCGTCCTAAGTTAGTGAGAAATATACGTAAAACAACAAAAACCAAAATCAGTATTATCCACCGGTATGATAGTATGGGAGAGGTTTCTAATAAGAGATCGTCACTTCAAAGACATTGTATTAATAATAATTACTCCGTATTATTATTATTAACAATAAATATAATTATCTTTTAAACTTTAATATGAGACTTTATATATATATTTTTTTTGTATTCTACGATTATTATGATATGATACTAAAATATTATTTGAATCTCAATCAAAAGAATAAAATGATTGACGAGGCTCAACAATTTCGTTAATATCTTGATAAAAAAAATTACTACTCGTACTAAAATCCAACCTTAGAAATTGTATTGTACTCCCTCCGGACACTATTTTTTGCCTAATTTCATTAAAATATTCCTCACAAATAATGAGGTAATGGAGCAAAAAATAGTGTCCGGAGGGAGTATGAAATACTAACTAAATAATTACAAAAAAAAATATTAATATTTCCTCCATTTATTTTTTATCTTCTCATTAATATTAACGTGTTATACTTGGCTTTGAGACTTTTATTTGTGTATTATTAATCGAATCTCAACGAAACTATCTCAATCAAAAGTCTAAACTGACGGACGGAATTTAATAATTTAATAATATGATAACACTTGTAATACATACTACTAGAAAATAAGTCGAATCTAAGAAAACGACCCTTTTAAAAAAAAAAAAAAAAGAAATAATTAATTATGTACCTTTGTCAAACACTTGATGATGAACATTATTATCCGTTACGTGATTAGCATTAGCATGGGGTTGAAGCTGACGACGTCGTTTCTGCCTTTCCCTAGCCTTATGGTTTTGAAACCAATAAAACACATTTTTACCTTCTATCTTACCGTAACGTCGAAGTTGTGCCGTTATGTGTTGAATCTGCTCGGCCGACGGTGTCCGGGTCCCACACCGGTACAATTCCTCTAACGCCGTTAGTTGTTCCGGTGTCGGATTCCACCTCGAACTCACCATCACTTGTTGTCCTCCACTCCCTTCTTCCTTACTCCTATTATTTTCTTCTACTCCACCCTTGTTATTATTATTATTATTATTATTATTCCCTTCATGCATCAACCAAATAAAAAATATTATAAAAAAAATATTAAACGGGTTTTATCTGTTCCATTCACTTGTATACATTTTTATGTATTTTTTCGTTAAATTAATTATGAAATGTAATATTATAAACAGTTTTTCTACTGGGCAGTGGGCACGCATTAATATGATAAGTAAAGCAAGAATCACAATGATATTACTACAGACTACAGTCGATAATATGATATCGAAACTTACCAAAGTCATGATGATGATGGTGGTGGTGGAGATGATTAAGACATGAGTTACTCAAATGATTGTGATTAGGAGGAGATAAATAAGGGTTAGGGATAATTGGTCTAAGATTATGAATTCTTTGGAATAATGGATTATCTCCTAAACTAAGCTCTTGTGCAATAGATTCTTTGTAACCCATCATAATAATATTATATAAAAATTAATTATATAGATTTATTTATATTAATTAATTTGTAAATAGAGTGAGATTGTGTGGATGGGGTTGAATTGAAGATGAACAAATAAAGATAATAAAACTTCAAAAAAAAATCCCAAGCGTTATATTTATAATATTATAATATGAAGAGAGGAATTAAAGATTTTTTTTTTTTTTTTTACAAATTAGGTAAATAAAAATGACATGATTTAATTAATTTAATGTGAGAATTGATTGAGGGAAGGGTGTGTGTTGAAAAGTTATAATAATGGGAAAAAGTTTGAATAATTGTGCAAGTGTGAAATGTGAAATAATGAGTAGTGTGATGGAGATAGAACACTTGAAATAGAATGAGAGATGAGAGAATGAAGAGGATGTAATGTTTATGGGTGTTTTATACAAAGGGAAAATAATGTAATGAATTCTAGTCTTTGTGGTACGTACCAATAATAATAAAGGCTCACATTCTTCTTTATGATGGTGACTAGTAAGTGGCCTGGCCTGGTGACGGGATTCAGACATCAAAATATAAATCGGTTTATGATAAAAATATCGCGTTGCATTGATGTCTTTTCATTCTCATGTATGTGGTGAGTCATTGTTTCACATCAGTAGAATTAGAGTCTATCATTATCATTTTACGACCCCTTACTTGAATGTTCATTGAACTTGAAGAGTGGTTGGTGCACAAACCCCCTACATACCATGTGATGATAAAACGTTGCGTTGAATTCTCTTCATTCTCGTGTATGATGTATGGAGAATGTGATGAGTCGTTGTTGTCTTTCTCCTCTTATTATTTTCAATTGGTTTTAGGATGTAACATCACTTATTATTAGCTTGTTGTTCAATTTGTTAGATGAACCAACTCAACCATTATATTTATATTATTTTACATTCTTTCACTCGAATGTCCATTGGGTTTGAAGAGTACTGGTTGGTGCACGAGCTCATGAGATTCTTGGAGACTATATATTATCAAGATTCGAGCACGCACACGATCTTTGGTTATACGCTGGCTTTGATAACATGTTGAGATGGCTTGGTGCATCTAACACTATTAGCCCACTGCGAAGGGCTCAACACGTTATAACTTAAGACCGTCACAAGAGAGATGGAACGATGTTACGAGTTGATTAGTAGTACTAGGAGGGAGGGACCAAAAGAAAAAGGCAGAGGAGAAAGGAAGGAAGGAAGTGAGGGGAGAAGGAGAAGGAAGAGGCGTGGAATTCTGAAGTTATTGGGAGAAGAGAAGAGAAAAAGGACGTGACATGAATGAGGAGGGCTTATCATAAGCATCATCATCACTCATTCATTCATTCATTTCTCCCTCCTCTTTCTTAACACTACACTACTATTTATTTTCGTTTTGTTGGTCTCATGTTCCGTAGCTTTCACACTTATTCTGAATCCCAACTGCCCCCTCTCTTCTTCGTTCCTCATCTTGACTCGGGACTCGCGATTATGATTCTAATATCGAACTTAACTAACAGGTTTGGTTTGGTTTGGTTTGGTTTAGCTTATCTTCATATGTGACTGGTGGCCTCGTGGGTTTAAAATTAACATGCATAGGCTCGTATGTGGTGATATGGCCTGATATCATATGACTTTTCCCTGTTTATGTTTGGAGCAGTGGGTTTAATTTATCAATAAATCAAACATAATAATCGTATTGTGAGACCGTCTCACAGGAGACTAATTACTCCGTATATAATCATGTGATGTGATGAATAATAATGACAATGCAATGAAGGGGTGTTGTATGGTAATATAATACTGTAATGTTTGGCTATATTATGTGTGGTCGTCCATGGTGTGATATGGACGTATCACTTATGTATATATGTATGGCAGTATGTAGTAGAAGTTAGTGCGCTAACAATCTAACACCCACGGCTAACTCCATCACTGGCTTCTAACTTCTTCTAATACCACCAACTACACCTTCATACGCCTATTTCTCTCACTCTCCACTTGTAATACATCCACCATGGCTGCATGCAACATTTTATCAGTCGTCGATCGCCTCGTGGCGAGCAACTTCTACGTGAAACCGCTTTACATTATTACAAAAATAATGACCGAACACCATGTAATTTTAGATTTCGAGTATTACGTGTATGGGAGATCCACGTCCTAGTCTAGGTTAATACATGGATCTTTCATGACCAGACCCGAGTTGGAGTGCGAGTATTAGACACGATTCCATAACTTCAAAGAAAGTAAAATAAAACAAACAAATCGATACAAGTTTACAAAAAATGCTACTAACATACGAGTAGTCGAGTACTAATTCAAAATTACAGAGTAAACTTGTACGTAGTCTGTTTTTTTTGTTGAGCACCAACTCTGGATCTGCAGTAAGCAATGCTAAGAAACAACGAAATCTACAACTCTCGGAAGAGAGAGACATAACATCAAGTCATCGATCAACGATGATACAAATCCTAATCAATATGGCTACTGTCGAAGAATAAACGAGCACCAGTTTATAAACAACGAGATCCCTAACCATGTAGTAAGTAGTTACACTCATGACTCATTTTTTTCCTGCAACATCAGTACCAGTACATGACCTTATGTACAGTTAAAAATCTAAAACAGGGGAGACTGAAAGTGTCTCATCTCAGTCTACTGCATATAACAAGTAGGCAACCTCTTGCATTTTATTATTCTCTCCATCTCTTCTTCTTCTTCTTTAAGTGAAACCCTAGGGTAGGTAGGCAGCAATGCTTCAAAATTGTGTTTTCTACACACAGAACACGGGGGGAGACGACCCAATATATATTTGCAATAGAGTGGTACACAGAGACGAGTAAAGGTCATCTCTAAAAATTTACATCGGAAGATTTTCTGTACTTTTTTTTTCAGTCAGCGATTTTCCACTCGATATCAATATCTTGACTTGTGCTCAGGTTGCCAACTTGCAATCCATTATGCATTCCAAACACGGTTATCTACTGGAATCACAACCACAAACACGCTTTTCAGTCAACAGAAATCCAAACTTCGTTAAGGAATAGGGAACTTAAAAAGTACAGTAGGAGAATTTCTTACCGGAGGTGCACGTGGCAAAATGCTGTTGGCAAGATTTTGATCGATAGATGTAGGAAGATCTTGCATTTGTCTCATTTTACCAGAGAATTCTCTCATGCTAAAATCGTCAGAGTTTAGAAGTCAGACCCTTTGAAGAAGAAAAAAAACTAAAACTGTAGTTTCGATTCTAAAAACGCAGAAATGAGATGCATACTTGTTTAGAATGACATTAATGTTGTTGATGTTTTCTCTTGCACGACAAAAGAGATCTATATTATCCTGCAACTGAAAAACAAGAAGAATTTTACTCATTACGCACTGTAACGAACCATATTCCAGAAGTAACGAGACTGACATCACAAACTAATAGTCCCCATTTGACTTCGATGCTCAATCACTAAGATTTTTATATGATTAATTCTGAAATTTTCTATAAATTTCTATGAATACTCTTCATTGTATTTGTATGCCTTGGATAATGCCCTATATTTATCCTTTTCATTGCATAGTCAACTACCTAGTCTTCGATTATTTGATATCACGACAAAGATAACTTAACAAGGTCTTTCACCGTGTATTTTTTGAGACCTCAAAGATGCGCTCACCTTCAAACAAGTCATGTTATTATCAATTTGATTAAATGCTTGAAGATTTTGCTCCACAAGCTCCCTTGCTTTGCTACCCAACACTGTTACAAAAGAAAATAATGAGCGAAACCAAAGACAGTTTCATCTCCCAGAATCATCGTATTACAAAAAAAAGAAACGCGGATGTCTTACAAGAATAAATTGATTTTTTTGAATTTAAACAAAAAGACTCTGGTCGATTGGTCGATATGACTCACTACATTGTTAGACTTTTCGTCATGTAATCTCTTTCAGTCACTACAAAAAATAGTGAGATAAGCATTTGAAGAGTGTCAAAACATGACTCACAAGTCACAACTAAATGCATAGATGACCTGCAAATAACGTACGAGTAATTATTATTTTTTTTTAAAAACTTAAAATATAGCTATACACAGTGACCGTCTGACCGATCACTCAGTTCAAAGGAGAGAAAATGTGTAGAGAATTTAAACAGACGATGAAATGCATTTTATTTCTTAAGAGCAATGGATTAAATGCCATTAGCAAAGAGAAAAAGAGATGAGAAACAGACCTTGACACTTGTGACGTTGATTTTGGTCCATTTGGTTCTGCTGGAAGGAGTATTGAGGCACACTGGGTATTGAAGCTGACGCGAAATTTGTCTTCGAAGATGATTCAATAAACTTATCCTGGTAGAAAGCATGACGGTTAGAACATCTTTGCAGAAGTATGAAGTATCACGTCTAAAAGAAACAGGATGTATAATGAGTACTCCGTATGGTGTAGTGCAAACGTCAATCAGTTGAACATGCATACCTTCCTGGAATTGGCCTTCCTTATCATGAATGACTCCTCCTGTTTTCTTCGTTTTCTCTGTAAGCCAATCACCAAAAATACAGTCTTACTCGATGATTCTACAAGCAAACATATCACTACATGGAGAAAAAAGCGACACAAAAAAATTGTTCCTCGAAACATGAGAATTCTCTATATGAGCTTCCAGTAGCTGGTCCAGAGATACAGCGTGACTTATGTGAGAATGTTGTGATAGGCATCAGCATAACCGAAAAAGTCATACTCGTAAACTGAGTATAGTTACTGGGACCAGGGGGCTCCCTCGGATTATCAGATCTACGAAGTCAAGATTTGGCAGAAGACCCCAACCAAGAGTAACGAAGATTGACATAAGCCATATAGCAGTTAGCAATCCCCAAACAAAAAGGTACGAGAATAAAAAATTATCACATTCTAAACCTTCGGATAACCGGTACACGCAGAAGACCTAAATACTCCGTATATAATTATGCCTAGTTTTATCCTGGCACTCCAAAGAAAAATTATGCATCGAAGGTTAGATTCAGAAGGCTAGGAACATATGAGAACCTCAGAATCCATGCAACATCACTTGAGATCCCTTCTACCAGATTAACAGATTTGCCGGTAGAATGAAAACTTACAAATATAGCGGCCTAAGGTCAATCAAAATTATGATGAGCTTATCCTTCCCACATTGATAAAAGATCATATGCACATAGTTGATGTATCACATACTCTTAACACAAAACTAGTTAACTTCTGAGTTTCAAAAGTTGCCATCCATCCAGGTCAAATCATGTAGCAAGTATTATCGCAATCCAAAGCAAACAGAGGGTATTTAGGTACACGAGAAGAATAGATTAGTCCGAGCCAAAAATCGCACAAAAAATATATGCAGGCCAGCAGCATTGCCTTTGCCTTTGCCTTTGCCTTTGCCTATGCATGCAAATGATATAACATGAGCATGAGATCTGATGGGCTTCAGATCAGCTCAGGAGTCTAAGCTAGAGCCATAGCTCTCTATGAGAACTAAGAACACATGAAAGACGTTGAATACTTCCTTATTGATGGATGATACTAAGAACTCACAGAGTCACAACGAAAAGGTTGTTCCAATTGGTATTATCTCAAAGCATAGAGACCTTTACTACCATATTTAGGCACACAATACCATTTCGAAAGCATTACAATTTGTACCCAAAATTCATAACCACAATGTAAATCAAAGTATCAAACTTTCGCGGAACAAATACGACCATAACACCCGAATTTTCTTATTTTTTAAAAATGAAGATATTCCATAACATATTAACACGTAACACAGGGATGGTTGTTTCATTATGCTAACTTGCTAAGGAGTAAACAACTCACCGCCATCCACCGGCATCTGAGAGCAACATCACGTACTGTTTTGTCCTTGAATATTGCAGCAATTTTAACATACTTCATGATACTTGGCTCGTCCTTAAACCTGACACATGCGCATTTGGAAATTTGGAGCTTAGTCACTAAACATGAAATTTTTTAATTACAATCTTTAAATTTCATGTTAACATAGAGAAAGGAAAAAAGGCGCAACATTTTCAGTATTACAAGTATATTCAAAACAGGACTCTACAATGGCCACACAGGTTCTTGCTTTCTCATTTTCTCTTTTTACTAAAGCACCTATCCCTTTCTCTTTAGAAAGTTGGAGATAATGATTCTTAGCAGGTCAAACAAAACTCCACAGCTCAAAAAAAAAACTTTATGAAAAACAAACGGAAATGCACAAGAAAAGAACCATTCCAATTATTATCATATTACAAGTTTACAACCGTCTATTTCAAGCATGAGGCTACACCACAGTCAAATTAGAAGCCTTGCAAATGGTGAATAATACACTGCTAAGTATCAATGTTCCATGATATAATAAAAACCCTTTGTTTCTCACTAGCTAGTACTCGTACTACGTATGTAATGAATGAATGATTGGCACTACTCCTTCAAGGAGAACTAATAGCAAGTAATTATACGGAGTACAATGATATTGCTACCAAGGACACAAAATAACATGTCAATAACACATACTCCCACCATCCCACTGATATTGTCGACATTAGCTTTTATACATTTGATATCGGTTGACCACCAAAGTCAAATCGGGATGATAAATTTGGGGTGTAGTACTCCCTCCATCCCGATTTTATAGACCCCTTTTCCTTATTTGTACATCCCAAATTAATTGTACCCTTTCCAAATATAGTAAGTAAAAAAATTAGTGAACTCTCCATTTTACCCTAGGTAAATAAGCTTCTTATCCCCACTAATGGGAACTTCATATTTAAATTGCTTAAATCTAAAGTCTAAATTTTAGTCAATGGGACAATAAATTTGGGATGGGGGAGTAACATTTAATATCGAGTTGAGAGTTGAACAACTAAAGGTAAACGTAAGAACATAACAGATTACTAACTTGATAAGGCCATCCTCCAGCTTATACTGTTCCTCCTCGGTCCACTCAACAGCCAATCCAGCATCATGCTTAAGCCCAGGCACAGAGTCCAGGAGAAGAGAACTCGAAGAACTTCCCGGTGTCATGGCCGTAGGACTTCCACTACTGATGATGCTAGAACTGTCACAAAACATAAGGTTTCCTGCAGCACCATTCATCCCATAATAGCTACCAATCTGAAGCATCTCAGACGTACTGTTGACAGCTCCGGACTGAAACGATATATCATGTCGGTGGAAACCTGAGGAGGCTAATGTATCCTCCTGATGAAAGCTAGAATTCGACTCGGCCGCCATTTCTCAACCACAATTTTTTCAATCTATCCACTGTAGTCAATAAGGCAAGTGCTTTACAATGTCACATTGGTAAAGTACACACCTAGAATAGAAAACCACATCAAACTTTCAAACATGAAATTTCAGCTCAAATCACAATATTATTCAGAATAAATGAATAATACACATTAAATTTGCCTATAATTGAATCAACTACTAACAAAAGTACATCAAAAACACAAATTTAAAAGTTAACAAACCTAGAATTGAATCAAAAACAATGAAACAAGCATCATGTAATCACAAAACAACAAAATTAAAATGCATAATCAACCAAAAAAGAACCCAGAAAAATTCAAAAACAAAAGAGGAAAACAAATCAAACCCAGATACCAAAATCAGATTCCCACAAAAACCCAGAAACAGTTTAAGCTAAAGAACAAGAAAATCAAACAAAACAGTATCTAAAACATATACCCAAAAAAAAACCCTAGAAATCGAATGGTTGAATAATGGAGTAATCAATTGATGGAAAGAAGATACCTTTGGGGGAAAATTGATCTGAGTAGAACCCTAATTTCAATTCTGGTATGTGAGTGGTGTGGTTTTGTTTCTTTATTTATTTAATTGATTAAAATCACACCCAGAAAATTCCCACAAAGAAAGCACCAAAGAACGCAACTTTAATATTCTTAGTAAGCTACAAGTATATATTTTGTATCACTAGCTTTGTATTAAAAAATGGGGAGAGAATTGAATTGAGAAAAAGTGAAGGTTTCTACCAATGGGAGCTAAAGAGGTTGGGTGGGGTGATGAGGGATGATAGAGAGATGCTGGTCAGAGTTTTTTTCTGCAGACTCTCTCTGTGTGTTTTCCTCAAATTTATTCAAAAGTTTCCGATATATCCGTCACATATTTATTAGTCCGAGTTAACATTATCGACACAACTATTCCATTACCTGGCAAAATGGGTCAATTGGTCGGGTCAAGTTTGGGTTGATTTCGGGTCGGACCGGTCATTTCCGAGTTTTCTATTTCCAACTTTTTTTTTTAGGGATATCGAATCGTTTTCTATTATAACATCTGGTTCAGTTTCGGGTCAATTCAGGTTACTGATCAAATTCAGATTTTTTTGTTCGGGTGTCGGGTCGGGTTCGGACTGACTTATTCGGGTCGGGTCAGTTTGTCAAGTCTACGTAGATGGGTAGATAAGATAAAATTAGAATATCTATTGAATAAAGGGATTATCTTTATATATATGTACAAAAATTTGTGGTGGATATGCGGGTCAGATAGGAGAATTTGCGTAAACTCTATTTCTTTGTTTAATTGTAGGAATATTATAAGTACGGAGTAGAAAGAATATTTGATTGGGTGATTATTCCGTATCTAATGAGACTCGAGAATATTATTGTATTGTAACAATTTATAATAACGGAGAGAGGCATTTGAATCATTTGACTGATACTTATTGTCCATGAGATTTGATTTGCATCTTCATCAATGGGTTAAAACCGCTTCAATACCGAGTAAAAATTGTTGTTAGTAAAGGGGTTTGATTTTCAATTTACGCGATTTTCAATATGTTAACGTGTTTTCCTAGTTTTGTAGCATTGTAGGTGCCTAATTATATACTCCACCCCGTATATTCGTATAACAATTATGTTACTATCATCGCTAATTATGTGATAATTCATAATAAACATTTTATTTAACGATCCTTCTATAAAATATTTCTGTAACTATTTAACCACTACTCAAATATTTTTCATTTTTCAAATCCAATTTTTACCGGATAATACTATAGTATCTAACTCGAATTCAAACTAAACCGAGATACAGACAGGACTTGAACACTCATCCAATAAAGTGTCAAAAACTATGAATGGAGTATCACCATAACACCCAACTTTTAGTTGGTGTTGGTAGATCTTGAAATTTAGCATCAATGAGAATCTCCAGAAGAGCGTTAGATACCAATTATTGTGGAGCCTCCCTCTCAAGAAACACAACACTCACTTGCTACACCATTATTATATGTCTTCTGTGACAGTGGTCACAGACGTAATTCTGTAACCGATCAAATAACATGAATATAACAAAGGTCCAACATGTCAACACTGTCAACCATTATCTGATCCCTTATAATCTTAAGACAGATACATCGACATATTCTTGGTTGCAACAAACATATCCTTGTAATTCTGCACCGACATATACTCATAACTATAATTGTTAAGATAGATATATCGACATAAACAAGCCTGTTATTTGGTGGGTTGTATGTCTATTTATTTCCACTTTAATTCTTTGATTTTGCTTCTCAATGTTTTTTATTTCTCCCATGCCTTTTCCAAGTCAATTTGGTGCTCAAACATTGGGCAATTTGCATTTATTTCTTTTGCAAATTGGCAATAAAAAACAAAACAAAATAAAATCATAAAGAGGAAAGGATGCCAAAATCAAGAAAAAAAAGACTCATAATAGATATGGCCTACCAGTCATAATTCGCGAAATATTCTGTCAATCAACAGCGATATAATAAAAAGTTATGGCAGAAGCGTGTTATTCTAACAGTGATCTCCGTCTTAAGGATATTCTTTATTTATTTTTTACACTCTTTATTCAGTTCAATTTGATATTCTTTGTAGATACCGTATGATTTATTTTTAATGAATTAATTTGCACTTAAAAAATAGATATGGCCTACAACCACTACTTTACTACTCTAGTAATTACACAACATTTTAGTGTAATAATTTTGATTATTTTTTTTGGCGAGTTTTGGTGTAATAATTGTTTTCTTTGTAGGTAAGTATTCACTCAATTTAGAATATAAATGTCTGTAAAGTGAGTTGATAATGTTAATAGGATAAATATTACTCACTACTAATAAGTTTAAGTGTGACTCAAGTCATGTCCACCTCACCATTATCGTATGCTAGCCTGCTAGGTTAACTCGACATATCGAATTTCGATATTGACAGTTTTTTTCGTTTACTATCGCTTAAATGGTAAAAATATTATTCATATGTTCATAATAATTTAGAAGATAAAAAGTGGAGTAACTTTATAAAAAAATGCTTTATTTTACTTTGATGATTAGTCTTCTCAAATTCACTAATTAATGATAATATATCATGGAAAATTAAGTTTAAAGTTAATTTTTTTCATATTTTTAGTTAGACATTTATACACTACTAGTACTTGATTTGATGGGTCAGTGAGATTCAAAGTACTTGGTACTCACTCATGCAATTAAATTTAATATTATTATAATTGATAGACAAATTATAGAAAAAATATTCCATTATTCAGATTCTCGTTTATCACGAATATATCCGTCACAAACTAACACGTTGAATATTTACCCACGTATGTAAATATATAAGTGCAAATCATTTGTCATTCTTTCGACATTTTGATTTATATTTATCCATCAATGTGGTAATATTTGACCCGTTACAAATTTACAACCAAATCATACTGAAATATCGTATTATGTGTTCAGTAAACTCGAGACATCTGATTAAATTCGATAAATCATTACAATTATTCTTCAACTTCTTATTAACTTATAGCACAATTAAATCCCATAATCGCGATTTCGACAGAAAAATAACAATTTTGTAGCATAAATAATCATGTACAAACATGCAGCAGAAACCCTGTAAAAGTGAACTGTAAATACAAAGTTCTACAGGATTACAGGAATGCTACTACACAAGTCTGGTTTGTTTGGTTTTTACTCATGTTTCTTTCCCCAGTGTTTTCGGGTGGGAATTCTCCTGAGGACACCAGTATCGATCTTCTTGTAATGGTGTTGCATCCTGCCTAGAAAATTGTCAACAAATCCGTCTACTTGATCATCGTATCTTTCATACAGAACCGGTAGTGTATGAGCTGCAACAAAACCTGTGTCCACCAAAAAGCCCTGGTCAATGGTTACGCAGAGTCGCAGATCACGTCTGTGTAATAAAGTACAATTTTGATGCTGAGAGGGTTCGTGACATTAGCAACTGAGCTAATTGATATCTGCATGAAGGTTTGATGGGAAGTGGAAAAACTCACCAATGTAGAAGACGGTAAGAAAATTGCACCAGCTACCGATCATAGCAGCAGCAAACAAGCTTCCTGCAACCTGCAACGATTTGAGAGTCAATTACTCGTCAATGACAGTAAAATTACTATACTCAATGCTTGATTAGCATTGCATTATTGCATACCAGAAGAAACTGCTTCAAGGTCCCATTACACGAGACATCTTGCATGATTCTTAATGCTCGATTAACTTCAGCTCCAACCGACATTCCAATATTCACAAACCATTCTTCGGGTAGATAAATCTGCGGGACTTCAGCCCGGTTCCTATCCCCATGCATAAAACTTCAGATTTCTAACGAAGAAAATGTACAAATTGACCTGGCAAAAGAACTGAACTTTCAGAGTCGACAGAGTGCATACCTGTTTAGGAATCCGGAAGCGTTCGACCAAAGAAACTGAGCGAGCATACAGAAAGCTAAACCGAAGCAGACAAGTGACAGGAAATGATAGTTCAGCCATTCGAACATCACCCATATAAAAGTGGCAATTGCTAATACACTAGCGGAAATCTTTTTGTTCCTCCACAGCAACACATCAGCAGCTGTACACAGTACACACACGAGGGGTAAATGAATACGAGAATCGTCGATACTATTGAATATTTGGACTGTGAAGGATAAAAGAAACAAGAAACTCACATTTGCCACCTCCAAGAACTTTATGAACAGGCTTCTGACGTCCGAAAAGACGACTAAACTGAGTATTGACTGATTCAGAATACTCGGATATTTCTTCCTCCATAAAGGATCCAGACTTCTGCTTATGAACACCTTCGGAGATTGTTTCCATTAGATTGTTGAGAAGATTCTCAGCTGATATCTTTTCCGGCATTACGTCTCTGCAGATTTAACAAACCTAAATCTTAATGGATATAAAATTGCTAGTTTTTCACCAATATTATTGCTCAAGCATGTATGAAACATCTAAAACTAAAACCACAAATTCAATTAACAAACATCTGAAACCCGATTGTGAACGAGTAGAAAATACTGAAAATTCTTGATAATTGCGCGAAAAAAGGATGGAACATTAATACTCTATTAACTTAAATGGTAAAAACAAGTTTCTCACACTAAGTAAACATCAAAAAAAGGGTAGCAAAAGCAAAAGTGGGCAAAAAGGAAAACCCGAAAAACCAATCACATTGATAGGGAAATAAATTGAAGAAAAAGCTACCTAACTCAAAATCAGCTTTAATGCCTTAACGGTCCGTTTGGGAACACGGATTTCATTTTGAAATTTGGATTTGACACAAATACTTTGTTTGGGAAACAAAGTGAATTTGTGAATTTGGATTTTGTCAAATCCAACCAAATCCAAGTCTCTCACAAAAATGGTCATTTCCAAATGACACCTTAATACATGTCATTGTAAAATTCTATCATTTCACTTCTCTAATTTGACAATGACGATTTGAAATGAAATGTTGGTTGCCAAACGCTACCTAAAATGAATCATAAACTTGAAAATGAAAGGATGCCATAATATAAATTCTAATACCAAATAAACCCGAAAAAAAATAAAAAAAATCAGAGTTTGATGAACCTAACAAATAAAAGATCAAAACTTTGCAAGCCATAACTTCTCAAACCCACAAATTTGATGTTGCTTGTTCATGAACACTTAACCATACATGTAGCTTAATCACGACTCGAACACTAAAAACCAACAAAAGCTAGACTTTTTTAGGTGAATAGAAAAACCTCGGAACTATAAATCGACCAATTAAACATAACACAAGCTTCAAAACAAAAAATACCCAATTAAATGGTACTGGAAATTCCAAAAGCAGAACAGTAGAACATCAAAGATCATGCAATAAACTTTCAAAAGTTTGAAACTTCTAGTTAAAAAATTCACAACTTTTTTGGGTTTATCGTATTATCCTGCTTCTGCTCCTGTAATAAACCTATCAACCAGCGCAGAACTAAGAGGAGCAAGCAGGGGCGCTCACCTCCTCCTAACCAATCAAAAGTTCAAATTTTTTTATATTTTTTTTTCGGATTTCTCTTACTTCTTATTACATTACTAATTGACCCCTGAAACTACAAACCCTGGTTCTGCTACTCTAATCAACCAGTGATGGAACAAAAAGTTCAAAACTTTCTAGTTAAAAATTTCGAACCTTTTTCGGGTTTCTCTTAATATTACATTACTAATTCGTCCCTGAAACTAACTACAAACCTGGTTTCCGCTACTCCAATCAACCAGTAGCGGAACTAAGGGAAGCTAGCAGGGAACTCAGCTCCTCCTAAACAATAAAAAAGTTCAAAACTTTCTAATTAAAAATTCCAAACCCTTTTCGGGTTTCTCTTATCACATTTACTAATTCGCCCCCTGAAAGACTGAAACTACGAATCCTGGTTCCGCTACTCTAATCAACCAGTAGCAGAATGCTCTCACCTTTGATTCTCTGCTGCTCTACTCTAATCAACCAATCATATTCTCAGCTGATAACCCTAATTCCTAATTCCTAAACAATCAAAAAGTTTGAAACTTTCTGGTTAAAACTCTCAAACCCTTTTCGGGTTTCTCTGATTACATTACTAGTTTACTACTAGTTCGTCCCCAAAAGCTATCTATCTATCTATCTATCTATCTATCTATTTACAAGTACGGAGGTTCACAGAATCGGGACCCTACCCAATAATTCAACTTTTTTTATCATCTGCAAAAAAATCTAGTACAGTACTTTCCAACTCTCTGACCCATCAAACCGAGTTTCGGAACTCGGACCTCTCAAATTCATTAGACGACCCTGACCCTGGTAGTTAAACAGTTGGGGGTAGATTTAACACATCAAACCAAACCAAACCAAAATCATGAAAAATAAACAGCAGAAATTAATTACAGTAAGTAAAAAAAATACAGTAAAGTAAATTAAATGAAGCAGAAAAAAGAGAGAGGAAGAGAAAGAGAGATATACCCAGATAGAGCAGAAGGAAGGAAGTGAAGAGAGAAAGAAGTGGAGTAGAGATAGAGATAGAGATGGAGATGGAGAGCAGAAGCTAACGAAAATTGATTAAGATTGAAATTACAGTGATTAAATGAGGATGAAAATGGTAAGAGTATTTAGTGCAATTAAATTTGTTGCGTATTGAACTGAAGCAACTCCATTTGCATTTTTGGGTGATATAACCGCCACTTGCCTTGCACTTGCAGCTTTCTGCCATTACCACGTGGGAGGGAGGAACCAACACATATTCCCTCCCGTTGATACGGTTTCACGATAATATTATTACCCCTCTATCCATTTTTAATCTTCCTACTTTCCTTTTTGGATTGTACAATATTTCCTCTTTTGGTTGATTTTTGTGGTTCATATCATTTCTGATCCCACATTTTCTCTCAACTTTCATTTTCCACCCCACACTACACTCCATCCTTAATTTTTGTGTCTATTCCCCATGAAGTTTAAATTTGGATGGAGGGAGTATAATCTTTTCGTCCCACTGAAATTGTTTCGTTTCATTAAAATACTCATTCAGTTCAATTTGACATCGTTGGTAGATGTCGGATGACTTATTATACATTTTCTAAAATATACAAATATCCGGCCTTGAACCATCCCAAATCCGGTTGTCCATCACACTTTGCCCAATCCACGTCCCATCAGAACCCGCATATTATCACTCACTTGTAAATTCTCATGGGATGTCTTATACTCGTAAAAGATTTTGTGAAAAGTAGGCATCAGTCGACAACACATTACTTTTGTAATATTTATCTTTTTCTATATAAACGGATCGTATTTAACCCGTTATAAGGAAATGACAGATAACTCCTTCACAAATAAGAATTTCTCAATTGCACATCTGTTTTATCAAACTGAAGTAAAAACTACAGTATACGAAATTAATTTTTTTTCCTAACGAGGGCTTACTCGATCACTACCCAAAGGAATACAATAGTTGCACATATGAAAGTACATACATGGAGTAACTAACAAGCTCTCACTTGATCAAAATTTTAACACCGGCATGCAGTGCAAAACAAGGGGTAAAACCCGCTGCTGCTAATACATCGACTTCTAAGTTCTAATAAATAAAAAGGAAAAAAAAAAACCGATTATGCAAAAAAAAAAAAATGATACAAAAGGAAAAAAGTATAGCATGAATTGAATTTAATCACGGCCGTTGAATTTGGATCCACTCTTTGCCATTCTCTTTTGCAAGTCTGCATCATAATGTGCAAATGCAGCATCTAATGCCTGAATCAATAATAACCCAAACTCACTGCATCAGAAATCAGTCGTCTACTCGACTGAACATTTCATTCACGCTTACCAATGCTACTTTAACAAAAGTCGGAATACAAATCTCATGTTTTATTTATCATCCAAACAAAGGGTTCGTCTAGGAATTTTTTGATTTTTTTACGGTTAATTAGACCGGTAGTGGTTCATTGGTTGGTTGGGTCTAACAGTAGACGGTCGTGTAGAAGAATGCATAATCTAACGTGGTAGAATCACCTGCACCATTGGTCGAACGAATTGGGAGACTTGATGTCTCAAATCTGAGGGCACTGACTCTTTAATCTCCTGCACACGACAAATTTTATGTCAAGTTCAAAATCTCCATTTCCTGCGATACCTAAAGAAAAGGATGGCCACGTGGGCCTCGACCTGGCAAACGGGTCAACAGTTGGGTTAAGAATCAGGTCAGTTCGAGTAAATCATTTCAGGTTGTAAGAACTCGAAATTCAAGGCAGATTGAGTCAAGTCAGTCCGTTTCGGGTTTGAATCACTTTCGGGTGTATTGTTATGAACTATTTTAGAGATATCGAGTGTCCAGTCAAGTTATTCAGGTCAGGGCGTCAGGCTGGGTCAGCTTTATGGTAGTTCCCGTAAAAGAGAATAACGTAAGTGAGAAACATAACTTTCATTTCATGGATTATGGAAGAAGGGAGGTTAGTGAGAGATTAAAGGCAGATAAGAGCATGCTCACCTGTAGCTTCGGATATATAAGTTGCATGGCATCTTTCAACTTGTTAACCTGAAAACTCAATCAAAACTTATCGATCAAATGCAACCCAGTCAAAACTTTTTACATCTAAGATTAACACCCTAGTATTTTAAACTCCTAGTAATAATTATATAACATCGTAAATTGGAGTATTATTAGTTTCGTGAAAAAAAATACCAATAAAACAATTTGAGCAAATTTATAAATTGATACTCCATATTATTCGCTGCTTGGTGGAAAAAACTCCATATTCTCATAATTAGTTTTGGAGTTTCATATTTTCCCTCAATCAAATTACTTGGATGAGAAACGTGAGAATTAATAAGTTACTCACTGAAAATCTCGAAGTCATACATTAAATAGTACTTGCGTAACAATCTGAATCTAGCGTGCAAGCATGCACGGATCTATATCTTACCTTTGTTGCCAAATAATCTACTTTAATAGGATACGATGTCCAAAAATGCTTCAGCAATTCCTGAATAGTGGTCCAATGCTGCAAGACAGTTAATTCACACGATGAACTTCCGGATTTAAGTAAAACCAAAGAATATATAACCATACAAGCCAAATGCACGACATCACAAAAAAATAGATTTTGTAATAGCTGAGAGAGCATAGGTAGTAATATATGTTGCTCAATCATCAAAAGAAAATAATCCGCAATGTTCCAAAAGATGAAGAAAAAAAAGACGAGATGCTTACATTTAACAACTCATCTTTTGTCATACTTGGCAATTGATCAAGAACAGTTTCCCGGTTGCTTGTCCCAAGATTATATTTATAACTCGATATATTTTGCGTCAATGCATCCAGAACCTATAAAAGCAATGAAACATTGAAAATCTGAATGCCGTAAATTACAAGGGAAAGGGCAAATTGAACCACACGGCCAAGACTGTATCGAAAAGAGTATAAAAAATATGAAAGAGGAAGGAAACATGGCAGCGAATAAACAAACCTTCCATGCAATTTCAGGCCTAATCATGGAATCATGGAGTCCTACAGACAATATTTCAGAAACCGAATCCCTCATACACGTATAAGCTTCCCGTGTTCTTATTCGTCGATTCACAGAACTGGCCCCACTTGCCACGTCTCCAGAACTCTTGACTGCGTTGGCTTGTTGAGAGAAGAAATAATCTCGAGGATCCTGGACGTAAACATGCAAAGGATCAGAAATGTGAATCATAGCGTACAAACAACTTCTAATGGTACGGGTGCAGACCTTTATACTCAGTGGTGCTACAGGAGGCTCATGAGGTGCTTGAAGATCTTCAATCTCGGTCATTTTAGACGCTCTATTCACCCGCTCCTCATTATTGTTTCCGTCAGATGTTTCATCGCCTACAACTGAGGTAAGAAAGACCATCACTATTAGTCAGAAAGCTAGAAAACAAAAATATTACGCTGACTATGTGGAAAGTTCGACAATTGAACGAGTAGTAACCTGGTTTTGCCCTTGCAAGGGCCTCCGCTAGACTCCGAGTGTCGCCAGGCTCCACATCTACAACATTCATTATTGTTATTCGATGAAGGGGGATTTGAAAGTTTTTCCTCGTTCGTAGCAAGGACGTCACAAATTCTAAGACACTTACCTATAGATCTGCCCTCCAGAACAACTTCTGCATGACGATTGAGATCTTGCAAAAAGTTCCTTCTGTATTGGTCATATATTGTTACTGGCTCAGGAACTTCTTTGGTACCGTCACGAAATATACCGTGATCCTACTTGGTAAAAGCAACAAAGATCAGCGCACTCATCAGCATGAAGTTACATACGAGTACAATATATCTTTCTGGTTTTATCACTGTCACGAAATATATCTTTCTGGTTTTAATGATTTGGCAAGCGCTACATGGAAAGAATCATGCAGTATATACCGGAAGATGCGTATAGTCATCCCCTAGATCAGCTTCCATGTCCAAAGTTGGATCAACCTTTCTGATCTGGCCATTATATATTCAGAAAACGATGAGAAACGTAGTTTCTTGCAAAACTAAAAACAAACATAAAAAACTATGCTTTTATTCATATCATAAGTTTTCAATTTCAACATCACCTTTTTTCGTGATTCATTTGTCAGTATATCATCCTGTTTTAAGAAAGTAGCAAGATCTTCATCTTCAGCTGCCTCTGCAGCAGCCGCGACAGCATTTCTAGTGCTGTGAAGATACTCCGCCCTACAGTACTTGTTCCAAAAATCGGTCTCTGACATCTGAAACCCAGTAAAATTATCTAAACTTTGGTTTCTGTGATCTAAATGTCATATTGTAAACGCAAATTTTCAAAACTAAAGACGAGAACGTTTCTGAATGGACAGTCAGCTTACCCTTTTGGGAACTAGTTTAAGGAACGCCCGATGAACCACAGGTTTCTCAGCAAAAATCTGAACAGTATATTTAACCAATTAAAAGCAGCATGGATAAGAATATCCATAGATGCATCAGGTACCGAAAAATGACAATACCTGATGTATGATTTCTGGAGTCAAGCTAAACGTCACTTTGTTAGTCTGAAAGGAGACAAAATGAGAAACGAGCAGATGAATCCAAAAATAAAGAAAAAAATACAGAAAAATGACTCGCTTCTAAATTCATTTTCTTAATCGCCCATCTTTCAATGGGACGACGACGATTTATGCTAGAATGATGCAGATATAGAGAGAGAGTTTGGTGCTGTACCCGGCCATCATTATGTGGTGTTATTACTGAAAGCATAGCACTTTTCAAACCAGCACGCTGATGGTTTGATCTCTGTTCACCAGTTAATAGTTTCTGCAAAAAAATTCACCGAAGGAGATAAATTTTTGCATCAAAAGAAGATATCTAGAAGAGAACTGTTGCTTTCGAATGAATATACAAACCTTTCTAGTCGCCCAGAATTCATTCTCCGTCAAGATGCCGGGAAGCACCAGCTGCTGATGTAGTTTCGCCAGCTCACTGTAGCAGTGTCAACAAAAGATACATCAGATTTTGTTCTCACGAGTTATTTCTGAAAAGTCACTTGAAAATATCGAATTACCTATTATGCTGCAAAAGCTCTATTCGTTGCTTCATTTCCTTCTCGCTTAGCTGCTTGTGTGTATTCATCTCAGTAGGAGGCTTATTGGTAGGTCCTTTATCTCCTTGAACAGCGCTCTGGGCCTTGACTGTTCACAAGGCATCATGCTAAACATCATCAAGACCAAAAATTTTAACCATACCCTACATAGCACAACAAAAAGGTGGGGGAGAAACCCATGTCAAACTACACACCACAGAATTACGGAGTACATCGTTAGCGCCAACAAATTCGCTTTCTTCACATATATGCAAGTCTGAGCATCATGTAATTCCGGCTCTAAGGCTACTGATAATATTTCGTAACAATGACACAATCTGTCTGCTAATTCTTAGGGGGTTATTTTTCGATTATTCTATTTCCGTTGGAGCAAAAATGTATTAAAAGTTTTAAGCATGCCCTACAATCCTACATAGCACAAAAAGGTTGGGTAGAAATCCGAATCATAGCAAGAAATTTACACACCACGGAATTAAACTATTGATGAATATTTCTTAAAGAATAACTACTGCTTCACACTTCAACTATAATCTAAATAACAGGAAGTACGCTCGAAATGTACCAGGACAAATCTGAAGATGTAAAACATCTACTCCGTATCATTCTACCATATCCTAATTCCCAAGTAAATCCACAAAAAATCTATGGCACATCCACTGCTCCTCAAAGGCCAAGCAGCTCATGAGACATGCTAGACATGAAATCGCAATGAAAGAAAAGTTGAAAGACGGTTTCTGAATTTTTCTAGCACATGAATCAACAATCAGGGCTAACAGCATAAACGCTGATAAATGTAATTAATAATCTCTCTTTGAATCATTGATGCATTGTTCTCTTTGAATCGGTAAGGGCGTTTTCATAGCCAATCCAACAACCATGCGGTAAACTACACATTAGAGGTGTTATAAACTATTTTTCGAGAATATTGTGTTTGAACAGTCAGAGAATAGCAAAAATAAATGGACACGGAATCACTGAAGATACAATTCAGACTTACCCACATGCTCACGACATACTTCCCTCTCTTTGAAATTTTCAAACTCAAAAATATAGCCTTCACTTCCAACACCCTAAATTAACAAGGACAATAAATGTATTAGAACTGGATTGGGATGTCATTTCAACAGCAACAGCAACATAGCCTTAATCCGAGAAAGATTAGGGGTGACTGAAAAGAATCATCATTTGAAACCGCCAATGACGGGTAAAAACAAAAACAATCATAAAAAGATAGCACTGATATTAAGGTGAAAATGATAAAAATAATACTAACAATAATCATTTCAATAGATCAAAACTTCACCTATATATAGAAACTAAAAGGTTAAATTACATTAGGCTTGAAGTGTAAGCCTATTCTAGATAAAAAGATATTGAATTGGTCTCTGTAATTACGACAATAATGACTTGGATTCATTTAAACAAGACAGGAAAAGAATGTACGAAGTAGAAGAGAAGAAACCTTGGTCACGTTAAGCAAAGCCTTTTTACCAGGACCTTCTTTTGTAACAAAGATTCCTGAATAGCAAAGAACGACAGTGTAAGTAATCAAGCGGTAATCAGATACAACTTTTCTTGTCCGAGCAGTCACAATAAGAGATCACTGAAAGTAATACGGATATGTCACTGGCAATTCCCTGCACACCTACCCCCTTTCATGCAAAACGTAGGCATCGATGTACAAAACCCTAATTCTATCAGCATCTTTTCGGATGACCCAGGCCCCCATTCATGGCAAACCAGAGATCACATATGGGTAATGGTCATAGTTCCTCCCTCACGACTCCTTAAGCTGCCACCAAAAACCACCAATCTCCTCCATTTTCTTCTCATTTCAAGCTACATTACTCCTTTAATAATTAATAATTACCGTCATTCCAAGCAAGCCCTAAATGCTAACTTTCTCAACCTAAAACCTCATATTCTACAATATTTAAAACCGAGTTGCTCGTTTAGCGTTTGCTCCACTTAACATCTACTTGCTCTTAGCAATTGTCGTCTTCCCTAATATTGGCATGCTAATTTTCTCAACCTAGAAAGCTTAAACTAGCACCACAAACCATGAATCTCCTCCATTTTCTTCTCATTCCAAGCTCCATTACTCCCTTAATACTTACTCTCATCCCAATCGAACCCTAAATGCTAATTTTCTCAACCTAAAACCTCATAATCTAAAACATTTAAAACCGAGTTAAACCTAAACACTCATCTCAATACAAACTACCAAATCCCATCATATCAAACATCAAACCCAACAAAAATAAACACGAAATTGAAGTCGAACCTTTCGTTTTACTGAATGGAACTTGAATGCCAGCAGAATTTCGATCAGTAGGCGTAAAAGTAAACTCCTCCAATGTCTACAACACAAATTACATCAAATACATTCCATTAAAATTCAAAACCTCAATTTCACCAGATAATTAACAAGGTAATCCATATAACCTTTTCATCTAAACCGAAACGAAACGAATTAAGTGAATATGCATTCAATAAACTTCAATTCCGCCATGAAATCAGCAAAGATACGAACTTTTCATCTAAACCAAACGAATTAAGTGAATATACATTCAATAAACTTCAATTCCGCCATGGAATTAGCAAAGATACAAACTTTTCATCGAAACGAAACGAGTTAAGAGAACAAACACATTCAATTCCACCAAAAAATAATCATAAAAATACAAAAAATTAAGAGAATAGTGGTCATCATACCATGATCAAAACCCCAGAAATTCCAGGAGCTTTGGGTGCAGTCTTATACTTAACATTCCTCATTACCAACCTCTCCCCTCCATTACCCGCCATTAATTTACGATTATCAAGCTAATTATTTGATCAAAGTGAAATAAATAAAATCAAAAGAATTAGGAGTAGATTAAATGAATGGTTAGAGTAAATTATACGGAAATCAGTTTCCAATTAAAGGGGTTTTGCAGATTTTAATTTTGGGGGCGGAGGGAAGAAGAAGAAGAAGCAGTTTGTGAAGAGAAGAGAAGTAGAAGTGAATCTGGAAATCGCATGAAGAAAAAAGGATGAAAAAGATTGGAGATTTTGGTAGGGGTGACTGACTATTTATAGAGTCGGGTCGGGTTGGATCGAATCGGGTTGGGTCAATTTTGGTATGTAAGATTTGGATCGAGTTGGGCCGGTTTATCGGATATGTTGACCGACCCGGACTATAAGTTCCGTTCCGGTCTGGTCACCAGGTCTCCAAAAACTTGGTGACGATCTCCGGATTTGGATTTTTTGGGCAGTCGGTCCACGGGTCAATCCGGTCAGGTCCGGATTCAGACCGGTGAATACCGCTACCCTAGAATTGTATGATGTTATTCAGGTTATAGGCGAAGCTTGAGTTTTTGAGTTTTTAGGGTGTCGGGTTGTGTACAAGTTGGGTCATTCGATTCGGGTCAGTTTTGTCAAGTCGAGATACATTCGAGATTCCGAGTTGATGCCATCTTTTCGACCTTTTTCTTTCGAAGAAATTTATCCCATTTAAACCCACCCGAGGATAGAAGAGTCGAAAGCTAATGTACCCTCTCCTCAGATTGGGTTGGTTTGGTATATTACATGTGATTATGCTTCTTCGGGATTTAGTAGTATTGACGATTGACTTAAACTTCAATGAGAGTAGTGATCGGATATAGGAGATGAGACGCAAAAACCGAAACTAGTACAAGAATTCCGTTCAAGATCAAGGCTCAATCGAAAAGCATAGCCACTTTGTCTTTGAGGCTAACTTTCTTCTTCATTGCCGGAACAACTTCTCCTACAGTATCATCATTCTGACTTTTTCGGCTAATTTCATGGTTGATGACTATATTCTTAGTTATAGTTTTTGCATCATTCTTCCTTTCCGATTCCTTCGACCTTCTGAGGAAACCACCAAGTAACAAATTAAGCATGTCTTCAGCAGGATTACCAGTATCGAGCGGATCAATGATTTCTTCTCCAGTCGAAATAGATTCAAAAGGGAGTTGATTTTGGGTATGTGGCTTCATATCTTTTTTCTGCGCAGTACGATCCTTCTCTGATCTCGCCTTGGAATTGAGTTGCAAGTTTTCGGACTCCATCATGTCAGCCCTAATGTACTGCAGTCAAAGGCAAGACACGATAATCAGGACCTCAAAAACAAATTTTAATGTAATACGAGTAACAAGATTTTAATACCTCTTCTGCAATGCTCACTAAATCTTCCACGGTAAGTTCGTCTTCACTTGGAACTACTGTATCATAAGAATTCTCCACAGATACGTTTGTCTTCTTCTTCTTCTTCTTCTTCTTCTTCGTCTTCTTCTCACCTGAGGTGTTACTTCGATATCTTTTCCTCGTGGAACCATCATTTGTCTCCGGTTTACTCCTATGCAATTCATCTGGTTGATCATTGGCCCGTTTATTATTTCTTTTGCTTTTACCTGTTCTACATTTCTTAAGCACATACGGTTCTTGGTCATGCTGATCTTCTTCTTGATGGCTTGAGTTTGTATCTCGTGTCCTTGCTTCACTCTGTTCAAGTAGCTGTGATTTAGTCTCAACCGATGCTACCTCTGAGCTGTGTTTCCTTCTCTGAACTTTCTTTTGCATTTGAGAAGTATTGGCAACAACCACTTCTGAATCATTTTGTTGTTTTACTTCCGTATTGCTTGTTTCTTCAACAGTACATCGTCTCAGCATCCATGTTGGCAACTGCCGTCTTCCTTCTCCATTCATGTTTCTTAAAGGACTAAGCCCCTGGATGACACGACAGTAGAAAATCTTCAAATAATATCAGCTGAATCCTCGGAATTTATAGAAGCAAAAGAGGCAACAGAGGTATATAAGATATAACCCTAACTACTCCTATCAAGAAGATTTTCATGAATTCTGACTTATGAAAACAACATTCTGAGAACTTAAGGAGTATGATAACGGTTTAACATACAACATCCAATACAATTACTTCCTGACTTGTCACATATTCCGAATCATCCATCCATATATTTCTTTCATGTCCCTTACAACTCACCTTTGGCACTAATCCTTCATCGCATTCATATTATTCCCATTTCACGATTAGAGGCCACACGGCCCACACTCAAGAAGTAAAAAAAGATAAGATAATACAAGATTTTCACATACTAATGGAAAGGGGTATAAGAATTTCAGAATTCAGCAAATCAATCAAATGAGCAAAGCAAATGAGGCAAAGCGGGCATTTGATACCAGTCCTTAATAAAATTTTCACATAAAAAACACCATAAAGATCCTCCTTTAAATCTTTAAGTATGAAGATGGGTGCTAAAAAATCAAGTGAATAAAGTGAATAAATGGCAAAAAGGGACTAATTTTATTCGCCAAATCCAAGTCGAAAAACACGATCCACAAACACTAATCAATACCCCCATTATCCTATCAAAGTAACATGATGAGGTACCAAACCCACCCCTTGATAGGAGATCAGAGGGCTTGCCTGTTAAGGAGGAAGGCGTAGATAATATATTAAGAGCAACTCCATTCAACTCCATCTCTCGTCCCTGTAGTCCGTCTAATAAGGCACCTCAGCTTTATACCATATAAAGCATGTCGTCGAACAATTGCCGTGCCATTTCGTGTCTATCAGACTTACACAACCCATATATCAGACAGTGACGGTGAATTTGTCAGACTTTGTCAATGGGTTTACGTTTGACATATCGATACGTCTATATTGCCGCACAAGCATTGGTCATCCTGTCCTTGCAATACATATCAACCAAAATGGTATAAGTAGTAACATCGGGCGAAATGTTGGGAAACAATTCACCCGATGTTGCTACTTATAGAATTTGGGTTAACATTTCCTTTGCGCCTCTCCCTCACTACCGAGATCAAACAAACAACGAGCTATAGGTGACTGCATTCAGTTTGATGCCCTCCATTTTCATGAATGCAAACAAATTTCAGGGAAGCGACCAAGTCGACACCTTGTCTTTGCAAAGACAGTCGATACGAGTCGTGTACATGACAATGTCAGGCTTACAAACCATGGGCATGGCCGCAATACCAAGCTTAAGAGACATGGCAACGAGAGAAAACCCGAAATCAACACGGCCGGAATGGCAGTAACAATTAGCGATGATACCTACGGAATGCGAATCGGATCTGGTACCAGACTACCAGACAATTCGAGATATCAGAATTGAGAATTAGCATGACCGCAAACAGCTGATTAAAATCGATAATGGAAGGTCGACAGATAAGAGACAATCAATTGATCGAACAAATTTAGGGGAAATTGGAGATTAAGAAACCCTAATTCAAACAATTTCGACGATTTTCAACAGGAATAAGCTTCAAACAATTGCAGAACTACACAAATTACGGCGATGAAGGTTGAAACATGTCGAATGAAATTGGGAAATTAATTACCTGGAGGAAATCAATTAAAAAAAATGGCGATCGATTTGCAGAAGATTAGAGTGAGAGGTGAAGAGGGAGGGTGAGAGGTGGTTGTTGAGATAACGAGACTATGAACAGAGAAATTAGGGCTAGCAATAAATTTACACACATTAATATTTATACCAACCTAATGACAAACCGTCTTTCTTAATCACGCAACAAGCCTCTCATTAATGTTAATAAAATACCGTATTTTATTCATAAATAATAAAATTTACGATAAAATACAGAGTAAAATTTACGTATAAAAATAATTAAAAAATAATCGATAAAATATCACGTATATATATTTGTATATAATCAGCATGAAGCATAATCCACGTCCGCCAACTCATCTCGACCTCCATGGGAGATAAACAATGGGAGACTCTTCGAAATGTTTAGAAGCTCATACAATCGGAGGCACCACTCGACCATAATGCTCCATGTTCTTGTTATTAGTCATCCGAGAGCTTGTTACTCTATAATTTGCGTTCAATTATAGTGGCGACTCTGATTTTCAGTCAAACACTATAAGCCGAATGCATCATGTTGTTGGTGGCTGCGCTGTTGGTTGAGGTTCATGCTGCAGAAATGAAGGCACTGCTGATGTGCTCAGGCAACAGTTTTCACACCTACATTCATCATAAACTCACTCAGCTGTAATTCTGTAAATCAATAAATTTACAGTCGGGAACTAGCGGTTGTCTGTTGACTACCCGTGATTCTGTGAATGATGTCGGTACATTAGTGCAGTCAATTCCCTGCTTTGTACAAACATCATTCTGCAGCTTCATTACAGCTTCTCTGTCATTCAATAAAACTTCAATTCCGCCATGAAATTAGAAAAATATACAAACTTTTCATCTAAACGAAACAAATTAAGAAAATAAACACGATACCCACCAAATGAATCAAAAAGACGCAAACTTCTCATACCATGATCAAAACCTCAGAATTCCAGCAGCTTTGACACTCATTACCAATCTCTCTACTCCCGAATGCATTCGGCGAATCATTGATGGTAAAGAATTCATCGGATCAGTGTATTATAGGTGTGATTATCCGAAGAGCATCATCCAATGTTCTTCATTTTATCTAAGAACTCTATAGCGGTATTCACAAGACCCCTTTTGCAGAACCCGTTAATCATAGAAGTAAAAGTAACACGATCTAGTACCAAACCCCTTGATAGAAGATCACGGGCAAGGTTTTCAGCATCTTTAACTTCGTCAGCCTCACACAAGCCGTGAATGAGGATATTGTAGATGAATATATTAGGAACAACTCCGTTAACCACCATCTCTTTAAGCAATGTCACTGCCTCATCGACTTGTCCATCTTTCCATAGCCCGTCTAACAAGGCACCGTAAGTGTAAACATCAGGCTCTGTTCCATATACTTGCATGTCGTTGAACAACTGACATGCCATTCGGACCCTACCAGACTTACACAACCCATCTATAACAGTGTTATACGTCACAACATCAGGAACAACCCCACGTTCAAACACCTCCTGCAATACGCCAAACGCTCTGTCAATGCGTTTTAGTTTAACATATCCATTGATCAAAGTATTATACGTCACAATAGTGGGGTGACAATAAGATTCACCCATCAAATCGACAATCTCTCTCGCCTTGTCCATCTCGCCGCACAAGCAATAACCATTCAACAATGTACTATAAGTAAGTACATCAGGATTTACACCTCGCTTAATCATTATTCGTATAACAGCATGAGCTTCATCAATCATCCCGTCCTTGCAATGCATATCAACCAACATGTTGTAAGTAGCAACATTAGGTGAAATGTCGCTGTCGATCATCTCGACCAACATTTCCTTAGCCTCACCATTACGACCAAGATTGAGCAAACCGAGGATCAATGAGTTATAGGTGACTGCATCTGGCCGAATACCTACCTTAACTACCGCTTCATCCAGCAGCTTAACCGCTTCAGGAAGCTGATCATTTCGGACAAGACCATCGATTAATGTGCTGAACAAAACTATATCCGAATCAATGGGGTACCCAAGCTTAAGAGACTTGGCAAGGAGAGAAAACCCGAAATCAACACGGCCTAAACGACAGTAACAATTAGCGAGGATACCGATGGAATAAGAATCGGATTTGGTACCGGATAATTCGAGACGGCGAGAGAGGGAAATGACAGTGGAGTAAGGTTGAAGGTGTTTGAGCTTGAGCTTGAGCTTGAGCATGGCGGCAAATAGCTGATTAAAATCGATAATCGAAGGTCGACGTGGAAGAGACATCATTTTATCGAACAGATTTAGGGGAATTTGGAGATTGGGTAACCCTAATTTACATTGTTCCCTCATAAATTTCAAAAAAAATCGAGGGTTTGCAGAATTAGGGCGATAAAGTTGAAACATGTTGATCGAATTTGGGAAATTACCTCGAGGAAATCATCAAATCAACATCACATTCAACGGCCATCACACTTTTCCCACTAAAATCATCAAACCTAGAAAAAATTGGAGCTTTTTGAAGAACACAAGAAGTGTCAGCCATGGAAATGGAGGGAATTGGAAATTAATTGAAACCCAGAAATTAAATCGGGTGGCGGGTGAGGGCCAAGAGTCGGGTCGGGTCAGTTCGGTTCGAGCCTCATTAGATTCATTTGGTTTGGTTTTCATCCAGTCACGGTATATTTCAGTCCATAAGAACATGACAACGACAACCTCAGCTCAATGTCGTCGGCCTTGCCAGTCTCCAAAAACTGTCAATGCATACTCGGTATAAGTTTGTTGTTCGTTATAATATCGACTCAATTTTCAGTTAGTTCCTAAGTTTCAACCGTCTTTAACCAAACAAAGCACAAGTATCGCTGGCATTGTCCAAAACATCGACGAGCATGGTTAACCGAAGCAGTGACAGTTGCTGTTAAGTGTGGAAGAGTGCGGGTTTTCAATGGCGTTTGTGACATTGTCGGATGTCGTCTCATTGATATTAGGAGGAAATGTGATCATATACAGAATCTACTGAACAACATGGTCCAACATTACCAAAAATGGAAATTCCCCTGATATAGAAGTATCACTTTTTACCTTATTTTTACCTGCCTGACACAATGGTTACACTCATAAAATTACTACAGTAAGACTCAGATTTACTGGACATTGAATCTTGTTGCTGCTCCCCTAGATCTCTGCCGGTATAAAACCCGGGCTCATTTGGTTGAGGCAATTCACCATCACTGTCTAACATTACTACAACAGATGTCATACTGGGTCGATCATCTGGGCTTTGTTGAACACACAGCAAAGCTATGTGTATTGCTCTTTGCATCTGTGATGTATTGCAGGAACTCCCTACTGTTATACCGTCAACTAGTTCCAATGATCTGCCTTCCCTGAAAAGCCTCCATGCCTGTACAAATTCAAAAGTCAGCTTTATACAAGCTCTTTCCGGCTGAAGTACGCGCAAAAGAAGTGAACTAAAGTGGGTTTACCCAAGTGAAGTGAACCGAACTGAATGAGGCCAAGACGGTTTTAAACAAACTTACATGTCCAAGGAGGTTGTGCCAGTGATCTGGATGGGTGAATCCTCTGTTTCTCTTCCCACTAACGATTTCCAGTACGAGTACTCCAAAGCTGAAGACATCGGACTTCAGTGAAAAAAGACCGTCAATGGCATATTCGGGTGACATGTACCCACTGCAAAAATGAGAAAGACGGGCTTTATTTTTCGAAGTATGAGGAGAGAATTGATTCTTATGTTGAAAATAAGGTGAGGATTTTTACTAGGTTCCGACAACTCTACAGGTCTTAGCTTCACAGTCATTCCCTTCAAAACTTCTAGCCATTCCAAAATCTGAAATTTTTGGGTTCATTTCCGAGTCTAGAAGTATATTGCTAGCCTTGAGATCTCTGTGAACGATTCTCAGCCTCGAATCTTGATGAAGATAAAGAATACCACGTGCGATTCCCTTTATAATCTGATACCGTATATCCCACTTCAATGGCACACTTCTAAGATCATCTAAACCATATTGAAAAAAATAAACAATTGAGATGAAATTCAACAAAATATGTCGGAAATTATAGAGGAGTAACTGAAGAGTTCAAGTATATCTAACCAAAGATGAAAAAATCCAAGCTTTTATTACTCATGTATTCATAAACCAGCATTGATTCTTCTGCTCCAATGCAACATCCCAACAGTTTCACAAGGTTTCTATGTTGAAGCTTTGCTATGAATATAACTTCATTCTTGAACTCGTCAATTCCTTGTCTTGATTCTTTCGAGAGCCTCTTCACCGCTATCTCTTGACCTCCTTCCAGCTTACCCTGATAACCATTTTTACGAAGTTTCAGAACTTTTTATCCCAAAGTGGTGAACTGTAATAAGTTGGATTTCCATTTTCTACTGTCACTATATTCTGCAACTGTCGCAGCAAAAACTATTAAAGTCCACTTATTATTTACCTTATACACAGGTCCAAAGCCACCTTCACCTAGCTTATTGCTATTTGAGAAGTTGTCTGTTGCCTGAGCTATAACGGTGATGTCAAATAACGGCAATTCTAACTCATCGCCGCTGCAAGTTCCTTTTACTTCCCCTGCCATCAGAAAATGACATGATGTTAACGCAAGGAATGATGCTTACAAATGCTCTGATGCAGACAGCAGAACACTGACAGTGCAGAAAATGTAACTTCAGGAGTCTGAGAGGCAGAAATAGAGAGCTACTCCGTACCTTTTCTGCTATATCTCCTTTTCCAATACAGAAATATGCTTCCAATCAGGAGACTTGCACCTAGTATAACCGAGCATGCTAATATCCAGGTTCGTGTTTTTCCTTTCTCTGTAACTTTATATACAAGGAAATCAAAATTTAAAAGGTGTATTCTATAAGAATTACAAAACATAACATAAAAACATCACGGTGAGCTCATTTGAACAAAAAAAACAATATCATCACGGTGCTGTAAATGCTCCAAATTCCTAAAGGAGGTCCAATGTATGCAGTACCATACTGAAATTGTGTCGTGAATTGCATCATGTAACTACAGACTACTATACTTCACAATATAAAAAGCATCGAAACGTGATGAGTCTATAGATCCACTGGAAATTTATTGAGCAACAATGTGAAGAGCTTACCTAACTCAGAAGCATCCACCCTCACATACAAAACCTGTCCATTCTGAGCATAAATCTTTAAATCAATTAATACATTGATCCAAATCAAGCACCCAGTACCGCCCGCTCTCACGTCCAAAGTAGCATAACCAACACATGAGCAATTCAGCAAGCACTTAACTCTACATTCATCAAGAGTCATACTTGTGTTATACCAGGAAAACTGTGTATCGGGCAATTTAACATTAGAATACTTGAGAAAACCGTCACTTTTATTACAACCCAAGGCGGTTTTCCTCACACATCCGTCTGACCAATCCCCAACATTCCAACTATTTACAGACTTAGGCTCAAACCCCTTCAAACAGCTGCATTCAGGGGAATTGGCAATATCACAGCTCCCAAATTTTCCACACAAAGCATATGTATCACAATTATCGGATTGCGCGGTCAAGTACATGACCCATCCTTGCGCATTATCGCTCCAAACAAGCCTCTGCATGGTTCCATACGGATTCAATAGCCTATGAGAAAGAACTGATTTGTTAAGAAGCTCATAAGTGTAGTATATCTCATCAACATTCATGACGAAATGGAACGCAAAGATGGGGTTAGGCTTCAAATTAGGGTTTCCACTGAACCCGACACCATTCCATGGTCCATTCCTATATTGTTCAACCCTACCCTTCATCAACACGGGTTGTGGGTAGCCACGGTAATCAAGCCGGTACGTATAGCTTCCAGGAGAAGGGTCATCACTACTTGTCCAGGAAGTAAGGTATCGATCAAGGCCGGTATTGATGTCCTTCCCAAGCTTCATACCAGGGAGCTGAATATCACAAGGATGATCAAAACTCTGCCACAAGAAACTCGTAGGGGTATAATCGTCATTTTCATCCTCATCTTTGATGACTAGATTACCAGAGTCTAAGAGCTTAGCAACAGGGTTCTTGAGAGACCCTCCGGATGGGTTAGCAGCCCAAACAACGTCACCTGTCCCATTTACGAGCTCTAGTACTGACACATCAGACAGTCTAAGAGTAGTGCCAGATAGACCGACAAGAGGCGCATCCCTATTGGCCACCCAAACGACGGTTTTGACAGGTATTTTGTTGTACCAGATTCCAAGGTATTTCTTGTCAGAACTACCAGGACTGAAGAATCCTAGCTCAAAACTGCCACCTTCTGAAACCAAAGTTGATCCCTCTTTCAACGGATGAGTTCCATTGATCAAATCCACCGCATCCGACACAAACAAGTAACAGCACATCAAGTGCAAGAAAACCCATAAATGAACAACACGATTTGTATTCCGACATTGTAACAAAAACCCTCGAGGCATTAGAGCACAAATAAAATCTCTAATATAATTCGCTTCTTTTTTAGAAATTTTCACGGGTAAAAGCACATAAATTATGAGTTTTCGACGGTTTAAAACAGGAAACGACGATTCTAAACATAATTTTTGCTATCTAAAATATGTTATGATAAGAGTGATGTCCAAGAAACTGGAACTCTAGAAGACCCATGAGATCAGGAAGACTTAAAAAAATCTTGTAAGTCCAATTATTACTAAAATGGCAAAAGTCAGCAAAAACAAACTTAGAATATTTAGGTAACTGTCAGGTTGATTGTTTGATAGCATTGATATAATCATTGCACTAATCTCAACCACAAAATCATAATTCCAAGTAAACAGTTGAAGAACAGAAACGTTGTCAATAAGCTACGTATGTTGACTGTATATCAATGAGACTTTGAATTTTTTGGTATCTTCAGAAATGTAACTTTCAGAGAAAGATCTTTGCACTTTACACATATATACACTTGTTATTGAAGTATACTAATCTATTGACACCCATATACACATGCTACTAATCTATTAGGTGAAATAAAAAATTTATTTAAACCGATGTTAACCAGCTTAGACGATAAAATCATGAGAGACGCTGGAAAAGTAATCATGACTCCAATACGAACCACATTAGCAACATAATTTGACACATTAATATATTACATTCATTCATGTACGAGTAACACGTCACGAGGGATACTGGGAAAGTAATCATGACCCGGATACAAACCACATAAGCAACATAATTTGACACATTAATATATTACATTCATTCATGTACGGGTAACACGTCACGAGGGATACTGGGAAAGTAATCATGACCCGGATACGAACCACATAAAGCAATATAATTTGACCAACTAGCTTAGATGATAAAATCACGAGGGACGCTGGAAAAGTAATCATTGACCCGGATATGAACCACATTAGCAACATAATTTGACACACTAATATATTACATTCATATACGAGTAACACATCGAAAATATGTAGTACTTCATATTACCCTCGCTTTATATTACCTTTATCCAACTCCATTTCTGCGAGCTAAATCATCCAGTCGTGCATTTTTACATAGTTCGCATTTCATATATATGCATGTCGTTGAACAACTGACATGCTATTTGGAGTCTATCAGACTTACCCAACCCGTCTATGAGAGTGGTAAAGGCGACATCTTCAGGGCATTCCCATGTTCGAACGTTTCTTGCAATCTGTCAAAGGCTTTGACAATGCGTTATAGTTTGACATATTCATCGATCAAAGTACTATAAAATACAATAGTACGGTGACATTGAGATTTAACCATCGAATCAACGGCCTCTCTTACCTTATCCATCTCGCTGCACAAGCGATAACCAGTTAACCACCCAATAAAGTAGTATTATAAGTAAATTAGGATGTAAACCTCGCTGAATCATTATTCAGTCTTTGCAATGCATATCAACCAAAATGATACTCCCTCCGATTCTTTAGATTCGCAACATATTCCATATTTGGCAATTCATTAGGTTTGCAACATTTCTATAATAGATAGATTTTTGTTTGGGTAAGCTTTTTACTTTATTGGTGAGACCCCACCATCTCCACAGTCCACTCACAACCTTATTATTTGTGCAAATAGTAAACGTTGCGAATCTAAAAAATCGGAGGGAGTATAAGTAACCACGTCGGGAGAAATATTGTGTGCAACATTTCGCCCAACGTTGTCACATATATAATTTTCGTTAACATGTCCTTCGTCTCGTCTCCCCCTTCATACCGAGAAGAACAAACATGGTAACATTTCGTTACTTGCACCATTTTTTTCCTCCGTTTCTCCCTTGTCGGACCGAGATTGAACAAACCCGGTATCATTGAACTATAGGTGACTGAATTCGGTTTAATAACCGAATACCTAGCTTAATTACCGCTACATCGACCAACCTAATAGCTTGAGGAAACCCTATGGAATGCAAATCGAATCTGGTACCGGATAACTCGAGGTCGACTGCGAGCATGGCCGCAAAAAGCTGATTAAAAATTAAAATCGATAACCTAAACCCTAATTTTGTAGAGCAGATTTAGGGGAATATGGAGATTATGATACCAATGGAATGAGAATCGGATCTGCAGATTAAAAATTGAAATCAATGATGGAGGATCGACGGAGAAGAGATTAGGAAACCCTAATTTGGTAGAGCAGATTTAGGGGGAATATGGAGATTATGGAACCCTAATTTACATCGTTCCTCATAAAATTCAATTTCTTTCGAGGAATTTCAATAGCAATAAGCATAACATTTGCAGAAATCAATTAAAAATGGCGATCGATTTAAGGAAATTAATTGAAGTTTGAATCGGGTCGGGCCAGAATCGTATTAGCCAGGCCGATGTATTGGAAGAAGGGATACAGGGGCTTATAGGCATTCCAAGCCCTATTAGGAAGAGCAATAGGCACATAACCATGATTTCAATTAGACTCTTGTAAGATCGTTTTACGGTCTACTTTAGTCAGTAAGTACTCCCTCCGGACACTATTTTTCGCCCCATTACCCCATTATTTGTGAGGAGTATTTTAATGAAGTGGGGCAAAAAATAGTGTCCGGAGGGAGTATGATGTAGCCTAATACTCGACCCATCGAAAGTTTTTTTTTTTTTTTGGTTAAACGAAAAGCGCACCAACACATCTTCAGTTCGACCCATCAAAAGTTGAAAAGGAAACAAAAAAGGGTTTCTCGATCCATTGACATGGACTCAATCCTTTACCTCTTCAAATAAAGATTAACAAAAAAAAGATATTGTATGATTGAACAAATGGGTATCAAATCATCCGAAATTTTAACAAAAATAATATTCCCTCCGATTTTTTATTATCTTCTCTATTTTCTTATTGAGCTGAAACACCCTTTCTTCCATATTTCCATTTTGGGTCATCAACATGTGGTCTAGAATCACTCTTACATTTCTCTATCTTCCTTCTTTTATTTTGAACCACGCATTCCGTTTATTTTTTCGTTTTATGAAGAATAATTGAATTTTTTTTTGTCTATATTTTTGGCGGGAAAACCTAATATTGCGCCTAATTTCAAATTAGGATTGAATAATGATTGATCTCCATCAATCCGTTGGCACAACAAATAATCTGATCACGCTGCGAAATCGTAATAGCAGACTCAAATTGACCTAAAAACTACTCGTAACAATTAACAATCAACAATTCATTGATTCAAAAAATAATCAACAATTCGAATACTTGACGATTAAAGAAATTAACAAAAGAATTAGTAACATCAAGATATAATCACACACACTAATTAATATTCTTCTTCTTCGATTTCTTCCAAAAAAACGACTAACGAACAATCAGTAAACCAATTGATAAACTCCACGGTACTCAGAGATGTCACTATCACTATCACTATCACTGTCGTCGTATTCCACCGGAGACGACGGCGTGTAAGTCGGAGTCGCTGGCGAATAAGTGGGAGTCTCTACAGAATATATCGGAGTCGCTGGCGAATAAGTGGGAGTCTCTACAGAATAAGTGGGAGAGTCGGGTGTGTAAGTAGGGGTCTCTGGGGAATAAGTCGGAGACTCGGGTGTATAGGTAGGAGAAGACGGAGTGTAAGTCGGCGACTTAGCCGCAGGTGGAGGAGGAGGAGGAGGAGAATAACTGGGCCGCCATGAATCCTCCCATGACGAGTAGCAGTTGTTGTTGTTGTTGTTGTTGTTGTATGTCGGTTTCGGAATTGAATATGATGGATGTGATGGGGGAATAGGGGAAAACATGTGAGAGTAGGAGGGGTAGTTGTAATAAGAAGAAGGTTTCAAACCAGAGTAGAAGAAATAACCAGAGGATGACGACGGAGCAGGAGCAGAGTAAGAAGCGGGATGCCATGAATGGTATTCATTCTTGTACGCCGGATGATTCGAGATCATGTACTGGTGAAACGAAGGGGATGAAGCCGTTGATGAAATCGAAGAAGACGACGACACCGCCATGGCAGCAAAACAACGAACAAGAAGATAGAGTTATTTGGGAAGGAAGGAAGGAAGTTTAATTGTTGTCTGAGATTTGATTTGATTTGATTTGATTTGTGAGGAGATGGTGTGTAGGTAAGGTAGGTATATATAGAGACCTGTGTACTTTCACCGACTTGAGTACTAATCCTATTAAGATTAGTTTTCACTTTTATTTATTTATTTATTTCCTAATTTCGATTAAGGAAACTTTTGACTATTTCTATAATTCTATTTAGGTTAGGTTTCACTTTTTATTTAATTTTATACGGAGTATTTTATACTAGTATTTTTTTTTTAGAACTATTTAGGCAGATATTAATCTACTTTATTTTATGTTTGTGTAAAGCACGACTTATTAAAAGATATCGGTGATAAAATATGTTTGTAATAATGATAGGAGTAGGGGTGGTAATGAGACGAGACAGCTCGCGAGTAGCTCGAACTCGACTCGGTCAAAGCTCGGCTCGTGCGAGCTCGGGCTCGACTCGACAACTTAACGAGCTGAGCTGAGCAAGGCGTGGCTCGGCTCGAAAAGCTCGCGAGCAGCTCGATTTGATGTGATTAATTGATATTTTGTTCTTGTTTATTAAAAAAATACTAATAATAATTACATATTTTTTTCACCATATAAATATTTTTATTGATTTGTCTAATACGTTTGTTTATATTTTTTGAATCCCAATTTATTAAAACACATCGGTGCAAAAAAATGAAAATTTTAATAATTATATATAGGCTCGAGTTAGGCTCGAACTCGGCTCGAACTCGCATTTTAGCTCGCGGACTTGGTTCCGAGCTCAATTTTTTCAAGCTCGGGTAAGCTCGAGATTGGCTCGAGTTCGAATTTCGCTTAACGAGCACGAGTCGAGCAAGGCCAAGCTCGTGCTCGGCTCGGCTCGTTTACACCCCTAGATAGGAGTAACTTTTCGTACGAGATATCGAATTACGTGGAAAAATATTATTTTCTTTAAAAAACATTGTACGAGTATTATTATAGACTGACTAATAAAGTGTTAAAGTTTGCTATAATACGTTTACGTTTCTTTATTTAAAAAAAATACTTTCTCCATTTTTTTTAATCTTCCCAGTTTTCTTTTTATCCACATTTTTTTATCTTCCAATTTCATTTCTTTTCATTTTGGTCCATAATTTTTATTATATTATTTACAATACTTTATACTTTTATTATTTCCTAAATTTGTACCAAATACAAATGAAAAGATATAAAAAAAATAAAGCATTTTCTTTTATTCTTTTGATAAAGACCGATTTGATAGAAGATTAATACAGACTACGGAGTAGTGATTGAGGAAGTAGTTCACAATTTACAATTTTCCATGACCTATAGGTCGTATATTTATTTCTTAATTCGTTTTAATTAAGTAAAAACACAGAACCCACTAAGTTCAATTAAGATCGTTTTACCATTGAAAGTGACTGCAAAATTGTCATTGACCATCTCCGGAATGCTAATACAGGACGAAACGACCTGTTTCTTATTTTGGATGAAATTTAGATCGTTTTACGGTCTAGGTTAGTCAATACAATAAGAAGAAAAAAAAAATTATCAACCCATTGACAAGATCTAACTCGGATGGATCGAATATGTATTAAATTATAGGGAGTACAAAATTTTAACAAAAAATAATGGAATCGTACCCCTTTCATCAAAAATATTACTCGTACTTTGGGATCGACTTTGAGCAAAATAAAATCCCTTTTTTTTGGCGGGAAAACCGAATATTATGTGTAATTTCAAATTACAATCCAATCTCAATAACCCTAATTGTGATCGTGATTGTAATCGCATATTCAAATCACCCAAAAAAAACTTAACACCAATTCCAACGATTAACAATTCCAATAGACGATTAATTAAAGAAATTGTAACGTAATCAAGCAACAAATTGGGAATTGAAGATAGGGTTTGAGCCAATACAAAATCTTCACTTAAACAAAGAAATCAATCAATCCAGGGTACTCACTCGATCGATCAGATCAAAGTCGGAGAAGACGGTGTGTAAGTCGGAAACCGAAAAGAGGTATCCGGTGGCGAATACGACGTCGTCGAGGTCTCTTTCGAACACGACGAAGGCAGGGTTTCGTCGTCTCTGGCTCGAACTCCTTGGGCTTGCCGTAGTAGATGCTGTTACAGGCTTTTGCAGTGGAAGAAGAAGAGCGTTTCATGGTGTCGTTTTCGCAGTAGATGTTCTTAGAGACTTCTTCTGCAATGGTGGAAGAGCGTTTGATGTCATCACCGTCGAAAGAATCAGACGATAACAATGGAGCAGCAACAGGGTTGTACCAGGTGGAGGAAGGAAATAATGAAGCTATTGTTGGTGAATCGAATGAAGAAGAAGAAGAAGAAGAAGAAGAAGAAGAATCGGAAGACGAAGATGACATGGGGGATAAGTCTGGTGATGAAAGGTAAGAAGAAGATGAAGACGACATGGGGGATGAATCTGGTGATGAAACGTAAGAAGAAGATGAAGACGACATGGGGGATGAATATGGTGATGAAAGGTAAGAAGAAGATGAAGACGACATGGGGGATAATGAATCTGCTAATGAATCGGAAGAAGACGAAGACATGGCAATGGCTGAAGAAGAAGAAGACGAATACGACATGGTGGATAAATCTGTTGATGAATCGGAAGAAAAAGACGAAGAAGACATGGCGGCAGAAGAAGAAGAAGAAGTAGAAGAGTTATTTGATGTAAATTTGTGAAGCAAGAGTCAGTATATATAGACTGATCGACACTTGCAAGTCTTGCTTATATAGACCCGACAAATCTGATCCGGTCCGAATGATCCGACCCAAATAAGTCAACCCGATATCCAATGAGAAGATCCGAATTTGATCTATAATCCGAGTTGATCCGGTTTGACCCGGAACTGACCCGTACATTTATTAACAAAAACAAGTCAATATCCCTAAAACAAAATGAAGATAGCAAACCCGAAATGATCCGAACCTGAAATAACTTGGTCCGACCTGAAGCCCACCCGCTTTTAATAACCCGAAAGTTGTCTGACGCAATGCTGACCCGAGCCAAACCCGACTCATTAACCCGTCTTGCAAGGTTTAATTATAATGGAACTATTCGTCACTTGTTATTGTATTTTGCTTCTATCTTAATACGACGGATATGACCATTATTTGACCTATTAGATTATTAGGGCATCACTTATTTTTTTCTTTTTTTTTAAAAAAAAACTGGATTAGGTGAGGAATCTTCTATTTAGCTTTCTCTTTTTATTTATTTTTATTATTTTATATATATTATTTTGGGTTTATATAAAAACACGACTTATTAAGAAAGAAATAATGATAAAAGTAGTTTCTCATGTCGAATTACGTGGAAAAAAAAATACTCGTAGTCTTTTTTTTAAAATGTATTTGTAATAATACGAGTAAAAAATTTTGGCAAAAAAAAGTGATGATTTTTTGGCAAAATCCACTGCAACAATAGCTGTTCATAATGCTGAAGGAATGCTGCTCTTAAAACTCAGCTATTTGGTTCTATTCTTCTCTAAATCCGACTCGCTATAACGTTAAGTTAACTATAATTCATCCTTGCTGCCATCGACAGCTTCAGTATCGTCTTTCATGAGTTCGTCGAGAGAGAACTCTTCCTCCTCTATCACTTCCCCATCTTTACCGTCCCACGCTTGGATACTTTCAATCTTTGGTGTTGCACTTATCGGCAGATTACCTCTTCCACCCAGTCCCGCTTCCTTTACAAACGCCCTGCATAAAATCATTTACGTTTAGATTCACACATTCGTTCTCCTCGTTCTCGTTCCTGTTCATGTTCATCATAGAAGAAAAAACTTACACTATGTGTTCGAGTTCGTATGCACTCTTAAGAGGAGCATATGCACCTTTCTTCGAGTTCAGGGCCACCATTGCAGGATAACCGTACCCACCAACACCTACCTGTGTCTCTAGATCTGGCTGCTTACCAGCCGCCGCCCACACAAAGCTGAAACATAAACACCGTCATTTTAAAATATAGATATATTAGTTCAGCCTCGACCATCACTTCAGATTTCGGTCGAACTGACCTGTAAGGGCTTCTTTTGAATTTATTTGCGACCGACAGCAACATTTCCAAGTATTTGTTGCGTCCCTCTGCCTTGGTGTCCAAGATGTCTGGCAAGAACGAAACAAAGCAGATGGCAGCGGAGCCACACTTCTCGTCCATGACATCCTATGCAACGGGAAAATAAAAATACAGTCTTTTTAACTCTGTAGTTCTGCGAAAACTGATTTATAGACGAGATGGATATCTTACTTGGCTGGTCAGTTCAGTAACCTCAGGCGGAGCTGTGTTTGTTTCGAGCTGTTCGAGAGCAAATGACTCGATTGCAGAAGCCGTTCTGGCACCTTCGTATGGAGTTGGAGTATCTTTGTCGGCACCAAACACTAAGATTGTTGGGAATCCTTGTACATTAAACCTGCTCATGAAAGACTGAATATCGACCAACATTACATACTCGTACATGATATCAAAGACAATGTTCACGGGATGAAATCAGATGGATGTATGTACCTTTTCTTCATCAGCATTGACATGACCGAGCTTTACTTTCCCCTTCAAGTTATTTGCGGCTTTCTTCCACTCCGGGGCAAGTTTTTTACAGTGTCCACACCTGAAATATGAAGGTCAATCTCAATTCAAAACAGTCGACTGAAAGTCCCAACGAAGAAATTTACAAACATTTCATAGTAAGAGTCCATACCAAGGTGCGAAGAATTCGACAATCCAGAGATCTTTGCTTTTGAGAACTAATTCATCGAAGTTACGAGAGTTCAGCTCGACTGATGAATTGGGTTCGGACTTCTTCTCACTCGATCCTCCTCCTCCTCCTGTCTTTCCGTTCAGTCGATCCTTCAAAAGTGCTTTCACCTACACACAGCCAATGCACAGCAGTACTTCACTAATTAAGTTCACTTCACATGATTCGAAGTATACTAATGGTTGCGTGAAACTGATACCGAACTAGCTTTTGACAAACACTAATTTGATGCACTAACCTGCTGAAGAGCGAACTCTGCAATGGGCTTTGCCTCTCTTGCACCCATATAATCTACGGGACCCTTTCCAGGCACAAAGACCTTTATCGTTGGGAAACCACGAATGCCATATTCCTTTAATGCAAAACACGATAGCATAAGAACAGTATGGAAAGCCAAACACTTCGTCATATAACAAACGTCACCACTCACAACCTTATACTCCGTAAGTTATATCGTTATACAAAGTTCTCTAATCCTTCGATAGCAATTTGCCACCAAACCAAAAATTGAACTTAAAATGTCCGATTTGCTAACCTTTTTACCTTCTTACGGTTCACATTTGTGTGTGGCAACGTCTGATTTTCCGTTCTCAATAATCTTTTTTGTTTCTATTGTAGTGAAGGCACTAAGCTAAAAATCCTAGATATGTAAGAAACACGAGCTAAATTATCACGGAACTCCTAACCTCAAACAATGCTTAGAATGCCGAAACAAGATGATGTACATACAAGATCAGACAAAGTGGAGTACATAATTAGCAAATGCAATCAAACCTGAGCAAGAGATTTGTGGGCATCAGCATCGAGTGCTGCGACAGTAACCACGCCTTTCAAGACGGTTGCTGCCTTCTCCCAAATGGGTGTTAGAGCTTGACAGTGACCACACCATGGTGCAAAAAACTCCACCAGAACAACCCCATTTGCATTCAACACCTACACACAATTCCAATCAAAACCCTAAATCACATCATAATTCTTCCTCATCTAGATTTCCCGAATAGATTTGGGGTCGAATGACATGAATCATTATCCAAAATCGTCAACTTGTCCCCGAAAAACACAGTCCTATAGATTTCACACATCAAATCCAGAAATAGAAAAATGCATAAAACCCTAATCACATTATAATTCTTCCTCATCTAGATTTCCCGAAAAGATTTGGGGTCAGCTAACATGAATCATTATCCAAAATCGTCAACTCGCCCCCAAAAACACAATCCTATAGATTTCACACATCAAATCCAGAAATAGAAAAATGCATAAAAACCCTAATTGATCACAAACTGGCATCAAACCCTAACTGAGCTAATTGATCACAAAAGACGATCAAATTCGACAAAACAAGAGCTACCCAGTAGAATTCACAACAAAATAAACACATAAATCGACGAAAGATCGTTCCTTTTCACTCCAATTATGCGTAAAACAAGAATTAAATCAAGAAAAACTGGGGAAATGGGGGAGGGACCTTTGATTTAAAATTGTTGGCAGTGAGCTGAAGAACAGGTGATGAAGCTCCATATAAAGCATAACCATGTGAAAATAATCCGAAAATTGTCAGTAATGCAATGAAAATACTTGTACCATTATTTGATCTCTGCATTTCAATGGTGATTTGATTTTGATTGATTTGATTGGATAGTGAGAAGAGGGTGTTTGAGTGAAGAAGATGATCTGAAACGAAGACTCGAGAATTGGAGGATGAAGAGAAGAAATACTCTTTGGATTGGCCCCAGCTTTTACGTGTGATTCACCAATCAAATGTTTACACCTTGGAATGCTTACATGGTTTCTACTCATATTGTTTGGGTTTTGGACGGAAATATTCGTTTTAGGTATATGACGGGTCAAATATTTGAGATAAAGACAAATTCATGCGTCTACGTTGTAGGAAAAGTTTTTTGATATACGAGTATTTATTTATCTTTTTAATTGGATATATTTGATCCGTTTTAACGTTATGACGAATATGTTTGTCGCAAGGAAGATCAGCTCGTTTGTTTGTTACCAACTTTTCATTGGTGAGAGTTTTTTTAGATTTGTCTAGGAATAACGTGCTTGGTCGCATTATAATGCGGGGTAGACTGATAGGGGAATTCGAACTTGAGAAACATTCCAACGTGTAACCAAGCTGACTCGATGAGACGTGCCATCAATTTCGAATTTTGGTCATTTTTATTTCGGGAATTCGATGAGATGTGAAAACATAGACTGTTTTTTCGTTTCAAGGCCGACGACCGACACAGGATTATCACATTTACATTACTTTTGTTACAAGACTTTTACCTGAATTTTTAAGATGATCAACATTTAGTTTACATCGTTCAGACTTCGGAATCAATTAATAGAATCGGTGGTGTAGTATTCAGAACAAAAAAAAAACACAGAATTGGATAAATCTAGAAAACTAAGTCCTCACTCTAACATTTTACTGAGATATTTTCACAAGATTGACTATTTTTCAGGAACAGATACACTAAATAGCATTACAGATTACATGACCTAGAAAAGTGAGAACGAAAACAAAAAACCGAATGTCTAGCAACGAAAAGTGAAACAGAAACAACATAGGCCGACTGTACACTGTCAGTTCTCTGATGAACGAATTATCGAGAATTGAAACGAAACTGTAAACGCTGTTGTTCCCTACTATTTTTTTCAGGTGCGAATCAGGGTTTTCCCTACTGACGATTAGTGCAGTACTGCAGTCACCTTCACCATCACCCACGTATATAAAAAGCATAAATATATCGGGCGAAATTTAGAAGTTAATTCTGTATATTCTTGCCAAGCAATCTCTGCGCAAAGGCGAGTCAGTGAATATTGCTTTGATGAAATCTACGACCTGCAAAACAAGTGCAGACATGCAATATACTGTAATGAGAATGCATAATGTAGGCGTATGTGAGTGTATCTATTAGAAATGGTGAGTTAGATGTTACCTCGGTTAGTATAAATCCACAACCATACAAGTCTCCGAATTCCCAAGCTTCTGTGATCGACTTTAGTGGCATGTCCAAGAGATCTAGTCAAAGAAGACGGAATAATTACTCGAATATTTAGTGAAGCTGGAAAGAACGGGGCTTAAGGGAAGGGAAGGGGATGATCAATTGTGTCAATTGCTATACCTGCCAGTTTCCGTATTTTCCCCAAGCATGGTATGTCCGCTTCAAGTGGACGTGTGAAGGATTGATCTGATTTCTTATCGACTTTTAGGGAGTTCAGGGAGCGAAGAAGCGGTGCCAAACTCTCTAGCAAGAATTGAATCAGCCGTTGAAGCTGAAGAGAACAAACAACGGGTTTGAATTAAAGAATTACAAATCACGAAGAATTAAATTTCAGGCTTTACCCACCTGCAGTGTCTCTTCTGCAGCTATGTCGTCTAGGAGAAGTATGTCTTGTGTGATTCTAGAAAAAACAGATTCTAGAACCAGACAAAAGCTTCTTTTGTAAGTCGAAGGCAGTAAGACCGGCTCCCATAAAAGACGGATTTTTTCAAGGATGAAAACGACCTAAGGGAAGATAATCAGTTTAAGATCGCCAGCAGAGAAGGAGAAACTGTGAATGATATAATCAGAACATCAACTGCTTACTTACCTGCTCTAAGCCAAACTTTGCAGACTCGTATTGAGGCATTTCATGAGTGTTTTGAAACCCATCAGCACTATCTACTACCTAAAAAACCGGAAAGATTTTAATGTATGAAGCCAAGAGAAATGAAATGCTAAGGTGCTACCTCCATCCTAGTTCCTGAATACGGAGTAGTAAATACTCTGACCATTAATTTCACCATGGAAATACAATTGTTCCACGTATACACAACATAAAATGCAAAATTTGTCGTGTTTTTTTCTTTAAACAGCTCTATGACCACCTAAATCAGACGAGGAAATTATAAAGGGGATGGAGGAGGATCATATCATTCATGAGTTAAGCACCATAAAGAAGCACATACCTGCTTCAAGTTATAATCAGTAGCCCGAATGTGCCGCTGCAGTATTTCTTCGGCTAATAGTTGCAGCCTAGGCCCCAAATCAACGAATATTGCATGTTCTTTCATGAAGCTAGGAAAGTCTGGACGATACTGAAAAGATGATGATAGATGGATACATAAGCCAAAGAAAGGCGAGAGAGCAAACGATTCACTCTTCATTGTAAGGAAATACAAGATGGTCAACACATAAAAACCAAGAATATTATAGCAAGGATTTCTTCGTACCTCAAACGCTAGGCCTAGAACTTCTTGGGAGAGATATAGACAATCATTATGCATAAGAACCGCAGTCTGATTGATGCTGTCAAGTTGCCTCTCTAACTTCACATGAGACAATTTATATTAGTGCATGCAATAGAAAAAAAAGCCAAAATGCTCTTTAAACAATCGAGCTTCTTTTTAAAATGTAAATTAGCAATCATTTGGTGCAATATTAATACAACTTTCATGGGTGGACAGAAAAATACTAGTACGTATTAAGTTAACAGGGGATGAGAAGGGATGAAGTTGCGTTGATTGCTTTGGTGGCCGTGTTAAAGAAAGTGTTTGGTGTGGGTCAATATGAATGGCGGTGGATCTGGTGATGGTATGCTTATCTACTCAAGCTTTCTGAATTCCAGATATGCATACCTTGACTGGAATAATAGCTTCATAGAGCTGTAGAGCATCCCTGGCAGCATGATAAAACTCCAGTGCCACTCGCGGGGACGATACACAAACATCCTGCAGAAATCGAAAAACGACTCAGGAAACGCCCAGCAACACAAAAGACGGTCTAAAAATGTTTGGAGGAATCACATGTTTCAGTGGTTCAACACTCCTCAGGGTAATTTAGTGCGATGAAGTTCACATATTTCAACTTTTGTATTGGGTCTCATTGCCAACTTAGGGAAATATAAAGTCACCAAACCTTGAAAAAGAAAACAGGATTCCTTAAAACCTTAAGAAACACTGTGAGAAGTGTGATTGCGTCAACATCGGTCCAAACACAAGCCTAGTGCGACAAAAAAGTATGATTAACTAGCAAAGGAACTTGCATAGTCAGTGAGAGCATGTATCTCACCTTAAGCGTCTGGTGCACCAATTTCATTAACTTAGAGGCAGCTTCAGACACTACACACTTCTCCGATGAAAAAAGCAGGTCAACCACACGATCTCTGTCTTTACCATTCCTAAAATTACCACCTCCATATCCGATTCCCTGATAGCTACGTGTTAATACATAGGACATGCAAATGAGCACAAACATGCATATGGTTTTCAAAAAAGGCTTACTTGAGGGATGGAAAAATCACAGCGCAGAACAAACTGCCTAGCACTTGCCAAGATTTCGGTTTTTTTCCTCACAGCGAAGTGGACCTCAACATTGTCGGCGAAGTTACTTAATCTTTCATCATTCTTATCAGAATTGGAAATGAAAGAAAGCTTCTTCAATACAGTCTCGAATTCTGAGCAAGTACTCATAACTTTTTGGAATTCAGCTAATCTGGAAGCATCATCTGGGACAACCTGAACGAGAAGGTCAGAGAGGTGCAGCTACTGAAAATTTGGAACACAAGAGACCAAACAGAACGAGAAAGATAGAGATACAAAAGGCCAGAATTCTGCCTTGATGCTAATGTTCAGTCAAACAAAAATAGAAGAAATACGATTTACGGATCACACTCCAGTACCATACCACAGTGAAACTTTTAACCTTGCATCATATTTAGAAAAGCTTTATTTCTGAATAACAAAAATTCAAAGAAAGGGGTGTGTGTTCTAACATACTTTTGAGAGGAAGTTGGAAATAATTAGCTCAGACATTCGTGGCCATGTCAATTTACCAAAGCATCGCATCCACCGTTCATTTTGAAGGCATATACGCAGGTGAATGAAATCAACTACTAGTTTCATTCTAGAAAACAGCGCCTCACCGTCCATGCGCTCAGTCTGAGAATCAACAAAGCAATAATTGGTCAGACTGTATTTTTATGAAGCATCATTTCACAATAAGCATGTACGAAGTACTAAAATCTACTGTTATTTCATATCAAATGCACATGTACTCAATCTTTTAACTCACGTGGCATAATATTGGTGGCTAAACTGTATGAGCAACATAAAGTATTAGTGAATGCATAAATTTCCAGTTGTTTCGGATCCTAATCAAATCCACCTGTATCAAAACACATGGGACCCTTACTTTCAAATCTGAACTTATCTTCAAGAAGGCCTCTGTCGTCTCCTCGGAATTCCCACCAGATTCTTCCGAAATAGATATAGAAGCCGCGGAATTCACAGCAGGAGCAATGACATGCTTTACAAATAGGTCAGCTGTTTTAGCAAGACCATAATCAAGAATTCCCAGTACCTGAGACATTCAAATCAGTTCATTATTCAGACAAATAAATATGTATATCAGAAGCAACATACAGTAAAAAATAAATAAATAAACTTCGCCTCTTTCCTATTACTCACTTTACAGCCGAACTTATCTAAACTTCCAATGACTAGAAGGTAATGAGAACTGAGAGTGCAGCCATTGTATCCCCAAGTCATTACAATCTCAGGATAGTAGTACTGTACGATGAATACCGGTATATAATACGGAGTACAATTCTTTTTGACATCCGATAAAAGACAGAAGAAATGCAAACGACCACCCGAAAAGTTATGTACATGGGTTCCAAGACCAATGAACATTCATGCTATCAGTCTCACCGGAAAATAAAGAAACCAAAACCATTTTCCCTGTCATCTCAACACGCTTTCATGAACTGTCACATACTTGTTTGATCAACAGTTTGCAAAGATTAAAAGCATTACAGAAAATGCTGTGTTAGCCAATACAAAAACTTACATCCATGGATTCCAGAACAGTATGCAGCTCGACACCATCAGCCTCACCAATACTTGAGCGATCAACAACGCATATAATACTTGTTGCAGGCTTGAGTTGCACGGCAGTGTCCATAAATTTGGCGAGAAGATCTTGCATCTACAAACCCAAACGCAACGCTATTCATCTAAACAATCAATCATAACAACCTCCAGTAAAAAAAACCCGCCATTTGAAAACAAACCTAACAAGAAACCATGGAATGTGATAACTTTCACATTTTACATTCAACTCCTTCAACTCAATCAAATTAAGGGATAAAAAGACGAACTTCCCCAAAATTATCAACCTACACTTTAGCTCCTAACTTCAAATCTCGACTCTATGCCATTGCGTAAACCTCCTCCCTCACCTACATTACCCTAATCCTAAGTAAATAACACCCCTAGTGATCCAATCTTCGATAACATCTACACAACTACGATTTCAACCACCCAAAAGCAAACAATTCAACATTAATTCCAGGCACCAATTCGACTACATACCTATAATCCGAAAGCCTAAACGCTAATAATAATCTGCATGAATTCGATGCATCAAAAGATCCTACTGCTAAAACAACAATATGGAGTAATAATTAACATGAACTAGCTTCAAACAATGGAATTCTCGATTAAGTGCGCGCTTCTTTGAACAAAATACACAATCAAATTGAACAATGAAACGACAAAGAACGAAGACGGTACCTCATCAAAACAAATCCCCCATTGTTTCCTCAACAAACCATAAACAACAACCTCCTCATTCTCCTTCTCCACCAAATCACCATCATCCCCAATCCTCAACTCCTCCTTCAACTCCCTAACCCGCTTCGCCGCCTCGAAAACTTCCCCTCTCCTCACCAACTCCCTCACACTCCCAATCCTCTCACTCACCCCCACCACCACCCGCATCACCTCCACCTGCGCCTTCCTCTCCCTCAACTCCACCGCCGTAACCCTAATCTCCCTCAAAACCCCCTCAATCCTCCCATAATTGGGAATTCCGCCATCGATTACCTCAACCAGCGCCGCCAAGTCGGACGACAGCGCATTGGCCCCGGCGAGTGACGTGGAGGAGAGAGATAGTAAGTCGGTGAAGTGAGACCGGTGGGACTGGACGTAGGATTGCACGCGCGATTTGATGTGGTTTGAGTGTTCGTCGAGGCGCGTGATCAGGAGCCGAAGCTCCGGCGCTGATAATGGCGATGATTTGTCGTCGATGTCGGCGGTTGAGAGGAGGTCGCGCAGGTTGATTGATTCGATTAGGGTTTCCATTGCGACGGAGATGTTCGATCGCCGCCGTGTGCGGTTGCCGGAGAAGGTGTGATGGGTTTAGAAGAGTGAAGGTGTATCGTGATATCGTGGCCCGGTGACTGTAATTTGTAAATAGTTTGAATTAGATTTGATCGGGTCCGGATTCAGTCGGGTTTTTATAAGTTGGGTTCAAATACCTCTCGCGACTGTAAATAATTTCACTGTAAATAATTTCAGTCGATGACTGTTACGATATTTGATGATTATAGGCCCTTAATTACAGATGTTTTTTTGGAGCTGTTTGAGACTACTCACCCGATAAATACAGGTTTACTCTCACGCCTTTTAGATACAATAACAGAATAACTCTTCTTCTTTCTGACCTTCTCTCACTATTTCATGGTTTGAGCACTGCAGTGTTAACCTTGAGAACCACCAACGTTGTAGGCGATAACCACAGGAATCGTGCTGACATAGTTTTCAAGACAGTGGTCTCCTTACCACAACACTGTTGTTCCGTTTCTGCTCCAATAAGTTCTTTCTGTTCGTTGTTACTCAATTACTTTATTCACCCACCTATCACCTCCCAACATCTTTAAATTTGTTCGTGAGTGGGTGACGACGAGTTTGGGTGTATTTCTAATTAAATTGTGACATTTTCGGATCTGTTGGTTTCACTTTAAAATTTTAAAACGTGAGTTTGATTGAGACGGATTCTCAACCCTCGAGTATGCAAAAATCTATAGTTTCATTCATCCAAGGTCAATTGACTGAGACGAGGGAAATTACAAGATCAATATAATACATACTTGTAAATACGGAGTACCCGTATATAATTAGTTAATTACATATGATAGTCTGAAACAATTCATCAACATCAATGGAGGAATTTGTATAATACAGTATCAAATAAATGTTGAGAAGCAATTTGGCTAGCCTTTTCAGTTGGATGGAAAGAATCCCAAAACATGTATTTATTGGCATCACTGCAGCTAAAAAATGACCCATCAATTCTGCACAGGTAGCCCATCTCAAATAGTCCAGTTCCACAACATGCCTTATCTGTTACTTCTATTCCTGTCCAATAATTCAAATTCTCAACACTTCCAATATCCAAAAAAAAAAAAAAAAAAAAAAATCGTCTTCGTCCGTTCAAATTCAAAGGGTACGTTTTCTTTTGACCACTATTAATAATTCAATAGAATTGTTAATATTTCCGACAATTTATTAGATAAAATATACTCCCTCCGATTTTTTTATTATCTTCTCATTTGAACTTTTAGGTGAAAAATAAAGGTGTAGGAATGTGTGACTCAAAAGATAAGAAGGATGAGAGAGAAATGTAAGGGTAATTCTAGACCACATGTTGATGACCCAAAATAGAAATATGGAAGAAAGGGTGTTTCAGCCCAATCAGGAAATAGGGAAGATAGAGAAAAATCGGAGGGAGTATTCAGTAGATTAAGAATATTGAATTTTTATTGTTTTTGTTAATGTAAAATAAAAGATATTGACGGTGTAAAACGTGTCTCGGCAAGTGTGGAAAAAGTAAATGTACCCTTTGGATTCGAACGAAGGGAGTACTGTAGTAGTACTAACATTTTTTTTTGAAGTCGGGGTAATGAGAGTTTACGATCTCATCATGTCATTTTCGATCTAACAAAAATATTCTTTCACTAAACTATTACGGAGTATGAAATTTAAAAAAAAAAATCGGATTTATAAACGGTAATAAAAGAAAGTACACGTAAACAATAATACGGAGTAAATATATGTTTTGGAATAAACCCGAATATTAGTACTAATAATAAAAAAGAATATTAGTGTAGATCACATGCAACTGTATAATTTTGTAAAAACTGTATAAAAATAAACATAAAATTAAAGTGATTATAATTAATTTTAGTTTTTTGTGTTGAACTTTATATTATGATGTTAATATTATAACAAATGAATAAGTAAAAAAGAAAAGAAAATGACATTTTTTAATTCTAAGTTCAAAAAAATGACATTTACAATATTCCATAATTAATTAATTCTTTCAATCAAAGTGAATAAAAAATATTTATACAAATTTGTTAATTTTTTTTTGTTACGTTTTTCTATTTTTTATTTATCATAAATAAATTTTTTATTGATTTGAGTTTTATAATAAAGGAAGTTAATTGTTATTTGTTTCTGTGATTAGTCATTTCGACATTTCGTTAATGCAAAGATCGGGTTTTGGAGATAAAATTTGGCTACAGACCCTACAGTGCTATTTTCTTAGTAGTAAAGAGGATTGGACGTACCATATAAAGACGGGTGTCGAATCATTTTCTTGATAATAAAATAAGGATTCGAAAAAACAACCCTAATGCCAGGGAATTCCTTATTAACTTGTTTCACCAATTTATGCATTTTCCCATTAAACTCGAATGCAACATTGTTGTATTCTTCATTGCACGCTTGTTTCGCCATAAAATTAACCGTCCTCTCCAAAGGCAAACAACCCATAGGCAAAATCCCGGGAATCGAGATTTTCCTAGCACCAAGATCATACATTTTCTCGATAAATTCTCGTGCTGCTTGGACCAGATGATCCTCGAACTGTTGAATACTGAATTTTGCTCGAGTTGTTGGTAGGAGGTAGTAATTCTCTAGGAAGTCGTTGGTGCCTATGCTTACCAAGTAGGCAGATTCTGTTATTATCTCGTTTGCTTTCTGTTCTCCTAAGTATGATCGTAGTTTCGTTTGGAATTCTTTGTATAATTCGACTTCCTTCCATAATGGCATCACGTTCTGTTATCATCAACAAATTATTAATCAGTTCATGTTCTGAAAAGTTCAAAAAGTTTACAAATCAACTTATGATGTCGAACAAAACTTTTATAAGAGAATGACATTTCAAATTCATTGTATAATTTCGTAATTTTGTTTGGAATTCTTTGTATAATTCGACTTCCTTCCATAATGGCATCACGTTCTGTTATCATCAACAAATTATATTATTAATCATTTCATGTTCAAAAAAGTTCAAAAAATTTACAAATCAGCTTATAATGTCGAATAAAACTTCTATAAGAGAATGACATTTCAAATTCACTGTATAATTTCGTAATTTCGTTTGGAATTCTTTGTATAATTTGACTTCCTTCCATAATGGCATCACGTTCTGTTACCATCAACAAATTATTAATCATTTCGTGTTCAGAAAAAGTTCAAAAGGTTTACAGATCAGCTTATGATGTCAAAGAAAACTTTTACTCCGTACAAGAGAACGACATTTCAAATTCATTCAATAGACGAACGAAGTACTACAATTGACACTACAGAGCTACTCCGTATAAGTTTACTTAAATAGACGATATTTCAATAATGTCGATGAAAATCAACTGATTTTCTTTCTTTTGAGATGCATTCAATGTCTCATATATAAATTTATTGAACCTCCTAAGTTGTTCAACAACATTAGCATAGCATTTATCTCATTATCACAAAAGTTTTCTTTTTTCATTTTAGTTTAAATCGAAAATATTTAATTATTTATTACACGTCTTTTTCAAAGATTCAGTTTTTTTCATAGGCCGACATTTTACTTTAAAAATAAAAATAAAATTATTACTCCCATAATAGGCCTATTTTTTCTCAATTATTTTTTTAGCGAATAAAAATCAAATGGACAATAGCTAGACACTTAGACAGACCCTAGACTATGTCCGCTTGTAGAGAAAATGTATTTCATTAATTCTGATAACTCGTAAAAACTTAATTCGTTTAAAAAAAACACCGTTCATAACTCGAAAACATAAAAATTCTAACATTAAACAAATTATTAACAATTTATTTAACCTATTAATATCATTTTAATTTGAGACGGTCCACAAGTCTAATACCTTTTCTTTAATTAACATTATTCATATCGAATATAATTCGTTTCAAAATGTGACTGTCACTAGTAACACTTTGTACGTAAAAAAACTATTACTCCTTATAACATAAAAGTGGTGAAATTTAAATTTAATCGTTTGAATGTAGTACGTAAAACCTAATTTAAACGTAAATGCGCACGCAATTCAATAAAATCTAGTAACGGATTTCCTAACGTGTGTCCACTTACACATGTTAACATTGTTTAATAAAACAAGATTAACCAGAATCTCATCCAAGTATGATAAATACGAGTAAATATTGTAATTTCTTAGGATAATATCATTAACAATCTTGCTTTATTTAACATGTTAACGTATGTCCAGTAGACACATGTTAGAAATACTACCATAGTAAAAGTAGTACAACACAAGAAACGAGGTATACATAAAAAAAAATATTGACCAAAAAAACGTCTTTTGAAAAAAATATTCACTTAAAAAAAAAATGTATTTTGAAAAACCGTCTCACCTGATTAAATTAAATTATTGACGAAAACGAGGTAAAAAAAAACTTACAAGAACAGCAGCAGTACTGTTATCATAACCAGTACCAGCAGAAGCAAAGACAACACCCGTTGCAAAATCCGAAATCCCATAATTCGGATCCAAATAAGCCGGAACCGTTTTCTTCAACCCGAATAACTCCGAAAAGAAATCCGACGGGACCCGCCCGTTAGAAAACCGACCCGTGGGACGACCCCCTTCGAAGTCTCGGCCGTAGGGAGCAAAATCGCTCTTAAGTAGTGTTTTGATCGCGTTGTTGTTTCCCGTGTCGACTGATGAGTCCCCGAAGATTATAACTGCTGGCACCTTGGCCGACACCGAAAACAACAACAATGATAATGATAATGATAATAATAATAATATTGGTGTGTATATTTTGGACATTTTTAAAAATAATAATAATAATAATAATAATAATAATAGTAATAATATTAATATTAATATTAATAATAAATTGATAATGAAATAAAAATGTTGTGGGTTTAAGGGTTTGGTTCACTTAAATAATGTAGGATGGGGTTAGTTGATGGGAAGTTTGTTGGGTGATGACTTCACTTGGGTGGGTATATTTATTAGAGTTGGCTTTGGGTCTAAGACCCTACCTTTAACTTTGGAGATTTTCTTACAGATTATTCATTGTATCGTTAAAACAGATCAAATATTACTCGTTTAAGTTTGGTTCTTTCCAAAAAAAATTTAGCTTACTTTAGTTCAATTTAGTTTACCGTGAAAATCATTTTGTCTCAGTTATTATTTCAGCCTAGTTCAGCTCAATTCAGTTCAGTTTAAACAAGTTTAATCCAAAATAACAGGGTCCTAGTCAGATGAAGGCAAGATATTTTTCCTAGGAAATAAGAGTGTTTTTTTGTGGTTTTTTTTTAACTAAATGAATAAATATTTAATCGGTTATAACAATCTGAGATTATTTGCTGTATTGTTAAAATAGATCAAATATTACTAGTACTGTATTTGTTTAGTCCCTATTCTTTTCAGCTCACATTAGTTTATTTTGGTTCGATTCAGTCTACTCTAATTTAGTACAGTTCAATTCAATTTCATTTGGCTCAACTACTTCAGCCAAATTCAGATCAGCTCAGTTCAAAATAACAGGGCCTTAGTCAGATAAAGACGAGATATTTTTCGTAGGTCTTTTTAACTCAATGGATAAATATTTAACCCGTTATAATAATACGACTGATATCGAGTTTTGTGAACTTTGAAGGTGGTAGTTATTATAAAAGTATGCTTGGCTGGTTGCATAAATAAGAGAGATGGAGTTAGCTGAAAATATCAAAAGCCCAAAAAGAAAAGAAAAAAGTAAGCTCAAAATAGAAGTACAGTTTTGTTATATTTGTAAGTGAAAATGGTGACCCAAATTGCAGAAGTTTGATCAGAGAATCAATCTAGCCCATTGTTATTTGTACTAGTACTAGTAGTTATTGGTGTGTGGAGCCCATTGTTTAAAACCGGTACCGACCCGTTTTGGACCCGACATTCGATATAACCCGCTAAAAACTGACCCAAATCCGACCCGACTATTAGAATATATTAATACACGCACCGGCTCCCCCAGAGCCGTGTGATATTGGGGGCTGCCAGGGTTCGAACTCGTGACCTCTGGCTCTGATACCATGTTAACGAACCATCCCAACCAAAACCTTAAGGCGATGGTTGAGGTCCGTTTATATTCTATTACCGACTCCCAAGATGAAGACAATTTGATATTAATCGATTAACTGAAAAAAAAAAAAAAAGACTCGTTATTGATGAGATAGCAACCATACTAGAATAATCGAACAATCTTAATGTTTACCTTATGACGATATGTCAATAACAGTGTCACCAAACCGAAATTCTCGAGTTTACATAATCATAGTATTACTTGTAATAATTGTGAAAATGACTCGTTTCTTGTACCATTTTCAATCCGTACATCTGTTACGAGGGCAAACTCAAATTTAAAACAAGTACTCCGTACAACGATAATTTATTATCATGTCGATTGTCACAATATTTTCATTATTGCATAAATCAGAATAACGTACATTTTCCATCATCGTATATTTAATCACATAGTACAGTATAAATTATAATGAATCAAATGATGAATAATAATACATGGGATGATATACGATATTTCCTCTGTATCTATGTTCGTCCACTTTGATTAATATATTGATGGAATATTATATTGAGAGGGTGGACGAACATATAGATACGGATACTCCAGAGAAAGTACTCCCTCCGTTCAATTCCAACATTCCCCTTCCTTGTCTTGACACTATTTGCAATCACGGATAACTTTCGATATTCACGACAATCTATTAGAGAAAATATATGCATGTGAGATCTTGTTTGATTCGTCTTTAAAAGTAGATTATTAATATCCAATTTTTCATAATTTTTACTAATATGTTACAAAAGATATTAACGATGCAAAATACGCGTTGGCAAACGTGAAAAAACAAAAGGGAAGCTTGGACTTGAACGGAGGGAGTATCAATTAAGGAATTTGTACAAAAGAGTTTGAAATACATGTTGAGAAAGAATACGGTAGGTGTTTTGGGTCGGGTGGAGAGCATCCCAAAACAAATACTTATCCGGGTCGGGGCAACTTATTGACTCATCATCTACGTTGCATAAATAGCTAAGCTCAATTAATCCGGTTCCACAACATCCCTCATCTACTACTTCAATTCCTGCATGTCCAAATAAATACATATATCCGTCATAAATTCATAACAGATCGTACAATATTACTTTTTTTTTTTTTGAAGTGCAGATCAATTTCATTAATAATAAATCATACGACATCTACAAACGATATCAAATTGAATTGAATACATATTTGTAAAAAATAAATAAAGAACACCATTGAGACAGAGATCGCTATTCGAATAACACGCTTCTGCATAGCCTTCTATATATCGCTGTTGATTGACACAGCCTTTCGCGAAGGAATCTATGGATCTGATGATGTAGTCTTCAAAAGGACGAACTTTCTCTATTTTGACAAATAGTAGCCCGAGATCTGACCTCAATTGTATCGCCATATGTAGAAATTTCATTGCTCCCATGATCTTGCACATAATTCTTGAACCTCTCCAAAAGAGAGAACAAACCCACAAAAAATATGGGAACAAGCCCATCAATTGATGGGACAAATCTCCAAAAAGGAGAGGCAAGAGTTATTAATCTAAAGCAACTACTAATAATTAACGATAAAGATTAAAATTTGGGGCTTACCTCTACCAAAATTGGTAGATGGCAGCCCCGTAGATGATTTTTCTAGGGTTTTTTTTTAGGGTTTGGAGAGGAGGGAGGGGAGGAGAGAATTTTTGGTGTAGACTGTTTTTAATTTAACAAGCTTATCGTACAATATTACCTTAGGAACAAATATGTTTCGTTCTTATATGTACGAGTCTGTTTCAATGTAAAATGATTGATATTTGATCTGTTATCAGACCTAACAAGTCGTAATTAGTAAAAAAAAATAAAAATCTAAACTTCTTTTAGTTTTTTTGATTTTTTTTCGAAATTAAGATTATTGATGTCTGATTTTTTACAGTTTTTTTTTTTTTTGGAATTAAGATCTCGGAGAATATTTCTTTTAGTATAAAATTTTATTATAATTATCTCAAGTATATTTTAATATTGCATTAATTAAATAGTACTCCTCCGTATTCAATTATTTAGATTTATAAAACCAAACAAGTCGTAATTAGTAAAAAAAAAAAAAAAAAAAAAATCTAAACTTCGTCCAAAAATGATCAATTTTTTTCTTCGAAATTCATCCGGTTATTAAGAAAATCATTTTGAAAACTGTGAAGTGAACATACCGTAAAAAAAACTAAACTTCGTCCAAAAATGATCTTTTTTTTGTTCGAAATTCAGATTATCAAGAAAATCATTTTGAAAACTGTGAAGTGAACGTACCGTATAAGGAAGGATTTCGAACAAGTTCCTTGAAAATGTCAAGAGAATTTTTTATCGTTTTAATGCTTTTTATTAAACTATTTATTCTTTTAGCGTCCTTTTCAAACTATTTATCGTCAATGGGTCCACGTCATCGTTTTCCTTTTTTTTTTTTTTATCTCCGAAACCAAGCCGCTAGTTGAACTAGCGGCTGCCTGCTGTAGAATAGAAAAAACAGAGCAACAAAACAGAGCAGCAGCTTCATCATCATCAATCTCACGCTATTTGAATCCCACCTCCTCCCCCTTCTTCTTCTTCTTCTTCTTCTTTCAACTCACTGAAACTCTCAAAGCTAATCAATAAATTCCAACCCAAGTATTCTGAGGCGATTTGGGTGAATCCATGTTCGTTCCGCCTATTGCAAAAAACGATTGAAGACTACAATAATTTTTGCAATTACCAGAAATTGAACTGCAGATGTGTAGATAATTGGAACAAATTGAAAGCTATTGCGAATATTTCAAACTTTCATAGATTAAATTGTTAGAATTGGAACTAAGAATCTCAATAAATCAATTTATAACAATAAATTAATGCATGAAATTATTACTTCGTAATTGATACGGAGTACTAATAATTGGAAGAAACCAACAAACGCAATGATCTGATGAATAACGAAATTAAACAAAATTACTCGATCTGAGATGGTGTGCCTCCAGAAGAAGGTCAGGCGGCGGAGGGAGACGGCGGCGGCAGAGACGAGGTGACAGTGGATGACTGAAATGGTGGATGAGGAGGGTGGGATTGAGGATGATGATGATGCTCTGTTTTTTTCTTTGTTTTTAACTTCAATAAAGTAGGCAGCCGCTAGTTCAACTAGCGGCTCGGTTTCCGAGATGAAAAAAGAAAAGAAAACGATGACGTGGACCCATTGACGATAAATAATTTGAAAAGGACACTAAAACAATAAATAGTTTAATAAAAGCCATTAAAACGATAAAAAAATCTCGTAAGGACTATAAAAAATGAGATTTTGGTCAAGGAATAGTTTCTCATCAACTTCTTTCACCATTTTCTCTAATTTCCCATTAAACTCAAGTGCAACATTATTGTACTCTTCATTACATTCTCCAACCGCCACGACATTAGCCGTTCTCTCCAATGGCACACATCCGATGGGACTAATCCCAGTTATCGTGATTTTCCGAGCTCCAAGATTATATATTGTGTTGATAAATTCTCGAGATTCTTGTATGAGACGATCCTCAAATTGTTGAACTGATGTGAATTTTGCCCTAGTTGTCGGTTTGGCATAAAAGTTCGCTAGGAAGTCGTTGGTGCCTATGCTTATGAAGTGGACCGATTCCTTTATTATCTCGTCTGCTTTCTGTTCTCCTATGTAAACTCGTAGTTTGAATTGGAATTCCTTGTATAATTCGATTTGCTTCCATAATGACATTACATTCTGTGAACGATTTGAACATATACCGTTAGAACGATTTGTACATTTGACGAAATACTTGATGTATATCAAAGTTTAAAAATTACGAAATTATTGGTTACACGTTATTTTCTTCTTAATAATAATTCGTGCATTTGAACGTCAGCTAGCTAAACTGTACTACAATGAAGGGAAAAAAAATAGACTTACAAAAACGGTAGTTGTAGTGTTATCATAACCGGTACCAGCCGAAGCAAAAACAACACCCGTTGCAAAATCCGAAATCCCATAATCCGGGTCCAAATAAGCCGGAACCGTTTTCTTCAACCCGAATAACTCCGAAATAAAATCAGGCGGGACACGACCGTTACAAAACCTACCCGTGGGTCGACCACCTTCAAAGTCCTGGCCATATGGAGCGAGATTGCTCTTTAACAACGTCTGTAGGACGTTGTTGTTTCCAGTGTCGACTGTTGAGTCACCAAAGACTATAATCGCTGGGACTTTGGCCGACACCGGAAACCACAACAACAATGTACACACAAGAATGAGTGTGTGACAAAGTATAATTGGGTATATTCTGGACATGGTTAATAATTTGCATGGGTGCTTTATTAATGGGGTAGCAAGTGCTACATGACTATATATGGAGTATTGGAGTTAGTTAGTTGATGAGGAGTCGTTTTTGTTGGTTGTTATTAATTAGGGTTTGGTTTTGCCTACCCTTTGTTTCCCATGTTTTTTTTTTTAATTTCCAACGAAACGCGAAGTTATTAGTCGCATTATAGTAAAGGTCATGGAAAAAGGATTTGAGTATGCGATCTGTCGTCATAATTCATCTGTCTTAATATAACCATGTGTTCTGTACTAGACTTAACATCTTCGATTACAAAACTAAAAGTAAGTTTAATGGGGTCCAAACCCACGTCATTTTTCTGATCGAAAGACAGTTCTTTTATCTAACGAATCACTTTATTTTCACTAAATTATACTCCTTCCTTCTGTCCCATTAGATAGCGAATATGTCGAATACAACGCCAATGATGAGGGAGGAGATCGAGTTTATTTTATTAATATTATTAAAATATACAGTAGAGAGTAGAACATATCCAAAACGAAAACATAAACTATTAACCGACACACCGAAAAGTGTAAACTATTGATCCGAACTGAGAATACTTTATTTATGTAGGGTTAATCTTACAAGTATTGATTACATTATCCCTTAATCCACCACTAATCATATGATAAAAGTTAAAAAAAAATAAAAAAAATAAAAAATAAAATGATTTTTCTAACGTGCATCTAGTGGGCACACGTTAATTAGCTAAATGCCTAGTGGTTAGGACTAGGTGCTCTGGGACAATAAGTCTCAGGTTCGAATCCCCCCATATTGTAATGCGGCTAAGTGCGCTCTTCGATGGACCAAAAAAAAAATGAAGTAAGATTAAAATGGATATTGTTTAAGTATGATAAATAGATTTTAATATTTCCATTTTTAACGATAATATATTTATAAATGTTACTTTATTTAACTTATTAACGTGTGTCCACCGGACACACATTAGAAAACCCGAAAATAAAGAAGTGTTTTAAATTGTAAGGTGTCAATGCAAGATACGTACGCCATGCACGTAATGATGTAAGCCTAATAATCTTACAAGTAATGGATTAACTTCATAAGTCAAAATCATACAACCCCAATCAATATACGGACTTATCATTACATGACGTGTCCCTTTTGTATTTTCTTTCTTCCATTTTTTTCCAAATCCCTTCATCCTTTCATACCATACCGTATTATAGTATAGGACAAACCGTCTCAATAAAGAATAACACAAATCTAAAACACAAAAACTGTAAAATTATTATTGTAAGATCGTGTTAGAGGAGAGTCATCTGCTGAAATTCTTAAGAGTTCGAGATATTGAGGGCTGCCAAGGTCGTTGAGATCCATTTTATATTCTATTACTCCCTCCGTTTCTATGATTTTTTCCACCTTAAAAGTGACACATTTCTTAAGAAAAACAATAAAATAAGTAAAAGTAGAGAGAGTAAAATAAGTGGGCCACCTAGGTAATAGAGAAGTGTGATAGAAAAAAGGAAGGTGGAAGAAATCAAAGAAATGGTTGAAAAAGGAAATGTGGAAGATATCAAAGAAACAGAAGGAGTAGTCCGTATATAAGACAGTCTTATATAACGATTTGTAATAGAATATAAACGGACCTCAACCATCGCTTTAAGATTTTGATTGAATTGGTACCGAAGATGTGTTGGCCCAGTGGTTAAGACTAGGTGCTCTGGACAGTAGGTCTCAGGTTCGAATCCCCCCTCCCCTATATTGTAATGCGACTAAGTGCGCTCTTCGTTGAACCAAAAAAACATGGTATCAGAGTCAGAGGTCCCGAGTTTGAACCCTGGCAGCCCCAATATCTCGAACGACATTCGAGTGAAGGGGACGTAATAGAATATAAACGGATTTCAACCGTGTAATAAAAGACAAAAACCTATGGGCTTTGGCCCATAAGATACCCACACCTCATCTCACCTTGCAAACATTTCAAAAACACACCCATTCATTTCTTGCTTTATTTATTTTCCTCTCTTTTTTAGCAAGACAAGAGAAACTTGAGTTTTCTTTGTGTCATCTTCCTTGTTTTATCATTATAAACCTCTTTCAAACCAAATTTCAATAAAATAAAAAAAATAATAATAATAATAATGGAGGGAAATAATAATAATAATAATAATAATAATAATAATAATAATAATAATAATCTTCCTCCAGGTTTTAGGTTCCACCCTACAGACGAAGAACTTATCGTACACTACCTTAAGAACCAAGCAACGTCTCGGCCTTGTCCCGTTTCCATTATTCCTGAAATCGATATTTACAAGTTCGATCCTTGGCAATTACCAGGTTTGTTACCAAAGGTTCTCAGAAACGGGGCTCAACCCATTAATATTATTTTTATTTTCCTAGTCAATAACTGTTACCCTCGACTAACTTTTTCTATTATTATTATTCACGTCTTTTAACCTAAACATTCATAACATCGTCTCTCAAATTCATTCGATGTCCTTGTTTGTATTTTTTTTTTTTGTCGAATTTTTGACAAATATTACTGAATAATATTAGCAGAATATGGTTTACCATTATACATGTGACGGTCAATAGGTTTGATTATCAAATTAAATTAAATTAAATTACCAGAATATGATTATTTTCATGCATAAATTATTGAACATATATTTAATATGGGTAGCAAATTTTACAATCAAATTAAATTAGCAGAAATTGGTTATAAAATAATTTATTTGTTTTCACGTATAAAATGAACATGCTACGATATTCATCTTTCTAATATTAGCAGCATATTAAAAAAAAAGTAAATTCCGATCAATATAATACTCGTATATGTTTAATTGTTTAGAAAACACGTCAGGTCAAAATGTACAAACTATTTACCAAACAGGACCTTAATGACGTTTTTCCATATCATTTGTAGAAAAGGCGGAATTTGGAGAAGGTGACGAATGGTATTTCTTCAGTCCAAGAGATAGGAAATACCCGAACGGAATCCGACCAAACCGGGCTACAAAATCGGGTTATTGGAAAGCTACGGGTACGGACAAAGGAATATATAGTGGAGATAAGTACGTTGGTATTAAAAAATCACTTGTTTTTTACAAAGGTAGACCACCAAAGGGGTCTAAGATGGATTGGATCATGCATGAATACCGTTTAACCGACCCGAATCACCAACCCGTCAAACATCATGGGTCCATGAGGGTAATTAATTATATTTCTCCTAATTTAATTATTTAAATATTACTATTAAATAATACATACGGGATTACATATTACTCCTTGTCTCGTTCATTTTCTTTTTATTTTTAATTAAAATACTCTTCACAAATACTATAAAAGTAAAATTCATTATGACCGTAACAATTATTATTGTGTCGTTTTATAGTATAAGTAACTATAAAAATTGAGTTGGTGTGATGATTTTATTTTTTGATTTTTTTTCTAAAAGAATTACTCGCCTTCTATATTATTTTATTTTATTGGAGTATATTTTTTCCGAGCAAAAAAAAAAAAAGAAAGTTTTGGCTTTTAACTTGATTTTTCATAGTTAAAATATTAGTTTACCCTCGTAAATCAAATTTTATATTCTATTTTATTTTATTTTATTGGAGTATATTTTTTCCGAGCAAAAAAAAGAAAGTTTTGGCTTTTAACTCGATTTTTCATAGTTAAAATATTAGTTTACCCTCGTAAATCAAATTTTATAATCACCACATTCTTACAATATTATCATTTATAATCGAAGTTAAGGAAATTATGTTACTAATTACATATTGATTTTTATGACTCGTATTCTTAGGACAGATTAAAATTGAAGTAATTAATAAAATTGGTCGTGACGTAATTAATATTATCCACCCTAAAAGTTAATTAGGTAGGTTAGCACAAAGAACATGATTTTTGATTTTGTTTGTTGTAGTTGGATGATTGGGTATTGTGTCGAATATACAAAAAGAGATGCCTATCAAAAACAGACGATTCATCAACGTCATCTAGACCGCAATTAAGCTTTGGAGAAACAACTGACGATATTTCATACGATAATCACCACCATCATCATCACCAGCACCAACAACAGCAACAACGAGAACAAGAACGAGAACGAGAACAAGTAACGAAATTTCCAAGGACACATTCATTGTCATATCTATTGGATTTGGACTACTTGGGTCCGATAACCCACTTACTCAATAATGGTCCGTATAATAATAATAATAATAATAATAATAATAATAATAATACAAGGAATGATATTGAAGCAAGTATCCATGGGCCACATCAATAATGGGATGTGGGTGGATTGACCCGAATGTGGGCCTAGGCCCGTTATCTTCATATCTGTATATTACGTCTTACAAATAGATATTCCGTAATATAATAGATTAATAGAGGATATCGTAGTACAGAATATTTTCTAATTTGTGGTGAGGATTGATGTGAAATATAGAATTAGGTCCTACTCCAATTTGTACATATCATCATTTGTTTATAGAATTATAGATTTTGTTTTTTTTTTAAAAAAAAAAATAGAATTATAGTAGATATTTAATCAAACATTTATTTCTAATTTTTATTATAATATGAAAACTATTGATTGTTGTACTTTTTAAATAAATATTACGGAGTACTATATTAATTAGATAATAACTTTGGACAAGTGTTTATTTTGAATTTCGCATTAACAATCAATAACAGGATATAATCTACCCCTCCGATTTTTTATTATCTTCCCCTTTGTTTTTGGGGAAGAAAATAAGGGTGTAGGAATGTGTGGATCAAAATAAAGAAGGAAGAGAGAGAAATGTGAGGGTGATTCTAAACCACATGTTGATGGCCCAAAATAGAAATAGAGAAGAAAGGGTGTTTCAGCCCAATAAGGAAATAGGAAAGATAATAAAAAATCGGAGGGAGTATTATATTTGACAGTTGTCACTTTTATGTATTTTCATTCTGTAAGTTGATTTTTGTGTTTTCAGTCTTATTGTCTTAACGAGATCTTCAAATTGAAAAACAAATAAACAAACAAATTAACGAGATTTATCTGATTGTACGTATATATGTCTGTATCTAATGTAAGCTCGACTGAATCTGACATGACTCGAATAATCATGTATGTCTATAGTGTATTAAGAAAATGAATGAATGAGGAGGGAGTAGATCGATCGATCCGTCAATCAATGAATTTGTACAAAGCGGTTTGAAATAGATGTTGAGAAACAATCCGGTTGGTCTTCTCAGTCGGGTGAAACCCGTCCCAAAACATGTATTTATCCGCGTCGGGGCAGCTCAACGACTTATCGATGCCACATAGATATCCCATCTCGAATAATCCCGTCCCACAACACGCTTCATTTGTAACTTCGATACCTGTGTCCAAATAAATTAAACGGTTCAGTAACTTCAGTTCAGTTTAGTCGGATTAGACAAGACACAACTACAAAAGACTATCAATCATTATGGAAAATTAGATGTCTATGTTATTTCTATTATTGTATACAATAACCATTATTATATCATGCGACAATCATAATTTTTTTTTTTGCAATTTATACTAAAAATCTGACAATTTCAGATTATTTAGTGACCATTTTTAGATAAATGATTACCACTTTTCAATATTAAAAATTGATAACTATCTAATTTAAAATGCTGACTAAATTAAATAATTTAAGATGGTAACTGTTTACTCGGATCCTTTCGTTTTATTCATTTGTTTGTTTTTATATTATTTGTGAAGAGTATTTTAATTAAAGTCAAACAAATAAACGAGACAAATAAAGTACTATAACTTTCTGATTTTCAGGTCTGTCGCATGGTATAAAGTCAGTCGACACTATAATTTGTGGACATAAAGAACATTATATTAGGTGATGGTGATTTTGTAAAACCTACCTCTAAACGTGAACACATCTCTTTATCAAAGTAGCCACAAAAAAATGACCCAATATTTATTGCATTTAAATCTAATAAATTAAAACTCGACATACCCATATGCAATAAACCAAAATATATGACACGGTTTCACACTCTAACACGTAAAACAGTTTAATTATATAAAAATATAAAAACCCATTGGTAAAAAAGTTCGTTTCACGGTATGAAACCATCTGAATTTCTGAAGTACAGCGGTTTTAAATAAGAATTTGTACAGAATAATATGAACATACCGTATAAGGAAGGAGATCGAATCAGTTTCTCGACCAAGTCGTAAGGACTAGAAAAAATAAGTCTTAGGCCAAGGAGTTCTTCATTAAGTTTTTTACCCAATTCATCCAATTTCCTATTAAACTCGAGTGCGACACTGTTGTATTCTTCGTTGCAATCTTCGATTGCCATGAAATTAACGGTCCTCTCCAATGGCAAGCATCCGAAGGGGGTTACACCGGTCAATGATATTTTTCGAGCACCAAGATTATAGATTTTCTCGATGAATTCTCGTGCTGCTTGGGCCAGATGATCCTCGAACTGTTGAATACTGAATTTTGCTCGAGTTGTTGGTAGGAGGTAGTAATTCTCTAGGAAGTCGTTGGTGCCTATGCTGACTATGTAGACGGATTCTGTTATTATCTCGTTTGCTTTTTGTTCTCCTATGTAGGATCGTAGTTTTGTTTGGAATTCTTTGTATAGTTCGACTTCTTTCCAAAATGGCATTACATTCTGTCAACAAGTTAATATATATCATTGGTTAATAATATTAATTCGCAATAATAATAATAATAATAATAATAATAATAATAATAATAATAATAATAATAATAATAATAATAATAATAATAATAATAATAATAATAATAATAATAAATTATACAGAGTAATTTTAAGAATAATACTAGTAATAGTTATAAATAATCATTTTAAGTAATAATAATAATAATAATAATAATAATAATAATATAATACTCGTACTCCGTAATAATAATAATGCACGTACAAACATGTATACATGTACGTATATATACAAACATAATAATTGTCGATTGATACATGTATACGGTCTAAGTACAATAATACGAAATTTTAAATTAAAATGGAGGTAGTTCATCTAACCAAACATACGGAAAAAAATATAAAATTAAACATTTAAAAAAAGTAAGGCCGTTTTATACTGTATAACGTATCTTCTCATGTTATAACAAGTTAATGTATATCATTGGTTGAATAATAATAATAATAATAATATCCGCAACAATAATAATAAATACTCCGTAATATAATAATAATAATAATAATAATAATAATAATAATACACGTACAATTATGTATACATGTATACAAACAAAATAATTGTCGAATGATACATGTATATATATTGTATACGAACTAAAATATTACGATATTTTGAATTAAAATGCGAATTATACATGGATGTAGTTAATCTAACCAATCATACATAAAAATGTAAAATTAAACATTTTTAAAGAAAAATAAGACCGTTTTATACTGCACAACAACGTATCTTCTCATGATATTATAACATTCATATACGAAATGTATTTCTACATTATTTAATAAATACTCGTATGTATTTAATATATTAAACAGATGTTTTATACTATAAGACGATCTTTTATCGTAATAAATTATTATTAAATTTAAGATTAAGAAGGTCTTACAAGAACAGCAGCAGTAGTATTATCATAACCGGTACCAGCCGAAGCAAAAACAACACCCGTTGCAAAATCCGAAATCCCATAACCCGGGTCCAAATAAGCCGGAACCGTTTTCTTCAACCCGAATAACTCCGAAATAAAATCAGGCGGGACACGACCGTTACAAAACCTACCCGTGGGTCGACCACCTTCAAAATCCCTCCCATACGGAGCGAAATTGCTCTTTAGCAACGTCTGTAGGGCGTTGTTGTTTCCAGTATCGACTGATGAGTCCCCAAAGACTATAATCGCTGGGACTTTCGCCCATACCGGAAATAACAACAATGTGTGACAAAATATAAATATATATTTTTTGGACATTATTGTAATTAATTATAATTAATTTATATATGGATATATTTGTATAAAAATAATATCAATAATTTTGTGGATATTTTCCATATATATATGGGAATAATATGAAATAATATAATGTGGGTTTAATTAGTGTGGGTGATTAAATATATAAATGATAATTATATGGAGTTAGTTGATGAGTTGTTTGTTGGGTAGTAATAATAAAGGTTGAGTTTAGTTATATGTTCAATTTTGTAGGAGAATAGGATGCATGTCGGTAAAATTACTGTGATACCGTCTCATATGATAAGTTTTTGCATAAATTATACTATACAACTGTTGTACCGTACGACGGATCTAATTTATGGTAATAAGTTACCACTTTATGTTATTTAATTAGTGACCACTAAGTTAAATAGTGATCACGTTTAATATGAAAAAGTGATAACTATTTATCTGAAAGTGGTAACTAACTAACCTAAAATGATCACTTTTTATCATAATTTGCAAACTTTTACTACTGTCGCATGGTACAACGGTGGTACACAATAATTACTGCAGTTTTTGTAAAAATCAAATTTATCACAGAATCTATAGTGCATTACGTTGCATTAATTAAGTTTATTGTCATTAAATTCGATAATTCAGCTCGTTTCAACCAGAAAGAACACAGTCTTACTTATACTCTTATAGTACAAATCTTCGGTACAATATCATGAGATATCGTGAGAGCAGCTCATATATGAGTACGATATTGTGATTAATATGTGGACGTACTATAAAAGGTGAAAATTCTTTTTGTGACTAATAAAAGGTGGAAATTCTGGTTATACAAGAACCATGCATACATGCATGTACTGCATGTGATAGTTAGATGTACGTCGTCGTTGTTATACGTACTGTTTTCGTCTTAATTATTTATTTATTTTTTATATAAATATTATTTGTGAAGAATATTATTATAATTTTCGGTTATTATACTAACGAGTTTTCAAATCGAGTAAAAACAACACAAAAATATATTAGTCGACCTAAAATTCATGGAGGTCGAGCTCAATTAGTTGGGATTTGTAGTCTTTATCAAACACGTTACAATAATAATAATAATGCAATAATTAATGAATGAAACGGTGTTAAATGGTTTGTTTTTAAGAATACAGCTATGCCTACTTTCCGTCATTACTGATAGGTATTTGAGAGACCGTCTTTCACTAAATTAAATTAATGGAAATAATACTGAAAAATTAAGATGAAATTTAATTTAAACAACTCGATCTCTCATCGATCTTATCATATGAAAGATCAATCTCTTAATAATAACACTTTTGAAAAATCGTCTTTACAAAGTTTTTGTATTATCTCATGATTCTTGTCTCTCCAATGACATTATCATGAAATTTACATTAAAAGATATTTCATTAAAATCGACTCGAAGTCCATTATTTTTTTTGTTATTAAAAGAAAAAAGTACATACTCGTATCACTTACTCTGTATATATTATTTTCAATAAAACTCTGTCTGTCTCATCTGGACATGGTCTGACATAGTAAGTGTGTATACAAGATAGTAAATTATTACTCGTAGTTGAGTACGGAGTATTAATCATTCCTTATAAGGTTTTTTTTGGTCGAGTTGAGTTCTGGTCACGAGTTCGAATCCTAGTAAGAAAACCGTATTGTAATTATATAGTATATTGATTTAAGCATTATTGTATCAAAAATGTATGAAAGGTTCAATGAAGGAATTTGTACAAAGCGGTTTGAAATAGATGATCCGAAAGAATACGGTTGGTCTTCTCGGTCGGGTGAAACCCGTCCCAAAACATATATTTATCAGCGTCGGAGCAACTTAAGAAATTGTCTATGGCACATAGATAACTCATCTCGAAAAAACCCGTCCCACAACACGCTTCATTCGTAACTTCAAACCCTGTATGTCCAATAAATTCACGTTTATATTAGTTTTCTGAAAGACGGTTTTATATACAAGTTTACAACAAAAAAAAAAGTAAAGAAAATAACAAATTCGAAAAACAATTTAAAGAAATATTTCTAGTTCACAAAATTATGAAAAATATTAACTTATGATTGTTTTTTTCACATTAGTATATTTTAGTTTACCCTTTTTTTTAACCAACCTAATAACATATTTCGTCGGTCTCATTTATTTAATTTTTCAAAAAAAAAAAATACGGAATAACTTTGTAATAATAATAATAATAATTAAAAAATCTTCTTTTTATTTAATATTGTAAATTGCATTTTGAATCATCAATAAAATTCTCCTTTTATAAAATAAATAATACGGAGTAATAATAATAATATACTCTGTTATAAATTATTTTGTAAACTGTGTTTTGATTCTTCAATAAAATTCTTATTTTTTAAATAAAATAATAATAATAATAATAATAATAATAATAATAATAATGTTTCAACAGTTAAACATCGGTTTTTTTATTTATTTATACCATGAAATTATCTAAATAACTTTATTTCTATTTTTCAGTGATTAAATTGTGAGACCGTTCACACGTAGTTACATACAATATAATAATTGATGTAACGTTAGATTATTTTTTGATAAGTTTATATTAGATACTAGAAATCCAAATAATAAAGATTCACCTCGAACGAAAAAAATAAAACGTGACACGTAACATTAAAAATTAAAATCAAAATTAAAAAAAAAAAACAAAGTATTAAGAAGGATCGAACGTAATACCAAATCGAGACGGATACCGTATCATATTATCAACAAGGTTATACGGATTCGAAAAAAGAAACCTCAACCCATGTAATTCTTCATTAAGTTGTCTAACCAATTCCTCCAATTTTCGATTAAACCCGAATGCAACATTACTATACTCATCGTTACATTCTCCGATCGCCCCCAAATTAATCGTTCGCTCCAATGGCAAGCACCCGATGGGCGCAAGACCGGATAACACGATTTTTCTGGCACCGAGATTGTATATTTTGGTTATAAATTGTCGAGCTTCTTGTATGAGACGGTCTTGAAATTGTTGGATCGTGAATTTTGTCCTAGTTATTGGTAGGAGGTAGTAATTCTCGAGGAAGTCGTTTGTGCCTATGCTTATGACGTAGGCTGATTCTGTTATTATCTCGTTTGCTTTTTGGGATCCGAGGTAGGATCGTAGTCTTCGTTGGAATTGTTTGTATAATTCGACTTCCTTCCATAATGGCATCACATTCTGTGAATCAAATAAATTAAATTAAGTTAATGATCGAATTAATCATGTAACAAGTTGTCTAAGAATATCGAACAGTTTTAAGATTTATGACGGATAATTAGACCTGATGCAAGTCATGCAAATGTCAAAATCACCTATATATGTGGCTTCATAAGCTTCAATCAAATTTTGAGGTGTGTTTAAGTATGAAGCGTAAGTGTCAAGTCGATAATATAATATTTCCTGTCTCGTTTATCTGTTTATATTTGATTAAAATATTTTTAATATAAAAAATAAATAAATGAATAAAAAGATAATAAAATGTTCAAGATGAATAAAATATTGATTAGGTTTGATTTACTGAGATAACGGCTCTCACTAATATTTCGAAAACATTTAGTACTCCGTATTAAATTTCTTATGAAAAATATCGTATGCGTATTCAATTTTTAATATTAATTAATATACAGTTTCAATTTTTAATATTAATTCATACGTATAACATACTCGTATTATAGTACGAAGTAATAAAGAATAAGATAATACGTAGTTATATTAAAATAATTTATTCGTAAGTTCGTTACTCAATCATCTACATCTTGATTGACTTCGTAATTTCAAATTATTTTCTTGAATCAAAATTATATAGTTGAAAGATAAAAAAATGTAAAATTAATATATCCTAATTTTAGAATAATATCTAAATAATACTAATGTGTTATATATATACACCATGCATATATAGTACTCACGGGATTAATTAAACCTAAATTTAATAGTGTTATACGTAATAATAATTATGTTTTTCTTTATAATTACGTAAGTACTCCATGCAATAACTATAACGGTTTTTCTAACGTCTGCCCACTGGACTGTTGGACACACGTTAATAAGTTAATTATAGCAATATTAACACAAATATTATAAATATGTATATAAATTTTTACGGGATTAAACCTAATTAAATTAAATATCGACTTAATTAATTCATGCAATTAAAAATATGAAAAAGAATGGTTTAATTAGCTTACAAGAACAGCAGAAGTAGTGTTATCAAAACCGGTACCAGCCGAAGCAAAAACAACACCCGTTGCAAAATCCGAAATCCCATAATCCGGGTCCAAATAAGCCGGAACCGTTTTCTTCAACCCGAACAACTCCGAAATAAAATCAGACGGGACACGACCGTTGCAAAACCTACCCGTGGGTCGACCACCTTTGAAGTCACGGCCATAGGGTGCGAAATTGCCCTTTAGCAACGTCTTTAGGACGTTGTTGTTTCCAGTGTCGACTGTTGAGTCCCCAAAGACTATAACTGCGGGGACTTCGGCCGACACTGGAAACAACAACAACAACATGCACACAAACACAAGTGATGCAAAAATTTGTGTGTGTGTTTTGGACATGGCTAATAAATTATGGATAATGTGGCAAATATAAATATATATTCGTACGAACTATGATTATTATGTGAAACGGGAAGAAACATAAAAAACAGACGAGAGGGTACTAATATATTGATGAGAAGTTTGTTGGGTGGTATATATATATATATATATATATATATATATATATATATATATATATATATATATATATATATATATATATATTCATGGTGAGAAAGCGAAACTTCTCCGCACTTAATTAATTAATGTATAATGAAACTCTTTTTAGTACATTCATGAATTAGGATGATAACTTATTATACGAGTACTCTGTATATAATTACTTAAGAAACTCATACTTTATATGCATTAATTAATATGTGTATGCGTTTTTTTAAAGATGGGGTCACCTTTTTTTTTTTTTTGGAAAAAACGGGGTGTTATATTAACTTATTATTAAGTCAATTTCCGTAAGTGCAAGAAGCGCATCCGGGAAACAAGAAACATATATACAAAGGGGTCGTTTGGTTACTCATCCAATTACCGGGAAGTGCAAGTTCCCAGGAAGTGCATTTTCAGGGAGTTGTTTGGTTGCCCACTTCCCGGGAACTGCCACTTCCTCCACAATGGGGGAAGTTACTCACCAAGCCCCCCTCGGTGTGTAGAACTTCCCGCATGAAGTCATTTCCCACATGGCAACCAAACAATATTTTTTAATTCCCATGAAATACAAATTCACGTGAAATTAAAGTTCCCGGTAACTTCATCTTCCCATGGTGAACCAAACGAGCCCAAAATTTATAAAGACTCCTATCCCCACTTCTCGAATATTACCTAGTTGCGTGGTGAGCAACCGTGTTACCATCTCGCTTAACATGAGACCAACTGCGTTGGACAAAATGAATACTAAAAGCAAGTAAATCATCAACTAAAAGACCAAAAGGTACCAAATGTGATCACCTATATATATATAAGGGACACATATGTATTGTCAAAATAATAAAATCAATTTAAAAAAAAAACAAATTAATTAATTACGAAGTATTATTAATCATCTGATCTTTTTCTCATTTTAAATTACGAAGTATTATTATTAACAGAATTAAAATGAACTGAAGCTGGCTGAACTGAGTAGAATTGAAAATAAGTTGAAAAGAACTGAGTTTAACTTCATTTATGTTTAGGGCTTATATTTATGGTGGTGATCGATTATACATGTATTATGTATATACTCGTATATACTACGAGTATTAAACTTGGTGATTATGGTGTCAATCAATCATTTTTGATCTCTGGTTTTCCCTTTTACCACTATAATTCAGGCTGACGCTCGCAAACTTGAAAAATTATCAAAAAAATCGTACTTTATGAGTACACTGTACAACTTATACAAATAAGGTCAAACTCGTGTTCGGCCGAGGCGGTCATCTAACCCTAAATTCACACTCATTAACTTGTTTATTGGCTAATACAATTAGTGCAGGTGTGTCTTACATTAATGTCAACTAGTAACTACTCATTGCTTGCTTGTTCCCTTGATGGTATTCATCTCTTCAAACATACTCCAGAATTAAACGGTTTTTCTAACGTGTGTCTGGTGATGGTTGAGGTCTCGAGTGCCCATCGAGCTTGAAAAGTGGTTAAAAGTGCACAGGCTACCCCGTACCATCTGCTAAGGTTTCACTTGAGTTCAAGATATTGGGGGCTGTCAGAGTTCGAACTCGTAACCTCTGGGTAGCTCTCTGATACCATGTTAAGAAATCAATCCAATCAAAACCTTAAGGTTATGGTTTAGGTCCGTTTATATTCTATAGTGATATATACTCTCTCGGTCATAATGAATTGTTTGTCTATCCTATATTGGGGCGTCTCAATGAATTGTTTGCCTTTCTATTTTAGGAATGTTTTTACTATGTAATTTGACCATTGGATCCACATGTCACCTCCTAATTGGATCTCTTCCCCTTGGTGCAAAAAGCAAAGACAAACAATTTATTGGAACGGAAGAGTAACTACATAACAAATTAAGTCTACCAACCAATTGGTAGACTTGACTTGTCTTGATAAATCTGACCCCATCTGTTCAAAACCTGACACACGAATTAAAAGGAAACCAACTCAGATCAGTCTGATGGGAACCCGTTTCAATATTTAGCTTGATAATTAAGTTTGACCTAATAATTATAGTCGAGAAGTTATTATTACAATACTGAAACGAAACCATGAAAAACTATACGGAGTATATCAATAGTCCAAAATCAATACTAATATATAAGACCGACTCGACCTGTCGATATACATCAATCTATTCAAAATGATTTGACTTGATCTCGACTTGATCTTAACGACCCAACGCCATAAATTAAATGATTATAAAAGCTCATTGAGGCCTAGTTCTTTCTCCCTTTTTTTAGTATGATGTACGGAGTAGTAATTTACGCTACTTCCATTTCACATTTAGTGTACTTTTTCATTTTTTAGGTCGATTTTCGACATCTAGTTCACGAAAAAGTTAAAAAAAAAACCAACTTTGAGAAAAATTTATTTTGAAATTTGTATACATTACTAAACTAAAATCTTGGCAACTTGTTTCCCAAGTATATAATTCACTTCGTTATTTATTACTCCGTACTCACTAAATATTAATTAAGTCGCCTTGAGCTTGTAATAAATTTCTAACGAATATACTCGTTACAAGAGAGATTTGGTTCAATTATCGCTCAGTCACTTCCACTTCACATCAAACAAGTTGCGAATTTGCAATAATGGTGTATACATAATTAATGAAAGAGTTGTAATTGAATATGTTGGATTACTCCCTCCGATTACCTATTTTCTTCCATATTTCTTTTTTGGATTGAGTTTGATTTTCTTCCGTCTTTCCATTTAAGAAAAGTTTTCCACTACTTATTAACTAATATAATATTCATCCCTCCTACTTTTTCACCCCACTTTTTTTCATTTAATTAATATAATATTTATCTCTCCTACTTTTCCGCCCCACTTTTTCTCCTTTAATTAATACTCCCTCCGATTTTTTATTATCTTCCCTATTTCTCTATTGGGCTGAAACACCCTTTCTTCCCTATTTCTATTTTGGGCCATCAACATGTGGTCTAGAATCACCCTCCCATTTCTCTCTCTTCCTTCTTTTATTTTGAACCACACATTCCTATACCCTTATTTTCTTCCCCATTCCCCAAAACCAAAGGGGAAGATAATAAAAAATCGGAGAGAGTATAATATTTCTCTCTCTTACTTTTTCATTCCACCTTCCATATTCCATTAATATAATATTCACTCCTTATTTTCCTCCCAAAAAGAAAGGGGAAGAACACAGGTAATCGAAGGGAGTATATGATTACAGTTGCATACCAATTAAACGCCTCTTTACAAGACGCACGTAGGCTTTAAACTAAACGCAACAAATTGTGTGCACACTTGAACAAACTTAATTGGCCCCCCAATTAAGTGAATAATGTGACAACATAATAATAATCATAACAATTTTTCTAACGTGTATCTGCTGTAGACACGTTAATAAGCTAAATAAAGTTAAATTAAAATAGATATCGTCTAAATATGGTAAACAGAGCTTAATATCTCCATTTCTAAATATGGTAAATTTACTTTATTTATCTTATTAACATGTGTCTAGTGGACACACGTCAGAAAATACGTAATCATAATAATGTACACCAAATATGTAGATACAAGTACTTATTATACATTTATTGCAAAAAAAAATAAAAAAATGGGTGCAAGTATTTGTCGTTATCATTATCGTTATCTTTATCGATTTCTTTGAGTCTTTATGAATTTATCTTCTAGCTTACTCGTAATTGATAAGGAGTACTGTACTTAGTGTGAGTTTTGAAATGAATGATGTTGTACAGTAATTTATTACTCGTAGTTGAACTGTTTTTTTTTTGCCAACATGAAAAAGAAATCGCTCGCCTTCCCTATTCGTGCATTGTTCCCATTATTGCCAGTGAGTATGCACGCGAATTTAGTGATGTCGAAGAAGTTTATCATAGGTCGAGTTGGAGCTACTTTTAAGGATTTTTTTTTTATTGAATATTCTTTTTTTCATTATTTATCTGTTAAATATATATGTTCCTCGATTTATTTTAAGTACAATAAACACATCAAAGTGATATGCAAAGACAATCAAGCTAAGGTTGAGATATTATGATCCCGCATGATCGATGGTTTGAGTTGAGTAAGAACGGCCTTGGAGATAAGCTCGAGAGAACGAGACTTAGGCAAAGCTTTCGGGAGATGCTGAACTCGGATGTTACAGAGTTGGACTTGTTCCCAGACGTAAAAAGTGAAAATCAAGTGTCAAATGTTTCATTTTGGAGTTGAAAACCGGTCTGACGAAGTATTTGTCAGCTCCGAGATTGTTTAGTTAACCGAGGAGTGTCATCAGAGAGCCAATTAGATCTCGATGTTCCCCCAGGTGAACTTCGTCATGTCCTCTACGAAGATATTTCAGGTGTCTCGATTCTGCATCCTATAAAAAGAAAAAAGAAAAAAAGAAAAAAATAGTCTCCCGCGTGAATTTCAAATGCCCCCACAACGCCGAGCTCAACTAAAACCCTAAAACCCTAAATCCCCAAATCATCAATTTTAATATTCCAAATTATAATCAATTCAAATAATTTTACTTTGACGCAGCGATTCCACATTTTCGGCTTCCCTAATTGAAGGTATTTCTAGTTATTTAATTGAATTTATTTTGCTGCGTGTCCAATTTCATAGTTCGCGCAAAAATGATTAAACAGGTGTTGAATTAACGAATTCAATCTTATTTGGTGTTTCAATGTGTAATTTGGAGTATATTACAGCGCCGAATTTGTTCGAAATTCAATTTTTTTGGGTTTCACCTTATTCAATTTCATGTACGTAGTGTTGGATTGCAGTTGTTAGTCTCTTGTAAGACGATTTTACGCAAATTTCATGTAATTGTAGGATTATAGATACTCTATTCATTAATCATTGCTTTTAATTCCGTAAAAATCTTTGAATTTCGTGATGTGATCGAGTCGAATGCAAGAGTCATTTGTTGCCTGATCCTCTTTTCACTTAGGGTTATGTTAAGTATTCGATAGGGAATGATTGAAAATGGTATTGAATCATGGAAATTACGGTGTAATTTGTTCTGTGTTTGTTGTAGATATCAAATAGGCGGGGATGCTTTTCGTTCATTGTTGAATGAAATTACACATTGCTTTGAGGAATTACTGAGATTATTTAAGTTTTGAAGGGTTACAATCTTTCTATTGTAGGAGAATCATGGGGATATTGGCTAGAGTAAACCGTAATTTCATAGGAGAAGCACTTGGGTACACAGGTGTACTCAAAAGATATATGTCGGTTTCGACTAGGGTGATTGATATTGCTGCAAAAGATGGGGAGCTCAGAATGTTTGTAGTCGCCGGAGAGGTGTCTGGGGACATTATCGGTGCTCGTTTGATGGCATCACTGAAGACGATAGCCCCTTTTCCTGTAAAATTTTCTGGTATTGGTGGGTAAGTCTGGAGACTTTCATCTTGCATTCAATTTGTTACTGTGTTCTGACTCGATTCTTCTTTACCTTAGCAAATTAATAAGGTTGTTTATGGAACTTTCTCTTACTGTGACGTATTTTGACTTAGGCGCTGTTCTATTGTGGTTATTTTCAGTTGAGTTATTAATCCCGCTTCACTTTAGTTCAGTTACGTTCACTTTACTCCATTAAGTTCATGAGTTCAGTCGAGCCCACTTCACTTCAGTTAAGCCAACTTCAGCCGAAAAGAACATGTTCTTATCAGTACATTCCTGCTTAGTTCCACTGCATCTTATCTCTTGAGTCGGGTATTATGAATAACAGGTTGTAAGTTACTCTGTAATATTTTTTTTGGTAATGCAATTGGTTGCTGTTGTCTGAGGTACTTTAGCCCCTAATCATCTGCTTCTAAATGTGCTTGGATATCTATTTCGCTTGGTATCTTCCCATTGAAATGGCTAATTCAGCTGTTTCACTCTTTATCTGGTAATGAATGTTTCTGATATCGTTTCCTCCAGACCAATGATGTCTCAAAAGGGATTGCGTTCTCTGTTTCCAATGGAAGATCTTGCTGTTATGGGAATTTGGGAACTATTGCCACATCTAACTAGATTCAGAGTATGTATAATCACACCTGTTTTTCATTCTTCTTTGAAGACTCTTGGTTTTGTGGTTCTAAAGTTGGGTGAAAATTTTCAGGCAAGATTGAAAGAAACTGTTAAAGCTGCTCTCTCATTCAATCCGCATGTTGTGGTGACAGTGGACTCCAAAGGCTTCTCTTTTCGATTTCTAAGAGAGCTAAGGGGTACTATTCAGTACTTCAGTTGATTTTGTTTGTCTGAATCAATCACTCCTCTTCACAAAGTCATTCTGAAGAACTTTAGAGCGTGTTATTTGCAGCTTCATGTCGTTCGCAACATTTAGAAAGTCCAACTCACTTTCACTATGTGGCGCCATCGTTCTGGGCGTGGAAAGGCGGTGAAGCGAGACTGAAGGGGCTATCTCAATTTGTTGACCATATTTTTTGTATTCTGCCATTTGAGGAAGAAGTTTGTAGGTTAAATGGGCTGAAGGCGACCTTTGTAGGGCATCCAGTACTGGAAGATTGCTTGGAGCTGAATTTAGTAAGTACCTATAATTCTCTGTATTGTGAATTACATAAGTATTAGGGTACTTTGTGAAGTATTATCAGGCTGGGACGATTCACGTGTTGTTATTTATAGAACTTGAATATGATGAATGATTACTGATTGAAGGTTACCTTTGTAACTGACATTTTTACATAAACTTGGAAGCTTAATTGGAGAGTTTTCGCTATTTTTGCTTTTTCTTTGTATGTGGTCGCTAGTAATTTATCAATCCTTAACACAGTAGTCAACCTTTAGGAAAAAGGCTCCACTGACTGGAAGATTCAGACCAATAGTGAGGACTTCCGAAATAAATTTGACATTCCTCCAGGTACTAGTTTGTTTAAAATTTTGCTCTGCTAATTATATTCCAATGACACTTTCTCAGATTTTGTTGTGCTCATGCTGTCATACATGGTATTAAACATCTTGACCAGTTTTGATTGCGGTATTCGTTGTTGCATCATGACTTCCTTATTTGCACCCATATATGCCTGATACTGCTCTAATACATGTCCGTTGTTTCAGTTTTCATTGACTGAAATAGAAAGAGCTTCTATTGATGAGATGTACTCCGTATTGTTTTTTACTTTATAGGAGCGCAAGTTATAACTGTGCTTCCCGGTAGCAGACTGCAAGAAGTGACTCGAATGTTCCCCATTTTTGTAAAGACCATGGAGCTTTTAAAGGGTTCATTCCCCGATCTGAGAACCGTCATGCTAGTGGCAGCTAATCAGCATGTAGAAAGCTACATCGATAAGATGCTTCACCATTGGCCAGTGCCGATCACACTTATTCCTGGGAATTCAGCTGCCCTAAAATATGATGCATTTAGTGTAAGAAAGTACAAAATCGTACTCGTATTTTGCCATTTTCTTTCTTTATAAACGACTTGGCAAAACTGATGATGCCCTAACTAAATAGTCGAGTTTGAGCTTTAACCCGGAATTGACCCAGCCTAACTCGAAATGAAGCGAATGTTTTTTGCAGCATATAAACTGATATCCCTTAAAAAAAGGTTGAAAATAAGACCTGGAACCCAACCTGATCTGGCTCAACCTGAACTTGACCCTTTGACCCTATTCTTACTGACCCGGAAATTACCTGACACTAACTGACCCGACCAAATCCCGACCTTGTCTACCTGTTTGCCAGGTCTACATTGCCATATACCTACTTTGATGATTTATTTCATTTTAAACATGTCTTATTGATGCCGATGCCTGTATATTATACCTATTGGAATTATTGCAGGTAAGCACAGCTGCATTATGTACATCAGGAACAGTCGCTGTGGAGCTGCAACTCGCAAAATTACCATTTCTTGTTGCTTACAGAGCCCATATCTTAACTGAATGGTTCATTCGACTTAAAGCAAAAGTGAAATACATTTCTCTTCCTAATATTCTCCTGGACTCGCACGTCATTCCCGAAGCTCTATTTGACCGTTGCACACCTAGTTATTTGGCTACATCACTTGTGTAAGATTCTCTACTGGCTGATAAAATGAAGGGAAAAAAAAACCCGGTTTTGCAACGATAAAGCCATTTAGATTATTCTTACTCCAATATGCTTCTCTAAAGTTTCGATATTTTACATTTGTCTTAATCCCAATTTAATCGCAGGCACTTGATCCGAGATGAAGACCTCAAAGAAAAGCAAGTGAAATCTGCAGAAAAGGTTATCAGGCTCTTATGTCCTGCAAATTCTTCGATGCAAACTGAAAAGAGAGGTAATTCACTACCTAGTATGATTGCTGCATCGACTTTACTGTATTACAAGACGGATCTATAACCCGGCCTTCATTTTTCACTACTACGTCTCCTTCATCATTAATTCTTTAACACTCTTGAAGAATCCGACATTAGGACATCTACCCGCCGTGTTGGCCATTATTCAGATTTGAGTAAAATGGCCATGGCTTAATTGCAGAGCATATTGTGTTGGTTACAGAAGACATTCTTCAATTTTTTATTTTAATTTTTTTTTAAGATTAGAATATTATTATGGAAATTAGAAACTATTTTACTCTAGTAAAATTAATTAATTACCCATCTTCTAATAAAATTGCATCTATGTATAAACCAAAACAATTAACTTGGATACACTAATTTATCTAATTCATTATACGGAGTAATTATTAAGAAATAAATCAATAAAATAATATAAAAGTAAAAGTTCACGGGAAATATTATAATAATATTTATATCTTTCAAGATTGTTTAGAGAGATCGTCTAACACTAGTTACAGTATCGAGAGTCCTTCTCTTAAAACTTTTTATATATAAATATATATTATTAATATTAATATGTATATGTATATTTTTTTTTCCCATAAAAAAATGAAGAATTTTTTATTAGGCTTCCTTGGGGATAGGTTCACCATTTTGAGGCATCTCATTATGCCTACTACAATGGTTTGCATCAGTGCATGGTCTCTTGTAGGGATTAACAGGCTCCCCAATGCATGGTACATTATGCAATCCACCACAAAATGCTCTTCCCTTGTCTATTGCACCATAATCTATAACTTTACCATGACATTCTTCTACCATTAGGGTACATACTATTAGTGTCACCCACATTATGACCTTGAGAGATTTTCCCAAGGAAGCCATTTTTAATTTTTTTTTATTAGGGTAAAAAAAAAAGAATGAATAAATGAATTGATTTTTTATTTTATTTTATTTTATTGGTGGAATGATTTGTTGGATGGGTTCGGAATTTATAGGTTGAGTCGATGACTATTTTTAGGTGTTTTTGTTCGTTTTTAGATGAGTATTGATTGCCGTTTGTTATGTTGTTTGGTTTTAGAAAAATAGGCAAAGGAAAAGATAGTAATTTACTATGTTTTGATCTGTGCGTAAAAATAGTAATTTACTTAGGTCTCGTTTGGTAATGGTAGAACCACAAATTTTTGTTTTTCATACTCATACCTCAATGGGTTTCTCAAACCCAAGGGAAGGGGAAGGGAAGGGGTGGGTATGACATTCATATCCATAGAATGAAATTTGACTTCATTTTCCAAAAAACTTTATTTTGATATTTTTGTTGAAATATTTTAGTGAGAACACTAATTTAATATACAAAAAAAATAAAATTTTATTAATGTAACTCAGAGTTTTATACCGCAGACATAGTTTTTTTTTAATAAATATTACTCCCTCCGTATCTATATGTTCGTCCACTTTCAATATAATACTCTACCCATATATTAAACACAGTGGACGAATATATAGATACGGAGGGAGTATTTCTTTTCCGTTGTGCTAAAATTTTAAGATTTTATATAGTCAAAGTTATGCGGAGTATAAAATTCACTCCGTATATATTTATAATATGATTATTATTATTATTATTATTATTATTATTATTATTATATACTGTATAATTTTAAAAAAATTATAATTTTGAATTTGATTATCAATCATCTAAAAAAACGAACCAAACATCAAATATAAGGAATCAAGTTCCAGCCTCATACCACACTTGTTTGATTCCTGATTCGAAACTCATAAGTAGTATTTTGCGAACCAAACGTCCCTTAGGCTTTGTTAGTTTGTTTGGATAATAAAATAGGAGAATGGAGGGGAGAGACTAGGGAGAAGGTGCGAGTGTTTGGATATCATTTTTCTCCAAATCTTTACAATGTTAAGATTTTGATTTGTCTTGAAGGAGGAAAAATAGATTCGTTCGAATCTCTCTCTTTTCATTTTCCTCCATCCTCATTAACTAACCAAACAAGTTATCCTACATCCCTTACTCCTCTTCCCTTTCGTTTAATTTCCTTCCAAATCCCTCAATCCAAATACCTTGGCAAAAAACGGTAAGACAAATACCTAGAAGAAGAAGAGCGAAATCGCTCCATGAACTCAATTTTAGGAAGTGTGTGCTTTTTAAAGAGTATAGATAAAGGGAGGGAGCCACAAACGATTATAAGTATCATTTTTCATGGATTTACCAGCTAAGCTTAGTTGACACTTGCACTCTTCAAGCGATTCTTCAAGTGGTGTTAACCCAAAGTTTAATAGATTGATTGATGCAAACGACCTATTCCAAAGTCGATAACTTGGATACACTAAATTATCCAATTCATCGTCATTTATAACAAACAAAATCAATGAAAATGATAAATAAAAATTAAAAAAAAAATCATGGGAAATATTATTATAATTATATCTTACAGAATTACAAGGTGTTAAATCTAACCATGTAATTTTACATGGGTTATACACATTAGAGACTAGGTCCTGATCTCTCGAGATCATCTAACACTAACTTAGTGTAAACCATAACCCTAATTACACCTTAACCTAAACCAAATACTTCCCTAATGAGACAGCTCTCTCATTAACGGTACTAAGAATGCAATTATAAATTTATAATTATATATATATATATAAATAAATAATTATGTATATATATTTTTCCAACAAAAAAATGAAGAATTTTGTATTAGGCCTTGGGGATGGGTTCACCATTTTGAGGCATCTAATCATGCCTACTACAATGGTTTGCATCAGTGCATGGTCTCTTGTAAGGGTTAGCAGCAGCTCCAACGCATGGTTTGTGACGCGGTCCACCACAAACTGCTCTTCCTCCTTTGTCTATTGCACCATAATCTATGTCTTTACCATAACATTCTTCTACCATTAGGGTACTTACTATTAATGTCACCCACATTATAACCTTGAGAGATTTTCCAAAGGAAGCCATTTTTTTATTTTGTTTTATTAGGGTAAAAAAAATGAATAAATTAATTAAGTTTATTTATTTATTTTGTTGGTGAAATGATTGTTGGATGGGTTCGAAATTTATAGGTTGAGTCGATGACTATTTTTAGTATGAGTATTGATTGTCGTTTGTTATGTTTGGTTTTACAAAAATAGGCAAAGGAAAGGATAGTAATTTACTATGTTTTGATTTGTGCGTAAAAATAGTAATTTACTTAGATCTTATTTCGTAAATGATGGATCCAAAAAAAAAAAAAAACTCAATTTACTTAGATTTTAAAGCATTTGCAGGTTTGATCAAAGAATATACTCCGTATATGTTGATTAAGGTATTTGGAAATGACATGTTGTATAATGGATCAAATTCCCAAATGGGTATAAAAAGTGGCAGCTAAGTGATATTTGGTAAAAGAAATATCTCTAGCAACAAATGATAATCAATAAGAAGATTATACAACCAGTTTTACATAACTCTATATACAACTGGTTTTTATGATTTTGAGCTTTATCACAAAGGTTTCGAGTTTTGCTGTAAACTTTCTGAGCTTTAGTGTAAAGTTGTCGAGTTAAATCAAAAAAATATTTAAACTCAAAAACCTACAACTCAGCTCAGAAACTTGTATAAGCTAAACAACTTTGCCTTGGTTATACAATGTTATTATACAACCAAGTGTATAATCCTATTTTTCAATGATAAATATAACCTCGAATGTTTGTAATGATCTTAAGGTAAAATGCGAAACTATGGACTATATGGAGGAAGTTGTGAAATTTCTAAGGGACAAACTACACAAAACACACCATATTCATGTCATCAATTGTGTGTTACTTAAGATGAGAAGTTACTTCATGCCTACAATAAGTGAATGATCTGGTAGGTGCAAATCAATGACGGATCAAATAATTTCACGTGGTTAGATAAAATTAGGGATGAATTTAGGTGTGTGGATGGGTGGTCAGTTGCTCTCACCCGAATCCCATAAATAATTAAATTTGTTTAATTTTAGTAGTCATAATGGTGTTTGTAGCTCATTGGTTACGTAACTTATGTTGCTTCTCCCATCTATTTGTGAGGTTAGGGTTTGAATCCTCTTCCACACTTTTTAAATGCATAGATATACTAGGTTGCACGAAATATAAGCAAAAATAACAAACGAGAACAAATTAAGGCTTTGTTTGGATAATAAAATAGGAGAAGGGAGGGGAAGGGAAAAGTTGTGACCGTGTGAGTGTTTGGATACCATTTTTCTCCAAATCTTTCCAATGTTGTCACGATTTTGAGTTTTTTAGAGTATAGATAAAGGGAGCCACGAGCGATTATAAGTACTATTTCTCATGGATTTACCATCTAAACTTAGTTGAAACCTGCACTCTTTAAACGATTTTTTAAGTGGTGTTAACCCAAAGTTTAATAGATTGATTAATGCGAACCACCTATTCCAAAGTCGATAACTTGGATACACTAAATTATCCAATTCATAGCCATTTATAAGAAACAAAATCACTAAAAATGATAAAAAAAATAAATCATGGAAAATATTATTATATTTATATCTTACGGAATTACAAGGTGTTAAATTAAATCTAACCATGCAATTTTACATGGGTTAACACTAATACACATTAGAGACTAGGTCTGATCTCTCTCGAGATCATCTAAACCATAACCCTAATCACACCTTAACCTAAACCAAATACTTCCCTAACGAGACAACTCTCTCGTTACCAGTACTAAGAATGCAATTATATTATAATTATATATAAATAAATAAATAAATATGTATAATTTTTCTTCTTCGAAGAATCCAGTTAGTCTTTCTTGGTGACGGTGGTGAGTTGACCTTAGTTTTGAGGAACTTCCTCAGCCCCAGGGCCCCCAGGCTCCCTTTTACAGTGAGCTTCACCAGTGCATGGTCTCTTGTAGGGATTAACAGGAGTTCCAACGCATGGTTGTTGACCCGGTCCACCACATAATGCGTTTCCACCCTTGTGTATTGCACCATAATCTATAACTTTACCATAACATTCTTCTACCATTAGGGTACACACTATAAGGGTCACCCACATTATGACCTTGAGAGATTTTCCAAAGGAAGCCATTTTTTTTTTTTTTTTTTATTAGGGTAAAAAAATAAAATAAAGAATGAATTAATTGAGTTGTTTTATTTTATTTTATTTTATTTTATTGATGAATGATTGTTGGATGAGTTAGGAATTTATAGGTTCTGTCGATGACTATTTTTAGGTGTTTTTTTGTTTTTTTTGGATGAGTATTGATCGCAGTTTGTTATGTTTGGTTTTACAAAAATAGGCAAGGAAAAGAATAGTACAGAGTAATTTACTATGTTTTGATTTATGCATAAAAATAGGAGTGCTGTTTTTCGTCGTCGACATTTCAGCCACGTCATCGGCGCTTTTTAAAGTAAAAGACGATCTTGCCCTTGCCTTGCCCTTGCCTTAATTAGATTAATTAACTAATGTTATGTAATTCTAGAAGTTAGATTAGTTATTGAAACTCGTTAATGAAGCGGTTTTTTAATTTTTCAAACCGTTCCATTATTATCTTGTCCTTATTATATATCCACTCAAACTCCACTCACCATATTTAATTTAATTTTCTCTCACTTAAAAAAAGCGTCTTTTCTTTAGAGAAACCCGACTTTTCTAGAAACCCGACTTTTCTAGAAATTAAGTTGTCGGCGATTTTTAATGTGAAAAGACAACAACGTCCTTCCCTAATTACATTCACTAACTTTGTTAATGAAATTAAAAAGTTTAATCATGTTAATGAAACTCGATAATAAAACGTTTTTTTTTTTTTTTGAAAACCGTCATTTTATTATGTTACGGATTACGTTAAATTATATATCCTCCCTCATCCACAACAACACTAATATTATTAATAATATTAAAATTGTATTAATAGGCGATTTTAGGAGGTTTTAGAATCAAATATAGATAATAGTTTAGTAAAGTTTATCAACAATGTTCAGTTGGTTTAGTGGTGAAGAGGCTCATTTGTGTTCAAGAGGTTGTGGGTTCGAGCCTTACTAAGTACAAATTTTTGCAATTTTTGAATTTCGCGTCTAGGGGACCTCCTCGACGCGAAATTCATGCGTCTGAGGGGCCTCTTAGACGCGAAATTCATGCGTCTAGGGGACCCCCCAGACGCGGTTTTCCGGCGTTGAGGTCTGTTTCCAGACCCAGTTCGCGAAAAATCGAGCCCCATTTCGATTATAATTAATACTATTAGATTGATAGTTTAGGTTCCCCATAGCTAATTTGTGTGTTATTGTTTTCTATATATACCCTAATTGAGTAGTTATTGTTTTCTATATTCGATTTTGGTATCGATTTGGCTAATGGTGGGATCGATTTCTGCGAAATATAAATTTCCTAAACATATTCCCGGGATACATTGAGACACGTGTCTCGGAGACCGTTCAATAGTCCAAAAACCGACATTTCAAATTAGTCGGGAATATATTTGTTACGTTAGTTAAGAAACTTAATTAAATTCATTAGAATATATTACATAAGGGTAAAAGAGTTACGTTGAGACACGTGCCTAAAAAACCGTTCAAGAGTACAAAAACCGTTCAAGAGTAGAAAAACTGTAATTTTAATTTACTCGGAAATATTAATTACATTAATTAACAAGCTTAATTAATATCAATAATCATAATTAGAGGAAGGGTAAAAGAGTAAATTCACGTATAAAGCGCCGACGACGTGGCTGAAATGTCGACGACGAAATGTAGTAGTGAAAAATAGTATAGTAATTTACTTTGGCGAATTACTATTTTTAGAGCATTTGATATGTTTGATCAAAGACTATGATGATTAGAGGGTTGGTAAATGACATATTGGAGTTCAATATGCTGCTAGAGCAACATATTAACAGGGTTGGTCTTGGGCATTTAGAGGCCTTAGGCAAAATTGTAGTAAAATGGGGGTCATTTGTAGCGAACTTTGAAATTATTTGGAGTGCACCCTCGACTTTTTTTCTTCTTCTTCTGAATACTATAACGAAATCCAAAATTAAGGTTCTATATTTGTTGTATTTTCCTTTCTCGGGAAAAAAAAATGTTAGGGACTAGCCGACCAGAATTTTGTTAGGGTAACAATTACTACAATAAAAGGGTCCTAATATTTTAAATTAATTACGGAGTAATATTTTTTTAATAAATGGGATATCTTTTTAATTACAAATATTTTTTGTGATTAACCTAGACAACCCAAAAAAAAGGACTAAAAATTATTAAGAAAAAATTAACGACATACTAAGAGCAAGTACAATGGTAAGCTACAATACATTTAGCTTAAGTTGTCATGTCACAATTTTCAAGCTACATGGCTCGATAGCCATATAGTTCTCCAATGATGAACAACAACCGTCTTGTTGCTTGCATGATCCCACATACGTCATTTTCATCTCCAATAGTATGCTTGTAGCTTGATACTTAAAAGATACTAAATTGCAAGCAAGTCCTTATCTTCAACCATTGGATTTCCTCTTTGTTACTAGAAAATGAGCTCGTGGAAGTTCAAATCGAAATACTTTTCACCAAAAACAATGTTCTAACCGCTTCACCTTTACCATTTCATTGGTATTTTCCGTGCTTAAAACATACGGATTACTATGTACTTCGTATCTATTGTTTTCTTTATTTTTCCTCCTCAATGTTGGGCCCCTTCCAACATTTATTTATTGGTGGAATGATTGTTTTGAGGGGTTCGGAATTTATAGATTGAATCGATGATTATATTTAGGTGTCTTCGTTTGTTTTTTTAATGAGTATTGATTGTAGTTGGTTATGTTGTTTGGTTTAACAAAAATAGGTGAGTAAAAAAAATACAGAATGTTTTTTTATTTGTTGCGTAATTATTATATTTAGTGTTTTTTTCCGTATGATCATTTGATTTTCTTTTAATCTTAAACAATTTCATATGTACATGAATTTATTTCATGTGTCATAATACTTCGTAATAGTAATAATTTAGTTTAATGGCAGTATTTTAGTATTTTACGCTACTTTTTGAATGTATTCTAATGCTTATATTCGACTATTTTGAGCGAGCAATACATCATACAGGATTACATGAATAAATCAAACCTTAACAAAATATATTTGTTTCGTAAAAACAAATTTAGTGCAGTCGAAGTAAAATTATATACTCCGTAATAATTCTCTTACTATTAATAGAATAATTATTCTAAAATATTTTATTCGAAAAACCACTAATTTTTCAACCAAGGAAAGAAATCAACAACTTACTCCGTATAATTACGAATTTCAAATACTCCATACATAGGATGAGTACACTATGAAGTACGGAGTAATTTTTATACTTGTAATAAATTATAAAATCCAAAAAAATTAATGCAAATTACAAATATTTTAGTTATTGGAGTATCATTATTTTACGAATTTACGTAGCTTAATTTCAAAAAAAAAATATCATTTTTGACATTATTAATTATTTTTTAATTAATAAATGATTGACTTTTTTATATAAAGAAATCATTTTGACAAAGTAAGTAATCTATCTTTATACTTTTATCTAAAACTCGTAAATCCGTTAAAAGTGAAAAACTAAGCTGGTTCTTCGTCGTGCCTAAAAAAATGATTGAATGTCCTAAAAAAATTTGATTGAGCGAAACTCGAAAATGGCGATGGCGATGCAAACTGGGGTTTCATCGTCCAAGGTCTTGGTCCTCCTTGGAGCAGGTATTCTCTTTCTTCTTCTTCTAGTTTTTATCGTATGATCATTTTCCCTCTTTTTAATTTGGTTTGATTTTGATTTTGATTTGCTCAAATCGATTTTTCAGTATTAGTTCTTCAAATTGAGGTGATAGTTCGATTCAATCAAGACCCCAGTTATTTAATTGCGTTATGTTTCTGGGATTTTCGAGTAATTTGGTAAATTGATGGTTTTTGTGATTCTAGGGTTTAGATTGAACAGTTGCCAACAAATGATTCAATCCCATTTTTTCTTCAAATTAAGGTGCTAGTTCGATTCAATCAAGAACCCACTTATTTAATTTCGTTGTGTTTCTGGGATTTTCGAGTAATTTGGTAAATTGATGGTTTTTGTGATTCTAGGGTTCAGTTGCCAACAAATGATTCAATCCCAATTTGTTCTTTCTGGAAATGTTTTCTGGGTTTTCAGTAGATTGGTGTATGATCAATTAGGTGCTTATCCCTTTAGTAAGTGCCTGAAATTTGGAGTTTGATTTGTGTCGGTTTCGCGGATTTTGTAATCGTGTTTATTGTCTGGTGATGAAGAATCTGTTAGATAGAATGACTGAGGAATTGGAGATAGGTGTTTAGAGGATTTTGGGGAATGGGTTGTGTAAAAGGAGCTGTCTTTTTGGGGGAAGAAGAAATATTTAAGTTTCTTCGGTTTGAAAATGGAATCCTCAGTTCCTCGTGGTTTGGTAGATGATGGGTTGCGACTCGATGGAGTTTTGCTCTAGTTGGTGACTCCATGGAAATATTTCGAGTTTTCCATGAAGAGGCCTCTATGGAAATTTGTATGCTTTTGATCGATAGCCAATGCTAAGATATTGAGATTGTTTGTCTGTCTAAAATATCCTTGCTATCTAATGAGACTTAATTTTTATGTTTCTTGGGCAAAAGGTTTAACCGGTTCAATAATTTTGAAGAGCGGAAAGTTATCTGATGTCCTTGAGAACCTTCAGGAACTTATAAAGGGTGTTAATGAAGTTGATATCTCTTCCACCAAAATTGATCCCGCACTCCTCGCAGCACAGGTAATATTGCCACCTAATCTGTTCAAGTAGGCTGTAGTGTAGGGATGTAGGGTATAAATGTATAATTCAGTATCGAGGAGGTAGGCCGGTGGATGCGAAGTCACTTGATGCATGCACCATTTCATTGTTAATCTTGTTATTTTCAGATTCGACAACTGGCTCAGGAGATTCGTGCGCTATCTGCATCAAATCCTATCACGATAATGAACGGAAACTCTGGCTCTAGCGGTATGTAGTAAGCCTTTTTCCCTTAATGTTTGTCTATATGTTTTTCTGCGCGTCATAGGTTTTTATCTGCTTTATTTTTTATTCACTATTTATCTGTTTCCATTGCCTTTTTATATAATTGACGATATTTGCTTTGAGTAATGCAGGATATTCTTCTTATATAATGCCTGCGGCTGCAATTGGAGCGATGGGATATTGCTACATGTGGTGGAAGGTTTGCTTTTCAATTCCTCTTAAGCTTCAATCTTAACTACTACTCCGTATGTAAATGTTTGTTTAATGTTGTGAGTCGCTTTAGCATCTCAAGTGTTGGTATTCCTACATCTCATTTGACGTTGATGGTCAACAAATATCATGTTTGAACATCAGTTCGTCCAATATATGTAGATACATGATGTAAAATTTGTCTCATTTGAAATAAAATCTACGTGTAGTACTTTCGACCTTTCCAAAATTGTCCTGAGTATATGTAGATACATGATGTACTTATATAACTCGATTTGGTATCTGTGTTTATCCCAGGGGTTGTCGTTTTCAGATGTCATGTTCGTGACAAAGCAAAACATGGCAAGTGCCGTGTCTAATGTTTCAAAGCAATTAGACGGTTTGTCTGAAGCAGTTGCAGTTAGTATCATCCACTCTCTACATCTCCCAATATTCACTTTCTCTCTGTTTCTAATTTCTCCTTTGCATGATCGACGTAGAGAACTAAACGACATTTGTCACAAAGATTGGAGAGTTTGGACTGGAAGATAGAGGAGCAGAAAGAGATCTCTGGGCAAATACTCGATGACGTATGTTGTTCTTTAGTACATGAACTTATGTTTGTATCGAGTTTATGCAGCGTGTATAAGAATAGGACTCCCTTTTGGAAAATATTTGTCTGACTCGTGTTTATGTCACGTGTTTATGCAGGTTATTGATGTCAAGTCTAATATCTCCCAAATTGGGTTCGACATAGAGTCTATGCGTGACATGATATGTGGTCTGGTAAGAAGACACTTTTTGTCATATGAATATTTGACGAGTCAAAAGTAACATATAGTCATATATATATGAACTATTTTTGAACATCTACAGAAAATTTCGCTGCGATTGTATAATAAACTTGGTTTTTTCGATGACAGGAAGGAAAACTTGAACTTCTCGAAACTAAACAGGTATTTTTTTTTTCTTTCAAAAACGCTCCTATTCTACGTTAATTGGTCTGAAAGACTTTGCCCTAGTGTATTTGCAATTTATCATGTGACTGTTTTCTCTCGTGGCACAGGATTTGACGAATTCAGGAGTATATTATTTATGCCAAGTAGCTGGAGGGATCAAGGAGGGGATAAACAGTCGAGTTTTCCAGGTCAGATTTTTCCTTACCCTTTTCTTTTCATTTGATTTCAAGAGTTGGTACGAGTATCCGCTCCAACTAGACTTGGAAAACGGGTCAACCTTGAAAACGGGTCATTTCGGGTTCGTAAGAATTCAGGTCAGGTCATTGACAATGGATTGATTTCTTCCGGTGTTTAACAGGAAGTCGGGTCAAAGATCGAACCACCAAAGATTACATACGAAGATAACTCATTGAAGGTCGGTCTTCATTTCAAACCTTCGAAATTCGAATGTGTTTCTTTTTCCTGATAGCATATTATTCGCAAATATCTTGCAGGGCCTGCAGTTCCTTGCAGATTCAACCATTACAAATGAACCAGAAAAACCCATTAACATCACAAAGTCCAACGATCTCGAACCAGTCACCATGAAAACAAGAATACACAGGTCATTTCCAGTCGGGCTTTCTCAATTTACTGTGATGTAAAAAAGAGTAACAGTAAGTGTTAATTTTTTACTCCATTGTTTACCTGATGTAAAAAAAGAGTAACAGTAAGAGTGTGTAATTTTTTTGCAGTAATAAAAAGAATTGTCAGATGTTTGATTGGTGGTGAAATGTTGTGTATGCCTATATCAGTCACTCTTTATTGCCCAAATTTGAAGCATTACTTCTTTGTTTTAACTTTATAATGGGAACCTCTCAAATGTCATGGATTTAATATATTCACAGTTCCTTCAATTTTGTGATCATTGTTATAGATCGAAGTAAATGACTGATGAAATCTGTGGACAAAGTTGTCTTTTTTACCGTTATTTACCGCGTCCTCCTCCCATCCGGAACAAAGGTAAATTCCCGTTATTTGAAACCAAACTTGTAAAACCGTCTTTTTATTGTTCTTTACGGTTGGCTTCCTCCCATTCAGAACAAAGGTAAATTTTGTTATTTGAAGTCGATTTGTAAAATTTTAAGATCGGTTATTATTATTAATAATCAAATTAATAAAAGAAACAAATACTATAACCGATCTAGATAATCGTATTATATGATCTCCCTTATGATAGATTATCCGCCGTATTATTAAAAAATACTCATAAATCAATTACTTCCTCCATTTTCTTTTTATCTTCCCAATTTCCTTTTTGGTCCACTTTTTTTTTTATCTTCCCATTTCATTTCTTTCCATTTTTGTCCGTAATTTTTACCATACTACCCTTACTATTTACAACCCTTTACACCTTTATTCTTTCCTATTCACACACACTTACCATTCTACCCTCAACATTTCTTAAATTTATCATTTTATATTCATTACAAAAAAAATTGTGCCAAAAGTAAATGGGAAGATAAAATAAAAATGGAGGAAGTATTACTCATTTGGTTAGATAAAGAGAAAACATTGTTTTTAGCGAATAACAATATTTTTGTCTTTTTTTACCTAAATGATGACTAAATACTTGACCGATTATAACAATATGACGAATAATTCCATCGTAAATAAAAAATTTGTGATAACCAATAAGATTTAGATCGAGTGGTAAGAATTTTTTTACCCGATCACAAGTTTGATGATTCGATTCTAACTTATTGAGCTAAAAAAAATACTCGTACTCATTGCCGCATTGGCCTAAACATTTAACGCAGGAGAAAGCATGAAGGGTCCACCGGTAGAAAAGAACAAAATTTGGAGCTAAGTTATTCTCCCTCATATCAAGGGTTGTTTTCTCATCGTATAAAAAAATCTTGTAAATTACAAAAAAAAAAAAAAAAAATAAAAAAAAATGTGATCGATCAAATAATTTAGATTAGATAAAAAAAAATGTTAGGGAATAACAAATACAGAGTAGCTTGTCATTATCTATTAATAATATTTTATCCGACTTGCATACAGTCCGTCCTTGAAAACGATAACGAGCTCCCTTGTCAATCCAGACTCGGTGATAACAACTAACGTTCTATGGATAGGACGGGTTTCAGCTTGGATTTGCGCCCTGGGCATCAAAATACACGACAACGTAACGACTATAGGAGCAGGAAAAATTGCATAAGAAACGCACGCATCAAACCCCTAACGGAACGACTCTGAATACGAGAAGACGGACAATTGCCTTAATTACGAAAAGACTTTTTTATATGCATGTAATGTGACTTTATGTGATTGAAGAAAAAATTCATTTATGGTTTCTCTACATTTCTTCAAAGTCAGTCACTTATTTTCAAGTTATCTCTATTATCGTCTCTACTTTCTACTAACCAACATAAAAACAAATTAATACATTAATGGTATACGAATATAAGGATTTAAAAATTATTTATTTATTTGTCTATATTAAAACGTACATTTAAATATATTTAGTACTCAATATGTACATTTAAATATATTTACTACATTTAAACGTACATTTAAATACATTTAAATATATAAAAGGTAGATCTTCAAACATACTCAAAAAATTATACGGAAAAATAACTTTAAATATATTTGCTACGAGTAAAATATATTTAACGAACGGATTGGTTTGTACGTGTTAGAAATTGAATACGAGACACACGGTATTAGATCAAGTTTACACTTACAATGATCTTAAATAAGACAATTAACATAAATTATACTACAACATATATATATATATATATATATATATATATATATATATATATATATATATATATATATATTATTATTATTATTATATTATTATTAGGGTAATATTGAGTACAAATGTACAATGGATAGATTTATACGGAGTATTTAAGCAATTAAAATTAAACCTTCCAAGATTTGAACTCGTATAAACTTAAAAATAATACAAATATCGACGTAATTACATATTTTAAAATTTAATTTTCTCTTTTAATCTCTTAAATAAATACGTTATGTTAGGGTTTGTATAATTATTACTCGTAATTTATTATTATTATTATTATTATTATTATTATTATTAAAGCTGTCATTTAAGGGTACGAATATGACATAGAGTGGTACTGAAGAGTCGTCTCTCAATGAGTTATTGAGAGATCGTCTCTCCCAAGATTTTGTGTATTATTATTATTATTATTAAATGGAGGAGGAGGTGCAATGGAGACATTAAGAGAGTGTCTTTAAAAGGGCATTGACTATCTTCTAGGTATGAGAGAAATAGAAGGAAAAAACACGTGTGAAAGGAAGGAAGCATCAAACTTCATCTTCAACGCAAATTGCTCCTCATCTTCTTCCTTCTTCACTCACTTCTTTGTATTTGTCTCCCCATTAATTAATTAATTAATTAATTAATTAATTCATCTATTACTATTAAACCCTTTCATATATGAAGAGAAGATCAAGAGCAAAGAGAGCACATACATACATACATACATACAAGATCATGATAATGAACATCACCATACATCAACAACAATGTGGTGAGTTTCGATCGACTTTCGATATTTGTATATGCAGATGTCAACTAGCTTAGCTGGTCATCATATCAATCAACAAGCTAAGCTAAGCCAAGACAAACCATGTGAGTCCGTCGGTTCGAGTTTCTTCTGGAGATGTCAATTAACTTAGCTGGTCATTATCTAGTACAGTACCATTTTCATATATATCAAATCATGTGAGGTTCGAGTTCTTTTTGCACATGTCAACTAGGTTAGCTGGTCGTCCAAGACTTCGTATCTACATTTTCATATCAAATTATGTGAGTTTCGAGCTGAGGTTCGAGTTTCTTTTTGCAGATGCCAACTAGATTAGTTGGTCACCGATCAACAAGCTAAGCTAAGCTAAGACATACCCATAACTATCTACTAGCATTTTTGTATCAAACCATGTGAGTTTCAAAAAAAATTCCGCATATTTCAACTAGTTTAGCCGGTCCAAGACATCGTACCTACATTTTTCATATCAAACTAGGTAAGTTTTGAGTTTCTTTTTACAGATGTCAACTAGACTAGTTGGTCCATCGGCATTACATACCTATATATATATAGACCTATAGTCCTATATATTCCTATACCTATGTTGAGTATCAATAGATTTTTTTTTTTAAATTGTACTAGGGTTATTACTTACTCCCTTCGATTTTTTATTATCTTCCCTATTTTCTTATTGGGCTGAAACACCCTTTTTTCCCTATTTCTATTTTGGGCCATCAACATGTGGTCTAGAATCACCCTTACATTTCTCTCTCTTCCTTCTTTTATTTTGAACCACACATTCCTACACCCTTATTTTCTTCCCCAAAACCAAAGGGGAAAGATAATAAAAAATCGGAGGGGAGGGAGTATTAGTTGTTGAAGATTTGAAGAAGGTACTTAAAATGGAAGGGTATATTTTTGTAAAGGTGTCGTGGTTGAACAAAAGTTTAACTACTACATTTGTGTGCATGGTGCCTTGATTATTATTATTATTATTATTATTATTATTATTATTATTATTATTATTATTATTATTACAAGTATTATTATTATTATTGCTTTTTATTTATTAGGTGGTGGCGTACATGGGAAAAGCCAGGCATTTTTTTGGGTTTTTTTTGGTGCACTTTTTGGGTATTAAATCTGTAATTTAATTTGTACTACTCTTATTATCTTCGTGTATCTTAAAAGTATATTTTCATAATTTTATTTCCGGTTCGAAGAATAGCTGATTGGCCGAATTGGATTGGATTGTATTGTATTTGATCTTGAATAAATAATGTAAAATTCTGTATTGTTTTTATTCCGATCATTTATTTACATTTATTTACAATATTCATCATATATATATAATACAGTATGAAACTAAAATTAAATAAATTATCGAGACAAAATATGATTTGACACATTTGATTGTAGTCAAATCAATGCAATATGAAGCTAGGAATGTTGGAAGACTTTATTTTGAGTGAAAACTAAGTATATTTAGCCATAGTGTATTGTACTTATGTTGAGTGAGTATTAAGAATAGGGTACATTTCAAAATTAATTTGACCTTCCCAAATACGGTATATAAATTATAAAATACGAGAAATATTGAGATGATAATAGAAGCCCTGAATTGATTTTACGTTTCCTGTATGTATAAAGGAGGAGCTGAGATTCAAATTCGTGATCTTTAGTCACATTTAGTTGTCCAGTTCGTGTCAAACTCGTTGACCCCAACCAAAACACTAACAGCTCATTCTGGGATCAGTTGTTCAGCCATCTAGACCGCTAGGGCTCAGACCACGAGCTTGACTCGCACCAAACCAGACTCACGACCTACCAACCGTACTCATTATTGTTTTGTACTTACAAAGAAGATATTCCAAAATATTTTGATGACTTCTAGGGCAATTTTCATGACATACTCGTATCTTTATCTATACGTATTAGGAGTGGATTTTATTAGATTCGTTAGGTATCCGTACCATTTATTACACAACCATTAATCATAGAGATCTATCTTCATATCATGTGCTCAAACATATAGGTCACTTCACATACCCGACATCAGTTATCACGTAACCTTAACGAGGTATAACAACAACTACAACTTCCTTAATATTAGCTGAATTATCCTAATTAAACATCACATAACCACCATCGAGAAATTAACTCAAAAAGCTCACGATGTTTCCTAATCAAACATTATATAATCTTAGTCGAGCGAGAAAATCACTCAAATAGTTCGAGATGATTCCAACACGTTCGAATACAATGTGTATCTCCTGTCCAATTTTTGCGTCTCACCTGTGTGTTACACTATACACGGGATGACACAGCAACAAATTATAATATTTTTTTGTATATTTTATTTATGTAATAGGCAAGGTGTCATCCCGTGTATGGTGGTTGAGACACAAAAATTGGACAGGAGATTTACACAGGTTCAAATAACGACCAGAAAAACGATTACCTTTTACCGACAAACTATTCCAGCATCGTATACTACAATTCATTAAACAAAATTACGAGCTACACAAAGGTATCAATCCCGTCAACATCATGTTTCGATATATATTTTTAGATTAATAATTAACTAAATTTAATTATTTTTAAAAAAAAAGTGAGATTGATGGAGGAGGGTGTGTCATGTGTTAGACTGAGTAAAGACACAATCAGATCCTCCTTCGTGACCTCCTCTTCCTCTTCCTCCCTCCATTTTCATACCTTTGAATTTCCATCTCACTTTTATTTTTTTTCTGGGTTTCATTCAATCATTCAACACCCCCTCTATCATCTTCATTTCCTGATTTCCCCAATTTCTTCATCCCATATATAATCGAATTCCCACTTTCATAACAAAAAGATCGATTTTTTTGATTTTTTTTTTGTATTTTTGTAATTGGGTTTTTGTTTTTCTTCAATTTGTGGGTAGTTTGTGGTATGAATCTTGTGCAATTTGATTTATGCAATTTATTCTGATATCCCATTTTTCTGGAATTGTATAAAGGTGTAATCTTCCCTGCTTTGATTCATTGTTCATCTAATTTATGTGATTTTATTTTTTTTGAATTTTTCTGGGTGTTTTAGGTGGAAAGATTGTATCTTTATGTACCAATTGTTGTAATTCAGCTCAAAAAAATTCAGGGTCAAACATATAAAATCGTGAATTTGTTCATTTGGGTATTTATTTTCCGAAATTTTGAAGCAAATTGAGGTAAATTTGGTCAAATTTCCATCATTTTGATCAATTTTATAATTCTAGGGTTTATCAAATATCCCAAAACTGTAAATTTTGTACTATATTGACATATAAAACTTGTGGGTTTTGCTCAATTTGGGGTTAATTTAGTCAAAGTTGCATTTTTTTTGATCAATTCTAGAATTTTTTTAATATATTTGTATGTGAATTGTGTATATAAAATTGATAAGAAATGTATGGGACACAAGAAAGTAGGAGAAATTTACCCTATGATTACAAATCTCAAGTAGTAAATTATAGGCCAAGTATTCATACAAGAAGGGCAAATCTAACAGTGAAATTCCAAGATATATATGGGTTTACAGTTGAAGGAAATGTGGATGATGTGAATGTGTTGAATGAGGTTAGGGAAAAAGTGAGGGAACAAGGGAGGGTTTGGTGGTCTTTAGAGGCTAGTAAAGGTGCTAATTGGTACCTTCAAACTCGTGTTTCTTCGACCCTTAAGGCTTCGTTGAAGCTCTCGGCTTTAACGAATGCTATTACTTTGAAGAGGTTGATTAGGAAGGGTATTCCTCCTGTTTTGAGGCCTAAGATTTGGTTTGCTTTGTCTGGTGCTGCTAAGAAGAAATCCACTGTTCCTGAGAGTTATTATGATGATCTTATTAAGGCTACTGAGGGCATGACCACGCCTGCGACTAAACAGATTGATCAAGTGGGTTTGATCTTCTTTTTTTCGCGTAACATCTTTGATGGCTCTTGTTTTCGTAGATATTGATTCATGTTAGCTGACCCCAAATCTTTTGGGACTAAGGCTATGATGTTGTTGTTGTTGTTGTATTGTTTTGTTGGAGACAACTTAACGGTTTCAGGGAATGATTCATGTTAGTTGTTAGCCGACCCCAAATCATTTTGTGACTAAGGCTTTGTTGTTGTTGTTGTATTGTTTTGTTGGAGATGACTTGACGATTTCAGAGAATTATTCATGTTAGTCGACCCCAAATCATTTTGGGACTAAGGCTTTGTTGTTGTTGTTGTTGTTGTTGATGATGATGATGATGATGATGATGATGATGTTGATTTCTTTGGTGCCCTTTTGATAAGGATTATGTGCTTATTACTTACTAGATTGTATTGTTGCAAATTTCTCTAGTGAAATTGTCTAGCTTGATGATTTCTTCGATGCCCTTGTTCCGCTAGTTTAAGTTTGGATGTGATCTCATTCGCGTGCTTACTAGATTGCATTGTTTGAAATTGTTCTAGTACAATTATTGCTCGATTTTGGTTGATTAGTAAACTATTTGGTGGATGTTGATGTGTTGTTTCAAACTTTCAATTCCGTTGCACGAATGCACATGTTAATTACCATGTTGAGTTTGTTGATCTTTCAATCGCGTAAAATATGTATTAACGGGTTTAAACCATCATTATGCATGTAATTAGTCTCATGATGCACTTTGGTTATATGTTAGTGATATTATCTTCATTGAATTCTTATACTCCGTATGTCAATTTCTTACGTTCTTGTATCTCTATAGGATTTGCCACGAACATTCCCTGGTCACCCATGGCTAGACTTAACAGAGGGCCATGCAGCTCTACGCCACGTTCTTGTCGCATACTCATTCCGTGATTCCCATGTCGGTTACTGTCAGGTGATCATCAAACTTTTTTCAAAACAAGTGAAAATTTAAACGGAAGATGATTTTTATTTTGATTTTGAATCAACGTGCGTATTTTCTGGTGCAGGGTCTAAATTATGTCGCAGCGTTGCTGTTACTTGTTATGAAAACAGAAGAAGATGCATTTTGGATGCTAGCCGTCCTACTGGAAGACGTTCTAGTCAACGACTGTTACTCAAATAATCTATCCGGATGCCATGTTGAGCAAAGGGTTTTCCAAGATCTACTCGTTAAAAACTGCCCCGGGTACTACATTTTCAGACGAATTTGATGTTTTCAGTTTCGTCTAATGATTCTTGTGACGGTATTCTGTTAAACAATTTCTTAAAAAAAAGGAAAAATGCAGGATAGCTTCTCATCTCGAAGCTTTGGAGTTTGATGTCTCCCTTGTTGCTACCGAGTGGTTCTTGTGCCTCTTCTCGAAGAGCTTGCCCTCCGAGGTTTGATTAATAGTTTTGGCTATTATCATAGAAAACATATTTTTATTTTTTTTGCTTACCGGGTTTTTTCTTTCGCTGATTTTCCTTTCAGACGACATTGCGAGTGTGGGATATTCTTTTCTATGAAGGTGCTAAAGTTATGTTTCACGTCGCTTTGGCTATATTTAAGGTGACCGCCTTTTACTTCTCGTAGTCTTTCTTCTATTTTTTTCCTACAAAAACGTGGATAGTGACTAGACCTGATAAACGGGTCAACTGGATCGAGTCATTTTTTGGTGTTTTTGGGTCAGTTGGGTTATTCGGGTAGCGTAAGTTTTACTGAAATCACGATGTGACAATATCGGCCATATTGATGATGCAACGACCGAGATCAAGTCTCGAACCAATTTTTTTTACTGCTATGAGAGGTGAATAGTTGAAGTTGTGGAGTAAAATTGCAGATGAAGGAGGATGAGTTACTTCTGGCACATCAAGTTGGTGATGTGATCAACATTTTACAGAAAACGACTCACCACATGTTCGATCCTGACGATTTGCTAACGGTGAGTTAGTTCATCCTAAAACCGTCGTTCCTGCAAAGGCAACGGCCTAAAACACGATTTAAGTAATCCTTGATATTTTCTTGCTAATGTTGGTTAGGTGGCTTTTGATAAAATTGGGTCGATGACAACAAACACGATATCAAAGCAACGGAAAAAACAGGAACCGGGTGTTATGGCAGAACTCGATCAAAGATCTAGACGGCTTAACTCCCTCAATTACGGAGAATTATAAAGTTGTAAATTACCTGAAATTTTCATAAACTGAATCGGTTTTCTTTCGTGGAGAAAGTGATATCGATAAATGTATGTATTTGTTTCCCTACGGAACAACCATCTCTTCTTTAGTCTGAATCCTCTGAATCCGAGCTTGGGAGCTGGTATTTAGTAGCGATAATTGTCGAAATTTCTTCGGAGATATGCTGAGGCTGTTTTACATTTTTCAGTAAAGGTCTTGTATCAAAAGATTGTGAAACTGCATGTTATTTGCTGATATCTTTGTATCGAAGTTTTTATTCGCTACTTTCGATAATTTATTTAAGCAAATAACAGTTTTATAGACATAACAGTTTTGATTCAACATATCATACCGATGTTCTTTGAAGCTAAACATAACCACGAGAGTTAAATCATCGGTTAACAGACATCTGATCTGATATATATACAGTGCGTGCCGAAGTAATCTAACCCATCAGCAGTGACAATTAACTTCAGTAACAGATCCACAAAACACAGCTCAAATTTACACTAGTTTATGGATGCACTGCGAAATGCTAACCCTGTTTGTTTCATGGTATGTTTCACCAGGGGGTGGTATCAGTAGGAGAGATCGCCATATCCTCCTCCAAAGAGTTTCTTCCATCATCTATCGGCCCTTGGTTCTTGTCAACCGGTATATCACAGTATTTGTCCTCGACTTTTGGAAAACTGCCACTGTTATTGTATACTTGACTGCTGTGACTGTAAAAGCTTCCAGCAGGTGGACCGTAAACATTGCTCATATTAGGGTGATAAGCATTCGTAAAAGGATGGCCGTAGAAACTGCTCATGTTGTTGCTTGTATTAACCAAATTTGCAGCTTCCATGGGTCGGGGAACATCGTGAATGATGCTGGAAAGAGAACCATAGACATTCTTGAAATCGCCACGAGTATCCTGCTGTTCTTCCCGAATAGGCGACTTTGTAAAGAGTGGCTGACGGTCAGGTCGTTTGTGACGAGGGGGAGAGTGACCGCACTGGTCAGCTATTTGCCTGTGCTTCTGAGTCCAGTCGGGGTGACTCCAGAGAAACAGCGGAGGTGTTATCGTGTTCTGTTGAGGGATTTGCTTGTCGGGTGTGCTGAAGGCTCCAGGGAGGTAAAATGCCTGAAAGAACAATAATCACGAGATTGTAGCAGAGTAGCAGCAGGCTGAAGGGTTTTTTGAGGTAGTCGATGTTCTAAGGCTCTAATACCATGTAAGGGGTGAGGGAGCGGAAAATACAAGTAAAGAATGAGGCAATGTTTTTATCGAACCTCTCCAGCGAGTAAATTTTGATCCTCCCACAACAAGTCGTACCTCAGATGCCTCTTCTGATCAAGCCTGAAATAGCATGTATACAGCATTAATGACATGTTTGATGGATACAATAGTAAGGGAAAACACGTGGATTTTCGCAGTTTGATGGATTTTATAATGCCGTTTCTAGGAGGGAAGATGAATCCTGAATCCTGAATCCCGATACTTCTCTCAGATACTACCTATCAATCCAAGCATGGGGCATAAAGATAAAGTCAACCAGACAGACGACGCAGGAAATATTGAAGCCAAAAAAACACCTTTGAGTCTCTGGTGGAACAATAAGAATCATGAGTTTCGGTCTAAATTGGAGAGCTTTGTTAATGAACTTGTTTGCTAGTCCTGCTTTAAATCCAAATGGAGGATTCAGTCCGATAATCTACACAAAGAATCAACCAGAGGTTAGGCGATAACAATATATAGCATACACTGTAAAGGAGACGAGAAGACAGCTTGGAATAAGGTAAAGAGTTAACTGAATTTCGGTATTCTTACCAGTTGAGAGCCTGATGGCAGTTCGTTAGGGTTGACGGTGTACCAATTTTTCTGCTCGAAATTGAAATCATTCTGCCAATTTGTTATATAGGGGAACTAGCTGAGTCAATACATTCTCAGGAAGAAAAGAACACGATATTGAAAACTACTTCAGCACAAAATTATTGATAAAAAGAAAATGGAGGGAATCGAGAAGAACCCATAACCTACCTTTGTTGGAAAGAGGTCGAAATTTTTGTACAAGCATTTCTTCTTCCCGACGCTGTCCAGCTTTTGTTTCATCAGACAGCTAAACTCATTAGCACCACAACAGAAATCAACTATCTGCAACAGTCCAGAAATTTACGAGTTAGCACAGTACTTTCCACGACTTTGCACATCAGAAACTTCAAGTTAGAAATCAACTATCTGCGCAATACTGCAATTTTAGCCAGGTTAGTAATCTTTCAGATGTCTCATTTTCATATATCTAGAAGAGGAACTACTATACTTCAGCAGAACTGTTTAACTTTTCTTCAGTAAGGACTCGAGATATAATTAATAAAACAAAGGTAATAGATAGACTGTGGATCGAGCTCTCACCATATCCCCGTCTTTGACGTAATTATGGAGCCTATTGACAATCTGCAACAACAAAACATGCTTCCTCAGTGAATATTCAAACAAACCAGCTGAGATCTTACTGATTTGAGTCTACAGAATATACTAGTTGCAGTGCGCAGGAAATGAAGCTATCTTACATATCAAATATCATACAAATATCCTTGTAATATTATAAGTTAAGAGAGAAAGGCGCTTGCCTCCTGAAGCTTTTCAGATTTTGTGAAATGCCGCCCAAAGGATGAGTAGTGCATGCCATGCATGAAGGGTGCAAGATAGATTTTGAGCTTGTTCTGCAATACCACAACACAACCAAGCAACATTATCCCGTGTAAAAATATCCAGAGTGAAGACTGAAAGTAGAAAGGTTTAACAAGCTAAGGTCAGCTAAATGAGGAAAGTAGGGGATGGTCAGATAAAGTTAATATAAAAGAGAAGATGACTGACTGCTCACAGTCTAGCCTAACCTTCCATGCAGACACTTGGCGAAGCACGGTAGGATCACAGACAGCCATAGCATCATCAACAGAACAACCATCATTAAGCTTTTTTAGGGCTCCTTTAACGGCCTTGCAATAGTTGGCGTGAAAAAAACAAAGTCAGAATGTCAAAATTGTATTCCTGCCTCAGTCGTTTTATGATCTCACTCAACGTATTACATTTGTATAAAGTTGCATATAAAGAGTGAGAGTTACGAGCAATACTTAACAGAATATAGTAACAGGACTACAGTAGCGAACGACTGAAGGAGGGATTGATGGAATATGAGCCTCGGTTAAACTCACATACAATTAGTAATCTAAAAAAATAAGACTTAAAACATACATTAACGGCCCCCTTCAATCTTCCTTCAGTCATGTGCTTGTCTATCATATCTCTGGAGCTTTTATATATGGAAGGTATGGCTTTCTGCTCCATGAACTCATCCACATTAAACTCAGCTTTAACTTTCTTCATCAGGTTGGTTATCCTGCAAGGAAAATGAAGGTATCAATTTAAGTAACTTCGAAGCCTTGCTACTCATTTGACCAGTACTAGTCTCCTCTGAGACAGCGATCAAGCCAACATCAACGACATCAATTTCAAGTTATAGATGCTCCTTTAGACAAGAGTCCTGTGAATCTTAGGGGCAACAACACACTAGAACCAAAAGAACATTGTTGGTAAAAATATTTATGTACCTTGTTTCCATTTCAATGTCGACAACATCATTAGGGAGGCTTTGATTCTTTATGGAATGGGGATCATTAAGCTTCTCACCATTTAAATGAGCATTGCCAGGCTTAATATCAGAGATTTTTTTAACGGAACTGAATTTCCTTTGTCGGAATCCAGGATCACCCCCCACATCGGAAGCAGTACAAGGCTTTGACAGATGAGGAGAAGCACTTGTTAACTTACTAGGATAAACATTCTTGTGACCATCACAAGTTGATCCACCAATATGTTTGTCAACTATCCTAACAGGCTCACTTGCAGCTTGCTTTTTGGTATTTCCAACAACAGTTTCACTCAGCTGATTGCTATGATCAAATTTTCGATTCTTCTGCTCAACAGTCAATTTGGTATTTGTTACAGCAGTTTCACCCAGCTGATTGATATGATCAAACTTGCGTTTCCTCTGCTCAATAGTCGATCCAGTCTTAAGTGTCTCTGGAGTACGAATTTTGAATTTAAGCTGAGAAAATATAATATGGTTTCTCTGTGGAGTGCCAAGGCTTGGAATAATTTCATGGTTCCTGTCCATCCACGAAACCAAAGAATGTGAATGGAAATTAAGGACCGTTTTAACGGTTACAAGTTAAACCGGTAAAAAAAAAAAACTCACAGGCAATATATCAAAATGCGTTTTGGGAGAAGACCATCCCAAGCTCTTGGCAATACATCCGTATAGGCTTCAGTATCAAACTTAATTTCACTGCAGTATCAGTTAAACACAGGCAAGTTTCAGTAAGTTGAAAGTCTTGAGGTTTGAGAAGTTAGTGTAACATAAAGTAATACTTCCTCTGTAATTATATGTTCTTCCCGTTTGACTTTTTGCAGGTTTTCTAGCTAACGCTTTGACCATGTTTTTTGCAGTCAGTACATTATTTGAGCATCGGAACTAAAAGAGAAGAATAAAAATATGGAGGGACTCAAGGGAGTAGTAAATTTGTGATTACCTAGGTAAGCATTTCCGATGATAAGATATAGGACAACGCCTACAGACTGCAAACTGCAGCTCAGGGACTGTTCTGTTCTCGATTTGCTTACAAGACAAACATCTATGGGCAGGACAAACAAACGGCTCTCCTGCAGCTATTTTATCCTCAAGGTTCTCAATCGGCGCCTCTTTCCGTTGCTCTAATACGTTGACAACGCATTTAGGATGATAAAACCGGCCACAATTGCCAGCGATACAAGGGAAAACCTGAAAGGAAGTGTGGCAAATTAAATAGGCTGCAGTGGAACAACAGATACCCAAAGAACTGATCGGCTTTGCCGTTCATGAATAAATTTCCATCAGGGTTGCATTCCATCACGGCCATTAGAACATTGCATAAAAGAGTAATACGTAGTATAACAGAAGATCCAAGAAGGTTTACCACTGCATTGCCAGCTAGTACATCAGAAGGCCCTAATATTCCACAGATAAAACATTGATGTCGATGATATTGACAGTTCTTGCATTCAAAGCGGGAAAGAGCCTGTGCACATTACAGGACGTTAGAACATTTTGCACACACTTATAAGAACATCTAAGATAGGTTTCCCTACTTGCCTTACCCTGATTTCGGCTTCGGAGAGGCCAATGCCTTCACATAATTGTTCTCCAGAATCTCCAATTTGTCTACTGCCATGGAACGACCTCATGCACCTACCTTCACAACTATATTGAGGCAAGAATTCAGAGAAACAAACACTGAAGACCGCAAAGGAGTAGTCAGCATACATACAGACATCGGTAAGCAAAACTTTGGAACAAGAGTAGTTACCAAAGAATATCTCCGCCATTGTCACAAAGTGAGCAACAAGTATCAAAAATGTCATCCTCTTCTTCACACGGTTCATCGTCCCCGTCAAGATCATCCATTTCATCATCAGCAATAAAATCGGGCCTCGCTGCTGGAACGACTTCCTGTGGGAGTGGGACACAGACACAAGTAAATTACTATAGATATGCGCTAAATTTTAAACAGGTACGAAACCACTGTGCTCGCAGCCTTGTACTAACCGCTTCAAGCATATTCCTTGGTGTAGATGGTCCTGAGAGAATTCTTTGTATGAACTGACCACATAAACTCATACTCGTAAGCACAAACCCAAATATACCCGACTCTAGCTTGGTCTTGGGTTGTATAAATGAATGTAAGTATAAAAAAACAAATACCTCTGAATCCTTCAAGAATTGGTCGTTGCTAGCAGCATCTTTAATCAAGGGTATATGATTCATACAGTCATTTTCAGAAGGAGCGATTTCATAATTGCTGGAAAATCGACAGTTACATAAACATCTTGAAAGAATAACATGAAACAGGAAATAGAAATAGAAATCCAAAAATTAACTAAACTTGAACACTTTCGACAGGTGAGACCAAATCATGTCCTCTGTGGAATCTCGATTATGCTTAATGAAATGAAGCCAGTTGACTGTGATCAATATCGACCTAACTTGAGCCTCATATAACCTTCTAGGCTTAATAAGATTTACCCAACCGTCGCCCTTGCACCGCACTGAAATCTCAGGCAGCACATAAGAGAGCTCAAACCTCCACCCTACAACTTCCTTGTACATTCTTCCGAGGCCATTGTCACTGGAACCCGACAAATAAACCCCTGTATTTCTATCCCCAACAGCTACATCCTTCTGCCAAAGAAGAGGCAGACATGCGAATGACACATGTTCGTCTGCTTGATTCATAAACTCGTAGTTAGTCACATTATTGTCAGGAAATATCTCACCCTCTTCATCTGAATTCGACATCCTGCAACCCTATAACCAGTTCCTCCCCATCAGTAAACACATAGAATGAAAACTCGCAATACCAACATCATCCAACTCTCTTAAAACTCGAATCTACAACATAGTGAGGGGTATAGGGATAAAATCGACATATATAAAACGCCTACAAAAAGTTACCCCATACCACATTACCACACCAAAATCAGACTAAAAAGGCGACCATCATACGCATACAACGGTCTATTTTTATGTATAACACATTTGCACCGCAACTAAAATAGTTGTGCTAACGATGTCCTACTCCCAAATGTATACAACGGTCTTACACAAGTTCAACAAATGAATCATATGTCAACAACCGAACTTTTGCTCAGGCAACAACTAAAGAGAAGCCAAACTCACACGCCCCTACAAGACGGTCTTACTCTTATATATCCATATAATACGTAACCCACTTATACTACTAAGCACAAATTCTTGTTTGAAACGGGTATATCTGTTTTACACGGGTATACCCAGGGAATAACAAAACAAAACTTAACCCAACAATCAAGCGAATAACTATTTGACCCGTTTTACCAACAAATCATTACTCGTAAATCGTAAAACCCTAACTATGTACTCCAGCTCCTACTACATGTATGATCGGTTTGTTGAGCTAGTGGATAACTATTTGAGCCGTTTTACCAACAAATCATTACTTGTATTTCGTAAAACCCTAACTATGTACTCCAGCTCCTACTACATGTATGATCGATTTGTTGAGCTAGTTCACTCTCACAGTAATTTCCCCGAGAAATTTTACCCATGATTCATAATCGATAATATGAAGAACTACAGCCATAAAACACGAAACAAAACCGTCTCATACAAGAATTTGCGATAACTACAAAACTACTCCACATCATTATACTGAACATTATGCAATTATGCATAATACGGAGTACACACTACACAGTAGTAGCAATGTAGCATATACTATATAACGCGCCGATTTTCACGAAGAAACAAACAACCCATTATACCCAAGACAGAAAGCATACAAAATTCAACAAACACAGCAAAAATGGTCGAGAAAAAACCAAAAAAAATACATAAAAAACACCAAAATTCAGGGATTATGAAGGAAGAGGGAGATCATACTGGAGAAGTGAGGAGAGAGAAAATGAGAGCTAGAAAAATGGAGGAGAGAGAGAGAGTGGTGTGAAGTGTGTAAGGAAGTTTGTCAGTTAGTTGAAAGAGGAAAGAGGAAGGAGGAAGGTAGCGTGGTGAAGTGGGTTGAAATTATTTTTAGCCATTTTCGTCTTCCATGAGTGTACGAGTAATATGTATGAGGAGTCTCCCGTCCCATTTCGTGTCCCACCTTGTGTGCCGCACCATACATTAGATGACACATCAACTAGTTACGATATTTGTTGTATTTTTTATTTATTCAACGGGCGATGTGTCATCCAGTGTATGGTGTGGCACACCGAGTGAGACACAAAAATGGGACAGGAGATCCGTTCTGATCTACTACTAGTCCACTCCACAGGCCACTATGTATATTCCTCCCTCGGTTCAAGTCCAAGTTTCCCTTTTATTTTTTCAAGTTTGTCAGCGCATATTTTGCATCGTTAATATCTTTCAAAATTATGAAAATTGAATATTAATAATGTACTTTTAAAGACGAATCAAACAGGATCCCACGTGAATATATTTTCTCTAATAGATTGTCGTGAATATCGAAAGTTCTCCTGTGAATAGTGTCGAAAAGAGAAAAGGGAAGCTTTGACTTGAACGGAGAGAGTATTATCTAGGCGGTTCAGAATGTACCTTGCCTAATTTCACGTCGAAACAACATGTATAAATCGTGTGAATTATTATAGGAGTAATTTTTTTTAACAACCGTTAGTCATTTTACTATATACGGATCATATTTAGATGACCGACAAAATATCTCACTTTTTTTGAAAAATTTTATGAAACGGACAAATTTAAAGGTTAATATATCCACGTTTTTTAGACCGATTTGGTCCCGAAATTAAATGTCTTCAAATTCGCAGAGCAACTACTTCATGGATTGTAGAAATGTCTTGGTATAACAGAAGGTATGTATGACTTAAAATGAACTCATTTAAAAGACATTCGACACTTTTTTAAAAATCACATAAAACTGACGAATTTGAAGGTTATTATCCACGTTTTTCGAGCCGATTTAGTTCTGAAATTAAATATCTTCAAATTCGTACAATAACTCCTTCATAAATTGTAGAAATGTCTCGGTATAATAAAAGGTATGTATGGTTTGAAATGAACACATTTAAAAGACATTCGACTATCTTTCGAGTAACGGTAGATTAAAGCGAAATCTTCGATATATATATACTCGAACCTGAACCATTGTAGAGTTTTTTTTTAACATCCATCAGTCATTTTACTTTACATATGGATCCTATAAAGATGGTCAGCGAAATATCTAAAATTTCCGCAAAATTAAATGAAACGAACTAATTTGAAGGTTATTATCCACGTTTTTCGAGCCGATTTAATCCTGAAATTAAATGTCTTCAAATTCACACTATAACTACTTCATATTGTAGAATTGTCTCAGTATCATATAAGATACGTATGGTTTGAAATGAACCCATTTAAAAGACATTCGACAATTTTCGAAAAATCACATGAAACGATCGAATTTGAAGGTTTATTAATCATGTTTTTCGGGCCGAATTAGCCTTGATTCGGAATCCAAAAAAAATACGGCCGAAAATTTTACAGGTTGTTACCAAGGTCGTATACTACGTGCACACAAATTTTTAGCTCCAAACGAGAACATTTGATGATGTAATCACGCGATAAACTAATATCGGTCGAAAACGCCTCAAATTGAAGTGTATTATCCACGTTTTTTTGCCAATTTGGAGTCCAAAAAAAAATATGGCCAAAAAAATTACGGGGTGTTACCTAGGGCGTATTCTATGCGCACACAAATTTGTAGCTCCAAACGAGAACATTTGATGGTGTAATCACGCGATAAACTAATATCGGTCGAAAACGCCTCAAATTGAAGTGTATTATCCACTTTTTTTGCAAATTCGGAGTCCAAAAAAAATATGGCCGAAAATTTTACGGGATGTTACCTACGTCGTATACTACGCGCACAAAAAAATTTAGCTCCAAAAGCGAAAATTTGATGGTGTCATCACGCGATAAACTAATATCGGTCGAAAACGCCTCAAATTGAGGTGTATTATCCACAGTTTTTGCAAATTCGGAGTCCAAAAAAAACTATGGCCGAAAATATTACGGGATGTTACCAAGGTCGTATACTACGCGCACAATTTTTTTTAGCTCCAACAGTAAACATTTGAAAGCGTAATTACGCGATAAACTAATGTCGATCGAAAACGTCTCAAATTGAGGTGTATTATCCACGTTTTTTGCCAATTTGGAGTCCGACAAAAATATGGCCAAAATTTTTACGGGGTGTTACCTAGGACGTATTCTATGAGCACACAAATTTGTAGCTCCAAACGAGAACATTTGATGGTGTAATCACGCGATAAACTAATATCGGTCGAAAACGCCTCAAATTGAAGTGTATTATTTTCCACGATTTTTTGCAAATTCAGAGTCCGAATAAAATATGGCTGAAAATTTTACAGGATGTTACCCAGGTCGTATACTACGTGCACAAAAAATTTTAGCTCCAAAAGCGAACATTTGATGATGAAACCACGCAATAAACTTCTATCGGTCGAAAACGCCTCAAATTGAAGTGTATTATCCACGTTTTTTTGCCAATTTGGAGTCCAAAAAAATATGACTAAAATTTTTACGGGGTGTTACCCAGGGCGTAATCTATGCGCACACAAATTTTTAGCTCCAAAGGAGAACATTTGATGGTGTAATCACGCGACAAACTAACATCGGTCGAAAACGACTCAAATTGAAGTGTATTATCCACGTTTTTTGCAAATTCGGAGTCCGGAAAAAATATGGCCGAAAATTTTGCGAGATGTTACCTAGTTTGTATACTACGCGCACAAAAAATTTTAGCTTTAAAAGCGAACATTTGATGGTGTAATCACGTGATAAACTAATATCGGTTGAAAACGTCTCAAATTGAAGTGTATTATCCATGATTTTTGAAAATTCGGAGTCCGAAAAAAATATTGCCAAAATTTTTACGGTATGTTACCTAGGTCGTATACTACGCGCACAAAATTTTTAGCTCCAAACGAGAACATTTGATGGTATAATCACGCGATAAACTAATATCGGTCGAAAACGCCTCAAATTGAAGTGTATTATCCACGATTTTTGCAAATTCGGAGTCCGAAAAAAATATGGCCGAAAATTTTGCGAGAGGTTACCTAGTTTGTATACTACGCGCACAAAAAATTTTAGCTTTAAAAGCGAACATTTGATGGTGTTATCACGTGATAAACTAATATTGGTCGAAAACGCCTCAAATTGAAGTGTATTATCCATTGATTTTTGAAAATTCGGAGTCCGAAAAAAATATTGCCAAATTTTTTACGGTATGTTACCTAGGTCGTATACTACGCGCACAAAAAAATTTAGCTCCAAACGAGAACATTTGATGGTGTAATCACGCGATAAACTAATGTCGGTCAAAAATGCCTCAAATAGAAGTGTATTATCCACGTTTTTTGCCAATTTGGAGTCCAAAAAAAATATGACTAAAATTTTTACGGGGTGTTACCTAGGGCGTAATCTATGCGCACACAAATTTTTAGCTCCAAACGAGAACATTTGATGGTGTAATCACGCGATAAACTAATATCGGTCGAAAACGCCTCAAATTGAAGTGTATTATCCACGTTTTTTGCGAATTCGGAGTCCGAAAAATAAGGCCGAAAATTTTTACGGGATGTTACCTAGGTCGTATACTAGGCGCACAAAAAATTTTAGCTCCAAAAACGAACATTTGATGGTGTAATCACGCGACAAACTAACATCGGTCGAAAACGACTCAAATTGAAGTGTATTATCCACATTTTTTGCAAATTCGGAGTCCGAAAAAAAATATGGCCGAAAATTTTGCGAGAGGTTACCTAGTTTTTATACTACGCGCACAAAAAATTTTAGCTTTGAAAGCGAACATTTGATGATGTAATCACGTGATAAACTAATATCGGTCGAAAACGTCTCAAATTGAAGTGTATTATCCATGATTTTTGAAAATTCGGAGTCCGAAAATAATATTGCCAAAATTTTTACGGTATGTTACCTAGGTCGTATACTACGCGCACAAAATTTTTTAGTTCCAAACGAGAACATTTGATGGTGTAATCACGCGATAAACTAATATCGGTCGAAAACGCCTCAAATTGAAGTGTATTATCCACGTTTTTTTGCCAATTTGGAGTCCAAAAAAATATGACTAAAATTTTTATGGGTGTTACCTAGGGCGTAATCTATGCGCACACAAATTTTTAGCTCCAAAGGAGAACATTTGATGGTGTAATCACGCGACAAACTAACATCGGTCGAAAACGACTCAAATTGAAGTGTATTATCCACGTTTTTTGCAAATTCGGAGTCCGAAAAAAATATGGCCGAAAATTTTGCGAGATGTTACCTAGTTTGTATACTACGTGCACAAAAAATTTTAGCTTTAAAAGCGAACATTTGATGGTGTTATCACGTGATAAACTAATATCGGTCGAAAACGTCTCAAATTGAAGTGTATTATCCATGATTTTTGAAAATTCGGAGTCCGAAAAAAATATTGCCAAAATTTTTACGGTATGTTACCTAGGTCGTATACTACACGCACAAAATTTTTTAGCTCCAAACGAGAACATTTGATGGTGTAATCACGCGATAAAGTAATATCAGTCGAAAATGCCTCAAATAGAAGTGTATTATCCACGTTTTTTGCCAATTTGGAGTCCAAAAAAAATATGACTAAAAATTTTACGGGGTGTTACCTAAGGCGTAATCTATGCGCACACAAATTTTTAGCTCCAAACGAGAACATTTGATGGTGTAATCACGCGATAAAATAATATCGGTCGAAAACGTCTCAAATTGAAGTGTATTATCCACGTTTTTTGCAAATTCGGAGTGCGAAAAAAATATGGCTGAAATTTTTTCGGGACGTTACTTAGGTCGTATACTACGCGCACAAAAAAGTTTAGCTTTAAAAGCGAAGGTTTGATGGTGTAATCACGCGATAAACTAATATCTGTCGAAAACGCCTCAAATTGAAGTGTATTATTCACGTTTTTTGCCAATTCAGATTCCAAATAAAATATAGGCGAAAATTGTCCGGGGTGTTACCTAGGTTGTATTCTACGCGCTCAAAAATTTTTAGCTCCAAAAGCGAACATTTGATGGTGTAATCACGCGACAAATTAATATCGGTCGAAAACGCCTCAAATTGAAGTTTATTATCCTCGTTTTTTGCAAATTCGGAATCCAAAAAAAATGTGGCCGAAAATTTTTACGGGTTGTTACCAAGGTCGTATACTACGTGCACATAAAATTTTAGCTCCAACATTAAACATTTGAAAGTGTAATTACGCAATAAACTAATGTCGGTCGAAAACGCCTCAAATCGAAGTGTATTATGCACGTTTTTTTCAAATTCGGAGTCCAAAAGAAATATGGCCGAAAATTTAATGGGGTGTTACGTAGGTTGTATACTACGCGCAAACAAATTTTTAGCTCCAAACGAGAACATTTGATGGTGTAATCACGCAATAAACTAATATCGGTCGAAAACGCCTCAAATTGAAGTGTATTATCCACGTTTTTTGCAAATTCGAAGTCCAAAAAAAATATTGCCAAAATTTTTACGAGGTGTTACCTAGGCCTTATTCTATGCGCACACAAATTTTTAGCTCCAAACGAGAACATTTAATGGTGTAATCACGCGATAAACTAATATCGGTTGAAAACGCCTCAAATTGAAGTGTATTATCCATGTTTTTTGCAAATTCGGGGTCCAAAAAATACATGGTCAAAAATTTTACGGGGTGTTAACTAAGCTATATATTACGCGCACACAAAATTTGGTTTAAGGTTTAAATGTGTGTAAAATTTGAGGCCTCTTATTACCCACGTTTTTCGGGCCTACTATTTGCGGCATTTTGCAAAGACGTTCGAATAATCATACTTTTTGCGGCGGATTTTACCTTGACGCCTCAAATAGTCATATTTACTTGCGACATTTTTAAAAGAACACCACTAATAGTCTCCGGCATTTTTTACAAAGATGCCTCATATGTTTAAACCTTTTGCTGCGAATTTTACAGAGACGCCTCAAATAGTTATATTAATTGTCTACTATTTGCGGCGTTTTTACAAAGATGCCTCGAATAATCATATTTTTCGCTGCGGATTTTCCCTTGACGCCTCAAATAGTCATATTATTCGCGGTGTTTTTTTTAGAAAGACGCCTCATATATATTGATACTATTTGCTGCGAATTTTACAGAGACCCCTCAAATAGTTACTGTATATGATTTGCCTACTATTTGCAGCGTGCTACAAAGACGCCTCAAATATTCATATTGAATATTTTTTGCTGCAGATTTTATCTTGATGCCTCAAATACTAATTCTTTTCGCGGCATTTTCTTACAAAAAGGCGTCATATTTTCATACTATTTTCAGCAAATTTTACAAAAACACCTTAAATAGATGTATTATTTGCCTCTAATAATCATACTATTTGCGCCGTTTTTTACAATGACGCCTCAAATACTCATTGTATTTGAGGCAAACAAAACTAACATCCCGTTTTTCGAGGCGTTCTATTTAATGAAATGTCCTTAATATTAATTTTTAATTTTAAGACATTGAAATTTTTTAAGGTTATTCTTGTCAAGGAAAATGCCCACACACAGTTATATTAGAAAATATAAGTACTTTGCGGCTCCAGAAAAACCCTCATGTGAGGCGTTTTCGGGCAGCAAATAGGACACTGTATTTAGTTACGTTTTCAGAAGGAAAAAATAAAAACCTCGAATAGCCATTTTGTTTGCAGCGTGTTTTTAAAAGAACACCGTGAATTAGATGCCTATTGGAGGCGTTTTACTTGGAGAAACTCCTCAAATAGTAATTTCTGGAAATGAAAGAAAGAATTTCCTCTTCGTGGAAAATTCATGAATAAAAAACTTTCACCATTATTGTAAGGTTCCGCTTCGTGCGAGATCCAGACCTACAAAATGGAGCAATATATGCATTTCGTAAATCAAAAATATTCAAAACTCGAGGGATGAACTCCAAATGAGAGCATCCTTCCAGTTTTTCTTACAATTAAACCACAACAAAATTTTGACATAGTATGCAGGAATCGCAAAAAAGTTAGCTACACAATTGTGCGAATAAACTGGCCAACGAATCTAATTTTTAGAAATTCCTTCAACAACATACTTTGTAAATGTTCTCATTTCCAGACCGTAAACCATTTTACTTTTACTTCGTTAGAGAGAAGTAAGAACTATGATCAGCATTTTGCTAACAAACGCAAAAGTTTAGATGCATTATTGTCGAGAGTCTTATAGCCGAAGTAGAGGTAAGACTTTACGAGATTGGTCTAGCATAGGGCTAGCAGCAGCTACCACCACCCAAAACATCGAGTTTGGTTAAAAAAATTAAAAAATTATACTTTGAGTATGCTGTTACTATCACTAACAAATATGGGTAATAATCGAGCTACGAACAACCATAGTCAGACGTGATTACATTTGTCATCGAATTTAAGTTTGTCGGATCTCAATTTCCACGTTTAGTCCTTGTTATTCTAACATCATCTCCATTTATATGGCGAAATTTCCGATTCATGTACACAAACAGCACGCATATATAACGACCCTAGTAAATCATTTCTATCACCAAGGATCTAGTGAACATAATAGACACTCACCACTCGTTATTCGTCAATGGCAGGCATCTAAACGAATAAGAACATACATAAATCATCGCCATTTTTTCATGATAAACATTCCAAGTCATAAGAGCCAAATCATACACAGTTACACGCATATACTACAGAGTTAAATTAAATGAGCCGCCAATGCTCAGCGTTTTACACACAGATTTGCCTGACCCCCTCCGTACAAATCCGATAGCCGGAAACTGATGATTGAAAATAGAAGAATAGCACCCCATAATTTTCAAGAATCAACAAACCCAAATTTTACAAACCCAACAAATCGATGAAATTAAAGCAATTCGAGTTATAAAACACTTGTAATTCGACAACTGATATTCAATACAGAAGAATAGCAGCGCATAATTTTCGAAAATCGACAAACCCTAGTTTTACAAATCGAAGAAATTAAAGTAATTAGGGTTCAAAATAGAAGAATAGCAGCCCATAATTTTTAAAAAAATCAACAAACCCTAATTTTACGAATCCAACAAATCAATGAAATTAAAGCAATTAGGGTTCAAATTAGAAGAATAGCAGCCCATAATTTAAAAAAAATAATAATCAACAAACCCTAATTATACGAATCCAACAAATCGATGAAATTAAAGCAATTCAGGTTATAAACACTTGTAATTCGACAACTGATTATTCAAAATAGAAGAATAGCACCCCCCCCCCCCCCCCTAATTTTCAAAAATCAACAAACCCTAATTTTACGAATCCAACAAATCGATGAAATTAAAGCAATTAGGGATGTAATAAAACACCTGTTATTCGATAGGTGATGATTCATAGCGTCGTCGCCGGTGAGAGAGTGAGAACGACGTCGTTTCAGTTGGCGTCGTAGGCGGCCGTTCCGTTAGTCGCCGGAATAGCCGTTGGGGTCATTCATGGACTAATGGGCCTATAAGTTCACTTGAATACTACTATAAAAGGAAAATTCAGCCCATAAATTCTTAGACTTTCGAAAGCGGTGAAAGTCTGAAAGATGATTTAAAGTCAAATATTTTCGACGAAAACTTGTCGGTAGAAATAGATCGTCAAATAATACGAGTAATTATTTGAACCTTCAAACACGATAATAAAAAAATAGGGTATAAAGTTAGTTTCGACGAATCCTAAAAAAAAAATTTAGGGCTTTTAAAAGTATCTATTGAAAATCAGATTATCCTCGTAATATACCGAGACATTTTATTTAGTGTGGAGTTTGATCAGTGCGAATTATGACTCATTTTATTCCGGAACCCAAAAAGATGAAAAAAATGTGGATAATAACTTTCAAAATTGTTTTTGTTCTTTTTTCCTGTTTTTAAAAGAGGTAAAAGATATATAAAGCGCGAATGTTGTTAACGAAAAATTGTCTATAGAAAATTAGAAATATAATGTCTAATACTCCGTAATACCACATGACCCTCAAAATACACCGGTCATTTTATTTGATATAGATTGTGTTCCAGGTAAATTATGATCCATTTTATTCCGAAAACTCAAAAAACCAAAAAAAAAAAAAAAAACATGTATAGGTACTGTTTGGCCTAGTTTGTTGAGGTGTTTTTAGAATTTTTTAAAAACTAAAAGCTCTTATTTCGTCAAACACATTTTTTTACAAAGGTAAAAACTGTTTTTTAAAAACTCAAAATCAACTTTTACCACCCAAAAGCAGAAACATCAAATTGATGCTTCTGACTTAGTATTTGTTTATCTTTACGATATTTTCGCTAAAATGACAAATTTGTAATTCGTAAACATTTAAATAAAATTGAAAAAAATATTTATTCGTTTATATTTTTAAATTCTCTACAAATAAAGACCAATCTTGCTATACTTTTAAAATATATTTTTTGTCTTTCCTTTTGCTCAAGTGAAAAGCTATTTTTAATAAATAGTTTTGTGAAATTATAACCAAACGCGTAGAATTTTTCCGAAAAACAGTTTGTGAATAAATTATTTTAAGAAGCAAAAACTCTTTTAATTAAGCAAGGCCAAACACCATCATAATAACCCTCAAAATCAATACTCCCTCCGATTCTTTAGATTCGCAACATATTCCATATTTAGCAAATTCATTAGGTTTGCAACATTTCTATAATAGCTAGGTTTTTGTTTGTTCAAGTCTTTTACTTTATTGGTGAGACCCACCATCTCCACTCACAACCTTATTTACAAACATTGCGAATCTAAAAAATCGAAAGGAATAATATTTTTACTAATTTTCGAAAACTCTATGTCACGAGCAAGAATCGAACCAAGATAATCCTAGTGAGCCACGGCTACATTTTACCCCGTACCCCTCTCTCCCTCCATTACACAACAACATCCAGTTGCCGCCATTAATCCACCTTCACTCCTCCACCTCCACAAAATCCCCAAATTAAACCCCCAAAACCCTAATCAAACCCTCTCTCCCTCCGATTCCCCCAACAATGGCGAAACAACTCCCACCATTAGACCTCTCCGAAATCACTCTAGACTCCTCCGACTTCAACACCTGCCTCCCCCTCAAAAAAACCCCATACGGCGACCTCTTCTCCGCCGCCCGGGCCGGCGACGTCGACCGGCTCGGATACCTCCTCCAGACCGGAGTCAACGTCAACGGTCGAGACCGGTGGGACTCTACTGCCTTGTACTACGCTTGTCTTGCTGGTCACCTTGACGCCGCTCGGATGCTTCTCGAAGCTGGTGCGATTTGCTCCGAGCATACCTTTGATGGTGATCGATGTCACTATGCTGCGCTTAATTTGAAGGTTCGTAAGCTTCTTAAGGCTTTTGAGGCTAGACCGCCGCCATTGGCGCCGCTTCAGGCGGCGCTCAGGGAGGTCTTTTTGGGCTGTCTTGCGAATCGGAATGTTCTCGAAGGAGATGATGATCAGTTTCAGTTTGCTGGTGAGTTTTTGTTAGTTCGATTCTTTCCTGCTTATTTTCAGATCGTTTCCCTCAATGTAGTTCAGTTAGGCGAAAATGGTTAAGTTCAATCTCCTTAAGTTTAGAGTCCGCTCTGCTCGGTTCAGTTCAGTTAAGCTCAGCTCAGTGTAGACGACTGAAGTTCAGTTAAGCCCGTTTCAGTCAGAAAGCCCCCTCGTTGAGTTTAGGAGGCGGCTGTCTTCACTTCAGTTAAGCTCATCAGTTTAGTTAAGCCCGTTTCAGCCAGGAAGACTTGAACTTTGGGGTTCTGGAAGTTTTTTGATGTTTGTGGTTGGAAATGCTTGTGAAATGCGGTTGAATTATAGTTCAGAATTTGGTTCAATGCGGAATTTTTGGTTGCTTGGGAAGACTCTGTATGTGTATATCCGACCTCCTTATTCCCGGCCCCTACTATCTGTTAGAAAGATGTAGACGGTTTTCATTAGTGAGAATAGGCCTGCAGGGTGCAGGATATTGTGGAAATTTTGATGTTTGTGGTTGGAAATGCTTGTGAAATGCGGTTGAATGATAGTAGTTTGGAATTTGGTTCATTGCAGAATTTTTGGTAGCTTGGGAAGACTCTGTATATGTATATCCAACCTCCTTATTCCCAGCCCCCACTATCTATTAGAAAGACGTAGACGGTTTTCTTTAGTGAGAATAGGCCTGCAGGGGGCAGGGGAGCGTTGTACTGCTATGTGTCTAAAAGCAAGATTCTTGTAGGCAAAGATTGGTAGTTTAGTTACATTTGTCACAGCATCATTGAAATAACTGGCGGCGGTGTTGTATAATTGTGGATGGTTTAAACGAGGCCCTATAGTCCTATATGAATATAGAGAAGAATTGTTGTCAAGATTTCCCTTTTACTAGTTGATTGAGCTAGGGTATCGTGGTATGTAATTTGTAAGGCGCATTGGTTTATAGTGACTTGATGTGCTCCTCTGCGTGTCAATGCTTATAGAGGCGTCATTAGTCCTTTATAAAATCTAATTTTACATAATTTTATCGTGGTATGTAATTTTTTTTCTTTTTATACGTTATTGTTTCTCTTATGTAGGGCCTTCGATACTGGATGGACCAAATCCCGGCCACTTTCCTCCTGATGTTGTCTTTTATGTGCATGGTAGGCCTTTAGAAGCTCATAGAGTAATACTGAGTGCTCGTGCACCGTACTTCAAGGAGAAATTTGAGACTGATTGGAAGTACCGAAAAGAAGTAAGATTCTCAAAGGAAAAGTTATCTTATGCTGCTCTCTACAGCCTCGTCCACTTTTTCTATTCCGACAGGCTAGAGATTGCAGTTGACGACATGGAAGACCTTCTCAGAATTTGCAAAGTTTGTAGATGTGAAACGTTGCAGAAAGTTATTGAGAAAGAGTTACTTCATCAAAGATACGCAGAGTACAAAGCTCTAAGAGAAATAGACAGCTCCCAGAGACGTTTTATTTTGCAAGGTTCGTCTCTTTCTGAGGAAGAACGTCTTCCTGCTGCATTACATCGAATCCTACAGCTCTCTTTGGCGAATTCCACTCTGGAAGAGGCTATGGATTTTGTTAGTGACAAGCTGGTAGATTCCATTGGTAAATTAAAGATCCGTGAACATATAGATGATTTAGCTGATATCTGCGTAAAGGTTGATGGGAGGAATTTCCGCTGCCATCAAGTTGTTCTGGCTTCTAGATCAGAATATTTTAAAACGAGAATTTCAAGAATGGAAGATTTTCTGGAAATCAACGATGACGCCCTTGGTAATACTCTCTGCTGTCTTGAAGAGCATGATCTGAGCCATATGGCATTCGAGAAAATGATAGAATACATGTACGTTTTTTAAGCATTGTTTGTGTATACGATTTGGTCTGATTCGGCATTTACATACCTAATTTCCCTTTCCTTCCTCACAACGAACCTAACCCGTTTTTCTTTGGCACTGATGCTTTAAGGTATACCGATGGTTTGAAGGTTCTGGATCCTCTACAGGTAGGCTGCTTATCACTGACGCCTTGCCTTATGAGAGCTTCTTAATTTCTTTTCTCGAGTCTCAACTGAATGCTATGTGATCATGTATTAGGCTGAGGAGTTGTTTGACGCTGCTTCGAGATATTTGTTGTTTCCACTCAAACGTGCTGTTGCTGATGCTCTGCTTCCACATCTTGAAACAGCCTCTCCTTCGGAATTGTGCCATTGGTTGCTATTGGCAGACATGTAAGCCCCTTTTCTGTACCACTTATTTTCAGCTAACCTCACTTCAGTTAAGCTAAGTTCAATCTCGTAAAGCCAATTAAGTCCACTTCAGCCGGAAAAACAGGGACTAAGTACCCTTTTTATCGCTGGGCTTGGTTGTTGATCATGATTGAATCGTTCAAATGATTTTAAAAAATGTTTCACTAAATTGTTTGCATTTCTGCTGAAGTCCAATGCAATCTTATATGGCTGTTTGACCAGGTACGGTGTGGTGAAGATCAGGGAGCATTGTCTAGATGCGATGGCATGCAACTTTGAAACATTTGCAGATACACGTGAATTCCGAGCCATACTTCTGACACTTCCACCGCCATCAGGAGATTCTTCTCTTCGAACTACTGTTCCCAGTGCCCCGGGAGCAGGGGGGAGCAATGACCAAGGCAACATCCTTGATGACCTGCGGGAGAAGTGGCTCGAGTTTGAGGCTGCTGAGCTCGATGAAAGAGACGAGAGTGCCTTGCTCTTTGACCGAAGACTTGAGATGCTAGTACATGTCGCAGAACAAGAACAGGAGAAGTCCGACACTGTTGACGAATGATGACACTCAAAATCAGACCCGTTTGGCAAACGGGTCATTCAGATACAGGTCGGGTCAGTCTGACGAGACTCAGAATGCACCTTGATACAACTCATACTTGAAGTCACAAGGTATAATTCATTCAAACAAGAATTTTTTTGAATACATTCTTGTCAACACAAGTTCATTGACAGACAGTCCATGCCCTTTACTTTATTAGATGTGCCAGTTTGTCTTGAGTCGGGTTTTTGACCTTGTTAGTAGCTGTATAGTCGAAACTACCGCCAAATGTACTCGAAGTCATGAAGCTTGTCGTCATGACTTACTTGAATTCCGTCTACACTAAAATTTCCCATGTAGCTCCCCTTTCTGTAGAAACCATTGATTTTCACACGATTTATACAACTTGGTCTTCTTTCAAATGGATCCGATCTCAAAATCTAGATTCTTTTCTTCAAAATGTTGATGATCTAAAGTTTGAGATCTGGGTGTTCGAATCCCGTTAACATCATAATCGTCCTCGTGGCTCTGTTTAGACCATCTTTTTGTCGTTGTGTCTGTAGAGTTTGAATCTCGTCATCATCATAATCGTCCTTGTGACTCTCTTTACACCGTCTTTAGTCATAGAACTTTATTAGAAGCATATTAATGCAAATAATGATCAAAATTAGCATGAAAGTTTTGTCAAAGCAAAGTAGATGGAGCACACAAAGGGCCCTTTGTGGTCCTCTAACCAAATGACCTATTACAGCTTGTATTTCCACTTCCTAAGTTTTAAAAACAAAATTGTGATCTTAATTACGCTACCATAAATTGATTAATCATTATTTCACCAACATTCAATCATACTTTTAAACGAAACCGATGCTTCATATATACGAAAGTCCCATAATTTTGATACCAGAATAGATCGGAAAAAAGTCATTACGAACGTCATATGCTGATGTTACTCGAAAATCTCTTCTGCTGCTCAACTTTTTGAGAACGTATATATGTTTAGTCGTGCATTTGTAAGATTGAGCGTCAGAAGTGATTTTTGAGTGACATTAACATGACTCGAGACATGTGGAAACATATGCAGATCCAAGGGAATAATGAACTGTTCACATGGACAAAGATGTATACTCAATAAATCTCACCTTCACATAGACTTTTCTCAATAATAGTCAATTACAATACCAGACATTTAAAAAAAAGAAAAAAAAAAGTGAAAGAATTTATAAAACAATCAAACAAATAAACTAGGCAGAAATCCCAGTTCAGATTATAACTTAAAAATCACCAATAAAAACTCCTAGCTCAAAAAAGAAACGACAACGATCGCTGACACTGCTGCCAAAACCAAGCTACCCAAAACCCGACATGACCCAGAAGCGTCCTTTGAGGCCGAGGGTCCTTTATCGGACTTAGAATCTTCAGATGGGGCGTCAGCGACCGGGGCAGCAGCCTCGGGTGCTGGGGCAGGGGCAGGAGTTGGAGGAATGTCGGTCCCAAAGATAGCTTCGGGTAGTAGTACTTTATCAACTTGGTAAAGAGCAACGGGTTTAGTCGACCAAACACTACTACTAATCTTGGTATCGCTCCACCCGCTTGTCATATGGATTGTCCCCATCTTGTCGGTGAAATTAAGCGAGTAATCACCTCCGGCAAAAGACGGGATAGGACCCACGTCGCTAAGGTTTTTGAAGTCGGCTAGGGAGTAGTAGTGCGGTAAGGCGTGGAAGAGGCAAAGGTCTTTGAGTTGGTCTTGGGTTAGGTTCGAGAGTGACGGTTTTTTAAGCGAGGCAAACGCGCTGTCCTTTGGTACGAAGAGGGTTAGCCCTTCTTCGGTGTCGTTGGCTTGGTTTTGTAGGGTTTCGATGACTTTGGTTGATTGAAGGTAGCTTAAGAAGGTGTGGAATGGACCGGCTACGCTTAGTAGCTCGGTGAGGTTTGCGTAGTGTGGGGCTGGAGCCGGGGCTGGGGACGAGATTGGTGCTGCGACGTGAGATTTCGTTTGAGCATTGCACATGGAAGAGCTCATCAAGACTAACAATGTGGTGAATAACACCAAACTCATGGCTTTCTTCATTGTTTTTTTAGGAAATAAGTGGTGCAAATGATGTGTTTTTTGTAGGAGATTTGTCGAAATGTCTCCGAATTCCTGCAATTCGTGCAAAACCCATCAAAGATTAGCACTTTAGAAGTCGGATTTTGACACAATTACTATCGAAAACCAAAACCTTAAGTCGGATTTGACAAATATCTTTCGCCCATTACACTAATTTGTTCATCTTTGATTAAAATACACAATTCGAGCAAAACCCATCAACGATTAGCACTTTAGAAGTCGGATTTTGACACAATTACTATCGAGAACCAAAACCTTATGTCGGATTTGACAAATATCTTTCGTCTGTTTCAGTCATTTGTTTATCTTTGATTAAGATACATCTCATGCATAATATAAATGGTAAACAAATAGACGAAAATCGACTTTTGAACAAAACCAGATGCAAAATCTGCAATTACAGCAAGAACAAATGACAGATCTTACCATAAATGAATGAAACATCACATAATTAGACAAATAATAATTACTAATTATCCATTATTACATACAACTATATTTAAACTTTCTAAAGATAATTACACCCTAACAGTCTATAAAGTCATCAGTCAAAAATCCAACCTTGATTTGACAAATTTCCAAAATCCAAGATCTTTTTTTTGCTGAAATTGGATAAAAATGTACGATAAAACTTATTGTGAAACCGTCTCATTTACGCAGAGATCCAAACATCTTCACATTGTTCATTATGATTTATTTCAACATCATTCAAGCATCATAAATTCATAATGTACATTATATCACAACTCAAAAACTCAGATCTAGAGCTAAAATTAACAGAAACTGATGAATACCCACTTAATAATTACAGTTTTTAAACAAAACCCATATGCTAGAATTACAGATCTTAAGAGTGGACTAACCTGAGAAGAAGGAATTCAGAGGAAGAAATGGGGAAGAGTGAGTGACAGAAGAAAGGCTAAAAATGAGAGAGTATTTAAAGAGTGGAGTTTATTAAGCTTATTACACAAAGGCTGATTGTGAGCTGTTTGTTTGCTTAAATTAAAGGGATTGGGTTGGTGCAATTTTGCCTTCTTTGTGACATCCTCATGGAAAAAACTATACATAAAGTCGTGGTTTACGATAGGTATATCTGTCTTAGATGTAAAGACGGTTTTTTGGAGTCTAAAGAAGAGTGTACAATACTTCATTGCAGATGAGAATCGAATCACGAACTCTTGATTGAGCTGGTGAAGCTCTTGCCACTAGAGCTAATGGAAAAACTAAACACAAAGTCGTATTTTAAGATAGGTATATCTGTCTTAAGTGTAAAGACGGTTTTTCAGGGTCTAAAGAAGAGTTTACAGTGCTTCATTGTAGATGAGAATCGAATCACGAACTCTTGATTGAGCTGATGAAGCTAAGCTCTTACCACTAGAACTAAACATTCTTCTCATATGTCAGAAGAAATAGGTAAAAAAAATATGTATGCTTCTCGTTTTGTTAAAAAAATACGTATTTTGTGCTCAAATTCATGAAGTTGAAGTTGTTAACGTTGTCTTGATGGAGCTGATGAAGCTCTTGCCACTAGAGCTAAACCTTCCTCTCATGTCGGAAGAAACATGCAAAAAAAACCATATATTCTTCACGTTTTGGTAAAAAAAAATGATGTATTTTGTACTCCAAATCCATGAAGTTGAAGTTGTTAATGTTGTTTTGATTAACTTGTTTTGATCTTATGAGAATCGAACCACGACCTCTTGATTGAGCTGATGAAGCTTTTATCACTAGAACTAAACATTCTTCTCATATGTTGGAAGAAATAGGCAAAAAAAAAAAAACCATATATTTTTCTCGTTTTGGTAAAAAAAAATTACGTATTTGTACTCCAACTCCATGATGTTGAAGTCATTAACATTGTTTTGGTTAACTTGTTTTAATTAACTTGTTTTAATCTTACCGAATTAACATTACTAAAACAAAACTTACACACAAATGTGTTACGTAAAAGTAGAAGAAATAAAGTACACACTGATTTCGAACATTTCATTACGACATCTCAAGAAAAGGAAAACATTCAAACAATGTATTCTTCGTGTTTTAATTACATTTTACTCTGTATATTATATATATTTAATCGCATTTTATTAACGTATATTATACTGTATATTGTAGAGATACGTCGGGGTTGTATCGTATTGTAATAATTTTATTATTTGAAATGAAAATGTGAGAAAAGTAAATAGGATTGGCGTGTTATGTGGGAAGAAGGGATCTAGAAAGTGGTGATTGTCGGGTCGGGTAGGATTTCTTAATCATCCTCCCACCCTTGTTTAATTATCTACTCTCTTAAGTCTCTTTGTACTCTCTTCTCCAAATCTCCAACCTTGCACTCTACCCTCTTACTCCTTATTATTATTAATGTACTCCCTCCGTTCAAGTCCAAGCTTCCCTTTTACTTTTTCACGTTTGCCAACGCGCATTTTTCATCGTTAATATCTTTCGTAACATATTAGTAAAAATTATGGAAATTGGATATTAATAATCTACTTTTAAAGACGAATCAAACAAGATCCCACATGGATATATTTTCTCTAATAGATTGTCGTGAATATCGAAAGTTATCCATGGTTGCAAATAGTGTCAAGACAAGGAAGGGGAAGGTTGGAATTGAACGGAGGGAGTATATTTTATCAAAAAAAAAAAAAAAATCGAGGATGAGAAAATTTGCAACGGTTATCTTTTTATCAAGTATATAGGTACAGGGTAATGATTAGATTAAAACGTCTAAGTATATGTGATGCATAGTAACTTGAAACTCACACATACTAGGTTAATTACACCTAAGTATAAGTTGAGTAATGTTTAAAAACTCAGGTTCATAAATCGTAGAAAATAAGGAAAAGGAAATGTGTGGCTCAAAAAAGAAGGAGGAAGAGAGAGAAATGGGAGAGTAAATGTGAACCACATATTAATAACCTAAAAAGTAGAGGGGAAGAAGATCAAACTCAACCCATTAAGGAAATAAGGAAGAACACTAAAACTCGGAGGGATTATATGTTAGTGGGTGATACAAATGTGTTGGGGTTGGAGGTACGAGTTAAGGTCAAAATACATTTTCATAATTCACAAATGTCCACCAACTTAAAACATACACGACCTTTTGGGAAGGCTAGAGTACCTCCAAGTGTAAACGCGTGATGGCATCACTCGAAAACAGATTTTGCTAATATTGTCGATGTAGATATCCCAACAAGAGGGGTATCAACTATCAACACTTTCACATAACAGAAAAACACACATACGTCTGCGTAAATCATTAATCAACACCGAGTTTCAGTTCAGATCATCTGTTCTATTTCCGATGGAGCTACAATACAAAAAACATTACATATGTATGATGAATGAGAAGGTAGTAGGTAAAATGAAAGAGTATATATGTATGTATGTTAGGAGAATAGAATAAGAATACATAGGTAGAAGTCAAGGAATAGTAGCAGTAGTAGTAGAAGTACTAATAATAATTGGTTGGAAATGAAGGGGAATGCGTAGAGTAGGAGTAGGACCAATTCAATGATTTGGGTTGTTATTCCGTTAGTATCATTTGTCACGGATATATCTATCACAAATTATTGACGGGTAATAATACCACTTAATCAGAAAAGACAGGCCTAGGAAGAACACATGGATATATCTTCATCTATCGAAATAAATATTATTTGACCCGTTATACATTTATGACGGATATTCCTGTCACAGACAATAATTTGCGTGTGTTATGAAGGGTGTCGGCGGCATTGGTGCTTAAGATTGCTCCGACTATAAGCCAAACTATTTTTGGCAATTGCTATTGTCATCCGATTGTGAAATCCCACTCTACTTCCTATAATAATATAATATCGGTTTTTCTACGTTGCATGTTAATTGGTTCATCATTCACAATCAAGACATATATTATCACGAGAAAATTAAATATTAACTCATTTTTTTCGTCATAATTAACATATTAACGTGTGTTCAGTAATATTAGAAAAACTAGTACCGAGTATTATATATTTTTGCATATAATAGTTTATAATGGTCATTTGGTATGCCATGAAGTTCATAATCGTCCGGACGCATCATGTCAATTAACTTAGTTTATTAAGTTATGAAAAACGGTACTCATGATCTAGAATTCGAACACGTCAGCATAATAATCGCCTTTTTTCTTGAATCCAAAATGAATAATCGTTAGTTCACACCGTCCTATTGAAAATATTCCGAAAGGAAGGTGTAACCTAAACACATGAATCCAAAGTTGCCTTTAGATGTTTTAAAAATAAATTCCAATACAATAAATCGACTCAATAACCGAGACAAAGACGACCTCATCCCTCGAGTGCTCAAGCAATTTCTCAACGCAACTCGAACTCAAATTTTCGAGGCTAACAAGTACGAGTAACAGCACTCAGGATTCGAAGATGCAACAACAATCAATGGCTCTATTGCACGTTTTCGAGAAGGAACTCAACCCCAGAAATGACCAAGGAAAATACCATGAGTCGAGTCGAACAAACAAAAATCTCTATGTTTCAAATTTGTAACAGAGAAGAAAAAAAAGGGTTTAGGGACGGAGTTGCAAGTAATATTAGAGAAACACAAACATCATCATTTGATCGAGACATTTGCTTCATTCATTCATTCATTCATTCATGTACTAAGCCAATCTTTTCGAATCTCAAATGTGTAGTTTATCTCCAAGTAGCACTTTTTGTCGTCGTCCAGAAACTGCACCAAAAATTTAACGTATTTGAGTGAAATCAGCCGCTCTTAATGTAAAACATGGGATGGTCGAGAATTGAGATGAGGCGTAATTACCTTGGTTCTTGCAGTGTATGAACCGCGAGCAAAATAACCAGACGGGGTGGTTTCCTCGGGCATCTCATGTGTGTAGGGATCAGCCTGGGGACTAAAGGTTCCGAGCATCTCCTTGGTACTATCCACTGAACATAACACCATAAGATCAGACGATCAGTAAGAACGCTGCAATTGAACGAAACACTGCGTAAAAGTAATCGACATAGATCACATTTCTTTCGTTGTTTTACCTTTCATGCCAGTTTTCCAAACGGTGTTGTTGTACTTGAGTCCAACGACGATGTTGTTGTTGACAAGGAAAGTGAATCTCAACTTGTATCGGCTCCCTTCCTTGAGCGTGAACCACGGCCCATTTGGTTTTCCGTCCTCAGGAATTTGCAGGACGATGTCCGGCCTGTCCTGAGAGACTATTGCGAGGCTTAGGATCTTCACTTCTGGTTCTAGAGCTTCTGCAGTCAAACAAGCCAAACAAATTTTACATCACTAACACACTTGCCAAGTTGCAACTAATAAACCTAACAAAAAGGTAGACTTGGCAAACGGGTTGGGTCAGTTCGGGTCGACCCATTTCAGATTTGTAGGAAGTCAGATCGGGTCGGGTTATGGGTCAAGCTCTGGGTATGGGTCGGTCACATTGAATGCAGTCATGCACCTACTACTCCGTACAATATTACTTCTGGACATTTTGCACTCTATGTAGAGTCGATCCAGAACACTGAAATCCCAACTCAAAACGGACGCTAATGTTGGACATGCTGCACTCTATGTGCTATCAGCATTAAACATCAAACACCGACACCAACCACCCATTCATGTACCGACTTCTTAAGTCGACCTTCCCAAAGACCGTAAGTAGACTAAGTTGACTGATTTGATCGTTCAGTAATGTGTTTTCCAACTTTATATCAACTACAATCCTAAATTTCTACTTGCGTGTTGCAGACAACTCCCTTTAAACGATCCATCCGGTGTTACTCCAACTCTCCGACATGGTGTCGTGTTGGATAAAGGCTATTTTGAGCAAAGTTTTCAACTTTATCGTCTAAAGTGAGTATCAAAGTGCCATGTCATGTCAGACACGTGACATGACATCAAAATGAAGTGTCGGAGCAACATACGTATATAGTCTCATACTCTCATCCAAGACATGTCATTTCGAAAGATGGCTACAATCTGCAAACCCATAAGGACCCTTTATCCAACGAGAAAGCGCTCACAAAATATGCACTCATATTTGCAGGTTTTGTACTCGTGAAAATCGGGGAACATACTCACATAGCAATGACTCCAATGAGATACAATGTACTATAAATAACTCAACAGACCAAAAAGTAGCTGCACTTTCAGATAACATTCAACAATTATGAATTATGAGAGATGATTAATTAATTCAAAGAAGAAACACTAAAACAACATCACAACCAACTCGTTCTAAGCAATTGGACCTTATTAAATAATCACGACAACTTATAAAAGACGGTTTCTCAATCGTAAACTGAGAGAATGAGAGAAACTACCTCCAAGTTCATTGAAATCAACAGATCCAAGAAGCTGTTCCTTCCACTTTCTCAAACTCTCATCATCCTACATTTCAAATTCAACACACAAATTAAAACAATAACAAACAAAATACCCTATTTCCGAAATCATCTGAGGGTCGACTAACATGAATCATACTATTTCCACAATTCAACACACACATTAAAACAATAAGTCAATAACAAACAAAAGACCCCATTTCCGAAATCATTTGAGGTCGACTAACATGAATCATGCTATTTCTGAACTTCAACAAATCCAACACACACATCAAAACAATAACAAACAAAAGAACCCATTTGACCATTTCCGAAATCATTTGAGGTCGACTAACATGAATCATACTAATTCCGAAATTCAACAAATCCAACACACACATTAAAACAATAACAACAAACAAAATACCCCATTTCCCAAATCATTTGGGCTCGACTAACATGAATCATACTATTTCCAAAATTCAACAAATTCAACGCACATTCAAACAATAACAACAAACAAAAGATCCCATTTCCAAAATCATTTGAGGTCGACTAACATAAATTATACTATTTCCGAAATTCAACACACACATTAAAACAATACCAAACAAAAAGACACTATTTCTGAAATCATTTGAAGTCGACTAACATGAATCATACTATTTCCGAAATTCAACACACATTAAAACAATAACAAACAAACAAACAAACAAAAGACCCTATTTCCCAAATCATTTGGGCTCGACTAACATGGATCATACTAATTCAATAAATTCAACACATACACACATTAAAACGACAAGTCAATAACAAACAAAAACCCCATTTCCGAAACCATTTGAGGTCGACTAACATGAATCATATACATCGTAATCCGAAACCAATTAAAACATTGTAATTCAGAAGAATAAACAAATATAAAAACCTTGTCTTTTTCAAAAGTCTCTTTAAGAGTATACTGAGGACCCAAATCAAGTTTGCCTTCATAATCTTCATCTTCATGATCAGTAGTACAAAGAGAAACTTCACTCATCTGTCTCCCAATCTTCTCAGTCTCATTCTCCTCTACATGATTCGCTCCACTCTGCTCTCCCACCTCTTTCTTCTCATCAAACCCCATTTCCCCAACCCAGATCAAACCACCACTCTCACCACAAACTAACCCCAACCCAGATGCTAAAACGGGTCGAATCGAAACCCCTTTTGCTGAATCCAACCAAATTTCTACTGGGCACTTCAATTGAATCAAGAAAATTGGGGAAGAAGTGATTGATGAGCAATGTAGGAGATGAAGTAAAGTCAAAAGGGGAGGAAATGGGTGTGTTTTTGCTGCTTTGCTGGTTGTTGATGAGAGTGATTAGAGAGAGAGAGAGAGAGAAGAAGGGCGAAGTAGAACGGTAAAGGATTGAATTGAAGTGAAAAAAGTGGTGGGAAAAAGGTTAGTGTTGTTGGGTTGATCCGGAAGGTTCGATGTGTAGGGAAGTAGAGATCGTGATGAGCATCATCTCAAATGATTGAATGTTTGGTCACACAATTGTGTATCGGTTTTCGTGTAACACGGTTTCATTCTTAGTACTCGTACGAGATAAAAGATAATTAATGAAAGTTTACTTGTCGATTGGTTTAAAATCATGTTCTTTTCCGCTTATTTATTGTTCGTTTAGTTCAGTCTCGTTAAGTTTAACATGTCTAAGTTAATTTAATCTCGTTCGATTTAGTTTAGTTTAACTCAGTCTCATTCAGTTCGGATCAGTTAGTCCAATAAGTTCAGTTAAGTTTAGTTCAGCTGTATTTTCAGTCAAAAAAATAAGACCTGAATGTCGCTTCTTTAACTATTAGGTGTTACCGCTTCGAATTTTTTCATGTTGGTTTTTTTCATCGTTGCTTAGCCTTTTCTTTAGTTGATAGATCCGTCTTTCGGTAGGATGGTTATAATTTTTGTACCCCGGTATGATTTACGAGTGTGTTAAAAGTTTATATCGTGGTTTCACGAGGTGAAGTTACTCACTCAGAATCAGAAGACCCAATCACGAAGTACTACAATGTATCGCCCGTTTCAAAGCCCAACTTCTAATGATCTAATTACCTGATTCTATTAAAATCGGGACTTTACTTTGGATCGATGGGTCGTGTGGATCGAATCTATGGAATCGAGATTTTGACAACCATGAAGTCCATGACTAGTTTTATTATTGGGCTAACATGAACATGGCTCTAACATGGACCCAAATGTGGATATCATAACCAACAAATCCAAATAGCCCATTTTTCAAGTGGGCTATTTAATAGGCTGAATGATTGGGCTTACCCCCAAACCCTAACCCTTCTTTACATGAAAGACGGTCTTACGATAAGTATTGCCAAATAAATTCTAAATATCCATTAAATTGAGAACTACTCGTACTCGGTAACTAGCTAAGTCATCTACTCATATGAATTGATTTCACAATAATATACCGTGAGACCGTGAATAATTTTGTTTATAGTCAGTAACTGGTGTAACTGATTTTTTTTTTCCATTACTTACTCGAGTTCTGAATCGAAAAATGAGATACGTAAACAATCGGAGAACGACATTATAGAAAATAAAATACATAAAATTAGGGTGAATAGGAGGAGTAATAACTATATTAAGTAGATCCTATGATTCCTATTACAACAATCAAGAATTAATTAAGTTTTAATTTGATTAATTAAATTGTATAATTACAAAAATAAGTAAGCAAAAAGTAAATAGAAATAAAGACCGTACCCTAGAAATAAAGAAATAAAGGACATCAAATGAGTCATGGCATTGAATAAGTATCCTCTATGACATGGATACACATCGGACCAACATGGCATCATAGTGGCCAATTTTTGGATTTTAGTTAACTTAAAAAAAAAAAAAAAAAAAAAATAGTGTCTTAGTAAAATAAAGTTTACTAAAATGTGAAAAAAAAAATTGGTACTTTTAGTACTTTATTTTCTAACAATAAATTGAGTAATAAATACGTAATCAACTGAATCGAAATCTTAAGGTGATTGGTTTGACGTTCCTCTTATACAAACGTTTTCGGGTTTACTTTGAAGTGTGGATGCAACGTGTAGGTCTCTTTGTATCTGGTGCTCATATTTCACTTATAAGGAGTGTTGAGACTCATTCAGTCATTCGACGTTAGCTTTGCTCAAGCATGTTAGCTCTAATATCATGTTAATAAACTAATTCAACCAACCAAAACCAACATTTCGGTTATGATTCTTGTGGCATTACAGTATAGAGGGTGGGGGATTCGAATCCTGAGACTTATTGTATGTCCAAGCTAAGGTATCTAATCTTAATCGCTAGACTAAGACATCTTCGATCTATCTAAGCTACCATTGTGAATTTGTGACATGTAAACACTTGTATGTGACGGTTTTGCACGAGTATTTAACCCCCGTTTTGGTCAATAATATTCATCCTTATGCTGTATAGTTAAGGTAATTAGTACAACTCACTCTCATTAACTCCAGTTTGTCATCAATTCAGTTTTGATTAAACCCTTTTCATTTCAATTCAGTTCAGTTTCGTTCAGTCGGAAAGAACGTGACCTTATTCGGAAGGGTAGGTCAAAGTTGAAGTGATGGGGCCATGTTGGGTGGGGTCATAGCCCACCGTCCAGCATGAAGAAGAGACCAAAAAGGCCAGCTGCTTTATGAAAGACATTATTCCGAATCACAAAAACTCATATGAGACGGTCTCACACTAATGTTATTGTGAGACCTCTCACATGAGGGTGGTTACTTTTAGTTTTTATTTATTTTAATTTTATTTTCTTGTTGGTTATTAGTATTGTGTAGTTAAGTTTCACAATAAGTTTGTGTAAGACGGTCTCACGTAAGACTAATTGATTCCGAATAGAGGAGGAATGGGGGGAGAAGTTGTTATAGGAGAATGTCTCTCTCTTTTGTGTCTTGAGATTTGAGTTAACTCATTTCCAATGCACCTTTTTTACTACTCAATATACGTACGAAGTCTTCCGTTTTGGTTTGGTATCATTGGGATCAGGATCAGGATCAGGATCGGGATCTACCCTAGTCTTATTACTCGGAAATATGATGATGCTGACGGGAGTTGAATCTAGGTTAATTAAGATCGATTATTACCACTTTTCGTGACTTTATATGTTGATCTAGCTAAGGAGTTGTTTGTGTTGTTATTTCAGAAACACGGGAATTGGAAGATCTGATCCATGAATTTCGAAAAGATGTATGTATTGTTTGGTTTGGTATCATTGGGATCTGATCTATACGTACCCTAATCTTATTACTCGGAAATATGATGCTGACAGGAGTTGAATCTAGGTTAATTAAGATTGATTATCTGCACTTTTCATGACCTTATATGTTGATCTAAAGGGCTGTTTGGTTGTCACTCCAAAAACACGGGAATTGAAAAATTATTTCATGAATTTCGAAAGAATGAGTTTAAGGTTTATGGGAACTTTCACTGCCTACATAATGGAGGAAGTGACTTACATACGTGTCCCTTAAGTTTGGTCATTGATAATTCTAGTGGAATTTAATTAACTCCTGGATGGACGACTAAACATTTTTGTCAACAAATTCACTGAATTGGATGAAGGAACTTATTACACGTGCATGAATTTTAAGTTCATTGATCAACCAAACGACTCCTAAATGAAATCTACATTAAAACTGATTCACTCTCTTGAATTGGTCTGCATTTTGCACCATTTTTTAGGTTCCCATGTAAGATGGGATCGTGATTGATAATACTACAGATTAGACTACCGAGTATAACCTACTTTAATTAATTAATTAGTTACGAGTGCTATTCTGTAATAATATGGATCAGTCGTCGTTTTAAAAATTTAACATGATCTGCACGAAACCCTCTAAGCTTAGTCTAGTAAATAATAAAATTAAAATTAAAGTTGCCATAACTACCTAGTTACTTTTAACTCGATAAAAAATTAAACTAATTACGATTTTACAAAAATAATATTACGAGTTTATAACGTGACGATTAATGCCTTGTTTGACAAAATTCTTTACCAGCTGATCTAAATGACGAATGTACGTACATGGTCCTATATATAGATAATTATTTTGTAGTAATAATTAATTTATTTATTGGTTTAATTAATTCTCCTAATTAAAACGATTAGGTCATGATCGTACTTGTATGAGTTGTATAGACTATCTTTGGTAGAAATGATCATAAAGAAGACTATATTATGTCTATATATATCTTGTTTCATCCAATCAAAAAAAGTCATAGTAGGAATTAATTACTCCCTCCGTTTCTATGATTTCTTCCATCTTAAGAGTGGCACATTTCTTAAGAAAAATAATAAAATAAGTAAAAGTAGAGAGAGAGTAAAGTAAGTGGGCCACCTAGGTAAGAGAGAAGTGTAATAGAAAAAAAAAAAGTGGAAAAAATCAAAGAAATGATTGAAAAAAAAAATGTGAAAGATATCAAAGAAACAGAGGGAGTACATACTTAGAGAAAAAAAGAAGGGCAAAGAGCCAATAAGCCTTGCCTTTCGGTGACTGATTTAATTCAAGACAAAATACAACAACCAATTAAAACAGATAATGTTAAATACAGTCCGTAAAACTGTATATATATCGATGTAATTAATACATATATTAAAAATGGAAGAAACTGATATATACAGGAAAGTTTTGATATATGCATTAATTACAACAATGTTTGTGTAATTTGGTTTTCAATTTCTGGGTTTTTACTAATTTAGGAAGGTTTTAATTGTTTAAATACAATCCTAAGAGTTGTATTTAACAAAACCGATTAAAAATTTATACGGAGTATTGTTTTTTAGCTATTTATTTATTATTCCGTAGTTAATATATTCTTTACAAGTGTGCTTTTTAATTAAAGTTAAATAAATGAATGAAATCGAGAAATTTATTTATAATTTTATATGGAGTATCTGATTAGATCATTGTAACGAGGTAAGACGATAGGGTGAGTTAATTAAGTAATTAAATACTCCGTATTTAAAGTTCTTATAATTCTCCACCGTATTTAATTAACAAAGTATGACATTATCTCAAATAAAACCGATAAATAAAAAATAAAATCGAGTATTAATAAAAATAAAACCGATAAATAAAAAATAATACGTTGATGGCTCCATGCATGGTCAGAAAACGGTACGTAGGCTTAGAGTGTCTCAGTGAAATGACTCATCATTTTTTTGGATTCATAATAAAATACTCATCACTTTTTTGAAATTATGTCTCACTATATATATTATGTGAAATAAAATAAAATAATAAAATTTGTAAAAAAAAAAATGGAGTAACATAATAATAAAATGATGATTTGATATAATATTCCTTACTTTTTATTTATATCATAATAATAAAGTACTGTATACGTATTGTACAGTACTATATATGACTTAAGACAATTTTAATTTCTTAGTATATCATTCGTTTATGGAGTACTAATCCTGCGTAATTTTTTCCGATTATTTGTTTATTTTTTTTCACAAATAATATAAAAAAAAGGGTAACAAATTAATGAGACTGAGGAAATAAAATATTATTTGCTCTATTTAAATTTTAAACCATGATTTATTAGATATAATTATGAAATATTTATAATTCTCTTAAATATAATCTCATATATATAATATATACACAAAAACTTTTAGAAATTTGGTTCGATAATAATAACATTATTGAGAAACATTTTCACAGTAATTTAGTAGGATCAATCTCTCGATAGACCTATGTATTCTTAACCAAAATCGCTAGCTGAATGCCTGAATTAGAGGGTTTTTCTAAAAATTCACGTAGGACTAAAATGACTACTTCTCTGATAACGTTTTACTACATTTATGACGTGCCTCATTGACAAGAAATAGTTAAAAATAACGGTTAATTCGATACACACTTTATTTTAAAAAAAAAAACTTTAAAAAAATCTAAGATTATTGAGTATAAAATTACATTAACAGATCCAAAGAAAGATTGTTTTTACAGGATTAAGAAGTAACATGAGTAAATGATGATGAGGTAGGGTTTATAAGTGACTGCACAAAGCACACTATCACACTTTTCCAAATTCTTAATAATGATGCTAATTAAATTACATTAAATTAATCTTCAAAATACAATCTCGTCTTTCTTAAAACAGTTATATCTATGAATCTATCGTATAAATAAAACGAAAACAGAATGATATTTTTTCCGTTCTTTAGATAATCTACCTTTTTATTCGATCTGTATTATATATTTCGTATTTTAATCTGTTTCATATTTAAGTCAGATATTGACGTGTATATATATATTACTCATTATTATTATTATTATTATTATTATTATTATTATTAAGATAAGAAGAGGTAGAAACGGCTCAAAACTTCTAATGTGTAATTTGTAGCAATTTTTTTTTTTTTTTTTGACATTTTAAGCAAACATTCATGCATACTTTATTTTCTTACCTTAAATTCAGTGATGTCATAATATAATAATATGGACCTTTTTTTTTTTTTTTTTTTTAATAAATATCCCTCCGCTTTAATCTGACCCGAATAAATTAACCCAACCAACATCCCGAACTAAAGTTCTGAATTGACCTGGTTTGATCTAACCCGAATGTTATTATGGAGTCAGTAACTCTAAAAAACCGAAAACAAAAACCAGACCCTGAAATGACCTTGTCTGATCCGAAGTCAACTCGATTTTTATATTTCGAAAGTGATTTAATCCAAAACTGATCCGACCCGACTCAAACGACTATAAATACCACCTCTTTGCTTCTCATTTTCTCATCAACTTTTGCATCTAAGTCTATATATCTTGCTTTATTTCTTTGTTTTTTTTTTTTTTTTTGCACATTACACTTTAATTTTCTTTGTATACTCCTCTTTTGTGTGTGTGTTAATCACTAATTCACTCAACTCTCAACCTTCAAAAAATCAAATGGCCACTGTTGAGGTAATTAATTAACAATAATGATTCACTAATCATATACTTTCTAATTAATTAACTTTTCCTAATTGTGTATGTAAATATGTAATAATGTACATATCGACTTGTATCATATAATATCGACTTTGTGACATGTCTTTGAATGTCATATATTATTATATGGAACACGAGTACATGACTTACGTTTAAATGAGTCATTTTGTTGTAAAATTCCGTCATTTTTCACAGTTGAACGTGAAAAACACGAAATATTTATTTGATTCAGTTCTCGACACAATTTTCATCTTGGATCGTTAGGAAACGGCTTTATTTGATCACATTATGTGTTTTTTTATGTGTTTATAGGTTGCATCAGCTCAGAGTGCATTGCAAGAGGAGAAGCAGCAAGTAGAGGAAACAAACCAGATGATTAAAGAGGAATCAGCACCAAAACAAGCAGAAGAAACTGCAGTAGTAACAGCAGTCGACGAAGCGAAAGGTGAAGAAGATGCTAAGAATGTGGAGGAAGCTAAGGACGCGTTAGAAGAACTCGCGTTGGAGAAAAAGGAAGAGTCTTCTAAGGTCGCACCTGAACCCGAAGAAACCGAGAAAAAGGAAGAGGAGGAAACAGCAGCTGTGGTTGATGAGGAAGAGGCTAAGAATGATGAGACAGTCGAGAACGATGCGACTGTCGCTCCTGCTACTGTCACTGCAACAACTGATGATGCACAAGATGCTACTGCTCCTGCAACTGTTACTGCTCCTGCTACTGTTACTGCTACTGATGCTGATGCTGTTACTGCTGATGCTGTTACAGCTGCTGATGCTGCTGCTACTGCAGATGTTACTGATGCTGCTGTTGTTGTTCCTGTCGCTGCGGATGCGACTGCTGCATGAGTTGGATGAAGCTGATGAGTTCTGAAGGGAATGTTTTTAGTTGATTACTCAATCAAGTTTGGTTATCATGTGTAATGTTGAGATGTTTTAGTTTGTTTGGTTGAATAAAATGTACTGTATGCTATACCGATTTTGCGTGGTTTTTGCCAGCAGACTCGCAGACTCCGACTGAGGAAAACATAATCTCAGCCCCGAACCAAAAACCCACAAATCAATTTCCCTTATTTCCGAACCAACACCGATTAAACTCAACAATTTAAATCCGAGCCTAAATTCCCACGAATCAATTTTTCTAATTTACGAGCCAACTGAGTCGACCCATGTGAGAAAATGGTGCCGATTATATAAAAGGGCTGACTTGTTTTATCATATCCCTCAAAAATATAAGGAACAAACTTCAATAGGAGATATAGCTAGCTGAAGCCTAAAGCAAACTCCAGAACAAATGTCGACCCTTCAAACGAATCCTTCAAACGCAGCATCGACAATCAGAGACGAGGTATACATAGCCACGATGCCACTGAGGGCAGCCAAGGGTGCACCACAGTTCCTACTCAAAGCGGCCTTCGCTCTCAACGTTCGACCTCTTCAACATTTCATGCTCATCATTAAACCGTCCTCTCCCGTCTCTCCTGACCCCACGTCCAAGGTAGGTTCATTGAAACATTACATTTTCTTGATTCGCTGTGTAGTAATAGCCTAATAGGCTAGTAGGGTGATTCGGGTCGTTTCATACGAGTTTTTGTGCAGGGGTTAGTGTTTGATTTTCAGCCTCAGGATCCTGAAGATATATTTGTGGCTCTTGCTGCTTTATCTGGAAAACCTGTCCCAGGTTAGGCCTACTGATCTAACACCAATTCGAGCGGTCAAAACCTGACCCAATTCGAGAATTCTAACTAATTTAGTTGGTAAAGTCATAATTTGATATGGTAGCTTCCTTCTTCATCGTAAATTAGGAACTATTTTGACGAGAAAAATCAGGAGGCTACCGAATAAGAAATGCTGGTACGTCGGATTATCCAATTCGGATGATGCAATTGAAGCTGCCTACAAGTTCAACAGCAGTTGGCCGACTGATTTGCGCATTGGCGACCATGATTGTCGCCATTATACCAATGGTTAGTCATCCTATCTCCTCATAAACCGATGTTTCATAGTACAAAGCACTTATTATTCGACATTTTGTTTCCCGACAACTGCAAGGTTTGGCCGAGGTCCTGACAGGAGAAAAAGACGTACTGAAACGCTTGACGATGGATTACACCAGTTGAAGGAAATTTCAGGCTACGATGACAGATTCCGAGATCAAAACTGAACCCGATAATTAATAGTGGGATGGAATAAGTACCGAGTAACACATTGTACAGAAGATTGCAGTAATGTCGTGGGATACCAGACTTAATAATTCGTTTTCATTCAAAATCGATGAGAATTCACATACTACAATGAGAGCAATGCTTCAACCTTGGCAACAGGATCTTCCTCGTTTTTCGTTGGACTTGCATTGGCTTCATGATACAAGTCATGCTTCCACTTCTCTACTCGGCCGCCACCACCACCTGACTGATACCCCGGTCTTCCACCAAAATTATCCCGTCCTCGGTATCTACCATCATACTCACCGCCGCCACCATTGTTGAATCTATTTCTCGGGGGGAAATCAGTCCGGTCTCCTCTTTCACGGTTAAAGAGAGGTCTTGATTTCACAAATGTCGTATCATAACCGCTTCTTTCTGAAGGGCGTCGAATTCGATCTTCTTCCCGTCTTTCAGCAGTCTTCGCAGTGTTAAGGTGCTGTGTGTCCTTACTAGGCACTGCAGTAACATCGGTTACAGGGTTGGACTCTGGTGGCGGTTTTTCCTCTCGAAATTGTCGCCTTTTCTTTGCAGGTGGGTCCATATTTTTGTCCATTTCAAAGAATTTATCATGACGCCAGTTACGAGTATCACCACCTCGAGCTTCGGGTCTCTCCTTTTCGCTTAGATTAGAACCAGCTGTTCTACGTGTAGTTCGTTCTTCGTCTTTGGAATCTTTCCACTTACCGTGCTCTAAACAATATGACAAACGCAAAGAAAACATTCCAACATTACTAGACAAACAGAATTCAAAATACTCGTCAATCTCCGTTTAGAATACAAATGGAATGGAAGGAGTCGAGATAAGAGAGCAACATGGACTCACCAGATGTCAATCTCCGTTCAGAATGTCTGCCATCATGGGCAGCACTGCCACGGTCGTCACGCTGTTACAAGACATGAAGAGGCAAGCCCAACATAGTTACATAGGAGCACTGAAAGTCATAAGAGAAACAGGTGTCCTGCTACTTCTCCGTAGTTAATGATTGCACACTGAATAACCACAAGTAACGGAACTCAAACAGAATATAGCTGACAATTTCTTGCATGAATTCACACCATAAACAGCATTAGTAATAAGATAAAACTGTGCTGAGCGCAAACAGCAGCGCGTTAATATGACAAGGCAGGTCTTTAGAGCACCCGGCATATTGATATTCCAAGTTTCCAACTAGCAATGCTCGGAAAAGCACTCTCAAACATAGCACTCATGCACCCAACACCAATAAACACCGGAACGTAAGATTTCAATTTTAACCCAGTAATAATATGCAAAAACTGTTACGTTCCTTCAAAGAAAAAATTCATCAATAGTTGCAGGATGAAATCGTGGATAAAATTCCTTCTTGCCACGTTTAAACACATTCCGTCAAAGTGCCTCTGCATAGTATATGTCACCATCATAGATTCATAGCTAACCATGAATATTGGAACCTATTTCCAGTGAAGAATACTTGGTAATAAAAACAAGCAGGAAATTTCAAAATACTCCTGTAACAGATAAAACGAGAAGAAGCAGAAAATAATATATGAAGGGCGTAGTTCCCAGTAGCAATATAAATTGAAATAAAGCAGTTTAGGCTCTTCAATTTTTTTGAAAGATCTCGAAAGAAGAAAGGCAAGAAACCATACCTTCTCTGTAAATTATTTGTTTTCCTTACACAAGTTTGACATGCGCAAGTTCATCGCATATGAATGTCAACCCAAAAGAGAGATGAACCCCAATCAACATAAAAGACCTAGAGTACTATACTAAGACGGAAATGGCTATTAAAAAATCAAACAGATTCAGAAGATGGTAATTAAAAGAATTGAAAAACCTGAGAAAATGATCGGGAACGAGGAACTGCTGTTGGATTAGTCGTTTCACCTAGTTCTTTAGCCTTCCTACCAGATATTTCACTACTGTTTTTGACCTCTGGCTTTGCGTTTCGCGAAGTTTCAAATGGCCTCGACCGACGGTTTTGATCCCGATCTCTATCCCTATCTCGAACTTCAGAGCTTAACTTTCTAGGACTTCTTTCAGAGGACATATTTGCTTGCTTTCAACAGTTTATAATCTAAAAGCATTCAACGAATAAATAATTAAAACTAAAAATGGCAGAACATCCTTTATGTTTAATGCTAAAACATTAAACATTTGCAGGAAATAGCACGACGTATCAAAGTTAACTCAAAGTATACAGGACACGCTAACACTTGGCCGAAGTATACTATTTCCAACAGACATAATCTGGACACGGGGAAAGATAAACATATTACGAAAACAAAATCAGATTCACAATTCACGGGGAACGATCCTGTTCTGTTTCAAGCAACAAAAGATTCGCAATTCATTGAGTAACAGCAGATTTCGAGATGAACTGTGCATGAACTTGATTCACAAAATGTCAACATTCCGAACACGATTCAGACTTAGCACATGAACTTTCCCTTTCTCTTGACAACATACTATTCGCACCGATGTTACTCAGACTCGTTTAGAAATATCCAACATGCCAACATGAATGTATGTTAAAAATCTGCACATTCTCGCCTACTCGTATACAAATGCCAGAATCAGATACGGATACGAGAAATCAGAAGAACCCTAATTACATAGCTTCAAGCATCCCATTAACATCAATCACGTAATTTCACAAAGTTTTACGATTCCTAAATCCTAATCAATGTCATTTCTCAGGCATAGAGAATTCCTAAACGTTAATCTACATTCAAATCACGAACAGAAATCCAGTAAATCGGCATGAATTCGAGTAAAAGCTTGCAAAAAGAGGTGAACATTAACAATGTCAGATGAATTAAACAGAATCAGATAAAGATTAAAATGAGGAATCGAATGTAAACCTGGAGCGCTGAAGAAATTGGGGATTCAATTAGTGAAACAATTTTTGATTTTTGGGGATTAGGGTTTCGCGGGACCTGGGAAAAATCATCGCTACAACTTCAGTGTTGTGCCAACATTTTCGCTACTCGTATTTCCTTTACTTTTGCTCACTTGTACGGTTGTACCCCTCGGAATTAATTCTGCTTAGACTCGTGTTTTCCTCAAAAACTTAAACGTGTCGTTAAGTTTCCTAATTACGTAATTAGTGTGTCCATAACATAACGTTAAGAGTCGTAAATCATAATGTTAATAGGCTATTTGTAATGGGTAGATCACGCTCCAAGAGTCCAAGCTATGAAAACCGTGATGATAATATTCAATATTTGGACTCGTATTTTCCTGAAAAACTCAAATGTACCTTTAAGTTCCCTAATTACGTAATAAGTGTGTCCATAGCATTAAGACTCGTAAATCATAATGTTAATTGTCTTCGCGCTTAGCTTGTTGATAGGGTGAATCGTAAATCATCCATTAGTAACTACCGAGTAATTTTTTTTTTACATTCATCGTAAAATCAAAAAAAAATCGTACAGCCGGTACCTCTGCGATTTAAAAGCCGTTTAGTAGCACGCTCTATTATACTCCGTATGTTTATTCTATTGTTTTGATATTGACTCGTATGAAGCAGTAACATTAATTCGCCCGTATGTCAACATAGGGTATATGTCGGAGATGACCCCAGTCTTCCCCATTCGGATCTTGAAATCTTTGGGCTATGTTCGGACAATGCCGGACTTCAAGAAACTGTAGAGACGTGAGATCCTGCAGAGCACTCAGATTTAACCGGGGCATGTCGCAGTAAGTTATAAGAAGTGACCGAAGAGACAACAAACAACTTATCCAATCCGGAAGCGCTTCCAGCTCCCGGCACCAATCAAGTTCTAAGTTTTCGAGTGATGTCAGATACTGCATTCCCTTTGGCAAGGTCTTCATGTACATCATCGATAATCTTAGTGTTCGAAGTCTTCCCTGGAGTGAACTCCATGGCATCCCATCGTCATCAGACTCATCATCACCCCATAATCTCAGATTATACAATCCGAATAATTCTAGTGAATCCAAAGCTGTTAGGTGCTCCCATCCCGCTCCTTCAATAGAACTCAATTTACTACATCTCTTAATAGCGAGACTGCGTAAGGAAAGACAGCCCTTGAATAATTTATCCCCAAGTTCCGACAAACTCTCTATATCATAATTCTCGTCTATACAAATGCTAATTACATCCTCTGTGACCAATAATTGTAGGTAATCTAGGTCGTTTGTATCCACCTCCCTTAATTTGATCGACGACCCAGCATCATCATCGTCCCTATCCAAACTCCTGATCCGTAAATTTTCATGCACGTGACGCAGAGTCAGCTTTTCTAGGCTTAAACAAGCAGGAAACGATGTCAGTTGAACACAGTATCTAATCCTCAACACAGAAAGCTGGGAAAAACAAGGTTGCCAACAACTGTGGGTTGGGTTGTCGTCTCTCCACCATCCTTTCAGATTTCGCATAAATGAAAACTCAAGCGTCTCAAGAGAAGGAAAAAACACATCTCTACAACTGCTACTATTGGTTGAATAACACTCTATGTACTCCAAACTCGCCAAATGAGAAAGTGAGAGTGACTTGAGATGGAGCAGTTTGCTGAATGAAGGCAAATGCATAATATCGCAACACATGTGAATCTTAACCTGAACAAGGTTGGGAAGGTACGAAGCCCAACTATCGACTTTTCCCGCTCCCCCCCACCACCTCAGTGGAAGTATAGCTTCATGGTAATAATTTAACTCGAGTCCCTTCAGAGAAGAAGGTGGCTCGAGTTTTTCAAGCAAACTCTCGTACTTTCCCTGGCCTGTAAACTGTATGGATAGCGTCTCAAGATGCTTCATGCTTTTCAAATATCCTTCTCTACTTCCTTGATTATGGTCATCCTTAAAATTTTCTAGGATTCGAATTGTAATGCTTCCTCTTAATTTATTCAATCCTAGTAGATCTTCAAGCACTCCGACTTCACCCACCACAAAGTGTGTAAGAACACATAAGCAACTCAATTTGTCTAGACCTGAAGGCATATGGGTCCATCTGTTACACCAGGGTATATCCAAGTGCCTAAGATTTGCCAGTTGGGCCAAACCTTTTGGCAACTGGATTAAATTTGTGCACCCTTTCAGATTTAAGGTTTGCAGATTATACAGCTTTGTAATCGAATCAGGTAGCATCACAAGACGTGTATTATCAGATAAATCCAGATACCTTAAATGCAATAGTTTACCTACTGAATTTGGCAAAGCATGGATGTCTAAGTCATGCAAATCTAATGTCCTAAGAAATTTCCAATTTTCTACTAGTTTAGCTACTGGGAAGTTGATCTCAAACCCATCTCGGACATAAGTTCGGATCTTACACCTCGAGAAAGTACTTACTCTACTTTTACTACTTCCTGCGTGAAATAAGTGACGAGCTTCATCTCCTAAATTGGTTTCGATTGAATTTACTGCCACAACACCCTTTCCCGCTACCTTTTGAGCGACATCATGAATCAAGTCATGGATTTTAAACGATCTAACCCCTCCAAATTCATCCTTTTCTACGTCTTGGAAGAAACATCTCCGTAGCAACATTGAGATATATTCCTCCCCAGCATCTTCCAGGCTCTGCCCTAAGTCAAATGGAACTATGTATCCTTGCGCCATCCAAAGTCTAATCAACTTTATCTTGTTTATTCTGAAATCTTTGGGGAACAATGCACAATAGGTAAAGCATGTCTTCAACGGTGATTCAAGATTATCGTAGCTAAGTTTCAAGATAGACATAATCTTATTATCTCCCTCATTAAGCTTTACTAATCTGCATTCTTGAAATAATCTCCACTTACTTTCATTTTGACCATATAAAAGTGTTCCTACAATTTTAATAGCCAGGGGAACATTACAACATTGTTCAACAATCTTTTGACCTAGCTTAATCAATTCAAAAGAATTATGATCAACTTGTCTCCTCTTTTCCCCAAATGCTGTCATCTCAAATAAACGCCATGAATTTTCAGGAGATAAACCTTTTAGATCATATTTATAATCCTCATCCACAACCATTGCAACCCTTTCGGAACGAGTGGTTACCAAAACCCTACTTCCTCTCGCGCCCCCCATCAAGAATTTTCTTAATCCAAGCCACTTCTCACGATCTTCATTCCATACGTCGTCCAACACTATCAAATACGTCTTGCCTCCAAGAAAACCTAAAAGTTTCCTTTGTACCAAATCCATGGTGAAGCCATCATGTTTGTCATGAGACACTGATTCTAGAATCTTAGTGAGGATAGATTTCACGTCAAATTCCGCTCCATTTTCATCAGACACGCATGTCCATAACCTCAACGGAAATTCAGTCCTAATTCTCTCATCATTAAACACAAGTTGGGCAAGCGTTGTTTTCCCCAACCCTCCGACTCCCACTATAGATAGAAAAGAAACCCTATCTGATGAATCAGCTTGGTCTAAAACCATACCTAAAACCTTACTAAGATCACATTCTCTCCCAATAACCTCATCCGAATACACATAGGAACAAGTCTCCTCTCTTCGCTCCCTAATAGGTCGGGAGTCAACACTAAATCCAAACGTGTTATGATTACTAGCAATAGCACCTAATTGCTTCCTAATTTTCTTTACTTCCCTTGACATAGAGTAAGCAACACTAAAAGTATTTTTCTTAGAAGAAAAGAAGTCGCTTACCTTCTCAGAGAGCTTAGTATCCTTATTGTGTTGCTTAAGCTTAGCTAGAGTCAGAAACTCATCAAATAAATCATCAGCGTCATAGACAGCGTCTTTGAGCTTATGAATGTAGTCTTGTGCTTTGTGGGAGAGCTGGTCCTTGGACTCAGCATCAAGAAGGACATTCCTGATGGTGGTGATGGTGTCTTTCAGCTCGTCGAGCTCAGATTTGTATCCCCATATTGAGCAAATCTGTCCGATAACTTCAGATCCCACCACTTCAATTAGTTTCTCTGCAAGAGTAAACCCAACTTCAGCCATTATTTTTTTTGAAAACAAACCGACTTTGGTGGAGATTTTAGTGCTAATGAAATTCACAGCACTCAGCACTGATTTACTACCTTTTAAGCCAAAAGAATACTTTAAAAAATAACTAGTGGGTAATTAAAAAATGCATGTGAGGTCCGATAAAATCCTAAAAAATTAATCCACACCCATAAATCATTTCAAAACACAGAAATTTCAAGGCATCTTCCCCAACAATGAGGTATCGGTATAAATTATACTCCCTCCGTCTCAGTCAATAATTTACCATTTCCATTTTTGAGTGTTCCCATAAATAGTTTACCATGTTGTCTTGGGTAAGTTTCACCCTCTACTTTTTCTCAATGTAAAGTTTCTATTGAGACGGAGGGAGTAGCATTATTGTTTGATTTAGAGTACTGTATTCCTGGTATATATGATCAGTATGCATATTCACAGCTAAATAATCCCAAAAAAACCGGAAAACAGATGGGGACGACACTCCTACCAACACAGCAATGTAACACAGTTTCGCTAGCTATCCAAATTTATGTTATCCCCATTTGTTTTCCGGGTTATGTCAAAACACAAAACCTTCCAAGAGAAACAAATCGATCATCCCGATTGCAAATACAAATGCTTTCGCGCCACTGCACCAGCACTAGGGTCATGATATTTCATCCTCGTTTTTCACAAGTAGTGGAAGGCCGGTCCGACAGTCCCTCCCTTTTCCTAATGTAGGTAATTATATCCGGCGACATTCCGACTACTTGCATCCTAAGAACTACTGTACTTTGTAAGCAGCATCAATGGCGACAAATCGACAATAAGCATTTACAAAGAAAATGTACGCCTAATCATCAATAATGATCGATTCCGCTTTATCCAATCGTTTAAATTTACAGAGAAGCTAAGATTGTATGCATATATTCATCAATCTAGTACACAATGCACCGCCCTCATTAATCCTGATGATTAGTTTAAATTCCAATTAATGGCTCACTTTATACATTTCTAACCAATAATCGAAAAAAAAAATCACGAAATCATGAAAAAAGAAATTGAGGATGTAACGAAGTTGAATCATTGAAGTTGGTGAAGGAAATACCGAGTATTGAGATCGGAATCGCTAGTATGAATCGAAGTTGTGCTGATTTTCGCAGCTACAATGATTGAAACTTCGATTATTTTCGTTTAATTTTCTAGGGTTTTAGCAGGGTTTATGCCATTTCTGGGGAACAATTGGGGAAATGGAGAAATTGGGGATTTTACTATTTTAGGCAACTACTCTACTTTAGTTCAATTATTCCGGATTTTCTGTAATACCGTCTCACATGATAATCATAATCACCTTTTACGTTAGACGTTTTATGGAGATCGTCTCACACGAGAACTTATGTAAAACAAATCGTAAATGTAAAAAGATCTCACTGAAAAATGGTTACGCGTGTATGATAGTTTAAGATTGTGAAACGATGTTTTTATGACACTAATTACGTAATTAGTGTGTCCATAGTGTTAAGAATTGTAAATCATAATGTTAATTATCTTCATGCTTGTCGACAAGGTGACTATTATTGTTAATGGGTACGTACGATCAATTAAGTTCTAAGCTATTAAAACTGTTATGATGATATTCAATATTTGGACTCACGTTTTCCTGAAAAGCTCAAATGATGTAAGTACAGTACCTTTTAGTTCCCTAATTCCGTACAGAGTAATAATAAGTGTATGTCTCCTTAGTGTTAAGAAATCGTAGATCATAATGTTAATTATCTTCATGCTTGTCGACAAGGTGACCATTGTCAATGAAAACCGTAATGATGATCATATTCAATATCTGGACTCGTATTTTCCTGAAAAGCGCAAATGTAAGTACAGTACCTTTTAGTTCCCTAATTACATATAGAGTAATAAGTGTATGTGTCCTTAACGTTAAGAATCGTACTCGTAAATCATAATGTTAATTATCTTCATGCTTGTCGATCGACAAGGTGACCATTGTCAATGAAAACCCGGATGATGAATTGATGATATTCAATATTGGGACTCGTGTTTTCCTGAAAAACTCAACTGTACATATACCTTTCAGTTCCCTAATTACGTAATTAATGTGTCCATAATGTTAAGAATCGCCAGTCGTAATGTTATTAATTAATTAATTAATTAATCAATTAATTAACGAGAAATAGTATTCATGAATTTAGCTTAAGGTTAGATAATTGGACTAAATCCATATCAAGTGGTTATTAACGCGGTAATTACTAATTAGAATAAGATTATCATATTTAATTACACAATAAGTAATTTATAATTACGCCTAACAAAAACGACTACTTCTCTATATTAATCAAAGACTTCCTACTTGCTAATATTCCGTACAATATATGATGTGATGAACTCGTCTTTTGCTAGACTTTGGTCGATTTTGATCATTTATGGAGTCGGAATTGACTAAACGATTTCAGTACCATCCTCGACTATGAAACTAATAAATTACGTGTTTAGTACTATAATGAGGATTCTCATTAACAGGGGCGAATCCAGACTTAAAATTTTGAGGTAGCGAGTTCATTATATTTGCTCACGATATATGAAAATGCCTCAACTTTACGAAATTTGGGGTAGCAAAAATCGATAATTTTAATCATTTTATGTAAGTTTGGGGTAGCTAGTGCTACCCTTTGCTACTAGCTAGATTCCCCTCTGCTCATTAAGATGTCAAGCGATTGTATACTTTAACGACCCACGACCCATTGAGGCGGCACGAACTTGCTTTGACATGGCTGAATTAAATACAACACGACATGCTACATACGGGCCGTGTCTGGGTTGCAGTTTGAGGAAGAAAAAAAAATGTGCCTAGGTACGACCTAACCCAACCTGACACAACACAACACAACACGTTCTTCGCACCTACAAAATGTAAAGAAATAAGCTTAAATTTGAGGATTTGGTTAGGCACGTCATGGATCGTGGACCGTGTCTGAGCCGCCCTTTCTTAACACTGGCACGACATGACACGACACGAAATCCATTTTCCCACGCCTGGACCTTGTCATTTTTTCCTCCAGACACGATGAAGCAACACAAGACACGACACGACTCACTTCCATTTCTAATGGAAAGTCAAAGTCAAAAACTCACCTAGCTTAATAGCTTTTGCCAAGCTAAGAAGAAGAACTAGTCAACCACCCTCAACCTTCCCCCCTAACCATTCCAAATAAAACTCACCAAATCACACACCCATATTTCACATATAGAACCTTCCTCTCCAATGACTAAACCAACTAACATCCTTTAACAACTCTCCCAACCGTTAGTCTCCCTTATGACAGATATATATCAGTCATAAACATATATATAACTGGTCAAATATCACTTATATAACTATTATCTGCCCATATAAACAATATTTGATCTGTTACAAGTTTGTGACAAATATTCTCGTAAAAAAAAAAACCCAGAATTTGTGTTATATATATACATGACCACACCATCACATTTTCCCCAATAATCCCACAATTATTCCTCTCTCAAAAAACCCAACAAAACCCAAAAATGACAAGATTAATCACTAAAAAACTTGTAAAATTGTCATTAATTATCCAAATAATTACTCTATTATTATTAGGTCTAATTACAACACAAACAAATGCACAAACATGTAAAAACTTTGAATTTCCAAACAACCAACGATTCACAACATGTAATGACCTACCGGTCCTAAACGCCTACCTCTACTGGACCTACAACTCGACCACCGGCACAGCCGACATGGCCTTCCGAGCCACCAGGGTCAACCCGACTACCAATTGGGTCGCGTGGGCTCTTAACCCGACCGGGAGTGGCATGCCCGGTGCTCAAGCTTTGGTTGCACTTCAAGGCCCTAATGGTGGTGCTATGCGTGCTTATACGTCTAGTGTGCCTCAATTGCCTAATACTTATTCTATTTCCACTCTTCAACCAAGTAACTTGAGTTTTCAGGTCTGTATTCTAACTCGGTATCATCTGGTGACGCTATATAATTTAATTATTATTTTTATTATTTATTTTTAATCGTTTAATCTATATTTTCATTGGGTAATACTCGATTTTTTAGTACTATATCGTATAATTAAATATTAATAAAATAATTAATATGATTATGGTCGGGATTGACAACCAAAATTTCTTAATATTAATGAAACATTATTTTCTCTCGTCATGCAATTTTTTTTTTCTAACGAAATGTGCACTTATTAGTTGCAAAAAAATTGAACGTACTGGCACTGAACCTGTCGATACCTTATTATTCTTGGTAATTCTGATCTGTATTAAGCACTAGACTAAAACATATACGAGTACAATTTTTCTAAATTGTATATTTAATATTTTGACTATTATTAACATATATTAGTAAGATTTAATTAGTTGGAATAAATCTCAAGTAAACATAAACAAATGAAATAAACATACAACCACTAAATTAATTATAAATTATTATTTACATGTTGCTAAAAAAAACTATAAAAAAAGTCGTATTGTATTGATGTAGATGTATATGGATATATATTAGTCAAATACTCAAATCCCTAAAAAAAAAAATTGTGACGGATATATTTATTTTAAAGTTATAATAAGTTAAATATCATGAAAAAAAATATTGTCTTGATATTAACAAAATATTCGTATTTGTTTTGTTTATTCATTTGAAATGATACCTATCCGTTTTATATTTTTAATAAATATATCCGTTTTATACAAAAAACTGTGATCCGTATATCTAATAAAAAAATACCACTAGCCTTTATGTGTCACACGAAAAAAAACATTCTAACAACTACGACGGATTTTGTTTATATTTATAATATCATTTACTCGGTCTTCACCTAACACACTTAATAGTTAATACAAAAATTATGATATTTATATACAGTAATATTGAACTGATTATGAAACCGTCTCATATTAAAATTCTGGTGATATACACAGGTAAGTGGAATATCGGCAGAAAAAAGTGCTAGCGAGATTATAATATTTGCGACGGTCAAGCCGCCGACCACAACCGTGAACCAAGTGTGGCAAGTGGGTCCGGTTTCAGGTGGTAATCCGGCGGCCCACACGCAATCCGGGCCCAATATATTGTCAACCGGTACCATTGATTTCCAAACCGGTCAATCTACTTCTTCCGGTGGCTCGGCCGCTTCGTCTCGACAAAAGAAAAAGAACGTAAGTTCTTATTACACGTTCTTTCTGTTTGACTTTTCACAAATTTGTTGATAACGTTTGACTATGTTTAAGTTTTACTAGATATTATCTGAACGCCTTGACTCGATCTTCAACTTGGTCTAATTTGAAACCGTCTTTTACATAAATATAAAAAAAAAAACCTACTTAAAATTTTAATTTGGGGTTCGAAATAAAATTTGACTAAAATATTAAATAAATGTATAGAATAAAATGGAACAGTAATATGAAAATTACGTAATTTAGTAGTGTCGCGTTTGTAACATAAATTCTTGTTATTATTACATACACCAATTAAGTTTCAAAATTTTTATCGTGATTCTTAGATTCTTTTGAACATATATATATTATTTAACGTTTCTGATGCAACCCAATTAAAATTGAGATAAAATACGAGAGATTTTAAGTTAAGACGGTCTTAAGCAACGTGCATCCATGCACCAATGTTGATCGATTATCCGATGCCTATAGGATATGATTGTGACATTATATTGTGTTTTAAAATGATACGAACAGAATATCATGTGTTTAGACTTTAATTAACATATATTAACGACTTTTTCATATTCAATATTCTTCTTCATGAATTTTTTGACGTCTTATGAGTATGTAGTAGGTGGACTAATACTACTACTACTACATGTATTTTGAATAATGTGTGGAAAGTTGATGAAATATTCAATGTTTTCCAAGCAAACAATTGGAATTTTTAAAATGTATATAAAGAAAAATTATATCGTAGGAATTTTCTACCTGATACCCGTGATTTAGAAAAATTTAAACTTTTAAATTTAAATAAAACAATTTCATACTACTATGTAATAAAAATTGTTCTAGAATCCCGATGATAAATAAGAGTATAACTAACTACATGATACGAGTTGAGATGACTAATAATATCGATATTTTTAATCAGAATAAGCCAGTCTTTGACCCCTTTTAACGAGAATCCCAGAATATTTTACTCCGTATATTGAAAGGTCAAATAATTTTAAAATAAGAATTATCATCCTCATTAAGCTAATTTTCATAACGATTTCCCAAAAATATTTAACAAATCCTAGAATAACATTATATAGTACTCTTTCCGTCTTTGTAATTTATTTATCATTTTATATAATTTTTTAAGTATATTTTAATTAAATTAAAAATAAATAAATGATTAAGACGGTAGAATATATTTATTAGGTGAACGTATGCGTAACCACTCCTAATAATAATAATAATAATAACATAAACAACCCAAAAGTTAGTCTTATTATTCCAACACATGTAAATGGAATAACGATAGTGAAACCCAAACTAAAATCTATTCGTTCAACAACTCTCTCTTTTACGTTCTCATAGCACAACTTCCCGTCTTCTATGACACGGTTTCACGATAATTATATTATTAGACACCTGTCATATTAAAGACAGTTTACAAATTATAATTAGTTCGTCTTTAATTAAACTGATTTAGTGAGATTCATATTACGTCGTTCAAAAAACCATCCTAGGAAATTATAGTACTAAATGTAATGGCGACAAATCCAAAAAAATAATTAATTGAGTTTCCGGTGTCCCGAGACTCAAAATTGTTTTAATCGAGATTAAACCGTGGAAGCAACACAATAATGTAATAATTATCGTTATTATTGATGCTAATTAATCGCGATTAATTCCTTTGTGGGTTTCGGAAGATCGAAAATACATACAAATAATTAAGTTTCGGGAGTCCAAAGACTCAAAATCGTTTTAATCGAGATTAAACCGTGGAAGCAACACAATAATGTAATAATTATCGTTATTATCGATGCTAATTAATCGCGATTAATGCAGATACATGGAGTGCTAAATGCAGTGAGTTGGGGAACCCTAATGCCAATAGGAGCCATAATAGCAAGATATCTTCGGGTATTCAAATCGGCCGATCCCGCTTGGTTTTACCTCCACATTACGTGCCAATGTTCGGCCTATATTCTCGGTGTTTCCGGTTGGGCTTTGGGTCTTAAACTCGGTAGTGAATCCGTCGGGATCGTCTACCAATCTCACCGTAACATTGGCATCGCTCTTTTCTGCCTCGCTACCCTTCAGGTTCGAACCCCTCATCCCCATCTCGAAACACATTAATTATTTCTTGACTCGAAGAAATAATATATTTTCGTACGAAATACATTATATATAGGTATTTGCGCTACTGCTCCGAGCGAAGAAGGATCACAAGTACCGACTACATTGGAACATCTACCATCACGTGACCGGGTACACGGTCATCATCCTAAGTGTGATCAACGTGTACAAGGGTTTCGACATATTGGAGCCGTTGAAAAAATGGAAGACGACATATACCGTAATCATAATAATATTGGGAGTAATTGCGCTTTTATTGGAGGCGTTTACATGGGCCGTCGTCTTAAAGCGAAAGAAAAATAAACATGGAGCTCATGTTAATGGAATAACTAATGGGCATACTAATGGAGTTTAAGTTTTAAAAAAATTATAATTAAATTAATTTATTTTGTGCTTGTAAATCTTGTTATAAATTAATACTCCGTATTATTGTTATTATTATTATTATTATTATTTTCATAGTGTTTTTGTTACTTTAGGTTGTATTATAATTTCAGGAATTTTGTTTATTTTGATTGTTAATTTTACTTTTCGATTATTGTTCATGTTTTTTTTTTTTCGATGAGGCGGGTAGACTTATTATTCAGCGAGCTAAATTAAATTTTTTATCGAGCATATTTCTTTATTCCATATTTTATATCCCGTGACAATTCTTTTGTCACGGTTGTATTGTTGATATTACCGTTTAGTTCATTCTCATTTTTCGATACACTCACTTCTGTAGAGTCAAAGTTTGACAAATATATATCGACATTTCATTCTAAGATTTATAACGTATATTTGTACGAGTTCTAAGCTACTAAATCTCTAACAATGCAACCAAGATCGAAACCATGGTAATCTTAAAACTTCTTCAACGCGACTATAGTTAGGAACGACGTATCATTTTGACGAGTTGAATTAAGACAGACTAACGTTGGTGGCGAAAACCAGATACCGGTGGAAGTAAACTTGAAAATCGACGTGAAAGACGTCTAGCAGCATAGATAGCAGGAAGAATGATGCAAAATTAAACCCGGTAAAAGGAGATGCATCTTACTCGAACTTATATGATCGATTTGCAAGAAATCGTTGCATCCTGCGATCATTTACTCAAAATACAAAACAAATTTTACCCAAACAAACGCCTCCGAAATATATTTTTTTGGTACAAAGGGAGGCAGAAGGGCGATCATGATGTCGAAAAAGTTGGCCAACATTCGGAAAAGAAGAAATTCCGCATTTGACAAGATTACACTCTCCAGATATCGTTTAGTTTTAGTCGATGATTACACAATGAGTTTAAAAATGGTAAAAAGTTCGAAAGAAAGGAGAGAAGACGCTTGCAACGTAGGAGTAAACCAAGTAGGGGAAGAAAGGCGGAAAGCAAATTAGTCGTCAACTTCGGCCCTGATCTCCTTCTGAAGCTCCTCTTTGTATTCCTCGAAAGTCCCGGGAAAGAACGTAACAGTACCATTATCCACATCCCAGATTTGACTCCGTTCCTCGTCTTCACACACGCGTGAAATCAAACGTGAGTCGTGACTGACAAGAACAACCCCGCCAGTGAACTCGTCCAATGCGTCTGCCAGTGCGTCGATACTCTGCATGTCCAAGTGATTGGTTGGCTCGTCGAGTAATAATATATGGGGTTTCGACATTGCTATTGATGTAAACACGACCCTGGCTTTCTGACCCCCTGATAGTTTCGCGATTGGGGTTAGATGGTTATGACTCGGAAGACCAAATTTCCCAAGTTTTGCCCTAACCGCCTCTTGCTTGCTCATACCCTCTTGCTCGGGATGGAGTCGGAGAAGGTACTGAACTGCGTTTTCGTCCATTGTGAGAAGATCGACGAAATGTTGGGAGTATCGCCCGATTCTTAGCTTCTGGCTTCTCCTAACCTCACCCTCGCACGGGGAAAGATCTCCTGCAAGGAGGTTAAGCAAGGTGGATTTCCCGGCTCCATTGGGGCCCACGATAGCAACTCTGGATCCCATATCAATACCGACATCAACGTTGGCCAGTCTGAAATCCGGACGACTAGGGTAGCTGAAACTGACTTCGATGAGCTGGAGGAGTGGAGGAGTAAGTTCAGTGGGTTCAGGGAAGTGGAACTCGACAGTGTAGTCTCTCCATTTTCTAGGGGCTTCGGCCTGAGGCTCGTCTTCATCGACTTTCCCCTTTGCCTTGGATTTAGACGATTTTTTTTCTTGGGTGAACTTGGCTTTCTCCTGCACTTTCTTCTGCTGAAGCTGATTCCCTGACCGCTTGGCCGCTTTCAATTGTTTGTCATACTTTTCAAACTCTTTGTTAATCTCTTTTCGCCTTTGTTCATAACCACTCTCGAAATCATCAAAGTTTCCACGGTACATGTGAAGTTTGAAGTCGTGGAGATGAATGATTTCGACACACACCGTGTTGAGAAAATCACGGTCGTGAGACACAACGATAAGGGTTTTCTTCCACCGACATAGATACTCCTCCAACCAAAGAACCGCTCTAAGGTCAAGATGGTTGGTGGGTTCATCGAGTAATAGAAGTGTGGGCTGAATGAACAGGGCTCGAGCCAAAGATATTCTCATCCTCCACCCACCACTGAACGACTTTGTAGGACGGACTTGCATTTCTTTGGTGAATCCCAGACCAGCAAGAATCTTCGCAGCCTGACCTTCGGCTGCATCCGACCCAAGCAACTCTAGTCTCTCGTATAACTCAGCGAGCCGTTCTCCAGCTTCATCTTCATCTACATTTGCATTTCCACCTTCGGTAACAGCGGCATTACTAGATGACGAGTTTTGCAAGGTAGCAACCTCTTCTCGAAGCTTCACAAGCTCATCATTGGCCGAAACAACAGCTTCAAGTGCACTTCGATCATCCCCAACTATTTCTTGCTCGACCAATAACACGTCAATGTTTTTAGGTACCGGAATCTTTCTCCAAGCCAAAAGCTTAAGAAGTGTCGATTTCCCCATCCCATTTGGTCCTACCAAACCATATCTCTTCCCGTGAGAGATTTTCACAGTTGCATTCTTAAGAAGCTCCTTTCCTCGAGCTGACACGGAGAAATTCTCGACGGTTATGTCTTTCACATTTGCATCAGCATCATCACCACCATCGAGGACTGAAGCACGACTACCAATGACAACAGTGAAAGCATCACGATCATCCCTAAGCGCCTCTTTTTTGGCCTGCTCAACAGCTTGTACTGCCAACATTTCTTTCTTTTCTCGTTTCTTCAACTCTTTTTCAGTCAACGAAGTGCTCAGCGCCTTGGCATCTTTTCGCCTTTTCGAGATAGCAATTTGTTCTTCCTCTTCCCCGGAAACAACCTCCTCGTCTTCATCATCAGAAGGTGGAAGATCGATATCATCAGTGTAAGTGGAAACTTTGGGAGCTGTTTTTGGCTTTGGCTTGGTTGAAGTAGATGCTTTCTTGGGCTTATCGGGTTTCTGGTCCATACTAGCAAGCATTGCAGAAACCGATAGTTTTCCTGGCTTTGCCTCTTTCCCACCAACCTTCACGCTAGTGCCAGCATCGTCCGATTTCTTCTTTCCCATTGAATAGCTGAAGTCAATTAACCTGCAATGAGCAAAAGCACAAGTATGCATTATCATTTCATAATCGTTCCAAAAGGGAAACTGATTAAAACCATTTCGTGTTTCTATCTTTACTGTTCTAGTCCGAGATTACTAGACATTCACACACCCTTTTTCGCTGCAAGTATTTGAATCGGATACAAGACAAGTCAAAGGAAAATAGAAATACAGGCTATTCGAGAAACTTTGAGAAACGTCAAAATTTCCTGGGTTTTGGAATTGTTCATCAACAAATTGAAAACAAGATTCCCAATTCATTCTAGAGTGCTCGGACTTGACGATTTCCACAGGACAAGAAATCCGAGTTGGGTCACAATACAGAAACTTTGAGAGACATCAAATTTTTCTTGAGTTTTGGAATCGTTCATCAACAAATTGAAAAAAAATAATAAAAAATCCCCATTTCACTCTATAGTGCTCGAACTTGACGATTTCCACAGGACAAGAAATCCGAGTTGGGTCGCAATGAAGGAAACTGAACACTTCAGTTTGCAACACACGAATCTTCACCCAAAAAAAAAACAATTGATAAAAGAGCTAAGTTTTTCTATATACTGAGAAATGCAACAACAATTTTAACCTTGAATCAATAAGCAAACGATTGAATGAATGATGAAACAAAGACAATTGTGATCGATTGATTACAGTGAACTTTTGGACCTCCGACACTTCACTTAGCTGCCATGCCATGTCGTTTATTCTACGAGTATCATGTCCAAAACGACATGATACTTCGTTTTAGACCGAAAATTTAAAAAACCAGACACTCCAACACCCACAAAATCCTCATGTGAGACGGTTTCACAATACGTCTCACACAATACTCTCGCATGAGACCTTCTCTAATTCAAAACTTATAATTACTGTAAGAACTCAGAATTTCAACTAACGGCATGCCCAAATCATTCAACTAATGATATTCATTCAGCTTAACGAAGTTATTAGCTCAACAAAATCAAGCAAATTATCCACGAACAAGATGAAGATACACACTAATTGCATCACCGCAAATTTCGCAATCATTAATCATATAACATAAGATCAAAATTTACAAAAAACTAATGAAATCAGATGATAAATTGAGAAAACCCCCAAATCAATTAGAATTAAAAAAACTGTAATTCCTCTACTAAAATCATAAATTAAATCAATTAGATCAATCAAAAGGGGTTTGAAGAGAAAGATCATATACCTTTGATTGATTGATTGAGTAGAGGTAATGAGATGAGATTGGCGGTGGGTGGAGGAGATAGAGGTGGGAGATTCTCAAGTTCGGAGAATTAGGGGTTTTTGACCTAAATCGATTCCTGATTATCGCGTCCTGATTTTTGTAGCTATAACTTATAAAGACGCACGGCACCTTGTTGAATATACCGGTTACAATTCGGGTTGGGCTTTCTCGTATTTGATTATTTGGATTATGGATCGGGTTGGGAATAAAATATCGGTCAAAATATTTTAGTACCCTTTTTTATTTGTTAATTTTAAAATTAATAATTTTTAAAAAAAATTAACGATATTATTAATATTCATTCATTATTGCACGCAATGAAAAAAATTGTAAAAGATTTACCATATAATTTAGAGTAAATAAAAAATTATTCCCTTTTAAAATACCAATTTTAAAATTTACTTCCTTTTGAAAATTTTGTTATTTTTAACTCCCAAAATCTATTAAAAGTTCAAAAATTACTCCCAAATTTATTTTTAGGACGAAAATACCCTTGGCTGGAGGGTTAGGCGTAGTAATTTGGCATAAAAAAGTTAGGGGCATTTTCGTCCAAAAATTATATTTTGAAGCAATTTTTGAACTTTTGATAGATTTTGGGAGTTATTTTAAACAAAAATTTCAAAATGGAGTAAATTTTAAAATAGATATTTTAAAAGGGAGTAATTTTTAATTTACTCTATAATTTATACAAACTTCTATATTGTATTTTTTTTTTTTTTGAAGAAAACCCCAAAAATCGGGATTATATCGTTGCACTAAAATCATCAGCCAGAACAGATTGCATAAACGTTTTCATTTGATTAAATGTATGTGTTTCGTTACTTTCATAGGAGATTGTTCTCTTTATCTCGAATTCTCAATGCCTGGTTTAATTTTGTTTTATTTTATGAGCATAAATTAATGCAGAAATAAATTATTGGTCTAGAAGGAGAGGTACTATTTGTGTTGGGAAATGTGTGATAAATAAGAAATTATTTTATTTTTTTAAAAAAAAAAAAATTATTTGTGAAATTGTTAAATCTGGGTTGATCGGAAAAGAAATTGATTATGTGAAGTCTTTCTTATTAATTATCGAAATCTCATTTTATCGTCTATAATAAAAAAAATTATTTTATTTTTTTCCAACAGGAACAGGAGTGGAAATCATGAATCAAGCGCGACAGCAGCAATGCTACGTGCCTTTAAGTCAAAGTTCATGACCCTAGGAACGTGTTCAATTGTAAAACAAAGAAAAAACTCAAAAAGAGATGCGAGATTTCCCAGAATTCTAACAGAATATGAAGTATAATAGTTGCTCTTCGACCATCGCCTTACAGTTGTGGTTGAGATGATGATCATCTAACACGATTTTTTTAGAACCTTTGTGACCAAAGGTCACGTGCTCGAATCCTAACAGCCAAGTATTTTTACACAAACGATTCATCATAGCATTACTGAAAAATCTGAAGCTGAATAGCATTGCAGAATTTGCTGAACTGGTACTGATACATACAGCAAAAAGAATGCATACACAAAAACTGTACTGTACTGTACTGTCTGCACATCTGAAACTAATGCATACACACACTGTCAGTCCTCACAGTCCCTAACTTCATCGAAAAACGAGTCTTTCAGCAACTCGCTCGCAGAAGGCCGGTCCCTCTTCTTCCCGACACACCTCTGAATAAACGCCCTGACATCGGGATCCTTGACTTTCCCAAGAGACTTAGGCATCACACCCGAAACCACCTTCTTGTATATTTTCACAATACTGTCGCATTCACAGTAAGGTATTTCAGTCGTCACCATCTCGAGAACGCACAGTCCAAACGCGTATATGTCTACTGTTTCTGTGTATTCCTCCTCGTAGAGTTCGGGTGCCATGTACTCTGGTGTTCCCTGTATTGAATGAGCCACGTGAGTCCTGTCTGTTATCGCTGCTAGCCCAAAATCACCGATTTTCACCTGCATCAGAAAAAAAAAAAGCATTAATTTTAGGTTCATAAGAATCGGAAACTGGCACCATCCGATTAAGAATTGAGACGTTTCAGGTCGTTTTGAGTCATTTACGATTGTTTTAGGTCAGTTTTGAGTCGAATCAGTCGACCCATTTTTGGATTTCTAATAATCTGAACCGACCCAAATCTTAATCGAATCACTAACCTAACCCAAACCCGACCCAAATCCCAAAACACACACAACTCGAAACTAATCCTAGAGTTTTCAGTCTTCCCTTTTCGGGTCTCTTAATAATCTGAACCCGACCCAAATCTTAACCGGACACTAACCAATAACCAAACCCGACCCAAATCCCAAAACACATACACAACTTACCCTTTTCGGGTTCCTAATAATCTGAACAAAAACCCAAATCTTAATCGAATAACCAACAAAACGAATCAAATCAAACCCAACCCAAATCCCAAAACACATACACAACTTACCCTTCCGAACAAACCCAAATCTTAATCGGATAATCAACAAAACGAATCAAACTAAACCCGACCCAAATCCCAAAAACACATACACAACTTACCCTTTTCGGGTTCCTAGTAATTAATCTGAACCGACCCAAATCATAATCGGATAACCAATTCAACAAAACGGATCAAATTAAACCCGATCCAAATTCAAATCTCGACCGACCCAAATCTTAATCGGATAACCAATTCAACAAGACGGATCAAACCCGACCCAAATTCAAATCTCGATCAAGAAAAACATACCTCACCGACATTCCCATTAACGAAAACATTACTACAATTAAGATCCCTATGAATAATACAAGGCTCATGAGTATGCAAATACTCCAACCCCATAAGAATCTGCATAGCCCACTTCTTCAAAGCTCGAATCGACACATGACGATGTTTATTCCGATACTCCCTCAAATTCCCGGACGTACAAATCTCGGTTATAAAATTCAACGTGTTACGGTCCGAATCCCTCCACACGTGAAACAATGTGATAATATTTTCGTTCCTTAAGTTCCGAAGAACCCTAATTTCTGTCGAAAGTCGTTCAATAACCGATTGATCTTCGCTGAAATCGGTTAATTTCACTTGGTTCCAAGCCACCTCGATCCCGTCTTCTTGGTCGAATGCTCGATACACTTTCTTTACTGATCCTGACCCTAGAATGTCGCTATATCGACCGTAACGTCCGCTTGGATCGACTTCTTCAAAGTGTTCTTCGTCGATTTTTACCGATTCCATGTTTTTTTTTTGTACTCCGTAGGAAATTCTCGAGTCCTACACGTAATTAAAGATTTAATTAGTTAGAAACTGCCATTTAATTTTGGATAATTGCAATTAATTACGTAACGTGTGTGTTTATCCGTTCATGCAAGAAATTAAGTGAAATTATTATTAATGTAACGTAAAATAATCAACTTAATTCTACTAAAAATCAAACGTAAATTCAAAGAAATCCATAGGAGAAAATTCAAGATTTTGTATATTAGATGGAAATCCGTAAACCCTAATCATAAAAACATCGTAAAATCAAAGAAATCTACGACGACATTAATAAAGATTCGTCGTTAATTAAGTTTTTGTGTTGTTTAATTTACGAGTTCATGCAAGAAATCAAACGAAAACGTTACATACGTACTAAGCATGCATGCATGAAGAAGTCGATAATCGAAGTAATTATGATTTATGATACAAATTATATCAAAAATAAACATATGAATCAAGTAAATTAAACTAAAAATTGAATTAAAAGATCAAAAACTTACTGAAATTTGATGATTAAGATCTCTAGAGTGTGTTTGATTAATTGTTGTTGACTTGTTGTTGTGTTTCTTGAAGAACATGCAACAAAATTAGAGAGAAAGGTACAAATATTAAGTGAGTTGGGTGTATATATATATATATATATATATATATATATATATATATATTAGAGATTTAGGGCTCGTTTGGTTCACCATGGAAAGATGAAGTTACCGGAAACTTTAAATTCACGTGAATTTGTATTTCATGGGAATTACAAAATATTGTTTGGTTGCCATGTGGGAAATGAATTCATGCGGGAAGTTCTACACACCAAGGGGGGCTTGGTGTTCCCGGGAAGTGGGTAAACAAATAACTCCCTGAAAATGCACTTTCTGGGAAATTGCACTTCCCGGTAATTGCATGAGTAACCAAACGACCCCTTAGAGGTGAATAAGTGATAATACGTGGGTTCGGGTTGGATATGGGTCGGGTTAAGTGTGAAATTTTGGTTCACGGACAAGCGGGTTTGGGACGATTTCACGGACCAGGCCTTTTATATTTTTAAAAATGTTGTCCAAGCCCGCTAAAAAATCGACTCGAACAGGACGGACCAATCGGACAGTACGTCCCATGAATCAGCTACATAGAAATGTATGTATTGGAATTTATTATACTTAGGTCCTGTTTTTTTGCACTGAAGTAAACTGAATTGAAATTAGATAAACTAAACTGGACTGAACTGAACTGAACTGGATTGAAGTACTGAGACAAAATGAATCTCCTGCGGCTAAACTGAACTGATAGCTAAAGTGAACCGAAAAGAAGTTGAAAAGAATGATAATCAACCTACATAAACGTTAGAAAAACCGTAATAATAAAAAAAAATACTCAATCCAAAGTCCAAAGTTTTACTTTTACACAAATTATAGTATACAACCGTTGTACCGTACGACGGCCTAATTTATGGTAAAAAGTTACCATTTTATGTTTATTAGTTACCACTTTAAGTTAAATAGTGACCACATTTTCATATGAAAAAGTGGTAACTATTTATCTGAAAGTGTTAACTAACTCACCTAAAATGATCACTTTTTATCATAAGTTGCAAACTTTTACTATTATCGCATGGTACAACGGTTGCACACAATAATTGCTGTTACTTTTAGGCTAGGATGTTGATATTTCACATCCAAAAACCTGACCCAACTGAATGTTGGGCTGGGCCGCAGCCCGCAGCAGACTTTTTTTTAGGATGAAGAAGTAGCAGCTAGATTGTTGTCAGTCTGTAATCTGTCTGATATATACTGTTAGTCTGTTACTTTTACAGTTTTACTACTACTGCAATCTGTACTGTACTGTTTAGTTTTTTACTTTATGTCAGAGTACAATTGAAGTAAAGAACATTACTTTTTAAATCCAAATGATGGCACCCCTTAAATATACTGTATCATAACTTTACAACCAACATTCTCATCAACAAAAAAAAAAAAAAAAAAAAAACAACTAATTTGTTACCACTTTGATCCGTACTTGACCCGACACTTGAATCAAGGAACCCAGTTTGAACGAATTGACTCGAAAGTCTAAACTCAACAACTCACAAAGTTTAGGGATGAGAGATTTCGACACCAGAGTTTCTAAGTCGATTCCCAAAAACCCAATTTACAACTTTGTATTAGTCGTCGACATGAATCGTCTCATCCTACTGTCAAATCAGATTAAAGACACAACAATCTCATCTCCCCTCAGTTCATGTAAACATGCAATATTACTGAGTAGCTTTTACTTATTTGATTCTATTTTTACATTTTTTTTTTACTTAAGCTTCTTATTTTGTTTCAACAAATCTTACATTCAGACGACAACAACAACAACGACAATAACAACAACTCGTCTTCTTCTTACAAGTATCGAACACTCAGGGACCCTGTCCCCTGCTCTTCACACAATACATCCTCCAACGAAATCAAACTCGGTGCCAGGGCAATGGCAGTAAACTTCAGTCCCTCCACACTGCTGAAATCCCGGTTTCTCACGCTGTACGCCAGCAGATAACTGTGCGCGCACAGCATCAGTATCTCATCATCACCCCTGCCACTGCCATTACCAGTACTGTCCTTGTCATTGTGGCCGAAATTGGTGACCTGCATCCACCTGTGAGGGTCCCACCAGTCGACAGTCGGGTCTCTGATCGACAATCTCAAGTTCCACGACTCTGGCACGCCGTACTCTTCCATCACCCAAACCTGTACATCCGCCCTGAATATCTTCGCATCAATTGCGCAAATCGACAAGTGACTGGCAATCATACCTAAATTCGACCAATGATACTTGTTCCTTTCATTCGGCGAGTAAATTGGTGGCGCTGTCACCACCTTGAACCTCTCCTCAATAAAATCAAACCCGCAAATCAAACCCAACCCCAAACCCAAGCCCAAGCCCAAGCCCGGGTCACGAAATTCATCCTCCATTATCCAATGGATCGAGTTATGGGTATAGAACCCGGGGATTTTGGAAGGAATTGGGAACGGGGCGTCACCAATCACCCTCCAATTCTCCCCAACACCCAACTCATAAATCTCGACCCCCAATCTGAACTGGGGGTCGAGATTCCTGTGGGTTATGCGGAGCACCTTGTACCTCCCGGTGCGTCCGCATAACCCAAACCCCGCCACCACCCTATCCACCACGGACGTGGTGGATAGGGATAGGGTGGTGGCGGGTTTTGGGAGAACCGCGAACTGACCCATCATGGGGTTCCAAACCAGGGTCGGTTCGCGGGTCACAGAATCACAAACACACACGAACCCGTTACACGAATTCCCAAGCTCGAACCGGAATTCCGGTCCATTCAAATACCCCAAATCATTGTTCCTTTCACTGTTCACCCTCCTAACAAACCTCAATTTCTTCATCATACTTGAATTCTCAGTACAATCTGGCTCCAACCCATTATTCTTCTTACAATCTGGCCCCAACCCATTATGATTAGGGTCAGGATTATGACTAGGGTCAGGATTAGGTTTGGGATTAGGTTTAGAGCTGCTTTCAATGTAATGAATTTGTTTGAGAGTAGAAATTGATGATCCTTTATTTTGAAGGATGAGGGAGGTGGGCATATGAAGAGTATACAATCTATAGAAATAGGATTCAGTGAGTAAAGATCTCCATGATTTGCAAACAAATTTGCAGGAAATTAATGATTTAATGGGTAATCTACCCAGTATTTCAATCAATATGCTACATGGTAGATCTGGTGATTTACTTGATGATGGTGGTGGTGGATTTGCCACCATTATTTGATTACTAATTGATGAAGATGATGATGAAGAATCATCAAGTTTGTGTCTTTTATATGAAAAGGAGTGATTTGGGGTTTTAGGGATTGGAATTGGGGTTGAAATTGGGGGAATTGGAATTGGAATTGGGGGAATTTGAATTGGGATTGGGGATGAAGAATTAGGGGGGCACTTTCTTCTACCCACATGTTTCCTCTCCATAGAACACAAAACTCAAGATGGGATTTGGTGAGGAATTTTAGGGTTACAACTTGCAACTCTAAAAAGACAAAGAGATCAAAAAAATAACAAAAAAAAAAAAAAAAATTATTTGAGTGATTTTTTTTTTTTTTTTTTTTTTTGAAAATAAAAATAAAAAAATTGTAAGGTTTGTTGAGCTACTTTGATTGAGTTTGAGAGTGAGGAATGTTTGTATGTTTGTATATCTACCATTCAACAATGTGGGTTTATATATGGCTAAATTGGGGATGGTCAAATTGTTGTTTTTGGGTGTGTTTAGGATTAGGAATTAAGGGTGGTAAAGGGGAAGAAATGAGTACTTTTCTCGTGTCGGTCATTTGCTATCATTTGATTAAAATATTCCTTATAAATACTACTTTCTCCGAGTTTTTCGGGGGGAAAATAACGGTGTGGAAATGTGTGGCTAAAAAATGAAGGAGAAAGAGAAAGAAATGAATGAGTGAATATGATTCATGACTTAAAAATGAACGAGAGAAGAAAGAATGACTCAGCACAAAAGGGGGAAGAGAGGACATAAGTCGGACTCGGAGCGAGTAATGTTACCTTTTCATAGTTCTACAATTGTCATCTTGGGTGTGGAAAATTTTTTAGGTAGATCGGGTTTATCATGTCATTGTACATCTTAATCGATAAAAAGTCTTAAATTGTGTGAGAGGACTCACGATTTTCTATAATTTTAATTAGAGTGTACGATGACGTGGTATACCCAGTAACCTAATAAATTTTCTTGGGTGGATATTAAATTTTGAGTAGGTTTTCTAAGATATCGTAGCTTAATTATTAGATTTATTAGTATATCAATTACAAATTGTTACTATATGAGTGATACAAAAAGAAATAAAATATAGGTAAAATTTGATGTCATATATCCTAAAACGGTCTCACAAGAAAATTGCTCAATAATCTCAATAAGGAGTGTAAATATGGAGATAGAAGTACCTTTATACGGTGAAAATAACGTGCATAATACTACTTTCAGACACGGGGTTTTCATTTAATACCACGTTCGAACACGAGATTTTCATCGTTGTGGTCACGTTTTTTCCCCTCGTTTAATCCCTAACCTCGAGATCTTCCTTCACAAGATCCTTTTTTAACGGGCGTAAATAATGGCGAATCCAATCGTTACAAGAATGCCCATCTTAAACACGATTTTGTGTAGAATATTAGCCAAAAATACCACACTTATATTCAACTAAGATTTCAACTAGTGTAATTTTCCATGTAATTGCACAAGTTTTGTAAAGAAGAAATGTATAAATTTGTAAAATGTAGACAACTTTTTTTTTTTTTGGGTTGAATTAGATTATGATATTAATAATATTACTCTATAAATGAAGAAATAAAAAAATACTCCGTTATAATTAATTGATTATTTTAATCACATTGGAACAAAAAATATTTATATTATATTCACAATTTTTTTGTATTGTTTTCAATTTTTTTTTATTTATCAAATACTCATATACTCATCTTTTTGTTGTCATTATTAATGGGTTGCTAATTTATTCGTGAATTTTCATTTTCTTGTATAGATATGACCGAATTTGAAGGAAAAATTCAAACTTTTATCGTATCAACTGAAAATTAACTTATTCGTACTTTCTTTGTAGTCATCTAATCAATAGATTGGGTCAATCGGGATGGTGTTCCCCGGTTCAAAATTGGACTGGTTTGGTTAAACTTGGAGATCAAACCGATCAAACACCAAAATTCGGAAACTGGATCAGTTGAAACTTGAAAGACAACCCGGGTCAAACCCGACCTCAAAAACTGATTTTTCGGATTTGGACCGGTCAATGGTATCAAGGAGTAAAGAGAAAAAACAGTAAAATTTCAGAATGTTTTTACTCTCAAGTAAAAAAGTTTTTACATCAAAGATGGACCAAAACTAATTATGCAACTATTTATTCATCAGAAAGTTAAGAACCCTAATTGGATTCTTTCAATTGTTTCACACTACCAAAAACTCAACAACCAAAAAAAACCAATACAAAAGCCCTACCAAACAAGAACCAGAGGTTCAATTCGGTTCAGTTCAGTTCAGTTCACTTCACCGTAATCTATTACATCACAAAACAACCTAAAATCCGACAAAAAAACAAAAAAAAAACAAATACCGAAAAAATTTATATGAGACGATAAGAAACTATGACAAAAAAAAAGAGGGAAAAATGGTAGTAGTGTTCTTCTTCTTCTATCCTTATCGATGCAGTCTCACCGGAGATGCACATACAAAATACAGCCTCTATATCCCGGAATCCTGATTTTACACCTCACTCGACAAAAAAAAAAAAACAAAAAAAACCCTAAAATGACGACTCAAAAACAATTAACCCTTACATCTGCTATTTGGCTATGTAATGTAATGTAATCTTCGGGTACAGACACTCACTCGAGTTTTGTTGGAATGAAACTCGAGTTCACCTGATTCACCGGATTTCTCCATCTACAGTACTTTCCCTTACATTAGGCCGTCTTTGTTCCTTTCGTTCTAGCTAGGTAGTCCTGTCATTGCCATTTTTTTACGAGAAAATCATCAGAAACGTAAACTTTCCTTTTTTGGTATGTCTGTCAATAATACACACTTTCCTTTTTTAGAAAGTTTCCTCTCAGTACCCTTTACTGCCTAAATATTTGTGTGTAAAGCAAACGTAAACTGAAGTGAATACCGTAAATTGTAAAAAAGGGTAAAAGAGTAAGAAATTTTTACCTCGGTTTGACTGCCTCATATTAACACTATAACCGCCAACAAAATCAGCAGACGCTTTGTTCGAAAGATCCGAACTGCCATTCCCAAGTCCATAACCAAAAGAACCAGACCCGTCTCGTTCAAGAGCTCCACCTCTCCAAGTAGGGTCTCCATATATGGAACTACCGTCATATAAGTCTGCTAACGACCCATCAAACCCGCCGTTTGATGAGGCATAAGTCGACGCTGTCGGGCCCACGTTACTCCCCCCGCTGTTTCTTCCGTACCCTCCTCCTCCGCCTCCGCCTCCTCCTCCGAGATTGTAGCTGCTATCAGGCCCGATATAGCCCAAATTGCTTACATTCCCTCCGCCTTGGCCCGACACTTGTGACGGGCCCCAGTTCACGTCGCCCCGGTCCAATCCTGAACCGGACCCGATAAAAGCGGCCGAAGGGGACGAGCTTCGCCCGTAATTCACAGTACCGTTACTCCATAGGTTCCTCGACGAGCTAAAAAGGGATGTGCTTCCTCCGTTTCCACCCTCGTACCCAATTGGGTTACCAAATCGACTAGAGTTGCTAACATAGTACGGGTTCAAGTTCAAGTTTAAGCCCCGCCCGTAAGTAAGTGTGCTACCAAAGTTGGCATTTGGGTTTGGCCCGTAACTAGCGTTTACGTTCACTCCTGGCTCGAAATTCAGCCCCATTCCGAATCCTGACCCGTATGGAGGAAACCCGGTTCGCCCACTTGATATGGCACCGAACCTACCATCCATCCCGACCCCATAACCTCCAACCCCGGTGTACCCATTGAACAAGTTGTTCACCCTATTAATTCCATAGTTGAGCCCGGCACTCGGGCTACGGGTTGGGCCAGGGGACAGTTCTTTCGGGACGGCCCGTTTGACCTCGACCATTTTATTGTTTAGTTCGTGAAAAGTTTTGACTAACACCCTATCTACCGCCTCCTCCGAGTCAAATGTGATGAACCCGAAACCTCTTGGTCTCTGAGTGTTGTGATCGTACATTACTACGACGTCCGTGATTGTCCCAAACTGCTCAAAATAGATTTTGAAATCATTCTCGGTTACAGTTGAAGCTAAACCTCCTACAAAGATCTTCCTAGTGCGGCCTAGACTCGGTGAGCCTTGCAAGCTGCCGCTTGTTCTACTCAAAATGCTCTGGTCGTCCCTAGGAACCGCCTTCTTTGCCTCAACCTGTGTTTAAACCGCAATTTCAACAACAATGACTACACACACGACCACATCAAAATTCAAAATGCCCACACACAAAGTCCCGAGAACAATTTCATCACCTAAGGAACATGAGAAGAAGGTTCAGCCCGGTATGCAACTGAGTGCGCTCTTCGTTATACCAAAAAAAAAGGTTCTTTTTTGGTTTGCGCGTGAGTGAAAAACAATCAATCGAGTGTTAAGATTGCCATACAGTTCGACAAGGGAGAAGTACAGGTTAGAATCACGTGCATAACGTTTTAGTTGACTAACTTTAACTTCCACACATTTCGAAGATTTATGGCTCCTAAAGAAGCGAAGGGGTGAATTAGATGCATTTTTTTTTATATATTTTTTTGAGTTATGGATCCGAAGCATCTACGCCTAGCTTGTCATCGTCAACAAATCCCAACACATTCCCTCATGGATCACGGCCAAGCGAATGCAACACAATGACAAACAAAATGCAAGAAAAAGGGCAAGATACAAAAACGAAGATCACGATAAATGGGCAGAAGAGAAGAGAATCAAAGCGAAGCAAAATACCAGGCGTCCATCGATGTTGTGTTTCTCCTTGATGACCCTATCAGCAACAGCAGGGTCAGAGAAGACAATGAACCCAAACCCACGAGCACGACCAGTGGCACGATCCTTCATGATCACAGCCTCAATCACCTCCCCAAACTCGCTAAAATACTCCTTGAGACGTTCCTCATTCGTCTCCCACGAGATTCCACCAATGAAGAGCTTTCCAAGGTCAGATTGCATATTCCCTACCCTACACAGTACACACCCCTAAATTCCAACTTCCCTTAAATCCATTTATCTAACACAAATCAATTCAATTCGATTCAATCCGATCAACAATTCAGCAAGGATCCAATATCCCAATATCCCAACTTTCCCATCTCGTCTCGTTCATTTGTTTATCTTCTTCAAATTAGTACTACTCAATACAGTCAATAGGTAAACAAATGATCGAGACAAAGCGAGAACAAATGAACTGAACTATATAACCAATCACAATATTTCCTTTGAATCCATTTATCTAACACAAATCAATCAACAATTCAGCAAGGATCCATATCCCAAAATCCCAACTTTCCCGTCTCGTTCATTTGTTTATCTTCTTCAAATTAGTACTACTCTACAGATAGATAAACAAATGACTGAGACAGAACGAGAACAAATGAACTAACTATAAGCAACAAAGACCCTAGGATCCAATCAATCTAAACAAAATTCAATTGATACATATTGAAATCAAACAAAATATTCAAAATTGCAGGAAATAAAAATGTGGGTTTTTTTTTTTTTTGTAGGATTCAATCAAAGAGCATTGGATCTTTCATCAATCAAATCAAATACAGTCAAATTCAACAAATACCCAGATCAATAAAATCAGCTGATTATACAAAGATCAAACAGATTAATGATTTCATAATCATAATCAATGATCACAATCAGAATCAAAAGGTAAACCCACCTAAAGGAAGAAGACCAAGATGTGGGAAAATTGAGAGATGTAATGCTTAAGATCTGATGATAAGATTGCTTGAGGATATGTTCACAGCATATCCTCTTCAATACATACACAAAATGAGATAATTTTTTTTTAGATGTAAATAAATATATATAAATTGATTTATTTATATATATTATACTCTATGTAATAATAATTATAATTATAATAAATATAAATACAATTGGATTGGTTTTTTTTTTTCTTTTTTTTTCCCTTTTTTATACAGTTAAAATTATCTCTTTTATGTTTCTTTTTCTTCAATTCTAGTTCATCAAAATTGACAGAAAGATTCAATCTTTTTCATCAATTCAATTCAAAAAAAAAAAAAAAAGATTGGTTCTTTTTTATTTAAACATTTATTTTTAACAAATTAACAAAATTCAAAAACTGGGTATTTTAAATCATGAATCAAGCTAAATAAAAATGGGTGCTTTTTTAAATTTTTGATTTAATTTTTTTATCAAAAATGTTGCAAATCCCTTGATTTTTTTTGGGAAGAAGAAGAAGAAATAGATTTGAAAAAGATGGGAAATAAAAAAAAAAATAAAGGGAGAAGGAAGAGGGAGAGAGGAGATGTGAAAGGAAAGAGGTTTGATGTGATGATAGGCAAAAAAAAAAAAGTTATAAGAGAGAAGAAGTGTATAAGTTTTGTGTTCAACAATCAACATGAAATCACCCTTATATATATATACTTATGGGCAAAATTGGGTTGTAAAATATTTTGTGTGTATAACATTTATATATACTCCCATATACAAAATACAACCCACCCACCACTTCTCATTTTGTTCACTTCTCTTAGTATTGATATTCAGGATTCTGTTTTAGATTTTAAAACGGGTTGAATGTTGGTATACGGTGCTGATAATGATAACGTATTAACGTTTTATGGATAGTGTGTCGTGTGATTTGATATGTATTTGGGTTGTATTAAGGTTTATGATATCCAGGTCTGTCTTAGTGCTTAAAACGGATTGAATATTGGTATATGATGTTGATAATGATAACGTATTGTCATTTTATTGGACAGTTTGTTGTGTAATTTGATATGTATTTGATCTCTATACTATTCATATTCAGCTTTGTCTTAAAGCTAAAAGGGGTTGATATATGGTGTTGATAATGATAATGGATTGATATTTTCTGGATAGTTTGTCGTGTGATTTGATATGTATTTGCCTCGTATTAAGGTTTACGATATCCATCTCTGTCTTGGTGCTTAAAACGGGTTGAATATTGGTACACGGTGTCGATAAACATAACATATTGACATTTTCGACAGTTTGTCGTGTGATTTGATATGTATTTGACCTGTATACTATTCATATCCAGCTCTGTTTTAGACCTTAAAACGGGTGGAGTGGATATTGGTACATGATGTTGATAAAGATACCGTGTTGACATTTTCTGAACAGTTTATCATGTGATTTGATATGTATTTGATTTGTATACTATTCATATCTATTTTGGTCTTAGACCTTGGAACTGGTTGAATATTGGTACATGGTCTTGATAATGATAACATATTGACATTTTCGACAGTTTGTCATATAATTTGATACGTATTTGATCTATATACAATTCATATTCAACTCGACCTTAGACCTTAAAAGGGATTGAAAGGGACTGAATATTGGTATATGGCGTTGATAAATACTTCGTACTGTATAACATATTGACATTTTCGATCTGGACAATTGTCGTGTGATTTGATATATATTCGATCTATGTTGAGGTTATGATGGATAATAGCAATAGAATGAAGAATTTGCCATTAATATGAAGATCTTGGAAGTTGTATCATCCATCCCTACTCTTCTTGGGAGTCTTAATAGTCTTTGTAGAGTAGTTTCTTTACCTATGATTTTTGAAGAAGGCCCAATTTGATTCTTAAAAACTCTAATGATTCCATTGTTGGAAAGTCATGAGTAGTAGTGGTTGTAGTGTTTGTACTAGGTTTTGGCCCATTTTGTTGGCTTGGCCCTCTTCAATAAAAGGGTGTTCAACAATGTTCACCGATTTGGAATCGAATTAAATCGGATTAAACCGTGGACCGGTTAAGCATAAAGAATTAAATTCAGAGATCAAATAGTCTAGTGTTCGATTCTCCAGGTAGACCGACTTTGGACCAGACCTACTCTCGAATTCTTCTATATATATATATATATATATATATATATATATATAGGAGGGTTTTATAATATAAAATGGGAAGGTTATGGAGAAATCTTATAAAATGAGTCGATATTATTAAATTATTTGGGTTTTATTTTGATAAATAAAATGAAAATTGGTTTAATTTACCAAAGAAAGGTGAGTTAGTTGAGGAATAAATGATTCAAGAGCCTATGTTATATAATGTGTGGGTGGAAGTTTGGAGAATGAGTGTTGGTTTAATTTCATGTTAATGTTTTCACATAAAAGATTAGAATTTTTGGGATTTGCCTTAAATATTCAAGTCTCAATCACTATAATTATCGTCGAGGTTTTCTGGATTGGAATAAAGAATAAACAAACATTTATTTATATTCTAATTAATATGAGTCGAATATAAGAAAAGAAACTCAACTGCTTTATACTCTTTCCACTGATTCTCTCGATCATTTCTTTACCGTTTATAAGAAAGGAAAACACTCATAATAAACGATAAATAATTGAGTGTATAACAAATAAACAAAACAAATGGAACAGACTTATAATAATAAATCATAATCAATAATCAATTAGATGAAATAATGTTGTTCACTCACAAAGTCACAAATGTAACTATAATAACAACTTCTACCAAGTAACTTATTTGGAGTCTATTAATTACTAATAATCACACTAATAAACAAAGTATCACCGCTTATGATTTTATCAACGAGCGTACAAACACGGTCTGAAATTCCTAATGCAATTAAACAAACAATTGTAGGTACGGGTCGCCTTGAACACGACCGGTCAATCTATTGAGGACCAATCATCGACCCAATAAAAAGAAGAGTACCCGAATGATCCTCTCGGATCACAAACATAAACGGATGATCTGCCACAAACTCAACTGGGTTGTCCGAACTTGGATCAGGCGACCATGTACCCGACTGACTACACTCAAGACTCACAGTCGTCCCATGGTCATCAGTTTCAACTCGACATTTCTGAACAACATCAGAAACCCCAAACCCACTCGAAAAATCCTTACACGTGTTTTCAAAGGGTAACAGGAGTCCCAGTTGTTTCATACTGTCCTTAACAGACATATCTGACTCAAGATTAATCTTCGGAATGGAAACCCTGGCGAGTCTGACCTCACTGTCGAGTCTGAATCGACTGTAATCGAACATATTACAGTCGATTTCGATGGTTTCGATGAGATTTGACAACCCATTTGTCTCAATTGGGAGGAAAATGTACATTGAGAAGCTCCTTTTGGGATTATTATTATTGCCCCCAATTTTGTAGGGTAGTCTTATAACTTGACAATCCTCAAATTTACCATAGTCAAAGTTTTTACCATAGTGGTTTAAGAAGGGTAATTTGATGTTTTCACCGTTGAGGAGGTGAAAATCAGAGTCTTTGGTGAATTCAGGGTGAAATGTGGTTTGCCAAGTTCCTTTGAAATATAGTGCATTGGCTAATAGCAAAACGACGTCGTTTTTGATGTCGTCTTCTTTATTTATAATTTGTTTTATCATTCTTGTTGTTTGTTCTTCTGCCCAATAATTTCCTTCCTCTACCACTGGATCAGCCTTTAAAAAAAAAAAAAATCAAAAAAATCCGACGAAAAAACATTAAATATAAAATCAAGGAAATTCGTATGAAATTAATTACTCTGTACAGTAAAATTTTATTGTTAAATCGTCACATGCATATAGATCATGATTACAAGATTTACAACCATGCGACATGTCAAGTAATGTTCTTTTTGTATAATAATTGGACTTAAATCATTTTACTATATTACGTAAAAATTTACATATCATCATAATTCTCGAGTAAGAGTATTATATTGTAAAATTAATACATCAAATTTCTCCTAAACCCTAATTTTATTGAACGTCGTCTTTGTATAATAAATTAGTTGTAGTCTTTTGAAATAATTTTACTATATTATTGTGTAAAAATTTACATATTATCGTCATAAATTCTCGAGTAAATTAAAAACATTATATTGTCAAATTCACCTTATTAAATTTCTTCTAAACCCTAGTTTTATTAAATGTCTAACACAAACCTAGCTACGATGATCTTATACAAAAAAAAACAAAGATTAAGATAAGACGATAATAAAGTGACCGGATAACCCTAAATATCAAAAAAAAAAAAAAATTATCAATCAACATAATTAATTATCATATCGTCAAACTATACAAATATTATTAAAACCCTAGTTATAATATCATACATTATTATTCACGATAAAAAAAACAAAAAAAAAACAAAAGAAACCCTAGTTATAATATTATTAAAACCCTAATTATAACATCGTCAATTAATATATCTTATACCAAAACGAAAAAAAAAAATCATGATTTTAATAAGACAGTCTTATACCAAAAGAAAAACTATACCTGGAATAAGTTATTCACGGTCCACGCCCCTTGACTATACATCCACATTACATCAGAATACGATATAACCGGTCCATAATCACCGTGTTCACCATCTTTGTGGTTCGACCCCTTCAAAACTAGGGCTAACTTACGTTCGACCGTGTCCCATTGAACCCTAACCAATTCCTCCAACGTACGATGGTTCGAATCTTTGGCTAAGATTCGGAGTGACATGTCGATCAATGTAGGAGAACAGAGGACGGTCTGGTTTTTCGTGAGACTGTCTTTTATGAGAATTTTCGCCACATCTGTTGTGAATTTATTGTTCATGGGTGGTGTGTTTTGTTGTAGTATTATGGGTTGTTTTGGGAGTTTATTATTAGGTTTTTTTTCTTGAATATGAAGGTTTTTATTATGTTAAACCATGTCATTTTTTTTTTAATTTTTTTTTTTGAGATTTGAGGATGATGAAGTTATTATTATGTGGAAAAATTAGTGTTTTATATATATATATATATATATATAGAGTAAGATTTAGTGAAGTGTTTATGTGTTAATTAAACTCTTTAATTAATTTGTTGGGATTAAATTAAAATAAAATATGTATGTAGGAGACTTTAGGTACAAATTGGATTCTCAAATGGATAATAATAATAATAATAATAATGAGTGACTTGGATTAGTATATCTTAATTTTTTTTGGGTTAAATGGGTGACCAGGGCGATTATAATACTTACGAATTCGAACCTCAAATATGATCTGAATATTTCTTTGATTCGCTCGTTTCACGTAATTATTATCCTTACAGAATTGGTAAATAATGACACAATTCAAAACCCGACACAAAATCAATATGTAACCAATTCACCCATTCCAACGTTTTTCTTTCGTTTTTTTTGTATATAACAACTGAATAAGTTTATTTAGATACCATCTCATCACACTAAGTTTATTAACTATCGAGAAAAATATCAGTAATCATCGTATTATATGAAAAGATTTCTCGTTATCGTTATTGAAAGACGGTTTTTTACGAGTTTATTTGTGTAATTACGGGAAGAGTTTTGAGTTTTATTCTTTCATTATTATTATTATTATTATTATTATTATTATTATTATTATTATTATTATTATTATGTTGTCAATTGATTTAACTTTTGAGTGCATTTTCACCGCATATTTCTTCAATGTTGACTAAATCTTTATATTCCAGTATTGCTGATTACCTTGCCTTATATGCCCTGGACCCCAGAATCAATTCAATCACTTTTAAAAAAGTTAAATAATTAAAAGCAAAATTAAATTAAATAGAAAGACGGTTTTTCTAACATATGTCAACAAAGTACATGTTAATATACTAACGATTTTACTAATATATGTCCAAGGGTACATATTAAGAGAGTCTAATTAAAAAAAAAAAAAAAAAAAAAAAAATCAATATCGAGGACAAGTATATGATTATTATCTTCTATTTACCAAACAGATACGTAATTCACCAAATCAATATCGAAGACTTCTATTTTTGTTCAAAAATAAATAAATTCGTAGTTATTGACAAATGAAATTGAAGTTTATTCAATACTTAACCAAAAAAAATCAGGCAATTTAATGAATTTCCCGCGAGTCATTTTGGGCTCAGCGACGGTATATTGATTTATTGTAATACCCTCGATAGATTAAAAAAAAAATCAAGTAATTCATTAAAGTCTTAAATTTTAACAATGTTTGATAAAAGTAACCCTAACAACAATAATACGAAGTAATAATCAAAACAAAATTGTTAAGGGAGTGGGGGTCCAAATTGTATCTCGGCTAACTTCTTGTAATTTGTTCTGATGTTTAATGCAAGTTCCGTTTTATAAAAAAATAAAATAATAATAATAATAATAACTCCCCATTGCTAGAGGAGTGGGTGCCCAGCTCGGCTACCCACTAACTTCTTGTAATTTGTTTCGTTATTAATGCAAGCTCCGGTTTTTATAAAAAAATAATAATAATAATAATAATAACTTCTTGTAATTTGTTTCGTTCTTAATACAAGTTCTGTTTTAATAATAATAATAATAATAATAATAATAATAATAACTTTTAGTATCTCGGCTACTAAAATGCCAGACTTAGCTTTTAGTATAACGACAATGCCAAACTTAGCTTTAAGATAGTTAAAGGGGTGGGGCCCAGATTGTATCTCGGCTACCCACCAATTTTTTGTAAATTGTTTTTTGATTCATCAATAAAATTCTCCAATTATAATAATAATAATAATCAACAAATGATCGTAACTTTTGGTTAATGTTTGACATTAATTTAATTAATAATAATAATAATGAAAGGAAAATTAAACCAAAAACACCAAAATAAAAATTATACAAATTCTTGTATGAAGTACGAGATAATATATTTTTTTTAATTATATAGAGTATTTTACTGTATTTCATTTTTTGTTACCATAAATTTTTGTGAGACGGTTTTACACGAGAATTGATCGAAAAATAAAGGCGTGCACTAAAGTAAGCGACCAATAAGAATAAGATAGTAGTCGTCAGTTGGTGTCACACTCAAAAAGCAAAGAAATGCTAAAATGGTGGGCAGTCATCTTTCAATCCAACGACTCTCATCGTTCCTTTGACTTGACACTTCTTCATCCAACGATCACTATTCCTCCACGTGTCCTCTACACTGAAACAAAACCCTTAAACTCCATGAAATCCCACCTGATTTTTTCATTTATTTTATTTTGTTTTATTTTCACAGTTTTTTTTTGTTGTTGTTGTTGTCGCCAACACAATTTAATCACACTTTTCTTGAGTTGTTTCTGGGTATTTTGACCCTCTTTTTTTTTTTGTTGGGTTCTTCATAAATTCACAAAAAAAAAACCCTTGTTTTGATTTTCATGATTTCCCCCAAATTTGAGAAATTGGGGGAGAATTCAGTCGGTTTTAGCTGAATTTGTTGGATTTTGGCAATTGGGTGAGTGACAAAATTCTATCTTTTTTTGTTGTTTGATTGATATACTCCAAAACCCTAGTTTAGATTTCTATGATTTCCCCCAAATTGACAAAATTTGGGGAAGAATTCAGTGATTCTTAGCTGAATTGTTAGATTTTTTCATTTGGGTGAGTAACAAAATTCTCTCTTTTGTTGATTGATTGATTTAATATATTGAATTTCTACAAAAACCCTTGTTTTGATTTCCCCTAAATTGACAAAATTTGGGGAAAATTCAATCATTTTTAGCTGAATTGTTAGATTTTGTCAACTGGGTGAGCATCAAAATTCTGTCTTTTGTTGTTGATTGATGTAATTGATTTAATTTCTACACAAACCCACAAAAACCCTTGTTTTGATTTCCCCCAAATTGACAAAATTTGGGGAAAATTCAGTTAATTTTAGGTGAATTGTTAGTTTTTGTCACCTGGCTGAGCATCAAAATTCTATCTTTTGTTGTTTGATTGATGTAATTGATTGAATTTCTACAAAAACCCTTATTTTGATTCCCATGATTTACCCCAAATTGACAAAATTTGGGGAAAATTCAGTCATTTTTAGCTGAATTGTTAGATTTTGTCAACTGGGTGAGCATCAAAATTCTATCTTTTTGTTGTTTGATGGATGTAATTGATTGAATTTCTACAAAAAAACCCTAGTTTTGATTTCCATGATTTCCCCCAAATTGACAAAATTTGGGTAAAATTCAGTTAATTTTAGGTGAATTTTTTTTTTTTTGTCACCTGGGTGAGTTGCAAAATTCTATCTTTGTTGTTGATTGATTATTTTATTTGTTTAATTTAATTGAATAATTAAATTAAGATTTGGGTGTTGGAGTTTGTGCTTCTCTGAATTTGTTCCCCTTTTGTTTTTCCCCTTTTTGGTATGATTTCATGGAAGATTGTTTCATTTTGGGAAGTGGGTACATGGAATTTTTGGGAAAATAATTCATCATCTGCTCTGAATCAAGCGAATCGAAATTTTAATTTTAATCAGCTTATCGGTGATTTTTGTTTTGTTTTTCGGAAAAATTGCAACTTATGTAAATTAGATTACGATTCGATTAGATTTCACTTATAGCTGCAAGGAATGCACCTATTGCATATCTGAGGATTCAGAAGACATCTCTAATTCCGAGTTTTTTATATCGATTTTGAATCAATGCTCCTTAGAAATGCTTGAATTCTAACTTTCATGTTCGGATTATTTCTGCTCATTCTTTCCTGCCTTAATATTATGTTAATCTCCGAAAAGTAATCTTTCTAACACGGCTTTTAGCCTATAGGGTATTCTAATTGCTAATGTGTGTGCGAAGAACATCGTGTTCATCATAATAGGAAGAATTAACTTAGAAGTTAGAATATTCCGGCGTCTTTTCAGTACACCTTCATGGAATTGTTATGTTGAGTTGTTAGCTCATCATTTGAAGAGTGGATGTTGACTTAGTCTCGACACAAAGTTTTAACGGGTTAGCTTATAGAGTTGGATGCTTGGCTTTTAGTCAATTCTGCATTTTCTAGTTCAACCAAACTCTCGTTACTTGCTTTATTTTAATGTGTACTCCGTATTTGAGTGGTTGTTCTAAATCCAACAATGGCATCCCATTTTTTTATTGTCCGTCAATTAACTTCTATGATCAAAGTTTGCCCATTTCCATTATTTAAAACCGTTATCTTCATATTTTCATTTGAAATATTGGTCGAAGTTCATAAATTGTTCGTATTTGTGTCAAAAGGGTTTACAGAATTACGGGTTTGTTGAAGTTTGTGTCATCTGAATCTTTGATCTTCGACGTTGTGGCAGCGTAGGATCAATAAACGAAGCCATGGCAATGGTGACAAAAGAGGAAAATCCAGTGACAGTAGCGGCTGCTGCTGCTGCTAATGTAAATTTGCCTCAGACATTGAGCCCTGAGTCCGCAGCAGCACCCGTGTCACATGATCGAGAGGTGAACACGAACACCACCCCTATTGCTTTAGAGAAACCATCAGAAGACGGTTTCAATTGGAGAAAATACGGGCAGAAAAACGTCAAAGGAAACGAGTATGTAAGAAGCTATTACAAATGTTCATATCCGAACTGTAGTGTGAAAAAACAAATTGAGCGATCTCATGATGGTCGGATTACTGATGTTACGTATCTTGGAAGTCATGAACATGCTAAACCTATCTCCGAACCTAAAGGAGTTTCTGTTCCGTTACTGCGACCGCATTGCCCTCCATCTGCTGCCATTGCCAACGAAGGTAGAAATTCGATTTTAGTTTCGTTTCTTATGTTTTGAGCATTATTTCTGCTATTCAGTATTATTCACTTCTGTGTGTTGTCAAACGTGAAGATAAAACATCGGATAAATTTGGAGCTGATGATGTACAGCCAATGAATGTGGAGACCGCGACAGTTACAGTACCCGATGATCCAACGCCTATGCCTGTTACACCGATAAATCAGCGAAGGGATGAACATAACGAGAGCCTTACCCCCAAAAGACGGTATGTTGGAAGTTTGAACACTCAACATATTTTTATTCTAGCTTCGTAGTAATGTCGCTTAAGTTCTTGTCTGCAATTACAGGAAGAAAAGTGCGGATGTTACTGATATCACACCGGAGAAACCTGGCCAGGAATCACGTCTTGTCATTCAAACGGTCAGTGAGGTTGATATCGTGAATGATGGGTACAGGTGGCGCAAGTATGGACAGAAAATGGTCAAGGGCAATCCTAATCCGAGGTACTAAGTTACCTGTGTATTTGACTAGATTCTTGCTGACGTGACCCAACCCGATTTGTTTGACCCGTTTGCCAGCGTGGTTCATTTGTGAATGGTAAACGAAAATTTGATGTGTTATGCAGGAGTTACTATAGGTGCTCGACAGCAGGGTGCCCGGTGAAGAAACATGTGGAGAGAGCCTCTTATGATCCCAAGGTCGTAATCACCACTTACGAGGGTCAACACGACCACAACCTTCCTCCTGTAAGGACTATCCTTCCTCAGAGCCCGTCAGCACCTTCTTCTGGTGGTGGGGTCGAGCCTAATGGAGCTGAGAAATCCAAATCTGAAGAAAGTGATGATGCTCGACATCACACGGTTGAGGAAAAAGATACTCCGTCGATTACTGTTGAGGGTGACAGCGAAAAATTGTCGAGCGATGATAATAGTGACCGGATGACCGAGGAAACTGAAAGGGTGGAAGTGGAGACTAAGGTCGTGGTTTCTGAAACCGAGCCAAAAGTGGCCGAGGCTGAGGCTGATTCAGACGGTCTAACCAAGTCTGAAATTTCTAAAACCGAGCCTAAAGATGTGAAGACTGAAATTCCTAAAACTGATCCAAAAGATGGCGCGACTGATTCAGTCAGTCTAACCAAGCCTGAAATTTCTACAACCAAGCCAACAGATATGGAGACTGAAATTTCTACAACCCCCAAGCCAAAAGATGGCGCGACGACTGATTCAGGCAGTCTAACCAAGCCTGAAATCTCTAAAACCGAGCCGACAGATATGGATACTGAAAATGTCGTGACTGAAATTTCTAAAACCCCCGAGGCGAAAGATGTCAAGACGGAAATTTCTGAAACCGACCCAAAAGATAACGCGACTGATGAGACAGATCCGAACACTGTAGTAGAGAAGACAGCTGAAGAACCTGGCAAGTGCTGAATATATATTGTTGGCCATTATCATTAAAAGCTCAGAGCTGATAGAAAGATTGTTGGTAGGCAGTAGAAAAATGCTACAATGGTGGAGAAAGTACCTCTTATGGTGTACTGTAAATAATTCTAATTAGATGAGGCTGCTGCTGCCATAGCCATAGCCAGAGCCAGAGGTTGTCTAATTTAATTGCTCATAATAAGATTATTATTATCATTATTATTATTATTATTATTATTATTATTATTATAGATTTTCTAAGCTGACTTTATTTTTAGTCTACTTTTCTGTGGAATGCTGAAGAGTTGCTGAATTTGTAATTCTCCTTGTAGATTTGAGCTATATGATGAATCTTATGGTTTGGTTCTCCGATACATCCTCCTGTCGACATGTGACGGTCCATGTCATTTTGGGTTTGTAAACTAATGATTTGTGTGTCGAAATAGACCATTCAGGTTGGGTTAGGCCGAAATTTCATTTTGGGTGTTGGGTCAGGTTTGGGTCGAGTCAGTTTTGCCTGGTCTAGCCGTCTAGGCAACGGCGGCTTCATTTAAGCAGGAAAGTTAAACATGCTCTGCAAGCCACTTATTAAAACAGGAAATGCAAAGAGCACAAATTTTACAGCTTGTTGTGTTTCATCTTGAGAAACTGAGAAGAAACAAAAAGGGTGGGTAACTAACTAACTAGGAGGAGTACATTGCCATGCACAAGACGCGACCAAATCACGGTTCATCCAACCGAGATACAACGCTCCATCCTTCTCCTCGAGCCTATACCTATCGCAGTAGTTCTTCAGCAACGTCTTTATCGTGCCATTCACCAAACTACTCAAAGGGTACGGCCTAAACCCTGCCATCGTGAAACGCGACTTCCATTTTCCCAACAGTTCGTGTCGTTCCACTCTCTCTACTCCCTCGCATGCTATCAGGTTCACCACGTCCCTTGCTAAACAATGTTGCTCGACGTTGATTCGATCCTTGTGGGCACGAGGTAGCGTCACGTCCATGGATTCAAACATCGCGGTGTAATAGTCTAAGGTTTCTTGGAACCGTGGGAGGAAAGAGGCCGTGTTTGTGTTACATTCTTGTTCGACTAAGGTCACTACTTTAGGGTTTAGACCCTTGACGAGCCTGAGTAACCTGTCTCGATGGTTCTCGGTGGTTACACTCTCGTCTGGCGTGTGATGAAGCATGAATGCGAAGTTCACGGCTAGAGGTTCACCGCGTTTGACCCCGAGATCGTTGGACTGAACCCTACAGGCTGAAGTGTCGACTGCACGGAACTCGAAGGGGACCTTGCACGATTGGGCCAGCCGTGAGAGTCGCTTGCCCACGATGTTGAGCCCACCTCCACGGGCGTAAGCGGAGTATGAGTCGTCGATCCCGGTTATGCAGATGTGGGGGGGCCCACCGGGCCGAGCAGCGAATGCTTGGAGGAGGGTCACCCACTGACTTCCCTGGCCGATTTGGAAGTCGATGATGTGAACCCTCCTCTCGTGTTTCATAGCCTCAGCAATCGCTCCGTTTGCAGACATGTAACCGAATTTGATGTACGGGCAGACCTCGCAAAGCAAATGCATGTAGGACAAAAGGTCGGCACTTGCCGGCTCTCTGCACCTCAACGCTCTATAAATCGAGCTGCCCGAGTCAGCTTGCCTAGCCACGAGCCCTTCCAACATGTAGGCACCCAATCTTTGGATCGGTTCACCAGAGACCGACACCATTTGCCTCAGTTCATCCATTAGCCACTGAGCCACGAGCTGATCGTTCTCAGCAACGGCTCTTGCGCACGTGACCAGGACTTGTTTCAAGTCCTTTCGAGCGATCATGTCCACAACCCTCCCCCAGCTGTCCATCTCCAGCGAGGTGACGTGGGTCCCACCAACAAACGCGTTGCAGTAGCTGTCTATTGTATCGGTGTCAGGTCCCAGCATCGCGGATTCCAACTCTCTAAGCTTGTATTTCAAGTCACCCAAATCCTCGGTCACACAAGAGTTGCTCAAGGGAGAGGTATCATGGTTTTCGTTGCTCGAGAAGTTAAAAGACGACGTGGATGATTCCAGGGTGTTATACAGTCCTCCGGGAGAGATCTTGGGCGACGCGTGACTTTCATTACTGAGGTTGGAGTAACAAGGTTGCGGAACCAATGATTGAAATTGAGGCATAAAATGTGTGTCGAAATCTCTCTTGGACTGGCAATATAGACTATTCGACATTGTCGTTGAACTCACTAGTCACTACTTTGACATACCAAAACGCGTCAAAGAATCATTACAAAGACAGCGCACCCTCTAAGAATGAAAGAATCGCCTGCAAAACAAGAAGTCGATTTTGTTATGTACAAACATGAATCGTATAAGAGAAAGTCTTACGAAACATTAACACTTAAGTTGCATAATCATCGACAAGAATAAGGAAATTGACGGGATAGGGGGGGTCAGATGTACACAACCTTATCGTTTCACCAAAAGTTTAGATTAGATTTCATATAATAGAATTAGAGAGGTGAAGTCCTATGTTTGTAGGACAAAGAGAGGAATGAGATACCATTCCACCAAAACAAAGACTAGTAGTAACTTAAAAGCAAAAGCTCCCAACAAGATGCACTTATTCTTTGAACTAGGATAAGAAGCAAAGCCACACCAACCGATACCAATTAGCTATGCCGGTAAAGTTACAAGAGGGATTCAAAACCCGTCAGTATCAAAATTGTCCTTATGACTCCCTTTAACCGAAAAGGGAAAAAACAAAGTCTACCATCACACATCCTTCATATTTTGAGTCAAGCATTCAAATCCAAAGAGTTGATATAAGTAAGTAAAGTTGGTCCATTAGCTTAGCTGGTAAAGTTACGAAAGGGATTCAAAACCCGTCAGTATCAAAATCGCCCTTGTGACTCCCTTTAACCGAAAAGATCACACATGCTTCATATTTTGAGTCAAGCATTCAAATCAAAAGAGTTGATTTAGGTAAAGTTGGTCCATTGGAATTGAAGTTGGAACAAAGATCCAACAACTACTCCATATTATATGCTCAACCATCCATTTTGAAACCCCAACTTGCTTTGTTACCCATAACCCATGACTATATCAAGGGGACTTGCAACCAAAATCCTTAGAGAAAAAGACAAAATTGCAACATAATTGAGGTCTCTAAGTCTCAACTACCAAGCTTAAGCATGCATGAGATGATGCTAGACAATATCTTCTTGAAAGATTCCATTTTTATAAAAGGGATCCATCTATCCATGAATGGAGTTTGCATATTACTAAAATCAAGAAATTTTTTATTTTTTTTCCCTTTTTTTAGTAAGGCTATATTGGAGTGTAGTGGGAATTATGTCACATTAGCTTAAGATAGCTACCATCATTATTTTATTTCATTTTAAAAACAATTTATGATGATTTAGTGAATCTATTTTGTTTTAAAAGAGACGGGATTTAAACTCAGGTCATGAGAAACACCCTCGTTGGAAGACCTCACTATGTGTGCTAACAACCATGAACCATACATAATCTTAATCTTAACAACATATGTAGTATCATAAGATCTAATTTCAGCCAATTATTAGCATAGTCGATCTCGTGTGAGAGTGAGACTGTCTCGTAATAATTATATATTATGACACATCGCACATAAGAAGAGACACTTTGTGCGTCTTATTGTGAAACCGTTTCATCTTACACTTCATAAACCTCAAATACACATACAATTGAATCACTTGTGCACAATAATCATAATCATAATATAATCATAATCCCAACAACATATTTGAATTACAGCTGAAATTAGCAAATTTCAGACCATAATTAGCAAATTTAAGAACAACCCATTTCATCTTACATCCCATAAACCTCAAATACACACAAAAAAGAAAGAATCACTTATGCACAAATTAAAGTTCATTACTAAACAATAATCAATGAATTACAGCTGAAATTAGCAAAATTCAGACATAATTAGCAAAAATTATGAACAACCCATTTCATCTTACACTCCATAAACCCCAAATACACACACAATTGAATCATTTATGCAAGATTATTGAAGGGGGAAAAGCAGAGATTTTGATGTAAAAATTTGATGATACAGTAGAAGTGTAACATCAGGGGGGATGCTATGACAAACCTGAGTGAATTGAGGAATCTGATGTAGATAGAGATAGAGATAGAGAGAGACAGAAGAGTGCAGAGAGTGTTGAGAAAAGGAATAGCATCTGTTGATTATTATAGGAGTAATTTAAGTAATTTATAATAAAAAGATTTTGGTTTATGGAATAATACAAAACCCTTGCTCTTTTTTTCCTTTTTTTTTTTTTTTGTTTGTGACGGTATTATTTATTGTTTACTCTGGAGTACAGATGGTGCGAATGTTCATATGAAAATTGATACAGTATCCGTATAAAATGTTACAAAAAATGTTTTCATAGAACAAATCGAAGTTATCCCTTATGAGTTGTAACATATGATGTCGTATTTCTAGGACTCTTATTTACTCTATACCTCTGTTTAGGTTCGAACAACCTAATCACTTTATGTCATCACACTTCATTGAAGTACTTGTACTCGGTAATATATACTCCCTCCGAGTTCCTATTATTGTGTCGCTTTCCTTTTTTGACTGAGTTTGATTTTTGTCTCACTTTTTTTTTAGACCATCAAGGTGTGGTTCACAATTATTCTCCCATTTCTCTCTCTTCCTCCTTCTTTTTGAGTCACACATTTATCTTCCTTATTTTTCACCCCAAAAGTTTTTGGGACAATAATAGAAACTCGGAAGGAGTAAATATTTTTCTTAAAACAGATACATCTCACGATCAAGTATTTAATTGTTTATATACATGGATCTTTATTGGATAAGTCACTTCAAAATCAAAGAGGTTAACTTGTCAAATGGTCTTGGGTGCAATTCATTTGATGCATGTGCATATAATTTTCATAGTATAGAGCTAATCTATCTCATCTATCATTGTCAATAAGATTGGTGTGGCAAAAGTTTGGATTTCAAAACACTCCCAATTAAATGAGTACCAATATATATATATATATAACTTTAATAATTTTTCGACAAATTCTTGTTTGTGACGGTATTGTCTGTCATAAATCATAAAACTGCTGGTCAAATATATATATCAAATCATATTGCAAGTTCGGTAGGAAATGTCGAATATTTGACCCGTTTTGAGATTTACTAGTATAACGGATACTCCATCTTAAGCAAGACTAGCTGTTACCAGGGATTTATTGGACTGGCTTTCATGTTCACAACTTCTCTTTCTCTTCTAATAAGAACAATGAATGAGATTTTGGAATCTTGTTAACTCATGAATGAATCATCATGTAGAGAGACGATTATAATGTTGAGGGGTACAGTCGTTGAACCGACGAATCTCATAATCTGACTATCGTTATCAGCTACTCGTACGATAATTGACATCAACTGTTTTTGCATAAAGACCGATGAGTGTATATCATAAGAATATACAGAGTAACGTGTATATACTCGGCACTACACATGTGATACAAACTCTACTGGTATACAGGAGAATGCTACTGGTATACAGGGGAATGCTAATTTTGCCAGTACTGCTACTGCTACTGATACACTAATCAGGAATGCTAAAAGACCATGGACTACAACAAACATGACTACCATTAATGGGTCATGGGCTGCGTCAATCACCTCTGCACACCTTCCAGAAGGAGCCTACTCACAGCATGGAGATCACCCACCATTCAGTCAAGATAAGGACCCCCCTCCAACGGTCATCCAAGAGCTGTCAAGGAAGGAAGTACAACTCTAAATTAAAGGAATCTGCTGCAAGGACCACCCCAGCTGTTCTTTGTCCTATCCTTAGCTAAGCACAATCTAGTAGATCTATAAATAGCCTTTTTGATGTATGTCAGTGCCATGATTAAAAAGACTGTCAATTCTCCTTTCCCCAAATTCTGAGTTACCTTAAATTGCTAGAAACCAAGCCATCTTTTCTATCTATAAAGTGGCTGCATTTCTGGTTTTAGGAGGCCTATCATTGTATTGAACAGCTTCTTTAATTAATATAATTTCCGTATTAACATATTGCTTGAGTGAACTCTTTTTTTTATATATTTCTTAGCATCAATTGGTATCAGAGCAGTCATTCCTCAGCCTGTGCATATCTTTTTCTTCCAAAATTAGAGAAAACTTAAGGAACAATCCTCAAAAAAATACAAAAATATTTAACTCATCTTTTATTACTACCAAAATTGTTAAGAAACGTAGAATTCCAATTAAAATCATGGCAGACCCAAATCTTTCCGAAGATGTTAAACAACTCAAACTCCAGATGGAGACATTAGTTCGAACGCTTGCTACCATGTCCCTAAATGGTGGTGGAAGGCCTGATCAGAATCACAACAATTTAGTGCGTTCACCTACCATCAAATTCCCTATATTTGATGGCAGTGACATAGAGGGTTGGTTGTTCAAGTGTGGCCAATTCTTCTCAGTAACGGAATTAGATGAGACCGTCAAGGTGACTTACGCGGCAATGCACCTGCAGAACAAGGCACTGGCGTGGCACCAGGGCTTCATAAAGAACAGGAATTCAACAGCTACTCTGCAGTGGAAGGAGTATGAACAAGCTATTAAGGCCAGGTTTGGAGACACACAAGAGGATCCCATGTCTGAGTTGCTACAACTCAAGCAGACCAGTTCAGTTCAGAACTACCATGACGAATTCGACATACTGATAAGTAAGCTTAATCTTCAATCCGACTACGCTTTAAGTTGCTTTTTAAATGGTCTTAAGGAGGAGATCTCCATCATGGTAAGAATGCTTAAGCCAAAAACCATTGCCGATGCCTACGGGTTAGCAAAACTCCAAGAAACTTCCCTGAAACTCCACCCAAAAACACCCCCAAAAACCTACCCATCAGCCACTAGTTCCAAACCTTTACTACCCACACCAAAGACCTATCAAAACTATACCCCAAAAACTCCTTTTTCCCCACAAAAAACGACCTTCCAGAAACCAACTCCAAAATACAGGCCTTTTAATGCTGAAATGGAAGATAAGAAAGCTAAAGGGTTATGCTTTTACTGTGACGAGAAATTCACTCCACAACATGTGTGCAAAAACAAAAGACAACTCTTTGTTCTTGAAGGTGAAGGAACCGAGGAGGAAATAGAAGTGGAGAAGGAAGAAACGCAGGAAATTCAAGGGGAGGTTGCCCAAATATCAGTAAATGCTTTGGCTGGAAAATCTCAGTGTCAAACAATGAGAATTCTGGGACAGATCGGGAAGAAGACCTTAAGTATTTTGGTTGATTCCGGCAGCTCTCATAATTTCATGGACGCTGGATTGGCTAACAAGTTGGGCATCAAAATGAACCCTATGAACAGTTTTACCATCTCCATAGCTAATGGGGGTAAACTTATGTGTTCCCACATCATTCCACAACTCAAATGGAAGATCAGAAACACTGAGTTCAAGGCAGACTTCTATGCCATACCATTGGGAGGATGTGACGCTGTATTGGGCATCCAATGGTTGGAAACCTTGGGACCCATTACATGGGATTTCAAAAAATTGACTATGCAATTCCACTTTGAAGGAAGGAAACATATCCTTAAAGGCTCTCAACCGTCTAGCTTGAAGGTCGTTAGGAGGCTAGATAAGGAGATAGAGGATGGAGGGCAAGTTGCCATTATTCATCAGCAAACTGCCACAGAAGGAGAATTCTTTGCACTGCAGCTGCTGCAAGGAGATGAGGTCCATCAGGAAATTAAAGAGTTATTGCAGAGTTACTCTCAGGTGTTTGAGGATCCGCAGGGCCTTCCACCTTTTAGAGAAGGGCATGACCACAAGATTACTCTCAAACCTGGCAGTGAACCTATCAATATCAGGCCCTACAGGTATCCTTTGGTGCAAAAAGACATCATTGAATCCATGACCCAAGAATTACTGGAAGGAGGTACCCTTAGGCATAACACAAGTCCTTATGCCTCACCCGTGGTATTAGTCAAGAAAAAAGATGGAACATGGAGGATGTGTGTGGATTATAGAGCATTGAACAAGCAAACTGTTAAAGACAAATTCCCTATACCCTTAATTGAGGAATTGTTAGATGAGCTCCATGGGTCTAAATACTACACCAAGCTAGACCTAAGATCAGGGTTCCATCAAATCAGGATGAGTCCTGAAGATGTGTACAAGACAGCGTTCAAAACACATCATGGACACTTTGAATATCTAGTCATGCCTTTCGGTTTGACCAACGCTCCCTCAACCTTCCAAAGCCTCATGAATAGAGTATTCCAACCTTATTTAAGGAAATTTGTATTGGTTTTCTTCGATGATATCCTCGTGTACAGCCCTAATTGGGAGAAACACCTCCAACACCTTGAAAAAGTTCTCCAAATTATGGAACAACACCAATTGTTTGCTAAACCCTCTAAATGCTGTTTTGGGGCCAATCAATTGGAATACTTGGGACATGTGATATCACAAGAGGGAGTAGCAACAGAGCCATCAAAAATAGCTGCAGTCAGGAATTGGCCTAAGCCTAAAACCCTGAAACAGTTAAGAGGATTCCTAGGTTTAACTGGCTACTACAGGAGGTTTGTGAAGGGCTATGGAATAATATGTAAACCACTGACCAGATTGCTAAGGAAGAATGCCTTCAAATGGGATGAAGAGGCTCAAAAGGCTTTTGAACATTTGAAGCTCGCCATGACAACCCCGCCCGTGTTAGGATTACCAGATTACGGTAAACCTTTTGTCATCGAAACTGATGCGTCAGGTGAAGGTATTGGGGCAGTGCTTATGCAGGAGGGACACCCCATTGCTTATATTAGCAAGGCTCTAGCCCCAAGACACCAGGCCATGTCGATATACGAGAAGGAGCTACTTGCCATAATACATGCTGTCTCCAAATGGAGCCCTTACCTGGTAGATAGGCAATTCCATATAAAAACGGATCATCAAAGCTTAAAATACCTGTTGGATCAGAGAATTGCGACCCCGCTCCAGCAGAAGTGGTTGGCTAAATTGTTGGGTTACAATTATACCATTGAGTATAAGAAAGGAAAAGAAAATATGGCTGCAGATGCCCTTTCCAGAGTACACAGTTCCGAGTTATTACAGATTTTTGTGAATGCTATAAGTACTGATTTGTACTCAAGGATCCAATCGACATGGCAGAAGGATGAACAACTAATTACACTCATCTCTGATCTCAAAAGGGATCCTAATTCTCACAAGAATTATATGTGGATTGGAGAGCAACTCAAGAAAAAGGGGAAACTAGTAGTGGGAAAAGTGGATGGCATCCAACAAGAGCTGATATCCATCATGCATGATACTCCACAAGCAGGCCATTCGGGGGTAGAAGCTTCCTACCATAGATTGAATCAGAAATTCTATTGGAAAGGAATGAAGGAGGACATTAAGGAATACATAAAAAAATGTCCAGTATGCCAGCAATGCAAATATGACAGATCTGCATCACCTGGGAAACTACAGCCCCTGCCTATCCCTACATCAGTTTGGACTGAAATCAGTATGGATTTCATTGATGGGTTGCCCATGTCCATGAAAAATGATTCTATACTAGTGGTAATCGACAGACTAAGCAAGGCAGCACACTTTATACCCTTACAACATCCATATACAGCCACTGAAGTTGCTCAAACCTACTTCGATTCCATTTATAAGCTTCATGGCATGCCTAAACAGGTAGTGTCAGATCGAGACCCTATATTCATCAGTAAATTCTGGCAAGAATTATTTACAGTTCAAGGGGTTGAACTCAATCTCAGCTCAGCCTACCACCCACAAACTGATGGGCAAACCGAAGTTCTTAATAGGTGTCTTGAAACATATTTAAGGTGTTTTTGTCATGAAAATCCTAATGACTGGTGCAAATGGTTACCTGCAGCCGAATATTGGTATAACACCTCTTATCACACCTCCCTGCAATGTACTCCTTATGAGGTACTATATGGACAACCGCCCCCAATTCATCTACCCTATTTATCTGGTGCAAGTAAGGTTGAAGCGGTGGAGAAGTTGCTGATAGACAGGGAAGAAACACTGAAAGGAATTAGGCTAAACTTAGCCAGAGCTCAGAATCGCATGAAACAACAGACAGATAAGAAAAGAAGTGACAGGGAATTCTCAGAAGGTGATTGGGTTTTCCTTAAACTCCAGCCCTACAGGCAGACTACTGTGGGAGGAAGAGGAAATCAGAAGCTATCAAAAAGGTATTATGGCCCTTACAAGATCATCAAAAGGATAGGTCCCGTTGCCTATAAACTGAATCTTCCTGCCACAGCAAAAATTCATCCTACCTTCCATGTCTCTATGCTTAAGAAATGCTACGGCGAACCCCCGCAAGGTAACCAAATCCCTGATCCCAGCCCAACTCTTGAAGAACCAGAGCTTATTATGGCTAGGAAAACAGTCAAAAGAGGGCGTATTTCTGCCACTAAGGTGCTAGTCAAATGGAAGAATACCACTATCGAGGATGCTACATGGGAATTCTTATATGATTTACAAAAGGCTCATCCAAATTTTGATCCTTGGGGACAAGGATCAACCCAAGGGGAAGGTAATGATACAAACTCTACTGGTATACAGGAGAATGCTACTGGTATACAGGGGAATGCTAATTTTGCCAGTACTGCTACTGCTACTGATACACTAATCAGGAATGCTAAAAGTCCATGGACTACAACAAACATGACTACCATTAATGGGTCATGGGCTGCGTCAATCACCTCTGCACACCTTCCAGAAGGAGCCTACTCACAGCATGGAGATCACCCACCATTCAGTCAAGATAAGGACCCCCCTCCAACGGTCATCCAAGAGCTGTCAAGGAAGGAAGTACAACTCTAAATTAAAGGAATCTGCTGCAAGGACCACCCCAGCTGTTCTTTGTCCTATCCTTAGCTAAGCACAATCTAGTAGATCTATAAATAGCCTTTTTGATGTATGTCAGTGCCATGATTAAAAAGACTGTCAATTCTCCTTTCCCCAAATTCTGAGTTACCTTAAATTGCTAGAAACCAAGCCATCTTTTCTATCTATAAAGTGGCTGCATTTCTGGTTTTAGGAGGCCTATCATTGTATTGAACAGCTTCTTTAATTAATATAATTTCCGTATTAACATATTGCTTGAGTGAACTCTTTTTTTTATATATTTCTTAGCATCAACATGATATATACTTCGTGTATAGCAATATAAAATTATTACTCGAATCATGACGTTATTAATTATATGACCTATCGAGTCCAGATATTGTAAAATGGTAAAACTGCTCCACGTAATAAAAATGTAATACGTACTACAAATTAGCGAATAATCTTTCATTAAAGTACTGATCTCGATCAAATAATATAAAAATTAACGAATAATTGAAACAGATAATAATCAAGTAAATTAGGTTTATAGTATTTCCATAAGGGGAAATCATAATGTTTTGTCTAGTCATAAAGACTAACGACCCTACTATGTATAGTATAATCATAAATAAATATACTTCTAATTATTTATAGTAAAAAAAAAAAAGTAATCTTATTCTCCACGTCAATTAAAAAAAACATTAAACTAAACCCTTTATATTATGTCGATGCATGTCTTCTACGTTAACGGCTCTCCTTCAATTACTATCTCATTGGTGATAACACATATTCTCGTGTAAGACGGTATCATACTGATCGAAAAATTGTTAAATTTAGGATATCGCATCAGAAATTCACAATATAATTATTATGAGACAGTGATAATGCAGAAGAAACTGTTCGATAAGGGCTTTTACGATATTCAAGTACTTATATTTTGTCTCATTTAACATGTTCATTCGATTGTTTTTAAATTTAGGACAGATATATCCGTTATAAAACAGATCAGATAGCATACATGCATGCTCTCACATGGTAGTTTGTAATGATATGGTAGTGCTTAGAATGATGTATTACTTCTTCATTACATGACATTATATATAATATATTGATGGCTTTAATTAATTTGCATGTAATTAATTAATAGTAATAATACCTCTTGAGACTTGGATTAGCAATGCAAAAGATTCATTTAGCATGCATGTAACTAAGTTTACATTGGACTACTAAGTAATTAATTTGTTTTATAATAAGACAAACTCGATCAAACAATCAGTTCAAAGTGAAATCTCGATTCTAACCACTAATAACAATGTGTATTCCGATAATTTTAGATATGTTCCACGTATTTTACTGAATATAACTTGAGGATTTCATATATTGATTCATGTTAGACGACTGTTAGTCGACCCTAAATCCATTTGGGACTAAGGCTCTGATGTTGTTGTTGTTGTTGTTCCATGTATTTTACCGTAAGACTACATCATAAGCTCCCTAAGTAACTGTTTAAGGACGAAAACAGATGCCTAAGGACAGTGACGTGAGTACGTGACCATACGATTAGGTGACTGGGGTTGTGACGGTAAAATTTTAGATATGTTCCACGTATTTTACTGAATATAACTTGACGATTTCAGATATTGCTTCATGTTAGTTGACCCTAAATCTATTTGTAACTAAGACTCTGATATTGTAATTGTTGTTATATGTATTTAACCGTAAGATCACATTATCATAAGCTCCCTAAGTAACTGTGTAAGGACTCATTTCAAGGACAAAAAAAGATGTCCCCGACTCATTTTACTCATTTTACCATAAGATTACAGCGAATTGAAAGCTCCATACGTAACAGTTTAAGGACTCGTTTTAAAGTTTAAACAGAATACCCGATTCAAGAAAGACCAGTTTCAACTCGGGAATCGAGATAGACCAAGTGAAGTGGAAGTGGAAGTGGAAGTGGAAGAACAAGGACACTACTGTGTATTCCGATAATTTTAGAGGAGATGACTTGACGTTTTCAGATATTGGTTCATGTTAGTCGATCCTACATACATCCGACTGTTTAAGTAACTATTTAAGGACCCGTTTTAAGATTTAAAACAGAATATCTGATTCAAGAGAGACCAGTTCGAACTCGGGAATCGAGATAGACCAAGTGAAGTGGAAGTGGAGTAAGCATATTTGAGAGTTATTGGAAGAACAAGGACACAAAATGATGAGTAACGCAAGACTAAATGTGTCTTCATAAGTTGTTTCTATAGTTTGAAGGTACAAATTTGGGCCATGGTGTGGACCTTTAGAGATGCTCATGTTTATACAACCAATAAAAATTGAATAAAATGAATGGATTGAATGGACAATTCATGATATTTTTAATCATATGAAAATGAAAAGATACTTACCGAAAGCTTCACTCCATACCTTGGTGGATTTTTTTTTTTTTTTTTTTTGCTTCTTTCAATCATCTCATACAATCGAATCGAAGATGTCTTGATCTAGTGGTTAAGACTAAGTGTTCTGGGATGGTAGGTTTTAGGTTCGAATGCGTTCTTCGTTGAACAAAAAAAAATATCTTATACAGGATACGGATTTTAAAACGGGTCAAATATTAACATATGATACTAACAAAGACAAAATATTCGATATTTCGTAGGTAACTTGTCATGTGATTTGGTATGTATTTGACTCATCTTATGGTTTGTGATGGAGTTTGAACCCATATTCATGGTACATGTGATTGTTGAAACACACCCATTTGATTTCACCAACTAATCTACTCGGTAGTTGATATTCACGTATATAATTATGCATTGATTTACGACTATATTAGTACATGTATCAAATAACGTTCAAAATTTATATACGGAGTATAATATAAAAAGTATAACAACCGGCGTAATGAAAGATAATTTATACTTTAGGGTTTAGGGCATATTATAAATGAGAGATTTTATCAAAAAAAAAATATTATTTTTTTGAAAAAAAAAAAAAGACTCAACATATGTGTAGTTTAGAATGTGTTTCCACACAAGCTAAGGGCTCGTTTGGTTCACCATGGGAAGATAAAGTTACCGAAAACTTTAAATTCACGTGAATTTGTATTTCATGGGAATTAAAAAATATTGTTTGGTTGTCATGTGGGAAATGACTTCATGCGGGAAGTTCTACACACCGAGGGGGGCTTGGTGAGTAACTTCCCCCATTATGGAGGAAGTGGCAGTTCCCGGGAAGTGGGCAACCAAACAACTCCCTGAAAATGCACTTCCCGATAATTGGATGAGTAACCAAACGAGCCCTAAGTTATTTATTATACACAACGACATATGTGAACAAGGGTGGTAGTCCAACCCAACATATTGTCGTTTGGACTTTATAAGTTCAACACAATGAACCATGATCTCAACTCCCAAGACCCAACATGACTTGCAATAGATAGACAACAACTAGACATGGTTTGAGCCCTACACCCCAACATACCGTAAATACTTTAGTCGAATGGTTAAAACGAAAATATCTCGGATTCAGGTTCGATCATCACCTCTATTATAATGCGACTAATTAAGTATGCACTTCTTTAAACAAAACAAAAACATTATTTGCATCGCTGGTTTAACGTGTCAATCACACTATCAAGTAAAAACTGCTACCTTTGGTGCGTTATAGGTAAACTCTCGGATGACATAGCATAGTTCGCTCTTGCAGGGGATTGGAACCTGAGACTCTTGGGGGTGATAACCCAAGTTTTTAACAACTAGGTTTCACCCTTGCGGGCAGCCGCCTTATCAACTTCTACTCTGTATTACGTTATCAATTTTTCCCCAATCAATCTAAATAATCTCGAGTGACCCAACGCCCCAACCCGTTAACGAATATGAAAATGGAGAAATTCTTGCAACAATAGTCAAACTCTTTTCTTTACTAAAAGTGATCATAAACTTGAATATGGTAAAGCTAGCTCTTACTAAAAAAAAAAGAAGTGAATTAAAGAACGGTTTTTCTAACGTGTGCCCACTGGGCACACGTTAATAAGTTAATTAAGGAAAGACTAATCATGATATTGTATAACTATGGTAAATAAAGCTTATTATTTCAACTTCTCAGAATAATATCATGATTAATCTTCCCTTAATTGGGTTATTAACATGTGCCCAGTGGGCACATGTTAGAAAAACCGATTAAAGAAATAGAGCTTGGTGTATAAATGTGAAATCAGTTGATCTTATTTACGATGGATATATCTCACTATAATGTTAAAACGGGTCAAATATATCTAACTAGGAAGAAATGTCAAAAATCCGTTTCTACATTCTATACTTGTAGATCGATCTTATCTCAAATATTTGACTCATCGTAAATATAGGACGGATACTACAAAAAAAAATGCATGTGCAATAGACTTGTTTTTTCTTCGTATAATTTTTCCTTAGAGATAAATATTTGACTCAAATTGTTGAATTTATGTCACCAAAATGCCATACAAAAACGATGATATATTCAAAACAAAATTTGTCGTTTTGTTTACATTCCATGCTCCAATAACTTTAGTTCAAAATAATTAAACAAAAATACTCATAGTTGTTTATTACTTTAGGGTATGTAATCTTAGTTTATAAGACCAACCCGTTATCTAAAGTCCATCGAATCTGTCTAACTAACTTTCATTTTTTTCATAATAATCTCCACTTTCGATTTCGTCTATCACCTTTTAGACCAGTCATATCTCATATGTTCTAAAACCCAAACTGTTCTGTAGGGTCATTTAACTCCTAAATCTGACAAAATTGATTCAACCCGTCTCGACACATAGATTTAAAACCCGAGTTTGATTCAAAGTTGACACAAACCGAAGTTACACCAATCCGGTTCGACCCAATTGACCCGTTTAACAGATCTATTTACTTTATAAAATCAACCCATTATCTAAAACTATAACTAATCAATCCGTTATGAACGTACCAATCTGATGTTATAGAACGGTCCTGTAAGAAAGCGGTGAGTCCTACAACTCCATTCCCTACCTTGTTGGGTAATTTGGGACCCAAGTCTTGGCTTTTTGGGTCACACGTGGGCTTTAATTAGTTGGGCCCACAAAGTTATGTCATGTGTAAATTGGCTTTTTTGACAATTGAGGCTTTAATTTGTTAGTTTAACATGCATGTCACTTTAGAGTAGGTCTCTTGAGAGACGGTCTCTCATTAATTTTACTGAAAGACTAAGTACAAATGGAAGTAACAGTGGTACCAAACCTAATAAAAGTAAGTACGATTAACCTAAAAGATTATACAAATATAAAGAGGGTACGCTTTTTATAAAAACAGGTACAAAACAAAGTTGTCATTTAAAGGTACAAATAGAACATAAGGTGGTACCGAAGAGTAGTCTCTCAATAAGTTACTGAGAGACCGTCTCTCTCAAAAATTTGTGGTCACTTTATGCATGTAAAAAAAACTAAGTAATCATGAATCGTGAACGTAACGAGGAGGAGTAGTAATCTTCATTCATTATGTTGTTTTTTTTTGTGTTGATGAGAGTTTTGTAGTTCACTACTTTGGCGTGTCACCCTTATGATGATGATAGGAAGAAACTTCTTAACTAGTAGACGAGGTCATGTTGACAGGTTGTCAGGATCGGGATAATACAGTAGCATTTTGGAAAAAAAATAAGAAAGGTAAGATAGAATCGAGGTATTGGGTATTCGAATGGAAGATCGTAAGATCTCACAAATAGTATAGAGTGAACAGTGTAATGTCGAGCGTCTATCTATTGAATTGATCGTCTCAATTATTTGTTTACCTTTGATTAAGATATCTATAATAATTCACAAGTAATGTAAACAAATGACCGAGAGTGAAGAGTTGAAGCATCTCTATTAACCAATTTTGGGTTCTAATAAAAAGGATTTACCTATTTTAAATAAGTGTTTGTGTTATTAAGTGTAAAGTTAGATCAAAAATTGTTTGACGAGACGATTTTATACCATAACCCCAACCTATTTCATTTGAGAACTTTTCTTAATGATGTAGTAATTCCCAATTCTAGGTTGGGTGAGGTTCATTCTATGCTATAAGACGGTTTTATATACTAAAAAATGATTCCTAACGAACATATTTGTTACGAACTTGTAAGGCGGTAACGAGTCAAATATCACTCATATAGATAGATAAAGACAAATCATATACTCCCTCTGATTTTTTATTATCTTTCCTATTTCCTTATTGGGCTGAAACATCTTTTCTTCCCTATTTCCATTTTGGGCCATCAACATGTGGTCTAGAATCACCCTTAGCTTTCTCTCTCTTCCTTCTTTTATTTTGAACCACACATTCCTACACCCTTATTTTCTTCCCAAAACCAAAGGGAAAGATAATAAAAAATCGGAGGAAGTAGATATTATTTTCAAGGCATTAATTAATTTTTGTTTTGTTTAAATAATTTGCGATTAATATATCCATCGTGACGAAGACTTACTTTCATATTCAAGGATGAGTGGATTTGACATGCTTTTTTTTTGGTACAATGGATTTGGCAGTCTTTAGAGCAAGAAATGTAGGGTTAGTGGGCTCTAATATCAATTGCCCACTAGTTTATTGGGCCAAGTAGTGGGCTCATATTGTATGAACGATGATGTATCTGTTACAAAAGAGACTTACTTTTTATACTTTTAGATGATCGCCTGATCGGTGATCTATTATTTTGATTTCGGTTGGGTTAATTTCGATTTGCCAATCTCTCGCTTAAATTTGTTTATGATATTATCGCGTAATGAGTAAATTGTTACACCCGAAAAAAATTAGTGAGTGCAAATTCATTTACGTCAATTTTGGCCTTTAGATCGAGTTTGATATAAGTTGAACCATCGTTATACAAAAGGTGGACATGAGTGGATTTATGATATTATTATTGACACAAGAATCAATAATCGAATTAAAGCATTGACTAGCTATTCAATATCCGATATACTTATTTCAAGCGAATCATTTCGCATCAATAAAAAAGTCATCTCTTAAATTTATAATGATCTCAATCGGATCTTGTTCACATCAAGGATATATAGTTAAAGATTCGTCTTCGCTTGAAATTTTCTTGCACTTGTTATATATTAGCGTGAGTCGTGAGAGGTGAGACACGATGACTAACTACCCAAAAAGTCGTTTGTCTCATGGTTCACGTTAATTTCATTCTCAAAAAACCTACGAAGTATTTACTACTCAACCGATTCCTCAAAAGTAAAATAATAAAAAAAAATTAAATCAAATTAATACAGTACTAGGCGATATTATATGAGATGTACATCATAATCCATATTGACAGATCGCCGAGTAATATTTTTGTAATTTCTTTTTTCTTTTTTTTTTAAATAAATTTTAAACAACTACGATAACAAGTTCAATTTTTAAAATTTGATGTACATCATAAATCATATTGGCAGATCATCGAGTAATTTTTTTGTAATCTTTTTGATTTTTTTTTTTTAATTTTAAACAACTGCGATAGTTTTTTTTAAAATCTGATGTACATCATAAATCATATTGACAGATCGTTGAGTAATATTTTTTTTTTTTTATTATTTTTATTTTTTTTTTTTTTGTAAATTTCAAACGATTACGATAACAAGTTCAATGTTTAAAATCTGAGTCGAGTCAATTTTACGAGATCTGACTTTTAAGTAAAAATCATACACTCATTGACTCATGAGTCATGACTCATACAATGATCTCACGTACGACACTTCCTCACTCGCGCCATCGCACCCGCTTCCCCTTTCCCCTTTCTCTCTAACCTAAAAAAATCAATTAACAGTTCATATGATCCCAAATTTCCCCCAATTTTTCTAGGTTAAATCTTACTCTACTCTTTTTCGTTCTGTTCTTTCGATTAATTTGATCTGATGCAGTTTATTGAACTAATTATTTTACTGTTTTTTTTTGATTAATTAGGGTTTAATTATTTGGAGTTCGATTATCGAGAAATTCGAGGGTTTTCTGGGGATGATGAACAAGGAATTGACGCCTGAGCCTTTGGATTTCTTCATCTGGACTGTTGAGGTTGTTCATTTGATTACTCTTTCTTAATTCGATTGTTTTGATTGTTCGATTGATTGATTGATTAGCTGGGTTTTCAGTTCAGTTTGAGTAATTCGATGTTTACGGTTTCGATTTGATTTTTAGTTGATACTTCGTTGATGTATGAATTGTTTGATCATTGGACTTGGAGTTATGATTACTTTGCTTGAGTGTGTGATTGTTACTGTTGGTGAGTATGATCATGTGATGAAGGTGACATGCATTGATGAAGTTTGCGTAAGAAGCCAGAAGTATAGTGATTACTGATTATTGATTACGAGTACTGAATAGGCTGTTTTGATGGAATGCGTGTGACGGTGTGAGGGTTTGATTCATTCGTCTTCATTGCTCAATGTTCTTGTGTGGTTGGTCGTTTGTCGGGGTGGAGCTGGCGTGCTGGTGGCCGTGTTTAAGTTGGGTAAGATCGTGGTTTATTTTTAGGTAGGAAAGTGGGGTGTTTCGAGTGAATGGAGATCATGGATTTTGGAATGAGCGTTCCGATGGTACATGAAGCTGTGTCTTTAGTTTTGAGGAAAGTATTGTGAAGTGATAGGAGGAAGGTTTATTTAGTTAAATGTTTATGTCTTCCTTTGAGAGTTGACTAGTTGAACCTAGGAAGTATTTTGTATCCGAGTGAATGGTATGGATGTCCATTTGATTCCTAGTTGTTTTATCGACCGTTTACAGACTTTACACTATATGTGGTTAGATTGACGGAAGAAGAATGATTACATTTGAGACGTTGAGTTTACATAGTTAATGTTTGGACAATTGGATACCATACTTCAAATTAAGTCTTGTGGAGTAATATTGTAATCGGTTTGTATTTGGATAGTTCAGTTTTAACTATGAGCACTTGGTTTGGTACATTGGAGGCTTTTCGAAAGCTCAAAATTTAGAAATGTTTGCAAGAGCATAATGCACATTGATGCTTTGATATGACTTTCCTTGCCATTGGGGAAGTGATGCCATTTACCTTGAAGGTTCCTAATGATCGTATCACTAATATATGGTTTAGTGTTCTAAAGTAATTTTCTAACATCACCTAATTTGGGTGCCCTGAAGTTATATATGGTTTAAGTGAGTTTTACTGAGCTTTTGTTTGCATTAGAAGCCTCTCTTTGATTGACATACTCACATACCTTAGGACAGAAGTACTTTCAAATGCACTCTTATGAGATTATTGGTATTATTGGCCAGTGAAAAAGTGTTTTCATATGGTATGTGGTTGCAGCCTTTCAAGGGCATGACACTTACTTAAAATCATGTATATTTATTTAACAAACACTTTATGAGTGTATTGCGAATGTAGCGTATTCATTATGAATTAGGCAACCTTCTTTTTGCCTTGGCCCTGTAAATATTTTTGTATAATTGTTTTTGAATCAAGGTGGATGGATTGACATGTTATTTCAGAGTATGAAGGAAGTTTCATAATGTTCTTTCTATAAGAGTTAAATTGATATCTTATTTTGTTCCTTTTACATTGTTTTGCAGGATGTTGGTATGTGGTTGGAAGAAATAAATCTCGGAACCTACCGCCAGATTTTTAAGGAAAATGGCGTCAATGGCGAGTACTTAGAGGGAATGTCGATGTTCACAACTGAGCAGATACTTAGGTTTATCAGACGCTGCCACATGAAATGGGGTGATTTCATCACTCTTTGCAAGGAATTGCGGCGAATAAAAGGTCTCTTAGTAATTTCTTTTCTCCTTCTTCCCAAAAATATGGGTCAGATTAATCTGGAGAACTTAAAATTTACTCCGTATATGCTATCTTGCGATATCAGAGTATTATTTTCACGACTATTTTTTTTCTATATAGACATTAATAGAGTTAGAATGAGATAAAAAAAATTCCCAGTGACTTAAAATATGAACGGCAGCTTGGTAGCGTAAGTGAAGGGGGACTTATAATCTTTGCCAAGAAGACTTGCAGGGACATGCTTGAGATTTTGTTTCAAAGGATGTTCTCGTGTTGGTCATTTGCCCGCAACCTCTGATCTTCTCACTTCTATTTGCATCCCCTTCCTCTCTTGTCGTATTCCTTAGCTAAGATTACATGTTAGGATATGGTTTATTTTTCTCTGATTCATGATAGTTTATTCCCTTGAAATATCAAAACTGTAGTTGACACTTGACAGTCGACAGTTGACTACAATCCAGTATCAAGCTTGTGTTACCAACCACTTGCATGCTGACGCTGGTGTTGTGAACGAGTCCTGTCAGAGTGTTTGCATGAGCTAAAAATTGTCAACATACGGTATATCATCTTATTAACTGCCGGCCACAATTCGAGGTTTTGAATCTGACCATGATTGTATTTGAGGTATCATTGGCCGCATAGAAATCAGTCTGTGACGACTTTTTTGGAATCGATTCTCAAACCGAGATTTGATATATTATGTGATGTAATGACTCAAACATCTGAAAAATGTTTACTGACAGTATATTGTGGAACTGAATGTGACCCGTTATTTGAGGCATCAAAGTTGACCATGATTGCATTTGAGGTGTGATCAGCACGACAACAAAAACCAGGCTGTGACGGCTTATTTGAAACTCTCTCAAACCGAGACTTGATATTATGTTTTGTACGGCTCAAGATCCGACTCTTTTTCCATCTTCTAACTCAATTATATCTCGCATATTGCAACAGTGGCCTGCTTGAAAGGGGAGCAAAAAGTACGAAGACCATGGTGGGCTCCGTCTTGCCTATCAGTAGTCTTCGTGAAGGCAGCCAAGCGCAACAGACAGTCCCGAGTCGTCTCCTTGAAGCTCGAACCTTGATATACATACGCACGCTGGTGTTGGGTTGGTAAGTAAGTACTCTCGTACTCGTATATGTTACCGAAGGAAGAAAGCTTCAATATCATATATCACCAATTCTTCTCTTAGAAGTACTCTATAAGCAAGTTGTACATAAAACATAAAAATCGGTTGAAATGTTGCTGTACAATTTGTATTTACTCTGAAGAAGAATGGTGGTCGTTGTCGATGTGGTGTATCGTGTATAGCTTCAATACGAAGCGTTTTTTAGTTCTGTAAACCTCTTCCTGTGTGAAAGTCCAATGTTCGTATTTTCCCGTCATATAATTTCGTGTTTTGTTGGATTTAGAAGTCGCTGGTCGACGTGGTCGTGGCTGGGATCTTGGCATAACATAAAAGGCAATTTATAAGTAGTACACATTGTATGAAATTTTGTACTCTACACGTATTTTGCAAGCCGTTGTCGTCTTGTCGATTATGCTAAACATTTTTGCATCGTAATTTTTTTTTTTCTTTTCTTTCGAAGACGTGGGTATTAAGTGACCACTCAAATCCTCGGCCGAGGACCACTTGAATCTTTTTGTTGTGTTTTTCGTACCTTTTTTTCGAGATACAAGTAATACGGGAGTAATTGACATCGATAGGCAAAAAACGAGCAACTCGAGTAATATCACATTGCTCAACAAATCCATTTAGGTACTTGAATAAATCATTCTCGATATCAAGCCAACCATTTTAACTTCGGATTAAACCCGTAATCTTGATAAATTACATTCGATTTTACCGTAACTTTTTTTAAAAATTTGAAAGTACAGAGAAATTTTACTCGTATTTTATTTTCCTAATACTCGAGTGCTAACTATTGTCTGTATTTATGTATTTCGAAAGATGTTACTTTGACGATATTTATTTTGAAAATCTTGATTATTTAAATCGTTAGGAAATAAATCTCGATTGTTAAGGAGTCAGTAATGGAAGATAACGGAGAGAAAAGGTAATCGAGAGGAATTTCTCCCATGGTACCCCCCGTCATGCTATGCTGACAGTTCGAATTCCTCTCTTCCTCCATTGACGAGCTTACAACAAAACAATGGCGACAACAACGACGCTAGCACCAGGACATTCTAGAAAGCTGACGAACATTCTAGAATCATGTACAGGTTCGCCGTATTATCGCTGGAATCTCCGATCCGCCATTGAAATTCGCTCGTTGAAGACCATTCATGAGTTCGCCGCCGAGCAGGTGAGATATTCGAGGATTCTGCTCGCTTTTTTTGTGTTTTGATTGATTTTGTAATGTTTGTGATTTCGAGGTTGAGTTTTGATCGATTTGATATGAATCATGAATGTGTGTGATTTGATGTTGAATTATTGCTTTGTTTTGTTTGATGCGATTGATTGATTTTATGATTTAATCGATTGATCGATTGTTTGATGTGATTGATTGATTTTATGATTTGAGGTTCAGTTAGGGTTAGGAAGATTCCCCCATTTTCCCGCCATGAAAGCTGTTAATCATCATATCATATGGCAACTTGCCTAACTAGTAGTAACACCAAAACCCTGCTATCCGAACTGAAAACTCGAGTTTGACCTGAGACTCAACCCGACCTGATGCGAATGTTTATAAGGACCTACAAACCGTTGTACACTTATTCCTAACAGCTTCAAAGTTCAAACCCAAAAATTATCAGACTCCTAAATGACTCGGCCCAACCTAAACTTCACTAGTTCATACTGACCCGAAAATGACCGTGAAACTGTTCTATAGGATCGTTTTATAGCATAAGACTGACACAAAAAGTAAAACCCAACTTAAAAGGAGTTAATTATCGGTTTATCACGTTCAACTTTGAGCTATTGTTGTTGTAATGGACGAGTTTCTATCACGTGGGATGATCTTATACGGAGTATAACAATTTGCCAAAATGACCTAACCCGACCGACTGGAATCCAGGTCTATGTAGAAAATTGGAGTGAGTGAATGTAGTCAAAATCTCCCAAACTTGATGATGATGATCCACAATTAATGGTTTAGGACCTAACTCACTCAACTCTTAACACTTCCAAGTCAACTCTTCCAATTTGGGTATTTGTTTATAGTTTACTTGTACTATTACCCACTGAATTTTCTGTTAATTCTTCACTACAGCAGTACAGCAGGTGACATTTTCAAAGCATTCCACATGGTTTCTTAAACTTGCATGCTCTGAAGCTTTTTATTTCGTAATCTCTGTGTGCCGGTCAATAGTTTACACGTTCTCTGTTCCCGTCAGTAGTTTCCGTGTCTGTTTTGGGTTTGTTCTATACTCTTCACTTGTACTCTCGCTTGGTGTACCTTCTTTGATCTTTGTGTATAAAGTATACGTAAATATTTCATGGGGACGTGGGACGGAAGGAGTATCTTTAAGGATTTCCAGCTATAAAGAGCTAATGATTGATGAATTTGTAAGCAATATATATATTTATATCACACTTGGATTACATTTATGTAGGGTTTATGTGTGGTTTAAGTTTTCTGTGTCCTTAACATCACACTCAAAGTACTTGACTTTTTATGAATCTTCTCATCTTGCAGGTATTCATCAAAGAGGAAGTTCAAAACTTCTAATCAAATTCTTCGTTTTTGATTCGGTAATGTTGTCATTTCCTCTAATTTCTAATGTTCTAAGTAATGTTATTCGTCTATTATCTTCGTTTTTTAGTACGATTATCTACAACCTGCCTATGGATTTCGCTTTTTTCGAAGTCTGAATACTGTGATGTTGGGTTTATGCTGTAAATTTGGGCGAACGTATATGTCATGCAGGTTCTTGGTTGATCACTTTTTTTTGGGGGGAGACTCGTTAATTTTGAGTCTAATATGATTCTCGTGTTGGGGATAAGTTAAGGAAACTCGAGTAATTTTTTGGGGTGTGATTAGCATAGGCATGTCGGAAATGGCAAGATGTTGCAACCCTAAACGGAGATTCGCCAAGTTATTGGGTTGGCTTCAGTTGTTTCTAGGAGGACTTGTGATTCTTGTGAGTGTTTGTAGTCTAGTTAGGCTCTACTTTGCCGGATTCTTCATTCATAGCGAGGACGTTTGCCGTCATTTTTATGGTGCCAAGGATGTGTTTGCTGGATTCGATGTCAACGCCTTGTCGGACCGTATTGAGGAAGTGCTTGAAAAGATGGAGAATTTACAGAACAAGGTCGAACTCGATGTTCAAAAGTTGGAGAAAGATAAGGATCAATTGGGAACTAGTACTATCTCTAGGCTTGAGTTTAAGAGGTACTTGGAGGACGAGATTATCCAACCACTTTACGATGCACACATCGGTCTTAGGCAAACCCGGTTGCCAAAGTCCGGAAACACGACGTTCATGGAGGAGCCGTTGATTAACAGCTTTGTGATTGAGGAGATCCGGAAGTATATCACCCCGAAAGAGAACAATCACGGAAAGGTGAACATATTTAGAACGGAGAAGATTTACAACACGATAGGGCACGCGTGTGTTTTGATGAAGAAAGAACTCGAAGATTATATGGATTACGATGTGGGTTCGTATTGTAAAGACGATTGGAATCTAGCTCAAAAGCTTATGCTTCGTGGGTGCGACCCGTTACCACGTAGGCGTTGCTTGACCAGAGCGTCGAAGCTGTACCTGAAACCGTACCCAATAAACGTGTCCCTTTGGAAGATTCCGGAAGCAAGAAATGTTCGATGGAACCTCTATAAATGTCGTGATTTCGAGTGTTTGTCGAGTAAGAATCCTAACCGTGGTTACACCAAGTGTGCAGGGTGTTTCGAGATGGACAAGGAAACGATGAAATGGGTTAATTTAAGTTCGTCTCCTCCTCTTCCTCCACCCGATTTTCTCATAAGCGACGTCTTAAACGTGAAGCCAGCGGAAATAAGGATAGGCCTCGACTACAGCGTTGGTACAGGTACATTCGCAGCGCGAATGAAAGAGCAAAACGTGACAATTATATCGACTGCACTAAACTTAGGTGCGCCTTTCAACGAGATTATCGCTCTACGAGGACTGATCCCTTTGTATGTAACACCAAACCAACGACTCCCGTTCTTTGAAAACACATTAGATTTGATCCACACGACAGGGCTGTTAGACGGGTGGATCGACCTGTTACTGTTAGATTTCATTTTATTTGACTGGGATCGGGTTCTGCGGCCAGGCGGATTGCTGTGGGTGGATAAATTCTTTTGTAAGAGGAAAGATTTGGATGATTATATGTACATGTTTCTGCAGTTCAGGTATAAGAAACATAAATGGGTTGTCGCTCCTAAGTCGAAAGACGAGGTTTATCTATCGGCTTTGTTAGAGAAGCCAGCTCGGTCGCTGTGAGTCGATACTCTTTAGGCTCTAGTTTTGTTATCGAGAGTCCCGTCTCTCTTCAATTGTAATGCGACTAAATGCACGTTTTGTGCTGAGTATGAGTTATTACTTAATTTTACTGCGGTTTATAATGTACTGTAAGTCTGTAACAGTCGATTTGTATTGCTTGTAAAGCTGAAATTATTACAGTATATTCTTGTTTGCGAAAGAGGTTTGAGTACATGTTTTGTGTCAGAGAGGTAAGCCCCGTTTTAGGTTCAGTTCAATTTAGTTTAGTCTCAAGTAATTCAACCGCTTTCAATTCATTTCTTTTTTTTGATGAATGAGGGAACCTGCAGCCGCTACCATTTTGGTGCGCTCTGGGTAAACCTCGGGTGTATGCATAGCCTGCAAACCACGCACACCAAGGTAAATCGCCCGTGGGCGACATGCTCGAAGTACGCATAGCCTGCAAACCACGCACACCAAGATAAACCGTCCAACATGCTCGAAGTTTAGAAGGCATAGTCTCAAGCCATACAACTCCCACAAGTTCGTGTTTGCAGGGGCTTGAACCTGAGACCCTTAGACCAATGACCACAAATTTTAACCACTAGACAACACCCTTATGGACAAAATGAATAATAGGGGACTCGAACACGCGCCCTCTTAACTTCAATTTATTTCGACCAAAGAGAACAAGATTATTGTACATTGATATACAACATTACAACCACACTAGTACTATCAGAACTTCATTTTGCACTAATTTTTGTAGTTTAGAATATTTCTTTGGCCAAGTATTTACAAGATTTCGATTTTTTACACTACATCCTAAAAATTCTCGATAATCCATATCTAATAGCTACGGAAATATTCTATTCTATAATTCATATCTAATAGCCATGTTTTTTTTTTCATTTTCAATAATATACCCTCGTTTTTTTCTCTTCATAAAAACACTTTTGATAATGCACGGGCACGAGTTCTGATAATGTAGGTAGAATCGGAAAAAGGATTAAAAAAAAGAAAAAATATTTATTCCGCAATCCATATCTAATAGCTACGGAGTAATTTTTTTTTTTTTTTTTTCATTTTCAGTAATGTACCCTCGTTTTTTTTTTCTTCATAAAATCGCTTTTGATAACGCACGGGCACGAGTCTGATATCGACTCTTTATCCTAATTCATTAAATAAACGAGATCTTTGACTTCGGAAAAAAAAAAATCGTTACTTTCAAAACGTGTAGCAAGAGTTCTGGTCATTCAAACATTTTTTCTCGACTCTCGAAAGTGATGATTTTCTTTTATTCAAATTGAACGTTTTTCTGAGATTTTATTTGACAAAAAAAAAAATCAAGTCTTTTTTGGAATTCGTGGATGAGACCCGAGAGTTGAGTTTCTCCTTCTTGCTAACTAACTACGCGAAAGAGTTCGCATTTCTCTCCCAATCGCCATTAACGAGCTTCCAAGAACAAATCAATGGGGACATCAACAACGTTAGCACCTGGACTTTCTAGAAAGTTGAAGAAGGTTCTAGAATCACGTATAGATTCGCCGGAGATTCTTTCTTCTCTCAACACTCTCTCATCTTTTTACTCCGATAACTCTCTGCATTCTCGCCGGAATCTCCGATCCACCATTGAGAAGCGCTCGCTCGATATCAATCATGAGTTTGTTGCTGCATCTGATGGCGCTGAGCAGGTTCGATGTTCGAGGACTGCGTTCGTTTGATTTGATTGATTTTGTGATTTGAAGTTGAATTAGTGTTTTGTTTGATTTGATTGATTTTGTGATTTGAAGTTGAATTAGTGTTTTGTTTGATTTGATTGATTTTGTGATGTGTGTGATTTGAGGTTGAATTTGTGTTCTGTTTGATTTTAATTGATTCGTAATGTAATCGATTTTTAGGTTGAATTAGTGTGTTGTTTGAGCTTAATTGATGTGTAATGTCGGTGATTTTGAGGTTGAATTGTGTTTTGTTCGATTTCAATTGATTTGCAATGTGTGATCTGAGGTTGAATTAGTGTTTTGTTTGAGCTTAATTGATTCGCAATGTAAACGCTTTCGCTGTTGAATTAGGTTTTGTTTGATTTCAATTGATTTGCAATGTGTGATCTGAAGTTGAATTAGTGTTTTATTTGAGCTTAATTGATGCATAATGTCGGTGATTTCAAGGTTGAATTGTGTTTTATTCGATTTTGATTAATTTGCAATAGTGCTTTGAGGTTGAATTGTGTTTAGTTTGATTTTGTGATGTGTATGATTTGAGGTTGATCTGTGTTTTGTTCGATTTCGAGTGTTTTAGGCATTGGATCAAGTCGAAGCTGAGATCAATGCGCTTGCCGAATGTTGTGACAGGTAATTTTCTTCGTTTATCAAATCATAATGCGTGAATTTTTGTGTTATCGTTGTTGATTCTGTTTTTGATTGCACCGATTTGCTCGTTTTATCCGCCAAATCACATGTTTGCCAGACAAATGTGCTAGGTCCTTGATACGGAATTAGTGGGATAGCTAGGGTGATATGGGTCTAACAATTGATTCAGTCGATTATCGCCAAATTACTCAATTATGTCTCATCGAGTTTCTTTTCTGTTGAGAACATGATCAATCACGTGTATTTGTCTAATAGCTCGGGAAATTTTGGGGGTGGCGGGGTTTTGGGAAGTGTTGTAGAGAACAAGTGACGAGAAGTCGTGTGATATAGTAGTGTTTTGTAAAGAGCTATTGGCCATGAATTACACCCTTCTGATGTCTTTCAGAAATCAATGGCTATTAGAGGAACGAAGCTTGAGCTCATCCTTTTAGGAGAACCGAGAACCCACGATTCTTTTTCCATTGGTCAAATCGTTAAGCCTAATAAAAATGCTAGTTTTATCAGATTTCGATATCCACTGACCAGTATTAGTATACTTTTCTGGGAATTATGCAAAATATTACTAGTTGTATCAGATTTCGATATCCATACTACTTAAAAGCTTAATCTACTTCATCCTCTTATAATCTTTGTTTTTCTATCGAGAAAACGTCCGACGTTTTTGCAGCTTTGTAATAGCTATATGTTGGGAATTGGCAGGATAGTAAAGGCATTAAGCAGTTGTAAATTCGCCACAGGGGATATTGTTAGCACCACAGAAAGGTTGAAGCAGGAACTTGAAGTTACTACTCAGAGACAAGAGATCGTCTCGTGTTTTCTTCGTGATTATCAGCTATCTAATGAGGAGGTCTGATTATATATATCCTGTTTGTCGTTGCCTTTGTCACTTGAAAGAAATCTAGGATGATACTGAATTACTACCTTCGTTAGTACTTGCGTTGCTGACAAGTGCTTGTCTTGCAGATTAATGCTCTCAAAGAAGAGGAGTTGAGCGAAAATTTCTTCAAGGCACTTTCGCACGTGCAAGAAATCCATGCCAACTGCAAAGTATTGCTCAGGACACATCACCAGGTAACTTCGAGATATTTTTGGCCTGATTCTGTACTCCTACCAATCCATTCCAAAATCCAAACTACCCATTCACTTTTTCTACAAAGATCAAGGGAAAGGGTAAATTAGTGAAGTATTTGTAATGAAATGTGTAGGAGATAGAAATACATAACGATAAAATATTGGATGTAAGGTGTTTGTTTTTGCCAAATATGGAATAGGTAGTTTGGAATGGATTTACCCAATAAGGAAAGTGCGTAGTTTGGACTTTGGAATGGATTGGAGGGAGTACATTTTTTCTTTGTTAAAGTGGTGAATTGATAACCTCCTTAGATCTTACTTTTATGGTACTGATTCTAGTTGCTCAGAACATAATGTAGATTTTAGCTTTACGTTGTGTTGTTTCAACCCATTGAGTGTGTATGAATACTGTCTTGTTAACCGGGAGGATCAAAATGTGAAATAATTTACGAGTATTTTTTTGTCTCCTATTCTCATTTAAGAGGCTCATTGCAGCGTGCAGGGTTGGAGTTGATGGATATGATGGCTATGTATCAGGAAGGAGCATATGAACGTCTTTGCAGGTTTACCCTTGTCACACTATAGTATAGCATGAGGATCTGATATTTTAGTTTGGTTGCACTGTTATGGTGTAGATACGAGTACTTAATTTTGGACGTATCTCTTACCGAAAAGAACAGGAAATCTCACATATTTACTGATCTCTGTTCTTTAATGCTCAATAACTGTGTAAAAGTGGAACCTGTTCAAGTAGGACTAGATTTTGACCTAAAGCGCCTAGCCCCACATGGGTCACATCATCTCCTTACATGGTGGAATTGCTGAGGACGGACAACCCTATGAAAAAAAATACCCTAGATACTTTGATTTCACGTCCTTGATATCGATCCCTATATGAAACTCATAAGATTGCATAGCGCTACTTGTTGTCTTTTGGTTTTATGTTTATACGTATTTGTGTGAAGTTTTTTGTTTCTCTTATGAAAAAAACAAATCAACTTATTCATGTTTTTTTAACAACCATTCCAGGTGGGTTCAGGCGGAGTGTAGGAGACTCGGTGACACTGATAATCCTGAAGTTCATGACCTTTTGAAGACAGCAGTTCGTTGTCTCAAAGAAAGGCCTGTTCTATTTAAATACTGTGCTGAGGAGGTGATTTAGCCCAACGTTTGATTTTTTTATTTCTGATATCTTTGAGAGTATAAAATATCATTGTGGTAACTTACGGTTAATATGCCTTCATTCAGGTTGCAAACATGAGACACAATGCCCTATTTAGAAGATTAATCAGCGCTCTTACCCGTGGAGGACCTGGTGGGTTGCCCAGACCTATTGAAGTACATGCACATGACCCTTTACGTTACGTTGGCGATATGCTGGCGTGGCTTCATCAGGTAAGGTCCTTTAGTCCATGTTGATTACTGATCCGTTTTTTGGTTTCCTAAACGTTCATTATCTATAACTTATGCGGTTCGGCCCTTAAGCTAATGCAGTGAGCTTTAATTTTTTTTTTTCAGGCGTTGGCATCTGAGAGAGAACTTGTCCACGCTTTGCTTGATCCTGATACTGTGGTAGATACTGGGGCAACTGCACGAGAATTTGTCAAGAACTCTGAGAGTGAACTTGGAAAAATTGAATCAGACTTGACGTTTGTTCTTGATCGTATTTTCGAAGGGGTTTGCAGACCATTTAAAGCTAGAGTGGAGCAAGTCTTACAGTCACAACCGAGTCTTATAGTTTCGTATAAACTTAGTAATCAGCTGGAGTTCTATAGCTACACTGTGAGTTAGTCAAACTTTTCTCATGTCATTAGTTTCTTAAAGCATTTGTTGTGAAAAAATGAAAAATCAAGATCTTCATTGGTGACTTACGATTTTCCTGCAGATATCTGATTTACTGGGGAGAGAAACAGCTCTTTGCCAAACAATTTATACTCTTAAAGATGCTGCTCAAAAAACCTTTTTCGGTATTTTGAAGAGCCGTGGTGAGAAGCTACTGCGGTATCCTCCTCTTGTTGGTGTGGACCTTTCACCTCCTACGGCTGTAAGAGAAGGAGTGTCTATCCTGCTCGAAATTATCGAGACATACGACAGCATCATGCTCCCACCCTCTAAAAAGCCCGAGTTTGATCCTGTGATATCTGCTCTTTTAGATCCTATTATACAGGTACGTCTCTGTCGGTATATGTAATTTGTTTCAGTTTTTATTGATCATACGCGTCTTCACCTCTTCTCTGAACATTACGTCATTACACTACGTGTCGTGCAGCATGGGCATGCGGCCATGATCGGATAATAGATCCTAAATGAATCATAGCCCAAATAAATTACTCGTATTCAATATGAGATCGATCATCAGGGAGCCCAATCGTGAATCGTATTACTGTCCATTTACGACTACTAGGACAAAAGTATTCTGATGCTGTAGCCATGTTATTTCTAGATGTGTGAGCAAGCAGCAGAGGCACATAAATCCAAAGGAATGGGTCACTCATCAAGGAGAGGTAGAATGAGTTCTGACGTCAATCAACTCAACAGATCATCAGTTGATGCAATATTGGCTAATAGCAACTCTGTTTCGGCTTCTCAGGTATGTTTCAGTTTCCTGCCGTGATCTTTCTGTGGCCTCGTATGTTCACGTAGTAGCCTTTTCCAAGATATTAAGATTTTACTGTGACGGGAAATTTACAGATAACGGAATTTTTATCATGCTTTTATGTTCTTATAATTCTGGATTATTGAATAGTCATCGCTGAAAGATTTGGAAAATCGGTATAACAACATCAGAGCCTTAGTTCCGAAAAGATATGAGGTCGGCTAATATGAATCATTATCCGAAGTCGTGAATTCGTCACCTAAAATAAAATAAAATAAAATAAAATAAAATGGAAGGCGAACAATTGAATAAAATAATAATAAAAATAAAGTTTCAAAATCAAAATTTAGTAAAATAAAGTTCAAGAAAAAATAAAAAAGATATAAGGTCGGCTAATATGAATCATTATCCGAAGTTGTCAAGTCGTCACCTAAAAAAATAAAAAATAAAAAATAAAATGGAAGGCGAACCATGCAATAAAATAATAATAAAAATAAAATTTCAAAATCAAAATTTGGTAAAATAAAGTTCAAGAAAAAATATTTAGTAAGTTAAAAATACTTGTAGGAAAAAAAATACGGAGTAGTTATGAAAATAATTTTTGAAAAAGGTCAAAATAATTGATTCATTTTCGCCGTTCTATTTGCAGAGTATCGAGACGCCTTCTAAGATCTTCCTCATCAACTGCTTGTGCGCAATCCAACAACCATTGATCGAGTATGAAGCAGCATCAAAGTACGCAAAGAGCATCGGCAACATGATTGAAACCCACATGAGTGTTCTCGTGAACAAAGAACTCGAAACCATTCTAACAAAATGTAACTTATGGAACAAGATGCCGTTCTTCAGGAACGCATTCAAAGACTCAAATGACGGAAAAACTTCTGTTGCATTGTCGGAACTCGAGGAAACCTCTCAGGCTTCATTGTCGGAAAGTTTGAAGATTTTCTTCGGTCTCATATTGGGTACCGAGAATTCACTTCCTGAATTCGAGCAAATGCAGGTCCCGAAGCTTCGGTCAGAAGCTTGTATCAATTTGGCGAAATCTCTTGCAGAAGCGTATGAACTCGTTTATGATGCGATTATGGATCCTAAGAATTCTTACCCGGATCCGAAGTCACTTGCTCGACATCCACCAGATCAGATTCGGACCATTTTGGGTATATGAAGCTTGTTCGATTTTCCAAGATTTCTGAGCTATTAGAGGTGGATCGGTCATTTTCCTTCGTGGCTTTCCCGGTGTTACAAAAAATACGAATCGTATATCAAAGCTAAGTTGATCTCTTTGACGACTTTGAAGAATTTTAGTATAGCATCTATGTACTTATCTTGCAGCAAATTGAAGCTTGTAAATCATGCCGGTTTCTTACTATTTTTGTTTTTTTTTTTTTAGTACGAAGAAGAGCATACTAAGTCGCGGATGAAAATCAAACCCCTAATCTCGTGGTAGCGTCTTGTTTTTCTTTCGATTTCCTTACCATGTACGGAGTAAAAAAAACAAACTAAAGAATTCCCTACAAATGTATAGAATGATCTACACAAGATTTCGAACCCAAAAAATAATTCAAAATGCAATAATACGAGCATTTTTTTAAAGGCAATAATACGATCATATTCTTTTTTAACTTATTTTCCGCTTGAACCAATAATGTTTAGCTGTCGTAAGGCATCTCTTGAGGCCCGTCACTAGTGCTCTCATTTGAGTTCGATTGTTCATCTCTATTCAATATGGTTAAGTTAAGCTTTAAATTCATTAATTTTAATTTCTTTTTATCAATTCAATATAAGTCTGTTAATTATTAATTTTAATTTCTTTTAATCCCGTGAAGCCCTCTAAATTACATTCAATTCACTCGCTTTCAACCAGAAAGAACAAAGTCGCAACCTATAAAATAACACAAATTATACTATACAATCGTTGTACCGTACCACGGACCTAATTTATGGTAAAAAGTTACAACTTTACGTTACTTAGTGACCACTTTAAGTTAAATGGTGACCACTTTTTAATATGAAAAAGTGATAACTATTTATCTGAAAGTGGTAACCATCTGATGTCGAGGAATCGGGAATTAAAACCTAAGTTAGTTTTCGGTTAAGCCTCAAGTATGCGGCGGTTCCTTCTTCCTCTTCTTCATTTCTACGGTCTCTATCTTCTTCCTCAAGTCACTCAGTAATTCATACCTTCATCGTTCATCCGCCATTGTTGTCTTCCTTCTCTCTCTCTATCTCCTGTAAGTACTTTTCATAGCTTCCTTTGATTTTGTCATTCATGTTGCATTTCAGCTGCTATAAGCTTCGGTTGTACTTGATTGATTACTTTAATGGTGAATTCATTGAAATGATGGAAGAAAGAAACGAATACATGAATTAATTGAACTTAATTGAGCAGAAATTCAGTTAATTTTGTTGAATTTTTGTAATTAGAGAGGTATTATGAATCACTATTCCATCGCGTAGCTAGCGAATTGCAAATCGTCGAAAGCGAATTTCTATCGTGTCGATTACAGCAAATACGCATGAGATATACTCCAAAAAAGCGAATACTGAATCGGTAAAAGCGTATTCATAGTGAATCCAGTAATCAAAATGTATTGATTTTGTTTGTTTCGCCGTGAGTAGTTGCTGATGTTCAGGTGCTAGGGTTTCATGTTCAGTAGAGTATGAAGCTGATTTCTCATAGCCTGTGTTATGCAATTAATTTTGGTGTATTGATGTGTAGTTGATTCCTCTAGCTCTGTCGCAAAATGATTGATCGCTTTGTAAATCAGTAAATGTGAGGCTTTTGTGTTAGATAATCATTAAATTGTTGAATCATCGTAGGGGTGAGGCGTGAGACGTTATTGTTGTTGTTGTTGTTTTCGATATTTTTAGGTTTCTCATAGGAGCGAGCTCCCTGAATCATTTTGGGAATAAGACATTGTTGTAGTACAAACATTTTACATCTAAATGAGGGTTAATGTTCACCGACTTTCGATCATTTTAGAGATAAGGCGTTGTTGATGTTGTTGTCGACATTTTAGGTCTTGTCCCTAAGGAATGTGCCCTAATAGAATGTGGTCGGTACTTTCGAATTGAAGAGAATAACGAGTTTGGGTATTTTTTTCCATTTGGTTGAAAGCAATGAGCCCTAATAGAATGTCTTTATGTTTGCCGACCTTCGATCATTTTAGAGACAAAGCGTTGTTGTTAACATTTTAGGCGTTTTCCCTAATGCATAGAATGTGGTCGGTACTTTTGAATTAGTTTTGGTATTTCTTCCATTCGATTGGAAACAATGGACCCTAATAGAAAGTCTTTGTGGAGACAGAACTGAAGCAGAATTCTCATGGAGGCTTCGATTGCAGTTTATTCTTTCAAAACAGGAAGTTGCTGAACGGAAATCTTAAGTCATGTTCTTGTTATGGGACCTTGTAACGAAATTGGGAAGTCTGCATACAAAGCCGCCCATGGGAGAAACTTGTTGTTACCAATAGAAGTCTGGGATATGTATGTACCCTTTGGTAAAGCAAGTCCATAGCATCCCGAGAACAGTAGCAGTTTACTCTCAGCTAATTGACGCTTCAAAATCAGTAAATCTAACTAAAGCCGTTCATGCCCGGTTAATCAAAGTTGGGTTAAGTAGTCACACATTTCTTGGTAATCGCTGTCTTGAACTTTATACCCGATATTCGTGCGTTGACGATATTCTGAAAGCATTTGGTGACATCAGTAGGAAGAACATTATATCTTGGAATATTTGCTTAAAGGGTGTGCTTAGAAATGGACATGACGAGTTGGCTAATTCTCTGTTTGAGGAAATGCCTGAACGTGATGTCGTGAGTTGGAATTCTATCTTTTCACGGTATGCAAAATCATGTGATCGCGGTGATGTTGCATGGGTAAGATTCCGGCAAATGCTACACACAGGGGTGAAACCAAGTGCATACACTTTCTCAATTCTCACATCTATGGTGTCTTCTTCTCTCTATGGAAAGGAGCTTCACGGCGGGATTATCAAAAGTGGTTTGATTTCGACAAATGTCGTACTAGGAAATTCCTTAATCGACATGTACAGTAAGCTTGGCTTAATAGACTACGCGTTTAGCGTGTTTCTGACTATGGATAACTTAGATACGATCTCTTGGAATTCGATGATCATAGGATGTTCGAAAAACGGGTGTTCAGAGCTAGCATTGAGTCAATTCTCTATGATGAGATCCTCGGGGTATCCATCTGACGAGTTCACCTGTTCTGCCGTAATCACTTGCTGCACAAATTTACGGAACTTGGAAAAGGGTAAGCGGATATTTGCTCTCTGCATCAAAATCGGATTTCTTTGCAATTCAATCGTATCAAGTGCCATTATTGACCTGTTCTCGAAATGCAACAGATTGGAGCTCTCCATTCAGCTCTTCGATGAACTCAATACCTTGGATTCCGCAGTTTGCAATTCCATGATCTCAAGTTACGGTTCACATGGTGGTACTGAAGAGAATGCTCTCCGACTATTTCTGCGCATGTTGAGGGAAAATATTAGACCTACCGAGTTTACTTTTTGTACCGTTCTTTCCTCCATTTCCGGTGTTTCAGCAGATCAAGGAACTCAAATTCATTCTTTGGTGGTTAAATCAGGTTTCGAGAGGGATTTCATCGTTGGTAGCTCGATTGTTGATATGTACAGCAAGGTTGGCTTAATCGATTGTGCCGTAACTTTCTTCAAATATACGTCTCCACGCGATATTATCACGTGGAACACCATGATTATGGGTTTGGTTCACAACGGAAGATCGGACGAAGCCCTAGAAACCTTCAATGAACTATGTAAAAGGGGCCCGCCGCCAGATCGAATATCTTTTTCCGGGGTTTTACTAGCGTGTAGTTACGGAGGCCTTGCAGACGATGCAACTGCCATATTTTCGAAAATGGACCGTTCTTATGGGGTAAAACCCTGCTACGAGCATTACGCTGCTCTCGTCGACTTACTGTGTCAAACGGGCAGGTTCGACGAAGCAATAGAGGCATCTGAACAGATGCCGCCACAGTCACGTGATTCTACGATTTTGGGAGCATTACTCGACGCATGTTTGGTTCATGGAGACGTAAGGCTTGCTGAAAAAGTCGCGGTGAGGTTAATGGAGTTGGACCCGAGATTTTCGCTACCTTACATCGTGTTGGGTAATATATACACGATGAGGGGTGAATGGGAGGATACTGTCCGCGTTAGAAAAGCCATGGAGAGGAATATCGCAACCAACGTTGGTGGGTGCAGCTCGATTGCATTGAAAGGTCGCGTTTATACTTTCATGGCGGACGAGCTGCATCATCATGATGCCAAAGAGGTGTACTCTCTTCTCGAGTTACTCGACTTGGACAAAGACAAGAATGGAGCACTCGGCTGAAAGAGACGCTTATCTTCAAGGCGAGGCGAGTTTTGACGAGTGATACCAGATTCGGAGTTCAGTGCCACGAATCTCGAACCGGTTCATTTGAAGAGCTCTCTCCCGGGAAAACCTTTCGCTCGATTCAAGTCTTTCTTTTCGTTTACCTTTTCGTAATATTTCGACAGATTATACCCGATCCTCCAAGATATTTACGACCAACGGAGGAAAAAAACGAGAGTAAAGGAAATCGATAAACTAACAATAACTGATCTCGTATAAGTTGAAAATATAACCAAATCAAATGCGTCTATACAAACTAAACTTACAACATTATCAAACTTTCGGAATCGAATTTTCCAAATTCATTTCCTCGAACTAAATTTATTATTCAACATCGATAAAAAAAACCGAGACAGAAAGAGTATTTATTTATTTATTTATTTATGTAATTCAATAATACAATAAGTAGTAACACAAGAAACAAACCTAATGTCAAGAAATCCAGCTTGATGTGACAAATCAATGAATTCCTGTTTTGTCCTTTCTTTGCCTTCATCCATTTGAGTTAACATTGCAATATCCATTTGACTAATTGCCTTGGATTCAATAGTTGATGAGGGTATTTCTGGTAACATACCCTCTATTATTATGACTTTGCCCTTCTCTTCTAGGGATGCATAACAATTCTTTAGTATTTGTATGCACTTTTCATCATCCCAGTCATGAATAATCCACTGTTTTCAAAAAAAAAAAAAAAAAAAAAATTATTATCGAAGACGTCGTAATTTAGTGGTTAAGAGTAGGTTATTTGGCACAGTAGATCTCAATAATACGACCAAGTGCGCTCTTCGTTGAAAAAAAATATATTAATTAAAAGTGTAAAATATATTAGGTCAATTTCTTCATGTAATATATATATATATATATATATATATATATATATATATATATATATATATATATATATATATATATATACACACATACATATATATACCCGTTTTATTTACTCTAATATTGATTCATGTATTACCGTGTAAATAAGTGGACAACTTTTTTTACATTCAGATCAATATGCTCCGTCTTAAACAAGAATTTAGTTTTTTTTTTTTTTTTTTTTTTTTTTTTTTTTTTAACGAAATTAGATATGTACCTTCATCAAAATAGCATCTCCTTGGGGAACACTTTTAAACATATCTCCACTTACATGCTCCACACCTGTCGTCATCATTTTGCACATAGTCATATTACAATATAAAGATTAGCGGTATGAAATTTGTGTACACATATCACACCAACATTTGATTTTGTGATTTTGTGATTTTGCCCTAATAAAACATAACTTCACCATATAAACTAGAAAAGATTCAACTCGACACGTCTATTACAAATTCTCATACTAAACGGTTTTACAGTAGTAATTATATTGTGAGACATACCTGGAATCGGTAGGGCATTTTGGATAACATGTGGTAAATCGAAATTAATACCCTTAATCGAAGGGTATTTATCGACAATATTACGAATAATATGTCCAAAACCACCAGCAACTTCAACTAATTGTTTCACACCTTTAAAACCATGATATTTATTCACCAAATGCTTCATCATTATCGTCGAGTAATTTCGCATCGCGACATTGAATGTTCGATTGAAGCTTTCGTCTATGGACGCGTACTCGAATGCACTCGTTCCATGCGCCATTTGAAACGGGTTTCCTCCTTCTAGTATCGCTTCCTTGAGCTTACTCCTACAAAATCACACGGTACAATTCTCGTGTCAGACGGTTTTAATTTATATATATATATATATATCTGTCTTAGAAAAGAATAATCAGACGAAGAATTAGGATCCCGTGCGAACCACAAGTTCAATATGAACCGTCTGAACCCCACTTACACTTCTTTAAGCTCCCCTTACACTTTTAGAGGTTCCACTTACACTTTAAAAAAGACAAAAAAAAAAATGTTCATCAGGCCGGTCTGGGCCAGGGGGCCGGTCCACAGGCCTTATGGCTTTTTGCCTTGGTTCGGACGGTTCGCACTGAACCTTGGTTCGCACCAGATCCCGCCCCATCAAACGAATATATACCGGCTAAGACGAAACGCCTTGTGAGCAGCCATGGAAATCAAAGGACTAAGACACACCCCGTCCTCGTCGGGCACCAAATACTGACCCACGGGCGAAAGCCCATACCGTCTCACTGACCGCCCGTCAACAGTCTTCTCAATCGAACAGGTCAAAACCCTGTTCGATGCAAGAAGCCGGAGGATCCTGTCCAGCATGGCTGCACTGGCCTCCGGCTTCTTGCAAGACAACTGAGCCGCTATCTCGACTGCAGACATCTGACTGTTGTTGCTGCAGCCGAGTTCAGCGGCTCTAGCAGCCATAATGCCCAGGAGATTGAGCTCCAGGGCGAAGTTTAACACTGTAGGAAATATACTCGACGTTATTAGATAGTCCGCGTATATTAAGTGTTGTTCGTCTTCTAAAACGTCGACCATGTTAATAATGTCGATATTGTTATTATCATTTAAACCGTTTTGGTACGATTCTAGTGCAGAAATGGTACCCATATTATTATACGGTAATAATAATTTTATTTTCGTCGTGGATAAATAAATTTTTTTTGAAGAAGGGTAAGTAAATAAAGTTTTTGGTTTATAAGAATTGTGTTACTCTATATTTTGAGGTAGAATAATGAAGATATATAAAGGATTATCATAGATGACTTTAGTCAACCCATTGTGTAATTTACTAATTTTATTGTTTAAAATTTGCACTTTTGTTTTTTTTTTAAAAATTTTTAAGTGCAAATTATTGCATTTTAAACAAACAATTAACGGATAAAATAAACGAGACCCAACCAAATACGAAATTGACACAAATGTTATTATACCAAATGAGTCGAGAGTCGTTAAAAAATTGAAAATATCAAACCGAAAGATGCAAAATTACAACATTATCGAAAAATAATAATACGAGTATTATTTATATTAATATTAGCCATGGTTAGATGATAAAGCAAACCTAGAAAGTAGTAAAAAAAAATTAATCTACTTAAATGGATATTATTTAACTCGTCTCGTCACATACAAGAATTTGCATTATTATCGAAATGATGGGGTATCTATATACCGGAATCTAGCATTTGGAAGAGATTCCTCAAACAAAAAAACACAACTTCATTATTGTTCCATGTTGTTGGTTACATATGAAATACAATAGTCTTTGAGATATAATTGAAGTCTTTATTATATTCATTTTAACAAATCGGCACTGTGAAACTGTCTCATGGTAATTTATTGTGACATATAATGATTGAAAATTTAAAATAGAATACGAGCTTTTTTCTTTGTTGTATTGTATTTGTCTGGTTCATTTATTTATCTTTTACGGTATATGGAGTATTCTTTTTTTATTAAAATTATTTAATTAAATTTAAATAAATAAATAAGACGGACGAAATATTAATCTTGATTTTTTTTTTAATATAAAAAATAAGGAAAATGATAAAATTTTAAAATTTTAAATACAGGCCGTATATAAGAAATTTTTTAAATTTTAAATTTTTATTTGCTTAAATAATGGTTATCTTGTCTCAATTCTATTGGTATAATTAGTATAATTAGAAATTATAATCCCATTTTTTATTTAATTTAATTTAATTTGCATTAGTCAACTAAAACAAAAAAAAAATTAAAATTATCCAATTTGCATTTGCATGGACCCACAATTTGCAATCATATCATAAATCAATAATATTTGGTTTATCTATTTTTGTTCATCGAAGAGCGCACTTAGTCGTATTATAATATAGAGGAGGGGGATTCGAACCTGGAACCTACTGTCCCAGAGCACCTAATCTTAACCACTGGACCAAGACATCTTCGGTTGGTTTATCTAATTAATGTATATTATCTCATTTCAGTATGAATCTAGGAGGCACCGGCCGCCTATCATTTGCTCTATAATCAATTTTGTTTGTGATGTAATACTCTCAATTTTTTTAAATCAATTGGCAAAGCTAGATTCATGTATCATGATTATCATCGATTCTCCCATGAGACGGTTTTTCATTTTTTAATTTTCATTTATTTATTTATTTTTATATTATTTGTGAATATTAGTCGTCAAAGAAAAAAAAAATCCTCATATTTACGAGGCTTACGTTGTCATTTTGTTCTCAATCTTACATTGATTAATTCATTCATCTTTTCGTTTCAATTATTTATTTATGTTTTATATTATTCATAAATATTGTACATTTTACCAAGAAAAATAAGTACTCCGTAAATGACTATGAAACAAATTGTGCGGACTATAACCTTTATAAATCTATCAAAAAATGTCCGAAAAAAATCAATGATTTTTTTTCGAAGAACAGGTAAACAAATGAATGAGACGGCGGAAATAGTTTTCTTCTTTTCCTTTTCGTATAATATAATCGTATAACCTTTATCCTTGTTAATAAGCACCCGAGAAATCACATCGAGAACAAATGTCGTAACCAACTTCTAAAATAAATTTTTAAAAAAATAAAATCGCTGAAGTCGAGTCACTGTAATCGCTACCAAAAAACCTCGTAATGGACACCTTGTTAGGCCAACTTCGTCGCCTCTTCGTGTCTTCGATGATTCGGTCACCTTCTTCCCCATATATACCTTTCCATCTTCTATAATCACGTACCCGTATTTGAAATGATAATCCGAAGCTTCATAATCCGGATCAAAGAGTATTCGAAACCTTTCATTCACCCGTGTAATCCGTTATACAAACAGGAGAACCTTTGTCGTCGTGAAACAAATTCCTGTCATCAGTTTTAAGCGACTCCTCGTTCATTCGTAGGCGGGTCCTCTTGATTTTGGGTACGACTTCAGTAAACTTAGGTGTCATCGAGTCCGACTCACATTGTTCCACTCGTTTGAATCGGACTGAACTCACCTTCCTCGCTGTCGCTGCCAATATCTGCACACATTTGAAGTTAACTAATCAGTTCGTCTCCCTTGTGAGTTGTCGCTGCCAAAGTGCCAATACCTGCAAAACGGGTCAACGGGTCGGGTTGGGTTCGGGTTATTAAAATCGGGTTGAGTTCAGGCCGGGCCGGGCCATTTTGGGTTCAGGTCATTTTCGGGTTTGCTATTTTCAACTTTTTTTTTTTAGGGATATTGACCCGTTTTCTATAATAATGTCCGGGTCAATTCAGGTTATGGGTCGGGTATCGGGTTGGCTTATTCGGGTCGGGTCAGTTTCGGGTCGAAATCCGTACCTCGAGCTTGTAAGTTTGATGTTTTTCGTTGGATTGAGGAGCATGACGAGGATCCTCCTCCGAGGAGTCATACCCATTCTTCTCTTCTCTCTCGACTTTATCAAGAACTATCTTCACGCTTTCCCCAGCCCTCGGAATACAACCAAACGTTTCGCAAACAAACCCTGAAACTGTGTCGTATTGATGACCCTGGACCCCAAAACATCGGAAAATCAATAAATTTATAAATTTATAAATCACCATTGATGAAGGTATCATGCTTCATGCATGTCGATTACATAAAAGCAAGGGAATACCTCGGGCAAAGTTATGTCTAATTCTTCACATAGCAGATCGATAGACGTGCCGGCTTCAACGTCGAAAATACCATCACCTCGGTTTACAATGTAACCAGTTTTTTTCTGAATTTCCTCCTGGAGAACCCGTAAGAGATTTACTTGATTCTTATAAATAAAAAAAGGGATCGTGGGTGAAAAAGATTTTACCTTGGAGTCGTTTTCATCGAAGATTTCTCCGACAATCTCTTCTACGACGTCTTCCATGGTAACTATCTGTGATATCGACATTGCATGCATAAAATGCATAAAGTTTAACTTTTTCAGAGAAATTTCGGATGAATTTTTATAAGAATGGGATGAAGTCGTGCAATTACCCCAATTGTTCCTCCATATTCGTTAAGAACAACGGCCATGTGAACCTTCCGGATGCGAAATTCTCTGAGAAGATTCCAAACCGACATTGAATCTGCGAAAATGAACATTTTTTTATTTTTCTTCAGTAATCTATTCGACATTTGCAGCATTAAGGAAGAAATTTAATTATTTTACCAGGTACGAAAAATGCAGGCTGAACTATGTCCCTCACCACTGATCCGTCGAGTTGTTCTTGCTTCAGGTGAACAGATGAAAAATAATTCAGTAATTTAATTTTACGACAAATTGGAAACACAGTTATTTCGATATATTATTACCTTCTGAAGAATGTCGAGCAAATCCATTGCGTAGGCTATACCAACGATATTGTCAATGCGCTGCTCAAAAACCGGCACCCTATTTTTTGACGAGGGGGTATGATCAGTTCATCGGGAATAATAATAATTGTGTTGAAATATAGGGAGTAAGACGTAGAAAAATACCTAGAAAACTGTTGCAAGACCCACAACTCGTGGAAATCCATTAATGGTGCGTGTGCATCGATTGCAATTATATCTACCAATGGCGTCATCACTTCCCTTACATGCGTATCTTTTATCTCCAATACATTCTCGATCATATCCTGTACAACACGAGAATACCTAAAGTCGTCATAAAAAAAATATGAACGCGAAAGATCATATGGGACGCAATTCTGAGAAGAGACGGTACCTGTTCTTCCTCCTCGATAGCTCCACTCAGCTCTGCAACTCGTAACATCAACTTCAGTTCTTCTTCAGTTACGTTAGGTTCACTGGTGAATGCAGTCAGAGGTCGTGTATAAGCGAACTAGGAAAATTCATGGAGATGAATGAATGGATCGATATTGACATTTGACAGACTTACCTTTCTGCTTTTAAGCCAATAAGTTTGAGCATTCTGCCTGATACGTAAGTGACGACCCTTCCAACAGGATATAACACGAGAGAAAGCCATGCAACGGGCCTGACCTAGCAAATGAAGTGTAAGACGGAATCACTACTCGAAAGAAATACCAAAAAAAAAAAAAAAACTTGTTTTACTATAAATAATTTTCCTGTCTTTCAGCGTGTTAATTAATCGCTTACCACAAATTTCACAACATCGGTAGCATGGTGAACAGCAATACTCTTTGGTGTGATTTCAGTAAGAAGCAAAATCGCAACCTAGAGCCAGCGAAAAAAAACAATTTAACTTTCTTCACAAAATATGAAAACTGACACGACTTTATCTATCCGATCATCAAACTGCAAGTATTAGCGTGTTAACTGTAACTAGGGAAACTCGAAAGGAAAAGACGTACTGTCATAACACCAGTAGCAGCACTGACACCAGCTTCACCGAACAAAGTTGTAGCTGCCTCTGTCACAAGTGCAGTGGCTGCGATATTGACCACACTGACTCCACCATGTATAATAAAAGTTCAATTAGTAGGAATTAGATTATAGTATCTTTTAGAACGACGGAAAAATGTATGAAACTATGTTAAAAGAATGGAGGAGAAACAATATTACGTTGTGCCAATAAGAATAGTAGTAAGGAACCGAGTAACATCGTTGCGAAGCATCTTGAATACACCATTCTCGGTGTCTTTTTCAGCTAACTCACGAACCTGTATAAATTATGTTGCACATTAAGAGTAGTTTTCGATAACTTTCGATCACCAAAGTCAAATGAGGACAGTCAAAAGGGGCAGATGTCAACTAGCTTAATCGGTAAAGTTATGAGACAGATACTAATTCGATTATGATTTTCAATCCTAGAATGAAAACCCACCATGAAATCGTAGGTTCATGAATCATGATGGCCACTAAATCACGGGTTTTAGGCGATTTTGGATATTCTTAAGCATTCTATCAACCAAATGCCAGTACATCAAACAGAAGTAGATGTAATGCAACACAATCCCAAACTCGAGTTTCGCAGAACAAAACAGTTTAATCTTCTAAACCAAACAAAACATCAAATGATCCAATTCAAGAGATTCCACAGCATTGCATTGCATTGCAACACTCCATAGCATCCGAAAAAAAAAACACATTCAATAATTCTTACACAAACAGTCATGCTCATGCACTATATCACTATATGTAAACTTTCACAGTTTAATCGAAACAAACAAACACCACATCAACACAAAACACCTATGTTACTCCAACCCTTCACTTGGGTGCCCTGTCACGTGTCTGACACCAACACGACACTTTGATACTTCAATTTATACCAAAAGATTGAAACTTTTGTCCAAAATAGATGTGTCCGACACTCCGGCACCTCGTTGAAGAGTCTGAAAACCAGCATTAAAAAGAAAAAGGAGAAAAGAAACAACCTTCCAAGGCCAGAGAGTGGTGATTGAGGTCTCAGCCATAGAAAAGAAAGCTGACAACCCTAAAAGAAGGGCCAAAACTAACCCATGTTCCTTAAAAGCACCCAAAACCTTCAAAATTATAGGCCAAGAGTTCTGAAACAACAACTTCACATACTCAAACCCCACATTTCCACCTACCAAACCACCATTCTCCATTGCAAAAACACTACTACACCTAACAATGCTACAACCCAATACCAAACACACCAAAATCCCACTTTTGATCAACCCAACAAACCCCCATTTCTTCAACTTTACTGAATCCTGAGTCAAACCCTTCAAATTTCTGTGCTCAATACTACAGGAAATGGGTGATGCACATGATTTGGGGATGAATTTCTTCAAAGATTGAAACTTTATTGAATTCTGAATCAAACCCTTTACTATTGGATGATTGAAATTACAAGAAATGGGTTTTATTTGGGGTATTGAGTATTTAAATGGGTAGTTGATGGTTTTTGGGAATGGTTTGAAATTGGTGGGAAATTGGGGAAAGTTTGTTGATTTTAGGGGTTTGTTAGGGTTTAAAGGTGAAGAATTTAGTGTTGAGAGCATTATTGAATCTTGATTTGTGTTTTTTTATGAAATGATGAATCAAATATTGTGAGAATTGTTGAAGAACATGTTGTTTTTAGCTATGTGGAATGATCAGAAGTTGGAGTTGGTAATCTGTGATGTGCAGCTCTGAAAACAGCTTGTATTTACAAGGGCACCCTGGTTCATACAATTTGGGTATCAAGATTATGAATTTAGGTGATAAATTGTCGATTTTGGAATTTGTGTCTATAAGTTATGGTTAGTCAAAGTTATGTTTACGATATAGATCATAGAAAATCAAAAAAAACATTGAGATACGAGGTAGAATATGACGACTTTATAGTCATTGACCCGTGAATTCATGAAAGCAAGGTTGTAGTCCTTTGTATCAAATATCAACGATGCACAAATTATTGTATAAACCCGTTCTACAATCCAACAATAGTAGTCATTGACTCATTGTTCATCTGAAAGTGATTAGTAACTAACCTAAATTACAAAATTACAAAATTTGAACTATCGAACGGCATAACGGTTGTACATGTAATCCCTGATCAACGAGGTAATACTAGATACCCAGAATGTAATATTCTCACTGTCCTTGTAGAATGGATTAGTGATTTATTTTTAATAGGATGAATATTGATTTATTTATTTTTGATTAAAAAATGAAGTAAAAAATTATTTGAAAATTATGATGTTAATTAGTCACAAAGACAAATTATCGTTGTGACGAATATATCTATAACAAACTTGTAACGAGCCTATGACATATCTGTCACAAATTTGTAACGTGTCAGATACAATGCATTTGCTATTATCGATGCATTTTGATTATATATATCCGTCACAAGAGAGACTTATCGCCTAACAGGTAGTCAAATGCCAAAATAAAAAATCCAAAAAATAAAATAAAATCAAAATAGTTAAATAAGTGGAGGTCAACTCAGTCTAACAAGTCATCCCCTCTTTCTCTCTCTTCAACACTCTTTCTCTCTCCTCCATTGACGACCTCCTCTTCCAAGCTTCGATTTCCACTCCTTTTCCAAGGGTAATTTCAACCTTCTCTTTCTAATTTGTCATAGCTATGAACTCATGCATGTACTTCGTTTCATCCCGATTTTCGCTCGCTCGCTTTTCACTGTCTGATTGCTTCAGTTTGATTACCGTTGGAGGTTTTGATTTGATTTGATTGTTTTGTGGTTTATTCTGGAGTGATTGGTTGTGAGTTTGCGGTAATTGAATTTGATTGATTGCTTAGGGTTTGTGTTTCCCTAATTTGATGATTTAGGGTTTTGCTGGTTGGTTCGATTTTAGGGGAAATGGCTTTTTTTTTTTTTTGTTTCGGTTCGATTGGATGTATGTTCATTGTTCAGTACTCGAGCTGCTTGAGTAGCAACGGAACCAGGATTCGGATTTGTGATGCAACAAGATAAACCGGGTGAAATATCGATACTTTGGACTGAAAATTCGAACTTTTCATCGTTTCTTTAAGTAATCCGGATAAGATATCCATAGTTTTAAATAAAAAAACCAAACTTTTCAAAGCTGCCTTTTATTCCACCACTGATTCGAGTGTGTATTAAAGTCGATTAGGACTTTGTGTTAGCTGGATTTTTGTCGAGCTCTGGAGTGATTGGTTGTGAGTTTGTGGTAATTGAATTTGATTGATTGCTTAGGGTTTGTGTTTCCCCAATTTGATGATTTAGGGTTTTGCTGGTTGGTTCGATTTTAGGGGAAATGGCTGTTTTTTTTTTTGTTTCGGTTTGATTGGATGTATGTTCATTGTTCAATACCCGAACTGCTTGAGCAGCAACGGAACCAGGATTCGGATTCGTGATGCAACAAGATAAACTGGGTGAAATATCAATACTTTGGACTAAAAATTCGAACTTTTCGTCGTTTCTTTTAAGTAATCCGGATAATATATCCATAATTTTAAATAAAAAAACCGAACTTTTCAAAGCTGCCTTTCGTTCCACCATTGATTCGAGTGTGTATTAAAGTCGATTAGGACTTTGTGTTAGTTGGATTTTTGTTGAGTGAATGGTGTTTTTTGTTGACGGTAATGCTCCATTACTTGGACTCTTTTTCGAGGTGTTGTGTCAAACACGGCTACTTTGGGCAAAATTTTCAATTTTTTGATTTTAATTGAAGTATCAAAAGTGTCATGTAGGTGTCGGACACACGACACTGCACCCAATAGTTGGAGTAACATAGTGGTGATGTATATTTGATTTTGCTGAGAAATTGTAATGAAGTTTGTTTTTGGTATACTCAGGTTCATGATCTGAATTCTAGGACATTCCGGGGTTAAAAGTTTGGATTTTTGAAAGGATTGAGTATTGAGTAAAATCTAGGGATTCACTCGTGAGGACAAGTGCGTCAGAATCGGATAAATTTTAAGGTAGCTTGATATTATAGTTGTCATGGATCCTAGGTTAATGGCAAATCAAGTTCGTGAATCGCCAACAGAGAGTGCTAGTTCACGAGACACCTCGCCAACTGCTGATGGAATTGTGGTGAAGAAGTCAAATATTGACAGGAACGAGACAGATTTTGAGCAGTCAGTTGTTCGCAGGATATTTACAGGCCAAAAGGTCACTCTTCGTAACATAGCCGAGGAAAGTGTCGACCTCGTCTGTGAAAAAATGCAAATCCAACCAGAAGAATACCTCGAGGATCTGAAGAACGGATTACGTGTTATTTTGGAAGGAAATGGTGGGTCCCAACAACGGGAGGAGTTCATGATCCTGCAAAAGCTTGTTCAGAGCAGGTCGGACTTGACAGCTAAGAATTTACTTCGAGCTCACCGTGTACAGCTCGAAATTCTTGTGGCTATGAAAACGGGGATCCAGGCTTTCTTACACCCTAACGTCAGTCTTTCGCAGACTTCTCTGTTCGAGATTTTTGCCTACAAGAGGTGTAGAAACATAGCATGCCAAAACCAGCTTCCTGTCGACGACTGTTCCTGTGGAATTTGCGCGAGCAAGAATGGTTTCTGTAATGTTTGTATGTGCGTGATTTGCACCAAGTTTGATTTCGAAGTGAATACATGTCGTTGGATCGGTTGTGACTTGTGCTCACATTGGACACACACCGACTGTGCAATACGTGATGGGTTGATTTGCATGGGAACTTCTAGCAGGAGCGTAACTGGACAGGCTGAGATGTTGTTCAGATGTAGGGCTTGCAATCGGACGTCCGAGCTACTGGGTTGGGTGAAAGATGTATTCCAGCATTGTGCACCATCGTGGAATCGAGCTGCTTTGATGAATGAACTCGACATTGTTGGCCGAATTTTTCGTGGAAGTGATGACGTCAAAGGCAGGAAACTTTTCTGGAAGTGTGAGGAGCTTATAGAGAAGATGAAGGGCGGACTTGCGGACTCAACTGCTTGCAGAGTCATCCTCATGTTCTTCCAAGGTACAATATTTCTTTTTATTTATTTATTTTTTGCTCCCATTTCGTGATATTGGTTACGATTTGTGATTGATTATGCTGGAAATTATGATAAGAATCACGTGTGAAAGGATGATTCTTGATTTCGTTATTGTTTTCTGGTCGAACAACCTCTTATTTTCATACTCGTACTTAGTTGCTGCGACGTAAGTATCAGTTTAGGTGTTCGACAACTCTCTGTGATTGTGACATCTTACGATCTTTTTCATTCTTAAAGAGCTCGAGTCAGACTCGTCAAGAAATGCAGAACTAGGGGAAGGCGGAAGACTATTGGCCCCACAGGAGGCATGCAAACAAATCGCTGAAGTCGTGCAGGAAGCCGTAAGGAAAATGGAAATGGTGGCTGATGAGAAGCTAAGAATGTTGAAGAAAGCCCAAATAAATCTCGAAACTTGTGACCGCGAGCTGGAAGATAAGGCCAGAGAGGTAGCGGAGCTCAAGCTCGAGAGACAAAGAAGGAAGCAACAAATCGACGAGCTTGAAAGTATCGTCAAACTTAAACAAGCAGAAGCCGACATGTTCCAGCTGAAAGCTGACGAGACCAGAAGAGAAGCCGAGATGCTCCAAAACATTGCAATTGCGAAATCTGAGAAATCAGAAGAAGACTATCGTACGCGTTACCTGAAACTTAAGATGAGTGAAGCAGAAGCCGAGAAGCAGTACCTGTTTCAGAAATTGAAGGTTCAAGAGGGTTCAAGAGGGTTACATTCCAACGACGTGAATAATTCTTCCAGCATGTACTCCAATCCACAAGACTCGATGAAAAAAGTGTAACCTTTTCGACTGATGCTGATTGCCAGTCTCGTGAAGGAATGCTTGACGAAAAAAGCTTCTGGTATGTCTCCAGAATTTCGAATCTCTGGCAAATTATAGATGTAGTATTTTTACTGTAACCGGTATTTTCGCTTGCCTGTTGTAAGTTGTGTGACCCGATTACCCACCCATATAGCTACCCGATTAGAGGGAACGGGTGAATGACATGGGATTATTTTCTTACCTATCTTTTGTAATGTTACTGTTATGTAATCCTTGTATGATATTTACTGTATGACTTGCATATGTGTTTAAATGCTTTCGCCTGGTGCCAGAATCGTCGATAAATGTCCTGGCTTTGTGTGCTGTGCAGGGTTGATCAAGGTTAGATAAAATGAAGGCGATGAACGGTTTTATGATTTACTATTGAGTTATACCGATTCTAACCTGATTGGTCACGACTGACTGATCCTTCGTCATTATAGTACGTAAACTGATGGTTAAATGGCTTAAATCGGTGTTCATGGTGTCGACAGTAGATGGAAGTTGGCACGCATGTAGGTGGACCGATAGGGTCTAGCACGGCTCATGACCCAATATGGTACGAGCCCACTTGGGCATCCAAGACGCCATGGACCGTGGGTCGTGCCATGATCCATGCGATGAGAATTTTACGGGCCCAAGAGAGCAAGCCTTGATCATGTAGGTTGATGCCCAATAACATTGGTTCACTATCCCAAATTCAATACGATGAAAAGAACCCAAATTTTCATATGAGACGGTAATAGTTCTGTTAGACATACATTCAAAACTCTCAGAATCGTAACATTTTAAAAAAAATCGAAGCCTACAATATTACAAGGCCAACGAAAGCACTCATCATAAAATATCTCATATTCAGTTCTCGGTATAACACATATATTTAGATGGATCGAGTTTCATTAATTATACAGAGACTGAAAAAGACGGTCTTACACGAAAATTATCGTATTACAGATCTTAGATTTTGGTGGTTGACAAATGACTAAATTAGTGATATAATGCTAATGATTAGACTAACATGGGATTTTTTTATGATATGTAATAATTATGTAAAATGCATTATTAATTTTTTTCCCTAATTATGAGAGCAAGCAACAATGATGTACTAAGTACCCTCCTTAAACAAAACTCACATGGGTGCCCCAAAAGTTGTAGGACACCTTTCTAATAATACAAACCTTATCCTTCCCAAAAAAAAAAAAAATCATGTTATAACTTTTGCTTACACAATTATATCAAAATTTCATATTTCTATAATTAGTTTTGATTTGATTTGGGCATTTGGGTACTTAATTTTTCCACACTTTTATGTGTAAAAAAAACACTCTTTTTTGTATGGAATTTGTGTTGAAACTATAACAAGATATGACATAAATTTGGGGGTATACTACTTACTACTACAATTGAATGTGTAAAGGTTTCCTAAAATATCAATTATGTCAATGTCTTTGCCCCCACCATGGTTTTATTCTCATAACAATACTCTTTGAGTTAATGCTAAGATAAGTACCTAAAGTTTCGTTTTTTTTACGGTTAAGGGTCTAAACTATATACCTTTACGGTTAAGGGTCTCAAAACTAACACCGTTAATTAGACATGTCAAAACTTTACTCGACCCACAAACCCGACCCACCCGACCCATTTTAGGGTCATGAACACGTTTTTCAACCCGTAGCCAGCTTGACCCATTAATTTACAGTCGAAACCCGATCCGACCCATCCGACCTCGTTGGGTGAACGAGAAATTATTAAAATTATTAAAATGTTTAGATCTATATATTATTATATTTGATTTATAATTAAAAAAAATACTTTTAATATTTTAAGTTACAAAGATAAAGAAATATCCAATTTAAAACAATTTTTTTTTATCATTTACAACTTTACGATTAATGACATAATTATTAAAATGATTTTAAAAATTAATTTTAATATTTTTTTAAATATAAACATTATAATTATAGAATGTAATAATAATACTATTAAAATAAATAAAATTTTAATATTAAAATAATTTTTTTGACTTCAAAATGAAAAAATAAATAAAGAATCAGTCATTCGAAACTTTTTTTTGACCCATATTCTGACCCTAATTTGATCCGTGACTCGTATTCTGACTCGGCCTGAGACCCAACCCGTTTGTCATGCCTCTAGTCAATTCACTTTTTATAAATCCTCAAAATATATAACGGGAGAATTTGTATACTCAAATTTTTCTCATATTTGACTTTAATCCATGTGATCAAGGGGTTATGACAATTTCAAAAAAAAAAAAATTGGGAACGATATGTAATATGCTACCGTTTACAGTAGTTTTTGTTTTCGGTTGAAGTATTTTTTTGGACTAATGAAATATTATTTAAAGTAATTGTTTTTTATGTTTTTGGCACTGTCAAGTACGAGTATCAATAATGATAATATAAGTATGTAGTAAACTACACTTAACATCAAAAAGTTAACGGCGTTAGTTTTGAGACCCTTAACCGTAAAGTTCAATAGTTTAGACCCTTAACTGAAAAAAAAGAGAAAACTTCGGGTACTTATCTTACTATTAACTCAATACTCTTTTATAGAAAATGTTTGTAGTTATTGTATAAGACGGTGTCACACTGTATAATGGTTCATCTGTATCAGAACTTGGTTCAGTTATCGATAACTAAAGTCATTGTGTCATTCGTAAAAGTGGATCGTCTCACACGTGAGACCGTCTTACACTATAATTTGTGAGAAAAGTTTTATATCATAGTTTGTTTAACTTTGTTTAATTCAGTCGTATGTAGCAGCATTAAGAATTTAGACCATGCCCAAGCAAGGTCACCGCAACTGGGTCACCAAGCCAAGAAGAGGTCAGTTGATGACCTTTGTTTTTGCTCACCTCGGCCTCTTTAGCTCACGAGCTTGCTTGTACTTGCTTCATTCACATTTCAAGTATATCGTCACGAGTGAATGTCATCCGTATGTGTAGATAAGTGATCTGTCGATCACTGATTTCTAACAGATATATTCATCACAAGCGAGACTTACGATTTACGAGGTATGTGGGTACGAGAAGATAATCCAAGACTTGTAGTGTATGATGACAAAATATAAGAGTAAAATGTGGAGTATGTATATAATTGGACTTTGTTACTACTATTATTTGGACAATATCAAGTCTCAACGTCACAAGATCATTTGGTTCAATTGCTTTATAGATACGATCTTTGTCTTCTTTCTTCATCTAGATTACCTTACTTTCAACTATAGCTGGTCATGGGATGTACCGTCCGATTAGTCCGTTTTGTCCGGTCCGAATTTTTAGCTGGTTTGGACACAACATTTTTAAAAATATACAAAGGTCCGGCCCGCAAACCCGTCCCAAACCCGCTAACCCGTCCCGAACCCGTTTGTCCGTGGGCCAAAATTTCACAATTAACCCGACCGGTGTCCGACCCGAACCCGCATATGATCACCTCAACTTTCAACTTGTGTGCTTGACTACATGCAATACATACATACTTGGCTTGCTTTACTTTCTAGTTTCTATCATCTACAACCACTAATCATAGGCTAGTATAACTTACTTTAAATTATCTTCTATGTTGCCCTTTTTCATTCAAAGACAAGGCAAAACCTGATCCGATTCGATAAAATTGATCTGATTCACTTGAGATCGGACCTGTTCGACATCAGATTGAAACTCTGTGATTACATGTTACATCTGTTTGACTTTACGTTTGACTTACTGTGGTTCTTTGGAATTACACAACATTTTCCTTTTAAAGTAGTTTAACTAGAATTGCTACATTTCTATGATGACTATATATTTTTGTTAGTGTGGATGTTGGGTCCGATTGACCTACCAAAGCCTATGTTATTGTACCCACGACACCTCACCACGAGCCCGGTGGCTCGGTGCTGACCCAAAATAACCCGAACCAAGCCCGACCCGTGGCCGGACTCTAATTACAAATATACAAAGAGACTTAGAGAGAATAATGTTGAGGTTAGGAATAAAATATATATATATATATATATATATATATATATATATATATATATATATATATATATATATATATATATATATATATATATATATATATATATATATATATATATATATGTATGTGTGTGTGTGTGGATGTAGCTTTTGTGCTAGTCTACTAATTATTCTTTGGACTTTGAGAGTGAAGAAAGTCCCAAGATTCATACTAATAATATCAAAATGTTTTCTTTCTTTTTATGATTTTATACCTTTAATTTGTTCGAATATAATAAATATATTATACTCCTCCAGGTCACTATTTTTTGCCCATTTAATTAAAATATTTCTTATAAATATTAAGATAATAAGGCGAAAAATAGTGACCGGAGACCAGAGGGAGTATATAAGAACATTATCATTATTCTTTGCCTTTTAATGGGCACAATAAATAATAAATTGGTTAAATAAAACAACATTTTTGCATATGCTAAAAGCACATTATGCATTTATGCCATGCACGCTTCTGAGCCAGAAAACAAAAGTATTGTATTAAAATGTTAATATTATTGCATCCATACCTTTTTTTAATGTTGCTTTAACTTTAATTTCAAGTTTCGATTAGGTACGAAAAAAATTGTATTGTATCTCGTTTTAGTAATTTGTCTACATTTTATATTATTTGTGAGGAGTATTTTAATCAAAAGTGAACAAATAACTAATCGTAGTACAATAACTTTTAAGGGTTTAAGTATCCGACTTATTATTTGGTCTTGAAATCGAACGAGTTACATCGTGAAACGATCTATGATACGTGGTATAAAAATCGGGAGAACTTATCTGATTTTGAAGGTGTGTATGGTTCGAAATAAACACGTTTATAAGTCATTCGACTATCTTTATAGTCACGTTATAATAGCGCCAAAACTTCAATATATACTCGAATATGAATGTTTTACGGCATACAGACCATGTTCAAATATCCAGTAAAATATCTAATAATTTTCGAAAAATCATCTCAAACGGTCAGTTTTGAAGGTTATTATCCACGTTTTTCGGCTTGATTTAGTCTAAAATTAAATGTCTTCAAATTCGCATAGTAATTAATCCATACATTTTAAAAATGTCCTAGAGTGACAAAAGGTGCTAATGGTTCGAAATAAACACATTTATAAGTCATTCGACTATCTTTATAGTCACGTTATAATAGTACGAAAACTTCAATATATACTCGAATATGAATGTTTTAAGTGGTTTTTTAACAACCGACAGTGATTTTATGGCAAACAGACCCTGTTCAAATATCCAGTAAAATATCTCACAATTTTCGAAAAATCATCTCAAACGGTTGATTTTGAAGGTTATTATCCACGTTTTTCGGCTTGATTTGGTCAAAAATTTAATGTCTCCAAATTCGCACGGGAATTGCTCCATACATTTTAAAAATGTCCTAGAGTGACAAAATGTGCGTACGGTTCGAAATAAACACATTTATAAGTCATTAGACTATCTTTATAGTCACGTTGTAATAGCGCGAAAACTTCAATATATACTCGAATCTGAATGTTTTAAGTGTTTTTTTTAACGACCGACAGTGATTTAATGGCATACTATCCCTGTTCAAATATCCAGTAAACTATTTCACAATTTTCGAAAAATCATCTCAAACGGTCGATTTGAAGGTTATTATCCACGTTTTTCGGCTTGATTTGGTTAAAAATTAAATGTCTCCAAATTCGCACAGTAATTACTCTATACATTTTAAAAATGTCCTAGAGTGACAAAAGGTGCGCACGGTTCGAAAAGAACACATTTATAATTGATTCGACTATCTTTAGAGTCACGTTGTAATAACGAGAAAACTTCAATATATACTCGAATATGAATGTTTTAAATTGTTTTTTAACAACCGACAGTGATTTTATGGCATCCAGGCCCTGTTCAAATATCAAGTAAAATATCTCACAATTTTCGAAAAATCATCTCAAACGACCGATTTTGAAGGTTATTTTCACGTTTTTCGGCTTGATTTGGTCAAAAAATAAATGTCTCCAAGTTCGCACAGTAATTACTCCATACAATTCATAAATGTTCTAGAGTGACAAAAGGTGTGTACGGTTCGAAATAAACACATTTACAATTCATTCGACTATCTTCATAGTCACGTTGTAATAGCGCGAAAACTTCAATATATACCCGAATCCGAATGTTTTAAGTGGTTTTTTAACAACCGACAGTGATTTTATGGCATCCAGGTCCTGTTCAAATATCCAGTAAAATATCTCACAATTTTCGAAAAATCATTTCAAACGGTTGATTTTGAAGGTTATTATCCACGTTTTTCGGCTTGATTTAGTAAAAAAATTAAATGTCTCCAAATTCGAACAGTAATAACTCAATACATTTTATAAATGTCATAGAGTGACAAAAGGTGCGTACAGTTCGAAATAAACACATTTATAATTCATTCGACTATCTTTATAGTCACGTTGTAATAGCGCGAAAACTTTAATACATACCCGAATCCGAATGTTTTAACCGTTTTTTTGACGACCAACAGTGATTTTATGACATACAGGCCATGTTCAAATATCAAGAAAAATATCTCACAATTTCGCAAAATCATCTCAAACGGTCGATTTTGAAGCTTATTATCCACGTTTTTCGGCTTGATTTGGTGAAAAATTAAATATCTCCAAATTCGAACAGTAATTAGTCCATACATTTAATAAATGTCATATACAGTGACAAAAGGTGCGTACGGTTCGAAATAAACATATTTATAATTGATTCTACTATCATTATAGTCACGTTGTAATAGCGAGAAAACTTCAATACATACTCGAATATGAATGTTTTAAATGGTTTTTTAACAACCGACAGTGATTTTATGGTATACGGGTCCTGTTCAAATATCAAGTAAAATATCTCACAATTTTTGAAAAATCATCTCAAACGGTCGTTTTTTAAGGTTATTGTCCACATTTTTCGGCTTGATTTGGTCAAAAATTAAATGTCTCCAAATTCGCACAATAATTACTCCATACATTTTTAAAATGTCCTAGAGTGACAAAAGGTGCGTATAGTTCGAAATAAACACATCTATAAGTCATTCGACTATCTTTACAGTCACGTTATAATTAATAGCGGGAAAAATTCAATATATACTCGAATATGAATGTTTTAAGTGATTTTTAACAACCGACAGTGATTTTATGGCGTACAGGCCCTATTCAAAGATCCAGTAAAATATCTCACAATTTTCGAAAAAATCAACTCAAACGATCGATTTTGAAGGTTATTATCCACGTTTTTCGACTTAATTTGGTCAAAAATTAAATGTCTCCAAATTCGCACAGTAATTACTTCATATATTTTTTAAAATTTCCTTGAGTGACAAAAGGGACATATGGTTCGAAATAAACACATTTACAAGTCATTCAACTACGGAGTATTTTTTATAGTCACATTATAATAGCGCGAGAACTTCAATATATACTCAATTTGAATATTTTGACTGTTTTTTTTTAATCTCCGACAGTGATTTTATGGCATGGTGGCCCTATTCAAATATCCAGTAAACTATTGCACAATTTTCGAAAAAACATCTCAAATGGTCGATTTAGAAGGTTATTATACACGTTTTTCGACTTGATTTGGTCAAAAATTAAATGTCTCCAAAATTCGCACAGTAATTAATCCATACACTGTAAAAATGTTCTAGAGTGACAAAAGGCGTGTACGATTCGAAATAAACACATTTATAAGTCATTCGACTATCTTTAATTTATAGTCACGTTATAATAGTGCGAAAACTTTAATATATACTCGAATATTAATGTTTTAAGTGGTTTTTTAATAACCGACAGTGATTTTATGGCACACAGACCCTGTTCAAATATCCAGTAAAATATCTCACAATTTTCGAAAAATCATCTCAAACGATCGATTTTGAAGGTTATTATCCACGTTTTTCGGCTTAATTTGGTCAAAAATTAAATTTCACCAAATTCGCACAGTAATTACTCCATACATTTAAAAAATGTTCTAGAGTGACAAAAGGTACGAACGATTCAAAATAAACACATTTATAAGGCATTTGACCATCTTTAATTTATAGTCACGTTATATAATAGTGCGAAAACTTTATTATATACTCGAATATGAGTGTTTTAAGTGATTTTTTAACAACCGACTATGATTTTATGGCATACAGGCCCTGTTCAAATATCCAGTAAAATATCTCACAATTTTCGAAAAATTATCTCAAACGATCGATTTTGAAGATTATTATCCACGTTTTTCGGCTTGATTTGGTCAAAAATTAAATGTCACCAAATTCGCACAGTAATTATTCCATACATTTTAAAAATTTCCTAGAGTGACAAAAGGTACGAACGATTCGAAATAAACACATTTATAAGGCATTTGACTATCTTTATAGTCAGCGTTATAATAGGGCGAAAACTTCAATATATACTCGAAATATGAATGTTTTAAGTGGTTTTTTTTTTAAAACCGACAGTGATATGGCATACAGCTCTGTTCAAATATCCATTAAAATGTCTCACACTTTTCGAAAAATCATCTCAAACAGTCGATTTTGAAGGTTATTATCCACGTTTTTCGTCTTGATTTGGTCAGAAATTAAATATCTCGAAATTCGCACAGTAATTACTTCATACATCGTAAAATGTTCTAAAGTGACAAAAGGTGTGTACAATTAAAAATAAACACATTTATAAGTCATTGGACTGTCTTTATAGTCACGTTATAATAGCGCGAAAACTTCAACAAATACTCGAATATGAATGTTTTAAGTGGTTTTTTAACAACCGGCAGTGATTTTATGGCATACAGACCCTGTTCAAATGTCCAGTAAAATATCCCACAATTTTCGAAAAATCATCTCAAACGTTCGATTTTGAAAGTTATTATCCACGTTTTTTGTCTTGATTTGGTCAAAAATTAAATATCTCGAAATTCGCACAGTAATTACTCCATACATTGTAAAATTTTCTAAAGTGACAAAAGGTGTGTACAATTAAAAATAAACACATTTATAAGTCATTCGACTGACTTTATAGTCACGTTTTAATAGCGCGAAAACTTTAACAAATACTCGAATATGAATGTTTTAAGTGATTTTTTAACAACCGACAGTGATTCTGTTCAAATGTCTAGTAAAATATCCCACAATTTTCGAAAAATCATCTCAAACGTTCGATTTTGAAGGTTATTATCCACGTTTTTCGGCTTGATTTGGTCAAAAATTAAATGTCTCCAAATTCGAAAAGTAATTAGGCCCTGTTCTTCTCGGCTGAAACAGGGCTGACCTGAGCTGAGCTGGTCTGATAGAAGCTGAGCTGGACTGATAGAAGCTGAGCTGAGCTGAATTAAAAGGAGCTGAAACTGATAACTACTTATATAAATTATCTAATAATATTTTAAAATATATATATATATATATATATATATATATATAATTACAACAATAAATAATAATAATAATAATAATAATAATAATAAATTAATAATAATAGTAATGATAATAACAACAACATAGTATTCACCCAAATTCATTTGATTTCTACTTTTATTTTTTGAGTACTTGGCAATCAATGCGGATCTCCCGTCCCATTTTTGTGTCTCACCCGTGTGCCACACCATACACGGGATGACACATCAACAAGTTATAATACTTGATGAATATTTTATTTATGCAATAGGTGAGGTGTCATCCCGTGTATGTAGGGATGGCAACGGATCCGGGACCCGATCCGGATCCGCAAGATCCGGTCCGCACGGATCGGATATGGATCCTAAATTTTGAGATCCGTTGGATATGGATCCGGATCCGCTATCTTTAAACGGATCTGGATCTGGATCTTAATAAGTAAATCCGGATCCGGATCCGCAAATCCGTTTTATTAAAAAATTAACAATAATAAAAAACTTAGTACTTTAATTTGTGTTTTTTTGGTTATTTTCTAAAACTTTTTTCTTTTAGTTTATTAATATTTGATTATGAATCTTTATATTTGATTTTATTTGTAAAATTATCAAAATTAATATGGTCGCAAATACGTATTAATTAAAATTTTTGTAGAATTTAAGTAAGAAATTGGATCCGCGGATCGGATCCGGATCCGATCCAGATCCGGCGGATCTGGATCTGGATCTACATTTTTGGAATCCGTCGGATCCGGACCGGATCCTGATCCGCTACTAGGGGTGCGGATCCGGATCTGGATCCATGCGGATCCGTCCGTTGTCATCCCTACGTGTATGGTGTGGCACGTAGAGTGGGACACAAAAATGGGATAGAAGATCTCCACTGCTTGGCAATAGAAAATGGTATGTATATATCTTTGATGACGTAATATACAAAATTTTAAATTTTGATATTCTTAAATCTTAATATATATTCTATTCACTCAAAAATAAATTAATCGTAATGACATTGAGACAAAGTTGTAAATATTTGAATATAACATCTATTTCAAGACCTCAAAATATTATGGAGTGCATAATAATGACGACAACGATAATGACGAAGATAATAATTTATTATTAACATTAAGAGATACAACACTACAACAAAAAAGCCTTTCCGCGGCGATTATTTCGTGACAATTGTAAAATCGACATAATTAATATAGTTATATTCTTTATGAATACCACTTATTGTAACAAATATCAATCGATCCTAATTAACCCTTTAAATTGACGGGTTATCTTCTTATAACCCTAATTATCGTACTTGAAACCTGGTTCCTTATTACCAAATCACATTCGCTATAGCTATCTATATCTCCCTCCTTGTTACCCTCCATCGTTCACCTCTGTCCCCAACGGTCTGCTCGCCTACACCTATCGCATTTCTTTGCCTCCAACAGAAATTATTATTATTATCATTATTATTATTTTCTTATGAAAAGAAACATGCATTAATATCGAAATGTAATAATAATAATAATACTCCCTCCGTCCCTAAAAGATTGTCCTACTTACCTATTATATGTGAGGAGTATTTTAATGAAATGTGACAATCTTAGTGGGACGGAGTTAGTAATAATATAATAATAATAACAACAACAACAATAATAATAACTTATTGTAATTTGTTTCGATCTTAATGCAACTTCCGTTTCATATAAATAAATATTAATATTAATATTAATAATAATATTAATATTAATATTATTATATATTATTATTGATATTAATATTATTATTGATATATAATAATATATAATAATATTAATATTAATATTAATATTAATATTAATATTAATATTAATATTAATATTAATATTAATATTAATATTAATATCAATATCAATAATAATATTATCATTATATATTATTATTATTATATATTATTATTATTAAATTATTATTTTAGGAGCTGAAAATATTGGAGTTGAGCTGAAAATATTAAAGTTGAGCTGAGCTGATACGAGGTGGGCTGAGCTGATAGAAGCTGAGCTGGTCTGAAACGGACTGAAAATAAGCTGAAAAGAACAGGGCCTTACTCCATACATTGTAAAAATGTCCTAGAGTGACAAAAGGTGTGTACGATTCAAAATAAACACATTTATAAGTGTGTACGATTCAAAATAAACACATTTATAAGTCATTCGACTGTCTTTATAATCACGTTATAATACCGCCAAAATTCAATATATACTCGAATATAATGTTTTAAGTGGTTTTTTAACAACCGACAATGATTTTATGGCATACTGACCCTATACAAACGTCAAGTAAAATATCTCACAATTTTCGAAAAATCATCTCAAACGGTCGCTTTTGAAGGTTATTATCAACGTTTTTCGGCTTGATTTGGTCAAAAATTAAATATCTCCAAATTCGCACCGTAATTACTCCATACATTGTAAAAAAATTCTAGAGTGACAAAAGGTGTGTACTATACGAAATAAACACATTTATAAGTCATTCGACTATCTTTACAGTCACGTTATAATAACGCGAAAACTTCAATTTATACTCGAATATGAATGTTTTGACTGCTTTTTTAATGAACGATAGAGATTTTATGGCATAGTGGCCCTATTCAAATATCCAGTAAACTATCGCACAATTTTCGGAAAATCATCTCAAATGATCGATTTTGAAGGTTATTATCCACGTTTTTCGGCTTGATTTGGTCAAAAAAATAAATGTCTTCAAATTCGCACAGTAATTACTCTGTAAATTGTAAAAATGTCCTAGAGTGACAAAAGGTGTGTACGATTCAAAATAAACACATTTATAAGTCATTCGACTGTCTTTATTGTCACGTTATAATAGCGTGAAAACTTCAATATATACTCGAATATGAATATTTTAAGTGGTTTTTTAACAACCGACTGTGATTTTATGGCATATAGACCCTGTTCAAATGTCCAGTAAAATATCCCACAATTTTCAAAAAAATCATCTCAAACAGTCGATTTTGAAGGTTATTATTCACGTTTTTCGGCTTGATTTTGTCAAAATTTAAATGTTAACAAATTCGCACTGTAATTATTCCGTACATTTTAAAAATGTCCTAGAGTGAAAAAAGGTGTGTACGGTTCAAAATAAACACATATATAAGTCATTCGACTATCATTATATAGTCACGTTGTAATAGCGCGAAAACTTCAATATATACTCGAATCTGAATGTTTTAAGTTGTTTTTTAACAACCGACGTGATTTTATGGCATACTGGCCCTATTCAAATATTCAGTAAACTATTTCACAATTTTTGAAAAATCATCTCAAATGGTCGATTTTGAAGGTTATTATCCACGTTTTTCGACTTGATTTGGTCAAAAATTAAACGTCTTCAAATTTGCACAGTAATTACTCAATACATTTTAAAAATGCCCTAGAATGACAAAAGGTGTGTACGGTTCAAAATAAACACATTTATAAGTCATTCGACTATCTTTATAGTCACTTTGCCTTGATCGTAGACATTGTACAACCAGGTGTATAATCCTAATTTCCTAGGGTAACAGGTAAATGCACGAGAAAAGACAATATCTTTCCCCTTTTACCGGGATACCTAAACTCCGAGGCAGTCGAAACTACTCGAAACCTAACACCAGAGACATCATAATATCACATAACACATTCATGAGTAAGACGATTTGACAATAACGATATTTTGTTGGTCTGGTGATGAATTAATTAGTATGAAATCAACTAGAATCATCACGAAAATATTGAAGAAAATTTGAAATCGACATCCAAGAACACCATGTATACGATGAAACAATGACAGCGATGAAACCGTGATTCAGGGATGAACTAACATGAACCACACCATAAACAACCTAGATAAGTTCGATGATGAATGTGATTATTATCTTAAATCAGTTTTTTGGTATATCAATTGTCGACTGTAATCCCCAATTTTTGCTGTTGATTTCTATTCTTCAAACCCTAAATCACAAATTATCAACCAAAACCCAGAAAAATTTCATCCTTTTTGTATATATCAATTATTATCAACTGAAATCCCCAATTTTTAATTCCAATATACGGATTACAATAAATCAATCGCAATACAGAACAATTTCAGCATTTTGTGTATCAATTGTCGACTGTAATCCCCAATTTTTACTCTTGATTTCTATTCTTCAAACCCTAAAACACAAAATTAACCAAGACCCAGAAAAATTTCAGCTTTTTCGTATATCAATTATCAATTGTAATCCCTAATTTTTAATTCATACCTTAGTTTACAATACATCAATCGCAATACAGAAAAATTTCAACATTTTGTGTCACAATTATCGAAAGTAATCCCCAATTTTTACTGTTGATTTCGATTCTTCAAACCCTAAAATACAAAATTAACCAAAACCCAGAAAATTGCAACCTTTTGTGTATCAATTATCGACAGTAATCACCAATTTTAATTATTGATTTCTACTTCTTCAAACCCTAGAACACAAGAATTTCCATACAATAACTGTAAATCGAATCGTACCTGATCTTCTACAATTTACCAGATAATCTTATCATGATCAGTATTTTGCAATTCGAAATCAACAAAGATAAATTATACGCACGGACGCACCTGATGTCGCGGACTCAAATCGAAACCCCCAAATTGATTTCGAAACCCTAGGTATCAATTTTGTACGAAAAAACGCAATTAATTTGAGGTGAGTGATGGTTCTGACTTCCGCCGAGAGAAAGAGTTGGGCATTAAGTTAACGACGGGTCAAATACTTAGAATAATACAAACTCATGTAATTTGGGAAATGCTATAAATTTGCGAAAATTTTACCGAGTGTTACTCGAATCTTATTATATACAAAAATTTAGACGCAACAGAGAATATTCAATGTGTCTTTACGCAATAGACCGTCGTCGGATGACATTGTGACAATCTATTAGTCGCGCAAAAACAACGTATAGTACTTGTTATTTGGACTTGAAATCAAACGAGTTACATTGTGACGCAACCCATGACACGTGGTATAAAAGTTGGGAGAAGATAAAATGTTGCTGCCCTATCCGACATCCAAAACGGTTAAAATTTTGAAGTGTATTATCCACATTTTCTTGAGATTCGGGCGTTGAAATAAAAATGGCCAGAAATTTTATTACGGGGTGTTTCTCGGGTCATATAATATGTCTAAACAAAATTTTAACTGCAACAGAGAACATTATTCAAGGGCGGCGTCGATACGCATTAAACTTTCGTCGGTCTATCTATAATCTTTTAGTCACGCGAAATAGAGCTACGTATACTTGTTGTTCGGACTGTAATTCGAAAGAGTTACGTCGTGAATTGACAATAATGATATATATGTGGTATAAAAATTGCGAGATCGAAGATAAGACGATACCCTTTCCGACCTCCAAAACGACCAGAAAGAAGTGTATTATCCACGTTTTTCTGAGATTACTTACGTCATATAACACGTCCTCGCTAATTTTTAGCACAATCGTACGTATGACACCCATTTAAGTGTCGTATATGATCATACTCCGTATCATGGCGTGCTCTCTAGTTACATAAAACGAGTATATATACATACGTACAAAATGAGCAACAACGGAAAACAATCAGGTTTGTCGATATATGTTACATAAAATCTGTTAATCACGTAAAAATGACGTATACTATGCTATGAAATACTCCCTCCTATCCAAATAATCCTTTACATGGGGGGTTTCACAACTTTTAAGGAAAGTGGTAAAAGTAAGGGTATTATTGGTAAATCAAATGATTTTATGGGTCCACTAAATTTAAAGTAAGGAAAAAGTTGTGGTATTTTGTGTAAATAGAGGAAAGATATGAGGGTTATATGGTAAAGTCTTTTGCCAAAAAAAGAATGTAAAGAATTGATTGGATTGTCCATTTATAATAAGTGTAAAGAATTGAATGGATGGGAGGGAGTACTAGTATTGAAGAAATATTTTATTTGTGAAGTTTAGTTATACTATGTACTACCTCCGTCCCACTAAGATTGTCACATTTCATTAAAATATTCCTCACAAATAATAGGGAAATGAGACAATCATTTAGGGACGGAGGGAGTATGTTCTATAAATATTACTCCCTCCTCCCCACATTGATGTTCCCACCTCAATATGGCACATTGATTAAGAAATCGATAATGAATGACGGTAAATTGTTTAGTGGGGTTCAAGAAGTCAAATCACAAAAAGTAACCAATAGAAAGAGAGTAAATTTGATGAATAAGGAAAGTTTTAAAGTGGGAAAATCTTAGTGGGGTTTCCTTTTAAGGAAAGTGAGAAAATCTTAGTGGGGTGGAGGGAGTAGTTGTACGATTATTTATCATTGTAAAAAGGTTCATAAATTGCATGAAAAGTTGTAACCATGCGAAATTGCGAACATATTTAACCTAGTTCGTAGCTTTTTACTTTTTAAGTGGTAAAAGTGGTAAACCCAAGGAATTATCCATCGGTTTTTACGATTATTTACGCGTGCCCTACTAATTTTTACACTACGATAAAAAGTAGAACTCACGTGTAAAAATTTGTACTCTACGTTTCTCGTTTATTTCGAAAACCCTAATGTACTCACGTGACTTGAAGTTCACTTTCAAATTACTTTTCATTGGATTTTAGATTTACGTTCTACCCTTCAACCCTAATAAGTTAAATACGGATTAGGTAAAGGTATGGATAAATATGAATTTACGATTTTTTTAACACGTTGTCCATTAATTAAACACACTTTAGTAACTTAATTATAGAAAGATTAACAATGATATTATCGTGAGCGTTGACATACCGGCCAATTCATACTCCGTATTTACTATATTTAAACAACATTTACGGAAATCTTTCTGTAGTTAACTTTTCGTTAATCACACTACACACGTTAGAAAAACCTTACTCGAAAAATAGAATAGACGACTGAATGATTAAGATGGAGGAAGGGTGTAGAAACTACGAGTAGCATGCTGCATGCATATATATATATATATATACACACGTGTTACTATTTCTGTCTCGATCATTTGTTATTAATTGATTAAAATGAATACTCGTCACAGACTATATAAAATGACAACAAATGATCGAGACGAAGGGAGAAGTATATCGTAATAAGAAGTTTGCAACATTAGTAGTGATAGTATAAAAGTTGTAATAATAATATAAGATGGGACATGCAATATTGAGAGGTAATATAATGCAAGAGAATCGATCGAGCAAAATTGGCCCCTCCATAAAACTTGACTTGCAAATGCATATTCGACACACATGCACGACATGAAATCATAAACTAACACTACTTATAGCCTACTAAATCTACAAAGTAAGTACAAATAATTCTTGTTTGTAACGGAATTATTCGTCATAATTTTATAACGATTCAATATATGATCCGTTTATATTATATAGAAAATATGAAATGTTACGGTATATATAAAAATATATGTATTATCTTTTCTATATAAATGGAAATCAGTATTTCATCTATTATAATAAAATAACGGATACTTTCGACAGAAGGGAAAATAACTGAAAAAAAACCATTTGTGTTTGCTTTAATTTGTGAGATTTTTTTTTAGTGGAAGGGTCATCAAACTTATCAAGTCATAATTATTCATCATAATGCCATGCATATTGGTCAACTAGCTAGCTATATAATAACTTGCATTGTGTTCTAGCTAACAAATCATTTACATTATTTATCGACTGATCTCGCTTAAAACGGTAAATATATTCAAATACTATGGAGTGTATTACGTAGTACTGTAGTAGGCATCTATTATTCGATTGTATGAAATTTATTCAGATCTGTTTTGCTGGTAAAATGGATAGATATTATCATCTTGATAAACAATAAATTACTCTATATTAGTTTACATTTCACACCAATATTTAGATTATTTAACGAGAATAATATTAACTATATATAATATAGATCATGTTATATACTGGATGAAGTATAAAAAAGTCAATGTTTTGACTAAAAAAAATAAATTTATTACTCATATATTATATTCCCATGGACCGAATTACATAGTCTCTAGGGAGATTATTATGAAATGTGAAATGTCAAGTATCACGTCAATTTGGTCATAATGTTTGAGTAATAAAGTCGTAAAGCCAACTAATGAATAGAGTACCATTCATACAACCATACAATTAGCAATCATTATCATTTGGGTGCAACATAATACTCCCTAATATTAATAACTCGTAATCCTTCTGTCTCGATTATTTGTAAGATGAATATTCGTTATTTTTTTTAATTAAAAATAAATGAATGATCGAGATTCGAAAAGAAGGAAATATTAATAGTTCGTAGGACAATATTTAATTTTGATATAATTTTCGAAAATATTTTAATTAAAGATAAATAAATGATTGAAACGGTGCGTGAGAGTATATCAGGTATTCAAATATTCAATGGACACTATAATATATATATATATATATATATATATATATATATATATATATATATATATATATATATATATATATATATACTTGTTCAATCAAATTATTAGAATATATCGTCAAACATTCTGTCTATTTAACTTGAATCCAAACTAAATCGAATAATTTTTTTATAGGTCGAAAATAAAGCACGAGGTTTGTTGCAACAAATATTTGGAAGTTTGTAGCAATATGTGTTGTGTAATAATAATGTACATAATATATTGTCATGTGAAGTTACTTATTGAGGTTTTTTTGAACAAAAAAAATATTTATTTTACCAATTCAATTCCCTTATTTGGATTTGGAGAAACAATAATATACTAATATATTTTATTTTAACATTATTTTTCATTATAACCGAGTTATTATTGTATGATTAATCGGTCTAGGGGATTAATATTTCTGTTTGTAACCTTAACCGGAAAAACCGGTTCATTGTGTTTTCTCTCGTTCTCTTTATTGAAAATATAGTGTTTGAATTTATATTTTTAAAGTGTTTTGACGCATGGAAACGAAACAACTATTAACTTAAACTCGGTACTATTTCAGAATTTACACATGCCTATAATTAAATAATTCAGACACCTAATAAACAAAAAGCATAAATTCTTAATTAAAATTAAAGTATTTAGTCAAATATGGAGTATTATTATTGTTGTACAATAAATTAAACTTGTTCATGCACCTAACAATTTAAATTATTAAATTACTTAAATAAAATAATTTCTAAAAAAGCTATATACTCCAAGAAAATCAAAATATTTAAATGCTCACAACAGCACAATCAATCAGTAGTTAAGCACAATAATCATAAAAGCAACTCATGATTAACACTTAATCATAATTTCTGACGTGAGACGGTTTTACGATAATTATTATATTATAAAATACATACTGTATTTATTCCACATAATAAATTTTCGTATAATATGAGATTTCACAATATAATTATCGTAAGACCGTCTTTCATCTGATGAGATATCGGATGTACTAATAAACATTTAGCTAATGATGATTAGTGAAATATTAAATGATAATTAAACCGACAAGTATTATCACGGGGGGATGACATCAACCCCTTTGGTTTAAACAACATAACAAATCCTACAAAATCTTTAAGGTCCCCATTTTTTTTTTCCTCCAATTATTTAATTTCCTATTCTTAAAAAACTATTCACATTATATTTTTATTTTTTTCGATCAGTTAATTCAGCTAGTTAAAATACGATTATACAACTAAATAATTCAAAATACGAGTATTATTATAACGCACATTTAGTAAATAGTAACAGATGCAAACCTGACTCGATCTATCAGACCCTTAACTTGAATTAGGTCGACCCGATCGACCTAACTCGATCCTACCACGTTGTTTCTCGTAACATATAAACTTATTTTGCTTATATTTTTATTCGGTGAGTTAATTCAGCTAGTTAAAATACGATTATACAACTAAATAATTCAAAATACGAATATAACGCACATTTAGGTAAAGGTAATAGATGCAAACCTGACTCGATCTGTCTGACCCTTAACATGAATTAGGTCGACTCGACCTAATTCGATTCTACCACGCTATTTTTCGTAACATATAAACTTATTTTGCTTATATTTTTATTCGGTGAGTTAATTCAGCTAGTTAAAATACGATTATACAACTAAATAATTCAAAATACGAATATAACGCACATTTAGGTAAAGGTAATAGATGCAAACCTGACTCGATCTGTCTGACCCTTAACATGAATTAGGTCGACTCGACCTAATTCGATTCTACCACGCTATTTTTCGTAACATATAAACTTATTTTGCTTATATTTTTATTCGGTGAGTTAATTCAGCTAGTTAAAATACGATTATACAACTAAATAATTCAAAATACGAATATAACGCACATTTAGGTAAAGGTAATAGATGCAAACCTGACTCGATCTGTCTGACCCTTAACATGAATTAGGTCGACTCGACCTAATTCGATTCTACCACGCTATTTTTCGTAACATATAAACTTATTTTGCTTATATTTTTATTCGGTGAGTTAATTCAGCTAGTTAAAATACGATTATACAACTAAATAATTCAAAATACGAATATAACGCACATTTAGGTAAAGGTAATAGATGCAAACCTGACTCGATCTGTCTGACCCTTAACATGAATTAGGTCGACTCGACCTAATTCGATTCTACCACGCTATTTTTCGTAACATATAAACTTATTTTGCTTATATTTTTATTCGGTGAGTTAATTCAGCTAGTTAAAATACGATTATACAACTAAATAATTCAAAATACGAGTATTATCACACACATTTAGTAAAAGGTAACAGATGCAAACCTGACTCGATCTGTCTGACCCTTAACTTGAATTAGGTCAACTCGACCTAATTCGATTCTACCACACTGTTTCTCGTAACAAAAATCGTGATAACAAGCCAAAAATAATCCGAATATGCTCTCAATCGATATTTTTTTTTTTTTTTTTTTTTTTGGAAATAAATAAATAAATTTTAATATATTTTTTATAGAAGTATTTAATTTACTAATTATATCTGACAACCCTACCAATTTTTGCTGTCATCCAATTAAAAGCATCTGCACCTGCATCACATAAACAAAAAACACACACACTTACTGTAACTCTGCAGTCTCTTTCAAGTTTCAACTGTGTTAATAATAACACCAACAACAACAACAATTGTAAAGAAACATAAAAAGAATTTTCCTGAATTTAATTAATTAATTAATTTTTAATCCACTTATTACCAGAAATAAATTTAACAACTTTTCACTGTTTTTATTTATTTATTTATTTTATATTCTAATTTTTGGTGACTGATTTTGGTACCTTTCTTTTCCAACTTTGAATGATTTACACAATAATCATCCACCAAGCAACGAAACCCACAGACGCAAAGCGGTTTTACAATAAATTTATATGAGACGGTTTCTGCATGGTGATTGATTTTGATACATTTCTTTTCGAACTTTGAATGATTTACACAATAATCATCCACCAAGCATAAAATCAATCAAGCGAACCCATCAAATGAGACGGTTTTACAATAAGTTGACGTGAGAGGGATTTTTATTATAATACTATTATATTTAATTTAATGATAAAAAAAAAGCTTTATTTGGTCCTCAAATTTGATGATTGATTCCAGTTGCCAGTTGGGGAGTACTTTGTCATAGAACTGAAAGTGGGTCTTATCCAATTTCCAATTTTTTTCAAGTACTTCCCCCATATCATTTCATATGGGTTTTTTATTTTAATTTTTTTTTTTTAAAAACCCAACAAATTTTTAATTTTTTTAATTGTTTTTTTTTTGGGTTGCTGCAACTGCAACTTTTTTTAATTTTCATGTGCTTTTGTACTGTCAGAGCATAGAAAGAATAGAGGTAGAGTGAGAAACAAAGAAAAGGGAAGAAACCGTTCCAATCAATTCCATACGTTTGTTTTTTCATACTTGTCGATTTACGTTTTTCTTTTGTAATGTATCTTTAGAAGAAGAAAACAGTACAGCTAGCTTTCCTTTGTTGTTTTTTTTTTCCCACTCTTTCATTGATGTTCTGTGTGTTCTACTGTTCTTCTGAGATTCTCATGATGGTAACTGTACCTGGGTTCTCATCACTTTTTCCCTTTTTTTTTTTTTAACTAAGTTTAGTTTTACTGGGTGTTTGATTTAATGCCTCTGAGAGCTGAAGTATAGTAAAAGTACAGATCTTTGTGCTCTTACTTAAGCTAGTTTACTGAGTTTTTTTGGTCAGAATTTGTGGTTTTGGTCATCTTCTAAGTGAAAGTTCACATCTTTTTGTGATTTTTGCTGAAAAATTATTGGGTTTTTGTTCAGAATTTGTGTTTTGTGTCAAAGTTGACATCTTTTTGTGATTTTTTTGTGATTTTTGCTGAAAATTTGTGATTTGGGATAGTGTACTTTCATCTTCTAATGTGAAAGTTGACATCTTTTTGTGATTTTTGAACTTGGGTTGCTGAAAAATTATTGGGTTTTTGTTCAGAATTTGTGGTTTGTGTCAAAGTTGACATCTTTTTGTGATTTTTGAGTGATTTTTGCTGAAAATTTGTGATTTGGGATAGTGTACTTTCATCTTCTAATGTGAAAGTTGATATCTTTTAGTGATTTTTGATGAAAAGTTGTGATTTGGGATAGTGTACTTTCATCTCATAATGTGAAAGTTGGCATCTTTTTGTGATTTTTGAGTGATTTTTGAGGGATTTTGAGTGAAAAATTGGATGGTGTTTGATGAAAGGATAGGAAAATGTCATTGAACTGTAATCATTCAAATAGTAATGGGAAAATTTCTGCAAAATTTAAGCTGAGGAAAGTGAAAGATGAGATGATGATGATGCATGGATCTGTAAGTGAATGGCAATGGAAAGGGAAGGTTTTTCTGATGTTTTTTGTTGGTATTATTATTGGTTTAAGTTGGTTTCTGTATGAAGTTTCTGGTGTTGAGAACAACAACAACAGCAACAGCAACAAGTCTGTTTACTTTGCTGAATTTGATTACAGCCACAAGAACCAGTTCATTGCTTTGTCTGATCAGGTAATCTTGCTCCTAATTTTTGTTTAAGACGATTATGATGCTGACGGGTTTTGAATTTAACGACTAAGCTAGTTGACATCTGTTGTTCGGTTCAGTAGGAAATGTAGTGTGTTTACTTGACATGGTTGCTGTTCATGACTGTGACTTAAGTAGTTAGGGATACTGTTTACTGTTTACTGTTTACTGTTCAAGTGTCCTTAAACTTGGAAACTGTGTGAATAAACTGAAGCTTAAGGTTATGTCCTGTTTCATTTGGTGCATAGTACTTAACATTAATGAGACAGCATGTTATCCCGTCTGTCGATGAATAATTTCCCGAGTTTTCCAGCTCCCAATTTGATGCTGTATTCCTGTCATTGATAGTAGTAGTTTGTGAGTTTGTCGATTCTTGTATTCAGGGGCCGTTGGGATGGTCAAGGGCACTGAGTTACCACGCAGAAGAAGCGTGCAGGTCGAGTTGTTTTTGGTTGTCGAAGACATGTGGGTGGGTTCTAGCCGGAATAGTAATACTATGCTCGAGAATCTCACGTTTCCGACCTAGAATATGGGATAACCAGAAGTTACCTCATCAGCAGCCTCAACAGCTTTTCATGCAGCAGCACAAGCTTCCGTTGCCAGTGCTGTCTCCTGCTGCAAAGGCACGAGCAGGGCAGAAGAGGCTCTTAAACTTCAGCGCTCTTTGTTTAATAATCTTTGCGGCGTGGCTGTTCAATATCATTTACCAAGATACCGTCTTCAAAAGGAATGAAACGTTGTCTAATATGTGTGAGGAACGTGCTCGAATGCTTCAGGATCAGTTCAATGTGAGCTTGAATCATGTTCACGCCCTCGCCATTTTGGTTTCCACGTTTCACCACGGAAAACACCCTTCTGCCATGGATCAGGTCAGTTCAGTCAGCCTACTTCAGTCGCCAAAGGCATTTGGGTGTTGACTCTTGACGATTTGGTTGTTTTTTTCTGCAGAAAACGTTTGGAGATTATACGGAGAGAACGTCGTTTGAGAGGCCGCTGACTAGCGGAGTTGCCTACGCATTAAAAGTGACTCACTCCGAGCGTGAGCAATTTGAAAAGCGACAAGGGTGGACGATAAAAAACATGGAGCACGGAGATCAGACGCTCGTGCAAGATTTCGATCCAGCAAAGATGGACCCTGCACCAAGACGAGATGAATACGCACCTGTTATATTCTGTCAAAGGACAGTCGCTCATATCGTTTCCATCGACATGATGTCAGGAAAGGTATTTTATTTCTTTTAAAAAAAAATCACATTCAACTAAACCGTATCATATCATTCATTACCTGTAAATCTGTAATGCTAATACATTCTGGTTTGAAATTGAGCGTACAGGAAGATCGTGACAATATTTTGAGAGCCAGGGCGACTGGAAAGGGAGTATTGACTTCTCCGTTTAAACTGCTTAAGTCGAACCACCTTGGCGTGGTGCTTACGTTTGCTGTCTATGACATCGCACTTCCACCCGATGCAACTCCACAGCAACGAATATCAGCCACTGTCGGGTACAATCATACTAATATTTACTGTACTTTCTGCCCTATTTTTACGTTGAGCTGAAATGGAGCGTATATGTGGTGCATTTCGGTTTCCTAGGTATCTTGGTGCGTCTTACGATCTAAGATCGTTAGTGGATAAGATTCTGCAACAACTAGCGAGCAAAGAAACGATTGTTGTCAACGTTTATGATACGACAAATGTGACAGCACCGATTAACATGTACGGGACTGGTGTTGTAGAAACAGGCCATTTGCATGTCTGTATTCTCGACTTTGGCGATCCATTACGTAAGCATGAGATGCATTGCAGGTACGAATAACACTCGCTCCAATCCCAAATTAATAGTCCCGTTTCTAAATATAGTAAGTACGAGTATTTTTGTATGACAGATTCAAGCATAAACCGTCGTACCCATGGATGGCTATAATGGCGTCAAGTATAATCGTGACAATCACCTTGCTTGTATACTACATTCTGCTGTCAGCGATTAATCGGATCATTAGAGTCGAGGAAGACTGTCAAAAGATGACTGTACTCAAAGTCCGTGCAGAAGCTGCTGATATCGCCAAATCTCAAGTACATTATTTCTCCATTCTTACTCACACTCACGATTTCAAGTTACTTACTGTATTACAGTATGTATTACAGTATGATGCTGACGGGTTTTGAATTCGTGCAGTTTCTTGCGACAGTTTCCCACGAAATCAGAACTCCAATGAACGGTGTACTGGGAATGTTACAAATGCTTATGGATACGGATCTGGACGCTGATCAGCTAGATTACGCTCAGACAGCTCACGCTAGCGGTAAGGATCTCATCTCCATTATCAACGAGGTGCTCGATCAGGCCAAGATAGAATCAGGCAGGCTCGAACTTGAATCAGTCCCTTTTGATCTACGCGCTATTCTTGACAACATTGTCTCACTGTTTTCTGGAAAATCACGTGAAAAAGACATCGAGGTAGAATCATTCTACCATTTTTACGGAATTATTAATTACATTGGTGTTATAACATCGATTGCATTCTTGAATGTGTAACAGTTGGCCGTTTATGTATCCAAAGACGTTCCTGAAATTGTTGTCGGAGATCCTGGCCGGTTCCGACAGATTATTACAAATCTTGTTGGGAACTCAGTAAAGGTTAGATCTTTTTATTTATTCTTATTTTATTTTAATTTTCAAAAATTATTTTCATATTTTTTTTTAATTTTTTTTAGAATTTGGAGTTTGTAACCCTTTAAACCTTACTCGATTAAAGGTTGCACGGGCCGATTTTTAGTGACAATAATAATGACACCAAGTTAGAGAATTGCATAAATTTGTGGTGAAACTACTGGTTGACGACCTTTTATTTATATAATAAAATTTTATTTTTATAATTTTTTTTACGATAATTTTTTGTTAAACGAAATTCAAAGGTTTTAACATGAAAATTATAAAACATCACATGATAGATTAAATATATTATTACAATAATTAAAAGATTCTCTACTTGATTTTTTTTTATTATTAGTGATACACTGATACTTTCCTAAATTGAGTTTTGAGGTAACAGACCAATCATATCGCTCGAAAACTTAATTTTGGGTTTGAAACTGTATTTTTATTATTATTTATTCATTTATTGTATTGTTCGCCTTCCATTTTTTTTATTTCTTATTTTTGGACGACGACTTCAGATATTGACATTGTGTTTTCCACGCGCAGTTTGCAAACGACAAAGGACACATTTTCGTCTCAGTACACCTGGCAAACGAAGCGGGGGCCACACCCGAAACGATGGACGAAGTACTAAAACTCGGACTAATCGACACAAACAACATCTCCAAAAGAAACTCCCTAAGCGGGTTTCCAATCGTCGACCGATCAAAAAGTTGGTCGAATTTCAAACACTTCGGCAACAAAGACTCAACCGACACAACCGACATGATCAAACTCTTAGTCACAGTAGAAGACACGGGCGAAGGAATCCCTGAAGACGCACAAAACCGTATCTTCACACCATTTATGCAAGCCGACAGCTCCACCTCACGCCACTACGGAGGGACAGGAATCGGGTTGAGTATCAGTAAGTGTTTGGTCGATCTCATGGGCGGAGAAATCGGGTTTGTGAGTAGACGTGGAGTTGGGAGTACGTTTTCTTTTACCGCGATTCTAATGAGAGGTGAACCTGGGTCGTTGGATTCGAAGTGGCCGACCCATGAGACGTCGATTTTGGAGTTGAAGGGGTTGCGAGCTTTGGTCGTTGATGGACGAAGTATTCGTGCTGAAGTTACACGGTATCATCTTCAGAGATTGGGGATATTGGTCGATGCTGTTTCGAATCTTCGCTCTGCGTGCTCGTTTATTTCTAGCAAGTTGAATACAAGGTAATTGGGTCAATTGGGTCGGGTCAGGTTTGTTATTTTCAATTTTTTACGAATATGGGTCTTAATGCAACTTCCGTTTCATATAAATAAATATTATTATTTATTTTTTTGCAAGAAAATTCATCATTTCATTCATTTTGAGTGAAATATTATTATTATTACTCCTATTTAATTATTATTATTATTGTTATTTTTAATTATTATTATTATTATTATTATTATTATTATTATTATATTTAATTATTATTTTGTTAATTTGTTATTTTTAATTATTATTATTATTATTATTATTATTATTATTATTTTATTTCTTTTAAAAAGGAGAATTTTATTGATGAATCAGAACGAAAGAGAATATTATTATTATTATTAAAATATTATTTTAAAAGCTGAAATATTGGAGCTGAGCTTATAGGAGGTGGGTTGAGCTGATAGAAGCCGAGCTGGTCTGAAATGAGCTGAAAATAAGCAGAAAAGAACCGGGCCTTATTCGGGTGAGGACAATTTTATCGTGTCTAATTCTAGCGTGATTTTTGTCATGCAGTGCACCAACACCCTTATCCATGGCGCTCATCGACAAGGAAGTATGGGAAAAAGAACCCGTCGTTGAAATCCGCCGCTTGCTCAAAGACACAACTCCAACACCTTCTCTCGACAAATTCCCGAAAATATTCCTATTGGCGACGTCCATCAGTTCGCCTGAACGAAGCGAGCTTAAATCATCGCATTTGGTCGATCACATTCTATCAAAACCTCTACGATTGAGTGTTTTGACGGGATGTTTTCACGAAGCGTTTTCAAACGGGAGGAAGAGGCAATTATCGAGGGCTAAACCGGCCAGTCTCGGAAGTTTGCTCAACGGCAAACAAATCTTGGTTGTCGATGATAATGCGGTTAATCGAAAAGTGGCCGAAGGTGCTCTAAAGAAATACGGAGCCGTTGTTACTTGTGTCGACAGCGGGAAAGCCGCTGTCGTGAAGCTTCATCCTCCTCATGGGTTCGAAGCTTGCTTCATGGACCTCCAAATGCCCGAAATGGATGGGTAATTATTTCCCTATTTTCGCTCATTATTTTTATTTATTTTTCGTTCTTTTGGACTGAAGCTGGCTGACTGACTGACTGACTGAAATGAGTTGACCTACGTGATTTGATCGAGATTTTGTAAAATCATTCTTCGAGGATTTATAATAATTTTTTTTTCTTCAATTGTTTGCGTTGTAGGTTTGAAGCGACGAGACAAATCCGTTTGAGCGAAACCAAGTTTAACGAGAAACTTGGAAACGGTGAAAACGGTGAAGTTTCTTGGCACACTCCGATATTGGCAATGACAGCGGACGTAATCCAAGCGACAAACGAGGAATGTGTAAAATGCGGTATGGATGGCTACGTATCAAAGCCTTTCGAAGAGGAACAACTCTATTCGGCCGTCGCTTGCTTCTTCGTTTCAAGATAACCGCAATTTCATGCACTCACTCGCTCACTCGCTCAATCTTTCTTCGTACAAAATTCAGAGGAACATCGTCTTCAGTTGAAGCAGCGACGAGCGAGTGGTGCATAATGGCATATGAAGCTTGATATATATAGAGTGGTAATCTTTGTTGTATATATACTTCTTAATTATTATTAATTATTATTACTAATTATTTGCATTAAAATCAAAAACATGGTGAGAAATACTTGATTAATTAGTTTCATAGTAATGTGTATATTTTAAAAAAAAACTTTAATTATTAGGGCATATCTCGGAATATAAGTCTCGATTTCTTCATCGTTCTCGTTTGCTTGTAATCTAATTGTATATATAGATGTTATGGAAGACGGTTTTAATTACATTAACTTAACATGCGACATATAATGAAAAAGAAAACAGAATTATTTACTAGCTAGCCATCCACACATGTGAAACGTTTTTCAATCACTCCTGAGAAATCGTCTCTATAAAGTTTTCGCGCATATAATCAACTTCGCGACACAAAAAATATTCCATTTTTGTTGTTATCCATTAAATAACATTATTATTTCTACTAATGTTATTATCAGCCATAAATCTGCTTCTATTATTTATCAAACGAGTAACTTTCTCCGAAAAAAAATATCCATTGAATAATGTATGTAATGTAGACGTGTCTATAAAAAGTGTAAAAGCTTGCTTTTATAATTACTAATTAATTTACTAACAAAAAAAATATCATTCGAAGCTTATATATATAAAAAAAAATCGAAAAAAATAAAATTAAATATGGTATCTCAAAAGCAATTTTTTGTCACCTTGCTCATCGTATCTTTTATTCTTGCCCATCAATCGACTAGTATGTGTCACGCTTATCGAAACTTAATATTCGATTCTATAAAAAAATCTTTTTAGTAAATGTATTAATTAATTAATTAATTAATTAGGGTTGTTTTAGTCGGGAAAAATTTAGTTTCTTGTCGAAAATATTGATTATATGATTTTTTTTTCGACGTGTTACTTTCAGGTGTCGTTGGAGAATGTCGTAACGTAGGTGAGTGTTCAACTCGAGATTTTTGTATGCAGCAATGCGTAAGAGAAGGTTTCGGCTTATTTCCACATCATAACAGTTTTTGTTCTGTTAGCGGCGGTAAACAGATATGCGTCTGTTGCAAAGGGTTCAAGGATGAGCGCACTTAGTCGCATTACAATATAGGGGGAAGGGGATTCGAACCTGAGACCTACTGTCCCAGAGCACCTAGTCTTAACCACTGGGCTAAGACATCTTCGGTATTGATCTTGTTATTGTAGCTAGCTTAGTTTAATTTGTTTAATACTGTATTTCGTCTGTTTCATTTATTTGTTTATCTTTTATTATTGTTACTGAATATCGAAAATAAATTAAATAATAAACAGATTGATTGTTTGCATTGTTCTTGGTCGATCTTCAATCCTTTTGTTTAATTATTTCATTAAATTAAACCTAGAAAAATTAAATTAAATTAAATCTGAAATTACTTAATATAAAACAAATTAGCGGAGAAAAAAAGGGTTAAAAAACGAGTACTCCGTATCATAAATAGAGAGATCACTAAAAACCCATTTTACACGATTTTGTGTAATTGTGTGATTAAGACCGGTTTACACAAGAATTTATAAAAAAAAAATATAATCGACGAACTAAGTCCAAAACTACACATAAGAACACTATACATCTGAAAAATCACATTATCTAAAAAAAATGACATAAAAAATCCTAATAATTTGAAATTTTTCGTTTTTACGATTTTTAATCATAATATCATATATATGATCAACTTCGTGACACAAAAAATATTCCATTTTTTTTTGTTATCCATTAAATAACATTATTCTATTAATGTTATTATCAGCAATAAATCTGCTTCTATTATTTGTCACACGAGTAACTTTCTTCGAAAAAAAATATCATCCACTGAATATGTATATAATGTAGACCATAGATGTGTCTATAAAAAGTGTAAAAAGTTGCTTTTATAATTACTACTCGTAATTTACTAACAAAAAAATATCATTCGAAGCTTTTATATATATTAAAAAAAATTGAAAAAAATAAAATTAAATATGGTCACTCAAAAGCAATTTTTTTGTCACCTTGCCATCAATCGACTAGTATGTGTCACGCTTATCGAAACTTAATATTCAATTCTATAAAAAAAATAATTTTAGTAAATGTATTAATTAATTAATTAATATTGTTATAAAAAAATAATTTCTTGTTTATAAATATTGATTATATGTTTTTTTTCGACGTGTTATTATCAGGTGTCGTTGGAGAATGTAGTAGCTTAGCTCGACCCAAGAATATTGTAAACAGCAATGCAGAAATGCCGGTTTTGTCGTGTATATCCACATAATGTTTTTTGTTCTACTATCGGCGGTAAAAGGAGATGCATCTGTTGCAAAGATTATTGATTGTGAGACGTTTTCACAGGAGAATTATTGATCTTGTTGTAGTTAGCTAGTTTAATTTGTTTTATATTTCGTCTGTTTCATTTATTTGCTTATTTTTTATTATTACTGAATATCGAAAATAAATTAATAAACAGATTGATTGATTGCATTATTGTTCTTGGTCGATCTTCGATCCTTTTGTTCATTTCATTAAATTAAACCTAGACAAACATACCGAGTATCCACAGAGAATATAAAAATTAAATAAATGATCGAGACGGACGAAATAATATATATTTCAGTTACATGAAAAAGAATGTAATCAAACGTATAAAAGCAAATCAATCGTCATAGTATATCATATCATATTGGTTTTCAGTTGGCACACGTAAATAAAAAATACTCAACGTTTTTTTTAATGTTTGCTCAGTGGATACACGTTAATAATAACTTAATTAAAACAAATTGAACAGTGATATTATCAAAATATGGAAAATACTCGTATAACTTAATATTTCAATTTATCTTATCATTAGTAAAATTACTTTAATTAAGTTATTAACGTGTGTCCAGACGTTAGAAAAAAAAACCGCTTTTATATATAGACAAACACGTACTTATAATTAAAGGAAGAATATTATATATACAATGATATTATCATGATAAATTGACATTAATTCATATTTACCATATTAACGCAACATCAATGTGATTCTTGCTTTAATTAACCTATTAAATTGACGTTAGAAAATCTTTATATAAATAGTTGTTCTCCTGTGAGACCGTCTCACGATAACTTATCGTGAGACTTACTCACAGAAATAAAATAATAATAAAATTATCTAACTTCTATGTGAGAGGTCTCACGATAAACTTATCGTGAGACCGTCTCATTCAAGAATTTGTGTTATATAAATTGCAATTTTTTTTTCTACACACATCTATATATAAGAAGAGCAATTACCTTAGCTTTTACAATTTACAATTAATTTACTAACCCAAAAAAAAAAAAAACTTCAATTTTTTTTAATAAAATATGGCTTCACAAAAGAACATAATTGCCCATAAGGGCGTTGCCATCATCGGCCCAAGGATCTCAGGTTCAAGCCCCTGCAAGCGCGAACTTGTGGGAGTTGTATGACTTGAGACTATGCCTTCTAGACTTCGAGCCTGTCGCCCACGGGCGGTTCCGAGGGTTTACCCAGTGCGCGCCAAAAAAATAACGGCTGCGGGTTCCCTCGTTCATCAGAAAAAAAAAAAAAAACATAATTTTCACCCTACTAATTATTCTTTCTCTTGTACTAGTCCATCAATCGACTCGTACGTGTCACACTTTTCGAAACTTATTATATTATTATTCGATAATTTATTTATTTATTTCATTTAATAAATACGTATATTAATTCACAATGTTTTTAATTAATTGATTAATTTTACGTTGTGTCGATAAATATTGTTTTTTCTTTTCGATGTGTTAATTATTTATCAGGTGTCGTTGGAGAATCATGTGTAATCGTAGGTTCGTGCAAGAGCCAAGACGAATGTAAACACAAATGTTTACAAACTGGTCATGCCGATTTTCCACTTTAAGCTTGTTCTCATTTAGGTGGTGGTACCGATGTTTGCAAATGTTGTACTCCGTAGTAATATTTGACACGTTATTATAATATGTTTTTTATAATCGTCTCATTTATTTATTTACTTTTAAAAAATTAATATAAAAGACAGATAAATGAATGAAACGTCGAACTTAATTGGTTATTTATATAGGTTGCATTAATTCAAAGTAATAATATAAATATATAATAAATTATGTGGTTTTATTATTAGTTTGAATTATTCTTCATCATCTTTTTATTTTATTCCTTTGATTACATTATGAGTTTATGACTAGACAAATTAAATTAAATTAAAAAAGAAATTACTATAGCAAAAAAAATATATAATGTGCACAAAGAGAGAAGATTGTATTATCTTTGATAATTTTATCGATTAAACTAGTCGATATCTGAATATCTACGACATTTATTTATTTAGATTTAACGAACAATATAATAAACTACTTACACTTTCATCGACAATACAACCCAATATAGATTTCTCGTCACAAATCAGAATTTTGACTATCCAACAATTTCTCATCATTCTCGTCATAAATCAGAATTTTTTTTTGCTTATTCAGCGTCTAATAAGTCCTTATCCGCACGCTACGCTAATAATTCTAATTAAAATACTCACGTACGTACTGAGTAATTAATTAATTTATTTCTCGAACGAGTATTTAATTATTATCATGAGACGGTCACATTTTCATTCTCCTACCCTTGGAACCCGATGGAACAGCATTGGCCCCTGCAGGGCGTGCGCAACCGCTACCAGGGCTGCAGCCTCGGTTATAATCGTTAGATGACGAGGGTAAGCAGCCCGCGCCTTGGCATGCTTTAGGTCTGTCTTTTGAAATTGCTCCGTAACTTACGTCACCAGCTTCGGACTTTTGTACCATGACACTACATAATAATGTCATTACCAAACCTATTCTTATTACTAATTTTTCCCTTGAAGTAAACATTTTGATTAATTATATTATTATTATTATTATTATTATTATTATTATTATTATTATTATTATTAAATTTGAGGATTTGGGTTTTTTTTAAAGTAAATTATTTGATGTTTGATTAATTAATTAATTGAGTAATTAAAGTGATTAAAATGTGTTTATTTATACTTTTAATGAAAGACTATATTTAGCCATTTTGAATTTATTTTTTTAAATGATAATTGAGAACCATGGATTAACTAGAATTATGTATGCTTGTGTCTAAATATAAACTAAAAATGGAAAGTAAAATATATTTATAGCAATCTTGCATATTATTCGTGTCGATCTCTTGTAAGAGTAAGACAATCTTACGTTAAAATTAAGTAATACTCGTGTACTTATATGAAAGACAGTTTCACGTTAAAAGTAATGTAAGACACTCTCTCGTGTTGAAAGACCAGATCCACCACGTGATTAAACCTACTTTGGGATCGTATCATTTGAGAATTTGTGCTTGTTTTTTACCATCTCTTGTCGTTTTATATAGGAGATTCGACGTCTTCAATTCACCATAAAGACATTCATATCAAATTACCAATTAGTCTCTTGTAAGGTGGTACAGTGATGTAATGTGTAACGTAACAACGAGAAACAAATTAAAATGGTTACAAAAGCGTAAAAAAAAAGAGGTTATCAAAAACCCGTTTTAGACAACACAAATCATTATGTAAGGCGGTTTTGTACAAGAATCCATAACGAGATATAAGCAACGAACATATAAGATATAACAATCGAAAATTTTGTTGGTTAGACACCATATGAATGGATTAAGAAATGAAATCGACGAAAAAAAAATACTCGTACAAGCATGACTTGGGCCAAGTACATTGTTTTTGGTTCAACAGAGCACACGTAATTGCATTACAATATAGGGGAAGAGGATTCGAACTTGAGACCTATTGTCCGGGGTCTCTAGTCTTAACCACTAGGCTAAGACATCTTCGATGGGCTACATTTAAACCTGCATCGGATTCCGTTCAGAAAAACAAGGTAGCCCAACCAGCTATGAACGCGAAGCCTCCTACTGGCGCCAACGTCGAGTACTTTCTGTTCTCTAGGACAGCCACGGCATAGCATCTGCAGTAACAGATCTCAACTACTGAATGAAAATTCTCAGTAGCTCCAAACCAGAAAAATCACGTAAAAAGCGAAAACTCTTTACTTCAGAAGCATATATAATCGTTAATCCTACGACATGGAAACGTGATAAAACAGGGGGGATGAGAGAACTTACGATCCAGAAAATAAGACAATTCCGGCACTCATAAGACCTCCAAACTGCGACCAAAGAAGCAAATCAATATCCAAAATTCATCAGCAATAACGAAACAAACACTACTCGCTTGGGATCTCTAAAAGCTTCCACCTTTTCGAATATATTTGAGAACACAAAATGGAAGTTCTGATAGAATTACGATCCTAAAGTTTACACCTTTCAAGCAAAAGGGTTCGCCTTTCAACCCTGAAACACGTATATTCTTGTTTGTCATGAATGTATCCCTACCAGGGGCGGACCCAGGCTGCGGCTTGTTGGGCTGAAGCCCGATATGATTTATGGGAAACCTTCATATACAAAACAGCTCCTTTTAGAAGCATTGATGTGTTTATGTTGTGTTGGTTTCAGCTATGACATTTGGTCCAAGGTGCATGGGTTCGAAACCCACTGGTTTCAATTTTTTTTCTTATTTCCCCACTTTCCTTCTCCGCCTCAACTCTCAAGCCCTCAAACATCATCACACTAATATCATAAATCCTGTCTACTTTATGACTAATTTACTAATTTTATATACTTTTCGTCACCCATAAAATTTCTCGGAATTGGAATTTTTAGTACTTCGTATTGTACATTTAGAGCAATTATTTAATTCATGTAATTGATAGATTTGTTTAGTCGTACGCTCGTACTATCTTAATTTTTTTTCAACCTATTTTATTGGAGTATGTCTTTATTAGGAGATATAATCAAATTATAAAACATGTAAGATGAAAATTAATTATTGAAAAATCGAGTTAGATTCAATTAAGTACATCCCCACGTTGATATTTATAATGATGGATTTACAAATAACCCATTTTGTGTGTGAGTATATGTATCGCTAAATTCTTAAAACTCGCAATTTTCTCCGTCCCTGCACTATCTTATTTATTTTGAATCTTGAAAAAAAATCTACTGTACATTATACAAAATTTAGCCCAACATAGTTTCGAATCCTGGGTCCGCCCCTGATCCTTACGACAACTTCTACTGAGGATAAGATAAAGACTCGTATGGATGGATAAAGACGAATCATTTACTACTCTTGCCAATTTGGGTGATAAATTTCATAATTGACCTGTGACGGATTTGTGACGGATAATTTAACCAGATCGAAATTGAATGTATGTACATACAGTGTGAGGATGCTTGGTGATGGGGGCAGCTAGTAAAGCTGCAGTATGCATCAGATGATACAATGAAGCTGTCTGCCAAACCTATACAAAAACCCCAAAAACAATCACAAAAATTACATCAAAAATATCCGAAATCGATCAAATTACAAGTAAAGGGTAACTAAAATTAGATTGAAAAATGTCAGAAATTGATCAAATTACATTGAAAAACACCCCAAAAAATCTGGAATTGATCAAATTACAAGTGAAAAAGATCAGAAATTGATTAAATTAGAAGATAATTAGAGGAGAGTAAGAAAAGGGTAACTAAAATTAGATTGAAAAATTATCAGAAATTGATCAAATTAAATTGAAAAATACCCACAAAAAAAAACTGAAATTGATCAAATTACAAGTGAAAAGATCCTAAATTGATCAAATTAGAAGTGAATTAGAGAAAAATAAGAAAAGAGTAACTAAAATTAGATTAAAAATATCAGAAATTGATCAAATTACATTGAAAAACACCCAAAAAAAACTGGAATTGATCAAATTACAAGTGAAAAGATCACAAATTGATCGAATTAGAAGTGAATTAGAGAAAAATAAGAAAAGGGTAACTAAAATTAGATTGAAAAATATCAGAAATTGATCAAATTACATTGAAAAATACCCCAAAAAAAAACTGAAATTGATCAAATTACAAGTGAAAAAATCACAAATTGATTAAATTAGAAGTGAATTAGAGAAAAATAAGAAAAGGGTGACTAAAATTAGATTGAAAAATTACCAGAAATTGATCAAATTACACTGAAAAATACCCAAAATAAAAACTGAAATTGATCAAATTACAAGCAAAAAGATCCCAAATTGATCGAATAATGAACCTGTTTATACGTAGAATCTTTGGGTTTGAATCCATGAGCACCATATGCACCCAATCCAACAGCTAAAATCCCTGAAAATTTTACAGAAATTTTCAACAGATGAATTGTTGGTAATATTATTTACTGGAATTAAAGTAAGATTAGTTTAATTTTCGATTAATTTGATGAAAAAGATGAAGTGAATAACCAGAGAGAGCAGCAGCTTTGTGCCATACTTGAGCATCCATTGTTGTTTGTTGTCTTGCTCTGTTGAGGTTTCTCAGTAATGGTTGATTTGTCATTTTGATTTTTTTTTCTTCAGGGTCAAGGCCTCAAGGGTTCATGGATCCAAGACCACTACCTAAAGTAGATCTCGCAAACGGGTCAACGAGTTCGGAACCGGGTCGGGTTAGCTTCGGATCAGGAAAAACGGGTTGACTTCGGATCAGGTTGAGTCATTTCGAATTCAGATCATTTTTGAGTTTGTTGTTTTGTACGTAGTCGTTTGCTAAATAACGTTCAAGTCAACTCTGCGTTAGACACGTCGGGTTCTCAATTCAAGTTGAGTTAATCGGGTCGGGCCAATTTAGTTAGGTCTAGCCTAAAGGGAACAATTGGTGTCAATCGGCTCGATCAGGATGATTGGATCATCTTGAATTGAGATCATTAAATCACTTTTATTTGAATCAATATGAAATCGGATATGATCACTAATCATGAGGTTGCATCGATGAAGGGTCACAAACGGGTTTTTATCGGGCCGAGTTTAGTGAAGCCGGACCGGATCAGGTTGGCAAGCACCTTCCTTGTGGTCCATTAGGCCCATTGTAAGCTAAACACATGACACTCAATTGAACGGGTCAAACGGGTAGTATTCAAATCGGGTCACAACTTCTGGGTCGGGACACTTTTGGGTCAGAAAAATCAGGTTGACTTTGAATCGAATTGAGTTATTCCAAGTCGAGTCATTTTCGGGTTTGTTATTTCAACTTTTTTAGAAATATCAACTTGTTTGCTACAATACCATCCATGACAAACTTGGATCTTTAATTCGAGTGTCGGAACGGGTTCTGCTTGACATAACTGGGTCAGGTGATGAATTTCAACATTTCTCATACATGTTCTAACACAAAAGATTATTGAACTAATGCCAATCAATAATGGTTTCATTCCCCTTCAACCACATAACACAATCTCAATACAACTAGACAATAATTGACGTTACGACATTACGTCAAAATAAAATCACGACAATCGGATCAGAGTAACTTTCAAAACCTTTACAAAATAAACGCTATACGATTTCAATAGACGCATAGAGCGAGGTTAGTACCGTTCGATAATCTCGTATCACCACAAACCCAATGACTAAAAAAATAATTAGAATTTGAGATCAAGTGAATTGAATTGAAGTTCAATCAAGCACCAAAATCCCAAAGGTGAATAGTTGTGTTACTAGAGGCCACAACATACCTATCACTAGCAACAATTGCACTTGCATCCTCCAATCTTTCCCTCAAACTATACAAATACTCACCATGCTCCACATCCCAAACCCTAACCACCCCTCCTACACACACAACCACATACATTGTGTTCATGCACCCTATCATCCCCCTCACCGACACCCCCCCGCCCCTAGCCGCGACCACAAACCTACACATCTCCTCGAGGGTGCGCGTGTGTCTTACACGCGCCACCCCGCGCAGATCGACTGTGGTGAACGTGTCGGCATTGGCCCCCAACGACCCGACAATGATCCCGCGTCGCGGGGCCTCCTCCCCGACCACGACTGCGTGCTCGGTCAAGTCTAGGGCCAACAGCCTGCGGCTGGTGGCCCCGACTGCGATCCCCTGGGGGAGGACTCGCACCCGGCCGACGAACTCGGCCGGGCGGAGCTCGGTGAGCATGTGCCAACCCATGACGGATTCAGGGTCGGTGAGGTCCCCGCCGACCGAGATCAACTCCTCGGACTCCGCGTCCCACACCCGGAACGCCCTACCGGGCACACCCGCGTACAGTCCGACCCAGAACCGCCGACACCCCGAAAAGTCAACCAACGCCCCGTCATTGACCACGTCCCCTAACCGGGCCCGTCGGGCCGGGCCAACCCCGATAACGGGCGATACTACATGGATATCACCATCAAGCGACGCAAACACGAGTCGCGGGTGGTGAATATCCGACCCGAGAACCAACCCCGACACAGCCCGGGAGTACAACCCTAGGCGGTCCCGGAGTAGAGGGTGGACGGTTCGGAGGTGGAGTCGGGTCGGGAGGTAAAACAACCGGACCGACCCATCAGAGAACCCGGCCGCTAAGTGGTCGGACGAGAGGACAAGGCGTAGGCACAAAAGCGGGAGATGGTCGGCCGCCCCACCGACGCCTTCCTCGTCACCATTACCGGGAATGGCGGCGAGGGGGTGGTCGGTAGGGTGGAGGAGGTGGTGGGAGCAGCGGCGGACACGGAAGTTGCGGGCGGTGCGGTGGTGGTAGATGTATTGGTCACGCCATGTAGGGTGGACCAATGTTGTTTGGTCCCATACGATACGTACGAGATTTTGCCATAACAATTCTGAACGTGAAATTGCTCGCCATGTTGAGCATACCTGTTGCATTACATTCATCATACAATGTTATCATTATATCATCACAAATCATAATATAAAATTATAAATCATTAACACAATAATTTAATTGAAAAAAAAAAAAATGAAAATTGTACTCTCTTCGATTCTTATGATTCACAACGTTTACTTTTTGCATAAATAATAACGTTGTTCTATGTTCTATAGCAGATTTCATTATTTCGATTTTTCTAAAAAGAAATTAGGAGTATTCCATAATTCATAAACATAACTTATTAGGTCCAGTTTTTTCTGACTTAATTGGACTGAACTGAATTTAAATGAAACTGAAAATTACGATAATTTAACTTAATTTAACGCGGTTGAGCTAAATTTAAATGAACTAACTGGATTAAATTGACTACTAAATAACTACGAGTAAAAATTAATGAAACTAGATTTAACATAGTTACAATATATTGAATAAGGATAAATTATTCGTCTAAGCTGAAAATAAGCTAGAAAAAAAAAGATGACCTTATTCCTTTTTCGGTCATTCAAATCCAATTAACTCGTTTACTTTTTAGTCCATTTTTTTGGATCAAACTATCCTTCTTCTACTATCATATTTACATCAAATGCCATTGTAATACCCCATTAAGTACATTTTCGATAATTAAGTGTTAATTTATCTCAAATTAGTGTACTTTTAATACTCCCTCCGTTTCAATCAATTTCATACGTTTGTTTTTTCACACTTGTCCATGCACGTTTTTCTCTTGTCAATATTTTTAGTTACATATTTCTAAAAATTATAAAAATTTGATATTCATAATACATTCGATTAGACAATTTAAATAAAATGTCTCACATAACTATATTTTATCTTATACGTTAAAAGTTATATCAAAAATTCTTCTCACTTGTAAATAGTGTTCAAATTCATGGAATTGATTGGAACAAAGGAATTATTATTTTACGTTTTTCTTAATCATGTGCAAAAGAGAAAATATCTTAGTATTAGATACTCCAATACTCCCTCCCCACCGCTATGATTTTCCCACTTTCCTAATAAGGAAACACCACTATGATTTTCACACTTCAAAAGTTTCCTTATTCATTCAATTTACTCTCTTCCTATTGGTTACTTTTTGTGATTTGACTTCTTGAACCCCACCAAACAATTTACCACCATTTATTATCGATTTCTTAATCAATGTGCTATATTGAAATGAGAACATCAATGTGGGGTGGGGGAGGAGGGAGTATAATTTTATCTTATGACAGATATATCCGTCTATCTGTTTGCAAGTAGGTAAGATGATGGAAGTGCCTTGAATAGAACCCATGCATGCAAATTAAAGAAAGGATGGGAGAAGTAAGTAGTAGGGCAGGGCAGGGTAGGGCAGAGGGGGCAGAAGGGGCTATAAGGAGTAGGTTTCCTGAAGGTCAGAAAAGAAGAGGAGAGATAAAGAGTAGTTGATGTTTACACAACCCCATACACAAATAAAATACAAGTAAAAAAGACCTAGAAAGCGACCCACCCTTAATATTAAGGGTACCTTCCTTTATTACTAACTTATAAAGTGCGCGTGTGGAATATTGGATTTGGATACCCTCCTCTAAAATATACTCTCTCCGTTCCAAAATGATTGTCCCATTTATTTTTGCACAATAATTAAGAAAATTGTGTAATGATGGGATATATAGGCAATTATGACTACTTTATAGGATGATGTGTGAAGTAGTGTGGGTTAATGAAATGACAAAATGGTAAATATTTTGTCATAGTAGGGACGAAGTTGTAAAAAATGATAGACTAAAAAAGAAAGTTGAGAAATGGAATAATCTCGAAGAACCTACCCAAAAAGGAATGCGGAACAATCTTAGTGGGACTGAGGGAGTATATTCTACTCCTCTCTACTTGTCCTCCTCTTTGTCTTCTTCCTCTCAACCCCCTCTTTGTGTTTCCACATGCCCTAATTCTATTTCTTATAGATGGAATCTTATTTACGACGGTCATATTTATCACAAATTTGTGACTGATCAAATATAAAAAAATACTCGTACGACAAAAGACATGTGCTTGTCTTTACCCATTATGTTATGATATTTGACTTGTTGTAAACCTATGATGGATATACCTGTCACAAGTGAGACTTAAGGGGTCGTTTGGTTCAACTATTTGGAATGGAATGGATTGGAAAATGAATCTATAGAGGTTTGGGATCTAAATCCATTTCATATAAAACTTGTTTGGTTCATCAAAATTTAAAAGATGATGGAATGGAGATAGAAACCGATGTAGAGAGGTGGGATTGGGATTCCAAGGGATTTGGGTGGATTTAGAACTCTTTTGGCTTCTATCTCCATTCCAAAGTGTTCAACCAAACACTAGAACGAAGGATATTCAATCCAATCCATTCCAAGACTCTCAACCAATCAAACACCCCCTTACTCTTTCCCATGATATATATACACACATTTTTGTTTGGGGCGAACATACCTTCTTAAGTTTATGACGGATCGAATATGAGCTACATGAAAATATAAAGATATCATCACCAGTTAATCCATTGACATTTTGATCTGTGTCTTGTACTCTTATCTATGTGAACAAATTCGAATTTAACTCACATGGGAAGATAAAAACAAGCCTAGATAGATATTTTCACGGTGATATCTATTACGAGTATTTATTAACCCTAGGGCCTAAACATTCTAATTTATGCTGATATTTGACTCGTTATACGTATACAATATATGATAGATATATCCGTCATAAGAAAAAAAAAATTATGAGCAACATATATTAGATCTTTATTTAAAATTAGAAATCTATTGACCGACCTTAAATGAAACATGTATAGAACGAATGAAGATAGATGTTTGACTTTCTCCGTTCAATCAGATATAGTTCACGTTTCTTTCATACACACATATTTAATTATAGTTTAACCAGTATCTCAATAATGACCTAAATTTTTTATTTTTTTAAAAAAAAACATGTATTTAATCACATTACTATACCGACAAAGAAATTCGAACATGTAACCTATTTTTCACGGTACCTAATCTTAACTACCAGATTTAAAACACATTCGATGAATGACCTAATAAGATTCAACAATAACAAAACCGAAACAAAAAACCAACCCTAACCCAACCCAACCCAACCCCGACCCGACCCGACCCGACCCGACCCGACCCGACCCAACCCAACCCAACCCAACCCAACCCAACCCGACTCGATTTACAAGATTCATTGACAAATAATTTTAAAAAGTGACCAAAGTGGGAAAGGTGTGGGAAGCATGCGGTCCAAAGATAGTATCCTTAAGAGAAAATGTAATGTGTAAGCATGCGGTCCGACTCGAATGTATACTCTTTTTTTTTTTTTTTTTTTATTTCTTCTCTTTCTTTCATTTCCAAGAAAGGAAAGCCAAAGGAGTAGTCTCGTTAACAGAGAAGAGGAATCTATGTTACCTATATATATAGGGTACCCTACAATATGTAGTACACTAGCACTCGTACAAGTAATAATACTCCCTCCTTTCCATTTAACAGTATATATTTGCTTTTTTAACACTATTTATAAATATGATGATTTTTCGATATAACTTCTACTCCCTCCGTATCTATATGTTCGTCCACCTTATTTAATATATGGGTGGAGTATTATATTGAAAGTGGACGATCATATAGATACGGAGAGAGTAAAATATAAGATAAAATATATTCATGTGGGATCTTGTTTAAATCGTCTAATCGAATGCATTTTGAATATCAAATTTTTATGTAACTTTTAGTAATACTCCCTCCGGTTCTCTGGAATTGCAACATTTGCTTTATGCACAAGGAATAAGGTTGTGAGTGTGGTAGTGGGTCTCACTAATAAAGTAAAACTTCTCCACTAACAAAAACATACCCAATATAGAAATGTGTCAATTCTAGTGAAACTATCTTAAAAGGAATATGTTGCAATTCCGAAGAATCAGAGGGAGTACGTAACTAAAGATATAGATAAAAGGAAATGAGTATCGACATACATGTATAAAGTAAATGGATACAAATGATTGGAACGGAAGGAGTATTAGTATATGTAAGTATATATTGTCTGTGCCCTATATATAAATAAGCCTACTGTAAGCTTCACTGTCAAAGACTTCTATCTCTTATCCTTTGTACCCTTGACTACCCTCTATGTTAAAGTACTCTCTTACAAAAAATTCTGACCTTTTTGCAGTTTATTTTCACTACTATTTCTTCCTTACATGCACTTGTTTCATTGTTGGTACACTTGGCCCTATTTTTAATGTCTTGGTCTTCACCTGTATATCCGTCTTAGGTTTGTGATAGATATATATGTAGTACAATTTGTGTATTTGTAGTAGATAAGTCTTAACAGACATAGTACCTGATACCACGATCGTCACGTTAACTTGCATCAAAAGATAACTCAATCAAAATCTTAAAGCGACGTACAGCTGAAGACCTAGAATTAGTTTATATATACTCGAACAGACTAGTATAATGTTGAAGATTTTAATATAAACCGTCTTAAACAAGAATTTATTTACTCCTATATATATATTTTGAAGTTGAAGACATGTTTGACTTTTTTTGAAGTAAAAGTCGTTAGTAATAAATAACCATTTCTATTCTTATACGGGGTACCTAATTAGTAACTTTGTAGTACTTCATACGAGTACTTTGTATTTTGTACGGAGTATATAGTGGCAAGGGCCAAGAGGTATAGTATTAGGCTATTAGCACTCGCCACCCCAAGTCTCGAAAATCCGAACTAGTTAAAGTTATTGATTTTTATTATCCGAAAATCTCAAAACGAATAATTCAAATCATTATAAGTCTTCTAAACAATAATTGAAGTGTGAGGTCTATCATCATGTTTAGGGTTTTAATGACATTATATAATCAAGTAATTAGGGCACCCAAAAAATACAGCTACTCTCTCTTATGACGAAGATATCCATCATTTTATTACAACGGGTCAAATACTCGCCATTTATGTAGAAAAGACAGCTCAACTCATGTGCTTTTGCATTATTTTATCTTTTCTACGTAAACGGGTCGTATTTTTCCCGTTATAAATTTGTGACGGATAATTCCGTCTTTTTCTCTTCTCTTCACTTCACTATAGATGTATAGTTGGATACCTAGTCTACACCCCCAATATGATTCAACTAGGTTACCTTACACATTTATGTAGGGTATCCTACAAATAGCAAGTTCAGTAAACTTAATAAATACACTAAGGACATGTTGTATCAAAACTGTTGGTTTTTTTGGATGATTCAGTAGTAATAATAGTTGCTTTCAAAAGTCAAATCTGAAAATTACTTACCCATTTTTGTAGGGTTTCATGCAAAGAAAAGGCAAGGTATAAGATTTTATACAAACTTGGTAAAAATTTTGGATCTCTTTCTATAAAATTTTGCAAAGATTCTAATTTTTTACACTTAAAAAATCCAACCAAAATCAGAAGTTTCCATAAGTATGGAAGAAATCACAACATAATTGTAGAGTAAAAGTAAACCATCCTTGTTTCTTCGATTTAGAACACGTTAATATTCTCTCTATATGTTAATTAAAACGAGAATCACAATAATGCTGTCAACGTATGAGAAATATGAGTTAATATTCTAATTATTTCTACTGATAATATCCTTGTAATTCTCGTTTTAGAAAAACCCTTGATTAACACGTTAATATTCTCTCTATATGTTAATTAAAACGAGAATCACAATAATGTTGTCAACGTATGAGAAATATGAGTTAATATTCTAATTATTTCTACTGATAATATCCTTGTAATTCTCGTTTTAGAAAAACCCTTGATTTAATTCTCGTAGAAAGCTCTTTTTTTTTAGTGTTAGTGGGATTGTAAAATGCAAAAGTAATTACCGTAGTTTTGGTCTGGAATGAGATTATCCAACGTATTATTATATACTCCGTAGCATATACAGATCATAAAATGACCAAAATTTATTAATATTTTAATTTCTAGTGATAATATCCTTGTAATTCTTGCTTTAGAAAACCCCTTAATTTAATTCTTATAGAAAACTTTTTTTTAGTGTTAGTCGGATTGTAAAATGTAAAGTAATTACCATATGTAGTTAAAGGCAAAGTCCAAGAGCATTACATTTACAATGTAATTCTGGTCTGGAACGAGATTATCCAACTGTTACTATATACTGATCAATAAAATGACCAAAATTTATTTATGTATCTACACTTGTTATTTTGTTAGACTACTTGTACTTTAGTAAACTCACCCACAACTAATGCCGGAATACAAATTCTCGTTTATGACAAATATAATCGTTATTGTAATATTTATTGTAACAGAGTACGAGATATAATGTGATGATAAATCCGTCGAAAGGGTAGATTAACTAACGTTTTAAAACCTAACATGAAAGGGTTAACTATTGATCGAGATTAATAAGTATGATTATGCATGAGTAATGATATACTCCCTCTGTTTCTTTGATATCTTCCACATTTCCTTTTTCAACTATTTATTTGATTTCTTCCACTTTCATTTTTTCTATCACACTTCTCTCTTACCTAGGTGGCCCACTTACTCAGCTCCCTCTCTACTTTTACTTATTTTATTGTTTTTCTTAAAAAATGTGTCACTTTTAATGTGGAAGAAATCATAAAAACGGAGGGAGTAATTAAGATAAAATTCAAACATAATACAGTACTCCCTCCGTTCAAGTCCAAGCTTCCCTTTTGCTTTTTCACTTTTGCCAACGCGCATTTTGCATCGTTAATATCTTTCGTAACATATTAGTAAAAATTATGAAAATTGGATATTAATAATGTACTTTTAAAGACGAATCAAACAAGATCTCACATGAATATATTTTTTCTAATAGATTGTCGTGAATATCGAAAGTTATCCTTGATTGTGAATAATGTCAAAACAAGGGGGAAGCTTGGACTTGAACGGAGGTATTAATTCAAAAGAAATGAAGGTCAAAATGTTATTAGTAAGATGTCAGAATTTTTGTACTGGACTTTTGGAACTATCAATCAAGTACAATATAGCTTCAAGCTTAAGCCTATATACCTATCTTATATGCTCCTTTATTAACTTGCTGTGACACATTCTTTCATACCCAGTACAAGTATTACTGTACTTCTCTTCTTATTTTATTAAACGTTTTTTCGTGTTAAGTATGGACATACGTTAATATGTTTACTTATTGAGGACATTGATTAAGAAGTACTCCGTAGAAAATATGAATTACAATTTCAATTTATTGTGATAATATTATTCTGATTCCTTCCTTAATACAATAAAAATATTAACGTGTGCGCGATGGACATATGTTAGAAAAACCGTGTTAAATTAACTTTTACTAATGACATTGCCCAAGTATGATTAATATTCCAATTTATTACTCGTATAAGTTACTATTATTTCAATTTATCACGAAAATATCATTGTGATTCATTCCTTAATAAAAATATTAACGTTAGAAAAAACCGTATTAAATTAACCGGAAAATTCAAATTTTTATTTGCAACGGACATAAATATTGAACGAGTTAATTACGGACATAAACATTGTTACTACACCTCCGTTCATCATCTATTGAACCATATTATCAATATTTGTCACGAATTTACTACGAGTATATTGAAACGACTTAAACTTTGTTATAGTAAGTTGCTATAAGTATAACAATACGACAGATAATAGGTGACGGGGAGAATAAATGAATTAATTAATTAATCAAAGCAAAGCAAAGGAATGCAATGCCCCATGCTTGAAACTGTCTTATCACACTTGACATGAATAATTAGGACAAGTGAGGAAGAACTGTGAGTAGTATTCATCATCATTATTATCACACCCTCCCCTTCTTTCTTCCTTTTTGCATTTCTCTTATTTTTTTTAAATGAAAGATAAAAAAAAAAATTAAAAAAAAATTATTTAGAAATTTATTTTTTAAAATGTACTCTCTCCGTTCAAGTCCAAGCTTCCCTTTTGCTTTTTCACGTTTGCCAACGCGCATTTTGCATCGTTAATATCTTTCGTAACATATTAGTAAAAGTTATGGAAATTGGATATTAATAATCTACTTTTAAAGACGAATCAAACAAGATCCCACATGGATATATTTTCTCTAATAGATTGTCGTGAATATCGAAAGTTATCCGTAATTACAAATAGTGTCAAGACAAGGAAGGGGAAGGTTGGAATTGAACGGAGGGAGTACTACTTAGTAGTTGTATTATTTTAAATTATTTTAAATTTTAAATGAATGTAGCAAAACATTTGTCTTCATTGTGCTAAAAATTAAAGGAGTAATAATTGATCTTATGAAATTATTATCGATTTTTATCACATTGAAACCTCGGTTTAGTTGTAAAATTCCGAATACATATGACATACTCCTAAATACTAAACTACTTGTACTTACTATTATCGTAGTATCATTAATTTGCGCATGAAACTGTCTTACAATTTACACTTACTACTACTCAGTATAATCATGAAATTACTACTTGAATCCATTTTTTTGGTCTTATTAAAGGTTTAAAACGGTCTCATAATAACGAACTACTCGTACCATCTATTTCAATCGTTTATTTATATTTTATTAAAATATTTTTAACAAATATAATCAAGACAGAAAAAGTACGTAATGAGACAATTTTAAGAACATATAGTATACCTCGTTTATAATAATAAAAATATTACACATTTCGATTTTGACGATTTCTCGTGACCCTTAAAAATGTTACGCATGCATTACCATTTTACGTAAAGTGAACTTAGTTTATTACTGTATTCTACTTGGTCGACTACAATTTATATTATAAAACCGTCTTACAATAAAATATAAAGAGCAACAAGAACGAGACACGTTTTGGTTATTTTTATTGCAGTCTTGCAGAATTGGACAATTAAAATTTTCAATATTTAATTTCTAAATTTATTGCATTATTATCTAGTAACTTCTTCAAATTTTAAAAAATTCTGAGTTGGCTACACTTAATTTAAGACAAAATTCCAAGACAATTAATGCCACACTTTAAATACTACGTACCCTTATAATCTCATGCAACCCTAATAATCCCATATAAAAGTATAGGAAAATTATTATTATTATTATTATTATTATTATTATTATTATTATTATTATTATTATTATGTGAGACGGTTTCACATTAAACGACAACTAAGATGGGAATCATGAGATTAATCTATACATTTGAATATTTGTGATCAACTAAACTAAATTAAATCAAATTTCATAAATATGTCAGTCTAGTAGTAGAGTTGAATGTATATGGACGATAAATTTCAGGTTCGATATAAAATATATTGTAACGCGTCTAAATTTCAATTATTGTAAAAAATAAAAATCTAAACCAAATTATTTAAGGCACACTTTAATATTCACTGACCTAAGTAAACTAAAGTTACACTGTCTGTCACGTTCATTTGTTTACTTTTATATTCAGTCTAACGATTATTTTAATCAAAGATTATTCAATAGTGTTAGACGAGAGACCGTCTCTCTAAAGTTTTTTGTTCAGCGAATTATTTTAGGTTCGAAGAACACGTGTTAGAAAAAATCGATATATAAAATATAAAAATAAATAAATAAAATTTAATAAAAATTCAAATGAAACGGTTTCACGATAATTTAATTTACCTGGAAAAGAATAGCAAGAGAAGGAGCAACAGAAAGGCGGGCCCCACCCCCATGAGACAAGGAAACATCAGAAGTAGCAACTTGTAATGCAACACCTTCAACAAACGGCTCCGGCCAAACTCCACCGTTACTCATCTCCTCGTACTCCGCCGTGTACGGCGGCGGAGACGGTGGTGGTGACGGTGGTGGTGGAGTTGGTGGTCTTCTTCTTCTCCTTCTCCTACTACTACTACTACTTTCACTCCCATTTCCTCTTGAAGTTGAAGACATTATATTTTGGAAATTAATTTTTTTTAAAATAAAATAAAATGGGTTTTTTTTTAGGTAAAAAAGTAAAAAATGGGGTTTTTTTTTTTTTTTTTTTTTTTAAATAATGATGTAAAAAGGACAACAAATAATTGGGGTTGGGGGACTTTGGGTGTGGGGGTAGTGTCCTAAAAGATTTGGGATGGATAAGGGAATGTGGTGTGGGAGTATGTAGTACTAGTAGTAGTGGTAAAAAAAATAATGATGTAAAAAGGAATGGGAAATATTGAGGGACCAAATGGAGAAATTTTACAAGGTTTGTGAGAAATAGAGAATTTAAGTAAAAAAATAAAATACAGAAACTTGGAAGAGACGGTTTTTTATTATTAAGGATAATGAGGAACTTGCTTCTCGTTCGTGTGTCCTATTAATTGTTTTTACTTTTTTTTTTATTTACGTTTTTCACAAATTTAACGAAAGATGATCTTTTATGAGACCTGCATTTTGAAAGGATAAAGAAATAAATTATTCTTTTAAAATAATGTTTATTTTATTTTTCTTGTTTTTGAATTGGGAAAGGACAAATTTGAAGAGAAGAAAGGAAGAGGGTTGGTGTTTTGACAATATATGTTGTGGGTAACTCAACGATGTCTTTGTCTATTGGTTAAGATTAGGTATCATGTGATAATAGGTCGCAGTTTTGAAATGATACGGTGTAAGTACTCATAGTTGTTTATAGCTAGGGCATGGTTCGATATTCATGGCGTGTTGTGTCTTTCCTTACCTCCACCCTTATATCTAGCTTGTCTAAGTAGCTTAGGTTGTATCGTTCTTGTTCTAGGCACGTTTTTTGCTTGTAGTACCAAACTTTGTCTCAGGCACGACTCACAATCGAACATGTACGATATATAGGTCGTGTCATTCCAAATTAGTTTCGTGTGTTATTAAGCCGTGATGGATCGTGTCAACCCTCTTACCGAGTACATGTTTACCAAGTTCCTCGATCTCTATGTAGTACAAACATACACCCTAACTAACCATGCATGGAAGAACTTGAATTAACAAACAAGTACGGAGTATACCAGTAAATCAAATCTATAATTAACTAATGTTATATTAAATCAACTTAATGGCTATTTATATACGAGTAATAATTTATCTCGTTATAATGGATCAAATATCATCCATCTGACTAAATAAGACAAAATCTAAATGCATCGTACGAGAAATAACAAATACAGTACTTTGTTTTTTATTTACCCACTTGATCACGTTCTTTTGGACTGAAGTAGGTTTAACTGAACAAAAGTAGACTAAAGTACTGAAGCAAAAATGAGGCTACTGGAGCAGCTGAACTAAACTGGAGCATTTCATGGCAGGTAATATTTGACATGTCACAAACTCATGAAGAACAAAAATTTGTGTATTTATCTCATGAAAGTTTGCCCATAAGAGTGTTGCATAGTGGTTAAAACTTGTGGTCATCGGCCCAAGCAAGCGCGAACTTGTGAGGGTTGTATGGCTTGAGACTATGCCTCTACTGGTGTGCGTGGTTTGCAGGCTTGTGTAATATTATGACGGATATTTAGGGGTGATAGCTGGGAAAGCTAGTACTGAAACACAGCTGAAATGAGCAAAAGAGAAAAAATAAAAGAGCTCCATTGTCTCATCACACCACACCAGCAGTTGCTGCTGCTGCTGCTGCTGCTTCTGCTGTAAAAATAAACAAATTCAAAGAAGAAATAATTACACTTGTAAAATGCAAGCAATGGCCGCCCTGACATTTTGTATACCTACGCCCACGCTTTTTAGCATATATCAAATCACCCCCCTTCTCCTCCTCCCTCCCTCCCTCTCTTTTCACAACAAACTACAGTAAATTACTCCGTACAACTCACCCCTTAACTGTCGTCAGTTATCGTGAAACCGTCTCATAGAATGAAGAAGAAGTTACTCGATCGTACTAATTTAATACTGTCTCGTAGAACCTACTGCATCCGGTCATTCACCAGTCAATTTCATTCGTGTTTATTACTTCCTTCCTCCGTTTCTTTGATTTCTTCCACCTTAAAAGTGACACATTTCTTAAGAAAAAACAATAAAATAATTAAAAGTAGAGAGAGTGTAAACTGTAAAGTAGGTCGACTGGTGGAGCCACTAAGTAAGAGAGAAGTGTGATAGAAAAAAGGAAAGTGGAAGAAATCAAAGAAATGGTTGAAAAAAAAAATGTGGAAGATATCAATGAAATAGAGGGAGTACAAGATTAATTAGGGCTTGTTTGGATCACCATGGAAGATGGAGTTACCGGGAACTTAAATTCACGTGAATTTATATTGTTTGGTTGTCGTGTGGGAAATAACTTCATGCGGGAAGTTCTACACACCATGGGGGGCTTGGTGAGTGAGTAACATCCCCCCATTACGGAGGAAGTGACAATTTTCGGGAAGTGGGCAACCAAATAACATCTCAATTTCTCAATTCATGGGAAGTTCTACTTCTAAGACAACCAAACGACTCCTTATAGTTGGTTTTATTTATGAAATACTATTATCGACAGATGACGGTAGAAAAATGTAAAAAAAAAAAAAAAAAAAAAAAGTTTCCGACAGACCGGAAGATCATATCCATCATGTGAGAGGTCACCCTATCGTGATTGTTTTTGTAATCGACGTCCAACCCATGAGTTAGACGTCCAAGCCCAACATTCAACCCTTAGGTCAAAACTACAGGCCCAATGTCTGGCCCATGGACCTAGTAGCCTGAGTTCCTGACCCATGGTACATGAGTCGGTGCCAGCCGGTCTAGTGATGGGTCTACCAAGGCGACGATGGTCGAGCCATGAGCCCGTGAGGTGCATTGAGCCGGGCCAACGAACCCGTGATCTTCATTTCCAACTTTGCCCTTGTGTCGCAACATAAAGACTATCTCCTCCCCTAAAGTATCACACCTCCAAGACTGTGAACGAGACCATCTCTTTCTAGATTTTGTGAATCTTAAAACGGAGTTGACATTTGTAGAATAGATTGAACATCCCAACTCTGTATAGCAGTAAATGAAACACAGTAAAAAGCTCCCCCCATTTTTTTACAGCATCATTTATTTTCACTCTGACAAATTTACAGCATTACAGAACCATACCATACTGAACCAACATTACTTCTACTAAGACAAATGCATGTTTTACAAGACTGAATTTTTTATACCCTTTTTAGTTTTCGTATCACGACTCACGAGTACTCGCCACTAAGATCGCCCCATCGAACATTATGCTTGGCGGCAAGGTAATGGGCCCCGACAGGCCCCCTGCTCCCGTAAGGGTAGAGCTCCGGTGCAATCTTCTTATCTTCAAGTTCCTTCAACAACGGCGTGAACAATCCCCACGCAGCGTCTAGCTCGTCGCTTCTAATGAACAGCCTCCGCTCTCCTTCTATCGCGTCTATTAGTAACCTCTCGTACGCATCCGGTATTTCGCTTGGATACCTTCATATCATTAATCAACAGCCCACATTCAAAAGGTCACGAAAAACCCACAAAACTGACCCGACCCGAAAAACAAACCAAGGACCCGAGTTTGACCCAAACCCAAAATGAACTGACCCGGTCCAAATGAGGCCTGATTCGTTTGGCAAGACTCTGACCCGACCCAATTGACCCGTTTGACAGGTCTAGGTGTGCGCATAATTTACCAAAGACCCAAGTTTGACCCGAACCTAAAATGACTTGACTCGATCCGAATGAGGCCTGATGCGTTTGGCAAGACTCTGACCCGACCCAGTTGACCCGTTTACCTGGTACTGTAGAGCAAATTGAGGTCACTACGGTCCAATCTCATCCCGAGGCCAGGAACCTTATTGTTGACCTTCAAGAAGATAGCTTCATCCGGTTGCACTCGGATCACGAGCTCGTTCGTAGCCTTATCCAAATCCGTTCCAAAGTTTTTCTTGTACAAGTTTCCAGGAACATGTCTGAACTGAACTCGAATCTCCGCTCTGCATTTCAACACACCAAATTCATTATCAACCAATGCAATGAACCCAACTATTTTCACACGATTTAATTTCGAAAAGTTGTGTAAGTGAACCTCTTTGTATTAAGAGCTTTTCCGGCTTTCATAAGAAAAGGAACGCCATCCCAACGAGCATTATCGATGAAAAGGGCAGCAGCAGCGAAAGTGGGAGTGAGGCTATTGTTTGGGACGGTTGGATCATCCGTATAACCCGGGTATGATTTGATCCCTTTGCTACAACCCTTGTATTGACCCACGACAACATCTTGAAGCTGAAGCTGCCTCATCGACCTCAGCAGTTTCACCTATACGTATACAACAACAACATCGGGCCTCAGTCCCAAACATGAATCAATATCTGAGGTCGTCAAGTCGTCATACCTTTTCGTTTCTTATGTCTTCAGCATCCAAGCTCACGGGTGTCTCCATAGCAAACAACGCGAGAATTTGAAGGAGATGGTTTTGCATTATATCACGGATAATTCCATAACGATCAAAGTATCTAGAAAAGAAGTCGAAAAGGTAAAAAGAAGAAGATCCAACATGGTAAAATTGGTAATTTTTTTACTTTTACGAAATTTTCGAGTATATATATTTTTATTTCACTTACCCACCACGTCCCTCAGTACCGAAGTCTTCTGAGAATATAAACTGAACATTTCGAATGTAATTCCTGGACCAAAGAGGCTCAAACACCAAATTCGAGAAGCGAAGAACTGATAAATTCTCGACAAGCTCCTTCCCTAAGTAATGATCGATTCTGAACAGAAATAATGCAAAGTCGGGATCAGATAAATTTCTGTTATAATCTCGTTAAATTGATGAAAAAGTACTAATTCCGTTTATACCTGAAAATTTGGTCCTCGGTGAGGTACTGCTTCAGACTTCTTGTTAGTTCACGAGAGGACTCAGCGTCACGACCAAATGGCTTTTCAACAATAACCCTTGTCCATCCACCCTCGGAGGAAGCTCGATGACTAGCACATCTCACCACGTCGACAAATATGTTTGGAGGTATTGACAGGTAAAACAGTCGATTTGGCACCTTCCCCGCCTAAAATTACAACAACCCACAACATCACGATCATAATCAGAGATGGAAATGGGCACGCAAAGTTCATCAAACTTACGGATGTGTTACCTCTTTCTCTTTAAGCTTACGGTCCAATTCAGCAAAGTCGGTCTCGGAATTATACAGACCGGAATGATAGAAACATCTCTTTAGAAACTGATCCATCTTGTCGCCACAGTTTTCCCTGGACGACAACGTGCGATATTTCAGTAAATGCAAACGAACCACAATACAGAATTCGTGAATGCATGTGAAAAGTTAGCAGTCGGATACTACCTTTGGTCTATTCTACACGTTAGGGTCTCACTGATCATGTCTCGCAGCTGCTCATCGCTCATTTTGGTCCTTGCATAACCGAAAATCATAAAGTTCTGCACAAACATAGTTGTCAGTCTTGTCACAAAAAAGCGCGAATTATAAACAGACTGATATATTCGAGAAAACATGCCTCTTGTAGACAGCCTTCGTAAAAGAGGGCGAAAAGGGCAGGAAATATCTTCTTCTTTGCAAGATCTCCTGATGCTCCAACTACGGTTATGCTCAACATTGATTCTTTCTTTATGGAGATGGGAAGAACAGGTTGTTGATCAACTAGGGGAGAGCTTCCTGCCGAATATTATCAAACAACACGATCTAATCAATATTATCAAACATGTCTCGTCTAGATCATCCTCGCCCCCCAATCCTTTCCAAACTACCCATTTGACTTCTCACGATCAATACCTTGACCGTGTTTTTCTCATTCGAATATGATTTCTTGTTTCGACATCAAACTTTTTTTTGTAGAACCAACGTAAATATACTCCATCTTTGTATATAAAGCAAACGTAAAGTTTGTATTGGGACGAAGGGAGTAATCGAGGTTAATATTTTACACTTCCGAGTGAATTGGAGGTAGGACCGTTTCACATCAAGATAACGTGAGACGTAACTCATGATGCACCAATAACCAAAAGTAACTACCCGACTATTGTGAGACCGTCTCATTCGAGAATCAATGGGGGAAAGTAATCATTAATCAACTCCATTATCACTATATGCAAAAGCTCCACCATTGATGATCATATTGATCAATCATCACCAGATTAATCCACTACTGTAAATCATGATTTCTATGCTGTTGAATTACATTCTAAAATTCCAAGAATCTCAGAAACATCGATCTTCTACTAATTTAATTAATCGCAAAAACTTTGAAGAGACGGTCTCTGATTAATAATTAACAAAGATGGAATCTTTCTACAATTACAACACAATTCTGTAATTTCACTAACTACCCAGAATTCATAATAACAACAATTACACAAAAATCAAAGAAAATCAATAAATAAAAACTAAAATTGAGTAAAGGAGAAACTAATTAATTAATTAATTAATTAATTAATTAATCGCAAAAACTTTGGAGAGACGGTCTCTGATTAATTAACACAAAGATGGAATCTTTCTACAATTACAACACAAATTCTGCAATTTCACTAACTACCCAGAATTCATAACAACAACAATTACACAAAAATCAAAGAAAATCAATCAATCAATCAAAACAACAAGTAAATTACAGTAAAATGGTGATTATTAGATTATACCTTGAGTATTTTGAAGAGACAGAGCATTTAAGGGATGCCCATTTGATGATTTAGCTAGAATTTTAGAAACCCATTTGCAGGAATATAATCTTGAAGGTGTAACAATGGAAGATGATGGTGAGAAAGTGATGACATTGTTGAAGTTTGTGTGAGAAACTGCAAATTTCATTGTGGAAGAAGATGAAGATGATGAAGAACAAATTGAGTTCATTTGTATAGCCATGCAATTTGTAATTAATTTGATTGATGATTTTATTTATTGATCAAAATTGAATGATTTATTGAATGTTGAGTGTAGTGTTTTCAGTTTAGAATTTAGTGAAGATTGATCAAAGTTTTTAGTTTTTTTTTTTTTTTTTTTTTTTTTTTTGTGCAAGTATATCTTGAAGATGAGGCTATAGATTTCCTTCCACTTTTTTCCTCATCCCATGGATACCATTAATCAATGTGGAGGGGCCGCAAACGGGTCAATCTGGACGGGTTTGAGTCGAATCATTTTGGATCGGATCACGTTGGGTCATTTCGGGTTTGGGATTAGTCGCGAGTCACATGTGATTTGGGTCATTTCGGGTTTGGCCAATATTGGGTCAAATAAGTCTCGGGTCGGGTCAGATCAAATCGGATTTTGGGTCATGTTCGGGTCAATTGGGACGGGTTTGGGTCGGAATAATTTGGGTCGTATCATTTCGGATCCGCCACACATTTTGGATTCGGATCGGATCACATTGGGTCATTTCGAATTTCGGATTAGTCTCGACTCTCGAGTCACATGTTATCGGGTCATTTCGGGTATGGTCAATATTGGGTCAAACAAGTCTCGGGTCGGGCCAGATGAATTCGGGTGAGATACTTTTAGATCACTTCAGGTCTCGGGTCGGGTCATCTTTGCCAGAAGTAAGCGTGAGTGCAGGTCAAGTCGACTCATCCCTAATCACCGGGCCCTGACCTCCATATAAAAGATCCCAGCTCGGTCCGGCTTCCCCTCACTGGGCCCGGGCCTGGGCCTGGGCCCATTTTTAGGGGACTGTCCACGAGCTGATCTTGCGATCCATTTCTGGCTTCCAAGCTACTCCAACATCATATTCAGACACCAAATGACAGCATAAAGTATAGTTTGGTGAACATTTATCAGCATGTCATTTATCAGCAATGCTCTATCGGAGAGCGATTCTTGAAGAAGGGTATCTGTCAGAAGCGAAAGCAGCATAACGACAACCAACATTCGTAGGGCAAAACCGAAACTTCCATATATTTAGCGAAAAGAAGAATTCAATAGGGTCCAAAAAAGAACCCTCTACTGGTATGATGGTATCCTACCAAAGATTACAAATCATACTTCCTAAAACTCCTAACAATGTTACACGAGGAACTACGGAACTGAACTAACTGTAGTACACACAACAAAGCCCGAAGGATACAAAAAGACGTGGTTTTTCCAAAATTGTAATCAATGGCGATACATGGAAGCAAACTTCAGACATAACTGGTGGTCTCGTTCATCGCCCCATCCTCCCCAGCCTTTGAATCCGGCTTTATACCCCGGTTGATGGTCGTACACATGAACATCCCATTGCATTTCGATATTTGCAACTTCATCGATACTATCAACTTCAATATTCACGGATCCATTATCGATACAGACATCTTTCTCCCCTTGTCCTTGATGCAACCCGCATTTCCCAAAGTGAATCGCGCTACTTCTAGGCCCTCGTAACGTGTACACCGGACTCCCAAACGAAGGGTACACTTGCGACCACATCGTTATATCCCAATTATAATCGTCGAAGTAACAAAACTCCTTGGCTTTGTTCAAGATTTTCATCCAAACTGTCCGATTGAACGAGTACCCAACGTTCCCCATCCTCTCCGCAATCACCCGTTTAACCTCGACACCTTCACCACGCGATTTCACATCCGAAGGGGCCAAGTTAACCGCGTAACAACTCGGACACTTCTCGTATTTCATGTCAATAAGAAGGTTGAGATTTCTATACGCGTTAGGGAATATAAAGTGATCTTCTTCGATGAAAAGCACATGACCTAAATGATCTCTAGTCTCCGATAACCCATCCCAAACCGTGTTCATCATCCACCACCAATGATGCTTCAAAGACACAATCTTCGGAGACCGATGATTTCCATACTGATCAGGATTCCCGACACACCTCTTCTCGCTCGAATCATCCTTCTCCTTACAATCACGACGAGACACACCAGGGAAACTACCCTTAAACAAATGAGGCGAATACGGAGCAAAGATTTGCTTAACTTGACAAAACCTAATCCCCTCGACAATCTTATTCATTTCCTCGAAAAACCCATCATGACTAACAATTAGCAAAGTCTCATTAATCCCATCTACATGAGACAAACTCTCAACAACCACTTTCAGATATTGAGGCCTATTATGAACATACAATACAATAACTACATGATCCTTAGGTAAACTTGGAAAAAGGTCGAGATTTCGCGGTGGCAACTGGTTTCGAACCCCTAATGATCTAGATAGCTCATTTTGTTTCGGAAACCCGGTTTTGGATTCGGATTCGGATTCGGATTTGGATTCAAACCCTTTATGCAATGAGACTGAATGTATACCATCATGGATTTGCTGATCAGTTCTAATCAGGGATAAAGACCATATAACCAATGTAATCAGAGTTCCTGAAATCAGTATAAATCTACCAAAAGCACCAACTTTGGATGATGAGGGTTTCTTGTTGTTCAAAGCCATTGATTGTACAACAGACATTGCTTAATCTAAAAACCTAATTCTTGCACCCATTATATTGAACAAAATTCATCTAAATATCACAAAAATTAACCAAAAAAAGCAGAAATTAAACTGAAATTAAGAGCAAAAGTGATGAAATTTCTTACAACCCATGTAAACCCAGTTCAAGTTTGATCCAAAATTGAACTTGGGAGCTCCAGAAATCTAAAAAAAATCAGGGTTTTGAGGTTGAAACTTCAATGGATGATAGTCAACTGAAAAGGGGGTTTGGAATTTGATGGTATAAGCATGAAAGATCTAAACTTTGGACGGTGGAGTTGGTGTTGGATATGGAAATCTAATGAGATGAAGACTTGAATCAGAAAGTTGAAGACTTTTCAAAGAAAAAAATAAATTAGATTTGGTGTTTTTGCTTGTGTGAGTTCATGAATCATGAGTAGGAGTACATGTTTTGATTGATTGCTTTTTTTGGGGGTTGCTCCTTGATTCTCTTCACTCTTTAGTAGACTAAAGTCATCCATGGGAATCGGGATCGTGGCTGAGTCGAGTTATTTTGGGTTTGCAGGAAATTTGGATCGATTTAGATTGGATTATTTCGAAAAATTTGAGTTGTTGTCGAAAAGGTCGGACTAGGTCAATTAGGGTTTTGGGTCGATTTGGTCACTTTGTTCGAGTACAGGTTGGACATGATCTGAGTCGTAGTTTGGTTGACCTACCTAACTTGTCACCTTATGCACTCAGGTTGGACTCGGTCTTATGATAGCAGTTTAAGCCACTTAGGACTGCCAAACACGAAAAGACAAAGAATTAGGCTGTGTTTGGGCTAGTCATTAGTGAGTCCAACTCGTCCTGCTACGAGTTGGTTCAGGATCGAGCAGGCAAGACTCAATCTAATCTAACCTTGACACTGAGTTGGTTCGGGTGCATGTTGGACATGAGTCGTAGTTTGGGCGACCTACCTAACCAGCCACCTTAATACCTGATACAGTCGGGCTGAGCTTAGTCTTAGAATAACAGTTTGAGCCACCTACAAGTTGGCTTAGACTACTACTCATTAGTCAGTCGAACTTCTTCTCCTACAAGTTGGTTCAGGATCGAACAATCAAGTTGAACTCAGTCCGACCCCAACCCGTGTCTAGGTCTAGGTCTAGGTATAGTTACAACCTTGGATACTAAGTCAATGTGGAGTAAATGTACTACTAGTACATTGTTGAGAAGATAAGATTTTTAGAGATGTGGAGGGCCTTACAAATCTTACATATCCACATCCTCAACTCATAACCAAACTTTACTCAAATGCCATGCTTCATAAAAATCACTAATTAATTAACTCACAAAACTTGTAAAATATAAACTAATGGCAACAAAATTAGGTTTAATAATGTCATCTTCTTTAACTACTACAAAATTTACTCTCTTGACAACATTGCCTACATCTTCAACTTCCAACATTCATTCTTCTTCTAGGAGGAGAGCTCATTTCACAATTCATGCAAATTTGGGTAAGTTTGAGTCAAAATATGTATTTCTCGTAGGTTCAGATTTCAACTAGTTTAGTTGGTAAATTACAAATTCATGTAAATTTGGACTATGGAGTATAATCTAATAAGAATTCATGCAAATTTGGGGAAGTTCGAGTCTAAATATGTATTACGTGCATGATTCAACTGGTTTAGTTGGTAAAGTACGAGTTTAAACTCGTCAGCATCGTAATCAGACCCTCTTTATATCGAAAAATATACTCCGTATATATTATTATCATATTATGTATATGGAGTATAATACTCATAATAATCTAATAAGAATTGTTGATTGTTTTGTGGTGTATGTAGGAGATAGTAGTAGTGGAGGGGAACAAAAGAAAGAAGATAAGAAGAAATTCATAACCAAAGAACAAGAACCAGAACAGTGAGAATCTCATTTAATTATTAGTTACTCATACAAGTATTAAATACAGTTCTCGACACAATTTTCATTTTTATTTTAACGGTTTTCGTAGAATCCTTAAAACACTACTAGGGCAAAACCCTTATGCATTAGGGTAATGTCGTCGATGTTGTTTAAGCCATTCTATTCCGAATTCCTAGTCTTTTAATTTGGACTTGACGATTCTGCTGAACTTAATTTAGTGTAAATAATATAATTCTCGACACAATTTCCATTTTGAGCAGCGGTTCCTTTAAGGGTTAGAACCCTTAAACCCTTTTCTTTTGGAATTTAATTTAAGATTTGTCGAAGAAGTGTAAAAAAATGAGATTTGTCGAACATCATCATGTAGGTATTGGCAAACAGCAGGAGAAAGGGAAGGAGAAAATCCGATGTCGACTCCACTTCCATACATACTCATCTTCGGAATGTCGACTCCTTTCATCATTTTAGCCGTTGCTTTCGCTAATGGTTGGATCAAAGCTCCCCTAATTCGATGATTATTATCTTCATCGCATTTTTAACACTTGTTCTCTGGTGTAACACCGTTGTATGTTCTGCAACGCGTGTGATGATGATGAGGTTATTGTATATTGTACAACGGATTTATTTCAGTTTTTGAGCATTTTCAATGTTATATATATACAGAGTACGGAGTACCATTTAGATGTACGTACATCTTTGTTTTCAATAACGCAAGCTTCTTTTATGTACTGGTTAACTTAGTTGACATATGCTGATATTATTGATTTTTACTAAGATACACAAGCTTAGAATATCTATATTAATGCACAAAGACGGGTTTTTCGTCGTGACTATTTATCGACTTATTTTGCATAAATAACCACAAAAAATAGCTACAAATATTGGAAACCGACGAATAACTTTGGGCCTTGGGGTTAATCATCGGGCCTAAATTGCATAAACTCGAAGTAGTTATTTGTAAATTTCAAGGGGATGCTTCGGAAGACTATTTTTACATCAGATTATAAAATACTTTCAATTATTATAGTGCGAGGTCGTCATTTAGGAGATCTGTTACACCCAATTAAATCATTCAAATCCATCTATAAGTTATTTTTTTAGCAAGATTCAAACAACAAAAAGTACATTATTATTTTCAAATTTCCTAAAATCAAATATAAACATAAATACAGTAAATTTACTTTAAATGGATAATATCATCCAACTCTCCAAGTATATACAACTATTGAGCAATGTCAAGAATTAAGTACATCTCAAAAAACAGCCTCTCAAATTATCAGAAGAGACAAGTACTAGTAATTAGGGGGCATAAAGGTACCAACTTGGCAACTTTCACCCAAAAAAAATCTCGATACAGTCTCACAGTAAATGTATTATTCAACCTTTCACATACTCGATGATTACCATTTTGTGACGAACTCAGTGACGACCTACTCTAATCTTACGTAAGAGAGCTGTCACGGTACAACTACTATGAAAGTAAGAGATCGTATGACAGAAAATCGTCTCGTCTCATAGAAGACCTGATCAGTTTGTAGGAAGTTACCTATAGATACACAAAAAAGTGTTTTGTTTATTAAAAGTCACATAATCCATCCAAAAACAAATCACAATGAAACATTGATCAAAGCCCTAGGAATATAATGGTCCCAAACCTAGTAGTAAACCCACTTGGGGAAAATCACTAACCCCCCCTTAAGACATTCTCTAAACTTAGCTTAATCCATGGTAATTATCACACAAAATTTCATTGATTTAACCCAAATCTATAGTTAATTAAGCTTAATTATGTGTGTTTCAAAGTGATTGTAGGTAGAATGCAAGGCAAAATGGGTCTAAATTGTTGGGATTTCATGTGGTATATTGCTTTGCTTACACAACATCTAGACATTTGACATGTGGCCTTCTTCTCTTAATTTGCTACACATTTTCTTGAAAAACATTTTCTTGAAAATGTGTATGCTTCTTTTAGGGAAACTAGTCTCCCATATCTACAGTAAGTTTCCCACGTAACAGATATATCCATCACAAAATGATAATAGGTTGAATAATGCTTGTATCACACAGTAGGCTAGACAGACTTTCGTAGGAAATTGGTTGTCTTATCTAACCACCTAAATGTCTTATCTAACTACCCATTTGATCTGTTATAAGTTTGTGATGAATATACGGATCGGAAACCAGAATTTAACCTCATGTTATGACCTCACTTGTGAAGTGTTTTGTGGATTACTTGGCTTTACTACTATTCATTTGCTAGTATTTGATTTGCTTTGATGACATTTGACATGTGGTTACACTTACAAATGTATGACTTAATATCATTACAATACTCTTATCAAGGTGTCTTAAAAATTCTCGTAGATTACGAGGTAAGGTATGTACTTGTATATTGAGTGGCATGATAAAGAGATTTTCGAATGAATCAAGATGAAAAAACTACAGTACATCAAGAACTACATCGACTAGTAGTAGCTGGTTCATAATAATGAATAAGAAATGCAATCAGATTAGTGAGTCATTTTCCTTACTTATGTAATCGTATTTGACTCAATGCAGATCGAATTGAAGAAAGATGACCTAGTACGTTATTTTTACATCTAACCAGGTGCTCAAAAGTAATGTTCTGGCTAGGAGTTCATCACGAAACGCGATATTTTAAATATATTTCATACAATTGTACCTAATTAGAATGTATTTTCTGATTAGACGATTACTTGGAAATATTCGATGGTTTGGGTGTTAATTAATTTTTGTAGGAGACAAATTGATGGCCCAAGAAAATGCTAAAGCATGCTTAAACACATGATTACTTGACCAAAATAGAAGCCAAAAGCAAAGCATGGCCTAATCTTGCACCAAGATTAACGTATGGTTATTGTACTAATAGTTGTCTTATATTTCGTTTCTATGTATAATAAGGGATGTATTATGGGTTACCAGAGCCCAAACATGATGTAATCTCATCTGTTTTTCTTGGCTGGCAAAAAAAAAAAAAAAAAAAAAAAAAAAGATTAACTTGGCCCCTCATAATTATGTGAAAAAGATTATGCAAATCCATTATTTGTAAGAAAAAGCATTTCATTCACCACTTAATATTGTCCCAACTCATATACATTCATCTTTATATTTCAATATTTAGCAACAACTAACAACCCACCTAAAACTCAATTTCTTCTTCTTTTTCGAGTTATCGATCTGATCACAGCGGTCGAAAGAGGTTAGATCGTCCAAGTAACTATAGTCGTAAGTGTTTCTCTTTGAAATTACGGTTTTTTTCCTTCACTTTTGACTCTTTAGAAAGCTGTTTACTAGAGGTTAGATCTTAGATCTTGTCCAAGGAACTATATATAATGACTCGTACACTCTAATTCTTTGAAATTACGTTTATTTTTCATGTTAGCCGTTTAGAACAACGTATGTAAATGCTGCAACTCCAGAGAACTTTGACCGAGTTCTGTATTTTCTCTTTCAAATTACGATTTTTCCTTCACTTTTAGTTCTTCATTAGATCTTAGATCTCGTCCAAGGAACTATAGTTGCACACTTATAACTCATTGAAATTACGATTAGTTTTTCGGTTTTAGCTGTTCAAAACGTAAAGTAAACGCTGCAATTTCACAGAATTTGACCGAGTCTTGTGTCAAGCGTGAATTGAAGAGGAAATTGACAAGTGGTGAGGCCTAAGTGGAAATCACATGGCTTCTCTTACCCCAAAGCCCATTTCTTTGATGCAACAAAAACCAGGCAAATAAATGTGGTTTTCAAGAGTGGTTCAGGTCATCTGAACCCTCCTCTACCTGCTTTGCTATTACATGACAAAAGAAAAAACCTAGTTTTTTTTTTTTTTTACTCAAAAAATCTAGTGAAATAAATAAATTCCAAATTTTTAAATTTTTTTTTTAAATTTTTTTTTTAAAATAAAAAAATAAGTACACTGTGAAATCTTGAGATCTAGTACTATATATATAAAAACTGGCAAATGTTCATTTACAGTTGAACATTATTTCACTCTAAAACCAACCCTTTTTCCTGGATTACATAAACCAAAAACCCTTTCGACATTTTCGTCTTTCGTCTACTCAACGAAACAGACACAGAAAATCGATTTGTCAAGAAAAAACAGTTTCGAAAATGGCAGATTATTACTACTACTCCAGCAGCATTATCAGAAATGCATTACCTTGGTTTGCTGCTGCAACAACCCTTGGATTACTCCTGTCTACTGTCAAATGCTCTGGTTTCGGCCTGATAACAATCTTAATAACATCTTCTACTGTACTGATTCTCCTCCCTGTCGTCGTCTCTCGTTCGGCATCACCCAAAACAGAAGAAGAACTCACAGCAGAAGTTACAGAAGTCGCAGAAAAATCATTGGGTGTTTTGTCGGAGACTGTCAGTGACAGTTACCAGTTGAGTTCATCATCAGATGCAATGTCTGACAGTGAAGAGTACTCTGAGAATGAGTGGATATTCAGAGAGAATAAGAGTGACAGTTCGACGACATTCTCAGACGGGTCGATTTCAGATGAGGAAAGTTTGATTGAAATCGCGCTTCCAAACCGTCATTATCTCGACTCCAAAACTAATAATAATAATAATAATACTAATAATCGTAATAATAATGAGCAGGAGAAATGGTCATTAGAATCACATTTCAGACAGCAAACATGGATGGAAATGCTGAGTGAAATGAATGAAGACAATTTCATTGAGATTGATCTATGCATGGGATCAATCAAGTGTTCAAGGTTCGAAATCGAAGCCTAATTATATAATTATGATTATAATTATACTGGTTTTAAATTAGCACTGTTTTTTTTATCCTGTAATTGGATTTATTCCCCTCTTTATTTCAAGTGGGGATAAGAGTGTTAAAGAACTTTAAAAGATGTTGAAGACTTTGATTTCAGTACTCGTGTCAGATGCTCGACACTTTGTTTTAGGTCTAAATACTCGGAATATAGTCAAATACATATCGTAAAACGATTCTTTCTGTGAATTTTACATCATGGCTTCTCATGCTATGAAAAAGTTTCAGTCTTTTTACATTTCACCTTGGTCCTTGGATACCAAGAGCAAAGCACTAAGTAGCACTAAGTACTGTACTTTAGTTTTACTAATCTTTACTTTACAATAAAGTAATCATGCTTTGACAGCTAATTTTGATTAATTAGTGCAGAGTATTACTTAATGGTCCTTGATATTTGTAATTAATTTTTGTTTATGTCAGAAATTTGCTTGTGAGATTGACTTAATCTGTGCTGACAGATTCCTGCTTACTACTTACTTAATTTCAGGGATTTAATAAAATAATAGTAATGCTATTTTTATACTGAGATTTAAACCCTAAAGCTGCAATCTGCAATACTTATAGCATTCTGTGGTCGAGACAGAAAAGACGATTTCAAAAATCTTTCAGGAAACGGGTTTGAAACTTACTGAAACGACCAGAAAAGAATGCTAAGAATGTGACAGTCTTACGAATTCACATTCACGTTCCTGCATAGCCAGAGACTAAGCTTCTGTTCGTTCCAGCAGCTTAATTTCAGCTCGTTTCAGCAGAAAAGAACAAGGTTTTATCACGCGCATAATGTTCCTACATAAGCAAAGCTCTCGCGTTCATGTACTAACAATCTTGCCAGTTATTATTGGCTTAAACATACAGATACATTCTTCGCATCACTCGGATGACACCTACACAACTTAATACTACTGCATAACATCAAACAGCAGAACACAGGTACAAACTTTTAAGAAAAGTGCATTACTCGATGTTCAAAGTTGGAGCGAAGAAGTGGATATCATCAAGACGATCATTAGTAGGCGAATTACCACCGTAAACCAACAAACCAGGTCGTCCACCATATTCACCAGCAGCAAAGGCGCACCAACCTCGTGGGCCGGGATGGTCAACAGACTCATCATAACCATCCTGTACTTTCCTCCAAACCAACGTGTCCGTGTCCAAACAATAAGCCTCAGCCGAGAATTTCCCTGCACCAAGATGCCCGAGATCACTCGGGTCCACCTCCCCACCGTATATGAATACATATTTTCCAACACTGACGGTATTGAACACGCTTCTAGCACTCGGCTTCTCCCCACCCTTTGTCTCCACTTCGGCCCATGTTTTTTTCGACAGGTCAAAGACGTGTACATCGTCTGCCTCCTCCCCAGCGAACCCGTACACCACCCAAACCTTCCCGTGAACAACCGCCAGCCCGGGCCCACCTCTTCCCCTACAGCTCTCGCCCGGGAGTGGAAACTCGACCCATTTCTGACCCACCACGTCAAACCCCCAAAGGTCGTTGAGCCGGCCCGCGAACCCACACCCACCAAACACGTAGACGTACCGGTCATCAGCCGTGGTGGAATGGTAGCTACGGTTAGTGGGCCCCGTCTCTCCGCTGGAGAGACGGGCCCATTTGTTAGTTGATGTGTCGAAGGAGTAGAGCTCGCCGAGCTCCTTGTGCTCGGAATCTCTACCACCAAACACGTAAATGATGTCCTTCACGGACGCCATTGTGACCCCCACGCGAGGTGGGGGGACGTCTCCAGTGGCGTCCGTGATGGACCATGACTGGTCCTCGAGGTCGAATACGTAGAGGTTGTTGTCTACGGGGACGCGTGGAGAGAATTCACCCCCGAAAGTGTACACCTTTCTTCCTACGATGGCTATAGCATGTGAGCTGCGCGCTCCAGGTCCAGATCCTTTCTGATCAAACTGTCGAAAATCGAAACAAATTCCCAAGTAAGATCATTTTCAAGACGACAAAATCGTCTGTCTCTCACACGGTCAAAGTCAGAGCGCACTTAGTCACATTACGATATAGGGGAGGGGGGACTTGAACCTGAGACCTACCGTTCAGGATAACCCAGAAACACTATGTAGTTGACCTTTTCGAAATCAAACATGATCAACACAATTTTTTCCCCTAAAACAAATATGTAGCAATCGACATCAAAAAGCTCGATCATTTATTTCCCTCGATCAAAATACTCCTCAGATATAATATAAAAATTAAATAAACGACTGAAAAAGTCTGAAACACAAAGGGTATAACAAATTAACAATCCTGTATGATGAAATAAAGCAAAATGACTCATTAAACTTGACACAATCCTATAAGAGTCATCCAATTCTCTATGCAAATTACATAATAGAAGTACTCGATTGATCGTTCTTCTGTGAGACAGTATCACTAGTTTAGTGTGAAACCTGTCACGATACAATTATTATGGACCGTCGTAAACTAATAAAACTCATTAAACTTATCTAATCTAATCTAATCTAATAGAGTAATTAATTAGAAACTAATTGTAATTAGGAAGAAATTAGAAAAGCAAACCTTAGTCCATTGGCCTTTGATGTCAACCATGTTTAGTGCTCCTTTGTATAATAAACTCACCCCACTTCTCCCTACTTATACTACTCTAACTTACTTATTTTTTTTAAAGCTAAGAATCGAATCACTAACCTCAACATCATGCATGACTGCATGAATACGAGAGCTCTTTTCACTCGAGTTAACTGTTATTCTTACTTGATTATTAGAGACGAGGAATACACTTTTTTTTATCAGAAAAACTTATAAGAAACGAGATCAGATTACTCACGATTATCGATCATGGAAACTCGATCACATATTCACATAAATAAAGTTAAAGACTTTTTTATAAATTTATAAGATAAGATTTTATATAAAATAAAAGAAGCATAGCAGCATGGTTTTGGCCTTACATAGTGTTATACACATCATATTTCTAGGTATAACGTCCTATCATATTTGTCATTTGTGAAATTACAATTTACATTATTATTCAATATTTCGTTCATTTATTTATTTTTTATATTTTTTTGTAATTAATTTTTTTAATTAAATATAAATATAACGTCCTATCATATTTAGAAGGTGATAGTGAAATCCGAAAATAAATTTAGAAGGTGTTTTGGATGGCAATCCTTTTGGTCCGGATAACGGCCCAACAACTACTTCGAGTTCATTTATTTTAGGCTTCGTGATCGACACCAAGGCCCAAAGTCATTCCAATGAATTTCAACCTTGTCATCATCATACAAACAAATGTTCATTTCAACTTTTTTTCCAAGCCACTTCGTTTCATTCCAGTCTCGTGTAGTTCATTTAATCATATTATCTGAGCTAATCAAGTTCCATTTAACCTAGTTCAGTCTTTCTCAGTTTAGTGCAACATTCTTCAGTCCAAAAGAATACTTACTCGTCGTCTTATCTAGAGTTCGTCATTGTGTCAGACCGACTCTTCCAAACTACAGTAGGTTGGAAGAGTCGGATCGTGCTGATGTCGACTTTCTCTTAACTAACCGAAGCCCGACCCTACACAGGCAGTGTCGATATGAGCCGGATTCAGACTGACTCGAAAAAAGTAACCAAATCGATCAAACAGAAACGTATTATTAACCCGTTATATCGACAAACTCTAGAGTCTAGGCTCATCCAACCGAGTTAATCCTTTTATAAATAAATCCGTCTCAAGAGAGACAAACCGATAATAGATAAAGATACCTAATTCCCAACTCGTAGCATCAAACTAGCGCGAAAATAGGAAGACACGAAGTACAACAAGGACCAATAAAAATCGTATGGCACAAATCAAAAAACGTACACCACAAATCTCTTACTATTACACACAAAAAAATACAGTAATTTCCACGTTTCATCAACTTCTTCGTCTTCAATTTTGATTTTCCACAATTTTTTTGGTCGAAATTTGGTTGATTACATGTGTCGATGTTTGACTATAGGAGTACAATTTTACCTAAACTCATGATTTGATCAGTGTTTTAGTACAATCCAATTAATACCCAGTTAATTAATTCAGAAAAAATTAATACCCATTTCAATTTTTTAGGTTATAGAAGTCAAATTATTGGTTATATTGTTGAAAAGAATTGATTTTGACTACTTGGGTAAGTTAATTTTCCTGGGTTATTGGAGGGAAATTGAGTTTGAGAGTTTTCTTCATCTGGGTCATACTGAAAGGTGAGTTCTTTTGTTGTTATTAGTGAATAATTGGTTATTCGTTTCTTGCACGCCATGTGTTTGTTGAATTCAATCTTGTTATATTTACTCATACTTTTGCTATAATTGTTGATATTTGTGTTTTTTTTGCAGCTTGGAAGTTGGAAGCTGAAGGTTTGTGTATAGTATTATAGTATGTGTTTGTGAGAATTAACATTTTTTCGGTAGCGGGTTTCCTTATGTTGTTTTATATCTACGTTAAAGTCTCATATTTACGAGTTTTTGTTAGCAAAAGTCGATAATTTTGAAGGTGGCCATAAAGGGTTTGATTTTGGAGGTGAAGCCGTGAAGTTCATCTTCTTGTTGGTTCACAAAATTTTGAGTGGATTGATGTGTATGAGGTGAGAAATGGGGGGAAAATTGTTGATTGTGTGAATTGTGATGTGTTGTCTTAGATATGTTATGGTAGCAATAGCATTGGTTTTCAATGAGTAAGGTAGTGCTTCTGTGATACTCGGAATCCGAGCTAAATGTCTACTGAGAGACGGTCTATACAAATACAACCCACAAAGTTTGATACTTTGATGCATTTAGTGAACAAATGGTGTGGTCTTACAAAAATATTCTCATGTAAGATGTTAGAGTGATCATGTAGTTTCTGTTAATTGTTTTGAATCCGTGCATAAACTTGGGTTCTGATATTAGCTTCTTGGATTGTTTTTTTATCCGAAGTGACGGGATGGGTTTTTGAATTGTGCTTGATGTTTGGCCAGGTTTAAACAGAATCTCAGCGAGTTAAAATGGCGGCAATCCTAGCATCTCAGAGCTGTCATTGCCGTCACGTGGAGCTATCTCAACAAAGAGTAGCAGCTGATGATCTAGGTTTTTCATGCTCAATCTCCAGTCAAAGATCGATCAAATTCGAAAAACATGTCTCCAATCTACCAGCATCTCCCTACGGATTCAGGTTACAAGTGGAAATGCGACAATCTAACGAGCCAGCAAATTCTACTGTTAATGGAACGACAGTCAAAGCAGTTAATGGGGTTAATGGCTCTAAGAAGGTTATTAATGGTGTTAATGGCACTAAGAAGGTTATTAATGGGGTTAATGGTACGAGGCAAGGTATGAATGGAGTGAGCATAGTAAAGAAGGAAACCGTCTCTCCTTTGGTTAAAAGATCAAAGATTGTTCGGGATGAAGGACTTCCGCCTCTAGAGGAGCCGATGGTTTTGCCAAGTGATTCAGGATTCAGTTGGGCTAACGACAATTATAATTCTGTTCAAAGGTCGATTGATGTTTGGTCCTTTGTTCTTACTCTTCGTGTTCGCGTTCTTTTGGAAAATGCAAAATGGGCTTATGCTGGTGGATTTGACGAAGAAAAGCAGGTCACTTTCATTTCAGTCCGACACTTCATTTTGGCAGTAAAAATACGACACTTTTCAGTTTTCTCAAAGCGTCTGACACTTTATATTATGTCACGTGTTCAGAAAAAGAGAAGAAGAAACACTGCAGCTTGGCTGAGGGAACGTGTTCTGCAGCTCGGTCCAACTTTTATTAAGCTCGGGCAATTATCATCTACAAGATCGGATCTTTTCCCACGAGAGTACGTGGATGAGCTTGCCAAATTGCAGGTAAAAATATTCGTGTGTCGAAACTCATAAGATCATTTCCGGAGTGGATGGTAGATAAAGTTCGTGGAAATATTTGCAGGATAGAGTGCCTGCATTCTCGTCAAAGAAAGCAAAAGAGTTCATTGCTGAGGAACTTGGCGCTCCTGTAGAAGTGCTCTTTCGAAAATTCGAAGAGAACCCTATAGCTGCAGCTAGTCTCGGTCAGGTGTCCATTCTGTATAATCATATTAATCAATCTCTTATGTGTATGCCGTCTTATGTGGAAGTGATATTTCGAGAATTTATTGCTTGCTGACTTCCGTCTTTATAATTGCTTGTTTTAGGTTCACCGAGCTATCTTACACAATGGAGAAAAAGTAGTCGTCAAAGTTCAAAGGCCCGGCTTGAAGCGACTTTTTGACATTGATTTACGTGAGTAATACAGGCCTTTTGTCGAAGTGGTTCTCTGAAATGTCAAAAAGTGTTAAAATTTCTTATACAAAGTATTTTTTTTGCGAGTTTTGTAAAAGTCCTGCTAGGAAAACAAATTATTTTACGCTGTCTTGTTCTACACACAGGAAATTTGAAGCTCATTGCCGAGTACTTCCAGAATAGTGAATCTCTTGGCGGACCAACTCGGGATTGGATTGGTATTTATGAAGAGTGTGCTACGTAAGTAATACACTTCGGTTGCCTATGATAATTGTACTTTTGTAAATACTTTGTTCAACCAACTTTTTTTCTTCCTGTGGTGCAGGATTTTGTACCAAGAAATAGACTACGTCAACGAGGGGAAAAACGCTGATAGATTCCGCAGGGATTTTAGGAACGTAAAGTGGGTTCGAGTACCTGTATGTTGCCATTCCATGTTCAATTTCTACATTCATCGAGTAATTCATTAACTTGCATGTAATCGACACTACTTTCTCGTGCTTGTAGTTGGTTCACTGGGATTATACCGCCTTAAAGGTGTTGACGTTGGAGTATGTTCCAGGTATGACTTTACGAAACCACACGGCTGCTACTCCTAGAATACTCGAACCAGCTTATTAATTTTTTTTTATTTTTTTATTTTTTATTTTCGAACAGGTGTTAAAATTAACAAATTGGAGAAGTTGGATGCGCGTGGTTATAACAGGCCTCGAATTGCATCTCGTGCCATTGAAGGGTACTTGATTCAGGTACTAATCGAGCTTCAAATGTTAAATTTTTTTCTTCGCCTTTGTCTGCTTATTTATTTCACAATTCGTATTCGCTGCAGATACTGAAAACTGGATTCTTTCACGCCGACCCTCATCCTGGGAACCTTGCTATCGACACAGATGAAGCAATCATCTACTATGATTTCGGAATGATGGGCGAGATAAAAACTTTTACAAGAGAAAGATTGCTCGACTTATTTTATGCCGTTTATGAAAAAGATACAAAAAAGGTATTTCTTCGTCGTTTTATGTCGTGAAAGAGCTACAGTCATAAGAATGTTCACATCCGTTCTGATAATCATCATCGATTCATCGCTTCAGGTGGTTCAAAGCCTTATTGATCTCGGAGCACTTCAGCCGACAGGAGATCTCTCAGCGGTATGATATTACAAGTGTATAACAATCAAATGACGATGCAATTGATCGACTGTACTGTTTGTTTGTTAATATTTTGAAGTTTTGTGCAGGTGAGACGATCAGTACAGTTTTTCCTGAACAATTTACTCGGTCAATCACCCGATCAACAGCAAACTTTGGCTGCGATTGGTGAGGTATGAAAAATTAAACCCCGTTCATCTCTCTGTCTCGAATTTCCTGTTTCCTGAATGCTTTTCATCGCTTTATCTTTTTTTTTTGGCGCGCTTTGATTTCCAGGACTTATTTGCAATAGCTCAAGATCAGCCGTTCCGCTTTCCATCAACCTTTACATTCGTCCTAAGGGCATTTTCAACCCTCGAAGGTTAGTATTTTGACCATGATCCATCCATCAACAAAATTTTACGCTGGCAGATTTAATACAGTCAGGAAATAGTTTCTGCGTATATTTTCCTGTATAATTTTACATCGTTTTCTAGGCGTTGGCTATACACTCGACCCAAAGTTTTCCTTTGTAAAGGTCGCCGCTCCTTATGCACAGGTACGACCTATTCTTCCATTCATTGCCAACCCTCATTATGAATATTTTTTCCGAAATAATTTTTTTGCCGATATTTTTAGTGAAAACTGATGCACGTATTAGACGAAAGTTTTTTTTAAAAAAAATATATTTACTTTGCTGCAGGAGCTGCTTGATCTGAAAGAAAGGCGACGATCAGGAGCAGCACTTGTGCGGGAAATAAGGAAACAAGCCGAAGATGTAAGCATTCATTACCTCTTCTCTACCTCAAGCTTTAGCCAATGCCGAGCTCACTCACTCACAAAACCCGTCTCATAATTAACTGACAAGTTACCTAATCGATCTTATTAATCATTACGTAATATAACTCGACAGGCCAGAGACTCTACAGTGTCCATGCCATCCCGAGTCCAACGTATAGAAGATTTTGTGAAGCAACTTGAGGCCGGCGACCTAAAACTACGTGTCCGAGTTCTAGAGGTAAGACAGATATAATCGTCTGAAACAAGAATTTGCGATATGTGAATGTGCTAAAACCGGTTGGTTATCCTGTTTTTTTTGCAGTCGGAAAGAGCGGCCAGGAAGGCAACAGTATTGCAAATGGCAACAATGTACACAGTTTTAGGAGGCACCCTACTTAACCTGGGTGTCACCTTCAGTAACCAAGGAAGTGAGATTATTGCAAACGGGTCCTTCATCGCTGCAGGTAAAAAGTCTATTCTACCCTTCGAAAATACAGTAATTTTTCTGTTTTAACTGTTGTCGGAATATGGGAGTGGTTAGGAAAAATGTGGTGATTCTGTCATGTCGGATTTGCAGGTGTTTTCTTGACGTTGCTCATTCGATCCATGCAAAGAGTGAAGAAGCTTGATAATTTCGAGAAAATGATTTGATCATCGACGACTGTCGACTGGTGGGGGATTGAGGCCGAGGGTGGTACATACTACATAGAAACGTATACGTAGATACATAGAATAAAACTCGATTTTATTTGGAAAGCAACTGGTGTCGACTTGAAGGCGAACCGGGTGTATATAGTTAAATTTTATTCCGTATTTATTATAGGTTATTTTATCAATTTGTATATGGGGTAGAAAAACAAATGATTAAATTGGTGAAAATTCATTACTTTCAATTTACCAATTATTTGAATCACATTTTTTTTGTTGTAAAAAAAAATACTCCGATTAATACTTAATAGTTTGTGAGTTGTACGAATTAATCAACTTTATTTTTAAAAAATAAAGCCTATGAATTAAAAAGATATTTTGAAGTAGTGAAAGGAGGGAAAAAAAAACATGTTGGGTGAAAGTAAAAAGTTCCGTTGCCGGGACTTGAACCCGGGTCTCTCGGGTGAGAGCCGAGTATCCTAACCAACTAGACTACAACGGATTATTGTTAACATTTACTCCACTATTTTAAGTATAAAGTCCACCGTATTTAGATCTGACAAACGGATCAATCAGGTCGGGGACACTCTCAGGTTAGAAAAAACGGGTCAACTTTGGACCATGCCGGATCATTCAGGTCAGGATATTTTCAAGCTTATAATATTCGGTTCGGGAGGGGGTTATTTGGGTTGGGTGATTCGAGTTATTTAGACTTGACAAATGGATCAATTGGGTCGAATTCGGGTTGACACTTCGGGTCGGGATTACTCTCAGAATCTCGGGTCAGAAAAAAAATGGGTCAACTTCGGACCAGGCCAGAGATACTTTCGAGCTTATAATATTCAGTTCGGATAAGATTATTCGGGTGTCATTCGGATCAGGTCAGTTTTGTTAGTCTAACCTAGTAACCGTATTTAGGGTCGAGACTCAACCGATCCGCAACCCGACCCGTAAATCTTCGGTCCAATCGGTCGGGTCTATCGTTTTGGGTTTCGATCGGGCTCGAATCAATCAAAGCCATAAGAAAAACTTGAAACCACTAAACCCTTGAAGAACAACAACAATGGCGACGACGGCAACAATGGAGAAATCCGAGGAAGAGCTTCGCAAAGAACTCGATGCTCTCCTTCGTCAACAACGCGAGGTCTTCTTCTTCTTCTTCTTACTTCACTATTATCTTCTGTGAATGAATCTCAATTTACAACACGATTTTCAAACTTCGCTTCAATTTTTACGAATTTACGATTAGTGTTGTTGTTGTTATTGATCTGCAGATTACTGAGAGAATTAGGGATCCTAGGGGGATTCGTCGCGGCGGCGGCGGCGGCGGTGGTGGTGGCGGAGGGTTTAATGGTGCTGGTCCTCGTAATCTTAATCGCGGTTTTGTTAGACCGGTAATTGATGTTTTTTCGATTGCTTTAGATTGTTGTCTTTGTTTGATTATTGATGATTTAGGGTTTCTTATTTGTTTGATTGGGGATTAATTCTTAGGCTGATCGGATTAATGCCAAGGATGAACCGCCTCCGAAACGCAGATTATCTTCTGCTGTTGTCAAGGTTTGATTTTCTGTGCTTTTCGATTTCATGTTGCTGCAGTTATTTGTTGCTGTGTGTTTGATGTGATGTTCTATGTTACTTTGACTCGGTTATTTTATGAACAATTGTCAAGAAATTGGTCTGAAACGAAGTGTCGGGGCATCATACCCGTCTCCAAGAGTCAAGTGTCAAGTGTCCGACATGGCTATGTGAGCTCATATGAAGTGTCGAGTTGGTGTTGAATAGTTTTAAGCTAGGGTTTCTCCATTTACGAGTATTTTTCAGAGTGTGTTGTTTAAGGTTTTATTGCAGATGAGTCATTATTCTGTGGTCGTGGATTTGATTGGATAAAGAAAAATAATTCATTAAACAGAGGCGAATTGTTGTGAGCTAGTTGTAATTTCATGCGATTTTCGAGGCCAACTTTCATCTTGAGCCATCTGGAACAACATTTATGTGTCGCTAAGTTGTGTACATTTGATCCCCGTACCTCGGAATTCCAAGAGCCCTTAAGGCGTGGAATGAATGTTATTGTTACGAGTAATTTTTTTTGGGTTTTTTAAGCCTTTTGTTTGGATAAAGGGATTTGAAGGGAAATGGAGTAATGTAATACGAGTATCTTCTGTTTGATTGGCAAAATGAAGGTGGAGGAATTTGATGAGTATGAACTCCTCCTAGGTAGATAAAATTCCTTTATCGGAGGAAAGATTTGGAGGGAAAACTTACCGCCTTTTCTGATTTTTGATATATAGGGTTATGGGTTGGTTATGCAATTGAATATAGAGTTTAGGGTTCCGGTTGTTTTTGAATAAAAATGTTTTGACTGGCTTTCTAAGTTGGTTTTGTTTTCATGATGCAAAGAAGGTAGATGAAGGGGAGGATGTGGATGAAGGAAAAGATTCTATTACTGAGGTACAAAAAGAGGCTATAGTGAGCAACAATCCAACGAGGCAGCCTGTTACAGTTCACAGTCGTTTATCTTTTGCAGCAGATGGCGGTCACCGATCTCAAAATGTGTGTAGTTTGGAAATCTATTCTCTCTTTCGTTGCTTTGTTTCGTAAGAATAATCGGGTGCTCATGTTTTTTTTGATGTTATTTTAAATTAGGGAGTTGATTATCAACCAAAGGAGGTTCCGAGGGTTTTCCCCAAAAATGAGGATCCTGCACTTGTCAATCGGAACAAGAGAATGTTGGGTCGAATTTTAGGGACACTTGAGGTATGCGTCGATTACTACAAGTATACTATACTAACTATTCTATCTCACATACTCTATAGTTGTAGTGTGTTGGTGTGTTTTGTTTCATGGTGCTGTAAGTGTTGAATCATTTCTGTTGATTGTTTCTTCCTTGTGTTGTATAGAAATTTAAGAAGGAAGATACACAGTTATCGGGTTCAGAGGCTTTCATGCGCAGATCATTGTCATTGCAAAGAGTGAGTAATTTATTCCATGTTCTTCATTTTCTTATGCTTTTCTGCAAACTGTTTTTTAGTAAAACACTCGACACTGGGAGTAACATCGATCAATGGCTAGGTTTTCTTTTCTATACTCCATATTTAATTGTGAACAGTGATGCATTTTTCCTTCCTTGTGACACATGGGCCGGAAATTTGGGGTAAAACAAAGTCTACCAAGCTGTAGCGTAGTCAATCTTTATTCTTTAATCCCTCTGTTTCCTTTGTATGCAATTGTGTTTGTTGAGGTTAATTAAACTTTACTCTGTCTCCTGGTACCGCATCTTACTTATTCTATAATTCCTGATTTTTTAGGCTGAGCAAAAGGCTCGTGAGGAAAGTGAAAGGCTTAGGCAGCAAGAACGTGAGCGAACTGCAGAAAACAGGAAACGTGACTTGGTATAATATCTACACCCTTTTGTGTAATTGGAATTGTATAGTATCTACACACTTGCGAGTTAACCGTCAAGCCAAAAAGAAGTGGAATTTTCATAGAATAGCAAGTCCGAGTGTCCAACAAACGAGCCTAGTACCGTAACTTGTGTTCCCTTTCCGTTCCTTGTTGCCTTACTAGCTTTATTGACTCAGGTTCTCAGGGCACGTGTTGCTGCCAAGGCCGAAGAGAAGAAGCTTGAACTGTTGTTTCTTCAATGGAGCGAGCACCATAAAAAGCTTACCAATTTTATAAGGTAATTATCGTCTAATTAGTACTCCGTAATTACCATTGCTTGCAATTTCTTATATCAATCAATAATATATTGAAAACCGATCTTCTATTCGTCTGCAGGTTAATTTTAATTTAGGTTCAAAAAGAGTTCATATTGACAGTTATATTGAGCCAAAGATAAGTTTCAATTCATGTGCATGTTATTGAACCAATTAGGTTATATTTCTCTCAGCTAGCGCATGATGCGTGTGATATTAGGCACTAACCCTGGTTTATATTCACATCATTACCGCTCATTTGTTGTATTTTGCCCCTCTCAGAACAAAGACACAGCCGCATATCTATTATTTGCCTGTTAAGCCCTTGGAAGAGAGCGATGAGTTACGCGAACAAAGGAAGGAACAAGTAAGTGTTTATATCGCATTTTGACAAACTCTCCTATAGGACCGACCGTCCTATAGCACAAGACGGGCCCAAAAGAGAAAAGTTTGACTTAATGGAAGTAAACCCATAAATTTAAGCAAGTTATCAAATCAGTTTTTGGCCTATTGTCGTTATGGGTCAGTCCTATAATATAGAACGAACTCGGTCCAATTTTTTTTGTATTTTTTTTTTTTTTATCAATTTTCAAGCAGTCACCTGAGAAATCAAGGCAACATCGGAAGTTTTATGTCCAATATATCGTAATGACTAATGAATCAAATGCAACTGTATTTGTTTTTTATACTTCGTATATATTATTAGAATCAATTGAACACCTGAAAAAATAAGGCGAAATTCATAAATCCTCGATTCACTGGCATGCTGATCCAGTAATTTTTCTTGCCTTCAGGCATTTTCGGAATGGAAGGCTGCTAGAAGGGAAGAGCTATCATCATATCAGAAGGAAATACACGATCAATATGTCGCGAATGCAGAAAGAGACGTGGACAGGTGGTCAAACGCGAGGAATGCAAGAAAAGGCAATAACGATACAAGCTTACAGGAAACAATGGACCAGGAACTCGAAACACACAGGCTTGAACACGGGCCCAAGGCACGAAACATTCCCGGGACTGATAACGAAGATGAAGAGGTGGAAGATATAAATGTCGGTGAAGACGATTTGTTGGACGATGTTCTTGGGCTCGAGGAGATTCACGAGACTGAAAGGGTCGATAACGATGCTGCAAAACCCGAGGAGTGATTGATTGATTGATTGGGTTGAAGGTAGACCGTCTTTTGTGTGGTTTTATGTTGTTATTTTGCGACGTTTAGAAATGTAGTGTTTGTAGTTCTTGGTTCTTATATTCTATTAAAGTCGATGTTTTTCCTTCGTTTATGTATCACTTTTGGTTTCGATATTTCTTTAGTGAGTGAAGACGAGTGCAATGTTTGACATTTGAACGTGACGTCAAATCTTCGACAAATTTATGTATTAATGAAGTTAATTCAAACCGTAGAAACTTTATTTTTTTCATTGAGAAAACGAGATTCATAGTCGAAGCACGATTACAAATATGAATCTCCAATCTATTGAGAAAATGAACTTTCAACTTTTCAAGTTTGCAACTCTTCCAATCTATTGAACTCGAAAAACACTACTTCTACAACAAATGTTACATCCTACAGACGTTCTCGTAAGGAAAATCGCTACATTTATAAATTACGACAAAAATACACAAAAAACAGACCTACTAAACTCGGGTAAGCCCGATTTTGCGCTCAAAAAGACGTTTCAGTAGAAAGACTTGGAGAACACTCGCTGCTATCAGTGCTAACGATTCAATGATCGCCTTGTGAACTGCTCGTTTGCTCAGACTCTCATTTACTGCAATAAATTGACAAATATTTTAGTTGAAACATCCTGTCAAACGAGCATCAAATGAGCGGAAAATGTGTCGAGTAACTGTGTGAAGAACGTACTTATGGCTTGACGGTCGGTCTCAGCCTCCAACCAATGCTGCTCGAACTGTATATTGTATAGTTCTTCCTCCAATCTCGCGATTTGATCGTACACCGGACTCAAGTGCTCTGAAAAACAACACGACAAACAAAACATAAACGGTTCAAAAAGTAGCGAAAAGATCAGAGCTGTTCAGCAAAAGAAAACGGGATTATTACCGTCTTTTGCGTGGTGTTCGTAGTACCCATAGTGTCCTGCATGAATGTCGAAATCAATGGTCTCGTGATACGGAGACTTGTTAGTAAAACAAAATGTGTGAATTCCTTTCCTGTGAACTACAAACTCGGATTTTTCAGTAGTTTTTTCACGCGCGTCATAGATTTGTTCGCCTTCTGGTCCTTTCACCTGCCCATCAATTCATCGATGTTTTCATGGTGGTCGACAAAATCATTCAAAAATGCTGAGGCTACATTGTTCATTCACTTCATATACTCAAAGTTCTCATATAAGTCGTGCATTTACACGAGACCTCAGTTTCAGCAACACATGATTGTTCATGACTTCAGATGCTCGAAAGCTCCCATTTGGCCATTTTCAAGCAACATATTCAAATTAAACCAACTTATACTCGAGAAACTCGACATTACACAATTCTTGTCATCCCAATCAATCAAACATTCATTAATACTCGAGAAACTCGAGATTACACAATTCTTGCGCTACCAAAACATCTATTGTAGCGTCTTAACCCGTATGATTAACCACATATCTTGAGATAATCTCGCGATTATCCTAGCAATTAGGAATTTGCATCATTTGCAACCAAATTCAATGTTCTTCAACATAAATTTTTTGAAATATTCACTCAAAGTACTTAAAACTTATAAAAACTCATAAACATACAAACTACCCATCATTCATATAACATCAACAACAACAACAAAAACAAAAAAGTACGGGTTATTGCAATCAAAGGCAAACAAATGAACGAGACAGACAGAAAAAAGATTATTAAAAACTCATTAACATACTAACTACCCATCATTCATAGTATAACATTAACAACAACAAAAAAAGTACGGGTTACTGTAATCAAAGCTAAACAAATGAACGAGACAGAGACGGCAAAAAGATTACTAAAAACTCATAAACATACAAACTACCAATCATTCATATAACATTAACAACAACAACAACAAAAAGTACGAGTTACTGTGATCAAAGGTAAACAAATGAACGAGACAGAGACGGTAAAAAAGATTAGAAATTTAGGTTTTTTTTACCACAAGATCAACACCACCATCATTCTCCAAATGCCAAGGAGAATCACCTTTGATTACAACAAATGAGAAATGAACAGTATCACCTTCATATTGAATTTTATGAGAGAAACATTCTTCTCTATCAATCACAAATCTTAACCCATTTACCCCTTTTATTAACCTCAAACTAATCAAAATTATTACTAATAACCCCATCAAATTTTTACTGTCTTTTTTCCAATTACCCTCCATCTAATTTCTCAGTAAAAATCACCTAAATTGTTCAAAGATCAAAACTTTGGGTTTTTTTTGTGATGGGTAGTTTAAAATCACACTCAGATCTGAAGAAAATCTTGAAAAAATTGTTTTTTTTTTTTTTTTTGGGGATGAAATCACACTCAGTGTTTTTTTTTTGTTTTCTAAATCAATTTCAGGTGTAACTTAGATTTTGTTTTAAATTCGAGTATAGTAAGGCTCGACTTGGAAACCCGTTCAAATTCAAGTTGATCCCGAGTATAGTAAGGCTCGACTTGAAAACCCCGTCTGAACATTTATTTTATTTTATTTTTTCTTTCGTTTTTCATAATGTAAGTTTAGCACTTCTTAATTTCTAATTTCTACTCGTAATAATTATAGATTTACTGTATATATAAATATATTGGAGTAGTAATTTGTAAAATGGTGATTTTTTGTCGTACGTGGGAAAAACCGTCTCACAAGAAATAATCGGTTGATAATAAATAATGAATAAAATTTATTTCATGGATAAAAAACCATCTAAAGTAAACACGAAAATAATTGGATGATAATAAATAAAGAATAAAAGGTTTTATTTTATGGATACGATTATACAAGATTTTTTTTTTTTTTCTTATGTTATTTTTCGGAGTAGTACATATACTTGATTCAATTTTTAAAATGACATAACGAAAGTTTTTTTTTATAAAAAAACCCGGATATTTAAGTAGAATAATATTTCATTTTACAACGACAATCTCGTAGAAACATTACTCGAAATTACACAATAAATTGTGACACTACGAGCTCTAAAAAAAAATGTCGAAATTGTCTTCAGTTTTTTTTTTTTTTTTTTTTTTTTTTTTTTTTTTTTTTTAATGATCATATACATTTCACATTCATCTTCATCTTCAGCTTCGACTTTCAACAGCTCCGATTGTCGACTCAACAAACGAGTCACGACTCCTGTAGAGACACGGTTTTTTTTATGTTTCCCGACAGTGACGAAAAATCAGGATTTGAAAAAATCCCGGAAGCTCTTGAAGAGTCGGAGCGCTTTCAGTTCACCCGATCTAATCTCTCTTAGGTTCCTCCTCAGTATCTATACAACATTCAGCATCGTCAGAACATCACGTTGCAAAACACGAAAAAAAAACGTGTTATTGACTGTTGAAACGGAGTAAATAGTGTAAGAAGTCGAAGTCGAAGTCGAAGTCGTACATATTGTGCACGGAACAGTATTCTGCGCTCGCTGTTACACAAGTCGACTGCTAGCTGCTTTAAGAACAGTCTTCGGTTTAGCTGCTTTGGCGATGTCACGTCTAAATCCATCGTTCCACTTTCCTGCAAGAATTTAGAGTATTTTGCGATGCTGGCTTCACACGTATCTAATATGAACTGCATCGCCTGCTCGTCTAATTCCCGGTATCTCAGATTCTTCTGAACGTTTGCTTCGTTGGATGCTGCAGACGCCATCTGAATTTGTAATACCTCGATTAGAGGCACATCACATGATGCAACTATGAGTATAAGACAGTCTCACGTGTAATTGCATTACATATTTACATACCTCGTCAAACTTGTAGAGCATGTCGGGAGGACTGACTGCCAAGTAAGCGTACGCCATCATCTCCACCGGCCAGCCTGTCACTCTCAGAGGAAAACGATGACACCTGGCAAAAATCTCTCGATAAGAAGTTCATTTTGTCTTGGCTACTTCATATAAACCGAGATACTGGAAGGTACTGGAAGCTTACCCTGATAAACCATGCTTCTTAAGAGCATTGAGCTTCTCGTTGTAGCATTTGTCGGATTTGTCGAGTGACAGCGACAGTTCAGCAGAATCAGAAGGATTCGTTCCTTCTTTGGGAACAAAACCGTATGATAACAGTAACTCTCCGTTAGATTTCTTTCCATACGATATATATACCTGGTTAACACGAGAAAAATCCAAAATTTTGTTTAGAAATTTCGGAATCAGCTTAACAGTTCCTCAGTGAATGCAATAATTCTTGTCGATTTTTACCTGCTCACCTGGCTGGTATTGTCGGTCTGTCGTGAAGACAATTCCCTTTGTAGACCTGTCGTAATCCAAAAAAGTTTCGACCTTCACAAAAAAAAAAATTGTTACGTGATGAACGGTGTTTGAGTTTTTTTAGGAGGAGACGAGAGCAAGTAGTAGTACCTGGCAACTATGGTTTAACATATCGGCCCATGGTACCAATGCTACTTTACCATCCATTGACGGCAATCTAACCTAAATCCAGAGGTAAAAATTTAGGCTTTCTTTATGATACGGGTAAAAAGTTTAAAAAAAAATCAAGACACACGGATTACCAATCGTGATAGGAGGATGCCAAATGACCATCTGAACGTCTCCATGTTAAACACCTGCCGTTTTCAGACAAAATCCTGAAACAGTTAAAATTCAATGCTAGAGGTAGAAATGTAATGCGCGTTTCATTGGAGAAAAAAGAGATGCACGTACGTCCTCAGGAAATAAATCCGGGTGTTTTGAGAAGATCCTTAGCTTTAAATCATTGTATCTGCACAAACAACAGACGAATTATCGAACATTCGAACATGTCTTGGCCCAGTGGTTAAGACTAGGTACATTTGAACAGAAACCGAGGCTTACGTTCCAGTAACATCGTTGCTCCTTTCAATAGCACGTTCTCTAATCTGCGATGCTTCCAAATATCTATCCAGTTCTGACCGTGTCCTGAAACAACATCGAAAAGCTGTAGGCTATGTTACTTCAACTCTTCCATTTCCTGTCAAAACCTTAAGGTCACGGGACCCTGGATCGTATAGTACACCCTTTTTACACGAACTAGTGACAGCTGACAGAAAAAAAGGGTGCAAGCGTACCAGTACAGAAGGGAATAGGGTTGTCGAGGCAAAGCAGAAATGTAGTTGTTCCACCTAGAAGAAGTCTTGGCGTTTGCTTCACTTATGAGGTAAGTCGCAAGCAGCGGCCAGTCGGGTACTGAATTCCTTTTCAATACGTTAGCCGCCTCAGGACAGGTCCATTCCTGATATCAGACAAATAAACGACAATGCTTCATTTCCTCCGTTTTCTTATTCATTTGAGCTCGAATGTACACTCAGGGTTCACCTATGCCTAAATTTCGTATCCTATAGCTCAATCACACCTTTATCGAAAAATTCAACAGGCGAAAGAGCAGTCACAGGGAAGGGTTGGCCCAAAGCTGACAATATCGTACTGTTATGGACACTGACGCAGTAGAGGCTCAACACCAGGATACACGCTTTCACGTATAACAGTAATATTTCAAAAATCGAAACTTTTAGTCAAAATCAAACCCCCTAGTCTACTCAGAGGCTGAAATGAACTGAACTAAACCGGGATTAGCTGTACTCACAAAAATCAGCTGAAAATAAGCGGGAAAGAACACGATTTACCTAATTTACATAAGACATTCATGAATTCTTCACTAAAATTCCATGAAAATCCAATCACAGACCTTCTATCATCAAAAAGATTGAAACTTTGACATAAAATTTCAATCTTTTTCCTAAATTACCTAATTTCACAATTATTCGGGCGCAGAGAATATAAAAGATAAACAAATAATCGAGACGAAAGCGATAAAATTTCAGAGAAATTACGGAATCGGGAGTGATGACAAGAGAAGGAGGAACAAAGAGAAGCTTTTCTCCCTTTCTAACATTATTAACAGCAACAAGACCTCGTTCACCAACTTCCACCTTCTCAATTCTCAGTTTCTGTGTAGGAAGTCCAGAGCTTTTCAGCCATTTTTGCAGAGCTTCAGCGTTCTCCATTGAATCCGCATCACAACCCCATTGAATCGGAGACGACACCATTGTTGTTGGTGGTGTTGGTGTTGTTGATGCTGTATCGATTGTAGTTGAACAGAGGAATTTATTGGGTTTTCTGGGTAATTGGAACTGTAAGGTTTTATGGTGGTGGAGGTGAGGGTTGATGAATGATGGGAAAGGGGTTGTTTTCATTAGTTGGAAAGTTGAGGTTTCCGCCATTGATGGAAGGTTGAAGGTTGAAGAAGAGTGTGGTGGAGAAGGAGAGTACTCGACTGCTCGGCTTATCCAACTCTATCCATCAACTTTTTAACTAAGTCCGAGTTAAAAAAAAAAAAAAAAAAAACGATCTGACGTGAACCCATTTACGATAATTTAAAACATTTAAGAAATATCGATTTAGTGTCGGGTTGATAAATCATGTTTTCGAGACGTGTTAAAATTCGTAAATCTATCAAGTTACGTTCAAAAGCACGTAAAGTCGTAAATATATGTATATATACTACTCTATTAAAATCCCCGTAAAAATGAATAAACTGGTCCTATTTTACGGTTTTACAGGAGATGTAAACGATGAAGACATATAGTACTCAGTTTGTCTCTAAAACACCTTCGAAAATACCGAGTAATTCAGAAACTACGAAATGGTGAAGGAAGATATTTCAGGAACTGATCGAGTTTCGATTTTATGTTGAACGTACATGATTAACAACTAGATAAACTCAATGTTCGTATATGATATATTGATATTACTAAAAGACACATGACTTGATATTTTGACGAGCATCATTTGTTTCAACTTGGTAATTAACGTGGACACTATACATGTCAGACGGGTGAGATCAAATACGGGTCATGTATCGGATTATGATCAGAATACGGGACATATATAGATAGTTTTGAACGTCTGATTTATTTTGCACCCGTGCATCGCACTGACATCAAAACTAGTAATTATACAAACTTAATTGACTTAATTAACTTCCAAGATCGATCAACACTCATCCCATAATAAAACATGATGAAATGTTTGGTCTAACTCCTCCTACATTACAATCCTAGGACTCATCACGGGTTGGGTTGGGTCGGGCTCATTGATGTTTGACCCCTGACCCGACCCGTGACCATAATATACAAGGGCGGGGCAGTCCACTGGTCTGACCGCCCCTAAATCCTAGTACCATACTACTTAAAACCCGAGCTTACGAAAAAAAACTAATTTATAAGGTTAAATCTACTAATCGAGCCTAATTATAATAAGCTCGATGATTAGATCATAAACAGAAGGATTACGAAGCACATTGGTATGGCAAGACGCGGGAATTTGCTCGTGAGAGGTACTAGTACCGGTGCTGAACTGGCAGGCGGTCCTGGCGGCCCTACTCCGAACACTGTCGAAACATTCTGATTTGCTGTGTCCAACACTGATGAACTCGTGCTGCAACATCCACAAATAATCAACTAATTACATTAATGTATGAACGTGTGTCTAGTAGACACATGTTATAAAAAAAAAAAAAAAACGTTGATATATTACCTTGTTGATGGATACTTGCAAGTCGACGAACCTGTAATATGAGCCCAAGAAGGAAAAAAAATGAGACGGTCTGATTTATTGTAAGACATCTGACGGATAAAGTCGGTTTAAGACTCGTCACAAGGCAGACTTACGAGTAGTAAAAAGTGATGTACCAAAAGTTAGGAAAGATTAATAGACGTTATTGATTACTTACTTTATAAAAAGTATATATATTTAGCACTCATCTCTTATTGATTTGATGATTCTAGAGAGATTAATTTAATTTAATTTAATTTAATCACTTAAAACTAAAATAAAACAATGTTTAGCTTTACGTTACATATATGCAGTGCGGATTTCCTGTCCCATTTTGTGTCCCACTCTGTGTGCCACACCATACACTAGATGACACATCAACAGGTTATGATATTTATTGCATATTTTATTGATTCAATAGACGATGTGTCATCCTGTGTATGGTGTGGCACACAGAGTGGGACACAAAAATGGGACAGGAGATCCGCTCTGACATACATGACTAATAATCTAACCAGTGCGGATCTCTCGTCCCATTTTGTGTCCCACTCTGTGTGCCACACCATACACTAGATGACACATCAACATGTTATGATATTTGTTGCATATTTTATTGATTCAATAGACGATGTGTCATCCTGTGTATGATGTGGTACACAGGGTGGGACACAAAAATGGGACAGGAGATCCACTAATCTAACCGGTCTTTAATTAACGATTAATTATCCCTTTAGCTCTTTAGTTAGTTAGGGCCCATTGTCGAAACGGGCACATGGACGCCAATTAACTCTTTCGAAAAATTATGTCTTTTGAGAGATCGTCTCTAATATAAAATTAACGTGATATATACTTAAACATCCCAAAAAATTAACCAAGAAATATCGAAAAATTTAGATAAAAGATTTTTCATAAACTCTATTACGAGACCGTCTCTGTTTTCTTACTATACAATTTTTTAGTAATTGTTAATTAGCATGTTGATTACTAAAGTCATGATTTGTTTCGTATTAAGGGCAATATCAATGGTGTATCATAAGAAGTTTCATATCCTTAAGGAGCTCCTTACCCATTGTTCCACATAATAAGAAGCTCCTTATATGAAACCGGTTTCTAAAGTAAGAAACCGATTTCATGTAGGAAAAAGAGAGGAAAAAAGGGGACCACATAGAAAATAAGAAACTTTTACCATTGAGAAGGAATAAGAAGTTTCATAATTCATAATTTGGGTTGGTGTGTCGGTGAAAAAAATTAATACGAAACTTTAACCATTGCTATTATTGCCCTAAGGGTCACATTAGCCGCCTAGCACGTCTTCACGTGTCATACGTCAACTAGGCTAGAAGTCTAGAACGGAGATGAAAGTCGACATGCATGTCTCTAGATTTACGTGATCTGGCACGATAGTTCATTCTAAACCGGATCATGGGCGGGTCCTTTTTTTTTTTTTTCAGTTTTTTTACGCGATTTTCGCTTGTCAATTTTTTTTTTACCGAGGTAAAAAAAAGTGAAAAAAAAACTAACGAGTGACAATTTTTTTTTCCAAATTGTTTGTTTTTAGTCTTTTTACGTGATTTTCGTTAGTCAATTTTTTTTTTACCAAACGTCCAGGGTACCATGCAGAATATCTGAATAAAAAAAAAAAAAACTCGAGTAAGAGGAAGATCGAAACATACTTGGATCAGTGGTGGTAATAAGAGCAGTACCACCAAAATTACAGCTATTGGGAACCGGATTCTTCTGATAATACTGATTAAAAGCATAAGAAGCATGATCAAGTAGTGTATTAGGTTGATAACATGTTGCAGCAGGTTGTATATTACTACAATCTGCACCACCTTCTTTTCCACAGGCATAATCTAATGCTGTCTGTAATGCTATTCTTCCTGCTGCCTCGCTCGCGACACACCAGCTCAAACCCGTGCTCACTGGTGGTGAAGACGAGCTTGGGTTTGGGTTTGGTAGGGTCGCGAATGGGACCCATGTTTGTGGTTTGTCGTGGATCGAGTTTGGGTTGAGTGGTGAAGGTGTTGATGAGGTTATTGTTGGGACTGTGGTTAAGGGTGTTGTGATGTCCTTTTGCACATTTGATGCTCCTAATTAGCATGGGAAAAAATAAAACACATCTCGTCAGATTTAAAGTTTTAAACTTAAAACGTGTCAAATAATAATATATTTATGCAAAAAAAAGCAAAAATATCTCAAGACTCAAAAGAGTTATTTTTGGACTACGATATGAGTTTTTTTTTTTTTTTTTTTTTTGTCAATTACGGAATAGAAAATTATTATGCAACCAGTTGTACATAGCTCTATGTACAATTGATTTTATGATTTTGAGCGTTATCACAAAAGTTTCGAGTTTTACTGCAACTTTAGTGTAAAGTTGTCGAGATAAATCATATAAATGTTTAAGCACAAAAAACTTAACACTCAGCTCAGAAACCTGTACAAGCTCGATAAAACAACTAGGTGTATAATCTCATTTTCCAATAAATACTTAAATTAAAAAAGAAAATATAAATTATCAATTCTAGCTTAGGAGGACGGATGTTATGACCGAATTATAATAAAACGAGCCTAATAAACTGTTTACTACTCGATGTTATATTTTAGTTTTTAGTTACTGGACGATGTTACTTGTAAGATGAATATCGTTATATATACGACAATTCGTGAAAATTGTGGAAACAAACTATTGAAAATTTGAAATGACATATATACTCAAAAGTACTACTCCACTAATAGAAGTACAAAACATTCTCTTTAACATGAACAGAGTTACAAATTAATGACGAGTTATATACAAATATATATACGTTGATATAGACAAATCATAGTAGTACTCAATATTTACATGCACATTAGGGCAAATAAAACGTCAAATACGAGTATATTTTAATGTAAAACCGTCTTACTGTACATGAGAAACATAAGTAAGTTTTTTGAAGGAAACAAGGGAGTTAGATCACCTGAGCAGAGGAAAAGGCAGCAAAGAAGCAATAATGAAGAAGAAGCAGAGAAATGATGAAGTAATAATAACAAACTTTTTCCCATCTCAAAATTAATTAATACTAGAGTTTATATAAATAAATATCAATGTTTATACTATATGTTATTATGAATTTATGTTAATTCCTCACTTAAATATACTTTAATAAATATATTAATAATTGTATAAAAAAAGTCGTCGAAAATTCTTAATATTCTGAATATTCAAATTATTTAAATTTAGGAATAATAATGTATGTAGTGTAAGCATATGTGTATATGGTGTATATATAAGTGTAAGCAATGGTTTGAAATTTCAAAAAATGAAGAAGAAAAGATAAAGAGAAGTTTATGAAGAAAGTTGAGAGTGGAGACAATGTGATGTGGTGTATGTAGGAGGAATCTAAGGTAGAAGAAGAGGATATCTGATCTTCCGAGAAACCGTCTCATACTAAATTACTGTTAGACATAACATAAAAATATATAATTTTATTATAACTTTTGATCTGATTACGTGAGAGGTCTCTCAATAACGTTATTGACAGACGGTTTGTTTGAAGGTTTTGGTGGGAAGAAAAAGGAAGGTAATAAAAGTATGAATTGTTAGGAATGAATTTGATATAAGTGATGTTAGTAATGATGACAATTTATCTTCTTTTTTCCTCCTCCTCTCTTTTTTTCTATCTTTTTTGTTTCTTTAGGATTGTTTATCATAGTAGGAGTAGCATGGAGTAATAGTCATAAGATAAGAGATAATGTGTCAAATTTGATTAGGCTTTACATCAAACTTTGACAAAACCTTTGGATCATATACACAAACTCCCATGTAATTAAAATGAGTTAATTAGATATCAATCATACGTATCACATCATGCTGTAGTATCTGAATTCGGTTTTGTGGTAACGTAAATATATATATTAAGAAGACTAATTTGACTAAATGTATGTTAATCGAGTATATATTGTCATTTTGCCATAGGTAAACAAAAGGATCATCGGTTTTGACCAGGTCTTGAGGGTGTGAGTCATGTGACTATTTAAATTATACAAGTTCAAATTTTACCGTGTTTGTGGTCGGAAGTGACCTGGTCTAATGCAAGTACAAATTATTTTTCCTTATTACGTATCACATCATGTTGTAGTATCTGATTTCGTTTTTGTGGTAACACAAATGTACGTTCTTTCTAGTTAAAGAATCGAGTTTTGTCATAAACAAACAAAGGATCTGTTCTGTCTGATCAGGTCTGATCTTGAGGATACGAGTTCAAATTTTATCGTGTTTGTGGTCGGAAGTGGTCTAATGCAAGTACAAACATACATATAAGCCAAAGAAGAAAATATTTTGTTTAGGGTTTGGATTGGGTTGTGGCCATGTGTAGCGCCGAGTGAGGAGTCAAGATTTGCACTTAAAAGTCTTTAAAGTCCAAAGAATAGGTGGTTAATTAGGGGGAAACATTAGTCAAAAGGTCCAATTTCCTTTCTTTTATGATTCTTATTTGATTATTCACCTATTCACTTTGTTTAACCATCATTCTTTTATAATCTTTGAGACAAGAGGAGTTGGCCCACCTATCCGGCTCGACCAGATCAGACCCAACCTAAACCACTGAGTCATAAATATCAAGGTTTGAACATGGGTCGAGTTTCGCTCGAACTAACACCAAAAAAATTGGGTGAGGTTCAACCATTAGTTAATAATAATCAAAACATGAGAATCATCCAAAGGTGATGATGTATAGCCTGGCTCGCTCGTGCTCGACTAGGTCTAGTCATAAGTATAGTAATTCTCAATCGAGTGACATTCTCGTCAGTACTCACAAACCACAGTCATACCAAGTTATTGCTATGCCTATATTCACTTGTGAGTAATTAATTAGTACAAACAATTTTACTAAAAGATTAATTTTTTTTTTCTTTTTTAAATTCATCACCATATATTTTAAAGATCGATAGTATTGTAGGATTATTATATTAAAATGATATTATTCTATAGTAGTATAATGTATTTTCTTCGAAAGAAATTAGTTTCTAAAATCATCACTAATTGACGACAAATTAATTTGAAAATGTTTTCGGATAACATACATATTATTGTCATCTAATTAAGAGAAATAATCTTGACAAATGAGTAATTAACATTCAACATTTCAAGTTTCAACCTACTTCAATTGAGCATCTTCATATAACACATACAAACTTCTATATAAAGGTGTAGAAAATGACATCAAAACACAAGCACATTTAACTAACAATATCCTTCCAAATTAACTAATTTAACTAGTATGTCTAGCATGATGGGTATACTACTTATAGATTAATAAACATATTTGTTAATCTTATTTAGGAAAGATATATCTGTTTTACGATAAAACAAATCTAAATACTACTACTATATAACGTTAGTAAAGATCAGTTAAAGACTAAAGACAAATAAACTTTTGCTTATATATAGACGGTTTAATTTAACGGTTTATCTTATAAGATGGTATATATTTGAATTGTGTTAGAGATGAAACGGATATATTCTGACCTGTATTAAAAAAATAAAATAATAAGTATAAATATGTATATCATTCTACTAACCTAAGTGAGATACCTAGGGGAGGTCACATATGGGGATGAGCTTAACCAAAATTACATAGTTGACTTCTTAAGTTAAATTACCACCAATATAATTGCCCTATAATGAGAATTGCAATGTTTTTCTTCTAATTGTACATGTCTAAAACAAACAAACCAACAAACAAACATACTTCCTAAAAAATCCTAAAAAAAATCGATATAAATACAAATATAGATACAGATTGTTGATAAAATGAGGTCAGGGTTCGGTCCATGTTACCCTAATGAAGGTGTACACCACCGGAATCAACTGTATATTAAAGATGTCGACATGGGTTCCGGTGGTGAGGTTAGAGGATCTTCAGAAACACAGTTAAGGTCGTTTCTCTGTAGTCTATCACTATTGAAGGAAAAAGTCAACCAAGTGCAATCCTATGTAAACCTTGTTGTTCCTCAAAGTCATCAAACAATCCTTGATGACGGGTCAAGTAGTTCAGCTATGGCAATCGCAACCATGGGAACAATGATTCAAGAAATCATAGTTACTGCCTCTTCTATGATGTTCAATTGCCAACAAATGGGTATTATTTCACCTAATAATAATCATAATAATCAAGGTAATAACCCTAATCACCATCATCATCATCATCATATTGCAAGTTCTAGTACTACTAATACTAATAATACTAATACTAATACTAATACTATTAATAATAATAATTGTCAATCTTTTTTTGATGGGGAGGGTTTGTATAATTGGTATTCCGATAATAACAATAACAATAACAATAACAATAACAATAATAATATTACGTGCACAACCACAGCCACGTCCACGACCAGAAACCCTAGTAATAGGGTTATGATGATGGAGTACTCAAAAGGGGTAATTCATAAAGATAATAAAGACGATAATAATAGTACTAATAATCAGGAGGACGCGTATGACATAGTAGAGATAGACGCGTCAGATTTACTAGCAAAGTACACACATTATTGTCAAGTATGTGGAAAAGGGTTCAAGCGAGACGCGAACTTAAGGATGCACATGAGAGCTCATGGAGACGAGTACAAGTCGAGCGAGGCTCTAAGTAATCCATTGAAGAAGGAGGCCAAGACTACCACCACCTCTAATAACAAAGTGGGTACTAGGATGAAATACTCATGTCCACATGAAGGATGTAAATGGAACAAGAAACACGTAAAGTTTCAACCACTTAAGTCAGTTATATGCGTGAAAAACCATTATAAGAGGAGTCATTGCCCTAAGATGTATGTATGCAAGAGATGTAATCGGAAGCAATTCTCGGTACTATCGGATTTGAGAACTCATGAGAAGCATTGTGGTGATGTTAAATGGCAATGTTCTTGTGGGAGTAACTTCTCTAGGAAGGATAAACTTATGGGACATGTTGCCTTGTTTCTAGGGCATAGTCCTATTATGCTTAATCCTACTACTCTTGGTAATAATACTTTGGATAATAATCATCACAAGGTTGAGAATAATAATAATAATAATAATAATAATAATAATGTATATGATAATCATAGTGTACAAATTGTGTTTATGAGCAATGTTTCGCAATAAAATGTTTTAATTAGAAGACGTCTCACTAGTCTTACCGAGTGACTATATGTTTGTCCATTTCAAATGAGACCTTAGGTTTTCGAAATGAAAATAAAAAGTTCATGCTATATTTGTGAAATGGTTGTATCACAAAACTTTAACGAGGCAGTTTCTCAATAATATTATCGAGAGATTTATCACATGACGTGGATTCGTTTTTCATTATATATATCTCACTAGTTACCAAGAAACCGTTTCTCACGAGAACTGACCTAAACGCATAAACATCCTCACCAATACATCATACATAGGCCACTTTGGGCCGTTTCTATTGTCCATCAACAAACGGGTTTCTAGTGTCCAATTTATAATTAATATGGGCCTAACAAAATTGTGTGTATTTCTAGTAACCACATACTAGCCCACTTAAGTATTTAGCCCAATTACAATATAAAACTTTGCATCGACTCTATATTATAGGACTGTCCTATAACGTCATTCAGCTGCCTAACTTGAACCTTAACTCAACACGTTAACCAGAAAATGAGACTTAAAAACGTCAAATCTAATTAATAGGTACTCTCCCGAGGGAGAATGAGAATCTAGTTAGTAGCAAGGGGTTGGACTCGCTAACCCAAACATATACAGAGTATAAAAAAATGGTTAAAATTATCTACTTTTGCTATCCAAAAATTCGTAAAAATTAGACATTTTCATACAGAGTATAAAGTAAACAAAAATACAATGAACTCGTTACCCAAAATTTTAGTTCTTGATTCGACCCGGCCTGCTAATACCCAGTATCAAGAATTCAAGAAGCAATAACAATGCGACATTTATTAAAAAAAAAAAAAAAAAAAAAAACTAGGAGCGAGTCAACGATGATAAAGAGTTTTAATTCTAAACCAAATATGGAAATAGATATAACGTACCTATGTTGAATATTATTCTTTTTTTTGTTCTCACTCTTTATCTCAACCTTGAAAATTAATTTTGTCAACAAAATACGTTCACATTACAACGACAATTTAACACTTCATTTAAAAATACACAAAGTACACAACACTCTCACGTATATATAAAACTGTTCAATTACGATATATACTCTGTAATACATTTATAATTTACGAGTATTATCGAAAAATACTTGATTGATCATTTTACGTAAAAAGATTATTTCACAATATGAAGTCATTTCACATAATTAATATAATTACTATTATCATAATTATTTATATAAAACAAAAATGTATGCAATTACATGAAATATATGTTTACCAGATTACGTAAAGTCGTGACATTTGTGTAACAAGTCTCTTAAGCTAATTACTTTGTAGATAGTGACCCAAATTTTAAGGGACACTATCACTAACCCTCCTTTAGCTTAAACGGGTGGGTAGCCAACCAATTGTAGGGTGGACATTTTCACTCTCACACATGAATCTAAATAATAAAGCATCTTACATCTTACACTCTCACATCTTATAAATCACAAAATCTATAAAAGACAGTTTTTCAATACTGTTAACAGAATCACCCTTTTTTTAAAAAAAAAAAAGATAATTAATTTTGGTTAATTTAAGGATAATCTGCTACTTAAAATAACGATTTTGTTCTTAGATAAGCACTAAGATAATAATTGGTAATTTTTTTTTTTAATAAAGGTTTTTAGCTTTTGATAAAAATAACAATATTCAATGATTGGAGCTATCGTGAAATGACTCTGTATTTTTTTTACTGTTGTAATTAATTTTGGTTAATTTAAGGATAATCTGCTACTTAAAATAACGACTTTGTTCTTGGATAACACTAAGATAATACTCAATTAGTAAATGATTTTAAACAAATAATTTTGAAAAGGTTTTTAGCTTTTGATAAAATAACAATATTCAATGATTAGAGCTATCGTGAAATGACTCCATATTTTTTTATTGAATCAAAATAATATGAGTATCAAAATAAAAAATGACTCTGCATTTTTTTTACTGTTATAATTAATTTTGGTTAAATTTAAGGATAATCTGCTACTTAAAATAACGACTTTATTCTTGGATAAGCACTCAGATAATTAGTAAATTATTTTTAAAAAATAATTTTAAAAAGGTTTTTGACTTTTGATAAAAATAACAATATTCAATGATAATCATGAAATGACTCTGTATTTTTTTTACTGAATCAAAATAATACAAGTGTCAAAATAAAAAAATGAGTCTATATTTTTTTTATGGTAATTATACATGATATTGAGATTAAATTTCAGTACCACCCGATAGTATTTAGGCACTAATAATCGAAATAAATAATTTTAGATTATTTATAGAAAGTTAAAAATTTATGGCTTTTGATGAAATACTAATAATTCAATGATTAGAGTGATGATGATCTATACTTTTAAGACTTTTTAATTAGAATAATACTTGTAACTACAAGAAAGGTCCTCTTTCTTTCCCCAACTACATTACAATGAAGTAATGTATAGTAGTAATGTGGCTTTCAATTATTAATTCTAATAATAATAATAATAATAATTATAATTAAAATAAAAATAGAGTAATTAAGTTTGTTTTGTCAATGGCCCCAATTTATGGACATCTCACGCAACAACGTGCCCACATGTATGCCTTCCTTCACTTAGCTTTCTTCTAGTGTAAATCGTTCGGTATAGTCTGGATTCGAGTCTGGTAGGATTTCATATTCTGTAAAATTCCTCTTCATGAGTTTATTTCAACACTGCCACATCCACCAGATTCGAGCTCAAAATCTCTGGTTAAGTTAATTAAATAATCAGTTTGATCTCTTGCCAGTTGATCTAAGTGTAAACCATTCGGTATAGTCAGGATTCGAGAAGGGCAAGATTTCACAGACTGTAAAATTTCCCCTCATGAGTTTTAAGATTGTTATATCCACCAGATTCGAGCTCAAAATCTATGATTAAGTTAAATCAGTATGATCTCTTACTAGTTAATCTAAGTGTAAACCATTTTGTATAATCCGAATTTGAGACGGACAAGATTTCACAGTGTAAAATCTCCCCTCATGAGTTTTAACACTATTATATCCATCAGATTCGAACTCAAAATCTTTGGTGAAGTCAAATCAGTCTGATATCTTATTACCAGTTGATCTAAGTGTAAATCATTCTATATAGTCCGGATTCAAGTATGGTAAGATTTCACAAACTCTAAAACTCATCCTCATGAGTTTCAACACTTACGTCCACCAGATTTGAACTCAAAATCTCTAGTTAAGTTAAATTATTAGTCTAATCTCTTACCAGATGATCTAAGTGTAAACCATTCTGTATATATAATCTGGATTCGAGATGGGTTAGATTTCACAGATCGTAAAACTATCCTCATGAGTTTTAACACTGTTACATTTACAAGAATCGAACTCAAGATTGAATCAATTGATCTAAGTGTTCATGGACGTGAAGTGACAGCATTTCACAAATAAATTAAACGTGCACATAACAAACACTCTTACAACCTCATTACTAAGTGTGTTTTGCTTAAGTATGTGTGTGTAGTGTGTGTTTTTATATGAGTGATGACTTACTTATATTAATTGATCACCTCTCTTTATTAATTATTTCTTTCAATTCAATTCATTGTCTTAAGTACTTTAATTGTTTGATTTTGATTGGTTCCTTTTTTTTTTCTTGTTTACTTAACCACTTTTTAAGGCTAATAATAATAATAATAATAATCAAACTTAGGTGTAGAATTATCGACTTAATTAAAATACAGACGGAACTAATTAAGATATATCTGGTGTACCAAAATTCTCTACACGTTAATTCACGAAAACATATACTCCGTATACCCTTTTGATTACGTTTGGAGTTTACATTGTTATTGACAACAAGTTAAGATAATTCAAATTTTCATCGGTATGTAGGAGTGTATTAAGACTGGTACACGTAATATAATTTCCCAACTTATTATCAATTTCGTCTATTTATTAGCTTATTTTTTTACTAAAACATTTTACATGATAATAAAAAGTAATTATCAAGAAAAAACAAATGATAGGAGAATATACATGTAATTTTCTTTTATTTGTTAATAAAAAGGAAAAAAAATACATTTTTTTTTATTTTTTTTATAAACAACAAACCATATTTTGAGCCCACCCTTGTTCCCATGCATAATTAACACTTACCATAATTGATGTTTAGTTGTCGTGTAATATAAGGGTTCTCATCAAATCAAACATTTTATCAATTTATTTAATACTCCGTAACATATTTTCATGTGAAAATAATGTAATTCCGTAAAAAAATATTAATCGACAAATAATCTATATTTCATGTGAATTTAGGGGAATAATCTAGCATACTAATCTAAATAAAATAGTTTCAAACTTGTAAAATTTTGAAGAGTTAATTAGGTAATTAAGTGGCTAATGAGCTAATTAATGGAGTATTGTATATCATTTTTTTTTTCAAAGAACCGCGCAGTTCTTTCCAGCTACGACCAGTTAAGTTAATCCTTATTTAGTATAATTAAATTAAATTTAGTCTGTCTTAGTCGTGACATCAAGTTACAAGGGTTAAGAGTCTTAGGACATATGTATCCTCGCGGACAGTAGATCCCAGGTTCGAATCTTCATTCTCTGGCGATACTCTTAAGTATATATACTACTCAACTAAGCACACTCTCTAAGCTAGGTAGTTTAATCTTTGAGTGTGTGTGGAGTGGAGTGGTTAATCATAAACACTCTCTTGCCTAATCAAGCCTAACCAATGATGATTTGCATGTGCAATTATTTGGTGGTAACACAAGTTTATATGCTTGGTTTACTTGAGATTTACAAAGTATAGTTAATCAATACTTCATCATTCATTAATCCCAAATGATTAGCCAATTCAATTATCATTATTATTTTATTTTATTTTATTTTAAATAAATAGGTGAATTTTACTGATGAATCAAAACAAATTTTACAAGAAATCTTTGGACAGTCGAGATACTATCTGGAAGTCGATCAGTCCACCCCCTTTCTGCACGTCTCCCACCATCCTACTATGTAACGAATTTTTGAATCCGCTGAAGCAAGACGGCGACATCCGAGTCTAACTCACCTCTTCATTATTATTATTATTATTATTATTATTATTATTATTATTATTATTATTATTAGGAGTAGTAGTAGAATAGTAGTGACTTAGTGAGAGCCTAGTAGGATACTTTTATATATTAAAAAAACACAACTTCATAACAACTAATATTTGTGGTGTAGAACATGCATATGGGGTTGGCAATTTGATAGATAGATATATAGTGTAAGTTTTTAATTTAATTTAATTAATTATTAAGATGATGTCAACCTTTATATGTTTATCTTATTATACATATTGTGAGTGAGTGAGCTCTATGGCAAAGTTAAGTTGAGGATAAGGACTTTTGAGAAAGTTGAAAGTTCAACAAAAAGGAAATTTCACTTCTATTTAACATACAACTTATACTATAATACTCCTACTCTATTTAATTACAATATATATTTCAATATATTTACTTGAGGTAAAATAAGAAATTAAATACAATAATAACACAACAAAAATAATATGAAAAAAATTATTATTTCAAATTGAATTAGGTCATAATTAAATTTGTCGAACTAATTAATTAACCTGAAAGCTGAATAAAATCAAATTAAATTGAATCAATTAATTAAATTTTGAAATGAAAGTTTTGCTCGAGGTAAAATAAGAAATACTGTAATCAAAAAAATATGCACAAATTTATTATTTCGAATTGAATTAGGTCATAATTAAATTAAATTCAACACTCAGGTAACACCTGTATTTAAATTAAATTTGTTGAACTAATTAAACTGAAAGCTATATAAAATCAAATAAAAATAAATTAACTGAAGTAAATTAAATTGAATCGAACAGAATTGAGTTTTAATAAATTAATAAATTATAAACGGAATAACCCTAAACCCTACAATAGATGAATTTTATTGATTTTATTACATGCATAATTTTTTTTTTTTTTTTTTTTTGGATTTTGGTTGAATTAATTACTTGTAGGGTAAGAAAGACGGCTAAAAGTAGAATGAAGCAGAGTTAGTTTTGTTTGTTTGTTTGTGGTGGGGGACTGAACTTTAGTTCTAGTACTTGTAGTGTCAGTGTGTCACACTCTCACTGACTCACTTCTACTCACTCATTTTTTTTTTCATTGGTTGACCTAAAACACTCTCCTAATAATAATAATAATAATAATAATAATAATAATAATAATAATAATAATAATTGCATAATAATTTTTTTGTAAATTAATTTAATAATAATAATAATAAAAAATAAATAAATAAAATAATAAAATATATGAAATTAACGAGTTTTTACGTCGGATATATTTGTTATATTAATAAAATACGTAAAAAAAATGTTCATTATAATGATAGATAAAGAAATAATTTGTTACTCCTAAATACACGAATTTTGTCTAATACTCTGTACTAAATATTTAATTCGTTATAATTTTAAAATAGATATATTCGTTTTAAATTAATACGGAGTATATTAAATAATATCGACTATCATGCAAATAACTTTTTGCATGAAAAGAAAAGTAAAAAAAATGGTTTGGTTTTGGACGTACTACGTACTTTAGGTATCATATCTATCTACTCTTATATATTTCTTCACCATGCAAATATATAATTCATTCTTTTCGCTTGATCATTTACAGATGTTTCATACATGAATATCAAGGTAGAAAAATGGAATAATTTTTTCTAATAAATATATTAAAATATAAAGTACAAGTGATTATATACGAGTAATTAATATAACAAAATAAAAACCGTAAATTATTAGCTGAAGCACCTGAAAAAGGAAAGCGTAAATCATTGATCGGAATAGTTTAGATGGAATATATATTATCCAGGTTTGGTCTACCAAATTATGGGCAGGTTAGTTTTAATTAGCTACATATATACGACTAATAATAGTGTGCCAACGATCTAAATAGCACTTGTGGTTACTATTTTGCGCTTTACGTTATCTAACTATCTTCCTACTTAATACTAATACTGACTAATAATAGTATTGTCGTAGTCGAAAATGGATATATTCATATATTTTATCCATTTGTCGGTAAAATAAATAAATTTAATTTTTAATTTTTTTATGTATAAATAACTTTGAAATTTTAATTAGAATTGCAAAAGAGAATTTTTTAGATATATCATTGAAAATTGTGGAAATATTGTTTTTGATAGGGTAAAATAAATATATATTATACTCTATAAGTCTATATAATGTGATTTAATAATGTACGGAGTATATATAAGCGTATATTTCGAACATAATTTTGAACAAACGAGATTAATCCAAATTTTAAGTTGAAATATAATCATATACTTTTCTCTAAGGACTTGAAAGGATTATTGTTGCTAGGTCAACTATAAACTTATTATGAGTTGAATGAGCCTCATAGACCTTGAAAATACATTGATTTATTTTTTTTTTTAAAAAAAAAAAAAAAGCTAGACGTATCAAGTTTTAGGTACGAACTACGTAAAATCATCACATTTATACGTGATAACCTACAAACAACGCTCACGAGATCAACTAAGACAGTGAATGAATATGATACTCCCTCTGTATCAGTATATATGACGTTTTGGTTTTCCGATGTAAGCCTTTGACTTTATTTAATTTTTATGTAAATATATTAATTCATTTTTTTTAAAAAAAATTACATCATAAAATTCCTGATGAATTTTTTTTTCAAATGAGTATACATTTCATAATAATTTTTTCTTATATTCCGAAAAATATTGAAGAGAGAAGAAGATGTCTCGAAAAGTGAGCAGACTCTAAAAAAATAGAGGAGTACTAACTGTGTAAAACCACGCACATTTACACGTAATAGCCTACAAACAATGCACACCAGATCAGACCAACCAGTACTTTGAAATAGTTATTGTGTAAGACAATATCATACAGTATATACCATATATTAACGATGTCTTTTCTATAAAAACAGGTAAGACGGTTTTATAGTACGAATGAATTAATGAAGCTTGAAAAAGTAGAAGAGAAGGCATGAAGTGATGATGATGTATATGTGTATATGTAATGTCAAAATACTCCTTAATGAAAGATTTAATTAATTAGGAGGAAGTTATTATAGGGAAAACAGTGTGAATTAGTGCAGTGTCAGTGCAATGCGGATCTTCCGTCTCATTTTGTATCTCACTTTGTGTGCCACATCATACATTAAATGACACATCAACAAGTGTATAATATTTGTTACTTATTTTATTTGTTTAGTAAGCGAGGTGTCATCCAGTGTATGGTGTAGCATACGAAATGAGACACAAAAATGGGACGGGGGATCCGCTCTGGTGTTAGTGGTGCATGCATGTGGGCAGTTCCTTTACCAACTCATTATATTGCTCATCCATTTATTACTTATTCTTCTACTATCTGTCATCTTTGTACGTTTTTATTCTCGTACGTACTTGTTTTTCTTATCATCATCTCAAAAAAAAAACATCAAAAAAAAAAAAAATCATATATAGTTGATTAGGAGTATGTACTTGATTGGTCTAGCAAAATTATATTAGGTCGGATGAGTCTTATATATCATAAAAACGGTAAGTCTGTAACCATGATCATGAGTACATACTGCCATACTGATCAATTTATTAAACGATGTTTTATTCAGAAGAACTCAGACCACATGATTTGATCGAGTAGGTTTGTCTTGAACTTTTGAGCGAGTGACACCTCTCATAATTGATTGGTCTAGCTAGCTACCAAATTATATATCCATCCTAGTCGATCTTATATATCATGAAAACTTCAACTATATCACTAGTACATACGGATCCTGCTTCGCTTATCGTCTATATATATATATGCCGTTAAACGATGTTCTATGTAGTGATTTAATGATCAAGCTAAGTAAGAATCCTTGAGCGAATTGAATATTGATTTACATGTAACACGTCAGCCACCACTTGTGGACTGTGGTGTCACTTATGGCGCTCAATAGACTATGTACTGGCCTCACAAACCAACACGAGTTCACTCATGAGCATCCCAAAAACCTTCCCAATCAAGATCATCAGATCACTCATCCTCAGATTACTCTCAGTCAAGCTAAGCACGCTTAACTGTGGATCAGAGTTCTTTTGCATAGATAACTAGAAAAGAAAGTTCACTTTGTTGATATGAGTAGTACTATTAATCTCTATAAACACTCATCTGAGCATCATATATATATAACATACTCCCTCCATCCCAAAGAGATGTTCCCATTTACTTTTTCACGGTCCTGATCAAGATGGTACTTTGACCGTTTTAAAAAGTAAATGAGAACATCATAGTTGGATGGAAGGAGTATTGATCAGTACACTCTTTAAACTCGAGGTATTACATGACACGTGTCATAGTCGATAGATGGATTCCGTCTTTCAAAATGAAAAAAAGATGAGTAGCTAGATAGATAGAAAGATAGCTAGATTGCTTACTAGTGAGACATATTAGAAAGAGTAAACCATGCAATATAATGTACTCCCTCCGAGTTCCTATTATTGTCTCACTTTCCTTTTTGGGTTGATTTTGATTTTTGTCCCACTTTCCTTTTTAGGCCATCAATTTGTGGTTCACAATTACTCTCTCATTTCTCTCTTCGTTCTTCTTTTTTTCAACCACTCATTTTCCTTTCCTTATTTTTCACCCCAAAACCTTTTGGGACAATAATAGAAACTCGGAGGGAGTAGTCGCTATAAAACAAGTAGTAGAGAGGAGGAGGAGGAGGAGGAGTGAAAGGGATGATAAGATGAAGAGTAGAGAAAGTAAGGCTTTGTTGATGAAAAGGAGATGATGGAGGAGGAAATTAAGCAAGTAAGTACTCCCTCTATTTCATTGATATCTTCCACATTTTTTTTTTCAACTATTTCTTTGATTTCTTCCATTTTTCTTTTTTCTATCACACTTCTCTCTTACTTAGGTGGCCCACTTACTTTACTCTCTCTATTTTTACTTATTTTATTGTTTTTCTTAAGAAATGTGCCACTTTTAAGGTGAAAGAAATCATAGAAACGGATGGAGTAAGTAAGTAAGTTAGATAGATAGATGCCCTCCCTCAAGTCACTCACTTTTCGTGAATGAAAGGCAAGCAAGCTAACACACACCCAATACTAGCCACTTACTCAAAGCAACACCTTACATACATACAACAACAATACAATAATATACACTTAAATTAAAAACACTTAGCTTCCTTCAAACCTCATTCATATCTACATCTTAACATCTACTACTACTCCTACTCTCATTTTTCACTCAACCAACCCAAGCTAAAACGGGAATTTTAGACGTTTCGTTTATGTATATTCAGCTGATTTTAGAAATATAAATCATAAAATCAAGAAAATAATTAAATAAAACAGAGAAACTAAAATCGCTGAATAATTTACTCGATAATTATATAGCAACATAACACATAATATAACAATAATACAATATACACTTAATTAACACTTCCTTCAAACCTCATTCATATCTACATCTACTACTACTCCTACTCCTACTATACTACTCCTACTCTCATTTTTCACTTAACCAACCCACAAGCTAACACGGGAATTTCAGACGTTTTGTTTATGTATATTTAGCTGATTTTAGGAACATAAATCGTGAAATCAGGAAAATAACTAAATAAAACAAAGTAACAAAAACCATTGAATAATTTACTACGGAGTATATAATTTACTCGATAATTATATATTTCATACTTGTTTTTTTTAGCGGAAATTTTAGATGTAGCGTTTATATATTAAGCTGATTTTAGCAACATAAATCCTAAAATTAGAAAAAATAACTAAATAAAACAGAGTAACAACGAACACTACCACAACCACTAAATAAATAACGAAAACCCCAACATATTCAATTGGGTTTTCTATAATTTATACGTATATTTCATATTTCTGACGAAAATTTTAGATGTGAATAAAATAAATATTCAAATAAATACTCGATAACTAAATAAAACAAAAAATAATCAAATATTATATAAATAAATATTCACAAATAGTGTATGAATAATAATGTGTGTATTGTATTTGTCAATAATAATATCTCAAAATTACAAAAAATAAATACCCCAATAATAATAATAATAATAATAATAATCACCCAATATTTTCACAAGTATAATTCTTTTTTTTTTCAAAAAAAAAAGTCAATAACAATATAATTTTTTCAAATAATAATAATAATAATAATAATAATAATAATTAAAAGTAATTAATTAAAAATCAGTAATGGCAATCCAATAAAGCAGGTGTAGGAAGAACATGAAACTTGGTCTCCACCATGTGAGTACTCGAATCCACTACTACCGCAGTAACTCCTCCTCCTCCTCCTTGATCTTGATCATCAATCGGAGCTGGAAGATTAAGATCTAACGGTAGATAACCCCTTACTCCCCCACTCGATTCAATCCCCACCGTTGACGATCTTGATCTTCCCGTCTCCATGTCCATGTCCGTGTCCGTGTCCGTATCCATATCCGTGTTATTTATTACCATCATCGGTCGATTTTCGATTGCTGTTACGGGTCTGTGCCGCCTCATGTGCCCACCCAACGCTTGACCCGACGGAAACTCCGACCCGCATATCCCACACACGTGCGCCTTCACCACCGCCACCGTCACCGCCACCGCCACCGCCACCGCCGGCGATGGTTTTTTCTGCGGCGATGATTCGTGATCGTCGAATTTCGGCTGTTTCACCTCGGTTGGTGGCGGTGGTGGCGGCGGTGGTGGTGGTGTTGGTGGCGGTTTGACGATTTTCTTGTGACTAGTACGGTGACCACCGAGCGCTTGAAACGACGGAAACGTACGATTACACGTTTTACACTCATACGCTCCCCCACCGCCGCCGCCGCCTGCGCTGCCGTCGCCTCCGACGACGGCGGTTCTACGACGGCGTTTTTTGTTATTTTTAATATTATTATTACCGTTACCGTTACTGTTACTGTTACGGCCGTGAGATAAGAGGATGAGACAATTGGCGGTTTCTTCTTCTTCAGTGGTGAGCTCGGTGGACGACGGAGTAGACGACGGAGACGGGGTGGCGGAGGCGGAGGATCCGTAACTCGTTTCGGAATAATCGTCGTCAACTCCGACGAAGCTGGTGGTGGTGGTGGCGGTGGAGGTGCGTTGACGTTTGGTGCGACGGCCTTTAGTAGTGAAGCTAGTAGTTGAATTATTATTACCGTAGAATTCTTCATCTGTGGACTCCATCGATAACTAATCAATCGATTATAATTAATCAAATTAATCGATGAGGGTCCGATTAAAATTGAGTAAATATCGAGTTTTTTTGGGTGATCGGGTTGAGGGGGTTGACGGAGGAGGAGTGATCGATCGAGGAGGTTGAGTGAGTGAAGGGGGGGGGGGGGAGTGATGAAAAGGAACTATGCGTTTTGGGGTTTATATATGAAGGTGATGAGACGACGGTATTTAACTTAATATTTGTCGTTTACTTTTTTTTTATTTTTTGTTAGCTTAGATAAATATTTATTAATTTAATTAATTAATGTGCAATACTTTTTATTTATTTAATTAATTAATTAATTAATTGGACTTATTTAATTTAATTAATGTTTGATTAAGTTTAATTTTTAGTATCTCACTTGCTATTTCAAGTGGCAAGATTGAGAGTGAGATATTATGAAATTTTATTTGTTTATTTATTTGTTTGTTTATTGAAGTGTGTCGAGAAATTAAAGTGTATTTATTAATATTTGATACGTTATAATTTATGGAAAAAGAATACAAATTTTAGTGTTAGGTAAGTAGTGATAGTAATAATAGTTAGTGTTATACTTGAAAAAAATAAAAATAAAATCAAAAGTCCGTCTTCTAAATTTTATTTGGTTATAAAAAAATTATTTAAAAAAATACAACGAAGTCAGTGAGTGTTAGCTTATACGAGTAAGAGTATAAAGTTGTGAAATTTATGTTACTGTCTGTAAATAAGATTACATTTCTCGATCCAATTTATCCACCTAGTTTTCCAATAATAAAATTACGAGAAATTAGATGGCTTGAAAAAAGGGTATTTTATTTGTTTTATTATTGGTGATTTTTTTTTTCCCAAGTATTTATTAATTAGTCTACTAATATAAATGTTCTTTTTATTAATCTTCTATTTTTGTCCAAATTGCAAGTATTTTTATTTACTTAACTAGCTCGTTACAAATACATGGATTATTTCTTCTATTTCTTCTACTATCATGCTATGTACATACATAATACATTGAAACGTTCAAAAATGAATTTAATTACACAAAAATATATACTCCGTACACAGTATATTTTATTGTAGGAAGAAAGGATAACAAATGATCTACGATACAGAAAGAATATAAGTTTCATTCCCCCAACTTCTTCTTACTTAGATCCATTCCCGACAATATATATAGTCACGATCATCTTATCCTGACTTCAGGTTAAATCAGTTTAGTTAAACCGACTTCAATCGACAATATTTATTATTAACCCTAATAAGTCGATTTGATCAGAATATTAAAACGGATATATCTGACTTAGGTTTAAAGTACAAATTGGGGAAAGAAGTGATAGAAGTAGAAGAAGAATTCGTTAGAAGGACACATGGGTTAAGTAAGTAAGGTAAGGTAAGGTTAGTTGACGCACTTTGAGTGCGCGTGAAGCGACGAGCGAATAGGAATATTAAGGATAACGTAGTTGTTCTCCTGCCATACGTATCAAAAACGTACTACATTACTTGCTGTATTTGTTCTTCTTAACTTAGCTTAGCTTAATTAGCTTAATCACACAAAATTCCTCTTTAATTAAAACCGATATACTCGTCATATGTTATAGACTCTGTTTGGTAAATTATATATTGGGTGAAAATCAGCAGATTTTGACTTAAATAGTAGATTGACCGTCAATCTACTAAATTTCATGTATATGGTAAATGACATACTCCCTCCGTTTCATTGATTTCTTCCACCTTAAAAGTGACACATTTCTTAAGAAAAACAATAAAATAATTAAAAGTAGAGAGGTAAAGTAAGTGGGCCACCTCGGTAAGAGAGAAGTCTGATAGAAAAAAAAGAAGGTGGAAGATATCAAAGAAATGGTTGAAAAATGAAATGTGGAAGATATTGGTTTGAATGTACTGTTTTTTTAATATGCTGCTAATGACCTTGTTTGGTAAACCGCATATTTGGTGAACATAGCATCTAAATAGTAGATTATTGATCGTATTGATCGTCAATCTAATAATTTTCTGTGTTTGGTAAATGACATATTGCGATAATATATTAGTCGAAATCCAATGTTTTTGAATATGCGGCTAACGACCTTATTTGGTAAAACACATATTTGGTGAAACTTAGCAGATTCCGACATAAATAGTAGACTGATCGTCAATCTAATAATTTTCTGTGTTTGGTAAATGACATATTATTGTGATAACATATTGGTTGGAATATACGAGTACTATTTTTGAATATGTTGCTAATAGAAGCATATTGAAACAACATAATCAATTTATACATAAAATAATTCGATTCTCCTATAATCTGTTAACCGTATTCAGCTAATATTATCCGGTATTACAAATCTGCTACTACTATTTGTCAAACAGGGATGATCTTATTAAAAGAAATGCATTTACATTAGTTATTTTGTCAAACGGTTGTTCATTTCGATAAAAAGATCACACAAGAAACTGGACCGTCTTAATCTATAATATGTGATATATCTATAATTGTTTATCTGTTTTAAGAGAGACCAGCTGATTATCATGATACTTAGTAAGTAGTACTAATTAATTATGAGGAGGAGGACAATTAAGTGTGTGTTCATTGAACTAATATTATTACTTTTTGAAGAAACTAATGTTAAATTGAGGTGTTTTTAATTGCCTTTTGCACTTAAATTCTTTTAAGTTAGTTTAATATTAAGCTAATTGTAGCTAAGTGTACAAGTTTTGGGTGTTGTGTATAAGCCTAATTAATAACAACTCTCTAACTAGCTTAGTACTACATCCATTGTACTATATAGATTAATTAGGTATTCTTTTTTGGTTTTATATTGGTGGTTTATAAGTTTTAGAAAATGTTTTTATTTTATTTAATATGTTTAAATAATTAATGTATTGGCTTAATTAATACTCTTTCCTCGTCCTGTTTTGTCGTCCTCACATTTCGGGAAATTTATTATTTTTATTTTCAGTATTTTTCAAAATATATGTACGATTAAATGCTGAATAATAGTATCAGATCAAATGTATTTTCATATAAAAACTCTTTTTGTACAGAATTTAGTGATTATATATATTTATATAAGTTTTGGGTTATTGTGTTGTCGTTAAAATTAAACGAAAAATGTCATATAAAAACCGAAAAGAGTATTAATTAGGTATTCTTTTTTGGTTTTATATTGGTGGTTTATAATAAGTTTTAAAAAATGTTTTTATTTTATTTAATATGTTTAAATAATTAATGTATCGGCTTAATTAATACTTTACTCGTCCTGGTTTGTCGTCCTCACATTTCGGGAAATTTAATTTATTATTTTTATTTTTAGTGTTTTTCAAAATATATGTACGAGCAAACAATATCAAATGTATATATCTTTAGAAAAATATTTCCGTAAAGAATTTAGTGGTTATATTTTTGTAAGTCTTGGGTTACTATGTTGTTAAAATTAAACGAAAAATGTCATATAAAAATCGAAAAGAGTATTAATTAAGTTCTTAAATTATTAAGTGAGCATTTAACAATGTATCACTTTAAATTCTTGCTTGTATGATTCTTGTACATTGTATTTGCATGCATCACAATACTAAGAACTTCAAATTCTTAAACTTCAATGTTAAATAATCTTATTAAATTGAGTCACAAACTTTAAATAAAAACTTGTATATTAAAGTATTAACACTAGTATATTTTATTAAAAAATGTGATGTCATTTTTTTTTTATCAAAATACTATCTAAATAAGTAAATATCCCACGGTAAGCAATAATATATTGTCGTAGAATGAATAGTAGATTGGACCAAAATTTATTCAACATTGTACGAGTACTATTTACCGAAAAATTTAAATTATTAATGAGTCAAATAAATACGGAACTAAGGGCTCGTTTGGTTCACCATGGGAAGATGAAGTTATTGGAAACTTTAAATTCACGTGAATTTGTATTTCATGGGAATTAAAAAATATTGTTTGGTTGCCATGTGGGAAATGACTTCATGCGGGAAGTTCTACACACCGAGGGGGCTTGGTGAGCAACTTTCCCCATTGTGGAGGAAGTGGCAGTTCCCGGGAAGTGGCAATTCCTGGGAAGTGGGCAACCAAACACCCCCTGAAAATACACTTCCTGGGAACTTGCACTTCCCGGTAATTGGATGAGTAACCAAACAACCCCTAAAATTTTTCCAAAATTTGCTAAAAATACGTTTAATCTGCTGGTTACCAAATAGAAGCCGATTAAGGCATATTCCTACTTAATAAATAGGGGATCGAGCAGTTTAATTAAGCTTAAGCAAAAGTCCAAAGAGAGACAAGTTTAGAGTCAATAATACAGATGAAAGTATTATGAATGAGTATGATCGATAAGCTAGCCTCTCATAATACATATATATAACCCGTATAAGTTCTCTATTAAAACAGATATATTCATCTTAATAATAATAAAACTGGTCAAATAAACCGTTAAAACTGGAACACATGCATTATATTGCATGAATTTTTTCGTTTTGTTATATTTTACGTGAATATTATATACCCGTGTTAAGCAAGAATTTCGGATATTTTATAGTCGGCAAATAATGAGGAAATAAAGGTGGGGACTATAAGAAGGGGGAATACAAGAGGTTTACACTTCGCACGTTGATAGCATTGTATTAGTTGCTTTGCTTTGCTTGTATTAGTTGTATAGGAATAGGACCAAGTTTAGTATATGTGTATGTGTGTGTTCACTCCATGACTTACCAACGAAAAGTATACTATCATTATTATAATAATGTATATGTACGGAATATTATTAATATATAAATACGAGTAAAACCGTCTTATTATATTAAGGTATGTAGTGTTAAAAAGTTATTTATTTTACGTTAAATTAAAAGAATTATTATCTGATTTTATGAGAGATTTCAGTATCTTATTATGGGTACGTTAAATTAAAAGAATAATTCAATATAGAAGATGAATTACGGAGTAATTAATTATTAATATATACTTTATTTTGGATTAAAAAAAATATGGTTTAATTTATTGTAAAATAATCGTGTTTAACACTTGTAATTAACCGAGTATGTGAGTGTGCATGCGTAGTTGTACATCGTTTAAGGTTCGTTACAGGGAAATTAAATGATCGATGTGACAGTGAAAATTCTTTCATATAGAAAGTTGTTATACACTTTAAAACCAAACCAATTCTGATCGCGAAACTTCAACCATCATCGCTAACTTAAAGGTTCTTGTGGAGTTTGTTCTATGACGAAAACTCAAACTTGAAAGTACAGTCTCAAATCAAATTCATCAGTCGAGGAATCAAGGATGATCAATCTTTTCAGTCATTAGGGTTAATTATACACTGAAATACACGCGTAATTATACGAGTTAGTTCAAATATGTTTTTTTTTTAAAATTTGTTCCTCATCCACACTTGTTTGGTAACTAAACAAATACTACTACAAGCTAAGCACAAATTTCATGCTCATTTATAAAGTATACTACTACTACTAGTAGTATATATGTAGCACTTGGCACTCCCTATCAACTTAGTTTGACTTAGTTTATATATTCATATACAAGCAAGTTGTTAGGAAAAAATTACACTCAAATGATGCCATTTCATTCTATGTAGTTACATACTTCTCATGACTTAGTAACCCATGCATGCACTTTATTATTATTATTATTATTATTATTATTATTATTATTATTATTATGAATATTACTTCTCGTAATTTTACCAGTTAACGTTAACTAATCTTATTAACGTATATGTATGTCGTATGTGTTCTATATATATCATTGAAGCTTGATGATGAACTCAAAAACTTCACTTAGCTTCCACTACTACTACAACCACCACCACCAACCAACCAATCTCAACCACCACCTAAGTGACCTAACTCCACCCACCATATAGCCTCACTTCTACAACTCGACTCGACTCGAATCACTAGCTACATGCCCAATGCAATATACCACGATAGGTCATTCGTAGTACTGTTCCTAGAACCCAACAACATGTAATCCAATGCTTTTTCTTTGCTGGCAAAAAAAAAACGAAAGATCATTCGTACTATTATATTATCCACTGTTGTCAATTGTACATTCACTCAACACATCACTACGTACCAATTAATCTACATACCATCATGACTATATTTCTGTAATATCGTACGTGTTAAAAGTAAAAAAAAAAAAAAAAATACTGTATATGGTTAAATAAAATGGTTCACAACGTGAGTACAAAGTTATTCCGTACTCTGTCACATTAGCTTAAAGTCGATGCATGTTTGATACCCATGATCACTTAGATTAACTAGTAAAAGGGTTCGTTGTTCGAGCCTTGAAAACGCATTTGTCTTGAAAGTCAAAAGGGAAAATGATTCATTTCATTCCACTGAAATCAGGATTAAATTATTAGTATATCGTTGTAGGAAAATGTAGGAATTTTTCGGATTTTGAAGGAATATGGTAACTACTGAATTTTTAATCTGTTAAGCGAAAACGTTGATACCTCTTGTTGGGCTTTTGTTATGACATTATTCATGGCCCAAATTAAGTATTGGACAATATTTGGACTCTTTAATTTCCCAGGCCTTGTACGGTTAGAGTCGATTGACACTTTAGTAGATGTTTTTCCATCGTTACACCATCGACATCATGACACTTATAGAAACATGTAACCGTTCAACTATACTACTCGTTTCAAAGGTATATATCACTTCTTGAATCTAAGGTTTATGGAATAATCATGGTTGTCGGTTTCTTAGGTTGCGCTGTTGCAGTCACAACGAGCTTTGTAAGGCACAGTTCTTTGTCAGCTGACGTGAATTTAACTGAACTGAAATAGAACGTTGAATTGACTAATCAGACAAATTAAACTTAATGACGTTGAACTTAACTGAACTTAAGCGAGCCATGTTATTAATTAGATTTGCTTCATTTCACATTACATCTGAGAGTAACTGTACTACTACTACGAGGGATCAATTTTGGAGGGAAAACACTGGGAATATGACTGGATCGTCCTCAGCTCGTTATTTTAGCATTACGAATATTAATTAGCCGTGTTGAACACTCTGAAACTCGAACCCCTGGTTCAACAGAGCTCCACTTATCCACAGTCTTATGTTAGGCAAACTGGAATCCTCAATGCATTTTCCTACCTGTCACAAATCGAGGGGTTTCAGAGTTCAGACACAGGTCATGAGTATCACCCCTCGTGAAATTCAAATATGTCGAAAAGGGTGAAAGTAAGTATTACTTACATTTAGGGTAAAAGTGAGCAGAAACTGATCTGAAACCGAAGTGAGGTTAGAACACTTAATGACGAAACTAGTCAAGGAATCGACAGCCCTGTAAAGTGCGGCCGCTACACCTTCACCTTTGTTACTTACTACCTTCACATAGAATTCCCTGTCCTCGATTCGCACCACGTCCACCTGCAGATTTGTTAAGTCACAGTTCGAAACAGAAAACTGTTGTACCCTGCAACACTGCAGAATGTAATTAACTACTACAGAATGCAAACCTGCAGGATGATTTTGTAGACAGGAAGAATGTGATGTAGTTGATGAAGATTCGTGTTCTTCGTTGGAGGATCGAGTAAGGCTTGGAATCTTGAGGCGGATTCGTATGATGATTCAAGTCCTTCTATTTGAGATTTTAACTTCTTTGCTGTCATTTGTAAGTCTTGAAGGTATAACACTGCATCTCCAACTATTGATGCTTTATCCATCTACACAGTAAAAAAAAGTGAAAAAAAAAGTTAACTAATGCAGGATTCAAACTCCTGACCTTTTGTCATGCTGACTTTGATACCATGACAGATGAACCATTTCAACCAAAACCTAAGCGGTGAAACTTTGAATGTAATAATTATTGTATGAGACGGTTTCACCAGACTGTTACGTACCTTGGTGATGTTAGGAACTAAAGCACGCAATGCATAGAGTTTTTCCTTCATTCTTCCTCTTCTCCTCCTTTCAGAGATCAACGTCCTCGACCGATCAACCTTACCACCCTTTTTAGACGAAGACGGTCCATTACTGTTATTAGCAGACGAATGCTCGCCTTCTCCAAAGTTATCCTCATCATCTTCATCCTCGTCTTCATTTTCTCCGTTCATCATGTCGTTCTCCATCCCAGAGAACGAATTCACCAACGAATTATTATTATTATTATTATTACTATTATTGTTATTATTGTTAATGGTGTAGCAAGTGCTATTATAATCTGGTATGCTAATTGCAGGGAAAATATGAGGAGGATTATTATTAGAGGTTTGTTGTTGTTGGTTATTAATGATCGGGTTGGTATTATTATCGTTGCGACCCATCATTTCGACAACTTGATCAAAGGTTAGTAATGGTGGATCATCAACAAAGTCTTGTAGGTTAAATTCATTCCCAAAATATGGGATTGTTGTGTTATGATCATTATCATTCATGGCTAGCTTGATGATTTAGGAGATTTGGCCTAGTGGGTTAATTAGTTGACCTTTTTTGATTGGCAACTTTGTCATCCTATATATACATAGATAAACCGTCACTGTAATTAATTATCATATGAGACGGTCTGACAGTACGTTTATTATTAGATAATTGATTATCGGTTCGCATGTTAAGTAGGTGATTAAGTACTTTGAATCTAGCTTATAGGATAATTCCTAAGGGAAACTTCATGCCATTTTTATAAGAGTTGGATTGAAGTAGGACCATGTTCATTGTCATGAACTTCATAAGATGACAAACTTAGTAATAAGAATCATATATATTAGTTAGGCATCAGTCCTCGCTGTAAAGTTTTGGTTGAAATGGTTCATCTAACAAGATATCAGAGTTAACGTAATCAAATGCAGAAGGAGGGTTGACCCGTCTTAAAATCAAAATGGATCAGAGTGAACCTTGTTTGAGCAGCGTCTGATCTCGTCTATTATATTTAACGTGTTTTAAGTACGTATATAGAACAAATTTGCTTGTGTTAATAGTACAAGTAATTAGTGATATGATTCATGTTGTTTTTGCTACTAACTAAAGTGTATGTCATGGCATGAGAGTGACTATAGAAGGAATATATATGGTGATGAAATGCTGAAAATAGGAGGTTCTATTTGGGGGAATATAATCTGAAGGATCGTCATTGAATGCATCATTAGGTTTTAATTAGAATTATCTATCTACAAAGCATCTTTTATTTTGTTAATTAATTAAAAATAAATAAAGTAAGCATCTTTGATGCATAATAAAGGTTATTGTTAATTCACTTAGATCAATGAATTTAATGATAGATCGATTAATTAATAAATCGATCTTGTAGACGGTAGTATGAGTCGAGCTTGAGCCGCTTAGTTGGTATCGACCTAGGACGCTTGGATATATAAACAGTATTCTTACTTATGACTGAAGATTAGGTACCGTGGACAATAGGTATCAGGTTCGAATCCCTTTTCTCTATATTATAATAATGAGGCTGGATGCGTGCGCTCTTCGTTGGAAAAAAAACGAGTTAGTTATGATTTGAGTTGGACGATGGGCCGAGCTAGAAGCGTGCTGGGCTGCGAAAGTGTGGCCCGAGTCAGTGGGCTGGACTCCCTTATATTCGGATAAAGGCACTTGCTTAAGTCAAGGTGACCATGGGCCGTCTCGTGGCACTAGGCCCAACCACAAACGGGCCCAAATAACCTTTTTTTTTTTTTTTTTTTTTTTTAAAGATTTCACCGAGGTAAGGTGGCACTGGCACGCAGGGAATCTAGCAAGTAGTAAAGGATAACACTCGTTGCCCTAAACGTACAAAAAAATGATTAAAATTATTGGCTTTGCTACCCTCGAATTCATAAAAATGAGACATTTTCATAAACGGGTTTTCTAACATGTGTCCAGTTGGCACACGTTAGTAAGTTAATTAAAGCAAAAATCATATTGATATTGTCTAAGTATGGTAGATATGAGTTAATGTTTCAATTTATCGTGATAATATTCATATGATTCTTACCTTGATTAGCTTATTAACGTGTGCCCAGTGGACACACGTTAGAAAAACCGTTTCATAAATAGTAAACAAATACTACCTCCGTCCCACTAAGATTGTCACATTTCATTAAAATACTCCTCACAAATAATAAGGAAATGGGACAATCATTTAGGGACGGAGGAAGTAGAACGAACTCATTGTGCCAAAATTTTGATTCTAGATTCATCCTTCTACGGCCCGCATTTTTTACCCACCTCTATATACTTAGGTGTAGAAAGGAGAACATAAGTCCAATAACGTACCCTAGCTATCTACTTCTTTCGAAAGGGAATGTTATGGACCCGTTATGGAAATTAAATTAAATATCTCATGAATAATGTGGTTGTAGAATTTCCAATAAAATCAAAATTTACAACTTTATTATCATCAATTAACAAAATTTTAAAAATAATAAATAAGAAGAAAAGACTTCAATTCATTGACTTGAACGCCGCAAAAAATTCTTGTTTAAAACAGGTATATTTGTCTTAAATTTATAACGAATATTCATCTTTTGTTGACGAGAAATAATAAATAAACCCCGTGACGTATGCTTAAGAAATAACAAAAACGTTGTTTAACGCGTACGTATCTAAAATTTGTAATGATTTTTGACCTGTCTTATTCTTAATTAAAACGAATAAATCTGTCTGAAAAGAGACTCGGTCACACATTTTACAATAGGTGTGTTCATATATAAACCATAGAAAGCTGTTACCTTCATCAAGTTATAATTTTTTTTGGTTATATATTACTGTATTATTATTATTATTATTATTATTATTATTATTATTATCATTTAATTTCATTAAAAATAATTATGAATTTATTATTATTATGGGTAACAATTTGGATTATTGTAATTTGCATTATTATTCCAAATACTCCAATCCATGCAGATACAAACAGCCAAGATGGTAAGCTAAGTAAAAAAATTTCTACTTTTTCTTCTAAATTTACGGATTAATTTTTTTACGGAAATTCTCGTATAAAACAGTATTGAAACCGTCTCTTATCATGGTTAAAATATACAATATTTACGAGGAATTTCATTTGAAAAATTGAATGATTTGATCTGTGTGAGACGGTGTTACGAAGAATTAAGCAGTATTATTATTATTGTTATCGATATATATGTGAAAAATTAAATGTGATGTAGTTAGTGCATTATTGGCATTGAAGCAAGAATGGGAGAATGTTCCACCCTCTTGGAATAATCGTGCAAGTGATGATCCTTGTGGTTCGAATTGGGAGGGGATCGACTGCAAAGATTCTCGTGTTATCTCGATGTAAGAAAATATATTGTTTACAGACGCACACGTTCTGTTTTAATCATCTGTTTAATTAACTCTGGTGAAACAGATTATTATTATTATTATTATTATTATTATTATTATTACTATTATTATTATTATTATTATTACTGTTATGACAAATTGTCGCGTTTGTGTTGGAAATATGAGTTCGTATTTTGGACGTTTTTCGTCTTCAGAAAGCTGTCGAGTATGGGATTGATTGGTACATTGCCAAGTGACATCGCAGGGATCACTGAGCTACAAACTTTGTATGTTCGATCACAAACTTTTACCTGTAATTCACATCGTTTTTGTAGTTTTTTCAGTTCAGTTCTACTAAGTTCAGTTCATTCTGTTTTGATGGGATGTGCAGAGACTTGTCCTACAATGAGGGACTATCAGGGTTTCTTACTCCGGCCATTGGAAGCTTAGTTAACCTCACTACACTGTAAGATCAAAAGACCGAATTAATTATTACAAAGCCTTGATCGATGTTAAGTACTCGTACATGACAAAATTCATTTGTGCTAAGAAACTGTCTTATATTACAGGATTCTGTCTGGCTGTAGTTTCAACGACGAACTTCCCAGCACCATTGGATCTCTATCCGAGCTGGTTTTCTTGTAAGAATAATGTCGGCGACTCGTTGTAAATATAGTAATTCAATTCCCTAATGAATTTTCTGCGAACAAAGTTAAAAACCCGTAAGCGCCCTCTTCTTTGCGCTTCTGTAATCCTTTTTCTTACATAAGTTTCTGCATGCGATTGCATGCAGCCAGCCATTGCATGCAGGGCCGTTATTAGTATATATTCAATAGTTTCTCAGAACCATGGCTCATAATAACGCGAGAATGTGTGAAACATGATTTTTAAATTTATTTGACGACCCTGGCCTTGGGTGTATGTATGTGTACTTGTTCTGCAGGTCACTGAATTCTAACAAGTTTATCGGGTCAATACCGGGAGCAATAGGCAACCTGACAAAGCTTTATTGGTTGGACCTCACTGATAACCACCTCACCGGAACCCTACCTGTCTCAAACGGGTCTGCCTTTGGTCTCGACAACTTAGTTCATACCAAACACTTGTACGTACGCACTCTCTACTAAACCTAATCACCAGTTCAATTCATTTCAGTTTATTTCGTCAGTCTTGGTTAATTGAACTAGTCTATATTATTCGTATGTAGCCACTTTGGAAAAAATCAACTATCTGGTGAAATTCCGGCTCAACTGTTTAACGAGAATATGACTATGCTTCACATGTAAGTAATATCACTATATACATGTACTACGATCTTACACAATAATATATGTCGCTGAACTAATAAAACATCGAAAACAACATTAAATAACCTATGCGGAAATAAATTGTTCGACTTGAACGCAGGCTCTTGGATAACAATCAGTTCACCGGTGTTATCCCAGCAACACTAGGTCTAGTGAAAACACTGGAGGTGGTGTAAGTACCTTTTATACAAACAAGTTTGCATTGTAAATAACATGGATTGTTTTGATTGTCTGTATTGATCTAATACTCGATCTATTGATCATTAGACGGTTCGACTGGAATTCGTTGAGTGGGTCAGTGCCGTCAAGCATCAACAATAATCTTACTACCCTCACCATTATGTAAGTGAAAACGTACGTACAGTTTCGTCAATTGATTTTAGAATGGAACAGTTTATCAGCTTATGATCATCGAGATGATGCCATTTACATGTTCTGTTTTCTTGACATTTTTAGGCTTTTGTCTAACAACCAACTCACTGGGCTGATTCCGGATCTATCTGGCATGAATCTTCTCAGTTACTTGTGAGTATGATGTTAATTACCTACGTAATTCAGCTGATCATTCATTTGTTTATCTTTTATATTATGACCCTTGACCTGGCCTTTTGTTGCAGGGACATGAGCAATAATAGCTATGACGTCTCCGATGTACCATCATGGGTTACTACATTGCCTTCCTTGACGACTCTGTATGACTCTATCAATCTTACCACTAAGTGTATAATGAGGTTAATTTATGACCGTTGTGGATGGTTTACGTGAGTATTATTATCGTTGATATATCTCCTCTTTTTTCGAAAGAATAATGGAACGATCTCAAATTCAAGGGACAGTCCCCACCAACTTATTCAGCCTTCCTCAGTTACAACAAGTGTAAGTGTATCTATTCCGTCTGTTTCACACGTCCAAACCATAAACTGCACGTACATGCTCGAAATCTCGAATCATATAAAACTGTCTAATATGGAAAACTATGTTATTAGTAACTAGTGTACTTTTGTTTATGTTGTAAACAAAGGGGATTGAAGCACAATGAAATTAGTGGAATACTAGACCTTGGTGCTACACGCAGCTCGCAGCTCCAGCTTGTCGATTTACAGAGCAACAATATATCCGCTTATACTTCGAGGCCTGAAGATAACAACCTCGACCTAATGTAAGTATTAGATGAACTATCTCAACTAAAACCTTAAGACAACTTAGGGTCAAGCACCAGGCCAAATTTCCCTGGTCATGCCTGCTCGACCCATTGACCCAGTGTCTTACCTTTCTTTTGTCAGCAAAGATAAAAAATCGGAGAACCTAGTTTATGATCCCCATGCATGGCTGCTAAGCCATGGACATCCTTGTTAAAACTTCTAGAAGTGTAAGACACGGAAACACAATGGAACGATGAAAAAACATTCTGAATCTGAGCTGCTATCCTGAAATCTCAGTCGACACGTCCACCATACCTGAACCAGGCATAGACAGACAGTCAGTTGAGAAATGAATGTGAAAATCCTGATCTAGATTAAACTAACGAATGTGCATGTTTTAATGATCGTTGCAGACTCGTTGGAAACCCAGTTTGTGACGGGGACATGGTGACATTACAAACGACATGCATCCTACCACAATCGAACCCATCATACACGACACCACGAAACTGTAAACCGATAGTTTGCTCTTCCAACGACGAAACCTCGAGCCCTAGTTGTCAATGTGGTTACCCTTATAGTGGTACACTTACATTTAGGGCACCACAATTTTCCAACCTACACAATGACACATACTATGAAGCCTTGGAACAAAAGCTTATGACCACTTTTCATGAAAGTACATTGCCTATTGACTCAGTTTCACTCAATAATATAACCAAAGATTCCTCAAATTACTTGGACATTGTCCTACAAATCTTCCCTCTTGCCCAAAATAATAGGTTTAATAGGACATCCATTTTGACTATTGGATTCATTATGAGCAATCAAACTTTCAAGCCACCTCCTTATTATGGGCCCTTCTTTTTTCTTGCTGATAACTATACTACATTTTCAGGTAAATATTATTTCATCTGTCTCGTCCATCTGTTTACCTTGCCTTCGATTAAAATATCCAAACTTGGTTGTGCCGGGTAGGTAGACTTGACAATACTGGTCCAACTCGAATGGAAATTTTGTATAATCATATTACATCATACTCCCTTCGTTCCCTTCAATTGTTTGTCTTTGATTAAAATATTTCTCACAATGAATATAAAAGGCAAACAATATACCTAGTGAAAGATATCAACGACTTAAAATGCGTCTCGGCAAATGTGCATAAAAAATGGGTAAATTGGAGTTGAATGGAGGGAGTACAAACTATCTAAGAAAATATCAATAAGATCATTTTCTTTTTGGTTGAAGCGGGGTTAACAGAACTGAAAAAAACAGGGGTTGGACTCAATGTAAAAAATTTCGAAACCTAATGTTTTTTTTTTCCTTTGCAGATGAAAACGGACCTGCACCTGAAGTTATTAAACGGAAAAAACGAGGGAATATTGTCGCAATTATTTGTAGCAGTGCTATCGGAGGTACATTTTTAATGATACTCACAATTCTAGGAGCAACAAAATGGTGCAACTGCAAGTGCAGAGATTGTAAGTGGTCGTGTTGTAATTATATACGAGTAAAAATTTCTATCATTTTCCATTCTAAAAAAGATGACGAATATAGTAATTATTATTCAAAATAAAAGTAATACACTCCGTACTCGGCTGAGATAAATTTCGAGTTTCAATTTGCTAGCGAAAAGGATATACTCTGTATTTTGTTGAATATTTTCACATATTTGAATGTAATCATTAAGACAATACGTTAATACCGTATGATTTTATATTATACTCCGTATTTTACACGTCATGTCATGACCTGGGTCCATACCTAGCCCGTCATTTCCTTTTCATCCGCTCTATACACTCCACAAAACTCACCTTTCGGTACCTAGACCATTCAAATTTTCTCCTACAGGCTCGGTAAGCCGAACCAAGGCACAGCTCGACCCGAGCCACTTCCATCTGACCATCTCTATCGGTCCGGAGTTCAAGGAAAAAACTAATTAACCCATGTGGCCACATGAACGACAGTAACAATCAGGATATTACATTTCTTACCACTGTAAAAAAAAGGGGGGAAACCCGATCCGCAAAATTTGAACGACGATAATCGATGAACATGATCGACATTCAAACCCTAATTCAAGGATTATTTGTATTCAGATCACGATTTCCTACTCAATTACAGGTTTTTTTTTCACTAATCCTTGATTTTTTTCGATCAAATTGTGGATTTTCATCTGTGTTTTAATGCTAGGAAGCGAATTCTCATGAATGATTATACGATTCTTGATTTCAATTTTGATTTTGATGCTATTCAACGGATTCGCATTCGTGATTATATGATTATTCATCTGATCTTGCAAAATTTCGACGGTGGTAACCGATGAATATGATCAGCAGCACAAATTACTGTAACAGATTGTGATTTCAAACCCTAATTCGTGATTACAGGTTTTTTTCCGCTAATCCTTGATTTTTTTGATCAAATTGTGGATTTTCGTCTGTGTTTTAATGCTGGTAAGCGAATTCTCATGAATGATTATACGATTTTTGATTTTGATGCTATTCAACGGATTCGCATTCGTGATTATATGATTGTTCATTTGATCTTGCGAAATTTCGACGATGATAATCGATGAATATGATCAGCAACACAAATTACTGCAACAGATTGTGATTTCAAACCCTAATTCATGATTATTTGTAATCGTAATCACATGCGTCGTTTTCAGGCGTGAATGTGAGGTTGTTCGATCGAACGATTTCAGCGAGAAACCCTAGGTCACCGACGCGTGCGGCGTAGGATTCCGTCGAAGATTCCTCTCGCCGATTGTATATTCTCTTTCAATCCTTGTATGTATTTTGGATGATTGTTCCAATTAATTGGGGTTTTCGGTACCAAATCGATACTACCTAGGGTTTTCAGAAATGATAATTGGGGGTTTTTCAGGGTTGATGTTCTGAAATCTGAATTGAGTCGTTGTTGGTGTATTTTTAGTAATCGATATGATAGAATTGATAGAGTTTACTGTTAACAATTCACGAATCGATATGTTCTGCCAATTGTATATTCTCTTTCAATCCTTGTCTGTATTTTGGATGATTGTTCCAATTAATTGGGGTTTTCGGTACGAAATTGATACTACCTAGGGTTTTCAGAATGATAATTAGGGGTTTTTCAGGGTTGATGTTCTGAAATCTGAATTGAGTCGTTGTTGGTGTGTTTTTAGTAATCGATATGATAGAATTGATAGAATTTGCTGTTAACAATTCACGAATCGATATGTTCTTTTACTCTGAGTCCTCGATTTGTGTTGGTTTATAAGTGAAATGTCGAAGTGTCGTCTCTAAGTGAAGTGTCGGAATAACTGCTCTCAATATAATCGTTCTATTATATATGGAGTATAATAATATTATACATGTACCGATACTTGTTATATGGAAAGATGCCCTGAAATTTCACCTTGTTTAATTGCAAGTGACTCATTTACAAAACTCCACTGCTACTTTCTACTAATTCAATTTTTCGAGCAGTTTTTTATTCTGTATTTTGTAGCCTATGCCCTCTCTTTGAGGTCTTTGTTCCCCCTCTTTTTGGATGAAACCAGTTAAATAATAATACCTCAATCTCCATGAAGATGCCTTGAAAGTTCACAGTTTCAAGTGCTGTATTTATAATTACTGTTTCTTATTTCGGAAAGTACGGAGTACTAAAGAAGTGTTTTGGGTTAAGAGGTAACAAATCACTACTCAGTAATACATTGTCAGTTTAGCACTCAGATCTTCTCTCCACTGTCTTACATTATTTCCACACAAACACAACTTCCGTTACTGTGAAAAACAATGGCTGAAATCGGGATCACTCTTGCAGGAAGACTGATCGAAGTGGTGGGGTCTGAGGCCGTCAGAGAGATCTGCTCATTATGGGGATACAAATCTGAGCTTGACGACCTCAAAGACACCCTCGCCACTATCAGGAAAGTGCTCCTTGACGCCGAGTCCAAGGATCAACTTTCTTATGAAGCACAACACTATATCCAAAAGCTCAACGATGCTGTGTATGATGCTGATGATTTGTTCGATGAGTGTCTTACTGTAGCTAAGCTTAAGCAACATAATAAGGATGTGAAACTCTCTGAAAAGGTACGTGACTTCTTTTCTTCTAAGAAAAATAGCCTTAGTGTTGCCTACTCTATGTCTCGAGGAGTAAAGAAAATTAGGAAGTTATTGGGTGCTATTGCTAGTAATCATAACACATTTGGGTTTAGTGTCGACTCCCAGCCTATTAGGGAAAGAAGGGAGGAGACTTGTTCTTATGTGTATTCGGACGAGGTTGTTGGGAGGGAGTGTGATCTTAGTAACGTTGTCCATATGCTTTTAGATTATGGTTCGCAAGATAGAGTTTCGTTCGTCTCTATAGTTGGGGTCGGAGGATTGGGAAAAACTACGTTAGCTCAACTCGTGTTTAATGATGATAGAGTTAAGACCGAGTTTCCCATGAGGCTATGGACATGCGTGTCTGATGAAAATGGGGCAGAATTTGATGTGAAAATGATCCTTGCTAAGATTCTAGAATCAGCGTCTAATGACAAACATGATGGCTTTACCATGGATTTGGTACAGAGGAAACTTATAGGTTTTCTAGGAGGGAAGAAATTCTTGATAGTGCTAGATGATGTATGGAATGAAGATCGTGAGAAATGGCTTGGTTTAAGAAAATTCTTAATGGGGGGTGCTGCAGGAAGTAGGATTTTGGTAACCACGCGTTCTGAAAGGACTGGAATGGTTGTGGATAAGGAATTTAAATATGATCTAAGAGGTTTGTCTCCTGCAAATTCTTGGCGTTTATTTGCGATGACAGCATTTGGGGAAAAAGGGAGACAAGAGGTGCATTCTTCTGAATTAGTTAAGATTGGTCAGAAGATTGTTGAACAGTGCTCTAATGTTCCTCTTGCTATTAAAGTTGTAGGAACAATGTTATATGGTCAGGATGAAAGTAAATGGAGATTATTTCAAGAATGCGGATTAGCCAAACTTAAAAATGGAGATAATAAGATTATGTCCATATTGAAACTTAGTTATGATAATCTCGAAACTCCATTAAAGACTTGCTTTATTTATTGTGCATTGTTCCCTAAGGACTTCAAAATAAAGAAGGATAAGTTGATTAAGCTTTGGATGGCACAAGGATACATAGTTCCATTTGATGTAGGTCAGAGGTTAGAAGATGCTGGGGAGGAGTATATTTCAATCTTCCTACGAAGATGTTTTTTCCAAGATGTAGAAATGAACGATAATGGAGGGGTTCAGTCATTTAAAATCCATGACTTGATTCATGATGTTGCTCAAAATGTTGCAGGAAAGGGTGTTGTGGCAATGAGTTCTATCCAAACCAATTTAGAAGATGGAACTCATCACTTGTTTCACTTAGGAAGTAAATGTAAAGGAGGTATTTTCTCAAAGTGTACAATCCGCTCTTATGTCCGAGATGGATTTGAGATCAACTTTCCGGTAACTGAATTAGTAGAAAATTGGAAGTTTCTGAGGACATTAGATCTGCATGACCTAGATATCCAGACTTTGCCAAATTCAATTGGTAAGCTATTGCATTTAAGGTATCTTGATCTATCTGACAATAAGCGTCTAATGATGCTTCCCGATTCAGTTACAAAGTTGTATAATCTACAAAGCTTAGATCTAATGAGGTGCCACGGTTTGAAAGAGTTACCAAAGGGTTTGGCCAAATTAGTATATCTTAGGCACCTGGATATATCTGAGTGTTATAGTTTGAGTTGCATGCCTTCAGGTCTAGAAAAATTGAGTTGGCTATGTGTTGTAACGAGGTTTGTTGTCGGCAAAGGAAGTTCCATTGGGGAGCTAGAAAATCTACTTGCATTGAGGAACCTAAGAGGAAGCTTATATATTCAAATCACTCATGACTTCAAGGGTAGCATGGAATGTAGGGGAGGGTATTTGAGCAGTATGAATCATCTTGAGATATTAGGGATAAGCATGGGAGTTGATAAAAACCATGGAACTTTGCTAGAAAAACTCGAGCCACCCCCTTCTTTAAAGCAACTCAATTTGTCAGGTTATTACGATGGAGCTACACTTCCATCAAGGTGGTGGGGAGCGGGGAAAAGAGATAGCTGGGACGCTATTCTTCCCAATCTTGTCCACTTGAAGCTTTTCAATTACCCCAACTTAATGCATTTGCCGTCGTTGAGAAATCTACTGCATCTCAAGTCATTGTCACTTGATTTTTTGAGCAGCTTGGAATATATAGAGGATTCAACCGATAATGTCAGTAATAGAGAGGTGTTTTTTCCTTCCCTTGAGAAACTTAAAATTTCAGGTATGAGTGAATTGAGAGGATGGTGGAGAGGAGAAGGTATAGACTACAACAATTGTTCACGACTATGTTTTCCCCAGCTCTCCGAGTTGGAGATCACATTTTGTAACAAACTGACATCATTTCCTGGTTTTATAAAGCTAGAAAAGTTGATTTTGTATGATGTGAACGAAGAGTTATTGATCACGAGTTTGGGTCAGGAGAACGATTCAATCAAATTAAGAGAGGTGCAAATAGACAACCTTGATTACCTGAAATCGTTCACCACAGATGGTCTAACTAGTATCCGTATAGAAGGAAATCACGAGATAGAGAATCTGTCAGAACTTGCGGAGACATTAAATGGTTGTCGTTCCCTACGGAGCCTCACAATTTGGAGATGTGATATGTTGAGGTCTCTTGAAGGAGTAGATTGGGTGCATCTAACATCTTTGGATTCACTATGGTTAGTATCGCTCCCCAATTTTTCTTTCTTTGCAACAGAAAAAGAAAAGGAAGAAGATGAAGATGATGACGACGACGATGATGATTGGATGCCATGGAGAGTTATTGGGGGAAGACTCAAATGCATGTCTTTAATGGGGTTGGAGATGGAAACCATCCCTAAAGGATTCAAGCATTTGATTTCTCTCGAAAAGTTAACATTTTTCAGCTGCAAGCATCTTACATGCCTTCCCGAATGGATGAGTTGCTTGTCCTCTCTTCGTTCCCTTCACATTTATGACTGCGTGAAGTTCCAGTTGAATGCAGGCACGATGCAGGACCTCACCGCATTGCAGTTCCTGCAGGTGAAGGGTTGTCCGCTTATAACCGAAAGATTCCAAGATCCGGCTGGAGAGGCCTGGGCCGAGCTTGAACATATACCCTTCGTTGAGATCCGGCCAAATTAAGTCATTAGTTTCTCATTCTTGATGCATTTGTAAGTTTGCCAAACACATCTATCTTTTAAGTTAGCAGTAGCAGTCGACTGACGCACCTTTTGTTTTTATAATATTAGTAAGGGTTATTCATCGACGGGTCAAACGGGTCAGGTCGAGTCGGGTCAAACTACTGAATGCTTGTTTTCTGCTTTGTTACTCGAAGTCTTCTACCAGTTGTGTCCAACACGGTTATTTAGACTCATTTCTAAACTGATAAGACCGTAAGAGCCTCAACTTATCGTAAACAGGTGTGGTGGTTCGGAATCCTTGGTGGGCAGATTGGAAGTTTCATTGTTATTTTAGGGCTAGTAGCAGAAAAAGTAAGTTGGATCAGTTCTTAAAGGCTCGCAACTCGCCCACTTGTTCATATTGTTAAGGGATTACATAATGTAATGTGTTTCATCGAATTGTGAAACTTACATTTAATGGTGGTGGCGTAAAATGAAGGCCTAACAGTCTTCACTCTTGATCTAACAGTGTAGATACGAATTTCGACAAGAGTGAAGTAAAGGTGGTCAAAGTTATTGGCTCGAAGAAACTACACCATATAATAGACACGTTGAGCAAGAAGGTTGAGTTGACGAAAGCTGAAGAAAACTTCAAGGAGATGACGGATGTTGTAGAGGAGACTAAAAGAGTAAGTTCCCTTCCACAATAAGACTGGAACGTGATAATTCATCGTTTTCTTGTCTATTATGGCTCGTATAATTTAGGTTTCACTCACTATTGCTGTTGCAGGTTGCTGCACTGTCTGTAACACTATTCCGAGCACTAAATCTTACAACAAGGTAAGCTTATGAATATACGCCTCAAGTATTCTATCGGTTTTCCCCATTTAATCTATCCATTATGAGAAGATTTCTATAATAGTCGAGAGACGGATCCAGTTACTTTTTAAATATGGGATTTTCTCCCTCGTAATTCTGGTTAGCTATGTGTCATTGTTAAATACGTGTCATTCCTTTTCAATTGATGTTAATCGGTCGATCTTGTGTTATTAATAGGTTTGGATTTAATCGGTCGATCTTGTGTTTTTAAATTTGATCGAAAAACGTATATAATAACCTTCAAAATCGCCCGTTTTTAATGATTTTTTGAAAATTGTGAAATATTTTATTGGATATTTGAGTATGGATTGTACGAGATAAAATCACTCTCGGTTGTAAAAAAAATACCTAACGCATTTATATTCGAGCATATATTGAAATTTTCGCCTTATTTTAACGTGAATATATAGATAGTCGAATGACTTCTAAATGTACTCGTATTTATTTTGAAAAATACCCACCTTATGTTAGTCTGAAACATTTCTACAATGTATGAAGTAATTTCTGTGCGAAATTGGAGACACTAAATTTCGGACCAAATTTGGTTGAAAAACGTGGATAATAACCTTCAAAATCGCCTGTTTTTGATGATTTTTCGAAAATTGTGAAATATTTTGTGGTATATTTGAATAGAGTCTGCATGACATAAAATCACTCTCGGTTGAAAAAAAAAACACTAAAGCAGTTATATTCGAGCATATAATGAAATTTTCGGCTTATTTTAACGTGAATATATAGATAGTCGAATGACTTCTAAATGTATTTATTTTGAACAATACGCACCCTATGTTAGTTTCAAACATTTCTACAATGTATGGAGTAATTTCTGTGCAAAATTAGAGACACTTAATTTTGGACCAAATTTGGTCAAAAAACGTGAATAATAATCTTCAAAATTGCTCGTTTTTGATGATTTTTCGAAAATTGTGAAATATTTTGTTGGATATTTGAATTGGGTTTGTATGACATAAAATCATTCTCGGTTGCAAAAAAAAACACTTAAAGCATTTATATTCTAGCATATATTGAAATTTTCGCCTTATTTTGGTTTTGGTTTTGTAAAATACGAGTAAGACGGTTTTGTAGCTCATGTGAAGGACGTTTTTTCTTATTTAGTTGTTTGATGAATGTGCCGGTGTCACCTGCAAGACAGTTTTGCATATCTTCTTATGTTTTTTCCTTTCTATTTCTATAGTGACAGTAATGTAAGTAATCTCGTATCAGTTGATCACGTGCCAATGTTATCATTCTTGTCAATGTAATGCTGCAATGTTGCTGTTCAATAGACATGAATGCATAAGCATTAAACTGCACTCCATTGTTGGTTCTCATTTTCTGTCTTACAGGTTACAGCAAAACATTTATCAATGGATTACGTGATTCAGAGATCCGAAGCATATCTTCTGTCGAAATAAGGGCAGTTTAAAGTAAGTATTTCACTGCTGAAGTAACTTTTTTTTGAGCGAAAAGATCATTTCATTAATAAAAAGTCATACAACATCTAAAACTTATATCGAAACTGAACGAATACAATACCATAAAATTTGAGTAAAATAAATTCTCATTAAAACAAAGATCTCTCACTAAGATTTTGATCTCCGCTTCTGCACATCCTCTTTCAACATATCGCTGTTTAATGATACAGCTTTTCACAAGAGGGTCTTCGAATCTTTCAAGGTTTTGAAAAGAATTGATTTTATCTAACTTGATAGATTGCAGCCGACAGTCTGACATGAATTGAGATGTCATATAATGAACCGATGAGGTACTGATCTTCCGCGTCCTCTCCGCTATCAAGGAAATAACATCTCTCCTAAAAGAGAGCGAAACTCATCAATTAATGGGACGAATCTCTCCAAAAGAAGAGGACAATTATTGTAGATATAATAATAATACTAATACTAATATTAAAACTATATAATTAATTAATTAATTGGGGGGCTTACCACCATTAATTGGTGGTAGCCCCAATTTTTTTGGAGGTTAGGGTTTCTTTGAAGGAGGAAGGGTTTAGAGAGAAGAGAGGAATTAGTTTTACTGCTGAAGTAACTTTTATCTTCTTTTCAGCTTAGCATCCTCTTCATTTCTGTGCTCAGTGCATCTGATATTCTGATGTATGCAAATCGCAATTTCATTTTTATTTTTTTATTATTTTAAAATCGAATATGTTAGGATTTTCTTCTCAATTATGGCTCGTATAATTTACGTTTCACACACTATTGCTGTTGCAGGTTGCTGCATTGTCTGTAACACTATTCCGAGCACTAAATCTTACAACGAGGTACGCTTATGAATATACGCTTTCAGTATTCTATCGGTTTTCCCCATTTAATTATCGTAATTTTGGTTTGATGTAAATGGTCCTGAATCTTCTTGAATAAATCCAATATGACGGATCCAGTTACTTTTTAAATATGGGATTTTTACCCTCGTAATTCTAGTTAGTCACGTGTCATTGTTAAATACGTGCCATTCCTTTTCAATTGATGTTAATTGGTCGATCTTGTGTTATTAATAGGTTTGGATTTAATACAAAGAGGAGTCCTACAATTATACAAAAGATTAGATCTCAATGAAGTGCATGACAGGTGGGCTACGTCAATTGTCGCCGTACGTAGTAGTTAACCTATACTAACTAATTCTAATTTTAGACGACGATTTTATTTAAAAGATACTTCGTACTTTGAAATGTAGTTACATTTTGAGTATTTGTTTAGTTGTGGTGGACGTCTATTTGAGTGGTGGACAATGTAGTACCATATTTGGTTTTGAGGTGTTCATTCAAGAAATGCCTCAAATAAGAATAATTATTTGAGGCGTTTATTCAAGAGATGCCTCAAATAAGAATAATTATTTGAGGCATCTCACCTAAAAAGTGCCGCAAGTAGAGATATAATTGTTTGTGGTGAGTAATAAAGGTCTCAAATAATGTTACATTCGCGTCGTTTATAAAATGCTGCAGATGTTTAATTTATTTGCTTTTCCACTCCATTTGCTTAAGTGCCTAGAATGCTGCAAAAAAATGCCGCAAATAAATAATTATTTGAGGCGTCTTGTCTTAAAACGTCGCAAATAAATATTTATTTGAGGCATCTTGTCTAAAAATGCCGCAAATAAATAATTATTGAGGCATTAGGCCTAAAAAACGCCGCAAATGAAAAATTATTTGAGGCGTCTTATCTGAAAAACGCCGCAAATAAATACTCCCTCCAGTTAAATTTAAATTTCATGAGGGACTTGGCACAAAAATTAAGAGTGGAGTGGAGCATGGGGTGAAAAATGAAAGTTGAGAAAAAATGTGGGGTCAGAAATGATATGAACCACAAAAATCAACCAAAAGAGGAAATATTGTAAGTAGGAAGTTTAAAGATGGATGATCCAAGAAGAAAAGTACGAAGATTAAAAATGAATAAAGGGAGTAATTATTTAATCTTGTCCAAAAAATGACGCAAATGATTGATTATTTGAGGAGTCTTGTCTTAAAACGCCGCAAATGATTGATTATTTAAGGCGTGTTGTCTTAAAAACGCCGCAAATAAATACTCATTTGAGGCGTCTTAACTCAAAAAACGCCGCATATAGAGAGCTTATTATTCATTTGCTACGTGTATAAAAAATGTCACGAATATTATTTTATTCGCATCATTTTAAAATGCCGAATAGTGAGTTTATTGGAGCCACAAATAAAACTTTATTATTTGAAGCGTCTTACCTAAAAATGCAGAATGTTTAATTTATTGTTATCCCTTGATTCGTTTCGTTGAAACCGCCGCAAATAAATGATTATTTGAAATATTTAATTTAAAAAAAAAACAGACAAAAAGACGTGGATAATAATCTTTAAATCGCCCGTTTAAAATGATTTTACCAAAATTGGTAGATAATCTGTTGAAAATTTGAATAGGGCCTAATGCCAAAAAGAATTATTTCCAGTTGTTAAAAAAATCTTAAATAGATTTAAATTCGAGTATATATTAAAATTTTTGCATGCTTCAACGTAACTATAAATAAAGATAGACGAATGACTTCTAAATGAATTTATTTCGAACCATACGCACCTTACGTTAATCTTAGACATTTCTACAATGTATGGAGTAGTTACTGTACGAATTTAGAGACATTTAATTGTGGACCAAATTAGGCCGAAAAACGTGGATAATAACCTTCAAAATCGTCCGTTTGAGATGATTTTTTCAAAATTGTGAGAACTTTTGCTGAACATTTAGATAGGGCCTATATACCAAAAATGGTTATCGGTTAAAGAAAACACTCAAAAAACTTTTAGATTCGAGTATATATTGAAATTACCCGAAAAACTAAGAGGAACAATTTACTCCTCCAAAATCCAAAATAATAGAAATAATTTCTATTATAATTGTTTTTAACAACCGACAATCATTTTTTGGTTACTGAAATTATTCGAGTATATATTCAACACGAAATAATTTACTATTAAAATTACACATTAAAAAAACTCGAATTTCAACAATTTCAGGAAGAACGAAGAGGAAGCATTGCATTCTTCACAAGCTACCGTCCACTGGTTCCCTTAGACATTTACTCCTCCAAAATCCAACCAACTTCGACCAACGATGATGAACTCCTCATGACCGATGGAGACTCGTACAACTACAACGGCCATTGGCTTTCGCCACCAAAGATTCTGCTGACCGTCCTCGACAACCTTGGACTGCTGTCTACAGAACCAACCTCAAGGACGGACTAACTCAGCGCCTCACCCCACCACGTATGTCATTTTACTTATCAGGTTTTGGTCACGCTGGGTCCTGATACCATGTTAGATTCTAGTTCATAGTTGTAGAAAGGGTACAAGTTGGAGTATATGCCACGGAAACATTTCATAAGTGCATTTAAAACATAATTCATCCTACATAGTACGGGGTAACATTTAAAACATAATTCATCATACAAATCATAAGTGCATTCTCATGATTTTAATGTTTAAAACGGTTGAAGTCGTACTTTTCCATAGTCTTAGTGCGAATTTAGAGAGATTTAATTTCGAACCAAATTAGGTCAAAAAACATGAACGTGAATATAAAGATAGTCGAAAGACTTCTAAATGTATTTATTTTGAAGCATACGCACCTTATGTTAGTCTCATGCATTTCCACAATGTATTGAGTAATTACTGTGCGAAATTGAAGACATTTAATTTCGGGCCAAATTTGGTCGAAAAATGTGGATAATAACCTTCAAAATCGTCCGTTTTTGATGAATTTTTCAAAATTGGGAAATATTTTGTTGGATATTTGAATAGGGTCTGTATAACATAAAATCACTCTCGGTTGCAAAAAAAACACTTAAAACATTTATATTCGAGCATATATTGAAATTTTTACCTTATTTTAACGTGAATAAATAGATTGTCGAATGACTTCTAAATGTATTTATTTTGAAGCATACGCACCTTATGTTAGTCTCATACATTTCTACAATGTCTTAAGCAATTACAGTGAGAAATTTGAGACATTTAATTTCAGACCAAATTCGGTCGAAAAACGTAGATAATTTGTTGATTTTTTATGATTTTTCGAAAATTGTGAAATATTTTGTTGGATATTTGAATAGGTTCTTTATGACATAAAATCACTCGCAGTTGCAAAGAAAACACTTAAAGCATTTATATTCGAGCATATATTGAAATTTTCGGCTTATTTTAACATGAATATATAGATAGTCGAGTGATTTCTAAATGTATTTATTTTGAAAAATACGCACCTTATGTTAGTCTCAAACATTTCTACAATATATAGAGTAATTTCTGTGCGAAATTAGAGACATTTAATTTCGGGCCAGATATGGTCGAAAAATGTAGATAAAAACCTTCAAAATCGCCCATTTTTGATAATATTTCAAAAATTGTGAGATTTTTTTTTGGATATTTGAATAGGGTCTATAAGACATAAAATCACTCTCGGTTGCAAAAAACACTTAAAGCATTTATATTATACTCCCTCCTAGTTCAAGTATTCCTCCCCAATTTTTTTTGGGGAGATATTAAGAAATGGGTAAAAAGTGAGGTATAAAGTGTAAAAGGTGGGGTATGAAGTGAAAAGGTGTTGGAGTTAGGTGTAGAGGAAAAAAAATAAAGAATTGAAGGAAGAATAAAGAATGATTAAAAGTACACCCAAAAAAGGAAAGTGGGAAGAAAACCAAACTAAGCTAAAAAAGGAAAGTGAGAGGAATACTTGAACTAGGAGGGAGTAGCATATATTGAAATTTTCAACTTATTTTAACGTGAATATATAGATAGTTGAGTGACTTCTAAATATATTTATTTTGAACCATACGCACCTTATGTTAGTCTCAAACATTTCTACAATGTATGAAGTACTTTATGTGCGAAATTGGAGACACTTATTTTGGGACCAAATTTGGTCGAAAAACATAGATAATTACCTTCAAAATCGTCCGTTTTTGATGATTTATCGAAAATTGTAAAATATTTAGTTCGATATTTGAATAGGGTCTTTATGACATAAAATCACTCTTGGTTGCAAAAAAAAACATTTAAAGCATTTATATTCGAGCATATATTGAAATTTTCGGCTTATTTTAACGTTAATATATAGATAGTCGAATAACTTCTAAATGTATTTATTTCGAATCATACGCACCTTATGTTATTAGAATACATTTTTACAATGTATTGAGTAATTACTGTGCGAAATTGAAGACATTTAATTTCGGGCCAAATTTGGTCGAAAAACGTGGATAATAACCTTCAAAATCGCTCGTTTTTGATGATTTTTCGAAAATTGTGAATTTTTTTTTTATATTTGAATAGGGTCTATATGACATAAATCACTCTCGGTTGCAAAAAAAAAAACACTTAAATCATTTATATTCGAGCATATAGTGAAATTTTTGCCTTATTTTAAGGTGAATATATAGATAGTCGAAGAACTTCTAAATGTATTTATTTTGAACAATACGCACCTTATGTTAGTCTCAAACATTTCTTCAATGTATGAAGTAATTTCTGTGCGAAATTGGAGACACTTAATTTGGGACCAAATTTAGTTGAAAAATATGAATAATAACCTTCAAAATCGCCCGTTTTTTTATGATTTTTCGAAAATTGTGAAAATTTTTGTTGGATATTTGAATAGGGTCTTTATGACATAAATCACTCTCGGTTGCAAAAAAAAAAAAGTAAAAAACACTTAAAGCTATTATATTCGAGCATATATTAAAATTTTCACCTTATTTTAACGTGAATATATAGATAGAAGAATGACTTTTAAATGTATTTATTTTGAACAATACGTACCTTATGTTATTCTAATACATTTCTACAATGTATTGAGTCATTACTATGCGAAATTGGAGACATTTAATTTCGGGCCAAATTTGGTCGAAAAACGTGAATAATAACCTTCAAAATCGCCCGTTTTTTTTTATGATTTTTCGAAAATTGTGAAATATTTTGTTGGATATTTGAATAGGGTCATTATGACATAAAATCACTCTCAGTTGCAAAAAAAAACACTTGAAGCTATTATATTCGAGCATATATTGAAATTTTCACCTAATTTTAACGTGAATATAGAGATATTCGAATGACTTCTAAATGTATTTATTTTGAACCATACGCACCTTATGTTATCCAAATAAATTTCTACAATATATTGAGTAATTACAGTGCGAAATTGGAGACATTTAATTTCGGGCAAATTTAGTCGAAAAACATGGATAATAACCTTCAAAATCGTCCGTTTTTTATAATTTTTTGAAAATTGTGAAATATTTTGTTGGATATATTTGAATAGGATCTTTATGACGTAAAATCACTCTCGGTTGCAAAAAAAACACTTAAAGCTATTATATTCGAGCATATATTGAAATTTTCACCTTATTTTAATGTGAATATATAGATAGTCAAATGACTTCTAAATGTATTTATTTTGAACTATATGCACCTTATGTTATTCTAATACATTTCTACCATGTATTGAGTAATTACTGTGCGAAATTGGAGACATTTAATTTCGGCCGAATTTGGTCGAAAAACGTGGATAATAACCTTCAAAATCGCCCGTTTTTGATGATTTTTTGAAAATTGTGAAATATTTTGTTGGATATTTGAATAGGATCCTTATGACGTAAAATCACTCTCGGTTGCAAAAAAACACTTAAAGCATTTATATTCAAGCATATATTAAAATTTTCACCTTATTTTAACGTAAATATATACATAGTCAAATGACTTCTAAATATATTTATTTTGAACCATACGAATCTTATGTTATACTAATACATTTCTACAATGTATTAAGTAATTACTGTACAAAATTGGAGAAATTTAATTTCAGGCCAAATTTGGTCGAAAAACATGGATAATAACCTTCAAAATCGCCCATTTTTGATGATTTTTCGAAAATTGTGAAATATTTTGTTGGCTATTTGAATAGGGTCTGTATGAAATAAAATCACTCTCGGTTGCAAAAAAAAACACTTATAGCATTTATATTCAAGCATATATTGAAATTTTCACCTTATTTTAACGTGAATATATAGATAGTCAAATGACTTCTAAATATATTTATTTTGAACCATACGAACCTTATGTTATTCTAATACATTTCTACAATGTATTAAGTAATTACTGTACGAAATTGGAGACATTTAATTTCAGGCCAAGATTGGTCGGAAAAAGTGGATAATAACCTTCAAAATCGCCCATTTTTGATGATTTTTCGAAAATTGTGAAATATTTTGTTGGATATTTGGATAGGGTCTGTATGAAATAAAATCACTCTCGATTGCAAAAAAAAACACTTAAAGCATTTATATTCGAGCATATATTGAAATTTTTGCCTTATTTTAACGTGAATATATAGATTGTCGAATGACTTCTAAATGTATTTATTTTGAAGCATACGCACCTTATGTTAGTCTCATACATTTCTACAATGTCTTGAGCAATTACTGTGAGAAATTTGAGACATTTAATTTCAGACCAAATTCGGTCGAAAAACGTGGATAATAACCTTCAAAATCGCTCATTTTTTATGATTTTTCGAAAATTGTGAAATATTTTGTTGGATATTTGAATAGGTTCTTTATGACATAAAATCACTCTCGGTTGCAAAGAAAACACTTAAAGCATTTATATTCGAGCATATATTGAAATTTTCGGCTTATTTTAACGTGAATATATAGATAGTCGAGTGATTTCTAAATGTATTTATTTTGAAAAATACGCACCTTATGTTAGTCTCAAACATTTCTACAATATATAGAGTAATTTCTGTGCGAAATTGGAGACATTTAATTTCGGGCCAGATATGGTCGAAAAATGTAGATAATAACCTTCAAAATCGCCCGTTTTTGATAATATTTCAAAAATTGTGAAATATTTTGTTGGATATTTGAATAGGGTCATTATGACATAAAATCACTCTCGGTTGCAAAAAAACACTTAAAGCTATTATATTCGAGCATATAATGAAATTTTCACCTTATTTTAACGTGAATATAGAGATATTCGAATGACTTCTAAATGTATTTATTTTGAACTATATGCACCTTATGTTATTCTAATACATTTCTACCATGTATTGAGATATTACTGTCCGAAATTGGAGACATTTAATTTCGGGACGAATTTGGTCGAAAAATGTGGATAATAACCTTCAAAATCGCCCATTTTTGATGATTTTTCGAAAATTGTGAAATATTTTGTTGGATATTTGTATGAAATAAAATCACTCTCAGTTGCAAAAAAAACACTTAAAGCATTTATATTCGAGCATATATTGAAATTTTTGCCTTATTTTAACGTGAATATATAGATTGTCGAATGACTTTTAAATGTATTTATTTTGAAGCATACGCACCTTATGTTATTCTAATACATTTCTACAATTTATTAAGTAATTATTGTGCGAAATTGGAGACAATTAATTTCGGGCCAAATTTAGTCGAAAAACGTGGATAATAACCTTTAAAATCGCCCATTTTTGATGATTTTTTGAAAATCGTGAAATATTTGGTTGGATAATTGAATAGGATCTTTATGACGTAAAATCACTCTCGGTTGCAAAAAAACACTTAAAGCAGTTATATTCGAGCATATATTTAAATTTTTGACTTATTTTAACGTGAATAAATAGATAGGCGAATGACTTCTAAATGTATTTATTTTGAACCATACGCACCTTATGTTATTCTAATACATTTCTACAATGTATTGAGTAATTACTGTGCGAAATTGGAGACATTTAATTTCGGGCCAAATTTGTTCGAAAAACGTGGATAATAACTTTCAAAATCGCCCGTTTGTGATGATTATTCAAAAATTGTGAGATATTTTGTAGGATATTTGAATAGGGTCTGTATGACATAAAATCACTCTCGGTTGCAAATAAAACACCATTTATATTCGAACATATATTTAAATCTTCGGCTTATTTTAACGTGAATATATAGATAATCGAATGACTTCTAAATGTGGTTATTTTGAACAATACGCACCTTATGTTAGTCTCATACATTTCTACAATGTATTGAGCAATTACTATGCGAAATTTGAGACATAAGGAATCAAGCATCTCCAACATGTCTCACGATATAAATATGAAAGTTTCCCTAACCCTCTTATTTCATTAGTCACCTCACACACATAATATCAAACAAACGACAACGAGGAAACTGTGCAAGAAATCGAACGAAAAAAACCATTTATCATTTGCATCCAAGGAAAGAATTCACTTGACTAAGTAGAGTAAATTCATACCTTGTTCCATTAAGGACCCTCATACTAGAGCAGAAGCCTTTTAACGCGATCCTTATATGATACGCCCACATGCTTGTCTCTGTTATCTTTCCATTCAGCGACAAAGAGTAGTGAATCTGGATCTGCCAGACCAAAATCAAGATCAAAATGAAGTAGTTAAACGAAATTCAATTAAATACTCCTCACAAATCTTTAAAAGCGGAAAGAAACATAAAAAAAAAAAAAAAAAAAAAAAAAAAAAAAAAAAAACGGAGGGAGTAGAAATCTTCACGGCTGAAGCTTAGTACAAAAACAGTAAATCAACAACTACAGTACATGTATCATAAATAAACAACTTGGACATAATGTACGAAGTAACATTTTAACAGCTAATTGAACATATAGATTTAATGACGGGGTATGAACATGAAGGTCTGGTGACAAAAGCGAGTAAAAAAGCTAATAGAGCATGCCTAGAGTTTGATCAGCGCTTCCGACAAAAAAAAAAAACAAATCTTATAAGTTCAGTTTTTCACAACTTTTACATACGGAGTATTATACTCCATTGTTTTTTACTCGTATAATACAATCTGAAACCGCCAACATTAACCAATTTACTCAATTGTAATCTAGCTGACGTTTCACTCAAGACTTGGATTGAATTCTGTTAACATAAAACTGACATCGTGGTTTCCTGTAGTACAGCTAAAGAAACCACTTGGGATTGTAGACAAATGTGAGGCTAGCTCGGGATTGAGACGTGTTTTTTTGTTAAAATTACAATGTTTAGAAAGGAAAAGAACAAGAAATGAGGAAAATGATACCGGCCTTCTGAAAATTGGCCTCTGGTCAGAAATTCTTGGTTGCTGCGGTGGCTAGCTCTCTGAATGTGAATGTCCGGGCTGTTTCGATTTTCTTTTGTATCTTTATCGGTTGTTACATCCACTGATTTTCTGGGTCGATTGTTTTCTGCTGTGAGAACATAACATAGAACATCTTAGACCATCATACTATATAATTCACACAAACATATTACTTTCATTTACAGTTACAGCGGGGGGTTAAGAAATGCACGATGCTTTGATTTAGGGATGTCGAAAAATACATGTTAGAATATCCCTAATTTTGCATCTATCGTGTACAAAAACAGGCACATTGAAGTTCCGATGCTACAAATAATGCTTTTATGTCCAGGTTTAGTGATGCAGTGATAATCAAAGGTTAGCAGATACGTGATTCGCTCGATTCAAATTCCCAATTCACTAAAAATAAAGTATAATTCGACATAATTGTAACTAAACATCATAATTCGCTCTAATACAGATACGTAATTTGATCGAATCGACTCATTTACGAAACAATTGAAAAGTTTGATGTTTGAAACGAAAAAAACCCAGAAATTGCAGGAAACTTGATGTTTCAAAATGCAAACATCTGGGAAATTGTGAAAAACCTTGCTGTAAAAAAATAAAAGAATTGGGGGTAATTAATCTTCAAAGTCAACAGAAAATAACAGAATCGAATCGTAAATCGACAATCAAGAAAGTGGAGATGCACAAAATCATAGTTAGTTAATTAATTGGAAGAATTTGGGTAAATACTCCGTATGTTAATCATTCAAATATACAGAAAAAAGGGGGGAAAACAGGAAAATTAGGCATACCTCAGTTCCGGCGAGAGATGAAGAAGTGATGAGTCTTCCGGCGGATAGGGAATTAGGGTTTGTTTGTCTGCCACAATCGAATCGAATCGAATCGAATTGAATTGAATTGGGGGAATTAGGGTTTGTTTGTCTGCCACAATCGAATCGAATTGAATTCAATTGAATTGGGGAATTAGGGTTCCCCCGTCACAATATAATTAATACTCACTCTTTTTTTTTAATCATGTATTTTCGACCATTTTTATTTCGAACCTCTGAATCTTAGAAAAAACGTGTATAATATACTTCCGATTTTGGTACGATGTGTTATGGTTCGATTCGCGAAGTAACTCGTTCGATTTCAGCCCCAAACAAAAATTACACGTAAGGTATTGCGCGACTAACAGATTGTCGAACGATGATTATTTATTGCGTTATAATTAAACACTCGATTGTTCGCTTAGGCGGCTAAATTAAAAATTTTGTGGGGCATTTTATACTCCGTATTACTTAAATAAAACCCCAAAAAAAAAATCGTCCATTTTTATTTCGGACTTTTGAATCTTAAAAAAAATATGTATATTACACTTCAATTTCAACCGTTTTGGAGATCGATTTTAATACTATACGTCATTATTACTTTATTATATTCATCTTGGAATTGTTCAACTTCTTACTAGTACTTTTATCGTTGAACCAAATTCGACCAAAACCAATAATACAAAAAACACAACAACTATTCATATTTTTATTTCATTTCCAAGCAAAAACGAACCTTCAACCAATTCTTTCACCAAATCCTTCTCTATTCCTTAATTTTCACTTAATCCACCATAAAATTACACCAAACAAATCAAAGAAAATCTCATCTCAACCACTATTACACACAAAAATTCATATTCGTTCGTTCGTTTATTCATTCATCGTACTCTTTATTTCAACACCAAAAAAACCGGTCCAAAAAATGATCGATAATAAAAATATTATTCTACGTCAAAATGAAATTCTTACACTCGAATTATTATTATAGACATGGATCAAAAGCTAAAGAAAACCTCACCAAAAGAAATTATAATAATAATAATTTCAACCATTTATTATTATTATTATTTCGTAAATTCTTTAAATGGTTTCTTTGTATTTCTCTTTCTTTTTATTTGTTCATCTCTTTCCCTTCTTTCAAACATCATAAACCCGAATCTCGTCCTCTCGTTCGACCATCTTCCCTTCCCAAAGGTTCGATATAGCCATGCATGCATGCATGCATGGCTGTCATTTACGTTAGAACTATTATTAATTATAAGGCTGTTGTATGTCATGCATGTGAAAGTTTTACGTAAAATGTTGATTATTACTAACAATTTTCGTGTTTTCTTGATTATTTAGGGGATTCGAGATTGAAATCGAAGGTGTACGTGTACGAATTACCAAGAAAATACAATTACGATTGGCTAAAGAATGAGAGATGTAACACGCATTTATTCGCATCCGAGGTTGCTATTCATAAGGCAATATTGGATAATAGTAGTGATAATGTGAGAACATTAGACCCGAATGAAGCAAATTACTATTTTGTCCCTGTATATGTTTCTTGTAACTTTAGCACCATTAATGGCTTCCCTGCTATTGGCCATGCTCGAACCCTAATTTCTTCTGCTGTCGATCTTATATCGTCCCAATTTCCATTTTGGAATCGTTCTCATGGGTCCGATCATGTCTTCGTTGCTTCTCATGATTTTGGATCTTGTTTCCACACTTTGGTATGTTTTCTTTGTTTTTTTTCGAGAATTGGTTGGTCGTTGAACGAAAATAGGATTACACAATCAGAGCAAAGTTGTTGAGTTTATATATACAAGTTTCAGAGCTGAGTTGTAAATTTTTGAGCTTAAACATTTATATGATTTTACTCGACACATTTGCATTAATGCTCAGAAAATTTACAGCAAAACTCGAAACCTTTGTGATAAAGCTCAAAATCGTAAAATCAGTTGTACATAGAGCTATGTACAACTGGTTGTATAATCTTTTCACTGTCGTTGAACATGTTAAGGTGATGTCGTGTCGTGTCTGAATCTTATTTTCGTTCATGTTCTATAACCTAGTGAGTTTGAGTTTAATTTGAAGCACGTATGTATACAATCAAATGAGACAGAGAAAGACGTTACATTATTGTCATACGAGAATATGATTTTTTTTTTCCTTACGTGTTCTTCTATGTATACAATCAAATGAAACCGAACGAGCGTAATTGAATTGTTTTTTTAACTTTGATGCAATAAATTTTGTAGGAAGATGTAGCAAAATCGGATGGAATACCCAAAATATTGACGAAATCGATAATATTACAAACATTTGGAGTGAAATACAAGCATCCATGTCAAGAGGTAAATCATGTAGTCATACCACCCTATATTCCACCACAAAGCATACAATCAACCTTGGAGAAATGGCCTTTAGACGGTCCACGTCATATATTCGCGTTTTTCAGGGGTAAAATGGAACTTAACCCTAAAAATGTTAGCGGTCGATACTATAGCAAGTACGTATACTATTCTTCTCCTATCTCTTTATATTATCGACACAAATAAAAATAACACGACCTGATTTGTTTGACTAGTAGATCTCTTGAAATCGTTTCATATATGTTAAAATTATCGATTTTTGTTACTTGAAATGCACAATTTTCGTAACCCTAATTTTCATTTCTAACTCTGCTTCGAAAATCATCTCATTTCTCTTCTCTTTAATTATATTATCGACACAAATAATAACACGACCTGATCTGTTTGACTAGTAGATATCTTGAAATGATCTGAGGTTAAAAGTATCGATTTTTATTACTCAAAATCTAGAATTTTCGTAACCCTAATTTTCAGTTCTAACTCTGCTTCGAAAGGATAAAGTATTAGGCAATTTGGTTGCGTATTAGGAATAGTACTTTGATGGATATATACTTGATAGTAACATACGGAATATTTATACGTAATACACTTAAAATACGATTATATGTGGCAAAAATATCGTTAATTTGTCGATTGATATAGACATTTTTTGTACAGTTTACTGTATAATTATATTCAATATACGTGCATTATTAGTACGTAATCCGTATTATTTATCTTCATTTTTTTTTGTATAATTGTTGTATTTTGTCAACATAATTTAAAGTTTAAAAATAATTTTGATGAGGTATAATAGTCATGACTCATGGGGTTGATAGCATGCCGCATGTGACCAGCAAGTGTTGCTTGTGACGTCTCAAACCGTTTTTTTTTTTTCTAGTTTTCACATTATTTGAATCAAATATGAGACGTTACAGTGACGGTCACAAATATATGTACTATCGACTAAATGAGTATGATTTGTATTTGTAGGGCGGTGAGGACGCAAATATGGAGAAAGTACAACGACGATCCAAGATTTTACCTTAAGAGAAACAGGTACGCAGGTTACCAATCAGAAATCGTACGTTCAACCTTTTGTCTATGCCCGTTGGGGTGGGCTCCATGGAGCCCACGGCTAGTAGAATCGGTCGCCCTAGGGTGCGTACCGGTCATCATAGCGGACGGTATCCGATTACCATTCGATGATGTCGTACCGTGGTCTGAAATTTCACTTACAGTCGCGGAAAACGACATAATAAACCTTGGTCAAACCCTTGACCACGTGGCAAGGACAAACCTCACAATTATTCAACGGAATTTGTGGGACCCGCACGTGCGGCGGGCCCTACTTTTTCATGATAAGATCCAAGTAGGTGACGCCACGTGGAATGTTTTGTCCACGTTGGACCGTGGGGTCTACAGTAGGCCCCGAGTTACAGGCCAATGAGAATGTGCCCAGTCGCATGTATATGAGTATTTTAATTTTATCTGCATTATACGGAAATTAAATATATTCGTTTTAAAAAAGAAATCGACAATTTTTAAAATTATAAATCTTTCCATTTCTTATAATTTTTCAAGTTCAAATTGATTTAATTTGAACATATAACAAAAGCAACAATATGATATACATTTAATTTGATACATCTTGTTTAATTGTTGTATACTTGTATGTATACCGTATACCGTATACCGTATATATATACCATATACCATAATACCGTATATATATTATCGTATACCGTATGTATCTAACATTCGGGTGTAAGCGTATGATCCCTCTTCGAATCTTGACAATAATCATAAACCATATGGTTCGACCGAGCCCACTGCATGGCCGCGATTTGCTGCGAGCTCAATGCACCGGACCCAGATGACGAAACCCTAGGTAGACAAGACCCGTACCCGGTCCCACCAACCGGGCAACCCGCGACCTTAAAATTCTTGTACCGGCCCACGAATGGTGAGTAGTTGTAATCGGCCTTGTACTTTCCATCCTCTGTGGCCCATGACGATGCATCCCAAATCGACCCGTATGCCCACATTGGCCTGTTTGGAAATGTCGCGTCGTTTTTCCTTGGGTATCTTCTTACTGGCACGTCGTCCACAAAAAACCTACATATTGACAAATTCATTGTTGTTATCAATCTGTTCATTCATTTGTTTACCTTTTATATTTTTTTGTTTTTTTTTTGAAAACTGACCCGGAAGGGTCATTACTTTATATTTAATTACTCTGTAATTGTAATTATTCTGTAAGACCGTGTTACATAAGTGACAGATACGAAAACTCGACAAAAATAGGGTTTTAGGTGTTGAGTTTTGAGTGGTCAAGACTCGGGATCCCGAAGGCTATATATGTGTACAAATTGACAAGATTGATTTGGTCCACTTAGCATAAATTTTGCATGATTGGTTTTGTGTATAATGACCGGATGACAAGGTTATTTTGTGCACGAGTTTAATTACATGTAATTCCTCTGTCTCGATCACAAGCCTCATGATAAACAAATTAAATGATCGAGATAGAAATAGTTTTTTTTTTACAGAATTTTGATTATATTAATTACCCTTTTATATAGAGAAATTATCGATAAATTAAATCACAATATTAAATAATATTAATTGAAATAATTGTTAGTAATTAAAGATGATGCGATATTAATTAGTTGGAACAATTAAACAGAAAATCCGTTCTTGTAATAAAGTTACTCCCTCCGATTTTTTATTATCTTTCCTACTCCCTCCGAGTTCCTATTATTGTCCCACTTTCTTTTTTGGGCTGAGTTTGATTTTTGTCCCACTTTCCTTTTTAGGTCATTAATATGTGGTTCACAATTACTCTCCCATTTCTCTCTCTTCCTCATTCTTTTTTCAACCACTCATTTCTCCTTCCTTATTTTCACCCAAAAACCTTATGGGACAATAATAGGAACTCGGAGGGAGTATTTCTTTATTGGGCTGAAACACCATTTCTTCCCTATTTTCATTTTGGGCCATCAACATGTGGTCTAAAATCACCCTTACATTTCTCTCTCTTCCTTCTTTTATTTTGAACCACACATTCCTACACCCTTATCTTCTCCCCCAAAACCAAAGAGAAAGATAATAAAAAATCGGAGGGAGTATAATCATACGGACGACACTCAAGTTTACCATCAATCAATCATATCCACTACCTTCGTCTTAATCATCAGATAAAGTCATTATAATGCAAATTTATGACGATGCTACGAGCACTTGTTGATATAGATAAAGTAAGAAAATGTCTCATTTTCACTATTTCTATAGCCGGTATGCCTAATAGTACATTATCGTGTGACACAGTCTCCCACTGTGAAATTATATAATACTCCCTCCGTTCCATTTGATTGTTTGCATTTACTTTAATTTTTCACATTTGCCAATGTACGTTTTCTTTCGTCTATATCTTTAGTTACGTATTTCTAAAAATTATAAAAATTTGATATTTATAACGTACTCGATTAGACAATTTAAGCAAGATCCCACATGACTATATTTTATCTTAAATATTAGAAGTTACATAGACGATTTCACTCACCTATGAATAGTGCCCAAAAAGCAAACGCAAACAACCAAATAGAACGGAGGGAGTAGTATTTATAAAAATGAATTGATTTTATTTTTTCATAAAGTTATCTTACACGTGAAACCGTCTTACTGATTTTGTGTCGTAGATGAGCCAAATCGTCACATCAATCATAATTTGATTTCATGTCAAGTATGCATCATGATATTACCTTAATAATAACACGCACTATTTATTAGTCAATTATGACAATAATTGTAGTACGGACGATTAAGTTGTTGTAGTATATAACTATATACCTAATTCTTAATTAATTATCATTTTTTTTCTAACGTGTGTTCACTGCACACACATTAATAACCTAATTAAAGCAAGATTAATATGGATATCGTCTAATTATGATAAATATAACTTAATATTTCAATTTTTCACGATAATATTCATGTTAATCTTTCTTTAGTCACACGTTAGAAAAAATCGATTAAACTACTTGTTTGTTATCTTCTTCACTTTATTAGAAAGAGTCAAATCATATAAAATCAACTATTATTGAAAAATCTAGTGAATCTTAACGTGATCTTCATTCTTGACTTTATACAATTTGATTAGATTAAAGTTAATCACACACTAATGACCTCGACAACGTCCTCGTGACCTAACATTATAGTCGTTTTCATATAATTAAACCCGACACAAAATCAACAGGTTAATTATTATTATTCATATAATTAATCGTAATTATTAAGTGAGACGAGGAGAGTACTTACAAGATTTGGTCGGGTGACCAATAGATAGCGTAATTGTGGAAATCTTGAGTCGGGTCGAACCACAAGTGAAATTTAACCTCGCGACCAATTAATCGACCATCACCGGTGCCACGATTGTAAATATTGGTTTGTAATGTGTAGGGTTTACCCGGAGTCGTACCAAGGAATTCTATATCGATTTCGTCGTGGTAGCCTGGATAGTCTTCTTGGTTCGAAAGCTGTTGAAATTAATTAAATTAATTATTTCATTAATTAATTAGTCAAATTAATTAGGTAATAATAATAATAATTATAATTAATTAGGTATAATAATTTAAGTACGTATGTAGTAGCATAATATATACTAGCATGCAACAATAATTAAGGGACGTGATTTGCTATAATTAGGTAAGTAGGGTTAGTAGAGTGTACATGTAACATGCATAATTGAGATAATTAGAGACGGTCTATCAATAAGACAATAACGTTACTAAGAGACCTGATCAATACGGTTTTTAACCATATTTAAGACGATAATTTGATTCGATTTTTAACCATTTATATAAAATATTTTTCATTCAATAATTTTTATATTTGTGGAATGTTTTTTATGACTTTTAAAAATTAAATTTGACTCGAAAAATCAAATTAAGAAAAGTATTATGGATAGATCGAGGGAGTACATAATAAAATAATAATGTAAAATTAAATAAAATTGGTATGAATATGTCAATTAATACGCTTCAATATAATATATGTCGTTTACCAAACATCTAAAGTACATACTGTAATAATTAGTCAAATATGTCAAAAAAAAAATACTCTTATTAAACATGTGACTAATTTCGATTTTTTATTTTTTTATTTTTTCGAAATGTGTCATGTCATGTTTGATTTATCAACACTTCACAAGTAAGAAACATGTGATGTTTTGCTCTATATATTGCCGTATCATTTTAGAATAATAATCGATATATATATATGAAATTAAATAAAATAAAACGTTAAATAAAGCTCGCTCACGTAGAAGGATGTGATGACCCCCGCCGTGTATCCCGTTTGCAATTTTATCGCGGCACTAAAGTATCCAGATCGATACGGTCTTAGCGACTTGAACCCGCTACCTACAAAATACATACACGAGATTTATTCTACTACTTAATTACCTCAAATTCGAAGAAATTCAATATTTATCGTCGAATTACTATAATAGTATAATTTTGTAACAAGTTGATAAACTTACAAACTATTTCACTTGCATTAAGATGTTATATTACTTAATTGTATACTATATACTTAAATTTTTGAATAATTCATTATATTAATTCTATTTATCGAGAAAAGTAATTTTAAAATAAAGGTTATTATAAATAGTGTATACGATGGAAAAAAAACATTAATTAATTAATTCACAATCGTAATTAAGTAAAATTCGATAATAAAATTAGGGAACGAGGATTAAATTAATTATTACTAGAAGAGTGCATCAAGATGTTACTTAATTGTATATATATATTTAAATTTTTGAATAATTCATTATATTAATTCTATTATTTATCGAGAAAAGTAATTTTAAAAGGTTATTATAAATAGTGTATACAATAGAAAAAAAAACATTAATTAATCAACAATCATAAATTCGTAATTAAGTAAAATTCGATAATAAAACTAGGGAACGAAGATTAACTTAATTATCATTAGAAGAGCGCATTAAGATGTTACTTAACTGTATATATATATATATATATATATATATATATATATATATATATATATATATATATATATATATATATATATATATTTAAAATTTTGAATAATTCATTATATTAATTCTATTTATCGAGAGAAATAATTTTAAAAGGTTATTAATTCGAAAATAAAATTAGGGAACGAGGATTAAATTAAATTAATTATTACCAGAAGAGCGATCGAGCCAAAGAGTAAGGGTATCACCCTGTAAATTTTGGTGTTGTGCACCCCATAAAGTCCTAAAATCTTGATAATAACTCTTTGTAGCAACTTGTGAACTAGGGTAATACCCTGGTGATGGTTGTGCATTAATCAATATTAATAATGTATTAAGAGTACTAATCATCATAATTAGCACAATTAAACACCATAATTTAAGGGCCATAATCATAATTATTTGTAATTTTGTAGGGTAGTTGGACAATTGAATTGGACTACTACCCCAAAAAATAAAGTTTGAAGAGTATAATTGTGTGACAACTTCAAATGTGTTTAGTGGGTATATATAGAGAAGATTTTGGTTGTGGGAATGTAGGATAATATGATAATCATTATAGTTTGTGGTACTATTAATGACGGTAGCTGAATCGTTCTATAAAATAAGACGAAAATTCGAGAAAGAAAAAATCAATTTGAGAAAAAGGGAATTCTTTGATCTGATCCTCGAACTGAAGACTCAAACCTGCCTGGATGCAACCTGAATTGAGACCTAACTAACCTGATTATTGTCGACAAACTGATAGATAGCTCTAAAAATGCTGATAACATAACCGAGAATAACTCTATCGGGTGAACCGAGAAAGAAAAAATCAATTTGAGAAAAATGGAGTTATCTATTGATCTAACTGTGTAAAACATACATGACCTGACCCCCGAACTGAAGACTCAAAAGTCAAACCTGCTTGCATGCAACCCAATGTGAGACCTAATTAATTAACATGATTCTCTTCAAACTGATAGCCATAAAAAGGCTGATAACAGAACGACCGAGAATAACTCTATCCAGGCCAACAACCCAAACTCGACAATTCGACATATTAGACCCTAAAAAATGACCTAATAACTAGAACTGATGACTTGACCCATCTGAACCTGACTGACCCTTTTATTATAGACCAAGTTATATATCGAGTTATATTTTGCAGTATATATAGTTGTAATGAGTCTGTTTAATACAAAAGACGGTTCCATACAACAATTTACGTGATAATAATTAAATATATAAGCAAGGGAGAATAGGTAGTTACTATTTCAAAGAAGTTGATATAAATTAAATTAATTAAAATAAGACAAAAATAGGGAAACATCGTTATAAAAATAAAGTTTATTTTATTTTATTTTATTTTTTTAAGATCACATTGCTTTATGTAGCACTCAATTGACAAAAAAATTGAGGAAAGTATCGTTAACGACTATTCGATCGATTAGACGTTTTTTTGGAGTTTACTTATATCACAAATGGTGCTACATTATACACACGTAGTCATTAATCGCAGCAGCCCTTAATTATAATTATCGTCTACTGTTGAGGAATAGCTAAAAGTTATATACATGCAAACACGGTACAAGACGGTTTTATATAAGAAACTAAATTATCTCAATTAAAACAAAATTTTCTCCGTAATTAAGGGATTTCTAAGTTGTTCTAGGTCTCACGAGAAAGTCATTAATTTTGTTTGTACAGCAGCACGTAAATGGCTGATCCGTTCAGTAATGAGTATCAATATATTATGGAGTATAGTACTAATTTTATTTTAACGAGTGTATGTATAAGAAATCGTCTCACTTTGAATTTATTGACGATCAGATAATTTATTTGAAATATATATAATAAGAAAAAGTCTATTTTTAGTGTGTAAATTCCTTGTATTAATAGTAACCTAAGCTAGCTACATGTGTTTGGTGTTGACCTAAAGAGTGTCACGTACACACACACCCGTTTCATGTTTTTCTAATTCAATTCAACTCTATATTTTTGCCCTACACAACTTTTATCGTAATTTAAAATATTTCTTCGTCTCAATAAATTATTTATTTATTTATTATATTATATACATACAGAAGAAGAAGAAAAACACGTTATTGTAGATAAGAATAGATTCCTCGACCTCTTAATTAGGGCAACCTGAATCGTTAAACCTTCATTCTTCTCGATAATTCATGCATGCATGCATGCATGCACGATATATAAATGGTCGAAATTTACGTTATTAATACTATTTTCATCTCAGTTATTAGTTGTTTACCTTTTAGATTACAGTCCGTATATAATATCTATGTTAATGAAAGTTAAATAAATGATAGGGACGGGAGAATGGAATTTCGTAATGTGTACAGTGTGCATAAATCACTGATAATAATCGAGAATCTGTATTCATCCCTACTCGAAAGTGTATATAGTTTATTCTAATATATAAATTATTATTCGTTTGGTGTCCAATTACTTTCAAAAATCGTCACTTTGTCTAAACCCTTAGCTTTCAAGAATTAGTCGCATTCATTTGGATGTATTTAAGTATTTCACTATAATCTTACCGACAAACCGCAAAAGCAAAGGGCCTTAAGTTCACTAAGTGAACTACAATATTCCCTAAAATTGGACCATAAATTATTATTAATAAAAAAAACCAATTAATCTCGTTCGTATAATTGTTGCATCAGATCGTCCTATACAAAAAAAGACTGATCAATAATAACAATTAACAATAGTCCAAAATATAACCATAATAACATAACTTTCGTTTTTAGGTGGATTGTCCTATATTACAGCCACGAGTGAATCCAGAATTCCAAATATGACGTAGCGAAAAAAAAAAAAACATATATTTCGTATATCATAATCATAAAAAATCGTGATAAACTAATGAAGACCGTAACTTTCTTTTCCAGATGGATTGTCCTATATATATTACAGTCAGAAGCGAATCCAGGATTCCAAATAATATGAGGTAGGGAAAAAAAACATATACTCATCCATATTTCGTATATTATACCGTAACTTTCGTTTCTAATAGGTGGATTGTCCTATATTACAGCCAGGAGCGAATCCAGGATTCTGAATATATGAGGTAGCGAAAAACATACGGAGTATTTTGTACTCCTCATATCATAATCATAAAAACCCGTGATAAACTAATACCGTAACTTTCGTTTCTAGGTGGATTATACTATATACTCCTATATTACAGGTTTACCACCAGGCCAGGAGCGAATCCAGAATTTCAAATATGGGTTAGCGAAAAATATATACTCCGTACTAGGTTGTAGCATAATCATAAAAAACCGTGATAAGCTAATTAATACCATGATTATATCGCGTAATTTCAGATGGGATAACGGTTGATTAAACGATTTTACAGGAGATTTTCTGGTGACGGGTTTTTAATGTATTTATTTATGAAGGAATCATGTATAAGTGGTAGATAGGTCTAATATTTGGAATTGTGTGTCCACTTTACTAACTTGAAGACCCACTCCTATAATTTCGCAATAATGTAAGTTAAGTTTGTTGCTTTGTACGCAATTACATCATTTTTGTAACTATTGCATGGTCTTAAAATAATTAATATTAATATTAATAATAATAATGCTAGAATATTAAATTGTCATATATCCTTTTTGAATTAAAAAATTAAATCATTTTTGCAAAGATCTTAGCTAATATCTACCTCACATAAATGCAAATCTTAAATGAAAACGACAACGTCGCGGCAGTTTTTTTGAGTAAGTCTTCTAAGAAACCGTTTTAATTTATAAGAACTTTTCAACAAATTTATAATTACCGTTCGAGACTAGCTCAACTAATATATGAATATCTTATACCGTCTCTCACTTGAATATTTACTGAGTTTGAGAAGTGATTAATGCACAGACTTCTTTTAATTATCAGATCATGTGCGCCGCTGAAATTCCATTTGGGAAATTTTGGACGCTGTCAGAATTTAGGCACGCCACCTTTTATCGCATTTGCTCAGATACTATGTTAGATGAACCAAGACAGCCAAAAACCTTAAATTGATCTTCGAGGCTCGACTAATATTTGGCATTAGAAACCCAAATTGAGCATAAGTTGAAAATAATAATGTTCTACGAAGTTGAGACCGTTTCATAAAATATTCAATAATACCCGTTATCAATTTGTGTTAGTTTTTTAATAAAATAATACGAGTGTACGTATATTGAAATTTTATAACCAGTAGTCAAAGTTATTTTGATCAGACTCTAACACTCGAATATTAATTTACAATGAATTTATTTCGAATAATATTTATAGGATTATTATGAGCGGTTTTTCTAACGTGGGTTCACTGGACACACGTTAATATGTTAATTAAGGAATAAATCATCATTATATTGTCCAAGTATGGTAATTAAGAATTGTTATTTCAATTTATTATGATAATATCATTGTGATATTTTCCTTAAATAGCATATTAATGTGTGCTCACTGGACACACATTAGAAAAACCGTATAACGAATTTATTATGATGCTTGATTAAGCTTCCTTATCACCTTACATTACTTTAATTAGTAAGTACCCCATTAACATAACACTTGCTATTAATGATAAGCACCATGGACCATTGGTGACACTTCTTAAGTTATTATATTCTTCTTTGAACATAATTTTATGTGCTCCACTCCACCTAAATAAAATAAAATTAAGTGACAATATAATAAAAGTCAAGAATAAAATTTTGTGTGGGTTTTCTTGAATTCACACTCTTAGTGGAGCAATTGGGTTTGAAATATTTCATTTCATTAATTATAATTATATGGGCAATCAATCAATTAGCAATCTAATTAAGGGTCACAATTAATCAAATTTACATGATGATGATTATCATCAAAAACAATATTATGAGTATAACTTTTTCTTTCTTCCATTTACTTTATACACGGTCTTTATATATATATTGTGGTTTAAACGATATTTTTTATTATCGTTTTAGCTACTTTAACCGTAATATATAAGGTTCTGTTTGGTAAACCTAACTGAAAAGTTGAAAGTTTATTAGATAGTTGAAAGCTGTTAAAAAGCTGACTGGAAATTAGGAGCTGAAAAACTAGTTAAAATCATCAAAATGTTTGACAAAATAGGTGAAAAAGTTAATGTTATTTGATAAAATAACGTAGAAAGACATTGTTGTAAACTGTAATAGTTGAATGGGTAAAAAGAAAATCCAAATAGTTATCCTAGAGCTGATTTTCACATATTATTCAGATTAGTTTTTTTTTTTTTTTTTTTTTTTATCCCGTTAGCGTATTTGTGAAATAAACTATTTGGCAAAGAATTACTCCCTCCGATTACCTGTGTTCTTCCCTATTTCCTTTTTGGGCTGAGTTTGATTTTCTTCCCTCTTTCCATTTAAGGAAAGTTTTACCTCTTTATTAATTAATATAATATTCATTTCTCCTACTTTTCCACCACACTTTTTCTCATTTAATTAATATAATATTCCCCTTTCCTACTTTTTCATTCCACTTTTTCTCATTTAATTAATATAATATTTCTCTCTCTTACTTTTTCATTCCACCTCTCATTATTCTACTAATATAATTACTCCCTCCTTATTTTCTTCCCCAAAAAGAAAGGGGAAGAACACAGGTAATCGGAGGGAGTACATCAAAATAAACCAGCTATAATTTTGATCGAATAAGCTAATTGAAAACGCACGTTGAACAGAGTCTGAGTAACCGAAATGATCTTATCAAGCCCATTTACACAATATCATCTTAGGCCCATCAGTCTTCTACAAATGGGCCCAATCAACACAATTCAGCCCATTTAAGTTAATAGAACATACACAAGAACCCCCTTCCTCAAATGGGCCCGAATTCAATCGTAACATAACACAAATTCTTTAATAAAACCGTCTTATACTGTGAGACAAGCCCACCAACTAAAAACCCAAAGTAATTAGCTTAATTAATAACCTCGTTTAGTCGTTTCTATTGAAAACCATTCTCTTTTTGAGTTAGAATTCTCGTGATTTGGATTCGTTCTATGATTATATTAAACGTTTAAAACGTTTTAGTTATCTTATCAGCTCCCTTCAGTTGGGAAAATAGAATTATACACCTGGTTGTACAAAGTTGTTGAGCTTTTGTATATATATTTACTGAACTTATACAAGTTTCTGAGCCGAGTTGTAAGTTTTTGAGCTTAGACATTTACGTGATTTAACTCGACAACCTTACACTAAATCTCAGAAAGTTTACAGCAAAAACTCGAAACCTTTGTAATAAAACTCAAAATCATAAAATCAGTTGTACACATAGAGCTATGTACAACTGGTTGTATAATCTTCTCATTGCTTCAGTTGAGTTCAACCTCATTCATTTCAATTTAATTTAATTCTATTCAGTTAAACTCATTTCATTTCACTTAAGTTAAGTCCACCTCTAAAGGATCGACACATACATACTTATCTTCTATCAAAACGGATATTACGTAAACTATTTGAATATATTTTCGTCTTAACAGAGACCGATATATGGTGTGAGAATATTCTCTTAAGAGTCATAAGCACAAAGAGGCAAAGGGCATAATATGATGAAGCAAGCAATAGATCAAGAGTAGATAACTCTTACGCTAACGCTAACAATATGACTTTACGCATCATAAGCAAATACACAAAGAATTAAAATTATTAGACTTACGTTTTTTTACCTAATTTCGGGTAGCGGGTTCATTATATTTGTTTACTATATATATATATACAAAAACGTTTTATTTTAACGAATTTTTAGGTAGAAAAAGTCGATAATTTTAATCATTTTTTAATAAGTTTAGGGTAACGAGTGTCCTCAGATTGAAGGGTATGTCAAACTTATGTAATCTTGCTTTAAAGGGTTGTTCTTAAGTTAAGGATTCCTTGTACGCAAAAGGTGTCCTTCTTTTGACATATTATTACTATTCGATTTCTACATCTCTTATGGCTCTTATGTGTACTCAACAAATTTTGTTTGAGATTCTATTATTATTTCGAAATGATAGATCGTGAAATCGATCATGAACTGGTAAGAGATTGTTCTATGACTGTGTTACTTATATCGTAAGTATATACAGTATTATGTTTCATAGTCCGAACAAAATGTGTTTATTAAGAATTGGCTTGGTTCCATGTGACTTAATTTAGTTAAGATGCGATCTCAGAAGAGAGTTCATCACCATTTTATCGATCATGCATCAGTTGACCTGGTTTTAAACATTCTTAGACGCATAAAGTCGATAACATGAATCAACAAGATAATGTAACAAATGAGTAACATCAAATAATGGTGACCAATTATTTGTCACACATATAGCATGATCTAATTAAGGAATATATTTTTTAAGCATCATATCATGTACTCCCTTCAACCTACTATGATTTACCCACTTATTATTTTAATCTCACCCATTTTGATTAAAAGTGGGTAAATCATTGTGGGGCGGAAGGAGTAACAAAGTTGTCATCAATTTTATTATTATTATTATTATTATTATTATTATTTTTTTTTATTTTTTTTTATTATAATGTCGAATTTTATTGATGAATCAAACCGCAGTTTACAAAAAATTGGTGGGTAACCGAGATACAATCTGGGCCCCCACCCCCTTAGCTATAGCGAAGCTAAGTCTGGTAAAAATAAAAGGAGCAGCGCGGGCTCCGGCATCCTGTGCTACCGAAAAAAATACAATCGAATAAAAATAAAAATTATTTTATTATTATTATTATTATTATTATTATTATTATTATTATTATTTATTTTTATATGAATCGAATTACATAAAGCTCAAAATAATTAGAAGAAATTACTGGACAGTCGAAATATTATTATTATTATTATATTTATATATTTTATTATTATTATTATTACTCCCTCCGATTACTTGTGTTCTTCCCCTTTCTTTTTGGGGAAGAAAATAAGGAGGGAGTAATTATATTAGTAGAATAATGAGAGGTGGAATGAAAAAGTAAGAGAGAGAAATATTATATTAATTAAATGAGAAAAAGTGGAATGAAAAAGTAGGAAAGGGGAATATTATATTAATTAAATGAGAAAAAGTGTGGTGGAAAAGTAGGAGAGATGAATATTATATTAATTAATAAAGAGGTAAAACTTTCCTTAAATGGAAAGAGGGAAGAAAATCAAACTCAGCCCAAAAAGGAAATAGGGAAGAATACAGGTAATTGGAGGGAGTATTATTTATTTATTTATTTATTTATTTATTTTATATAGGCATGGTCTTGACTCTTGAACGTGTGAATGAATGTAGTACATACCTCCAAAAGTGGAGTATTTGACTTGTAAACTAATTATGGCCTCAAAACATTCTTTAACCCATTAGTGAACATAACATGTGTAAGACCAATGATCATCCATTTTCATCCATCTAGCTAGCTTGAGTCTTAGAAGAAACAAATTAAATCAAGCTTTAATTATGTCTAATCTTAGGGCTCGTTTGGTTCACCATGGGAAGATGAAGTTACCGGGAACTTTAAATTCACGTGAATTTGTATTTCATGGGAATTACAAAATATTGTTTGGTTGCCATGTGGGAAATGAATTCATGCGGGAAGTTCTACACACCAAGGGGGGCTTGGTGAGTAACTTCCCCTATTGTGGAGGAAGTGGCAGTTCCCGGGAAGTGGGTAACCAAACAACTCCCTGAAAATGCACTTCCTGGGAAGTTGCACTTCCCGGTAATTGCATGAGTAACCAAACGACCCCTTATAATCAAGCTGATGTTTTTTGAACGAAACATGCACTTAATCGTATTATAATAATGTTAATGAATACAATATGGTATATATTAATATATTATCCACAATACTTTAGTTTTAATTAATCAATAAATTAAGACATTTTCAATAATATTTAATATAGTACAAATTTATCGACATGCATGAACTTAATTATACTCCATATTTATTTCAAATTCGTAGTAAATAATTAACGATTTTAATTTATACATACACTTCGAAATCTATGAATGTTTACAATTTGTTTTGGATACATGCATGATGCATGTGAGTTATTTTGATAAAAATGTTTCAATAATAATAATACATTTAGTATCAAATTAAATTCATTTACAATCATTAAATAATATTTTTTTTCCAAGTATAGTAGTACGGAGTATTTACTAATCTTTAATATGTCAATATTATACCTTTTATATATGAACAACATATTATTAACTAATTAATTGTAATTGTAAGGAGCATTATATACCAATTTTAACGATATAAAAACATATTCAAAAGACATGCATGCATATCTGTCTGAGTACACACGCAAATTACGTGTCACATCTCTTTTTATATACGGTAACACTTAACTCCTTTTACACTTGAAAACGATTTCATATTTTCATATGACCGTCTTATAATATATATATTTAACCGATATTGAGAATTATTCTTACCATCATTCTTAGCTTGATGATGAATATAATGAACACAAGAGTGATGTATTTTAACCAACATAAAGGAAACCTTTAGAAAAAGAGATGACGGACCAACAACTAACTAAAAGAAAGATAAGTAGGCACACCATTGCAAAAGAAAAAGAATGTTTGACAACTAAAAAAACAACCAAAAAATAAAGTTAACAACAACCCAATTTAATAATAATAATAATAATAATAATAATAATAATAATAATAATATAATAATAATAATAATAATAATAATAATATAATAATAATAATAATAATATACTCAACCCAATAAAAAATCAATAATAAAATCTACCTTATAATAGTTTAATATTTAATAAATAAATCAACCGTCTATTGTAAAACTGTCTTATATCATAAAAAAAATCAATAAAATCTACCTTAAAATAATTTAATACGGAGTTTCACCTGTTTTTCTAATGTGTACGCACTAAGCACATGTTAATAAGTCAATTAGGGTAAGAATCACATTGATATTATCACGAGAAATGATTTATCATACTTACACAATATCAATGTAATTCATACCTTAATCGGCTTATTGATCCGTCACTAGTGAGAACGCGTTAGAAAAAATCTTTTCACTTATTTTTGACAGATAAGTAAACTTTTTATACAACAAAGGACTGATATACAAGGATAAAACTGTCTTAGACAATTAATTAATTATAAAAACCATTAATTAATTACTTGATTTACGAAAATTTTAGATTATGAAAATTATTTTTTTTTGTGATATGAGACAGTTTTATAATAAAACAGATTATTCGATAATATAATAATACTCTCCATGGACCGTTATGCCACTTTCTTTTCTTTCCTCACATATCGTATCCCCAACTTCACACCTTCTCACCTTCTTCCAAATTCTATAAATTCCTCTCAAACTTCACCAAAAAAAATCCACAAATTTCTCACAAAAAATTAATTAAAAATAATTAACAAAAAAAAATGGGTTATAATAAAATAATTAGTGTAATAATATTATCATTAGCAATTGCATTAATTTCATGTTATGGTGAAAATTTTAAACTAGCTTCTACTACAAAATTTCCTACATTACAAGCACAAAGGTTCATTAACCAACTTAATTTATTCCCAAAATACCCTTCGAATATTCACCGGTCCAAACCTGGTCTGTCATCATCGGTTGAGGGTCCGAGGTTGGTCGAAAGGACGTTCAAGGTGTCTGAGTTGGGTGACCCGGGTACCACTGTCGATAATTTGGGTCACCATGCAGGGTATTTTCGTCTTCCCCACTCCATTGATGCCAGGTACATATATTATACGTCATAAAATATTATAACGTTATATATATAAATATATTAATATTTGAATTTTGTTTCAGTTATTTGTTTACTTTTTATATTATTAAATAAAAAAAAAAAGTTGTGACATGTTTGTAAGGTGTTTTTTCTTGTGTTTTGGGATATTTTAGCATTGATTTTTGGGGAGTAGTGATGTTATTGGTTTGATAATTGATAGTTTAACAAAAAAAATATATTACTTTTTACTTTGATAATCGAGTTTTTATCTAGTTTATTTCAATGTTCGACCGTGCAGATTAATTAAATTACGTGAGTTTGATTTTAGAATGAATGCGACACTAGGGTAACGTAGTTGTTAAGAGTTACATACATGATCTCGTAATCTCGTTCATATATTGATTTAATTTGAGGTTTGTTACGAGTAAGATTTTATTTTGTTATTTATCGATTGGATAATTGTTTTTAATTACCTAGATGATCGAGTTTTATCTGTTTTAATTTATTTCAATGTTCGACCATACTACAAATTAAATTACGTGAGTTTGATTTTAGAATGAATAATGCAACGCTAGGGTAACTTTGTTAAGAATAATAATAATAATAATCTTGTTCATATAATGATTTAATTTGATTAATTATTTTATGATTTTATTTTATTATTTATCGACTGGATAATTATTTTTATTTAGATGATCGAGTTTTAAGTGTTTTAGTTTATTCAAATGTTCGATCATGCGAATTACACGAGTCTGATTTTTAAAAACTTAGATATTTCTATAGTTTAGAAGAACAAATACGACACTAGAGTAGTCTTGTTACGACTTTTAAAGAGTAATCTTATTCATATATGGATTGATTTTATTTTATTTTATTTTATTTTGTTCATATATGTTAGAAATATTTCCATGTAGGAATTATATTGACGTGATTATTGTCTTTGTGAAATTTTATATGAGACGATTTCAAGTTAATATATAAAGAGTAATTAATAATGTTTCTGCAATCATTGACAATATAAGCATCAAAGAACACAGGAAGAATCGTCATGTAAACAGCTGTTTGCATGTGATGACGACAATTCACTTTCTTGTTTCTTTTGACTAGAATCTTTTACATAATATATTTAAATAATATTAAAAAAATATACTCGTATTATTATCACAGCGTTTGTAAAATTCTCGAATATTTTAAATAAACTTCGTACGTTATAACCTTCTAATATTTAATATTATGTCAGAACGATATGAGGAACAGAGAACGTTGTCGCTTTAAGACACATTGACGAACAATTGCCTGAATTTAAACTAATTTTGAATCCCGTAACACAAAAAAGTTACGAAATTGAATTGAATAAACTAAATTGAGCGAACAGAACTTGTTTTTTTTTCTTTTTTTCTCGAATGTATCAAGAAATTGTTGCTCGATCTAAGACACATTGACGAACAATTGCCTGAATTTAAACTAATTTTGAATCCCGTAACACAAAAAGTTACGAAATTGAATTGAATTTAACTAAATTTAGCGAACAGAACGTGTTTTTTTTTTCCTCGAATGTATAAGTTAATGTTTCCGATCCCTTTAAACAAGACGTTCTACTTTTTCTTCAAGTCAAGAAATTGTCGCTCTAAGACACATTGACCAACGAATTTTGAATCACGTAACACAAAAAATTGGGAAATTGAATTGAATTAAACTAAATTGAGCGAACAGAACGTGTTTTTTTTTTCTCGAATGTATAAGTTAATGTTTCCGATCACATTGGACAGGATGTTCTACTTTTTCTTCGAGTCGAGAAATAGAAAAGATGATCCAGTAGTCATCTGGCTAACAGGAGGACCAGGATGCAGCAGTGAACTAGCTCTCTTCTATGAAAATGGCCCTTTCCAAATTGCCAACAACTTATCCTTGATCTGGAACGATTACGGTTGGGACAAGGTAAAAATCGAGAAATTTACTGAATTTGACAAGCGGGTTTGAAACGGGTTAATTTTTTTAAATATTTTTACGATTTTACAGGCATCAAACCTCATCTACGTCGACCAACCAGTCGGAACAGGATTCAGCTACACTTCAGATGACAGTGATCTACGCCACGACGAAGCTGGGGTCAGCAACGACTTGTACGACTTCCTGCAGGAGTTCTTCAAAGCGCACCCGGAGTATGCGAAGAATGATTTCTTTATAACAGGAGAATCGTACGCAGGACATTATATTCCTGCGTTTGCGTCAAGGATTAACCAAGGCAATAAAGCGAAAGAAGGTGCTTTGATTAACTTGAAGGGGTTTGCCATTGGAAACGGTTTGACGAATCCTGAAATTCAGTACCAGGCGTACACGGATTTTGCGTTGGATAACAAGATCATTGATCGTACTGAGTATAATAGCATTAACCGGATGCTGCCTTCGTGCCAACAGGCCGTCAAACAGTGCGGTATGTAGCATTCCTGTTACTGCAACTGTAACATTGTTGCAGTGCAGTATGTAGACTGGTACTGTATTCTCACAGTTTTCGACATTGACAGTAGTTGTTCGGTTTTTGCTGTGAGTTCAGGAACTGATGGAAAAGACTCTTGCCTGACCGCTTACTTCGCCTGCACCAACATCTTCAACAGGATCATGCAATACGCAGGCGACAAAAATGTAAGACAGTTAACATCTGAATCTATCCATTCGACTGTATACTGTAACTTACTGTATACTGTAATTTTCTGTTGGGTGAAACAGTACTACGATATCAGGAAGAAGTGCGAGGGAGACCTGTGCTATGACTTCTCGAACATGGAGAAGTTTCTGAACCAGGTCTCAGTTAGGAAAGCGCTGGGTGTTGGGGACATCGACTTTGTATCATGCAGTACAGAAGTATACGACGCAATGCAGATGGACTGGATGAGAAATCTCGAAGTTGGCATTCCTGCATTACTTGAGGACGGAATCAATGCGTTGATTTACGCAGGCGAATATGATCTTATATGCAACTGGCTAGGAAACTCGAGGTGGGTGCACGCAATGGAATGGTCGGGACAGAAAAATTTCACAGGAGCGTCGACTGTGTCCTTCAACGTAGATGGCGCAGAAGCAGGACAACTAAAAACACATGGACCCCTCGGTTTTCTCAAGGTGCATAACGCGGGTCATATGGTTCCGATGGACCAGCCAAAGGCTGCACTCGAGATGCTCAAGAGATGGACGAAAGGAGGGTTGGCTTCAACACAGATAACAGACGACATTTCCATTGATTAGTTACGACTTTCAACCAGACAGTAGCCAACCATAGATCGACTTGATATACATACATTGATACATACAGTAGCATTTTTACTTTCGACAAAAAAAAAATACAAAAGAAATAAGTTAACTCATTGTATCAAGAATGTCGTAAACGAATCAATAAACTGTCACAAAATTCCCACTTTCTGGTTTCGGAACCAGTTTTTGATGATTGCATTCTGTATTTTATGAGTAGAATCGGTCCAACGACTGAATAACTGGTCGAAATCCAGAACTAAGAGGAACAACAGACGCAACCCTTAGATGTCGAGCATTAACATTCTTCGGCTTAGACAGTGTGATTCGACACATTTCACCTTCCAGGATTTTACCAGCATTCACCGCTGCAACAAACAAACAACCACAGTCAAAAGCTCAGAAACAACACGATTATCTTGCACAGATTATAGTGTAAGACGGTTTAAGACGGTTTCTTGTACCTGCGAAAGGGTGGGTTTTGGCGAAGTTGAAGAATTCATCAGCTGAACAACCAAAGAGGATTTTAGCAGCTCTGTCAAAGCAGATTACTGTGAACACCCTTGTATCTGATGCTATTGACATCTGCAAGGATAGACCGTCTCACGTTAAGATAATGCAAGAAACGATGAAAATACACTAAAAACATGACCAAGCTTGTCGTGAGACCGTTTCACATGCCGACAATTAAACCTGACAGATGGGTCAACTGGGTCAGATTCGGGTCAGGTCATTTTAGCCTCTGAAAAATCGGGTTGATATCGGGCTGGGCCGGGCCGGGTCATCTTCGCGTTTAAAATTTTCAGTTTTTTTTAGGGTTAGGGGTCAAACTCGGGTTTTCAATTCGGGTGTCAGGTCAGAGATTTGCAGCCAAACGGGTCGTGTCACATGCAAAAGGGCCACGAACCCTCCAATTAAACCTGATAAACGGGTCATCTGGGTCAGATTCGGGTCAGGTCATTTTTTCGCCTGAAAATTCAAGTTAATATAGGGTCGGGCCGGGTCATCTTCGGGTTTTAAATTTTCAGTTTTTTAGGGTTAGGGGTCAAACTCGGGTTTTCAATTTGGGTGTCTGGTCAAAGATTCGCAGCCAAACGGGTCACATGCAAAAGGGTCACGAACCCTCCAATTGAACCCACCCGTTAAATTCGGGTCGGGTCAGGTAAAATTGGGAAAATGTAATAAATTGGTTATTCATGTCGGAACCCGACCCAATTGAATATCGTAATTAATTGAGGAAAAAGGGAAAAAAGGGGGACTAACGAGGAAGCGGAAGAGGCGTTTGGTGGCGAAAGTGGTGGCGCTGAGGGCGTTGCGGCGGCAGGAATTGCAAAGGGAAAGAGGGTTTTGAAGAGGCTTCTCACATACTGCACACACCAAGTACGTCAGACTGTTGGTGGTTGTCGCGGCGGTTGTCGCGGCGGCGGCGGCGGCGGCGGTGGTGGTGTCGATTGCTATGATGGCGCATGTTAGTGTTTCTGGGTTGATTTGCTCCATTGATGAGTTTCCCGCCATTAATGGATTCTTCAATTCAATTTCGATTTTCTCACTATTTGATCAATGCTTCTCCTCCTCCTATACCCTACACCTAAGGGCTCGTCTGGTTCACCATGGGAAAATGAAGTTACCGGAAACTTTAATTTCACGTGAATTTGTGTTTCATGGGAATTAAAAAATATTGTTTGGTTGCCATGTGGGAAATGACTTTATGCGGGAAGTTCTACACACCAAGGGGGCTTGGTGAGTAACTTCCCCATTGTGAAGTGGGCAACCAAACAACTCCCTGAAAATGCACTTCTTGGGAACTTGCACTTCCCGGTAATTGAATGAGTAACCAAACGACTCCTAAATGGGTCGGTTTGAAAATTAATTAATAAAATGGGGTTCGGGTAGTCTCGAATGTAGGATTGATTTGAGACGTTTAATCGTCTCGTTTTTCATATTTATTATTTAGCCGTGTTATTGATGTTATAGGTTATAATAATAATGTCGATACTATTGCTTTTGTGTGTTATTATATGCATATATATACTCGGTTTGATTTGAATGCATTGGATGGAGTATTTTGTAAAGCGGAATTAATTAACTCGACAACAGAAATTGAGAAAGAAACGATAGAACATGCTAAACAAATTAGTTTAAGTCGACGTCTTAATTGATTTAATAATTCAAACCTAAGATCAAGAGTCGGGTATGTAATACTAAGAGTTCGACCTACTACAAAAAAACAAATTGCCCTAATAAATTGCAAGAGCCCTAATAAAGTTGGCAAATTGTCATCGCCTATCGTGTCGGGTTTTGGGCCTTAGCCACGAATCCATGATATTTCGTTAATGGATTGAGCCCGAGTGGGAAATCATTACGAAAAAAAAAAAATGGAGACACCGAAGTACAGAATACTCAATAAAATAGGCAGACAAATCATGGGGACGGAGAAAATAATTAATTCGGGTGCCCAAATTATTGGATTCGGGTACAAATATGGACCCATGCCCTAATAATTCCAACTATGGGCCCATGCCCATGCATGATAAAACCATGATTGGACTTACGTACGACAACTTATGTACAACGTCGAGTATGTTACACAAATTCTTGTTTGCGATATATATATATATATATATTTTAAGTTGTCTATGAAATGTCAGATCATTTGACTCGAGCATTCTGATAATCCGTCTTAAACAAGATTAGCTACTACCGACACTATCTTTTTATACGTTGACTAGTTCGCTCATAGAGTCATCATAGTTCGTACGAAGTATTATTATTATTATTATTATTGTTATTGTTGTCGGTGTTACTATTGTCAAGAATTATGTCACGTAAGTCCTATTCGTACATGACTATTATCTATATCGTTTCAATCTCAAATCATTGGATCAACGTAGCAAATGTTCAGTCAGGAAATGTTGATCGACAGGTTTATTTCTGGTAGGAGGCCGGTTGCCACAGCTAAGTCGAACATACACCCATAATAGGTTGTTTTTTCGAGTTATTTCATCGAAGATAATCTTAAATAAATACTCCGTAGTCCATATAATATATTAATATATTAAATATATTATTAATTTTATGATGCAAACATACATAAATATAGTTTATTTATTCTTAATAAACTAAAGAGATAAATCTCCAAAGTTTTTAAATTATAGCAGAAAATACATAAAAATAGTCTTATTATTATTATTATTATTATTATTATTATCATCAACTAAGATAATAATAATAATAAGACATCTTTAATTTTTTCCTTGATAATCTTGTCTTTGCTTCGTTCATGCATAATAATCACTTAATTAATTACTCACTTAGTGTATCCTGCACAATAAAAACATAAAAACACTAAATTAGCTCCTAGTAAATATGATTAAATCTTTCAAAATATCGATTTTCAACTCGAATCATAAAAAAATTCCCCCGTAACATAATTAAAATATATCGTGTAATCTTTTATTAGGGTCGTCTAATATCAAGTTCTTATATCCCTCGACCCAATAAGATTCCCTCAGTGTCGGCTGAATGTCAAGTTCGTGTACAACCAACTATACAATGTTATTTTACGTCCAAAAAAGTGACTTTTAGTCTTTCAGAATTTAGAACAGTATCTCTCAATTATATTAACGACTGTCAAACGTGTAGGTTTCAATTTTTTATAGCCCTAGCTCAACCTAATAAGATTCCCTGAGTGTTAGTTGAATGTCAAGTTCGAGTACAATCAACCGTACTATACAACAATACAATATTATTTTACGTCCACAAAAGTGACTTTTAATTAGTCTTTCAGAATTTAGAACAGTGTCTCTCAAATATATTGAACAGACTGTGAAACATAAAATACGAGGAGAAAATATACTACGTACTTGGAGCAGTCGGTACTAGGGGTTATACTGTAAGGAATGCTAACACCACATTTGCCAGCAAGACTAGAGGCAAGTCCAAGGTTGAGACCGCGAATAGAGCCCGCGTCTGCTTTGAGGCAACCGCAAGCGGTCTGTCGGTCAGCCGGTGTCTGGGCCTGGCCGCTAAGCGACCTGATCCCGTTACAACAACCCGGGGATGGACCGGCCCCAGTTCTTAAGTAACTGATGCATGGGGCTACACTGCTGGTCACTTGACCACAGGTTAGCCCCTCGCCGAGTTGTGCACCGGTTAGCATGCACAACAAGACTAGTACACAACCTAACTTGGTAACTAGGGTTGAGTTAGTAGCCATAGTATTATTAGGTTTTTGTTCTTGTTTGGTTGATAATGTGAGCAATAATAATAATAATGTTGTGTTTAAGTTGTGTTTAATTTGATGAAGATGTAATGAGTTTATGGGTCTATTTATAGGGATGAATTCCCCATTTCCTGTCTGTCTGTCTGTCACTGATATATCCGTCATAATGTTATACTTCCTCCGTTTCTATGATTTCTTCCACCTTAAAAGTGACACATTTCTTAAGAAAAACAATAAAATAAGTAAAAGTAGAGAGGGGGTAAAAGTAAGTGGGCCACCTAGGTAAGAGATAAATGTGATAGAAAAAAGGAAAGTGGAATAAATCAAAGAAATGATTGAAAAAGGAAATGTGGAAGATATCAAAGAAACAGAGGGAGTAGCAGGTTAGATAACTTGAATAGAGTCGTATAAATGTATAATATGTCGAAACTAGGGTAGAATGTATAGGTCTAGGACATTTTCGAGTCATGACAGATCATTTATTCATTTTAGGTTCGGTTCTCTGTTATTCATTACTTCCGAGGTCTTTTATTTTCAACTTCTGAAGGATATCAATGCATGCATGCATGCATTTGTTGTCATGAACATTCAGATCATTTTAGGTTAATTAGATCGAGTGATTCCAGTCGTTACCGGTAAACTTGAGTTTTTTTGGACAATTTAGCCGCCATGTCTATATATGCTATGTTCTTTTCGACTTCTTTTCAACTCAGTTTAGTTCATTCAGTTTCATTCGATGCATTCATTCTACGAGATTCATTTTGGCTTAACTGCTTCTCAGTCGACTTCAATCTTCAATTCAGTCCAAAAGCACAGGTCCGACAGGAAATAGATAAACGTTGGTATCAACATATAAAATGACGAAACGGAGTTTGACACGTTAGAAACTAGTAGTAGACGAATGCATGTATTCATCATCGTACGAGAAATTAAACCAAGTGTAATTAATTTGAAATGTGACAAAAGAGGAGAAGTTAGTAGTTGGGGGTTGCTTCTTCTTTATTGAATGCATGGTTATTTTTGTACCCTGTTTATTGGTTGCTTAATGAAAGACTATGTCTTGAATTTCTACTAATTTCATTCTACATGCAATGTATTATTGGCTCTTGGAAGTTGGATTTATTATATAGAGAATCGTGAAAGAATATGTTCTAAGATACTATAATTTTAATAAATCTGAGAATAAGTTGCATCAAGTTTTTCTTCCTCTTTCTCCCAAAAAAACCGTACTTTTCTTCCTCGATCTGGGGTCTCCATCGATGGTAAGCCCCAAAAATTGTTCAAGTCTCAATTATTAGCTATCGAATCTTATTCAATAAAAGTCTCTCTTTTATGAAAGTTGTTTCGTCCTTGTTTTCAAGGTTTTTTTCCAAATTTCGAGGTTTTAGTCTCTTACATTAGTATAGGGCTTAGATTTCAAGAACTATGTGCAAGATCATGAGAGCAATGGAATCCCTACGTACGGCGATACAATTGAGGTCAGATCTCGGTCTACTATTTGTCAAAATAGAGGAAGTTGTTGGAGGCCATTTCATCAGATCTATAGATTCCTTCGCGAAAGGCTGTGTCAATAAACAGCGATATATAGAAGACTATACAGAAGCGCATTATTCTAATAATGATCTTTATCTCAATGATGTTCTTTATTTATGTTTCACAAATTTGTATTCAGTTCAATTTGACATCTTTTGTAGATGCCGGATGGCTTATTATTAATGATATTGATCTTCACTTTAAAAAAAAAAAATATTCCAAGATATTTTCGATAATTACTAAATATAGGAAATTGATACATATAATCCTTAGGACTGTATATAAGACACCAAAAGATGAAAGAATATTTTGACATATGCATTAATTACATCAATGTTTGTAATTAAATTTCTACTTCAATGTTTGTAATTAAATTTCTACTAATTTCATTCTACTATGTATTATTGGCTCTTGGAAGTTGGATTTATTAGACGGAGAATCGTGAAAGAATATGTTTCAAAGCATTTCCGACAATTACTAAATATAGGAAATTGATATAAACGGTCCTTAGGACTGTATACAAGACATCAGAAGAGGAAAGAAAGTTTTTGACATATGCATTTATTACATTAATGTTTGTGTAATTTGGTTTTCAATTTCTAGATTTATACTAATTTAGGAAGGTTTTAACAAAATCGATAAATATAATATAGGATATTATTATGAAGATAATCGTTATATATTGCCTCCGTTGATAATTTTTTACCTCATTTCATCATTATTTGCGAGGAGTATTTTAATGAAACGAGACAAAAGATAACGAACGGAGAAAGTATTATAGTAATTTATAGTAATATAATTGCTTGCTAGAGAATAATTATGATAATTAGTTCAATTCGATTAGTCTGATGATTATAGATAGTGACGCCGTATATATTTATTTCAGTTAATTTAATCTAAGTTAATTCAGATCAGTTAAATTGGACGAAACTTCTTGGAGAATATTTTTAAGTGGTTCTACAACTAGGAGGGAAGAAACGTAGGACAAAAACAATGACTTTTAATGACTTTTTTGTTACTAGGCATCAGAATTTGGCCTGATTTAGGGTCGAGTCATCTCAAGTCTTGTGAGTCCGTCAACATTATGTTTAAGGCAAATTCTTGATTGCGACCTGGATATCCGTCACAAAACTTAGAACTGGTTATATGTCATATAATATCGTATCCATTTGGGTAGTTAAAGACAAACAATTTGCTATTCAGTCGGGTTGTTTTATCTAACCATGTGCTATTATTTGACCCGTCATCGACTATACCCGTCACAAAGGAGACTTACTTTGTATTTAAATATCGATGGGTCAGTTCAGGTCATTTCAAATGACGGGTAGGAAATTTCGAGACATGGGCCTCTTTTTTTTGGGCTGAACCACCTTTACAAGATGGTCCAGATCCATGTGAGTGCATGCATGAGCCCAATCTTAACTTGGGTCACATCAATTGGGCTAGTTTGGGAATTGGGCCCATATTTATGCTTGATAAAACCATGGTTGAACTTGAAAAGATTGTACTCCGATCCAACAAAATAACGGTGAGTCTCCTTGTAACGTAAAAATCTGTCGTAATGTTATAACAGGTTAAATATTATCCATTTAGATAGAAAATGATACGGTATTGTTCTTCATAAGGTTATGTGTTGTTGCCATTTTCTATGTAAACGGACAATATTTGACCCGTTATAAAAATTTTGTCGGATATTTCTGCCACAAACACGAATTTGTGGTACAGGGTTAAAGTTAAAAGAGGAGAATATCTTTGGGGGGAAAGATTTTTTGAATCACTATCTATAATATAAAATAATTTTATAATTCTTTAAATAATTAGCTCTCGTAGCTCAGTTGGTTAGAGCACCCGTTTAGTAAGCGGGAGGTCTTGAGTTCGACTCTCAACGAGAGCAGTTTTTTTATCATAAGAGTTTTTTAAACACAAACTTTAATAAAAACAATAACCGTATTACATTATAATATAATACATCTACGGACTACTAAATTTTTAATCGAACTAGCAACAACGTACTCTATATAAAGATTTACGTCATATCAATCTTAATTATTTTAATTTTCCGTCAAAATCTGTAATTATCAAGTCTTGACTCTCGACTACTAAATTATTTTTCAACATTATTATACCAAAACGAAATCGAAAAAAAATCCAAAAACCAAGTGGAGCCTGAACTAACCAATTAAAGTAACAACTAGGATTTCTTAATTTAATTATGAAAATCCTTTAATTATTTTTCAAAAAATAATTAATTGTTCATAAAAAAAACAAGTAGTTGAATGTAATAGAATATAAACGGGCCTCAACCATCGCCTTAAGGTTTTGGTTGAGTTGGTTCGTTAACATGGTATCAGAGCCAGAGGTCACGAGTTCGAACCCTGGCAGCCCCCAATATCTCGAACTCTGAGCTGGAATCTCAGCACACGGTACGGGGGAGCCGGTGCGCATTAACCACTCTTCAAGCCCAAAGGGCATTCGAGTGAGGGGGCGTAATAGAATATAAACGGGCCTCAACCATCGCCTTAAGGTTTTGGTTGAGTTGGTTCGTTAACAGAATGCATAATAATTCAACAAAAGATGACAGTGTGTCGACCACACGAATCCATATTATCCTTCTTATGGAAATCATTCTTCCATGCAGACAGGGACGAATCCAGACTTAAAATTTTGAGGTAGCGGGTTCATTTTATTTGCTCACGATATATGAAAATGTTCCAGCTTTACGAAATTTAGGTAACAAAAGTCGATAATTTTAATCATTTTATATAAGTTTGGGGTAGCGAGTGCTACCCTTTGCTACTAGCTAGATTCCCCTCTGCATGCAGATACATATAGAAAAGTCGTACGTAATACTTTGATTATTATTATTATTCGCATTAGGGTTTTATCGATATTTATTCTGTCTCAATTTTGCATCTCATTCTGTATCATCTCATTTCACGTGTATTCATTCAGACGTAGATATCGTTTCTTGGCTTGTTAATTACGGTTTTAATTTGTTGATGTATCAGAATATGTATGAAGTGAGATACAGAATGAAACGTCGAAAGAAATTCTTGTAGGATTTTAAATCGAGTTTTATATAGTATAAGACAATATGAATAGCAGCCCATGTTTGAAATTGCTTACTATAGCATGAGTAGAGAAGCACTAGTGTTTAACAATTTGTACATATCATCTATTCACCCGTGACTGTTTTCACTATACTTTATTGTGTTACTCACTCCTACTCCCTCCGGTCATTATTTATTGTCCCACTCACTTTTGCACGTAAAATAAGGAAGAAATTTAAAATGGTAAAAAATGATGGTAGAGTAGTGAAAAATGAATATAAAATGGTAAAGAAATGAATGGTGGACCTTAAAGTGTAAAATTCAATGGCATTTCTGGTAAATAAAGGTTAGAAAGAGGGATAATATGGTAAAAGTGTAAGATAGAAAAGGAAAGTGGAGAAGTGGGGCAAAAAATAAAAACCTTCCAAATAAGGAAAGCGGGGCGATAAATTGTGTCCGGAGGGAGTATTTTTTATTATCTTCTCCTTTGGTTTTGGGGAAGAAAATAAGGAGGTAGGAATGTGTGGTTCAAAATAAAAGAAGGAAGAGAGAAATATAAGGGTGATTCTAGACCACATGTTGATGGCCCAAAATGGAAATAAGGAAGAAAGAGTGTTTCAGCCCAATAAGAAAATAGGGAAGATAATAAAAAATCGGAGGGAGTATTATATAGAGCACTAATTTCGAGTAAATCTATTTTAAACTTAAAACACGTAAAATATACAAAGTATATGAATATATGACCAGTCGAATAGTTGATCATGACATAATTTTAACGATTGATCAAACAACACATTATTAAGAGTATTATAGTATTAACAACTATGTTTAGATTATCGGATATATATCTGTTATGCACTAATTACGCAGAGTGTAAATCTCATTCTATACTTATTGTTCACAGTTTTTGAAACATTAAAAAGATTAGGAATCGAGAATAATAATGATAGTCAAATTGTCGAGATATATGAAGTGACATGCATGGATGCATCGCATCTATGATTAGTCGATTAGTTGTTACAGATTCTCCAATTACCGGCTCCGAAATTTCTACAATTTTCTTACTAGTATTCTTTTAGTATAAGTGCCATAAATTCGAAGAAATTACGTTATCTTCTATAATCTTCTACTATAAAAAACTGATAATATCGAGGAATAATAAAATAATTTAAACTTGATTTTACTCTTAATAATAATAATAATAATAATAATAATAATAACACTAATTATTAATTAATCTACACCTACTTATATTTTGAGAAAAAAAGAACATTTTTTTTTCTACAAAATTCCAAAATTATAATTGGATGTGACACTTGTTGTCAATCATATATCACAAGGTATTCATTTACAGCTCATCATATATAATAACTTGCTAGAATAATATCTTTATAATTATTCTCCAAGATTATCTCCACTTGATTGAGATTACGACAAATCACCTTACCCTATCTTAATCATACTCCCTTAATTATCGTCATTTTAGTAGTCCCGTTAAAATGATCAGCATATCCGTTTCAAACGTTAAAATTCGAAGAAGTCGCACCATTTATCAACTTATTTGACATGTTTTAGGTTTGAAATGAGTATATTGCTCGTAAATCGGATCAGATGGGATTGGACTGGTTGCCATCTGATCGATCTCTAGACTGTAGTCCAATTAGGCTTGGTTCACACCCTTAAAGCAGATGAAGATTCGAATATTCGACATGTTTGCTCTGTGGATTCACCTGCTACAACGTTAAAATGATCGATATATCAGCTTCAATTCAAGCCTTAAAATTCAAGGAAGTTAGCAACATCTATCATCGTATTTGACATGTTTTAGTTAAGTTTAAAATGAGTGTTCATAAATCAACTTAGACTGGACCAGACTGGTCGCCGCCATCTGGTAGATCTCTAGTCCAATCAAGTCTGGTTCACACCCTTGAACTAGATGGAGATCCGATCTCCAGGCCAAGGTTCTGAAATATGATGGGTGATTATTGTTCTATGGATTCACGTGCTACATGCAACGTTAAAATGATCAGCCTATCTATTTCAAACCTTAAAGAATTCAAAGAACTCTCACGATCTATCATCATATATTTGACATGTTTAAGCTAGGTTTGGAACGAGTGCGTGCTCATAACGACTCAACTCAGATTGGACTAGCCCAGTCGCCATCTGCTCGATCTCTAGACTCTAGTCCAATCAGGTCTGGTTCACACCCTTCAATTAGATGGAGATCCAATCTTCGAACTTTTGAAATAATGGGCGGTCACTCTTATTAATCTGGATTCACTCGTTATTACCAATATGATAAACTAATACGATATCCATAGATATATCTATCTCGAACTGGTTCACACTTAAATAAGATGGAGATCCGATCTTCGGAGTTTTGAAATGATGGGTACGTGATCGCTCAATCTGGATTCACTCGTTACTAACCTACCAATCTAATAAACTAATACACTATCTATAGATATATCTATCTCGAACAAGAACCCATGATATATGAACTATCTTAGAACGAGGCAATTATTCTTTAAAAACTAAAATTCAACGCATTGGCTAACAATGGACCCGTCGTATGCATGTGTAACCACCATTTTTGGCTTCTAATATAAAGTCTAATAAGTCAATAAAAGTGGACTTGTCCGATCTTCTTTAGTCCAAAAATAAAAGAATAGCATAATCCACATCCACTTCTAAATATAATTACACAAATTAATTAATTAATTAGGTATATACAAGTTGCTATCGATATATATTCTATCACTAATCACAGTGTAAGACGATCACATACAATCACGCAGAAGACGGTCCATTTTCATGAAAAATAACTTCATTTATTATAGATAAATAATCGAATTTTTTATAAAAAAAAATCATTGTACAATATAAAACCGTCTTACATAAAAACTACCGATGTTATATTCTATACAATTTTGATTTTTCTTTGATTACTTGTATATATCATTTTCTAAAATATATGACTTAGTCAAAGGAAATTACAGCAAATTAAAGTTGACGTAACATGGCTAATATCCATGCAAGAGATAGTACGTAGTATATTCTAAAAATAATATATTCCGTCTAAACAATAATAAGAAGCCAGTATCATCCAATATACTTACGTAACATTGGTTTTCTTTTGACCTAAACCATTCGATTTAATCTGATTCGAGTCTAGTATAATCTCTGAACGACTGTATATCAGTATATATACAGTTGTGTTCCTATGACGCGAACCCTGATTTTGACGGTTAAGTTAGATAATCATTTACCAGTTGATCAATCTAAGTGGCCATGAGTTACACACAAATTATAGAGCGAAATGCTTTAATTTCACGCGTGACATAGTCCATCTGTTTCATCGTCTTTCATTCAGTTAATAAGAGATCTGATCTCTCAATAACGTTAACCAGATACCGTCTCTTAATTTAAGTGATTTAAGTGTCATTATCGATTTATCACAAACAACCCATTAAGGATATATAATAATTCCAAAGTATACTATACTACCTCTTTCTTTTTTCCTATAAAAGGGTGGCCAATGTGTGCATGTTCCTACAAACCACTTAAGAACATAACTTAAAAAAAAAATACTAAACATAATAATGAGTTCAAATATTATTGCAACTCCTCTTCTTCTACTTCTTCTTCTATCACTTTCTTCATGTCTTGAGGCACAACTTCAAGTAGGGTTCTATAGCAAAACATGTCCCTCGGCCGAATCCGTCGTTAAACAACAAGTCTCCAAAGCTTTTTCGTCTAACAAAGGCATTGCTCCCGGTCTTCTTCGCATGCATTTCCATGACTGCTTCGTCAGGGTACGTTCACTTTTACAAAAAAAAAAAATACTCCAGTCTTTTTATTATAACGTAACATGTCACTATATGACAGGACGTGACAGGTTCAGGAAAGTAATGAAATGTTGTGTTTTGATTTATTTACAGGGATGTGACGCGTCAATTCTTATAGACTCGACAACAGGGAACCAAGCTGAGAAGGACTCAGTGGTTAACAACCCGAGTCTAAGAGGGTTTGAAGTGATCGACGCAGCCAAGACCATCCTCGAAACTCAATGTAAAGGGATTGTTTCCTGTGCTGATATTCTTGCTTTTGCTGCTAGAGACAGTGTCGCTTTGGTACGTTAATAATAATTTTTACAAAAGAAAAAACGTCAGTCATAACATTAATTAAATCAGCAGACGCTGATATATATAATTACTGTTTTACAGTCGATGGGTCCATCTTATGCTGTTCCGTCTGGGAGAAGAGACGGTAGAGTTTCTATAGGCTCGGAGGCTCTCACCAACATTCCTGCACCGAACATGAATGTCGGTCAACTTACCACAAATTTCGCAAACAAAGGGCTAACCCAAGACGAAATGGTCACCCTATCAGGTAAATAATAATTATCGAAATAGTGTTTGTTATTTGGCTGGTCGTGTTAAATAAACTAAATAACTTCCTCAGTATATATATTAACCAGAAAATCGATTTTAATACATATATATATAACAGGAGCGCATACAATTGGACGGTCTCACTGCTCAATTATCACGGGTGTAGACGACAGACTATACAACTTCAGCGGAACAGGCAAACCTGACCCAAACCTGAACCCGAGTTACCTACCACAGCTACAAGCCGCGTGCCCAAAGGGGAGCACGAGCTAGACGTCAGTGGTCAACATGGACCCACAAACCCCGGCCGTGGTTGACAATAAATACTACGCCAACGTGTTGGTCAACAAAGGGTTGTTCACCTCAGACTGGACCCTCAGGACCAACGCGGCCACCTCAGCCGCGTTGACCCAAAATGCTAACAGCCAGGCCCAATGGTTTAGTAAATTTACGGCCGCAGTTGTTAAAATGGGTCAAATCGGGGTTAATACGGGTACCGCGGGTGAAATCCGTAAGAATTGTCACATTATCAACTAATTTTGGTCATTCAACTTAAGTTAATAATTGTAATGATAAAAAATGTTGAATAATGTGAGCTTGTTTTCGTTAATTAATACTCGTAATTTCGTATATGTAATGATCAAGTGTAATACATTTTCGAAATGGTTAGTATTTGGTATCCTCGATCAATTTTATTTCTTGATCTTAATCGCACTTATCAGTGATTAAATCGATCCAATATTAGTCTGTCAATGACTCAGCGTCATGCAATCCAATACGAAAATTAAACCATTTTTTTTGTCGCATGTACTTGACATTATTCAGCGAACAAATTAAATAAAAACTAATTATTGGGTTAAATTAAATCTCAATTTCGAAAGTCTTTTGAACATGATATTAGAGGACAATAATGTGTTTTCATGCATTTATCATATATTCTCGATGCAACATGAGTAAGACAGTCTCACGTTGTCACGCATACATACAAGTTATTGTGAATAATTATTAGGGGAACGTTTTATACATAATAGACGGTTTCACATACCGTCTCACACGTTTTGAATTTTCTTTGGGTTCAATTATTGCAAAGTATAATTAATACTAATGTGTAAACTTAGCTTGGCACATTTTAATTACGAAATCGACTGCTAAAACGATGGTTTAATGTAGACAAGTTGTGATAATATTAACGTTGACGTACAACATGTTATGTTGAAGATTATGCAATGGCTAATGTCCAAATTTACTTAGAGATCAAGTACAAATGGAAGTAATAATGGTACCAAACCTAATAGAAGTAGGTACGATTGACATAAAAGAGTATACAAATATAAAGATGATACGCTTGTTATAAAAACAGGTACAAAACAAAGTTGTCATTTAAGGGTACGAATAGTATATAAAGTGGTACTGAAGAATGGTCTCTCAATAAGTTATTAAGAGACCGTCTCTCCCAAGATTTTGTGTTATTTATTTGATTACTTGTGTCATCATATATCAATTTAATTGTTGTCCACAAGTTTGTACTATTAATAATGTTTGCGATTATGTTGACAATTAAACTAGTTAATTGACTGTAGTCGATCTCTCTTAAAATTCGATATTTCCTTCTTAAAATTATACTATATGTGTTTAGATTCCTGATCTGATCACGTGTCGTACTGTTCTTATGTTGCCCTATTATTATTCATAATACTGTTTAACCGATAAAAAATTACAACGTATAAATTGTGATTTAATCGATCGGTGATACTAATAATTGTAGAAGTTTCAATTCAATAATGTGGTGATTTACAAAATCACACATTTAATACGAGTATCGCACGGTACAACGGTTGTACACAATAATTACTGTAATACACAATTCTTATGCATCCTCTAATCTAATAATTAAAGTTAATAATAATAGAGTTAATTAATCATTATGGTCTAGAACTCGATCAAGAACACGAGAACCACGAATTTGCCGAAAACAAAAATAATAATAGAGCGAGTTAACTTAATTATATACCTTTTTTTTTGTTTCGATCATTTGTTTATATTTTCCATTTTTTTTAAGGAGTATTTTAATCAAATGTAAAATAAATGATTGAGACAGAGCCGTCTTTAGAGTTGGTGCTTATCAACTCATGCAAAACCTTGTAAAACTGACTAGACCCGAACCCAACCCGACATCCATACTGAAGATCCGAGTTTGACCCGTGATTCGATTTGATCCGATCTAACCCAAACCTGACCCGAATGTAATCATAAAAAAACGAGTTGATATCTCTTAAAAATTGAAAATAGCAAACTCGAAAATGATCTGAACCCGAAATCATTTGACCCGACCCGAATCCAACGCGGTTGACCCGTTTCATTCTAAGGTCCACTTGAAACGCTTAAACCCACACTCAAGGGTAAAAGAGTCATTAGGGTTTAAGACTTCTTACTTCTTCAATCAATTCGATAACTCCTCGCCGCTTTATTTCACTACAAACACCGTTTTCCGCCATTTCTCTTCACCTCGCCGCCATTGACGACCTTCTCCCACGTAAACCTCCCTCCCCCCAATTCCAATTCCAATTCCACCCCTTTAATTGCGTAATTAACTGTTCAATTTCATCACTAATTTGTTTAATTTTGATTATTATTATGCAGAAAATTGAAAGTAGAAACTATCCGTTGGTAATCGAAGATGATTGCAGCAGTATCATGGGTGCCGAAAGGTGTCGCGAAGATGGTGCCCGAAGTTGCTGAGCCTCCTTCCAAAGAGGAAATCGAAGAGATGCTTCAGTCTGGTGCTCTTGATGCTCCGTATGTTTCTTCATTAACGTTATTGAAAAACCGTCTCTTTAAGTTCGTATAAGCCTTGATTGAAATACGATTGATTGATTGATTGTTGTTGTTGTTGTCGTCGTAAATCGTATTTATTCGTTTAGCTTTGATTGAAATACTCGTCACAATGAATTTGAATAATAACGGTTGATTGGTGATGTTGTTGTCGTCGTCGTGATTATTCGTTTAGCTTTGATTGAAATACTCGTCATGGAGAATCGGAATGATGAACAATTGATTGAGACGAAAGGGGTAGGTTTTGAGGTATTGTGGTAATGGTGATTATTTGTTTAATTTTGATTAAATTGCGCTCGATTAGGGCGAGTTAGGAGCATTTGAGGGGAAAGGGATGTTGGCTGAATCGCAAAATCGTTTCTTTGAGTAACAGTGTAATTTGAGCGAAACAGACGGAAAGGGATGTTGTTCTTGTGGGATTCTCTTTAATGGTGCATATAATGCAGAGACGGGGATCACGAGGTAGAAGATGAAGAAGAAGAAGAGGAGGGAGACATGGAAGTGGAGGCTACGGCTACAGCTACCACGGGAGCTGATGAAGTTGCACTTGCCTCAGCTGCTGCTGAAGCGCTTGGGAAAGATTCAACCGATATAGCCGATGCATTGAGGGAACTTGACATGGACAATTATGATGACGAAGAAGATGATGGTATAACTATCTTACTCAAATTCTGTCGTTGTTACCCCTTTGATTTGCGACAAAATCGTTCTATGTTGCTTGTGTTGGCTTGTGATCGTGCTTCCTTTCGTGAAAACTAGGGATTGAAGTATTTACCAAAGGGCTCGGTGACGCGTTCTATCCAAGTAATGAATTGGATCCATACCTAAAGGATAAGGCTGTAAGTAATACGGACTACGGAGTACAGTAAAATTTATCTCCGTCCATACTAGAATTATCGTTTACCATTTGATGGTGAAGTCGTGAAGTTGAGTTATATTTCCTTACCAGGACGAAGACTCTGAGGAAGAAGCGGACATGATCATAAGAGCCGAGGATTCTGTTATTGTTTGTGCAAAGAACGATGAAGAACTCAGTCAACTTGAGGTACATAATCTCCATCCATACGAGTTCATACTTTATTAAGGCTTTGTAGTTGCTGGCGGAACCAAAGAATATGCAATTAGGTTCTGTCGATCATACATTTCATTGGTTGCGTTTCAACTCGTTTGTGGTATCCTGATAATCAGGTCTATATCTTAGAAGATACGGAAGATGGTCCAAATATGTATATTCATCATGATATCATCATCTCAGCATTCCCTTTGTGCACTGCGTGGCTTGACTGTCCTCTAAAGGGCGGCGAGAGAGGTATTCAAAGGGCATTAATAGTACTTTCGTACTATTTCTTAAAATTAAACATCTAGTATTATAGGCTCTAAAAGTTCTCGTCACTAACATTTTTTTGCCTTCGACAGGAAATTTCATTGCTGTAGGCTCGATGGAACCACAAATTGAAATATGGGACCTTGATACCGTGAGTTGTATTCCTTGTAACAGATACTTACAGTTGTGTAGGCAATTTCAGCTAATGGGTTAGTGAAATTCGATATCTTTTTTACTGTGTTTGTGGCAGATTGATGAGGTTGAGCCATCGTTAGTGTTGGGTGGTGTTATCGAGAAGAAGAAAAAGAAGAAGGGAAAGAAGGTACTCCATAATATCTCGAAAGATTGTGCTGCACTTGGTGTTCACCCTGTTACAATCTCATTTTTCTGACTTTCTGCGTCATTGTGCCTCGTGCTTCAGAAATCTATCAAGTATAAAGAAGACAGCCACACGGATTCAGTTCTTGGTCTTGCATGGAACAAAGAATTCAGGTTTTAGTTTCGTTTTCTTCCATAGACTCTTCCTCAAGGATTCGTGAAAACTGAGATTTCTCGACTTTGTTTTCTTCGCACATCAGGAATATACTTGCTAGTGCAAGCGCTGACAAAAGCGTGAAGATATGGGATGTTGCTACCGGAAAGTGTAGTATTACCATGGAGCACCACACAGACAAGGCAAGCATCAGCAGACCCTAGTTACCGTGTTATTCCAGCTGCAGAATCATTATCTATAATTTGTGTCCCGTGAAGTGATTATAAATCTCTCTCGTGCGTTTGTTGCAGGTTCAAACTGTTGCTTTCAGCCATCACGTTCCACAGATTCTTCTGAGCGGTTCATTTGATCATTCAATCGTCATGGTACCTTCTTATCCTCTCTCATTTGCTTCGAAGATAATCTTCACTTTTTAACGTGTCGACTGGATTTTACAGAAAGACGGGAGGAATCCTTCTCACTCTGGATATCGATGGGCAGTTGACGCTGATGTCGAGAGCTTGGCTTGGGACCCTCATACAGAATACAATTTCATCGTGAGATTTCTTTCATTTCATTTCACAGTCTTGAAAATTCGTATAGTTGAATGATCGAACTTTAAAAAAAACGAATTTTTATGTGCAGGTGAGCCTTGAAAATGGGATGATCCAAGGTTTTGACATTCGAGCTGCCAGTTCTAATTCAGATTCGGATTTAAAGTCGACCTTCACCATTCACGCACACGAAAAGGCTGCCAGTTCTATCTCATACAATTTCTCATCACCTAACGTAAACACTAAACACTCAAACTCTCGTTATACTTACTACTCCGTATGTGTGATTTGAAGTTTTTGAGTTTTGAACGTTGCCTTAACTTTCGTGTCTCACTGATTTCTGCAGCTCCTCGCCAGTGGCTCCATCGATAAAACCGTAAAACTGTGGGATCTGTCGAATAATCAGCCCTCATGCATCGCCTCTAAGAATCCAAAAGCCGTGAGTATTTATTTCCCCTTGAATCCTTGATGCTTAAGAACTCGAACTTGGACTCTAACCCGCCCGGCCTTAAAATGACTTGACCCGTTTACCAGAGAGACTCGAGAATAATGTTGTGTTTTTGTGCTTTTTTGCGTAACAGGGAGCGGTATTCACAGTTTCATTTTCAATAGAAAACCCGTATATGCTGGCTATCGGAGGATCCAAGGGCAAATTAGAAGTGAGTTTTGAACATTATATACTTATATTTTTAGTTAAACCCGTACAAACCCGTAATTTTTTTTTTTCGGATGACCAAAATTTATGGTTCCGTGGCAGGTATGGGATACCTTGTCCGAGGCTGGAGTTGCGAAAAGGCGTAACAGTGCCAATGCCAAGACTCAATGAGAACTTTAAACTATAGTTTCGATCACATTAGAGTTTTTTTTTAAAAACTTTTCGAAAAATACATCTTACGCTTGTCAATTTTGAGAGTTACGGAATATGTAGTAATTATATCATACTGTAACAATCTCCCGAAAACAATGGAAAAAGTACTACTTATGTCACGCGAATTGTGGATAAGTTAATTTTCGACGAATTAGTAAACTCAAACGACCATACCGATGTTTATGTCTCGGTTTGGTAGTTAGGTATGACGTTCGAATCCCCGTTATCCAACAAAAAAAATCAATATATTATTCGTTAAAAATATTTTAATATATATCGAAAATTATGATCACACTACCGTTTTAAAGGTTAATAAAAAAACAATTTGAAATCATTAATAAAAAATTAATGCAACAATTACCAAAAATGAGACAATAATTAAAAATAATATATCCATTTCTTAAACGGATAAAACTTCCAACAAGGATCCAACACTACGTAATCATCTTTAATTTTGATACTCTATATATACCAAAAAAAAAATTTTTAAAAAAAAAATCCGTCTTTATCTTATAACGGATTAAATTATCGATTTATCCTTTATTTATCTTATTTATCCATTTAATCAGTTTTAAAGTTTTTTTTTTTTTTTGAAGTGCAGATTAATTTTATTAATAATAAATCATACGACATCTACAAACGATATCAAATTGAACTGAATACATATTTGTAAAAAATAAATAAAGATAAATATATCTGTTACCGTATCACCAACAAAACTCGAATTCAACTAAATAAAAATGATTAATCGAAATGAACTGAAATAAATTTGAATTATCGACCGAAAAAAAAATTAAATTATCAAGTGGAATTAAAATTCTGGACTGGACTGGACTGGACTGAACGGAGCCGAAAATATAATGAGACATTTTCATATTTCTACTCAATTTTGTCTTCCTATTTCCACTTAAAAATCTTAAATTTTCTGATTAAAATCATAATTTTCCAATTTTTTCACTGATTAAAAATCTTAAATTTCCTGATTAATAAAACCTTGAATTCCCTATATTTTAACAATAAAACCCATAATTTCCCCTGTTTTTTTTTTTTTTTTAAAAATTATTTTGTTTCTGTAATTAAATTCAGGAAGATGTATAGAATATTTGCAGGAAGAAAGACAATTTCATCTGCATTACAACAATGGAGGAAAAACCCAACTCAAAAGTTTGCTCCTTTTTCTACTTCACTCCTCTTTGATGATACCCAGAAACAGGTCTAATTTCTTTAATCCACTCATCTTTTTTGATTGTACAAATTATTTAAAAAGACGGTTTCTCAATAACGTTATAATCATATACTAATTTAGTGTGAGACGGTTTCTCAGAATATTTACTTAGTTTGATTGAACTGATCAAGTTGAAAGTTTAGGTCTTTGTGATTGTAATTTGTCATTTGGGAATTGGGATTGAATTAATTTTGTGTTTAATTTTGTTCATTTAGCTCAATTAATTTAATTTCTAAAGAGTAAAGAGGGATTTGATTAGGGTTTTGTCAAGGGGCGAATCCAGAATCAAAATTTTGGGTAGCGAATTGATTATATTTGCTTGCTGTATATGAAAAGATCTCATTTTTACGAATTCTGTGATATCAATGTCGATAATTTTAATCATTTTTTTTTTGTGTACGTTTGAGGTAGCGAGCTCTGCCCTTTGCTATTAGCTAGATTCCCTTGACTAAGACGTAACTCGTAAGTACCTGAAGAATAGGTCCTAAGTTCGATGCCCTTTATTGGTATGCGACTAAGCATGCTTGGTTTTTACAGTTCAAAGAAAGCGTTGCTCAATTCGCGCAAGAAAATATCGCGCCTCATGCTGAAAAAATCGACAAGACGAATTACTTTCCACAGGTTAGCTTTTGTTAGTCTGTTGTAAATCCGAATGAGTTCCTCTCTTAGTCTATGTTTTTTTTGTAATCGACGATCACTTCTGGTTTCTTGCTTCAGGATGTGAACCTTTGGAAACTTATGGGTGAATTTAATCTTCACGGAATTACTGCACCAGGTTCGCTTCCTTACCCGTTTGCCAGGTCTAGGACTCGATGAGTTTTTTTGATGTGGGTTTTTTTTTTTTTGCGACAGAGGAGTATGGTGGACTCGGGCTTGGCTATCTCTACCATTGCATTGCATTGGAAGAAATCAGTCGCGCTTCAGGATCAGTCGGCTTATCATACGGAGCGCACTCTAATCTTTGCATTAATCAGTTGGTAAGGAATGGAAACCCTGCGCAAAAGGCGAAATACTTGCCAAAGGTATTATTTTTATCGATTACACCATGAAGACCGTGTTTCAGTCCACTGTTTTTTCCTGCGTAAGTGTCTAACTACGTCTTATGTTTGTGAAGCTTATCAGTGGGGAACATGTCGGAGCGCTGGCAATGAGTGAACCAAATTGTATGTTTCCTCGACCAAAACTTTCCTCCCGGTAATAACATTAGTATGAGCTAGCAATGCAGCATGCTTGATTTGCGACATGCTTTGTAAACTGCAGCTGGGTCGGATGTCGTTAGCATGAAATGTAAAGCTGATAAGGTTGATGGCGGGTACATCTTAAACGGGAACAAAATGTGGTGCACGAACGGTCCGACTGCTCAAACATTGGTGAGAGCACATATGTTCTCGTAATCCCGTATTTGTTTCAAACTTTCGCTGAAATTTTTGATAAGCGATGGTTGTTGTTGTTGAGCAGATTGTTTACGCAAAAACAGATATGGCCGCTCATTCGAAAGGAATCACAGCGTTCATCATAGAGAAGGGGATGCCAGGGTACTCATTTTTCGACGTTTCTTAACACCATTAATGTATAATTTCGACCTTTTGACCTACATCTCATTAGTCATTACCGTCTCACTTTTTTGCATGAACGACGACAGATTCAGCACGGCTCAAAAGCTAGACAAATTGGGAATGCGAGGAAGCGACACGTATGTCTTACCACTTCCATCCTCTCATGTAAAACCACTCGTCAATCATTTTGCTTGAAATTTCATCATCGTGCAGATGCGAACTTGTTTTCGAGAATTGCTTCGTGCCTCAGACAAACGTCTTGGGAGAAGAAGGCAAAGGTGATAATTTAACAACATTTTGCCTGAAAAATCGTGTTTTTTTTAAGGATTCGGAAATGAGAATACTATCTTCTATATATCGCAGGAGTTTATGTTATGATGTCGGGGCTAGACTTGGAACGACTGGTTTTGGCAGCCGGTCCTCTTGGTATCATGCAAGCTTGCCTCGATGTTGTTTTACCTTACATTCGACAACGAGAACAATTTGGACGTCCAATCGGAGAGTTTCAGTTTATTCAGGTCTTTGCCTATAACAACTAACTAGACCTCGTTTTTTGAACTTCACTTATAACTGACCCGACCCAAATGACCTGACCGGTTGACCCGTTTGCGAGGTCTAATTTCGAGCATCTAGTGTATTGAAAACACGCTTTGCATTCTTATTACAGGGAAAAGTGGCTGACATGTATACTTCTCTACAATCGTCGAGGTAAATTTTTTTTTTTTTTTTTTCCGATGTTTAAAAGAGGCGATTCCTGTTTTCATGAACTAGGGCAAGAGAATAACGTAACTCGTTGTGATTCGTGAATAAACTCATGCAGGTCGTACGTGTATTCTGTTGCAAGAGACTGCGACAGTGGAATCGTAGTTCCAAAGGTGCATTTACTTATCCGCTTCTCTTCCATTTTCATGCAAATCCGTCTTTTCTCATCCCTCGTCGAATGACAAACTCGCAGGATTGTGCTGGAGTCATACTTTGTGCAGCCGAGAGAGCGACACAGGTTGCATTACAGGTAAAACCTGTAAAACTGTAAAACTGTAAAACTTTCTTTTTGCATGCAAGTTTGGGAACGGAGAATTGAAAGGAGACGGGTTTTGCATGCAGGCGATACAATGTCTTGGAGGAAATGGATACGTGAATGAATATCCAACAGGACGTCTTCTCCGAGATGCAAAGTTATATGAGATCGGTGCAGGAACTAGTGAGATTCGTAGGATGATAATTGGTCGCGAACTTTTCAAGGAACATTGATGACAGGATATCGAGTTCACGCTGTCAAATGGTCGTCGACTACTCGACCAGTCATACATCTGAATCTCCTCCATGTATAAACTGCAAATTATTTTAGTTGAGATACGATTAAGTCTTCTAATTTATTGTTCGGAGTACCGTTTTCCATATTTTTCCGTAAACTTAACGTTCATTAGTTGTGAAAATCGACAGCATGGTAATATCATAAACGCTTCGAGAAATTACTTTAAAAGTTATGGTGTAGTAACTGCGCGAATTTGAAGACATTTAATTTCGGACCAAATCAGGTCGAAAAACGTGGATAATAACCTTCAAAATCGCTCGTTTTAGATGATTTTTCGAAAATTGTGAGATATTTTGCTTGATATTTGAATAGAGTCTGCATGCCAAAAAATCGTTGTCGGTTGTTAAAAAAAACACTTAAAACATTTAGATTCGAGTATATATTGACATCTTCGCCCTATTACAACGTGACGATAAAAGATTGTCGAATGACTTATAAATGAGTTTATTTTGAATCGTACACAGCTTTTGTTATACTCGGACATTTCTAAGATATATGGAGTAGTTACTGTGCGAATTTGAAGACATTTAATTTTTGACCATATCTGGCCGAAAAACGTGGATAAACCTTCAAAATCGCCCGATTTTGATGATTTTTTGAAAACTGTGAGATATTTTGCTTGATATTTGAATAGGGTACGTATGCCGTAAAATCATTGTCGGTGGTTAAAAAAATACTTAAAACATTTAGATTCGAGTGTATATTGAAATTTTTGCCCTATTAGACGTGACAATAAAAGATAGTCGAATGACTTCTAAATGTTTCATTTCGAACCGCACACATCTTTTGTTATGCTCGGACATTTTTATAATATATGGAGTAGTTAATGTGCGAATTTGGAGACATTTAATTTTTGACCAAATCCGGCCGAAAAACGTGGATAATAACCTTCAAATTTGTCCGTTTTTGATGATTTTTCGAAAACTGTGACATATTTTGCTTGGTATTTGAATAGGGTCTGTATGTCATAAAATCATCGTCGGTTGTTAAAAAAACACTTTAAATTATTTTTTTTTATCTCGATCGGGGGCTTTGAATGTTGAAACCGGAGACTAAAGTTCTGAGTCGGCTAAATTTATTAAATTATCGATCGATAATTATTATTATTGGACTTGTTTAGATAAAATATACGGACGGACGACCTAATCATATGATGATATGTTAATTAATTTTGTTCGACAAAGGCGTTACGTTAATATAATTACAACTTCCGAGTTGGCAATATTCCTTGTACGTTGACATCGTGAAATGCCTTATATATGTTTCAATGTATATTTGCGTTAAGGTTAATAATAGCACTACAAAATTTCCCAAGAGACGGTCTCACGACACCTCTAATAAAAGAGTAATTATATCAGGTGTCTTACAATATTTTTAATGTAAACCCGTCTCACATCAAGAGAGATTACCTCAATAATAACCGCCTTTCGTGGGAGCATTTATAATATGTAGTACGATATTGTCTGTTTTGGACCAGGTCCTCGTGCCCTCATGAATGTACTTTATTTATTTTGTTCTCTGTCGAGGGTATGATAATATTCAATATTGTCCGCGATCATAATAATTAATCATCATAATAATAATAATAACAATAATAATAATAATCGTAGTGATAGTAGTAGTAGTAGTAATAATAATAATAATAATAATAATAATAATAATAATAATAATAATAATAATAATAATAATAATAATAATAAGATCGAGCAAATTTTTTGTAAACTGCGTTTTGATTCATCAATAAAATTCTCCCATTCATAAATAATAATAATAATAATAATAATAATAATAATAATAATAATATATAGTACGATATTGCCGGAGCACGCGCTACCAATTTTTTGTAAACTGCGTTTTGATACTTTAATAAAATTCTCGTTTTTTTATAAAAAAAACAAAAATAAAAATAAAAACAATAGTAAATAATAATAATAATAATAATAATAATAATAATAATAATAATAATAATAATAATAATAATAATAGCTTAACCTAGTACTTGTTCTTAACTAAGTGTTCATTAATCAAGGCACGTTGTGCTAAACCTCTCTACTATAAAAACCCTATTGCCTTAAAGCTTAAGGACATAAACCTTAACCAAAAAAAAAAAAAACATATATACTTCGTACTACATACATTTTTATTATTGTCGAAAACATATAATAAATGACATCAATAATGTCGACATTTTCAAAGAAATTTTCATTTTTGGTCATTTTCGCCATGGCTGTTGTGGCCATGGCAAATGCAACCGGCTTAACACGGGACTATTATAGTGTTTCGTGCCCTAATCTCTTGTCGATTTCTAAGCAAATTACCGAGGAATATGTTAGGAATGTACCCGCTTTCGCTCCTGGCTTGCTTAGGATGATTTTCCACGATTGCGCTGTTCAGGTAATTATATAATTTCATGTTAGACGAACCCAAATTCTCGAATAATTTACTATCACACATATTTTTATGTAATTGTTGACATTATATGCCAAATATATGTCTAACTTTGTTATTAGACATATATTTGCATATAATGTCAAAGAATATATTAAAAAATACGTCAATTTTAATTACAAATTAAATGATCGATTTAGTGTTGATTATTGGACATAAACTTTTATATAATTCATGACATTATATGCGAAATATATGTCTTAACTTGTTATTAGACATATATTCACATATAATTAATGTATTAAAAAATACGTCGATTTTAATTACAAATATAGTGTTGATTATTGGACATAAACTTTTATATAATTCATGACATTATATGCGAAATATATGTCTTAACTTGTTATTAATTAGACATATATTCGCATATAATTAATGTCAAAGAATATATAAAAAAATATACGTCGATTTTAATTACAAATGCTCGAATCTAGTGTTGATTATTGGACATAAATTTTTATAATGTCAAGAATATATATAAAAAAATATGTCGGTTTTAATTTTAATTTTAATTTTAATTCTTTTCGTTTGTATATATGTAGGGTTGTGATGCGTCTGTCCTTTTGGATCATACACCATGGAACGACCAAACCGAGAAAGACGCAATCCCAAACTTAACACTCAAAGGGTTCGAAGTCATCGATGCAATCAAATCAAAGCTCGAAGAAGTCTGCCCTGATGTCGTCTCATGTGCCGATGTCTTAGCTTTAGCTTCTCGTGATGCAATTGTCGCGGTATGGACTATTATTCCAAGTCATCAATTTTATTCTATATATATGTAAATTGTAATCGAATTATTACAATATATCGTAATATTACAATAATTTTCTAAATGAAATAAATACAGATTAATGGACCGTACTGGGACGTGCCCTTAGGCCGTAAGGACGGTACAACTTCACTTGCATCGAAAGCAATAGACGGTCTCCCGTCGCCATTCGCCGATATTGCTACCCTTAAGAAAAACTTTGCTCTTTGGGGCTTTAATGCAAAGGAGCTAGCTATCCTCTCAGGTAATTAATAAACGGTTTTTCTAACGTGTGCCCACTGGACACACGTTAATAAGTTAATTACAGCAAGATTATTAAAATGGATATTGTGTAAGTTCGATAAATAAAGATTAATATTTCAACAAAATATCATGGTTAATCCTGCTTTAATAATTAGGTTATTAACATGTGCCCAGTGTGCACACGTTAGAAAAATCGATTGACTAATTAATTAATTAACTACTCCGTACTTAATTAAATTAATCAGTCGATCATTTAATGAGTCGAGTCATCCAAGTCACGTCTTTGCTATATATATATAGGTCGAGTTTTTACGAGTAGGTCACATCGACATCTATGTCTATTTATTAGGTCAGGTTTTTCAGATCGAGTCAGAATCGACTAAATTTGCTGACATGACAATATAAATTATGGTTATTTCATGGGAATAATTTCAACTATATATGCGTGTGTTTCTTAAAATAATTCAAACTATACGTAATCTCATTTTAATATGAACTATATACACATTCATTAATCTCGCTTTGCTATGGACAGGTGCACACACAATCGGGATAGGACACTGCTTCATCATCCAAACCCGACTATACAATTTCACAGGAAAAGGCGACACTGACCCTACACTCGACCCAACCTACGCCTCATGGCTAAAGACAAAGTGCCCTAAAGTCGTCGAAGGTGACGACAAACAATCGTTTGTCTACATGGACCCGTCAACCCCTTACATCTTCGACGAGAAATACTTCACCACAGTCGCGCAACACAAAGGGCTATTCCATTCTGATGCTGCTCTCTTGGATGATATCGACTCCAGTAGTTACCTTTACACTCAAGCTATCACCTATGGAGCAACATTTGGTAAGGATTTCGGGGACGCCATGACGAAGTTGATTCAAGTTGGTGTTCTTTATGAAGGTCAAGTCAGAAAGACCTGTGGCGCTGTTCGTTACTATTGATTCTGAGTCACAAGCGTGATTTAATTTGTTGCTGACGAGTTTCAAACCCTAGCTAGGTCATGGTTCAAGAGTATTATCATTAATTATATTGATTCTGAGCCTCGAGGGTGATTTAATTTCTGCTGACGAGTTTCAAACCCTAGCTAGGTCATGGTTCAAGAGTATTATCATTAATTATATTGATTCTGAGCCTCGAGGGTGATTTAATTTCTGCTGACGAGTTTCAAACCCTAGCTAGGTCATGGTTCAAGAGTATTATCCTTAATTATATTGATTCTGAGCCTCGAGGGTGATTTAATTTGCTGCTGACGAGTTTCAAACCCTAGCTAGGTCATGGTTCATGTGTATTATCATTATTTTAATTACTTTTAATTTACGAACTGAGTTAGTTAACATCTGTACGTTGTTGACTCAACCCCGATGTATGAACAAACATTGTAATGTGTGATTGATATGTATTACTTATATATCCCTTTTTTTAATACGGTTTTTCTAACTTGTGCCCAGTGGACACACGCTAATAAGTTAATTAAGAATTGAATCTTCATTGTGTTGTCTAAGTATGGTAATTAAGAGTTCGTATTTCAATTTATCGTGATAATATCATTGTGATTTTTTCCTTAATTATCATATTAACGTGTACCCACTGGACACACGTTAGAAAAAACGTTTTTAATAATATATTTGGTATTTTTTTTTTGTAAAGCATACGTACTCTCTTTCATCGAATCGTTGCGACAAAAATAAACGTAAATAAATTAATAAATTTTATATATTTTTGTTTCCAGCTAGCAATGGCTAACATCCACTAGCAAAATGAAAAAAAAAATAAAAAAAATTAGGCCATTTGTTAACATTGACAAATGAAAAATTAATTAAGACGAATATATATTAATTACCGGTTATGTCTCGTATATAAGATATAAAATCTCACTATCTAACGAGGTTCGGCCATATATAGTCTAGGTTGATCATCTGTCTCAGTCATTGTTTACCTTTGATGATTAAAATATTTATCAGAATTAATATAAAAGGTATAGAAACAAATTATCTAGACGAAAAAATAATACCCCCAATCCTCGACCAAATAAATAAAAGACAAGTAACACAACTATATGACATTATAATGCTTTTTTTTAGTACGAAGAAGCGCGTATTATGTCGTAGATCTACCTCACGTTTGAGGTAACTGATCGAATTCTTTTCAGTTCTCGATCATTTAGAGCTAACCCTTATTCTCCTGTATAGTCGATTAGTCGTATACAAGGATACATGGATACTAATCATAATATTAATTCGGTTTTTCTAACGTGTGTCCACTGGGCACACGTTAATATTGTTTAAGTATGGTAATTAAGAGTTGATATTTTAATTTATCGTGATAATATAATTGTGATTTCTTCATTAATTAGCATATTAACGTGTGTCTACTAGGTTAGATTATTACGTATACTTACTCAAATTGGCAATAATATTCGTTATTCTTACACATCGTGGGAAATTCATTGTGCAATAATTCGATTTAATGTTCATTGCCTTCGGGTTAACATACTTAACAATAATATTTTATAAATTATAATGAACCGGCTAATTAATTCACCTCCGATCCATGCATGCAATTCATTTAATTTTATAATGAACCGGCTAATTAATCGACGTGAACGTTGATCATACCACGTTGTATGCTCAACTTCGTTCATCATCTACGTACTATAAAACCCTACGTACCCTCTTCATTCTTCATATCACAAATCACAAATCACACAAATCATACTATAACATATAATAAACATTCATTCTATATCATATATAGATATTATGGCATCGTCGAGACAATTTTCATCCTGGGTCATTTTCGCTATGGTGACAGTATTGACTGTCACCATGGCAAACGCAATTGATATATCGTTGACTGGCTATAATACTGGAGGCCAGTCATTGACATATGGTAATTATGGAAGTAAGTTAAGCACGGGTTACTATGATGTTTCGTGCCCTAACCTCTTGACAATTTCTAAGCAAATTACCGAGGAGTATGTCAGGAATTTGCCCGCTTACGCTCCTGGTTTGCTTAGGATGCTCTTCCATGACTGCTTTGTTACGGTATGTAGTATGTACATTACTACTAGTCCAATCGACTTGTGAGTTGTGACTAGCTTTTTTCAATTTACTTCCTTAGTATCTTCCTGTTTGACTTTCTAATGTCAAAATTTAAAAACTGATCATGTATATTGAAACTTAATTATTACTGTGTGACGTTCTCACATTATTATAATTTCTTGCATATATATATGCAGGGTTGTGATGCGTCTGTCCTGTTGGATTCAACACCGGAAAACAAACCAACAGAGAAAGACGCTGTCCCAAACTCAACACTCAAAGGGTTCGAGGTCATTAATGCCATCAAAGCGAAGCTCGAAGAAGTGTGCCCTAATGTGGTCTCATGCGCGGATGTCTTAGCTTTAGCTTCTCGTGATGCAATAGTCGCGGTACAATACAAATACTTTGGAAGACAGTCTCTTATGAATTAAATGCACGTTTTTTATGAGACTTATTCTCTTAATTAGTAAACTGATTAAACGAAATGCAGATTAATGGACCATACTGGGACGTTCCATTCGGCCGTAGGGATGGGAAATCTTCACTTGCAACAGAAGCCAATAACAACCTCCCATCACCATTCGCCGACATTGTAACCCTGAAAGAGAATTTCAAAAAGAAGGGTTTTAGCCCGAAGGAGATGGCTATCCTCTCAGGTATCTGTCTTCGAGCCATATTCACCAATGTATTAAGAGATATCGACCATTATTACCTCTCATCCAGATCCCCCGTAACATTCACTATTTGAAATAATCAAACTTGTAATATTTTGACATCGATAATAATTCAACATAGTAAAAAGTGGAGTACTTTATATTTAGATTTGGTGCTGTACCAGATCTATGAGGTCGAGTCAACTTTTGCCAGCTTTTCCCAACATGCCCTAAAATAGTTGTCATATGACTTTATTTCTTCATAGGTGCACACACCATAGGAAAAGGCCATTGCTTCCTCCTCCAAGACAAGTTATACAACTACAATGGATTCGGAATCACTGACCCTAAAATGGACCGATCCTACGCAACATACTTGAAAACACAATGCCCTAAAGACGCTAACAATTTGGAATCGTCAGTGAGCTTGGACTACACCCCTGGTCAGTTCGACTCAGTTTACTACGAGATGGTCGCACATCGTAAAGGGCTTTTTGATTCCGATGCTGCTCTTATGAATGATCTCGAGACGGGTTCTTATGTTTTTTCTCAAGCTTTGAGCCATGGTAAAACATTTGGTGAAGATTTTGGGAAGGTTATGGTTAAACTTACTGGTCTTGGTGTTCTCACTGGTGATCAGGGTGAAATCAGGAAGACCTGTGGTGCTGTTCGTTCTTATTGATGAGTATTCTGTTACGTGTCAGTCAATTATTTATTACCTTTTTAAGAAGCGAGGTTATAAAGACCAGCAGACTACCTTTTTGTTGAAAAATTTGAATATTTTGATTGTATTTTTCTTTAGAAATTTGTTAAGAATTACGGAGTACGTACTACTATATACTCTGTATTTCAAATCGTACTTTATATTATGGTGTGACAATTGATATTATTTGTATTAATTGGTTGTTATTTCATGATTTATGAACTCAATTTTTTTAATTATAATGTTATTCCGAAGTTTAGATGACTAGCTCTACTCTCCATTTTAATGAGATGCTCATGTAATCACCCATGGAGCAAACATTATTTGTTAAGGATTTCGGCGATGCCGTGACAAATCTCATTCAAGTTCGAGGGTGATTTGCTGGTGACGAGTTTCAAACCCTAGGTCATGATTTACGAGTATTATCCTTACTTTAATTTACAAACTGAGCTAGTTAACATCTGATTCAGTGCTCCAATGTATGAACAAACATTGTTGTGCGTGATTGATACAAAGTATGTATTGTCCCGATAGTTTATTTATTTATGTGAGTTATATATCCTTTTTGATAATAAATATACTCATACTTCATATTTTTTTTCCGTAAAGTATACGCACTTTCATCTCTGAATCTTTGCGACAAAATAAATGTAAATAAATTAACAAAATGAAAAAAAATAGGTCATTTGTAAACATTATTAACAAACGGGAAAAAAAAAGATGAATATTATCGGTTCTGTCAATCCATATCTACCTTTCGAAGTGATTGGGAGCAGATTTCTGTGTCTCGGACCCTAGAAATAAAGTCCTAGGTCACAAACTCATAATCTAAAGAGGTTCGGCCATAGAACAGTCCAGGTAGACTATGCATGGAACCAACTCGGCCGCCTTGAGTACGTAGCAAGGACATAATAGAAACGCGGGATATTTAACTTTGATGATCAACCGACGTCAATTTTATCCGATTACATATTTTTGTGATCATAGTATACTCAAAAGTTACAATTTTGAAAGACAATGAAAAAAGAGAGATTGTTTTTCCAATTAAATGTGATAAATTTAACATCATTAATTTAACAAAGATAAATAATCCATGGATGGAGATGCTTGAATGGTACAATAATGATTTTGACAAATTCTTATATCTGTCACAAATTTTTGACAATCAGATAACACTCACTTGGTTAGATAATACTCCGTACAAACAATATCATGCTCCTAGGGTTATTGTCTTATACTCTTATCCAACAATGTGACATTATTTGACCCGTCGTCACCGATTTGTGACGGACTTATCTGATTTGTCACAAGAGAGACTTTACTCAATGATTTTTACAGTAAGTCCTAAGAAATGTACATCATGTTGTAGAGGAGAATCGAACCCATGCCAGCTAACCCTTGTTCGGTCGCCTAGAAGGATAATACTAATATAATTTGAGGTAATTAACATTTGATTTGACTATAACATTAGGTTAGATTATTAAGTTTCTCAAGTTGGCAAATATTCGGCATCGTGCAAAACTCATTATTGTGCAATAATTCGATTCAATGTGCGTTGCCTTTGAGTTTACTATATTTTGCATTCGACGTGAACGTTGATCATACCACGTTATATTCTCAACTTCTTCATCTATACGTACTATAAAACCCTACGTACGTACTCTTTCATTCTTCATATCACAAATCACACAAATCATACTATATACATAACATTCATTCTATTTATAGTAGTATATAAAAATTATGGCATCGACGAGGCTATTTTCATCCCGGGTCATTTTCGCTATGGTGACAGTACTGACTGTCACCATGGCAAATGCAATCGAGAAATCGTTGATCACTGGCTATAATCCTGGAGGCCAGTCATCATCGACATACGGTAATTCTGGAAGTAAGTTAAAGAAGAATTACTATGATGTCTCGTGCCCTAACCTCTTGTCGATTTCTAAGCAAATTACCGAGGAGTATGTCAGGAATCTACCCGCTTACGCTCCTGGCTTGCTTAGGATGATCTTCCACGACTGCTTTGTTACGGTACGTACATTATTACTTCCTTAGTATCTTCCTGTTTGACTTTTTGACGTCAAATTTGAAAACTTAGACCAGACTGTGTGACGTTCTCACATTATTATAATTTCTTGCATATATATGTATGTATGTAGGGTTGTGATGCGTCTGTCCTCTTGGATTCAACACCGGAAAACAAACCAACAGAGAAAGACGCTGTCCCAAACTCAACACTCAAAGGGTTCGAGGTCATTAATGCCATCAAAGCAAAGCTCGAAGAGGTGTGCCCTAATGTGGTCTCATGCGCGGATGTCTTAGCTTTAGCTTCTCGTGATGCAGTAGTCGCGGTACAATACAAATACTTTGGAAAGACAGTCTCTTATATGAAGTGCATGCATGTTTTTATTAGACTTATAATTAAACGAAATGCAGATTGGTGGACCATACTGGGACGTTCCATTCGGCCGTAAGGATGGGAAATCTTCACTCGCAACAGAAGCCAATAAATATCTTCCATCACCATTCGCCGACATTGTAACCCTAAAACAGAGTTTCAGAAATAAGGGTTTTAGCCCGAGGGAGATGGCTATCCTCTCAGGTATATATACATATCTCTTCGAGCCATTTTCATATCACTCAAAGCATTCACTATTTGAAATCAAACTTGTAATATTTTGACATTGACGATAATTTAACATGGTAAAAAAGTACTTTTTATTTAGATTTGGTGCTATACCGGGTGTATCAGGCCAGGTCAAGTCAATTTTTTGCCAGCTTTTCCCAGCATGTCCTAAATGGTTGTCATATGACTTTATTTCATAGGTGCACATACCATAGGAAAAGGCCATTGCTTCATTCTCCAAGACAGGTTATACAACTACAAAGGAAACGGAATCACTGACCCTACAATCTAGCAATCGTACGCATCATACTTGAAAACACAATGCCCTAAAGACGCTAACAATTTGGAATCGTCAGTGGCGTTAGACCACTTCACCCCTGGTGAATTCGACTCAGTTTACTACGGTATGGTCGCACATCAGAAAGGGCTATTTGAATCCGATGCTGCTCTTTTGAATGACAGCGAGACGAGTTCTTATGTTTATTCTCAAGCTTTGAGCCATGGTAAAACATTTGGTGAAGATTTTGGGAAGGTTATGGTTAAACTTATTGGTCTTGATGTTCTCACTGGTGATCAGGGTGAAATCAGGACGACTTGTGGCGCTGTTCGTTCTTATTAAGTGTTCTGTTACGTGTCAGTCAATTATTTATTACTTTTTAAAGAAGCGAGGTTATAAAAGACCAGCATGCTTTTTTATTGAAATTTTTGAATATTTTGGTTGTAATTTTCTTTAGAAATTTGTTAAGAAGTACGGTGTACGTACTATTATACTCTGTATTTCGTATTTTACATTATGGTGTGATTGATATTATTTGTATTAATTGGTTGTTATTTCATAATTTATGAACTCAGTTTTTTGAATAATTTTATTTCGAAATTTTTTGATGACTACTCTCTCGGTCTCTCCATATTAAACCGATATTATTCTACATTTACATCTTCTTTCCACAATCTCCGAAATGGAATTTTGACTGTGTTTTTATCATCGACATAAGACAATACTATATAATGTTTGTTAAAATTATAATTTTAAAAAAAATTCTTTGATAATAACAAATGTAATTATATGAAAATCATGTTTTGTAAATATCATATCAAATTAACCAATTCAACTAAAATCTTAAAAATGTTACGTTGATGGACGGTTCAAGAATAATAATATACTCTAACAAACGGTAATAATACAAATTTTCGCGTCCGTAATAAATTTTACTTTATTAGCCATCTCTCCGAAAAAAAATCCTGGATACGTCACCGAGTTTTTGAAAAGTAGGTAGGCTGCTGGTACGCAAACTAACACACATTCATTCACACGTCTATACAAGTAATCTTTCCCTATTATTAGACGTAATCAAATTATTAAACATTTCTTCGTATTTTAATTTTTAATAATAATAATAATAATAATAATAATAATAATAATATTAATAATAATACAACATGACATTGATTTGAAGCTAATTAAAAATTATGTATGACTATGTATGTATGTTCGTTTGGTTAAATGATCAAATCATATGTTGTTGACAATATATATTTGTTGACATGGTCACAAACTTACAACTCACGACCCGACGGCCCGACCACTTGATCAACGCGTACCGTGGAAAATATTAACAATATACTAAAAGATGATCGAGTTTATATTTTATTCGTTTCATAAATATTTGATATTTGTAGTAATAGTTCAACGAGAAATAATCTATTTGTTTCGAAGTAATAAAGGGTTATCTAACAAGTTTCTTAGGGGCAGAATAAACGTTATTTATTTACATCGTGTAAGGAAAATAATAAACATATACCTCTGAAATAATAAAACTACCAAAAATATATAATAACAATAACAATAATAATATTAATAATATTAATATTAATAATAATTACTCTGACGGAGAAAATTTTGTTTATTCAATTATTTCAACCAAAATCACATACGGAGTATAAATTTATGCTGAATTACTGATAAATAATAATGATAAATATGAAAATTAATATTATTATTTTTATCATGAAACACATTTTTTATTGAGTTCAAAAACAATTTTACGAGAAATTAGTAATAGCCAAGATACTATATTTAGACCGTCACCCCTTCTGCAATAGCAAAACTAATCCGTATGTTATTATTATGATATACAACCGACACAATTTCCAAACCCAAAGAACAATTATTTCCTATGACCTAGTATAATATATACACCAACAATCTACACATTAATTTATTTTATTTAATTTAACACACTACTTTTCTTTATATTAAGTTGACATTGTAACGGGTGACTAATTATAATTATAATAATTAATCAAAAGGGACGACGTATGCTCAACACAATACTATAAAATCCTACATAATTACAATTCATAATTCACAACCTTAACTTAATTACAAAGTGAATTTAAAATAAATATTTATATTATTCTCCTAAAAAAATGACATTTTATTTGAGATTATTCACATTATTGGCTATATTGGCCATGGTAGTGCATGCAAACGAGTACGAATCGTCGTATGATACAACAAATTGTTATTCTCAAACATGCCCTAATGTTTTAGAAATTTCGAAGAAAATTACCGAGCAATTTATCAACGATGATCCGACTCTAGCTCCTAGTTTGCTACGAATGCTCTTTCACGATTGTTTCGTTAGGGTACGTATGTTTACTAATTATCGTATACTTTTTCTGTAATTACATGTTCTTCTGTTCGAGTTTATTTGCATGATTAGGGTTTTTACACCTTTTTTTCACAACTTTTTTTTTTTGTTTGAAAACATATTTAATTCCGCGATTTTTTAAATAATAAATGTAAATATATTTGTAACATTTATAGTATTATTATTATTATTAGATATATATTAGGGTTTTGATAACATGTTATTAGATGAATCATTTCAATCAAAATACTGACAGCTAAAAATCTCGTCCAACTAGCTATTATTATGGTCAAGGTTTTGTCTTTCAATTTTGAATTATATATATTGAACAGAGAAGTGTGTATCTCGAAATGTGATATATAATAACGAATACACGTCTGATTAATTTTATTTTCAGGGTTGCGATGCATCAATCCTGTTGGACCCTACGCCATACAACAACGAAACAGAGAAAATCTCAGTACCAAACTCGTCATTGAAAGGTTTCGAAGTAATTGACGCCATTAAAGCAGAGTTGGAGAAAGAATGTCCCGATGTTGTTTCATGCGCCGATATCTTATCTTTAGTTGCTCGTGATGCAATTGTCGCGGTATGTATGCTCTTAATTATACATCAGTTGTCGCATAATGTTCTTCCCATTTCACTTTACGCGATTTTCTAAATTAAATGAGGATTTAATTTGATTAGTAGTACTAGTAGACTAGTAGTATGTATGATCATATACTTAATTTCATGTTAATATCATATTGTTCCAATTTTTTCATCATAGAAAAAGTCAAAGTTTCAAAGTTTGACTCCACCAAATAGTCAAAATTTATATAATATAACATTATTAATAGGAGATACATTTTAAGAATTATTAGTGTTTTAAATCCAAATTGCTATGATTTGCATTAAAATCTTTGTCATACAGAAAAAAAAAAGCATAATTTACAAAAAAAAAAAAAATTATGGTGTTGACCTAAGCAAATCGTTGAGAACTAGTTTAGATATCGTGTAAATGCATGGCTTATTAAGGTGATCAGATATTATCGATGTAAATAAATTTCAATATAACATAGAGTATCAATTTATGTTAATTTTTTTTACATTGATATAATATTTAGATTATCAATTTAGATGCTACATTAATTTATTTTTTATTATTTAAAAGCTCATTAAATTAATTATTGCAATAACTTTGGTACTTACTAATAAAATTTTAATGAAGTTATCATCTGTGTAATATTCATTTTTATTGGTTTTTCTTTTAGTATATAAAAAAGTTTGATATCAGCCTCTAAATGACATTATTATTATTATGAAATGAAATGCAGATAAACGGGCCATGGTGGGCCGTACCACTAGGACGAAGGGACGGGAAAATATCACTAGCAACCGAGGCACTAGCCAACATTCCGTCACCATTCGACAACATCACAACCCTAATAAACGACTTCGGAGCCTTGGGCCTAAGCCCAAAGGACCTAGTTGTCCTATCGGCGGCCCACACAATTGGAATCGGGCACTGCTTCATCATCCAAAAACGTCTGTACAATTTCACTGGAAATGGGGACAGTACTGACCCGACCCTGGACCCAGCCTACGCAGAAGAATTGAAAGTTAAGTGTCCGAAAATGGTTAGAGACTTGGAATCGTTCGTACCCATGGATTTCAAAACTCCAATGAAATTCGACGATAATTATTTTGGAATTGTCGCGGGGAATAAAGGGTTGTTTCAGTCGGACGCAGCTCTTTTGGACGATTATAGTACTAAAAGTTATATTTATACTCAGCTTTACTCGAATGGTGAAAGTTTTGCTAAGGATTTCGCCGAGTCCATGGTAAAACTTAATCAAATTGGGATTTTAACTGGGTCTGACGGTGAAATCAGGAAGACCTGTCGTGCTGTTAACACTTACTAGTATTATTATTGTTGCAAAATTTGAGGTTTTTTTTGTTGTTGTTGAATTTTTGAGAAATTGTGAAGTGTTTATGTTGTTTGTAATGCATTTTTTTTTTAAAATTGTTTGTTGTAATAATGATTAATAATGTGATTTATTGAGTTGCTCAACAAAGTTTGTATATATGCTACTTTGAACCTTTTGAAGTTTTTATAAGGATGATTATGATGTTACAATGTTTGAATTAACTTTTTGATAATGATCGAGTAATAATACAAATTGAAAACATAAGGTGCATACGATTCAAAATAAAGTCGTTTAGAAATCATTCGACTATCTTTATAACCACGTTAAAATTAAATAGGCGAAAATTTTAATATATACTCAACTCTAAATGTTTTAAGTGATTTTTTAAGAACCAACAGTAATTTTTTGGTATATAGGCCCTATCCAATTATTCAGAAAAATATCGCATAATTTTTTAAAAATCATCTCAATCGGACGATTTTGAAGGTTATTATCCACGTTTTTAGCCCTAATATGGTCAAAAATTAAATGTTTCTAAATTCGCAAAGTAACTACTTCATACATTGTATAAATGTCTAAGATTAACATAAGGTGCGTACAATTTGAAATATAGCCGTTTAGAAGTCATTCAAATATCTTTATAGTCACATTGAAATAGGCGAAAATATGAATATATACTCGAATCTAAATGTTTTAAGTGTTTTTTAACAACCAACATTCATTTTTTGGTATATAGGATCTATCCAATTATTCGGCAAAATATCTCACAATTTTCGAAAAATCATCTCAAATGGGCGATTTTGAAGGTTATTATCCACGTTTTTCGACCTAATTTGGTCCGAAATTAAATGTCTCTAAATTCGCACATTAACTACTCCATACATTGTAGAAATGTCTATAAGTAACATAAGGTGCGTAAGATTCGAAATCAAGTCATTTAGAAGTAATTCGTCTATCTTTATAGTCACGTTGAAATAGGCGAAAATTTCAATATATATACTCGAATCTAAATGTATTTAATTAATAGTTATTTAAACAGCCGACGATCATTTTTTGGTATATAGGCCCTATCTAAATATTCAGCAAAATTTCTCACAATTTTGAAAAAAATATCTCAAACGGACGATTTTGAAGGTTATTATCCACGTTTTTCGGCCTAATTTGGTCCGAAATTAAATGTCTCTAAATTCGCACAGAAACTACTTCATACATTGTAGAAATGTCTAAGAGTAACATAAGGTAGGTGCGTACGATTCAAAGTAAAGACGTTTAGAAGTCATTCGACTATCTTTATAGTCACGTTGAAATAGGCGAAAATTTCAATATATATATACTCGAATCTAAATGTATTTAATAGTTATTTAAACAACCGACGATCATTTTTTGGTATATAAGCCCTATCCAATTATTCAACAAAATATCTCACAATTTTCGAAAAATCACCTCAAATGAACGATTTTGAAGGTTATTATCCACGTTTTTCGGCCTAATTTGGTCCGAAATTAAATGTCTCTAAATTCGCACAGAAACTACTTCATACATTGTAGAAATGTCTAAGAGTAACATAAGGTAGGTGCGTACGATTCAAAGTAAAGACGTTTAGAAGTCATTCGACTATCTTTATAGTCACGTTGAAATAGGCGAAAATTTCAATATATATATACTCGAATCTAAATGTATTTAATAGTTATTTAAACAACCGACGATCATTTTTTGGTATATAGGCCCTATCCAATTATTCAGCAAAATATCTCACAATTTTCGAAAAATCACCTCAAATGGACGATTTTGAAGGTTATTATCCACGTTTTTCGGCCTAATTTGATCCGAAATTAAATATTTCCATTGTATCGAACATTTGATTAACTTTGAATAAAATACTTCTTATAATGAATATAAAAGGTAAACAAATGAACGATACAGATAATTACATTAATGTTTTTATACTAGACAAGTTGAGCATAGTAATTGGAGTATACAAGTAGAGCCGCCCTAGATAATTATATATAGGTTGCCTAGTCTTAGAAGATAATTACTATAATTATATATTTTTTTGCTTAATTAGTCTTATTTGATAATCCTAGTAGTAGCTAGCTAATTATATTAGTAGTCGGAGGCATGATAAATGAGATTAATTTGTGAATTTGGCAAGTTGGAATTTATAATTGAATTTTAAGATTCAAATAATCGATGTCATTGTCTGGTTTAATTCGAGTTTCGATTTTACAAACCGAAAAAATAATTATATGGAGATCTCAATTAATTTAGTTAGTAAAGTCGTGTACGTAATACTCTAATATATATACACTCTTAATTTCAATTTATTTGAATTTCTTATCCGTCTGCAACATATACTACGTATATAATAGAATCGAAAATTATTAATTATACCACAAATAACATTTTATGTAGGATAATTATATAAATATAAATGATTTTACAAAGAATAATAAACTTATTATCAATTATGTTTGGAGAATGGAGATGTTATTAGCAATTATTATTATTATGCCACTATGCAAATCTTAATATGAAAAAGTACTTCTCGTACACAAAAATAATTAATTAAAAAAAATAAAGTTGACTAAGTTGAAAAAGGTGATGAATGCACGTATGTTCAAAATCTAAGCTATAAAAGCAACTAGGATGTTCATGGTATAGGGCACAAAGCAAAAAAACAAATATAACAAAAATACAAAAAAAAAAAAAAACATTTTCAAAGAAAATGGCTAATACATTTTTGAAGGTATTGACATTGTTTGCCATGTTAGGCATGATGGCAAATGTAGGACATTCTTACCCTCCTTGCCCTAATGTCGAGGCTATCTCTAAGCGAATCACGACTCAATTCATTTACAAAGATCCCACTCTTGCTGCTGGCTTGATCCGAATGCTATTCCATGACTGCATTGTTAGGGTATGTAACATGCATGCATGCATGCATGCTATAAGTACGTATATGAATATTTTTAGGGTTTTATTACAAAGAGTAAATTCGTTCATTATGTATATGTGTAGGGTTGTGATGCTTCAGTGCTTTTGGATCTTACACCTTCCAACAATGCAACTGAGAAAACTGCGCCCCCAAATCTTACATTGAGAGGTTACGAGGTGGTGGATGCCGTCAAGGCAGCACTCGAGAAGGAGTGCCCTGGTAAAATATCATGCGCTGATGTTCTATCATTAGTTGCCCGTGATGCAATTGTCGCGGTATGTATAAATACTCGCTCCTTGATTATTAGTGACACATATATCATTGTCAATTTGCCAATATGTCACTTGTATTATTATCAAATGATATGATGCTAATTATAATCAATATGAAAATGTTGATGATGAATAATAATGCAGATTGGGGGGCCATACTGGTTTGTGCCTCTAGGACGAAAGGACGGAAAGACTTCGCTAGCATCTGAAGCGTTGAGAGACATTCCGTCACCCTTTTCAAACATCACGACCCTCATTAAGAACTTCGCAGCAGTGGGACTCACACCAAAGGACTTGACAGTGCTATCAGGGGCACACACCATTGGTATTGGGCACTGCAGCATCATCCAAAAGAGGCTCTACAATTTCACTGGAAATGGCGACACTGATCCCAAAATTGCACCAGGATACGCAAAATTCTTGAAGTACAAGTGCCCCAAATCGACAACTGACAAGACATCTGTAGTCCCCATGGATGCCTACACACCAAAGGTCTTCGACGTGAAGTACTTCACAACCGTCTCCCAAAAGGCCGGTCTATTCTCATCCGATGCTGCTCTTTTGGATGATGCCTCTACCAAGTCGTATCTACTTTCTCAAGTTTCCTCAGGTGGAGCCACCTTTAATAAAGATTTTGGAGTCTCCATGGTCAAACTCATCAAGATTGGTGGCACTGTCGGTGAAATCAGGCAGACTTGTGGTGCTGTTAATTCTTACTATTAAGTTCACATTCATGCTTTCATCATGGATTCTATTTGTTATTCCAATGTTTTGATTTAATTTTGAGAATTTTTGTATTCTTTATATTGTAATGAATTTATTTCTTCCAATTTTCTTATATTTTCTATTGATCTATACGATCAAGCATTAATATATACTCCCTCCGATTCATTGGATTCGCAACGTATTCAGTTTTTGGCAAATTCATCAGCTTTGCAACATTTTCATTTTGGGCCATATTTTTCTTATGAAATGAGTGAACTACCCTTCACTTTTCATTACTATATTCTAAAATATTCAATCTAATATTATTATATTACGTTTTTTTGAGAAAAATATTATTATATTACTTAATTTTACATGACATCACTATTGTGGTCCACCAATTCACTTTCCTTATTTTTTGTGTGAACAGTAAATGTTGCGATTCCAATGAATCGGAGGGAGTAATTAATTTTGGTTTCCGTCTCAATCATTTATTTACTTTTATATTATTTGTGAGAATTATTTTAATCAAAACTAAATAAATGATCTCATTTAGCCTTATAATGAAATGATCTCGAATATTTTTTTGTAAGAAAAGTTCATTTATCTAGCTTTCATAAGAAGATATTTGATACTACTAGTAATTGTTAAAAGAAAGATCATAGGATCGAGTACTAATATAATTTATAAGGTCTAAAATGAATTTTCTATATTTAAAAATAAAAATGGGATTAAATCAGAAAAATGAAGGAAGTATTTATTTAGGAAAAGATAATTTACCCTTTGTTTTCGAGAAATAAAAACCCTATAATAAGAAACAAATTACTTCATGAATCTTGAAGTGTGTGGTTAGTGTAACCTCAATTATGATAGTAACACAATAAGTTAGTCTCTCTTCGTATCATTGTTTTCAAGGTTGTCTAACAAATAAGAATTTGTGTTGAATTTATCAAATTTGTAGACTTTTAATGAATTAATTTTAATTTTAATATCAATGAAAGATAACTCTTTCTCGCTGAAGTGAAATGAAGCGAGTTTAATAATACAGACCAAAATTATTACGTTAATGGTGTTTATTTTGCCAACGTGTAAGAATACTCCTAATTATCTGTGCATACCTTCCTTAGCAAAGAAGTGTACACGCATATTTAGGGTTCGAGGAATAAACTTCAACGAAAGACAACGAAAGTAAGAGCATTCTACTAAAATCTTATGTATATAGTAGCCTTAACCGAATGATGAACGTCCTCGATCTCTACAATCTGATCTGCCACACCAAATGAATGCACCCAGTCGCCAATGGTGTTTATTTAGTGATCACGGCAAGGTTGCATGCAGAATCTAAGTTAGTATTGAATGAGAATCAATAAAGTTTTCAAAAAAAAAATTATTACATACCTCGATACCCGGTTCACAAACACTAAATTTTGCAATGAACTGCACTGTCTTGTAATAAGTTTATCGTGAGACCTCACGCACAATGAACAATTACCAATTTTAACGAACTTCATAATGCGTCTCACAATAATAAATTTACGTAATTAAGATAGTCTACATAACGTTTACTCGATTAGCTCGTCCACGTAGAAATAAGATTTGTGTTGCTTGGTCTTGTTTGGATAATTGAATCCATCATATCATATCATATGAGTTTAATTAGTATATGTAGGTTTATAGTGGCATGCATGTTTTGGTTCATCAATTTGGCAAATTGGCATTTCAAATTACAATTAAAGAAGTTTCAATCAAATTAAAGTCATCCTTTGAACTAATTAATGATGCATTTATATATCGATTTTTCTAACGTGTGTCCACTAGGCACACGTCAATAGGTTAATTATAGCAATATTATCATGAATATTATTTAAGTATGGTAAATAGAACTTAATATTTCAATTTATCATGATAATATTCATGTTAATATTGTTATATTATTAACTTATTAACGTGTACCCAGTGGACCCACGTTAGAAAAATCGTTTATATATAAATAAAAAATTTATACTTATATATTATCTAAAAAAACATATAAAGGCACTTTTGTATATATAATAAACAAGTACTCTAACAATTATTTATTACAAAAAAAAAAAAAAAAAGAAGTTGACATTGTAATTTGTAAGTTGAGGCGGGTGATCAACACACGTATTATTATGGTAGTTCAAATTCCTTTGCTATAAAATCCCAACAATATTCATGTTTCAAAACACAACTCAAAAAACAAAAAAAAAAGATTAGTAATATACAAACTATATATTCTAGTACAAAAAAAATGGCTACATTTTTGAAGGTATTGACATTTTTAGCAATGTTGGGCATGATGGCCAATGTAGGACAATCTTACCCTCCTTGCCCTAATGTGGAGGCTATCTCGAAGCGAATCACGACTCAATTCATTTACAAAGATCCCACTCTTGCCGCTGGCTTGATCCGAATGCTATTCCATGACTGTATTGTTAGGGTGTGTAACATATACTGACATACTGCATGCATGATATGCTAGTATATATATGCTACAAGCTAAGTACGTATATGAATATTATTAGGGTTTTATTAAAGTGTTAATTTGTTCATTATGTATATGTGTAGGGTTGTGATGCTTCGGTGCTTTTGGATCCTACGCCTTATAACAATGCAACTGAGAAAACCGCGCCCCCAAACCTTACATTGAGAGGTTACGAGGTGGTGGATGCCGTCAAAGCAGCACTCGAAAAGGAGTGCCCTGGTAAAATATCATGCGCTGATGTTCTATCATTAGCTGCTCGAGATGCAATTGTTGCGGTATAAAATACTCCTTAGTTAGACATACATAAAATTGCTAATGAAGTTGATTAAGTAATTAATATATATGAAAATGTTGGTGATGAATAATGCAGATTGGGGGGCCATACTGGTTTGTGCCTCTAGGACGAAAGGACGGAAAGACTTCGCTAGCATCTGAAGCGTTGAGAGACATTCCGTCACCCTTTTCAAACATCACGACCCTCATTAAGAACTTCGCAGCAGTGGGACTCACACCAAAGGACTTGACGGTGCTATCAGGGGCACACACCATTGGAATCGGGCACTGCAGCATCATCCAAAAGAGGCTCTACAATTTCACTGGAAATGGCGACACTGACCCCAAAATTGCACCAGGATACGCAAAATTCTTGAAGTACAAGTGCCCCAAATCGACAACTGACAAGACAACTGTAGTCCCCATGGACGCCTACACACCAAAGGTCTTCGACGTGAAGTACTTCACAACCGTCTCCCAAAAGGCCGGTCTATTCTCGTCCGACGCTGCTCTTTTGGATGATGCCTCTACCAAGTCGTATCTACTTTCTCAGGTTTCCTCGGGTGGAGCCACCTTTAATAAAGATTTTGGAGTCTCTATGGTCAAACTAATCAAGATTGGTGGCACTGTAGGTGAAATCAGGCAGACTTGTGGCGCGGTTAATTCTTACTATTAAGATTAACTTCACGTGCCTTCACACTTGCATCATGATTCTTTATTATATTCAAATGTTTGATTTAATTTTGAAAATTTTTGTATTCTTTACTTTGTACTCCGTAATTGATTTATTTCTTCCAATTTTCTTGTACTTTTGATTGATATATTGATCATGCATTAATACATTATTATAAAATTTTAAGTTTAATTTTTTTTTTTTTTGAGATGTTTACATGATTACATCAACCATCTTTTTATTTTATTTTATTTTATTTTATCATTGTTCATATGTGAGAAACCTTTTGAGTTGTGTAAATTATCCATTAATAGGGGTTACATCACTTAGAGCCGGTGTTAGAAGAACCATTTGCCCTACATTTTCGAGAAATAATTTAAAAACATTAATTGGATGAATTATTTCACTAATCTTAGTAGCTTGCAATTATAAGGGTAACACATTAAGTCATGTTTGGTAACAAATATTATTATATATATACCAGGACATTGTATCTGGTGTGGAGTTTGTTCAGCGCGATTATGGAACCATTTTAATCCGGGATCCAAAATACCGAAAAAATGTGGATAATAACCTTCGAAGTTGGTTGTTTTTAGCTTAAACATCATAATGCTCTGGATAAAAATTAACAGACTTACCGACCTAATTATACTGAATTGAATGTCAATCTATACTACTTACTAATAATTTCGCGTGTTTGGTAAACAACATATTTCGATAACATATTAGGCGGAATCTACATACTCCTTTCCCCCCAATGATCTTCCAACTTATAAGTGGCACATGGATTAAGAAATGAGTAATGAAAGGTGATAAATTGTTGAGTGGGTTCAAGATGTTAAATCACAAAAAGCAACCAATGGGAAGAGAGTATATTGGATGAACGAGGAAAGTTTTGAAGTGGCAAAATCTTAGTGGAGTTTCCTTCTAAGGAAAGTGGGAAAATTTTAGTGGGGAGAGGGAGTACTGTTTTTGAATATGCTGCTAATATCAACATATCACGTATTTAGCTAAAACAAGACCTAGCTTCTAAGAAAACACCGAGATTACGCTAACCTCAATTGAAACTTTTTAAGTACAAAGTTCGAAAAACACTTGGTCTACTACATGATAACAAACTACCACACAAGATCGTAACACTTTGAATCTGCCTTGTTTGGTAAACAATATACTTCGTATATGTTAACTGAAAATTAATAAATAAATTGATTGTCAATCTACTAATTTACTGTGTTGTTTGGAAAACAACATAATGCGAAAGGACATTGACCGGAAGTTAAGCTATCCTTTTTGAATATGATGCTAATAGAAGCACAATGTAACAACATATACATTCAATTTATACAAGAAAATAATTCGATTCTTCTATATAATTTGTTAATTACCAAACACTCTTTCTAAATTCTGCTAATTTAATTTAATAGTCAAATCTAAAAAAATTCTGTTTATTGTGCGATTTCTCACATAATACGTAGTTACCAATCTAAGTGAACGTTATAATTTATCTCACCCTCGAAAAACAATAATTTCACAAGAGATTTACTCGTTCAAAGATAAGATTTGTTTTTGCTTGGTCTTGTTTGGAGAATTGAATCCATCATATCATATGTGTTTAGTGGCATGCATGTTTTGGTTCATCAATTTGGCAAATTGGCATTTCAAATTACAATTGAAGAAGATTCAATCAAATTAAAGTCATCCTTTGGACTAATGTTGGATTTATATAAAATACAACATACATTTTACCTACAAAAAAAAAATATATACTCGATCGTATTCTAATTACATGTTTGTTATTGGATTTAATGGAAAGAGTATCATATTATACATTCTCGTAAAAATTGTTATTTACTTATGTACGGCGTATTACAGAATCTAAGATTATTTCAAAACTAAGAGTTTCTTAGTTTCATACACACAATATATTACTTTCAATAATTTTATTGTAGCAAATTAGAACTAGCTGGTGATCATTGATCAACACACGTACTAATTTAATAAACACTTTTAATTTGTATAAAAAAAGTACTCTAACAATTATTTATTACTAAAAAATAAACAAAGTTGACATTGTAATTTGTAAGTTGAGGCGGGTGATGAACACACGTAGTAGTATTATGTTGGTCCAAATTCCTCTTCTATAAAATCCCAACAATTTGCATTGTTTCAAAACACAATTCAAAAAACAAAAAAAAAAGATTTAGTAACATACAAATTATTCTAGGCTTTATTTCTAGTTAAAAAAAATGGCTACATTTTTGAAGGTATTGACATTGTTAGCCATGTTGGGCATAATGGCCAATGTAGGACATTCTTACCCTCCTTGCCCTAATGTTGAGGCTATCTCGAAGCGAATCACGACTCAATTCATTTACAAAGATCCGACTCTTGCTGCTGGCTTGATCCGAATGTTATTCCATGACTGCATTGTTAGGGTATGTAACATATGCTGATATAGTGCATGCATGATATGCTAGTATATATATATATATATATATATATATATATATATATATATATATATATATATATATATATATGCTACAAGTACGTATGTGAATATTATTAGGGTTTTATTAAAGTGTATTCATTCATTATATATGTGTAGGGTTGTGATGCTTCGGTGCTTTTGGATCCTACACCTTATAACAATGCAACTGAGAAAACCGCGCCCCCAAACCTCACATTGAGAGGTTACGAGGTGGTGGATGCTGTCAAGGTAGCACTCGAGAAGGAGTGCCCTGGTAAAATATCATGTGCTGATGTTCTATCGTTAGCTGCTCGTGATGCAATTGTCGCGGTATGTATAAATACTCCTTAATTAGACATACATAAAATCGCCAATGATGTTGACTAAGTAATTAATATGAAAATGTTGATGCATGATGAATAATGCAGATTGGGGGGCCATACTGGTTTGTGCCTCTAGGACGAAAGGACGGAAAGGTTTCACTAGCATCTGAAGCGTTGAGAGACATTCCGTCACCCTTCTCAAACATCACGACCCTCATTAAGAACTTCGCAGCAGTGGGACTCACACCAAAGGACTTGACAGTGCTATCAGGGGCACACACCATTGGAATCGGGCACTGCAGCATCATCCAAAAGAGGCTCTACAATTTCACTGGAAATGGCGACACTGACCCCAAAATTGCGCCAGGATACGCAAAATTCTTGAAGTACAAGTGCCCCAAATCGACAACTGACAAGACAACTGTAGTCCCCATGGACGCCTACACACCAAAGGTCTTCGACGTGAAGTACTTCACAACCGTCTCCCAAAAGGCCGGTCTATTCTCGTCCGACGCTGCTCTTTTGGATGATGCCTCTACCAAGTCGTATCTACTTTCTCAGGTGTCCTCGGGTGGAGCCACCTTTAATAAAGATTTTGGAGTCTCCATGGTCAAACTCATCAAGATTGGTGGCACTGTCGGTGAAATCAGACAGACTTGTGGTGCTGTTAATTCTTACTATTAAGTTCGTACTTGTGCTTTCATGATGGATTCTAATTCTCATCCAATTGTTTGAGTTAATTTCCAAAATTTTTGTATTCTTTATATTGTAACCAATTTTCTCCTTCCAATTTTCTTGTACTACAGTATGTTTTATTGATCTATATGGTCATGCCTTAATCTATACACTACATTATTACAAGTTTTTTCTAGTCTACGATTTCAGGTTAATCGCGTCACAAGATTTAATTTAATCCTGAAATTTTGATACGATTGATGATAAATGTCCAAAGAATTACTCCGTAGTTCTTTAAAATGTCGGTTATTAATGTATAGGTAAAATAGTCCGAGTACAATAATACTTGGCAACAATTTAAGTAAAATAATCTTGTCATCTTCGTTCCCTAAAAGGTTTTTATTCAAAATAATGAGAGATCGACTCCTCCTTCATTCCTTTATGAAAGCCAAGCTTAATTCTGAGAATTAACCTTGCGACAATTCTTTCTAATTTCACCCTCTTTGCCACCGACATTGATGAATTTGCCTATGGAGACGGCAAAATCTTTATGCCACGTGGCTCTATCTGAAGCCTGAGAAAGTACATACGACTTGGTAGTGGGATCATCCAAAAGAGCAGCATCGGTGACAAGTAGACCCTTGTGCTGGGAGACAGCTTTGAAGTAATTCGCGTCGAAGACTGTTGGTGTGTAGGGGTCCATGGGGACTTTAGATGCGAAGTCAGTTTTCGACTGGGGGCACTTGGTCTTCAAGTGCCCCGCGTAATCTGGATCTAGTTTGGGGTCAATGCCGTCCTTGAAAGTGTTGTTGTAGAGCCTATCTTGGATTAGCATGCAATGCAGGTTTCCTATGGTGTGTGCCCCTACCAACACGGTCATGTCCTTCGCTGTGAGCCCGACTGCTCCAAAGCTTTTTATGAGGGAGGAGATGTTTGCGAGGCGTGATGGAAGGCCTTCCATCACTTCTGATGCCCGTGAAATCTTTCCGTCTTTTCGTCCTAGATGTACATCCCAGTATGGTCCCTTAATCTGCATTATTCATCATCATTATCAACAACAATATCGACAACTATATATATATACACACACATGTTTGTGACTAATTAAGGAGTATTTATAATTTATATAATTTATATACCGCGGTAATTGCATCACGAGAAGCTAATGCTATAACATCAGCACATGATACTTTACCAGGGCACTCCTTCTCGAGTTCTTCTTTGATGGCATCCACCACGTCGTAACCTCTCATTGAGCTGTTTTTCATTGCAGTTTTCTCAGTTGCATTGTTGGAAGGTGTAGGATCCAAAAGCACAGAAGCATCACAACCCTGCACATACATATACATAATGAACGAATTTACACTTTAATATATAAAACCCTAATAATATTCATGTACGTACTTATAGCATGCATGCATGCATGCAGATTACATACCCTAATAAAGCAGTCATGGTATACCAATCGGATCATGCTAGGAGCAAGAGTCGGATCACGGTTGATGGCTTCAGTCGTGATTCGCTTAGAGATAGCCTCCGCCTTAGGGCAAGGATTCCAAGGACGACTATAAGAAAGCTGCCCTAGCCCTACATTGGCCATCATGCCTACCATGGCAAACAATATTGTCAATACCTTAGAAAATGTAGCCATTTTCTTCATAATCAATTAATTAATTAATTAATTAATTAATTGTATGTTTCTGATATTTTGTTTTTGTTTTCTAAGATTGTTGAGCTTTTATAGCACTAGAATTTCAACATAATATGTATGTACGTACGTACGAGTGATGATCACCCGCCTCAACAACATCGACTGTATTCTTTGTACTGAGTAATAATTATCGTCCGAGTAACTGTTTAATTACACAGAAAATATTTATTTACCGTAAATATTTTAGTCTAGTGATTAAGACAGCACAAAGTTAATATAAACAATAATTCGTCTTTCTTTTAACGTGAGGAACATAAGTTATATAATAACCAGAAGTTAGGCAATTAAGTACCAGAAATTAGGTAATATGCATGTGTTTTGTTAGGAGAAAAAAACAGAAATTACTGAGTATGTAGTAGAAATTTAAATTGAATGAAATATATATATATATACTCGATATTTTATAAAAATTGTGAAATTAGAGTTTTGATATAATATTAGATTTGTACTGTATGTATACTTCCTATACGGGTAATTAATTATCGATTTCTATGAAATTATATATAAAATCTGTCGAAAACTTGAGCCATACCGTGAGACACAATTTACGTGACTAAAATATGAGTATTTTTTTTTGTTTAATCGAATCAAATAATTTTATTATCAGGTAGGGTTTAATTTGGATCGTTACGACTTTGGTTAATTGATTGAATCTTTTTTTTTTGAGCGAAAAGATCATTTCATTAATAAAAAGTCATACGACATCTACAAAATATATCGAAATTAAACGGATACAATACTATAAAATTTGAGTAAAATAAATTCTCGTTAAAACAAAGATCTCTCACTATGATTTTGAACTCCGCTTCTGCACATCCTCTTTCAATATATCGCTGTTTAATGATACAGCTTTTCACAAGAGGGTCTTCGGATCTTCCAATGTTTTGAAGAGAATCGATTCCATCAAACTTGATAGATTGTAGCCGCCAATTTGACATAATTTGAGACACCATATAAAGAACGATTGTGGCACTGATCTTCCGCGTCCTCTCTGCTATCATAGACGATTGAACATCTCTCCTAAAAGAGAGAGCGAAACCCATCAATTGATGGGGACGAAACTCTCCAAAAGGAGAGGACAATTATTAAAACTATAATACTAATACTGTTACGAATATTAAAATTATATAATTAATTAAAATTGGCGGGGGGGCTTACCACCAATTAATGGTGGAAGCCCCAATTTTTTTATTTTTTGGAGGCTAGGATTTTTAGGGAGGAGGAAGAAGGTTCGATGAATATAAGGTTTTAAATTGGTTAATTGATTGAATCTTAATTAGTTTTAATTTGAAATGTAAAGTTGTCAAATTAAACATGCATGCCACTACAATTGCAACTTAAGATATAATTATATGATGGATTTAATTCACCAAACAAGAGCAATTGCAAGCATAACAAATTATACCTTGCCATGATCTCTTCCAAGTTCATACCAATTATAATACTCAACTAGTCAAGCATAAATTAAAAACATAGTTAACATAACACACATTCTTATTTGTGACGGAGGTATCTGTCATAATATTACGGTAAAATACTAACCTACTTTAATATAAGAAGACAAAAAAAATAAGTAAATTAAAAGTAAATTTTGTAATAATGTTTTAGTGATGGTATAGATAGATCAATAAAAAATACAAGAAAACTGAAATAAATAAATTCGTTACAATATAAAGAATACAAAATTTCTCGAAATTAAATCAAACATTTGAGAATAAATGTTTGAGATTAAATAGAATCATGATGAAATAGCATGAATGTGAAGTTAATAGTAAGAATTAACGGCGCCACAAGTCTGCCTGATTTCACCGACAGTGCCACCAATCTTGATGAGTTTGACCATGGAGACTCCAAAATCTTTATTAAAGGTGGCTCCACCCGAGGAAACCTGAGAAAGTAGATACGACTTGGTAGAGGCATCATCCAAAAGAGCAGCGTCGGACGAGAATAGACCGGCCTTTTGGGAGACGGTTGTGAAGTACTTCACGTCGAATACCTTTGGTGTGTAGGCGTCCATGGGGACTACAGTTGTCTTGTCAGTTGTCGATTTGGGACACTTGTACTTCAAGAATTTTGCGTATCCTGGCGCAATTTTGGGGTCAGTGTCGCCATTTCCAGTGAAATTGTAGAGCCTCTTCTGGATGATGCTGCAGTGCCCGATTCCAATGGTGTGTGCTCCTGATAGTACCGTCAAGTCTTTTGGTGTGAGTCCCACTGCTGCGAAGTTTTTAATGAGGGTCGTGATGTTCGAGAAGGGTGACGGAATGTCTCTCAACGCTTCTGATGCTAGTGAAACCTTTCCGTCCTTTCGCCCTAGAGGCACAAACCAATATGGCCCCCCAATCTGCATTATTATTCATCATCAACATTTTCACATTAATTATTGTACTTAAGTAGCATCATTTAATAATACAATTGGCATATCGAAAACTATTCATGTGTGACTAAATAAGGAGTACGGAGTAGTATTTATACCGCGACAATTGCATCACGAGCAACTAATGATAGAACATCAGCGCATGATATTTTACCAGGGCACTCCTTCTCGAGTGCTGCTTTGACGGCATCCACCACCTCGTAACCTCTCAATGTAAGGTTTGGGGGCGCAGTTTTCTCAGTTGCATTGTTATAAGGTGTAGGATCCAAAAGCACCGAAGCATCACAACCCTACACATACATATAATGAACGAATTTAGACTTTGATAAAACCCTAAAAATATTCATATACGTAATTCTAGCTAGCATGTATTGCATGTTACATACCCTGACAATGCAGTCATGGAAGAGCATTCGGATCAAGCCAGCAGCAAGAGTGGGATCTTTGTAAATGAATTGAGTCGTGATTCGCTTAGAGATAGCCTCGACATTAGGGCAAGGAGGGTAAGAATGCCCTACATTGGCCATCATGCCCAACATGGCTAACAATGTCAATACCTTAAAAAATGTATTAGCCATTTTTTTGTACTAGAATATATAGTTTGTATGTTACTAAATCTTTTTTTTTTGTTTTTTGAGTTGTGTTTTGAAACATGCAAATTCTTGGGATTTTATAGCACAAGGAATTTGAAAAACCATAATAATACGTGTGTTGATCACCCACCTCAACTTACAAATTACATTGTCAACTTTTTTTTTTGGTAATAAATAATTGTTAGAGTACTTGTTTATTATAAAAAAAGTGCCCTTATATGTTTTTTTTAAATAATATATATAGTTTTTTTTAATAAATCCATCATTAATTAGTTCTTAATTTGATTGAAACTTCTTCAATTGTAATTTGAAATGCCAATTTGCCAAATTGATGAACCAAAACATGCATGCCACTATAAACCTACTAAACTAACACATATGATACGATGGATTCAATTCTCCAAACAAGACCAAGCAACACAAATCTTATTTCTACGTGGACGAGCTACTCGAGTAAATATTACGTGAGACTGTCTTACGTAAATTTATTATTGTGAGACGTATTATGAAGTTCGTTAAAATTGGTAATTATTCATTGTGCGTGAGGTCTCACGATAATCTTATTACAAAACAGTGCATTTCATTGCAAAATTTAGTGTTTGTGAACCGGGTATGTACTAACCTAAATTCTTTTTTTTTTTTTTTGAAAAATTCATTGATTCTCATACAATACTAACTTAGATTCTGCATGCAACCTTGCCGTGATCAGTATATAAACACTATTGACTGGCTGCATTCATTTGGTGTGGCAGATTGCAGAGATCGAGGACATTCATCATTCGGTTAAGGCTACTATACACAAGATTATGAGGTTTCAAAAAAACACCATTGACGTAATAATTTTGGTCAATATTATTAAACTCGCTTCATTTCACTTCAGCGAGAAAGGGCTATCTTTCATTGATATTAAACTTAATTCATTAAAAGTCTACAAATTTGATAAATTAGACGCAAATTCTAATTTGTTAGACAACCTTGAAAACAACGATACGATGGAAGATTACACTAACCTCACACTTCAAGATTCATGAAGTAATTTGTTTCTAATTATTATTGGGTTTTTATTTCTCGAAAACAAAGGGTAAATTATCTTTTCCTAAAATAAATACTCCCTCGATTTTTTTGATTTAACCCCATTTATATTTTCAAATATAGAAAATTCATTTTATTTAGACGACCTTATAATTATATTTAGTACTCCTATCTTTCTTTTAACAATTAGAGTATCAAATATCTTCTTATGAAAGCTAGATAACTGCACTTTTCTTACAAAAAAATATTCGAGATCATTTAATAAGGCTAAATGAGGTCATTTATTTACTTTTGATTTAAATAATTCTCACAAATAATATAAAAATAAATAAATAATTGAGACGGAAACCGAAATTAATAATATATTAACGCTTGACCTAATAGATCAATAGAAAATACAAGAACATTGGAAGAAATAAATTCATTACAACATAAAGAATACAAAAATTCTAAAATTAAATCAAAACATTTGAATGAAGAATCCATGATGAAAGCATGAATGTGAAGTTAATTAATAGTAAGAATTAACAGCACCACAGGTCTGTCTAATTTCACCCACAGTGCCACCAATCTTGATGAGTTTAACCATGGAGACTCCAAAATCTTTATTAAAGGTGGCTCCACCCGAGGAAACCTGAGAAAGTAGATACGACTTGGTAGAGGCATCATCCAAAAGAGCAGCGTCGGACGAGAATAGACCGGCCTTTTGGGAGACGGTTGTGAAGTACTTCACGTCGAAGACCTTTGGTGTGTAGGCGTCCATGGGGACTACAGTTGTCTTGTCAGTTGTCGATTTGGGGCACTTGTACTTCAAGAATTTTGCGTATCCTGGCGCAATTTTGGGGTCAGTGTCGCCATTTCCAGTGAAATTGTAGAGCCTCTTTTGGATGATGCTGCAGTGCCCGATTCCAATGGTGTGTGCCCCTGATAGCACCGTCAAGTCCTTTGGTGTGAGTCCCACTGCTGCGAAGTTTTTAATGAGGGTCGTGATGTTCGAGAAGGGTGACGGAATGTCTCTCAACGCTTCAGATGCTAGTGAAGTCTTTCCGTCCTTTCGTCCTAGAGGCACAAACCAGTATGGCCCCCCAATCTGCATTATTCATCATCAACATTTTCATATATTAATTATAATTAGCATCATATCATTTGATAATACAAGTGGCATATTGGCAAATTGACAATGATATATGTTTCACTAATTAAGGAGCCAGTAGTATTTATGCATACCGCGACAATTGCATCACGAGCAACTAACGATAGAACATCAGCGCATGATATTTTACCCGGGCACTCCTTCTCGAGTGCTACCTTGACGGCATCCACCACCTCGTAACCTCTCAATGTAAGGTTTGGTGGCGCGGTTTTCTCAGTTGCATTGTTGTAAGGTGTAGGATCCAAAAGCACCGAAGCATCGCAACCCTGTACATATACATAATAATGAACGAATTTAGACTCTAATAAAACCCTAATAATATTCATATACGTATATCATGCATGCAGTATATCAGTATATGTTACATACCCTAACAATGCAGTCATGGAATAGCATTCGGATCAAGCCAGCAGCAAGAGTCGGATCTTTGTAAATGAATTGAGTCGTGATTCGCTTAGAGATAGCCTCGACATTAGGGCAAGGAGGGTAAGAATGTCCTACATTGGCCATCATGCCCAACATGGCTAACAATGTCAATACCTTCAAAAATGTATTAGCCATTTTCTTTAACTAGAAATAAAGTCTAGAATAATTTGTATGTTACTAAATCTTTTTTTTTTTTTTTTGAATTGTGTTTTGAAACATGCAAATTGTTGGGATTTTATAGAAGAGGAATTTGGACCAACATAATACTACTACGTGTGTTCATCACCCGCCTCAACTTACAAATTACATTGTCAACTAAGTTTACTTTTTTTGTAATAAATAATTGTTAGAGTAGTTTTTTATACAAATTAAAAGTGTGTATTAAATTAGTACGTGTGTTGATCAATGATCACCAGCTAGTTCTAATTTGCTACAATAAAATTACTGAAAGTAATATATTGTGTGTATGAAACTAAGAAACTCTATTTTTGATATAATCTTAGATTCTGTAATACGCCTTATATAGGTAAATAACGATTTTTACGAGAATGTATAATATGATACTCTTTCCATTAAATCCGATAATAAACAAGTAATTAGAATACGATCAAGTATATTTTTTTTATTTTTTATTTTTTTTGTAGATAAAATTTATGTTGTATTTTGTAAATCCGACATTAGTCCAAAGGATGACTTTAATTTGATTGAAACTTCTTCAATTGTAATTTGAAATGCCAATTTGCCAAATTGATGAACCAAAACATGCATGCCACTATAAACCTACTAAACTAACACATATGATTGGATGGATTCAATTCTCCAAACAAGACCAAGCAACACAAATTTTATCTTTGAACGAGTAAATCTCTTGTGAAATTGTTTTACGAGGGTGAGACAAATTATAAAAGTTTACTAAGACTGGTAATTACGTATTATGTGAGAAATCCCACAATAAACAAAAAAATTTAGATTTAACTATCAAATTAAATTAGCAGAATCTAGAAAAAATGTTTGGTAATTGAAATATATAGAGGAATCGAATTGTTTTCATATATAAATTGAATGTATTTGTTGTTACAATGTGCTTCTATTAGCAGCATATTCAAAAACGATAGCTTCCAGCCAATATCCTTTCGCAATATGTTGTTTCAAACACAATAAATTAGTAGACTGACAGTCAATCTATTTGTTAATTTTCACTTAACATATATGTTGTTTACCAAACAAGGCTGATTCAAAGTGGTATATATATGATCTTGCATTGTGTGGTAGTTTGTTATCGATCATGAAGTAAACCGAGTGTTTTTAGAACTTTGCACTTAAAAAGTTTCGATTGAAGTTAGCGTAATCTCGGTTTTTTTTCTTAGAAGTTAGGTCTTGTATTAGCTAATAATATTAGCATAATACGGTTAACAGATTGCAGTAGAAAATCGGATTTGACAATCAAATTAAATTAGCAGAATTGATAAATAGCGTTGAGTAATTAGTATAGCAGAATATAGGACTATCATATTGTTTTCAGGTATAAGTTGAATATGATGATATTTTAATATGTTGATATAAATTAGCCGTATGTAGACTCCGCCTAATATGTTATCGAACAAACACGCGAAATTAGTAAGTAGATTGAGTATTAAGTCGGTAAATCTGTTAATTTTGATCTAGAGCAATATGATGTTTAAGTTAAAAACGACCAACTTTGAAGGTTATTATCCACGATTTTTCGGCATTTTGGATCCTGGATTAAAATGGTTCTATAATCGCGCTGAACAAACTTCACACCAAATACAATGCCCCGATATAATAATATTTGTTACCAAACATGGCTTAATGTGTTACCCTTATAATTGCAAGATTGGTAAAATATTTCGTCCAATAAACATTTTTAAATTATTTCTCGAAAATGTAGGGCAAACCGTTCTTCTAACACCAGCTCTAAGTGATGTAACTCCTATTAATGAATAATTTACAAAACAACATAGATGGTTGATGTAAACATCTCAAAAAAACAATTAAACTTCAAATTTTATAATAATGTATTAATGCATGATCGATAGATCAATCAAAAGTACAAGAAAATTGGAAGAAATAAATCAATTACGGAGTACAAAATAAAGAATACAAAATTTTTCAAAATTAAATCAAACATTTGAATATAATAAAGAATCAATGATGCAAATGTGAACACACGTGAAGTTAATCTTAATAGTAAGAATTAACCGCGCCACAAGTTTGCCTGATTTCACCTACAGTGCCACCAATCTTGATGAGTTTGACCATGGAGACTCCAAAATCTTTATTAAAGGTGGCTCCACCCGAGGAAACCTGAGAAAGTAGATACGACTTGGTAGAGGCATCATCCAAAAGAGCAGCATCGGACGAGAATAGACCGGCCTTTTGGGAGACGGTTGTGAAGTACTTCACGTCGAAGACCTTTGGGGTGTAGGCATCCATGGGGACTACAGTTGTCTTGTCAGTTGTCGATTTGGGGCACTTGTACTTCAAGAATTTTGCGTATCCTGGCGCAATTTTGGGGTCAGTGTCGCCATTTCCAGTGAAATTGTAGAGCCTTTTTTGGATGATGCTGCAGTGTCCGATTCCAATGGTGTGTGCCCCTGATAGCACTGTCAAGTCCTTTGGTGTGAGTCCCACTGCTGCGAAGTTCTTAATGAGGGTCGTGATGTTTGAGAAGGGTGATGGAATGTCTCTCAACGCTTCTGATGCTAGTGAAATCTTTCCGTCCTTTCGTCCTAGAGGCACAAACCAGTATGGCCCCCCAATCTGCATTATTCATTATCAACATTTTCATATTAATTATACAAGTGGCATAGTGGCAAATTGGCAATGATATATGTGTCACAAATTAAGGAGCTAGTATTTATACATACCGCGACAATTGCATCACGAGCAACTAACGATAGAACATCAGCGCATGATATTTTACCAGGGCACTCCTTCTCGAGTGCTGCCTTGACGGCATCCACCACCTCGTAACCTCTCAATGTAAGGTTTGGGGGCGCGGTTTTCTCAGTTGCATTATTATAAGGTGTAGGATCCAAAAGCACCGAAGCATCACAACCCTACACATATATATAATTCACAAATTAACACTTTAATAAAACCCTAATAATATTCATATACGTATGATACTTGTAGCATGCATGCATGTTACATACCCTAACAATGCAGTCATGGAATAACATTCGGATCAAGCCAGCAGCAAGAGTGGGATCTTTGTAAATGAATTGAGTCGTGATTCGCTTAGAGATAGCCTCGACATTAGGGCAAGGAGGGTAAGAATGTCCTACATTGGCCATCATACCCAACATGGCAAACAAAGTCACTACCTTCAAAAATGTAGTCATTTTTTTTCTTTTTAAATATTTTTCTTTTGTATTTTTCTTTTTGTTTTGTTTTTTCTTTTGTGCCCTAAAGCATGCACATTCTAGTTGCTTTTATAGCTTAGATTTTGGACATATTTACGTGCATTCCTCACCTCGTTCAACAATGTCAATAGATTAAATCTATTGACTTGTCAATTGTCAAAGAATAATAGCCATCTTGATGATATATATGATCTTCTTACCTAACAATTATAATCAAAAATAAAAAATCGTGTAGAACTCGTCAATCGTCATCAATTATTCATCGTGCCTCAAAGATTACGAGTTCTAGTCATGGCATGATGTCGAGTATATGGGAAAATGGGAACATCTAATAGCTCTAATGACTCGTTACAAACTTAAGAACGAACCCTTTACCTTCAAAATATTCATCAAAATTCAAACTTACTGTGTAATTAAAAGTATGTCACGATTAACATGCATACGACTACATTATTACGTTCAAAGAGTTTGAATAACACGACCTCTGATTAAATTAGAACATCGTAAAACATACCATATACTATGTGGTATGTGTATTTTTGGATATGGAGCAACTAGGTCGTATATATTGTGCAGGCCATGACAACTGCCATCTTGAATGTTCAAGCCAATAAGACTATGCATCCCATTACACTCAACTTGTCTATTATTATACCCAAAAAAAAATGGTATAATTAAATAATTTTTATAAAAATTACGATGCTGAGGAGAGGATTCGAACTTGAAAACTATTATCTACGATGCCTAATCTTAATAATCAGAGACATTTTCGATAAGAATGTTTGTATTAGGTAAACTGATACGCTTGTTATTCCAAATGTACAAAATGTTATTAACTCGACTAGATTTAATTCTTTAAAATTAATGTTTAAGTCATAACCTGAATTTGAATCACGTCATCATTAGCATTTCTCTTATAACTCAATCAAAAAAAACAATTATCCTAAAAGATCGTCATATATTATAGAATGGTCGAAATTACGAGAAACTCGTTATAAATCACAAGTTTTCAAATTAAATTCTCAATCATAAACCCAATTATTATTTGGTCTACTACGTAATGAGTTAAGGGAAAGACGGTTTTATCGAATAATTCCAAGTTTTTGGACCGGTCGTTAATTAAGATGATGATTGGACCGGTCCAAAATATTTAGGTCCAAATTAAATTTTTGATTGAATTTCAGAAAAAGCCCAATTCATTAAATGGTCCAATTAGATGATGTATTATTTGGGCCATTTGCCCAATTCTTCCTTTAGACGGTTCTAAGCGTGAAACGGATTTAAACACCAAATATGTATAAACGGATTAATTAATTTCATAATATAATAACCCAATCATTCAAGGATTATTCAACGTCTATGTAATTGGAAATTCAGTTACTCTTCCTTGTGACAGATTATTCGTTATATTATTATAACGTGTCAAATATTATTCATTTAGTGAAATGAAAGATAGATCATGCATTCTACCTAGAAAATAACGATATTTTTATCTTTTTTCTTTCTTTCTAAATAAGTAAATAGTTGACTCGTTATAACAATACGCGGATATCTCTGTCAGACTTGTTCAATATCTATATAATTGGAAATTCAGTTACTCTTTCTCATGACAGATTATCCGTTATATTATTATAACATGTCAAATATTATTCACTTAGTGAGATGAAAGACAAAGCATGCATTCTTCTTAGGAAATAACGATATTTTTATCTTTTTTTTACTAAATAGATAAATATTTGACTCGTTATAACAACATGACGGATATAACAGCAAATAAGGAATAATGCAGGAAAGCACTAGGATTTGACGTTGATAGCACATAGTACGCCATAATACACTTAGATGCCAAACAATTCACAAGTTATCAAAAGGTTGAATTTATTTTTTATATAAAAAAAATCGATAATTTGGTACACTAGTGACAAGCTTGGAATAAAAAAAAAAAAAATATATATATATATATATATATATATATATATATATATATATATATATATAGCCGCCTTCAATAATTTTAGCTTGCTTAAAAATCTTACAAGTATGAAGTATATATATTTATCGAAGAATCATCTTTCACTAAATTAATGACAAATACAACACAAAAAAATTAAAATGAAATTCATGTAACTCATTCCTCTCATATTTCTCAATGTTATTAAGATATCGTCTCTCTGAAATTTTCGAATAATTTTAGTATATTACGGTATATATAACACACTCTCTCTCTCACTCTCAGAAGTCTCGGTCTCTAGTCATCATGCAAGAGATTTCTTGATAATGTTATTGAAATACCGTCTTTCTGAAATTTTCGAGTGAAGTTATGGTTATGGATGGCTAGATAGCAAGTAGCTAGGATAGCCGACATTTTGTCTCGACAAAGAGTGTGTATATTATGTGGAGTACAAATTACAAGTATTTTATTTTCTGTTAGGATTATATCATTGTCTAAGAGTTAATTAAAGACTATTTCCATATTGGAAAAGTATTTTTTGAAGATATACAAAACATAAATATTTGTACATTATATACAACAATAATAATAATAGATTTTTAGTCCCGATAATATTTAAGATCAATTAACGTACGTGGTTCATTCTTCTTCTAAAATCGTCAAGCCATCTCTTATAAAATATCATATAAAAAAATGCCATAATATTCCCTAATAGTTTCGATATCAAAATAAAGTTAAAAGGGATTAATATAATTAACGAGTTGGTGAAATTTGTACTCGACATTTTATACGAGTATTACTTTTATTTTGACACTCAGACCGTTATAACATTGATTAATATATATATATATATATATATATATATATATATATAAATTGCATGGTTTGTCACCATAGTGCATACGGATTATGTCAGCAACTAATTTAGTCGATAAAGTCATAATCTTGTTATAGAATTTTGAGCATAAGCATACATTTTGTCTAATCCATCTATTAATTTATGACATGATCTTATCATTATGTAGAGTACATAACAATTATGCTTCATTCTCTAATTAATTAATTAGTTCTTCAAAAGTCAATGAAATAAAAACATATTTTGACAACATTAATAATTCATAAAATTTCTCAATATTTTTTTTTATATATAATAATGTTAGTAATTATTTGTCACTATTCAATACTGTAGTAATAATAATAATAATTTTCGTTCTTGCTACTACATTTTATCGTAGTTTTTTTGTCGTGTCTATGACTAATAACCGATGTTAAACAGTCCCTCAAAAATTTACGTACCCTTTTCAGAAGACGATTTTGTATGTATGTACTTCGATAATTTTTATTTTAATTTTTTTTAAGAGCACCAATTATATACAAATGTAAACAATTAATTTTAAAATATAAGAGAATAGTTGTCATACCAATAGTTGTCACAATCCCATATGAATTAACGTGCATTAATGAACAAATTAACATTATTTTTTGCATGTGAAAGCCCTACTTAATTATACTCTCTGAGATACTAATATTAGTCTGACGAAATTATCTATCACTTTTTTTATAACGAGTCAAATACGATCCATTTATTTTACATAAAAAAAAAGACAAAACACTACAAATCAATATACGATCCATTTAATTTTATCTTTTCTATACAAACGATATTTAACCCGTTATAACAAAATGAACGATAATTCCGTTACAAGGGAGACTGACGGTACTACATATTATACGTTGACATTTCAACCGTTAATCAAGCCACTTACGTTCTACGTCTCTACTATAAAATCAATTGCAATTTACGTCTTTCAACTCACACACAAGTACACAACATCTACTACTACTAACACATATATTCTTTGTCATTTTTTTGTCAGAGAAATTAAAGCAAAAAAAAAATATTCTACTAAAATTATGAAGGTTCAATTTATAGCAATTTTTGCTATATTTGTTGCTATTATTTCAAGTGTAAACGGGTTGAAAACGGATTATTACAAGTACTCGTGTCCAAATGTCGAGAAAATTTCTAAGAGAATTACCGAGCAATATGTTAGTCATACTCCTAACCTAGCTCCCGGTCTGCTTAGGATGAATTTCCACGACTGCATTGTCAGGGTACGTAAATATATATCATACATATGTCGTTTTTCATTATATATATTTATCAACAAAATTTACTTTTGAGTACAGTCTGATTAAGACACGTGTTAGTGAAACCGTCTTAATAATTAATTATGCTTAATTTTAATTAATTAATTAATTAATTAATTAGTTTCCTTTGAATTTAATTATTGTAGGGTTGTGATGCTTCGGTTCTTTTGAACCCTACGCCGAAGAACAATCAAACAGAGAAAGACGCGATCCCAAACGTAACACTAAGAGGATTTGAGGTCGTCGATGCCATCAAAGGACACTTAGAAAAAGAGTGTCCCGGCGTTGTTTCATGTGCCGATGTACTAGCATTAGCTGCACGAGACGCAGTTGTCACGGTATAAATTAAATCAATTTTTTTTTTCAAATTTAAATAATCGACTCAAACAAACAAACTAATAATATTATGTGGAATAATACAGATTAATGGACCGTATTGGGACGTGACACTTGGAAGAAAAGACGGAAAAATTTCACTAGCATCGGAAGCATTAGCCAAAATTCCGTCACCATTTTCAAACATTACTACTCTTAAGAAAAATTTTGAAGACGTTGGATTAACAAAAAAAGACTTGGTTGTTCTCTCAGGTAATTATTTAATTTAATTAATTAATTAATTAATTAATTAGTAATCAAATTATTTTTACACTCAACTAATTATATTATTATGTTCATATTATCTTGAATTAAAATTAATAAATTGTTAATTATGGATCCTAATTTATCGGAACTTGCACGTGAATATGTGACAAATTAAATTAACCTCCTTTAATTTATTCAATTATTCATGTATATCCAAATTATATAATAATAAGTATTATTGATGAGACGGTCTGACAATACGATTATTGTGAAACCTCACTATAACAAAAGGTTACTGAGTTAAATTAGAGAGAACGCATAATATTTATATTGTGAGACCGTCTCAGTAGTATATGCTATCGAATAATTCGTTTAGCTCACTACTTACATGTCATTATTATGTCAACAATCAACACATTTAATTTAGTGTATTATTATTATAAATATTGACGGTTCATAATTTGATTTTAATTTATATCAGTAGATAATTATTCTTTGTTTTCTTATAATTTGTCTTTTATAATAATGTACATTGATCACGAAAGTGCTAATAAATTGATGTTTTACCAATTTTTTGAGTATTATGAACGTAGCGCACGTGTCACTTTATCGACTGTATATAAACTACGATTACTTTGTTCAGTGCTCTATGCATATAGGATAACGATATTTATATATACAGACGATGAAACAAAGGAAATAAACGATTAAGACGGAAAATAATATTTTACCGGTATATATACAATTAAGATATTACGAGTAATATATAAATAAAATAGTTGGAAAATTTGTATGTACGTTAACATAGTCTAATAATGCCATGCATGGGTGCATGCAACTACGTAAACAGGTGCACACACAATCGGAATCGGGCATTGCTTCATCATCCAAAACCGTCTATACAATTTCACTGGAAAAGGCGACACTGACCCGACTCTATCACCATCCTACGCCAAATGGCTAAAGACCAGGTGCCCTAAAGCGACTGGCGACCTCAAACCGTTTGTGTTTATGGACCGAATTACCCCTAGGACCTTCGACGAGAAATACTACACCATGGTAACGCAACATCGAGGGCTTTTTGAGTCTGATGCTGCCCTATTAGACGATCCTGTCACGAAAACCTACCTTGAGTCGCAAGTAACCTCACATGGTGCAACTTTTGCTAAGGATTTCGCCGAGTCTATGATTAAGATGATCGAAATTGGTGTTCTTACGGGTTCTCAAGGCGAAATTAGGAAGACTTGTGGTTCGATTAATTACTAATTAATTAATTACGGAGTAATTACGTAATTAATTACGTTATTATTGTTTTTGTTTCTATAATTATTATTGCAAATGTTATAATTCATCATTGTATGATTTTTGTTTGTATTTTTTTTGTATTAGTTATTGTGTAAGGTGAATAAATATGTATTTTTGATCGTTATTATGATCCATAATTCTATTGGTCTATGAAATCTTTAAATTTTTGATTCCTTTTTCGTATACTAAAAGATAAACAACTAAATAACGACGAGACACGTGTTATTGCTTTATTAAAAAAAATCTCGCCTAAAAACAAAAACCAATTATTATAATAAGTCCATCATATAAAAAAAAAAGTCATTACTCCGTACAATAAAAAATTTAATATTCTTTTTTATTAGAAAAAATATAAAGAATATTAACATACGAGTAATATTAAAATTTGATAATAATTTATCCAAATGACGATAACAAAATTAACATATACTCCGTAGATCAGTGTGTTATTCTATTATAAAATGTATTCTCATTGCTAATACAATATGTAAATACATGACCAATTATATAAGTCGTGTATTTATACAAGATCAAATAAAGCTATTAAGTAATAAAGAGGTTGAACAGAAATTTGAGCTTGCTTAATCTTAAAATGGTCAAACAAAATAGGAGAATTCTAGTCATCCTATTCATTTCCGTGTATAATTAAGTAAATGTAAACTGTCTATTTACGGAACGAAAATTTATAAAAGATGGAGCGAGTGTAAAATAGAAGGAAAATTATAAAAATTTGAAGCATAAAATACGATCGCTTAATACTCCAACAATCTCAATCATTTGTTTAATTACCGTTAATTAAAATATTTCTCACAACAAATATAAAAATTAAACAAAATTCAGCAAAGAACGCCCTTAATCACATTACAATAACGGAAATCTGAGAGAAGAATCGAACATGCAACCTACTGTCCATCATACTTCCATTTTAACGGAGTACATAATTTGTACGAGTATATTATTTGTCTTTTTCACCAATTAAAATATTTTTCATAAATAAATATAAAAATCAAACAAAATTCAGCAGAGAGCATCTAATTATCGCGTTACAATATAGTGGAGATAGGGAGAAGAATCGAACATACATGAAACCTATTGTCCAGCATCTTTCATTTTAACGGTTTAACCACTAGACTAATACATCGACATTAACGATAATAATAATAATAATTGGCCATGCATCGTCACAATCTCATATGAATTAACGTGCATATATAATGTACGTAGAAGCCAAATTATTATTTTTGCATGTGAAAACCCTACTTAATTATATCCACTAAACATTCTTAATTACGTTGACATTCTATTATTCTATTATTCTGACTCTATGCATTTCACTATAAAATCACTGTAATTAATGTACAAGTCTAATTCAAAATCAAAACAACGTAGAAAACACACATATATTCTTGTCATTTAATTTTTTTTGTCAGAGAAAAAACATTCTACTAAAATTATGACGGTTCAAAAATTAACTATTTTTGTTATGTTTATTATGTTTTCGAGTGTAAATGGGTTATTGAAGACGGATTATTACAAGTACTCGTGTCCAAATGTCGAGAAAATTTCTAAGAGAATTACCGAGCAATACGTTAGTCATACTCCTAACCTCGCTCCGGGTCTGATCAGGATGAATTTCCACGACTGCATTGTTAGGGTATGTCGTACACGTACAATTCTCTATAATCGTCTTTTCATTTTCTAATATTTATATTTAATTTTTTTTCGAGTTAACGTGTGTAATTTGAACACATATAGTGTTATTGAAATTGTTTGGTATTTATAATTGAATTTGTCGAAATTAACTCTATTTAATTATGCTTAATTGATTTAATTAAGTTTATCTTTTAATTAAATTTGTAGGGTTGTGATGCTTCGGTTCTTTTGAACCCTACGCCAAAGAACAATCAAACAGAGAAAGACGCGATCCCAAACGTAACACTAAGAGGATTTGAGGTCGTCGATGCCATCAAAGGACACTTAGAAAAGGAGTGTCCCGGTGTTGTTTCATGTGCCGATGTACTAGCATTAGCTGCACGAGATGCAATTGTCACGGTATAAATCAATTACATAACAAAATCAATTTTTTTTTAAAAAAAATTTAAATAATTGACTGAAACAAACTAAAATACAGATTAATGGACCGTATTGGGACGTGACACTAGGAAGAAAAGACGGAAAAATTTCGCTAGCATCGGAGGCATTAGCCAATATTCCGTCACCATTTTCAAACATTACTACTCTTAAGAAAAATTTTGCAGACGTTGGATTATCATCAAAGGACTTGGTAGTTCTCTCAGGTAATTAATTAATTAAGTAAATTATTTGTAATATACAGTTAATCAAGTATATAATTAATTAATTAATTACACAAATTATGTTCATATTATTTTTAATTGAACCGATAATTATGGACCCGTATATAACGTGAACTTGCATGTGACAAAATAAACTATATATACTCCTACTTATTATTAATGAAACACGAATTTTTGTTTGATACGTCGATATCTGTCATAATGTTATATGAGTACGTAACAGGTTAAATGTTACTCATTTACGAAGAAAAGCATAAAAAAGAGACAATTTGGAAGAGTACGTACGTTAACATGCTCTAATTAATGCCATGCATGGGTGCATGCAACTACGTAAATTAAACAGGTGCACACACAATTGGAATCGGGCATTGCTTCATCATCCAAAACCGTCTATACAATTTCACTGGAAAAGGCGACACTGACCCGACTCTATCACCATCCTACGCCAAATGGTTAAAGACCAGGTGCCCTAAAGCAACCGGCGACCTCAAACCGTTTGTGTTTATGGACCGAATTACCCCTAGGACCTTCGACGAGAAATACTTCACCATGGTAACGCAACGTAGAGGTCTTTTTGAGTCCGATGCTGCCCTTTTGGATGATCCTGTCACGAAAACCTACCTTGAGTCGCAAGTAACCTCACATGGAGCCACTTTTGGTAAGGATTTCGCCGAGTCTATGACTAAGATGATCGACATTGGTGTTCTTACGGGTTCTGAGGGCGAAATTCGGAAGACTTGTGGTTCGATTAATTACTAATTAATTACGAGTAATTAATTAATTAATTAATTAATTATGTTAGTAATTATGCTCCTAAAATTCTTGCAAATGTTATAATTTTTTTAAATTTTTTTTTGTTTTACATAATTATTTGTATGGTTAATAAATTTGTATTGTTGAATGTATTTATGAATCTATTATTATTGATGTGAAAATGTCATACTCCGTATTGATTAGCAATTTTGTCCGATCGATAATTAATTATATTGTGAAATCTCTAATATTAATAATCATTTCCGTTTTATTCAGTTCAATCAGTTCACTTAAGTTAAATCCGCTTCAAGTTGAAAGAAGAAGTCTTACTCTTCAATTATCTATGGGCCAAAGCCCATATGGGCTAAGGCTTGATGATTGAATTTTCTTTGCAAGCCCAGCCCACTAATTTTTGGGTATGGTTTATGACCCTTTGAGCCTATTATACAAGAAGTATTCAGTGAAATATAAACACAAATTAGAGTTAATGTTATTGTCTTACCGTTAATAATTTGATTGCTGTACGAATACATAAACATTTATGAACCTCCAATCATCGCTTTAAGATTTTGGTTGAGTTAGTTCCATAATAATCGTTTTTTGAAACACATCAAAAGCAAAAAAATGAAAAGTTAATAATAGTAATTATAATATATATATATATATATATATATATATATATAAATCAAGGCACAATTTCTTCCAATAGATGATAGAAAATAATCTCACAATGTCATTACATAACAAACAAACAAACATAAAAACTAGTAATTAATCAAACCAATCGGGTTCAAAACAGATGAACTTAATTAATCGGCGAGATTTCTCAACATTTCATCTCCCATTTCCGATTTGACCTAGACACACACACACCAATCGGGTTCAAACCCAATGAACTTCATTAATCGGCGAGATTTCTCAACATTTCATCTCCCATTTCCGATTTGACCTAGACACACACACACCAATCGGGTTCAAAACCCAATGAACTTGATTACTCGGCGAGATTTCTCAACATTTCATCCCCATTTCCGATTTGACCTATAGCAAATCGTTGTAGACTTAAAAAAAGACACACACACACCAATCGGGTTCAAAACCCAATGAACTTAATTACTCTTCGAGATTTCTCCACGTTTCCTCTCCCAATTCCGAATTAGAAGCACTACCGTCACTGTCTGCTACAGGCTGTGCTGCCTGTTGCGCAAGCTGTACTGAACTCGATGCAGAAGCGTTAGTGTTTGAAGCAGGAGCCTGCTGTCGTCGAACCAGCCCTGATGCATCAGCAGCCGGTGCAGAACCGCCGCTACTGTCTGGAATAGGAACCTGCGCAGCTGCTTCAGGATCCTTATGATAATTATAATATTTCTTGGTGATGTTGAACAAATTATTACAGCAATTGTTGAAGATGGTAAGGGAGAAATTATCAGGGAAAAAGTACGCAGCTGCCGCCATGAGAATCACCAATCCTCCCATCGAACCGCCAATGATGCCAACACGTTTACCTAACGACATTGGTCTGGATGTTGATTTCGAGCCAGAGTCAGAGTCAGAGTCAGAGCCAGAGCCATCTACAGGGAAAAAAATTGAAAATAAATACTCCACAGTAAACATACATAGGGCTGTATGAGTGAGCCAAACTATTTACTATATATTCGGATCAAATCAAGTCAAATATTTGGCTCGATTTGTCCCAGCCCCTGCTTGGTGATCAAATCAAATCAATACGGAGCGTTAATTATACCATTATACAGGGGAAACGTAATTTTACCTGAAATAAAGTGAATATACGCGTCAGGGCGGAAGGTGAAAGGTCCATAATACGATGGTGGTGCGAATATCTGACTACTCAACAAGTACCCCATTCTCGAAATGTCTGACCTACTAAATCGATCCTGGTCGCCAAGTGGGAAGATCTCTACGGAAATGTGAAGGTAATTCTCGGTGTCTCTGGATACGTTACTGAGCGAAACTGAACCGACTGGCACTTCATTTGAGTTAGCCGAGTTCAGCAAGGCTTGTTCCAGTGCCAGCCCATAGGTTTTGAAGTTTGTCAAGCTGGAAAACCGGGGGGCAGCGAATGTGAGAGTGCCGGTATAAGGATGGGAGCAGTAACAGGTAGGACTGTATGATTTGTCTGAGGTGGTACTGCATGGAACACCCTCGCAGTTTCGTGGTGTCGTGTATGATGGGATTGGTTGAGGAGGATGTGTTATGCTGCATGAAGGATTTTGGTCTGTGGGAGTAGTCGTCGTCCCGCAGACTGGATTTCCAGCAAATCTGCAAAAAGGACGACATTTATAAGAGCTAAGCTGAACTTACAGAGAAGCTGATGATCGAACTGATTAAGCTGAAAAGAACAGGGGCTTACAGTAGTTGGAGACGGTCATCAGAGGGTCTTGGAAAGTAAGTAGAGATCATGTTGTTCTGGAAATCGACATTTTGAAGATTCGTGCTGCGTGCAGCACCAAGGTCCAACATTCCAGTAATTTTGTTGTCCTTCATTGACCTTTGAAAGTATGATCGTCATCAAATTGAACTCGTTAATAAACGATGATTATTGCACGCAATTAATCGTGCAGAATACAAAACTGATAGATAGACAGATAGATACTTACACTTTCTGCAACCGAGGAGAGTTGAAAAACCCGGTAGGGAGTTCGCCTTGAATTTGACATTGATCCATTATTCTTTTCAAAAGAAATCATGTGTCAGTAGTATATATATTACTGGAGAAGTTATATTGAAAATTCTCTTTACGTATGAATAATGTCAAAAAAGTAAACGTACAGAGTTGTCAAGGCAGGCAGAGAAGTGATCCAAGTTGGTACATTCGAGACTTCAAAGCTGTTATTACTCACGTCCCTAAAACAACACGAAAAAGAAGCATCACAATCTCGTTATCACGAAAATTATATAGTATGGATCGATTATTTATTTGTGTACGAAAAGTGTATGTAGATACTACTTACAAATAACTGAGAAGATTTATGCCAGTAAAGTCAGGTATCGAACCACCCAGCTTATTGTTAGACAAAAGCCTAAAATGCGAAAATAAATACATATGTCATTCAGCTTCGAAAATCAAATCTCAGCTTCGATGATGATACGAGTATTAGTTGAATTGCTAAGTACTCCAACTTACAGAGCTTTTACGCGGGTTAGAGTGTTGATGTTCGAAGGCACTGACCCAGTCAGGGAGTTCCCATCTAATCGTCTGATGGATAACAACGATATTAGATAATAATAATAATAATTCAGAGAATAATATTGTATCTAGTATGAGTAATTTACTTACATCGTCTCCAATGTTGGCACCAGAGTTATTGTTAACGGGATTGGTCCGCTGAGCTGATTGTAATCTAATAGGCTGAAAGTGAAAACCGAACATATTTGTCTGATTAAATTCAACGACGTAGCTAAACAAGTCCAATTATCGACTGTGTACACCTACATGGTACTTACACAATATTCAGTTTCATATCCTCGTTGAATAGTTGATGCGGTATTTCACCCGAGAGTTGATTTCTACCAAGGCCCCTATACACACACACACCAATACAATCAATGTAGCCCGGCCCGTTGATCAGTCTTCAAAAACAAAACAAAACAGAAACAAAAGTCGAGAAATGAGCGGACGTACAAGAACTTAAGATGAACTAGCATATCTAGACCGGGATTTGTTCCGTTTGAGACGGGTATGTCTCCGGTGAGCATGTTGTCAGATAAGTCCAAGAATTCCAGCTTGGAAAGTTTTCCTAAACTTTTCGGTATAGCCCCACTGAAGCCGTTTGAATACAGTGATCTACAAGAATCATACACACGTACCAAAATGGACACGAAGACAGACAGACAGATCAGACAAACAGAAATATAACCTCAGTCTATGTAGAAATATAGAAATAATGTAGAAATGTTGAGGAATAAACTTCGGTTAGATTATTCATACAGAAAACGGAGGTTTGATAAAGATCCGAGAGTGTAAGGAAGTTGTCCAATGAAGTTACACCCAGAAAGGATCCTGTATATATATATGAAAACGGGGGCGTTTGACTCAAAATATTGGAATGTATGTATAATGACGCAGGAATGATTATCGTGTTCAACTTACAGTGTGGTGAGACTAACTAAGCTTCCGATTCCTGGAGGAAGAAACCCCGTCAAGCCCTTGTTATATGAAAGGTCTCTGCAATGCAATGTAATGCAAGACGACAAAGATGGATCACGAATGTGTCCTCAAAAGAGGATGTAACGGTTCAAAATGTGTCGTCAAGGATTGTGGAGAAACATACAGAATTTCGAGATTAGTTAGCAACTTGATGTCGTTCGACAACCTACCACGCAATCCCATGCCAGAAAGCAGTCTGGAGACATAAATTTAATACGATCATATTATCGATCAGTAAGAGAACATGCATATACTCTGTCTGTCTAGGTCATTTGTTCATGACTAGTAATAGAAGATTTCTTACATAGAAACGACTCGAGAATCCCTACAGCCGATGCCCTCCCACTCATTAGCACAAGGATCACTTCCGGTATTCCAAGACGATGGAACGTTCTTCAACCCATTCTTTATTGAGCATAAAGCTCGAACTACACACATCACATATACAACAACCAATAATAACCAAGACCAGACCATAGTAGATAATTATCGATAATATAAAAAGTAAATAAATAACTGGTACTAACCATCGTGGTTGTGAGTCTTTGACAACGTCTTAGTAACGGAACTGGATATCAAAATAACACAAATTGCGATACGTACATCCATTCTTCCTAACTCGTAATCGAGCTAGCTAGCTAACCTGTTTAATTTAACAAAAAAATAAACAAAATGAGATGCATGGTTAAACCCTAACCCTAACCCTAACCCTAACCCTAGTTAAGAAGGTAAAGTAGATCCTGAAATCAAAATTATTACATGAAATTTATTTACCAAGCTTTTGATCTTTTAATTTGCTAGTCATAAATCGTGATTTTATACTCTTATTTAGTCGATTTTATGACCCATTTTGCTAATTTTTAGTCATTTTGTCTTTAATTTGCTAATTAATCGAATATATTTACCTTAGTTAATACTCCGTATATATTTATAGCATCACAAACATGTTGTAGCTTATTTTTCAGCCTTTATTTAAGTGATAAAACAATAACATTAAATGTAATTTAAACTAGGTGATCTAGTGATTTGAGATGTCTAAACAATTTAGTATTATAAGTATTTTGAACCTAATTAAATACATTACTATATATACTACAAAGATTAAGCAAAGGAGGTTAGTTATATTACCTTGATAGCTCGGGATCGACTATAAAAAATGCAAAGATCGTAATCCCCTTGCTTTCGTCTTGCCTCTCTTCATGAATCGATATATAGAAAGACAAAAATAAACAAAATAAGTATATAAGATTAAGAGTAAATTGAAAATTGATCCCTTTTAAAATATCAATTTTAAAATTTACTCAAAAGTTCAAAAATTACTTCCAAATTTAATTTTTAGGACGAAAATGCCCTTGGCTAAAGGGTGAGGTGAAGTAATATGGCATAAAAAAGTTAGGGGCATTTTCGTCAAAAAAATATATTTTGGAATAATTTTTGAAATTTTGATAGATTTTGGGAGTTATTTTTAACAAAAATTTCAAAAGTAAATGATTTTTAATTTACTCTAAGATTAATAAAAGAACTTTCAAATAGAAAATCGATATTTTTCCAAAAAAAATAAGTTGGTGTAAGATTAATAATGAACTTGAAAATGGAAAATAGTAAAGATAAGAATTATGAGAAACCTTGGAAGAGAAATTTGTTTTTGATGAATAAATGAAGAACAAATGGGAACCTTATATAGGGTGTGAAAGTCACCCGTCACAAATTTGTAATGGAGTCAGATTTGGTGTGAAAAGACTTGATTAATTAGGCTATTTACAGTTGAAGGCCACGAGACCCCAGCCGAGTTTTTCAAGTTAGTCCAACAAGATGCAGGAGTTGCTTGTTTCATGGCGTCGTCTAGTTCCGTTAGAAAAATCGTTCTTATATTACATTAATATAATACGGAGTATTCATCTCTTATACTTTTCTAATCCACTTTTTCTCATTTAATTACTCATTCCGTTCCAAAGAATTGTTTCTCTTTGTTTTTGGCACCAAGGGGAAGAAATCCAATGAAGAAGTGACAGGTGTAGTCATACTCATGAGAAACGTCAAATTACATACTGGGGCGTTTGCCTATTTCATATTGTGATAGTAGTGCAGCGCCAAATCATAAGGGTCAGCAGCAGTGAATTGTTTGACTATTCCATATTGGGACATCTCAATGAATTGTTTGTCTTTCTATTTTAGAAATGCTTTTTATTTGTAATTTGACCATTTTCATGAGTTTTTTTTCCACATGTCACTCCCTCATTGGATCTCTTGTCCTTGGTGCCAAATGCAAAGGCTAACAATTCATTGAAACGGATGGAGTAATTAATTATAGTTAGTCTCATGTGACACCGTCTCACGATAACTTATCGTGAAACCTACTAATAGGAATATAATAATAAAACTAACTCCCTTATATGTGAGAGATCTCACGATAAACTTATTGTGAGATTGTCTCATACAAGAAATTGTGAATTAATAAAGCACGATTTAGAAGTCAAAATGTCCTCGATAATAAGACCCACACCTAACCTCATACCCAAACCCAATAGTATGTACTCATTCACAATGACCTTTGGTGACCTATCTTTCACTTTGATGTTAGAAAAAAAGAAAAAAAAAGTTGTCAAAAGATACCTTTCTTTTCTTTTCTTTTCTTCAAGGAAAATACGCGTACGTGATTAGTGGTAGCATACTAGGATAATGCATCTAATTAATTAATCAAATTGGAATGTCTCACTTATTTACTTTATTTTTGGGTCGGAATATCTCAAGGTGTAATACTGGTGGAACATCAAAAGGAAACCCAAGAGCGAGTCACATAACTACATAAGCATGTACAGCTGTACAAGTATACTACTCCGTAGGTAGCTAGACCTATCATCTTGATCATGCCAAGCCATGCCTCGTGTCAGCCCAAGCACGATTTGGAGGCCCAGTGTAATGACCGGGTCGTCGTGTCTAGGTCGGACCTGGTCAAATTTTCAGGGTTTTCATTTTTTGGGTTTATATAGGGTCGTGCCTAGGCACGGACTTTTCTTTAAATTGGTGTCACAGCCCGACTTTGGACCATGTCAGGCCGGACTCGTGCCTACCGCTTCTTCTCTCCGGGCTGTGCCGGCCCGGCCCGCCGAGATGGACCCGGTCCGGATTGCTAACTTTAGTAATGCAGCTCATAGATCAAAAGCAACCCTAAAAAAAAGACTATATATAGACTTTGACCAGCAACTAGTATGAAGCCACTTAGTTAATTAAGGAGGGGTTTAAGGTTTGACTAATTGATTTGATTGCATGTCTAATCATCAACCCCGACTTCCTTCTCTTACGATTTTACAATAAGTTTATTATTACGACTATTTCATATCAAAGGGTTTAATATTATTTTAATATATATTTTCTTAATCCTTGTTCAAAATAGAAACGTACCTTTGGATTATTAACCGAGGCTAGAGGGAGTACATATTATTAAGCAAATTATAATTATACAAACTGTTTCATACAAAAATGTATTAAACGAGATTTACAAGACTTTGTGATATTATTTTCAAATTTTGTATTATCTAGCGAAGTGAATGTGGAGTATTTGGTACTACGAGGATACATTAGTAGTTAGTACTATAACTTTGTGAAATAAGGATGTATCCGTCACAGACTCACAGGGAGATCAGACCAACTAAACGAATAAAACCCACGGCAATTTAAATACTCATTCCGTTATAATCAATATATATATATATATATATATATATATATATATATATATATTTCATTAATTGTAGTATACGTTTTCTTATACCTATATACTATTCCAGTATTATTCGATAATAATTATACTATTTAATGACCTAATTACCGTCCCTCATTCTCAATAATATATACTCATTCACATTCAACTTTGGTGACCTATTTTTCACGTTGCATTGATGTTAGAACGAAAAAAAAATTACACAAATTCTCAAAAGATACATTTTTTTTTTTCCTTTCTTTTCTTCAAGTTGGTACGTGATGAGTGGTAGCATGCATCTAATAATCCGTGATTTTTTGATATAATATACTTATATAATTATACTCTTATACTTGCTTTTTGCAAAGAGCTAGATTGGTCGAGGTTCCCTTCCACTAACTTTTGGACTACTAGATTTTAGTTGTTACTTTTTTCATGTCTCACTTGTTTACTTTTAGGTCGGGATAATAAGCAGGGAGTGCGCGTTTAGTGTACACAGACTCCCTCGTTCTATGTGCTGAGTTTCCATTTGATGAGAGTTCGAGATAATATTGGGGGCTGTCGGGCCGGGGTGACCTTTGGCTCTGATACCATGTTATGAAACCAATTCAACCAAAACCTTAACAAGGCGATGATGCATGGTTAGTTGAGATCCATTTATATTCTATTAGTTTGTCACTCTATGCGCGCGGAACTCCGATCCGATCCTTGCAAATTTTGTCAGGTTTAGAGAAATGATCTGTTGGAGGGATATTATTACATGGGTTATATATAGTCCACGTGGATACTGAAACATACGTCGAATTATTATTCAAAGAGAGTCATCATCTAATCTGGAACGACTTGCGTCCGTGGGTTAATCAAGGTAGTAAATTTTAGAAATAATTTTATGAGACTGTAATTCTAAAAAAAATGGTTTATAAAAGTGTGTTAGGTATACTTTTGCCTTTATATTATTTATATTTAGGAGTAATTATGAATTTCTTTTTTAATAATTTTACATTTATATATATCAATGGTGTTAATCATTGTTACAATAATTTTGAATAATATAATTAATTAAGCACATAAAAAGATGGTGGAGAATATACTCCATTAAGGTTGTCGTCAATGTAAAAACAAGTTCACATCATGTGTCTCTTTAGGGTAACATAGAAGTTCAAAAAGAAGAAAAAAAAGATGAATTTATTGGTCACGATTTTTCTAACGTGTATTCATCGATCATACTTTAGTATGATAATTGAAGCAAGGTTCATATTATATTATCGTCGAAGATGTCTTAGCTTAATGTTTAAGACCTAGACAACTAAGTGCGCGATTCTTTGAACAAAAAAAAATGGAGTAACAATATTATCACGAAAAATTAAAATATTAATATTAGAAAAATTGTTCAATTAATTACTCCATGTGTGTCTTAGCCCTTTTTTTTATTAATATATGTCGAATTAAAGTTCGTAAATTATCATATTTTGTACTATCAATGATAATATTTTGGATCGATATTACATCATCAATAATTGAATTATTAGACTTTCATAATTGAATTTCAGAAGCGTTAATTGATTATGTAAATTGATCAAACGACGGGTAAATTAAATTTCGAAAATTCATTAGTCAATTCTATAGCCTTAGACTCAAATTCTTTTCAATTTATTTTCAACCCAATTAACTTCAATCTCGTTTAATTAGTTCAGTTAAGTTCAACTTGTCTTTAGTCCATTTCGCCTTATTTAGCTTAATTTACTTTAATTCAGCTACGCCTCATCCAAACAGGTCTATTCCAGTACAATTCAGTTCAATTAAATGATTAAATTAAACCCGCTTCAACCGAAAAGAAGAAGTATTACCTAGAGCTGGCAAACCGGGCCGGGCCCATCTCGGTGGCCCGGTCCGACACGAAAATAAGCACGTTCCGGCCCGGCACGGTGGGGCCTGCCAGGCACGACTGAGCCGGGCTGGACGGACACGAAACACGACTGGGCCAGCACGAAGCACGGTCTGGCACGTCCGGTTTGTCAGCTCTAGTGTTACCCTTCAACTATATGGGCTACCTACATACAAGGCTACAATAATCAACTAGGATTTTTTTTGGGCTTTTGGGCTAGCCCACTAACTTTTGGGTATGCTCTATAACTTTTGGCTAGCCCACTAAGCAACAGTCGGCTCTAAAGACGATTTTACAATGTAAAACAGTTTAACAAACAAAAAAGATACGGTAAAAAAAAAAGTGGTCCGTAAAAAAAATCCTTTATTATACACAAATTCTAACGTAAAACGATTTTTATCGATTTTTATATACTATACATTTTGAGACTAAATGACATTTTTTTTTAAAATCTGAATTAACAAATATTATAATCAAAATTATTTTAAAAAAAAAAATCAACCGTGAATAATATTTTTGAAATTATTAGTAATTATTACACCACACATTTACCTTTGCCTTGGTCAAACTATACGTGGTACACAATTAGCCAATTAAATTTCATAAACCATAACAAATCAAATCAAACATAAATTACCCTAATTTACCCTAATAACAAAACCAAAATCATCCATAATCATCTCATAATCTCATTTAATTATTAACTAATTACACAAAACAAGTTATTAATCGAAGGATTAATAATAAATTAATCAAAATCGATCAACGAAAATGAGTTTAATCGATATTCTTTTTAGGGTCGATCAAATATGCAAGAAATACGAAAAATACGACGTTGACAAGCTTCGAGAACGCAATGCCGCCGGTGATGATCCCTTTACTCATCTTTACGATAAAATCGATTCAGAGATCGAGCTTACTATACGTGTATGTACTACGTTCATGCATGCATGCATGCAAATATCTCATTTAATTTATTCACATCTGATTAAAATATTACTCATAACAGGGCATAATAATAATAATAATTAATATAATTATAATTAATAATTAATTATGTATTTTGTTATAAATTATGATGATTTAGATTAATTATTCACGTGTAGAAATCCGAGGCGGCGGCCATGGAGACGAATCGAGCCAAGGTGGTTGCGATGAATGCAGAGATAAGACGGACCAAGGCTCGGTTGATGGAAGACGTCGCAAAGTTACAAAGATTAGCCTATAAAAAGGTCGAACTCTAATAATTCCATTATAATCACGTATTTTAATTAAAATATTTTTCACAAATAATAAAAAATTATCAAAAAATTATAATAAATGACTAACTGAGACGAAAATAGTATAAATTTTTATTATTTGTGAAAAATATTTTAATTAAAATATTTTTTTATTATAAATGATTAACTGGGACGAAAATAGTATTAATATAATGTGAAATTGTCAATTCCTACAACAAAAAAAAGTATTAATGTATTGGTTATAGTGATTTTTTTTTTGAGTAATATATGACGGTTTTATATGAGGCTGACTGGCTGAGTAACAGGCAAAAGGTATCACGAAGGAAGACATGGTGGCGCGTAGTGATTTGGCAATTGCAATTGGAGAGAAAATACAACTTATTTCCGATGGAAGTAATGTAGGAAACGATAATAATAATAATAAGGCAAATTACTCAAACCCGAACCATATTAAGTTTGATACACAAGGTAATAAACTATACTACTTAATTAGGTTAAAACTGACTGTTTATCAGTTGATTGAAGTGCTCACAAATGTGATTTGTCGTGTTTACAGATGCACATTTAAGTGACGAATTTTTCCAAGAGACGGAAGAGTCGAGTAAATTCAGGCAAGAATATGAAATGCGTAAAATTAAACAAGTAAGAACGATAATCTTTTACAATATTATTATCGTAATTAACGGTATATTATTGCTTGTATTCTTTCTGTCTCTGTAATTTGTATAATTGATGAGATTAATTAGGGCAAAATATAATGATTTTTTGACTTACAAAATTATTTTATAAGGATGAAGGATTAGATTTTATATCAGAAGGATTGGAGACATTGAAGAATTTGGCTCATGAAATGAATGAGGTTTGTATTTTTGATTAAAACTCTTTAATTTCATTATTACCTAATTAATTAATTAATTAATTAATTAATTAAAGATGTTAATTATATCAAACAATTTAAACAAATTATAGAATAAGTCGGTTTTGTTTCATGAGACGTACGTGCAATTGTTTTGTATATAAAAATATCACTCATTTATCAGACACAAATAAATGTGTGATTTTTTTTAATATGTAAAGTACTTCTGAACCGTTATTATACCGTATGAAACCGTCTTATATTACATTATATATCATACTACTAATTAGGATTAATATGCTAATTAATCTCTTATGTTTTCTTGTGATTATCTTAGGAATTGGATAGGCAAGTTCCATTAGTTGATGAGATTGAAACAAAGGTGACAATATTATTTATATATTATTTATTTATTATTTTTATCAACGCAACTTATTATTATTATTATTACGTTTTTTCTAACGTGAATAAGCTAATTAAAGCAAGATTAACACGGATATTATCATGAGAAATTGAAGTATTACGTTTGATTTATCACACTTAGCCAATATATCCAAAGTTAATCTTGTTTTAATTAACTTATTAACGTTTGCTCACTGAACACACATCAGAATTATTATTATTATTATTATTATTATTATTATTATTATTATTATTATTATTATTATTATTATTATTATTATTATTATTATTATTATTATTATTATTATCATCAGGTTGATAAAGCAAGATCAGATTTAAGGAACACCAACGTTAGACTCAAGGAAACACTTCACCAAGTATGAATTATTTTGTGTCTTTGGATTATATTATTGCACACTTATTTTAATTAATTTCTATTTCAATCTATTTATTTATTTCCTACTCGTAATATTTTGCATAATAAAATGAAATAATACGAGTATTTAATAATGCGATGATGTTATACCGTTAATATTTTTAGGTGAGATCAAGTCGGAATATCTGTATCGATATCATTCTCTTATGTGTGATATTGGGAATTGCATCCTATTTATACAAGTAAGTTTATGCCCTAACACGTTATATAATGAAATTTATCGAATGTTTAATAGTACTCTCTCTGTCTCAAATTCTCGATCATTATATACTTTTCTTTAGAATATTCTCACATAAAAAATGACCGAGAGAGTATTTAATAATAAATACTCCGTATGTAAATACTAAAATGTCCAATTTTTGCTTGTTTGTTTGTTTGTTTATAATCAATCCATTATAATTTGTAACGAATTTGTATTCATCTCATTTTTGTAGTGTTTTGAAGTAAACAAGCTGAAGATCAACGCAAAATTTCCTTATGAGACGGTCTCACAAAAGATTTACTGGAATATCAATGGGAGAATAGGTCTTATACTCGTATATGTACCTACAATAGTCGGTGCTAGCAAGCACATACGTCGTGATGATATTATCTTGTTTTCATTCTATTTCATCGCAAAAAAATCCTTAATAATTAATTCTTTTATTCACAAATAATCGCCTTATAATGACAAGATTTTATTTATGAAAAATAAATATTACTCACCAATAAAATAAAACATCTTTTGTACTTCTTTGTACAATTTATTTAATATATATATATATTATCAATTTATCATTCACAAATTATCAAACGAGACAATTTCCAATAAAATATTGTAAGATCAACTTCTATAAATTAAACGAGTAAATTAAATATCTAGGATTATAATGGACAATTATATATATAAATTTTACATTATTTATCGTATGATCGTCTTTTAAATGAATAACGAATTATTGTTGTTTACGATGTTTCCGATTCCATGACCACTTCTTTAGTCAATCTCCACGTTCACTTCCCTACAAAACACACAAGAGTACATACAAGACAAAACCCTCCATCAATCTACAACTAAATATACTTCCTCCGCCCCACAATGATTTACCCACTTTTATTCGAATGTGAGGGAATAAAATAATAAGTGGGTAAATCATAGTGGGTTGGAGGGAGTATAATACTAACAAAAATTAAATCGACTTCGCATGCAAATTCTTATCTAAAACCGACATATCTGATCTATTTTTACATATATAACATTTGATAAATTAAACCAAGATGTATTCAGAGTCGTCCCATGAAATTTGGAGGCTCGATCTGTCTCTTCTTTGATATATGAGGGCTCCCTTATAATATACAATGGACGAATACAATAATCTTGGCTAGAACCGTATACATCTCGACTTCATTCTCGAAGTTTTTCATTTACTTGGATTATCTGATTTCTAAAATCAGATTAAACATCCTTTGATCAGCCGATCTTGGATACTTTATCACGTTTTAAAGATAAAAACATATATATATATATATATATATATATATATATATATATATATATATATATATATATATATACTAATAAAAGTCAATTTTTGGTAATTAAGTTAGGCTCGAATGTTCCCATAATTAAGAACTAATTAAACACAAATGACCTACCATGTGAGAGAGGTATAGAATGTCACATGTGTGATCATTTCGTTTAAATAAACCGAGTATGTATATATATATATATATATATATATATATATATATATATATATATATATATATATATATATATATATATATATATATATATATATATATATATATATATACGTGTTATTAATTGTACTATTTTATCCGATTATTTCAGAAAAATCGTCGAAAATTGAATATCATTCACCACACCTCCAACAATATTCTGCTCTCGCTAACCTGAACCCCACATGAACAAGGATACGGTGGCAACTGGGTTAGGTCGGATCGTGAACCATCAAACCAACCTAATCCAATCGGCTATGATGACTCAGACACGAACATGAACACAGTCTAAACACGACATAATAATTACAGATTATTGGACCATATTTCCAATCTTAAAATTCCTTCACTCATTGATTCGTTTTGTTAAACGGGCCCAACCCACTTTCTATCTTCCACTAAACACATGTGATGCACTAAAAAAAAAATCATAATACTGAACAAATAATTTTATTAAATCTGTTTCACGGTAATTTTATTATGATACTTGTACTTTTTATTAGTGAGTTTTTATAAATTAGATGTCTGACAATATTGTTATTAAAACCGTCTGATAAATGAAAATAAATCATCTAAAATGTATGACGAATTTGAAATTTCTCGTACGTCTTTATTTCATTAATTAGTATTTTATTTTATTTCCTTTCTTTTTATCTGTCCACAAATTAAATATACGGAATATTTTTTTTTGGTGATAACAAATTAAATATAATGGGACCGTGACATTATTGAATATTGATGGAAGTTAGTAAGTAGGACGAAAATGAAGGACGTACTATATATAGTTTAAACTTTATTGTAGATAATACGATGAATCGATGATCTGTCCTTTAAATTAATATCGATTTCTTGTTATTTTAATCCGAATTTTTTTGAATTAATCGAGTCAAAACCAAACAAAATTGATTTAAATCGAACTAATGTAAATCAAAACCAAGAATAAAGCAATAGTTTCATATATCACTGTAACTTTCAGGAAATATGAAAGACATACCGTATCTTAGACTAGCTTTAGAGTACAGTTAGCCACCCGAGCATTCTAACTGAAGCCTAAACGACCTAATCTATAACAAACATCACCTGATCAGGACCCGGCTCAACTCGAAATTCGAGCAAACTTAACTGATCTGACTCGATATTAAGATTAATAATAAGAATCTAATTCGAGTTTCACATCATTTTTCTCACATTTTTTTTTAAAATTTATTTTAAATTCCCCACCTTTTTTTTTTCTTTTTCTTTTAATTATCTCTAACTCTAACTGAAGCCTGAGCGACCTAATCTATAACAAATCCTACCTAATCAGGACCCGACCCAACTCGAAATTCGAACAAACTTAACCGATCTGACTCAATATTAAGATTAATAATAACAACAATAATAATGTAAATCGAGTTTCACATTATTTTTTCTCACATTTTTTTAATTTCATTATTTTTAAATTCTCTACATTTTTTTTTTCTTTTTTTCTTTTTTACAAAAGAAAAAAAAAACATTTTTTTTTCTTTTACTTTTAGTTATCCCTAAGTGTAGTTCAACAAAGCGGCCAAGCAACATTCTTTCTTTTTCAAATCTTCACTTAACTTCTTTTCTTCCCTTAAATATCGAAACAAAACCACTTAAAAACTCAAAAAATAAAATAAAAAATAAAAAAATAATACAGCATAATCTTTTTTTTTTTTTTCGCTAATTCTGCAAAGAGACGGTCTCATAATCGTCTAATTTTCACTAAATTCCGCAATGAGACGGTGTCACGAGTCACAATTTTCAATCAATTTCTTAGTAACTTAACTTCATCAAATCACAACCATTGCTTATTCCAAAAACTGGGTTTTTCTGGTTTTCTTTCCTTCAACAAACCCATTAAGCAACAAATTTTCTTGCTTTAATTACTAGTTTTAATTTCAATTTCAATTCCAATTTTCGTCATACAATGCGGAAAAGCAACATTTTTTTCCTTAATTTAATTAACTTAAGCAACATTCCCATTATAAATTGAGCAGAGTTGAGTTCGAATTCCTGTCAATTAATTACACTTAAAAAAGATGATTATGAATATAATAATGTTAAAAAAATCGTTAATTAATTTAATTTTGATGTTAATCTTATGCATTAGTGATTTAATTACGATTAGTGCTGATAATGTGACATATGATCATAGAGCTTTGGTCATTAATGGCAAACGTCGTGTTCTTGTTTCTGGTTCTATTCATTACCCTCGTAGCACACCTGAGGTATGTATGTTCATAATATAGTTATGTTCTTTTTAATTGTCGGTGTCGGTTTGAGAGACCGTCTCACACAATAATTACGATTATGAATTTATGATTATGATTATGATTACGATTATGAATACAGATGTGGGGTGACCTGATACGAAAATCAAAGGATGGTGGTTTGGATATAATTGAAACTTATATTTTCTGGGATTTGCATGAACCAGTTAAAGGCCAGGTAATTTTTTTAATTTTGATTTTTGATTTTGATTTTGATTTGACCGTCTTTAAGATTTTGGTTGAGTTGATTTTGATTTTTCTGCATTTTTTTTTTGGTTTATTAATTTATTTATAGTTATTTAAGGTAGTTTAGATGTCAATTTTTAGTGTAATTTTAATGTTATTGATCAGACCGGATTGGACCGTCTTTAAGTTTTTGGTCGAGATGGGTTTTTACTCACGTGGTATCAGAGCTAGTTGATAATCGAGATCTAAAATACAAAATTTCGAATCTTGTTGATGAACTTCGAGGTTTTGGTTGAGATGATTTTCTCGGGTTTTTTGAGATGATTTTAAGATGTTTTTCACGTGGTATTAGAGCTAGTTGATATAATCGAGATCTAAAATTACAAAATTTCGCAACTTGTTGATGAACTTAAGATCGAGGTTTTGATTGAGATGATTTTCTCGGATTTTTGAGATGAATTAAGATAATAAAGTTATTGATCGAACATGACTGTTTTTAAGTTTTTGGTCGAGATGGTTTTTTCGGAGTAGTTGATAATTGAGATCTAAAATACAAAAGTCCGCATTTTGTTGATGAACTTAAGATCGAGGTTTTGGTTGAGATGATTTTATCGGGTTTTTTGAGTTGTTTTTAGTGTAATTAATGATGGTTTAATTGATTAATTAATAAAGTGAAGAGTTAGTTAACTAGTTTGAGATTATGAGAAGTGATTATGATAGTTAATTAGTCATTATTAATGATGTTTAATGCATGTTTAATTGTACTTAATTGCAGTATGATTTTGATGGTAGAAAAGATTTGGTGAAATTTGTGAAATTAGTAGGAGAAGCAGGGCTTTATGTTCATCTTCGAATCGGTCCATATGTATGTGCTGAATGGAATTACGGGTAATAATAAAAATCCCTAATTCCCAATTCGGATTATACAAAATCATGAATCATGTTAAAAACAAAATTAGGGTTCATATGATTTTTTACCCTAATTTTTTTGCAGTGGATTTCCTCTTTGGTTGCATTTCATTCCCGGAATCAAATTCCGAACTGACAATGAACCATTCAAGGTATAATAATAATAATAATAATAATAATGAAATCGTATAAATTAAATCCTCGTTCTTATCGATAATTTCAATGAAATCTCAGTCGGGTTTTTGAATTTGCAGGACGAGATGCAGCGATTCACGACCTACATTGTCGATTTGATGAAAAAGAACGAGCTTTACGCTTCTCAAGGAGGACCGATTATTCTATCTCAGGTTGGTTAAGTAGTTGAGCAACTAATCCAACTAGAATTAATGTTTCTAAAAGCCGTCAACATCGTAATTTGTGTTAATCATGATGATTTGAGCTAGTTTAGTTAGTAACGTCATTAAATTATTAATCATGGGTTTGTTGGTTGGTTGATTAATGACAGATTGAAAATGAATATGGGAACATTGATTCGGCATATGGGTCAGCCGCGAAGTCATACATCAAATGGGCTGCGAACATGGCTGTGTCGTTGGATACTGGTGTTCCGTGGGTCATGTGCCAGCAGGCCGATGCCCCTGATCCCATCGTATGTCCCATTTTCTTACCGTTCCCTTGAGCTCAGCTGAATTTATGGTCGATGTTGACGTGTTTTAGTTACTGTGGGACTTGTGACCATTTACTGCAACTGTAAAAAATGACAGATTAACACATGCAACGGATTTTACTGCGACCAGTTCACGCCGAATTCAAATCAAAAGCCGAAACTATGGACTGAGAATTGGAGTGGATGGTTTACTGCATTCGGCAGTCCTATACCATATCGACCAGTAGAAGACCTTGCGTTTGCAGTCGCTCGTTTTTATCAACGTGGAGGAACAATGCAGAACTATTACATGGTAAAATTCGCCACATTATAAATCCGAAATCTATGATATTAGGTTGAATTTATGAACTCGAGTTTCTCTTTAAACAGTATCATGGAGGGACTAACTTCGGCCACTCGTCTGGTGGACCGTTCATTACCACAACTTACGACTATGACGCTCCAATCGATGAATATGGTAAGCTTATATCTTGACCTTACAAACGGGTCAGGTTGGGTCATTCGGATCAGGTCAGTTTTGTCAGGTGTACTTATGGAACACCTAATCGTGTTCTTACTATTCTATAGGTATTGTTAGACAGCCGAAATGGGGCCACTTGCGCGACGTGCACAAGGCCATAAAGCTATGTGAAGCCGCAATGGTAGCAACCGATCCCACATACTCGTCTCTTGGATCAAATCTAGAGGTACGGGCTTTACACGTTTTTTTTTTTTTTTTTTTTTTTAGAAATTCTAAAGGTGATCGATGAATGTAAGTTGTGTTTCAGGCGGCTGTGTACAAAACGGAATCAGGTCTATGCTCGGCCTTTTTGGCAAACACGGGAACTCAATCAGACGCAACCGTCACCTTCAATGGCAACTCGTACAAGCTGCCTGCATGGTCCGTGAGCATCTTGCCCGACTGCAAAACCGTCGTGCTCAATACTGCAAAGGTGTGTGCGCACTTAGTCCATACTGTCTAGGGTACCTGGTCTTAACCACTGGGCTAAGAAATCTTCGGTATTGATTTTTTTTTTTTTAACGTGACAGATAAATTCAATGGCGATGATTCCGAAGTTCACTCCTCAGTCGCTGAAGTACAACAACCTCGACTCAGACGGGGTGCTTGGGTCGAGTTGGAGTTGGTTTAGTGAGCCAATAGGCATATCGAAGAAGTCTGCATTTGTGAAACCGGGATTATTGGAGCAAATCAATACGACAGCTGATCAAAGCGACTACATGTGGTACTCACAAAGGTATATATATAACTAGTAACTAGACGGGTCAAATGGGTCGGGTTAGGGTCAGAATACGAGTCATAAATTGAACCAAAGACGTATATTTGTTAGTTTTGGACTTCAGTTTTGTTCATCATCGAATTTTCTGTGAAATTGCAGAGTTGAATCGCAGAGCGGATCTGAAACTGTTCTGCATGTATCATCACTCGGCCATGGCCTTCATGTTTTCGTCAATGGGAAGCTCGTAGGTAAAGTAAAGTCGAATCTAGACTAAACCAGATAACGCACACCCAAAAAAAAAAAAAATTGTTAAATTTAGGGTTTAAAAACAACATTTCCCTAGAAAAATACTTCGTAAAAATCGGAGTAAATTAAAAATTACTCCCTTTCGAAATTTTTGTTAAAAATTACTTCGATAAATCTATTCAAAGTTCAAAAATTGCTCCAAATATTTTCTCGGCTGCTTCAGATACCAAATACGGGCCAAAGGGAGATCATCATATTTCTGCGGATGTTCCTGCAACGCTGAACTCTGGGACTAACACGATTGATCTCTTGAGCTTGACTGTCGGACTCCAGGCGAGTTTTTTACATAACTTCTCGAAATTCAAAGTAAACATTCTGTCGGGTTTTTTTGATAACTTTTTTTATGTAAACTTGAACTGTGTAGAATTATGGAGCGTTTTTTGAATTAGCGGGTGCTGGAATTACTGGTCCTGTGTCGCTTCGTAGCTCAAGTGGTGGGCTCACAGTCGATCTCTCCGCTCAACCCTGGACTTATCAGGTTCGTCATTCCCGAGCCTCAATCACCAACTTTGGAATTTATCGAAGAAATTACTAATTTGTGAAATATTCGATGAAATTGCAGATCGGATTGATAGGTGAAGACTCGGAACTTTGCAGTGGAAGTTCATCGCGTTGGGAGTCAACGTTGTTTCCTACGAACCAACCCTTAACTTGGTACAAGGTAAAGACCGTCTCATATAAGATTCGCTTCAAAATTCATCGATTCTTCCTAAATTTGGAAAACCGGGTTGTTTGATTCAGACGTCATTTGATGCTCCTGGAGGAAGCGACCCAATCGCTCTAGATTTCACGGGGATGGGAAAAGGCGAAGCTTGGGTGAACGGACAGAGTATCGGACGATATTGGCCCGATTTGAGCTCGCCCAACGCCGGTTGTGTCGATTACTGTGATTATCGAGGAACTTATAAATCCGATAAATGTCTCAGGAAATGTGGAAAACCGCCTCAACAATTGTAAATCTCGATTTTTTTTATTATTATTTTTTTAATTTAATATTTCAGTTTCGTGTATAAAAGATGATTAATTCGCTGAATTTTTACAGATACCATGTACCGCGATCATGGGTGAAGGAAAGCGGTAACGTCCTGGTGGTGTTCGAGGAACAAGGTGGAGACCCGACCAAGATTTCGTTCGCCACGAAGGGAGTCGGTAGCGTGTGCTCACATGTATCGGAATCCCACCCGCCACCCGTGGATACGTGGGACCCGGAAAAGAAGACGGGAAAGGGAATCGGGGGGCCGGTGCTTTCGCTCGAGTGCCCGTCACCAAATCAAGTCATTTCGTCTATCAAATTTGCTAGCTTCGGCACTCCTCAAGGCTCGTGTGGAAGCTACGCTCATGGCCGGTGTAGGAGCACCAATGCTCTTCCAATTGTGCAAAAGGTAATGTTCCTAAGCTCGTAGGTTCGGTCAACCCAATTTTTCAGACCCAAAAGTGGCCTGACCCACCCGAAGCTGACCAGACCCAAACCCGACCCAGTTGACCCAAATTGTCGGGTTTTTAATTCAAATTTTATGTGGTACAGGCGTGTGTTGGATCACGAAGTTGCAGCATCGGAGTATCAATTGACACGTTTGGTAACCCGTGTAGCGGAGTGACAAAGAGTTTAGCAGTCGAGGCTACTTGTGCCTAGAAAGAATAGTACTACCTCCCGATACTACAAGGACTCGTACATTATCGAATAAGTAGGATTCCGCAAAATAAATATTTATTATACTCATGTAAAAGTTCACTGCAAAAACTTGAAATCTATCAAATTCAGGAAGATCGGTTTATATATATATACAGGAAAAAGCTAATTATCGAATTTATCAAATTTATCGAATGTAAATTGCATGAAATTGAAGTGAAAGAAATTCAAGAACAAGAAACTTAAGAACTTGGTTTTTAAGGTAAATATATAGGGAGTTCGATCTTGGGTTCTTGCAGTGAACTGAAATCTCCGACTGTGACGATACTTCCTGAATCCGGTTCAAGATCGTTTACCATCTTCACGAAGTACGAATGCCTGTAAACAATAACAACACGGTTTATCAATGTATGTCGTCGTTGTTTGAATATTTCAGATGGATGAATGGATGATTGATGCTTACCAGCGACTGTCAGCGGTTAGTTCAGGATGGAAAGCTGTTCCGAGTAAATTTCCTTGTTTAACGGCTACAATCACTTTATCAATGGGTGCATGGTTGTCGGGTGGTAAATTTGGTTTGAAAGAGGAGTCGGATGGAACTTGAACTTCTGCGAGAATTTCGACGTCAGGACCTATTTCGAGGATTGCTGGTGCACGAATGAAAACACAGCGGAAAATTCCAGGGCCGCCTTCTTTGTCTGCTAGCTGTGGCACCGGTATTTCTGCTTCAAAACTTTGAATCTACACCATAATACGAGAGTAATAGATTACTGTATAATATTAATATTATAATCATCGACGCATCAGAAAAAAAAAAAAACACACCTGGCTGCCAAAGAAATTACGATGAACGGTGCAGTCAAGGCCACCCACCAGTTCTTGGCCACCGGCTTTCTGACCTGAAAGACACGACACAGACACACCCTCAGTTTTGAATGAACAATCTAAAATATCGTCATCTATCATACAGGAAGGTTAAGGATATGCTCGGAAACTGTAAACGAGAGGAGAAAAGTTGGGGAAAGAGTTGTACCGACAGCTTTATCGGCCAAGAAAATCAGCCCTGCGCATGTTCCCCAGACTGGTTTGCCCATCTTAACGAACTCTCGCAGAGCGGGGAACTGTAAACATCGGAAAAATTAGAGCTTTCTTACTGAAAAATCGTTGGATATGATTTTAAGAAACGGTAGAAAGATCAGAAGAGCGAAAAACACATGAAGCAGTGAAGTGAGTTGGGGTGAATTGGGGTCGAGTGACATGAATCATTCTTCGAAACCATCAATGATACTACTAAGTACTAAGCCAAAAGTCCATTTCCCAAATCAAAGGTTACGACTTTTTAATCATCGAATGACATAACTATGATGAAACAAAAAAACCCATCAAGCAGCAGAATGAATTGGGGTCGAGTGACATGAATTATTCTTCAAAATTGTCAGCGAACGAATCATATTATAAACAAAAGAAAACCCGTTTCGTAATAACAAGTGAGTTAGAGTTAGGGTGAATTGAGGTCGACTGACATGAATCATTGTTTGAAACCGTCAATGAATGATCAATACCACCTTCCTAATCTTGAAATACTTCCACTACAACATACTATTAACCCAAAAATCCATTCCCCAAATCAAAGATTACAACTTTGTAATCCTCACATAACTATGATGATGAAACCAAAAAAAAAAACATCAAGCAGCAAAATGATGAATTGGGGTCGACTAACATGAATCATTCTTCAAAAGTCAAAACCATCCCAAAATGAATCATATCATGAACAAAAGAAACCCCATTTCACAAAAACAAGTAAAAATCAAAGCAAGATTACAACTTTGCAATCCTCAAATAACACGACTATGATGAAAAAAATGAATTGGGGTCGGTTAACATGAATCATCCTTCAAAACTGTCAGCAAATGAATCAAATTATGAACAAAACAAACCCCATTTCATAAAAACAAGTACAAAATCAAAGCAGAATTACAACTTTGCAATCCTCAAATAAGCAGCAAAATGAATTGGGGTCGACCGACATCTTCAAAACCGTCAACAAACGAATCATACTATAAACAAAAGAAACCCCATTTCACAAAAACAAGTACAAATTCAAAGCAGAATTACAACTCTGCAATCCTCAAATAAGCACCAAAATGAATTGGGGTCGACTGACATGAATCATCCTTCAAAACCGTCAACAAACGAATCATACTATAAACAAAAGAAACCCCATTTCACAAAAACAAGTACAAATTCAAAGCAGAATTACAACTCTGCAATCCTCAAATAAGCACCAAAATGAATTGGGGTCGACTGACATGAATCATCCTTCAAAACCGTCAACAAACGAATCATACTATAAACAAAAGAAACCCCATTTCACAAAAACAAGTAAAAAAACCAAAGCAGAATTACAACTCTGCAATCCTCAAATAAGCAGCAAAATGAATTGGGGTCGAGTAACATGAATCATACTTCAAAATCGTCAGCAAACGAATCATACCATGAACAAAAGAAACCCCATTTCACAAAAACAAGTACAAATTCAAAGCAGAATTACAACTCTGCAATCCTCAAATAAGCAGCAAAATAGCACCCAAAAAAAAAGCAGCAAAATGAATTGGGATAGACTGACATGAATCATCCTTCAAAACCGTCAACGAACGAATCATATTATGAACAAAAGAAACCCCATTTCAAAAAAACAAGTAAAAAAAAAATTACCATGTTATGGAATTCAGCAAGTTTAGCCATGGTGGTACTTTCACCACCTGGAATTATAAGTGCAGCAACATTTTCCAATTGATCTGGCTTCCTTATTTCCACCCCCTTCACTCCTATCCTCCTCAATGCTACACCAAAAAAAAAAAAAAAAAAAAAAAAAAAAAAAAAAAATTAGGGATTTAAAACCAACAAATTAGAATGAATTCAAGAACATGAAGGAGGAGAACCTGCTATGTGTTCATTGAAGGATCCTTGGAATGCAAGAACACCAATCGTCATGTGTGATTTTTGGTGTGGTGGAGAAGGGAACGATGTGTGTTATTTCTGATGCATAAATAAATGAGCAGTAAACCTCGTCCAATGTTCCAAGATGGAAACTTTTCCTGCAAAATTTGGTGTTTTGTTGAACGAAAAACGCACCTAATCACGTTGCAACGGATACTATATAATGTCTTCGTTTTACCCAGATAAAGACCGTCTTTGATTGTTACGAAATTTCATGTTGTTTAAGACCCAATATTGTCATATCGAATATTTTATTGTTTTCGGAAGTTAATATACGTGGTTTCGATCGTGATGCCATAACATAAACTATGCCTTAAAACATACGGAGTAATAAAAAGTAATCATGTTATTAGTCTGTATTTTGAAGATGTCGGTATCAGGTTCGAATCCGTATTACTAATGCAACTAAGTGTGTGTTTCGTTGAAAAAAAAAATCAGTACAGATGACGCTGATCGTAGCTCTAAATACGTACAAGAGTTATCACCGAATAGGATTGTTTCCACATTCGGGTTGAAAAAAATGAATTATTTTCAATCAAATTATGAGATTTTTTTGGATCGAATATATTTTTATTTGTAACGAAAAAATCCGTCATATTGAGTATATATACTTGTGACGGTTAAGTTTTTTACCCGGTTAGACTCGTTTTTTTTTTTTTACCGGTTTAGTTGTAGTAACAAAGTTTAGGGGTGTAAAGTAATTCACCAATAATCAATCCCAAATTCTCCCCCAATTCCACGAACTTCAGTAACCTCTGCAATCTCAACATTCTCGCCATTGCCGATGCATCCACTGTGCTCACTCTAATCGATCAATCGATCGCAATTCCACCTGGTTTCATCATTCATTCATTCAATCATTCAATCATTTGCCGCTTATCGATTCAAGGTACAAACTTTACCATTTTTCCAGTATATTTAATCAGATTCCGTTCTTTCATCAATTCAGTTTCAAAATCGATTGATAACTAATTGAATTGTCCATTTCCCTTCCGAATTTCAAATCACATTGTTAAATCGTAGTTATTGTGTGACACGGTCTCATCCCGTAGAACAATCTGAATTGTTTTTTTTACGGAAGTGAACCGTCTCATATTGCGACTGTTTTACTGTATAATCTGTGACGGTAAAATGTAGTTTGCATATGGTTAATCAGTAGTTACCAGACTGTAAAACAGTACATTTGTGTAGAAAGATCACTTATTTATCAATAATAAATAAATTGTATAGCTTAATCAGTAATTATCAGACCGTAAAAGTTAGTGTAAAACGGTACCTTTGCGTAGAAAGATCACTTATTTATCAATAATAAATGAATTGTATACGGTTAAACAGTAATTATCAGACCGTAAAATGGTAAATTTGGGTAGAAAGATCGCTCATTGTCATTTTACCGTCTCAAACTGTCTTACTCTATAATTTGTGATGGTTAAAAAGTCGTCTGTATATGGTTAAGGGCTTGCTTTTGTTCCTGATCGTACACCACGGTATTGCTCTTTGTTCAGGTGTCGTGTCTAGTAGTAGCTGATCGGATCCTTTATAATGCCGACAGTTGCATTGCTGCGCACACTGCCTTGCATTCCTACCAGGTTTCTTTCTCTTTTTGTACTGTTTTGTAATGTCGTGAAAAGGATTGTCAAATGTATGCAGCAATTTAACCAACCACTAACTGAGAATTTCGCTGAAAAATTGCATTAAATGATGTACAATAACACCGATTCCTATTATTGTTTGTGACGAGACAAATAGGGTAGTTAAGACAAAAAGGAGAACGTTCAGACCCATGGGGTGATATTTGACCCGTCATATACGGATATACCCGTCACAAGAAAGAAGCTTAGTTAGTTAGGAAGTCGTGTTCTTAATTCTATCGTAATTGTCTTTGAATCCTAAAATGCTGAAGGAACGACAGGAAACAGAACAGATTGACATGCGCAAGAAGTGGCACGTCCTGGCAATGTGTAAAAAGACGGCATTTCACTGGAGAAACAATCCCTTTTGCGAAACCAATCCGTCCTTCTTCTCCACTATTCCACGCCATTCCCAATTCAAATGACGGTGTGCCACTAGCTGTAACAGCACCTGATGACATAATAAACCATTCCCCATCTCTCGAAACCCAACCTCTGTTCACCAACTGGTCACCCCCAAGGTACCTATGGAGAGGATTATCCGTCTTCATCCTCGCAGGCCAAGTAATCTTCCGAACCCTAAAAGGAAAAGTCCACTGGAAGAACACTCTCCAACAACTAGAAAGAGTCGGGCCGAAATCAGTCGGAGTCTGCCTGCTAACATCAGCATTCGTAGGCATGGCCTTCACCATCCAATTCGTCCGTGAATTCACCCGACTAGGTCTAAACCGGTCAGTCGGGGGAGTCTTAGCCCTAGCCTTCTCTCGTGAACTAAGCCCAGTCGTGACAGCAATCGTGGTAGCCGGCCGTATAGGCAGTGCATTCGCAGCAGAACTAGGAACCATGCAGGTATCCGAGCAAACCGACACTTTACGTGTTCTCGGGTCAAACCCAGTTGACTATCTGGTCACACCAAGAGTCCTCGCTTCTTGCATCGCTTTACCCTTCTTAACCCTCATGTGTTTCACAGTAGGCATGGCTTCGAGTGCGTTCTTGGCTGACAGTGTTTACGGAGTTAACGTTCATATTATACTGAATTCGGCCAGGAGGGCGCTTAAGCCGTGGGATATAATAAGTGCGATGATCAAGTCGCAGGTGTTTGGTGGGATAATCGCGGTTGTGAGTTGTGCTTGGGGTGTGACCACCATGGGTGGTGCTAAAGGTGTTGGTGAATCTACAACATCTGCTGTTGTTTTATCTCTTGTTGGTATTTTTATTGCTGATTTTGCACTTTCTTGTCTGTTTTTTCAAGGAGCTGGAGACTCACTTAAAAGTTGTGTATGATAATTTTTTACTGTAATTTTTTTACCAACGGGAAAAATATTTGATTTCATGTTTGGTATCTAGCGGTAAGTAGGGTTGAATCTGAGGAGTGGCATAGTCGATTATTGCTAATTTCTAATCTAAAGTTCGAAAGTAAGTTTGTGAGCGATATTAATGAAGTACAGGGTAGTCGGGTTCATTATGCAATTAAATTACGGGAAATTTAATTAAAATTCAACTAATCGGTCTTAGTAATTTAAGGTTTTTAAGACGCGTTTTTCAGATTTTATGTCAATGACTTTTCAATCTTAAATCATTCGATTAGGCTTAATGTTTCAAGTTAGTAGTTATTAATAGCTTAATCTTAGAGTAGAATTTTCAATCTTAAATCTTATTCAATTTAAATTTTACAAGTATATTTTGTTTTGGTTCAACGAAAAACGTATTTAGTCGCATTTCAATAACGGGGAAGGGAGATCGAACTTGTGACCTATTGTACAGGGTACTTCCGTCTTAACCATTATACATCAACAGTTATCTACAGTACCCGATCCTAATTTAATTGGGATCAATTCTCTTTAAGTCTAAACGATTAAACGAGTCCACCTAATGAGTTTGTCCTGCCTTCATAAACGGTTGAATCAAGAAATCTACGAAAGAGAGTGATCCATGAACAAGTTTAAACCCATCTTAGAACACATTTTTTTGATGTTCTAACACAAGTTTGACCACATGATTATCACATCGTACACCATAAATACAGGAAAATAGAATTATACATCGTACAATAACGCTGTACAATCCAGACAAAATAGTTGAACTTTTGTATATATTTATTGAGTTAATAAAAGTTTCTGAGCTGAGTTGTAAATTTTTGAGCTTAAACATTTATGTGATTTAACTCGATAATTTTACACTAAAGCTCAGAAAGTTTACAGCAAAACTCGAAACCTTTGTGATAAAGCTCAAAATCTTGTACATGTACAACTAATTGTATAATCTTCTCATTGATAAATACATCAAATTAATCTCGGTTTACACCATGAATATGATTGAGATCATCTCAAGAAAAACTCGAAACCACCTTGACTAATATTCTTAGTAAATGATTACACGACCTTTATATAAAACCGTTTTACAAGACCAGTCAAAAATAACTAAAGAGGTACTCCCTCCGATTCTTTGGATTCGCAACATATTCCATATTTGGCAAATTCATTAGGTTTGCAATATTTCTATAATAGGTAGGTTTTTGTTTGGGTAAGCTTTTTACTTTATTGGTGACCACCATCTCCACTCACAACCTTATTATTTGTGCAAATAGTAAATGTTGCGAATCTAAACGATCGGGGAGAGAGTAAGAAATTGGGCAAACATTAGCCAAATGTATGGGACAGTGTATGTAGGAGTAAAATCAAAAAGAGGATATACTCCTAAAAATAACTCCAATTTTTTCTGTCATCTTCCAAATTTTGCAACTTTCTTTCCTTTTCCATCAAATTTTATTTTCTTACAAATTTGAAATTATTAGTATTAATTCAAAGAACCCAATTTCTTCAATTCTTACCCACCACCAATTAATTTCTCCTCTTCCACACCATTTCTTCTCTCTTAATTCTTTCACTTAATAATTATTTGTAAGTTCCCCTCTTCCTGGTTTAATTTAATCTTTATATTTCCGAGTATTTTAATCAAAGATAAACAAATGAACGAAACCGATGAATGATCTTAAACTTTAATTATTCTACTTAATTCTACTTGAATTTTGTTGTTGGAAGTTTAAAGATTGAATTTTGGTATTTTTTTTGGTTAATTTGTTTATTTTTGATGATGGGTTTTGCATGTTTACTGCATTCATAGCTGTTTTCAGTCAATTTTGCCCAGAAATTGTTCTAATTAAATTTGTTGTTAGAAGTTTAAAGATTGAATTTTGGTACTTTATTTGTGTGATTTTGTTTGTTTTTGATGATGGGTTTTGCATGTTTACTGCATTCATAGCTGTTTTTCAGTCAATTTACCCAGAAAATGTTGTAATTAAATTTATTTTTGGAGTTTAAAGATTGAATTTTGGTACTTTTTTCGATTTTCTTTTATCTTCCCACTTTTTAATAATCGAGTGGGGTATTATATTCAAATCGAAAGATAAATTAAAACCAGAGGAAGCACTTTAATTTTGCGATTTTCTTTGTTTTTGATGATGGGTTTTGCATGTTTACTGCATTCATTGCTGTTTTCAGTCAATTTATTCAGAAATTGTTCTAATTAAATTTATTTTTGGAGTTTAAAGATTGAATTTTGGTACTTTTTTCGATTTTCTTTTATCTTCCCACTTTTTAATAATCGAGTGGGGTATTATATTCAAATCGAAAGATAAATTAAAACCAGAGGAAGCACTTTAATTTTGCGATTTTCTTTGTTTTTGATGATGGGTTTTGCATGTTTACTGCATTCATTGCTGTTTTCAGTCAATTTATTCAGAAATTGTTCTAATTAAATTTATTTTTGGAAGTTTAAAGATTGAATTTTGGTGCTTTTTCCGATTTTCTTTTATCTTCCCACTTTTTAATAATCGAGTGGGGTATTATATTCAAATCGGAAGACAAATTAAAACCGGAAGAATTTTATTTTTTTTATTTTGATTTTCTGTGTTTTTGATGATGGGTTTTGCTTGTTTACTGCATTCATAGCTGTTTTCAATTAATTTATTCAGAAATTGTTCTAATTAAATTTAATTTTGGAAGTTTAAAGATTGAATTTTGGTACCAGTATTTTTTTTGTGATTTTGTTGCTGGGTTTTTCTTGTTTATTGCATTTATAGCTGTTTTCAATCAATTTGAACAGTTTTCAGTCGATTTTGCCCAGAAAATGTTCGAATTAAATATGTTGTTGGTAGTTGAAAGATTGAATTTTGGTTGGTGGGTATACCTGAATTTTGCTTGTTAAAAATGATTTTTTGGTTAATTTTTGGTATTTTCCGATTTGTTTGTCCAATCATTCGTTTAATTTGAGTTGCATGCAATATTTTAATCAAAGGTAAACAAATCGAAATATGAAATCGCAAGATGTTTTTTTTCCTGTGTGTTGCTATCAGTAAATGATGAAATGGGTATTTAGATGATTTATAAGAGATCTTTCATTTCTGCAGAGGTTTTGTTTCGGAAATCCGACTTGATATTACTTGATTTGCTCATGTTTTTACTGAATTCGCCTTTTTTTCACTCATTTGATGGACAGTGAATTCTGAACTGTGGGTAAGTCATGGCGACGTCTACAATTCAAGCTCCAATTTGGCATGTAAGAAGCCAGAATCACGAGTTGGGATTCGCCAAAAGTGTAGATTTCGTCCAAATCTCAAATCTCAAAAAAGCTAACTCTAGACGAACCAAGCTCTCAGTTATCAAGAATTCAAGCCAAAGTTCCGATATAGCCGAACTTCAACCTGCATCCGAAGGAAGCAGCCTTCTCGGTAATCTCCTGACCCAAACCCAAACCCAAACCCAAAATGACTCGACTTGACCCAAACTTGACCTGACCCGTTTACTTTTGAACGCAGTGCCTAGGCAAAGATACTGTGAATCCCCATATAAAACAGTGAGGAGGAAAACATGTACGGTGATGGTGGGAAACGTGGCGATTGGGAGCGAGCACCCTATCAGAATACAAACAATGACAACAACCGATACAAAAGATGTTGCTGCGACTGTTGAACAGGTTTTATATATATATATCGTCTTCTCTTAAAATATCTCGTCTTTTTGAGTTTTTTCTGCTTTTTACAGCATCTCGGGAGTTTTTCTGTTGACAGGTCATGAGAATTGCTGACAGTGGAGCGGACATTGTTCGAATTACAGTTCAGGGAAAGCGAGAGGCTGATGCTTGTTTCGATATCAAGAACACTCTAGTGCAGAAAAAGTACGCCTCAAAATAATCGAATACCTACTTTTAACTGTTCAAATTTATTTTACATTTTACGGGAAAATTATTTACTTACCATTCGCTTTGAACGGTCCATTGCAGCTACAATATTCCGCTCGTAGCAGATATTCATTTTGCTCCTCCGATTGCCATGCGGGTTGCAGAATGCTTTGATAAAATCCGTGTCAATCCTGGAAACTTCGGTATATATATATTCAGCATTAAGTCGCTTAAGCTTAAACTTAATCGTAATGTGTATTTTTCGTCTCTATGCATTGAAATATATCGCCTTTCTGCAGCTGACAGAAGAGCGCAGTTCGAAAAGCTTGAATACACAGACGACGACTATCAAAAGGAACTCGAGCACATTGAGAAGGTAAAAACACGACCAAAGCGTTACCCTAGGAGACTGTAAAAATTCGAACTAGAAGAATTTACCTTTAATAATACCTACTCGATAAATTTTTCTCTCATATGAACTCGAATCATAAATGCATCGTGTAGGTTTTCTCTCCATTGGTAGAGAAATGTAAGAAGTACGGCAGGGCAATGCGTATTGGGACTAACCATGGAAGTCTTTCTGATCGTATAATGAGCTATCACGGCGACTCTCCTCGTGGCATGGTAAGTACATTTTCCCATGACCGTGAACTTTTTTTTTTAAAAAAATAAATAAATAAATTTATATGTATTTCATTTACTATTTTGTCATGGCGATGAAAATATATAGGTGGAGTCAGCATTTGAGTTTGCGCGGATATGCCGGAAGTTAGACTTCCATAACTTCGTATTTTCCATGAAAGCGAGCAATCCGGTTATCATGGTAGAAGCATACCGGTTACTCGTAGCAGAAATGTATCTCCAAGGATGGGATTACCCTTTGCACTTAGGTGTCACAGAAGCCGGTGAAGGTGAAGATGGACGAATGAAATCCGCAATTGGCATAGGCACACTTCTCCAAGTACATACTCGAAAACTCTCTCTTATTTTATTTTATTTTATTTATTTTTATTTATAAATATTCTTACGGAAGAATGAAAAACGCGGTGTATATATAGGACGGTCTAGGGGATACGATTAGGGTTTCGCTTACCGAAGCCCCAGAAGAAGAGATAGATCCGTGTCGAAGGCTGGCTAACCTTGGCATGCGAGCATCCGAGCTTCAACAAGGAGTGGTATGATTTAATTATACCGTGTTTTTTTTTTTTAAATTTATTATTATTATTATTATTATTATTATTATTATTATTTATTTTTATTTTTATTTTCGTTTAGGCACCTTTCGAAGAAAAGCATAGGCATTATTTCGACTTCCAGCGCAGAGCGGGTCAATTACCATTGCAAAAAGAGGTTTGTTTCTACGAAATCAAATCTTAAAAAAAAATACGAGATTTAATATTTTAATACCATGTTTGCGTGGAAATGAATCCGATGAAAAATGTTGTATTTTTTCGTGGACAGGGAGAAGAAGTGGACTATCGAAATGTCCTACATCGTGATGGTTCCGTTCTCATGAGTGTTTCCTTGGAACAATTAAAGGTGAAATTCTAAAACACTTTTTTTTTTTTTTACAGTTTTACGTCAGTATAATAAATTTTACTCTAGGATTTTACGACCCGTTAATCTGTACATTATGGTTAAAACCGATTCTAACTTTTCCGTCCTTTTAATAAATTCTAGAAACCCGAACTGCTATACAAATCTCTTGGAGCAAAACTCATCGTTGGTATGCCGTTCAAGGTACGTCACTATCCTAACCAAAACCAAGAATTTTTTCCGATTATATTATCCTGATATTCGAGGAATATCTTTTTTTTTCTTTTTATTTATTCTTATTCTTATTTCTTTTTTTCAAAAAAAAATTTCATACTTTTTTTTTTCAACTTAATTTTGCGTTTGAAACTGTATTTTTATTATTATTTTATTGTATTGTTCGTCTTTGTTTTTTATTTTTTATGGATGACGAGTGATGACTGATAATTTTTTTCCGACTTAGGATTTGGCGACTGTGGATTCGATTTTAGTGAGAAAACTTCCTGCAGAAGATGACGCAGACGCTGTAAGAAACCTCTAATCGATTTCTTAAACCAATTATTAAGCATTTTAAACACAAATTAACGAGCATTATCTATTATGTTTTGTACGACCAGCGGCTGGCTCTAAAGAGGTTAATCGATATAAGTATGGGCGTTATAACTCCTCTGTCGGAACAACTCATAAAACCTTTGCCTCATGCCATCGTTCTCGTAGATCTCAAGGAGTTATCCACCGGTGTATACCGATTATTGCCCGAAGGTGATCTAAATTTTTTTTTTTCGCGTTCACTGGAAAAAAAATATTTAATTTGTTCTTTTTATTTATTCTTAATTTTTTTTTTCAAAAAATATTTTCTTACCTATTTTTTTCCTATTAATTTGTTATTTTATTTATTTGTTTTTATTTTATTTATTTTTTATATTCAAAAAATATTTTTTATTTTATTTATTCAAAAAAAAAATTAAAAATTTATTCGATTTTTTTTTTCTTAATTTGTTACCCTTTAAAATTTATTATTTTAACGCTTTAATTTAAACTTTATTTTGCGTTTGAAATTGTATTTTCATTATTATTTTATTTTATTGTATTGTTCGTCTTTCTTTTTCTTTCTATTCTTTTTTTTTTTGGACGACGGCTTCAAATATTGATTCATGTTAGCCGACACTAAATTTTTTGGGACCAAGACTCACTGAAAAAAAAATAAAAAAATTGGAATTAAGTTTTCTGAATGAAATCGTATATATTTTCAGGGACGCGCATGGCCGTGTGTGTGCGAGGTGATGAACCGTACGATCAACTGGACATACTCAAAGGCATCGACGCTATAATGATTCTTCACGAACTGCCTTTCTCCGAAGACAAAACCAGCCGAGTTCATGCCGGACGAAGGTAAAACTTAAAACCCCATTGCTCGATTTTTTTCGTGAGATGTTTTTTTTAAAGACTAACTTTCGACATTTGAATCTCGCAGGCTATTCGAGTACCTTTCAGAAAACGGTCTGAACTTTCCTGTAATCCACCATATCCGGTTCCCAACTGCAGCTCACAGGTACATACATCAGCTTTCGCTTCATTCGGTGATACTCAGTAGATCAGATTACTTCAAGTCTTCAACATCTCGATTTATCCCTCATTTTTTAATTTTTTTTTTACCTGCGGTAAAAAAAAAAAAACAGAGACGACTTGGTTATCCGCGCTGGTACCTGCGCAGGAGCGCTTCTAGTCGACGGGTTAGGTGACGGTGTCCTACTGGAGGCTCCTGATCAAGACTTCGAGTTTCTTAGAAACACGTCTTTTAACCTTCTCCAGGGTTGCAGGATGAGAAATACAAAGACGGTATTTCTATAATTTATTTTCTTCGCTATAAAATTAAATCTTTCAACTTTTTGCACGAAAATCATGTACATTATGACGTAATAACGTTTTTTTTTTCCAGGAATACGTGTCGTGCCCGTCGTGTGGGAGGACACTCTTCGACCTCCAAGAAATTAGCGCAGAAATTCGCGAGAAGACGTCGCATCTCCCTGGTGTTTCGGTAAATACCCCTAACGAGTCGTTAACTTTTTTTTTTGTATTCAGATTAGTTCCGTTCATTTTATTTATTTATTCTTAATTCTCTTATTTTATTTTTCAAAAATTATTTTTATTTAGAACCGGAGTTTGTAACCCTTTAAAACTTATTATTAATGCTTCAACTTAATTTTGCGTTTCAAACTGTATTTTTATTATTTTATTGCATTCTTCGCCTTTATTATTATTATTATTTTTTATTCTCTTATTTTATTTTTCAAAAATTATTTTCATATTTTTTTAATTAGAACCGGAGTTTGTAACCCTTTAAAACTTATTATTAATGCTTCAACTTAATTTTGCGTTTCAAACTGTATTTTTATTATTATTATTTTATTGCATTCTTCGCCTTTATTTTTAGGGTTATTTCATGAGAATAATATCAACTATGCGTGTGGTTCTTAAATTAATACAAACTATACGTAATCTCATTTTAATACGAACTATGTCTTCATTAACCTCGCTTTGCTATGAGTGACCGGCTACCTGTTGAACCTCCCTTATTCAACTCTTTCTCTAACTCCTCTTCTGATTTACATTTCGTGTTCATTTTCGGTCATTGAAAAAAATAATTAAATTTTCCGAAAATTCATCTTTCATTTCTTTTCCATTTAGTCTTATAGAAGTTATGAAAAAAAAATGTTTTTATTGTTATTTTGGGTTTCACGATGACTACAACGGACCTAATAAAATCCTAGAAAGTTAGAACAAGTCACCATGACCTGTAATAGCAAGTCATAATTTCATACATAACAAAACGAGATTAATGAATGCGTAGTTCATATTAAAATGAGATTACGTATAGTTTGGATTATTTTAAGAAACACACATAGTTGGTATTATTATTCCCATGAAATAATCCTTATTTTTATTTTTTTTTTTATTTTTATTCTCTTATTTTATTTTTCAAAAATTATTTTCATATTTTTTTTATTAGAACTGGAGTTTGTAACCCTTTTAAACTTATTATTAATGCTTCAACTTAATTTTGCATTTCAAACTGTATTTTTTTTATAATTATTTTATTGTATTGTTCGCCTTTATTTTTATTTTTATTGTCTTTTATTGTTCTCGTTGCAGATTGCGATCATGGGTTGCATTGTGAATGGTCCCGGAGAAATGGCCGATGCTGACTTCGGATACGTTGGCGGCGCTCCTGGGAAAATCGACCTCTATGTCGGAAAGGTTCGATTCTTCTTTTTTTTGGTATTAAAAAACGCTAAATTAGGGTTTCGCGTTCATAGTTGAAATTAATCGGCCTGAAATTTTATGCAGACGGTGGTGAAACGAGCAATAGCGATGGAGCAAGCTACCGATGCATTGATTGATCTTATTAAAGAGCATGGACGATGGGTCGACCCTCCTGTCGAAGAGTAGGCGGGCGGGCGGGCTATCCGAAAGATTAATTAAGTAGGATTAATAATAATAATAATATAAGTATGATTAAGAAGTTAATGTATCTTACATTGTTCAATGTATAGACTACATTAGTAATTCACTCGACGAAATTCGAGGAAAATTGTTTTTGAAAAACAATGTTTTTTTTAGGTTTGGATGAAGCGGAAATCTGTGATCGTTACCTTTCGGGATAGGGAATTATTATCTCGGTGAACGAGGGAAAAGTGATCATTTTGCGAAGTAGTAACCATTATCGGTTGATAATCTGTTAGTCGCACGAAAATTACGTATACTTGTTTGGCGTGTAATCGAACGAGTTACATAATGAAGCGACGTACGAAACATGGTATAAAAATCGGGATATGATAAAACGGTGCCCTGCTCGACCTCCCAAACAGCTGAAATTGAAGGTTATTATCCACGTTTTTCGGTCTAATTTGGTCTGAAATTAAATGTCTTCAAATTCGCGCAGTTACTACTCCATACATTGTAGAATTATCCGAGCGTAACAAAAGGTGCGTACGTTTCGAAATAAACACATTTAGAAGTCATTCGACTATCTTTATAGTCACGTTGAAATTGGGTGAAAACTTCAATATATGTATATATACTCGAATCTAAATGCATTAAGGAGAATATAGATAGTCGAATGACTTCTAATTGAATTTATTTCGAACAATACGCACCATATGTTACTCTCAAACATTTCTGTGCGAAATTGGAGACATTTGATTTTGGACCAAATTTGGTCGAAAAACGTGGATAATAACCTTCAAAATCATCCGTTTTTGATGATTTTTCGAAAATTGTGAAATATTTTGTTAGATATTTGAATAGGTTTATTATGATATAAAATCACTCTCGGTTGCAAAAAAACACTTAAAGCATTTATATTCGAGCATATATATATATTGAAATTTTCGCCTTATTTTAACGCGAATATATAGATAGTCGAATGATTTCAAATTGTATTTATTTTCAACAATACGCACCATATGTTACTCTCAAACAATTCTACAATGTATGGAGTAATTTCTGTGCGAAATTGGAGACATTTAATTTTAGACCAAATTTGATCGAAAAATATGGATAATAACCTTCAAAATCGCCCGTTTTTAATGATTTTTCGAAAATTGTGAAATATTTTGTTGGATATTTGAATAGGTTTTGTATGACATAAAATCACTCTTGATTGCAAAAAAAACACTTAAAGCATTTATATTCAAGCATATATGTAAATTTTCGCCTTATTTTAACGTGAATATATAGATAGTCGAATGACTTCTAAATGTATTTATATTGTACCATACGCACCCTATGTTAGTCTCATACATTTCTACAATGTATTGAGTAATTATTATGCGAAATTAGAGACATTTAATTTCGGACCAAATTTGATCGAAAAACGTGGATAATAACCTTCAAAATCGCCCATTTTTGATGATTTTTCGAAAATTGTGAAATATTTTGTTGGATATTTGAATAGGATCCGTATGACATAAAATCACTCTCGGTTGCAAAAAAAACACTTAAAGCATTTATATTCGAGCATATATTGAAATTTTGGCCTTCTTTTAACGTGAATATATAGATAGTCGAATGACTTCTAAATGTATTTATTTTGAACCATACGCACTTATTGTTAGTCTCATACATTTCTGCGACGTATTGAGTAATTACTGTGCGAAATTGGAGACATTTAATATCGGGCCAAATTTGGTCGAAAAACGTGGATAATAACCTTCAAAATCGCCCGTTTTTGATGATTTTTCGAAAATTGTGAAATATTTTGTTTGATATTTGAATAGGGTCTGTATGACATAAAATCACTCTCGGTTGCAAAAAAAACACTTAATGCTTTTATATTCGACTATATATTTAAATTTTAAAAAAAAATCTAAATGTAAATTAATTTGCGGCGTTGTTTTTTTTTCTAGGACATCTATTTGAGAATTGTTTGAAGAAAGACGTTACAAATGGGAGGCTGCAAGTGCAAATGAAGTTTTGCGGCGTTATTTAAAAAATAACGCCTCAAATGGATACTTATTTGTGGCATTGTTGATGGAACGCCTCAAATGGATAAATAGAGATGTATTTGCGGCGTTCTTACGATGAAACGCCTCAAATGGATAAATATTTGCGGTGTTGTTTTGATAAAACGCGTCAAATAGGGATGTATCAGCGACGTTATTTTCAGAAAACGCTTAAAATGGAACTTGTATTTTTGTGGCGTTCTTCGATAAAATGCCTCGAATTTATAACTATTTTCGGCAGTATTTTGATAAAACGCCTCAAATGGATAACTATTTGCGGCGTTGTTTCAATAAAAATGCCTCAAATATGGATGTATCAGCAGCATTATTTTGATAAAACGCCTTAAATGGAATTTAGTCATGTATTAGCGGCATTATTTTAAAATGCCTCAAATTGTGGCGTTCTATCTATAAAGCGCCCCAAAGGGCGATGTATTAGCGGCGTTGTTTACATGAACGCCTCAGTAAAGCGCCTAGGAATATATTAGCGGCGTTGTTTTTATAAAACGCCTCAAATTATTTTTCCATTCAGCGACCAATCTGGATCTGGCATACCAAAATCAAAATGAAATTCAGTATATTTGAGTTATTATATGGAAGATGAACTATGTAAAATCTCAATCAACTAAAAATAACTTGTGCTAATCACATCTTTGATCGAGTTAAATACATTAAAAATCACAACTTTGACATGGGTAAACCCCCAAATTCATCGTTTTTTTAAACACTCAACTTCGTCATGTTTGAATTCGTAATTAATAGAAATCTTAGCAGCTGAAGCTTAATACAAAAACAGTGAATCAACAACTGCAGTACATTTATCATTAATAAACAACTTGAACATAATTGAACATATAGATCTAATGACGGGGTACGAACATGAAGATCTGGTGACAAAAGCGCGAGTAAAAAAGCTAATAGAGCATACCTAGAATTTGATCAGCATTTCCGACAAAAAAACAAATCTTTACCGACAATAACATGTGTAAGTAACAGAATCGAAACAAACAAAGAAACGTGTTTTTTTACTGTATAATAAAATCTGAAACCATCATTAATAACATACTCTGTATATCACTACAATGATTGAATTTTCATCACTACAATTATCTTATTAACCCTCCTTGTTGTTTTCCTTGATTGCGACGATAAACATGGAAAACAATCGAAGAAATGAACATTTTTTACCCAATAATAGCTCGATGCATGAACTCAAAATTTTGATGTTTGAAAAAAAAAAAAAAAAAACCTGCAGGACATGGATGTTTCAAAATGCAAACTTTTGCCCAAAATTGTGAAATTATTATAAGAAAAAACACTTGAAATAAAATATAATATGGGGTAATCTTCAAAGTCCACAGAAATTAACAGAATCGAATTTGAAAAAAAAAAAAAGGGGTAATCATGAGAGCAGAGGTGAAAAAAATACGTTCGGGATATATTCGATTTTTCGAATTTCATTACAATAAACATGCAATATGGAAACTAATTCCCATTAAACATAAGCACTTAAAGCATTTATATTCGAGCATATATATTGAAATTTTCGCCTTTATTTTAACGTGAATATATATAGATAATCGAATGACTTTTAAATGTGGTTATTTTGAACAATACGCACCTTATGTTAGTCTCGAACATTTCTACAATGTATGGAGTAATTTCTGTGAAAAATTGGAGACATTTAATTTGGGACCAAATTTGGTCGAAAAACGTGGATAATAACCTTCAAAATTGCCCGTTTTTGATGATTTTTTGAAAATTGTGAAATATTTTGTTGGATATTTGAATAGGTTTTGTATGACATAAAATCACTCTCGGTTGCAAAAAAAACACTTAAAGCATTTATATTCGAGCATATATTGAAATTTTCGCCTCATTTTAACGTGAATATCTAAATAGTCGAATGACTTCTAAATGTATTTATTTTGAACAATACGCACATTATATTAGTCTCAAACATTTCTACAATGTATAGAGTAATTTCATTGTGAAATTGGAGACATTTAATTTGGGACCAAATTTGGTCGAAAAACGTGGATAATAACCTTCAAAATCGTCCGTTTTTGATGATTTTTCGAAAATTGTGAAATATTGGATATTTGAATAAGGTCCGTATGACACAAAATCACTCTCGGTTGCAAACTAAACACTTAAAAGCATTTATATTCGAGCATATATTGAAATTTTCCTCTCATTTTAACGTGAATATGAAAATAGTCGAATGACTTCGTTCCAAATATATATTTATTTTGAACCATACGCACCTTATGTTAGTCTCAAACATTTCTACAATGTATGGAGCAAGTTCTGTGCAAAATTGGAGACATTTAATTTCAGACCAAATTTGGTCGAAAAACGTGGATAATAACCTTCAAAATCAATCGGCACGGCAGTTTCTGACGGCGACACAACTGCCTTGCGTTCCATATGCTACGTGATTACATGAGGAAGAAGTCCGCGATGGTCTCGAAAGGGACCAAACAAGCAGGCTCGAAGGTGGCAAAGAAAACGAAAGAGGACATCATTCGAACTATTGAGAAAAATGCGAAACGAACCTTTTCTGATGATGGCTCGACGTCGAATTTGAAACTGATGGAGATTCCGGGTCTCAATTATGCGTCGGACCCAGAATCGGAGGAGGAAGAGGTATCGGAATACGTCCCGGAAACCAACGCTAACCATGATCAGATGAATGAGGGTGGTTGGAAACAGAGGGATGGCAAGAAAACGGTTGAAGTTGAGGAAGAGGAAGAGTTATTACGGTTCTCAGAGGATGATATGGAGGATGAAATCGAATATTGGAGTAATGCAGTCTACTGCTTCATTATGGGAGCCAACCCCCCATGGGAAGTGATAGAAGGGTTTGTGAAGAGAATCTGGAAGGAACACGCGATCGATAAAATTTCTTTCTTACCTAATGGAATTTTTGTGGTACGATTCAAAGAGAAGGAAGCAAAGGTAAGTGTCCTAAACCATGGTTTGTTTATGTTTGATAACAAACCATTGATCGTGAAAGAATGGACGCCCGATGCTAAACTAGATAAAGAAGATGTGAAGGAAGTACCTATTTGGATCCAATTACCTGAACTACCTCTGAAATTTTGGGGACGTTGCCTTCCCCGGATTGCTGCCCTAGTTGGACCGTATGTTAAATCCGATTTAGCTACGGAGGAACGGACTAGGTTGGGGTATGCAAGGGTGATGGTATTGGCTAAAGTGGGACAGAAATTCAAGAACTCGATTAAGTTTTTGGATGAACATGACAATGTGATTGAAGTACACGTGAAGTATGAGTGGAAACCAATTTGGTGTTCCAAATGTAAGAATTATGGGCATGAGGGGAGTGACTGTAAGAAAGAGGAGTTGAAAAAGGCGAGAATTGATGCTAGAATGAAGAAGGACGAAGGAGGGGTGGTTCGGCCTGCTGTTGCTGCTCCTGTGAGACAGCAGAGGCAACTGATTAGGCCAACTTCTGCTGGTCAGTCTGGGATGGTTCAGCCTAACGGATTAGCTCCGAATGTAGCAACGTTAGGTAGGAAGAATTTGGTTGTGACACCTGACATTCCATTCGTTGAAATGGTGAAAGGCTCACCATGAAAAGAGAGGATCGGTGAAAAGGAAGGGGTTGGCTTGGAACTAGTTTTACATGGAAGTTCATAATATAGGTTGTTGGAATGTACGGGGCATGTGTAATATAAATAAGCAACGTGCAATTAGTGATTTCATTAGAAAGCAGCAAGTAGATATTTTCGGGCTACTTGAAACTAAAATAAAGAATAAATCGTATGCTAAAGTTCATCAGAATATTTTCCATGAATGGAGCATTACGACGAATAATCATTGTCACGAAGGAGGTCGGGTTTGGCTCTTATGGAAACATTCTAGGGTTAACCTGACGATATTGGAGTACAGCAATCAAAGTATTCATGTCAAGGTGTCTGTGAATTCGGGGAAGGAGTACTTGCTTACGTTTGTTTATGCATTTAATTCTGCTTCGGATCGAATCGGACTTTGGCAGAGGCTTGAATCCTATGCTCTGAGGGGTCCTTGGATTATTTTGGGCGATTTTAACTGTGTTATAGACGCACGTGAACGCCTGGGTGGTGCGTCTCCGGAGGAGGATATGATTCCATTTCGAGATTGTTTGGCTAATTGTGAAGTAAGTGATATCAAGGCAAGTGGGTCTTGGTTTACTTGGAATAATAAGCATAAGGTTGCGGATACAAGAATTTTTAGTCGCATTGATCGATGTTTGGTGAATGACGGAATGATGAGTTTGTTTCCTGATGGGTCCGCGAACTTTTTACCGGAGGGTACATTTGATCACTGTCCTTGTATCGTACAGCTTGAACAACCTCCGGTTAGAAGGAATAGAAGCTTTAAATATATGAACATGTGGAGTAAATCCCCGGAGTTCTTAAATTGTGTGTCAGCCGCGTGGAATTTGAGGATACGGGGTTCGTATATGTTTCAGGTTGTCTCGAAAATCCGTAGTTTGAAGAGACCCCTCAAAGAGTTGAATTCTTCATGCTTTTCGGATATCGATAGGTGTACTGTTGCTGAATTGGAACTGGTCCATTTACAGCAGATGATGCGTGCTGACAGGTCTGCTGGTGTACTGACAGAAGAGGCTGCATTAAACGAGAAGGTGCGGATGCTGCAATCTGCTAGGTCAGAATTTTGGAGCCAGAAATCGAAACAAAAATGGGTCAAAGAAGGTGATGTGAATTCGGCCTATTTTCATGGGCTCTTGCGATCGAGAAGAGCACATAACGCGATTGTGAAAATCGCGGATGCAGACGGAACTGAGCATGGAGATAAGGAGGAATTGAAGGGGCATTCCTAAGGTATTATATGTCTTTGCTTGGAGAGTCGAGAGTTGTGGAACCAATTAAGCTTGAGTGGGTTCGGCGTGGTAAACTTTGTACTGAGGAACACCGACAGTGGCTAGAGGCGAGTGTAACTGCTGATGAAATAAGAGCTGCGTTGTTTAGCATCCCAAGGGATAAAGCGCCGGGCCCGGACGGTTTTACGAGTCAGTTTTTTATCGATTCTTGGGATGTAATAGGGAAGGATGTTGTGAGCGCCATCAAGGAGTTTTTTGCCTCGGGTAAGCTCTTAAAACAAGTCAATTGTGCTAATATTACTCTTATTCCGAAAGTAAATAGACCCCAATCTGTGAAGGAATTCAGACCGATTGCTTGTTGCAATGTCTTGTACAAATGTATTGCTAAAATTATTTGTACAAGACTTGCTAAAATTCTTCCTCAGATTATTTCTCCTACTCAAGGAGGTTTCATCGAAGGGAGGAGCATTGTGGAGAATGTTCTCATATGTCAGGATTTGGTGAAAATGTATAAGAGGGGTCGGGTTTCACCCCGATGTTTGTTCAAAGTTGATATTCATAAGGCGTATGATAGTGTGGAATGGAGCTTTGTTGATCAAATGTTGAGGGCCTTGAATTTCCCGGATCACTTCCGTGGATTGATCATGGAATGTATTGAGACTGTCTCCTATTCACTTTGTGCTAATGGGGATAATTTCGGTTTCTTTAGGGGCAAAAGGGGTTTGAGACAAGGGGACCCGATATCGCCTTTAATTTTCACGATTTGTATGGAATATTTTTCACGAATCATGTCTTTTGGAATGGGTGACGGAAGATTCAAATATCATCCTAAATGTGGTGCGATGAAACTTAACCACTTGTTGTTTGCGGATGATTTACTCCTTTTTTGTAAAGGGGAGAAGGAATCGATGGAGAATTTATGGCGCGCATTTGCAATGTTCAGTAGAGCTTCGGGACTTTGCATTAGTGTGGGCAAGTCTCATGCGTATTTTGCTGGTGTTGATAATGACAGGAAGGATGATATTTTGCAATTCTCGGGATGTGTGGAAGGTACGTTACCTTTTAAATATCTTGGATTGCCTATTCAGAGTACTCGCCTAGGAAAGAATGATTGTGATAAATTATTAGCCCGTATTACCTCAAGAATTTCTAGTATTGGGTCTCGGAAATTGTCTTATGCAGGGAGATTGACGTTAGTCCAGTCTGTGCTATCTCAGCTGCATAATTACTGGGCTATGGTTTTTATTATCCCAAAGTTTATTATGGCTCGAATTGGTTCCCTTTGTCGCAACTTTCTTTGGAGTGGGGGTGTTGAAGGGACTAATCGGGCTTTAGTAAGTTGGGAGAAAATGTGTTGTCCTAAAGTGGAAGGGGGTTTGGGGCTTAGGGATTTAGAGAACTGGAATATTGCAGCTGTGGCAAAATTGGCCTCTTGGATATTTGATCAGCCTGACAGATTATGGGTTCGGTGGGTTAATTGTGTTTATCTTAAGAACATAGATTGGCGTGATTACCAGCCTAATACTGATGTCACGTGGGCTTGGAGGAAGATTTGTCAGGCAAAGGAGAAAATTAAGCACATGTTTGAGAATGGGAAGTGGCATGGGTCTTCGTCGACTTACTCGATTTCGTTAGCTTACGATGAAATTAGGGTAAAACGGCCGAAGGTTGATTGGTGGAGATTTGTATGGAGTGGTTGGAGCATCCCGAAACATAGCTTCATTTCGTGGTTAGTGTTTAGGGAGGCTTTAAACACGAGGAAAAAGCTCATGAGATTTGGAGTAGCGGACTCCAGCCTGTGCTATCTCTGTGAGAGCCATGAGGAGAGCTTGGAGCATCTTTTTTTTGATTGTCGATGGAGTTCGAAAGTAATAGATATTCTGAATCAGTGGGTGAAGCGGAGAATGCCGTGCAGAGGTGCCTTGATTTGGGTGTCTAAGATGAGGGGATCGAAATTACAGTGTAATATTCTCAGAACATTGATCAATGCGACTATTTATTATATTTGGCAACAGAGAAACAGATGCCGGATTGAAGGAGCTTTGCAGCAGCCGCAGAGGACGGCTAATCTTATCAAGATGGATGTACTAAATAGAATTAAGTGTAAAATTAAACATCCAATTAGTGCTAAAGATGCTAGATGGTTACATAATTTGATGTAACCATTTCCCTTGTACATTGACTACACGTTTTATATATACAATTACCTTTTACCAAAAAAAAAAAAAAAAAAAACCTTCAAAATCGCCCGTTTTTGATGATTTTTCAAAAATTGTGAAATATTTTGTTGGATATTTGAATAGGTTTTGTATGACATAAAATCACTCTCGGTTGCAAAAAAAAAACACTTTAAGCATTTATATTCGAGCATATATTGAAAATTTTGCCTTATTTTAACTCGAATATATAGATAGTCGAATGACTTCTAATTGTATTTATTTTGAACAATACGCACCTTATGTTACTCTCAAACATTTCTACAATGTATAGAGTAATTTCTGTGTGAAATTGGAGACATTTAATTTGGGACAGTCGAAAAACGTGGATGATAACCTTCAAAATCGTCCGTTTTTTATGATTTTTCGAAAATTATGAGATATTTTGTTGGATATTTGAATAGGGTCTGTATGACATAAAATCAGTCTCGGTTGCAAAAAAAACACTTAAAGCATTTATATTCGAGCATATATTGCAATTTTCACCTTTATTTTAACATGAATATATAGATAGTCAAATAACTTCTAAATGTGGTTATTTTGAACAATACGCACCTTATGTTTGTCTCATACATTTCTACAATGTATGGATTAATTTCTGTGCGAAATTGGAGACATTTGATTTTGGACGAAATTTGGTCGAAAAACGTGGATAATAACCTTCAAAATTGTCCGTTTTTGATGTTTTTTCGAAAATTGTGAGATATTTTGTTGGATATTTGAATAGGGTCCGTATGACATAAAATCAGTCTCAGTTGCAAAAAAAACATTTAAAGCATTTATATTCGAGCATATATTGAAATTTTCACCTTATTTTAACGTGAATATATAGATAGTCGAATGACTTCTATATGTATTTATTTTGAACCATACGCACCAATTGTTAGTCTCATACATTTCTACAATGTATTGAGTAATTACTGTGCGAAATTGAAGACATTTAATTTCGGACCAAATTTGGTCGAAAAACGTGGATAATAAACCTTCAAAATCGCCCGTTTTTGATGATTTTTCGAAAATCGTGAGATATTTTGTTGGATATTTAAATAGGGTCCGTATGACACAAAATCACTCTCGGTTGCAAACTAAACACTTAAATCATTTATATTCGAGCATATATTGCAGTTTTCGCCTTATTTTAACGTGAATATATAGATAGTCGAATGACTTCTAAATGTATTTATTTTGAACCATACGCACCAATTGTTAGTCTCATACATTTCTACAATGTATTGAGTAATTACTGTGCGAAATTGAAGACATTTAATTTCGGACGAAATTTGGTCGAAAAACGTGGATAATAACCTTCAAAATCGCCCGTTTTAAATGATTTTTCGAAAATTGTGAAATATTTTGTTGGATATTTAAATAGGGTCCGTACGACATAAATTCACTCTCGGTTGCAAAAAAAACACTTACAGCATTTATATTCGAGCATATATTGAAATTTTCGCCTTATTTTAACGTGAATATATAGATATTCGAATGACTTCTAAATGTATTTATTCTGAACGATACCCACCTTAGGTTAGTTTCATACATTTCTACAATGTATTGAGCAATTGCTGTGCAAAAGTTGAGACATTTAATTTCGGGCCAAATTTGGTCGGAAAACATGAATAATAACCTTCAAAATTGCCCGTTTTTGATGATTTTTCGAAAATTGTGAAATATTTTGTTGGATATTTGAATAGGGTCCGTATGACATAAAATCACTCTCGGTTGCAAAAAAAACACTTAAAGCATTTATATTCGAGCATATATTGAAATTTTTCGAAATAAACACATTTAGAAGTCATTCGACTATCTTTATAGTCACGTTGTAATAGAGTGAAAACTTCAATATATGTATATACTCGAATCTAAATGCATTAAGTAGTGTTTTTTAACAACCGACGGTGATTTTATGGCATACCGGCTCTATTAAATCATCCAACAAAATATCTCACATTTTTCGAAAAATCATATAAAACGGGCGATTTTGAAGGTTAGTATCCACGTTTTTCGGCCCGATTTTGTCCAAAATTAAATGTCTTCAAATTCGTGCAATCACTACTACATAAATTGTAGAATTGTCCGAGCGTAACAAAAGGTGTGTACGTTTCGAAATAAACAAATTTAGAAGTCATTCGACTATCTTTATAGTCACGTTGTAATAGAGCGAAATATACTCGAATCTAAATGCATTAGTGTTTTTTTAACAACCGACGGTGATTTTATGGCATACAGGCTCTATTAAATCATCCAACAAAATATCTCACAATTTTCAAAAAATCATCTAAACCGACGGTGATTTTATGGCATACAGGCTCTATTAAATCATCCAACAAAATATCTCACAATTTTCAAAAAATCATCTAAACCGACGATTTTGAAGGTTATTATCCACGTTTTTCGGCCTAATTTGGTCCGAAATTAAATGTCTTCAAATTCGCGCAGTTACTACTCCATACGTTTTTGAAATGTCCTAGAGTGACAAAAAATGTGTACGATTCGAAATAACATATCTAGAAGTCATTCGACTATATCATGTCTAGTTCCTTGGGTCACATAATATGACTGCACAAAATTGCAGTAGCGACGGAGAACATTTAAGCGTGCTTGAATATGATAAACCAACATCAGACGACATACAAAAGCGACGACTAGTTGCTGTTTGGGCTTGAAATAGAATTGCATGCCTCGTGATGTGCCCTAATACACATGTACGAAAATTGAGAGAAAATAAAACATCGCCGTGTTCGACCTCCCTATCCGCTCAAACTGAATTGTACTCCGTAGTACTCCGTATATATTTATCGTATAATACGATTTACAAATATAATTTCTATACAAGATCATTTATTTCCTATACAATCTTAAAAAAATTATAACGCAAAAAAAAAAAAAAAAAAAAAAAAATTACGAAGTACAAGATTATTTCTAATACGAGTATAACCTAAAAATTGGTATAAGAATGCGTGTAAGGTGTAAATCTATGTATTCGCTCTGTTTCGTTCATTTGTTTCTTTTTTATATTCGTTGCGAGAAATATTTTAATCAAAGGCAAACAAATGAACGAGACAGAACAAAAAGAATCGAAGTTTACGAGAGATCATCGGAAGATTGTGCCTCGCGAGAGACTTTGATAAATACGTCCTCTAAGGTTGTGTCGGCGAGACCCCAAGCTTGGACTGTGAACCGCTTCTTTGAGTCCTCGACTGCCTTAAAAACTTCTGAGATCCGAATCTCATGTTTCGGGATCTCGAACTTCTGCGTGCCTGAAATGTGGTAAATCTTTTGCGAGTTTCGAGACAGGTTTTTCACCATTCTCTCGACTTCTGCGTCGTGCTCGGATGATGTCGTCATTGTGAAGATGAACGATCCCCCGTATCTTCCTCTTAGCTATTATCGACAAAACCCGACATCTATTAGATGATACTTTTAATATACAAAAAAAAAAAAACATTCAGACGGGCAGTTTAGTTTAGTTTAATTCAGTCGAACTCACCTCCTTTGGGTTTCCGATACATTGCAAACCACCATCTACGAAAATTCCGATCCGATCACATAGAACCTCTGCCTCTTCCATAGAATGGGCTGCAAAAACCAGACGAATTATACGGTTTATTACTTTCACAAATTCTCATATGAGACAGTCTCATAATACGATTATTGTAATACTTCACACAAAACGAGTTTTTTTTTTTTTTTTTTTTTTTTGGAAATTACTACTTTCTCGAAACTACCCATCTGACTTTTCATTGTCTACGAGTTGACACTAACACCACGTTTTTCCCCGGGTTCTATAATTTTCTTTTTGTAAAAATTATAATTTGCCGAACACAAATTCTCATATGAGACGGTTTCATAATATAAGTAGTTATTTTATTGGATTTTATTTTATTTTATTATTATTATTATTATTATTATTATTATTATTATTATTTTATTTTTACTTTTTAGTGTATTACGTCTCACATTATTTTAGTGCAAGCGGTCTCACAGGAGACTAATTGGGAGTAAAAACACGGGGATGAAAAGGCGTACTGGTCAGAATAATTGCTCGGCCTTGCTTCGCTTGCTTCACTACATTCCAGAGATTATTTCGTGAGGCCGGGTCTAGTCCAGTGCTCGGTTCATCCATGTAAACAACCTTCGCATAGCCAAGAAATAACATATCATCATCATACATCGGAAAATTCAAAATTATTCCAATAAGAAAATAATTTATTTTTTTTTAAAAAAAAAATGTGAGCAAACTGTTTCGAATTTCACCTTAGGGTCGCCAATCAAGGAAATAGCGACACTTAGTCGACGTTTCATTCCTCCACTGTATTTTCCAGCAAACTTATCGCCAACTCCCCCGTGATACAAATTAACACTTTTTAATGAATCTTCAACCGCCTATACCAAAAAAAATTAAAACACGGAACGAAAAAATTGCAGAAAATCCGACTTTTCAGCAGTTTTCGACGTGAAAAATTAAACTAACCTGTAATAAGTCGGACCCTTCAAGATTCTTAAGGCGTCCGTAAAACATAAGGTGTTCTCTTCCTGTTAAGGTTTCCCAAAGTAAGCTGAAAATCCACGAAACAAGACAAGCTTACTCAAACTTGTATTAAACACGAGTTGGAAACTCAACGGCGAGTTTTACAGTGATTAGTGAAGTTAATGTACGAGAGACATACTCGTGTTGAGGACAAACTCCCATACTGGTATATATTTCGCCCATTTGAGAGCGAATGTCTAGTCCCTCTACTAGTGCTTTTCCAGACGTAGGCTCCGTAAGTCCAATCATCTGCGACAAAAAACGAATAATTAATCCAAAAAATGACACCCGAACTGAAAACCCGAGTTTGATCCATAACCCATCTACCCGGTTCAATGACCCGAATGTTATAATTGAAAACGAGTCGATATCCCTAAAAAAGCTGAAAATAACAGCCCGAAAATGACCCGATTTTTATAACCCGACCCGACCCGTTTACCAGGTCCAATTAGCTAGCTCGAAATCTTAAATAGGCGGCTTAAACATCGCCTTTTTTCCGACTATATGTGAGCTTGTCCATATTCACTTCAGCTTAGTTTTGTTAAGCCTCGTTGAGTTTAGCTCAGCTCAGCGTATTTAAGCCAAAAAGAACCGTGTTGAAAAGGATGATGGTTCGGGCGGGCTTACCATGCTTATAAAAGAGGTCTTCCCGGCACCATTAGGACCGAGCATCCCAAAGCATTCACCACGGGATACAGCAAGAGACAAGCCTTTGACTGCAAGCTTTGGGGGATTCCCGTCTCTTCCCGGGTAGATCTTTTTTAGGTTATCACAAACGATGGCATCACTCGAGTTTGAGTCCAGTATCATCTGTTCTACTCTCTCCCTCTGATCAGAAAACGTAAACTCGTGAATTTATAATAAAGAGAGCAATGAAGAAAAGTAAACGGGTGAATTTATACCTCTTGGACAACATCAGCTTTTTCCATCTCAACGTAGACTTTAGATCCTTGTCTTCGTAAACTAGGCTTCCGTGAAACAGACGTGGATTTCTTCCCAAAGTTCCGGAAGAAGTTTAAGGGATTTTTGAATAGACCCTTTCCTGATGAACGAGCTTGATCGGCATAGAATGCAACGGGGAGCAAGATTAGCCACTCGAGAAACATGATGATGAGAACCTCTTTCATTCCGTTCCTGTCGTCGCTCAAGTTTTTCCATCTCATACCATCGGTGTTGTTCAAAGCTCCTTGGAAAGAATATTGCCCAAGCTCGTATAAACCACGGAAGAGAGAAAACCCGGGATATAGTTCCATCACTACAATCCATCCATCTAAAAAAATGGCAGTAGATTAGTTCCGTTCATCAACAAAACAATTACAGATATTAAAACAATCTAATTGTCATATAATCTGGCAATGGCACATAAATTAAGAACTTACTTGGAAATGTCGGGTCTTCGATAAAAAACTGAAACAAAAATCCTCCCAATAAACCAGTGCCGAACGTCAATAAATAACCTACAGCTGTGAAATTTAACGACAAAAATCAGTACTATGAATGATACTTTCAGTTACAGCGAGTTTCAAAGCGAGAAAGAGCAAATAAGTCGAAAATTAAACCTCTTGCGGATAAAACACTCGTAAAAACAGGTGCAACCAGAAATGCTACGGCGATCTGCAGGTTTATATATATGAAGTAGAAGACGGCTTGAATGCTGTAGTCGTTTGTTGTAAATATTTTCAGCCCTGCGTAGCAAAACGAGTACTGCATATCAATAGACGCTCATAGAGTCGTAGTACAGAATATTATACGGAGTGTACTAAGAGTCTAAGAGAGTCGGTGATTAAGTACCAATAAGTGATCCAAATACCACGAAACATATCATATAGATCAGAGATATGGTAAGAAAGTAAGCGTATGATATCGTCCAATACGGCCCATCACCGAGCCCATGCATTTTCATCATTATTCGTAATCTTTGTTGCTTTTCGTAAACCAAAGCTGTCAACACAACCTACACCAAATTACAAGCGCCATCAAAATAGATAGAGAGAACGAACAACTAGCTGAAGTGAGCTGAACTCAACTGAACCGAAGTGGACTGAAGTGAAGTAAAGTGAGCTGAAAAGAAGTAGGGTCTTACAGGAAATAGTGCTATGATGACATATGTAAAGAACTGTGCGCTGAGGAGCGATGAGATATCGATACTAAGTTGAGTTCCGGGCTTAGGCATTTCTTTGACAAACTCGAGAAGCATTTTGACATTTGGTCCAAGAAAATGCTGCAGGTATGCATTCGATGCCTGTAGTTTGAAAGTAAATAATCTATGTTACATAAAAAAACATACTCATAATGTGTCGGTACAACAAGGTGAAAAAGTTAATTACTAATAACAGGAAGGAAAAAAAAGGTGAAAAAGTTAATACTAATAAATTTTCAAAGGTAGATGTTTCATTTTTGACAAACGGATGCACGAGCTTCAAGCGAAATGGAAATCAGGTAGAGCATCATATATAAATCAATGTCTTAACTCTTAAAATCATACAGTTTAGAGAAACAAGCAAGTTTAACAGGTTAAGAAATGATACCATATTTATTGACCGTGGTACTCGAATCAATCCAGGTCTACCAAATCCAGTGTCGTTTTCATATGTCGCGTTGTACCATACGTTGACGTTAAAATTGTTGGCATTGGAATTAAGGAAATCGTATGCTGTTCAACAGGGAGTATAAACATTGTGAGTACAATAGTAATTAGTAATGTATATTATAGGTTTAAGATTATTACGGAGTACTACGTATTATACATACCTGCAACAATTTCTTCGATTTTCTTTTCTGGATTACCTTTCCGATAGCCCTTGTACAGTTCATCGTTTATAACAGAAGAACTATTGCGCCAAAGGTGGAGACCTTGAACACACGTAACATCTAGATACAAATATTAAGACAGTCAGAAATGCTCAAGACTTAAAGACTCGGTTACAAATCGAGATAGTTAGTTATACCTTGCTGTGTAGTCACGGATCCAACGTTAATAGGCAATGACAAATTTAAACCGGGCGGGCAGGTTGGTCGGACAACATAAAGAGGAAGTCCCGAGAAGTATGCCGGGTCAAGAAAATTTTGTGTATCTGGCATTGAAGCTGTTCCCTGAATCATTTCATCGTATTATGATTTACTGCCTTACAAACAAACACAAGTACTGAAAAAACGAGAGAAAAAAAGTCGAGGAGAACAACTTACCAAGACATTTTCGGCTAAAGTACGCAAAAAATCCGAGGTGTCAAAAGATGTAGAAGTTGATAACAGATTATTTGCCAAATCTAGCAATCGAAAACCAAAAAATAAAATAAATAAAAAGTTCGAGAATAGTATCTCTATTCCCTTGACAGTTAACTTTGCCCGTGTTAGACTTTGGTGGTCAACTGATGTCAACTTTGGGTTATGACGTAAAATTTGTCACATTTGATTCATCAAAACAATATTTGTCGTATAATCATACTCTAAGAAAAGATCGGTCAAAGTTGATATCATTTGAACAGATTTCAAAACACGATTAAAAGAGTACTTAGGCAAATTTAAGTAAAAGATGCGTACTTTGCCCAAGAGTTTGATTATTTCCGGTCATCAGTATAGTGACAGGGCAGGAACCAGTTCGTCTACATGACTCCTTAGGCAAATTTGGAAACGTGGCAGAACCGGTCTCAGTGGCTCGATACTCAGGAGCCGGGACTTGAAGCAACGTAGGCCATTTTGGTGGGTTAGGAATCGGACAAGTAAAGGCTTGGTCTAATGTCGAATACTGAACTCCACATACTCTAGTTCCGTTAACTTGGGCACAACCACATTTGTACTTTTCTTTGTTCAGTTCGCTGTTTATCACTCTTTGTAGGACAGAGAGTAGAATGCAAAGCATAACCGGGAATATTATAAGAATGATGTTCGATCGTTTGTTTCGTTTCTGCAATGAAACAATGCACACAAATAGAACTATGTTAGCAAAGAACAGACTTTCATTGCACACAAATAGAAATATTATAACCCGGTAAAAGAATAGACGAATTTTTGTTTAAGACGAAAAGCTTGTTTGAGATGCTAATTGACCCGTTTCAATCTTAAAACGGATACCGCTTCTAAGAATAACACATTACAACACCAATATCTCAGAGGGATCCTACAAACATTCTAATTTTCCTCAATTAAAATTAAATCGATCAAGTATCAAATCAAGGTCAGAAATTTCAAGTCAAAAGGATGAAGAACATCAAACTCAGCAATCTGGGAAATCGATCATTATGCAATATCAAGCTAATCAATCAAATACCCATCAAAAAAATCCACCTAATCAAAGATTCAAAGACACCCATCATTCAAAAACCCACAAAAATCGACAAAACTAAAAAACCCCCAATTGATTTATAGTAATCGAACACAATAAACAATGCAATTTCAAGCTAATATATCAAATACCCAGATTTTTTTTCTCAATTTCAAATAAAACCCGTGAAATTCTTTCACCTAATTTCATCCAAAAACCCCATAAAATCAATAAAAACCCAAAACCCCCAATTAATTTATAGTAATGGAACTCAATAAACAATGCAATTTCAAGCTAATATATCAAATACCCTAATATTTTTTTTCTCAATTTCAAATAAAACCCATCAAATTCTTTCACTTAACTTCGTCCAAAAACCCCATAAAATCAATAAAAACCCAAAACCCCCCAATTAATTTATAGTAATGGAACTCAATAATAATCCAATTTCAAGCTAATCAATCAAATACCCAATTTTTTTTCCTCATTTTCAATAAAACCCATCGAATTTCATCCAAAAACCCCCAATTAATTTATTGTAATGCAACTCAATGATGCAATATCAAACTAATCAATCAAATACCCTAATTCTTTTTCTCAATTTCAAATAAAACCCATCAAATTTCATCCAAAACCCCAATTCATTTTTAGTCGTGAAATTCCAGCAATCAATCAATCAATCAATCAAATTAAAGAGGAATACGATCATAAAAACCTGAAAAATTAGGTTTTTGCGGAGTAAAGCATTGGCTTGAGTAGAGAAACTAGCGCGACCATATGAAGGATCCGCCATTAAAATTGCGGGTTCAAAGCTTCAGAAGTCAAACCGTTATGTCCACTACATTGGAATACCGTTTATATACGCGTCATGTGAATATATGAACTGAGATCGAATTGGATTTTATTGGACTGACGACTGCTTCGTTTACTTTTCTTGTAATTATTTTATTCGATTATTCGATGTCGTCCATGTTATGTTGACCTTGTGCTCTTAAATTGTTTTTATCCGCGAAAGCGGTAATTAAACTCGTACTCCTTAACTTTATTCGATAATAAAACTCGACGGTTATATTTTATTTTTTTTATTTTTGTTGGTTTTACGAAACAAATACTTAAATCGCATTATATTATAGAAGGAGGTGGATTCGAACCTGAAACCTATTATCCCGGTACATAGTTTTAAGACATCTTCGGTTAGGCTATTTTTATTTTTAATAGCATCTCATTTACGATGATATATACTCCCTCCGAGTTCCTATTATAGTCCCAAATGGTTTTGGGGTGAAAAATAAGGGAGGGGAAATGAGTGGCTAAAATTAAAAATGAAGAAGGAAGAGAGAGAAATGGAAGAGTAAATGTGAACCACACCTTCATGGCCTAAAAAGGAAAGTGAGACAAAAATCAAACTCAGCCCAAAAAGGAAAGTGGGACAATAATAAGAACTCAGAGAGAGTATGTTTTTTGTCTACAGTTTGTTGAAATACACGAAGAAATGTGACCATGTGTCATGACGATATTAGATACAGTATTTTATATCGTTATTATCTCTGGTACATAGTCTCTTAAGTTCTTAACCATTAGGTTAAGACATCTTTAGTTAGGCTCTTTTTATTTTTAATAACATCTCATTTACGATGATATCTATGTTTTTTTGGTCTACAATTTGCTGCCTCGCTGGAATAAATACGAGCTAAATATCGAAATACACGAAGAAATGTGACCATGCATGACATTATTAGATATTTTATACAAGTAGAATTAACCATCAAATTTAGTATTCAAATCTCGTCAACATCATATCTACGAATTAACGAGTGTAACTCTATTTAAAACGAAGAAAAATTGAGTTAGAGTTTGCTTAAACTTACACGTTTAATGAAGTTTATTTGGCTCTCTTGTCTTTGCATTGAATATTGACTTTTGTAATTTACATCTACATTTCCCAAGTATGAAACCATTATAATATAATCATGCTTTTAGGGTCAAACTTATCTAATTACACATAAACTAAATTATCCACTCGTACAATAAATTTCTTATGAGACGGTTTTACATTCAGATAGCGTAACACATTAAGCACTCATTAAATTGAGAAATAATTACATATTCATGCTGAGTTAATCTCAGAATAAAATATTGCGAAACCATCTTACGAAAAAAATTGTGATATTTTTCGATCAAAATTCCGAAATTGTTTAATTAGATGATGAGATAATAACATAATTAACTCAAAGACCAAATATTTTCGAAGTCATTATTATATACTCTGTAACACCAAAACGTCGCATGCAAGATTATTGCACGAAGTTTCGTTGCATGCAAGTCAAGTACGTAAGCGATTACGCATATAATTAACAAGTCATTTAATTAGAAAACTTTTTAATTATCGTAAATCTCCCGTGTAAAGACGGTCTCACAATAATACACGAAGAATATACAACAATGCAAGTAACATGTAACAACGATATGATAATGTCGAAAACAAACAAATAAATGAAAAAAAAGACGAAGTTGAAATTACTGATCGAGTAGTTTAGGGTTCAGGGTTTAGGGTTCGAAACAGAAGCATCGAAAGTAAAAGGTTTGCTATCAACGGGAGCGGGTTCGTAGACGACTGCTACACGAGCATTATCACCAAATATGGTCGAATGTGAATCGTGTGATATGCTTCCGAAGCCAACAGCTTCGAAATACCCTCGGACGTCAATGCATTCGGAAGGAGTGACCGCGAAAGCGACAATTAGCATCGTGATTATTGTTGTTCTTCTCATCGTCATCATCATCGTCTTCTTCTTCTTCTTCTTCTTCGTCTTCTTAATTCTTCGCTTTGTTTTTGTTTTACGTAATTTTATTCATGGGTTATGTCTATATATATAGTACTACGTACATTTCCAATGCAAGACACTTTAATTATCTTCCTTATAATAATAATAATAATAATAATAATAATAATAATAATAATAATAATAATAATAATAATAATAATAATAATAATAATAATAATAATAATTCGTTTTGAGTTTTATGCAAAGTTGACTACAATTTTTTTTTAAAAAATAAAATAAAATAATAATAATAATAATAATAAATAACGGTTTTTCTAACATGGGACCATTGTGCACATGTTAATAACATAATTAAAACAAGTTTAAGTAGGATAATATCATGAGAAATTGTATACAAAGTTATATTTTCCATACTTATACAATATTTTAGTTAAACTTGCTTTAATCAAGTTATTAACGTGTATCCACTGCCCCTACTGGACATACGTTAAAAAAATCGAATAAATAAATATTAGAAAAGTGTGTACAATTTTTTTTCTAATAATTCAATTTAATTATTAGTAGTTAATTAAATTAGATGGAGTAGTGCTTAATTTGTGCTCCACTAGCTACATAATCTATAATTATTATCTCCCATTACATGCTACCAAGTTTATATGATTTGACTTTGTTTAAAAATAAAAAAACATATACTTCCCGAGTTGACGACTGTGTTCTTTATCTTTACTTTTTCACAGTTTTCGACGTAATATTTTAATAGAGTTCTGTTATATACATATTTATTTTTTGTCGAAAATATAATTTGATAAAAAAAAAAATTTTGATAAAGAATCTAATTCTGTGAAAATCATGTTACGATTCTGTATATTGATCAACATGGTACATATAGTAGACATTATACATTATACTCCTTACATGATTAAATAGAAAGTCCAAAGTGAAGAAATACATAAGTTGAACGAGACACGATAAAAATACAAACGTCAACTAACTTAGTTATTAAAGATATAATCACGTCAGCATCATAATCACGCTCGTAATAACGTACTTAAGAGACTTGGACTCCATTGGTGTTAGGTTTAAGTATGCCCATATCAGCAAAAATCTCATCAACCCTAGTAACGATCCACACAGTATTATCCTCGTGACGAAGCTGGACCGACCTCAGCAACTCGCCACAGTCGTGGGACCCGTCAATCGCCTTGGAAAGCGGGTCCCACTTGTTCTCCAACCTCGACACCTTAGGATTCGGCAGAACCGAGTCATAAGGCTGAATCGCCCGTATCTGTCTGGCAATGTACTTGAATCGTGCCGCCTCAGAAATCATCTGGACCGCAGTAATAAAGAACCCAGCCTCGTCCCTAGGCCGAGGCCGGTCCACGCCAGACACAGACTTGGCCGCAGCCTTCAGTCTGTAAAGTCCTAATGGGATCGTGGCTCTGTCCACACCCTGCTTCTCCAACTGAGGGTAGTCCCCAGAGTACGGAATGTGGCGCCGGGTTACTACTTCGGGAAACAAGTGTGTCTCGGCTAAACCCGGTATGTCTTTGAGTAAATTCAGACGGTACGTCACGTTATTTCTGTCCAAGTAACCCACGACATAGACGTCCAGGACGTCTATGGCCAGGGTTACTTCGATCAAGGAAGTGATCTTTAGGTTGACTAACACAAATCTTTCATCGGGTCTTGCAGTCTCCCTTAGGACGGGTAAATCGCAGGTGACTCTGTCGCCTCGGAGGGCGGCTCGAAGGGCTATGATCATGGCTAAGTAGTTTTCGGTGGTTGGTTCCTCAAGGTCTAAGGTTAAGGTTGTGTAGCCTAAGTTGTTGATTTGGGTTATTGAGTGATTATTAGTTGCTAATTGTAATATCATTGATGACTTTGTTATGCTTGAAACTTGTATGATGCTCCACCAAATAGTCCAAACCCATATTGAGATTCCTACTAATGTCTTCATGGTTTGATAATGATCACCTTCAAAATAATACAATACATACAAATTAAAGATTTAGATTTTACGATAGATGACGTACAAGGGAATTGGTAAAGTTGGTACTTTAAATGTACACTAAGTAAACATAATAGCCGACAAAGTCGAAATCTAGAAAGCATATACTCTGTATAACCTAAGCACTGAGTGAACACTTTGTTTTTGGATTAACGTATGTCACATACGCACACGACTCTAAAATCCTGAGTAATTAAAAACTTACCTAGATACCACACTAAGATACGAGCAAGTTAGAGATTCTATATCGAGTTTATTTACCTGTTGTTCGCAGCAAAAAAAAAAAAAAAAAAAAAAAAAAAAAAAAAAAAAAATCTCATTTACCTTTTGTGTTAAGAATGTAGTTAGTAGTGTTAAGTTGAGTGATTAGTTGAGTAAGATGGGAGAATTAAGTGAGAGGAAAGGAGGTATAAATAAGGTGCAAAATTGCAAGTTGTAGAATTAGTTAAAGTTCCCTATATATCGATTCGCCGCCTACTACTTGCCACTTTATATAATCATAATAATAGTCGACAAAAACACTGCTACCAGCACAAATTAAAATCTCAAATTCTGATTTGTAACGGTCATGATTCATAAACGATCAAATGACGTTTTATTCTTAGGGTTTATCGGTTTAATTAAGATGGTACAGAGTTTTATACAGAGTAATAACACTTGTATATATATACGGAGTAGTAGTATGCATTCATTCCGAGAGTTATTTTTAAGTAAAAGTAGATACGGAGTAGTACATAATTTTGGAACGAAACTTTTGAAAATAGTTGTCATACTTGTCTTGAAATTTCATGTATGAGAGAGCTTCGATACCATATAAGAAGTGAGAATATATATATATATATATGTAAATGTATACAGAGTATTTCACGGTATTTAATCAATTAATTATAAATTTATAACGATACGACAGATAATCGTCACAGTTAACTCAACGGTCAACGGTGGCTATTCAGTCGAATCTATGAGCTGCCCTCTACTTTGACCAAAAAAATTAATAAAAATATACTCAAGTATTACTTGTAAAGTGGTATTAATAAAAAAAATTGTGAGTTTATTATTATATTATTGTGTGTATAACTCGACTTCTTCCTCCAAAATAAATAATAAATTACCTTTGCTTTGATTATTTTTGTTATTTTTGTCGGATTAGTAATCCATAATGATGTGCCGAAAAATATAATATTTTTGTTACTTGACCAACCATCAGGCGAAGCAAATGCAACGGGTACGCTAATCAGTAAGATGGATGAAGTAGCGAAACCGTACGGACAAATGGACCATACATTCATAGTATGTATGTGAGTTTGCATACATTTTATAATACACCTCTATATATCTGTCTTAAAATTTATATTCCGTAAATTATAACAGTTTAAATATACAGTAGTAAAGATAATCTGATACTCCGTACTTTGTAATTTGTAATCACATTTTATAATACACTCAAGTCAACTATTTTTATCTACTATTATATGAGTAGTTTGTTTATATTTTCTTTTACCAAGTAGGAGGCGGCTCACATGCTCGCCGGAATAGTCACCGTTAAAAATATCGTCTCAATATACCTGTCTTAAATAAAAAAAATTATTAGCTAATTAATTTGCAACGATCATAAAACTTGTGACGACTCACACCTTATTTAAATAAAATCATCGGGAAAAAAAAATCATAAAACATCATCTGATCATCTATGAATCATGACCGTCACAAATAAGACTTCGAGTAATTAATTAACAACTTAATTAAGATAATATGAAGAAATGTTTTAATTTGTGGTAGTAGTAGTGTTTTTGTCGACTATTATTATGATTATATAAAGTGGCAAGTAGTAGGCGGCGAATCGATCGATAACTTTAACTAATTGTACAACTTGCAATTATTTTGCACCTTATTTATACCTCCTTCCCTCTCACTTAATTCTCCAATCTTACTCCACTTAATTCTTAACACAAACTACATTCTTAACCCAAAAGGTAAATAAGTTTTTTTTTTTTTTTTTTTTTTTTCCGGACAGTCGGTAAATAAACTCGATATAGAATCTCTTACTCGTATCTAACAGTTATAGAGTTGTCTGCGTATGTAACACTTTACTACCTAAGTTAATTCGAAAACAATGTGTTTACTCAGTGCTTAAGTTATACTATATGCTTTCTAGATTTCGATTTTGTCACCATTGCAGAAAGAATCATTGACATGATATACGTGATCAGTGCACGTCGTTTAAAGTAACAGCTTTACGAGTTTCTTTGTATGTTATCTATCGTAAAATCTTAATCTTTGTATATATGTATGATTATTTTGAAGGTGATCATTATCAAACCATGAAGGTGTATATATGGGTTTGGACTATTTGGTGGAGCATCATACAAGTTTCAAGCATAACAAAGTCATCAATGATATTACAATTAGCAACTAATCACTCAACCCAAGTTAATAACTTAGGCTACACAACCTTAACCTTAGACCTTGAGGAACCAACAACCGAAAACTACTTAGCCGTGATCATAGCACTCAGAGCCGCCCTGAGAGGTGATCAACTCAGATGCGGTTTGCCTGTGTTAAGGGACACTGCAGAACCCGATGAAAGATTCGTGTTAGTCAACCTAGACATCACTCCCACAATCCAAGTAACCCTCGCCATAGACATCCTGGACGTCTATGTCGTGGGTTACTTAGACAGATACAATAACCAGTATCGTGCGAATTTACTGACAGACATACCAGATTTAGCCCAGACACACCTGTTTCCTGAAGCAGTGATCCGTCGTCGGGTTCCCTACACGGGTCATTACCGTTCTTTGGAGGGTCAGGGCGGTGACCGGGCGACAATACCGTTAGGGCTCAACAAGCTGAAGGCTGCAGCCAAGGCTGTGTACGGTATGGAACCGGGGGCTAGGGCTAAGGATGAGGCAGGGTTTTTCCTCATTGCTGTCCAGATGATTTCTGAGGCGGCACGATTCAAGTACATTGCCAGACAGATACGAGCTAAACATCCTTATGACTCGGTTTTGCCGAATGCTAAGGTGTTGGAGTTGGAGAACAGCTGGGGACCGCTCTCGAAGGCCATTGTGGGGTCCGCTGACTGCGTTGAGTTGTTGCGACCGGTGGTGATGTCCGACGAGCATTATAATCAGTGGACCGTCACTAGGGTTGATGAGATATTTGGTGATCTTGGTATAATTAAAAACATTATTAGGGCCGTGGGGCGAGTCGAGATTTCTTGATAACGTAGTTATTGAGAGGCTGTATCTTTACATGTTTTCGTGTACCAATTATAAGCTTGTAATAAATTGATAAAGTTGCAATTATAATCTTTTCGGTCTACGTACTATATTCGACTCAAAATTTCTCAATTATATTTGAGCGCGTACTTAGAAATTAAATAAATTACGAGAGAATAAATATGAAATTATCTTTGGTCTAAACCAAAAAAAATAAAAAATAAAAATAAAAAATGGTAGTGTATATCATCAATCTTTCTTCTTTCTAATGGATATATTCGTATATATATTCTCTTTAAGATTATAACGAGTTATATAACATCTCGTGCATCAGAGAGACAAAAATAAACTGAAGAAAGGATTACAAAAGTAAGATAACTTTTTTTTTTGTTGAAATCAAAGTGTATGAAGAACAGAAGTAATAATTTAATTACTTTGGTATCGAGTTTAGGGTTTAGGGTTTCGGGTTAGAAACAACCGCGTCAATGGTGACTACGCCATAGGGCCCATAGATAGTAGCGGCCAAGTCCAAATTGGGGTCGGAAATGTCAACCACAGGAGCGGGTTGATAGACGACTTGGACCGGCACCTTACTGTCACCAAATGACCCGATAACTTTTGCAGAAAAGCATTCGGAAGGAGACGTCACGAAGGCGAGAATCAACATTATTATCATCGTTCTTCTCATCATCATCATCTTCTTCTTCTTCTTCGATCTTAATTCGTCGATTTAATGTGTTTTTTTATTTTTGGTTTACATGATTGTCTCTCTATATATACTACTCCTTATATAAGGATTCTAAGATGTATTTTATGTTCCTTTAAAAAAAAGTAATGCTAACGACAAATACAGGTCTTAGGACTGTATTTAAAGATTTACGAAATAGAATATTTTAAATCAGGTACTAATATTCCGTAACAGATATTGATACAATTATTGACAATATTAAGTATTAATTCGTTTTTTAAATCCTTAATTACAATACAAAAGGTTGTATTTATTAAAAAAATTTGAAAAAATAAAATTTAGAAATGTATTAGCAATATTACTCCCTCATATTTTAAATTATTGTCATGTTTCAATATAATACTCTTCTTCACATATATTCATGAAATGGGATAATAACAGTAATAAATTCAACTTGGTAGTTAGATTAAATGGAGTATGTAGTGCTCAATTTGTGCTCCAAATAATTATTATCTCTTATTGACTTACTCCCTCCCATCCATTCAATCCTTGACATGGGGGGTTTCACAAGTTTTAAGAAAAGTAGTAAAAATAAGGGTATTATTGGTAAATCAGATGGTTTTATGGGCCCACCAAATTTAAAGTAAGGAAAAAGTAGTAGCATTTTGTGTAAATAGAGTAAGGATATAAGGATTATAAGGTAAAATGTTTTGCCAAAAAGGGAATGTAAAGAATTGATTGGATTGTCCATTTATAGTAAGTGTAAAGAATTGAATGGATGGGAGGAAGTATTATATACGAGTAATTTATATGATTTGACTTTAATCTAGCCTTAATAATGCTAAGGAGGGCGTGGGTACGATCATGGGCGGATACGGGGGGGCCATGGGGGCAAGTGACCACCAACAAGTTCAAGGGATAAATTTTTATGTGTATCTCAAATGTATAATATGTTATAGTAGATTAGTTGGTAGATGGGTTGTGTAGATATTGGTGAGGTCCTTGTGTTCGAAACCTAGTGGCTCATATTTTGAGTAAGTTTATTTTTTGTTGTTTGACCACTTAATCACTAACACTTATTAGTCATTATTAGCAATAGAAATCTATAGCATTTTAGAAAGTATTATTTATTATAAAAAAACTCACTCAAACCAATTAGTTTGTCATTTTTTTAACGTTCTAACGCATTATTTTATGGAAAAAAATTCAAAAATTTAAAATATTCTTTAAGATAAAAAGTAATGTGCTAAAAAAAATTCGGTGCCCCCCTTCCAAACAAATCCTGCGTCCGCCACTGGGTACAATTACTTATATAAACGGCAAACAAATCATTTAATTTGGTTCATATTTATCATTTATGATCGAGTTAAATCGGATGAGTTTGATTTAAGTTTGACCAATTTTGGTTTTCATTTTATTGGAGTAGTTGATTAATTGATAATTTCGATCCTGCATCATAATCGGTTTATGTTATTTAGGGTTCAATATGATTTATGTTATTATTATTATTATTATTATTATTATTACAAAGTTGATCATTCAAAATAGAGTAATTTAAAAATTACTCCCTTTTGAAATATCAATTTTAAAATTTACTCCCTTTTGAAATTTTTGTTAAAAATAACTCCCAAAATCTATCAAAAGTTCAAAAATTGCTCCCAAATTTATTTTTAGGACGAAAATACCCTTGGTTAGAGGGTGAGGTGAAGTAATGTGGCATAAAAAAGTTAAGGGCATTTTCGTCCAAAAATTATATTTTGAAGCAATTTTTGAATTTTTGATAGATTTTGGGAGTTATTTTTAATAAAAATTTCAAAAGGGAATAAATTTTAAAATTGGTATCTTTAAAGGGAGTAATTTTTAATTTACTCTTCAAAATATTACTCGTATTAGTAAACATAAAACCACGTAATATGTTTCTTGTAATTCAAGTTAACCGGTTTGGTCTTTTCCATCGGACTTTTGATCCGAACATTTTCATTTTTCTACCAACAAAGATTAAAATGAGTAGATGAAAACCAAAGTCACAATTCTATTCATAGCATAGCAACAATAACATGGTTAACAAACCAAAGTCGATCACAATCTAAAGGAAATGACTAACGGTTCTTAACAAATAATTCTCTTCGACAAAGTGATATTTGTCGAAACAAAGTCTCGAAGCATTTCAGGTTAAGACATCTGACATACTACTACATAACTTCAATCTTAATCAGCCTCGCTCGAAGTTGCCAAACTACCAAGCCTACGTCCAGGACACCTTCCCTGCAAAACAAATCGAATACGATAAGAAATCATCAAGCAACTCAAAATGTAACATCAATTCAATGCCACAACGTAACATTTCAAAAACGATCCAAATAAAAACTTGTAGCTAGGTAAAGTGAAGGATCTTACTCCATGGTTGTGGTATGTTATATGATGACCCATGGCAATTACAATCATCCTCGTCCCCTTTACAAAAATACACCATCGATCTGAGTTTATAACATTAATAATCTAAAGATTGTTGTTATATGATGACCCACGGGCCCACGGCAATTACGATCATCCCCGTCTCCTTTACAAAAATACAACATCGGATCTGAGTTTAGAACATTAATCTATCTAAGAATACTAAAGATGGCTGTTTCAGGCAAAAATATCTCCCAAAAATACACCGCAATGCTCGAGACTCGGGAGATAATGTTGCAGCCCTAACATCCTCAAATTTTCATGACAGGGAATTGTATAAGATAATGTTGGAAACAAACGATCTCACAGGAGAACTACTAATTTAAGATAACATAAATATTGCGCTCACATTGGAAGATAAAGTCAATTAACCTATATAGATGATATATGACCCATTATAGATCGGTGACAAAAATAACCATCATAAAAGACATTTCGGGTAATAAATTACTTTAATTACACTTGAAGGAATGAAGGCATGCAATAATTAAGTCAAATCACTAGATATTCACATGGGTTGGGCTCCTTGTATTGAGTGGTTGTTAGTTGTGATGAGTTGGGCTTGCGAGCTGTCAAGTTGAGGGTCTGAATCTTTTCAACCCCTGAGATGAAGTGGGCTGATCCACATTTTTGTACGCTTCTATTTTTTTGTTAAGATCTGACCATTCCAAGGGGTTCTCACAGTTCTCATCATAGTACAGGTTCTCACCGGATCTTGACTATATATATATATATATATAGAGCAGGCATTTCGGGCCGGGTCGCCGCCGCCGGCCCGAGCCGGCACGAGATTTGGCACGACCGGCCCGGCACGAGGGCAAATTCGGGCCTGGCACGGGCACGGCCCGTCGGGCCTCGGCGAGGAAAAGGCTGAAAAGCCCGTGCCAGGCACGGGCCCGATCCGGCACGGCCCGCTGACAGCCCGCTGACAGGCACGCGGGCTGGCCCGACCAGGCACGACCGACCCGGGCACGGCCCGGCCCGGCACGGCACGGCCTCAACGGCTTCTTTTAAGTGGCATAATTATTTTTTCAATTACAATTTCACAAGTCGACTTTAATTATTTTTTAGTTTCTTTTACATCCTACGAAGATTTAATTTATAATTTTTAGTTTGTATAATTACTATTATTTTTAGTAATTGTAATTTTTAGTAATTGTGTTTTTTTACAATTTCAATTTTTTTTAATAAAGAGTATTAACTATTTCCAAAGTGGGACTTGTGGAGTGATAGCTACAAGGCTACAAATATTATAATATATAATTACCTACAAGGCTACAAATATTCGGGTCGCACACAAACGCGTCTTGTTTTTGCTGGAAAAAATATGAAATAGATTGAGGCACGACCCGAAACCCGAAAACCGGCACGAAAACCGAAACACGGGCACGAGCACGAAACTAGCACGACGGGCCGGGCACGACCGGGCACGAGACCCGGCACGACCGGGCCCGGGCCTCGGGCCGTGCCTCGGCGGCATGGTCGGCTAGAGCTCCGTGCCGGACACGGCACGAGCCCGGGTCTAGGCACGACCGGGCCGGCCCACCCAGGCACGAAGCCCGCCGGGCACGGCACGAAGCCCGGCCCGGCCCGACTAACTGCCAGCTCTATATATATATATATATATATATATATATATATATGTATATATATATATATACTTGAAGTTTTTTTTAACGACGTGAGAGAATCCAACTTATCAATAACATTCTTTTTCCGGGCTTTGAACATCTCAACACATGGTGCAGCGCGATTTAACATTGTAGCTCAAACACGGCCACACGGCCAATGACGAAAAGAACATGTCGCAGAAGGATGAAAGAGTGTTAGAAGCACAATTTTACGATACGAATACTACCTGTATGTTATATGATGAGTTGATGACCCATGGCAATTACAATCATCCTCGTCTCCTTTACAAAAATACACCTTCGGATCTGAGTTTAGAACATTAATCTAAGAATACTAAAGATCGTTGTTTCAAGCAAAAATATCTCCCAAAAATACACCGGAATGCTCGAGACTCGGATATAAGCTGATGCTCCAAAGACAAAAAGTTAGTAAAAGTTATAATCACTGGACCTTTGCTGCTTTGCTTGATCAATCATCAATCTGCCAAAGAAATAAATAAATACGAGTAAATCTTTAAGATAACATGGTTTTTCAAAACACGAAAGATAGTGTCGTAAATTAGTGTTCATAAGCATTAAAAAAAAGAGCTTACCAAAATGTCGTGAAATCGGGTTCCTAGCAAAAAGACCTTTGCTTAAACATTTTAAGTTGACTTTCTTCTACCCCTGCCCCATTTTTCACCCACTCTTTGCCATCCTCCTCCCCTCCCTCCCCTCCCTCCCCTCCCACCTCCCCTCCCTCCCTCTTCTCCACCTCCCAGAGCCCCTGATTTTCTCTTTTTTGAATGGAAAGTTTGAAGAACAGATTCGATTCTATTGCCCGATATTACAAGGCTAAATTGATCATTAGCAAACAAATTAACCCAAGTAATTTTTCGGTTACCATCTCAAAAACCGGACACCCACACATCCCCTCAGACATAAAACTTCCCAAATCGGACACTTGAAACACGGACAAATCAGTCGATAATGTTGGAAAGTCTATCAATGTCCTAACATCCTCAAATTTTCGTGATAGAGAATTGTTTACCGCAGATCTAAATAAATAACTTCAAATAATACATAGTAATTGAATAAATGTAACTCCATTACAATTGATGGGTGACTCAAGTTATAACCGACTAATTTTTTTACTCGTGGAAATCGTGCATATATTTCAAATAACTGTCACAAACTGTTTTTTAAAATTTAATTGTGACAATCTTGTCACAATTAAATTTTAAAAATTAAATTGTGACACAAGTAGTTCTTTTGATATTTTTTTGGATAAAATTATTTATTACGAAAATATTTGGATGCAAATAGATAAATGTTTCTATTAATTTATATTCTATTTTTGATAAAAATATTGTGTTAGCAAAAGCATTAGAGTTTGAAATATATCAAACAATGAAAATTTTATATCAAGATCCATGAAAATGTAGTTAACATCTACCAAAATTACATTCTAAGAATTGCATGAATGATTCGTTGTCCTTACTTTATGTTTTGTTGTCAGTGACACTCCAAAAATAGTAGGCCGAGACTCAATTACCCAAATTGATCTTTTAAGTACAAATGTGATTGAATAACAACGATAACGAATCCTTAGTTCGATTCAATAAGAAATTCTTTAAACAAAAAAACAAAATAAATAGGGCCCATTAAGTTCTGTGTACATAGCCATTTTGTCGGTGGATTATCCAGAGGAGGAAGAAGACGACATTGAAGATGAAGATGAAAGATATACTCGTATGTCGTTACTAGAAAAAATGAAGTTTCGGAGAAAGCACAAGGCGGTAGTCGGTAGAGTTATAAGGGAAAAACTACTTGTACTGTGGTCGGTATACATTAAAAGCCGAAAAATTAAGGAGTCCAACATATGCATTCAAAGCCTCCCAATTCACACGTTTGATTTTTGGATGGAAATCAATCATAGAAGTGATAGTGAATTGAAAAGGTAAGAAAGATAAATATTATACTTCGTATTAATTAAATGAGAAAAGTAGTCAGGCTAAAACGGTAATGTTAGGTGAAAAAAATTTCTTAAACGACAAAAGGAAAAAAAAAAATATTAATATCAGGCTCTCAGTTTAGAAAGGAATACGTTTATACGTGTCAATGATAGAAACTCGGAGAGATTTATAATATATAAGAGCATATACCTTTTAAAACAAAAGTTTTTACCAAAAATTATTGTAAAATTGTTTCACTTTAGAATTGACTATTAAAATGTCGCCCACTAGAATAATACTTGTATTGGGTAAATATTTATTTTAACAATTTGATAGAGTAATTCATAATAACAACTAACCTATTTAAGTACTCTATATAAATTTTCAACATAAAATACTTCGTACCAGATTATCAAAATAAAATCATACTCCGTAAAACTTAATTATCATAGAGTAGTACAACACTGTACTATTTGTGTGAGACAGACTTTGATCATACAGTTGTCCAAAAATGTAAATACTTCGCTTCTTTATAGCTAACGAAGAAGGGATGTCTTTAAATAAAAAGATTGTTATATAATGTGAAACCGTCTTACCGTATGATGTATGAATTTTCTATAATCGATTTTCCTAATGAATATCCGGTAAACACACGTTAATATGTCAATTAATCACAATGATGATCTCTAAGTATGATAAATACGGAGTATGACTTCATATTTCAACTTCTCAGGATAATATCATTGTGGTTTTTATTTTATTTAGCCTACTTAACACACGTTAAAAATCATTTTATAATTGGATCGATCTGGTTATAGGACGGTTCTGTACGAGAATTGGTTACTTCCAAAGAAAAGGGAAGTAAGTTCAATGAGAAAAAAAAACGAATGGGCGTTTAGCATAACACCACAAATAATTTAAAACAATTAACCCTTTAACTAATTACACCTTAATTAATCAACATTATCTTCTTTCATTAGACTATAATTAATAAACATACATGTTTCGTCGTTATACTCGAGTCGGTTTTGAATCGGATTTTTTTGAATATAGCTCAAATAATGCATTCGGGATTTAGGTTCATTCGTGAATGTATAGTTCTGTTTGCCACAGGTTCGACTACAACCCACATGTTCGTATGGGCCAAAGGTCATTTTCTTGAACCTTTCTATTTGGGCTGAGCTTCTATCTTCACTTGATTTTCGTACAATGACTTTAATGATTAGCAGGTATGGAAGAAAATAACATAATCTGACTCCTAAAATTAATAAAAATGACATTATATAGTATTTAAAGTAATGACCTTATGAAATAATGTTTTATAAAATAAAAAATAATAATAATAATTCATATATAATACTATAAAATAAATATATAATTGAAGTTTTTTCGAGCGATGTGAGAGAATCTAATTTTTTTGAAACACTAAAGTTTAAATATCCATATTTTAATAAAATAATGCCATTTAGAGACGCCATATTAATTCTCGACAAAAATTGCATGTGTCAACGCCATAATTTTTTGATGATTAAAATAAAATAGGGATTTAATACATTTGAAAAATCAAAGTGTACTTATTTACAAGGCAAAAGCCTTAATTTGGCATTGTTAGGTAACTATAAAAACCTATATAAATCTATAATGAAAAATCAAAGTGTCCTGAACCCCGAAAGTATTGCACAATCGGCTCTTATCCAGTTAACACTTGAGTCAAGCTTGGATTACGATGGCAAGCCGCGGGAAATACATTCCAAAATGTTCGCTTCCACCTGGAAGAAGCGCGCACAAATTAGTCGATCTTTATACTGTACTCCTCGTTTCTGGAATACCTTATGCGGTTTATACTCTTTGTAGAAGACCGTGCAAAGTAAAGGGAAGAGCATAGGATTGGGGAAGAGTAACTGATACTGTAAATTAAACGAGTTGAAAATAACTTACTGATACATTTTCTCTGGCGAAGTCTGTTGTATCTTCATGCTTAACTTCCGAGTTTCACCATTTGTCTCACTTAAAACGTCAAGCTCCACAAACTCTTCTCCAACTTTGTTCCATAATATCTCAAATAGCTGGAAGAAATCGAGTAGTTGGTCAACTGATGTTAACATCATCAATAGATGCAACCACACAAGACAACTTTCTCCCGATTAGAACTTATGGACTCAAAATATTCGAGGACTCACATGAACCTACATAGAGAGAGAGAGAGAGAGACGAAAGTCTACCTCCAACGAACTGTAAACTACTTTGCCATCACATTTTACTATGACATCTTTAGGACGTATCCCGGAACAATACGCTGGTGAATCTTCATCAACCTGTTTCAAAGACAACATCAATGAACGATTAAGAATAAGAGTACATACTTTGAACTCCAAACCATAATAACCATAAGCCAAAATGCATAATAAAAGAAGGATATCAGCCAGAAACCTCCAAAAGCACAACCTATGATGATGAGTGAAAGGATCACACGTATGGAAGTGGATCATATGCGTACAAACTATAATGTACCTGTTGGTTCCTACTAAAACCGAAGAATGGTTATAGAATGGGGGTTTTATGAAGACGACTGTCATGTCTTCAAAACTCCACAACCAGGAAAGTAAGGTTTTTTTAGACAGTCCCTCATTAAATAGTTTGCATGACAAAAGTCAGGTTGGGTTCTGGTTCAGTTTGATGATCATCGGGTTATAGAGGGTAATAGGACACAAGTGAGTCGAGTTAGATCGTTTTTGGGTCGCTAAGTTCTCGGGTTCGGGTCGGTTTACGGGTGGGTCAAATCGATTTATCGGGTCGGGATACCTTTTTAACAACCACATTTCAAAAAAGGGACAAAAACGCACATAAAAGTCCCGCAATTATTCTTGACTAGTTTCATACTTACATAGCACAATTCTGTTCGTTTTCCATAAAAAAAATATTATGAAATGAACAATGTCATTGGGGACGAAAGATCATCTTAGCACGCTACATAAGACCCACGAAAAAACAAAAGAAGCCTAACTCTATCCAAGGACTGGCTCATTGGTCCTATAGAAGATCATCCATAAACCAAAAGAAAGACGGAAAGAAAAAAAATGGACCAAAAAATTTAACACGCGCCATAAAAAACCAAATGCCCGAACACATTCAAATACTTTCTGAACTGTTGATGTTGCAATAAGATGTGAACATACCTTCGTGACCAAAACACCTCCAGTGACATTGGGGAACACAGCAACAAACTTTCTCAAATCATCCGAACAAGATAAATGAAGACTGGCGATTTCCACACCAAGATATGGCCGATGATATTGCCTTAACAAAAAGTTAGAAGGAATCGAGCACCCAAATGAGAACTTAGAAGTAATACTTTATAAAACAGCAAAATTCATCAGGCATCACTAGATATTTTGCATGAAAGTGAGAGAGAAGAAACACGGTCTCTCCACGACGCCACTGGACACATTAAGATTTAATTTTAAGGATTGATCATTATATGGCAACCGAAATTAAAGGAGTAAGAACTATATTTTCTCGCACAGTAAAATAAAAATAAGAGTAAATCAAATTTTACACCCTTTTCAAATCCAAAATTTAGATTTTACAGCTTTTGTATAACCCTTAGAAATTGCATCCAATTGACTGATATTCACTTTTCCGGTCATTTGTTTTACTTTTTGGACGAATTAACCCATTCCCCCTCATTTTAGGGTCTTTCTTCACTCACTAACTCTCTCTAATTATTTTCCACAACAATGACAACATCAACAAACTTCTCTTAAGCTCCTCACAAAGATGAAACTTCGAATATCAATTATAAAGGTCACGTTTAGAGAAAATTTAGACTGCCACTCTGAAACTCCAGATTTGTTCAGCATTGACCATTGATAAACCATAGTAGAATAACACCACAAGTTCAACTGTCCATTCGTACCGCCTAGAAAGAGAAGTAATGTAATCGGCTAATTTTGACCAATTGTGTTCAGTTTAAACAACAGACCACCTTCAATGTAGCCAATTGCTTTTAAAAAATCTAGATGCATGGCTTTTGAATCAAAACTCCCTCGAAGTGCGAAGAAATATTGTCGGTGTAATGGCTTTTTTTATATACAGATTGTGGAAAGGAAACAATTATCGGGGATTAACGATTTACGTTCTTGTCTCCAAAAATATGTTGTTCTAGATCTTGCTAAATTGAGTTTAATCATGTGATTCATCTAGTACAATTTGAAGTATCAAGATAATTTATGTTAGTTGGACTCGATTATGGGTGTCGGGCATTGGATACATATCAAAATTACGAATCTGGCTCTAATAACTTTAATAAAGTGAGGAGAAAAGGAAATTTGTAAATGTGCAATGTTTAAGGCATTTATTTAAGCAAAATAGAACGTTTCACGAGGGGAGAAAAAAACACGTCATTAAAATATCATACTAAATGCTTCTAGAAGAAGCGACAAATAGTTACACCAGGCACAAATTTCACACTCAATTTTGACGTGGAGACGACCCTAGAAGTGAATAGTTGAAGTAGCATATTAGCAAACAACAACAATAACAACACTAGGAACTTTACTAACGTAGTGAAATAAGTCATTTATTTAACATTACTAAAAACAATAACCATATCGACAATTGAAAATAGAATAGTAGCTAACCGGCAACTTTTGAAACGGTTCCACCATGTTGAAATTAAGTTCATTGGTAAGAAAGAATTAGCATAGAACATGAGTCCAATAACTTCTCCCACATAGTTGATGGTGACTCCCCCTCTCGTATCCTGTGAAAAAAAAATGATTTAGTTGGAACGAATAATAGTAAGATAGAACAACGTATGACTCGAAAGAGGGGGAGAGAGGATATAACTGGATGGTTGCTATCCTTGATCCAATAAAGCTCGTTAAAATTCATTTCAACCCTGCATTTAGTTTCCCTGGAAAAAAAATGATATGAGCGGGCGAACAGAATAGAAGATTGAAAAAGGAAGTTGAGTACAGTAGTGTGCGATGTTTACATAGAAACAGCGGAAGAAACACCGGAGCCAACAATATGAGCATTAAGAGGTACGTAAGCACGTGCAATGGTGATCAACGGAGTCCCGGGAGAAATGTTGAACTTGGTAGAATGAGGAACCAATACACGCTGTCTTTTCCCAAAGGGGGCGATGTTTACAGGAATGGCATCGTCCAAGTATCTAAGGGTTGCAGTCTGCAGTGGGTAGCGGGTTTGAATCTGAATGGCGGCAAGATTGTAGTGAAAGTCACATGCCACAACTCGACCCCGACAAATCACACCATCCCATAGATAGACATCAACCTTCACTCAATCACTCAATCACTCAATCAATCAATCAATCAATCAATCAACCAATCAATCAATCAACCAAGCAACCAAAAAGCCAAATAAATACGAAATCGGAAATACATGAATATCGTGAGGCTGGAGATGATTACTACGAACGAAGAGAGTAGCAGGGCAGATAATTGTACCAATAAACCAATTACTACCATCATCATCATCATTACCGTCATCATCATCGTCATGGCTGCATTCAAGTATAATACCAGACCCCCAGAACACGATTTCACTACCTTCTACGAGGTCACGTTTAGTCCGTCTGCCAATTAGAACGCCCCTCCTCCTGAATTCCGCCATACGCACTGAATACATATACATCAATTACTACTGTATTTGTTTGTTATTCATTCATTCATTCATTCAGGCGAATAACGATGACGATAAAAAAGGGGGTAAAAGAGGATGTAATACCAGGTACATCACGAGAGAGGATACCAACGACAGAAGGAAAGGCTTTAGCTGCAGCAAACTTAACACGGCAATCCTCCTCCTCTGGAGCCACCGTCGTCGGACCACCACCATTCATGCTGAAACAACCAGATGCTGCTTAATCAATTCAGGATTTACGGTCAATTAATGGAAATTAGGGTTTTAGGAGGGTGGAGTATGATTTTGTAACTGTAACTGCTTTCTGGGTTTAGTGATGAATTCGCCCCATTCTGAAACGGTCTGAACTAAATTTATACGGGAAAAACACGTAATCTAACTTAACTTCATTTAATGAGGTTTTGTTAAATTGAAATGAACTACGTCCGGTTCTTTTGAGACTCACAAATTCTTGTATGAGACGGTTATCGTAACACCTCTCACAAAATAGTTAGTCTTATTATTATTATTACTAGTACGGAGTATATACTTATTAGCAGGTCTCACGAAATTTATCGTGAGACAGTATAACAGAAGAATAATTGGGGTGGGCTGGGGTGAGTTGAACCGAACTTTAGCTAAATTGATTTGAACTAAAATAGACTGAATTAATAATGATAATTTTTTAAAAAAAATACTAATAATTGAGTAATTAACATTAATATTAATTAATACGAGTAATTAATAAATAATAGTAATAATAATACTCTTGTACAATCTAAGTTGTCGACTCTAGCTAATTATAATATCCAGATGGCGAAGTTACCATGGTCACTTTGCGATACTCTCGATAGGAAGACCCGTCGATTTCTCTGGGGCAGGAATGAAGATAAAAACAAAAAAATTCATGGGAAACGCTACAAAAACCAAAGTCAATGGGCGGAATTGGACTATGTTCTTATTGTAAGTCCGTCCTCCACTGATGGATCGTTCAGATTGATCATGTTTTTCTCGTATGGTTACTAATTAGTTGCTTTGTTTTGATGGGGCTTTTGGACTATAATTAAACTTGATGGATTAAGAAAATGTTCTTTTGAACTGAAGTAGATTGAACTGGAGTGACTTAAACTTGAGTAGGCTGAAATAATAATAAAATGAACCTCATGGGCAGAACTGAATTGAAAAGAAAGAGGCCTAATACCGTAAGTTCGTAATCCATAGTGTTATACTCACTCCGTTCCTTTTGATTTTTTACATTTATTTTTTCACACTGGTCAATGCTGTCAATGCACGTTTTTCTTTTGTTTATATCTTTAATTACGTATTTCTAAAAAAATGTAAAAATGTGTATGAATAGTGAGGAAAAAGTAAATGCAAAAAATTAAATGGAACGGAAAAGTAGTTAATGCTACCATGTTCATCAATCTGGTTACTGCTACGTGAAAAATGAAGAGTGCAACTACATAGGGTAATGCCCCACAATGTCAACCGATAAGGGTTGGTTGGTTTAACTTAGACGGAGGTCATGAGCTCGAGTCATGTAAACACAATAGTGTTAATACTCATGAGAGAAGTTTTACCGTTCATTAATTCATACACGGATTCATTCAACCGGATTCATCAATGTGATTATAAAATACAAGTGTAACAGCGAAATTAGAACAGAAATTTAACCAAGTTTTTGATCAAAGCTTTACAGAGCTCGAAATCGACTTAATGAACCAAATCAGAACAAATGATTAACCACAACAATCTTAATGAAACAGGTGCCTTTGGCAGCAATAATCTTTAGCTTCCTGCAACCAGTTTCATTATTCATATGATATGAATCATACCCATCCATTATAGGGAAAAGATAATAATACCAATCTATATGATCTTTCAGGATCTTCTCAGAAATTTAGTAAAAAAATCACTAAGAATCCTTGAGATAGTAAAACAATATGCAGATAAAACAATGTGAAAAAAATCTGTAGCAATGTATGAACAGAAGAATACATAGACAATGTCAGTTCTATGAAGAGACGGCTGCAGAAGAGATTTACTCGTTCCCATAAAATCTTTCTACCTTAAGAATGTCGGATAGCATAGGTGAAGTGCATTGTAAATTTGTAATAGACAGAACACCTTAAGCAATGACCTATCCTATTCAAAACAAATCACACAGGGAACAGTCTCTAATTCAAACCACAAGATCAGGGACATTGACATTAAATTAAGAAATCTGCAAGATGCCCTTGACACGAAACTCTTTGAAGTGCTGTATATGCGAGCGGGACAATTCACAACAACAAGATGCGTGTATTAAACAGAACATCAAAAACGAGGATGGAAAATGATAATAACAGGACTATCTTAGAATCGATATTTGAGTTAGTCATAGCTGAGAATTTACTAAACGAGGTTTGATGATGCCATACAATTCATTGAGAGAATACTTATAATCTAAAAACGAAGTTCATAGACAGTGATTAGAAGAATAGAATGGGACATAAAACCTAAAACCAGTACCCGTTCCTCCACTTCCACTTCCACTTCCACCTCCACGCTCACCTCCGCTTGTTCCTCGCTTCCTTATGCTCCTCCACTTCCACTTCCACCTCCACGCTCACCTCTGCTTGTTCCTCGCTTCCTTATGCAATGCTGAAGAATGCAGAGGGGTAGAATGAAAGAAGATGAATTGACATTAAACAATATTAGACCCACCAGTGCTTGATTTCTTTCGTTGAAAACGGGGCAACCGGACGTCCCTTGACGGGTTTCTTTCGAATCATAAGACAGCCCGCAGAAATGAAGGAGCGGAAGATTGACCCAAAGACGCAGAGCCTCCGGGAAATACACGGTCTCACCAGGGTCCACAGGCTTCCCACATTTTTCTAGATCAAGTACGTTTGCAACTGTCCTGAAGGGGGGATTACTATCTTTAGTATTAAAAAACAAGTCTGTCTTATCTTGATCCGACAAATCTTGTACAATATCCACATCCACATCATCATTTGGAATATCGACGTGGGTGGGGAAAGAGTAAGCACTGCTGGCTTCCAGGGCAGAATAGCTAAGAAAGTTGTGATGAAGAAAACTAAAGACTCGATCAGTATTCCTCAGAAAGCCATCTACTTCTATGTCTAAACAACTAAAGGTAACATCATCATCATCGTCGTCGTCTTGCTGCGGTTGGATTTGATAAAGTACGACACCGAATTTGTCGTATTTATCAACCGACGTTGCATTCCACTTATGACCGGAATAATCAATTGCCACAACATTTTCTTCACCCGCTCCGAAAATTGTAGCCATCAATAATCCAGAATTATCAACGCAAATTGCACCACCACGTCTACCACCATTAGAACCCTTAATCACCCACATCGATTGTTTTAGGGTTTCCATATCAACAAGCTACAAGCAACAAAAAAATTACCAAACTCAATCAATCAATCACTGAATCCTCCTCAATCAACTACGCTCTAACGCGAACAAAACAAATACAGTAGATTGATTACTTAACGCGAACAAAACAAATACAGTAGATTGATTACTTAACGCGAACAAAACAAATACAATAGACCAACTCCATTGCATATTCCTCCCTCCACCCGATAATATCAACAAATTTCCACAAAGGAGTCTCATCAACCTCTTCGCTTTGAATACGAGTACTACCAACATAAAGACCAAAGTTTCACCTAAAACATAATATAAAACTAATGTGTGATTAACCTAATCAAGTGTTGACTAAATCACTAACCACTGTCAACTAAACAAAGCTTAAGAATAAAAATACTTTGATTATTGTGTTGTCACCAAGAAAAGGCTTCAATCGTAGTACACTAATTACTACTCCAGTAAACAAAACTTATACCCTAATCACTCAATCAACAGTTCAACACTTCAACAATATCACAAGTTCACAACAAACCCCAATCAACCTCAATTAAAGAATAAACACATCCAATTGAAAATAATAAACCCTAGAAATAGAACCCCAATTAAATCGAAAACAAATCCGAGAAATAGAAACTAAATAAGTAATAATCAAGAATAACAAACCACAAAAATCTAATTGAATCGAAAAAATGAAGTGATTCGTTCACCTGACTGTGCGAAGACTCGAAGAGTGCGTCGGCTGCGTGAAGGGTCAGTTTTGCGCCGCCGTGAGCGTGGCGTATGCACCGGCGTCGGCGTCGGCGTCGGCGTGCGTAGAGAGGGTGAAGGTGGTGCAGTGCGTTTGATTGACTGATGCTTTGAATTGGGGGTGAAGGACTGAAGGTATCTTTCCTACTTTAGGGTTAACAATGCTGAACCGGGTCTGATATATTTTTTGGTTCATCGAAAAGCGCACTTAGTCGCATTACAATATGAGGAGATGGGGGATTCGAACCTGAGACCTACTGTCCCAGAGTACCTAGTCCTAACCACTATTACGATTACGAAAAATCAATAATTGAAATTTTAGATGACCGAGATTTGTTGATCGATCAAAGTTTTTTTTTTTTCTGGTACTCAACAGTGGCGAAGCCCCGATTACAAACGAACTAAGAAAGGACTAAACGAGGAAACGCAATTCCTAATATGTCTTCTGGGAGTATCGATCGAAGATCATCAGAAAGATAGTCGATAATTGTAGTAGACGTAGAAGAATGCACTCCGAGATTAGCTAGCCAATCAGCCGCGCGATTGCCTTCCTTGAAGATATGCTCGATTTTGTACGTCCATCCCAATAAATTCATCAGATCCTTGCATCGAATCACTAATGGACGAAGAATACTGCTCATTAATTGAAGTAGGGATCGATCAAAGTAAAAAACCCTATAAAGTCAACTAACTAAGGTAGTTAGTGGAAGTAGGGATCGAATTTCTCAAGGACGGTGTAGATAAATAAAGAGTCTCGGTCGAACTAAGGTTTTGGTTAAGATGAAGAGAGTTTTAAACTAAAGTACTTCGTAATTTTTTTTCTAAAGTTATGACATTTTTTCAAAAGGTCAACTTAAGGCGAGATATGTCCATTTTACTTCATTCTAAAACATGTATACTTAAAATTGTTTTAGAACTTAGAAGTACTTAGAATCATTTTAGAAGAAAAATATATTTTCCGTACAAGTATAACCATCTTAAGTAAGACCGGCGAGAATGATATAGAGTTATATAGGGTTGGTGGGCATGGTGGCATACAGCATACTAGAAATGCGTTTTCCGTGACTCAACAGGTCAACTCATTTGTGCATTCTCGGAGCATCTAGGTTCCGCCACGGTTACTAGAGCTGAGCTTATGGCACTTAAGAGGGGACTTATCATAGCAAGGGAACGAAATTTCAGGAGCCTTGTTATTCAGACCGACTTGATGGTGATTAGTAACCTACTTAAGAGACCGGATACTTTTCCGACAACTCATTCTCACATGCTACAACTATGCCGGTCTCTCATAGCTGACCATGATTGGACCATTGACATCCAACACATATACAGGGAGGCCAACGCTTGTGCGGATTGGCTAGCAAATCTAGGAGTCAGACAACAAGATAGGCTTCGTGTTTTCGAGACTTTGGAAGCCCCGACTCAATTGTTTATTCTGCTCAAAGCTGATGCGGGGGGAGTATCTTGGCCTCGTTTAGTCCCTTTTCTTGCTTTTTAGTTGATTTTGTTTTCATTTTTGGGTCTTCCCACTTCGATGTACCAAAAAAAAAAAAAAAAAAAACTTAACGTCATATACAAGTCTCAAATTCCAAAGCTATTCGAGTAGAGTTGTGCGGGCCGTGGCCCATTTGCATGACTCTTCTCATTGTTGATCCTGCATGATGCTATAGCCCACTCCCTACCTAATCAATGTCCTCAAAAACCCATGTATTATCTCCGTATCTATATGTTCGTCCACTTTTAATATAATACCCCACCCATATATCAAACAAAGTGGACGAACATATATATATATACGGAGGGAGTAGTAAGTAGTAACCAATTACTACCATCAAAGACTTGTCTTTTTGCGTCTCAAGTCGAGTTTAGTGGTTAATACTCAGGTGGAATTTCTAACCGTCTTGGGCTCAATGGGAGTTACATGAAACCATCTCCCTTGTGTCGCTCGTTGGGTGTACACGCTAGTCAAATGGACAAAAAGACGACGGAAAACTTCCATTAATCCATCTCTTCCCAAAACCGATTTATTTTCCGTCTAAACATGGAATACCGTTACATTTTCCTCGCTTTTCGGCCCATGACAAAATTATAGTTTCCACCTGGACAGTTTTCTCCAAACCGAGTACTAAACTACTAATACTAATTTAGATGGTAAAGCCATTGCATTTCCGATACTCACAGCTAGAAGACGGGAGCCTCCCGATACGACTCACGACGAAAAACAAGGATTAAAAAAGGGCTTTACCTGTAATTCAAGAGTGTTCTAAATTTCTCATGTTCCCCATGCAGGCATGTATAGTAGTTTGAGTGAAGAGGAGCTTAATGAGAGTGACAAGACAGTGAAGGCCATAATTGTAACCACATGACCCATCATCTTGTTCCCTTCACTAGTAATTCCACGCCAAGCAACCACCACTATCACACTTACAGAGTACGGAGTAATATATATACATCAACCTTCAATCCTAATCCTAAGCATAAGAGCACATCAAATCCGACATACGAACCCAAAAACCCATAAAAAGAAAAGGGAATTCACTCGATCATAAACCCTAATGGAAACGGTTTGTTTCTTCTTTAATTTGTATTCTCAGTTTCATTATTTGTGTTTATTGTAGCTCAAGAGAGATCGCAACACGGGCTTGATAGTCAAAAACCCGTTGCCTTATCTCCATCGGCATATGAATTCTTCCACTCAAATAACCACGGGGATTTACCATGTGTCGTGTCTAATTGATCGCCGTTACCAATGGCGACTCAAGTACCCGAGGTCCAGTCCGGAGAATGAAAACAAAAGTTCAAGTGGAGGGGAATTGGGGTTGTTATCCCGGCCTTTGCACTTGTAATCATCCTATGCTTAAGTATGGTTGTCTACTACTTGGCAACCACTAGTCGAGCAAAGTCTAGCCTTACTAAAACTCTTGCACCGGAAGTATGATGCCCTATAGGTGGTGCTTTAGTGAACTCGGTTATTGGCTTATTCAATGTTCAAGGGTAGAACGGAAGTTTTAAGGCTGCTAGCTACTTCAGGCTTTCTGTCACAAATTGCATCAATAGGTTAGGATGCACTAGCATGTTTTCTTCTTAAATACAGAGTACTATATATATGCAAGCAAAAGCAAGCTAGAGGTAGTTACTACGGAGCACTCAGTATAGCAAACGATTTGCCATGTATTAATTCAACTTTAGTTCACGCATTCAAACATTGATCGACAGATTTCCACTATGTTTATGCACTTCATCGATCCTTCATTGGACTGTCATTGGGGACACATGTTTGTGCCATTTCCTTAATTTTGGAGTCGATTTTTAGAAAGAAAAAAATACAGTAGTAATTCTTACAAAAATATTACCACCCATGTGAACTGAGGGAAGCAATCGCAGTCCCAAAAGTCTTATCAACTGCTTTGTTCCATAGATGTGCAATCTCAAATTTAGATTCCTTTACGAACATTGGCTTCATAATCTGCATAGTCAAAATACAAAATCTTAGAAGTCAGAACAAAAAATGGGTCGAGGGAAACAATGATAGTTACAGCTATAAATAAATCAAAACAATAGCTTTCAAGATAAAGAGCGCAAAGCAAGTAAACAAGTGCTCTTTGTCACTAACTTCGATAGCATCAACAATCAAGCAAACTAAGCTAAGATATCAATAACTCCACCGAGTTTTTCTCCTACGCTTATGAAAGGAAGCTAAATCAGGATTCAGATCATAGTCGCGCGATTACTCACCCTCCCTACATCCTCCTAGGGTGAAAACAACAATCGTGTGAAAGACAAAATGAGAAGTAGAATGCAAGACTGGCTTCATAATCCAATGCAAAAAATAGGGAGGCGAAAGCAGTTATAGGCTAACAAAAAGGGCTCTAAACTTCTTATTGCCTATATATCATAAGGAAAGAAGATGAAGCCATTTTTTTAATCAAAATATGGTATTCATACAGACTAAAACTAGAACGATATGACATAAAAGCAAAATGCAGGCGTTACTGGACAATAATTTTGGTTGTTGACGGTAGTTACATTTGCAGCAACATCAATGTTCTAAGAAACAAAATTATATCAATACTGAAAATGGGCTAAAACTATATGAATTTCAGTTGCTGAGTGTAGTTACATTTTCATGGAATGTACTTTTCCGTAACGATTTGGATGATCGAGATCAATAAGATAAGATTATCATCATAAATCAGTAAAGGCATGCTAACAATAGTAACGGTAATGGCGATATTTATTGAAAGATTTCATTTTTGGGATTTGACAAGGTAGATTAACAAGGTTCAGATTGTAAGAACAACAATAAAGCACTGGGCTATAACATTCGAGATCAACGAAGAAAGGTTCTTGAAACCGTCTTACACTTCCATCATATTTATCATATTCACCATAGCTAGCATTTCATGGAAAGAGATCAGCTTAAGCTTAAGACGATCTCAATTGAGATTTTGCGTACATTCAATGGCAATTCGGAATTAGAAACATCAGATTTCCGATTTCCGGATGAAAGCAAAATCAGGCACAGAATAATTGGGGAAAAAAGTAGAAATAATTGAAATTAGGATATTCACCAATCACCGTCATATTTATCATATTCACCATAGCTTAAGCTTGAGACGATCTCAATTGAGATTTTGCATACATTCAATGGCAATTCGGAATTAGAAACATCAATTCTAGGGTTCTAAGCAAAATCAGGCACGGAATAGCTGAGGAAAAAAGTACTAGAAATGATTGAAATTACCTGAGTTTGATCGCCGAATGTAGCATTAATCTCAGAAATCGAACGATGAACTTGTCGGCGATTCTCGAATACGACAGCTGCAGTTAACGCGCTACCTAATGCAAAACCGAGAATTCGTTCCTGAAAATCGCAATTAATCAGCAAAATCACAGCAATAACATACCAATTTCAATCAAATTGCATTTTATTGGATGAATTAGGAGATTAGGGTTTGAGGAAATTGAAATGATACCTGTGTGAGGATGCTAATCATGGTGCTGTATCTTTCTCTCGGAATTGAATTGAACTGAACGGTGGTTTCGATGAATGAAGATCTTCGCGAAAGGTATGAAATATGAATACATATGATAAAGGTCAGGCAAAGGTCGTAACTTCCTTTAATATACGAGTAGTTATTTTGGACATCGAGTCATCATTTTTGGGAGACCCTACTGTCACAGAACACCTGATCTTAACTATGTTAGGACATCTTTGGTAGACATCGAGTCATCGTGCATATGAATAACAAGGTATGAATCGAGTCGGTGATTGGCTAGCTAGCCAAAGAGTTTTTGAGGAGATGCGTAGAATTGTAGTTACCGAGTCTCCGGATGGCCTTTGAGAGATTTTTCGTGAGGATATTCTTCGAGTTGTCATCCCGACCCGCGCATGATTGCTTCACGGGTGTTTCGTCTTTCTCGTGGATCATTCCCCTCTTTTGTATACCAAAAACAATATACTCGTAGGAGTGATTAAGTGACGGTTTGTGTGTTGCTCAGTTTTATCCGTTCATTTTTTGGATCGTTCTCACTCATTTCTATGACGGCGTAACATTTGGAGTTTTGCTGAGTATTATATGCTTGCGTTACTCTCTAATCCTGAAGAGATATTCTTTGTCGATGATTGCACGAAACTCCGGGGAAGGGAGGCGGGAGGGGCACTTGGGCTTGATTCCTATAATGATTGTGAAACAAAGTCAGTTATATAGCAAGTCGATGAAATCATCATAAAACACTACCTGAGTCAGAAGTTTATTACTGTTATCTCTTTGAGGAGATCATTCGTTGATTTTCCCAACAATCTGGTCATATGTTCATCCTAAATGACAAATTTGACGAACTCATAAATGTCGTCAAAAACTGTAAATTTTGTTTCATAAATTGAAAAGAACTGAGCCTATAGTGGGTTGTAACCGACTTAATAGTGGGCTAAAGTGAAGCTCTTAAAAACCGCCTAAAAATCGATTGATCCCTTGTAATAACATTCGAGATAAACCGTCACTTTTCTCAAAATGCACCAATGCACGACACATTTGCGCCATCTAAATGCTACGTAGATTCATGCTGAGATAGATATACGTTCCAGCTTAAAATAAATCGGTTTTTCTAACGTGTGTTCACTAGACACATGTTAATATTTTAATAGGATAAAAAAAACAAAATTTAAATGGATATCATATAAGTATGGTAATTAAAGCTTAACATCTTAACTTCTCAGGATAATATACTTCCTCCCCCTACTATGATTTTCCCACTTTCCTAATAAGGAAACACCACTATGATTTTACCATTTCAAAAGTTTTCTTATTTATCCAATTTACTCTCTTCTTATTGGTTACTTTTTGTGATTTGACTTATCGAACCCCACCAAACAATTCACCACCATTCATTATCAATTTCTTAATCAATGTGCCATATTGAAATGGGAACATCAATGTGGGGGAGGGAGTAATGGTTAATCCTAACCTTAATAAGATTATTAACTCGTGTCCACTGGACACACGTTAGAAAAATCGTACTCCCTCACTTCAAAACCAAACACACCAAAACTCATTTTGACACTATCCATAAGTGAAGAGAATCTTCGATATTCTCGACAATCTACAAGAGGAAATATAGCGACGTGAGATCTTGTTTGATTCGTCTAGATGAGTTGATCAAGAATATCAAATTTTTATAATTTTTAATAATGTAAAATGAAAGATATCGATGATGTAAAACACGTCTCGACAAGTTTGAAAAAGCAGATGGTGTGTTTGGTTATGGAGTGAGGGAGCAGTAAGGCCCTGTTCTTTTTGGCTGAAACAAGGCTGAGCTGAGCTGAATTTATAGAAGGTGAAACTAATAATTTTTTATATAAATTATCTAATAATTTTAAGAAAAATATTGGAGTTGAGCTGAGCTGAACTGATAAGAGCTGGGCTGAGCTGGTCTGAAACGGACTGAAATTAAGCCGAAAAGAACATGGCCTAAATAATATACCCGAGTAATACTGAATAAGCCCGTGGAGCGCAGGGACTTCTACCCAAGTAAACAAAAGAGGGAGAGCTAAGAAACCCTAATTAATTACAGTACAACGGAGTATTTGCTCAATCAATTGCTCCTCCGAAGTCATCCGAAGCCGTCGCAATGTCTGGTAAGGGCGTTTCCTCCACCTTCTTCTACTTCTTCTTCTGGTATGGTTTTACAGAGATAATTTGATATGGTTTTAGAGTGAATGAGCTGTAACATTTGTCGTCCTTCTTCTCCTAGGATATGGATATGGAGATGGTCTAAGTGAGATACCTACAGAAGATGAGATTGATTTTGACGATATTATGGACGAAGTAGATATAGACCCTGCGACCAAGCTGATTGCGGATAAAGCTTTACCATGGATTGTTTCTATCATTTCTCCGTCTCATGGTGAGTTGTTTATACTTTATTACTCCCTTCGTCTTGAGTTTTCGAGTGTTGTTGTAAAATTGTTGAGCTTTAGTGAAAAGTTGTCGAGCTAAATCTTCGAGCTCAAAAACTTATACTCCCTCCGTCCCAATGAATTGTTTGACTATTCCATATTGGGGCGTCTCAATGAATTGTTTGCCTTTCTATTTTAGGAATGCTTTTTACATGTAATTTGACCATTTTCTCCCCATGTCACTTCTTCATTGGATCCCCTGCCCTTGGTGTCAAAAGTAAAGTCAGACAATTCATTGGAACGGGGAACGGAGGGAGTAACTCACATCGGAAACTTGTATTAGGTCAATAAGCATACACAGTATAGTCTTTAAGATTTGGTTTATCATCCACTTCAAAGTTGTTGAGTTTGTATGTATACTTACTGAGCTAATGTACAAGTTTCCGAGCAAGTTGTAAGTTCGGAAAATTAACGGCAAAACTCAAAAACTTTGTGATACCACTCAAAATCATAAAAAAAAAAAACAGTTGTACGATAGCTGGTTGCATAATCTACACATTGAGTATTATGTCGTATTTGTTCTTATGATCCACTTTTTGCCTACTAGATGATATCGATGATTTCTACCCGTCTGCAAATCTCGATAAGTACAAGAATTTTGGTAGTGAGGAAATTGTATTTTTGGGTTCTGGAGTTATCGTAGAATGCCAGAAAGTTGCGAGAAGGAAATATTCCAACACCGTATTCACCGATGCATATTTTTTTGAACGGACCGACGTTTTACCTGCTGAAATCAAAGTGGGTGTGTATCTATCTGATGGTAAATTATTCAAAGGTCAAGTTAAAGCTTGCGATTTTCACTACAGCCTCGCCGCCATTCAATTTACGTCAGGTTTCCAAATACAAACTGCTAAGCTTAGGGCTTTAGATGACGCAATTTCTATTGATCCTACTCTTTACAAGTCTGCCGATAGGTTGTTTCAACTGGTTCCTTGTTCGAGCTTATTTAAGATTGTTCCTGGAACCAAGATTATAAGGGTTTGTCAGACAAATTTGCCCTCTAAAGATCTTACAATTTCTTCTGGTGTTTTCGGGTAAATTTCACCTTTTCCCAATGAAAAATGCTTCAAATTTATCATGTGTTTGTTCACGCGTCTTTCTCATTTTTTTCTATTGTGTTTATTTAGGGCTACTAAACTGAGTGCACTCAATTGCAATGAGCTATATTGGACTAAGGACGTCGATCAAATAGTTATAAACTCATTTTCTTATTCTATTTTGATTAATCTCTTTTGATTATAACTTTTCCCTTATTGTAAATTTACTTTGTGCAAAGTACTTATCTTTCGTATGAAATCTCCTATGTTTGATGATAGGATACATGCGGGGGGCCGGTTTTGAATTGCTCTGGAGAAGTCATTGGAATTGGTTTCTATGACACTCCTTTTTTACCCAGTAATGTAATCTTAAGGTGGTGGGAACATTTCAAAAGTTGCGGGTGAGTAATTGTTTCAATTTCAAATGTTACCTTTCGCATTTTTGAATCCTTTCATAAAGATATTTAACATGTTTGTTGTTTCTAATATTTTGATGTAGGAAATACCGCCGACCCTGGCTTGGTGTGGAAGTTATCAATCTCTACTCTTCGAATGTGGAGTTTCTTGAACATTTTATGATACAGTTCCCCAATATCTTCACAGGTGTTGTTGTGACAGAGGTCCGTGTTGTATCAATTTTTGTTATATTTCGTGGCAACTTCTACATTCAAAGTAAATCTGAAATAGTAAATCAACACTTTCACCACCACGTTACGAGAAAGAGGTGGTAACCACAAATGGGTGGTGATCATGGGAACCGTATTGATGGTTGTGGCCAGTGGGTACTTGAAGGATGTTTGAGGATAATGAGTGTTGAGGGGATTGCCGAAAGAACATTTCACCCGCGAGTTCAATGGGTCAGGGCAGTGGTTGTGCCCATGAGGAGAGGTGAACTGGTTGTGATGGCGGCAGGCTGGCCAACAGATAGATGCGTCTAGGTGTGGTCAGGAGGGGCCAGGGGGTGAGGGTCGAGTATGAGTGGGGAATGAGTTGTTGGTTCTAAATGGTAAAATTGAATATAATAGTAGTAATAATTTTCCTAAAACGTTGTGCTAAATTGAAATGTATAGAAATGGTTGGAAAGAAGGGGGTATATTTGTCATGGAAGTGGCTTCTCAAAGAACATTATTGAATTATCTGCCCTGCTTAGGAGTTAGACTCCCGAAACCTAAATTGAGCCGATGACAACACTGAAAACTCACATGAAATTAAGGGAGCCTTACCAATCCATCTCGAATTTGCATTGGGTACCCAAAATGAATTCATCCCCGACCTAAATCTCCTGTTCTTGGGTGTAGCCTAATACCAAGGGTCCCTGTCACCTTGTTGCCCCTGAGTTTTCTTAACCCAAGTTATTTTTTCAATTTGAGAATTAGAAGAACTAAAAGGCTGGTCTCAGCTTTCTAGTACTTCAATGTATGATCCTTAGGGTGACCAGACTCCACCAGAACGTCAAACTAAAGGAAAATGTTAGTTTTAGAATATGATGGCCAATAATACTTAATTAAGGTCGAGAAGTAGCTCTTCACGTGATACTGAGAATATTTCTTTTGATGTCAATGGCTTCGTTGACAATGAATTTGGTGATAGGTGGATTGTTGGATTGTATGTTGTGCTTGAATATGTGAAACTGTAAAGAGTAAGACATGGCAAGATCTTTAGGCAAGGCATGCGTGAAGTGAAGAGTTTTGATGGGTTTTAATGTGATTGAAAACGTGGATTGCACACATTATTTTCGAGTGATTTGACGAGTCTGAGCTTCTAGGGATATCATGTGAAAATAAGACATTACATTGTGTCTTAAAAATGTAGTACTTCGTAATACAGTACTCCAATATTTTTGTTAGCTTACGAGATATACTGCGCTTGGGGATGAATACACTGTAATGTCTATTCCAATAGCCTATTTCAGAAATGACTTTCCTACTATTATCGAGTTGTCCGTTTCCCCCATGCAGAGGTTAAAGAAGGTGATCAGGATGCTAAAATGTTTTTCTGTATTATTAGCTACATTACTCTGACTCGCCTGCAAGTATTTAATTATCGGATATGACTTTTTTGTGCGGAATTTTCAATATTTTGATCTGAAATGAAGGGTCTAAAATGAAATGTTGGAATATCAAGTCTATTAGAGTAACATAGGTAATAAGTTGGATACTTCTGTAAGATTATGACTGACTGCATATATTCAACTGTTTAAACAGGTTGCACAAGATTCACCAGCATCTCTTTCTGGAATACGCCCTAAAGATGTGATTGTCGAATGCAATGGGAAGGCGATCGCTAGTAAATTGCAGGTAAATTAAGTTTCACTGTTTTTAGGAAGGATGTTAAGCGACATAACCCCAGCCTATTAACAACTGATCCGCGCTTACCTACTCAAACCAATCAAGTATTTTGATCCTAAACCCGAACTCGTGAAGACCTTACCCGTCTTTACCCCACCCATAATCGACCCGGACACCTCCATCCTTGATCATGCACAAATCTTCTTCCATTGTCGTTTACTTACTGGCTTATAAATATCTCAGTTCTTTGACGCGATATGGGATATGGTCGGAAAATCAGTAGACCTCGGTATCTTAAGAGCAGGTGACGAAGCTAAGTTGAAGCTAAACTTGACAGTCGGTGATACTTCCCCAGATAAATTCTACAAGTAAGTTTCCCTTTTTAACGAAATTTACTTGAAATTATGTTTAACACGACATATTCAGACGATGCATCTTTTTTCTGAACCCTCTCCTTTTTTGTAGCGCCATCTCACAAATCTTATACTCCATTGTTTTTACTTTTTAGGTGGAAACCAGCTGATCCAAGGAAAGACAAATTGTTTTCAACTCTTGAGAAGAACAAAATCTTGTTTACACCTGGGTATTTCATCGACAACCCCGATCCTAGTACCAGGTTTTGGTGAACTATGATCCGTCATAGTGCAAGTCATTTTCGGATGTGTTATTAATAGTACTCGGTAATTATTAGAGATGGCTATATGTTAGATACCTAAGTTAGATTACGTCTTTCCCATATAAATTCACTTCCGACCGTTTCAGAATGGGGCGAATTCATCGTTAACCCCATCCATCCACCAACCCAAAGCCCAAGCCCAAGCCCAAGCCCAAGCCCAGAAGCAGTTACAGTTACAGTTACAAAATCATACCCCACCCTCCTAAAACCCTAATTTCCATAAATCGACCGTAAATCCTGAATTGATTAAGCAGCATCTGGTTGTTTCAGCATGAATGGTGGTGGTCCGACGACGGTGGCTCCAAAGGAGGAGGATTACCGTGTTAAGTTTGCGGCCGCTAAAGCCTTTCCTTCTGTCGTCGGTATCCTCTCTCGCAATGCTCCTGGTATTCCATCCTCTCTTACCCCCTTTTTTATCATCATCATTATTCGCTTGATTCGCTTGAATGAATGAATAACAAACAAATACAGTAGTAATTGATGTATATGTATATGTATTCAGTGGATATGGCGGAATTCAGGAAGGGGGGCATTGTATCTAGCAGATGGACTAAAAGTCACCTCAAAGAAGGTAGTGAAATCGTGTTCTGGGGGTCTGGTATTATACTTGAATGCAACCATGTTGATGATTGGTTTACCAGTACCATTATCTGCCCTGCAACTCTCTTCGTTCGTAGTGATGATCAACAGCCTCACGATATTCAGGCAACCCACTTTTATTTCGGATGATTTGTTATTCATTTGTCTTTTTGGTTGGTCGGTTGGTTGATTGAGTGATTGAGTGAGTGCAGGTTGATGTCTATCCATGGGATCGTGTGACTTGTCGGGGTCGAGTTGTGGCATGTGACTTTCACTACAATCTTGCCGCCATTCAGATTCAAACCCGCTACCCACTGCAGACTGCCACCCTTAGATATTGGATGATGTTGTTCCCGTAAACATCGTCCCCTCTGGGAAAAAACAACGTGTATTGGTTCCTGATTCTACCAAGTTCAACATTTCTCCCGGGACTCCCTTGATCACCATTGCACGTGCTTACGTACCTCTTAATGCTCATATTGTTGGCTCCGGTGTTTCTTCCGCTGTTTCTATGTAAATATCGCTGTACTCGACTTCCTTTTTCAATCTTCTATTCTGTTCGCCCGCTCATATCATTTTTTTTCCAGGGAAACTAAATGCAGGGTTGAAATGAATTTTAACGAGCTTTATTGGATCAAGGATAGCAACCATCCAGTTATATCCTCTCTCCCCCTCTTTCGAGTCATACGTTGTTCTATCTTACTATTATTCGTTCCAACTAAATTATTTTTATTTTCACAGGATGAGAGAGGGGGAGTCATCATCAACTATGCGGGAGAAGTTATTGGACTCATGTTCTATGCTAATTCTTTCTTACCAATGAACTTAATTTCAACATGGTGGAACAGTTTCAAAAGTTGCCGGTTAGCTACTATTCTATTTTCAATTGTCGATATGGTTATTGTTTTTAGTACTGTTAAATGACTTATTTCAGTAAGTTAGTAAAGTTCCTAGTGTTGTTGTTATTGTTGTTTGCTAATATGCTACTTCAACTATTCACTTCTAGGGTCGGCTCCACGTCAAAATCGAGTGTGAAATTTGTGTCCGGTGTAACTATTTGTCGCTTCTTCTAGAAGCATTTAGTATGATATTTTCATGACGTGTTTTTTTCTCTTAAAATGTTCTGTTTTGCTTAAAGAAATGCCTTAAACATTGCACATTTACAAATTCCCTTTTCTCCTCACTTTATTAAAGTTATTATTGCCAGATCCAAGATTTTGATATGTATCCAATGCCCGACACCCATAATCGAGTCTAACTATCATAAATTATCTTGATACTTCAAATTGTGCTAGATGAATCACATGATTAAACTCAATTTAGCAAGATCTAGAACAACATATTTTTGGACACAAGAACATAAATCGTTAATCCCCGATAATGGTTTCGTTTCCACAATCTGTATATAAAAAGAAGCCATTATGACGACAATATTTCTTCGCACTTCGCGGAAGTTTTGATTTAAAAGTCGTGCGTCTAGATTCCTTTAAAACAATTGGCTACATTGAAGGTGGTATGTTGTTTAAACTGAAAACAATTGGTTTAAATTAGCCGATTACGTTACTTCTGTTTCTAGGCGGTACGAATGGACAGTTGAATTTGTGGTGTTATTCTACTATGGTTTATCAATAGTCAATGCTAAACAAATCTGAAGTTTCAGAATGGCACTCTAAATTTTCTCTGAATGTGACCTTTATAATTGATATTTGAAGTTTCATCTTTGCGAGGAGCTTAAGAGAAGTTTATTACTACTACTACTATTATTATTATTAGGGAAATTCTCACTTGCACACCTCTGCTTTTTAATTTTCTCACTTGTACCCTTCCTTTTTGGAAAAAAAACTTTGACTGACAATAAATCTTAGATACGAATTCGGAAAACAGTAAATCTTTTTTTCATATTGTACGTCTTTACGAGATCTTTAGTTTGAAAAAAAATGTTATTTTCTGAATTCGTAATCGGTATTTATGATCGGTCAAAGTGTTTTGACGAAATAAACTTTGACCGGCTAAAAGTCCCGGGTAAAAATTCGAAAAACGACAATTTTTTTTTTCAAACTGAAGATTTCGTAAAGACATACAATATGGAAAGAAGATTTACCATTTTTCGAAATCGTTGCTGAGAGTTATAGTTAGTCAAAGTTTTTTCTACAAAAAAAAAAGGTACAAGTGAGAAAATGGAAAAAGTAGAGGGGTAAAAGTGGGAATTTCCCTATTATAATTATTGCTCATTGTTATTGTTCTTGCCTTATTGGTATTGTTATTGTAACTAGTGTTTGGAATAAGTGAAAAATAATTAGTACCTGGGCGGATTGGGGGCTAAACAAATTGGGAAAATAATTAGGGTTTAAACTTAGAATTGGGGAGGTTTAGGTGAGTGGATGAGGGAGAGTTAGTGAGTGAGGAGAGAGGCTAAAATGAGGGGGGATGGGTAAATTCGTCCAAAAAATATAAAACAAATGACCGGAAAAGTGAATATCAGTCAAGTGCAATTTCTCAGGTTTTGACTTAGGTTGTACATTACTCTAATTTACAAAAAAAAAAAGCTGTAAAATCTAAAATTTAGATTTTAAAAGGGTGTAAAATTTGATTTACTCTTATTTCTATTGCAATTTATAAGGTTTCAACTTAGTGTTGTAATTTTTTTTTTAAAAAAAACAAAAGCCGTAAAATCTAAAATTCGGATTGCAAAAGGGTGTAAAATTTGATTTACTCGTGTTTTTTTACTGTGTCTGAGAAAATATAGTTCTTACTCCTTCAATTTCGGTTGCCATATACTTAATAATCAATCCTTGAAATTAAATCTTAATGTGTCCAGTGGCTTCCTTTCCTGGAGAGACCTTGTTTCTTCTCTCTCTCACTTTCATGCAAAATATCTAGTGATGCCTGATGAATTTTGCTTTTTTTATTAAGTATTACTACTGAGTTCTCATTTGGGTGCTCTATTCCTTCTAACTTTTTGTTAAGGCAATATCATCGGCCATATCTTGGTGTGGAAATCGCCAGTTTTCATTTATCTTGTTCGGATGATCTGAGAAAGTTTGTTGCTGCGTTTCCCAATGTCACTGGAGGTGTTTTGGTCACGAAGGTATGTTCACATCTTATTGCAACCTCAACAGTTCAGAAAGCATTATGGCACGTGTTAAATTTTTATGGCGCGTGTTCAGAAAGTATTCAGGCATTTGGTTTTTTATGGCGCGTGTTAAATTTTTTGGTTCCGTTTTTTTTTTCTTTCCTTCTTTCTTATGGTTCATGGATGATCTTCTATAGGACCAATGAGCCAGTCCTTGGATGGAGTTGGGCTTCTTTTGTGTTTTCGCGGGTCTTATGTAGAGTGGCATAACTTGCTAAGATGATGTTTCGTCCTCAATGACATTGTTCATTTCATAATAATTTCTTTTTATGGAAAACGAAAAGAATTGTGCTATGAAAGTATGAAACTAGTCGAGAATAATTGCAGGACTTTTATGTGCGTCTTTGTCCCTTTTTTTGAAATGTGGCTGTTAAAAAAGGTAGCCCGACCCGATAAATCGATTTGACCCACCTGTAACCCGACCCGAACCCAAGAACTTAGCGACCTAAAAACGATCTAACTCGACTCGCTTGTGTCCTATTACCCTTTATAACCCCATGACCACCAAACTGGACCAGAACCCAACCTGACTATTGTCATGCAAACTATTTAATGAGGGACTGTCTAAAAAACCCCCATTTTATAACGACAGTCGTCTTCACAAAACCCCCATTCTATACTTGCGGAATTAGCCAGCCATATAGACGTGCTAGACACCATATATATAACCATTCTTCGGTTTTAGTAGGAACCAACAGGTACATTATAGTTCGTACACATATGATCCACTTCCATATGCGTGATCCTTTCACTCATTGTCTTATACTAATTCTAATTGATTGATGATCATAGGTTGTGCTTTTGGAGGTTTCTGGCTAATATCCTTCTTTTATTATGCATTTTGGTTTTTGGTTATTATGGTTTGGAGTTCAAAGTATGTACTCTTATTTTTAATCGTTCATTGATGTTGTCTCTGAAACAGGTTGATGAAGATTCACCAGCGTATTGTTCCGGGATACGTCCTAAAGATGTCATAGTAAAATGTGATGGCAAAGTAGTTCACAGTCCGTTGGAGGTAGACTTTCGTGTCTCTCCCTCTCTTTCTCTATACGTAGTTTCATGTGAGTCCTCTTATAGTTTGAGTCCATAAGTTCTAATCATAGCCACACAGTCTTGAAGTTACGCGGGATATGTTTTAAATTACACGGGATGGGTCTAACGTTACACGTAATGACTTATTGTATGTGAAATTTTGGATTGATGTAACTTCATCATATTGAGTAGCTCCTATAACTGTATACTAAAAACCCAGAATTTCGTACACACACATTCCACCACCAACCACCTTGAACTTATGTAACTTTATCATATATCTCGTGTAACTTCAATCTTTGAGCGTGTAGTAACTTTTTGATAAAACCCAGATTTTCAAACCACATCCCACCAACTACCCCACCACTAAGCAACCAACCATCACCTTCACCTCCTACGACCACCGGCAACATCACCTGCCGGAGCCCCACCTTGCCAACCCCACCCACTCAACCACAACAAACGGAGCACCACCAACCACCACCCACTCCTTTATCTCTGATCCAACCCTCCTTCCTCCTCTCATCACTCACCCTCCAGGCCACTGATCATGGAATGTGATCGTCGGAGACATGGTTGTGCTGGAATGGTGGCCAACGAAGGCGTGATGGTGGCAGTGGTGGTGTTGGGTGGTAAGGTAGGAGGGGGAAATGAGTTTGTTTTGGGTAAATTTTGGTCATCCATTTTGTTTTAATCTTGTCCTTTGATTGTTTTGAGCCAAAGGCGTAGATGAGTACTTATGGACCCCACCCAAAATGCCATCCGTCCGGCCCCTGTCCCCAGCTGGCCTGAAGGCCTTTGTAAATGTCGACCCAAAATAAAGTCTACTGAAAAGTGTATCTAGGTGAGTCGTATGGTTTGCATTGAACCTTAGTTCGCTCGGGATCATGCCCATATATATGTATATATATAGGTGCACTCGGGGTAACCGTCTCTTTTTGTTGAAGAAATTAACGAATGTTTTATTAAACTTCCATCGTTTTAGACGAGTCTCAACACTTCATTTTTTTTATTTGTTATTTAGTTGCTTTTGTTGTCTTTCATGATTTAAAAATCAAACCTGAATACAAAACCCATGATGGATCATGCTAGTTTGAGCTTAAGATAAAATATCATCAGAGATTAACATCATGGATACGTCTCAGCAAACATGGTGTTTTTCATCTACTCACGACACTCTTTATCGGGAGAAAGTTGTCTTGCGTGTTTGTTGTCCACTACTTAGTTTTCTTCTGTCATACCGACATAATCATACTTGAGTGCGTCTATTGATGATGTTAACATCAGTTGACCAACTACTTAATTCCTTCCAGCTTTTTGAGATATTATGGAACAAAGTTGGAGAAGAGTTTGTGGAGCTTGACGTTTTCAGTGAGACAAATGGTGAAACTCGGAAGTTAAGCCTGAAGATACAACAAACTTTGCCAGAGAAAATGTATCAGTAAGTTATTTTCAACTAGTTTAATTTTATAGTATCAGTTATACTCTTCCCTTTACTTGTGCACGGTTCTACAAAGAGTGTAAACCGCATATGGTAATTCAAATGAGTAGAGTGAAAAAATGAAGATATTCCAGAAACGGGGGGAGTACATACAGATCAACTAATTTGTGTGCTTCTTTCAGGTGGAAGCGAACATTTTGGAATGTATTTCCCACAGTTGATCACGATGATCCAAATTGGACCCAAGTGTTAACTGGATAAGAGTCTATCGTGCAATACTTTCAGGGTTCAAGAGTAGACTAACTATTCGCTTTCTGACTTTACTAAACCTATCTGTCTAAGGGTATACTTATAACTCCTCCTTTTGTCTTACCAAAAATATCGTACATGAAAACAACTCAATTGTAATCGTTTTAATTTAACCTTGCTGGAGTATATCATTTTTATTTATCCTCTTTGATTTGTTCATCGCTCTGTGAATACCGCCATGTAGTATCATCACAATGAGACTAGCATCGTTGATAGCTTAGTTACTCCGTACTAAAAGTTAGTCATGTGGAATCTGATTTAAATCGTCCAATAAAATATATTATGAATATCAATTTTTTTATAAATTTTAGTAGCACGTAACTAATGATATTTACAAAAGAAAACAAACATCGATGTACGCATAAAGCAAATGTATATAAATGGTTGAAACGGAGGAGTATTACGTTATGAGGGATGTATACGCAAGGAAGACCAACAGATTAATTAAAGTTATTAACAAAAAAATTAAAAAAAGTGAGTAGATAAATACATTTTACGTTAGGTCATAACATGTTTTCCAACTGTAGTCAAGTTTCACCAAAGTTCCCTCCCATTCACTGGAAAAGCACAATCTTTATTCAAATGGGTGGTATATTTTATTCAAAGTGTGCTTTTTCAAAGAATGAGAGGGGTACGAGAATTGAATCATTACATCTCCAAACTTTTTATTTACTATAGTACATTGGAATTTTTGAAATTTGTTACTCTTTTTGTCAGAGTTAGTTCTTTACGTCTCCAAAAGTTGAGATGAGTACACAAATGTATTTTACGTCAAGTCGCATCATGTATTCCAACTGTAGTCAAGTTTCACCAAAGTTGTACGAGAAATGAGAATTGTATCATTATGTCTCCAAACTTTTTATTTACTTGGAATCTTTGAAATTTGTTATTTCTTCTGTCAGAGTGAATTATTTACGTTTTATTTTTTCTTCTGTCATATATTTATTTACGAAGTATTAAAAATTCTAAAAATTAGTGATCTTGGTGTAACTATTAAGACAATTTGAAAAAGATTTCACATAAATATATTTTATTATTTTAACTCATAAATAATGTCATAAAAACAAATGTAAATAATTTATTAGAACATGGTGAGTAAGTTTATTTTGTACATTGTCTTATTACAAGTATTTACCACCAAATGTCCTGTATTTGTATTTTTACACATTTTTCACGGTTAATATTAGTAATTTTTTTTGATAATCTCAACAACATACAAGAGAAAATACGATCATTTGACATTTTGGTTAATTTGTTTTTATAAATACATCAATAATATCAAAACTGTGTAATTTTAAATAATGTTTAACAAAAGGTATTACCGTTTATGAAATGTATCATCTATATATAAAAAATAACAATTGGACATTTGTTTGTGAATAATACTCTCTCATTCCTTGTAATGTGTCCACTGGACACACGATAATAAGTTAATTAAGGAATAAATCAACATTACGTTGTTTAAGTATGATAATTAAGAGTTGGTATTTTAATTTATCGTGATAATATCACTGTGATTTCTTCTTTAATTAGCATATTAACGTGTACACGTTAGAAAAATTATTATTATTATTATAATTAATCACTCGTATTAATTAATATTAATGTTATTTTTTTTTTTTTTGAATTATCATTGTTATTTCATACTACTTCAATTCAAATGAATTCAGTTAAAGTTTAGTTCAACTCACTCCAGCCGACCCCACTCGTCTCACTATAAATTATCGTGAGACCTACTAATAGGTATATATAATAATAATAAAACTAACTACCTTGTGAGAAGTCTTACAATAATCTCATCGTGAGTCCCAAAAGAACGGGACGTAGTTCATTTCAATTTATCACAACTTCGTTAGATATACCTAAGTTAGATTACGTCTTTCCCATATAAATTCACTTCCGACCGTTTCAGAATGGGGCGAATTCATCGTTAACCCCATCCATCCACCAACCCAAAGCCCAAGCCCAAGCCCAAGCCCAAGCCCAGAAGCAGTTACAGTTACAGTTACAAAATCATACCCCACCCTCCTAAAACCCTAATTTCCATAAATCGACCGTAAATCCTGAATTGATTAAGCAGCATCTGGTTGTTTCAGCATGAATGGTGGTGGTCCGACGACGGTGGCTCCAAAGGAGGAGGATTACCGTGTTAAGTTTGCGGCCGCTAAAGCCTTTCCTTCTGTCGTCGGTATCCTCTCTCGCAATGCTCCTGGTATTCCATCCTCTCTTACCCCCTTTTTTATCATCATCATTATTCGCTTGATTCGCTTGAATGAATGAATAACAAACAAATACAGTAGTAATTGATGTATATGTATATGTATTCAGTGGATATGGCGGAATTCAGGAAGGGGGGCATTGTATCTAGCAGATGGACTAAAAGTCACCTCAAAGAAGGTAGTGAAATCGTGTTCTGGGGGTCTGGTATTATACTTGAATGCAACCATGTTGATGATTGGTTTACCAGTACCATTATCTGCCCTGCAACTCTCTTCGTTCGTAGTGATGATCAACAGCCTCACGATATTCAGGCAACCCACTTTTATTTCGGATGATTTGTTATTCATTTGTCTTTTTGGTTGGTCGGTTGGTTGATTGAGTGATTGAGTGAGTGCAGGTTGATGTCTATCCATGGGATCGTGTGACTTGTCGGGGTCGAGTTGTGGCATGTGACTTTCACTACAATCTTGCCGCCATTCAGATTCAAACCGACTACCCACTGCAGACTGCCACCCTTAGATACTTGGATGATGTTGTTCCCGTAAACATCGTCCCCTCTGGGAAAAAACAACGTGTATTGGTTCCTGATTCTACCAAGTTCAACATTTCTCCCGGGACTCCCTTGATCACCATTGCGCGCGCTTATGCACCTCTTAATGCTCATATTGTTGGTTCTGGTGTTTCTTCAGCTATGTAAATATCGCACGCTACTGTACTCAACCTCCTTTTTCAATCTTCTATTCTGTTCGCCCGCTCATATCATTTTTTTTTCCAGGGAAACTAAACGCAGTGTTGAAATGAATTTTAACGAGCTTTATTGGATCAAGGATAACCGCCCAGTTATATCGTCTCTCCCTCTCTTTCGAGTCATACGTTGTTCTATCTTACTATTATTCATTCCAACTAAATTATTTTCTCTTCACAGTATAATAAAGGGGGAGCCGTCATCAACTATGTGGGAGAAGTTATTGGACTCATGTTCTATGCTCATTCTTTCTTACCAATGAACTTAATTTCAACATGGTGGAACCGTTTCAAAAGTTACCGGTTAGCTTCTATTCTACTTTCAATTATCAATATGTTTTTTTTTTTGCAAGAATGTGTACGACTCTTTATTCATCCGTGAAGGGCAAATATGGAGACCAGACTTACAGAAAGCTATCGCCTATATGTGTATACTACACACAAAGAATTAAGCTAATATCTCCCTATTCAAATTAATGTTCTGTCCTCTAGGTTTGGTAAACACATCAAATTTTACAACCTTAGTTAAAGTATGAACCAGCCTAGCTCGATTGTGAAAAATTCGTGCATTCCTTTCTGCCTAGATATTGTAAGCTGCAGCAGCCAATGTAGCTCTGTACCATTTCTGCCTCCTGTGTTTGCTTACCCTTTTAGTCACATACCATTTCACTTCCATTGTAAGATCATTGCTCCTACCTTTAGTTCTCATCCATTCCTTGAGTCCCTGCCATGCTTGTTGAGAGTATGAGCGATTAAAGAATAAATGATATGTTATTGTTTTTAGTAATGTTAACTGACTTATTTCCTAGTGTTATTATTGTTATTTTTGTTGTTGTTTGCTAATATGCTACTTCAACTATTCACTTCTAGGGTTGTCTCCACTGCAAACTTGAGTGTGAAATTTGTGCCCGGCGTAACTGTTTGTCGCTTCTTCTAGAAGCATTTAGTATGATATTTCAATGATGTATTTTTTTCCTCTTGAAACGTTCTATTTTGCTTGAAGAAATGTCTTAAACATTGCACATTTACGAATTTCCTTTTCTCCTTACTTTATTAAGTTGTGTACAGCCGATCCGAAATTTTGATATGTATCCCATGCCCGACACCCATAATCGAGTTCAACTAACATAAATTACCATTTTTACTTCAAATTAAACTAGATGAATCACACAATGAAACTCAATTTAGCAAGATCTAAAACAACATATTTTTGGAGATAACAACATTAATCGTTAATCGTCAATAATGGTTTCCTTTCCACAATCTTTATATTGGGAGAAGCCATTACACCGACAATATTTCTTCGCACTTCGAGTGAGTTTTGATTCAAAAGGCGTGTCTAGATTGTTTTTAAAGCAATTGGCTACATTGAAGGTGGTCTGTTGTTTAAACTGAACACAATTGCTCAAAATTAGCTGATTACAATACTTCTCCTTCTAGGAGGCATTCTACTATGGTTTATCAATGGTCAATGCTAAACAAACCAGAAGTTTCATGGTGGTAGTCTAAATTTTCTCTTAACGTGGCTTAAGAGAAGTTTGTTGTTGTGGAAAATAATTAGGGAGAGTTACTGAGTGAGGAGAGAGGCTAAAATGAGGGGGGAATGGGTAAATTCGTCCAAAAAGTAAAACAAATGACTGGAAAAGTGAATATCAGTCAATTGGGTGCAATTTCTAAGGTTTTGACTTAGGGTTATACAAAAGCTGTAAAATCTAAATTTCGGATTGAAAAGGGTGTAAAATGTGATTTACTCTTATTTTTATTTTTACTGTGTCTAAGAAAATATAGTTCTTACTCTTTTAATTGCGGTTGCCTTATAATAATCAATCCTTGAAATTAGATCTTAATGTGTCCAGTGGAGCCGTGGAGAGACCTTGTTTCCTCTCTCTCTTTTTCTCACTTTCTTGCAAAATATCTAGTGATGTCTGATGAATTTTGCATTTTTATAAAGTATTACTACTAAGCTCTTATTTGGGTGCTCTATTCCTTTTAACTCTTTGTTAATTTTTTAACGTAGGCAATATCATCGGCCATATCTTGGTGTGGAAATCGCCAGTCTTCATCTATCTTGTTCGGATGATCTGAGAAAGTTTATTGCTGTGTTCCCCAGTGACACTGGAGGTGTTTTGGTCACGAAGGTATGTTCACATCTTATTGCAACATCAACAGTTCAGAAATTATTTGAATCTGTTCGGGCATTTGCTTTCTTATGGTGCGTGTCAAATTTTTCGTTCCCTTTTTATCTTTCCTATGGTTCATGGATGATCTTCTATATAGGGGTGTTTAAAAAAAATTTTGGACCGGTAAACTGGACTGACCTGGGGCACTCCGGGTCTCCAAAAACTTGGTGACCGGTCTGCATTTCGATCTACACTTAAAATAAATAAATTAAATTTAGTGTATTTTTACGGTCATGTCCCGTCTTAGGAGGGTCCGGTCCGTTCCAGGTTTCTTTGTTAACCGGTCCGGTTTGCGGGTCAATCTGGTCTGTGGTGGGACCTGCGAACACTCCTATTTCTATAGGACCATGAGCCAGTCCTTGGATGGAGTCGGGCTTCTTTTGGTTTTTCGCGGGTCTTATGTAGAGTGGCATAACTTGCTAAGATGATGTTTCGTCCTCAATGACATTGTTCACTTCATAATAATTTCTTTTATGGAAAACGAAAAGAATTGTGCTTGAAAGTATGAAACTAGTCAAGAGTAATTGTAGAATAATTGTTCACTCCATAGCACTTACCATTATACCACTTAACACATACTTGTAATTGCAACATATTTTACCTATATATGTAACCTATGATTTAAAAAAACTCGAAATAATGGAGGTGCACTTGCCTGTTTGTGGCCCTTCGGCTTGCTCTAGTCATAAACCCGATTTGACCCGGCTTGAACCAAACTCGACCCGAAAGAGCATGCTCACCCGATGGGACCCGACCAATCTTGATTTGCCCAAACCTGACCCGAGTGACCCGATTGCTACCTCTAGTGGTTTTTATTGGGGTGTGGAGGGGAATATCAAACTTTCTTGATTAAGCCCGGCCTGATTGTCTGTTGTTTCTGGTTGCTAAAAAAATACTCGACGACCAACATTTTATAATATATAAGTGTCATTGATTGGTTGATACCGGTAATCGAAAGTTTTGGTGGGTGGTGAAAGTTGATGGCCGACTCTCAAAACCTTGGTTTATTGTTGATATTTTTGCTGTCATGAAAATTGTGATAACTTGTGCTTGCACTGTGTCATTGAGATACATTTTTTTGGGGGAAAAACAATTTTATGTTCTTGGAATCGGTGTGCCTTTCCTCATGAAGAGATAGTAATTTTCTTTGGAGCTTCTTCGGAGAGATGGGACTGATTTTGCTTTGTGATAAGTCTAAAATTAGTTCTTATGCCTGCGACGTCATTTTGGGTTGACAATTGACAAATATCTCTCATTCCTTTAAATTGTTTGCTGAAAGATCCGGCATACCCTTTTTGAGAAGGGTTGTAAACGGCACTTCGAGAATATGGAATCTTTGGCTCAATTGTAAAAAAAAAAAAAACAATGCTACACTAATCGTCTTGCAAACTATTTGATGAGGGATTCTCTCTAAGAAAACCTTACTTTCCTGGTTGCGGAATTTGGAAGACAGGACAGTCGTCTTCATAAAGCCCCCATTCTATAACCATATAGACGTGCTAGACACCATATATATATATGATCCACTTCCATATGCGTGATCCTTTCACTCATTGTCTTATACTAATTCTAATTGATTGATGATCATAGGTTGTGCTTTTGGAGGTTTCTGGCTGATATCCTTCTTTTATTATGCATTTTGGTTTTTGGTTATTATGGTTTGGAGTTCAAAGTATGTACTCTTATTTTTAATCGTTCATTGATGTTGTCTCTGAAACAGGTTGATGAAGATTCACCAGCGTATTGTTCCGGGATACGTCCTAAAGATGTCATAGTAAAATGTGATGGCAAAGTAGTTCACAGTTCGTTGGAGGTAGACTTTCGTGTCTCTCCCTCTCTTTCTCTATACGTAGTTTCATGTGAGTCCTCTTATAGTTTGAGTCCATAAGTTCTAATCATAGCCACACAGTCTTGAAGTTACGCGGGATGTGTTTTAAATTACACGGGATGGGTCTAACGTTACACGTAATGACTTATTGTATGTGAAATTTTTGATTGAACTTAACGTAACTTTATCATATATCTCATGTAACTTTAATCTTTGACCGTGTAACTTTTTGATAAAACCTAGAAATTCAAACCACATTCGACCAACTACCCCACCACTAAGCCACTAACCATCACCTTCACCTCCTACGACCACCGGCAACGTCGCTTGCCGAGGCCCCATCTTGCCAACCCCACCCACTCAACCACAACAAACAGAGCACCACCAACCACCACCCACTCCTTTATCTCCGATCCAACCCTCCTTCCACCTCTCATTACTCACCCACCGGGCCACCGGTCATGGAATGTGATCGTTGGAGACATGGATGTGCTGGAATGGTGGCCAGCGAAGGCGTGATGGTGGCAGTGGTGAGGTTGGTTGGTAAGGTAGGCGAGGGAAATGAGTTTGTTTTGGGTAAATTTTGGTCATCTATTTTGTTTTAATCTTGTCCTTTGTTTGTTGAGGCAAAGACGTAGTCGAGGACTTATGGACTCATCCAACCTAACTGGACTTATTTGATCCTATATATATGCATTTAGGGCAAGCGTCTCTTTTTGTTGAAGAAACTAAAGAATGTTTTATTTAACTTCTATCCTTTTAGACGAGTCTCAACACTTCATTTTTTATTTTGTTATTTCGTTGCTTTTGAGGTCTTTCGTGATTTAAAAATTAAACTTGAATACAAAACCCTTAATGGATCATGCTAGTTTGAGCTTAAGATAAAATCTCGTTAGAGATTGACATCTACTCAGCAAACATGGTGTTTTTCATCTACTCACGGCACTTTTTATCGGGAGAAAGTTTTCTTGTGTGGTTTTTTGTCCACTACTTAGTTTTCTTCTGTCGTACTGCGTCTGTTGATGATGTTAACATCAGTTGACCAACTACTTTATTCCTTCCAGCTTTTTGAGATATTATGGAACAAAGTTGAAGAGTTTGTGGAGCTTGACGTTTTCAGTGAGACAAATGGTGAAACTCGGAAGTTAAGCGTGAAGATACAACAGACTTCGCCAGAGAAAATGTATCAGTAAGTTACTTTCAACTAGTTTAATTTACAGTATCGGTTATACTCTTCTCCAATCCTATGCTCTTCCCTTTACTTGTGCACGGTCTTCTACAAAGAGTATAAACCGCATTTGGTAATGCAAATGAGTAGAGTGAAAAAACGAAAGTATTCCAGAAACGGAGGGAGTACATACAGTATAAAATCGACTAATTTGTGTGTGCTTCTTCCAGGTGGAATCTAACATCTTGGAATGTATTTCCCGCGGTTCACCCTCATAATCCATGCAGAACCAAGTTTTAATTGATAAGAGCCTATCCTGCAATACTTTCGGGGATCAGGAGTAGACTAACTATTTGCTTTCTGACTTTACTAAACCTATCTGTCTAAGGGTATACTTATAACTCCTCCTTTTGTCTTTATCAAAAATATCGTACTTGAAAACAACTTGGTGTAATCGTTTTAATTTAACCTTGCTGGAGTATATCATTTTTTTATTTATCCTCTTTGATTTATTCATCGCTCTGTGAATACCGCCATGTAGTATCATCACAATGAGACTAGCATCGTTGATAACTTAGTTACTCCGTACTATACTACTATGTTATGAGGGATGTATACGCAAGGAAGACCAACTGATTAATTAAAGTCATCAACCATCTACGTTGTTACAAAATTGATACTCCCTGTATCTTCTTGAATTACTCGTAGTTTATTTCTAATTTATTTTTGTGAGTGAGAAAAAGTGAGTCCATGGAATTTAATTGAGGAAGACGGAGGGTATATTTTTTTTTTTCTTTCAGCAAAGATAGAAAACACCCTACAACAAGTTCAGATTCAACACTAAAAAGTGTCCTCTGTTGTAGGGATTGGGAGAAGATGGAGGGAATATTAAAGTACTACTGGTACATTTTTTTTCATGATCGAGCTTCTTATGAAGCTACGGAGTATTACTTTCCAGCTGTAGGCAAGTTGCACCACGATATGCCAAAACGTAAAAGTATTCCGTACGACCGTACTTGACATCAAGTCATATGTATTCTAGTGGTACGGAAATTGTATCATACTTTTATTTACTTTAATCAAAGTAGGTGGAGGGTTATATTTTAATCAAATGGGTAGATCATAGAAAGACGGAGGATGTATTTTTTCCGTCGTAATAAATTCTTTACGTTGGGACGAGTAGACAAATGCATTTTACATCGGGTCATATCATGTTTTCCAACTGTAGTCAAGTTTCATCAAAGTTGTACGAGAATTGAATCATTATATCTCCAAACTTTTTAATACCTCCGATTCAGAATAATCTTCCCATTTGATTAAAATATATCTCACATATATTAAAGGAGTATTTACTATAGTACATTGGAATCTTTGAAATTTGTTACTCTTTTTGTCAGAGTGAATTCTATACGTCTCCAAAGTTGGGATGAGTAGACAAATTACGTCAAGTCACAACATGTATTCCAACGTTGGAATCTTTGAAATTTGTTATTTCTTCTATTATAGTGAATTCTTTACATTTTATTTTTGATTTTTTTCTTCTGTTAAAAATTGATGATCTTAATGTAACTATTAAGACAATTTGGAAAAGATTTCACATAAATATATATATTAAAGATTATTTTTTAACTCAAGAAAATAAATGTAAAGAATTTATTACAACAGAGTGAGCAAGTTTATTTCGTACCCTGTCTTATTACAAGTATTTACCACCAAATGTCGTATTTGTATTTTTACACACTTTTCATAGTTAATATGAGTAATTTTTTAGATAGTCTCGACAATATACAAGAGAAAATATAATCATTTGACATTTTAGTTAATTTGTTTTTATAAATACATTAATAATATCAAATCTGTATAATTTTAAACACAAAATCTTGGGAGAGACGGTCTCTCAATAACTTAGTGAGAGACCACTCTTCAGTACCACTCTATGTCCTATTCGTACCCTTAAATGACAACTTTGTTTTGTACCTGTTTTTATAACAAACGTACCCTCTTTATATTTGTATCCTCTTTTATGTTAATCGTACCAACTTCTATTAGGTTTGGTACCACTGTTACTTCTATTTCTACTTAGTCTCTCAATAAAGTCAATTTTAAATAATGTGTAACAAAAGGTATTATCATTTATGAACTGCATCATTTAATATAAAAATTAAAAATTGGACACTTGTTTGTGAATAATACTCACTCTCATTCCTTATAATGTTCCACAATTCTTTTGGGAAGAAAATAAGAAGAGCGAAGATATGTGAAGAAAAATAAAAGTAGAGGTAAAATGTGGAGTAAAAAAAAAAAAGAACTACAAATCATATAAATAATATTTTTTTTATATTTTTCCAATTTTTTTTTTGGTCTACTTTTTTTTTTTTTTTTTTTTTAATATTTTACCATTTCATTTCTTTTCATTTTGGTTCATTATTTTATCATGTTACCTTTACTATTTCCAACACTTTATACATACCTTTATTCTTCTCCCTCACCAATCAGCTAGCTGCAATTCTCATTTCTTTTTCCAAATTACAGGTTAATTTCTAATTTAATTGTGGTTTTATTTTCAGTAATTAGCTTGTTTATTTGTTGTTAATTTGTTTAATCTGACCGCAATGCATTATTTCACATTATTCAAATTATACTCATAATAAGTACTCATCCGTACCACAATGATCTTCCTACTTCAGTGTGGCACGTGGATTAAGGAGGACATGTTAAACAAATAATAAAATATTAAAAAAATTAATTAATGGGTCAAGATGGTAAATTAGTTATTATTGGAGGATGTTATATTATTAATATTGATTTTAACGATGTTAATCATTACAGTTTGGAATTATTAGTAAAATAATTGAAGAACTTTAGAGTAAAAAATTTGTCAAAAAAGGAAAGAAATGAGAAAAAAAATTAGAGGTATTTAGTGGTACGGAAGGAGTACTTTGTACACGTTAATAACACATAAAACAAATCAATTTTAGTACTCGTATTAGTTTATTGGGAGTTTGTTTTTTACAGATCCATGCAAATAAACAAACATTTGTGGTTGTAAAAGTTACTTATAACTGTAGTAAATATAGTAGCATTAAGCATTTGTACTCTATTACGGTGTATTATTTTTGATGTCGTTTTAAATTAAAACACAGGTAGGTTACAGTAATGGAGTCTTTGTCTTCCAAGATTTGGTATATTCAGTCTGGAGAAGTGAAATGGAAAAATTACACCAGCGGCGGGGGATTATGTGTATCTAGGGATGGATTCATCCTAACAGTGGCTCATATCTTAGACTTACCTGACCTTGACAATAATGAAGGTATAGAGCATGAGGGCAGACCAGGGACGGGTACTAGGATGAGGGCACTTCAACTAATTAGTAGGCTGGATAATTTCGATTTGGCTTTGCTGAGGGTAGACCCTGTTGATGTTGAGGAGGGTGAGGAGTTCGACTACCTCGATCTGAGTTCATGTGCAAGTCTTGATGTGGACATTAACGAAGATGTGATGGCGTACGTACACCAGAATTTCATCCTTTTTACAGAGAAGGAGGGGATAACATCTTCGCCTTTCCCTCGAGATGCCTATCTTACTTTCCCGGACATCGGGGACAGAAGGAAAATCAGATCTAATGACTACATCGAGTTGGTGCGTGATGAACCGTACAAGACCTTGAAGTGTATTGCTGACGAGGGTGATCAGGCATTTAACGACCTTCATCCGGATCTACCACTCATTCAGGTTACCGAATTTGCGGATGAGCCTGGGTCTTCTGGCTGCCCATTCTTCAAGAAATGGAGCAAAGATTTTCTTGGTATCTGTGCCTTAAGCAAGCACGACTTTCAATACCTCATTCCAATGGAACTGTTGAGGGCTTTTTTCAATCATGTTACCGATCATCTCTAGAAGTAAGTAAGTATGTTTTTTGTGGTAATTTAAGTATGATATTATGTTGTTTTTTTGCTGCTTTGATGTGTAATAACTAGACCCGACCCGAAATAATAGCGTGAAGATAGAGACACCATTGACATTTCGCTTTGAAGGGATTGAGGAGGAGGTGAGTAGAGTCGGATTAGATGTGGTGGAGTACAGTGTTAATTGAGTGATAACTCGTGTTGAATAATTAACTTCTCGTGGAGTGATTCGAACGAGATGGGTATGGGCCCGGTGTACACGTGCTTTTATTGCATCGATGATGGGACGATATTGGTCATCATAAGGAAGGCCATTGAGTATGTATTGTGTGAGATTATGTATCTGGACCAAATGAATCTAGACTTATTGTATCGTTAATAGTATTATATTAAGTTATTTTCAACTAGTTTAATACTATATAGTATCAGTTCGTTATTGTTTTGATCTTACGAATAATGATCCAAGGCAGAGTAGGAGTATTGTTTTTGGTTATTAACATACGTATTATATTATTCTCAATCTCGTATCCTGGATAATGCTCATGATACATTTCTCCGGTCTAAGCATCTTATGCATGCTCCATTCTGCTACTATTCCTTTGCATCCAAATCTGGTAAATTGCAGCGCAGATTACTCCATTGAATTGACTACTCCTACTCTAAGTCTAGAATATCTCCCCGTGTCAGGACTAATATTAAGTCTATGCAGTTTGTCTTTGACATTGAGTGCATTGCTGTAGTAAGATCAACTAATTTGTGTGTGCTTTCTTTCAGGTGGCTGGAAGCGAACATCTTGGAAGGTATTTCCCGCAGCTCATCATCGTCATCCAACCTGTCGTGCAATACTTTCATCGTTCATGATTGTGTAGTACTAACTATTCGTTCTTTGACTCTACTAAATCCGTCTGTCTAAGATTATACTTATTCCGTATTTTATAACTCCTCCTTTCGTCTTATCAAAACTACGTATGTAGGTGAAAACAACTTATTGTAATCGTTTTAATTAGTTTAACCTTGCTGGAGTTTATCATGTTTTATTTATCCTCTTCGATTTATTCATCGCTTTGTGAATACTGCCATCATCACGAAGAGAGTAGCATCGTCGATAACAGAGTTTCTACGTACTCTGTGCTATTTTGAATATTTTGATCATATCCGTCATAAACTTATATATGACTAGAGCCTAGGATATTTAGTAACTACAATTACTTGATACTGATTGATGCTAATTAAAAGAATCAAAGAGATCACGATTAGTTAACATATTTACTTGATACACAAAATATACACAATATACTGATGAATGAGGACGTCAATGTATTTGGTCGTTTTTCTGGTTGATATGCTCCCGCAAGATGGTCGGTCGAAGAGTAAGGATAGTCTTGGAGATGAGTTCATGAAACCGGGTCGTTGGTAACAGTTTGGTTAATGTGTCAGCTACCTGGTCGGAACCTGGTCGAAACCATTAATGTGCTGAATACGAAAGGTACTGAGTTGTACTTGCTCACGGACAAAATGAAAATCGAGAGCTAAGTAAGTGACATAAATGAATATTGTATGATATTTTGATGGATATTTGAATAAAGATAGAATGACATAAAATGACAATTGTTTTTTTTAAAAAAAACCACTCAAAACACTTAGATTCAAATATATATATATATATATATATATATATATATATATATATATATATATATATATATATATATATATATGCTCGAATATAAATGTTTCAAGTGTTTTTTTTGCAACCGAGAGTGATTTAATGTCATACAAAACCTATTCCAATGTCCAACAAAATATTTCACAATTTTCGAGAAATCATCAAAAATGAGCGATTTTGAAGGTTATTATCCACGTTTTTCTTCCAAATTTGGTCAAAAATCAAATGTCTCCAATTTCGCACAGAAATTACTCCATACATTGTAGAAATGTTTGAGACTTGAGAGTAACATATGGTGCGTATTGATCAAAATAAATACAATTAAAAGTCATTCGACTATCTATATGTACGCGTTAAAATAAGGAGAAAATTTCAATATATATATATATATATATATATATATATATATATATATATATATATATATATATGCTCGAATATAAATGCTTTAAGTGTTTTTTTTGCAAACGAGAGTGATTTTATGTCATACAAAACCAATTCAAATGTCCAACAAAATATTTCACAATTTTCGAAAAATCATCAAAAATGGGCGATTTTGAAGATTATTATCCACGTTTTTCGACCAAATTTGGTCCCAAATTAAATGTCTCCAATTTCGCACAGAAATTACTCCATACATTGTAGAAATGTTTGTGAGTAACATATGGTGCGTATTGATCAAAATAAATACAATTAAAAGTCATTCGACTATCTATATGTACGCGTTAAAATAAGGACAAAATTTCAATATATATATATATATATGCTCGAATATAAATGCTTTAAGTGTTTTTTTTGCAAACGAGAGTGATTTTATGCCATACAAAACCAATTCAAATGTCCAATAAAATATTTCACAATTTTCGAAAAATCATCAAAAACGGGCGATTTTGAAGATTATTATCCACGTTTTTCGACCAAATTTGGTCCCAAATTAAATGTCTCCAATTTCGCACAGAAATTACTCCATACATTGTAGAAATGTTTGTGAGTAACATATGGTGCGTATTGATCAAAATAAATACAATTAGAAGTCATTCGACTATCTATATATTGGCGTTAAAATAAAGCGAAAATTTCAATATATATATATATATGCTCGAATATAAATGATTTAAGTGTTTTTTTTGCAAACGAGAGTGATTTTATGTCATACAAAACCTATTCCAATGTCCAACAAAATATTTCACAATTTTCGAGAAATCATCAAAAACGGGCGATTTTGAAGGTTATTTATGCACGTTTTTCGTCCAAATTTGGTCGAAAATCAAATGTCTCCAATTTCGCACAGAAATTACTCCATACATTGTAGAAATGTTTGAGAGTAACATATGGTGCGTATTGATCAAAATAAATACAATTAAAAGTCATTCGACTATCTATATATTCGCGTTAAAATAAGGCAAAAATTTCAATATATATATGCTCGAAAATAAATGTTTTATGTGTTTTTTTTGCAACCGAGAGTGATTTTATGTCATACAAAACCTATTCAAATGTCCAACAAAATATTTCAAAATTTTCGAAAAATCATCAAAAACTGGCGATTTTGAAAGTTATTATCCACATTTTTCGACCAAATTTGGTCCCAAATTAAATGTCTCCAATTTCGCACAGAAATTACTCCATACATTGTACAAATGTTTGAGAGTAACATATAATGCGTATTGTTCAAAATAAATACAATTAGAAGTCATTCGACTATCTATATATTTGCGTTAAAATAAGGCAAAATTTTCAATATATATATATATATATATATATATATATATATATATATATATATATATATATATATATATATATATATATATATATATATATATATATATATATATATATATATGCTCGAATATAAATGCTTTAAGTATTTTTTTTGCAAACGAGAGTGATTTTATGTCATACAAAACCTATTCAAATATCCAACAAAATATTTCACAATTTTCGAAAAATCATCAAAAACGGGCAATTTTGAAGGTTATTATTCACGTTTTTCGACCAAATTTGGTCGAAAATTAAATGTTTCCAATTTCGTACAGAAATTACTCCATACATGGTAGAAATGTTTGAGAGTAACATATAGTGCGTATTGTTCAAAATAAATACAATTAGAAGTCATTCGACTATCTATATATTCGCGTTAAAATAATGCGAAAATTTCAATATATATATATATTGAAGTTTTCGCTGTATTACAACGCGACAATAAAGATAATCGTATGACTTCTAAATGTGTTCATTTCGAACCGTATCCACTTCTTTTTACGCCCGGACGTTTCTAAAATGTATGGAGGAGTTACTGTGTAAATTTGAATATATTTAATTTCGGACCAAATCATGCCGAAAAATGTGGATTTACCTTCAAAATTGTCCATTTGAGATGATTTCTCAAAAATTATGATATATTTTGATGTATATTTGAATAGGGCATGTATGACATGAAATCATTGTTAGTTGTTTAAAAAACACTAAAGCATTTTGATTCGAGTATACGTTGAAGTTTTCGTCCTATTACAACGTCATTATAAAGATAGGCGAATGACTTATAAATGTGTTTACTTCAAACCGTACGTACTTTATGTTACTTTCGGAGATTTCTACAATGTAGAGAGTAGTTAATGTGCGAATCTGGAGATATTTTAATTTCGGATAAAATCATGCCAAAAACCGTGAATATTACCTTCGAAATCGCTTGTTTTGGATGATTTTTCAAAAATTGTGACTATAAAGATAGTCGAACGACTTATAAATGTGTTTATTTCGAACCGTACGCATCTTTTGTCACTCTAGGAAATTTCTACAATATACGGAGTAATTATTGTGCGAATCTGAAGACATTTAATTTCGAACGAAATCATTCCGAAAAACGTGGATAATAACCTTTAAAATCGTCAGTTTCAGATGATTTTTCGAAAATTGTGAGATATTGTGTTAGATATTTGAATGGGGCTAGTTTGCCATAAAATCACCTTCGGTTGACAAAAAAACACTTAGAACATATTGATTCGAGTACATATGTTAGTTTTTCGACCTATTACAACGTGTTTATTACAACGTGATTATGAAGATAACCGTACGCGCCCATTGGTTAGTCTAGGACATTTCTACAACATATGGAGTAGTTACGATGCGAATCTGAAGATATTTAATTTCCGACCAAATCATGCCGAAAAACGTGGATAATAACCTTCAAAATCGTCCGTTTGGGATGATTTTTCGAAAATTGTTGGATATTTGAATAGGGTCAGTTTGCGATAAAATCACCGTCGGTTGTTAAAAAAACACCTAAAACATTTTGATTCGAGTATATATATTGAAGTTTTCGACCGATTACAACGTGACTTTGAAGATAGTCGAATGACTTATAAATGTGTTTATTTCGAACCGTACGCACCTTTTGTCACTCTAGGACATTTCTACAGTATACAGAGTAGTTATTGTGCGAATCTGGAGACATTTAATTTCGGACGAAATAATGCCGAAAAACGTGGATAATAACCTTTAAAATCGTCAGTTTCAGATGATTTTTCGAAAATTGTGAGATATTTGGTTGAATATTTGAATAGGAACAGTTGGCCAACAAATCACCGTCGGTTGTTAAAAAAACATTGATTCGAGTATATATACTGAAGTTTTCGACCGATTACAACCTGACTTTGAAGATAGTCGAATGACTTATAAATGTGTTTATTTCGAACCGTACGCACCTTTTGTCACTCTAGAACATTTCTACAATGTACGGAGTAGTTACAATGCGAATCTGGAGACATTTATTTTGGACCAAATCATACCAAAAAATGTGGATAAAAACCTTTCAAAATCGTCCGTTTGGGATGATTTTTCGAAAATTGTGAGATATTTTGCTGAATATTCGAATGGGGACAGTTTGCCATAAAATCATCGTCGGTGGTTAAAAAACACTTAAAACATTTTGATTCTGGAGATATTTTATTTCTACAATGTATGAGGTAATTATTGAACGAATCTGGAGATATTTAATTTCAGACGAAATCATGCCGAAAAACTCTAAATAACAACTTTTAAAATCGTCGGTTTGGGATGATATACTTAGATGACTTCATATGGAAATTGTGATAGAATATGAATAACTAAATTCAGTTATTCCGTTATAGTTAGTTGCTCCCTTGTACTCGTATATATATACAGGTTAAGCATATGATGTAAACCATCGATTTATTCATTATAATTCAATCGATACAAGATTAATTCTTTTTTCTCTTTCTCTCATTACAACATGGTATCAGAGCCATCTCTCTGATTCTTTTGTTTCGATTTCTTCACAGATTGCAGATTCTGTTCTTTTCTGCGACACTGCAGAACTCGCATGGACTGAACTTCAAGAACGTTTTGGGCAGTCTAACATAACGGCGCTCAAAAGAAACTCACTGAGTTTGCTCAAGGAAATGATAATATCTCTACCTATTTCACTCGTGCCAAGGCGATTTGGGATGAAATTGATGGTATGGGCATGAATCCGGTATGTTCTTGTGCTTGTTCATGTGGTGCAAAGGAGAAGCAAAAGGCTTTCCAAGAATATCAAAAGGTTGTGCAGTTCTTGATGGGACTTAATGATTCTTATGCAACTGTGAGAGGTACCATCCTTACGCAAAGTCCTCTACCCAAACTCGCCATCATATACAACAATTTACTGCAGGAAGAAAGACAACGAGAATTGCATCCTTCAGTAAATTTTCAAGCTGATTCTGCAGCTATGTACAGCAAGAATGTCAACTTCAGAAACCAGAATGCTAATCAAAAGCCTTATAATTTTGGTAATTCTGGTCATCAGCAGTACAAGCAAGGTCAATCTACTGGACAGAATTATATATGTCAATCAGAAGGGAGGAGGAAATCAATTTACTCAGTATAAAGATCATGAAAATCAATGTACCTGGCACGGCACAGCCACAGTGGTTGATAAGCCTTTTTGCAATTACTGTAAAAAGTTTGGCCATCTGATTGGCATCTTCAAAACAAGAACCGGCGTTTTGCTGCAAATGTCTTTCAAAGCCAAAATGATGCTGAAAATCAAAGAAATAGCTTGATGAATCACTCAGGCTGGTTCAAGCTCTCGATCAGAATGAACATGATGAGACTGGTATTGTTTGTGCTAACTTTAATTTAAATTTGCATAACTTTAGGAATTCTTGGATTCTAGATTCAGGTGCTAGTGACCATATGTGTTCCAACAAGGCTTTATTCTCAGATTTTAGAACCCGGCCTTGTTAAGCCCTATCGTGTTTCTTTGCCAAATGGTCAGATTGTTAACATTGATACTGCAGGCACAGTCCATGTTTCTGATTCTGTGTGATTCGGTTTAAGTTGAAGAATTACGATTTTTAGTTGATTCGGATGTGATCAATTTTGTCGACTCTATTTGTGAATTAGAGTGCAAGAAAGACGGACGTTACCGGTTTAGCATGAATTGCCTTTCTAACCAATTAATCATTCAACCAGTGCATGATCCATCTTCACCTTCTTTTAATGCAACTGACGCTGCACCACCCTCGTTTGTGCATCGACTGCCTGATTCTGATCAAACTTCAGCAGAGTTAGCCACAGGAAGTTCCTTCTCCGTTTTGACATTCTTCGTATTCTGCTTTATTTCTTTGTTACGCAGTTGATTTGCTCATCCCAGTAAGAGAGCTAACTTGCGAAATTTGGGGACTTTGTCCACCGCCGACCTCTGGTTGCTCCTGCTCTCTCAAAGCCACTGTATATATAGTCATACGTGCCAAGTCCCTGGAAAACCGTAATTTTCAAGGGATAAATCATAATGCCAGAATCACAGTAAAAATTCAAGCGAAGAGACTGTCTAAATGCCAGAATGTCGGTCACCTTCTTGATAAGGAGGATGTGGAAGAAGAAAAACTGTGCCAACAGCAGAGTCGCAATCATACCCAGAATAGTACACACGGCCTGCATAATCATAGATTAATCCAAGATATAGTGAGTCGTTTTGCTTTACTTCATCGAAAATTGAGTCTTTTGCTGCATAACTCCACTTCACATAAACTACAATATAACATCCCATCTTCGCTTGTATGTTTCTCGGAAGATTCTTCAGATGGGCTGATGCAATTACACAGGACGTTACAAGGAAAGAACAATATTCTCCCAAACCAGGATGAACATGCTCATGCTCATGCTCGGCGTCAAAATCATCTGTGTAAACATCATTGCATTTACAATCTCCGTCAAGTGATTTAGCACATTTTCACCAGCATTCACATTTAGCTTTGATGGAACGGTTTTTCCACTTAGCTTGGGATCACCTGCTTTTGCACGGTCTGCTTTACCGGATGTTTTAAGGTACTTCTTCGACTTGAAAACTCCTGCGTCTGCTGGATCAGCTGCCGCACACCAGATATACAGACTGACGGCACCTACATACTAATCGATGGATACCAACACACAAATAACATCAGTTTCAAATCGTTAACAATAGACAATGGTGAGATTCCAATGCTAAAATCAGTAATAAGTTGACAAGATCACGGCAACACAATTGAAGTTTTCACCAACGTAACTCATCAGCGTCATCTATGTGCAATGTCTAAATGACCATCCTCTTGTGAGACGTAACTTAACCTACACTATATTGTAAACTTATCGTGAATTCGTGATACAACAATTGAGCAAATCAATCTCAATCAAACACTAATTCATCCATCTATAACCCAAATTTAGACAAATTTCATTTGTGCAATTTTGGCAATTTGATCAGGAATCAGCAAATAATGCATGATTAAAAACATCTACATCGACATTACCCAATTGATCAGTAACAAGATCTTAGACGATAACCTGGCCAGTGAGTTCCTTGATTCTCATTCCTTAACATCATCATAGTTTTGAGCTTCTTTAGACTTCAGCTAAACTTTTGAGCTTCGCTCCTAAGATATATAACAACACGAACATGAAACTCACGATAAATATAAACAGCCTAATAATCTGTACGAGAAGCTCCCACGAACATGTAACAAACATTGCAAATAAGTAACTTTTCAATGATACAAAAACCATGGTAGGCTTAAGACGCCATTCTTTCGAGCTCATTCAAGTTCATTTCAGCCCTCAATTCAATCCAGTTCCATTAAGTTCGTTTTGTATGTTCAGTTGAGGCCACTTCCAGTTCAAGTTCATTTAAGCCCACTTCAACCACAAGAACAAGGCCTTAATGATGCGAATTACAGCGGAAACGATTTCTGTAACGATATTTGTTTAATGTGATTTTGCAAACGAACCAAAAAGACTCACTCACTCACTCACACAAAACAATGGATATTTGATGAATTAGCTATAATTCATCAATAACGAACGAACTCAAGACCTATTGAGATCGAACAAGTTAATATTCGAAGACGCCTTTGAATAGAAAAGGGATTTGTTGCTAACAAGCAAACCTAACTTTTCTTATCTTTCTTTAATGTGTTACAAGCAAAACAAAAGTACTATAAATAACCTAGGAGAAAAAACGTTACATTTAGCTAGACATCTAAAAGCCACTAAATTGAATAGTAGCAATTAAGTAGCTAATAATAATAATACTAAATAAATTGCAATAAAAACTATTTAACTAATAAGGTATTAATTCCCCAACCCTTTTATTAACTAAAATAATAAAGTTGTAGATAATAAATTGTAAACGTGTCATATTTTATATGTCGACGGTCCGTGGTCGAGATTCTCCGAGACAAAGTCTTTAGTGACCATACTACATCGTATCACTTAATTACAGAGCTGGTCGGTAATCACGCCCTAATCTCAGCTATTACACCACTATTATGGCCACGAGATAGTAAATATAATACTCACTCCGATTACATGTGTTCTTTCCCTTTCTTTTTTGGAAGGAAAATAAGGAGGAAATATTATATTAATGGAATATAGAAGGTGGAATGAAAAAGTAAAAGAGATAAATATTATATTAATTAAAGAAGAAAAAGTGGGGTGGAAAAGAAGGAGAGATGAATATTATATTAATTAAATGAGAAAAAATGGGGTGAGAGAGAGGAATATTATACCCTTCTAGTTCCTATTATTGTCCCAAACGATTTTGGGAGGAGAAATGAGTGGTTCAAAAAAAAAAGAAGGAAGAGAGAAATAAGAGAGTAATTATGAACCACACATTGATGACCTAAAAAGAAAAGTGGGACAAAAATCACATTTTATGAGAGACATTGAATTTGGTTGGCTGCATATGACCATTGTCCATTGTTATAGATATGAGAATGCAGAATGCAGAAAGTGATCCTGCTGCATTGTTTGGTACAAAGAAGGGTTAGTTTTTGAATAATCGTGCAAAAAGACTGCTTTACGTTGCCCAACATGCAACAGCTTTATATCTATGACACGCCCAACAGAAGGAATGCTTTACATTTATTAGTATTTGTTTTATTCATTCCCGTAGTAACATGTTCCTTTACGTTTGTAAGTAAGGAGTACTCTGTATTACTCCCCCGTTTCAATACATACTCCCTCCATTTTTATGATTTCTTCCACTTTAAAAGTGGCACATTTCTTAAAAAAAACAATAAAATAAGTAAAAGTAGAGAGGGAGTAAAGTAAGTGGACCACCTAGGTAAGAGAGAAGTGTAATAGAAAAAAAATAGTGGAAGAAATCAAAGAAATGGTTGAAAAAAGAAATGTGGAAGATATGGTTTACTTCCTCTGTCTCAATATATAGTTTACTCCCTCCGCCTCAATTGATTAATTGTGTTTACCCGTGATTTATCACACTAATAAGGTTTAAATCCACAATTGGATTAATTCAAGTGATTAGTAGTACGTTATAACGAAATTAAAGTTAATCCACAGTTTCCGTAAACTGAGAGGGAGCGATTAAAATAGATTTGTATTTGGGTCTTTTCAGTAAGGTTTTAAATCCACATTTGGACTCGACAAAAATCCAAATTCATAAATTGGGTCAGATTCAAATTTTAAAAACGCTTGTCGAAAATTTTCAACCAAGTTCATCCATCAAGTGTCCCATCGTTTTAATTGTCCGTCCTCGATAAGAGTTATTTTAATCAAAGACAAATAAGTAAACGTGACAAGTGAGTACATTTCTAGCTCGTAACCCAGTTCCTAACCAAAATACAACCCCCAATCTAATTAAAATCTCGAATATCTTACCATAAAACCGTCATATCCAAATTCCGAAAACAATCCACTATAAAAACTCCATAAAACCGTCTTTTAATCAAAAACAAACAAAATAATGGGACGCGTGAGGGAGTACGTGAGGGAGTACATTTCTAGCTCGTAACCAAATTCCTAACCCAAACACAACCCCCCAAATCTAACCAAAATCTCGTATATTCTTACCATAAACACCACCTTATTCAAATTCTGAAAACAACTTACTATTATTTGTAACTGTAAAACCGTCTTTTAATCAAAGATTCAAAGGTAAACAAATACTCCACTGGACCAGGGATTACATTTCTAGCTCCTAACCCATGATTAATTTTTACCCATTTCTGTAATAATTATTTTAATCAAAGTCAAAACAAATGAACCAACCATTAATTTTCTCACAATACCACATGTCGTCCTCTTTCTTTGTAATTTTTTTTCTACGTGCGATTCTTCACATGTGATTACTCGTTTAGTCCTTTCTTAGTTCGTTTGTAATCGGGGCTTCGCCCCTCTTAAGTACCAAAAAAAAAAAAACTTTGATCAGATCAACAAATCTCGGTCATCTAAAATTTCAATTATTGATTTTTCGTAATCGTAGTTAGATGGGCTAGGCCCATGCAATTTGGGATGCACAAATTCTTGGGAGAGACCACTTTTCAGTACCACTCTATGTCCTATTCGTACCCTTAAATGACAATTTTGTTTTGTACTGTTTTATAACAAGCGTACCCTCTTTATATTTGTATGCTCTTTTATGTTAATCGTACCTACTTCTATTAAGTTTGTTACCACTATTACTCCCATTTGTACTTAGTCCCTCAATAAAGTTACTGAGAGACCGTCTTTCAGAAGACTTACTCTTTGAGATGATAATAATGATAAATAGGAGTAAAATAGAGTTGATGGCAATTGTAAAATGTTCAAAGTGGAGGGGCAATTTGGTCCATAAAAATTAACGCAAATTTCATGCACTTGCTTCTCCCCCTCCTTTTTATATAGGCAGTATGTAGAAAAAAACGAAAACCCTGTTTCCACAATTCCCTCTGCAGGGCAATCGACTCCTTCACAAACGTTACAGGTGAACATTCTGATTCATAACCCTAATTCCATACACAATCTTCAATTCAAAATCTTGTATTAGTGAGTAACTGAGTATTTGTTTGTGCAATTAAGTATTTGTTGCTAAATTAAATTGGACTCTCTTCACTAAACACCATGTTTGTAAATTTTAAGTTTGTTTGACTCATGCAGCTAGATCCTGTTACTCGGTGTATTATTGTGGTTAATTTGTGGTCATTAGACAGCAACAATTACGTAATTTGAGTTAATTTTTGTCAATTTCAAATGCTCTGTTTTTTTTGTTAGGTAATTAGCATGCAGAATCTGAGAGAATTCGTCTGGGTTGTCAAGGCGTCAATGAAAGTTAGGAATCGTGAGGGAGAAAGCGATGTTTTGTATGGTGGTGCTATCTGCGTTGCAGAGTCTGGATTGTTGGTTACTTCTGTTACTGCACTTACAACAATGAGGAAACCTTCTCGTGGCGATTTCGACAGAATTAAAGTCACTGTGAGAAATTTTGGGAGAAGATTTGTGGGTGCTAAGATTGATATGACATCGGTTGAAACTGGGTTGGTTTTGCTTAGGATTAAAAATGCCCAAGGTAGGAGGTTTGAGGCTTTTGAGTGGAGGAACCAGGAGAAGACGGTTCGTGAGCTAGATTTTCCGGTTTTAACCAAGTTTTTGGCTTTCGTTCATACTGGAGGCGGGTTTTCTTTTAAACGAGGAGTGAACAATTCTTCTACAGCAACGGAATTTCCAAATTTGGCTCCTCGTACTTTAAGTCTGGTTCAACTATCTGGTTTCGGACGCTTCTTGAACACGGGCATGGCGGGATGTCCAGTTTTTCGGTTGGAGGGAAAAGAATTGTTGGGCTTGATTTTCAAAGTGTCTGGTCAGTTTAGTTTCGTAGTACCCGTCCGTTACATTGAAAGTCTTGTTGAAGCTTTCCTGGCCGGTCTGGGTGGCGGCGGGGATGCAGGGGCAAGTAGTGGTGGTGGTGGTGGAAGGCCAAGGGGTGGTGGTGGTGGTGGCGGGGGTGGAAGGCCAAGGGGTGGCGGGGGTGGACGGCCAGGAGGTGGTGGCGGCGGCGGGGGTGGACGGCCAAGGGGTGGCGGCGGCGGCGGCGGTGGTGGCGGCAAGGGTGGTGGTGGTGGTGGTGGCGGCGGACGGCCAGGGGGTGGTGGAGGTGGCGGGGGTGGACGGCCAGGGAGTGGTGGCGGCGGCGGGGGTGGACGGCCAAAGGGTGGTGGTGGCGGCGGGGGTGGACGGCCAAGGGGCGGGGGTGGAGGGCCAAGGGGCGGGGGTGGCGGCAAGGGTGGGGGTGGTGGTGGTGGCGGGGGTGGACGACCAATCTGGAGGTAATTTCAGTCATTTCTACTGTTTTACCTCAGTTATTTTGGGCCTGATTTTGATTAGAACCCTAGAATTGAGAAGATTTCATACAGAAATCGGGAATTTGATGTTTCAAATGCCTGATTGCGCCATTGAATGTACGCGAAATCTCAATTGAGATCATCTCAAGCTTAAGCTGATCTCTTTCCATGAAATGCTAGCTATGGTGATTGGTGAATAAATATGATGGAAGTATGATTCTGTTTCTTAGAACATTGACGTTGCTGCAAATGTAACTACACTCAACAACCACCGAAATTCTTGTCCAGTAACGCCTGCGTTTTGCTTTTGTGTCATATCGTTCTAGTTTTAGTCTGTATGAATACCGTATAAATTGCTTCATCTTCTTTCCTTATGATATATAGGCAATAAGAAGTTTAGAGCCCTTTTTGTTAGCCTATAACTGCTTTCGCCTCCCTGTTTTCTGCATCGGATTTATGAAGTCAGTCTTGCATTCTACTTCTCATTTTCACTGTAGGAGGATGTAGGGAGGGTGAGTGAATCGCGCGACCATGATCTGAATCCTGATTTAGCTTCCTTTCGTAAGCGTAGGAGAAAAACTCGGTGGAGTTATTGATATCTTAGCTTAGTTTGCTTGATTGTTGATGCTATCGAAGTTAGTGACAAAGAGCATTAATCCCTCGACCTGTTTTTTTGTTTGCGACTTCTAAGATTTTGTATTTTGACTATGCAGATTTTGAAGCCAATGTTTGTAAAGGAATCTAACTTTGAGATTGCACATCTATGGAACAAAGCAGTTGATAAGATTTTTTGGGACTGCGATTGCTTGCCTCAGTTCACCTAGATGGTAACATTTTTTGTAAGTATTACTACCGTAAATTTTGTCTTTCTAAAAATCATCTCCAAAATTAAGGAAATCGCACAAACATGTGTTCCCGGGGCTGTACTAGAAATCGACTCCAAAGTTAAGGAATTACTCCGTACTATTTGTCTAAGATTAACTTTTGTAAGGTGTGTTTTGGGTTGCAAAGTTCATTTCTGAGCGACATCGTTATGACAGTCCATAAACATAGTGGAAATCTGTCGAGTACTCCGTACTAGCTACCTTTAGATTTCTATTGCTAAACTTCCGTTCGACCCTTGAACCTTTAATAAGCCAAAAACCGAGTGAAGTAAATCACACCTATATATACTTCTGGTGCAAGAGTTTTAGTAAGACTCGACTTTGCACGACGAGTGGTTGCCAAGTAGTAGATGACCATACTTAAGCATAGCATGATCACAAGTGCAAAGGCCGGGATAACAACGACCCCAACTCCCACCCCTCGAACATTTGTTTTCACTCCCCCCGACTGGATCTCGGGTACTTGAGTCGCCATTGGTAAAGGCGAGCAATTAGACTCGACACATGGTAAATCCCCGTGGTTATTTGAGTGGAAGAATTCATATGCCGATGGAGATAAGGCAACGGGTTTTTGACTATCAACCCGTGTGGCGATCTCTCTTGAGCTACTACACCACACACTTACTACATGCTTGCATGGGGAACATGAGACTTTAGAACACTCCTGAATTACATGTATGCCCTTTTTTAATCCTTGTTTTTAGTCGTAAATCGTGTCGAGAGGCTCTCATCTTCTCGCCGTGAGCATCAAAATGCAATGACTTTATCAGCTAAGTTAGTATTACGGAGTAGTAGTTTAGTACTCGGTTTGGAGAAAACCGTCCATGTAGAAAGTATAGTTTTGGCATGGGCCGAAAAGCGAGGGAAAGGTAACGGTATGCCGTGTTTCGACGGAAAGTAACTCGGTTTTGGGAAGAATATGGAAGTTTTCCGTCGTCTTTTTGTCCATTTGACTAGCGTGTACACCCAACACGCGAAACAAGGGAGACGGTTTCATGTAACTCCCATTGAGCCCGAGACGGTTAGAAATTTCACCTAAGTTTTAAGAGTTTTTTGTCAAAAGGCACCTAACATTTACGCCTTTTGTAAAAAAGGCACCTAAAGTTATTTTTTTTTTGCCCAAAAGCACCTTAAATTTACATTTCTTTGTTAAAAGACACCAAACATCAACTTCCGTCAAAAAACCGTCAATATTGACAGTTTCCATCCTTTAATCTTCTTCCATCCACCCTTAATCAACCTTCATTCCTTAATCAAACTCAACCAACCCTCTTTCTTTAATTCAACAATCTTCCCTTAATCAAACTCAATCAATCCTTTTCCTTAATTCAACCTTCATTTCTAACTACTCCTACTCTTTATTTGCATACATCTCAATTATCAATCCCCATTACTCAAGTAAAAATCACCAAGTTTTCGCTCAATCGGTAAGTTTTTAATTATAGTTCTTTATTCTAAGAACAAATTAAAATTTTGAATTCAATTTCCATTTTTATGTTACTCCCTCCGGACACAATTTATCGCCCCGCTTTTCTTATTTGGAAGGTTTTTATTTTTTGCCCCACTTCTCCACTTTCCTTTTATATCATACCCAAATTACCTTATTACCCTTCTTTCTATCATTTATTACAAGATTATTCATTCAATTAACTTTACATCCTATACTTAACCTATAATATTTGGGCATGTGTCAATAATTTAGGCCCACCATTAATTTGTTCACATTTTATATTAATCTTCTTAGACCATGGTTATCCATGGATACAATTTCTCTCCATAGAGGACCCCATTTCTTCCACCTCACTTTTTCTAACTCATTTTCTCTCTCTTATAAAATACACGTACATCAATGGATTCACTTTTATCTCCATAGAGGGCCCACTCATCTCACCACATTTATCATACCTAATACATTTTTATTTTTATTTTATTTTATAAATTTATTTAAGTCAACTTAAACCATTAATACACCAATTTGCATACTAATTGCTCTCTCTTTCCCCTTTTTCTCAATCCTTCAAAGTGGAGATTTTTCTTCAATCCTCCTCCAAGGATCGAGGATCCATTGATGTATCATCATTTTCACTCCATCCACCCTATAGATTAAGTTCAAATCCATTGCTAACCTTGCTCTTATTTTACGTGCAAAAAGCTATGGGGCGAAAAATAATGTCCGGAGGAAGTATTTACCATTAATTTCGAGTATAATTTTAGAGTATGTGCATGTGTTAGAGTTTATTAGATAAATTTTTGAGTTAATACTGAATTGAATGAAGTTTCTGTTGTAAGAAATTAAGAATACTAATTTTTGTGTTTAAATTTGTGAGTTTGAGTAATCATCTGTTATTCATTTTTTTTATTTGTCCATTCATTTTTGGTTTAGTAATCATTTGTATTTCATTCTTATGTGTATCATATAAGAAAAATACTTAAAGATGACATATTAATTGAAAATATGCAAAAGTGGAAAAAAAAAACGTGGTTCAATTAAGGGGGAGTAAAAGGGGTATTGAATGGAAATTAAAATTTTTTGGGAGGAAAAATCGAGTATTGTGAAAAAATAAAGAGAATGAGAAATGAGATAATAAGGTAATGCAAAGAAAGAGAGAAGGAAGATGTTGATTGAGTTTGGTTAAGGGATGCGTGTTATTAAGGGTTGATGGAAGAAGATTAGGATGGAAACCGTCAATATTGACTGTTTTTTGACGGGAGTTGGTGTTTGGTGCCTTTTAACAAAAAAATGTAAATTTAAGGTGCTTTTGGGCAAAAAAAAAAACTTTAGGTGCCTTTTTTTACAAAAGACGTAAATGTTAGGTGCCTTTTGACAAAAAAACTCATAAAAAATTGTTATATAAATATAATGTGAAACCGTCTTACTGTATAATGTATGAATTTTTTTGTAATCGATTTTTCTAATGAGTATCCAGTTAACACACGTTAATATATTAATTAATCACAATAACAAATGATCTCGAAGTATGATAAATATGACTTAATATTTCAACTTCCCATGATAATATCATTGTTAAAATGTGAAACCGTCTTACTGTATAATGTATGAACTTTTTTGTAATCGATTTTTCTAATGAGTATCAAGTGAACACACGTTAATATGTTAATTAATCACAATGATAGATGATCTCTAAGTATGATAAATATGACTTAATATTTCAACTTCTCGTGATAATATCATTGTAATTTTTATTTTATTTAGCCTACTGAACACACATTAAAAACCATTTTATAATTGGGTTGATCTCGTTATAAGACGATTTTACACCAGAAACGATAATTTTGAAAGAAAAAGGAAGTAAGTTCAATGAGAAGAAAACGAATGGGGCGGTTAGGAGTGGACCAAATGAAAACTATGACAACCCAAAACTCATAGCTCATGTCATTTGGGCGGCTAATTATTTGAGCATCTATCACCACAAATTACATTATTTTAACTAATTACACCTTAATTAATCAACATTATCTTCTTTCATTAGACTATAATACATGTTTCGTCAATATAATTTAGATAGATCGACAGCTTTTTTTGAATCGGGTTTTCCTAATATAATTCGTGTAGTTTATTTGAGTCGAATCGGTTTAAATAAATCAGATCATTTTAAGTGCACTGGTAGTCTTGTATGTGGCCATACCAATATACCATAATGGTCGATTCAGGTTTTAGGTTCATTCATTCGTTCAGCTCCACTCAGCTTCGCCAGGCTAGTCTGATCTTGATGATCGACTTGCCACACAAACAATCATACACAGAAACCCAACTCATAAACAACTAACTATGATTAAGAAGCACCTAATAATTGAAATTAAATCAAACTTAAACTAAAATCAATGTCCGAACTCCGAACCCAATAATCAACTCACTGACACAACATGAGGGTAAGACGATCTCATGCATGAGATGACAACCTAATTTAATGAAATTTTTTATCATGTGTAGATAATATGATCTTTTACCGAAAGACATCGTTTCACGTGTATATAAAACCGCCTCACAACAACGACAACGACCACGACAAGTTAAGATTTGAGGTCGACTAACAAGAATCATTATCGTACCCAACATCGTCAAGGCACGCATTTCCACAAAACAATCATGGCCTTATTAATTAGATTTGTACGTGATTACTGATTATTCGTATCTGTTGTAACTATCGTATGACGACGTTCTATTAATGAATTTTTTTCTGTTTAAAAAAATCACTGTCCTACCGAAGATGTCTTAGGCTCTTAGCCTAGTGGTTAAGACTATGTGCTCTGAAACAGTAGGTCTCAAGTTCGAATTCCCCTCCCCCTATATTGTAATGCGACTAAGTGCGCTCTTCGTTGAACCGAAAAAAATAAAATCATTGTCATAGTCCAATAATTAAGTCACTAATAACATACTCTAATACCCTAATCCTCTACATAAATACCCTCACAACTCCCTCTCTTCAACACACACCACTCTTAAACACATACCCTAATCACCCCACTAATCACTCCTTAATCACTCTTAATCACTCCTTAATCACCCTCAAAAATGACCAAAGACATGGAATCAGCAGAGCAACAACAAGCAGAATACAGTGCAAAAGACTATCATGACCCTCCACCTGCACCTCTAATAGACATAGAAGAGTTGACAAAATGGTCATTTTATAGAGCTATCATTGCTGAATTTGTTGCTACTCTTCTCTTCTTGTACATAACTGTCCTAACGGTTATCGGGTACAAGAGCGAGACCGATCTTAATGCCGGTGGTGACCAATGTGGTGGTGTCGGAATTCTCGGTATCGCTTGGGCTTTTGGTGGCATGATCTTTATTCTCGTTTACTGCACTGCTGGTATCTCTGGTACGTCTAGTTGGTTTATACTGTTCTCGTTTGACTTTAATTTGCTGGTCAACGGTTTTTTTTATAACCTTAGCTGGTTTATACTGTTCTCATTAGACTTTAACTTCGATACATAGACGACATGAGTACATGACAGATTCACAGTATATATTGTTCTCGTTTGACTTTAATTTGCTGGTCAACAGTTTTTTTTTATAACCTTAACATTAACGTTATTAAAGTTCACTATAGACTTCACAGTGCATATTATATTGTTCTCGTTTGACTTTACTGACTGATTAACGTTTTATAACCTAAACATTAACATTAAAGTTCACTGTAGACTTGACACTATATATATTGTTCTCGTTTGACTTTGCTAACTGGTTTACGGTTTCTAGCATTAACATTAACGTTAAAGTTCACTCTAGACTTGACAGTATATATTATGTTGCTCTCGTTTGACTTTGCTGGCTGGTTAACGTTTTATCACGTTAACATAACGTTAAAGTTCACCCTGGCCTAGACTTTAACTTCGATACATAGACATGACTACATGACAGAATATATTGTTCTCATTTGACGTTACTGATTATTTGGTGACATGATCGAACAGGAGGACACATAAACCCGGCAGTGACATTCGGGTTATTTTTGGCAAGGAAGGTGTCCTTAATAAGGGCATTTGCATACATGGTTGCCCAATGTTTAGGGGCAATTTGTGGTGTCGGCCTAGTCAAAGCCTTTCAAAAGTCATACTATGTCAGGTACGGTGGCGGGGCCAATGAGATGGCACCCGGTTATAATAAAGGAACTGGGCTCGGGGCCGAGATTATTGGAACTTTCGTTCTTGTTTACACCGTCTTTGCCGCCACTGACCCTAAGCGATCCGCTCGGGACTCCCATGTTCCGGTCCGTCTCTACTCTCTTATCTCTTGGTGTATCAGTTGTGTTCAAGGCTGTCACGTGGCATTTTTTTTAGAAATCACAAAGAAAAAAATTGTTTTCGATTGCTTTTTAATAATACATATATATAGATTTAGATTTACTGACTTAATTGACGAGACATATATATATTTAAATAAAGAAATACTAAATAGTAATTTGTAATTTCCAAAAAAAATATATTACTTTTATCTCAATTTTATAGAAATAACGATGAATAATTAATTAATTAAAACAAGATTATTAATGTTGATATAATTTTTTTGATGTCACTCACAATTTGTTGGACCAATATATATTACTACTCTTTTTGACTTGATAATTAATTTATTTACCTTTAATATTAAATATTATTTATAAAAAATATTTTAATTAAAAATAAACAAATAATTGACGAATATTTTAATTATTTGTATGTGTCTAGGTGTTGGCACCACTTCCAATAGGATTCGCGGTGTTCATGGTTCACTTAGCCACCATCCCAATCACCGGGACCGGTATCAACCCGGCTAGGAGTTTTGGTGCCGCCGTGATCTACAACCAGGAAAAATCATGGCATGAACATGTGAGTACTCGATTTTACGATAGTATTACTGTACTGTTGTATGACATACAATGACTTTATAATAGCTTACGCACCTCATTTAATTTAATTTACCACTACAAATTTACAAAAAAAAAACGTTGTATTTTGCATTGAATGAGGTGCACGAGCTTTATATTAAATACGGTTGTTGCATATATTCGACAATTTTGTGTTGACACGAAATATATAATTTTATTTTATTTTTCTCAAGTTACTAACTACTTTTATTTATAATTTAGCGGTAAACGAGGTGTAAAAACTTTATAAACACGAAACTATATAAATACTCAACAATTTTGTGTTACACAAATTTATGAAATTAGTTTTTTCATGAGACCAAATTTTATTAATAATATATATTTTTTTTAATTACTAACTAATTTTATTTATATATATATTTTTTTATTTCAGTGGATTTTCTGGGTGGGACCCTTCATTGGAGCAGCAATTGCAGCATTTTATCACCAATATATTCTAAGAGCAAATGCAATTAAAGCACTTGGATCATTTAGGAGCTCTGCCTAATTATAATAATAATATTATTATTTATTATTATTAAATTAATGGAGTGAGTGATTATGTGTGAAAAAAAAAAATTAAAATGGAGGAAAAAGAGGCCATGTTAATTGTAAATAATTAAGATGGGTTTGTGTAAAGTGTTATTTTAAATTATCAAAAGTGTCTTTGTAATTTTATTTATGTTTTGTGTGTTTGTGTTTAATTATGTAATTTTAATTAAAAGTACTTTGTAATCACCTTTTTATTAATATGGCAAAATTAATAAATAAGTGATTTTTATTTACATTTGCTTAAACTGAATGCAGATTTCAAGTAGTTTAGATGAGAAGATTATGAAATATAGTACTTAAATATTTATGATTTCGGTTCAAAAAATCCGTCAGCATCAAAATCGTCTTTGTCGTGCCCTTGTGATTTCCGTTACACCAAAAAAAAAGTATGATTATATAGTGAGGTTATATATTAATTAATCAACAATTGTATGCTAAACTTCAAGATAATGATAGGTTTAAGTGTTTAATTAACAACATCAATCATTAGTGATTTTTTAATAGTATTAATATTAATACTAATGTATTATACTCAAAATTAGGAATTTTATATTGAATGTCACAATCATGGTGTGGGAACCAAAAGTTGGGATGACAAATTAATCTCATCTTAAATTTTTTAAAAATATTGTCATAAAAAAAAGTGTTTATGGAGTATTTTGTAAGGTAAGAAAAAGGGACCAATTTAATTATTGTAAAATGGACCAATATTTATTCATGATCGAGCTAAGATAAATAAAATCGATAATTTTTCGACATTAAAACGATTAAAAAACTAAAATCAAGCTTATTAGAAAAAAACCATTCTTTTTTAAAATAGTGATAAATAATAAGTTTATGTTAGATTTTGATTAGATTTTTCTCTATCTACTAAACGATACGCCTTAATTTCTAGAAAAATGAGTTAAAAATTTCATGTGAGACGGTCTCATATCATAAAATATTAAAATCGATCCCTTTATGGCCTTATATATAAAGTCACTCATTTATATATCAATAATAATCGAATTATTGTTTTACTTCCCAGGATCGTCCTCTTACACAATAACCAAGATGTCTTAATTTACTGGATAAATCTCGAGTTCAAATCCTTTGTCCTATATGTTACAATGCGATTAGGTACGCGCATCGTTAAAAAAAAAAACTACACTATACTTTCACCGACTTAATCTTAAAACCGAAATATCATAACCAAATCATGATCGAAATTTTACTTTCCATCGATGAAAAAGCTGGAATCGACCACAGAAAGATGACCCATTCACAACAAGATCAGATATTCGAAATCATATTTTATTCACGAGTTATCTATCGTATTTTTACACTAACGGGTCAAAAACTACTTACGAGCCAATCTAAATGGGTAATATATACCTGATTTGTTATAACAATACGATGAATATTTCCGTCACGGTTTATTAATCAAACCTTATCCTTGTTATTAAATAAATTGTGAGAATTTTGGTTTGATGTTTGTATTAGGTGACACTTCATATGTTAATGATGAACTTTAATGCCTAAACTATAACAATGGTCGGTTACTTTATGCTAAAGATATGTCATTATACATTTTATTATACCATAAACAACCATGGACTGTGGTTTAAGTGACCATGATTAGGATTAAACTAATTAATTACTCTACGACTTTGTGATAATATACTTAACGTTTTATTAATACGTAGTCGGTTCGAGAGTTAGGAAAAACAATAGGCAAAAAAACTAATTTAAACTGAACTAAAACGATTCGACTGAAACTGAAACCAAGTCGAAAGAACTTGAGATCAACCGTCTTTGAATCATGAAGTCCCTTACGAAATAAATAATTGTCGAGTATTTTTTTTACTCCGTAAGTATTTGTTTCCAAAGACTTAAAAGACCGTTTTAAGACGATATAGGATACGTCCATTTTACTTCCAAAAGAGGTTTAATAGACATCATTTGATACGACATGAGGTCTAGAATTCTAGAAATATCATTGTATGTAGAGTAAATTAAAATTACTTCCTTTTAAAATATTTATTTTGATTTCAAAAAAAAAAATATTTTAAAATTTACTACCTTTTGAAATTTTTGTTAAAAATAACTACCAAAATCTGTAAAAAGTTCAAAAATTATTCCAAAATATAATTTTTGGACGAAAATGCCCCTAACTTTTTTATGCCATATTACTTCACCCCACCCCCCAGCCAAGGATATTTTCATCCTAAAAATAAATTTGCGAGCAATTTTTGAACTTTTAATAGATTTTAAAAGTTAATTTTAACGAAATTTTTAAAGGAGAGTAAATTTTAAAATCGATATTTTAAAAGGAAGTAATTTTTTATTTACTCTTGTATGTACAAAGTAACTGCCCTTTCATCTAATCATCTTTTTCATTAGTAACGTATATATGAGGAGAATTTCAAATACAAGTAATCTGGAGAAAGACGGTGGGAGTAGTAGTACTTAGAATCGTTTCGTTTTAAAAGTAAAATAGACAAAATCGTTCTAAGTAAGACTAATTGAAAATCTCCTGTGTGACCGTCTCACCGTCTCATTAGAGAATTGATGTCGAAATGAAATAAGGGTTGGTAGGAATCATGGCATACTAGAAAACGTGATATACAAGTCTCAAATTACGAAGCTACTCAAGTAGAGTTGTGTGGGCCGTGGCCCATTTGCATATGAGTCTTCTCATTGTTGATACTGCATGTCTTGCATGATGCTATAGCCCACTCTCTAACTAATCAATGTCCTCAAAAACCCGACTTCTCTTTTTGCGTCCGAAGTCGAGTTTAGTGGTTAAAACTTAAGGCGAAATTCCCAACAATCTCGGGCTCATATCCCTCTAAGAAGGCTTTCTATGGGATTTACACGAAACCGTCTCCCTTGTTCCGCTCGTTGGGCTTACACACTAGTCAAATAGAAAAAAAGATGACGGAAAACGGAAAACTTTGATTTCTTCCCAAAACCGAGCAATACCGTCATTGTTTCTACATGGATGGTTTTCTCCAAACCGAGTACTAATACTAAGTAGTCGAACTAACTTAGCTGGTAAAGTCAAGTCATTGCATTCTGATACTCACGGCTAGGAGACGGGAGCCTCTCAACACGATTTACGACTAAAAACAAGGATTCTCATGTTCCCCATGCAAGCAAGCATGTAATAAGAGTGAAGAGGAGAAGATGTTATGAGAGTCACAAGGTGAAGACAGTGAAGAGGAGAGAGCCATAATTGTAACCACATGACTCATCATTCTGTTCCCTTCACTAGAATTCCACGCCAAGCAACCACCACTATCACAAGCCTAATATATATACATCAACCTAAACATAGTAGAACACATCAAACCCGAACCCAAAAACCCGTAAAAAGAAAAGGAAATTCACTCGATCCTAAACCCAAATGGAAACGGTTTGTTTGTTCTTGGTATTCTCGGTTTCGTTGTTTGTGTGTGGTGTAGTAGCTCAAGAGAGATCGCCACACGGGCTTGATAGTCAAAAACCCGTTGCATTATCTCCATCGGCGTATGAATTTTTTCATCCAAGTAACCAAGGGGATTTACCATGTGTTGCGTCTAAGTGCTCGCCGTTACCAATGGCGAGTCAAGTGCCCGAGATTCAGTCGGGGGAAGTGAAAACAAATGTTCGAGGGGTGGGAGTTGGGGTCGTTGTTATCCCGGCCTTTGCACTTGTGATCATGCTATGCTTAAGTATGGTCATCTACTACTTGGCAACCACTCGTCGAGCAAAGTCGAGTCTTACTAAAACTCTTGCACCGGAAGTATGATGTCCTATATATAAGTGCTTTAGAGACTTGGGTTTTGGCTTATTCAATGTTCTAAGGGTCGAACGGAAGTTTAGCAATAGAAATCTAGAGGTAGTTACTACGGAGTATGGAGTACTTAGTATAGAAAACTATTTGCCAAGTATTAATCAAACTTTAGTTCACTCATTCAAACATTGATCGACAAAATTCCACTATTGTTTATGCATTTCATCGATCCTTCATTGGAAGGGCATAATGATGCCGCTCGGAAATGTACTTTGCAACCCAAAACACACCTTAAAAAAATTAATCTTAAAAAAATAGTACTCGTAATTCCTTGATTTTGGAGTCGATTTTTAGAAAGAAAGAAAAAATACAATAGTAAGTCTTGATAAAAAAAATATTACCACCCACGTGAGCTGAGGGAAGCAATCGCAGTCCCGAAAGTCTTATCAACTGCTTTGTTCCACAGATGTGCAATCTCAAATTTAGATTCCTTTTCGAACATTGGCTTCATAATCTGCATAGTCAAAATACAAAATCTTAGAAGTCGGAACCAAAAAATACTAGGCGAGGGAAACAATGATAGTTACAAAAAAATGACTTCCAAGATACAGATCACAAAGTAAGTAAACAAATGATGAGCTATGACTGCTATCTGCATCTAATTTGGAATGTACATTGCCGTAATAATACGAACAATCAAGATCAATACAATGCTATCATCATAATCAGTAAAAGCGTGTACTAACAATAGTAATTGCAATGCCGATTATGTACAGAAAGAATGCATTATTAGGGTCTTCCAAAGTTAATTTAAACGGTTCAAATTTGTAAAATGTGTGCTTTCCCCGTTTCTAGGTGTCTTCACAAACAGGATCTGCAATGCTCGAAACATTTCTCTCAGGAAATTTTTCAGATTGTAGAAAACATTAGAAATCCCGCTTCAAAGAAACCCAATTTCTCATTATTCTCTCGGGATGCTAATAAAGCTGCCGACTTTATAATCATGCTAATAAGTCTCAGCCCAAGGTGCTGAAAGAGCCGATGATACGACTATACAACTATACAAGTACTCCTTGATCTAGAGATAGTCGATTTAGTATGCTCAATACCGTCTTAAGCTTAGCTTATACGAGTAAGCCTTAATTAATCCAAAGATAATCAAGTTACTCTCGCTTAAAACCGTCTAACACTTCCATCATAGTCTCATATTCACTAATCACCATAGCTAGCATTTCATGGAAAGAGATCAGCTTAAGCTTGAGACGATCTCAATTGAGATTTTGCGAACATTCAATGACAATCAGGAATCAGAAACATCAAATTCCCGTTTTCCGTATGAAATCTTCTCAATTCTAGGGTTCTGAGCAAAATCAGGCACAAATTAACTGGGGAAAAAAAGTATAAATGATTGAAATTAGGATATTCACCAATCACCATCATATTTATCATATTCACCATAGCTTAAGCTTGAGACGATCTCAATTGAGATTTCGCATACATTCAATGGCAATCAGGCATTTGAAACATCAAATTCCCGATTTCCGGATGAAATCCTCTCAATTTTAGGGTTCTAAGCAAAATCAGGCGCAGAATAATTGGGGGAAAAAGTAGAAATAATTGAAATTAGGATAGTCACCATACTCACCAATCACCATCATATTTATCATATTCACCATAGCTTAAGCTTGAGACGATCGATCTCAATTGAGATTTCGCATACATTCAATAACAATCAGGCATTAGAAACATCAAATTCCAGATTTCCGGATGAAATTCTCTCAATTCTAGGGTTCTAAGCAAAATCAGGCAGAGAATAATTGGGGAAAAAGTAGAAATAATTGAAATTAGGATATTCACCAATCACCATCATATTTATCATATTCGCCATAGCTTAAGCTCGAGACGATCTCAATCGAGATTTCACGTACATTCAATGGCAATTCGGAATTAGAAACATCAATTCTAGGGTTCTAAGCAAAATCAGGCACGGAATAATTGGGGGAAAAAGTACTAGAAATGATTGAAATTAGGATTACCTGAGTTTGATCGCCGAATGTAGCATTAATCTCAGAAATCGAACGATGAATTTGTCGGCGATTCTCGAATACGACGGCTGCAGTTAACGCGCTACCTAATGCAAAACCGAGAATTCGTTCCTGAAAATCGGAATTAATCAGCAAAATCACAGCAATAACATACTAAATTTCAATCAAATTGCATTTTATTGGATAAATTAGGGGATTAGGGTTTGTGGAAATTGAAATCAAACCTGGGTGAGGATGCTAATCATGGTGCTGTATCTTTCTCTCAGAATTGAATTGAAATTGAAATTGAAATTGAATTGAATGATGTTTCGAACTTTCGATGAATAAAGATTTTCGAGAAAGGTATGAATATTACTCGTAGAATATATGACAAACGGGTCAATCGGGTTGAGATTGGTTTGGTTCAGTTTCGAGACCGGCCGTTCTGGGTTGGATCATCTCGAGCGGATCAATTTCGGGTTCAATACCTCTTCTGTGAGACCGTCACGGTTCACGGTAGGGGTGTTCAAAAACTGACCCGGACCGGCAAACCTGACTGACCCGGACCGTACGGTCCGGTCCGGTCCGGTCCGGTCCGGTCCACACTTAAAAAAGTAATCAAATTTAGTGTATTTTGTCGGTCCAGCCCGGTCTTAAGAGGGTTCGGTCCGGTCCTGTCCGGTCCGGGTTTTTTGTTAACCGGTCCGGTCCGCGGTTTTGGATTTTTTGGGTTGCCGGTCCGCGGGTCAAGCCGGTCCGGTCCGGGTTTGGACCCGGTGAACACCCCTGGTTCACGGTAAGTTTATCGTAAGACCTATCACATACGGGTGGTTACAAATTTAGTAACCACTTCTTATATGAGAGGTCTCACGATAAATTACCGTGAGACGGTCTCATACAAGTTTTTGTGTTTCAGGTTTGTTATTTTCTAGTACGAGTATTATTTTTCTATAATACTACTCGTAACATTTAAGCCAGTTTAGGGTTATGCGGAACAATTTGGGTTAAGGGTCAAACTAAAGCCTTGGTTTATGTGTCGGGTTGGATTAGGTTAGGATCGACTTATTTGGGTCAGGTTATTCCTGCCGGGTTGAATTGTAACTGTGCATAAGATATTTATTTATTGGGCTAAATGCAAGTCCATTGCTAAATGTTTTTAGGTGGGAAAAAATTTCGTTATATCACGACATGTGGCATTGACTTTTTTAATGGTTTCTCTTTTAGTATATATAGAGGATTTAACTCCCGCCCAAAAAAAATGTGCTAGTAAAGCGTCCACTCTCCTAGCAACACTTATCGGTAATTTAAATACCGATAGAAAGTAACATGAAAGGCTGGCGAACACCGATTGAATCAAGGTCAATCTTCCTGCAGGGGATAAGAATCTTACTTGTACGACTACTACTGCTGCTGCTTCTACCAATAAAACTTGTCCAAGGACACTTCTAGCTACACTACCAACACTAGCATTCTAGCAATAAACTGTTCTACTCGCCAAATAACACGACCCGTGGAACATGCTGCGTACTGTATTAAAGCTCAGAAAGTTTACAGCAAAACTCGAAATCTTTATGATAAAGCTCAAAATCTTAAAACCAGTTGTACATAGAGCTATTTACAACCAGGTGTATAATCCTCTAATTGGAAAACGCTAGTCTACACAATCTACATCTGAGAGTGTTCCTGGTTATATTCCATAGACTGCCTAAGAATTAGTTCGACTCTCCTTTTCTTGTCATCCTTTTCGTCGTCCCTTGGAAACCACGGTCCTCTCCTGTTACCACCCAAGTTTTTAAGATGAACATCCAAATCTTCGACCAACATTTTCTTACCCACCTTCAATTTGAAATGAACAACTGGCCGCCTTTCTGAAACCACTCTTCTATCCACATCCATGGGATCCAAGGTCCCGCCATTCAAGGCATCAATGACGGGTGAAAACGTTTCTCGCACAGACCGGGTTTTCCGATCACCTTGGCTGGCAAACTTAGATGGTAAAGGAAGCATGGCCACATCTTTTTCTCCAGCAGGCAATGGCGGTCCAAGGTAGGGGTTATCCTCAATACTGGCCCCTCTTGCATCCTTTTCATCGTCAGTTTGAGAAGAAAGCCCGGCTAACCCATTGAACAACAATCTTTGCTGCAAATTCAACAAGGAACGCTCAGCCTTCCTCCTCTGCCTTGCTTGCTCGCCTTTATCATTACGAATATCAGTTGTCCTCTCGTTCCACACAGGGGAGTGCATATAAGTGTGGGGATCAGGGAAGGCAGGCAGCCAATCCGGTATGTTGACACTAATTGGGGCTTCACCCATATCAGAAAAACTGGGTATGAGTCGAGCAGTCTTGATAACAGGAAACCACGGAATTGGCTGAGAAAATGGTATATCCTCCTCCTCCTCCGCTGAACCCACTAACTGAGAAATCTCCTTAATAATAGCACCACCTGAAACCCCACAACCCAAGTCTTGTAAAGACTTAACTATGTCGAAAAAATTAGATTCTGATCTACCAGCTAAATTAGCATAAGAAGTAGCGGATTTCCCCAAGTCAGTTATGTAGCGAAGAGCCACAGTGGTGAATGCCTCCAACGCTGATTGCTTCACAAAATCAAACCCGACCCCTTCACAAACCTGTGCAACTGCAATTTTTGAGACCGTTCTACCAAAATCATCATGCTGACCTCTTTCTCTTTCTGGAACATCCTTCTCACTCTCCTCGCTCATATTCATCCCACACGCATATCTTATCTGGATCTGCAGGGATGCATTACATGTTTATGTTTATGATCCCTAAAATACTCAAAAGTTAACGAAATGCTACTCTAATCAAACCAATTTAAACAAAAAAAATAAACTTATAATGATACCTTAATCAAATTTGGGGATTAGAAAAGTAGAAGATGGAGAAAGAGGGAAATGATGCGGTGGGATAGAGCGGCGGCCACGGCGACTATCCGCTGGCTGGAGGTAGTACAGCCAAACAAGAGAGGTGTTGGGGTTTTTTTCCCTCTAAATTGTCGTTACAATATGGAAGGAAGGTATGTTTGGGGATTAATTGCAAACTAGTATAGTCCCCGTGCAAAATGCACGTCTTATATAAAAGGTAAAATTGCTAATAAATACACGAATAATAATAGATATCAGACTCACATATCCATTTGTGTTAAAAATTTAATACTTGATCAAAATATATTCCTCCGTATCATATTTTAAAATGAAACTTCACTTACGTTCTAAAAAAAGTTTTGTTGTTAGTACGAGTATTATATATGGATGTACTTCGAATTAACAATTTATGCAACGCATACTATATTACGGAGTAACAACTATGCAACAGTGTTACATAGTTAAATATGGACTTGTCTTTAGAAAAATAGTGATTTTTTTTTATTACATCGTGATTTTTGTTGGTCATGTCATCTTCTGATCTAAAAAAAATTGTACAAATTTGTTGGGCTAATTGTAACTGTGCATAAGATATTTATTAATTGGGCTAAATGCAAGTCCATGGCTAAGTGTTTTTAGGCGGGAAAAAATTTCGTTATATCGCGACATGTGGCATTCACTTTTTTAATGGTTTCTCTTTTAGTATATAGAGGATTTGTAAAAACTGCAATGAAACACTAGGCTATAACATGTGTGCTTTCCCCGTTTCTAGGTGTCTTCACAAACAGGATCTGCAATGCTCGAAACATTTCTCAGGAAATTTCTCAGATTGTAGAAAACATTAGAAATCCCGCTTCAAAGAAACCCAATTTCTCATTATTCTCACGGGATGCTAATAAAGCTGCCGACTTTATAATCAACACTGTGGTAAATACGAAAGTCTCAGCCCAAGGTGCTGCAAGAGCCGATGATACGACTATACAACTATACAAGTACTCCTTGATCTAGAGATAGTCGATTTAGTATGCTCAATACCGTCTTAAGCTTAGCTTATACGAGTAAGCCTTAATTAATCCAAAGATAATCAAGTTACTCTTGCTTAAAACCGTCTAACACTTCCATCATAGTCTCATATTCACTAATCACCATAGCTAGCATTTCATGGAAAGAGATCAGCTTAAGCTTGAGACGATCTCAATTGAGATTTTGCGAACATTCAATGACAATCAGGAATCAGAAACATCAAATTCCCGTTTTCCGTATGAAATCTTCTCAATTCTAGGGTTCTGAGCAAAATCAGGCACAAATTAACTGAGGAAAAAAAGTATAAATGATTGAAATTAGGATATTCACCAATCACCATCATATTTATCATATTCACCATAGCTTAAGCTTGAGACGATCTCAATTGAGATTTCGCATACATTCAATGGCAATCAGGCATTAGAAACATTAAATTCCCGATTTCAGGATGAAATCCTCTCAATTCTAGGGTTCTAAGCAAAATCAGGCGCAGAATAATTGGGGGAAAAAGTAGAAATAATTGAAATTAAGATAGTCACCCATCACCATCATATTCATCATATTCACCATAGCTTAAGCTTGAGACGATCTCAATTGAGATTTCGCATACATTCAATGGCAATCAGGCATTTGAAACATCAAATTCCAGATTTCCGGATGAAATTCTCTCAATTCTAGGGTTCTAAGCAAAATCAGGCAGAGAATAATTGGGGAAAAAGTAGAAATAATTGAAATTAGGATATTCACCAATCACCATCATATTTATCATATTCACCATAGCTTAAGCTCGAGACTATCTCAATCGAGATTTCACATACATTCAATGGCAATTCGGAATTAGAAACATCAATTCTAGGGTTCTAAGCAAAATCAAGCACAGAATAATTGGGGAAAAAGTAGAAATAATTGAAATTAGGATATTCACCAATCACCATCATATTTATCATATTCACCATAGCTTAAGCTCGAGACGATCTCAATCGAGATTTCGCATACATTCAATGGCAATTCGGAATTAGAAACATCGATTCTAGGGTTCTAAGCAAAATCAAGAACGGAATAATTGGGGGAAAAAGTAGAAACGATTGAAATTACCTGAGTTTGATCGCCGAATGTAGCATTAATATCAGAAATCGAACGATGAACTTGTCGGCGATTCTCGAATACGACGGCTGCAGTTAACGCGCTACCTAATGCAAAACCGAGAATTCGTTCCCGAAAATCGCAATTAATCAGCAAAATCACAGCAATAACATACTAAATTTCAATCAAATTGCATTTTATTGGATGAATTTGGAGATTAGGGTTTGTGGAAATTGAATTGAAACCTGGGTGAGAATGCTACTCATGGTGCTGTATCTTTCTCTCAGAATTGAATTGAAATTGAAATTGAAATTGAATTGAATGATGTTTCGAACTTTCGATGTATAAAGATTTTCGCGAAAGGTATGAATATTACTCGTAGAATATATGACAAACGGGTCAATCGGGTTGAGATTGGTTTGGTTCAGCTTTGAGACCGGTCGTTCTGGTTGGGTTGACCTATTTGGGTCGGGTTATTCCTGTCGGGTTGACTTAAAAATCGACCGATCCCTTACAATTATATTCGACGTAAACCGCCACTTTTCTCGAAATGCACCGATGCGCCAAGTATCATCGGCGCCACTTAAACGCCACGCAGATTCATGCTAAAGTGAACGGATGTGGAATCAATATATATCCGTAACAATGTGGAGCTCGCGAGTTTTTTAGGCAAGTACGAGTAAATAGGGTTGTACATCAGTTCAAGACCGGACAGTAATATTCAAAAAAAATCCGGACCCGATCCTGATCGAAATCTAAAAATTTCGGACCGATTAGACCGAAAATTTTCATTTTTTTTTTTTTTGAAATTCTAGTTTGGTTAGGGCCGACTAGACCGAAATTTTTATCATACACAATATAGTGTTTTAGATTTGGTTTATCGTCTGCCTCGAAGTTGTTGAGTTTGTATGTATACTTGCTGAGTTAATGTACAAGTTAACGAGCTGAGTTGAGTTGTAGGTTTTTGACCGAAACATTTTTGTGGTTTAGTTTGACAAGTTCGAAAATTCACGGCAAGTTTTTGAGTTTTCGAGTTTTGTTGTAAAATTGTTGAGCTTTAGTGAAAAGTTGTCCGAGCTAAATCTATGAGCTCAAAAACTTATAACTCACCTCGGAAACTTGTATTAGGTCAATAAGCATACACAATACAGTGTTTTAGATTTGGTTTATCGTCTACCTCAAAGTTGTTGAGCGAGCTAAGTTATAAGTTTTTGACCGAAACATATATGTGGTTTAGCTTGACAAATTTGGAAAATTCACGGCAAAACTCGAAAACTTCGTGATATCACTCAAAATCGTAAAAAAAAATAGTTGTACATAGCTGGTTGTATAATCTACACATTGAGTATTATGTCGTATTTTTGTTCTTATGTGTTGTAACGGAGGCGTCCCGTTACCTACGGTTTGTTAATTATGCGAGAAGAACAAAACAAATAGCAAACAATAATAAACTGACACACAGATTTACGTGGTTCACCAGCAAAATCACTGGCTACGTCCACACCGAGAAAGAGACCAAATTCACTATGTGGAGATAATAGTACAACAGTAGACTGTAATACACGTGCTTAATAGCTCACAGCTAAAGCCAGAAGTACTACCAATCCTACCAATCAGATAGTAATCTCAACCTGGAAAGAGACTACCCAGACCGAGTTCGACCTGCGACGAACTCACCGACGAGACGAAGGACAAACGATCTTGCGGCCACCCAAGATCCGAACAAACTCCAACGGTCTCCAACGAAGACGAGATCAATAGAACCACCAAAAATAGGGACTCGGAACAAACTGAGTTTTTCCCTCAAGAAACCCTCACAAACCAGCCCTCTATATTGTGCTCTCAAATCATCTCTCTGTCCTAATTAACCTAGAAACTAGTCAGGTCTTTATATAGTATTATTTCACCTAAACTAGTTACCTAAACTAATTAGGAAACACAGTTCAAACTTTCCTAAAACCAAACAATCTTATTGTTATCAAAACAAGAAGATCAACTTTAGGAAAGATATCAGGGACAAATCAATTCATGACCCAAAAGGATAATTGTTAGGCACTTATTTCCTAACATTATGATCCGCTGTTTGCCTACTAGATGATATGGCTGATGTCTACCCGTCTGCAAATGTCGATAATATTTTTGTTAGCTTACGAGATATACTGTGCATGGGAATAAATATACTGTAATGTCTGTTAACGAACCATCTTAACCAAAACCTTAAGGTGATGGTTGAGGCCCGTTTATATTCTATTAAGTGTTAGGGAGAGGTGAATACCTTTTCGGTAGGAGACAGAAAGGAATATCGTAGATAATCAGGGATCGGATTAGATTTCAGACGTCGAGAAAGAATGGGAGTTGCAGAAATAGTAACGGCCAGGTTCTCGTTTTTAAAGAGAAAAATCCCGTGAGAATTCATTCAACGTTCCGATCATGAATACATCAGTTCGAATTGAACAATCCTCGTTTCAAACTTAAAGCTACTAAAATAGCTACAAATCGAATCAATATAACATCATAAATGAGAAAAATGCCGCTTTTGTGCTTAAAACAAATATCGATGAAGTAAAACATGTCTCGGCAAATATGAAAAAGTAAATATACTCTTTGAATTTTAACGGAGAGAGTAGTTACTACACAATTTATGAAGTAGTAGTATATAACCGTTGTACCGTATGACAAATCGTAAAACTAGTAATTTATGGTGAAAAATTACCACTTTATGTTATTTAGTGACCATTTTAAGTTAAATAGTGACCATGTTTTACTCCCTCCGATTCTTTAGATTCGCAACATATTCCATATTTGGCAAATTCATTAGGTTTGCAATATTTCTATAATAAGTAGGTTTTTGTTTGTGTAATTTTTTTACTTTATTGGTGAGACCCACCATCTCCACTCACAACCTTATTATTTGTGCAAATAGTAAACATTGTGAATCTAAAGAATCGGAGGGAGTAATATTTATCTGAAAATGATAACTAACTAATCTAAAACAGTTACTTTTTATCATAAATTACAAATTTTTATTATTGACGCATGTACAACACAATAATTACTGTAGTTACTAAAATAATACGGTAAATTATTTATATGTGATAACGTCTCACGTAACATTAACTATTCTAATTAATGATACTCGTAGAGTCGTAGTGTATAGTACTGTACTCTTAAAGCCAAATTCTTATCCGTCGTAAAAAATGTGACGGGTCGAATAAATCCACTTTGGATTAATAATAAAGACAAACTCACGTGTTATTTTTAGGCTTATCTTTTCTAATCAAATGATAATATTTTACCCGTCTCCGACATAATGATGGCATTATATCGTCGACATTTCAGTTGAGTGGTCGCCATTTTATACGTGATTTAATCCTTTTGTCATTCATTTATTATGAGTAATGATATTACTCCGTACTTACTTAATTAATGTAATTATAACTTTCCGACAATTTTAAGATAACGGTTTTGATAATTGTTTACGGTTTTATGGGCAAAAAACCGGGGAATAAACTGTATTACTCCGCATAGTTGAAAGAATTTACTCTACCGTCAAACACCCTCCTCTTTCATCCTCAAACCTAAACCCTAATCTCCATAAACCCTTTCACCATGAAAAATTCGAGGCGATATATTTGGATCGTAAAGGTGGATGTCGGAGATGATGATGGAGCAGAACCTCATTATGGAGGCGCATTATGAATTGACAACTCTGGCGTACTGGTAACAACTTTCTCCGCACTTACCCGCTTAATACAACCTTCGTTTGATGATCCAGGTGAATTAGATGTTTCTGTGAGGGGTTTTGAGGGACTTTTATGGAAGCTACCGTAATTCATTTTTCTCCCGAAACCGGACTCGTCTTACTTTGACTATGAAGAGCGGGTATTCAGACACTTTGATGTCAAGAATGCGAATAACCTTTGTGCCTTACCTGTACCGTTTTCGAGCTTTTTTTCGCTTTCATTCACACTGGTGGCGGGTTCTCCTTTAGCCTGCTAAAATCAGCGTTCCAACCCAATCGTTTAATGATCTCAGGGCATCCACCGATCCTTTGAGGGTGTCCCGTTTTTCGGTTCAAAGAGATTGCTAGGGTTTGTTTTGTGGGCTCGTGACCAAGACCAAGTTTGCTTTGTTGTTCCCATTCAGAGCATCAATTTTGTTCTAGAAATCCAAACCCACCTATACAAGTGTTTCTACCGGTGGACCTGATCAAGACCTGCGTTACTCGTATTCTACCAAAAAAATCGGTAGAAAGAAAGTTTCGTATTAATTAATTAACTAGTTTTTATTACCCGTGAAATCACAGATATATTTCAAAATAACTGTCACATTTGTTTATTTAAAAGTTAATTGTGACAAATAATTGTGACAATTTTAATAGTTCATTTAAAAAAATTGGTATAAAATTGTTTTTTACGAAAATATTTGGATGCAAATCAATTCATCAATATATATCAATAATGTCCTTCTTTTAGAGATTTTCTTTAGCATGATCAAAAAATGTACTCAACAGCTCCATTGTAATCAGGTATTGAAATCCATGTTTGCTAATGCGACCAAGAAATTCTTTACCATATTACTTAAAGAATGGATACCAGAAGTCCCGGGCTCATCCTCGAATCCTTGAATTAGTGGAAGATTTGGATGAACGTATTTAAATTCATGATCATCATCGTCGGCGACACCCTTCAGTGTCTTGTACGGTTCATCCCTCGCTAGATTGATGTACTCAGCAGATGCCATTATCTAGATGGACGTCGGACTGGAGAACAAGTTATCCCCTCTTTCTCGGTGAAAACGATATAATTCTGATGAACACATGCCATCACCGTTTCATTTATGTCCACCTCGACACCTCCACACGAATTCAGATCAAGGTAGTCGAATTCCTCTTAGCGGGGTCACTCATCACGTCACTAATGACCTTGACAACCTTGCTTTACATGCCACGTACGATGGAAACGACGATCTCAGGTCGATTATTATTAACACGGTAACGTTTGTAAGGATAATAATGGTACTTATCTTCACGTATTTCCTCGATTTCCTCTTCAATTGTCTCCAATTTTGGTATTCTATACGACTTCACCGGAGAGACTACACGCTCTGGTGGAGTCTCGATCCATGACTCTACTAACATGATATCTCACTTTTTTTAACTATCGTCATGTGATATAACATCTTTTAAAATGAACCGCGTCAAACCTTCAAATTCTATGTAAATAATAACAATCATTCGTTCTTAGATACGTTGTAGAATTTGATTTAGAGTTGTATTTAACATTATCCTTATTTAATTTACTTCTCATTGACTGATTATGAGTAATTTGATCCATGGATAAGAGATTGTTCTAATTTAATCAAAGTTATTGTGAGTACTGAATCTGAAACGTAGTTACGTAGCAACATTAAAAACTCACGAGGTGCAACTATACCATCCTTGTCATCCTACAAGATTCGAATCAAGACTAAATCAGATGTTATACAACAAAGAAAAAAACTATTTAATTGTAGGTGTATTAAGACATTTTTTTTAATAATAATAATAATACATGAATCAAGTTTTAGGTATATATATGAAGTACTTTCATAATTTCATTAATTACAAATTACAATTACCAAAGGGGTGTAATCTCTTCCTCACCACCAACTAATAAACAAACTAAAACTTTAAAAACATTAATAAAAAAACATTATATGATAACCTTACCAAAATATAAACCTCAAAAATATAAATATATAAGAGATCTGATCTCTTGTAAATATTATCGAGAAACCGTCTCTTAAAATAATTTTTTTTAAGCCTTAGCAAAAGAGGTAGTAGTAGTACTAGTAGTCTCACAAAAACCATGTCGATTATTATTAACACGGTAATGTTTGTAATGATAATAATGGTACGTATCTTCACGTATTTCCTCGATTTCCTCTTCAATTGTTTCCAATTTCGGTCTTCTATACGACTTCACCGGAGCAACTACACGCTCTGGTGGAGTCTCGATCCATGGCTCCATTAACACTTTCTTCGATATCTCACTTTTTTTAACTATCGCCATCTGATATAATATCCTTTTAAAATGAACTGTGCCAAATCCTAGTCGATATTTTTGTGAAAATAAAAATGTTTGCCTAGGAAAGTTTTTTTGTTTTTTTTTGGAAAAAGAATTAGTAGTACATTGTACTATGCATGAGAAATATGGAATTATTATATAAGAAATGTTCGGAGAAATTAATGTTATATAGAGGAAAAAATCAATGATTAGATATGAATTTACGGTCACGAATAAAGACACGTGGAAATACGATGAAAATGACATGGTATAACAAAATTAAATAGTATGGTTAGGTGTCACAATGTTTGTGTTTCGAAAATCATTATAGATTTTTAGGTTTTTATAGTTACCTAACAATGCCAAATTAAGTCTTTTGCGTTGTAAATAAGGACACTTTGATTTTTCAAAATGTCTTTAAAATGTGGTTCAAATGAACAGCCCTAAATTCTAGAAATATCTCGTTTTATAAATCAAATCAAATCGATGAAACAGAAAGAGTAATTAATCGAGTATACAGAGGTCGTGGTTAACATTACAGACTAGTTCAGCATGTTAAAACACGACAACCGTTATATTATGTTGCGTTTTTTTTGGCTCACAAGTCTGTCTGAATTGGTAGTGGTCGAGGTTGGCACGTGCCCATCCGTAGGAGGGTATATATGTATAGTAACGAAAAAAATGTTAGGGTACGTGTCGATTTCTTAGTATATGGACGAAGGTGGGTGGGGGAGTTGGGACATCGAACTCATACTAAGGGATCGATTGGGTTGAGGTGATGATCGCGTAAAGCTGATCATGGGACGTGCCATCAGATTGGCCCGGTCCATCCGGCCCGGATTTTTAGTGGGTTTGAACACAGAGGTTTTAAAAATATATAAAGGCCCGGCCCGTGAACCCGTCCCAAATCCAATTGTCCGTGGACCCGTGACCGACTCGAACCCGCATATGTGATCGCGGTATCCGAATTCGTGATGAGACAAATGGGCCTATGAATAGAGAAAATAAAAGGTCTAGTTTGTAAGATGGACCCAATAATTGGAACCATAAATACAACAATTTGTCATAAATGAAAAAAAGCAAAAAAAAAAAAAAAAAACAATGGGCTTTCAAAGCCTAATTATCTAGTTATTGTGATTAAAATTATAAGATAAACCCGTTAAATAAAAGTCCAAATTAAATCAAAATAACTTTTCCGTTTATAACCGAATATAGAGCTATCTTATAGAATAATTGCTCGTTTTTATATGAAATAACCTCGAAATTTTTTATAATTTATTTCTCTTTTGGAGTCGTTCTTTGTTATAGGAAGATCATATAGAATAGTTACTCAGATAGTCACGAAATTAAATATATTTACTGAACCGGTCTAACCAAGGTTTCGAGATCATTAAATCTCTTAAACTTAAACTATTTGATTGATTTCTCTCAACCAAACACGACCTTTAATAACTACTTAAACATTGTCTATATTCAATACGGAGTACAGTATATTTTAATATTTATTATTCCGATAAAATTACTATTATTAATTATTTTACACCAATAAAATAAAAACACTTTAATATTGATTAAAAATAATATATTCAAATAGCACTTTAAGTTTATCCAAATTTCATGATAACATTGAAGCCGCAAATTAAAGCCTTAGCTCTTTGATCGACCATTGCATTATTATTATTATTATTATTATTATTATTATTATTATTATTATTATTTGCATGCATACATGCACATAATTATTGAACGCGTATGGTACGTAGCCAGGGTAAGTTTGTATGGTCATGTCTAGTTTATTGGTTGCTATCCTTTAATTTAATTTATGGTTCAACTCCCATCATGCATATATACTCTTATCCCGATCATAACTTTTAAGAAACTGTCTCTCAATACATACTGATGTCTGGCTGATTGAACAACTTAAACTGATCGAATACATTACATTCTTATCACGAAAACTTCTAACAAACTATTTATATATCTCAAGAATGTTTACGAGTGATTGTACGATAACGTGATGTGAATATATAGTTATTAATTTAATTTAGTTTTAATTTTTATTAATTTAGTTATGCATATATAATCGATATCAATATTTTGCAAAGTTGAATTGACTTCAATAATATTGAACGTAACCATTGGATATCGGGCAATACTCATGTTCTATAATGATATAATTTATATATATAAGAGACCTCTTACGTGATAATTAGTGATATGAGTTATTACTTATTACTAATTATTAATTGAATTTTTATTTTATTTTATTTTATTAATTTAGTTATATATATGAATAATCGATGTCAATATTTTGAAAAGTTGATCGAGTTGAATAATTAATATTGAATGTAACCATCGGATTGGATGGGATTCATGTGATATATAGTAGGATCAATTTGCAAAGCAATAGAGGAATGAGAGACCACATACATATGAAGGAGGTGTTGAAGGTTGTGACTTGTGAATCTTGTGATATTTGAACTTTGACTTCAAAATCTACTTAATTATGCATTAAAGACTTGCCTATATGAAGTGTAGAACAAATTACAAGTTGACTTCAACTACATATATTATTCAAAATAAAATTTATTTTCATGTATTTCTTACTTTTTCTTTAATAATGTATAATTGTATAAATTAATAAATATATAATAATCCCATTAATAAATTATAAATATATAATTGTATAAATTAATAATTGTATAATTTATAATAATTTAATTATATATAAATTAATTAATATTTGTATAAATTAATAATTGTATAAATTAATAAATTATAAATATATAATCATGTCATTAGCCCATTAAGTAATTTGGGAGTGAAAATAAGAAAATGTTTTTTTTGGAATGAATTATTGACATCAAATTAAATAAAATTTGTATTGTTCTGTAACCTAAGTATGAATAATGTGTATATATATATCGTTTATGCACACGATACATTTTTATGCTATAATAATCAAAGTTTTTCTGTTCAAAATGGTCCTAATAAAAAGTTTCAAAATCAAAATAATGTACTTAATGAGTACGAAGATCCAATATTATTTCATCTGTTTGATAACCGTTCGAGTTTCATTTCTTTAAACAATCTTTTAAATTCATAATATAAAATAAACGAGAAAATATCGAAATATCGAAACCCTAACAATATACTCGATCCTATATATATTGTATTATGATCATTAAAAATTGTACCCACTAGACAATAATAATAATAATAATTCTACTTTTATTACAAGTTACAAAGCATCAATAATTTTAACTTTTCCCCAAACCTATATATATGTTCATTAATATAATCAAAGTTGTATACCAAGTGTTATTCCTAGGACAATTCACTTAGAAATTTTCATGGTTCAAAGCTAATTAGATAACATATTTTATAACTACATGATCAAAAGACACATTGGACCTCTTCTTAATATCTTTAATGCAAAATATTATTTCAAATTAAATGACCCTATCTACAATTATAAGTCACATCTCAAATCTCAATATATCATTTTCTCTTATCTATTATTATTATTATTATTATTAGTTATTATAATTATTATTAGAAAAATGATAAATATAGTCCAAAACGCTGTATTTAAAGAGTTAAAATTAAAGAAAAAAATAATACATAATATTGTCATTAATTGCATCAATATTTTGATAAATTCTGTCGCAAATTTCTATATTAATATCAGATTTAGAAGATTTTTATTTTTTAAATACAGTCCTAACAACTGTAATTAATAACAACTTTATTATTATTATTATTATTATTATTATTATTATTATTATTATTATTTAAATATTATTATTATTCACTCGCTTTCAAGTAATGTTGGATGTATAGTCGATAACATATACGAGTAGCTTGATATGAAACGTAGCCTTTCATCATGTCCCTATCTATCTTACTTTGTTAAACAAGTTGATTTATAAAATATCTAAAATTATTTGGATAATACTCGTAACATAATAAAGACTCGTTTTCGTTTATGATTCATTTCAATAATAATATATAATTATATATATACTCTTTCGTCTAAATTATTTGTTTAAATTAAATCAACTTATTTACGACCGTTGTTTAATTCGTTATTATGAGTTTATTATTATTATTATGACTACTTTACTTTCTAAAGACTAAGCAATTTAATTACCTGTTTATTTGTTACCGACAGATCGTTCTAGAATAATATTTGAACCGTCAAAAGAAAATGGACGAAAGCGAATATATCCAAAACCATGAACTAACCTACAAGCACTTATTTTTTCCACTTTTGTATGTAAAACCACTACAATTATCAACCTGGCATAGTCTCAAGCCATACAACAGGCTCGAAGTCTAGAGGCATAGTTTCAAGCCATACAACTCCCATAAGTTCGCGCTTGCAGGGGCTTGAACCTGAGACCCTTGAGCCGATGACCACAAGTTTTAACCACTAGGCAAAACCCTTATGGACCAATTATCAACTTTATTTACAACTTTATTGTTGATTTGAAACATCCATATTCCAAACTTTTTACGTGTAACTATATCTCACTTTCCTCCCTCTTTTTAAAAAAATAATTTGTTCATATTCTCGACGGAAAAAAAAAGTGATCAAATGCGAACTTAATCCTAGACAAAAAACCGTGTTTTTTCTAGCAAAAACTTTCGAAGATTACAAAATTAAATCCAAAGCAATGCAACTTTCGAAGATTTTATTTTTCGTTCGAACTAGAAAAAAAAATGTTTTAGTTACGCAATGTATGAACTTTAATTCCATCGAAATCAATTACCACTCGTCCAAACAAAGAAATTACAATAATTCAGGTAAATAAGATTTTTCGATATACATGGTTCATATACGAACTAATTATATAAATCATTTTTCTTATTTTTCGAGCATGTATGTACTATTACTATTACATCACACATTTATTGACCGAAATTCATAATGTTTTTTCGAAGATAACCAAATAATAATTACTCGTATATTGTTTTCGTTATCGTAGAGTCCCGATTATCCAACCTACCCAAAAATGAAAGAATCCTACTTTGCCAAATGATGGACCACCCGTGTAGGACACTCCATAGTTCACATACAATAATTTCCCACGAATTCTCGTTTATGACGAATATACCCGTCACAAATTTATAACAGACCAAATATCATCCAAACAGATATATTATAACTTCTTGATGCATTTTGATTTTGTCTTATTTACACATGTCAGTGATATTTGACTCGTTATAACTTTTCGACAGATATACTCGTCACAATGGAGACCAACTGTAAATTTTTTTCATTTAATTTTAATTTTATAATAACCACCAAATATATTTATTCTTGGAGCATGTATATACTCTTATAACAGATCAAATACTATCCAAATGGATAAACGAAAACAAATCATTTTCTTATTCCCGATACATTCTGATTTTGTCTTACTTACACATGTCAGTGATATTTGACCCGTTATAAATTTTCGACTGATATAGTGATATACTCGTCACAATAGAGACAACTGTAATTATTTTCGATTTTATTTTAATTTTCTTATAATAACCACCAAATAAGGGCATTTTGGTAATTTAATAAATCCAATCAAGCTTATCCACAACCCATCAAACTTCCTTATAAATTCCCCTTCATCAAATCACACATCTCTCCCTCCCAAACTTCAAACCTCTCTAAAAACCAACGAAAATTCGATAAAAAAAATCATTTTTTTTTCGAAGAAAAAAAAAAAATTTGTTTAAAAAAAAACCGTCGAAAAAAAAAACCCGTCTTTTATCAAACCGTTTATATTAAAAAAACCGTCTTTTACGCTGGCGAGTGGAAAGAGTTACATGATGGCGAGGCGCGCCACCCACCGCTTCCTAACCACCACCGACACCACCACGTCGATCAAATCCTCCCACGTCCGCGGCCACTCCTTCGACTTCGACGAGTCCGACCTCTGGACCGGGTCAACTCAGTCCCCCCCACCGCCGACCCCGCCGCCGACGTCGACTCTCCGGCAGCCGCGTAAGGCGATCGCGCCGCCGTGGAAACTCGCCGGAGAGTTTCCGCCGGCGTCGGCGCCGGTGAACGTGCCGGACTGGTCGAAGATACTCAGGGAGGAGTACAAGGAGAAGTGGAGTTCGACGGCGGGGTTCGCCGGCGCCGGCGAGGTTTACGGCGGAGACGACGGCGGGGAGGAGGAGTGGGCTCCGCCGCACGTGTACCTTGCCAGAACACGGAACGCGTCGTTTTCGATGCAGGAGGGGATCGGAAGGACGTTGAAGGGTCGAGATTTGAGTCGGGTTAGGAATGCCATTTGGGAGAAAACTGGGTTTCAAGATTGATCGAGGAATCGGACATTTTTAATCGATTTTTAAAATAATTTGTCGAGACTCGCAACATTTTTTTTTCTTCTTATTCGAAAGAGTTAAATATGAGGCTGTCTTAATTTTATATGATTAATTAATTAATTAATTATACGCGAGGTAAATTAATATCTTACTCCGTATTTATTTTACCTCGTATTGCGAAGATATTTTAATTTTGATTTTTGGATTTTTCGATTTTGGGGATAAATTTTTAATTTTATTTTATTTCGTGGATGTATTATTGTTAACCGATATTTGTAATTGGAATTCGCATTTTTGAGGAATTTGTTTAACCATTTTAATTTTCGTCGTTTGTTTGTACACTTACAATAATTAGTGAGATTTATTTACTTTTAAATTCGATAATTAAGTAAATTTGTGAAATTCATATTATTTTCTCGTAATTTTTATTCAAAGAAATGTAAGATAAATAAGTTTACAAGAAATTATTGCGTGTCAATTAAGAATTTTAAAAATAAACGATTTCTATAGCTTATCAAGAAATTAACGTTGATATATATCTCTCTCAATGCCACGTCACACTTTTTTTATTTCGAAATTCGTGTAGGATGTTTTGCTAAAACACCAATAAAGAAAAAATTTGTTCTTGATTTTTTACGAGTTATGGAAAATTTAATAGGCGGATTAGAAATTATAATAAATACGGCATGAGACGAACGTCCTTTTTTTTCTCGTGTTTTTTTTTACTAAATTGGGAAATATTTTCAACGTGATCTAACGTGTTCGATATCTTATTTTTGAATTTACTCGTGTATGTAACTACCCCACAATAATCATGCATTCATGTCCAAATGATGACCAATCACAGGTCCGGACCGGTAAACCAGACCTATGTGAGTTGGCCAATCAAGTACTATTGATTGAATGTCTCCATTCTGGTCTAGTCCAGTCCGATCCAAACATCCATTAATTCTTTCAGATGAGGCATAGTAGTAGTATGGTCAAGCCCGAGAAAAAACAGTCGATTTGGTTGTCCAATCTGTTATCTGACCAGATATACCAGACCGATAAACGACATTAATTAAGTAATATAGTTGATTTATACCATAAACTTATGTTATTAATTTAAGATCCTAAGTGAATTATTTTGTCATAATAAATCCAAACAATATGATTAACCAACATGATTAAACATGAGAAACCAACTTAATTATCCAACTAAAGACTCCCGTTGAAAGGGCACTAATGCCTATATGATTATAATAATCCCAATTGTTTATCGATCAGCTAGTCTTGCTTAAGATTGGATACTCGTTTAAAATCTTAAAATGAGTCAAATATGGACGCATAATGTTAATAAAGACAAAATATTTGACATTTTTACGATTTACGATGGATACACAATTATTTATCGATCAGTTAGTCTTACTTAAGACAGAATATCCGTTTTAAATCTTAAAATGGGTCAAATACTACTCGTAATATATAATGCTGATAAAAGTAAAATATTTGATATTTTCTAGGTAGTTGGTCATATGATTTGGGATGTGTTTGATTTGTTTTAGTATGATTTATGATGGATAGTATCGTGACAAGCGGGAAATTTTTTTTTTTTTTTGGTTCATCGAAGAGCGCACTTAGCTGCATTACAATATAGGGGAGGGGGGATTCGAACCTGAGACCTACTGTCCCAGAGCACCTAGCCTTAACCACTCGGCTAAGACATCTTCGGTGACAAGCGGGAATTTGGGATTGTTTATGGACCGACGCAAGAAGGTGAATTAAATATGGGGTTGGGTCGTGGGATGTGACATATTGACAAATGGCAATTGAAAGAAAAGTGGACCCTCTAATCCTCTATCCATATAATTGGTGACAGATATATATAGAATTATTAGTTGCTAATATAAATATTATTATTATTATAATTATTATATCAATTGTGTAATTATCAGTAATAATATCGGTTCTTTCTGGTTGAAAAGAGGTGAACTGAATTTCTACGAAATGATTTGGTGTACTTTAACTTATTGTAATGAGAGTAGACGAAATTGAAATAAATTAAGTAAACTAAAAATTTTATTATACTGCACTGTACTGAATAAGAATAAACTTAATTGATCTGAATTAAAAATAAGCTGGAAAGAACAAGACATAACTCTCGTGTCTATACATATATAATGAGTTCAAGTAGAAACTCATTGTATCGAGGTTTTGAAACTTATTATAAACGTAAACACCTTACAAACAAATCAACCAGATTAGGTTTTCTTCAGATCATTTCCGAACTTTTAAGTATTGATCAATTCGTTTTTTTTATCTTCATCGGTTATGTATTATAAAAAAAACTCGCGGATATCGGTTCATAAAGCAATAAACATTCGACTATTCGAGTATTCAGTTCAACAGTCAGTTCGAGTACAAATTGGGTTATTTTGGTTAGATTATTTCGGATCGAGAACAAATTACAAAAAGTTAGAGGGAAGCCGAGATACTATTTGAGCCCCCACTCCCTTAGCAATTGCAAAGCTAATTCTAGTGAAAATATGAACTGCGGCACGCGCTCCAGCATCTTGTGATAAAGCGAATTTCCGAATCCGCTGGAGCAGAGAAACAACATCCGTGTCGAGCTCGCCGAGAGAGGAGAAGGAGAAAGGTAAGAAACCATACCCAATCGCCGTGCAGCGTGCCTGATACTTGGCACACTTACGACGGGCAGCATCAGCAACGACCCGTCCAGGCTCAAAAGCGGTAAGGCCAGACTGAGTCAAGGGCGAGGACCCAGTCAGATCAACACAAACATCACGCACCCTTGTCCCACGAGTAGAGCAGGAGGTCGGTTGGTCGCAAGGGCTTGTCGTTATCGTCGCAGAGGCCGATCTCCACCTCCTTACCTGCACAGATCCCGGTCCGGAAGCAAATATCCAACAGTGTGTCACGAACGAGGTTATGACGATGTTTAATCCCCACAGTACCCGCACACGACACCGCGTGATCACCAAAAATATCATCTCTGAGGCCCCTGGAGCAAGAAGAGCAGGTTCCGGAAAGCAGAAATAAAGGGACTCCAAGGCGGTAACTAAGCACACTGCGGTAAGTCTGACCGTTCATGGTTTGCCCGAGCCCAGTAATAGGGACAACCCTCAACCAGTTATTATTATTATTATTATTATTATTATTATTATTATTTTTATTTTTATTTTTATTATTATTATTATTATTATTATTATTATTTTATTTCATAATAATTAGGGATACATTAATTATTATGAATAAATGATGAGGAAGTGTACTATTGTTAGATTCCAAATGTAGTGTGTGACAAGACAGTAGACTTTGTCGGACCTTATCAAAAGAAAAGAAACAAACAATCAAGTCACTTTAATATAAAGTTGGCTTACAACAATATAAATTGAACTTACAAACAATTTAAACCACACAAATTAATTTTATAAAAGACGATTTTTTTTTAATATCGTTAATTAGAAATCTTTCATATAATGACGATAATTAACTTTAATTAACGGTAATTGATCTGTCAACGTAAAATTGAAGTTACAATTCACAAACAATGTAAGCCACACAAATCTATAAAAGATGATTTTTTTAATATCATTAGTGAGAAACCTTTCATATGACGACGATAATTAACTTTAATTAACGGTAATTAGTGTGAGATGATCTCTCAGCGTAAAATTGAAGTTACTAACAATGTAAGCCTCACAAATTTGTAAAAGACGATTTTTTTTAATATCGTTAACGAGAAACCTTTCATATAATGACGATAATTAACTTCAATTAAGGCGTAATTAGTATGCACAAAATCTTGTAAGAGACGGTCTCTCAATAATTTATTGAGAGACGACTCTTCAGTACCACTCTAATGTCTTATTCGTATCCTTAGATGACAGCTTTGTTTTGTACCTGTTTTTATAACAAGTGTACCATCTTTATATATGTATACTCTATTACGTTAATCTTTATATATCTCAGAATCCGAGGTTAGTTACTTTTTTTTTTTTTTTTTTTTTTTTTTTTTTTTTTGCGTTGTAATCTCTCTCCTTTTTCAAATTAATTTTATAGAAGACGGTTTTTTTAATATGGTTGACGAGAAACCTCTCATATAATACCGATAATTAACTTTAATTAAGACGTAATTAGTGTGAAACGATCTATCAGATTCCAATCACATCGCTAATTACTTTTCTTTTTTTTTTTTTTTTTTTTTTTTGCGTTGTAATCTCTTTTCTTTTTCGATGTGGGGTTTCGAGTTTCGACTTTGGATTATTGTGGACTATGATGTGCTTTGGATAGTGACCTTCTTAAGGTCTAAATTCCATTTATTTCGCGCTAAAAGTAAAATATAACTGGTCTCCCTTCTGACGAGATATATTCTGCATGTCGATTGCTATAAGTCTATAACAATGTTACCGATATTTCTGTCATAATTTAAATAAAAATATTATATTACGACTAAATACGCATTTTTTTTGTCGGAGAAAAATAACATCCTTAACCTACCAAGTTGCTTTAGACATTCTAAATTCGTATTTTCCGAGTGAATTTTTGGAACATCGAAATTTCCCAAAAAAAATAAAAATTAATAACTCCGATGCTAGAATTTTTGTACGATGAAAACGAGGTTTCGATGAATGGAACGGTTTCACTTTCACACGAAAGACCAGTTGACGAAAGTGAAAGCAAGACAATGGACGGTGGTTTCGTCAGCAGCAAAGACTTTCCACGCGATCGCCTGGTCAAACGAAACATGTCGGCCCATCGTTGACATGCACATTCCGGCCGGTAAGCAAGCGAACCCCTGACGAAAAAAAAAAAAAAAAAAAACACGTCGACTTTTGAATTTCCGACACATTAAGAAGTTTATATATATATTGGTCGGTCCGTTTGCAATTTTACGTTACCTGCTGCATGATCTTGGGAAACTCGGCGCATAAGGTTTTTCGACCAGGGTCGTCGAATATTTTGTCTAAGGAGACGTCTTGTAGAGCGACTAATGTTGTTTCGAGCATGTCAAGACCCGCTTGGTTTGCGAAGATAAGAACCGGAAGAGACTACAACAAATAAGCAAAAAAAAATGTAATTAGGAATTATCGTTAATAATTAAGTACGGTATTTTATTTTTCAAAAATTATTTTTATACATTTTTTTAAAAAAAAAATTACTAATTTTTTTTTCAAACTTGGAGCTTGTAAACCTTTACAAACTTGTTATTAACGCTTTCAACTTAATTTCTGTATTTTTATTATTATTTTATTGTATTGTACGCCTTGCATTTTTTTTTTTTTTTTTTTTTTTTGGATGACAATGTGACGACTTTAGATATTGATGTTGTATTAAGATCAAGATATTTTAAAGATCGAATATTATAACATCAAAATACGAGTAGTTTTATTTTTCTTTCGGGATATAATTTAAGAGAGCGGAATTAACCTTCAACGAGCAACACAAAATGGCATCCTGGTGATGCCATAGATGCTTCAATACCGTCTCATCAACAACAGAAGACGTCCGAAGCAATTGCGTTCCCAAATGACAGCTGCACGAAACAAGACAACACACAAAAACAATGTACTGTAAGTTTAACTACACGACGTCTTTCTCCAAATGCAAAAACAATGGGTCGAGACGTACCTATAACTTTGACAGATCCAATGGGCGAGGGTTAGGGCTTCAGGAGAGGCCGAAGACAGTTTTGGGTCGACTGTTGGGGTTAATCCCGAAGGGGTTATGGCCGTGGCAACCCTTTGGACGGAAGATATCACGCTGCGTACGTATTGGCGAGCCATTGTTGCAACGTTTTCCTGCAGGTTGTTGCTTCCGAATGGGAGTTGGAATGCGATAGTCAACACTGAACGAGAGTTTCCGGAAGCTGTTGTGTCAGAGACTCCCTGGCTTGTTGTTGGTGGGCCCACTTCGAGCGTTGAAGTCAAGTCGAGTGTCCGGTTCGTTGGATTGTCCTGTTCAAATAATGAGAATATGGCAATGAAGAAAAACGTGATCATCGACCCTAAAATGTCAAAAGGGTAGTTTAGAATGAATAAGAGGGAATACGAGATTAAGGTAAAAAAATGAATTTACGGGAGATGGTAAATAAAAAATATCAAAACGTTTTGTGTTTGGAAAGTAAGTAAAACTTACGGGTTTTGAGTCCAGTGGAATAATACGGAAGCCGGAAGGGAGTAAGGCAGCATCATCGGGAAACATTTCATCTATCGGTGCAAAAACAAGTTCTGAACAGGCTCCGATTGCATTCTCATCTATTCCGCTGCATATCTGCCACGACTCACGAGTAAATTAATTTGTGTGAATATATAAATTTCATCTACGACATATAATACGAGTAATTAATTATTACGTAAAATTTTAGAGATTTGGAGACGTACTTGTAAGAGATGAAGATCTCCGGACGTGTAAGCATCGTCTGCTGTAAGACAGTGTCCTTCCAACCGTATAACCTCCAGCACCTAGCATTCGCACAATATTAGTTCAACTTGTATTAAATAAACACGTCTCACGAGTAATGCAAAAGAAAAAGAATTACGAGACAGAATATTATATTACTTCTTGATGCTCGATGGTTTGACCAAGGGGCATGATTATTTGACTCCCGGTGAATCTGGTGGACCGCATTCCTGGAAATGCGTACGTGTTTGCCTTCAAAGCACCAGCGGAATATGCGTCGACACTGAAATCAGCCCACTCTGAACGATGCTCTCTCAGGAATCGAACCAGTACAGCTGGAGGAACATTCTACATGACAGCAGGTTCGATTACATCAACTGATATATACAGAATAATCTTGTAAAACACGTGATATGTACAGCGTTATATATAGCAAACGTACTTGGAGTAACATAGACGCTTTTGCACAGAGCACACCGCCGACCACAGGCATTGAATTAGCACCGTTTAGAGTGGAGATGAACGGCTTGGCTGAATTGCAGGCGATTATCACATCTTCAGCACCGTCACAGTTCAGTAATGTCCAACCGTCGTCACTGAATCCGTTGATTGCATCGTTGAATCCTCTATAGATAACCAACGCATATAAAGAAATACGGAGTAATTAATGTAAAATTCGGTGTGGAAGTAAAAGGGGAAACGGTAAAAAAATACTTGCTACTACAAAATTTACCTGCTTAGTTTTTGACTAAATGTTCGTAGAACTGCTGGTTGTCGACCTAGGCCGTAAACGACCTCCCCGCTTGTTTCTTGTGCAATTTGCCGGATATAGTGCAAAGCCTTTATCGAAAGAACATAATTTAGTGACGAATTTGCATTAATAATAAATATTTAAAAAAAAAAAAAAAAAACGAACCATAGAACAAAATAATAATAAAAATACAGTTTCAAAGGCAAAATGGCAAAATTAAGTTGAAAGCGTTAATAATAAAAAAAATTAACTTAAAAAATTAAATTAAGTTGTAAGTATTAAATTTATAAATTTAAAAAAAAAAAAAAAAAAAACGAGCTCAAAGTGTGAACTTACTGCAATGGTCATTTTCTGGGCGACGACTTTCGAAGATTGATATAAGGGACGCAGCACCTCCGGAACACTCCAAGCCTACACGAGGAAATTCCTAAAAATCCTCGAAAATGATAAAAAGGGCATTTAAAAATTAAAAAAAAAAGAAAAAAGAAAAAGAAAGAAAACAAACCTCGAGGTTGAGGTGGTCAACTATATGAACGATCGAACCACCGCCTTCACACGGGCGAATGAGATATCCACTCGGAAGCATTTCGGCTCTAATGAAATGAGGAGCGGCATTGTTCGGCCCAGACCCCGTCAGAGATCTCTCGCATACCACTATACTTCCGTTCTCCAAGGTGGTCGTGTAACGCAACGTCCAAAAATCTCGTGCAGGCGCCAATGTCGTGGGTGCGTATATCTGCGTATATATGAGTTCTATCGTTCCTCCTGTTCCCACAGGAAACATGGTGAACACTTCAAGACTCCGACATTCACGAAACCAAGATGGACGATCTTTGAGGATTTCTGCAATCTTGGACGGTTCTAAACTAACTAAACCACAGGCTCGGGCTGCCACTCCGCTACATCTATGTGAAATGGCAAAAATCCCAACTGAATCCGGACCAGGCTATGAAAAAAAAAAAGAGCGTAAATTTAGGCGTGATAAGCATGACATTTGGCGTGAAAATATAGGAATGAGATTTGGTTAACGGTATTAGAAGTTAGAACGATGAACGAACCTTCATCCCAGGCATCTGCACCCAATCAACGGCAGTTCCTGTCGCCTTTGAAAGGAATTCTGCTAGAGTCTCCTCTGCAATCGACAGAAGTCTAGCAAAAGAGAAACGAAAATAATAATAATAATAATAATAATAATAATAATAATAATAATAATAATAATAATAATAATAATAATAATAATAATAATAATAATAATAAACCGTAAACTCTGTTGATTTTTCAATAAAATTCTCCGACATAATAATAATAAAAAAATTAAATAAATAATAATAATAATAATTAAAAAAAAACACGTTTAGGATGGTTAACGATACAAAGAGGTTGTTTCCGAATGAAACGTAATGTAAATTGCATTAATTAAGAAGAAATGTGACCACTTTAGAACCTTACGGTCCCGATCATAACCCAAGACCGAATATTTTGGATAAAAAATAATGGACCATAATGTAATTATAATACATATTGTATATTTGACCATAATATAAATATACTAATACACAATGTATATTTGAGTATTTGACCCATGTGGTGAAGTGACGGTACAGAATGTATAAAAATGGACCGATTTGTTTTTGCAGAATTCATAGAACTTACCCAACAGAGCTGTTGGGGTCGTTACGAGAATGCTGAGAAGTGGTGACCACAGACTCACAGCTTCCATCAGTGGCCACAGTCGGTGCCTGCAAAATTATTAAAACGTTAAACGTATTCCTAAAATTCTCACATTTTCGGATAAAAATGAGGAAACGAGATGAAGAATAAGGAGAAGACGGAGAGAAACGTACAGTTTGAAGATGTTGTCGCATGAATCCGTTTTCATTTACTAACTGAGAGACTTGTTTTTGCAACCGGTCGTTCTCTTCCATCAATAACTTATTCATCGCGGATAACTTCCTATTTACTGTCTGCAACCTCGACGACTCTTTCCTTTGCTTCTCCCTACACCTACACCCCCAACATATTCCAATCAAACACAAAGTCAAAAAAACGGATTTCTAAGTAAAATTCTTGATTTTTTTCCCTTTACGAGTTACTCAAATCTATCTTCCCCGTCTAAAGTTTTTAGCCTTTGTTTTCCCTCCAAAATTCCTAGTGCAAAAAAAATGAAGCCTTTGGTTAAAGTTTTTGACTTTTCCTTTATTTCCGTGAAGTTACTCTATTCTACTTGTATCACATTACTAACTTGAACAATCTAGTACGAGTAAATTTTTCCATCTACATTTAAGCTCTCTTCCTACAATCCACATCGCCCCAAAACGATGTAAAAACACGAAATTTTAATAGTCAAAGTTTTCGAGCTTTATCCCATCAACCGTCAATCATTTAATTACTCGTACCATTCACGGTAAGAGTAAAGTTCTAGCTTGTAAGTTGTAACCCAATTCCTAACTCAAACCCAAGCTCCAATCTAACTACTAACTCGTGATATATCTTACCATAAAACCGTCTTTTATCCATCCCTTATCATTTATTTACCATTCTTCATAAGAGTTATTTTAATCAAAGACAAGTAAAACATCTAGACGAGTGAGTACATTTCTAGCTCGTAAATCGTAATAATTTCTTACCCTAAAACCAACGTTTAATCATAGGCAAACAAATGAACGGGACAATGGAGTACATTTCTAGCTCCTAACCCAATTCCTACCTAAATCAAACACAAACCCCAATCAAATTAAAAACTTGTACGAGTAATTTCTTACCCTAAAATCGTCTTTTTAATCAAAGACAAACACATTAATGGGACGATGGAGAATATTTCTAGATCGTAACCAAATTCCTAACTCAAACACAACCCCCAATCTAATCAAAAACCCATATATCTTACCATAAAACCGTCTTTATCCATCCAATTCCTAACTCAAACACAACCCCCAATCAAATTAAAAACTCGTAATTTCTTACCCTAGAACCGTCTTTTAATCAAAGGCAAACAAATGAATGGGGCGATGGAGTACATTTCTAGCTCCTAACCCGATTCCTAACTCAAACACAACCCCCATTCTAATCAAAAACCCGTATATCTTACCATAAAACCGTCTTTATCCATCCAATTCCTAACTCAAACACAACCCGCAATCTAATCAAAAACCCGTATATCTTACCATAAAACCATCTTTTAATAAAAGCAAACAAATTAATGAGACAATGGAGTAAATTTCTAACTCGTAACCCAATTCCTAACTCAAACACAACCCTCAATCTAATCAAAAACCCGTATATCTCACCATAAAACCATCGTTCTAACCGTTATTTTAATCGAAGATAAACAAATCAACGGGCGAGGGAGTACATTTCTAACTCAAGCTCCAATCTAACTAAAAAACTCCAAATTTCTTACCATAAAACCGTCTTATTCCTATTCAAATCCCGAAAACAATTCACCATTAACAAAATTAAAGAAAAAAGATTCAACCTTCGATTCTGAAACCAAACTTTGATCTGTTTAGGTTCGATATTTGACAGAATTGGGCATTCTCTGATCAATTGTTGCCGGCGCAACGAACTCGGTTTCGGACACTCAGCGTACACCCTCTCCAACGCCTCCACCTGCTCCGCCGTGTACCTCACGTACTTTCCCGCATCCCCCGCCGCCACTGCCGCCGCAAAATGCTTGCTTATTCCGCCGCCGCCCCCGCCACCACCGCCGCTGCTCCCGCTGCTGCTTTCTCTGTACTGCATCGTCATCATCGCCATTTTTTCACCTGTAGGATCCACCAAATGAAATTAAAAAATCGTAAATTGAATCAAACTGAGTTTTTTTTAAAAAAAAATTTGAGAAAAAACCAAAAACTTAGAGCTGAAATTATAAAAAATCACCAAATAAATGAAATCAAATTTAAAAAAAAAAAAAAAAATTGATTTGTGGAACTCTTGATAAAGTTGGAATTTTTTTTTTAAAATTAGAATTAAAAATACAATCACATTTGTTTCTTTTTTTAAAAAAAAATTAGATTGAATAAACAAACAAAGAACTAGGTTATTGAACTGAACTAACAATTAAAAAAAAACTATAATTAGAATTAAAATCACAATCAAATTGGGGATTTTTTTGCTCTTTTCTGAGAATTAGCAAAAAAAGAACTGGACCCACCTGAGCTAAGAGTGTTGAAATTGAACTGTTTACTTTTTCTGGGCAATTAGGTTTCTTTTAGGGTAGGTAAAAAGTAAAAAAATCAATGAGATCAAGCTGAAAAAACTGTAATTTCAAGCTGAAATGTGTAAAGATTTCACCTTTTCTGGGTAATTTAAACAGAGAAAAAAAATGGTGGAGAGATTAGAGAACATGAATTTAGAGAAGGAAGAAGAAGGGGAAGAAGAAAGTGAGAAGAACCCTAAATTGAGGAATTTTCATGGCTTTTCTTTTGTTAATTAAAAATTTAATTGGGGGAAAAATGGGTAATTGGTGGTGTGAGAAATGGGGGGGAAAAGGGGAAAAAGGTGGGGTTTGGAGAAAAGAAAAGGAGGAAGAAGGGGAACAGTGACAGGTGACAGTGTGGTTTAGTGGGTTGGAGAAGACTGGGGAGTGTACAGGGAGACGGTCTCTCGATAACTTATTGAGAGATTACTGTTCAGTATCATTTTATGTTCTATTCGTATTTTTAGATGACAATTTTGTTCTGTACCTGTTTTTATAAGAAGTGTATCCTCTTTATATTTGTACACTCTTTTAGGTTAATTGTAACTATTTCTATTAAGTTTGGTACCACTGTTACTTCCATTTGTACTTAGTCTCTCAGTAAAATTAACGAGAGACCGTCTCTCATGAGACCTACTCAGTTTAAAGAGAGGGGTAGGAGTAGGTCTTTCTATAGACGGTTTTATCTGTTTTAAACTTATACTATAACGAGTTAAATAATATTCAGATAAAAAAGATTTTTTCTAGTACTCCATATTATCAATGCAGATCCTTTGTCCTATTATGTGTTTCATCTCTTGTCCCATCATTTCTCTTATTGACACGTACTCCTCCGTTCCAATGAATTGTTTGTCTTTGTTTTTTGCATCAAAGGGAAGAGATCCAGTGAGAAAGTGACATCCGGAGTTAAACTCATGAGAAATGTCAAATTATATACTCCGTATAAAAATCATTCATAAAATAGAAAGGCAAACAATTCATTCAGATGCCCCAATATGGAATAGGCAAAAAATTCATTGAAACGGAGGGGGTAACATTAAGATCAGATAAGAAAGAGGTTTATTAGGTGGTTTATCGTTTTGTAACTTGCACAATAACGGGTTAATTAACATTCAGATAAGAAAGAGTTTTACGAAATACTAAACGATTTATCGATTCTAAAACTACACAACAATGGATTAAATAACAAAGAATGAACTTTTTACCCAGTGCTTATTCGTGATGAGTCAAGTATCTCATCCAAATTGCTACTCACTATTTAACATATATCCGTTACAACGATGACTCATCCTTATTGTTTTTTCACAAAATCTTGGAAAAGACGGTCTCTCAATAAGTTATTGAGAGACCACTCTTCAGTATCACTCTACGTCATATTCGTACCCTTACATAACTTTGTTTTGTACCTGTTTTTATAACAGGCGTACCCTTTTTATATTTGTATACTCTTTTATGTTAATCGTACCTACTTCTATTAGTTTGGTACCACTGTTACTTTCATTTGTACTTAATCTCTCAGTAAAATTAACGAGCGACCGTCTCTCAGGATACCTACTTTCTTTATCTATCGTAAATTTAGACGAAGATCCGTATACCCGTATTAAATAAGAATATACAGGGTTTAAAGAAAAGTAGGGGAGTTGGGGGTGTGAGTTCTTGCAGCTTTTTTCTTTATCATTTATTTACTAGTACTACAGTGTAGAGTCCAGCCTTTTAATGTGTTTTCTTGAGTGACTGTTCATTTGGGTGGTGGTGGTGTTATTTCTACTGTGTACAGTATGAATCTAGAGGTGTTACTGTGACTGGTTTGTTTATTTATCTCATTTAACCCGTCACAAAGTATATAAAAGTCGTCATGAAACATATTATGTACGCTTTTCGTATATTGGAAATCGTTGTTTTTAGGAAATGAGAGGATCCCATTTGCGTCATAAGTTAAGTGGTGTGACTGGTCCGAACGGGTGTTGGAATATGGAGGAAGGAAACGAGTGGCCTGCTATAGTGTATCGATGTGGGCAGTGCTGGGATTAGACTAGGGGGCTCTTTGGTTCGGAAAATAGTTAGATATAGTCATATAGGGTCAGAACTCATGCTTATTAACGCCAGTTTAGTTTGATCCTCAGATTGACTGAAAATTTCAATCATGGTGCGTATATACGGAGTATATGGAAATGAAGTTAGAATTATGGTCTGGGTAAAGAATATGGATTAGGATTCCGATAGGTTGTGATGAATTTATCCTCCGTTGTGTTCCAAAAACTAGAAATGACGAAATTCATTCCAAAAGTAAAACACCCTTTAAGGTGTTTGCGTGTTCTAAACTTGCGATGGGGAATGCATGTATGTTGCTTACAATGATATCCATGAATGTGATTTGTTGTCGCTTCTTGGCGAGGGAGTCACCTAGTCACCAACTCATCATCCTGCATTCCTGCACCTTGTAGGTGAAGACACGAATGCAGGATATGGTTGTCGTGTGACTTGTGAGGTACATCAATGCATCCTTTAGCCCAAGTAGGAAAATGAGTTAGCGCCACCAGGTGACGCTCAAACTCGACGTCACCCCCTCACATGCATCCCTTATTATGGGGACCCACCCTTTTAATAAAGGGTACATGTGAGGAGGTGACGTCGAGACTGGGCGCCATCCGGTGGCACCATATCATCATCTCTCATAGTACTCCTTAGGTTTGCCCTATCTAACTACTCTGTATGCGTTATTGACCTGTTAATCTGTCATCGATTTGTGCTAGATATATTGGACCGGGAAAACAAAGGCATAGTAAGAAAATGATTGATATCCCTTTTGTGTGTTTTTGAGCATGAGTAGATTATGAGTGCATTGCACACTTATACTACATGCTTTTAGAATGTGGTAATAACAACAACAACAACTAACATGAAACGAAATTATTGCCAACTTTATTGTCGTGAAGTTAAGGATTGTGATCCTTGACCTACATAAATGTCATGGATTGTCTCCCTTGAGAAGAAATGTTTGACATAAATGGGATCATTCTCTTGCTTACACTTAATACTTTTTTGTACTTATTATTAGAGTGCATAGAACTAAAAGAAACGGTCAGTAAAGGTGTTGTCTAGTGGTTAAAACATATGGTTATTATCCCAAGAATCTTAGGTTCAAGTCCTTGTAAGCGCGAACTTGCAGCTTATGTGTACACTCGAGGGTTTAACTAGAACGCACCAAAAAAGTAGCGACTGTAGGTTCCCTCGTCGTAAAAAAAAACTTAATGAAATGACTTTTTGGTCATTGCATTTTGTTTTTGTCGAATACTTGGTCTTCCTTCAATCTCGAGTGGAATATGCCCAATGTGGATGATTGGGGTTGCAAAATCGCTCGATCGATCAGAAAATATGTCATGGAACGAGAGTGTGTGCTCGTGTGAAGAAAAGTTAGATGCTGGTATAGTATAACTTTGACGAATGATGATATGTTCGATTGTTCGTTACTTTTCACCGGTAATTTGCTCGTGTAATTCCCATCGGGTGACAGATATGTTCGTTACAACAAGAATTTGGCGTCCTGGTTGACAATGTTAATGAGTCATCCATCGGCAAAGGAGAACACAAGGGGAAAGAACTATGAGCGTCAGACACGTGGTGGAGTGTCGAACATTGTTATTTTAGGCAAAATTGTTTGTTTTTTTGGTGTAAAATGAAGTGTCGAAGTGTCGTGTCATGTGAGATATGTAACACAGTACCTAAGTAAAACATTGAGGTAACATAGATTAGATCATAACCCTAGTTGGGCAACTCGGTTGTTTTTTACTAAGACAAAGAAATAGAGTAAATGGACACGGTTTTTCAAGTGCGAAGGAAGAATCACTTAGTAGAATCCGCCCTCAAATGACAATGGATCTTTCTCTTCAACGGGTCTATCACCTCGAGTTTATTTTTATATATTACTCCGTTTTTACCGCTTTTAAGTTCAATTTTCACATAAATTAATGTATTTTACGCTATTGAACCGTCTCATACGCTAGTTACCGTTTACAATGTCTATATTGGACAAAGTGATGGGCTAATAAATGGGCTAACAAAGGCTTATTTTCCTAATCGAATAGAATTAGGCTTTGGAAAATAACGCTGGCCTGAAATTCGTCATCCACGTTTTCTTTGTTACAAAAAATCCTTCACTCATGTAAAAATGATGACTAACCTAACCCCAAAAAAATAATATCGGTTACAACTTACAAACCGTAAAATAAATACTCGTATTAGAAGATATATGTGAACGGTTTTTTTTTACTTCCATAATTCTATTCCTCTACACGATCACACGATTAGAGTAGAGGTGATTATTTGCGGGTTCGGGCTGGATACGGGTCGGAATAAGTGTGAAAGTTTGGCCCACGGACAAGCGGGTTAGCGGGTTTGTGACGGGTTCACGAGCCGACCTTTTGTATATTTTTGAAAATATTGTGTCCAACCCCGCAAAAAAATCGGATCGGACGGGACGGGCCAATCGGACGGTACGACCCACTAAGAGCTCTAGATCATTCTTGCTGATTTTTGAACTAGACTGAATCGACTATAAGATATTATTTTGTAACGGACCAAGTACCAAACCGGATAGTATCTAGACATGACAAACAGATCGGGTCGTGCCGTGTTCGTGTCATTGGTAAACGGGTCACGAACCTCTCAACCAAACCCGACCCATTTAAGTTTCGTGTTGGGTTCGTGTTGACCCACTTACATAAATGGGTCATCAATCCTCAATCCAAACCCATTTATTTCGTATCGTGTTTTCGTGTCGGGTCATTTTTTACCCAATCCGACTTGACTCGACCCAACCCGTCTTTGAAGTTTGAACACACCAACCCACAAAAGTCCATAACTACCGAACACCTCTTGAAAAATTCCCAATATACTCCACTCCGTATCCATCACGTTAGTCATCGGTAAACGGGTCGTGTCATTGGCAAACAGATCGAGTCGTGTCGTGTTCGTGTTCGTGTCATTGGTAAACGGGTCACGAAACCCTCAACCCAAACCCGACCCGTTTAAGTTTCGTGTCGTGTTCGCGTTGACCCACTTACATAAATGGGTCATCAATCCTCAACCCAAACCCATTTATTTCGTGTCGGGTCATTTTTTACCGACTCTAATACTTCCTCCATTTTCTTTTTATCTTCCCAATTTCTTTTTTTGGCCACTTTTTTTTTTATCTTCCCATTTCATTTATTTCCATTTTAGTCCATAATTTTTACCATACTAGCGCCTTACTATTTACAACACTTTATACCTTTATTCTTTCCTATTTACACACATTGTACCCTTCTACTCTCAATATTTACTAAATTTATCATTTTATACTCCCTCCCCACCACTAAAATTTTCCCACTTTCCTTAAAAGGAAACTCCACTAAGATTTTTCCACTACAAAATTTTCTTTATTCATCCATTATACTCTCTTCCTATTGGCTACTTTTTCTGATTTGATATCTTGAACCCCGCCAAACAATTTACCACCTTTCATTATTCATTCCTTATTCCTTGTGCCATTTACAAATGGGAACATCATTGTGGTGGGGAGGGAGTATTCATTACAAAAAAAAACGTGCCAAAAGTGGATGAGAAGATAAAAAGAAAATGAAGGAAGTATTATTATTAGTCCAATATGGACCGACATATCAAAACCAATCCGACTTGACTCGACCCAACCCAACCCGTCTTTCAAGTTTGAACACACCAACCCACAACATCCGTATCAACCACGTTAGTCCACGATGAATTTTCCATAGTCAACGAAAGCCCAAAGGTTATTTCCGTCTAATTCATTTCGACAGACGTAACATCTTCATTCGATTTCTACCTTTTTCTCTCTACTCTTTCGCGTTATTATATTCATGATATTCCTACTACACACACACGACATTTGCAATCACCATTTTTCAAATTGATTCAATCATTTCTCTTTTTTTTTTTTTTTACAGTTCCTGATACTATTTGATTTGATTTGATTTGATTTGATTTGATTGATCTGGTGTTGCGAGATTTACTCAAGATTTCGAGGTTTTTCTTCGATTCAAGGTTTTACCTACTACTCATTGTAAGTACAAATTATTCAGTGTTTGATTGAATTTTTTTGTTAGAATTCGGTTGATTTTTATGAATTATGCTTGATTGATTGATTGATTGATTGAATGAGATTGATGCTTGATTTCGTAGATTGTGCGTTGAATTACTGAGGTTTTGCAGCAAATTGCGATAATTTTCGTGTTAAATCTCAGTTTTTGCTGATTCTGTAGCAGCGAACAAGTAATTAATTGCGGTATGTAATGCGTGATTGATTGAGATTATGCGTCGATTTACTGAGCTTTTGCTGCAAATTGCGGTTGTTTTTGTGCGTTAAATCTCAGTTTTTCGTGATTCAGTAGGAGTAAACTAGTATGCTTGATTGATTATGCTTGATTTTGTAGATTTTGCGGCGATTGACTGAGGTTTTGCTGCAAATTGCGGTAGTTTTTCGTGTTAAATCTCAGTTTTTGCTGATTCTGTAGGAGTAAACTAGTACGGAGTAGTAATTGATTGCGGTACATAATGCGTGATTGATTGAATGATTTATGCTTGATTTCGTAGATTTTGCGACGATTTGCTGAGGTTTTGCTGGAAATTGCAGCAGTTTTTTGTGTTAAATCTCAGTTTCTGCTGATTCTGTAGGAGTGAACTAGTAATTGATTGCGGTATGTAATGCGTGATTGATTGAATGGTTTAGGCTTGATTTCGTAGATTATGCGTCGATTTACTGAGCTTTTGCTGCAAATTGCGGTAGTTTTGTGTGCTAGTAAGTTGATTGGTTTATGCTTGATTTCGTAGATTTTGCAGCGATTTACTGAGTTTTTGCTGCAAATTGCTGTAGGTTTTTCGTGGTAAATCTCATTTTTTTTGCTGATTCTGTAGGAGTAAATTAGTACTGTAATTAATTGCTGTATATAATGCTTCATTGATTGAATGATTTATGATTGATTTGGTACATTTTGCGTTGATTTACTGAGTTTTGCTGTAGGTTTTCGTGTTAAATCTTAGTTATTGCTGATTCTGAAGGAGTAAACTAGTACGAGTAATTAATTGCCGTATATAATGCTTCACTGATTGAATGATTTATGCTTGATTTCGTAGATTTGTGTCGATTAACTGAGTTTATTATGCAAATTGAGGTAAACTTTGTGTGTACAATTTTGATATTTGCTGATCGTAGATCTACACTAGTACGAGTATGGATTACAATGCTAAAGCTGTTGTTAAGCAGCATCGATTGTTCGTTTTATTGAATGATTTATGCTTGATTTCGTAGATTTTGTGTGGATTAACTGAGTTTATCCTGCAAATTGATGTAATTTTTTGTGTACAATTTCAACATTTGCTGATTGTTGATGTACACTAGTACGACTCTAAGATTTTGAATTACCGCACATAATGCTAAAACTGTTGTTAAGCAGCATGTGCTGTTTGTTATGTTGATTGATTTATGCTTGATTTTCGTGGATTATTTTGCCTAATTTCATTGTTGAGCTTTGTTGATTGATTATGCTTGATTTCGTAGATTGTGCACTGATTAGCTGAGTTTAGGCTGCAAATTGCTGTAATTTTTCTTGTTAAATATCAATTTTTTGCTAACTTTGGTGGAACGTTCTATTAATCTGCTAGATTGTTATGTATTTTATTGTTGAGTATTATCGATTAATTATGTTTGAATTTGTAAATCGTGCACTGATTACGTTACGGCATTATTAAGGAGATGATGGTGTTGAGATCGTTTAGAAAATTATGGAGGTCTAATTGATAGATGTAATTGTAGCGAAAGAGGTTGAAGAGTGGATGATGCTCAATAGCTATCCGCATTGTTGCTCAAGTAGTTCTAACTTCTAAGGTAGATGGCAGTGCTCTTTGGATGTAAACTTGTGATGTATTGGGATTTATTGTTGATATACAAATGTCATCGTTCATTAGCTTTAAATTTTCAATTTCATTAGTCTTTTTACGATGCAAGGGAGTTTAGCTTGGTGACACGTTGCTATCGTGCGCTGTTTAATTGATATGATGCTGTCATTTTAACAGTGATTCTTGTGGAGCTTTAATTTCTTGCCTTTTGTAGGCATTGTTGCGGAACAATTCTTTTGTGAGCAAATATTGCAAACTTTTTAAATATATTCTATAGGGTTCTATGTTTTTGAGTAGGAACGATTTAATGCAAGACCCTCGTCATATCACTATTTGGAAAAATTCAGTAGTCGAGAGTCATTTGAGCGTTTGCTAGAAACCAAAGTAAAGTAATTTCCCTAGGTGATACGAGTAATATAATTTAGCACCTGAATCCGCTGTGTTTATGGAACCGTGAACCTTTGTTACTGGCTGCCTATGTTGCTTGGATTCGTTGTCTAATCTGTTTGCATCTTTGTTGCTTTAGCACGTTACACCTTTTGAAGCTAAGGCGTAAATAAAATGAGGAACCTATTTATGTCCCTAGTGTTATTTGCTCTAGAGTCATTTGCTACCGTGTAATATTTTTGCATATTGAATGATCATGATGATGGGTTGGCTGGCTGTATGTAGGAAATCCTAATTCTCGAGGTACACGTGGTGTGGTATTGAAGATTTACTGTTGCTGATCAAGCTTGAAGAATTTTCTGTTATATACGAGAACTTCTTAGGTTAATGATACTAATTTTGATGTGGCCTTGTGTGTTTAGAAATACACAGTAAGATGGGGACTCCACGTCGCAGGTTTGAAACTCTCTTTAATTTTCCGTGGCGTATCCTTCTTGCTTCTCATCGATGAAATGAGTTATTAAAATATATTCTCTATAATGCAGTGCAGTTCAGAAACGGTCAAATGGCAGTGCAAAACTCATTACAGCAACCATCATGGGAACTGTTTTTGGGTTTTTTATCGGAGTATCATTTCCGTCAGTTTCCAATAAGGTAGTTTACTCTATTCTAAAAGTTTCAAATCGTTCTTATAACATTAAAAGCACGAACCATTCTACATCTGCGGATTTTTTGCAGATCAAATTATCATCTAGGCTTGTCTCTTTTGATGGAGCATTTGTTGACCGTAGTAAAAATCTTGAAGATTCTGCATCACAAACAGTTCCAAAGGTCTGCAGCCTGTGATCAATCTGCTTTACTATGCTTTCAAGTTTTATCTGTCCTCAATAATTATATACGTATCGTGCTATGTTTGTTCCCGATTAAGAAAAATAAGGCAAGTCACTTGACCTGAAATACTAAACTAGGCTTGATATAGCGACCTTGACCTTGAGCCTTTGATGAACTGAATTGCTTATTGGTAAGCAATGAGGAGTGATAGAAATCGTTTGTTACCGCTCCTGTGTTACTTGATTTGTTGTGCACCACGAGGAGATAGCACCACATGGCTCCCAATGTTACAGAGATTTATTGATAATCTTTTAGCTTTTCGGCCACCTTTCTCCGTTCTTGTCCATTGGTTTTCATTATCTTTGTCCTTGCCATTAGCATCCTGAGATTTAACTGCACATGACTTTGACACTCCAATTAGATGAAGAATGGCATGTGTCTTTTATTTGATTTTTATTGTTGTAGCTTGTGTTGATCAGGATGTGTCAGTTTGCTGCATTTGTCTACTCTACGGTGGGCCTTGTGGGAGTTGTGGTCGATGTTTATTATCATGATTCGTAAACCAACAGAAAAATAGGATGAACAGATTTTTGGTATAAAGTGATTAACTCTTTTCTGTTTATGATAGGGACACTCACATGTGAAACTCAATTGGCTTAGGAGTATATTCAACATCTATACCCATTGCTATTATTATGTTTCAACATCTTGATGCTTATTTTTTCGGTGGTTTCTTTGCCTTATTCTAGATATATGTTCCGACCAACCCTCGTGGTGCGGAGATGCTGCCACCAGGAATTGTAGTTCCTGAAACTGACTTGTATCTTCGGAGATTGTGGGGAGAACCAAGTGAGGTATATTCTATAATTTTGTTCTACTTTTTTTTTTGGGTTATTTTATGCTTTTACATAGGTAGAATTCAAAGCGTCTCTCTGTTTCATTACACTCGGGCCGTTTGGTTCTGGAAAAGGGATTCTAGCCTTCTACTCCCTTCAAACTTCATAGATGTTGGTTTGTGAAGTGGCCATTCTTTTCATTCTAGGCCTAAACTTTGGAGATCCCCCCCCCCCCCTCTTGAGGGCTTCACCTTTCACCATACAACTACGATAATTCAGTATCGTCTTCGAGAAACTAATGATTAATAGAGTCTGCCATGACAATGACCAGAGGGCCTCCCATTCTCCGAACAACCACTTTACCACCAATACGCACCCCGTCATGCCACTGCACTTTCACTGTCATGCAATCTTGTTTATTCACTTTATAGTTCTTGGTGACTTTCGGTGTTGTGGTCGCTCCTGGGAGTGGCCATTATCATGTAGTAGTCAGCTTAGACCTCACTTATTTGTACTGGAAACTTTGTTCTGCCCCATAACCAAGATTGACCATTAAGTGGTTATAAACGATTTGGCTTTGTCCAACATAGACAATTAGACATTGGCGAAATAAGGAGAAGGCTATGTTGGGTATAGAGAGGGTGGAACTTGGAAGCTATGAAAATGGTGGCTAGAAACGAGAATTTTGATTCGTGAATCTGATGGTTGTGAAGGAGAGTAATGAAATTTGATCCTCTTGAATCAAACACGTAGAAATTTGACTTAGTTTAATAAGGAGTGAGGAACACCGTGGTGACGAAAGGTTCGATCTCGTTGTGCCTTGTTCCCTCATCTTTCACTTTTATTCACAGGATTTGAAGAAGCAACCTAAATACTTGGTAACATTCACTGTTGGATATGGTCAGAGAGATCACATCAATAATTCTTTAAAGAAGGTCTAGAGATTTACTCTTTAATTTAATTTTTTAAATTTCTTGAAATTTCTCTCAGATTATATCATTGTAGTTTTCATGAGAGCAGTGACTTATTTGATCTTGTGTTGCAGTTTTCTGATGATTTTCAAATTCTGCTTTTCCACTACGACAATCGGACTAGTGAATGGGATCAGTTCGAGTGGTCCAAACAAGCTATCCACATCAGTGTGTCGAAGCAAACAAAATGGTTCGAATCTTTTCTCTTTTCTTATGGCTTTGATGCATTCTACTTAGCACTTATGCAGAAGAATGAGGTGTTTCGTATTCATTTCACCAGAATTTGCCTTACTACACGTAGCTTGTTTTCTCACTCGTATAGCTCTGTCTCTACAGGTGGTATGCAAAGAGATTTTTGCATCCTGATGTCGTTGCCGCCTATGACTACATCTTCATTTGGGACGAAGATTTGGGGGTTGAACATTTCAATGCTGAGAAGTATGTTTCACTTTCGATAAGAGCTCTAACCATACTGTCAATTTGTCACACACTCACAAGTAACACGTTTATATATTTAATTGCTCATCAGGTACATTCAGGTCGTGAAGAAGCATGGACTCGAGATCTCACAGCCAGGTCTTGAGCCTAATAATGGCTTGACATGGCAGATGACTAAAAGGCTAGGTGATAAAGAAATGCACAAGTATGCCTTCTGTTCTCACTCGTATATCCGTTTTTAGTTTATGTCATCGATATAGTAGCTTTTTGTGACTCTCTTTGAAATGAAGTGGTATTCTCTTCCCTGCGACATAACTGTAATAATCTGACTGATTTCAGGGAAACAGTTGAAAAAGCAGGATGGTGCTCTAATCCGAAATTGCCTCCATGTGCTGCGTATGTTCTTTCTGACCTGTTTCACATATCCATGATCACACGTTGAAAATTGTGTAGATAATTTCTATAGGTTCTATATATCGTTGGGTTTCAGGCCGCCTTGAAATGCGGTCGTGGAAGCCTATGATTGTGGTCTCTGTGACATAAATGCGGCGTATATCACTTAAAAATGCGGCCGTGATAACCAACGAAACTTGAATGACTAGGTGACGACAGTGTCCAGGCAAAAAATAACGTGTTCCTAAGGCCTGACATCTTACACTCTATAACTATGTTAGTTGTGCTTGGATACTATGTTACTCCACCTCTCCTCATTTTAAACCAAAATACGCGAAATTTCCATATAGACTCAACAAGGTTGGGAGTGTTGATATCGCTACTTTGTTAAAAAGTATCGCGTTTCTTTTCCAAAATGACGTGTCTAAGTGTTGATTTGTATCGGAATGCCGCAGTGTCAATCACTTGACACGTCACCAAAGTGAATTGCTGGTGCTTGGTTATTTCGTTAACAGACTAATGGTTTTATACTTCACGAAGACTATATTATCGGTAAAAATGCAGTATCTGTAAAGCCCTGTTTTATTATGAAACTACTTTGCCGTCTGTGTACTTGATCTTGTGTTTCTAACGGAGTCTGGAATATCTGAAAATAGAGAATTCCTCACACAATTTGTTCTCTCTTCTGACTCACTGTGATATTGTTCGATACTTCAGATTTGTAGAGATTATGGCCCCCGTCTTTTCGCGGAATGCTTGGCGCTGTGTCTGGCATATGATTCAGGTACATTTACTTCCCTTTTGGATTCCACTATAGTATTTTCCTTCTCAAATGCAGCCAAAAACTTGCTATTATTTGCTTCTAGGTTACGATTAAATAAAGGAATATGACTGCAATGTTACTCCGACATTTCACTTGGGTGTCATGTCACGTGTCCAACACGACATACTTCATTTTAGACCAAAAAAAATAAAATTTGACCCAAAATAGCCGTGTGTCATACACTTCGACACCTCGTAGGAGAGTCTGTGTAACACTTATCAATCGATTCAAGTCTCAATGCAATTTTCATTCCAGGTCTTCCAAAAACAACCTTTGTCTTTGTCTAGCAGCAGGGGTAATATCCGACTCGACCTACCCCACTATTTGAGGAAGCTCTCGAGGCACCGGGAAATTCAGTTGTCGTAGTATAATTTTTGTAGCAATAATTTTTGTAGGATAACTGAGTTACTGTTTGGCTGTGTTGTGTTCAGAACGATTTGGTCCATGGATGGGGTCTCGATTTCGCACTGAGAAGATGTGTTGAAGTAAGTTTTACATTCTGGCTGTTGTTTTATGCATCTGGGTGCCCAAATGACGTCTGAGATTTTTTTTTCCGACAATCTTTATCAACAATTCCACGAACGATTATTTCTCTCGTGATTCTATTTATCAAATTTGATAAATACACTCATCGTCATCATACTGAATCCAAATAATACAAACATCCATTACTCAATTTAAAAACCGCATCTTTGAACGTGTAGTTGCTATTCGTCAAACTACTTAGCATAACACTCTGTCGTATGTTTGTCATTTTCTTTCTATAGATTCATGTAAATTGTTACCAGTTTCCGTATGTCCCAAAAGACTAACGAGTAATTTTTTCTGCAGCCTGCTCACGAGAAAATTGGCGTAGTTGATTCACAGTGGATCATTCATAAAGTCATACCTTCTTTGGGTAGCCAGGTACAAAATATTACTCGTATAATGATTTAGAAAATGACTTCGTCTTTTGAATCAAGTCAAGTCACAGATACTCATATGGTCCGATATATTCATATTCTACAACTACGAGTCCTACTTTCATTTCACTTTTTTTTTTTTCCTTAAATCTGGCATCATCTTCATTAGGAGATTACTCCGGGATTTTTATGTAAACTCCAATATCTAATAACCGATGTCTTTTTCTTTTTTGAATTTACAGGGTCAAGCGGAGAAGGGCAAGGCTGCATGGGAAGGGGTACGCGCATTTATGCCCACCTATTTCGATTTTCAATTCATTTTCTAAAACACAAGTTCCGAAATTGATTGTTAATCGGGGTCAAAGTTATTTTAACAAAAAAGAGGGGTATACCTCGATCTGGCAAACCGAATAAGCCAACCCGAACTAAAGACTTGAAACCCGAAGTAACTCTGCTTGACCCGAAACTGACCCGGATATTATTATAGGAAAACTGACCGGCCCGAATAAGCCAACCCGAACCGACACCCGAAGTAACTCGGCTTGACCCAAAACTGACCCGGATATTATTATAGGAAACGAGTAGATATCCCTAAAAATAGCAAACCCGAAACTGACCCGAACCTAAAATGACCCGCCCCAACCTTAAGTCAACCCGATTTTAATAACCTGAACCGGACCGACTCGAAGCTGACCCGGCCCGTTGACCCGTTTTGCCAGGTGTAGGTATACCTTAGAAAATAGAAAAACACGAGTGTACACCGTAGAATATTCCTTAATATTAGTAGCGCGAAAAAAACAAGCACAAGTATATAGTTCTAAAAAAATCGTTACGAACAAAAACTTATGATAAATACTCGAATGTTAGCAATGTCCGGGCTTGAAATCTTCCCTTTTGATCAGTTTCCGTCTCTTAACCGTGTGTGCAGGTCCGAGCAAGATGCAGGAGTGAATGGGCGACATTCCAAGAACGACTCGAGAACGCTGAAAAGGCATACCTTGCATCAAAAGGCGAGGGCTAACCCCCGTTTCCCCCGACTCCCCACCTTTTTCCGAATTGGTTTTGTTCCTCTCTCACCTTAACACAATTGACATTGAATTGGCTATAATGTGCGAATACTCGACACATTTTAGCCGATTATAAGAAAAAACAGAGGTACGAAATCACACATTTGTGCATAGAATACAAAACAATCACTTCTACTAGGTGATTAGTTAGTTAACCTATGTCGGAAAAACCCCTCGGCCCCACCGTTTCCCATTGAAAAATTGTTGAGCTGTGACGCGGATTTACTTTGACGTTAGATTATGCAGTTGAGTGTTTGTATGAGACGGTTTTACATCTGAGAGACGAACCAACCTGAACGTGAACTTGAACCCAAAACCCAATTCGTCTTATATAGATTGGCGCGTTAGTGACTGTAAAATTGTCTCGTATGAGTTTTTTTGTGTAGATTATGTACTCGATATGTTGTACGAATTGTTGAACAGATGAGAAAAACAGTTGATTTTTAGTCTTTTCTTTAATTTATTGCCATCTCTGTATACTTTTTTCGTGTTCACCGATGTTAAAAGACCATTTAGAATGCGGATAGAGCTTTTGCTCGTGAGTTTTAACACGGTTCATTCTCTACGAATGTCTAGAACGATATGTTAAGGTACATAATCGAGGAAAATGAATTTTGAACAATATGAAATTCAGTTGGGGATCAAGAAATCGACGATTACATTTTCTTCTCTATAGAAAAAGAAAAGATAAATCTAACTTGCTAACACACAAATAACATCATATTACAAAATTCACTATTTTGATAAACAAAAATTCATAAAAGACGGTTTATCAATAATGTTTATAAGAGACGTCTTACATGATGAACTAGAAATTAAATTATTTTTTAGGTTGTTAATACTATGATGATTAACACTCAATTTGGACTAGGCACCCTTTGTACAAAACTATGTGAACAACCATTGACATAAAAGTGACATCTATCACAATCGCATTATCATAATGACACCTCTATAATATTAAGCGAAAAATCATCATTTTATTCGATTATTATAGATTTATATCATTATACATAATACATCTATCATTTAAATAATCATATACTCCATAATATTTTATTACTCAATCAATCGTATAAAAATGATTACAATGTTTTTAAAATAAGTAAGATGAGACACATTATTATTATTATTATTATTATTATTTTTTATTTTTTTTTATTTTTATAAAAACGGAACTTGCTTTTACCAAACAAACACCAGAACTTATTATTATTATTATTATTATTTATTATTTTATTTTTATTTTATTATTATTATTATTATTATTTTTTTTTTTTTTTTTTTTTTATTTTTTTTTTTTTATTATTATTATTACTTCCTTCCTTTTCTTTTTATCTTCCCATTCATTTTTGACACAATTTTTTTTGTAATGAATATAAAATGATAAATTTAGTAAATATTGAGAGTAGAAGGGTAAAATGTGTGTAAATAGGAAAGAATAAAGGTATAAAGTGTTGTAAATAGTAAGGGTAGTATGGTAAAAATTATGAACTAAAATGGAAAGAAATGAAATGGGAAAATAAAAAAAAAGTGGCCAAAAAAAGAAATTGGGAAGATAAAAAGAAAATGGAAGAAGTATTATTATTATTATTTAAAATTATCAAGCCCTACAACTCTACTAGAATGTAAGTATATAACATGGCAACACGTTTTTTTTTTTTTTTTTTTTTTTTTTTTTTTTTTTTTTTTTTTTTAAGGTTGCTTGGATTCAAAGTTATTGTCTTCTCGATCTAAGGTTGTACAATCATATAGGAGTAGTTTTTGTGTTCATTTAATAAACTCCGATTGATCCCACATGTAAGATGTCTATTGATTGAAATCACTTTCGAGAAACAACCAAACGAAGAAGAAGAACAACAACCATCTGATAATAATAATCATATAACTCAACATTACTCAAACTTACTTGTGGTTGGTTATTATGTCGACTCTACAACCACTTTCTCGTCAACCTTATTTCACATCACCATCCCCTTTCCCGTCTCTCTTAACACGGTTATATCTGTGTTAAATTTAAAATGATTATATCTGTCTCGAATTTAAAACGATCAAATATCGTATCATATAGATGAAGCAGTAACAAATCTAGACAATTTTCAGCGAGATCTTGAATGAAATTTAGAAATTATTTATCCATATAAGAATAAGAGTAAATTAAAAAATATTTCATTTTAAAATATCAATTTTGAAATTTACTTCTTTTTGAAATTTTTGTTAAATATAGCTGCTCCTAAAATCTATTAAAATTTTAAAAATTGCTCCCAAATTTATTTTTATGACGAAAATATCCTTGGCTGGAGAATGGGGTGAAGCAACATGACATACAAAAAGTTAGGGGCATTTTCGTCAAAAAAAAAAATATATTTTGAAGCAATTTTTGAAATTTTGATAGATTTGAAGAGTTATTTTTAACAAAAAAATTCAAAAGGGATTAATTTTTAGTTTGCTCTAAGAATAATAAATGTAATTTTTTTTTAGGAAAATGACATATATAATAACCCGAAGGACTTTATTTAAGGTTTCAAAAGAGAAAATAAAACTTAAATCAAACATAATAATAACATTGATCTACACGTAAATTTGTCATACATTACTACTTTAATTTCATTGCATTTGATTCTTATTTACCACTCAAGAGTCATTTTACATTACCTTTTTTTTATCCAAAAAATTGAACAAAATATACAAAAAAAAAAAATTATGTTACGGGATCTCGAGATACATATAAATCAGCCTCTAAATACACATACACGATATTTTTTAATTTCTTTAGCCCCCTAAACATTCAATTATTTAAATGATCTAATCTGTATATTTAATCTATTTCATATTTAAGACAGATATATCGATCTTAATTAAACAACGATATAATTTTTGTTCATCTATATATTATATATACATACAAACTTCATATATATAAGACCCTATGACCCTCTTTACTTCTCCCTCTCTCTAAATATCTCTCTAAATATATATATATATATATATATATATATATATATATATATATATATATATATATACTTCAAATTATTGAAGTCTATATATAAATATATAAAACACTCGACGTGAAAACCATCATTCTTTTAAAATTTTATATTTTATTCATACCACCTACATTATCAAGCTACTACCATTCACGCTATTATTGAAAGGGTAAGATTTTTTATTTTTATTTTTTTCGTGTTTTTTCTCGATTTTGTACCTGTAATGATCTTCCACGTTATTTTTACACAATTTCCAACATTTACGGTGTTTTATTACATTTTTTTTGCTCCAAAATATGTTAAAAATTACTCGTATTACTCTTTCTGATCGGTCATTTATTTATTTACCTTTTACTCGTATATTATTTGTAAGAAATATTTTAATTAAAATTAAACAACTGATCGAGACGGGGGAGAGGAGTACATCATAATCATTTGTAAGTTTTTACTTTAAAATTTGTGTTTTAAAATTTTGAACTTTGACCTAGAAAATAAACATGGAACATTATTCATGCAAGATTATATACTTTTTGTTGTTTAGTTAATTAATGTCATCAAATAATCTCAATACATTGTTCAATTTTGAGCTAATTAATAAACATATGTTAAAGTCAATTTTCGACATATGTACATGCTCGTAATTTTTATTTTGGATTATTCAGAAATACATATTCATCTTAATATCTTATTAAGTCGTTGTTCCCACGTAAATGTTACGTCACTCGGTAAATTACTCCATCATCAGATCAGTTCCAGTTAATAGTTTATATTTACTTTATTTTCTCGTCACAAATTTATGTTGTTAATCTAGCGAAATATAATTAATTATTGGTAATTTTTATTTTAGATTATTCATAAATACATATTCATCTTAATACTCTTATTAAGTTGTTCCCACTAGGTAAATGTTACGTCACTCGGTAAATTACTCCATCATCAGTTCCAGTTAATAGTTTATATTTACTTTATTTTCTCGTCACAAATTTATGTTGTTAATCTAGCGAAATATATAATTAATTATTGGTAATTTTTATTCTAGATTATTCAGAAAAACATATTCATCTTAATTAATACTCTTATTAAGTTATTATTGTTCCTACATACATAAATTACGATGTAAATGTTTATGTCATTATTCGATAAATTACTCTATAATTAATTGCAATTAATAATTTACGTTTATTTTATTTTTGTCGACAGAATAAGAAATGGGAGAGAAATGGGGAGTACAAGTAGGCGTGGTAGGAGCATTGTTTCTATCGGTGGCATCATCGGTCTCTATTGTCATTTGCAACAAAGCCTTGATGAGTAACCTTGGCTTCAAGTTTGGTAACTCATGCTTTTTTAACCTTACTTTCATCCTCCTCTTCAGATCAGTAATTATAGCGTACAACCGTTGTACCGTGCGACAATAATAAAATTTGTAATTTATAATAAAAAGTAGAGGTGATCATTTGCGGGTTCGGGCCGGATACGGGCCGGGCTAGGTGTGAAATTTTGGCCCATGGACAAGCGGGTTAGCGGGTTTGGGACGGGTTCGCGGGCCGGACCTTTGTATATTTTTGAAAATGTTGTGTCCAAGCCCGCTAAAAATTCGGGTCGGACGGACCGGGCCAATCGGACGGTACGTCCCATGAACAGCTATAATAAAAAGTGATCATTTTAGGTTAGCTAGTTATCACTTTTAGATAGATAGTAACCACTTTTTCGTATAAAAAAATGGTCACTATTTAACCTAAAGTGGTCACTAAATAACCTAAAATGGTAACTTTTTACTGTACCATAAATTCAGTCTGTCCTACGGTACAACGGTTGTATAGTATAATTTGTGCTCTTCTAATTACTTAATTAATCACAATATCGTACGACGGATCTTAAAATTATAAAAATTTATGGTAAAAAAAAGTTACCGTTTTATATTATTTAATGGCCAGGTTTTAATATGAATAGTGAAAACTATTTATCTAAAAGTGATAACTAACTAACCTAGCTAAAATGATCACTTTTTAACATAAATAATAAAGTTTTACTATTGTCGCATGGTCCAATAATTACCGTTAATTAATTACCATGCTCAAAATAATTACTCCATTAATATTAACTAGAGATACATTAATATCAATTGTCCAAAAATTAATTAATATTGAAAAACACGGGTTTTACATCAATTAGATGATTCGAACTTAACCAGATGTCACAAAATTATTGTTTTTTTTTTAAAAAAAAAACGTACATATTTGAAACATATAGTAAGTTTCATGAGAGATCGTTTCACAATAAATCAACATAAAATATAACACTAAATACGCTTTTAAAGAAAATTAACTATTTCTATCATATGAAAGATCTGTCAGTAATACTATTAAGAGACCGTCTTTTATAAATAAAAAAAGAATATTTTTTGAAGGTCCAATAATAAGAGTGCAAATATTTGTGAATGTTGTTATCATGATCGTGCATGGACCGGCCAATATATTTAAAATTATTATTATTATTATTATTATTATTATTATTATTATCCTAAGAAGGCTACGAGTATGCATGTATCAATAAATCAATAATATCACGAATCCACGATCGTGACTCTTTTTATAAATTATCACGCAATATATGTGTGGAATATTATATTGAAACGTGACAAATTCGAGGAAATATAATTATATATTTGAGTGACTTAAATAATGTATTTAGCATGGGATAATTATTGTTAGCTACTTAAGTTGGTGTTATTTTTTATGATGAAATCTTGATTATTATTGTTTAATTTTTTAATTATTGATTTTAATCATATTTAATAATTGAATTTATAGATTTTAAAATACAGAGTATAATATAAACATATATTTACACTTGTTATAAAAAGAAATTTTATAAAATTATAATTTCAACAGAAAAAAAGTATATAAATGGAGAAAAATGTGATCGAAATAGCGTGTCTCGTAAATAATAAAATAAATAAATGATTGGAATTTGACTTGATTTAGAAGGAAACACATTAACAAATTTAACATTATTACATTATTATTGTGAAATGAATAATATTAAAATATTATGTTTAACTTTGAAATATTACTTGCTTCACCTACAATTCTAAAAATCTTTGTTAAAATGTGTGAATTATGTTTAACCAACCAACAAATTATGATTAGCCAACTAATTAACCAACTAAAACATGTTAATTAAGCTTGTGGTTAAAGAAATCGAAATGATAAGTACAGTTCTTAGCTAGGGTTGTACTCCGTATTTAAAACATTAAAAGAGAAAAATTAAGTTTTAATACCTGTATTAATAATCAGCTCGATGTTCATATTAAAACAGCATATATTGTATGAAAATTAGCGGATTCCAACCTAAATAGTAGATCGACTATCAATCTACTAATTTTATGTATCTGGTAAACATCATATTCCGATAACATATGACCCAAAATTTACTGTTTTTGAATATGCTGTTAATAGAATCATGCATATTGAAAGAGCAAATTCGATCAATTTATGCATGAAAACAATATAATTGTGACGTACATAATCTGTTAATCACCAAATACCCGATCTTTTCTAATTCAGCTAATTTATTTAATTTTTTTAGTCAAACGTACTGCTAAAATCTGGTAAATATAATCAACTTTCATCGCCAGTCAAACACAAAAACTTGAAAAAACGGTCTCTCACCAATAAATCACTAAACCTCAACCGAAATAAACCAAATACTATCACATCAGATTTATATCGTATTTTCAGATCGTGTCAGATTTATTTATATCGTATTTTCAGATCGTGTCATCGTGTGATTTGTTTTGTTTTGGTAATGCAGCAACAACTTTAACAAGTTGGCACCTAATGGTAACATTTTGTACACTTCACTTGGCTCAAAAACTCAAATTCTTCGAGTCGAAATCAGTCGATATGAAGACCGTCGTCCTCTTTGGTATCCTCAACGGGATTTCTATCGGACTTCTTAACTTGAGTCTTGGATTTAACTCTATCGGTTTTTATCAAATGACAAAACTCGCCATCATTCCCTTTACCGTTCTCTTGGAAACCCTTTTCCTCAACAAACATTTCAGGTAATTAATTAATTAATTAATTAATTACATATTTACAGTGTCAGATTCGATTATTTTATGAAAAATTATTAGTAATAACTCTAAAAAATATAACATGTTATAATATTATTATATTAATTACGGAGTGAATAATTACAATAGTACGAAAATAAAGTTCTCATTATCATAAACACATCATATCGAACTTATTTTTATTATACATTGACTAAGTCATACAAGTAATTCTTTAAAAAAACGTCATGTTAGCAGGTCTATCGACTATCAGTTAATTTCGATTTATATATACACTAATTAATTATATACTCGTATTTCTATCCTAATTACACTTTATCTTGTACGAGTAGTAAAAAGTTAAAATTTCTATTAAAAAAAGCGTCATGTTAGCTGGTCTATCGACTGTCAATAAGTAGAATTTAAGAAAAATTATTTATAATTTCGATTATACACTAATTAATTAATTATATACTCGTATATATACTCGTATTTTTTTTCCTAATTATTATACTTTAATTATTTTGTAGTACAAAGATAAAATTCTCATTATTCATCCTATTGGTGGGAGTTGGAATTGCATCCATCACAGATCTTCAGCTCAATTTTGTTGGAACTGTTCTTTCTGGTCTTGCCATCATCACCACATGTGTTGGTCAAATTGTATCCTTTTTCACGAAACGTGCGCTTAATCGTATTTTTTCTTTTAATTACATATCTTCGTCCTTTAATTATCGTCTTTTAAAATTACAGTAAATATGAGTTCGTATTTAAATATCTCAGGATATGTAAATAATTATTTAATTAGCGTATTAATGTATATTTTCTAACTAATTTTTTTAAAATTTATAAAAATATAGTATATCTATGTAGGGTAATTTTCGAGGATATGTAAATAATGATTTAATTAGCGTTTCAATGTATTTTCTAACAGTAATTTTTTTTAAAAAAAAAATTAAAAAAATTGTACGGTAAATATGAGTTCATATTTAAATATCTCAGGATAAGTAAATAATTATTTAATTAGCGTATTAATGTATATTTTCTAACAATTTTTTTTTAAAATTTATAAAAATATAGTATATCTATGTAGGGTAATTTTCGAGGATATGTAAATAATGATTTAATTAACGTATCAATGTATTTTCTAACAGTAATTTTTTTAAAAAAATTATTAAAAAAAAAATTTGTACGGTAAATATGAGTTTATATTTCAAGATATCAGAATAAATAAATAATTACGAATATTTAATTAATGTATTAATGTATGTATTTTCTAACAATAAGTTTGAAAAAACAATTGCAAGAATATAGTATGATATGAGTTGACTTTTAAATATCTCAGGTTATGTAAATAATTATTTAATTAGCGTATTAATTAATTTAATGTAATATTATTTGGGCAGACGTTAGAAAAAATACAGGTGCACGATGAGATCCTTAATTAACGTGTGTGGTTTTAGCTGACGAACACGATACAAAAGCGACTAAGCGTATCGTCGACTCAACTACTGTATCAATCAGCACCATTCCAAGCAGCTGTACTCTTTGTGTTTGGGCCTTTGGTCGATAAGTTCCTTACTCACCAAAGTGTCTTTGCCTACACTTATTCCCCTCTTGTCTTGGTAAGCCCTTCAATTCATTTCCTACTTCTATACACGGGCCGGGCCGGGTCGGGTTGGGCTACATAGGCCCGTGAACGGCCCATGTAAGTAAATGGACCCGGACTTGGACCCGGACCCGGACCCAGCATGTACGACAATTAACCTAGGGCCGTGATCGCCCCCACGTGAGGAAACGGATTGGACCCTCCTAGTATATAATTCACTATTAGAGGTCAACATGGGCCGGGCCGGGTTGGGCTAGCAAGGCCCGTGAACGGCCCATGTAAGTAAATGGACCCGGACCCGGACCCAACACGTACGACAACCTAGGGCCGTGATCGCACCCACGTGAGGAAACGGGTTGGACTTGGACCCTTCTATATAGAGTAATAATTTACTATTAGAGGTCAATATGGGCCAGGTTGGGCTGGGTTGGGCTAGAAAGGCCCGTGAATGGCCCATGTAAGTAAATGGGCACGAACCCAACACGACAACGTAACCTAGGGTCGTGATCGCGTTATCTGGCAGATAATTTGAGTTAGGTCCATTTTATAAGGTCTTACATTTTTTTGTCAGTTTAACAACTATAGCTAATTAGGACGTCAGATCGCGTTATTTGGGATTAGATCAGTTTTACCAGATCTACTTTTCTATCAGCTTAACAACTATAGCTAATTCGGACGTCTGATCGCGTTATTTGGGATTAGATCAGTTTTACGAGGTCTACTTTTCGATTAGCTTAACAACTATAGCTAATTTGGGACGTCTGATCGCGTTATTTGGGATAAGATAATTTGGGTTGGGTCAGTTTTACCAGGTCTACATTTTCTGCCAGCTTAACAACTATAGTTAATCCGGACGTCTGATCACGTTATTTAGCAGATAATTTGGATTAGGTCAGTTTTGTCAGGTCTACATTTTCTGCCAGCTTAACAACTATAACTAATTCTGATGTCAGGTCACGTTATTTGGGACCAGATAATTTGCGTTATGTCAGCTTTATCATGTCTATATTTTCTGTCAGCTTAACAACTATAACTTATTCTGATGTCAGATCGCGTTATCTGACATCAACTAATTTGGGTTAGGTCAGTTTTGTCAGGTCTACATTTTTACAACTATAGCTAATTCGGACGTCTGATCACGTTATTTGGGATAAGATAATTTGGGTTAGGTCAGTTTTACAAGGTCTACTTTTCTATCCGCTTAACAACTATAGCTAATTCGGACGTCAGATCACATTATTTGGGATAAGATAATTTGGGTTAGGTCAGTTTTACGAGATCTACATTTCTATCAGCTTAACAACTGCGGAGTATAGTTTATAGCTAATTCAGACGTCAAATCATGTTATTTGGCAGATAATTTGGGTTAGGTTAGTTTTGTCAGGTCTACATTTTCTGCCAGCTTAACAACTATAGCTAATTCGGACGTCAGATCGCGTTATTTGGAATCAGATAATTTGGGTTAGGTCAGTTTTACCAGGTCTACATTTCCGTCAGCTTAACAACTAACTGCACTTAATATGAACAACAGGGATTCATCATATTATCATGCATGATAGCAGTATCAGTAAACTTCAGCACATTCCTGGTAATAGGAAAGACATCACCAGTGACATACCAAGTGTTAGGTCATCTCAAAACATGCTTAGTTCTTGGCTTTGGGTACACTCTTCTTCATGATCCTTTCACTGAAAGAAACATCATTGGTATCTCTATTGCTGTCATGGGTATGGGAATGTACTCTTACTTCTGCAGTAATGAATCTAAGAAGAAGTCTTCGGCCGATTTGTCGTCCGCCGTCTCTCAGGTATGTATGAGTCGTTTGCGTTCGTTCTGTTGTCGTTTCTGCGTCTATTTTCGTGGTTTTGGGTGTTTTTGGGTGAGTCATGTAGTATTCGAGGCAGTTTCATTGTACGTCTGAAAAGGTAGCTGAAAACTGGGTGAAAAGTAGGGGACAAAATGACATGAACAGACGTGATTTCATTATGTGTGTTGTGTCATTCATTCTGTTGTCGTTTTAGAGTTTATTTATGTGTTTTTGGGTGATAGAGACAGGGTTTTGATGGGAGGAAGTGATTCATTTAGTACTCGAGGTAGTTTCATTATACGCCTGAAAAGGTAGCTGAAAACTGGGTGAAAAGTAGGAGACAAAATGACATGAACGGACGATGTGGTTTCATTACGTGTGTTGTGTCGTTCATTCTGTTGTCATTTCTGCGTCTATTTTCGTGTTTTTGGGTGATGGAGAGGGGGTGATGGCCTGATGGGTACTCGAGGTAGTTTCATTATACGTTCGGAAAGGTAGTTGAAAACTGGGTGAAAAGTAGGAGGCTTGAGAAAAAAAAGGGTGATAAAATGACATGAACAGACGTGATTTCAATATTTCATTACATGTGTTGTGTCGTTCATTCGGTTGTCGTTTCAGAGTCCATTTTTGTGTTTTTGGGTGATGGGAACGAGATTTTGATGGCCGAAGGTGATTCATATAGTACTCGATGCAATTTCATTACGTGTCAGATGAAAATGGATGCCCTGTAAAGATAATTGACCAGTTAAAATATGAAAACAAGGTGAAAATTAAATCATAAAATGACACGAACGAACATGGTTTCATTATTGTTGTAGCTAGACTTGTAATAATAAGTGATCTTAAGGGGTAAAAAAGGAAGATAAAAAAGTTTCAACTCGTTAATCATTCTGTATAAACTAGCTGAAATGGCGTGTCAAACAGAGTTTTAGAATGACAGAACTACTCTGTATTTGATCAATTATTAAGTCTCGAAGAATAGAGCTGAATTATATTTTATGTTACCGATTTCATTTTCCAATTCGCCGACCTATATTTATCAAAATATTTCGATATTTAAATTTTTATAAGACGGGTTTTAATTAATTAATTAATTAATGGTTAATTATTGAATTGTGCATTGTGTAGATCAAAGACAAAGAAAGTTTGTTGCCATTAACATCAACAAAGAATGTGGGATTTGAAGACAATGAAGCACATGAAATGAAAAAAGGGTCCAAGGATTCTTTTCTATAGTTTTTATAAATTTTTATTTTCAAATTTGGTTTATTATTATTAATGGGTTTTTGAGCAAATTAAATAGGATTATTTCATTTTATGAAGCTATATATATTATTATCTAGTTATAATGCAAATTAAATTTTACCATAGAATTACTACTTCAATATTGTAAACTTTTTTGGTCATTTTTGCAATAAGATTACTATACTACTACAATATTAATTACTATATTGTACTAAACCTTTTTAGTCATTTTTTTTGGTCATTATTTGTCAATTTTAAATTCAATTATTATGTGAAAATTTAACGAGTTAACCTGGTCAGTCGCGTGATTCAAAGTTCAAAGGGTATTATATGTACAAATTTTCTAACGTGTGCGTTAAAAAACCAGTATATATAATGGTTGGTTACTTGGTTAGTTATGATATTGACGGGTTTTAAACCAGCTAAGACACGACATGAAACGTAATTTATTACCACGTAGTTTTAAGCCCGGCCCATTTATGGAATTTATAGCCGGGGCCTTGGGCATAAATGATGGCCCAAATTTAACACTAAACAACACTTCTTTACCCCCAAATTGTTTGGTTGGAGGTCTTTATCATGTAAGACTAGTACATTTAAACAAGTAGTCCAACTAAATTAAAAAAATCGACCCAAATGACCTGACTCGAATAAGTCAATCCAAATCTGATCGATATCCGAATTAAAGATTTGGGTTTGACCGTAGCTCGAATTGATCGGACCTAATCCGAAACGGATCCAAATATTATTACAGAAAACGAGTCGATATCTCTAAATAAGTTGAAAATAGCAAAGTCGAAAATGATCCGAACCCAAAATGATTAGATCCGAGTACCGACCTGAAGTCAACACGATTTTTTGTAACCCAAATGTGGCTCTACCCGGTTGAACTGTTTGGCAAGTCTAATTATTAGTCCGTATTTATTTTATTCAAAGAATCACGCACCTAGTCGCATTAGAATATAAGGGGGAATTTCGAATCTAAGACCTATTGTCCACGATACCTAGTATAACCACTAAGGGGCCGTTTGGTTCGCACAAAGGTATCGGTATGGAATGAGGAATCATACCAGGGTGGTATAGGTTTGGAACTCCATTCCTGATACTGTGTGTTTGGTTCATTTCTGGTATGAGTAGTAATCTTGGGAAAAAAATGTTTGTAATCTAAAGAAAAAAAAAAAATTTTTAATAAAAAAATCTATTATTATTATTATTATTATTATTATTATTATTATAGAATATTATTTTTTACGCATTTTTACCTGATTGAACAATAATGTTTTTTTTAAGTCACCTTATGAAAAAAATGCTTTAACCAAAAATTAATATTTCGTTTTATTTCTGAATAAGAATTATTTTATGCACATTTTCATCATTGAGAAAATAAGTGTTCAGTTGAATAACAATATAAACGTACAAACAAATTCCAATAAATGTGTTTTGAAAATAAAAAATACTTTTGATACCTAGGTATCAACTCTCATACCCAAGGGTGGGGTGAGTATGAGAAACCCATACCTCATGGGTTTGAGGTATGGGGTTTGGTCATTCCAACCCCATACCTCATACCCATATCAGTTGAACCAAACGGCCCCTAAGAGAACACATCTTCGGTAGGTCTAATTATTACTCGTATTATGATGACGTTATCCATCGTATTATTATATCGGGTTAAATATTGAGTATTCATTGTATATATGACGAACGATAAAATTAGTATTTTGAATCATATTATTCACATCGACTCATTCGAGACAAATTCTTGTTTGTGGCGGAACTATCTAGCTATCATAAACGTGTGACGAGTCAAATAATAATCATTTGGGTGAATAAGACAAAGTCATGTGCTTCCCAATAGCCTTGTCTTTTCTCATCTAATGATATGATTTGATCCGTTATTCCCTTATAACGGATATATTCGTCACAAAGGAGACTTATTCGTTACTAACCAGGAGTACAGAGTGTATTGGGGAAGAAGATGAAGGGTAAAAGTGTAAAACGGTAAAAAGAGAGAGTAGGCCAAAGTAATGAACAGTAAAAGAGAGTGGTAGAGAGGTAGGTGTGTAGGGTGTATAGGGGTAAGTAGTAGGGTTATCAACTTAATTTGACTGATGTGATTGGATGACGTCCCCACTTACTGAACCCCAACTCTCCCCACTTTTGTAGGACGTTGCCTATTTCCTCCCTTGTCATTTTAACTACTCCAAAAACAACCCTTCTTACTTCCCCTTTTGTTTTCGGTCAGGATTCTCGTTTGTGACGAGTATATCATTTATTCGAGAGTTTTATCAAGATATTCACGAGAAAATAGAGATGTTACGGAGTATAATACGGATGGGTGACCTCCTGGGAAGATTTTCGGGATACGAGTGAGGCCAAAATGCAGTAGGAAAGACCCGTATTGGTCTGTGGGGGTCAGTACACAACCTAACCTGTTTTTGGTCCGCATTCTGGTTTGTGACGAGTATATCATTTATCCATGAACCTTATTCAGACATTCCCGAGAAAATAGAGATGTTACAATACGAAATGTTTCCGAGATGTGCATGAGTGAGGTCAAAATGTACTACGAGTACGAAAGACCTGTGTTGATCTGTTGGGGCAAGTACACAATCTATTGAGCGCCGGACGTGACACCTGGTCATTTCCCCATTTATCCAGGAGCCTTACCCAGACATTCTCAAGGAAATAGAGATGTTACTATTTCGGTTTTTCGAGTTAGTAGCTAATTACTCCCTCCGGACATAATTTTTTGCCCCGTTAACTTTTGCACAGAAAATAAGGTTTGCATATTATATGGTAAAAGAAATTATGGTGGGCCTTAATATGTAGTAAAAAAATGAATATAAAATGATAAAGAAATGAATGATTGGACTTAAAGTGTAAAAATCAATGGCATATATTGTAAATAAAAAATAGAAATAAGGATAATTTGGTAATTTGGATATGATATAAAAGGAAAGTGGAGAAGTGGGGCAATAAAAAATAACCTACCAAATAAGGAAAGCGGGGCAATAAATAGTGTCCGGAGGGAGTACAATACAATACGTACGGATGGGTGACCTACTGAGAAGGTTTCCGAAATGCGTATGAATGAGGTCAAAGTGTAGGACTCGTGTTGGTCAATGGGGCCAGTACACAACCTATTGAACGTCAGACTTGACACTCGGTCCACAAGTGGTGACAGGGGTGTTATATATATATATCCATCGTAAATTTGTGAAGGGCCAAATATTTATTATTCTCGAGATATTTTAATTTTGTCTTATTTAGTCATGTGGATAATATTTGATTCATTATTATTACTCCGTATATAATAAAACGTTGTAAATGATATATCCGTTACAAGGGAGAACAACTAACTCTTGTTTTGCTACATGGGGTGCAACGTGGAAGTGGATCGGACCTTACAAACGGGTTGGTATAAAGGTCAAGGTTGGGTCAAATATAGATCGTGTTATGTGGGTGATGTAGAGATTCTATGTCGACGAGAATCCCTAATAAAATAAGTTAAGAAACAACGTACCTAAAATAGATGTCTAGATATAGCAAGGGTAGGTCGAGTGTCGATCTATAGGAATAGGCATGGCAACTAAGGTCAATCTAATACGGAGTACTGGAGTAGACAGGTCATTTTCTTTCTGACTGAAAATTGTTGAGCTGAATTTAAATGAAAGAATTTAATGTAACTTAATTTCATTTAACGCGGTTGAGTTATAAAATGAACTAAATGAGTTGAAATGATTATGAGACGACTCTCGGCATGCGCATGGGTTGGGTAACTTGGATCCTATCTGTTCACCAATCGACCCATGATACACCCAAAAAAGATAAATAGGTAACCGTTGAAGTATTGATGAACATGACAAAAGGAGTACGAGTACGTATTATTTTAGGTCCATAGTTCTATCATCCATCAATTATAAATGTACTCGAGTTGTTTTTTCCCAATAACGAACCGTCTCATATGCGAGATCAAAATCCCCATAGTACAAAAAAATCTCACGTGTAAAACCGTTTTACACTATATTTTTGGTTTAAAATGCACAAAATCCATTTTTTGACAGTTCAAATATTACCTACATGGGTAGATAAAAACAAAGCTTTTATTATTCCGATTGTATTTTAATTTTGTCCTATCTAACTATGTCGGTCTATTATTTGTCAAAATAGATAAAGTTCATCATTTTGGCGACTATTTCATCAGATCTATAGATTCCTTCGTGAAACACTGTGTCAATATATAAACAGCGATGATATATAGAAGATAATGCAGAAACGCTTTATTCTAATAACGATATTTATTTATTTTTTATAAATCTGCATTCAGTTCAATTTGAAATCGTTTGTAGATGGCGAATGACTTATTATTAATAATATTGATCTTCACTTCAAAAAAACCATATCGATAATATTTAACCCATTATAACTTTGTGACGGATATAGCCGTTAACTGACCAAAAACAGCCTTATTACACAACAAGGGGATTAATAAGCAAAGAAAGAAGTGATAATATCGGATGTGCAGAGAAGCAAAAGATATGATCAGGTAGATAGATAGTGCCACTGCTCTAATATTATTAGCTCAGAAAAGAGAGTGACGTTAACTTACAGTTCTTTTTCTTTTTTACTGTTGTAAAAATAAATATTCCGTACTATTCTACACTTTATCCCACGTAAATAATGAACTCTTTTTACTGTACAGTTTTTTTTTTTTACTGCAATCTTTTATTGGTAAGAGTGAATGGTTTGTCTCCCAGTTAAAAGTTAGTCTTACTCGTATTAAACTTGCAGCAGTAACTTCAATGCAGACAGATTGGATAAAAGCTACACTTAACTTCCTTCATTTAAATCTTTGTTTCAATTCCTAGAAAAAACAATCTTCATTTAATTCATAAAATTATTGAATAGTAATACAAGTAGGATTTTCTCGGAATTATACAGTGTAAAACGATCTCATGCATATACTCGTATAAAATATATGAACTTTTTTTTTTAATACTCCCTCCGATTCATTGGATTCGCAACGTTTTCCGTTTTTGGCAAATTCATCAGCTTTGCAACATTTTCATTTTGGGCCACATTTTTCTTATGAAATGACTAAACTACCCTTCACTTTTCATTACTATATTCCAAAATATTCAATCTAATATTATTATATTACTTAATCTTACATGACATCACTGTTGTGGTCCACCAATTCACTTTCCTTATTTTTTGTGTAAATAGTAAATGTTGCGATTCTAACGAATCGGAGGGAGTATAAAATTAAAATATCGGTGTACACTTGTTGTGTACGATGTAAAGTCATTTCACACAAAAAATAAAAATCGATAATCTTACACGTAAAAAAAAAGTTTTTTTGTAAAGAGAATATTACTCGTAATTTATACAATTATACTACTCGAGTCATTGATAAATGAAGTGTTGAACGACCGTTTTATATATATATAAACACGGTTTTAGGCTTTCAGTTGGCATAAACGAGTATGTTATGTTTTAAGTAATCAAAGGTTAATAATTAATTAATTAATTAAGGTTGAATTTAATCGAGCTTCATTAATTACTACAACTGACTATCTGATCAATTGCTGGTTTGTGAGATCGAAGTATTTTTAATCAAATGTAACAATTTCAAAGTGGCTAGGGTTTGGGGTATACATATATTAGACCGTTTTTAAAATACTTCGTAAGTTTTTTGTTGTCCGATGTTTATAAATCAACGTATTGTTGAAGGTCGAAACCAGTTTTTATCAACAATATTAACATGAATGACGATTTTAAAGTCATTAAACCTAAAAAAAACTTTTTGTTCATACTAGTACATCTTAACAATATCAACATAATGACATCTTAAACTCGTAGACTACTAAAATCGTCAATTGTTTAAAAACATAACAAATTTTCTCAACAATATTAACATAAATGAGAAATGACATCTTAAAAGTCATTAAACCTAAAAATCTTTTCGTTCATACTTACATCATAACATATCAACGTAATGACATCATAAATTCACAGACTAAAATCGTCAATTATTTAAGAACGAAACGAGTTTTTCTGAGCAATATTAACACGAATGACATCTTAAAGTCATTAAACCTTTTTTTTTTCGTTTATATATATACTCCCTCCCATCCATTCAATTCTTTACACTTACTATAAATAGACAATTCAATCAATTCTTTACCTTCTCTTTTTGGCAAAACACTTTACTTTATAATCCTTATATCCTTACCCTATTTACACAAAATGCCACTACTTTTTCCTTACTTTTAAGTTTGGTGGACCCATAAAATCATTTGATTTACCAATAATACCCTTACTTTTACCATTTTTCTTATATACTCCCTCCCCACCACAATGATGTTCCCATTTGTAAATGGCACAAGGAATAAGGAATGGGTAATGAAAGGTGGTAAATTGTTTGGTGGGGTTCAAGATGTCAAATCAGAAAAAGTAGCCAATAGGAAGAGAATATAATGAATGAATAAGGAAAGTTTTGAAGTGGGAAAATCTTAGTGGAGTTTCCTTTTAAGGAAAGTGGGAAAATCTTAGTGATGGGGAGGGAGTATATGATATGCCACTTTTTTTCCCGTTTATATATATATATCGTAAACTCATAGACTGAAAATCGTCAATTATTTAAGAACAGAACGAGTTTTTTTTTTTATGACTGGGTAAACCTAAAAATGTTAGTGTTGAAATTGCATGAAAAAAGCAGCAAACATCCAAATAAAAAATCACATGCAAAGAACAATTGAATGTACATTTATACAAGTAGTTTCGTGAAGTTACAGGTAAAGTAACCCAAACAAGAAATTAGGATTTACCCAAACAAGTAATACTACCAGAACTCAGAATCTTTAAAAGAAAGACGTCACAACCATTACAATTTCAATTCAAATCTCACTATCATTCACCAAATTAATTATTTCGATTTTATATTAATAATAATAATAATAATAATATTATTATTATTATTATTATTATTATTATTATAAATATTAAATCGGGTTGGTAAAATATCACGTAAAATTGATTCAATCTGAATGACATATTTCGGTATTGGAATTGACCTAATTTAAGGTGCTTATTAGTTATTACATCTACTTATAAACGTGATTCTTATAAACTCGAAAATGATACGCTGATTCAATCGCGAGTTGATTAACGATCTATTTTCGAGATTTAATTATAAGGGCAGTAGACCATCCTCAAGCTATAAAGAGTTAAGTTTTTGACCTATTAGGACTCGAAATTCGATTTAAATTATGTTATTGAATAAAATTATATATTGATCAATGCTTGTTTGGTACGGTAATATGTAACTAAAATTATGTCGTAAAATATTTTTTAAAAACTACGAAGTACTACTTTATACTAAAACAATAAAATACTTTTGTTATATTTTGGTATCGAAAATAGAGTAAAAATGTTAACTGAATCGAAGCATCAAATATACATTCATATGCTCAGATTATTACTCGTATCAATTTAAACTAATTATTGTAAGCAAAACATTATTTTTTTATCGACTAAATATAAGAAAATGTAAAAAAATGTGCTTTATAAGCTTAAAAAGTACTCCAAATATAACAACGTGATCCCGAAAAAAATACTTCCTCCGTTCAAGTCCAAGCTTCCCTTTTGCTTTTTTCACGCTTGTCAACGCGCATTTTGCATCGTTAATATCTTTCGTAACATATTAGTAAAAATTATGGAAATTGGATATTAATAATCTACTTTTAAAGACGAATCAAACAAGATCCCACATGGATATATTTTCTCTAATAGATTGTCGTGAATATCGAAAGTTATCATGGTTGTAAATAGTGTCAAGACAAGGAAGAGGAAGGTTGTAATTGAACGGAGAGAGTAGTTTATATAACGGTGTAATATGTATCTAAATAATATTTTTGTATATCACCGAATAAATGGCAAATAACGTAAATAATGGAAAGATAAAAGGGCATTCCCATGCAAATAATAATAATAATAATAATAATAATAATACTCACTCCGTTCCAATCAATTTCATACGTTTGCTTTTTCACACTTGCCGATGCACGTTTTCTTTTGTCTATATCTTTAGGTACGTATTTCTAAAAATTATAAAAAATTGATATTCATGATGCATTCGATTAGACAATTTAAACAATATCTCACATGACTATATTTTATCGTACATATATTAAAAGTTACTCCCTCTATCCATTTTTAATCTTCCTACTTTCCCTTTTGGATTGTCCATCTTTAAACTTACTACTTACAATATTTTCTCTTTTGGTTGATTTTTGTGGTCCATATCATTTCTGACCCCACATTTTCTCTCAACTTTCATTTTCTACCACACACTATACTCCACCCTTAATTTTTGTGCCTACTCTCCCATGAAGTTTAAATTTGGATGGAGGGAGTATATATCGATAATTTTTCTCATCTATGAATAGTACATAATATCCAAATGCATGGAAATGATTGGAACGGAAGGATTATTATGCGGCCCACCATGTGTGTCAGGCTTTGCCTTTATAACGCAAAGTTAGCGTAAGAACATATTTCTCTGCTGTCTCACACTTATTACTCTTAATTATTATCTGCATTTTTCATATCGTATCACTGTATATACATTGTTAATTGTACGTTTGAACCAACATCACATTAATGTTCTTCATTTAATTAGTAGTTAGTACGACGTTGTTATTTAATTATCACTGCTGCTTTAAATTAATTCCTATTCACTACCTGTAGAATAAGACGGTTTCACGTGCATGTCAGATGATTCGCTTCTGTAAAAAGACGGTTTCATGTAAAATAAAAACTACGAGTACTCTTTATTTAGATACATGGATCAAAGGTTTGGCTAAACCCTAATACGAAGTACTTCCTCCATTTTCTTTTTATCTTCCCATTTATTTTTGCACACTTTTTTTTGTAATGAATATAAAATAATAAATTTAAAAAATAGTGAGGGTAGAATGGTAAGTGTGTGTAAATAGGAAAGAATAAAGGTATAAAGTGTTGTAAATAGTAAGGGTAGTATGGTAAAAATTATGGACCAAAAAGGAAAGAAATGAAATAGGAAGATAAAAAAAAAGTGGACCGAAAAGGAAATTGGGAAGATATAAAGAAAATGGAGGAATTACTATTTTTTTTGTTTGGTAAATAACGTATTAATCTAAATCATACTCATCCAAGATCGTAATCTAGGTTACGGGATATATACCTGGGTCAAGTCATCCTACGCCATTAATTAAGATGGAAATGATTACGATCTTTTTACAAAGGAGGTTAAGTGATGACGACTTTGAATTTGTGCCCTAATATGTATCACCTGTTGGAAATTAAAAATAACGTCTAGTGACGTAGAAAATGTGAAAAATCATCGAAAAAACTGTAAAAATAAAAAATGATTGACTTGGTGACTTAGGTATAAATCGATGGTGCCCTAATTAGGGATGACGAGAATGCATGGTCTTAGTAGATTATTGAACACAGAAAAATAATTTATTCATATACGATTATTATTATTAATTCTATTATACTAGCAGTATAATTAATTATCAAACTAATCGTGTTGATTATCAATTTATCATATCGAATGTCTCGTAATTATGTGAGACGGTTTTATATCGTGAAACTAATTCGCTATTTCGAGTAATAATATATACGAGTAGTGAATAGTAATTAGCAAAAATGAGCTATGTGTAATAAATACGAGGAACGCACTTTACTATACTCGAGTAAGTGTACATGATGCCAAAATATGTATAGTAAGTAAAACTGTACGTAGGAAACGTGTGGGCGACATATTTTCCACAAATTTGAAAATATATACCCTCATTTTATTGATAATAATAAATAATAATTATAATATAAATCCCTATAATTTGCGATAAATATATCTATTACGGAGTATATATATTTTTAATTAATTAAATTATATAAAAAACCAACGAATAAACTAGCTAAAGAATGAAAATATTTATCTTTTTTTTGAAAGAATAAAAATATTTATTTAAATGAATACGAGTACCAGTAATATTTTATCTATTAGACTGTTATAATTAGAGACGGATTTTTGCTACTTATCGATGCGGCATTTCATAACCTCGTAAAACATTTTTTTTACTCCCTCCGTTCGAATCCAAAGAGTACGTTTGTTTTTTTTCACATTTGCCAAAACGTGTTTTACGCAGTCAATATCTTTCATTTCACGTTAACAGAAATTATACCCGTAAAGACGAATAAAAAAAGATCTCACATAACTATATATATTCTCGACGATCATATCTTATAGATTATCGAAAATATTAACGATTTTCTTGAATTGTGAATAATGTATGAAAGATAAATACACCCAGGCCAGTAATTTAATTTGTCTAATTTTCGAATAAAAAAATTTAAATAATTTTTACATAGTTTATAAATTTACGAACAAAACATTGTAAATACGAGTAATTTTTTCTAGATCGATTACTGGTAACAATCCAACGGATATTCTCGACACAAACGAGATTTTATTCAATAACACAAATAGTTCTAATTATACCAAGTGACTAGATACACTATAGACTCACCCAACTTCCTCTTTTTCTCAATCCATTTCCATTTTCTCCAAAACAAACATTTCCTTAACACACCCACCTTCATTTTCTCACCTAACTCTTTTCTTCTTTTTTTCTCCTCATTTTTTTATATTTTATTTTATTAAAAATAAAATAAAATAAATTATTTCAAGTTATTATATTATTATTATTAAACTCATATCATTATCATTACTTCATTGGAGCTTCCCCCCTTCTACTTCATTCTTAGGTAATTATTATATTATCATCATGCTATTTATATTATTAATTTCTTCTATTTTTAAAAATAAATAAATATAATAGTAGATATTTGGATAATTACAATTTCAAGTAGTAGAGTAATATCATTATGTAATTATTACTTGAATTATTTTATTTTATTTTTGTAAATAATGGGAGAAATTAAGACAATATATGTAAATTATTATTGATAATTTATTACTAGTATGCTATTATTATTAATTTATTATTATTATTATTATTATTATTATTATTATTATTATTATTATTATTATTATTATTATTATTATTAATGGGAGAAATTAGGAGTATTTACATAAAACAATACTCCTACTATGTTTTTATTTGATTGTATAAATATGTTTATTTTGAATAAAATTTAATGTAATTATTAGTAAGAGTATTAATTATATTAAGATTTCATTTTTCATAATTTTTTAAACATGTTTATTTTAGAACCTTATGTATATTATTAAAATAAAGGTGAATTTAAAAAAAAAAAATATATATCAAAAGCATAAGATAGTTAATTACTAGCCTACAGATCTCTTATGAGACGATTTTACGGTAATTTTATTCTGAGACCTCTCACATGCAAGATGCTTATTATTGGAGTAATATTATTTTAGTAATGAGTACGATAAAATTATCGTAAAACCGTCTAGAATAAGAGTATTAATGTTATTATTATTGCTCCAATTTATTAATATAAAGTACTCATGTAGTAAATTCTTCTTGACTTGACCTGCCTTTCTTGTTGTAATAATTACTGTGTATATAATTTTTTACTGTATTTTTTTAGTGCATTTTTACTGCTGCTTTATAGTAAAATTCTTGAAAGTAGATCTAGTTTTTTGATTTAATTTGAGAAAAAGCAACATTTTTTAGGGTTTACACTTGATAATGATGATAATTATGCTGAGCTGGCATACTTTTTAGATTTTTTTATTAATTTTTTTCAATTTTTGTTACTTTAATCTTTTTAACACTGTAATTTTCTTAATTTTTATTATGTAATCATTGATGGGTTTTTAAATTAATGACTTTTTAACCGACAGATAAAAAAAAAATAGTTAAAGGTTTGATTATATTTTCCCCCTTTCATGCAAATAAAATAGTCCATAAATCCGTAATTATTGTGTAAGACGGTCCAAATGAGTAAAACTTGACCGTCTTACTTTATAATTTGTACTATAAATTACTCCGTATTATATAATGTGTTTTTATGTTCATTAATTAATTTATTTCTCACTCAAATTATTTAATAATTTTGTAGGATTATTACAAGTAATTAGGGATAATTAATTATATCTATATTTACCCTTCCATGCAAATAAAATAATCCGTAATTATTGCGTAAGACGGTCCAAATGGGTAAAAATTGACGGTCGTAGTATTATATAATGTGTTTTTTATGTTCATTATTAATTGATTTCTAAGATAATTTTGTAGGGTTATCACTAGTAATTAGGGATAATTAATTATATCTATCTATATTTACCCTTCCATGCAAATAAAATAATCCGTAATTATTGTGTAAGACGGTCCAAATGGGTAAAAATCGACCGTTGTAGTATAACTTATCATATAATGTGTTTTTTTTTATGTTCATTAATTGATTTCTAACTCAAATTATTTGATAATTTTGTAGGATTATTACAAGTAATTAGGGATAATTAAATATATGATTTTTTTTTTGAAAAATTAATTGTATGATCTATGTATACCCTTCCATGCAAATAAAATAACCCGTAATTATTGTGTAAGACGGTCCAAATGGGTAAAAATCGAGCGTCGTAGTATAAATTATCATATACTGTGTTTTTTTTAATGTTTTTAATTGATTATTAATTGATTAATTGATTTCTAACTCAATTTTTTTTAATAATTTTGTAGGATTATTAATTACAAGAAATAATTAGATGGAAATGAGCAATGATTATATACCAGAGTTGCATGTAGCACAACAAAGGAGAAGAGATAAGTTAAGAATTCAACAATTAGAAGATTTACACCACAGTAATAATAATTTTCACCATCATCATCATAGTAACAATAATAACAATAATAATAATAATTCTACTACTTCTATGGTGTTTCCGTCCGAAATGCTCAATTTTACGACCCCACAATCGACCACGTTCGCTAGTATCCACCCGTCTCGCTTTGTCGCACCCTCTAGTTCCGATTCTTGTGACCCTCCACCCTTACCGAATTGCGACAATTGGGTTTCGAGTAATTACTATAATCATAGCAATAATGTTAATGTTAATGGGTGGGAGACGAATGTGATTAACGAGCTCCCGTTGTTGCCGTTGATCCATCATCATAATCACGGGTTGTCACTTTCGTTGTCGTCTAATCAAATCCGTGATTTGCATCAATTGAGTCACGATGAGGAGCCACGTGAGTATAAGCCGGTTTTGCTTGATCCCGGGAGCGTGATTTCTTCTTCGGTTGTTAAGGTGGATACGGGTAAAAGTCATCAAGTCGTCCCCCAAGACGTCCTAGGAAGTTCGAATAATAATGTGATTTATCGGAATGTGGGCCCGCTTGGGCCGTTTACGGGGTACGCAACGATATTGAGGGGTTCGAAGTTCTTGAAACCGGCCCAAGTGATGTTGGATGAGTTCCTAACCTCGGCCGGGTTGAGGCACGTAAGGGAATGCGAAGAAGTCGAGAGCGTCCCGAGTAGTATTGTTTTGGGATCGACGAATATGAGTAGTGGTAGCGGGTGTGGTTCCGGTGGTGAGTCTTATCGGCCCGATTGTAATGAAAAGAAAGCCAAACTTCTTCATATGCAAGAAGAGGTTCGCATCCGATCCATTTCTCCGATTTTTTTAGTCTGATTATTGTGAGACTGTCTCATATGAGAATCTGTGTATTTAGGTATGCAAGCGGCACAAGCAATATCACCAACAAATGGAAATGGTGATGTCGGCATTTGAGTCGGTCCCGGGGCTAGCGAACGCAACCCCGTACATTTCCCGTTCACTTAAGGCTATCTCGAGGCACTTTAGGACTCTCAAAAACGCGATTTCCGACCAACTCAAGCTCATTAAGAGAGCCCTCGGCGAGGACACTCTTTCTACTCCTACAAGCTATAATAATAATTGTGGTTCGAGGTTTGATTATAATAGTAATAACTATTGTGTGAAGGCGAAAACCGGTGGGGCCACCACCGGCTATGGGGGACCACAAAACCATATATGGAGGCCACAACGTGGGCTTCCTGAGCGTGCTGTTTCCGTTCTCAGGGCTTGGCTTTTCGACCATTTCCTTCACCCGTTAGCCCTCTACTTCGTACAACGATTTTTTTTTTTTTTTTTTTTAATTTTTTTTTTTCGTATTAGTTGATGTCGTATAAATTGCTTCCGTTTTCTTGCAGGTATCCGACTGACTCGGACAAACAAATGCTTGCTAGTCAGACAGGTTTATCACGAAACCAGGTATATATAGATGTAATATGTTGTCGGTTTGGAATTCTTGTTTAAAATGGGTATATATTCGTTTTATTACCACTAAACATGCCAAGTAGATACCGTGTTGGTGTCATATATTGATATAAAAACACGATTGTAATTTGAAACTGAAGATGTTTTAGTCTACTGGTTGGTAGATTGAACCGAGTTTCTATAATATTTCTCGATAATTTGATCGATTGTGTACGTATGTTCATAAATATATAATATGGGCAGGTATCGAACTGGTTCATTAACGCAAGGGTGCGGCTATGGAAACCAATGGTCGAAGAAATACACATGCTCGAGACCAAGGGCGGCTCGACGAGCTGTTCGACATCTTCTGTCGTCGTTCAACATAAACCCGTCGTCGTCTCCAAACCTACGACTATGATGATAAACGCGATAAACTGCTCGGAGCCAAGTGGGTCCCACGTCGAACACGTTCATCTAAAGAGTCCCAACCATCATCAAATGCATGAGAACATGGACGGGTCGTCCTCGTCTTTCCTCGGATTCTTACCGTACCAAAGACGAGGGCTCGAGCTCGGTGGGCTTGGAGCCGTGTCGCTTACTTTAGGTCTTCGACACGGGTCCGAGAGTAGTCATCAACAACAGTTGCAGCATCAGTTTCAGCATCATCAGGGTATGCATTACAATTTTACGGGGTGAATTAAAATCAAAATCGAAGTTTTAGGTGAATTATCCGATTTTGGGTCGGGTTAAGTCGGGTTTAAGTTCGGTTAATGTTGGATGTTTAGAGTTGTAAAAGTAATTAGTAAATGATGTTTAAGCAACATTTGAGAGAGATTGATTTATCAAAGTATTGGTTTCTCTTTTGGGTATAATTAATTTTATGGCGCGAATTCGTCGAGATACAAAAGACGCTTTTCGAGAGTCGATTAGCCCTACACGATTCATCACGAACGCTTTTTTTATGAAAATTCGTGGTAGAGATGAAAGTGGGCACGCAAGCAGGTTGGTGGCGGACTACAATGATCCAACAAGGCTCATTATTGCATTTTAAGGCACAAACCCGACCCATTTGTGGTGAAGATGGAAGCGGGTTGGTGGGTTGCCAAGTACGGTCCAACAACACACGAGCTTGGCCCGACCCAACACCCAAAATTAATCACAAAAGCTTTTCGACAAGCTTTCGTAGAAATAAGATCGTGTAAAATTATCGAAACCCTATTAACAGATACGAACACATTTCGACCAATTCTCGAAATAAACTAGTTTACACACAAATACAAATATATTTCTACATGTCAAATTACACAAACTTTAAGTTACACATAGATCATAATAAAACAAACAAGCCACACAAACTCTCTATAAATCTAAATTAAAACATCTTCGATTCAGATATCTTTCAGTTTTTATTTATATACGAGCACGAATATAAAAGTATAATTAGAAATACGAGTAATGTATTTCTAATTATATACTTTTAAAATTCCGAAAGAGTATTATATTATTATACATAATTTTATATTAACGCGAAGTAATATTATTTTCGATTTAAATTTAATTAATCCTCTGGACCAGGAGGGTTATTATTGAAGTCTTGCCTCGGGATTTCATGGTGATTATCGGGTTTAGTCCCTAAATAACCATATTTCGTGTTGTCGTTGTCGTTGTCATCGTCTTCTAAAACCATTCTTGGCCTTTTGATTGCATGGATTTTTACATAAGAAGTTCTTCCTTCTACTTCTACCATGCAAATGGTAGAGAGAATAATTAAGAAAATCATAATTACTCCTAAAACCCTCATATTATTACTAATTAACAACAATATTATGTTAAATTTTGTGTTTTTTTTACTATATTTATTAGAGATAATATGTTTAGTTATGTAATTAAGGCCACATTATGTTGAATTATATAGGGAATTAAGCTAGGTAGCCCACATTAATTAATTAATTAATTAAAATTAATTTAATTAATTAATTATAATTAGAATTAGTGATATGTTGGGTCACCAAAAAAATGGGCCAATATTAGTAAGTGGATGGTCCAAAATGTAAACAAAAAGAATGATGGATTACAAGAAAATATTAGCCAATTAACTTGTTAATAGAGATTGACAAATGAAAATCTTAATGGAAATAATTGTAATTTCGGAATTCGAATTATTAAATTTTATACCTCGTACGAGTAATTACTCTAATTTTAGTTCGAATTTTTCAAGACAATCTTCAGTTATCTACAATAAAATACTCTGTATGTCGTATTGCTATTTTGTGAAATTGTTACAATCAAACGACGAACTTACCATTTTTACTAGTCGTACGTATGATAATATCAAAATTTAATAACGATGTTGTTGAGATATTTGGAAATATGTTGAGATATCGACATATTATAATTATGTCGAGACATCGAAATTTGAAAATTTACTAATAATCTGAGTATAAATCTGAAGCTTTATAAACTTTATACATAAGAAAGTTGATAATACGAAAATTTACTAACGATGTTGAGATATTTGGAAATATGTCGAGATATCAACATATTATAATTAAAAAATACGGTATATTATGTCGACATACCTCCAAATATCCCAACAGATGTTAACTTATCGTAGATTACTTTTATTAATATTTTTATTGGTTCAACGAAGAGCGCAAAGAGGAGGATCGAACTTGAGATTTATCGTCAGGGGGTATCTCCGTCTTAACCACTAGGCTAAGACATCTACGTTAATTTATACTCCCTCCGAGTTCCTATTATTGTCCCAAAACCTCTATGATGAGTGGCTCAAAAGAGAAGGAAAAAAAGAGAGAAATGAGAGAACAATTGTGAACCACAAATTGATAACCTAAAAAGGAAAGTGGGACAAAAATCAAACTTAGCCCAAAAAGGAAAGTGGAAGAATAATAGGAACTCGGAGGGAGTAGTAGATTATCAAAAGTGTAGCCGTGTAGCTACTAATGATCTGAGTTTAAATCCCGTCATTATTAAAAAAAAATTAATTACTCAAAATTTCAACGCAACGCAAAAGCCAAATGTAGCAATTGGTAGGTGATTATGTCAAAGTAAATACGTGGTTGACGTTAATTCCCCTTTTAAGTAATGGCTTAAATAGGAGAAGCATTCTATTTAATTATTGCCCAAACACATCATTATATTTGATAATGTTAGTGCTTAATCAATTATTTAATTTAATTAATTATTGCAAAATTTATGAATTAGTAAGATGTTTCCTATATTTTTGGAGTTCTTTTAATTTATTTCATTAGAAGATAGACCGTTACGAGTTTTGGTCATTTTTGTTTTGGATTCCGATCATTCCGAATATATGAAAGTCGTGTATTAAGCCCTTCAATTCGAGCTGCTTGATAGGTCAAAAAACAATCTTACAACATTTAGATGTTTTTATCGAAGACCAGATGATCCTAATAATACACCGGAGTATTTTATTTGGTGCGGAGTTTATTCAATGGAGTATAGACCCATTTTGTTCCGGGATCTAAAAGGCTGAAATGAAAAAACAATGGATTACTGTGTATAATAACCTTCAAAATCTGTCGTTTTTTTTGCTCTTTTCGAAAGCGGTAAAAGTTAATGTAAAACATTTTTCGACGAATTCAAAAAAAAACATTTTTCGACGAAAACTTATTAATAGGAATAAAATATCAATTTTTTTTTTATCGTAATGGGATCAAGTGCATTATTCGTTTTAACAAACCGACCCGTCAACACTGTTCTACCTTCTCATCCCCCTCGTTCTCGTTCTCGTTCTCGTTCTCGTTCTTCTTCAATTTCACCCCTCTCTGAAATTAGTATCTGAAATCTCGAATTCGCAAAGCGTCTCATCAATAAATCGATCGATCGCCGGTGGCCGGCTGATCTTGACGGTTTCATCCGATTTCCGGTTGATTTATATTCGTGAAATTGATGAAACCCTAGATCGCATAATCCCAAATCCCCAAAATCTAGGGTTTCTTCATCGTCTCTAATTTCCTCGATATTTTCCCAGGTGTTCGACAATTTGGGTAAGAATCTCATGTTTTGCGAGATTATTGATTGTTAGAGTATGAGAAATTGCTTATTTATTGATTTTTCGCATCCCCCCGTTTTCTAATTATAGATTCGTTGATCTGTTAGTTAACCCTAAATCCCCAAAATCTAGGGTTTTCTTCATCGTCTCTAATTTCTTCGATATTTCCCCAGGTGTTTGACAATGTGGGTATGAATCTCATGTTTTTGCGAGATTATTTATTGTTAGAGTATGATTTTGGTTATTTATCGATTTCTCGCATTCCCCCCTTTCTAATTATAGATTCAATTGAAACATGAGTTGACCTGGTAGTTAATCCCAAATCCCCAAAATCTAGGGTTTCCTTCATCGTCTCTAATTTCCTTGATATTTTCCTAGTTGTTCGACAATATGGGTAATAATCTCATGTTTTTGCGAGATTATTGATTGTTATGAGTTTGCTTATTTACTGATTGATTTCTCGCATTCCCCCCTTTCTAATTATAGATTCAATTGGAACATGAGTTGATCTGTTAGTTAATCCCAAATTCACAAAATCTAGGGTTTTCTTCACCGTCTCTAATTATAGATTCATGTGTGTTTAAATTGAAACATGATTTGATCTGTTAGTTACGATTAGATTAAATAGTTAAACTTTCTGATTTCATCGACGAAGTTCACCTCGATTTACATACAAATTCTTCCCTCTGTATACCTCGAGTCTTTGAGTACTACAGCTGAAATTTCCTGTCTACATATGTATGTTTGTGTGAGACGTCTCACATGGGAGGAAGGAAGGTACTATGTGAGAGGTCTCGCAATAATCGTATTTTGAGACGGTCTCACATGAGACTAACTATGGAACAATTTTCTTGTTGCCGGTTATCTTGTTATGTTTGTGTAAATATATTGCAATTTTATTTTTGCTGGTTATTTTGTTCATCGAGGGTCGGCTTGTGTATAGGTAGTTTATCCATGGGTTCTGGAGTATATACATACATGGCTTAATTTCTTGCATTACTGAAATTGTAGCAAACGAGGAGAAAATTTTCTTCTATAAAGGGGATAATAATTGAGAGTTACGACCTGTGGGTGATGACAATTCACCCTTTTTTGGTTAGAAAATCAGGTTGGGGAAAATGTCATATTAGAAATGGTGGATTGTGTTCTAATGGAGTAGAGTGAGTTGCAGGATGTTGGGCGAGAAATGGTGAATGTCAATTTTCACCATGATCGATGCATAAAAAATAATGAAGCACAATTAAGTTGAGAGACGGTGATGAGTAATGAAGGATTATAGTGATGATGAATGATGGTGTTGAAGTAAGAACGATGGTTTTGGATGAATGATGATGGTGATGAATGATGATGGTAGAATTTATTCACTTAATAAGTCGAAAATTAAGTTAAATGATAGATCGGAAATTAAATACGGTGGGACTTTGTAAATATACGTAGTAATATAGGCGGTAAGTTGTAAAAAAACAAAATACACGGTGGTAAGTTGTAAGAAAATTGCTTCATTTGCAGACTTACAAATAAATAAAAAACTTCAAGTTATTTATGAGTTCACTTTCATAATTACTTTTACCTATTGTCCAAGTTCAGTTAATATCGGTTCAAATGTATGGAGTATTAACTATTTCAATCTTGTTTCTAATTCAAATACAACAGGTCTGCAAACATTTTCTGGCAACTGATTCGAGTTATTTATGTCTTCTGAATTTTTTTTTGGTTCCACAAAGCGAGTTACTGATGTTATCGACTCATATTTCTTTGTCAGGTCCATTTAAACTCTGGCCCTGGAAAAGAAAATGGGGCTCAGAGAGGAGACTTATTGCGCCTTGCTGAGTCTAGTTAAGTCATATGAAGACGGAATAGAAACCCATTCCAATATCGTTGTTGAGTGCAGGCTGATGTGAATGAGCATCTTCGTTTGATGTACTAAAATGATATGTTGCAGATTGTCGACATTATGCCCTCACATCAGGTTTTTTTTACTTGCTATTACTTATATTAGATATGTCTCATTGGCTGAGTTTCCTGTGGTCGACATCTCCATATTCTGATTTTTAGTAGTTCATTATAGGCCAAAATCGTGTGATGTTTTCACTAAATAATTGGTTTAGCTACCTCGTAAGATTTGTTTCTTTGCCTGTTAATACAATACTGCTGTCACACAGATAATGAGATGTAAAGATGAATGAAAGTCCTGCGTTCCTCCAATAATTACATGAAATAAGAGCAACACTTTAAACCGAAAATTAATTATGACGAAAAACGTCAGTGTCTAGGTAGAAGATAAACATTAGAGTTATGGAGTTATGGTGATGATCAATAATTTTTTTTCTATGTCAACATGTGTCGGAGTTAAAATACTAACCAACATAATCTAATGGATTCTTTAGATAGTTGGGCTGGAATTGACGAACAATCAACAAGAATATTACCGTTTATTAGTATAGAAATAGATAGATGTGGGGCGTGGCCAAGAGGTAAGGCATCGGGTTTTGGTCCCGCTATTCGGAGGTTCGAATCCTTCCGTCCCAGAGACCAGCCTATAATAATAATAATTTATATGCAATTATAGTTAATAATAAGAAAAACGTTTTTTTTGTTTTATAATAAAAGTAGTAGCAACATCTTAAACCCAGAAATGAATTGTATGTTTGTTTGCTGAACTTGTTATTTTGTTATCACGGATAATAATACCATTATTGCCATCTTCCTGGTTGATGCCATCGTCTATTGATTCTTAGATAAGATTCTTGGACGAGGGATTCAGTTTTGTAGGGAGGTTCATATAGATTGTGAAAAGCATATACGAAACCAAACAAATGTACATAAAACAAAACGCCTCAAATAATAAGGCATAAAAGAATTGTATATAAGAAGCCTATTTGAGGTGTTCTGAAACTAGACGCTGCAAATAAATCACTATTTTTGGCGTATTTTTTTATGAAGAGTCGCGAGTTAAAAATTATGGGATTTTATTAGAATGACCCCAAATAAGAAGCCTATTTGAGGCATTTTTATTTAAAAACCGCAAATAAGAAGCCTATTTGAGGCGTATTTTAAAACAAAACACCTCAAATAATTAAGCATTTTTATTAAAAAGAACTGTAAATAAGAAGCCTATTTTGAGGTGTTATGAAACAAAAACGCCGCAAATAAATCACTATTTTTGTCTTTTTTATTATAAAGAGCCGCAAATAAGAAACCTATTATCGATGTTTTTATTAAAATAGGTGCAAATAAGAAGCTTATTTGAAAAAGCCGCAAATAAGAAGCGTATTTGAGGCATCTTTTTAAACAAAAGGCCGTAAATAAATCACTATTTTGAGGATATATTAAAATTTTGTATTTTGATTCATGAGCTTTTCATTATATTTATTTTTTCAAAACATTCATATTTGCGGCTGTATATCAAAAAGCATTTAGATTTTGTATATATTGAAGTTTTTGCCTTATAATATGTGACTATAAAGATAGTCGAATAATTTATATATGTGTTCATTACGAATCGTACGCACCTTTTGTGACATTTCTACAATGTATAGGGTAGTTACTGTGCGAATTTGGAATAATTTAATTTCGGACCAAATCAAATCGAAAATCGTGGATAATAACTTTCAAAATCGTCCGTTTTAGATGATTTTTCGAAAATTATGAGATATTTTGATGGTTAGTTGAATAGGGCCCGTATGTCATAAAATCACTGTCGGTTGTTAAAAAAACACTTAAAAGCATTTAAATTCAATGTTCGGGAGCTGGAACAATGAAGAATATAGTTGGAAATTGGAATACAACAATTAAAAAAAAAAATACTCCTACTCCTTCTCCTTCAAATACCCACCCTCTATTTCAAAAATCTTCAAACATTAAAATCAAAGTTCTAACATAAAGAGTTAACATATGGAACAATAGCATAACATGAATCGGTTTATTTTGCGTTTAGGTTGGTGAAGCGTTATCTTGTTATTCTTATAGTTTTAGGTCACTCAAATCAGATCAGATCAGATCGAGTTAAGTCATGTCGTTTCTATTTGGATTTTTGCAGGATGATTTTCCTAGGCTGGAAGAGCTTCAAGTGATTAATGAAGAAAACCATGAGGTTATGGGATCGAGATATGTCAACAGTTGAGGGACTAAAGACGACAGTCATCAAAAACCATGCATGTTCCCAACAACCATAACCTGTGAGCATCTGTTCTCCCGGCCTGAAACTCCATTGCTTCGATGTTCACATGTTGACGATATAGAACATGAATATAAATATGAAAATGATTTTGAATTCACAAATCAATTAGGAATGAGATGCTTACAGGTGAATTGTGGCCTGTGGGTAGGAAATGGGACGCTTATAAAAGCGTCGAGAAAGTAGGGAATTTGTAGTAGTGATTATAAAGTGAGTCGAAAGACTTATAAATGTGTTACTGTGCAAATTTGGAGAAATTTATTTTCGGTCCAAATCTAGCGGAAAAACGTGGATAATAACCTTCAAAATCGTCCGTTTTAAATGATTTTTCGAAAATTATGAGATATTTTACTGGTTAGTCGAATAGGGTCTGTATGCCATAAAATCACTATCGGTTGTTAAAAAAACAATTAAAGCATTTAAATTCAAGTGTATATATTGAAGTTTTTACCTTATTATAACGTGATTATAAAGTGAGTCGAATGACTTATAAATGTGTTTTTTCCAAATCGTATGAACATTTTGTCACTCTAGGACATTTCTATAATATATGGAGTAGTTACTGTGCGAATTTGGAGAAATTTATTTTCGGACCAAATCAAGCCGAAAAACATGGATACCTTCAAAATCGTCCGTTTTAGATGTTTTTTCAAAATATATGAGATATTTTGTTGGTTAGTTGAATAGGGCCCGTATGCACTAAAATCACTTTCGATTGTTAAAAAAACACTTTAGATGACGTGATTATAAAATTCAGGTGTATATTGAAGTTTTCGCCTTATTATAACGTGATTATAAAAGTGAGTCGAATGAATTATAAATGTGGTTTTTTCAAATCGTACGCACCTTTTGGCACTCTAGGACATTTCTACAATATATGGAGTATTTACTGTGCGAATTTTAAAAAAATTATTTTCGGACCAAATCTAGCCGAAAAACGTGGATAATAACCTTCAAAATCGTCCGTTTTAGATGATTTTCGATAATTATGAGATATTTTGCTAGTTAGTTGAATAGGGTCTGTATGCCATAAAATTACCGTCGGTTGTTAAAAAAATACTTAAATCATTTAAATTCAAGTATATATTGAAGTTTTCGCCTTATTGTAACGTGATTATAAAGTGAGTCGAATGAATTATAAATGTGTTTTTATCAAATCGTACGCACCTTTTCTAACTCTAGGACATTTCTACAATGTATAGAGTAATTACTGTGCGAATTTGGAGAAAATTATTTTCAGACCGAATTAAGCCGAAAAACGTGGATAATAACCTTTAAAATCGTCCGTTTTAGATGATTTTTCGAAAATTATGAGATATTTTGCTGGTTAGTTGAATATGGTACGTATGCCATAAAATCACTATCGGTTGTTAAAAAACACTTAAATCATTTAAATTCAAGTGTATATATATTGAAGTTTTCGCCTATTATAACGTGATTATAAAATGAGTCGAATGATTTATAAATGTGTTTTATTTAAATCGTATGCACATTTTGTCACTCTAGGACATTTCTACAATGCATGGAGTAGTTACTGTGCGAATTTGGAGAAATTTATTTTCAGACCGAATCAAGCCGAAAAACGTGGATAATAACCTTCAAAATCGTCCGTTTTAGATGATTTTTCGAAAATTATGAGATATTTTACTGGTTAGTTGAATAGGGTATGTATGCCATAAAATCACTGTCGGTTGTTAAAAAAAACACTTAAAAACATTAAAATTCAAGTGTATATTCAAGTTTTCGCCTTATTATAACTTGACCATAAAGCCACTCGAATGACTTATAATTGTGTTTTTTTCGAACCATACACACCTTTTGTCACTCTAGGATGATTTCATAATATATAAAGAAGTTACAGTGCGAATTTGGAGAAATTTATTTTCGGACCAAATCTAGCCGAAAAACGTGGATAATAACCTTTAAAATCGTCCATTTTAGATGATTTTTCGAAAATTATGAGATATTTTGATGGTTAGTTGACTAGGTCATGTATGCCATAAAATCACTGTCTGTTGTTAAAAAACACTAAAAGCATTTAAATTCAAGTGTATATTGAAGTTTTCGCCTTATTATAACGTGATTATAAAGTGAGTCGAATGACTTATAAATATGTTTTTTTCAAATCATACGCACCTTTTGTCACAATAGGACATTTCTACCACGTATGAAGTAGTTACTGGACGAATTTGGAGAAATTTATTTTCAGACCGAATCAAGCCGAAAAACGTGGATAATAACCTTCAAAATCGTCCGTTTTATATGATTTTTTTGAAGACTATGAGATATTTTGCTGGTTAGTTGAATAGGGCCTTTATGCCATAAAATCACTGTCGGTTGTTAAAAAAACACTAAAATCATTTAAATTCAAGTGTATATATTGAAATTTTCGCCTTATTATAACGTGATTATAAAGTGAGTCGAATGAATTATAAATTTGTGTTTTTCAAATCATACGCACCTTTTGTAACTCTAGGACATTTCTACAATGGAGTAGCTACAGTGCGAATTTGAAGAAAATTATTTTCGGACTGTATCATGCTGAAAAACGTGGATAATAACCTTCAAAATCGTTCGTTTTAGATGATTTTTCGAAAATTCTGAGATATTTTACTGGGTAGTTGATAGGGCCTATATGCCATAAAATCACTGTCGGTTGTTAAAAAAATACCTAAATCGTTTAAATTCAAGTGTATATATTGAACTTTTCGCCTTATTATAAAGTGAGTCGAATGACTTATAAATGTGATTTTTTCAAATCGTATGCACATTTTGTCACTCTAGGACATTTTTACAATGTATGGAGTAGTTACTATTCGAATTTGGAGAATTTTAATTTCGAACCAAATCAAGCAGAAAAACGTGGATAATAACCTTTAAAATCGTCAGTTTTTGATGAATTTTCGAAAATCCGTGAGATATTTTACTGGATATTTGAACAGCACCTATATGCTATAAGATCACTCTCGGTTATTTAAAAAAAAATTAAAACATTTAAATTTGAGTATATATTGAAGTTTTTCGCCTTATTACAACGTGACTATAAAGATAATCGAATTACTTATATATGTATTTGATAATCGGCATTTTAGTAATTATTCCACCCACATTTATTTACTTATTCGGGTCGATTTTGTATGCTTAAGCGTTATTATAGCTCATTATATTACTCGTAGTTAATTACTAATTAGTAATTAGTATATTTATTAATTATTATAATTATCGTAATAATTGTTATTTTTCAAGAAATCGGTACTGCTTTGTAGGACTTTGGAGGGAGGATTAGCGGGAAGAGACGGGTCAAAGTTGAGTCAAGAAGCAAGACGGGTTAAGACGGATCCAATTCAATTATCATCTTCTCCTTCTTCTTCTTCTTCTTCTTCTTCTTCATCATCCACCATCAAACTCCATCTCCTTCCTTCTTCCTGCTTTTATCTATCTCTAATCTTCCATCCACCATGATCAACACTAAACTCCCAATTCACCTCCAATTCGCAATAACAATCCGAATAATAATAATTACGATTATGATTACTATTATTGTAATTGTGATACCCAGATAAGTCGTTATAAACATTGGAATTAAGATTAAGTGAGATAAGATTATGATTATTACCTCTTCTTCTCCCACTCAATTTCATCAATCTATCCTCAATTGATTCACAATACTCCAAATAACCCCAATTATCAACAACCCCTCGCGGTAAAATCATCTTCACGACGTCGTTTTTACCTTAAGCACAACCCAGAAGAAACACCCCAGTAGCAGAAGCAGAGCGCAAAGCGTCGAAATCAAACTTGCTCGCCTGCGATGATGGTGGTGGGCGGCGTTTCGATCGAGGTAGATGGTGATATGGTTGCCGAGATATACCGATTTTGTTACTCAGTATTTATTTCAAATCGTACGCACCTTTTTGTTACTCTAGCACATTTTTACAATGTATTGAGTAATTACTATGCGAAATTGGAGACATTTAATTTCGGACCAAATTTGGTCGAATAACGTGGATAATAACCTTCAAAATCGTCCGTTTTAGATGATTTTTCGAAAATTATGAGATATTTTGTTGGTTTGTTGAATAGGGTTCGTATGCCATAAAATCACTGTCGGTTGTTAAAAAAACATTTAAATTCAAGTGTATATATATCGAAATTTTTGCCTTATTATAAAGCGAGTCGAATGACTTATAAATGTGTTTTTTTTTTTTTCAAATTGTATGCACGTTTTGTCACTCTAGGACATTTCTGCAATGTATGGATCAGTTACTATGCGAATTTGGAGGATTTAATTTCGGACTAAATTAGGATGAAAAACGTGGATAATAACCTTCAAAATCGTTCGTTTTAGACGATTTTTAGAAAATTATGAGATACCTTGTTGGTTAGTTGAATAGGGCCTATATGTCATTAAATCCCTGTCGGTCGTCAAAAAAACACTTAAAAGCATTTAGATTCAAGTATACTCGTATAATGTACTGAAGTTTTCACCTTATTATAACGTGAATATAAAGTTAGTCGAATGACTAATAAATGTGACTTTTTTCGAATCGTACGCACCTTTTGTCACTCTAGGACATTTCTATAATGTATGGATCAGTTACTGTGCGAATTTGGATAAATTTATTTTCAAACTAAATCAGGCCGAAAAACGTGGATAATAACCTTCAAAATCGTTCGTTTTAGACGATTTTTAGAAAATTATGAGATACCTTGCTGGTTAGTTGAATAGGGGGTCTGTTGCCATAAAATCATTGTCGGTTGTCAAAAAAACACTTAAAGCATTTAAATTCAAGTGTAAATATACCGAAATTTTCGCCTTACTACAACGTGACTATAAAGATAATCGAATGACTTATATATGTATTTATTTCAAACCGTACGTATCTTTTGTTACTCTAGGACTTTTTTACAATGTATAGAGTGGTTACTGTGCAAATTTGGAGAATTTTAATTTCAGACCAAATCAAGCCGAAAAACGTGGATAATAACCTTCAAAATCGTTCGTTTTAGACGATTTTTAGAAAAGTATGAGATACTTTGCTGGTTAGTTGAATAGGGCTCGTATGTCATAAAATCACTGTCGGTTGTTAAAAAAATACTTATAGCATTTAAATTCAAGTGTATATATATCGAAATTTTTGCCTTATTATAACGTGATTATAAAGTGAGTCGAATGACTTATAAATGTGTTTTTTTCAAATCGTATGCACGTTTTGTCACTCTAGGACATTTCTACAATGTATGGATCAGTTACTGTGCGAATTTGGAGAAATTTATTTTCGGACTAAATCAAGCCGAAAAACGTGGATAATAACCTTCAAAATCGTTCGTTTTAGACGATTTTTAGAAAATTATGAGATACTTTGCTGGTTAGTTGAATAGGGTCGGTTTGCCATAAAATCACTGTCGGTTGTCAAAAAAACACTTAAAAAGCATTTAGATTCAAGTATATATACCGAAATTTTCGCCTTATTATAACGTGACTATAAAGATAATCGAATGACTTATATATGTATTTATTTCAAACCGTACACGCCTTTTGTTACTCTAGGACATTTTTACAATGTATGGAGTGATTACTGTGCAAATTTGGAGAATTTTAATTTCGGACCAAATCAAGCCGAAAAACGTGGATAATAACATTCAAAATCGTTCGTTTTAGATGATTTTTCGAAAATTATGAGATATTTTGATTGGTAGTTGAATAGGGCCTATATGTGATAAAATCACTGTCGGTTGTCAAAAAAAAACACTTAAAACATTTAGATTCAAGCATATACCGAAGTTTTCGCATTATTATAACGTGAATATAAAGTAAGTCGAATGACTAATAAATGTGTTTTTTTTCAAATCGTACGCACCTTTTGTCACTCTAGGACATTTCTACGATGTATGGATTAGTTACTGTGCGAATTTGGAGAAATTTATTTTCGGACTAAATCAAGCCGAAAAACGTGGATCATAACCTTCAAAATCGTTTGTTTTAGACGATTTTTAGAAAATTATGAGATACTTTGCTGGTTAGTTGAATAGGGTCTGTTTGCCATAAAATCACCGTCGGTTGTCAAAAAAACACTTAAAGCATTTAGATTCAAGTATATATACCGAAATTTTCGCCTTATTATAACGTGACTATAAAGATAATCGAATGACTAATATATGTATTTATTTCAAACCGTACGCACCTTTTGTTACTCTAGGACATTTTTACAATGTATGGAGTGGTTACTGTACAAATTTGGAGAATTTTAATTTCAGACCAAATCAAGTCGAAAAACGTGGATAATAACCTTCAAAATCATCCGTTTTAGATGATTTTTCAAAAATTCTGAGATATTTCGATGGGTAGTTGAATAGGGCCTATATGTGATAAAATCACTGTCGGTTGTCAAAAAAACACATAAAACATTTAGATTCAAGTATATACCGAAGTTTTCGCCTTATTATCACGTGAATATAAAGTTACTCGAATGACTAATAAATGTGTTTTTTTCGAATTGTACGCATCTTTTGTCACTCGAGGACATTTCTACAATGTATGGAGTAGTTAATGTGCGAATTCGGAGAAAATTTAATTTCGGACCAAATCAAGCCGAAAAACGTGGATAATAACCTTTACAATCGTCCGTTTTAGATGATTTTTTCGAAAATTTTGAGATATTTTACTGAGTAGTTGAATATGGCCTATATGTCATTAAATCACTGTCGATCGTCAAAAAAACACTTAAAGCATTTAGATTCAAGTATATATACTGAAGTTTTCGCCTTATTATAACATGAATATAAAGTTACTCGAATGACTAAAAAATCTGTTTTTTTTTCGAATCGTACGCACCTTTTGTCACTCTAGGACATTTCTACAATGCATGGAGTAATTACTGTACGAATTTGGAGAAATTTTAATTTCGGACCAAATCAAGCCGAAAAACGTGGATAATAACCTTCAAAATCGATCATTTTTGACAAATTTCCGAAACAGCAAAAATTGATCTAAAACACAAGTATTCATCGACGAAAACTTGTCAATAGAAATAAAATCGCCTAATAATAACAATTTGTGTACAAAAACTACATTCCACAATCTCTAGTACTCTAGTTATAACATAGTGAAAAACTCAAAAACCTAAGATTTATGAACCACACAAATTCAAGCCACAATCAAACTCAGCTTCTTCTTCCCTTGTTATACTTACTTATAATAATACCATAATTAATTACTTATATTAATTAATACTAATATAATCGCGAAACAAACTCGCTCATGATACTCTTTTAGGCTCTGGTACGACTGATTGGGGCGCTAATCTCCCGATAGTGGCCAGATGTATTGCCGATTCTGAGTTATTAGATTAACTTTCCCGGAACGCCTCGAAAAAGAAAAAAAAAAAAAAAGGTTAGCTTACGGAGAGTTGGCGAATGGGAAACGGGTTGAAGATCGGTGGGTCTACATGTTAGGGGTTCCGGGACGAACGATTTCAAAATCGGAAGCATGTTTTCCGATGCTAGGAATGCTGAGAGACCGTCTCCTCATCTTAGCATTACCCGAAGGCACGCTTCTTGTTCTTAAGAACATGTCGAGAGTCGGTGGGTATCTCCTGTTACTGTTTGTGATTTCCGACAAACTTCCCGACCCCGATAATAGTTTGTTGTTGAAGTCGTTGTCGTCGTCCGTCCAGTACCCGTTTTCTTGATCGTCCTGCATTGCTAGATCGTCGTACTCTTCATCGGATTTGGTGGATTGCTCGTCGACTGACCCTTCTACCTGAGTATGTGACAACACATAAGACGGATTATCCGAGTTGATTCTATTATTAAGGATATTTATTAGCGTCGCTAATTTATTAAATGTAATTATTGGATGACATAATATTTTATGATGTCATCGATAGAATTATTTTCAATTTAAAAATCAAAATCTTACTTAGCCCATGAATGGAATTTGATTTTCTTTTATCGACTTCTTAATTTTACATATTATCGATTGTAAAAATAAAGCAAAATGACTCAATAAACTGCTTGATTTTTTTTTTAAAAAAAAATAAAATTATTTTATTGAAGTAGCTGTTCTTCAGTACACTTCTCGACACAAATTTTATCTTCGGTCATTTTAAAACCGTCTTTTTAAAACTGCGAAAGAATTATAAGCACGAATCATCACTAATAATTTGGGTAAATAATTTAATATGGAGTACTCGTTTTTAATACCTCTTCCTGAGTATGTTTGCCACCGTCACTGAGGTCTTCATCACTGTCCAGCTCAGGCGGATCATCAACCTCCTCGTCGCTGACAGAAACGGAAAGTTCTCCTTTGAGCTGCAAAAAAACAACTCCGTCTCAGCTAGACAGCAAAAATGGAATAAAATAACGTCCAAACATCGGAATTTCTTTTGTATGAAAAGCTAACATAAAAGACGAATCTTTCAAAGAGTTAACATAACCAAATCTGTATGAAAATCTCACATAAGAGATCGATTTTTCAAAGAGTATACCATAAACAAAATCTGTATATTTCAGAAGATACAAAAAAAAATTAAAATTAAAATACTCCTGAATTCCTGATATAACGTACATTAGGTATGAAAAATATCACAGAATTATACTCCCTCCGTTCCAATTAATTCCATACATTTGAGTTTTGAACACTATTCATAATAAGAAAAATCTTCAATATAACTTTTAATATGTGTAAGATAAAATATAGTCATGTGAATCTTATTTAAATTGTCTAATCGAATACATTATGAATATCAAATTTTTAAGGTATAATTTTTAAAAATAATGTAACTAACAATATGAACAAAAGAAAACGTGCATCGGCAAAAGTGAAAAAACAGACGTATGAAATTGATTAGAACGGAGGGAGTATTCAACAGATAAACATAAAATATAAACATAACAAAAAAAAAAAAAAATTATTCTCATACTGTCTAAGTGCGTTCTGAAACACCGCACTGCAATGTCAAATGGAAAGATTGGACTGGATTGAAGAGTTAAATTTTGATTCGGTAGAATGAACAATAGGGTGTGAGAATTGAATACCTCTTTCGCAGGTCCCTCGGACATACGGGGTGAGCTGCAGCAGGACGAGTAATATCTACTGCCAGTCTCGGTACCAGTCCAATCGGCTTTAGATTCATCAACACTACTGGCATGGCTTGTGCACCCTGTATCGTTGGGCCAAGCACTTAAACCATAATTACCAAACTGAAGATTCACTGGTTCTGCTTTACCGATTTGCAGAGGCCCATACATCGGAGACCCAATCTCGTTATTCGCACCGCCTCCCAAAAAAGGCTTGCCGTTACTGTGTATCGAGTTGACTGGCCAAGCCTTGGCAACCGAACCATCATTGTTAAGAAGGGCCATCAAGTGTCGTGACGACCCCTGCCTTTGTATCAGTTGAAACATTCCTTTGGAACTCAGAGAATCTGCTGCACATTGATTCCTGAATTCTTCGTATACTGCAGTTACTGTGTTAGTGGCCGAATCATACAACTGTTCACCAGCCTCACGCCTTCGTAGAGAACTGAAGAGTGTGGCGTGAATTGCTGCGACGCTTTTGTCAACATTAGTGTTATTGATCTTTGGGACGAGATGCTTGTCAGCTCGATTGCATAGGTATTCTTGAATTGTTCTAATGTTTCTAATGTACTTAACATATTTATTTTTCGTAGGATCCAAAGTCATATACTTAGCACGTACGGCAAACCTCTCCATGTGTTTGTCTTCGTTAGTAATATATATCATAAATGGTACAATCGAGGGATGTTTCTTCATAAGCCCCATCTGAACAGCAGCAAAAAGCGACGATTAAAACTTCAACTAAAACACGTTACACGTCAAAGTAACACATCAAGGTATTGGACATGATACGGCTATTTGGAGCAGAATTTTCAATATTTTGGTCTAAAATGAAGTACCGACGAATATGAAATATGGCAAACAAGTGAAATATCAAGAGTAACATAGAAGTAAAGGAAGAGGACCTACTACTCACCACAAAGTTAAGACTTAAGTGTACCCCTTCGACAATGACGGATTCTTTCCGTTCTTCCCAAGAAGTAATGAGCCGGTCAAGACTTTCAATGACCATTTCACTTTGGGCCTTGAATCCTTCAATAGCCATTTGTTTTGGACTTATAAGTTCGGCATTGTTTGAACCCGCTTCAGCCCTTTGAGTATCAGAGTTGCCATTTTGAACATTGTCCGTTAAACTATCCTTTGAAATTGTATGAGAGACCCTACTTTTCTTAGCCTGTCTCTTAGCCTTAGCTTCCCCGACAGCTACAGGATCTAAGAACTCCCCCGCGTGATAAGTAGAAGCCCACAACAACGGGTTCTGTTTTTCATCCACAAAGCTCCTCATCATGTGTCGTATAGAATCAGTTGATACAACAGTTGTGATTCCCAGTCTGCTGCCCTGTAAACCGCGGACTAAGATAATCATTGGAGTATCTTTTATTGTAAGGAAACTCTAGAAACAATACCTATATACTCCGTATCTTTTATGAACCTATATACTCTAGAAACAGTTGTGAATCAACAAAACAAGGACAAAATTTCGAACCTTTTTGAATAAAACAACATAAGGGCCACAAATATGCAAAAAAAAAAAAAAAAAAAAAAAACAAAGTAGCCAGGGTTACCAATATACACCTCCAGTTAGTTTACAGGAGAAAACATAAGTATACCAGCAATGAAGACAATGTCGACTTGCCGCATCCACTGGTCCCACATAACAAGACAGTCATGGATTCCTTCCTTTCACGTATTCTGAAATTTAAAAAGAAAGAATTAGTGTTTGTTCAAAGATGGTAAGTAGAAATACTTGGCACCTAAAATTTAGACATATGAATAAACGTGTTGAATTTGATGGGTTTTGAATTTGAGGTCAGTTGCAAGATAATAAAGCTCATAAATGACGAAACACTATAAAGTTGTGTTCAAGTCCGAAACAACTAGCAATCATGAAACTAACCCTGATATAGCTCTCTAGTGTAATAAGTCATGTAACCAACACATCCAAAAAATGAAAAAAATATGGAGAACAATGCCAATAAAAATATTATGTACATAATTAAAGCAAAAGCGGGAAAAAAAAGTTTCGGGAATAGAAGAAATACCAAAATTATTCAGCTATGTACAGGAACAAAATATACCTGCACGCCAAAATCAAATCCTGCCTCTGCTTGGGACCCACATATTTATACTCGGAAAGGACATCACACACAACATCTAAGAACTTGTCTCTCTGAATGAACACTGTCGTACGCCTTTTGTAAATCTCTGAAGACAGATTTTTGGTTCCGGCATCCTTTTCTGTAACTAATTTGTTCCTCACTTGAGTTCTAACCAAACGATTACCAATAGATAAGGAATCTTGTATTTTTGACCCAACATAAGATACATTGGCACCAAAAATATCCATTCTGGCCGCAGTGTCACTTGAGCTTTGACTTCTCACCAAGTCAAAGGACCTCTTGCTAATCTACAATTGAAAAAGAAAAAAAAAAAAAGAACACTAAGCATGCAGGCAACAATAGCTGACAAGTCATCAAACAACAGAGAATACTGTTTCGAATTGAAGGCCACTCAATTAAGGCGAAAAACTTCAATATACACTTGAATTTAAATGCTTTAAGTGTTTTATGGCATACAGGCCTTATTCAACTAACCAGCAAAATATCTCATAATTTTCGAAAAATCATCTAAAACGGACGATTTTGAAGGTTATTATCCACGTTTTTCTGCTTGATTTGGTCCGAAAATAAATTTCTCCAAATTCGCACAGTAACTACTTCATACATTGTAGAAATGTCCTAGAGTGACAAAAGGTGCATACGATTTTCTCCAAATTCGAATTGACACTCAATTAATAAATTAGTCCATATCCATGCTACGCACAATTTGATAACAATTTACCGGTGGATTCATATGTAGCTGATATCACCCGAATTTTATAAAAAGGTGAAAAGAAAGCCAGCTACTTGATACAGGGATGAACAATGTAGTGGAAGGAATTCCTATCAATCATAGGAGGAAACAGGAATGTGATTTTGAATATATAGTTGTCAATTCAAGATCATGTAAGAAATATTCCGTCGGACGATCAAAGAACATGTCTATGACCGAAAGCGTCCTAAGGCAATAGCAGCAGTGCTTGGAAACAGAAACATAAAACCATCAAATTGATCAAACTGATGGCGGGATTCGGGAACATTAACTCACAAAGAAACAATAAATAAATAAAACAAACTATTTTGTTTAAAAGCAAAAAGTGGAGAATCTTCGCATTCCTATTTCAGATTTCCTACTTCCTCCACCTTCAGTATTACTATTAATGCCACACAGACGTGAAAAAGCATCTGATACCAGTATACCACAATTGTCAAATTTTCAGAGCTTTGCTTGACAAAATGCCCGATCTAGCCATCACTATTACTTCCTAGTATTCTCTAGCAATATACGATTTGCTTTTTACAAGAATATTTAGGACATAGAGTTGCACAAACAACAAACAATTTTCCGTAAGTGTTCAAGAGAGTAATACGTTATATATTCACTTGAGATCATATTGTAAGGGTAAAAGAGGGCATTAGATGTCCACAAGATTGTCGAGTTTCAAATGAAGGTAATTTCATTAATTGGCCAAAAGGGAAAACGGAGAATCAACTAAAACCCATAACAATCCCACAAGCTTCATCCATACTGAAAATACCAGGACTACAAGAGAAACAAAGAGCTTCTATGTATAGATACCCGTGATGCACACGACGATTCAAAACCCATGATTCTTAGTGGAGCTGTCAATACTAGGCAATTGGACCAACATGTCACCTTTATTCTATATCAATAACATCAGCCAGAAGTAAAGAACATGACTCACTTTCTGAAACTTGAAGCAAGAAAAGTTCAATAAGGTTACCTTAAAAGCATGGCGAGCTTTGCATCCCATGAACTGCAGAGTACTCTGTAAAACAGACCGCGTGTATCGAAAAGATTCCTTCTCGGGTTTCTCGGTCTCTTTCTTTGTATTTTCCCCGTCCACGACCATGATATACAAAACTTTGGTCGGTTCCGCCATTTTTCTAAAACATTATAAGATCATATAAAATCGGTCACCTAAACCTCAAATATATAAATCACGAGTAGCTTATTTGTAATGCTTACATTAGCACGATAATCAATCAAAAGTACTCGTATTACCATAAACTCCACCTCAACTAATTCTAATGATAGAACTAAAAGTAACAAATTAGCCACCTACGAGCATGAAAGACTGTCGTCTTAAACTTACAAGACATGAATTAGTTCATCATAAATATCATCAAACAAAGGAAAAACGCCATCTTAGGCTCAAACAGGATTCTGCGATCAACAATTAAACCTTAAAAACATGTCTCGCCGCTTCATTTAAATTCATTTTCGTCTTAAAATTTACAACCTAGTTCATCATAACTATCATTAAATGAACCACATGACATAACATCGAAAAAGGCTATCTTGTTTAAATCATCTTAGAACATTCATCCTAGTTCATTACAACCATCATTAAATGAACCACATAGCATATCGCAGAAAACCCATCTTAAGCTCAAATAAAATTTCGCACTCCCTTCAGTCCAGTCCCGTCCCATCCCATTCATTAGTTCACCTTTCCTTAATACTCCCTCTGAATCGAAATATTCTTCCCAATTTCCTTTTAAAGCCTAATCTATATCCCAAATCCGTAAACTTTATTAATAATCTATTCGTTCTGTTCCACTTCTCCCATCAATTGTACCCAAGAATGTACCTTTAATACTATTCATCCCTTCTATTGATGCAAAAAGGGAAGAATATTCCGACTCCGATGGGTATATTATTTGTGAAAAATATTTTATCAAAAATAAACAAATGAAGGAGACGATGACGAAGACGGAGGGAGTAATCACTAATCAATCAACAAGTAAAACCTCGAAAAACATAGCAATTTTATGTAAATTAATTTCGACATAGAGGATCATAATCAATACCAACATCAATCGAATTAAACCACAAAAATTAACATCAAACCATGAAATTAACAATCTACATTGACCTAATCAACCCTTCAAAAACCGCACAAATACCAAAAACCCAACATTCACAAAATACGATCACAAAAACAACGAAAAAATCAAAATCAAAAACAAAATCATATACCTCGAAGAAAAATGATCCGTGATCTGAGACTCGGTGTTTGGATTGTAATATCGTTCGTTGATTTTAATTAGGGTTTGATGATATGATCGACAATGCATCCATAATTAGAAAGCAACACTGTCGAACAACTAGAAAAGGAGATTGAGAAATCGAAATCGTCGTCGCCATTGATGAATTCATGTCACATTCATCGCAAATTCGCAGAAATTGTTGGTTGTTCGACGAATTTTTCCCCCTTTTGTGTTTTTTCTTCCTTCGTGTTCGTGTTCGTGTTCTCCACACTTGGTTTTATTTTCTTTCTCTTTTTTTTTTCACGCCTAGGAACTAGTCCGAGGTAGGCGGTTGTGTACCGTTTCAATGAGGCTTTTAATAGTGTTGGGTATTTGGTCAATAACTCAATACACCCGATACAGATTCGAATCAGATAGGATTGTACTGTAATAATCTGATTAAATCATCTCAGATTCTCGTAGAAGATGATAGATCTGATAAACGGGTTAACCGGACTAGGGGTGTGCAAAATCCGGGTCGGACCCGGAAAATGGACTGGACCGGACCGGATCCGGAATAAAAAATTCCGGTCCGATCTCCGGACCATCATTTTGGGCGATTCCGGGTTCCGGTCCGGTCCGGTCCTGACCCGGTTTTTTCCGGTCCTCCGGAAAACCCGGAATTATGCTTATTTCTTAAAAATTCCGGGTTTTCCGGTCCAAACCGGGCCAACCGGGCCGGAATTTTGGACCGGAATTCCAAAAAAAATTGAAAATTCCGGGCCAACCGGTTCGGTCCGGGTCGGACCCGGTATTTTTCCGGACCGGACCAGGGTCAATATTTTGGTTTCCGGTCCGGGTCCAGGGTCATGAAATTTGACGATTCCGGATCCGGGTCCAACCGGGTCCGGTCCGGGTCGGACCGGGTCGGCCCGGTTGCACAGCCCTAAATCGGACCGTGTTTGGATTGTGTCAGATTCGGGTCAAGTCAGGTCATTTTCGAGTCAGGGAACTCAGGTTGTCTTTGGGGTTGAGGATTTCGGGCGCTAATCGTTTTGGGTTTGTCGTTTTCAAGTTGTTTAGGGATTTTGACTCATTTACTTTAATAAAGATTCGGTAGTTTGGATTAGGGCGGGTCAGTTTGGTTACGAGGATTTTCAGTTGAGTGTCGGTTTGGGTCGGGTTATTTAGACTGGGTTGTTCGGATAGGATCAATTTTGTTAGGTTTAAACGAGAGTAGAGTTCTTTCTTGTTTTTGTCAATGTGGCAAAACTAATCGGACTCGAATGACCTGGCTTCAACCAGATCTCATCTGGGTAGTTTATTTCGACAAATGAATTGGTTTCTCTAATCAAATTGACTACGTAATATAATACGCCCAACACCGACATACGTCTAAGATGACTCGGTTCACCTTGAATTTAACACAGACTCTTGCAAAGCCAAAAAATGACCGACCAAAACTGTGATTGACCAGTTTGTTGGATAATCACGAGTTTTAACACAGTTCCATTAACATGATTCAAATTTAGAGCTTTCGATTAAACGTAAATAACCATATTAGTTGATCTCAATGCTCATAACCAACTGAAGTCACGAACATTAATTATTACAAAAACTAAAAAAAGACGATATTTCTTATAGTAAGAAGAGGGAGAGTTGTGTAGATTATAAATTGATCATATTATATGGATTATGACCGTTAGGTACATGATGAATTGGTTAGGTAGAACTAATTTTGAATATATGTATATATATATTTAAAGATTTAATTAAAGTACGAAGTGCGCTTGTAACTAACTATGTTGTGTCGTTGAGTAATGTAATTTAGTTAGATGTCATCAAAACCACCAGATGTGTTATCACGATTTTTAAGACGCGTCAAAATCAACTTTTCACTTTAAGTTTTAACCCAGATCTCAAGTAATTTAATTGTTAATTAATCAAGTTAGTTTTTACCATGTCGACATTATAACACCCTCACCGATTCATTCGACTCGATATCAATCTATTCTATTTCACCCCGTCTCGTATCAAATCTTCAAGTAATTTTTGGCTTTCGCCATGTTGTTTTCGATTTTCTCTTCAATGACTTCAGTTCAGTTCAATTCAATTCATGTCAAAACACACTCCAGTCCAATTTAGTTGAGCTTGTTCATTTTGTCTCGGCGACTTCAATCAACCCAACCCAAGTTCACTTCAACTCATTTCAGTTCAGTTCCGCCCACTCCAATTCAGTCAAGTTTTTCTGGACTTCGTTCCAGCTCATTTCAATTCAGTTCAATTCAGATCAACTGACTCCAGCCCACCTCATTTGAGTTTGTTCATTTTGTCTCGGCTACATCAATCAACCCGACTTCAGTTCAATTCAGCTTATTTCAGTTCAATCACCTTCAGTTCAGTTCAGTTCACTTTTTCGATCCAAAAAAACATGACTTTGATCGGTTTAGGTTAGTTTCACGAAGTTTTACAAAGTCGACATCGTCATGTCTTCACCAATCGATTCGACTCGATTACATTCCAATCCATTCCAATCCGTTCCATATTCGATATTTTAGTACCAAATATTTTTCAACATCTTCTTCATAAAACATTCAAATTTTCCAATCATTCAAAACCCTATCACCACTACCGACAACCTACCAGTCTTCAAATCTTCAATCATCTTCTCAACACACTACCAACTTCATCCAATCAATCTTCTGATTCTGATTACTCGATTGCCGCCACGGTTCAATTCGATTTTTCAATCGAAACCCTAATTTCGCCCCCTTTTCTGGGTAATTCATCCTTTTTTCCCTTTTTTTTTGAGTTTAATTTCGGAAGTTCTTGCCTTTTTAGCTGTATCATCAGTCGTCGCCATTAATTTTGTTGAAATATTGAGTGTAAATAGTTAAGAGTTTTTTTTTTTTTTTTTTGGCAACAAATAGTTAGAGTTAGGTTAATGAATTTGAGCAATAAATAAACGAATAATTGAAGCTAGGGTTTTGTTGTTTGATTATGTTTGAATGATGGGTTTGCTGAGAATTGGGAATTAGGGTTCTTGAATGTATAGTTTTCTGGCTTTTGCTAGAGTTCAAATTGGGGAAAATGGTGATGATATTTGGATTTGATTGAAGTGAATACCAATGTGGTAGTGTTCAGTTGTTCACTGATTTGATTGATTTGAATGCCCAATTTGAATTTCGTATTCGGTTCATAAGGAATTGATGCTAGGTTACTTCACATTTATTGTAGTTATATACAGTACAGTACAACATAATTAATGATGAATTTACGATAAAATCGATGTCTTTGTTAGTTTTCTCAATGATCGAGTTAGCGAGTAGTCGAAATGATTGAAGAATATCACGTGAATTTCGTATTCAGTTCATAAGGAATCGATGTTAGGTTATTTTGAATGATGAATTTACGATGAAAGTTGGTGTCTTTGTTAGATTTCTCAGTGATCGAGCTATTGAAGAGTCGAAATGTTTGAAGAATATTATGTGAAATTCATATTCAGTTCATAAAGAATCAATGTTAGGTTATTTTAATGATTGAATTTACGATGAAAGTTGGTATCTTTGTTAGATTTATCAGTGATCGAGTTGGCGAGTAGTTGAAATGTTTACTACTGAAAGTCTGAATTGAATTGTGTTTCAGGTTTTTTCTGTCGAGAGGGACTTTGTTTATGAAACTTCGTCTCATACGATTCACATCGTCAGCATGAACAACGCATATCCTATGGAGGAGCAGGTTAGTAAAATACTAGAACCCGTCAAACAATCACACTCGACCCAAAAACCCTATACGGGTTTGGGTCTGGGTTTGGGTTTGGGTTGAGGCTATATGACCCAAAAACCCTATACGGGTTTGGGTTTGGGTTGAGGCTATACGACCCAAAAAACCTATACGGGTTTGGGTCGAGGCTTAATGACCCATTTATGTACGTGGGTCGACATGAACATGACATGAGACTTAATTGAGTCGGGTTCTGGCTCAAGGGTTCGTGACCCGTTTACATGCCTCGAGTATTTTTCTCACTTAAGACTGTTCGTTGATCAGCAAGCAGGTACAGTAGTAGGATTCGAAACCCCCGATTCTCCCGGGTCGAGTTACAACAACGTGTTTCCAGGGAACGAAGACGAGGGACGTGACCCACCGCTCGTTCCCGCGATTTTGCCTCACACACTCTTAAGCTATCCTACAAGCCGAGAAGCAATGGGAACGGTTTTATTACCGCAAGATCTAAACCATATGTACATTGAAAACCGAGAGGCTCCGAGATCAGTCGTAGCCCTCGGTTTCACTCAACGCTTCCGTTCCAAGTTTGTTACCGTCGTTCTTTACAAGCCGGTCCAACGACGTGGGACCCACAGCTAGTGTGTGCATAGCCAAAGACGAGGGAGGGATTTATAGGTACGGTAGTACGGTACTTCCATTTGCTTCCGATTTATATAGTAAGTCGATTGCTCAGGGATTTCGTTTAGATCTTATATATTTAGGATCGTTTCCCTAAGATTATTGTTCATATCTTTGTTGCAAGAAATCAAATTTTTACATGATTGATGTCGAAAACACTAGTATTTGCTATAATTACTTCTTTTTTCATTCCGAGCCTCATTAGCATGCTCATCGCCTCATCCGCGAGCTATGTCGGTTGTATAACATTTCTCTTGCTGTTACTTTCGAGTTTTGACCAAAAAAATCATAGATCGTCGAACAAAATGCATCTCTCAAGCCCGAGCTCAACTGAAGTAAGTGGGCGACTGAACTAGCCGAGACAAAATGAACCAAAAAGAAGTCCAAAAGAACTTTATATACATGTTTTGAGTTCCCAAATCCCGACTCGGATCTGGTAAATAGATCATTCGTATTTGGAGTGAGTGAATTTTTGGGTCGGGCCAGAAATCACGAGAATCGAGACAATTTGATATTTCACAACCAATTTATCTCGAAACAAAGTGAAAATCAAAACGACAAGAAACAGTTGCAGGAAAAAAAACTACTATAATGCTAGTTTTCCGCTCCCTCCACAGGTACTACAAGAACGACCAGACGAACACTTAGTACAGTAGCTCCATTTCCTCGGAAGCCTGCAAATACCGAGTAAATTTCAGTACAGTTGGTCTCTCGCATGAAATAACTGTTGTATTTAGACGATAATAATACGATATATATGTTTACCCTGAAGTGAAGCGAGTAGCAGCGTTGTTAGACGTCATCCGAGCTCTGTCAGCTGTTACCTGTGACAGTTTCTGAAGCACGAAACCTTCTCCTTTGCATTCGGAACAGATACCGGTTCCACTACATGCTTCACATTCTTTTACTGCTGTCTCACTTCATTCAAATTAACATATACGAGTATTAATCACAAATATATCGATCTGACAAAACTTTTACGTAACTAGAAGTGAAAACTCGAGCTTGACCCATGGTTCGACCCGATTGTTAATTCTGGATACAAATCGTTATCCATGAATAGTTCGATAATATCAAACTTGGAAAGAGCATACATTGAAATGACCCGACCCGTTCTCAGTTGAATTCTTACAAATAGGGGTGTTCACCCGTCCAAACCCAGACCGGACTGGCAACCCAAAAAATCCAAACCCGCGGACCGGACCGGCAAAATACACTAAATTTGATTATTTTTTGAAGTGTGGACTGGACCGGACCGGACCGCGGACCAGCTACCATGTTTTTGGAGACCCGCGGACCGGACCAGTATGTAGCACGGTCCGGGTCGGTTGGGTTTGCCAGTGTCACTTTTTGAACATCCCTACTTACAAAACTGACATTGTTGACCCGACCCGACCCGAATGGACAAGAATCTGACCCAGTTGACCCGTTTTGCCAGCTGGGTAATCAATTAATCACATCCAAACAACATACAATGTGCATAAGAATCGATATCTCTGAATAACTTGATCGGGTAACCTCACCTGAATTCTTACAAACCCGACCCAACTAACCCAACTGACCCGACTTGGACTAATGAGAACCCGACCTAGTTGACCCATTTGACAATTAGGCAGACGAACCTTTTGGCAGCGTCTTTCGTTCTCTTGGCTAACAATGTGGCTGCAGCACCAACAACCGCGGCTGCGACAGCAATTGATGCTACTGTTTCGGGTTGCACTGCAGACGTTCTTAGCATCGTTCTTGTACGTGTACGTCCTTCCATTGTCGAAACCCTGGAGTCTAAGATACTTCATCAGTCATAACACGTAAAGTTATAACTTACTCTTTCCGTCTCAGTCATGTAACAAAAACCGGTAAGAAATGCAGATAAGATATATAAAAGCTACTCGCAGTTTAGTTGGTAAGATCATAGGACGTGGCCGTGGCTGTAGTTTCGTACTCATGGTCTAAAGTTCGAACCCATCAGCATTATAATCGACTAATAGTCGTCAATATTATAATCGTCCTCATGGCTCTGCTTAAGCCAAAACAGAACAAAATCGAAAGACGTAAATAAATAAATAAATAAATAAAAAGTGGTAAGCAAACCTCTGAAGACAGAGATTTTGAAGAGTGGATTCTGTAAGGCTAGCTCCATACTCGGTTCAAAACGATGTCGTATTGGTTTTTCTTTCACCACTTATTTTCTTCTTCTTATCTTATCGTGTTATTCCTACCTTTTAAACAAACCAAAATGATTGGACTATGACATTTTTTTTTTTTTTTTTTTTTTGATGAACGAGAGAACCCGCAGCCGCTACCTTTTTGGTGCAAATCGCTCGTGGGCGACAGACTCGAAGTCTAGAAGTCATAGTCTCAAGCCATACAACTCCCACAAGTTCGCGCTTGCAGGGGCTTAAACCTGAGACCCTTGGACCGATACCACAAGTTTTAACCACTAGACAACACCCTTATGGGCGACTATGACATATTGACATAGACTAATGAGTAGGTCTCCCGAGAGATCGAGAAAATGGAAATTAAATAATAGTAATTCTCCCTTTTTATTATGTTACGGTTTCTCTAAATTTTTTGTGTTTTCGTTTTGGGTTGTAGTACTCCGTATTCCGTATTCAATAATTCAATTTACACTAAGGTTTTTACCTCTTGTCAAAAAAAAAAAAAACTAAGTTGTCTAAATATTTATTCACCTCATCACATTTTTAGTCTTATTGCCTAAAGTTTAGTTTTAAGAAATACTTCGATTATTTGGAATAAATACACTTCTTAAAATTTATGTGTAATATTATAATAAATGTAATAATCTTAAAGAATCGAAGATAGTATGATATACATTTAAATCGTTAATACTCTTTAAACCAAGAAATAAATAGGGTCCGTCTCAATCATTTATTTACTTTTGTTTAAAATAATCCTCACAAATAATATAGTAAATAATTAACAAATGATCGAGACGGTAATTTATCATTTTAACAATTTCATTGCAATTATCAATAATTCAATATATACTATTGAGACCGACTCACCCAACAATTTACGCTAAAATCCAAAACTCTATAAATCCATAAATCCATTATGACAAGTTTATATAGTCCTTTGAATTTTTTTACCAGTTAAAAAAAATTAAAATTTTTTTTTTGACAAAAAAAAAAAAAAAAAAAAAACTAAACTTTTCTGGGATATAAATTGCTCATCTTCTTGAGAGTCATTTACATTTGGGGCTAATGAAATCCACCAAAAAAAAAATCACTAAAGACAGCAGCAGCAACATAAGATGAAAAATTCGATTCGATACGATATTATATTATATTATATTATATTATATTATATCGAACGAACTTACATCCTTAGGATCGAGATCCCGAGTCCCGACTAAAACTACCCAAAATAATGGAATCGGATCCGTCTGCTTTTCACCGTCTTCATCTACAAATGTACCCTCGAAATATAATTTAGCCATAATATTTACCACTTAATAACTGCTATGGTTTTTGGATTTGTCTCGGTAAGTTCGTTCCTGTCTGTCGGATGCTGCTCGTACTTTTTTCGTCTTCAAAAAAAACTACTCGTAGTACGGTTTGTTATGTACTACGACGACAGGCAACAAAATTGGCTATTAGTCACTTGGAACGGGTTTGACTTTGACCGGTTTTTTTTTTTTTTTTTTTTTTTTTTCAGTCTGAGTCGGAATCGATTGAAAAACGAGGTCTCACTGAACGTTTCTGACGGGGGAACGGGAAAAGGCTGTCGGGTCTTTCTCTTGTTTTTTCGGATTTGTTGCCGTTTGAACCCACGTGAAACGATGCTGCATGGAACGACAAAATATCAGAAAAAAATCAGAGACCGAAACACAAACACATACTCCATATAAGAACGCTTTTAGGGATTGGTAAAAAAGAGAACGAGTTCAAGACCGTTGTCCATAAAAAAGTTGATAATAAGACCCGAAAATGACCTGAACCAAACCGACTCCAACCAGGTTGATCCGTTTACCAGGTGTACACAGTTCACGGTCCGGTCCACACTTTCGAAAAAAAAACTAATTTAGTGTATTTTTACGGTCTGGTGTGGTCCGATCTTAAGAGGGTCCGTCCGGTCCGGTCCGCGGGTTTGGTTTTTTGGGTTTGCCGGTCCGCGGGTCAATCCGGTCTGATTCGGGTTTGGACCGGTGAACACCCTTGGAAAACTGTAGCTAATTAAAGTTGTCAGAGATCCTTTCTCAAAAAAACAAATCAGAAATCCTCGGTCGACCTGGCAAACGGGTCAACTGGGTCGGGTCAGCTTTGGGTTTGGGTTGGGTTATTGAGTTCGGGTCAGTTTTGTCAGGTGTAATCACTCGTATTTAAATGCTTGTATAGTCTCCGTGCACATGAGGAATAAAACAGATAGACCTGGCAAATCAAAGATCCTCGATCGACCTGGCAAACGGGTCAACTGGGTCGGGTCAGCTTCGGGTTTGGGTTGGATTATTCGGTTCGGGTCAGTTTTGCTAGGTCTAAATTCCCCGGGCACTCGTATTTAAAACAGATAGAGAAAAAGCAAGAACTGCAAACCTGTTTCTCCGAGCGATCCCATAGTTCCATCTGTATGATGTCGCGGCAGACCAGAACAAATGCTTTTCATAGCCCCAGAATCTCCATAAGTCGTACCAAAACCGTCTCCAAGCTTAAGCGAGATCCAATCATCATTGCGTAGACCATTTCCCACATCTTGTTGATTCCGTGCTTCAATGTGCCCAGACACATCTGACGGCCTTGTCGGAAGAAAAATCTGAAGAGACGGATCTTCTCCACCAAATGCCATAGGATTATCCACCAAACCGTCATTCAGGTCGTTATTAGAATGACCGATTGAAGTCCCCGACAATAAATCACCAGAATTCAAACCGTTTCCCGGAGGTAGCAGATAGTCGTTCATCAGCGTACTGCAGTTGGTCGAATTGAGGTTCGTGTTGGCTAATGAATCCAACCCGTCAACTTCGGAACCAAATAACTGGAAACTCGATACTGCGTTAGTATGCGAAGGTAAATGCCACATAGGGAGTCCGAATTCATCATCAGCCGAGTTGAAAAGGTCGAGACATGAACTTCCACCGACTCCAAGACCAGGTTCAACTTGATACGATGATCCTGGGATTCCGTGAGAACCGACGTCGAAGTTGTATCCGTTATCCAATAAACCGTTGTTATTGTTATGATCAGTTTGATGTGGTATATCGTCGTCTTCATCGTCTGAATCGCTGAGTACAATAACATCTCCACCGTTTGCAGCTGCTGGTGTATGTGATGGTTCGGGATTTAAGGACATGGAATCAAGCTCGACACCATTGTTGGCGGTTAACGGGAAAATATAGTTGCCACCTTGATTAACACTATGATCGTCAGCATCTCTACCGCTACCACTAGCACTGGTGCTCGTCGGGATAATCTCCATACCGTCATTTTCAATATTTGCACCCAATTTCTCGCCTGAAGAAAGGTTATTGCCGTTCCTATGCTTACTAACTTCCCATACTCCGTTACTATTCTTCCTTATGCCTATTTTCAAACTGCCGGTTTCTTGCTTGACTGGTTTTGATGCTTCGGCTTTAAGTTTCGATTCTCCTTCGTTGGGTAGACAGAGGCTTCCATCGGGTAGATGCCACTGCTTGAGATCCCTGCGATCACAGTCACCCTTGACACGCCAAGAACCGTCAGCTTTTGCCTCAACCTCAGTTGTGTCTTCGGCACAAGATTGCATCTGTAAGAAACAACAACAACAAAAAAGTTCCAACAAATTACAAAAATATACGCGAAAGTGTTAACTAACCCCCTTAATTTTGGGCAATGGTGAGATTATACCCCATAGGTTTAAAATGTTGAGTAGAAATGAAATTCGATTCAATTTTTATTCTCCACATAAATTATATCATTAAATCATGTCATATATAAACTCAATGTATACTGAATAATTATTAATATTATAAAAGCAATTAAATAATCTATTACTTCGTAACATAATTTTTAGGATTTTTTTTAATAATTTTAATATACTCCGTAATTTAATCTATGAGATTAATGTTCCAAATTTTCGATTTTATGTAGCAATTATTTCAATTTTTTTCCAAATTATGTAAAAATTGCATACATTTTATAAATATATAATTAGTTTTATCGTATGCTAAGAAAATGTATAAATAAATGGAGTTTTTGTCTTTAAGGCGCAATTTTAATTGAAAAAATAAAAAACTTGGATTGAATTTTACTTTTACCCAAAGTTATGGGACTTAATTACTACTACAATTGAAACTTAAGGGGGTTAATCTCACGATTGATCAAATTTAAGGGGGCTAATCACCACTTTCGCGCAAAAATATATGACTGGAAATATTATCCGAGTTAATATGGGAGATTAATCACGAGGAATACCATCTTTGCGATGCGATTGAAGTAAGGATCTATAATTATATGCTCCAGTGCATAGTTCTTCAAACAGATGGGGCACTGCCACTGTAAATATTAGAAGATTGAGAAGTCAGCATCGGATATATTGTCGAATAAACAAATAATAATTAAAAAAAAAATTGGTTTCTTGCCTTCCTCGAGCGTTGCTGCATCTCTACGAAAGTTTCGAGATCAAAGCAACCCATATGAACACAGGGCTTGAAACGTCCAGCAGTCTTCATCCTAGAACCACTCATCTGACTCGCAAAGAACGGAAAGATTATATCAGAGAACTTACAAAGCAACGTAACCAAACTGATATTTACATGCGAGTTCCGTTGACAGAAGAATCAAATATAGCATTCGGCTAATCCCGATACGAAAAGCTAGCATATACAGAGGATAAATCTTGAAGCATAAGTCATTACTTACTGGACAGCGTAAGTTGATAGTGAAGGAATCTGCAACGACTTCAATATCACTGTCACTGTCAGCATTCTCAGCAGCACCTCCACCAATGCAACGGACAACACGTGCAACGGCATCTTCAAAGCATTCACCATCTGATTCCTTAGGGATCGTGCTTAAAATCTACAAAAACAGAGATTGATAATACATGATGTTAGCAAAATGTCCGACAACTTGTAAAAACAGGCTGATTGGCTTTGAATGTTGACCATGAGACTAGGAGCAGAGAAAGTATTAATGATTCAGCAAATGTCAAAAAAGTAATAACTACAGAGTGTAAAGCTACCTGTTGCAGGGTACGCCGCTTAACAAATCTAACACCGAAACAAAAAATGCGAGCATCGCATCCTGTTAAAGAGATCTTATTAATTCCATCCCTGGTGAACTGCGAGATCTGTCATACGGGAAAATGGAAAACAAGTAGTGAGAAAAAACTTGAACAACAATACGATTAATGAAGGTAATCAAAAGCGTGAGAACTCTGAATGGATGGGGAAAGACAAATGGAGGAAACACACATTTGGACCATCATCACGACCATTAGCTCCCAGCAACTGTGAACCAGGTCTACTGACAGCTCTAACCGGAACACCTGAAAGTTTGGAACACAAGCCACACTAAGCATAAAAATCTACTCCCTCCGTTCAAGTCGAACCTACCCATATTCCTTTTCCAGACGTTCAAGTTCAATCTACCCATTTCCATTTTAGTCATTGTTTTAATATTAAACAAATACTTTAAACCTTACATATTTACATAAATGCCACTATCTACTCTACATTTAATATTAAACAAATACGGAGTATTTATTTGTACCTTTAATAATAAACAAACACTTTCTTAAAATTTGTGCATAAAGCATATGGGTAGGTTCGACTTGAACGGAGGGAGTATCAACTAACCATAAAGTACATTGGCTAAAATAAGTTAATGCTTCCAGAAAAAAATACACGAATGGCATTAGAGAGCATCAAATCATAGTAGAATTCATCATTTAGGGACAAGTACAACTGAACATTAACATTACATCCAACAAGCAGCACATAACTGTACAAAGGGAGTACGGAGTACGGACAGGTCATATATACAAACTTGATGAGAATGTGACAACAGGACTGCACAAAGATGAGACATATGGATCATATAACTAACTTTTGATTTATGCAGTATAGAATTTGCCGAACAAAATCATTATGCGGGAACTCAACGACACATGTAAGAATTGAGTATTACCACCACAACAACAATATTACCCCACTACCTCAAAAATCTCCTGCAAATGGCAGGCAAAGAGAGGGGTCAGATGTACACAGTCGTACTCAAGTGTTAACAGTACAAAGAGAACATTTCCAGTTGACCCAAAACAGAAAAAAGGCACCATAAATGAACCACTAAATTTTACAAAGCTTCTCTTCTTATGAGCCACACAATTGAAGAACGAACACACTAGTTCTAATAAAAGAACAGCATCATTCTAAACCAATGGACATAAATAAACCACAAGTAGCTCACCATTAACCTGCAAGTCAGCATACTGCGGCCACTGCATTCTGAAAGGAACCTTATCATTGAGAAGCATGCACCAAGCCTGCATTAATATTTACATATGTATATCACCAACGATGCAGCAACGAATGCAGAAATAGCAACAACTAACGCGAAGTACAAAAGCAAAGAGTCGCAAGTGAAGACAAAATAACAATAATGAGCTTTCTCGATTAATATGGAAAACGACTGAGACAATGCCATTGAGAAAATAACAACAAGAATAGTCCTGGTGACTTTCAATATTCATTGACCAACCTGCACAGAGTACTCAGGCTTCGAAAGTGATTCTCTATCTGTTCGGGTAAGGTGAAATGTTTTGTCTGCTGCTTGCACAGGGTTTGTAGCACTGCAAACATTGCCGAGGAAATCAAACTTCAGTAAATTATATGATCTTACAATGAGGCCTTTATGCAAAAAAAAAAAAATACAAAACAAAAACAGCATCTGGTGGTTCGTACTCCGCAAATGAGAAATAAAGAATCATATCAGTGACTACTAGCACAGCTTACAGCTTACATAGCATTTGGTTGGACATGAATTGTAACTTATCACAGCAACCTCAAAAATGAGCGCAAAATAAGATAACCACCTAAAGCATTGCTACTCTCAAAAAAAAAATTGGCAGAGCTCAACTGAAACATAGACACATTAGATAATCATGTTATTCATGTACTTGTGGTATCACTTGCGCTCACAGCAACCAGGATGTCGAGGTTGTAAGTTACGGGTTGTGGACAATGTGGGTGTGATTTCAGAGAGCACTATTAAAAGGAGTTATTTAGGAGTAAATGTTCTCTCTTTTCCCAGAAAATATAAAACAAACAAAACAAATGAAGATAAGTTTTGCTTTGCTTCATAACATCTGTGGTACTAAAAAGACACGTTCAATCCAGCTCGTGAAGAGGAATCATATTGATACCTTATGAAGAATTTCAGTCTCATCTCTTTAGCACAAACAATAAATTTTACTAGCTAAGCAGTTACATGAGTCAAATTCCATAAATTAGGAAACTGCTTAATAGTTTTCAAAAAGGTAGAGGAAATCCAATTACCCATCAGTTGGCAAACTAGTTGTTATCAATTTCACGGACTGCAACGGATGTGCGACTGTTGACAAAAACCTGCATATTGTACAAGGCTAGAATACATGAGAAAAAGAAAGGAACAAGAAACGGAGAATTTTATTAATGTAACAACACTATCCAACTACAAAAATTCAACAATACACTTCTTGTGTGAATGGTACAATTGCCATCTATAATCATGTTAGTAAACCCTAGTCAGAGACTCGATAGGTTACGCGGCCTATACCAACTCAAAATGGCGTTGTGTTAACTTCTATAATCATTATAGTTTGGTCAGATTAGCTGTTTAGGCATATATTCAATAATGTGTCTGTAAAAAAAACATCCAACATACAAATTTGAGGTATCCCAACTTCACACATTTTCCAAATCATATTTAAGGCCGCTTCAGTAGCCAAAAGTAAGACAACTTAAACAATTAATTCAAAATCAGACAAATCAGCAACTAACTAGAGATTAGAAGTTTAAGGATAGCGCACACCACAACGAACAAGAGACGGTACATTTAACAGATTCACAAAGGACCCAAAACTATTATTAATGATACATACGGATCAGCGCGATTGAGGCGGCAAACTTCACAATAGAACTGCAAAGGAACTGGTGGAATTCCATCCATCGGCTTATCTGGTATAATGACACAGCTAATATGCTGCCATACCTGACACCTCGGATCTTCACACTGCACATGGGAATCTCAGTCACTTAACATATTAAAAAATGAAGAGCAGAAACAGCAATCAATTAGTGAATTTTGGAGAAAGACAGAAACCACAATGTAACTATAGATTTACAAGCATGAACGTGCATACTCCTTACTACAAAGATAATACATACATGTAGCACCAGGAATTTTTTTTCTCAGTATGAAGAACAAACCTTGATCATTGATTCCGTAAGCAGTGAATTACCACAAGGACACCGAACTTTCATGTCAAGATTGAAGGTGTCATCAACTTCTTCTTTGGGCTTCAATGTGGTGGTATGACTGGTATGAGTGGTATCGGAAGTGCCCGGTACTTTTGTTGCCAAGTCCGTAGCCCCACAACCCTGCAATTTCCTGTGGTCACAAAAAGACAGAAGTATGCTTTACAATGGACACACTAAACCTATACTTTTAGGTCAAAGCTGTGCACACCAATTAATTCCTCCCTCAAAAAACAAATGTTGCTCAAGTAGCATGACTATAAAACCAACACTCAGCCGGACACATTGACATGTACAGGCCCTTCACACAAAACATCACTTGTTAACTAGAATGTCTTTTAGGAGCCAATAGACACAGTCAGTGCTGCTGAGTAAATGCACTTCATAAAGAGTACACAAGCAAGAACCGCACCAGAACATTTACAACTTTTTGATTAAATTAGCAGAGAAACATTTAGTGAACCTGTAGGTGTCATCCACCAATTTCGCCACATCTTCCTTTGAAAATGTTGGTCGCTTCGCCATGATCCTCGCAACTGCCACAAATGACGATCAAGATCACTAAGGCGAGAACTTATAACATCACAAAGATCACAAATACATGTCTTATCATTTTCCATTAAAAAGAAAATAATGAGAACAAAGGAAACTTCACAAACTAAACAGACAGCTCCAATTGAAAGAGGTAATGCAGACAGTAAATACAAAGATACAGTATATTTCAAGAAAAACACCCTTGCAGAAGCGTATCCCAAATTCCCAAGTTTAAGAGGCAAGTGAAGAAACAAGTGATTCACAAGGCAATGGATTTCAAGATACAGAAATGGTATATATGCACTTAGGCCAGGATATGACTCATTCATTTAGCTATAAGGTTGATCTATAAAAGGTAGATTTCCTTCTCTGTCCGCACCCCTTAACTGGTCCAATACTCCAAAATAATATTTCAAACATAACCTGTTAAACACCATCTATTTGCTTCCATATGCATGTTATTATTTGCAATAAGATTCATTGACAAAAATATCTATTTCGTGCGACAGTTTCAAAACCTGTACGTTATACTCCCTTCATAGTGGCGAATCATTATTTAATGCTTTTGGCACAAAGTTTGCAGAAAGTTACTTTTACCTCTACATAACATCCCCCCTCATCCTTTGTCAACCCACATACCCAGAAGGCTAGAATATATCCTAAACTGGAAAAAGATGGGTAGACATGCACCCTCAAATAGAAAAATGTAACTTTACAAATGGGGAGCATGATTTTTCATGATACTCTTACCATATATAAACATTTATTTAAAATTTCCTACCAAAACCAATTTTGGTTAAAGTAAAAGTACTTACCAGCAAAAATTAATAACTAATGTCTTCCCATCGCACTAATATAAAGTTTGGGGTGAAATGATTTTCACTTACAACATCCTTATTTACCTGACAAGCTTTTGATAATTCCAGAAAGTGGTCATCTGAGGTACGTGTTTTGAAGAAAAATTATCTAGGGTACAACCATACAAGTTTTGAAAAGTAGTATAGAATAGGTATTTTAGGTATTCCTTTATCATATGCTCATAAACGCACCTATAAACCCGGCCTCGAGAGAAAGTTTAATAAGAGCAAAACTGTGTGCTATACCAGAAATAGTAAGCATAGGGAAAAGGATACAAATTAAATTTTTTAAGTTCAACTTCTCAGGAAAATAAATTATCAATCAAACAAAAGGAACACACTCATACACATAACCATGAGACTTGAGAGCCTAAATACCAAAGACAAAATGGAGCAACAAAACAAGGATTTTTTTAAAAACACCCAAAATAATCGCAACCTTTACCACATACAAAAAAACCACCGCAGGAACGTAACATTCAGTCCACTAAAAAATAGATTAGTCATGACTCATGAGTCATGACCACCATAACAGATTCAAACTACAGCATTGCAAGATTAGTCATGACTCGCACATAAGCAAAATACAGAGTCTCTGACTCAATTTAAAATGGAAAGTTTCATGCTCAAAAACAATTATAAATCCAGGGAAGATAGTGTTTCAGCCATTTACCTTGGTCATCAACAAGAACTGCCAAAATCCGATCAACGAGATCCTGCAAAAAAAGATTCTAAAGATAAGGATGAAGCATCACGCATCAACACTACTACTAGACTTCTTACACAAATAAACAAATAAACAAATATGTATGATGTATCTTATTATGCATGTTTTTAGTGTCTCCATATTAAATTCTTTTCACAATAAATGATTTGCCATTCTTATCAGGCACGACTTAGGTATTTAATCTAGATAGAGTCGTTGAAGCCGGACAATGCTTGCATCATAAATGTGGTTGATACAGCCCGAATAAGCAGTCGTCGCTTTACCATTTAAAACATTTATAACTTGTTTCTGAATCGACGTCATGATTCATGACCTGCATATACTATCACGGGCATGTCTTATACACCATTTAATCCTGGGGAGCCAATATGCTATTGAAGAATATTTTTCCTAGTTCCTTGCTGCCTCTCAAAGATCAGACGATGTCTAAGACAAACTCCATTACCAACGAAACACTTGAATTAATGTCACCTAAAGTAACAAATTAATGATCATGTCAAACCTGTTTCTTCCCCTGCTTTGAGAGACCCAATTGACTGAGCACATCTTTCAGCTCTTTAATCCTAAAGTACTGCAATTTTTCCTGCAGAAGATTATCAAACTCCTTAAGATTTTAGATCACTGTACATGCCACGGTAAAAAAAGAAACATAAAACCTACAGCGCTTGCTAAGAAAACAGAATACCAACAGAAAGTGAATAACATACATCCAAACTAAATGGTTTTCTTTTAAACTGCGTTGCAAGGTCATCATAATGCTTAAAACAATCGCACTCTGGTTTAAGCCCACCCCACGTGCACCAAAGTGATCACGAAGAATCTCCTGGCACTGAAATGTAGTCCCAATGCTCCATCAACGGAGAATTTCAACTCTAAACCGCCAATATACATGTCATTTGCATCTTAACTCAAGGCATTGCCATTTTAAACCCCATTTATTCACTGGTAAAATCAACACCCCCACCTGCCCCCACCAAATTTTTATTGTAGTGATGAACCCCCATTACATCAACCAATACTTATTATCCAAAATTATCAAAGACACAAACACTTCCTTCAATTTCACAACCTATAGAAGCAAAGAAAAACTTCACATGATAGCTAATAGACAACCAAGCACACCGGATACAACCACTCAGTCATCTCACCCTCCCTTCCACGACCACTCTTAACTCCGACGCAAAGCTAAAAAATCCCCGATAACAATATAAGCAATAAACACATAACCAGAGACAACCAACCCATTTGCAAACCAAACAAATCTCTGAATCACATCATATCCTGCCACCCAAGCAAATTTCACGTGCAAAAACGATACTCAAAAATGACTGATACTGACCACAACATCCATTCCTTACAAAGAAAACTACATATAGAAGGCGACAAATTAGTATACAAGGAGGTTATTACGGTAGTCATGTACCTTACAACTAGTCGCCAGCTCCATCCCTAAAGTCACAAAAATCCACTCTTATCCACCTCCTCGTTCTACAGCTTAAAATCGATCAAGTTTCACTATGAAGCACACCACATATGCTCAATCAACTCACCCAAAATTGCACCTAATTACACACAAAATCATAGAAAATCACAAAATAATCACAAATGCACGATCATAAATCATTAAATTAGAACTGTAACTAAAATTAAATGCCTAATCCATCAAATACCTACAAATATCAGAATCAAAAGTTACCAAAACATGAGATTCTGAAACTAATAGTGATGCCGGAACAAATGAATTGCAAAACTAGAAAACAAAAACATTGAAAACAACCATAAAATGAGAACTGCGTCAAAAATTAAAGGCTGAATCATCAATACCTGATTACAGCATAAAACGTCTAAAATCATCAAAAGTAAGCGTAAATAAACAGCATACCAATGAAACGAACGGTTATACCGAAAATCAATCATTTGCAAAATCAGTAGCCAACAACAAATCACGGTTACCAAACAAGGAAATTAGCACTACAGCTAAATTGAACAAATTAAAGACCTAAATCATCATATATACCTATATACAACAAAAATCAAACATACACTACCAAAATCGAAAGCTTAGCGACAATGTACCACTGAAAATAGCAGTGAGATACCCGACTCAATTAATTGCAAAATTTTTTTTAAAAAAAAAACACAAATCCATGATCCCGAAAAACGACGAAATTACAAGTACAACCAAAATTAAAAGCCAAAATCATCAAATACCCAACTGCAATATCAAAAACTAATCATCAAAATCAACACAGTATAGACGATTGAAACTAACGGGGTGACATTGTAGCTCAATCAATTGCAAAAAAAAAAACAATCACAACTTCACAATCATCAAAACAATGAGATTACAACTGCAACTGAAATTAAATGCCGAAATAGTCAAATACCTAACTGCAACGTCAAAAATCAAACAAAATTCAGCAAAACCCACAGCTTACAGAGGGTGGACAACTGAGACTAACAGTCCGATACCGAAGCGCAATCAAATGTAAAATCAGAAGAAAATCACAAATTCACAATCGCTAAACGGCAAAATTAATATTCCAACCAAAATTACATGCAAAATCATCAAATAACTACAGAGGGTAGACAGACAAGACAACTGAGAGTGTGATACAGGAGCGCAATCAAATGCAAAATCAGAAAACAATCACACATTCACAAACGCGAAACGACAAAATTACAATCTCAAACAAAATTGAATGCGAAATCATCAAAAACCTACCTGCAACATCAAAAATCAAACAAAATTCAGTAAAATTAAAAGCTCACCGAGAGTAGACAACTGAAACTAACACTGTGATATCGGAACTCAATCAATCGCAAAATCAAAACACGATCACGAATTCACATTTTCACAATCACCGAACAGCGAACTCACAACTACAAACCAAAATGAAACACCAAAATCATCAAAACCCTAACAACAACATCCAAAAACCTACAGATTATATAATCAAAATTAACTCTACAACACTGAAGCTCAATCAATTGAAAAATCAAAAAACAATCATAAATTCACAATCATCAAACCACGAAACGAGCAATAGAATCCGAAATTGAATACATAAACCGCCGAATTCATCAAATACCTAAACAAAAACAATCAAAATCAAAAGCTTACCGAGAGTAGACAACTAAAACTAACACTGTGACACACGAACTCGATCAATTGCAAAATCGAAAAACAATCACGAATTCACATTTTCACAATAACTGAACAACGAATTCACATTTTCACAATAACCGAATAACGAACTCACAAAATGAAACACCGAAATCATCAAAACCCTAACTGCAACATCCAAAAACCTACAGATTATACAATCGAAACTAACACTCCATTACCGAAGCTCAATCAATTGCAAAATCATCGAAAAACAATCACAAATTCACAATCATCAAACCACAAAACAATCAATAGAATCCAAAATTGAAAACGGAGTACATAAAACCGCCGAATTCATCAAATACCTAAACAAAAACTCAATCAAAAATCATACCATCGCAATCAAAATTTACTCCACAACTGTACGATTCCAGAGCTCAAATTCACCGCCCCCGAGTTCCTCACTTCTGAATCGATATCACTGCAATTTCATGTCGATTTCGAGCGATTTTGTACGATTTTCGATTGGATTTCTGGAAATCGCAAAGAACTTTACACCCTAATTTTTTTTTTGACTGGAAGCGGAAGAAAGGAAAAGAAAGAAACGCGAACGCTAACGCTTTTTGCTTCGATTAAATTTTTTTTCAACCAATTGGAAAAGATTGTTCGGATGTATTGGTTTATTATTAAATCCGGTTTATTGTGGTGGGTTCAAGTCCGGTTTGGCTTTTTTGAGCTTTTTCACTTACTTTTCCTTGCTACTCCCTCCGATTTTTTATTATCTTCCCCTTTGGTTTTTGGGAAGAAAATAAGGGTTGTGGAATGTGTGGTTCAAAATAAAAGAAGAAAGAGAGAGAAATGTAAGGGTGATTCTAGACCACATATTGATGGCCTAAAATGGAAATAGGGAAGAAAGGATGTTTCAGCCCAATAAGGAAATAGGAAAGATAATAAAAAATCGGAGGGAATATAACTCTATAAGCATACTCGGCAAACAGGTCAATCGGATCGGATTTCAGATTAATTCACTCTCGGGTTAGAAAAATCGTGTTGACTTCGGATCGAGATGAGTTATTTTGGGTATAGGTCATTTTCGGGTTGTAGTTAGTTTTTTTAGGATATCGACTCGTTTGATATCGTATCATTCGGGTCAGTTTCGAGTTAGACGTTGATTCAGATTACCGATGAAACTTGGGTTCGAGGGTTATTTGGGTCTGGTCATTCGGGTTTGGTTAGTTTTGCTAGGGCTAGCTATAGCCCACCAAATTGCACGTTTTTTGGTATTGGTCGGTCTTTCTCAAAATGATTATAGTATTATAGTTTGTACTCCACGTTTTCATTTTAAGCTGAATTTACCGATTCTAAATAAGGGTTAGTAACCTTGAGTGAGTTTATGCACGAAATATTGAATGACATTGCTAGGATATCGAGTTTGTCTTGGTAAGTGAGCTCTCTTTAAAGATCAATGAACGGTGATGCTTCCATTTAAAGGCAATGTTGCCTTAATAAAAACCGAGTTTGAGCCCCAAATCATGATTACCCTTTTCTTATTTAGATCGAATAAACTAGTCAACATCTGCATGAAAAGTCGAGTAATAATACTCCATAAATAAGGATTTACTATTCTCTAATTGTAGCAAATCTAATTAGAAAACTCTTGTTGTATAATCTAAAGTCTCATATGTGGTCTCTAGTCTTTACTTGCCATGGTAACAACTTGTATAAAATTAATTTATGTCCCAAAACCCAATAGTCAATTAGTCAATATTGGTGGCCAAAAGTTCAAGACCCCTAAAAATCACATGTGAAACTTGTTCTTATTTGTTTGGGTAAGTCTCCCCGCACCACGAAAATATCCGTTATAAGTTTATGACGAATCAAGTATTACAAACACGTGTAGGTCAGATAAAATCGAAACAACTAGGTTATGAGATTAGCCATGGATTGTTTTAAAGCCCATTTCGAGAGTGGTCATGGATCATTTTAAGCCCAATTCGGTATGTAAATAGATGAGTGACCATGGATCGGTTTAAATCCGACTCTATTGTAATGATCATTCATTCTCGACTTCATTCTGAGGAAAGATTTCGACAAACCCTCGCAAAGAGGCTTTATTAGCGCTCGAATGCACAAAGGAACACACCATTCGAGTTTAGTCATTCACAACGCGACGCCAAGGAGGCTTTATTAGTGCTTGAATTCACAAAGGAACACGCCATTTCGCGTTAGCGCTTGGATTCACAAAGCAACGACAAGGAGGGTTTTTTAGTGCTTGAATTCACAAATGAACACGCCAATTCGCGTTAGCGATTGGATTCACAAAGTGACGACAATGAGGCTTTATTAGTGCTTGAATTCACAAAGGAACGCGACATTTCGCGTTAATCATTCACAAAACGACGACAACGAAATGCGAAAAGATGCATAGATTACAAACATGAACAAAATACAACATCTACAAACCAAAGCACAAATCCTAAACTACACCAACACAACTCTTAGTCCAAATCCATCAACATTTCCCTTCCTACACCTCTAACAAACTTAGGCACATTCTCAATCACCACTTCACCCTTCTTCTTCCCCTTCTCGGCTCGCATGCCCGCCTCCGCCTGCGTCTCGGGGTCGACACGGGGTGGAGCGGCACCCGGAGACGGTAAGATGATGGACTCTCGTTGGGCCTCCACAAGGTCGATATACCTATCTTCGGACAAACCGAAGGCGGTTGCCATCTCGGGTCCGGCCATACCTCTTAGAATTGAGGCGGCACCAATGAGGAATTGGGGACGGTTTCGGTGGGCCGAGGTCGTGAACCCGAAGAACTCAAACGGGCCGGTCCGAGAAGCGATTTGACAAAATGGGAAGTACCTTGGTATCCAAAAGACGTCGCCTTCGTGTACTTCGGTGTTCATTCCTGAGGTGCCGTTAGGGAAGACGACTTGGATGGTGCCGCTCCCCCTTAAGACGGTGCCATATTCCGTTGCCATGGGATTAATATGCGGCGCCATCATCGATCCCTAGAAAGTAAAATGATGGTTAAACATGATTTCGAAGAACATCACTATTCTTTTGGACTGAAGTGGACTGAATTCAACTGCACTAAAGCGACGTCGAGAAATTTTGATCTATTAGTCGATACGATTGTCCAAGGTTATAACTATAGTAAAAAGACGAGTGCAATTACCGCGGTGAGGTTGACATAATAAATCCCGATCCCGGACTTCTTAAGAGGATGATAATCATGTTTATCAAGTGCAATACTCCATCCATAATCATTTCTAAAGCTCGGATCACGATCAAACAAGTTATACGAGTCAGGAGTCGAGCCGGCCCTCTTCTTCTTGTCATCTTTCTTTCCGGTCTTCTTATTCTCCGGTCCAAGAAGAGGATCCAAGATATTCCTCCACGACCATTTAGTTTCGTCTTCCTCTTCTTTCTTATCGACTTGTTCATTAGGCGCGACCTTCTTTAGTTGTTCTAGCCTGTCTTCTTCCTTCAACTCGAGGAAATTCGCCCATAAGATTGGTGCGTCGGTTGTGTTCGTGGTGTCGGCAAACACTATCTTCCCTGCTTTTTGCCTAGTCATAACTTCTTGCAACTCTTTCATCGTCACCTTCGAAATCCCAAGATAAACACGTTATATATACTTTCGTCACCATATTTCCAATCAATAACGAGTCCATAGTCAATACACAACGAATGCATATATGGGTCATCGGATTTCCTATCAATAAACTTTATCTAGTCGATACGCTACAAATCATGGTGGGTTCTTAAGATGGGGCCAATGCTTTTGTCACATTACTCAGTATGTTTGTTTACCTTTAATTAAAATACTCCTTACAGATAATACAATCATAAAACACGTATAAAAGTAAACAAAATGACTGAGAGTCTGAGACAGAAAGAAGAACATATGTATCGGTTGAGTTTGTGAAGGAAAAGTAGACTCACGTTAAAAGCGGTGGAGAGGGTTTCGGGTTCAAATCCAGCAAGTACAGAAACCGGGTCGATCCCGCCTCCGATAAAGAAGGACTGCAACAATAAACCAACCAACATACATGATTATCAATTTATCATACACTCAATGTCATTATTGATTAATGTGACCGAGGCTTAACCATGGTTAACGAATTGACCCGCCCAACTGAACCCATAACTGACTCGAATGTTGTTATGATACCAAACGAGTCGATACCCATAAAAAAAGTCGAGATCAACAACCAAAAATGACACTAAACTCGAAATAACCCAACCCGAGTCAAAGTTAACCCGATTTTTCTGACCGACCTAGACGTAACTAGGTTGATCCGTTTGCCATGTCTGCTTGTAGACGGTGTCCAAAAAGCAAACTCAGTCATTCAATTCTTTACATAGGCCCACGGATCCACCATTTCCCCTTACAAAAAAAAGGGTCACACGTAAAGAATTGAATAGATGAGAATCCATAACTAACTCGAATGTTGTTATGATACCAAACGAGTAGATACCCATAAAAAAAGTCGAGATCAACAACCAAAAATGACACTAAACTCGAAATAACCCAACCCGAGTCAAAGTTAACCCGATTTTTCTGACCTAGACGTAACTAGGTTGATCTAGTTTGCCATGTCTGCTTGTAGACGGTGTCCAAAAAGCAAACTCAGTCATTCAATTCTTTACATAGGCCCACGGATCCACCATTTCCCCTTCCAAAAAAAAGGGTCACACGTAAAGAATTGAATGGATGAGAAAATATGACAGCGGTTATACCTGGAAAGGATCGCGGCCGAAGCCTAAACCTTCGGAAGCATCAATGCTACAAATGATCTGAAGTCTTTGAGCTTCGCCGGTGTTGAGTATGTAGAACGTTGACCCTGCAGGTATTCTGTACACGTCTCCCATCTTCAGACGTCGTTCTCCTATTTCATCTTCGTATATCAACCCGATCTTCGCTTCTCCTGAAAAACCATCACCATCGTTATTGAACCTTTGAATTTTGTGTCGTGTTAAAAAAGTGAACCGGACCGACAAACTATACCAGACCATCCCTGTTAGTCAGTCCGGCCGGTTCCCGGGTTTGGATTTTTGGATTGTCGATCCGCGGGTCAATCCGGTCTGGTATCCAGGTTTGGACAGGTGAACACTCCTAGAACGGTTAGTCAGTCCTGTTCGCAGGTTTGGATTTTTGGGTTGTCGATCCGCAGGTCAATCCGGTCTGGTGTCTGGGTTTGGACAGGTGAACACCCCTGGAACTCTCGTGTCCATATGTCCTACCAGACACTAACATATCCATTTTAACATTAAAACGGGTCGAATATAGCCAACTAAGAAGGAAAACGTCAAATCTTTTACTAGAACCTAGACACGTAATATTTGTATTTTCCAAATTATTTGACCTGTCGTAAGTTTGTAAGACGAAAGGAAGAGAAGAGACGAGACGAACCTCGACGAACAAAGATGATAAGAGAAGAATCAAGATACTGAGGAAGAAACAAGCTACGAGGCTCCATACTAATAAACCCAACATGCAACTCCCTCTCCACACCTCCGAACCCAATCCCGAACCAACCTCCCTTCCCGAACCCTCTAACGACCCTAACCTCCCCTGCCTCGGTACTCACCACCCGCTTCGAGTCTCGAAGCAAAAACATCGCTTCTCTCCCTGGCGGGCCCACCGGCCGAACCGGCTCCTCTTCCTCTTCCTTTCTTTTCCTCCAGTCTCGAGACTGGCCTCTCTCCTCTTCCTCCTCCGCCGTCTTCTCTCGTCTGTGCCAGTCTGCGGCTTTCGCTTCCTCCTCCTCCTTCTCCGCCTCCTCCTCGTCTTTTATTATCCTCCTCCAGTCTCGAGACTGGCGGCCTCTCTCCTTTTCCTCCTCCTTGTCTTTTGTTATCCTCCAGTCTCGAGACTGGTCTCTCTCCTTCTCCGCCTCCTCCTTGTCTTTTGTTATCGTCCAGTCTCGAGACTGGCCTCTCTCCTTCTCCACCTCCTCCTTGTCTTTTGTTATCCTCCAGTCTCGAGACTGGCCTCTCTCCTTCTCCGCCTCCTCCTTGTCTTTTATTATCCTCCAGTCTCGAGACCGGTCTCGAGACTGGCCTCTCTCCTTTTCCTCCTCCTCCTCCTCCGCGGCCGTTTTCTGCTGTCTGTGCCAGTCGGCCGCCTCTTCGTCTTCTGTTATCGGAATTATTTCTCGCTCATCCACCTCAGCAGCAGCAAATACAGCTGAAGAGGAGGCTAATTGCATTGTGCAACATAGGACTACTAGTAGTAGTAGTAGTAGTAACACAATTCCCTTGAATTTTCCCATTAACAAAAACTTAGTAGGATTATTATGATGATTAGGTAGTATAATTATTGTTATTAGGTGATTTGTGCATTCATGCATGAATGTGCATGGATGAGTTAAGTAGTAGTGTAGGGGGAGAAGGAAGATGGGTGTAGTGTAGTGTAGGGTGATACACTGAAACGTGTTATTCATGCAGGAAACTTTACATTTTGCTGGCAGTTGCACACCATGGACACCAGTTGAGCACTTGAGCACACAATCACCATCCATCCCACGATTTCACGATAATTTTATCGTCAGATCTCTTATAATTAGACATCTTATAATAATATTTTCATTTGAAACCGTCTCAAAGACGTTTACTATGCCCTGCAGAGTGACCCGAGTGGGCCGAACATGTCATGAGAGAACCCAGTCCGACCCGTATACAGAGCAGACTTGGCAGGGTCGATCAAGTTCAGATCCACGAGTCGATGTGGGCCGAGCGAACCTGTTTTCAAATTTCGCCTTTTAACACCGTCTACCGCCCCTTTAACTAGTTGATGAAAAAAAAAGGATAAACAATCAATGATTCGTGGCTAAACAACGAGAAAAAACCGAGTTGACGGTACATACGGAGTAAGAAATTTACATCCTGCGACGTGAGTATTATGCAAATAGAATCAGGTAATAATAAATCTCTCGGAATTTTAACTCCGGTGGTAACAAATACTAGTAGTAGTAAAAGTAAAAACATTGAACTCACAATCTCGTTCAGAATTTCTGAATCACGACGGAGTTGGCGAGGCCAGCTTGCTCGATGGTTTGGTCGAGAACCGTCAACGGTTTAGGAGGAAACCCCATCAGCTGCAAAGTATAAGCACCACCGGCTCGAGTTGGCCTTGATGCATCGATGAAGGCGTGGATGTCTCTGATCGTGTGGTGGGAGTTGAAGCGCGAGACCATGCGGGTCCCGTCGGCCAATCTTAGTTGGATCGAGGTAGAGGGTTGTTTGTCGTCGACGACAAGACCCATCACTGGGGCTGGAGCGGTGTTCAGCACGGTGGTTTCTGAAGGTGCGGCCGAGGTGCTGCCTAGTGTTCTACCGACTCCCTGGAATGCTGCTACTTGTCTCCTTTGTGGTTCCTGCACCACCAACAAAAAAAAAAAACGTTTGTAAAACGGTTTCATACACAAATTATTAAATAAAACGGTCTCATATTATGAGACGGTCCGCTGACCACATATCTTCTATACACAAATTACTTGGGCAACCGAAGTCTCATGAACTTAGCCTATTAATGCCAAGTAGAGGTGATCATTTGTGGGTTCGGGCCGGGCTAGGTGTGAAATTTTGGCACAAAGACAAGCGGGTTCGCGGGTCGGGCCTTTGTATATTTTTGAAAATGTTGTGTCCAAGCCCGCCAAAAATTCAGGTCGGATGGGCCGGGCCCATTGGGCGGTACGTCACATGAACAACTATATGCCAAACTCTTTCTAAAATTTATGTACTTGGTACTTAAAATTTGTCAATATATTTCTATCAAACGATTCGTAAAAAAAAAAAATTATTTGGTTCTGAAAACTATGATCATTACTAACACGGTAATTTTCTTGATAAGCCGTGCATTTGCATGGTCGTCGGTCGACCCTAGTCTAGTTTATCGATAATCAATGAGTTGTCTTTCTTGACAAAGAGACCAGACCGACAAACCGTCTCACACAATGTTTAGTAATAATTATACTGATGGTAGAAGAAAAAGGCGAAGAAAACGGAAGGTATGAAAAGGAGGAGGACATACAGGGAAGTTTTCATCCTTCCTTTTGAGATTGACACTGACTTTAGTCCTCCTGTCTTTTGGCTCCAACTCTTTCGGACACTCCGAGTTCTTTATGCTCTGCATAAGCATTTGGGCAATAATCACGAAACAGCATGAATGAATAGAAACCAGTTGACGGTAAACCCATTACACTAGTGGTAACTCATTTTCCTTGGGTCTTAAGAGGATTACCTCCAAAAATGAAGCATTTGCTTCATCGTCAATCAACCTCAAAGGACCATTGTTGACAGTAAACCCATTACGCCAGAAAGTAATGGTATGAATAAATGCCGCAGGAGGTGGTTCTTGTGATGGTGAAGATGAGACCGTCTCTCCTGAAAGCAACCTGGCTGTTCCAGCAAAGCTTCGTGAGCTAGAAGACGGTTGATAAACATCTGCTGGTCCTTCTGTAGCACCCACACGTCTAGCATGCTCGAATATTGCATCGACATTATTGGGTTTTGAAGGATCTTCGACAACCATGCCACTGTAAGCAAGCATCAAACTGTTAACACTCCCACGAAAACATACTTCAAAGGTGAATAAGCTCGGATCTTTAAGCAATTGGTACACTTTCTGTTCTCGAAATTTCCTTTACAGTGATCAGTTAGGTAGCTGTGTGTCAGATAGGATGCTCATGAAATACGGAATATAAGGTAAAAACAGGCAGCGTTTCAGAGACCAGTGAATGCATCAAAGAGCTACGAGTATGTGCCAATGCTAGACAGTTAAAAAATATGAAGCACGTTGAATAAGACACGATATGAGGCGATAAAATGCCACGGATGAGCTCATAATGCTAAAGGTAATGATGTTAGTTATTGTAATATACACGAGATGAATGAATGTAATGTAAGTATATCTTCAACTCTTCAACCTGAGATAAGTAATACGGAGTATCTTGAATAACGACTAACAAACTAAAAACGCAAAATCTACAAACAATGCAACGTAGTTACGATATCGACTCTTCAATCACCTCATCATCGACCTAATCAAACTAAAATTCAAAGGAAAAACAATATAGTGTCAAATCTAGAGTGGTTCATGTTCTTTGATCATCATTTCTTTGTAAAATGTACGACCGATGCAAAATTATGTTATCATTTCAGCTCATCAACAAACTTATCGTCAACATAATTCAATTCAATTCGAATCAATATCGACAAAGAAAGTACACAATTGAATGTATATTATGTTCTTTAATCATCAGTTCATCATCAAATCAATGCAAGTAACAACTTCATGAGCAATCACAAACAATTGCTCCATCGAAAGTGAGATCAAAACGAAGAAAAACCGCCATATTACGCTCTTCAATTGTAATTTCATCATCAAATCCACGCAATTACAGCAAGAAATCACAACAGTGTAACATTATGTTATCATTTCAACTCTACTACAAACTCACTGTCAACCTAATCCAATTCAATTTGAACCAAAATCAACCAAGAAAGTACTATAATTGAACGTACATTACGTTCTTTAATCATCGTCATTTCATCATCAAATCAATGCAAGCAACAACTTCATAAGCAATCAAAAACAATTACAATCGAAAGTGAGATCAAAAGGAAGAAAAACCGCCACATTACGCTCTTCAATTGTAATTTCATTATCAAACCTATGCAATTACAGCAAGAAATCACAACGGCGTAACATTATGTTATCATTTCAACCTCCAATTCAATTCAATTCGAATCAAAATCAACAAAAGAAAGTACAATAATGGAATGTATATTACGCTCTTTAATCGTCATTTCATCATCAAATCAATGCAAGTAGCAACTTCATAAGCAATCACAAGCGAAAAACCGACATATTAAGCTCTGCAATTGTAATTTCATCATTAAGCCTATGCAATTACAGCAAGAAATCACAACGGCATAACATTATGTTATCATTTCAACCTCCAATTCAATTCGAATCAAAATCAACCAAAGAAAGTACAATAATTGAACGTGAATTACGTTTTATAATCATCATTTCATCACCAAATCAATGCAAGCAACAACTTCATAAGCAATCACAATCGAAAGTGAAATCGAAAGAAAATTCACCACATTACGCTCTTCAATCGTAATTTCATCATCAAATCCAGCAATCACAACAAGAAATCACGAAAACAGACAGAATTAATCAAACAAGAATTCAAATTAAGCTACCTTTTATGTCCACCAGTGAAGTACTGAGGCGGACGATCACTATCCCCATCATCATCATCATCGCTTCCATCGCCGCCATTATTAAGATCAGCCAAAGTACGAACACCGCCAACACGAGTCCCGCGAGAACGAAGATTATACTGCGACCTAGCTCCGGCAGCCGGCGGCGAGTGCGACCGAGATCGCGACGGTGAAGGCGACGGAGAGCGAGAGGCAGACGGAGACGATACCACAGCCGCTTCCGCAACCGCGTTGGTGTCGATGTCGGCGTCGTCGACGGCGATGGCGGTGGTATCGGCGGTGGTGGACTCGAAGAAGGTGGAGACGGCGGCGTCGAGGTCGAAGTTGTGGCTTTCGAGGAAGAATTGAGCTTCTTCGGGTGTGGAGGAAGTGATCTCCATGAATGTGGTGATCATAGGGTTGGAATTAGGGTTAGGGATTGGTGGTTCTTGTTGTTGTTGTTGTTGATCGGACGCCATTGATGGAGCTTCGCGATTTAGGTTTCTTCCTTTTTGTGTTCTTGTACTCTTCTGTTGTGTGTGTGAGACTGTGAGTCTGTGAGTGTCTTTGTAAATTCGTTGCTTGACCAACACCTCTATACGTTTCGGGTCGGGTCGGGTTAAATTGAATCAAATCGATTTTTTGGGTCGGATCGGGTTGAGAAAATGAAATAATAATAATAATAATAATTTTAAAAAAAGAACGTATACGAGTATAATTTAAAATAAAATTTGATTGAAAAATTGACTTTGAAACGTGTGATTAAAAATTAACATCAAAAATGATTACGAAAAAAAAAATATATACTGTATAAGATCGCTGGCACGACCATCGTGTCAGGGAATTATGGTGATATTGTTAACTAGGAGTATATCAAAGTCGCACGTCTGTATTCGGTTCTTTTAAGCTGCTATATGAAAGCGCAGTGACTCAGTGAGTACTTGAGAAATAAGAGAAAACTTTGTTTTTCAATATTATAACGTGACGTGTCGTACAGATTTGTAATTCCAGCACTATTGAGTTTAAACTCGGATTAGGTTTGATAAACTTAACTCATGATTTGAGCTCGGTTCAACCAGATTCAAACCATGCTTCAATAAATCAACTTTACATATTCATGGCTTGTCTAGTTGTCTATCCCCAACCCTATTGAACTTGAACTCGGATCATATTTGACAAACTTAACCACTGATCAAGTTTGGTTCAACCAGAGTCGAACCATGATTCAATAACACATTAACACCAACTTTACGGATTCACGGTTTGTATCCCTAACACTATCGAAAACTTAGATCAAATTCGACAAATCTAACTCATGATCGAGCTTGATTCAACTAGATTCGATGAATTTATGTTATTCTCCGAACCCTTAACAAAAGAGCACACTTTATAGGTGTGACTCTAAACTTGTTGTAGGGTGGTTTGACTTCGTTGGCAAAAAAAAAAAAAAAAAAAAAAAAAAAAACTCATGATCGAGCTCGATTGAACTAGATTCAACAAATTTAACTCATGATCGAGCTCGATTCAACTAGATTCGACAAATTTAACTCATGATCGAGCTCGATTCAACCAGATTTGATAAATTTAACTCATGATCAAGCTTGATTCAACCAAAATCGGCCAATTTAACTCATGATCGAGCTCGATTCAACCAGAATCGGCCAATTTAACTCATGATCGAGCTCGATTCAACCAGATTCGACAAATTTAACTCATGATCGAGCTCGACTCAACTAGATGAAACCCAAATTTCAATAAAAACCAAATTTAGTGATCCATTTAAGAAATTTGGGCTCATTTGAACAAGTAGCCCATGTTATACTAACCTATATATAGTATTGCAATAATGTTATATCACCATCAACTTCAACAACTTGTATTCATGCCAATTGCCCATGAGATTGGTCACTTTCAAGACTTGCTCAAGGTTTAGGCAAAGGGCCAAGGGGCCTTATCTACTCATTTGTATGCACTTTTCCAACCTTTTTTCTCCCCAAAATTTTGGGTCTAAGGAACGATATATACCGATAAAATTGGTCAAATATAATTTTAAGATAAAAATATGAATCAGGTAAAACGTTTTAATCTAAAAACAGATACTCTGTAAGTTCATTTTAAGAGATCAAAAGAGACACGGGATAGTAGTTTGATAGAGTATATCTACATCTTATGACTAAAACACAAACGGCCAAATGTAAAGATCTTGTTAGATTCTGGATACATGATTTTTATCAATGTATCATGTTCAACTATTTTATTTTATGTTTAACACAGATACACCATAGTTTGACTTACGAGTATAAAAGAATAGCATATCTGATATCCCCCCACTTGTGAGAGAAACATTCATCACAAACTTATAACAGATCACCCAAAGTCTAGACACAATTACAAACAAGAATTTGTAAAAGCAAAACAAGTCTCACTTGTATCAGTCACAAACTTATAACGATCCCTTTTGCCATTCTCCTTCAACAATATGAATTTTGTCCTATGTACACAACTATACTATTCAAACCATCACAAGTTTATGAAGAATATATCCATACTCCATACTTTATCAAAATCTTTTTTGTCCTATCTACACAACTGCACTACTCAAACCGTCACAAGTTCATGACAACTACTCCCTCCGATCCATTCAATTCTTTACACTTACTATAAATGGACAATCAAATCAATTCTTTACATTCTCTTTTTGGCAAAGACTTTACCTTATCATCCTCATATCCTTTCTCTATTTACACAAAATGCCACTACTTTTTTCCTTACTTTAAGTTTGGTGGACCCATAACACCATTTGATTTACCAATAATACCCTTACTTTTACCACTTTTCTTAATTTTGATGAAAAATCTTATGTCAATGATTGTTTGGATGGGAGGGAGTACGAAGTATATCCATACTCCATACTTCATCAAAATCTTTTTTGTCCTATTTACATAACTGCACTACTCAAATCGTCAAACTGTCACAAGTTCATGATGAATATATCCATACTCCATACTTCATCAAAAAAAAATTATGTCGTATCTACACAACTATACTACTCCGTACTTCGTATTTAAACCGTCACAAGTTCATGACGAATATGCCCATACTTCGTCAAAATATCTCAAATTTGTTGGAATTTTCATTTTTAATGAAACATGATGGGGGACAATAGATAACAATTCTCCCCTCTCCTGGCCTCCTCAATAGTGTCCAACAGTCCATCCCATAACTTTTTTTTTTTTTAAAAAAAAAAAAAAAAAAAAAACTGTCCAATAGTGTTCATCATTTCACATGCTTCATGAAACTTTGATTCCAATTTTTTTAATCATTTTTCCATTTTCCCAATAAAATCCCCCTTTTCCCCAATTTTTTTTAGTAATTTAATCATAATCATTCCCAATTTCCTCAACAACTAAGTAAACCCTAGATACCTCAACTTGGGGGTAATGACTGATTTGATCCAATTCAATCAAAATTCCAATCATTCCTCTTTATTCATCAGGTTTCCTCATCTGGGTTCTTCTCTTTTTTTTTATTTTTTTTATTTTTTTTTATGTTTGAACAATTATTTTGTGTGTTGCTATTTTGGGTAATAATTTGTGCTTGAGGTTTTTGTTGAAATTTAATTAGAATTATTGATCATTTTTGTAGCTTTTGTGAGCTTTGATTCTATATTTAGAGAGAATTTGTTAATGGAGTACTTACCGCTTCCTCCGTCTTGTTCATTTGTTCGTCTTTATATTCATCCTGAGGAGTATTTTAATCAAAGACAGATAAATGAACGTGACTGAGTAAGTAACTTATTACAGTAAAAAATTTTAAGCAAATTCTTGTGTGTGATGAACATATTCGTCACAAACTGTGCAAATATTTCATGCACATCGGCGGATAAATGACAAACATTTGCTACTCACCCACCGTGCATTTGGATCCATATGACCGATATTTAACCCGATAAGGTTATATATATCCGTTACATTGGAGACCTACCCTTGAAAGTTAAGAGGTTAATTTATAAAGTGGTGTTCTTTCAACAAATTTTGATTGAAAGCACATGGTATAGTATACCCCCTAATAATTGGGTTTGTGTTAGAAATTAGCTGGAAATTTCAGTGTTCAATCAATCACAAAAAATGTCTAAGAGACGGTTTTTCAATAACATTTGAGTATCATACTATCATGGAAGTGGAGATTCAGAAGAATTTAAATTTACTGTAAATTCTTCTGAATCTCAAGCTCCATGTCTCCACTAAATTCTAGACTCGGTTTGTATTATTTCCAGGGAATTTACGAACAAAAACATGAATCCGAACGCTATCAACTCGAAAAAGAGAAAACAACTTCCCGGAGTAGCCGAAGACTTAGAACTTCCTTCACCGAAACACAAATGCTGCGAGACAGTAGCCGATTCTGAATGTCAGAATACATGGGCAGATGCCGAATCTGACATTACCAGCATGTTGGATACCCAAGACAGCAGCAGCGTCCACGGAGATGCGCAGTCAGGAAATGTCGATGTTAAAATGGGTTTTGCAGGTTTCAGGAATGCAGATTCATATTACGAGGATTCGACAGCGTGCAGTTCAAGAAATAGGTCGGTTTCTGTCGACAGTTGCATTACAGGGAATAATACAAAGGACAGCAAAGAAGAAGAGGAGAAATGTGTCGAGCAAATCGATGTTGGTTGGATTGATATCGATGGTTTGGAGGTTTGTGTGAATGGACAGTCGATGGAAGAAGGGCTTCACGAGTTTCTCTCCTCGAGTGGTGTCGATCCAAGTATAGTGGCGCTTGCATCAGAAAGATGGGACGGTGAACAAGGTATAATTTGTTCGGTTTTTTTCACTACTTTTGAAACGTGTTCTCATTTCGAGAACACGTTAGTATAAATGTAAAGCTTCTGAATCTATTGCTTAATGCAGAGACGACTCATCCAGGAAGACCCAAACCAACGATTGATCAAGAATTTGAACAATATTTTTCGTCGCTTATGTTGTAAAGTAATGCTACCTCCGTCACACTAAGATTGTCACGTTTCATTAAAATATTTCTCATATATAATAGGAAAATGGGGCAATCTTTTAGGGACGGAGGAGGGAGTATTCGTAATGCTTTTCTTGTTTCTCCAAACAAATCGATGTTTAGGGTTCTAGTCGTCTGTTGTATTTCGGTGTGTGAACTTGTATATAGGAATAATAGCCGCCTTGTCGTGTCCTTTCTCTGTTCTCGACATTGTCCCTTGAATGTAATTTATTCCTTGATGTTTGTTACCGGTGCAGCTACGGTCGATGTTTGTTCCTTGATCACCGGTGGTGATATGACCTGCGAATGCAGGATAATGTTTCTTCCTTGATTATCACCCGAGGTGCTAGAGGCAGTCGTAAACGGACAATTGGACAATCTTCGCTCAAACGTGTGGTGTTGAAGATTGCTAGTACGGAGTATAATTTTAGGATCTCGTTCCTTCTAAAGTGAAGTGAGCTGAGCTTAACTAAATCAAACTAAACTGAAGTGAGTTGAGATTAAATGCACGGCGTAGAGCTAGCAAACCGGATGTGTCGGGTTGTGTTTCGTGTCGGCCAAGTCGTGCTTCGTGCTCGTCCAGTCCGGCTAGGTCCACCGTGCCGTGGCGGGCGGCGCCTGACTCTGAAAGCATGCGCCGAGGCATGGTTCCTAGCCCGGACCCGGACGTGCCGGGCCGTCGTGCTCGACCAAATTTTCAAGATTTTTCATTTTTTTGGGATTTAGAATCGTGCAGGCCCAACTGTGCCTAGACATGGGCTTTTCTTTAAATTGGCGCCGCGGCCCGACTTGGGACCAGTCGTGCTGTGCCCGTGCTTTTCGCCACATCAGCGGCCCGACTTGGGACCAGTCGTGCAGTGCCCGTGCTTTTCGCCACATCATCACCATGCCGAGCCAGGTCGTGCTTATTTTCGTGCCGGACCGGGCCACTGATAGGCCTAACCCGGTTTGCCAGCTCTAATATTGCACGGAGTGTTCTAAGAGTGCAACACCGGATGCACAGCGGCCTACTTCCTTCCGAAGAAGACAACCCGGCAAAAGGAGTAAAAAGGGAAGTTTATAAGTATATTACTCTCTCCGTCACTATCTTGCACAAAAATACTCCTCGCACATAATATAAAAGATAAATAAATGACTAGGACGAAAAGCGCAGTTAGTACTGTTCGCAAAATATGCGCATCCACAGACGAGAACATAAAATTAAAGTTGCTGTCACTGACGATACCGAGTAATACTGAGTTTAGTTCGACGATACTTACATACGATTAGTCGATTACTATGCTCCTTGCCACTTGTACTCGGAAACCCTGTCTAGCGTTGCCTGACGTTTCGACCATGAATGATGTTCGGTTCATCCCAGAGTCTACACTTGCAAGTTTGTTTCTTGTTCTTCCAAGCAGCACCGCAAATATAGCAAAATTCGTAGCCACATCTACAATGACGATAAGAATTATCATTAGCATTCGAGAATGACAAAACTTTATCGCGTCTGATATGACGTGACATTTGGACATTTTACTTCAAATAAAATAATTGAAAACTTCGCACAAAGTAGCCGTATCTGACACTGTATCGTGTCTCATACAGTCATACTGTACTTGCATGAGTTAACCGTAACAGTGTGTAATACTCCGGTAACAGTTTAAATCAAGACGTAAAACATAGTCATATTATCATATAGAGTACTATGAATGCAAATATCGCTCCTAATTTACTCTGAAAAGACAACATGAAACCAGTTCGGGGAAAAAACAGAAAGATAGCGGAACATAAGATACAAGTAATACAACCACGAAAGGGAAGTTGCTTCTTCTCCATCTACTCACTCCGTCTTTCTCAATAGTTACCTCCTGTCTTTTTTTTTTCTTTTTTTTATGTGAGGAGAATTTCAAACGTAGGTAACTATTGAGAAAGACGAACACTAAGTTACGGCTGAATAAGTTTAAACATGAAAATTAACCGTACAAAATTACAAACAAAAATTCCCTTCATTCATTGATATTGTCTCATTAGGTGGTGTTGAGTCTGTTGACTGTTGACAGTGTACCTTGTTTCTCTTATTTTCAAACTAAAGGACCCCAAGGAACAAGATTTCATTCTATTTGTATACAAATCGACAAATCGTCGTGTATACTCTGTAGTCATCTTGAAAAGTATAGTTTCCCTAATCTAGAAAAAAATATGCACCAACATTTATCACATTAGCGTCGCAAAATCAATAGTGTCGAAATTGACCAACTACGAAAGAAAACAAAAAACCCTATTTTTTTCCCCAAAGCTCGTCAATAGTGTCGACATTAAGGTCGCAAAGTCCTAACCAATTGATGGGGTAAGGACTAAGGACTAAGGAGTGGTCAAATTATATAGCCTTATGATTGTGTTAAGGATAACTCTGGAGTACTATACAATAAACAAAACGCAATCAATTTAGTGAATTATTTTACTTCACTTGACCTTAATCCGCGACCACCCGCAACAACAATAAAGACTTTAGTCCCATAAAGATTTGGGGTCGGTTAACCTGAATCATTATTCGAACACCATAATCCAACACCAATGAAAGAAAAACTCCGACTTCCTTCAAAATCGTTTTAATACCACAGTAAAAATCTTTCTTGCTTCCGAGGAATCATTTTAGTTTGTAATAAAAGCGAGCATTAAGTTACTGCGAAAAAATTCACTCAAGCGAAATCGATACTGCTATAACAAGACATTAGCAGTAAGCTCCCATACCATAAGTATGGAAAACATGTGCAAATGAAAAACCCAGACTGTATTTTTCAAACCTGAGATCATTAGTCATTAGAGAAAAGATAGATACCAAAAGAAAAAAAAATAAAGTACTTAAGACCTAGAGAAGAAAGGTTTGACATCAACACTTCGGAAATACCGTCTCTCCTTTAATTACTAAAAGACCATTCTTATGTACTATCCCTTTACGTGGTTTCCGTAACTGTTTTATTGTTAATTGTGACCTAAAGTAACTTTTGAATTTAGTACCTACATTCATAATAGAATTACCCATTTTATTACCTGTAGACTTGAATAAAACGTGAAAATAATAAATTTATTGTGAGACCGTCTCTTAGTAAACTTACCCACAAGACATACCTGAGACATAAGAGGGAAACAAAAATAGTAGTCGAAAAAGGGTTACCTGCAAGTAATATGGTAGCAACCTTCAGCAAGTTCAATAACATTTGCGCACTGACGACACTGGCGCCATCTTTTTTCTGTGGCAAGAGATTTCAACTTCGTGTCCGAATTGTTAGAGTTACTTTGCATGTTCTGTTGGAAAGTACGGCATGAAGTGGAATGATGCCAAGGGACTTTGCAATCAACACAGAAAAGTCCATGGCATTTGATGCATCTGCTAGACCCGTTTTCTTGATGTCTCACAAAAGTATTCCGAGTATAGTCATTAACCTCGCTTAAAGACATAAGCATGGAGCATTTAGGGTTTGGGCAGTAAACTTTTTCGGATGCAGGAATAGTACCTTCTTTCATGCGTTGGCTCATTATATCCAGCAATTTCGGTGACAGGAGTTTTTGGCATTTTTCGATTGTTATGCCCGAATTACAACCTTCAGAAGGACACTTGGGCATGGTACCGTTAAGTAACTTAGCTTCCAGATGTTGTTCAACGCAAAGAGAGCAGTAACGGTGTCCACAACCGTCAACTGAAAACATGAGCTTAGAAACCCTGTCTTCAAAGCATATCGAGCAAGTCTCTTTTAAATCTTTTAAATCATTTCCAGCTAATTTTGAGAGCTGAGAAGACAAGGATGCTCTTGCAAGCCTGAATGCAAACTTAACATCACTACGAGCAATGAGTTCCGGAGTACACTGAATAAATTGTTTTTGAAGAACATTCATCCTATCTATGATGTTTTCAATGCTGCGTTCAGTCGGTTGATGCCACCCACTAACCTGCATTACATAATGTTTCATGAGTTGAAAACCAATAACTCAAGTATGAATCCATAAGGCACAAATCCAATCATATCCAAATCGTATATTTTTTGTGATGAATAAGATAAAATCATATCCAAATATACAAAAGCTTCAGAAAAATGAAACTACAACTCTTGGTGTGAGGAGGCAACATCATCGAAAAATACGGTGGTTGCAATCACTCCAAGTACAACACCAACTTGCCAAAGAAGAGAAGAGAGCACATCTTCCACCGTTCGGAATTCCAAATTTTTTTCATTCTTCCCTTCCAAGAGAACATCTTTGGTCTACCAAGAAGGGCCCAACTTACACACAAGGGAATGTAAAAGGAATCTAAAGTAAGCATGCCAGGTAATAGCAGAAGAGGAAGTCCCAGGGGAAAACATTTACTCTATTCCAAATTTCTAACTGAAAAGAAGCATGAATTGTACTACTGTCGAGAATCATGCGCAGTTGTCAATTAACAAACGTCCACCAGTATGTCCATGTGCATCGAAAGTTTCTAAGTTGGAAATAAGTTACTACACATGGAACAACAACAACAAGTCAACAACGATGACAATTTACACTTCCCTCTTACATAAAAGACGGTTTTGGGCGTGAAAATGATCTGGCGCTAGAGGTGTTTTAAAATACAATTTACTCTTAAGAGACGGTTTTAGATGGGATTTCCTAGTTCGTACCCTTGTTTACTCAGTTCAAATTTTTCCCAAAGGATAAACATCACATCAGTATGTCCATGTGCATCGAAAGTTTCTAAGTTAGAAATAAGTTAGACTACACATGGAACAACAACAAGTCAACAACGATGACAATTTACACTTCCCTCTTACTTAAAAGACGGTTTTAGGCGTGAAAATGATCTGGCGCTAGAGGTATTTTAAAATACAATTTACTCTTAAGAGACGGTTTTACATGGGATTTCCTAGTACCCTTGTTTACTCTGTTCAAATTTTTCCCAAAGGATAAACATCACACCAGTATGTCCATGTGCATCGAAAGTTTCTAAGTTAGAAATAAGTTAGACTACACATGGAACAACAACAAGAAGAAGTCAACAACATGACATTTTACACTTCCCACTTACTTAGAAGACGATTTCAGGCGTGAAAATGATCTAGCGCCAGAGGTGTTTTAAAACACAATTTACTCTTAAGAGACGGTTTTAGATGGGATTTCCTAGTTTGTACCCTTGTTTACTCTGTTCAAAAATTTCCCAAAGGATAAACTGCCAGTGCATTTAATCGAGTTCCCCATCCACCTACTTCCCAAGTCACACTCACTTTCTTTACAGTTTCTTACTCCGTATTTAAGATGGTTTTAGGCGCGAAAACTATCCAAAGTCACACTCATTTGCTTTACAATTTCTAAATTAAGACGGTTTTAGGTGTGAAAACTATCCACTGCTAGAGTTATGCTTTTAGCTCCGTTTTACCCTTCAATACGGTTTTAAATGGGACTTCATCCACTTCGGTACTTTGTTCAAACCTCGACACACACACACACAGGCGATAAACAAAGCAAAGGTAAACAATTGACAATGACAATCAAAGCAAAGGTATGCTTTTAAAGCTGTTTTACCCTTAAAGACGTTTTAAACGGGAATTCCCCCACTTCAGTACTTTGTTCAAACCTCGACACACACACGCATGCGATCAACAAAGCAAAGGTAAACAATTGACAGCGATAAGCAAAGCAAAGGTAGACAATTGACAACGATGAGCAAAACAAAGGTAAACAATTGACGGAAATCGAAGAATGAACGAAATTGATCAAAACAGTAAGAAATTAGGGTTTATCAGAAACTCACAGCCTGGTAAAACATGAAATCATCACAGAAATACTCAACCCTCCTCAATTCCAACACCATTGCAGCATCAAGTCCAGCAATCAAAGCTTCAAACTCCACTCTCTCCTCACTCAATTCACTCTCCTTCACATCAACCACCGGTTTCGAAACCTCGAAAATCAGATTATCCCTAGGATCACAAATCGCTACACCAATCGCCGCAACCTTGTTCCTCCCATCACCATCCAAAATCCCCTTGAAATACATCCTAAAACACTCAATCCCTAAATTCACCTCATTCGACGACGAAGACGAAGAAGAAGTAAAACAAGAATTATACGGTTTTTCGACATTATCGCCATTGTTTTGCCACTCATGATCAGGAATATGAGCAATTTCCGAAGCGAACTTTTGATCGTGCAATTGAATACTGAGATTTCGCTTAACATTCTTCATTTCCAACTTACACTGCTCGAAATCGCGAAGTTCTTGCTCGTACTTCTCGATTTCTCGAAGAATCGCGTCGCTGAAATGCTCCTCCGACGACGATGAACCTTCCTCCTTTACTACGGCGAGTGACGGTAATGTCGTAGTCGCCGTCGGAGGTTGAGGAGAGAGAAGTTGAGAAGCGGCAATGGCTTCCTGCATTTGGAGATTGTAGGCGAAATCCAAGTCGGAATCGCAGAGTTTTGCCGCCATTAATTCTTCGCGTTGGAAGGAAATTAGGGTTTTCACGTCGTCGTTGTCGTCTTCCATGGTTACTCAGTGAAGCGTAGAGCTTTCAGTTTCATACTGCCAACAGTTTAAAAAGTAAAAACATTTTTTTACTACGGCTGTGTCGCTCATTTGTTATCACTTTATATTATTAACCGTCTTGTTCATTTGTTGTCATTTTATATTAGTAACCGTCTTGTTAATTTGTTGTGTTTTTTATATTATTTGTGCGAATATTTTAATTAAAGAACGACAAATGACCGAGACAGAAGATTAGTTTTTACTGCGGTGAAAGGGTTTGCGACTTTTCGTTGGTAAAAAAATGAAATGCTTATACTAAGTGTCGAGATGTAATTGGGTCGGGTTGGATCGGGTGGGTCGTTCCGTGTCTTGTGCTGATTGATCGTGTCAATAGAGGAAAATGACACGGTCCAGGCATGGAAAGATGAGCTACATGTCGGGATGATGTTTGGTCGTTCACTAGTGCACTCGTATCCAAGTGATTCCTTTACTTTTGTCGTATTGTGTCTTGACTAGACACAGTCTTCTTCCTCAAACTTCAGCCTAGGCACGATCCATGAGTCTGTGACTCATGGTACGTTGTCTTGTGTTGTGTTGGGTGTACTAAAACGAATTTATGCCTTACTAGATCGTGAATCGTGTTAGACCGTGTGTCCGCTTTGAACATTGATTATGCGGGTTATGCATGGCTTTTGTGTATGGTCAATAAAGTCCTTTTTATGACTAATTTTGGACAATTTTTCTCTACTACTACTTCTAGGATCAATTTTGAACAAATTTTCCCTTACTACTTTTGACATCTTCAAACTCATTGATTTATCTCTCTCTCAATCCATAACAATGATAACATCGTAAAAATCCAGATAGAATACTCGATCTAAAAGAATCTAATCCTTACCCGAGAGTGTAAGTATATCCTCGAATTGTTGGACTCAACGAATATAATGTGATACAAATAGTTACACTAGTAATGCTCAAACATATCATAGAAAAGTTACACTAGTAGCTCATGAATCAGAATAAAATGTAGTGGTGATCATATGCGGGGTTGGGATGGACACAGGTCATGTCAACTAACTGTCAAGTGTGAAACATTTACCCCACAAATAAGCTGGTAAACGGGTTTGAAACGGGTTCGTGGACCATATCTTTATATACTTTTGAAAATATTGTGTTCAAAATCGTTTCTTTTATTGAACGAACCAAAGATTCAGCGCATCATACCGATCTTTTCAACACCTCTACTATAGTACTATAGAGTGATATAGTGTCAATGTGTCATGACTCATGACATAGGACTTGTAGTAGCATCTAATAAAAGTCTTATAGTGACATTAGGTAAACCAAAAAGTTGGTTTAGTTTGAATTATACTTAGAGCACAAGTGCACAACTTAAATAAGCAACAACAACAACACTCACATATCACATACTATCTCCTACATGTGTCTCTTAACACCACTACTTTTAGTTTTAGTTCACTAACATCACTATCTCATATCTAATTTCAACCAACATCTCTTGACCAATCAATAGTCAACTACCCTCCCTTCATATACTAACTATACTACATATATTATACACTTATATAATTATATATATATATTACTCGTCTCACTCGTCCTCGAATTATCCTATCTGGAATCGAAGTGAACGAATGAATGATTAGGTGTTTAGGTCCAGAGGGGCTCGAATTATCTTATCTGGATTCGAACTGAACGAACGAATGATTAGGGGTTTAGGTCCAGAGTGGCTCCCAGAGCGAACCTAAACTGCTATCATCGATGAAGCACGCGTCATTACTAGGGAATGTGTCAGGGTGCTCGGGTGACTGAGACTCGGGTGAATAGTTGTTAGGTTCGGGAAATTGCCCGTTGGCCACTTTCATGCAAATTAAGGCTAGGAGGTTAGTATGTTGGCATTTCATGCTAACGACTTCGGCTTGGGCTTTGGCTAGTTGCGCTTGGAGTTCGCTAACTTGGTTTTGAAGTTGGCATATAGCCCCGGCACACCCGTAGACTGGGTCCCTGAGTCTGGCGTTAGCTTCGTACACCATGCTGCTTACTGCGTCTGCCCTTTGTGACTCTGGGAGCTCCTGAAATTTAGTAAAATTGATCTATTGTTTACAAAATTTCACAACAAATAATACTCAAATAAGATCGTTAAACAACAAACCGTAGTCAAATCTTATGTTATACTCCGTACATACGATATTAATTCCAGGTATACTATAATAAGACTTTTTTGTTCAACGAAGTGCGCACTTAATCACATTATAATACAAGGATAAGGGATTCAAATCTGAGACCTATTATTCAGGGTACCTCACCTTGACCACTAGACTAAGATATCTTCGATTGAATGATACTCCCTCCGATTCATTGGAATCGCAACATTTACTCTTCACGCAAAAAATAAGAAAAGTGAATTGGTGGACCACAATAGTGATGTCATGTAAGATTAAGTAATATAATAATATTAGATTGAATATTTTGGAATATAGTAATGAAAAGTTAAGGATAGGTTGGTCATTTCATAAGAAAAATATGGCCCAAATTGGAAATGTTGCAGAGCTGATGAATTTGCCAAAAACGGAATACGTTGCGAATCCAATGAATCGGAGGGAGTAGGATCTTGTAAAAGACTAATCGAAAAAACATAAATATATTTCATCGACTTTTGCTTGATCAATTAATTCATAAAACGGTCCAAGATAATGATGGTCCAAATTTATTTTCCACAAGTTGAACTAATAAATACATTGACGTCTGTAGAGACACCGTCTCACTAAATTATACGGTATGACATATAACATTAAAAAGAAAAATTAAATTAAATTAAATTAAATTTATAAATCTTTCGTGAATCTTATCGAGAAACCGTCTTCTTTCCCAAAATCATCAATAACAATAACAAGAAACCTAGAGATTTTCTTGGACATCCTGATTCCGGACCAAACAACATTACTTTTGTTTGAATTCGGAAATTTCCAGATTTTGCCAAAAATTATTGCTTTTACTATCGAAAAATGTGAGTATAACATTAATTCATAAAAATCGTACAGTACAATATTTTGTTCTTATTCAAATTGGATTTCTTTTGTTGTTTAGTTTTACTTCTTAGACTTACCAACGAAATTACCTGGTAGAGACATTCTCCTTATATTATTCTTTAAGTCATGTTTTTGTTACTTTCAAGCTGCGATTTGGGAGTCTTAAGTTGAATCGTAAATTTTTGCTATCCAGCCTAGTTCAATAAAATCTTCAAGAAGGGACGGACATGTGTCATACCTTTATGGGTATAATTTTCATAATTTTTCGATCAATATATTTTCCTAGAAACTGAATTCAAAGACTCACATCGTAATGAATGGAGTACTAGAAACGTAGAACATTTAGGAATCAGTTAGCCTCCCTTGGGACGGATAACAACTGATTGGCTGAAATGTCATCTCACGTGCTTAGATGAAACAAACACTTTTTTTTATAACAGATTCATTCGTAGTCTACTCTATACATCCTCTATGATCAATGAGAAGATTATACAACTGATTTTATGATTTTGAACTTTATCACAAAGTTTTCGAGTTTTGTTGTAATCCTTCTAAACTTTAGCGTAAAGTTGTCAAACTAAATCACATAAATATTTAAGCTCAAAAACTTACAATTCAGTGAAGTCGATAAAATATATACTTGTACAAAAGTTCAACAACTTTGTATTGGTTTGTACAATATTATTGTACAACCAGATTGTCCAGATATATAACAATCTGTATTATTTTCCCTCTATGATTTGTCACAAGATTACGATGAATATGACCGTCATAAAGTTTCGGAAACTAGAATTTGGATGGATAAGGTGTTGACTAAAAATCCCATGTGTTCAAACTTGGATACCATTCAGAAACCACATGGATTCAGTCAGTGTTAACTACTACTACTACTACAACAGCCCAAATCCCAATTCTCTTTAATTTGTCTCATTACCTTTCAAACTTTGTGTATTGTTGTTTACTCAATGCATGTGCATTACACATGCATTTTGTCAATATTTCAAACTATAGCTGGTCATGGGACATACCGCTCGATTGGGTTGTCCCGTCCGATCCAAATTTTTAGCGGGCTTAGACATAATATTTTTAAAAATATACAAAGACCCGGCCCGCAAACCCGTCCCAAACCTGCTAACCCGTCCCGAACCCGCTTATCCGTGGACCAAAATTTCACAATTAGTCCGGCCCGAACCCACATATGACCTCTTTTTCAAACATATCGTCTCATTCTCAGTCTCAGGTGTGTTTCCAATTTTCCAATTTTCCATAAATTACTTTTAGAAAAACAAAGATTATTTTCATCATTATAGTAATTTCAAACATATCGTCTTTGGTGTGTTTCCATGAGCTATTTTGGTGATCATCACCAACCCTTACTAGATTTATTAGAGTAGTTTATTAGTCAACCGTCGAGTTTTGTATGAAACGGTTTTGTAAAAGTAGTCCATCATTTAAAGTCTTTTAAAACGTTTTTAATTACATAATTTCTATGATTTGAATAATAAATGTTTTTCATATATGTTCATACTAAGAAGAGTTATTTCATGGGAACAATACCAACTATGTGTGTGCTTCTTAAAATAATTCAAACTATACATAATCTCATTTTAATATGAACTACGCATTCATTAATCTCGTTTTGTTATGTATGAAATTATGACTTGCTATTACAGGTCATAGTGACTTGTTGTAACTTTCTAGGGTTTTATTAGGTCCGTTGTAGTCATCGTGAAAGCCAAAATAACAATAAAAACATTTTTTTTCATAGCTTCTATAAGACTAAATGAAAAAGAAATGGAAGATGAATTTTCGAAAAATTTAATTTTTTTTTTCAATGGCCGAAAATGAACACGAAATGTAAATCAAAAGAAGAAGAGTTAGAAAAAGAGTTGAACAAAGGAGGTTCAATAGGTAGCCGGTCACTCATATCAAAGCGAGGTTAATGAATACATAGTTCCTATTAAAATGAGATTAGGTATAGTTTGTATTAATTTAAGAAGCACACGCATAGTTGGTATTATTCTCATGAAATAACCCTACTAAGAATGTAATCAGCTCAAATTCTTGTTTGTGACGGTCATATACGTCACAAACTGGTAAATGATCAATTACGATATCTAAAGAAAAAAAACATAATATTTGATCCGTTATTTTGGATTGTAATGTATACGATATATGAGGACTGTATATTCATCCTAAGGCAGACTTAATGAAAATGAGGACCACTCAAGTACTTAGTTTCCTAAATAATTTTTATCAGAAAAAACTTCATACAGAGTATATGATTTTACGCGGTCTCTTAAATGTCACTTAAGTCACATTTATTTTTACATTTATTTATTATTCCATATTATTTTTTATCGGAATTATATGATTTATGTATTGAATAAATTACTAATAAAATACTACTCTCATCGTCTCATTCATTTTTTTTTTTTTTTAAATTCATTAGGAGGATTATTTTAATCAAATGACAACAAATAAACGAAACAGAACAAGTATATAAATGAATAAGATCCTTCTTATAAATTCTCAAATAACTAAATATAAACATTTTTATTAAAACCGTTTTGGACCTAAAAGACAAAAAAGTAAGTGGTGGTTTGAGAGGAAAAAAAATGATGGCGTCAAGTCGTCAAGAGACAAGATATCATTGACATGTCCTTGGGTTCGGTAGGAGTAACTAACACTAAAGCAAATTACCAAAATAATTAAATATATTTAATTTCTTATTTGCCAATTTTACCCTCATGGTTCCTACAGATTCTTGTTTGTGACGATCATATCCGTCAAATAATATTTACTAACATTTACTCCGTACTTTGGTAAATGAAGACAAACAATTTGCTACTCTATAGGTTTATCTTATCTAACCACGTGATATTATTCTACTCGTTATCGATTTGTGGCAGATTCCGTCACTAGAATCAGAACAAGTAAATCAGACAATACAGACCCTCAGGTTCGAATTGATCCGATCCAAAATGGACTGGATACATACCGACCTTAATCTCTGGATCTAAAAAAAAAAGGTTTGGATCGATGAACACCTCATGTCATAGGAGGTTAGCAAAATGTAAATCAGGGGTAGTTTGGTAATTTTAGTACTAAGGATTTAATTTATGAAGGGGGATTTAGGACAGATTTAGGACACTTCCTTTTGGCTTTATTCTCTCTAGGATTACATACATAATCCTAGATAGACCATGCACGCTTTGCCTCTTGCTGCCTTCACACTTAATACTAGTACTACTACTTCCTTAACCATCTACTCTCGTTACCGAAAATGTCTTAGCCTAGTGATTAGGACTAGATGCTCTGAAACAGTAAGTCTCAGGTTCGAATCCCCCCTCTCCCTATATTGTAATGCGACTAAGTGCGCTCTTCGATGGACCAAAAAAAAAAAAACCATCTACTCTCGTTCTATCTATTTGTATATTCTCGGGATTCTTGGATTTATATCTGGTGTATCACGACATCACGTCATCATACATTTAGATTAGACGGGATATTTGAATTTAAATATTTATGGGATTATTCTATAACTGATGTATCACGTCATAATCCATCTAAATTAATGAGAATATTTCTCGGATATTCGAGATTATACGTCATCATACATCTAAAGTGTACACGAGTGAGAATATTTAAGTTTTTTTCGTACGTTCGTGGGACTCTTCAATTTTACTTATCACGTCTTTATCCGTCAAAATCGGTGAGCACAATTTCTTGTATGAGACGGTCTCACAATAACTTTATTGTGAGACCTCTCACATATAAAGGAGTTAATTTTATTATTATTATATTTCTATTAGTAGGTCTCACGATAAGTTATTGTGAGACGGTCTCACATGAGACTAACTGATCAGTGAGAATATTTGTCACCAATTCGTACGATATCACAATAAAATCCTAACTGAGTACGGACTAACCATCTACGAAGTACTCCGTATATGACTATATCTACTTGTATATTCTTACCAATTTTTTCGATTGATGTTTCGTGTCATCGTATACTTATACTAGCACTTACGTTCTAAAATTACGTATTTCTTCTAAATCAACGGATTATTTTTTTTATATGTTTTCATTTTCTAAAGGAAAGTTAATAAGAAAACAAAAACATAAAGGAATCCAAAATATTTTTTCACGATAAATACCGATGTTAGACATGAATTTAAATCCAAACTCAACCGATTATTTTACCTTTACTTTATAATCCAAAATTAAGTGAATAGCTTCCTCCAAATTAGACAAATTACTTTTACCTCCACTTTTCTTTAGGAATTTTTTTTTTTTTTTAAAAAAAAAAAAAAAAAAAAAAACTACATAGATATACCGATAGGGTAGGTCTTCTAAGAGACGGTCTCTCATTAATTTTACTGAGAGACTAAGTACAAATAGAAGTAATAGTGGTACCAAACCTAAAACATAGGGTACTGAAGAGTGGTCTCTCAATAAGTTAGTGAGAGACCGTCTCTTCCAAGATTTTGTGATACCGATATACTTCCCTCCACATCCGACAATTACTTTTAAATTCACTTTTCTTTTGGAAAAATTATTAAAAAAAAAAAAAATCCGTCTAAATAAACTCGATAATATTATTGAGAAATCGTTTCCGTAAAAATGTAATGGTATTTAACATTTCAAACGGAAAATTACTGAAAAAACACGAAGAACATAAATTAGGTCTCGCAATTTCGAGCAGTGGAGACGTGTCAGAGAAAGTTACTAAGATTTCACAATAATCATCTTACACGAGAATTTGTGAAGTAATTACCGTAAGTTCATCTTAGTAATTGCGTATAAATTAGGTTTAACTAACTCAACGGATTTGATTCAGAATCGCATTTCCGCAGCAAAACGTAACAGAAAAATTATCGTGAAATCTCTCGCAATTTCACAATAATAGTATTGTAAGACCGTCTTCACCGTGAATTTGTGATGTGAAGTACTCTGTGCTGTAGTAATTAGTGAGAGATCATCATTTTAGTACTAATTGCGTATAAATTCCGTCTAATTACTCAACGAATTGGATTCAAAATCGCATTTCCACAGCAAAAAGTAACATAAAACCGTAAACGTAACGAATCGAATGAATCGGAGTAAATAAAGCCGAAATCAATTCAGAATCGAGAAATTGAGAAATCGAGAAGACGAACCTGAAGAAACTTGATGATATTACTAGCACCGAAAACACGGTGAGCAATGGTGAACTTGAGAGGATCAGTAGGAGGAAAATACGGAGCTAGAACACATTTATCGACGCACCTCCGCCGTAAGATCTTACACGCGGCACACGGACTAGCGATCACCGCCGTCGATTGCGGTGGTTGGCGCGGTGGTTGTGGCGGTGGTGAGGAGGAGGAGGATGGTGAGAGAGTGGTTTCAGTTGAGGAGTTCATGGTCAAATAATTTGAGTGGGAAAAGAATAAAAGGAAGAATTAGAAGAAGAATTGGAGGGAAAATGGAGAAGGAATTGGGGGAAAAGTTGGATGGAAGAATTTTGGGGGACAAATTAAATAAAAGTGGCAAGTTGGGGGTGTATTTATATTACAAAGAGAGACGATCTCTCAATAATTTATTAAGAGACCACTCTTCAGTATCACTCTATGTCATATTTGTACCCTTAAATAACAACTTTGTTTTGTAAAATACCTGTTTTTTATATAGTACTCCCTCCGAGTTCCTATTATTGTCCCAAAAGATTTTGGGATGAAAAATAAGGAAGGGGAAATGACTGGTTGAAAAAAGAAGGGGGAAGAGAGAGGAATTGGAGAGTAATTGTGAACCACATATTGATGACCTTAAAAGGAAAGTAGGACAAAAATTAAACTCGGCCCAAAAAGGAAAGTGAAACAATAATAGGAACTCGGAGGGAGTATATCCATATGCCAAATTTGTGACGGTACTATCTGTCGTAACTCGTACTCCCCCTATCTTGGTTTTTTTTTTTTTTTTGGTTAAACGAAAAGCGCACATAGTCGCATTATAATATAGGGGGATTCGAACCTGAGACCTACCGTTCCAGAGCACCTAGTCCTAACCACTAGGTTAAGACATCTTCGATTACTCCCCCTATTTCTCGGTAGAAGAGTTGTTTTTTCTTTTTTGGGTTATCTCTCTAAAAGAGTCGCCCGTTGTTTTATTCCTCTTTTATTTGATTTTTGTGGTTAATGTTAGTTCTTACCTTTTAGTGAGACGGAGAGAGTAACTCGTAAATTATGCCGTATTAAATTGTATGACAAGTTGTCTAGATAATGTCTGGAATTACATTTACTGTCGACATTTTACTTCATACCATCGACATTAAATGTTAAATGACAAGTTTGTCCTTCATTATTTTTTTTATTTTTTTTTGTTTCCAAGCTTTTTAATTAGCTATGTTGATAATTGGTTCGGTTTTTAAAATCGTCTTCATAAAGTAAGACCGTTATAGTGAGAAATACACTTATTTCACACGTTTTAATATTAAGACGGATACATGCTTGATAAAGTAAAAGGACGGTTACATTTTTTTGGTCTAAAAAATAGTGCATTACATCACAGGTGAAAATCGAACCCTCAATATGATGATCAATGTAAAGGAGGTCTTATCACTTGAGCTTACCGTTTCTTCGGATGTGACATGAGTATATGTGTATGAGGAATAAAGTGGGAGGAAAAAAGAAGTTAGTTGGGAGAGGAAATGAGTATTAGTGGATGATGTCAATTGGACATCATCATATGAGATTTAGAAGGTAAAAGTCAAGCAATAATGATTCTACCAAGTTATCCCAAAGGTCGAATTTAGAATCATACTCGATCCAAATGTATAAAAGGTTTTTTTTTTAGGTTTCGAGTTTATCATCCTAATAAAAAAAAAGTTTATTGAGTACGCTCGAAGATTCATCTCATGCACATGTAAAGCAACGGTTGTAGCTTCCCTCTTCATCCGAAAAATATATGAAGATGGTTTATTGGAGGTCGGTTGTTCTATGAATCGACATCAATCCACAACAACATTAAGTTTAACCCTATTCTTTTCAACTTCTTTTCAACCGTTCAGCCTACTTCGTTTCAATCCAGTTAAGTTTAACCCCATGAACCTTATTTTATCTCAGTAATTCAACCCATTTCAGTTCAATTTAGCTTACGTCAGTCCCAAAGAACAGGGCCTAACATACGATCCACCACGCTACATACTCCGTAAAAGATGGTTACTAAATTAGTAATCGCTTATGTGTAAGAGATCTCACAGTCACAGTAAAATTATCGTGAGACCGTCTAACAGAAGATTTAGTCAGACGAAATTGGAGTGGGCTAATACAATGCACCAAAAGTGAAGTCCAATGCACCAAAAGTCTTAAAAAAAAAGTCCTAACACATACCTAACACAAATGCAGATTACTCACATAATACAAGTCTTTTGAGTTTTATAGCAGCAGCAAAAGCAAGAGAAAAATACAAACAAATGCAGCTTCTTCTTCTAAAAAAAGTCTGCTTTCATTTCATTACTGACTGACTGTCAACAAAGTCCTCCTACAAAATATACATGGCCACAGAATAAGCAACTTCTGACCTCAACACTGGAAAAGGGTCCTCTCCTCCGGTTCCCGACTTCAGTCGCAGTTTCCGTTAGTTTTGTTGACTCTATGGAACCAAAAAAACAAAAAAACGAGACGAAAAAACCATTAAGACATGATATGTACAGTACAATACAGTAGTAAACTGATAACGAGACCTGGCAAACGGGTTATTAGGCTTTAATCCCGGATTATTGTAGACATGATATGTACAAAACAAAACAGTAACTGATAACGAGACCTGGCAAACGGGTTATTAGGCTTTAAACAAAAAAACGAGATGAAAAAACCATTAAGACATGATATGTATTGTACAGAACAAAACAGTAGTAACTGATAACGAGACCTGGCAAACGGGTTATTAGGCTTTAACCTCGGATTATTGTGTTTTCTTGATGTCACATTCGGGTTAAGTATTTGGGGCAAAGTAGAGTTCAGCGATTCAATTAGACCTGACACACGGGTAGGTGACAAAACGGGTCATTTGGGTTGCGCAAAAGTTGGGTGAACTCTAATCGGCCCATTTCAAGGGAAGTATCAAACGGGTCATTTGGGTGGACTCTAATCGGCCCATTTCAAGGGACGTATCAAACGGATTATTCAACCAGGTCGAGACTCGAGACACTGCAAAAAAAAAGACTTGCCTGGTTAGAAGTGTTCTACTTTTGCGGCTTCTTCCACAAAACTCCTATCTTCTTCAACACATTCCCGTTCCCGTTTTTCTTCTTGTACGAATCATCATCATACTCATCCAAGAATGGTGAAAGAGGCAACGGCCCAGTCGGGTCAACATACTTCCCATTACTCCCCGGTGACAGCATCGAAGCAGCAGCCTCAGCAGCCTTTCTCCACTGATCTGACTGCACTTTCAACCGTCTCAACTCGGCCTCCATCTCTCCAGCCATAGCCTGAGCCTTCTCCAACTGTTCTGCCACCCTGGCAACCTTCGCCAACGCATCCACCTCAGCAGCACGAGCCGCGTCCAGCTCAGCAATCTCGAGTTTCAAAGTTTCGTTCCTTTCCAGCATGTTCTGCAGTTCATTCTCCTTTTCGATTAAATCCGCTTTCACCTTCGACAGTTCAACTCCGAGTTCCTGATCTTTGTCGGGTTTCACGAGCTTCGAGTTCAAGGCCTCATTCTCTTCAGAAATGCCCTGCAGTTCGGTTTCCTTGTCCATCAAACTTCCCTTTAACTCCTCGATATGCGCAGCTGCTTTTTTTAGCTCATCCTTAAGTTCAGCCTCTCGTAAGCTGAATTGGGATTTAATCTGAGCCGACATTTCAGCTGCGTTCCTGATCTGGGCCGACATTTCGACCCGTTCATCCTCGGTACGTACCTTAAAAGCTTCCAGGGCGGATTTCAGCTGCCTTACTTCAGATTTCGCAGTTTCAAGCTCCATGTGACACTGATCGCTACTAACCGTCTTCAGATTATCAGCAAAACTTTCCAGGAAACTAACACGAGCCTTCGACTGCTGCAATTCAGACACGACTGCATCATGAGCCTGTCTCGATGCTACAGCATCCGATCTGAGTCCGTTGATGGTCTCCTTAGCAGCTTCGAGTTGGTCCAAAGTCTGCTTGACTGAAATCCGAGCCTTGGCTTCAGATTCTTTGACTTGTTCTAGCTCGTGTTTCATCGTATCAGCAAGGGAACGGGTTTCCGCAAGAGTATTCTTCAGTGTCTGAAGCTCAACAAGGGAACTGTTTTCGTCTGATTCCGTGACCTCGGAAAGTTGTTGTTTAAGCCTCTGGATTTCTTCCAACACCGAGGCTAAAGAAGCAGCATCGTCGAGCTGTTGTTTAGTCAACACTTCGATTTTAGACTCCAACTCTTCGTCCCGCTGAGAATTTTCCTCTAAAGTTGTGGCGGCGGCAGCGTTGTTAGACGCACCAAGGTCAGACAGTTGCTTCTCGGATTCTTCAAGCTTTAAAGAGACGTCCGACAGTTGTTTTTTCACTTCCTCGGCATCTGCCTGAGCCTCCTTCTTCAACGACTCGGAAGCGATCAACTGGTCTTTCACCGTCTTCAGATCATTCTCAAGCTTTGAAATCTGGGATTCCAATTCAGACAATTTGCTGGGGCGCCTCTTCTGTGAGATTAATGCACCAAAAGAATATGAATCAACTCATAACAAGAAAAATAAAATCAAATTATCGAGTTAAGGAACCAAAATCGACCATACCCAATGTAGACATAGCAAACGAGGCAACCAGGTTGAGTTTGGACTAGTAAGAATTGGGTTAGGTTCGGATCAGGACATGTCATTTCGGGTAGGTCATTTCCGGGTTTGTTTTTTCATCTTTTTGGGATATATGGGTTCATCCTAGTCGTGTCGAATTAGGTCAAGTGAATTCAGGTTACACGCCAAACTCGGTTACAGTCTAAGTGAAAGCAACAAATCGTAGAAACTAGAGTGACTCGGTGAAACTACCTCGCAAATCGGGCTTCTTGGTGATCTACGATCAAGTAGTTTTGGACTCTCTTTAGACGCCCTGACAGTCCCAGTCGTGTTACTAGCTGGAGAAGACGGGTTACGTTCAACTGAGTTGATTTTGAGCTGTCTCGCTGGTCGACAAGCCTTTGGTGGAGATTCCTTCGGGCTTGCTCTGCTCGGAAAATAGTTCCACCGATATCATTAACACAGACACATAATGTACAGATGAATCAAGCAGAATGAAAACAGCATCACAGCAAAGCTACATTACTCGTACTCGTTTAAAAGTATCTGATAGAGCCCATAGAGGTGTATGTTAACGTGTCGCCAGTGAGCACACGTTAGAAAAACCGCTAATCTATATAAAACAGAATTTTTTTGGCATCGAACATGTAAGCAAATTAGGAAAAAGTTGGAGAAGGAGAGAAAATAACGAAAAATCCGAACTTCCAGACCACCCTCCCCTCCGCCCTCGACCCACTGGCGTAGTGCTGCTACATAGCCATCACCCATCAGGCCATCACGGATTCATGGACCGTCATCAAAACACGAGAAATTGCATTGACAGTCGACACACCATCCTCATCCAAAAACAGATGCAAACAAATCAAAGACTAACATGACAAAGACAGACCCTCATGCTACAAAAGTAGTGACAAAATGAGAAGCCAGTGGTCCTATTTACATCTTTTGGGTACATTCATGAATTGTCATCCTCAAGCAACAATGACGGTCGACAGTTCGAGACAAACCAAACCGACTCTACATTGCTTAGACAAATGCTAACAGATGATGTTATCTGAAACAATATGTTGTCTTATACAAGATACAAACATCAGTTGTAACATTCACATTTCATCCTTCATCATACCAACAAAAAATGTTTGCAAATAAGATCGGGTTAGAATACTGAAAGTACTCGTTACAAATCTTAGAAAGTACAGCAATTCCAAAGAATCGGAGACAGTACCGTACAACAAGAGACACCCTCTCTAAATCTCTGAATGTTATATTCAAAAAATGGAAACTTACAGAGATTCATAGGGTGTATATTACACATCTCGTGTCGTATCTAGGGACATTAGTTCTAGTTGTAAATCAAACTCGCCAATCTGACCGATAAATATTTAGAAGTAGCAATATGATACTAACCTAATATACTTTCTTAGTTTCTTACCTTCATTCACATATGCTACCTGTGTTAAGACACTTCTACAAGGTGTCGTGTACGACATGGCTATTTTGAGAAAAAAAATCAATTTTTTTGACTACACTGAGGCATCCAAAATCCAAGTGTCGTATCAATGCCAGACAAGCGCCATGGCACCCAAGACCCAAGTGAAGTATCGGAGTAACACGGTATGCAGCAACAACAAAACAACAACAATAACAACAGTTCAAAAAAAACATTAAGCAGTATGATACACTAACCTAATGTACTTTCTTACATTCATTCACATATGCTACCCGGGTTACTCAGACACTTCTACGAGGTGTCGTGTCCATCCAAGTGTCGTATCAATGCCAGACAAGCGACATGGCACCCAAGACCCAAGTGAAGTGTCGGAATAACATGGCATGCAGCAGCAACAAAACAACAACAATAACCTAATGTACTTGCTTACCTTAATTTATATGTACCAAAAAAAAAAGGAAGATAAAAAAAAAGTTGAACAAGAGTACTACCTTCCCTTTGCAGACTGCATTGTAAAATCAGGAGAAGAAGTAGATTTGCAAATGTGTGGGTAAGATCTTCTTCACACAATGAATGATGTTTTGGACCCACAAACCTTACAAAAAGTTTATTCACACTAAGTCAGTCAGTCATTCACAACCATGAACTGATGAACAAATGTATAGGTATATGTAATATTCAAGAATCCAATGTAGATCCACATGACAGAATTTAATATGATTCATAAAAAAAGTACTATCATTAATAATTCCTCATCATGTTGCACCAATAAAAAAAATAATCCTTCATCATGTTGATAGAACCATACCAAACAGAATTTAATGCTAGGGTAAAAAAAAATCATTCTTATTATTCCATTTTGTTTTTGAGCTAGTACTACTTAAAACCGTCTTTTAAACTTGTACGGTTAACTATCGTTAAATGAACTACGTACCATGGAAACATGCCTTAAACATTAAATGGTCCGGAACAAAAAAATCTAGAGTTACATAAAACCATCTTTTAAACTTATTGAAACATCCCTTAAACATTAAATGGTCAAAAAAAAATCTAGAGTTACATAAAACCGTCATTTAAAACTTATACGGTTAACTATCGTTAAATGAACTTCGTACCATGGAAACATCCCTTAAACATTAAATGGTCCGGAAAAAGATTTTTTAGAGTTACTTAAAACCGTCTTTTTGAACTTATACGGTTATACGAGAGACACTACAAGTCTACAACTATCATTGAATGAACTACGTACCATGAAAAACGACCATCTTAAATGTTAAAACGATCTTAAAAAGATCTTTTACAAACGTTATAAACTTACGACAAAGTCATTTTATAAATGTCGTTAAATGAACTAAATATCATGAAAACATGCCGTCTTACACTTTAGACGGTCCAAAATATCATTTTATAGATGTCAACTAACATAGTTGGTAAAGTTATGAGATGTGATACTCATGATCTGGGATTTGAATCCCGTTACCATCATAATTATTAAGATCCAAGTTATATGATTAATGTTATCTAATGGTTTCAAAAAAGGTAACATTATTGTAAGCACGAGGATTAGGTAGAGTAAAGCAAAGAAAATCTAACTGCTCATGTGAATTTTATACTTGTACTAACTACTACTACTACTACCCTTTGAAGGGTTGATACAATAATTCAATAAAGGTACAAAAAATGGGGCATGATTTATTGATTCTATTCCCTTTAAGGGAGGGAGGGGTCCTACATTTAAGGGCAGTTTTGGAAGAATACACTTGTATGCAACTATTTGGTCTTACATTGTTGCCTGAATTAAGGGGAGGCATGAGCACATGCCTTAAGGGAATCATACTACTTCATACCTTGAACATCACATCTTTCCCTTCAATTCATAGCTAGTTTTTGGTGTAAATTATTCGGTTTAATCTCGACTTAAACAGTAAGTTAGGAACTTAAAAAGGATAAAATTTTGTTTCATGAGTTTTAACACTACTATATTCTTAAGGTTCGAACTCAAGATCGAGACATCTGGTCAAATTAGAACTAAGTGCTCATGTGTAGCAAATACTAGCAATTACTATGCAATTTTTTCGAGATAAAAACTCACTACATGGACATTTTACCGACTGAGTGTCGAAATACAATGATCTTACACACGACTATTCGAGTAATTAATATTTTAAAACATATCGGGACCCACAATAAAATCTTATCTAGAGAAGAAGGTTTAGCTCATATGGTTAGAGTTTCCATGTAACTCCCGATCAAGAGGTCGGGATTTGATTTTCATCTGCAACTCAATGCACTCTTCTTTATACCAAAAAATAAATAAACACTCGATATCTTACTTTATGTCACAAACTCTTGTATCGGACCGTCTTACACAATACCAACACATATCCTATAGGCTATAGCATCTTCTATAACAAGACCCCACCACCCAAAAAAAGTGTGTAAACTGTAAACCACTAGACCTCAACTTGATGGAGTAAAACTCAAAATGTCTAAATTACACTAAGAGACAGTTTTTCTTAAAAGAAAAGGGTTTTAAAAGGTAAATTTTGAAAGAAACAACACATTTATATATGACCTTAATAACAAACTTTTTAACCTTTAAAATACATGCATTAAAAAAAGAACAAATGCCCAAAAAAAAAACCTCAAAAGCCTCATTGTTTAACACTTTTGAAGTGTAGGGAACCTAAATACAAACACCCCACACATTAATTTGGATAATATTAAATCATACCCCTCCGTTCAAATCCAATGGGTACGCTTCCCTTTTGGACATTATTCACAACTCAAGAGAATCGTTAATATTCACGACAATCTATAAGAGAAAATATAGTCACGTGGGATCTTGTTTAATTCGTCTTTACGAGTAAATTAAGAATGTCGATTTTTTTTTATAAATTTTGTTAATGTAAACAAAAAATATTGACTGGGTAAAACGTGTCTCGACAAGTATAAAAAAACAAACGTACCCTTTGGATTCGAACGGAGAGAGTAACCCACAACCCAAACACAAAATGTACTCTAAATACCGTCATGTTAATATCTCACACTAAATTAGTAAAAGACGGTATCTTAGCAAAACTATTTAAATCGGGTCATCAGGATATTTACCGTCAACAACAGTGAGTAATTGGTCTCTACGATGGGAAAAATAAACATAGATGTCTTAATCGAGTAATTAAGACAAAGCCAAGCAAAACAATAGTTCTCAGGTTTAATCTCATCTCGGTTGTTGTAATGAAACTAAATGCACAAGAAAAAACAGTTAACCCACAACACAAAATATAGCATATTGTTCCGAATCTCACTTCTAAATGATTTTTCTCCCTTTTCATTGAGCTAATTGTTTAAATGAATTTGTCTTATTAAATAAAACCGTCTTACCAAATAATTTATACTATATTTTAAATCGGGATAAGCAGCGATTAATACCATTAATCCCCCAAAATCGAATACCACTCTAATGTTAATGAAACTAACAACATTGGCAACGCTTTTCAAAGTTCTTCCATTGCTATTGCTTTAAGTGTACATTTCGTTGAATTAAAAAAAAAAATCGAAGAAAAATCAAATCAAATCGAAACCCTAAGAATATCAAACAAGCAACCAAAACATAACCCACTTGCTTTAACATTGACAATAGAAACGAATGAAATTAGTCCAAAACTCCCAACAACAGGTCGTAGGTTCGATCTTCCACTATTGTAATGCGCTTAGGTGCACTAAAAAAATCGTAAACCCCATTTCTCCTCCAAACAAAAATCCATAAAAAAAAACACAAAAACATACTCCTTATGTCTCATTCATTTAATTGATTTTGATTAAAATAATCCTCGTAGTGAATACGAAGACTTGAACAATAGACTAAAACGGAAGGAATATTAAAAAAAAAAAAAAAAAAAAAAAAAAAAAAAAAACAGAAAGTAGTAGATGAACTGCACCATTTATTTTCAGCTTCAATCTCCATTAACCGTTATTATATAATACGATTAAGTGCATTATTCGATGGATTAAAATAAAATCGATACCAGAGAAACCATAAACCCCATTTCTCCTCCAAACAAAAATTCATAAAAAAATAATAAAAAAACACACGAAAAATATAATCTCTTCTCGTCTCGTTCATTTGTTTGCTTTTGATTAAAATACTCCTCCCGATGAATATAACGACAAACAATCGAATAAAACCGAAGGAATATTAAAAAACACAAAAAATAATAATAATAATAATAATAATACTCGTAATAAATAGTAGATGAAATGCGGCATTTATTTTCAGCTTCAATCTCCATTAACCGTTATTATATAATACTCCCTCCGTTCCAATCATTTCCACCAATCATTTTCATACATTTGGATGTTATGCACTATTCATAGATGAGGAATTATTGATATAACTTTTAATATATACGATAAAATATAGTCACGTGAGATCTTGTTTAAATTGTCTAATTGAATGCATCATGAATATCAAATTTTTATAATTTTTAAAAATACCTAGCTAAAGATATAGACAAAAGAAAATGTGCATCGGCAAGTTTGAAAAAACAAATGTATGGAATTGATTGGAACGGAGGGAGTATGATTAAGTGCATTATTCGATCGATTAAAATAAAATCGATATCAGAGAAACCATAAACCCCATTTCCCCTACAAAAAAAAAAAAAAAAAAAATCGACAGTAGAAATGAAATTAGTCTAGACAATAGTACATTTTAGGTTCGATCTTCCGTTATTGTAATGCATTTAACTGCGCTAAAAAAATCGGAGAATAAATTTATAAACCCGATTTCTCCTCCAAACAAAAATTTATCAAAAGAACACAAAAATATTAAAAAAAAAATAAAAAGTGGTAGGAGAAAGTAGTAGAAGAAATGCGGCATTCATTTATAATGAAGAAGAGTGAGGGTTAAGTTTGGCTGACCTTGATAGAAGAGTTTTAATGGCGGAAGCAGGTGTGAGAGAGAAGAAGAAAGAGATGAAGAAAGGGGGGAAGGAATATAGAGTGGTAGAGTAGAGTAGAGTAGAGTAGAGGAGGGTAGTGGAAGAAGCGTAGGTGTGTGTGTGTGTGTGTGAGAGTAAAAATAAAGGAAACTGACAGAATGTGTGTGGGGGAAATGAGAGAGATAAGGACAAGAGAGAAGGGGGAGACGGGGAGCGGGAGAAAGAAGGAAGTGAAGTTGGTATGGTCTGCCGTTTCCAAAGGGGTTTTCAAATTTCAAAGTCTCTCTTCCTTCCTTCCTTCCTTCTCCAGCGTAATGTAATTCAGTAACTTTCGTGTGAGACCGTCTCAGGTACGTAGCTAGGTTAAGGCCAACCTAGGCCTTGGCCCGGGTAGTTTTGAAAGAACAAATACTCCCTCCGATTCATTGGAATCGCAACATTTACTATTCACACAAAAAATAAGGAAAGTGAATTGGTGGACTACAATAGTGATGTTATACTCCCTCCGGTCATTATTTATCGCCCCGCTCACTTTTGCACGTAAAATAAGGAAGGAATATAAAATGGTAAAAAATGATGGTGGAGTAGTGAAAAATGAATATAAAATGGTAAAGAAATGAATGGTGGGCCTTAAAGTATAAAATTCAATGGCATTTCTTGTAAATAAAGGATAGAAAGAGGAATAATATGGTAAAAGTGTAAGATAGAAAAGGAAAGTGGAGATGTGGGGCAAAAAATAAAAACCTGCCTAATAAGGAAAGCGGGGCGATAAATTGTGTCCGGAGGGAGTATAAGATTAAGTAATATAATAATATTAGATTGAATATTTTGGAATAAAGTAGTGAAAAGTGAAGGGTAAGTTAGTCATTTCATAAGAAAAAAATATGACCCAAAATGGAAATGTTGCAAAGTTGATGAATTTGCCAAAAACGGAATACGTTGCGAATCTAAATAATCGGAGGGAGTACAATTTAGTTACAATATCATCATGTAATCTTTGTAGCTCAGGTAGTTTGTGGGCATTGGGGAAGTCTTCTGCCTCCTCTATAGGTCAGGGGTGTTCGAGTATTACCGTGAACCTTTTTAAATTATTTCCCCCTTTTTAAAAACTTGACTAAATTGAAGCATTTTCTCTAGTATTTAAGATTATAAATTACTTTCTTTAACGGTACATATAAATACGCTTATATTCTAATAAAAAAAATTATATTTAGAACTTTTGAAATGTTTATTTTGAAAAGTCATTTAAAATATTGTAAATAACAGCATCAAGAAAGTAAAGTTACAACTGAGGAAATATTTTCGGCCCTACCCAATATCTAATCCTGGCTTCGTCCCTGCGTCTCATGATAATTTTATCGTGAGATCTCTCACATGGACACATAAGGGGATGGTTACCAAATTTAGTAACCACCTCTTATATGAGCCGTCTCACGACAAATTACCGTGAGACGGTCTCATACAAGTTAAGAAGAGACGGTTTTTTACTACTCGTATGTGGAGTAGTTACGACTTTGTCTCGATCATTTCAACAAAAAGTGCACTTAGTCGCATTACAATATAAGACTAAATTGTGATACTCCTTTACCGAAGATGTCTTGGACCATGTTCTTTTGGATTGAAGTAGACTAAATTGAACTGAACTGAAGTACCGACACAAAATGAAGATCCTCAGACTGAAGTAATCCAGAAAAAAGTTGAAAATAACAATGCCTTAGTCTAGTGGTTAAGACTACATGCGCGATTCGTTGACATAAAAACGAAAAAGGAAACCGTTTGTTACTTAATGCTTCTATTCTTTCTGTCTCAGTCAACGTATTTTTTTAGCCGACTGAGAATCCAAATTGTTTTGCCCAGCTCCAACGATAAAAAAATGAGCTAACGCGTGACCTACAAAATTGTTTTCTCGACGTGTGAACTATTAGTGGAAGAGAAAAGATTACCTCGAGAAGATTGGATTCAATGTTTATAGTTACGAAAAAAGATCGTTAATTGAAACAAGCTTCACAATGTATAACACTAGCGTGACCGATTGAAGAACAAAAGCACCAACACAAGTACACATCAAAATCACATATCGTGGAATTTATCTAGTGCGCACCTAAACCAGTTGCGGTGAACTTACACCCCACCATTAAAAAAAACAAAAAAAAACCGAGGGGGGATGGCGAGGGTTTAATAGAACCTAATTAAAACTCCTTATATTACAAAACCCGTCACAAAATTAATTTGACGTCGACTAACCTAACAACAATGATCTAAATCCTCGACATCCAATACCGACAAATATGATAAATAACGTTATAAAGACGAAAAATCTATAACACATTGGTACGGGTACTCGGTATGGAGTGTGCGTGACCATCGATTTCTTTTAGGAAATGGAGAGGGATCGTGATTCGTGACTGATGTTCAGTATTGTATCTAAAGAGTCTAAGACTGTAAAAAAACTAACACTGATGTGTAGAGAAGGGCAAAATTGGGTGAGATGACAGGACACCAAACTCTCTTCAATGTCACCAAACCTGCAATTTGAGCTTCAACTGCAAGTCTCTGCAACAAACAGCATAAACTGCCAAGATTTAGAGTACAATGCATAAAAGGGAAGAAAAAACACTGTATATGGAACAACGATGACGACAGTAACGCTGTAGTCACGAACGTGAAGAAGCATGAATAACAAATGTAGCGTAGATTTTCTCAAAAAAAAAAAAAACAAATGTAGCGTAGATGTCTTAGTCTAGTGATTAAGACGGAAGTTCTTTGGATAGTGGGTCTCAGGTTCGATCACCAGCATGTTATTGTAATGAGTCTAATGACTAATGCTAATGCGAGTAGGTGTGTGTTTCGCTTGACAAAAAAATGAATAACAGATGTCTGTCCGAGAAAAGACTACTTTGCTTCACATATAGCAGCAAATAATGCAGAGTCGGAGCTGATTCGGCCATAAGAATGGCGTATCAAACATCCATCAGATATTCAAAATGGAGAGAGTAACAGAAAAGTATTTCATGCATCAGAATTCAGACTGAACATACAGATGCCTGAATTGCGATCGCAATTGTTTCAAATCCGATCAATTCAGAAGTCTAAGAGTATCAGTAAACTGCACTCGAGCCCAAATTTAGCAAAAAAAAATGCCGTGTCGAACAAATTTAGCACCGTACGCACACAATAAAAGATATACTCCGTAATAAATTCAAATTTGAAAGACGAAGGGTTGCATATACTCGTAATTCATAAATCATAAGTAGTATCCTACTACTTACTTGATCATTCACATGTCTTTCGTGTCTGCTGGATAACTCCCTAGGACCCGAAGAAAAGTAGCAAACTCCTGCAACAAAGAGAGATAGACCGTTGATGTAGTACATGGATGAATGTTCTTCAATCGGTGAATTATGGTCAAATCTAAATTACCTCAAGGTGTCTAAGGGCATTCTGCACATTGGGGTCAGCCATTGAAGCTTCGAAGTCCAAGTAAAAGATATAGTCGAAACACCTAGTAAATATGAAGGCAAACCCTTGAATACTGACATGATACATTGATACCATACTTGTAAAGTGATTGACTCAGAATGGTTACAGAAATTACTTTGAAGAACCGTTATTGCCCTTTCGTAGAGGCCGACTTTCAATCTGGTGCAATAAAAAAAAATTAAAAAAACTTTGTTAGCTACTCCCTCCGATTCTTTAGATTCGCAACGTTTACTATTTGCACAAATAATAAGGTTGTGAGTGGAGATGGTGGGTCTCACCAATAAAGTAAAAAGCTTACACAAACAAAAACCTACCTATTATAGAAATGTTGCAAACCTAATGAATTTGCCAAATATAGAATATGTTGCGAATCTAAAGAATCGGAGGGAGTAATAAACAACAATCACGTATTCACGTGAGGCCCGGGTCAATTCTTCAGGCCATTTTCGGATTTTGAAGGATTTTCAGGTCAATTCAGGCTGAGTCGGGTTACTAGTCAAGCTCGGATCGGTAGTTCAGGTGTCGAGGTGGGTGCGGGTACGGGTCGGGTCATTTTTGCCACTCAATTGATAAAAGAAAGATCAACAAGCCAATTAATCCAGACACATCAAGCAGTAAATAATCGATACGGAGTAGCTCTGTTGAATACCTTAATAAGATTAATTGTCCTCAAAGAAAAGACGGCAAGAGCTTTGAAAAGTGCCCCCGGACCCTCGACCAGGGAGAAAACTATGCTGGTCTAGAATCGAAACAAATACTTGCATCAGCGAATAACGTTGCATTAACCAAAAGGTAACAAAACATGTATTATTCCGTCCCATATTGTTACCATTTGACTTCGGTGGTCAACAACATCAACTTTGAGCCTTTCACCATTAATTTCTACTAATACATGTCGAAATACAATGTGAGAATTCTTTTTCATAAGTATTATTACTAATTTGGAACTTCTAACCCTTTCTAAAAAATAGTATTAACGCTTTCATCTTTATTTTGAGCTTAAAACTGTGTATTTTTTTTATTATTCTCCTAATTACTGTTAGTACTATTATGCATTTTATATGATTGACATATTGATGACGACTTAATGATTTCAGATAATGATTCACGTTAACCGACCCCCAAATCATTTTGGGACTAAGGTTTTGATGTAATTATTGCGTATAGCAAGAAAATACCGGTGAAAGTCACATTGTTTGACCAGCAAAATCAAATGGATGCAATATAAATGAGACGTAGGGAGTACGGAGTAGTACTAATTAATCAATGTTCGGTAAATGGTCTTACCTTAAAAGGTCTATCACTTCCGGGAATCATGGGATCCCTCGCGAGCATAAGGAATCTGGTGACATTGTCGGAATCGTCCTGAAAAATGAAAGTCGTCATCCAAAAACATTCCACAATATATTAGAGTCGAGTCAGCTTGAAATCAAAAACGGTACCTGTATATCTTCAGCCAGTATATTCAAACCATAGATCCTTGCAGCAGCGGCACTCGCAACTGCGCCTGCATCTTCAAGTTTGTTGAGAGCCACAAACTGCAATCAAATTTTGGTGAAAAGCAGTTGGACCTATTTTTGTGATTAAAAAAAAACGTCACGATTGATGAATGATGATGGACTTACCTGCGCAGCACCAGCAGTATCATCCACGGCTAGTCTTGTTACTCCAAATTTTGCCAACGTATGCTCACATTGAGCAAGAGCCTACATACAACAACAACATCATCGGCTGACATGAATCAGTATCTGAAGTCTTCATCCCAAAAAGAAGGCGAACAATACAATAAAATAATAATAAAAATACAGTTATGTGATTCTCTAAAACAAACAGTTTCATAATTAATTGATAACGGGATTAAAATACCTGAGGATGACTTAAAACCCTTTTCAAATCTTCAAGTCTAACACCGGGGTTAGCCATCAAGCAATGTCGAATAGGGAGCTTCACTTCACCGACTATATGCAGACTGTGTCTTAGCAGAAGATCATAATTCCTGTGGATGCTCCCACCAAGAGAATTTTCAATAGGTAAAACTGCTCGGTCCACAAGCCATCGCTCCACAGCCTAGAGAAAGATGAAGACAGTTTCGAAAAGTTACCATAAACTATTAACAAAATGAACCCTAGTGCATTTCAGCGACCACGGAAACAGCATAACATAACATCTATGCTCCATACCCATATCCATGTTGTGTTACAGTCGCAAAAATGAAAAGTCGGAGTAACATACTCCGTAGATAACATCATGTTGTACAACATAACATACAACGCCGCAAGAAATCAATAAAGAACGGGATCAAAGGACTTACTTCAAAAGCGGTGTCAAACTGCTCACAGGGAACTGGTTCACAATTTGGATAAGCAGTTTCTGCGGCCGCCTCACTGTTTGCTCCACTTACACCCTGTAATAGCTAACAGAACAGATAATTAACAAAGTGCATTTCCCGGAAATATAACAGATGTATGGATTGTGACTTGTGAGTGCGTGACCGCCCTAAAACTTACTCAATGTGGACTTACATAAACAGAATTTCATAATTTCTTAAAACAGAACCGTTATTTTGGGAGAGCCTAACAAGGAAAGGGAGACGATAAAGTCTGCCTTCCCTTTCATCGCTTTCACGAAGTCATAACAGAAGATAGCCATTCGACTAAATGATTGAATTATACTCCGTACCATATCATTAGCAAAGTGGAAGATTAATTATTCAACGAAAAAGATTAAATTCACTTAAGTACATTCAGTGAGCTATAAGAGCTTCGTCATTCGATTAAAGAGCTTAGTCATTCGACTGAATAAGGGGTCGGATGTACATTACGAACAGAAGATAGTCATTCGATTAAATAACAATCCGCTTTAACCTATCACAAAATCATAGGCGAAACCTACCCTTTCGCTCCCCTTACAGACGGAAGCTAGTCATTCAACCAAATCCACAACAATTCTTATCCCTCATCACAAACGTAAAACCGTCTTCAAACTTACAGCATAATCACTATAACTATCATTAAATGAACCACATATACACCATGGAAAATCATTCAGCAACAACAACAGTATCAGCAACGCCCCCAAGAGCTCCAAAAGGCGGTTTTAAATGAGACAATGTACTGTAATAAACAAATAAATAACGGAAGGTGATCATTCGACCAAATCCACATCAATTCGTATACCTCATCACAAACGTAAAACCGTCTTCAAACTTACAGCATAATCACTATAACTATCTTTAAATGAACCACATATACAGCACGGAAAATCATTCAGCAACAACACAGTATCAGCAATGCCCCCAGGAGCTCCAAAAGACGGTTTTAAAAGAGACAGTGTACTATAATAAACAAATAAACAGACAGAATTACAAAGGGGTGACCTGGTATGCAACTCGAAGACGAGAACCATTGGAAGCAGGCTTTAAATCATTCGTCGAAGACAACGGTCCTATATTAAATTAAATACAGAGTAAAAACAACAATTAATATTACAAAAAAAAATGATTAATTCAGAACTACACATTCTTTTTGTCCAACGAAGCACGCAATTAATGACATTACAATAACGATTAGACTAAAATATCGATGCTAATTCAAAACTGAGAATTAATACTGTAATAAACACAATTTAAAAACCTATATATTGGTAATTGAGCTCACACATCAATTTCCCATGAAAGAAATCATAAAAATTAACAGAATAATATGATTTCACAATTGTTCGAAGTTTTAACAGCTACCCACCTATCGTAGATGCGCAAATATTCCGGAAAAAATAGAACACACGTCAGAAAAACCGAAAAATCAAATAAAATGAATTCCATATTCTATCGTCTAACCCTCCATTCCAATTAAAACAAATTCCTTCAAATTCTATCATATAAACCCTAATTCAATAGAAATCGAGCTTCGAAGACATAAATTAGAATCAGAATTCCCAAACAAAAATTCAAAAAAACACTATAAAATGAAATTGGTACGGTAAAAAAGAGGGCAAAATTGAAAATTACTGGGAAGAGAAGTGGACGAAGAAACGACGTCGTTTGAAGGGTAAGGAGACTGATTTTGCGAAACAATTACAGTATTGTTGCTTGTTTGTTGGTTCAATGAAGAAGACGAAGCGGAAACGGGGATGAAACGGCGTCGTTTGAGGTGGAGAAAAGGGAGGCGGAGGGATGAAGTACGGGGAACGACGGCGGCGGCGGTGGTGGTGGCGGTGGACATGGTGAGGAGGAGTTCATTCATTGTCGTCGTTAATGGAGGAAGAAGCGTGGCGCATTCAAGTGAGAATGAGATTCTGTGTGTTTAAGGTTGCGTTCGAATGTTTATAGTTACAAATCGGTGACCACCTCTTATTTGTTCGAGATTTCACGATAAAATTTCCGTGAATAATCTTGTAACGTAGACTTGACCAACGGGTCAATTGGGTCTGCATCGGGTGAGCTTTCGGTCAGACCGTCTTCAGGTTGACTTCAGGTCGGACCGACCACGTCATTTTCGGGTTTGTTATATTCAGGTTAGACCGACTCCATTCGAACTACGTATCAAACTCGGATCTTCAATTTGGATGTCGGCTCAGATTTCACAACATAATATCAGTCAATAATCTTGTAACGTACGCAGTACACTGACAAACCGGTCAATTTGGTCATGTGAGCTTTTGGTCGAACTGTTTTTGGGTTGCCAGGTCGTTTTCGTGTTTGTTATATTCAGGTTAGGTCGACTTCATTCGAATTACAGATCAAACTCGAATCTTCAATTTGGATGTCGGTTCGGATTTCACAATATAATCTTGTAACGTACACGGTACACCTGACAAACCGGTCAATTGGGTCGGGTGAGCTTTAGGTCAGACCGTTTTCAGGTTGCCTTTTGGTCGAACCATATCATTTTCGGGTTTTTTATATTCAGTTTTTTGTAGGGATATCAACTATGTCTCTATAATAACATTCGGGTTAGGTTGGCTCCATTCAACTACACGGATCTTCAATTTGGATATCAGTTCGAGTTCAGGTTGGGTTATTCAGATCGGGTCATTTGGGTCGAATCAGTTAGCATGTCTACTTCGGTTTAGACATAGGTTTGTTCAAATATCCGGGTTGACCCGATAAACTGAACCGGTTGTCAATTTGTCATTCATTCTCATTTCTCGATCCCTATATAATTTGTCAACCGATCTCCGAACCACACGAAACATCTCAAAGTTTACACAACTAACGAGTTTAATCGACAAGAATTCAACTTTGAAATTCACGAATTTAGCGGGTTGGCCAACTTCGATCATCACTCGACACACCGATCAGACATAAGCCCGGTAACTAAACCAAGAATCTGCTTCCGAAGCTCGGAAACAGTAGACTGTGTGACCTGTTCCTCCACACGACTAAACCAAAGACGGTCATCATTAACACGGTCGCTACCAGCATACCAATCACATATAGATCGTGCTACGGAAACAACGAATAATCCACAATCGTACCCATTATCCTGTTGAGGAGAAGATTTATGCTCGATATACTGAACATCGGAGTCAGCCCTCGAAACAAACTCTGCAACATTACTGTACAGCATTCTAGAATACGCAGCGTTTGATCCACGAAAACTGTCGTGATGAACAAACACGTTTTCGTGCCTGTAAAACACGAGAAGACTCCAGTGAGTCCCGGCCTCGGCTTGGGTTACATCGTCGTTGTTGTTGACGGGAAAAAAGACGAGATTTTTAGCAGGAAAATTCAGGGGTTCGATGAAGGTTTTGAGGGTTTCTTTGTCGGAACAGTTCTGTAGCCAGAATGCAATTGAAGGCGGGATTAGATGGATGTCTTCAGTAGGATAGGAAGATGATGATAGGTAACTGAAGTAGAACTCGATGATACGGTCGTTGAGGAAATGGGGCCCACTAAGGATGTCTAAATCGGACCGTCGTAGTACTGTGTCGTTGTAGCTCAGGATCATATCGTCCCCTATTGGTCCGACCATTGTCTGTCAGTTGCTGCAAGAAAGCTGCAAGCCATTACATTACAGATTTTTTATCATCATCAACAACATCGTCAGAGCCTTAATCCCAAAAAATTTGGGTTCGACTAACATGAATCAATATCAGAAGTCGTCATCCATTAAAAAAAAATACAAATAAAAGAAAAAGAAAGGCAGACATTACAATAAAATAATAATAAAAATACAGTTTCAAACGCAAAATTAAATTGAAACAGTTAATGATATGAAATTTTTATCAAAAGATGAATAAATAGACAAAGAAGAAGCCAGTAAGATCCAGTTCTATGCCCAAAATAGGCGTATCGGACACAGTGTCGGAGTAAGAAAGTCGAGCAACACAGGTTTATCAAACATCAAATACAAGTTCATCAAACATCGGAAAAAGAAACAAAACGAAAACACAGTCAAAGAATCTCATCCAATTCCTTATATATATATTCCTCGTAAAATGTATAAGACCGTCAACTATGTGAAATACTTGACCATCTGGATTTCCTTCTGATTATATCCGCATTTTTCATAAAACGGTTTATTCTCAGTACTGCAGTCAAGAATAACTTTATAGCATCCAGTCGATTCTGCGTGTGCAGTAAGGAATTCAATGACTTTTTTCCCTAAGTTCATTCCTCGGGCACTAGCATCGACCACAACATCTTCTATGTGACCAACCTTCCCACAGTTCCTGATAAATTTCCTCTCGATAAATACACTTCCAGTCGCTAGTATTCTACCCGTGTTTTCATCTTCTATTACACATATAACGTGGTTTTCACCCTCGGCAGCTAGCTCATCGAATCTATCTTGAAATTGGGTGTCGGAGACGGAATCACAGACTGTTAGCTGCTGTAAGAGTTCTATGAAACCCTTGTTTTTGTCTGTGATCTCGAGCCTTCGGATTTTGTGGGTCGGATTGTTATTGGGGTTTTCTGGTTGCATATTTTTCCTGGAAGGTTATTCAAATTATAGCAACGAAAACCGATCAATTTCAATCAAATCAGATCTTAGTTTGCTTTACACCCGCGAATGCCAACTAATTCCGGCTCTTGATTCATCTCGATTCAAATATTTGTATCTCTACTTTGCAAAAATAAATAATTCACAATGAATTAATCATAGCATTGAAATCCAAACAATTTCAATCGAATCGAATCTTAGTTTGCTTACAAACCCTAATTCCAATCGATTCCGGCTCTTGATTCATCTCGATTCAAACATTATATATCGACTTTGCAAAAATAAATCATTCACATTGAATTATACTAGCATTGAAATTCAATCAATTTCAATCGAATCGAATCTTAGTAAGCTTATAAGCCCTAATTCGAATTGATTCCGGCCCCTGATTTATCTCCGTTCAAATATTATACTCTACTTTGCAAAATTAAACTACTTCACATTGAATCATAGCATTCGAAATCCAATCAATTTCAACCGAACCGAATCGAATCGAATCTTAATTTGCTTACAAACCCTAATTCAAATTGATTCCAGTTCATGATTTATCTCCGTTCAAATATTGTACTTTACTTTGCAAAATTAAACTACTTTACATTGAATTATAGCATTCGAAATCCAATCAATTTCAACCGAATCGAATCTTAGTTTGCTTACAAACCCTAATTCCAATTGATTCCGACTCTTGATTTATCTCCGTTCAAATATCGTACTCTACTTTGCAAAATTAAACTACTTCAAATTGAATCATAGCGTTCGAAATCCAATCAATTTCAATCGAATCGAATCTTACTTTGCTTACAAACCCTAATTTTTCTTCAATTGAAATGATAATTGTTAAATTAACCATACCTAATTCGATCCAGTAGCTTCTAAAACTCAAATCATATCACAATTATCACATATCTACCAAGAATATCGCCATTTTCGATCAAAAATCACACTCATGAAATTTAAATTAAAGATAAATGCAATTCGAAACAATTGGGAATTAAAACTCACGATATAGAATTAATACGACGGCTGAGATTGTGGAGGCGGCGGCGCTTGCGGCGGCGCTTGCGGTGGCGGTGGAGGCGGCGGTGGACGGGAAAATGACGACGAAGATGATCACTGAATCAGTGATAAAGGTAGTTAAGTGATATCGGGATTTTAAGATAGAGCTATTGAACCGGGTTACTATTGGACCGTTTTTGGTATAACCGGGTTTTTTTGGGCAAACGGGTTTGGATTCTCGGAACCCATATTAGATTCTTTATCGAATATAAAGAGGATATATAAGACAACTACAACTATAACTATGGAACAAAAACGTCGGGTAACTGTAGTGAGTTGGTGATGAACGAAAGATTGGACACGAGCGTCTTCATCCACTCTATCAACATTACTGCCAATTTGCCAAATGCCAACCAAGATATTCCAACGTTTTTCGGATTGGATAACCATGCTAAGTCGCTCCCCGTATCCATATGAACGTAATATGTTTCGTACGATATACGGGAATTCTCTCAACACGAACCTCTTATCTCGACACTTGTTCAGGTTGCGTGGAGTTGCGAATATTTTTTTGAAATTTAAGGGAAAAAAAACTCGTACCACGAGATCAATTAATTACCGTATATGACGTGCAAGTTGTGCTATTGTTTGTTGTCGGGTAAGATTTTTGACATATAAAAGTGATTCGGGTGAATTTAGAAAGATTAGCGGTATCAGCTCACGAAGGGTAAATGGCAGAATCAGCTCACGACTTTAACTAAAGAGTTGTAGCCCTTCTTCTTAGCTTTCCAACGCCATATTACACGTCCCAATCAGAGGTCTAGAGACGGAGTTATTGCCATAATACCGAACTGTTGTCTCACCCTCAACGAGATGAATCTTACCAACGAAACAAGATAGCCAATTGAAACAATTTCAATGACAAGTGATGAACACAACCACAATAATAGTGACATAATTTCGTTTCTCAATTGTTGGAAATATAGGGTCACTATAAGGGCGATATATAACTAGTAAATACACGTTGTTGTGTCGTGGTATGAAGGCCACTGATTGAGAAACGAAATCGCCCCGACTACGGTACAAATCGGAATGGGCGTCGTCCCCAAGGTCACACAACACTCCTAAAAGATTGTGTACTCAACCATTAGGAGTTGGAACTCGATGGTATACTCAGAATTTATCAAGATATTTGGATGAAGAAGTATTTGATGTATGTCTCTTCCCCATTCTCATTCTCTTATATCACCTTATATAAGACTACATGAGAATATGAGACTAATATCAAAGGGTATCCAAAGCTATTAATGATGGTAATGAATTGTCATTACTATAAAGATAATGATATTCATAATCATCATGAATATTGGTGTCAATATGTTACTTAATGGGAGATACCCTTGCAATACAACAATGATCAATCTATTGTCTTTGCATTATTTCTAACAAGTATCACAGTGATTCGATTGGTAACTAAATTTGTAAATGCATGGTATTATGCGAATGTTTTTTTTTCGTATTATTCCAACAGATATATTCAGATATACTATTCCCTATATGTTTTCTACTAATTTAGTGAAGATGATTTTTCAAAATAAGTACTTTTAGAAGTATAAGATTTCTATTACTATTTCAAAAGGTATTTTCATTATTCATGCTTGTTAGGGTAGATTTGCATAAATGGATAATTGACGGAAAAAGCAAACAAATGAAAAGTGACGGATCCCATATACTAAGAATTTGAGACAGTCAAATTCGAACTAGGTTGGATTTTGTCTAAATTTCAAATCCAAATCCAAATCACAAAGTTCCCAAATGCTTGAAATATTTCAAATCCGAAATTCAAAAATCAAATTTAAGTTCCCAAACATGTCAATAAAATTTCGTAGTCCGGACCGGATTTCGAACACTTGTATGTGTTTTACCCTGGATTTTTTTTTGTCATAAGTGAGAATCAAACCTCTCGGCACGAGATTTTTACCACTAGAGGTCAACCTTTTTTCTACCATATGAGTTTTATTTTGACAATAATTATCGTGTACAACCGTTGTACAATGTCACAATAGAAAAATTTTGTAATTTATGGTAAAAAATAATCATTTTAAGTTAGTTATTTACCGATTTCATATCAAAAAGTGATCACTAAATAATATAAAGTGGTAACATTTTACCGTAAATTTTTAATTTTAATACTCATCGTATGGTAGAACGGTTGTATATTATAATTTGTGTTATTTTGAAAAGTCAGAATATAAAAAGAGCATCACTTAATTCAAATGTTTTGTCTCTTTGAGCTACGAAATCTATTTACCCCCTTTACTTCTCCCGCTCAACTTAATTTCAAAATCACCACCGTCGTCCGCCGCAACAACCACCGCAGAGAGCGACAATGGAGTCGTCGGAGTTATCGCTGCTCGAAATCTCCGGCGAAGACGACTCACTTCTTCATCAATTACCGTCGAACGACGTCGTATTAGCTTCCGGTTTCGATTTCTCTCCACTCCAAATCCCTAGATCTCACCCTTCTACTTCCTCTTCCGGTTGATTCTTACTTTCTTCTTCACATTGCTAAGTTTCGATGTTTAATTTGATTTTCGTTCGGTTTTTGTTAGTGTTAAATCGTTGATCAGTTAGTTTAATTGCGTCACATTAGTACTGTTTTGATTTGATTTGATTGTTGCTTAGTAATTTAGTGTAATTATATGTAGTTTTCTGGTGTTAATTTGGTAATCACTGTGATTTTGTCCGATTTACGAAAATTTGATGATTAGGTCGATCATTTTGTTGAATAATGTTGGAGGTTAGTGATTAAATTGCAAATTAGGGTTTGAGTTATGCCAATTTGTTAATTTTTTCGTTGAATTAGCGCAGTTACATGTAGTATGATGCTGTTAATCACGCAAATTGGTAATCGTTTTTGTGAAATTTTGATCATGGTGTCATACATTATATTGTTAGTTTTGAATGGAATGGAGATCTTAATTTAGTGTAAATATGTAACTATATGTAGGTTTTTGGAGTTAATTTGGTAATCGATTTGATTTTGGTCCGATTTACTAAAATTTGATGATTAGGTCGATCATTTTGTTGAATAATGTTGGAGGTTAGTGATTCAATTGCAAATTAGGGTTTGAGTTATGCCAATTACGTTTAGTATGATGTTGTTAATCACGTATTTTATCCGTCGTTTTTGTGAATTTTTGATCACGGGGTCGTGCATTATGCTGATTTGTTAGTTTTGAATGGAATCGAGATCTTAAGCTATTCAAAGCCAGTAAAGGAGTGAATGCTTAGATTAGAAGATCTTTAGTCTTTACCATGGTCGTGAGCTTTTATGATCATGGCATAATCGAGTTCCAAATCGAGTTTGAGTGAATGCTTAAATTAGGACAGTTGTGAACTTAAATTAATCAAGTGATCAAATGATCCATTTGTATACTTATGTAGTCGTGTGGTTTGGTCCGAGTTTCCTGAGCTATTCATACGCTTTCAAAGAGGTTAATACTTTCATGAAGTGCTCTTTTACCATGGTTATGAACTTATGATCCTTTTTGATCATGCCACAAATGTGTAACTCGTTCCCATGGATTTTTGTATATGTTAGTTTTCGAGATAGCTATCATCGTGATGAGTTTTGAGCCTTGGCTACTTAGGCCTGGCTGAATGAGTGGCAAAGTGATCAAATGATCCATTTGTATACTTGTGTAGTCGTGTAGTTTGGTTTGAGTTTTCTGAGCTATTCATACGCTTTCAAAGAGGTTAATACTTTCATTAGGAGCTCTTTACCATGGTTATGATCCTTTCTGATCATGGCACAAACGTGGAACTCTTTCCCGTGGATGTTTGTATATGTTATTTTTCGAGATAGGTCCCTTGGTTAAGTGATTCTAGCTATCACCGTGATGAGTTTTGAGCCGTGGCTACTTAGGCCTGGCCCAGTGAGTGACCAAGTGATCCATAAAAGTATACAATTATTTGTAAGCTAAATATGGATGTCGGTTTGTGTTAGTTTTAAAGATAGGCCCCTTGGTTAAGTGGTTTAAGCTACCACTATGTTGAGTTTTGAGCCTTGGCTCCCGAGCTTTGGCCCAGTGAGTAGCCAGCCATGTGGTCTATTGATTCAGAAGAGAAAGAAGGCAGAGGCTAGTCATTCCTCAGTTTAACTCAACTAGTAATGAGAAGGACTATGTCAATGAAATGAGTGTGAACTGCTGACAGTTTCATTCGGAAGCTATTTGTCAGGCACTAGGGTAATGTGGATTAATGTTTCCGTCTTTAATTGCAGGTAAAAAAAGTAATGCTGACTGCAGGGTACCTGTTAGTCCGTCATCTCACGGCAACAAAGAAAACCTTAGTAATATCGACAATAAGTCTGGTATGCATAATCTAAGTGTTGAACGACAAAAGATGAAGAAGAGCAGAAAAAATGGTGGCTACAATTTGAGGAAAAGCCTAGCATGGGACAAAGCTTTCTTTACTGAAGAAGGTATCTAAAACGATAAGTTTGCCTCAAAGCTTGAACTTAAGTTTGCCTAAAAGCATGACTAATATTCACTGATCTCTCTCACAGGTGTCCTCGATCCTGTAGAATTATCCATGATTTGTGGGATAAGTAAAGGAGACAGACTGTCTGTTATTGATGAAGAACGAAGAGAATCTTTGATTATGACTTCTGATATTGCTAGTGGTTCTGCTAATAAAGCGACCCTTGAAGAAAAATTATTTACAGAGTCGCCGTCTGCTCGACTTAGCAAAACAAGTACTAGTCCACTTCTGAAGAGGGGCTCCTTATCTGGAAACCGTCTACCTGCGATTTCAAGAGTCAGTTACTGGCTGCCTTTCACTATTCGCATCTCAAGTTTTCTCCTTTTGCCGTAATGATTCTTTATTCACATACTATGTTTTATGAATTGCAGTCATCACAGAAAGCATCCGCTAATCGAGGACTCAACAAATCTGGATCAAAACCGGCTGTTTTTTCAACTCCCATTGCTCCTTCGACATATCCTTTTTGTTTCATTACGTAGAAATGTAGAATCTGTTGCTCTATCTGTTGTTCCTGTATGTGGGGTTACATGTGAACGAAAGATGCATGCGTATATTTCTTAACTTTCTGCTACTCAGAAACGACTTCTAAATACTGGGACACCTAATGCTATGACTAGAAACTCAAAAATTCCTAAAGTTCCAATTTCAAAGCATCCTCCTTCATCGTCCACTAGTAAGCATGCTCCATTGAGTGGAAGCCACCTAAAGTCTCCAGGAATCGCTCAACCAGGTTAATATTTTCCGGCTCTTAAAGAAGCCATTAAACCTTGATGCCCATAGATTCCTTTTTTCGTCCTTGTTATCTTTTTATTGTATGAGATGAATGAATTTTACTGTGTTGGCTAGTTACTTGTGTCCTGTTATGTCTAGCTGAAATGAACTTAACTGAACTAAATCGAACTGATAAGTGAACTGAAGTGGAATGAATTAGCCGAGACAAGTAGAACTTAATCGGTTGGAGTGAAGTGAGCTGAGCTGAATTAGACTTGAAGTTGAATCGAAGTGATTTAGAAATGAGCTTGAAAGAACATGGCCTTAGTAATTTGTATGGAGCAGTCTCTACTCTTTAATAAAGGTTTTGGGTTTTGTGTTCGGTTTATTTGTAACATCCAGATCTTTACTTGCTTGTATTTCATATTTTAAAGTAATTTTAAGGCCGAACTTTATTCATTCACCAGCGCAAAAACGAGCAAGCTTGTCACTTACCTCAAATATAAAGTCTGCTTCTAAAGCTGCCAGCATCAGTTCAGGAGGTATACCTAAATCTATGAAGCCTTTGGGTGCAAATGCAAGAAAGGATTCAGTGAGTTTCTGTATGCCTAATGCATTTCGTCAACTGATTTCAATTGCAGAAGCCATTTTTTGTTTGAAGAAGCTTTGGTTTTCCCAATTATTGAATGCAGTCTATTGCTTTTGATCAGGCAGGCTCAAGCTCGGAAATGGACTCATCTACCAACCATAAAGCTCGAAACGCTGACAAAGTCAGCAACTGTTCTCAGAACTCGAAGCAAAGTTTTCCAATTATGACGGTTGAATCTGTTAATGGAACAACTAGCTCTAGAGTTTCATCTCACCTTCCCTCTAATAATGGAGGTTGTAACAAAAAGGATACACAAGTTGAAGGAGTAAAGCCATCAGGATTACGGATGCCATCACCATCTATGAAATTCTTCAGTGAGGTATGCTGTACCGATAACAAATACGTAGTGTTTTCATTGTTTATTTGGTGCTGTTGCGATGAGTATTGATATTTCTGAAACAAAACGTTGAAGAATCTTTTGCAACTACTTGTGCAATTAATAACTATCTATCTACTTTTCCATATATTTCCGTTGCAGGGCAATAAGAAGTCATCTACCCTCAAATCGAGCATCCCAACTTCAAACAATTCTGAAGCTGCAGATCACATTTCTGACGTCAACCAAGCGAAAGTTCGACGTGGATCCCTTAATCGCGATGCAATATCTAAAAGCAGGCTGAGGTCACAAGTCACGGAATTATGTACGACTGCATCACTTGTTGAGCCTACACCACATGTCGAGGCCAAGCATGGAGAAAGCAATCATCATGTAGTGCAACAAGTTGTGCTCGAAGACAAGGTTCCCCAACCAACAAAAAGTGCAGAATTCATGAAGAATCCTCTCAATGGTATGGATAACCAGTGCCGCAGTGAGAGTGCACCTTCAATAACTGTTGAAGAGATAGATACGGATAAATTTGTCGATATAAACAGTAAAAATCCTACTTTACATCAAAAGAGAAGTGCTGATGGAAACATAATCAGCACCTCATCTGCATCTTGCTGTGAAGTGCAACTTACCCTTGCCTGTTCAGCAAATGGAGAAGTTAGTCCAACAGTTGATGAAGAAATGGGATATAGTCTACCAGCTATGAATGATAGGGATTTACTTGAGTCTCACACTGATTTCGATAGTCAATCCGATAATCATAAATCAGTGGTTGACAGTCTTGCATCAACTAGCATGCTTAATGACGAGAATACTCCTGCTGAATGCCTGATTGATCGTTTAGCGCAGTCCAATACTGAAGGAAGCATCAGTGTTCAGATTGGTGATAGTAATGTACTTGCAGATGACGACAGTTTACTGGATATGGATGAAGGTGATTCTGACAGTGAGCAAATGGAAAACTGCAGTATGAATTGTGGCATAGTTGGAGGAGCTGCATATGACCACATAGATAAAGAACAAGGTTATTTGATGTCTTCTGGGGATTTGTCAACTATGAAACCTGGTGAATGTGCAATAGAACACGATATTGGTAATAACTGTGTTCCACGTGCTGAAAACAGCAATGTTTCATCCCCGATTCTGAAGACAAGTGGAAGTAAAGAGATTGTGGATGTTGATGCAATTTTGAGAGAGCCTGAATCAACAGAAATGTCCAACCATATTAGGAAGAGTTTCCTAGAGTTGTCTAACAATGATGCCGATCAATTACCTGATTTACCCTTCTCGCTTCAAGGCGCAGAAGAACCACCCTTGTCCCGTGGAGATGAAATGATCGATATTGGATGTCAACATGCTTCCGTAGTTGCTTCCAGTTATGGTACAGAAGCTAATATTAACAGAAGTGTTGAATCAACACAAGAAGGGACTGATGCATCAATTGTTAAGCTGCCAATATCAGAAAGAGATGATATGGGTTTGAACTATGGTGTACTACAGAAGGACAATTATCTCGACAGAGACGAAGATAGAAGTAACATTGAGAAGATGGAGGACATACTTCAAGTGCACAGCAGTGTGCAGCAAGTAGAGCTCCAAATTGATCCGACTAGTTGTCTTTTTGACAAGGGCAACGAATCCACTTCTCAAACTGATGGTGGCATTATCTCTGCTGAAGAACTTGAGACTAAATGCAATTCGGAGGGAATATGCTGTAGTTATGGTGTAGAAGCTACTATTAACGGAGACGTTGATGTTACACAAGTACTGAATGATGATTTGATTGTGAACTTGGCAACACCTAAAAGGGATGATATGGAGTTGAACGACACCACACTTCTTAAGGATATGTTTCTCAAAAGTGACCAAGGAGGAAGTAATGTCGAGATGTCCAATGACATAAATGAAGTGCAGAGCAGTGTGGAGGAAGTAGAGTGCCAAAGTGATCTACGGATTAACTGTCTTTCCGATGAGAGCAACAATTCCACTTCCCAAACTGATGGTGCTATCTCTGCTGAAAAACATGAGACTCACAGCAGTATTGAGGGCATATGTTCTCATATTAACAGAAACATTGAATTAACGCAAGTACTGAATGACGATTCAGTTCTATTGAAGGACAGTTCTCTCAAAAGAGACCAAGGAGAAAGTAACATTCAGATTGCCGATGCCATACACCACCATGTGCACAGCAATGTGGAGCAAGTAGTGTTCCAAACTGATTTGATCAACTATCTTTCTTACAAGGACGAAAATTCCACTTTCCAAATAGATGGCAGCGTTTCTGCAGAAGAACCTGAGACTAAATGCAATACTGAGAGGATATGCCCTAGTTTTGGGGAAGATGTTACTATTAACCGAAACATTGAAGTGACACCAGTACTGAATGATGTTTTGATGGTGAACATGGCAACATCTAATGGAGATGATGTGGAGTTGAACAATTCCGTATCACTGAAGCACTGTTTTGTCGAAAGAGACCAAGGAGGAAGTAATATCGAGGTCTCTGATGACATTCATCAAGTGCACAGCACTGTAGAGGAAGTAGAGTTGCAGATTGATCTGATTAACAGTCTTTCCTGCAAGGGTAGCAATTCCACCGTCCAAACAGTTGACAGCGTTTATTCAAAAGAACCTGAGACTAAATGCAATATGGAGGGCATAAGCTCTAGTTATGGCACAGAAGCTGCTGTTTATCGTGACAATGAATTAACACAAGTACTGAATGATGATTCATTTGTGAACTTGGCAACATCTGAAAGAGATGATATGACTTTGAACAGTGGCGAACTATCGATTGACAGTTTTCTCAAAGAAGACCAAGGAGGAAGTAACATTGAAATTTCCAATGACATACGTCAAGTGCACGACAGTGTAGAGGAAGCAGAGTTCGTAGTCCGTCCAATTAGCTGTTTTTCTGATAAGGGCAACACTTCCACTTTCCAAACAGCTGGTAACGTTTCTGCAGAAGAACCTGAGCCTAAATGCAATATGGAGGGCAAGTGCCCTAATTATGGCACAGAAGCTACTAGTAACAGAAACGTTGAATTAACGCAGGTACTGAATGATGCCTCGATTGTGAACTTGGCAACATCTGAAATAGATGGGATGGAGTTTAAAAATGCCGTATTACTGGAGGATAGGTTTCTCAATGACCAAGAAGGAGGTGACATTGAGATGTCCAATGACATACATCAAGTTCACTGCAGTGCGGAGGAAGTTGAGTTCCAAATTGATCCGATTAACTGTGTTTTGGATAAGGGAAACACTTCCACTTTCCAAACAGTCAGCATCGTTTCTGCACAGGAACCTGAGACAAACTGCAGTACAGAGGGCATGTGCCCTAATCATAATCATGGCACGGAAGCTACTATTGACAGAAACGTTGAGCTAACACCTGTACTGAATGATGCTTCGATTTTGAACTTGGCAACATCTGAAAGAGATGGGATGGAGTTTAACAACACTGTACTACTGAATGACGGATTTCTCAATGACCAAGGAGGAGGTGACACTGAGATGTCCAATGACATACATCAAGTTCACAGCAGTTCGGAGGAAGTAGAGTTCCAAATTGATCCGATCGACTGTGTTCTAGATAAGGGCAACACTTCCACTTTCCAAACAGTCGACATCGTTTCTGCACAGGAACCTGAGACAAACTGCAGTACAGAGGGCAAATGCCCTAATTATGGCACAGAAGCTAATGTTAATAAAAAGGTTGAATTAACACAAATACTGAATGATGATTCGGCTGTGAACTTGGCAACATTTGAAACAGATGTTATGGATTCGAACAATGGAGTACAATTGAAGGACAGTATTCTCGAAAGAGATGAGATTGCTGATGACGTAAATCAAGTGCAAACTGACACAGTTTGCTGTCTATCTAACAAGGACGACTGTCACGACAGTTCCACTTATCAAACTGATGGCAGTGTCTCTGCAGAAGAACCTGAGACTAACTGCAATGTAGAAGACGCGAGCTCCTTAGAAGAGGTTAATGGTAATTCAGTAAGGTAATTCAGACTTTTTTTTTATTCCATTATTACAGTTTAATTGCATCTCTTAGAGCACAACTGAATGTTATTGAATTGCAGTACTGATAACCAGAAGACGACGATACCAGTACCCCATGCTGTTCCTTTCTCAGATGAGTGGCTAGCTGCTATTGAATCTGCTGGAGAAGTAAGTCTACTGCATTCATAACAAAGTCCCTTCAAAATACTTTAAAACTGTTGGCCTGGATTAATTCCCTGCTGAATCCATTGAAGCGTGTCGATTTTAGTTCCTTCGACGTTCTTTCAGATTCCAAGCACATTGCATACAGCTTGTCCAACAGTAGCTAAACATTTGCAGTTCTAACATTCGTTGAGTTGAAGTTAGGTTTTTGATCCGGCATAAGTCATGCTTATCAATCTTATAATCGTTTTTTTCCCTGCAGGAAATTTTGACCATGAAAACTGGTGCAGTTCAACATTCACCTACTGAGAAGTCAGTTCCTGAGCCTAGTCCTTGGTCACCGGTATGGACTCTGCTTAGTTGCTTGCCATTTTTTCTTAACTGCACAAATTTAGTAACCAGTTTCGGATAAATATCGATCACTTTTTAGTCATCAAATTTAATCACACAAAGCTAAAATGATCACTCTTTATATAACAGTAGCACCATGTGACAATGTTAAAAATTTCCAATCTAAAAATGACCGCAGTTAAAGTTATCATTGACTAAACTAAAGCGATCAATTTTTTACCTAAAACTTCAAAACATTTCAAATTTCTACGTATTTTATATCTTTGCTGTGAAGATGTGTCCCCTCTATGTTACTCAGACTCTTCTATGAGGTGTCGTGGATTGTCGGATACTCCTATTTTTGGCAAAATTTTCGATTTTTTTGTCCAAATTGAACTATCAAAGTGTCATATCATTTTAGGACAGGATGTTTGATTTAAATAATTGAGTTCTGCCGGCTTCAGCTAGTTTAATATGAACTGTATGTGTTTGTTCTGCCGGCTGCTTTAGAAGTTGATGACTTATCTCCTGCCTGATTAACAAATCCCTATAATCTCACTGGCTAGAATTTTCTTATGTAGACTGATTTACAATAAACATTCACAATACATGGTATTTGACCAAATATTTTTCCTGCCAAATCTCTTGTAAATGCACCTTTAGATTCACTTTCTTTTGTGTTTTCCCACATTTCACTTCTTTCTCAACTTTCAAATACTAATTTATTACCGTAAATATTTTAGTTTAGTGGTTAATAATAGAATATAAATGGATCTGAACCATCGCCGTAAGGTTTTAGTTGAATTGTTTCCATAACATGATATCAAAACCAGAGGTCACGAGTTCGAACCCTGACAGCCCCCAAATCACACTAACCACTCTTCAAGCCAATGGACCCCAACCACCGAATGATAGGTCACTAGTTTGATCTCCCTTCCCATTACTATAATATGATGATTAAGTGCGCTTTTCATTGGAACAAAAAAATTCAAACTCGATTTTTTAAACTTTTAGTTGCATGTAGTCATTGTAAGAGTCATAACTCATAAGTGCATAACATTGTTTAGGGATTGACTTTGAGTTTCTTACCTGACTATGTTGACTCTATTCTATTCTTTTTTTTTTTTCACTTTTGATTAAAGTACCGTTTACAATAAATAGAAAAAGTAAGTACGGATTATATGATTAGTTGATTAAAAAAGTTGTAAAATTGTAAAATGTCAAAGAGAGCATAAAGATTAGTTGATTAAAAATTTCATTGACAATTGGTGAGGTAACATTCTTTTTTCATCATTTTCTCTACCCGTCTTTTACATTTCTCTTCTCCGTACTATTGATTGAATAAATTCGTTTAGAAGTGTTTGACATGGATACATATCGAAGTGTTGAAGTCGTTTTTTGTTTGGGTTTTAAGGTATTCTTGAAATGAGTTGCTCTAAGTGTAACTTGCCAGACACGGGTAACCTAGATAACTATAAAACTCCGACTAAAATGTTTTTTTTGCCAACGGATAGGAGCGTGCCTATTTTGCTATGGAGTGCGCAACCTTGTTTTAAGATCGGGGAATATGTTGTACTCTTTAAGATAATGTTAGTAATTGAATACATTCACTATCATGCTATGCCATGTTAATCAGATTCGTATAGAAATTTCTGACACTGGTGCATATCAGCATATCCAAGCTTCCATGGTCGTTATTTTGTTTATATAGTGTTTAAGATTTGCTTAGGCTGAAGTGCCCAAGTGTCATATGCCAGACACGAGTAACCTAAGTAACTAGAACAGGGCTTATGCAAATTCTTGTTTGTGACGGCACTATCCGTCATATCCTTAACACGGGTCAAGTAATACACCAAATTACATGGCAAGTGGTCTTGCAAGTAGCAAATATTTTATCTTTATTAGGTACATGCGGTAATATTTGACATGTTTTAAGGTTTATAATGGATACTCCGTCTTAAACAAGACCCGAGTTGGTTTCTTGTATTGAAATTGAACCTATTCTTACAGTTGTGCACTTTTTTCAGGTAAAGAGAAAAACCAATCAAATGATAGGACCTTTTGATTGCACCAAACATACAGTTTCTCTGCCTGATCACTCTGAATAAGCAGGCCTCTGGTGATTTTGGGGTAATTTTTATGCACAAATTTCTGTCTGTGACGGAGTTATCCGTCAGTTCCGGGTCAAATACGACCCGTTTACATAGAAAAAAAAGACAAAACACTACAAAAATAATGTGTTGTCTTTTCTATTTACCCGTTACAAGAACGTGACGGATACCTCTGTGGCAAGGGAGACTAGCTAAATTTTTAGTCTATTTATTCTTCCACATTTCACATTTGTGTTCATTCCACAAAATTCAATTTGTTCACAAACTGTACATCTTTTTACAACTATACTAATACTCGGTTCCTGGTTTTGTCCATTCGGTTGAAAAAAATCGTCGTCTTTGTTTTTCGAAGGGAGTCATAAAGACGGTTTTAAGGTACAGTTTTCTTTGTTCCAACCCTTATGTTTCATGACAAATTTTCGGGCCCAGTAACAGTACCGGTCCGGATTTAGGTTTGGACCTTCTTTTTTTTTACCGGAAATCTTTTTTCGAGGAAGGGCTGGAGACATTGAATTCTTATATCTACAATGAAGCATGTCATAGAGTTCATTTGGTCTAGACATATTCGACCCGTCTAAAAACGGATCAAATAGTACCTTATTCTAATAGATCATTTGGTCTCTTCATGTGCAATCTTATTTGATTCGGCTTTGAGAAGACATTGTTAATACTTCGTATCAACTTTCGGTGTAACTCTTTCCAATACATAACGAGAAATATAAATGACACGAAATATGTATCGACAATGGATCTCAAATAAACGACACGACTGTAATGCTATTGAGAAATTATTTTATATTTTTTTGTTCAACGAAGTCCAGGATAACTAGTCTTAACTTTTAGGTTAAGACATTTTCGGTATCTAGAGATTATTTGGAAATGGAACAACGGGCCATCTACCATGCCTACCAAACAATGAAGCAAGACCATGAATATAAATACTCATAATGGTCCAAATAAGGCCAAGATGGGCTTTCAATTAAATATTCCATCAAATTATAGGAAGATATGGGAGACTTTTATTGTAGAGTAAGTCTTCCACTTTTATCCGTCACAAGGGAACAACTGGTAATAATTTTATTGGATTAGAAAAGTCAAAACCAGTGGATAGAACCTGACATTATCTTATTCACCCAAGTGAATATTATTTTACCCGTTATACATTTATAATGGATAGTTCCCTCACAAATAATAATTTGTCACCGAAGGTGTCTTAGCCTTGTAGTTATGACTAGGTGCTCTGGGACAGTAGATCTCAGTTTCGAATCTCCCTTCCCCTATATTGTAAAAACTCAGCCCAAAAAGAAAAATGGGGCAATGTTAGAAACTCGAAGGGATTAATAATTTGCGACTAAGTGCGCTCTTCGTTAAACCAAAAAACAAATACGAAGTACTCCCTCCGTCCCAAAATGTTTGTCCCGTTTACTTTTGCACGATAACTAAGAAAATGGTAGGATGATTGAGTATATAGGCAATCATGACTACTTTATAGGGTGATGTGTGAGGTGGGGTGGGTTAATGGAATGACAAAATGGTAAATACTTTGTCTTAGTAGGGACGAAGTTGTAAAAAAGGATAGACTAAAAAGGAAAGTTGAGAAATGGGACAATCATTAAGAACCTACCCAAAAAGGAATACGGGACAATCTTAATGGGACGGAGGGAGTAATAATTTGCCTTTATTGTACTAGTAAGATGAAAATGGAATCTTGGTACCTAAGATGTGTTCACACTATGAGTTGATGATTTGTAATTGTAGGACAAAATGAGCACATAACTTTTGGTCACCCCAAATCGTCGATAGCGACTTCCGTAAATGCATGCCATGACCGATATCCACGCTCACTAGTCCACGTCTCGCTTTAAAGTGAGACTCGTATATCGTAATCATACCATTCGTCCTTTTCAAAACCGATTTACGTTAAACCCGACTTTAAAATGTAGACGTTATCATACAAAATCTCATATAATTAAAAGACGGTCACTCATTAATAGAGGTGATCATATGCGGGTTTGGGTCAGATATGGGTCGAGCTAAGCGTGTAATTTTGGTCCGCATACAAGCCGGATAAAAAATTTGGACCAAATTATTCGGCCCAGATTAGCTCTAGTCACTAAATTATTATTGATATACCACTTTTTTCTGTACTACTCCTTTCTAATAAGAGTTTTGTTCCTTTTTTGGACAAAAAAATAAATAAAGAATTGATTATTTGTTGCTTTGTTTTTTTATTGATCACTAGCGTTAATGAGAAATCGTCTCTCACTTGACTTAGGAGTACTTTTTTTAAAATGTTTCGTAAAAAGATAAAATCGTGTTTGATACTTTCTCATTTAGTCATAATCAATGTTCCTAACTCACATTCTCCCCAAATAATCACATTCCAAGTATGAATAGCATCTTCGAATTATAAAAATGGGAACATATAAAACATTACTCCGTACAAGGTATAATATAATAGTTTTCCAAAAAAAAAAAAAAAGTTAAACCATGCGATCCAACAATCCACCTAAACACACCGTCTAGAGAGAAACAGTCTCTTCATAAGTTATTGAGATATCACTCGTCAGTACCATGTCTTATTCTATAGTAATCTTTTAGGATAAACGTAGCTATTTTTATTAGATTTATTATTATTGTCACCTTCATTTGTAGGAGTAATTGTTTTCAATAATCTTAATAAAAACTGTCTTTCACTGGACCTAATAATATTCGTACCACTATTCAATAATTTATTGAGAGACCACTCTTCCGTATCACTCTATATCATATTCGTACCCTTAAATGACAACTTTGTTTTGTACCTGTTTTTATAAGAAGCATACTCTCTTTATATTTGTATATTCTTTTATGTTAATCATACTTACTTCTATTAGGTTTAGTACCACTATTACTTTCATTTTTACTTGGTCTCTCAGAAAATCTACACTACAAATAATAAAAAATGATTGGTCATTGACGAAAAAATAGTTCACATGATAGTGGATTCTGCTCATTTTTTTCCTTCTACATACGAAACAGAATCTCTCGGTATACTTAAACTTAGGCCCTGTTCTTTTGGACTGAAACTGACTGAACTTAACTTAACTGAACTTAATTTGACTGAAACTGACTGAAATATAGAGACAAAATATGCCTCCTGAAACTGAATTAAACTGAACTGAACTGAAAATGACTGAATATAAATCCAAAAGAACAGGACCTTATACACAAAATTGTTATTTAGAGATACGAATAAGACATAACGTGGTATCGAAAAATGGTTTCTCAATAAGTTACCGAGCGACCGTATCTACCAAGATTTTATGTACATTTAATATTACAATCGCGTCATTAGAAAAACCGATAAATTAATTTTTAAATTTCAAATCATAAATCATAAATCTTAAATCTAAATCTAATAATTCCAAATATTGTAAAAAATCACCCAAAAAAAAGTCAATCCACACACACATACACACACACTCTCTCACCAACCAATCACCCAACCATTACTCCTCCACTACTACTATATAAACACTACCACCACTACTCTCTCTCCTCACTCTTTACTTGTGTGTTCAACTCACGCCTTTCTCAATTCCCAAATCTCTCCTAATTTCTAGGGTTCTTCGTTTTCCCCCAATTCTTCGTGTTCTTCACCGTTGTAAGCTCCTCATCTTCCTTCATCTTCTTCTATTTCCTTCAATTTAATGTTGTAGATCTTACATTTTTGTTGTTGCTGTAGTTGTTGATCGATTTCTTTGTTGTTTTTCGATTTGTAATCATTCGTGTTTGTTGATTATGGTGTTTATTTTCAGTGATTTTTGATGGTGTTGTTGTTGATGATGATGCTGATCGATTTCTTCGTTTTTTGTTGTTGTTGTTGTTGTTGTTGTTGTTGTAATTATTCGTATTTAATGACGATGACGATCATTTTCGTCTCTTCCTTCATTATAATGTAGTAGATCTTACATTTGTTGTTGTTGTTGATAGTCGATTTCTTAGTTGTTTTTAGTTTTGCAATCATTTGATTTTGATGATTATTATGATTTATTTCTGTGATTTTTTTGTTATTGTTGATCGATTTCTTCGTTTTGTTTTGTTTCGTAATTGTTCCTGTTAGATGATGATGACAATTAATCTCAGCGATCATCTTCTTCTGTTCCGTCATTATATTGTTGTAGATCTTACATTTTTGTTGTTGTTCTTGTTGTTGTCATCGTTTTTGTTGTTGATAATCGACTCCTTCGCTGTTTTTCGTTTTGTAATCATTTGAGTCTGATGATGATGATGATTAATTTCAGTGTATTTCGTTGTTGCTGTTGATCTATTTCTCCATCGCTTTTCGTCTGTTGATTGTGATGATGATTATTTCAGTGATTTTTGATGTTGTTGATGATTATCGATTTCTTTGTTTTTTTTGTTTTGTAATTGTTCGTGTTTGACGATGATGATTAGTTTCAGTGTTCATCTTCTTCTCTTCCTTTCTTTAAAATGTTGTAGATCTTACATTTTTGTTGTTGTTGATAATCGATTTTGTTGTTGTTTTTCGTTTTGTGATTTTGATGATGATGATTTATTTCAGTGATTTTTGATGTTGTTTATGATGATCAATTTCTTCGTTTTGTTTCGATTTGTAATTGTTCGTGTTTGATGATTATTGACGATTAATTTCACTGATCACCTTCTTCTCTTCCTTCGTTATAATGTTGTAGATCTTACTTTTTTGTTGTTGTTGTTGTTGTTGTTGATAATTGATTTCTTTGTTGTTTTGCGATTGTTATCATTCATGTGTGTTCATGATGTGATGACTATTTATTTCAGTGATTTTCACTGATTTTAGATCGTTTGTGGTAAATGTTGTTTGATTTTTTATGCATCTCTTTATTCATGTAATTGACGATGATTTATTTCTTTGATTTTTTATCGTTGATGTTAATTTGATATCTACTAACGTTTGTTTCTTCTAGTTTTGCAATCGTTTGTGATTTTGACACTTTTAACTGTCGTTTATCTATGTATCTTGTGTTCATGATTACACCAAATGACAGTGACTAGTTTTACGAATTTAGTGTTTGTTGCAATTACTCAATAATTTATTTATATCGACAACATCTAATTTCATTTGTGTTGTTGATCAGATTTTTGAAGCCATGGCAAAGAACTACCCAACCGTGAGCGAGGACTACCAAAAGGCTGTCGAGAAGGCCAAGAAGAAGCTCAGAGGTCTTATCGCCGAGAAGAACTGTGCTCCGATTATGCTCCGTCTCGCGTAAGATATTCATATATTCTCTAATATGATATATCAATCTGGATAGGCCGAATCCTGTGTCGTGATCTTAATTTATTGGAATGTGTTTTGCAGATGGCACTCTGCTGGTACCTTTGACTGCCAATCAAAGACTGGAGGACCCTTCGGAACAATGAGGTTCAAGGAAGAGCAAAGCCATGGAGCTAACAGTGGTATCGACATTGCTCTCAGGTTGATTGCACCTGTCCAGGAACAGTTCCCCATCATCTCCCATGCCGACTTCTATCAGGTATTTATATATATCTACGTCATCTAACTGGTTGAACAGTTTTCTGTCGGACATTTTTTAGTAATTGAAAGCTTCTGTTCTTTATGTATTGATTTGTTGATTGATTGATTGATTTTACTTGTTGATTGCTTGTAGTTGGCTGGTGTTGTGGCTGTTGAAGTTACCGGAGGACCTGAAGTTCCCTTCCACCCTGGTCGTGAGGTTTGTTTTTTTTCCTCCATTGTTGTACTTGAATCATTTAAATTGGTTGGAACATGATTTTTTTGATCTCTTCATTGTTATTCTTGGCGTCGTTTTAAAACGTTTTTTTTCCAATTTGGGTTGTTTTTTCCTCCACAAACGGGTTGCAATTTTGGGTTTATTTGTATCTTTCTCCATTGTTTTAATCGGTTGAAACTTGAATGTCGGCTCATTTTATCTTTGTAAGATCAACCTCTAAACAAAAGTAACGGAAAAAAAAAACTTCTACGTTACTTATTTTGAAACAATGGATGAAATTTGTTGATCTTTCTTGATTGTTTAACTTGAAGTCATTTTAAATTGATTGGAACATGAATGTATACAATTTGTGATTCCAACGATTGTCTCTTACTCTTTTCAGGACAAGCCAGAGCCTCCAGTCGAGGGACGTCTCCCTGATGCTACCAAGGGTATAACCTTTCTTTTGTCCCAATTTTTTCCGTCTTCTAATTTACTCCTTTTGATGAATTGATTTTTCGATACGTTTGTTGGGTACTTTGTATTGAATTATTCACGGTTTTGCAGGCTGCCCCCATTTGAGAGACGTTTTCGTCAAGCAAATGGGTCTTTCTGACCAAGACATTGTTGCTCTCTCTGGTGGCCACACTTTGGTGCGTTCCAAATTCTCTGATGTCGAGTTTCATCCTATTGTTTTGCCGCAAGTTCTTGTTTAAGACGGGCATATCCGTCACTTAAAATGGGTCAGATATGGTACATGTATTTGACCCGTTTTAATCTCAAACGGGATATTAACTTCTTAAGAGTGATCCAATTGTTAACGTGTTTTCGAATCTTGGGTTAATCTCACAGGGAAGGTGCCACAAGGACCGTTCTGGATTTGAAGGAGCATGGACTGCCAACCCTCTGATCTTCGACAACTCTTACTTTACGTAAGCTCTATTGTGTTTTTACCAGGAATTTCTTAATTTTTGTGAAATCTTTTAAAACGACAAGTAAAAATGAATGAATACGGTGTATTATGGTATTCATTATCGTCTGTAAATGTGTGATAGTGAGCTTTTGAGCGGTGAGAAGGAAGGACTCTTGCAACTCCCATCTGACAGGGCTCTTCTTGATGACCCTGTCTTCCGTCCCCTTGTTGAGAAATATGCTGCTGTATGTTTTCTTTTTTCATCTCGTCGTTTCTCAATTACTCAGACATTCTGACTCCAAACTTCCATAATCCATACACTTCAAAGCACGGGAGTCTTAGTCGACATGATTTTTTAGGGGACAATAATCGATATGATTTTTGTTTTTTGTAAATGTTTTTCAGGATGAAGATGCATTCTTTGCTGACTATGCCGAGGCTCACTTGAAGCTCTCTGAGCTCGGGTAATTCTCTCTTACTATCTCGACACTCAAACTCACATCCAGGAGTGTTCACAGATCCAAACCAGACCCAACCAGATTGACCCGTGGACTCTCAACCCCAAAAATCCACGCCCTTGACCGGGCTGGTTAACAAAGAAACTTGAACCAGACCGTAAAAAAACACTAAATTTGATTCTTTTTTAAAAGTGTGGTCCGGACCGGACCGTGGACTGGTCACCAAGTTTTTGGCGACCCAGAGACCTCACCGGTATGTGCCCCGGTCCAGACTGACCCTGTCTTTGACTAACCAAACCGGTTTTGATTCGTTTTGTAGGTTTGCTGAAGCATAAGAAGTGTGATTCATTCAACGGCTTTACAGGCGACCAACATTAGCTAATGCAATCATTTTTTGTTGTTTTATCGTTAGATTGAAAACTGTCGTCTTAGCGCAGTTATTCGTACTCGGTATTTGAAGTTTGGTGGCAATTGATGCTTTAGTTTGTATTTGCTGAATGATGGTTTTGTTATGTGAAGCTAGACAATTCGGGTTTTGTGGATTTTGCTTAATGATGTCGTTCTTGTGCTTCATTAATAAAATGATGATCGACTACTTTTGCGTAAAAATTGTTGCTTACTTTCTTTCGTTATATCTTTTGTTGGAGTTATAGCTTATAATGTCGGTTTTGATGTCGTTTTTGGTTGTAAATGGTAAATTTGCCATACGAAAAGAGCTACCCGAATTATTGTTTTAAACGAGTATATCCGTTTAAAATGAGAATCGGATTGGATATTTGTAGTTTGTATTTGGATCCAATTCGATCCGATTTGATGGTATAATTGGTATTGTGTTCATTTTAAAGTTGTACGTTGCTGACGATATTCGAATCCTAAACCTTGCGTGTCACTTCTCGGACTTTGTAGGCTTATGCCGTGAACCATCTTGGTTTTGACTCGGAACTGGCAATGATATGGAAGTCGACGAAGTCAAAGAGATGATATACGATGAAGCTTTCAAATTTAATCCCAAATATACTGACACGATTCAAATTACATACGGAGTATCATGTGTATCGGTTTTCATAATTTTATTAAATGCTTCGTAAAGTTAGTTAACTTCTTATAACGAACTCCTTTTAACTATTCTCCTATGAGATCGTCTTATACAATAATTTATGCCTTTGTAAAGTCATAACTTCATAATAGAAGATTTCATTACACACTCATCCACCTCATATGAAACTCGTTTTCTAAAAAAACCCGAACTTGTGGGAGTTGTATGGGTTTGAGACTATGCCTCTAGACTTCAAGCTTGTTGCCCACGGGCGGTTTATCTTGGTGTGCGTGGTTTGCAAGCTATGCGTACACTCGAAGGTTTACCCAGTGCGCACCAAAAAGGTCGCGGCTGCGGGTTCCCTCGTTCATCAAAAAAAAAAAAAAATGTTATTCCGAGTACTAACGAGAACATATTACTCCGTATAACATCTATTTTCGATTATTAAATAAAAGTAATTTCATAAATCTCGTTATTTTAATTTTAATTAATACGGGGTATAATACTCTGTAGTAATTTAATTTAATAAAACCGTTAACAATCAATATATTTAATGTAACATTATTATTTTACCTTCGAAACTCCGATATAAATACAACTATTTTTATTTCCTCGTACCGAAATATTTCAAAATCAATAAACAAACAATGAGCCCATAAGGGTGTTGCCTAGTGGTTAAAACTTGTGGTCATCGGCCCAAGGGTATGGCTTGAGACTATGCCTCTAGACTTCGAGCCTGTCGCCCACGGGCGGTTTACCTTGGTGTGCGTAGTTTGCAGGCTATGCGTACACCCGGGGTTTACCCAGAGCGCACCAAAAAGGTAGCGGCTGCGGGTTCCCTCGTTCATAAAAAAAAAACAATGGGCAATCCTTTGCCACATTGTTCAAATTTCCAGCCCACGAGAAATGTGCTTATTATTATTTTTACGACGATATTAATATCCACAATATCGAACGTGTATGTGGACCGACCAACACTTCCGCATTAAAAATGACATCGGACGACTCCCGGTCCTAACAGTCCGTTGTCAATCCGGGGCCGAGGACCTCGGCTACAAAACCCTAAAGCCGGGCGAGTTTTTCGACCATAAGTTCTCGTCCTATGGTCCGATATCTGACTTTACACAAGAACTCTATTTTTGTCATTTTTACTTTGACGGTAAAGACAACGTATTTGATATTTGGGACGAAAGATACGATTCGGGATTTTGTTGGTTGGGAGACGTGTCCGAAGATCTCGAGTTTTGTTTCGATGGACGAATCGAGTGGGTTGTCAAAGAAGACGGTTTTTATCGACATTGTATTTACCATATGACGAATGATAGTTATTTTTGTAATATTGCTCTTGATTATTATACGACTCAAAAGCCCACGAAAAATGGACAATTTAAAAAGTTACGTTCTAGGTGATGGCCTAGACGATCTTGGCCCAGTGGTTAAGACTAGATGTTTTGGGAGTCTAGGCCAGTAGATCTCAGGTTCAAAATATTGTAATGCGACTAAGTGCGCTCTTTGTTGAACAGAAAAAATAAAAATGTGTCGTGACTTTACGATCATAAATTTGAAAATAGTTTTGTTGCAATTTCCACCTTATTTTCGACTGTCAAACTATTATTATTACCTGAATTCTAAAATCTTTGAACGACATGAAAGTATTGTTTCTTATCAATTTTTGCATTCTATTAGAGTTTCTGATAGGACGACTCCATTAAATAAACCGAGAAATGTGATCAGATTTCTATTAGGATTTAGTTAAGGTAATCTCAACCTTCCAATACGGTTGAGTGATAAAGGAATACTTCTTATTTAGTATTAGTACGATATTATTGTAATAACATACGAGTATATCTTAAAATTTGATTTCTAATAGTAAAACCACAATTACAGGAAAGAAATATTACTATAATAATTAATAATAAAGAAGATATATACCCCCACAAAACATAAAAAAAATTACTCAAATTATCGTTTAAAACGAGCATATTTGTTTAAAACGAGATTACGAGAAGTGGATTGGATATCTATCATTTCGATCGGATAAATGATCGTAAACATAGTTTCGTACTTTCTAGAATTATATTTTTCGTTTGAAAATGAGTTAAAAGTCGATTTTGACGTCTTTTTAGTTCATAAATGGTAAATTTGCCATACAAAACGAGCGACCCAAATTATTTTTTCAAACGAGTATACTCGTTTAAAATGAGAAATGGATCGATGAGATATCTATCATTTGTATCGGATAAATTGATCGATTTGTTGAAGTTGATCTTTGTTACTCTATGTCATCGGTTAGTGTTCGGATATTCATTATTCATAGAAAATAGAAGATATTCATTTTTTTGAGACTAAAGTACATTTTGAAAATCGTGGGTCCCGATGATGAAAATATTTATTTTAAAATAAATTAAAAATATGATAAATAAATTAGTGGGGTAGTGAAATCTGAAATGGGTCTCATCCAAGAATCAAAAATTTAATAATTTTAATTATTATTTAAAATAATTTCAAAAACACCGTTATTTTAATTTAATTAATATAGTACTCGTAGTAATTTAATAAAACCGTTACAAACTCATATATACAATGTAACATTATTATTTTTACCTTCGAAACTCCGATATAAATACAACTCTTTTTATTTTCTCATACCGAAATATTTCAAAAAATCAATAAACAAACAAATGGGCTATCATTTGCCACATTGTCCCAATTTCCGGCCCACGAAAAATGTGCTAATTATTATTTTCACGACGATATTAATTTCCACAATATCGGACGTAATACACGCGGACGAACACTTCCGCATTACAAATGGGATCGGCCGATACCCGGTCCTAACGGTCCGTTGCCAATCCGGTAACGAGGACCTCGGCTACAAAACCCTAAACCCGGGCGAGTATTTCGACCATAAATTCCCGATAAATCACGGGATCAAAATGTTTACAATTGAACTCTATTTTTGTCATTTTTACTTCGATGGCAAAGACGTCGTGTTTGACGTCTATGATGAGAATCGCAATGACGGGTTTTGTGACTTGAGGTACGAGCCGGGCGGGTACTATGGTGCCGACTTATGTTATAATGGACGGATCGAGTGGGTTGTTCGAGAAGACGGGTTTTATCGACATTGTCTATACCATTTGGTGGATTTTAGGGTTAGTTGTTATGAAGACCCTGAAATTGCGAAGAAAAGGCCTACTAAACGTATACAATTGGAAAAGATACGTTCTTGGTGATGGATGACCTAGACGAATAACGTTACGAATAAATGTTAGATGGATTTACGATAATAATAAAAATGAAAATAGTTTGTTGCAATTTTCATCGTATTTCGGACTACTTATTGTCGTAACTTTTTTTTAAAAAAATTTGTTGGTACAGAGAAGATTAACTTTTTTTATTTTAACCCGACTCAAACAGATAAACGAAACTCAACCTGATTAACTGTTTGCCAAGTCTACCTATATATAATGCACCCACGAAACGAATGTGCTCTAAAAATACAATCCACTTAACCCGTCTATTCTAATACGGGTTTGGACCATTGAACACCCTTACCGGCTACAGGCTACAACCCTACTCAAACTACCGCTCCATAAACCCGATCAAATTAACCCATTTTGTAATGGGCCCTTTTACTCCCCTCTTATCTCTCCCACAGTTCCACTAATCCAAAATCTCAATCCAGTTAACCCGTTTATCAGTCAACTAATATAACACTCCAATACACCTACAAACTGACTCGTCCCCCGTTCCATAAACCCGACCCAATTGACCAATCAATCAACCCACTTATGATGGGCCTTTTACTACTCTCACAACTCACAATCAAATCCAATACGGGTTTGGACCACTGAACACCCCCTACAAACCACTGCATCTGTTTCATTTGGGTGGTTGCGTTTACTTTTTCACACTTGCCAATGCACGTTTTCTTTTTTCTATATCTCTAGTTACGTATTTCAAAAAATTATAAAAATTTGATATTTATAACGTACTCGATTAGACAATTTAAACAAGATTCCACATGACTATATTTTATCTTATATATTACAAGTTACATTGACGATTTCACTCTTATATGAATAGTGCCCAAAAAGCAAACACAAACAACCAAAGGGAACGAATGGGTATATATCAATGAGAGGATTATACAGTCAGTTGTACATAACTCTAAGTTTTGCTGTAAACTTTCTGAGCATTAGTATAAAGTTGTCGATTTAAATCACATAAATGTTTAAGCTCAAAAACTTACAACTTAACTCAGAAACTTTTATAAACTCAATAAATAAATATAAACAAAAGCTCAAAAACTTTGCATTGGTTGTACAATGCTATATTTTACAACCAGGTGTATAATTCTATTTTCCGGGGTATATCCCTACTCAAAATACCCGTTTCATAAACCCGATTCAATCAACCCGATCCATTCAACCCATTTCTAATGGGCCTAACCTTTTTACTCTCCCCCCACCCAAAAGAAACTACACCCCTACTCCCTCTAAAATCACATCTCAACACAAACTCCACAACTCACAATCTAATGGGCCTTTTTGGGTTTTTTGTGACCCAGTCAACCCGAAAATGACCTGACCCCACCGTAAATCAACCCAAAAATGACCCGACTGAACCCCGATCCGGTTGTCATATCTAAATACACCTACAAACCGACCCGTTGCCCGTTCCATAAACCCGATCCAATCAACCCATCTATAATCACATCTCAACACAAACTCACAACCCGCAATCAAATCCAATACGGGTTCGGATCATTGAACACCCCTTACACGCTACAACCCGCTCCTCCATAAACCCGATCCAACTAACCCGTTTCTAATGGGCCTTCTTACTCTCCCACCTCCCTCTTATCTCCCCCCCACCCCTAGTAGTCACTCTAAAATCACATCTCAACACAAACTCCACAACTCACAATCTAACGGGCCTTTTTATGTAAATGGGTTTGGGTTGAGGGTTGATGACCCATTTATGTAAGTGGGTCAACACGAACACGACACGAAACTTAAATGGGTCGGGTTTGGATTGAGGGGTTCGTGACCCGAACACGAACACGAACACGACATGACCCGATCTGTTTGCCAGGTCTACTTATCTTCCCCCCAACCCCTAGTAGTCTCTCTAAAATCACATCTCAACACAAACTCCACAACTCACAATCTAATGGGCCTTTGTATGTAAATGGGTTTGGGTTGAGGGTTGATGACCCATTATGTAAGTGGGTCAACACGAACACGACACGAAACTTAAATGAGTCGGGTTTGGATTGAGGGGTTCGTGACCCGAACATGAACACGAACACGACACGACCCGATCTGTTTGCCAGGTCTACTTATCTCCCCCCAACCCCTAGTAGTCTCTCTAAAATCACATCTCAACACAAACTCCACAACTTACAATCTAATGGGCCTTTGTATGTAAATGGGTTTGGGTTGAGGGTTGATGACCCATTTATGTAAGTGGGTCAACACGAACACGACACGAAACTTAAATGGGTCGGGTTTGGATTGAGGGGTTCGTGACCCGAACACGAACACGAACACGACACGACCCGATCTGTTTGCCAGGTCTACTTATCTCCCCCCAACTCCTAGTAGTCTCTCTCAAATCACATCTCAACACAAACTCCACAACTCACAATCTAATGGGCCTTTGTATGTAAATGGGTTTGGGTTGAGGGTTGATGACCCATTATGTAAGTGGGTCAACACGAACACGACACGAAACTTAAATGAGTCGGGTTTGGATTGAGGGGTTCGTGACCCGAACACGAACACGAACACGACACGACCCGATCTGTTTGCCAGGTCTACTTATCTCCCCCCAACCCCTAGTAGTCTCTCTAAAATCACATCTCAACACAAACTCCACAACTTACAATCTAATGGGCCTTTGTATGTAAATGGGTTTGGGTTGAGGGTTGATGACCCATTTATGTAAGTGGGTCAACACGAACACGACACGAAACTTAAATGGGTCGGGTTTGGATTGAGGGGTTCGTGACCCGAACACGAACACGAACACGACACGACCCGATCTGTTTGCCAGGTCTACTTATCTCCCCCCAACTCCTAGTAGTCTCTCTAAAATCACATCTCAACACAAACTCCACAACTCACAATCTAACGGGCCTTTTTATGTAAATGGGTTTGGGTTGAGGGTTGATGACCCATTTATGTAAGTGGGTCAACACGAACACGACACGAAACTTAAACTCACAATCAAATCCGATTCATTTTCTTTTTCTTTTTTTCCGCTACTATTAATATTTCCCCTCTTTCTCTCTCTTTATTTCCCCATCTCGCGTTTCTCATCCTCTCATCTTCTTCATCTCTTCCTCCATCGCACTTTCTCTCTCTTTACCTCGCTGCAGATTCATCCTCTCTCTCTCTCTCTCTCTCTCTCTCTCTATACTTTCCTCTCTCTCCACTGTAAGTCTCCCTCACTCGATTCCCTCACTTTTCCCCTAATTGTATCGATTCTGTTCTCTCAATCAATCAATCAATCAATCGCTTATTCAATCGGTTAATGAATCGGTTAATCAATCGATTGTGTTTAATTTCGATGATTTTGTGATTTTTGATTTGTGTGTTGTGAGATTTGATGTGTTTGGAGTGATTTTGATTTGCATGTTGTTTGCGTAGGATTTAATTAGGTTTTTAGGTTTTCTTGATGCGTGGAATCTTTTGTGTTTTGAGTTTTTCGATTTTTAGGTTTTTGTTGTACTGGAATTTGATGTGATTTGATTCGATTTAGGGATTTAGGTGTTGTTGTGGTGCCGACAGTGAGGAGATTTTGTGTTTGAGATGAATTTGGATGATTTTGTACGGAGTTTGAATCTTCTCAGTTTTTCGACGGATTTCGGATAGTTGATTGATTTTAACAGTGATACTGGACTCATCTAGGTTTGAGGATGTGAAGGTTTTTAGTTCTGAGCTGTGTTGATTGTGATTCGTTATCCGAAAATGCAATTATTCAATTAATTATCGTACGAGATTTTGTGTTGAAGATGAATTTGGATGATTTGTACGGAGTTTGAATCTTCTTGTTTTTTCGATGGATTTCGGATAGTTGATTGCTGTTATCAGTGTGTGAGTTAATCCGTTGATACTTGAGTCGTGTAGGTTTGAGGATGTGAATGTTTACAGTTCTGAGCTGTGTTGATTGCGATTCGTTATCCGAACATGCATTATTCAATTAATTATCGTACTTCTGTTGTTTCTCGAGTCGTTCCTTCCGTCTTAGGATGAGAATGTATACAGACAGTGGAAGTATTTTGTGTTTAAGATGATTTGGATGATATGTACGGAGTTTGAATCTTCTCGTTTTTTTCTACGGATTTCAGATAGTTGATTGATGTTATCAGTGTGTGAGTTAATCTGTTGATACTTGAGTTATCTAGGTTTGAGGATGTGAATGTGTACAATTATGAGCTGCGTTGATGGTGATTCGTTATGCAAACATGCAATTATTAAATTACTTACCGTACTTCTGTTGATACTCGAGTCTTTCCGTCTTAGGATGAGAACGTGTACAGACAGTGGAAATATTTTGTGTTTTAAGATGAATTTGGATGATTTTTACGGAGTTTGAATCTTCTCAGTTTTTCAACGGTTTTTGGATAGTTGATTGATGTTTATCAGTGTGCGAGTTGATAATTGTAGATCAAATATTGTTCCACTGTTGATACTGGAGTCTGTGGGTTTGAGGATGTGAATGTGTACAGTTCTGAGCTGTGTTGATTCCAATTACGTTATCTGAACTTTGTTGATACTCGAGTCTTTGTGTCTTAGGATGAGAATGTTTATGGCCTGAATGGAAAAAATCAGTTATGGTGGCTTATTGATGTTTAGGTTATTGATTCTGAATGTTTGCTGTATTGGTTCATTCTTTTTACAAATCTGCAGTTATATGCGAAGTGATTTTATGTTTTATATGAGAGTCGACATTTGTGTGTTTAAATTGAGTTGTGTTTGTTCATTCGTTATTCGAATCTACAATTATATGCTAAGTGATTTCATCTTTGCATATGAGAATCGACATTTCTGCGTTCAAATTTCGTGTGTAAAAGTTTTGTTATTGTAATCAGTTTTTTTCAAGGAGCAACCATGAGTGATGAGGGTGAGAAGACTTGTCCTCTTTGCGCTGAGGAGATGGATTTGACTGATCAACAATTGAAGCCGTGCAGATGTGGCTATGAGGTAGAACTTCCGAGCTGCTCACCTATCCGTTGCATTTGAGTTTTTCCTGTTTTTTTTCAGCTGAATAATTCTTTTTTCATGTTCTGTCTGCATATTACTCTGATCTTAGCCTTGTCCATTCTACACGTATTTGAGCAAAATACACTTAAACCAATTGTAAATCAACGGTGTAGAATTAATCTATACGACTCATAGGCTGCTTGAGTGAATTCATTACCTTTAGCTTATCCCAGATCTGTGTTATGTCTTCTTAAGTTGTTTTATTGGACACACCACTGCTTCATTCAGAGTCTGATTTCTCCCACATTAGTGATTTTGAGCTGTGCTTTTAGTTTCAATGGTGGTGATATGATTATAGAAGTCTTATCCTTGATCATTAAGAGCTTCTCTTCTTTTTTATTGGCCATTCTCGCTCGAAAAATTGCGAGTTTGTCTTTTCAGTATCCAGAAAGCTTCCATATGAAATGTATATATGAGGCTCCTTAGGTTTTAGGTGCATATGCACTTTGTATTTGTCATCAGTAATCCTTTCCCATTTGCTGATATGAGGTAACACGACCCACGTCATGGGCGCAATCCTTGTGTACTATGGTAATGGTGATATAATAACCAATGTGCAGTTAACCGTTGTTGTTCAGCTGTTAATTGTGCCTTTGACTTGTGCTTAACTTTCTACACATAACGCGAGGTACTAAATATATCATACGTTCAGGTTTGTGTTTGGTGCTGGCATCACATTATGGAAATGGCTGAGAAGGATGAGTCTGAAGGAAGGTGTCCTGCTTGCCGCACTCCATATGATAAGGAGAAAATTGTCGGAACCGCTGCAAAATGTGAAAGGTTTGATTTATTCTCGGTTTTCTTTCTTCTATTAACCACTTTGAGTGCTCTCTGTAACCCTTTTAGCATAACCTCAATGCTTTCACTTATATAGTTTCATTGACGGTTTTCTCGTGAACTTGTTTCGTCAAAAGGTTGGTAGCGGAAGTTGGCATGGACAAGAAGCACAAATCTCAGAAAGCTAAATCTAAGACATCTGAAAGCAGAAAACAGCTGACTAGTGTCCGGGTTATACAGCGGAATCTTGTCTACATTGTGGGCTTGCCTCTAGATCTTGCTGATGAAGATGTGAGTACTCCCTTGACGTCCCCTCCGCATAATTTTCTCTCTTATCTGTCATTTAACTGGTTGCGTTCGTATTTGATGCTCATTGTTGTTAACCCCCTTTATAAATGTTGCACGCAGCTTCTGCAGAGTAAAGATTATTTTGGCCAGTATGGGAAGGTCTTAAAGGTGTCGATATCCCGTACTTCTGCTGGCACCATCCAGCAGTTTGCGAACAATACCTGTAGTGTGTAAGTCATTTTTCTTTCTCTTAAAATTATATTTACACTTCCTTTTACTGTCTCGGGTTCAAGCAATTACCTGTAGTTGTTTTTTTTATCATGAACTATGTGGCCAGTCCGTCTTTAAATGTTCCAAATCAAAAGACTCTTTAAAAAAAATCGTGACCATTTTGACCCTTTTGAGGCTTATAAGATGACATAAGCTTAAGCACAAGCGGATGCATGTAGACACACATACTAGTACATTAAAGAAAGTGAAATCATTTTATAGTGTCTCTCTTCGGTTTTCAGATATATAACATATGCAAGAGAAGATGAAGCAGTTCGATGCATTCAGTCTGTTCATGGATTTATATTAGATGGCAGATCGTTAAGGTAGGGTGTTTATCGATGCGACTTGGAAACAATACTTTTGTTTATCGATTTATTTAGTTCGTTCTTTTAACTTTATTCTTGTTTTATAGGGCGTGTTTTGGAACGACAAAATACTGTCATTCATGGCTGAGAAATGTGGTATGTCATATGCATACATATATTGTGTATTTGCTGAGATAAATTGTTATTTTGGAAACTAATGCAATTTTTTTTTGTTCCTAGCCATGCACCAACCCTGATTGTCTGTACTTGCATGAGGTCGGCTCACAGGTGGATAGCTTCACCAAAGATGAATTTATCTCAGCGTACTCAAGGTAATATAACACAACGAGTACCTTATACCGTTACATTTATGATAAAATTTGAAAGGTATTGTTCAGGACATTGAGCAAGTGATTGAAACGTGTATCGTATGTGGCTGTGTTTCAGTTCAAACCCAGTGTTTAATTTATTATTTTCAGTTTAGTATATGCCACAAGAGGCGGTGTAATAGGGTTTTGAACTTTTTGTTTGCGTTTTATGTTTAAGCTTTCAGAGGTAATAACAGTTCACTATGTGTGCCTTTCTTGTTGGATTTATCCTTTCTGATTGATCTAATGTACCTAAATTTTCTGAGGAATGCTACTTCCGTTTTGCTTTTTATTTGTGCCGGCTGATATGATATATTTTACTTTTAGTTTACGTTTACATTTTTACATTTATACCTCGCTGAAAGGGCAAATTCGTACCTTGTACCTCTAAAAATATATAGAGTAGTTCTCTTCAGTCATATTGATATTTTCATTTGCTTTTGGGGTTGTTCTAGGGTCGTGTCATGCTTTTGATGCCAGTAACAAGTCTCTCTGACTCCTTTTCTTGTTTAATTTACCAATAATGATCAGAGTCCAGGAAATTACTGGGATCACTAACAACATGCAGCGGCGTTCGGGAAATGTTTTGCCTTCTCCAGCAGATGGTTATTGTCATAGTAGCACTACTGTGACTGGGAATCAAGTGATCAAAAGTTCTTCAAATGTATGTGTTTGATCTTAGAGTGTCAATTTTCTTCTCTTCTCACGACTTTTACTGTTAAGCATTACATTTGATTATGTTCTGTATTCGTTTGATTGTGTTTCACTTGGTCTCTTGGAGACTAGGTACGAAGGCTATCTTTATGATGGCTGTGGTTATTCAGTGTTTGTTCTTTGAGACTCAGCGAGGGTAAATTTTGTCCCAGGGTCGGATGTTCACGTGACAGTTTTATATTTTCGGATTTATTTGATGAAATGTCGGCAGATATTTTTAGGTTATGGTTGACTAAAAGTAATGTTAAATGATTGGTGGTTTGAATGACTTCCAGAATCCAGTAAATGGCACACGAGGTTCTCCCCCTTCTAGCAGCTCTGGCAGACCTGGTGGTCTACCTCCCGCGGCTTCTTGGTAAGCATGTTTATACTCCCTCCGTTCCAACCATTTGTATCCATTTGCTTTATGCACGTATGTTGATACTCGTTTCCTTTTATCTATATCTTTAGTTACGTATTACTAGAAGTTATAAAAATTTGATATTCGAAATGCATTCGATTAGACGATTTAAACAAGATACCACATGAATCTATTTTATCTTATATATTAGAAGTTATATCGAAAATTCATTATACTTATAAATAGTGTCAAAAAAGCAAATGTATACTATTCAATGGAACGGAGGGAGTACCATTTTATCTGGTCGAATATCCATGATTTTTGGTAGTGATGAGTATTTACAAGTATATTTTAATGAGAATTAACAGTATATTTTTTTGGGACATGAATAAACTTTAAAGAGTATCTTTATTTGGAATTGGGTAGGTAATTTTAAATTGCAAGTACCGTTTTTCTAAGTTTTATGGTATCAGGGGGACCCGTGCAACGAATCACAATCCACTTACTGGGAGCTTACCTTCTTCAAATGGACCTACCAAACAAAATGCTGAAACAATGCAAAAGGCGACAACTGTTGCATCAGTTGTTTCTCGTAGTGCAGATGCTTCTGTATTTCCCATTGACACAGGAAAGAGGCATGTGTTAAAAGAAGAAACTCAGACGAGGCAGTCCAAAAGTAAAACCGAGGCTTCAACTATTGTTAAGCAGCATTCATCAAATCCTCACGCAAGTATCTCAGAATCATCTTCTACATGTTCAGAACCTGTAGATGCGAAGTCTAGTATCCAGATACCGACTCCATTGCCAAACAGTGTAGGGGAAAATACTAAGCCGGTAGATAGTAGAAGTTCTGTTGATGAACGCCCTTGTTCTCCTTTCGAGCACGAGGGGGATAGTTCTACTGCAGAAGTAAATATACAGAAACTTTCTGCTAGGGTATCGTCCATTGGTATTGACAAGCAACCAAATGTTGATCACTCGGAGGTTTTAAGGCCTGATTGCTCGACTGTAGATACTTCAATCTTACATAGGGATCACAGTTTACAATGGCAAGAACCCGAGAGATCTACTCCTGCAATGCAAACTCTGACTTCTGAAACAGAAGATGATTTCGAAAGCCATAGACTTCGAGATGCTATAGTTAGTCAGGCACCCTTGGCCGCAGCATCTCCGCTACATATGTTAAGTAATTTTAGGGTTCCTTCACAGCCACAGATTGATGAAGATGGCACCGGCAAATATGCTATAAATCCTATAAATCCTGCAGTCGTATATAAGGCAGCTGATGAAGGTTTGGGTATACATCATCTTCCTACGACATCGGTCTCATCTAACGGATTCATGGAGCATCTTATGAACCGCAACTCTGTCCAGGGTAATTCTTTGGTAAATGGCATTCAAGGACATCAATTTAGACCATTTGATGGTGAGACGGGCCGTGTTGAACGACCTCCTCCTCCTCTAGACATGGGAGAGAGCCACATAATATCGAATATTTTGTCCTTGGACCTTGATTCGTGGGGTGACTCTTTGACGTCTCAAAATCTTGCCAAATTGCTCAACGAAAACGATAAACAGGAGGGCTCCTTAAAATCGCCTAATACTTGGAAAAGTCAGATCAGCAATCAGTCGAGGTTTTCCTTTGCGAGGCAAGAAGACTCTAACAATCATTTATTTGGTTTTGAGCCTACACTTGGCAACATGAACCATTCTTCAAATAATCCGTCTTATGGCCAAGGATTCGTAGAAAATAGAGACTCGTATGTGGATAGATTTGGCAATGGGTTTGGATATCATCATCGTCAAATGGAACCTACTGATAATTACTTGGGTGGTCATTCCGCTTTTCCATCCAGCAAACTCCCTGGTACGTATTATATCCGTCTGATTTACTCATGTTGGCTTACATAAAAAAATGGCATCGTAATTAAATAATACTTCAAAGCTTGAATTTGCTAATATGCCTGTGTTTTTTGAATTCAGTGTCAAGATCTCAGGTTTCCGCTCCTCCCGGCTTCACGTCTCCAAGTAGACCACCACCTCCCGGCTTTACTTTACATGAGAGAACTGATCAAAGTTACGACTTTCTAAAATCTGGTCAGTGTGACATCTACTCCTTTGGCCCGTGTATCTAATTAGATAATTACTCAACTAGTGTAGACCCATGCAATTGCATGGTTTTGTAAGGAATATATAATATATAAATAAATATAAAATTGAAGTAATTTTATCAAATTTAATTTTTTTGGTTGAATCTTAGATTATGTTATTAATATTATTAATAAGTGAGTACTTGAAAGAAGGAAAAACAAAATGACATTTTTTAACTTGAAATTAAAAAATGACATTTATATTTAGCATAATTAATAATTGGGTCTTTTAATCAAAGTTGATAAAAAAGTATATTTTTGGTTATGTTTTCCAATTTTGTATTTATCATAAATGGTTTTATTGATTTGAGTTTCATAATTATATGAAATTAATTGTTATTTGTTCCTTTAATTAGTGTTTCTTTAATTGTAATGATGGGATTTTGGAGTGAAAATTTGGCTAGAGAGTTAATCTCTTAGTAGAAAGGGATTCTATACAGAATATGATTTTGGGGTTTCGTTTTTGCAGGAACTCAGTTTCATGATATGTCCTCGTTCTCGAGAAACCCGTATCATTCATCTCCTATTGGAAATACAAGTGCTAATGATTTTGAATTCATGGATCCCGCTATCCTGGCAGTTGGCAAAGGGAGGCTTCCAACCGGAAACAACTCTGGCATTGATATGAGACAAAATTTCCATGTTCCGGCTCCTGGGTTTGAAAACGAGTTGAGATATCAGTTGATGCAACGATCTCCTTCCCCTTCTCATTCACATTCCCATTCCCATACCCAGATTCCTAGGTATAACGACGTTAGAGATAACTTTTCTCCTCCAACTAATGCCTACGGATTCAACTCTCGACACATGGAGAATGCTCAAACCAATAACGCTTCCTCGTCTCATTTTTCACTCCAACAACCTAGAAACTCGGTTATGTCAAACGGCCAATGGGACGGATGGAGCGAATCACAATCTCCAAACGACATCGGTATTTCAGAGCTACTTAGAAATGACAGAGTGGGATTAGACAAGCTATATGGTGGTGGGTACGATGATTCTAAATTCCGAATGACAAATTCAGGGGATATATACAACAGGAGCTTTGGGATGTAAATTTCTACATTTATTATTACCGTTTACCCGTGAGCTAGCTTTCATAGATGGAGAAAACATGAAAAATCATGTTCGCCTTGTACGAGGAGGAGAGGGTTACAGACCGGTGTCCTTGGTGCTTTTCCGAGGAAAGCTTTTGCTTTGTTTGTGCTGTGGGGATGCGGATTATGGCAAATCACGAGGAGAGATCAATTAATGTGAAGAAGTGTCTTGCGTTCCAACTTTGGACAGGACACCGTTAAGAGATATAGCGGGCGTCACCATTTTTGTTTCAGTGCAAGTGTACCAACATTCAGCTGGATCCGGAAAAAGGTTCTTCCTTCTGTATAGCAGGTAATTTTCCATGTTTTTTTTTTGTTACAGCTCGGTAATTTTCGTGGTAACTATGCTTTTTTTGGGTCTAGTTAAGGTCACCCTTTTTTGCTATCGATTTGTGAAGTAAACCAAATTTGAGGTCAAATTTTTTGCTTTCGATTTGTGAAGTAAACCAAAATATCCTTCGCTAAAACTAACTGCACGTCTTTCTATTGTGTAGTCGTAAATTGTAGGTACATAATAATTCAATGCAATCCCTGTCCCAACTTTTTTCAGGGAATAACATCACCGTAGTCTCAACGTAGGGTAATGTTTCGTGCATTTCATTCCCATTTACCTAGCCATTTGCAGGAGCCCATGCGTCACTGTGACGATCTTTTTTCTGTTTGTCTCGGGTTTGTTGTCCCTCTACACTATGGTGCATGGTGAAAGCTTTCATTTAATGTGTGAATTAAAGCAAGAATCACAATGATGTTTTTCCGAGTAATTGTGAATATGAGTTAATATATCAATTTCTCGTGATAATATGATTGTGATTCTTACTTTAATTAGCATAGTGGGCACACGTTAGAAAAACCGTAAATATGTAACAGGTTCTTATTGAACAACCTGTTCAATGTTGTCGTGTTTGTCTCAAAGTTGTTACGCTGATGAGTTACGAAATTATTGAGTTTATAGAAATAATTCTCGAAGTTCAATAATCATGTAAAGTAGTTCAATAACTTTGTGGAAAATAGTTCAATAACCAGTGTATAATTTCCGACTTGATTTCAGGGTTGAGTCATACGCTGTTGATTGGGTTGCATTGTCGCAAACTAAACAAGAGAGCGCAAAAAGTTGACAAATTCGGTTTCTTTCAAAAGCTTGCGTTCACCGCTATCTACTCTCACTCACTCCGGTCACCGTCCGAAGTTTTGGAAACATGAAAATGGACATAAAATTGTTTGTGACGATTATTTTGGTAAATACCGAAACCCATGTTTTACGTCAACAACTAACTCAGTCTATGGGTTCGGAACACGACATATAAATTGCGATTGCAAAACATTTGTCATGATCAGGTTTCGATGCAAAAATCGTGTCCTAGTCGGGTTTGATGTAGTCTCCTCTTGTTGGTTGTGGCTCTCGTATTCTTTTTGACAATTGGAGGACATTGATGTGCAAATAACTAACCGTTGTTTTTTTTTTTTTTGCTATTTTCGAGTATAATTTCTGTTGAATTCTCGGTCTAAGACGACTGAGTTGAATCAATCCTGTTTGATGTACTGTGTGGTCCTCGGGTTTTCTGTTCGAATTTGTGGGTCGAAAAATTTTCGTTTGCAATTTCGAAAATGAATGTACTTCGTACTCTTTAAGCATTGAGTTTTGTACCGTAATTTATGGTTCGTCTGAAATGAATATGAAAGAGAATTCTGAAGATTGCTTTCTGGATATCAAAAGTAAAGAACGAAATATCATGATTCTCGAACTTGCTTTAACTTGGTTGTTATGTGTCTATCTACCCGGTTTCTTATATTTGAACAAAAACTTATATGAGACGGTTTTGGAATTGTTAGATAAGTGTTACAAAAATGTTAAAATTATTGGTTCCGAACCTTAAAAGAGGTCTTGTAATATAAATACTGTGAAATTGTCTCAAATGAAATCTACGGATGATAGTATTATTATACGATCGTTCCTACATCTAGTGATTATTATACGATCGTTCCTACATCTAGTGTTCCGACAGGCGACGATGGATACGCTCTATTCACTGATCTATTCCTACTAAGCAACATCCTAAGTGAAGAATCAAAGGATGAAAACACATTATTCACTACATCTTCACTAACATCTTCCAACATTATTTCGGCCAAGCTCATCGAAAACTCCTCCACCTCCATCGTCTCCTCCGCCACTTCACCACCGTCTCCACCGCCATGAACCCCGTCATTTTTACTCGACTCGTCTACATCCACTCCCACCACTTGCCCTCGACAAACAGGGCAAGTCGAGTGGGAGTAAAGCCACATGTCGATACACTCTACATGAAACGCGTGAGCGCACCTTGGTAGACTCCTACCGACTTCCCTCCCTTCAAAACCACTCAAACAAATCGCACATTCCAAGGCCGACTCACGACCCAACCCACCCGACCCTGGCCCGTATATGAAAACGGGTAAGGAATCAATCGTTTTGAGATCGAGTCCTTGATGAGTTGTTTTACTAGTGTGTGTAGTATCATATGTATAAGAAGTATTATTATTAGAGTGTTCCTGGCCGAGACGGACCTGACTCAGAACCCGAGCCACAGATAATGTGGCTCGGGTTTGACGGTCCTGTGCTTCGGCCAGGAACCACCGAGCATAGATTTGAAGGAGAAGGACAAAGAGGATTACTAGGGTTAGGCATAGTATTGCCACTAACATTATGTTGCTCTCATATGAGATAAAGCTCTCCATTACCATATTGTGTACAAAAACACACAACAAAATCAACCAAAAAAAATACTCCCAGTATCGTCTCTGAAACGAGAATAAATAACTTTTCACGCACCGAGAAAACAAAACTATTAATTAATAGACGGTGGAAAAGGGGTATTTTAAACGGGAATAAATAACTTTTCACCGAGAAAACAAAACTATTAACTAAAAAGACGATGGAAAAAAGGTATTTTAAACAGGAATAAATAACTTTTCACCAAGAAAACAGAACTATTAATTAAACAGACGGTGGAAAAGAGTATTTTAAACGGGAATAAATAACTTTTCACCGAGAAAACAGAACTATTAATTAAAAAGACGGTTGACAAAAAGGGTATTTTAACGTTTTTTTGGTAATCAGCGGATTAATATTATCGTAACGAATGACTTTTTTGGGCGTGAATTTAAAGTTTATATATAGAAGACGGTAGAAAAAGGGTACTTTAGTGTTTTTTTTTTTGTAATCAACGGATTAGAAGACGGTGGAAAAAAGGTATTTTAGTGTTTTTTTTTTGGTAATCAGCGGATTAATATTATCGTAATGAATGACTTTTTTTTTTTTGGTGTGAATTTAAAGTTTATATATAGAGAGTTGTAGGATGTATATTATGTATGAGAGGAAAAAGGGGGGATAGAATAGGGTGATGAAAGTCATAGGATACCAATGCATGGAGATTGTAGTTTATTTAGTTTATAAGGGTAAAAACTTGCGTAAAATTGAAGTGATTGAAGGGTGGCTAAGTACGTACGTAGAGCGTGAATTTTTGTAGTTTTGTGTGTATTCATGTATTATTATTTTTTTCGATCCAATATAATGGTTATATTCGCTATTTTGGGTCGATTTACAAAATATTACTCCCTCCGATTTTTTATTATTGGTTTTGGGTAGGAAAACAAGGGTGTAGGAATGTGTGGTTCAAAATAAAAGAAGGAAGAGAGAGAAATGTGAGGGTGATTCTAGACCACATATTGATGGCCCAAAATAGAAATAGGGAAGAAAGGGTGTTTCAGCCCGATATGGAAATAGGGAATATAATAAAAAATCGGAGGGAGTAGTAATATCGATCATACGTTTAATTTTTGATAGTATTGTATCTGTTCAATTTCGATACAGTTGTAGATGTAGTATGACTTTTTATTAATGAAATAATCTATAAAATTGAACATCGATCATACGTATTCAAATAACATAAACTGAAATAATTTATTAAAAAAATAACATAGATCATACGTAATCAAATTAAACAAAGTTATACTCGTATATAAAAAAAAAATCAAAATAATATTGTAGTACGAGTATTTTACAACAAAAAATAATGTATAACTGGAGAGAAAAAATGAGGTCAAAGTTGCACCTAGGAGATCGTGAAAAGTCAAGTGTAATTAGACTCGACCTGAATGACCCGATCTGAACTTGAATTGATGATTTGTGTTTGTCCCGTAACTATGAATTGACTCTGCTTAACTCGAAATTGACCTGAAGGTTATTATTACTATAACCAACAAGTCGATATCACTAAAAATATTAAAAATAACAAACCTAAAAATGACACGGTTTAATTCAAAGTCAGCCTGATATTCTTTCTAATTTTATTATGAGTGAGCCCAATTGATCGGTTTAATAGATTTAAATGTAATCATTAGATTAGATCAGAATAACGGGAGGTGGTACAAGTATTACTTCTTCCGGTCATTATTTTTTCGTCCTATTCCATTATAATACTCCTAAAAAATATTAAGATAATGAGACGAAAAATAGTAACACGAGCGACTATTATTTTTTTTTATTTTTATTTTTATTTATTTTTTTGGTGACGAGGGAACCCGCAGCCGCTACCTTTGGTGTGTTCTGGGTAAACCCCGGTGTACGCAATAGCCTGCAAACCACGCACACCATGTAAGCCGCCCTTTGGACGACAGGTTCGAAGCCTAGATGGCATAGCCTCAGGCCATACAACTCCCACAAGAACGCTCTTGCAGGGGCTTGAACCATGGGTCGTGGCCACATATTTTAACCACTAGGCTCCACCCTTGCGGGCACAGCAAGCGACTATTATTGGTATGGGGTTTTTGATGTATAGTTGAAAGTCAAAAGTTGGAGAGGAAATGAAGGACTCGTCAAGCTAACGGCAGACATGCGATAACCAATGTGCTTTGATGAAATTTATACAATTATTGTAGATCCCAATTTTCAAGGACCAAATAAATATTACTCCCTCCGATTTTTTATTATCTTCCCCTTTGGTTTTAGGAAAGAAAATAAGGGTGTAGGAATATGTGGTTCAAAATAAAAGAAGGAAGAGAGAGAAATGTAAGAGTGATTCTAGACCACATGTTGATGGCCCAAAATGAAAATAGGGAATAAAGAGTGTTTCAGCCCAATAAGAAAATAGGGAAGATAATAAAAAATCGGAGGGAGTAGTAATAAATAATTAAATATTCTCGAAATAAAATGAGGTAAAATTATCGATATTTTAAGTCTGTTTTAAGATCGTTTTAATCCTAAGATGAGTAAAATTTATAACCAATGTACTTTGATGAAATTTATAAAATAGATCCCAATTTTCAAGGAATAAATAAATAAATATTCTCGAAATAAAATGAGGTAAAATTATCGATTTTTTAAGTCTGTTTTAAGATCGTTTTAATCATAAGAGACGAGATTTTTTTTATCTTTAATATACGAATTAACATGATTTAAAGTCGTTACAAATGTCAAAAGTTTTTATTTTATTTTATTTTATTTTATGAATTACGAGTAGGATAAAACTTTCTTGGACGCGTGAATGGTACGCCTCGGGTTGGGTTCGTAAATGTTAATATTTCACGTTTTCCTTTTTCGAAAAAAATATTACAAGTATTAATGATTTTTTAAAAAATTATTAGAAGACAAAAATAACCGGAAATGGTTAATTAAATTATCGGTTATGTTAAATACAACCCATAAGGTTGTAGGTAAGGCATTAAAATCTTCCAAATTTAGTACTCGTATAAACATAGAATTTGAAACCCAAATTACACATGCATCGATGCAATTAATGCATGTATTGAAAAATTATTTCCTTTTATGGTCTTTTAAATACAGTCCTAAGGGCTGTATTTATCTTTTTACTTAAACTATTTATTAACAGCAAATAGCTAGACCTGTTAAATGGATCGGATCAAAATACGGGCTACAAGCCTACAAATGCATGGACTTTTTTTTTTTTTTTTTTTTTCGACCGGAAAATGAAACCTAAAATACAACAGAAATCAGAATTAAAAGTACAGTCGACATCAAACTCGAAACAAATCCCTAATTTTAACAATTTCGTGAACACGGTCTATTCTTTCTCGGCTACAAATGGGTTTTTTCGGAATAATGTTAACGATTAGTCGATTACACGACAACAACGATCAGAAGAAGAGACTGCCAACGAGAAACGAAGTGAGTGAAACGGTGAGGTTATCATCGATTGTTGTGCTTATTGGGAGCGATTCCACGACTGTACTTGCGAGTGACATACAGAATAAGCCGGTGACCAGATCCCAGCTAACCGGGATGAATCCGAAGTGAGAAAAATATAGCATGAACCTGTTCGAGTCAGAGTGTCAGACACGACTATTTTGGGCGAAATTATCAACTTCTTGGGTCAAAAGTGTCGAATTATGTAAATTTGGCGGTGAAACTTACGCGACTGATGCAAGAAACCCGGCGACTAGCATGGCAATGCTACCTTCGAACGACTTGTCTTTGTTGTATGGAAGTTTATGCTTCCCGAACCTTCTTCCGACAATGTCGGCCAACCCTGCAACAAACAAACAATCCCAAAATCATATGGTGTCGAGTCTGTCGAAGGTCACCTGAGAGACGTGATATTATAAAACTGTACGCGTATTTATTGTGTAAAACGGTCTCACGTTCTGAAACTGTTCACTGTTTAGTAGTGCAGTGTCTTACCGTCACCAGCGCATAAATTGCAAACTGCGCCTATCCCGATTGGGGAAGTTCTCCAGTAATAAATAGAAGCAAAAGTGATGGTGGCGGCGTAATACATAGGTCCTTTAAGAAGCTCCCTGATGCAAGAACGAGCCAAAAAAAAAATGGACGAAATCACGACAGTAACCTAATTTGACAGTAAATGTAAACGGGTTGACGACTGTAGAACTAGCTAAGAACCTGTGATCGCCAAATCGGCTCATTGACTTGACAGTTGCGTCATCCTTCTGTATTCCGAGTCCAATTACGAGCATGCGCAGTATGTTGACACCAGGAATGAGACTCGCTAATAAAATTCCACGGTAACCAGAACTGCAGCATTACAGTAGGTACAGTCGACTAATTACAGTACAAACCAAATAGCAAACAAATACGGAGTAAATAAACAAATGCGGAGTAACTGTTGTACCTGAATAAAGGCCAACAGAGCATGAAGGCTAGCCCGATGCTGATATGTACAAGCTTCCTGTTCAATTTCTGAAGAAAAATACGACAACCCAAATCAGCAAACACGATATCAGCTCGCTGCGCACGATCTTAGATGGGTTTACAGACTGTTAGACTGAACGAACTGTTATAAGGAAAAAAGAATGCTTATATTGATTCTGTGAGCGTGTACAGACTGTTAGACTGAACTGTTCCAGAGAAAAAAGAATGCTTATATTGATTCTGTGAGCGAAAAATAGTCGAGGGAATAGCCAGGAAACCTCAGTAAGGTTGCAAATAATGTTCTGTGAATACTGAATCCCGAAACCAGTTTTTGTTAGCCTTCTGAATTTCGGAAAACTAATCGTTTTATTGAAATACTCATCGCATATATTGAAAAAAGTGAAAGTTTTCGGAGATTCAGAAGGAAGATTATTCATGTAGGAACACTTTTACACAAGCCAATCATGTTCTTCACCTCATACAAAAACCATTCACTTCATTTCCCAAAATATTTGCCACGTGTGCGTTACTCAGACTCCTCTACGAGATACCAGAGTGTCTTAGTCTCTTAGACACGTCTATTTTGATCAAAATTTTCAATTTTTTTGATCTAAATTGGAGTATCTAAGTGTCGTGTCGATGTCGACCAGGAGTAACATAGTAGTGCTACATTCCTTGCACCACCAACCAAAAAAACCAACATTCCAATTATTCTTGTAGGACATTCACTAATCAACCAGTAGAGAAATATAAACCGCTGTCTCCCTTGTGACAGAGATATCCGTCATTTTGTTATAACGGGTCAAATACTCTTCATTTATGTAGAAAAGATAATCCACGTGCATTGGTAGTATTTTGCCTTTTCTATGTAAACGGATCGTATTTGACTCGTTATGAGTTTGTGATGAATAATAATACCATCACAGACAAGAATTTGTGTTTTCCCCCAAAATCATTCACTTCATTTCCCATTAATAAATGCCAAATTCTTTACACTAAAATCTCAAAATTCCAATCACCCAAAAAAGAGCAGATCTCCTGAGAGACGGTTTCTCATTAATTTTACTGAGAGACGAAATACAAATGGAAGTAACAGTGGTACCAAACCTAATAGAAGTAGGTACGATTAACGTAAAAAAGTATATAAATATAAAGAGGGTACGCTTGTTATAAAAACAGGTACAAAACAAAACTGTCATTGATACGAATAGTACATGAAGTGGTACTGAAGAGTGGTTTCTCAATAAGTTATTGAGAGACCGTCTCTTCTAAGATTTTGTGTCCAAAAAAACACCAAACAAAATCCTTCAACCAAAACAATTAACACCCAAAAAAACCTTATGCCAGATCGTCTCTCAATAACGTTAATGAAATACCACAATTACTAAAAAATACGGAGCACAATTTTTAAAAAAAAACGGTCTTTCAATAACGTTAATGAAATACCACAATTACTCCAAAATACATTTTTTTTCAAAAGACGATATTTCAATAACGTTAATGAAATACCACAATTACTCCAAAATACATTTTTTTTTAAAAATACGGTTTTCCAATAACGTTAATGAAATAGCACAATTACTTCAAAATAGTTTTTTTTTTTAAATACGATCTTTCAATAACGTTAACGAGATATTAGTACTAATATCCTACAAAATTAATTAATTAATTAATCTAAAACCAACCCTTTTCATATCAACCTTCAATAAAACTAACCCAACTTCATTTTTTACCTAAAACCATCATAAACCCCAAATATTTCACCAGTCAAAATAGTCAAAATTATCAATTTTTACTACCAACAGTCATCACACGTGAAATTTAGTTAATAAAAGACGGATTTACATGTGAAACGATCTCACACCACAATTCGACCAAAAAAAAACAAAATTAATAAAAAAAACCAAATTAAATCAACCTTATCAAAAACGCCGCGTTTTGCAGTTTCCTGCCATAATCGAAGCAACCCAAGAGCAACACCACCGGATACAACGGTCGCGCAGGCGTCACTCATAACCCCATTGACCGGCCACATGATTGAGCTACCGTCAACTGCCGGTAATACTGCAGCTACAGCCGTCCGATTAAACCGAGATTTGAATCCAACGGTCGGAAATTGAGTCGGGATTTTAAGGGGAAGTGGTTGGGAGTAAAATGGAGGTTTAATAGGTCGTTTTAATGGTGGAAAAATTGGGTTGATGTAAGAAATTGAAAATACAGCTGCCATTATTTTTTTAATTTTTTTGGATTTTTGTTGTTTAATGCAACTTGGGGCTACTACACCTACATGGCTACATCACGTTGTTTTTTTTTTACTGAGAATTTGGGGTAGATTGTTTACTGTTTGATCATTTGATGCAAGCTGTTTTTACTGAATTTGATCAATTTAATTGAATTGAATCATTGAATGTGAATGAATGAAGGACAATAATTTTCCCTTTGTTGGGTTTATGGTGGTTGGCAATGCCCAATCGGTTAATCGAGTCGGGTTTGGATATGTCCAGATCGGTTTATAAGTTTATTACCCGTGAAAAGTGAGTTATTTCGAATGAGTAAAGTTTTTTTTTGTTCAATGAATAACGCACTTAGTCGCATTACAATATAGGGGAAGGGGATTTGAACCTGAGACCTACCGTCCCAGAGCACCTAGTACTAACCACTAGGCTAAGACATGTTCGGTAATGAGTAAAGTTTTTGAGTATGTTACTATAGTAAGGACGATAACACTGGAGAATTTATAAAGTTACCTTCGTTACGTGAGAAGTCTCTCATTAATGTTAAGTTTCTGTGATTTTGGATAAGATTTTTTCGGGTATGTTATTAACTTATTATCGACTTTGTTAGCGATATTGGTTCATGTGTATCGATAAATATTCGAGTTGAGTTGGGTTAGGTCGGGTCAAGTGGGTTCATTTGAGTATTGGATAATACAATTCGAGTATGTTTTTGGTGCGAGTTTTGAGGGAAATGGTTAACGTCACTTCAAAATCAACCATACACTGACTCGATAGTCGATATAGTGAATGATGGTGTTTTAGGTAGTCGGTCCTATGGGGGTGGGGTGTCGACTATCAAGCTTAATCGTTCACCAATGTGATCAAGGGCCTTACGGTTGCCTATATATGAGATTATCTACTCGACACGACACATTCAGTCCTATGAATTTTCTACAAGTAGTGTTTAGGTGCGAGTCGTCTGGTACAAATCTATATGGTCGTACGAATATGGGTCTTTTTTATTCAATGACTCGGTGAGCCCTAATCGGGGATCCTTTCCATTACATAAATACATAGCGTTAGATCGTTTTTTTTTTTTTTTTTTTTTTGGTTCAACGAATAGCGCAATTAATCGCATAAATACAAAGCGTTACATCGTTTAAAGATTGCATCTAAACCGTTATTCGGAAACTAAAGGGAGTACTATCCATTTATGGATTGGGTAGTCTTCATATCCTCGTTACGATATTCTCACTCCCACGCCACCACAACCGCCGCCGAACCACCGTCTAACCACCGGCGAACCACCGGGTTGATTCCACGCAATTGATTTCGGCACGAACTTCCTAATTTCTACGGGTAAGAACCCTAATTTTGAACTGTAATTCGTATTTTATGTGTATAATGGTTGCGAAATTGTTGTTAATTGGGTGAATTATGTGCAATTGCCGTTAATTCGTATTTTATATGTATAATTGCTGTGAAATTGTTGTTTATTGGGTGAATAATGTGCTATTGCGTGATTTTTTTTACAAGAACCTTAGTTTTGGACGTTAATTCGTATTTTATACTGTAATGGTTGTGAAATTGTTGTTTATTGGGTAATAATGTTCAATTGCTTGATTTTTGTATAAGAACCCTAATTTTGAACTTTAATTCGTATTTTATATGTATAATGGTTGTGAAATTGTTGTTTGTTGGGCGAATAATGTGCAATTTCGTGAACTTTTGATAAGAACCCTAATTTTGAACTCTAATTCGTATAGTCGTCGTGAAATTGTTGTTTATTGGGGGAATAATGTGCAATTGCGTAAACTACTGTGATAAGAACCCTAATTTTGAGTAAATAAATTTCCCGGTGAAATTCTAGTCGATTCTGGGTTTATGTTTCCCATGGTGTGGCGAATGGTGACTTTATTGAACTTGAATTGGCGGTGGTTTTGGGGGAGATTGAGGTGAGCCTGTAACTTTGAAGCTTGACCTCGTGTTACTCTGATAATTCACGTAGCTACCCTATGTATCCGACTCAACTTATTGTAGACCAAATAATTGAAAATTCTGTATCCGATACTTTGACATGTATCATGTCATACTTGCGGACGAGGCAGATTATCATGGGTTTTACCCAACCTGTAACTTTGAGATTTTACTGGTCCTGAAATTTTATGTAACTTTGGTATCTGTAAGACTGTGACGTGACTGTAACTGTAACTTTGAACATGTTGTATCGAGGAACCAAGTATTGTTCATAAGTCACAAGTTAACAATGATTCAGTAAAATGATGAAACTTAGTCGCAGATTACTAATGGAGTAATTGCGGATTTGATATGAATGTGCCCTTACAAATTCGTGATTTGCTCATATAAAGTACATGTTATATGTATTTACAATAAGCAATGGTCGATGAGATAGAATTACCTTTTAACGGTTCGGGATTCGCAGAGTCGTAGGGTACCCAAGGAAATCCGATAACCCTGTAATGGAGTAATAAATTACGTTTCTTCACTGGCTCATGACTCATAAGTTTACATTTGAATTCCTGCTTGGCATTTATTTGTAAGTTTTGCTCGCACGCTATCTTTCAATTTGGCACAATTTTATAACTTGTGATTTTTTTGTGCAGTCTTGAGTTACTGAAGATCTGTGATTGATGGGGTCTTGGGCAGCGGCAACCTTGCCATTGGATCAAATTTTGTCATTACCTTCCGTTTCCTATAGGAGATCATTGAGTACTTGTAGTTGTAGGCCATGTTATATTAACCTCAGTAAGTTTCCAAGAAGTGGGATTTTCAGGAATCGCACTAATAAAAAGTGCTCGAAAGCTATAGTAAGGGTTGATTTGAGGCAGACCTCTAGTAGCACTCTTGTCGGGGTTTGGGAAGATCCTGATGACGGGAATGAAAGTGAGTACGAGGAAGATGGTCGGGAAGGGGAAGAGAATGACCTTGACTTTGAGAGCGACTGGGAAGAAGAGAAGAATTCGACTGCTGGTAGAACCGATGATAGACAAAAGGCAATCATGTACGATCAACTTGCAGGTGAGTCACTACTTGAATTTACTCTTTAAGACAAGTATTTGACACATTTGTACTCCGTATGTGAATTGAGACGATTGTATTTTCATATATGGAGTATTTGATAAGCTTACAGGAATCCTGGCAAAAATGACGGTAGATGCAAAATAATGAATGTTTGGTGTGACTTGTGTTGTACCAATAAAGACAAATTTAACTAAGATCTCGTATGACTATTTTCTCTTACATTGTAAAGAATTCCGAAGATCCTCAGGGCTCTTGAATCGTTGTGTAAAATGGGTAGATTGAAGTTGTATGGAGTGAATACATCCAAGTGAAACAAATTTTTTTTTTCTGAGAAGTAAGATTTGAAATCATTTGATGCCAAACTAAGATAACGAGTTTTCAATTCCTTCGATCTTGTATTCTTGTTTGTAAGATTTGGTATAGTCCTTGTTTATAGTATGGTGAGTTCTTATTATTCAGTTATCTTACGGAGTATTTTTTTTTTACAGAGATTGAGCAGCTGTTGGGACCAGAAGAACGAATGATTTTGGAACAAAATCCAGCTCCAAATTTCAAGAAAATATCAACCGTATGTGTTCCTCAGCATATAAAAATAATTCCTCTTAGTGTCGGTATCCCATACTTCTGTTATGTTTGCCTGCTGTTTTCATTTCTATACATACTTTTGCAAAAGGAAACTTTGCTACTTCCTCCGGTTTTCTTTTATCTTCCGATTTAATATAATACCCCACTCATATATTGAGGAAATGGGATGATAAAAGAAATCCGGAGGAAGTAATAAAATTATACTGAAATTGGGCAGAAAATAGTGACCGGAAAGTTTGATTAATTGCTCAAATACTAACATTCTATACATTATAGGTAAAATGGGGTGCTCTTCACACACTTGCATTGTCAGGGCAGATCCATCATCTTGACCAGCTTCTTGAAAATGGCGTCGATATTGATTCCGTAGATAAGGTGAGGGAACCCAAATTTCTCTACCGGAGAAAGATATGCATAATGCCGTTGACTTACGTTTTCTAAATCTTTGTTTTTGTAGGATGGCCGCACCGCTCTTCATGTGAGTGTCATTGCTAAGAAAGAAGCTGTTATTAGTCATCTTTTGAGGAAAGGTGCCAATCCTCGTGTGAAAGATAAGGTGATACTCCGTACATCTTTATTAGAGAAGGCTAATATGAATCATTATTTGAAGCTGTGAAGTCGTCACCCAAAAAAAAAAAAATGGAAGACGAACAATGCAGTAAAATAATACGTAGTAGTTAAAATACAGTTTCAGAATCAAAATTTTCATGAACTTCAAAGTGTTGGTTTGTTTATGGTTACTGAGATTTCCATGGAAATTTGCTATAAGAATGACGATTTCCACTTCCTCGAGTAGGGCGTGCTGGATAAAATACACAGGAATTTCTGTTTTTTTTCCCGTGAATTTGATTGACAGTAAAATATGCAATTAATCTACCTCTTATTTCGTTCACAGGACGGTGTCACCCCACTTCATCACGCTGTTCAAGTTGGTGCATTGCAGACTGTGAAACTACTAATCAAATCCAATGTCGATGTAAATGCAGCTGACAATGTAAGTTGATTTTTTTTTACTGTAAGATGATTGTGTGCGCCCGCGTCTAATTCTTTTGTTATTGATTGTCATTGATAGGAAAACTGGACGCCGTTGCATGTTGCCATGCAAAGTAGAAGCAGAGACATTACAAAAGTTTTGCTGGTTAATGGTGCAGATAAAACCAGAAAAACTCAGGTAAACATGAATCTGCACCGAGTTTCTGCTATCTTCCATCGTCTAAATACTTACCCCTCGCTTTCCCTTCAAATCTACGTATCAAACAAGACTAAAGTGAAGATTTATGCGAACGAATGGCATTTTGCAAAGAATGCGAGCAATGTTACAAAACTAAAGATTTATGCTGCCACCGCTTTCAGTTATAAGAAAGCAAACCAATTATTTTCGTGGACGTTTCAATATTTAGGTATAAAATGAAGTATCGAAGTATCTTCTCATATCAGACACAATACGTATTTGATACACGATACAGCTAGGTGAAGTATATATATCACAGATTAATACTCTGTATATAGGTAGTTTCTGTTTGGCGCCTGGGTGGTTTTCCGTTTTCTGATGTATTTTTGTCGAAGTCAATATTTATTTTAAATATCCCGTATAAAATAGGGTTTGTTTTAAAAGCTTCAGGTTCATGACTTTAAAGTGCGTCAAATAATATCACATGGTTAGAAAAGACAAGGTTTGAAAGTACCACACGGGTCTGTCTTAAGTGGGTATTATTTGACTCGTCGAACGTTTGTGATGCTTATTCCCGTCACAAACAGGAATTTGTCGATACTATGGGATCTGATATTGGTTTCCTTGGGTGCTAGGATGGAAAAACAGCTTTGGATTTGTGCTTAGCTTATGGGAAAGACTTCAAGTCATATGATCTTGCCAATTTATTGAAGCTTTTACCTTCAAACCGAGATCTTTAGCCGGTGAACCCGATACCAATTAATTAAAGGTATACTTTTATGATTGTCGTCGACATGTTTAATATTCTTCTTGAGCATCGAAACGTTAATTAAAAAAAAACGTTTAAATGAGCGCACTATGTTGGGAATAAGAATAGAATCCCCCGGGAGCTCCACCTTATAAATGACAGTTTTGAAACTGAGAAAGAAATGGTCGAATTTGATGGTTATTATCCATGTTTTTCAGGACGATCTGGTCTTGAAATTAAATGCCTCCAATTTCGTACAATAACTACGAATTTTGAAAGACATTCGACTAAGTTTCGAGTAACCGTCGAGTTAGGGTAAAATCTTTGCGTAAGAAACTGAACTATTGTAGAGTGTTTTTTAACAACCGTTAGTCATTTTATCTTATACGGGTCGTATATAGATGGTCAGCAAAATATCTCACATATTTTGAAAAATCATTCGAAACGGTCGATTTTGAAGGTTATTATCCATTTTTTTGGCCTATTTGGTCCTGAAATTAAATATTTCGAAATTCAAACAGTAACCACTCCATTCACGGTAGATATGTTTCGTTGTAACAGAAAGTACGTACGGTCTCAAATAACCACCTTTATAAGACATTCTATTATCTTTCGAATAATGTCGGATTTACATGAAATCTTTGATAAATGTACTAGAAACATAGCTATTTTTGTGTTTTTTTAACAACCGTCAGTCGTTTTATGTTATACGGGTTTTTTTTGGCCTATTTGGTCCTGAAATTAAATATTTCGAAATTTAAACAGTAACCACTCCATTCACGGTAGATATGTTTCGTTGTAACAGAAAGTACGTACGGTCTCAAATAACCACCTTTATAAGACATTCGATTATCTTTCGAATAATGTCGGATTATCATGAAATCTTCGATAAATGTACTAGAAACATAGCTATTTTTGTGTTTTTTTAACAACCGTCAGTCGTTTTATGTTATACGGGTCCTATATATAAGGCAAGCAAAATATCTCACATTTTTCGAAAAATCATTCGAAACGGTCAAATTTGAAGGTTATTATCCACGTTTTTCGGGCCGATTTGGTCCCAAAATTAAATATTTCGAAATTTGCACAGTAATTACCCCATTCCGTTGTAGAAATGTTTCGGTGTAATAAAAGTTACGTATGGTCTCAAATAAGCACCTTTATAAGACATTCGATTATCTTTCGAATAAAGTCAGATTAGCACGAAATCTTCGATAAATGTACTAAAAACATAGCTATTTTTGTGTTTTTTTGACAACCGTCCGTCATTTTATGCTATACGGGTCCTATATAGACGGCCAAAAAAATATCTCACATGTTTCGAAAAATCATCCGAAACGGTCGAATTTGAAGGTTATTATCCACGTTTTTCGGTCGATTTGGTCCGAAAATTACTCCCTCCTCCCCACTATGATCTTCCCATTTCTTATTTTAATCACACTCATTTTGATTAAAAGTGGGAAGATCATTGTGGGGAGGAGGGAGTAAATGTTTCGAAAATCACACAGTAATTACCCCATTCCGTTGTAGAAATGTTTCAGTGTAATAAAAGTTACGTATGGTCTCAAATAAGCACCTTTATAAGACATTTGATTATCTTTCGAATAACGTCGGATTAGCACGAAATCTTCGATAAATGTACTAGGCTATTTTTGTGTTTTTTTAACCACCGTCGGTCATTTTATGTTATACGGGTCCCGTATAGACGACCAGCAAAATATCTCACATTTTTCAAAAAATCATCTGAAATGGTAGAATTTGAAGGTTATTATCCACGTTTTTCGTGTCAATTTGGTCCCAAAATTAAATGTTTCAAAATTCACACAGTAACTACTACATTCATTGTAGAAATGTTTCGGTTTAATAAAATATACGTATGATTTTAGATAAGTACATTTAAAAGACATTCGATTATCTTTCGAATAACGTCGGATTAGGCCGAAATCTTCGATAAATGTACTAAAAACATAGATATTTTATGTTTTTTTAACAACCGTCAGTCATTTTATGTTATGCGTGTCCTATATTCAAGGTCAGCAAAATATTTCACATTTTTCGAAAAATCATCCGAAACGGTCGATTTTGAAGGTTATTATCCAGGTTTTTCGACCGATTTGTTCCCTAAATTAAATGTTTCGAAATTCACACTGTAACTAGTCCATTCATTGTAGATATGTTTTGTTATAACAGAAGGTACGTAGGGTCTTAAATAAACGCATTTATAAGGCATTCGATTATCTTTCGAATAACGTCGGATTAGGACGAAATCTTCGATAAATATATTTGAAACTATTTTTGAATTTTTTTATCCGCCGTCAAGTCATTTTATGTTATACGGGTCCTATATGGACGACCAACAAAATATCTCACATTTTTCAAAAAATCATCCGAAACGGTCGATTTTGAAGGTTATTATCCACGTTTTTTGTCCGATTTGGTCCCAAAATTAAATGTTTCGAAATTCACATTGTAACTACTCCATTCACTATAGAAATCTTTCGGTGTAATAAAAGATACGTATGGTCTCAAATCAACATATTTATAAGACATTCTATTATCTTTCGAATAACGTCGGATTAACACGAAATCTTCGATATATGTACTAGAAACATAGCTATTTTTGACTTTTTTTAAACAACCGTCAGTCATTTATGTTATAAGGGTCCTATATAGACGACTAGCAAAATATCTCACATATTTCGAAAAATCGTCCGAAACGGTTAATTTTGAAGGTTATTATCCACGTTTTCGGCCGATTTGGTCCCGAAATTAAATTTTCGAAATTCACAGAGTAATTACTCTATTCATTGTAGAAATGTTTCGCAGTTACAAAAATTACATGGAGCCTCAAATAAACCCATTTTATAAGACCTTCGACTCATTTTGAATAAGGTCGGATTAAGACAAAATAAAAGAAGATGCAAACTTTAATAGAATATTCGAAAGGGGAAAAAAAATACCAAATTTAAATAGAGAAATTGCGTAAATGAAGAAGGATATACTCCGTAGTGTAGAAGATCAACCCGAACTAATTAACAGTCTATTACTCCCTCCGTTCAAGTCCAAGCTTCCATTTTGCTTTTTCACGTTTGCCAACGCGCATTTTGCATCGTTAATATCTTTCGTAACATATTAGTAAAAATTATGAAAATTGGATATTAATAATCTACTTTTAAAGACGAATCAAACAAGATCTCACATGGATATATTTTGTCTAATAGATTGTCGTGAATATCAAAAGTTATACATTTTGTCATCCCTCTCTTATTGATTACTGTATTATTACTCCTTCATCTTCATCATCTTCATCATCATCCCATTCTACCAGATGGATCTCGAGAAATTGCACTACCAGGAAACCCAACCCACGTTTTCTTGAAACATATAATCATGGATTTCAATTTATTGGAAATAATCAATCGATCGAGAGAGGCGGAGATGAGCACCGATCACGGTGGCTGCTGATGGGTTGTCGACGGCGGCTGGAGAAGGTCCGGCGAGCGAGCGGTGGTGCGTCGCCGGTGGATATGGTGGCAGATGCGCCTCCGTTCTGTTCCGGGCAGAGGAGCTCCCGATGAAATTCAAATTAATAGAGGTGTTGATTGATGAATTTCTTATGAATTGAATTGAGTGGATGGATTGGTGTAGGAGAGGAGTGATAATGGTGAAAATGGCGAAGGTCCGAATTGTCAAATAGAGATCCAAGTACGGGTAAAATAACGACTAAAATGATGCTTATCGGTTTCGTTGTAACAGAAGGTATCTGGGGTCTCAAATAAACACATTTATAATGCATTCGATTATCTTTCGAATAACGTCGTATCATCATGAAATCTACGATAAATGTACTAGAAACATAACTATTTTTTAATAACCGTAAGTCATTTTATGTTATACAAGACCTATATAGACGGTCAGCAAAATATCTTACTCCACATATTTCGAAAAAATCATCCGAAACGGTCGATTTGAAGGTTATTACCCATATTTTTCGGCCGATTTGGTCCCAAAATTAAATATTTCGAAATTGACACAGTAATGTTTCTGGGTAACAGAAGGTACGTAGGGTCTCGAATAAACACATTTATAAGACATTCAACTACATTTCGAATAACGCCGGATTTAGACGAAATCTTCGATAAATATACTAGAAACATAACTATTTTTGAGTTTTTTTAACTACTGTCAATCATTATATATTATAAGGGTCTTATATAGACGGCCAACAAAATAGCTAACATATTTTGAAAAATCATCCAAAACGGTCGAATTTGAAGGTTATTATCCACGTTTTTCGACCGTTTTGGTCCCAAAATTAAATGTTTCGAAATTCACACAATAACTACTCCATTCATTATAGATATGTTTCACTGTAACAGAAGGTACGTAGGATATCAAATAAACTCATTTATAAGGCATCCGACTACCTTTCGAATAACGTCGGAGTATGACAAAATCTTCGATAAATGTACTAGAAACATAACTATTTTTGAGTTTTTTAATAACCGTCAGTCGTTTTATGTTATACAGATCCTATATAGACTGCCAAAAAAATATTTCACATATTTCAAAAAATCATCCGAAACGGTCGATTTTGAAGGTTATTATCCACGTTTTTCGGCCGATTTGGTCCCTAAATTAAATATTTCGAAATTGACACAGTAATGTTTCTGGGTAACAGAAGGTACGTAGGGTCTCGAATAAACACATTTATAAGACATTCAACTACATTTCGAATAACGCCGAATTAAGACGAAATCTTCGATAAATATACTAGAAACATACTCCCTCCGATTACCTGTGTTCTTCCCTATTTCCTTTTTGGGCTGAGTTTGATTTTCTTCCCTCTTTCCATTTAAGGAAAGTTTTACCTCTTTATTAATTAATATAATATTCATCTCTCCTACTTTTTCACCATACTTTTTCTCATTTAATTAATATAATATTCCCCTTTCCTACTTTTTCATTCCACTTTTTCTCATTTAATTAATATAATATTTCTCTCTCTTACTTTTTCATTCCACCTCTCATTATTCTACTAATATAATTACTCCCTCCTTATTTTCTTTCCCAAAAAGAAAGGGGAAGAACACAGGTAATCGGAGGGAGTAACTATTTTTGAGTTTTTTTAACCACCGTCAGTCATTATATATTATAAGGGTCTTATATAGACGGCCAACAAAATAGCTAACATATTTTGAAAAATCATCCGAAACGGTCGAATTTGAAGGCTATTATCCACGTTTTTCGACCGTTTTGGTCCCAAAATTAAATGTTTCGAAATTCACACAATAACTACTCCATTCATTATAGATATGTTTCGTTGTAACAGAAGGTACGTAGGATCTCAAATAAACACATTTATAAGGCATCCGACTACCTTTCGAATAACGTCGGAGTATGACAAAATCTTCGATAAATGTACTAGAAACATAACTATTTTTGAGTTTTTTAATAACCGTCAGTCGTTTTATGTTATACAGATCCTATATAGACGGCCAGAAAAATATTTCACATATTTCAAAAAATCATCCGAAACAGTCGATTTTGAAGGTTATTATCCACGTTTTTCGGCAGATTTGGTCCCGAAATTAAATGTTTCGAAATTCACACAGTAACTACTATATTCATTGCAGATATGTTCCGGTTTAACAGAAATTACGTAGGGTCTCAAATAAACACATTTATAAGACATTCGATTCTTTTTTTTGAATAACGTCGGATTAGGACGAAATCTTCGATATATATACTAGAAACATAACTATTTTTGAGTTTTTTTAACAACCTCGGTCATTTTATGTTATACAGGTCCTATATAGACGGCCATCAAAATATCTTACGTATTTCGAAAAATCATCCGAAATGGTCGATTTTGAAGGTTATTATCCACGTTTTTTTTTACTGTTTTGGTCCCGAAATTAAATATTTCGAAATTTATACAGTAATTACTCCATTCGTGGATAAAAAAAGATCAACCCGAACTAATTAACAACCTATTACAATCTAAATAAAACAAGATTATCACTAATGAAAATGTGAAAAATTATGAGAAAAAAGCGTCTACTCACTCACTACTACTTCCTCCGTTCCAATAGGTTCTTTACATTTGGTTTTTGGCACTATTCATAAGTGAGAAGAATTATCGATATAACTTCTGATATATAAGATAAAATATAGTCTGATCTTGTTTAAATTGTTTAATCGAGTACGTTATAAATATCAAATTTTTATAATATTTAGAAATGTGTAACTAACGATATAGACAAAAGAAAACGTGCTTTGGCAAATATGAAAAAGCAAACGTAAAGAATCAAATGAAACGGAGGGAGTACTTTCTACTGTCAATTGCATTCCAATTCAATTCAATTGTTTTCCATTCCAATCAATTGAACCCAATTCGATCAATTAATCCAACACAAAGACTAAGGCTAGTGTTCGCCGGAGGTCGGAGGTCGCCGGCGAAGATGCCGGTGATGTTGCTATAAAAAGCGATTATGAATCAAAATCATGAATCCTACAGATCAATCAGCTGCTAAACCTAAAATCAGGTGTCAAAATTTGATATCGATATCGACACGACAAACGGATGAATTAGTAACACTAATGCATCAAAACATGATTATAAACAAAAAATTGAAATTGACACAGATGAAATTAGAAATTAACAAGATGCAGGCAAGATTCATCGGATTGCCAAGTACACTGTACACCGTATACTAAATGATTCATCGGATTGCGTATGGCGTAAAAAAATTAGAAATCGAAATCGAATTCGAATTCGAATTAGGCAAGATACTACTATCATACTAACACAATTTTTTGGGGAAAAGATGAAGATCGTGAAAGTTGTAGCGAAGGGAATAAGGAAGGAGTGAGTAGTAGAACAGTAGTAGTACCAGGTAATGGAGTAGCAGCAGCAGAGGAAGAAGAAGAAGAAGAAGAAGAAGAAGAAGAAGAAGAAGAAGAAGGGAAGGTTGAAAATGGCGGAAAATCGCGTGAGAAGGTGAGCTGCGGAGAACGTATCTTTCGACATACTCAATCCACCATTTACAAGACGTTCGATTATCTTTGAAATAACATCGGATTAGTACGAAATCTTCGATATATATATATACTCCCTCCCATCCAAACAATCCTTTACCTGGGACGTTTCACAACTTTTAAGAAAAATGGTAAAAGTAAGGGTATTATTGGTAAATCAAATGATTTTATGGGTCCAACAAATTTAAAGTAAGGAAAAAGTTGTGGTATTTTGTGTAAATAGAGGAAAGATATGAGGGTTATATGGTAAAGTCTTTTGCCAAAAAAAGAATGTAAAGAATTGATTGGATTGTCCATTTATAGTAAGTGTAAAGAATTGAATGGATGAGAGAGAGTATACACTAGAAACATGGATATTTTTGGGTTATTTTTTAACAAACGTTAGTCATTTTATGTTATACGCGTCCTAAATGGCTAAATAGACGGTCAGCAAAATATCTCACATATTAAAAAAAATCATCCGAAACGGACGATTTTGAAGGTTATTATCCACGTTTTTCGGCCGATTTGTTCCCGAAATTAAATGTTTCAAAATTCACACAGTAACTACTCCATTTAATGTAAAAATGTTTCTGGGTAACAGAAGATATGTAGGGTCTCGAATAAACACATTTATAAGACCTTCGAATACATTTCGTATAACGCCGGATTGAGACGAAATCTTTGATATATATATATACTAGAAACATAACTATTTTTGAGTTTTTTTAAGAACCGCCGGTTGTTTTATGATATACGGGTCTTATATATACGGCCAACAAAATATCTCACAAATTTGAAAAAATCATCTGAAACGGTCGATTTTGAAGGTTATTATCCACGTTTTTCGGCCAATTTTGGTACCGAAATTAAATGTTTCGAAATTCACAAAGTAACTATTCCATTCAGTATAGATATGTTTCGCTATAACAGAAGATACGTAGAGTCTAAAATAAACAGTTATAAGGCATTCGATTATATTTTGAATATCGTCGGATTGGACGAAATCTTCGATAAATGTACTGCAAACATAACTATTTTTGACTTCTTTTAACCACCGTCAGTCATTTTATGTTACAAGGGACTTATATAGACGACTAGAAAAATATCTCACATATTTTGAAAATCATCCGAAACGGTCAAAATTTGAAGGTTATTGTCCACGTTTTTCGGCCGTTTTGATTCCGAAATTAAATATTTTGAAATTCACACAGTAACTACTCAATTCATCGTAGATATGTTTCATTGTTACAGAAGGTACGTAGGATCTCAAATAAACACATTTATAAGGCATTCGATTATCTTTCGAATAACGTCGGATTAGGACGAAATTTTCGATAAATGTACGGGAGACATAACTATTTTTATTTTTTTTAACAACCGACGGTCATTTTATGCTATACGGGTCCTATATAGATGGCCTACAAAATATATCACATATTTTTAAAAATCATTCAAAATGGTCAAATTTGAAGGTTATTATTATCCACGTTTTTCGACGTTTTAGTCCCGAAATTAAATGTTTCGAAATTCACACAGCAACCCCTCCATTCATTTTAGATATGTTTTGTTGTAATAGAAAATACGTAGGATCTCAAATAAACACATTTATAAGGCATTCGATTATCTTTCGAATAACGTCGGATTGAGACGAAATCTTCGATATACGTACTGAAAACATAACTATTTTTGAGTTTTTTTAACAACCGTCCGTCATTTTATGTTACAAGGGTCCTATATAGATGGCCTGCAAAATATCTCACATATTTTGAGAAATCATCCGAAACGGCCAAAATTTGAAGGTTATTATCCACGTTTTTCAGCCGTTTTGGTCCCAAAATTTAATGTTTCGAAATTTACACAGTAACTATTCCATTCATTGTTGATATGTTTCGTTGTAACAGAAAGTACGTAAAATCTCAAATAAATATATTTACAAGACATTCGATTATCTTCCGAATAATGTCGAATTAAGACGAAATCTTCAATATATATACTAGAAACATAACTATTTTTGAGTTTTTTTGAAAACCGTTAGTTATTTTATGTTATGCGAGTCCTATATAGACGGCCAGCCGAATATCTCACATATTTCAAAAAATCGTCCGAAATAGTCGATTTTGAAGATTATTATTCACATTTTTCGACCGATTTGGTTATGAAATTAAATGTTTCAAAATTCACACAATAACTATTTCATTCATTGTAGAAATGTTTCGGTATAACAGAAAGTGCGTAGGGTCTCAAATAAACACATATATAAGATATTCAATTATCTTTCGAATAACGTCGAATTATGACGAAATCTTCGATATATATACTAGAAAACTAACTATTTTTTAGTTTTTTTAACAACCGTAAGTCATTTTATGTTATACGGGTCCTATATAGACAGCTAGCAAAATATCTCACATATTTCAAAAAAATCATCCGAAACAGTCGATTTTGAAGGTTATTATCCACGTTTTTCGGCCGATTTGGTCCAGAAATTAAATGTTTCGAAATTCACACAGCAACTACCCCATTCATTGCAGATATGTTTCGGTATAACAGAAAGTACGTAGGGTCTCAGATAAGCACATTTATAAGACATTCGATTACCTTTCGAAAAACGTCGGATTAGAATGAAATCATCGATATATATACTGGAAACATAGCTATTTTTGAGTTATTTTAACAACCGACAGTCATTTTAAGTTATACGACTCCTATATAGACGACCCGCAAAATATCTCACATTTCAAAAAATCATCCGAAACAGTCGATCAGCAATGAGTGGAGTAGTTACTGTGTGAATTTCGAAACATGTTTATGAGTTTTTTAACAACCGTTAAGTCATTTTATGTTATACGAGTCCTAAATAGACGGCCAACAAAATATCTCACATATTAAAAAAAAATCATCCGAAACGATCGATTTTGAAGGTTATTATCCACATTTTTCGGCCGATTTGGTCCCGAAATTAAATGTTTCGAAATTGAAACAGTAACTACTCTATTTAATGTAAAAATGTTTCTGGGTAACATAAGGTACGTAGGGTCTCGAATAAACACATTTATAAGATCTTCGACTACATTTCGAATAACGCTGGATTAAGACGAAATCTTCGATATATATACTAGAAACATTACTATTTTGAGTTTTTTTAACAACCGCCGGTTGTTTTATGATATACGGATCTTATATATACGGCCAACAAAATATCTCACATATTTGAAAAAATCATCTGAAACGGTCGATTTTGAAGGCTATTATCCACGTTTTTCGGCCAATTTGGTACCGAAATTAAATGTTTTGAAATTCACAAAGTAACTATTCCATTCTGTATAGATATTTTTCGCTTTAACAGAATATACGTAGGATCTAAAATAACGCATTTATAAGGCATTCGATTATATTTCGAATATCGTCGGATTAGGACGAAATCTTCGATAAATGTAATGGAAACATAACTATTTTTGAGTTCTTTTAACCACCGTCAGTCATTTTATGTTACAAGGGTTCTATGTAGACGGCTAGCAAAATATCTCACATATTTTGAAAAATCATCCGAAACGGTCGAATTTAAAGGTTATTATCCACGTTTTTCGGCCGTTTTGGTTCCGAAATTAAATGTTTCAAAATTCACATAGTAACTACTCAATTCATTGTAGATATGTTTCATTGTTACAGAAGGTACGCATGATCTCAAATAAACACATTTATAAGGCATTCGATTATCTTTCCAATAACATCAAATTAGGACGAAATTTTCGATATATATATATATATATATATATATATATATATATATATATATATATAGGTAGGTTCAAATAAGGTCCACAATTTTTTTAAGTCTATATTGAAGTTACAGATGACATACGCTAAAGTTGCATTTGTATATATATCAATTTTGAACAAATGCAACTTTAGCGTATGTCATCTGTAACTTCAATATAGACTTAAAAAAATTGTGGACCTTATTTGAACCTACCTCTCTCTCTCTCTCTCTATATATATATATATATATATATATATATGCTTGAAACATAACTATTTTTGAGTTTTTTTAACAACCGTCAATCATTTTATGTTATATAGGCCCTATATAAACAACTAGCAAAATATCTCACATGTTTCAAAAAATCATCCGAAATGGTCAATTTTGAAGGTTATTATCCACGTTTTTCGACCATTTTAATCCCGAAATTAAATGTTTCGAAATTCACACAGTAACTACTCCATTCATTGCAGATATGTTTCGGTGTAATAGCAACTACGTAAGGTCTCAGATAAGCTCACCTTTATAAGACATTCGATTATCTTTCGAATAACGTAACGTCGGATTAGGACGAAATTTTCGATATATATATACTTGAAACATAACTATATTTGAGTTTTTTTAACAACCGTCAGTCATTTTATGTTATACAGGTCTTATATAGACGGACAACAAAATATCTCACATATTTAAAAAAAATCATCCGAAACAGTCGATTTTGAAGGTTATTATCCACGCTTTACAGCCGATTTGGTCCCGAAATTAAATGTTTCGAAATTCACACAGTAACTACCCCATTCATTGCAGATATGTTTCGGTATAACAAAAAGTACGTAGGATCTCAGATAAGCACATTTATAGGACACATTCGATTACTTTCGAATAACGTCGGATTAAAATATATATATATATATATATATATATATATATATATATATATATATATATATATATATATATATACACACGGGAAATATAGCTATTTTTGAGATTTTTTTAACAACCGACAGTCATTTTATGTTATACGGATCCTATATAGACGGCCAGCAAAATATCTCACATATTTCAAAAAATCATCCGAAATGGTCGATTTTGAAGGTTATTATCCACGTTTTTCGACCGTTTTAGTCCCGAAATTAAATGTTTCGAAATTCACACAGTAAGTACTCCACTCATTGCAGATATGTTTCGGTATAACAGAAACTACGTAGGATCTCAGATAAGCACATTTATAAGACATACGATTATCTTTCGAATAACGTCGGATTAGGACGAAATTTTCGATATATATACCGGAAACATAGCTATTTTTGACTTTTTTTTTAATAACCGATAGTCATTTTATGTTATACGGGTCCTATATAGACGACCAGCAAAATATCTCAAATATTTCAAAAAATCATCCGAAATGGTCGATTTGGAAGGTTATTATCCACGTTTTTCGGCCGATTTGGTCCTGAAATTAAATATTTCGAAATTTACACAGTAACTACTCCATTCATTGCAGATATGTTTCATTATAACAGAAACTACGTAAGGTCTCAAATAAACACATTTACAGGACATTCAATTATCTTTCGAATAACGTCGAATTAACACGAAATCTTCGATATATTTATATACTAGAAACATGTTTATGAGTTTTTTAACAACGGTTAGTCATTTTATGTTATACGGTTCCTATATAGACAACCAACAAAATATCTCACATATTTTGAAAAATCATGCGAAACGATCGATTTTGAAGGTTATTATCCACGTTTTTCGGCCGATTTGGTCCCGAAATTAAATGTTTCGAAATTCACATAGTAACTTCTCTATTCATTGTAGAAATATTTCGGTGTAACAAAAGTTACAAAGGGTCTCAAATAAGCACATTTATAACACATTCAACTATCTTTCGAATAACGTCGGTTTAGGCCGAAATCTTCGATATATAACTACAAAGCAAACCCAAACAAACCCAAAGACCCCAAGCAATGCAGGAATTAGCCCCCCATCCTAATTCCGACCGGGTTATACTTATTAAGTTGGTATAACCCTTCACATTAAGGTCATCACTATTGACCTACGGTTCATCTACAAATTCCTGTTTGTGACGAGCATATCCGTCACAAATTTGTGACGAATCAAATATTACCCACGTGAGTAACATTTGATATATTATCGTTCATTTTCCATATCATAAAAAATACATAGTAAAAGATTCGACAAAGATACCTGATTCCGAATATAAGCGAATTTGCAGCGAGGCCTTAAGAAAATTACTCGACCGTCTTATCTGGATTGAACTTCAGTGTCTCCTTCCATATAAGCTCCTTTATATCGTCCTCGTCCAAGGACGCTTGTTCAAAATCGAACTGAAAAGGTTCAGGGCAGACGGGTTCTTCGTTGATCTCGTGAAGGCTTGCCAGATACGGGTGGTTTAATGCTTCTTCGACTGTGTAATTAGTCAAAAATACGTATTATTCAAAAAAAATTACAACGATATTTGGGAAATTATGGATCCGGTAAAAGGGTATGAGTAGGCGTACCACTTATCCGTTTGTTGGGATCAAATACGAGCATTTTTTCAGCGAGATCAAGTGCGAGAGGCGAGAGTTCTGGATATATCACCGAAAATGATTGTTTCGGAATGTGTGGTAGCTGCTTAACGTACTTTCTCGCGTTGTCGCTCCTCAGAAATCCAAGGTCGGAATCTTCTGGAGAACCGAGCTTCTGATACGAACGATTATTCCAAAAAAAAAAAAGAGAAAAAAAAAATCAGCATATTGATTCCCGAGTCACAAATGGTTTCACGATTAATTCTCGTTTGAGACTTGAACTCAGAATCGACTATTATGGCTTCCGATCTCTCTATCACTGCAACATAAATGCAGCTCCATGGATCATCAATTCAACATTAATATATGAACCCAACCCAATGCTATCAAGTATCAACCTATGTTAGGTTACTCAGACTCCTCTACGAAGTGTCATGTCCGACACGGTATCAGACACGCCTATTTTTGGCAAAACTTACATTTTTTTGGTCTAAATTTAAGTATTAAAGTGTTGTGTCGATGTCGAACCAGGCGTGTCAGACACCCGACACCTTGTAGAAGAGTCTCTGTAACATGAAAACCCAGCTAAGTAAAACGTAGAAAATATGGAATACATGAAAACCCTAAACAATTTTTTTCTAAAACGACAAATAAAATACGGAGTAAGACGGAGGGAGTATTCATCGAGTTTTTACAAAGACAAATGAAAGAGTGGGCGATGAATTACGAATGGTACCTGATTTATGAGCTGTAATTGCTGTAAGTAATCCTTGCCGGGGAAAAGTGGCACGCGCTTAAGGATCTCCATCATAATACAGCCGACAGACCAGATGTCGATTGCTGCTGTATATTCAGAGCAATTGAGTAGCAACTCGGGAGCACGATACCACCTAGTTACAACATACTCCGTCATCAAATCGGCCTCATTAGTAGTCCTAGCAAGCCCAAAGTCGCATATCTTGAGGTCGCAGTTCGCGTTCAGTAGCAAATTGCTTGGTTTCAGGTCACGGTGCAACACGTTTGCTGAATGTACGTATCTCAGTCCTCGTAAGATTTGGTATAAGAAGTACTGCCAAGATTGAACAAAATACGAGTAATATATTCAACATTTTCACTTTTCAGCAAAATCATTGAAAGATAGGGCACGTAAAAAGGGTTCGAGAATCACCTGGCAATGATCGTCTTTAAGATCTTGGCCTGACCGTATAATTTGATGCAAATCGGTATCCAGTAGTTCATAAACAATGTACACATCGTTGAACTTTTCTCTATCGGGAGGACGTATAATGTCCTTTATTTTGACAATCTGCATTTGCGCCGATCAATCATAACAGCTTAAATTCAGTCAATGCAATACCCAAAAAAATCGTATGAATTGTACAGATGTGTTACTCAGACTCTTCTACGAGGTGTCGTGTCCGACACGGCTATTTTGGGCCAAAGTTTCAATTTTTTTTGGTCTATACTGAAGTATCGAAGTGTCGTGTCGGGGTTAACATAGGTACTAAAGTATGACGGAAACAAACTGATGTGATTACATTGTCGTGATCCATATGGCAGAGGAGTTTGATTTCACGTAGTGTCCGTTTTGCATCAACCCTATTGTTAAATGCATCTCCAATCTTCTTTATCGCGACATCTTCATTAGTCTCCGAATTTTTTGCGCAACTGTCAACATATTGAAAAGAGAGACACCCACTTTAGATTATTAAGCGAGTAACGTGTAAAATCAAGAGTAATTGCACAAAATAACACATGAACGGAAATCGAACATTTTATCGATCTTACTAGGAATTTTTTATCCGGTACTGCACAAAATAGCACAATGCTAAAACCACCAATCCAACCCGTATTATTCAACCTATTAATCCGAATCTCTTACCGATCAAAGGGAAAACAGAATCCTAACATCGACTATATACCCTCGTAATGACTTGTATATACAACCCATGAAGGGAGTTCATCACACTCCCAAAAGCATGTGAGCTTACCCTAAAACCGACAATATCATACTAATGTTCATGACACTCACCAAACCATGTGAGCTTAGCCCAAAGACGACAATATCATACTAACGTTCATGACACTCCTAAAACCGCGTGAGGTTAGCCCAAAACCGACAATATCATACTAACATTCATGACACTCCCAAAACCATAAGCTTAGTCCAAAACAGACAATATCATACTAATGTTCATGACACTCCTAAAACCACGTGAGGTTAGCCCAAAACCGACAATTTCATACTAGTGTTCATGACACTGCCCAAACCACGTGAGGTTAGCCCAAAGCGGAGAAGATCGTACTAATGTTCATGACACTCCTAAAACCACGTGAGGTTAGCCCAAAACCGACAATATCATACTAGTGCTCATGGCACTCCAAAAACCATGTGAGTTTAGCCCAAAGCGGAGAAGATTGTACTAATCTTTGAGTTACTGTGGTGATCATTGCACTCCAAAAATCGAACATCATCACTAATCAACGATATCCGAGCATAAATCAAAACCCCCAAATTCAATACCAATCAAAACCCTAAACCCTAAAATTAATCACATAAACTAAATCAAAACCCATTTGCCAAATCATTCCAATCAAAATACCAAGAATTCAGCAAAACCCTAAAAACAACAAACACATGACAATAATCATACTTCAATTAAACTAAAAAATAATGAAACCCACTAAATTAATCACATAAAATTCCCTAAATCAAACCCATTTTCCAATCAAAATCCCAGGAATTAATCTAAAACTAAAATCATACTTCAATTAAACCAAAAAAAATCATTAAACCCACTAAATTAATCACAAAAAAACCCCTAAATCAAACCCATTTACCAATCAAAATACCGAAAAATTCAAACAAATAACAATAACGATAACAATACTTCAATTAAACTAAAAAAATCATCAAACCCACTAAATTAATCACAAAAAAATCCCTAAACCAAACCCATTTTCCAATCAAAATACCAAAAAAATTCAACTACCACAAAAAACAACGAACAAATACTCTTTCCGTCTCGATTATTTGTCGTCCTTTGATTAAACAATAATCATACTTAAATTAAACTAAAAACCCATTAAAAAATCAAGAAATTAAGGGAGGAAAAAAGTACCAAACAATGCCGTAAGCGCCACGACCAACAGGTTGAATAGGAGGAATATACTTAGAAGAAACCTCGAAAACGTTGCCTAAAACATTGTAAAGCAAGTAATTTCCATTGTAAGTTGGAATTCCTTGAATTTGATTCGCTTTTGCTTCTTCGTTCTCCATTGATGATTTTGGTTCGTTCTCCATTGATGATGATAACTTCAATTAATTAATTGTATTGGGAAGGTGAGTTGGAAAAGGGAAGAAGAGTACACTTTTGTAGTGGAGTGAGTTATGAATTTAATTACGATTTCTTTTTTGGGTTTTTGTTTTCGGCAAAGTTTTTGAAATTTGAACAAAATTTGTACTTCCTCCCTTTTCTTTTTATCTTCTCACTCACTTTTGGCACGTTTAGTAAATATTGAGAGTAAAAGGGTAAAATGTGTGTAAATAGGAAATAATAAAGGTATAAAGTGTTATAAATAGTAAGGGTAGTATGGTAAAAATTATGGACTAAAATGGAAAGAAATGAAATGGGAAGATAAAAAAAAAATGGCCAAAAAAGAAAATAGGGAAGATAAAAAGAAAATGGAGGAAGTACAACAATTAGTCTGGCTTGTAACGGAATTATCCGTTTTATCAATATGAAGTAGGACCTATGATATTAATAAACGGGTTATTTGTTTTGTTTTTTTATCTAAATGAATATTATTTGACTTGTCACATTAATATGACGGATATAATCATCGCAAATAAGAATGGGTAAAACAATTAGTTTGGCTTGTAACGGAATTATCGGTCATATCAATATAACGGGTGATATGTTTTATCTATTTTTTTATTTAAGTAAATATTATTTGACTCGTTACATTAATATGACGGATATGACTGTCGCAAAAAAAAATTTGTGTTTGTGTAATTCTTGCCCACTCAATCAAGGATATAAACTTTGACTATTCATAAGTACGTCTCCCGAACCTGGGTTATCTTCGGTGATAGTGTAGTTTCATCTGTTCCATTTGATTACGTTTGTTTTAGGACTGGGATCTTATTTAAAACGAGTGCGTTAAAATTATCAAATTTGTATGAGTACTTTTCGATAATACGAAATTAAAGATAAGACCCAAAAAAACATGCATAAAGAAAACGTAAATAATAAAATAAAATGGAACGAAGGAATTGGTAATGATGTTCAAATTTTGGTTCGACCCGACATAACAAATTCGAGGCCCGATTCACTAGATCATCTTTAAACGGATCGAAACGGTCGGGTCTACCAGATCTAAACCGGATACCGCTAGATGATACGGAGTACGATTTTACGTGCAAACCTCTCAAGATATCGACAAGATTAGTTGTGTTACCGTCCCATTCTCTTTCGCATTTTAGGCAAAAACAAAAAATTGTAACTCAAACAATCCTTTTTTCTTTTAAGCAAAAAAACCAAAAGAAATCCGTACACGAGACCCGAAAACCTATCCAAAAACACGCCAACTTACACCCGCTGTATCGTATTTTAGTACTAATAATATCATCTAAATGAAACAACTGACCCGACTCGACCAGACCTGACCCGACCCGAAACACCAATTTAGACCCCGACGATAAAAGCATATCAATAGACCGGTGAACCGGAAACACAAACCCACACCGACATCGACGACCAACCCTGTGAAGTGAAATCAATGACTCGACAAAATAATGATTTAATATCTCTGACTGATCGATGATCGAGACAAAAACCCAAGTGCCCAATAAAACATATCGTTTTTATGAGTTTGAAATCTAGGCACTAGAATCCTCGGGTTTCTTCTTCTCGTCAGCTTTGACTTCATCTTCTTTCTTGGTCTCGGTTTCGGTTTTGGCTTCAGTTTCGGTTTTGGTTTCGGATGCTTTGTCCTTGCTGCTGTCTACCACAGTTAACTTCTCGAGAGCCTCAGCGGTCTCCGATGCCTCGGGGTTCTCGCCTTGGGGTTGTTGTGATTCCGCAATCTCTTGGAACATCTCCATGAATTTTTTGTTATCTGTCGATGGAGTCGGTAATTACATTTCATAGCAAGTTGTCATACAAAATACTCAAATGCAGCAAAACATCAGAATCCTAAACGGAAAAATGGTACTCCCTCCATTTCGATCATTTGTTTAACTTTCGATTTAGTCCTCACGAATAACATAAAAGGTAAACAAATGGCCGAGACAGAAAGAGTACGACCACTTAGTTTCAGAAAACATAACAGTGGTTTTACTCGCTACGGGTGATCACCGGTCCAAACCCGGACCGAACAAGATTGACTCGTGGACCGGCAATCCAAAAAATCTAAACCCAGATACCGGACCGTACGGTCAGGGTCGGTCCAGTTTGCCGGTCCGGACCACATATAGAACACCCATATTAATACTACTCGCTAGTATCGTAGTACATTGCTACGACCGTTGTTCCTCTTGACCAAATGTATTTCGACCTTTAGTGCATATGACCCACACACTCACCCTTTAGAAAGCAATCAATCAAAATCATGGTCTAGCTCATTTCTAACATCCACATGTTAAAAGGAAACATATTATCTGTCTGTCAGATTATACATCCTCCACTTTAAATTGTTTAGTCAGATGATCTATATAGTACAGTCTGTACAGGGATGGTAAGACATACTCCCCTCCCTAACCGTCTCTCACTGAAATACTTCAACCCTTGCAAAAGATTGACGACAATGGTGTCGAGATTGATGTTCCTAAGAGCATCAGATTCGACATCACTAATGGAGTGCTCGTTATATAGTGCCACCTCGGTAACAATTTCAATATCCCATTTATCCTAAGTTAGTACGGAGTATTATATTATTATTCGCGCCCCATTATGACACTCAACTGCTATTATTATCCCTCCGTTCAATAAATTATTGCCGAGAACTATACCCCAAAACCTAGATTTTATCAGTCGACAGTGTAATATAATAGGCTAAGAATTTGGGTCGGAAAACAATAAATCATATGTCTTGATATAACACTTCATCAAGGTACAAAAAACAATGACTCTCGGACAAAGGCGACTGATGTCTCCATCACACATAGAACATGGCACAACACGGTAAAAAGCAGTGGAAATCATAGTAACGATACTTATAGGCAGCAAAGATTCAACTCTTTCTAACGGAATGAACACACACATCACCAATAACCCTCACCCATTCAAAATCAAGTAAACAAAAAAACCGCCTCCAAAGTCCAAATCATTTTGTAGAGCACATATAAACTACGGGATTCATTAGCTAAAGTGGAACGAACCCCATTCTAACAACTCAAACCTCGACATTGGATACACTGTGAATAATTCCAAACCAATGGCACAAAGAATTCAATAAAACTACGAATATTAACAGTGGTCATTGACAAAGTGGGTGCCTACACGTAATATCTACTCAAACACGTATGCAAGCATCATCGGACACTATCCGTCTACACATGCCGGAGTACCGGATATGACTAATTGAAGTGTCATATAATACCCAACAATATATGTGTCAGATACGGGATACGGCAGCAGCTAAATGAAGTATACGAGTAAGATAGGTAAAGGGTGCACACGTATTCAAAAAAAATGAAAGCATTTAGTTGTCGATATACGAGTATAAATCAATAAGAAGACTCACGTTCAATGGATGCAAAGCGGATGCAAAACATCTCATCCTTCAACTCTTTATCGGCGAAATCACTAGCATGCCACACACAAGACTTCTCATTCCCAGCATGCTCTTGAACCGTCATCCCCGAAATAACTGAAAAGTTCCCAATTAGCAACTCGTAAAACATATATAAATATATAATCTTAACCAAAAAGACAAAGAATTACGGAAAAAATCGTAGCATTTACGATTATATAGTTGAAGTTGGGAAACGTACTCAAGTGATTAGCACAGATCTTGAGGGTTTTAGACTGGCGCATGACGAGACGAACTTTGCCGGTTTCCTTGTGCTTAAGGAACTTCACGGTACCTGAACCTCTCTCTTTCCATTGGTTTCCATCTTTATCGAATCTGTAAAGCTTCGATTTCCTACAAAAGTAATATAATTCAAGAACCTTCCGTTAACATCAACATAACAAACCCTAGCCCGGACAACCCAAAAGCATAAACGAATAGATCATAATTAATCCGATAAAAGGCAGAGGATCAATAATTGGAGATTGAAGAAGCTGATTCGGAATAAAACTACAGAAATCGAATGCATGAAAAACAATAGATGTATTGAAAATCGAAGATTGAAGAAGTTAATTCATAAAGAGTAATCCAATACTACAAATCAAATCGCATAAACAGTAGATTCATCGATAATTCAAAGCACGATCAACAAATCGTTCAAATTTCAACAAAAAAACGAATCCATAAAGCGACACGATCTGATCAAAGAACAAATCAAAAAATAACAGCTTGAAGAAGTTCGTTGGCAAAAAGTAATCCGATACTAAAAATAAAATCACATAAACAGCAGATTCATCTGCAATTCACCGCAAACTTACTAACATAAATCGTAGCACAATCAATAAAACCTTCAGGATTTCAGAAAACCAATCCAAATACGATACAAACTGATCAAAAAACAACAGATTGAAGAAGTTGATTCGCAACAAGTAATCCTATACTAAAACATCAAATCAAGAAAACAGCAGATTCGTCGACAATTCGCAACAAACTTAGTAGCAACCTATATCACATCACCAAGAACAAAACCTTCAGGATTTCAGAAAACAAATCCAAAAACGATACGAACTGATCAAAAAACAACAGATTGAAGAAGTTGATTCGCAACAAGTAATCCAATACTAAAATATCAAATCGCAAAAACAGCAGATTCATCAACAATTCACAACAACCTAACTAACCTAAATCGTAGAATGAGTAACAAAACCTTCAAATTTCAAATATAAATCAATCGATGAATCAAAAATCAAACTAATTCAAGTAATATGATACTAAAACATCAAATCGCGAAAACAGCAGATTCATCAACAATTCACAAAAACCTAACTAACCTAAATCGAAGCACGAGTAACAAAACCTTCAAATTTCAAATAAAAATCAATCGATGAATCAAAAATCAAATTAACTCAAGTAATCAGATACTAAAACATCAAATCGCATCAAACAGCAGATTCATCAACAATTCACAACAACCTAACTAACACAAATCACAAAACCAGCAACAAAAACCTTCAAATTTCAAACTAATCGAAAAACAACAACAGATTCATCAAAGATCAACGAAAAAACAAAAAACCGAGAATCAGAATCAGAAATTTTACAGATCGAGAAGAGGATCTTCATCTTCTTCACCAGTAGTAACAGCAACTTCTTCAAGTTTAACAATAGGAGCGATTTGAGCACCAGTATCTTCATCTTCAGCAGTAGTGTTATCGTTGTTCTCCTCCTCTTCTCTCTCCTTGGTTGCTAGATCTGCCATTGTCGATGATTTCTCGAGCTTTTTCTGGATTCTTCGATGGAGAGAAGAGAAGAAGACGAAGAGATGAGGCGAGGGTTTGGTTATTAGTGAGGGTTTTTATTTATGGGGATGAGCCGCTGTTTTTATAGGGTTCATCGAATGTTTCCGGTTCAAATTTGGGTTCGTCTTTTGAACGCCAACTTTTTTTTCCTTACTCGGACCTGGTCCTTGATAAAGTCTCTTGGAATCACAAAATTTTTTATTAGACGGTTTTACAGTAAATTTATTCTTGAAATGAGACACTCACATTGATTGAAGAATTCTATTTATGAACTTAAAAGTATTATTGTACTTTCTTTTCTGATCATCCATGCAAAAGAACTCTGCAGTTAAGCGTGCTTGACTGCAAATAGTTTTGCGCTGAAAAGGAGTTGGGTTGGTCTGTGGGACCAGTACAAAGCCTGATGAGCTACCGCGACTAACATTTATGGTCCTAGTTTGGGTCGAGGTGTTACATGAAACATCTTGTATAAGAAATTGGTAACTATCTTAATATGAGAAGTCTCGAAATCAATATATCGTGAGATCGTCTCACAAGAGACTTACTCCTCTCAGAACAGATCAGTTTACGAGTGGTCACCTCGAATTCTCATCGCTTATCAATTTTCGATGAGGAATGGAAGGATGAAGAGTAGGACGGGGTTGATTTGGGTTGATTAAGAACTAACGTAGGCTTGAGAATCTATGCCGGAATTTATGTTATGGTGCCTCAAAATAAAGATATACTACGTACAACGTTGAGGTGGTTCTGGCAACAAATAAAAATATGGGTTTGTTTTTTTTTTTTTTTTTTTACAGAATGTTTGAATGTTAGATGTTTTTTTGACAAAATTAAACCACACACTTCTTTAAAGGTGCATCGAAGAAAGCTAGGCCTAAAAGAAAAACGAAAAGAAACGGAAAAAAGAAACTAGGCTAATAAACTAGAAAGCACGAATCGGGACGAAGCGAGGCCACGAGACTCCTCCCAAATCCGCTTTCAAAAGTTGAAAAAGTTGCGCTGGAGTGTCCATCGGTTCAAAAATTGTGAGCTGCTCATGTTGTGAAGCACCTCGGCTTGCTAACCAATTCGCACACCCGTTGGCTTCTCGATAAATGTGTTGAACCTCGACAGTCCACGAGTGGTCCGAAATGAGTGACTTGCAGAGCTGTAGCATATGGGAATGGACCGTTGGAAAAGCATCGTCTTGCTTGATTAAGTTAATGCTTAATTTCTTCTCAAAAAAAGTGACAACGAGGTGAGATAGCACACGAGGCATAGGAGTTTGGCCATAAAAATGTGACCATGGACTAAGCACTACGAAAAATAAATCTTATATTCGAATCACTCTGACCGAGTAATATTGTAATCCACCCAACTTCCTTGAAAAAACAAACAACATATTACATTATTTTTTTCTTAGTTTCTTAACAAAAAAAAAAAATAGAATAAAAATTTGTGACAAATTAGCAAAGAGAAAAGAATAAATTTGAATTCCATCACCAATATAATTCATACAATTTGAACTCTTCTTTCAAAACGTCGTCGTTTACAATCACTTCCACGCCTCATCGTATAGAATTTCGACTCAAGTACGACCCGTCCTTACCATGGTTTTGCCTTAACCTTACATTTTTGAGAAACAACCTTAGCCTTCGTCGTTAAAGCGTTCAACGTTAAATCACAGTTAACTTTAACCGTCATCGTCCAAAATTTAACTGATCCAAGCTTAATCCTAACGGGAACCTTAACTTTCAATTCCAACGGAACTTTACTCTGTTTCTGCTGATTCAACAGTTTCTCCTTCGCTGACTTGGACAGCACAATCCCGGACCCTTTTAACTCTGTTGAAAACACCGTAACACTCTTTGGTGGTTGATGAAACGCCGGTAATTTCCCATCACAGAATTTTACCCCGTCACGATAAATGTCAACTTCACTCCCTTGCTCATAATAAATCCCTATTTTACCATTAGGGTTATTGGTTTTTACCTTGAGGTTAATAACCGGAGTTATAGTTACCGCGGTAACTTTTGAGGCGGTCAAATTTACCCCTTTGACTTGGACACTAGTAATAGTGTATGTGGGAGCCTTTGGTCGGTAGATAAGGTATAGTATCCCGATTGTAAGGCCGAGTAGAAATATTAGGAGTAGAATGGTAGAAATGGTGTAGCAAATGCAACACCTACAACAATTGTTGTTAGTCTTTCTTTTGGTGTAACGTTTGAATTTGTGAGCATTTTCCGGTGGCGGAACACGGTAGATTTGATCTCTCGGTAATTGGATCACGTACGTTCCCGGGTTTGGACCGGAACCATTGCTTGCGGATGAGGCAAATGAGTCATGGCTCGTATGTCCATGTCGCGGGTAATACTCGCCGGAAGTTGGTGGCGTCTCTATAATCGGTTTTAGCGGGTGCTCGCCGGAAGGCGGCGGTGTTTCTATGATTGGTTTAACGACGGACTCTCTCGGATGTAGCGGTTGTTGTTGACTCATCTTTTCGTAAAAGTAATTTTACTTGATCGATTGTTTAATCAATGACGAGAAATTCTGCGAATCAAACGTTAGAAGGTTACATACTCTATTACTCTTACTATCATTTTGAGATACTAGTTTGATAATTATTAATACCAATTTTTCTAACGTGTACAGTGAAGACATAGATTAATAGTTAAAATTAAAGAAGAAATCTGAATAATATATCTTTAAAATGAAATTACAACTCATTTTTACCATATATAATAAAGAATAATTTTGATTTTTTTTCTTTAATTAGGTTCTTACCGCGTACATAAAATGGGCACACGTCACAGAAATCGAACGAATAATAAATAAAAATTCATACACTTCTAGGGAAGATTTGCACAATCATATAGATTTGTTGAGGCATATAAGCAAATAAATTTTGTTGATTTGATTTTGCTCTTAAAAAAACAAACTAGGATTAAAATTTGGGTCGACCTTATAACTCATATAAGGTAGAGGTGATCGTGGGACGACCGTGTGATTGTGTGAACTTGGGTCAGACCCGAACAATAAAAATGACCCACGATTTGGACCATTTGATCATTCTAATATGAGATCAATTGTTTTCGTATTTAATTGATAAATTATAATATTTGTTGCATATATTTTATTTATGCAATAGTCGAGGTGTTATCTCGTGTATGGAGTGGCACAAAGAATGAGACACGAAAATGGGACATGAGATTTGTATTGCGGATTTATAGGGAAAAGAACCGTACAGATCTCCTGTCCCATTTTTATGTCTTACTCTGCGTGCCACACCATATACAGGATGACGCATCGTCTATTACGTGAATAAAATCTCTAGTTTGATTAGTAGTTGAAGCAAGTGGACCGGTAGAATTAGTGGGTCATATCATATGGACTAAATCACTAGAGTAAAACCCACGTTCAAAGACCAAAGAATACGAGCAAATGGGCTAAAAACTATGGGTATTGTTAGTTCCTTAGTTTCGCAACTTGTAAGAAAAAAAGTTCTAGGAGACGGTTTCACAACCGCGTTTATAAGAGACAGTCTCACGTAGACTACACACGACAAATATATGACGGATGAAAAAAAATGGCCAAAATAATAGAAAAAAATACTCGAGCGCGACCGGCCCCACGCCATAGGCCGGGCCGGTCTGACCCGTCGAAATGTCAGCTCTACAACGTAAAAAAAAAAATCGAAAATCTTATAAAGACAAACCTGAAATATAAAGTAGACGACGATCAACCAATAATCGACACCAAATTCGAGACGATAAATATCTCAAACTATCATCATCTTAGTTCCTTTGATTTTGCAATTATATTTTTACTTTGATGAAGTTGTGTTGAGAGAAGTTGAAGGAGAGAATGAGGAAGAAAATTGAAGACGTGAAGGGTTATACGATTATACCAAAGGCAATATAGAGAGCGAAGAATCAGTAAGCGAAGTGTATAGTTTTTATATACACAAAATATATTCACAAAATACACATGAGAAAGTAAACAAGATTGGTGTAGACCAAGTAAGCAAAAAAAAAAATAAAAAAAAAATAGTGATAACTACCGATATATGTCGTAATCTCGTGATTAAGACTATGTATTCTGAATAATTAGTCTCAACCGAAGATGTCTTATCCTAGTGGTTAGAACTACGTATCCTTGGACAATAGGTCTCAGAAGTGCGCGTTTCGTAATACTCTAGTGGTTAAGACGAAATACCCTGGACAACAGACTCAACTCAGATCTTCATCTGTTATATTGTAGTGCAATTAAATGCTATTCAAATCTTCGTCTGCTATATTGTAGTGCAATTAAATGCATTATTCGTAATTTAGTGACAACTCTTTTTTTTTTTATAACGAGTGAACTCGCAGCCGTTACTTGTGGTGTGCTCTGGGTAAACTATCGGTAAACCGTTCTAGCGACAGACTCGAAGTCTAGAAGACGTAATCTCAGACAATACAACTCCTACATTCGCGCTTACAGGAACGAACCTGAAATCCTTGGATGATAACCACAAATTTTAAACACTAGGCAACATTCTTGCGGGAGTGACAACTCATTTTGTTATGGGATATGGATTAAAAAAAAAAATTAAAATTACGTATTTGCAACGGTCAAAACACGCGAAAAAGGTTGGTAGAGGAAAGCTACATTAATTAAGGATTTGTTTTTTAATATCATAACAAATTTGGCACTTGGGAGTTGAGATCATTCTATGTGTCATTTGGTACAAAATAAATCCAACATTTGGGTGATGATAAACTTGGAGTTATTATTTTAATATAATATTTTAACCGTCAGGATCATTTATTACTTTTGAGGTAATGGAGAGTAGCCTTCCTTGCTTAATAACCAACAAAAATTAAAACACGAGTGAAGAAAATAATTAATGCTAACTAACATCACCAACTAACAAAACTCTCGTTATATTAACGCAACTAATAAAAATCTTCTTCTTTTAAATTAGTGAAAGACACGTACTCCTACAGAAAACAAAAATAATACGTAGGACTCATTATTTATCATATGAGATGTCTCTTGTTAACATTAATGAAATATCATACTATGTGATCGATAGGATAGCGGGATTTAGAAGACTTACTATAGAGCTTCATAATAGGGTTAGGGGAGGAGCGAAGGAGCTCAAAAATAAGACGATCTCCAGCTTTCAAACCTTTAGACTCTTGAAACAGACCCCATCTTCCAATATAGGTGGAACCTGAACCTGAACCTGAACCTCCTCCTCCTTTACGACCTTTAGTGTACTAAGACATCTTATTTGTACAAGAGATTGATTACTCCGGAGTATTATGGTAGTCTAGACTTCCCCATCGATATCGTTTCACATTCATACCCTTTTGTCTAACTAGATAGTTACCGAGAAGTTGGGTGTTCGATTCTCACCAGCGAGTCAGCGGCGTTGTGCGTTCTTTTCTTGACCAACAAAAAGAACTAGCACAAATTATTACTTGTGACGGCGATATCCGTCACAAGTGTATGACGAGCCAAATACTATCCATTTGGGTAGATAAGACAAGACCAAAATATTTACCCATATTTTGTCTTATCTACCACATTGGGTAGTATTTGGCCCATCACAGACTTGTGACGGATATCGCCGTCACAAGCAAGACTTGCTGAAAAACTAGATAGTTTATACTCCGTACTTGTTTTTTGTACAAGAATTGTTTATCTATTTTCCTTTTTCGTCGAATAACGGAATTAGTTGTATTACAAGGATTTACACCATAGGGAAGGAGGATTCAAAACTGAGACCTATTGTCTAGAATATCGGGTTCTAACCAATAGCCTAAGATATCTTCAATAAAGCATGACATAAATGAAAATGTAAACCATTGATTAACACGCTCAAAAAAGAAAAGTGTAAACTATTGACCGAGACAGAATCAACATAGTAATCTCGACAAATCTTTTAAACAAATAACCATATAACGTACAGTATATAGACAAGGTTGGGGAGGCCGGCTATCGTAGTCCATACTATCTGTTAGGCACAAATACAATACATACATATATACTTGTATTTGGTTATTACTTATTACTCCTCATTTAACAGGCCGTCCATATAACTTCGTCAAAGTCAATATCACGTCACAAATTGTCGAGATAATCGTTATATTATTACGATGGATCAAATAATACTCTCGTTTACACAGAAAATGACAAAAGCAGATCAAACAAAGGAATACCAATGCTTTGTACATACCGAATAACCTCACCCGAAGTATGAACCCAATCCGACACCCGAACTGAAGACCTTGTTTGACCCCGTAACCAGAATTTGAAATGGTCTAACCTGAAATTGATTCGAATGTTTTTTCAAAAAACGAGTTGATATCTCACAATTTTCCTGGCCCCGACCCGAAGCTAACCCACCCGAACCCGACCCAGGTATGTAACTGACAGGTGTGGTGTAAGACAGAATTTTAGGCAAAAAAATCGATGTTTTGGTCTAAATTGAACTATTAAAGTGTCGTATTACTGTATAATCTAGTATCTTATTTTAGGCGAAAAATCAGTGCCCGACTCCTCACGACTCACGGCTGGTGAATGGCCATGGCTTTGTTTCACGAGACCAGTCCGGCTCACACCAGCCTGGCTGTCTCACTCGCAATTACGTGTCCACCTGCGATCTCTATGTTTCATTGTTTCACTCCCTTCTATACCCTTTAACCCGATTTACTAACCAAACAAGATACGTTATTTTCACAAGTAAAATCTCCAATATATAGGACCGTCATATAAGTATATAACACAGAACACACCCAAAAGAGAGTACATAAACTGAAAAGCGGAAGTTACATAGAGAACGAGGAACTTACAAAGAAACGGCCGATGCAGAGAACCGTCACCTCAGGCAACAGGAGTAAGTAACGGCTGATTATCGAAGAACGCATCCAAGTTCCCTTTCACAAGTCGAAACAAATCCTGAAACCCTTCGTCAGTAAAACCCGCTTGATGATGTGCCAGAACAACATTATGGTCATTATCCATCGATAACAGTTCTCGAGGCACAGACGGCTCGTGTTCAAACACATCCAACCCAACACCAGCAATCCGACCATCCAATAAAAACTGAACCAGATCTGTTTCATCAACTATTGACCCACGAGCTACATTCACGACAATCCCGTCTTTTCCTAGTGCTGTCAAAACTTCCTTGTTTATCATGTGACGGGTTTGATCAGATAAAGCACAGCATATTATCAGGAAGTCGCTGTCAGCCGCCATTGTGCGGACATCTGAGTAAAATGTGTACGGGGTTGACGGTTTTTCGTTCCTTGAGTTGTATAGTATACTACAGTTGAACGCGTGGAGTCTTTTTGCAACTGCTGATCCGATTCGTCCTAGCCCGACAATTCCTGCTGTCTTGCCTCGTAACTGAAATCAGAAATCAAAAATCACAGATTACAGTCAGCAGTAACATTAGGGTTAACGGATTCAAAACCGAAATCAGAACAATTGGTCTTTTATGAGGCGGTTTATCAGTAATGTAAAACGGATTCATGAACAAAAAAAAGATGGTGACAAAGCTACAAAAATTAGGTTAACAAAGATGTTTCAATCAACAAGAAACGACTGTGATTGCGAACGAGTTCAAGAGATCATCACAAACCGATCCCCAACTGTCACCTTCCGAAGAACATCAATCAGAACTAAATCGAATTGAGCTGAATTGAATTAAGCTGAAATCAAATCGATTGAAACTAAGCTGAAATTGAAACAATCAATTCTATCAGAAACTGAATCAAACGCCATTAATTTGACTAAATTGAGCTTGAATTAAGTGTAAATAGGGACTGAACGAGAATTATAATCGTAAATCGTAATAATTTCACGACATATAATTGAATCAAAGATAAACAAACGATTACGACTTCAAAGAAGGTCAATCTGAACTAAATCGAGTTGAGCTAAGCTAAACTAAGCTGAAATTGAAACAATCAATTCTATCAGAAACTGAATTAAACGCCATTAATTCAACAAAACTGAGCTTAAATTAACTGAACGAGAATCATAATCGTAATTATTTCACGAGATATAATTTAATCAAAGACAAACAAACGATTACGATTACGAATACGAAGAAGTTTAAGGATCATTACCCGACGCCCTAGCGGAAACTCGACACCACCGCACCAACCACCACTCCTCACAAACCGATCACCAACCGTCACCTTCCTTACAACATCAATCAACAAACCAACAGCAAAATCAGCACAATCGGAAGAAGAAGCACCGGCGGCGTTAGCGACGGAGATACGGCGGCGGCGGCACTCGTCAAGGTCAATGAAATCAACGCCGGCGGCGGTGGAGACGAGGCACCGAAGCGAGGGGATGTGATCGAAGACGGAGGCGGCGGTGATCGGAGGTCCGGTAGCGGTGACGAGCATGACGGCGACGCCGGCGGAGTTTGCGGCGGCGAGGAAGGCGGGGAGAGGGAGCGGTGAGGTGTATGCTTTAAGGAAGCGGAAATGGCGGGAAAGTTGGGGTTCGAGGTGGAGGAAGACTGGTGGTGGTGTTATTACGATCACTTTTGGGAGTGACGATGTGGAGTCCTCCATGATCGGAATCTTCGATTCTAGATTCTCGTTCATTAGAATTCATAGTACTCCCTCCGAGTTCCTATTATTGTCCCATAAGTTTTTGGGTGAAAAATAAGGAAGAGGGAATGAGTGGTTGAAAAAAAAAAAAAAAAAAAAAAATGGGAGAGTAATTGTGAACCACACATTAATGGCCTAAAAAGAAAAGTAGGACAAAAATCAAACTCAGACCAAAAAGGAAAGTGGGACAATAATAGAAACTCGAAGGGAGTATTATTTAAATCGACTCGGAATCTGACCCGACCCGAATAACCTGATCTGAATCCGATCTGATATAAAGATCCGAGTTTGATTTGTAACTTGAATTGACCGACTTAACCCGAAATCGACCCAAATATTATTATACGGAATAACAAACTCGTCGATATGATTAAAAAAAATTGAAAAACGACAAAGTCGGAAATTAACCAAACCTAAAATGATCCAACTTGACGCGAAGTCAACTCGATTTTTCTAACCCGAGAATGATTCGGCCAAAAGTTGACCGACCCGAATCGGAGGGAGTATTATTTAAATCGACTCGGAATCTGACCCGACCCGAATAACCTGATCTGAATCCGATCTGATATAAAGATCCGAGTTTGATTTGTAACTTGAATTGACCGACTTAACCCGAAATCGACCCAAATATTATTATACGGAATAGCAAACTCGTCGATATGTTTAAAAAAATTGAAAAATGACAAAGTCGGAAATTAACCAAACCTAAAATGGCCCAACTTGACGCGAAGTCAACTCGATTTTTCTAACCCGAGAATGATTCGGCCAAAAGTTGACCCAATATGAACCTGTTCTGTCACCCAAATTGAAGATCCGGGTTTGAACTATAACTTGAATTGACCCGATCTAATCCGCAACTGATCAAACCTAGTTGATATTCGAACTCGAAAATGATACGAACCCGAATGATCCAACTTGATCCAAAGTCAACTCAACTTTTGTAACCGAGAGTGATTCGGCCCAAAGTTAACCCGACTTTATCCACTATCTACCTAAATCTTTGTGAATAAAACACACGTAAACGATCAAAGTGACTAAATTTCTCGAATAGACGAAAAACTTAAGAGTAAAACATCTTAGTACAAACATTTTAAGGGTAAAACAATTAGATCGACAAACATCTTTTGATCGCACTTACTTAGTTACATTACAGACGAGGAAAATCGAAGTTGAGATTTTACCACTAGATTAAAAATCGATCTCTCTTAGTACAAACATTACTTATATAAACCTAACACAACTTGACCCGTTAAAATCTTACTAACGTAATTACCCGTCTTAAACAAGAATTTACGATCTAAATTATCAAACCAACACTAATAAGATCAAACCAACCGAATACTCCCTCCGATTCATTGGATTCGCAACGTATTCCATTTTTTGCAAATTCATCAGCTTTGCAACATTTCCATTTTGGGCCATATTTTTCCTATGAAATGACTAACCTACTTTCACTTTTCATGTATTCCAAAATATTCAATCTAATATTATTATATTAGATTAATCTTACATGACATCACTATTGTGGTCCACCAATTCACTTTCCTTAATTTTTGTGTGAATAGTAAATGTTGCGATTCCAATGAATCGGAGGGAGTATGTCTTAACCTAGTGGTTAGGTTAAGGCGAACAAAAAAAACATCGATTTCTCCTAATACGGATATATCTTGACCCGTTACAAGATTACTAACGTAGAGTAATTTATAATTACCCGTCCTAGACAAGAATTTACGATTCTAAATAAGAATCGAACCGGCACCAATAAGATCAGACCAACAATCAATAACATCAACGCCATCTTCCATGTGAAGAGAATCAGCAGTATCCAATTCTCCAACTCTTTTCTGCTGGTAATTGAATTTGAATACATTTTGTTTAAACCCCATATGTTCACAGTATTTCAGTAAGATTTTACCCAATGCTACATTTCGTTTTACCTTGAATGTAACATCCTTTGTGTTCTGCTTTTCAATTCTTATTGTCACCATTTTTACCCCAGATTTGTTACTGTTACTGTTACTGTTGGTTGTTCTTCCTCTTGCTTCTGATTTGATTTTACTGCCTGGTACTGTGGATGAAAGTGCAGGTGGGCTGCTTGATTTTGAGTATTTATCCATGGTGGTTGTTTTTTTTTTTCAATTTTTTTGGTTTTTACTGTGGTTAAAAACTTAAAATGGGTAAAAAGTTGAGTGTTTTATTTGGGGTAAGTTTTGTGAAGGGTTGAAAAAAAAAGGGTCGGCGGTTGGATTTTTATGAGGAGGGCCTTTTAGGTTTGGATCTCTATATCGGGCCGGACCAAGTCGGGTCGGGTCGGATCATGATATGGTTTTCATGGGTAGGCTTGACAAACGGTTCAACCGGATTGGGCCGAATTATTTCGTGTTTGGTTATTTTCGGGATTTAGAGGTATCGACTTGTTTTTTCTATAATACAGAGTATAGTAACATTCTGGTGAATTTGGGTAGGTCAGTTTAATTCAAGTTGCGGGTCAAACTCGGATTTCCATTTCGGGTGTCAAGTCGTGTTCAAATTGACTTTTTCGGATATACTCCCTCCGTTCAAGTCCAAGCTTCCCTTTTGCTTTTTCACGTTTGCCAACGCGCATTTTGCATCGTTAATATCTTTCGTAACATATTAGTAAAAATTATGAAAATTGGATATTAATAATGTACTTTTAAAGACGAATCAAACAAGATCTCACATGAATATATTTTTTCTAATAGATTGTCGTGAATATCGAAAGTTATCCTTTATTGTGAATAATGTCAAAACAAGGAAGGGGAAGCTTGAACTTGAACGGAGGGAGTATTAGGCTAGTGATTAGGATTAGATACCCCGAACAACGTGACATTTCACTTTATACTAAAAAAAAATAAATACAAATTCCTCGAAATTGACGTATCCGATTTTCCAACACATGTCGACTTTCGAAATAAACGATACTAACAATAAAAACTACCGAAGATATATTAACCTAGTGATGAGGATTAGATATCCTGGACAACGTAACATTTCACTTTCGACTAAAAAAAAAAAAAGTAAAAATTCAAAAAGCACAAATTCCTCGAAATTGACATATTCGACCTTCCAACAACACATGTCGACTTTCGAAATAAACGATAACTAAAAAAAACACTAGAAACTACCAAAGACGATAGTATTAGCCCATACTAGATTCGAATTCCAGTATATTTGTAATTCGACTAATTACCCTTTTCATTTAAAAAAAAAACACTCAAAACCGCTCGAATATCAAAATAGCCGTATCCAACGCTCCAACACCGTCCCAAGACTTCAAAATTCAAACCGACCCAGATTCTGATATGAGACGATTTTACAGTAAGTTTAATGTAACGAAGAACCACCGGTTTGATCATCCCAACAATCAATAACATCATCATCTTCCATCTGAAGAGAATCAGCAGTATCGAAATCTCGAACCTGTTTTTGTAGATGAGTGAATTTAAACACATTTTCTTTGAATCCCATTGCTTCAGAATATTTCCTCAAAACTTTACCCAAATGTGCATTTCTTTTTACCTTGAAGGTCATATTCCTTGTATTTATCTTCTCAATTGTGATACTAGCCATTTTTACCGCGGTAGAATTACCGCTGTCCTCTTCCCCTGTTACTCCTCCGCTGCTTGCTGGAACATGGTCATTTTTTACCGCGGTAAAATTACTGCTGTCCTCTTCTCCTCCTGTTACTCCGCTGGTTTCAACCTGGTAACTTTTTACCGCGGTAAAATTACTAAAATTACCGCTGTCCTCTTCTCCTCCTGTTACTCCGCTGCTTGGAACAGTGTAACTTTTTACCGCGGTAGAATTACCGCTCCCATCTACTGTTGGGTAATTTATTGGGTTGATTACTTGATTAGGGTAATATTTTGGGTAATTTTTCTTTTTGTTGGTACTATGGTAGTTGGTGTAGGGGGTAAATGTAACACCCTTTTTTTCATTTTCAAGTTTTACCCTCACCATTTTCACCCCAGATTTGTTACTGTTACCGCCTCCTTCAGATTTGACAGTACCCATTTTTACCGCATCAGAATTATTGCTTGCTGTTGAAGATTCTTCCATTTTTTTGGAAGAGGGTAAATTTTTTGGGGTGATTTGGGTAATTTTTTTGGGAAGTTAGTGAAGGGGTTAAATACTAGAGAAGTGATATTTTTGAAGATTATTTTTTACCCTGTTTTACGGGAATAAATAAACTGATGATTTGTTACCAAAGAAAGGTAGATACGGTAATTATTTGATACAGTGAACGTATCGTAATTATTCGATACAGTGAATCTATTGTGAAACCGTCTCGTGGGCTGGGCCGTAACTGGACTGATCTAGTACAGTGATTGGCCCGAACTTGGAAATTCTTCTTCGGGACAGTTTCACAATAATTCAACACTAGACTGGACCGGACCGAAATTCTAAAAAAAATCGGACCGGAATCTAGGAAATATGGACCGGGACCGGGACCCGAATGATTAGACCGAAGTTTTATCAAATAAATATAATTTCGTTCTTTCCGGTATCAACCGGTCCGGACCGAACCCGAAATCTCCCAAATTGATGGACCGGAGACCGGACTGGTTTTTATCCGGATCCCAGTCCAGTAGATTCCGGACCAGATTTTGCACACTCCTAGACTCCTAGTACCAACGAGTAACACTCACTATATAAAACTCGACGATTTTTTTTGTTCAACGAAACGCGCACTTAGTTACTAAGTTACAATATAAAGTGAAGAGAGATTCGAACCTGCGACCTATTGTCACAAGATAATTAATCTTAACCAATAGGCTCATGACATCTCCAGCTTCTACGAAAATACTTAAATCTACCTATTTTTGATACCGGACCCGAAAATCCTTAAACACGATACTTTACCCAAAATACAAAGTTCCGATACCCAAAATTTTCAAACACGATATTTTTCCGATTCTTCTAATTATTTCGCATATCCCATACACGTGTCCGACATTGGAGTATTGGACTCATCATTTCAAACCAAAATAACCCAAATCGACATTTTAATAAAAACCCGTGTCAGATACTTCTAAACAAAATAACCCAAATCGACATTTTAATAAAAACCCGAGTCAGATACTTCTAAACAAACTATCCCAAATCGACACTTTTAATAAAAACCCGTGTCAGATACTTCTAAACGAGTCTAATCAGAACCCGCCGACTTGAGGATCCCAACAATCGATAACATCTTCATCTTCCATCTGAAGAGAATCAGCAGTATCGAAATCTCGAACCTGTTTTTGTAGATGAGTGAATTTATAAACATTTTCTTTGAATCCCATTGCTTCACAATATTTCATCAAAACTTTACCCAAATGTGCATTTCTTTTTACCTTGAAGGTAATATTCTTTGTGTTTATCTTCTCAACTGTTATGGCAACAGTTTTTACCCCATCGTTTTTACTGCTCCCTCCTTCATCTTTCACTATATTATCTGTTACTACAGATGAAGATTTATCCATTTTTTTTAATTATTTTTTGGGGGGAGTAAAACGGTAAAAATTTTGAGTAAATTTGTTAGGGTTTGCAAAGTGATTATTTATAGAGGATTGAAGGTTGTTTTGAATTTGAATTTTTTTACTGTTGTTTTGGAATACACACAGACTTTTAAGATAGGATGACCATACAACTGCCAAAAAAAATAGAAAAAAAATAAATAATTACTTCCTTTTACTCCGTATTTATTTTTTTACGCTTATCGATACACGAAATATTTCTAAAAATTATACTCCGTAAAAAATTGGTATTTATAACCTGATCTCACATTACTATATCGACAATTTTTCTACTTGTGAATAGATACTCAAAAAAACAAACGTAAAGAACGATAAAGTAATTTTTGTTTGATTGAACGAAACGTGCATTTAGTCCATTTTGTTGTCCGAATCACCACCCCTAAATTAACGACCTTTCACATAACGTCAGTGATTATCAATTTTACTTCAATTTTTCTACCTACGTCTCTCACTAACCTATACTCTCTCCGTCTCAATGAATTGTTTGTCTATTTCATATTGGCCGTCTCAATGAATTGTTTGTCTTTCTATTTTATAAATGTTTTTATATGTACCTTCTCATGAGTTTGGCTCCACATGTCAATTCCTCATTGGATCACTTGCCCTTAGTGCCAAAAACAAAGGCAAACAATTTATTGGAACGGAGAGAGTAATAAAACGATCTGTCACAAACTCATAATACATATTTCAATCAGAATATCGTCTCGAAAACCGTAAAAAATAAAATAAAAGAACATTTGATATTCCATTTCCACCATACAAAGTTGTTGTGGAATAATTGTTCCTTGGTAGGGGCAAAAGGTGTAGAATATTTGCTATGATTTGATTTTTGGAGAAGAAATGGGCTCACCTCTTTCTACTCAAAGAGTCTGATACCAACCTTCTTTTATGATGAACGAGGTAACCCGCAGCCGCTACCTTTTTGGTGCGCACTGGGTAAACACTCGGGTGTATGCATAGCCTGCAAACCACGCACAAGGGCTTTAACCTGAGACCCTTGGGCCGATGATCACAAGTTTTAACCACTAGACAACACCCTTATGGGCGAAGTAGAATATTTGCTTTGATTTGATTTTTGGAGAAGAAATGGGCTCACCTCTTTCTACTCAAAGAGTCTGATACCAACCTTCTTTTCTGATGAACGAGGGAATCCGCAGCCGCTATCTTTTTGGTGCGCACTAGGTAAATCCTCGGGTATACGCATAGCCTGCAAACCACGTACAGGGGCTTTAACCTGAGATCCTTGGGCCGATGACCACAAGTTTTAACCACTAGACAACACCCTTGTGGGCGAAGTAGAATATTTGCTTTGATTTGATTTTTGGAGAAGGATTGCCTCACAAAATGGGCTCACCTCTTTCTCTTTCTACTCAAAGCATCTGATACCAACCTTCTCACAATGACTATAATCAAAATAATGGCCCAAACTAACAAACTAAAATTTGAGAAAATCAAGCAAGCCGACGCTCGAACAAGATCCGAGTATGAATTGTAACTCGAATTGAATCGGTTTAATCCGGAATTAACCCAGATGTTATTATACTAACAAACTAGTCGATACCCCTAAATAAGTTGAAAATACCAAATTTGAAAATGATCTGAACCCAAAATGATCGAAGCGACGCGAAGTCAACTTGAAAGTTGGCCGACCTAGTTGACCCATTTACCAGGAATATAACCCTTTGAAATCGTTCGAACCCAATACCGATCATATTCGAACCCATGTCACGAATATCAGTTACTCGTACAATTTACGATATTTTTATTATTTTACATTTTTTTAACCCTTTTATACGTTTACTTGTAAGAATACTCAGATCGAATATATGAATACTATACCGATCAGATTTGAACCCATGTCAAACATATATCAATTACTCGTACAATTTACGATATTTTTATTATTTTACATTTTTTTTACCCTTTTATACCATTTACTTATAATAATACTTTGATCGAATAACAAATATAATACAGATCAGATTCGAATCCATGTCATGAATATCAATTACTCGTACAACATACGACATTTTTATTATTTTTCATTTTTGTACCCTTTTTATTTTACCATTTTTACCCTTTTATACCCTTTACTTACAATAATACTCAGATCGAATAGACGAATACAATACCGATCAGATTCGAACCCATGTCACGAATATATCAATCACTTGTACAACTTACGACATTTTTATTATTTTTCATTTTTTTTACCCTTTTTATTTTACCATTTTTTACCCTTTACTTACAAGAATACTCAGATCGAATAGACGAATACAATACCGATCAGATTCGAACCCATGTCACAAATATATCAATTCCTCGTACAACTTACGACATTTTATTATTTTTCATTTTTTTACCTTAAGTTTTTTATTTTTTATTTACCATTTTTACCCTTTTACACCTTTTACTTACCAGAATACTCGGACCAAACAGACGAATACAATATCGATCAGATTCGAACCCATGTCACAATTCACAAATATATCAATTCCTCGTACAACTTACGACATTTTATTATTTTTCATTTTTTTACCTTAATTTTTTTATTTTTTATTTACCATTTTTACCCTTTTACACCTTAAATTTTTTTATTTTTTATTTACCATTTTTACCCTTTTACACCTTTTACTTACCAGAATACTCGGACCGAACAGACGAATACAATACCGATCAGATTCGAACCCGTGTTTTCAATTACTCATACACACAACACAAGTTACACAAGATCCTCTTGGTGGACATTATATATATAAATCCACAACCTCACATTTTATTTCTAACATTAACCAAAAAATTTCTTTCTTCCCTCTCGCATTTCTCTCCTCGATCTGTAATTTTCTCTCTCTTCTTCGATTTCAATGGCGGAACAACTCAGCGACGATCAGATCTCCGAATTCAAGGAAGCTTTCAGCCTATTCGATAAGGATGGCGATGGTTCGATTCTCATCCCCTTTCGATTTTTTTTTTTGCCGCCATCTTTGTTTTATTAGTGATTATTTTCTCTAATTTCGTCGATTTTGTTCGGATTTTGTGAGTTCATCACGTAATTGAATCTGGTTTTTGTTTAATTTTGTTGTTATGACACTTATGATGATGCTAGTTTTGTGTAGATCTTGTGTTGGATAATTGATTAATTGTATGTTATGTATTGTTGTTACTGTGATTCGGGTTCGGATTCCGTAATTCTCATGTGTTCATGGCGTCACTGAGCTAATCTTATTGTTGTTCGATTTTGGTTGCGTATATCCGATCCCTTTCCTTGTAATTTCCATGAAGCTTTTGAGAGCTTTTGAGGAATTGAGCTAATGTTATTGTTTCGATTTTGGTTGCGTAATTCCGATCCCTTTCCTTAGTAATTTGCAGGAGCTTTTTGAGGAATTGAGCTAATGTTATTGTTATTGTTATTGTTATTGTTATTGCTGTTGATGATGTTTCGATTTGGTTGCGTACATCCGACCGGGGGGAATCTAGCTAGTAGCAAAGGATAGCACTCGTTACCCCCAAACCTACATAAAATGATTAAAATTATCGACCTTTTGCTACCCCAAATTTCGTAAAGGTAAGACATTTTCATATATCGTGAGCAAATATAAAGAATTCGCTAACTCAAAATTTTAAGTCTGGATTCGCCCCTACATCCGACCCCTTACTTTTATGGCACCGAGTTATTGTTTTTGTTGTTTCGATTTGTAGTTGAGCTTTTGAGGCACTAGGGTAATGTCGTTGTTTTGATTTTGTTATATTCATGTGAATTTTCGTTTGATTTGAGTTTGCTTGATCAGTTTTTTTAAGGTATGATTCGGGATTATGGTTCTGTTGTTTCAATTTGATTTGCAGGGCACTGAGCTAATGTCGTTGTTTTGATTTGGTTCTTGAGTAATAGATCGTGTTATATTCATGTGAATTTTCGTTTAATTTGAGCTTCATTGATCGTTTTTTTTGTGATATACTTCCTCTGTATCTGTATGTTCGTTCACTCTCAATATAATACTCCTCACATATATTAAACAAAGTGGACGAAGATATATAGATACGGAGGGAGTATGATTTAGAGTTATGTTGTATAGGCGACGATATTATAAGGTTTAGCATTAGATTGTCGATAGTGATCGACCTATGTGATATGTTTCTTTGCTTCAACGGATCAAGTGCACGTTCATCACAACTTATTGTAATGAAAAAAAATACTCGTACGTGTTATGGAATTTTAGTTACCCTTTCGCTATTAAGGAACGTTTCGAGATTTTCGCATGTTTTAGAATGTTTGAATGTGTAGTCGACTTACATTTTGGCCTAAATGTAGTCGACACTCGACAGTCATGCACTCATGCCTCATTTTGTGCTTCGTATGACTTAACATTTGTTCTTACGTCACCCTAGGTTGTATCACCACCAAGGAACTGGGAACCGTGATGCGTTCCCTCGGACAAAACCCAACAGAAGCGGAACTCCAAGACATGATCAACGAAGTCGACGCAGACGGAAACGGAACCATCGACTTCCCAGAGTTCCTCAACCTAATGGCAAGGAAAATGAAGGACACAGACTCAGAAGAAGAGCTTAAAGAAGCATTCAGAGTATTCGACAAGGACCAAAACGGGTTCATCTCAGCAGCCGAGCTCCGTCACGTGATGACTAACCTCGGTGAGAAACTGACCGACGAGGAAGTCGATGAGATGATCCGTGAGGCTGATGTAGACGGTGACGGTCAAATCAACTACGAGGAATTCGTCAAGGTCATGATGGCTAAGTGAGAATCCCCATCTAGGTCAAAACTCATCATATATGGCACTATTTTACTAGCTTTTTTCGACCGTTTTTTCCCCCTCTGTTTGCTTTCATTGATTGTGTAGGTCTCACCTTATTTATATCTCTTCTCGTTTCGCCTCGCCCCCTCCCCCCGGACCTGGAGTTCTATGGTTTCGAGATCCTAGAACGGTTTATTTGGATTTAAAATTATCGATTTTGGATTTACTACGAATTTTATTCACACTTCAAAACCCGTATTCTCTATGATTTTCGCTTTTCGTGTCGTCTTACTTATTTCTTCGATTTTTCTTTGAAATTATCGATATGGAAATCGGGTTTGGAGCTGTTTTACAGCTGAAAAACTGATGCATGATTATTGTTATTGAATCTGGCTTTGGGGTTAGCACATGGTTGCATGTGTGGATTCTGTGCTATGCCTGAAAACTGAAAAGCCTAAAGCCTTTGTTCCAAGGTTAGATCTTCTTCTGTCACAAACTCACAAGAACAATAATTCTTGAACTTTGCTTTGTTAATTGAATACGGATTATTAATATAGATCCCGTGCAATTGTGTCAAACGCCTGTTTTTTACTATGAAAATCTATAATATGAGTATATATTTCTAAGACCATTTTAAAAAATGTTTTAAATTTAGGGGGTGTAAACTGAGAAAATCACTACGAGTACATTTTTTTTGGTAATTGAATAATTGTTAATTTTAGTTCAAAAGTCTCGGGTAATATTATCGTCAGTATATTTTGTTTGCAAAAAAAAAATATGGACAATTTATTTTCTAAAAAAAAACAGTAATATTTTCGGTTTGAAGCTTTGTATTAGCGACGAAAGCAGTGATATATATGAATTTTTTTTGGTCATAATGTCTTTTTTGTTTCAACGAATCACGCGTTTAGTCTCATTTATCTTTTCTTTTTTGTTTCAACCGTTATTGTGTGAGAGTTGGTCGAAGCAGGACGAGTTTGGGGAACATTTGGTATACGGTATACCCTTTTGACAAGGAAGAATCACTACGCCATGACCCCGAGAGGGTGAAGTAGTATTGAAGTAAATATTGATATTGATTCTTCATTTTGAAAACCAAAGCATAGCTAAAATAAATCAAGGGTTTACAAACTTTTGAATTTTCAATATTGATTCTTCTGCAATTACAAAACCAAATCCATCAAAACTTTCAAATTTGCAAGTCTAATCCGAAAAAACTTCTTTTTATCTTTTTACGAGACACCTTCACGATAATCTTCTTCGAGAGGATTTCTCAGATAGTCAGATGATAGATAGGCATCACGGAAACACGACTTATATGAGAAGAATTAAACATCTCGGGAACATTGCGAAAATGAGACAATCTCACAGTAATCACAACTCGTAACCACAAGTTCTCAAATGAGACGTGGTTTTCTAATAAGATACTGTGAGATCAACTCTTATGATTATGGATCAATCTTACATCATTTATCATAAGACCGTCTTTCACGAGAACGAGTAATTTGGAAGAAATTTCGAGAGGGGACGATGATGATGATGATTGGTTTTGTTGGGTGAATGAAAACAGGAAGAGAAGAAGGCAAATACAAGAGAAGAGACGTCCTCCAAAACGGCCCAAGACAAGACAAAGATGGACGAGCCGCTGTAGATCTTGGTTCTGCCCCAACAAAACGTGCGTCTCCTTTCTTCTATTTTCTTCTTCTTTTCAACATTTTTATTACTTCGGAAAAGCATTGCCTTCGATTGACGGGTATATCCGTTAAAGGTATCTGATACGGATACAGACACGACACATTTTGGCTCAAAATGAGGTGTCAAAGTGTCGTACCCAAGTCCGAGTATTTGAGTGTCGGATACGGGTACGTGATGGAATTAGAAGAGTCTAAGCAACATAACTCAACCTATGTTACCGGTAGCCTGTAGGGGTGTTCAAGAAGTGACCCAGACCGGGACACATACCGGTCCGGTCTCCGGGTCGCCAAAAACTTGATGAGCGGTCCGCGGTCCGGTCCAGACTTTTTAAAAAACATCAAATTTAGTGTATTTTTACGGTTTGGTCCGGTCTTAAAGAGGGTCCGGACCGGTCCGATCCGGGTTTCTTTGCTAACCGGTCCCGTCCGTGGGTTTGGAATTTTGGGGTTGCCGGTCCGCAGATCAATCCGGTCCAGTCTGGTCCGGGTTTGGACCGGTGAACACCCCTTATTGTTACGTTAAAGGTATTACGGACACGACGAGACGTGCACATTTTGGCTCAAAATGAGGTAGGTGTCGAAGTGTCGTACCTTGTTTGAGTGTTGAGTGTCAGACACGGGTACGTGAAGGAATTCGAAGAGTCCGAGTAACATAGGTTAAAATGGACCGCTACACAAAGAAGAAGCGGGAAGTAGATTATTTACTACTTTTCACATAAAGATGATCTGCATCGGTATCTTCTAACGCGGTTATCCTCAACAGATGATCGAAGCGATGAAAAGACAGAAGTTGATCATATGTCCCGTTAGTGGCTGCTCATCTCGGAAATTCAATTCCAATGTCGGACAGATGATCTCGATCTAGGAAATTGACATAATTGTGGCATCCGAGAAGCAACAAAGCTGGACCAACATCAGTTTCTAAACTATGGGGTGTAATTATCGATATGAATAAATCTACTTCCCAATGTATTTCTCAAACCGAAACCTAAGAAATTTGCAAGAACTAACACCATAGATGTACAGCTAAAATTCAAACTAATTGAAAAAGACGGAACAGAAAACACAGCCATGTCAGGCCTGAAACTCGGAACTAAAGTACTGAAATAGATACTAATAATATAAACTCGGCGAAAACTAAAATGACTGCAATATCAATTTGCACATTTATTTATAAAAAAAAAAATGTAATACGGAGTATAATTATTAATTAATCCAAGTCAAACCGGTACCCAAAAAAAATACTTTACTCCAATTTAAAAAATAATAATAATATGGAGTAATAAATATTTAGTTGAAGTAAGCTTGGAAGAATTCGGGTTAATGAACAAAAATATAAACAATTCAAGTAAAAAAAAAAACCATGAACTCGAACTTTGAAAAAAAAACAAAGAACAAGGTTTAGGTTTAGGTTGAGGTTGCTAAGAACGTGTTGTACTATAAACCGTCGTACTTCCACAAGTTCAAAGCAATTTTCTCTATTTTACACGGTGAACATTAAAAAAAGAACGAGAAGTAAAAACAAGCCAGGAAGAAGTTACAAGTAGTAAATAAGTACGGAGTAAGTAAGAAAGGTAAGTGAGTTCAGTTTTTACCTTCGTAGGGGCTTGTACAGGACGACGGTGACATATTTGGACTTGAACCTTTGGGTTAAACCGAGGGCGACCATAGATTGCGAAGCTGCCCATCCTTTCTCCATGAAAAGATGGTTGAGAACGACGTGTTGTGGTCTGGAGGGAGACGGTTCGCTCGGTTTTTGGGTACCTAAGACCGTTAGATGCAGCTGCGCTGGTACTATTGTTGGGTCTTTGGCGAATTCGTCTTCTTCGGGAAATGTGTGACTGTAACTTGCGTCTGGTGATGGTGGTGGTTCGAATTCAGCGACACTTTCTAAGCTTTCTGGGACATAATCCTGCATATGAAATGCGATTTAACATCCGATATAATGTGATTTAACATCCGAATTGCATTTTGAAATAATCAGCAAAAAAAAATGTTCTCATTTTCTCGCCTATATCCCTCAACTAATTGATTTTTCTCACGTGTACCCGTCTTTTTCTTAGGAAAAAACATTTAACCCGGCATAACTCTAAGCCTTGACTTCCGAAAATGGTATTTTTCTTTTTCAAATCTATTATTTTTTCGAGATCTTCAATGTGAAAAATCACTATTTTTGGAATTCGTACTCAAGAATTATACTTAGTCAAAGATATTTTACGAAATAAACTTTGACCGCTCGGAATTCTCGGTTACAAGTTCCGAAAACAGTATAACCATGATGCCTCAAAGACTATACTAATCCACTGTGACTCTGAGGTGGGGGGATACTCGGTTGTTCCCAATTATTGGGTCACAAATTCTTGTTTGCGACGGCCATATCCGTCATTTTAATGTGACGGGTCAAATAATATTCATTTAGAAGAAAAGGACAAAAGCAAATCACGTGGGTGGTACCTATGCTCTGCCCTTATTTGTCTAAACGGTCATTATTTGACCCGTTATACCAATGCGACGGATAGTTCCGTCACAAGCAAAGACTTACTCGTATTAGGTAGCCGCCACCAACATAGAAACAAATTTTATTTTATTTTCTCACTTGTCTTTCTTTCACATTCTAGTAAAGCTGTATTTGAGAAGTTACTAAACTATCCTTATCAAGCTATCCCTTTCACATTCTGATTGTTTTTTTTATCCCTTTTGTTAAAGTATGTGCAAAAAGAAGTGGGAAAACAAATAGAAATGGAGGAAGTATGATGTTTAAGATTCTCTTCAAATGGTTTCGGAACTTGCTTATTTCAACAAGGCTACTACGAAAACACAAGAAAAACGTAACATAAAACCAAAGAAACGGTTTATGATTCCTCATTATATGGAATGTCATTTTCAACAAGAACAAGTGCAAATGCCAAGTAGCTTAGTTTGTAAAATCTCGTGACTCGTGGTTCAAATCCTGTTACCATAAAAATCGCCCTTGTGGGCCCTTTTACACACAAAAAAAAGCGTCGCGAAAAAAATTTCCAATAGGAAAAGTGATAGATACTCACATGCACGTCAAGAACATTCCAAACAAGCCCAATCTCACTGGAAACACACGGCTGATCCGGCATATACCTTGTTTCACCATCAACTATGAATCTGTAATGGTATATTCCGGATGGAAGAACCAAAAGAACCGAGTGATCCTTGCCGGACCGTTGTAGAATCTTCCTGCAAAAAGCTAAATTTAATCAATATATTCCAAACCTATAGTTTGAAGCCACATAAGTCAATGCTTCGATTACCTTGATGCCCAGTTGTCCCAGGATCCCTCCACCGCCACATTGTTGCCACCAAGACTCCATGTAATCAATGTCGGAATTTGTTTCTCAGGAGCCTCATCGATAGGTCCATGCAAGTCGTTATTATAAGTAAATCCACCTCCTCCTCTAGGCAAAGGTGCCACGGGAAGCTGCAAAACACACGATTTGCTCTTTTTTAGGGGTGTTGCCAAAAAAAGTAAGGGTTGTATTTAAGCATTTAAAACTTTTCAAATTTAGCATAATCTTAGAAATTGAGGCGCAAATTACACGTATATCGATACAATTAATATGTGTATAAAAAAATATTTCCTCTTTGGTCTCTTAAATACAGCCCTAAAATGTATGTACTCGTATTTATCTTTCCAAAAAAATGTCAAATATCAACTCCAAATTTGCGAAGAATGGTTTGAAATTAGAAAGATAGGAGAACTCGTCTATTGCTAAATGCCTCCTTAATCTATGAGCTAGTCTTGAACCTTGAGAATGTATGTACTTAATCTAAGAGACTTTGTGGAAGTAATACTAAAAGTGTTAGTAACATATACAGTAGTATAATTGAGTCATTTTGCTTTCTTCCAATATTTACAAAATCGCTCACTAAAACGTCTTAGTATCAGGACATGAGGTAACTCCGTGTTTATTGCATCATGTTATAGATATCAATCTTATATTGAACCGAAAGCAATCTTCGTTACGTTTCTTTTCAAGAGCATTTTACGAGTCACGACTCACGAGTGATTTCGATTCATTTTAAATCACGGTGAACCTAACAACTATCAAGCCGATGATGATCATTAACCTAATAACTAAGCTCAATTCGAAGGCCTGATCCTACAATTAAACAATGCTAGGTCAAGAATGAACAAAACCTAAATCAGAAAAATGCATTCACGCAATCTTCATAATGAATCACACATAATTATCAAGCCGGTGACGATCATTAGCCTAATAACTAATCTCAATTTGAATGCCTGATCATATCATCAAACAATCGTAAGTAAACCGAAATCGCAAAAACGAATAACACAATGTTCATAATGAATCACACATAATTATCGAGCCGATGATGATCATTAACCTAATAAGCAAGCTCAATTCGAATGCCTGATCCTACAATCAAACAATGAACGAAACCTAAATCACAAAAAACGTATCAACACAATGTTCATAATCAATCACGAACTATTATCAAGCCGATGATGATCTTAACCTAATAACTCAGCTCAATTCGAAGGCCTGATCCTACAATCAATCAGTCCTAAGTAAACCTAAACCGCAAAAAACGAATCAACACAATGTTCATAATCAATCACAAGACGATGATCATCATCAACCTAATAACTAAGCTCGATTCGAATGCCTGATCATATCAACCTAAATCAAGAACGAACAAAACCTAAATCACAAAAAACGAATCAACACAATGTTCATAATCAATCACGAACAATTATCGAGCCGATGATGATCATTAACCTAATAACTGAGCTCAATTCGAATGCCTGATCATATTATCAAACAATCCTAAATCAAGAACGAACAAAACCTAAATCACAAAAAAACGAATCAACACAATGTTCATAATCAATCATAAACGATCAAACAAAATCATAATCACATTCATTAATTCATTAATTCATCAATTCACACCTGAGGATTGAACATGAGAGGTGATCGAGATCGACCAGGAGATTCAGGCGGAGAATTCGCCATAGAATCCCAAGAACCAGGAGGATTAGGATTCATAGCTGGATAATCAGTTCCAACACCATTAGCATTCCCCATTGATTTCACAATCAAATCTATCAAACCAAAATCGAATTCGTCAATTCAATAGAACAGTGAAATCAACATCAATAACATCAAAATTCGATCGAAATTCTTCGATTAGTTGAAGATGAAGATCGAAATTACCAGAAAATCAATCAAATCAAATCAAATCAAATCGAATCGAAGAAGATGAAGATGATGAAGCAGAGAAGAGGATAAAGATGAAGGAAGAAGAATTATTGTAAAATCGACAAATTTGGATCTTTGTCTGTCCCCACTTGTTTTCCTTTTTTAAAATTTTGGATAAATGTTGCCACCTCATTTTGGATAATTACAAGGTCAATCGAGTCGAGTCGGGTCAGGTCAGGTCAGCTCAGATCAATTTGGTCGAGTCAAGTCGGGTTAGGTCGGGTCAATTTGGTCGAGTCGGATTTGGGTTAGAGTCACTTCATGTTTGGATTATCTTCGAGTTTGTTACTCCGTATAAGATATAAGTATATAACCGTAATATTATCAGTTGTTTTACTATAAGTGAACTGATCAGAGTCGACTCGTAGAGCTCTCAGAATTGGATAACTACGGTTTCAACAGAGTCAGGTCGGGTTGGGTCAATTCGTTTCTGGATTATTTTTGAGTTTGTTACTCCGTATATAAGATATAACCGTAATATTATCAGTTGTTGTACTATAAGTGATCGGAGTCGGCTCATAGAGCTCTCAGAATTGGCTCGAGCCGACATGTTCGAATCCGAACAGATCCCAAGCGATAAGCATAATAAGGCTTGACTAGGAAGCTCGTTTAGTTTAATTTTTTTTTTTTTTTTTTATCTCGGCAAGCTTCGAGCTTGAGCTCATATCAACTCGTCGCTCTTATTACGGATATTAATTCACTCGAAAACTCGTTTAGTATGTACGAGTGTACGATTGTACGGAACAAATTTTTGTCGGGTTAAGTTAGGTCAATTCCGAGTATGAGTCAAGCTCGGATTCAGATATCATATTCAAATTGAGTCAGTTTTGTCGAGTCGAGCTATGCCGATTAAATGACTTGAATCTAGTGGGTGTTGATTTAAACCGGGACGGGTAGTCGTTTTTACAATCTTCGGACAAAATCCGAATGTTTTGACCATCCAAGAGCAAATGCGGCGAAAAATAAGAAAATGACGGAAATATAATTTAGCAAAAAAAAAAAAAACGCGACGAAACAACTACTTAGGCCGATCACCTGCGCGTCAGTTCTGTCGTTATTAAAAACTACCCGGTATTCTAAATATGAGCAACTACAGATCGAAACCGATACACAAACTCACAAACAAGAAGAACAGAGAACTAAAGGAAGAAAATGATGTTAGTAACATCAGATGCAGATCGATAGATCGATAGATCGATAGATCGATAGATATATATAGATAGATAGATCGATGAAGTAACACAGACATGGATGGAGCTACAAAATTTTTACAGTCTTCAGAAAATGGCTGAACTGGTTCGTCGCAGCTGAAATCTCGGTTCATGTGACGTTTCCATGAAAAAACGGTTCTCCATTTCCTGTCAGCGGGAATGAAAGGAAGAAGAATCAGACATCAGATTACTGTAAACGAGACTATCTCAGACAAAAGACAAATTTCTCGACTGGTAACATCGTAACTGGTAAACAGTTGAAACACTGCAGGTACCAAAAGCGAGTGCGAGCTACTGATCAAACGGTTAGCGACTTTCAATGACGAGTTTATAGAAGCTAATAAAACTCACAGAGGCATGGAGCTATACATGTCAATATCGACACACTTTGTAAAAAAATTCTAAACCGACCAAAAACGATAGGTAATTTTTTTTTACTCAATAACAATTTGGCACCGATATACATTTTTTTTATTAATCCGTCACTTGGTGCCACTTCTTTTTACCTATTTGGCACCGGTGACATTTTTTTACCAATCCGTCCCCTTAGAGCCACTTTTTTTTACTCATTTGGTCATTTGGCCCTCGGACATGGGTACTTGGACACTTCTAAATGAGTCGAGCAACATTGTGTTAGTCTATCCTGTAAGTATTAGTAACGAACGATCAATGAGTTCGGTTACCTGCTCTTTCTTTAGCCTCATATTTTGCTCCTCGAGACACGAGACCTTGCCCACCAACTCATTATGGTATGCCTGTTCACAAAAACATCATAAAAACTCGAAACCACCATTGACGGGTCCATACTGAAAGATCCGAAAATGTTCAAGTAAAACGGCTAAATTTACGCACCTGCTTCCTAGCACGAGAACGAGCAGCAGATTCCCGATTCTTAATCTTCCGACTCAATTTCTTCTCGATCCCTCCCGAAGGATGCCTTTTCTGCCCCAAAACGGGCGTTTCACACTGAGGACCTACACCTACAGCGACGTCCAAAGGAATCAAAGGACACTCGTCTATCGCCCCTTCTTTCGATAAGAAATCTTCTAAAGTCATCTCACCCATCGAAACCTCCCTCTTGATTCCGCCTTTAATGTTTCCGCCTTGTTGAATTTCTCCCCACACCTCATCGTCGATCTTTTCACTAAAATTTCCCGATATGCCTAGGCTTCCTTGACGTTGTAACGAGCTACAATTCCCGGGGTCGATACTAGGGGATTGGTTATTATTTTCGCAAGTCCAACCCTTGAGAAATTCTTCGAGATTCATGCTTCCCATTGTATAATTACGCTTTTGAAAAAAACCCGGTTGGCTCAAAACTTCATCTACTATCAAAAGTATCAACCTAATTCGGTGACCAGAAACACGTTGGAATCGTTCTAGGAATCGTTGAGTGACCTCCTCAAAACTCAAGACCGATGTCCCCATATACTTGCACCTACAACCGTAGCATAACAACACTCGGAAACAACGTAAAACATGAGTTCCGATCACTTATACTACTAATTTATTCAAGTGCCAAATATTGTAGTTTCGGAGAACGGTCCAATACATCTGCAATATAATGGTAATACAACAACAAAAACAACATTAAAGCCTTAATCCCAAAAAGATTTGAAATCGTCAAGTCATTATCAAAAAAAAATTGAAAAGCGGTCGATACAATAAAATTAATAATAAAAATAAGTTTCAAAAGCAAAATTAAGTTAAAAACGTTAATAATAAGTTTTGAAAGGGTTATAAACTCCGATTAATGCAAGATAAAACTTCGTAAAACACCAAATGTATCACGACTAACAACATCGAAACTTTAACCACAAAACGATACGGAATTGGCTAAAATGAATCATCATCTCATCAAGGACAAAAGCAAAAGAAATTTCATTCAAAAAAGTTAAATTTTTTTTTGAAAATTCATTTGACCCCATTGATGAAACTCCCATCATTTCAAAAAAACAAAGCTTTCCCAACCACATCTTTTCTATAGTAGTACATGGTACTCGATCATTACCCGACGCCCTAGCGGAAACTCATTACATCCATTACCAAATTCGATCTTTGTTTGGATAACGTACCCTTTGGATTCGAACAGAGGGAGTACATCTTATGAAAACAATTAAGTAAATATGATGCAAGAATTCTAATTAGTCTACACTTTTGAACCAAGATTATCGAATAATTAGGGTAATTAGCAACGAGTAAGTCTCGTGAAAGACCGTCTCATACGTACTTTTACACTAATTCAAATAAAAATAAAAATCCAAATAACCCCAATTATGAAATTCCAATACGATTGCAACTGTTATAAGATCGTTGTATGATGAACAACGATATCACAACCTCAATTAATTAGTCTACAATTGGTACTCAAAAATGCAATAATTAGGGTAATTAACAATTAATTAAGCAGTACCCACATAATTTATGAAATTCCAATTGCAAAACTTTCACTTCACACTAATAGCTCCAATATGATTGCAACTATAATAAGATCGTTGTATGACATAGAACGATATCCCAACCTCGATTAATTAGTCTAAAATCGATACCAAATTATGCAATAATTCGGGTAATTAACAATTAAGTACTACCCAGTTAAAATTCGACACTGAAAAACAAGATTGCAATCATTATAAGATCGTTATATGACATAAAACGATATCACAAGCTCGATTAATTAGTCTACAATTGGTACCAAATTGTGCAAATAATTAGGGTAATTAACAATTAAGTACTACCCACATAATTTTACAGTAATTCAAATACGATTGCAACTATTATAAGATCGTTATACGACATAAAACGATATCAATTGACACTCAAATTGTTGCAATAATTAGGGTAATTAAAAAATTAAGCAGTGCCCACATAATTTTACGGTAATTCAAATACGATTGCAACTATTATAAGATCGTTATATGACATAAAACGATATCACAAGCTCAATTAATTAGTCTACAATTGACACTCAAATTATTGCAGTAATTAGGGTAATTAACTACACTGAAAACAAGATAAAACCCAGAAAACAGTTAATAATTTCAACACCATTTTACAATTCACTGAAACCAATTCAAACCCTAAAACTATAATCATTCAATTGAATCGAAATTAATCAAAACTTTCACTAATCATGTAATAAATAAAGTCAAATTACACACGAATTAACAATTACTGGAGTGAGTAAGTAAGAACTAAAAAGGGGGATATATATCATAATACGATTGATTATAAAAAATTTACCTAAATGATGGTTGATTTGATGGAATTAATTTATGATGGGGCAATTTTTCTGGAATTATTTTGGTTCATCAACCGATGAACTACACGTATTCGTATGGGGAGCGAAGATCGTGGTGTGATAGTGTGTGTTGAGGATTGGGAATTTTTTTTGGTTCAACGAATAGCGTACCTAATCGCATTATAATATAGGGGGAGGGGGATTCGAACCTGAGACCTACTGTCCCAGAACACCTAGTCCTAATCACTGGGCTAAGACATCTTCGGTTGAGGATTTCGTGTTAAGGTAAGGTCGTCAATTTGACGACTAATCGGTTCAATTTTGGTTCGATTTTATTCCGATTTCAAATTAGGGTTCTTTTTGAACATCGATTTTTTGGTTCGATTTTATTCCGATTTCAAATTAGGTTTATTTTGAACGTCATTTTTTTCCATAGATTCTTGTTTGCGACAGAGATATGTGTCATCGTGTTATAACCGGTCCAGACATTTTAATTTTTTTTAGGAATATCGATTTGTTTTCTATAATAATAACCGAGTCACTTTCGGGTTAGTCTGGGTCACCCTCGGTTCATCAGTTCGGGTGTCGGGTCTGGACGCGGGTTGACTTATTCGGATCAGATCAATTTTGACAGGTCTAGAGTACCTATCACTTTAAAATACGGAGTACAAAATAACAATACCGTATCAAAACCCATCAAAATAAGAATTTTTTTGTCGAAATAATGCTAAGAAAATTAATTATCATTTCAGATCGGAATAAAAACTAATTATAAAAATGGCTCTGAGAGGTTCAGGATCGATATAGAAATCCTAGTAATAAACTTTTCTTTCTTATGTTTCACCACTAAATATTACTCGTACTCCGTACTAGACATGGCAAACAGATTGGGTCGTATCTAATTTGGATTCGTGCCTGCAATATTATGTGCAAAAACAATGAAAAAAATTACCAAAATTTTCTTGTCCAGTCAACTTTTTTTTTTGTTTTTTTTTTCCTATTTTTATGGTGTTTTCGGTTTATTCTTTTTCCCGGTTCTATGTACAACATTACTCCACTTCGAGCTCTCACACAGCTCGAGGGGAGTAAAAAGAGCGATTGTAACACTTGACGACAATTTTTTCTAAAACTAAACTAACCCAAAAAAATCGAACTAAATATACAAAAAAAAACTCCTCTAGGTGAGAAATCGATTTGCAAATCGAGCTTAGTATTGGTTTCGTCTAAAGATGTTAGACAATTGCTTTCTCAAAATTGGTTTTTTTTTTCTTTTTCGGTTCGATTACTTGTTGGGTATTATTAAAGGAGAGGTCTCGGCCACTGCCCCGGTCGACTTTCTGGCACGTTGAAAATCGTCTAAACTACAAAACTCCTCCTTCAGCAGCTTCTCCAACTCCGGGTTTTTCTTCAATGGTGCTTTGTGATCACGTGCTTCACGGTAATGATGGAATGCCCTAAAAAAAACGCGTCATTTGGTAAGAAAATCGGGTCATGGGTAAAAAACAAAACGTTACTAATGGTAAGACCGTAAAACGGATCCAATAAAACGGGTATTGTTGTCCTAAACAAGAAATTGTGGAATTTTACCCGGGCATCATTTTTTTTAAACACATCATTTGGTAAGAAATTCGGGTCGTCGATAAAAAAAATTAAAAAAAATTACTAATGGTAAAACGGATCCAATAAAACGGGTATTATTGTCCAAAACAAGAATTTGTGGAATTTTACGCGGCAATCATTTTTTTTTAAAATATCGACGAATATAGAAGAGAAGGAAGGACGACGACATGATAGGATCCGACAAAAAAAAAAAAAATCAAAGGATGCTTAAGAGAAAAAAAAAAGACTAACCAATATTTTTCGAGGCCGTAAAGATTGCCTTTCTTGTAAAAGTCGAGAGCAAGCTGTTCAAAATCCGTGTACAAGTCATCTCTGAATTCCTTCTCTAACCCGTAGCTGCCAAAAAAAAAAAAGTAGATATAATTCGCTCATTAAAACCAAAATAAATAAATAAATAAATAAATAGATAAATAATTAAATAAATAAATATAGAAGGAAAAACTAGGCGTTGGAAAAATGAGTTGGATTCGATATTTTTACCTATAAAACCTGAACAAACATTCGAGTCCATAATGGTAATTAGAACCCGCGTCCTCCAAAGCAAGTTCCTTGAACTCGTTATACATGTCAGGAACAAACGCGTCTCTGAGAAAATACGACCAGAATCGATAAAGGGTATTCATTTCCTGCATGCATGCAACCAAATCGAGTTGTGTAAATATAAACATACGCACAATTGACATAAATATCACGAGTATTTATTATGTAACCACACCTCACTGCAGCCGATTCCTAGCTTGGTTCGGTCAGTAAGGCACCGCTTGTGATACTTCTTGTACCTATACCAAGAATAACACGAATTATTCGGTTTATTGAGACGAGACAGCTCTCGAGCAACTCGAAATAATGTGATTAGTTGATACGGAATATTTCTATTATTTTACAAAATTATTAATCATAATTATATACTCCGTACGTAGTATTTTCATCCTATGAAATGTTTTTTCGGAGCCCAAGTTATTAAAAAAATATCGATGAAAAAAAAACACTTAAATTTAATACTCCGTAGTTAATGCGGAATATTTCTATTATTTTACAAAAATATTAATCATAATTATATACTCCATATGTAGCTTTTTCGTCCTATGAAATGTTTTTCCGGAGCCCAAGTTATTAAAAAAATATTGATGAAAAAAACATAAATTTAGTAGTTAATACGGAATATTTCTATTATTTTACAAAAATATTAATCATAATTATATACTCCGTACTTTGTTTTTTTTATCCTATGAAATGTTTTTTAGGAGCCCAAGTTATTTAAAAAATATCGATGAAAAAAAACATAAATTTAATAGTTATACGGGTAGTTACAATTTCGAAAAATATTAACACGGTGCACTTGAACGTTTTACTTACTTCTGTTGTTTGAAGCCGTTTTCTTCGAGTAGTTGGTGACTTGGATGACGAAATGGAGGAAACGGTTTTGGAAGAGAGCCAACAGGAGGGCTACTGCTTGCAAAGTTTCCATGAGGAGACGAACTCAACTTAGATGATCTGAAGCTGTAACCGATCACAGAACAAAAATAATGGGTAGATTGGAATCGATGGAACAATAAAATAATAATAAAAATACTTTTCAAACTCAAAATTAAGCTGAAAGCGTGAAAAAAAAAAAAAAAAAAAAAAAAAAAAAACCTCGCAGAAGGCAAAAATATAAACTCGTAAAAAGTTAAAGATCACGACGTAAACTAGAGACATACCCATGATTTTCAGGTGGTGTCGAACTGAAGAAAAACCCTACGGAGTTACTTGGAGGACTCTCCGATACTACTCCGAACGAATTCTTACCACCGCCGTGATTCCTGAAATTATTCGAAAAAAATCTCTGCTTGTGCATCGACTGGCTCTTACTGTTAGTAGGACCTTTGTTGTGTTGGTTCTTTCGGTTGCTCGGATCGCTTGCCTCACCGCCAATATTTTGAGATCCCTTTTGAGAAAATTCGCTCGGTTTTGTATTCAATATAGGTGTCGAAGTTTTAGGTGATCTACCACTACTCCCGTCTTTGTTCCCGGTGTTATAATTAATCTTCCGATGGTGAGATCTTTTTGCTTTGAGTTCCTGACAGTTCAGAGAAACATAATACGGAGTACAACATTAGAGCCTAAGTCCCAAAAAAAATTGGGATCGTGAATTCGTTACCCAAAAAAATAAAAAATAAAAAATAAAAGAAAATGGAAGGGTTAATTACAGTTTAAATAAAATAAGAATAAACTTCAAAAATACGGTTTTGTAAAACACACTTCATTATTAAAAATAAGACAATACAATAAAATAAGAATAAAAATAAAAATACACTGTAGTTTTGAGTAAAATGGAAGCTTTGAAAATGGAAGGGATCGTGAATTCATTATTGTACAAAAATACAGTTTCAAACGCAAAATTAAGTTTTGAAAGCGTTAATAATAAGTTCTTAAAGGGTTACAAACTTCAAGTTCAAGAAAAATTACTCCGTATTTAGTAATGAAAAAAAAATGGAAGGCGGACAATACAATAAACTACTCATAATAATAATAATAAAAATACGGTTTCAAACGCAAAATTCAATTGAAAGCGTTAATAATAAGTTTTTAAAGAGTTACAAACACCAAGTTCAAGAAAAAAATAATTTAGTAATGATTTACAATAAAAAAAATGGAAGGCAAACAATACAATAAAATTAATAATAATAATAATACGGTTTCAAATAATAGGTACAGTATGATTTTTTTTTTTTTGAGAAATACAAGTGATAAATGTGCAAAAGGGAAACTTAAGAAATTAAATATAAAACCTGTTCTAAATAGAAAAGTCCGTCGTTGATTGTAGAAGCTAACTCGTTTGTCATGACTTTAGAATCCGAAACTTTTGTTCCGCCTCCAGCAACATTGCTATTCTGCATAATAAAGGGTATAGATTCATAGACCTCGATGCATGCGAAATATAAATTATACGAGTATACAGTACTGTGCGAGAGGCCAAAATGTCAAATCACGTCACTGATAAAAACACGGTAAGGCCGCATCATACTTGAAGGAAAAGAACATGATCAGTATCTCATCATCGTGATCATTAATCATACCTGGGTGACAATTACGAGTCTCTCCACGTCATGATCATTCATCAGTATCTCATCGTCTTCATCCTCGTTCCTTCAAGCGTTAACATCAACAGAAATGTGTAAGAGCAAGTGAAAATACGTAAATATACATTACAAATTCTTGAAAAAAAAAAATCTTGAATAACAAATCTAATATAGTAAAAAAAAAATTAGAATTATACCTTCCATATGAATTATGAATATTCTTCTTATCGGTTTTCTGCTGTATTTCCAGCTCTTCATCGAGCAAAAAAGTTCCGGAAAAATCATTAGAAAGGTCATCTACCTTCGCATTTAATTCAGATGATCGTCCCTCGTTGCTCTCATTTCGTTTTAAATAACCTCTTTTGTTGTTGGGTTCCCGTTTTTTGCTTCGATTCTCGACAGGAAAACTGTTTTTCGCTTTAGAGACCGAGTTATCACCACTTGGCTGAAAAGTCGGTTTTACACGAGAATCTGCATGTTCGTTGACCGAAGCTTTTCTATCACTGTCGGTTACAACATCGTCGCCTTTTCCGGACCCAAGTAGTGCAGTATCAAAGCTCGACGAAACAACGGGAGTCGCTTCTTTTATCTCGTTATTGTTTACACTAATACTAGCTGTACTTGGCAATACATCGGGAATCTGCACATCTGAGACACGCTTCACTGCAGCAGCAACATACTTCGACCAATTATCGCGGCTCCTCAGCTTGTCGCCCTGTTTCAAAATTAGCGAAGTGAGAGATGACCTAGGCGTAGGTAGCGGAACCTAGAAAAAAAACGCAATAATAGGGTGCGACCTAGACCTGGAAAACGGGTCAACCAGTTTAGGTCGGACCGCTTTTGGGTCAGAAAAATCGGGCTGACTTTAGGTTGAGCCGGGTCATTTCGGGTTTATTATGTTCACCTTTTTAGGGATATCGGCTCATTTTCTTTTATTAAAAAAAAGTCAATTTGGGTCACGGGTCTTTAGTTCGGGTTCGGGTGGGGCTAATCGGGCTCAGTTGGGTCAGTTTTGTCAATCCTAGTGCGACTGTTGTTCAGCGGAACAGAAGAAAAAGTTACTCCATAGCCGGACCATAAAAATATATTTTTTTAAAGTTTCTAGGAAAAAAAACTACTAACCCAAACTTCAACGGTAGTAGAATCCTGAAGCGCATCGAGAATAAAAGGTATATCTGTACTCATTCTCTTAACCTGAAAACCAAACGAAAAACTCGATATCTTAACGCCAAACATTTGGACATAGAGGGTTAGTGTTTCAATTATACAAAGAAGAACACGGTATACCCTATTAAAATCAGCAATAACGGATACTGGAACCCATCCTTGATCATCCATATGAGATGTCAAGTACTCGTCCTTCCGCAAATTCTCGTCACTGCCACAGCACAAAACAACTCGATCTAAGTTTTTTTTTTTCAACGAGACGCTAAATATACGATATTTGCCAAGAATTTTTTTACGGAATTACAAGAGTCAACTCAAAGTAGAAATAACTGAGTTGACTTACCTAAAGTAGTAATCGATTTGTCGCACTATGTTTGCCCTCAAAGCTAGAGTTTCCGGAGACAGTACGATTGCCACGGGACTTGGAGGATGAGGTGCAAACCGTGGGGAGAAAGGTCCCCTTATAGCACCTGGAGGCGGAGCAGCAATATAATACATCGGTCCACCACCTGCAAGAACACGAGTTTATTCTTAATTCTTTTATTTTATTTATCAAAAACTATTTTCATACCTATTTTTTTTTTAAGTGAGTAAACTTTTTTGAAATTTGAAATATAAGTAAACTAGTTACCGGGGAAGCCGGGACCGCCTACAAATGCCGGAGCCCCGCCAAAAAACGGAGGCGGTGGATACGCTCGCATCATAGCAGGCTGCATCAACCCATCTCTAGGTCCAAGTACTCTCGGATAATACCACGAACCATAAGGACGACCACCAGCTTCCGGAACATTCTGTCTTATATGCGGAACATTAGGTCCACTCACGTTATCGCCACGTGGTGATGGGTAAGGATTTCGAGGAGGTGGGGCATCTTGCACTTGAGTTTCACTGCCCGGTGATGACTTGGGCATTTGTTGATTCTCGGTGGGGCCCGGGAAAGGAGGTGGGAACGGCTGGTACCCGTATCCTCCGGGAATTGGGACCGGGGCAACCATGGGGGGTAATACGGGTGGAAGCATTGGCTGGTAGTATGGTGGTACGTGGTGGCCGGGGAGTGGTGGTGGTGGTGGGGCGGGGTTAGAGGAGTTTCTCCTTGAACCGCTTTTATGGTGGCGGTTTTGGCCGTGCTTGTGTGAAGTGTTTGCACCTTTTTGCTGTCCCGATAGACCCTTCAGAGTAAATGTACGAATTAAATGTAGAAGTGAAGTGTCGTAGTAAGATAGAATCAAACACAAATCAAGGATTCTAAACAATCAAAAACACGAAAATTCAAAAGACTTCATAAACATATAAGCAATTTAACTTCATCATAGTTCATAACATACGGGACACATGAGACACGTGACATGGCACCCAAGTGAAGAGTCGCAGCAACATAGATTCGGACATAAATCAAGGATCCAAACAATCAAAAACACAAAAATTCAAAAAAAATCATAACATATAAACAACTTAAATTCGTCATAATTCATACGCAGTAACATATTGGGCACACTGGACATGCAACATGGAACCCAAGTGAAGTGTCGGAGTAAGATGGATTCAATCACAAATCAAGGATCTAAATTCTAAACATTCAAAAACACGAAAATTCAAAAGACTCCATAACATATAAACAATTCAACTTCATCACGATTCATAACATACAGGTCACATGACATGGTACCCAAGTGAAGTGTCAAAAGGATCTAAACCATCAAAAACACGAAAATTCAAAACACTTCATAACATAAGAGACATGCGACGAAGCACCCAAGTGAAAATGTAAGTGAAGTGTCGCAGTAACATAGATTCAAATATGCTAAACAATCAAAAACACGAAAATTCAAAAAACTTCATAACATATAAACAGTTCAATTTCATCATAACTCATAACATAAGGCCACAAGGGACATGCAACACGGCACCGAAGTGAAAGTGTGAGTGCAGTGTCGCAGTAACATAGATTCGAAGATGCTAAACAATCAAAAACACGAAAATTCAAAACACTTCACAACATATAAACAGTTCAATTTCATCATAAATAATGACATAATGGACATGCAACACGGCTCGGCACCCAAGTGAAAGTGCAAGTGAAGTGTCTCAGTAACATAGATTCAAAGATGCTAAACAATCAAAACCACGAAAATTCGAAAAACTTCATAACATATAAACAGTTCAATTTCATCATAACTCATAACCTAAGGGGACATGCAACACGGCACCCAAGTGAAAGCGTAAGTCAAGTGTCGCAGTAACATAAATTCAAAGATGCTAAACAATCAAAAACACGAAAATTCATAAGATAACATAGGCCACCAAACTAAACCTCACCAACCTGGCCAATGCCAGAAGCGGTTTGGCCATCGGAATTCCCTGATACAGAAGCCAGTATTGGCTTCGACATCACCTCCGGATTAACAGACCGTTGAGCATCAGCAAGAGCAGGCCAACCTTGAGCCGCCGTCACAGGTGGATCAACACCCCTATGATGAACAGGTCTCCTCCATGGTGAATTGGGTCCACTTTCACCCTCATTTACTACTACCACCTTCTTTCTACCACCATCTCCACTCTCATTTTCTGCCATTCTCATAACTCCACACCAAAATTTTAATCACCCTAACAAAACTACAATCGACAAATTTCAACACAATCCACCAAACTTTGAGCACAAATCACAATTATTTTCACAATTTCAACACAAATCACAGTTTTTTAACCCTAATTTAATCACCCCTTTGGAAATTACAATCAACAATTTCAACACAATCCACCAAACTTTGAGCACAAATCACCAAATTTTAAGACAATCCCTTCATTTTAAGGGTACCCTATCAGTCTATCACCAACCCTTAGCACAAGCAAGTCACTATTTTTTCAGCAATCAGGTGAAAACCCACTTCTAACAACAGCAAAAAAACCAAAATTCGATATCGAATAACTAAACACTTCAAATTAACTGAAATTTAGATAATCAAACAAAACCCCAATTCAAAAAAAAAAAAAAAACACTACAGCAAATTGAACAAGCTTCACTGACAAAAAAAAAAAAAAAACTTCAATCAGACAACCCCATTTCAAAAACAGATTGATGAAACCCTAAAATTGAACTAAAAGGGATGAAATTGGGGATTTGGGTGGGGAAATCAGTTCAATCAAACAACAACCCAGTTGAAATGAGCAAAAATTGAAGTGAAATGAGGGGTCATTTGATCAAAGAACAAAAGTAATAAAATGAGGATTGAGGAAAAGGGTAAGTTGATATTACAGTGAAACAATCTGAACCACCAAGAATAACGGTAAAAGATGGATAGATTCTAGGGAATAGGAGAGAGAAGAAGAAGAAGAAGACGGAGGATTGAAAAGGGGGTAGAATGACTGACTAAAAGAGGGGTTTTGTTGGATGTAATTAGGGTTTTTTTTAGCATAAGGTAGAAAAAAATTGATTACTGTTTAATTTAGTTATACTGAATTACCGTTGCTCTCTACTCTCTTTTCACTGCAGTCATTTACCCCATCTTTTAGGTAATTGTCGGTCCAGAAGCAACCGTTGTACCGTGCGATAATAATAAAAAATTGTAATTTATGATAAAAAATAATCATTTTAGATTAGTTAGTTACCACTTTCAGATAAATAGTTACCATATTTTCGTATCAAAAAATGATCACTAGTTAACCTAAAGTGGTCACTAAATAACCTAAAGCGGTAACTTTCACGATAAATTCCCAGTTTTAAGGTTTCTCGCGTACAACGGTTGTATAGTACTATAAATTGTGTTGTCGGAAAATAGTACGGAGTATTATATACTTGTTGTACAATGTTATTGTATATGTATGTATTTACTGAGTTTATATAAAGATTCTGAGCTGAGTTGTACGTTTTTGAGCTAGACATTTATGTGATTTAGCTCGACAAGTTTATACTAAAGCTCAAAAAGTATACAGTAAACCTCGAAAACTTTGTGATAAAGCTCGAGATCATAGAACTAGTTGTACATAGAGCTATGTACAAATGACGGGTTATCGATGTTATAATGGATCGAAAATCGTAAGTGGGAAATACGGAGTAACAATGTTTTTTGTCTTTTTAGGGAAATGCATCGATGATTCTATCATTGTTAAACACAAGCTGAGCCAGTGACGAAGCCACTAGTAGGCCAAAGTGGGTCATGGCCCCACCTCAGTTTTTGTTAGAAATAAGTTATAGATGTATCATATAAAAGTTTGAAGTGGTTAGTCTCAATTGTAGAATGTTCGTAGACCTAGGCTCGATTCTCATTGTCAATAATTATTTTTCATAATTATTTTTTCATACTTCAATGTTACCCAATCATCCTTAAAATTTTCAAAAAATTTCAATATTATCCTTTCTCTATTCTAGATAACTTTTATTGTTTTTACCATTTTCTAAACTATTTTTTTCATCAATTCTCTACTTAAACCTCGTTCATCCTATAAATCAATCAATCATTATTTATGAATTCACTATGAATCATAGTTCGATAATCGATATTTTATCATATAGAAATTTTAATTGAAAATTAGGATTAATTAGTGTAAATTAATTATTTAGGGTTCTTGTATAATCGCAAATGAGAACTTCTTTGAAAAAAAAAATCCTAGTTGGTGGAATGCAAATTAGGACTTTTTCGAAAAACCCTAATTGTTGTAATTGATTTCAAATTCATCACAAATTAGTACTTTTTCGAAGAACTCTAATTGGTACAATCGATTTGATTTTCCTAACCTTAGTTTCTACTCGTATCATCGCAAATGAAAATTTTCGAAGAACTCTAATTAGTACAATTGAATTTGAAATGTTTGACCATAATTTATATTGAATCATCGCAAATTAGGACTTCTTTTAAAAAACAGAATACGAATTAATAGAAATATTTATCTATTATCAAATATTCAGACTCAGATGAAAGTATGTTTTATCCTATCATATTTGCACTCAAATATTTTTTAAAAACAAAAGAACTATAACAATTTAATTGTGACAAATAATTGTGATAATATGGATCATATTCTCACAGTTATTTGTCACAATTAAATTAAAAAAACAAATGTGACAATTTTTTTTAAATATATTCGTGATTTTCACAGGTAAAAAAATTAGTAGACGTTCATTTAAGTAATGATTTGGGTTTTAGGAACAACAAGTACGAATAACTAACACTATGAAAAATCGGTCCGGATTACAATTTAATTCTGACTTTATCCCTGCGAATAAGCCTAGTTTTTCCCACCCCTCCGCCTAGTTTCTCCCACCCCTCCAAATCCCACTACAGACAAGAACGAAACCGACTCTTTTGAACCCGAATCCAAAAGCATACCAACAACATTATCGAGATCACATTCTCGACCAACAATCGCATCTAAATAAACATAAGAACAAGTCTCTCTTCTCTCCATAACCGGCTGCAATTGAAAATCATCGCGAAACCAAAACTTGGTGGGATCACTAACAATTTTATCCAATTTCGTTCTAATTTTCTCAACACCGTTAGAGATTTTGCTCACTTTTCTACTCCTTTTGAGCAAAGATACCGGTCCGATTTGCGGATCGCCAAAAACTTGGTGATCGGTCCGCAGTCCGGTCCGATCCACACTTGGAAAAAAAAAAGTTCAGTGCATTTTTACGATCCGTCCGGGTTTCTTTGTTAACTGGTTCGGTCCACAGGTTGGTTACCTGTCCGTGTATCAATCCAGTTCGATCCGAGTTTGGACCGGTGAACACACTTTTTTGTTATATACGTTTTTGGATGAAAAATTGAGTTATACGGAGTATATATATAATCGTATACAGCTTATAATTTGTTATCACATATCATTAGCATCTCAACCATGCCGAAATGCTCAACAGAAACAAAGCAAACAGTAACCCTCGAAACATAGCACGAATTAATCAACATCTAAACACGATTTCAGGTAGTACTAAATACACCATCCGGGAACATTAGATTATCCATAAAAACAAACTAAAACTTCATAACTTAAAACCGCAGTTCAGACTGCCTTACGAGAGCCACGCCTACGACCATTATTTCAAAAGAGGGCATAGGCAACGACCCACACAACCGAGTGTCAAATCACATTCGAAAAAAAAACATTCATGAAAAGGAAACTAGTCGAGGGAGGCGCCACGTTACTAAACACGGGTCTTTTGCCAAACGCGAGGGCCTAAAATATTTACAGACAGCAGCAGCGTGCGTATGATTCAGGTTCTTTCAACTTAACAGAAGAACATGGAGCTCGACACGTTCTCGTTGAGCCTGGGTAGCTGAGGGACTGGGACCGATCCTGGAGCAGTCACACCATCGTGGCTCGAGGTTGTGTCTGAAGTGTCTTCGAACTTCATGAACGAGCCCACTTGGGTTGCTGCTAGATGGGCATAGCATACCGGCGCCACTGTAAAAAAAAAAAAAAAAAAAGTACGATTTCAATAGGCATATTTATGTTCGTTCTATAAAGTTCTTTGTATAAAGATGATTCTGGAAAATTATAATTTCAACTTGAGAAATGGCGGAGGAAGGCTTACCAACAGAAATGGCGGTGGTACTCCTCTGATACCTGCACGACAACCCCAATTTTGTCAATGAGTGACGATGCTTAGGAGCAATTGAACGAGGTAAAACCGCTAAAAATAGGGCATGGATAATGCCACACGAAAATTGCTTGTGACACTCACTTTTGTGAAAGTGAGTACAACCCTTAGGGTAATCATATGAACTTAAAATTGAGTGGCAGAAGCAAATATCGGAGTGATTTTAACAATGAGTGACGATGCTTAGGAGTGATTGAACGAGGTAAAACCGCTCAAAATAGGGCATTGATAATGCCACACCAAAATTGCTTGTGACACTCGAGTACAACCCTTAGGGTAATCATATGAACTTAAAATTGAGTGGCAGAAGCAAATATCGGAGTGATTTTATCAATGAGTGACTATGCTTAGGAGTGATTGAACGAGGTAAAACCGCTCAAAATAGGGCATTGATAATGCCACACCAAAATTGCTTGTGACACTCGAGTACAACCCTTAGGGTAATCATATGAACTTAAAATTGAGTGGCAGAAGCAAATATCAGAGTGGCGTTATCGCTCCCCGGGATGAGGTGACTTACACATAGGAAAGTGAATGGACGAGCTCCTGCAGATCATCAGGAGAGAAACCGACTTCATCGTACAGCACGTGATAATGGGTAGGCCTTGTCGTACCCTACACAAAACAAAACCAACACCGATATTCAATTAAACAACCGGTTAGGAAACAAAATACAGCAGTTCGGAATAACGTATAGAATGCTGGAGTATAAAACACATACAATCATTCCAGCGTGTGCACACAAGTAGAAGTCATTTGTCCTTGGATGGCAGACCTGGTTGTCGATGATAGTCCCTGCGCAAGATTAACACGATATTAACAACAATAGCCTCAAAATTCAGATATTTGAACGTACTGAATTCAACTAACGACGGAATCAGCAAAATAAGAACAGAATAATAGGCTTACGAGTAAATTAATTAATTTAATTTAATTACCTGGAGGAACATTGTCGGGATTACCCTTCTGGAAGAACTTGGTGTGGTGGTTCTTCTGAGCTATAATAACCGTGAATTTCGGGTTCCATTTCTCATCAAGGAATTTACAAGCCTATTAAAATTTACAAGTGTTACAGAATGTCGAATTCACAGATATAAATATATAATCACGGTATAAAAGATAAACATTTACAATCGTTTTGAACTGTTAAAAGATTAGATTACCTCGATGATCTGGTCCAACTCAATGTTCATGACTTGATTAAACTGCGACTCACTTACTCCATCCCTGCATTATTAACACATAAACAGAGGTTTTAAAGCCTATTATTATATTAATAAAAATCCGAAGACTAGAATGTATGAGTAATATTTTTAGTCGAAAAATATGTACCTAAAGATAATGATATTCTCGGGCTTCCGTTTCTGGGAGCTTGTGTAAAAGTCAAGCAGAAGCTCCCTGTAACCAAACAAGTACCGTGTCAAAAATCCATACTTTCTTGATCAGGTTGTCGATCAAACAAGCGCAAAGAGAACAATACAACAAGACGACGAGTTATTTGAACCTGATAATTCCATCGTCCTCGGTGTCCGAAACTTTCTTGAACAGGTTGTCGATCATTTCGACCTTAGGGGACTGGGTTCGAACGCAAGCCCTGTATCGAGAAATCAAAGGCCAGCACCTTGAACTGACAACCTACAGAAAACAAGCGAGATTAACTAACACGTCTTACCAGATAAACGTATGTACAAAGAGAGGTGATGGAAAAAAGAATATACCGCAGCAATGGATGGAACATCAGAATGGCCAGGTGATCCATGGGATACATCCATGCCGAGAATAATGGTCGGGACTTTGGAAATCAAAGGTATCGAGGGAGTGTGCTCCACAGCCAGCATCGAGTTAAGACCGCCAAGCTACACAGTAGAACATGAATATAAGAACAACTAGCAAACATAAGTCAGAACCATTTGACTGCAGCAAAAACAACCGACAAAAGAACCGACAAAATTCATAAGACTGCAGCATTGAAGGACTGACCTTGGCATTGATCTTCAGCAGAACATTGGTTAGATATTGATCATTGACTCTCACAGGAGCAATGCATTGGGTTACAATTCCGAAATCAGCCAGGCACTTCTTTTTCCACGGTCCTGCAAGAATAAAAGCCAAGTTGAGTTATTTGGACATAAATATATAAAGAAAAGGGTGAAAGAATGGGTGAAAGAATAAAATATACATACCGTAAAGATCACAGTTCTTCCTCTCCGGAAGAAGGCATAGCAGAAACTTAGGAGCGCCAGGAAGCTTAGATTGCACATCTTCAAACATTTTATCAACTCTAACAACGGGTGGAGCACGTCTGGTTTGTGGGTTTTCTTCGAAGACATCAAACGGGTCTTCAATACCCTAAAAACAGCAGATGATGTATCATAAAATATCGAATTAAGAATCTGAAAAACAACTGAGTACAAAATAAAATGAACATGTTACTCACAATGCCTTTCATGTTTGCACACTTGTTCAAATCTCGGATGAGATTCCTCACATCACATCGAGCCGAGAAGTTCACAACCGCCCAACGCTCTATCTTGGCGGGGTCCACAAGTTTCTAAACGAGAAAGTACTCTGTCAGATTTACGAATAACTAATCTTATCATAAATCATAAAATAAGAAAGTATGGTTAGAAAAGAACCTTGTTATTGAAGTTCCATCGTCCATTACGAGGGAAGAAATCCTCGCCATTACCAGCCTTCAGCTGTAACCCAAGTCACGTGCACGTCAGCATATAACATTCTTTTTAGTCAGTTTCGTACACAGTGGATATATATTGTGTTCAAAGAGAGGGTTACCTTAGGGGCTTGGAGAACACGGGCATCAATCTGAGTAAAATTGTTGTTAATCGAAATTCCACAGGATTTTAGCATCGGCTCAGCATCATAATTGCTGACCTTCAAAGCCTGAAATAATCCGAAAAACATAACTCAAGACAACTTTCAATATAACCAAGTATCGTACGAAAATGAGGCTGGATGATTTAGGCACTCACGTGAGAAAGCACACTCATCCTTTCTTGAGGCTTTTGCCTCGACTTTTCAACCAGCGATGCACGCTGTAGCCCAGTTAACGACTTGGTGTACCGCTGAAGTGAAACCAATGAGCAAAGCTGTTGGAGGAAACGAAACGACAGAAATTAGAACAATGAAGAAGGAATCGTAGTAAAAGAAAATGCGAGTGTTTAACGTAAAAAGTAGATACTAGTAGAAACTCCGAGATTTTTACCTCCAATGGGATGAAAGTAGGCCTCTTCGGCTTCCCAACATTGATACACGGCAGATCAGCAGAGTATCGCAACTCGATTTTGCGCTCGTTAATAAAATAGTCATAGACTGTAATTTCAGACTGTTCAGGTTCACCACCATCACCTCGACGTACTTTCATGGAAAAGCTGTATATAACATGCAGTGAATAAAATCATCAGCAGTTTAAAAATTAACTCGGAAGTCAGTATCAAATAAAATCAACTACATACGTCTGCTCCTTGCAGGTCAATTCACTAAGCCCAGTTATCTTGTATTCTTGATTCGAAGTCGTGGCCTTGATCCTTAAATTCTTCAACATCCTCTTAGCCTGCAAACCAAACACAAAAACATCAATACTCGGTACATGGCAATACGGCTAATTTTGGGTAACGATTTCAAAAAAAAACATCTTCATTGAATTCTCAAGGTGAAATGTGACACGGCGCGTGTCAGAGTAAAATAACTTTAATATAGATATAGAGAAGAAAGGTAAGACTACCTTTCCCCAGTCGATAGAGTAAGGATCCCTAACATTCTGATTGGCAATTAAAAAGTCCACCACCGGCCCTGGCTGGACAATCATCGTAGTAGATACATCTACAAAAAAAAATCAAAGAAAATTAGTCTAGTTTCAACGAAAGAACGAACTTCAGCTGAACCCAAGTTCTTAGAAATATTACCAATGTTTAGAGACAAGCCAGACTGGGTGCCTCGGAAACTGGAGTGGAATCCACGGCAACCCAGAACACCGCCCCCGACATCAGCAAAGTTCTTTGGATCATTATGAAAGAACGACTGTCGAACTAGCAAGCAGCCCCTAAACAAAACAAAAAAAAACAATTTTAAGAAGACAAATATGGCGGAAATAATGAACGAGGTTCAGCGAAATTTGGGCTGAAGACTCACTGTTTTGCAGCATGTTGCCTGAGTATGATGTCGAGAACTCTAACAGCTTCTTGACTTTCAGCATTTTCCTGCCCACGGATCACGTTAGCAATCGCCTGCATTGGGATTTTCGCAGCAAAGCTGAATTCAACTTTGAATGTTTTCGACTGGTACGGACGCCTTAGTCTCTTTTTGTCGCCTTCTTTCTCTTGTGCATCAGGGCTCGCATTCCCATTAGTCCTGTCGATCAAGTAGGCAATAATCCTGTCGTTAGAGAGTCTCATACTCTACAGCTTACGACACACAATCCAACTAAAACCCCGACCTATAAACCCAAAAAAATTAATCAATACTTCCATCATCCCGAAATTGTGTTCCTAGTCTGGACCAGGAAAATCAGATTCTTCATCACTTATATTTATTTTTTTCCATCCAAAAGAAATTGAAAGCCAATTTTTACGATGAATGTAAACAATTATTACCATGTAGTACAAATTATTTCAGAACTTATTCACTGTTGAAGTTATTTCTATGTAACCGAGGCCGAGAAGCCAAAGTTGTAATGTTTTGGTGTGGTAATACAGTATATGTCTTACATTTCAACCAAAAAAAATTTCAATGAACTCGAATATCAAACTCAGAAGAGTAAGATTTCACTAAGACCGCCTCACATGAAGGAATATATGCAAGGCTGAATACTAAGCATGAATGTAAGCCTCGAAAACATATTATATCAACACACCCTAACATTCATTTACCTTGCAGCAGTCACGTCCTCGAGGACAACGATGAACTCCAATTGATTACCAGGGAGTGGCCCGATGGTGAACAAACTCTTCTCACCGTCATAAGCAAAGTCTTTTCCTGCTAATTCCGTGTCATAGGTATCGTGAACCCTGTCAAGAACTTTACGGCCGACACCCTTGGCATCAACCGGGCGACCATCCTCGTAGAAGATGTTCACCTACAAAACAACATAAATAGTTATCAGTTTCACGGTTTCACCAGTTCCGTCCGTTCCACTATCGTCTTTCCATTTACTACTGATTAGTACACTAAAAAGAACAAAATTAACATTATTTTCACATAACATACACTAAAAAGAATAAAATAACATAATTTTCACATAATTACACATTTTACAAAGGGTCAGAACATGACGGAATGGAAAAAGTAAATCATATTCATAGGTTACATTCAAGTAGTGTCACGAGCGAGAGAGGAACATACACAGTAATGGTGAAAGTGGTCATTGATGTTGTTCACACTGACTTTGAAGTGGTTACTGAGGAGCTGGACTTTTTGCCCCTTAGTACCGAAACCCCGTCTAGCCATTGGGAGTCGTTTGATCTTAGGAACCTCAGGTTCCACTCGAGGTTCCACTCGAGGCTCCACTTTGAGAGGAACGACATCAGGAGGGATTTCTGCAGGAGGAGGAGGTGGTGGAGGCAAAGCATCGGCAGACCCGTTTCCCTGGTGCACACCGTTTCCGTTTCCTTCAACTGAAGCCATCTTCTATTAACCTACCAAAGAATAAACTCGGTCATAAACAAAATTTCAATTCAACAACACATGTATGCAACATAGAAAAAAACGAGATTCAAGCACGCTAATATGAACACCATAATTTACATTAGAAAAATGTATGACAATCTAGGCAAGTGTTCTTAGCTGAAGTATTATCAATCAAAGACATTGCATGTCGACAGCATCGATACAGGGAAAAAAAACCATATTCTAGGCAAATGTTCTTAGTTGAAGTCGTATTAAAGAGACACTGCATGTGGACATGTAATATAGAAAGTGATACAAGATGAGAAAAATCATATACAGGCACGCAAGTATGAAAAGCGTAGCTTAGATTTGATATAAGCATGACAGTCGAGGCGAATATTCTGAGCTGAAGTTTGATCAAATAGACAGTACATGTCAACATGTAAGATGTAACATCGACAGCAAAATGAAACAAAAAAAATCAGATGCGATCACGGTTATATGAACACCATAGCTTACATTTTATGTATGCATGACAGTTTAGAATAAAGATTCCTGACTTACGTTACTTACGAGCAGATGGCTCGAAAATTTCATTGGAATCTGAAAACTAGTAAATCAAACATCCAAGAAATATAATGACATGCATTAGAGTAAAGGTGAACAGTCGATGAAAGTGCATCAAAACAACAGCATGCAACATTGCTGACAGCATCTAAAGTGTTTTCAAGCAAATGATGAAGGAGAATCAAAGAGGCAAAACAAATTAACAGCATATCCTAGCATGCGTTAACTCGCAATTTCTTTGGAAACTGAAAATCTGTAAGTCAAACATACAGGAAGTATGAATATGACATGCATTAGAGTACAGGAAAACAGTCAAAGATCATGCATCAAAACAATAGTCGTCGACAACATCTAAAGTATTTCCAGGCAGATGATGAATGAGAATGAAAGAGGTAAAACAACATATCATAGCATGCATAAACTCCTAGATTTCTTTAGAAACTGAAAATCAGATGAAGTACAATATGAGATGCATTAGAGTACAGGAAAACAGTCAAGGATAATGCATCAAAACAACAGTCGTCGATGACATCAATTCAAGCAGATGATGAATGAGAATCAAAGAGGTCAAACAACAGATCAGAGCATGCATAAGCTAGCAAATTTCTTTAGAAACTGAAAATCAGAAGTATAAACATGACATGCATTACAGTACAGGACTACAGTCACAGATAGTGAGTCAAAACAACAGCATTCGACATTCATCCACGACATTTACCATGAAATTATCTACAAGATTGCACTCCAGAGAAGGTAAGAGCATGCATAAACTCGCAAATTTCTTTAGAAACTGAAAATCAGAAGTATAAACATGACATGCATTATAATACAGGAAAACAGTCACAGACAGTGCATCAAAACAACAGCATTCGACATTCGTCGACAACATTTAACCATGAATTATCTCAAAGATTACACTCTAGAGAAGGTAAGAACATGCATAAACTCACAAATTTCTTTAGAAATTGAAAATCGGAAAAAGTATAAACATGACATGCATTACAGAACACGAAAACAGTCACAGAATCAAAACAACAGCATTCGACATTCGTCAACGACAGTTACCATGAAACTATCTCAAAAAATAGACTCTAGAGAAGGTAAGAACATGCATAAACTCACAAAATTGAAAATCAGAAGTATAATATGGTATGCATTAGAGTACAGGAAAACTGTCACAGACAATGCATCAAAACAACAGCATTCGACATTTGTCGACGACATTTACCATGAAATTATCAGTGAAAACGGTAAGAATTAAAGGATTTATCATAATATAACCACATTACACAGAACTGCAGCCAAAATTACTTAAAGAAAATCAAGAAAACACAGAATTAATTGCATGCAAACAACATTACACAGGTGTGAATTACCAGAACAGATCATGAAATTTGATCTGACTTGTTAACAAATTAGTACAGTACTAAAATAAAATTAAACCCTAAATTAGAACTAAATAACTTGTTTTAATTAGAAAAATAAATTTCCAGATTAAAATAAAATAAAATAAAAATAGATGACTTATAAAAGGAGATCTGACAGGATTAAAAGTCAAACAAGCTACCAAAACCAAACAAAAAAAGAGCATAAACACTCAAATTACTGACATGCAAACCCAGAAAAATCCCTAAATTAAATCAATCACATGCTTCTACATAAACCCTAAAAAATCAAAAGAACAACATAATCCACAAAATCAAAACCCTAAAAAATCAAAAATCATAAATCAACTTCAAATAACTACACAAAACCACATTCTAAAAATTACCCATCAAAAATCAAGAACATCAACAAACAAATCAAACCCAAAAAACACCAAAAATCAAGCATTCAAACCCTAGAACACAGAAATCAACACATACCCAGAAAAAATCAAAACAAAACAAACATTACGAGGTAAAAAAACGGCGATAAAAACCCAAAAAAAGACCGAAATCAGATAAAAAAAACTAGGGTTTTTACCTCTAAAACTCAAAATTTGGGTTTTTTTCAGATTTTTTTTGAGAGAGAGAAGATGAAAAAAAAAAAACCAAGAGATTTATGAGGAATGAATGACTTAATACCTCTATTTATCCTACGTAGTAACTACTGAGAGAGAGAATTGGGGGAAAAATTGAGTGATGTGTGATACTGATGAGTTCTTCACTGGTTATATTATTGACCGTTGTGCCCTTGGGTCTACCAACCTAACTTTATTGTACTCTTTCAATTTTCTTTTATTTTCCCGTTTGCTCGATATATGAGTGAATACTTATGTTCTACGCTTCTACATGAGTACTGAGTATTACATATCGTATTTTCTAACGTGTCCGTATGTCAAATACTTAAATTATTTAATAAAGCAAAATTCACAAGAATCTCGTCTAAGTATGGTGAATACGAGTAAATATTGTAATTTCTTAGTATAATATCGTTATCAATCTTGCTTTATTTAACATGTTAACGTGGATCCACGTTAGAACGGTGGATTATATATTTAAACGGGAAGTTAAAAAAAATGAAGTATGTTAGTTATTTTTGGTAACATACCTTTTTTTATATGGTAGGAGACTTAGGAGTATATATGTTTATTTTTGGGAAATTGGTTAATTCTAGGGTTTTTGAGTTTTTAGCCTTTTGGGTAGTTTTTGTTCAAAAATCGGGTCGGATCGAGGTCTGTTGGACAACGATGAAAGTGGGTTGTGTTGTGCTCTGTGTCGGTCCATAGTGGCCCAAGCACGAAAAAGTTAACGTATGTCATGTCGTGCCAGTGTTAATGAATGGTGGTCCAGCCATGGTCCACGACCCATAGTGTGTCATGTCGTGTCTTATTTAGATGTGCCAAGAGTGTCTTGTCCATGTGGGTCCTGCAATGCATGCCTAAGTTTTTTTTCAACGAATTGCAACCCAGACACGGCCCACACTCCATAACGTGTCGTGTGGTGAACTGTGCCAAAGTGCAATTGTGCATTCAATGAGTGTAGGTCGTGTTGGATCGTGTCAATCCACAGGGTCACGTGCCAAATTTCCATCTCTACCGTCGGGATGATCAGATTAATCGGTATCCCATATGGAATTGTTAAGGTCCGGTTTTATGCATAGATACAAAATGGGAAAAAGCCCGAGTCACGGTTCAACAAGTAAACGAGGTGGATGGAGCTACTCCTAACACGTTTTCACGGAGGATGGTTAGAATTTTGGAATGAAGAACATTCAAGATAGTTTTAAAAAAAAAATGAAAAGCTCTCTTATAGGAACGTCTTATAGTATATAACGATCCCAGAAAACTTAAGTCAACCTTAAAAGGGAAAGTTGTTTCAAAGGCACATGGTAAATAATTGATCTTTAAGTCCTATTGTTGTTTTGAATCAGTCTTACCAATAATTTGCGTAACAAATTTGGTTGAAATAAGTTTATGTCTTTCATTTGGAGCGAATGAGCTCGCATTGGTTAATCAGATCAAACTAGTTCAATCTGCTTCAATATTCGAAATTTAGTTTGGTTGTTTATGGATTTACGGGTCTGGATCGACGAACACGAGTTTTAATTTTGTATTAGGGGTTGAAAAAGAAAGATTCTAATTTTGGAGCTTGGGAGATAAAAGTATTAATTGATAAAGAAGTTAATTTTAAAAAAAAAATTATGCTACTTTAATATTTATCCAAATTTTTTTCTTTTGCCTTTTCTAAAGTGTGTTAATTAGTAGTTATAGAGCATAATTAGTAGTTTGGATGTTGCTTTTAAATTGACTAGTGCAGTATTCTCTCCGATTTTTTATTATCTTCCCTATTTCCTTATTGGGCTGAAACAGTCTTTCTTCCCTATTTCCATTTTGGGCTATCAATATGTGGTCTGGAATTACCCTTACATTTCTCTCTCTTCCTTCCTTTATTTTGAACCACACATTCCTACACCCTTATTTTCTTTCCAAAACCAAAGGGGAAGATAATAAAAAATCGGAGGGAGTAGTTGTATACCCTTATCTCTATGATTGGTAAGTATCCTCACAATTTATTGTCCATTAACTTTAAGTAAGATATATCCATTCCGCATTTCTAACATTGTCTCATTTGTGTTTTGAGTGGAAAATAAAGAAGGAAAAATGACCGATTTAAAAAGAAAAGAGGGAGAGAGACTAAAAATAGAAAATGGATGAAAGATCAAACTCAGTCCAAAAAGAAAAATGGCACAATATTAGAAACTCGGAGGGAGTATTATGGGTTCACTTGGTTCATCGTGGGAAGATGAAGTCAGTCCGGTCTTCGGATCGCCAAAAACTCGGTGAACGGTTCGTGAACCGGTCCACACTTTTATAAAACAATCAAATTTAGTGTATTTTTACGGTCCGGTCTTAAGAGGGTTTGGTCCGAGTTTCTTTGTTAACCAGTCCGGTTTGTGGATTTGGACTTTTGGGTTTGCCGGTCCGATCTGGGGTTGGACCGGTGAACACCCCCTACTAATGACGCGTGTTTTAAATGCACACAAGTACACCACACACATTATTCGTAAAAAAATATTAAATAATCGTACGTAATGAAGCTCATAAACTTTACGATAAAACTCATAAACTATATCACCGATGTTTTTCGAGTTACATAGTACATTTTGTAATAATGTCGGGGGTCCAATATTTATGTGGTGAGAAATCTATTGATAGCATCACCATATTTTGCATGACAATATTGGAGTAAGTAACAAATGTACGTTGTACCGGTGAAAAGGGTAATAGAGTAAATTTCTATTAATAGAATTGGGAGAACAGTTGGTCTCTCTTGCGACTAGGGGTGTTAATTAGACGAGACAGCTCGCGAGCAGCTCGAGCTCGACTCGGTCAAAGTTCGGTCAAAGCTCGGCTCGTGCGAGCTAGACTCGAGCTCGGGCTCGGCTCGACAACTTAACGAGTCGAGCTGAGCAAGGCGTGACTCGGCTCGAAAAGCTCGCGAGCAGCTCAATTTGATGTGATTAATTTATATTTTACTCCTATTTATTAAAAAATCACTAATAATAGTTACGTAGTTTTTTCACCATATAAAATGTTATTATTGATTTACCTAATATGTTTGTATATGTTTTTTGGATCCCAATTTATTAAAACTCATCGGTGCAAAAGTACGTAAATTTTAATAATTATATATAGGCTCGAGATAGGCTCGAACTTGGCTCGAACTCGCATTTGAGCTCGCGAGCTTGGTTTCGAGCTCAATTTTTCAAGCTCGGATAAGCCCGAGATCGGCTCGAGTTCGAATTTTTCTTAACGAGCACGAGTCGAGCAAGGCCAAGCTCGTGCTCGGCTCGGCTCGTTTACACCCCTACTTGCGACGGATATATCGTCGCAAGCTTAAGACGGTCCCACCAACTTCATTTTTGTCTTATCTCCCTATTTGGTATCTATTTGACCCGTCATATGTTTGTGACGGATATTTCCGTCACAAACAAGAATTTGTGGTGGGAGAAATGGGTACAAGTGAAAAGGGTGAAAAAGTAAATTTCTTGGGTGAAAAGGGTAATAGAGTAAATTTCTAATAATAGAATTGGGAGAAATGGGTACAAGTGAAAAGGGTAAAAATGTAAATTTCTAATTATAGATTTTGGGAAAAGGAAAAGGAAAAGGTGAGAAATTAACAATAAATGGAATAAAATAAATTAATTTCTTTAATAAAATAATAAAGGTGGTTTGTTCACCTTCCTTAAAAAAAGTGGTTCGTTGGAGAGAGTGGATATAGTGACAATATTGGTGAACTTTTTTATTCAAAAATTCCTACTGTATTAAAATAACACGTTATCGTATAAGACGGTCTTATTATAAGTGTATTAAAAAAATAATGAGATTTCAATAATTAAACGAAATATACGAGGATTATATACAGAGTAATAAAGTATTTTACCATAAAAAGAACGTCGTTAACGAATATGTCTTGATCCATGGTCAAGACTAAGTGGAAAGTAGGTCTCAGGTTTGAATTTCCGTCCCTTTACATTATAATGCGATTAAGTGCACTCTTCGTTTATAGTAAGCGTGATCAGTCATTCAAAAACTCAAACCCAAGAAATCAGACCGGTTAGAAAGATAGTGGACTGGACTAGATCAGACCCCTTTGAGTCTGTTTTTTTCGGGTTTGACCAAGAAAACAGACTACATTTTTTTTTTGACGTCGATCGGACGGGATCAGAGACCTGCCACAAATTATTGAGAGCATCAAAGACATGAATCGATATATGTCCGATCTAAAAATCAGACGGTCCAAGACTATGCAATTTACGGTCCGGACCACTTATCAAACATGTCGGAGAGATCGAGAGAGTAAATGTGTGATAAATAATATGGAGTATTACGATTAATTGTTTTATATCTAAATCGGACGGTCCAAGTCGATCAAATTTATCAATCCGGACCACTTATCGAACAGGTTAAAGAAATATAGTTGTGGAAACATGGTCTAGTCTACGAGGTGGTTGGTCTTCCACTCGCTGTCATCTGTCACCAACTGAAAATGTGCTCCCTTCTATTTTAAATTGACGTAAACAGTACGTGCACTCCTTTAGGGTTGGTTGGAAGAGCAGATCTTCCGTCCCATTTTTTGTGTCTCACTTTGTGTGCCACACCATACATCGGATGACACGTCGTCTATTAAATAAATAAAATATGCAAGATTTATCATAACTAGTTGACGTGTCATCTAGTGTATGGTGTGGTAGACAGAGTGGGACACAAAATGGGACGGGAGATCCGCACTGGTTGTAGACTTGGTATAGTAGGGGTACTCAAGCTTACCGGTGCACAATCGGGCCAAGATGACCCGGTCAAAATCAAATCGGAAGGTTGGACCACTTTTTTTATCAACGAAATATGCACTTAGTCACGTTACAATGTAGGGATGGGTCAGATGTCAATGGATCGGTTTCAGATCGGGTGAAGCTTCACCCGCATCCATCCATTACATCAAATACATCATCCGTCATCCATCCATCCATCATCCGCGGGTGAAACGGATGGATCGGGTGATAAATGGATTACGACTAAATTATCTTTAAAGCTCGAAAAAGTATTAAATTTTAATTAATCATCAAAAAATTATAAGGTCAACTTGTATTATATTAATAGTTCTTCATAATTCTTGTAACTTAGGGGTCGTTTGGTTACTCATACAATTACCGGGAAGTGCAACTTCCCAGGAAATGCATTTTCAGGGAGTTGTTTGGTTACCCACTTCCTGGGAATTGCCACTTAACTGCCACTTTCTCCACAATGGGGGAAGTTACTCACCAAGCCCCCTTGGTGTGTAGAACTTCCTACATGAATTCATTTCCCACATGTCAACCAAACAATATTTTGTAATTCCCATAAAATACAAATTCACGTGAATTTAAAGTTCCCGGTAACTTCATCTTCCAATGGTGAACCAAACGAGCCCTTAATCATTATTTTGATATTATAAAAAGAATAACAATTATTACTTCGTAATTCGTATTAGTTATCCTAGCGTAATGTGTATATTTTTTAGCAAAATACAAATAATATCGGGTGACGGATGGATAACGGGTGGATTTAGCATCATCCGTCATCCATCCATCATCCATTAATTTCGGGTTTTCGTCCATCCGTTTAAATCGGGTGGATGGATATAAAGCGGGTTCGGGTGAAATTGACATTCCTAGATGGGTGATTCGAAACTAAGGGCAAAAGCAATGGTAGGAGTTCCATACCATGTTTTTTATTGCCACATCAACATATTTTTTTATATATGGAACTTCTAAATTTTGATCTCAATGGTTAGAGTTTCCTACTATCTTTTTTTTCTTTTTAGTGGGACCAATTGATTTTTGAATATTATTTTATCTAATTACCAACAAATCTAATTTTAAATATATGAACATTAATTAAATATTTATAGTTGTGTAAATTAATTCAATAACATTTTCATAAATTTTGGTTACTTGAATAGAATACGGATTACATAATTACTGGAAGTAATAAATTGTGCGTGTTATTAAAAGAAAATTATCAAAGATGTACATAAATAAGCAAACGGAAGTTAAGGAACATTTATTTAATAAATAATTTATACTAATATTAATTTTATTATATTTTTTCTTATTAAAAGTATAAAATAATACTTGAAAATTGGACATTCAAGAAGAAACAATTGAATAAAAAAAACAAAGAAAAAAAAACAAAACAAAAAGAGAGTTTGAAAAGGAAAAAGAAAGAAAATATGGAGAGAGAGTAAAAAAATGAACAACATTACATCACCCAATCCCATCTTCTCCTTTATTTATAAAGTTGGTTTGAATATAAGGGTAATAGCAATGGTGGTAGTTCCATACACATAATCTAATTGTCACCAAAGCACATATAATCATATAAGGAAATTTTTATTCTTTCTCAATGGTAAAAGTTTCATATATTTATTGTGGGTCCCTTTTTTTTCTCTCTTTTTAATGTATGAAACCGGTTTCATATAAGGAGGTCCTTATTTTCAATCACAATGGTTAAGGAGTTCCTTATACGCTATGGAACACCTTAAAATTCACCATTGCTATTGCCCTAAGAAACCAACTCCTTAATAAAAAGTTCTTTATGCTTACAACAATGGGTAAGAAGTTCTTTATTGTATATGGAACTTCTTATAATCCACCATTGCTATTGCCCTAAGACCTACTATCCAAGACTCGCAGGTACCTAGACCAAATTTTTTTTTTTCAGGTTCGGTTGTTCATAGGTTTGGATTTGAAGTAGATTTGGTTACATATTGTATTTGTATGTACGTGTTTGTTTTTTCTTTGACCACTTAGCTGATTAATCACTCCTTAGATTTGTCTGGCTTTGACCTATACTCGATCGAGTGAACTCTTTTGGTTGATTGACTACTCAAAGACCAAATCCACCGTACTACGTCTCTTGACTTCAAAATCTCAGACGTACTCAATTCTCGACTATGTGTTACAGATATATACACGACTCTCCTTATTACCGAACTGAACAGGTTCATAAGTACATCCGAGCATACATATATATACCGACCATCATACATAAACTAGCTAGTTTAATTTGAATGCAAGTCTTAGCCAATCTCACTGGCAAAGCTGCCCAACCCGAATGACTCAACTTGACCCCGACAAACATCTAAACTGAAGACTCGAGTTTGACCCGTAACTCAAATTGATCCACCCTACCCCGAACTGGTCCGAATGATTATTGTAATAAAGAGATCAAAATCTACATAAATTTAAAACTAACAAATCCAAAAACGACTCGAACTCAAATTGACGAATCGACCGACACAAGTAGGGCCTAATTTATTCGACCCAAAAATAACTCAATTCAAAGTCGAGTTTGCCCTGTAACTCGATCCAACCCAATGCACCCATTTGCGAGGTCCATAAGACCCAGTGCGGATCTTCCGTCCCATTTTGTGTCCCACTCTGTGTGTCGCACCATACACTAGATGACACATCAACTAGTTATGATATTTATTGCATATTTTATTTATTCAATAGGCGATGTGTCATCCACTATTTGGTGTGACACACAGTATGGGACACAAAAATGGGACAGGAGATCCGATAACCAAACAAAGTGAGCACACCACCCCCACTCTTAAGTGGTCTACTTGAATAAATCAGTTTTTTTGTTGAAGTCGGCTCAAAACTCAAAAAACTCAAAAACCTCAAAAGAGAGAGCAACAATGGCGGGAATGATATTCAGGAATCAAAGAAATTCATTTACAGTAACACCACACAAGGTATCAATTTGCATTCTGATTCAATTCTACGCATCTCCTGGTCCTTCAGGTCTTCTGGAATTCTTCTCTTCTGTTTCAAACCACAACTCCTTCGCATTGTTCTTGCTCGCTTTAATCAAGGTATACGTTTCTCCATTTTCGATTCGATTCGATTAATTAGGTTAATTTTGTAGCTAATTGTGTTTTCGATGTTATGTGATACGATGATTTGAGTTAGTTCGGAAAGTGTTCGCTGATTCTCGTATGCCTAAATTTCGATCATACTAGCTGATTTTGTTCATTGAAATTCATCTGTTATGATAATTTCTAGCTGTTTACGCTTAGGATTTGTATGATAGGATGATTTGAGTTAGTTAGAAAAGTGTTCGCTGATTCTCGTATGCTGAATTCAAAAATCGCTGATGTTAGCTGATTTTGTTGATTGAATTTCAATTATTAGGTTAATTATGGTGATTTGAGTTAGTTCGGTAGGTGTTCGCCAATTCTCGTATGCCGAATTCAAAAATCGCTGATGTTAGATGATCTTGTTGATTGAATTTCATTTACTAGGTTAATTTTTAGCTAGTTATGTTTAGGATTTGTATGATATGAGGTTTTGAGTTAGTTCGGAAAGTGTTCGCTAATTCACGCATTACGAATTCAAAATTTGATGATGTTAGCTGCTCTAGTTAACTGAATTTCATCTTTTAGGTTAATTTTTATCTAGGTATGTTCAGGACTTGTATGATATGAGGTTTTGAGTTAGTTCAGAAAGTATTAGCTAATTCACTTATGACGAGTTCAAAATTCATTTACTAGATTAGTTTTAGCTTAATGCTAACAATGTCGCGTCTTTTATGCTTAGATAAATGTCACTATTGAAGTTCGAGCTTGTAATTTCTCATATGTAGAGTGCAAACACCTTGCAAGTATGTGTATATGGTCGAAATATGAACATAGAGCCTAAAAAACATATTAAAGAGTCAAGACTTGAAGCGCTAGTGCAGAAATATGAGAAATCTCTGTCGTAGTCTCGTTATAGAGGTGACCTATACTGGAACAGACTGCAACACGAATGCTGAAATACGAGAAATTCTTCTGACGTAGTTTCATGATAGAGGTGACCTATAGTGAAACAGTCAATGCTATGTTACATTCTGTGTAAAATAGAGCTGGAGAAAGTGAAATCATAGATTAATTATTGATGCACTTGCTTAAATGCTGTTCCCTTAACATGTAACGATTACAGTCAGGCTGTATTTACTGGATTAGTTTTGTTTATGATACATCAGTTAATTTACGGCAGTCTAAGTAGGTTAGATAGATCCGTGAACATTTGTCTAGTGTTATGGTGTACGGATAGTCGGATATCACCTTCTTCTCTTAAGTGCTGGTATTTCTACCTCGTGTTTACTACATTGCCGTGAAAGGAGGAGACCCAATCACATATAATCTTGTACTCTTGCATTTGACGTGTGTTTCAGACTGTTTGGCGAACACTGCCTACAATTTGAACCGACTTATTCGAGTTACAGCTTCACCTCTTGTCTGTATTCTTGTTCTGATATCTGTTTTACTCTATATCGACATTTATTGAATCGTTTTTACATTCTGCTCTTGGTGTATACTCTGCGAGCTTGTCTTGAAGTTCTTTCATAATTACGACTTTACGAGAGTGGTTAATATTACTGATGGTTTTCTTTCTTATTTTGGTTCATTTTCTGTCAGTCCTATGATCAAATTTTGGAGCCAAAGCTGGATGAACTTATCTTCCAGCTACGGGAAATTGGTGGCTTACTAGACCAGAGATTAACTCTCAAATTATCGTCATTGTCACAACCCGATGACTTGTTTAATATATTCAGTGAGTTGCAAGGTTAGTTGTTACGTCATCATTATACCTTTTGTTCTCTTACAAAGTGCAATTTATGTTTTACCAAACACCAATTTTCTCATCATAAATTTGCAGTCAATTCTGTTATGCACTGTCAAATATGCGACATAGAGACCTTTTAAACACAAGAAAACTGTTTTCAGGCATTCCGGGAGGTGTTGACTCAGGTGTTCTGGAGGATGATCAGATTGGTCTTGACCCTAGTAGCAACCTTGGAATATTTCTGCGTCGATGCATACTTGCATTCAATGTGTTATCGTTTGAGGTATGGACTACTTATAAATATAACTTTTCTGTAGAATCGTAGTACTAGTGGAATTAAGAATCTATTTTTGCAAATCGAGTGTGCATCATAATTTGAGGTGTGCGTATTTTTTTTCATGCCTCAATGGCTTGAAATCTCATTCCCTGTCTCGGTGTCCCTTCATTCCTTTATGAGGTCATACCTTCCTTTTGATATAAAATTCTATGTCTAGCTGCGATTTATAAGGTCATGTGATAATTTTTAGGTGAATTGTCTCTAATGCCGTGATTCCTTTTGACAAATGTCCCGCTACTTAAAGCGTTTAATTGTCTACAAATGTATGTTGGTGACTCGATGTTGCCTTCGTTCTCTATTTTATGGTGTATCACTCGTACAGTAAAGGATTACGTGGATTTGGAATTATATCTCTGTAAAAGTTGCCTGTTTAGCCTCTTGTCTTTTACATTTTGTCTTATGATGCAGGGCGTATGTCATTTACTTTCAGATATCGAGTCATATCGTAAAGAATTGATTTCTGGCTCTTCATCATTTGATTCGAGTCGTTTGGATGCTTGTACTAATGAGTCTGAAAGATTGGTGGAATATGAGAATATGGATCTTGATAATCTTGGCTGTGATGAAGATATAGTGGAATATCAGAGTGGTGAAAAAGACGTTAAAGGAGTTTCATTCCATTTGCACGTGCCTAGAGCACTAGATGAGCTGGCTAAAGGTATTCTGTTTGGTCTGAATCATTATAAACACGCTCTTTTGTTGCTTGTTCATACACATACTTAAGTTGCCAGTAGAATCAACCGTTTTCTGTAGTTGTTTTCTGCTTAAGGTATGTTTATGGTTACGGCTTCGTTGAGCCAGGATCCTGTGCTTCACTGAGCTAATGTTGTTAGAAATATGGAGTCCTAAAAAGAAAATTTATTCATCAATCTGAAATCGAACTCTTTAGTCTGGAAATCCTCTCATATTCTTTGAATTGCCTCTTATGTATGATGTTAAGATCTTTGATGATCTCACTGGAAAGTTATCAACATTTTTTTAGCGGAATAGTTAAAACGTACATGGAAAATAATTCCCATCCACTATACATATGGAGTTGGACCATGCAATTGAAGATTGGTGGACACGGTGTCAGCTTACATATGGCCTTTATTGAGCTGTGAGCCTGTGACAAAGCTTACATAACTGTTATTAGTTTTTATTTCCTTCTTTTCGAAAAGAGTCTTGATGTAAATGGTTTATTGTTAATTGATTGAAGGAAAGGATCATGTTCTGCTGCAGGTGTTGAGGTTCCAGTGGCCGTTACGCATGGTGCCAAAGCTAGAGAAAAGAGACCAAACGTGCATCCTGATATTGATATGTCAGAAAATTTTGAGGCTGATTCTGGTATATTCTTACGTGCAAATTGGCAAATACATGGATACTTGCTAGAGCAAGCTGAGGAGATTGAAAAGTATGCATAATGTTGGGTGTTGTGTCTCTTGTTATATTGTTGTCTACTATTGCAAAAATATTGATAGATTGCTAACGTACCTGTTTTAGGCATGGAAGTTCGTTTTCTCTTAATATTTTCGACTCCATTCTAAAGCAGCTCCAGAAATTAGCACCAGAATTGCATCGTGTAAGTTACGTCGTTAAATTTTCTGTCCTGTGTAATTGTTAAGGGAAATGGGGAGGGAGTGTCTTTTTTATGATCTTTTTGTACGACTAAGGTGTTACATGAAGTACATTCTCACTAATTTTTTTTCTTCTCCACTGCAGGTTCATTTTTTGCGGTACTTGAATATGCTGTATCATGACGATTATTCAGGTGCTTTGGATAATCTCCATCGGTATTTTGATTACAGGTATTTGATCTTTCCTGGCTTTGCTCTGCCCTCTTTCATGTGTGTTTATATACATGTCAGAATGATGAAAGTAAATAAAGCATTTGAGTGCTTTTTGTTCATTCCATAATGGCTGTGGTCAAAACTAGAAATTATTAATTATGTCTTCCAAATACCGGAACACTACTCCTTGAATGATTTAACAGCAGCGTGTGTAGGCACTTAGAATGCGATGATTTACTCTTATTTGTAAGAATATTGTTGCTTTTCCGTTTCGCTTAACGGAGAGGTGAGAGGTGACATGATAATGATGGAGCTGAAGTGCAGGGATGGAGGGGAATGATCTTTGCCCATCCTCTTTTGATGACAATGGCATGGGGAAGTACGAGATTGCCTTATTATGCTTGGGCATGTTGCATGTTCACTTTGGCCACCCTAAGCTAGCACTAGAGGTACTTGCACGAGAAGGACTTGTCTTTATCACACATTATTTTGGCTTGGAATATACTCGTATTTGCTACTGATATGGTGTTGATGTTGTCAATGTCCAGATTTTAACAGAAGCAGTGCATATCTCACAGCAGGTATAAACGTATAGTTGCAATTCGTTTCTTGTAAGCTATAATGGCACGGCATATGATCTTTTAGGCATGAAAATAACCTTCCCGTCTGAGCTTCTGTTTCATGCAGCAAAGCAACGATATTTGTCTTGCATATGCTTTGACAGTCATCTGCAACTTGTTGTCTGAATTTGGTACATCAAGTGCTTCAAGAATACTTGGATCATCATACTCGCCTTTGATAAGCACCGAGTCATCATTAACCATCCACCAACAATTATATGTGCTCCTGAGAAGAGCCTTAGCTAGATCCGAAAGACTAAATATTACACCGTTGGTGTCTGCCAACCATCTCGCAATGGCAAAATTTGACCTAGTGGTAAGCTTTTAGATATTGTCCATTTTCAATTCGTTCAATTACATTGCCAGTACATCAGCGAGTTATAAGTAGTCAGTTCCAATTCAAGCATTTTAAAATATTTGAAGTATGGTCGTGCCCCAGTCAACTACTTCATCCTTGGTGGCATTGTTGTCAGAATCGCGATTCGATCCTACGATTCTACGATTTTACGATCTAAATTTGCTTGACCGATCCTGGATCTTATGATTCTATCATGGTTGTAGAATCTTACAATCCTATTACTTTGAAATTTTCTAAAGGTAGGATCATAATACGATCCTACGATCATACGATCCAATTTCTTAGTAAAAAACTAATATATATTTTCATATAATGACATCGTAAAACTCAAATTTCTTCTAAGTAGTAGAAACAAGTTCATAAAATGATATTAAAATAATTAATTATGAATATATTATGAATAAATATTAATAAATGAGTAATTTGATCTTCAATCATATGTTTGCGCTAAACAAAAAAACTATATTTAGTGAGTTTGTAGAATCTTATGATTCTACAATCCAATTCTACCCTCCCTAAGTCCCTATCGATCCAAAGTAGAATCCTGATCTTGACAACATTGCTTGGTGGTAATATTTGGTACTTATTGTGCAGCATGTGCAAAGACCTATGCTGTGCTTTGGACCTAAAGCTTCTGTTAACTTGAAAACACGCCCACCCGACGTTTTGCAGGTATCATAGTTCATTCAAATAACATTTTGTTATGTGTTTTAGTTTGTGTTTCAAATGTTCATTTTCTCTGCTATTTTCCGTAGGAACTGAGATTAAGTTCTCATGTAACAAGTGATAGTGGCAATGAAAGTTTGGAAATACCCCGTGATGGTGTTTTTGCGACTGCTTGGCTTAAGAATTCGCTGAAGACAATGAGTTCTCTAATTACAGACCCAGAAACTAGATCAGGGAACAATCCTCTTGGGTTCTGTGCTCAACAGAGTTCGATCCCAAAACCGGTACTTCAGTCACTTGGTTCTTTATTTCTAGTCCGTGCCACAGCTTGGGAAATGTATGGCAGGTGAGGGCTCGACGACGTCATATTCTCCTTCTTTTGCAGCTGTAGCGTGTCTGATTTTGGTTCTAAAAGTACATTTTATACTGACGTGTCTTGGCTCGACAAATCTTACTATCAGTACCCCTCTTGCAAGGATAAGTGCACTGGTTTACGCATCTTGCTGTGCTGATGCTTCGAGGTAATTTTGTAATTCAAATTACGATTTTTTTTTTATGCCAAGCTGTACATAATTATTGAGCATCATCTGCTTTTCTGTTTGTTCCTAATGGACATATCAGTTTGGACAATCTTGCCTTGGCATGTGCGAAGCTTGTCCAACATCTTGCAGCGTTTAAGGGTTATAAAGGCGAGCTTTCTTTTACTAGCTCATATATTTATTTATCTCAGCACAACTAACTTCTTGTCGTATTATTGGTGGGTGATTGTCTGTATATCTTCTTTAACTTAAACTTCGGCTTATAGTTAACATTGTCCTCTTCAGATGCGTATGTTGCTTATAGAATAGTCGAGGAGAGGTTCGATGTTATCTCAAAATCAAGAATCTCACTATTGAAGCTTCAGCTTCTTCACGAGCATGCGTTACATAGGTGAGTTTTGTTTTGATTAATTGGATTTTTTTCGTGATTAGTTGACTATATGATATCGTTCATATAATGCAAACTCGTGAAATATGTGAGCTGGTTTTGATGAGATGCACTAACAGCTAGTTTTTTTTTTTTTTCTGACAGAGGAGACTTAAAGCTTGCTCAACAAGTATGCGATGAGCTAGGTGCTTTACCTTCCTCTGTGACCGGTGTTGATAACGATTTAAAGACTGAGGCAAGCCTTCGTCAAGCTCGGACATTACTTGCTGCTAAACAATTTAGCCAGGTAATGAATACTGATATTCATTCTCTTTCCAGTCGTGAAGGCTTTATATGCTTGATTGCTTGTTTCTTAGTATGCTGCTATGGTCTGCTGTTTTCTTTGTTGGTCCATTTTTACGTCATTTGACTATTAAAGCAAAATGGGGACCTATAAATGCAATGCGAGGGCCGATGAACATCATTAAAGCATGTTCGAATGTGCTTTTGAATAAGGAAATCTAGAGTTCACAACCTCGTGCCGCGCTTCGATGTTGTTATTTACGTTGTCTTATTGTATCATTTTTCTTATTTCAGGCAGCTGAGGTTGCACATTCCTTGTTTTGCACATGCTACAAATTCAACCTTCAGGTGGAAAATGCCTCGGTTCTACTATTTCTGGCCGAAACTCACAAGGTATTTGATATGCATGTGAATTTAATCAATGCATTTTTTGTGATTGACCGTCATATAGGTGACTAAGGTATTCTTGGTTTGGTTATTTCGTGAAATGATTGTCTGTACTTTTTTTCCGCAGAAAGCGGGAAATGCTGCTCTAGGTCTCCCGTACGCTTTGGCTAGCATATTATTTTGCCAGTCATTCAACTTAGACCTTCTAAAAGCGTCTGCAACACTCACATTGGCTGAATTATGGCTCATGTTTGGACCAAGTGAAGCGAAAAGAGCACTAGCCCTTCTTCATGGAGTTTTCCCCATGATTCTTGGTCACGGGGGTTTGGAACTCTGTGCACGAGCTCATATTACAGAGGCTAAATGTCGTCTTTCTGATCCAGATTTTTCAGGTAACTCCGAATCTCCGATGCTTCTTTTCATGTGTCGAAGCTTTTTTTATTAGCCCGGTAGTCGACTATAGGCGAATCTTTGGGTTCCATAATAGAACACTATAAAAAATTTAACTGTCGACACTCGACACGCCTACATTTTTGTTATGGCTAATTCATTATTTTAATCTTGTTTTAGTTTGTCAAGAACCAGACGCAGTGCTCGACTCTTTGAAGGAAGCCTGCGACGAGCTTGAACTTTTGGAGGTGACTTCTCTCTTACACTTCCTTCGATTTTCATTCTCATGCATACACTTCCTTTGATGACATATACGACTTGACGGTTTCTGAGAATGATTAGTCGCATACATAAAATACTTGTCGCATACAACTTGACGGTTTCTTTGAATGACATATACGACTTCCTTTGGGAATAAAGGCTATGTCGTCTGGATTCTGATACTCCGTAAAATTAGTCGCATACATCATACAGTATATGTCATCTCTATACTTGTCGCATACTTGTAAGAATTCTACGAGTTCTTAAAATCTCGCACCATTTTCACAGTACCACGAGTTAGCCGCAGAAGGTTTCTATTTGATGGCAATGGTGTACGATAAGTTGGGTAAGGTACAAGACCGAGACTTCGCATCAACCTGCTTCAAGAAGCATATCACCGCTTTGAAGAACCCTCGACACTCTGATGTTACACTGTCTATCTAGACCAACACACGAAAAAGTCGAGTAAAGACGTTCAGCAGACTTTCTACATATAACACCACATTTTCCGAAGACGCTGCCAGCCTTAACAACGGTAAGATTTGTTCGGAAAAAGATGATTTTCTCAACTTCTGCACGAGATACGTTTTCCATTCCATTCCATTCCGTTCTTTTCAGTTCTCATTACTTTACCTATTACTGTTACTCTCAAATGATGATTTTATTCTAAGTTAATTTTCCTACCTTTTGTCGTTTTAACCGTATTTATTTTTCCGTTCCTTTTCTTCTATCTCAAATGATGATTTTATTTTATCCTACTCTCGAGTAAATATTTTGCTTTTTTTTTTTGTCGTTTTACCAGTATTTCTTGCTGTAGTATTGTAGTAGTAGTAATTGAGTGATTGTTTTTCAGCTAAAAACATAATTTACTTTCTCCGTCTCGGTAATTTCTTTACCTTTGATTAAAATACTTTTCAAATGAATATAAAAACTAAACAAATGAATGAAACGATGAAAGTATGTTATATCTAGATCGAGTAATTGAGTCTAAATGTGAATGTGATGCTTATATTTATCTACTTGTCTTTGAGGAATTGGTGTTATGATGACTCTGTTGGTCTGCCTATGTTACTCCTAACACTTCACCTAGGTTTCGTGACACGTATTGTATCTGAATGAACTTCACTTCGACAGTTTATTTTTGACCAAAAAAACCTGAATGTTACGTCCTAAATAGCCGTATATCATCAGACGCTCGACACGCGTCTGACAGAGCACCCGTGTTGGAGCGTCCGAGTAACATAGGTACTTGCTGCTCTTCCTTGGAGATGGTATTTCGCTACTATTTCAATTTCAATTTCAATTTCCTATGACTGTTTAGTTTGAAGATGTTCGTTCAGGTATTCAGCGATCAGCTCATCCCACAGCGATTTTCTGCGACACAGCATTATTTCGGTGGGATAGCTCAATACCGATGAACCCGAAGATTGAAACGGGTATCCGCATTTCTTACTGGTTACTACCCTCTGATTCTTTGGAATTATCCTACTTTTTAAGATTTACGATGAGTATTTTAATCAAATGGATACTTCCTAAGAATTGGAGGCAGTACCGTTTATTATATGAACTGTGTTATTTAGTCTCGGTTTTGAAGAGTCTGACGTAGGTGTCCAAGTGTCAGACTCGACTATTTTATGAAAATGTGTCAAATTTTTATTCTAAACTGAAGTGTCGGGGTGTCGTACTATTGTCCAAGTGGCAAGAGTCCAACAACACGAGCATGTGAGCTCATATATGAAGTGTAGAAATAACAGATTATGAATGAGAACCTTAAGATGGAAATGTCTATTCCATTTTATTGGTAAAACGGATCAAGTATTACCCGTTTAGATAGATTAATAATCTAGGGAGTAACATAATTGTCCTATCTATCTAGATACACAAATTCTTGTTTGTGACGGTCATACTCGTCACAAACTTGTGCCGGGTCAAATACAAGAGATAAGACAAAAGGCATGTCAATCATGTAGTGATATTTGACCTGTTGTAAACTTGTGACCGATATATCCGATATCCGTCACAAGGAGATTTACTCAAATAAATACTCGTATAATATAAGTAAGAAAGAATAAAGAATTGAAGGAAGAATAAAAAAATGATTAAAGTACAACCTAAAAATGGAAAGAGGGAAGATCTTAGAAACTAGGAGGGAGTATATTTTTTTTTTGAAAAAACTACGTATATAATTTTTTAATCAAAAGTAAACATTTAACCTCTTTTATATGATTAAGTTAATTTAACCCGTTCACTATATGAACGTTTAAATTTTAAGGTAGTTAACATATAAATCCGTCTTACAAGAAACCAACTAATTATGAATATTTATGTAACAGCAATTATTGTGTAAAACCGTTGTACCATGCGACAATAGTAAAAGTTTGCAACTTATGATAAAAAGTGATCATTTTAGGTTAGTTAGTTACCACTTTAAGATAAATAATTACCACTTTTTTATATGAAAACGTGGTCACTATTTAACTTAAAATGGTCACTAATTAACATAAAGTGGTTACTTTTTACTGTAAATTAGGCCGTCGTACAGTACAACGGTTGCATACTATAATTTGTGTTTATGTAAAGGGTTTTTAATGGTGAATTATTTACATTACTAGAGTAATTAATTATTAGGGGGGACCTATAAACTCTATAAAAATGCTCTACCTTTTTCCGTTAAATCTTGATCATGTCTTGTACTTGGAATTGTTGTCAAGTCCTACTACAAAGACTTTATGCCACCATGGTGATCATTTAGAAAGTTTGAAAACGCTAATTCTTTTCTTGCGACGGAAATATCCGTATAATATTAACAGGTCAAGTATTTATTTTTATTTTTTGGAAAAGTGGGAATTATATTAAGTCAATTTCCGACAATGCAAGAATCGTATCCGGAAAATTCGCGATATACAACAAATCATCTCCACTTCTCTCACACATTCTAGCGATGTGATGAGCAACCACGTTTCCGGTTCTTTTGACATGAGACCACAAACAATCGATAAACAAGGGTCTAAAAGCTAAAACATCCGCAATGAGTAGACCGAACTGGTTCCGGTGCACTTGTTCTGCTCGTACAGCATCCACAACAGCCTTTGCATCCCCTTCAATTATGACCCTGTTGTAGTTTAGTTGGTGAGCTAACTCCGAGCCCATCACAAAAGCTTTTGCTTCCGCCGTCTTCGGGTCCCACCATCATTGACTCCGTCGACAAGCCACCAGTACGATCATGCCCGTTTCATCACGACCCACAACCCCTAGTCCGACATCCCCATTCGAGAAAAGAGCAGCATCAGTATTGAATTTAATCCAACCTTGGCACGGAGGGGTCCACGAAGCACTACTCACAGGACCATAGAAGAGCGACTGAGCTCGAGTTTCTTTGCCGTACCTCTCATATTCTTCAGCCATGCTTATCATACCCATTATTACCTGATATGGCGGGGGTGGTGAGATTTCAAAAATCTTCAGGTTACGACAATACCAAACGGCCCACATCATTGCCAGCAGCCTCGTCCGTTTTTCCCCTTGCACTCGCCCCAGAAGCCAAGCCAACCGCCGCGGGAAAGAAGACCAGGGGGCAGCAGCTAGTTCATCACGAAATTCACTAGTCCTCCACTCCTCCATATGTCCTGCACCCACGCACACCCAAATAACGCGTGCATTGTTGTCTCAGCCTCAGAATGACACAACTCACAAGTAGAATCCACGAGACAGTGGCGTGCAACTAAGTTAACCCGGACTCCAAGAGTATCCGAACTCGCGCGCCAGAGGAAGTGAGCAATTTTTGGTACGATTTTCAAGCTCCAGAGTTTTGCCCAGAAACAGTCCAGCTCATTATTCACATCACCCAGGTTCAGGGGTGGGTTTGTCCGTACTCCCAACCAATAAGCCGACTTCATGGAGTACTCTCCCGTCACACTCGGCCACCAGGAGAGTTGGTCTTGGGGAAGGTGTTTGCTCAGCGGTATACTAAGAATGGCACGGGCATCCTCGCTAGTGAACAGAGCATGAACCATCGCCACATTAACAAAAACAGTCTTTTTCTTAAGAACAATACTTTGATATTTGACCCATTATAATAATACGATGAATAATCCATCATAAGGAAAACTATCTAGTTTTAAAATCATATCAAAATCTATTCGTTAACCCATTACAATTTATAAGTAAATACCTTTAATATTTTTTTTATTACTATATCTCACGATAAGTTATCGTGAGACGTTTTTATAAGAGAATTTCTCTTTATTAGGCAACCGTAATTACCTGCTGAAACTTCCTTTGTTCACTCTTAAGAGCCTTCATGATTCCCACTTTCATCGATTCTCTTTGGTCATTTTTGTAATGCAAGGAAAGAAAAATGAATTAAACCCGTCTTTCTCCCAACCTATTTCCGATTTATTTCAATTAAATTTAACTTTATTATTTATCGAAAAATCGGCTAAGTTCAATTTCGAACTCAAGTTTCTAAACTCGAACCAAACATTGACCAAACTGATTCCAAGTAATCTTTTAGAGCAATTGCAATAGAAGAACTCAAAAATAAGTTCTTCCATTTCCACATAATATATTGACAATCTTCTGTTTAAGAACTTTTAATTACAACGAAAGAACTTGTTATTTTGTTCTTAAATGAGACCCATTTTTATTTGTTACCCAATCAAATTATTTTATTTTTTTTTTGAAAAATGCAAAAACTTGAATTCTTATTTTTACAAACCCAATGTAACACACAATAGAAGAACTTTATAATATAAACTTCTTGCTGACAAACCCAAGAAAAAAAACCCACTATTGTACTCCCTATGTTTCTTTGATATCTTCCACATTTTCTTTTTCAACCATTTCTTTGATTTCTTCCACTTTTCTTTTTTCTATCACACTTCTCTCTTACCTAGGTGGCCCACTTACTTTACTCTCTCTCTACTTTTACTTATTTTATTGTTTTTCTTAAGAAATGTGTCACTTTTAAGGTGGCAGAAATCATAGAAACGGAGGGAGTAATTCCTATTAACCTCATTTAGGTCCTTAAGCTCATTTATACCATTAAACCAACCAATGATCATAACTTTTAGTACTACTACCAAACCTTATCAAAGATCACAAGATTTCACATGTACCTAGACGACTCCTCACAAGCTCAATGACCCCACCTTCACCCCCACCCCCATCCCCCACACACCTCAACTAGATATCTAAATAATGTCATTAACCAAATGCCAAATTACTCTTCCTGCCCAAATTGTTGTTTGTAACTAACTAGCTAGGGGGTCCGTCTTCCACTAATTTACTTATGTGAAACACAAATTATTAACGGTTTTTCTAACGTATGTCCAGTGGATACATGTTAGGATGTTAATTAAAAGCAAATATCAGAAGAATATTATTATATGAGACAGCTTTATAATACCGTATGATTATTGTAAAAAATTTTACATGAAATTATTAAATTAGTTTGTACCAAAAAAATTTTTTTACGGAGTATTACATTAGTAACCTTTTTCTATGCGAAGGTCTCACATGGTATTCAATACTTTACATAATGTTTTTTTTACAATTTTTAAGAAAAGTGATAAAATAAGAATATTATTGGTAAATTAAGTGGTTTTATGAGTCCACCAAACGTTAAAATAAGGAAAGAAGGAGTGACATTTTGTGTAAATAGAGGAAAGATATGAGGTAAAATCTTTTGCCAAAAGAGGAACGTAAAGAATTGATTGGATTGTTCATTTATAGTAAATGTAAATAATTGAATGAATGAAAGGGTCTATAAACTAGACGGAATAGTAAAATACACCATCAATCATAAAATTGGGTACGTTTGTTATAAAAAAAAGTAGAAAAAAAATGATTAATTTTATTTTCAATATTACTTCGTATTTTATTTCTATTAGTATGTATCACGTTAACTTACCGTGAGACGGTCCCACAAGAGACTTATGGAAGTTATTGAAACACCGTTTCTTACTAATTTTTATGTTACGAAACAAGTTTTTAAATAATGCTATTTTTTTGGTTTAACGAAGAGCGCACTTAGTCGCATTACAATATAGGGGAGGAGGATTCGAACCTGAGACCTACCGTCTCAGAACACCTAGCCTTAACCACTAGGCTAAGACATCTTCGATTAAATAATGCTACTAAGAAACGTCTTTTCTAAATCATCATGTAATGTAATGTACTCCCTCTGTTTCATTGATATCTTTCACATTTTCTTTTTCAATCATTTCTTTGATTTCTTCCACTTTCTTTTTTTGCTATCAATTTCTCTTTTATCTAGGTGGCCCACCTACTTTACCCACTTTCTACTTTTACCTATTTTATTGTTTTTCTTAAGAAATGTGTCACTTTTAAGATGGAAGAAATCAAAAAAACGGAGGGAGTAATGTAATGTAAGACGATCTTTCAAAAGACGGGATTCGACTCAACTCTCAAGGGAGATTGACGGGGTATATACTCATTGAGTCATTGGACGGTCCACATTCCATGCAATCACCACTATAATAATAATACTCATCACACATTCACACACCAATACATACCATACCATACCATACCATTCCTCAGTCCTCACCCTCTTCATTTCATTTCCCAATTCACTCACTTCACTTCACTTCACTAGATCTCTCACACTCTCCCAAACCTCCACAATTCCTTCAATTATCCCCCAAAAATGGCGAGCATTAACCTAATTTCCACCTCATCTTCTTCAATGGCGTCGCCATTGCCCAAACTCAATGCTTCACTTCTCAATAATGCTAATGTTAGTGTTCTTGCTTTCAATTCGTCTTCTATTGCAGGTGAGAAGTTGTTCGATTCCGCTACGACGTCGTTTCTACGAGCTAGTACTAGTACTACTACGACTACGACTACTTCAGTAAGGAGAAATCCGATTGTCGTTTCGCCGAAAGCGGTTTCTGATTCTCAAAACTCTCAGACTTGTCTTGATCCTGAAGCTAGCCGCGTGAGCATTCCTTTCTCTCTTACTATTTTTACTCCCTCTCCGTTCCGTTCAATTGTTTGCGTTTTATATTCATCGTGAGAAGTATTTTAATCGACGAACGAATGAATGACTTCGTGTTTTAAATTTGGTATAAAAGTTAATTATAGAGTTGAATTTCGATTTTACGGTTTTTCTATATGATTGTTTTTGGAAATAATTTGACGATTTTGGATAATGATTCATCGATATACCAAAACTAAGGTTCGGATAATGTTATTGATGTGTAACGACGCTCGTATTTAGTCGTATTTCTGTTCGCGTGAGCATTCCGTTCTCTATTGCTATTTTATTATTTTCTGTTCTTCGTGCTTTTTCTTCTTCTTCTTGTTCTTCGTGTTTTTAATTTGGTGTAAAAAGTTAATTATTGAGTTGAATTTCACTTTTGGCGATTTTTTTCTTCAACGAAGCTCGTATTCACTACTATTATGCATATTTTGGAAACGATTTGTCGATTTCCGATAATGATTCATGTTAGCCGACTATGATTCTGATGATGTTGTAACGAAGCTCGTATTTATTCATTCCTTTCTCTTGCTATTTTTGTATTTTCTGCTCTTCGTGTTTTTTTTGTTGTTCTTCGTGTTTTTGATTTGGTGTAGAAGTTAATTATTGAGTTGAATTTCGATTTTGCTGATTTTTTTCTTCAACGAAGCTCGTATTTACTACGGAAGTACGGAGTATGCTTTTCTATATGATTGTTTTCGGAAATAATTTGACGATTTTGGATAGTGATTCATCGATACCAAAACTAAGGTTCGGATGATATTATTGGTGTGTAACGAAGCTCGTATTTAGTCGTATATCTGATCCTGATGCTTTATTTTTAATTTTTTTTTTTCTGATTTTCTTCATGTTTATGATTTGGTGTAAAGTTAATACAGTAATTACTAATCACAAAAACTTGTATGAGACCGTCTCACGATAATTTATCGTGAGACGGCTCATATAAGAGGTGGTTACTAAATTTGTAACCACCCCCTATGTGCCCATGTGAGAGGTCTCACGATAAAATTATCGTGAGACGGTCTCAAATGAGAGTTACTGATTACTAATTGAATTGAATTTCACTTTTGGTGATTATTTGCGCGCTACTGTTATGATGCATTTTTATATGATTTTCTATGATGCTGTTGTTGTAACGAAGCTTGTATTTAGTCATCTAGTTGCATTACAATAGAGGAGATGATATCGAACTTCAGAGCGTAACTCCGTCTTAACCATTAGAATAAGAAGCTAGGAAGCCTCGTTGACCGCTTTCGCATTTTTTCGTCCAACAAAATGTACTTAGTCGCATTAGAACAAATGATGGGGGAGAAAGGTATAATTGGACCAATTGTTCATAATATCTCTGCCTTAAGTCCTTAACCACTGGACTAAGGTCATCTTCAGAATATGCATGCACTTAGTCCCATTACAACACATGGGAGAGAGGGATTCGGACGGGAGTCTAACACATTTTCGGTATATTATTTTTTTAAGTTTGGTAATTCTTAGTCGCATTAGAACAAATGATGGGGGAGAAAGGTATAATCGGACCTATTGTTCATTATATCGCTGCCTTTACTGGGAGAGAGGGATTCGAACTAGAGTCTAACACATTTTCGGTATTATTTTTTTAAGCGTGATAATTCTATTGATTGTTTTCATTTAGATAAAATTATGGATTTTTTTTTTACATTTAGTCAAAATATATGAGGGAATATGAAATGTGAGATATGAATCAGGATATGCAGTTTTTTTGTTGCTATTATTAGAAAGTGAATTGTGGGAATATTAGCTCTAAAATTAGTAAAAAGTGATTAAGTTATTGGAAATGATGTTGGATATTGTTAATTTAGTGGAGTTACTAGTGTTGTACATTGGTTTTGGTTAATTGGGAAGTTAATCACCTTTACGTTACGCTAAGTGGTCTCTTGAATTTTTAGCATAGTGTTTGACTTCAGTTTCTTTGATAGATTTTGTGTTTAAAAAAAGGGTGCAATCTCGGATCACAAATTCTTGTTTGTGATAGGTAAAAATTAATCGTTTGCTACCCTCGACTCTCGAGCGATATTTGAGTCGTCACAAGAGAGACGGGACCATTAAGATGTAGTAGGATTTAGGAGTTTATTTATTTACTACTTTATCGATTTCATGTGATTATATACGTTTTTGTGAATATGTGTGTGGGATTTTGAAAAAACGTATGAAATCAAGTGGAATGGAGGAAATACTTTATCGATTACATTATGTAAGAGTATCAAGTGGGAGTTTTTTTGGGTTCTTTAGTGAATTCTAGACATTATGATGCTTTTTTTGTTGGGCTAGATTGCCGGGATCCCGGGATAAATCTCGTGAAATGGGTTTACGGGTTGAGATCGACTTGACTTGATTATTCGACATGTTATGGTGCAGAGTGTTCTAGGAATTATACTTGGAGGCGGTGCTGGAACCCGTCTATACCCATTGACGAAGAAGAGAGCGAAGCCAGCTGTGCCTCTTGGTGCAAATTACAGACTCATCGACATTCCCGTGAGCAACTGTTTGAACAGCAACATTTCGAAAATCTATGTACTTACTCAGTTCAATTCCGCGTCTCTAAATCGACATCTGTCTCGGGCTTATGCTAGTAACATGGGAGGTTACAAGAACGAGGGGTTTGTTGAAGTTCTCGCAGCTCAACAAAGTCCCGAAAACCCTAACTGGTTTCAGGTATAGCTCTTCCCCCATCGCTCTTACTCATATCACGTTAATGAATTTCATACTACTCGATGTGCTTGGTGTTTGATTATTTGAATAGTTTAAGACGACATCTAGTGTATTTGAATATGTTCGTTGTCAACGTAAAGTCGCAGGTTATCAAAATAAAATGAAAAAACTTAACGATTACTGTAATTCCGATTTCCCCAATGCTCATTAACCGTGAATATGATCGATTGCAGGGTACAGCGGATGCGGTCAGACAATATTTATGGCTATTTGAAGAGCACAATGTTCTCGAATACTTGATTCTTGCTGGTGACCATTTGTACCGTATGGATTACGAAAAATTCATCCAAGCTCACCGAGAAACCGATGCAGACATCACTGTAGCTGCACTGCCTATGGACGAAGCACGCGCTACAGCATTCGGTCTGATGAAAATAGACGAGGAAGGCAGAATTATCGAGTTTGCTGAAAAACCTAAAGGAGAACAGTTGAAAGCTATGAAGGTAGTTATGGATTCGAGATCTGAGTTTTGTCATTGTCGGTTATTGTCGATTTTATTTTAAGTACGTGTGTTCTTTGGGCACGTGCAGGTCGACACCACTATACTTGGTTTGGACGACGAGAGAGCTAAAGAAATGCCGTACATTGCAAGCATGGGTATATACGTTATCAGCAAAGACGTAATGTTGAATTTGCTTCGCGATGAATTTCCTGGAGCGAATGATTTCGGAAGTGAAGTGATTCCCGGCGCCACTTCCAAAGGATTGAGAGTATGTTCTGCTCCCTCTTTCACGAATCCGAATCCTATGTTACTGGGACACTTCTATGAATTCTCAATTTTTTGATCTAAATTGAAGTGTCGTAGTGTCGAAGTAACATATAGAACGTAAAGAATTTGATATTATAAAAGTATTATAATTTGATATTATTTTATAGATTAAATTAAAAATTACTCCCTTTAAAAATAACAATTTTAAAATTTACTCCATTTTGAAATTTTTGTTAAAAATAACTCCCAAAATCTATCAAAAGTTCAAAAATTAGTCCAAAATATAATTTTTGGACGAAAATGACCCTAACTTTTTTATGCCATATTACTTCACCTCGCCTTCTAGCCAAGGGCATTTTCGTCCTAAAAATACATTTGGGAGCAATTTTTGAACTTTTGATAGATTTTGGGAGTTATTTTTAACAAAAATTTCAAAAGGGAGTAAATTTTAAAATTGATATTTTAAAAGGGAGTAATTTTTAATTTACTCTATTTTATATTATAAGAATTTGATACTTATAAAAATATTAGGAAGTATAAAATATTACTCGTATTAAAGAATTTCTAAATATTATAAAGAGTTGATATTTATAACGCACTCGATTAGACAATTTAAACCAGATTTCGCATGACTATATTTTATCTTATTTATTAGAAGTTATATCGATAATTCCCCTCACTTATGAATACGGGCCCAAAAAGTAAACGTAAAGAACCTATTGGAACGGAGGAAGTATATTCAAATGCGTAATTTTCAACTGAATGTTGTAACTCGTAACTCATTAACCGAATACAGGTGCAAGCGTATTTGTACGACGGTTACTGGGAAGATATTGGTACGATCGAGGCTTTCTACAACGCCAATTTGGGAATCACGAAAAAACCAGTGCCCGATTTCAGGTAATCTTCTCGAGAAATCGTATTTTTCTACTTAAAAATCCGTGTTTTTTCCGTCTGAAAATTCTTTTATTGAATCACGGTTGCTGCGTTTTGTTTTTGTTTTTGTTTCGAAGTTTCTATGATCGTTCATCTCCGATCTACACTCAACCTCGTTACTTACCTCCTTCGAAGATGCTCGACGCTGACATAACCGAAAGCGTTATCGGTGAAGGCTGTGTGATTAAGGTAAATAACTTTCGTAATTTTCTCCAAATTTCAGAAAAATTAGCGCGACAGTCGACTGACTGACCTGCTACTCGAACTCGATTTTCCTGTGCAGAACTGTAAGATTCATCATTCTGTTATCGGTCTGCGATCGTGTATTTCCGAGGGAGCGATCATCGAGGACACACTGTTAATGGGTGCCGATTACTATGAGGTTAGTTTTCAAATTCCGTTTTCTTGAAGTGGGTTGAACAACTAAGAAAATATAGGACGAAAATAATCATAGAAACAATAGTTCTTCGTTTTTATGCATTGATCTCGCAAATTAAATTTGACAGATGAGAAAATATAGGACGAAAATGATCATAGAACGATGATTTGTTTTTATGCACTGATCTTTGAAAATTCATTTTATTTTTCTTGTATTCATTTATTTTTTTTGTATTTAAATTTTCTATTTTTCATAACTATTTTTTATAATCGTTTTTTTATTTATTAGGTTTTTCTTCTTTTACTTTATTATTAACGCTTTCAACTTTATTTTCCGTTTGAATTTTTTTTTATTTTACTTATTTTTTTTTTTTTTAATGGAGGCGACTAGATGTTTTTAGATAATGATTCATGTTAGCAAATTTGATAAATCATAAATATAGGACGAAAAAGATCATAGAAATGATAGTCCTTCGTTTTCATGCATTGATTTTTGCAAATTTGACAACAATTAGACCAAGTTATCTTTGATTTTATGCATTGATCTTTAATGGAGGCATCTAGATGTTTTTAGATAATGATTCATGTTAGTCGACGTTAATTTTTGCAAATTTGACAGATTAGAATAAATATAGGACGAAAATGATCATAGAAATGATAGTTCTTCGTTTTCATGCATTAATTCTGCAAATTTTGTTTTCATGCATTGATTTAAAATTGTTCAGCCGAGTTCTTAATGCTTGCGGTTCACTCGTTCTTTAGTTAACGCTAATGCCTTTATTCCAGACGGACGCTGACAGGAAATTCCTAGCAGCGAAGGGAAGCGCTGCAATCGGAATTGGAAAGAACACGCACATAAAAAGAGCGATAATCGACAAGAATGCACGAATTGGGGATAATGTCAAGGTTAGTGACTCAACTCAATAACCTCACACTCCCTTCCCAGAGCGGATCCCCCGTCCCATTTTTGTGTTCCATTCCGTGTGCCACACCATACACTGGATGACACATCGTCTATTGAATCAATAAAATATGCAACAAATATCATAACATGTTGATGTGTCATCTAGTGTATGGTGTGGCACACAGAGTGGGACACAAAACGGCATCTTTTGTGCGTAAATGCATGACAACACAAGCCATAAAAAAGAGATAAACAAATGCGGAGTATTGTTTTAAAAAAAAACTTGAATAAATATAAATATCATGCAATTTTATGATTCTTACAACTACTAAATTTATAAAGACATTAATTACAACTCGATGTAACAATAGTACCTCCTCCGTGTTTTACAATTTTACGAGTATAAAATAGTAGTAATAAAACTACGGAGTAATTAATACTCCCTCCCCTTCTATATGATCTTCCACTTTGATTTTGGGAAAAAACCAATGAAATGAGGAGAAATTATGTGGAGGAAAATGAATGGGAAGAAAAGAAAGTGGGGTCACAAACAATAAGAACCACAAAATGTATACTAAAAAGGAAAGTGAAATATCTTAGTGAATTTTCCAAAAGAGGAAATGTGGAACATCTTAGTGAAGGGGAGGGAGTAATAGATTAAATTAATAAAAATAATAATTAATTGAAATAATTGAATTGAATTGAAAAAAATAAGTAATAATAATAATAAAACTAATTAATAATAGAAAAAATTAATATAAATAATATTAATAATTATTAATATTATTATTAATATTATTAATATTAATAATTAATATTGATATTAATGTCAATATTAATGTTAAAAATGTTGATAGAGCCTGAACTAAAATAATAATAATAATAATAATAATAATAGAAAAAAATAATAAAAATAATAATTATTAATATTAATTTAATATTAATTAATTAATTAATATTTAATATTAATTATTTTATATCAATTAATATTAATATTTATTTTAAATATTAATAATATTATTATTATTTTTGTTATCAATATTTTAATTTATTAATATTAATATTGATATTAAAATTAATATTAATTATTTTATATCAATATTTTAATCTTATTAATATCAATTAATATTAATATTATTATTGATATTAAAATTAATAATATTATTTTGATACTAATATTAATATTAATATTAATATTACTAATAATATTAAATATTGATATCAATAATAATATTATTATTAATATATGAATTAAGTGTGAACACGGTCGAAGAAAAAGAGGAATACGAATTAATTGTTGATTTATTCCTTTAATTAATACAGTATTTTTTATTTCATCATCTATAATATTCTCATCATGTTCTATTTGTTCACGAGATCACTAACTTTGACTACTTGAAACTGCAGATCATCAACACCAACAATGTACAAGAAGCCGCAAGAGAGACAGACGGGTACTTCATCAAAAGCGGAATCGTAACCATAATCAAAGACGCTTTGATTCCCAGTGGAACCGTAATCTAAAAAAAACAACCATCAATAAACTCGATACTCGATTCTAGCATGCAGCAAATCTCCCACTCTTTAGTCTCTCTTATCTCGATACTCGGTCTAAAAATGTGAGTGTAAATATTTCGATACTTTTTCTCTCCGGTTACGGTCTCTGATGAAACCAACCTTAAGCTCCGGAGCTATATTAAGTTGTTGTTTTGACTCGAATGCAATTCTAATATATAACCGACTTCACATAAAACACGTCTAGAGTAAAACTCGGAATAAACCAATCCCAAAACCTGACGTGATTCGAACTATAAAACTCAAATCCCCCAAACCAAGATTTCCGTACCCCAAGCAAATCTATCTAATTCCGACTTAACTAAATACAGTAATCGGTATATAGGGTTAATGAAATTTAGTTTCTACGATTAATGAAACTTCAGTAGCGGAAAAGACGGAAATTACTTACAGGATTTGAGTTTAGATAGAATCTTACCAGTTACCAGCGCTAGCAGAGCAGAATGAAGTAACGATGGAAAAAGGGAACGATGATTTCTTCTTCATTGTCCGTTGTTCTTATTAGCTTTACGAACAATTCCCTTCCATTTACACCTGAGATCGTCTGGAGTCCGAGTGCCATCGAATATATGACTTCCATATTGCAGAACTCTCGCCCACGGCATGTTTTTCTTCGCGACCAATGAAAATGTATTCACCGCTTCCTACCAACAATTCCGTTACAAAATATTACTTGAGCAATATACTTATAACTCAATGTATCGATTTACTTACGTGATGCAGCAGGAGAATGTTAATGTTGACAAACTAATTATTCTAAATCACAGATTAACACAAATTATACAGTATTTGTTTGATTAAACATTAAGAAACACAGATTATACATATTTTTATCAAAATATTTTTTATTTTTTATTGAGAAACACAAATTATCCGTATTTTTTTCAATTTTTTTTTTTTTTATTAAGAAACACAGATTATACATATTTTTATCAAAATATTTTTTATTTTTTTATTGAGAAACACAAATTATCCGTATTTTTTTCAAAATATTTTTTTTTATTAAGAAACACAGATTATACATATTTTTATCAAAATATTTTTTATTTTTTTATTGAGAAACACAAATTATCCGTATTTTTTTCAAAATATTTTTTTTATTAAGAAACACAGATTATACATATTTTTATCAAAATATTTTTTATTTTTTATTGAGAAACACAAATTATCCGTATTTTTTTCAAAATATTTTTTTTTTATTAAGAAACACAGATTTACTTTAAGTTATGCAGAATGTTAATGCTGATGTATCAAACAAATTATACTAAAATCACAGATTAAATATTGAAAAACACAAAGTATCCTTATTTTTTTTTATAATTTTTTATTTTTTTAACGGAGACGACTTGACGATTTATTTTTAAAAAAATTAGCACGGTATAACTCAATGTATCGATCTACTTACATGATGCAGAATGTTAATGTTAATGTATCAAACAAATTATACTAAATCACAGATTAAATATCGAGAAACACAAATTATCTATATTTTTTTCATAATATTTTTTTATTTTTTAAATGGAGACGACTTGACGATTTCAGATAAGGATTCATGTTTACCGACTCCAAATAAACAAGTCTTATCTTTTCAACTCAATGAACGAGCGTAATTCCATCATATTCCAAAGCCGGAGAATAGTGAGTCTCTAGCTTACATTGGAAAACGGAAACAATTACCAAAACCGTAAGTAAAGCCATTTGGACAAAAACAAGGTCTATGTATGTGCGACGACTCACGAGGCATGATGAGATTAGAGAAGATGACGCGATAGACAATAATATCGTGTTTCAGTCAAGGTGAAAAACATAGTTTCACAAGAATAACATATTAACATGCATATACATATATGAGTACCGAGTACTCGAGAGTCGAGAGAAACCGAATACCTTCAACATTTCTTCTTCTTCTACGGTCCAGCGTAACCTATCTCGTCGAGATTGAGGCACGGGTGGGAGCTGATCATTACTGCAAACATAGCAAAGTCATGACTCATGAGTACATGGTGAGCACCGTGACTTGGACTCACAAACGCTTATCATTCTCAACAATACGATAATTAAGGGTAAAAGAAAATACGGACCGACCAAATAACAAAAAAAAAAAAAATTAAAAAAAGAAGTAAAACCTAAACGGTGATGCGAAGGTGCAAATCGACTCTTTTAACATGAAAATTTGAATTAAACCCCAATAAAATCATTTCACAACAAAATGTCGACTTCCAAAGAAAATTGAAGCGATTTTGGTATTCCTGAATCAAAAGGATGATCATACTGAAATAAAAAATTTACGGAATTTTTTTCCATAAATGATGAGAAATCTGCAGAAAACAGCGAAACGTCAATTGCCAGCATAAAACCAAAGGATAACACGATATCAAGCTGTTGCTGTACAAACTTACATTTGAGTTGGAGTATCGAGTTCAACTTTAGGCTTCCGTTTCATTCGAGCATCCTTTTCAAAGTCGGAATCACTGTCCCCGAATGAAACTGATTCTTTTGAAGTACTAATCTGTGGTGTACCAGATTTTGAAGTTTTCCGATTATGGCGAAGCTGATACCCTGTGGGGTGACTTTCTTGAGACGATTTCCTTTCATCCCCAGTATTATCAAGCTCTTCGTATAACACTCCTGATTTTTCCTTAATCAGATAATTAACGTCGCTTTTCAGCAACTTTGCCTCCTCCTTCACCGCATTATTTGTCGGTTCTTGAGCCTCTGACTGTCTGCACACATTCGCAGATACTCCGACATCAGTTTCATTCATTGCATTTTTGTTTTGCTGGTTTTGCTGATTTTCTGTTCCCATATTTACTGCTTCTGCACCCGTCATTGACTCTTGCTGTTTGAAACCAGCATTCTCAGAATTTACTGTCACACGAACTGCATTAACTGTCGAATCATCGTGTATAGATTTAGCCGATTTTCTTGGGTGAGTACCGATCTCTGAATGTGCAGAAACTTGAATTTTTCGCTTGCGACGAATACTACACCCCGTTTGGCGGCAAGTTTCTTCAGATGATTTCCTTTCATCCCCAGTATCCATTTCTCCATAATACAATCCCGTGTTTTCCTTGCTCGCGGAATTGGCATCGTTTTTCAGCACCGCTTTACTTGCCTTGTGACCCACTGGAATATTTTCAACCTCACGTACGCTACAGTTCACATCTCTCGCTTCATAATTCATCACTTTTGTCGGTTCTCGAGCAACTGACTGTTTCTGCACCTTCTCAGCTAGTCCATCATAGCTACGATCCATTGGACTTCTGTTTTGCTGAATTTTTAAGCCCATATTTACTGCTTCTGTGTGCGTCACAAACCCATGGTTACTCCCGTGTTCTTTCAAACCAGCTTTCTCGGAATTTACGCTCACATAATTTGCATTAACATCTCCCAAGTTAATGGAGGCCTCTACTGGCTGCTGATCCTTTCGGACCATAGAATCAATTACATCCGATCTTTCCCTTTTCGAGTTTCCAACAATCTGTTCATCTTCGGTGCTTCCAGCTGCCTTCGCATTCATAAAACTGGAAAGTGCCTTCTTTGCCAAAACAGCACACTCTTTTGCCTTACGATACTTGTCTAGCGAACGATTGTACGCGCAATATGGGCAGTAGAAATTACCCTCACCATCGAAGTAAGCAGCGCAACGCATACAGTCCTTGTGAATTACAATCGGACAATCATCATTGCTACACACCAAGGCACCGTCACGTTCACTGCATTTCAAACATCCTTTTTTGATGTACTTTTTCACGGATCCGTGATGCGTAACTGGAGGTTTGGGAACAGAGTGTTCATCACATCGAACATTCATCTTGTCACAACCCTAAAAATTACAGTAAATAATCAAGGTTTTCGTCAGAATACTACAAGAGAACTGTATTAGGCGCATAACGGTAATAGATTAGTTATCTGATATGTACACTTTGTACCACAAGGTTTTACAAATTCTGCTTTCGTGACCTCTGTTGTAAATATTACTCCGTCTATTTTCCTATTTTCTTGTGTCGAAGTATCGTGTCGTGTCGACCACACAATATGGCACCTAAATAAGTGTCCGAGTGACATAGACTTAAACATCTGCTGGCAATTCAGGACACGATATAAACCTATGGTATTCGACACATTCTCATTTTTCAAGATCTACGGCTCTTTTTTTGAACACTCAAATATTGTGATCATAACATTAGAACTCAAAATATCATAATACCATAAGTCCATAAGCTAAACTTCAACAACATCGTTGTCACATGTGAAAAGAGGCAAAAAAAACTCTCATAATCATTCCACAGAATCTATAATTACGGTAACGTACAAGTAGTATTCAATATAACGAGTTAATGATGATGAACTGCTACGCAATTGAACAAAAGATCGAGGCAGAGAGAATAATAGTACGATAATTGAAGTGCACAAATGTGGATGAACAGAATCAAATGGAAACTATCACAAGAAATCGACAATCAATCAAAACATGTGAAGAAGCATAATCGAATTAATGAGTGACAAACCCTAACTACGCATTATTAGCAATCGCAAACAAAAGGAGGAAATAGATTAATAAATTGCAGATATGAGGATGAACAAACGCAACTAGGAAGTAGACTACCGAGTGAATCAATGATCGATCAAAACCTGTGTACAAACATAATCAAATCAATCAAATTAGTAATTGTATGATTAAAGTACAAAAAAAGCGGATGAACAAAATCAAATGGAAACATGAATCTGCCACAAGTAAATCAATAATCAATCAAAATAGTGAATAACAAACCCTAGCTACGAATTATTAGTAATTGTATGATTAAAGTGCAAAATCAACTGCGGAAACTTGAATACCGGACACTGATGAATCAATAATCAATCAAAACATGCATAAAAACATGATCAACTCAATGAATTAGTAGTAATTGTATGATTGAAGTACAACAAACGCGGATGAACAAAATCAATTGAAGGATTGAAAAACGATCACAAGTAAATCAATAATCAAATCAAATCGTGTACCGAAACACAATCAAATCAATGAAAAACAAACATTAACTACGAATTACTGCGCTACTGTATGATTAATCCACGAAAAATGCGATGAATACTTCAACAATCAATCAAATCACGTCTACGATTATACAAACACAATCAAATCAATGAATAACAAACCGTAACAATCGATTACGGAGTGTATAGTGTGCAGTAATCGTCTGATTAAAGTACAAAAAAGCGAATGAACAAAATAAATCGAAAGCTTGAACACTGATCACAAATAAATCGATAATCAAATCAGTCGTATATACAAACACAATCAAATCAATGAAAAACAAACGGTAACTACGAATTATTGAATAGCAAACCCTAACTACGAATCAATTAAGCTTAAATCAATAATCAAATCAGTCGTATATACAAACACAATCAAATCAATGAAAAACAAACGGTAACTACGAATTATTGAATAGCAAACCCTAACTACGAATCAATTAAGCTTAAATCAATAATCAAATCAAATCGTGTATACAAACACAATCAAATCAATGAATAAAAAACCGTAACTACGCATTATCACTAATTGTATGATTAATCTACAAAAAAGCGGAATGAATAATTCAATAATCAATCGAATCACGCATAGAAATTATACAAACACAATCAAATCAATGAATAACAAACTGTAACAATCGATTACGGAGTTGAACAAAATCAATTGGAAGCCTGAACAACGATCACGAGTAAATCAATAATCAAATCGATGAATAACAAACCCTAACTTCGAATTATCACTAATTATATGATAAATCTACACAAAATTCGGATGAATACTTCAACAATCAATCGAATCACGTATACGATTATACAAACACAATCAATTCAATGAATAACAAACCCTAACTAAGAATTATTAGTAATTATATGATTAATCTACGAAAAATTCAGATGATTACTTCAATAATCAAACAAATCACGCATAGAAATCATACAAACGCAATCAAATTGATGAATTGCAAACCCTAGCGATCGATTACGGAGTGTAGAGTGTGCAGTAAGCCAGTGATTATTGAAGAAAACGAGGAAATTGAATATTCAAACCTGAAGGTAGGTATGAGGATTTGAACTCGGACGATGATAAGTGGCGGGAGAAATGAAATGTAGATTGTCTTTTATAGGATGAGAAATTCTCCTTGAAAACTCGAGACGGTTTCGCAGTAATTTAATGTAGAAATGTTCAAAAGATGGTCCAGAACCGTAAAATGAATCGACCTAGACGGTCCAGTTTAGACCAGACTAAACCGGACACGTATCGGGTGAGCAAAAAAAACCGAACCGATTTTAAAAACCGAAACCGAACCGAAACCCGGTTTAAAAAACCCGAAAATCCGGGTTTTAGAATTTGAAAACCGGTTCGGGTCCCGAACCGGTTTCTTTTTAGTGAAAACCGGTTCGGGTTCGGTTCATAAATTTCCAAAACCGGGTACCCGGTTTTGAACCGGTTTATACTTTTAAAGGGAAAAAATTATCACTTTTTTGATTTTTTTTATGGAATATTAGTGAAACCGGTTCAAAAACCGGTTTACAACAAAGATTGCCATTTTATTTAAAAACCGGGTCATAGAAACCGGTTCGGGTTAAAACCAGTTCGGTTTCGGTTTACAAAATGAAAAAAAAAAAACGGTTACCCGGTTTAAACCGGGTCGGTTTCGGTTCGGAAAAATGAGTTTTTTAAAAACCGGGTACCCGAATCCGTTTTGAAAACCGGTTTGGGTACCCGGTTTTGCTCACCCCTAGGTCTAGTCTTTAGGTCTCTAAAAAATTAGTGATCGACTTATCTGTCTTCGGTACGATCTGGTCCATACTTTAAAACAAGGTCTGCTAGTCTCTTGTGAGACCGTCTCAGGATAAGTTAAGGTGAGGCATACTAATAGAAATAAAATAATAATATAATTAACCACCTTGTATGTGAGAGGTCTCACGATAAATTTATCGTGAGACCGTCTCATATCACATTTGACTTATTTTTTCGGTCTGGTCCAAACCCGAGGAACCCGGTTCTGGGGGGTCTGGTCCAAGTCTCCTTCGTTTGGTTTTTTTAGGATGATTTTTTTTTCTCAACAAAACTCGCACTTAGTTGCATTATTATGTATGAAGATAGAAAGATATGATTCGAATCTGGTACGGTGGACCGGTGGTACCTACTGTCCATAGTACCTAGGCAATCTTAACCAATAGTCGATAGACCGAACATTTTCAAAAGATACTATCATACTGGATATCAACCACAATTAACTAGGAAAAAAACACGAAGAACTTTAAAACAATATCATACGTTATACAGTTTATTGTACTGGATCCTACCTAAAAAAATCATATAAAAGAATGGTGTCATGCATAGACCTTCATCAATATTTCACATTTCTACTAAAACAATTTCACATAATTAAAAGATGAAATTCTACTATTTTCTCATATTTGTGGTTTTATTTTACGAAACATTTTTTTTATCTTATACAACCAAGTACGAAATAATATTTAAAAATTCCATGCCGAATAATCTTACTGTTCATTGTAAAAAGGGCAAAAAAGATTTGGATTCCCATGTGATTCCAACAGCCCAAACATACAAGATAGAAGTGAAAACAAGAATTTTGGGCAAAAAAGTGGAAGTAATATGTAAAGTTGATAGTAGTGAGGGAAGTTTGAATGCTTTGAGAGCATTTGATAGTAGCTCAAATCTTAGTACAAAATTCTCATGTGGTGGAAATATTTGTTCTTGGGAAGCGAAAATGGAAGGAATGTATATCGTAAACTCGGTTACTGGGCAAAGTTATTCTGAAAGTTGGACATAAGAGTAGAAAATAATGTAATAAAAATCTAATGGAATAATATTATAATAAATGAAAGTAGTATACAATAATGGATGAAATGAATATTGTAAACTCGGTTATCAGGAAAAACATATTATGAAAGTTGGATAACGGAGTAGAAAATAATGTTATGAAACGAATGGAATAATAAATGGAATGGTATTAATCTATTGTTCATTCTTGTTTTTTTCTTTTCAAATAAACTTAATTAGTTTAATCCGCAGAGTTACAACTATTGAAGTGTATAGTATACTCGTCATATACTCATATATAGTTTAATTCGATTAAGTTGATAGATTGAGATATCACACTGATGATGTGAAGATCGATAACGAGAGATAAATAGCAAATTACTCAAATTAACATGGTGATAATGTTGTATACAGTCGGATTTGTTGGAATGTATTAGGGATCAAATAACACAAATAGGTTGTGCAACACCTCGACCTAAATCTAGAACTGGAAATGTTAGTCGCGGTAGCTTGTCAGACTATGTACTGGTTCCACAAATCAACGCGAGTCATTACCTGCACATTTTGTGCTCACTCCTGCGCATCCCGAACACCTTCCCAGTAGGTCATCAATCCTAAGACTTTTTCAAGCCAAGCACACTTAACTGTAGAGTTATTTTCATGAACAAACTAAAAAAGAAAAGGTTATTTGATGACAATAATACCAACTATAAGGAGGTTTCTTAGATTAATCTCAACTATATGTAATCTCGTTTTAATATGAACTATGCCTTCATTAATCTCTCATTGATATAGATGACCGGTTACCTAGAATACCGGTTAAACCTTCCTCTTTTGTTTCGGCTATTGGTTAATTTTTTTTTGAATCTTCCCAAAATTCATCTTGCATGTTTTTTTTTTTTTTCTGATTAGTATTATAGAAGGAGTGAAAAAAATGCTTAATTTTCTTGTTGTTTTGGTTTTCATGAACGACGACGGAACACTCAAGGACCCTAGAAAGTCACAACCGGTCACTATTACCGGCAATAGCAGGTCATAATTTTGCCCATAACAAAATGAGATTAATGAAGGCATAGTCATATTAAAACGAGATTACGTATAGTTGAGATTATTCTAAGAAGCCCCCTCATAGTTGGTATTATTGTCATGAAATAACCCAAAAAGAAAGTGCATTTTGTTGATAGCACTTCCAATTTCTTTAAACACTAGTCATTTAGGCTAATAAATGAGATCTCTTCAATTGACATCGGGTATTACAATCACCCTACTTGAAAACGCAACGTCCTCGTTGCGTCGGACATCATAACTGCCGACCTATAATCCTCCTTCGATAGGTGCAAACCACACGGTTTGCTGGATTGCTATGATGCCATCTGTAATAGTCGACCCAAACCTAGGATCGAAAATATTAGCCGAGGTAGCTTGCAAGGTTGTGTACTTGTCCCACAGATCAACACGAGTCATTTCTAGCTCATTTTATCCTCACTCATGTACATTATCCTAGGATTCTTTTCGTGGGCAAATCATATACGGGTACTTCATAAAAGAAAGTATAATTTGTTGATATGAGTAGTACTTCTAATCCCTTCAAACATCACTAGCCATTTAATCGTGACATCTTCAATTAACATGAGATATTACAGTATGCATACAATCCAGATCTAATTAATCAAATGCTCCAACAATGTCATGACTCGAAGCTACCCGACCGAATCTGATTCAACCCGCTGCCTCACATGAGTCGGAAGACGCCGATAGTTTGATAACCCGGACACGAAACAGCTCGAGTCGAACCTGACTTGAACCATTTGCCCACCTCACAAACTTAAGGACGGAAGAATTTTGGATCGATCAAGCCTAGCTATACCATATTCTACGCAAACCCGTATATGATCATCTCTTGTTAAAAAGGTGGATTGAGATACAATATCATACTTGATATCAACCAATTAATTCAGAAAAAGACATCGAGTACTCTAAAATGATATCACATAAAACAAAAAAAAAACATCACACTATAAAAGGATGGTTCAATACTCCATTATCTCATCCATCAATATTCACTTCTTTTTTTACTAAAACAATTTCACATAATTACAAGATGAAATTCTACTATTTTGTCATATTTGTGTTTTTATGCTATGAAACACTTCCTATATGTTATGCAAATGAGGAGTCACATGACTATACAATAACATTCAAAAATTTGATGCCGAATAATATTCATGTTCGTTGTAACGAGATGATAAAAAAAGAAGGTCATAACTGGGTCGAAGGGACAAATTTTGGGGCCAAATTGATTAAAACGGTCGAAATTTACGAGTTACCAAAAAAAATAACCGTAAGAACGGATGAAAACGATAACAAGAGTGTGAAAGTGAAAATAATATGTCGAGTCCAAAGTTCTGAGGGACGTTTTGAGCATTTGGTAGCATTTAAAAGTCGACCAAAATTTCTAAATTCCAAATGTGGTGAATATGTATGTTCTTGGGAAGCGAGAATGGATGGAATGTTTGCCGTAAACTCGGTTTCATCGATTGGTGAACCGTGGGGAACAAGGAGTACCTCCTCTAGTCATCGTCGTCACACACCGCCATCATAGTATCGTACCCAAAATTGTGGGAGAGTCGGCACCATCTATACTAAAAGTTGATGAAAAAAATAAAATGGCGAAAATAAAGTAATGTAATAATTTCGATGAAATAATAATAAATTAATAAATGTGTTGAGTGCCTATTATTGCCCATTATTTTATTTTATTTTATTTTCATCAAGCAAGTATTGTTATACTTTGAGTGAAATAATATTGTTAATTTAAAAAATTAAAAATTAAAATTAGTGACCATAGACAGCAAATTAGTCTGAGATATAACACCAGCTATATATATTAAAAAAGTAATGAAAAATAAGATGAAGAAAATTAGTTAATGAAAAAATAAGATGAAGGTATCTAGATTAAACCGTTTATCAAGTCTACATACAACCCGAGTTCAAATCATATATCTGCTTTGAGTTTCCGACTTATCGGACCAGAATTACTTTTTGAACACCCCTAGCACACGAACTGATATACCCAAAAGCAAAAAAAGTCGTAAAAATATAAACACGAAAACAATTTGTACCAAGTTAGATCTTTAACAACCCAAAAGTAACTTGTTTAACCCATTGGTCACATATACATACAATCTTAATCGAATTATACTACAATTCTGAGTTACCAATTTACTGAAAATGTTAGCCGATGTAGCTCGCTAGGTTGTGTACTGGTCCCGCAGACCAACACGAGTTTTTTCTAGCTCATTTTGTCCTCACTCGTGCGTATCTTGGAGTTCTTTTCATGGGCAAACCAGAAAAGAAGAGTTCTTTTTAGCTCATTTTGTCCTCACTCATGCGCATCTTGGGTTCTTTTCATATGGGCAAACCTGAAAAGAAAGCATCTTGGGGTTCTTTTACATAAAATCTTGATCAAATTAACCTGATACTTGACCAATGTTCTAACTCGAAGCTACCCGATCGAACCTGATCCTAGAACCAAAAATGTTAACTGTGGTGGCTCGCCAGGCTTTGTACTGGTCCCACAGACCAACACGAGTCCGTTCCAACGCATTTTGTCCTCACTCATGCGCATCTTGGAAACCTTCCAGGAGGTCACTCATCCTAAGACTACTCTCAGTCAAGCACACTTAACTGTGGAGTTCTTATCATAGGCAAACCAGAAAAGAAAGTGCACTTTGTTGATATGAGTAGTACTTCTAATCCCTTTAAGCAAAGCTCATAAATAGAACATCTTTAATCAATGTGGGGTGTTTCAACCCGCTGCCTCACGTGATTCGGAAGAAGCCAATAGTTTGGTAACCCGGACACGAAACAACTCAAGTCAAACCTGACTTGAACCATTTGCCACCTCACAAACTTAAGGATGAATATGGGGTCGATATAAAGCCTAGTTATACCATATTCAACTCAAACCCGTATATGATCATCATCTCCAGTTAAAAAGTTGATTGAGATACAGTATCATACTTGATATCAACCAATTAATAATAAAAAAACATTGAGTACTCTAAAATGATATCACATAAAACAAACAAAAAAACATCACACTATAAAAGGATGGTTCAATACTCCATTATCTCATCCATCAATATTCACTTCTTTTTTTACTAAAACAATTTCACATAATTACAAGATGAAATTCTACTATTTTGTCATATTTGTGTTTTTATGCTATGAAACACTTCCCATATGTTATGCAAATGAGAAATTACATGAGTATAAAATAACATTTAAAAATTCTTTGCCAGAGGATCTTCATATTCATTGTAAGGAGGAGGTAAAAAAAGAGCATAAGTGGGTCGAAGGGAAAGATTTTCGGGCCAAAGTGATTCCCACGGGCCAAACATACGAGATACGAGTATTATTACAGAAAGTAGGAACAAAAGTCAATCAAACGGTGCAAGTAATATGTAAAGTTAAAAGTTTTATGGGACGTTTGGAGCATTTGGTAGCATTTAACAGTCAAGGAACTTTTACAAAGTTATCATGTGGAGGATCGGTATGTTCTTGGGAAGCGAAAATGGATGGAATGTTTATCAAAAACTCGGTTACAAATGAAATGCATCGCAAAATTTGGGAAGAAGGGAGTTCCTCCTCTAGTCATGGTTAAAATAGCGTGAATTATAACACCAATCAAATACTAGAAAGTAATGAATAAAACAAACCGGAGAAGATTAAGTAATACTACTCCGTAATATTATATCTGAATGAAATAATATATTAATAAATGTGTTGATGATCTATTGTCATTCACTAGTGCCTTTTTTTCCATTAATAATATTATTATAGTTTGAACTTTGAACCGAACCGAAGCCAACTTATGGATGTTTTTCAGTCTGTGATCTGAGTAGTACTTCAAAACCCTTTATGCAAAGCTCATAGATAGGACATTTTCAATCAACATGGGGCGTTTCAATTACTCCCACTTGAAGAACACAACGTCCTCGTTGCGCCTGACAGCATAACCGTTGACCCATAATCCACCCCCGCTAGGTGTCAAATACACGATCACAGGGTTGCTCTGATACCATTTGTAACACCACGATCCAATACTAGGACCAAAAACTGTTAACCGCGGTAGCTCGCCGGACTTGTATTGGTCCCACAAACCAACACGAGTCATTTCCAGTGCATTTTGTCCTCACTCATGCGCATCCCGGAAACTTTCCCAGGAGGTCATCCATCCTTAGACTACTCTCAGCCAGCCAAGCATGCTTAACTGCGGAGTTCTTTTGCATCGATGACAAGAAAAGAAAGTGCACTTTGTTGATAGGAGTGCACTTTCATACATACAACTAACTTCAATCCCTTTAAGCATCGAATTAAAATCCCTTTAAGCAAAGCACGTAAATAGGACATATTCAATCAACCTAGGGTGTTTCATGCATACAATCTTAATCGAATTATACTACAATTCTAAGTTATCAATTTACCGAAAAGGTTAGTCGATGTAGCTCGCTAGGTTGTGTACTAGTCCCACAGACCAACATGAGTCCTTTCTAGCTCATCTGTCCTCACGTATGCGCATACTGGGGTTCTTTTCATGAGCAAACCAGAAAACAAAATGTACTTTGTTGATATGAGTAGTACTTTCAATCCATTTAAACACTAGTGACGTGATTTGAGCTCATAAATGTAAACATCTTCAATTAACTTGGGGTATTACAGTATGCATAAAATCCCGATACTTGAACAATGTTCTGACTCGAACCTACCTGACCGAATCTGATTCGACCCGCTGCCTCACATGAGTGGGAGGACGCCGATAGTTTGGTAACCCGGACACGAAACAACTCAAGTCAAACCTGACTTGAACCATTTGCCACCTCACAAACTTAAGGATGAATATGGGGTCGATATCAAGCCTAGTTATACCATATTTAACTCAAACCCGTATATGATCATCATCTCTACTTAAAAAGTTGATTGAGATACAGTATCATACTTGATATCAACCGATTAACTCAAAAAAAGACATCGATAATTCTAAAATGATATCACATATTAACTTTTTTTTAAGTCCATAAAAAAAACAAAAAAAAACATCACACTATAAAAGAATGGTTCAATACTCCTTTATCTCATCCATCAATATTCACTTCTTTTTTTTACTAATAAAACAATTTCACAAAATTAAAAGATGAAATTCTACTATTTTATCATATGTGTGGTTTTATGCTATGAAACACTTCATCTATGTTATGCAAACGAGAAATCACATGACTATAAAATACTCCATCCGATTTTTATCTATCTTCCCTATTTCTTTATTGGGCCGAAACACCCTTTCTTTCCTATTTCTATTTTGGACCATCAACATGTGGTCTAGAATCACTCTTACAATTCTCTCTCTTCCTTCTTTTATTTTGAACCAGACATTCCTACCCCTTATTTTCATCCCCAAAACCAAAGAGAAAGATAATAAAAAATCGGAGGGAGTAATATTTAAAAATTCTATGCCGAAGGATCTTCGTGTTCATTGTAAGGAGGAGATAGAAAGAGATAATAAATGGGCCAAAGGGAAAGATTTTGGGGCCATAGTGATTACCAAGGACCAAGAATACGAGTTACCAAAAAAAACAAAAACCGATGAAAAACTAAAAATAATATGCGACGTTAAAAGTTCCAAGGGACGTTTGAAGCAATTGGTACTCCCTCTCCACCACTAAGATTTTCCCACTTTCCTTAAAAGGAAACTCCACTAAGATTTTCCCACTTCAAAACTTTATTTATTCATCCATTATACTCTCTTCCTATTAGCTACTTTTTCTGATTTGACATCTTGAACCCCACCAAACAATTTATCACCTTTCATTACCCATTCCTTATTCCTTGTGCCATTTACAAATGGGAACATCATTGTGGTGGGGAGGGAGTAACATTTAAAAGTGAACCGTTTTTCACAAATTATTCATGTGGTCGATATGAATGTAATTGGGAAGCGACAGTGCATGGAATGTATATCATAAACTCGGTTACGTATAAATTGTATGGTGAACTTTGGAAAAAAAAGGAGTTCCTTCTTTGGTCATCGTCGTCACACACCGCCGTCACATCTCAAAATAGTTTGAGACACAATACCGAGTATATACTACTCCCTCCGTCCCTAAAAGATTGTCTCATTTCCCTAATATATGTGAGGAGTATTTTAATGAAACGGGACAATCTTAGTGGGACGGAGGGAGTAGAAATTAATGAAAAAAAAGTAAAACTAGAGAAAATTAAGTAATACTCGTACAGTCGTACTCCATAGTATTATAATTTGAATGAAATAAATAAATAATATATTAATAAATGTGTTGATGATCTGTTGTCATTCATTACTTTTTTTTTCCATTAATAATATTATACGAAGTAGTTTGAAGTTCAAACCGAACCGAACCAGAATCACTTTTTGAACACCCTGCTACACGAACCATTACACCTAAACGCCAAAAAAAGTTGTTAATCATCAACACGTAAACTATTCATACCCGACCAAATCCTTACCGACCCAAAATAACCGGATTAACCCGTTTATCAGATCTAGGAACAATTAGAGTCAAATTATACAACCATCCTGAATTCCCAAATTTTCGAGTTTCCGAGTTACTGAACCAGAATCACTTATCGAACACCCCTAGCACTAGCAAAGTGTCTTGCCCTCTACGAAAATAACCCGATTAACCCGTTTGCCAGATCTACATACAATCTGAGACAAATTATACAACATCCCAACTTTCCAAATTTTCAAGTTTCCGATTTATAGTACTCCGTAGAAACTAATGGAAAAAGAATAAACCGGAGAAAATTAAGTAATACTTGTACTTCGTAGTATTATACGGAGTAATTTAAAATGAATAAATAAATAATATATTAATAGATGGGTTGATGATTTGTTTTCATTCATTACTTTTTTTTTCATTAATAATATTATACGGAGTAGTTTGAAGTTCAAATCGATCTGGGGCCAATCTATTCATGTTTTCCAGTCTGTGATTCCACCATAACCCGAGAAAAACCAACCAATTGACATGTTCTAAGTCGTAACCCGACCAACACTCAAACTAAACACCCGAGGTTGATCTCTAATCCGAATTGACATGTTCTAAGTCGTTACCCAAACTAATACGAATGTTTAATAAAGCACACAAACCGTTATAGTAGACACGAAAATGCTTTGTACCCAACCCGGAAGTAACCCGATTAACCCGTTTATCAAGTCTACATACAATCCGAGTTCAAATCATATGACTGTTCCGAGTTTCTGACTTATCACAATAGAATCACTTTTTGAACACCATACCCCACGAACCATTCCACCCAAAACCCAAAAAAGTTGTAGATAACAAATACGTGAACAATCCGTACCCGACCGAATCCTTAGCGACCCAAAAGTAACCCGATTAACCCATTTGCCATATCTACATACAACCCAAGTCAAATTATACAACCATCCCAAGTTTCCGAATTTTCGAGTTACCGAACCATAATCACTTTTCGAACACCCCTAACACTAGCAAATGTCTTGCCCTCTACGAAAATAATCTGATTAACCCGTTCGCCAGATCTACATACAATCCGAGTCAAATTATACAACCATCCCAAGTCTCCAAATTTTCAAATTTCCGAGTTACCGACCCAGAATCACTTTTCGAACACCCCTAGGACTAGCAAGTATCTTGCCCTCTACGAAAATAACCCGATTAACCCGTTCGCCAGATCTACATACAATCCGAGACAAATTATACAACCATTCGAACTGTCCAAATTTTCAAGTTTCCGATTTACCGAAGCAGAATCACTTTTCGAACACCCCTAGGACTAACAAGTGTCTTGCCCTCTAACCCGATTAATCCGTTCGTATACAATCCGAATCAAATTATAGCACCATCCCAAATTTTCGAGTTTTCAACTTACCAAACCAGATCACTTTTCGAACACCCCTAGCACCGGTACCAAGTGTGTCTTGCCCTCTACGAAACCAACTTTACTCCTATTATTACTTTAATCCACATTCATCAAAGTGAACTCCATAAAGCTTTCACTACAACAAACACTCCAAAAAAAAAAACATCGAAAAATATTCTAAGTATCAGAAAACCTTGAAGAACAAGACAAGATGAGCAGCATTGGAACCGGCTACGATCTCTCTGTCACCACTTTCTCACCTGATGGTCGTGTTTTCCAGATCGAATACGCTGCTAAAGCACTAGATAATTCTGGGTTTGTAGTTCCTAACCCTAATTCTTCCCCTCTTTTGATTGATTGGTTGATTGTTGTTTGTTGATTGTTGATTGGTTGATTTGTGGTGTAGGACTGTTGTTGGGATCAAATGCAAAGATGGGATTGTTCTGGTTAGGGTTTTTTTAGTTTTTGATTTGATTTGAGTTGGTTGATTTGGGGGTTTAGGGTTTCTAAAGGGTTTGTTTGACTTTGGTGAATTAGGGTGTTGAGAAGCTGATACAGTCGAAGATGATGTTGCCGGGTTCGAATCGGAGGATTCATTCTGTTCATCGGCATTCTGGCATGGTTAATTCTCGATCATTCTTTGGTTTTTAGCTCAATTTGTTTGTTTTTTGAATTGTAATTGGGTGGTTTTCTTTTGCAATAATTAGGGTTTTAGACATCGTCACCCGATTTGCTATGTATATGCTTTTACCGATTCGTGATTCGCTTCTTTAGAATACGTGTCATGTTTATTTTTGGTAAGCGACAGGATAGAACTCACTTTTAACGATTCACGATTCGCTAGGTAACTATGGTTTAAGATGTATGCGGCACCGGAGCTTCTTTGAGGTGTTTAATGGAAAATATAGGTGACGTTCGTGATTATAGTGTTGATTGTGTTGGAAATGAGCTTTTAGTGTTGTTAGTTTCGTCTGTTTGAGAAACTAGGCTGCTTATCGTAATTACAATTGAGGTATACAGGGCTGATCTTAAAAATTGAAGGATTTGAGGCAGCTATTTGTATAACTGTTTAAGGTATCGTTAGTAGCCAGATGACATTCGTGAGTATTGGATTTAAGACGACATGGCTGACATTGTTGTTTTAGAGTGCACGAGGGAAGTTCATACTTGTAGCGTTGAGCCGTTGATTGTTTCGGAAATGAGCTTTTATTGGTGTTAGGCTTTGAGGTATATTGAGCTAATCTAAAAAATTTGAAGGGTTGGAGACAGCTCTTTGTTAATGTTTTGTCTCTTGAATTTTGATCTATAAGAAGTAGGACTTCGTAAAACGGAACTGGTACTATGCGGGTTGTCGGGTTACAGATTTGTATTTCAACCACTAGTAAGTAGAAACGTGAAAGTCGAACTTAGTTGCTGTAGAAGTATCTAACGAATAAGATGAACTGTTTGCTTTTCTTACTTTGCTTCTAAAGCTGCGGAAATAATAACAGCTTTGCCTAAGCTCGGCACGTTTCTTTCGTATTACAGGCTGTTGCTGGACTAGCTGCAGATGGAAGGCAGATTGTTGCTCGTGCAAAGTCTGAGGCCACAAACTATGAGAGGTTGATTATGATATGTTTTAAGCAAAATATGATTGAGCAATGTTAATGACACTGTCTCTGGCCCACGTTGTCCAACATTTCAACTTGAAATCACATGCTATAGTTTAACGACATTGTTGGTAGGTAAATGTATAAAAAGTTGGCAGGACTGTATAAAAAGTGATAAATAAGAACTTGTTTCGGAATTTTAGATGATTTTAGAAATTGTTGGCCTTTTGCTGACTTAATGCTGTCAGTGTTCATTCACTACATTTTTCAAGGTGACACCAACTGCTCTGAAGTTTAACTTGAGTGAACGCTTGTTTTGCAGTACTTATGGCGAACCGATTCCAGTGAAGGAACTTGCCGAGCGAGTTGCTAGCTATGTGCATCTCTGTACACTCTACTGGTGGCTCAGGTGCTACACAATGCTTCACTTTGTCTATTTTATTAACGTATCTTTTATGGAATACAATCTTATGTTGATGTATGTTCTGGACAGACCTTTTGGGTGCGGAGTGATTCTTGGGGGTTACGATAGAGATGGACCTCAATTGTATATGGTCGAGCCTTCAGGCATTTCGTACGTAAGTGTATTCTGACTTTGTTGAAGCCTCAAGCTTGATAATGTGATCTTCGTATTTCTCCCTTCTGTTTATTTTCCAATTTGTTGACTCAAGATGCTCTTTGGACGCAGAGATACTTTGGCGCTGCAATCGGGAAAGGAAAGCAAGCTGCTAAAACGTAAGCCTGACCTTCTTGCTGTCATTTTTTTCAGTGATTTGGCATGGCGTTCCTCGTCTTGTTCTCAATTTTTTATGTTTATGTTGAAAGCTGATCAATTCAGGGAAACGACTATTCATATTTGCTGCTACCCTATTTTATAGACTTCAAATGAAATTCTTCTCTGACGGCAGAAAAAGTTCCGAGGCTCAATGATGTTTAGAATTTATATGTGTGCATATTATGGCTTATTTGTTTTCAGTGCACTATGATATAAAAACTAAGATGTCTTTATTGATTGCATTACAGAGAAATCGAGAAGTTGAAACTTTCTGAAATGACCTGTAGAGAAGGGATCATCGAAGTTGCAAAGATGTGAGTTGTTCTCTCTTACTGCAATATGAAATACGGAGTATGAAATAACTTGTTCGGTGATAATAATTTATTCTTGTGCTGATATGATCGAGTTATTTATGTTCTTAATGGAATCCTATATGGTTTAATTCAGCATATACAAAGTTCACGACGAAGCAAAGGACAAAGCTTTTGAACTAGAGCTAAGTTGGATCTGCGAGGAGTCCAAAAAAGAGCATCAAAAGGTAATCTTTCACACCATTTTTGTTGTACTTCCGAATAGGTCTAATATTTTTGAATCTGGTATTGATCGGAAACTGAAATCTCTAAGATACTCCACGATATGTTTTTAGTTTCAAATAGGTCTTTTGTGTTGCCTTGCAAATAGCCGTAACCGACACTTCTACACGTGTTAGCCACGACACCATGTCAGAGAGTCGGAGGAACACGGTGTTCACAACGCTGAATGTAACCGTCTTTTGGTTTTTGGTGGTTTATGTGAATCCCTTATTTTGATGCCAAAAGCACTCTAACCCTAGAAATTAGGTCTACTCGAGATTATTATATTTGAAGATGTTAGGCCTAACTTAACAAATACCACGAGTAAATCTTACCCGTCAATGTTTAAAATGAAATATACTATTCGAAAGTATTTGCAAATACACCTATAAGCCTTTTGTTTCCGTCTTTTTCTTTAGTACTTGACCGCTCACACGTTTAAACAAGAATCCTTCATTGTTACAAGGCGAATGAACGTGAGTACGCGAACAGGGGTGTTCAAAAAGTGACCCGGACCGGCAAACCCGACCGACCCGGACAATCCGGTCAGGTCCGGACCGGACCGGGCCACATACCGGTCCGGTCCGCAGGTCTCCAAAAACTTGGTTGCCAGTCTGCGGTCCGGTACACACTTGAAAAAAAATCAAATTTAGTGTATTTTTCCTGTCCGGTCCGGGTTTCTTTGTTAATCGGTCCGGTCCGCGGGTCAATATGGTCCGGTCCGGGTTTGGACCGGTGAACACCCCCTTGACAATGTGTATATTTCTCAGATGATTTAACTCTTGTCTACGATTTATTATCCTACGAACTCACACCTTTGAATCTTTGCCTCTATATCAGGTTCCGAGTGACCTTTTGGAAGCAGCCAAGACCGCTGCGACTACTGCATTGGAAGAAATGGATGCCGATTAATTTATAAGCGCTCTCGAGTTGTTCTAACTTGTTGATTTCGATGCAATATTGCTTCTTCTTTGTGATCTTTTTATAGATGGGATATTCTATTCTGTGTTCTAGTTATTAGTTCTCCCGGAATTTGTAATTCGGAATTGTGTTGAATGTTTTGCGACGAACACTTCCGTCTATCGGATCAATCATCGGATTTCATTTCTTGCATCCGAGCTTTCACAAGAAACCCGAGATTAAGAATGGTAAGTTTCGAAATCATGATAATGGTACCATACTATTTTAAAAAAACACGGGATTACATGCTTTTTAAGCTTTCGGAACCCGTATTACATGTTTATCATAACGAATATAAAACTACAACCATTTGATTTTAAATGTATTAACAATAATAAATGTAAAACGGTTTTATATCATAAGATCATCCCGTTAATCATTTAATCGTCCCATTAAAATTTATAACTAACATTATAAAGTTAGAAACAGTCTTTTGATAACGTTATTGAGATATGATCATATGAATATATTTTACGTGATATGGGGATAATTTAGTGAGAGACGGTTTCTCAGTAGATCTATTCATTTACGAGTAATTATTAATTTTTGTTTTTTACTATTTGATTTCCTTTAACAATAGTATCAACAAAAATTTTCCACAAAATCCCAATTTTGATGCTTTACCTAAACCTAACAAAAAAACATTACTTTAATTACTTTAAAACACTAAAAAACAACCAAGCCCAACTCCTACAACCCAAACTTACCAACTTGATGGGTCTTTTTTGGTGTAAATACAAACAGTCCTACAAACGTAAGACAGTCTTACACGTAAAATCGTCTTATATTATAATTTATGCTTCTGAAATTGAAGATTCGAACCCGAGAAAACTGAAAATGCTCATTAAATACAACAGTCCTTCATACGTAAAACCGTCTTACACGTGAAATCATATTGTATCATAATTTTATGCTTCTGAATTTGAGGATCCGAACCCGAGAAAGTTGAGAATGCACATTAAAAATACAACACTCCTACAAACGTAAAACCATCTTACACGTGAATTCATCTTACGACATAATTTACCAATTTTTCTTCTAAAACTAAAGATTCGAACCCGAGATCTATTAACAACGTTACTCTATAGCAATGAGCCTGTGGACTTTACCAGTAAGACCGTCTTACACGTGAGATCGCCTTATGACATAATTTATTCTTCCGAAATTCAAGATTCAAACCCGGGAAAACTGAGAACCCACATTAAAAATACAACAATCCTACCTACATAACACCGTCTTATACGTAAAATCATCTATATCAATATTATCATTCATTCCAGAATTGAGGATTCGAACCCGAGATCACGAATAATGCAGTGGTCCTGTGGAGTGTACCCCGTACAGTTAGAAAACTGAGAACGTCTTACACGTGAGATCGTCTTCTGACATAATTTATTCTTCCAAAATTGAAGATTCGAACCCGAAAAAACTGAGAACACACATTAAAAATACAACAATCCTACCTACATGACACCGTCTTATACGTAAAATCATCTTATATCAATATTATCATTTCTTCCGAAATTGAGAATTCGAACCCGAGATCGCGAGTAATGCTCAATGCAGTGGTCCTGTGGAGTGTACCCTGTACCATGCAGTCAGAAAACTGAGAAAATGCACATTACATACTGCAGAAGTGCAGTCATAATCCTACAGTTGTTAGTAATATTTTTTTTTTGTCGTTACAGTTTGCGCCACCACAATCACACATCAAACACATGCCATTCCTCTCCTCTCATCTCATTTCCTTTGCAAAAATTCTTGGGAGAGACGGTCTCTCAATAACTTATTAAGAGATCACTTGTCAGTACCACTTTTTGTTCTATTCGTACCTTAAATAACAATTTTGTTTTGTACCTGTTTTTATAAGAAGCGTACCCTCTTTATATTTGTATACTCTTTTATGTTAATCGTACCTACTTCTATTAGGTTTGATACCACTGTTACTCCCATTTGTACATAGTGTTTCATTAAAGTTAATGAGGGACCGTCTCTTTCCTCCAACGTTATTCCTGTCTACTTCACCCTCAATTTCCCCCTATTTCCCTTTTTAATTATCATTATTAATTACTCTAATTAATTACCATAATTAAATTAATTAATTAATCAATCAAATACCACCAAATCCCTACACAAAATTCCAACTTTTTAATTTTTTTTAATTTAATTTTAGTTTTTTTTTTTGTTTTTTTTTTTATTTTTTTTTTTAAATATAAAGCAACAAGTGAGATTTTCTGATGTAAGTGTCAAACAGAAGTCTTTTTATACTTCTCTTCTTCTTCTTCCCTCAACTTGCTGGTGTGTCTGCTACCTGTAATTCTTATCTTAATTTCATAATTTTGAGGGTATAATTTCATAATTTTGTTGAATGAATGATTGATTTTTGTTGGGTTTTTGATTAATTTTTGTGGGTATTTGTTGATTTTTGATTATTGGGTTTTGATTTTTGGTACTTGTTTTTGCTGATTTTGTGATCTGGGTTTTGTTTGATTGTGTGGTTTTTATTTTCTAATTTTGTTTAATTGTGTGTTTTTGTTTGTAATTTGTGTGATTTCAGCTGAAATGCATTGATTTTCTTGTTTTTGCCAAATGATTGTGTTTTTTTTTTTTTGGGGTAAAAGTGAGTAAAAAAACAGGAAAAATATGATGCTGACGGGATTTGAACTCTAGTCTTACTTGAAATACTTGTAAGTCGTGAGTAACACCTCTCGTGACTTTACTGACATCGACTCTGCTAAAAAGTCGTAAAAAGTTGTAAAAAGTTCTAATCTTTCTGATGCATGATGAGTTTTTCAGTTTTATTTGAAGGTTTTCTGTGCAGAAATCAGTTACTGTAACTTTGCTTACTTTACAGAGTGCTGTGTTGCACTGTCGTGTGTCTGACACTTGACACGATACTTCAAAATTTCAATTTAGACCAAAAAATCAAAAAAAAATTCCCAAATGGCCGTGTCTAAGTAAAATTCCCAAATGACACCTCGGAGAAGAGTCTGAGTAACACTGGTTTTGTTTGTTGATCTAAGGTTGTTTCAGATTTACGGTTTTTTTTTTAATGCTTGTTTGTCGGGTGGCGGGGTTTATAGCCGGTTGTGGAGCTAGGATTTGAAGTTCGAGGATAACACGGTAGATGTTGTTGTATAACAGTGTTGCATTACTGAACTGAAGCTGAATGTTCTAAGCAAACTGTAATGGATGCACATTTCGCATGATTTCACGATTTGCTGTAAAAATGCAGTACTGCATTACCGATCTGTAGCTGTATATTCTAATCGAACTGTAATGCATGCACATTTCACATGATTCCACGATTTGCTGTAAAAATGCATTAGTCATTACTGAGCTGAAGCTGTTTGTTCTAATCAAACTGTAATGCATGCACATTTCACACGATTTTCCGTAAAAATGCGTTAGTCATTACTGAGCTGAAGCTGTATGATGTAGTCAAACAGTAATTTATACACATTTGACATGATTTAATGATTTGTTCTAAGCATGCAGTAGTAGTACCAGTGCGTTACCGAGGATGAGTACAGCGAAAATCAAGCGAGTAGTTGGGAAATACGAACTGGGAAGAACAATTGGAGAAGGAACATTTGCAAAAGTGAGATTTGCTAGAAATTCCGAGACTGGTGATCCGGTAGCTATAAAAATTCTTGATAAAGAGAAAGTTCTTAAAAACAAGATGGCTGAACAGGTCTTACTCTCATCACTTCCTCGACATTTCCGTATTTGTTATACAATTTTCACTTCAAATCTACGTTACATGAAACTTTGAGAAAAACTACGTTACATGATCCGATGCCAGGTATTGTTCAGGGTTCGAGCCCCCTCCCCTACATTGTAATGTGACTAAGCGCACGCTTTTGAAAAAAAAAAAAACTCATCCATCTAATATTAGTTGTCATTGCATGGGCTTTATCGATGTTCATCGACTTTTTTGGGTTGCAGATTAGGAGGGAAATAGCAACAATGAAGCGAATCAAGCATCCTAACGTAGTTCGTTTGTACGAGGTCCCTCGACAATTCTTTCCCTTTTCCGTTCATTCACTTGCATGCATATTTCGAGTGTTATATACTGTTTGCGAATAAGTACTTTTTTTTCTGAACATTATTCTTTCGATGTGGCTTCTCCGTTGACATATTAATTCTGCAGGTAATGGGGAGCAAAACGAAGATATACATTGTTTTAGAATACGTGACTGGAGGGGAATTGTTCGATAAGATCGTAAGTGTTTCTGAACTTCTTTTTGTGATAAATTTTGGCGATCCTTATATACACTGCACTCCATCCTGTGGTTTAGTATGGCATCTGAATTTTTTTTCATGCTTGATTCACGACTAAAAAAAAAATTATGCTATTAACGCCGAAGGTACATTATGGACGAATGAAGGAAGACGAAGCAAGGAAGTATTTTCAGCAGTTAGTAAATGCCGTTGATTATTGCCATAGCCGGGGTGTTTACCACCGAGATCTTAAAGTATGATATACTCCGTACCTTGTTCATATATTCCTGAGGTATTAAGTACTCTACTCCTTTATCACACGTTAATCATTCCGTTTGACTCTTCGAGGTTCTATGTATAATTTTGTACTATATTACTCCGTACTTCCTGTAAGTGTCGTATTAGAAAGTCAAACAGGAATATTAGTTAATGTGTGATAGAGGAATATAATTATTGTTTCGGTGTTGGGTATATATGTAGAGTTTCGTAATCTGTTTGTTTCGATAGCCAGAGAATCTGCTGTTAGATACCGGTGGAAGCCTAAAAGTTTCCGACTTTGGACTGAGTGCAATCTCTCAGCAACTTCAGGTACTCGAAATGAATGTGTATTCTTGGACTATCCGCATTTTTTTTTTTTTTTTAAATTTCAAATTTCAAAATATATCAATTAATGCGACATTCTCTTTTACCCTTTACCCATTAAATGGTTCTTTCTGTTGTACTGGGCGTCATGGGCATGGGCTCATGGCGTGTACCTATTTGGCTATGTTACTCCGACTCTTCTAATTACCTCACGTACCCCTGTCTGACACTCGGAGATGGGTATGACACTTGACTTGGACTCTTCATTTTAAGCCAAAATACGCAGAAATTTCATAAAATTAGCCGTGTCGGACACTTAGGACATGCACCCGTGTCAGAAATTTCATAAAATTGTTATCATTCAGTAATTGAAATTCTTCTTGACAGGATGACGGACTTCTTCATACAACTTGTGGAACTCCAAATTATGTTGCTCCGGAGGTAACAAATATAATTCACATCACGCTGTTTTTTTTCCTTTCTTTCGTTCAAAAATCCCGTTAACATACTATTTCGCTTGGTTTGATAGTTTCAGTTGATGTCTGCGTTGTAGGTCCTTAATGACAGAGGATATGACGGGGCAACAGCCGACTTATGGTCATGTGGCGTCATTTTATTTGTATTGCTCGCAGGGTACTTGCCTTTCGACGATGTTAATCTTATGAACCTGTATAAAAAAGTGAGCACGTTTCTTATACTATTGTTCTCTTGATCTCGTATAGTAATTTTCTTTTCTATTTAGATTTACTAGGTTGTTCTTCAACTTTGCAATTTGCAGATCTCGGATGCTGAATTTACGTGCCCTCCTTGGATGTCTTTCAGTGCAAAGAAGCTAATTACTCGGATTTTAGATCCTAATCCCGTGACAGTAAGCACACAGACACTGTTGCATTACTGTCAAATAACGGCACCTATTTTTGTTTCAATGCGTATCTGACCCAACTTTTCCTGGTCCGTGAAAATTTCATTTCAGCGCATCACTGTTCCTGAAATTTTAGAAGACGAGTGGTTCAAAATACATTATATGCCACCGGAATTCGATGACAAAGATGACACAAGCTTGGATGATGTAGATGCTGTTTTTCAGGATTCAGAAGTAAGTCGGAATAGATTGATTTGTAGCATCGTCTCCTTAGAGAGACAAATCTGTAGTACTGATTGCTTCAGGATTATATATATTCTCGCAGGAACATCATGTAACTGAGAAGAAAGAAGAAGAACAACGACAACGACAACAGCCGACTGCCATGAATGCTTTCGAGTTGATCGCTATGTCCAAAGGACTAAACCTTGGAAATCTTTTCGATACAGACCAGGTTCACCTTTAGCACATCTTGGTGTTTGTCTGAACTTAAACTTTTGAGATATTAGTTTGCTGTTCAGTGTTCATCACGTTGCTCGATTTTTGCTGCAGGGTTTAAGGAGAGAAACAAGATTCACGTCCAAGTGCCCTCCCAACGAGATAATAAAAAAGATTGAAGCCGCAGCTAGACCTCTTGGTTTCGATGTACAGAAGAAAAATTACAAGGTATGCTTTGTGCATACGTGATATAATCATATATATCAATCAGCGACCAGTTCAGTTCCGGGTCGAATTCTGGCCGGGTCAGGTGTCGAGTTGGTCATTCGGGTTGTGTTAGTTTTTCATGTTTACTACTAAATACCGCTTGTATGATTTACCGTCATCTCTATCTCAGATGAGGCTTGAAAATGTGAAAGCCGGTCGGAAGGGAAACTTGAATGTTGCAACCGAGGTAAACACCACAATGGCATTCTCCTAACCGTTTTTTTTCTTGTTCAATGCAATATTCTTGTTACCGTTCTTTTCACGCACCCTTTAATGCATTTTCGTCCATTTTCATGCGTGTATCGTGTTTGGTTTGTGTTAGGTTTTGCAAGTAGCGCCATCGCTTCATTTGGTTGAGGTCAGGAAAGCCAAAGGAGATACCTTGGAGTTTCACAAGGTATGCTAATCACAATTACTGGTTACCTTAACTAGACCGGGCAATCAGGTTAACCACGGTAGGTCGGGTCAGGTTAATTTAGGTTCGGTCATTCGGGTTTGTCAGAATTCGGGTCGGGCTGGCTGGATAAGGGTCATTCGGGCATGTGTCCTTTTTGGGTTTGCTATCAACATTTCGGGCACAAGTCAACCGAGTCGGTTTAGGGTCATCAATTTGAGTTGAGTCATCCGGGGTTGTAGGGTCTGGTTAATTTGGGTTGGGTCATTCGGATTTGTCAGAATTCGGGTCGGGCTGGTCGGGCAAGGGTCATTTCGGGCACGTGTCAACCGAGTCGGGTTAGGGTCGTCAATTTGAGTCGAGTCATCCCGGGTCATGTGAATTCGGGTGAGAACTAGCCGTAGTCGGATCGGGTCATTTACGGGTGTGTTGTTATCAAGTCATTTAGGGGTAACGGTTCATATCCGGAAATTAACATTCGGGTCGGGTTGGGTCCAGCTCAGCTTCGGGTGTAGGATCGGGTGGGTCGAGTTATAACTCCACGATTCCCATTTCGCAGTTCTATAAAAAACTTTCAAGCTCGCTCGAGGACGTAGTTTGGAAAACAGAAGACGACATGGATGAAACAAAGACGAAGTGAAGACCCGCAAGGATCAAGTTTCCCGGCTTCACCTCTTTGTCGGAGTATGAATAAACGAGATACCGAATCAATAAATAAATACCGGCTTGTATTATTATTATGATGTATCGTAATTTAGACGACTGAGTAGAGTTCGGTTACTTGGTTTACGTTTCCCATTTCGCGTTAGGGTAAAACCGTAAAAGCATTGGTGTATATATAAACGTCGGCCAGTGTAGAGATTTGTACGAGTACTTGCTACTTTTCGGAACTATGAACTCTTTGTAATGTTCTTAGGATTGTCATCTCGGAACTTCCGATGCAGAGACTTTGTTCGAAATGTTTGAACTCCTACGTGCTTTTACGATTCTGGGTTGATAGTAAATTTACGGTTCTTTGTTCGACACCTTCATATGATCTCGGTTGCTTCTTATATTTTGTGAGCTTGTTTCTACTCACCGATCAACAAGTCATGTGATTTTCGAACATTTTTATTTCGGACCCTGAATCACTGAAAAAATGTGGATTATTATATACACTTCAATTTGAGCTGCCCGGAATGTTATTCCGGACCACGTTTCAATTTAACCTGAATTTCATACCACGTGTCCGGGGTCGTTTCAGGATGTATCCTGCCAGATTTCGTGACCAAACGACAAGTGTAAATCGCTTTAGCCCAGTTAATCGATTTGCAACCGACGATGTAACGCGTACCAGCACCCTCAAATGATCTCCGTTGCTTCTTATATTTGGTGAGGTTTTTTCAGTAGATCCTATCAACAAATTAGGCGATTTCTGATCATTTTTATTTCGGATCCCAAATCACTGAAAAACACATATTATATTCGACATGTTTTGATATCTGTCTTAAATACGAATTAGTGTCGAATAATAATATGAATATTTCTTTAGACACAACATAAAGTCTAAAAATGGTGTTTAATTATGCATACTAATATTAGTAATACAAGTAACAATCAACCATCTCCACCTATTTTTGACAACTTTGACACCACAACACAACACAAAAAATCAAAGCACAAGAAAATGAATGTTCATTATTAATTTACATTCTCCAAACAAAATCATTTTTTTGATCATTAATCTTCTATTATTGATTTTTGATAGTTAATTTACAATTTTCAAAAAAATTATTTCCAATAATTACAAATTTTCGATATTTTTGTGGCTAAATCGGTCAATAATTATCCTCCAATTACGAATATCCTATAACGTGTTGGGCGTAAAATTTAATGTAAATTTCCTCGATTTTGTTACATTCAATAGAAGTATCGGAAAAAAAAAAACACCAATGACATCGTATGTAAGGTCGCAAACCCGAAATGGGCCGCCTGAACGTGTGACTGAGGAGCCGATACCTTACAAGAATTCGTTATGCACGGTTACAAGTGTTTTCCTAGCCAACATTGCCGGGTATTGGAGGAATGTTAGCGTGTTATGGTCTAAAAATTTGATGAACATATCTTTTACGGTCACGGTCGAGGGTTATGATGAAAACGGTTCTGATACCACGCAGACGTCGTGCAAGGTTGAATTAAAACCGTGGCATTTTTGGGGTCGGAAAGGGTACAAATCGTTTGAAATTGAGGACGGGCAACACCAACTCGAACTCCATTGGGACCTACGTTCGGCTAAATTTTCTAGTAGTAGTCCTGAGCCGTGCTCGGACTACTACCTAGCCCTGGTTTCGGACGAGGAGGTCGTTCTTTTATTAGGCGACTACAAGAAAAAGGCCTACAAGAAAACAAAGAAACGGCCCGCGTTGGTTGACGCGGTCCAGGCCTTGAAAAAAGAGATTGTGTACGCGAAAAAAAGTTTCGCGACCCGGGCCCGGTTCGCTGAGGGCCGAACCGAGCACGACATTGTGGTCGAGAGCTCGACGACCGGGTCGAAAGACCCGGAAATGTGGATCAGTATCGACGGGATTGTTCTCGTACACGTCAAGAATTTACAATGGAAATTTCGTGGGAACGAGACGGTTGTGGTTAATAAGGTGCCGATACAAGTGTTGTGGGACGTCCATTCGTGGTTATTTTGCAGCCCCGGGTCCGGGTACGGGTTGTTCGTGTTCAAGCCCGGGCCACCCGAGTCAGAAACGGATCAAGAAGGGAGTAATCGGAGCGGAAAAAGTGATAGTAGTTGTGGTAGCATGTTCTATTCAACACAAAGCCAAAATAAATTAGTTGATTTTTGTTTATTTTTACAAGCATGGAAAATTGATTGACCATTATAAATATATTTATTTTATTGTGAATTTTCTTCTTTTATTGTGTTTTTTTCCCCATAATATTCTTTCCGTCTCAACCGTTTATTTTTATTATTTTTTTATATTATTTGTGAGAAGAGGTTAACCAAACGTAAACAAATCACCGAGACAGTTTCTATGAGCTATGTCTTATGGACAACATTGATGTAACAACACCGGTCGAAAAAAAAGAATGAGTATGAATTTTGTTCGGCTTAAGCAAGCAAGCGATTTACCCGTTCTTTGCTTAAAAAAAAGTACTCGTAATACTAATAATATTAGACCGATAACAGTACTTGTATGAGTCATTATTGTAAAGCGAACACATTGAAATTCGAAAACCAATTACGCCTAAACCACAAATTTTCTCGATTTATGATCGTTAATCGTTATACAAGTCACATTACGAGTATAAAACTAGATCCGAAACACCGAATAAGCGAAATATTTGGATCCGATAACATAATAATGACTTATAAAACCGTCAAAAGGTAGACTTCCCGAGTCTAAAACAACCCGATGAAACGGTTTTTATAAGAAACATATAGGAAATGGAAGAAACGGTTTTTATATAGATAAATTATTAGTTCCCGATGAAGATCGAAACTATGAAAAAAAAATCCAATTTTCCGAAACAAGATGGAAGAAAATAAGTTGAATTACATACAAGTAAACCCTGAAAATACAATATGTGCACAATTCACAGATAATTCTTAAAGATATCTTCCCAAAAGAGAGCAACCAAAGTACTGTAGAACAATAAAATGGTAGCAGCAGCAGAAACAGCAGCAGCAGTTTCGGAATTACAGGGTTGTTTTTTTTTAACTACAGCATGCGCCGCCTTGTGAAGCCGAAGGGTCTCTGCCAGCAGCGTTTCCTTGAATGTTTCCATACCCGATTTTGATTCCGTTTGACTGCATTACGAGAAAAAACATTGATCATCAATCCACATTCGAATGTAATAGTAAGAGATAATATCGACAATATTTCAGAGATAATATCGATCATCAATCCACACTGTAAACTACACCCGACTCAGAGATAATATCGACAACATTTCATTGAATGTTTCCATACTAGATTTTGAGTTCGTTAGACTGTGTTACGAGGAAAACATTAATCATCAAATTAGCTGATTTTTAACATTAATGTTAATCGCCTAATCCACATTCTAATCTAGTAGTAAATTCTACTAATTACACCGGGACTCGGATAATATCGACAACATTTCAGTGAATGTTTCCATATCCGATAATCATCAATTAGGTAGCCGATTTTTAACATCAACACTAATCAATCGACTAATCGACATTCGAAACTCTTGAGATAATATGGACAACATTTCATTTAATGTTTCCAGATCAGATTTGAAACAATAATCCAAGGAAAGTAAAGAAGCGAACCTCGTTAGACACGTCAAAAACACCATCCTGAATCTTCTTGTAAATCGTACCAGCAGTTTTGATGAATGCCTTCATAAAAGAGAATGGTGAGATATTGATCCGGGAAAAGAAGTTAGTTGAAAGAGTAAAAATCCACAGGCCGAAGATAAAAGAAAATAAATTTAGATTTCCGTACCTCTTCAACATTTTGAGCGGTCTTTGCAGAACATTCCATGAATATCAGCCCGTGTTCCTTGGCAAATTGCTCACCTTCCTCAGTACTCACGGCCCTCCTATGAGCGAGATCGCATTTGTTGCCTACGAGCATGATTGTCATGTTGGCATTAGCATGTTGCCTTGCATCCTCCAACCAACTGGCAAGGTGGTTAAATGTCTCCCTCCTGTGTACACCAGAACACGACACGTATATTCATCTATCCAAAAATACATAATTTAAGAACAAGGTATCTGATTATCTACTATAACAAGGATCGAAAAGTTGTCGCCTATTCAGCAATCATAACTGGAGATCATTAATGCAACACTGTGCCCTTCACATCGAAAAAGGAAAACTTAAATCCGTCTCCCATCTATACCAAAGTGTAACATCTACTTGAGGTCAAAGTTGAACGTGAATATCTCGAAAAAGGAACCAAAGCCAATCATCCAAACATACAACAACATACAACCGCAAACCATATTACGAGTAATATTAATTGACAATCGACAGGTAATGCAGATATTGCTTTCTTAATTTCTAAGATACTCTATACAGTAGAATATACTCCCTCCGTCTCATAATTACCTTCCACTTTTCACTCTTCACCTACATTCCGATACTCCACCTAATTCCGTTGCAGCCACATAATTACCCCTTATGACCCACTTACATCATTATATGTGGCCGTCATTCCGTGTATTTTATACACTCGTATGTTGTGCATTTTTGGTATTTTGGAAAGTAATTATGAAACGGGAGATTACAACAAAGTGATGACATTTTTTCTGTCGTTTATAATAAAAAAAACAATACAAACAAGGGAGCGGGATTCACATTATTAACTGCTGCAATCATCACATGCCATAAGTTGAACAACAGAAAACTAATTGCATTAGCACACTTCACTACAGTTTGCCATAATCTGACATACCTAGTAATGTCGTAAACCAAAAGTGCGCCAGCAGCCCCTCGATAATAAGACCTAGTGATAGATCTGAATGATTCTTGACCAGCCTACAGAAAGAATAAGACGGAGTACGATATCATACAAAATCAAGTAAGGTAACTGAGTAATGACCACATACGAAGAAACAAAACGTACAGTGTCCCATATTTGCAACTTCAGAGGTTTGTTGTCAATTGTTATCATTCTTGCCCCGAATTCAACACCAATAGTGAGATCATGCACGGGTTGAAACCTCTTGTCGGTAAACTGCAGTAGCAGACATGATTTGCCCACTCCTACAAAACCAAATCACAATAACCACGTGAAAATCGACATTGAAGTAGATTTTTCGACACCCACATAGAGGAGAAGCTATACATCATAACACGATAGAAGATTCCATCGTAAAAGTCAAAAACAATCGGCTCGGGATATTAGCTACTTCATTTACACCAATGTAGATCATGTGGCAAACGTGTCATAGCGAACCGTGAATCATTAAGAGCAAAAACTATCATGTCGCTTAGTAAAAATACACACACCGGACAGTCAGACACCACATTTTGTAAATCGCGAATTGGTGAGTGCGAATTCATAGCAAATCCGTGACCATGGTAGTATTTTAACAGTTGGCTTTTCGAAGAACAATCCATCCAAATGATATACATACCAAAAATGAAAACCCGATAATTCTACAAAGAAACCGAGAATAAATCCCAAAAACGATCAAATTAGAATACTAAATCAACAATTCCACATCGCCATGCATCGTAAACCTACAAAAATTCAACTAGCTGACTGAAACAATGCAGCAAAATTCATCCAAATGATGTACATACCAAAAACCGAACGGATTACCTATTTCTTCAGCTTAATGAATGAAATCCTCGAGTTTTCGACTCGATCAAACCCTAGCATCAATTTCTAAGAGTAACAAGTACACAAACAAAAACAAAAGCCTGGAGAAACAGAGGATCAATCCCAAAAACAATCAACGAGAATACTAGATCAACAATTCTATTCATAATCCAATCAATTCCTCATCGTCATTCAACACAAACCTACCAAAATTCAACTAGCTTAACGAATGAAATCCTCGAGTTTTCGACTCGAAAACTCTCAAACCCTAGCATCAATTTCTAAGAGTAACAATTACACAAACAAAAACAGAGGATCAATCCCAAGAACAATCAATGAGAATACTAGATCAACAATTCTCTTCAAAATCCAATCAATTCCACATCGTCATCCAACACAAACCCTAAAAATTCAGCCACAAATCAACATCACATAATTACGAAAAATCCAAAAAAAAAAAAAAAAACGAGACGGATGATTATACCTGTATCGCCAATGATGATGTACTTGAAAAGATAAGCGTACGACATTATCACCCTTGGAAATGACAAATCGAGGTATAGGAAAACGGTAATCGATCGATTAATTGGATTGGATCTGGAAAAATTAGGGTTATGAGTCGAAACGATTGCGTGTTTTGGGGAAGAAAAAAGGGGTAAAAAAAACCCCAGGAAAGTCCTCTTGAAATTGGATTTTGTTTGATTAAATGACAGCGCAAAGGGGTAACGCTTTTTATAACGTTAACAATTGAACCAGATAAACTGGTCAATATCAAAAATGTCTTAGCCTAGGTGCTCGGGATAATGATCTTTGTCTCAATGATATTATTTATTTATTTTTCACAAATCTATATTCAGTTCAATTTGACATCGTTTGTAGATGCCGGATAACTTATGATATTGATCTTCACTTCCAAAAAAAAAAAAAAAAGTGCTCGGGACAGCAGGTCTCGGACTCTCGTGATTTAATCTGTTTCTCCAGGTATTGTAATCCGACTAAATGCGTTCTTCGTTGGACAAAAAAAGGGTCAAACGGGTTGAAATCGCTATAGGTCAGATCACTTTTGGGTTATAAAAATTGGATTGTCTTCTTGTCGGGTTGGGTCGGGTCTAATTGGTTCATTTCGGGTTTGTTGTTTTCATTTTTTTGGATTTTGGCATCGTTTGCTATAATAACATTCGAGTTAATTCCGAGAAATTTAGGTTATGGTCTAACTCGAGTCTTCAGTTCGGTTGTTGAGTTAGGTTGTCAGATCTACTCAAAATCACTCATAAAATCTGACAGTTCAGATATAATAGAGTAAGACGGTCTCACGCGTGCAATGCTCTAATTCTGTACAAAGACAATCCATTTGTTACGAGGAGACCGTTTCATAGCGTGAAATCGTCTCTCACAATAAGAGACGGCCTTACAGATCGTAACCCGTCTCACATAATAAGTACGGTATGATTGTCCATGTTGTCACTTCAGGTAGTATTATTGAAGCATGGGCTACGTACGTGGCCCAGAAGTCCAGAACCAACGTCGGCCAGTGAGACCACTTGTCTACCCAAAACAGTACTCCCTCCCCACCACAATGATTTTCCCATTTTATAATGGCACATGGATTAAGAAATGGGTAATGAAAGGTGGTAAATTGTTGGGTGGGGTTCAAGATGTCAAATCACAAAAAGTAACCAATAGAAAGAGAGTATAATGGATGAATATGGAAAGTTTTGAAGTGGGAAAATCTTAGTGGAGTTTCCTTTTAAGGAAAGTGGGAAAATCTTAGTGGTGGGGAGGGAGTACTTAGTATAATTTCATATCAGTATCAGGTGAGATTTTTGTTGGACCCGAAATGACTCGTTAATAACATACTCGAAAAATATCCAAACTTGACCCACTCGTACCACCATGACGGGCCGACCCGATAAGAAGCGGAAGACGGGTCAAAAATTGGAAAAGACACGTGACTAGGTCCAGCACGTTTAAAAAAAAAAAGAAAAAAAAAAGGTGAAGGCACGGCACGACCAGAACTAGGTCACGGCCGCGGCTGTGCCATTTGAGGGGTTGGGCACGATGGGTCAGCACGAGGCACGATCAACTCTAACCGAGAGACGTTCCATGAAAAAAGTAAAACTAAAAGCACTACATTTAACGGTAATCGTTACTACAAGTTAGGAGTACAACACATCTAACATTATTATTACGTCTGTCCTAAGTGAGACTAACCGAGAAACGTTCCGTGAAAAACTAAAAGCGTTACATTTATCGGAATCGTTACAAGTTACGAGTACAACGCTAGGCATCGGATACAGTGAAGTTTGATGGGATTTCGCCTTCGGTGTCTCCAGTTTCAGCTGAGACGAAAGAATGGAAGGAATCGGCCGACGAGCAGGTTGAAATCGAGTCATCGGAATCTGAGACGATGTGTTCAGTGCGTAGGAAGACGTGTTCGTGCTCTTCTTCTGGTTCCGAAACTTCGGACCCGGAAACTCCGAGCAATAATTTGTTTATCGACGCCCGGGCGGTCTCGGAGAACCACTCGTCCTCGGGAAGCGTGCTACAAAACCAACATAAAACGATACAAAATGAGAACTAAGTCTTATGAATAAGAGTCCGTCTGTTTGAGAGACGTCTCACGGTAAAATAATTTTCAGACGTAATTAGATAAATATACTTTTGAGGATCGATGCCTCGTGCAGAAAAAGTTTTGACGGCACGAGCAATGATTCCGGATGCAAGCTGCAGGGCGTGTCTCGATGGATAACCAGCGGAACGTGCGATTTCAACGGTGAAATGCATATCGAGAATCAACTGCAACGAAAAAAATAAAATAAAAAACACGTTTTTTTTCTCTCGTCGCAGGAAAAAAAAAGGAAAGAAGCGAAAGATCGGAAGAGAGGAAGAACCTGCTGCAGACTAAAAGGCTTTAAAGGAACAGTCTCGTCCTCAAACACACACCAAAATTCTTGTTCATCGGAAAGCCACATGACTACGGTTTCAGTCAGCCGTGCAAGTAGGACTTTTTGAAGTTTGTCTTTTCCGATTAACACGTCTCCTGCAACAGCGGCTAATTGCTGAAGCCTGGCAAACAATGCCTGAAATCCAACAACGGAATTAGGTTTCGTCACAAATTGCCCTTAAAACTAAGGGCAACAACAACATCAGAACCTTAACCTGAAGTCATAAAAAAAATACAGTTTCGAATGCAAAATTAAAATAAATGAAAATGACCTGAAACGGAAGTGACGGGAGTGGATCAGAATAAAAATGAATGTCGTCCCCTTCTCCCTCGACGTAAATCCTGGCATCAAGACGTGCTTTACCTTCTCGAGAATATATAAAATTCAAAACATATTGCCTGCAGAAATAATCCCTCAGTTTATCCAAGGAATGCTGAAGCTGTCGCCGCCAGTCCTTGAACTCGACAGCATTACCTGTATTATTAGAGGTATACTCCGTATTAGAGAATATTGTATCTAACTCTCAAAATATTATCGTACTGCAAAACTGACCCAACCCAAATGACCTGACCCGAATCATCTGACCCAGGCCCGAGTTTGACCCGAATTGCCCCGGCATAACTCGGAATTGAACCAGAATGTTACTCCGTACTGTATTATTTAGGAAATGAGTCGGTAACCCTAAAAAAGTTGAAATTAACAAACCCGAGAATGACCCGATTTTTCCTGACCCGAAAGCGATCCAACCCGAACCTGACCCGTTTGCAAACTCATGGTAATTTGTAAAAAAAATTCATGGGTTTGAAAAGACAGTCATAATATTAAGCAGAAGAAAAACCTGCAACTGGCATGATGCTCTCGGGCAACCCCGTCCCTCCATCGTGATTTTCCAAATGGATTTTCCATATCTTTGATACCGACATTGGCAGTAGCTCGTCGACAATTGTATAAGCGACTCCTAAAAGAGAAAGTTGTTGTGAATCGGTCTCGGCTTTGAAAGGAAGAATTTCTTTTAACTCTGTCATGCCATCGTCTTCTGACGGGCTTGGTAACGCTTTTATTAGAAGGTCGACATAAACATCGAAAAGCTGAACGATTCGAGTCAGTACGTTTCCACCAAAGTGAATGATTGTTGCTGTCGATAGTTGGTCGGTTATTTCCTGCAGGAAGAAACAAAATCGACTATTTTCTCGTTTATTAATTAATATAAGACGTAAAAAGAAAATTATTTTATTAAATGAGCATACAAATCTCGGTTATCATATTAAAATACAATTTTGGCTAAAATTTACTCCGTAGAACTTAGCAAAATAAAAAATAAAATGAAATGAAGGCGAACAATACAATAATAAAAATACAATTTCAAATGCAAAATTAAATTGAAAGCGTTAATAATAGAAGTAAGTTTTTAAAGGTTACAAGATCCATGTTCAAGATTTTTTTTTATTTTTTATTTTTTATTAATCAATCAAACTGGAAAAAAAAATCACAAAATATTAATTTCAACATGGAAAATTAATATATAAATGGGAAAAAAAAAACATGGTCAAAGTAGCGTCTTGGAGAACCGTGAAAACTCAGATGTTACCTTTGGTCGGGATGAAAGGCAGTATTTAACAAAGCAAACTTACATTCACAAGGGCGATGAATTTCACTCCTGTATTAATGAGAGAAGTTTCCGATGATGGGGCAAAAACCGACAACGGAGAAAGAAACCGAGGCGACAACATAGGAATATCATCGATTTCCGTCATATCACAAAGCACACGTCGACATCTTCTGAAGTTCATCTCAAGAACTTCTTCCATATACGGTCGCAACAGAATCATCAGCAACTTCGACAGTTTAAGACCTTCTCCTTCTAGAAATACACAGTCGTCGAGGCTTGCCTGAACACAAACACTCGCAGCATGTAATGCAGATATCGTGTCTGAAGGCTGACCGTTTTCTTTTACTACTCGTACAAAGGATTCCATCTCCTCCTCGGCTAGTTGGACCACTTTGTTTCTATATATAGGATCATCGCCGAATATGGAATGGGATTCTTTCGCGGATAGTAAAATAAAGGAAAAGACGATGTTTGATAAGGTCAATGGATATGTGTTGGGGAAATGAGGGCATAAGGGGATGAAGGCTTTGACTTTGGTTCGGAGACGTGAGGTGTATCGTTTGAGGAGAATGTGATGGGCTAAAGGACCTTTCCCGAGTTTTAACAGGAAGTTCAATGCTTGTTTAAACTCGGAAATGGGAAGTGAAGGTTGTTCAGCGATTCTGACGATTTGAGTCTCGAGATTTGCTTTTCTTTTTAGAAAAGCGGATTTATAAGAGGATGGTTCAGTACTTCCGGTTCGTTCCTCCACGTCCAAAGCGTCCATCGCTTCCTGCAGTTTACATTCGGCTATCAGGATATCGATGTTTTCCAAGAATACCCTTTTGGTGTCGTTGGAAGAGAGGTTTTCAGGATCGAAGAGTTGAGAGTCGGATTGATCTTCGTGATCATCCGCTTTGATGAAGTCTTCTAGTTCTTGGAATAGACCGTTTGCGAGATCTTGTATCAGGATTCCTTGCCCGGAAATGTGTTTTCTCAGTTCGACTAGTTCATGGTCCATTTCAACAACTTCTTCCGAGAGCCTGCGATACATTTCAAAAAAAAAAACCTCAAATATTAACCATCTTATTATGCATTTGATCAATGAAAATGAATCGGAAGTAATGGATTACCTCAAAAAAACCAAGTATTTTGCCCTAGTATTCCCGCACAAATTCTCCACGGAATCTTTCAGATCCAACAACTCACAGCACAGTTTTCTGATCCCCTTCGAAAATTAATGAACAAAAAGTGTAAGAATGCCAACAAACTGTGTTATCCGACGGAGTAGCATTCGTAAACAAACTCAATACAATTACCATTCCTAAGTTGTAACTCAATCGCAATGGTGGAACTACCCAGTCGAGCAATTAGAATTCCGAAACATTTAGTTCCAAGTTTACTTTCTCAACCTCTATTTTGCAAATCTTGGATACGACAAATTGGGCACGTTGAGAAACATCATATGAGATCCGGCATTCCGGCCAATTGGGTGCTGTTCGCAAAAGGGTTTTTGTCGGATGAACTATATTAACCAAAACGAAACATTCAGGCTGAGACTCGGCTATCTTTATATTCTATATTACGTCTCCTCATTCGAATGTCATTGGACTTGAAGAGTGGTTAGTGCACAGACTACCCCCTACCCTACCTTGTGCTGAAATTACACTTTGTGAGAATTTTGGAGGCTTTAGGATTCGGGCACGTGATAAAAAGTCGCGCTGGTTGTGATACCATGTTAGTAAAAATCCGATAAACTGCCATGAGACCAACTAAATACGAAACCAATCTCAAAACTCGGAAAAATGCAGGCCTAATTCAGCTGTAAAACAAGCTTCTCCACAATTTAAAACTCTAGTTATTCAAATCAGTAAGAAAATTGAAGCTTTAATCAATCAAAACAGTAGAAATTGAAGCATTAATCGTTCACTATCCACTATGAAATCAAATCAACAAGAAACCAAACTCAAAACCCGGAAATTTCATCCCTAATTCAGCTGTAGAACAAGCTAGAATTTGAAACTCTAATTGCTCAAAACAGTACAAAATTGAAGCATCAATCAATCAAAACAGTCAAAATTGAAGCATTAATCCACTATGAAATCAACTAAACAAGAAACCGAACTCGAAACCCAGAAATTTCAGCCCTAATTCAGCTGTAAAACAAGCTAGAATTTGAAAATCTAATTGCTCAAAACAGTAAAAAAATTGAAGCATCAAAACAGTAAAAATTGAAGCATTAATCCACCATGAAATCAACTAAACAATAAACCAAACTCAAAACCCAGAAAACTGCAACCCTAATTCATCTGATCAGCTCACAGAAACATTCATAGCATTAAAATTGAAACTTTTAATTGTTCAAAATAGTACAAAATTGAAGCATTAATTGTTCACTATCCACTATGAAATCAACTAAACAATAAACCAAATTCAAAACCCAGAAAACTGCAACCCTAATTCAGCTATATCAGCTCACAGAAACATTCATAGCATCAAAAATTGAAACTTTAATTGTAAAAAAATAAAAATAAAATTGAAGCATTAGTTGAAAAACAGACCTTTTCAGTGTGAGATTGATACACAGAATTGATCTTAGATTGAGGAATGATTCCTTCATGGTATGAGAAATCATCTTCTTCATCACTGCTCTCCATTGTTGTTCTTCTTCTTCTTCTTCTCAGTTGCTTCAGTTACTTTCCTGGTTTGAAGCAGGATTCTAGCTGTTTTTGAGTACTTCCTTTGAGAAAAAAGTGAATGAATGAGAAATGTGACTTTTTTTCCCCTTTACATTGTTGTTTGAGGAACGGTGTTCAAAAGGTGGTCCGGATCGATAAATTAGATTAATCTGGATTTTTGGATTTGGATTGGATTCAAACTGGTTCGATTGATGGGTCTTCGAAAAAATTGGATCCAATTCCGAGAAAACTGGTCTGATGGTCTAGTTTTTGGGTCTGGTTTGATCCAACCCCGAGAAAACTGGTCCTAATGGGGTCCTGAGTTTTCTGGGTGATTGATCTTCGGGTCGATAGGTTCTGTCCGGGTTGGGATCAGTGAATACCTATACGGCTATACCCGTTTGCCGTTTGGATGTTGGATGTTGGATGAGGGTATTTGTCGTAATCATACGGAGTAAGTACTAGTATGTAAATCTCATCCAAGAAAAACATCTGTAATCGGATGAACTAAATCTGCTCGGTATACAATGTAGTCCTCCCACTGCCACCGCCGCCACCACCACCAGTAACGTTTGTTCCAATAGATTCGAGTTCGGTTAACATGAATCATTATCTGAAATCGTTAAGTCGTTTTATAAAGACGATTATATAAAAACACATAATAGTGACAATATCAGGAACGTGAACAATAAAATAATACGGTAATAAAAATACAAGTTTCGTCGAAGACCCAAATTGGATTGTTCGGTTAGAGCACGCATTTCGAAAGGCTAATTAAACCGACGATTGGTTAGCTAATCAACGAGCCTAGGATGAGTAACATAAGTACTCCATAACACATTAACACGAGCCCAATTGGACATATGGGTTGCGCGGTTGTGCCCTAATTCCTAAATCCCTAAATTGAGTTTTGCAGATAGTGCAGGATTCCCAAATTCGTAAGAACAAGTACAAATTCCCAAACTCACCGTCAAATTCGTAAGAACAACAACACATTCCCAATTGCCCAGTTTTACGATTACTCAACATTTGGTAAACAAATTAGCACTGTAAGTATTAAGTTACTATACCCTAATTCATCAATTTTCGCAATTATTCAACATTTTGTTTAACAATTTAGGAGTAATTAGGAGTAATTTACTACCCTAATTCCTCAATTCCCCAATTACTCAACATTTGGATTTAATACCCTAATTCCCCAATTTCCCAATTACTCAACATTTGTCAAACAATTTAGAAGTATTTTACTACCCTAATTCCTCAATTTCCCAATTACTCAACATTTGGATTTACCACCCTAATTCCCCAATTTCCCGATTACTCAGCATTTGTCAAACAATTTAGGAGTAATCAGTGCACCGTAATTTACTACCCTAATTTTTGTTTGCATTGTAATTGTAGTAATTGGCATGTTATTTCGTCGATTTTTGCAGGTATTTTTTTTGTGGGGGTTATTATATTGCTGTTAATTTTCTTTATTCGTGTTCAACAATGGTGGAAACGCGACCTTTCAAGACGAAGTTATGTGTTCTTTATCAAAGGGGTCGTTGTGATCGTCTAACTTGTACTTTTGCTCATGGCAACAACGAGCTTCGTCATTTTCTGGGTTCCTTTGCCGGTACCCCTTGTTTTTTCTCTGCTATTTTTAGTGAAATTGTTGAAGTTTTTGTGTTGTTTGGGCTTAAATTTGTTGTACATATTGTCTATCATGCTTGAATGTTGCATTTGCTGTTGTTGTTTTTGTTAGATATATGTATGTATGCATGTGTGTGTTGTGGAGATGTGTGATTTGTGTAGTTAGTGTTTTTTGAGAAAATGTGTTTGGTTTTCGATTTTGTGTGTATATTCGAGTGCATGACTGGTTGAGTTTGGATGCGAGTGTGATGCAATGTGAAGTAGATGTTATTCGTGGCGCGTTTTGATTGAGTGGAATTGTTAGTTGGTGATGGAGGAGGCGGAGGACGGGGAAGGGGTGGTGAAAGGACGAGAAAGAGGTTATCAAGGAAGGAGGGATGGTGATAGGACGAGGGGGAGGTTATTGGTGAAGAAAAGACGAAGGAGTGGTGAAAGGACGAGGGAGAGGTTATCGGGGACTATCGTTGTAACTTACTGACCTCATTTGGAATTACCTCAATTATCACCGTAACTATTTCACTCAAGGTTGTTTCCGTCCAAGCAAGCTCTTAGAAGAGTAAATAATGACAAATGAAGAGTTAATAGAAGAGTGGTGGTACGTGGGCGTCTAATTGAATGTCGGTGGTCATGGTGGGTTTTGTCTACATCCCTTTTCTGAAGTTTCTTTCATCTGCTTCTCATTCAAGTTCCACGCTATGGCAGCGAAACTGACTGATTCCAGAACACTGTCTTGATTATGAAATCCGGCCAAATGCAACTCGAATTATTTGATGAGATTGATATCCTTCCTCTTCTACAGATTTATCTACGTAGTTATTTTTCAATTTTTATGAGTAACATAAATTGCAGATGTATTTAATCGTACCCCGTATTGTTCTGTGTCGTAATAATGGAAGATGAATACCTTTTATAAGTTACGTAGTCTTTTATTCCGCTTCGAAGGTTAGGCGAGGATCTTGTATTTGTGCTTAGTTTTGCTGATATGAGCTCTCAAACACTTCTGCACCGGTCAATATCAAGTATTACCTAATACGTTGCTTGTAAGTTAATACTCCTTAATACCGAGTATGTTATTGCAATGTGAGATGCATGCGAATGTTTTCTTTAAGTTGCTATTTACATAGATTCTGTATGCATGTATACGAGTACTTCTGCTTTAAATTTTTACGTGAATCATTGATTGTAGGCACATTGTTTCAGACCTTACTTGTTTTAGTACTCCAGTATTTGGTGACCTACTTTTTAATGGGTTTTCGCGGGGCTTTTATGTGTGATATCCTCAGATTTTGCATGAGTTTTTTTGATAACCTACTACTCCCTCCGGACACTATTTTTCGCCCCACTAGCCCAATATATGTGAGGAGTATTTTAATGAAGTGGGGCAAAAAATAGTGTCCGGAGGGAGTATATAAAGGGTTTTCATTGAGCTTTTATGTGTGATTTTGTTTAGGTGGTTTTTGATGACCTACTTTTAACGGCTTTTCGTTGGCCTTTTATGTTTTTGTTCTGAATATTTTCTGTGGAACTACCTCTATTATTCCTATCCTGTTTGATGGGTAAATGTGACAGAGGTTGCTCGGTGGAACAATCGTAAATTAGCCGCCTCTTTTTTATAGAGATGTTAAACATGTCTGAAGAAGTTGCCATGTTATAGCAGGACTGCAGTTGGTAATTCAGTAGAATGTCTGTCAGCTGATGGCTTTAGGCTCATCATGTGAAAACGTATGATGCTGGATATTTGATTGCTAGAGCTATTATTGGATATGATTCTCGGAATTTGATAATCTTTTACTCAACGATCATTATGTATCTGTGAACTTATGTTTGGAGGACCAGAAATCCAAATGTCGAATGTTTTTCCTCAGTAAGGAACGATTTCGGGGATATACTTCTCGTATTAATCTCTTTCATGTCGATGCCAGAAGAGCTTATATGGTACTCGTATTTATTTGAGGCTTCCTTCCATCTACATGGTGAGCTCCCAAAGATTTACAGAGTATTTTTTAGTATCAAGGAGTGCAACTGTGCATGGTTTCATCACAAACACGTGGGATTAGTTCAATATATTTACCATTAGTTTCTCCATATATGAGCCACCAGGGAGACATCCGTCCAATATATATGATGTTAGGAGGCTTCTCCGAAGACAAGCACTCTACGGCCTTTTATTCGTTACTCTCTTCATGTATCATATCAAGTGTGTGCTTCATATATGATCAGATTCACGAGTATTTGTATATGTGCGCTATGTGCTGGTGATGTGTATATATATCCTATTGGACGTGCAAAGGACGCATTATTTCTGTTCATTATTGTGTTACTGTTATCATTCCATGTGAGGGTAAGGTCGGCTTTACAGTAGTTTCATGGTACTCTGCTGCTTGTCGGCTTTCTCATGTATATTATATATATATATACATATTAAATTCCCGCTTTGGATATTCTCTTGCTATCCAGAAAGGCGAATTAACCGAGGTGATGATTTGAGGAATAAGCTTGACAAAAAGCGATCTCCAGGGACCAGGTATTCCCCGGGAAGAGATTTGAGAGACTCACACGCTTTTAGAAGTAAGCATGCTCTTGTTATGTTATTGATGTTTTTATCAACTAAGAACTTAGGTTTTTGATCAATCTAAGGTTCAAGGTTCTCCATATTCTAGCTACTAATTGATCTACCCTCGAATCTTTTGCAGGATTTAGTCCTCCACCGCCCCGTAAACGAAGGTTAGTCGTGGAAATTCAGTTTATATGGAAATATTGGATCATTCTTGGTTGCTAGGTGCTTTGTCGGAACGTCTTATTCAATTCAGCCAACTTAGTTCATTTCAGTTAGTTCAACCCCATAAAGTTAAGCTATGTTAAGTCCCTCTCCTTTAAATTCACTTCAGTCCCAAAGAATAGAGCCACTCCGTATTTTTTCCTATCGGTTTCCTCATTTTACTTCTTTTTTGTAGTTGCTTTATTCTTTACGTTGATAAAAAAGCTAATGCCGGTGCTTTCATGCATCTAAAATTACGAGAGTTTTCCCAACAAGTTCCTTTTGCGTTGTGATGATAGAAGATATAGGACACATTTGGATGTGGATGGACATAATGACTTTCAAAAGACTTTCAGAAGTCCACAAGGAACACCAGATAGGATCAAAGAAAAGAAAATGGTACCCTCGGATTTCAGAAGTACTCTTCCGGAAGAGGTTTGACGTGGCCTTCAACAAAACCTCTATTTACTGCTTCATTCCTTCTCTCGTACTACTTTCGTGTTTCTAAGTCGGAGGTGAGGTATATCATATACGAGCCTTATATTCATGTCAAACTTGCAGCTAAAGCAAGTCCAATATGAAGTTGACATGCTTCTTGACCAAAAAAGTCAGCTTAAGGTTAGTTTTCCTCTCTCTCTGTAACCTGTTCCGGGCGACGTATATACAAAAAGATACAGTATCATCTAGGCGATGGCCATATGCAAAATGAGGGATGGATAATTATGACGAAATGCAGATGTTAAACTATTTTGCATGTATGTATCCGGTTTTATAGATCGAATTGGAAGAGCGGGTACAAGAAGCAGATAGTCTGTCTTCTCGAATCATGGATCTCGAGGCTCATCTGTCAGAAGAAAAGGATAAATTCAAAAGGTGACTATACTGTTTACGAGCTCTAGATCTTATTACCTACCTACTCCATCTATATCAAAATCTAAATGTATCATCATCTTCCGAGTGATGCTTTGCAGGATGAATTCTAAAATTAAGATGTTGATTCGAACATATGCTCATCGCTCCAAGCTGCAAGATCAAATCAAAAAGTAAGTTCTATCTAAATTACTCGATAATCTTGGTCTTTACAACAACAACGACAACATCAGAGCCTTAGTCCTAAAAAGATTTAGGGTTGGCTACCATGAATCATTATCCGAAATCATTAAGTCGTCTCCAAAAACAATCATATAAAAAGGCATAAGAATAGTGGTAATAGTAGTAATAGTAATAGTAGCAGTCTTATACTCTCTATTTATGCTTGTTTAGGTCACAACTTCAACTGGAGGAGCTTGTCGACGAGCTTGCTACAAATGCTACCCAAATTGATGCCAACGAAGATAATTTGAATATCGATATTGTTAGTGATGAGGAAATCGCAGAGTTGAAGGACCCTACAACTTCTAGGAAGAGAGGGTTGACCTATAGTACAGAAGCTCCACAAGGCAATAAATCCGGTATTTTTCATGCTTTCAGTCTGCAGCTTATGTTATGTTCTAGTGTTTTCTACTATATAATGATTGTATCCTTGAATGTGTAGAAAATGGTATCGATTTTTCTTTCAGACAACGTTACCACTTAAAAAAAAAAATCTAAAAGTGGCCTAACATGTAAAAACGCCAAGCTTAGGACAACGAAAAAAGCATAATATGAGAACGTGTAGATGTTTGGTTGTAGCGCTCTAAAGATGTCGTTTATTGATATCGGCTTACTCTACTGCAGGAAACATTGTCAGAGGAAGAGGTAATGTTGAGGTTCCTGCTAAGAGTTCACATTTCCATGTTGACAGCAGTAGAGACGCTAAATTAGATAACAAGAGAGAAGAGACTGCTCGTCCATCTCGTGAAAGAAAGTCTGGGCGACGTAAAGATGCTTCTAAGAGCTATTTATCTTCAGATAAAGTATTGTTTTTTCCCGTTAATTTCAAATCTTTTTTATTGATGCCTCCATTAATTTTCCTTTTGTTCTACGTGGAGGGAGAGGATTCAGGTGGCGGAGCATATTTGAGGACTATCCTTTTGTTCTTTTTATTTATTTTAAATTCTTTTGTTTTTCAAAAATTATTTTCATACCTATTTTTTTCCTAGTATTTTTACTTACTAAATATAAATATTTTTTTTCTTGAACTTGGAGTTTGTAACCCTTTAAAAACTTATTATTAACGCTTTTTTTTTGTTGCATTGTTTGCCTTCCATTTTTTTTTTCAACGACTTTAGATATTGATTCATGTTAGCCGACCCCAAATCTTTTTGGGACTAAGTCTCCGATGTTGTTGCTGCTTCAATAATTTTCCCTCGTGATTGTACTTTGTAGTTTCCGGTTTTCTTATAACTGCACTATGAAATTGTGTTTGTGACTTCCATAATCCGTACATGTCCTGCCATGAAAAGAACCTCTTTGAGGCGTTTTATCCGGAAACTAAACCGTTTCCTGCCATGAAAATCTGTATTTTGATTATTTGCAGTTTCGTTGAAGTATTCACACTCACGTCATGCAGAGCAAAATGCATATACAGCCTGTATCGTAATTTTATTTGTGTATTTTCTCTTGAATAGGTCAGATTTGATCGTTCTGGAGCACCACCGACCAGTATGGCTGCTCATGCAGTTGATGAATTCGTTGAGCTAACCGAGGCTGAAGACAACCCAGTTGGTGTAGAAGTTCCTATTTCTACACAAAATGGTGTGCCATCACCAGTTCCTCTTCCTCCTCCTCCTCCGGAAATGCAAAATAACTATTTACAGGTTGGTCCATCCCGGTACACTGTACACATCTTAGTTTGTCGATTCCGTTGTGTTTAGTTCTTTCATTTCCTTCCGTTGTTGTCGTCTTGTCGAGGTTCTCTAGACTCTTGGGGTGTAGAGGGAAGTGGGCACTCGGGTTGGTGGGCTGGCACTGTTGAGAACGGCCCACGGCCTAATAAGACCCAAATCCACTTTGGCACGCCACGCCATGCCGTGGGCCCATTTCCATTTTACCGGCACGACACGAGATGAATCCCACCTCTTCGTCTTTGGTCTGTGCCATTTTCTCGTCCTGGGGCATGGCCCGACATGGGCATGGCCCGACATGGGCCCACTTCCATTTCTAGTACAGAGTAATGAAGGTCAAAATAAAAGAACGTTTCGATAACATTTGATTTGTAATGCAGCATGAGAGCGAGGATGATTATGTTGATGTAGACGAGATAGATGCTGAACATTGACCGACATAGTCTCGAATGCTCAATGAACATCCATTTGTGGCCTTGTGGGTGTCAATACAAGACGCAAGCGACTCAAATCAACTTAGTTGTTAGTAGTACTTTTTTTGGTCTCGAAAACTAAGCTAGTGCATATACCGATCAGTAATATATCATATCGGATCGTTACATATTGAGTAATGTAATAGCCATCAAATTTTTATCTATTGAAAGTATAAACACACTTAAAATCCGATTCGAACGTTAGTTTTCGACGTATAAATCATTATCCTCGAGTAACTCGATAATAATAACATACGGGAAATGGATCGACATGTATCCTTACTAGGGCCGTCGACGAGTCGAGTCGAAGCAAAATTCTAACTCGAGCTGATTTCGAGCTTACCCTAGAGTTCAAGGTATATAGGTGGTCATATATCATCGAGACAGATAAATTTTAATTTTACAAACTGGTTTATATTAATTTTTTAATCTGTCAAATACAAAAAAAATTAAATTATATTTTAGATTTATTTATTTTAATTAAATTAATTTTTATTTATTTAAAATCTCATTAAGTCGGTAATTTTTTTATTGATTCGAACCCAAAACACTCGACTTCGTGGCTGATGCGAGTTCAGTTTGCAGTGTTGTTTTGATCGGTCCATATCTCGAGTTATACTTGGAAATTTGTAGTCATTCAAAATGCAGGAGATAGATTTCGAGCTTATCTTTCCAATGACTACTCGTGAAGGTTCATTGAACAAGTATTGACGAAGTTATGCAACTATTTTTGTCTATTTTTGTTTGTTTCTTGTCGTGACCAGCAACTTTGTTTCGTGTCCTGGTGATACGAGATCAAGGTCCGTTCCAAATCACATCAGTGGCTATATAGGTGGTCGAATATTATCGAGACATATAAATTTTAATTTAACAAACCGTTTTATATTAATTTTTTAATCGTCAAATACAAAAAAATAAATAAATTAAATTTTAGATTTATTTATTTTAATTAAATCAATTTTTATTTATTTAAAATCTCATTAAATCGGTATTTTTTTTTTATTGAGTCGAAATTCGAGTTACTCGAGAGCTGTCTCGTCTGACCGTCACCAACCTTTTTTTGGATTTTTACGCAAAACAAATGTAAGTTTTTTTTTTTTTTTTTTTTTTTTCATTAAATGTACTCCGTACTACGTATGAATCGTTTAACTCAACTAGTCAACCAACCGGAGTCAACCTTCCGCATCAGCCGTAACCTAATCTCCACCGTCCGATCTCTCAAACCACCGCCATCACCGCCGTTATCACCGCTGTTACCACCGCCGCCGCTCGCGAAATCTCCGTTCTCTACTTGCCGCCGCTACTCCGCCGTTCCTCGCCGTGAAATGGAACCTAATTCGCCGGAAAACCTCTCTGGTAGTGTAATTGACGATTTCGTTAGGGTTGAAAGTCCTGTTGCCGACGAAGAAGAAGAAGAACGAAAATCGAGCGAAATACCTAATTTTGTCGATGGTGAAGTTCGAGGTGGCGGCGATGGCGGTGGCGATAATCGTAGGGTAGACGAAGAGAAAGACGAACAATCGAGCGAAATACCTAATTTTGTCGATGTTGATGGCGATAATCGTAGGGTAGACGAAGCGAAAGAAGGACAATCGAGCGAAATACCTAATTTTGTCGATGTTGAAGTTAGAGGTGGTGGCGGCGATGGCGATGGCGATAATCGTAGGGTTAATTATGTTGTTGAAGAGCGTGAAGCTGGAGAAAGTGAAAATGCTGAGGAAATTATGAGAAATGTTGTTGTGTTGTCGCATGAGAATGATGATGGTGATAATTGTAATGTTTATCTCGTTGGTACTGCTCATGTCTCTCAGGTGAGTTTGAATTCGTGTTCGATTTCGGTTTCGATTTCGAATTGTGATGAATTGGTAGTAAACTGTGATTATTTTCTTTGATTTGTCATGTTGCTTCTTGTTAAGTGAATTCGTATTCGAATTCAATTTCGATTTTGAATTGTGAAGAATTGATAACCTTTGTTTCATTCTTAGGGCATTACTGTGATTATGTTCTTTGATTTGTTGTTGTTGTTTCTTGTTAAGCGAATTCGCATTTGAATTCGATTTCGATTTTGAATTGTGAAGAACTGATAACCTTTGTTTCATTCCGAGGCTAAACTGTGATTATGTTCTTTGATTTCTTTGATTCTTGTTGTTTCTTGTTAGGAAATTCGATTTTGAATTCGAATTGTGATGAATTTGATAGGATTTGTTTCATTCTGAGGCTAAACTGTGATAATGTTCTTGATTTGTTTGATTTTTCTTGTTGTTTTTTGTTTGGTGAGTTCGAATTCAATTTCGATTTTGATTTTGAACTGTGCTGAATTGATAAGGCTTTTTCATTCTGAGGGTAAACTGCAACGATGTTCTTTGATTTGTCATGTTGTTTCTTGTTAGGTGAATTTGAATTGCGAATTTGCTGATTATTTAGTGTAATTTCTGATGATGTTTGATTTATCAGGTTGTTTTTCGTCACGTGAGTTTGAATTCTTAAATTTGCTGATAATTTAGTGTAATTTGTGTTGATGTTTTAATCATCTTGAAAACATTTGTGACGATATTCGTTTTCTTGAGTGTAAGTTGCGATGATATTCGTATTTTTGAGTGAAATTTGTGATGATATTCGCTCGGTTCAGTGAGTAAAATTTGGGATTGTTATTACATTCATGCTGAGAACGTGAAGTTTCCGAGTATAAATTTATATATTTTCAATTATTTACAGGAATCATGCCTGGAGGTGCAAGCTGTTATTCGTCTCCTAAAACCACAGGTTTGCTGCTCGAGTGCTCGTTTCTATCAGCTTTTATGTATTTGATTGATCGTAAAATCCCTTATTTGTTGCTATACACATGGTTGTAGGTTGTATTTCTCGAGCTTTGCTCAAGCCGAGTGGCTATCCTCACTAAAAAGGACTTAAAGGTCAGTTTTCAAACCCTTTTTGCTCACTTTTTGCTCCTGCAACGCCTTCCGTATCCTAAACTACCATGCTTCTAGTAATGCTGATTTTTGTAATGTCCGAGAGGATTATAACTTCTTGAGGATGTATGAAAGTATATATATGTTTGACTATCTGAGATATGACATATGTTTGACTTAAGTGGCGTTTTTTAGCTAAAAAATAATCCGCAGAAGCTTGGCATCATGTATTTTTTTTGGTACTTTTGTCTTTTAAATCGAGTTCACATTAATAATTTACCAAGATGAAGGTTCTGCACATGTTAGCCTAGGGGTGTTAATGAGACGAGATAACTCGCGAGCAGTTCGTGCTCGACTCGGGCTTGGGCTCGCTCGACAACTTAACGAGTCGTGCTGAGTAATGCGTGGCTCGGCTCGAAAAGCTCGCGAGTAGCTCGATTTGATATGATTAGTTAATATTATGCTCTTATTAAAAAAAAATATTGATAATAGTTACATAGTTTTTTCACCATATAAAATGTTTTTATTGATTTGCCTAATATGTTTGTACATGTTTTTTTGGATCCCAATTTATTAACATATCGGTGCAAAAAAAACGTAAATTTTAATAATTATATACAGGCTCAAGTTAGGCTCGAACTCGCATTTTAGCTCGCGAGCTCAATTTTTTCAAGCTCGGGTAAGCTCGAGATTGGCCCGAGTTCGAATTTTGCTTAATGAGCATGAGTCGAGCAAGGCCAAGCTCGTGCTCGTCTCGGTTCGTTGACACCCCTATGTTAGCCGACCCAAAATCATTTTCGGACTATGCTCTGATGTTGTACTTGTAGTTGTTGTTGAAGGTTCCGCACATCCATATATATTGGTTTGAATAGGACCTTGTTTATGTAATACGGAGTATATATACTGAAACATCTCATATCTCATAGGTACCGACATACAGTGAAATGATTGATATGTTCAAAAAGAAGCAAAATGCTTTCTCGATAATTTATAGCTGGTTTCTTGCAAAGGTACTTTCAGTAGTCATTACACTCTCTTTATTTACTTCATACCGTCTTTTTTGGTTCAGTTACCTGTGAGTATGACATTTTGATTTGGTATCTTATTTTTAAGTTCATCGATACTGTTCTCCATCAGGTTGCTGAGAAACTTGAAGTTTTACCTGGTGGCGAGTTTCGAGTGGCTTTTGAAGAAGCTATGAAGTGTGGCAGCAAGGTTATACTCGGTGATCGCCCTGTTAATGTAAGCTAGCTCACATTAGTAATTACTTCACATTATCAAAGGAAACATCAATTTGTTACTCGTACTTTTTATCTTAGTTTTTTTCGTAGCAATGGCCATTTTTTATAAACATATCTGATTTGGGATTGGATGATACGGAGTATTACTTCTAACACGTCAATAAATTATGTGTTCTGGATTTTACTTCAGGTGATTTTATATTTCAGCCTATCTGGTTCTCACAGTTACGAACATTGAATTAGCCTATACCCTAGATGGCTCTTGTAGAGGATATCGGGAAAACTGAGGTGGAGTAAGTAATTATGTTGTATGATCGGAACAGGTAACATTACGAAGGACGTGGAATAAAATGCCTCTGTGGCACAAGATGAAATTGATTTATTCAATGGTTTTCCAAGCAGTTTTTTTACCAAGTGCGGAAGATCTTGATAAAATGGTAAAGCTTTATTTATTTGATCGATCACCGATTTTTTCATATCCCCGTACAAATTCTTATACTCGTATGTATTATGATCTGATGTGGTGCATCCAGTTAAACGAAATGAATGATAACGACATGTTGACTCTTGTTATTCAAGAGATGAGCAAGGAGTTTCCCACCTTGATGGAGACGCTTGTTAATGAGCGAGATCGGTGAGTATTTTTTTGCTATTGCATTACGCTTGAAATTTTATTATTAGTGCTTTCAAATTGATTTTGAAACGGTATTTTATTATTATTCCTTTTCTTTGTTCGCTTTTATTTTTTTATTTGTTTTGGGATGACAACTTGACGATCTCAGATTCTGATTCATGTTAGCCGACCCCAAATCTTTTGGGACTAAGGCTCTGATGTTGATGTTGTTGTTTGTATTACTCTTATTGCTCCATAATTCTTAGTTATGACAACTCAGATGTCACTATTCTCGCGTTTTCTCGATCTGTGTTTGAGTACTTTCCTGCCTTTCGATCTTTTCTTGAACGATACATAATATTCTCCGACACCACTATGTTTGTTATTGATGCTTCTTTTTAAGGATAGATTGAGAATCTTTTCACGACGTTTTTTTTTTTCAAATTTTATTATTAGTGCTTTCAAATTGATTTTGAAACGGTATTTTATTATTATTCCTTTTCTTTGTTCGCTTTTATTTTTTTATTTGTTTTGGGATGACAACTTGACGATCTCAGATTCTGATTCATGTTAGCCGACCCCAAATCTTTTGGGACTAAGGCTCTGATGTTGTTGTTGTAATCTCATGCATGTCTTTCTGACTGTAGAACTCTTACGGAATTGCTCTTATACCAGGTACATGTCAGCTGCGTTGTGCCGAACTGCAAGTGAGCATACTTCAGTAGTCGCTGTTGTCGGGAAAGGTCATGTTCAGGGTATAAAGAGGAACTGGAAGCAGCCTATTCAGGTTAGTGCCTACGGCTCGTTCATTTTTTTCCCCTTGATTAAATTATTTCTCACAATGAATATAAAATGGCAACAAATGAACGACTTACAAATTTACAACAGCTTAAAATTTAACATATTTAAGCCGCTGATGAACGTCATGACTTCTGTAACTTATAACTCACATGACCCGTAATTTCACCTTTTATACCGTTTTAGGATAATTCAAACTATTTGACTGGGGTCTGTATTTGTAGTTCCGGATTTAAAAATTCCATCTTGATCCGTAAGATTTGATCATATTTCAGATCGTGTCGTTTAGTTTCACAAACTCGATTCCCTGATTGTAAGCTGTTTTTTTCACTTCAGTAAACCTAAAATCATGAAGGTTTATATTATCATGCATTAAAAATGAAAACCTCTAGTTACCTTAATAATCTTTCCTTCCAGTCGTTGGTATGACTGTCAAATGTCGAGGGAACGTCTTTGAACAAATTCGACTAGGATTGTCCTTTAAAGAATAAACTGTTTCATTGTATATGCACATAAAAGTCACTCTATTTTTTTTTTTTGACAAGTGTACTCTATTTTTTTTTTACTTACAGTTAAAAACCAGTCATTTGGTATTAAAATACGTGATACAACGACCTTACCTACGCTATTCGTATGCTATATGATGCAACAGCCTCACATAAAATTGAATTTTTTTCCCCCAAAATAACTATGTCCAACACTCCGACCGTATCAGACACGACATCTCGTAGAAGAGTCTTAAGTAACACAACATTCAAGTATCTGTATATGTAGTACGAGTAATATGCTAATGTTTATTGTTGTGTCAGCATACTTCTTATACCCTTCTCCCTCGACATGAAATCTAACGGAAAGTTTGCACCGAAATTTCTGTGTTTAATAACCGTCTGTGTGCTGTGGCGTTGCAGTTAGACGACCTAATGCAAATCCCGTCTCCTGGATTCTCGGTGGCTAAGGTCCTCTCAGCAGGTTGTGTAACGGTTGCTGCAGCAGCTATCATTTACGGATTTATATCATCCAAGAAGCACTCTTAAAGCCGACACCACAGCCCACAGGCCTTAATGGTCGGTCGGTCACTGTCATTTAGGTACGGAAACCGAAAATTCTGATTTTATTTAGATTCGTAGTTTTACTCTTTATCCTGTTAAAGAATCACAATTAACTCGATGACGACTATCTTTGCTTATTTATCTTGGTCTCGTAATTCAAGGAATAACTGTAAAAAAAACGGTACAATAAGTAGGTGGGTCGGTCTTTTGGTCAGGGTACGTGTGTTGTCTCATTGAATAACATTTTTTTTTTCCAGTGACACAGTGGGTTCGACATTGGCCCGAGACCTGTCAAACGGGTCGACCGGTCAGGTTAGGGTTCGGGTAAATTACGGGTCAGGAGTAGAATTGATTACAGGTTTACAACCCTAGAACATAAGCACATTGTTTCAATGACATAACACATTCTTGTTTGTGACGGGGTTAATTATTTATTACTCCCTCCGTATTGAATTATTTGTCGTTGAAACCTTTTTGCAAATTTGATTTTTAATTGATGTTTTGATGGTTTATTGATTCACAAATTTATTGTCAAATTTTTTATTAATTTCTTTAAAATTTGAGTGATGTAGAGTAAATTAATGGGAAATATTTTGTTTTTTTTTTAAAGATTGGAAAATGTGCAGTGATAAAGTAATCACGAGATTTGTTCTTTTGATAAATTTTCTTAATTGCTATGCATTTCACTAAAACGATAATTATTTGAATACGGAGGGAGTACCCGCGTAGACATTCTGATTTTTGTTACTCCCTAGGCATTCTGATTTTGTTTTGCTCGGAAGAGAAAACATGAATTTGGACATATATATATATATATATATATATATATATATATATATATATATATATATATATATATATATATTTTACCATTAGAGATATAAATGTTGGGATTTTACATCAATTGAGAATCAAAATAATTTTGGACAAATAAATTTGAAATGGTAATAATAAAACATGAAAAGGGAAAAGGGTAGAGAATTTTAGTTGTTTATACCAAGTTTTATTAGCAATTTCTTTTAGCCAAAATAATATTTGCATGCTCTTGAACAACCCTCCATGCACTAACGACATGGTGAGCCTCGGTTAACGTCGCACCAACCGCAAACCTAATCAAGAAAATCCCACCGACGACGGTGTGCGTCATATACACCCGTCCACACGAGTTAACCGACTCTAGTAGCTCTGCGTTCACCCGATTCAACTCCTCAGGGTCACCAGTCTCTCGGCCAGGGCCAGTACTAGCCCTGGCCGAGAGCCTGAAGCAGACGAGGGCGAACTTCCTAGGCACAACAACTTCAAATCTTGGATCCGCCCCGACCAGATCCTCGAACTGTATCGCCATATCGATATGTCCTCTTAGAAAACCACGAAGGTAGTTGACCCCGTAGCTTCGGATCACGAGCCACATTTTGAGGGACCGGAACCTGCGGCTAAGGGTGATTTGCCAGTCTTTGTAGTCGACGACTTGTTGAGAGTCGGTCGCGTGGTTGTTGAGGTACTCGGGGTTTGTCGATAGGCACTTGATTAGGGCACTTGGGCTTTGGACCCAAAGGCAGCAACAGTCGAGTGTGGTTAGGAACCATTTGTGTGCGTTGAAGCTGAAGGAATCGGCGTCCTCGACACCGTCTATGTTGTGTCGGAGCTCCGGGCATATGCACGCGTTTCCACCATATGCTGCGTCTACGTGGACCCATACACCGTATTCCTTGGCAACCTAAAATTTGTCAAATCAAACGTTGGCTCGAAAAAAAATCAAATCAAACCAAATAATGTACTCTTTTTATTATAAGTCATTCTCATTTTTCAGTACAAGCTCTTCTCTCTTCAATATCTCTCACAATATAAGAAAAAAATACTACGAAATGTATACTCATTTGAAAGCTCTTTTCCTAAGAATTTTTATGGTGCAATTTTTAAATTTTTTGGAATAATATATTTACATAAAAATTAAAGTCAAAGCTTCACCTCATCGAAAATGCAAAACGTCATATAAAAAAATACGGAGGGGGTGTGTCATTATTCGGTGTAGTTCGGTTTGATCACAGCCCTACTCATTTCTTTTCATTTTTCTTACATTTTCGTTAAATATATTCATTCTTTGGTCTTACGTAAAAAAATAAACGTAAATTAATTAATTCTTCGTAAATGTTTTTTTGGGGAAAAATAATTACTAATTAGGGTCGCCTCGATATTTTTATTACCTGGCAAAGGGGACGAAGTGGGTCCACTGCGGCCGTGGAGGTGGTCCCCACGGTCGCACAAAGAAAAAAGGGTATCAAACCCGCCTTGACGTCATTTTGCATGGCGACCCTAAGATCATGGGCCCGTAACGCGAACCCGCGGGCCCGTGACGTTTTCACGGCCCGAAAATTCATCGGCGAAATCCCCGCAATTTTCGCCGACTTGAAAAGTGAACAATGTGTTTGATCCGACCCGTAAACGACTAACTTATCGATACTTTCGCGACCGAGGGTTTCCAAAACCCTGTCCCTGGCGGCGGCGATGGTGGTCAGCAGGGCCTCGCAGGTGGTCCCCATCATCACACCGCCGCCATGACCCTGTTTCGTAAAACAGGGCGGCAGAGCTAACATGCTTGCAAGCCACTCTAGGACTATCGTCTCCAACTCTGTTGCAGCTGGAGACGATATCCAGTTAAATCCTACTATATTAAACCCGGCTGCCAGGGTTTCCCCTAGCAGCCCGGCCGTGCTACCACTACTAGGGTAATAGGCAAAATAACTCGGGCTTTGCCAGTGGGAAAGCCCGGGTATAATGTCGTCCTTTACGTCCCTGAGGATGGTTTCCATCGACTCAGGGTCGTAAGGGGCTGACGCAGGAATTCGTTTCCTAAGGTACCCGGGCTCCATCTGGCTCCTGACCGGGTACTTCTGAACGGTTTTGAAGTACTCGGTCAGGAAATCGATGACCATATACCCTTGTTTTCGGAATTCCTCCGGGTCTAACGGGTTTTTTAGGAGTTCTTTTGGTTCTAGGTTGATGTCTAGTGAACCCATTGTTGAGAAATAGAAGCAAGTACTATGTGTTATGTGTAAGATGGGATGAGGAGAATAGTTGTGTAAGAGAGCACTAAGGATACTTTCTATATATATACTACATGCACTCATCAACCAATGAGAAGAGAAAATGAGATGAGGGGAGTTGTTTAAATTGGCAAGTAGTTTTTAAAAAATAATAATAATAATAATAATAATAAAATTTATAATAAAAATAAAATAATAATAATAATAATAATAATAATAATAATAATAATAATAATAATAATTAGTGGATAATAAAAAGTAGATAGATTTAGTGTATTGGGTGAGAATTGAGATACTTAAGAGATGTATCAAATGTATTAGTGTATGTAGGTAAGCATAGTGACTAGTGACGGACCTAGAAATTATGTAGTGGATTGAAGGGTCATTTTGAAATAAATAAATCGGTGAATACGTAATATATTTAGGTTTTCGCAAGATCATCCACACCTTAGCTTTTACCTAGGTTGCACGGCCACTCCTCCAATCCGTCGTGCCGTGTCGGACACTGACACACGTCGGACACACGACAATACGTCTCGGACACCTGAAATACCGTGTCCGGTTTTTTAAATTTATTTAGAGACGTGTCGGACACGTTTCATGTTATTTTGACACGTGTCGTCCACGATTCATACTATTTAGAGACTCGTCGGACACAATTAGCGTTGTTTATGAATTTGTGGACTTTAATAAAACAACAATATTATATGTTTATAGGGTTACTTGATACTATAAACGTTCTACTTAATACTAAATAATTAATTAATTATTGTATTACAGTAGTATAACTGTTTGAGCTTTTTAAGATTTGATTTTAACTTTGAGTTCATAAGACTTTAAGTTTTGTTTTTTTATTTTACGATAATTGTGATAGTTTACGTAACCAAACCTATATTATAGGTATTAAAATCTTCAAATTTTCTTTTTTAAATATGTATATTGATTTTTTTTTTCTCCCGTGTCCGTGTCCTATAAATTTTTTGTTTAAATATGTATAGTAGTTGCTGATCTATGGGGGGTTTTTTGGGTAATTTTGTTGCAGGTTTGTACCGCTGTGAGGGACAGCAATATAGTCTTGTAATTTATAAGAAAAAACGATGACGTGAAACCATTACGCATAAATACTTTGAAACAAACACTAAATGTGTAAAAACTTTCTAAAATAGCGCCAAAACGATAACAGATTCACACATTAAGCGCAACAAGATGTTGGGTACTCAATGAGTACTTTCTGAATCGTGGCCATAAGTGTCTTTTTTTTTTTTTCTTTTTTTTTTTTTTTTTGCCAACGAAGAAAGAGCATCGGATTAAATGCTGTTCGGGTTCTCAGAACCCATATTACATCCTTTATTGAACATAAAATGACATCATAAACTATTACTAAAACAAGAACAATAAAATAAAGGCGTCGGGTGGTAGTAGTGAGTTGTTGGTACACGGAAGCTTGGGCACAAGCGTCTTCATCCACACAATCAACACAGCTGCGGACTCCCGGATGACATCCACACAAATGAACCGTACAGTGACGAGACCTCTGAATCGTGGCCATAAGTGTCATACTAGTTGTATTATCGACTTTTACAACACTAGGAAATCTTTCCCACACACTTTATGAGAGACATCCCACGTACTATACTCATAATCGACTAATATTGCAAATAAATCATTATATCAAAATTCCCAACAACGTGTCTATAATAGTCTTTTTCGCACATATAACATGTCGTCACGTGGCAGTGGTCTCACAATAAAATTATCGTGAGACGGTCTCACATGAGAGTTACTGTATTTATTATATCCGATAAAAAGTGAAAATAAATTTCGAATCATACATACAATTATATTGGTCAATGTCTCTATATTAATTTTTTTCCCCTTGGATTAAAAAATAATGCCCACAAATTATAAAAGATACGAGTAATAATTATAATAATAAAAGATAAACAAATAATTGAGACCGTAATTTATTTCTCAATAAGTAATAAAAAGCCATCCCTCCAAAATATTTTTTTCATGAAACAAATGCCTTTAATTAATTAAATCTCTTTATTCACTTTCCATGTATAGGAAAGCTAATAATTAATTAATTATAGTAGCATTGTTATTTAATTTTAAGCTTTTTATTTTAATTAAAATACTTTTTGACTTAATAAGGAAAAAAAAAGGATAAGAAAAATTAGTTGACCAAACAAGCTATATGTCTTAATTAAATATTAATTTATTTATGCAATAATCACTACTACTATGTGTAAGTCTAATAACCTCTTTTTATTCTATTTTTTTATTTTTAAATTCCGAGTTTTAAAGTGTTTGGTAAATTACACGTTTAAAATAAAAATTAAAAAAATTATCCATTTTTCGAATTTTTGTAATCGATTTATATTATAAGTAATCCGATGATTACCAGTTAAGTTAAGTTCAGTCAGTTTCAGTTCAAAAGAACAGGGCCTAAATAGAAACACTAAAATTATCAAATTAGGGCAAAAGAGAGTAAGTAAACTATAATTATGACGGTAATTATTATGTAAGACGGTTTCACATCATGCGTACTATGTTACGATTGTTTTGTATTAAAATTTCACTCGTTAATCAATGATAAATGAAGCTGTATATTTTCATAGATAACGTGAACTGCGATGTCGGTCTGCCCCATGCCCACGTGAGAACGTTTTATACTAAAATTTGTGTGTAAGACCGCGGTTTCATATATGATGTCATACAACGATCCCTTTTGAAATGAATATAAATGAATCTGTATTTTCGTAGAAGTAGACTGGTCTCCACACGTGAGACTGTTTTACACTGAAATTTGTGTGTAAAATGGTCTCACATCACACAACAATTTTACGATATATCCCTTTATAGTATATACCGTATTAAGAGTTCAATAATTAATCAATGATAAAAACTTTTTTTTTTTCATAAAATTGGAATATATATGTCATGGGTAAAACCGTCTTACATTATATTTTGTGCAATGATGAAGGATGTAGGTAAGACATTTGTGAGTTGTTATGTGATGGGTTTGGTGAAGGGATAAACCAAGAAGGGTGTAAGTAGTGGGATTGTTGAGAATTTTTGTACATGTTTAGCAATTTGATTGTTGCAATTTTATTTCGATACTTCACTTTGGTTATAAAACGTCTTTTCGATATAACAAATTTCTACATAAATATTTATTCTATTTTCTTTTATTTTATTTAAAAATTAGAAATTCTGATGCAAAATTGTTTATTATAATATCCACATCGTCACTTTTATATCCGATACGAGTATTCATAATAGAGTCTAAGTAAAATATGGAGTATATATAGTGTACTCCTACATTAAGTATCATCAATTTTATTTCGATACTTCACTTTGGTTATAAAACGTCTTTTCGATATAACAAATATCTACACAAATATTTATTCTATTTTCTTTTATTTTATTTAAAAATCAGAAATTCTGATGCAAAATTGTTTATTATAATATCCACATCGTCACTTTTATATCTGATATTCATAATAGAGTCCAAGTAAAATATGGAGTATATATAGTGTACTCCTACATTAAGTATCATCAATTTTATTTCGATACTTCACTTTGGTTATAAAACGTCTTTTCGATATAACAAATATCTACACAAATATTTATTCTATTTTCTTTTATTTTATTTAAAAATCAGAAATTCTGATGCAAAATTGTTTATTATAATATCCACATCGTCACTTTTATATCTGATATTCATAATAGAGTCTAAGTAAAATATGGAGTATATATAGTGTACTCCTACATTAAGTATCATCAATTTTATTTCGATACTTCACTTTGATTATAGAACGTTTTTTCGATATAACAAATTTCTACATAAACATTTATTTTATTTTATTTAAAATCTCGAAATTCTGATACAATATCGTTTATTATAATATCCACATTATCACTTTTTTATCGGAAATTTATAACAGAGTGTAACATATATATGGAGTATATTAGTAGTTTAATTTTGAAACATTTTACACATAGAACATGAAGCAATGAAATTATCGTAAAACTGTCATCTCGTATGAGATTTTATATATGAATATAGTAATCCATTATTTACTTGTGAGAATTTATTTGTGTAATATATAATATATAATGGACAAAAGAAATAAAGTGACAAATTGACTCCATGTTATTGATAGGTTTTGGTTTGTATTGGCTTTTATCAAGTGCTCAAGTGTCAACATTATTATCAATTTATCATTAGAGGTGATCATATGTGGGTTCGAACTGGACACAGGTCGGGTCAAGTGTGAAATTTTGGTCCATGGACAAGCGGGTTTGGGGCGGGTTAGCGGACCGAACCTTTGTATATTTTTAAAAATGTTGTGTCCAAGCTCGCTAAAAATTTGGGTCAGATAAGCTAGACGGACCAATCAGACGGTATGTTCCATGATCAGCTATAATATTATTATTTAATATTACTTGAATTGGAAATGTCAATAATACCAAATTACCAACTACCCTAGCAATATGCCAAAATTCCAATACGATTCCGAATTCAATACCACAAATTTTTGGTGATTAAAATATTGAATTACAAAAAAAAAATAAAAAAAAAATGAATTACAAATAACTCACTATCCTACAATAAAAAATTTACTTAAATAATAATCTATAATCACAAGATCGAGATAATATTTACCTGTAATTTATCGAATTAATTATCATTTCTAAAAATAAATCAACACGAAATAATAGAGTTTTTTTTTAGCAAATTAGATAATTGTCAGAAATTATTTATAAGTTTTATTGTAATATTTTTTTTTAAAAAGAACAAAATTCAAATCATGTAATTTTGCATGAGTAAATAGTCAAGCCGTTATGAAAATAATTTTTTTAGAAGTATTTGGTTAGGTTATGGCTTCTAAAAACACATGTGGATGCCATATAAGTAGACCTAGCAAACAGATCAATAAGGTCGAGTTTGGATCAGTTCATTTGTTAAATTCAAGTCATTTTCGGAGTAGTCGGGCACTTCAAGTTCGACTCATTTTCAAGTTTCTTATTCTGTATATATTATCAAACATATATGATGATAATAAATATTAGGTCGAGTTGTTTTAGAGCGGGTTGATTTGTGTTATTACCTGTCAATCTGTCATATTCGGGTATTCAGTTCGAGTGTCGGTTAATTGATTTGTCATGTCAATGTAAGAGTGATTCAAAAAAATAAAATTTGGCATAGAGTTGAGTGAATGCAATTCTCAAGTACCTAATAGTGTGATACCCGTGTATCAAAATTACATCTATTTATATTTTAATTGAAGATAAATATATAAATAAATTATTAAGACGAATTTTTATTCACGTATTTATTTTAAAGTTTATATTTTCTTTTATAATGCATAAAAAAAATGTATTTTCATACTTGAAAAATTATTAACAATGTAATGTTGTTTGTTTAATGATAAAAGGATCAAAATTATATTAAGACGAATTTTTATTCACGTATTTATTTTAAGCTTATATTTTTTTTTATTGCATAAAAAAATTGTATTTTTATACTTGAAAAATTATTAACAATGTAATGTTGTTTGTTTAAAGATAAAATGATCGATTTTTTTTTTTTTTAAATTTGTCAAAAATATTTTAATGAATTATAAAAGTTCTAAAGAATCGGAGGGAGTAATATTTCGTAACGGTATTACAAAAAAAAAATGATTAAAATGTTTATGATACAAGCCCATGACAAATAGTCCAATACAATAATGGGCCATTGGGCCTATGTAGAAAATGTGTTGTTTTTCCTTAACGGGTTCGGGTCGGACATGGGTCGGGCTAACTGTGAAATTTTTGCCCACGGACAAACGGGTTAGCTGGTTTGGGATGATTTGACCGAAAATTTGTGTATTTTTGAAAATGTTGTGTCCAGGTCCGCTAAAAATTCGGGCCGGACGGGACGGGTCAAATCGGACGGTATGGCCCATGATCAGCTATTATTATCGTCTCTTATTAAGAGTCTCTCTCATTAACGTTTTTAATTTATTATGAAGACACAGTCTCTTATAAAGAGATTTGTCGATAATGTTATTGAGATACCGTCTCTTATAAATTTTGATGATTATGATTATGCAAAGACATTATTTGGTGTGAACAATTTATTTGAACAATATATTCGGTCGGTCCATGATTGATCCACAAATATTAAACTCTTATCTATTTACGGCAAACAAACATAAACTAGTGCATAGTACAATGTATTGACTCAATCATTATAAAAAAATAAAAAAATTATATTAGGATTTTCATATTTTTAATAATAAAAATAATCCTTATATACAACCCATAAATTAAAAAAAAAAAATTAATTTACGATTATTAATAAATGAGTGATTTTTTTATACATAATGATTATTTCACTGTATGAAACCGTCTCACACAATAATTACGGTTAATAACGTCATTTTTTTCCCAAAGCATGTCATTCAATCTATACCTCGCGAATTTTAACATTGCTGCGCGATACAATAACTCTGTAATTAACATTTTAATTCCGTTTTATTTATCTGTTTATATTTAATATTCATTACCAATATATTGTAATTAACAATAAGCAAATTATTAACTTATTTAGACACCTAAATTCCAGTTGTAATAATTTCTTTATTATTATTATTATTTATTATTATTATTATTATTATTATTATTTAATTTATTATTATTAGTTAATTATTATTATTATTATTTATAGAAGATTCTCCTAATAATAATATATTACAGCAATTATTCGATATATTTTAGCAAATATCCAATAATAACTTAGCTTGCATGCATATAACCTACATTATATATAAACCTTATTATGCCATTATTTCAATTGTCACATATTTTTGTTACATAAATTTTTGTGTTAGCTTTATAATTACATACCCGAACTCAAATTCTCGATCATTTTATTCATAATCATATCGTAAAATGAAAATGATCGAGTTTTTGATGACGGTGGCCGTTTGTGCCGCGATGATCCAATTTTCGTTGGCGACCAACCACGTCGTGGGCAGTCCCGGGGGTGCTTGGGATGAAATGACTAATTTCGAAGAATGGGCCAAGCCCATCCACTTTGCCACCGGTGACAACCTCGGTTAGTTTCTTAATTATATATATTCTCGGCTGTCCACCAATTTTTTTGTAAACTTCGTTTTGATTCATCAATAAAATTTTCCTTTTTATAAAAATAAAAATAAAAATACTCCGTAATAATAATAATAATAATAATAATAATAACTTCTTGTAATTTGTTTCGGTTAATAATAATAATAATAATAATAATAAATAATAATAATAATAATAAAGATAGTATCTCGGCTACCCACTAACTTCTTGTAATTTGTTTCGTTATTAATGCAATCTCCGGTTTATAATAAAATAATAATAATAATAATAATAATAATAATAATATACGAGTAATACAATATTATTTAATTGTGTAATTTAAATTATATTATTGTTCGAGAAAACACAAGTATTTCACTTGAAAAGTCGATATTTTACAAATTTGACTTTAAAAAAATCGATATTGAAAAATTATATTCTACTACTCGTATTATTTTACAAGTTTCACGAGTATTTTATACTGCAATTAAAATTTGATATATTTAACTGAATATGATTAAATTCAATATTTTACGAGCTTGACTTCAAAAAGTCGACATTACGGAAGGTCATGTACAGTTTTCGTCCAAACTAACATTTCGTGTCCGATCTGATCCACAGTTTTCGAGTACTCGAACTTCCATGACGTGATGGAAGTCACGAAACCAGACTACGACGACTGCGAAACAAGCAACCCACTCGTCACAGACGAAAGCGGCAAAACCGTCGTCCCACTAAAAAAACCGGGAAAACGATACTTCATCTGCGGCGTACAGGGCCACTGTAAAATGGGGATGAAATTAGAGATTAATGTTATAGAAAAACATGTACTACACAGTAGTACTCCTACTCCTATCGAGTCTTCTGCTACTCCTACTGAGTCTTCTGCTGCTGTTTCTACACTTGCATCGTCCCCCGACATTTCGCCTGCCATCCCTCCTTCGACAGTCCCAAGCTCGCCCACGCCCACGACCACGACCACCACCGGTCCCACTGCGCCTCAGCAATCGTCTGCTGTCCGGGCCCACAACGTCGAGGCTGTCATCGTGCTTTTCGTTGCTGTATTTTCTGTCATTGCATTCTGAGCGCAGAAAAACGAGGAAAACCAGGAAAACGAGATAGCGTCACCTGATTGAGACACGTCGATTTGATTTATTCAATTCATTCATCGTCTACAAATGTAATTTCATTTACGCAACACAAATTATAATGTAATTATGTTTATTACGACTCAATTCTTTGATTTTTTTTTTTAAAATTTTCGGATTCATAGTTTTTTTTTTTTTTTTTTTTTTTTTCAACGAAGCAGGTTCAGATAACCGTCATTGAGAATTGAAAACGTAAAGAAATGAATAGAACGGAAGAAGTACGACAAATCGACTGCGATTGCAGGTAAATTGCAGGAGAGTAAAAAGACATGCATGATTGCAAATCCGATTCCAATTCCGATTTCAATTTCAATTTCGAGTTTCCAAACGCAACCACCTCGATCAACCAATCAAAAATCAAAGCTTCACCAATCAATTAATCAATCAATTAATAAATCCCGAGAAATGAAAAAATTATCCCATTAATTATGATGAAATTGACGGGATTGGAACTCAAGTCATGAACGAGCTGACGGGACCCGGAGTGGACCCGGATGGCGGCGATGGTGGAACCGGGTTGAACCCGGTTGCTGGCGGGCTAATAACAGGCGGATTGGCTGCAGTTCCAGCTGTCGGCGGCGGCAACGACGGCGGCGGAAGTAACGGCTGAGATGGCGGAACCGGCGGTGGCAGTAACGGCTGTGATGGCGGAACCGGCGGAGGAGGAAATAGGTTCGGAACTAGGTTCGGAGGTGGCGGAGCTGAGTCTTGGGTTGGTGGGGGTAGGTTCGGATAAGATGTGGATGAGCTCGCTGCAGACGTTCCTGGCGGAGGTGATAAATTCACGTTCGGGTTCAGGTTCGGGTTCGGAGTCAGGTTCGGGAATGGGGTTGGGTTTGGGTTCGGGTTTAGGTTCGGGTTGGCGGATTTGGAGGCGGAGTGTTTGATGAGAGTGAAGCCTAAGACAATGCCGGAAATTACGAGGACGACGACGATGAAGATGAAGATCTTGGTTGCTTTACCAATGTAACACATTTTTTTCGATCTCACTTTCCGGTCAGGTCAGGTCAGGTCAAATTCGGACCAGTAAGATAATATAATGTGATTTTTATTTATCGATAAATATATATTTGTAAAGTAATAATAAGAATATATGACTATGAGTATGATTGATTGTGTGAATTTGAAGGAAATAAATTGAAGGGTTTGATTTGAGTAAATTGGAGATTTATTTAGAGATAAAGGAATCCAAGGAGAGTGAGGTTTTTTTTAGTATACTTACTAGTAGTTGGTCATTTATGAATTCCGTCTTTTGAGGTTAAAACGGGTTAAATATTATTTCATATTGTATTGAATTTTTTTAAAAATTGATTTACGAGGTGTCTTTATTTTGTTTCAGTCGTTTGTGTGACCAGTTTGAAGTTTGAAACGGGACAAATACTGTTTTAAACTGGTTTATGGTCTACATGAATGAAAAATCGTTTTTTTGAGGCGTCTTTGTCTTATTTCACTGGTTTAAAACGGGTCAAATACGGTTTATACTGAGTACGTGAATGAAAAATCGATTTACTTTCACTCGACTATATGATCTGTGTTGTGTTTAAGACGGGTATATATATCGGTTTTGAGGGGTGTTAGTAGTGAAGATGTGAGTAAGTGTGTGAGTGGGATTGGTGGTTGTGTTTTGGACGTTATAAGTTGGAACATTTGTAAGTAAAGTTGAAGTATGGGCAATGGGTTTAATGTGACTCTAGTGGAGGCATGTGAAACCCGATTAATCCATTTTCTTTTTATCTTCTCATTTATTTTTGACACAATTTTTTTTGTAATGAATATAAAATGATAAATTTAGTAAATATTGAGAGTAAAAGGCTAAAATGTGTGTAAATAGGAAAGAATAAAGGTATAAAGTGTTGTAAATAGTAAGGATAGTATGGTAAAAATTATGGACTGAAATGGAAAGAAATGAAATGAGAAGATAAAAAGAAAGTGATCAAAAAAGAACATTGGGAAGATAAAAAGAAAATGGAGAAAATAATATTTTTACGACCGTTATAAAGTTATGAATGAAAACATGTATTTTTTTATCTGTTACTCCCTCCGTTCAAGTCCAAGCTTCCCTTTTGCTTTTTCACGTTTACCAACGCGCATTTTGATCGTTAATATCTTTCGTAACATATTAGTAAAAATTATGAAAATTGGATATTAATAATGTACTTTTAAAGACGAATCAAACAAGATCTCACATGGATATATTTTTTCTAATAGATTGTCGTGAATATCGAAAGTTATCTTTGATTGTGAATAGTGTCAAAACAAGGAAGGGGATACTTGGACTTGAACGGAGGAAGTATAAATTTGTGACAGATATATTTAAAGAATAACCGATTAAATTGAGAGGTGATAGTGAAAGAGTGTGGGGATAACAAGGCAAGAATGGTTGGATATAGTACACTATTACACCAAAGAGATGCACTAAGCTTTGTTTTTTTTTCCCTTTAGAGTATAGAGTAGTCTAGACTCTAATAAAACGGGTTAAATAGTACGGAGTATTACTATTTCAATGTGGTGTCGATGTAGGCACGGTTTGTTCAAGCACGAGCCAAGAAGCCCATCCTGGGTTACGAGTCTTATGACCGTCCTTTAAGAAGGACTGGATCGAGTTAGTTGAAGTCTAGCCCATGGGGACGATGGGGTTGGGTTCATCAAGACATCTAAATTCTCGTTGACCCGACTCAACTGGGTGAAAACCTGAGTTTGACCCGTAACTCGAATTGATCCGGCCTAACCCGGAACTAACCCGAATGTTCTTATAGCAAACAAGTTGACCCGACCCGTTCCAAAGTCGAAACGATACCCAACCCGACCCGGTTGACTCGTTTTCCATGCCTATGCCTTCGATCAAGTCAGGGTGGGCTTGGCCATTAGACTCTAGCCGACGAGCCGACCAAAATATTGCCTTTGAGTACAAGTTGAAGCGACTCAAGCGATATTACGACTTCGACTCTTCATATAAGTTTTTAGAAAATATTCAAATAATAATCGATATCCAAAATTTGTCGGTATGTCTGATCTAGTTGACCCGATTGACCCGTTTACTAGTCTCGAAACGAGTAACAAGCCCATGTCATGTGGGCCGTCATGGTCTGCTCGCCTCCCTAAAAAACCCCCAAAATTCCCCCCTTTCCATAAACCCTAACTCTTTAAATCCCCAACTCCCCCTTCTGAATTCCACCACCCTCATCAATTCCTCAATTCATTACATACAAACCCTAATTCGACAAAAACCCTAATCGATTAACAACAATGGCGACCAAACGATCTCGCCCATACGACGACCCACCTTCCCCTGAATCATCCGAAGAAGAAGAGGTAGACGACGAAGAAGTTGACGAGGAAGAAGAAGAAGTTCAACAAACCCCAATTCAAACACCTCCTCCTAAATCGAAGAAATCTCAATCCGATGAAAATTCAGAGGCCGATGATGAAGAAGAGGAAGAGGGAGAGGAGGAAGATGATGAAGAAGAAGAGGAAGAATCCGATGCCGAATTGAAGAAAAATCCGATTACCGAATTATCCAAACCTGAACCTGTACCCGAACCGGAGTCTGGGTCGGATTCGGAGTCGGAATCCGAACCGGAGGCTAACTACATTGCCAAGCCAGTCGTCAAGGAAATTCACCCTTCGAAAACTAAGAAGGCGGCGAAAGCGGCGGAGAAAATGGCGGAGGTTGCGGAGGAGAAGGTGTCGAAGCCGGCGAAAAAGAAGCAGAAAGTCGGTGCTAGCAGTGGTGCTAGTGGCGGCGGCGGCGGCGGCGGTGGTGAGGAGGAGGAAGATAGCGGCGAGAAGAAATCGGCTTCTAATAGGGTTTGGAATTTCGACGACGAAATCGCGATTTTGCAAGGTATGATTGAGTACAAGAAAGCTAATGGTAAAGATCCTTCTTCGAATTCCGACGAATTCTATACTTTCGTTAAACCTAAATTTAGCAATTCGAAGTTTACTAAGAGTCAGGTTTTCGCTAAAATCAAGAGATTGAAGAAAAAATATGGGAATTATTTGGATAAACTGAAGAATGGTGTTCCACTCGATTTCTCGAATCCTCATGAATCGAAACTTTATAAATTGAGCTGTAAATTCTGGGGTGGTAGTTCCGATAACGATGATAGTGTGGGTGGTGGTGGTGGTGGTGGTGGTGGTAGTAATTCTGTCAATGTCGGTAAATCGAATGGTAATTCTGATGCTATGGTAATTACTTCTCCTGCAAAAGTTAATGTTATCGGGCTTCCCGTCCCTGTGAATGAGAATGTAGTTAATAATGGGAAGAGTGGCGGTGTTAAAAGTTCGAAAAAGAGTAAAAAATTGGAAAAATTGGATGTCGATGAGGAGAAGAAACCATTGAAGAAGGTGAAATCTTCATCTTCGGATGCTATGGAGGTTGATGAAGAGAAGAAGAAACCGAAGGTGGAGAAGACGGTGGTGGTGAAAATGCTTGAAAATGGTTTTGATAAGGAATTATCCCCAAATTTGACGAAGGAGGAGGAGAAGACGGTGTTGAAAGCGGAGGAAGAGGGAGAGGGAGAGGAAGAGGATTTCGATGAGGATTTGTACCCGTATTTGACGATGGCGTTGGAAGGGGAGCTAACCGTGCCAGAAATCCCGGTTTATGATGAGTTGAGTAGTAGTTTGAGTAAGGTTGATAGTGAGTTGTTGGAGGTTTGGAATGATAAGTGGAAAGACATTCATCTCGCTGAATTGGAAGCTCATGCTCGTAAACTTGATTTGATTCGTGAGCAAACTAGTTGGTTTATTAAGTACAAGAAATCCAAGCCTTGAATCATCGATTGTCTGTCGAGCAATGTCGGTTTGAAGATATTAGAAGGTGACGCCTTTTATCGATACTTTGGGAATGTTTTGTTGTTTTTTCCCTATCTATGTGGTGTTATTCAAACTCCGTTGTTTCCGTATGATCTATTTAAATGTTTTGGTTTAGCCCGTTGTTTGTTTTGAACATTACTGTTGATATCTGTCCGTCTTATTATCATGTTGCTGTATCTTGTCGATTGTTGTTATTACATTACATTGCCAGGTTTATATTTGCATTCGCCCGCTGTTTATGCTCTGGTTGATTTTACATTCTTACCTCGTGAAATTGACTTAATGCATTATTTTGGTAGTTCGTGTAAGCATTATTTTCGATAATTGTCCGGCTTATTACACTGGTGTTGTATTCTTGAATCTTGTCGATTGTTATTGTATTACATTGCCAGGTTTATATCTGCATTTGCCCGCTGTTTATGATCTGGTTGATCTTACATTCTTACCTCGTGAAATCGAGTTTATGAGCAAGTTCATTTCAGTTTTGTTTCGGTAAGCATTGTGAGGAACTTTGGTTATGCATTATTCTCGTCGTTTGTTTAAGCATTAGTTTCGATAATTGTCTGGCTTATTATACTGTTGTATACTTGTATCTTGTCTGTTGCTACATTGCCAGTTTTATCGTATTTGCATTTGCCTGCTGTTTACGCTCTGGTTGATCTTACATTACCTCCTGTAATCGAGTTTATGAGAAACTTGATTTCAGTTCTGTTTCGATAAATTTTGTGAGAAACTTTGGTTATGCTTGCTGGTGACAGTTAGAAGCGGAGTTGACACTCGACAGTATGACTGTCTACTGTACTCGCTGCACACACATTAATGCAGCAGTAGTTGAGTTTTGTATCGTCTACTACATAGAATTTTGTTGTGTTGAAACAGTTTCTTCTGAGACTAGTTTTCGAGAAAATTGGAAACTTTGATAAATCGGGGAGTGTTGGGAGCGACTGAGACAGTCACTCCAAGGCGGGGATTTTGGCTAATGGTTGCAGGAATGCAGGACGGCCTTCTAAATGTATTTATTTTGAACAATACGCACCTTATGTTAGTCTCATACATTTCTACACTGTATTGAGTAATTACTGTGCGAAATTGGAGACATTTAATTTCGGACCAAATTTGGTCGAAAAACGTGGATAATAACCTTCAAAATCGTCCGTTTTCGATGATTTTTCGAAAATTATGAGATATTTTTTTGGATATTAGAATAGGTTCCGTATGACATAAAATCACTCACCGTTGCAAAAAAACACTTAAAGCATTTATATCCGAGCATATATTGAAATTTTCGTCTTATTTTAACGTGAATATATAGATAGTCGAATGACTTCTAAATGTATTTATTTTGAACAATACGTAGATTATGTTAGTCTCAAACATTTCTACAATGTATGGAGTAATTTTTGTGCAAAATTGGAGACATTTTATTTGGGACAAAATTTGGTTGAAAAACGTGGATAATATCCTCCAATATCGATCATTTTTGATGATTTTTCGAAAAATGTGAAATATTTTATTGGATATTTGAATAGGGTCCGTATGACAAAATCACTCTCGGTTGCAAAAAAAAAAACACTAAAAGCATTTATATTCGAGCATATATTGAAATTTTTGCCTTATTTTAACGTGAATATATAAATAGTCGAATGACTTCTAAAAATATATATTTTGAACAATATGCACCTTATGATAGTCTCAAACATTTCTACAATGTATGGAGCAATTTCTGTGCGAAATTGGAGACATTTAATTTGGAATCAAATTTGGTCGAAAAACGTGGATAATAACCTTCAAAATCGCCCGTTTTTTATGATTTTTCGAAAATTGTGAAATATTTTGTCAGATAATTGAATAGGGTCCGTATGACATAAAATCACTCTCGATTGAAAAAAAAATACTTAAAGCATTTATATTCGAGCATATATTGAAATTTTTGCCTGATTTTAACGTGAATATATAGATTCAAAATATTGAATGTATTTTGAACGATACGCACCTTAGGTTAGTCTCATACATTTCTACAATACACTGAGTAATTACTGTGCAAAATTGAAGACATTTAATTTCGTACCAAATTTGGTCGAAAAACGTGAATAATAACCTTCAAAAACGCCCGTTTTTGATGATTTTTCAAAAATTGTGAAATATTTTTGTTGGATATTTGAATAGGGTCCTTATGACATAAAATCACTCTCGCTTGCAAAAAAAAACACTTAAAGCATTTATATTCGAGCATATATTGAAAATTTTGCCTTATTTTAATGTGAATATATAGATAGTCGAATGACTTCTAAATGTATTTATTTTGAACAATACGCACCTTATGTTAGTCTCATACATTTCTACAATGTATTGAGTAATTACTGTGGGAAATTGAAGACATTTAATTTCGGGACAAATTTGGTCGAAAAACGTGGATAATAACCTTCAAAATCGTCTTTTTTTTTATGATTTTTTGAAAATTGTGAGATATTTTGTTTGGTTTTTGAATAGGGTCCGTATGACATAAAATCACTCTCGATGTCAAAAAAACAATTAAAGGATTTATATTCGAGCATATATTGAAATTTTCGCCTTATTTTAACGTAAATATATAGATAGCCGAATGACTTCTAGATGTATTTATTATTTTGAACAATACCCACCTTATGTTAGTCTCAAACATTTCTATAATGTATGGAGTACTTTTTGTGCGAAATTGGAGACATTTAATTTTTGACCAAATTTGGTCGAAAAACGTGGATAATAACCTTCAAAATCACTCGTTTTTGATGATTTTTCGAAAATTGTGAAATATTTTGTTGGATATTTGAATAGAGCACGTATGACATAAAATCACTCTCGATTGCAAAAAAAAAATTAAAGCATTTATATTCAAGCATATATTGAAATTTTCGCCTTATTTTAACTTGAATATGTAGATAGTCGAATGAGTTCTAAATGTATTTATTTTGAACAATACGCAGTTTATGTTAGTCTTATACATTTGTACAATGTATTGAGCAATTACTGTGCGAAATGGGAGACATTTAATTTCGGACGAAATTTGGTCGAAAAACGTGGATAATAACCTTCAAAATCGTCCGCTTTTTATTATTTTTTGAAAATTGTGAAATATTTTGTTTGTTATTTCAATAGGGTTTGTATGACATAAAATCACTCCCGGTTGCAAAAAAAACATTTAATACATTTATATTCGACTATATATTTAAATTTTAAAAAAAGTTCTAAATGTAAATTAATTTGCGACGTTTTTTTTATCGGACATCTATTTGAGAATTGTTTGTAGAAAGACGTTACAAATGGGAGGTCGCAAATGGAAATGGAGTTTTGTGGTGTTATTTTTATAAAACGTCTCAAATGGATACTTATTTGCAGCATTATTTTTATAAAGCGTGTCATATAGGGATGTATTAGCGGCGTTATTTTGATTCGACGCCTCAAATGAAAATGGATTTGCGGCGTTCCATTGATAAAATGACTCAAATAGAGATGTATTTGCGGCGTTCTTTTGATGTAACTCCTCAAATGGATGATTATTTGCGCGTTATTTTGATAAAACGCCTCAAATAGGAATGTATTTGCGCATTATTGTGATAAAACGCCTCAAATGGAAACGGGTTTTGGCGGCATTGTTCTTATAGAACGTCTCAAATGGAAATGGGTTTTTGCGGCGTCATTCTAATAAAACGCCTCAAATGGAAATGGATTTTTACAGCAATTTCGATTAAACCCCTCAAACGGAAATTAATTTACAGCATTGATTTTATAAACTCCTAAAATAGGGACCACAAATTTGAACAACATTTCAATGGAAAAAATACATTCAGGTGAGAGGTTACCGGATACATGATTACTGGTTTAGTGATCCCGTAATAAATAATCAAGGTTACCGGATACATGATTCGCGATTGGAATTCCCTAAAAACAGTATAATTTGACATAATTGCAACCAAACCTCATAGTTCGCTCTAATACGGATACGTAATTCGATCGAATCCTGTAAACCTGGTAATAATTGATTAATGTTTGCCCTTTCTGAAGACCCAGGAATTTAATTCACCCCCTTCTGGAAATGGTGTATGAATTTGGGAACAATTGAAAACTTTGATGTTTTAAAAAAACCCGGAAATTGCAGGACAATAGGATGTTTCAAAATGCAAACTTTTGCGAAATAAAACTAATACTCCGTAGAAACTAGCATGCTTAAATAACAGAGTTGATTTTTTTTTTAAAAAAAAAAAGCAATCAGACTTTATAAAGCGTAAATCGTCGACATTGAAGAAGACTACTGTAGGTGGGAAAAACCTTGTAATAATAATAAAACAAAATAAGGCATGGACGATCAAGAGAGTGGAAAATCGACCAAAACATGTTCAATACTCCATTTTATTTCATGTCCGAGAGTTCTAATATTCATTATTAGGTATTACGTTCCTATCGGGAAATTTTAGTCAAAAAAATATTCGCGTCTGAGAACAATTTTAAATTCTTTTAAAAACAGCCGAAAAACACCGATTTTGAAGGTTATTATCCACGTTATTTTGGCGTTTTGGGTCCCGGGATAATATGGGACTATATTCGCGCTGAACATACCTCTCACCAAATAAAATATTTCGGTGAATTATTAGTGTCATTTGATACTCAATAGAGTCTTTTTTAAGCGATAAAATTGTTTATCGAGACATGTCAAAATCAGCCGAACATGTTCAATACTCCATTTTAATTATATTGTGTTCGAGATTTCCAATAATCATTATTAGTCATTACTTTCCTATCCGCAAGTTTTAGTAAAAAAAATATTCGCATTTGAGAACAATTTTAAATTCTTTCAAAAACCGCCGAAAAACATCGATTTTGAAGGTTATTATCCACGTTACTTTGGCGTTTTGTGTCCCGGGATAAAATGAGACCATATTCGCGCTGAATATACCTCTCACCAAATAAAATATTCTGGTGAATTATTAGAGTCATTTGATACTCAATAGAGTCTTTTTTAAGCCATAAAATTGTTTATCGAGACATGTCAAAATCGGCCGAAACATGTTCAATACTTCATTTTATATCGTCTCAAAGAGTTCTAATAATCATTATTAGGCATTACTATCCTATTGACAAGTTTTATATATTGAAATTTTCGCCTTATTTTATCGTGAATATATAGATATTGGAATGACTTTTTAATGTATTTATTTTGAAAGATACACACCTTATGTTAGTCTCATATATTTCTACCATGTTTGGAGTAATTTCTGTGCGAAATTGAAAACATTTAATTTCAGACCAAATTTGGTCGAAAAACGTGGATAATAACCTTCAAAATCACCCGTTTTTGATGATTTTTCGAAAATTGTGAAATATTTTGTTGGATATTTGAATAGGGTCCGTATGACATAAAATCACTCTCGGTTGCGAAAAAAACACTTAAAGCATTTATATTCGAGCATATATTGAAATTTTCGCCTTATTTTAACGTGAATATATAGATAGTCGAATGACTTCTAAATGTATTTATTTTGAACCATAGGCATCTTATGTTAGTCTCAAAAATTTCTACAATGTATGGAGTAATTTCAGTGCGAAATTGGAGAAATTAAATTTGGGACCAAATTTGGTCGAAAAACGTGGATAATAACCTTCAAAATCGCCCATTTTTGATGATTTTTCGAAAAGTGTGAAATATTTTGTTGGATATTTAAATAGGGTCCGTATGACATATAATCACTCTCGGTTGCAAAAGAAAACACTAAAAGCATTTATATTCGAACATATATTAAATTTTTTGCCTTATTTTATCGTGAATATATAAGTAATGGAATGACTTTTTAATGTATTTATTTTGAACGATACGCACCTTATGTTAGTCTCATATGTTTCTACAATGTATGGAGTAATTTCTGTGCGAAATTGAAAACATTTAATTTCAGACCAAATTTGATCGAAAAACGTGGATAATAACCTTTAAAATCGCCTGTTTTTGATGATTTTTCGAAAATTGTGAAATATTTTTTTGGATATTTAAATAGGGTCCGTATGACATAAAATCACTCTCGGTTGCAAAAAAAAAACACTTAAAACATTTATATTCGAACATATATTGAAATTTTCGCCTTATTTTGTCGTGAATCTATAGATAATGGAATGACTTCTAAATGTATTTATTTTGAACCATACGCATCTTATGTTAGTCTCATATATTTCTACAATGTATTGAGTAATTAGTGCGCGAAATTGAAGACATTTAATTTCGGACCAAATTTGGTCGAAAACGTAGATAATAACCTTCAAAATCGCCCGTTTTTTTTTTATGATTTTTTAAAATTTGTGAAATATTTTGTTGGATATTTAAATAGGGTCCGTATGACATAAAATCACCCTCGGTTGCAAAAAAAAACGCTAAAAGCATTTATATTCGAACATATATTGAAATTTTCGCCTAATTTTATCGTGAATATGTAGATAATGGAATGACTTTTTAATGTATTTATTTTGCACGATACGTGCCTTATTTTAGTCTCATATGTTTCTACAATGTATGGAGTAATTTCCGTGCGAAATTGAAAACATTTAATTTCACACCAAATTTGATCGGAAAACATGGATAATAACCTTCAAAATCACCCGTTTGAGATGTTTTTTCGAAAATTGTGAAATATTTTGTTGGTTATTTCAATAGGGTTTGTATGACATAAAATCACTCTCGGTTGCGAATAAAACACTCAATGCATTTATATTTGACTATATATTTAAATTTTAAAAAAAAGTTCTAAATGTAAATTAATTTGCGGCGTTGTTTTTTATAAGACATCAATTGAGAATTGTTTGCAGAAAAACGTTACAAATGGGAGATCGCAAATGGAAATGGAAATGGAATTTTGCAGCGTTATTCTTAAAAAACGCCTCAAATGGATACTTATTTGTGGTACTGTTTTTTTTAAAACGCCTCAAATAGGGATGTATTAGCGGCGTTATTTTCATTAGACGCCTCAAATGAAAATGGATTTGTGGCGTTCTATTGATAAATGACTCAAATAGACATGTATTTGCGGCATTTTTTGACGAAACGCCTCAAATGGATAACTATTTGCGGCGTTGTTTTGATAAAACGCCTCAAATAGTTATGTATCAGACTATCAGCGCGTTATCTTCAGAAAACGCCTCAAGTGAAAATGGATTTTCATTTGCGGCATTCTTTTTATAAAACGCCTCAAATGGATAACTTATTGCATCGTTGTCTCAATAAAACGCCTCAAATACTGATTTATCAGCGGCGTTATTTCGATAAAACACCTTAAATGGAATTTAGTCATGTATTAGCGGCATTATTTTAAAACGCCTCGAATTGCGACGTTCTATCTATAAAGCGCCACAAATGGGGATGTATTAGCAGCGTTGTTTACATGAACGCCTCAATAAAGCGCCTAGGAATATATTAGCGGCGGTTTTTGCGGCGTTGTTTTAATCGCATCTTGATCGAGTTAAACACATTAAAAATCACAAGTTTGACATGGATAAACCCCAAATTCATCGTTTTTTTAAACACTCAACTTTGTGATGTTTTGAATCGTATTGTAATTAATAGAAATCTTCGCAGCTGAAGCTTAATACAAAAACAGTAAATCAACAATTGCAGTACATTTATCATTAATAAACGGGTTTGACATAATTGATCATATAGATCTAATGATGGGCTACGAACATGAAGCTCTGGTGACAAAAGCGAGTAAAAAAGCTAATAGAGCATGCCTAGAGTTTGAACAGCGTTCCCGACAAAACTGTATGCTGAACAAAAAAAACTTATAAGTTTGCATTTATCGTGTAAGAAACACACATTGAAGTTCGGATGCTATAACAAATAATGCTTTTGTATATCAAAATTTCCAGGTTTAGCGATCCAGTAATAACTAATCAGGGTTACCAGATACGTGTTCGAATTCCCTAAAAACAGAGTATAATTCGACATAATTGCAACCAAACATCCTAATTCACTCTAATACGGATATGTAATTCGATCGAATTCTGTAAATGTTGCCCTTTTTGAAATTCACCCATTCTGGAAATGGTGTATTAATTTGGAGACAATTGAAAACTTTGATGTTTTAAAAAAACCTTAAAATAAAACTAAAAACATTTAGCTATAGGCTAAGTGTTATGTTTTCAGTACTAGTTGATCGATTTTTCGAATTTCATCACAAAAAAACATGCAATATGGAAACTAATTTCCATTAAAATTAAACACTTAAAAGCATTTATATTCGAGCATATATTGAAAGTTCGCCTTTATTTTAACGTGAATACATATAAATAGTCGAATGACTTCTAAATGTATTTATTTTGAATAATACGCACCTTATGTTAGTCGGAAACTTTTCTACCATGTTTGGAGTAGTTTATGTGCGAATTTGGAAACTTTTAATTTTGGACCTAATTTGGTCGAAAAACGTGGATAATAACCTTCAAAATCGCCCGTTTTTTATGATTTTTCGAAAATTTTGAAATATTTTGCCGGATAATTGAATAGGGTCCGTATGACATAAAATCACTCTCGATTGAAAACAAAACACTTAAAGCATTTATATTCGAGCATATATTGAAATAAATTTTCGCCTTATTTTAACGTGAATATATAGATAGTCGAGAATGACTTCTAAATATATTTATTTTGAACCATGCACATTTATGTTACTCTCATACATTTCTACAATGTACTGAGTAATTACTGTGCGAAATTGAAGACATTTAATTTTGGACCAAATTTGGTCGAAAAACGTGAATAATAACCTTCAAAATCGTCCGTTTTTGATGATTTTTCGAAAATTGTGAAATATTTTGTTGAATATTTATATAGGGTCCGTATGACATAAAATCACTCCCGGTTGCGGAAAAAAACACTTAAAGCATTTATATTCGAACATATATTGAAATTTTCGCCTTATTTTAACGTGAATATATAGATAGTCAATGACTTCTAAATGTATTTATTTTGAACAATACGCACCTTATGTTTGTCTCAAACATTTCTACAATGTATGGAATAATTTCTATGCGAAATTGGAGACATTTAATTTCGGACCAAATTTGGTTGAAAAATGTGGATAATAACCTTCAAAATCGCTCGTTTTTGATGATTTTTCGAAAATTGTGAGAAATTTCGTTGGATATTTGTATAGGGTCCGTATGACATAAAATCACTCTTGGTTGCAAAAAAAAAACACTTAAAGCATTTATATTCGAGCATATATTGAAAATTTTGCCTTGTTTTAACGTGAATATATAGATAGACGAATGACTTCAAAATGTATTTATTTTGAACAATACGCGCCTTATGTTAGTCTCATACATTTCTACAATGTATTGAGTAATTACTGTGCGAAATTGGAGACATTTAATTTTGGACAAAATTTGGTCGAAAAACGTGGATAATAACCTTCAAAATCACCCATTTTTGATGATTTCTGCAGCGTTGTTTTCATAAACGCCTCAAATAGGAATGTATTAGCAGCATATTTCATAAAACGCCTCAAATGGATTACTATTTTCGGCATTTTGTTTCCATCCGCTGTTTTTCTTGGTCGATTGTTTGCTGCTGTAAGAACATATCATAAAACATCTCAAACCATTCAGTATAAATACTGTATAATTCACACAAACATATATAATCGAACTTTCATGCCTTGCCTTGGCGACCCGATTACTTTGATTAAAGAATGTCATGGAATGTTGAAAAATACTCCATGTTTTTTTAAAAAAAAATACTAAATTAACGAACCCTTTTGCTATTATTAACCCTCTTCGTTGTTTTCTTCCATTGGGACAACAATAAACATGGAAAACAACTCATTTTTCTGGAAATGGTGTTAAATGCAAACTTTTGTGAAAAACATGCTTAAGTAACAGATTCAAAAAAAAAAAAAAAAAAAAAAATAATCAGACCTTATAGAGCCTAAATCGACATTGAAGAAAGTGGAGAAGACTACTGTAGGTGGGAAAAACCTTATAATAATAAACGTAATTACTCCCTCCCATTTACTGGAATCTACTATTTGATTAAAATATACCTCACATATATTCAATATTTGGTAGATTTCCAGTGGATGGGAGGTAGTAGTTAATTAATTGCAACAATTTTGGTAAAGTGCAGGAAACTTGGATGTTTAGAAATGCAAAGTTTTGTGAAATTAGAAGGAAAACCTTAAAATAAAACAAAATAAGGCATGGACGATCAAGAGAGTGGAAAATCGACCAAAACATGTTCAATACTCCATTTTATTTCATGTCCGAGAGTTCTAATAATCATTTTTAAGCATTACGTTCCTATCGGAAAGTTTTAGTCAAAAAATATTCGCGTTTGAGAACAATTTTAAATTCTTTCAAAAACAGCCGAAAAACAACGATTTTGAAGGTTATTATCCACGTTTTTTCGGCCTTTTCAGTCCCGGAATAAAATGGGACCATATTCGCGCTGAATATACCTCTCACCAAATAAGATATTTCGGTGAATTATTAGAGTCATTTGGTACGCAATAGAGGCTTCTTTGAGCCATAAAATTGTTTATTGAGACATGTCGAAATCGGCCAAAACATGATCAATACTCCATTTTATATTGTGTTAGAGAGTTCTAATAATAATTGTTAGGCGTTACGTTCCTATCGACAAGTTTTAGTCTAAAAATATTCGTGTTTGAGAACAATTTCAAACTCTTTCAAAGACAAAGGAAAAACATCGTTTTTGAAGGTTATTATCCATGTTTTTTCGGCTCTTTGAGTCTCGAAATAAAATGGGACCATATTCGCGCTGAACATAACTCTCACCAAATAAAATATTTCGGTGAATTATTAGAGTCATTTGGTACGCAATAGAGTCTTTTTTAAGCCATGAAATTGTTTATCGAGACATGTCGAAATCGGCAGAATCATGATCGTCAATACTCCATTTTATTTATGGTCTGAGAGTTCTAATAATCATTATTAGGCATTACGTTCCTATCGACAAGTTTTACTAAAAAAAAAATTCGTGTTTGAGAACAATTTTAAATTCTTTCAAAAACAGCCGAAAAACACCAATTTTGAAGGTTATTATCCACGTTTTTTCGGCCTTTTGAGTCCCGGAATAATATGGGACCACATTCGCGCCAAACATACCTCTCACCAAATAAAACATTCCGGTAAATTATTAGAGTCATTTGATACTCGATAGAGTCTTTTTTAAGTAATAAAATTGCTTATCGAGACATGTCAAAATCGACCGATATATGATCAATACTTCATTTTATATTGTGTCCGAGAGTTCTAATAATAATTGTTAAGCATTACGTTCCTATCGGCAAGTTTTAGTCAAAAAATATTCGCGTTTGAGAACAATTTTAAATTCTTTCAAAAACAATCGAAAAACACCCGAAAAACACCGATTTTGAAGGTTATTATCCACGTTTTTTCGACCTTTTGAGTCCCGGAATAAAATGAGACCATAATTGCCCTGAACATGCCTCTCACCAAATAAAATATTCCGGTGAATTATTAGAATCATTTGATACTCAATAGTCTTTTTAAAGCCATAAAATTGTTTATCGAGACATGTCGAAATCAGCCGAAACATTTCAATATTTCATTTTATATCGTGTCCGAGAATTCTAATAATCATTATTAGGCATTACGTTCCTATCGACAAGTTTTTAAAAAAATATTCGCGTTTGAGAACAATTTTACATTCTTTCAAAAACCATCGAAAAACACCGATTTTGAAGGTTATTATCCACGTTTTTTTGGCGTTTTGGGTCCCGGGATAAAATGAGACCATATTCGCGCTGAATATACCTCTAATTAAATAAAATATTCTGGTGAATTGTTAGAGTCATTTGATACGCAATAGAGTCTTTTTCAAGCCATAAAATTGTTTATCGAGACACCGAAATATGATCAATACTCCATTTTGTATTGTGTCCGAGAGTTCTAATATTCATTATTAGGCATTACGTTCCTATCGGCAAGTTTTAGTCAAAAAAATATTCGCGTTTGAGAACAATTTTAAATTCTTTCAAAAACGGCCGATTTTGAAGGTTATTATCCACGTTTTTTCGGCCTTTTCAGTCTCAGAATACAATAGTGTCTTTTTTAAGCCATAAAATTGTTTATCGGGACATGTCGAAATCAGCCGAAACATGATCAATACTCCATTAAATATCGTGTCGGAGAGTTCTAATAATCATTATATTAGGCATTACGTTCCTATCGACAATATTTACTAAAAAAATATTCGTGTTTGGGAACAATTTTAAATTCTTTCAAAAACAGTAGAAAAACACCAATTTTGAAGGTTATTATCCACGTTTTCTCGGCCTTTTGGAGTCCCGAAATAAAATGGGACCATATTCGCGTTGAACATACCTCTCACCAAATAAAATATTCCGGTGAATTATTAGAGTCATTTGGTACGCAATAGAGTCTTTTTTAAGACATAAAATTGTTTATCGAGACATGTCGCAATAGATGAATTCAAGTTTTGTTTCGAAGATGTACCATTTTCGCCTACAATACGTTCAAATTTCGAGAATTGATAAAGCATTTCGATTACAGTTCAGAAAATCAGTATTTTCTTTCAGGCTTCCGAGAAAATATTATTTTCACATAAGCAAAAATATAAATAAATAAATAAAAATCATTTTTTCACCCGAAAAATGAACCAAGTATTCAAAAAAATTGCTCGTTTTACGTTGTCCCGGGATCACACAAACATAAATTGCAGAATTTGGTCATTCGGAAACCGTTTCCTTCCGGCTTCAAAAAAAAGCACTCATCACAAATCCAAACACGCCAAAACGCCAATAAAAAACCGATAATACAATAGTATAACGTTCCCGGTTATATCACGGAAATGCACGCAATGCAGAATCATAAAACAGAATCCGGTCCTTCAGAAACCGGTACTTATTTTCACACGCAAAACATAAATCGAGAAATTTAGCCATTCAATAATCGTTCCCGGCTAAAATAAAGGCGTAAGAAACTCACCTCGATCAGCATATTAAACGTCAGCAATGGCTCCCTCGCTCCGACTTTTCTGAAGTGAACGACCGACTGTCAAACTTCGGAGCTTGTTCCAGTTGTCCAAAACACTATTGTTATTAGTCGCTTTCGAGCTGCTAGGTTGACCACCCGCATGTCGACTCTTAGATTGCCTTACAGAGTCCGACGCTTGAGATTTCTGACCGTGTGAAGCTCGTTTGCTTACACTCCGACGTGAAGAAGACTTATGATCGGATCTCGACCCACGATCAAACTGATGCCCGGAAATCCCAAGTCGGACCGCCCTATCCGAGGAATCCTTCAGCGTACTGGTTTTGATATGTTGTCGGTTGAAGTAAGATAACTGAGGAAGTAAACCCTGTAAGAATTTCTTCAGTTGATCGTCTCCCACGTTCTTTTGCGCAGGGTTTCCTTCCAGGCTGATGGCTTGCAGCGAATTGTAGTTAGCCGCGAGTTGGCCGAGACTCTTTGAGGTTGCGATTTTGTTGAACCGTAGATCGAGGACGGCTAGCTTTAGTAGTCGGTGAAGACCTTCTACTTCGCTGATTTTGTTTCCGGCTAGGTATAGTTCTTTCACCGATGAACATGATGCAAGACCTTCAAAAACGTTATCAGAAGAACCAATTAACCTCACGGCATGCAAAGAAAGTAAGGTCGATGATTTACACCTTCATGTGATTTAGTACTCAGTCCATCCCGATTTTACTGTCTTCATCGACTAAAGTTTAGAGTTAAGAAATACGGAGTAGTAGGGAAGTTCGATTAATACCCTTTGACTGATAAATTAGACGTGAAGTAAAAGGTACTCGTATAGTGGAAAGAGTAAATTAAAAATTACTCCCTTTTAAAAATTACTCGACTAAAGGTATTTTCGTCTTAAAAACAAATTTGGGAGCAATTTTTGAACTTTTAATAGATTTTGGGAGTTATTTTTTAATAAAATTTTCAAAAGGGAGTAAATTTTAAAATTGGTATTTTAAAAGGGAGTCATTTTTAATTTACTCGAATGGAAATAGGAAGGGTTTTTTTAAAACTAGGGATAAAATTGGGAATTCACTATTTATTTTTACTGATAATAATAGGAAGTATTTTTGAAGGACCCAATTTCGAAACATGGTTCTCATAAATCACAAAGAATCTCCAAAGACAGAGCGGGAAAGAATCGGTGAAACAATGTTCAAATATGTTCAGAAGTTTTGGCAGCTTACCATGCCCGATTCTGGAAATTTTGTTGTAGCTCAGGTCTAATACACGAAGCCTCGTAAGTTCTCTTAAGCCCTCGATAGTAGATAGCTTATTTTTGGATAGATTCAACATATGCAGTCCTCGAGGAAGAGAACCCGCTGTTATTCTAACTGCAATATCAATTACCGGCCAATATTAAAGGTAGGTTAAAACTAAAAACGTATGGAAAGGAAACAAGCGAAGAGCGATTGTAGAAATTGTCCACAAACCTATGGAATTTCCCGACAGATTGAGAACCTTCAAGCTAACAAAAGAGCCGAGAAAAGGGATGGCAACCAAACCGTGATTGGCCAGCTGCACGGTAGTAGCTGAGGCACCCAGTGAAGAAATGTATCGCTTCGCTGCCTCCATACCAGGGTTCGTTTTCATCTCGAGTTTATCCATTTTATCCAGACCGTCCAAAAACGAAGAAGCTCTCTTCGGCTGATTGATAATAGACAACGAATTTGAATTTTCGGGTGTTTCCTTGGTTTCTTCTTCCACAGGGCTGCTGCAATGCTGAAGATCGATAACCCAATCCTCGATTCGCTTGATCTTGAAATCTTGACCCCAACGGTTCGTCGAGGAATCCGCCTCTCTATGTTCCATCATTATACCCATATCATCATCCGGTACCGGGACTATCCAGTCCTTGCTCAAGCAACCATATTCAAAATTATCGTAATTATCAAAACCAACATTTTCACCATCAAATTTCTCAAACGGGTAATGGCTATCATCATCCTCCTTGTTACCGTCATTGTTGTCCATAGCACGGGCATCATGAGCCGAGATACCTTCTGTCTTGACGCCAAGTATACTCAAACCCTCGAAGGATCTACTGAGAGGAGCCAATGCATTTTCAGAGACGTAAGGGGAAGACGGAGATGTACAGTCAAAGTTAGGCATAGAGTAAGACTTCGACATTCTCGATGCATCAGGGGACTCCCTTTCACAACTATCACCGTCATCACGTCCTTCCTTTTCCGAGTATTTTGCGTTCGGGAAAGAGAAGATAGATTCACGGTTGACCAAATCAGAGCTACAATTAGGAGACAGAGACTGACGAGTTTCTTGATCCCGATCAGGAGAGTTGGTCTCCGTCTCCGGACTCTTTGCAGCATTTGACGGAGATAGATCCACAGTGTCATTGCAATCATGAGAGCAGTCGTCAGTTTTGTCGTCATCAGATATCCGTCTCCTCTGATCTAGATCACAGCCTACAGAAAGGCTTCTCCTGAAATTCCCCGTGTCAAAGTTTGCAGAGTCCATGTTGCTCTCAGCATCGTATTCACATTCAAATTCTCTGGATCTCCATCCATGTGAGGACGGTGAGAGTTGTCCCTTACCATTATCTAAGCAAAAACCGTCTTTTTTCCCCTCAGATCTTTCGGGTACCCTAGAACTGGCTGATGTATGATCCGGAGAAGTTAGTTGTAGCATCTTGATCATCGTCTCAAATGAAGGTTGCCCCGATTTCTGAAGAAATACAAGATAACAATTAGGGAAATATGTCATTTTTACGTCATTAATGACCAAGAGCGTGTAATGACACCGTCTTTACCTTGTGCTTGTGATTTTGATGAGGATGGCCGTAAAAGCATGAAAAACGGCCCATTAATGAAGAATAATACCAGCAGCTTTCCGAACGTCAATCAATAATATATCAAATTCTGACATAAAGAGCTAAAATCATCACCTAACTGAACAGAAACTAAAGCTTATTATTAAAAACCCGACTACCACGCTTCAGCAATGTTGATTTTGATGGAGGTTACATTAGCCGTAATCCACAGATAAACCCTCAGAAATACGGCACAGTCTCCAAACATGTGATGATCTCGATCTTCTCAAAACGCAGAGTAAAATCACTCGGTCATTAATACCCCACACCCGTTTTGAGGTGCGAGAAAGCCTCGACTGGGTTGCAGCTGCCAGAGTGATCGAAATTCGCTCCCTCGCAGGAAAGCTAAACACCGAGCAGGTTTATGAGACGGAAATCTGAATCAAAGACAACCAAAAACAAAGGAATAATCACGATGAATCTTCATTTCATGCCACGAGATATAATCGCAAAATATGAAATTTGACGATATTAGTCAAAAATTAAGGAGAATTGATAACGATTTGGTTCATAGAACAAGAATTTCGGATATAATCAGCAGAATCTTATCATAAGAGATGTAAATTAATCAAAAGTAATCGATAAACCAAACAACAAAAATTCGAGTAAATTAGTCAAAAATTAAGGAGAATCGACAACGAATAGGTTCATAGAACATGAATTTCAGCAAAATCGTATCATAACAGCTGTAAATTAATCAAAATTCCGTCCTCAAGAACTAATCAATGACAAATTAAGGAGAATCAACAACGAATTAATTCATCGAAGAAGAATTTCGGCTATAATCAGCCCAATCTTGTCATAACAGCCGAAAATTAATCAAAAAACCAGGCGCGAGAACTAATTAATCAATCAAACAACGAACAATTCAATCGATTAAATAACAACAAACAATATAATCTCAAAAATTACAATTTCAAGTTTCTCATCAAGAACAAATTAATCAATGAAACGACAAAAAAAATCAATCAACAAACTAATACTCCCTCCGATTCTTTGGATTTCATCAAAATATTATTCAAATATATTCAACTTACGTTGAAATTCCAAAGAACCGAAGACGTAAAAACAAAAAAAACATGAAATAAGTACAACCTTAGAACAACAAACAATTCAATCGATTAACTAACGAAAATCAACATAATCTGCAAAACTTACGATATCAACTTTCAATTAATCAATCAATCAGCTAATACTCCGTACATACAAAAAATCGAAAAAAACCTAAAATCTGACGAACAAAATCAAATTAATTCAAGAAACACATGAAATCAAACCCTAGAACAACAAATAATTTAATCGATTATTCAACAAAAATGAACAACAAATAATTCAATCGATTATTCAACAAAAATCAACATAATCGAAAAATTTACAACATCAACTTTTAATTAATCAATCAAACAATTCAATCAATCAGCTAATACAAAAAATCAAAAAAAAAAAATCCTAAAATCTGACAAACAACATCAAATTAATTCTAACAACAAATAATTCAATCGATTATTCAACAAAAATCAACATAATCTGAAAATTTAACAACATCAACTTTCAATTAATCAATCAAACAATTAAATCAATCAGCTAATACAAAAAATCAAAAAAAAAAATACCTAAAATCTGACAAACAACATCAGATTAATTCTAACAACAAATAATTCAATCGATTATTCAACAAAAATCAACATAATCTGAAAATTTAACAACATCAACTTTCAATTAATCAATCAAACAATTCAATCAATCAGCTAATACAAAAAATCAAAAAAAAAAATACCTAAAATCTGACAAACAACATCAAATTAATTCTAACAACAAATAATTCAATCGATTATTCAACAAAAATCAACATAATCGAAAAATTTACAACATCAACTTTCAATTAATCAATCAAACAATTCAATCAATCAGCTAATACAAAAAATCAAAAAAAAAAAAAACCTAAAATCTGACAAACAACATCAAATTAATTCTAACAACAAATAATTCAATCGATTATTCAACAAAAATCAACATAATCTGAAAATTTAACAACATCAACTTTCAATTAATCAATCAATCAGCTAATACAAAAAATCAAAAAAAAAATACCTAAAATCTGACAAACAACATCAAATTAATTCTAACAACAAATAATTCAATCGATTATTCAACAAAAATCAACATAATCGAAAAATTTACAACATCAACTTTCAATTAATCAATCAAACAATTCAATCAATCAGCTAATACAAAAAATCAAAAAAAAAAAAAACCTAAAATCTGACAAACAACATCAAATTAATTCTAACAACAAATAATTCAATCGATTATTCAACAAAAATCAACATAATCTGAAAATTTAACAACATCAACTTTCAATTAATCAATCAATCAGCTAATACAAAAAATCAAAAAAAAAAATACCTAAAATCTGACAAACAACATCAAATTAATTCTAACAACAAATCATTCAATCGATTATTCAACAAAAATCAACATAATCGAAAAATTTACAACATCAACTTTCAATTAATCAATCAAACAATTCAATCAATCAGCTAATACAAAAAATCAAAAAAAAATACCTAAAATCAAATTAATTCCAAAAACAAAAGATGAAAATCAAACCTTAGAACAGCCAGATTGTGATCGTCGACGAAATCGGCGAAGATGATAGCGAGAGATATTGACGAAAAAACGGCGTTCTTCTTCTCTCCTCTCTTCTCTTCTTCCAAATTTTTTACCGTTTTTTTTTAATCGTTTTTCTTTATATTTATTAATTTTAATTTTAATTTTAATTGAATTAATTATGATAGGGTTTTAAATTTCTGCGGTGTGTGATTTAAATTTGATCATTAATTAATTCAATTTAATTTATTAATTTAAATAATAATTCAATTAATTGATGAAATTTATTTGAATTAAATTGAAAATTGAAGGAAAATTACAGGAAATAAAATGAGAAAATGACTTAGTCGTCTCGTCATTGAGTAGTTGGCAAAATCTCGCCTACGTACTCGGATTGTATATAGACAGAATTACGGATATCGGGTCGGGTTTCAAATCGGGTTATTCTTATTTCGTAAGATTTGACCACTTGGGGTTTAGATCAGATCGGGTCGGGTTCGGGTTATTTTCGGGTGTATCAATATTCGGATCGCGCCGGGTTTGGTTGGTTTATGTATCGGTTCGAATCACAAGTTTAAATATGAGTATGTCTCCTGAAAGACGGTCTCTCATTAACTTTACTGAGGGACTAAGTACACATGGAACTAACAGTAGTACCAAACCTAATAGAAGTAGTTACGATTAACATAAAAGAGTACACAAATATAAAGAGGGTACGCTTGTCATAAAAACAGGTACAAAACAAAGTTGTCATTTAAGGGTACGAATAGAACATAAAAACAGGTACTCCCTCCCCACCACTAAGATTTTCCCACTTTCCTTAAAAGGAAACTCCACTATGATTTTCCCACTTCAAAACTTTCCTTATTCATCCAATATACTCTCTTCCTATTGGTTACTTTTGTGATTTGACATCTTAAACCCTACCCAACCATTTATCACCTTTCTTTATACCTCTCTATATTTTTCTTCTTAATCACCGTGTCAAGTTAAAGTGGGAACATCATTGTGGTGGGGAGGGAGTACAAAACAAAGTTGTCATTTAAGGGTACGAATAGAACATAGAGTGGTACTGACGAGTGATCTCTCACTAAATTATTGAGAGACCGTCTCTTCCAAAATTTTGTGTTTACATGTAGTCATATATTATATCCCGTATTTGCTGGCTTTTGTATAAAATACGTGCAAATATGCAATGTTTTATTTGAGAGATAAGTGTAATTAGTTTGTCGCAGTCAGTGATTAAAAAAGAAAGTATTATAATCGACTTAGCAACATTTTTTTTTTTTTTTGATGAACGAGGGAACCCGCACACCAAGGTAAACCGCTCGTGGGCGACATGCTCGAAGTCTAGAGGCATAGTCTCAAGCCATACAACTCCCACAAGTTCGCGCTTGCAGGGGCTTGAACCTGAGACCCTTGGACGATGACCACAAATTTTAACCACTAGGCAACACTCTTATGGGCGACTTAGCAACATTATCGGTGTACTCGACTACTCGTAACTAGTTTAGAGTCAAATAGGTGGTTACGTAGTCGTTGTAAAACGGCCTTTCACGATTGCTTACACAACAATTGTGAGTTTGTCATTTGTGAGTCACTAACCACGTTTTTAAGTAACGATATGAATATAGTTCTCGATACTATTCAACCTTAAAACTACTGTATTAATTATTAAAAAAAAAAATTATGAACGCATCTTTTATTGAGATCAAAACAATTTATAAAAAATTAGTAGACAGTTGAATTATTATTATTATTATTATTATTATTATTATTATTTTATTTTATTTTTTTATTGAAACTGGAGCTTGCATTAATAACGAAACAAATTACAAGAAGTTAGTGGATAGCCGAGATACTATCTGGGCACCCACTCTCTTAGCGATAGAAAAACTAAGACGAGTAAAAATTACTTATTATTATTATTATTTATTATTATTTATTATTATTATTATTATTATTTATTATTATTATTATTATTATTATTACTTCCTCCATTTTCTTTTTATCTTCTCATTCACTTTTGGCACAATTTTTTTTGTAATGAATATAAAATGATAAATTTAGTAAATATTGAGAGTAGAAGGGTAAAATGTGTGTAAATAGGAAAGCATAAATGTATAAAGTGTTGTAAATAGTAAGGGTAGTATGGTAAAAATTATGGACTAAAATGGAAAGAAATGAAATGGGAAAAAAAAAAGTGGCCGAAAAAAGGAAATTGGGAAGATAAAAAGAAAATGAATGAATTATTATTTTATTTTTTATTTTTATTTTTTATTTTTTATAGAACAGAGAATTTTATTGATGAATCAAAACGTAGATTACAAAAAATTGGTGGGCAGTCGAGACTATAATTTTTTTATTATTATTATTATTATTATTATTATTATTACATTTTTTATTAATAATAATAATTATTATTATTTTTAATATTATTTAACATTATTTAGAAACTTGATTCCAAATTAAATAGAAATTGGATGGTGTAAAATGGTTGAGGAGTTGGTATTTAAAAAAGTGACAAGATGCCTAAATTGGGTGGAGTTGAAAGAAGCTTGAATTTGTTGTATTTTGGTGATTGGTGATGACATTTCAATGGAGGAAATTGCTTCATTTTTTAAGCTGACAAAAACATTTTGCATCAGATTCCTTGATGTCATTTTTATTAGTAGTACATCACAAATCCAAAATCCAAAAACTCTAATTTAATACTCCCTTCGATTCTTTAGATTCGCAACGTTTGCTATTTGCACAAATAATAAGGTTATGAGTAGAGATGGTGGGTCTTACCAATAAAGTAAAAAACTTACCAAAACAAAAACTTACCTATTATAGAAATGTTGCAAACCTAATGAATTTGCCAAATATGGAATATGTTGCAAATCTAAAGAATCGGAGGGAGTACTTAACTGTAATTGAGATTTTTTATTAGGGTTTTTAGGCATAATTCCGCGGTTAAATATCGTCCTATAATAACCTTATTTAATACTCGTAAATAGGATTTCATCGTGCTTCTTGAGAGGTAAAGGATCAAAATATTGGGGAAAAAACACGTGAAATCAATACTCGTAAATAGGATTTCATCGCGTTTCTTAGGAGGAAAATAATCAAAAATATTGGGGAAAAGACACCGCGTAAAATCAGTACTCGTTAATAGGATTTCATCATGTTTCTTTAAGAGGGAAATAATCGAAAATATTGAAAAAAAAAAAAAAAAAAAAAAAAAAAAAAAACCATGTAAAATGAAATGCACGTAAATAGGATTTCATTGCGTTTCTTGGAAAGAAAATAATCAAAAATATTGAGAGAAAAAAAAAACAAGAAAAATAAATAATTAAAAAGGAACGGCTTGATTCACACTAATTCGTTGTAATTAATTATAAACCCTGTTCGTGTTTAATACTCGTAAATAGGATTTCATCACGTTTCTTACGAAGAAAATAATCAAAAATATTGAAAGAAAAAAACCACATATAATCAATACTCGTAAATAGAGTTTCATCGCGTTTCTTACGAGGAAAATATTCAAAAATATTGAAAAAAAAAGCCACAGTAAAATAAATAATTAAAACGGCTCGATTCACACTAATTCGGCGTGGTTAACTATAATTTATAAACCATGTTTCTATTTAATTTAATACTCGAAAATAGGACATCATCGCGTTTCTTAAGTGAAGAGAAAAAAAATGAAAAAAAAAAAAAAAAAAAAAAAAAAAAACCAACCACATAAAATCGATAACTAAGACAGCTCGATTTACAATAATTCGACATGGATAATTATAAACCGGGAAGAGCACGATGAAATAAAACGAGTAATTGTTTTACACAAACTATGTACACCGAACACGCGATAAAATGAAATACACGACGAAACATTACGACCCTTTTCGTTAGTTTTTGTGTAAAGAGTCCGGAAAACCGATCATAGCCGAAGCAGAATCATTTCTTCGAGGACTCGATTTATTCGACACGTAATAAACATTCGAGCTATTTATACACATACTTCGGAGACATACAAAAACGGGTTCAAGCGGAATAAGGTATCCGTACAGCCATTCTTGCGGCTAACCATGGCCTATGTGGATCAGGGTCGACAAATGAATGCACGAGGAATTGATCGGCTTCTTCGTCGATCAACTCCCTCGCCCATCCGACCCGTTTTGAAGAACAACTCCCGGGTCCGGAACACCTTCATTAAGCATACACAAGAAAAGATTTTAGAACGGTTTTCAGGACCTTTGTTTCGTGATTCGTCACCATATAAATAATTTTTCGTAATTTCTTGTACGAGCCAACAAATAAGCAACCTTCTTGGAATTCGTCTTTTTATATGTCGTCCTTTATTCACCCTCAAAAAATAAAAATAAAATGACGAGGTACCCAGGACAATAGATCACGGACTCGATTCCCCTTCCCTTTCTTGTAATGCGACTGAGAGCTGATTAGTGCGGGCCACCGTTTGGCCCGCTTAGTAACCGGGCTTCGTCAAGAAATTTGAAAAAAAAAAAAAAAGGGGGGGGGGCCACGAACAACAAAATTAGGCCCACTAGAATAAATGGGCGGGCATGGACTAGAAAAAATTGTCCACGAGCGAGCTGCTAGGCCCGCTATTTAGCGGGTAATTTTTTTTTTATAAAAAATAAATACACTTACAAAAATGTTAGTACCGTGACGTTTTATAAATTTGTTTAATAACAATGTCAACCTGTTTTTTTATCTTAGTTTAATGTAGGTAAATTAAGCGATAACGACTCCTATTTTAAAAGGGAAAAAAAAAATTACAAATACAGTAGTTTATTTAGGCCCATGGGTTGTAGTGGGCGGGCTTGGCCCGTTGTAGCGGCCACGAGTAACAATGTATGGCCCGCCGGACATATTTTTCATGGTTAATCTATGTCCGTCCCAAGCCCGCTTATGATCACGTCTAGTACTACGCGCTTCGTTGAAAAAAAAAAAAAAAAAACTACAGTGGTTGCTCAATTTTTACCCACATTATATCCAGGAAAACCGTTTATGGCGCAAACCTATGCAACAAGCTCCTTTCAACTAGACCGGACAAGCGGGTCCACCGGGTCGAGTCGTTTTTGGGTCAGGCAAATCGGGTCAAACTCCGGTCTTAAGTTCGCGTGTTTTGACTCGGGTCATTTTTGTCGGTCTACTTCCAACGCCACAACAAAACTATTCAAAAATACTATTTCCAGTTTTCCACTATTCTTCAGATTTTGTGTTCTCGTTCAGACTACTCATCCATGCAAGATATATCCGCTGAACGAATTGCTGAAGCGAGAGACGACTACTGTTATAGCCAGAAGATCAACATACCTGTATTCGTAAAAGCAAGCGCTTCGTTCATTCTCACATTTGCCCCAGTTATGCCAACCCTCGTGTCTGACGCACTGATCCATGTGCGTATGTGCAAAGACCACTCTTCCGAAAGGACCCCATGGACGTCCAAGATATGCATACGATGCCTTCCCGTTCCCGGTGATAATACATCTGCAAGACATGTCGCAAATATTATTTTACAAAGAAACACATACATAATACTGTACCAAATCGATCTACATTTGCCTTTTTTTTACAAAGAAAAGCGTCTAAAAAAAAGTTTCTCGGTTACATACCTTAGGAAAACATAACCTGTATGCTCTTGCGAAGACTTCCTACTCTGTGCGGTAATAAACCCCTCTGACTTGCAATGAATGTGACAATGCTCCAAGAGAGCGGTACTATTTCCAAAGATAAAATCTACGCTTCCTTCGATGTAGCAGTCTCGTAAATATTGTTTTCCGTAATGTAGATAGAGCGTATCCTGATGTAGAAACAAATGAGGAACAATTAGAATACCGTCCACAAACAATCGACTTTGCTACTTCTATATACAAAGAAAATGGAAGATGAAGTAGCCTTACGATATTAGAAAGGTTGTCTTGGCATAGTGGTTAAGACTAGGTACCCTATGGAGTAGGTCTCAGGTTCGAACCCCCTATATTGTAATGCGACTAAGTGCGCTTTTCGTTGAATTTAAAAAAAACGATAATAGAGAAGTTATTTGAACGGAATCTGGACAAAAAGCACAAAATCGTCTCATTTATCCTATAAACTACAGAGTATATCGTTTAAAAAGACGAAAACCTTAAAAGAAAAAACGGGACTAACATCGATGCCATAACTAAACTCTAGACCCAATTTGCAACGATTCTCACATTCAATGGCAAGTGTTTGAAGCCAAGAAAATAGAATAATACTCGTACCTGCCAGCCAAGGAACCTGCAATTGTAAAAAGCAGAACGGTCTGCTGTCACTCGAACAGCAACAGCCTGTCCTGATCCCTGTACAAAAAAAAATTCACATAAGCGCACAGAACGATGGATCATAACTCATTATCGTCAAAAACCAACAAATTGAGCTGACCAAAGAGCATCATACATTAAAATGAAAAATAAAAGCATATACCTGAGGGGCGGAATTCTCAAAAGTTACATTTTCTGCAATGAAGTCCTCTCCTTCGATAATCACACTCCCGCATCCAAATGTACCGGTTCCAATCAACCTCGATGTCTGCAACAAATTTTAAGCACTTAACTCCATACAAGTTAGGGGTCAGAAATTTTCAGGAATCTATCAATGCAATAAAGTGAGCCAGAAACAAAAAAAATAAAGCAAAGTGTTTAATAGGTTGTAAATTTTCCATTGTCGCTTAACAGCAAAACCAATAACTGAAAAAGCGGTAAGAAGAATTCAATTATGTTAGAAAAACATATGAAAAAGTTTAGCTAAAACACTCGTAAGGCGTAACACTTCCGCTGTTATGTGGCAATGGCCCCGCGACTCCTCGAGCCCCTAATTCCGTAAGTGCAAATAACCCAATTCAATTTCGACTGAATTATTCATCACAAGCCAAAACTAAGCAACAATAAGAAGAATTCAAATACCGATACCTCAAGGGCTCCGGCAAATAAAGATGCACATATTAGCTATTAGAGGCCGTTTCTGAATCACTCTCTATGAAAATTACTTCTCGAGTGAAATTTGCTTCGGACTAAAGATGCGCGCCCAGTTTTGGACGTTGTCAACTGCCCTTGTTAGCCCCTTAGTTCCGCAACAGCAGATAATCCAGTTCAATTTCGACAAAAATTACTCGCTTACAACCCATATCGCATCACAACTACATAGTGACAGCCAATTATTATTACCTAGTGCCTCGAGGGCTCTTACAAATTCAGAGGAGAGTCGGATGCATGCAGCCTTGCCCCTTAACACTACATCAGGAGCACAAGAAGACTATTTCCGAGTGATCGAAACCAAAAATATCACATCAGAAACTGCATCAAATGACAGTTATTTAACAATAAAAAGAAGCGCAATCCGTTAGCCAAATTCAATTTCAACCAAATTATTCAGTGACAACCTCTATAATTACAACCTCTCCCAACATCAGGAGCACAAAATCGCCTTTTCCGAATAACCCAAAATTGGAAATCACGTGAAATGATAACACAATAAAAAGAAGCGCAACTAGTATAACTTCAACCAAATTGCTCACTACTCCGTAAAACACAAAATCACGAACTACCTCCACATCACTGGCACAAAATCGCCATTTTTGAATAACGCAAAATGAAATATTACATCAAAGGACGGTAGCAATAAAAAGGAGCGCAACCAGTCTAGTATAAGTGTATAATCGCTGGCAAAAAAAAACTTCAAGCAAATTACTCGCTCACAACCCACCCCTATACCGGGATCCCAAAATAGCAGTTCCCAAATAACCCAAATGAAAATTACTATTACTTCACCAGTATAACTTCAACCAAATAACCCGCTTACAACCCAAATTACACGCTTATAACCCAAATTACAATGACTTAACCGGCATAACTTCGACAAAATTACTCGCTTACAACCCAAAATCACAAACTACCCCTACATCAGGAGCGCTGTATCACCAATTCTGAATAACCTTACATCAAAAAACGATTACTTGGCAGTACAAGGAAGAACTAACTGCAGCCAAATTATTCACTCACAACCGCCATTTTTGAATAACCCAAGATGAAAGTTACATCAATATTACGATTACTTCAGAACAAAAAAGAAGCGCAACCAATATTACTTCAACGAAATTACTCGCTTCCAATCCAAAATTACAACTTACCTCTATATCAGGATCGCATAATAGTCGTTCCCAAATAACCCAAATTACTATAACTTCACCGGTATAACTTCGACAAAATTACTCGCTTACAACCCAAATCTCAACCTACCCCTATATCAGGAGCACAATATCACCAATTCTGAATAACCCATACATCAAATGACGATCACTTGGCAATAATATGAAGCACAACCTGTATAACTTCAACCAAATTATTCACTCACAACCGCCATTTTCGAATAACCCAAATTAATATAACTTCACTCGTATAACTTCGACAAAATTACTCGCTTACAACCCAAAATCACAATCTACCCCTACATCAGGAGGGGTTGTATCACCAATCCTGAATAACCTTACATCAAATGACGATTACTTAGGAATAAAAAGAAGCACAGCCATTATAACTTCAACCAAATTACTCATTACAACCCAAAATCACAACCTGCCCCTACATCGGGAGCACAAAATCGTCATTTTTTAATAACCCAAGATGAAAGTTACATCTATATTACGATTACTTAAAGAAGCGCAACCAATATAACCTCAACCAAATCACTCACTTACAACCCAAAATCACAACCTGCCCCTACATCAGGTGGATAATATCGCCATTTCCAAACAAAAAAAACCTACATCAAATGTGCTTTGTGATAAAAAGAAGCCCAGCCAGTATAGCTTCAACAAAGTCACTCACTACCCCTATCTCACAAGCACAAAATCGTCATTTCGAAATACCCCAAAATGAAACTACATCAACTGACGATTACTTCACACAACTTCAATCAAAATTACTCACTTACAAAACAAAATCAAAACCTATCCCTATACCAGAAGCACAAAATCACCATTTCCACATAGTCTAATATGAAAATTACATCAAATGACGTCGGTTCCTTGACGATAAATAAAAAAAAAAAAAAAGAGCAACCAGTAGTCCAGTATAGCTTTAACCAAATTACTCAATCACAACCCGTAATCACAAATTCACAACCTCCCCCTACATCCAAAGCACAGAATCGTCATTCCCAAATAACCAAAAATCAAATCACCTCAAAACAACGACTACTTCACAATAAAAACAGGCACAACAAGTATAACTTCTATCTAATTAGTGAATTACTCACTCACAACCCACAATTACAACGAAATAGCCATTTCCTATAACCCCAAATCAATATAATGATAAAAAGAAGTGTAATCCCTATAACTTCAACCAAATTAGTGAATTGTGGGTTGTAAGCACACGATCGCGATTTCCAAATAACCCCAAAATCAAAATCACATCAAATGCCTGTTACTTCACACTAAAAAGCAGCACAACCCCAAATCACTCACTTACACCACATACTTAAAGCCTACCCCTATATCATCAGCCCAAAATTGCGATTTCCAAATAACCAATCACATCAAATGACTGCTAATTCACACTAAAAAGCAGCACAACCCCAAATTACTCACTTACAACACATACTTAAAGCCTATCCCTGTATCATCAGCCCAAAATCGCGATTTCCGAGTAACCCCAAAATCAGAATCACATCAAATGGCTACTACTTCACACTAAAAAGCAGCACACTCCAAAAACTACTCGCTTACAAAACATACTAACAGCCTATCCTAACATCAGCCCAAAATCGCCATTTCCGAATAACCCAAAAAAATCACATCAAATTATCAATCACTTCACAATAAAAACAAACCCAGCCAGTATAACTTCTACCCATTTAAGCGAAGTACTCACTTCCAACTCACAATTACAACAAAATCGCGATTCATGAATAACCCAAAATCAAATTATCAATCCCTTCAATGAAAACAAACGCAACCAGTATAACTTCTACCCTTTTAGCGAATTACTCACTTCCAACCCATAACTACAACAAAATCACCATTTCCGAATAACCCAAAATCACATCAAATTATCAATCACTTCACAATAATTTCTGCGCATTTAGCGAATTACTCACTTGCGACCCATAATTACAACATCGTCCGAATAACCCAAAATCAAAATCACATCAAATTACCAATCACTTCACACCCAAAACAAGCGCAACCAGTATAACCTCCATCCATTTAGCAAAATTACTCGCTTAAAACCCATAATTACGACAAAATCACCACTTCCGAATAACCCAAAACCAAACCACATCAAATTATCAATCCCTTCACAATAACTTCTAACCATTTACCGAATCACTCACAAGTTGCAACCCATAATTACAACAAAATCGCCATTTCCGAATAACCCAAAATCAGAATCACATCAAATTACCAATCACTCACTTACAACCCAAAATCACAACCTGCCCCTACATGGGGAGCACAAAATCGCCATTTTTTAATAACCCAAGATGAAATTTACATCTATATTACGATTACTTCACAATAAAAAGAAGCGCAACCTATATAACCTCAACAACCAAATCACTCGCTTACAACCCAAAATCACAACCTGCCCCTACACGGGCGCCATCACGTGCATAATATCGCCATTTCCAAACAAACAAACAAAAACTATATCAAATGTACTTTGCGATAAAAAAAGCACAACCAGTATAGCTTCAACAAACTCACTCACAACCCAAAATCACTACCTACCACTATATCACAAGCACAAAATCACCATTTCCAAATACCAAAATTACATCAAGTGACGATTACTTCACACAATTTCAAACAAACTACTCACTTAAAACGAAAATAAAAACCTACACCTATACCTGAAGCAGAAAATCGCCATTTCCAAATAGCCGAAAAAGAAAAAATTACATCAAATGACGTTGATTCCTTGACGATCAAAAAAAGAGCAACCCGAATATATATTTAACCAAATTACTCAATCACAACCCATAATCACAAATTCACAACCCCCCCCCCCCCCCCCCCCCCCCCCCATATAACAAATTCCTTGACGATCAAATTCACAAATTAACAAATTCCTTGACGATCAAATTCACAAATTCACAACCCATAATCACAACCCATAATCACAACCCATAATCAATAAGCACGAAATCACCATTCCCAAATATCCCAAAATCAAAATCACCTCAAAACAACGATTACTTCACAATAAAAACAGGCACAACCAGTATAACTTCGATCTCATTAGGGAATTACTCGCAACCCACAGTTACAACAAAATAGCCATTTCCTAATAACCCCAAGATCAATATCACATCAAAATAACGATAAAAGACGTGCAACCCCTATAACTTTAACCAAATTTGTGAATTACTAGCTTACAACCCACAACACCTACCCTTATATCATCAGCACAAAATTGTAATTTCCAAATAACCCCAAAATCACAATCACATCAAATGACGGTTACTTCACAATAAAAAGCACTACAACCCAAATTACTCACTCACAACACATTATTACAGTCTACCCCTATATCATCAGCAAACAAACGTGATTTCCGAACAACCCCAAAATCAAAATCACATCAAATGACACACTAAAAAGCATCACAACCCCAAATTACCCACTTAAAACACATACTTAAAGCCTATACCTATATCATCAGCCCAAAATCGCCATCTCCGAATAACACTAAAGCAAAATCACATCAAATCATCAATCACTTCACAATAAAAACAAGCGTAACCAATATAACTTCTACCCATTTAGCGAACTACTCACTTACCACCCATACTCACAACAAATCGCCATTTCCTGATAACCCTAAATCAAAATCACATCAAATTACCAATCACTTCACACTAAAACAAGCACAACCAATATAACTTCTGTCTAATTAGTGAATTGCTCGCTTACAACCCATAATTACAACAAAATTAGCCGCTTCCTAATAACCCCAAAATCACAATCACATCAAAATAACGATAAAAAAGAAGCGCAGCCCCTCTAACTTCAACCAAATTAGTGAATGACTAACTTACAATCCATAATCACAGCCTACCCTTATATCATCAGCACAGAATCACGATTTCCAAATGATCCTAAAATCGAAATCACATCTAATGACGGTTACTTTACAATAAAAAGCAGCACAACCCAAATTACTCACTTACAACACGTACTTACAGCCTACCTGCATTCCATCAGCACAAAATCACGATTTCCGAATAACCCCAAATTCAAAATCACATCAATGACCGTTTCTTCACACTAAAAAGCAGCACAACCCCAAATTACTCACTTACACCACATACTTAAAGCCTACCCCTATATCACCAGCCCAAAATCGCGATTTCCGAATAACCAATCACATCAAATGACTGCTAATTCACACTAAAAAGCAGCACAGCCCCAAATTACTCACTTACAACACATACTTAAAGCCTATCCCTGTATCATCAGCCCAAAATCGCGATTTCCGAGAAATCCCAAAATCAAAATCACATCAAATTATCAATCCCTTCAATGAAAACAAACGCAAGCAATATAACTTCTACCCATTTAGCGAATTACTCACTTCCAACCCATAACTACAACAAAATCACCATTTCCGAATAACCCAAAATCACTTCAAATTATCAATCACTTCACAATAATTTCTGCGCATTTAGCGAATTACTCACTTGCAACCCATAATTACAACAAAATCGCCATTTCCGAATAACCCAAAATCAAAATCACATCAAACAAGCGCAGCCAGTATAACTTCTATCCATTTAGCGAATTACTCACTTCCAACCCATAACTACAACAAAATCACCACTTCTGAATAACCCAAATTCACATCAAATTATCAATCACTTCACAATAATTCCTGCGCATTTAGCGAATTACTCACTTGCGACCCATAATTACAACATCGTCCGAATAACCCAAAATCAAAATCACATCAAATTACCAATCACTTCACACCAAAAACAAACGCAATCAGTATAACCTCCACCCATTTAGCGAATTACTCACAACCTTACTTACAACCCATAATTACAACAAAATCACCGTTTCTGAATAACCCTAAATCAAAGTCACATCAAATCATCAATCACTTCAAGATAAAAACAGGCGTAACCAGTATAACTTCTACCCATTTAGCGAATTACTCACTTACCACCCATACTTACAACAAAATCGCCGGTTCCGAATAAGCCAAAATCAAAATCACATCAAATTATCAATCCCTTCACAATAACTTCTACCCATTTAGGGAATTACTCACTTACAACCCATAATTACAACAAAATCACCATTTCCGAATAACCCAAAATCACTTCAAATTATCAATCACTTCACAATAATTTCTGCGCATTTAGCGAATTACTCACTTGCAACCCATAATTACAACAAAATCGCCATTTCCGAATAACCCAAAATCAAAATCACATCAAACAAGCGCAGCCAGTATAACTTCTATCCATTTAGCGAATTACTCACTTCCAACCCATAACTACAACAAAATCACCACTTCTGAATAACCCAAATTCACATCAAATTATCAATCACTTCACAATAATTTCTGCGCATTTAGCGAATTACTCACTTGCGACCCATAATTACAACATCGTCCGAATAACCCAAAATCAAAATCACATCAAATTACCAATCACTTCACACCAAAAACAAACGCAATCAGTATAACCTCCACCCATTTAGCGAATTACTCACAACCTTACTTACAACCCATAATTACAACAAAATCACCGTTTCTGAATAACCCTAAATCAAAGTCACATCAAATCATCAATCACTTCAAGATAAAAACAGGCGTAACCAGTATAACTTCTACCCATTTAGCGAATTACTCACTTACCACCCATACTTACAACAAAATCGCCGGTTCCGAATAAGCCAAAATCAAAATCACATCAAATTATCAATCCCTTCACAATAACTTCTACCCATTTAGGGAATTACTCACTTACAACCCATAATTACAACAAAATCGCCATTTCCGAATAACCCTAAATCAAAATCACATCAAATCATCAATCACCTCACGATAAAAACAATCGCAGCTAGTATAACTTCCACCCATTTAGCAAATTACTCACTTATCACCCATAAATACGACAAAATCGCCATTTCCAAATAACCCAAATCAAAACCACCTCAAATTACCAATCGCTTAACACTAAAACAAGCACAGCCAGTATATCTTCTGTCTAATTAGTGAATTACTCGCTTACAACCCATAATTACAACAAAATTAGCCGTTTCCTTATAACCCAAAATCACAATCACATCAAAATAACGATAAAAAGAAGCGCAACCCCTCTAACTTCAACAAAATTAGTGAATGACTAACTTACAATCCATAATTACAGCCTACCCTTATATCATCAGCACAAAATCGCGATTTCCAAATGATCCCAAAATAGAAATCACATCAAATGATGGTTACTTTACAATAAAAAGCAGCACAACCCAAATTACTCACTTACAACACGTACTTACAGCCTACCCCCATACCATCAGCACACAATCGCGATTTCCGAATAACCCCAAAATCAAAATCACATCAAATGCCTCTTACTTCACACTAAAAAGCAGCACAACCCCAAATTACTCACTTACACCACATACTTAAAGCCTACCCCCATATCATCAGCCCAAAATCACGATTTCCGAGAACCTCCAAAATCAAAATCACATCAAATTATCAATCCCTTCAATGAAAACAAACGCAACAATATAACTTTTACCCATTTAGCGAATTACTCACTTCCAACCCATAACTACAACTAAATCACCATTTCCGAATAACTCAAAATCACATCAAATTATCGATCACTTCGCAATAATTTCTGCGCATTTAGCGAATTACTCACTTGCAACCCATAATTACAACAAAATCGCCATTTCCGAATAATCCAAAATCAAAGCCACGTCAAATTACCAATCACTTCACGCCAAAAAAAAAGCGCAACCAGTGTAACCTCCACCCATATAGCGAATTACTCACTTACAACCCATAATTACAACAAAATCACTGTTTCTGAATAACCCTAAATCAAAGTCACACCAAATTACCAATCACTTCACACTAAAAACAAGCAGCCAGTATAACTCTACCCATTTAGCGAATTAATAACTTCAAACAAATAATTACAACATAATCGCCATTTCCGAATAACCCAAAATCAAAATCACATCAAATTATCAATCCCTTCACAATAACTTCTACCCATTTAGCGAATCACTCACTCACAAGTTACAACCCATAATTACAACAAAATCGCCATTTCTGAATAACCCAAAATCATAATCACATCAAATTACCAATCACTCACTTACAACCCAAAATCACAACCTGCCCCTACATCGGGAGCACAAAATCGCTATTATTTAATAACCCAAGATGAAATTTACATCTATATTACGATTACTTCACAATAAAAAGAAGCGCAACCTATATAACCTCAACCAAATCACTCGCTTACAACCCAAAATCACAACCTGCCTCTACACGGGCTACATCACGTGCATAATATCGCCATTTCCAAACAAACAGAAAAAACTATATCAAATGTACTTCGCGATGAATAGAAGCACAACCACTATGCTTCAACAAACTCACTCACAACCCAAAATCACTACCTACCCCCATATCACAAGCCACAAAATCGCCATTTCCAAATACCTCAAAATTACAACAACTGACACACTAAAAAGCAGCACAACCCCAAATTACTCACTTGAAACACATACTTAAAGCCTATCCCTATATCATCAGCCCAAAATCGCCATCTCCGAATAACCCTAAATCAAAATCACATCAAATCATCAATCACTTCACGATAAAAACAAGCGTAACCAGTATAACTTCTACCCATTTAGCGAACTACTCACTTACCACCAATACTTACGACAAAATCGCCATTTCCAAATAACCCAAATAAAAATCACATCAAATTACCAATCACTTCACACTAAAAGAAGCACAGCCAGTATAACTTCTGTCTAATTAGTGAATTACTCGCTTACAACCCATAATTACAACAAAGATAGCCGTTTCCTAATAACCCCAAAATCACAATCACATCAAAATAACGATAAAAAGAAACGCAACCCCTCAAACTTCAACCAAATTAGTGAATGACTAACTTACAATCCATAATCACAACCTACCCTTATATCATCAGCACAAAATCGTGATTTCCAAATGATCCCAAAAACGAAATCACGTCAAATGACGGTTACTTTACAATAAAAAGCAGTACAACCCAAATTACTCACTTACAACACGTACTTACAGCCTACCCCTATACAATCAACACAAAATCGCGATTTCCGAATAACCCCAAATTCAAAATCACATCAAAATGACTGTTATTTCACACCAAAAAAGCAGCACAACCCCAAATTACTCACTTACAGCACATACTTACGGCCTACCTATATCATCAGCACAAAATCCAGATTTCCTAATAACCCAAAATCACATCAAATGACTGTTTCTTCACACTAAAAGCAGCACAACCCAAATTACCCACTTACAACACATACTTACAGCATACCCCTATATCAACGGTACAAAATCGCGATTTCCGGATAACCCAAAATCAAAATCACATCAATGACAGTTTCTTCACACTAAAAAACAGCACAACCCAAATTACTCACTTACACCACATACTTGATACCTACCCCTATATCATAAGCCCAAAACCACCATTTCCGAATAACCCTTAAATCAAAATCACATCAATCACCTCACAATAAAAACAATCGCAGCTAGTATAACTTCTACCCATTTAGCAAATTACTCGCTTATCACCCATAATTACGACAAAATCGCCATTTCCGAATAACCCAAATCAAAACCACCTCAAATTACCAATCACTTCACACTAAAAACAAGCGCAACAAATATAGCTTCTACCCATTTAGCTAATTGCTCACTCACCACCTATAATTACAACAAAATCACCATTAAAATCAAAATCACATAAAATTATCAATCCCTTCGCGATAAAAACAAGCGCACCAGTATAACTTCTACCCATTTTAGCAAAATTACTCGCTTAACACCCATAATTACAACAAAATCACCATTTCCGAATAACCTAAAACCAAAACCACGTCAAATTATCAACCACTTCACAATAACGTCTACCCATTTAGCGAATTACTCACTTACAACCCATAATGTCGTTTCCGAATTACCCAACATCAAAATCGCATCAAATTATCAATCACTTCACGATAAACACAATAACAACAAGCGCAGCCAGTATAGCTTCTACATATTACTCGCTTAAAACCCATAATTACAACAAAATCCCCGTTTCCGAATAACCCGAATCAAAATCACTTCCAAATAATAACACACTGAAAACAAGCACAACCAGTATAATTTCTACCCATTTAACGAACTACTCGCTTAAACCCCATAATCACAACAAAATCGCCGTTTCCGAGTAACCTAATATCAAAATCACTTCACAATAACACAATAAAAACAAGCGCAACCAGTATATTTTCTACCCATTTAACGAATTACTCGCTTAAACCCCATAATTACAACAAAATCACCGTTTCCGAAAAACCCAGAATCAAAATCACATAAAATTAACAATCACTTCACAATAAAAACAATCACAACAACAAGATTATACCACTACCTGATGATGCTCAATTCTAGTAGCAGTATTATTCCAAGAAATAACAGTATCTTCAGGAGACAACCCAGAAAAAGTGATGAAGTTCTTCGTCTTGGGTACGTAAACAGGTTGTCGATAAACCCCAGGTGACAGACGAATTATGGTGCGTCGATTGTTAGGTAATGGTACGGCGTCGATTGCCTCTTGTACAGTGCAGAAATCGCCGGTTCCGTCAATTGATACTCGAATTATCATTGGAGGTGGTGGTGTTGCCGCCATTTTTATGGGATTAAGGTTCGAAAATGGCGGAATTCGCTGAATTTGCGGAGGAGTAACGCAATGTGTTGAGAGAGAGAGTGGAGTTAGAAGTGTTGGGTTCCAAATTCGGGTTTTTAATTAGGGTTTTTCCAAATTCGGTTCGGTTTGGTTTGGTTCGGTTCGGTCTGGTAAATTGGATCGGTCGGGTTAGACTGGAGTCGATGTGGTTCCGTTTATAGGTCCGTAAAAAATATGGATCGGGATTTGTATCGGTTCACACGATCCAAGAAAATAAAAATCCCCCTTTATGTGCAAGTTTGTCGGGTTTGATCTGGTTTTGGGACCCTTACTATCTGGTTCGGTCTCCGAATTGTTTTTTGGGGTTTGGTCAATTCGGATTAGGTTTGATTCTGAACCAAGTGAACAATCGTTCGACGACGGTGTTGATATGATGTCAATTGTTTGTACGTTTTCCTTATTGGGTTTAAGATTAAGCAATGTGTTTCGATAAATGATTGTATTCCCTCTATTTTACGGTACTCCCTCCGATTCTTTGGATTCGCAACGTTTACTATTTGGACAAATAATAAGGTTGTGAGTGGAGATGGTGGGTCTCAGCAATAAAGTAAAAAGCTAACACAAACAAAAACTTACCTATTATAGAAATGTTGCAAACCTAATGAATTTGCCAAATATGGAATATGTTGCGAATCTAAAGAACCTAATGAATTTGCCAAATATGGAATATGTTGCGAATCTAAAGAATCGGAGGGAGCATAATTTATCTACCTAAGTGGTGTGACGACGTGACAATTGCCAAGTGGGCTTGTGCCTTGTTGGATCATGAGCCGCACTGAAATGTGTCGGTCCACCGACATGCATGTTCACTTCCATCTCTAGTTATTAATGTCATTTTTCGTCAAACATAAAAAAAAAAAATCGAAAACAAACGAACTCGAACGAGATCCAATAAAAGTGTCTAGTCAAGCACTAAGCCTCCAAATACACCAAACCGACTCGATTCTTACAAATACGAAAACAACACGACTTTAACCAGACTCAGCTCTTACAAATACGAAAATAACTCGTCTCTAACTAAACCCAATTAATCTGTTTACAAATACGAAAACAACCAGACCCGATTGACCCGTTTTCAAGTACGTAAATAACCCAACTCTAACCAGCCCCGATTAATCCGTTTACAAATACGAAAATAACCCGACTCTAACCAGACCCGATTGACCCGTTTACGAGTCTAAAGATGATCAAACTCCAACAAAGTTTGATCAAGCAAGACCTCAGAATGAGCCATTAATTGAGGACTTAATCTAAACATCAACACACAAAATTCCAATTGATTAAGACCTAAATCACCATCTAAATCACCTTCATTAATCATACTTAAGAGTTGATCATCATTCATATGATCAAACCCAATTAATAAACTCGAGTTTTGTCGTAAACTTTCGAATGTGATCAACCCTTTTTCTTTATCCATTAGAACTTCAAACCCTTTACATAGTTCTTCAATTAGTCCTTCACCTCCTAGTTTATTTGCCATTATTGGTAGGTGATCTTCAAAATTTGGAGGTTACATTGAAGGGGTAGAATTGGAATAAATGAAAATTTTGGATTTTTTTATTTTTATTTTTATTTATTTTAAATTATTATTATTATTAGTTGATATCGGTCCGGTAAAGAAGGTAATTTAATGGGTAGAAAGCATTTTTTTCTCGGGTAATAAAGGCAATGTAACGGGTAGAAATCAGGTTTTTTCCCGGGTAATATTAGATGGGTACAAAAGGCAATTTAATGGGAGTAGAAAGCGGTTTTTTCCTGGGTAATAAAGGCAATTTAATGGGAGTAGAAAGTGGTTTTTTACCGGGTAATATTTGATGGGTACCAAAGGCAATTTAACGGGTAGAAAGAGATTTTTTTCTCGGGTAATAAAGGCATTTTAATGGGGTAGAAAGTGGGTTTTTAGTTTTTACCGGGTAATATGTGGCGGGTACTTTTACTAAAGGCAATGTAACGGGTAGAAAGCGGATTTTTTCCCGAGTAATATTAGACGGGTACGAAAGGCAATTTGATGGGTAGAAAGCGGGTTTTCTCCCGGGTACTATTGCGTTGGTTACTCAAAACAATCTAATGAACGGAAAGCGAGATTTTGTTTTTTTCTGAGATAATATAAAGGTTGGATACTGAATACGACTTAATAAGTCGAAAGCGAAATCGAATGTGTTTGGAGCTTTGGATTTGAATAGAATAGGGTGAGGTTGTGTGGGATGAATGAGATTAACTAGGTACGTCACCCATGAAATTCACGGGATTATCCGCTTAAAAATTGTATGCGTTGGTTTTTGTAAATCATCCACCAAGTCGTTTGGTGAATGTATATACAAAGTAGTTGTCTGAAATTACATGTGAATCGATTTTGTATTTAACGGAATTAATTAAGCATAGTTGAAATGTAGCTTCGATTGCAATAATGATGGTGCTTAAAGTTGTAATTAGAGCAGACAATAGTTACCTAGGAAAAATGAATCATCTTTGTTGTAAAGTATTTGTCATTCCTTATCAATGAATATTAAGTTTGTGTTGATTGTTATAACAAATACTAAAATAAGAGCAAACGAAAATGTTTCGATCAATTAATAATAACATTAATAAGGAATCTAATAAAAGCATAAATTAATACCACATACTAATAACATAACAAATTAGTCCTTACGGAATATTAGATATAAGTTGTAGAAAAATATGTGATAATTTTTTTTAAGCGATAAAAAAGGTATTACGGAGTAATAAAGTGAATCATATTTGTCGAGAAGTGAAAAACCAAAGTTAAAAAATGGATTAACTTAAACGCAATGAAATTTGAAATCTTTCATTCTCTATGAATGAATATTAATTTTCTATTTGATTATTATAACAATTAATTAATTAAATAAGGGTAACCGAAAAGGATTGGATCGACTGCTCATATAATTAACTCCAAATTTAATAAATAGAATACTTAACATCACATATAATAACACAACAAATTAGTAAATAAAAGTAACTTGGGTATAAATTAGTAACGGAGTATTAGATATAAAAGTCGTAGAAAAATATGTGATTTAAAAAATTTAAGCGGTAATAAAAAAAAATTATGGAGTAATAAAACTAATTAAATAAGGGTAACCGAAGAGGTTTGAATCAAATGCTCATATAATTAACTCCAAATTTAATAAATAGAACACCAAACATCACATATAATAAGACAACAATTTATTTAAATAAAAGTAAAGTAATAATATAACACATTGGAAATGCAATGGAAAGTATTGGTCATTCTTTATCAATAAAATATTAAATATGTATTTAACAAATAATAAAATAAGGGCAAAGGAAAAGGTTTTGATAAATTAATAATAATAAAATTAATAAGGAATCTAATAAAAGCATAAATTAATAGAACATACTAATAACATAACAAATTAGTCCGGACGGAGAATTAGATATAAAAAAAGGCGTAGAAAAATATGTGATCTAAAAATTTAAGCGATAATAAATGTATTATGGATATTACTTTTCGGATTTTGTTTTTGTTTAGTGAACTTATGCAAAGCCAACAATCAAGTCTGAAATTTCTCATTTTTCAGGTATAATAATTTCATTTTCATTGATTATTTATATAAATATATTTCAAGTTAATTTTAAATATCATGGGTTTTGTGTTCATAAGAGTGTATTTTTTTTATTAATCGAAAATAGTAAATTATGTAATACTACCTTGTATAGCAATAAGAATTTTCATTTGTGAATGTAAAAATCAATGCAAATTGTTTTCATTAATAAATTTACTATGACCTACATTTTTAGAAATCACAATCTTTTCTAAAACTTTTATTTAATAATATTATTATATGTGATATTAAGTTTTTTTTATTAAATGCAATTAATTACATTAGTAATTGACCAAAACCTTTTCATTCACCCTTATTTAATTATTATTTGTTATAATTCGTTGATTATTTATATAAATATATTTCAAGTTAACTTTATCTATCATGGGTTTTGTGTTCATAAGAGTGTACCTTTTTTTAATCGAAAATAATAAATTGTGTAATACTACCTTTTATAGCAATAAGAATTTTCATTTGCGAATGTAAAAATCAATGCAAATTGTTTTCATTAATAAATTTATTTGTTTTCATTAACAAATTTATTATGACCTACATTTTCAGAAATCACACTCTTTTCTAAAACTTTTATTTAATAATTTGGTATATTATTATATGTGATATTAAGTTTTTTTTCATTAAATGTAATTAATTACATTAGCAATTGACCAAAACCTTTTCATTTACCCTTATGTAACTATTATTTGTTATAATAATGAGTACAAAATTAATGTTCATTAATAAGGAATGTAAATTAATAAGGAATGTAAATCAGCACTAAAATTAGAATCAAGGAAGAACAATTGTAAAACAGAAGAGAATATCTTAAAAACAGAACGGAAATGCATCTATCTATAATCATGAAAAAACAATACATATATAAGCCACAAAACAAAATGCAATAAGAATAAATCAAAGTCGAATGCAAGAAACTGAAAAACAAAAACAGTTGTAACCACTTCTTAATTATATTTTGTAAATTTCTTCAAGTTTGAATATATATAAAAGTACACTCTCATGAACACCAAATCCATTATATTTAAAGTTAACTTGAAATATATTTATATAAATAATCAATTAAAATAAAATTATTGTACCTGAAAAGCGAGGAATTCCAGACTTGATTAGTGGTTTCACATAAGTTCAGTGAACAACAACAAATGCACGAAAAAAAAAATTAGGACTAAAATTAGAATCAACAAAAAGCAAGTATACAACTGAGGAGAATATTTTTAAAATATAACAGGAAATTTTTTAATAAGACAAAATTTGCCATTGTGTAAAGGCGAAACTTGGTGACACATATATATGAGGAGAAAAATCAGTAACACTAAATTGTAAAATCAAAGCCGAATGCAAGAAACTGAAAAACAAAAACAGTTGTAATCTCTTCTTAATCATATTGTGTAAAAAATTTCAAGTTTGAATATAAATAAAATTACACTCTTATGGACACAAAATTCATTATATTTAAAGTTAACTTCAAATATATCTATATAAATAATCAACTAAAATAAAACTATTATACCTGAAAAGCGAGGCTTTGAAGACTTGATTAGTGGTTTCACATAAGTTCACTAAACAACAACAAATGCACCAAATAAATTAGCACTAAAATTAAAACGAACAAAGAGGAGTATACAACTGAGGAGAATATTTTGAAAATAGAACGGGAAATCTTTTAAGAAGACAAAATTTGCAACTGTGTAAAGGCAAAACTTGGTGACACATATATATGAGGGAAAAATTCAGTAGGACTAAATTACCAAAAGGAAAGAAATTATAAATGAATTATAAATGAAAATAATAATAATAATAATAATAATAATAATAATGAATTTTGCTAGATTACGAAGTAGGGGGATCATATTAAGGTAGAGAATCCGATATGTCATCGTACATATTAGAGGTTATATGTTTTTTGTAAGTCAAGTCTCTTATTAATGAAAAGAGTCATAACTTCCTTGCAAAAAAAAAAAAAAAAAAAAAAATATATATAATAATAATAATAATAAAAGGTTGCTCAAGCATTAAATGCCCGCCACGTGACAAAAAATTAAATTCATAAACAACCCTTTTAACTTTATTTATAGATGTGTGTATATATATATAGGTGGGTTGAAGTGTTGAACTAGGAAGTGCGAAAGTTCTTGGAAGGAGAGAAGCGGTAGAGCCGATAAAAAATGACACGATATATAATAAAGTGTTAGTAGTGTTTTAGAGGCATATTCGTCGTTTGACATATCCTATCAGTATCATCTGGTCATCGATCTTCGTTTACCTGTTCAGAACTAGACTGGATTGAAGAACTCGTGGATTGGATGGATCATGTTAGGAGGGGATTCAGAACAAAAAGCACTAGATATAGTTTACTCTCGACCTCTCGGTGCTTTTGGACAAGACAGATACTCTGTAGAAATGAGCATTTTAACTTCTTTTCCGAGTTTGACATAGATCTTTATCCAAGCATGGTAGATATGAGTTCATTTATCAATTTTTTCTGATAATATCATTGTAATTCTTGCTTTAATTAGCATATTAACGCCTGATAATATTATTGTAATTATTGCTTTAATTAGCATATTAATGCCTGATAATAACATTGTAATTTTTGCTTTAATTATCATATTAACGCGTGCATACGCTGCAAAACTCGAAATATATAATAATAATAATAATAATAATAATAATAATAACACAAATTATACTATACAACCGTCATACCGTACGACGGATCTAATTTATGGTAAAAAGTTATCACTTTACGTTATTTAGTGACCTTTAAGTTAAATGATGATCATTTTTTAATATGAAAAAGTGGTAACTATTTATCTGAAAGTGGTAACTAACTAACCTCAAAATGGTCACTTTTTATCATAAGTTGCAAATTTTTACTACTGTCGCACCGTACAACGGTTGTACACAATAACTACTGTAATAATAATAATAGTAATAATGCACAATTTTGCACATAACCAAGCAAGCATATGATACATTTGGATCATGTCGGGTAACTAACATACAAAGACGATAAGCTGTCTGATCCGTATCACTCTTTTTTATTCATTGTTTCCCGCTTAATTACTTCCATTAATTAATTAATTAACTACATTATCGACCGTTAGATCATCATTAATTATGATTTTTAAATCTATCCCCTATTCACTAAAACAAAAATCAAGGGGCAAAGACGTCATTTCAACTTTCTCGCCTAAATCTACCCCTCATTACCTCAATTGGGCTTGACAAAATAAATTTTTAACCAAATACTCATTACAAGCCCAGTTCTGCAATATTCATTCATAAAATAACCAAAAAATTTACACCTACCAATTTTTACCAATTATACAATTTGAAAAAAAAAAAAGTAACGTAATAACAAAATAAATTTCATACTTTTTAATAGGCATGTGAAACGGGTTGGACGGGTCATGTTATCTGGGTTGGACATAATACGGGTTTGGTTAAATACATGTCACGGGACAATTAGGGTTATAATACTAGACTTATATAATTTCTGACGCCTTACAATTTATCAATTAAAAATTAATTTTTTAATATAGTAATCACATTAAATATCACTAATGTTATTAAATTCAATATTTAACATATTTGTCAATAGAATGAGGCATAACTTTATTAAAAATAAAATATTTGACTTACTATTAAAAAAAATATTTATTATTAAATGCTATTAACAATTATTATTTTTAATTTTTTTTGGTAGTTTACGATATTAAAGTTAATAATTTTTAAACTTATATTTTAAATATAACATACTCATATAAATACCAAGAGCAAGTAATATTGCAATAATTTTAATTAACAGATCATTTCAGATTTAAGCCAAACGGGTCGCAGGTTAAAATGTTACGGTCTTGACTATTGAGCTTAAACAAATGGGTCGAGTTTATGAGTCGAGTCGAAATCTAACAGATTTATTTACTAATTTAAAGATCCTCTATCTTATTATAATCTTCGAAAATTTAGAAAAAAATCAATTACCTAAGAATACTATACTAAGCATAATAAGAATACTAATGTTGAATGTGATCTAAAAGTAAAAAAAATAAATAATAAATTCCAACTTAAAATAAGTAAAAAAAAAAGGGGCATTTAGTACTATTATTTCTTACTTATATTATGGCATAAACTAGACGCGACCTGATTCATTTGTCAAAAATATACTGTACTCTTTCTTTTTATAAAATATCATTTTATGAATGTTATATAAAAAGAAAATAAAATCGTAAATAATATATTGTACATATTATATGACTGATCATATTAGTAATTTTATATTCATGTTGTCCCAATAGAATGTTAATCTATACCTAAAAACAAGGTAGTGAGATAAAAATTATTTTTATTATGCTTAAAACAAAAAGTAAAGGGTAAAGTTTACCCAAAACATAAATAGTTGACTAAATCACTAAAAACATAATAATGTAAATGAATGACTTAGACAGAGAATATATATTTTTGTAAGTCACCAAACTATTTGCATATATACAAAATTTAATTAAAAAACCGTGCATAGGCACGGGTTTTGCACTAGTTATACAGTAAGAGGATCTCACGCGTAAAACAATATGATTTTGTAAATATAGATAAAGAAATAGGTGAACTTTTTATATAAAGAGATTATTTTACGGTGTGAAACCGTTTCACAAAATAACTACTAGTCGAGTCGTTACGTCTATACACATACGATTATATACATCTACTCCGTACCAGAGTAAAAAAAAAAACCTAGTTTTTCCTTCTCTTTCTCCCCAAAAAAATTCCTACTTTTCCTCCTCAATCTGGGGCCTCCATCGATGATTAGTCGATGGTAAGCCCCAAAAATTGTTTGAATCTTAATTACTAATTATCAAATCTTATTCAATAAACAATGGAATCCCTACGTGTCAGATCTCTGTCTACTATTTATCAAAATAGAGGAAGTTCATCATCTTGGAGGCTATTTCAGCAGATCTATAGATTCCTTCGCGAAAGGCTGTGTCAATAAACAGCGATATATAGAAGGCTATGCAGAAGCGCATTATTCTAATAGTGATCTTTGTCTCAATGATGTTCTTTATTTATTTTTCACATTAGTTCAATTTGACATCGTTTGTAGATGTCGGATGGCTTATTATTAATATCATTGATTTTCACTTTCAAAAAAAAAAAAAAACTACTAGTCGGTTTTCACAACAAAGTGTGTCTTGGAAGTTATGTATCGTAGGGTGAGATTCGTGTGAATATTCTCTAAGTATGATACGAGTATATTGTACATTAATAAAATACCTAAAATCGAGCCAATCTTGATCGGTTGACAATGTCCAACCCGAACATGGCTCGACTCTTACAAAAAAACAACAACCGATATGAAGTGATTCAGAGTATCAACTCTGACCCTAACGGTTGCCCAATCCAAACACGACCTGACACTCAAACCGAAGACCCGAATTTGACCTACAACCCCAACCGATCGACTTAACTCGAAACTTATCCGGATGTTATGATAGCAAACGAATCGATACTACTGAAAAAATAAAAACAACAAACCCAAAATAACACAACCTGATCCGAAATCAATCCGATATTTCTGACCCAAAAATCACCAAGACCAAACCCGACTAGTTGACCCATTTGATAAATCTACCTAAACCCGACTCGATTCATTTAAACGGGCCGAACCCGATTTCGACCCAATTAACCCGTTTGCAAGGCCATACGAATAAATCACAAAAAATCCGGGAAATGTGAAAAAATTGCGCGAAAATCTTCAAAACCATGGAATTTTTCTCCATTTCCTAAATTTTCGATCAATCTGCAACAAATCCGTTCTACCAACATACCCAAATTATCAAATCAAAATCCCCCCCAAAAAAAAATTGATTTTTTTTTTGAATTTTTTGATGGTTTAATCCTGCTGATTTACACTATAATCTCCGTCTTCTTTAAATCACAGGTTTGATTTGATATTTTCTTATTAATCTTCATCTGTTGTTGTTGTTGTTGTTTATCGTATGAATTTGATGGATTTAATGTTTACGTTTTTTATTGATTGAATTGAATTGAATTGTGGTTTAGGGTTGCTCAAATTGTGGGTTGTTTTTAGTTTTTATTGATTTAGGTTTTGATTGTTTGATTTGATGATTCATTTACCGGTTTGTGTCGCATCTTCTCTGCGACGTAAAGCTCATTTGAACCAGAAAAAACTGGGTTTGTGTTGCATAGATTAATAAATTCGATTATCCGAACCCTCTACCTCGAAATTTGTGGAATTCTTCGCGTATTGGGGATTTTGGTGGTGGGGTTTGTGTTGCATTCCGATCCCTTTATCTCGCAATTTGTGGAGCCCTTAAGGTATCGGGTGAATGTTGGTGGGGTTTGTGTTGCATTCCGATCCCTCTATCTCGCATTTTGTGGAGTCCTTAAGGTATCGGGCGAATGTTTGTGGGGTTTGTGTTGCATTCCGATCCCTCTATCTCGCATTTTGTGGAGTCCTTAAGGTATCGGGCGAATGTTTGTGGGGTTTGTGTTGCATTCCGATCCCTCTATCTCGCATTTTGTGGAGTCCTTAAGGTATCGGGCGAATGTTTGTGGGGTTTGTGTTGCATTCCGGTCCCTCTATCTCGCAATCCGTGGAGCCCTTAAGGTATCGGGCGAATGTTTGTGGGGTTTGTGTTGCATTCCGGTCCCTCTATCTCGCAATCCGTGGAGCCCTTAAGGTATCGGGCGAATGTTTGTGGGGTTTGTGTTGCATTCCGATCGCTCTATCTCGCAATCTGTGGAGCCCTTAAGGTATCGGGTGAATGCTGGTGGGGTTTGTGTTGCATTGTTTAATACATCCGACTCGTCTATCTCATAATTTGTGGAGCCCTTAAGGTATCAAGTCAATAATGTTGGTGGGATTTATGTTGCATTTTTTAAGGTACCGGGGTAATGTTGTTGTTGTTGGTGGTGGTGGTGGTTTGTGTTGCATTGTTTAATATCGACTTCTCTATCTTGCAATTTGTGAAGCCCTTAAGATACTCGGTTAATGTTGTTGGTGAAGTTGTGTTGCATTGCTTAATACATCCGACCCCTTTATCTCGCAATTTGTGGAGCCCTTAACGTACCGGGGTCATGTTGTTGGTGGGGTTATCTTGCAATTTGTGATAAAGTACCGGAGTAATGAATTAATGATTGATCTTGAATTTGTTTGATGACTTTGTCGGTCCTCCTTTCCCATGAATTTTTTTGGCTAATAATGTCTTATTTTACAGTATATTCAGGTCTTGCCCGGCGAATGGTCAAGTTCCTGCATACGTTCGTCGGTGATGAAATCTAACATCTACTCTGTAATATTCAGTAATTAAGAGATAACCCTTCTGGATTGGCTTGAAACAAAAAAGAATATTGAGTAATAAGGCGGAAATGGCTCTGAAAACAGCATTTATCTCAGAACACCAGACCAGACTTCTGGGTTGTGCTGTCGGTGATCATTCTCAAATACAGACTCCTGCCGAAATTTCTGGTGCCCTCGGTAGTTTTAGCTACGCTGATAAATTTTTTTATTCTAAAAGTAACGGAAAAAGATTATACCGAAAGAAAAGCAGGAGTAAAGCTAAGGTTGGGAGGAAAAGAGCCGATAAAGTATTTCCGGAAGAATGTTACAGTGATACAGGTAAAGAACAGATACCATCTTTCCAGTGTCGTCCGAGCTCTATGATCCATAGCAAAACTACAAGTTCTAGTGATTTCATGAAGGACGGTTTGTCTCCAACATTAAGGCTATCCCATAGCTGTATTGAATTGAAGAATGTTTCCGATGCCAAGGGGAACAGCAGGGAAGAAGTACATGAATGTCGTAGCAGTGAAATATCGAATTCCAAAAATAGCCGAGATTTGTGTCAAAGTGTAAGTTCGAACAACGGTCACACACACGTACCGAGAAGTAGAGCAAACGGGATTATTGCGAAGAAAAAGAAAAATAATATGAATGACGTGCGTAGGAAGGACCAAAGCCGGATGACGTGGAAAAAGTGCCAGGGTGGCAGGAACGATGAAAGCAGGAGAGAAACGATGTCTCTTCCGGATCACGCCAACTTGGATTCCATCTCACAAACTAGTAGTGTTCCGAGCCAGCAAGCAGCACTATCGTGTGATGAGCTGGCTGTAATGCCGAGGTTTGCAGCCAAGCCAAAGAAAGCAGCAGTTGCAGCTAAGACAGATGAAATGATCGATATAGTGGAATTAGATGGATTAAATGGACGTCGGAATAAATTTCGGCAAAGTAAAAGTAATAGTTGGAAGGCAACACGAGGTCCCTGGTCGAAATTGTATAGGCGTCATCGTCACCAACAACCCTTCCCCTTCCAAGCACAGGTCAGTTACTCAGGCTTGTTTCGAAGTATACGACACTGGTGCATGTTCAAAAGTGTTAGACCTGGCTGTTTTTTTACTGAAATTTATGCATATTTTGACTCGTTTTGGTCGGTTGCTGTGTTGAAGCAGAATTTTCAGTCCAAAGAAAAGATATATTCGAAAGATACAAGCACTTTTGACCCGATTCATCCATGGATGAAGTTGCCTAGAGTGAAGCCTGTTGAAGCTAAGCATCTTCAGCAATCGATGAACGAGGAGTGCGGAGACGCCACGTGTTCTCAGTCCAACATCGCCCCTAGGATTAGGCACGGCCAAGATTTTACTCAACATCAAAGTTCGAAGAAGTGGATTCCTGTTTGCAAAAAGAATATTAGTTTGTCAGAGATTTCCGTTCCCGCAGTTGCTGATGAAAAAACGAATGATATCTTACCGTTGAAGACGAAAGAAGATATTGATTTTGAAGGTGACGGAATTTCTAACTGTGTTCCCGAGGCACCTACTGAACGCATCAGTTCAACTTTATTATCCGATAATGATTTACCCTCGTCGATTGAACAAGCCCCCGACAAGTTTGAATGTCGAGATGTTGAAGGCGTTGAGAATTGCGACGTTTTTTTGAATCGTCCTTTTGATTCGCACTTTGTGGAACAAGCTTTCGTTTCTTCGTATAGAATGCAGTTAGCATCCGAAGGGGTTCATCGGACAACGGGATATCCACTTGCAGAATTCGAAAGACTACTGTTTTCTGCAACCCCAACTATCGATTATGCAATCCTATCGGAAAAAACATGTGATGGCAGTCTTATTCTCTGTAGAGAGCAAACGCCGAACATATCTCTTCACTCGGTATTGGATTGGTATGAAGAACCAGGAAACTATGGTTTGAAAGTCGATGTCGATCGGCCTCACGTTCCAGAAAGATGCATTGCTGATAATTATACTACATCGTTTCATGCACATTTTGTTCCTCTTCTTTCTGCAATTCAGTTGTTTGGTCACAGTTATCCATCGTCTTCGTTCTGCAAAAAACGGGATCATCTGTGTGGAAACCCTGCAATTGATGTACATGATATAACTAAACCCGTCAATGGTGATACACCATCCCTACTCAGCAGTGCAGAGCTACTTTTTGAGTTTTTCGAATCAGAGCAACCGCAGCGGAGAAAACCTCTACATAGCAAGTAAGGATTCTGGTCCGAATGACCCGACCTGAGTAATCCGTTGTCATTGTTAACATTCCATTGTACTGATTTTGGCAGAATAGTCGAACTTGCAAGTGAAGGGACTTCCAACAATCAAGTATTTGGCGATCCATCAAAACTCGCCCGCACAAATCTGGTTGATCTACATCCTGCATCTTGGTTCGTAAACGGATCCCTTGTTTTACCTCATTTTTTTTCCGTTTTGCTTGTTTTACCAATTTTGTCTAAAAATTCTTATTTGTTGGTAACTTTCTTGATTGTCAGGTTTTCGGTTGCTTGGTACCCGATATACAGGATTCCGGAAGGGAAGATGAGGGCAGCGTTTCTGACGTACCATTCATTAGGGTATTTTGTTCAAAGATGCACAACGAACGGTTTTCCTAATTTGAGCCCGCTGTCCTTGTCCCTTCCTGTAATTGGTCTCCAAAGCTACAGTGCCCAGGTAAAACCGTTAAACCATACACATTTTTTACTGTTTAATATCTTGATAGGTAGAACCGTAGAAGAGAACATGGTTGTGAATTGTGATTAATCTCGGTCACTTTGACTTGGCTGTAATTGTTGGATTCAGTTGCGTGTCGAATTATTGCATTTTTTTTTGGGTGTTTTTGTGAATATTTGTTCATGTTTTCGCGTCGACAGTCGTGACTCATAATGTTTTAAGTTGACTGTTCACCTTGCTGGTAAGGCCGAATCCCTTCCACGAAATCCCGGTCACTTTGACCTGGCTGTAACCGTTGGAATGGTCATGTGTCGAATTATCGCCTTTTTTTTGTGGGTTTGTGAATACTTATCAAAATGGTATGTATTCGACCCGTTTCTTGATTAAAATGGATATATCCATCGTATTTGCAGGCGGAACTATGGTTCTCTCTCAACACGGAGACCGAGTCGTCTCTAGGACAAATGACTTCAGCGGTACTAAAGGAAAGACTAAGGACACTCGAAGAGACTGCAAACTTCTTCGCTCGAGGAACGGTCTTCAAAGATCGTAATATGGTCACAAATAGACAACCCGACTACGAATTCTTCATGGCTCGAAGAGGGAAACCGTTATATTTGTAAGTACTCCTAATTCAAAGCTTTCGATCACGACGATTTTGTAAATAGATTTTCTTGTACATTATGTATAGTTGAATGAAGAAGAGATTAGTCATAGAGAAATTAATTAGTCATAGTTTGTATTTTGCTAGTAGATTGTAAATTTGTTCAGTGTGTACAATATGGTGCTTTGATTCTTGTATATAATTAAAAATTAGATTAGATTCGAGTATTTTGTCGATTTTTCGGAAAACCCGAAAACCAACCCGGGAGAACGGACCGACTAGAACGGGACCCGACCATATGTCTTGGTAAACATGTCATGCTCAAATAAGATGTGTTGGTGCCCGGCTAATAAACACGATATTCTTGTATTTTTTTCGACTTTTTGTCGAATGTAGACTACCCTCAACCAGAAGACCCGTAAACCAACCTGGGAGAATGGACCAACTAAAACGGGACCCGACCATATGTCTTGGTAAACGTGTCATGATCAAATAAGACGTGTTGTGCCCGGATAATAAACACGATATTCTTGTCGACTTTTTGTCGAATGTAGACTACATACCCTCGACCGGAAGACCCGAAAACCAACCCGGGAAAACCGAAAAAATTGACAATAATGATCGAATTCTCCCTTTATTTTATTCAATAACCAATGTACGAGAGTGCTGTGCGACTGTACGAGACCGTCTCATATATGACCGACCCAAAATTAATTAACTTGATTAATTACATTTGATTAAATTAATCAAAGATTAGCAAAACCTAGATGACTTGTTGACAAAATGAATTTTTTTGTTGTTTTCTTCAAGTACTCTTCTTGGTGTTTGCAAGTGACCAACATACTCCCATTCTTGGGACTATGAAGAATCCTTTACATATTTTAAGCATTGGAGTTTGATGCTTAAGAGATTGGATCTCGTACCGAAGATGTCTTAACCTACTGGTTAAGGCTAGGTGTTCTGAGACAGTAGGTCTCAGGTTCGAATCCCCCTTCCCCTATAGTGTAATGCGACTAAGTGCGCTCTTCGTTGAACCAAAAAAAAAAAGATTGGATCTCGTAAACGGGTCGGGTTTGATTCGAGTCACGTTAGACTACCGTTAGTCCAATTTGCAATATTTTCGCGTTTGTCCGGGTTATTTCGAGTTTTGATCGAGTCCATTTTGGATGTGTTATTTCAGGTTCGGGCTATTCCGAGTCCGGTCGGTTCTTAGGTATGTGCACACTAGACAAACAGGTCAACCGAGTCAGGTTCAAATTAATAAGATTCAAGTCGCGGGTCACTTTCAGATCATAAAAACGGGTAGCATAAATATAGCAAATATAGACCATAAGGATCGGAGAGAGTAATAATATGTAAAAGCACGAAGTAACTCTATCTAGGGCATAAATACTTTTTTTTATTTTTAAAAAAAGGGTAATTCGGCGATAGTAGATCTCCTGAAAAACCGTCTTACAATTAACTAACATAAGACATAGCGCTTTAAAAAAAAAAAAATTAAACATGTGAGACATTTCCCGTTAATGTTAACGAGAGACCATCTCTTTAAATTTTTCGTGATTCGAGAACGTAAAAAATAATTACTCCAAGTAAAAAATATTGCCTTACATTTCAATTTTTACGTCAAGCACAAGAAAAATTACAGTAAAAAAAAAATAGCCTCTCTGTAATTGCCCTAGTTGTCTCCAAGCTTCACGTGACCTACCTACAGATAAAGGACACTACCTACAGATAAAGGACACTACCCAAAATACAACCACAAGCAACCCCACCAAAACATGACAAAAATTACATTAATTTTAATTAATAAAATAAATACACCAATAATAATAATAATAAACTACTCGTAATAAATAATCTACGTTACTCTGACTCGTCTTCGAATAACAAAAACAAAGATCGAATTTAGACGACCTTGTATCGAGAGTCGAGATATGAATCTACTAACTAAGACGATTATCGGAGTAACGTAAACCCTAATTAGTTTTTTTTTTTTTTTTTTTTTTTTTTTTTTTGCCGGCAAGGAAAGACGAGTAGAAACGATAATTAGTAACTAATTACTCGTATTTAATTTAAAGTAAATTAAAAATAACTCCCTTTTAAAATACCAATATTAAAATTTACTCTCTTTTGAAATTTTTGTTAAAATTAACTCCCAAAATCTATGAAAAATTTAAAAATTGCTCCCAAATTTATTTTTAGGACGAAAATGCCCTTGGCTAGAGGGTGAGATGAAGTAATATGGCATAAAAAAGTCTGGGGCATTTTCGTCCAAAAATTATATTTTGGAGTAATTTTTGAACTTTTGATAGATTTTGAGAGTTATTTTTAACAAAAATTTCAAAAGGGAGTAAATTTTAATATTGGTATCTTAAAGGGAGTAATTTTTAATTTACTCTTTAATTTAATAGAAATATAATAAGACGAGAAGTAACGTAAACCCTAATTAGTTTTTTTTTTTTTTTTTGCCGGCAAGGAAAGACGAGTAGAAACGATAATTAGTAACTAATTACTCGTATTTAATTTAATTTAATTTAATTTAATAGAAATATAATAAGACGAGAAGGGTAGGGAGAAGCGAGAGGACGAGGGAAATGGACGTGGACGTGGACGGTCGTTGAGGTGGAGCGACGGATGAGTATTTGTCGAATTGTAGGGAATCGACGGCTAAGGGCATGTTTTCTTGATCGGGGCTACATTTCGACTCGTGAGGGTGCGGACTGTACATCATGGCTCGTAGTACAGCCGACACGGTTGGTATGTAGACGGTCTTGTTTCGAGCTAGTAGCCATGTTAGTCCCATTAGTTGACAATCTTTTTTGAACATTTTCGATGCTCTCGAGGTTCCGTCTTGCTTCGTCCGGTTCTTCCCACTCGTGTTTAACTGAAATCAATTAAATCGTCAAATGAGTTAGTCGAGTCGAGCTAGGTCATTTCAGGTTCAGGGAGGGAATTTACGTGTTAGGTCGAGAGCCATAACACGTTATTTTTCAAACACAAATTATACTATACAACCGTTGTACCGTACGACGGATGAATTTATGGTAAAAAGTTACCATTTTACGTTATCTAGTGACCACTTTAAGTTAAATAGTGACCACATTTTAATATGAAAAAATGGTAATTATTTATCTGAAAGTGGTAACTAATTAACCTAAAATGATCACTTTTTATCATAAGTTGCAAACTTTTACTACTGTCGCATGGTACAACGGTTGTACACAATAATTACTGTTTTTCAAATACGGGGAATGTTATAAAGTAAACTCGATTATTATTATTTATTTATTTTTACGAAAAACTAAAATAATTGATTTTTTTTTTTTTTTTTACTAAAATACACCAAAAAAATAAAAATGAAGGAAGAAAACAAGAGCAAATAGTCCAAAAAATATGAGTGGCATCTTTACAAAATAGAAGAAAGAAATTTCAGAAATTAAGACTGATGCAGTGTATAGACCAGTGACTTTACACTTTACAGATCATATGACATAAAAAAACGAATCTAACCCAAAACTGATCCGACTATTATTATAAATGAGTCGATATTCCTAAAAATATTGAGAATAGCAAACCCAGAAATAACCCAAACCCGAAGTCAACCTGATTCTTAAAACCCGAAAGTAGTCTGACCCAAAGCAACCCGATCCGAACCCGACCCCAAGTATGACCCAAACTAACCCAAATCTGACACGATTATTATTATTGTTATTATAGAAAAAAAGTCGATATCTATAAAAAAGTTGAAAATAGCAAACCCGAAAATGATCGTCCCGACCCAAAGTCAACCCACCCTATAAACCCAAAAGTAATCCGACCCAACCCGAACCCGAACCCGACCAATTTGACCCATTTGTCGGATCTAAATTAATGACAAAGCGTTGATTCGAGGGATAAGAATGTTTTTGTCTTCCATTTTTTTTTTTTATCTAAACGGATAAATATTTTGTGTGTTTATAATATTACGACAGATATTTCCGTCAAGTGTGGTAGAGTACAGTACGTCAGTATTTGGTGTGTATGAGCAACTCAAGCATGTGGAAATGCAACTACTTCGAGACGCACAAATTGACAAGGATATGGAAACTGAAAGGTAGAAATCATCATACACTACCTTACCTACCTAATCCCCATGCCCCACCCCAAAAAAACACAGTCGTAAACTTAAAACGAGTCAAATAAAAAGATACAGTATTCGTAGTATATCGTACTCCCTCCGATATTTTATTATCTTCCTCTTTGGTTTTGGGAAGAAAATAAGGGTGTGAGAATGTGTGGTTCAAAATAAAAGAAGGAAGAGAGAGAAATGTGAGGTGATGCTAGACCAAATGTTGATGGTCCAAAATGGAAATAGGGAAGAAAGGGTGTTTCAACCCAATAAGGAAATAGGGAAGATAATAAAAAATCGGAGGGAGTATATTGTACTCCCTCTGATTTTTTATTATCTTCCTCTGAAGGAAGAGAGAGAAATGCAGGGGTGATCTTAGACCACATGTTGATGGCCCAAAATGGAAATAAGGAAGAAAGAGTGTTTCAGCCAATAAGGAAATAGGGAAGATAATAAAAAATCGGAGGGAGTACGAAGTATCCAGATTGGGTGATATAGACCCGTTTTGGTTTTATGATGAAAATATCATCAAATTACTCGTAAAAAACAATTCCGAAAATAAAAAAAAAATGAAATAATCTAAAATAAAATAGGTAAACAAAAAAAGGTTATTCCGTCTATATTCAAGTGAGTTGATGATTGACCCGTTTTAATCAACGGGTTTTAAGCTCGAGAAAAACACAAACCGATGATATTTTATGTCTTGACCCTTAAACTCAAACCGAGTCAAATTTTGGAAAAAAGGGTACATGTAGAAACTAGCAAAACGATTGTTACGTCTATCCAAATTGCGATTTAAAACCCGTTTTAAACCTCGGAAATCATATTTTCTACCTTAGACTCGTTTTCTTCGACAGCGAAAAATGACTTGGATTAGATAAACGTTTGAGTTCTCAGAACCGATAAGATATTTCAATCTTAGACTAAAATTGAAAAGGTTCATCATTATTGTTCTGTGTTCACTCCTTTTTTTTTTTCTTTCTTTCTTTCTCTCTTTGCTTCTTTTTCTTACTTGTCTTTTCTACTTGCTCTTTATCAATTATCACCCACTTTCTAATACTCCCTCAGATTTTTTATTATCTTCCCCTTGATTTTGGGGAGAAAATAAGGATATACTCCGTAGTATTGTGTGATTCAAAATAAAAGAAGCCAGAGAAAGAAATGTAAGAGTGATTCTAGACCACATGTTGATGATTCAAAATAGAAATAGGAAAGAAAGGATATTTCAGTCCAATAAAGAAACAGGGAAAATAGATAAAAATCGGAGGGAGTATTTTTTTTTTTTTGAATTGGAACCACTTTTGTTCAATGTTCCCAAGGCAATCTCAGTGTAATCATGAAATGTTTTATGAATTTTTTTTTTTTTATGAAAAAAAAATCCATATAATTCAGATTCATGCTTATAACGAAAATATATGCGGAGTATACCGTAAATCATTGTAGGATGACAGGTCGAATAATACTCACTCAATAAGAAAAGATAAAAACAAATCACATACAGAATTACGGAATAAATATGAAATATCAATGTTTTATCATTATTTATCAAAATGAATATTATTTGACTCGTTGAAAAAATTCGAAAAATTACGAAATATCAATATTTTATCATTATTTATCTAAATGAATATTATTTGACTCGTTATAAAAATTCGAAAAATTACAGAATATTCTGTGTCAATGTTTTATCATTATTTATCTAAATAATATTATTTGACTTGTTATAAAAATTCGAAAAATAGCTCCAAGGACACTTTTAAAAGACTTTTAAAGTGATTTAAATTTGTGGAAAGTGTTATGCTTATAAGCCGTAAATTTGGGACTATTTGAGCAACAATGTGACTTTAAAACTGCACTTTATTATTACTCAAGCCTCAAGGTTTTTAATAAATAAAAAGGTTCAAAAAAAGGAGTTGACAAAGTAATCAAATTTTATGTTAGTGTAAAAAAAGTCTTGTTCATATAGATATAGTCTAGACTTTAATCTTTTTTTTCAAACCGAATGCACCTAATCACATCACGATACAGAGAATTGAAGATTCGAAACTGAAACCTAAATGTTAATCGGTTAAACAAAAAAATATACTCCCTCCGATTTTTATCTATCTTCGCCTTTGGTTTTGGGAAGAAAATAAGGGTGTAGGAATGTGTGGTTCAAAATAAAAGAAGGAAGAGAGAGAAATGTAAGGTGATTCTAGACCACATATTGATGGCCTAAAATAAAAATAGGGAAGAAATGGTGTTTCAGCCCAATAAAGAAATAGGGAAGATAGATAAAAATCGGAGGGAGTACGGAATAGTAAATGTTTAAAATTATCCAAATTTATTCTCCGTATGTGACACGATCTTACAATACGATTATAGAAATTGTCTCACAATAATCGTATTCCTATGGTCAAAATGAACCCATAACATTTACTTGGTACTCTTTTTTTTTTTTTTTTTTTTTTTTAAAAAGAAAACTTCGCTGAGATGTTCCACTTTCTTTTTCAATAAATATTTTGTGGTTTCTATTATTCGTGACCTCACCTACTCTTATCTACCTTCGATATGGAAGGTCATTCAGAATGGAAGGGATTATTTAATTTCATTTTAGGAGACGGTTTTTTAATGGACCTACTCTAATCCTAATCGACCGAATCTAACCCGAATCAATCCGAATACTCCGTATTTATTACCACATACAAACGGATTATCCGTTAAATCGTTAAAATGCTCATAATATCCCGAAATGAACCCGGTTCTTACGAACCGGAAACGGCAGTCAATCAGTCAGTGACACAACATTCATTAATTGAGAATATCGGCCGAAAGAAAAAAAACCGGCAATAAATGAAGGAATTAATGCAGGTTTTTCATGTTAACATTATCGAGAAACCGTCTCAATCTCAGAATTCGTAAATGCAATAAATGAAGTTGAAAAATCAATTAATTAAAAAAACTGCAATAAATGAAGGAATGATTGGAGAATGAAGAATATACGGAGTACTGTACGAGTTAATTCTCCATGTTCATAATCAATGGCGGTTTTTCAGGTTAATATTATTGAGAAACCGTCTCATCTGAGAATTCGTGCAAAAATGAAGTTGAAAAATTAATTAAAAAATTCTCCATGTTAATAATTAATGGAGGTTTTTGAGGTTTATATTATCGAGAAACCGTCTCATATGAGAAATCGTAAATTGCAATAAATGAAGGAATGATTGGGGGAATTGTTTGTTGGTTCGTACCTTTTGAAGCGCGCCAAGACATTTAGTACAACCAGCATACGAAGAATTCCGACAATTCTTCTCCAAATTCCTCACATTCTGAGTCGGAACCGCCGACTCGGTCCGACTCCGATTCCGAGTCGACGACGCGGACAGGTTGAACGCGGAAGGACACGTCAACGACGCAATCTGATGCAATCGAATCCCGCAGAAGCACAAAACGGTGTCGCACGTCGCGTTCGGCTGTGGAAGATGAATGTTATGCTTCTCCAGCGAGTTCTGCAACGAGTCCACGCATTTCTGCGAGTCCGACTCGGGCATCATCGGGAGCAGGTCCGAGTCGGACGAGTCCGACTCGGACGAGTTGGAATCGGGAGAGAGGGGTTTAGGAGGGAGTTGGAGAGCGGACCGGGAGTGAGCCGCGTAGAGCCAAGCGGCGAGAACCGGACAGCATCTGGACCGGTCTAGGGTGTGGGAACAGGCTTCGGATACGCCGCCGAAGAGTTCGTTGGAGAGGTCGAGGTGGCATGGGGTTGGGGTTGAGTCCGGTTGGACCGGGAATGCTGGGACTGTGTTTGGGGTGGAGTCCGGTTCGACCGGTTCGGAGAGTAGACCGGCTGAGGTTGAGGTGATGGTGAGTAGGAGGAGGAAGAAGAAGAGTGAAGTGTGAGTGGAAGCCATTGAAGTGAGATGGTTGGAGAGGAGGAATTGGGGAATGAGGGAGGATATGAGAATGTGAGAGAATATACACTCTTTGGTTCTTTTGTATTGGGATGGATCGAAGTTGGCACGTGAGTCGGTGGGTTTATAGTTTGGCACGAGGGTTACGACATAGTATGATAATGTCGATATGGGTTAGAGTTTGAGAAAGAAAATCGTCTTTAGTCTTTTTGCCATGCTCGAAATTAGACCTAGCAAACAGGTCAACGGGTCAGGGTGATCCGATCGAAGTTGGCACGTGAGTCGGTGGGTTGGGTCGTTGGCACGAGGACACGAGACGGTATGATAATGTCGATATGGGTTCAAGTTTGAGAAAGAAAATCGTGTTTAGTCGTTTTGCTACACTCAAAATTAGGCCTATCGAACGGTTCAAGCAAATCGGATCATAACTCGTTTGCTATTACGGAGTATAACATTCGGGTCAATTCAGATTACAAGTCAAACTCGGTCTTCAGTTCGGGTGTTAGATCGGGTTTGAGTTTGGTTACTTAGGTCAGGTTAGTTTTGTCAGGTCTACTGAATTAAAACTGAATTTGAGGAATTGGTTAATCATATCGACCCACGACACACACATTTTGGTTATGGATATTGTTTGGGTCGTCATTGTCACTTATTGACACGGTACAAAGCCCACTTCTGTGCTTGGATCGTGTCATTTATTCCTTTAGATACAAAATGACCGATATGAGGCATGTCACATTGACATGGCGCACTTTCATCTCTACCTTAATCATCTAATGAATTTTTAATAACCAAATCCGGTTGTATTTATCGGTCATTTGTTTATTTTAACTTAAAATATTTTTCACAAATAATACGAGCATACTCGTAAAAAGTAAACAAATGACCGAGACAGAAAAAATAATACGGATTCCAAGTTGATAGTAAAAGGTGATGGGCCTAAGGAAAGCAACTCACATGAACTTGTAAATTGTGATTTAGCCCATTGTGATCTTATTGGGTTTGACCTTTTGCACAATTTTTGTGCAATATGCTTGCTTTCAAAATCATTAAGAGGCCACATGATCCATGTTGTTAATGGCCCAACTGCCCATTTTACAAAAACGTTTAACGAAGCGCGCACTTAGTCGCATTACCCGGTGAGAGAGATTCGAACATGTAACTTATTGTTCAAAATACCTAGTCTTAACCATTAGGCTAGTCACGCTTCATGACAGATTGTCTCATAACATAAAATCATTCCACAGGGTAAAAGTCAGAAAAACCGTTGGTGAAAATTGAAGTAACCCGATAAACAGATGGTTTATAATCAAATTCGACAACCCAACCATCACCTAAACTGAAATAATTTGAATTAAATTGAGATTGTACCCGACTGACCTAATTGCCACCTCGATATAGGAATCTTCTCTCCATTTAATATTCTAATTTACACATTGTGTTTGGTACGTTGGCACTTATAGGAAGTTATGGTACGTTAGGACTTACTATTACTTAAGGACCATTCCCTTAAAACCTTGTAAGTTACGATTTGCTTCAATTTGGAAGGTGCCTAAGGGAAAAGAACAAGGGCATCCACCCCAAAAAAAAAACACGAAAGACGTGAACGCGTATATTCTATTACGTCTCCTGAAAAATTGTCTCACAGAGAAATTCGAAAATTATCAAATGTCTTTCAATAACGTTATTGAGAGCGTGGTCTGCGTGATTTGCTTGAGACTATGCTTCTAGGTTTTGAGCCTGTCGTGCACGTGCGGTTTACCTGGTGCGTGTGGTTTGCGGGCTCTGTGTACCCCCGAGGGTTTAGCCAGAGCGCACCAAAGGTAGTGGCTGCGGGTTCCCTCGTCATAATAAAAAAACGTTATCGCCTAATTAATACAGGTATTGAGAGATCGTGTCAGTCAGAAATTCGAAAAGTCGTCCAATGATACCGCTATTGAGTGATCGTGTCACACTGAAATTTGAAAAACGTCTAAAATTGTCTAAAATCACACGAAAGATTGTTTAATGCTGTTATTGACGGGCCGTGTCACACTGAAATTTGAAAACCGTCTAAATCACGTGAAAGTTCGCTTAATATACCGTTATTGACAGACCGTATCACCGAAATTTGAAAATGGTCTTTCAATAAAACAACAACATTAATCTGTTAAAAGACCGTCTCACATAAGAATTTGAGTTTTTTTTATTCATAATACTTCTTTTACACACAACACTCATATTCCCACCTTTCTACCCCTTTTTTTTTCCTATAAATATATAAATTAATATACAAATAAAACCCCAAATCCAATTAAAATCTCGATATCTCAATCGATTACATGTAATTACATCAATTACACTGCAAAAATCAGTAATTCGAGCAGAATTCGACTATAATTGACCTTCGATTAGCTTCCATGGCGTCTAATTTAATTTCCGAGGTAATAATACAGTCAATTATTTACCCACTGTTTATTTCCATATTTTTTCCTCAATTGATTGAATTGTTTGAATATGGTGAATGTTTGATTCGGGTACGGGTCGTCTCGTCAATTGAATTCGGTTCGTTTAGTTCGAGCTGAATTACGAGTATTAAGTTGCATGGAAGAGAGTCGAAAATTGAGCCGTTTTTTTGGGAATTTAGAAAGACGCTAGGCCCGTTCTTGTCCGACCCGACCCGTATTTGAATTTTATTGGGGTACGGGTCGTCTCGTCCATTGAACTCGGGTCGTTTAGCTCGAAAGGAATTATTAAGTTTCATGGACGAGTGTCAAGACACTAGGCCCGACCCGTATTTGAATTTAATTTTGGGGTGAGTGTTTGATGGAACCCGACCCGACCCGTATTTGAATTTAATTTTGGGGTAAGTGTTTGATGGGTTGTACCGGGTACGGGTCTTCTAGTCCATTGAACTCGGTTTGTTTAGTTCGAGCGCAATTATTAAGTTGCATAGACGTGAATCGAGACGTTTTTTTTTTTTTTTTTTTTTTTTTTTTTTTTTTTTTAAATTTGACCCAAACCCGCATTTGGACTTGTGGGTTAGACGATCTCATACTGTATAACAGTCTCATAGTCTCGTGGTACAGAAGTGGATCGTCTCACACATGAAATCGTAATTTGTGTATTTTTTTTTTTTGGTGGATTTGGTATGATTATTGGTGTGTTGTCAATAGAATTTGACTTGGAATAATTGTACATTGGGTGTGCTATGTGAATCATGTGATGACTAATGGCCACTTATATAAAAGTCGATTTAGATCACGTGTACCGGGCACGGGTAAACCTGACAAATGGGTCAATCTGATCGGGTCTAGGTTGGATGGATAAACTATGGGTCAGAAAAATCAGGTTGACTTCGGGTCGGGTTAATCATTTCGGGTTTGTTGTTTTCGACTTGGTACGGAGTACTTATTAACCAAATGTTTACGATACTATCTGTCTTAACCACTGGACGAAAGTCTAAAGCATTTTCGGTAGAAGAGTGTGAAATGTGAAAATTGTCGTTCTGTTTTTAGTTCTTGATCTTCTCATGACGGTAAATCTAATGTTTTAATGCATGCAATTGACAGGTAAATTGACTGCGGTAAAACTCATCGGAGGAAATACAATTAGTTACGAGTATTGTGTAAGACGATCTCATACCGAGACAAGGTTGTATAGAGAGCGAGATGGGGAGTCGGAGACATAATATGAGGAGGTTCTTGAGTAAATGCAAGGTTAAGGTAATTTAAGTTTCCTTTCACTAATTTTTTTCGATAAATGTTGAGATCATCTAACAGTAATATATATTCATATATCCATAAATTATACGAGTACTTCGTAACATGTTTTGAGATGAACCGCAGTTTTAGCCTAGTGGTCAAGATTAGGTATCGTAGACAATAAGTTCAGGTTTGAACCTTAAAGATAAGGATTTGTCACAACCTATCTAAATGAATAATATTTGAATCGTTATAATAATAGAAGAATACTACTCCCTCCGTTCAAGTCCAAGCTTCCCTTTTGCTTTTTCACGTTTGCCAACGCGTATTTTGCATCGTTAATATCTTTCGTAACATGTTTAGTAAAAATTATGGAAATTGGATATTAATAATCTACTTTTAAGGACGAATCAAACAAGATCTCACATGAATATATTTTCTCTAATAGATTGTCGTGAATATCGAAAGTTATCCGTGATTGCAAATAGTGTCAAGACAAGGAAGGGGAAGGTTGGAATTGAACGGAGGGAGTAACTGATATACACGTAATAGATGTTGGATACTTGGATGTCCAACATATATCTGACAAATGGGTCAACTAAGCCGGGTTAAGTTTGGGCTGGACTACTTTCAGGTTATTAAAAACGGGTTACCTTCTGATCGGACTAAGTTATTTCGATTTCTAGTTACCTTGGTTCGGGTTAAGGATCAAACTTGTATTTTCAATCTAGGTGTTAGATCGGGTCAAATTTGTTAGGTCTACTATAGAGGTGATCATATGCGGGTTCGGGCCGGACACGGGCCGGGCTAATTGTGAAATTTTGGCCCACGGACAAGTGGGTTCGGGACGGGTTAGCGGGTTTGGGACGGGTTTGCGGGCTGGGCCTTTGTATATTTTTAAAAATATTGTGTCCAAGTCCGCTAAAAATTCGGACCGGACGGAACGGACCAATCGGACGATACGTCCCATGACCAGCTATAGTCTACTATAACTGCCCAGCAGCCCAGGTAGAATCTGAGCTATCCAATCCAACTAGACATAATTTGACGCAGTCCACTACCGTTGGAAAAGCAACCAATTGTTAAATACTTATATGCAATCAGTCTTACACGTAATCTATAATCAATTATGGAGTAATTTTTAAAATTTTTTTTTTAAAAAAAAAAATAAATAAAAATATTTTAGTCTAATGATTATGACGAAAATATTATGGATGATATTTTATCGGTCTTATGTTCGAATCATCGTCCCCTGTATTGTACTCCCTCCGATTCATTGGATTCGCAACATATTCCGTTTTTGGCAAATTCATCAACTTTGCAACATTTCTATTTTGGGTCATATTTTTCTTATAAAATGACTAACCTACCCTTCACTTTTCATTACTATATTCAAAAATATTCAATCTAATGTTATTATATTACTCAATCTTACCTGACATCACTATTGTGGTCCACCAAATTCACTTTCCTTATTTTTTGTGTGAACAGTAAATGTTGCGATTCCAATGAATCGGAGGGAGTATATACTCAGTAAAGATTATTGTGCCCATAAGGGTGTTGCCTAGTGGTTAAAACTTGTGGTCATTGGCCCAAGGGTCTCAGGTTCAAGCCCCTGCAAGCGCGAACTTGTGGGAGTCTTGTTCATCAAAAACAAAAAAAAAAACAAAAAAAAGATTATTGTGCTCGAACTCAAGAAATTTTTTATAAAAGTCGAGATTGAAGATTGATTTAAATAAGATGGAGTTTGATTTTTAATATACGAGTCAATACCGAATTTTATGGTTACCTTAATCAATGATATCATGGTCTATGGACATGAACATGGACCGACAAATTTGAGGATGATAGAATTAGAGATGCATTTTTTTGTCTACATGTTCGTCCAAGTATATTCACACATGCTGACATGCTTCATCAATTATTGAAGTAACCAAGAAATTTCCTTCCAATATTCTCCTTCACTATTCTCATTAATGATTACTCTAGTCTCTTTTAAAATGAATATATATTCCGTCTTAAAATTATATACAAAATCTTTGAAGAGACGGTCTCTCAATAACTTATTGAGAGACCGTTCTTCAGTACCATTCTATGTTCTATTCGTACCCTTAAATGACAACTTTGTTTTGGAGTACCTGTTTTTTTTTATAAGAAGCGTACCTTCTTTATATTTGTACACTCTTTTATGTTAATCGTACCTACTTCTATTAGATTTGGTATCACTGTTACTTCCATTTGTACTTAGTCTCTCAGTAAAGTTAATAAGATACTGTCTTTCAGGAGACCTACTCAAGATTATAATGGATCAATTATCGAGATGGGTCTTTGTAGTTTTTTTTGTATTATTCATATTATTTGACCTATTATATTTTGTAATATTCATTTATGAGGGATATAATATTGAAGTGAGGAAATCTTAGTGCTACGTAGGGAATAAGATGGAATTCGAAATGACAATCTACCAACTTCCTATATGCATTGAAAAGAAATACGGAGTACATGAATAACAAGCTAAAAATTAAAATCATATTCTTTGTGGTTTTAATTCGACTCATATTGACTCAACTCGTTATTATAAATGAGTAAGACATACAGATTACGGTATATTTTCAGCAAAATTCTAAAACTCCGATAAATTAAGTTCTGTTTAGTTGTCGTCGGGGGCACATTTACGTTAATTCGAACTAAACACGACCCATAATCCAAATCAACCAACCTTTATCGACTCGACCCAACTCAAATGTTTATTACAACATACAATCATTATCCTTAAAACGTCGATAATTGTTTTTTTTTTTGATTCAACGAAGAGCGCACTTAGTCGCATTAAAATATAGGGAGAGGGGGATTCGAATCTGAGATCTACTGTCCCAGAGCACCTAGTCCTAACCGCTAGGCTAAGACATCTTCAATAATAACATACCTGAAAACCCGAATTTAAACTCGAACTTGATCCCTTTTTGGCTTTCTTATCCATTCGGAAATAACCCAAACTAACCGGACATGATCTAACCCGATTCGATTAACCCCTTTTTCCAGACCTATTCACCCCAATTCAAAGTTCCAACCCGTCCAAGCCGAACCAAGTCGAGTCAGGTCGAGTGACCCGAGTCGAGTCAAGTCAAGTCGAGATTAAGAACCTAAATTCGATTCGATTATCTCTTTTTGCCGGACCTATTCCAAACCGATTCACCCCAATTCAAAGTTCCAACCCGTCCAAGTCGAGTTAGGTCGAGTGACTCGAGTCGAGTCAAGTCAAGTCGAGATTAAGAACCTAAATTCGATTCGATTATCTCTTTTTGCCGGACCTATTCCAAACCGATTCACCCCAATTCAAATTCCAACCCGTCCAAATCGAACCAAGTCGAGACAGGTCGAGACGAGTCAAGTCAAGTCGAGATCAATATTCTAATGTTAATCATAAATCACAAAGCAGGCACTAAAAGTGTAAAGTCAATGGATCTAATTAATCTAAATCCAAATCCAAATCTCCCTCCCTTTTTTTTTGCATAGTCATCTCATCTTCTTCATCCTCCTATTATACTCATTCAACTCCCTCTCTTTCTTTCTCTCTCCTCCCAAAACTTCGCATCTCTATATCCTCAGGTACTTCTTCTTCGATTTCTCTCTCCTCTCTCAATTTCTTCACCTCCAAGTTTTCGATTCCGGTGTTGAAGCTAGATTGATCTTTCTTCATCGTCTAGCTCCGGCCGCCGGAATTCTGCAATTTCGTAGTATGGAATTCGTATGAAATTGCGATTTTTTTGGCATTTTTTTGTGGTTTTTTTGGTGTTTGCTATGGGACGGAAGTTGAATCTGCGTAATTCGTTTAAGAAATGCTTTTGTGTTAATGATCATATCGCTGATGAGCCTGATTATGAGGTTTTGGAAGAGGAGGTAATGATTTGCTTGCATTTTCGTATGATTTGTGCGATTTAATTCGATTCTGGTGTTGAAGCTAGATTGAATCTTCATCGTCTAGCTCCGGTCGCCGGAATTCTGCATTTTCGTATGATTTGTGCGATTTTTTGTGTGCGAATTCGATTCCGGTGTTGAAGCTAGATTGATCTTCGTTTTGTATGAAACTACGATATTTTTTGTGGTTTTTTTGGTGTTTGCTATGGGACGGAAGTTGAATCTGCGTAATTCGTTTAAGAAATGCTTTTGTGTTAGTGATCATATCGTTGATGAGCCTGATTATGAGGTTTTGGAAGAGGAGGTAATGATTTGCTTGCATTTTCGTATGATTTGTGCGATTTAATTCGATTCTGGTGTTGAAGCTAGATTGATCTTTCTTCATCGTCTAGCTCCGGCCGCCGGAATTCTGCAATTTCGTAGTGTGAAATTCGTATGAAATTGCGATATTTTTTGGTATTTTTGGTGATTTTTGCTATGGGACGGAAGTTGAATCTGCGTAATTCGTTTAAGAAATGCTTTTGTGTTAATGATCATATCGTTGATGAGCCTGATAGCCCTGATTATGAGGTTTTACAAGAAGAGGTGATGATTTGCTTGCATTTTCGTATGATTTGCTTGTATTTTCGTATGATTCGCACGATTTTTTGTGTGCGAATTTGATTCCGGTGTTGAAGCTAGATTGATCTTCGTTTCGTATGAAATTGCGGTATTTTTTGTGATTTTTTTGGTGTTTGCGTAATTCGTTTAAGAAATGCTTTTGTGTTAGTGATCATATCGTTGATGAGCCTGATTATGAAGTTTTGGAAGAGGAGGTAATGATTTGCTTGCATTTTAGTATGATTTGGTTGTATTTTCGTATGATTCGCGCGATTTTGTGTGTGTGAATTTGATTCCGGTGTTGAGGCTAGATTGATCTTCGTTTCGTATGAAATTACGGTATTTTTTGTGATTTTTTTTGGTGTTTGCTATGGGATGGAAGTTGAATCTGCGTAATTCGTTTAAGAAATGCTTTTGTGTTAATGATCATATTGTTGATGAGCCTGATTATGAGTTTTTGCAAGAAGAGGTGATGATTTGCTTGCATTTTCGTATTATTTATGCGATTTTTTGTGTGCGAATTCGATTCCGGTGTTGAAGCTACATTGATCTTCATTGTCTAGCTCCGGTCGCCGGAATACTGCAAATTCGTACGAAATTGCAGTGTTTGTTGTGCGAATTCGTGTTATTTGTGATTTTTTTGGTGTTTGCTGTGGGACGGAAGTTGAATCTGCGTAATTCGTTTAAGAAATGCTTTTGTGTTAATGATCATATCGTTGATGAGCCTGATTATGAGTTTTTACGAGAAGCGGTAATGTTTGGCTTGCATTATCGTATGATCTGTGCAAGTTCATATTATTTGCGATTCTGTTGTGAAATTGAATCTGCGTAATTTGTTTGAGAAATGGTTTTCTGTCAGTGATCATATCGTTGATGAGCCTAATTATGAGATTTTTACAAGAAGCGGTAATGATTTGCTTGCATCTTCCTATGATTTGTGCGGTTTTTTTGTGTGCAAATTCGTATTAGTTGTGATTTTTTGGTGTTTGCTTTGGGATGGAAATCAAATCTGTGTAATTCGTTTTAGAAATGCCTGATTATGAGTTTTTACAGGTAGCGGTAATGCTTTACTTGCATTTTTGTATGATTTATGTGATTTAGTAGTTTGTTGTTTACTGTTCGAATTTGAAAGTATGTCGAATTCAGAAATTTATGATTTCGTTGCATTTTCGTATGATTTAGTAGTTTATTGACTACTGTTCGATTTTGAAAGTATGTCGAATTCAGAAACGTATGATTTGGTTGCATTTTCGTATGATTTAGTAGTTTATTGATTATTGTTCGATTTTGAAACTATGTCAAATTTAGAAACTTAAGATTTGGTTGCATTTTCGTACGATTCGTGTGATTTAGTAGTTTGTAGTTTGTTGTTCAATTTTGAAAGCTCGTCGAATTTAGAAACTTATTTTGTTTCATTCTGTTGTTTCATTCTGTAATCTGACAATGTATCTTTGCAGCTACACCACGGCATGGAAAACACAGCATCGGATTCAGATACTTTCTTAAAGGAGTTTTACATTCCCAACTATATACTCAATCCCGATGCAGAACATGAGACGCTCTCAGAGGTTCCTCGGTGCCCTGTAATCGTCTTCATAAATTCCAAAAGTGGTGGTCAGCTAGGTGGAAATCTGCTTGTTACATACCGTTCTCTTCTTAATGAAAACCAGGTAGCTTTTATTTTCTTATCGTAACTTTATATGGATATTCACTGTAATAACACGCTTTTGTGTTTCGAATTTGATCTGTAATCGAGGAAAACTGAAAACCCGTCAACCTGTTTTATTGTACTCCAGCGTATATATATTCACCGTATGAACAAGCTTTGTGTTTTGAAATCGATCTGCGTTTTTTACGTATAGGCTTAAACTCTAGCACAAATTCTTGTTTGTGAGTTGTGACAGATAACACTTTATTATAACGGGTCAAATACTACCCACATTTGCATAGAAAACCGATGTTTTGTCTTTTCTATACAAGGGTAGTATTTGACCCGTTATAACAAAGTGACAGATAGTTCCGTCACAAGGGAGACTAGGTGATACTCTAGCTCTTGATAAATGAACTTGGCATGTGATATATAAAACGTATAAATAAATGGGTAAACGACGATGTTTAATTACAGGTTATCGATTTGCTGGAAGAAACGCCTGATAAATTTTTAAGTAAGCTGTATCTCAATTTGGAAAGGCTGAAACAGAAGGATGAAATGGCTTTACGGATTCAGGAGAAACTAAGAATAATCGTGAGCGCTCCTTTCGGCCATTTTCTTATACTTTTTGGTAGCTAAGCTGGATTGTACTGCACTGCACTGCACTGCTGTCTAACTGTGATCTCGATGTTTTGTTTCCGATTTATGAAGTTTGTTTGCTTATTAGGTTGCGGGAGGTGACGGTACTGCTGGCTGGATTCTTGGAGTTCTTTGTGACTTGAAGCTTTCTCATCCTCCTCCTATTGCTACTGTTCCTCTCGGGACTGGAAATAACCTCCCGTTCGCATTTGGTTGGGTGAGAAAATGTTCTCTTTCGAGAATTTTTTGCTTCCTTGTTCTTAAGCATTCATGCCTCGGTTTATTTTGGTAACGTTGTTTTAAAAACGCCTTTTCCGCCTTGCGTCGAGTATAATTTAAGGAAAATATCTATCGTTTCCATTACCCTTTATTCTTCCCTTTTTTTTTGTAATTTGAGTGCCCTGTTTCTAGGATCCGAAGCATGTGCATTGTTATCTATACCCCTTCCCCTTCTGTTTTTATTATATTCGACGTGTATATTTTCCGAGATGGTTGTTTGATTTCCAGTTTCTTACTGTACTACTATTATTATGTGAACATTTATGAAACGTATGTTGGTTGATCATTGTGAAAATGCTTTTAGAAGCGCACGTTACACCATTTTTACCCTTATTTACGAGAGATATCGAAGATATGAGGTGAGTGTCTCAAAATGTGAGAATGACTCTAAGATGCAATGCTGACATGCAGGGGAAGAAGAACCCAGGAACCGATCAGCAGGCTGTGAGGTCATTCTTGCAACTAGTCATGGACGCAAAAGAAATGAAGATCGATAAGTACGTCCCTTTTTGTTTTCTTTGACGAACTCATGTTTCATACACAGTTCATACCATTGCAGGCCACTTACCATTGATAGTATGATTTACAGCTGGCACATTCTTATGAGGATGAAGACTCCCAAGGAAGGAAATTGTGATCCGATTGCTCCTCTTGAATTACCGCATTCATTGCATGCGTTTGAACGTGTTTCATCGGAAGATTCATCGAACTTGGTATCTATTCTCTTCACAAATGCCTAATATATATGCTTATACTATCTCAGACAGTCATTTGAAACTGTGTTTTTCTGATTATCTTTAAAAAATGCTATTGTCGATCTTTTATGGTCGACATTCTTTTCCCGTCATGCAAAACAATTTTACTGCGACAATTGCGTATGTCCGAAATGCTCACGACATCTTTTTGATACTCTTCAGGAAGGCTACCTTACATTTCGTGGTGGATTCTGGAATTACTTCAGTATGGGTAAGAGAGGACTAGCTTTCTGAATGTCGGAACTTCGTCAGTGTTTCTACCTGCCGCCATATGGTTACCCGGTTTTATTATCTGATGTATTCTATCGTGTCTGTTTTACAGGAATGGATGCCCAAGTGTCGTATGCATTTCATTCCGAGAGGAAATTGAACCCTGACAAGTTTAAAAATCAGCTGGTGAATCAGGTTAGCTCTTACATTGAACTTCATTACTTGACCCGGCAGACGGTCCAACCGGGTCGGATTCGGGTGGGTCAGCTTTGGGTCGGGCCATTTTGGGTTAGAAAAATCGGAGTGTAAGTGTTTAATTTGGTCATTTTTCGTTCGCTTCGTGATTATTTGACAGAGTACGTATGCTCGACTGGGATGCACACAAGGCTGGTTCCTCGCTTCGCTTTTACACCCTGCTGATAAGTGAGTACTGTATAATCTTAACTATGCAAACTTCTAATGTCTGTAAATATGCTTAATACCGAGTATTCATAAGTCCCGACAGTCCGTCATCTGTCGTCCAAACTTTCTAAAACACGTGTCATTACTTCGTTCTTTATTTATTTTTGATTTATTTAAACCGAGCTTTATTTTGCGTCTCACAGGAACATTGCACAGTTGGCGTCCGTGAAGGTTATGAAGAAAGCAGCTACGGAATGGGAGGAGCTTAATATACCTCACAGGTATTAAACAACAACAACAACAACATCGAGCTTTAGTCCCAAAAAAGATTTGGGGTCGTCTAACATGAATCACCATCCAAAGTCGTCATCGAAACAAATGAAAAAAAAAAAAGTTCTTTGGTTTGTCGACTAACGGGTTTTGTTTCTAATTTTACAGTATCAGGTCGATCGTATGCCTCAACTTACCAAGTTTTTCGGGCGGATTAAATCCTTGGGGAACACCAAACAAAAATAAAACGCGAGATGTACGTTTCTTTCGACAATTCGTTTCATATTATCTCAAACTAACTGATCACTTTTCATTATCGTAAATTTTTTCTCATTTGATATCCGAACATTGGATATCCAGAAAATTTTGATCGGATATGGATATCTGAATTTTAAATTTTCTAGTAATTTTTTTTTTACGGTGCTGTTATTTACCTACGTTTTCTTATCATTTTTTTTTCCGGGTTTGCAGAGAGGTTTCACCCCTCCTTATGTAGATGATGGCCTCATCGAAGTTGTCGGCTTTAGAGATGCTTGGCATGGACTCGTTCTTCTCGCTCCAAATGGCCACGGAACTCGTCTTGCTCAGGTATACACGAAAATATACTCTTTAATTTTTAGTACTTCGTATTATTATTATTATTATACTCTTTAATTATACTCGTACTAATGTTTACTTATATTTTTGAAAAAAAAAAAATATTAAAATCAATTTTCAAAATTTATTAAATGATAAAAAAAATTACGCGTATCAAATTAAATATTAGTTTATATTTGTAATTTCAAATATGAAAAGTATTAATTTTTTAATTATAAATCCAAATATAATATAGTATAAATATAAATATTTTATTAATTTTTAATAAATTCTCGTTGATAGCCAAACGGGATGAAAAAACGGGTTTATTACCCTAATAAATGGGTCGGGTCGAAATCGAGTTTTGGCACGTCTGGATATACCATATATTCTCGAAATAGCGACTTTATTTTCATGTACTAATAATCGTCTAATTATATTTTAGGCAAACCGAGTCCGTTTTGAGTTCCGAAAGGGTGCGACCGACCATACATTCATGAGAATCGACGGGGAGCCATGGAAACAGCCTCTACCAGTCGACGACGACACCGTCGTGGTCGAAATCTCACACCACGGTCAAGTACACATGCTCGCAACCCACGGCTGTCGTTCCCGAAGCATTCGTGACCCGACTTCAATCGATTTCAGCGGGTCCCTCGAAGACGACGTAGAAGATGACGTTGCTGAAGGCGAAGAGTGGAGGAAATTCGGAGCTGCCGAGACTTTCCGGGTCCCAGACGAGGTCGACATCTCACATCTCAGTTAAAAGCGCCTCGTCCTCCCTCGTCTTCGATCGTGAATTCTTGTTCAAGACGACAATATTTGAGTTACCCGTTTTTACCGTTAAAATGGGTAAATTAATTGTCGTTTTAAGCGAGACCTAGCGGAATATTATTCTTACGCGTTGCATAATATTCTTGTGGTTATTATTTTTTTACCTTCCTCGGAGTGAAGAAAGTCTAGTAAAAAAAAAAAACTCGGAAAAAAAAAACTCGTTTCCGTCCCATTGTAATTACGAGTATTCCATTCTTGTGTAGGTTGTTTCCGCACAATGCTTATTATTTTTTTTTTACTGTAAATCGGTCTGTCTGAAATTTGAATGCATCATCGGAATTTTCCTCGATTAATGCCACGAGTTTCGGACATATCTACGACTGTACGAGTAAATGAGACCGTTTCATGTGGAGCATGTTTTCTTGGCACAAAGTCGAAAATTGAACGATAATCTAAAATTGTGAATTAATCTAAACCGAACTTAATCTAGTGTAAAATTGTGAAGGAACCGTCTTTTACCCCAACCCGAAAATAAGTTGAGAATACAGGATTACAGGGCCTTGGACTCGTAAATTTACCTCAACTTTCGCCAATTTACCCAACCCGATAATTTCAGGATACATGGCCAAGCTCGAAGACGAAGAATAAATAGTACTACATGCAACGGAAGTTACAGAATAGGTACGAAAAATCGATACCATGTATATTACATCTATTGCGCGGAAAACGATTTTTTTCCTCTGATATTCCGAAGAGAAGAATAAAGTTGGGTGAATTTTTTTTACTTTTACATACAACTGGGAAAAAGCATTGAATTAACATGGGTTAAAAATAGAAATCTGAAGATACTATCGGCACTTCGGACGAAACTTTTTTACTGCAGTAAAAAGTTCTCGGAGTGTTGATAGTCGTCCTCATCAAATATCGATATGTATATATTCAGTCGCATTAAAAATTTCCGATGCATTGTTTAACTGCCTCGTTAGCCTTCGGGATTTCTGCTGCCCTTTCTGCTTGTTTCTTCTTCTCTCTGCAAGACGAAGAGTTACGACATTTCATCGTACGCAAAATTGTACTGATATGTCAAAGTACTGAATGTTACGGTAAATAATCGAGTTTTTACCTGTCGACATACTCTCGCAAGAGCTCTTTAGCTTGAACAAGTTTCGAGAGAAGGTTACGGTACACATCAAGATCCCGATCCACGCTTCTCTTGTTCACGTTCAACGCCGCGCAAAGCTGTCGCCAGAACAAAAAATCACGAAAAATATACTTAGCACGGAAAAATATGGCATCGAATATCGACATTACTGAAAGATCAGAAATAAATACTCTACGAACCTTCTCCAAGACGGTGGGTTCGCTTGCTTTAGCCAATTCAAGAATACGGAAAAGGCCAACTGCGAAAAACCGGCTGTAGCTGAAACTCGTGTTGCCTCGAGCTCTTTCGGATATATCTTTTAAGATATTCTCGATCTCGCCTTCTTTTGACGGGAATTCCACTAATGTTGAAGCCGTTTGAGTCCGAGCCCACTCCTCCAAATTTTCCGCGTCTTTTCTGATGAACAAAACGGTTTGAACAATTGAACCGTCAATAACTCGACACAAACACTATCACAATCCAAACCGTCTTCTATATACTAAATGAGAAACCACGACAACATTGATGTAACCTGTATTGCAGCGGATCTTCCTGAAGAGCATTGATGTAAGCTTCGAAAATGGCTTTTCGATCTTCATCGCTTGGATATCCGTCCATGAGCTGATCATAGACGGTAACAAACCCAAGAGCAAACACGGGATCATATCGATATGTCTTTTTATATTTCATCAAGTGTTGTTGAACGAGCAATTCTTGAAGCACGTTGTTGTATATGCTTGGAATCGGCCGTTTATATGCTTTTAGAAAGTTCATTTTCGTCTCCGATACTGGTGGAGCAACTGGAAAAAACACACACATAGGATTTACAAATGATTAGAGCGAAAATAACCAAAGCGACACTTGACAGTCGGACATGGGTGTGACAGTTGGACTCTTCATTTTAAGCCAAAATATGCAGAATTTTCATAAAAATAGTCGAGTCTGACAATTGGACACGCACGCACACCCATGTCTGATACTTCTAAACAACGAGTCTGAGCAACATAGGGTTACAAAAACTCGTTTACCACCGTCTTGAGCTTACAACATACTCCCTCTGTTTCTTTGATATCTTCCACATTTCCTTTTTCGACCATTTCTTTGATTTCTTCCACTTTCCTTTTTTTCTATCACACTTCTCTCTTACCTAGGTGACCCACTTACTTTACTCCCTTTCTACTTTTACTTATTTTATTGTTTTTCTTAAGAAATGTGCCACTTTTAAGGTGAAAGAAATCATAGAAACGGAGGGAGTAGTGATCATAAATTCATAGATATTGTTAATGGAATCCTATTCCTAGACACGGGAAAAGTTCGTCTTGAGCTTAAGACGGTTTCAGATGAGATTTTGAACAGCTAAATTAAAGAAATACATCAAATTTCTAGCAACATTTTACCAATTGCAATCAATAATCAAACTCCAAAAGCTCTAAATAAATCATAATCTCATAATTAAATCACATAATTAACTTCATTATCTACAAAATAAGTATATCCAATTACACAACAATTGGAGTCTTAGTCCGAAAAAAGATTTGGAGTCGGCTAACGTGATTCATTATCAGAAATCGTCAAATTACACAACAATTGCATCATGGTCTTTGTCCGGAAAAGATTTGGGGTCGATTAACTTGAATCATTATCGGAAATCGTCTCCAAAAAAAACAATCAAAATATATCCAATTGGCAATTACACAACAATTGCATCATAATCTTGGTCCGAAAAAAGATTTGGGGCCGACTAACATGAATCATTATCAGAAATCGTCAATTCATCTCCAAAAAAACAATCAAAAACCCTAAGAAAACAATAATGTAATACAATAATCACATAATTAACACAATAATTAAGCAATTCAAGTAATTAACAACCTGAATCAGCAGCCATAGATTTAACAACCATAGAAACCCCAGAAATCGAAGCTTTAACAGAAGCAGAAACATCAAAATTCAAACTCGAGGAACGCAAACGAACACCATCGAAAGACGAAGAGAACAACTTCGTAACAGTATTAGTAGTATTAGAAGAAGAAACGGTCACTTTTCTATGAGCTAATGCTGAAAATGAGAGTGACGTCACTGCCGCCATTGATGAACACTGAAAAACACCACTACGAAAGATAATCAAAATTGGAACGGAACCCAGAAATGAAATGAGGGTGAATTGAAATGGGTTGGTATTAGAATTGCGATTGAGGTTAGATTACGCCATGGATTTGGTAATGAAATTGGGTGCAAAAAATGTGAAGAGAGAGGCTGAAATTTTTTTCTTTTCTTTTTTATTTTTTGTTCTTCCTAGTTATCTTGTTTATTGTGAATTGGCCAATGAGAAGTTGACACGTTTCTTTGTTAATTGGCCTCTAAGAGCTAGTAGTTACTTGTTTGGGAAAATAATCTAAAAGCCCAATGAAAACCGTCATCGATTTTGACGGATATATTCATTTTAAGACCGAAAGAAGATCAACTTCACGTAGAACCGTCTTATATTGTACTAGGATGAATTCGAAATGGAGAAACGTTGACTTGATACCCGTATTGCAGACTTGAGTCTGTGATTCGTTATCGATTTTGACAGATATATTCGTTTTAAGACTGCTATGAGATACGTAGAACTGTCTTTACTGTACGGTAACTTTCATGAAGAACTGTCTTTATTTATATTATAAGATGAATTGAAGAACTGTCTATAAGATGAATTTATATTATCGATTTCGACAAATATATTCGTTTTAAGACTGCTATGAGATACGTAGAACTGTCTTTACTATACGGTAACTTTCATGTAGAATTGTCTTTATTTATATTATATTATAAGATGAATTGAAGAACTGTCTATAAGATGAATTTATATTATCGATTTCGACAAATATATTCGTTTTAAGACTGCTATGAGATACGTAGAACTGTCTTTCCTGTACGGTAACTTTCATGTAGAACTGTCTTTATTTATATTATATTATAAGATGAATTGAAGATGGAAAAATCTCGACTTGGATGGGACTATGTGACTTATTAGATCTGGCAAAACATACTCGATTTGAATACTTGACTCGACATGATTTTGACCGATAACTCGAATTCACTCGACTTGCGTTAGGGCATGAACTACACATGGCTACACTATTGTCGCCTCTACGAGTAAACGAGCATGCAACGATCCTAGATTCGTATAGTATATGCATGACTATGGTTCGATTATCCAAAATTACGCTAGATGGCTAATTAATCATGTAAGCCGCGTACGGTAATGGTATAGAGGTGGTCGTGGGTCAGGCCATCACCATGCCGCCGAACACGACCCTAGGGAGGTTGTAGGCCGGTTTGACCTCTATTTTACTTGGCTCGAGAGTCGAGACCAGACCAAATGGGCCTAATTATATGGGCCAAAATAATTTGGCTCGGTCCGGGACCCGGTTATTCGGACCACAAAATATGGGCCAAAAAATACACCAAAAAAATCCATAAAAATCTACTCAATATTTTTTTTTTTTTGAAATTTTTGAAAAAAAAATTCAAATTTCCATAAACCAACAAAAACACAAACAATTTTTAATTTTTTTTTTTCAAAGGACAATGATCAAAAAAACAAAATAATAGAGAGGTGGACCCTCCAATCACCCAAAAACAATTAATCATGAAAGAAAAAGCACAACCAACTAACCACACCAGTTACTCTTACTTAAGACAAAATATCTGTCTTAATCTTAGAACGAGTCAAATTATAACACACCCGATGCTAATAAAGACGTAACATTCGACATTTCCTAAATAACGTGCCGTCTAATTAATTAATTTGATATATAGTACTCCCTCCGATTTTTTATTATCTTCCCCTTTGGTTTTGGGGAAGAAAATAAGAGTGTGGGAATGTGCGGTTCAAAATAAAAAAAGGAAGAGAGAGAAATGTAAGAGTGATTCCAGACCACATGTTGATGATCAAAATGGAAATAGGGAAGAAAGAGTGTTTCAGTTCAATAAGGAAATAAGGAAGATAATAAAAAATTGGAGGGAGTATATTTGATCTGTTTTATAATTTACGATGGATAGTACTGTAACGAACTGGACTTTGCCTTGCCCACCTTCCTCAACTAACCACCTTAAATGATTCATCCATTCACATTCCCTTCCATTCCTCACATTAACTCCCCTCACCCCACTCAACACCTCCCCATATATCCCCATCTCCGGGATTTAAAACCGTCTCTCAGACGACCTACTCTTTCAACATTTTTGAGAATTTCTTGGGAATCAAACCGTCTCTCAATCCCACCCACATTCCCGAGAATAATTAATTAAACCGTCCCTCAGCCGACCTACTTCCTTCCTATTCCCATTCCCCGTTCCCATCATTTATCCCAATTCTCGAGAATTAAACCAAACCGTCTCTCGGTCGACCCAATCCATTTCCCCACCCACATTCCCACACCCATTTATACCCCAATTCTCGAGAATTAAACCAAACCGTCTCTCAGTCGACCCACCCCATTTCCCCACCCACTATTTATACCCAAATTCTAGAAAATTAAACCAAACCGTCTCTCAGTCGACCCACCCCCATTTCCCCCACACCCACTATTTATCCCCAAATTCTCGAGAATTAAACCAAACCGTCTCTCACTCGACCCACATTCCTCCACCATTTACTTCCCAATTCTCGAGAACCAAACCAAACCAAACCGTCTCTCAGTCGACCTGCTCTATTACAATGGCGGTGGCAAGCCATGGAGGAGGAAGAGGAGGAGGAGAAGATGATAAGGTAATGAGTTTGTGTAAGATACCCTTTTGGACACCAAGTAATAGCAACAACAATTCCTCAAATTCAAGCACCAATACGACGTCGTATTCTTCTTCCTATTATTCTACCAATAATAATCATCATTCTATACTACAACCTCATCATCAACAACAACAACAACAACATTCGATAATTACGGTTTCCTCCATTGCTAAATCCTTGCTTCCTCCTCGTCGCCGCCTCCGTCTCGACCCCTCTAACAAACTTTACTTCCCCTGTAAGTTTTTTTTTTTTTTTTTTTTTTTTTTTTTTTTTTTTTTTTTTTTCGCTCTGACGTAAAATCACGAAGGAGGTGGTTACAAATCAGTAACTACCTCCTACGTGAAATGTCTCACGATAATGATAATAATAATAATAATAATAATAATAATAATAATATTATTATTATTATTATTATTATTGTGACACCATGTCATTGTTATTGAACGATAAGTGGAGTATTGATTAAATTAAATCAAAGAATTAAGTTTTTTTTTTTTTTTAATTTTATTTATTTATTTAATTTTTTACATTTTTGCTCTGACGCGAGATCATGAAGGAGGTGGTTACAAATCAGTAACAACCTTCTAGGTGAAATGTTTCACGATGATATGAAAAAAGAAAAGAAAAGAAAAATAATAATAATAATATTTCACCTAGAAGGTTGTTATTTGTGAAACCGTGTCATTATATGATTTTTTTGTTGATAATTTGGACGAAAATTAATTATCAAATAATAAAATAAATACTAATATGAAAAAAAGGCTGAAACGTCGTAAAATAAAATAAGTAAATAAATGATCGGGGTAAAGAGTAATTATTAGGGGATTGATTGATTGTCACATTATTGCATGTTAGGTAGGGATTCTTGTACAAGTACTAATAATAATGTTAGACATATGTCATACATTATCGTCTTCTTATTACCAATCGATTTTAGGATGAAAATGCGTCATAATTTTAATTTAATTCTTTATCGATAAAAACGCATCAATTTAATTTAATTTAATTTAATTTCGTGCATTTTTTGGCAGATGGGTTTTTATATGAAACGATGTCACGATAATTCATAACCGATATAATTAATTAATTATGTGATTGAAGTGTATTACCAATCGATTTTAGGATGAAAATGTGTTGGTTTTAATTTAATTTCTTATTAACAATTGATTTTAGGATAAAAACTTGTCGATTTAGTTTTAATTTAATTTCATGCATATCTCGACAAACGGGTTTTTATATGAAACGATGTCACGATAATTCAGAATCGATATAATTAAAGTGTAAAAACACGTCGATTAATTAATTAATTAATTATTTTAGGATAAAAACGCGTCGATTTAGTTTTTTTTTTTTTTTTTTTTTTTTTGAGCGAAAAGATCATTTCATTAATAAAAAGTCATACGACATTTACAACTTATATCGAAATTGAACGGGTACAATACTACAAAATTTGAATAAAATAAATTCTCATTAAAACAAAGATCTCTCATTAAGATTTTGATCTCCGCTTCTGCACATCCTATCTCAACATATCGCTGTTTAATGATACAGCTTTTAACAAGAGGGTCTTTGGATCTTTGGATTTAGTTTAATTTAATTGAATTTCTATCTTGGCAGATGAGTTTTTTTTTTATATGAAACGATGTCACGATAATTCATAACTGATATAATTAATTAAATAATTAATTAATTATGGTGATTGAAGTGTATTGGTTTTGGTAAAAAAAAAAAGATGAACCAGGAAAGCAGGTCAAAAGTGCAATTACCATCAAGAATATATGCAAAGCTCATGTTGCTTTCAAGGTTTGTTTTTTTTGCCTCCTTTTAATACAAAAAATAAATTACATTTATTATACATTTAATTATTATTCGTATACGTCTTCGTCTAGTGGTTTAGACGAAAATACTCTGGGATTAACTGCGTGCTTCGGTGGAAAAAAAAAACAATTACGATCTTGAAAAATATTAGAGTCGAAATCATCAAAAAAAAAACTCGAAAACAACACTAAGAATGACCCGGCCCGACCAGAAGTTGATCTGATTTTTTAAAGTGATCTGACCCGAAGCTGAACCCGACCCGGTTGACCTGTTTGTCAGGTCTGATTGCGCGCTTCGTTGGACAAAAAAAACATTTTTATAATAATCCTGAAAAATATTAATTACATACTCCCCTGTCTCGTTCATTTTATTAAATACTCGTACAGAATAGTATTTTAATCAAAGTTCGACAAATAATTTATTAATTTACCAGTTATAATAATGTCTTTTATTATATGATTTTTTTTTTCCAGTTTCAGACGACGGCTCCGAAGAGCTGTTACATGCGACCTCCGGGAGGTATTCTCGCTCCAGGCGAAAGTCTAGTCGCTGTCGGTAATATATAATAAATACATCGTTTTTTTTTTTTTTTTTTTTTTTTTTTTGCTCGAACGAAAAATATAATGAAAAATGAAAATAAGCTGGAAAGAACAGTACAGGCGAGTGAACGAATGAATAATGTGTGTATAATTAATTTCGTACACAGTGTTCAAGTTCGTGGAGCCTCCGGACAAAAACGAGAAGCAATCGGATCAGAAAAGTCGGGTTAAGTTCAAGATCATGAGCTTGAAGATGAATGCTAATCAACTCGACTACATTCCCGAGCTGGTACGTCTCGTTTTCTATGTCGATTTAATATTTTATCTCGAAATTGTCAACTTAATTATATTTTGCGTTTGATACTGTATTTTTCATTATCGTTCGCCTTCCATTTTTTTGGTTTCAGATTAAATATTGTAGTTTATATTTGTAATTTCAAATATTAAAAGTATTACGAGTAATTTTTTAATTATAAATCCAAATATAATTAATACTCCAGTATATAATAATTATTTTATTAATTTTAATAAATTATCGTTGATCCAATGGGGCAGGTTGGGTTTCGACCATAAATTAAAGGGTCAAACGGGTTGAAAAACGGGTCAAAAAAAATTAAAGGGTCAAAAAAGTAGTTTATATTTGTAATTTCAAATATTAAAAATATTATTTTTTTTAATCATAAATCCAAATATAATAATCCAGTATAAATATAACTATTTTATTAATTTTAATAAATTCTCGTTGATCCAACGGGCTCGAACCCTAAATTAAAGGGTCAAACGGGTTGAAAAAACGGGCTCATGACCCTAAAAAATGAGTCGGGTCGAGTCAAGTTTTGGCAGGTGTCGATATACCATATTCTCGAAATAGCAATTTTTTTTTTGATGAACGAGAGAACCCGCGGCTGCTACCTTTTTGGTGCGCACTGGGTAAACCCTCGGGTGTACGCATAGCCTGCAAACCACGCACACTAAGGTAAACCGCCCGTGGGCGACAAGCTCGAAGTCTAGAAGGCATAGTCTCAACTCTCAAGCCATACATTCGCGCTTGCAGGGGCATGAGCCTGAGACCCTTGGGCTGATGACCACAAGTTTTAACCACTAGGCTAATTTTCATGTACTAATCGTCTGATAAATTTCTTGTTAGCCGATCCCAAATCTTTTGCGACTAAGGCTCTGATGTTGTTGTCGTTGTTGTTGAATATGATCGTAGTTCGAGGAGCAGAGAGATCAAGTATCGGTAGAACAAATCCTACGCGTTGTTTTCCTCGATACACAACGTCCTTGCCCGGTAAAATTAAAACCGCCTAATCTCGAACTTATATTTTCATTAAAATACACATTTCTCGTGCTGATGCCCGTTTCACGACAGAAGGTGTTGGAGAAGCTCAAGAGGCAATTAGCCGAGGCGGACGCAGCACTTGAAACACGTCGAAAACCTCAAGAGGAAGCCGGTCCTCGGATTGCAGGCGAAGGCCTCGTTATTGACGAATGGGTTAGACTCGAGATTATAAATTTATAACACGCTTTCAACTTAATTTTGCGTTTTAAACTGTATTTTTTATTACTGTATTATTTTATTGTATTGTTCGTCGTTCTTTTTTTTTTTTACCTCAAATCTTTTTGGGACTAAGACTCTGAAATTGTTGTTGCTGCAGAAAGAACGGAGGGAACGATACCTAGCACAACAACAAGGAGATGCGACTGACTCGATCTGATTCGACAACTTATTTTGTTTTAGTTGTCGGAATTCTTTGATTTTTTCGAGTTTTCGAACAAATATATATGTATGTTTTTCGTATCAGACCGTCTTACTTGGTGGACGAGTTTTTAGTTAAAGAGTCCAATTATTTACGACGTATTTACGAAACTTTAAAGCTTATTAATCACACATTATATGTTTGATAGGCTCGTACCTCTGTATCATTGATATATTCTTGGAAAAATTACGAGATTGATGTCGTTTTGATATGTTTGCATTAACTTTCGAAGATTTGAGTTTTAATAATTAGTACCGCATAGCTACTAATTAATACATCCATAATTACGAGATTATGAGTTGTTAATTCTGTAGTGTACAGTTCACTTATTGAGATATCGTCTCTCCAGAGTTTTTGTGCAATATGTTTGATGGGAACGAAGATCTACGAAAAACATTTTTATTTTTGGGTTAACGACGAACATTACATCAATTAAGCACCTTGACGACAATCCTCTTGCTTAAAGAACAACAACATGCTTGTTCGATCATATACGAACCTCTTTTTAGTTTGTTGAAGTGCTCCTATAGCCGACTCTGCACCGTCGTAACCCTCAATTGCTACGCAAAACGCGTTGCTTCTAACAAACGCGTTGTCGACGTCGAGCTCTAAGTCGGCTCCCAATAAATGGAAGGTGATTGTCGGAAGATCGTAGTATGTATTGGTTAAGCTCCTATAGCATAGGTCGAACTCGGGGTCGTGGACGGCCTCGTAGTGTCCTCGAGATTCGAAGTAAGCGATTATCTCTCTTTCGAAAACCTCGTAAGCTTGACGAACTAAAAACGTGTACGCAGTTCCAGTGTCGATGATTGTTCCGCCTGAATTACCCCGTCTCGAGAAAACCTGCGGATTAACGGGGATTCGTCTTCCTGCGACGCTGATCCCTACGAAGTTCACGTAATAATGAGGTAAGCCGCGGTACTGGCTCAAAGTCGTGGCGCGAAAGCCGTATTGGGCGTCGATCCCCTCTCGCTGGGATTCTAGTTCGAGGTAGCCTCGAGACCCTAAGGCGGTGGCGTCGTAAGGAGGGAAACAATACGAGAAAATATTCGGATTGCCTCGAACTTGTGTGTTAATTTGGCTTATGAAACTTCGTGTCCTAGACCGAGTGTCCCGATTTCTCCTTCTTTTGGTACGTACTCGCCGTCGTAGATGTGGTTACATCCGAACGCGAGATTTCGAGTGATTTCGTTGCCTCCGAAGGTGAATTTCTCGAAAGCGATTAGACCTTCGATTTCGGTGTCGTCGGCGTACTTTATGGCATACGCACAAACCCCGTCTTCACATACGCCCCTAAAACAAAGTTCGTGGGTATCGCATGGAATCGGGCGGTATGTTCTCGACCTAGTATTACGAAAATACTTTGGCGGGGTTCCGAAACAATTGTTCCCGGGTTTTTGACAATCTTCGCATTGTAACCACACTAGTTCGTTACCGGTATCGATACCTAAATAATACGATTTATATGACATAGGGGTGTTGAATGTACCGGCGCCTAATTTTACTACGATTGAGGTATCTTGTCTGACGGTAATTTCGTCTCTCGACGTCCATTCGAGTTGTGTGGAATTGCGTAAATTGGTTCCATTTGAAGAGATACTACGAATTCGATTTCTCGATTGGCGTACGAGGAATTGGATCGTTTCTTGTCGGGTTTGGTTTTTTTTGAAAAAGGGCGATTCTGGTGAATTCGGATGGATTAGTGATAGTCTTAAGGCGAAATTTTGGGGTAATAAAAGGATTAGTGAAATGAATATAGAAAGTAGAAAGGTAAAATTCATGATGAGATTATGAGTTTAATTAATTGACTAGTTACATAAAATAATGTTGTTGAAATTGTGTTTTATAGTGATTCTTAATCACACAAGTTTAAGGATGTAATCATGTTATTAATCTGTAATGATTTTTTCCAGAGATATGAGATGTATCAGAACATGTACAAAGTGACGCACAGAATGAGAAACAAAAGTATGAACATATTATTCTTACACGTTATTAATTGATCGAACACAAAAACTCATATGAGACGGTCTCACACTAACATTATTGTGAGACCTCTCACATTATTATTATTATTATTATTATTATTATTATTAATTTTATTTAATTTTATTTTCTTGTTGATTATTAATGTATTTTGATCATTTCAAAAAAAATAAAAAATATCACGAAAAATGATATTTCGTGACAAAGTGACAAGTGATTGCCTTTTCACCTTAAAATAATTATTTTTTCATTTGTCAAATCATACAACGCTATTTTAAACAAGATTCCTAATATTTTTTATTACTTACTTTCTTTTATTTTGCAATTTCGAATAGATATTTTAAATTTATAAAAGGGACAATGTACGAGTATTATTTATTCCAATTGCGTTTATCACGATTAAATCAAATCATGATGCCCAAGATTGATATCCAACAATTTAGGGACAAGATAATAATGTATTGCTTAAAAAATTAATAGATTCCGGCCTATTTAATCAGCATACTAATTTTATATGTTTAGTAATTAAATGAGATATTCTGATGCATAATAGCCGATATCTATTGTTTTAAGAAATGCGACTAACACATATCCCCGTAATTTGTTTTCATATTCGTTCGTAAAATTATATTTTTCCACGTTTCATACATCTAATTAAGAATAATTTTTGGATCGTATTTTTTTCCTAACGAGCTTCCACTTAATTCTAACGATATTTTAATGATTTACCTTCGTCAATATCAACTTTATGCAATCCTCTTGATTAAAGAGCAATAACATCCTTCTTGCTAGGCCGCATCGGGTTTGTGCGGATCAAATCACGTCACACGAACCCATTAATTTGGTGTCAACCTCGTCTCATGTTCTCGTATCAGGTCGATATTTCGAAAATGTACGTCTACGATGGATTAAAAATATTCCAAAATTAGTTTAATATAGGGCTTTCTCGTATTTCATCTTCGATTTTCAACCAAGACCCCGAATTAATTACCGCCGGTGAGTGCAGTATTTCCAACCCACCGGCAGGGGAAGCAGAACGTTTATTTTGGCCTCAAAAATCGAGAGGCTCTGATTACCCATATGGTTATTGTTCGACTTTTACAATGACTTTACGAGTTAAGCTAGCTGGTATCAAATAATCGACATAATTTGATAAACACGATCGGGTTAATGACGTACATTATATTAAGTAAGCACCTTGACGACAATCCTCGGGTTTAAAGAACAACAACATCCTTGTTCTATCATATACAAACCTCTTTTTAGTTTGTTGAAATGCTCCTATAACCGTCTTCGGATCATCGTTAGACACAATTGCTACGCAAAACCCGCCGGCCCCATTGTCGATTCTAATAAACACGTTATCGACATCGAGCTCCAAGTCGGCTCCCGAAAAATGGAATGTAAGTGTCGGAAGGTCATCGAACGTCTTGGTTAAGCTTCGATAACATATCTCCAACTTGACGCCATCTCCAGCGATGGCCTCGTAGTGTCCTCGAGATTCGAAGTAAGCGATCATCTCGCTTTTGAATACCTCGTAAGCTTCGGGAACTAAATACGTGTATATCGTACCACTGTCGATGATTGTTCCATCTGAATTAACGTTTCGGGAGAAAACCCTCGGATCAACGAGGATACGTTTTCCTGCGACGCTGATCCCTTCGAAGTTCAAGTAATAATGAGTTACGAGGCCGTACCGGCGCAAATTCGTGGCGCGAAAGCCGTGTTGTTCATCGATCTCCTCGCTCTGCGATCCTAGTTCGAGGTAGCCTCGAGACCCTAAGGCGGTGTCCTCGAAAGAAGGGAAACAATACGAGAAAATATTACTGTCTCGAAATTGTACTTTTATTTGGGCTACGAATGTTCGAGGACCCCATCCTAAACCGAGTATCCCGATTTCTCCGTGTTGTTCGACCTTGCTTTTGTAAAATGTGTTACATCCGAACGCAAGGTCGAAACTGATGACATCTCGAGATATGTCGTTGCGACGGGGTCCGGTTCCGAAGGTGAATGTCTCGAAAGCGATTATACCTCGGACTTCGGTCTTGTCGGCATACTCAAAATCATATGAACAAAACCCGTCTTTGCATAAACCCCTATAACAAAATCCGTGAGTATCACATGGAATCGGGTGGTACGTGCTCGACTTGGTATTATGAAAAAACTCGGGTGGCTTTCCGAAACAATTATTGTTCTCGTGTTTACAATCTTCGCATTGTAACCATGCTAGTTCGCTACCGGTATCGATACTTAAATAAATTGATTCGTACGATATAGGAGTGTCGAACGTACCGACGCCTAATTTTACTAGGATTAACGGTCCTTTTTTTATGGTAATATCGTCTCTCGACGTCCATTCGAGTTGTGTGGAATTGCGTAAAATAGTTCCGTTCGAAGAGATGCTACGAACTCGATTTATTGAGTGGCGTCGGAGGAATTCGATCATTTCTTGTCGGGTTTGGTTTTCTTTGAAGAAGGGCGATTCCGGTGAATTCGGGTGGATTAGTGGTAATCTTAAGGCGAAATTTTTGGGTAATAAAAGGGTTAGTGAAATGAATATCATCAAAAGTAAAAATTTGAAATTCATGACGAGATTATGAGTTTAATTGACTAATTACATAAAACAATGTTCGAGAAATTTTATTTTCTTGTTGGTTATTAATGTGTTCGGATCATTTTAAAAAAAATTCGTGAAAAATGATCATTTCGAGACAAAGTAACAAGTGATTGCTTTTTCACCTTAAAATAGTTATTTTTTCATCCGTCAAATCATACAACGATCTTAATAAACAAGATTCCTAATATTTTTTTCTTAATTTATTTTATTTTGCAATTTCGATTAGACATTTTAAATTTATAAAAGGTACAATGTACGAGTATTATTTATCCCAATTGCGTTTATCACGATTACATCAACTCATGATAGCAAGAATGATATCCAACAATTTAGGGATAAGATGATAATATTGCGTAAAAAAAATAATAGATTCCGGCCTATTTAATCAGTATACTAATTTTATATATTTAGTAATTAAATGAGATATTCCGATGCATAATAGCTGATATCTATTGTTTTAAGAAATGCCGCTAATATATTGTAACACCATATCCCAATAATTTTTTTATATATTCGTTCGTTAAATTATATCTTCCCACGTTTCATATATCTAATTAAGAATAATTTTTGGATCGTGTTTTTTTCCTAACGAGCGATATTTTAATGATTTATCCTCGTCATAATCGTCAACTCATTCTCAAAATTAATACATTAAAAATAAAGTTCTTTATTCGCCAAAATAGAATAATCGTTTAGAATAAGGAAACATATTATATTTGTCGAGAATTGTCGGAAAGGTTGTTTTTTTTTTTTAATTGTCAACCTCGTCTCATGTTCTCGTATCAGGTTGATATTTTGAAAATGTACGTATATTTACCCAACGATGGATTAAAAAATATTCCAAAATTAGTTTAATATAGAGATTTCTCGTATTTCATCTTCGATTTTTCGTATATTATCTTCTTTTTTTTATATCATATTCGTTGTATCGACACACATATATAAACGTAATAAATCATTAATTTTGTGTGAAGCTCGTCTCATATATTCACATCAAGTCAATATTTCGAAAAATGTACATATATTTACAATTTTACGCAACGATGGATTAAAAATATTTTGAAATTAATTTAATAAATAAATCAATTTCTCGTATCATGTTCGAATTTTCGACCAATCCCGACCCAATGAAATCAATTGAATTCATATCGACCCACATTTATAAATAAAAACCGTTAAACCTCAAACCAAACCCGTTAATTCATATCGATTTCGACCTCAAATTACCCATTAAAAACATTTCGAAATTAATTTAATAATAAATGGATTTCTCGTATCATTTTCAATTTTTCGATCAAACCGACCCAATTAAATCAATTGAAATCATGTCGACCCAACGTATATAAATAAAATTGTTAAGTCTCGAACCAAACCCGTTAATTGATTAATTCATAATCGATTTCGACCTCAAATTACGAGATTGATGTCGTTTTGATATGTTTGCATTAACTTTCGAAGATTTGAGTTTTAATAATTGGTACCGCCTAGGCGCCTAGCCACTAATACATTCATAATTACGAGATTATGAGTTGTTAATAATTAGTGTACGATATAGTCTCTCCAGATTTTTTGTGTAATATGTTTGATGGGCTCGAACATCTACGAAAAACATTTTTATTTTTGGATTGACGACGTCCAATACATTAATTAAGCACCTTGACGACAATCCTCGGGCTTAAAGAACAACAACATCCTTGTTCGATCATATACAAACCTCTTTTTACTTTGTTGATGCGTTCCTATAACCGTCACTTGAGTGTCGTTATTATCGATTGCTACACAAAACACCCCGTTGGTTATAATAAACACGTTGTCGACGTCGAGCTCCAACTTGGCTCCCGAAAGATGGAATGTGAGTGTCGGAAGATCATCGAATGTATGGGTTAAGCTCCGATAACATATGTCGAACCCGGAGTCATGATCATGGACGGCCTCGTAGTGTCGTCGAGATTCGAAGTAAGCGATTAACTCACTTTTGAATACCTCGTAAATTTCAGGAACTAAATACGTGTATGTCGTTCCAGTGTCGATCATTGTTCTGCCTTGTCTCGAGAAATCCCTCGGACGAACGGGGATTCGTTTTCCTGCGACGCTAATCCCTCTGAATTTCACGTAATATTGATTTGAGTTGTCGTACCGGTGCAAAGCCGTGGCGCGAAAGCCGTGTTGGGCATCAATCTCCTCACCCTGCGATCCTAGTTCGAGGTAGCCTCGAGACCCTAAGGCGGTGGCGTCGTAGGGAGGGAAACAATAAGAGAAAATATTCGGATTGTCTCGAAATTGTGTGTTTATTTGGCTAATGAAACTTCGTGGACCCCATCCTAGAGCGAGTAACCCGATTTCTCCTCCTTGTTGGTCAACATCGCTTTTGAAAACGGTGTTACATCCGAACGCAAGGTTGAAACCGACATTTCGAGTTATGTCGTTGCGATGGGGTCCGGTTCCGAAGATGAATGTCTCGAAAGCTATTATACCTTCGATTTCGGTCCCATCCGCATAACGAAAACTGTACGAACAAAACCCGTCTTTGCATTCACCCCTGTTACAAAGTTCGTGAGTATCACAGGGAATCGGGCGGTATGTGCTCGACTTGGTGTGAGGAAAGAACTCAGTCAGACAATTGTTCTCGGATGTTTGACAATCCTCGCATTGTAACCATATTAGATCGCTACCAGTATCGATACTTAAATAATACGATTCATACGATATAGGAGTAGTGTCGAAGGTACCGACTCCTAATTTTACTAGGATTAACGATCCTTTTGTGACGGTAATATCGTCTCTCGTCGTCCACTCGAGTCCGTTCGAAGAGATACTACGAACTCGATTTCTCGAGTGGCGTCGGAGGAATTCGATTGTTTCTTGTCGGGTTTGGTTTTCTTTGAAGAAGGGCGATTCCGGTGAATTCGGGTGGATTAGTGGTAGTCTTAAGGCGAAATTTTGGGTAATAAAAGGGTTAGTGAAATGAATATAGAAAGTAGAAATTTGAAATTCATGATGAGATTACGAGTTTAATTGACTAATTACATAAAACAATGTTCGAGAAATTTTATTTTCTTGTTGGTTATTAATGTGTTCCGATCATTTTTTAAAAAAAATCGTGAAAAATGATCATTTTGAAACAAAGTGACAAGTGATTTCATTTATTTTGCAATTTCGATTAGACATTTTAAATTTATAAAAGGTACAATGTACGAGTATTATTTATTCCAATTGCGTTTATCACTATTAAATCAACTCGTGATACCCAAGATTGATATCCAACAATTTAGGTATAAGATAATAATATTGCGTAAAAAAATTAATAGATTCCGACCTATTTAATCAATATACTAATTTTATATGTTTTTAGTAGTTAAATGAGATATTTTGATGCATAATAGCCGATATCTATTGTTTTATGAAATGCGGCGAATATATTGTAACACCATATCCCAATAATTTTTTTATATATTCGTTCGTTAAATTATATTTTCCCACGTTTCATACATCTAATTAAGAACAATTTTTGGATCGTATATTTTTTCCTAACGAGTGATATTTTAATGATTTACCCTCGTCATAGTTGTCAATTTCAACCCATTCTCAAAATTAATACAGTAAGAATAAAGTTCTTTATTCGCAAGAATAGAATAATCGTTCAAGGAAACATATTATATTTGTCGAGAATTGTTCGAAAGGTTGGTTTTATTTGTTTTTATTTTTATATTTATTTTTCACACGAACCCATTAATTTGGTGTCAACCTCGTCTCATGTTCTCGTATCAGGTCGATATTTCAAAAATGTAGTATATTTACCCAACGATGGATTAAAAATATTCCATAATTAGTTTAATATAGGGATTTCTCGTATTTCATATTCGATTTTTCGTATATTATCTTATTTTTATCATATTCGTCGTGTCGACACACACATATAAACGTAATACGAGTAAATCAATAATTTCATGTGAAGGTCGTCTCATATATTCACATCAAGTCAATATTTTGAAAAATGTACATATATTTACGATTTTACGCAACGATGGATTAAAAATATTTCAAAATTAATTTAATAATAAATAAATGGATTTCTCGTATCATGTTCAATTTTTTCGACCAAACCCGACCCAATGAATGAAATCAATTGAATTCATGTCGACCCAACGTATATAAATAAAAACCGTTAAACCTCAAACCAAACCCATTAATTCATATCGATTTCGACTCAAATTACCCATTAAAAATATTCCAAAATTAATTTAATAATAAATGGATTTCTCGTATCATGTTCAAATTTTCGACCAAACCGACCCAATTAAATCAATTGAATTCATGTCGTCCCATGTATATAAATAAAACCGTTAAACCTCAAACCAAACCCGTTAATTCATATCGATTTCGACCTCAAATTCCCAATCTCCCTCTCAAATTCTCCACAAAATCAATCCAATCGACGAATCGACGAATCGACGAATTGTCGAATTCCATCAATTTCTCAGGTAAATCACGAAATCCCTCTTTTGTTCGTTCCATCTCTGTTTATATCTCCTCTGATTCGGCAGCCATGGATGATTTCTTAGAAGAAACATTCAATCTCCCTGAACTCCAAATGCAAGAAGGATTCAAAGACGGGTACAAAGACGGTTTAATCAAAGGCAAAGAAGATGCATACGAAGTGGGTATCAAACACGGGTTCGAATGCGGTGAAGAAATCGGGTTTTATCGTGGATTAGTTGATGTTTGGACCGGTGTTATCCGGGTCGAACCCGGGTTTTTCTCTAATCGGGTCAAGAAGAGTGTAGAGCAGCTTGATGAATTGATTAAGGAATACCCTTTTGTGAATCCTGAAGATGAGAAGAAGGATGTTGTTGTTGATAAGATGAGGTTGAAGTTTAAGGCAATTTGTGCTACTTTGGGTGTTAAATTGGAGTATAATGGGTATCCTAAATTAGGTCATGGTCAAGATTATTGATTGAATTTGGGGATTTTGGATTCGTAAATTAGGGTTTTGGTGAATTTGTGATCAATTGGAGCATAAGAGTTATCATTGATTGGGGTTTTTGTTGAATTTGGGGATTTGGGATTCATAAGTGTGATCTTTGTGAATTAGGGTTTTGATTTCTTGGTGAATTTGTGATCAATTGGAGCATAAGAGTTATCATTGATTGGAGTTTTTTTGTTGAATTTGGGGATTTGGGATTCATAAGTGTGATATTTTTGAATCAGGGTTTTGGTTTCTAATTGAATTTATGGTGAATTGGAGCATAAGGGTTGATCTAAATTAGGTCATGGTCAAGATTATTGATTGAATTTGGGGATTTTGGATTCGTAAGGGTGATCTTTGTGAATTAGGGTTTTTGGTTTCTTGGTGAATTTGTGATCAATTGGAGAATAAGAGTTGTATCATTGATTGGGGTTTTTGTTGAATTTGGTGATTAGGTCATGGTGAAGATTATTGATTGAATTTGGGGATTTTGGATTCATAAGTGTGATATTTGTGAATTAGGGTTTTTGGTTTCTTGGTGAATTTGTGATCAATTGGAGCATAAGAGTTGTATCATTGATTGGAGTTTTTGTTGAATTTGGTGATTAGGTCATGGTGAAGATTGTTGATTGAATTTGGGGATTCTGGATTCATAAGTGTGATCTTTTTAAATTAGGGTTTTTGGTTTCTGATTGAATTTATGGTGAATTGGAGCATAAGGGTTGATCTAATTTAGGTCATGGTGAAGATTATTGATTGAATTTGGGGATTTTGGATTCGTAAGTGTTATCTTTGTGAATTAGGGTTAAGCTTTCATAGTGAATTTATGGTGAATTGTGGAGCATAAAAGTTATTATTGATTTGGGGTTTTGTTGAATTTGGTAGTTGGTATTCAAAGTTGTGATCTTTATAAATTAGGGTTTTCGGTTGCCTAATGAATCTATGGTGAACTGGATCGTAAAAGTTACTCTAAATTGGGATATGGTGAAGATTATTACACAAAGTTGTGATCTTTATAAATTAGGATTATTGTTTCTTATTAGTGAATCTATGTTGAATTGGATCATAAAAGTTTGCTCTAAATTGGGAATTTGTGATTGTGATGCAAAGTTGCGATCTTTAGAAATTAGGGCTAAGCTTTCATAGTGAATCCTAATTCATTGTGTAGTAAAGATTATCAATGTGGGTTTTGTTGAATTCGATTATTGGGATTCAAACTTGATAATCCTCGGTATGATACAAGTTTCCTTGTTGAATTTATGGTGAATTGAATGAAGCATATGAAGTTGCGGCTCATGATCGAGGTTATTAATGGGATTTTTTTGTTGAATTTGAAATTTCGGATCCAAAGTTGATCTTCTATTCATCTTTATCCTTAGGTCAATTGTTCTTTATCTGAATCTGATGCTTTTTGTATGATCAACAATATTTATAATACATGAATTACCTCATTTTTATGATAACTTTCGTGTCATACAAACCGAGAACTCGTTCTTTTATTGAATTTTTTTATGATTGACAACGTTTTTTTTGAGCTCGAGTCAATTCCAAGGGCCCCACGAGCTAGCTCTGGTCGTTCACACCCCTAATAGAGCTAATGGAATGCTATGTTATACGAAGCGAGTTTACATATTCTTTCATTTTTGAACTTGTGAATTTCTTGATGTATTCTTGGTTATTATATCGAATTCTCACCGTGAATTATTCTCATTATTATGAGTTTATGACAAAACTCGATAACATGAATTCATATATGAAACGGGTTTTCGACTCTTTCTACTACTATGTAATGTGTGGATGTCCTTACTCCTTTTAGCTTGTGTGGTTATGCTCATTCCTTATATTTTGGGCATCTATCCCTACAGATTTGGGAATGTTCTTTACTTGGACATAAAATGCTGAAACAAATGCTTGGTTGTTGCAAGATTTACATCTCAGAAAGCCGAAACAAGGCTGCCCTCAACGCAATCGAACGTGCTGCAACCTGTTTTTCCAGCGAAGCCAAACTCGTGAATAAGTTCGAAGATGAGACTTATAACCGAGTTGGGTACACACTCGTATCCAAGTTGTCGAATATTTCCTCAGATTCTTGCCCGCTGAAGAACGCTGCGCTCGCAATGGTGACTTCTGCTTTTGAAAACATCGATTTTGATTCGCATTGTGGAAGTCATCCTCGTCTTGGAGTCGTCGATCATATTTGCTTCCATCCTTTGGATAATGCTTCGCTTGAACAAACCGCCGATGTTGCTAGGTCTTTGGCTTCTGATGTCGGAAACCGTCTCGAAGGTATAAATATACTCATTTTATCCTCCATATTCCTTATTTTTACGGTTTTCAGAATGCTCGAATTTAGGATCTTTAACTGTTTTCGATCCTTGTTTTTATCGATTAACATATGTTACGATTAGACCTGTCAAACGGGTCCGGTCAGAATACTGGTGTGGTCGGTTATATGGGTCCGGTCTGAATATTGGTGTGGTCGGTTGTATGGGTCTGGTCAGAATACTGGTGTGGTCAGTTATATGGGTCATGGGTCGGGTTAGGGGTCATAAATATTTTAGAACGCCTAATTTTTTTACCGCTTTTTAAGTAAAAAAATATTTTCATATTAAATTTTTATTTTTTTAATAGTAGTTTTGTTATTATACTCGTACTCTTTAATTATAATGTTTATATTTAAAAAAAATAAAAATTAAAACAAATTTAAATCATTTTAGTAATAAATTTATTATTATTAAATGATAAAAAAAAGTTATACTCGTATTTAATTGAAAATTTGTTACCGCCTAATTTTCGAACGCCTAATTTGTTACCGCTTTTTAAGTAATTTTCTTTTTAATAGTAGTATTGTTATTATACTCTTTAATTATAATGCTTATATTTTTTTAAAAAAAATTAAAACAAATTTAAATCATTTTAGTAATTATTTTGTTATTATTAAATGATAAAAAGTTATATTTAATTGAAAATTTGTTTATATTTGGAATTTAAAATATTAAAAAGTACTCTATTAATTTCTTAATTATTTAATTATCAAAACGTCTTACTCTGTAATTTGAGTTGAATCTTTGGTTATCGATCCTGAGCTATTGAACTTGAACTGCTTCACGTGAAATCTGCAGTCCCAACCTATCTTTACGGCGCTGCGCATCCAAAAGGTCGTAAACTCGACTCCATACGAAGAGAACTCGGCTATTTCAGCCCGAATATGGGAGGAAATATTTGGGCCGGAGGGCCCGATTCACAATACCTACCTCTCCCTCCCGACGCGGGCCCAACCCACGCGGACCGCTCAAAAGGCGTTGTTGTAATCGGTACGACTAATTGGGTCGACAACTACAACGTTCCCGTGTTTTCGACCGAAATTTCCGATGTTCGAAGAATTGCGAAACTCGTGAGCGAAAGGGGAGGCGGGCTTCCGTCGGTCCAAGCCATGGCGCTTGTGCACGGGGAAGGTGTTGTCGAGGTTGCGTGCAATTTGTTGGACACGTGTCGGGTGGGCGGAGAGACGGTTCAGGTTGAGGTCGAACGGCTTGCACGGGAACAAGGTATGGTTGCGGGAAAGGGTTATTTTACTGATTTTTCTCGAGATGAAATTATCGATATGTTCTTGGAAAAATTACGAGATTGATGTTTTGCATTAACCTTCGAAAATTTGAGTTTTAATTAGTACCGAGCTACTAATACATCCATAAATATGAGATCGTGAGTTGTTAATTAGTGTACAATAACTTATTGAGATATCGTTCCATAGTTTTTGTGTTGTTCGATGGGCTCGAAGATCTACGGGTTTTTTTTGGGTTAACGACGTAAATTAATTAAACACCTTGATTACAATCCTCTTGCTTAAAGAGTAACAACATCTTCTTCTAAGATATATAAACCTAATATTACTTTGTTGATGTGCTCCGATAACCATCGCTTCGCCTTCGAGAGGCTAGATTGCTAAGCAAAACCCGTCTACCGGGTCTATTGTTCTAATAAACACGTTCTCGGGGTCGAGCTCTAAGTCGGCCCCCGAAAAATGTAAGGTAAGTGATGGAAGATCATTCCTCGTCGTGCGAGTCAAGCTTCGGTAGCATAACTCGAGCTTGTATTCGCCTTCACCGGCTTTGAAGGCCTCGAATCGTCGTCTCCGAGTATTGAAATACGCAATTAAAACTCGTTTTAGTACGTCGTAGATGCCGGGTGCGAAATACGTAAACGTCGAGCCGCTATCGAGGTATATTCTTCCTGATTCACCGTGTTCCGAGAAAACCCTAGGATCGATCGGGAGACGTCGACCTGTGACGCTAATCCCGTGTAAATCCAAGAAATATTGATCTTTATCGTCGTAGCGTCGCAAAGGCGTGGACCTAAAACTGTGTTCGTCGACGTTAATTTTGGCCTCGGATCGTAGCTCGAAGTAGCCTCGAGACCCTAACGCGGTTTGGTCGAAATGAGGGAAACAATGCGAGAACGAAACCGTGTCTCGAAGTTGCGTGTCGAGTTGGGATACGTACGATCGAGGGCCCCACCCTAGACCGATCAACCCGGGCTCACACACGTTGTCGCCCCCGTTGACTTCGTAAACAAGGTTACACCCGAACACGAGGTCGAAAACGACGTCTCGAGTTACGTCGTTGTTGCGACGGGGGCCGGTTGCGAAGGTGAACGTCTCGAAAGCGAGTATGCCTTTATTTACGCTACCGTCGCCATACTTTCTATCGTAAGAACAAAACCCGTCTTTGCATTGACCGTCATAACAAAGTCGGTGGGTCCCACACGGAATCGGGGTGTACGTAACTGACTCGGAATTAGGGAAAACGACGGGCGGGTCACCGAAACATTTTTTCTCGATCGGGTTTCCGACAATCTTCACATTGTAACCATACGAGGGCGCTACCGGTATCTACACTAAAATAATACGGTTTATACAATATCGGGGTGGCGAACGTACCGACTCCTAATTTTAGTACGATAAATGAGCCTCGTTTAACGAGGATTTCGTCTTTCGATGTCCATTCGAGTTGTACGCTACGAACTCGATCTCTCGAGTGGCGTACGAGGTGTTGTATCGTTTGTTGCCGGGTTTGGTTTTTGATATATAGGGGTGATTCCGGTGAATTCGGGTGGATTAGTGGTAGTCTTAAGGCGATATTAGGTGATAATGAAAGGGTTAATGGAAGAAGGCTAGAAAATAGAAGTGTGACAACTACTAATATTTCATTCATTATTATGTGATTATAATTTATGTACAATGTTTGAGAAATAGTGTATTATAGGAGCAAATAATTACCATCAATGCTTAATTAGTTAATTAATTAATCACAAAAGTTAATAGATGAGATCATGCTTTTAATTGATAAATCGAAAGCGGTTCTATGTACATTAGGTACACGTTATGACGTTAATATACTAATTACAACAAGAATCACAACGATGTTGTCTAAGTATCACAAATATAAGTAATATATCAATTATTTCTTGTGATAATATCTTTATGATAAAAAAAAAAAAATCATCGGTAATACCATGCGAAATTATATAAATCTATATAATAATATAAAAAGGCAAACTAAGAAGTCTTCTTTCTAATAAGCCGACACGTGGCATCACTACAAGCCGACACGTGGCATCACTACAACTTAATCCTTAAGCTACTAAATGAAGGTGTTTGATTTTTTGTTTTAGAAAAAAAAAATTCTTTGATAATAAGTGTAATTCATTATTGAAGAGTAATATTATTCATCACTACGGAAGATTAACAAGTTGGTGACTTCGAAGTATCTTTGTATTTTTATCTATAAATATAATCAAAGATAATATGTTTCTATAAAAATATTTTTTTACTTATTCTAATTATAAAATACAAAAATTTAGAATTTAGCATGTTGCTTTTAGAATGACGACATTAATTATACAAATGACATTTATACCCTTCCCTTCTAATTAGTTTCTAATATATTTTTTAACTTAATAATAAAGACGATAACGATAATTAAACACATAACTAACGATATTAACAATTTAAGCGGAAAAATATCAATTGTTAACCAACGACGGTAATTAATGAGATTAACAATAATAAGACACATAATTAACATTTTACAATTAAACGATCATGATGTAAACGATAATTAAACAATTATTTAACACTAAATTTAATCATTTGCATAAGTTTAAAAAATATTTAGACAAAATAATTAAAAAAGTAATTAACGATTTAAAGATCTAATTTACGTCTATTATAAATATTAATAAAATCCCAAAAATTGTCCCAGACCTCTTCGAGACTATAGAACACTTCAAGGCTAAAACAAAGGGATATAAATTCTTCTCAAGATAAAACAAACACGTCCCGTGCGTTTGCACTGGTGAAAAAACTAGTTACTTTTAAAAACGAAAATTTCGAAAATATCAATGAAAAAAAAGGAAAATAATAATAATCCATAATACATAGGAGAATCAATTTATTAGTATAAATTACTCTATTAGGAATATAAACTTAGAATGAGCTCATCTACAAAAGGTAAAAAAACAAAAGAAAATACTGATTCTTGTTCTAATTAACTTATTAATGTGTGTCCAGTGGACATATGTTAGAAAAATCGATAGTCAATAATGTATAATCTTCTAGGAAACAAATTATATGTTTGATAGGCTCGAGATCTACCGAAAATGTTTTTTATTGAGTTAACGTCGTACATTATACTCCCTTCGTCTCGTTCATTTCTTTGTCTTTGATTAAAATACTCTTCTTTTGTCTTTGATTAAAATACTTTTCACAATGAATATAAAAGACCAGTGCACAAAAAAAAAATGAATATAAAAACAAACAAATGAACGAGACAGAGAGTATTAATTAAGCGTCTTGATGACAATCCTCAGGCTTAAAGAGCAACAACATCCTTGTTCTATCGTATACAAACCTCTTTTTGGTTTGTTGATGTGCTCCTATTATCGTCTCTGGAGTATCGTTACGCGCGATTGCTAAACAAAACTCGTCGACTGCATCATTGGTTTTAACAAACACGTTGTCGACGTCGAGCTCTAAGTCGGCTCCCAAAAAATGGAAGGTTAGTGTCGGACGATCATCGAATGTATGGATTGCGCTCCTATAGCATATGTCGAACCCGAACTGTCCGTTGATGGCCTTGTAGTGTCGTCCTCGAGATCTGAAGTAAGCGATTATCTCGCTTTTGAGTACCTCGTAAGCTTCGGGAACTAAATACGTGTATGTCGCTCCTGTGTCGATGAATGTTCCGCCTGAATTTGAATTATCCCGTCTCGAGAAAATCCTTGGATCAATGGGGATTCGTTTTCCTGCGACGCTGATCCCTTCCAAGTTCAAGTAATAATGATTTAAGTTGTTGTACCGGCGCAAAGCCGTGGCGCGAAACCCGTGTTGGGGATCGATATCCTCGCCTTGCGATCCTAGTTCGAGGTAGCCTCGAACCCCTAAGGCGGTGTCCTCGTAATGAGGGAAACAATACGAGAAAATATTAGGGTTTTCTCGAACTTGTGTTTTTATTTGGGTTAAGAATGATCGAGAACCCCATCCTAGACCGAGTATCCCGATTCCTCCTTGTTTGGTATCGTCACCTACGTAAATGATGTTACATCCGAACGCAAGGTTGAAACTGATGTCTCGAGTTATATCGTTGCGACGGGATCCCGTTCCGAAGGTGAATGTCTCGAAAGCGATATAACCTCCGACTTTGGTCTCGTCACCATACCGAATACCATACGCGCAAAACCCGTCTAAGCATACGCCCTTATAACAAAGTTCGTGAGCGTCACAAGGAATCGGGCGGTACGTGCTCGACTTGGTATTACGAAAAAACTCGGGTGGCTTTCCGAAACAATTGTTCCTGTTCCCGGGTTTTTGACAATCTTCGCATTGTAACCATGTTAGATCGCTACCGGTATCGATACTTAAATAATACGATTCGTACGATATAGGGGCGTCGTCGAATGTACCGACTCCTAATTTTAGTAGGATTAATGTTCCTTTTGTGACGGTAATATCGTCTCTCGACGTCCATTCGAGTCCTTTCGAAGAGATACTACGAACACGATTTCTCGAGTGGCGTTGGAGGAATTGCATCATTTGTTGTCGCGTTTGGTTTTCTTTGAAGAAGGGCGATTCTGGTGAATTCGGGTGGATTAGTGGTAGTCTTAAAGCGAAATTTGGAGGTAATAGAAGGGTTAGTGAAATGAATATAGAAAGTAGAAATGTGAAGTTCATGATGAGATTATGAGTTTAATTGACTAATTACATGAATAATGTTTCAGAATTGTATAGTGATGGAGAAGTAAATTAATAATACCATTAAGGCGAAAATTAGGACACAAATTAGGATACAAAAATGGGATATATAATCCTTACTCGTTAATAAAACCATTTTTGTACAGAAGTACATCAAACCTGGTAATTAATTATATTATATTGGTAAAAGTTTTATACATATCCTAAAACTTATGTCCTTTTTAAAATTTTGAAATATATTTTATTTTATAATTTATATATTTTGTATATAAAATGATTTATTCATATTATTAAGTCGAAAAAAGCAATTGGGGTTGATTTCAACTTTAAACAAAGTAAAGGGACTAAATTACAACAGTCATAAGTTAGGGGGCTTAATTTCACCTTGAACTAAACTTAAATGGTCAATGTTATACCCGAGAGTTTAAAGAGGACGTTGCTGAGAATATTGGATATGGTGCTCAAAGGAGCGTGTATTGGGTATGGTTTGAGAGGCTTGATAACTCCGTTATTGACCGCTTTTCTACACCCGTTTGACGTTTATTTAGCCTCGATTAATCGTATTTTCTTTGGCATTCCGGCTCATTTCGCCTATATTTTGTATTACACGGGTTTTTGCGTTTGTTGTTCGTTTTTAGGCATTTCCGTGACGAAAACGATGAAACTTGAGCATGCCCGGGTAAAAGGAGGTACATGACCCGAGTTCGAGCCTAAACAAGCGCATAGAAGACAAGAAACGGGAAAATTGGCATAGGAAGAGAATAGCACGGTCCACCGTGCGATTCCTCAAGTCAGGAGGTTAGGACCGTGCGATTCTCACCGTGCGAAACGCATGTTTCGTGCGTTACTCCGGTTTTGCCATTTCACTTCGTTTTTCGACCGGTTTTCTATGTAACCTAATTAGAAGTATAAATACTCAAATTCTTATTTTTGCCTCTCAAGTTTTCATTACACAAGATTTTATTTTGAATTATTTGGGGTTTTAGAGAGGGTTTGTAGTATCTTGAAGATCTTCATCTTCCTTATTGTCCAAGATTCAAGCTTTTTATGATTATTATTATCTATTCTTCCTAATCTCTCTATCCTCTTTAAGTGGGTAATTTTTGCTTCTTCCTTTGCTTTAATTTTGTTAATTTCTCATTTTTGTTAGTTCATCTTAGTAGTTTACAATTGATTAGTTTTCTTTTGGGTTGTTCCTTCTTCCTCTTGTTCATGTTTGTGAGCCTTTTCATGTTAGACATAGAAACCCCAAATTAAAAATCCCCAATTTGACCAATTTTGTTATTTGTTTTTATTTTGTTAGTTCACCTTAGTTCATCTTCATCCTTGTTGTTTTGCTAGTTCTTTATTGTTGTAGTTTGTTTATTTCCCATTTTTATTTGTTCCTCCAATTAGATTTTCCCAAAGTAGTCATTCTTGCATGATTAGGAGTAAAAATCAATTATTAAGAATGTTCATAGTTAAAGATTCCACCTTTACACTTAATTTTACTAATTTAGTCATGTTTAGTGAGTAGTCTTTTTCTAGGGGACGATTTGACCCCGACATGCCTAGATTGTGGGTTTGAATTCCGTATTTGGATTGTTTGGGATAAATGGGAATTGGGTAGTTTGGGGGATCGGGAATCGACTTGGCATTTGGTTGTGTTTGAACCCTTGACCCTTGTCCACCGACGGGAGTCGGTTAGGTCTAGGTAGTAAACCTCGTCTCTTGTCATGCCTTGCCCCGCCTAGTTGAACACGGGAGTGAGAACTTGGTAGGGTACCCAAATTATCGGTTTAGACTCTTCACCTTGGGAGAGGGGAGAGAAAGGACCGGGGTTAGACGCGGACTTAATGAGCCGACTCACGAACCCGGGAGGGAGGTGATCGGTTTTAGCTTAGTTGGATTACGAACCCGGGAGGGAGGTAGCCAACCCCAAGAGGCGTTCCACTATTCCTATCATCCCTAGCAATCCGATGCTCGGTATTCCTTACCCACGATTATGACATGTTGGAGGTTAAGTCAGACCCTAGGCCTTTCTCTATTGAGTAACCGTCGTTTTTAGTTTTCGTTTGTTTCTTATTTAGTTTTCTATTTTCTTTTTGTAGTTGTAGATCACCAATCCTACCTCTCTATCGACTTAGATAAACTATTAGAATTAAAACGACTAGGAATCACCACACTCCTTGTGGACCGACCCTTTCTAGTGCAACGATTATATCGTGCGCTTGCGAGGTAATTAAAACCCCAACAAGGCTCGAATAAGTGCTTAAAGGGATTGATAGTATTACCCATGTCAACAAAGTGCATTTTCTTTTCTGGTTTCCCATGATAAGAACTCCACAGTTAAGTATGCTTGACTGAGAGCAATTTTAGGATGAGTGACCTCCTGATAAGGTTTCAGGATACGCATGAGTGAGGTCAAAATGTGTTGGAAAAGACCTTTGTTGATCTGTGGGACCAGCACACTGTTAAGCGTCATAAGTGATTCCACGGTACACAAGATGTGGCTATGGTGTTACAGTCAATTACGGAGTATATCACAATTACTTTTATCAATAGTAAATCAAATCATGATTTCTTACATAACACCCAAAGATTGATACCCAATAGTTTAAGAATAAGGTAACAACATTTAGATGTATCACAAAAATTAAGTAGAGACGGTTCTCGTTAACATTAATAAGAGATTTCTTATATAACAGTGCTTCGCTGATTGCTACTATTTTTTCAAATGTCTTTCACTAACTTAATGAAAGACGATCTCTCACTGGATCTACTAGTTATTCATCTTGATCACAATCCTCTGGCTTAAAGAACAACAACATCCTTGTTCTATCATATACAAACTTCTTATTGGTTTGTTGATGTGCTCCTATAATCGTCCCCCTTGTAAGATAGTTAGGCCTAATTGCTATGCAAAAATCTTGGGACCCACCGTCGATTATAACAATCACGTTGTCGACATCGAGATCTAAGTCGGCTCCCATAAAATGGAATGTAAGTGACGGATAATCGTAGATTGGATGGGTGAAGCTCCTATAGCACATGTCGAACCCTGAGCGACTACGTCTATCGATGGCCTCGTAGTGTCCTCGAGATTCGAAGTATGCGTTTATCTCTCTTTGTAGTACCACGTAAGCATCGTGAACTAATGTCGTGAATGTCGTTCCCGTGTCGATGATTGTTCCCTCGTAAATACCCTGTCTCGTGAAAACCCTACGATTGACGGGGATTCGTGTTCCTGCGACGCTGATGCCTTCCAAGTTCAAGTGATATTGAACGAAGCCGTTGTACCGGCGCAAAGCCGTGGCACGAAAGCCGTGTTGTGCATCGATCACCTCGCTTTGCGATCCTAGTTCGAAGTAGCCTCGAGACCCTAATTCGGCGTCCTCGAAGGGTGGGAAACAATACGAGAAAATATTAGGGTTTTCTCGAGCTTGTGTGTTTATTTGGCTTACGAATGACCGAGGACCCCATCCTACACCAAGTATCCCGATTTCTCCTTTAACTGGGATAGTATTGCCTTCGTACTTGGTGTTACATCCGAACACAAGGTTGAAACCAATTATATCGTTGAGACGGGGTTCTGTTCCGAAGGTGAGTGTCTCGAACGCGAGTATACCTTCGACTTTGGACCCATCTTCATACTCTTCATGATACGAACAAAACCCGTCTTTGCATAATCCCCTATAACAAAGTTCGTGAGCGCCACATGGAATCGGATAGTACGTGTTCGACATGGTATTATGAAAAAAATCAGGCGGATATCCATAACATCTGTTCCTGGGTTTTTGACAATCTTCGCATTGTAACCATGCTAGCTCACTACCAGTATCGAATTGTAAATAAAACGATTCATACCATATAGGGGTGTTGAACGTACCGATGCCTAATTTTAGTAGGATTAACGGTCCTTCTTTGACGGTAATATCGTCTCTTGACGTCCATTCGAGTTGTGTGGAATTGCGTATAGTAGTTCCGTTCGAAGAGATACTACGAACTCGATTTCTCGAGTGGCGTTGGAGGAATTGGATAGTTTCTTGTCGGGTTTGGTTTTCTTTGAAGAAGGGGGATTCCGGTGAATTCGGGAGGATTAGTGGTAGTCTTAAGCCGAAATTTGGAGGTAATAGAAGGGTGAGAGAAATGAAGGTAGAAAGTAGAAATGAGAAATTCATGATGAGATTATGAGTTTAATTGACTAATTACATGAATAATGTTTGAGAATTTTATAGTGATGGAGAAGTAAAATAGTAATACCATTAAGGCATAAATTAGGATACAAATTAGGACACAAAAGTGGGACATATAATCCTTACTCGTTAATAATTGAACAATTACAAAAAAAATCGTGAAAAATGATCATTTTGTGACAAAACTTTTCGTTTCTCACCTTAAAATAATTCATTTTTCATCTGTCAAATCATACAACGGTGGTAAACAATATTTCTAATGCTTCTATTATTGGTTATTTTCTTTTATATATTTCTTTATTTCGATTAAATATTTTAATAAACAAGATTTCTAATACTTCTATTATTGGTTATTTTCTTTTATATATTTCTTAATTTCGATTAAATATTTTAAAGTTATAAAAGGTTCAATGTACTCCGTATTATATTTATCACAATTTCTTTTGTGAGGAGTAAATCAATTCATGTTTTTTTTACCTAATATCTAAAGATTTGTGAAGAATTTAGGAATAAGATCCAAAGATTTGTCCAACAATTTAGGAATAAGATAACAATAATATTTGTGAAAAATCAATATATTTTTGTCGGATTAATCAATCTACTAATTTCATACGAAATAAACTTTGATCGGCTAAAATTCTCAGGTAAATACCAAAAAACGACAATTTTTTTTCAAACTAAAGATTTTGTAAAGACATACAATATGGGAAAAAAAAATTACTCCCTTCATCCATTAAATTCTTTACCCTTACTATAAATGGACAATCCAATCAATTCTTTAGATTCCCCTTTTGGCAAAAGACTTTACCGTATAACCCTCGTCTCTTTCCTCTATTTACACAAAATACCAATACTTTTTCACCCATAAAATCATTTGATTTACCAATAATATCCTTAATTTTATCACTTTTCTTAAAATTTGTGAAACCTCCAGGTAAAGTATTAAATGGATGGGAGAGAGTACCATTTTCTGAATTCGTATATAAGATTTATTGTCACTCAAAGTTTTTTCCCTTACATTAATTAAGCATCTTGATCACAATCCTCTGGCTTAAAGAACAACAACATCCTTGTTCTATCATATACAAACTTCTTATTGGTTTGTTGATGTGCTCCTATTACCGTCGCCTTCGAATGATAGTTAGGCCTCATTGCTATGCAAAAATCTTGGGACCCACCGTCGATTATAACGATCACGTTATCGACATCGAGCTCTAAGTCGGCTCCCATAAAATGGAATGTAAGTGACGGATAATCGTAGATTGGATGGGTGAAGCTCCTATAGCACATGTCGAACCCTAAGTGACGTCCATCGATGGCCTCGTAGTGTCCTCGAGATTCGAAGTATGCGTTTATCTCTCTTTGTAGTACCACGTAAGCATCGTGAGCCAATTTCGTGAATGTCGATCCCGTGTCGATGATTGTTCCCTCGTAATTACCCCGTCTCGTGAAAACCCTACGATGGACGGGGATTCGTGTACCTGCGACGCTGATCCCTTCCAAGTTCAAGTAATAATTAAATAAGTTGTCGTACCGGCGCAAAGCCGTGGCGCGAAAGTCGTGTTGTGCATCGATCACCTCGCTTTGCGATCCTAGTTCGAAGTAGCCTCGAGACCCTAATTCGGTGTCCTCGAAAGGTGGGAAAAAATACGAGAAAATATCCGGATTATGTAGAACTTGTGTGTTTATTTGGCTTACGAATGATCGAGGACCCCATCCTAGACCGAGTATCCCGATTTTTCTTTCACGGTGGCTATCAACGCCTTCGTAAAAGGTGTTACATCCAAACGTAAGGTTGAAACCGACATCTCGTGTTATATCGTTGCGATGGTGTCCCGTTCCGAAGGTAGTGAAGGTCTCGAACGCTATTATACCTTCGACTTTGGTCCCGTCACCATAAAGAAAACTATTATATGCACAAAACCCGTCTTTGCATACGCCTTTATAACAAAGTTCGTGAGCGTCACATGGAATCGGGCGGTACGTGCTCGACTTGGTATTAGGAAAAATCTCGGGTGGAATTCCGAAACATTTGTTCCTGGGTTTTTGACAATCTTCGCATTGTAACCATGCAAGTTCGCTACCGGTATCCAAATGTAAATAAACCAAATCGTACGATATAGGGGTGTTGAACGTACCGACGCCTAATTTTATTAGGATTAGCGGCCCTTCTTTGACGATAAGATCGTCTCTCGACGTCCATTTGAGTTGTGTGAAATTCCGTAAAATGGTTCCGTTCGAAGAGATACTACGAACTCGATTTCTCGAGTGGCGTTGGAGGAATTGGATCGTTTCTTGTCGGGTTTGGTTTTCTTTGAAGAAGGGCGATTCCGGTGAATTCGGTGGATTAGTGGTAGTCTTAAGGTGAAATTTGAAGGTAATAGAAGGGTTAGGGAAATGAAGGTAGAAAGTAAAAATGTGAAATTCATGACTATATTATAAATTTAATTGACTAATTAAATTACATTGAACAATGTTTGAGAAATTGTGTTTTATAGTGATATATGACAAAAGTGGACATGTAATCGTTACTCGTTATTAATTGATCAATTACGAAGAAAATATCGTGAAAAATGATCATTTTGAGATAAAAATGATTGTTTTTTACCTTAAAATAGTTATTTTTTTCGTCTATCAAATCATACATCGATCGTAATCAAGAACTAATATTTTTTATTAGTAACTTCGATTTAAGCACTTCTACCTTAGTAATTTATGAAGAATCCCTCTCTCTAAAAAAAACCCTAGTTTTTTCCTCCTTGTCTCCTAAAAAAACCTACTTTTCCTCCTCGATCTGGGGCCTCCATCGATTAAATAATCGATGGCAAACCCCAAAAATTGTTTAAGTCTAAATTACTAGTTTTCAAATCTTATTCAATAAAAGTTTCTCTTTTATGAGATTTGTTTCGTCCTTTTTTTCAAGGTTTTTTCCTTTATTTCGAGGTTTCAGTCCTTTACATTAGTATAGTTCTTAGATTTCAAGAACTATGTGCAAGATCATGAGAGCAATGGAATCCATACGTACGGCGATACAATTGAGGTCAGATCTCGGTCGATCTCGGTCTACTATTTGTAGAAATAGAGGAAGTTCATCATCGGCTATTTCATCAGATCTATAGATTACTTCGCGAAAGGCTGTGTCAATAAACAGCGATATATAGAAGATTATGCAGAAGCGCATTATTCTAATAGTGATCTTTGTCTCAATAATATTCTTTATTTATTTTTCACAAATCTGTATTCAATTCAATTTGACATCGTTTGTAGATGCCGGATGGTTTATTATTAATAATATTGATCTTCACTTTCAAAAAAAAAAAAAAAAAAAAAAAGAGGTAACTTCGATTTAATATTTTAAAGTCATTAAAGTTACAAATGTACAATGTACTTATAAATATTATTTATCTTAATTGCTTATATCAAATCAAATCATGATTTCCTAAGTAATATCCAAAGATTGATATCCAACAATTTAGAATAAAATATCAATAATATACTAATCAATCAAACTACTAATTTCTTATGTTCCGACGTTGGATAATTAAATGAGATTTTGATGATATATTAGCCGAAATGTAATTTTTCTTAAAAATAATTATTTTAAGGTGAAAAATGATCACTTTTGTCTTAAAATGATCATTTTTCATGATTTATTTTGTAATTGATCAATTAATTTACGAGTAGGAATTATATGTCCCATTTTTATGTCTCAATCTGTGTCAATATAAAACATAATTTCTCCGAACATTGTTTTTATGTAATTAGTCAATTAATTAAACTCATAATCTCATCATGAATTTCGCATTTCTACTCTATACATTCATTTCACTAACCCTTCTATTACCTCCAAATTTCGCCTTAAGACTACCACTAATCCACCCGAATTCACCTGAATCGCCCTTCTTCAAAGAAAACCAAACCCGACAACAAAAGATCCAATTCCTCGGACGTCACTCGAGAAATCGAGTTCGTAGTATCTCTTCAAACGGAACCATTTTACGCAATTCCACACAACTCGAATGGACGTCGAGGGACGAAATTACCGTCCAACCGGGACCATTAGTCCTACTAAAATTAGGCATCGGTACGTTCAACACCCCCATATCATATCAATCGTTTTATTTATCTATCGATAGCGGTAGCGATCTAAAACACTCGGGAACAGTTGTTCGGGAACCCCGCACGATTTTTTTCCTAATACCAAGTCGAGCACGTACCGCCCGATTCCATGTGACTCTCACGAACTTTGTTACGAGGGCGAATGCAGAGACGGGTTTTGTTCGTATAGTATTGAGTTTGGTGACGAGACCGTTATCATGGGTACAATCGCTTTCGAGACATTCACCTTCGGAACTCAATCCCGTCGCAATGATATAACTCGAGATGTCAGTTTCAACCTTGTGTTCGGATGTAACACCTTTTACTTAGGCGACGATACCCACCAAGGAGAAATCGGGATGCTCGGTCTAGGATGGAGTCCTCGCTCATTCGTAAGCCAAATAAACGCACAAGTTCCAGACAATCCGGATATTTTCTCGTATTGTATCCCTCCTCACGACAAAAGCGCCTTAGGGTCTCGAGGCTACCTCGAACTAGGATCGCAAGGCGAGGAGATTGATGAGGAACACGGCTATCGCGTCACGGCTTTGGGCCGGATTGACGACGACTTAGGTCATTATTTCTTGAACTTCGAAGGGATCAGCGTCGCAGGAAAACGTATCCCCGTTGATTCGAGGGTTTTCTCGAGACAGGATGATTTAGAGGGAACAATCATCGACACAGGATCTGCGTTCATGCGTTTAATTCGAGAAGCGTACGAGGTATTAAAAACCGAGATAATCGCATACTTCGACTCTCGACGACAACACTACGAGGCCGTCGATGGACATGACTTCGGGTTGGACCTATGTTATAGGAAAACCGATACTACATCAGACGATGATCTTCCGAAACTTACATTCCATTTTTTGGGAGCCGACTTAGAGCTCGATGTCGACAACACGTTTGCAGGAATGGTCGACGAAAATGAAGTCGATATCGAGGGCTCGTTTTGCTTAGCAATCAAGACTCATGATCGTCGAAAGACGATTATAGGAGCACGTCGACAAACCAATAAGAAGTTTGTATATGATAGAACAAGGATGTTGTTGTTCTTTAAATCCGAAGATTGTAATCAAAGTGCTTAATTAATATAATTAACGTCGTTTGACATTCTATTAATTAATGAATTATTCTTTTTGTTCAAAAAAAAAAATATAGTATAATTTACGTCGTTAACCTAAAAAAAACATTTTCCCATAAATCTCGACGATATAGAGGTACGAGTCTATCAAACATATAATTTGTATGATTAATCTTTAATACTACTCCTCCGAGTTGAAAAATTATGAAAGATGAATATTACCTCTGATAGCCGGGATTTGTCGCCAATCCTACCATCAAACAAACCAACTAACCTAAACTAGAATAGCAAGGGCAAGTCGGGTCGAATCCTCAGAGAGATCGGGAATGAGTACTAGTTCGGTCTAGGATTACAAATTAGCTACGCGAATCAGTTATCAAGGGTGGAATTAGACTAATAGAGCTAACTTAGAAATGCAAAAATAAAATAAAAATCAAACAAATAATAAGAATGATGATCTAATAATAATTAAAGGCGTAGGGTCCGACTTAACCACCGACATATCATAATTACGAGCAAGGAACACCGATAGTGGGTTGTTAGGGATATTAGACGAGTGGAACGCCTCTAGGGTCGACTACCTCCCTCCCGGGTTCGTAGTCCAACTAAGTAAAATCCGATCACTTCCCTCCCGGGCTCGTGAATCGGATTCCTAGGTCAATCGAGTGAGTCCACTCCCGTGGTACCCAATCCAAGGTCCTAGGTCACTAAGTACACGTCTTAATCCCGCTCCTTTCTCTCCCCTCTCCCAAGGTGAAGAGTCTAGACCGATAGTTAGGGTACCCTACCTAATTCTCACTCCCGTGTTCAACTAGGCGGGGCAAGGCAAGTCAAGAGGCGAGGTTTACTACCTAGACCTAACCGACTCCCATCGGTGGACAAGGGTCAAGGGTTCAAACACAACCTAAAGACAAGTCGATTCCCAAATCCCAAACTATCCTCCTCCGTATATCCCAAACAAATCAAATACGGAATTTCAAGCCCACAATATAGACATGTCGGGGTCAAATCGTCCCCTAGTAAAGACACTACTCACTAATCATAATTAATCTAACACAAAACACACAAATAATTATTCTAGTCATAACACAAAACATAATAAAATAATAAAGAAAGAAACTTTAATTAATCCTAACATTAACTACACACAAACAAACAAGACTATAAAATAACATCAACACACAATTAACAATAAAGATTAAAACTTTAAACTAATTACTAACTAAATATAAAACTAAAGATAAATGAAATAATAAAGGAGAAGAGATAAGAATTATACCAAAAAGGATGTAATGTACTAACTCAGAAGTAGAAGAACGAGATGATTAGATTAATTAAAACTAATTAAAAAAACAAGAAAAAGAATGGAAAACAGAGGTTCCTACTGCTGCTGCGTGACTACTACTGCTGCTGCTCCTCCTCTATTTCTATTTCTATTTCTAATCTAACAGCCTACTTCCCCCACGAGGGTGAGGGTTTAACCCTTTAAATATCCAAATAAAAACAAGTGAAAGGACTAAAAAGCCCCCAACTTAAATGACAGCAAAAGAGTAAACAGAAGGGCTCTTTCGTCACTTGACTTCAAAATTAGAACACAATTCATCAGCAAGAACCGATTCAATTGATTAAGGGACGGAAGTGCGCTGCTCGCCGGAGGTCGAACGGAGACGGAGCTGGGTGACTGATGGTGGAGCGCGCGGTGCTGCTGCTGGGCGCTTGACGGATATGATAGTCGGCGCCGGAATCTGGTGGTTGTGGCGGGTGACAGGCGCGGAGATGACGCGCGCGACGGAGAGGAAGGAGGCGGAACCAGGTGGTGATGCGGAGCCGGGATCTGGCCGGAGAAACGGGCAGAGCAGGGGCGGCAGTCATGGTGGATAACGGTGGTGCGCGGTGGCTGCCGGTGGCCATGGTGGTCGGAGCTCGAAATCCGGGCAGAAGGTGTTTAATTGAAATGAAGTTTTGATTGGTGAGTGATGTTGAATTGGAGGTGATTGAAGATTAATGGAGATAGTGATTGGAGATGATTGATTGTGGAGTTGATTGAATTAGAAATCGAATTGAGATGGAGGGATGAAGATGATGGAGATGATGAATGATTGAAGGTGAACAAAGTTACAGCTTCCAAATTGAACATGGGTTTGGCCATTTGGGTCAAGGTCAACTTGACCGCGACTCCTTCTCTTCGAGTCTTGACCCGTCTTTTATCGTCTCGATTGACTCGTTCACTCTTCTCGGTACCTATAACATCAAATATCGAAGCACAGTACCCAATTCTCGAGAAATATAATAAAATAACAATAACTAAGCTAGACTCGATTAATAATCTAAATAAACATAAAACGGGTCAATATTAACAATTCGACTTATAAAATCGACTAAATAAGAGTCGAAACGTGGGACAAAAATAGGGAAAATCACGAGTTATCAACCTCGTATAGTATTAATTAATGGAGGGTAATTGATGTAATATGAGAAAAATAGTGAACATCGTTAACCAAAAAAATGTTTTTCCATAAATCTCGACGATACAGAGGTACGAGCCCATCAAACATATTATTTGTTTTTGTTTTTTTCAACGAATCACTCGTTCAGTAGCATTAAAATATATGGGGTTTTGAACCTGAGATTTATTGTCCAGTATAGATCGTCTTAATTAACTACTTGACTAAGACATCTTCGATATCATAATATATTATTTAGGGTAATTGGACACTAATTAACAACTCATAATTTCATAAATTTTTTTTTTTTTTGGTTCAACGAAGATATCATAATATATTATTTAGGGTAATTGGACACTAATTAACAACTCATAATTTCATATTTTTTTTTTGGTTCAACGAAGAGCGCACTTAGTCGCATTACAATATAGAGGGAGGGAGATTCGAACCTGAGACCTACTGTCCCAGAGCACCTAGTCCTAACCAGGCTAAGACTATCTTTGGTTAATTTCATAATTATGAATGTATTAGTAGCTAGGTGGTGCTAAATTAAAACCCAAAATTTCGAACTTTTTCCAAGAATATATGGACCGATTTCATCTCGAGAAAAATAACACAAATAATTAGTCAATAATGTAATAGTATATATATTTAATTTCATCAATTCTTATACAAATTATATTTCTAAAACATCTAATAAAAAAACTAATAATAATAATAATAATAATAATCAAAATTCCATTCTAATTATTTTAATTTAATCAAGCATATGACTTAAGAATAGTTCCACAAAATGGACACATTATAGCACGCCATGTCTTCCAATATAAGGGTACATGGCAAAACCTAGTGGCCGTCTTCATGTCGGCGACACTAGCGCCGCCACCACACCGTGAACATAACCCGGCTGCCGGCTTGCTCTTCCTTACTTGCCTTTGTTGATCGACTAAGAAGCAAAAACACACCATCGTAGTTTTTTTGGATTTTTTTTCCACAAATTCTTGTACGAGACGATTTTCCAGCTGTTTTTTTAGGGTTGAGTTTAGGTTAGTGTTGTGTATTGAGGTGTGGGAAAAAAAGTTGGTTATAAAGAGGTTTTTGTAGGGTGTTTTTTGTGCCTTGTAACTACTTGGATGCTCACATGTGATGTGAAGGGCATTAACTATATTTTTTGGACACTTTTGTTAGTTGTATGAACAATTAGTAATTCCCTCCGTTCGAATCTAAAGGGTACGCTTCTGTTTTTGACACTATTCACAATTCAAGATAATCGTTAATATTTTCGATAATTTATAAGAGAAAATACAGTCATGTGAGAATCTTGTTTGATTCGTCGTTATGATCAGTAGATTAATTAAGAATATCGAATTTTGATCATTTTTATTGATGTAAAATGAAAGATATTGACAGTGTAAAACGTGTTTCAAATCTGAGACCTATTAAAAGAATATTTATTACTGTTTATGTTAGATTTATGTCAAGTTGACTTGTATCAAAAGGGTAGGAATGTTGTTGATTCAAATCTGAAACCTATTATTCAAGGTACATAGTCTTAACAATGTTTATCTTGGATTTATGTCGAGTTGGATCAAAAGGGGAGTAATCTTGTCGATTTGAACATGAGATCTACTATTTAAGGTACGTAGTCTTAATTTGCCACTAGGTTAAGATATTTTCGGTAGTTTATGATAAAAAATGTCTATTTTAGGTTAGATAGTTATCACTTTCAGATAAATAGTTACCACGTTTCCATATCAAAAAGTGGTAACTATTTAACTTAAAGAGATCACTAAATAACATAAAGTGATACGAGTAACTTTTTACCATAAATTCCTGATTTTAAGATCTGTCGCACGGTACAATGATTTTATACAATAATTTGTGTAATTTCTTACCATGAATATTAAATACATTATGGGCTTTATGGATGATTAGAGACATAAAATAAATTAAATTTTGACCCAATTTCAAAGTTGGTAAAGTTCATTTATAACAAAAGGTTGGTTTGGTTGGTAATAGCATTGGAATTTGAAGGTCAAAGAGGTTTGTGAATAAATGCAATTAAGAAAACTGTTGGTTGATAGTTGGCACTTGCTATCATGGCCCATTTTGTGTTTTTCACCACTTGCACTTTTTTGCAACTTGTCTTTTTTTTTTTTTTTTCCTTTTTAAATTTTTTTTTTAATGTTATTACAGAACTCGATAAAAAACCGTCATTTTTGAAAATCTATAATTTCAACTTGAAATTATACATATACAACGATGTTAAGTACGGAGTACTTGCTTTCTCTTAAGCTCTATTTGATAAACAACGTATTGTGTGAAAAATAACAGATCAATCACAATATTAAATTGATTGTCATCTAGAGTACTACGTAATTTCATGTGGTTGGTAAACGGCATACTCCGTATTTCAATAGCATATTAGTCGGAATATACTGTTTTTGAATATGTTGTTATTAAAACATAGCGAAGCAACATATTCAATTTATACATGAATCTACTACTTACCAAAATACCAACTGTTCAGTCTTAATTCTGCTAATTTAATTTGATAGTCAAACCTATTAACCGTTTTCTGCTACTAGCGTTGCCAAACAGGATTTAGTGAGGTTTTTCGATTCTCTTGACTTCAAATCCTGAATCCACCACTTCTCGGATAAATAGATGGGAAGCCATAAAGGTTTGACTCGGTTCGATTCAGTGTACTTTTACTATACCAAGCTCACTAAGCACATGGTAATAGAACTATAGAAGATTAGGAGATAAGAGTGGATAAAGTCCAATGTTTTGGAGTCGGGTTGGGCCCATATTAAATAGGGTTGGTTTGAAAAGTTGTTGCACAACTCTTAGCCCATGATGCATGACAATGACCACAATGGGAAAGTGGGCACGAGGGTTGACACGGTCTAGGACGATCCAGTATGATATGGGCAACGTTGTGTATTCTAAGTTGTGTATGGGGTCGAAGTTTGACAAAGAAGATCATGTGTAACCCATATACGACACGACCATCCTGCCTAGACACGACATGTTTAGGTTATGTCTTGAACGCAAAAATAAGGCAAGAACTGAGGAAGTTCTTCCGCTTTGAACAACGACAGGACATGGGCTGACGGCCGACATTTCCATTTCATTGACAGGACACGAAGTCCGCCTTCTCCCCTAGGCATGGTGGGCCGGTAAGAGACACAACTCGGTGCCACTTCCATCTCAAATGCATAAGAATTTTGGAACCGTGGGGATTAAATGAATGCTTCTCGTGAATGACAGGTCGTAGATTCGTCCCCATGTTCCTTTGTTTTGTGCGAATTTCAGAGTTGTGTAACGGCTGAAAATTTCAAGGCATGGTTTTGTCTTAACGTAATAATCGAGACACTTCAATGAATCCATGTGAATGACAACCCATCAAATCGCTATCAATTTATCGTTTTCATCCATTTCATATTAATCTTACAAACAAAACGACATGCTCAAAACCACGTACAAAACTACAATGCTTATCCAAAAAAAGTCAATTTTCAACATGACGAGTGATACCTAATCTAACACCGAGTACAAGTGAGTAGTGACGCAGTCACGCAGATACTAATATTCCACAACTAGACGAAACCGTACTATAATTAAAGACTTCGATAACGAATTCACTTATCCTAATTCTATCATACTCCGTATTTATTCATACAAAACGAAATAATTAAACCGTTTCACTAAATTTTTCACATACAATACCTTGATTACTTCGATTCTAATCATAGGTCAAGAAAATCGTTAATATTTACGACAATATATAAGGTAAAACGAAAGATATTAACGGTGTAAAATATATTTCGACAAGTGTGAAAAAAACAAACGTATTATTTGGATTTGAACCGAGAGAATATTAATTAATTACCCAAAAAAAATAAACAATTTAATTCCACTTTGTTCCCAGTAAACACCAAAATCATCAGATAAGATTTGGAGTAAAAATCAATCGATTTGATTCCTTTTATCAAGAATTTGATTTCAAGGAATTAATCACTTATAAATTCCGCCATTTCTGAACAAATTCTGGATTTGTTGGAGCTAAGCGAAGAACTCCATCAATGGCGGAAGCGATAGAACACAAGGCATATGCAAGAATCGGGTTTCTGGGTAATCCAAGTGATGTTTATTATGGTAATACGATCGCAATCAGTATATCTAATTTCTGGGCATCTGTCAAATTGGAGCCTTCTAATCAGCTAATCATAAATCCTCATCGTTTTAATGATCTCGTGGAATTCAATTCGCTTGAGCATCTGGTAAATTTTCTTCCCAATTTGTTTTTATAATTTCGTCTTGTTTATTTAGCAATTTTGATTTTGATTTTGATTATTGTTTGCTGGGTTTTGTTTTGATTTTGCATGTTTCTCCCCCAATTTGGTAATTTTGTTGATTAGGGTTTTGTTCGATTTTGATTTTGATTTCGCCTCTTTGAATTGCCAATACTATTAAAACCTTCATGAACACTCTCAAACCCATCTCGACTCGTTAGCAATTTTGATTTTGATTTTGATTATTGTTTGCTGGGTTTTGTTTTGATTTTGCATGTTTCTCCCCCAATTTGGTAATTTTGTTGATTAGGGTTTTGGTCGATTTCGATTTCGCTTCTGTGAATTGCTAATACTGTTAAAACCTCCATGAACACTCTCAAACCCATCTCGACTCGTTAGCGATTTTGATTTTGATTTTGATTATTGTTTGCTGGTTTTTTTTTGATTTTGCATGTTTCTCCCTCCAATTTAGTAATTTTGTTGATTAGGGTTTTGTTCGATCTCGATTTCACCTCTTTGAATTGCTAATACTATTGTGTTAAGGCTAACTGAAATCGCGAAGTCTTATCATTTCAATCCTTAAAACCAAAACCGCCATGAAAACTCTCAAACCCATCTCGACTCCTTCGATAACCTCCTCTGCCATGTTCTTATGTCCAAGGGTTGAACTAAATTTAAATGAGAGAGGCTTGATGTAAATTAACCTGATAATTTACTCGCGTAATTAGTTTGGGTTAAATTTTGAATTACTCGTTTTTCACCACTAATAACTTGAACTAATATTTTAAATTGAATTACTCATTTTCGCCAACCCTGAAATTTTCCATCTATAGTAAAGTTTTACCTTATTGAATTACTCATTTTTTACCACCCTTGAAATTTTTGATCTATTGTCGAATTTACCTTATTGAATTATCTTAGCATACTCATTTCTTCCACATGCATCTTTTGCATATGGCTATTCTTTTCCGCCCAACATTCCGTGTCATGACAATTATAAATTATTTACCGCCCTTAAATCTGTAAGGTACTTCTTGATCACATAGTAACCCCGTTGGGTTCTTCCATTTCAACCATCTCGCTTTAATCCTATGGGCCACATCACCGTCTAATTCTCCATCGTTTCGGACGACTATGAATGTTATAAGAGTTATAGGCGGACTTAACTTATTAGTACAATGAGAGTATTTGGAAGTTTTTTTTAAATATGAAGTACATTGATGTAATTAAACCCCTTGATGGCAATCCTCTTGCTTGAATAACAACAACATCCTGCTTCTATCATATATAAACCTATAATTACTTTGCTGATATACTCCTAAAGTCGTGCTTTCATCGTCACTAGCTTCTATTGCCAAGCAAAAGCTACTCGGTGGAGCGTTCAACCAAATGAATACGTTTTCGGGGCTAAGTATCAAGTCAGCACCACCATTAAAATGTAGGATAATTGATGGAAGGTCCGATACTTCAGGCCTCAAACTCTTGTAACATAAATCAAATTTATATTCGCCTTTCCCGGGTTCAGTTTTTTTGTAGTTATATGCGCGGGAATCGAAATATGTTTGTAGCACTTTTTTGAGCTCATTGTATGCCGCTGGAACGAGATAACTGGAAGTACTACCAGAATCAATGACCGTTCCCCCGTTATGATTATCTCGAACGAAAATTCGAGGATCAATGGTTAGTCTTTGTTGATTAACACTAATTCCTTCCAAATTCAAGTAATAATCTTCTTTATATTGGTAACGGCGCAATGCTGTGAAGCTAAAACCATCATAGGAATAACCATCAGATCCTAGTTTGAAGTACCCTCGAGCCCCTAAAGCCGTTTTGTCGTAATGAGGAAAGCAGTATGAGAAAGTGTCATCTTGTGTCTTTATTTGGGTTACGAAAGATCTAGGGCCCCATCCTAGACCAAGTATACCGATTTCGCCTGGGCTGCCTTTATAGCGAAAATGATCGATGGTACATCCGAAAACTAGGTCGAAAGCAACTTCTGTATTTATGTCATTAACATTGGTGAAAGTGAATTTCTCGATTGATAGAACCCCTTGAACTACAGACCCATCAGCATATTCCATGGTGTACGAGCAAGAGCCTTCATTAGATTGACCCTCGTAGCACAAGTGGTGAGTAGGATAAGGGATTGGGTGATATGAACTAGACTTGCTATCTTTATAGACAATCGGACGGTTTTTGTCTCCGAAACAATGGTTTGGAGGAATTTTACAATCTTCGCATTGTAACCATGTTAACTCAGTTGCGGTATCCATAGCCAAGTAATATAACTGATAAGATATAGGCGTATTAAAGGTACTGATCCCAAGTTGTAAAAGGATTGAACCATCTTGAACTCGAACTTCTCCCCGTGACGCCCATTTACGTTGTGTGAGATTGACGGTGTCGGGTGAAGTTGCGCTGGATAAACGCCTACGAGCTCGAATTCTCGAGTGATGAAGAAGCCATGTTATGGTTTGTGTTCTTGTGAGATTTTTTTTGTATAGAGGTGATTCTGGCGAGTTTGGAAATATAAGTGGCACCGTCATTGCACTCGAAAGTTGAGCTAACAAGGGTAATGAAAGGGACATAGTAATATAACATAGTAATGTTAGAAATGCTGGTGGCTCCATCATTGAGGTTTTGAGGAAATAGTTTGTTGATGTGAATCCTGGTTTGAGTGACTTCTTTTATAGTGCCAGACAAGTTTGTGCTGCCAAAAATAATAATAATAAAAATAAATAAAAATGTATGCGCTGCACAAGATTAGAGGTAAATCAAGTATTACCCATATTCTATGTATTAGGGAAAAAATTATACAGAGTAATTGATAGTATTTGGTTAAATTGGTATAATGTGGATACTTTGGGGGGACATTTATTGAGTATTTGAGTGTTTTTGATAATATGGATATTCTAATTAAATTAAGAATCATAATGATATTACCACGATAAATTGATATATTAACTCATATTTATCATAGTTAGACAATATCATTGTGATTTTTGTTTTAATTAGCATATATTATATATATACTCCATATCATTGTGATTTTTGTTTTAGTTAGCATATATATATATATATTAACTCATATTTATCATAGTTAGACAATATCATTGTGATTTTTGTTTTAATTAGCATATATTATATATATACTCCATATCATTGTGATTTTTGTTTTAGTTAGCATATATATATATATATATATATATATATATATATATATATATATATATATATATATATCAATTTATCGTGATAATATCATTATAATTCTTAATTTAATTAGCATAATAATGATTTATTAACATGAATAATCCGTACCTATGATGCTCGGACTTGGGTACGATGTACGGGATACTACCCGTCAAATCGCTGTCCTTTTCCTTTGTTTCATATTAATCTTACAAACAAAGCGACATGCAGAATCTCAAAACTACCAAGCTACCATACTATAATGATGAGAGAGAAATAGAGATGAAAATATGTTCTTAATAGAAGAATTTCGTGTATTACATTACTTGAATCGTGAAATGGGTATTAGTTCTGCTCGCGGTAAATGAAATTTTTCGAGCTAAAAGTCTCAATTTATTGTCGAGTTTTACCTGATTGAATTACTCATTTTCACCACCCTTGAAATTTTTTGATCTATTGTCGAGTTTACCGTATTGAATTACTCATTTCAACATCCTTGAAATTATCCATCTATTATCGAGTTTTACACCCTGTTGAATGACTCATTTTTCACCACCCTTGGATGTTTTTTTTTTTCAAAATTTGAAGTACATTGATGTAATTAAACCCCTTGATGGCAATCCTCTTGCTTGAATAACAACAACATCCTGCTTCTATCATATATAAACCTATAATTACTTTGCTGATATGCTCCTAAAGTTGTCAATTTAGCTTCACTATCATGCATTGCCAAGCAAAAGGTACTCGGATCGTTCAACTGAACGAATACATTGTTGGGTTTAAGTACCAAGTCAGCACCACCCTTAAAGTGTAAGGTAATTGACGGAAGATTTAATACGTCAGGCCTCAATCTCTTGTAACACAAATCCAATTCAAATATGAATTCTCTCGTGTAGTCATTTCCGTGGGATTCGAAATATGCTTGTAGCACTTTTATGAGTTTCTTGTATGCCGCTGAAACGAGAAGACTGAAACCAGCACCGGAATCAATGACTGTTCCCCCTTTATGATTATCTCGAACGAAAATTCGAGGATTAATGGTTAGTCTTTGTTGATTAACACTAATTCCTTCCAAATTCAAGTAATAAGCATTATCATTTCGGTAACGATGCAATGCTGTGAAGCTAAACCCATCATAGGAATCACCATCGGATCCTAGTTTTAAGTACCCTCGAGCCCCTAAAGCCGTTTGGTCGTAATGAGGAAAGCAGTATGAGAAAGTGTCGTGTGCTTGTGTTTTCATTTGGCTTATGAAAGATCTAGAATCCCATCCCAGAGCAAGTATACCGATTTCGCCTGGGCTACTTTTATAGCGTAAATGATCGAGGTTACATCCGAAAACTAGGTCGAAAGCAACTTCTGTATTTATGTCATTAACATTGGTGAAAGTGAATTTCTCGATTGCTAGAATCCCTTTAACTTGAGACCCCTCAGTATAAATTATCGTGTACGTGCAAAAGTCTCCAATAGATTGACCCTTGTAGCACAAGTCGTGAGTAGGATAAGGGATTGGGTGATATGAACTAGACTCCCTATTTGTATAGACAATCGGACGGTCTCGGTCTCCGAAACATTGGTTTGGAGGTATTTGACAATCTTCGCATTGTAACCATGTTAAGTCACTTCCGGTATCCATAGCCAAGTAATGTAACTTATAAGATATAGGCGTATTGAAGGTACCGATCCCAAGTTGTAAAAGGATTGAACCATCTTGAAGTCGAAGTTCTCCCCGTGACGCCCATTTACGTTGTGTGAGATTGACAGTGTTGGGTGAAGTTGCACTAGATAAAAGGCCACGAGCTCGAATTCTCGAGTGATGAAGAAGCCATGTTATGGTTTGTGTTCTTGTGAGATTTTTTTTGTATAGAGGTGATTCTGGTGAGTTTGGAAATGTAAGTGGCACCGTCATTGCACTCGAAAGTTGAGCTAACAAAGGTAATGAAAGGGACATAGTAATATAACATAGTAATGTTAGAATTGCTGGTGGCTCCACCATTGAGGTTTTGAGGAAATAGTTTGTTGATGTGAATCCTGGTTTGAGTGACTTCTTTTATAGTGCCAGACAAGTTTGTGCTGCACAAGATTAGAGGTAAATCAAGTATTACCCATATTCTATGTATTAGGGAAAAAATTATAATTGATAGTACTGGCTTAAATTGGTATGATGTGGATACTTTGGGGGGACATTTATGCTAATTAATTTGGTATAATGTGTATATTGTGGATATTTGAGTGTTTTTGAAATATGGATATGCTAATTAAATTAAAAATCATAAAAGGGTATTAAATCTCGGCCAATATCGAGACCGCGATCGCAACCGATAACGAGATTTAAAACCATGTTATCATAATGATATTATCACGATAAATTGATATATTAACTCATATTTATTCAATATCATTGTGATTTTTGTTTTAATTAGCATATATATATGTATATATTATACTCTAAATAATGTTTTATTAAAATGAATAATCCGTACCTATGATGCTCGGACTCGGGTACGATGTACGGATACTACCCATCAAATCGCTATCCTTTTCCTTTGTTTCATATTAATCTTACAAACAAAGCTTTCCCGAAAAATATTTAGAATATGTTAAGATTGATATGAATAAGTAATCGAAGGTTAATTTAGGTTGAAATGAACTAGTGGCTAATAGAGTTAGAAAATGTTAGTAATATATGGAGTATTTATAGAATAAATGTTTTTAATAAAAAAACAAAAATGAAGAACAATTTCTCATAAATGCACCCACACTTCTCTCCTTTTTTTTTTCTATCCTTCGCCAAGGATCATTCGGTGAATCCTCTAGGAGGATGGGTAATCCATGGATGTGAGACACTTTCGACTCCACCCTCCTTATGGATTCAATCTCAATCCATGGGTAACCATGCTTTTAGCATGAATAATCAGTACCGATGATGTTCGGACTTGGGTACGAATGTACGATGTACGGTCGGATACTGCATCTTCGTGTTAATGACTACCCATCAAATTGCTATCCTTTACCTCCGTTTCATATTAATCTTACAAACAAAACGACATGCTGAATCTCAAAACTACAAAACGACCATGCTTATCCAAAAAAAAAAAAAACAGTTTCAACCTGATGATATCGATACCTAATCTTACATCTAATATTCCACGACAAGAAAAAAATCATACTCCCTCGGTTCCCATTCATTTGTTTGCTTTTTATATTCATTGTGAGAAGTATTTTAATCAAAGACAAACAAATGAACGAGACGAAGGGAGTACTATACTATAATTAGATATTTGGATATCCAGTACACTTATCCCAATTTTGTCATAATCTACACAATACGAAACAATTAATAGGCGGACTTAATTTATTACCCCGTACTTAGTATAGAAGTTTTTTTTTAAAAGAAAAATGAAGTACATTGATATAATTAAACCCCTTCATGGCAATACTCTTGCTTGAATAACAACAACCCCATGCCTCTATCATATATAAACCTATAATTACTCTGCTGATATGCTCCTAAAATTGTCCTTTTATCGTCATGAGTGTTCATTGCCAAGCAAAAGGTTCTCGGTTGAGCGCTCGGCCAAATGAATACGTTGTCGGGGTTAAGTACCAAGTCAGCACCACCCATAAAGTGTAGGGTAATTGACGGAAAATCTAATCCGTCAGGCCTCAATCTCTTGTAACATAAATCAAATTTAAGTTCGACTTCTCCAGGCCGAATTTTTTTGTAGTTATTATTTCCGTGGTATTTGAAATATGTTTGTAGAACTTTTTTGAGGGCCTTGTATGCCGCTGAAACGAGATAACTGTAACTAGCACCAGAATCAATGAAAGTTCCCCCTTCATCATTATCTCGAACGAAAATTCGAGGATCGATGGTTAGTCTTTGTTGATTAACACTAATTCCTTCCAAATTCAAGTAATATTGGTCTTCTCTTTGGTAACGATGCAATAATGTGTAGCTAAAACCATCATAGGAATCACCATCGGATCCTAGTTTTAAGTACCCTCGAGCCCCTAAAGCCGTTTGGTCGTAATGAGGAAAGCAGTATGAGAAAGTGTCACGTGCTTGTGTCTTCATTTGGTTTATGAAAGATCTAGAGCCCCATCCTAGAGCAAGTATACCGATATCGTCATGTGGGCTAGCTGTATAGTCAGAATGATCTGAGTTTACATCCGAAAACTAGGTTGAAAGCAGCTTGTGTATATGTCATTATCATTGGTGAAAGTGAATTTATCGATTGACAGAATCCCTCTAACTTGAGACCTCTCATCATAATTTACCGTGTACGAACAAAAGCCTCCAATAGAATGACCCTCGAAGCACCAGTCGTGATTAGGATAAGGGATTGGGTAATATGAACTAGACTCTCTATTTGTGTAGACAATCGGACCGTCCCCAAAACAATGGTTTGGAGGAATTCGACAATCTTCGCACTGTAACCATGTTAAGTCACTTCCGGTATCCATAGCCAAGTAATGTAACTTATAGGATATAGGCGTATCAAATGTACCAATCCCAATTTTTATAAGGATTAAACCAAGTCCATTGTTTAAGTTCTCCCCGTGACGCCCATTTCCGTTGTGTGAGATTTTTTTTGTATAGAGGTGATTCGGGTGAGTTTGGAAATATAAGTGGCAGCGTCATTCCACTCGTAATTTGAGCTAACAAGGGTAATGAAAGGAACACAGTAATATAACATAGTAATGTTAGAAATGCTGGTGGCTCCATCATTTGAGGTTGTGAGGAAGTAGTTTGTTGTTGTGAATTCTGGTTTGAGTGACTTTTCTATTATAGTGTCAAGATAAGGTTGTGCTGCTAAAATAAGAAACAATGTATGTGCTGCATAAAATTAGAGTTAAATCAAATATTAACCATATTTTATGTATGAAGGATATTTTGTTGATGTATTGGGGAAAAAACCATAATTGATATTGGCTTGAATTGCATAATGGGGACATTTATCGAGTATTTTGAAAATATTATCAAGTCAGGTTTTTGAAGATAATGCTCCGTATATGTATATCGGTTTTTCCAACGTGTGCACACATTAATATTAATATTTTAAAACAAAAATCATAATGAATTAATACGAGTAATTGATATACTCTCTCTAATTCAACCCAATCTTCTCATTTGACTTTTTGTGGTCTACGAGGCGACACTTTAACCATATTTTTTCTCTATTTGTATATTATATTTTTTGTTGAATATTTTTTTATGTGAAACCTTACTTAATAAACATATAAATATTTTTGTGTTTATTTTTTTTTATATTTTTTTTATTGTTGAGGTTAAATTTTTGCAAGTTTGACTTTAAAAAAAACTCCTTCCATTCATATTCAATAGTCTCACTTTTTTTTTTCGACACTATTCACAATTAAAGGTAATCTTTATTATTCTCGACAATCTATAAGATGAAATATAGTCACGTGGGATCCTGCTTGGTTCGTCTTTATGAGTAAATTAAGAATATCAAACTTTTATATTTTTTGCTGATGTAAAATGAAAGATATTGATGTGTAAAACGCGTCTTGATAAATGTGAAAAAGCAAATGAGATTATTGGATATGAATGGAGAGAGTACATGGGAAGATTGAATTGGATTGAAAGAAGTATTATAATTCATATTTACCATCACAAGACAATATCATTGTGATTATTTCTTTAATTAGCATATACTCTCTCCGCCTCACTTGGAAGTTTCTTATACACAAAGAACACAAAGATTAAGTAGTAAAAGTAGCGAGAGAAAAATTATTATTAGTTTATTAAAAAGAAAAAGTAGAGGGTAAAACTTACTAAAAAAACAGTTTCAACCCGATGATAGCGATACCTAATCTTACTTCTAATATTCCACAACAAGAAAATACCATACTCCCTCCGTTCCATTCATTTGTTTGTTTTTTATATTCATTGTGAGAAGTATTTTAATCAAAGGCAAACAAATGAACGAGATGGGGGGAGTATTTATACTATAATTAGATATTTGGCTATCCAGTTCACTTATCCCAAATTTGTCATAATCTACACAAAACGAAACAATTAATAGGCGGACTTAATTTATTACGTAGTATAATGGAATATAGAAGTTTTTTTTTTATTTTTTTTAAAATGAAGTACATTGATATGATTAAGCTCCTTGATGGCAATACTCTTGCTTGAAGAACAGCAACATTCTTCTTCTGTCATATATAAACCTATAATTACTCTGTTGATATCCTCCTAAAATTGACCCATCCAAGTTATTAGCTTTTATTGCCAAGCAAAAGCTACTTGGTGGATCGTCCATCCAAATGAATACGTTGTCGGGGTTAAGTACCAAGTCAGCACCACCATTAAAGTGTAGGGTAATTGATGGAAGGTCCGATACTTCAGGCCTCAAACTCGTGTAACATAAATCAAATTTATATTGGCCTTTCCCGGGTTTAGTTATTTTGTAGTTATATCCGCGGGATTTGAAATATGTTTGTAGCACTTTTTTGAGCTCCTTGTATGCCGGTGGAACGAGATGACTGAAAGTACTACCGGAATCAATGACCGTTCCCCCTTCACCATTATCTCGAATGAAAATTCGAGGATTGATGTTAAGTCTTTGTTGATCAACACTAATCCCTTCCAAATTTAAGTAATAAGGATTTCGATCTTGGTAACGACGCAATGCTGTGAAGCTAAAACCATCATAGGAACCACCGTCGGATCCTAGTTTGATGTACCCTCTAGACCCTAAAGCTGTTTTATCGTAATGAGGAAAGCAGTATGAGAAAGTGTCATCTTGTGGCTTTATTTGGGTTATGAAAGATCTAGGGCCCCATGCTAGACCAAGCATACCAATAGCGTCTGTGCCGCTTGATGGGCCTATATGAAAGAAGTTACATCCGAAAACTAGGTTGAACTCAACATCTGTGGTTATGTCATTAAGACTGGGGAAAGTGAATTTCTCTATGGCTAGAATCCCTTTAGCTACAGCCCCATCACCATATTCCATCGTGTACGAGCAAAAGCCTCTAACAGATTGACCCTCGAAGCACAAGTTGTGAGTACCATAAGGGATTGGGTGATATGAACTGGACTTGCTATTTTTATAGACATTTGGAGGTTTTCCGAAACATCGGTTTGGAACCTTTTTACAATCTTCGCATTGTACCCATGTTACTGAAGTGGCACTATCAATAATTAAGTAATATAACTCATAAGATATAGGCCTATCAAATGTACCAATTCCGAGTTTTAATAAGAGTAATGGACCCTCTTCCACTCGAATTTCTCCTTGCGAAGACACCCAATCAGGTGTGGCTGTGATAGAAAAAAGCCTATGAGCTCGTTTTGTTGAGTGATGAAGAAGCCATGTTATAGTTTGTGTTCTGGTGAGATTTTTTTTGTATAGAGGTGACTCTGGTGAATTTGGAAATATAACTGGCATCGTCTGTGCACTCGACATTCTAATGCAGTTTTGAGCTAACAAGGCTAATGAAAGGAACATCGTATAACATAGTAATGTTAGAAATACGGGTCGCTCCATCATTAAGGTTTTGAGGGAGTAGTTTGTTGTTGTGAATTCTGGTTTGAGGGACTTTTCTTTTATAGTGTCAGACAAGTATGTGCTGCCAAAATATGAAACAATGTATGTGCTGCATAAAATTAGAGGTAAATCAAATATTAACCATATTGTATGTGTAAAGAATCAGTTGTTGATGTATCAGGAAAAAAAATCATGATCGATATTGTTTTTTTTTTTTGCCTTCGGTTGATATTGTCTTAAATTGGTATAATGGGACACTTTTGGGTGACATTTATTGAGTATTTTTAAAATATTACTCGTATCAAATCATGATCTAGTAATATTGTACTTTTATTGAATTTTTTCAATAGAATTTGATTCAACATATGTTATTTTTTGTTTAGAATTCAAATTTGTATGCTTTTATTATTGACTTTGCAATCTTATGATTTTCATATGTCTTACTGTATGATTTGCAACCTTGAAAAGGAACGAAAATTCGTGTAAGACAGTAATTATTACGGAGTACTTCTCGAGCAACTACCTAAAGTTTAGTTTTTTTTGTCAGTAAGCGATTTTAAGTGTCGACCTTCATTATCCATCATTATCTTCATCCTAGTGACACGAGTTTTTTTTTTCAGTCCTGTGTTAATATTTGGTATTTTTTTTGTAGGTTGTTCGTCTTGACAGTGAAGGTTATTACGGGGGTGTGCGCTTGCTGATGGCTATCTGTAAAGTCTTCTTTAAATATTGCAAAAAGAATAACATTGCTCTTCATGGAGGAAACTTCACCCTTTCCTACGACACCAATATCCCACGCCAGGTGAAGTTTCCGCGCTTTCATTCTTGACAATCGTCATTCTTGGAATCTATGTTGCTCGAACTCGTTTAGAAGTGTCCAGTACTGGTGCGTGTCCAAGTGTCATACCCATGTCCACGTGTAAGTGTCAGACACTGGTGCTCTGGACCGAGGATTTTTATTTATATCATATTGCAGCTGAATATAGTTTTTGACTTTTCAGACAGGACTTTCAGGGTCGAGTGCAATCGTATGTGCAGCACTGAACTGTATGCTTGATTTTTACAAAGTCAGACACGTAGTTAAGGTCGAGGAACGACCCAATCTTATATTAGAAGCTGAGAAAGAGCTCGGAATCGTTGCTGGTCTTCAGGACCGAGTTGCGCAGGTTTACGGTGGGGTTGTTTTCATGGTATGCGACCTTGAAACCGATGAATTTCAGCTCATGTTTAAGGAACCAAGTTGACGTATCTGTATTTCCTTAATTTTAGCCGCTTTTGTACAGGATTTTAGCAAGATTCACATGGACAAACTTGGTCATGGCATTTATACACCCATGGATGTTGATTTACTTCCTCCACTGTATCTCATTTATGCCGAGAATCCAAGTGATTCAGGGAAGGTAAGCTGCACGACATTCTCGTAGAATATAATTTCTGTAATGAGCTTTTGAAAGAAATCGGAAACTGCTATTTTCATACGAATTGAAAAACGAGCAAAAGTTCCTCCAGAATATATAGCAAATTCATAGGAAAATCGTTGATGGGTTAAATCGTTGGATTTTTACAGGTGCATAGTACCGTTAAACAAAAATGGCTTGACGGTGATGAGTTTATACGATCTACAATGAATGAAGTCGCTAATGTAGCCGTGGAGGGACGACAGGCCTTACTCGACAAGGACTACCCTAAACTCGCATCACTTATGAACCACAACTTCGACTTGCGAAGGTAAACCCATGGATTAATTATTGATGGAAGCAACAAACTGGTTTATATTTTACATATACAGGATTTTGAACGTGATTTTTTTTTTTAATAGGAAAATGTTTGGAGACGAAGCTCTCGGGGATATGAACATAAAGATGGTACAAATAGCCAGAGATGTAGGCGCAGCGTCCAAATTCACCGGAAGTGGGGGAGCTGTGGTTGCGTATTGCCCTGATGGATCGGAACAAGTGAAACGTCTCGAGGATGCTTGCAAGAATGAAGGTTTTATTTTTCAACCCGTTCGAGTTGTTCCTTCTTATTTGAATGATATTGATGTCCAAAGTTCATCTTCCAGATAAAAATGCAGTTTCTGAACTCAATGAATTTTACTTTGTTTTATAGGAGTAATTGGTAGTTAGTACATTTTTGGCTTTAGAAGATAAATTTCCGATTTTAGGTTCAAATAACAATTATACGTCTCTTTTAAATCGGATTTTTATATTTTTATATTTTTAAATCGGATTTTTGAATCGAATTTTATTCCGGAACCTAAAAAGTTAAGAAAACGTGGATAATAACCTTCAAAATTGGTCATTTTTGGCAATTTTCGAACGTGTTTCAAGTTGTTTTAAAATGCGATTTTTTTTTGACAAAAACTTAGAGGACAATCTTAGAATGTCTAATAATGATTATTAGAATACTCAGACACGATATAAAATGGAGTACACAATTAGATTCGACTGATTCCGACACGTTTAAAAAAGTGATTTTAAGGTCTTTAAATGTCTCTTTTGAAATCAAAATGACACCCGTAATACACCGATGCGTGTTATTTGTTGAGGACTTTGTCCAACGCGAATATGGACTAAATTTTTTTTCGGGGCCCAAAAAGGTGAAAAAACGTGGATAATAATAACCTTCAAAATCGGTCGCTTTTTACTATTTTCGAACGTTTTTAAAAATTGTTTTAAAATGCGATTTTTTTGACAAAAATTTAAGGACCGACTTAGAATGTCTAAGAATGATTATTAGAGCCCTCAGACACGATATAAAATGGAGTTCACAACTAGTTTCGATTGATTCAGACACGTTTAAAAAAACGATTTTAAGGCCTTTAAATGTCTCTTTTGAAAGTGAAATGACACCCGTAATACACCGATGCGTGGTATTTGGTGAGGAGTTTGTTCAGCGCGAATATGGATCAATTTTTTTTTCGGGGCCCAAAAAAGTGAAAAAACGTGGATAATAACCTTCAAAATCGGTCATTTTTGGCTATTTTCGAACGATTTTAAAAGTTGTATTAAAATGCGATTTTTTTTGTCAAAAACTTAAGGACAGACTTAGAATGATTATTAGAACCCTCAGACACGATAAAAAATGGAGTACACAACTAAATTCGATTGATTCCGACACGTTTAAAAAAGCGATTTTAAGGCTTTTAAATGTCTCTTTTGAAAACGAAATGACACCCGTAATACACCGATGCGTGTTATTTGGTAAGGACTTTGTCCAGCGTGAATATTGACTAATTTTTTTTCGGGACCCAAAAAGACGAAAAAACGTGGATAATAACCTTCAAAATCGGTAGTTTTTGGCTATTTTCGAACGTGTTAAAAAGTTGTTTTAAAATGTGATTTTTTTTGACAAAAACTTGACAACAATCTTGGAATGCCTAATTAATAAACGTCATTTTAATCATTATTTTTTTACCCACATTTATCTACTTATTCGTATCGATTTTGTGTGCTTAATTGATATTATAGCTCATTTTAGTACTTAATTAGTGAGTAATTAGTATAATTATTATAGTTATTTGTTAATAATGTTATATTTCGAGGAATCAGTACTGTTTTTTTTGTTGATTTGATTTTGTAAGATTTGAAGCGGGAATTATCGAGAAGAGACGGGTCAATCACACCTTCTTCTCCCTCCATTATTATTCATTTTCCTTCGACCGCCATTAAAGAGCTCCTATCAAATTTCGTCCACCCATTCAATGATAAAATATAAAGAGATACTTCCTCCGTTCCAATACGTTCTTTACGTTTGCTTTTTGGACACTATTCATAAGTAAAGGGAATTATCGATATAACTTCTAATATATAAGATAAAATATAGTCATGTGAGATATTGTTTAAATTGTTTAATCGAGTGCGTTATAAATATCAAATTTTTATAACATTTAGAAATATGTAACTAACGATATGGACAAAAGAAAACGTGTATTGGCAAGTTTGAAAAATCAAACGTAAAGAATCAAATGAAACGGAGGGAGTATGTATTATTGAATAATGTTCTGTCTTGAATATGATTACAATCAGACTCATATTTATAAGGGCACGAAGATATCGCAGTATTTCTAATATGATAGATAATACTCATACTCCCTCCGATTTTTATCTATCTTCCCTATTTTTTTATTGGGCTGAAATAACCTTTCTTCCGTATTTCTATTTTAGGCCATCAATATGTGGTCTAGAATCACCTTACATTTCTCTCTCTTCATTCTTTTATTTTGAACCACACATTCCTATACCCTTATTTTCTTCCCCAAAACCAAAGGGGAAGATAGATAAAAATCGGAGGGAGTATAAGATAATCTCTAAATTTCGATATTATTCTGATTACGGTATACCGTAATCTTACTAATATATTATTCCTAATACTTAGGATTAGGTCTATCAGGATACAGTAATACTACGGTATCCTCTATATTCAATTCCTTCCGTCACCTAAATCAATCACCATCTTCACCCTTATTCATTCCGTTATTCACCTCGAGTGCTGAAAATGCCGACAAATACGCATCAGTGCTCTCCTACTTGTGTGTCGTCACCAGTTGATTAGCTCCAACCTCTAAAAATGGCGACAAATCGCAACGTCGGCATTACTTCCACCTGCAATCTAATTTCAACCCCATTTCCCAATTTAATATTCTCTCTCCTCCCACGATTCTCACCTCATCAAATGCTACCACCATCTTCATCTTCATCATTGATCGTGATTTGCAGTACCCAGAATCCGGCGAAATTCCGGCAGCCTCCCGCCTCCGGCGAACACTAGTCTTAGTCTTTGTGTTGGATTAATTGATCCAATTGGGTTCAATTGATTGGAATGGAAAAGGAATGGAATTGAATTGGAATGCAATTGACAGTAGACGCTTTTATTTGGTACTGTATTTTCTTCCCTTTCTCTTCTGAGTATTAAAGTTTGCTATCTTCTTTTATTTCGTCTTAATCTGACGTTATTCGAAATGTAGTCGAAGGTCTTATAAAATGTGCTTATTTGAGGCTCCATGTAATTTTTGTAACAACGAAACATTTCTACGATGAATAGAGTAATTACCGTGTGAATTTTGAAAAAAATTAATTTCGGGACCAAATCGGCCGAAAAATGTGGATAATAAGCTTCAAAATCGACCGTTTTGAATGATTTTTCAAAATATGTGAGATATTTTGCTGATCGTCTATATAGGACCCGTATATCATAAAATGACTGTCGATCGTTAAAAAAACTCAAAAGTAACTATATTTCTAGTACATATATTTAAGATTTCGTGTTAATCTGACGTTATTCGAAAGATAATCGAATGCCTTATAAATGTGTTTATTTGACACCATACGTATCTTTTATTATACCGAAAGATTTCTACAATGAATGGAGAAGTTACTGTGTGAATTTCGAAACATTTAATTTCGGGACCAAAACGACCGAAAAACGTGGATAATAACCTTCAAAATCGACCGTTTCGGATGATTTTTTGAAATATGTGAGATATTTTGCTAGCCGTCTATATAGGACCTGTATAACATAAAATGATTGACGGTTGTTAAAAAAACTCAAAAATAGTTATGTTTCTAGTACATTTATCGAAGATTTCGTCATACTCCGACGATATTCGAAAGGTAATCGGATGTCTTATAAATGTGTTTATTTGAGACCCTACGTAATTTCTGTTAAGCCGGAACATATCTGCAATGAATGGAGTAGTTACTGTGTGAATTCTGAAACATTTAATTTTGGGACCAAATCGGCCAAAAAACGTGGATAATAACCTTCAAAATCGACCATTTCGGATGATTTTTTGAAATATGTGAAATATTTTTCTGGCTGTCTATATAAGACCTGTATAACATAAAATGACTGACGGTTATTAAAAACTCAAAAATAGTTATGTTTCTAGTACATTTATCGAAGATTTCGTCATACTCCGATGTTATTCGAAAGGTAATCGGATGCCTTATAAATGTGTTTATTTGAGATCCTGCGTACCTTCTGTTACAACGAAACATATCGATATTGAATGGAGTAGTTATTGTGTGAATTTCGAAACATTTAATTTTGGGACCAAAACGGCCGAAAAACGTGGATAATAACCTTCAAATTCAACCTTCAAAATTAAAAAAAAAAAAAAAAAAAACCCTAGAGAGAAGGGGGAGAAGGTGATTCACGTTCATCCTGCTTCCTTGTCCGGTGCCGGCGGCCACTGACTCCGACAGTCTGCCATCCACTACAATGAGAAAGAAGAATCGTCCTACCGGTAAGGGCCCTAAAACTTCGATCCGTAACATTGCAAAAGGTGTTTTGAATCGTCAAATTGAATTGAAAACTAACCCTAGTGTAGTAGAGGAAGAACAAGCTAATAATGAGAAAATCAATTTGATCCCTGGTTTGAACTATGAGTCTGATTGTGATGGAAATGAAATATTGGAGCATGAGTGTGAAGTGGTACCGGAAACAAACCCCATTCCGAGTGATTGTATTGGTTGGAAACAAATGGATGGAAAAAAAGCCATTGTTATTGAGGAGGAAGAAGAAATGATAAAGTTTACTTGTGATGATGTTGAAGATGAAATTGAATATTGGAGTAATGCCGTCTATTGCTTCATCATGGGAGCTAATCCTCCATGGGAAGTGATTGAAGGATATGTGAGGAGAATTTGGAAGGAGCATGGGATTGATAAAATCTCTTTTCTTCCTAATGGCATTTTTGTAGTTCGGTTCAAGGAAAAGGAGGCCAAGGTATCTGTTCTCAATCATGGAATTTTTATGTTTGATAACAAACCGTTAATTGTGAAAGAATGGACCCCGGATGCTAAGTTGGACAAGGAGGATGTGCAAGAAGTTCCTATTTGGATACAATTGTATGATCTACCTTTAAAATTTTGGGGCCAATGTCTAAACCGTATAGCATCGTTGGTGGGACCGTACGTTAAGTCTGACTTAGCTACGGAAGAGCGCACTAGATTGGGTTATGCTCGGGTCATGGTTTTGGCCAAAGTTGGGCAAAAATTCAAGAGCTCATTAAAATTCTTGGATGAGAGTGAAAAAATTGTTGAAGTTAGGATTAAATATGAGTGGAAACCCACTTGGTGTAACAAATGTAGGGGATACGGACATGATGCTATTGATTGCAAGAGGGAGGAGCTAAAAAAGGCGAGATTGGATGCTAAGAAAAAACAAATTGTGGGAGATTCTGTGAGCAGAGAGCCCAAAGCTGCTGTTGTACAGCGCCCGAATGCTGCTCTCACTGGCGGACAGCCTGTTTCAGCTGGCGGACAGCCTGCTTCAGCTGGCGGACAGACTCGCGCTGCTGTTCGGGCTGATTCTGGTGCGCTGCCTGCTGCTAGACTAACCGGGCTTGCTGATGTTATTCTCGCTGCTGCCCTGAAACCTCCTGTCACGACGCTGGGACTGAACCAGCAGCTGCGTTCAGGATCTGTCACGAAACAGCCTGTTTTGGCTGCTGCTCCTGCTGGTCCGGCTACTGTTCTGTCGGCTGGGCTGGCTGGTTCGGCCCAGTTTGTTGATGTCGTCAAGGGGCAATCTTCTTCGTTGGATGGGGGAGGTAGAAAACAAGGGAACGGATTAGATTTGATCGTCCATGGATACACATAATATTGGGTTTTGGAACGTAAGGGGCATGTGTAACATAAAAAAGCAACGAGCAATTTGTGAGTTCATCAGAAAACAGCAAGTAGACATTTTCGGACTGCTTGAAACAAAAATTAAAAATAAATCGTATGCTAAAGTCCAGCAGAATATTTTCTCTGAATGGAGTATTACGACAAATAATCACTGTCATGAGGGAGGACGAATTTGGCTTTTGTGGAAACATGAAAGGGTTAATTTGTTGATTGTGGAGTATAGTAATCAAAGTATTCATCTCAAAGTTACTACTTCTTCGGGGAAGGATTATTGGCTCACTATTGTGTATGCCTTTAACTCGGCTTCGGAGAGAACGGAGCTTTGGAGAAAACTTGAAGATTATGCTCATAAAAGGCCTTGGATGATTATGGGGGACTTCAACTGTGTTGTGGAAGCTCGTGAACGTCTAGGGGGGAACTCTTCGGAGGAAGCTATGAATCAATTTCGAGACTGTTTAGCGAACTGTGAGGTAAGTGATTGCAAGGCTAGTGGGTCTTGGTTCACTTGGAATAATAAACATAGGGTGCCTGAAACTAGAGTATATAGTCGTATAGATAGGTGCTTAATTAATGATGAAATGATGGGTCTGTTTCCGAATGGTTTTGCGAACTTCTTACCTGAAGGAACTTTTGATCATTGTCCTTGTGTTGTTCAACTGGAGCAACCCCCGGTAAGGAAGAACCGTAGCTTCAAGTACATGAATATGTGGAGCAAAGCGCCGAATTTTCGGTCTTGCGTTACTGAAGTGTGGAAGGAGACGATCTTTGGGACGCCTATGTTTCGGATAGTGAAGAAGTTGGGTAGGCTCAAAAGACCGTTGAAGATGCTGAATGCTGACTGCTTTTCAGATATTGAAAATCGGTGTAATCAGGCTGAAATCAGGCTCGTCCAGCTGCAGCAGCGCCTCAGGTCAGACTTGTCTGAGGAACTAATGCAAGAAGAGAGCGAGATGAATGAACAGGTTAGGAGCTTACAGGCTGCAAGGGCTGATTTTTGGAGTCAAAAATCTAAGCTTAACTGGGTCCGTGAAGGGGATGTCAATTCGGCATACTTTCACGGCCTTCTCCGTGGTAGACGGGCTCACAACGCCATAGCTAAGATTACTGATGCGGACGGCCTGGAATGTGATAGTAAGGCCTCGATTGAGGACGCTTTCACGAGGTATTACCGTGGCCTTCTCGGTGATTCTCGTGCTGTCGAGGCTATTGATGTTGACTTGATTAGAAGGGGTCCCATTTGTTCACAGGAGCATAAACTGATTCTGGAGGCATTGGTGACCCCGGATGAGATCAAGGGGGCTCTTTTTAGTATCCCTAGGGATAAATCGCCGGGACCGGATGGTTTCTCGAGTCAATTCTTTATTGATTCGTGGGACATTATTAGTGAGGATGTTGTGTCAGCTATCCAGGATTTCTTTATCTCAGGTAAGCTTTTAAAACAATTGAACTGTGCGAATATTGTTCTGATTCCTAAGGTGAATAGGCCTCAAAATGTGAAAGAATTCAGACCGATTGCTTGCTGTAATGTCTTGTACAAGTGTATTGCTAAAATTTTGTGTGCAAGAATGGCCAAAATTTTACCTCAGATAACATCTCCTAATCAAGGAGGTTTTATTGAAGGCCGTAGTATTGTGGAGAATGTGCTGATTTGTCAGGATTTGGTGCGTATGTATAAGAGGGGCTGAATTTCGCCAAGATGCCTTTTTAAAGTCGATATCCACAAGGCGTATGACAGTGTGGAATGGAGTTTTGTGGATCAGATGTTGAGAGCTTTGGATTTTCCTGAACACTTTCGCCGTTTGGTTATGGAATGCGTCGAAACTGTTTCCTATTCTCTTTGTGCTAATGGGGATAATTTTGGGTTTTTTAGAGGGAAAAGGGGTTTGAGACAAGGGGATCCCATGTCTCCTTTGTTATTCACGATATGCATGGAATACTTCTCTCGTATTATGGATTTTGGAAGAGTGGATAGGAATTTTAAATTTCACCCGAAATGTGGTCCTCTGAAGCTGACTCATTTGCTCTTTGCGGATGATCTCCTCCTTTTTTGTAAAGGGGACCGGGATTCGATGGAATTCTTGTGGAGTGCTTTTGCTACTTTTAGCAGGGCGTCGGGCCTTTGTGTAAGTGTGGGTAAGTCACATGCTTACTTCGCAGGAGTGGATGAAGACAGGAAAACGGCGATCCTCCAGCTCTCGGGGTGCGTCGAAGGTACGTTTCCTTTTCGGTATCTTGGGTTACCTATCCAAAGTACTCGTTTAGGTAGGCTTGATTGTGAAAACTTGATAGCCCGTATTATATCGAGGATCTCTGGTATTGGAGCTCGCAAGCTTTCCTTTGCTGGGAGACTGACTCTGGTCCAGTCCGTTCTGTCTCAACTGCATAATTATTGGGCTATGATTTTTATTATTCCTAAATTTGTCATGGCTCGAATTATTTCTTTATGCCGCAATTTCCTTTGGGAAGGAGGTGTAGAAGGAAATAATCGAGCTTTGGTTAGTTGGGAAAAAATTTGTCGGCCTAAAGATGAAGGGGGTTTGGGAATCAGGGATCTGTATATATGGAATGAAGCTGCTGTGGCGAAACTTGCTTCATGGGTGTTTGATCAGCCGGACCGGTTGTGGGTTCGGTGGGTCAATAGCATCTATCTGAAAGGGGGGGAGTGGTTTGATTATCAGCCTCATTCTGATGTTACGTGGGCGTGGAGGAAAATATGTCAGGCTAAGGAGAAAATAAAGAATATGTTCGTCAATGGTATTTGGCATGGATCGGACTCTTGTTTCTCAATTTCGAGGGCCTACCATGTGTTGAGATCTTGCGACCCATTAGTCCCGTGGGCGAGACTAGTGTGGAGCGCGTGGAGTGTTCCGAGGCATAGTTTCATCTCATGGCTAGTGTTTCGAGGGGCCCTTAATACGAGAAATAAGTTGTATAGGATCGGGGTTGCTGAATCGGATAGGTGTTATATCTGTGAGTTGGAAGAGGAGAGCTTAGAGCATCTCTTCTTTGGTTGCAGTTGGAGTTCTCGGGTGATGGGTCTGTTAAGCAAGTGGGTGAGGAAACCAATCCCGTGCAACACGGGGATGGCCTGGGCACCGAAGTTGCGGGGTTCGAAGTTGCAATGTAATGTTCTTCGAGCGATGATCAATGCAGCTATCTATCATATTTGGAGACAAAGGAATTCTTGCAGAATTGATGAAGTGGTGCGACAACCGCAGGAGATATCCAAATTGATCATTGCGGATGTTAAGAATAGGATTTTGTGTAAGATTAAATACCCTGTAACAGCTAAGGACGCTAAATGGCTACATAACTTGATGTAGGCATTGTTTTTTGTTTTATCTTTGCTTTTAATCTACTTACCCTTTACCAAAAAAAAAAAAAAAAACCTTCAAATTCGACTGTTTCGGATGATTTTTCAAAATATGTTAGCTAATTTGTTGGCCGTCTATATAAGACCCTTATATGATATAATGACTGACAGTTGTTAAAAAAACTCAAAAATAGTTATGTTTCTAGTACATTTATTGGAGATTTTGTCTTATTCCGACGTTTTTCGTAAGATAATCGAATTCCTTATAAATGGGTTTATTTGAGACCTTACGTATTTCTGTTACAGCGAAACATATCTACATTGAATGGAGTAGTTACTGAGTGAATTTTGAAAAAAAAAAATCGGGATCAAATCGACCGAAAAACGTGGATAATAACCTTCAAATTCGACCGTTTCGGATGATTTTTTGAAATATGTGAGATATTTTGCTGGCCGTCTATATAGGATCCGAATAACATAAAATGACCAACGGTTATAAAAAACTCAAAAATAACTATGTTTCTGGTACATATATCGAAGATTTCGTCCTCATCCGACCTTATTCGAAAGACAAACGAATGTCTTATAAATGTGCTTATTTGAGACTCCATGTAATTTTCGTAACAGCGAAACATTTCTACAATGAAAAGAGTAATTACTGTGTGAATTTTGAAAAATTTAATTTCGGGACCAAATCGGTTGAAAAACGTGGATAATAACCTTCAAAATCGACCGTTTCGGATGATTTTTTGAAATATGGGAGATATTTTATTGGTCACCTATATAGGATCCGTATAATATAAAATGACTGACGGTTATTAAAAAAACTCAAATATAGTTATGTTTCTAGTAAATTTATCGAAGATTTTGTCCTAATTTGATGATATTCGAAATATAATCGAATGTCTTATAAATGTACTTATTTGAGATCCTACGTTACTTTTGTTACGCCGAAACATTTCTACAATGAATGAATTAGTTACTGTGTGAATTTCGAAACATTTAATTTCGGGACCAAATCGACCTAAAAACGTGGATAATAACCTTCCAATTCGACCGTTTTGGATAATTTTTCAAAATATGTGAGATATATTGTTGACCGTCTACAGAGGATCCGTATAACATAAAATGACTTACGGTACTAAAAAAACTCTAAAATAATTCTATTTCTAGTATATATCGAAGATTTGTCCTATTCCGAAGTTATTCAAAAGATAATACAATAGAATTTATTTTAAATGTGCTTATTTGAGATCCTACGTAACTTGTGTTACACTGAAACATTTCTACAATGAATGAAGTAATTACTGTGTGAATTTCGAAACATTTAATTTCGGGACCAAATCGGTCGAAAAACGTGGATAATAACCTCCAAAATCGACCGTTTCGGATGATTTTTTGAAAAATGTGAGATATTTTGTTGGTTGTCTATGTAGGACCCGTATATCATAAAATGACTGTCGGTTGTAAAAAAATATGCAAAAGTAGCTATGTTTCTAGCACATATATCGAAGATTTTGTGCTAATTCGACGTTATTCGAAAGATAATTGAATGTCTTATAAATGTGCTTATATGAGACCTAGGTATCTTCTGTTACACAGAAACATTTCTAAAATGAATGGAATAGTTACTGTATGAATTTTAAAACATTTAATTTTGGAACTAAATCGGCCGAAAAATATGGATAATAACCTTCAAAATCGACTGTTTCGAATGATTTTTCAAAATATGTGAGATATTTTGTTGGTCGTCTATATAGTACCCGTATAGCATAAAATGACTGTCGGTTGTTAAAAAAAAAATCAAAAGTAACTATATTTCTAGCACATATATCGAAAATTTCGTGTTAATCCGACGTTATTCGAAAGATAATCGAATGTCTTATAAATGTGTTTATTTGAGACAATACGTATCTTTTATTACACCGAAAGATTTCTACAATGAATGGGGTAGTTACAATGTGAATTTGGAAACATTTAATTTTGGGACCAAATCGGCCAAAAAACGTGGATAATAACCTTCAAAATCGACCGTTTCGGATGATTTTTCAAAATATGTGAGATATTTTGCTGGCCGTCTATATTGGACCCGTATAGCATAAAATGACCGCGGTTGTTAAAAAAACTCAAAATAACTATGTTTCTAGTATATATATCGAAGATTTCGTCTTAATCCAACGTTATTCGAAATGCAGTCGAAGGTCTTATAAATGTGTTTATTCGAGAACCTACGTACCTTCTGTTACCTAAAAACATTTTTATATTAAATAGAGTAGTTACTATGTCAATTTCGAAACATTTAATTTTGGGACCAAATCGGCCGAAAAATGTGGATAATAACCTTCAAAATCGACCGTTTCTGATGATTTTTCAAAATATGTGAGATATTTTGCTGGCCGTCTATATAGGATCCTTATAACATAAAATGACTGACGGTAGTTAAAAAAACTCAAAAATCGTTATGTCTCTAGTACATTTATCGGAGATTTCGTCATAATCTGACGTTATTCGAAAGATAATTGAATGCCTTATAAATGTGTTTATTTGAGATCCTACGTACCTTCCTGTTACAACGAAACTGATAAGCATTATTTTACCCGTACTTGGATCTCTATTTGTCTCGATTTTTCATGCTTAATTGTTACTCTCTCCGTTCAAGTCCAAGCTTCCCTTTTGCTTTTTCACGTTTGCCAACGCGCATTTTGCATCGTTAATATCTTTCGTAACATATTAGTAAAAATTATGAAAATTGGATATTAATAATGTACTTTTAAAGACGAATCAAACAAGATCTCACATGGATATATTTTTTCTAATAGATTGTCGTGAATATCGAAAGTTATCCTTGATTATGAATAGTGTCAAAACAAGGAAGAGGAAGCTTGGACTTGAACGGAGGGAGAGTAGTATTTCATGGAGCTTGAAGTAATGACCATTAATTCCACTCATCATCTTCACCATTGATTGTCAATTTCAGTCCTCCACTAATTTCTTCCCATGATCACTCCTCTCCTTCACCATTAATTCACCCACTCAATTCAATTCATAAGAAATTCATCAATCAACACCTCTATCAATTTGAATTTCATCGGAAGCTCCTCTGCCCAGAACAGAACGGAGGCGCATCTGCCACCATATCCACCGCTCGCTCGCCGGACCTCCTCCAGCCGCTGGCGACCACCGTGATCTCCGCCTCTCTCGATTGATTTAATAACAGAATAGTTGACACTACCAATGCATTGCTCGATTTCGGAAAAAGTCGATGCAATCCCAGGATTGATTATTTCCAATAAATTGACAACCCAGAAGTGAAATTCGTGATTATTATGTTTCAAGAAAACGTGGGTTGGGTTTCCTGGTAGTGCAATTTCTCGACACACATCTGGTAGAATGGGATGATGATGATGATGATGATGATGATGATGATGATGATGATGATGAAGGAGTATTAATACAGTAATCAATAAGAGAGGGATGAAAAAATGGAAAAGTGCGATGAAGGCAAAATAAGAGTAATTACTGTGTCAATTTCGAAAATTTAATTTCGGGACCAAATCGGCCGAAAAACGTGGATAATAACCTTCAAAATCGACCGTTTCGGATGATTTTCTGAAAAATGTGAGATATTTTGTTGGACGTCTATATAGGACCCGTAGATCATAAAATGACTGACGGTTGTTAAAAAAATTCAAAAATAGTTATGTTTCAAATATATTTATCGAATATTTCGTCCTAATCCGACGTTATTCGAAAGATAATCGAATGCCTTATAAATGTGTTTATTTGAGACCCTATGTACTTCTGTTACAATGAAACATATCTACAATGAATGAACTAGTTACAGTGTGAATTTCGAAAATTTAATTTCGGGACCAAATCGGCCGAAAAACGTGGATAATAACCTTTAAAATCAACCGTTTCGGATGATTTTCTGAAAAATGTGAGATATTTTGTTGGACGTCTATATAGAACCTGTATATCATAAAATGACTGACAGATGTTAAAAAAACTCAAAAATAGTTATGTTTCTAGTACATATATCGAAGATTTCGTGTTAATCCAACGTTATGCGAAAGATAATTGAATGTCTTATAAATGTGCTTATATGTGACCTTATGTATCTTGTATTTCCGAAATATTTCTAAAATGAATGGAGTAGTTACCAAGTGAATTTCGAAACATTTAATTTCAAGACCAAATTGACCTGAAAAACGTGGATAATAACCTTCAATTTTGACCATTTTGAATGATTTTTCGAAAAATGTGAAATATTTTGTTGGCCGTCTATATAGGACCCGTATAACATACAATGACTGTCGGTTGTTTAAAAATTCAAAAATATCTATGTTTCTAGTACATATATCAAAGATTTCGTGCTAATCCGACGTTATTCGAAAGATAATCGAATATCTTATAAATGTGCTTATTTGAGACCATACGTATATTTTATTACAACGAAAGATTTCTACAATGAATGAAGTAGTTACAATGTGAATTTCGATACATTTAATTTTGGGATCATATTGGCCCAAAAACGTGGATAATAACCTTTAAATTCGATCGTTTTGGATGATTTTCCGGAAAATGTGAGATATTTTTTTGGCCGCCTATATAGGACCCGTATAACATAAAATGATTGACGGTTGTTAAAAAAACTCAAAAATAACCATGTTTATGATATATATATCGAGGAATTCGTCCTAATCCGACGTTATTCGAAAGATAATCGAATGTCTTATAAATGTGTTTATTTGAGTCCCTACGTACTTTCTGTTACGCCGAAACATATCTGCAATGAATGGAGTAGCTACTGTGTGAATCTCGAAACATTTAATTTCGGGACAAAATCGGCCGAAAAACGTGGATAATAACCTTCAATATCGACCGTTTCGGATGATTTTTTGAAATATGTGAGATATTTTGTTGGCCGTCTATATATGACCCGAATAACATAAAATGACTGACGGTTGTTAAAAAAACTCAAAAATAACTATGTTTCTAGTATATATGTCGAAGATTTCGTCCTAATCCGACGTTATTCGAAAGATAATCGAATGCCTTATAAATGCGTTTATTTAAGACCCTACGTACCTTCTGTTATAACAAAACATATCTACAATGAATGGACTAGTTACAGTGTGAATTTCGAAACATTTAATTTCGGGACCAAAACGGCCAAAAAACGTGGATAATAAGCTTCAAAATCGACCGTTTCGGATGATTTTCCAATATGTGAGATATTTTGTTGGCCGTCTATATAGGACCCGTAAAACATAAAATGACTGACGGTTGTTAAAAAAACTCAAAATAGTTATGTTTCTAGTATATATATCGAAGATTTCATCTTAATCCAGCGTTATACGAAATGTAGTCGAAGGTCTTATAAATGTGTTTATTCGAGACCCTACGTACCTTCTGTTACCCAGAAACATTTTTACATTAAATAGAGTAGTTACTTTGTCAATTTCGAAACATTTAATTTTGGGACCAAAACGGCCGAAAAACGTGGATAATAACCTTCAAATTCGGCCGTTTCGGATGATTTTTCAAAATATGTAAGATATTTTCCCGGCCGTCTATATAGGACCCTTATAACATAAAAATGACTGTCGGGTGTTAAAAAAACTCAAAAATAACCTTGTTTCTAGTACATTTATCGAAGATTTCGTCCTAATCCGACGTTATTCGAAAGATAATTGAATGCCTTATAAATGTGTTTATTTGAGACCCTACGTACCTTCTTTTACAACGAAACTGATAAGCGTCATTTTAGTCGTTATTTTACCTATTATACTTGGATCTCTATTCGTCTCGATTTTTCGTGTTTGATTGTTATTATTGCTCATTTTGTCGTTAATTGGTAATTAGTACTAATATATAATATAGTTATTTGTTAATAATGTTATTTCCCGAGAAAACAATTGAATTGGAATGCAATTGACTGATTTCCCCTTCATTAATTGTCTCGATTTTTCGTGTTTAATTGTCTCGACATTTGATTTGATTAGTAGTTTAACAGTCTGCAATGCGCCAACTTCAAAAGCGTGACGAAGTGGGGGTGACGACACCGTCCTGTGAACGAAATAACAGGTACTCCCTCCCCACCACTAAGATTTTCCCACTTTCCTTAAAAGGAAACTCCACTAAGATTTTCCCATTTCAAAACTTTCCTTATTCATCCATTATACTCTCTTTCTATTGGTTACTTTTTGTGATTTGACATCTTGAACTCCACCCAACAATTTACCACCTTTCATTACCCATTTCTTAATCCATGTGCCATTTATAAATGGGAACATCAATGTGGTGGGGAGGGAGTAGATTAATTGCATTGTTCGTCTTCCATTTTATTTTATTTTTAATTTTTTTGGGGGTGACGACTTCACGGCTCCAAATAATGATTCATATTAGCCCGATATTGTTGGGTGAAGATGAAAGCACAGTAAAATCGAATTGAATCGAATCGAATAACTTCAATTTGCAAATGCACGAAGAATGAATTCTGTTCCAATCAAACCAAACCAGAAAAAAAAATGATGATCACAGAAGAAAAGGTTGAAATTGGGAAGTACCCAGATACACAAATTCATCAAAAAAAACAGAAATTGAATATAAAATACAGTACGCAGTAGAAATAATCTCAACTATGTTATCTTAATAATCTCGATTTTATTTGATGTCAAAATAAATTGTTTTACGATATTAACAAATCCTTCTCGTAATGTACCAAGTTGATCGATTACCTACTGATCTGAACATTATGTTTATCGAATATTTCGTTCTAATCCGACCTTATTCGAAAGATAATCGAATGCCTTATAAATGTGTTTATGTGAGACCTTACGTAGTTTCTGTTATAACAAAACATATCTATGATGAATGGAGTAGTTACTGTGTGAATTTCGAAACATTTAATTTCTGGACCAAAATGGCCGAAAAACGTGGATAATAACCTTCAAATTCGACCGTTTCGGATGATTTTTTGAAATATGTGAGATATTTTTCTGGCCGTCTATATAGGACCTCTATAACATAAAATGACTGACGGTGGTTAAAAAAACTCAGAAATAGTTATGTTTCTAGTATATTTATCGAAGATTTCGTCCCAATCCGACGTTATTCGATAGATAATCGAATGCCTTATAAATATGTTTATTTGAGATCCTACGTACCTTCTGTTACACCGAAACATTTCTAAAATGAATGGAGTAGTTACTTTGTGAATTTCGAAACATTTAATTTCTGGACCAAAATGGCCGAAAAACGTGGATAATAACCTTCAATATCGACCGTTTCGGATGATTTTTTGAAATATGTGAAATATTTTGCTGGCCGTCTATATAGGACCCGTATAACATAAAATGACTGACAGTGGTTAAAAAAACTCAAAAATAGTTATTTTTCTAGTATATTTATCGAAGATTTCGTCTTTATCCGACGTTATTCGAAAGATAATCGAATGCCCTATAAATGTGCTTATTTGAGACCTTACGTACTTTCTGTTACGCTGAAACATATCTGCAACGAATGGAGTAGTTACTGTATGAATTTCGAAACATTTAATTTCTGGACCAAAACGGCCGAAAACCGTGGATAATAACCTTCAAATTCGACCGTTTCGGATGATTTTTTGAAATATGTGAGATATTTTGCTGGCCGTCTATATAGGACCCGAATAACATAAAATGACTGACGGTTGTTAAAAAAACTCAGAAATATCCATGTTTCTAGTATATATATATCGAAGATTTCATCATAATCCGACGTTATTCGATAGATAATCGAATGCCTTATAAATGTGCTTATTTGAGACCCTACGTACCTTCTATTACAACGAAATATATCTACAACGAATGGAATAGTTACGTTGTGAATTTCGAAACATTTAATTTCGGGACCAAAACGGTCGAAAAACGTGGATAATAGCCTTCAAAATCGGTCATTTCGGACTATTTTTCGAAATGTGAGATATTTTGTTGGATGTCTATATAGGACCCGTAACGTATAAAATGACTGTCGGTTGTTTAAAAAAGCTCAAACTAACTATGTTTCTAGTATATAATGAATAGAGTAAATACTATGCGAATTTCGAAACATTTAATTTTGAGGTCAAATCGGTCGAAAAACGTAGATAATAACCTTCAAATTCGACCGTTTCAGATGATTTTTCGAAATATGTGAGATATTTTGTTGGCTGCCTATATAGGATCCATAAAGTATAAAATGAATGAGAGTTGTTAAAAAAAAATTCAAAAATACGTTTTAGTCGTCACAAATTGAAGTCTATAATACACGCTTTTTTTTCAGTGAATCAGGGGTCCAAAATAAAAATGTCCAGAAATTAAGCAAGTTTTTTATCAGGTCATTTAAAACTACCTCACAAAATATGATGAGCAACAGAGAACATTTTAGTCGATCTCAAATCGATTTATCCTGTAAAAGCTATACCCCGTACTTGTCGTTTTACCATGAAATCGAAGAGGGTACACTTTGAAGCGACCCCAGATACGTTGTACGAAATTCAGGTTAAATTTATCGACAAAAAACAAAACTTATTGAACATATCTAAAAAAAAACAAAGAATGATGAAGTACAACAAAATTACATCAAAACATTCAATCATGGGAAGTTCTTCAATTGTATACCCAAAACATTTGTACTACCCCCACATTACCAAATCGGATTAATCACGGCTAAATCGGATTAATCGGATTAATCACGTGATTTGCAAAACGGTGTTTCATCGGTGCATTTAGCTGTACAAAGCGTGTCCGATATATTCAACTTGGGTGTAAGGGGTCGGAGAATCAAGGTGAACCTCGTTGTAACAAGCGTTGTAAGTCTTGCACTACGTCGGACATTAACGGCCGGAATTCTTGTTCGGTCTACAAAAATTTAGTCATTCTCGGTTATTCGTTCTTTGATAAGAGTAATTCAAAGCACGGTAAACTAGGCTAAATGACTAGTGGTTAAGACCAGATATCCTTATATTATTATGCAACTAAGTGCGTCTTTTGTTGAACCAAAAAGGGGAAAAAAAGTTTTAAAAAAAAAAAAAAAAAAAAAAAAAACTTAATTCACCTCGACCTATTTGCACCTTCTCATCGAGAAGATAATTTTAAATAAGTTAATTTAAATTTAAATTTTGTAAATATCATAATAAAATAATTACTACTCCGATAATGATAATTATTTTAATTTATATTTCGTATGTTAGATATAAGTATATAACAACATGAGAGTCTTGGTCCAAAAAAGATTTGGATCGGTTAAAATGAATCATAATCCGAAATCAATAAGACAATCATATAAAAACGCATAATAGTAGTGATAGTAATAAGAAGAATAATAAAATTACACACTTTCAAGCTCAAAATAAATTTTGAAAGCGTTAATAATAATACCTTTTAAAAAAGGGTTACCTTATAAAAATAAAAATAAAAAAATTAAATAATAGTCAAAATTTTAAAAAGTGAGACATTTTCATTTATAAAAATATACTACTCCGTAGTTAATTTAAAAACATGACTCGAACATATAAAAAAAATAACATATACACTTTCAAGACGGTCATATAAAAACGCATAATAGTAGTAATATGGAGTAGTAATAAGAAGAATAATAAAATTACACGGTTTCAAGCTCAAAATAAATTTGAAAGCGTTAATAATAATAATAATAATAATAATAATAATACCTTTTTAAAAAGGGTTACCTTAAAAAAAAAAAAAAATTAAATAATAGTCAAAATTTTAAAAAGTGAGACATTTTCATTGATAAAAATATACTACTCCGTAGTTTAATTTAAAACATGATTAAACATATAAAAATAACATCGAGAAAAAAAGATGAAATATAACAAGGGTCGAGAGTTCGTTCGTGACTCACCTGTACACATTTAGAAATAATATCAGCGAAATGTGATAGCGATTTCGTAGGATATTGGCCATTAAGAGACGGATCAACCATCCTTTGTAACGCATCGATATCGTGCAACTGCGGAACTGCCCATCTCACCAATATCTGTTCCCCTCGCGTCCGTGTCCTAACAACATATAATAATAACGAGCAATTTTATTAAAAAAAAATAATAATATAATTTCTCGAAGAAAAAAAAAACCTTTTTTTTGACGAAGAGTTGAGTTTTTAGTTACCTGTCGTATGACATTCGACCCGTCAAAAGTTCCAACATAACCACGCCGAAACTATATACATCACTTCGGGAAGTATATATTCCCGATTCAAATTCAGGCGCTCCGTATCCGTATGCTGATAAAAGGTGTCCTGACAACTGAGATTACGTAACAACATTTCAATACGATATCAAACTGTATTTTTATTATTATTTTATTGTATTGTTCGCCTTCCATTTTTTTTTTTTTTTTTTTTTTGGTGACGACTTCACGATTTCAGATAAATGATTCATGTTAGCCGACCCCAAACCTTTTTCGGGCAAATGGGTCAACCGGGTCGGGTTTAGGGTTTAAAAATAAATAAATATTGATCGTATAACGAACCTGGCTAACAGAACCCGATGCTATGAGTTTTGCCAAACCACAATCGGAAACCCGGACATTGAGTTCATCGTCGAGCAGAATATTTGCTGATTTAAAGTTTCGGTGGATAACTGGCGGTTCGCAGACTTCATGTAGATACCTGTTTCGATGGAAAAAAAAATTGAAGGCGAACAATACAATAAAATAAAATAATAATAAAAATACAGTCTCAAATGCAAAATTAAGTTGAAAGCGTTAATAATAAATTTTTAAAGGGTTACAAACTCCAAATTCGAGAAAATATATCAAGTAAAAATACTAGTAGGACAAAAAAATACTCGTAATGGTTATGAAAATAATTTTTGAAAAAATAAATTAAAAAATAAATGAATTAAGAACAATTTACTTACTCGAGGGCTCAAAATAATAGTAATAATATAGTAACAAAAATAAAAATATAGTCTCAACCGCAAAATTAAGTTGAAAGCGTTAACAATAAAATTTTAAAAGGTTACAACCTCCAAATTCAAGAAAATATATTTAGTAAGTAAAAATACTCGTAATAGTTATGAAAATAATTTTTGAAAAAAATAAATAATTTTTGAACAATTTACTTACTCGAGGGCTCTCGCAGCTCCAAGAGCCATTTGGGTGCGGGTATTCCAAGAAAGCTGTTTTCTGTAATCGTCATCTAAGTGCAACGCGTCATTCAAGGTGCCGTTACTACAATACTCATAGATCAAGAGTCGCTGACCATGCTCCGAACAGAATCCCACGAGTTCCACGACGTTTACATGCCGAATCCTGTCGATGTTGTTAATAAGCTCGATAAACTCGTGTTCTTTCATCCTGTTTGCGATGCCTTTGTCGAGTTTCTTGACTGCAAGCATCTGAACAGAAATCGCCACAGAAATGATCACTCGTTTATCAAACATGAATCCATATCTGAAGTCGTCAAGTCGTCATCCAAAAACCCCAAGAAAAATGGAAGGCGAATAATACAATAATACAAATAAAAATACAATTTCAAACGCAAAATTAAGGTGAAAGCGTTGATAATAAGTTTTTAGAGGGTTACAAACTCCAAGTTAAAAAAAAATTAAAATAATATGAAAATATTTTTTGAATTTTTGAATCCATATCTGAAGTCGTAATCGAAAAACCAAAATAAAAAAATAAAATGGATGTCGAACAATACAATAATATAAATAAAAATACAGTTTCAAACGCAAAATTAAGTTTAAAGCGTTAATAATAAGTTTTTAGAGCATTACAAACTCCAAGTTTAAAAAAAAAAATGAAAATAATTTTTGAAATTTTTTGAAAAAATAGAAATGATCATTCATTTATCAATAATGAATGAGTGGTAAGACGGTGAGATCATCTTCCTCGAGACTGTCTTACTCTATAATTTTCGAAGTTATGGAAGATATAAAGATTCTACCTTGCCATTCGGAAGATCAGCTCGATAAACAGTTCCAAGCATGCCACTTCCAAGAAGATTATCTTGCGAAAAGCTGTTGGTATACTCCTGAAGCGACGCGACCGTGAACGACTTGACCGAGGTCAAGGGAAGGGGCCGGGTGGAAGGTTTTGGAACGGAATGGTGAGATACAACGGGCGCCGTTACTCTCATTGAAGAAGAAGAGGAGAAAAACGGTGGAGGTGGGGGCGGCGGAGGTGGTGGTGGGGGTGGCGGTCTCATGAGTTCGATGTCAAGTAAGCTCATGTCGCTGTCGAGCTTCCTCAATGTGTTGTTGTTGGTGGTCGACCTTTCCGAGGGGGTGGGGACCGCAGCAATCCTCCGGATTGGTGGTTGAGGCTCGTCTTTGATGTCCACGACCGCATCTTTTTGAACTGAACATGGAAATTTCAGATGAATACTTAGCTCATGATCAATTGCTCCTTCAATAATGAATGGGTCACGGGTCGGGTCGGGTCATACAGTTTGGGTCGAACACCTAATTTTATACCCTTTTATAAGTGAAATAATATTTTTATTTTTTATTTAGGTGAATATTATTTTATACTCTTAAAGTGAATAAAAAAATATTTTTTATACATTAAGTAAAAAAATATTTTATACACTTAAAAAAAATATTTTAATTTTATTTAAGTGAATAATTTTATACCTAATGAATGGAGTGTTTTTTATTTTATACCCTTTTTTAAGTGAACACTAATTTTTATTTATTTTAATAGTATTATTATTATTATTATACGGAGTAATGTTTATATTTTTAAAAATATTAAAATCAATTTAAAATTTATTTTAATATTAAATGATAAAAAAAAGTTGTATTAAATTGAATATTTGTTTATATTTGTAATTTAAAATGTTAAAAGTATTAATTTTGTAATTATAAAGCTGAATATAATATATAAATATAAATATTTTATTAATTTTAATAAATTCTCGTTGATCCAATTGGTCAGGTCGTTTTATTTAGCTTTGAAGAAACAAGGCATACCGTTTCCAACTTGACTAGTTGGCTGATAAGGAGGCTCATAACCGAGAGGAAGAGGAAGCGGGCTATCTCTCGTGCCAACATACGGTTGAATCTCATGCCTCTTTGTATTCCGATAATAATCTTTGCTTCGGCTAAAACACCACGGCACACATAGCAACAGCATCAGAATCAAAATTATGAATCCTATAACCGAAGCGATTGATATCCCGACAATCCTCCTTGTTTTCGATGACTGATTCTTCTTTCCAGTGTTTTCAGTTTGAGGTGGTTCTAGGGTCGTCGATGGCGATGCTGCCTGCCCCTGCCTTCCTGGAGGGCTCAGCCTCGTACCCGAACCTGTCCCCGTACCTGTACCTGTACCTGTACCTGTACCATTACCCTTACCCCCCGTAGTACCCGTACCGGTACCCGTACCAGGAGTTGATCCGGATTGAGGAGGTGGAGGCTTAGACGGGGCCCCTTGAAAAAACGGAGAAGGCTGCGTCGAGGGAGCTGGGGGTGACGGTATTGGAGCCGTAGATGTATCGAAAGGATTCCCGTCTCTCCTACATAAATGACAAATCTGAAGTCGTCAAGTCATCATCCAATAAACAAAATAAAAAAAATATAATGGAAGGCGGACAATTACAATAAAATAATAATAAAAATACAGTTTGAAACGCAAAATTGAGTTGAAAGCGTTAATTATAAATTTTGAAAGGATTACAAATTCGAGGTTCAAAAAAAAATGAATATAATTTTATTATTTTAAAAAAAAACTCCAAAAAACAAAAAAAAATGGAAGGCGGACAATACAATAAAATAATAAAAATAAAAAGACAGTTTGAAACGCAAAATTGAGTTGAAAGCGTTAATAATAAGTTTTAAAAGGGTTACAAATTCCAGGTTCAAAAAAAAATGAAAATAATTTTATTATTTTCAAAAAAAACTCCAAAAAAAATTGGAAGGCGGACAATACAATAAAATACTCCAAAATTGAGTTGAAAGCGTTAATAATGAGTAAGTTTTGAGGTTCAAAAAAAAAGTATGGAAATAATTTTGAAAAAATAAAATAAAAGAATTAAGAAAAAAGAAAAAGAAAAAATGAGCCGGCTTTGAAGCTTACTCGAAAACGGGGATATTTAGCAGTTTTTCAGGTATCGGCCCAGAGAACAAGTTGTTTTCGATGTTCCTGTCGTGACATATAGCAACAGATTCAAAAAATAAGTCAGAAGAGCAAAGACGGTAGAATTAATTAAGAGTAAGCATTCATACGAGTTTTTACGATTTAAAGATTTTTAAGAATAGTACAAGTCTCGCAGAGGAAGATCCTGAAGAACGTCGAGGGTTCCGGAGAGTTGATTGTCCTGCAAATGTCTAGAAAAAAACAAAGTTACCCTCAAAAAAAAAAAAAAAAAAAAAATAATAATAATAATAATAATCGGAGGTAAATGAGTTGACGGTGAAGGTGATTACTGACAGGCTTGTGAGAGCGGATAGGTTTTCCATTGACGGAGGAAGTTTCCCGCTCAAACTGTTGCTGCCGAAGTCTCTGTAGAGGGAAAGATAATGAATTATCGATTGAACAGGTGGAGTTGAAGAAGAAGAAGAAGATCGAAGTTCAATGGAGAATTGGGTGTACGTCGTCTTACATTGTGGATAAAGAGGTTAACAAGCCGAACGAGTTTGGTAGTTCACCGGTAAGATGGTTGTCGTTCAGCTTCCTATATAACAACGTCGGAGACTTGGTCGCAAAAAGATTTGGGCTCGGCTAACATGAATCATTATCTAAAGTCGTCATCAAAAAAATTTAAAAATAACTAAAAATAAAATAAAATGGAAGGCGAAGAATACAATAAAATAATACTATGAAATAATAAAAATACAGTTTCAAACACAAAATTAAGTTGAAAATGTTAATACTCCGTACTTCGTAACAAGTGTTTAAAGGGTTACGAACTCCAAATTCAAGAAAAAAAATATTTACAACGGTCGGCTAACATGAATCAATATGTGAAGGTGTCGAAGTCGTCATCCCCAGAAAACAAAATGAAATAAATAAAAATAAAAATATAAAATTAAATAAAATGAAAGGCGAGGACAATGAAATAATAATAAAATTACAGTTTCAAATGCAAAATTAAGTTGAAAACGTTAATAAAGTAACAAGTTTTTAAAGGGTTACAAACTCCAATTTCAAGAAAAAAATATTTGCAACAACGGTCGACTAACATGAATCAAAATCTGAAGGGCATCAAGTCGTCATCCCAAAAAACAAAATAAAATAAATAAAAATATAAAATAAACTAAAAATATAAAATATACAATGAAATAATAATAAAAAATACATTTTCAAACGCAAAATTAAGTTGAAAACGTTAATAACAAGTTTTTAAAGGGTTACAAACACCAAGTAGTAACTAAAAATACTAGTAAAAAAAATGTAATGAAAATATATACGGAGTATTTTTTTAAAAATTGTTATCTGAGAAGAAAAGGGAAAAGAACTTACAATGTGACGAGACCGGTAGGAAAAGAGATAGTGTCGGGGATGCTTCCCGTTAAATTGTTATCTGAAAGAAAACTGTGACATGGTAAAAATGAATGATCATATGTTATGCATTACGATGTAATGAAGAATTAGACTTGACAGATCGACGGAGTGGTAAAAATGTGAAAAAGAGAACGTAAGACTTACAGGCCTGTCAACGAGACTGGTAAACTCGATGGAACGCTCCCACCAATATGGTTGTTGCTTAAATCACTGTACAAAGTACGATCGTTAATATAATATACTCGTAATATTGGTACGAGTATTATTTTAGGCCCCGTGCACATGCAAGGTTTACATAGGCGAGTCATAAATTTAATGACATGCCGATATCTACAAACTTTTTTAAAATCATTTTTAGATGATTACATTGTCAAATTTTAAATTATGTATAAATTTAACGACAACCCCCATATAAATTTTAAATATTTATTAAAAAAAATGGAAGGCGAACAATACAATAAAATAATACTCGTAATAAAAATACAGTTTCAAACGCAAAATTAGTTTTAAAATTAATATACTCGTAATACTAGTACGAGTATTATTTTAGGCCTCGTGCACATGCAAGGTTTACATAGGTGGGTCGTAAATTTAATGACATGCCGATATCTAAATACTTTTTTAAAATCATTTTTAGATAAATACATTGTCAAATTTTAAATTTATGTATAAATTTAACGACAAGCTCCATATAAATTTTAAATATTTATAAAAAAAAATGGAAGGCGAACAATACAATACAATAAAATAATAATAAAAATACAGTTTCAAACGTAAAATTAAGTTGAAAACTTTAATACTCCGTTATAAGTTTTCAAGAAAAAATAATTAGTAAGTAAAAAATATGTGTAGGATAAAAAAAATACTTAAAATGAAAATAATTTTTGAAAAATAAAATAAAAGTAATGTAGCCGAAATATAGTCCGTTAGTGAGACGTGTCCATTTTTTCTTCAGTGATTTCTCATTTAGTATATATAGAAAATTAACGGGAATATGGATCGAGAAGAAAGAAGAAACCGTACATTGTTTGGATAGACGAAAAAGATCCTAGGCTGTCACCAAGTTCGCCTCCTAAATTAATGTAAATAAGAGTTCTGTAAGGTAAAATAAAAAATTAGAAACCATAGAAATATGTCAGAAGACGAGTACATAATTATGCGACTAATTGTCGAGGGAAAAAAGAGAGAAGACGGGGGGAACGACGTACATTGAAATGATATTATTTGCGGCGTCACATTGGACTCCTTGCCATTCTTCACCACATGGATCTCCACCGACACCGGTCCAGCCAAGGAGAGTGGGAGAGCCAACGGCGGTGTAGAAGCTGTTAATAGCCGTAACTATATATACGTTGAACCAAAAATATCAACGGGTACAAATTAGTCGCATGATGGTAAAAATATCGATGCACAAATGGCCGTAAAAATGAAAAATTCAGGACAAACATAGGGTCGAATCCACCTAGCAAACAAGTCAACCGGGTCGGGTTCATGGCGGGTCAAGTTCGGGTCGGGTCATTTCGAGTTTAGATCATATTCCGGTATGTTATTTCAAAAATTAGTGATATCGACTCATATGGGTCAATTTGGATTAGGCCGCCTCAAATTGGGTTCAAGGTCAAACTTCGGTCAACAGCTCGGGTGATGGGTTCGGGTTAGGTCATTCGGATACATGGGTATGACCGTATGACACCTGAACTCTTCACTTTAAACCAAAATACGCAGAATTTTCATAAAAATAGCCGAGTCTGACACTTGGATCCAGGATACGCACTCGTGTCACATGCTTCAAAACGAGTCCAACCACAATTAGTTTAGGAACCCTAAAACGGTGGAACTAAGGACTTACCATCATTGGGATTGGTTGAGCCACGAGCGAAATGCTGCATACATACTAAAACGAATATGAGTCCAATAAGAGCCTTTGCGCAAATCGTGACATATGGGCAACCCATTCATCCAAGACGCTAACCCGTTTTTCCTAACCCGCTTCAGTCCTCAGAATTCCGTAAACCCCAATGCCTATGAATCTATGATGACAGTATGAAACGAAACAACTTGCAATCTGCAAATGTTAAGATAGCGAATTATCGTATCATGAACCAACTCACTCTCAACTATATTCAACTTTCTACGATTTGAGGGCCAAGTAACTTAGAAACGAAAAAAATCGAAAATTTAAACTAAAATTTCGAATAATCTTTCATTAGTTTCAGGGAAATGATCCTAAATTCGCCTAGATCGATACTGGCTCAATCTCGATTATTTGTTTAACTTTGATTAAAATATTTTCCCGCAAATTAACATAAAAATAAGCATTCTGAGGCCGTCAAACTGTCAAATTTATTTCGACAAAATAAGTACTCCGTATATACCGTAGAATATAGAAAAACACGAGGGTATAGCGTAGAATATCCCTAAAAATTACTAACAAATGACGGAAACGGAAAGAGTACCCATGAATCCATGATGGTAAATTGGTAATTAGTCTTATTAATCAAAGCAGATTTAAACACTATTTTTCACAAAATAATTACAGTAATTAGCAGGCTTAATTAACTATAATTAACTCTATATAATAAATTAATCTACTTTACATTATTCACAAAACGCAATGTAACGGGAAACAATTAAACGCCCATTAATTAATTAATTAATTAATTAATTAACGAAATCGGTAATAATTATCAAATACGGATTAATTAACGGAATAATTAACTATATTTCACAAAATAATTACTCCATTAATTAGTTCTATAATATTAATTAAAATTTTACATTATTCACAAAATCACAATGTAACAGGAAGATGAAACAATTAAACACCCATTAATTAAAAAAAATCAGTAACAATTAATCGAATACGGATTGAATAATTATATAATCGAAGATCCCATCAACAACCCAGTAAAAAAAATTAAAAATAACGGTAAAAACTAACATAAACCCAAGTAAATTAAGTAAATTAACAACCTAAAAACAATGATTATTAACTTTAATTATTACAAGTAAAAAAAAGGGTAAAAAAATACAAACTTACCGAGTAAGGGTTGAGTAGTAAAACTATACCAAGTTTTAATCTTTTTTTACTGGGTATTTTTGCTTTATTAAATTAAAGGTAAATAAAAATTACCCAGAAGAATGATTGAAGCAATGAATACAGAAAAATTAAGAAAGATGGGATTTTTTTTTTATTTTTTTTGGGTTTTAAGTTGAGAGTTCTTATGCTTCTTTCATGTTTATGAAGAGGTTGAAGAAGGAAAAAAATTTAGTAGAACTAAAAAAAAGGGTAAAATGGGGAATTGACTAGGTGGAAAAAGTTAGAAAGATGGTGTGCTTTTTTTTAAAAAAATTATTGTCATAAAACCGTCTTTCACGAGACTAACTCCGATTTAGGGTTCTGGATTTTTTTTTTTTTTTTTTTTTGATTTTGAAGTTTAGGGATGAGGTTGATATATCTGACTTAAACTTAAAACTAATAAAAAATGTCGAGAATTGGATCCGACGCTTGAGATGAAGACTCGACCGGTCGACCTTGACCATAACTCGGCTTGACTGAGTTGACTTGATTTGACTTGAATGGGCTTTTTACGGGATGAAGGGGATATACTGGGCTTAAACGTGAAATGTCGAGAATTAGACCTGATACCCGAGCTGAAAGCCCCGAATTCTCGCCTGACTCGATTCGAATGTTTGCCAACAAATACACCTCAAAATGAGCCAAACCCAAGAGACCAAGATAACCCGACCCGAGCCGATTCTAACAAATTCAAAATGACTCGACTAGATCAACTTCAACCCTTTCTATGTTTTCCAAGTTAAGATTTCTTACCACTAGAGTTAACCCTTTTTGTTCTCGTCTTTTTATGTAATTTTTTAATGTGGTATTCCAGTTGGAGGTTGGTGTGGAATTTGGAGTGACTTGGGGTAGAGAAAGTGTGTAAAAAATTGACTTGTAATAACGACTTTTCAAGTGGATGAACATTGAACGAAATATACTCGCCGTCTTTCGGTCTCATCTTATCACTATCCACAGTCCAACTCTTTTCATGTCATGTTAGATGTTACCTTATGTTGTTTTGTGGAAATTGCCATAACAATATACTCGGTCGGTCTTCGGTCTTCCTTGAGACGGTTTATCTACGGGGTAGTAATTTTTTTTATCTTTATCTATCTAATATACTTAGACACGATATACGGGTCAACCGAATCAAGCTCGAGTTGAATCAGCTTTAGGTTGAGTCAGTTTCGGATCAGAAAAATCAGGTTGACTTCGGAACCATCATGATTATTTTGAGTCGAACTGAAAATGAACTGAACTGACCTGACCTGACTGGACGGAATCTAATTAAACTAATTAACCTAATTTAAGTCCTATGATAAGGTTACTTTACTAATTACTACAGTATGCATTAGTATTTATTTTATAAGATAAGAGAATTTCATGCACGTACAATTTAATAATGTGCTATAATTAGTGGTATGAAATTACGAATGTTTGATTAATCAATGAAGGATAAAGAATACTTTCAAAGTCGACAAATTATACTATACAACCGTTGTACCGACGACGGATCAATTTATGGTAAAAAGTTACCATTTTACGTTATCTAGTGACCACTTTAAGTTAAATAGTGACCACATTTTAATATGAAAAAGTGGTAACTATTTATCTGAAAGTGGTAACTAATTAACCTAAAATTATCATTTTTTATCATAATTTGCAAACTTTTACTACTGTCGTATGGTACAACGGTTGTACAGAATAATTACTGTTCAAAGTCTCAAGAAAATGATGTGAGAATTAAAAAAAAGTGACTTTTAGCCGTGGGTTTCAATTACTCTTTGTTCCCTTTATAAAGCACGAAAGTTCAAATACGAGTCACACATTTTACCCATCTATTAGGACTCGGTTTTTATTAACGGTTGATCTTGTTTAAAACCGTCTTAACTTTTCATTTTCCTTGTGAAAGTCACCGTCTTAAGCTATAAGACGGTCTTAGTCCATGTTCTCTTCGATCTATTTCCGTTCACTTCAGTTGGGTTCAATTCGGTTGAGTTAGCCCCATTCAAGTTAGGTTATGCTAACCCTAGCCTAACCGTAGTACAGTTGAGCTTCATTCAGTTCAGTTTAGTTTTAATTTAGTGTCGGAAAGAACGAGAATTTGTGTGAGATCAATACAACAACTACTACGTAACATTTACAGAAGCACATACAGTTCGGTGTCGTGTCGTGTCGCGTCGCGTCGTGTCGGGTTACATTCTAAAAACACCGAATTTGGTGTCTTCGGGAGGGCCGTTTTGTGAAGCGGAGACGCATAGACCGAGAATTTTCCTGGTATCAGCGGGATCAATGACACCGTCATCCCAAAGTCGAGCTGTAGAGTAATAAGGAGAACCCTCTTTGTCGTACGCTTCTTCGACCTTGGATCTGAATTTTTCTTCTTCTTCGGCCACCCACTACAAATTATACATCAGGATTCGATAAATAAAGAAGTTTGTCGAATGTCGTTGTATACAGAGGATGTAAAGTACGAGTATTTATTTGTATTATACCTCGACTCCTCGTCTTTTCTTGTTACCCCTTTCGACTTGAGCTAGTACACCTGCAGCCTAAACGTCGTCGAGCAAGCAAGTAGTGACATTAGTTTCAGACATAGACATTTGACACTTATGACCCGGTCTTTTAGTGGGCTTAACCCGCGACAAAATGAACTTAATGGGACTGAAGTGGTTTCGACATGTGTTACTCGGACTCTTCTGCTATGAGGTGTCGTAGCTGACACGGTGTAGGAGTATCAGACACGACTACTTTGGGCACAAAATTTAATTTTTTAGCATAAACTGAAGTATCGAAGTGGTCGTGTCGTGCAGGTGTTGGGACACTACACGCGACATTGCACCTAAGTGAAGTGTTTGGAGTAACGTAGGTCTAGAGTCTAGACCATGTTCTTTATGCTCTTATTTTACGAAGTATTTTATTTTTCAAAAAAAAAAATCATAGGAGTACTTTTTTTTAAGCTTGGATTATTATTAACGCTTTCTAACTTAATTTTGCGTTGGAAACTAGTGTATACAAGATATAAAATATCGAGGCGGCAAAAACAATGTATGAAATGTACCTGAGCCCCTCCCATTATCGATATTCTAGCGTTCGGCCAAAAGAACATAAAATTTGGACTGTATGCGCGCCCGCACATAGCGTAGTTTCCAGCGCCAAAACTTCCACCGATAATAATAGTTATCTTAGGAACCTGAAGAAAGCAAAATTTCGGAAGTTTTTTGCATCAAGAATTTCGAGTTCTACGACAAATAAAACACTACAAATCGACAAGGCTGGTTGATAGAGACTAGAGAACTCGGTTGCATAACTGACCTTTGCGCAAGCGACGGCCATGACCATTTTCGCACCAGCTTTAGCTATGCCATTGGCTTCGGCTTTGGATCCGACCTGCCAAGCTCACGAGATTAGTTGTTCACAAATATACACCTTTGCAAAATGGAGTAGTTTATTATATATGCCGACAGAAAAATGTCGCACCATAAAACCCGTAATGTTCTGAAGGAAAACCAAAGGAATGCCACGCTGAGCGCATAGTTCGATGAAGTGGGCCCCTTTGAGTGCGGATTCATGAAATAATACTCCGTTATTTCCAATGATGCCTACCGGTTTTCCATATACCCTCGCAAAACCGGTAACAAGTGTCTGCAAGAATGCCAATACGACAATTAATCAGAAAAATAAATAAAATAGGAATGTTTTCGGAAGCGTATGTAGTATTTGGGGTTGTAGTAGTGTTTATGGGACTCACAGTGCCATACAGTTTCTTGAATTCATCAAATTCACTTCCATCTACGATTCGAGCAATGACAGATCGAACGTCAAATTGCTGCTTGTGATCTATTGGAGCAATAGACCTAAGCTCTTCCACATCATATAGCGGTTCTTCTGGTTCAGCTTCCACATGATGCGAGACGCCAAGACATTCTCCTCCTCCGGCCCTATATAAGTTCTTCACAATCTTCCGACCAATATCCAGTGCATGCAATTCATCTGAAATGGAATACGAACAAAATCATAACTACGATATGCTGAAAAGAAAACATGGTAACCCCTCACCTATGTTTCTCCGACTCTTCTTATTTCATTACGTACCCGTGTTCGACACAGGCGACACTCGACACTTGGACAAGGGTATGACACGTGACACCTCATATTAAGCGAAATATAAGAGATGCAACGTACTTTCAGCAAAGTAATCAGATACTCCTGATATCTTGCAATGAACCTTGGCACCGCCTAAATCTTCTGCAGATATTTCCTCACCAGTGGCAGCCTGGTTCGATAATTACACGTACATGCACACATTAGAACCAGGTAAGAACGCAAGAGTTTACTGAATACAAGCATTTACGGATGCCAGATCATTAACCTTTACGAGTGGCGGCCCAGCTAGAAATATCGTTCCGTTTCCTTTTACCATGACACTTTCATCGGCCATTGCAGGTATGTAAGCACCCCCGGCAGTACATGAGCCCAAAACCAGAGCGATTTGAGGTATGCCTTGAGCAGACATTGTGGCTTGATTGTAAAAGATTCTGCCGAAATTCTCCTTGTCGGGAAATACTTCAGCTTGTTTGGGAAGAAAAGCTCCACCACTATCGACAAGATACAAGCATGGTAACTTGCATTGAGCGGCAATTTCTTGTGCTCTCAGATGTTTCTTCACTGTGATAGGGAAATAAGTTCCGCCCTTGACAGTTGGATCATTGGCCACAAACATACAAAGTTTGCCATGAACCGGTCCAATCCCCGTAACTATTCCACCCGATGGAAGGTTTTCTTCGTACAGTTCATAGCCTGCAAGCTGATAGAATTATGTTGAGGTACGTCACTACGTCAAGCCTATTTATCTACATATATTCAAGAGAAACGCTTTCCATGATATTCACCTCATTATTGATTATTCTTTACATGTATGAATGTGTCCATGTCAAGTGTCGGTGTCTTACACAAAGCTTTAAAAAATTTCATTTCGGGTAACAACATCAGAGCCTTGACCCCAAAAAGATTCCAGCTCAATCATAAAGTCATCACCAATAAAAAAAATCACGATGTTCTTGGCTAAATTCCAGATCAATCAGTCAATAACATCAGCTAAACTGATTAAATTCACGAGCTTCACTGTCTAACCATAATGAAGTTCTTTTGAGTTTGACTATGGCTATACCATGGGTAATCCGAAATTCACGAGTTAGTCGTACTTAAGACCATCTTCAATTTAAGACGTGGTTATTTTTGCTAGTATGAAACAAACACGTAGCATGAAAAGAGACGATTTTAAGTTTAAGACGGTCTCGATCACCGAAATGATTACTCAACTACTTCCAATGTTAGTCAACGAAACACAGTCAAAATTTCTATCAACTCACTAATCAAATACGGAGTAGTAATCAATTAATTGAACTCCAGGGAAACCCTAAGAAATCGAATAAACTGAAACAATCGAACAATTGGTTCACCTGAGAAAGTTCAAGAAAAGAACAACCGGGATCAATAATCCGTTCAATCCTCTCTCTAGGAAGAAGCTTATTCCTACTTTTATTCCTCTTCACTGATTCATCTCCTCCTCCACTTAGCACCTACGAGCATAATCAACCATATCTTTATACAACAATCCTACAAAATTGCGCAAATTCATACCATAAATCAATTCAATTAACCTAATAAGACGAAGAATTATACGAAACCGGAAACCTGATTGATGATAATCATCTTAACTACTTAATACCTCGTGACTCGTGAGCATTATCAACCATATCTTACACAAAAAAAACACATGAAATTAAGCAAATTCACAACATAATTCGTCTCAATTCAGCTAAAACAGAAGAAGAATACGAAATCGGAAACCTGCAACAATCTCTTATACAACAATCAAGCCGAATAACGCAAATTCATACCACAAACTATCTTAATTCAGCTAAAACAGAAGAATAATCATACGAAATCGAAAACCTAGTTAGCCTGTACTAATCAACCATATCTTATACAATAATCACACTAAATCACGCGAATTCATACCAAAACTATCTTAATTCAGCTAAAAACAGAAGAATTATACTCCAATCAATCGCAAACCTAGTTAACGAGTACTACCTCCGTCCCAGAATGATTGTCCCATTTCTTCATTATATGTGAGTAGTATTTTAATGAAATGTGACAATTATAGTGGGACGGAGGGAGTACTTATTAACATAATCAATCATATCGCATACAACAATCACCCCCAAATTACGAAAAATCTCACCAGAACTCGTCTTAGTTCAGCTAAAACCCGAAAAATCATACTGCAATCAATCGAAAACCTAGTTAACGAGTACTTGCGAACATAATCAATCATACCGTATACAAAAATCACCCCCAAATTACACAAAATCTCGCCATAATTCTTCTTAATTCGGCTAAAAACTAAAAAATTATACTTCAATCTATCGAAAACCTAGTTAACAAGTACTTACAAACATAATCAATCATATCGTATACAAAAATCACCCCCAAATTACGCAAAATCTCACCAAAAATCATCTTAATTCGGCTAAAACCCGAAAAATAATACTTCAATCAATCGAAAACCTAGTTAACGAGTACTTACAAACATAAATAATCATACCGTATACAAAAATCACCCAAAATTACGCAAAATCTCACTAAAAACATCTTAAATTCAACTAAAAACAGAAGAATTGTACTCCAATCGCAAACCTAGTAATGATCACTTATGAACATAATCAACCATATCGTATGCAAATCACCCAAAATTACGCAAAATCTCACCACAATTCGTCTAAATTCAGCTAAAACCCGGAAAATTATACTTCAATCAATCGCAAACCTAGTTACCGAGTACTTATGGACATAATCAACCCTACCTTATACAAAAATAACCCCCAAATTACGCAAAATCTCACCAAAAATCATCTTAATTCGGCTAAAAACCGAAAATTATACTTCAATCAATCGCAAACCTAGTTAACGAGTACTTACTAACAAAATCAACCATATCGTATACAAAAATCACCTAAAATTATGCAAAATCACACTAAAAACATCTTAAATTCAGCTAAAAACCGAAAAATTATACTTCAATCAATCGCAAACCTAATTAACCAGTACTTACGAACATAATCAATCATACCGTATACAAAAATCACCCCCAAATTACGCAAAATCTCACTAAAAACATCTTAAATTCAGCTAAAACCAGAAGAATTAAATCAAAATCGCAAACCTTATTAATGTTAGAATGAAGATTTGACAGCAACTCCTGCATAACCAGAGAATTACGAGTAAAAGCATCGGAACTTCGATCGACACTATCTTCAAGAACTCCGGAACACATTTCTCTTGTCGATTGACATTGATTTACTGATACTAAGGTCAATTTCCGCCATGAATCCACTGATGAAGATGACGATGAACTTGTTCTTGATAATTTCTTCGCAATCAATCGAAACATTTTTCTTCAATCGAATTTTCTAGGTTTTCGATGAACTGATGATGATTATGAGATTATCAGTACACTTGTTCTTGTGCTGTAGTCGACGTGGAATGCTAATCCATATAGAGTAATTAATTAATTAATTAGTTATTTATTTCGGATAATTACGATGATTAGTTACTCGTTCTGTCTCGATCTCGATCATTTATTTAAAATCGATGGAAGTCGGGAAAATTCAATGAGACGGATTCGATCATTTAGTCAAACTCGGTATGGATTAGTCGAGACTCGAGATCGAAAGTCGACTCGAATGTGACGGGAGAAATCTCGCTCTATTTCAGTCATTTGTTTAAAAAACAGACTGTGACGGGAAAATTTCGCTCTGTTTTAGTCATTTGTTTAAAAAGACAGACTCGATGGATAACTTAAACTTGGTATGGATGAGTTGAGATCGAAAGTTGACTCGGATGTGACGGGAAAAATCTCGCTCTGTTTCGGTCATTTGTTTAAAAAGACGGACGTGGTGGATAAGTCAAACTCGGTATGGATGAGTTGAGATCGAAAGTCGACTCGAATGTGACGGGATAATCCCGAGGCTCGACTTGGGTCGAAATAACCGACCCAATAGCAAGTGATTTTGCTAATCGTCATTAATTGTTGACCCGAGAATTACCCGATACAAATTGACTCGATTCAAGTGAACCGAATCCGAATTGATAAGATACGAACACAATCGGAACGTCGAAAGGGACGAGAAACTCGGAAATGACATCAATGGACACGAACTACGTAACGTACTTAATACTACGAATCTCTTTACATTCGATGATGCACATATAAGGTTGAGTGCTCGGCCGAAAGCGGTCAAACAATGTCAACTCCGACCGATGATTCAAAACGATAATATCACTTCGTCGTTATGGAAATTAATGGTCGAAGTTGACGTCATTTGACCTAACACGGTCACGGGCGACACAAACGGGTACAACCGTACGAGTATTAATAATGGAACGGGTTGTTCTCGTTCCCTCGAGAAGGCGAGAATCTAGGGAGGTGAATGATAGAATTGACCCGAGTCACGCCTTCCAAACCCGACCAATTTTGATCTTCGGGCTCGACCGGTGCACCGGAATGATTAGTAGTAGTACTTTGGACGACGGTGGTCAACTCGAACTCCGTTTTTCCGTCCAAAAATAAGCACACGACGGCACAATCGTCCGCCTTTGACGTCGGGTACTTCAGTTTCCATTCTCGAGAAGCCGATTCGACTAATACACGTGCGGCTGAGGCCCGGGACGGAACTTTCGATATTATTTCGATTACTTCCTCGTTGCTCAAAACATCCCAAATCTGCGACAAATCGACAAAATGTAAGACACGAATTTGCAATAAACCGACGAAGTAGGGCACCTTGACCCTAACCCTTAAAAACCGGCTTTTCAGGGTTTGGACCCGACCCGACCCGCAAAAGGTTTTTTTTTTTCTTTTTTTTTTGCCTGGACCGGACCAGAGACCGGTCACCATACTTTCGCTGACCCAAAGACCGGACCAAATCCAATCTGGTCCGGTCGGTCCGGTTTTTTTTCGACAAAATGTAAGACATGAATTCAAGACCCGTTTTTTTTCTGAGGAAGTATCAGTCGCTTACCCCGTCAGAGGCCATGACGATGAACTGATCTCGTTCCGTGAGAGTTGCGTGTGAAAACTCGGGAACCGAGATCACACCATAATCCTTGACACAGAAATCGCCAAAAGCTCGAGCCATGGCTAAACCAGGAGCATCATCAAACGGAAGCCAAACACGAGAAACTTCAGGCTCGTCTTGCAACGCAAACACACGGCCCTTACACCTCTTTATCCTCTCCGCTTCCCCTACAATCCCGTTTTATTAGAATCAATCAACGCCTGAACGAAAATAACGGGACAAAGTTCGAGAGATAATGTATTTTGCACTTACTGGGCAAATCTGGCTTGAGATCGACTGTCAACTGAATCGCTTTCAGAGCATCGTTGTCGTCTTTTGTTGCCATGATTGCTCGTGAATCACCGATGTTTCCAATGAACAGATTCTGTCCCTGAAAAACCAACATCGATATTACTCACCAGTCACACCAGTTCAGTTCCGCACATAACTTCAGTTCATTTCAGTTCCGCACATTCACTTCAGTCAGTTTAGTTCACTTCAGCCGGACCCAATGCTCGAGAGTCGAGATACCCACAAATTATCGGGTAATAAGCAGTAAAAAGAAGATGGCGCGGTAAAAAAACATTTACTGCAACGATATTACTCTTGCTCACCAGTTAAGTACAGTTCCGCCCATTCACATTCAGTATAATTCAGTTGAGTTCAGCCAGACCAATCGGAAAAAATAGAACAAGGCCTAACGAATGACAGGGTAAAAAGTGACGCGGTAAAAAGAGGATGACGCGGTAAAAAGTGATTTTTTTACCTGTTTTACAATAGTAACAGCAGTACTTCCACTGCAATAGCAATCCAACTTAGGTTGTGAAGATATCAAATCTTTATCCATCTCCTTGTAAGACTTGAGAAAAGCATCCCTCCACAATGAACACAACTTATCCACAATCGAACCCTCATTCTCGACAACAACTTCATCACGAGAGTCGTTCAAGAACGAGACCAGTTTCAAGGGTAATGCATCCCTTACTAACTGTGCGACGAGATGCCCGTGTGGCCCGTGCCCATCAAACACCCCACAGAACGTCACATCCTTCGCTATGAAATCCTGCAATTCATGTTTTTCAAAGACGGGGATTTAAATTTTAACAGTTAGCTCAAGTGGTAAGAGTTCTCGATCAGATCACATTAAAATCCGATAACACATACCTCCCACACGATCATGGCGTCTTGGTTGACCCCTTTCCGACCCTGCAGAGTGAATATACAGGAACTACGACTCTTCCCGTTCCTGAAGATCCGGTTAGGTATGGATGATAAATGCTGCAGTGCAGTAACATGGTCGGAATAGGTACTGGTTTTTCGACTGTGGTTTATCATCATCCCTGAACAACACGACAATGACGAGTTCTTCTCCTCATCTCCATAGCTACTTACACTACTAGTTGAAACACATCCTCCCATTTTCCCGATATGTCAAAAACCAGCGTTTTCAACAGATCTACAATAATTAACCAAGAATACTGAGCAACTTTCAAAAGAGCCTTTACTACATTGTCAACACAACCAAGAATCCAAGACTAATATATATCGATATTCAACCCGGGTTTCACTCATTCACACTACGCGGTCGTTGAGTAAAGTAATGGCTAAAATCGACGACTCGTCTATGCTAGTCAAATGTGAACTACCCATCAGCATCAGATTACCAGCTACTAAAAATAAACAAGCATTCAATAGTTTATTTATTAATGACAGTCCAACAGCAAAACAAGCATTCAATAGTTTATTCATAACAATCCTGCAACAAGTACAGTACTATAAAATACAGGAAACCCATGCCACGTCACTTTGATACTTCACTTGGGTGCCGTGTCGTGTGCCAGACACCGATATGACACTTTCATACTTCGATTTAGAACCAAAAAAATGAATTTTTTTGCCCAAAGTAGCCGTGTCGCAAGCATTCAATAGTTTATTCATAACGATCCTGCAACAAGTACAATATAGAATACAGGAAACCCATGTCACGTCACTTTGATACTTCACTTGGGTGCCATGTCGTGTGCCAGACACCGCTATGACACTTTGATACTTCGATTTAGAACCAAAAAAAATGAAAATTTTGCCCAAAATAGCCGTGTCGGACAGGAGACCTCGCAAATAAAAATCCTGCAACAAGTACAGTATAGAATACAGAAAACCCATGTCACGTTACTTTGATACTTCACTTGGGTGTCGTGTCGTGTGCCAGACACCGTTATGACACTTTGATACTTCGATTTAGAACCAAAAAAAATGAAATTTTTGCCCAAAATAGCCGTGTCGGACAGGAGACCTCGCAAATAAAAATCCTGCAACAAGTACAGTATAGAATACAGAAAACCCATGTCACGTTACTTTGATACTTCACTTGGGTGTTGTGTGTCGTGTGCCAGACACCGATATGACACTTTCATACTTCGATTTAGAACCAAAAAAGTGAATTTTTTGCCCAAAATAGTCGTGTCGGACAGGAGACCTCACATTGCAAGCATTCAATAGTTTATTAATGACAGTCCAACAACAAGTATAGAATACAGAAAACAAGCATTCAATAGTTTATGCATAACAATCCTACAACAAGGAATAGGATACTTTGATATATTCAATTTAGACCCAGAAAAACCCTAAAATTATCCCCAAAATAACCGTGTCCGACACTCTAACAAGTGACACCATGTGAGACACGACTCCTAGTAGAAGAGTTCGAGTAACAAGTCTAGAATACAAAAAAAACAAGTGATTAAAAAAACAAGGGTTTATTACCGGATTAGCGAATCGTGAATCGTTAAGAGCAAATTCTATCATATCGATTACTAAGAAAATAAAACCCAATTACTGTACAAATTAAGCAAAAACATGAACAGTGAGTATAATAATGCAAAACCCCATGTGAAATTAGTGCTGTTTTTCAACCAAAATCACTAATTTTTGCAGTATTAATTTATGTAATTAGTCTACAATTGTACCCCACAGATGAAATTATAGTCAAAGTATTGAACTTTAAATAAACCCCAATTGCTAGAAAAACAAATTAAAATTATTCAGTAAGAAATTAGAACAAATTAAATTAAATTAAATTAAATTAATTAACCTAAATTCATGGTAAAAAAAGGGGGTTAAAGAGTTTAAGACAGTAATCATTTAATCATTAGCGAAATTAATGTCATAAGGTAAACTCGAAAAAAAAAACAAGGATTTTGTAGTCAAAAAATCGATTTTTCTTTTTTTACCGACCCCTTAATTTCGCTACTGATTAAAATGATATTAACCCGACCCGAGTAAAAAAAACGGATAAAAATAAATTCTTACCTTGATGATTTTTTTTTTTTTTTTTTTTGGGAAAAGAAAAAAAATTGAATTTTTGGGTATGAACTAAAAATTAAAATTGTATGAATGAAAATAAATAAATGGAAAATGATGGGAAAATAAAATAAAGGGAAAGTGGAAAAAGATAAAATAAAAAAAAATTGGGTAAATTTGGTAATAGTCAAAGCACTAAGAAATAAATTAAATAAATCCAAAGAAGTAAAATACATAAGAGAGGAAAGATCCATGCAAGTGCACAAAATTGTTTTGAAAATGATAACTATTAAAAAAACGATTTTTTTTTAATAACGTGTGTCTAGTAGAAACACGTTAATATGTTGATTAAAAAAATAATCACGATGATGTTGCGTAAATATGGTAAATATGTGGTAATATATCAATTTATCGTGATAATATTTTGTGATTATTGCTTTAATTAGTATATTAGCGTGTCCACATGATCCATGTTAAAAAAAATCGTTAAAAAAAGACAAAAAAAAAAAAAAAAAAAAACTTTTATTGTAGTCATGATTTAATAATACTACGTGATTGGTTTACGTAGATTTGTCAAACGGGTTTCACAAAAAAAAAAAAATTGTCAAACGGGTTTGGGTTGTTGAAGTTTTGTTCGAATTTATGGATTATAGTTATTTCGCTTTGATTTGCTAATACTATAGACTTAGAGCCACAACGTGATTCACCTGACGCGTAAACGAAACATAATTTTTTTTTAAAACAAAAAAAAAAAATATAAATATCATCAAAAAGGGCAAAAAAAACATGTGAATGAATAATGTAATGAATATATTTGCATCACGTGAATAAAGATGCTCGTACAAATATCAAAAAACCATTGAAAAAAATGTAGCGGCTGCGGGTTCCCTCGTCTCACAAAAAAAAAAAAAAAAAAAATTGAATGGTCGAGGAAATGTAACATTTGTACGTAAATGACATTTGATTCTTTACGTGACCACTTTGGTGTAACATAACTATAAGCATCTTCGAGACTTTAATCATAAGATTTGTTCGATTATTTAACGAGTGTTCCACACATAAATAAAGTGGATATATAGTTACACAAAAAAAAAAAAGATTCGACAAATGACATTATATTCTTTTATCGAACTATATTTTTTATAAATCACCCACTACCTCTCGAAAAAAAAATCACAACAAACGAAAAAAACCTCAAAATTCGTCATACATATAATTAAATAAATCTCTCGAAAAAAAATCACAACAAACGAAAAAAACTCAAAATTCATCATCTATATTATTAAATCTCTCGAAAAATAAATCACAACAAACGAAAAAACCTCAAAATTCGTCATATATATTACTATTAAATCTCTCGAAAAAATAAATCATAATGTAACAATCGTTATATATTATTAAATCTCTCGAAAAAAAGCCTCAAAATTCTTCATATATATATAATTTCTAAATTTATCGACGACCCATGTTAAAAATCCCACCCGATAATTCAATTGTGACGATCAAAAGTCACCTATATGGCACGTACATGGCCGCATGCCCCGATCAAAAATCCATAATCCTACAAAACGTCTGCGACTCAAAAAAATTACCTCAAAATTGTCTATGGACCCTGCGTCGAAAAATGGGAACTCGCGTCAGATCCCTTAGATTTATCAGTTGTTACGGACGACACCTGGCCACAGTCCATAAAGGCATTTTTTCGAGAGACTTGGGTCAGGATAATCCCCTTACAGAATATTTAACGTTTTGTTTCGCTGGATGGACTTACGACTGGTTTGGGTCGACTGAGTTGTCCGGTGGGGCCGTCAGACTCACGGTCGCAGGGTTTTACATGTGTGCGACAGAGTATGGTCAAGTCGACGTTGACTATAATTATATTAATTTAAGTACGAAACCAGAGTTATATTGGACGATTAATCAAGTGGACAGGGACTCGACCATTCAGGTTATTCCGATGAAGCCTCATCACGCGTTGGCTAATTGTCCGAAGAATAAAGAGGACGAGAATCGAGGTGGTGGGAATATGATTATTGTCGAGAATCACGTTGGGGCCGTTTATAATAATTCGACTGTTAATGATTCGGGTAAAAATATTAATTTCGACGGGGTTCAACAAAATGGGAGTGTTACGGCCGGAAATAAAAGTTATACCAAGACGAAGTCTTCATCATAGACGCTTTTAATTAATTAAGGAGATTTGAATATAAATTCGTGACGTTATTTTTCAATTTAAGTGACTATAAAGTCGATGTTATATTTAAATAATTTTCGTACGATATATGTTTAAGCATAATATAATTATATTGAATTGGTTGTTGAAATTAAACTCGTTTATAAAACAATTTCACACGTAAAACCATTTTCTATGGAAATAAACTCGTTTATAAAACAATTTTATAAAAACTCGTGACATTATTTTTCAATTTTAGTGACTATAAAGTCGATGTTATATTTAAATAATTCTCGTACGATATGTTTAAGCATAATATATATAACTATATTGAATTGGTATTGAAATTAAACTCGTTTATATATAACAGTTTTACACGTAAAACCATTTTCTCTGGAAACTCGTTCATAAAACAATTTTATAAAAACTCGTGACATTATTTTTCAATTTTAGTGACTATAAAGTCGATGTTATATTTAAATAATTCACGTACTATATGATTAAGCATAACTATATCGAATTGGCATAGAAACTCGTTTATGAAACAATTTTACACGTAAGACTGTCTTCCATGTTGCTCTGTGACGTAGAATCGTTTCACATGAGATTTACTACGTATAGTAATAACTTAATTAATACCTAATTATGATCGAGTTTTCAATTAATTGTCACAACGACGTAAAACGTTAAACAAATTCTCGAAGACAAGATCATAATTAGAATTATCCTTAAACGTTTCAATCTCGATATACTTTTCACCCAATTGATTATTATCTCGTCCTCCTTGATGATTATTCTGGACCTTCATCACCGTCTTAACCCGATCCACCAAAATAACCACCTTATTAGTGATCGATATGGGTATTGGACGTTCGTTCATGGTGATTTTATTAAAAATCTATATATTTCGTATATTGAATTTTATGATTATTTATGAATGTTACGATATATGAGGATTTAATTTATAGCGTAGAAAAGCTTCGAAATTTGCTTTAAATAAATATTTTTCACAATTCGCACGTATCAAACTATTATTAATTATGTAGCATTTCAAAAATTCGAAATTCTCAAAGTTTTTTTTTTTTGGTAAAATGTAAGTGTATATATATATATATATATGAATCAATTTACAAGCAAATGGCTACAACAAATTTTGTAACCATCTAGCGTCCTTTGTATGAATCGGATATTTAATCTTACACATTATTCGACTTTTAACTTCCAAAATAATCAATTTAGCCGTGTAGATAGGCTGTGGAACAATTCCATCCAATCGGCAAGTATTCCGCTGTCTCCAAATATAATATATAAATTCTCAAAGTTAATTGAGTGGTTAAATCGAAATTTTTTATAATATGTGACGTCTCACACTAAAACAATGTTACATCGATGGTTAATAATTTTAATTATTATTCCTTTTGTTAAAAAGTTGTGGTCCGGTCTTCTACACATACGCCTTTAATAAACTCATTTCGAAATAAAGTTACTCGATGTGAAGTTTTTGAGAAAAAATCGAGAAAAAAAAAGCAGAATTAAGTTATTGTTCGACCATTTTGACCTGTTATAATAATACGATAGATATTTTCGTCACGAACAAGAATTTGTGATTATTTTTAGGGCTGGATTATCGATAACCACTAATTAATAACTACTATCAAAGAATTTCATCAACTAGGTCCTAGGGCATCTTTTAATTTATTTGTTGCATTATCGACCATCGTATTTGAGATATATATAAAAGATGCCGAGTCTGAACCAGAGACGAAGATAAATTCAAATTCTGCGTAGGATTGATATTATCTAGAATATATTCGATTCGATATTATGTAGTTTAAAAGTACATAAAGATGCCAAGACAAACTAATTTATAGATTATTATTCTAGATAAGGTTGTAGAATAAAATTATTCCAATTTGTCTCTAGTATTATTTATTTTTTTACCTGTTGATTAAAATATTTCTCATAAAAAACCGAAAAAAAAATATCAAATTAAATACAAAATTCAATATCACCCGATGATTATTTTTAGTTTAATTTTCATTGTATTTTACGCTTTTTTTCGATTATTTTAACATTATTTAAATCGGTCGAGAATAAAATAAAGCAAATTCCAAACCCTATAAAACTAGCCCTAATTCCCTCATTTCACCATTTTACAAAAAAAAACAATACTCCAATTTGTCGATTAAAATATTTCTCATAAAAAACCGAAAAAAAATATATCACATCAAATACGAAAATCAATATCACCCGATGATTATTTTTAGTTTTCATTGTATCTTACGCTTTTTTCGATTATTTTAACATTATTTAAATCGGTCGAGAATAAAATAAATAAAGCAAATTCCAAACCATATAAAATTAGCCCTAATTCCCTCATTTCACCATTTTACAAAAAAAACAATACTACAATTTGTCGATTAAAATATTTCTCATAAAAAACCGAAAAAAAATAGATCACATTAAATACGAAAATCAATATCACCCGATGATTATTTTTAGTTTTCGTTGTATCTTACGAATTTTTTTCCGATTATTTTAACATTATTTAAATCGGTCGAGAATAAAATAAATAAAGCAAATTCCAAACCCTATAAAACTAGCCCTAATTCCCTCATTTCACCATTTTACAAAAAAAAACAATACTCCAATTTGTCGATTAAAATATTTCTCATAAAAAACCGAAAAAAAATATATCACATCAAATACGAAAATCAATATCACCCGATGATTATTTTTAGTTTTCATTGTATCTTACGCTTTTTTCGATTATTTTAACATTATTTAAATCGGTCGAGAATAAAATAAATAAAGCAAATTCCAAACCATATAAAATTAGCCCTAATTCCCTCATTTCACCATTTTACAAAAAAAACAATACTACAATTTGTCGATTAAAATATTTCTCATAAAAAACCGAAAAAAAATAGATCACATTAAATACGAAAATCAATATCACCCGATGATTATTTTTAGTTTTCGTTGTATCTTACGAATTTTTTTCCGATTATTTTAACATTATTTAAATCGGTCGAGAATAAAATAAATAAAGCAAATTCCAAACCCTATACAACTAGCCCTAATTCCCTCATTTCACCATTTTACAAAAAAAACAATACTACAATTTGTCGATTAAAATATTTCTCATAAAAAACCGAAAAAAAATAGATCACATTAAATACGAAAATCAATATCACCCGATGATTATTTTTAGTTTTCGTTGTATCTTACGAATTTTTTTCCGATTATTTTAACATTATTTAAATCGGTCGAGAATAAAATAAATAAAGCAAATTCCAAACCCTATACAACTAGCCCTAATTCCCTCATTTCACCATTTTACAAAAAAAACAATACTACAATTTGTCGATTAAAATATTTCTCATAAAAAACCGAAAAAAAATAGATCACATTAAATACGAAAATCAATATCACCCGATGATTATTTTTAGTTTTCGTTGTATCTTACGAATTTTTTTCCGATTATTTTAACATTATTTAAATCGGTCGAGAATAAAATAAATAAAGCAAATTCCAAACCCTATACAACTAGCCCTAATTCACCATTTTACAAAAAAAACAATACTCCAATTTGTCGATTAAAATATTTCTCATAAAAAACCGAAAAAAAATAGATCACATTAAATACGAAAATCAATATCACCCGATGATTATTTTTAGTTTTCGTTGTATCTTACGCTTTTTTCGATTATTTAAATCGGTCGAGAATAAAATAAATAAAGCAAATTCCAAACCCTATAAAACTAGCCCTAATTCCCTCATTTCACCATTTTACAAAAAAACAATAATATTCTACAAAATTCACCAAATGGACAACAATTCAGTACCAATATCGACCACCACCAACGACAACCCGTACGTCCAAAACATACCGGCCTCGGCCCCCGACAGTACTCTATACACAATCACCAAGTCACTCGACTGGGCCGTGAAATCGGCCAACAACATTTTCACCTCTTTTAACCCGATTGTAAGGCACATACGTGATTTCGGGCTTGAACAATGTTTTCGTCGAGATTTTGGAGTTGTTCAAGGTGAAAAGCTCATGAAGGGTCACACGTGCTGGCTGTCCAGCACGTGTGACCCTATAGTAGGGACACTTTATGTGTCGAATAAACGAGTAGGGTTTATAAGTGATGATCCTATGTTGGGTGAACTCGGGTGTGGACCGGTCCAATGGGTTTATTATAAGGTGGTTATTTGGGTTGATTGTATTCACACGGTGAGATCGGTCGAGAATAATAATAATCAAGGTCGACGTGGACGAGGACGAGGTCAATTATCGGGTGAAAAATATATTGAGATTCGAACGAAAGACGGGTTTGAATTTTGGTTCATGGGGTTTAAGGATTCGTATGATCTTGCTTTCGAGAATTTGTTTAATGCTATACGTCTTAGTAACGGTCGAGATATTAATTAAATGTTAATTTCGTAATACATTGTATAATCTATAATAATGTATGTTTCCTGTAAAACGGTTTTATATATCGTAACTCATGATTTGTATAATGTTATTTATCGAATCTTGTTATTCTTTGTAGGACTATATCGACTAGTACACTACAACAATAACAGATATATCTGTCTTGATTTTATGAAAGCCTTCGCTTGTCGTCTTATTTATTTTATTTTAATTTTTTACGGATATATCTGTGTTAAGATTATAACAGATCAAATAAATCTGATCTGATCTTCCATTAATCCATTATTATACTATAACCATATAACAAACATGTTTATTCATTAATTAAGTAATTAATACTTATTGTTTTTACAATAAAGTCAATATATATAATCAATGTAAAACCGTTTTACATAAGACATGCGATCAATTCTTGCAACGTACGTGTAACAAAATTAACATCTATGGCTCGATCGATTTGATAATTCAGCATTGGATAATCGTATCGCGTTAAACAAATTCTCGAAAGCAAGATCATAAGAATCCTTAAACCCCATGAACCAAAATTCAAACCCGTCTTTCGTTCGAATCTCAATATATTTTTCACCCGATAATTGACCTCGTCCACGTCGACCTTGATTATTATTATTATTCTCGACCGTTCTCACCGTGTGAATACAATCAACCCTAATAACAACCTTATAATAAACCCATTGGACCGGTCCACACCCGACCTCACCCAACATAGGATTTTCACTTATAAACCCTACTCGTTTATTCGACACATAAAGTGTCCCTATTATAGGGCCACCCGTGCTGGACAGACAGCACGGGTGACCCTTTATGAGCTTTTCCCCTTGTACAACTCCAAAATCTCGACGAAAACATTGTTCAAGCCCGAAATCACGTATGTGCCTTGAAATCGGGTTAAAAGAGGTGAAAATGTTGTTGGCCGATTTCATAGCCCGGTCGAGTGACTTGGTGATTGTGTATAGAGTGTCGGGGGCCGTGGTTGGGGTGTTTTGGACGTACGGGTTGTCGTCGTTGGTGGTCGATATTGGTATTATTGAATTGTTGTTGTTGTTCATGGTGAATTTTGTAGAGAAAAAAATTTTGGTGAAATGAGGAATTAATAATTAAGGACTAGTTTTATTTTTATATAGGGTTCACAATTCTTGCTTTTATATATTCTTTACTTTATTTAATTTGTTGAAATTAAAATATTAGTTAAAATTAAAATGGAATTAATACGTGCTGAATTGTCTCTAGTTTATAAGAGAAATTGTTTTATCTGGTCTTTATTTTATTTTATTTCGATTATACATATCTATTGTAAATGTTATTTGACGTTTTATTAATGAATTATTGTTCTATTAATTATAAAAAGAAGTTATTAGTACTTATATCAATTGGGTTCATGTAAATTTATTTTACACTAATAAATCGAGTATATAATTGGTAAAAAAGAATTGGACACGTGTCATATTTTCGAAGAAAATTTTCTCGACTAGGGTAAAAAAACAATAATGAACGGACGATATGATTGAGTTATCGATCTAAAGACTTTCATTGTCGATTTAGTCCATAATTATTGATAAAAATATTCTTACATAACGGCTAAAAAAAATTATGGTTGAAATGTCTTCGTGTAATAATATTCTTTAAGAACGGATTATAATTAAAGAGCGAAAAAAGAGACTAATAATTTGTAATATTCCAATCAAACATTATTCAAACCTATCTTCGAAATAATATTCTTATCGCACAAATAATAGTGTTATTAATTTGATTGATAACTAGTATAGACCCCGTGCAATGCACGGTATTTAAAATAATTTTATCTTATAAAATATCTCATTTAAAGATTTTAAATAAGAAATTCATTATTTTATATAATTCACTATCAATGAATTCGATATTCTTGGAATAATATTATCATCTAGGGCATCTTTGTGTGTTTTTGACACCGATTTTATTTGAGATAACAAAGAATCGTACCGGTTTATATTAATTCATATCATACTCGATTTATATAACCGTGAATATACAATTAGATATATAAATACATACCGTGTTAAACTAATGAAAAGAGCTTCGACCAAACCCTAGAAAAAATATAATAACTTGTTTATTCTCTTACACGAAGCACAGATTAAATTATATCGTGTTCACTTCTGTGAAAATTCAACTTCATATTTAATTTATTGTTAATGAATGAAATTCATATATACAAGATCGTTTATTTTACCGCCTTATATAATAAACACCGATGTCTGTTCGTAAGGTGATGAGTAAATGAAGGATTCGACAAATGACATTTTATTCTCTAACACGAAACTCTAACCTCGATCGTCCTTACATGGAAATGCAAGATTCCACAAATAACATCATATGTGTAATTATAAGTATATAATAAGGGTAAGTCATTTAAATTTCTAGAACAAGAAATATCAATGATCTCATCCTACATAATCCAAATCCAACATATATATTCAAAATAACCCGACCCAAAAAAAAAACCTAATTTAAATTATTTTTTGCAGTCGATATATGCCAGAAATTCTACTAGACAAGTCAATTCTCGTGCATAATCTTCAAATTCAAAATATTCGAGGTAACCCGACCCAAGAAACCCTAATTTAAATTATTTTTTGCAGTCGATATATGCCAGAAATTCTACTAGACAAGTCAATTCTCGTGCATAATCTTCAAATTCAAAATATTCGAGGTAACCCGACCCAAGAAACCCTAATTTAAATTATTATTTGCAGTCGATATTATATGCCAGAATTTCTACTAGACAAGTCAATTCTCATGCATAATCTTCAAATTCAAAATATTCGAGGTAACATGACCTAGAAACCCTAAATTATTATTTGCAGTCGATATTATATGCCAGAATTTCTACTAGACAAGTCAATTCTCGTGCATAATCTTCAAATTCAAAATATTCGAGGTAACCCAACCCTGAAACCCTAAATTATTATTTGCAGTCGATATTATATGCCAGAATTTCTACTCGAAAACTCAATTTTCGTGCATAATCACCAATTAAATGCAAAATATTCAAGGTAACACGACCTAGAAACCCTAAATTATTATTAGCAGTCGATATTATATGCCAGAATTTCTACTAGAAAACTCAATTCTCGTGCATAATCACCAAATGCCAAAATATTTAAGGTAACACGACCTAGAATTATTATTTGCAGTCGATATTATATGCCAGAATTTCTACTAGATCACTCAATAATTCGAAATATTTCAAGTTAACCCGAGCTAGAAACCCTAATTTATTATTATTAGGGTTCGATACATGCCAGAAATTGCACTAGACAACTCGATTGTAGCAATTAGAAGCTACGTTTACGGGACATACTTAAAAGCATGTTCCGACCAAAAATCCGTTAAACTACAAAAGATCGTCCACCCGAACAAATTACCGAAAAATTGTCTATGGACATTGCAATCAAAACCCATTCTCGGGTACTCAATCGCGTCACTAAAATTCACAAGTTGTTACGGACGATATCTCGCTATAAAAGGGTTCTTTTGGAGAGAAGTATGCCAAGATAACGTGCTTACGAGTTACGCTAGATGGGGCTCTGCGAATTGGACTTACGACCAATTTGGAATGACGGGCGGGCGTGAAGGGTACCGGCTCATGAGCTCAGTATCCGGTGTGTACATGTGTGCTAAGAAAAACGGTGAAGTTTGTGTTGATTACAACCCGTTTTATCTTTCGCTTGATCCCGAGGTTTATTGGACAATTCATCGCGTACGAAACGATGATGATTTGGTTGTCCCGAGGGTGCCTCAAGAAAACTGCTTAATGGAGGACGAAGACGAGGACGTGGACGAGAAAGAACGACTACGTGTGGATTATTATGGGAAAAGTGTAACGATAATAAATAGTATCGGGATTCCAGTAGTGTACAACCATTCTACCGTGAATAATTCAGGTGGGAACATCAATTTAAGTGGCAATCAACAAAATGGAGGTGTTATAGCTGGAAATGAGACACAGAAATAGGACAGATCGATAAGAATATATAATTATGTAATCGTAGATTATGAAAATAATCCTATGACTAATGATGTCGATACTGACAAAGGTGAACTAATTAAATGTTACTTCGTATATGATTATGTAATCCCATCGTTTTTTCCTGGCTGGCAGAAAAAAAGAGCATAATTATTATCATTAGGGCATCTTTGTGTGTGTCCAATCGACAACGAATTTGAGATAACAAAGAATCTTATTCGATGTAAACAAAGACTCGTTCAACTAACAGATAATAAAGGATCGGTTTAATTCATCCTATCATACCCTCCGGTCATTATTTTTTGCCCCACTTCATGAATATATGTGAGGAGCTAAGTAGGGCGAAAAATAGTGACCGGAGGGGTATATATATATATATAAAATAACCGTGAATACGATTAGATATATACCGTGTTAAACTTATGAAAAGAGCGAGTAAACGACCCTCTTATAAATAATGTACTTCGTATGAGTTTCTGTATACATAGGGACAATATATATATATAACTGTAGTTATTGTACTGTATGAGACCATTTTATACAATAATTACTGCTGACGTTTGCAAAGGTGATGAGAAAATGAAAGATTCGACAAATGACATTTTATTCTCTAACACGAAACTTCAACATCGTCGTCCTTAATTAGAGGAGTATATAGCTTCTTTATAATAAGAGCAAGTCATCTCAATTCCTAGCTAGATATAGAACAACATGAGAGATCACTCTTGATCAAATAATGCAAAATATTCAAAATAACCCGTCTCGAGAAACCCTAAATTATTATTTGCAGTCGATATATATATATGTCGGAAATTCCACTACACAACTCAATTCTCGTGCATAATCCAACCCAAATAATCCAAAATATTTCAAGTTAACCCGACCCAGAAACCCTGAATTACTATTAACATTCGATGATATATGCCAGAAATTCCACTAGACAACTCAATTCTCGTGCATTATCGAATCCAAATTCAATATATTTCAAGTTAACCCGACCCAAAAACCCTAAATTCAAACCAAAAGCCCTAATTCAATATATTTCAAGTTATCCCGACCCAAAAACCCTAAATTCAACCCAGAAACCCTAAATTCAATATGTTTAATTTAACCCGACCCAAAAACCCTAAATTCAACCTAGAAACCCTAAATTCAATATATTTAACCCCACCCAAAAACCCTAAATTCAAACCAAAAACCCTAATTCAATGTATATTTCAAGTTAATCCGACCCAAAAATCCTAAATTAAAAATATTTCAAGTTAACCCGACCCAAAAACCCTAAATTCAAATTATTTCCGACCCAGAACCCCTATAATTAGGGTTCGATACATGTCAGGAATTATTCCACCCGACAACTCAATTGTAGCAATTAGGAGCTACGTCTACGGGACATACTTAACCGCATGTCCCGACCAAAAATCCGTCAAACTACAAAAAATCGTTCACCCGAACAAATTACCAAAAAATTGTCTATGGACATTACAATCAAAACCCATACTCGGGTACTCAATCGCGTCACTAAAATTCATAAGTTGTTACGGACGATACCTCGCTATAAAAGGCTTTTTTTGGCGAGAGGTATGTCAAGATAACGAGCTCACGAGTTACGCAAGATGGGGGTCCGCGAATTGGACTTACGACCAATTCGGGTCCACAACGGGCGGGCGAGAATTCCGGCTCATGGGTTCGGTGTCCGGTGTGTACATGTGTGCTAACAAAAACGGTGAAGTTTGTGTCGATTTTAACCCGCTTTATCTTTCGCTTGACCCCGAGGTTTATTGGACGATTCATCACGTAAAAAACGACGATGATTTGGTTGTCCCGAGGACGGTCCAAGAGAATTGTTTGATTGAGGACGAGAACGAGGACGAGGAGGTGGGCCGACGTGAGGGTAATGTGAATGGTGTGACGATAATTAATAGTGTCGGGGTTCCAGTATACAACCATTCTACCGTGAATAATTCTGGTGGAAATATTAATTTAAGTGGGAATCAACAAAATGGAGATGTTATAGCTGGAAATACTAAGGTGAGGAATGACTTTAGGCCACCACGGAAATGAGACACGGAAATGAGACTGAGAAAAATATACGGAGTAATTGATTATGTAATCGTAGATTTATAAAAATAATCACGAGTCTAATTCTATGACTAATGCCAATGTGATCCGACATAACCCGATGTCTAAAGTGAAGATCAATATCATTAATAATAAGTCATCCGGCATCTACAAACAATGTCAAATTGAACTGAATACAGATTTGTGAAAATTAAATAAAGAACTTGAGACAAAGATCACTATTAGAATAATGCGCTTCTGCATAGCCTTCTATATATCGTTGTTTATTGACACAGCCTTTTGCGAAGGAATCTATAGATCTGATGAAATAACCTCCAAGATGATGAACTTTCTCTATTTTGACAGATAGTAGACCGAGATCTGTCTGGGGATTCCATTGTTCTCATGATCTTGCACGTAGTTCTTGAAATCTAACCCTATACTAATGTAAAAGACTGAAACCTCGAAATAAAGGAAAAAAGCTTGAAAAAAAAGGACGAAAACAACTCTCATAATCATAACCCGATGTCTTGATTCATATATAATCATATCGAAAAATCGATACAACGTGAATTCAACAATAGCAAACCCGATTATATAAAGATTAAACTAAAAAGAAAATTATACCCGACTATACCGTGTACCCTCGTGTTTTTTTTGTTAAAATAACTTTGACCGTCGACAATAGTCGGGACTTAGGCACGAATAGGGGGTGTTCACCGGTCCAAACCCTGACCGGACTAGATTGACCCGCGGACCGGCAATCCCAAAAATCCAAACTCGTGGACCGGACTGATTAACAAAGAAATCCGGACCGGATCGTAAAAATACACTAAATTTTATTTTATTTTAAAAGTGTGGACCGGTCACCAAGTTTTTGGTGACCCGCAGACTGGACCGATATGTGTCCCGGTCCGAACCGACCCGGACCTTACGGTCCGATTTGCCAGTCCGGACCACTTTTTGAACCGTCCTAGGCACGAATCCCAAAAACATCGATTTCATTTTCTCAACACAAGAATATCGTAAAAAAAAGTAATCGCTTTCGGAACTAGTTAAAAAGAATTATAGTCTTATAGACGGTAAAAATTTATTTGGTAAAAAAAAAAACGTGTGACCGATCATAACTTTCCGCGCCCGTTTCGAAAACGGACTATTTCGAAGGATGAATTGTGAAATCAATCGAAGCACACTGAGCTCGTGATCATGGCGATTTATCGAGGAATTCATCACAACAATTAAGTTTCTGATTATAATTGCACTTCTGATTTCACGAATTTCCTTACGATTTGATTGCAGGTTTGTTTCTCTTAGCTTGATTCTTCTTCGCTTCGTTGAATTTTGATTTCTTTCGAATGCTCGTTATTTGTTAATGCATCTTAATTGAAGTATTAATTAAGCTGTTAATTCATGTTAATTTTCGCCTAATTGTTTGATTAAGTTGTTAATTCATGTTAATTGATCGCTGATTGTTCGATTATTGCTGTTGAACGATTAAATTGGTAATTAAGCTGTTAATTCATGTTATTTTCCGCCTAATTGTTTGATTAAGTTGTTAATTCATGTTAATTGATCGCTGATTGTTCGATTATTGTTGTAGAAATGTTTAAGTAGTAATTAAGTTGTTAATTCATGTTAATTGCCGTCTAATTGTTTGATTAAGTTGTTAATTTACGTTAATTGCTGCCTAATTGTTCGATAACTACTGTAGAGCGATTAAATTGGTAATTAAGCTGTTAATTCATGTTAATTTTCGCCTAATTGTTTGATTAAGTTGTTAATTCATGTTAATTGATCCTGATTGTTCGATTACTACTGTAGAACGATTAAATTGGTAATTAAGTTGTTAATTCGTGTTAATTGCCGCCTAATTGTTCGATTAGTACTGCCTAAAGGTTCAATTAGTAATTAAAAGTTGTTAATTCATGTTAAATGTTGCTTAATTGTTTGATTAGTTGCACTCAGAATAGTTGATCATCTGTAGACTGTAGCCATCAAATTTCATAGCTGTAGTTAATTAGTTATCAAGTAAGAACTCAAGTTTTCAGAGAATCGGCTTTGGTGACGGTTTGGGACTCGCTCAGTAGAGTCGAGTGCTGAATACGACTGTAACAATTAGAAATTTTTGAGTCGAGACGGAATATTGGCTTTTCTTAACGGAAATCAATGTACCGTGTTGGCCTGAACCTTTAGTTCGAGCTCTTTACTCACGTTATGTGAGTGAATCGATCATAAAATCGATGCTATCAGTTCTAATGCCAGCGTACTTGATCTGATGTTCGTAATCGTTGTTATACATTCATGATATTCCAGTTATGGGAGCTAAATTTCTTTGAATTTATTCTTCATTTTGTTTTCTTATAATTTACGATTGTTCTTGACTAAAACTAACTCGACTTGAGTCGACTAGTAGTTTCGCAGATTATTTTTTATTTTTTTTCTTATCATCGTTCCCTTCAATTTGATTTGAAAATAATCAAAATAATCTCTTGGAGAGCTCTTTACTCCTTGAATTGTGGGGATCACTAGTGGGAGAGATGCTTCAAGTTTGTATAACATGCATTTTAAATTCTCCACTATGTATTTCACTAAGTAATTGTACAATGCAATACATTCACTAATACACTAGTAGTCAAATCTCTGCATCACTGTCTTACTCTTACACCTCTTGTTTGCACAATATAAACTACAGCCTTCATTTTTCTGAGTAACAATGGCCGAAATCGGGATCAATCTTGCAGGAAAGCTGATCGCGGTTGTCGGGTCTGAGGTCATCAAAGAGATCTGCTCGATATGGGGGTATGGATCTGAGCTCGACGACCTCAAAGATACCATTACTACCATTCAGAACGTCCTACTTGATGCCGAGTCTAAGGATCAACTCTCCCACAAAGCACAAGACTATATTCAGAAGCTTCAGGATGCTGTTTATGATGCTGATGATTTGTTCGATGAGTTTCGTACTTTAGCTGAGATTAAGCAGCATAACAAGGATGCTAAACTGTCTCAAAAGGTACGGGACTTCTTTTCTTCTAAGAAAAATACTCTTAGTGCCGCGTATTCTATGTCTCGCGAGGTTAAGAAGATTAGAAAGAAATTGGATGGTATTGCTAGTAATTATAATGCTTTTGGGTTTAGTGTTGACTCTAGACCTATTAGGGTGAGAAGGGAGGATACTTGTTCTTATGTGTATTCGGATGAGATTGTTGGGAGAGAATGTGATCTTAGTAAGGTTGTTCATATGCTTTTGGATTCTTGTTCGCAAGAGAGAGTGTCTTTTCTCTCGATAGTTGGAGTCGGTGGGTTGGGGAAAACCACACTGGCGCAACTTGTGGTGGAGTTTGAAGACCGAGTTTCCCTTGAGGTTATGGACCTGTGTGTCTGATGATGATGGGGTGGAGTTTGACGTGAAAACAATTCTTGCTAGGATTCTAGAATCAGCGTCTAATGACAAGCATGATGGTTTTACCATGGATTTGCTACAGAGGAAACTTCTAGGTTTTCTTGGAGGGAAGAAGTACCTGATTGTCCTAGATGATGTATGGAATGAAGACCGTGAGAAGTGGCTAGATTTAAGAAAATTTTTAATGGGCGGTGGAGCGGGAAGTAGGGTTTTGATAACCACTCGTTCTGAAAAGACTGCAATGGTTGTCGACGAGGAACATAAACACGACCTCAAAGGTTTATCTCCTGAACATTCGTGGCATTTGTTTGAGATGACTGCGTTTGGGGAACGGGGGGGACAAAATGTGAATTCTTCTGAATTGATTAAGCTTGGTCGGAAGATTGTTGAACAATGTTGCAATGTACCTCTCGCTATTAAAGTTGTGGGAACACTTTTATACGGGCAGAGCGAAAGTAAGTGGAGATTGTTTCAAGAATGCGGATTAGCAAATCTTAATCACGGAGATAATAAGATTATGTCCATCCTAAAACTTAGCTACGATAACCTTGAATCTCCATTGAAGACGTGTTTTACCTATTGTGCATTGTTCCCTAAGGATTTTAGGATAAATAAGGAAAAGTTGATTCGGCTATGGATGGCACAAGGATACATAGTTCCATTTGAGGTAGGACAGGGATTGGAAGATGCAGGGGAGGAGTATTTCTCAATCCTGCTTCGAAGATGTTTTTTCCAAGATGTGGAAAAGAATGATATCGGAGGTGTCGAGTCATTTAAAATCCATGACTTGATTCACGATGTGGCTCAAAAGGTAGCTGGAAAGGGTCTTGTGGCAGTCAGTTCTATCCAAACCAATTTACGAGACGAAGCTCGTCATTTATTTCACATGGGAAGTAAATGTAAAGGAAGTACTTTCTCAAAGTGTAAGATCCGCACTTATGTCCGAGATGGGTTCGAGATCAACTTTCCTGTCTCTAAACTGGTAAAGAATTGGAATTTTCTCAGGACATTAGATTTGCATGATTTAGACATTGAGACTTTGCCAAATTCCATCGGCAAATTATTACATCTAAGATATCTCGATCTATCTCATAATACACGTCTAGAGGCGCTGCCTGATTCGATTACAAAGCTGTATAATCTACAAACCTTAGATCTGAATAACTGCTACGGTTTGGCAGAGTTGCCAGAGGGTTTTGCCAAATTGACAAACCTTAGGCACTTGGATATATTTCGGTGTGAGTTTAGTCCCATACCGCCGGGTCTGGAGAAAATGAGTAACCTGTGTGTTCTGACTGAGTTTAGGGTGGGTCAAGAAAACTCGGTTGCAGAGCTAAAAAAACTACAAGCATTGAAGAACCTAAGAGGAAGCATTAGAATTTGAATCATTACAAGCGTCATGGAAGCTGTGGAAAGTGACGACGAATATTTGAGAAGTATGAAGCATCTTGAGGCACTAATGATAGATTTTCCAAGTAGGGGAAACCATGAAACTTTGCTCGAAAAACTCGAGCCGCCTTCTTCTTTGAAAGTATTCGAGTTGTGGTCTTACAATGAAGGGAAACTTCCATCAAGGTGGTGGGGAGGAGTAGACGATAACTGGGCGGCCTTTCTTCCGAATCTTGTCCGCATTGATCTTTCCTCTTGCCATAGGTTGCTGTGTTTGCCTTCATTGAGCAAACTACTCCATCTCAAGTCACTCTCACTAGAATCTTTGGACAGCTTAGAGTATATCGAGGATTCAGCCGATAAGGGCAGCAGTTATAGGCCAGTATTCTTTCCTTCCCTCGAGAAACTTAGAATTGCATATATGAACGTGTTGAGAGGATGGTGGAGAGGGGATGAGGACGACGACAAAGACTCGAACAATAGTTCACAACCCTGTTTTTCTCGGCTCTCTGTGTTGAAGTTAGAAAAGTGTGCAAAACTGGCACGGTTTCCTCCTTGTGATGTAAAACTAGAAAAGCTGAGTTTGTTTGGTGTGAACAATGAATTACGAATCACGAGTTTTGGTACAGATCAGAACGACTCATCATCATTGATCAAACTAAACGAAGTGAGTATAAGCGACCTTGATTACCTGAAATCGTTGAACACCGATGGTCTATCTAGAATGAGGATAATTGCAAATGATGAAATAGAGAATTTGTCGGACTTTGGAGAGACGACATTGAAGGGCTGTCTTAATAATCTACGGAGCCTTTCGATTATCAGGTGTTCTAAGTTGAGGTCTCTGGCAGGAGCAGGATGGGAGCATCTAACCGCTTTGGAATCACTAGAATTAAACTGTTTCCCCATTTTTACGTTCTCGGGAACAACAACAGAAGCGAAGGAAGAAGAAGAAGAAGATGATGATGGGATGCCGTGGAGATCACTTGAAGGAAGACTTCGAACTCTGAAATTAATATGGCTTACGAAGATGAAGACGCTGCCAAAGGGGATGCGATATTTGACGTCCCTCGAAAACTTACAACTGAAAATGTGCCATGAACTTGAATCCCTCCCCGAATGGATAAGTCGCTTGTCTTCTCTTCGATCCCTTCGAATAGAATTCGGCAACAATCTCCGATTAAATAATGCTTCTATATTTCGGGATCTCACATCGTTGCAGTTGCTGGACGTGAGGCATTGTCCTTTTGTAACGGAAAAATTCGGAGATCCAGAAGCTGAGGATTGGGCCCATCTTCGACACATACACTCTGTCGAGATAAGGAACAGTTAACTTTGGTGGTGCGTTTTCACTCTTTTGCTTACTCGTCTTTGATACATACATACATACATGTCATGGAACCAACTCGACCCAAATCTCGTAAGTAGTTGATTGTGTACATTGGTGCCTCTAATAACATTGCTCGTAATTTTACAAGGTTTTCACATATTCACATGTTGATAATACATTATAAGTGATGATCATGTAATGATCAGGTTTTTTCCCGCGATTTTTTTCTCTTTTGCAGGACCTATATAAATAAAGGGTAATCTGAGAAGTCCGGTTCCAAAATCAAATCCGATCATTGCTGCCAATTGCAGGCCTGCAGCAGCTCAAATCTGTGGAACTTTGTTATTTGATGAATTCAGAGTACATGGACTGTACTGTACTACATGCGACAGCAACAAACCGATAATGCAACTGGTATTGGTAATGCTGTTGCAGTTGCGCGGCCCCTGGATGAGGTTCGTCATCAAGCATCATTTTCTTCCCCTCTCTTGAATTCCCCCGACTCTTAAGGTACGTTCCGACACTTGACTACCTAACTTCCGTTGAGATAAGGAACGATTAACTTGGTGCATTTTTTTCATTTTAGAGACCTGTTTTGAGCTCGGTTTTTGGACGTTTTGATGTCGGGTTTGGGTGGTTATGCCTTCATTGACGAGCCTTAAGTTGGGTCTTTTAGCATCATATATATGCTCTTACGGCTTCCTTTACAATGTAGACTAAACAAAACATCGTAATTTACGTTTTGATTCATAACAATCATCATAAGACATTGATTCACGTTAATTGCTGCTTAATTGATCGATAACTACTGTAGAACGATTAAATTGGTAATTAAGCTGTTAATTCATGTTAATTTTCGCCTAATTGTTTGATTAAGTTGTTAATTCACGTTAATTGCTGCTTAATTGATCGATAACTACTGTAGAACGATTAAATTGGTAATTAAGCTGTTAATTCATGTTAATTTTCGCCTAATTGTTTGATTAAGTTGTTAATTCACGTTAATTGCTGCTTAATTGATCGATAACTACTGTAGAGCGATTAAATTGGTAATTAAGTTGTTAATTCGTGTTAATTGCCGCCTAAATGTTCGATTACTACTGTAGAACGATTAAATTGTTAATTAAGTTGTTAATTCGTGTTAATTGCCGCCTAATTGTTCGATTATTACTGCCTAAAGGTTCAATTAGTAATTAAAAGTTGTTAATTCATGTTAGTTGATCATCTGTAGACCGTAGCCATCAAATTTCATAGCTGTAGTTATCAAGTAAGAACTGAAGTTTTCAGAGAATCGGCTTTGGTGACGGTTTGGGACTCCCTCAGTAGAGTCGAGTGCTGAATACGACTGTAACAATTAGAAGTTTTTGAGTCGAGACGGAATATTGGCTTTTCTTAACGGAAATCAATGTACTGTGACTATGTGAGTGAATCGATCAATAAAATCGTGTTATGTGAGCTCTAAAATCGATGCTATCAGTTCTAATGCCAGCGTACTTGATCTGATGTTCGTAATCTTTGTTATACATTCATGATATTCCAGTTATGGTTGCTACATTCTTTGATTTTATTCTTCGTTTTGTCTTCTTATTTGACGAGTGTTCTTGACTAAGACTAACTCGACTTGAGTCGACTAGTAGTTTCGCTGATTATTTATTTACGAGTATTTTCTTATCATCGTTCCCTTCAATTTGATTTGAAAATAATCAAATGGAGCTTGTAAAGTACTAACATGGATTACCACTTTGGATTCCTAAAATGCTTTTTAATTTCATATTTTTTAGCTTGTAGTCTTGTAAACTTTCTTGGAGAGCTCTTTATTCCTTGATTTGCGGTGATCAATATATCAAAAAACTGTATACTCCCTCCGTCCCAATGAATTCTTGGTCTGTTCTATATTGGGACGTCTCAATGAATTTTCTGCTTTCTATTTTAGGAATGCTTTTTATATGTAACTTGATCCTTCTCGTGAATTTGCTCTACATATCACCTCATCAGGATGGAGGGAGTACGTCATTAGTGGGAGAGATGCATTTTTAATTCTCCACTATGTATTTTCAGTATAATTAATTGTATGTATTGAGTAGTCTTTTGGAGTAGTAGGTAGCAAATCAGTACTCAGTAATACATAAGCTATCAAACCTCTACTTCATTGTCTTACTCTTACACCTCTTGCACAATAACATCCTTCATTCTGAATAATAATGGCCGAAATCGGGATCAGTCTTGCGGGAAAGCTGATTGAGGTTGTCGGGTCTGATGTCATCAAAGAGATTTGCTCGATATGGGGGTATGGATCTGAGCTTGACGACCTCAAAGAGACCATTACGACCATTCAGAAAGTTCTGCTTGATGCCGAGTCTAAGGATCAACTCTCCCATAAAGCACAAGACTATATTCAGAAGCTCCAAGATGCGGTTTATGATGCTGATGATTTGTTCGATGAGGTTCGTACTTTAGCTGAGATTAAGCAGCATAACAAGGATGCTAAGCTCTCTGAAAAGGTACGGGACTTCTTTTCTTCCAAGAAAAATACTCTTAGTGTCGCGTATTCTATGTCTCGCGAGGTTAAGAAAATTAGAAAGAAATTGGATGGTATAGCTAGTAATTATAACACTTTTGGGTTTAGTGTTGACTCAAAGCCTATTAGGGAGAGAAGGGAGGAGACTTGTTCTTACGTGTATTCGGACGAGATTGTCGGGAGAGAATATGATCTTAGTAAGGTTGTTCATATGCTTTTGGGTCCTGGTTCTCAAGAGAGGGTGTCTTTTCTCTCGATAGTGGGTGTTGGTGGGTTGGGGAAAACCACGCTTGCCCAACTTGTGTTTAATGATAAGAGAGTGAAGACCGAGTTTCCTTTGAGGTTATGGACATGTGTGTCTGATGACGATGGGGTGGAGTTTGACGTGAAAACAATTCTTGCTAGGATTCTAGAATCAGCGTCCAATGACAAGCATGACGGTTTTACAATGGATTTGATACAGAGGAAACTTCTAGGTTTTCTTGGAGGGAAGAAGTACCTGATAGTTTTAGATGATGTATGGAACGAAGATCGTGAGAAGTGGCTTAGTTTAAGAAAATTTCTAATGGGGGGTGGAGCGGGAAGTAGGGTTTTGGTAACCACCCGTTCTGAAAAGACTGCAATGGTTGTCGATGAGGAACGTAAACACGACCTCGAAGGTTTATCCCCTGAACATTCATGGCATTTATTTGAGATGACTGCATTTGGGGAAAAGGAAAAACAAAATGTGAATTCTTCTGAATTGATTAAGCTTGGTCGGAAGATTGTTGAACAATGTTGCAATGTACCTCTCGCTATTAAAGTTGTGGGAACACTTTTATACGGGCAAAGCGAAAGTAAGTGGAGATCGTTTCAAGAATGCGGATTAGCGAAGCTTAATCACGGAGATAATAAGATTATGTCCATCTTGAAGCTAAGTTATGATAATCTTGAATCTCCATTGAAGTCGTGTTTTACCTATTGTGCATTGTTCCCTAAGGATTTTAGGATAAACAGGGAAAAGTTGATTAGACTTTGGATTGCTCAAGGATACATAGTTCCATTTGATGTAGGACAAGGATTGGAAGATGCCGGGGAGGAGTATTTCTCAATCCTGCTTCGAAAATGTTTTTTCCAAGATGTGGAAAAGAATGATATTGGAGGGGTTGAATTATTTAAAATTCATGACTTGATTCACGATGTTGCTCAGAAGGTAGCTGGAAAGGGTGTTGTAGCAGTAAGTTCTATTCAAACCAATCTACAAGAGGAAGCTCGTCATTTATTTCACATGGGAAGTAAATGTAAAGGAAGTGTTTTCTCAAAGTGTAAGATCCGCACTTATGTTCGAGATGGGTTTGTGATTAACTTTCCGGTGGCTAAACTGGTAGAGAATTGGAAATTTCTTAGGACATTGGATCTGCATGATTTAGACATCGTGACTTTGCCAAATTCAATCGGTAAATTATTGCACCTAAGATATCTTGATCTATCTCATAATAAACATCTAGAGGCTCTGCCTGATTCGATTACAAAGTTGTATAATCTACAAACCTTAGATCTGAATAACTGTTACAAATTGCAAGAGTTGCCTGAGGGTTTGACAAAATTGGCAAACCTTAGGCACTTGGATACGTTGCTGTGCTATAAGTTGAATCACATACCTTTGGAAAAAATGAGTAACCTGTGTGTTCTGACTGAATTTACGGTGGGTCAACAAGGAAGCTCGGTTGCAGAGCTAAAAAATTTACAAGCATTGAAGAACCTCAGAGGAAGCATTAGAATCCGACTCACTACAAGCTTCTTGGGAGCCTTGGAAAATGAGGACAGATATTTGAGAAGTATGAAGCATCTTGAGGAACTAAGCATAGATTTGTCAAACCGTGAAAACTCTGTAACTTTGCTTGAAAAACTCGAGCCTTCTTCTTCTTTGAAGGTATTCGGGTTAGAGTTTTACAATGAAATGAAACTTCCATCAAGGTGGTGTGGAGGAGTAGAAGATAACTGGGCGGCCTTTCTTCCTAATCTTGTCCGCGTTAATCTTTCCTCTTTCGAGAACTTGCTGTGTTTGCCTTCATTGAGTAACCTACTCCATCTCAAGTCACTCTCACTGGGATGTTTTGACAGTTTAGAATATATAGAGGATTCAGCCGATAAGGGCAGCAGTTATAGGCCAGTGTTTTTCTCTTCCCTCGAGAAACTTGAAATTGTACGTATGAAGGTGTTGAGAGGATGGTGGAGAGGGGATGACGACAAAGACTCTAACAATTGTTCACAACCCTGTTTTTCTCAGCTCTCTGAGTTGGAGATCGAAGATTGTGCAAAACTGACATGGTTTCCTCCTTGTGTAAAACTAGAAAAGCTGATTTTGTGTGATGTGAACAATGAATTACGAATCACGAGTTTGGGTACACATCAGAATGACTTTATGAAACTAAACGAAGTGAGTATAAGCAACCTTGATCATCTGAAATCGTTGAACACTGATGGTCTATCTAGAATGTGCATAGCGGGAAATGATGAAATAGAGAATTTGTCGGAAGTTGGAGAGACATTGAAGGGTTGTCTTAATCTACGGAGCATTTCAATTGGCTCGTGTTCTAGGTTGAGGTCTCTTTCAGGAGCAGGATGGGAGCATCTAACCGCGTTGGATTCACTAGAATTATACTGTCTCGACAACTTTACATTCGCGGGAACAACAGAAGCGAAAGAAGACGATGTTGATGTGGATGATGATGGGATGCCGTGGAGATCACTAGAAGGAAGACTTCGAACCCTAAGATTAGTACTATATATTAATAAGATGAAGACCCTGCCTAAGGGGATGCGATATTTGACCTCCCTGGAAAACTTAGAAGTGAAAGGGTACAAGGAACTGGAAGCGCTCCCCGAATGGATAAGTCAGTTGTCTTCTCTTCGATCCCTTCGCATAGAACACTGCAATAAGCTCCAATTAAATGCTGGTATATTCCAGGAACTCACATCGTTGCAGTTGTTGGAGGTGAGGCATTGTCCGCTTGTAACGGAAAAATTCAGAGATCCAGAAGCGGAGGACTGGACCCATCTCCAACACATACCTTCCGTTGAGATAAGGGACCACGATGAATTTTTTGGTGCGTTTTCACTCTTTTGTTTACTCATCTCTGATACATACATATATGTCGTCATTGAACCAACTAGACCTAAACCTCTTAAGCTGATGGTTGAAGCGGTTTTTACAAAAAAAATAAATAAATTGTGTGTGTAATCTCGTTAAGTAATTGATTGTGTACATTGCTGCCTCGAATAACATTGTTCGTAATTTACAAGGTTTTACATATTCATGTGTTCGTAAGTACATCATAAGTAATCATATAATGATCGGGTAATGTGAGAAGTCCGGTTCTAAAATCAAATCCAACCATTGCAGGCTTGTAGCAGCTCAAATATGTGGAACTTTGCTATTTGATGAATTCGGAGTACATGGACTGTACTGTACTGCAAGCGACAGCGACAAACCGATAATGCAACTGGTAATGCTGTTGCTGCTGCGCGGCCTCTTTCTTCCCCTCTCTTGAATTCCCCCGACCCTTAAGGTACGTTCCGACACTTGACTACCTAACTTCCGTTGAGATAAGGAACGATTAACTTGGTGCATTTTTTTCATTTTAGAGACCTGTTTTGAGCTCGGTTTTTGGACGTTTTGATGTCGGGTTTGGGTGGTTATGCCTTCATTGACGAGCCTTAAGTTGGGTCTTTTAGCATCATATATATGCTCTTACGGCTTCCTTTACAATATAGACTAAACAAAACATCGTAATTTACGTTTTGATTCATAACAATCATCATAAGACATTGATTGATCACCGTGGTCGAAAACCCGTGAAGAAGTCGAAATCATGGTGTTGGACTTTCAATTGCTTTAACCATGAGTCGGCGATACTAGAAAGTGAGTCGAGTCTATCCCGGTCTAGACCACCCGAGCCGGATGCCCATATGGTTCCTTCCAATTTGTAAGTGGCTAACCCAAATGCAGGAAGTGGGCTTATTCCTCCTTCCTTTCTTTTCTTGGCCCATTTTATGTCTTGCATCTCATCTTCTATCTCCATGTCTAGATAAATTAAGGTAAATCATAAGTTACGAAAATAAAAATCGTCTTACACTATAACTATCTAAGGTAAATAAGACAAATAATTATGCATATTTGTAAGTAAATTTATGAATTTTCAAAAAAAAAAAAAAAAAAAAAGTAAATTTATGAAATTAATTGATTTTAATTTAATTGAATAATTGTAGCATGAGAAATTAAAATGTAATTATGCATTTTGTTATGTTAGGCCCATAAATTTTGACAGATATACTCATACTCCCTCCGTTCTATATGATTCTTTACGTTTGTTTTTTCACATTTTTCAATGCACATTTTCTTTTATCCATATTTTTAGTTATATATTTCTAAAAATTATAAAAAATTGATATTTATAACGCACTCGATTAGACAATTTAAACCAGATTTTACATGACTATATTTTATCTTATATATTAGAAGTTATATCGACAATCCCCCACTTATAAATAGTGTCCAAAAAACAAATATAAAAAAAGAACTTATTGAAACGGAAAAAATATTAAATAAAAATTTTAATATGAAAGAATGTACCTTGAAAAGAAGAAGAAAGAGTGTGGTAGGTGAGGAAGCATGTAGATAAGTCCTTTATGTTTTTTCCCATAGGAATGTGATATATTGGATACCTAAATAATAAAAACATTAGTCTATAATTGTTACATTAATCTTGAAGACGGTTTTATACAAGAATTTTTAAAACAGATTTAATTTATTTGATAAATAATCTTTTATATAAATTCGATCTTGACCTACGACATATTGTATATAATATAATAGGCTCATTTAAACAAAAATGAGTATTACATAATTTGATTTTACTCGTTAAACTAGCTGATATTAATTAAATACGACTGAGGAAAAATACCACGCAACCGCCATCCAACTTGCCGGTGAAAGATCGACGCTCCTTAATGACATCAATCTAGGGTATCGTTGAGATAACTCGTTGATCTGCAAATCGAACAACAACGAACTTGTTTAATAATTACATATTAAACATACTTCGTTTCCCTTTTATATTCATTATAAAAACAATTTAATCAAAGATAAACGAAATATTTAATTTCTTAATTAACCAAATATAATTAATGAAAGAAAGTATAATTAATTAATTAATTAATTAATAATTAATTAATTACCTTATCCATGAGAGGAATTCTACTATATGGAGTTGATCTCTCAAAATATTGGCAATAGACATAACCCAATTTATCATTCAATTGCCAATGGGTCATCTCGGGCTCGGACCCACCGTCTTCCGATGAGCACCCGTCCCACCTCGACAATTTATCGCTCTCGCTTTCATCGCTATACGACTCACTCGTGTCACCGTCTCCTAAATCCACGTCCTCCCTAAAATATAAATCAAAATCGTAGCGTATAATTAATTAAGACAAAATATAATAATTAACTCGAAATTTAATATGTTCGACCTTGAATCATTTTTTTTAAGTCTGATTATATAATTAACTCGAAAAATAACAGGACAAATAATTAAAATATAATCCCTTCGTTCCAATCAATTCCATACGTTTATTTTTTCACACTTGCCGATGCACGTTTTCTTTTGTCTATATCTTTAGCTACGTATTTCAAAAAATTATAAAAATTTGATATTCATGATGCATTCGATTAGACAATTTAAACAAGATCTCACATGACTATATTTTATCGTATATATTAAAAGTTATATCGATAATTCTTCTCCTCTATGAATAGTGCATAATATCCAAATGCATGAAAATGATTGGAACGGAGGGAGTATAAAAGACACATTTATAATTCAACTACTTTTAGCACGAGTAATATTTAGTGGGACGGTCGATAGGACCTTAGAATTAAAAAATTAAAATTAATACTATTGTCATGAGTAACATTATAATACATTTAAAATTAAAATAAAATACATTTCGGCTATATATTAAGTCGATAGACGAATATAATTAACTCGATATATAAAATAAAGAATAAATTAAAAATTACTTCCTTTTAAAATATCAATTTTAAAATTTACTCCCTTTTGAAATTTTTGTTAAAAATAACTCCCAAAATCTATCAAAAGTTCAAAAACAAATTTATTTTCAGGACAAAAATGTCCTCGGCTAGAGGGCGAAGTGAAGTAATATGCATAAAAAAGTTAGGGGCATTTTGGTCCAAAATTTATATTTTGGAGTAATTTCTGAACTTTTGATAGATTTTGCAAGTTATTTTTAACAAAAATTTCAAAAGGGAGTAAATTTTAAAATTGGTATTTTAAAAGGGAGTAATTTTTTATTTACTCTAAAATAAATAAACAAATTGATGTTCAAAATACGCGTACATATATTAATTTTGGTCTCACACCGTACAATGTTCCTTTTGTATAAAAAAATTCGATAAAAACCAATAAATGATCTTTTTTTTTTACAGAATTGAGCTGTTTTACACGTAGAACTCTCTTACCGTATAATTTACGTATAAATACATAAATAAATAAATAAATAATTATGAAGTAAATGACAAACCTCATGCAAATAGGAGGAGTAGTGAAAATTTGGATGGCAGAAAGATAAGGAACATAATATTGCACAATTGTTTCATTAATAATCGTATTATTATTATTATTATTATTATTATTATTATTATTATTATGAAATCGTCTCACGTCAGAATTTGATCGTCTCATGTCAGAATTTGCGTTTAATGTAATTGGAACACTTGCACCATATGCACTCCATTCATCATATGATTTCCATACATCACTTAACCTAAAATACTCCATTTTTTCACTTTCCCATGGATTCCATATTTTATTCAAATTTCTCATTTCTTCCTGAAAATAAAATAAAATAAAATAAAATAAAATAATTAGTGGCGAAACCAGGATTTAATGAGTGCTTCAATAAAGTAAACCCGAAAAAAGATAGGTGGATTTTACGAGAACAGTGTAATTAGTGGCGGGATCAGGATTTAACGAGTATTAGTTGCAATAAAGTAAACTCGAAATAATTTGTAATTTTGATTAAAGTAAAATAACATAATTTTGTAAAAATTAAGAAATATCCATTTGATATTCAAATTTCTCATTTCTTCCTGAAAATAAAATAAAATAAAATAATTAGTGGCGAAACCAGGATTTAATGAGTGTTTTGATTAATAAAGTAAACTCGCTCGTAAAAAAATTGAGGTGAATTTTGACAAAAACAGACTAATCAGTGGCGGAACCAGGATTTAACGAGGGTTAGTTACAATAAAATAAACTCGAAATAATAATTTGTAAATTTGACTAAAGTAAAGTAATAATTATTTTGTAAAAATTAAGAAATACCCATTTGATATTTGATAAAATAAAAAATACCCATATAAATTAAATTATATAATTAAGTACAAACCTTTGGAAGTGCATGAGATGGTACAATTGGAGTAGTGTGATGTAGAAAGTTATCAAGATTTGAATGTAAATTCATTGATAATCCTTCTACAAAAGTCTTGGTCGATATTGATTGATTGATCGATCGATTCACTATAGAAAAAATAATAAGTGTACTCGTATATATTTATAGAAAATGACTTTTTTTGTCACATGGATTAAATAAATTTTAAAGATAGCGATAGTATAAATTCCTTTGTCACGAATAAAAAATAAAATAAAATAAAATGTTACACTTTTTATTAGTTGATTATTTTTAATAATGTAATGTTTAATTTATAATAAAAAATATATATTGAGAAGAAATATAATGTAGGAATTGTGAGTGGAAAATTGTCCAATATATATAGAGTGAGTGGTATTAGTGTATATATTGAGTTGGTGAAAGTTGGGGGTTTGGTTGGATAAATTATAGGTTGACTTTGTTCATAGAAAAAACAAATATGGATCATGGATTAGGATTTATATGGGTAGACCTGTCAAACGGGTCGGGTTATCTGAATTCTCGGTTTGATTAATTATATAGTTCGATTTGGTCAATATAAGTTGATTTATATTTACGATTTTTAGTATTAGGTTTCGATCTGAAAATGGTCTAAGAGATAGTTTAGGAACACATAATTAACGAGTATTAGTTAATATTTAATTTTTTCGTGATAATAACGTTGTGAAATCTTATTTTATCTACGGGTTACACGTTAGAAAAACAGTAACGAAATACTCGGTATGGATCATGGATTATGATCGGGTTTCGATCTGAAAATGGTTTAAGAAATGGTTTAGGAACACATAACGAACTTCATAACGTGTTTTAAACGTTTTTTTTTTCTAACGTGCGTTCATTGGTGACTAATTAACATATGGGTACTAAATAAAACAGGATTTACGATGATATTGTCTGAGCATATGCTAAATACGTATGAGTTAATACACAAATTAGTATGCAACCGTTGTACTTGTACAACGTACCTTAAAGTTAAGAATAATTATTTATGGTAAAAAATTATCAAGTTAGGTTATTTATTAGGGACCACTTTGAGTTGAATAGTGACCAGTTTTTGATACAAAAAAGTGGTAAATATTTATCTGAAAATGGTAACTAATTAACCTAAAATGATCACTATTGTACACAATAATTACTCGAGTTAATATTTCAATTTTTCGTGATAATATCGTTGTAAATCTTGTTTTATCTACTGATCACACGTTAGAAAAACAATTGCGAAATTGTCGGTATGGATGATGGATTAGGTAATTAATTAATGAGGATATACTATAACGTTATTCAAAACAATAAATTATCATGTCATCCCTTCAAAAAAAAAAAAAATTATCATGTCATTTATTGGGTCTATTATCTACACTATTCATAATTAATTAATTTCATATAATATAAGTCATAGATTTTTGTGAAACATTATTAATTTCTTTGACCAAGATAAATTGGTATTTTACGCATTCGTTGATCATTTAAAGCCCATATAGTTTTTCAATATAACAAACTCAAAGTCACGAGAACGATTATGATGTCGTAAATTTTGAATTCAGATCATAGATATTATCGTAATTTTTATAATTTTATCGACTAATTTATTTTGCACAAGGTTACTCGAATATGATATTATAAATTACGGGGTGTAATTTTATGCGATTATTTTACAATTATCCCGCTAAAGAAGTTAGGAAAAAAATAGTTATCGTGTTTATGAGTTGAACGAGTTGAACGGTTATTGAACCTGTCCTGTCCGACCCGCAAAAAAAAAGCAAAGGAAAAATACATGAACAATAAAGTAAGCCCCAAGGTGGGCTTTGGCCCATGAATCAATCAAATATGGGCCTAACCCATTTAGTATTTGAAGAAAAAAAAATGAATTTAGTGGGCCCGGTCGGACCGGGCCAAAATAAATTGGCCTGGTCCGACACAAACCGGGAAAAAAAAAACAAAAAAAGAGATAAATTCGAACTTAAAAACGAGGGTTGTCGATTAGAATAAATTCAACTTAATAGCGAGATTCCGTGATACTTATTCAAGCGAAAACAAGCGAATTCAAAGAATAAATTCGACAAAAATAACATCTTTCAGATATATCATGACTGACTCACTGTATGACTCGATTACATAAAATTTGAAATTTAAATGTATAAAATACAGTAATATACTATTTCGTATCCTATATATAATACTCCTAATAATCTCGAGACATTTTGTTTTTATCTCATCTGTTTCTCGAAAACCATACATTTAATTTGCAAGCCACCAAAGTAGAATAAAGAGACTTCTAGTATTTTCAAAGTCAACACTTTCTTACTAGAACATTTTGCATGCCAAGAACGAAAATTCTACTTCTAAACTTCCAACTTAAATTCTGATTTACGACGAAAATATTTGTTGTATTGTTATAACAGATTAAATATTTATTTATTTACATAAAAAAAACGACAAAAATATTATTATTTCCGAGAAAAAATGATTTGTTATGTACATACTCCTATAATTAAAAATATAATGTATAATCCATCGTAAAGGAGACCAGGTCGATCAACTTCTAGTGCACCTTCTAACACTTCAACTTTGACCAAGAAATATATATAAAAAAAAATAATATAAAAAATCATAGACTTAAATTAAGTGAACATACATCACTTGTGATCTCAATTTCAAAACACACTATATTAATGATCTTTCATTAGCACAAAAAAAAATCCTATACAATTTATTCATCCTTAATTACAATTATTTCTCGATTTTACGTGTAATAACGTTGTTAATTTTGTTATCGATTATTAGTATAATAATAATAATAATAATACGATGAACAAAATATACGCTACAAACGTTACAAATTATGTCCAAATACACGAAAATGATCAATTTCAACGAAAAACCAATAAAAAAGAAATCGAGGAATTGGAAATCAAGAATAATAATATTAATTACGACGAGCTTAGGAGATCCACGTCCAGACGCAGTCAAATGAGCATGAGAATCGAGAATCCATTAATTTCGAGAAGTATAAGAGCGAGAAGAAGACGAGTTTTTCTTAAGACGTATACTTTGTCGTCCCTTGATAATAATTCGATTAGAGTCGAAGAAATGAATAAATCCGATTCGACTAATTATGTTGAGAAAGTTATTAAGGAAGTTGTGGTTAGGGTTAAGTTGGGTGTTATGTCTTTAGCCAATGTGGCTCGGGTTAGCGTTGTGAAACCGAGTTTTGGTTGTTTTAGGCCGACGGTTTGTTGAGGATGGTCGATTATTGACTTGGATGTCGGAGAGGGATTTTTTGTATTTTGGGTATGATCGAATATTTTAATTATTTATTTTTTTTCGAGTTTGTGATGTTTTTTATGTTCATATTCGAGAATGGAATTAATATGTAATTTTTTTTATGTGGTGAAATGTAACAAATTGTTGATTATTGACCTAGATGTCGGAGAGGGATTTTTTGTATTTTGAGATATGATCGAATATTTAAATAAAAATTCGAGGTTGTGATATTTTTTTATGTTCGAATGTTCGAGAATGGAATTAATATGTAATTTTTTTTATGTAGTGAAATGTAACAAATTGTTGATTATGGATTTTGTAGAATTTTAAATTAGTTTTATTTGGAGGTGGTCAATTTGGCGGGCCGGAGCCGTCACATTGGCCACCTGGTCGGGCCTAAATCGGGCCTAAAACTAGGTCGTACCAATGTTAAGCCCGACAATGAAAAAAATAACCTCGGGTTGATTGGTCCAGCCCGTCTGCCTAAAACGCTCGGAGGTCGTCCTCGGCCCCAATCCATGAGCTTATTCCGACCAATCCAGACCGGCCACCTATGTAATGTCGTCTCCGGTCCCAATCCACGAGCTCGATTGTGGTCCGGTCCGGCCAGACCCAAAAGAGATGATTGATGTAAAAGATTAGAGATTTCACAATATAATTATCGTGAAACCGTCTCACAGTAGATCTTCACATCAATCTAACATCAAGGTCATAACTTATAAGTACTAGAACCTAACCAATTTGGCTACCTACTATTTTGGGAATTGGTACAATGACTTTATATTCAAGTCATTAAATCGTCGTACAAATACGAACTAACTTAACTTGATAAAATTACGAGAGTTGTTATCGAAATCTGGAATTATAATCGTATCAGAAATTCAGCATCATAATCGCTCCCGTGACTTGATTACTCAACCACTAAGGAACAACAATTTGTGTCAACACATTGTTATCGATCCCGTGACTTGATTACTAACTTAACTGGTAAACTTACGAGAGTTGCTATCGAAATCTGAAATTCGACTCTATCAGAAATTCAGCATCATAATCGAGATCTGGGATTCGACCGTATCAACAATTCAGCATCATAATCGAGATCTGGGATTTGACCGTATCAACAATTCAGCATCATAATCATTCCCGTGACTTGATTACTCAACCACTAAAAAACAACAATTTGTGTCAACACATTGTATCGATCATGTGACTTGATTACTAACTTAACTGCTAAACTTACGAGAACTGCTATCGAAATCTGAAATTTGACTGTATCAGAAATTCAGCATCATAATCGAGATCTGGGATTCGACCGTATCAACAATTCAGCATCATAATCGTTCTCGTGACTCGATTACTCAACCACTAAGGAACAACAATTTGTGTCAAAAACACACTCTCACATATACCTTTCAAAGAATTGAGTTCAAACCAAGTGTCAAAAAAACTTTATGTAATGAAGTATGAAGATTATTGTCCACAAATGTAAAGATCTCACCAAATATCTATAACATACACCGTGGCCTATCTCAAATTGATACAAATGTCTAAATTCCAACAACATTTTTTTCTAAAAAGCATGAATATGATGTCCAATAAAAAAAAGCCAAATGATTTATACAGTCCTAAACGCTGTATGTAAGGAATTAACAGAGAAAATTAATACTTAATATTATCATTAATTAATTACTTACATTAGTTTTTTTGTGTAATTTTGTCATCAATTCTTATATTAATACCAGATTTGAACGAATGTAACTCGTTAAATACAAACTTGATCTCATATTTGTTTTTTTTTTTATCCATCGAAGAGCGCACTTAGTCGCATTACAATATAGGGGGAGGGGGGATTCGAACCTGAGACCTACTGTCCAAGAGCACCTAGTCCTAACCACTAGGCTAAGACATCTTCGGTTGATCTCATATTTGTAGGATGTACTTAATCTCACCAACCAACCATCGATCTTTCCGGAGACCGGTATATCAAATTTGTCATTAATTCCTGTATTAATACCAAAATCGAAAGAATTTAACTTCATAAATACAACCTTCAAGATTGTAATTAATCTCACCGATCAAAACCAATCGATATGTCAGCATCTGTATCAAATCTAGAAGTTTATAACTTCTTAAATACAGCCCTAATCGACCGTACTCTATAACATCCCAAATATAATACTCCGTATGGATTAGTAGTCTCACCAGTCAACCAATCAGTTTTTCTGAAGATCGATATATCTATGTTTATATTTACAATAATTCGATATAAATTAAAGACAGATATACTCGTCTTTTTAAAAAATGAGTAGTAACCAACCAAAATAGAAGGAATAGAAGAACAAATGAAAGAGGGCATTCTCCATTCTTCTTGAATTGATTGGTCATAGAAGTATGAGTTTTGGTCATGCAAAGTGGTGGGATCCCATGCTTGTGTGCCAATAAAGACCGAAAGTTATGTTTTATCCCCTACACACACAAAACAAAACAATAAAAAGTTTGTGTTTTCGGAACTGAACTGGTCTCTCTTCGGACGAATATATCATATGTATGTATGTATCAGTTTTGAGATTATATCGTCGGGGTAGACTTAGCTAAGATACGACCTTATTTGAAAAGACGAGACGGGATTTTTCTGGTCTCTAGGTATATATGTACGAGTATTCAGTTTTGGTTTGAAGTTCTCGGTTAAAATAAGAGTTTGGGTTTCAGATTGGAATCGATTCTAAGACTTGTGTGTGTTTGGAAGTGTGCCATGTGTTGATATGTCAAGATTTTGAGAGAATTCTCTCGTTTTTCTTCGATGTTCGGTTAGTATTCTATGTTCACCAGCTTGGTGAACTCAAAGACTGGTCAACCAGAACTTTTAGACTAAATACTCGGATTGAATTAAACGGTTGAGTGATGTTCGATTCAGTTCATCCAGTTTAATTAAGGGTTCAAACCCTTTTTTTCGGTAAATCTAGGAGAGTTGAACGTCGTCCCAACTAATCACCACAAAAACGAACTATTTTAAACGTAACTCCAAGTGTATAATCGTGGAGTATTATTCTGTGATTAAATTAATAACCAATTAACCATCTTAGTTATTATTATTATTATGCTAATGAAAAACCTTGTACATGAAAACTAGACATTTCTTTAATTAATACTCCCTCTGTTTCTTTGATATCTTCCACATTTCCTTTTTTCAACCATTTCTTTAATTTCTTCCATTTTCTTTTTTTCTATCACACTTCTCTCTTATCTAGGTGGCCCACTTACTTTACTCCCTCTCTACTTTTACTTATTTTATTGTTTTTCTTAAGAAATGTGCCACTTTTAAGGTGGAAGAAATCATAGAAACGGAGGGAGTATTTTTATTATAGTCTAATTATCTCTTCTCTATATAGTCCAATCCATTGCTTAATCTTAAAGTATAAGCTTGATTATTGGAGTACCATATTTAAGCAACCCACCAATAGGATTAGAGAAAAATCTAGTAGCATTACATCACATACTCCTTATGCTATTACACAAATACTTTTATAAGACACGGTTTTATAAAATAATATATCGCTAAATCAACACATCTGATAAAATATTTCGTTAAACCAACACATCTGGTTGAATAGTAATGCGATTTAGTACATTATAACTTATAAGATCGTATTTCAAGGACTAACCGATAATTATTTAAATTAATACTCGTACTCTGTAACATAAATATTCATGTAAGCCACAGTTTTACAACAACATATCGTGAAACCAACACATCTGATTTGCTAATTATTTTAACGTTATTTTAATTCTAAATTTTCAAAATTAAACCTTTATTTAGTATAAGATCGTCTTTCGAGTACTACTCAATAATTAATTAAATTAATACTCGTACTCTGTAACATAAATAAACCTGTAAGACACAGTTTTACAGCAACATATCGTGAAACCAACATATCTAATTTCCTAATTATTTTAACGTTATTTTAATTCTAAATTTTCAAAATTAAACCTTTATTTAGTATAAGATCGTCTTTCGAGTACTACTCAATAATTAATTAAATTAATACCCGTACTCTGTAACATAAATAAACCTGTAAGACACAGTTTTACAGCAACATATAGTGAAACCAACATATCTGATTTCCTAATTATTTTAACGTTATTTTAATTCTAAATTTTCAAAATTAAACCTTTATTTAGTATAAGATCGTCTTTCGAGTACTACTCAATAATTAATTAAATTAATACTCGTACTCTGTAACATAAATAAACCTGTAAAACACAGTTTTACAGCAACATATCGTGAAACTAACACATCTGATTTCCTAATTATTTTAATGTTATTTTAATTTTAAATTTTCAAAATTAAACCTTTATTTAGTATAAGATCGTCTTTCGAGTACTACTCAATAATTAATTAAATTAATACTCGTACTCTGTAACATAAATAAACCTGTAAGACACAGTTTTACAACAACATATCGTGAAACTAACACATCTGATTTTGTTGAGAATGACTCCTAAACCCAAGTAATCACGTGTGTCCCACATGGAAAGATGAGAGAAAGATGATCCACCTTATAAAGCAAGGGATTACTCCCTCTATCGTCAATTGGTTTTAGAGTGGAACCCTTTTGTCTTGTGAGTGGACTCTTCCCGTCTCGGGTGTGGCCCAGGCCCGTTATGTAATTTCACATGGTATCAGAGCCCACGGTTATGAACTGGGTCTTGAATTAAACTGGGCCGTTTGTCGCTGGGAAAGATGATCCACCTTATAAAGCAAGGGGTTACTCCCTCTATCGCCAATTGGCTTTAGAGTGGAACCCTCTTGTCTTGTGAGTGGACTCTTCCCGTCTCGGGTGTGGCCCATTCCCGTTATGTAATTTCACAGATTTCCTAATTATTTTAATGTTATTTTAATTCTAAATTTTCAAAATTTAACTTTATTTAGTATAAGATCGTCTTTCGAGTACTACTCAATAATTAATTAAATTAATCAAAGTAATTAAGTTAGTAATTAATTAATTAAATTAATGAGATGAGATGATAAGTTGGGTAAAGTAAAATGGAGTTGTCAAAAGGACACGTGGCACGTCCACCGACTATTATATCCAAAGTGTAATGGACTGTTTGACATTTTTCAGGATTCAACGCCCATTTTGTGTTCCACCAATACAAACTTGGACTTTTTTTCATTTTAGATATTTTCCTAAACATATATTCCCTCCGATTTTTATCTATCTTTCCCTTTGGTTTTGGGGAAGAAAATAAGGGTGTAGAAATGTGTGGTTCAAAATAAAAGAAGGAAGAGAGAGAAATGCAAAAGTGATTCTAGACCACATGTTGATGACCCAAAATAAAAATAGGGAAGAAAGAGTGTTTCAGCTTAATAAAGAAATAAGAAAAATTGATAAAAATCGGAGGGAGTATATGGCCCATTAACCCCATCTCACTTAATTAAATAATTAAATAAAACTAATCTAATTCTTGAAATTATTCTTTCATTAATTTAATTTCATATTTATCCTAAAATAATAAAAAAAAAATTATCAAAAAGAAAAAGTTAAAAAAATTCGTAGTTATTTATAAAATTGACGTTGTTTTTAATATGTAAAATCGTTGCAATACTCACATACTCCCTCCGTTCAAGTCCAAGCTTCCCTTTTCTCTTTTCGACACTATTTACAATCAAGGAGAACTTTCGATATTCACGACAATCTATTAGAGAAAATATATTCATGTGTGATCTTGTTTGATTCGTCTTTAAAAGTACATTATTAATAACCAATTTCCATAATTTTTACTAGTATGTTACGAAAGATATTAACGATGCAAAACGCGCGTTGGCAAACGTGAAAAAGCAAAAGAGAAGCTTGGACTTGAACGGAGGGAGTATATGTTTTAATAGATCGAAAGTGAGATTCTCGAGTTTTTTTTTTTTTTTTGCCAACAGATTCTCGAGTTATGTTATGTGAATTACTCGTAGTATTTAGTCATGGTAATATGGACTTAATTTTATATTTATCCTTGTAATAAATTTTTATTAATTTTTTTTTTAAAAATCGTAGTTAATTATATAATTAACGTCATTTTTAATATGTAAAATCGGCTGTAATACTCCCATATTATTTAACAGATCGAACGTGAGATTATCGAGTTTTTTTTTTTTTTTGCCAACAGATTCTCGAGTTATTTTATGTGAATTACGAGTAGTATTAGTCATGGTAAGTCCATATTACCATGACTAATAAGAATTCACATAACATAACTTGAGATTGTGTTAGCAAAAAAAAAACTCAAGAATCACAAGTTCGATCTATTAAAACATACTATGAAGTATTACAGTCGATTTTATGTATTAAAAACAACGTTAATTATATAATTAACACCGTTTTTAATATGTAAAATCGACTGTTATGTTTTATTAGATCGAATTTGAGATTCTCGAGTTTATTTTTTGCCAACAGATTATCGGGTTATGTTATCTGAATTAGTATTAGTCATGGTAATATTAGACTTAATATCAAAGTGTTACAATAAATATTGAATTTTAAGTAAGAATATAGAACCATTTCTTATGTTGTAGGACCGTTGTCATATAAGATTTTATTCATTTATTTCGTAGATGCGAATCTAATTCAATTCTACTCGGTTAAACACCTCGAAACAACAAAAAACACCAAACAAAACACTACATACAGAGATACTACTATTAGTTCAACAAACCCTAGTTTTTCTCCTCTTTCTCCCAAAAAAAACCCTTCTTTTCCTCCTCGATCTGGGGCCTCCATCGATGATTAATCGATGGTAAGCCCCAAAAATTGTTCAAATCTCAATCACTAGTTATCGAATCTTATTCAATAAAAGTCTCTATTTTATGAGAGTTGTTTCGTCCTTGTTTTCAAGGTTTTTTTCCTTTATTTCGAGGTTTCAGTCCCTTACATTAGTATAGGGCTTAGATTTCAAGAACTATGTGCAAGATCATGAGAGCAATGGAATCCCTACGTACGACGATACAATTGAGGTCAGATCTCGGTCTACTATTTGTCAAAATAGAGGAAGTTCATCATGTTGGAGGTTATTTCATCAGATCTATAGATTCATTCGCGAAAGGCTGTGTCAATAAACAGCGATATATAGAAGGCTATGCAGAAGCGCATTATTCTAATAGAGATCTTTGTCTCAATGATGTTCTTTATTTATTTTTCACAAATTTGTATTCAGTTCAATTTGACATCTTTTGTAGATGCCGGATGGCTTATTATTAATGATATTGATCTTCACTTTCAAAAAAAAAAAAACACCTCGAAAACTCTCCTGTAAAAAAAATGATATTACGATAAATTAACCGAAAAAATCGTATTAAATCCATCAACATAAAAACACACGATAAAAAAAACTCTAATTAATTCAGTTGAACTTAACTTAACTCAACTGAACGAGTAGGTCTCCTGAGAGACGGTCTCTTATTAACTTTACTGAGAGACTAGATACAAATGGAAGTAACAGTGGTACCAAACCTAATAGAAGTAGGTACGATTAACATAAAAGAGTATACAAATATAAAGATGATACGCTTGTTATAAAAACAGGTACAAAACAAAGTTGACATTTAAGGGTACGAATATGACATAGAATGGTACTGAATAGTCGTCTCCGGTCTCTCAATAAGTTATTGAGAGACCGTCTCTCCCAAGAATTTGTGCAACTGAATATCGAAAACCGAGTTACAAAACGAAAGTTCCTCAAAGTGTAAAAAGCCTAAAAGGGTCAAAATGCCAAAATCTATTGCAATAAGTTCCATTAGTAGATTGCAAGCAAAGACACAACCGTGTGGAGCCCATTTTCCTCCATAAAACTATTCTTCCCTCAAAATATCTTTAAAAAAATAAAAAAATTCTCGATTGGTCGTCAGATTATCAGTCGTATTGTTATAACAGATCAAATATTAATTATAAAATAACAGAACATGGTTCCTAGGGAATAAATAAATAACGTTATTTTTGTCATTTTTTTATCGAAATTGATAAATATTTTACCCATATAATGTTGGTGCTATAAAAGGAATTTCTAACCAACATTCCTCAAGTAATTATCGGTCGTATTGTTATAACAGATCAAATATTAATCATTTTGTTATACGGAACATATAATAACAGAACATGGTTCCTAGGGAATAAATTAATAACGTTGTTTTTGTCATTTTTTATCGAAATAGATAAATACTTGACCCGTTATAATATTATGGCAGATGCAGAGATTTTTTGGTATCAGTCGTATTGTTATAACAGATCAAATATTAATCATTTTGTTAGTATATAATAATAGAACATGGTTCCTAGGGAATAAATGTATAAAGTTGTTTTTGTCATTTTTAATCGAAATGGATAAATACTTGACCCGTTATAATATTATGGCAGATGCAATTTTTTTTTGATATCAGTCGTATTGTTATAACAGATAAAATATTAATCATTTTGTTATATAATAAGAGAACATGGTTACAAGGGAATAAATGAATAACGTTGTTTTTGTCATTTTATATCGAAATGAATAAATACTTGACCCGTTATAATATTACGGCAGATACCTAGATTTTTTGGTATCAGTCGTATTATTATAACATATAAAATATTAATCATTTTGTTATATAATAACATAATATATTTCCTAGGAATAAGTGAATAAAGTTATTTTTGTCATTTTCTATCGAAATGGATAAATATTTAATCCGTTATAATATTAGGACAGATACAAAGATTTTTTGAGTGCTATAAAAGGAATTTCTAACCAACATTCCTCAACTAATTTCTCATTTTCTCAAAATTCAACACCATTCAAGCACTCAATTTTCTTTTTTTTTTGTCAAAAAAAAAAAAAAAACTCTAATTCAAATATTCAAACTTTTTTTTTTTTTTTTTTTCAAAAGTGAGATTTGGGATTAAAACTAGATATTCTTTGCTTTAAGAATTAGTGATTCTAGTTGAATTTCAAACTTAAAGGAATTTTCAAGTGAAAATCATAATCGAATCCCAATCTCGTATATTTTCATCACTCAGGTTCGAATTCTCGTTCCCTGTTCACCACTATTTATACCTCCTCGACGAAAAAACCCCATTAATTCAGAAGTATCACCTCTCCAGACTTTACAGTTAATTAATTAATTAATTACTTTTACTATGTCGAGAAATCCGGCCGAAAATCATCATCATCATCATAGAAACAATGAAGAAGAAGAAGAAGAACAACAACAACAATGGCGGCAGCAAGTTTTTGATGAAGCTTCCATTGCTGGACGTCCATTTAAGAAAGTTATTAGAAGTCCTGAACGACGTCGTTCCGATTCCAATTCCCAGACTCCATTGTTACACACTTCTTCATTTCCTCCATTACAACATCAATTCGTACAACAACATCAACAATTTTCAGATAATAATAATAATAATAATAATAATAATAATTCAGCATTTTCATTCCCTTTTGCTTATGAAAATCACAATTCGACTCGATTTCCGACTGTTTTTAATCAACAATTTGCTCAAAATAATCAAGAACAACAGATGATTTCATTCAATCAAGGTCATTATAACCCGAATGGAGTCGGAGTTGGAGTCGGATTCGGGCAGCAGGTTCAGTATTGGAATGATGCGCTGAATTTGAGTCCTAGAGGTAGAATGATGATGATGAATCGGCTGGCGGCCGCCGCCACCGCCGCTGGCGGCGGCGGCGGCGGTGGTGGGGTGGTGGGGCCGATTTCGTCGACGAAGCTATACAGGGGAGTGAGGCAGAGACACTGGGGGAAATGGGTGGCCGAGATCCGCCTCCCGAGGAACCGGACCCGCCTCTGGCTCGGCACCTTCGACACTGCCGAGGCTGCCGCCATGGCCTACGACCGCGAGGCGTTCAAGCTCCGGGGCGAGAACGCCCGGCTCAACTTCCCCGAACTGTTCCTCAACCAGGCTGGGACACAGGCTCAGCAACCTCATCATCCTGAGGTTATTGCTGAGCCTGTGTCCCAGCCAAACCTGCAGGCATTGCCCGAGCCTGAGGCTGAACAGGCTGAGCTGTCAACAGGCTCGGGCAATGCCTCCAGCTCCCTGACCACGACCACGAGCTCCTCCCAGCATGAGGTGTCGGAGCTGGCGTGGAAGGAGATGTCGGACGCGTGGCTGAGCGCGATTCCGGCCGGGTGGGGCCCAGGGAGCGCAGTCTGGGACGATTTTGACAATTCCAGTAACGTATTCGGCTTTCATCAACAACACCAGAATAATAATAATAATCTTGATTTCTCGTCGAATTTTGATTTTATTCAACGGGATGAAAACCACGGGCAGCAAGAGAGTTTTGATTCTTCTGCTTCGACTACTACTACTACTACCACTACTACTACTTTTTCGCCGTCTTCTTCTTGTCCTATGAGGCCTTTTTTCTCACAGGATCGAGATTAATCGTCATTTCCCACATTTTTTACCCTTATTTTTTTACCGGTCTGATCTTTCTCTCAGAACCGGTAAAAAAAAAAAAAACTCAACTGCACATAGGCCGCTTATTACAGGCCTTGCAGTTATATTATATATATTCGTCCGTCTCAGTCATTTATTTTCCTCAGTTATTTTTTTTACCATGTTTTTACATTTAGTAATGTAGTAGACTAGTAGTAGTTTTTTTTAATTAACCGAGACGGTTTTTATTCACGCCTTAGTATCGTACGAGTGTTACTTCAATTCGTCCCAAGTCGCGTATTTTTAAGTGGCTTGCGACGGTTGTCGTTGTAGTTTAATTATTCTTATAAAATATTAGTGTGTTTCGAATTTTTTTTACGTCTTGTATGATAATATGTTTGTCGATGTTATGGTCATAATATGAGTGTTGCTTCGTCTTAACCCGCGTATTTTTAAGTGCCTTGAGACGGTTTTTATACGATTTTATTTTATTTATATGGATTTTTCATGTCGTGTATAAATATGTTTGTCGAAGTTATGATTTTATTTTACGCGATTAGAGTGCAACAAATACTAAAGAGTACAATGAAGCAAAAGGTCAAATTTTGTGTACAAAAAAGTGAAGGAATATGTTCGAAGACATTTTCAACAATTCCGCTAATAAAATCTGCACTAAATTGTTTCCTGAAATTCCGCTTTTGCACGGGTATAATTTCACCGAAAGTTCATATTTACTATGCTTCTAACTATTCAAATCATTACGATTATGATTGTCGTCTATGAAGGTGTAATTAATTTAGTGGTAAAAACTTGAGCGAAAATCTTAGAAATTCTAGGTAAAAAATCGATGAATTGTGAGTAAATGACAATGTTAACTAATCGATCGAACAAATACTTCAATCATAATTTTTTCAACTCTTCGATCAAAACCCAAAACTTTTTCGAGAAAAAAAAAACACGATAATAAACTAATTATTTATTTGGTGTAAACCCATCGGTGTAATCTGGATTTGAGTCGGGATTGGCCTAGTCATTTAGGTATTAACTAATTAGGCCTAACTAATTATTAATTAAAAATTAATTACACACTAATCCAAAGTCCAAACCATAAAAAAACTAATATGTCCAAAGTAATTAATAATTAATTATTTTATATAAAGACACTTTGCTAGGTTGTGTACTAAATTCACCATGAAAATTGCCAAACTATTAGTACTAATTAAATCTATCTTTACAGAATCTTGTCCTTGGAATTTTTCATACAAACCCATTAATTAATTAATTAATTAATTAATTAATTAATTAATTAGCTAAAGATAATATTATTTTTTTAGTGTGGAATCGTTATCAGTTTTATGGTAAAAACTAAAAAGTTCAGCAATTAGAGAATTATACCACCAGTTGTACATAGCTCTATGTATAACTGATTTTAAGATTTTGAGCTTTATCACAAAGATTTCGAGTTTTAAGACCGTCTTCTATTATTAGACGAGTCCAAATTAGGAGATAGTGTCTTTTATAAAGCATGAAACTATTGAGACCCGAAAACTATATATTCCGGTTAACCCGTTTGTCAGATCTCAAAAACGGGTCAACCGGGTCAAACCACTTTCTGGTTATAAAAATCTGGTTGACTTCGGATCGAGGGTCATTGACTCATTTCAACATCTGATCGTTTTCCATAATAATATTTCGGTCAGTTTCGAGTCAGGTCAGATCTTCAGTTCGGGTGTCAAGACGGGTTCAGGTTAGGTTATTCGGGTCGAGTCGGGTGATTAGTGTCACTAATTAATTAATTAATTTTGATTAAAAATATAAATGGGTTTGCGATGGGTGGGCCCATGAAAAGAGGGGTCCAGTCACCGGCCCATGAGATCATTATCACATTTCTTATTTGCAACGCCAAGATTAATTAGTTGAGTGTTGAAATATTGGGTTTGGTTCATGAGGTCTCCTGAGTGACGGTCTCTCATTAACTTTACTGAGAGACTAAGTACAAATGGAAGTAACAGTGGTAACAAACTTAATAAAAGTAGGTACGATTAACATAAAAGGATATACAAATATAAAGAGGGTACGTATCTTAAAAAAAACAGGTACAAAACAAAGTTATCATTTAAGGGTACAAATATAACATAGAATGGTACTGAAGAGTGGTCTCTCAATAAGTTATTGAGAGACCGTCTCTCCCAAGATTTTGTGTTGGTTCATTATTAGTTGAGTCAATTGTACGGAATTTTTATAAAAAAAAAAGTTGATGACCAATATTTTAAGGTCTTAATAAATAAATAAATAAATAAATATAAATAAGGAAATAAATAAATAAAAACCAATCATATGAAGAATTATTCTTTTGCTTAATTGAGGTTTCGAAGAAAAAAAAAAAATTTGTCGAGATGGATATTTATACGGGTTGTTTAAATTATTTTATGCTTAATTAATTGAGGTTTTGAAGAAAAAAATAAATGAAATTGGTCGAGGTGGATATTTATACGGGTTGTTTGAATTATTCCATGCTTAATAGAGTTTTCAGAAAAAAAGAAAAAAAAGAAAAAAGAAATTGGTCGAGATGGATATTTATACGGGTTGTTTAAATTATTCCATGCTTAATTGAGGTTTCGAAGAAAATAAATAAATGATATTTGTCGAGATGGATATTTATATGGGTTTTTTTTTTTAAAATTATTCCATGATTAATCGAGGTTTCGAAGAAAATAAATAGATGATATTTGTCGAGACGGATATATGGGTTTTTTAAAAAGTATTCCATGCTTAATTGAGTTTTCGAAGAAAATAAATAAACGAAATTTGTCGTGAATGCTTAAAAATTAGAATAAAGTCATATGAATATACATTTTCCTTAATAATAATAATAATAATAATATATTTTTGTTACTCTAGAAATGAAAAATTGATAATAAATTTATAAATAATCGTGAACTTTCGATGAGATGGTCTAAATATTGTCGTGAAACTGTTGCAAATACGATTAAAATTCTACGAAAATGACTTTAAATTTTGAGGAAAGTGGACATCACATGTGTAACACGAGAAAAAACAAGAGCATTGAGGAAAAAGTTTTGGTCGTAGGGGTGGCAACGATAAGACGATAAGTAATCACAAGTTTATATCAATTTTGGATCTTTCTTTTGATGTCTTTGTCACACTTAACTAAATCAATTTTATTTCTTAGATTCCGAAACGAAAAATTTCGGCTGTAGTCTAGAACATACTTCCATTGTCGTTTTCATATGATAAATAAAAGTGGTTTTTTAGGTGAAACGGATCATTCATAAATCGTACCCCGAACACAATAGCGACGGGAACTGGACTTGGCCGATGTGACGTGGGCCCACTATCTGATGCCCGTCAGTCGAGAATGATATTTGGAGGCCCAGTGCCAGTTTGTCCACTCCTCAAGGGTTGTGCCCGGGTTTCGAGCCGTGACTCTAGTCGTGACCTAACCTTACTAATGATCGCGATTTTGACATTAATAACTACAAGTAGAAATTGTTGTACGGAGTACGAGACAGTTCATCTGCTAGTTAATGGGCCGAGATGGGCTAAACGAAAACATAAGGTGGACTTTGGGCCCATTTTGATATGAATATGGGCCTTGGCCCACATTTCACTAGACTTGAACCATAGAATGTCCATATATATATATACATGAAAAATATTGAATTCGAAGCCCGTTTTATCGGTTTTGATGTTATTCGAACCCAAATCATACGCGAAGAATCACTTGTCATGACTTTACTTAGACGTGTATTTCCGATTGGATGCCGACCCTCGAGCTAATTTTTGGCTGTCTCCTTGTAAGCTCGTTAGTTTTGTCCCTTTTTTCGATGAATAAAAAGTAAGCTGCCCTTTTTTTATGACAGAAAAAATGGCCAAAACCACAGTAAACATAGTTAGGCACGACAGACGACACCTGAACCAGCCCGACACAACAAGACATGATGGACCCTATGTGCCACGAGCCGTGCCCCGAACAATACCTGTAACACCCTGGCCCAAACTAGGACTGAAAATGTTAGTTGCAGTAGCTTGCCAGGCTCTGTACTGATCCCACAGACCAACACGAGTCCTTTCCAGCGTATTTTGATCTCACTCATACGCATGGATGACCAGAAAAGAAAGTGCACTTTTTTGATATGAGTAGTAGTTTCAATCCCTTTAAACATTAGTCATTTAAGCTCATAAATAAGGCATCTTTAATCAATATGGAATATTTCAATACCAGAAGGCACGACACGAAACATGACTCGCTCTGTCGAAATTACAACTCTCTTTGTATTTATGTATATAAAGATAACACACATTATTTCAAGGTAGTCCCAAGGCTCACCTACCACTTTTAAGTCACTTGCTTAAATACAAAGGAAAACTACACCTAGCAAACCAACATCATCTCTTGCAAATCCAACAATGGAACATATACAACACAACTATGCACAAGTTAGAGGCCTAAACCTCCACTATGCCGAGGCCGGAACAGGTTCGATTTTTAAAAAAACTCGATTTTTTTTAAATATATATTGTCCTCGTCTGACTCTGGTTTAAAAATTCTGACAGGTTCGAAAGTGGTAGTTTTCCTGCATGGGTTCCCAGAGATATGGTACTCATGGAGACACCAAATGGTGGCCGTGGCCGAGGCCGGGTATCGAGCAATTGCTCTCGATTTCCGTGGTTACGGCCTTTCTGAACAACCGGCTGAGCCCGAGAAGGCAACCCTGCTCGATTTTGCTGAGGATGTCGTAGGCTTACTCGACTCCTTGGGCATCCACAAGGTAGGTAACCCTGTCCAGGGTCCCAGACCCTGGACAACTTTTATTTTATTTTTTTTGGTCCAATATTTCGACTAAAAAAATAAATAAAGTGAACTGTGTAGTTTTAGCAGATCCAGAAAATTTTCTTCAGATGATTTTTTTTTAGAAAAACGCATAAAAATTTATCGTTTGGGTGTCCCGGGACCCAAAATTTAATGCATAGATTGATCCCCCAATGGGCCTAATTAATAAATATCGACTTCGTCCATATCCTACCAATTTAATACTGGGCCTCGAGACAATTAATCAATTATCTCGAATCCCAACGATTAATCAATTATTAGTAAAATAAACTACTCAAATGACTACAGAATAATAAAGTGTAAACTACTGAACGAGACAGACATCAAAAACTGGTAAATAACTAAATATCGACTTCGTTCATACCCTGCCAATTTAATACTGGGCCTCGAGACAATTAATCAATTATCTCGAATCCCAACGACTAATCAATTATTAGTAAAATAAACTACTCAAATGACTACAAAATAAAGTGTAAACTACTGAACGAGACAGGCAGCAGCAAAAACTGGTAAATTAAATAACTAACCATGCTATAATTATATATATAGCTTTGAATTAAGTTGTTTCGAAATGTCGATTATTGAAAGCAGGTTTTCCTAGTCGGAAAGGATTTCGGGGCGTTCATAGTGAGCTTAATAGCATTACTTCATAAGGAACGAGTCGCAGGTTTCGTAACCTTAGGCATCCCGTTCTTCCCACCGGGACATAGTAGCTTCAAATCAGACGAACTTCCCAAAGGCTTCTACATTTCACGATGGAAGGTAAAATTAATAACCACATTACGACGTTTTTTTTTCTTCGAGATTCTGACAATAATTCTGCATTCTTGTAATAGGAGCCGGGAAGAGCAGAGGCGGATTTCGGCCGGTTTGACGTCAGGACCGTGATACGAAACATTTACATATTGTTTTCGGGAAGTGAGCTTCAGATCGCAGCAGACGATCAAGAGATAATGGACTTGGTTCCTCCTAATGCTTCTCTACCTCCTTGGTTCTCTGAGGATGACCTCTCAGTCTATGCACGTCTCTATGAAAACTCGGGGTTTCGAACTGCATTGCAAGTTCCCTATAGGTAGACGACCTTTCAAATTAAATCTCGTGTCATGTCACGTCAGTTGTCAGGTCATTTCAGATCATTCTGGCATGAGGTTAGTTGTTTCCAGCTTTTGTAGGAATATCAGCCTGCATGCATGCAGTAATAGCTAATAAACATCTGAATCAGTTCTGGTTAAGGTTAGGGTTAGACCTTTCAAATTAAACCTCGTGTCAGGTCACGTCAGGTCACGTCAGGTCACTTCAGATTATTCTGGATCAGTTGTTTTGAACTTTTGTAGGAATATCAGCATGCATGCATGCATGCATGCATGCAGTAATAGCTGGAGTAATAAACATCTGAATCAGTTCTGGTTAGGGTTAGGGTTAGGGTTAGGGTTAGGTCGGGTGAAAATATATTCCTATTGACGAGATTAATCTAAATGATTATCGTTTGATTAATGTAGGAGCATGGAGGCTAGTGTCGAGATTAACGATCTGAGGGTGACAGCACCGACAATGCTTATAATGGGCGAAAAGGATTACGCCTTGAAAATATCGGGCATGGAAGACTACATTCGAGGTGAAATACTCAAACAACTTGTGCCTGATCTCGAGACTATATTCATGGCCGAAGGGAATCATTTCGTTCAAGAACAGTTTCCCGAGGAAGTCAATAAGCTTCTCGTTTCCTTCCTCGACAAACATTATGTCGAGTAGACAAGACAGAGCTCGCTCGTTCCTTGACAGTCGACATCAAGTCACGACCGTCTATATATGATGATCATCTATCTTTCTTTAAGTAATATCGGAATAATAATAAAAGTCTTGTACCATTTGATGATTTTCGAAACTTTTATAATTTGTATTCGAGAGCTTGAAATAATTGAGTCTGAATGTCGTCGCTCACAATAATATTGTCGTCGCAGTTATTTTCAGCACATTTCAGTTCGAAAAAAAACTTTTGTAAGGAAAATAATAGATTATATACCGAAAATTAAACTTATCATGTTTTTATTAAAAGACAAAAAATTAAACATAGACGACGAGAGTCCTACACTATTCTTAGTCTCTCTGTCTGAATGTCTCAATTATTTATTTACATTTTATTTAAATATTTTTTTTGTAAATAATATAAAAATAAATAAATGAACCATAGTAAAACAATATTAATTTATTTAACTTATTAATTATTTAATCTCATGCTTGCTAGTGTCATTTTCTCTACATTCTATGCAAAAACCATAATATAATGTCTTTAGATTAGGTAATACATTGAAAAGTGTTTTGACATTTTCCAAAGAATATATTTCTAGCCGTAAGTATCTTTTATAACGGATGTATCTGTCACAAATCAATGATGTATCAAATAATATATAACTGATTATTAGGCAGAGGTAAACTTAGGGATCGAGTGACAACTTATTTGTCTTTATCTGTCCAAATAAATATTATTTAACGCGTTACAACTTAATTTATATAACGAATATTCTCGTCACAAACAAGAATTTACGTGTTTTTTTGGTAGTAGAAAGTATAGTTGGTGGGATAGGTTGACGAGTTGTTCCATTACCTAAATGATGCACTAATAACATGATGAGATAATTTGTGATAATGTAATAGGAACAATAATTAATTATATATTTATTTTTATAGGGGATTTGGAGTAATTAAACATATAATTATATTTTATTTATTCAAAAATATTTTTTTTAATTTGAATTTAAATAAAATATTATTATTTTTTTTATACAAATGAGATTATGAGAAATGTTATGTTATGTTACAACACGACAAAGCTAAGGCGGCTAAATAAATAACCATTATGTGGATAATGGGCATTATTGTTGTTAGTCATTAACCATTTTAATTTCCATTATAAAAATGCAACTCACTTGCATGCTCTAATAATAATCTTTTGATAAATGACGTATTTCGATATCATATTACCTGGAATCTAATGTATTTTTTTGAATATACGGCTAAATTTATTGTATTTTTAATATGCTGCTAACAGGAACATATTAAAATTTCAATTTATATATTAAAATAATATAATTTATCTCATAATCTGCTAATTACAAAACACTCTTTAGTAATTCTGCTGATTTAAAATTCTTGTCAAACCTGCTACTAAAATTTGCTAACCGTATTTTGTTAATGTCATCTGTTAACCATATTTTTAATATGCTATTAGCAGCATATTAAAACGACATATTCAATTTTTATATATATATATATACATAAATACAATATAATTATCTCATAATCTGCTAATCAATTACTTCCTCCGTTCCAATAGGTTCTTTACATTTGCTTTTTGGACACTATTCATAACTGAATGAAATTGTCGATATAACTTCTAATATATAAGATAAAATATAGTCATGCGAGATCTTGTTTAAATTGTCTAATCGAATGCGTTATAAATATCGAGTTTTATAATTTTTAGAAATATGTAGCTAAAGATATAGACAAAAGAAAACGTGCATTGGTAAGTGTGAAAAAGCAAACGTAAAGTATCAAATGGAACGGAGGGAGTACAATAAAACACACTTTACTCATTCGACTAATTTAAATTTCTTGTCAAACCCGTTAATAAAATCTGATAACCGTATTCTGCTAATGTTTGCTTAATTAATCTTTCTACAAGTTGTTTTAGTTGGGTTTAAGTACTACTATTATTAATTAAGATAATTTTAGATTAATTAATTCATCATGTGTGAACCTTGTACCCTATAAAAAGGCTAATCTTTCATTCAAATTTAATCATCATCATTCAACTTTTAATTAACATATAATTAATTATACAAAAAAAATACAAATACAAATACAAATAAAAATGAAAATTATTCAAGTTATTTTTGCATGTTTTGTTGCATTTTTTGTTACTACTTATGCTACCGATCCTAATCAATTACAAGATTTTTGTGTTGGAGTTAATCAACCTCTTGATGGATGTACATTTTCTATCTTCCTTAATTAAACCTAATTTATTTTTTCTTAATTCGTATATATACGTGATTATTAATTATTACGTAATACTCGATCTATTTTGTTTTATATATAAGTCATTTTAGAAAGAAAAGAAAAAGCTTTTTACACGTCTATTTTACGTTTTTCGTGAACTATATATACTCGTTTTTAAGTGCATGCATGCAAACTTTCATGCGTTGCATGCACTATTTTACGAATCAAAGTTATTATTGTCATTGGTAGAAATACCTAATCGTTATGAGAAAAAAAAATTCTTTGAGTAATTATATTCCGTGCATTGTGTAGTAAACACACGTTAATAGTTAATTAAAACAAATTAAAAATTTACAAAAATATTGTCTAATTATTGTAAATATGAGTTAATATTTCAATTTCTCATAATAATATCATTCTGAATATTTCTTTAATTATTCCCTAACATGTTAACAAGTTGACACACGTTTGAAAAACCGTATTACTCTGTACTATATATATATATTATATTACATTTTACTAATCTCTCTTAGTTAATTGCATGCATGAATGCAAACTTAATTAATTAAAACCTGTAACATGTAAGAGACGTTAATTAACATTATTGAAATACCGTCTTTTTGTAACAGTGTTTGTGAACGGACTATTTTGCAAAGATCCGAACCTCGTACAAGCAGAAGATTTCCTATTTCGAGGATTAAATGTTCCTGGAACATTAAACAAATTAGGGTTCAGTGTAACCCTAGTTAGTGCCATGAACTTACCAGGGCTCAACACTCTTGGCATATCCCTAGCTCGACTCGACTTTGGACCGTTCGGCCTTAACCCGCCTCATACTCACCCTCGTGCCACCGAGATCTTCACCGTCTTACAAGGTAAAAAAAAAAAAAAAAAATTAACACTAACTTACGTGTCATTTTTCTGATCAAAAGTTTTCGCACAGAAACTATGATTTTTTTAATTATGGAAATAAATAGTTAAGGAAAACGATCAAGATTAAACTCATATTTATAAAAATGTATTTATATAAATTGTTTTTTTTATGATAAATTAAATCATACAAATTGAAATGAAAGAAAAAAACATATTTTTTTTGCAAGTTTTATTTAAATATTACTCCGTATTTAACTTAGTTTAATTAACACTAGCTTATGTGTCATTTTTCTGATCGCAAGTTTTCGCTTCAAAACTCTGATTTTTTTAATTATGGAAATAAATAGTTAAGGAAAACGATCAAGATTAAACTCATATTTATAAAAAATGTATTTATATAAATTGTTTTTTTTATGATAAATTAAATCATACAAATTGAAAAAAAAAAACATATTTTTTTGCAAGTTTTATTTAAATATTACTCCGTATTTAACTTAGTTTAATTAACACTAGCTTATGTGTCATTTTTCTGATCACAAGTTTTCGCACAGAAACTCTGATTTTTTTAATTATGGAAATAAATAGTTAAGGAAAACGATCAAGATTAAACTCATATTTATAAAAAATGTATTTATATAAATTGTTTTTTTTATGATAAATTAAATCATACAAATTGAAAAAAAAAAACATATTTTTTTGCAAGTTTTATTTAAATATTACTCCGTATTTAACTTAGTTTAATTAACACTAGCTTATGTGTCATTTTTCTGATCACAAGTTTTCGCACAGAAACTCTGATTTTTTTAATTATGGAAATAAATAGTTAAGGAAACGATCAAGAATAAACTCATATTTATAAAAATGTATTTATATAAATTGTTTTTATGATAAAATTAAATCATACAAATTGAAAAAATACATAATTTGTTTTCCATGTTTTATTTAAATATTATTTGACTTAGTTTATTTACATAAATTCTCTACCAATCAATTATTCAATTATATTAATAAAAAATGTATATATTTTTATTTATTTTCAATCTCTTCATGTAATACTTATACTAATAACAACATATACAAAATACTCATTTCCGACCATTTTTTTTTTCAACAAAACTACATTTTTAAATTATTTGTTCATTTATACATTTTTTAAGAAACCATGCAATTATTGCATGCGTGCATGAAATCTATACTAGTTATTATATTGTTGTAATAGACAATCAGGTGTCTATACAGCCAATTTAATTAGCATGTCATACGTTATAGAAACTGATATATATATATAGTAACATATAGACATCAGATTTTTGAAATATCGACTTTAATTATATATTCTCGTAATATATATTTCTAATAACAGGTACGTTCTATGTCGGGTTTGTGACATCAAACCTAGCAAATGGTGGAAACAAGCTAATTTCGAAACTTCTTAGCCCGGGCGATACGTTTGTCTTCCCACAAGGTCTAATTCACTTCCAATTCAACGTTGGAAATGTGCCCGGTCTCGGGATTTCAGGGTTAAGTAGCCAAAATCCCGGTGTTATTACAATTGCTAACGCAGTGTTTGGGGCCGATCCACCTATATCAGTCGATGTTCTAACTAAGGCCTTCGATTTGGCCCCTAATACGGTTAAGTATCTTCAAGCTCAATTTGGTATGCCCGGTGCTTACTAGATCGTCGATCAGATCAATTCAACAGATTCTTTACGTTTTATTAAATTCGTGAAGAAATTGTTGGGTCGGACCGTGTATTAATTAATGCTTCATAATATATAGTTGTAATTTTATGTTTGTTGAATAAGTGAAATGATGTACGTGCCCTAATCAATTATCATAAATTATACTGTAAGACGGTTATATAAACGTAGGAAATGTAATGTAATGTAAAATGGTTTGTAAGATGAAAGATATCAAATACGAGTATTATTATTAAAAAAAAAATATTGTACGAAATATTACATATTTTTCTTCGTAAATTATTTAATTTGTTGTTTATCTTTGTTTAAAATCTAATTAAGATCATTATTGTTGATAATATAGTGTTATGTTTGAATTAATTAGTTCAAAATTATTTCTAGTTTTTACTACGATTACAAAATCAAGAATCGTTATCCACAATATAGTGCGCTCCTTTGAAATTATCGAGATGGTCACGACCTAATTACAAAACTAATCTAGATTAATTTGAAGACCGCGAAATTCACTATGAGACGACCGTCATGGTTGATTTATCAGATCGGTCATCATATCACGACAAGTCTACCCGATTCTAAAAAAACTCAAACCGGTCCAAAATTCCCTACGAGTATACGGAGTATTTTATATCCGGATCCACATACCCGATACTAGGCCCGAAACCGGACCAATACAACACTAAGCCCAAAACCAACTACAAACACACAAATTATTTTTTATTTTTTTTTGGTCCATCGAAGAGCGTACTTAGTCGCATTACAATACTGGGGAGGGGGATTCGAACCTGAGACCTACTGTCCCAGAGCACTAGTCCTAACTACTAGGCTAAGAAATCTTCGGTAAACACACAAATTATTGACAAAAAAAAAACAGAGAAACATAATCATACAATGGCATTGACGACCCAATTTCTAGCCACAAAATTGACACCTTCTTCATGTAACACATTCACATTTTTCTCAAATTCTCATATTCACCATCAAAATTCAATCAAATTCGACCCGAAAACCCGGTTCAATCTCCATTGTTGCTCAAGCAATAAACAGCCTCTGCAATTGCTTCAATTCCTTGAGGTATTCACATGATTTCTTGATTCTAACATCTACCCTTTTCAATTCCCTGTCATTACTATAATGGGTTGTTCTTAAAATTTCAACATGGTTTCTCGTTTCGTAATCTACCTCGCAAATTCTCATTTGTGACGGTCACAGTTTGCAAAGGTTTTCTTTTTTGTCATTTTACGATTAAAAGTGATAATTTCTTGATTTTAGCATATACCCTTTTCAATTCCCTGTCATTACTATAATGGGTTGTTCTTAGAATTTCGATCGGGTTTCTCGTTTCGTAATCTACCTCGCAAATTCTCGTTTGTGACGATCATGGCCTGTAAAGGGATTTTTTTTTTGGTCATTTTACGATTAAAAGTGACCATTTATTGATTTTGGCATATACCCTTTTCAATTCCCTGTCATTACTATAATGGGTTGTTCTTAGAATTTCGACCGGGTTTCTCGTTTCGTAATCTACCTCGCAAATTCTCGTTTGTGACGATCATGGCCTGTAAAGGGATTTTTTTTGGTCATTTTACGATTAAAAGTGACCATTTATTGATTTTGGCATATACCCTTTTCAATTCTCTGCAATTACTGTAATGGGTTGTTCTTAGAATTTCAACATGGTTTCTCATTTCGTAATATACCTCGCAAATTCTCATTTGTGACGGTCACAGTTTGCGAAGGGATTTTTTTTGGTCATTTTACGATTAAAAGTGACCATTTTTTAATTTCAGCATCTACCCTTTTCAATTCTCTGCAATTACTGTAATGGGTAGTTGTTAGAATTTCAACATGGTTTCTCATTTCGTAATCTACCTTGCAAATTCTCATTTGTGACGGTCACAGTTTTGCGAAGGGATTTTTTTGTCATTTTACGATTAAAAGTGACCATTTTTTTATTCTAGCATCGACCCTTTTCAATTCTCTGCAATTACTATAATGGGTAGTTGTTTGATTTTCAATAGGGTTTCTCATTATTGGATTCTGAGCCACCAACATGGGAAAGCAACAATGTGTGGAGTACTATGGCTTTGTATTTCTTCAGTTTACATGTTCCTTTGAGTTTTGGAGGTTTATCTTTGATTGCCAACTTGTTGCAGCAGCCTGTTCTTGATCCTCAACTCAAGGTCTCAACTTTGAACTCTTCTGTCGGTTTTTTTTCGTAATCATATTGTTTTTAATATCCGGAATAGAATAGGCAGTGGCGATTGTTGCTTGTGTTCTTGATCCTCAACTCAAGGTCTCAACTTTGAACTCTTCACGCTCACAGTCCAATTTGTTCAAATTTTGATGTTTTTATGTTGAAAGTTTCGATTTTTCCCCCTCTAATTTACCTACTCTTTTCGTAAATCGTATAAATGTTGGTTACTCCACTGTTTGTGGGCTGAAAAATGGTGTAGGAGATGTAATGGTTGTATTTGCTCAAATGTTTGTCAATTGTCTGTGATCGCCTCGAGTTTTTGCCTGAACCAAAATGCTCTCTTTTCGCATAGTCGTACTGGCCACTGTTTTTCAAATTATATGGTGTTGAATTGTAAGTAGTGAATTAGAATGTGTCTTCTTGAATTGTGTATCATACTCTAAGAATGTTGGTTACGCAACTACTTGTGTGGAGGAATACGACGTAGGAGATGTAATGGCTGTATTTGCTCAAATGTTTGTCAATTGTCTGTGATCGCCTCGAGTTTTTGCCTGAACCAAAATGCTTTCTTTTCGCATAGTCGGTAGTGTCTTCTGTTTTTCCAAATATATGGTGTTAGAATCGTAGGAGATTTAATTGTATGTAATCTCCTCGAGTTTTTGCCTCAACCTATAAGTACTCTCTTTTCACATAGTCAGTAGCGTCTTCTGTTTTTCGAAATGTACGGTGTTGGCTGTTGTGTATCAGAATGCATCTTGTTGAATCGTAATCTATGAAATTCAGCTTTAGATTATCGACTTGAAACTTCTACTATAATTAAGAATGAGCTAGATTGATTGTTTCTCATAACCTTATTACTTTTAATATCCGGAACAGGCAGTAGCGATTCTAGTGTTGGGGTCATCAGAGCTGTTTGCTGCCGTGCTGCTACTCCGCCTCACAGCAAAGCCAGCATACAAATCAGTTAACTTTTTGGAACGCAACCTGCAAACCGAACGAAACTGGATATTTTCTGCTGTTGTTGGTTTTGGTGTTCTTGTTGCAGCAATGTACATAACATCCGCACTCGCTGGCATATTGGTTAGAGACGAGGGCGTGAACAATCAAACCGTGAAGGAGATACTACAGAGTGGCATTGTAGGCCAGACATCAATCTCACTCGTCTACTGCGTCATAGCGCCTATTCTAGAGGAAATCGTTTACAGACGATTTTTGCTGGCGTCCCTTGTCCCGAGTATGAAATGGCCGAAAGCCCTTGTGGTGAGTTCAATTATCTTCGCTGCAGTGCATCTCTCAGGATCGACGTTTATACAATTGTTTATAGTTGGTTTGGTGCTTGGATGCTCTTACTCTTGGACTGGCGACTTGAGATCATCCATCCTCTTGCATTCCATGTACAATGCTTTAACTCTTTTCATAGTTTTCTATGGTTGAATTGTTGTTTACTCTAAGGGCTCGTTTGGTTCACCATGGGAAGATGAAGTTATCGGGAACTTTAATTTCACGTGAATTTGTATTTCATGGGAATTAAAAAATATTGTTTGGTTGCCATATGGGAAATGACGAAGTTCTACACACCAAGGGGGACTTGGTGAGTAACTTCCCACATTGTGGAGGAAGTGGCAATTCCCGGGAAGTGGGCAACCAAACAACTCCCTGAAAATGCACTTCCTGGGAACTTGCACTTCCCGGTAATTGAATGAGTAACCAACCGACCCCTAACATTAGTATACACCCAAACAAAATATATGTCGCTTTTACATGATTCATGGGGAGCGGTATGGATTTATTTCGATTCTGTTAAACTCTAGGCATGCTGCTCTGTTAGCTTCTTTACTCGATTTTGTCACCGGATGGATCTTCATGTTCGTAGCCCGTCATTAGATCTATATATATGTTCAATTGATTGATTTCGGAATGAATTTATCGACTTAAGAAGCTTAGCTTTTAGTTTTATTTGAACAGTAATTACTCAATACATTGTAGAAATGTTTGAGATTAACATAAGGTGCGTATGGTACAATATAAATACATTTAGAAGTCACTAAAATATCTATATATATTCACGTTAAAATAAGGCGAAAATTTCAATATATATGCTTGAATATAAATGCTTTAAGTGTTTTTTTTGCAACCGAGAGTGATTTTATGTCATACGGACCCTATTCAAATATCCAACAAAATATTTAACAATTTTCGAAAAATCATAAAAAACGGGCGATTTTGAAGATTATTATCCACGTTTTTCGACCAAATTAGGTACAAAATTAAAAGTCTCCAATTTCGCACAGAAATTACTCCATACATTGTAGAAATGTTTGAGATTAAAATAAGGTGCGTATTGTTCAAAATAAATACATTTAGAAGTAATTCGACTATCTATATATTCACGTAAAAATAAGGCGTAAATTTCAATATATGCTCGAATATAAATGCTTTAAGTGTTTTTTTCTGCAACCGGGAGTGATTTTTTGCAACCGGGAGTGATTTTATGCCATACAGACCCTATTCAAATATCCAACAAAATATTTAACAATTTTCGAAAAATCATAAAAAAACGGGCGATTTTGAAGATTATTATCCACGTTTTTCGACCAAATTAGGTCCAAAATTAAAAGTCTCCAATTTCGCACAGAAATTACTCCATACATTGTAGAAATGTTTGAGATTAAAATAAGGTGCGTATTGTTCAAAATAAATACATTTAGAAGTAATTCGACTATCTATATATTCACGTAAAAATAAGGCGTAAATTTCAATATATGCTCGAATATAAATGCTTTAAGTGTTTTTTTCTGCAACCGGGAGTGATTTTTTGCAACCAGGAGTGATTTTATGTCATACAGACCCTATTCAAATATCCAACAAAATATTTAACAATTTTCGAAAAATCATAAAAAACGGGCGATTTTGAAGATTATTATCCACGTTTTTCGACCAAATTAGGTCCAAAATTAAAAGTCTCCAATTTCGCACAGAAATTACTCCATACATTGTAGAAATGTTTGAGATTAAAATAAGGTGCGTATTGTTCAAAATAAATACATTTAGAAGTAATTCGACTATCTATATATTCACGTTAAAATAAGGCGAAAATTTCAATATATGCTCGAATATAAATACTTTAAGTGTTTTTTTCAACCGAGAGTGATTTCATGTCATACAGACTCTATTTAAATATACAACAAAATATCTCACAATTTACGAAAAATCATCAAAAATGAATGATTTTGAAGGTTATTATCCACGTTTTTCGACCAAATTAGGTCCAAAATTAAAGTTTCCAAATTCGCACATAAACTACTCCAAACATGGTAGAAAAGTTTCCGACTAACATAAGGTGCGTATTGTTCAAAATAAATACATTTAGAAGTCATTCGACTATTTATATGTATTCACGTTAAAATAAAGGCGAAATTTCAACATATGCTCGAATATAAATGCTTTTAAGTGTTTTTTTTGCAATCGAGAGTGATTTTATGTCATACAGACCCTATTCAAATATCGAACAAAATAATTCACAATTTTCGAAAAATCATCAAAAACGGGCGATTTTGAAGGTTATTATCCACGTTTTTCAACCAAATTTGGTCCCAAATTAAATGTCTCTAATTTCGCACAGAAATTACTTCATACATTGAAGAAATGTTTGTGACTAACATAAGGTGTGTATTGTTCAAAATAAATACATTTTGAAGTCATTGAACTATCTATATATTCACGTTAAAATAAGGCGAAACTTTCAATATGTGCTCGAATATAAATGTTTTAAGTGTTTTTTTTGGAACCGAGAGTGAATTTATGTCCTACAGACCATATTCAAATATCCAACAAAATATTTCACAATTTTCAAAAAATCATCGAAAACGAGCGATTATCCACGTTTTTCGGTCAAAATTGGTCCGAAATTAAAAGTCTTCAAATTCGCACATAAACTACTCTATACATTGTAGAAGTGTTTAAGAGTAACATAAGGTGCGTACTGTTCGAAATAAATATATTTAGTAAGTCATTCGACTATCTATATAAATCACGTTAAAATAGGACGAAAATTTTAATATATGCTCGAATATAAATATTTTATGTGATTTTTTTGCAACCGAGATTGATTTTATGTCATACAGACCCTATTCAAATATCAACAAAATATTTCCCAATTTTCGAAAAATCATGAAAAACGGACGATTTTAAAGGTTATTATCCACGTTTTTCGACCAAATTTGGTCCTAAATTAAAAGTCTCCAAATCCACACATAAACTACTCCATACATTGTAGAAATGTCTGAGAATAACATAAGGTGCATATCGTTCGAAATAAACGCATTTAGAAGTCATTCGACTATCTATATATTCACGTTAAAATAGGGCGAAAATGTCAATATATGCTCGAATATAAAAACTTTAAGTGCTTTTTTTTGCAACCGAGAGTGATTTTATGCCATACAGACCCTATTCAAATATCCAACAAAATATCTCACAATTTTCGCAAAATCATCTCAAACGGACGATTTTGAAGGTTATTATCCACGTCTCTCGACCAAATTTGGTCCGACAAAACCGAAAATAATACATAGAAATTCGAAAAGAACATTATTGTGATTCCAAAGCTTACCTTTAAAAGGAAGATACCCTCAAAATTTGTCAATTTGTGTTTGTACAATTGTACCCAATACGACGTCGTCCCAACTTGCCTTATGTCGTCGGCACTATAGATATTTTAGTTTGTTCCCACATATACAAGAAGTTTCCTACATGAGTATCTTCCAAATATTATTATTATTATTATTATTATTATTATTAATCTTCATATTTACGATTTTTACTCAGATCAACTGGTAAAGGGTTGTTCATCTCAACAGATGTATCGAGTTTCATTTGAATCTCGAGAAATCGTTACTGTTCTTATAATCCTTCTGAACTCGAATCCAGACTAAGCCAAATGGAAATAAAACGTGGGAATTTTGTATTTTTACTCGGATCAACTGGTAAAGGGTTGTTCATCTCAACAGTTGTATCGAGTTTCATTTGAATCTCGAGAAATCGTTACTGTTCTTATAATCCTTCTGAACTCGAATCCAGACTAAGCCAAATGGAAATAAAACGTGGGAATTTTGTATTTTTACTCGGATCAACTGGTAAAGGGTTGTTCATCACATAATCAGATGTATCGAGCTTCATCTGAATTCCGAGGGAGATCGTTACTGACTTAATTACTGTCCTTATAATCCTACCTAACTCGAATTCAGACTAAACCAAATAGAAATAAAACACAGGATTTTTTGTAGAAATTCGACATTCAGTTTTTTTCGACTGAAAGTGCGGAATTGAACTAAACTGAAGTGCTGAATAAAATTTAATCAGTTCTCGTAAAATGAACAAAATAGATTGAACTGAAGCGATAAATAAGGTACAAGACGGATATATTTATCGTAAACGAAAAATTATATAAAAAGGTAAAATTGGACAGCCAAGATATAGCTAATACTTTGCTAGCTAACCATATAATGATACATATTCCATCATACCAAAATATCCTACTTTTTTGGGCCCACCCACCCACTAATCTTTCGCCACGTGTCAATTTCTTAACCTCGAAATCCAAAAATTCGTTTAATATCAGATCTCTCTTAACACAGATATATCCTCGTTCTAACATTAAAAAAAACGAGTCAAATATAAACTCATTTGGTTAAACCGACCCGTTTATAACGTCATTTTCGTCCAACCAAACGAAATATTACGTAATATTTGATCTGTTTTAAGTTTTTAGACGAATAAACAGGTCGTGACTCGGGATTTATTTATTAATACTATATACCGTTATAATAATAATATTAAATTAAATATAAATTTATTTCGTTAGACCGACCCGTTTATAACGTCATTTTCGTCCAACCAAACGAAATATTACAAATTATTTGATCTTGTTTTAAGTTTTTAGACGAATAAACAGGTCGTGACTCGGGATTTATTTATTAATACTATATACCGTTATAATAATAATATTTTTAAAAAAAAACGAGTTAAATATAAATTTATTTCGTTAGACCGACCCATTAACGTCATTTTCGTCCAACCAGAGGGAATATTACGAATTATTTGATCTGTTTTAAGTTTTTAGACGAATAAACAGGTCGTGACTCGGGATTTATTTATTAATACTATATACCGTTATAATAATAATATTAAAAAACGAGTTAAATATAAATTTATTTCGTTAGACCGACCCATTAACGTCATTTTCGTCCAACCAGAGGGAATATTACGAATTATTTGATCTGTTTTAAGTTTTTAGACGAATAAACAGGTCGTGACTCGAGATTTAATTTGTTTATAAATACTATATAAACCCTAAAGGCTACCCATAACCATTCATTCATTCATTAATCCACTAGCCACAATTATTACACATAATTTTCTCTTCCAAAAAAATATTTAATTTCTTCTCAAAATAATTTACAAAAAAAAAAATGAAGTTTGAAGAACAAGTGAAATTAAGAGCATTTGAACTCAAATCTATGTTCAACAAAGGTTTTAAGGGTTTTGGTAAAATTGGTAAGCAGAGTTGGTGGAGCAAAATCAAGAATATGGGTCGTAAACGAAGATCGATTTAATTATGTATTGAACAAACGTATGGAATTCAAATGAACGGTTTTTTATTTTATTTTATTTTGGGGAATTTAGTTGTATTTTTATTATGTTATCGTGATTTTTATATATATTATTTTTCGGGTTTGATTTTATTTTGAATGTTGTTAAAAAAAATATTACTCCGTAGTTGATATCTCTTGTAATTTCTGTTCCAGTTATTATTAATTTATCTACTGAATGACGTCCTGTTTATTTGTTTATTTATTTACTTACGTATTTTGTATACTCGTTTATTGTTCTTGAACTTTGAATTCATAGATTATTATTATCAATTTACATATTTAAAAAGTATAGCAAACGAATTCGATTTCACTTTTTATATATTTTTTTCGGGTTTGATTTTGTTTTGAATGTTGTTAAAAAATTATTAGTTGGTATTCTTGTAATATCCGTTCCAGTTATTATTAATTTATCTACAGAATGACGTCCTATTTATTTATTTACGTATTGTGTATACTCGTAAATTGTTCTTGAACCTTGAATTCATAGATTATTATCAATCAATTTAGATATTTAAAAAGTATATAGCAAACGAATTCGATTTCACTTTTAGAATAATATCTCGATTTTATTATGAGTGATGTGAGATCGTTGTATTTATACATAAATTTAATTAAATTGCTACACTAATAAAATAAGATCGTCCTTTCAGAATTCAGATACAAATATATTTCTAATTCTCGTGATAATATCATTGTGATTCTTTCTTTAATTATCATATTAACGTTAACGTCTGCCCAAAAAAACCGTTATGATTTAAGTATCATCTATGATGTCATGACGGTATCTCATTTTTTTAACGGAATAATATAAATAAATATATAATGTTGGTGGTCGGCCAATAAAAGGACCAATAATAATAATAATAATAATAATAATAAATAAAATAAATAATAATAATAATAATAATAATAATAATAATAATGTCGGCTGGCTTGATAAAGTAGTTGGAGTAAACGTGAGGTGATGAATAAACATCAAACTATTTACATGTACCTACATTGAAAGCAACATTTGTATTTGTATATTTATATCGATATTATTGTATGAGATCGTCTTATATGATCGAGATCGACTTGTAACCTAAACTAATAGTAAATTACGGAGTATTAATTTCTCTGTGTTTTCGCTTTTACGTTAGATTCTGTCTTTTCGATTCGTTATACGACATAAAACGATCTGTTTTTATTATGTTTATACTTCAATTCGGATCAGTTTTATTCAGTTTAGTTTTGTTCAGTTCGATCTCATAAAGTCTAGGTTATTTCGGTCAATTTAACATTAGTCAGTTTAGTTCAGGAAGTTCATTTCAGTAAATTATTAATTCTCCTATCCTATGTTTTCGCTTTTACGTTAGATTCTCTCTTTTCGGCTCGTTATATGACATAAAACGATCTATTTATTTTATTATGTTTACTTCAATTCAATCAATTCAGATCAGTTTTATTTAGTTTAGGCCTGTTCAGTTCGGACTCATTAAGTTCAGGTTGTCTCAATCAATTTAATGTTATTTGGTTTAAGTTCTGGAAGTTCATTTCAGTCGAAAAGAAACGGACCGGGCTCCTTACATTTGAGAAACTTGTATTGGTATTTGTATAGACTAATTAATGGACTAACTCAATTTGAAGTTGGGCCAAACCTTTAACACTAGTTGGGCTTGGGCTTGGGCTTGGGCTATGGGCTTTCGTGTTCTTCTCTCTAGGTACATAAGTAATATAAAGACGGTGAAATAAATAAATAAATAAAATAAAAAAATCTCTAAAACTCGGAGGAACGACGGAGATATCTGGTCGACTTCTGCGACTTGAACTGAAGAACAAGCTGCAAGCAATCGCTGAACAAGATTGACCCGAAAAAGATAAGAGTTTCCGCTTGTAGAGTCGTGAACTAGCTTAGTTAGTAAAGTCGTTTCCAATCTTGTTTATATCGAAAAATAATATTATACTTGACCAGTGTTAAGTTTTACACAAAGGTCGAGAAATATAAGATAGGATCTCTATCGACATTATTACTATAAACCTAAGTCGATCTCTCGTAAAACAGATTGAAGATTACTCGATCGATTAAGATAGTGGATAATATATATACAAAAAAAACATTTTATAATTTCTATGAAATTTGGATTTTTTCCAAGATTGTTCTAGAATCAATCCATTGTTTTATTCAATCATTTAATGAATAATAGAATGTTGAAGAAGAAGATAAGATGATAAGGTGGTGCATTGTCTAGTCTACATACATACACAAATAGTGTTTCCCAATTCAATCCTTATCATCTTAACACATCTGTTATTGTGAGACGGTTTCTCAGAAGATATCGCGACCAGCCCTAATAACAACGTGATTGACAGACTCGAAATTTAGAAGATAGTCTGTCTAATTTATTGAATACAGTAGTAGTGATGAGATATTTCTTTTTTTTTTTTCGATTTTTTTATTCCAAGAATAATATGCTGTGGATAACTATTAAATGAATCTGCGTCGGACATATGCAATAAGTTAAGGCACGGTCAACCCTTATAATAATAATAATAAGGTAACAAACTCGAAATTCAGAAGACTCTCTGTATCTGTCCCACTGATTTATAGAATAGTACTCCGTAGTACAAGTAATTAACTAATTATTCATTCCAAAAAATAATACGGTAGATAATTATTAAATGAATGACGTACATCATAGTCAACCCTAATAATATCAGACTGACAGACTGACAGACTCGAAATCTTTTAAATACTCTCTCTGATTACATGAATCGGAAAAAGTCGGTCTTACTCCCATTACATGAAATGGGCACACACGATAATCCTCGAACATACGTAATAACCTACATTATCATAATGGTCACGAGGTGACTCACGAGTCACGATTCATCGAATAGTAATTAATACAGTATTATCTATTTATTTATTTTTTCGATTTTTAATCTAAAAACAACAGATAACCATTAAATAAATCAGATCGAGATCTAAAGAACGAATTTGAAAATGACAAATTATGGATAACATTTACTTGAAATGCTGACTCAAATGATGTTGACTTACAATCCACATCTACTTTTTTTTATTTTTTGGAAAAAAAAAATTAATTTTTTTATTTTATTTTTGGTTTTATTTATTTTTATTTTTTATAGTCATTGGATCTAAAATTATTTCAATTATTATTACTATACGTGCCATCTTGTACCTTATCTACTTGGGTCGGACCACACTATTGTCCCCTCAATTAATTATCCTCGTAAAATCGTCTCACATGTTATCTGTTTTTGAGGACAGAAACAGAACGGTTTCACGTTAATATATCATCTGTTTTCAAAGATTCCAAAGTTATAAGTCATACTTGTACAAAGAAAAAGAAACAGAAACAGAGACGGTCTCACATTAATATATCATCTGTTTTCTAAGATCTCGAAGTTTTAAGTCATACAAGGATACAGAAATAAAAACAGAAACAGAAACGGTCTCTTATTAATATATCATCAGTTTTCTAGGATCTCGAAGTTTTAAGTCATACAAGGATACAGAAACTAACAGAAATAGAGACGATCTCTTATTAATATACCATCTGTTTTATAAGATCCCGAAGTTTTATACAGGGATACAGAAACAGAAGCAGAGACGGTCTCATATTAATATATAATGAGGTCGTTGTCACTCGTTTACACGTTTACCAATATACTATCGATTTTTGTACAAGAACCGGCGTTGTTAACTTTAACCTTTTACGTCGTTAAAACAAAAGAAGACATACGATAATACAACAAAACAAGAAAAAACAGACTCGACTGAGCGACCGCTCTTTCTGCATTACGTTACGTCGCGCTCTTGCGGTACTAGTCGTAGCGACGCCGTACGTGTTTTGACACGGGTATAAACTCGTTTCTGAGTTTGCGTAAATCATCTCGGTGAACATCCCGATGACGGGGTAGTACGTCGTCGTTCCCGCAAACCCGAATGCTAGAGACGGGGCCAACGACTCCAATTCCAATTCCCGGTAATCCGGATCCAGATACGGGTTGTTGTTATGATAAGACCCTTGAGGTTTTCGGTTGGGACGATGAGGGATGACTAGACCGTTTTCGGACGGTTTACCGGACCGGCCACGACCGTAGAGAGGTATTAAGGTGTTTTGCGAAATACCGGCTTTGCAAACCGGGCACTCGGGCAACCGGTCAGGATCCTGGGTCGGTTTATCGACGTGGATCCATTTATAGATGCAAGGCCAACAATAGAGGTGGCCGCAGAACGTGACCACCGGGTCCTGAACCGATTCTAGGCAGATATTGCAGTCGAAACCATTCGAATCTGAGTCTGAGTCTGAGTCCAAGTTTGAGATTTTCGACACTGGGTTCTGAATACAAGGTTCCATTGCTGAGAATTCTGCATTAATTCAGTCAAATTCAGTTCAGATAAACTCACACAAGCACATTTAATTAAATCATGTGGAGATAACATTATCTGTCGAATAAACACTTACCAACAAATACATTAAATGAGATTACTCGTTTATCTTAAAAAAATTTAAATTATTTTCTTAAATCAAAATATACAGATTTAAAATAATTAAATTTAATAGGTTACCGATTAGATATTTACGAGTAATCAGTTAATCAATAAATATAAAATTCTAGATTAACTGTGCATTATTGCGCGAGATCTATACTAATTTATCCTAAAACCGAAAGGGATTCCATGATTATTCCATCGAATTTGGTATAAACATTAGAATGTTAACATGTGCTCGAAAGTCGAAACATTATTATCCATAACGTCGAATTTATTCTAAAATCGAAATCTTTTGAATCCTAACATATTCAGCAAGTCTTGATTGTGACGGTTCACGAGCTTCAAACAGTTACAAACCCGTCACAGACAAGAATTCGTGATTGATGCCGCCCCCCAATCATTTTTCCTTTATAAAATTAAATGTAGGGAGGTTAAGAAGTCACATCACCTAGGTAGGTTTCGTATCGTACCCTTTCGCCCATACCGCGATGTTTTTTATTCGTCTAAATTACTCTCTCTGTCCCAGTCAAATAACCTTTATTTGCCCATACCGCGATGTTTTACTGGTACTCCCTCCCCACCACAATGTTCTTCCCACCTTGACTTGACACATGGATTAAGAAATGGATAATGGTAGATGGTAAATTGTTTGGTGGGGTTCAAGATGTCAAATCACAAAAAGTAACCAATAAGAAGAGAGTATAATGGATGAATAAGGAAAGTTTTGAAATGGAAAAATCTTAATGGAGTTTCCTTTTAAGGAAAGTGAGAAATCTTAGTCGGGGGAGGGAGTACAAATTACTCCCTCTGTCCTAGTCATCCCTCAGTCATTTTAACTAGGTGTCGAAGTTAAACTATATACCTAACTTTGCCCATACTGCGATCTTTTACCAGTGCAGATTTCCTGTCTCATTTTTATATCTCACTTCTTCGTGTGCCACATCCACTGGATGACACCTCGCCTATTGAATAAATAAAATATGCAACTAATATCGTAACTAGCTGATGAGACTGAATAAGACAGGAGATCCGCACTGATCTTTTACTGGTATAAAATACTTCCTCTGTCCCAGTCATTCCGTCATTTTAAGTACGTGTCGAAGTTAAACTTTGCCCATACTGCGACTTTTCGCGACTTTTCCTGACTATATTTTTTGTCCTGTAACCATATAATGACATGGATTCATTTTCGATAATTATTTTTAAAAAATTTTATTTTAATAATTTATTTATTTATTTATGTTTGACAAGTTTTAATAAAATAATCGTCACATATATCGAGAAAATGAAAAAACAATAAAAAAAACAGAGGGACGGTGGATTATTATTATTATTATTATTATTATTATTATTATTATTTAAATCAACTAATTAATCAAGCCAAGAAAATAATTAAAATTAAGAACTTGATTATTACAATGATTCAATGAACAAACCCATGATTTTTAGCAATTGAATTTCTATTTAAAATTATGATTATTGAATATTGATTATATAAATTTATAATCAAGGTAGTTGATTAATTAGGTAAAGTCATGAACTTTTTGTGGTCTAGCTAATTGAAGTAATAATATTTTTTCCGTCTCGTTCATTTATTTACTTACTTTTTCGATTTTTAAAAACAATTTTCAATGGGAAATTTGATCATCATCTGCCTACATTTTGACAGTCGATTCAGTTTAGTTTAGTTTAGTTCAGATAATCGAGATTTTTCAAATGAAAATATAAAATAACCAAATTGCATATGAAATAAATTAAACAAAATTAAAGCAAAAAAAATTAAAAAGATGGGGAAAAAACTTACCAATAAATGAGTAATTAAGCAGGATTAATGAGCTTTGATGCTTGATTAATTATGGTGATTATTGATTAATTAAGTGATTATGGAATTAATAGAGTTTTTTTTTTTTTTTTTTTTGAGTGAATGTGAAGATTGAAGAGGGAGAAAGGAGAAATATAGGGGATAGTGGATAGAGATATTTATAGAGGATAGAAGGGTAAAAATGTCAAATTATATAGAGGTGGAATTATTATAAAATAAATAATAAATTATAATAATAATAAAATCGTGACAAGTATATCTGTCACAGATTTGTTATAGGTCTGGTCAAATCGTGTTATTCAACATGCAACTTGTTACAAATAATCCATTGGATAAATAATACTAATAACGGGTTAAATACTGCCACACGGGACTAATAAAGAAAGAACAGATATTTCATAGGATAGAAGGGTAAAAATGTCAAATTATATAGAGGTGGAATTATTATAAAATAAATAATAAATTATAATAATAAAAAAAATCGTGACAAGTATATCTGTCACAGATTTGTTACAGGTCTTGTCAAATCGTGTTATTCAACATGCAACTTGTTACAAATAATCCATTGGATAAATAATATCAATAACGGGTTAAATATTGCCACATGGGACTAATAAAGAAAGAACGGATATTTCATAGGATAGAAGGGTAAAAATGTCAAATTATAAAGAGGTGGAGTTACTATAAAATAAAATATAATAATAATAATAATAATAATATTAATCAGAACAGGTATATCTGTCACAAATTTGTTACGGGTGCGGTCGAATCGTGTTATTCAGTGGGCAACTTATTACTAAGAATCCATTGGATGGATATACTAATGGCGGTTATAAAAACCGTCATAAAATTAAAACGAGTTAAATACTGGCATATGGGGCTAATAAAGAAAGGACAGATATTTCATAAGCAACTTGTTACTAGTACGGAGTACAGAGCAGTATTTAATTTGTTACGTTATCTTATCTATATTTGACCTGTTTTATATTTACGATGGATACTGTCATCGAACCAGAGAATTTGACATTAAATATGGTGGTTTTGTGGAAAACCAAGGGTGAAAGTTTAAAACCAAGGTCTATGTTTTGGGTTGAACCATGGGCATTGGTAGATTTTAATGGGTCGGGTTCAGGTTCAGATTAAAAATCGGTTTTTTTTGTTTTTAAGAAAAAAATTGGTTTTTTTTTAATAATTAGATGATGTTATTGCACATGACATACCCACAATATACCCTAATTTTTCTCTAATTTATCCAATTTTAGGTTGCTAATCAAATTCACAAATCACAATGAACAACTACATGGAAAAAATCCAAGAAAAAAACAAATAAAAGCAAAATATTTAAAAATAAATAAAGGTGCAAAAATTACCTAAAAAAAATTTATTGTTGCCGATCAATTTTATTTAATTGATCGGCGAATAAATCTTATAAAAAAAATTACCATTTTGAAAATAAAGTTGAAGATGGTGATGAATAATTACATGAGTTTCTTTATTTTCTTTCTTTTTATCGGGTTCGCATCTTCCACATATATTTCAGGTAAAAAAAAATTCCTCGACGAATTTTATAATAATGTAAATATTATATTATATTGTCGTATATTGTATATAATGATCTTATATTAACAAATTTCGTGTTTATGTAGATGCCGTGTTCGAATCTCACAAATTAAATGGACGTTCTTTGCTTCAAGCTAAAAAACGTAAGCAAACGATCTTATATAATAACATCGAAATACATTTTCACAATTTTTACGTGTCCGATCGAGTTATTAAGGTTTTTGAATAATGTGACGGTTGCATTTTGAGTCGATATCGGTCACCCGAGACCATAATCCATTAGGTCTATTTTTTTCGGATTTAGACCACATTCGACCGGAATTTGAACACCCTTATCTACAACGAGCTATGTTGCTCAAATGTTCGACACACATGGCTGATTTTATGTAAATTCTGCATATTTTGGCTTAAACCAAAGATTTCAAGTGTCATTCTCATGCCCAAGTGCAAGTATCGGGCACGGAGACCCTGCAAAATTGACCCGACCTGAATAAGAATAACCCAACACAACCCGACCGGACACCTGAATTGAGACCCTGAGTTTGACTCGACCTAACACGAACTGACCCAGATTTATCATAGAAAACAAGTTGATATCCCTAAAAAAAGTTGAAATAACGAACATGAAAATGACCCGAAAACAAACCCGATTTGTAGACCTAGAAAATGGCCCGGCCCGCACCTGGTTGGTTGACCCGTTTGCCAAGTCTAGGCAGGTGTATACGAGGTAATTAGAAGAGACAGAGTAACACAGACCACAACTACAACTAGTACCGCGATTTTGAACCCATGACGGAATTCAAACCTCACTTTTGGTCGAATCCCGAGATCAAACCATTAGGTTTAGTTTTCCGGATTTAGACCAGATCGGACCAGCGCACACTTAGTCGCATTATAATACAGTATACGAGTAATGAGATTCGAATTTGAGACCTATCGTTGTATAATACAGCAGTCTCGATCGAATCCGGAGATCAAACCATTAGGTCTAGTTTTCCGGATTTAGACCAGATCAGATCAGCGCGCACTTAGTTGCATTATAATACAATATACAATTAATGAGATTCGAATCTAAGACCAGATCGGACCAGTTATACAAGGATTTTTGGCATTTTCCAATTATTTTTGTTCAACGAAGCGCGCACTTATTAGTCGCACTATGATACAGTATACGAGTAATGAGATTCAAATCTGAGATCTACTGTCGTATAATGCAGCATGCCCAATAGATTTCGAGTCTCAAAACTACACAATCTTAACAAGCCAATGCAGAGGCCCAAAATACACAGCAGAAACATGTTGTAAGGCGTTCGAAGAGTTTGCTTGCCCGATGGTGGACAGCCTAAACGATTTTACGACTAACTGCGCCGACACCATGTTTAGCTACATTAGTCTATACGGGTCGTACCCGCCTGGGACGTTCTCGAGCCTATGCAAAACGGAAAAAAGCGGTATGTATTGTGGCGATGATGATACTTATGTCACTAAAAAATGGTCGAAAAATAAGAACAGTGCCACAGTTAAACGTGCTGGATTTCCTGGTGTAGTTTTTTTGGCTAGCTCCTTGGCTTATCTATTTCACGTTATGTAATCCAACGTTGTTTTAACTGCCTGTAAAGTAAAAAAAAAACGATGTTGATTCTTCCTCTTCAGGGTCGAAAAAGAACAATGCCACAGTTAAACGTGCTGGATTTCCTGATGTATTTTTTTTTGGCTAGCTCCATGGTTTTATCTGTTTCACGTTATGTAATCCAACGTTGTTTTTACTGCCTGGAAAAAAAAATTAAAAAAAAAATGATGTAGTTTGAGTAATTATTATTATTATTATTATTATTATTATTGTTATTATTATAAGGAATTATGTCGAACATTATGATTTAATTTGACAATCGAGATCTTATATTCGTATCACGGTTAAATACTTGGTTTTTTTCGAGAAACGAAGCTAATTAAATCAAGTTAAAGACGCAATAAAGTCGAGGAAAAAAAACAAATTCGTGATAGACCGTTAATAGAATACGAAATGCTGAAGCAAACAGCAGCAGATGAGAATCGAACCCACAACTTCATGGTTGACATTCTGACACTGACAGACTTTTTCCAATAGAATTAGAACGTAAACACAAGTCGATCTAATAGTAGTCCAAATTGTCGATTTTTGTTTACCTGAAAATCCTTGAACACGATGCGAATCAACGAAATATAACATAAAAGCATCATAAAAATTTGAAGCAACTCGAAAAGGCGAAAATAAAAAAAAACGTGTCGAAATGCTGAAATTAAAGCATCAAACTTTTTCCTTAAGGAAAAATAAAATAAAAAGCATCAAACTTTGAATTTCTCAAAAAAAAAAAACATGCTGAATTTATAACTCGGCCCGACCGAATAAATAAATATATAAATAAATCGAAAATAATGCTGAATTTATTTTAAAAATATTTATCATAATTTATACCCCGTCGTTTCTTTCACTATGTCAAATGTTCTTATTAATTTGCCTGATACTAATTTTTTATACTATACTATACTATACTATATATTGTTTCGGATTTCAAATTATTTATACACATCATTACAGTAATATTTTAATTTTAATTTTTTTTTTATTATGAATAATACCATTATTTAAAACCATGTAAACACATTCATGTTTATATTTTCTTCAAGCAGAATCATTTATACTCCTAATAAGTTTTCGTGTGTAATTACAATCATTGATATATCATTTTTTAACAAATTAATATTAAACGTAGGTATATTTTATAAACATTATAAAAAAACTTTATTATTTAATACAATTATCAGATCAAAAAATTCTCTTATAAATGTTGATAAGCGATATGTCGCACATTTGTGCGGGTTCTAAACTAGTGTTCCTATTAATTTGCCTGATACTAATTTTTTATACCGTATTATATATAGTTTCGGATCCCAAATTATTAAAACAAATCAATGAAAAAGCGAAAAATTTAATACTTATATATAAGTTCGAATTACATCAGCTCGAATTTGCTTAAAAATAATACAAGTCGAATAAGGCCAAACTCATGTTCGACTCGATATCAGCCCTAATTTCTAAATAAAAATAAAAACTAAAAATAGTTTATTACTATTTATTTTATTTATTTTTCAAATTGTATACCCATTATTTAGCCTAATTTTTCTCTCAATTGACTAATTATAAATTTCTAATTTTAGTCACAAATCACAATGAACATCTCTATATATAAAAAAAAATCAAAGGGAAAATAAATCAAATAAAAAGTAAAAGATATAATAAAGAATAAAAACTTTTTCTTTTATAAAAAAAAACCATCTGAAAACAAATTTGAAGATGGTGATGAATAAATCCATAAGTCTCTTTATTATCTTCCTTTTTATTGGTATCGGTCTCGCTTCTTGCGCCACCTACATTTCAGGTACGAAGTACGAAGTATTTTTTTTTTCCTCTCGACGAAATATACATTTTTTTTTTCTCTCGACGGAGTATATATTTTTTTTTTCTCGACGGAGTATATATTTTTTTTTTCTCTCGACGAAATTTTATAATAACCTTTTCATCTCATTTAACGATATTAGATCGAAAAAATAACATTTCATGTATATTTTTTTTTCTCTCGACGAAATTTTATAATAACATTTGCACCTCATTTAACGATATCAGATCGAAATAACACTTATAAATAGGTACTATAAAATTATAAATATACATTATATAACGATCTTATATTAACATTTGTTTTCGGTTTGATGTATGTGTATTTATGAAGAGGAAGTTTTCGACTCTCACAAACAAGCCGGTCGTTCTCTTCGTGCTAGGAGAAGTAAGTACTCATTTATCCGAAGTATTTTATTTATTTATTTTTCGAGCTAATTTTTTATGTCGAAAATAAATAAAATTAAACAAGACACGATCAAGATAAAATCTTTTAACCAAAATTGCGCGGGTGTTTTTTTTTTTTTTTTTTTTTTTTTTTTTTTTTTTGGATGAATGCAGATTGCAAGGTAGAATTTATGAACGCGAATTACGACAACTTAGTATCGAAATGCAGAGGACCGAATTACACATTAGCCGCAAGAGGTTGCTGCAACGCATTCAGGGATTTCGCATGCCCGTACTCAGAAATCCTTAACGATATGTCAACCAACTGCGCAGACCGCATGTTCACCTGGGTTAACTTCTACGGTCGGTTCCCTCCTGGTTTGTTCTCGACCTTGTGCGTCGACAGCAAGGACGGTATGGAGTGTCCCGATAGTTGATTTCGCACGCCTGTGAAATCTCGTTCAATGTAATAATAATAATAATTAAAAAAAAAAAAAATAATAATAATAATAATAATATTAATATCGTAATGTGTACTTCGTAATTAATTATAATTATAAGAAATAATAATGTACTTTATATGTACAATTTTTTACGAAGTACTTTATACAAAAATTGAGATCTTATATATGCTCTTATTACGATTAAATTCTTGGTTTTTCCATGTATAGTTCATCAACAATCACACAAAAAAATAAAAAAATAAAAAAAAAACAAACGAGGAAAAGCGAAAAAATATATATATGTCCACAAACTCAAAAATTGAGATCTTATGCTCTTATTACGATTAAATTCTCGGTTTTTCAATGGATAGTTCATCGTCAATCCAATATATATATATATATATATATATATATATATATATATATATATATATATATATATATATATATATATATATATATATATATATATAAATACATCCACGAACTCAAAAACATACAAAGTAAATGAAAATCAAGATCGTATACTCTTATTCGATTAAATACACGAGTATTTCGATGGATAGTTTATCGTCAATCACACCTTGCAAACCAAGGCTAAATTGAAAAAAAAAAAAAAAAAAAAGAAAAAAAAAAAAAGGTCAACGACGAAAAGCAAAAAAAAAAATTGATGTACGAAGTATATATCACAATCGAGATCTTAAACTCTTATTCGATTAAATATACTTGGAATTACAATGGATGGTTTATCGTCAATCACACCTCGCAAACCAAGCTAAATTTGTAAAAAAAAAAAAAAAAAAAAAAAAAAAACGTCAACGAGGAAAAGCAAAATTGTATCCACGAAACAACATTCGTCATGGCTGGAGTAAATGAGCTCTTACCACTTCAGCTGACCCCCTCGAGAATCACGACGTTGTGTGTGCAATACTAGGATGATTTGATTGGGTTGGGAAATCCGCTGTTTAGGAGCCTCTCGACGTACTTACCAAGAATATCGACCTCGAGGTTAACCTTTTGACCGACTTTCTTCGTTGGGATCACGACGTTTTGTTGAGTGTACGCGACTAACATGAATGTAAAACATGATTCGTTGTCGAAGACGTCGACCACTGTCAAACTTGTGCCGTCGACTGTGATGTATCCCTTGGGCACGATGTATTTGAGTATCTCGTGGGTGGTTTTTACTTTTACCCATAAAGAGTCGTCTTCGGGAGTTAGGGATATGATTTCACCTACACCGTCAACGTGGCCCTGCGATAAATTTGTACGAAAATGTTGCATCAATATCAAAACGTATGATACGAGTACATAATTTCAGTTCAGTACACAATGGTCGAAACGTAGAAGTTGTCATTATACGCGATCTGAAATCGAAACACGTGATGAAGATCTGAAATGCTGAATCATCACAGTACAAACAACGTAAAAGCATCAAACTTTGAACTTGAAAACAAAAAAAGAAATGCGCTGAAAATCTGAAATGCTGAAATTATCGCAGTAAAAACATAAAAGCATCAAAACTTTGAACTCGGACCGAAACAAAAACAAGCATAAAAGCATCCAACTTTGGACACAAATCCGAAAGCAAAAACGTGCTGAAATGCTGGAATTATCACAGTACAAGCATGAAAGCATCAAACTTTGAACTTTGAACTCGAACCAGAAAACGTAAACAAGCTCGCAAGCTGAAATGCTGAATTATCGCAATAAAAACAGATAAAAAGCATCAAACGTCGAATTCAGCCTGAATCCAAAAACATGCTGAAATGCTGAATTTTACAGTATAACCTCTAATCTGAAAGCAAAAACAAGTTGTAATGCGGAATTAACACGGTAAAAGCGTAAAAGCTACAAACTTCAAAGTCAGTACGAACAAAAACATGCTGGAATTATCACAGTAAAAACAGATAAAAGTATCAAACGTCGAACTCAAATCGAAAACATAAACAAGCTCACAAGTTGAAATGCTGAATTATCACACAGATAAAAGCATCAAACTTCAAACTCGATCTGAGAACAAAAAACAAACTGAAATGCTGGAATTATCACAGTACAAACATAAAAGCATCACTTCGAACTCAAATCCGAAAACAAAATCATGCTGAAATGCTGGCATTATCATAGTACAGGCATTAAACTTCAAACTCGATCCGAAAACAAAATCAAGCTGAAATGCTGGAATTATCACAGTACAAACATAACAGCATCAAATTTCGAAGTTAGAACTCAAATCGAAAACATAAACAAGCTAAAATGCTGGCATCAAACAACAGTCTGAAATGCTGAATTATCACATTACAAACATAACAGCATCAAATTTCAAAGTTCGAACTCAAATCGAAAACATAAACAAGCTAAAATGCTGGCATCAAACAACAGTCTGAAATGCTGAATTATCACATTACAAACATAACAGCATCAAATTTCAAAGTTAGAACTCAAATCGAAAACATAAACAAGCTAAAATGCTGGCATCAAACAACAGTCTGAAATGCTGAATTATCACATTACAAACATAACAGCATCAAATTTCAAAGTTCGAACTCAAATCGAAAACATAAACAAGCTAAAATGCTGGCATCAAACAACAGTCTGAAATGCTGAATTATCACATTACAAACATAACAGCATCAAATTTCAAAGTTAGAACTCAAATCGAAAACATAAACAAGCTAAAATGCTGGCATCAAACAACAGTCTGAAATGCTGAATTATCACATTACAAACATAACAGCATCAAATTTCAAAGTTCGAACTCAAATCGAAAACATAAACAAGCTAAAATGCTGGCATCAAACAACAGTCTGAAATGCTGAATTATCACATTACAAACATAACAGCATCAAATTTCAAAGTTCGAACTCAAATCGAAAACATAAACAAGCTAAAATGCTGGCATCAAACAACAGTCTGAAATGCTGAATTATCACATTACAAACATAACAGCATCAAATTTCAAAGTTAGAACTCAAATCGAAAACATAAACAAGCTAAAATGCTGGCATCAAACAACAGTCTGAAATGCTGAATTATCACATTACAAACATAACAGCATCAAATTTCAAAGTTAGAACTCAAATCGAAAACATAAACAAGCTAAAATGCTGGCATCAAACAACAGTCTGAAATGCTGAATTATCACATTACAAACATAACAGCATCAAATTTCAAAGTTCGAACTCAAATCGAAAACATAAACAAGCTAAAATGCTGGCATCAAACAACAGTCTGAAATGCTGAATTATCACATTACAAACATAACAGCATCAAATTTCAAAGTTAGAACTCAAATCGAAAACATAAACAAGCTAAAATGCTGGCATCAAACAACAGTCTGAAATGCTGAATTATCACATTACAAACATAACAGCATCAAATTTCAAAGTTCGAACTCAAATCGAAAACATAAACAAGCTAAAATGCTGGCATCAAACAACAGTCTGAAATGCTGAATTATCACATTACAAACATAACAGCATCAAATTTCAAAGTTCGAACTCAAATCGAAAACATAAACAAGCTAAAATGCTGGCATCAAACAACAGTCTGAAATGCTGAATTATCACATTACAAACATAACAGCATCAAATTTCAAAGTTAGAACTCAAATCGAAAACATAAACAAGCTAAAATGCTGGCATCAAACAACAGTCTGAAATGCTGAATTATCACATTACAAACATAACAGCATCAAATTTCAAAGTTCGAACTCAAATCGAAAACATAAACAAGCTAAAATGCTGGCATCAAACAACAGTCTGAAATGCTGAATTATCACATTACAAACATAACAGCATCAAATTTCAAAGTTCGAACTCAAATCGAAAACATAAACAAGCTAAAATGCTGGCATCAAACAACAGTCTGAAATGCTGAATTATCACATTACAAACATAACAGCATCAAATTTCAAAGTTCGAACTCAAATCGAAAACATAAACAAGCTAAAATGCTGGCATCAAACAACAGTCTGAAATGCTGAATTATCACATTACAAACATAACAGCATCAAATTTCGAAGCATAAACAAGCTAAAATGCTGGCATTAAACAAACAAACTCGAATCCGAAAACAAAAAAACAGGCTGAAATGGAGGAATTATGCTACCTGAACAAAATGACCACCCATCCTAGTAGAAGGCAACAGAGCTCTCTCCAAATTAACAACAGAACCGGGTTCAAGCTCGATCAACGACGTCTTTCGAAGCGTTTCAGGAGCCAATCCAACAGTGAATTCAGACAATTCAGCATCAAATTCAGTAACAGTAAGACAAGTTCCATTAACAGCAATGCTATCACCAAGCTTAACATCTTCAAGAACAGTTCTTGCACCAATTTTGAGATCAAATCCACCATTTGGGGAATCACCCACTTGCTTGACTTTCCCCATTTCTTCAACAATTCCTGTGAAAAGTGAGTTGATTTGAAGTTGGGATTTGGGGATTAGGGTTCTTGGTTGGTGGGATTTGTGGTAGAAGAGGGATGTGATTGAGTGTTTGAAATTGGGGGTGAAATTGAGGTACCCATTTGAGTAATTTAGGGTTTTGATTGAGGGTTTGGGAGAAATTGAGAATTTCCAGGGTTTGATTGCAAATGCCATGGTTGAGATTTGGGGATTTTGAATTTTTGATTGTGTACACTTTGTCAATTCACTCCAAAATGTGTTTTTTCTGAAGATGTCAAACGGGTCGGATTGGGTCCGTATATGGGTCGACGATATATCGTCAAAATTATTACTCCAAATATTACTCCGATCTTAATAATTGAACTAAGTAATCGAAAAAAATTAAAAACTTATATATGGTGTCGGGCCGGGTTCATATGGATCGATGATGTATTGTCAAAATTATTAATACTCCGCCGTATCTTAATAAGTGAAATAAATAATTAAAAAAAATTATATATGGTGTCGGGCCGGGTTCATATGGTTCGATGATGTGTTGTAATATTATTAAAATATTGAGTAAAAATTAATATCTTTATTTGAAACAATAAAAAGAACTACTAAGTATATTAATTTATAAATATTTTATTATTAAATGATATGGAAGTATATATATGATTATATACGAGTATTTTCTAATTAATTTCGAAAATTTAAAACAATTCGAATTTGCCCAAATCGTTGGTTTATTTTTTATCTTCGACAGAAAATTTACAAGTAGGAAATATACGACAGAAAATCGAATGCAATAAATATATTGGATATTCAATAACACTCGTTCTCATAATTTGTTTATCGTTGAATAAATAAAATAGCCCGTCGAAGAAAACCGATGTAGCCCTAAAATAACACTTCATTAAGCTTTTTATGAGTTATAAAACAGGAAGTCGATTCGGACAAACAAATCCAAAATGTCTCGATTCAACCACATACTATATATAGATATATGTTCATATAATCGCGTCAATGACAGCGAAAAATAGCGCTACGAGACACTACCAAATATACTACGAGTACTAAAAAAAACTGCACAAGAAAATGGAACGATTTCACGGTTTGAGAAGATCCAAAGTTATTGGTTGTTCTTCGTCTTCTTCAACCTTTTATGTCAGTCAGAACTCAGAACGCTGATTGATTGATTGATCGATCGATGGATGGATATGGTTTTGGGTTATTCATGGGATTTGAACTTCTCGCAGTCCTTCGATCCGTTAATGATGAAATACTTAAGAAGCGGTTTCATCATCTTCGAAACCTCGGCCTTGAAAGATTTCGAGCCGGGCTTGGCTGCTTTGTCCCCGTCTTCTTGCCATTTTTTTATGTCGCAGGCTACCTCCGCACCTGCGACGTACGCTTCGCACGCTGTCATGATATCCACTGCTCTCACACGGAAATGCCCTTTGACGAGATCCTCAAAATGCTGCATCGAACACACACACATTAACATGGGTAACAAAACGGGTCAATCGGGTCGGGTCAGGTCAGCTTTGGGTCAGACCACTTTCGGGTCAGAAAAATCGACTTACGCCAAGCTGGGTCATTTAAGTTCCGCGCGTTAGGCCAGATGAATTTGGGTCATGGGTCAAACTCGGGTCTTCAATTCGGGTTACGGGTCAAACTTGGGCCTTTAATACGGGTTACGGGTCGATAAAAAAATACGATGGGAGTCGTACCTGAGGAGGATTCCGAATGGTGTACAACATCTTTTTCAACGACTTGACAAAAATATCTTCGCTATACTCGCGAGATTTTTTCCTCCCTTCGTCACCCCGGTAAGTTTTTTCGTAACCAGGTTCGTTGTAGAAGGGCTCCGTATTCAAGATCAAAGCTTGAATAGAAACCAAAACTTGAAGCATCGTCGACTTGTCGGGAAGCCACATCTCGTTTTTTCCGCCTTGCCAAGTGTTCAACAAGCTCAAGCACACTTTTCCGCATTCATACAGATTCGGGTTCAGTCGAAACCCGCTTGAATGATAATGAACCATCTGACACACGACACACGCAATTTTCGATATATATTATACTACGACGAAAACATTAGTCATTATTCGAGTTAGATATTATTAGTCACGAGAACATACGGGAGGTTCGCCTGGATACGAAGGTGGAAACACGACATCAAAGACGAATAGGCCGTCGTGATATGGAGTTCCAGCCGGACCTATAATGACGGCTCGCAGTAGATCCATCCGTGATTCATAAACTCTCACGTATATAGTTTCTGCATGCAAACAACAACAGCGACGTCAGAGCGTTAGTCCCAAAACGATTTGGGGTCGGCTAACATGAATCACAATCTGAAGTCGTCCAAAAAAAATGGATGCAATTGATGTAGGAAAGGAAGTCTTACCGGGTAAGTTCTGCTCGAGAATTTTCCATTCATCCTGAATTTTCTTAGCCCAAGTTTTGGAAGGCTGCAGTGTCGATAAAAATGGAAGAATTACAAGGAAATAAAAATAAAATAAATAATAAAGGATACGAGTAATATATTTGTCGAGCGGGGCTTAACTTCGAGAATGGGTGGAAGTTGCAAGGTTATGCGGAGTAGCTTACCTGCCGCCCTGAAGATTTGACATCATTGAAATGATGGTCGGAAAAATCGTCAACAGTGTCAAATTGTTTGAAATACATCAACTTTCTCAAAACATCGTCCATGGTTTCCTCCTTTACGATCTTGAAACTCGACTCCTTCGAGCTACTAGCACCGGAACTTTTCTCCACCTGTTGTGAGGTAGACGGGAGCTTCTCTTCGCTTGGAGAAGGATCCTGCAACCAAGAAACAGTCGCCTCGACTCCTGGAGGCAAATCGACGTTGTCGAATTGAGCTTGTAGTTTCAAGTAATCGTCGTCGTCGTCAGCATCGTCGTCTGCGTAATCGTCGTCGTCGTCGTCCATGCCGTAGTCGGATAGAACGTCGTCGTCGTTCCCCAAACAATCGTCGTCAAATGGCTCGTCCTCGTCCTCGTCCACGTCTTCGTCGTCGATGGTGTCCTCCTGAAATGATAAGTCGGAGGTGGACCCATTGCGGTCAGTAGAGTTACTAGATCCCGATGTTACCACTACGTTAGTTGACATCGTGATGTCGGTTGCCAAAACGCTCTGCAACGAAAGATTGTTACGGCCATTAAAACATAGCATCAAAAATACTGATACGGTTTCATTGCAACTATCCTCAATTCCAAAATTTCCAATTCACATCTCAACAATGTCTCAATTCTCGAAATCATGATGGATTCAATGTTATCCTTCTAATGTCCGAATCTAAATTCCTCGACAAGGGCAATCAGAGTCCTTGCATTCAAAGGTTTACGAGTCAATACTCAATGAACTAGTAGCAAGCCAGCACATGGTCGAGCAACATAGACTCGTAGAGCCATGTGAGTGATGTGATACAATCGACGACACCTTCAAGTATCGATTCTCAAACCTCAATAATCAACTAATTCTAGCATTCTTCTACAGTTGAGCGTGGCCTCTTTGATCAATGTATATGAATATATGACAATCAAATCAAAGAAGATGGAAATTCAAGGCATAATTTGAAAGAAACCAAGTTAAATTAGCTACAGAAAACCCTAAAACACAGTAAAATATCAAATTAGAAAGTACCCAATAATAATAATAAAAAGTTAATAACGCGGTTTGATCATGCGTAATTTCGATCATCAACATTCAATTAACAAGAACCCTAATTTCAACACTGATAATTCAACACACTGAAACATCAAATTAGAAAGTAACCAGTAATCGTTTCTTCAGTCTTTCGCCAAAAAACAAAATCAATAAAGCAAATAACACAGTTCGATCATGCATAATTTCGATCATCGACATTCAATTAACAAGAACCCTAATTTCAATTTTCCACCCAAAACATAAACAAGTTAAATTAGCTACAGGAATCACTAAAAGATCAAAATTTAGAAAGTACCCAATAATCAAAAAGGCTAATAACACAGTTCAATCATGCATAATCTCGGTCATCGACATTCAATTAACAAGAACCCTAATTTCAATTCCACCCAGAAAAAAAAAATCACACTGATAATTCAACACACATCCAACACAATTCCACAATCAAACCCCAAACCCCATCAATCAATTCAAACGAAAACCCAATCGAATCACATCAATCAACAAAACTCAATCAATCGATCAAAAAAGAAACTACCTTGTCAGGTTTGAGTTTCTTAGAGATCAAGGGAGGAGAAGAAGGTGAAGAAGTGACGAAATCATCATCGACTTCCATATCCATGATTTATAAACAAAACCCAAGTCTTTGATTTGTGAAATACTCCGTATGTATAGGGTGATTGAAAATCAAGGGGAATTGGGGGGAAAAATGGGGAAATTAGGGATTATGATGATTGAGGTTGAGCCCCTTTGTTATTGGGTTATTAAGTGAAGTTAAAAAGACTAAAAGGAAAGTTTTTGATGTGGGGCCAATATTAAGATTAGGTTAAAGTTAAACCTTTACTTAAATTCTTATACTGACCCGATCTGGAAATACGATATGAAATCAACGGTCTGGGTTACGTGTTGATGACCCGTTTATGTATATGCGCGAGATTTGTACGGTTGGATTGAGATTTTAGAACGACGTTTTTAAACACAAAATCAACCTTAAAACGATAAAGGAAATTAAAATTTGTTTCCTATCACGTGAGAAGTCATTCGTTAATGTTATTGAAACATCGTCTCTTATAAGTTTTAGCGTTATTAAATTAACTTTAAGATGCAATCATTCGTCGACAGTGACGAGAACTGGACCCGGGTTTAATGAATTCTGGTCGAGGGTTAATGATCCATTTATGTAAGTGGTCGACAGTTGATACTAAGGGCTCGTTTGGTTACTCATCTAATTACCGGGAAGTGCAAGATCTCGGGAAGTACATTTTCATTGAGTTGTTTGGTTGTCCATTTCATGAGAATTGTCATTTCCTCCATAATAGGGGAATCCCCTAGTGGGTAGAACTTCCCGCATTAAGTCATTTTTCACGTGGCAACCAAACAATATTTTTGTAATTCCCATGAAATACAAATTCACGTGAATTTAAGTTCCCGTTAACTTCATCTTCCCATGGTAAACCAAACGAGCCCTAAGGCTACAAAAATTAACTTCGGCTAGAGGTACGTTAAAAGATACTTGTATGTGACTCGTTTACATAGATCTGATATAACCCGAACTATTTATTAATTAGGTCTAATTTTAATCATCTAGATGAAGTCACAACTTTGACTAGTGGAGGGTATTGGTTTGGTTAGTCACAAAACTATCAAAGACTTCAAACTTTCAAAGTCCACCTCTTATGCCTTTTACTTTTTCCATATAAAAAATAAGTTTATGTATCCGTCACAAATCGATAACGGGTCAAATAATATCATTTGCCGATTACTTCATGAGAGATAGTTCAATCAGAATATCTAGTGTATCGAAGATGTTTTAGTCTACTGGTTAAGACTAGGTATCCTGTGACAATAGATCACAGGTTTGAATCCTCATGTATCGTAATCCGACTGAATGCACGTTTTGTCGAACAAGAAAAAAGAAAAGAAATAATGTTCTCTCGAAAATATAGATAAGTACGGAGCAGAACAAAGTTAAAACTTAAATGTTTAGGTCGTGTTTGGCTGAAGCACAATTTTTTTCTCGTATAGGTAATAAAGCGACACGTTAATTATTTGTTTTAATTATATATATTTTTTCATTAAAGAATAAAATAAATGATCGAGATGGAAAAAATAAAATAATAACGAAAATCCTCGCAGAAAGCGTATAAAATTGCGCCAAAAATCCCTCCAAAAAAATACTTCAAAGCGCCAAATAAATGGCTCGAATTTTACCGCCATAGCTTTCCCGCCAAAATCCCCAATTCATCCCCTCTTTTTATACCAATCGTCTCCTCTCATTTCCTCTCAATTCAATTCACAAACCCTAATTTCATCCCATATTTCAATTTAATCAGATTCAATTCAATCCAATTCAGAAATCATAATTTGAGTTTGAGCAACAATGGTGCTTCCAATTCGATCACTCGGTCCAGGAAAATTCTACGGCAACAGCCTCCCACGACCCCGATTCTACACCGACATCAAATACAACGATTTCCGAGTCGACCCACCGGTTTCCGTATCCGACCCGCTTCTCAATTGGGCTAACGAAGCTCACTGGTCCATGGGCGGGTTGAGCCGAACCCGGCTCCGTCTCCAGGGGAAAATCGAAGGGAACGTCGAGAAGTTACGGAAAGAGCAGGAGAAGAAGGATTCAATTCGAACACCCGATTTGAAATTGAGTCCGAAATCGGAGCCGGGTGCGCCGAGGGGGAGGAAAGTGGGGGTGAAGTCGAAGGCGGTGGTGGCGGATGGGCGGAGGAAGCGGCGGAAGTTGGTGAGGAAGTTGGGTGAGGAGTTTGAGTTTGTTGCGGAGGATGAGAAGAAGGTGGTGGTTGATGCGGTGGTTGGTGGTGGTCGGCGGTTGAGGAGCGGTGGTTCGAGGCGGAAGATGGTGTTGATGAACGAGGACGAGAGCGATGAAGAAGAAGAAGACGAGGACGAGGAAGCTGGTAAAAAGTCGAGTCGGAGTTCTTCGAGGTTGAAGAAGAAGATGAAGATTAATTAATTAATTAATTATAATTAATTAAGGAATTAATCAATGGTTTTAATTAAATTTTATGTTTATAATCCATGTTTAGAGGAAAATTAGGGTTTTTTAGCGAAGTTATTATCTATGATCCTAAGAACTATGAATGTAATTGGGTTTTCGGGTTTTGATTGTAATGTGAAATTATCGAGAATCATATGAATTGCGGATTTATTTTCTGTCAAAAAGTATTTATTAGTTGCAAAATCTAAGCTTAAATCGAGTTAATTAGATATTTTCATGAAATTGTTTTTTATTTTCTTCTTATCATGGTTTTATATTTTGTAGAATTGTTCGATTCAGAGAAAATTGATACGAGTAATACACAAATTATTGTAACGGCAAACACGACCCATTTGCATTCAGAATCACAAAATATTGTAAATTAAATTGTTTTTTTTAATATTTAGTAGGATCTATGAATGTAATTGGGTTTTCGGGTTTTGATTGTAATGTGAAATTATCGAGAATCATATGAATTGTGGATTTATTTTCTGTCAAAAAGTATTTATTAGTTGCAAAATCTAGACTTAAATCGAGTTAATGAGATATTTTCGTGAAATTGTTTTTTATTTTTTTCTTATCATGGTTTTATATTTTGTAGAATTGTTCGATTCAGTGAAAATTGATATGAGTAATTAACAATATCTTTAAACACAAATTATTGTAACGGCAAACACGACCCATTTGCATACAGAATTACAAAATATTGTAAATTAAATTGTTTTTTTTTAATATTTTTAGTAAATTAAATTAAATTATTTTTTGCATACCCATTTGAACATTTTTTTACAATTTTAAATGGAGTATGACATAATTTCATGATAAATTTATCGTAATACTCGTATTTAATATTGTTGGTTGCCTTAGAGTGAAGGGTACACCCTAAAATAGAGGGGTAGTTGAAATTTATGTATAAATAAATTTCAAGTATAGTCCTAATTCCTAAAGACTAGACTCACTAGAGTAGAAAATGGCCAAATGGGTACACACACTAATTAATCTAATTCAATGTGCTAGGTGCCCAACCCACAACATTCAATCCTCTTACTACTAACAGAATAGAGGTTGTTGATGTGTCAACTACTCAACTCCTCATTAAGTTTTTTCCCTCCAAGTTATTATCGCTCAAATGAGGAAACAAATAAACAATTAAACTTAAACAATTACTACTTTTAATCCAAATTCAAGTCAAAGTCAATATTTAGGTAAAATTAGAAGAATTTTTTTTCAATAAATAAAATTATCATGCACTCGATGTGTATTAGCTATATATTAAAAAAAGTTGTGATATAATTTACTTATTTTCGTGACAAAATATAAGTGTCTCAGACTATCGAAGTCCAAGTATTGCAAACAAATACAAAATATAAAATCTTGACGATGGTAAAAACTACCAGAGTATATAAAATACTTCCAGATTTTGATTTTAATATATAAATATTTGGAGTAATATTTATGTTATCTCATAATTTGTTAATTAGATTTATAAATGACCACAATATATAAGAAATTGAATTTTGATTCGTGAATATTGGTTTTGTGATAAAAAAAACTTTAATTAAATAATCAAGTAAAAATTATAAAATTTTGTTATTAGCTTTGTAAAAAAAAATTAAAATATTAAACTATGAATTGAATGATATTACACGATTATATCTTGATTATCATTGAAATTTTAAATTATTTTCTCAAGTATAAAATGTACTAAATATAAAAAATGTGAAAAACTAATAGTGTACCAACATATATTTATAATTAATCATTAAATATAAAATTCTAAATTTACCGTGCATTAATGCACGGGGATCTAAACTAGTTCAATACCAGTTACTTAAAACGGGTCAAATACCACTTTATTCATCGAATACAGAAAACCGCCCTCTGCTTTAGTATAATCTATTTGTTTGATGTGTTTATACTTAAAACAGATAAACCCGTACCGTGTTAAATATGAATTAAATATATTTTGATTTGCTTTGCCACCAAAAGGAAGGCAATGAAAAGAGGAAATGGTTGGTTGTATCTTGACAAAGAATTTTGTGATGATGCTCTCCAAAGCCTGAAAAAAGGTTGGAAACTTCATTAAGCAAACCCTCTAAAGGAAGCATTGGATGCTTAAAATTTAAAAATACTACTCCCTCCGAGTTACTATTATTGTCCTAAATACAGTAATTGTGAACCACACATTGATGTCCTAAAAAGAAAAGTGGGACAAAAATAGAAACTCGGAGGTAGTACTAAGATTATTCCTTAAAATTTTAAGGGTTAGTACTTAAACTTCGATTACACTGAACTGAATTTATTTATTTATTTTTGTCAATTTGAACGAAAGTTTTATAAACGTTCATCGTGTGGATATGACTGATCTGATAAGCAACGACTGTATCTCGACTTTTTTAGCAAGCTGCAATACAATTTTTTCAGATCTCATTCATCGTTATTATCTGTATCCCCGGATACGTATATTCCAAATTATAATTAATTTTATTTTTTTAAGGGAAAATTGATAACCTTATACCTCCAATAACTTCATTTTTCAAACTTTATACCTTGGATAATTTTTTTTCAAATTTTATACCTACTTATCTAATTTATTTCATAATGCATACTTTCATTCAAATTCCGTCACAAAACTAACGAGCTATTATTAATTGACCATTTTGCCCTTATTTTAGTAACATTGGATGACTACTATAACATAAGTACGAGTGAGCAAAACCGAGTACCTACACCGGTTCGGTTACCCGGTTTTTAAAAACCGTTTTTTTTCCTGAACCGAAACCAACCCGGCTTGAATCGGGTTCCCGTTTTTTTTGTCCAAATTGTAAACCGAAATCGATCCGGTTTTTATGACCCGATTTTTTCAAAATATGGTTATCTTTGTTATAAATCAGTTTTTTGAACCGGTTTCCGAACCAGTTTTTGACCCGATTTCACTGATTTGCATATCAATTTTTACATTGAATAAGGATATAAACGTAAAAGGATAAACAAAATTTGCGACTTAAAACTAAAGTATGACGGAATCTGTTAGTTTTTTGACGGAATTTGGATTAAGGTATGCATTATGAAATAAATTGAATAAGTAGGTATAAGTTTTGAAAAAAAATTATCTGAGGTATAAAATTTGAAAAATGAAATTATTGAAGGTATAAGTTATCGATTTTCCCTTTTTTTAATTCAGATTAACATATTATTATATCACGGGTTAGAATCGAAACTCAAAACATCCCCAATGAGGTGAAAGAATATGGACAAAATTGAGAACACACACCTTAACCTCTTTTCCTTCTTTTAGAAAAAAAGAAAAGCCTTCATTGGAGTTCTTTACCAAAACGCGTGTTATTATTTATTAACCTTTCATTATTCAATTCCAAACCATGTTCCAGTACCAGATTCGAATATATCCGTCACAAATTTATAATAACGTAAATAACCTACATTTAGTCAGATAAACACAAATGATTACTCTGTACAGCCATGTACTCACGACGACTCACGACGGTACGAGTAATATTATTTGATTCGTCATCGATTTGTGACAGATATATAAAACTTACTCTGGAGTCTATGCCAATAGACTTAATTAATCACTTTGTAGCCCCACAAATAACCCCCCCTTTGTTCAACACCTCACATTCCTAGCCCTTACAACTCACCATCCACAATTGACTAGGGTTCTTCAATGTGTGGTCCGGACCTGTAAATCGGACTGACTTGGACCGTCCAACCTGTATTGAACCGATCAGATATATATTGGTTCGATCTCCAGGTCTCCGAAAAACTGATAGACTGATCAAAATGACCTAACTTGAACTACCGACATTAATAACCTTACCAAACACGCGAACTAAAGACTCAAACCTGACTCGTAACTACTCTAAACCTGCGTACGAACCCGTATCCTTCGAAAAGTCGTTGATAACCTGTCCGAAAATGAATGAGTTCTACCGAGTCAGACACCGACGCGTAAACCCGACCCATCTATATTTCAGAACAATTTGAATCCAAAAAATACGATCTCCAGACAGATAAACCCGACCCAGTTAATCTGTTTGAGTGACATACCGACATTAATAACCTTACCAAACACGCGAACTAAAGACTCAAGCCTGACTCGTAACTCTAAACCTGAATACGAACCAGTATCCTTCAAAAAGTCGATGATAACCTGTCCGAAAATGACTGAGTTCTACCGAGTCAGACGCAGACTCGTAAACACGACCCATCTAATACTTCGGAACAATTTGGATTTTCAAAAAGTCGATGATAACCTGTCCGAAAATGACTGAGTTCTACCGAGTCAGACGCAGACTCGTAAACACGACCCATCTAATACTTCGGAACAATTTGAATCCAAAAAATACGGTCTCCAGACAGATAAATCCGACCCAGTTAACCCGTTTGAGTGACATACCAAATCAAACTTTACTTTCCCAATTTTTTTTATTTATTATCACTAAATATTATCCCCAAAATCACTCCATATATCATCACCAATTGCCATTTGGGCATTTCTCCATCAATCAATCAAATCAAATCAAAATTCAAAACCCTAGAAAAAAAATCAATTAATCATGGAATCCCAAGAACAATCCCCCAATCCAATTCCAAAACCAAATCAAAACAACAATCAATTACTCTACATAACCCTAATGTCAAAACGACGAACATGGGTAACACTCTATACAACACTATACACAATCTTCCTTTACTTCTCATGGAACCTGCTCTGTTCCATCCTAGACAACGGCGGCGGAGGGTGGGCAGCTGCGGCGGCGTTAGGTGCGGTGTTCGGGATGATATCGATGGCGGCGGCGTTAGCGGTGGCGGTTCCGGCGATGCTAGTGACTTGGATTACGGTGGTTGTTTTGCTTACGTTGAGTGGGAAAGGGAGGAGGGAGCTCGTTGTTCAAGGTAAGAAATTGAGTGGTGAGATTGTTGGTGTTGTTATTAGGATTTTGATTAAGGAAGGTAATTTTGTTGCTGGTGTTTGTGCTGTTTTGAGTTATTTTTTGATTATTCGAAGGAATGATAATGGTGGTGATGGTGAGTTTTAGCTTTGTTGAATCGGTTTACGGAATCGGGATTCGAAGCTTTTGAGCTGAAATTAATGGTGACAGAATCGGGATTTGAAGTTTGTGAGCTGCGGTTAATGGTGACGGAATCGGGATTTGAAGGTTTTGAGTTCGGGTTAATGGTGTCGGAATTTGGAATTGGGATTTTAAGTCTTGGGTGACGGAATTGGGATTTGAAGCTTTTGAACTGAAATTAATGGTGACGGAATTGGGAATTGAAGTTTTTGAGCTAAAGTTTAATGGTGACGGTCTGACGGAATTGGGATTTGGGATTTGAAGTTTTCGAGCTGAAATCAATGGTGGCGGAATTGTGATTTGAAGTTTTTGAGCTGAAGTTTAATGGTGACGGAATTGGGATTTGGGATTTGAAGTTTTTGAGCTGAAATTAATGGTGTCGAAATTGGGAATTGGGATTTTAAGTTTCGGGTGATGGAATCGGGATTTCGAAGCTTTTGAGCTGAAGTTTAATGGTGACGGAATTGGGAATTGGGATTTGAAGTTTTTGAGCTGAAATCAATGGTGACGGAATTGGGATTTGAAGTTTTCGAGTTGAAGTTTAATGGTGACGGAATTAGGATATGAAGTTTTCGGGTGATGGAAAATCGGGATTTGAAGCTTTTGAGCTCAAGTTTAATGGTGACGGAATTAGAACTTCAAGTTTTCGAGCTGATGTTAATGGTGACAGAATCGGGATTTGAAGTTTTTGAGTTCAAGTTAATGGTGACGGAATCAGGATTTGAAGTTTTCGGGTTTTAAGCATTTTGGTGTGGAATTAGTGACGCAATCAGGATTTGAAGTTTTCGAGTTTAAGTTAATAGACACGGAATTAGGATTTAAAGTTTTTAGTAATGTGATTAAGTTTATGAATCGTAAATATATTTCAGTGTGGAATCAGGGACGAAACCAGGATTTCGAAGTAAATTAGTAATGTGATGAAGTTCGAAATTAGGATTTGAAGTTAACTAGTAAGAATTTTGGGATCTTCGATGATGTTTAGTTTAGTGACGGAATCAGGATTTGAAGTCGTTAATTAATTATGTTTACTATGTTGAAAATTGTAGTATGTGGTGTATAGATTAAGGTTAGGTTTAATTTTTTTGTTTGTTTGTAATTTGTACTCAATGTTTAGTTCTAGAGGACTAACTACAATGTTTTTGTAATTAAACCTATGGATTGTAGTGTTTGGTACTCCCTCGAGTTCATTGGAATTGTAATATTAACAACGGCTGAATGTAATGTGATTAGTATTTTAATGAAATGTTTGTAATTCGGTCTAATTATGATGTGAAACTAATCAAGATCAAAACGCGTTTTTTTATCGTTAAATGTGAGAATTATATCGCGGGTAAGACTTTGGACTTCCAATCTCGCGATTAGAGTAAGATTGTACTCTTAAGAATCAAACCTTAAGCCTCACAATTAGAGTAAGACGGTAAGAGAGTTCTTAATAAGTCGGAATTTTGCAGGCAAGAATCGAATCTCCAGCCTCACGAATCACAATCAAAGTAAGAAAGCTCACGATTAGAATAACAGAGCTATTAACAGACCAAAATATCGTGGTTAAGAATCGAACTTCCCGTGTCATGAAAAAAAAAAAAAAAAAAAAAAAAATTAACAATGGGTCCAAAATGTGATGATTGTGATTTGTGATATAGAACCAATATATGGACTAAAAATGTGAATAAGTCATGTTGTCAAACTATGAAAAAATTTGCACTTGGTGTTCAATTTAGAGGCCCATTACTCCATTAGTCAATCTAATAATCGATCGATAAAGTTATTGTAACACCGTCTTATTTCTTATATAGTATAAGAATTCTATGAGCGAAGTACTAAACCATTCACGAAATTTACTCCCCACAATTAATAATAAGAGTTACAGGTCTCTGTCTCTATTAGACGATTAAAACTGTCTTACATGTGAAATGATTAATATATTGATCGGATCTATGGATTATGAGTTTATATCAGGTTTCGATCTCACAACCGTCTTGATTAACATATTTTAACAAATTATAATTAATGATCATTTATGATAAATTGCAACCTTACCAGATCTCATTCCATAATTTCACCATGATTGATTAAATGCTTTAATTTTATCCCATCATTGTTTATGAGTAGATCTAGCAAACAGATCAACTAAGTCATATTCAGATCGGGTGACTGATTTCGGGTTCAGTCAGATCATTTTCAATTTTTTTTTTTTTTTTTTTTTTATATTTTTTTTAAATTTTTTATGGATATAGACCCTTTTTATCTGATACTCCACATTTAGGTCGGTTTCAGATTAAGGTTTCGTTCTTTCCAACTCATTTCAGCCACTTCAGTGTAGTTCAGTTTAGACCCCGGGAGTCTCATTTTGTGTCAGTACTTCAACCCCAAGAGTATCAGTTTATAGATTAAGAACATCTAACGCGTGAAATCACCTACATCGGTAAAAAGATGATCCATCATAGTCTATGATTTAGATCTGGCAAACAGATCAACTAAGTCATATTCAGATCAGATGGAATATTTCAGGTCGAGTTAGATCATTTTCAACTTTTTTAGGAATATAGACTCATTTGTTACAAAAACATTCAGGTCGGTTTTAGATTCTTTTCAACTCACTTCAGCCCACTTTAGTTCAGTTCAACTCAGTTAAGCTTAGATCCGGGAATCTCATTTTGTGTCAGTACTTCAGCTTCAGGAGCCTCGGTTTATACATTAAGAACATCTAACGCGTGAAATGATCCACGTCTGTAAAAAGATGATCCATCAACTATCGACAACTGAGCGACTCATTTAAACACAAACAAACCTTTCCACAATATGAAACCGTCTCACACAATAACTACCAACGATTCTTCTTCTAATTCCTATTAAGGCCCTGTTATCTTGGACTTGTATTCAAACAGTTTCAGTTCAGTTCAGACACTTTCAGTTCAGTCCAGACTTCAGACACATTCAGTTCAGTTCAGACACGTTCAGTTCAGTTCAGACACATTCAGTATCGCGTGAAATGATCTACGTGTGTAAAAAGATGATCCATCAACTATCGACAACTGAACGCTTCATTTAACACAAACACTTAAACAAACCGTATCACAATATGAAACCGTCTCAAACAATAACAACCGACGATTCTTCTCTACTTTCTATTCCAACTAAAGTAAGAAGTTTAGTAAGAAGTCTTAATTAGTCACTTAATCAACCCACAAATTATTATATTCAATTCAACACAAATGTCTGCTCAAATCTAAACTCACCAACTTTGACAATAAACAATCCAACCACAACCCAACTCAAAAATCAAACACAAACCCATTTCAATTCTTCAAAAACCCATTTCAATTCACCAAAAAAATCACAAATTCCTCTCTCAAAAATCCAACCAAAATGGCTGCAAAAAGAGGCCTCTTTTACCCAATTGTAGGAATAACAGCAATAATGACACTGATCTTCATCTCATTAGGTGGTGATTTAACTCAATTCAATGTACTGAAACTGTTAAACCAGAAAAGTTACAGTTTTGTAAAAGTTGCAGGAAATCAATTTGTATTAGATGGGAAACCCTATTACATAAATGGGTGGAATTCATATTGGTTGATGGATCATGCAGTTGATAAGAAATCTAGGGTTAAAGAGATTATTGAAGCTGGATCTAAAATGGGGCTTACTGTTTGTAGAACTTGGGCTTTTAATGATGGTTCTTATCATGCTTTGCAGCTTTCTCCTGGCCAATTTGATGAACTTTCCTTTCAGGTTGCTCTAAAATCTTTGCATGTTTTTTTTTTTTTTTTTTTTTTTTTTTTTTTTTTTTTAAATTTTAAATTTATGATTTTTGTTGTTGTTGTTGTTGTAAATCTCATGTTTTGATTGTGTTTTTTGTATGGTTAGTTGTTGTTGTTGTTGTGTTTTTTCGGTCGAGCTCACTCAGTTGCATTACAATATTTTTTTGGTTCAACAAAGAGCGCACCTAGTCGCATTACAATATAGGGGAGGGGAGATTGGTTCAACGAAGAACGCACTTAGTCGCATTACAATATAGGGAGAGGGGGATTCGAACTTGAGACCTACTGTAGCAGAGCACCTAGTCCTACCCACTAGGCTAAGACATCTTCGGTCCAGTTGCATTACAATATAAGGGAATAGAGATTCAAATATGAGGCCTCTTGTTGTAGTTCAAAAATCTTTGCATGATTTTTTATTTTTTATTTATGATTTTTGTTGTTGTAAATCTCATGTTTTGATTGTGTTTTTGTTTGGTCAGTTGCTGTTGTTGTTGTTGTTGTGTTTTTTGGTCGAGCGTACTCAGTTGCATTACAAATATACGGGATTAGAGATTCAAACCTGACACCTCTTGTTGTAGTAGTTGCACTTAGATCTTTTGTTGTTGTTGTAAATCTCATGTTTTGATTGTGTTTTGCTTGGTTATTTGTTTTGTTTTTTGGTCGAGCGCACTCAGTCGCATTACAATACATAGGATTACAATATAGGGGAGCAGAGATTTGAACCCGAGACCTCTTGTTGTGGTAGTTGCACTTAGATCAGCTAGGAATGGGTTGTTCTAGCTTAATACTTCCTCCGTTCCAATAGGTTCTTTACATTTGGTTTTTGGGCACTATTCATAAGTGAGGGGAATTATCGATATAACTTCTAATATATAAGATAAAATATAGTCATGTGAGATCTTGTTTAAATTGTCTAATCGAGTATGTTATAAATATCAAATTTTTATAATATTTAGAAACGTGTAACTAACAATATAGACAAAAGAAAACATGCATTGGTAAGTGTGAAAAAGCAAACGTAAAGAATCAAATGGAACGGAGGGAGTAAGAGGTTTCGAGTTTCGAGTTCAATTTAGATGAACTAGGATGGGGTTATTCTAGCTTAATCAAAAGTTTCGAGTTATGTTAAAAGCTTGATCTAGCTTAATCAGAGGTTTCGAGTTCAATGTAATTAAGTTTCAGCATCGTGATAGCGACCTCAGATCCTTCTTGTCAAAATTAAGTAATTTTATCTTGATCTTATACGCCCCGTTCTTAGTCTAACAAGACGAATTAGTAGCATTTGTCATGAAAACGATTGTTACAAAAAACCCAAAAATTTAACTAAAACAAAAAAAAAAAAACGTACTTTATTATGTAGGGATCGCGGTGGGGGTTCAAGACTTTAAGGTATACCCCAACATGGGCCATTTAGGCTATCGACATGTGACCAGCGTCACAGCGTGGGTTGGTTTTGGTTGAGATGGTTCATCTGACGTAATTTTTTTTTTTTTTTGTAGGCGTTGGATTATGTGATTGCGGAGGCAAGAAGAAACGGGGTTCGACTTATTTTGAGTCTAGTGAACAATTTACAAGCGTACGGTGGAAAAACTCAATATGTACAATGGGCGTGGCAAGAAGGTGTCGGTATTAGTTCTTCGAACGATTCTTTCTTCTTTGATCCGACGATCCAAACTTATTTCAAAGATTACATCAAGGTATCATCGGATCACGATTTTTCTTCGTTTTCTGCGTTGGAAATCCGACATTTTATTACAATTTCAATTATATATGATTACTACTCCGTAACAACTAATAATTCGAGGACTAACCCTTTTGTTCTTTTTATTTATTTTTAATTCTTTTATTTTATTTTTATAAAATTACTTTTGCGTTGTTAAAAACTTTTTTTTAATTAAAATTATACTTGAAATAAAAAAGGATAATTTTATATTACTTCGTACAATTAAAATAAAAAAAAGTACTTTTATTTTAGGAAGTATTTTTTTTTCTTTGTTACTTGGAGTTCGTTACCCTTTAAAAACTTATATTTACTATTAACGTTTTCGACTTAATTTTGCGTTTGAAACTGTGTTATTATTGGAGTACATATTATTTTATTGTATTGTATTGCCCGCCTTCCATTTTTTTAATTTTTTTTTGGATGACGACTTGACTACTTCAAATATTGCTTAATAATTTCGTAATTAAATTATTAAATTCCGAAACTTAATATTGGAGTACTAGTATTAAATTTCGTAATTCGTAATTAAATTTGGCGAGTAAAAAAGGGACGATTTTTCGAAACTTAATAATTTCATAACGCGACTTTAATAGTAAAAAAAATTTGATCGGTTGAACTTATTTTCACACGAATTAATATTTTTTAAATTTGTTTTACAGACGGTTCTTACAAGAAAGAACACAATCACAGGAATCGAGTACAGAGACGATCCAATGATACTCGCATGGGAATTAATCAACGAACCACGTTGCACTTCCGACCCATCAGGCGACACTCTTCAGGATTGGATCAAAGAGATGTCGAAGTACATCAAAACGATCGACGAAAAACATCTGGTGACAGTCGGGTTAGAGGGATTTTATGATTCGAATAGCGAGAAGGTATCCGTTAACCCGTCTAAATTCGAAGCGAATCTCGGAACCGACTTTATTCGCAATAGCGATCTTCCTACTATCGATTTCGCTTCGTTTCACATGTACCCCGATAAATGGTGAGCGCTCTCGTTTTTTCTTCGAACTATATTAATCTTAAACTCGATATTAAATCTTCACTCAAAACCCGTTTTTTTTAACGCTTTCGACTTAATTTTGCGTTTAAATTCGTTTGTTCTCGAATGATTAATCTCAAACTCGGTATTAAATCTTGGCTTAAAACCCGATTTTTTATTATTATTATTATTATTATTATTATTATTATTATTATTATTATTATTATTATTATTATTATTATTATTATTATTTATTTTTTTTGAACTTGGAGTTTGTAACCCTTTAATAACTTATTATTAACGCTTTCGACTTAATTTTGCATTTAAATTCGTTTGTTCTCGAATGATTAATCTTAAACTCGGTATTAAATCTTGGCTTAAAACCCGATTTTTTTTTTACTTTTTTTTTGGAACTTGTTCGTAACCCTTTAAAAACTTATTATTAATGCTTTCGACCGAATTTTGCATTTAAATTCGTTTGTTCTCGAATGATTAATCTTAAACTCGGTATTAAATCTTGGCTTAAAACCCGATTTTTTTTATTTTTTTTTAACTTGGAGTTTGTAACCCTTTAAAAACTTATTATTAACACTTTCAACTTAATTTTGCGTTTAAACTGTATTTCTATGATTATTTTATTGTATTGTCCGTCTTCTATTTTATTTTTTTAGTTTTTCGAAGCCAAATCTTTTTGAGACTAAGGCGCTGACGTTGTTTGTTGTCTTCATTTGTGCTATAGGATCGAGAAGGGCGATCTCGAAGAAAAAACCGACTTCGTGAAGAAATGGATGTCATCACACATCGAAGACGCCGAAAAAACCCTCAAAAAACCCGTCATACTCTCAGAATTCGGCGTGTCGAGCCACACCAAGGATTTCAAACCGTCTCATCGCGAGAAGTTGATCAAACTCGTCTACGAACTTACGTACAAGTCGGCCAAGAAGAACAAAGCCGGGGCCGGTTCCTTCCTTTGGCAGTTCGTCGTTCCGGGCATGGAAGACTATAACGATGATTTCGGGGTGATTCCGTGGGAATTGCAACCCGTTTACGAGCAAATCGTCATGCAATCGTGCCGGTTGGCTCGTTTGCGTGGACAGTCCGACGTTAAAGGAAGTTTCGAAAAGTTGTGTCTTCGAAGCCAGTCTTCGTGAACCACCGACTCGTAAACCTTTCAACCGAGTCACAAATCTCCGAGTCCTAAACCGTCCGAAGTTTTTTTTTTTTTTTTTTTTTTTTTTTTTTTTTTTTTAAAGTAGTCGAAAGACGTGCTTGTACTATTATATAGAAATGTATCGAATTTATGGTCGAAATTTATAGTACTCCGTATCATCAAATCGTTCCAAATTTGTATTCTTGACTCGACATTGATATGACTCGGACCTAAACTTGACCCGAGAGGCCGAGATATCCAAACCGATTAAATGAGTTCGATTATTATCAAATGGATTTACAATCGAAAGTAGTGAATGCAATTCGATTTTTCTCGACATAAACCTAAATCGAATGACCCGTTTATCTATATATCCGAATTTTCTGACCCGTTTATCTATATATCCGAATTTTCTTGACATAAACCTCAACTGAATGACCCGTTTATATCCGAATTTTTTGACCCGTTTATCTAGATATCCGAATTTTCTCGACATAAACCCGAACTGAATGACCCGTTTATCTAGATATCCGAATTTTCTCGACATAAACCTGAACTGAATGACTCGTTTATCTATATATCCGAATTTTTTGACCCGTTTATCTATATATCCGATTTTTCTCGACATAAACCTGAACTGAATGACCCGTTTGTCAAGTCGATCTCCCCCTTCTTCTAAGTCCCAATTCAATTCAATTTTCTTCATTGAACAACACACTACACTCCAATGTTACTCACTAGAAGAACAAAGCCTTCATTCTCATGTTCTTCAATCCTTCATCACTTCAATAAATCACTATTCATTCACCAAACAACTTCAACAAAACTCTTTATAAACCCTAAAGATTCAAACTTTGAGCTTAAAAACTCAAATTTCAATCATGGGTCTTCATTAATTCATCAATTAAACCCTAAAGATTCAATTTTTGAGCAAAACCCCCAAATTTCCAATCATGGGGTGAACCCTAAAAATTCAATTTTTGAGCAAAATCCCCAAATTTCCAATCATGGGTCTTCATCAATCCACCAATTAAACTCAAAAGATTCAAACTTTAACCCTAAATCCTCAATTTTCAATCATGGGTTGTCATTAATCCACCAATTGAACCCTAAAGATTCAATTTTTTATCCAAAATCCCCAATTTTCAATCATGGATTCTCATTGATTTGTAAAAGGGAATACCATGATGGTAGACCAAGAGGCCCTCTATGGAAATCAAAGAAATTGATTGGGAAAGAAGCTCTCTTTGTGATTCTGGGTTTAAAGAGGTTTAAAGATGATGAATTGTTACTTGATAAATTCATCAAAAATCATGTTCTTAGGCTTCTTAAGTTGGATTTGATTGCTGTTCTTACTGAACTTGAACGCCAAGAAGAAGATGCATTAGCTCTCAAGGTTGTCCTCTCTTCATTTGTTTTTGTTTTAATTCGTTGTTTACTCGCTAACGTTATTCAGAAACCGTCTCTTTTGAATCGTATCTGCATTTTTAGTGTTTCGATTTTGCTGTATGCAGTGGTTGAACCAGAATTTGCAGGAAAAGTTTGATTTTTTTTTTTTACTGTTCTTAGTTACATTATCACTGGTATAAATGCTAACGTTATTCAGAAACCGTCTCTTATAATGTATGTTGCTGTAGTTTTCGAATCATATCTGCATTGTAGCGTTTCGATTTTGCTGTATGCAGTGGCTGAACCAGAATTTGCAGGAAAAGTTTGAATTTTTTTACTGTTCTTATTACATTATCACTGGTATAAATGCTAACGTTATTCAGAAACTGTCTCTTACAATGTATGTTGCTGTAGTTTTGAATCATATCTGCATTGTAGCCTTTCGATTTTGCTGTATGCAGTGGCTGAACCAGAATTTGCAGGAAAAGTTTGAATTTTTTTACTGTTCTTATTACATTATCACTGGTATAAATGCTAACGTTATTCAGAAACTGTCTCTTACAATGTATGTTGCTGTAGTTTTGAATCATATCTGCATTGTAGCCTTTCGATTTTGCTGTATGCAGTGGCTGAACCAGAATTTGCAGGAAAAGTTTGAATTTTTTTACTGTTCTTATTACATTATCACTGGTATAAATGCTAACGTTATTCAGAAACTGTCTCTTACAATGTATGTTGCTGTAGTTTTGAATCATATCTGCATTGTAGCCTTTCGATTTTGCTGTATGCAGTGGCTGAACCAGAATTTGCAGGAAAAGTTTGAATTTTTTTACTGTTCTTATTACATTATCACTGGTATAAATGCTAACGTTATTCAGAAACTGTCTCTTACAATGTATGTTGCTGTAGTTTTGAATCATATCTGCATTGTAGCCTTTCGATTTTGCTGTATGCAGTGGCTGAACCAGAATTTGCAGGAAAAGTTTGAATTTTTTTACTGTTCTTATTACATTATCACTGGTATAAATGCTAACGTTATTCAGAAACTGTCTCTTACAATGTATGTTGCTGTAGTTTTGAATCATATCTGCATTGTAGCCTTTCGATTTTGCTGTATGCAGTGGCTGAACCAGAATTTGCAGGAAAAGTTTGAATTTTTTTACTGTTCTTATTACATTATCACTGGTATAAATGCTAACGTTATTCAGAAACTGTCTCTTACAATGTATGTTGCTGTAGTTTTGAATCATATCTGCATTGTAGCCTTTCGATTTTGCTGTATGCAGTGGCTGAACCAGAATTTGCAGGAAAAGTTTGAATTTTTTTACTGTTCTTATTACATTATCACTGGTATAAATGCTAACGTTATTCAGAAACTGTCTCTTACAATGTATGTTGCTGTAGTTTTGAATCATATCTGCATTGTAGCCTTTCGATTTTGCTGTATGCAGTGGCTGAACCAGAATTTGCAGGAAAAGTTTGAATTTTTTTACTGTTCTTATTACATTATCACTGGTATAAATGCTAACGTTATTCAGAAACTGTCTCTTACAATGTATGTTGCTGTAGTTTTGAATCATATCTGCATTGTAGCCTTTCGATTTTGCTGTATGCAGTGGCTGAACCAGAATTTGCAGGAAAAGTTTGAATTTTTTTACTGTTCTTATTACATTATCACTGGTATAAATGCTAACGTTATTCAGAAACTGTCTCTTACAATGTATGTTGCTGTAGTTTTGAATCATATCTGCATTGTAGCCTTTCGATTTTGCTGTATGCAGTGGCTGAACCAGAATTTGCAGGAAAAGTTTGAATTTTTTTACTGTTCTTATTACATTATCACTGGTATAAATGCTAACGTTATTCAGAAACTGTCTCTTACAATGTATGTTGCTGTAGTTTTGAATCATATCTGCATTGTAGCCTTTCGATTTTGCTGTATGCAGTGGCTGAACCAGAATTTGCAGGAAAAGTTTGAATTTTTTTACTGTTCTTATTACATTATCACTGGTATAAATGCTAACGTTATTCAGAAACTGTCTCTTACAATGTATGTTGCTGCATTGTAGCATTTCGATTTTGCTGTATGCAGGGACAGAGCCAGGATTTGTAGGAAAATTTGAAAATTTTAGCTAAAAGTCTGAGAATTTTCGCTGTTCTTAGTTGCATCACTGCATTTTCAGTGTTTCGGGTTTGTGCTGTTGCTTCTTTACTTGTGTTTTCTGCTGTCATTGCTGCAATTACTGCAATGACATTATCGGATTCTGATAAAAGCGAAATGGTTATATCTTTGAGCTTGTGTTGGTCTTCTTTACTTGCGGTTTCTGCTGTCGCTACTGCAATTACTGCAACAACATTTTTGTTGGCGAGTAGAAATCGGATTCTGATAAAAGCGAAATGGTTGTCGAAAATCGGATTCATTGTATATCTTTGAGCTTGTGTTGTTCTTCCTTACTTGCGATTTCTGCTGTCAATGCTGCAATTACTGCAACGACATTATGTTCCTGAGTAGAAATCGGATTCATCGTGTATCTATGAGCTTGTGTTCTTCATTACCCGTGTTTTCTGCTGTCGCTACTGCAATTACTGCAACGACATTTTGTTGGTGAATAGAAATCCGATTCTTATAAAAGCCAATTGGTTGTCGAAAATCATATTCATCAGTATATCTGTTTTTTGGTGATTAAAATTCGGATTGTGATAAATCGAAATGCTTGTCGAAAATCAAATTTAATTGGCTTTTAATAAAATTAGCGACTACCCTTTTGTTCTTTTTATTTATTTACGAGTATTTATTCTTAATTCTTTTATTTTATCGTTCAATTTTTATTTTATTTTTTATTTTGAACTTTAGGTTCATAACCCTTTAAAACTTATTACTAACGTTTTCAATCAAATTTTGCGTTTCAAACCGTATCTCTATTATTATTTATATTGAAATTAGTGACTACCCTTTTGCTCTTTTTATTTATTTATTTATTCTTAGTTCTTTTATTTTATCGTTCAATTTTTATTTTGAACTTCATAACCCTTTAAAAACTTATTATTAACGTTCTCAACCTAATTCTGCATTTGAAATTGTATTTTTATTATTATTTTATTGTATTATATTGTCCGTCTTTATTTTTTTGGATGACGATTGGACGATTTCAAATATTAATTCATTTTTAACCGAAACCAAATTTTGTTCAAATTTTCAGGTATTTCGAGTAATCCAAAAGCAAGACTGGTACAAACCCGACACATACCTATACAAAGACCTAATAATCTCACTATCCCACTGCAAAAAAATGGACGACGTGATGCAACTCTGGACCGACATGAAATCAGAAAACCTCTTCCCCGATTCACAAACATACACAGAAGTAATCCGAGGGTTCCTGAGAGACGGGTCGCCTGCAGACGCGATGAACATCTACGAAGACATGCTGAAATCTCCCGACCCACCCGAAGAACTTCCCTTTCGGATCTTGATGAAGGGTCTTCTGCCTCATCCGCTTTTGAGGAATAAAGTTAAGAAAGATTTCGAAGACATTTTTCCTGAACGCTCCGTGTATGATCCTCCTCAAGAAATCTTCGGAATGTTTTGATTATTGTACCAATATCGTCTTTTATGTTCATTGTTTATCGAATGATTTTTTTTTTTTTTTTTTTTTTTTTATAATTCGTAGGAAAATATAATTCTTGGGTTCGAGAATTAATTCTAACCGTCTTTTATGTTCATGTTTGTCGAATCAACTTTTTTTTTTTTTTTGTAATTCGTAGGAAATATATTATTTTTGGGTTCGAGAATTAATTCTATATTCCGCGTCTACCAAAACCGTCTTGTATGTTCATTGTTTGTCGAATGCTTTTTTTTTTTTTTTTTTTTTTTTTTTTTTTTTTATAATTCGTAGGAAAATATAGTTCTTGGGTTCGAGGATTAATTCTAACCGTCTTTTATGTTCATGTTTGTCGAATCAACTTTTTTTTTTTTTTTTGTAATTCGTAGGAAAATATTAATTTTGGTTCGAGAATTAATTCTATATTCCGCGTCTACCAAAACCGTCTTTTATGTTCATTGTTTGTCGAATTGACTTTTTTTTTTTTTTTTAAGAATTCGTAGGAAAAAATATTTTTTTGGTTCGAGAATTAATTCTACATTCAACGTCGATACCAAAACTGTATTTTATGTTCATTGTTTGTCGAATCGATATTTTTTTTTTTTTTTTTTTTTTTTTTGTGATTTTTTTTAAATTCGTAGGAAAATATTAATTTTGGTTCGAGAATTAATTCTATATTCCGCGTCTACCAAAACCGTCTTTTATGTTCCATTGTTTATCGATTAGACTTTTTTCACGGCTTTTTTTACCCTTTTTTTGGAAACGTTATTTGTCTTTCGCTTCAATGATATAATTTTTGAGTTCGAGAATTAATTCTACATATTCTACATCTCTAACAAAACCGTCTTCATGTTAATTATTTATCGAATTTCAAAGTATCGACTAGTTTTCTAATAAAACGTAAAAAGAAATCAACAAATATTCTAAAAATACAAATTCTTTTACGAGACGGTCTCACAATAATGTTATTGTTATTGTTCTAATAAAACGTAAAGAATTTGTTGAGTCGGAAGGATTAACAAAATATAATGAAGAATAATAAAAACTCAACAATTATAAATGGAATTATATCTTTATGCTCAAAAAATAGAAATAAAACAATAAATAATATTCATATTATTGCAATATAATAATATGCCAAAAACGTTTAGAATTTGGATTGTATTAACTCATTAATTACCTACTAATAATGGATATTAATTAATATTTTAAACGTATGAATATTAAATTAAATTAAATTAATTAATTAATTAATTAATCAAATTAGAAACGTCTTTGTTGATTTATAATTAGGCCGTTGCATGCATGAAATGCTTCAACGTGTAAGAACAAAACTTTATTATTAGATGATGATTATTGTGTTAGAAACCCGTAACGGTCTCCTGAACGTGATAATTAATTAACCCTCGCGTCTAATCAAAAAAAAAAAAAACCGTAAATTTTTATTATTGTAGTTTCAATTTAACGTAATTATTAATTAATTAATTAATTAATATTCATCCTCGTTAATTAATTAATTTAGGAAAATGATAACGTCACACATAAAATGTATTTTGTCACACTATATATAAAGTATTTTCGCATGAAAATATATTTATCACTTTTCGATTTTCTAAATAAAATATCCGCCTAATTATATATTCTAAAAAAAATTATGCGAAAAATTATACTCCTACAATATTTTTATAAACGTGAAAATAATTTCTAATTTTTTTTAAAAAAATTTAGAATTTTTCGATTAAAATCTCTAATTTTTTTTTTTTGATTTTTTACTCGATGATAACTCATAACGTACTTCAAATCCTGATTCCGTCACGCAATCTGCATGAACCTTTACATACCATTTTTACCCTCGATCTCCACTCATTATTACTATTAATGTAAATTAAAATAAAATTTATGTAAAAAAATTCAATACTCATAATTATAATAATTTAATTAGGTCATTAATTTATAATTAATTAATTAATTAATTAATTAAAATTAAATTATTACCAAATAATTCATAATTATAATTATGATTTTAATAACAACAAGCAACGGTAAACTCGTGACAACCTTGCCTATATAACTCAAACATTTTTCACTCAAAATTCTCACAATTTTATTCACATAATATTCCAAAAAAAAAAAAAAAACAAATTACATTTCAATTAAATCAAATTATTAATCAAATTTATTATTAATCCTAATAATACAAAAATCGACATTATCATAAGTCGATAAAAATGGCATTTTTTCGACAATCAATTTGTTTAATTTTGGCGTTATTTACGTTATTTTTGTGCTCGTTTACTCAAGGATACAGGTTTTACGTTGGTGGAAGAGACGGGTGGGTGTTACGTCCATCCGAAAGTTATAGTATTTGGGCCGAACGTAACCGGTTTCAAGTGAATGATACCTTAGGTAAGTAACTCATGCATCTCTAATTTTATTTTTCATGCAATTTTTTTAAAATAAATAAATATATTAATTAATTATTTTGTTAGTAGTAAATTAAATAAAAAGGCGTAATAAATTAAAACGATGTTTCGACTCTTATAAATTATAATTCTTCGAGAAATTAATGTAATACTACAACAAGTTTTTACTAAGAGTCTAAGATGATTTTTTTTTTTTTGCTTTTGTAGTATTTTATATGTACTAATTACTAAAATAAAATTGTTATTTTGTAAATTTACGAGCGTAGATTTGAATAAATATATAAATAATTACTCGTATTTATTAAGTAGTAAATTAAAAAGACGTAACTAATAAACAATGTTTCGACTAAAACATATAGTTAATCGAGAAATTATTGTATGTATATTAATTACTAAAATAAAATTGTTATTTTTAAGAATTTACGAGCGTAGATTTTTAAAAAAAAAATGATTTTTGGGTCGGAATATTTTTTTTGGATTCTTTTCGTGGTAAAATACTAAAATATCAACTTATTCGAGTATAAAAATTTAATAAATCTAATTTTTAAGCGACCGGATTATTTTTTTTCATTAAAATTTTTAGCTTAACATTTAGAGAATGACATGATATGAACTTTATTATTATAATTATATTCCTTTTTTAAACAAGAATTAATTATTTTTTCCTATTTTTGTACGATTTTAGCTAAATACTCGATACATTCCTAGTCAAATTTTTTTTTTCTCGATTGTATCAGATAGTTCAATCTAAGATAAACAAATGAATAAGACGAATTAATTGTGCACTAATTATTAATTAATACTCAATGTGTCCGGTGTCATCATTTTTTTTTTTCCGATTGTATTTTTATTATATACTCCGTAGTTTATTCTAAGATAAACAGATGAACGAGACGACACAATTTTGCACTAATTTCTAATTTTTTTTATGACTAATTAATACTCGATGTGTCCGGTGTCCCTACTCATTTTTTTATCGACTGTTTTTGTAACTCTATATTATATATATACTTCGTAGTTTATTCCAAGATAAACAGACGTATGAGACGACGTAATTTTGCACAAATTACTAATTTAATTAATTTTTTTTTGTTCTTTTTTTAATTTTTTTTGAACTAATTTTTTTTTTTTTTTTTTTTTTTTTGCAGTTTTCAGGTTCAAGAAAGGTGAAAATTCAGCACTACTAGTAACAAAAGAAAACTACAACAAATGCAACACAATCAACCCAATAAAATCCTTAACTGAAGAAAATTCAGAGTACAAATTTGAAAGATCTGGCCCACACTACTTCATTAGTGGGACCCAAGAAAATTGCAACAAATCCCAAAAAATCATCATTGTTGTCCTTGCAATTAGGCCCAAAAAACCCGGTCCCGGCCCGGCCCCAACCCCGGTTCCTCGGCCCGTTGGCCCGGCGAGTCACGCGCCGTCGCCTGACTCAGACTCAGACTCAGACTCGGACAACCCGGGCTCGAGCTCGAGCCCGGGCTATAGCCCAGGCTCGCCGAGTGAGGAGAAGAAGAATGGGGCTAGTGTGGTGTATGGGTCAACCCTATGGGTTGTGGGTTTGGTTGGATTTGGTATGTTTGTTTAGGGGGAAAAAAAATTCTGGTCTGTGACGAGAATATATATCTGTCGTGAAGTTTAGGTAAGTGATTTGGGGTGTTAATTACATAATTAATTAGGGATTGTGTAATTTTTAATTTAATGTTGGGTTTTTTATTTTATTTTAATTTAATGTTTTAGTTTTATTGGAGATGGAAACTCGTTATTTTTATCGTGTCTGTATTAAATTTATCGTGTTATCGACAAATTTGAACTAGTATTTGCTTAAATTTGGGTGTTAATTACATAATTAGGCATTGTGTAGTTTTAATTTTATGTTGGGGAATTATTTTTTATTTTTTTTTGTGTTTCGGTTTGATTTTAATTTAATGTTTAGTTTTTATAGGAGATTGGAAACTCGTTATTTTTATATTTTAAAGAAGGTAATTATTTTCGTGAGGGTGTCTGTATTAAATTAATCGACAAATTTGAACTAGTATTTGCTTAAATTTGGTGTTGTATTTAGTTATTTATTTACCTTAGATTATGGCTTTTTTTTTTGTGGGTGTGACGAACGTTAAATTTGTAGTTCACGTTCCTCGTGTTTTTTGGCGCATGAAAATTGCTCGAATCTCTATCTAACGTTTTTGAAAAAAAAAAAAAAAAAAAACCTAAATCGGATCACATCAAAACAAAATTGAAGTCCACATAAATGCGTAATCGCGCACGTTATCGACACGTTGTCATACACATACGAATTCCGTTATTGACTAAATTTCATAAATAACACGAAAAAATTTCTTTAAATTTCGTGTTATATATACGTTAGATTATGGCTTTTTCTTGGGTGGTGAACGTGTAATAAACGTTAATTTTTTTAGTTCACATTCCTCGTGTTTTTTTTTTTTGCGCGTGAAAACTACTAATCTAACGTTACAAAAAAAAAAAAAAAAAACTAAATCAAATCGCGTGAAAATAAATAAATTTAGAGTCCACATATAGCGATAATCACACACTTTTAATTAAATTAAAACATACGAATTCTTTTATTGCCTAAAATAAAATGTTTTCATATAACATATGAATATTCGAAACAATTTATTACGTCATATAATAACACGAAAATTTCTTTAAAAAAATAAAATAAAATACACACTATTTATTTATCGCAATATTTCGAACTCAATAATCCACCCGAGTTCAAATCCCGACACCATAATTTTTTTTTTTCGTCGACATCCCTAATTTAACCCAAATTATTACCCGCTACCCGACCCATATTTTGTCCCGAACATAATAACCTGAAGTTTATCGTACCCAGCAAGAACACTGGCACCAGCGACAGCGCGTAAAATATTTGCACCGGCTCCCTTATACAAAGACTTACTCCCTTCTTTCTTGACGATTTCCTTGAACGCTTCGTACGTGTTCTTGTACTTCACCGCTTCGCCCGAAGTCATCATCATCCGTCTTCTGACCGTGTCGAATGGGTACGAGGATAACGACGCTCCCACCGTCACTGCCCAACCCAGAGCGAAACTCGCCAGGAAATTGTCCTGCGAAATTAATTACTCGTCAAAAAATTCACAATAACGTCAGCAGACGACAAACAGAAGTAAAAAAAAAAAGGGTGACAGACTTTTTTTTTTTTTTTTTTTTTTACCGAGTCTGTCACCTTTTTTTTTTTTTTTTTACTCGAGGGTGCCAGACTGTTTTTTTTGAGTCTGCCACCCTTTTTTACTAAGTAAAAAATGGTAGTAGTACATTTTTTTTTACCTTTTTTTCGAGTCTATCATGAAAAAAGGGTGGCAGATTTTTTTTTTGCCGAGCCTGTCACCCTTTTTTTACTCGAGGGTGGCAGATTGTTTTTTCGAGTCTGTCACCCTTTTTTACTAGGTAAAAAATGATTGTGGATTTTTTTACCTTTTTTTCAAGTCTACGGTAAAAAAAGGTGGCTGTTTTTATTTTTTTATTTTTTTTTCACGAGTCTCTCACCCTTTTTACTCGAGGGTGGCAGACTGTTTTTTTGAGTCTGCCACCCTTTTTTACTAGGTAAAAAAAATGGTGGTAGATATTTTTTACCTTTCTTTCGAGTCTACCATGAAAAAAGGGTGGCAGATTTTTTTTTTACCGAGTCTGTCACCCTTTTTTTTTACTCAAGGGTGGCAGACTGTTTTTTCGAGTCTGCCACCCTTTTTTACCTAGATTTTTTTTACTTTTTTTCGAGTCTATCATGAAAAAAGGGTGGCCAATTTTTTTTTCCCCGGGTCTGCCACCCTTTTTTACTCAGTATAAAACGGTGGCGGACTTTTTTTTTTCCAGTCTGCCAACTTTTTTACTCGGTAAAAAAGGGTGGCAGACGTAACTTTTTCGAGTCGTGTAATTTAATTACCTGTAGTCCACCGATGAGCACGACAGGCTTAAGCGAGTCGTACAACCCAAAATACAACCCACGGTACGCAATAATCCCAATAATCGAAGGCGTAAACCCACGATACAACCCGATAAACCCGTCACTCTTGTACGTTTTCTTGTACACGTCGATGAGGCCGTTGAACTGCCTTTCACCGCCGGTCTTGACCGACTTTGCGTCGTTGGCTAGACGCGTCCTGGCGTAGTCCAACGAGTAGACGAAAACCTGTGATGTAGCACCTGCTGCCCCACCTGACGCCAAGTTTCCTGCAAACCATTTCCAGTACCCGTCTCGCTCGATGTTGTACTTGAATAGTGACTTGTAGTAGTCCTTGAACGCGAAATTCAACGCCTGCACGTGCATTGTACGGGTTAGTTAATCAAATTAATTAATTAATTAATTCGACGTCAAGTTTTTTTACATTTTCGATATTTCACAGGTAAAAATTCGAAAAGGGTCATGTCATTTTAGGGTTTGTTATTTTCAAATTCGTCAGATCAATTTTTGCCAGGTCTGGAGTCGAAAAACACGTCTGTCTAATTAATTAATTGGAATTTCGACATCAAATTTTTTTACATTTTCGATATTTCGCAGTAAAAAGTAAAAACTAACTTCGAGTAGGATCAAGTCATTTTAGGGTTTGTTATTTTCAATTTTCTACAGATGTTGACTCGTTTTCTACAATAAATGTTTAGGTCATTTGAATTTTCTCGTCTGATCAGTTTTGCCAGGTCTACGGTCGAAAAAGACATTTGTTTAACAAAAACAACAACTTCTATTTGATTCAGTTAAGTCAATTTCAGCCAGAAAGAACTAACAGGTTAATTAATTCAAATTTCGACATCAAATTATTCTACATCTTCGATATTTCACAGTAAAAAAACTCGAGTAGGATCATGTCATTTCCGGGTTTGTTATTTTCAACTTTTTTTTACAGATATTGACTCGTTTCCTGCAATAAATGTTCATGTCATACAGTCGAAAAACACGTCTGTCTAACAAAACAACACTAAGTTTAATTCAATTCAGTCGCTTTCAGCCAGAAAGAACTAATTTTTTCTAGATTTTCGATATTTCACAGTAAAAAGTAAAAACTCGAGTAGGATCAGGTCAATTTTGCCAGGTCTAGAGTCGAAAAACACGTCTGTCTAACAAAACAACAACTTCTGTTCAATTCAGTTCAGTCGATTTTAGCCAGAAAGAAATAACGGGTTTTGTTGTATATATACCTGAGTAGGAAAATAACGGATAACATTAGCAGTATTTCCACGGTACAGCGACAGGACGCCTTCGTCCTTAATAGTCCTAGCGAAACAGTCAGTAATGCCTTTATACGGATGCGACAATCTGCCCGATTTGATCATCTCGTCCTGATTCTGTATCATCAGTTTAACACGTTCGATTGGAGCAGCAGCCGTTTTGGAAACAGCAGCGGATACTCCGCCCATCAGGAAATCGACGTAGAAATTCTTCTGTGTTTTCGGTTTCTCTGATGCTGATGCTATGAATAATACAGGAGAACTGTACTGTACTGTCTGTAATTCTGCTGTTGTACAGTTTGACATCATAGCATTCTGCTGCACTCCTGTAATTCTCTGTATCCTGTCGAATGTCGACTGTTGATAACGTGAATTTTCGTAGACTGTCATTTTTCGCTCCTGTCGATCGCTGTTACCTGAAATGGGTAACGTACTAGCGTAAACTATTGGCTAACAGACTGGAACAGGGCGATAAAAGAATATATAGGGGGATTCGACAGACGTCAACCAGTTTAGTTGATCAAATCAATAGTAGGAGACGATATTATTCATGACACGACCATTCAGCAGAAAATGACTCGACCAGAAAACACGACACAAAATTAAAGGGTTTGAGCGGTGGAAGAATAAATACCTATTGAAGTTTGTTGATGAAGAAGAAATAAACTCCAAGATGTGAGGAGGAAAATTTTTTAGAGAAATTATTATTATTATGTGAAATTTCAACTATAATGCACATATATTACTAATACCATATATTTATATAAAATTAAATTAAATATATTTTAGTTATATAATTAATGGAGAAAGAAAAGATGATTTTTTAGTCAAATTTTTGGTGTAAAAAAATGGTCAAATTTGAGGACTTATTATGCATTATTATTATTAATTTATTTGATGCAAATTTTCGTTTGTGACGATTGACGACTGACGAGTATATAACTGGTCAAATAATATTTTCATCACTTGTGCAGATGAAAAACAAACAATTTAGTACTCTCGAAATAATATTATTTGACCTGTCATCGAGTTATGACAGATATATTCGTCAATGATTTATTATATTCATTTTTGAATTATTTTGAGTCCAACTCTTCATTGGCGGCTTGACAAATAATACTATAAGAACATTCTTAGGATAAAAGTCTTATTATTATTATCATTATTGTCATCATTATTGTCATTATTATTATTATTATTATTATTATTATTATTATTATTATTATTATTGAGACGGTTCGATTTTTTCATCTTCTAAGACGTACTCTGTATCCTTATTTCACGGAAAAAAAAACCGACATTTTTTTCTCGTAAATTGATATTTTATCTTTGATTTTTAAACTTGTAATAATTTAAAAGTTAGGTTAGGGTCCACCTGGCTAGCTCGACCTTCACGAGCCAGTCTTGGGCCGAGATGGTAGACCGTGGCTAGAGCCTAGACCGATTCCAACGTGTGAACCGGTCACAAGCTACAATTGTCCAACACGGTCCATGGGAAACTCAGGTTGGGCCGGCCCAAACTATATTATTAGGCCCAATTGTTTAGTGTCTATAAAATCACGAATTGTTTAGTAAGACGGTTTTATATCATACGACCAGTCCATTTACGCACAAGTCTTTATAAAATCATCATTTTCGGTTCACTCAGATCACACCGAGAAATTTCAAGTTCGACCAAGTCAAAAACTTAACACGTTATGCTCAAACCGATTCCTTCAAGTTACAGTATATTTTCGATTTTTTTCAATCGTATCTGATCTAATTTTGGACCGGTATCCACTCAATAAGACAGAATATTAATTCCGAACATTATTTATTTATTTCTTTTCTTTGACGTTTTCCTTACTTTTTGTCTACAAATTTTGAACTTTTCCATTTCCACATTACTTTTATTAAGATTAGAAGCAAAAGAATTGCTTGAATAATTGATTAATTGATTGAGACCGCGTTGACTACAAATAGGAAATCACGTTGACCAAAGAATTTTTCCAAAATTCCGTTATTTTGAATTGAAATAGACTGAATTAAATTGAACAGAACCGAAATAAAGTGGACTGAAGTAACCGAGAGTCAGATAAAAAATGAAACGAAGTGAAGTGAGTCGGAAAAAAATTTAAACTGAAATAGATTGTACTGAATTGAATCAAACTGAAGTAACGGAAATAAGACAAATCTGAATTGAAATGAGCCGAAAAGAAGTTCAAAAAAACGGGAATAAGACCAAACACAAACGCGTTTAAGGAAACTCAATAATCAATGCATTCAAATTGAAATTAAACTAAATTAAATTAATTAAATAAATAAAACGTCAGAATAAAGTTTTATGTTGATAATAGCAGTCACATGAGTCTCAAATCAATCATAATAAAGTTTTTTTTTTTTCCGTAAACTTTGGTTTTTGGGTTCACCTGGTTCGGCCTTCACGAGCCGGTCTTGTGCCGAGATGGTAGACCAAGGCTCGGGCCCATAAGGGTGTTGCCTAGTGGTTAAAACTTGTGGTCATCAGCCCAAGGGTCTCAGGTTCAAGCCCCTGCAAGCGCGAACTTGTGGGAGTTGTATGGCTTGAGACTATGCCTCTAGACTTCGAGCATGTCGCCTACGGGCGGTTTACCTTGGTGTGCGTGGTTTGCAGGCTATGCGTCCAATGCGCACCAAAAAGGTAGCGGCTGCGGGTTCCCTCGTTCATAAAAAAAAAAAAAAAAGGCTCGTTCGGTTCCAACGTGTGGACCGGTCATAGGCTACATTCGCCCAACACGGTCAAAGACAAACTCGGGTTGGGCCGGCCCAAATATGTCTAGTTATTGGCATTGTGTCTTGAACATGGCCCAAACCTTATTGTTAGGCCCAATTGTTTAGTCTTTATAAAATCACAAATTATTCAGTAAGACGGTTTTATATCATACGACCAGTCCACTTACGCACACGTCTTTAGAAAATCATCATTTTCGGTTCACTCAGGTCACACCGAGAAATTTCAAGTTCGACCAAGTCAAAAATTTAACCCATTATGTTCGACCAAGTTATATTTTCGGTTTTTTTTTGTTATATCTGATCTAATTTTGGATTGATATCCACTCAATAAGACAGAATATTAATTCCGAACATTATTTATTTATTATTTATTTATTATTTATTTTTCTACTTTCTTTTTCCATTTCTTTGACGTTTTCCTTACTTTTTTGTCTACAAATTTTGAACTTTCCACATTACTTTTATTAAGATTAGAAGCAAAAGAATTGCTTGAATAATTGATTAATTGATTGAGACGGCGTTGACTACAAATACGAAATCACGTTGACCAAAGAAATTTTCCAATATCCCGTTCTTCTGGACCGAAATAAGCTGCACTGCACTAAACCGAACGTAACAGAACCAAATTAAAGCGGACTGAATCGAATTAAAGTGGACTGGAGTAACTGAGCTGAATTGAAGTAAATTAAACCGAAAAAAATCTTCACGATACAATTGTTATGAAATAAATTTAATTAAACTGAATTAAATTAAATTGAATTAGAATTGTGAAAATAAAAGAAATTTTACGGAATGAATTAAATTGAAGTGGGTCGAAAAGAAGTTGAAAAGAACGGGAATAAGAACAAACAAAAACGCGTTTAAGGAAACTCAATAATCAATGCATTCAAATTGGAATTAAATAAAATAAATAAATATATAAAACGTCATAATAAAGTTTTATGTTAATAATAGCAGTCACATGAGTCTCAAATCAATCAATTCCCTGTCAATTTTTTTAAAATTAAAATTAAAATTAAAATTAAATTCAAGCTTATAATAATTATAAATAAACTAAAAATAAAATAAAATAAAATAAAATAAAATTCAATTCTCTGAAATCATACATTGTAATCAGTACCATCATTTGATCTGCAAAACCCAGTTCAATAATCATGACTGCTAAAGAAATTCTTCAGAAAATGAAGGTATGTTTTGGGTTATATTATATCGTCTCATACGAGAATTTGTGTTATTATTTCGATTGTTTTTGTTGGGTTTATTAATTTATTATTCGAATAGTGAAAATAAGTTTATTCGGATTATACGAGAATTTGTGTTATTATTTCGATTTTTTTATTGGGTTTATTTAGTTTGTGTAAATTTATGATGGGTTGTGAATAGTTAAGCTTGTGATGTGTAAATAAGAGTAGAAAAGATCGAATTTTTATCGTCTCATACGAGAATTCGTGTTATTATATCAATTGAGTTAATGGAGTTAGTGTAACTTTATGATGGGTTGTCAATAATTTTGCTAGTATGTTGAAAAATAAGCTAGAAAAGATCGAATCTTTATTGTCTCGTACGAGAATTTGTGTTATTATATCGACTGGGTTTGTATAGTTAGTGTATCTTTATGATGGGTTGTCACTTGTCAATAATTTAGCTTAGTATGTTGAATCTTTGTCGATTAAAGATCGTCTCATACAAGAATTTGTGTTATTATATCGATTGGGTTGATGTAGTTAGTGTAAATTTAGGTTGGAATGGTAGTATGGTGAAAATAAGCTAGAAAAGATCGAACTTTTATCGTCTCATACGAGAATTTGTGTTATTATATCGATTGAGCTTATGTAGTTAGTCTAAATTTTTGATGGGTTGTCAATAATTTTGGTTGGAATGCTAATATGTTGAAAATAAGCTAGAAAAGATCGAATCTTTGTCGATCAGAGATCGTCTCATACGAGAATCTGTATTATCATTTCGATTGAGTTTATGTAATTAGTGTAAATTTAAAATGGGTTGTCCCTAATTTAGCTTGGTGATGCTAGTATGTTGAATATAAGTTAGAAAAGATCAAATTTTTATCGTCTCATACGAGAATTTGAGTTATTATATCGATTGGGTTGATGTAATTAGTGTAATAGGTTGAAAATAAGCTCGGAAAGATTGAACCTTTGTCGATCAGAGATCGTCTAATACGAGAATTTGTGTAGTTTCATTGTTTGGATTTCGATTATAACTTGTGTGTTTTGATGATGTTCATCATAGATCAAGGCCGGATTCAGCTCCGCACCACCCGACACAGGCAAAGGGAAAGCGAAACTGTCTAAGCATATAACCCATGGATTCAACTTAGTGAAAGGAAAGACGAGTCATCCGATGGAAGATTGCTTGGTTTCGAGTTTTAAACAGATTGGAGATCGAGAATTGGGTTTGTTTGCCATTTTCGATGGTCATATGGGTCACGACGTTGCTAACTATTTGCAGTCAAATCTCTTCGACAACATCCTCAAAGAGGTCTGTCCCCCTGGCCTGGTCGATCTGTGCTTAACTTAACTTCTTTTTTCTTTTCTTTCTGTCGTGGGTCGTGGCCTGGTCGACCTGTGCTTTAACTTTGTGTCCCTGGACTTCTTTTCATTTCTTTATGTCGTGGGTCGTGGCCTGGTCGATCTGTGCTTAACTTCGTGTCCCTGGACTTTTGTTTTTTTCTTTATGTCGTGGGTCGTGGCTTGTGGCTTGGTTGACCTGTGCTTAACTCGGTCACTGTGTCTATATTGCAGCGGGACTTTTGGGCGGAACCAGAGAATGCAATCAGGAAAGCATATGAAACAACAGATGCAGAAATCCTGGAGAAAGCATTAGTATTGGGACGAGGCGGTTCGACAGCAGTGACAGCAATCCTCCTCGACGGTCAAACACTGTTTGTTGCAAACGTAGGTGATTCTCGCGCTGTCATCTCACAGAACGGCGTGGCCAAACAGCTCTCAGTCGATCACGACCCCGGTACAGAAAAAGGACAGATCGAAAGTCGTGGTGGTTTCGTCTCAGTCATTCCCGGTATAACTAAACTCAACTCAAATCACTCGTCTGACGTCTGAACTGAATTGAACTGAACTCAACAGAGCTGAACTCGTGTATGTATTTTGAGTTTTGACAGGTGATGTGCCACGAGTGGACGGACAGCTGGCAGTGGCGAGGGCGTTCGGAGATAAGAGCCTGAAGCTGCATCTCAGTTCAGAACCGCACGTCGACATGGTGAAAATTGACGATACTGCAGAGTTTCTGATCTTGGCTAGTGACGGCTTATGGAAGGTCCGAAAAATACAAATCTTGAGTTTTTCGTAAATAGGATTGAATTTCGAGTATTTTTGTCTAAGAGGAATTTTGTTGAATTTGCGCGCAGGTGATGTCGAACCAGGAAGCTGCAGACGCGATTAAGAACGTGAAGGATGCACAGACAGCAGCTAAACATTTGACAGAAGCTGCAATAACCAGGAAAAGCAAAGATGACATTTCCTGCATTGTTGTAAGATTTCAATGACCCGATTACACTGTTTACACGATTTACACGGGTTACACGAGCCGCTGTAATTTTAAAGAACTCGGTATATCTACATATATATGGATTGTATCGGTTTTATGCTGCTGTAGTCGATATTGCATATACGATTTGATTATACAGAGATTTGTCTTGTAAAAGTTGTACTAAAGTTGACCTGATATTCTGGACCCGGTCTGGTCTGGTCTGGTCTGGTTGAGTCGTTTGAGTACAATATCAGATTACGATGGGATATATATACTCATATGTACCGTGTATGTTAGAATTCACAAGGGAGACGAACTGATACGATAAAGAGAAAGTAATTAATCACAAAGTGCACGTGGAGATATGGGAGAGTGTAACAATAAGCATGGGCTTGTTGTTGTGATGAGTTGTGACCATTGAACCTAACATGTATACCAAATCCTTACCAAACAATAAAGTACAATAATAATCGAGTATATCCGTCATAAATTTGTAACAGATCAAATATTATCCACATGGGTAGATAAAGACAGGTCATTTGATATTCTCAATGTATTCTGATTTTGTCTTTATCTAACCACGTGGGTGATATTTGACCTGTTGTAAGTTTGTAACGGAAAAAATCGTCACATGAGAGACCAACTGTAAACATACATACACTTCAATTACTATCCTTAATTGCTGTCTTTCATGGATTAGTTCCCTCCTAGGAAACACACACATTATTGTTTCTTTACTTCCAAAATTACTTCAAAAAAACAGTCATTATTGTGTACAACCGTTGTACCATGCGACAGTAGTAAAAGTTTGTAACTTATAATAAAAAGTGATCATTTTAGGTCAGTTAGTTACCACTTTCAGATAAATAGTTACCACTTTTTCATATTAAAACGTGGTCACTATTTAACTTAAAGTGGTCACTAAATAACATAAAGTGGTAACTTTTTACCATAAATTTGGTCCGTCGTACGGTACAACGGTTGTATACTATAATTTATGCAAAAAAAAATCATGAATTTAGTGACATAACCCATGAGTGTATGAAGTGTGTCTAACTTAACCTATTTGGGTGTTTTTAGTGTAGAAATTGAAGAGTTATGGCCCCCGAAATCGACTCGGTTAGATTATACTGTTTTGTCTAGTCTGGACCCAATTCAGACTGACTTATGACATCCGAAACTGACTTAGTTATATTATATTGTTCTATCTGAACCCAGATTGAATCGAGAATGTATATGATAAGATTTAAAAGTGGTGCAGAGTGGATCAAGTGGTGTCTCACCTAAACCTTACTTTGGTGTGTTTTTAGTGTAGAAATCGAAGAGTTTCGGAGTCGGAAATTGCCTCAGTTAGATCATACTGCCTTCGATTCTTTAGAATTGCTACACTAATTAAGATTTCTGAGAAATATTTTGATCAGATATAGCAATTCCAAAGAATCAGAGGGGATACTGTTCAGTCTGGATCCAGTTCCAACCGAGAATATATTTATGATATCGATAATTTAATAATTTATCTCTCTCACTCTATATTATTATTATTATTATTATTATTATTATTATTATCATTATTTTTTTATTATAAACGGAACTTGCATTGATATCAAAACAAATTACAAGAAACTAGAGGGGAGCCGAGATACTATCTGGGCCCCACTCCTTTAGCGATCGCAAAACTAATTCTTCTTATTATTATTATTTTTTTTGAAATGAGATAATTTTAATGATGAATCAAAACGTATTATTATTATTATTATTATTATTATTTTTTTTTTTTTTTAAAACGGAACTTGTATTAAACACCAGAACAAACTACAAGAAGTTAGAGTTCGGTATTATTATTATTATTATTATTATAAATTACAAGAAGTTAGAGGGAAGTCGAGATACTATCTACAAGAAGTTAGAGTTAGGTATTATTATTATTATTATTATTTTTTAATTATTTTTTTTTTTTTTGAGTTAGGTATTTAAGGACCCAACCATGCATTGCATTCAATGAATCATGTCATCTTAGTGGGAATGTGGATGGGTTGGATCACATATATAAGAGGAGTAAATTATGGGCATGACAACTCCCCATGGGCCCAATTTTGCAGGGCCTTTGAAGATGGATTGATGGGCACTTGTCATGTCATGTTACCCCATTTATCTTAGACGGTTTTATACTCTGAAACGATATCTCACATAAAAATATTATGAGTATTATTTAATCAATATATTTAAAAAAAATAAAAATAAAAATAATCTGATTATTTATAAATTTAGATACCAATATTTAAGAGATTTCACGAAAATTAATCCAAAACATAACTCTAATAATAATAATAATAAATAATACGAGTAATAAAATAATAATAATAATAATAATAATAATAATAATAATCTGTTCCATGTTTAATACAAGTTTCGTTTTTATAATAATAATAATAATAATAATAATAATAATAACCGTAAAAATAAAATAAAATAAATAATAATTTTGATGATAATGATGATGATAAATACAAAGAAAAATACTAGTACCTACTAATCAAATTGGACAAATTGAGTAAAAGTGAAAATATATTTACGACGTAATTTTATAATCTAATTAATGAATAAGTACGGAGTATATATTATGAGTATAATTTTTATGTTTCGTAATTTATTTTAATATACTTTTATAGAGAGTACTAAAACAATTTTGCAACTTTTAGATTAATTATATTATCTTTAAATATGAATAATTATTCATGCATGAAACTTTATTTGATTTTTGTTTTGTTTTCATAGACATTTATAAATACTTTAATTTATTCCACCTTTAAAGTTTTTTTTAAATAATATATTTAGCTCTTTTTATATTTATTTATTCACTTTTTTTTTTTAAAAAAAAAAATAACTTCCTAAAAAGAACAAAAAAAGTCGACATGCAATGATGCAAAACTAGTTTTCGCATCCTTTTATAATACAACAAATTTTGCCAACGTACAATAAAAACAAAAATCAAACACTTCCAACAAAATTTTATAAATAAATAAATAAATAGATCCTATTAAAATTATCGCAAATTCTTATTTAAAACCGACATATATATCTATTTTATTTCATACATACAAATACATAACTCGAAACAAAAAAAAAAACGTATTTCATCTATCTATCTATCTATCTATCTATACATATATTAATATATACTCCGTATATATATATATATATATGACGGCTTTAAACGTCAAATTTTAAACAGAAAATCGATATTATCTGTATTAAGAGAGATCGACTGATCGAATAAAAAAAATAATAAAGAGCACGTGAACAGCCACATTAGTTGCTAGTGCATGGAGGACAAGCGTAAACAAATTCCAGCTTCCAGCAATTGAAGAATTATTCCCATCAATTCTCATTTCTCTTTGCTTTTTTTAATAAAAAAATATATATTTTCCATACTTTTTATATAATATTATATACTCGTATATTATATCGTATGTACTTAATAATAATAATAATAATAATAATAATAATAATAAATAATAATAATAATAATAATAATAATAATTGAGTTAGACGGTTTTATATCGTGAATTGAAATGATTCATTTATAAAAAAAGATCGATAAATAATAATACTCGTAAATGAATTGTTATTTTATGATATTAGATCGTTTTACTCGTGAAATCATCTTACTCTATAATTTGTGTGTATTATATACTGTAGTATTTGTATTATCACTGTCATCAAACGGTCCATTTGTATAAAAAAATCATTAATTTATTAGTAGTAAATGAATTATTGTTCTACAGCAAAACCATCTTACACTATAATTTAATTATACAGAGTATAAAATATTAGTCCGTATATATTTATATCATATATCGTAGTTATTGCATGACACGGTTTTAATTATATCGTAAAAATTGATTCATACTGAAAGAATTATCGATTTTTATAATATTAGATTGTTTCAGACGTGAAACCGTCTCTTATTATTTAATAATATAATAATACTTGATTTTCTACAAACTTGAAGTGCCGCAATTTCTCGTTATCCAACGCCATTTTATCTACTTTGTCGTATTGCATGCATGCACTTGATTTCAAGACCGTCTCGTATTAAGATATATCGTATATCAAATGATCCTGATGTATTGGTCGATACCATAATAAATAAACTTTCGAGCTAAACCTAGAAAAAAATCGATAATACAACGCATAATTGTTATTTGAGACGGGTAATAATAATAATCATATTATGCATATTTTCGATATATCATAATAAAAAGTTATAAAAATTATTATATATCATAATGATATAAATTACGATATTTTCGATACATATTATCGAAAAAATTAAGATTATCGAATTTTCGATATATTGACGCATAATATATCAGTCATATATCGCATAATATCGGTCGATAATCATATCATAATAATAATAATTCGTACTAATTTTTTCGATATTATGCGTTAATTATGTTAAACGTAAGACGGGCTTTCATAAAACGACTAACAATAAATACGATAACACATATATAATCCTACTTCGTATTATGTTCAAATTAATTTCCGCTTATTAATTATCTTTATTGTCATATAAGCTAAATACTAAAAAAAATATAAATAACGCAGAATAATATAACACCGTGTAATAATATAACATACTCGAAAGTAGGAAATTAAATAATAACAAGAATTATTAGGGTATAATTATAAATAGTCGATGTCGATATATAATAATGCATGCATGCTTGTTATTATTAATTACTCTCTTCGTTCTGTATAAAAATAAACAAATAATCAGGACGTAACACTATTATTTTTGCATGCTCGTACTACGCATTTATTATGAGATCGAAATATGCCATCGTTGTAATAAATTTAGTGAAGTAATTACGAGATCGAAATATGCCATCGTTGTAATAAATAATTAAATTTAGTGAAGTAATTACGAGTATCTTTTTTTATTTGGTTCGAGAAGAGGTACGAGGACAAATATGATGTCGATAAAATTATAACGTTATCGACTAATAAATTAGTAATTCGTCTAATTATTCTATAATTCTTTTGTCTCAAAGTATAAAATGACCAAATATTTACAAAGTCAACTCATTTAATTAATTATTTGCTGATAATAAATTATTGATATTTTTATCATAGTTAATTATAGACCGTCTCACAAAGTGAAACGATATTCATACATACTACTTTGTGATATATACTTTGCAATGAATGTCGTAATACAAAAATCAAATTACGAAGCAAAAATTCGAGCAAAAAAGGTATTATAAAGCGAAAATTCGAGCTATAATATAAAATTAATTACACGAAATTACCGAATAAGTAGAGCCTTTATTAAACCAAATTACATTATCTCGAAATTCATTACATTATAGAAAAAGGGAAAACTAAATCTCGAACGTTAATAATATATCAATTACAAAGAAAATTCGAGCTAAAATAGAATTATAAAGCGAAAATTCGAGCTAAAAATAGAAATATATTACACAAAAAATTACGAAATAATACGTAAATTTTATCAAAACTAATTACATTATATTATCTCGAACTTCATTACATAATAGAAAAAAAAAAAAAAAAAAATTGAACCTCCTCGACTCAAAACTTTTTGAGACCTAATAATAATAATAATAATAATAATAATAATAATAATAATATCGAGCTAAAATAGAATTATAAAACGAAAATTCGAGCTAAAAATAGAAATATATTACACAAAAAATTACGAAATAATACGTAAATTTTATCAAAACTAATTACATTATATTATCTCGAACTTCATTACATAATAGAAAAAAAAAAAGAAAGAAAATTGAACCTCCTCGACTCAAAACTTTTTGAGACCTAATAATAATAATAATAATAATAATAATAATAATAATAATAATATCGAGCTAAAATAGAATTATAAAACGAAAATTCGAGCTAAAAATAGAAATATATTACACAAAAAATTACGAAATAATACGTAAATTTTATCAAAACTAATTACATTATATTATCTCGAACTTCATTACATAATAGAAAAAAAAAAAAAAAAAAATTGAACCTCCTCGACTCAAAACTTTTTGAGACCTAATAATAATAATAATAATAATAATAATAATAATAATAATAATAATATCGAGCTAAAATAGAATTATAAAACGAAAATTCGAGCTAAAAATAGAAATATATTACACAAAAAATTACGAAATAATACGTAAATTTTATCAAAACTAATTACATTATATTATCTCGAACTTCATTACATAATAGAAAAAAAAAAGAAAGAAAATTGAACCTCCTCGACTCAAAACTTTTTGAGACCTAATAATAATAATAATAATATCGAGCTAAAATAGAATTATAAAACGAAAATTCGAGCTAAAAATAGAAAAAATATAATACACGAAATTTTTATTAAAACTAATTACATTATCTCGAACTTCATTACATGATAGAAAACAGAAAAAACTAAACCTCGACGACTCAAAAACTTTTTGAGCCCTAATAATAATAATAACAATATTAAAAATATATCAATTACAAATTACAAATCCGATTTAAAGCATAAAAAAAATTACATAAATTGAAATCCCTTCATCATTTTATTATTATTATTATTATTATTATTATTATTATTATTATTATTATTATTATCAATACACAAAATATCACAAATCTTCATACTTTTTGAAGAATATAATGAAGGCCCGCATATATTATTATATATATATATATAATATAAATATATAATATAATATAATATATACTCCCCCGTCAAAATATACACGTAATTTCTTGAAAATTTCCCCATGCAAAATCAACCCTTTATCCACAATTCCCACATAATTAATCACCTTAAAATCTTCTTAATTGTAATTAATTGACTAATTAATTATGTAAGAAGATCATTAACCCAACCGAGATCCGGACTCTCCTCCGAATTACCATTACCATTACCGTTACCATTACCGTTGTTGACGACATTGCTTGAAACGGGCGACGCGACGTTCGAGCTAAAGAAGCTCCTTGAGGTTGATGGACTATTAATTGGTGTACTAGGAGAATAAGGGAATTGCATCATTTGTTGATTATGATTATGATTAGCATAACTAATGTCATTATAATCATAATTAGTGTGATTATTAGTGTCATTAACATCAACCCATAACCCTCTCCCCTTCATATGATTATTAGGGTTAGGGTTAGGGCTTCCGAGACCGGTTTCATTACTAAGCTTCATACCCTCCATTGACCCTAACAACTCCGCTATCAAAACATCCTCATACGTCACCCCCTTGAACGCGGCCTCATCCAGACTGAGGCCGCGTTCAGCGTACCTGGACAGGGCCAGGCCCCGTCCAGGTACTGATTTCATGGGTGACATGGGCGGGGACGACGAGAAATGAGACGACGTCATCCCAATCAGAGTCGACGTAGGCGACATCGCACAACAATATTTACAGTGACGGTGCTGGTGATGATACTGATGCTGATGTTGTTTAGTATGGTTATGACTGTGATTATGATTATGATGTTGACTGTGACTGTGAAAGTCAAGGGCTAGATCTAGATCCAGATCTGTCATCAGATCTGGATCTAGATCTTTAGCCAACAGCTCCTCACCCTCCTCGTGAGCTGGTAAAACCCTGAGCTCACGAGGAGTGTGAGCGAAGAAACAAACCTTCCTCTTACAATTCTTCCCATCCTTACACGCCTCAGTCCGATACCGGGCAGGGTGCAACCAACACTCGAAAACCCCGTGAGCGAACTCACACTCGTCCCCCTTCCCACACCCGCCCGACCGTCTATACTCCGGGCAAACCGTACCCGAGTAATGAAACCGTCTCGGGTCCCTCCTCCTAGCCTTCTCACCCGGGTGAGCAAACGGGCAGTCGGTCCAATCGTGACTCCTACTCCTAGTACACTTCCTCACCTTAAACTCATACATCCTAAACTGATCCGACGAGTACGGGTCCGAGTCCGGGTCAAACCCATCATCCGACCCTGACCCTGACCCAGACCCCGACCCAGACCCATCATTGCATGGAAGAAAATAACTCGCCACGTCGCTGGCGTGGCGAGTTAGGAGCTTCCTTGGTGGAATGTTGAGTTCAGCCGAATGAACTGAACTCAAACTCAAACACGGAGTCTGAGTTTTAGCTAGTAGCGAAGGGTAACACTTGTGCTCAGCACATACACTACTACTCCCCATCATCTATGACTTAGGTTTCTTAAGGAGGTTCTTAAGGACTTAGTTTTTTTTAAGGGGGTTGTGAGTTTTTTAAGGAGGTTGTAGGGCAAAGTGGGGGGTATATAAGGGTGGGTTGAGAGGGGGGGAAGGTATGGGAGGAGGAATGCGTGGCGAGAGGGTATAAGGGAAGAGCATGCAGAAAGGAGTATGTGGCAGAAGAAGGGGAGATATGTTGAGTACACATAGCACATAATATACACAACATCTTGTATGCATTGCTTTGTTGTTGTTGTTGGTGGTGTTTTATCAACAAATTTGGGTTTTTATCGAAAATGTCTTAGTCTAGTGGTTAAGGCTAGGTGTTCTAGGACAGTAGGTCTCAGGTTCGAATCCCTCCTCCCCTATATTGTAATGCGACTAAGTGCGCTCTTCGATGAACCAAAAAAAAAAAAAACAAATTTGGGTTTTTTTATTAGGTTTTATAAGTGCCCAAGTGGGTTTTGTAGGGTTTTTGTCCTTTTGTTTTGGGTTGGTTATGGGTCGGATTTGATCAGATCAGGTTGGGTTGGGTTGGGTTGGGTTAGGGTTTGATCATCGGATTTGATCGATCCCACAATTCAGAAGCTAAGGTAGATGAATCTGCCTGAGTGGATGTGAGTATATATGTGACTGATGAATGGTCTAAATTAAAGTCGATTTGAGATTACTAGAATATATTTTTTCAACCGGTCTAAGCGGACTTTATATATTCAATTTGGGTCGGGTGTGGGTTGGTTCGTGGGTCGGGTTGGACTGCCTTGTTAACTTAACCAGGTCTACTTAGGAGTTAGGACTTGCGAGATCATCTGTAGATATGACAAGAGGGTATAAGTGTATTTAGACCTTGTTATAGGTAGGATTTGGGTCGGATCTTGACTACAAGGCTCGAAATCAGTCTGTGGGATGAGTGGTCGGCCCGGACAGTCTCATCCAGTCATCCATAAATCAAACGAAGTTGGCTGATGGTTGACCGAAACCCACACCCACAGGTCACGTCGAGATTATAAAGTTTTAGTTTGACGACAGGCTCGCGAGCTAACCTTTATCTCTACTCGATCGAACCTAGCTCGGCTTGGGTGCCAATCCAAACTCATATACACCCATTATCAAACCGACCCTAAAACTCTTAGGATTAGTATATGTTAACCTTCGTGTCCCTCGATAATTAAGGGATCGTTTCGTCCAATACAATAATACCGTTTATCAAACAGAACCTAAAATTCGAAATTGTAATTAAGTACGGTAACTAATTAATTAATTAAATTGATTTCTAATAAAGAAATAATGTAAGTAGAATGCCTAGATTGCATGGTCGTGTGATGTGGTGTGGTGACGTTCATAAACTTTCTCTACTTATATTTGTAATAGAGGTGATTATATGCGGGTTCAGGCCGGACCACGGGTCGGGCTAATTGTGAAATTTTGGCCCACGAACAAGCGGGTTCGGGACGGGTTAGCGGGTTTGGGACGGGTTTGCTGGCCGGATCTTTGTATATTTTTAAAAATGTTGTGTCCAAGCCTGCTAAAAATTCGGGCCGGACGGGACGGGCCAATCGGACGGTACGTCCCCATGACCAGCTATAATTCGTAATAACTTAGGGCCAAATTTGTGACATGAGATGATGTTACCCAAAATTTGGGCTTTTTCTCTTACAAACCAAACCAAGTAACCAACCCACAGAAATATAAAGATTATTGGGTGCCACCAAAACTAAAAATCCCAAATAGTTTTATATTATTATTCGTCTATCGAAAATTATTTTAATCAAAGGTAAACAAACGATAAAAAACGGATGGAATAATAATCATCTACGGAATTAATTAGTCCGTATATTATTCTTAAATAGCTCGTGTAGATGCACGATTTAGGTCACAAATTCGATTTCTCTATTGGCTATTGTAGTCTGACTAAATACATTCCTCAGCGGATAAAATAATGCACGATTTATATAGTTTATTAATGATAGGTGGACAAATGGAATTTAATAGTACTCGTATTAGATAAAATAAAATAAAGTAAATTTAACTGATCCAAACTGAACGAAAAATGGCTCAACTGAACGAGTTTAACTGAATTTAATGAAGCTGAACTGACTGAAATGAATCGAATGAGGCTTACCTAGACCTGACAGACAGATCGACTCGTGTTCGTGTTCGTATCATATCTAAACGGGTCACGATTCACGAACTTTTCAACCCAAACTCAACCCAATTAAGTTTCGCGTTCGCGTTCGTGTTCGTGTTCGTGTCGACCCACTTACATAAATAGACGATCAATTCTTAACTCAAACAGTCAAACTCGTTAATTTTGTGTCGGATTTGAATTAATTAAACTTAACGAAACCCAATTTAATTAAACTCGAAATATAAGTTGGAAAGAATCGAGCCTAGATCGAGTTCTAATTCACTAATTGGGCTTTTTCAAAGCATAGGAGATCCAATAAAAACCAAAGACAAGCCCAACACATATGAACATTCATCGAAAACGGAATCAAAATCAATTTTGTTAATTAAATTCTTCATTTTCTCTCACTTTCGCTCTCTGTTGATTTAAATTAAAGGTTAGTTCTCTTTATCGATTGTTCTTTGATCAATTTTAATTTTTTGTTGATTAATTTTGTCAATTGGGTAATCAGATTGGTGTATTATGAATGTGTTTATTCTGAATTTTACTGGGTTTATTGTTGATTTTTAATTAGTTATAGAACTGGAAAATTAGGGTTTATCCGTCTTGGATTAGACAAATTGAATTGACCATCTTCAAATTTCGATGTTTTCGTCGATTTTTTCATTAGGGTTTTTGCTAAAGATGATAATTTAGTGTTTAATTGGGGATTAATTAGCTATATAGCTGAAAATTAGGGTTTATCTGCATTTGTATCCACAAATTAAATTGATTTTGGTAGATTTTTCCATTTACCTAAAGATGATGAATTTACTGTTTAATTGGGTTTAATTAGCTATATCCTATATAGCTGAAAATTAGGGTTTTAGGGAGATAGTGAATTTGATCTATTGATCTATTTACTGAATGCTACGACACCGTTTTGGGGGAAAATGTACAATGTCACTAGTTCACTGCGGAAATGCCGAAATTGGTGATTTTTGTGTTAGATGAATTTAGGTTTCAGTGTTTAATTAGGATTTTAGCTAAAGATGATGAATTTACTGTTTAATTGGGGTTTAGTTAGCTATATAGCTGGAATTAGGGTTTATCTGGATCGTATCAGACAAATTAAATTAATTTTGGTAGATTTTTCATCAGGGTTTTAGCTAAAGATGATGAATTTACTGTTTAATTGGGTTTAATTTGCTATATCCTATATAGCTGAAATTAGGGTTTTACTGAGATACTGAATTTGATCTATCGATTGATTTACTGAATGCTACGACACCGGTTTGGGGAAAATGTACAATTTACTTCACTAGTTCACTACGGAAATGCTGAAATTGGCGATTTTTTTGTTACTAGATGAATTTCGGTGTCAGTGTTTAATTATGTTCAATTGAATGCTCAAGCCGAGCTCTGACAGAACCAATTCTGAGGTCGCTAATTCGCTACAACTCGGTTTTGATCGTGTACACCCTACAGTGTCTTAAAAGTTCGACATAAATATTCAAGAACTCGTGTTTTAACAATTCACGATTCAAACATATGAAATGGAAGCGAAGTTTGCTGACGTAAATTTACTGGTTTTTTTTTCATCCCTCAGAAGCTCAGAAAATGGAGGCGAAGTTTTTCCGGTTCCTGAAACTGGTAGGAACCGGATACAAAGCACGAGCAGAAGACAATGGCCGACTCCTGCTCCTAAAACTAGGCTACAGTCACGAAGTTGAGCTGACAGTACCACCAAGCGTCCGCGTTTTCTGCTTCAAGACTGATAACAAGATCGTTTGTGCAGGGATTGATAAAGAGAAGACGCATCAGTTTGCAGCTAGCATTCGCAGCTGCAAACCCCCCGAAGTTTACAAAGGGAAGGGTATTTTGTATGCCGATGAAGTTATCAAATTGAAGCCCGGAAAGAAAGCCAAATTGGCCAAGAAATAATACGGTTTTCTTTACTTTTTACGGTTTTAACATTGTTCATCGGAATAGAAAATGTTTGTACTCTCTCCGTTTCGTTTGATTGAAGTTCGCTCTTGGTCTTGGAACGTTTGATTTTTTAGTCGGATACGAGGTTCTAAGATCGACTCCACTGGGTTAATTCACAACTTTGTTTTCCCTTCGAATGAAAGCGGGAAGAAATAAATCAAATCGATTCCATTCCATTCCATTCCATTCCTTTTTTACCCCTTCATGTTCACAACATTTTTTTGGATCGATTACTGAGTATTTAAAGTCCACTACCGGATCTGATCCAACTAACTCGTCCGGACATTCGAACTAAAAACCCGAGTTTCCCCTCGTAACCTGGATTGAGTCCGTATTTATTGTAACAAACAAGTCGGTATCTAATCTAAAGTTGAATATATCAAACCCGAAAATGATCCTGATCCGAAAGTCCGAAACCACCTGACCCGAAACGATCCGATTTTTCCGACTTGAAAAATGTTCCGATCTTGAACCAGACCCGATTAACCCATTAGCCAAAGCGAGTCGGTATGAGTATCCTGAATTTATCAAACCCGAAACAACCCGACCCAATTCCGAGTTTCTTGACCCAAAAATAAATACCGACTTTGAAGTCCGACCCGTGACTCGATTGCCGGGTCTACACTCTACATGTACTAATATTTGATGTGGGTTGGGGGTTTGAAAATTGAAAGTTGCAGGTGACATCATGCCCACGTCGTCTTCTTCCTTGTTCTTCCTCCTCCGCGCCACCGCCACCGCCACCGCCACCAACTACACTCTCCGCCCTTCACTGTCGGCCGCCGTCAACCTCCGCCGCGCCAACCACCGCGTTTTCTCCCACCACTTGGTTAGTCCTAATTCCTTTGATTTGTATCATTTCTTCAGCTATTCCATTTTCTAGGGTTTTAGGGTTTCGGAGAGATAGTTAATTGATTGATTAATTAATTAATTTGTTCAATTGATTGATTTAATGGATGATACGACACCGTTTTTGAGGGAAAATGTACAGTGTACTCCGTAGCTCACCGCGATAATGCGCGAATTGGTGATTAATTTGTTAGTTGAATTTAGGTTTCAGTGTCGATTTTATGTTCAATTTGATGATACGATGATTTCATCGAGCTGGGGCCGAACTTTGATCAAATCGATTCCCAAGGCTCTACGAGTCGGCTTTGAGCTCGAGCCGAGCTTTGATGGAACCGATTCCTAGGGTTCTACGATTCGTGATAATGGTCACCGGATTCGCCATGAAATTCACTTTTACTGATTCACGATTCTTAAACGGTGAAATTTCATTTCACAATGTCATTGTAAGGTCAGAGTGTTAGACCAATTGAACACGATTTTCCGACTTTTAGATTCAGTAATTCTTCGAATTGTTCATGCATAATATGATGATTTGGTTGAATTCCCAATTGGACAGATCTATATTGCATCACTATTGAATGGTGTTCGAATTTTACGTCTCTCTGCTGCACAAAGTACTCTCAAGTGTCCAGTTAGATCTTTCGTGACCTTAAGCTATCCCGACAAATCAGACCCAGCTGAAGAAATCGTCAGTCGAGTTATCTCCACAATCGAAACTACTTCCTCCAGTAAGGAGATATGTAATGAAATCGACCGCCTATGCAAATCTGAATGTGTTTCTGGAGTTACGAAGCTCAGTTTTCATGCACTCGATGTTCTTTTGTCTGAAACCAGTAAGCGGAACGACGTTGAGCTGACGGTGAAGATTTTTAAGGATCTGTTGCATTCGTCTGAAACACTGAGTTCAAAGTCTTACTGCAATTTCGCTGAAGCTTTTGCAAAGACGGATGACTGTGAGATTTTACTGAAATTTCTTCGGGATGTTTCTGATGGAATGTTGCATCGTGAAGTAATGATTCTGAACAAAATTATATACGGGTTTGCTGAAGCGAGGCAGATCGAGAAGGCACTGAAAATATACGAGTATATGAAACAGAAGGACGACATAAAATGCAAGCCGGATTTGATCACTTATAATACGGTTATTTGGATATTAGGTCGAGCTGGTAGATTAAACGAGATGGTTCTGGAGTTTTCTTCAATGAAAGAGGCTGGAGTCGTTCCTGATATCGTGACGTATAATACAGTGTTGAACAAGTTGCAGAAATTCGGTAGATTAGATCTTTGTTTACGGTTTATGAGAGAAGTTGAAGAAAGGGGACTTGTACTGGATTTAAGAACGTACACTGCATTGATCGAGAGTTTTGGTAGGTCGGGTCAAACTGAGGCGGCAATGAAACTTTTCGATGCAATGAAGTCTAGAAATGTTCAGCCATCGATTTATCTATACAGGTCCTTGATTGATAGCATGAAGAAAATGGGAAAGTTTGAGTCTGCAGCTTCGCTGTCGAATGAGATGAACTATTGTCTTCCGAGTCTTATCGGCCCAAAGGATTTCAAAAGAAAAAAACGATGAAGGATTGATTTCAAATCTTCGAAATGATAACCGTTGGCTCGTTTATTGATTCGAGGTTTTTGTTAGACGAACTGAGACGTATCGTATGTGGAACCAGGTAAACATGGATATGATCGACTAGTTTGATCTCCATTCCTCATCTATGTATATATATATATTCTTCGTAATCGACCATTAATAAACCGCTGTCTGTGCAGGTGCAGCTAACGATAGGACCGATGATGGTGTTATCCTGAACTCTACAGACGACACAGTCGACAGACAGTCTGTGTTTGCATCACAGCAGCATATACAGGTTAGCATTCTCAAACGTCCTAATATCGTCTTTTATGTGGAAAACGATTCAACTTTAACGAGTGCTTAAGCTGTTATATGTAAACTTTATCGGAGAATCAAAACGTCAAAAAAGCTTATAAATTTACTGTCTGCTGACCCTTCTCGTATATTTCCGTGTTCTTAATATTGTAAATTTCGTTTGCCTTTATATTTTACCGGCATTATGGTTCGTCTTTTACCGAAAAAATTGTAGAATCTATATATTTAAATCATCGTTATAATATTACCCTAATCTTATAAAAACCGATAATATTATCGTTTTTTTGTTTGTTGCTTAATCCTACTAAAGAAAGGGGAATGAACCGAAAATTGAAACAGATTATTAGTGTAGTAATTAGTAAATCCACCTCATAAATAAATAATTTTACAACTTATAACTTCAAGATAAAATTAATAAATAAATAATACACCTTTAAAAAAAATTAGCAACTCATTAATAACTAATATATTCCAGAAAATATAATTTCTATTTTAGGTACAATGTAACAATATAAAAACTCCCATAAACAAATTTAATTTCATTAAATATTTTCTAAACACAACATTTCAATCCTAAAACCCTCAAAAAAAAACTTTCTCGAGCCGAGTTTTATTTGTCGAGATGGAAATCAACGTGGAAGAAATAATATCCCGAGTGATTGAATCAGACCCGACCCAACAACCCCTTCTCGAAAACGAATCCATCCCTCCAAAACAACCCAAAACCCGAACCCAAAAAGCGATCCGTAAAACATTCAAAGGCACGTCCCACTTATCAAGCCTTTTACCATCCGGTTCCGTCTTGATTTTCGAGATGTTTTCGCCCGTGCTCACAAACCAAGGCCAATGCCATACGTTACGAGCCCAACTCACGACACTCGGTCTTATAACACTCATGAGTATCTCGTGTTTTCTAATGTGTTTCACCGATAGTGTCCGAGACGAGCGAGGCAAGGTCCGGTATGGTATTGCTACGTTTAGCGGGATTTGGATCTTAGACGGGTCGGTAACCCTTACCCCCGAGGAGTCGTGTGAGTATCGGATACGGTGTCTCGATTTCCTTCACGCGTTTATGGGATTATTCATTTTTATGGCCGTCGCTTTGATCGATCAAAACGTCGTGAATTGCTTGTTTCCGACGCCTAGTGAAGACACAAAACAAAGACTTGTGATGTTTCCTGTTGTTGTTGGTATTGTTTGTAGTTTGTTGTTTTATTGTTTTCCAACGAGACGTAATGGGGTTGTTTCTCCTCTTTCTAAGGAGTAATTAAACCCGGTTCAGTCGCGTTTTAGCGTTGTCCTTGCTTGTATTTCCCGTCATTTTTGTTTCGTTCTTAATGAAAATTTTCTAAATTTACATTCGGTTGTGTGATTACTTATTAGGGTTTGGATTGAAGTCTAATGACGATGACTTGAGTTTAAGATCAAGATAGAGATCCTTGTTTGTATTTCCCGTCATTTTTGTTTCGTTCTCGATGAAAATTCGCTAAATTTACGTTCAATTGTGTGACGACTTATTAGGGTTGGATTGAAGTCTAATGATGATGACTCGAGTTTAAGATCAAGATAGAGAACATGGATTTCGGCAATGTCCCAACGTTGTCCTTGTTTGTATTTCCCGTCATTTTTCTTTCGTTCTCGATGAAAATTCGCTAAATTTATGTTCAATTGTGTGACGACTTAGGCCCTGTTTTGTTGGACTTATATTCAGTCAGTTTTCAGTTCAGTTCAGCTCCATGAGACATATTTTGTCTCTATATTTCAGTCAGTTTCAGTCCAAAAGAACAGAGCCTTATTACACTTATTAGGGTTGGAACGAATTGTAATGATGATGACGACTCGAGTTTAAGATCAAGATAGAGAATTAGAGAACATGGATTTCAACGATGTCCTAACGTTGTCCTTGTTTGTATTTCTCGTCAATTTTGTTTCGTTCTTGATGACAATTCGCTAAATTTACGTTCAATTGTATGACGAATTATTAGGGTTGGAACGAATCGTAATGGATTTAGAATGGGCGAATTTCGAATGATGTCGGAGAAAGCATTACGATGCTAAACGTTCGTTAAAAGAATTAGTAATTCGGGTATTTAACATTCCACGAACATACAAATTCGACAAGAAAGGGAGTAAATGTGAATAATGACGTTACTTTCGTGAATAATGGTGAAAGAGTAAATGCGACAAGTGAATTTGAATAAAGCGAGGATTTGAATATATGTTGGTGAAAGTTATGAATTTATGATCAAGTTAACGAATTTACTTTCCTTTGTACTCCGTAATTATTGGTGTTAAAGATCAGTTTTAAAGAAAAGACGAAATATTGTAATTGAGAAAAGATCAATAATTCCTTATTTTCATATTTTCACGAATATTATTCCAATAAAATTTATGTTTTTATTAACGCAATCACTTTTCCTAAAAACATAAAATAAAAATTATTATGAACGATCTTGAGATGAAGAATAACGACGATCATTATAAAAAAAACTAATAATCTGTTTATTCAACATCTTACGAACATACAAACTCGACAACAAATCAAACATTTTAACACGGAATAATAATTCTTTTGTTTGAACATTTCATTAAAATTACAAATCCGACAAAAAAAAAAAAAGTAAAACTAGGAAGAACAATTGAGGTAATTAATAAAAATCAAAACTTTGAAACTAATAATAATAATAATTAATGTGATCATTTTTTCTCGAAAATTATTTAAAATGTTATGAACGATCATGAGATGAACAATAACGACGATCAGTAGAAAAAGCATACAAACTCGACGACAAATTAAACATTTTAACACGGAATAATTCTTTTATTCGAACATTTTTCATTAAAATACAAATTCGACACAAATAAAGTAAAACTAGGAAGAACAATTGAGGTAATAAAAATCAAAACTTTGAAACCGATAATAATAATAATAATAATTAACGTGATAATTTTTTCTCGAAAATTATTTAAAGCATTATGAACGATCATGAGATGAACAATAACGACGATCAGTAAAAAAACATACAAACTCGACAACAAATTAAACATTTTAACACGGAATAATTCTTTTATTCGAACATTTTTCATTAAAATACAAATTCGACACAAATAAAGTAAAACTAGGAAGAACAATTGAGGTAATAAAAATCAGAACTTTGAAACCAATAATAATAATAATAATAATTAACGTGATAATTTTTTCTCGAAAATTATTTAAAACATTATGAACGATCATGAGATGAACAATAACGACGATCAGTAAAAAAAAACATACAAACACGACAACAAAGTAAACATTTTAACACAGAATAATTCTTTTATTCGAACATTTTTCATTAAAATACAAATTCGACACAAATAAAGTAAAACTAGGAAGAACAATTGAGGTAATAAAAATCAAAACTTTGAAACCAATAATAATAATAATAATAATAATTAACATGAATTTTTTTTCTCGAAAATTATGAACGATCATGAGATGAACAATAACGACGATCAGTAAAAAAAAACATACAAATTCGATAAGAAATTAAACATTTTAACACGGAATAATTCTTTTATTCGAACATTTTTCATTAAAATACAAATCCGACACAAATAAAGTAAAACTAGGAAGAACAATTGAGGTAATAAAAATCAAAACTTTGAAACCAATAATAATAATAATAATAATTAACGTGATAATTTTTTCTCGAAAATTATTTAAAACATTATGAACGATCATGAGATGAACAATAACGACGATCAGTAGAAAAAACATACGAACTCGACAACAAAGTAAACATTTTAACACGGGATAATTCTTTTATTCGAACATTTTTCATTAAAATACAAATCCGACACAAATAAAGTAAAACTAGGAAGAACAATTGAGGTAATAAAAATCAAAACTTTGAAACCAATAATAATAATAATAATAATTAACATGAATTTTTTTTCTCGAAAATTATGAACGATCATGAGATGAACAATAACGACGATCAGTAAAAAAAAACATACAAATTCGATAAGAAATTAAACATTTTAACACGGAATAATTCTTTTATTCGAACATTTTTCATTAAAATACAAATCCGACACAAATAAAGTAAAACTAGGAAGAACAATTGAGGTAATAAAAATCAAAACTTTGAAACCAATAATAATAATAATAATAATTAACGTGATAATTTTTTCTCGAAAATTATTTAAAACATTATGAACGATCATGAGATGAACAATAACGACGATCAGTAGAAAAAACATACGAACTCGACAACAAAGTAAACATTTTAACACGGGATAATTCTTTTATTCGAACATTTTTCATTAAAATACAAATCCGACACAAATAAAGTAAAACTAGGAAGAACAATTGAGGTAATAAAAATCGAAACTTTGAAATTAATAATTAATAATAATAATAATAATAATAATAATAATAATAAGTCGCATATGATGTACGCTACTCCATGATATTTTTACTACTTTTTGATTTCTAATTTTTTTTTTTTGGGGTTTAATGATTTGATTTCTAATACTAATTATACTAAATTAGCAAGTATAATAAACTGTATAATCACTAACTAATATTCTTAATGTTTCCCCAAATCTCATCCAATTAATCCAATTAATTTCAATTAATTGGATTATTATTATTATTATTATTATTATTATTATTATTATTATTATTATTATTAATCAAAACCCTTATCATTATCAACTTCAACAAGCAATCCCTCTCTTGTTGTTTGTGGAATTTTCATACCAAAAAATTCTTCTTTCTTTTTAATTAATTAAAAAGTTTACTTTTTTTTTTTCTAAAGAGAAAAAAATTGTTATTAATAGATTAATTTAATTTAATTTAATTTAATTAAAATTAATACTATTACTAGTGTACTAGATATACAAACTGTTCTTGGGAATTTGGAAATTTCCTCATAATATCTCTCTTTCTTATTGTTATTATAAATTTACAATCAATTAATTAAATTAATTAAATTAATCAAATTAATTAGATTTTCCCCCTTTTTTTTTGGTGTATTTGTAATTGTTCAAGTATCTAACTTTTGATTTAGTTTATTATGGGCTGATTTTCGAGATACCCATTTCGATTCCTTGGTTTTTATCATCTGGGTCGGTTTTGTTTTTGTGTTTTATATCAACCCCTACATCTGGGTTAGTTTGTGTTTTTTTGTTATTTGTCGATTTCTAGGGTTTGTGTGTTTTTTTTTGTTGATTGGTTCAATTTGGGGGTGAATTTTCGTCAATGGAGGGTGGAAGTTCTGATGGTGAGAAGAAGGTTTCGGAATCAGGTGGTGGTGGAGGCGGCGGTGGCGGTGGCGGTGGTAGTGGTGGTGGTGGTGGTGAACCTAAGTCTAAGAGAAAGATGAAGACTGCTTCTCAGCTTGAAGTCCTTGAAAAAACATATCAAGGTTATTTTTTTTCTTCTTTGATTATTTATTTAATTTGATTTTGAATCTGTTAATTTGGGGAAAAATTCATGTGTTTGATGCTAAGTTTAGTTCAATTGAATCAGTTTTACCTCTCAGATCTGTGTTTTTTGTTGTTGTTTTTGTATGATTTATGATTATGATTCAGTTTCTGGGTTGAATGATATATTGATTTCTGATTTGCTGAATTTCGGGTGAAAAAAGTTGATGTTTTGATGATTTTGTTCTTGTTGATTTGTTTTGATTGTTGTCGGTTTCGAATTTTGACTGTTTTTGGTGTTTTGATTCTGTGTTTCCAGTTGAGACATACCCTTCTGAAACTCTAAGAGCTGAGCTTTCAATCCAATTAGGCCTGACCGACCGACAATTACAAATGTGGTTCTGTCATAGACGGTTAAAAGATCGGAAAGACGCAGATAAGAAAAACTCATCCGGGTCAGCAGTACCCGTTAAAAAATCAAAGAAATCCGAAACTCCCGCTGCTGCTGCTCCTCTTCCTCCTCCTGCAATGATTACTGTTACTGCTCCCCCTCCTGCAAAGGATGAGATGTTGGGTGGTGAATTTGGGGTCGAGCATGGGTCAGGTGGATCTGGGTCGGGTTCAAGCCCGTATGGGCACGGGGAAGCAAGACGGGGTGGCTATGGGGTTCCGAGGGTAAGTGGTCAGCCTTCTCAATCTGTAATTGAGCTACGTGCTATTGCGTTTGTCGAAGCTCAGCTTGGGGAACAGTTAAGGGAGGATGGACCTGCTCTTGGGATGGAATTTGATCCTTTGCCGCCTGGTGCTTTCGGTGCTCCTATTTGTAAGTCTCGTTTCATTTGTTTCTGCCTCGGTTTTGTTTGATTGTTATTGTTGTGCAGAGTATGATTTTAGGCTATGTTACTCCGATACTTCACTTGGGTGCGAATTTTTTGCCTAAATTAGTCGTGTCCGACACCTCGTAGAAGAGTCTGTGTAACAGAAGTAGTTCTTAGGTGTCGTTTGGATGAAGCCGTATATGGTTTAGTTGGTTCATATTTTTTGACAGACTGTCCTATTATCCGAAGCACGGAACTGTCAAGTGTTGACAGAAATTGTTGATTTGTACTGCTAACATTATTATTATTTTTTTTTATTTTTTTTTTTGTGTTTTTGACTTGTGTCGTTGTTCTGCTCATTCATTGCACCTTTTAGTTCGGCAAATCTTCTCCCTTGTGACAGGTATATCCTACATGGGCCGGGTCAAATATGACCCACATGTGGGTGATCGACTTGTCGAAAGTTTGGATATGCTCCTCAGAAATTAGAATTTGTGTTTTTAGTTTTAGTTAGCTTTGTGTTGTTTGCCATTTTGAATCATGTAAGGCGACTCCTGCTATCATTTGCTATGAACCCATGATCATTCATTTTATGCCAGGATAACTCTTCTGATACATAAACTTAGTATTTCTCGCGTTTTTTGACAGCGTCTGGGGCACCACAGAAACCTGCCGGACGTGGTTACGAGGCTCCTTTATACGATGCCAATGCCTTCAAGGTCAGTCACTGTCGTCATTCTCAAGTACATCTAGCAAACCTTGATATTTCGAACCTATCTCAATCTCGTGTCTATGGTTGCTTGTGACTGATTTGTTACTTTACACGATAACTTTGAACGAGTTCAAAGCTGATTTATATTGAATTTTGTGTACTTTTGCCTTTTTTGCAGGGTTCGGGTAAAGCATTGCACGAATACCAATTTCTTCCGGAGCAACCAACCGTTAGAGGCGAGACATACGAAAGAGTTTCTCAGTCTCACTTCTATAACTCACCGGCTGATGTCCCCGGCAACAAGCCTCCGTTGTCAGGTGGACCGGCTTACTTGCATGGTTACGAGGACGTGCCCGTTGCCTATCCTCCTCCAAGTCAAGTGGCTTCTCAGCCAGGAAAAATACGGAGCTCCATACCTTCTACATCAGGGGACTATGATACCATGCCTCATAAGTCGCCTTATATGGGTATTGGCATGGAATCGCCTTTCAGCGCTCCGCCCATCCCGGGACATGAAAATACGTTTATGCCCTCGGATAGGATTGTTACGCAAGAGGATGATGCTATGAGGATGGAAAGGAAACGAAAGGTATAAAAATTGATAATATATTCTCTCCGTTTAAAAAATTAAGTGGTTTTGGAAAAAATAATCGATAATTTCATTTCATATGTTGTTTCACCGTTTTCCATGTATAATACTCCCTTCATCCCACGAAGATGTCCCCACTACGGTGATAATGAGACGAGACAGCAGCTGTTGCTCGACTCAATAACTTAACAAGTCAAGCCGAGCAACCATTGACTCGGCTCGAAAAGCTCGCAAGCAGCTAGAAATATTAATCATAATTATAGTTTTTTCACGCTGTGAAACGTTCTTATTGATCTGCCTAATATTTTTGTATATATTTTCGGATCTCAAGTAATTAAAAAATATCGATAAAACTTTTATTTCAGAGTGATGAATCAAGAATAGCGAAGGAAATAGAAGCTCATGAGAAAAGGATGCGGAAAGAGTTAGAAAAACAGGATATTCTGAGGCGGAAGGTACTTACTTAGTCATTTCGATCATTAGTGTTAACGAGTCTCTCGCATTATACATTCATACTCATCATTCTCTCGTTGGTGTTTTGTGTATATATAGAGGGAAGAACATATGAGAAAAGAAATGGAGAGGCAAGACCGTGAACGCAGGAAAGAAGAAGAGAGGCTCTTGCGTGAAAGATTACGAGAAGAAGAAAGATACCAAAGGGAACAAAAGCGTGAATTGGAACGTCGAGAGAAATATATGCTAAAGGAGTCTCAAAGAGTAAGTGACCCTGATACCCTAAACTAACGGGTCTTGACCCAGGGAAAAGCGGGTTGGTCGGGTCGGGTCAAGTTTATATCTTATTCGTTGCGTAATGACACAGGCTGAGAAAATGAGGCAAAAGGAAGAACTTCGTAGAGAAAGAGAAGCAGCGAGACAGAAAGCAGCAAATGATAGAGCAATTGCACGAAGGCTCGCTAAAGAATCAATGGAACTAATTGAAGACGAAAGATTGGAACTTATGGAAATAGCCGCTTCAAGAAAGGGCTTGCCTTCCATTGTATCCCTAGATTCCGAAACTCTGCAAAATCTCGATTCATTTCGAGGTATATATATATTTTTTCTATGATTTGCCTTTATTAAACTGTAATAATTTATTTATGCTAATTAAATGTATTGTGCATCAGACATGCTACGTGTATTTCCACCAACGTCTGTGCAACTGAAGAAGCCCTTTTCAGTTAAGCCTTGGCTGGGATCTGACGAAAATGTCGGAAATCTATTGATGGTGAGACTCTTTTAATGTAAATTGAGTTCGTTAAACTTCAAGTTTTTTAAAAATGTATTTACCGATTTTGCTTCTTCTGTACGGATACATTTCTGTAGGGAGAAAAATGGAACTAGGGTATTAGGATTTCTCGGAAAAATGGAATTAGGTTAATTTTTTTATTGCTTTGATGCTTTGTTACTGACTTACGGTTTTTTATTTAGGTGTGGAGATTTCTGATAACATTCACGGATGTTCTTGGATTATGGCCGTTCACCCTTGACGAGTTTGTTCAAGCGTTTCACGATTATGTAAGCTCATGTCTTTAATGCGTAAATATTTTGTCCGATTCGTTGGAAGTTTCAATCTTTTGGTCTAGATTGCATCATTGATGTGTCGGTTTCTTATGTGATGTGCTGTTATTTCAGGATCCTCGATTATTGGGAGAAATTCACGTAGCTCTTTTGAAAACGGTTATAAAGGATATTGAGGATGTAGCTAGAACACCGTCGACAGGTCTAGGCGTGAACCAAAATAGTGTTGCTAATCCAGGCGGTGGACATCCTCATATAGTTGAAGGGGTAACTTTTTATCTGTCGATTTTTTTCGACTTTTCCTGCAAAAATGTGAAATTTTATTTACGTTTGATTTTGAATGCCGTTTTCAGGCGTATGCATGGGGATTTGATATCAGCAGTTGGCAGCGTAACTTGAGCCCATTGACGTGGCCTGAAATTCTGCGTCAGTTTTCGCTGGCTGCCGGTTTTGGCCCAAAACTTAAGAAAATGAACGCTGAGCAAGCATATTCTCGAGATGAAGATGAGGTACGCGTCGATCCGACCCAAAAGGGTATGCTTACCCAATATGATCCGACCCGAGTGACCCGTATTAATGTATTTACATTCCTGTCTTTTTCACGCAGGGTGATGATGGAATCGACTTAATATCTAACCTGCGTACGGGGGCAGCAGTTGAGAATGCTGTTGCTATTATGCGAGAGAGGGGTTACGCAAACCCACGCAGGTCGAGGCATCGACTGACACCCGGTACAGTAAAATTTGCAGCATTTTATGTTCTATCTCTCGAGGGTGGTGACGGGTTAAATATATTGGAAGTTGCCGACCGAATACAGGTATTTTATCTTTACCGTGCTTCGTACTTTTATAACATTCTTTATCGAGTTTTTTTTTTTAATCTGAAGCAGTCAAGTCATCATCCAAAAAAAAAATAAAAAAATAAAAAACAAGGCGGACAATACAATAAATAAAAAAATAAAAAAATACAGTTTCAAACGCAAAATTAAGCTGAAACCGTTAATAATAAGTTAGTATAGGGTTATAAACTCCAAGTTCCAAATAAAAATAAAAATAACGAGTATTTAGTAAAAATACTATTTAAAAAAATGAAAGAAATTATGGAAAAATAAAATAAAGGAATTAAGAATAAATAAAAAGAACAAACGGATTAGTTACTAAAAAAATTTATTTGGGTAAATAACCTGTTATTTTTCAATATTTTCGTTTGAAACCCTTCTTACAAGAAACATTTCATCAAGGTTTTTTTATCTGATTTTTACGGTGTTCACAGAAATCAGGACTTCGCGACCTAACCACAAGCAAGACACCCGAAGCTTCGATTGCAGCTGCTTTGTCGAGGGATACTAAACTTTTCGAGCGAACTGCACCGTCTACATACTGCGTGCGTTCCCCCTATCGCAAGGATCCCACTGATGCAGAAGCTATTTTAATTACCGCGAGGGAAAAAATCCGTGTTTTCAAAAGCGGGCTGGTTGATGGTGAGGTGGCGGATGTCGAAGGGGTCGAGGGCGATGAGGTGGAGAAAGACGAAGATTCTGAAAGCGATACAGCTGAAGATCCCGAGGTTGATGACTTGGCGACTGACTTGACTCCTCCCAACGATGACGTGGATCGTACATTTGATGCTGCTGACAAATCGAATGGTTTGGCTTCTGCTGATTTAATCGGGTTCAAAGATTCGAGGGATAATGGGTGTACTACTGTCGAGGAAAGTATTGATGGTGGTGATCAGAAAGACACTGATATCGATGAAAGTTTCCCGGGTGAAGCTTGGGTTCAGGGTCTTATGGAGGGTGAATACTCCGTTCTCAGCGTTGAAGAGCGTCTCAATGCCCTTGTTGCCCTCATTGGTGTCGCTAACGAGGGAAATTCAATTCGGGTAGTTCTCGAGGTGAGTTTTTATTTATTATTATTTTATTTTATTTTTTTAATTATTTGTATTATTTTTCGTGTTTTGTTCGTCTTCATACCTATTTATTTTTAATTCTTTTATCTTATTTTTCAAAAATTATTTTCATACCTAATTTTTTTCTACCAGTATTTCTACTTACTTGAAGTACTAAATATTTTTTTTTTCTTGAAGTTGGAGTTTGTTACTCTTTAAAAACTTACTCGTATTATTAATGCTTTCAACTTAATTTTGCGTTTGAAACTGTATTATTTATTAATATTATTATTATTATTATTATTATTAAAAACTGTATTATTTTTATTATTACTTACTAAATGTATTTTTTTTATTATTGTTTTTTTTAATGAAATGGGAGATTTTTTGTTGTTGTTATTATTATTATTTTATTGTCTTGTTCGCATTCTTTTTTTTTTTTTTTTTTTTTTTTATATAAATTATTATTTTAAATTATTTTCTTATTTTTGGATGACGACTTTAGGACTTTAGATATTGATTCATGTTAGCCGACTCCAAATCTTTTTGGGACTAAGGCTCTGATATTTGCTATAGCACTCTGACACATAAATAATGACCAGGAACGTCTCGAAGCAGCGACTGCACTGAAGAAGCAAATGTGGGCAGAAGTTCAACTCGACAAACGTCGAATGAAAGAAGAATTCCTAACAAAACCTTCATACACAGCTTTCGCTCCAAACAAGATCGAGTCAACATTTACATCAGACAGGAGTCCGATGCTAGCACTGGACGAAAACCACGAGACCAATAATAACCTGCACGAAAATCATCTGCAGGGTGATATGAATCCCGAGAAAAATTCAGCAAATCCCGATTATGTCGCTGTTTCTGATAATCTCGCTCTGCAACAGTCTGTATATGCTGACCGATGTCGTGCTCAGTTGAAGTCGTACATAGGTCATAAAGCCGAGGAAATCTATGTTTATAGGTCGCTGCCTTTAGGTCAGGATCGTCGAAGGAATCGATACTGGCAGTTTATTGCATCGGCTTCTTGTAATGATCCGGGCGCTGGTCGAATATTTGTGGAATTACATAATGGTAGTTGGAAGCTCATTGATTCTGAAGAGGTATGTTCTTCTCTTGCCCTTTCTCGTCGATAATCAATTCTTAGCCTATTAGTTGTCGTTAGTCCTTCCAAATTTTGAATCCGACCCGCAATTTATTCAGGGTTAAGACTCAAAATGACCCGTTAATTTAGGAATAATAATTGAAAAATTAGTAATTTTAATATCACAAATTCTTGGGAGAGACGGTCTCTCAATAACTTATTGAGAGACCACTTCTTAGTACCACTCTATGTCATATTCGTACCCTTAAATGACTTTTAATATTTTAAATTACCAATATGGTGAAAAATTCAATTTTATACTACAACTTTAATACGCCTCTGTATAATTTATTGATACAATAATATTAAAAAAAATACGAGTAATTTTTATAATTGTTCAAATTATATGTATGATACGGAGTACTTATTGATAATAATAATAACTTCTTATAATTTGTTTCGTTCTTAATACAAGTTCCGTTTTATAATAAAAATAAAATAAAATAAAATAAAATAATAATAATAATGTTAAAACAGAAAAAAGATTTTATATTTAAAGTATATTTTTTTGTCCTAATAATTGGTAAAAAGTAAGGTGGCACAAATTGTATTCTAACCCGTATCCCGACCCGTATTCTCCCCCGACCTGGGACCCGACATGCTTGACGGGTCTAGTTGTCGTTTATTCATGGAATTAAACTTCTACGGAGTTGTAATTAATTTATTCAAGTTTCGTACTAAAATGCAGGCTTACGATACTCTCTTATCTTCCTTGGACGTACGTGGAGTCCGAGAATCTCATCTGCATGCATTACTACAAAAGGTCGACCCTTTGTTCAAGGATGCCGTGAGGAAGAAACACGTAACTTCAGTCAAATCGGAACCCTCTGAAATCGCATCAAATCCTGCTAATGCTAACGCTAACGCTAACGACAGTCCTAACAGTACAGTCTGCATCTTGAATTCCGAGACACCAGAACCGTCATCTTCTTTTCAGATCGAGTGCGGGCGAAACAAGTACGAGTTAAACAACGCGTTGAAACGGTACAATGATTTCGAAGTATGGACATGGACCGAATGTTTCTCGTCTTGTTCGTTCCTTTGTGCGACCAAGTACGGGAAGAAACGTTGCTCGAAGCAGTTGGTCGAGATCTGCGAGTGTTGCCATGATCTTTACTTTTTCGAAGATCATCATTGTCCTACTTGCCATGAAACCTACTCCTCGTTTAACCCGAGCTTTAATTTCTCCGAACATGTCGGGTTGTGTCGTGAGAGAAAGGTTAATGTTGAGCGGAATTTCCAGGACACGTATCGTCCTCCTCTTAGAATGCGGTTGCTCAAGGCCATGCTTTCTCTTGTCGAGGTGATGTTAATTAATTATCTTAATTTTTTAATTTAATCCTTCCTTCCTAGTTTGACATCGACCACGAATTAATTCTGAAATAATACTCGTAAAAATTAAACATGATGATAAAATATTTACATTCAGATATTTTGCGTTTGAAATTGTACTTTTATTATTATTATTATTATTATTACTTCTATTATTATTATTATCACTATTTTATTATTATTATTATTATTTATTTATTTATTTATTATTTTTTTATTTATTGAAAGGAGAATTATTATTATTGTACTGACCGTGAATTAATTCTAAAATAATTACTCGTAAATATTAAACATGATGATAAAATATTAATATTCAGATATTTTGCGTTTGAAATTGTACTTTTATTATTATTACTTCTATTATTATTATCATTATTATTTATTATTATCATTATTATTTTTTTTTATTGAAAGGAAAATTATTATTATTGTACTTTTTTTTTAATTATTATTATTTTAAATAGGAAAAAATTGTAATAGGTTTGCATTCAATTAAACTAGGAAAAGATCGTTTGAGAATCTGTGCTTGAGACGACTCATTGAATTGTACATGTTTTTTTTTTTTTTTTTTTTTCGTAACAGGTTTGCATTCCTCCGGAAGCCCTGCAAGCTAACTGGTCTGATAGCTGTCGAAGATCGTGGGGAGCGAAGCTTCACACCTCTTCATCAGTCGAAGGCCTTCTTCAGGTATTAACACTGCGAAAAAGGAAAACTGAAACGTATAAATCCCGTGTTTGTTTGGTTTGGTGTGTTCATTTCTGTTTTTTTCGTGCTATGTAACAGGCGCTGACATTGCTAGAAGGTGCAATAAGGAAGGACTTCTTATCCCCGAAGTTTCAGACGACCAACGAATTCTTAGCATCCGGCAAAAATGTAGGAGGAAATGCTGCGTACGACGTCTCCAATTTCGGCACTGTTTCTGTTCTCCCGTGGATCCCCCATACTACGGCCGCTGTCGCTCTTCGACTCATGGAACTCGACTCCGCTGTCGCCTACCTTCCTGAACAGAAACTCGAGATCTCCAAGGAAACCGACGCCACCCAATTTCTCGTAAGTTTTTTTTTTTTTTGGGTGGTTTTTGTTGGGCTAGCGATGATTTCCTAGTTTTCGGTCTCTTATTAAATTATTATCGCAGAGAGTGCCTTCGGAGTACTCGGTAATGAGGAGCACGAACGACGATGATTTGGCGGGCCCTTACGCTGATGACACGTGGCCGGATCGAAGCAATGAACTTGTCGGGGTAGCGTCTACACGAGGTGGTCGTGGACGAGGTAGGGGTCGAGTTCGAGGTGGAAGATCGCAAAGGAGAGTTGGTGGGCCGAGCAGAAGAAATGTAATGTCCAACGAAAGGCCCAACCCGGTATTAGGAGGGTGGAAAAGCCGGAGTGATCGTGGCGGTAAAGGAGGTGGGCGTAAGAGAGGTCGTCGATCTGCCCGAAGTCAACATAAGCCGGTCAAGAAGGCCGTGCTGCCCGTCACGGGTGTGAGGAGTCTGCCCGAACCGATCCCGTTTGATAAATCCCCGCCCGGATTCTCCGGGCGAGATGGGTGGAACACGGAGGAAACGCAAATGGGTCGACCCGAAGAGGAGGAAGAGGTGTATGTTAACGACGATAGCATGTCCGAGAGATCCGACTACAACGACGATAACGATAACGATAACGAGAATGCCCAAGTGTCAGGGGAAGAGTACGATGACATGGCGGTCGATGATGTCGTCAATCCGTATAACTCGGTTTATAACGGGAACTCGTCTCGTTTAATCGACGGGAACGATTACAACGTGGACGAGGATGAGAACGACGATGACATGGACGACGACGATGTGGAAGGGGAAGAGTACGAACAAGTCGACACCAATAGCGGTCACGGGTTTACCATCCCCGACTCCTCCGATGAAGAAGAAGAAGAAATTGGAGACCAACACGGACAACGAGAGTTACGAGATCCCGAGCAAGATGACACGTCCGATAACGGGTCGTCGGATTATAGTAGTAGTAGCGAGTAGATAGTACGTACGAAAGGGTTTCACCGGAACGGAAAACCGTTTTAGAATCGTTAGTCTCGTCTCGTCTCAGCCGGTCGGGTCGGGTCGGTCGGGTCAGGTCAAGCCGGGTCGGGTCGGGTCGGGCCGAATGTTGTATGTAAGGTTAAGTAGTAGGGTAAGTTTGTAATGCTCATTTTCTTTTGTACAACTACTTGCTATATTAAGTTTGCAATGTAGATTGGGTATGAGTATGTGATATGAATATATGATGCATAAATTTGCATGAAAATTTTCGGGTTTTGAAGGCGATCGACACGACTTTTAACCCTTTTAAAAAATTATGATTATCGCTTTCACCGTAAAAATTATGATGGTGCTCCTTAGATTAAAGTTCTCTCGAAAATCTCAATTTTCAATTATGAAAACAAATAATTAAGAGAATAAATCAACAATTAATTCATTAAAATTTCATTATAGATAAATTACAAAAATTGGAAAATATTAATAAAAAATTGCAAATATTTTACTTCAATTAAAAGAGTATAAATCAACAATTAATTCATTAATTTTTAAAATTTCATTATACAAACTAGCTTTTTATGATAAATCACAAATTGAAAAATATAAATAAAAAAATGCAAATATTTATTTAAACATTATTTTACTTTAATTAAAAGAGTATTTAATAAATTATTATTTTCATATTCAACACAAAATTGCACTCGTAATAAAGTATTACTCCAATATTTTAATTTTAATTAAATTATTGATGATTATTAATACTACCATTATTTAAATTAGTTTCCAGTTAGTCAAAATACTAATTCTAATTGATAATCATAAAGCAAAAATCAATTCAAAAATTAATAAAACACCATGACAACTATTCCCATATTCAACACAAAATTGTACTCTCTCCGTTCCAATCAATTCCATACGTTTATTTTTTCACACTTGCCGATGCACGTTTTCTTTTGTCTATATCTTTAGCTACGTATTTCTAAAAATTATAAAAATTTGATATTCATTATACAAAATAGTACTACTTCCTCCATTTTCTTTTTATCTTCCCAATTTCCTTTTCGGTCCACTTTTTTTTTTTATCTTTCAATTTCTTTTCTTTCCTTTTTGGTCCATAATTTTTACCATACTACCCTTACTATTTACAACACTTTCCATCTTTATTATTTCCTATTTACCCACACTTACCATTCTACCCTCACTATTTTTTAAATTTATTATTTTATATTCATTACAAAAAAAAGTATGCCAAAAGGAAATGAGAAAATAAAAAGAAAATGGAGGAAGTAATAATGTTTTACTCCAATATTTTAATTTTAATTAAATTATTGATTATTAATACTAGCAATATTTATATTACTTTCAAATTAATCAAAATACTAATTCTAATTGGTAATAATAAAGCAAAAATTAATTCAATTTTTTATTTTATTTTATTATTTTTTTTTTTTTTTTAATAAAACACCATGACAATTATTTTCTTTTTCTCATCAGAAAAAAATAAAAAAAGCTGGTGAGCTAGTGCCAAAAAAGTTATAATAAGACAGGAAGCACCATGACATTTAATTTCTTTTTAGTCTTCAAGATCATGTTTTCTGACCATTTTTCTTACACACAAAAAGCTGGTTTTTCATGTAGTGCTCTTCCTCCTTACACAACAATTTTATTCACTTGTTTTGATATTGATGTTTTAATGTGTTGTCTTTGCTCCCACCTCCACTTAGATTTTGGCCTACTTGTACTACAATATAACAATGCAAAATAAATAAATAAAATAAAATAAATATATGGTTAGATTATTGCGGATATGGATCTGTTTTATTTCGGGATTCAAAATGGCGAAAAAACGTGGATAATAACCTTCAAAATCGGTCGTTTTTGGCTGTTTTCGGACCCGTTGAAAAGTTATAAAATTAGATTTTTTATTGAGAAAAACTTATGATTGTATTAGAATGCCTAATAATGATTATTATAACCCTCACACACGATTAGTTTCGATTGATTCTGACACGTTTAAAAAAGCGATCTGAAGGCCTTTAAAAGTGTCAATTGAAAACGAAATGACACCCATAATACACCGAAGCGTTTTATTTGGCGAGGAGCTTGTTCAGCGCGAATATGGAGCTATTTTATTTCGGGACCCAAAAATGCGAATAAAACGTGAATAATAACCTTTAAAATCGGTCATTTTTAGCTATTTTCGAACGCGTTTAAATGTTTTTTTAAAGGGCGTTTTTTTGACAGAAACTTGGGGAGAATCATAGAATGCCTAATAATGATTATTAGAAAACTCAGACACAAGTTAAAATTGAGTACACAACTAGTTTCGATTGATTCCGACACATTTAAAAAAGCGATCTTAAGGCCTTTAAAAGTGTCAATTGAAAACGAAACGACACTCATAATACACCGAAGCGTTTTATTTGGCGAGGAGCTTGTTCAGCGCGAATATGGAGCTATTTTATTTCGGGACCCAAAAATGCGAAAAAAACGTGAATAATAACCTTTAAAATCGGTCATATTTGGCTATTTTCGAACGCGTTTAAATGTTTTTTTAAAGGGCGTTTTTTTTGACAGAAACTTGGGGAGAATCATAAAATGCCTAATAATGATTATTAGAACACTCAGACACGATATAAAATGGAGTACACAACTAGTTTCGATTGATTCCGACACGTTTAAAAAAGCGATCTTAAGGCCTTTAAAAGTGTCAGTTGAAAACGAAATGACACCCATAATTCACCGAAGCGTTTTATTTGGTGAGGAGCTTGTTCAGCGCGAATATGGAGCTATTTTATTTCGGGACCCAAAAATGCGAAAAAAACGTGAATAATAACCTTTAAAATCTCAGATTTCTTTATTATTGATTCGTGAATAATATGGAGCTATTTTATTATTGATTCGTGGGACATTATTGGAGAGGATATTGTGAATGCGATCCAAGATTTCTTTATCTCAGGTAAGCTTCTGAAACAGATAAATTGTGCTAATATAGTCCTGATACCGAAAGTGAATAATCCGCAATCTGTGAAAGAATTCCGGCCAATTGCTTGCTGTAATGTCTTGTACAAATGTATTGCTAAAATTATTTGTACGAGACTAGCTCGGGTTTTGCCTCAATTAATTTCGCCCACTCAGGGGGGATTTATCGAAGGGAGGAATATTGTGGAGAATGTGCTTATATGTCAGGACTTGGTCCGAATGTATAAGAGGAGTCGTATATCGCCTCGATGTCTGTTCAAAGTGGATATTCATAAGGCCTATGATAGTGTGGAATGGAGCTTTGTGGAGCATATGTTGAAAGCGTTAGATTTTCCGGATCATTTCCGGGAGCTGATTATGGAGTGTGTTAGAACAGTCTCATATTCTCTTTGTGCTAATGGTGACAATTTTGGATTTTTTCGAGGAAAAAGAGGATTAAGACAAGGTGATCCTATGTCTCCATTACTTTTCACAATTTGTATGGAGTATTTCTCTCGGATTTTGAATTATGGCTTAGTAGAGGAAAAGTTTAAATTTCACCCGAAGTGTGGTTCCTTGAAGCTTTGTCATTTACTCTTCGCGGATGATCTTCTTCTTTTTTGCAAAGGGGAGACGGAATCGATGGAGTTGTTATGGCGGGCCTTTGCTACTTTTAGTAGAGCTTCTGGGTTGAGTTTAAGTGTTGGCAAGTCCCATGCTTACTTTGCTGGAGTTGACGAAGATAGGAAGGAGGCTATTTTGCAGTTTTCAGGATGTGTGGAAGGCACTATGCCTTTTAGATATCTTGGCTTGCCAATTCAGAGTACTCATTTGGGTAAGAATGACTGTGAGAAACTGTTAGCCCGTATTGTTTCGAGGATTACTAGTATTGGTGCCCGGAAACTCTCTTATGCAGGAAGGCTGACTTTGGTTCAGACTGTGCTGTCTCAGCTGCACAATTACTGGGCCATGGTTTTTATTATTCCGAAATATGTGATGTCTCGGATCGTGTCCCTATGTCGCAATTTTCTGTGGGATGGTGGTGTGGAGGGCACGAAAAGAGCCTTAGTGAGTTGGGAAAAAATCTGTCGTCCTAAAGAGGAGGGTGGGCTGGGGTTGCGTGATCTCTACCTTTGGAATGAGACAGCGGTTGCTAAATTGGCCTCTTGGGTGTTTGACCAACCGGAGCGATTATGGGTTCGGTGGGTCAGTTGCATTTATCTGAGGGGCACTGCTTGGCGTGATTATCAGCCTCACGCTGATGTCACGTGGGCGTGGAAGAAGATATGTCAGGCTAAAGAGAAGATCAAGAACTTATATATGAATGGGCTTTGGCACGGATCTTGCATCCACTATTCTATCTTGAAGGCATATGAGGCCTTACGGTCTCATCACCCGAAGGTCACGTGGGGCCGGCTCGTATGGAGTGTTTGGAGTCTCCCGAGACACAGCTTTATTACTTGGCTTGTGTTTAAGGGGGCTTTAAACACTAGAGTGAAACTTTTGAGGATCGGGGTTGTAGACTCCGACCTTTGCTATTTTTGTGACTCGCAGGCTGAGACTTTTGAACACCTATTTTTTGAGTGTTGTTGGAGCTCAAGAGTTATAGGCCTTCTGAGTAAGTGGGTGAAGAAGCGAATCCCTAGCAATAGAGGTTTGAGTGGGCTACTAAGATGAGAGGTACCAAACTTCAGTGCAACATCCTTAGGGCTATGATCAATGCGGCGATCTATCATATTTGGAGACAACGGAATGTGTGCAGAATTGAGGGAGCTGTTCAGCAACCAGAATGTGTCGTCAAGTTGATTAAGATGGATGTTAGAAGTCGAATTATGTGTAAGATCAAATACCCCATCAGTGCTAGAGATAACCAATGGCTACATAACTTGTTGTAGTCATTCTTTGTAAATTGGATACACATATTTATACATACTTACCCTTTACCAAAAAAAAAAAAAAAAAAAACCTTTAAAATCGGTCATTTTTGGCTATTTTCGAACGCGTTTAAATGTTTTTTTAAAGGGCGTTTTTTTTGACAGAAACTTGGGGAGAATCATAAAATGCCTAATAATGATTATTAGAACACTCAGACACGATATAAAATGGAGTACACAACTAGTTTCGATTGATTCCGACACGTTTAAAAAAGCGATCTTAAGGCCTTTAAAAGTGTCAATTGAAAACGAAATGACACCCATAATACACCGAAGCGTTTTATTTGGTGAGGAGCTTGTTCTGCGCGAATATGGAGCTATTTTATTTCGGGACCCAAAAATGCGAAAAAAACGTGAATAATAACCTTTAAAATCGGTCATTTTTGGCTATTTTCGAACGCGTTTAAATGTTTTTTTAAAGGGCGTTTTTTTTGACAGAAACTTGGGGAGAATCATAAAATGCCTAATAATGATTATTAGAACACTCAGACACGATATAAAATGGAGTACACAACTAGTTTCGATTGATTCCGACACGTTTAAAAAAGCGATCTTAAGGCCTTTAAAAGTGTCAGTTGAAAACGAAATGACACCCATAATTCACCGAAGCGTTTTATTTGGTGAGGAGCTTGTTCAGCGCGAATATGGAGCTATTTTATTTCGGGACCCAAAAATGCGAAAAAAACGTGAATAATAACCTTTAAAATCTCAGATTTCTTTATTATTGATTCGTGAATAATATGGAGCTATTTTATTATTCATTCGTGGGACATTATTGGAGAGGATATTGTGAATGCGATCCAAGATTTCTTTATCTCAGGTAAGCTTCTGAAACAGATAAATTGTGCTAATATAGTCCTGATACCGAAAGTGAATAATCCGCAATCTGTGAAAGAATTCCGGCCAATTGCTTGCTGTAATGTCTTGTACAAATGTATTGCTAAAATTATTTGTACGAGACTAGCTCGGGTTTTGCCTCAATTAATTTCGCCCACTCAGGGGGGATTTATCGAAGGGAGGAATATTGTGGAGAATGTGCTTATATGTCAGGACTTGGTCCGAATGTATAAGAGGAGTCGTATATCGCCTCGATGTCTGTTCAAAGTGGATATTCATAAGGCCTATGATAGTGTGGAATGGAGCTTTGTGGAGCATATGTTGAAAGCGTTAGATTTTCCGGATCATTTCCGGGAGCTGATTATGGAGTGTGTTAGAACAGTCTCATATTCTCTTTGTGCTAATGGTGACAATTTTGGATTTTTTCGAGGAAAAAGAGGATTAAGACAAGGTGATCCTATGTCTCCATTACTTTTCACAATTTGTATGGAGTATTTCTCTCGGATTTTGAATTATGGCTTAGTAGAGGAAAAGTTTAAATTTCACCCGAAGTGTGGTTCCTTGAAGCTTTGTCATTTACTCTTCGCGGATGATCTTCTTCTTTTTTTGCAAAGGGGAGACGGAATCGATGGAGTTGTTATGGCGGGCCTTTGCTACTTTTAGTAGAGCTTCTGGGTTGAGTTTAAGTGTTGGCAAGTCCCATGCTTACTTTGCTGGAGTTGACGAAGATAGGAAGGAGGCTATTTTGCAGTTTTCAGGATGTGTGGAAGGCACTATGCCTTTTAGATATCTTGGCTTGCCAATTCAGAGTACTCATTTGGGTAAGAATGACTGTGAGAAACTGTTAGCCCGTATTGTTTCGAGGATTACTAGTATTGGTGCCCGGAAACTCTCTTATGCAGGAAGGCTGACTTTGGTTCAGACTGTGCTGTCTCAGCTGCACAATTACTGGGCCATGGTTTTTATTATTCCGAAATATGTGATGTCTCGGATCGTGTCCCTATGTCGCAATTTTCTGTGGGATGGTGGTGTGGAGGGCACGAAAAGAGCCTTAGTGAGTTGGGAAAAAATCTGTCGTCCTAAAGAGGAGGGTGGGCTGGGGTTGCGTGATCTCTACCTTTGGAATGAGACAGCGGTTGCTAAATTGGCCTCTTGGGTGTTTGACCAACCGGAGCGATTATGGGTTCGGTGGGTCAGTTGCATTTATCTGAGGGGCACTGCTTGGCGTGATTATCAGCCTCACGCTGATGTCACGTGGGCGTGGAAGAAGATATGTCAGGCTAAAGAGAAGATCAAGAACTTATATATGAATGGGCTTTGGCACGGATCTTGCATCCACTATTCTATCTTGAAGGCATATGAGGCCTTACGGTCTCATCACCCGAAGGTCACGTGGGGCCGGCTCGTATGGAGTGTTTGGAGTCTCCCGAGACACAGCTTTATTACTTGGCTTGTGTTTAAGGGGGCTTTAAACACTAGAGTGAAACTTTTGAGGATCGGGGTTGTAGACTCCGACCTTTGCTATTTTTGTGACTCGCAGGCTGAGACTTTTGAACACCTATTTTTTGAGTGTTGTTGGAGCTCAAGAGTTATAGGCCTTCTGAGTAAGTGGGTGAAGAAGCGAATCCCTAGCAATAGAGGTTTGAGTGGGCTACTAAGATGAGAGGTACCAAACTTCAGTGCAACATCCTTAGGGCTATGATCAATGCGGCGATCTATCATATTTGGAGACAACGGAATGTGTGCAGAATTGAGGGAGCTGTTCAGCAACCAGAATGTGTCGTCAAGTTGATTAAGATGGATGTTAGAAGTCGAATTATGTGTAAGATCAAATACCCCATCAGTGCTAGAGATAACCAATGGCTACATAACTTGTTGTAGTCATTCTTTGTAAATTGGATACACATATTTATACATACTTACCCTTTACCAAAAAAAAAAAAAAAAAAAAACCTTTAAAATCGGTCATTTTTGGCTATTTTCGAACGCGTTTAAATGTTTTTTTAAAGGGCGTTTTTTTTGACAGAAACTTGGGGAGAATCATAAAATGCCTAATAATGATTATTAGAACACTCAGACACGATATAAAATGGAGTACACAACTAGTTTCGATTGATTCCGACACGTTTAAAAAAGCGATCTTAAGGCCTTTAAAAGTGTCAATTGAAAACGAAATGACACCCATAATACACCGAAGCGTTTTATTTGGTGAGGAGCTTGTTCTGCGCGAATATGGAGCTATTTTATTTCGGGACCCAAAAATGCGAAAAAAACGTGAATAATAACCTTTAAAATCGGTCATTTTTGGCTATTTTCGAACGCGTTTAAATGTTTTTTTAAAGGGCGTTTTTTTTGACAGAAACTTGGGGAGAATCATAAAATGCCTAATAATGATTATTAGAACACTCAGACACGATATAAAATGGAGTACACAACTAGTTTCGATTGATTTCGACACGTTTAAAAAAGCGATCTTAAGGCCTTTAAAAGTGTCAGTTGAAAACGAAATGACACCCATAATTCACCGAAGCGTTTTATTTGGTGAGGAGCTTGTTCAGCGCGAATATGGAGCTATTTTATTTCGGGACCCAAAAATGCGAAAAAAACGTGAATAATAACCTTTAAAATCTCAGATTTCTTTATTATTGATTCGTGAATAATATGGAGCTATTTTATTATTGATTCGTGGGACATTATTGGAGAGGATATTGTGAATGCGATCCAAGATTTCTTTATCTCAGGTAAGCTTCTGAAACAGATAAATTGTGCTAATATAGTCCTGATACCGAAAGTGAATAATCCGCAATCTGTGAAAGAATTCCGGCCAATTGCTCGCTGTAATGTCTTGTACAAATGTATTGCTAAAATTATTTGTACGAGACTAGCTCGGGTTTTGCCTCAATTAATTTCGCCCACTCAGGGGGGATTTATCGAAGGGAGGAATATTGTGGAGAATGTGCTTATATGTCAGGACTTGGTCCGAATGTATAAGAGGAGTCGTATATCGCCTCGATGTCTGTTCAAAGTGGATATTCATAAGGCCTATGATAGTGTGGAATGGAGCTTTGTGGAGCATATGTTGAAAGCGTTAGATTTTCCGGATCATTTCCGGGAGCTGATTATGGAGTGTGTTAGAACAGTCTCATATTCTCTTTGTGCTAATGGTGACAATTTTGGATTTTTTCGAGGAAAAAGAGGATTAAGACAAGGTGATCCTATGTCTCCATTACTTTTCACAATTTGTATGGAGTATTTCTCTCGGATTTTGAATTATGGCTTAGTAGAGGAAAAGTTTAAATTTCACCCGAAGTGTGGTTCCTTGAAGCTTTGTCATTTACTCTTCGCGGATGATCTTCTTCTTTTTTGCAAAGGGGAGACGGAATCGATGGAGTTGTTATGGCGGGCCTTTGCTACTTTTAGTAGAGCTTCTGGGTTGAGTTTAAGTGTTGGCAAGTCCCATGCTTACTTTGCTGGAGTTGACGAAGATAGGAAGGAGGCTATTTTGCAGTTTTCAGGATGTGTGGAAGGCACTATGCCTTTTAGATATCTTGGCTTGCCAATTCAGAGTACTCATTTGGGTAAGAATGACTGTGAGAAACTGTTAGCCCGTATTGTTTCGAGGATTACTAGTATTGGTGCCCGGAAACTCTCTTATGCAGGAAGGCTGACTTTGGTTCAGACTGTGCTGTCTCAGCTGCACAATTACTGGGCCATGGTTTTTATTATTCCGAAATATGTGATGTCTCGGATCGTGTCCCTATGTCGCAATTTTCTGTGGGATGGTGGTGTGGAGGGCACGAAAAGAGCCTTAGTGAGTTGGGAAAAAATCTGTCGTCCTAAAGAGGAGGGTGGGCTGGGGTTGCGTGATCTCTACCTTTGGAATGAGACAGCGGTTGCTAAATTGGCCTCTTGGGTGTTTGACCAACCGGAGCGATTATGGGTTCGGTGGGTCAGTTGCATTTATCTGAGGGGCACTGCTTGGCGTGATTATCAGCCTCACGCTGATGTCACGTGGGCGTGGAAGAAGATATGTCAGGCTAAAGAGAAGATCAAGAACTTATATATGAATGGGCTTTGGCACGGATCTTGCATCCACTATTCTATCTTGAAGGCATATGAGGCCTTACGGTCTCATCACCCGAAGGTCACGTGGGGCCGGCTCGTATGGAGTGTTTGGAGTCTCCCGAGACACAGCTTTATTAATTGGCTTGTGTTTAAGGGGGCTTTAAACACTAGAGTGAAACTTTTGAGGATCGGGGTTGTAGACTCCGACCTTTGCTATTTTTGTGACTCGCAGGCTGAGACTTTTGAACACCTATTTTTTGAGTGTTGTTGGAGCTCAAGAGTTATAGGCCTTCTGAGTAAGTGGGTGAAGAAGCGAATCCCTAGCAATAGAGGTTTGAGTGGGCTACTAAGATGAGAGGTACCAAACTTCAGTGCAACATCCTTAGGGCTATGATCAATGCGGCGATCTATCATATTTGGAGACAACGGAATGTGTGCAGAATTGAGGGAGCTGTTCAGCAACCAGAATGTGTCGTCAAGTTGATTAAGATGGATGTTAGAAGTCGAATTATGTGAAAGATCAAATACCCCATCAGTGCTAGAGATAACCAATGGCTACATAACTTGTTGTAGTCATTCTTTGTAAATTGGATACACATATTTATACATACTTACCCTTTACCAAAAAAAAAAAAAAAAAAAAAACCTTTAAAATCGGTCATTTTTGGCTATTTTCGAACGCGTTTAAATGTTTTTTTAAAGGGCGTTTTTTTTGACAGAAACTTGGGGAGAATCATAAAATGCCTAATAATGATTATTAGAACACTCAGACACGATATAAAATGGAGTACACAACTAGTTTCGATTGATTCCGACACGTTTAAAAAAGCGATCTTAAGGCCTTTAAAAGTGTCAATTGAAAACGAAATGACACCCATAATACACCGAAGCGTTTTATTTGGTGAGGAGCTTGTTCTGCGCGAATATGGAGCTATTTTATTTCGGGACCCAAAAATGCGAAAAAAACGTGAATAATAACCTTTAAAATCGGTCATTTTTGGCTATTTTCGAACGCGTTTAAATGTTTTTTTTAAAGGGCGTTTTTTTTGACAGAAACTTGGGGAGAATCATAAAATGCCTAATAATGATTATTAGAACACTCAGACACGATATAAAATGGAGTACACGATTAGTTTCGATTGATTCCGACACGTTTAAAAAAGCGATCTGAAGGCCTTTAAAAGTGTCAATTGAAAACGAAATGACACCCATACTACACCGAAGCGTTTTATTTGGCGAGAAGCTTGTTCAGCGCGAATACGGAGCTATTTTATTTCGGGACCCAAAAATGCGAAAAAAACGTGAATAATAACCTTTAAAATCGGTCATTTTTGGCTAATTTCGAACGCGTTTAAATGTTTTTTTAAAGGGCGTTTTTTTTGACAGAAACTTGGGGAGAATCATAGAATGCCTAATAATGATTATTAGAACACTCAAACACGATATAAAATGGAGTACACAACTAGTTTCGATTGATTCCGACACGTTTAAAAAAGCGATCTTAAGGCCTTTAAAAGTGTCAATTGAAAACGAAATGACACCCATAATACACCGAAGCGTTATATTTGGTGAGGAGCTTGTTCAGCGCGAATATGACGCTATTTTATTTCGGGACCCAAAAATGCGAAAAAACGTGAATAATAACCTTTAAAATCGGTCATTTTTGGCTATTTTCGAACGCGTTTAAATGTTTTTTTAATGTGCGTTTTTTTTTTTGACAGAAACTTGGGGAGAATCATAGAATGCCTAATAATGATTATTAGAACACTCAGACACGATATAAAATGGAGTACACAACTAGTTTCGATTGATTCCGACACGTTTAAAAAAGCGATCTTAAGGCCTTTAAAAGTGTCAATTGAAAACGAAACGACACCCATAGTACACCGAAGCATTTTATTTGGTGAGGAGCTTGTTCTGCACGAATATGGAGCTATTTTATTTCGGGACCCAAAAATGCGAAAAAACGTGAATAATAACCTTTAAAATCGGTCATTTTTGGCTATTTTCGAACGCGTTTAAATGTTTTTTTAAAGTGCGTTTTTTTTGACAGAAACTTGGGGAGAATCATAGAATGCCTAATAATGATTATTAGAACACTCAGACACGATATAAAATGGAGTACACAACTAGTTTCGATTGATTCCGACACGTTTAAAGAAGCGATCTTAAGGCCTTTAAAAGTGTCAATTGAAAACGAAATGACACCCATAATACACCGAAGCGTTATATTTGGTGAGGAGCTTGTTCAGCGCGAATATGACGCTATTTTTTTTCGGGACCCAAAAATGCGAAAAAACGTGAATAATAACCTTTAAAATCGGTCATTTTTGGCTATTTTCGAACGCGTTTAAATGTTTTTTTAAAGTGTGTTTTTTTTGACAGAAACATGGGGAGAATCATAGAATGCCTAATAATGATTATTAGAACACTCAGACACGATATAAAATGGAGTACACAACTAGTTTCGATTGATTCCGACACGTTTAAAGAAGCTATCTTAAGGCCTTTAAAAGTGTCAATTGAAAACGAAATGACACCCATAATACACCGAAGCGTTATATTTGGTGAGGAGCTTGTTCAGCGCGAATATGAAGCTATTTTATTTCGGGACCCAAAAATGCGAAAAAACGTGAATAATAACTTTTAAAATCGGTCATTTTTGGCTATTTTCGAACGCGTTTAAATGTTTTTTTAAAGTGCGATTTTTTTGACAGAAACTTGGAGAGAATCATAGAATGCCTAATAATGATTATTAGAACACTCAGACACGATATAAAATGGAGTACACAACTAGTTTCGATTGATTCCGACACGTTTAAAGAAGCGATCTTAAGGCCTTTAAAAGTGTCAATTGAAAACGAAATGACACCCATAATACACCGAAGCGTTATATTTGGTGAGGAGCTTGTTCAGCGCGAATATGGAGCTATTTTATTTCGGGACCCAAAAATGCGAAAAAACGTGAATAATAACTTTTAAAATCGGTCATTTTTGGCTATTTTCGAACGCGTTTAAATGTTTTTTTAAAGTGCGATTTTTTTGACAGAAACTTGGGGAGAATCATAGAATGCCTAATAATGATTATTAGAACACTCAGACACGATATAAAATGGAGTACACAACTAGTTTCGATTGATTCCGACACGTTTAAAGAAGCGATCTTAAGGCCTTTAGACGTGTCAATTGAAAACGAAATGACACCCATAATACACCGAAGCGTTATATTTGGTGAGGAGTTTGTTCAGCGCGAATATGAAGCTATTTTATTTCGGGACCAAAAAATGCGAAAAAACGTGAATAATAACCTTTAAAATCGGTCATTTTTGGCTATTTTCGAACGCGTTTAAATGTTTTTTTAAAGTGCGTTTTTTTTGACAGAAACTTGGGGAGAATCATAGAATGCCTAATAATGATTATTAGAACACTCAGACACGATATAAAATGGAGTACACAACTAGTTTCGATTGATTCCGACACGTTTAAAGAAGCGATCTTAAGGCCTTTAAAAGTGTCAATTGAAAACGAAATGACACCCATAATACACCGAAGCGTTATATTTGGTGAGGAGCTTGTTCAGCGCGAATATGACGCTATTTTTTTTCGGGACCCAAAAATGCGAAAAAACGTGAATAATAACCTTTAAAATCGGTCATTTTTGGCTATTTTCGAACGCGTTTAAATGTTTTTTTAAAGTGCGTTTTTTTTGACAGAAACATGGGGAGAATCATAGAATGCCTAATAATGATTATTAGAACACTCAGACACGATATAAAATGGAGTACACAACTAGTTTCGATTGATTCCGACACGTTTAAAGAAGCTATCTTAAGGCCTTTAAAAGTGTCAATTGAAAACGAAATGACACCCATAATACACCGAAGCGTTATATTTGGTGAGGAGCTTGTTCAGCGCGAATATGAAGCTATTTTATTTCGGGACCCAAAAATGCGAAAAAACGTGAATAATAACTTTTAAAATCGGTCATTTTTGGCTATTTTCGAACGCGTTTAAATGTTTTTTTAAAGTGCGTTTTTTTTGACAGAAACTTGGGGAGAATCATAGAATGCCTAATAATGATTATTAGAACACTCAGACACGATATAAAATGGAGTACACAACTAGTTTCGATTGATTCCGACACGTTTAAAGAAGCGATCTTAAGGCCTTTAGACGTGTCAATTGAAAACGAAATGACACCCATAATACACCGAAGCGTTATATTTGGTGAGGAGTTTGTTCAGCGCGAATATGAAGCTATTTTATTTCGGGACCAAAAAATGCGAAAAAACGTGAATAATAACCTTTAAAATCGGTCATTTTTGGCTATTTTCGAACGCGCTTAAATGTTTTTTTAAAGTGCGTTTTTTTTTACAGAAACTTGGGGAGAATCATAGAATGCCTAATAATGATTATTAGAACACTCAGACACGATATAAAATGGAGTACACAACTAGTTTCGATTGATTCCGACACGTTTAAAGAAGCGATCTTAAGGCCTTTAAAAGTGTCAATTGAAAACGAAATGACACCCATAATACACCGAAGCGTTATATTTGGTGAGGAGCTTGTTCAGCGCGAATATGACGCTATTTTATTTCGGGACCCAAAAATGCGAAAAAACGTGAATAATAACCTTTAAAATCGGTCATTTTTGGCTATTTTCGAACGCGTTTAAATGTTTTTTTAAAGTGCGTTTTTTTTGACAGAAACTTGGGGAGAATCATAGAATGCCTAATAATGATTATTAGAACACTCAGACACGATATAAAATGGAGTACACAACTAGTTTCGATTGATTCCGACACGTTTAAAGAAGCGATCTTAAGGCCTTTAAAAGTGTCAATTGAAAACGAAATGACACCCATAATACACCGAAGCGTTATATTTGGTGAGGAGCTTGTTCAGCGCGAATATGAAGCTATTTTATTTCGGGACCCAAAAATGCGAAAAAACGTGAATAATAACCTTTAAAATCGGTCATTTTTGGCTATTTTCGAACGCGTTTAAATGTTTTTTTAAAGTGCGTTTTTTTGACAGAAACATGGGGAGAATCATAGAATGCCTAATAATGATTATTAGAACACTCAGACACGATATAAAATGAGTACACAACTAGTTTCGATTGATTCTGACACGTTTAAAGAAGCTATCTTAAGGCCTTTAAAAGTGTCAATTGAAAACGAAATGACACCCATAATACACCGAAGCGTTATATTTGGTGAGGAGCTTGTTCAACGCGAATATGAAGCTATTTTATTTCGGGACCCAAAAATGCGAAAAAACGTGAATAATAACTTTTAAAATCGGTCATTTTTGGCTATTTTCGAACGCGTTTAAATGTTTTTTTAAAGTGCGTTTTTTTTGACAGAAACTTGGGGAGAATCATAGAATGCCTAATAATGATTATTAGAACACTCAGACACGATATAAAATGGAGTACACAACTAGTTTCGATTGATTCCGACACGTTTAAAGAAGCGATCTTAAGGCCTTTAGATGTGTCAATTGAAAACGAAATGACACCCATAATACACCGAAGCGTTATATTTGGTGAGGAGCTTGTTCAGCGCGAATATGACGCTATTTTATTTCGGGACCCAAAAATGCGAAAAAACGTGAATAATAACCTTTAAAATCGGTCATTTTTGGCTATTTTCGAACGCGTTTAAATGTTTTTTTAAAGTGCGTTTTTTTTGACAGAAACTTGGGGAGAATCATAGAATGCCTAATAATGATTATTAGAACACTCAGACACGATATAAAATGGAGTACACAACTAGTTTCGATTGATTCCGACACGTTTAAAGAAGCGATCTTAAGGCCTTTAAAAGTGTCAATTGAAAACGAAATGACACCCATAATACACCGAAGCGTTATATTTGGTGAGGAGCTTGTTCAGCGCGAATATGAAGCTATTTTATTTCGGGACCCAAAAATGCGAAAAAACGTGAATAATAACCTTTAAAATCGGTCATTTTTGGCTATTTTCGAACGCGTTTAAATATTTTTTTAAAGTGCGTTTTTTTTGACAGAAACATGGGGAGAATCATAGAATGCCTAATAATGATTATTAGAACACTCAGACACGATATAAAATGGAGTACACAACTAGTTTCGATTGATTCCGACACGTTTAAAGAAGCTATCTTAAGGCCTTTAAAAGTGTCAATTGAAAACGAAATGACACCCATAATACACCGAAGCGTTATATTTGGTGAGGAGCTTGTTCAACGCGAATATGAAGCTATTTTATTTCGGGACCCAAAAATGCGAAAAAACGTGAATAATAACTTTTAAAATCGGTCATTTTTGGCTATTTTCGAACGCGTTTAAATGTTTTTTTAAAGTGCGTTTTTTTGACAGAAACTTGGGGAGAATCATAGAATGCCTAATAATGATTATTAGAACACTCAGACACGATATAAAATGGAGTACACAACTAGTTTCGATTGATTCCGACACGTTTAAAGAAGCGATCTTAAGGCCTTTAGATGTGTCAATTGAAAACGAAATGACACCCATAATACACCGAAGCGTTATATTTGGTGAGGAGTTTGTTCAGCGCGAATATGAAGCTATTTTATTTCGGGACCAAAAAATGCGAAAAAACGTGAATAATAACCTTTAAAATCGGTCATTTTTGGCTATTTTCGAACGCGTTTAAATGTTTTTTTAAAGTGCGTTTTTTTTGACAGAAACTTGGGGAGAATCATAGAATGCCTAATAATGATTATTAAAACACTCAGACACGATATAAAATGGAGTACACAACTAGTTTCGATTGATTCCGACACGTTTAAAGAAGCGATCTTAAGGCCTTTAGACGTGTCAATTGAAAACGAAATGACACCCATAATACACCGAAGCGTTATATTTGGTGAGGAGTTTGTTCAGCGCGAATATGAAGCTATTTTATTTCGGGACAAAAAAATGCGAAAAAACGTGAATAATAACCTTTAAAATCGGTCATTTTTGGCTATTTTCGAACGCGTTTAAATGTTTTTTTAAAGTGCGTTTTTTTTGACAGAAACTTGGGGAGAATCATAGAATGCCTAATAATGATTATTAGAACACTCAGACACGATATAAAATGGAGTACACAACTAGTTTCGATTGATTCCGACACGTTTAAAGAAGCGATCTTAAGGCCTTTAGACGTGTCAATTGAAAACGAAATGACACCCATAATACACCGAAGCGTTATATTTGGTGAGGAGTTTGTTCAGCGCGAATATGAAGCTATTTTATTTCGGGACCAAAAAATGCGAAAAAACGTGAATAATAAAATCGTGGATAATAACCTTCAAAATCGGTAAAAAAAAAAAAAAAAAAAAACCCTTCGGTGCTCTGGAGATTTCCGGCGACTGAGGAGATTTCCGGCGATTGTGCTCGGCGTGGACAGCCCTGATCAGGACTAGGCTGTCCCACGCTTTTCTCGATTACGTTACATGAGGAAGAAGACCCACGTTGTTCCGAAAGGCACTACGGCTATGAAGCCGATCACGCGAAAGGCAAAGGAGGACGTTATGAGAAAACGTGTGAAGAATTCGAACCTGGACGGGAATCAATCACGGACTGATGATGGTTCGTCGAGTTCGACGAACGTAAAATTGGCCGACGTACCTGGTATGAATTACGTGTCAGACGCAGAAGATGCTATTGAAGTTGATTTTGTTCCAGAATCAATGAATGACACGATGATGAACGATGGTGGATGGAAAAGGAGAGACGGCAAGAAAATTGTAGACATGGATGAGGACGAGGAACTATTGCGATTTTCAGATGAAGATTTGGATGATGAAATAGAATATTGGAGTACTGCAGTATACTGTTTCATTATGGGTGCAAACCCTCCGTGGGATGTTGTCGAAGGGTTTGTGAAGAGAATATGGAAAGAACATGGAATCGACAAGATTTCATTCATGCCCAATGGAATTTTCGTTGTCCGATTCAAGGACAAGGAAGCAAAGGTAAAAATTCTCGATCATGGATATTACATGTTTGATAATAAACCTTTGATTGTGAAGGAATGGACCTCTGACGCCAAATTGACCAAAGAGGATGTTACTGAAGTACCTATATGGGTTCAGTTACATGAATTACCGCTGAAATTCTGGGGACGATGTTTACCCCGTTTAGCTGGCCTAGTAGGAATGTATGTTAAGTGTGATATCGCTACGGAGGAACGTACTAGGCTAGGGTATGCTAGAGTGTTAGTAATGGCAAAGGTGGGCCAAAAATTTAAGAACTCGATTAAGTTCTTGGATGAACGGGAGAATTTGGTCGAGGTGTTTGTGAAGTATGAATGGAAACCGACTTGGTGTACCAAGTGTAGGGGGTATGGCCATGAGGTTTCAGAGTGTAGAAGAGATGAGTTGAAAAAAGCTAGAAATGAAGTTAAGCAGAAGAAGGTTTTTGGGGGGAATGCGCCTGTTAAACAGGCTCCTAGCCTGACTGCAGGACCAAAAAGAGCACCACCGCCTGTTCGTGCAGGCCTGATTGTGCAGCAGCAGCATAAGGAGCCGCAAAAGCCGATAGATTCCGAGCCTGTGGGAGTGTTAAGCAAGCCTGTTACACATAATGGTGGTTCTTTCTTGGATGCAGTGATGGGGTCCCCTAGAAAAGAGATGGGTGGAGGGAAAGACGGGGTTGGTTTGGAGATGGTGACCCATGGAGGTACATAATATAGGATGTTGGAATGTTCGCGGCATGTGTAACATAAATAAGCAGCGGACTATTTGCGATTTTATTAGGAAGCAGCAAGTGGATATTTTCGGTTTACTTGAAACTAAAGTTAAGAATAAAGCGTATGCTAAAGTTCATAAGAATATTTTTTATGAATGGAGCATTACAACGAATAATCATTGTTTTGATGGAGGTAGGGTTTGGCTTCTGTGGAAACATGACAGGGTGAATTTGACTATTCTGGAGTACAGCGATCAGAGTATTCACGTTAAAGTGACTACAAACTCAGGGTTGGAGTATTTCCTCACGTTTGTGTATGCCTTTAACTCTGGGTTAGGGAGATGTAATCTTTGGCGTAGACTAGAAACATATGCCTCGAGTGGTCCTTGGATTATTTTGGGGGATTTTAATTGTGTGATAGATGCGCGAGAAAGACTAGGTGGACTATCCTCGGAAGAGGAGATGAGTCAGTTTAGGGATTGCATTGCGAATTGTGAGGTCAGTGACCTCAAAGCGAGTGGTTCGTGGTTCACATGGAACAACAAGCATAAAGAGGTGGAGACTAGGGTGTTTAGCAGAATTGACCGTTGTTTGATTAATGATCAGATGACGAGCCTGTTTCCGGACGGGTTTGCTAACTTTCTGTCTGAGGGTACCTTTGACCATTGTCCATGTATTGTGCAGCTGGGTAACCCTCCGTCTAGGAAAAATAGGAGTTTCAAATACATGAATATGTGGAGTGCATCCCCTGAGTTTAAAAATTGTGTTGAGGCAGGCTGGAGCTTGACGGTCATGGGGACTGAAATGTTCAAACTTGTGACAAAGTTGAGGAGCCTGAAACGACCATTGAAGGAGTTGAATGCATCCTGTTTCTCTGATATTGAAAATAGGTGCTCACAGGCTGAAGTCAGGCTAGCTGAATTGCAGACTAGGCTGAGAACTGACAGAAGCGACGATGTACTGATGGAAGAATCAGTTTGGAACGAGAAGGTTCGCGAGCTTCAAAAGGCGAGGGCGGATTATTGGGGGCAAAAGTCGAAGCAAAAATGGGTCAAGGGGGGTGACGTCAACTCAGCTTATTTCCACGGTTTATTGAGAGCTAGACGCGCACACAACGCGATCTCGATGATTGAGGATACTGAGGGCCGTGTTCACGATACGAAGGAGGGGGTTGAGGATGCGTTTCTGCGATATTATCTATCGTTATTAGGTGAATCGAGAAGCGTTGAACCGATCAATGAGAATCTGGTCAGGATGGGTCGTACGTGTTCTGAGGAACACAAGAGCTGGCTTCGTGCGCCTGTTACCACGGATGAGATCAAGCTCGCTATGTTCAGCATACCTCGGGACAAAGCTCCGGGTCCGGATGGGTTTTCTAGCCAGTTCTTTATGGATTCTTGGGACATTGTTGGCGATGATGTGGTGAAAGCTGTCAAGGATTTTTTCATTTCAGGTAAACTTCTGAAACAGCTGAACTGTGCTAATATCACCTTGATTCCTAAGGTGAATAGACCCCAGACTGTGAAGGAGTTTAGGCCAATTGCGTGTTGTAATGTAGTGTACAAATGCATAGCTAAAATCATTTGCTCCCGTTTGGCAAGAGTTCTTCCTCATATAATTTCGCCTACGCAAGGGGGTTTTATTGAAGGAAGAAGCATTGTGGAGAATATCCTGATTTGTCAAGATTTGGTTCATATGTATCAGAGGAAGCGAATTTCTCCCCGTTGCTTGTTTAAAATCGATATACATAAGGCCTATGATAGTGTTGAATGGAGTTTTGTGGATCATATGTTGAGAGCGTTGGAATTTCCGGACCATTTCCGTGGGCTAGTAATGGAATGTGTCATGACGGTCTCCTTTTCTCTGTGTGCTAATGGGGATAACTTTGGTTTTTTCCGAGGCAAGAGGGGGTTGAGGCAAGGTGATCCTATGTCTCCGTTACTTTTCACGGTATGCATGGAATATTTTTCTCGACTTTTGATGTATGGCAAGATGGATAGGAATTTTAAATACCACCCTAAATGTGCCCCGATGAAGCTTACTCACTTGCTTTTTGCCGATGATCTCCTTCTTTTCTGCAAAGGAGAGACGGAATCTATGGAATTCTTGTGGAGTACGTTTGCCACATTTAGCAGAGCCTCAGGCTTATGTATAAGTGTCGGCAAGTCGCATGCTTATTTTGCAGGAGTTGACGAAGATAGAAAGGAGGTCATCCTGCAATTTTCAGGCTGTGTGGAAGGTACGCTGCCTTTTCGGTATCTTGGATTACCAATTCAATGTACTCATTTGGGTAAGGTTGATTGTGAAAAACTGCTTGCTCGAATTATTTCGAGGATATCGAGTATTGGAGCCCGTAAGTTGTCTTATGCGGGCAGGCTGACTTTAGTGCAGGCTGTTTTATCTCAGCTGCATAATTATTGGGCAATGGTGTTTATTATCCCAAAATATATTTTGGCCCGAATTAATTCTCTATGTCGGAATTTCCTTTGGGATGGCGGTGTGGAAGGAACTAATAGGGCCTTAGTGAGTTGGGAGAAAATTTGTTATCCTAAAGATGAGGGTGGTTTGGGGCTTAGAGATATTTCCGTGTGGAATGAGGCAGCAGTAGCAAAACTAGCTTCCTGGATTTTTGATCAGCCTGATCGTCTGTGGGTGAAATGGGTAAGTAGCATTTATCTTAAGGGTCAGACATGGGATGAGTATCAACCCAATTCAGATGTCACATGGGCTTGGAGGAAAATTTGTCATGTGAAGGAAAAAATTAAGCACATGTATGTGAATGGATTGTGGCATGGCACGAGTAAGTTTTATTCGATTGCGACGACTTACGAGGAAATGCGTGCCCATAAACCGCGAGTGCCTTGGTCTCGATTGGTTTGGAGTGCGTGGAGTGTCCCTAAGCATAGCTTTATTGCTTGGCTTGTGTTTAGGGGTGCTCTAAACACTAGGAAAAAATTATTAAGGATTGGGGTTGCTGATTCGGATAAGTGCTATTTGTGTGAAGAACAGGAGGAGACATTGGAGCATTTGTTTTTTGGCTGCACTTGGAGCTCTCGGGTTCTGAGTCTGTTGAGTGATTGGGTAAGGAAGAAAATGCCGGGTACTGGAGGATTGAGTTGGGCGAGCCGTGTTAGGGGAACGAAGCTACAGTGTAACGTGCTGCGTGTACTCGTCAATGCTGCGATATATCATGTTTGGAGACAGCGCAATTTAAGCAGAATTGAGGGATGGGTTCTACAACCACAGAATGTGGCCAGATTGATTAAGTTGGACGTTAGAAATCGAATCATGTGTAAGATAAAATATCCTCTAAGTGCGAAAGACGCTAGATGGCTACATAATTTGATGTAGTCATATTTTTTGTAATTGTTTACACGGCATATATATATACTTACCCTTTACCAAAAAAAAAAAAAAAAAAAAAAAAAAAAAAAACCTTTAAAATCGGTCATTTTTGGCTATTTTCGAACGCGTTTAAATGTTTTTTTAAAGTGCGTTTTTTTTGACAGAAACTTGGGGAGAATCATAGAATGCCTAATAATGATTATTAGAACACTCAGACACGATATAAAATGGAGTACACAACTAGTTTCGATTGATTCCGACACGTTTAAAGAAGCGATCTTAAGGCCTTTAAAAGTGTCAATTGAAAACGAAATGACACCCATAATACACCGAAGCGTTATATTTGGTGAGGAGCTTGTTCAGCGCGAATATGACGCTATTTTATTTCGGGACCCAAAAATGCGAAAAAACGTGAATAATAACCTTTAAAATCGGTCATTTTTGGCTATTTTCGAACGCGTTTAAATGTTTATTTAAAGTGCGTTTTTTTTGACAGAAACTTGGGGAGAATCATAGAATGCCTAATAATGATTATTAGAACACTCAGACACGATATAAAATGGAGTACACAACTAGTTTCGATTGATTCCGACACGTTTAAAGAAGCGATCTTAAGGCCTTTAAAAGTGTCAATTGAAAACGAAATGACACCCATAATACACCGAAGCGTTATATTTGGTGAGGAGCTTGTTCAGCGCGAATATGAAGCTATTTTATTTCGGGACCCAAAAATGCGAAAAAACGTGAATAATAACTTTTAAAATCGGTCATTTTTGGCTATTTTCGAACGCGTTTAAATGTTTTTTTAAAGTGCGATTTTTTTGACAGAAACTTGGGGAGAATCATAGAATGCCTAATAATGATTATTAGAACACTCAGACACGATATAAAATGGAGTACACAACTAGTTTCGATTGATTCCGACACGTTTAAAGAAGCGATCTTAAGGCCTTTAGACGTGTCAATTGAAAACGAAATGACACCCATAATACACCGAAGCGTTATATTTGGTGAGGAGTTTGTTCAGCGCGAATATGAAGCTATTTTATTTCGGGACCAAAAAATGCGAAAAAACGTGAATAATAACCTTTAAAATCGGTCATTTTTGGCTATTTTCGAACGCGTTTAAATGTTTTTTTAAAGTGCGTTTTTTTTGACAGAAACTTGGGGAGAATCATAGAATGCCTAATAATGATTATTAGAACACTCAGACACGATATAAAATGGAGTACACAACTAGTTTCGATTGATTCCGACACGTTTAAAGAAGCGATCTTAAGGCCTTTAAAAGTGTCAATTGAAAACGAAATGACACACATAATACACCGAAGCGTTATATTTGGTGAGGAGCTTGTTCAGCGCGAATATGACGCTATTTTATTTCGGGACCCAAAAATGCGAAAAAACGTGAATAATAACCTTTAAAATCGGTCATTTTTGGCTATTTTCGAACGCGTTTAAATGTTTTTTTAAAGTGCGTTTTTTTTGACAGAAACTTGGGGAGAATCATAGAATGCCTAATAATGATTATTAGAACACTCAGACACGATATAAAATGGAGTACACAACTAGTTTCGATTGATTCCGACACGTTTAAAGAAGCGATCTTAAGGCCTTTAAAAGTGTCAATTGAAAACGAAATGACACCCATAATACACCGAAGCATTATATTTGGCGAGGAGATTGTTCAGCGCGAATATGAAGCTATTTTATTTCGGGACCCAAAAATACGAAAAAACCGTGAATAATAACCTTTAAAATCGGTCATTTTTGGCTATTTTCGAACACGTTTAAATGTTTTTTTAAAGGGCGTTTTTTTTGACAGAAACTTGGGGAGAATCATAGAATGCCTAATAATGATTATTAGAACACTCAGGCACGATATAAAATGGAGTACACAACTAGTTTCGATGGATTCCGACACGTTTAAAGAAGCGATCTTAAGGCCTTTAAAAGTGTCAATTGAAAACGAAATGACACCCATAATACACCGAAGCGTTTTATTTGGCGAGGAGCTTGTTCAGCGCGAATATGGAGCTATTTTATTTCGGGACCCAAAAATGGGAAAAAAAACGTGAATAATAACCTTTAAAATCGGTCATTTTTGGCTATTTTCGAACGCGTTTAAATGTTTTTTTAAAGGGCGTTTTTTTTGACAGAATCTTGGGGAGAATCACAGAATGCCTAATAATGATTATTAGAACACTCGGACACGATATAAAATGGAGTACACAACTAGTTTCGATTGATTCCGACACGTTTAAAACAACGATCTTAAGGCCTTTAAAAGTGTCAATCGAAAACGAAATGACACCCATAATACACCGAAGCGTTTTATTTAGCGAGGAGCTTGTTTAGCGCGAATATGGAGCTATTTTATTTCGAGACCCAAAAATGCAAAAAAAAAGTGACTAATAACCTTTAAAATCGGTCATTTTTGGCTATTTACGAACGCGTTTAAATGTTTTTTTAAAGTGCGTTTTTTTTGACAGAAACTTGGGGAGAATCATAGAATGCCTAATAATGATTATTAGAACACTCAGACACGATATAAAATGGAGTACACAACTAGTTTCGATTGATTCCGACACGTTTAAAAAAGCGATCGTAAGGCCTTTAAAAGTGTCAGTTGAAAACGAAATAACACCCATAATACACCGAAGCGTTTTATTTGGCGAGGAGCTTGTTCAGCGCGAATATGGAGCTATTTTATTTCGGGACCCAAAAATGGGAAAAAACGTGAATAATAACCTTTAAAATCGGTCATTTTTGGCTATTTTTGAACGCGTTTAAATGTTTTTTTAAAGGGCGTTTTTTTTGACAGAAACTTGGGGAGAATCATAGAATGCCTAATAATGATTATTAGAACACTCAGACACGATATAAAATGGAGTACACAACTAGTTTCGATTGATTCCGACACGTTTAAAGAAGCGATCTTAAGGCCTTTAGACGTGTCAATTGAAAACGAAATGACACCCATAATACACCGAAGCGTTATATTTGGTGAGGAGCTTGTTCAGCGCGAATATGAAGCTATTTTATTTCGGGACCAAAAAATGCGAAAAAACGTGAATAATAACCTTTAAAATCGGTCATTTTTGGCTATTTTCGAACGCGTTTAAATGTTTTTTTAAAGTGCGTTTTTTTTGACAGAAACTTGGAGAGAATCATAGAATGCCTAATAATGATTATTAGAACACTCAGACACGATATAAAATGGAGTACACAACTAGTTTCGATAGATTCCGACACGTTTAAAGAAGCGATCTTAAGGCCTTTAAAAGTGTCAATTGAAAACGAAATGACACACATAATACACCGAAGCGTTATATTTGGTGAGGAGCTTCTTCAGCGCGAATATGACGCTATTTAATTTCAGGACCCAAAAATGCGAAAAAATGTGAATAATAACCTTTAAAATCGGTCATTTTTGGCTATTTTCGAACGCGTTTAAATGTTTTTTTAATGTGCGTTTTTTTTTTACAGAAACTTGGGGAGAATCATAGAATGCCTAATAATGATTACTAGAACACTCAGACACGATATAAAATGGAGTACACAACTAGTTTCGATTGATTCCGACACGTTTAAAAAAGCGATCTTAAGGCCTTTAAAAGTGTCAATTGAAAACGAAATGACACCCATAATACACCGAAGCGTTATATTTGGCGAGGAGCTTGTTCAGCGCGAATATGGAGCTATTTTATTTCGGGACCCAAAAATGCGAAAAAACCGTGAATAATAACCTTTAAAATCGGTCATTTTTGGCTATTTTCGAACACGTTTAAATGTTTTTTTAAAGGGCGTTTTTTTTGACAGAAACTTGGGGAGAATCATAGAATGCCTAAGAATGATTATTAGAACACTCAGACACGATATAAAATGGAGTACACAACTAGTTTCGATGGATTCCGACACGTTTAAAAAAGCGATCTTAAGGCCTTTAAAAGTATCAATTGAAAACGAAATGACACCCATAATACACCGAAGCGTTTTATTTGGCGAGGAGCTTGTTCAGCGCGAATATGGAGCTATTTTATTTCGGGACCCAAAAATGGGAAAAAAAACGTGAATAATAACCTTTAAAATCGGTCATTTTTGGCTATGTTCGAACGCGTTTAAATGTTTTTTTAAAGGACGTTTTTTTTGACAGAAACTTGGGGAGAATTATAGAATGCCTAATAATGATTATTAGAACACTCAGACACGATATAAAATGGAGTACACAACTAGTTTCGATTGATTTCGACACGTTTAAAAAAGCGATCTTAAGGCCTTTAAAAGTGTCAGTTGAAAACGAAATGACACCCATAATTCACCGAAGCGTTTTATTTGGTGAGGAGCTTGTTCAGCGCGAATATGGAGCTATTTTATTTCGGGACCCAGAAATGCGAAAAAAACGTAAATAATAACCTTTAAAATCGGTCATTTTTGGCTATTTTCGAACGCGTTTAAATGTTTTTTTAAAGGGCGTTTTTTTTGACAGAAACTTGGGGAGAATCATAGAATGCCTAATAATGATTATTAGAACACTCTGACAAGATATAAAATGGAGTACACAACTAGTTTCGATTGATTCCGACACGTTTAAAACACCGATCTTAAGGCCTTTAAAAGTGTCAATTGAAAACGAAATGACACCCATAATACACCGAAGCGTTTTATTTAGCGAGGAGCTTGTTACGCGCGAATATGGAGCTATTTTATTTCGGGACCCAAAAATGCGAAAAAAACGTGAATAATAACCTTTAAAATCGGTCATTTTTGGCTATTTTCGAACGCGTTTAAATGTTTTTTTAAAGTGCGTTTTTTTTGACAGAAACTTGGGGAGAATCATAGAATGTCTAATAATGATTATTAGAACACTCAGACACGATATAAAATGGAGTACACAACTAGTTTCGATTGATTCCGACACGTTTAAAACACCGATCTTAAGGCCTTTAAAAGTGTCAATTGAAAACGAAATGACACCCATAATACACCGAAGCGTTTTATTTGGCGAGGAGCTTGTTCAGCGCGAATATAGAGCTATTTTATTTCGGGACCCAAAAATGGGAAAAAAAACGTGAATAATAACCTTTAAAATCGGTCATTTTTGTCTATGTTCGAACACGTTTAAATGTTTTTTTAAAGGACGTTTTTTTTGACAGAAACTTGGGGAGAATTATAGAATGCCTAATAATGATTATTAGAACACTCAGACACGATATAAAATGGAGTACACAACTAGTTTCGATTGATTTCGACACGTTTAAAAAAGCGATCTTAAGGCCTTTAAAAGTGTCAGTTGAAAACGAAATGACACCCATAATTCACCGAAGCGTTTTATTTGGTGAGGAGCTTGTTCAGCGCGAATATGGAGCTATTTTATTTCGGGACCCAGAAATGCGAAAAAAACATAAATAATAACCTTTAAAATCGGTCATTTTTGGCTATTTTCGAACGCGTTTAAATGTTTTTTTAAAGGGCGTTTTTTTTGACAGAAACTTGGGGAGAATCATAGAATGCCTAATAATGATTATTAGAACACTCAGACAAGATATAAAATGGAGTACACAACTAGTTTCGATTGATTCCGACACGTTTAAAACACCGATCTTAAGGCCTTTAAAAGTGTCAATTGAAAACGAAATGACACCCATAATACACCGAAGCGTTTTATTTAGCGAGGAGCTTGTTACGCGCGAATATGGAGCTATTTTATTTCGGGACCCAAAAATGCGAAAAAAACGTGAATAATAACCTTTAAAATCGGTCATTTTTGGCTATTTTCGAACGCGTTTAAATGTTTTTTTAAAGTGCGTTTTTTTGACAGAAACTTGGGGAGAATCATAGAATGTCTAATAATGATTATTAGAACACTCAGGCACGATATAAAATGGAGTACACAACTAGTTTCGATTGATTCCGACACGTTTAAAGAAGCGATCTTAAGGCCTTTAAAAGTGTCAATTGAAAACGAAATGACACCCATAATACACCGAAGCGTTATATTTGGTGAGGAGCTTGTTCAGCGCGAATATGACGCTATTTTATTTCGGGACCCAAAAATGCGAAAAACCGTGAATAACAACCTTTAAAATCGGTCATTTTTGGCTATTTTCGAACGCGTTTAAATGTTTTTTTAATCTGCGTTTTCTTTTGACAGAAACTTGGGGAGAATCATAGAATGCCTAATAATGATTATTAGAACACTCAGACACGATATAAAATGGAGTACACAACTAGTTTCGATTGATTCCGACACGTTTAAAGAAGCGATCTTAAGGCCTTTAAAAGTGTCAATTGAAAACGAAATGACACCCATAATACACCGAAGCGTTATATTTGGTGAGGAGCTTGTTCAGCGCGAATATGGAGCTATTTTATTTCGGGACCCAAAAATGGGAAAAAAACGTGAATAATAACCTTTAAAATCGGTCATTTTTGGCTATTTTTGAACGCGTTTAAATGTTTTTTTAAAGGGCGTTTTTTTTGACAGAATCTTGGGGAGAATCATAGAATGCCTAATAATGATTATTAGAACACTCAGACACGATATAAAATGGAGTACACAACTAGTTTCGATTGATTCCGACACGTTTAAAAAAGCGATCGTAAGGCCTTTAAAAGTGTCAGTTGAAAACGAAATAACACCCATAATACACCGAAGCGTTTTATTTGGCGAGGAGCTTGTTCAGCGCGAATATGGAGCTATTTTATTTCGGGACCCAAAAATGGGAAAAAAACGTGAATAATAACCTTTAAAATCGGTCATTTTTGGCTATTTTTGAACGCGTTTAAATGTTTTTTTAAAGGGCGTTTTTTTTGACAGAATCTTGGGGAGAATCATAGAATGCCTAATAATGATTATTAGAACACTCGGACACGATATAAAATGGAGTACACAACTAGTTTCGATTGATTCCGACACGTTTAAAAAAGCGATCTTAAGGCCTTTAAAAGTGTCAGTTGAAAACGAAATGACACCCATAATACACCGAAACGTTTTATTTGGCGAGGAGCTTGTTCGGCGCGAATATGGAGCTATTTTATTTCGGGACCCAAAAATGCGAAAAAAACGTGAATAATAACCTTTAAAATTTGTCATTTTTGGCTATTTTCGAACACGTTTAAATGTTTTTTAAAGGGCGTTTTTTTTGGCAGAAACTTGGGGAGAATCATAGAATGCCTAATAATGATTATTAGAACACTCAGGCACGATATAAAATGGAGTACACAACTAGTTTCGATTGATTCCGACACGTTTAAAAAAGCGATCTTAAGGCCTTTAAAAGTGTCAGTTGAAAACGAAATGACACCCATAATACACCGAAGCGTTTTATTTAGCGAGGAGCTTGTTCAGCGCGAATATGGAGCTATTTTATTTCGGGACCCAAAAATGCGAAGAAAACGTGAATAATAACCTTTAAAATCGGTCATTTTTGGCTATTTACGAATGCGTTTAAATGTTTTTTTAAAGTGCGATTTTTTTGACAGAAACTTGAGGAGAATCATAGAATGCCTAATAATGATTATTAGAACACTCAGATACGATATAAAATGGAGTACACAACTAGTTTCGATTGATTCTAACACGTTTAAAACAACGATCTTAAGGCCTTTAAAAGTGTCAATTGAAAACGAAATGACACCCATAATACACCGAAGCGTTTTATTTAGCGAGGAGCTTGTTCAGCGTGAATATGGAGCTATTTTATTTCGGGACCCAAAAGTGGGAAAAAACGTGAATAATAACCTTTAAAATCGATCATTTTTGGCTATTTTCGAACGCGTTTAAATGTTTTTTTAAAGGGCGTTTTTTTTTTACAGAAACTTGGGGAGAATCATAGAATGCCTAATAATGATTATTAGAACACTCAGATACGATATAAAATGGAGTACACAACTAGTTTCGATTGATTCTGACACGTTTAAAACAACGATCTTAAGGACTTTAAAAGTGTCAATTGAAAACGAAATGACACCCATAATACACCGAAGCGTTTTATTTAGCGAGGAGCTTGTTTTTGCGCGAATATGGAGCTATTTTATTTCGGGACCCATAAATGGGAAAAAAACGTGAATAATAACCTTTAAAATCGGTCATTTTTTGCTATTTTCGAACGCGTTTAAATGTTTTTTTAAAGGGCGTTTTTTTTGACAGAATCTTGGAGAGAATCATAGAATGCCTAATAATGATTATTAGAACACTCGGACACGATATAAAATGGAGTACACAACTAGTTTCGATTGATTCCGACACGTTTAAAAAAGCGATCGTAAGGCCTTTAAAAGTGTCAGTTGAAAACGAAATGACACCCATAATACACCGAAGCGTTTTATTTGGCGAGGAGCTTGTTCAGCGCAAATATGGAGCTATTTTATTTCGGGACCCAAAAATGAGAAAAAAACGTGAATAATAACCTTTAAAATCGGTCATTTTTGGCTATTTTCGAACGCGTTTAAATGTTTTTTTAAAGGGCGTTTTTTTTGACAGAATCTTGGGGAGAATCATAGAATGCCTAATAATGATTATTAGAACACTCAGACACGATATAAAATGGAGTACACAACTAGTTTCGATTGATTCCGACACGTTTAAAAAAGCGATCTTAAGGCCTTTAAAAGTGTCAATTGAAAACGAAATGACACCTATAATACATCAAAATGTTTTATTTGGTGAGGAGCTTGTTCAGCTCGAATATGAAGCTATTTTATTTCGGGATCCAAAAATGCGAAAAAACGTGGATAATAGTCTTTAAAATCGGTCGTTTTTGGCTATTTTCGAACGCGTTTAAAAGTTTTTTTAAAGTGCGAGTTTTTTTGACAGAAACTTGGGGACAGTCTTAGAGTGCCTAATAATGATTATTAGAACTCTCGGATACGATGTAATATTGAGTACACAACTAGTTTCGATAGATCCCGACACGTTTTAAAAAGCAATCTCAAGGCCTTTAAAAGTCTCCATTGAAAACCAATTGTCACCCATAATACACCGAATCGTGTTATTTGGTGAGAAACTTGTTCAGCGCGAATATGGTCTTGCTTTTTTTATTTCGGGACCCAAAAAGGCGAAAAAAACGTAGTTAATAACCTTCATAATCGGTTGTTTTTACTATTTTCTAAAGCGTTGAAACTTGTTCTAAACTGCAATTTTTTTTTTGACAAAAAACTTGACGACATTATTAGATCGAATGCCTAATAATGATTATTAGAACCCTGAGAGACAATTTAAATTGTACTCCCTCCGTTCCAATCATTTCCATGCATTTGGATATTATGCACTATTCATAGATGAGAAGAATTATCGATATAACTTTTAATATATGGGATAAAATATAGTCATGTGAGATCTTGTTTAAATTGTCTAATCGAATGCATCACGAATATCTAATTTTTATAATTTTTAGAAATACGTAGCTAAAGATATAGACAAAAGAAAACGTACATCGACAAGTGTGAAAGAGCAAACGTATGTAATTGATTGGAACGGAGGGAGTAGTACACAACTAGTTTCGATTGATTCCGACACATCTCAAAAAGCGATCTTAAGGCCTTTAAAAGTCTCTATTGAAAACCCAATGACACCCATAATACATCGATTCGTTTTATTTGGTGTGAAGTATGTTCATCGTCAATATGGACGCATTTTATTTCGGGGCCATAAAAGCCGAAAAAAATGTGGATAATAATCTTCATAATCGAACGATTTTGATGAAAATTTATCAATAGTAGTTGAATATCTAATAATGATTATTTGAAAGTAATCAATATTAGGGTTATTGACGACGAAATTGGGAAGGTAATAAATGCACACCCAACTATTAACAATGTAACCGAAAATATTTTGACCTAGTGGTTAAGACTAAGTACCGTGGATTATAGATCGCAGATTTGTATCCCTCTTTTTACATGTTGTAATTCGATTAAGTGCGCGTTTCGTTTACAAAAACTATTTACAAGGTAATCAATAAAGCCTTTTTAGTCCACTTAATGGTACACTTTTGATATGAAAAGACAACCCACTATAAATATTTTATAAATTTCTAAAAACATTTTATTTGGTGATAATCCAAAAGGAGAGAATATTGCTTTTTCCCCCACCACCCTACTCCAATTATTTTTCTTAAAAAAAGACTTATATTATGAGTTCAAAAAGAATATACATGAATATTTCTTTTAAACTTAAAATTTCGAACAAATAATATCTCTACTTAAAACAGTTGTTCTCATGTAAAACCGTTGTACAACATACATAAAATTTTACAATAAATTAAGCACTCATAATTAATTAATTAACTAATTAATTAATTATACACCAAATTTAACGATATTTTTCGTCTAAATAAAAACTATTTTTATTTAACGTCCGACCTTCCATCCATCGGTCAATTGATCGTACCCAACCAATTGCGAACTTACACCAAGAAAATCCCGAGTTTGCCCTCCTTCGTCTCTAGCACCTCCAAAATACCTGTCGTCGTGATCATCATGTAATCTTCGACGCTTAGTCTGGTTACTATGACTCCACATCGTTGTAACAGTCGATAATTCATCCACTGACGACCCCTCAATGTCGCTTCCTAGGTTAATTGACGTCCCATACATCGACCCACCATCATCATTATCAATATTATTACCATTTTTATTGTTAATATTGCTATTTTCCTTAATTAATCCAAAGTTCTTAAGGAAAATAGCATCATTATTATTATTATTATTATTATTATTATTATTATTATTATTATTATTATTATTATTATTTGTAGTACTAGAAGTAACACCAATTTGTGCTGCCTTTTGTAATAATGCTGTGGCTGACATGAAATGAGAGGAATTACTATTACTATTATTATTATTATTATTATTATTATTATTAGAGGGAATTATTTGTGGATTTTGGGTGCTATATAAAGTAGGAATTGAGCAAGTGTTTAAATTTGTAGTACTAGTAGTAGAGGTGTTACTTCCAAAAACTCGATTTATATTCGAGTAATTCTGATTATTATCAGATAGATGATTCAAACCTGGGATCAGAAAAAGGGCATTTTGGGAATTAAAATTGGAATTAAATTGATTATTATTATTATTATTATTATTATTATTATTATTATTATTATTATTATTAGGGGTGGGGGCTTGAATTGGATCATAGGTTGACCATAGTGGAAAAACACCCCTTTGGTTATTTTGAAGGTCTAGGGTTTGGTCCTTGCTAATTATAGAATAATGTTGTGACATGGCAAGGTTATTATTAGGGCTCACAAGGTTAAAATTGAAGTTATCGGTCGCGATTGCAGCAGCGGCGTGGTTGTTGAAGTGGCCACTAGCTGCATTCATTCTCGCTGTTTCCTCTGCTAAAACTTCGCAAAATGCTCTGTGAGTTATGAAGCTATCCCTCCTGCATGATCGTGATTAAAACATTATTATTTGAATTGCATATATATAACATACACTTGTTTTTGTGTAAATTGACGAGTTCAAATTCAGATGATGAACATATCAACAAGCTAAGTCTTTGTGACTTTAATTACCAGTCACATTGGCTGACATCAACATATATAGAATACTTAAGAATTTGTGTTAATCGAACACAAAATCGACCAGTACGCTATCTAACCTAACTTAAACCATAATTTATAATCAATTGACCCTACATTATCCTACCTAACTTACAACACTATTAATTAAAAAAACAAGATCATACAAATAAATAGAATTATTGTGAGGGTAGTTATGTTCAAATTTCAATTTTTGAAGAAGATAATTTTATTTTCCATGTGATTATGATGTACTCTATATCTAAGGGCAAGTAACTACAATTATAAGGTCACATACCTTACAATTATGTACTAAAACTACCAACCAAAGTACCTATTTATTTGCTTGTCCCCATCATTTGTTTCTATGTGTCACACTCACCCACAAGACCAAAATTCACTCCATTATAATTCATATTATATATAAAGATAAAGGTTGATGTTACTCTTTATTTTACAATATAGACAAATTAAAAAATACTACAACCTTCTAGGCAAATTGCTAAAATATGGATTTATAATTTAAATTTAAATATAAAAATATATTTATGTTCGTTATATGTAGATAAAGATTTCTGAATATTATAATTTTTAAAATATATATATAAATAGAGAAAAATATGGTTGCGGTGTTGTTTTCGTAGACGATAAACAACCACATCATTTTCATATATGTAAATGTATCATTTTCCCTCACCTCCCAAAACACCTCAACCTTAAGCCTTCTTCTTTAGGTCATTATCTTAGCTTGCCAACCTCTCAAAGTCTAAAGATTATATTTTTAAAATAAAAGTAGGGTACCCTTAATTAAAAGTATATGCATGTCATGCACTTAAGTCTCCATAAAAATCTATTAGGGAGTCTTTAATAAAAATCCATAATAATAGTAGTAGTAATATAAACAAACAAAAATATCATACAAATAAATGAAAGTTATATATATATCAACCAAAATAAGTAGTATAATTAGGGCAAGCATAAGCATGATATGATATATAATTATAATCATATAATTTACTTCCTATATACGGTTTTTTAACGGGAAAACATAAAAGTAGGTGATGGATAGTCGGGTAATCAAACATGCATGTATATGTATCAACACGATAACGTAAAGAACTTGTTGAAACAGACTAAACAGAAAAAACATAAAGGAGGGTCGGGATGATGAAAATAATAGAAAAAGTTGCGTAACTAGAGAAAATAGTAACCACAACCACATTTATTTCATATATTAAAGGAAAAACATAAAAATAGGTGATGGATAATCAAGCATGTCTCTCAACACACACAAACGTAAAGAACTTGTTGACACAGACTAAACAGGAAAACTTACCTAGATTGCTAGACAAAATACTACCACAATCTTAAGGCAAAAAAAACATAAAAACAGGTAACCGTTATTAATCAAACACATGTATCAACGTACTATCAAAACACAGAAACGTAAAGATCAAAACTTGTTGAACAGACTAAATAGGAAAATGTACCTACAGAATGAAACCAATAATACAGAAACGTAAAGAACATAACTTGTTCAAACAAACTAAACAGAAAAACATACTTAGAGAATGAAAATAAACAATACAGAAACGTAAAGAACTGGTTGAAATAGCGAAAACATATCTAGAGAAAGCAGTACAGAAACATAAAGAACTTGTTGAAATAGAGAAAACCTACCTAGTGAAAACAGTACAGAAACGTAAAGAACTGGTTGAAACAGAGAAAACAGTATAGAAACATAAAGAACTAGTTGAAACAGCGAAAACACATATATATATCTAGAGAAAACAGTACAGAAACATAAAGAACTAGTTGAAACAGAGAAAACCTACCTAGAGAAAACAATACAGAAACGTAAAGAACTAGTTGAAACAACAAAAACCTACCTAGATAAAACAGTACAGAAACATAAAGAACTAGTTGAAATAGCGAAAACCTACCTAGAGATCAAAACATTACAACAACATAAAGAACTAGTTGAAACAGCGAAAACATACCTAGAGAAAACAGTACATACAGAAACGTAAAGAACTGGTTGAAACAGCGAAAACCTACCTTCTAGAGAAAACAGTACAGAAACCTAAAGAACTAGTTGAAACAGAGAAAACAGTACAAAAACGTAAAGAATTGGTTGAAACAGAAAAACCATACCTAGAGAAAACAATACATACAGAAACGTAAAGAACAGAACTGGTTGAAACAGAGAGAAAAACAGGAAAACATACCTAGAGAAAATAGTGCCACAATCACATTTATACTCTCTAGTACCACAAGTCTTGGAATGAGCTTTACAATCAGATTGAACAGCATACTTCTTGTTACACTTATCACATTTCCACTTCTTTTCACCATGTTTCCTACAAAAATGCTTCTTGATTCCGGTGAGATCTCCGAGTGCTCTTGAAGGATGATTATGAACACAACCATTTTCGGGACAAACATAGACTCTTTTCTTGGGTTCTTTGCTTGTTCTTTGCTTTAACTTCCATGGCAAGTTATGTCCTCTTCTATGTAGTTGTAGGTTTTGATCTCTTTGAAACCCTTTTCCACATATTTCACATAGGAATCTATTTGTTGCCATTAGGGTTTTTGGTGATAGTGCTATCACTTCTGCTTCTGGATCTGAATTAGGTCAGTCAAACACGATGATTAATTGGAAATTTTAGTGAATCGTGATGGAAAAAGAGAGTTTTCGTCAGCTGTAGTTCAGTATTCAGTACTGTGATATCTGAATTAGGTTTCAAACACGATGATAAATTACAAATTTAGTAAATCGTGATAGAAAATGAGAGTTTTCGTCATCTGTAGTTCAGTATTCAGTACTGCGATATCTAAATTAGGTTTCAAACACGATGATGAATTACAAATTTAGTAAATCGTGATGGAAAATGAGAGTTTTTGTCATCTATAATAATGCAGTATTCAGTACTGCGATATCTAAATCATCAGGTTTCAAACACAGTGATAAATTATAAATTTGGTAAATCATGATGGAAAATGAGTTGTTATAGTACTATATATCATGATGAAATTATTACGAAAAATGAGTTTTCGTCATCTGTAGTGCAGTATTCGGTACTGTGATATCTTCATAAATCATTTAATTTAATCATTATATATAATAATAACATAATAAATGATGTGTTTTTGAGTATGTATATATGCATGATGAAATTAGGTTTCAAACACAACAATTAATTAGAAAGTTTAAGTTTATTTGTTATACTATTATCATGATGAAATTAGGTTTCAAACACAATAATAAATTGGAAATTTTAGTTTATTTATTTTACTAGTACTATATATCATGAAGAAATCATTTATGGAAATGAGTTTTCGTCATCTTAGTATTCAGCATCGCGATATCTGCATAAATCATTGTAATAATAATTAACATAATAATGATTATTTGAGTATGCATGGTGATATTTGGTTTACTTTAGTGAAAACGAGTTTTCACCATCTGTAGTACAGTATTCAGTACTGCGATATCTACATAAATCATTGTACGGATAACATAATAAAATCTATTTGAGTATGTATATGGTGATATATGTTGAGTTCGCTTTAGTAAAATTGAGTCTTTATCATCTGTATGTAGTACAATATTCAGTACTACGATATCTACATAAATCATTACACTAATACTAACATTGTGATCTATCTTAGTATGTATGGTGGTACTGAATTTCTGCTATTATTACTACATAAATCATTATACTAATAATATCGTGATCTGTTTGAGTATGTATGATGATACTGAATTTATGTTGTTGTTATTATTATTATCGAAAAATCATCATTATACTCCTATAATGATCGATTTGAGTATGGTGGTACTGAGTTTCTGCATCAACGCCCACAATAATATTACGATAATTATTATAATAATAATTTTTATTATTATGCAACTTTTATTGAGCTTAAAACAATTTACAAGAAATAATTTTAAGAAGAAATAACTACTATTAAAATTTTAAAAAATAATTTTGATTGGATAGTTTAGTTATAACATGTTTTTAAGCACACATACATGATGATTTATTCAACAAAATAAAGACAAAAATACAAGAAAATTGCCTGGATTTCCTGGAAGATTTCTCTTTTTCTTAGGAGGAGGAGGATCATTAGATCCAAGAGTTGAAGTTTGTAAAAAACTACTTGAAATTCCTTCTTGATCTTCCATTTTAATTATTATTAATTATTACCTTAAAACATTCACTAATTAAAGTGAAATATATATAGATTATATGACTTGCAAAAATATGAAATTAATTAGTGATACAAGATTCAAATTATAGAAAAATAAAAGTTATATTATCTCTCACTTAATAAAATTTGCTCTTAATTAAGGTAATAATAAGTAGAATTATTATTATTAAGTGTAGGATTAAGAGAAAAATGAAAGATTGTAGTTCTTGCCTTCTTATATAAGCTAAGAGCCTAAGAAATTATATTTGTAGGGCCAACTTTATCTCATACAAACCCTTAGCTTCATCATTTATTATTATTATTATTATTATTATTATTATTATTGTATAAACCGGAGCTTGCATTAATAACGAAACAAATTACAAGAAGTTAGTGGGTAGCCGAGATACTATCTGGGCACCCACTCCCTTAGCAATAGCGAAACTAAATCTAGATGTACTTTTTTATTATTATTATTGTTATTTTTATTTTTATTATTATTGTTAACATAAAAAAGTACATTTAGGTATTCCATCCACCTATCTATGATAGATGAATGAAAAGACAACCAACTATTGTCTTATGTAATATTACCTTGATTATTGTAAATTATAATTACATTTTTTTTTCATTTAATTTAATCAAATTCAAGAGTTATTATTGGTTAAATATCAATAATTAATATTGATCGATCTTACAAAAATATATAACGTATTTGGAGATGTCAATTAATTTAGTTGATAAAATCGTGAAATATAGTATTTAACTATTAATGATCTGATCTGGGGTTCAAACCATGTAAGCGTATCATAATATAATCGTCATTATGGTCCATTTTGTACCAATTTTTTAAAATAAATTACGTATTTAGATATGTCATTTATCTTCTGATTTAGTATGTTACATATCGTTTACTTAACTAATCAGTTATTATATAAGAAGTCTATATATTTTATTAAAATGACATAAACATGACATATATTCTCAGACTGGTAAAAAATTAGGACGATATAAATAACGGTATTATAAGTTTTATTGTTGAGATCGATCTTGGTTTATGTGCATAATGAGACATTTCTCTTGTACAGTTAATAAAAATACAAAAATGAGAAACTCGTCTATAAGTTAACGAACAATAATTTTCCACATAGTATAATTAACTTTCGAATGTTGGCAAATTAAATACTTATACTACAAAATTGACACATAATTTCTGTTTCTGTTTCTGTTTCATTCTTGTATGAAACGATTTCACAATAATTAGGAGATATTTGTGAGTGCTTTGTGCTAATGAAAAGCCTAGAGCTTACACGAGTGAGGTTAGATATCTATGTGTTATAGAGTGTACTATATGGTCAATAATTTTTGCTTTTGGTCGGTAAATGGAGAAAATATAATAATAATAATAATAATAATAATAATAATAATAATAATAATAATAATAATATAATAACAATAACGGTTTTTCTAACCTATATCTACTAGACACACGTTAATAAATTAATTATAGAAAATGAACAATAATATTGTTTAATTAAACATGGTAAATAGGAATTAATGTATCGATTTCTCATGTTAATTTTTTCGTAATTAGTCTTTTAACGTGTACTCAGCTGTCATACGTTAGAAAAATCGTAATAATAAATAATAATTTATGGAGTAGAGTGTGGATGGCGGTGAAAGTTAAAGTAAAGAGGAGTCAAGCAAGAGTGGGAAGAAAAATAAAATAAAATAAAATAAAATAAAATAAAATAAAAAAGATAGGAAAAAAATAAAGCACATAGACAAAGGTGTGCATGATGACACAAATGATAGAGGAAAAGGTAATCCTCATCCTTTTTATTTGGTATGATTACCCCATTATTAGTTTTGCCTTTTTATTATATTAATTAATTAATTAATTAATTAATATTAGTCTTTGTATCATTAACCATGTATTTAGGGCACTTGTCCTATATATTTAATTATATTATATTGCTTTGTAAAATAATAATAATAATAATAATAATAATAATAATAATAATATCTCGGCTGCTGACAATTTTTTTGTAAACTGCATTTTGATTCATCAATAAAATTACTCTATTATAATAAAAATAATAATAATATGAAGAAGAAGAAGAATTCATGTAATTTGTTTTGATGTTAATAAAAGTTTCTTTTAAAAAAAAAAAAGTTTCATTTCCTTTTATTTGTTCTCAATTTTTTACATTTTATTCATTATAGTTTACTTAGATAAATGATTATCTTAAGTTAAAATTAAATTATTGATTTTAATCATATTGCTAAATGCTAGTAACTAATATTTTTATAATTTATTTTTAAAAAAAATATTCATAAAGTAGATATAAAAATTTAAATGGATATGTAAAATAATTTGATATCGAGGATATACATTCACGTTCGCCTAAAATTCTCATACTGTATTTAGTTAAGTACTTACATACACTTAAATATCGACATCATTTCAAGATTATTCGAAATCTATTTTACCTTTAAAACCCTATTTTAAACTCGCATTGCAATCGAGCATCGAAACAAATTAGTAATCAATTAGAAGATTATACAACCAGTTGTACATATATATATATAGCTCTATGTACAACTGATTTTAAGACTTTAAGCTTTATCACAAAGGTTTTTCGAGTTCTGCTGTAAATTTTCTGAGCTGTACTGTAAAGTTGTTAAATCACATAAATGTTTAAGCTCGGAAACTTTTATAAGCTCAGTAAATATATACAAAAACTCAACAATTTTGCCGTTAGTAATGAACATAAACTAGTACTCGTATTACAAATACACGTTATTTATTTATTTATTTATTTCTTAATCCGTTTCAAATTTAAAACCGTCTTTTAATTAATTAATTAATTAATTTAATTAATTAACTAAATTAACATGAATTGATACAAATTGGCAAGTGAATTTTTGGAAAATTGGAGTAGTATGTAGTCTACTAAAATGAGCTGACTTTTTTATTGATAACCTAAAACTTTATTAATTAATCATAATCTAATCATGCTTTGCTTTCCAATATTTTTGTTTAGTATTTAATCTTTGGATTTTTCTTGTTGTACATAGGTGACCTTAGAATATTCTTCCCTCTTCACCACTCTCAATGTTTCTTCTTTCAATGGTGATCCAGATTTTTGATTCTTGTACTTTATTAATTAACCAAAATCTTTAATTAAAAAGAGAATAATTATTGTTAACTTTATATAGCAATAACTTTATATAGAAATTTTTAATATTTATATGTAAATTTTATTAGTTAATTCATTTTTCTGTTATTAGTTTACCTTTTATTAAAATGTATACATCACAAAAAAAAAAAATTTGAAATGGTAAATAAATAAAGGAAATGTTAGGTATATTACTATAAATCTGATATTAATATAGAAATTGTTTACAAAATTGCAAAAAATATGATGCAGTTAATGATAATATTTTAAGGTTATATTTATCATTTCTCATAAATAAATGATGTGAATATTGTATCTTAATTATTATATCGATTTTATACATAAGTGTAATACACAGTCTTAGAGAAAATAATGAAGGTATAGCAATTTTAATATTTATGGGTCATTTATTATTTTTCAGTTATTCGTTTACCTTTTACTTAAAATAATGTACCTAAAAAAAATATGTCAACAAAATAAATTGAGTGTATATGATCTATCTTAATATCGATGTTATTTATATAAGTGTAACTATTACAGAGTACTCATAATATTACCAATTTGAACTAGTTTCTAGTATATATAAAACGAGACATGACTATTAATAAAGGTGGTCTCTCGTGCTAAAATTTTTTAAAAAAATTAATTTTTAGAAAACTCTTTTCTTTAATTTACTAGTAAATTACAATATTATATTTGTAGTTCGCCCGTGAATTTTTTCAAAAACATTCATTTCTACATACATTTACATACTTTACTCTATTGTAGTTTAAGCTTTTAAATAAAACTCACTCAGATCATGATCTGGTCTGGTCGGTCTGTACGTAACTTCGTTCCTACGAAAGTGAGACATAAAATGTTCAATAATCATTATAATAGGCATTGTGCATATAAATCTAATTATTACACTAAATGTTTTATTTATTTATTTATTTGTTTATTTATTTATTTATTTATTTATTTATTATTATTATTATTATTATTATTATTTTATTATTATTATTATTATTATTATTATTATTATTATTATTATTATTATTATTATTATTATTATTATTATTATTATTATTATTATTATTATTATTATTATTATTATTATTATTATTACACTAAATGTTAAATTTTTTGATGAGTTTTGGTAAAGCAAAGTATTGTCATGAAGGGGATGTTTGTTCTCATTACATTGTCTTTTACTCTTAACCCTACTCACTTAGGACTTATTAGCCACTTAGGAATAATAAGTCATAGAGAAAGAGACAAATTAAACTCTTTGTAATGTGTAGTTTTTATTGAGACAATATAATTATAATTAATTAATTAATTAATTACTCCATTTTGACTTCCTAGCTAGGTATGTATGTGATTGTCAATATGTACAAAGACCAATATTTTTGTTTTATTGTTTAACCTTAATTATTTGGATTTTGTGGTTTACAAAAATACCTTATTTGGTCAATTTATTGAAGTTATTGATTCAATTTTTAAAAGGATTTTTATTCTTTTTTGGAAAAAAAAAAATTGGAACAAATTAAAGATTATTCTACCGATATGATCTGTGTTGTATTAAAATCGTCGAAAAATAAAATTGTGCACCCACGAATGATTAATAATTTTGGATTGGTCGTTGAGACCACCATCTTCTTTAATTAAATTTTTAACGTTAAATTCATGAAACATATTTTTACACAGATACTATATTCCTTTTTAAAAGAATTTATATTCTTTTTTGGTAAAAAAAGATTAGAACAAAGGTTATTCTATTGATATGATCTGTGTTGTATTAAAATTGTCGAAAATAAAATTATGCACCCACAAATGACTAATAATTGGATCCGTCATTGAGACCACCATCTTCTTTAATTAAATTTTTAACGTTAAATTCATGAAACATGCATGTTTGTATACAAGTACTATACCATCGGTTATAATACAACTAATGGTTTAGTTTAAAAGTTTTATATTAAAATTGTCGAGCTTGTGGTTAAAGATATAAATTTTATGAGTTCCTTTACATATTATATAAAATATAAATATTGAGTAAAAAAAATTATAAAGCAACTAAAAAACAATACATATAATTAAGCTCAATTAGATTTTTATTTTAACATCAAAAATACAAAATATAACCCTTTTTTTTTCTTAAAAACACGAAAATTATATACATAAGCTCGATTAGATTTAATATAATTATCCAATACTCGTATACAACCAGTATATAATCGTTTTTCCGGTTTAAATGTGTCTTTAAGTTTTATGGTCCATAAATTCATAATAAGCCCATTTAGGGTCCAATCAATAAATTCGAATCCACTTATATTGGGCCCGGGTACTAGAAATAATTGGGCTTGGGCTACATTGGGCTAAATGTATGGGCTTACTTATTGAGCCCAATTCTCAACCAAACGGGTTGAAACGGGCTTTCGGGCTCAAATGGAGTTTGTAGGGTTTAGGGCTTAAGTACAAAACAATCCCATAAATAAAAATAAAAACCGTCATTAAATTCTATGAATATACGTCTTTAACAAGAATCGTTCACCAAAAAATACATTAGTTATAAAATACTCTGTAACAAATATAAATACTCTATATCGATGAAAAAATATATAGACAGTATTTCAATAACGTTATTGACAGATCTCTTGCATGGAAATCGTTCTTTAGGATAAAAATCATAAAGATTATAGTGGAAATCGTGGGAATTTTCATCTTTATAACTAAAATATTTTTAATAACTACTCCTTATATTATATGATGAATAATATACAAAAAAAAGAAGGAAATAATTTGTTTGGTTATTGTTATTTATGACATGATATCGACTTTACTATAAAAAAGTTCACTAAATGTCTAAATGTAAAGATTATAGACACCAATTTTTATATAAGACGTAATATATTCTCATATATTAATCTTTTCGAAATCTTTCAATAAATTAACATGAGTTCCTTGTATCTGAGTATAAAATAACACTTTCGTGTATTATTCTGTGTCTCATCTCATAAGTCATAATATAATATTTTTTTTTTGCGAATATCGAATGGCAAATCTAAGGCTTGTATTGGTGACGATTTGAGTCATCACAAGTGTTCTTGCTCTCCAATCTAAAGGTACGGTAATACTCTATATTTTATTCGTTCTTAAAACTAAATGTAATTTGAATTTAGGATCATTTGTTAAACAATTTAATTTTTTTAAATAGATGAATTTGCAAAATAATACTTCCTTTTATTCCATAATTTTTTTTAATACAATACTCTACTTTTCTACACAAATTTATAATATATTAATATACGATTTCACACTTTCATAAATATTAACGAGAAACCAGCCTCTTACATAATATATTACTAATAAAGTAGGTGGTTTTATTTATTTATTTTTTATTACTATTATTATTGGTTTTTTAATTGTTTTTTTAAAACCTTTTTTAATTGTTTTTATATTGTTTTTTTTTTGTAGATGTGCTTGGCTTGACACATTTGTAGACACCAAAATTTTATATATTTCGGTATCTATTTATGTCTAATATCTTTAGTATTTAGAGATAATTATCAATAAATATTGTGATAATATCTTGGGATACTAGAATATTCTTAACTTCCTCTCTAAGATATTGGGCTATAAATACGGCCTGATATCCAGGGTTTAGAGGAGGTCAGATGGAATAAGTCTCAAAACGACCCCATCATCCTACTACCAAATTGTACTTGAAAGGAATAAGTCACCAAAAAGACTACATCTTCCCCTACGGAATTCAAGTCGATAAGACCTCCGTAGAACTATCAAAACCCTAGCCTTCGAGATTGGAATCAAGAGATCCACGGAAGTTGTAACGCGCAATCTTTCGATTATCAAATAAAACTCTTGTTTGCATATTATTTTGTATCTGTTATTATATTATCGCAGGTGAAATTTTTTTATGTTTTACAACATTGCAAGATACTAAATGAATGTGAAGTAAATGAGGATTGTGCACCAATTTGTAGGGAAGCTGGCTTTGATGAAAATGAAGCTCATTGTGGATATAGATATCATTATAAACATAAATATTGCTTATGTTGTAATGATTTTACCAAAAATCATTGATTATTATTAAATCATTAGCATTAAAATTTAAATTATCCCTAATTAAATTTCATAAATTTCATCTATTTTAATTATTTATTTAGTTTATTTTTATTGTGTAACGAATATATTTTAATCAAAGTACTCTCCTCGTTCTCATATTTCGAAGATCATATTCTTAACATAGATATAAATTTAGTAACTATATAAAAACGGAATATATACCGATTGTTCATACAAAGCCTAATATATAGTAAAATGGTTTTTCTAACGTGTGCCCAGTGGGCACAAGTTAAGATGCTAATTAAAGCAAAAACTCACCGAAATACTCTATGTACTACTCTAAGACAATAACAGTTACTAACATTTTCCTAAAAAAATACACTAATTTAAATCGGGAAGTAAAAGAACATTTCACTAATGAATTCACAAACTATTCATTTTCATTAATGTTAAAGAAATTGACAAAAAAAATTATGAAAATAATTAGAGAAATTTTAAGATATGATGTCATTAACCATAGAAAAAAACATGGTTCTATGAAAATTTTATTTTTGAAATGAGCTATTTACTTTTACTTTTACAAAAATATATATACTCACTCGAATACCACTAAGATCTTATCATATTTACTATTCAAATATGAGGATTATAACTATCATATAGAAAGATCATTTTGATACAGGAAGTACAAAATATGGAATATACTATTAAAATCCGTATCAAAAAAGTTTCAGAAATTACATAATATAAGTCTTATGTCTAAGACAGGCCATTTTAAAAAAAAGAGAAAAAACTAATGAAAAATTGAATATTTTTTTTATACAAAGAGAATGTATCGCAGTGTGGTAACCATTAAAAAAGTTCATTATTATACAATTTTTGATAAATATTTTTGTGTTTTAAGCTATGTTAAAGAGAGAAGTGGGTATCTCGAAACGTGAGATGACATAAACAGAATATACAAAAAATATAAATATATATTTTCATTAATTAATTACACATTATTTAATACATTTCAAGACATTACTCAAGTATTTTGATTAGTTTTGCGATTTAAAAAATATTTTTCTATATCTTCTATATCTAAAGTACGCAGTCGATAAATAGTAAAAATAAAATAATGAATTTTTTATTTTAAATCTTAAATGAAATATTCTATAAGATATTTATATTATAAATACCGTGCGTTGCACGGGGTCTACACTAGTATATACAATTACTTAATTAATAAAAATGTGTAATATTATTGCTCCATCATCTCGTATTGGATTGGCTCCTCTAATTACATGCTCACCTACCACATGTGTCTTAGATGAGATCCACTAATTAAAAATTAGTTAATTCATTTCAAATGAAATGCATACTAAATTAGATTTCATTCCGAATTTTCTATTATAATTATTAGATTAAGACATCTTCGATATTAATTGATGAGAACTAGACTATGAAAGCGCTTAATATTAAGTGGAAATGCTAACACAAATTATACCGTAAGAGGGACTCACACTCTCAGTCTCTCACGCGTGAAACAGTTGAATCATGAAAAGAAAAAAAAATCATTAGATACTCCTAATAAACTAGTCTATTGGTCTAAAAAATATTTACAAAAATGAGTTCAACTTCTTATTAATATTATAATATTATTCAGTTTTTATGTCGGTCTAATTAATCATTATTTTTTTTCGAAGAAAGACCTAATGAATACCTATAATTTTAAATCTAAACTTTTAACAAAAATAGTTAATCATGAATTGCATTCGTAAAATGGCTTATACACACGTATTTATTATAATATCAATCGAATCTCTCTCTCGAAAATTGAAAAAAAAAAAAAAAAAAAAAAACATAAAATCAAACATACAAAATTCACTCAAAAATCTTACAAAAACAAAACCATTGTGACCAAACCAACAATTGCACCCCACAAACCCAACCCTAAACTCCTAACACCATATGCACCATTCTTTGCCTTATCATCGGCCTTGGCCGCGGCCGGTGCCTTATCCTCACCACCGTCGGTCACCGCCTTAGTTGGTGGTGCCGCCGCCTTCACCGCCGAGCTTTTAGGTGGCTTAGCTCCAAATAATTGCTTAGCTAGCAACACCTTGTCCACCTGAAATTAATTAATAATTAATAAACGACATTAAATTATACTTCGTATTATTATCTTCTTCTGAATTTTTAGTTAATTTTCTAACGTGTGTCCTATATAGTTAATGTTTTAATTTCTCATGTTAATATCGATATAAATCTTGCTTTAATTAGTAATCTGTATTTTAGCATGTATTTCCTGTCACACGTAAGGAAAACCGATAGATATACTAGCCAATAGTAAAATGAAATGTGTCAGGATCCAATAAAATTTACTATCAAATTCACATTATACTCACTACATTATAGATCTCAATGCTAGTTAATAATATCTTCATTATTTATTTATTTTTTTTATAAAAGGAGTACTAATTACACTCAATTATTAGATAATTTTCTAGTCATTTTTTTTCTCGACTTAGTTTTTCTATTATCAGGGGAGTGAGTGCCCAGATAGTATCTCAGCTACCCACTAACTTCTTGTAATTTGTTTCGATCTTAATACAAGTTCTAGTTATTATAATAATAATAATAATAATAATAATAATAATAATAATAATAATAAAAGTTCTCGACTGACCATTTTTTTTGTAAATTATGTTTTGATTTATCAGTAAAATTCTCTCATTCATAAAATAATAATAATAATAATAATAATAATAATGCAAGTTCCGTATAATAATAATAATAATAATAATAATAATAATAATAATAATAATAATAATAACTTTTCTTGCAAATAATAATAATAATAATAATAATAATAATAATAATAATAAGTGATAAAAAAAATATTATTAAACGTTTTACATAAAAAAAAAAAATCATAGTTATAAGCCACATTGCATTAAATCTACGTAAAATAATATGAGTTTGAACTCGAGATCATGAGTAATTGAGTATTAATATTTCTCGTAATTTACCAGCTAAGTTAATAGACATTTACAGTATCGAGAATATAAATATATACTAACCTGAAAAACGGCCAAAGGAAACTTGTCACTCAAGGCATTGTTAACCTCAGTAGTAACCATCCCAGAGCTAACATTAACCCGGTTAGTCCCAAGGTAAGTAACCGTTAACCCGAACTGCTTACCGTCATTTCCGGTGGCTTGGGTTTGAACCGGGTTACTAGCGGTTTGGAAAGTATCGAAAGTGTAGTATTGTGGTAACACATGGGTAAGTACAAGTTCGACTTGTTCTTGGGATGTTAGACCGTTAATTAGACCGGGTTTAAGGTTTTGGAACGCGTTATCGGTTGGTGCAAAGACCGTCATGCCCTGGGTCGAGTGGTTCACTTGACTGTTCACTTGTTCTGCGACCTGGGTCGAGGTTAGGAGGCGGAGGAAGGTGGTGAATTGGCCCGCTTTGGTCAGGATCCCGGTCAAGTTGGCTGGTCCGGCTGGGGCCGGACCTGGTGCAGCCTTCTGGGCTGTGGATACAGCCCAGAGGGTTGCCAGGACGAGAAGTGTGAGAGCTGAGGTTTTCATTTTCACGGGTTTTAAAACTAGTTTTATTTTTTTTTATTTTTTTGTGTTGAATGTATTGGTGTGGTGGTAGTGAGGTGAGTGTGTGTATTGTGTGTAATATAAAGGGGAAGAAATAATTGTAGAGGTGGAATTGGTTGGCATAAGTGTGTTATCCACTTGGACATGTGAGAAAAGTTGTCTAGATTATTATATTAATTATTACAATTATTAATAATAATAATTATTATAAGAGACTTCTCACGTCGTAAAACTGTTAATTTCTTAAAAAAATCACTCATTTATTTAATAATAATAATAATAATAATAATAATATTTGTAATTTGTTTCAATGTTAATACAAGTTCTTTTTAATAATAATAATAATAATAATAATAATAATAAATTGGGCATGGTGAGCTCGACACGGATGCTGATTCTCTGCTCCAATGGATTCGTAAATTCGCTATATCTCAGGATGATGGAGTACGTGCCGCAGTTCATATTTTCACTCGAATTAGTTTTGCGATCGTTAAGGGAGTGGGGACCCAGATAGTATCTCGGCTTCCCTCTAACTTCTTGTAATTTGTTCTGGTGTTAATGAAAGTTTGGTTTTTATAAATAATAATAATAATAATAATAATAATAAGCTAATAATAATAATAAGCTATTTGATGTGTGAAACGATTTTTCTCTGTAGTTTGTGTAATTATAATGTGAAATAGTTTTTTTTTATTGACCAGCCTTATTTAATTAAAATGAATATGTCTGTTTATTTTTAAAACTGATTAAAATAACACTAAACTACGTCATAATAGTAAGGATAGATTTTTTTTTGCTAGTTATAGTCTCAAATAATTGTGAAAATGTTTTTTTTATAAATAAATTGTGTAATTTATAATGCATGGAAATAATAATAATCGAGAATTATTTTTGCTAATCTCTCGTTAATTACTTAGTCGTTCTATTAATTAATATCTATTTCGAAGTACATTTTAGTTGATAAGTCAATTCTTAAATAATTACGAACATATATTTTTCAAATAGGTTTATTAAAAGACGATTTTCAATTGGTTGGTGGGGTTTCAATAGAAATGGGAATCAAATGACATGGTCACAAGGACATTATAAGTCCACTATGGGTTGGAATTTTGAAATTATGTGGTTGTATATTTGTATATAGTGATATATTTGATTATTGATTTAGAGAATGGGTCCAAGTGGTTAATTTTTTTTATAATATAAATGTAATAATTTTAGATCACTAATAAATAAATAATATATATTATATTATTATATGAAGTAATTATGTCGGTTGAGTATTTGATGTATTAATGGTGATTAGTGAAGTATTAACTACTAAGTGTTTAAATTAAATGTTTTGATATTGACATGTTGATTAGGATAATGTTTTTGATAAATGAGATATTTTTCATGCAAAATGATCGTTTTAATTCATGGGGTGAGATCGACAGATCGTCTATTATTACATAATTTTGAAGTATTTTAATTTCAAATAATTATTATATTATTCGAACTTATTTTAGAATGCTCTTGTACATTATATAAGATTATATTTGTCTATTTCATCTATACATAACGTAATATTCATGCAAATACATAAGTTATCGAAAAATACACTTAAATACATAATAGATTCCGATCACCAGTTTTTTTAACCTATCACCAATTGTATACTATACACTTCATTACAACCGATAATATAATTATTCTAATATCAACGAAGCACACTTAGTACATATATAACTCAAGATTCACGCAAATACATGATTTACCGAAAACATACTTAAATACGCAAAATAGATCGTATCACTAGTTGTATACTATATACACTTCAATTATTAATTACAACCAATAATATAATTACTATTCTAATATAATTTATTTTATATTTTATATTATTATTATTATTATTATTATTATTATTATTATTATTATTATTATTATTATTATTATTTTTTAATATCTATAACTTAAGATTCACGCAGATACATGATTTAATTTACTGAAAACATACCTAAATACATACTATATAATACTTCGTAGATCATATGACTGGTTGTATACTATAAACACTTCAATTATTAATTACAACCAACAATATAATTACTATTCTAGCATAATTTATTTTATATTTTATATTATTATTATATATCATAATAATTCTATAAACAAGAAACTTCAATGATGGACCTAATTCCTAAAATAGGAAAAATATTGTAGTGATTAAAACCAGCTTTAATGAACAATTGTTTCCACTCTTGTTCATTTCTTTCAATTCCTCCATTGGTGTTGACCATCATTTGCATGTCCAATAAAAGTTGGATGTTGTAGTAATTGTGAGTACCACCGCCAACTTGAGTTTGATGGTCCTCTACCATTACAATGTCTATGATTATTATTTTGCCTTTGCTTGGAATTGCCTCTTTGCATCTCTTGAGTATCCTTATGCACTCTTCATCACTCCAATCATGCATAATCCACTATTAAGATCAAAGTCATCAATAAAAACACTATTTCACAACTATATATATATATATATATATATATATATATATATATATAAAACTAACTTTGGGTGGTATTTCATAAATAAAACTAACTTTAATTAATCTGGGAATAAACTCATGTATGAGACGCATCAAACACGAATGAAATTAGCTTATTAATGACCTGATGCAGCAGGTTTATGTGGGTCCCATAGTTATTAATTTACGCAGCTACATCTTCTTCGTTTCTACATCAAGGTCGATTTTTCTCCTAAACCCAAATTTTAAACCCTAATTTTGTGCAACAATTCTAGAAATTCATGGGTAATCAATCAAATTCATGTTCTTCGAATTCATGGGAATCTAACATCTCGAAAGATCTTTCTGCAACCACAAGTTACGGGCAGTGATTAGGACTATCCATGCAAGAAGGGAGAAAACACTGGGAAGAAATTTTATGGACGTCCATTATGACCGGTAATAAGCTCAATAATTACGATTATGGTTGTTATCGATCAGTTAGTTTAGTAACATCAATTTAACCATAATGGAATAGTGTACGGGCATAGCAGGTAGCAGGTAACCCGAATCCATTCATGTTTGATGTGTCTCATACATGAGTTTATTCCCAGATTAATTAAAGTTGATTTTATTTATGGAATACCATCCAAAGTTATATATATATATATATATATATATATATATATAGAGAGAGAGAGAGAGAGAGAGAGAGAGAGAGAGAGAGAGAGAGAGAGAGAGAGAGAGAGAGAGAGAGAGAGAGAGAGAGAGAGAGAGAGAGAGAGAGAGAGAGAGAGAGAGAGAGAGAGAGAGAGAGAGAGAGAGAGAGAGAGAGAGAGAGAGAGAGAGAGAGTTTAAGTTTATATTAAAATTACATATGCAATACGATAAAGTTGCATTTGTGTATATGTGTGTGTGTATGAATTGTATCGCTATTAGGATATATATTAAAACATTGAGTAGTGTCTGACTGTTAATATATATAATAATAATCATTCATTATTGGAGTATGTCTTGCTTACTCGACTCTGAATCAGACACATGGGAAGAGATGGTAGGGTTGGCTAACATATGACTGCTCCAAACCTGGCCTGACCTTATGCATTTTTATTGTTTTTTCGTTTTAGACAAGACGGGGTAGGCTGACCTAACCACAACTTGTAAGGCAGTTTGGCTAACATGTTCAACTAGCTAGCAAATTTAGTCAGTAGTGACTGTTTATTTTGCCAAACAAAGCCTTAAATCTCGAATGTAAAGTACAATAAATTAAAACTAACCTTGAGCATCACAACATCAGCTGAAGGAACTTCCTTAAACATATCACCAGCAACAAATTCCAAGTTACTCACATTCACATCCCCTAGTAACCCTTCAACAACATGGGGTAACTCTAACACTATACACTTTAACCATGGACAAGCCCTAGCAATAGCTTTAGCCAAACTCCCATCACCACCACCAACATCAACCAATGATCCTATCCCATGGAATATCTCCATGAAATGTTCACTAGCCAAAAGCATAGTCGACACGTGACCAGCATCACTACCCATGGCTCGGTTGAATAGTTGGTTAAACCCAGGGGTTAAACTGGCGTGTTCAAAGAAACTTCGTCCATGAACCACATGGAAGGCTGACTCGTCCTCACTATGAAACCATTTGCTCATGAAATAAGCTGGTTCAATCATGACAGGGTCTAACAAGCCAAGGGTGAGTGGTGACATGGTACACGGGTGATCAGTCACCAAAAGTTTTGAGTTCATGTTAATATCATACACGTACGCTTCTTCTCCATTGACAACTAAATTCGTTCCGGAGAAGAAGCCAGAGTGGACCAAAAGGCGCAACAGCCGATATAGTGAGGCTGTTTTGGTAGGGGGGATGGATAGTGAAGTGGCTAGGGTTTCGAGGGTCATGGGATGTCCATGTTTGTGAATAGTGTCAGGAATGCCTAGCTCGAGTGCACATTTTAATGCGGATGAGTTATGAAAGGCAAAAATATGGTTCCATATATGAGCTTGAGCTTCTAAGTAGGGTTTTCCATGGCTAAGGTAGTAGAATCATCCATTGATAGACGATAGACTTAAATATCTTTAGAAATATATATATATGTGAAAGTAAGTTGTTTACTTAAATTTAATAGTTGTTAGTTGTTGTATTGTGTATTATATGATATGATGTTGAGCTTAAATCCACTCGTTTATACTCCTAGTCTTGATTATTATGGCAAGTTGCTAGGTGAATTTAATGTTGTATGTTTAATTCCAAGGGTTGGGTCCATACCTCATATTGCATTAAATAGCAATGAATACTTGATACTTTGATAGGATCCTATCACAAGTTGCATGCACTTCAATATAATAATTATAGTTTAGAACCGTTGTACCATGCGATAGTAGTAAAAGTTTGTAACTTATGATAAAAAGTGACCATTTTAGGTTAGTTAGTTAGTTACCACGTTCAGGTAAATAGTTATCACTTTTTCATATTAAAACGTAGTCACTATTTAACTTAAAGTGGTAACTAAATAACGTAAAGTGGTAACTTTTTATCATAAATTAGGTCTGTCGTACGATACAACGATGGTATAGTATAACTTGTGTTACAACCAATTATATTTTCGTAGAAAACTATCTCCTTATTGGGCGAGACTATAAGAGGTAATTGAATAACGTTATTGAAATACTGTAGTATAACTTTTTTGAAAGGGCATACATTATGGTACTCCCTTCGATTCACAAAAATGTTCTCCTTTGTTTAATATATGTGAGGTATATTTTAATCAAAGGGGAAGATCTTTATGAATCAGAGGGAGTATATCTTTTCATAAACCATGAGATAATTGACCTCATAAGTTTAAGAGATTAGGCTATGCCTAAACCCTTTTGAACAAATATCCAATGTACCCTTCAAAGACAAATGAAAATGTCACTATTCATAAGAGCAATACTATTACTCATAAGTCAAATTTAAATGCAAACCTCTTTTTTAAAGAGTTAGAGACTAAGGAAGCACACTTATTAATACATAACTTAATTTGTTACATAACTTATCGAAATACATACTTAAATACGTAATGAATCATATCCATGTTGTATACTTATCTTCTGCAATTACAACCTGTAATATAGAATCATTATTTATTTATTTATTAAACGATGCTACCCGTCTTTATAAACATAAAACTTCAATTATAGACCTAATTCCTACAATAGGAAAAATATTGTAGTGATTAAAACCAGCTTTGATGAACAATTTTTTCCACTCTTGTTCATTTCTTTCAATTCCTCCAAGGGTAAGAGTCATCATTTCCATGTCAAACAAAAGTTGTGTGTGGTAATTGTCTTTGTTCTTCACATTATTATCATGAATATCATCACCATCTTGAGCTTGAGGGTCTACCACCACCATGTCTATGATTATAATTTTACCATTGCTTGGAATTGCTTCTTTGCATCTCTTGAGTATCCTTACACAATCTTCATCATTCCAATCATGCAAGATCCACTATTTATAAGATATTAAAATATTGATTAGTGTCTGTCGGTTAAAGTTTTGGTTGAGGTTGAGGTTCTATCAACAATTTGGTTTAATTAGTATTGTCGTAATATATATAATAATCATTAATTGGAGTAGGTCTTGCTTGCTCTACTCTGAATCGACCCCATAGGAGGAGCCAGGTAGGGCTAGCATATGACTTGCTCAGACATGACTCGACCTTAAATTATGCCTTTTTGTTCTTTTTTCGTTTTTGTTTTTGAAGGGTTAGGGCATGATATGGTGCATAAGGGGACAAGTTGGATTAATTGGTGGCTTTCAATTAGGCAGGTTTACTCAGTACTACTTGTTTATCTCTTGCCAAACAGAGTCTTAAATCTCGAAGATAAAATACAATAAAACTAACCTTGAGCATCACAATATCAGCTGAAGGAACCTTTTTAAACATATCACCAGCAACAAATTCCAAGTTACTCACATTCACATTCACATTCTCATTCCCTTGTAACCCTTCAACAACATGTGGTAGGTCTAACACAATGCACTTCAACCATGGACAAGCCTTAGCAATAGCCTTAGCCAAACTCCCATTACCACCGGCAACATCAACCAAGGACCCTAACCCATGGATCATCTCCATGAAAGGTTCACTAGCTAAAAGCGCAGTCGACACAAGACCAGAATCACTACCCATGGCTCGATTGAAGAGCAGGTTAAACCCAGGAGTTAAACCAGCGTGGTCCCAGAAAATGCGTCCATGAACCACATGGAAGGCCGACTCATCTTGGCTCTGAAACCATTTGCTCATGAAATAAGCTGGTTCAGTCAAGACTGGATCCAGAATGCCTAGGATGAGCGGCGACATGGTGCACGGGTGATCAGTCACCAGAAGTTTTGAGTTCATGTTAATATCATACATGTAGGTTTCTTCTCCATTGACAACTAAAATTGTCTCGGAGAAGAAGCAGGAGTGGACCAGAAGACGCAACAGCCGATATAGTGAGGTTGTTTTAGTAGGGTGGATGGATAGAGAATCGGCTAGGGCTTGGAGGGACATGGAATGTCCATGTTTGTGAATGACGTCAGGAATGCCTAACTCGAGTGCACATTTTAGGGCTGATGTGTTATGAAAGGCAAAAAGATGGTTCCATATATGAGCTTGAGCTTTTAGTAACTCATTAGGGTTTTCCATGGCTAATTAGAGATAAGACTTAATTATATATCTTTAGAAATGTATATATTTGAAACTGTTTGCTTAAATTTAATTGTTGTATTGTGTATTTTATAGGCATATGATCTTGGACTTAAGTCGTGAATGGCAATTGATAGGTAGTCAATCTAATGTGTCTAGTTTCCAAGAGGTTGGGTCACTACTTCCAATTGTCTTAAAATTGTATTTGATAAGATCATATCACACGTGCATGCACTTCAACCTGTAGTGTGTATAACCGTTGTACCATGTCATAATGGTAATAATTTGTAATTCATGGTAAAAATTAAGCGATAATTTTAGGTTAATTAGTACTATCACTTTCAGATAAATAGTTACCATTTTTTGTATTAAAAACTGGTCACTATTTAACTTAAAGTGGTCAGTAAATAACCTAAAGTGATTTTTTTTACCATAAATTCTTAATTTTAAGGTCTGTTGTCCGATACAATAATAGTTGCATAATATAATTGTGCAACATATTTACAACCAATAATAATTTATTTATTTTAATTAAAGAAGCACACTTAATACATAACTTAATTTTGGAGCATATATAAATACCGAAATACACACTTAAATACGTAATAGATCTTATCATCTTATCCATGTTATATACTCCTGTACTATTCACTTCAATTACAATTGATCTGATAATATCGAATTATTATATATTTAACGATTTTCATATTATTATTATCATAATAATTTTATAAACATGACACTTCAATTAAAGACCTAATTCCTAAAATAGGAAAAATATTGTAGTGATTAAAACCACCTCTAATGAACAATTGTTTCCACTCTTGTTCATTTCTTTCAATTCCTCCAAGAGTAAGAGTCATCATTTCCATGTCAAACAAAAGTTGGGTGTTGTAATTGTCTTTGTTCTTCACATTATTATCATGAATATCATCATCACCACCTTGAGCTTGAGGGTCTACCACCACCATGTCTATGATTATAACTTTACCATTGCTTGGAATTGCTTCTTTGCATCTTTTGAGTATCCTTATGCAATGTTCATCACTCCAATCATGCATAATCCACTATATTAAGATCAAAGTCATTAATCAAAAAACCATTTCACAATATTATATATGTATATATCATTTATCAGAATACTAAAACATTGATTAGTATCTGTCGGGTAAAGTTTTGGTTGAGGTTCTATCTAGCATAGTTAGTATTGTCATAATATATATATATATAATAATCACTCATTGGAGTAGGTGGCCTTGCTTGCTCGACTCTGAATTTGCCCCATGGGGGAAGCCATGTAGGACTAGCCTATGACTGGCTTGAGTCTGACCCCGCCTTATCCTTTTTTGTGTTTTTGTTTTTTTGTTTTTTTTCTGTTTTTGAAGGGCCAGGGTAGGGTGTACGAGGGGCTGGATTGGATTAATTGGCGACTTCAATTAGGCAGGTTTACTCAGTAGTGCTGGTTTATCATGTCAAACAGAACCTTAAATCTCGAAAAACAAAATACAATAAAACTAACCTTGAGCATCACAGCATCAGCTGAAGGAACCTCCTTAAACATATCACCAGCAACAAATTCCAAGTTACTTACATCCACATTCACATTCTCTTGTAACCCTTCAACAACATGTGGTAGATCTAACACAATACACTTCAACCATGGACAAGCCCTAGCAATAGCTTTAGCCAAACTCCCATCTCCACCAGCAACATCAACCAAGGACCCTAATCCATGGACCATCTCCATGAAATGTTCACTAGCTAAAAGCGCAGTCGACACAAGACCAGCATCGCTGGCCATGGCTTGGTTGAAGCGCTGGTTAAACCCGGGAGTTAAACCGGCGTGGTCCCAAAGGCTTCGTCCATGGACCATATGGAAGACTGACTCATCTTGGTTCTGAAACCATTTGCTCAAGTAATGAGCTGGTTCAGTCATGCCAGGGTCTAGCATGCCTAGGGTGAACGATGATATAGTACACGGGTGATCTGTTAGCAGAATTTTTGAGTTTATGGTATTGTCGTACGTGTAGACTTCTTCTCCATTAACTAAACTTTTCGTCATGGAGAAGAAGCCAGAGTGGACCATAAAACGCAGCAACCGATGTAACGAGGGTGTTTTGGTAGGAGGAATGGCTAGTGAAGTGGCTAGGTCATGGAGGGTCATGGGGTTGCCATGTTTGTGAATGGTGTCAGGAATACCTAGCTCGAGTGCACATTTTAAGGCAGATGAGTTATGAAAGGCAAGAATATGGTTCCATACATGAGCTTGAGCTTTTAGTAGCTCATAAGGGTTTTCCTTGGCCAAGGTTGAAGGATCCATTTGTAGACTTATACCATGAGAAACTATGAAATGTGTTTGTGTGTTTGATTAATGTAATAATTTTTGTATGTGTCCTTTTATAAGGGTACAACTAGCCTATCTTTTCAAAAGAATGAAGGAAATGTATGAGACAAGGTGGTACACACAAAAATTCATCACCATTTCCCCACCATATCATCAACTAATGATGGAAAACTGAGGTAAATGCCTTAAATCTTGTAAATTGTACAATGATAGGTTGTCTAAAAAAAATATTCCCTCTGAGTTCGTATTATTGTCCCACTTTCTTTTTTGGGCTGAGTTTGATTTTTGTTCCACTTCCCTTTTTAGACCATCAATGTGTGGTTCACAATTACTCTCTCATTTCTCTCTCTTCTTTCTTCTTTTTTGACCCACTCATTTCTCTTTCCTTATTTTGCACCTCAAATCCCTTTGGGACAATAATAGAAACTCGGAGGGAGTACTCTTTATTTACTATAAATGTCTTAGTATTCTGTATTTGAAAAGGAGAGAGAGTCGGGTTGTCTGAAAAATACTTTTTATCTATCGTAAATGCCTTAGTTTTTTGTGTTTGAAAAGTACCATGAATGTCTTAGTCTTCTGGTAACGATGGAGGTGTCTTTTGCATAATTGGTTTCAGCTTCGATCCCTCTTCAATTCGATGTTACAATGCATAAAGTGCGTGCTTCATTGGACAAAAAAGACTAATTATGTGAGAGAGAGACACCTGCACTAACGTAAATGGGTGTCGGTACACATGCTAGTGGACTGGCATGGTCCAGTATAATTCATTGCCAAATAAGGTATGTATATTTTCACTTTAAAAATGATCCTACACAACTTGGCACGATACGCAAAATTTGAGAAAGAATATCATGTCAAGACTGCAATATAATTCTCACGAAATCATCGAAACCATCCCAGCTAGCTCTCTGTACTCAGTAGGCATGGTGGACCGCGATATAATAAGACACGATGCAACACGACCCAGTTTTCCACCTATACACACAAGTAGATGTAACGCTATATAATTATGAATAAATTGAGTGTCGCTTGCCAAAAAACAAACATTGTCTTTTAACTTCTATAAGTAACAATCAAATGTTAATCTCCTAAAAGACACTGTTACGATAAACAGAGACTAACAAGAGATATTCCTACTAGATTTGTATTTCTCTTTTCTTTAATGTTTCTCTTTGACCACCTCATATTTCAAGGGTGAGATTCATAAAAAAAATCCAAGGGTGGGGTATAGGTCTTTCTTTGACCACCTCATATTGTCTTAAATGTCAATTAATACATGTACGATAAAATTATATCACCAGTTGTATCTGTATGCACTTCAATATATATAATTACGATTAATAATAAAAGAAAATTTATTTTTAATTAAGGAAGCACACTTAATACATAACTTAATTAATTTGTCATCACACATAAGTTACCGAAACACATACTAAAATATGTAAATACTCCGTACATCATTAAATCCTATCCATGTCGTATATTATCCGCTCATTACAACCAATGATACATTATTATTATTATTATTATTATTATTATTATTATTATTATTATGGCTATTCATTATTTATTTTATTAAACGATGCGAACGGTCTTCATATTATTATTATTATTATTATTATTATTATTATTAGGGTTTTATTAATGTAGGTCTTAACATTTGGACACATTTTAGAAAAAAAAACTCATTATTATTATTATTATTATTATTATTATTATTATGAACAAGAGACTTCAATCAAAGACCTAATTCCTAAAATAGGAAAAATATTGTAGTGATTAAAACCAGCTTTGGTGAACAATTGTTTCCACTCTTGTTCATTTCTTTCAATTCCTCCAAGATTAAGAGTCATCATTTCCATGTCAAACAAAAGTTTTGTGTAGTAATTGTCTTTGTTCTTCACATTATTATCATGAATATCATGACCACCTTGAGCTTGAGGGTCTACCACCACCATGTCTATGATTATAATTTTACCATTGCTTGGAATTGCCTCTTTGCATCTTTTGAGTATTCTTATGCAATGTTCATCACTCCAATCATGCATAATCCACTATATTAAGATAAAAGTCGTTAATCAAAAAACCATTTCACAATATTTATATATGTATATATCCTTTATCAAGATACACAAACATTGATTAGTGTCTGTCGGGTAAAGTTTTGGTTGAGGTATTATCAACAGTTTAGTTTAATTAGTATTGTCGTAATATATATAATAATCACTCATTGGAGTAGGCGGCCATGCTTGCTCGACTCTGAATTGGCTCCATGGGGAAGCCAGGTAGGACAATTTGTAATACCACGAGTTTAAAGAGATTGGATATAGTTATGGTGCTCAGATGAGTGCTTAAAGAGATTGATAGTACTACTCATATCAACAAAGTGCACTTTCTTTTCTGGTTGTCCATGCAAAAGAACAATTAAGCGTACTTGGCTAAGAGTGGTCTAAGGATGAGTGACCTCCTGGGAAGGTTCCGAGATGCGCATGAGTGATGCCAAAATGTGCTGAAAAAGACCTGTGTTAATCTGTGGACCAGTACATGGGCTTTTGAGAACCATAAGTGATACCACAGTCTACAAGTGGTGGCTGGGGTGTTGTTACACTAACCTATATATGACTGGCTCGAGCCTGACCCGACCTTATCCTTTTTTCATGTTTTTGAAGGGCCATGGTATGGTGTATGAGGGGCTGGGTTGGATTAATAGGCTACTTTTAATTAGGCAGGTTTACTCAGTAGTGCTTGTTTATCATGTCAAACAGAATCTTAAATCTCAAGAAACAAGATACAATAAAACTAACCTTGAGCATCACAGCATCAGCTGAAGGAACCTCTTTAAACATATCACCAGCAACAAATTCCAAGTTATTCAAATTCACATTCTCTTGTAACCCTTCAACAACATGTGGTACACACTACACTTCAACCATGGACAAGCCCCGGCAATAGCCTTAGCCAAAGCCCCATTACCACCACCAACATCAACCAAGGATCTTAATCCATGGATCATTTTCATGAAATGTTCACTAGCCAAAAGCACAGTCGACACAAGACCAGAATCACTAGACATGGCTTGGTTAAACAATCGGTTCAACCTTGGGGTTAAACTGGCGTGTTCCCAAAAACTTCGCCCATGAACCACATGGAAGGCTGACTCATCATGGTTCTGAAACCATTTGCTCAGGTAATGAGTTGGTCCAGTCATGTTAGGGTCCAACATGCCTAGGGTGAATGGTGACATGGTACACGGGTGATCAGTCACCAGAAGTTTTGAGTTTATGTTAATATCATACACGTAGGTTTCTTCTCCATTGACGACTAAAGTTGTCATGGAGAAGAAGTTGGAGTGGACCAAAAGGCGCAACAACCTATACAACGAGGGTGTTTTGGTAGGAGGGATGGCTAGTGAAGTGGCTAGGTCATGGAGGGTCATAGGGTTGCCATGTTTGTGAATGGTGTCAGGAATGCCTAGCTCGAGTGCACATTTTAGGGCTGATGAGTTATGGTAGGCAAATATATGGTTCCATACATGAGCTTGAGCTTCTAAGAGCTCATTAGGGTTTTCCTTGGCTAAGTTAGAAGGATCCATTGAGAAATGGTATATATTGATCAAGAAGTTTGTATGTGCTTTATATAATGGAAGTTGTGTTGTGTATATGTTATGCTTGTAATCTTGGTGACATTGGTCCTTTTATAAGAGGACAAATGAAATACAATTGAAGTTACTTAGATAGGAATATGCAATCTAAATTGTATGACGTACATAAAAGATATTCATGTATGATGTAAGGCTAAATCAGATGGTGTACACAAAAATATTTAATGCATATATATAAACATTGGTTAACACGTTACACGTACGGTCTTCCTCTCAAATGGAAATATAATAAAACCTAGCCACGAGCAAGGTGACCTTGGGACAGGCCAGGTCGAGAGCCTTGTCCGATCTTCCCTGAACTAGCTTAGGAGATGGAGGAGTCGAGTTTTGTTTTCAGAGCTTTGGTCAATTTGTTGTTTAGGCCATGGGAGCCTTCGAAATCTGATATAACTAGTGGAAATTCAGTGCATGGTGCAATCAGGTAAGCGTGATATTGGATGCCTAAATAATATCTGAGTGATGAAGAGGCACACGTTGAGCCACGCGCGCATACAATCGTGAATTGAGCCCTCCACACTACAAACTTAAAACTTTTTAAGAGATATTTTTCTCACCAGAAACGACAACGATAAAAAAATTAATTATGTTCTGTGTGAGAGATATAAACCACAAATAAACTTCAATTCATGAGATTGGGTTGGTATACGATGTTGATTAAGCCAAACTTTCGACATTATGACGTAACACCTAAAACACAAAATTAACAAGAGATGCATTTGAGACAAATATATTAGTTTTAAGTTTTAATCAAGTGAAATATTATATCATTCGATTAGATACAAAACATCTGGTCAAATTTAAAATTTAAAATTTAAAATTCACTTATGGTCTACAAATTTAAAATCTAAGATAAAAATTTGTCTTATTTATCTATATATGATAATACTTGACTATTTTAGTAAAAATGCGAAATATATCTGTTTCAAAGGAAATCAACCTGTTACGAGAAATAATTAGTGGATTATAATTAGTAGACAAGTCCAACTTGAATGATCAAGAAATATAACTAACCATCTATTGTTTAGTTTTCAGTGGGTTGGGTATATGTCTTATTGCTTTGGAGTATTATGCCAATGAAACGGGTCAGGTTGGGTCGGGTTGAGTTTTATGATATCTTGACGAGATCTAAATCCGACCCATTTACTATTAGAATCATCGATCCAAATCCAATTTTTATACAAAAACAATCTAAAACCGGTCCACTATATACTCATTTCAAAACCAAATCCATACTTTCAAACTCGAAACTCAATTCGAGTTATTCGACTCAATGAGAATTTATCTCATATCGAGATCAACCGGGTCAGCTTTGGGTCTGGTCAAGTAAGCTCGAATTGAGTTGTTTTGAGTTTGTCGGATTTGGGTCAAATCAAGAGGCGGGTCATTTCGATCACAGTATGGACACCGGACACGGGCAAAATGGCTTAGTTGACACGGGCATAACAAATGCGCATGCACGGATGCACTATACGGTCCATACGTAATGATCTAATATCGAGATCATCGTGCAAAATACATCGATCTTATTTGAAATTCGTAAACCAGAAACCGGAAACCGAAAATCTAACTTTTAATTCATCAATAGGTTTTGTAATACAATCAAACAGAAGATTACAGCAGCAAAACTATGCTGATCATCAGAAAATTCTACAGTATCAAATTTAATGAAAAAAAAATTAAAATTAAAATTAGACAATAATTCTAAAAATCACAACCATTAGATAATCGAGACGACATCTTCTCGAAAAAGTCGAAAAATGAGCTTAATTTAAAAAAAAAAAAAAAAAAAAAAAAAAGTTCTAAGTTGATCTGCGTTGTTTGTTTCCTTCTTCTGTACCTCAGATTTCCATGAATGTCCTTCTGCATAACAAAGTAGAATGAGTCTCGGAGCGATTTAGGGTCGACTGACATGAATCATTCTCGCAAACAGTATATAGATGAACTAGTACCGGAAAAAATATTGTGCTTCGGAAATCATTAGAAATGCATGAAAAGTCAAAGTTCATAACCACGACAAAGTACGAAAACCATGTATTGGAAAGCATCACGGATCCATGCATATTAGGAGTGTACTTCCATACCAATAACAAACTCGAAAATGACCCGTTTTAAACTGATCCAACCCGAACCCGATTTGGTTGATCCTTTTGACTGGTCTACCGAGTACTTTGACAACAAAAAAGAGGCGGTCGACTTTGAACTCGTGGAAGACGGTTTTACACGTAGCATTGGTGTAGAACCATATGATATTTACCAAAAATATCTTCATATATACGGGGAAGACTTCGACCCTAAACATGCGCGCGCGCGCGCAGACGACGACAACAACAACAACAATCATACGCACGGACATACAAAGACCGATGCTTCCACAACTCATTTTAGATATCGATAAGAGATACGGAGTAGTAGTATCTAACAAAATTCGAGATTCAGCAACGAGTGACGTCCATAAAAAACTAATCTTTCCCTAAAAAACAGCAAAACAAAAACGAATGTTGATTCGGGTAGAGCATATATGCATTGAATCATCAACCGAATGACCAAAAGTGATACAGATTTGGTGTAATCTTTTCATGATCTAACCCTAACCGTTTTCACAACAATGCTAATTATATCGGGAAATCACGAATTTGGTTGACGGATAAGATTGTGAGCATCAAAAGAGATAAAACAACCGAAAATGGAGATCAAGTTGAAAACTTGCAACCAATCCACTTATAGAAATCATCAACATAATAACTTCGACTTAACCCCATCTTTCCATCAATGTCGATTTCATTACCTCGGATCAAATCCCCGTCAATCAATCACACGAAATACTCGTATTATTACACAACAATGAAAGCATGAAACGAGCGAAAAATCAAAAAAGAATCGGAATTTATGCACTTTGTTAGATAACTAACTTAGCTATAGTAAATTCATGAGTACGGCTTTCACGACCAGGATTCGAATCTCGTCAGCATCACATTACACAACAATTAAATCCACAGAAAAAACCATACAAAAAAAATCGAAGAATCGAAATTTATGCAGATGTTAGCTAGCTTTGCTAGTAAAGGATCGAATCTCGTCAACATCATATAAAATTGAAAAAAAAAAAAAAAAAAATCGAAATTCATGCATGTCAGTAAAAAAAAACAGAGAAAAATCAAATAAATTGAAGATTGAAGATTGAAGATTTGAAATTGATTGATTACCATCCACTAGAACCGGGGCGACTATTCCCACCAGACCGGGGCCGGTTCAAGTACCCCAAATCCGGTTGCTGCTCGTGACCCGATCCAGGCCGAAACCCATCAGGCGACCCATGATACTGATACCCACCACCCGATTTATGATGATACCCATGACCCGACCCGGGCCGATGATTATTCGGCGATCCCTGATACTGATACTGATACCCATGACCCGACCCAGGCCGATGCCCCGACCCGGGTCGATTACTCTGATTCTGCTGATGCGGCGATAACGGAGGCGTAACCACCTCTTTCGGCACAAACCCGACCCGCAGATGCGGCGGAACGAACTTATCCGATTTCCCCGCCGCCGCCGCCTGCGGCGGCGGCGGCGGCGAATCCGTTGCGGTGGGGAGGGTGACGGGAGCGGAGGTGGGGGTGGTGCCGGTGCTTCCTTGTGGTCGGAGAGAGATCGAATCGGATGGCGGGGCCGCCGCAGCCGCCTTCGGCGGCTGCGGCGGCGGCGTCGGGGTGGTTAGGGGTTTGGGGGAGGGGCGAGAGAGGACGAGCATGCCGCCATGGGTGAGGCGGGAGGCGGAGAGGTAGGAGGCGGTGGAGGAGGGAGATCGGGAGGAATGGTGGTGGTGGTGGTTGTTGGTGGCGGAGGAGGCGGCGGCGGCGGTGGTGGTTTGTTTGTCGTAGATGTCGTTGAAGTTCAAGGACGTGTATTTGTTGCTTCTTGCCATCAAAATGATTTAATTTTTTTTTGGTGTTTTGATTTTTGAAGACATTTGGATTTTGTATTGTTGTTGTAATAATAGTCCTTTTAGATATTGGTCCTTTCTGTATTTCCGTCTCGGTCAATAGTTTATCGAGTTTTATCGTGAGGTGCATTAATCGATAATCGATAATTGATAACTATTTTTTTTTTTCGATGTTGTCTCGGGCAATAGTTATCGAGTTTTGTTGTGAGGTGTATTAATCGATGATTATATGTTTTTTTTTTTTTTTCGATAAGTTTTCGTGATAGTAAACCCGTAATTGAAGGAAGATTCGGCCTCAGATGCCAAATCGGATGATGGGTTCAACTTCATACCGTGTTTATCGAAGGTCGTACTCGGACCATAGTTACCGAGTTTTATTGTAAGGTGTATTAATCGGTAATTGTATGTTTTTTTTTCTATACGATTCAAAATTCAGCCTCTGGTGTCAGATCAGACGACGGGTTCAGAGTTCAGACAATGGTTGTTAATTTAAGAGTTTTTCAAGGTCAGACCGAAATCGGATCTCATAAAACATAGGACTCGGGAGTCGGGAACGAGTAGCTTAGAGTCCTAGACAGGTAATTTTTCCCTCATTCGAACTTAATTGTCCCACAATCGACGAGTTACCGTTCACTTATTTACATGTTGGGGGAATAATAATCAAAGGTAATACTATACACTACGAGTGATATATTTAACCGGTTTGTGAGAGGAGATCGTAAATCACAAACAAAGATTTACCCACTCGTTTTAACAAAACGACGGTATGTATTAACCGAGTTTAGGAATTTACCAGCTATTCCTCGGGTAATATACGTCTTCAGTTCCGAGCATGCAGAACTACGTAGTTACATAAAAGAAAAACCGATCTACAAGTCCAATGTAAAACTGTTTTAGGAGGACGGAGTTGGATGTCTTCGCAAGTCAGAGTTCAGAGAGTACAGTACAGTACGGTACGGTAAATCACATCAGTTCAGTTCAGTAATAATCGCGCAGCCTACACAGAAACATCGACTACGGTGCACTCTCTACTGAGTGAGCAGCTTGGAATCGCAAGCGACTATCTTGACGCGACTCACATTCTCTTGGCAGTCCTCGCTCTTGAACAAGGCGTCCTGTAGAATGAAGGTCCACACGTTGTCGCAGAAACGGTAGGTGTGTAGATGCCCCTGCAAACGATCCAAAAGCCGTGGTAAAACCACGCAACAGGAGTGCAATTAAAATCAACCAATTAATTTTACAAAAATCTGGTCAATCGGGTAGGGTTATTTATGGGTTTTAATAATTTGGGTCATTTCGGGTTCGGGTTTGATTAGGTTACTCGGGTCAGGCTTTGAGAGTCGAACTGGGTCACTCAGGTCGGTTTCAACTCAAAAGTCCATAAAACAACATTGTCGAGATCATATGCATCAAAGTAATATCTATTGATAATCCAACACGAGTGTGATTGTCGTGTGGTATAAATTACGGGTTCACTCTATTTTGGATGTCGAGACCACACCAAACACGGTATTCCTTCACTGTATTTGGTGGTCGACTAACTACTCATCATGAGTTTGTGACGGTGGAGTAACAAGAATAGTTCAGGTTCATTTACCTTGATGGTGACTTTAGTCTTCACCTGAGCCTCTAGCGCTTCGGTCATAGACTGCAAAATAAGTGAAGGGAATTATAAAACACGGTATAGTCTTATACAATCAAATGGAACTGAGGAAATAATCGGATTTAAAAAATGAGAACACGGAAAATAGGTTAAACTTTGAAGAATGACCTTGTCGAATTGGACAAGGACTTGGATAGCGAGTTCGGGACTAAGATCACCATTCTGAACCATCTCATCCAAAGTTTCAGTCAAGCACATGCCGATGGTAGACCTCCTGTAAAGTTCAAATGTTGCCATTTCTACACAAAATCAACGAAAAACGTCAAAATTAGTTCTCGAATCTTTATCTTTTGGCCTAAAACACCCGTGTCCAACACAACATGGGTATGACACTTTGGACTCTTCATTTAAAACCAAAATATGCTGAATTTTCATAAAAATAGCCGACCCCAAGACTTGGAAACTTCTAAACGAGTTCGAGGAACACAGCTCCTATGAATAATGGTCTCAGATCGTTTATATATCGCAACTTACAACAGACAACTTTCTCCATCTATGTTTACGAGCTAAAATCCATAAAATACATTACCGACAGAGTAATGTATTTTATTGCATTACATGACTCAATATCGACAGAGTTTGCCGAATACCGATTCCTGTTAATCAAAGATTATTATAGGAGCATGCAAAACACGCTCATAAAATCGCAACCCTAAAAAGCTAGTACTTCAGTTCGGTACCACAATGCAATCAATAATCATCTTCCAAATGTCGGTGTCGCATAAATGAGTGATGAGTGCAAGGAAATATCAGGTTTTTTTAACCGAGATCTCAGTACGTCTTTTGTTCTAGACTATTATTGCTTCACACAATCTTTTAAAACAGCTTTAAGACGACTAATTCTTGTTTCTAATTACCAATAATCTATCTTAAAACCGCGATCTCAGCTTGCCTTTCGTTCTAGACTAATATCGTTTTACACAATCTTGACGTAAAACGGCCTTTAAGAAGACAAACTGTTGTTTCTAACTATCAATAATCATCTCCCAAACGTCGGTTCCGTATACATGAGTGATCACTGATCATAATTTATCGAACTCAACGCCATTGATTAGCATGTTCATACGGTTTTCATAATTGAGCCTCAAAATTCGACAGAATAAACAAGAAAACATGATTTTAGGCTTTTAGCCTCCGTTTCCTTATAATTTAGGGTTTTAAATCGATAATTCGAACCGAATTTCTCAAATTCAATGACGGCCATGATCACACTAATATCTAAGCTCCACATAATTTTAGCCTCCGTTTCCCCCAATTCAATTCGATTCGACAGAATAAACAAGAAAACACGATTTTAGCCTCCGTTTCCTCATAATTTAGGGTTTTAAATTGATAATTCGAACCGAACATCTCAAATTCAATCGACGGCCATGATCACACTAATATCTAAGCTCTACACAAGTTCAAATCACAAATTCCCCCAATTTACGAACACTTCCACTTCACAATCAAACTACGGTAACTAAATCAAATTCCAAAAACCTAACGAATCAAACATAGAGTAATATCATCAATCTCATCATTCAATTCAACGCAAAAGAACACAAAATCCAGAAAATATAAACTTCAGTTCGTCAATTGATTGAATTTCAACCAAATTCAAAAAAAAAAAACAAACATGAAATCGATGAATCAACTGAATTTAATGTACCTTGAATCGATAAGCAGATGATTGAATCAGTGATTGAACCAGGTAGAATTGTGATCGATTGAAATTTTGGAGCGAAATTGAATTGAATTAGAGTGAATTTTTTAGGGTTCGTGAGTTTCGTCAAAATTGGGGGAGAAACTCCTAAATTTGGAATGTGTTTGTGTATATATACCTATTTATCGAGAAATCACCTCCTTATATATAGATCTATCAACCGGGCCGGGCCGGGCCGGGCCAGAATATGGGCCAAAAATAATTTCGAACGTCTAATTTATTTCCTAACAAGATTGTCGAAATCTGATCCGACTCGGTTTTTTTTTTTTTTTACCGAAAATACAAAATACAAATACGGTATACGGCAAAAATAAGGAAAATACGACGAAAAAAAAAGCTACAAAAAAAATAAAATTATACATCCCGTGATATTTTTACATCGAATACAAACATGTCGACGATTTACATCAAGCTAAAAACTCGTACATTCGCTCAAAAAAAAAAAAAAAAAAAATTGGAGATGAATCTCGATTTTTGATTTATTCGATCTAAGATCTAGATAGTATCGAAACATGAGGATCGTTGATTGATGTGGTAACGTTAGTCCAACGAGAATGATCCGGTGCAATACCTGCGTGGAATATATAGAATAAATCTCGAATGATTCTTACTTCTTCGATACATCGAGTAAATTTCGGGCCGAAAAAACAGGTCGACCCGACACCTGAACATGAACCGGCCCGACCCGACCAGTTTGCCAGGTCTAGTTAGTTTTGTCGGGTCTAGTCACAATGGCAAATAAATTTAGTAGCGATAAAAAAAAAAAAAAAAAAAAAAAAAAAAAAAAAAAAATTGGAAGAGAAAAAATCGAGATCGTTGGGTCGGGAATAAGTAGAGAAAGAGTGAGTGAGTACCGATTGCTGAATTTCTCGATGGTGTCGGAAGCGTAAAGAAGTGTTTCGTTAGCTTTCTCCAAGACGACGTAGAGCTCTTTCCCTTTCGAAACTCGAGCGACAACCCACGCGTTGTTCTTTGCCCTAATGCACACTTCGAGCTCGACTTCCTTCCCGTTTTTTCTTCCTTCTTCGTCTTCTTTTTCTTCCCGTTTTGCCCTTCTACTCTTCTCGAGATCAATCTCTTCCCTTAGCTTGCACATCGCAACCAACGAGTCCTAAAATCGAGGTACACGATACAAACAAGTCAATCGGGTCGGGTACGGGTCATACCACTTTCGGGTTATAAAAATCTGGTTGACTTCAGGTCGGGCAGATCATTTAGGGTTCGGGTCATTTTTAGGTTTTCTATTTTTTTTTTTTTTTGAGATATCGACTCGTTTTCTATAATAACATCCGCGTCACTTCTGGGTTCGGCCGAATCAATGCGGTTTACAGATGAAACTCGGGTCTTTCATTTCGGGTCTTGGGTCGGGTCGATTGAATCGGGCCAGTTTGACAGGGTGTAACGACAATCCACATCCACCATTTATTTTATTCATGTATTTTTATTTTTTTGGATGACGACTTCAGATATTGATTCATGTGACGGAGAATTTACCTTCGCCAAGGTTGCGGCTTTACCGGGAGGAGAAGCCCGGGAGACGCTTCGATCACCGTCTACTAACAAGTATCGATATCCTTTGACATGGTACGCATTCTCGCCTCCCCATCCCTTTGACAGTTGGTCTTCGATTTTAAGGATCTTCAGCGATGCCTAACATATTCAACGCAAAATATCAAATAATTTAATCACATCCAAACACGGAAAATGCAAGTAATTTAGTAGTTTTACGACGCTGAAGTTTGATAGACACTTACGTTCTCGAGAAGTTGAAGTTTGACGAGAGGGATTTCTCGTTCAGCGTTATTAATCGACGTGACAGGAACGAGAAGAATGACGGTGAGATTCCTGTGCTGATGTGCACAAAGATGCATTCTTTCTTTCGAATGCTGAAGCCAAACGGTCGGGATTACTGAATTTACAGCGGGATTGTCGAAATCTGATGTTTTCTGTACGAGAAACCCGTCTTTCCCTTTCGACCACTTGTCCGGCTGCAACGGCCTGTTTATGTTTATGATCTCGTGCGATCCGTGGACTTGTGAAGAATTTTGAACGGTATTGGCTTTACGGAGATATGTCCAAGAACTCGGTTTGGAAGATATAATCCGCGGCGACATCCTCATTGTAGCGTATGTGTATAAGTTGACCGTGTCATCCTGTACAAGAACCGTGTTACAGCCCGAACCCAAAACGACTTGTTCCGCCCAAATGTGACCCGATTCTTACTGACCCGACAACAACTAGACCTGAAAAATGGGTCAACCGGTTCGGGTTGGGTCACTTAAGGGTCAAAACAATCGGGTTGCCTTTGGGTCCCAAAATGGGCTGTTCCGGCCAAATATGACCCGATTCTTACTGACCCGACAACAACTAGGCCAGGAAAATGAGTCAACCGGTTTGAGTTGGGTTAACTTTCGGATCAAAAAAATCGGGTTGCCTTTCCGTCAAATCGGGTCACTTCAGGTTCGTTCTTTTCAAAAAAAATTAGGGTTATCCACTCGTTTGCTATGATTTACATCCGGGTTAGGGCTACAGGTCAAATTCGGGTCTTCACCAGTTTTGCCACGTCTAGTCAAATTTTAGGGAATCCGAAAACATCATTTTCTCATGACATTCAAAGAAAAAAAAAACGAGGATTCAAAAATTACCGGAGAGAGTGACGTTGACACCAGCAGGTCATGAAACAAGATGATCGAGTGACACCGAGCAGTTCCAGCAGATGACCCGAGTACTCTCATCAGTGACTGTATGATGAACAAATCGACTTCTTTACGATTGCATATTTATGAGGCGACAACGTAAGAATCTCGTTTCTAATAAAGGAAGAGAATATATCGAAAAATGCAAGTATACGATTAGATAGTAATCGGACCTGTATTTCGACAGCAGCATCACGACCGACAGTCAGCATTTGAACGGTTCCTCTTTCTGTCAAAGAATCGCGGAAAGATGGCAACTCGAGTTTTTTCCCAGCGGAAAGGAAATCTGCCTCAAACAAGACCAACTTCAGTATAATTGGCAACAGTTGGCAGAAATTGAACGAACGAAGAATGATTGATTCACGATACAGGAACTTCAGCATTACCGCAGCAGCAGAAATCCAAATGATAGTACGGTTTTTGACACGCTGACAATTTAGGAGTAATAACTAACAATAAATAAATAAATTTTAACTTTTTAAAAAAGAAAAAATCGTAAGGAATTTGGTTTTTATTAGGCTTACCAAATAGGTAATCAGTGATGAAGGAATGAAGAAGACGACGAAGATGTGTTCCAGTCGATTCTGTGTCGAGTATCGCCCTGATTGATCCGTTGAACATTACGAATAATGAATGCATTTCTTTTAGCATGCTCCTTAGTGCGTTGATTCGCCATATCGCCTCTATCTCCTTGTTCTTCTCCACCACCTGCAAAATATATTGAACGAGGCTACAACCGTCAAATTCTGACCCGACCCGACCCGTTAAGACCCAGAAATTTTGACAGGCGACCCGCAATTAGCTGAACCCGAAATGATCTGTTAAAAGGAAAGAATTTACAATTTTTTGTCAAATTTTGACCCGACTTGACCCGTTTTTAGGTTCAAGACCCGTTTTTTTTAGGTTCAATATTGAATTACGAGCAGTTTTAGAAGTTATGCATTACAGGATCATACCATCACCATCCAAATGTCGGGCTCAGCCTCGTAGAAAACATGGGAATGTCTCTCTGCTTCGATCACCTCACAGGCAGTGTCCGGAGAGAAAATTCTATGAATGCAAGTATCGTAATTAATTTTCTCGGCTTGATATTTGATAAAGGCAAACTATACGAAGCATTCAATACATTGAATCGGAATATATTATGGAGGTATATCATGAATTATGTCTGATAGAGGGGCCCCACAACGGCAAAATCCGTAAAAATGGCATATTCATAGCAAATACGATAACCATGCTCAAAACATAAGCATTATACAAACACGTTTCTCTATCTACATACATCGTGAAGATGTGAAGGTGATCAAACGCTATCCAATGAACCCACATTGGTTACCAGAACACGAGATCCTCACGAAAAGCTATTCTACAACACAATCAAAACCGACCCACGAGCTCAAAAATCATGAAATCTTCAATTCAATTAGAACTCAAACTACAATAGTGAACATAAAATCCCCAAATCGTCAAGCAAACCTTGTGAAGGCAATCAACCTCTACCCAATTAACCTACATTGCTTACTACAATATGATCCACACGAAACCCTATTCTACAAAACAATCCAAATCCCCTCTACAAGCTCAACCTCAACGATCATGGAAAACTTCAATTAGGGCTCAAATTGACAAATATGATAAAATCCCCAAATCATCCAACAAAAGTGATCAAACTCTAAGCAATTAACCTACATTGCTTACCAAAATCGAATCAACACAAAACCCTATTCTACAAACCAATTAAAATCCCTCCTAGAAGCTTAAGAATCATGAAAAACTTCAATTAGAGCTCGAATTTACAGAGACTATTCCGAAACATAAGAACCCGAAATCAGTAACCAAACTAACCCACATTGCCAAAATATTGATCAATATCTCATTCACCAATCTATTCCACACAAAACTCTAATCTAATTCCAAATAATAATAAAATTACCAACAAGCTCAAAAATCATGAAGAACTTCAATTAGAGCTCGAATTTACTAATACGATCACGAAACACAAAAACCCGAAATCAGTAAACAAACTAACCCACATTGCCAAAACATTGATCATGAAGAACCCTAATCTAATACCAAATTAAAAAAAATGTACCAACAAGCTCAAAAATCATGAAGAACTTCAATTAGAGCTCGAATTTACAAAGACGACAACGAAGAATAAAAACCCGAAACCAGTAAACAAACCTTGTGAAGGTGATCAAACCTTCACTAAGCCCAATTACAGAGAGTTGTTGAGTCAATGCTAAATCAGGTGGATAAAAAAACAGTATCTTTTCAGCTTCATCTCCTTCTTTCTGCCCTCTTCTCAAATCAAACACACATAATCTCACTGCATCAGCCGGTATCGTCATCGAATTCGCCGAATACAATCCCATGATTGTTTTTTCAATCCAGCTTTTAGTTCAATCCAGCTTCAGTTCATCCAATTTTTACCCAATTTTTATCCAATTTCAGCGAATTACCTCATTTGATTTCTAGGGTTTTCCATCAAATTGGGTAATTTGGGGGAAATTGGGGTGCCGGAGTTAGGTGGAGGAAGAAGAGGGGTTTTATAGTTTGTCGTTCGATTTAATTACCAGACGGTCAACCATTAATGGAAGCATGATTGGCACGAGATCGAGATCGGGGGTTCGTTTCTCATCGGACTTGAAATTTTGAAAAACGGGTCAATTCCTGTTACGGGTCGAGTCTGGTTATTCGGGTTGGATTAATTTTGCGATCTCTATATGTCCTATTAATAGACCTGACAAAATTGACCTGACCCGAGGTTGACTCGAAACCTAACCCAAAAACTGACCCGACTATTATTATAGAAAACGAGTCAATACCCCTAGATAAAACGTTGAAAATAGCAAACTCGAAAATGACCCGGTCCGAGCCGAAGTTAACCCGAATTCTATAGTCCGAAACTGATTTGACCTGACCTGACCCGAAACTCAACCCAACTCGGCTTGACCCGATGAGAAGCGGGCCACACCTCAAAATTTGAAAAAAAAATACGTAACTCAACCAAGTCCGACACGACACGACACGATAAGACCATTTGAGCCCGGGTCATGCCATTTGACCCGACAACTTCTCTTGAATCTACCCAACCCGGATACACGTTAGAGAAACCGTATAGGTATATATAAGCACAAGATAGTGTCAATGGAGTCTCCAAAATATTGAAAGCAAAACAAAGCAAATCAAAGCCCAAATCTTCATAGTTCATTACCCCCCTTTTGCTTTAGGTATACACTTTAATTCCCACTTTTTTTTTGCAATTTCTCAATTTTTTTGGTGATTTTGTGTTAAAGTTTTGATCTTTACTTCAATCTGTGTTCTGGGTTCATCTGAAATTCGATTTTTTTTAGATTTATTTGTGATAAAGTTTTGATCTTTACATCCTATTGAATCGAATTAATTGAATTAATACTAGGGTTTTGTAATCTGCAAATTGCATCTTCAATCATGTTCTTATTAATTCTTATATAAATTTACGACTTCATGTTTATGATCGATCTGTTGCATGTTTTCATGTTCATCAGCAAATGTATAAATTTCTTGATTGATTTAATCAATTTAATTAATTTAATTGATTTAATTGTAATTAATTAACTGCTTGATTTTAGGGAAATTTATGATCTGATAGCATATTTTCATGTTCAATTGTTCATTAGCAAATGTATAACTTTCTTGAGTGATTTAATTGATTTTAGGGAAGTTTTCGATCTTTCGATTTCTTGGTCTGAATTGAAGTATCGAAGTGTCATGTCGATTATGGACACATTAGGGTTTAATTTAGACCAAAAAAAATTGAGAAATCTGCCCAAAATAGCCGTGTTCGACACTCCAATGCATCTTCTTAGTAAAATTCGTTACCATTCGTTACTTGACCCACGACCCATTTTTTTGACCCGCAACCCATTTGACCAGACCCAAAATGACCCGTTAGAGAGGTCTAATTTCTAGCATTTATGTTGTGTAACGGTTGGTTGTGTTCGTCTACATTGTAGAGCAATGACGGGTAAAGGAACGAAGAACTCGCCAATACCGTCTCATCAGATCTTAAAGGGTCAAGCAAAGAGTCGTGTTCAACATCTTCAGTTAATGATCAACGAATTTCAACTCGCAAGGCGTGAGAGTCGCCTTGGTGATCTCGCTAAGCTCGAAGAACAAGTCAATGAAGTACTGCGTGAATGGAAATCTGAGCTCGATGAACCTAGCCCCGCTTCTTCATTCCTTGTTCGTACCTCGACCTTACTTCCCGTCTTTACATAACTCGAAAAAAATAGTAAAATATTTCGGAGATTAATGCTTGTGATATGATTGATTACGCAGGGAGAAAGTCTTGGATCATTCGAACAATTTAGTTCCATGTTGCAATTTTTCGATATTGAAGATGATGCGACGAGCCCATTACCAGGACCGACGACCATGATTCATGGAAACGGGAGTGAGCATGGGCACGGGCAACAAGTACATATGACGACTAATGAGCTCGGACCGATGACACAACAACAACAACAACAACAACAACAACAACAACACGATTTCCAAGGTTTCGTGAATCACGTCTCACCACACCACGAATTCCAACCTTTTCCTAGCGACTCACTACAACATCAACAACAACAACAACACGGTTTTCAAGGTTTCGAGCAATGTAACGGTACTACTCCTAACGTGCAAGGCAACCAAGTTGATTATCTCGACTCTAACGTACACCAAAGTTTCGACAACGAGGTTTTCCTGAGTGCGAGCGATTTCGGTCAGTGGGGAATGGACAACCTTTCGGATTTCTCAGACGTGTTGCCGAACGTCAATCTCCAACCGTCTGCGTTCTTGGGTCCGAAGTGTGCGTTGTGGGATTGCGCGAGGCCGGCCCAAGGATCCGAGATGTGTAACAACTACTGTAGTTCTTTTCACGCTGAGTTGGCCGTAAAGGAATGTCCTCCTGGTACTGGCCCTGTTTTGAGGCCCGGTGGCATCGGGTTGAAGGACGGTCCTTTGATTTTGTCTCTTAGGTCGAAGATCGAGGGAAAAGATGTCGGTATCCCCGAATGCCCTGGCGCCGCCTCCACAAAATCTCCATGGAATGCTCCTGGTAAGCCCTACTTCACTTTCGGTGTCTTATGGCCATAAACGGGTCAAATGGGTCGGGTTGGGGTTGTGTGATATTTCGTATTTGAGCTTATTTGTGTTTATTCGACGTGTAGAGCTATTCGATATTTCGATTTTAGAAGGCGAGAAGATACGGGAATGGCTATTCTTCGACAAACCTCGAAGAGCATTCGAGACAGGAAACAGAAAGCAAAGGTCATTACCGGATCACGAAGGCCGAGGTTGGCACGAGTCAAGGAAACTTCCTCTAAACGAATACGGTGGGCGTAAAAGATCCTACTACGCAGACCCACAACCGCAAAAGAATTTCGATTGGCATTTATTCGAGTACGAGGTCGATAACTGCGATACGTTTGCATTATATCGACTCGAACTCAAGGCGACGACCGGGGAGAAGAAGAGCCCGAAGGTCAAGACGGCCGAGGAGAAGAAGAGCCCGAAGGTGAAGGCGAAAGCGAACAACAACAACGACCCGCTTCTCGATTTGCAGAATCAGATGGGGAGATTGACTGCCGTGGTCTCGACTGAAGACAAACCTAACATCGGAAATAATAACAATGGTGCGGGTTCAAGTAGTCCGAGTTGCTGAAAATCGATATCCACATATATTATTATGGTAAATCGATATATATAGATGTAGCAAATTAGTGTACATGTCTTCGACTCGTGTCGTAGTCTCGTAGACAATTTTAACCGTTGAGTCGAGGCGATTATATACATCGTAGGATGAAAAAAAAAAAAAAAAAAACTCGGTTTTTGTAATCGTCTCTCTCGTGTGTTGTGATGGGTTGATCCGTATGTTCTTTTGAAGAAATGGTTGAAGATCGGAACTCTTGAAAATTACTCGAAATTCTATGCTTAGTCGGTCTTCTTACATCTATCGTGTCGTCTAGCTTTGATCGAATTTATTCCGAGCATTTGATCGGAAAAAAAAAAAAAAAAAACCTCGGAATTACAATATGAAACTTGAAATTACACGTTACAAGTAGAATGATCCCGTAATAGGCGATACAATACGATACAATACAACACGATACGATACAAGAAGTCGGATTCAAATCCGGATAAATTCACTAATCCCGTCTCGCTCTATAAATGTGGAACTACGCGGAACAACAACCGACTTTCTTGACATCGGAAACATCGTCCTTGACGTTAATAGTTTGACCCTTAGGCAACGCACCGGGATCATCTCCGGACTCGAGAGCCTTTCGACTCACGACCTTGTATATTTGAGTGAGAACCTCAGTGAAGGCGTTCTCGACGTTCATGGACTCGAGGGCCGAGGTTTCCATGAACACAGTTTTCTCTCTCTCGGCGAATGCTTGCGCGTCTTCGGTCGAGACGGCTCGTAAATGTCGTAAATCGGATTTGTTCCCGACTAGCATTATGACGATGTTGGAGTCCGTGTGGTCTCGGAGTTCTTTTAACCATCTCTCGACGTTCTCGAAGGTTACGTGACGTGTGGTGTCGTAGACGAGTAATGCTCCGATTGCGCCTCGGTAGTACGCGCTTGTAATCGCACGGTACCTGTCAGTTCAGCCTCATTCAGTTCAGTCGCATTAATTGATCAATAATCGACCAATAATATCACTAATTCCGCGATTAATTTAACAACAACACGATCGATCAACCAATTATATCACAAATTACGCGAAAAATCCAGATTCTAGCTAAAAAAAAATCACAAATTTGCAGTTGAAACAGTCGAATACTGATCGATCGATCGATCAATCAATCAATCAATTATATCACGAATTACGCAAAAAAAAAAAAAAAAAAAAAAAAAAACGAGATTCTAGCTAAAAAAATGACAAATTCGCAGTTTAAACAATCGAATACTGATCGATCGATCAATCAATCAATCAATGATATCACGAATTACGCAAAAAAATCACAAATTCGCAGTTTAAACAGTCGAATACTGATCGATCGATCAATCAATCAATCAATTATATCAAGAATTACGCAAAAAAAATCCAGATTCTAGCTAAAAAAAAAATCAAAAATTCGCAGTTTAAGAACAATGCAGCTAATCGACAGCATTTGCTTCACCGACGAACAAATTCCGCAAAAATCGGCTACAAATTCGCAGTTTATTGACAATCGGCTACTGATCTGTCGATCGATCAATCAATTATATCACAATTTACGCAACAAATCGAGGTTTTTAGCTAAAAAAACTAACGAAATCGTAATTTAACAGCAATGCAGCTGATCAACAGCATCTAATCACCGACGAACAAATAATTGATCGATTATATCACAAATTCCGCAAAAAATCGGCTACAAATTCGCTGTTTATCAACAATCGGCTACTGATCTATCGATCAATCAATCAATCAATTATATCGCAATTTACGCAACAAATCGAGGTTTTTAGCTAAAAAGACTTCAAAATTCGTAGTTTCACAACAATGCAGCTCATCAACAGCATCTACTTCACCGACGAACGAAGAACGAAGAATCGATCAATAACATCGCTAATTCCGCAATAAATCAAGATCCGAAGCAAAACGCAATCGATCTACACGCAAAAATCGATGAAAAACAACAAAAAAATACGAAGAAATCGGACCTTTCTTGACCAGCAGTATCCCAAATTTGAGCTTTAACAACTTTATCATCAACACGAATGCTTCGAGTTGCGAATTCGACTCCAATGGTGGATTTAGATTCCAAACTGAACTCATTACGAGTAAATCGCGATAAAAGGTTCGATTTTCCGACGCCGGAATCGCCGATTAAGACTACTTTGAATAAGTAGTCGTAATCGTCGTCCGCTCTATATCCCATTGATGTCGAAATTATTCAAAGTTTTAATTATTATACGATGAAGTATGTATTTATATGTATATATATAATATATATATATATATATAAATATTATTTTTTATACGGTGTGATAATGTGACGGTTTGACTGGAGTGTGAGTCGATGTGGTATGATAATGCAACGGTTTGACTGAAATGTGAGTTGATATGATGTGATAATGTGACGGTTTGACTGAAATGTGAGTTAGTAGATGTGGTTGATAATGCGATGATTTGATTAAAATATGATGTGACGGTTTGACTGAAATGTGGATCGATATGATAATGTGGTGGTTTTACTAAAATGTGAGTTGATATGATATGATAATGTGACAGTTTGATTAAAGTAAGATGTGACGGTTTGACTGAAATGTGAGTCGATATGATATGATATGATAATGTGACAGTTTGACTGAAATGTGAGTCGATATGATATGATAATGTGACGGTTTGACTGAAATGTGAGTCGATATGATATGATAATGTGACGGTTTGACCGGAGTATGAGTCAATATGGTATGATAGTCTGACGGTTTGATTAAAAATATGATGCAACGGTTTGACTGAAATGTGAGTCGGTCGGCATGGTATGATAATGTGACGGTTGGATTAAAATATGATGTGACGATGTGATTGAAATGTGAGTTGATATGATATGATAATGTGATGGTTTAACTGAAATGTGAGTCGATGTGATATGATAATGTGATGGTTTGCCTGAAATATGAGTCGATATGCCGATATGATATGATAACGTGATGGTTTGACTGAAGTGTAAGTCTATATAGTATGATTGATAATGTGATGATTTGACTGAAATATGGTCGATATGGTATGATGATGTGACGGTTTGACTGAAATATGGTCGATATGGTATGATGATGTGACGGTTTGATTGGAGTGTGAGTCGATGTGGTATGATAATGTGACGGTTTGATTAAAATTGATGTGACAGTTTGATTGAAATGTGAGTCGATATGATATGATAACGTGACATTTTGGCTGAAATGTGAGTCGATGTAGTATATGATATGATAATGTGACGGTTTAATTAAAATATGATGTGAAGGTTTGACCAAAACGTGAGTCGATATGATATGATAATGTGACGGTGTTTGGCTGAGATGTGAGTCAGTCGATATAGCATGATAATGTGAGTTGGGATCGAACTCTACTTGATCTCAAGTTTTAGCTCGCGAGCTGGTCTGTGAGCTCAATTTTTCAAGCTGAAATTTTGCATAACGAACACAAGATGAGTAAGGTCAAGCTCGAGTTCGGCTCGAATAGTTAGGACTTCACCACTAGTGGGGTGTGTGGTGTGTTTAATGTTTGAATTATTAGGTGAAGTTTGGATCTAATAAGATTTGCATTTTCAATCTTTCATTTTCACATGTTACCTACCTTTGATTCCTCTTTTAATGTGGTGTGTCCTTGAAGTAAAGAGGCCAAGTGGGCAAAGTGTTAATAAAACGTCGCAGGTTAATTAAAAATGTCCTATTTATCAGTTCTGTTTAAATGAATTTGAAGTACTATTCATATCATCAAAGTGCACTTTCTTTTCTGTTTTGTTCATGATAAGAGTTCTGTAGTTAAGTGTGCTTGACTGAGAGTGCAGTCTTAGGATGGGTGACCTCCCGGGAAGGTTCCCGGGATGTGCATGAGTGATGATAAAATGCGCTAGAAAGAACTTGTGTTGTCTGTGGGACCAGTAGAAAGCCTAACATTTCAGGTTGAATTGAGCCGAAATTGAGAAAATACGGGTAACCCAATTATAGATAACCAATACAACCCAATTCAAAACCAAACCGAATAACCCGTTTTCCCATGTCGACCGGGTATATATATGTTATAACCTTGTGCTTATATCCACCCATCCACCATGACCCCATGACCCCCATGACATTAATACAAATTCAACAACTTGTCATATATATATATACACACACTCAAAAGACTACATACACCACAAAAACTCATCAAACATTCAACAAAAAAAACATGAAGCTTACAATGCTAACAACAATGTTATCCATAATGCTCATCATATCAACCACGTTTGTGACCAAACCCGTCATTGCTGCTCGTCAATTTAATCCCCTCTTAACCAAAATGCTCGACCAGATTGTGTACATTCGACCCTTCTCCGATACATGTACTCAGCTAGGCTATTCTTGTACTAGCGACAAACAATGTTGCAACAATTGTACGTGTCAACGTGATTTCTTTGGTGACGGTGAGAGTATTTGCGCCCCGTCCGGTTATTATGACGATTATCCCACCTGTTAGATGACTGATCGATCCGTCTCAATCATTTGTTTGCTTTTTATGTTATTCTGTTTACCAGTTTTTTTTTTCAAATGTGTGGTAAGTGAGTAAGTTGTTATTGTGATAAGATTGAATAAAACTAAAGATGCTATTGGTTTCCATGTGTAAGTACTACTAATATCAACAAAGTGCACTTTCTTTCCTGGTCATCAATGCAAAAAGAACTCCACAGTGAAGCGTGCTTGAGTGACAATAATCGAGTGACTTAGCTTCCTGGGAAGGTTTCCAGGATGTGCATGAGTGATGACAAAATGCGCTGGAAATGACTCGTGTTGGTCTATGGGACCAGTACATACAGAGCCTGGTGAGCTACCGCTATTTAACATTTTCGGTCATAGTTTGAGCCGGGGTGTTCACCCCATCCATCTCGATCATTTGACAAAGTATACCTGAACCTAAAACCCATATCAATCTGAATCGAGCCGAAATTGAAATAAACTCAAACAGATATTAAAGCCAACCTGATTCAAAACCAAACTGTATCAATGTAAATTGAGCCGAAATTGAAATAAACTCAAACAGATATTAAAGCCAACCCGATTCAAAACCAAACTGTATCAATGTGAAATTGAGATAATAAGGGTAACCCGATAATAGATAACCAATACAACCCAATTCAAAACCAAATTGAATAACCCGTTTTCCCATATCGACCGGGTATATGTGTAATAACTTAATTGGTTGGCAACTTTGTGCTTATCCACCAATCCACCATGACCCCATGACAATAATACAAATTCACCAACTTGTTATATATATATATATATATATATATATATATATATATATATATATATATATATATATATATATATATATATATATACACCCTCAAAACACTACTACATACACCATACATTCAACAAAAAAACCCATTTACTTCCTCATTTGATACATAAAAATGAAGCTAACAATGCTAACAACAACAATGTTATCCATAATGCTCATCATATCAACCACACTTGTAACCAAACCCGTCATTGCTGTTCGTCAATTTAATCCCCTCTTAACCACAATGCTCGATCAGGTTGCGTACATCCAACCCTCCCTCGATACATGTACTGAGCTAGGCTCGACTTGTACTAGCGACAAACAATGTTGCGACAAATGTACGTGTCAACGTGATCTCTTTGGTGACGAGAGTATTTGCGCCCCGTCTGGTTATTATGATTACACTTGTTAGATGGCTGTCGATTCTGTCTCAGTCATTTGTTTATTTTTATATATTATTTGTAATAATTAGTTTTTTTTTTATATATATTATTTATTTATTTATTTAAATGTGTAGTGATAAGATTGGATAAAAACTAAAGATTCTATTGGTCTCCATGTGTTAGCTTTATTGCTATTGGTTCTTCTTTTAAAGTTGTATAATGTACAATGATGATTAGAGAGACTTAGATCTGACAGACGGGTCAACTGGATCTGAACATTTTCAAGTTAGTAAGAATCAGTATTGGTTCCGGTTATTATAATTTCGGTGTTGAATTGGGTTTGGGTCGGATTGTTCGGGTCAATTTTGTTAGAGGTCTAAGACTCATCTAAGTACAACTGTACTAGGACCAGAATACGAACAAGTCTAATGGGTCAGGTTTTGTCTTGTCATTTTCACGTTTGTAAGAACGAGTCTATTTTGGATCGTCAGGCCAAGTTATTTCGGGTTCAGATCATATTTCAGAATGCAGTGTCGAATGAGAAACTCTCCTATAGAATATTAAAATTGGGCCACCAAGTAAGTTGGGCTTGGGTTGAGTTGCATTTTTGTACACTAAAAAGCCCAAACCAAAAAATGGCTTATATTGACATTGTACATAAGCTCCGAGTACGTCCGTCCCAAACCCGTTTACTCGCTTGTTCACGACGGTGTGATCTGATCTGATATCTTAGATCACACCGGCTAAACGTACCCTAAAGCTTGAAAATCTGACTAAATTCGAGTAATTAAACCGGTTTAAACCCTACCCGCAAGCTTATATATTCTCCGAAAGAAAACTCGACATTGACATACGAAAATTCGGATTTTCTCGAAAATGTTAAATATTTTTTTTCTTTTATTACTACCATGTACGAATATTTGAATTATTATTATTATTATTATTATTATTGGTTAGCTACTCATTTTTTTTCCTATAAGTCTCTTATGATGACCGGGTATATCTGTAGCAAATTTATACGGAGTAACAGATCAAATATTCACCACTTGGTAGAATACAACCGTACCAAATAACAAGAATTTGTGCATTTTTTAAAACTACTTTGTTCCCAAATTCTAATACGGAGTAATATTTAAACTAAAACTACTGATTAATGTTTGCATGCATGCATGCAGTACGCGTGTAGACCAGACAAATAGGTCAACTGAAATAGGTTCGACTATTCGAGTCAGGTCGAATCTGGGTTAAGTCGGATAAACACGAATCACGGATCAAACTCGACTCTTATTCAGATCGATTTATTCGGGCCAAGCCATGTTTCCCACGAGGTCCACGTGTTAAGTACGTGTAATTAATGCATGAATCAATAATCAATTAATTTAATTAATCGATACTTATCGAAATACAGTAGGCATACAGTCATACATGCACATACAGAAGTCACGTGCCGCGTTATGGACGTGCGTGACGGTCACGTGGGAGAGAAGGTGTCATGTGTCAATAGTGCGACGCGATTTTTCCGGACCCGGGTCGGGGCATCAACTACTAGACCTATCAAACGGGTTGGACGATTGGATTTCGGATTCGGTCATTTCGAATTCAGGTAAAATACGAGTCGAATGTATTTCGAGTTTGAAAAGTACGAGTTTGATATTTCTGGTCAATTCGCAGTCTAATAGACTACACTCTATAATGCAGGTTATAATGTATGTGGCGATGTGTTTGGATGACGGGATGCATGAACAGGATTTGGTGAGCGTGATTATATATTAGACTGGACGTAGCATGGGTGATAATGCATGCGTAGGCATTCCTGTTTATATATACGTAGTAACTTTCGATGTATGTGTAATGAGAGTTCTAATAGTTAATGGATGAGTTGTAATGTTTAAATCAGATGACCGGTTTTCGACATCCAGAAATTAAATCAAAAGATTCGAAAAATATGTATTGGGTACACTAAAATTATATGTTTCCGTTTCCGTCACTAAACAAGATTTTTTTTACCGAAAAATATGTTACCCAACCATTAAATTGTACGACGAATTCAAATATGTCATTAAACTTCGAAAAAAATAATAATTTAATGGAGTTCTCAAGGTTCTCACCAAGTTGATGGTTCTCACGTGATCTTAAATATATATATATATATATATATATATATATATATATAGATGTGTTCTAATGAGTCCCCTTATACATGTTCATTGAGTCCCTAAGTACTCATCTCATCCGTTGGATGGGATGAGGATGGATGGACAAGATGCATCCTAATATTTTTTTTTAAAAAAAAAAAGAAAAAAAAAGAGGAAGATTTAGTATCCTAAAATAACTCTCATGATTTTAAGAAACAATAACTCCCATAATCACAATCATTCCTCATTCATTCATTCACGTTCATTCACAGGTTCATAAAAACCTTTAAAAAAAAAATGCTCTCATCGATCATCACGTTCATTCATTCAATCAAATATGTGCTCGAAATTCCGTTACTATGAATTCAATGATCGCGACATCTTCATTAACGGTTGATAAGCAATTCATCGAGTATAACAATGGTGAGTTTCGATATTGCTTTCATGTTTTGCGTCAATTTTTATTCATTATCTTGATTAATTTGCGTCAATTTGTGTTCATGTTTTGCGTCAATTTTCATGTTGATATTGTTTTCATGGTCGTGTCATTCATATTTTGCGTCAATTTTTGATATTGTTTTCATGGTCGTGTTATTCATCATAGATTCATATGCAAATCGTAAAACACACAAACGGTGAGTATATATGTTTTGTAATTTATACTGGAATCGCCATGGAAGTCATTAAGATGCTACTCAATTATTAGTTTTTACGTTTACAATATATTGAGTTATTGTAGTTCATATACTGCGTTACTTTAGTGTAGAGCATCTGTTACTTTAATGTCTATCATCTGTTACTTTATATGTCGTGTTACTTTAATACAGTCCAGTTGTTACTTTAGTGTTTTTCATCTGTTATTGTAGTGCATTGTAGTGTCCTAAGAATTTAGGAAACTGCCATATTAAAAAAATAATATTGTTTCCTATAATAATGGGACGTGATTGCCACCAAAATAGGAAACAATATCAAAGAGTAACGCCATATAAAAAAAAGAAAAAAAAATACTACTTCCTATAATTATGGGACATGATGACTTCAAAATAGAAAACAATATCAAAGAGTAAGATACTGCGTCATACTATCATTTTTTATCATTATATGAATTTTTTACACTAACTTATATCTGGTGTTATTTTAATGGACATTATCTATTACTTTAATTCATACTATCTGTTACTTTAATGTCTGACCTCTGTTACTTTATACCTGGTGTATAAGCATACTCAGTTAATTTAATTCAATGTTACTTCAATGCACTTCATCTGTTACTTTAACTCTTGTTATCTGTTATTTTAATCCACATGAATGATGTAGGGATGTGGGTGAGAGTTTCCTCCATTATGCGGTGGTGAGATTAAATCAAAGCTTCTGAGATGATGATGAAGAAGATGAAAAGAAGAAGACGGAGAGAACGAGAAGGATGAAGAAGAAGCATAATTATAAGTAGAACATTATGAGTAACAATTGTGAAACATTGGAATTGTAATGGAGTTGATTTAGTTGGAATCTTGTACCACTTTTTGTTTTGGAGTATCTTAATAAAAACAAACATTGTTCTTTTTGTTAATTGGAACTCCTGTTTTTGCAAGAGACTACTATGCAACGTAACTGATTTTATGAGTTAAAGTAACACAGTTCATGAATTAAAGTAACACACTGTATGAGTTAGAGTAACAGTTTTTGCAAGAGACTATGCAACGTAACAGATTTTATGAGTTAAAGTAACACAGTTCATGAATTAGAGTAACACATTGTATGAGTTAGAGTAATAGTTTTTGCAAGAGAATATATTAAACAACGTAACAGATTTTATGAGTTAAAGTAACACAGTTCATGAATTAGAGTAACACATTGTATGAGTTAGAGTAATAGTTTTTGCAAGAGAATATATTAAACAACGTAACAGATTTTATGAGTTAAAGTAACACAGTTCATGAATTAGAGTAACACATTGTATGAGTTAAAGTAACATAGTTTATGAATTATGGCAGTAACATAGTAACATACGTACAATGGCAGTAGGAAAATGATGATTTTTTGGTGAAAATGAAAAAAAAACTTAATTTTGAAAAAACTTGTTGTATGAGAGAAAAAAACATTTAAAAAGATTGATAAAAGAGAGAAAAGATTTGCATGGAGATAATTAAGGAGGAGAGAGAAAAATGATATATTTACCAGATTTGTTAGTTATTTCCTTAATTATGATATCAAATCTTGTCCATTAATCTAACCTTGAATCAAGAGCTAAGATGAGGACTCACGGACTCAACATATATAAGTGGATTCACCTGATCCCACTTTTTTTTATATATATATATATATTAATTACTCAAATGCATGTTATTAATTAATTAAAATTAATTAATTAGCCATTATTGACGCATTATTTCTAAACAAATCTAGTAAGAACTAAAATACAAGTAATAGGAGTACATTATAATAATTAGAGAAATGATAATACAATTCGAACTTCCAAAGGCTTGCGAAAGTAAAAGAGGAAATAAATACTTAAAAAATAAATATATTAATTGTATCGATTTGATCTGATCTGATCTGATCTTAAGTAAGACTAACCGATAGTTTAGTAAGCAGTTCCCATATAAGAGATCTCACAGTAAATTTACGATGATACAGTGTCATATAAGTTTTTGTAATCTGTATGTATATCATTCTAAAGTTATTTTTTATTGCATCGAAGATGTTTTAGCGCAGTGCTTCAGACTATGTACAATGGACAATTTTTTTTTAATGACGGGGGAACTTGCACACAGCCGCTACATACCTTTGGTGCGCTCTGGTTAATTAAACCTTCTGGTGCACGCAAGAGCCTGCAAATTAACCACGCACACCGTGTAAACCACCCTTAGGACGACATGTCTCAAACCATACAACTTCCATAAGATTGCCCAGATGACCTCTTGTATAAACCCGTGCATTTGCACGGCGCTTAAGCTACTTTGCCTATAAAAGGGTTGCAAAACTTACTATTTATATCACATCAAACAACCAAAACAAAACAAAACAAAACAAAAATGAAGCTCACTAATATTATTGTAGCAATGTTAGCCATGATTGTGGTGTTAGCCGCCACGACACTCGAACCTGTCACTGCTGTTCGTCAATTTAATCCCCTCATCTCGTCGCCGCCGCCACCGTGCTTAGGTCAGGGTGGATACTGCTGGAGTGGCAGCCCCTACATGAGGTGCTGTGAAGATTATTATTGCTTTCAGCCCTATCCAATTGGTATCTGCCAACGCATGGATGCTGTTGAATAATCATATTTAAAGATATAAATTAATTAATTACTCTTATTATTAATCCATTATTATTACTAGTATGTAATATTAGGGGTGAGCAAAAATATACGATACGGTTTTATTATACGTATACGATACGGTATACGCTTTCAATTATACGAATTTCCGGATATCCGATACGAATAACCGGATATACGATACGGTTTTCCTTAACCGTAGCGGATACGTATCGGGAAAAATAGAAACAGGATATCCGGTTTCCGATCCGGTTTTTTAAAAACAATAAAAAAATATGAAAAATATAATCCTAATATGAATTATACAATAAAGAATTCAAAACTCACCCATTATTTTCAAAGGTAAAAAACAAAACTATTAGTAAATTTATGATATTATGTATTGAAATGTAATATTTTGTTAAAATAATTGTACCGCAAGACATATATACCATTTTTTTTAGATTTTTTTTATGTATTTTATTATATCATTTTATATAAAACGTAACGTTGCTTAAAAATCAATTAATTAATTAATTATTTTAATTAAAAATGAAAAAATTATTTTTAAAAAAAATAGAAAAATAGAAAAAGAATATAAAACCGGATACCGGATATCCGAAAACCGGATATCCGGAAAAACCGGATATCCGAAAATCGGATATCCGGAAAAAACCGGATCGGATCCGGATTGGAATTTTTTTGATTTTTAAAACTGGATATCCGATACGGTTTACAAAACCGGATCGGATATCCGGTTTTGCTCACCCCTATGTAATATTACTAATAATAATAATAATAGTAATAATAATAATAATAATAATAATATATTAATTAATATGGAGTAATTATTTCGCTTTAATTACTTGCTTTTAATTTGTTGTTTAGTAGTTACTGTGTGAGACGAGTTTGATACGGTGAAACGGTCTATTTTTTATTAATATAAAAAAAGATTATTCATTTATCGATAGTAAATGATTTTTTTTTTTTATATATATATATTTGGATTGTCTCATACGTGAACCCGTATCATTTTAATTTCCTGCTTTTATTTTATCGTTTAGTAGTTACTGGGTGATGAGATGAGTCTGATGCTGTGAAACGGTTCATTTTTTATTTATATAAAAAAAGATTATTCATTTATCGATAGTAGATGAATAATTTTTTTTTTTTATAGATATGGACCGTCTTCATATGTGAAACCGTCTCATTTTGAATTATCATGTAATGTGTACCTGGGCTTCTTGGTCTCATTGAATAAAACTCGAAGTTAAGTTATTATTAATCCATTTATATTATTACGAGTATGTATTATTGTATTACTAAGTATATTAATTAATATGGAGTAATTATTATTATTCCACTTTTAATTCCTTGCTTTTAATTTGTCGTTCAGTAGTTACTGTGTGAGACGATCGAGTTTGATAACGTGAAACAGTTCATTTTTTATTAATATAAAAAAAGATTATTCATTTATCTGTAGTAAATGAATTGCGGAGTATTTTTTTTAATAGATTTGGACTATCTCATACATTAAACCGTTTCATTTTGAATTATCATACAGTGTGTAATGTGTGTGGTTCTACTTGTGTTTCTTGGTCTCATCGAATAAAACTCAAAGTTAAGTTATTACTAAACTTACTCGATCGTTTGTATACAGTTATTTATTTATTTTTAATTATTAAAAAAATGTCACTCAAAATTAAGTTCCATCCAGATTATTGGAAAATATTCATTATTTGAAGTCAAACTTGTAAAATTTTAACATCGATTATAGTTTAATTTGTCAAATTTATGAATATTAACTATAAATTTAGCATATTTAGATTAATATAATTATGAAATATATAAGTTTCACAAAATATTAATTTCGACACAGAAAAACAATATACAAGTGAAGACAAAGATATATGGATAATAGGTTATAGGTTCGAATCCCCTCGATCACCTTATATTATAATGTGACTAAGTGCGCGCTTCATTGAAAATAAAAAAATACTCTGTAAAAAAATAATGAGTCAACCCAATTCAATAAGCCCTAAACCCGACCTAACCGACATATACGGTGAGATGACACGTATCCAATCAGATCATTTGTTTACCTTTCATCTTAGTTAAGTTAACCAATGTAGACCTGACAAATAGGAGTACCGGACAGTCAGGATGGGTTAGGGTCGGGTCAACTTTGGGTTAAATACAGTTATAAATCAAACTCGGGGCTTAATTCAGATGTCGGCTGGGCTTAATACAGGAGTACCAGACAGTTATTCAAGTCGTTTTTTTTTCTTCTTCAACAAAGACTACACTTAGTAGCATTACAATATAAGAGAAGCGGGATTCGAACTGCTAGGCGAAGATATCTTCGATTTTCAAGTCGGATTATTCGGATTGGGACAAATTTGACACGTGGGCACGTCTACATTACGTGTAATTAATTAATGCATGAATCAATAATCAATTAATTTAATTAGTTGATGATACTATCCAAATATAGTAAGTAGGTCAAATAAGAGCTCACGTGCTACGTTGTGGAAGTGCGTGAGGGGCACGTGGTGGGGTCCGGACCCGGGTCGGGGCACCACTACTCGTGAAACCCTAATACGAGTATTTTTTAGTTAACGAATCGCGCAGTTAGTTGCACTATAATATATGAGGAGAGGATTCGAACCTGAGACTTATTGTAGAGAAGCGTAATCTAATCCAATAGGCTGAAACATTTTCGATTGAAACCCTAATATTTTGACAGTAAATCTCTCAAGCTACAGATATATATTAGTCGTTGCCGAAGACTAGATAGGTATATCGAAAATAGGCTGCAGATTCGAATCTGTCTCCTCTATATATATATGGTAATACGATTAAATGTGCAATTTGTTGAAAAACAAAAAAAACAGATATATTCGTCGTTAACCTGTGACGACTGACGAGTCAAAATAAAGTTAAATCAGAATACTTAATGAGTGATAAATGATAATTTATTTTTATCTGATCTAGCTGCAGGTGTTAAAGGGTGTGACGATTACACGAGTATTTCCTTTGTCCTAGTTATTTATTTATTCCATTTCAGGATGACTCAGACTCTCCGTCATCAGATTTTTATGCCTAAAATAAAGATAAACAAATAATCGAGATGTATTTTATTTGTTTTTACATGCGAAAATAATAATAATAATAATAATAATAATAATAATAATAATAATAATAATAATAATAATAATAATAATAATAATAATAATAATAATAATAATAATAATAATTATATTGATATGTAAATTAAATATTTTTTTTTTTGGGTGTAAATTAAAGAATATTTGAGATCACCAAATCTTTATTTGGCAGAGAGCTTCTATCTGATCTCGATCTTCCGATCTTCACACATTATATATATTAATTACTCAAATGCATGTTATTAATTAATTAATTAATAATTAATTAGCCATTATTGACGTATTATTTCTAAACAAACCTAGTTAAATGCAAGTTGTTAACATGTTAAGCTTACGTCTCAATAACTAATACTCCCTCCGATTACCTGTGTTCTTCCCCTTTCTTTTTGGGGAAGAAAATAAGGAGGGAGTAATTATATTAGTAGAATAATGAGGGATGGAATGAAAAAGTAAGAGAGAGAAATATTATATTAATTAAATGGGAAAAAGTAGAATGAAAAAGTAGGAGAAAGAATATTATATTAATTAAATGAGAAAAAGTGTGGTGAAAAAGTAGGAGAGATGAATATTATATTAATTAATAAAGAGGTAAAACTTTCCTTAAATGGAAAGAGGGAAGAAAATCAAACTCAGCCCAAAAAGGAAATAGGGAAGAACATAGGTAATCGGAGGGAGTAGTAATTATTGTGTACAATTGTTGTACCGGTGCGACAATACTAATAATTTATTATTATTATTGAAATTGACCCTACCCGTTAGAACCTAAAAATTTAGTCACCTGAAACTGACCCGAGACCCAATATAACCTTGCCTTAGTGATCACATGTTAGAAAAACCGATCATAAATTGTTGATGTGTCATCCAGTGTATGGTGTGGCACACAGATGAGACATACAAATGGGACGGATAGAGCTGGCAAATCGGATGTGCCGGACCGTGCTTCATGCCGGCCAATCGTGCTTCGTAAGCCCGGCCTAGTCGTGTCTGGTAGACCCACCGTGTCGTGCCGTGCCTGACTCTGAGAACATGCGCCGAGGCACGGATCCTAGCCCGGGCCCAGTTATGCCCGACCAAATTTTCAGGATTTTTCATTTTTTTTGGGATTTAGAGTCGTGCCGGCCCAACCGTGCCTAGGCGCAGACTTTTCTTCAAATTGGCGCCGCGATCCGACTTGGAACCGGTCGTGGCGCCATCTCATTTTCCTTATTTAATTACTTGCTTTTATTTTATCATGCTGATGTCGTGTGAGACAGGTCTCATACTATGAAACGATTTATTTTGGACTGTTCGATCATAGGTGAAACCGTCTCATTTTGAATTATCATGTAATGTGTAAGGTGTGTACTCCAACTTGTGTTTGTTTGTTTGTCTCGTTGAATAAAACTTAAAGTTAAGTTATTATATGTATTACTCCTATTATTGATTGATATAATGATATGGAGTAATAATATATTCCATCTTTAATTACTTGCTTTAATTTTACTTTATCATGTTGGATTAATGGTTGCGTGAGACGGGTCTTATACTAGGAAACGATCTATTTTTAACCGTCTTATAGGTGAAATCATCTTATTTTGAATCATTATTAATTAATTACTGTAGTTTTCTAGGTGTCTATATAGGTACTGTACTACTCACGGATTAACGAAAATACGGAAAGTCGGAAATGATTTCTTATACTTCTGAATTATTCCAAATAATTCCGATAATTTATACTACCCCACACGTCTAACCGCATTTTCAAACTAAAATAAAACATTACTACCGAAATTACTGATAATCAACGTAATTCGATCATCTAATAAGTGATTACATCTCGGTATATATACACGCAAGTCCTACATACAATGAATGAAAGGAAGCCTACTAATTACAAAGAACATCAAGAGACATATCTAACAAATGGCGGAAAACCAAAGGACGAGAACTAATTACATTATTTACTAAGACACCCCCGCAGTCGGAACGGTAGGAGAGCGGACGTTCAGGCTGGACCGAAAACGGGTGAACAGGTACCTGGGCAGACCTTTCGTAAAAATGTCAGCATACTGATAGTCAGCCGGAATGTGTAGAACACGGACAAAACCGAGACGAACCTTCTCGCGAACAAAATGTATGTCAATTTCAATATGTTTGGTCCGTTGGTGTTGGACCGGGTTGCCAGAGAGGTAGACGGCGGACACATTATCACAGTACACAACAGTGGCATGTCGGATCGGAACATGGAGCTCGAGGAGAAGATTGCGAAGCCAACTCGTCTCAGCGACAACATTAGCAACGCCCCGGTATTCAGCTTCGGCACTGGAGCGAGAGACAGTAGGCTGCCGTTTGGAGGACCATGAAACTAACGTGTCACCAAGAAACACGCAATAGCCGGAAGTGGACCGACGGAGGTCGGGACAACCGGCCCAATCGGCGTCGGAGTAGGCGGTGATCGTGGAGGAGGCGGACTTGACAACGTTAAGCCCATGATCGAGAGAACCTTTCAAATACCGTAGAATACGCTTGAGAAACTGAAAATGAGGCTCTCGAGGGGCGTGCATGAAGAGGCAGACTTGCTGGACGGCGTATGAAATGTCGGGCCGGGTAATGGTCAGATACTGAAGTGCCCCGGCCAAACTACGGTAAAGAGTGGGATCAGTGAGAAGAGTGCCGGCAGTGGCGCTGAGTTTGGAACCGGCATCGACGGGGGTAGCAACAGAATTACAGGTAGACATATCGGCTCGAGCAAGAATATCGCGGGCATAGGACTCCTGGGAGAGAAAAAGGCCGTTGTTGTTGCGAGTCACGCTGATACCGAGAAAATGATGAAGCGAACCCAAGTCGGACATAGCAAATTCCTGTGAAAGAGTGGTGATAATGCGTCGAAGCAAACTAGTGCTGGACGCGGTTAGCACGATATCATCAACATACAGTAAGAGGTAAGCTATGTCGTGTCCATGGTGGAGGACAAACAGGGACTGATCACAGACACTACCCTTAAACCCACGGGAGATAATAAAATTCGCAAAACGCTGGTACCAGGCCCGAGGTGCCTGTTTAAGGCCGTAAAGAGACTTACGGAGACGACATACATGACCAGGAACCGAGGGGTCAACAAAACCCGGGGGCTGGTGCATATAAACGGTTTCAACGAGGTCTCCATGTAAGAAGGCATTCTTAACATCTAATTGGTGAATGGGCCAAGCCCGATTCACAGCGAGACTGAGCACGGTCCGAATGGTAGTGGGTTTCACGACAGGGCTAAAAGTCTCTTCACAGTCAATCCCGACTTGTTGACTCTTCCCATTAACCACAAGACGGGCCTTATACCGAGCAAGGGAGCCGTCAGAATGAAATTTATGTCTATACAACCACATGCAACGAATGACGGGTGATCCCGTAGGTCGAGGGACCAAGTCCCACGTTCCATTTTTAATTAAAGCACGATATTCGTCATTCATGGCAGCATTCCAATTCGGGTCACGGAGGGCTAGGTGAGGTGATTTAGGTATGGGTGAGAGGGGGGGTGTGGCGGAAGCGGTAAAAACACGGGGTTTGAAAATGCCGTGCATAGCTCGAGTGGCCATGTGGTGGGAGCGAAAGGGTGGTGGTGGTGGTGGTGGAGACGGGGTCGATATAGGGGATGGTGGGTTGTGGGTCGAGGGACTGGACTGGGCCGTATGGGGAGTTGAGTCCGAAGGTGTCGAGGGACTGGACTGGGCCGTATGGGGAGTTGAGTCCGAAGGTGGGGAGTATGGAGTCTGGGCCAGGGGGGGCGAGATGGGCTGAGGGAGTATTGGGCCAGGAGGGGAGTTTGTTGGTTGTGGGCTAATCAGGGAGGGTAAAATAGCAGGAGGGAGTGATGAGTCTAAGAATGAGTAGTTACTAATGGGCTCAGGAGTGGACTTAGCAAAAGGAAAAACCGATTCATCGAAAGTAACATGACGAGAGTGAATTAGTTTACCGGTTGCTGGGTCGAGGCATTTGTAGCCTCGAAACTCATCGGGGTACCCGAGAAAAACACATCTAGTGGAACGAGGTGTGAGTTTGTGAGCTCGGGTGGCAGAAAGATTAGGATAGCAAGCACAACCAAAAACACGTAGATGGTCATAGGAGGGGGTTTTAAGAAAAAGGATGGAGGTCGGGGATTGAGAGTTGAGGAGGCGGGAGGGAAGGATATTATGTAGGTGGGTGGCGGTTTGAAGAGCATCGACCCAATAAATGACCGGGACAGAGGCGTGAAAAAGTAAGGTGAGGGTGATTTCATTTAGACGACGGATCATGCGCTCGGCCTTACCATTTTGGGATGAGGTTTGAGGGCACGAGAACCGAAAAACAAGACCGTTTTCATCTCCAAACTTCCGGAAAGAATTATTATCAAACTCACGACCAAGGTCACATTGGAAGGATTTAATCTCACGGTGAAATTGGGTTTTTACGTATGCACGAAATTTAAGAAATTTGGCATAGGTTTCTGATTTAAATTTTATAGGAAAAACCCAAACAAACTGCGAGAAATTGTCGATAAGAACGAGATAATATTTAAACCCAAACTTACTAGGCACGGGAGACGTCCAAAGGTCACTATGGATGATGTCAAATGGGGCCACCGTTTGCGAAAACGACTCGGAAAACGGTAACCGTTTATGTTTGCTTATCTGGCACGAGTGGCAAAGTTGCGAGCGATGCTCGAGTTTATTACAAGGAAGGGCAAAAGTAGTACGCAAAATATCTAAAATATTCGACCCGGGATGACCGAGGCGAAAATGCCAAATATCGGGGGATAAGGTGACAAGGTGATGATTTGATGGGGCGGACTCGGTGGAGGTGGACGACACGGGGTATAGTTCACCGTCACTGTTGCTCCTCAGAATCGATTTCCCAGTCGCTAAATCCTTCACAGAAAAACCAAACGGGTCAAATTCGACGGAAACATTATTTTCTTTCGTAAATTGACGGACGGAAATAAGGTTTTTAATTATGTGGGGTGTATATAAAACATTGTGGAGGTGAAGGGTGCGGTTGTTAGTGGTGAGATGGGAGGTACCGGACCCGAGAACCGGAATACTAGAACCATTTCCGACAAAAATAGAATTAATCGAGCTAGATTTAAAAGGGGAACGAAGGTTACCTGAATCAGCACTCAAGTGTGAGGAAGCACCCGTATCCATGAACCAATTACCGTTGTCAACGTGTTGTTGTATCGTAAGGGCTTGGAGGGATTGACCCAAATCAGTTGGGGAAATCGGCTCATCAAACGACATAAAAGCGTGAGCAGACTGTTGATTTGGGGGACGACCCGATTGACGGTTAGGACCACGGTAGGACCATGGTTGGTATGGGGGGACCCACCCCGGTTGGGTGGGGTAAGGACACGGGGCCGGGCTCCAGCCGGCATACCACGGGGGATGGGTGGTCGCCGGCCAGGGGGAAGGCGCCGGCCAGGGGGCAGTGGGGGCGACGGGTCGCGTCTGGGCAGGCTGTTGCTGCCTGTTTGGGCGGTTTCTGCCGCGTGAACGGCCACCGCGGGCGGCTGGGGGCCGGACAGAGGCCGACTGACTGGGTGTGTCCTCCCAGGGGCGGTGGTCAGGGGTGGGTCCGGTGGCCGCAACCAAGGCGGCACCGGAGGGGGGTGAGTGGAGCCCGTTTTGGGCGGTGGTTCTGTGGATTTCGAGTTCGACCATGCTCCGAGCGGTCTCAAAATTGGGTAAAGTCTGATTTATATAAGCGGCAACTGTATTATACTCCTTTGGGAGTCCGCGAACCAATTGGAGAACCAATCTTTGATCGGTGACCGGGGACCCGACATCTTTTAATTGACCGGATATTTCACGGAGTTTTTGACAATAAGCATCAAACGAGGCCATAGCCTCAAGTTTGAGGTTGACAAACTCGGTTTCGAGACTAGCGGCGCGAGCGCCTTTATTGTTAAGAAACATACTTTTGACAAAGTCCCACGCCTCTTGGGCGGTGGAGAGCTCCTCGAGAAGAATACGGGATAAGAATTCTTCGGACAATGTACCATAGATCCATTGAAGGACGTGGGAATCGATTTCATACCAAGTCGCATATGTAGGGTCGGTTTTGGCGGGAGGTGGAGTTCCATCGATGTGATGGAGCACCTTATAACCGCGAGCATGGAGGGTGAATAAACTCACCCAAGATGAATATGAGACTTTTGTGCCATCAAGGACACGTACCTTGTGTTGGATGTTGGTAACGGCGTAGACGGGATGTAGTCCGGTCCGGGAGCGGGGACTCGACGATTCTTCATCCGATTTGGCCATGGGCACGGGCAGGAACTTGTGGGTGGACTGCCGGATCGGAGATCGGAGAACACAGGGGGCTGCCGGAGGGGGGCTACAGGAAAGAATAAGCAAAAAAAAAACAGGGAGCTGCAGGGCTGCCGTGGGCAGAGGAAAGAAAAACAGGGGATCGAAAAACGGATGTGTGGGATGGATTTTATTTGAACCTAGTCTGATACCATGATAATCAACGTAATTCGATCATCTAATAAGTGATTACATCTCGGTATATATACACGCAAGTCCTACATACAATGAATGAAAGGAAGCCTACTAATTACAAAGAACATCAAGAGACATATCTAACAAATGGCGGAAAACCAAAGGACGAGAACTAATTACATTATTTACTAAGAATTACGTTGTACATCCAGCCCGAACAACCCTAAGAATACATCTAGCTAGCTAGGGTTCCTCGAACCGTGCGTGTAATATCTCACACCGGCTAAACATACCTGTCCTAAACTCTTGCAAATTTGACTAAACTGGTTTGAAGTTTGAACCCGACCTACCCGAGAACTTATGTATATATGCTCCAAAATAAAACTGAACATTGACCCATCTAATAAAACGAATAATCCATCTTAAACAAGACTACTTATAACGGTAATTAAGGACGTGGTGCATGCATGGGAATAGACTTGTACGTAGGGCACAATGCTTTGGGAATACCATGCATGTAAGCATAAAGCATGCATGCACGTTCTTTCTGATTTTGTGTCTGCATGCAATAAATTTGAGATACGATCACCTTTTATTTATTTTAACGAATTGCGCATTTAGTCACATTATAATATAAAGAGATCCGAACTTATGATCTAGGACATCTTTGGTACGATCCACCTATTTTGTATGCACGAAACTACTGATTAATGATATCTTAATAATGTTATTTTGCTCCCTTTAATTTTCCCTATCTATTTTTTTGAAACTAGTGTGTTCCGTGTTCCCAATGTTACGTTCAAACTCGAGACCTTTGATTATTACTACTAACTAATTAATGATATCTTATTATAGTTTTGATACCCTTTGCCCTAGCTACTCTCTTTTTAACACTACCATATACATACTAGGTTCCCAATGTTCCGATCAAACTCGAGACCTGTGATTATGACTACTGATTAATGATATGATGATCTTAATGTTGGTTTTGTTCCTTTAGCTATATATACTCTTTTTTTAAGACTACTCAAACTCGAGACTTATAATTATTACCACTGATTAATGACATCTTATCTCAAGAATGCTCGAAATTCATGACATCTGATTAAACTACAATTCGTTACTAGCTATTTATTAATTTGATCAAACACCTCATAAGTAAATACGGAGTAACATTTTAATTAAAGATAAACAAATGATCAGTACGACGAGATCGAACTTAACTTTTGAGTTTTATTCATTATATTCACAACAACAAGCCAAGATGTCCTTGGACAAGCTACAATTTACAAGTAGTAGTACAAAAGCAAAGCAAAGCAAAGGAAATTACATGCATGCATGCATGACATACATAGTAGATATTTAATTAATTACTCCATAATAATAACACATAATTATTATTAAGAGTAATTAATTATCATTTTGTTGATAATTATTAGCATCATTCAAGTAATTAACATTGGTAAGGGGGAATAGGGTTAGCACAATATTGATGACCCAAACTTGGAATGCAAAAGCAATAACCACAACAATTCTCCCTAGAGACCGAGGCCCCGCACCTTGCACCCGAAGGGAGGCAAGTAAGGGGACGGTCAACTGCATCCTTAAGCATTATGTCGAAGAGAGGATTAAACTGTTGTCGATTTCCGTTCACTGGGTCGACTCGAGTGGCTAACACCACAATGATCGACAACATCATTGCCACGACCGCCACGTTACTCACCTTCGCCATTTTTTTAGGGTTTAAGGTTTAGGGTTTAGGGTTTGATGTTTGTTTGTTTTGTGATTTGTATGGGGAGTTTGAAACCCTTTTTATAGGCTACAATATGTAGTCATTTGACCTACCATATGTGTAACACCCGGCCCAAATTGGGACCAGAAATGTTAATCGTGGTGATTCACTAGGCTCATCAACACGAGTCCTTTCCAGGCCATCACATTTTGTCCTCACTCATGCGTAGGGGTGTTCAAAAAGTGACCCGGACCGGCAAACCCAACCGACCCGGACCGTCCGGTCCGGTCTGGTCTCCAAAAACTTGGTTGCCGATCCGTGGTCCGGTCCGATCCGGTCCACACTTAGAAAAATTAATCAAATTTAGTGTATTTTGTCGGTCCGGTCGTTCTGGTCCGGTCTTAAGAGGGTCCGATCCGGGTATTTTGTTAACTGGTCCGGTCCGCGGGTTTAAATTTTTTGGGTTGCTGGTCCGTGGGTCAAGCCGGTCTGGTCCGAGTTTGGACCGGTGAACACCCCTCTATACTCATACGCATCCCGGAAACCTTCTCGGAGTTCTTTTGCATGGATGACCAGAAAAGAAAGTGCACGTTGTTGATATGAGCAGTACTTTCAATCCCTTTAATTAAGCACTAGTCATTCAAACTCATAGATAGGACATCTTCAATTAACCTGAGGTGTTTCAATATGGGTTCGATTCTCACCTGCGACGTATTAGTGCGATCTTCTCTAGATCAAAAAAATATGTTACTACCGCTAGTCTTATGATTTACGATGGAAAGTATCATCATCAGAAACAAGAATTTGCCATATTCAGTTAGTGTTGCATGCTTAATTAAGACGGAATATGTATTCGAACGTCTTAAGTTTCAAAACACGTCAAATACTAGCGCAAGATTAACATTTGACATTTCTTAGATACTCCCTCCGATTCATTGGAATCGCAACATTTAATGTTCACACAAGAAAATAAGGAAAGTGAATTGGTGGACCACAATAGTGATGTCATGTAAGATTAAGTAATATAATAATATTAGATTGAATATTTTGGAATATAGTAATGAAAAGTGAAGGGTAGGTTAGTCATTTCATAAGAAAAATATGGCCCAAAATGGAAATGTTGCAAAGCTGATGAATTTGCCAAAAACGGAATACGTTGCGAATCCAATGAATCGGAGGGAGTAACTTTTTTGCTTTGATATGTGTTTTACCTGTCTTATGATTTACGACGTCTACTGTCGTCACTCGCCACCAACCAGAATTTGACATGTTAGTACATGCATGTCACTATCTAGCCACTTCATTGCATTGAGAGTTAATGCGCAATGCATGACTAATTTAATAACTTATATCTATTTTTGAATTATTACTATTTAATTTGGCATGCATAATTTTTGAATGCATGAGAAGTTGGCCTCGAAATTAATAATTACCGTAAAAGAGTCATCCCTTACTTTTATTAAGAATTACGGTGGGTAGAAATGTGTGGTGAAAAATAAAATGAGGAAAAATACGGGATTACAACTAATTGTAATCACAAAAATCAGATAATAAATCTTAATACAGATATACACGCACAGTACACTCGAGTTTTGAAATAAAGTTTTTGTTATTATTCTTCAAGCTATGTAATCGGATAATCCGTCAAAATAAGATAATTAGTACGGAGTATTATTTTTAAACGATTATAATCAAATTAATTTATTTTAAATTTAAGTTTAAGTTTAAGATGAATATTTTAAATTAGGAGCATTAATGGCATATGAATATCTCAGGTGCATGATTATGAAAGTGCGTGAGGGGCACGTGGCAAATGAAGGTCGTATCGCGACACGATACTTATGAAAATAAGGATTGAAATTGTGTTTCACTAAATTAGTGGGTGAAATAATATATAAATAAATTAAAAAAACGGTTTTGTTAAATACAACTCTTAGGGTTGTATTTAAGAAATTAAAACCTTCCTAAATTGGTATAAACCTAGAAATTGAAAATCAAATTGCACAAACATTGATGTAATTAATGCATATATCAAAATTTTCTTTCCTCTTTCGGTGTCTTACATACAGCCCTTATGGCTGTATTTATATCAGAAGTCTCTAATTAACATTAATGAAATACTATATCTTCTAAATTTATTTTTGTATTATTTAGTTATTTGGTTATAAAATATTTTTTACAAATAATATATATATAAAAGGTAAAAGTACAAATGATCGAGGCGAAAAGAGCGTTATGTTAGTGTATGAAATCTAAATTCAGAAAGGAGTTTTATCGTCTATATATATATATATATATATATATATATATATATATATATATATATATATATATATATATATATATATATATATATATATATATATATGACTATTGAATAAATAAAATATGCAACAAATATCGTAAATCGGTTTTTTTTTTCTAAAGTGTGCATAGGGGACACACATTAATAAGTTAATTAAGACAGGATTAAAATAGATATCGTATAAGTATGGTAAAAATAAAGCTTAATATTTCAACTTCTCGTGATATTTATCATGGTTAATCTTGCCTTAGTGATCACATGTTAGAAAAACCGATCATAAATTGTTTATGTGTCATCCAGTGTATGGTGTGGCACACAGATGAGACATACAAATGGGACGGGTAGAGCTGGCAAATCGGATGTGCCGGACCGTGCTTCATGCCGGCCAATCGTGCTTCGTAAGCCCGGCCTAGTCGTGTCTGGTAGACCCACCGTGTCGTGCCGTGCCTGACTCTGAGAACATGCGCCGAGGCACGGATCCTAGCCCGGGCCCAGTTATGCCCGACCAAATTTTCAAGATTTTTCTTTTTTTTGGGATTTAGAGTCGTGCCGGCCCAACCGTGCCTAGGCACAGACTTTTCTTCAAATTGGCGCCGCGGCCCGACTTGGAACCGGTCGTGTCGTACCCGTACTTTTCGCCACGTCTTCACTGTGCCGGACCGGATCGTGCTTATTTTCATGTCGGACCGGGCCACCGAGACGGACCCAACCCGGGTTGCTAGCTCTAGGAACGGAAGATCCGCACTGCAAATTTCGAGGCCAACTTGTCAAAAAGAATGCAAAACTGAATCATCATCCACTTATTATATACTCCCTCCATTCAAATCCACTCTTCACATTTCATTTTTTGACACTATTCACACTTGAGGAGAATCTTCGATATTCTCGACAATCTATAAGTGAGAATATAGTCATGTGAAATTTTGTTTGATTCGTCTTTATGAGCACATTAAGAATATCAAATTTTTATAATTTTTGCTAACGTAAAATCAAAGATATCGCTAGTGTAAAACGCGTCTCGGCAAATGTGCCAAAATGAATAGTGACAAGTGGATTTGAATGGAGGGAGTAGTATATTTTTTTTGTATAGATAATAAGTTAGAGGTTATTAATTAGTATTGCTAATTCTAAATGAAGTAATGGTAACTAGGGGTGAGCAAAAATATACGATACGGTTTTATTATACGTATACGATACGGTATACGCTTTCAATTATACGAATTTCCGGATATCCGATACGAATAACCGGATATACGATACGGTTTTCCTTAAAACCGTAGCGGATACGTATCGGGAAAAATAGAAACAGGATATCCGGTTTCCGATCCGGTTTTTTAAAAACAATAAAAAAATATGAAAAATATAATCCTAATATGAATTATACAATAAAGAATTCAAAACTCACCCATTATTTTCAAAGGTAAAAAACAAAACTATTAGTAAATTTATGATATTATGTATTGAAATGTAATATTTTGTTAAAATAATTGTACCGCAAGACATATATACCATTTTTTTGAGATTTTTTTTTATGTATTTTATTATATCATTTTATATAAAACGTAACGTTGCTTAAAAATCAATTAATTAATTATTTTAATTAAAAATGAAAAAATTATTTTAAAAAAAAATAGAAAAATAGAAAAAGAATATAAAACCGGATACCGGATATCCGAAAACCGGATATCCGGAAAAACCGGATATCCGAAAACCGGATATCCGGAAAAAACCGGATCGGATCCGGATCGGAATTTTTTTGATTTTTAAAACTGGATATCCGATACGGTTTGCAAAACCGGATCGGATATCCGGTTTTGCTCACCCCTAATGGTAACAACATGGCAAATATATATATAGTAAGGTAAGGTCACTTAGCTTTTTGCACGATCGATGTTACATTGTTTTTTTTTCTGCGTATAAAAAGGGTTTCAAACTCGACAAATAAATCACACAAAACAAACAAACTCGAAAAACCCTAGCTAAACCCTTCGAAAATGGGCAAGGTGATCAGTAACGTAGCAGTCGTAGCAATGTTGTTGTCGATGATTGTGGTGTTAGCCACAAGAGTCGAGATAGTGAACGGAAATCGCCAGCAGCTTAATAATCCCCTCTTCGACATAATGCTTCAGGATGCGGATGCAGTCGACCGTCCCCTCACCTGCGCCAATGCGGGTTCATGGTGCGGGCGCACAGAGGGTGACAGGTGTTGTGGACTTTGCACGTGCTTTCCTGGTATTTTTGGTTCAGGTGGCATTTGTATTCTTATGCCTTATATTTGTTGGATGTAAAGGCTTGTAAAGCCAATTTGGTTTTTTAGCCGTCCAGATTCGGATTATGTGTGTTTGTCCCGATTCGTTCCTCTTGAGAGTCAATATGACTGTTATAATATCCTCATTCTTCAATGCTGTTTATTGCCCATTAATGACTGAATTAAGACCCCTCTTAATTCAATTTTTGGCTCCTCTTGTGCACATATTGGTGTATATATAGTGCCCTTGCCGTGGGAGAAAACAATACACAGCAACAATACAAGAAACAATCAGCAACAACTCAACAAACACACAAGAAATACATAATAATCTCTCCCCTCCTCTCTATAATCTCTACTCTTTCTGGGTTAAGTTTGTGCTGTTCCAAGGCTCTCCGCCTCGAGTGGTCGAGTCTGAGAGCTGCTGTGTTAACCTTGGGAAACTATCGGTATGAGTCGATAACCACCCCGGTCGAGCCGCAATAGTTTTCAAGTCAGTGGCGGGTGCCACGACACAGCAATTTCACGCTCAAATCTGTCCTGTCAAATCTGTTCTGTCACTTCACTTCTTGGTCCCTATCTCCGGTTTCGGTCCCGATTTTCGGTTCTCTGTTTTGTCGCCTTGTTGCCTCGTTTTTGTTACCTGTTACTTCCAGGTTACCTGCTGTCTCTGTTACAGTAATCGTTGCCTGTTGCTTGTTGCCTCGGTGTCCGGTTTCTGGTCGTTGCCTGTTGCCTCGGTATCGGTCTTATAGACCACTGTTTGTGTTGCCTACTGTCACGTCAATTCTGGGCTTTCTCTTCTTCTTCATTGTTACTACTTTCTATTTTTTGTAACAATTTGAAAACTATTGATTTACCGTAACAATGTCGATTTTGTCAAAAACCATTCCTGACCTGTCAAAATTGGAGCCGCTTGATGGCAACAATTATAGACGATGGTCACAAAAATTGTTGATGTTCTTTGAGCAATTAGAGGTCGATCATGTTTTGTTTAACGACCCTCCAATCCCAATGTTGATTAACAATGCTGTTGAGGTCACTCCACCTCTAATTTCTTTCATAAACAAAAACGAGGAGTTAGTCAAGAAATATGAGAAGGATAATAAAACAGCTAGGTGTCATATACTCAATCATATGACTAATACTCTTTTTGACTTATTTATGGTCCACAAGTCAGCTAAATTTATTTGGGAGTCGTTGGAGAAAAAATATGGGGCTGACGATGCTGGAAAAAAGAAATATGTGGTGGGTCAATGGCTAAATTTTCAAATGGTTGACGATAAACCTATTATGGATCAAGTCCATGTCTACGAAAATTTATGTAGCGACGTTGTTAATGAAGGGATGAAGTTAGATGAAGTTTTTCTTGCTAATGTTTTGTTGGAAAAATTCCCCCGTTCTTGGAGCGATTATAGAAATCAGCTCAAACACAAAAAGAAAGATCTGTCACTCCAAGAACTAGTGATCCATATGAGAACTGAAGAGGCCAACCGTTTAAAGGATAAATCTCTTAGTCTGTCCCAGAATCCCGTCAAAGCTAATCTCGTTGAAACCGGTGGGTCTTCTAAAGGAGATAAGAATAAGGGGAATAAGGGGAACAAGGGAACTACTAAGGGTGGTGAAGGCAAGGATCAAGGGAATAAAAACAAACAAAAACAAGGAAAATACACCAAGGCCGTTCCAAAAATTCAGAAACCAAATACTAATCTGGTGTGCTTTGTATGTGGTCAACCAGGTCACAAAGCTTATCAATGCCCCCAGAAAAAAGGTGGTCATGCCGGTCAAGCTAATCTTGCTGAAACAGATGACATCATTGCAGCTGTCGTGGTTGAGGCAAATCTGGTGGCAAATGCTAGTGACTGGATTCTGGATACTGGAGCTTCAAGGCATCTCTGTGTTAATAAGGAGCTGTTTGCCGAGTTTGAAGCTGTAGATGATGGTGAATGCGTCTACATGGGTAACTCCTCCTCCGCTGTTATCACAGGAAAAGGCAAGGTGTTTCTAAAACTTACCTCAGGGAAGACTCTTGCCCTTAGTAATGTTTTGTATGTTCCTTCGTTGCGTAGAAACCTAGTGTCTGGTGCCTTACTTAACAAAGTTGGTGTGAAACTTGTTTTTGAGGCTGACAAGGTTGTAATGTCTCGAAATGGAGACTTCGTGGGCAAGGGTTATCTTAGTGGGGGTCTGTTTGTTTTGAACACTGAAGTTTCTACCATTAATAATAAAGCTTCTTCTTCTGTTTATATTGCTGAGTCTATTGATGTGTGGCATGGTAGACTAGGTCATGTGAATGTTGAGTCTATTAAAAAACTCAAATCTATGTCGCTTATCCCGTCATTATCTTCAGAAGTGTTTACAAAATGTCCTAGTTGTGTAGAGGCTAAATTTGCTAAGAAGCCAAATAAACCTGTTAAAACTAGACATACAGACCTTCTAGAATTAATTCACACCGACCTAGCAGATTTTAAAAGCACTATGAGCAGAGGAGGCAAACATTACTATGTCACTTTTATAGACGATTGTTCTAGGTACACTAAAGTGTATTTACTTACACATAAAAGTGAAGCTAAAGATATGTTTGTAAAGTTTAAAAACGAGGTAGAAAATCAACTTGATAAGAAGATTAAAAGAGTCAGGTCCGATAGGGGTGGTGAATATGGCTCTAATTATTTAATAGACCTTTGTGAGAAATATGGTCTAATACATGAGAAAAGTCCACCTTACACACCCCAATCAAATGGAGTAGCTGAACGTAAAAACAGAACTTTAAAGGAAATGATGAATGCCATGCTTTTAAGTTCTGGCCTTTCCGATGACATGTGGGGGGAAGCGGTTCTGTCTGCCTGCCATATTCTTAATAGGGTACCTCATAAGAAACTAGACAAGACACCCTACGAGTTGTGGAAGGGTTATGCTCCCAACCTTAGTTTCCTGAAAGTGTGGGGGTGTTTAGCTAAAGTGGGTTTACCTAATTTTAGGAGGCCAACTATAGGACCTAAAACCTATGATTGCGTTTTCATTGGATATGCTCAAAATAGTGCTGCATATAGATTTATGTCTTTAAGTGATCGATCTATTTCTGAAGCTAGAGACGCTGAATTTTTTGAGCATGTTTTCCCATTAAAGAAAGATGTTGTATCATTGCCTGAATTGTCTGAATTGCCTGTTAATCCTGCTGATAGTTCCATGCATGCTAGGAGTAGTACCTCTGTTGATCATGATGTCGAACCTAGAAGGAGTAAAAGGCCTAGAATTGAGAAAGATTTTGGCAATGATTTTATTACAACTTTCTTAACTGAAAATGCATGTGATTTTTGCACGAGTGATGAGTTTGTTTCTGCCTTTTTAATGGAAGAAGATCCAAAAACCTATAATGAGGCTATGAGGTCTATTGATGCTAACTTTTGGAAAGATGCCATTAAAAGTGAACTAGACTCTATTGTTTCAAATCAGACCTGGGAGTTAACTGATTTACCTAAAGGGTGTAAACCGATTTCCAGTAAATGGTTATTTAAAAAGAAACTTAGACCCGACGGTACAATAGAAAGGTTCAAGGCTAGGCTTGTGGTAAGAGGGTTTACACAAAAGAAAGATATTGACTACTTTGATACTTACTCACCTGTGACCAAAATTTCCACCATTAGAACTCTATTCGCTTTAGCTGCAATTCATAATCTTGTGATACATCAGATGGATGTAAAAACAGCTTTTTTGAATGGAGACTTAAAGGAAGAGATCTACATGTCTCAACCTGAGGGGTTTGTGGTTAAAGGTCAAGAGAGTAAAGTGTGTAGACTTAAAAAATCACTATACGGTCTGAAACAAGCACCCAAACAGTGGTACGAAAAATTTCACAACACCTTGATTAAAGATGGCTACATTACCAATAATTCTGATTCATGTGTGTATTCAAAGATGTTTGGATCAGATTGTGTAATTATTTGCCTGTATGTTGATGACATGTTAATAATTGGTAAGAGTTTATTTGTCGTAAATCAAACCAAACAATTCCTGTCATCACAGTTTGAGATGAAAGATTTAGGGAAAGCTGACGTTATCCTAGGAGTTAAGATTATCCAAAACTCAAATGCAATCGCCCTAAGTCAGTCTCATTTTGTGGAAAAGGTGTTGAGAAAATTTGACCACTTTGATGTTGAGCCTGCTAGAACTCCCTATGATCCTAGTGTTCACCTGTGTAAAAACTTGGGCGAAAGTGTCTCCCAAGAAGAATATGCTAAAATCATAGGAAGTGTGATGTTTCTCATGAACTGCACTCGACCTGATATTGCTTATGCTGTAAGTAGGCTCAGTAGATATACTCATAACCCCAATAGTGAACATTGGACTGCTTTGAGTCGTTTACTACGATATCTGAAAGGTACTAGCGATCTATGTCTGCATTATGGTACGTACCCTGCTGTGTTAGAAGGTTACAGTGATGCTAACTGGATCAACAGTAATCCAGAAATCAGTTCAACTAGTGGTTATGTGTTTACCATAGGTGGAGGTGCTATCTCGTGGAAGTCTTCAAAGCAGACTTGTATAGCAACCTCCACTATGGAATCTGAGTTTATTGCTCTTGAGTTGGCAGGACAAGAGGCAGATTGGCTGAGAAACCTCCTAGCAGACATGCCGTTGTGGGGGGGGACAGGCTGCACCAGTCTCCTTGCACTGTGATTCACAAGCAGCAATTGGTGTTGCTAAGAATGATGTCTACAATGGCAAGAAAAGACATATTCGAATCAGGCATGGTGTGGTTAAACAATTCCTGAAAAATGGAGTAATTGCTGTGGACTATGTGAGGTCCGAAAGCAACCTTGCCGATCTTTTTACAAAAGGATTGCCACGGAGAGTAGTCCGTGAATTGTCGAGGGGAATGGGACTTAGGTTCTTAAGTCAAAGCAGTGTATGATCTGACATGAACCAAAGCCTATCCCTATGACATTTAATCCATAGCCTTCATGGTGGTGCTGTTTGAGAAGCACTTGATGGATTTGTGAATTTGTTTTACAGGATGGACTCTTACGTCCTTAATGGTTCTAGTGAGAAGTGCTATTGAGAAGCACTTGAACCACCTATACGGGTGAGACGGTTTGGCCGCCGTCTATGTTAGACTTTGAAAAGTCTTAACTAAAACACTTGTTATACCGAGGTAAACGCATGGCCATGAAAAGCGTTGCACATTGAAATTGCGGAATAAGCATGATTTGAAAGTATGATATGTGTTATGAGGGTCTCAGCCGAAAATCAGTAAGGAATTCAAATCGAAAGATATTCTCTTACTTGAAAGTAAGTTGTTGCCTCATTTTCACTAATGTGTCAATTCAAGTCGAAAGACATTGATACCTAAGTATCCAAACTTTCCTTAACCCAGAATATCTCTCTCGTCTTTCCTTCGCCTTTGTGGGGGATTGTTGGATGTAAAGGCTTGTAAAGCCAATTTGGTTTTTTAGCCGTCCAGATTCGGATTATGTGTGTTTGTCCCGATTCGTTCCTCTTGAGAGTCAATATGACTGTTATAATATCCTCATTCTTCAATGCTGTTTATTGCCCATTAATGACTGAATTAAGACCCCTCTTAATTCAATTTTTGGCTCCTCTTGTGCACATATTGGTGTATATATAGTGCCCTTGCCGTGGGAGAAAACAATACACAGCAACAATACAAGAAACAATCAGCAACAACTCAACAAACACACAAGAAATACATAATAATCTCTCCCCTCCTCTCTATAATCTCTACTCTTTCTGGGTTAAGTTTGTGCTGTTCCAAGGCTCTCCGCCTCGAGTGGTCGAGTCTGAGAGCTGCTGTGTTAACCTGGGGAAACTATCGGTATGAGTCGATAACCACCCCGGTCGAGCCGCAATAGTTTTCAAGTCAGTGGCGGGTGCCACGACACAGCAATTTCACGCTCAAATCTGTCCTGTCAAATCTGTTCTGTCACTTCACTTCTCGGTCCCTATCTCCGGTTTCGGTCCCGATTTTCGGTTCTCTGTTTTGTCGCCTTGTTGCCTCGTTTTTGTTACCTGTTACTTCCAGGTTACCTGCTGTCTCTGTTACAGTAATCGTTGCCTGTTGCTTGTTGCCTCGGTGTCCGGTTTCTGGTCGTTGCCTGTTGCCTCGGTATCGGTCTTATAGACCACTGTTTGTGTTGCCTACTGTCACGTCAATTCTGGGCTTTCTCTTCTTCTTCATTGTTACTGCTTTCTATTTTTTGTAACAATATTAACCCACCTGATAGATACCATTGCTAATTAGTTGGATTAATGAGATGCTAATCATAATCATCATCATCATCATTCATCAACAAAAATGATGTTAATTAATTAATTAATTAATTACTCCAAATAATTATGTGTAATTATATGGAGTAATTATTATATCTAATTACTTGCTTGCTTTTTGAATTTTATCATTATTTTATGTATGTGTGAGTTTGATTTGTGTGTGTCATTTGCTTTTGTAATTCTACTTTGTGTTACACTTGTAACTTGTCATTGACATCTTGTTGTTGTTGTCGTCGTCATTGAATAAGACTCAAAGTTAAGTTATTTTTTTTTAGTGATCGTTTGTTTATCTTTGATTAAAATGTTATTTACTCATGAACTGTTGTAACGAGTTGTAGTTTAGTCAGAGATCTGGAGTTGCAGTTGAATTTGAGCATTGAGAACGCAGTAATGTTAAAAAATGAGTAGCTAGGGCAAAGGGACTAATGAAAATTAAAATATCGATAATCTGTAGTTATAATCACAGGTCTTGAGGTCTTGAGTTTGAGCATTGAGAAGTTAAAAAAAAAAAAAGAGTATAGCTAGGGCATGCAAATGTACAAAAACATTATTACGGTATCATTAATCGGTAGTGATAATCATAGGTCTCGAATTTGGACATCGAAAATGTAGTAGTGTTCAAAAAATGAGTAGCTAGCTAGGGCAAAGGGATCAAAACAATATTACTATGATATAATTAATCAGTAGTTATAATCATAGGTCTCGAGTTCGAGCATTAGGAACACAGTGTGTATATATATATATATATATATATATATATATATATATATATATATATATATATATATATATATATATATATATATATATATATATATATATATATATATATATGGGATCCCATCCGAACCTTACTTCGGTACGAACCGTCCGAACTAACCTTTAAACATTCCGGTTACACTTTTAAGGATCCCAATTACACTTTTAAGATTAAAACAAACATAAGAGTATTTGGTGTCCCATTATTCCATTAATTTTTGAATAATTTTTAAGTAGTTAGAAATTACATTCTTTAATGATCCCATTACCCTCTCATTTTTTGTTTTTTCTCAAAAGTGTAACTGATGTCCTTAAAAGTGTAACTAAGGTCACTAAAAGTGTAACTAGTTAAACTTTAAAAGTGTAAGTGGGGTCCTTAAAAGTGTAACTAGTTGGTTCGGACGGTTCGCACCGAAGTTGTGGTTCGGACGGGATCCTAATTCTATATATATATATATTTTGAGCGAAAAGATCATTTCATTAATAAAAAGTCATACGACATCTATAAATTATATCGAAATTGAACGGATACAATACTAAAAAATTTGAGTAAAATAAATTCTTGTTAAAACAAAGATCTCTCACTATGATTTTGATTTCCGCTTCTGCACCTCCTCTTTCAACATATCGTTGTTTAATGACAACTTTTTCACAAGAGGGTCTTCGGATCTTCCAAAGCTTTGAAGAGAATCGATTTCATCTAACTTGATAGATTGTAGCTGCCAATCTGACATAATTTGAGATACCATATAAAGAGCGATTGTGACACTGATTTTCCTCGTCCTCTCTGCAATAATAGATAGAACATCTCTCCTAAAAGAGAGAAAGAGCGAAACCCATCAATTGATGGGGGCGAAACTTTTTAAAAGGAGAGGACAATTATTATAACTATAATACTAGTACTGTTGCGATACTAAAACTATATAATTAATTAAAATTGGGGGGCTTACCACCAATTAATGGTGAAAACCCCAAGTAATGGCCTGGTCTCGAGTTTGAGCATTATGAATGTAGTAGTTTTAAAAATACCGTGTGTGATTTTTTCTGACCGCTTCTGTATGGGACCAGCATAGCGCTGTTGCTGCTTTACCCCATTGAGACATTGAACAGAGGCCGAGAAACTATATTATATACTCTGTACTTCGTAAAATCTTTCACTCACTACTATAGTAGTCCGTATAAATTATTAATGTGTATCCACTGACACACGTTAGAAAAAATCGTTTGTGTGTGTGTGTGTGTGTATATATATATATATATATATATATATAGAAACATCGATTTTCTATAATTCTAAATATTATACCCTAATCTACCGACAAATGGTCAGATGACACGTACCAAATCATTTGTTTACCTTTGATCTTAGTTAACCAATGTAAACCTGACAAATAGGAGTATGGGACAATCGGTGTAACCGTAAACCAAGGAAAAATAAAACTAATAATAATAATAATAATAATAATAATAATAATAATAATAATAATAATAATAATATGGAGACGAAGAAGATTATGAGTGTGGTTAGTATGGTGGCGATCCTAGCCATTTTGGTGTTAGCCACGAACCCTAAAACCGTCACTGTTGTTGTTCGTCAATTTAATCCCCTCTCGAACATAATGCTTAGTTATGTCGAGTACGTCCATGACCCCCGTAATTGTAAGGATCAAGGTATAACATGCAAAAGCGATTCAGAGCTCATGTATGTTACTATGGTTGAATAAAACAAAGTTACCCTTGTGTGTTTTTACTTTTTTTATCATCGCAAAAAGTTCTATAATTAGACGATCTCAAAATAATTTTACATGAATGAAGATGAAGTGTTCTATGGTTGAATAAAACAAAGTTACCCTTGTGTGTTTTTGCTTTTTTATTATCAGCGCAAAAAGTTCTATAATTAGACGATCTCACGATAATTTTCCATGAATGAAGATGAAGTAGATGATCTCATGTTACTATATGGTTGAATAGAACAAAGTTACCCGTGTGTGTTTTTACTTGTTTTTATCACCGCAAAAATTTCTATTAGACGTCTCATGTTACTATGGTTGAATAAAACAAAGTTACCCAAAAAGAAATAGGCAAACAATATAAATTCATTGGGATGGATCGAGGGAGTACGTAACTTATGGTGCTACCGTGCTACTAAAGACAAAACATACATTTGACATTTCTTAGACAACGTATCATGTGATTTGATATATATTATTTTATCCATCTTATGATTTACGGTGGATAGTATCGTCGCTCGTCATAAACAAGAATTTAACATGTTATTACATGCATTTCACTATCTAGCTACTTCATTGCATTGAGAGTTAATCTGCAATGCATGACTAATTTAATAACTTATCTATTTTTGAATTACTATTATTTAGTTTTGCATGCATAATTTTTGAATGCGTGAGAAGTAGTTGGCCTCAAAATTAATTACCGTGACAGAATCACCCTTCCCTTTTTTGTTAAGAATTACGGTGGGTAGAAATGTGTGGTACACGAATGAAACACAAAAATGGGACGGAAGATCCGCAGTGCAAATTTCGAGCTGGCCAACTTGTCAAAAATTATGCAAAACTCAATTACCATCCACTTATTATTATATATTTTTTTTATAGATAATAAGTTATTAATCAATCAATATATATTAATAAAGCAGCAACTTTTCGAGCGATATGATTGGTCCAAATTTTTTAATATATTTTTTAAGTTAAATAAAGAATATAAAAAAAATTATATTAAAAAGAAATCCTACTCCATTTAAGATGATTTAAAAAATAAATAAATAAAGGTTATAGAAATTTGTATAGGAAAAAAAATAATAATCCTACCCCATTTAAGAATCAAAAAATTATCACTATATAAACCGATGATTATCACCTCATAAGACAACAAAAATTGGACAGCGACAGCGTGAAACGCTTAGTCAATTCTGTTCGATAATTGTTTTAATATTTATTTATTCACACACAAAAAGTATAAAATTAAAATTTTAATTTTTTTAAATAATAATTATCAATAATTATTATAGATTTAATATTTTTTTATTTAAATAAAGAATACTCCGTATATAGAAATTTGTGTATGGAAAAAATAATCCTACACGAGTATTATAATGAGGTAATGAAATTTTACATAAATAAGAGCAATAATTCGTTCTGAGATATTAAACCAACAATCTTTTGAATCTTAAAAAATTTCTACGACGTTTCCAATTTCCCATAGAATCTCCGAGGCTTTCCTAACCAAAAATAAGGTGATGAAATTCTATATATAAGACTATAAACCAAAAATATTTTAAATTTTAAAAAGAGTTCTTTAAGAATATATAAATAACTTAAGTTAAATTGTCCCATATTAAATTATAATTCTATAAATAAGTATAATCATTCGTCATTAGATATCAACAAAAAAATCTTTTGAAGTCTTAAAAATAGCGTTCTTATGAATATAAAATTAAGTTAAATTACAAGTTGGCCTCGAAATTAATTACTGTAAAAGAGTTACCCATTCCTTTTGTTAAGAATTAAGCTAGGTAGAAATGTGTGGTGAAAAATGAAATGAAGAAAAATATTTACAAAAATCAGATAAATCTTAATACAGATATACACGTACAGTATACTCGAGTTTTAAAATAAAGTTATTATTATTATTATTATTATTATTATTATTATTATTATTGTTATTGTTATTGTTCATGATATATCCGTCAAAATGAGTTAATTAGCATAATATTTAAATGATTATAATCAAATTAATTTATTTTAAATTTAAGTTTAAGATGGATACACGTGTATTAACGACTTTTTGCGAAGGTCAATTAGGAGCATTAATGGCATATAAATATCTCACGTGCAGGATTATGAAAAAAGTGCGTGACCGGCATGTGACAGCTGGAGGTCATATCGGGACACGTTATTTACTTACAGAAACAAGGGTTTCATGGATAAATGCATTTTTTTATTTACGCGTAAATCTCGTGACAAATCATCTTTCGTTAAATTAGTGGATGATATATAGAAATATAAAATAATTTTTTTTTAAAAAATTAGTAGGACCAACCAATATATATTAAGGGACGAATGAATTATTTTTTATGATATTCTCTCTGTTCCAATGAATTCCATACGTTTGCTTTATGCATGTATGTCGATACTCGCTTTCTTTTATCCATATTTTTAGTTACGTATTTCCAAAAATTATAAAATAAATAAATTGATATTCACATTGTATTCGGTTAGACGATTTAAATAAGATCTCACTCGACTATCTTTTATTTTATATATTACGTAAAAGTTATATCTAATATTGTTTCAACTCGTGAATAATATTTAAAAAGACAAATGTACAGAATTCACTGGATCAGACTGAGTAATATCTTCCGATATCGAAGATATTACTCGAGATATCGCTACAAATTTCTAGGCCAACTTGTCAAAAATTACGCAAAACTCAATTATTATCCACTTATTATATATTTTTTTTTATAGTTAATTTTTTTTTTTTTGAAGGATTTTTATAGATAAGTTATTATTAAATTAGTCATGCATTGTGCATTAATTCTAAATGAAGTAGCTAGTGAGATGCAACTAGTAATAATTAACATGACAAATATAGTAAGTGAGATGACTATAGTATATAATTTTATAGTGTACTACTACGTCCGATCGACGTTACATTGTTGCCTATAAAAAGGGTTTCAAACTCGACATATAAATCACACAAAACAAACAAACAAACAAACAAACAGATCGAACCCTAAAAACCCTAGAAGTAAAAAAGTATCGAAAATGGCCAAGGTGAGTAACGTAGCAGTCGTAGCATTGTTGTTGTCGATGATTGTGGTTTTGGCCACAAGAGTCGAGATAGTGAACGGAAACCGACAACAGTTTAATAACCCCCTCTTCGACATAATGCTTAAGGATGCAGTCGACCGTCCCCTTACTTGCCTCCCGTCCGGTGCCCGGTGTGGGATGTCGGTTCCAGGGTATTGTTGTGGATTTTGCTTTTGCTTTCCGAGTTTGGGTCACCAACTTTGTGCTAACCCTATTCCCCCTTACCAATGTTAATTATATTACTCTCGACTCGATCCCCTGCTGTCTGTCTCGTTCATTTGTTGTCCTTTTTATCAAAGGATATATAACAAATGAACGACAGACGACAGACGAAGGGATCGGAGTAATAATAATTATAATATCTACTTTACTTGTTTTTATGAATTATCATCATGTATGTGTGCCCTAGTGTGTCATTTGCTTTTGTACTTTTCAACTTGTGTTACACTTGTAACTTGTCCTTAGACATCTTGTTGGTGTTGTTGTCGTCGTCGTCGTCATTGAATAAAACTCAAAGTTATGTTATTTTCGTAATGATTATTTGTTTATCTTTGATTAAAATGTTTTACTCGTGAACTGTTTGATCGATCTGATGATCAAATGGTAATGAGTTGTAGTTTAGTCAGAGATCTGGAGTTCGAGCATTGGAAAGCTAAGGGCATCACAGAGATCAAAACAATGTTACGTATCTTTAATCAGTGTGTGGTTATAATAATCAACAGGTCTTGAATTTGAGCATTGAGAACGCAATAGTGTTAAAAAAAAGAGTAGATAGGGCAAAGGGACCAAAAGAAAAATTAAGATATCGATAATCTGATATTATTATTATCACAGGTCTCGAGTTTGAGCATTGAGAAGTTAAAAAATATGAGTAACTAGGGCAAATGTACCATAACATTTTTACGATATCATTAATCGGTACTCGGTAGTGACAATCATAGGTCTCGAATTTGGACATTGAAAATGCAACGGTGTTAAAAAAAATGAGTAGTCGGATAACAAGCCCTAGACCCGACCTAATAATCAACAAATAGTCGGATAACATGTATCCGATCATAGATCATTTGTTTACCTTTGATTTTAGACTCTTAGTTACCGAGTATTAACTGTGCATACAGTTACTGAAGGGGTAAACTGAAGCGGTAAAAACTTCCTTACTCTTCTCATCTGCATCGTAGTGCGATTTTCTCTAAATAAAAAATTAAACAGTTACAGGACAACGCGGGATGGGTTCGGGTCATATCAACTTTGAGTTAAGTCGGATCAGATCAGATCAGATCACTACAAGTTACCGATCATTTGTTTACCTTTGATTTTAGTTACCGAGTATTAACTGTGCATGCGGTATTACAAAAGAAGGGGTAACCTGAAGTGGTAAAAACTTCCTTACTCTTCTCCTCTGCATCGTAGTGCGATTTTCTCTAAATAAAAAATTAAACAGTTACAGGACAACACGGATGGGTTCGGGTCATATCAACTTTAAGTTAGGTCGGATCAGATCAGATCACTACTAAGTTAAAAATCAAAATCGAGACTCGTCAATTCAGATGTCGACTGGGGTTAGTTCAGGCTTGATTATTCAGGTCAGATTATTCGGATCGGAAGAAATTTACCACGTGTCCATACGTGTAAGTAAGTACGTGTAATAATGCATGAATCAATAATTAATTAATTTAATTAGTTAATACTTATCCAAATATAGTAAGTAGGTCAAATGATAGAGCATTATTGGCATATACAGAGCTCACGTGCTACGTTGTGGAAGTGCGTGACAGGCACGTGGGAGAGAAGGTGGAGCGCATGAAACCCTAATACAATATTTTTTTTAGTTAACGAAGCATGCATTTAGTCGCATTATAATATATGAAAAGAGGATTTGAACGTGAGACTTATTGTAGAGATACGTAGTCTTAACCAATAGGTTAAAACATTTAGTCTTAGTCGAGTGGTTAAGACCAGCTCTATCCAAAATAGACAAAATTTTGAGGGAAAATGTATCATCTCCATTCTCCCTCCCCTTCCCGGCCCTTTCCACTCTGTTAGCTTTCTCTCCCATTTTATTATCCAACCACGCCCTTAAGATTCGGGTAAGAAAAACAGATTCATGCATGACTCTAAAAACAACAAATATGGTGGGGCGAGTTTGCGGGTCGGGTCAAATTTATAGCAAGGTAATACCATAATAACAATATATTCAATGCAGAAAATCAAATGGTTAGAGAGTAAAAAAATATAGATAAACTCAATGTTTCATGTGAGTTGTCACAGACATATTAATATTGCTGACGGACACAAGTGTTGGTATTTTGATGAGCATCATTTGTTTCACCCAGATAATTAATGTAGGATTAGACCTGTTGGGGAAGTCGGGTCAAATACGGATCATGAGTCGGGTTATGGTTAGAATACGTTATACGAGTCATAAATAGTTTGAATGCCACGTATTGGATTTCATATATTTATGCTACTAATCGATCCGTATTCAGGGCTAGCCCAAAGATTGTTCATTTTGATTTTAGAAACCATCGAACTAGGGTTCAAGTAAGTATATATACTATCGACTGGTCAATCCTGCCAAAGTAGTAAAATATTAGCAAAATATGATTCGTAGAATTAGCAAAATTAAAAAGGACATAATAATTAGGTGATGATAGAACAATCATATTATAAAGTTATTGTTGCACTCGTGCATCGCACGGGCATCAAACTAGTTGAAAATGAAAAAAAAAATACTAGTTTTTTAGGAAAAAAAGTGAGAGATATTGAAACGTTAAAATAAAATTGAAAATGAAAAAAATAGTTTCTTAGGAAAAAAAGTGAGAGATATTGAAACGTTGAAATAAAATTGAAAATGAAAAAATGGTTTATGTGTGACTTGAACCCGAGCACAATTAAAACATAATCAATTCGCCTCATAAATAGCACTCATCCAAGTGCACTTCATTGCATATAAATATGATAAAATTATATATGTAATACAAACAGATTTAATTTTTTCAATATATGTCTAACCTAACTAATTTCTACAATTAAGATACGATTTTTTTTATGATCTTCAATAGTAACTAACAGATCTCTTTTGATTTTTTTTTTAAATTATATAATTATTATGTATATATAATTTAACTTATTTTGTGAAGTACCAATTCTACCCTTGCCAACTAACTACTTTTGAAATAATATCTTTTTTAAAAAAAATAATATAATCCTAGTAAATTACTAAAATATCCTTGGTGGCGCACAAATTCGGCGCCACCGGGTGGCGCCATCTCATTATTCTATTTTTTTTAGTTAACGAAGCGTGCATTTAGTCGCATTATAATATATGAAAAGAGGATTTGAACGTGAGACTTATTGTAGAGATACGTAGTCTTAACCAATAGGTTAACATTTAGTTTTAGTCGAGTGGTTAAGACCAGGTATTCTGGATAATAGGTCACAGGTTCGAATCTGCCTCCTCTATATGATAATACGACTAAATACGTGTTTTGTTGAACACAAAAAAGAAGAAGATATATTCGACTAAATGTGCGTTTTGTTTATCTATTTCATTTTAGGAGAGCTAATCATGAGCAGGATCGACAGACAGTATTTTGTAGATCAAATGTTGCCTTCAGAAAATTTCAAATCAAATCAAATCAAATAATCCTATTATTTGGTAGGGTTCGACTCGATTACAACCCTATCCGTATTAAACTACACCGTTAACGTATCCCTAGATATTTTCGATTTTTGAGCCGCCCGTATTATAAATTTATTTATAATTGCCTATTTAGTATTTAATATAGGTAGAGGATAAAATTAACTATAATAATAAGTCAGATAAACTAAAAAATAATAGGGTTATTTTATGAGAATAATAATACCAATTATGCGTGTGCTTCTTAAATTAATACAAACTATACGTAATCTCCATTTTAATACGAACTACGTCTTCATTAATCTCGCTTTGCTATGAGTGACCGGCTACCTGTTGAACCTCCCTTATTCAACTCTTTCTCTAACTCTTTTTCTTCTGATTTACATTCGTGTTCATTTTCGGCCATTGAAAAAAATTAATTAAATTTTCCGATAATTCATCTTTCATTTCTTTTTTATTTAGTCTTATAGAAGTTATGAAAAAAAATGTTTTTATTGTTATTTTGGCTTTCACGATGACTGCAACGGACCTAATAAAACCCTAGAAAGTTACAACAAGTCACTATGACCTGTAATAGCAAGTCATAATTTCATACATGACAAAACGAGATTAATGAATGTGTAGTTCATATTAAAATAAGATTACGTATAGTTTGGATTATTTTAAGAAGCACACACATAGTTGATATTATTCCCATGAAATAACCCAAAATAATAAGTCTAGTCAGATTTATTATATATAAACAAAATATATTAAATTACACAAATGCATTTAGAGCATGAATATTAAAATTAACTAGTTAATCAGATTCAAGTTGTTAACAATAATTAATGGTGTATGGATAATGCATGATTGTTTAAATTAATTACTGATTACATGATGAAATAGTCTTCAAAATACTTTAATATAAATATTATTTAGAAAATGGTTATTTTGTTTTATTGATTTAAAAATAAGGGTTATTTCATAAAAATAATACCAACTATGGAGATGCTTCTTATATTAATACCAACTATACGTAATCTCGTTTTAATATGAACCATCCACTCATTAATCTCTCTTTATAACCAACGCATTTTTTACCTGTAAAAACCGGTAATTGTGACCTGCTGGGTTTGGTGTGCCTCTTCTTCTTCTTCTTCCCCTTTATCTTCATCAAATTAAAAGTCATCCTCCATTATCAACCTTCAAAAACGTCATTGACACATTGAGATGTGGTTATTCATCTGAATCCTCCTCCAATTTGTGTCCTTCAAATGTCAGTTTTTTTTTTTTTTTTTTTTTTTTTTTTTTTTTTTTTTGCAAATGTCAGCTAAGATGCTCCAAACTATTTACTACAATTTCAAAGTAAGATGCTCCAATTTATTTACCTAATTTCATAAAATTTAAGAAAAGCAATGGCGATATATAGGAGATGTCGAGTTCAGCAATGACGAGAGGAGAGTATGTAGTAATGAGGGAGGAAGTGTAAAAAGGATGGTGGGATGGGGACTTTAATTCGAAAAGAAATTAAAAGGAGAAGGGAACCGGCTCATCAGGTAGCCGGTAACTTGTTATAAGAAGAGATTAATGAAGGGATAATTCATATTAAAACGAGATTATATACAGTTGGTATTAATATAAGAAGCACCCCCGTAGTTGGTATTATTGTTATGAAATAACCCTAATAATAATAATAATAATAATTTATTTATAAAATTAGCTTTCAATTAAAATTATTTATCGTCAATTAGTCTACGTTGCCAGTTACCATTAACTATATACTAAGAGTAATAATTTTATACGTATTTTTATCCCTTATTGCGTATAAAAATAATCTTTCATACTTTCGTTAAGAATCGAACCTAACACCTCACCTACTAAGTGATACAATAATACACATTGTTTTTTAAATAGGTATAGAAAAAAAAAACTTGACATTTTGTTATTTTGTTTATTTAAATAAAGGAATAAATATCAATTTTCAATAATTCCAAATACGATATATAAAATCCTAATATGCGAATGCGATACTAAAACCGCAGTACAGAAAACCTAGAATAGTCCAATGAGAAAAAATTCAACCCTAACTAGGCGCAATAACAGAAACCCTAACGTAGTCCATACAGATTAACCTATACCGTGCGAGACCTCATGCAATCATGCTTGTCATTCGAAGTAACAATGACTAAACAAACTCGATCAAGTCATTTATTATGCCCTCTGTCTCAGTCATTTTATTTACCTCTAATATAAAAAAAAATTCCAACAAAACTCTATTTTTACAATCAATAATTAACTCATATTTATAAAAATTACAATTATATAAATTAATTTTTATGATGAGTAATAAAAATTGAAAAAAATATATAAAAAAAAATTGTGCAACTTTTATTTAAATATTATTTAATTTAGTTTCATTAGAAGATGTTTATATATCAATCAATAATTCAATAATATTAATTATGAGTTCATTTTTTTTCCTTCATATACTTATAATATTTAAATTGCACAATTTTTTTTTAATAATTACAAATATTTTATTTATTTATTTATTTGTTCATTTATATACACTCATTTTAAATTAACCATATAATTGCGTGTAATCTATACTAGTTAAAATATTTATCACAAATAATATAAAAATTAAATAATTAATCGAGACGGAAAAAATATCAATCGTTCGTATCTCTAATTTATTCCATGGAGACATAAACTCAGAAAAAAAAATGTGCATATCTACTGAAGATTCTCAAAGCATAGTGATTAATTAGTGATTAGTGATCTACAACTTAAATTAATTACACTTCCATTCCCATGCACGACGTCCTTAATTAAAGCTCTTTATGATGTGAGGTAGAAAACCGATTTGGGTCGCTGAATCACTCAACGATTTAGGTCGATCCAAGTCGTTCTCAAAAAGTTATTAAGTTGCTCGGCGACTGAGTGACCTGATCGAGTCAAAGTCACTCAATAATGGCCGAGCGACTTGATACATTATCTCTGCCCTAATTGGACTTATTTTGAAAAAAAAATGTTTTATTTTAACCTCATTTCGATAATTTTCTTATATTTAAACAACGTTTTTTTTCATAAATAAAATAAAATAACGAAATATCAGAGATAATCGGCCAATCGCATTCGAAAATCTTGTCTAATCTCTACTAATAATCTTTAATTAGTGTGTACTTTTTGCTAAACGATTAGTCAAATGCATGTTATTATTTATTAAATAATTAATTAGCCATTATTGGTGCATTATTATTTTTAAATAAGCTAATTAAATGCAAGTTGTAATATGTTTAGTGCACGTCTTCATATTTGTTTGTCTAGTTATACATATATAGCTATAAAAAGGGTTTCAAACTTGTCATATATATCACAACAAACAAATATATAATCATATATTATATATACATAAAAAAAAAACTAGAAAAAAATATGAAGGTGGTTAGTATGGTTTCATTTTTTTGTCATTATTGTGGTTTTAGCCACCACATTAGGACCCGTCATTGCTGTTCGTCAATTTAATCCTCTGACTTGCGTCAGTGAGGGTTTACAGTGTCACCCTAGTGGTGAAAAGTGTTGCGAAAGTTTACTCTGCACCAAAATCGGAGAGCATGGTAAATGCTTGCCTCCCCCAATTATCCACCATTCTAATCCCTTGACTTGTGTAGGTGAGGGTTTACAGTGTCACTCTAGTGGTGAAAAGTGCTGCGAAAGTTTACTCTGCACTAAAGTTGGGGAGCATGGTAAATGCTTGCCTCCCCCAATTATCCACCATTCTAATCCCTTGACTTGTGTCGGTGAGGGTTTACAGTGTCATCCTAGTGGTGAAAAGTGCTGCGAAAGTTTGCTTTGCACCAAAGTCGGAGAACATGGTAAATGCTTGCCTCCCTCAGCGGTTGCAGTTGAATGATAATGCAATCAAGAAATGATGTTTAAGATGTTAATTACTCCTTAATTATGTGTTGGGGAGTAATTAATTAACCTACTTTAATTTATTTGCTTAGCTTTATTATCATGTATGAGTGGCTTGTGTGCTTGTACTTGTGCTTATAGACATCTTGTTGTGTCAATGAATAAAACTCAATTTTTTTTCGGCCAAGGCGTATCACGACTAAAACTTACTCGATCTTTTCGTCACAATCATTTGTTTATATTTTATATTATTTGTCAGGAATATTTTAATTATATACAAATATATGAATAAGACGGAGGGAATATGAATTACTTACAAAAAATGCATAATAAAACCTCAATTTTAGATGTTTTTCTTATGTAGTTTTTCCGAGGTAAAAATTATTGAACTTTCAAATGACTCATTTAATTATCCTCCAAAATATTAAACTCTATATATATATATATATATATATATATATGGCTTGTTATAAATACGATTAATTTCTTGTATAAGACAGCCTCATAATAAGTTTATGATTAACTAGACACTCGCTCTAACATGATGATAACTATTTTAATATTATTAATTTATTTTGTTACTTTTTTTATTATTTATTTTAAAATGTATTTTAATCATATTTTACATTATTTTCGTTTTTCAGTAATTTTCTAATGAGGTATCTTAATCACATAAGACTTAATTACCCAACTATAAAATGGTTTCAATCTTCCAACATATCACAACAAACAAACAACAAATCATATATACTTGTAAAGAAAACATGAAGGTGGCTAGTATGGTTACATTGTTGACCATTGTGGTGGTATTAGCCACCACAATCGAACCTGTTAATGCTGTTCGTCAATTTAATCCCCTGATCTCGAACATAATCCTTGATGGTGCATACGTCCGACCCCTTACTTGTCTTGCTCAGGGTACGTTTTGCCACCCGATCTATCAAGAGAGGTGTTGTGGTCGATGTATATGTAGACGTGCTCCCGAAGAACTCGGTATCTGCGTCGCCCCGCCTACCCGTACTAGATGTTGAATTATGCAATCAAGAATTTATAGTATGTATATTATGAAGTAATTACTTTTTCTGTGTAAAGTCATTTGTTTACTTTTTATTTTAGGATTATTTCATGACAATAATATCAACTATAAGGGGATTTCTTAGAATAATCTCAACTATACGTAATCTCGTTTTAATATGAACTATGTCTTCATTAATCTCGTTTTGCTATGGACAAAATTATGACCTGCTATTACCGGTAATAGTGACCGGTTGTAACTTTCTAAGGTCCTTGAGTGTTCCGTCGTCTTTCATGAAAGCCAAAACAGCAAGAAAATAAAAACATTTTTTCATGGCTTCTATAATACTAATCGAAAGAAAAAATGAAAGATGAATATTGGGAAGATTCAGAAAAAATTTAACCAATAGCCGAAACTGAAGAGAAATGTTCAACCGTTTTTCTAGGTAACCGGTCACCCATATCAATGAGGGATTAATGAAGACATAGTTTATATTAAAACAAGATTATGTATAGTTGGGATTATTCGAAGAAGCCCCCTTATAGTTGGTATTATTGTTATGAAATAACCCTTTATTTTATTTATATTATTTGTAACTCGTGTGTCATATGCTTGATTGCTTGTGTCATTGTGTGTGCTTCTAAGGATGCTTCTCGTTGACCTCTTGTTGGTGTTAATTTAGGGGCGTTCACCACTACACATGAGATCGGTTCGGTCTGATTTTCTTGCCCGAGCGAGTCAGTTTTTGGGTACCCCTAGGCGTTAAAGCTCAAAATTATTATTGCGTGTCTGGAGTTGGTTGGATATTTTTAATTTGTTTCAAACGAAAAAAAAACATCTGATGTAGATGATAAAACAACTTTATTAAGTCTCGAATAAGTCAATCAATACCCAATTCACACCTGAATTAAGTCTCGAGCTTAGCCCTGGCCTTAACTTGAATTAACCCGACTTGGTCGACCCGTTTGCCAGATCTAAACAAGACACCATCACAAGTAGCTAGAAATACATAAGCAAGTCAAATGCAGACAATAAGAGCACATACATTCATTCCATACATAACAAGAATCATATAGATGATAAATTTTCAAAGACCGAGACAGAAAGAGTATCATATTAATAACAAGACCCAGTATAATCAGGCGAGACGCACTGCAGCCTGCGCCAACCAAATGCACATTGACATTTTCCGCAACACTCGCTAGAGCTCCCGCACGGGTCATTTATAGCCGTGCAGGTGAGGGTGAGGGGGCGGATGTGAACGTTGTGAAATATTATGTTTGAAAGAAGATTATTAAACTGATGACGAACAGCAGTAACAGGTTCCACCATCGTGGTGGCTAACACCACGATGGTCAACAATGCCACCATATTAACCACATTCGTAATCTTTTTCTGCATCTTTGACTTTTTTCCCCTTAATAATTTGATTAATTGGATTGATTTTTTGTGTGTGTTATAAGTTAACATGTCAAGCTTAAGACCCCTTTTTATACCCATTTAAACCAATTTTTAAATACAGTCTCAAGAACTGTATTTAAAAACTTAAAATAAAATAAAATTAATACTCAATATTGTCATTAATTACATCGATTTTTGTTTAATTTTGTTATTAATTCCTATATAATAATATCAAATATAAAAATTTTAACTCTTTAAATACAGTCCTAAGAATCATACTTAATATTATCCTTAATTTAATTATGCTCTTTTAAACTTAGATCTATCATCTAAATTAAATAATGTGCAAATAACAATAATTATATTTAATTTGTACTATAATAGATAAATATTCTACCTACATCATGTTACAACTTGCATCTATTGACTAGATTTAGCATTAACGTGCCATGCATGATCTAATTAAAGAATATATATGTTAATCATGCAAGAGTGCTTCTTTAACTTTTCCTTAATCATATCCCTTTATATATATATCAGACCGTCTTTCATTAAATTAGTAAAAAACATAACGTGGAAAATGGATATTAAAAAATTTAGATAAATTAATCGAGCAAAACAACCATATAATAAAACCGATAAACTAACAAATTACTCGATGATTGATTAAAAAAATTGTGTTATTTACCTTTTATATTGCCTAAATATTTCACATTTTCACTTAAAATATTCCGAAAGACAAAAAAATATTTTAAGATAAACTAATCGAACAAAACAACCTTATAATAAAACCAAAATGAACGAATTAATTAATTACTCGATAATTTATTAATAAAAACTTTTGTTTTATTTAACCATATAGTACATGATACAACAACATGACACTAGTAATTAAAACTATATAACTAAAACGTATACATACTTTCTTCGTTTTAGTTAATAGTTTTAATTACGTACTTTCACTTTATTTTTCCCTTACTATGACCTCGGTTTAGGTCAACATTACATTTTACATACGTTTACTTTATTTTCCCGTCACAATTAGGGCATCATGCACAAGTTGAACTAACACCCCAAAAGGTTCCACAAGTGTTTACAGCCTCAGTATAACCCATATATGCAAAACCACAATCGCAACCCGGACAACATTCGGAGTCGGTCGTGCATTTATACCCGACCTCTTTACATGTATTCGGGTCGTGTGTGTACGTATCACCGAGCATTATGTTCGAGAGGGGACGATTATAGTGACGAGTAGCCGTCACGGTTTTAGGGCCGGTGGTGGCTAACACCAAAATGGCTAGGAACGCGAACATAGTAACCACACTCGTAATCTTATTCATCTCCATGTTAGTTAACCTAACACTTAGGGTTTTTTTTCTTTGTTTTTATTGAGTTTTTTTTTTTTGCTTGTGTGGTGTATGTATATGTGATAAGGCAAGTTTGAGACCTTTTTATAGGCATGAATGCACACTTACTTGCAGGGGTGTTCACCGGTCCAAACCCGAATCGAACTGGACTGGATTGATCCGTGGACTAGCAACCCAAAAATCCAAACCCATATACCGGACTGGTTAACAAAGAAACCCGGACCACCGGACCGCGGACCTGTCACCAAGTTTTTGACAACCCGCAGGCCAAACCGGTATGTGCCCCGGTCCGGTCCAGTTTGCCGGCCAGAACCACTTTTTGAACAACCCTAATTAATTCTGTTGGGGCTGTAATCGAACCGAACCATACCGAATAATAACGTTATTTGGTTTGGTTTTAATATTTTGCTAACATAATTAAGTAAAATCACGGTCTATTTTATACTTTCTCCGTTCCATTTGATTTTTTGCAATTATTTTTTCACGCTTGTCGATGCAGGTTTTCTTTTGTCTTTGTTTTTAGTTATGTATTTCTAAAAATTATAAAAAGTTGATATTTATAATGTACTCGATTAGACAATTTAAACAAGATTCCACATGACTAAATTTTATCTTATATATTAGTTGTTACATTTACGATTTCACTCACCTATGAATAACGCCCAAAAAGCAAATGCAAAGAATCAAATGGAACAGAGGGAGTATTATATTACCTATTGCAATTCAAATTCACGCAAAAACAATCAAGTTTTCAAATCAAATCAAGTTTCAAGTTAGAGGAATGAATTAGGTTTAATTACGAGTCGTGGATTAATTTGGGCCGGGTATTAGGTATTTGGGTAGGAAGAAAATCGAGTCAAATATTTGGCTAGATTTAAGTCAAACATTAAACAAACGTTTGATCCTATATTTGAAAACTCGAACCAAGCACAAATAATCAAGCTTTTACGAACCGAATCAAATAGTCTGATTAACTCACAACCCTACCTGGATGTCATCACCAATAACGTTCAAACTGAAATTTTCGAGTTTAACCCGTAATCTGAATTTATCCAATTATTTGGCATGATTTAGGTCAAACATTAAACAAATGTTTGACCTATATTTGAAAACTCGAACCAAGCACAAATAATCAAGCTTTTACGAATCAAATCAAATAGTTTAACTAACTCACAACCTTGGCCTACTTGGATGTCATCATCAATAACGTTCAAACTGAAATTTTCGAGTTTAACCCGTAATCTAAATTTATCCAACCTAATTACCTATATCGACACCCAAATATTTATTGTCGCATACGAATCGACAATACTATTATTCTAACGTCTATTTGTTGTTAAACTTCACTAACTCATAGGTCATTAAAATGCATTCTTGGCTCTTGTTTCAATTCACTCAACCACTTGTCACCTCCATGGCTCCACATGCCTCTATATATGTAAAATTGTACATGCAACACTTCAATCATGCATGAATCATTTCATGAGTAGAATAACTTCAGTTATTGTATGAAACAGACTCATAATCATTGATTTCTAAACTATAAATAGTTACGTACTTACGTCCGATTAAATCTTTTGTCATGTTCGTATAATCGTATCAACCTACCTACATAAATAACATATTAAACTTCAATTAATAAAACTCGTTAGCTTTGTATCGTATCATATTTTCATGTTATGTTATGGTTTGCCCGCACTAGATGACCCTATATAAAAACATAATGTAATAAGATTTTTACATTCCGTTAACGGTGTCACAGTAATAATATTGCAAGATTTCTTATATACTCAGTAAGAGTTGGTTATTACACATTTGCAACGATATCTTATGTAAGAGATCTTACAAATTCATATTGTGAGACCATCTCACATCAATAATTTCCAAGTAATTATTGTGTACAACCGTTTATCATGCGACAATAGCAAAAAAAATGTAATTTATGGTAAAAAGTGATCATTTTAGGTTAGTTAGTTACCAATTTCAGATAAATAATTACCATATTTTTCGTATAAAAAAATGGTCACTATTTAACTTAAAGTGCTAACTTTTTAACATAAATTCCTAATTTTTAGGTCCGTCGTACGATAAAACCATTGTGCATGGCTGTACCCTACCGATCAACCATGTTGTCTTCCAAGTGTGCAATGTGCATGGCTTTAATGCATGGCTATAAAAATGTCTCAAACTTCCATATACAAACACAACAAAAAAACCCTAAATCAAGGAAAAATAAAACTAATAATAATAATAATAATAATAATAATAATAATAATAATAATAATAATAATTAATAATATGGAGACGAAGAAGATTACGAGTGTGGTCAGTATGGTGGCGATCCTGGCCATTTTGGTGTTAGCCACGAACCCTAAAACCGTTACTGCTGCATGCTGTTCGTCAATTTAATCCCCTCTCGGACGTAAATACGTAATGCTTAATTATTATTAGTTCTGTCGAGTACGTCCACAACCCCCGTAATTGTACGGATCAAGGTATAAGATGCAAAAGCGATTCGGAGTGTTGTTCCGGTTGTACTTGCGAATTTGCGTACCATGGTCAATACGATGATATAAATACATGCCAAACGTATTAGGGTTTTAGTCGAACTTGTGCATGATCGATCACATGAATGAATGAATGAATGAAGAAGTGTTCTATATATGTTTGAACTTGTGAAATAATGTTCTATGTTAATGTGTGAATAATGTTACTATGGTTGAATAAAACAAAAGTTACCCTGGTGTGTTTTTACCTTTTTATCATCGCAAAAATTTCTATATACTAGCTACTACAAATTACTCACTTTCTCGACGCTTTTTTGACTGATTCTCGTTGCAAAAAAGCGACAAAAATATTTTCTCCACGCTATCAAAGTGTCATAAGTTTTGGCGTCATGAATTGGGACGCTTTGATGTGTCGACTTTCTTGACGCTTGTAAGTGTCGACCTTCTCAACGCTTTTAAGCATAGACTTTTGTTGAAATAACTTTCTAGCTAATTAAATGACATAAAGAACTAAATGAAATAAAATTAAACCATAATATTATAAAAAGTGTAAGGCTAAAATAATATTTTGTTTGATTAGTATATAATATATATATTCAAAATAAAATAGAACTTTATAGTATAAAAGAATACATTTTAAATTAAGGAAGAAAGGAAGTTGATAAATAGATATTTTAATCATGTGTATATATATGAGTCCGTCCACCCAAAATATTGGGACCAACGGAGGAGATTTGAGAGCATCGGGAAGCGTTAAACTATCGTCGACGGATACACGAGAACAACTCCAAGGGGGATGTGTACTCGGTATTTGAGGCCGAAACTGAAGTGGGGATGTTTGGAAGAGTCTGGGAAGACATGGCCACAAAATCGAAAGAATCCGAGACACTGCCCGAAATAAGTCCCGGACGGCCGAAATCGTAGTGTATAATACACGTTTTTCCGAGATTCGGGACCTCGGAACAAAACTCGTCGAAAATTGACTGGCCTATTCCTCGGGTCAGACAGAGCATCCTCCCAAAATTTTGGGACCAACGGAGGAGATTTGAGAGCATCGGGAAGCGATAAACTATCGTCGAAGAATACACGATAACAACTCCAAGGGGGACGTGTACTCGATATTTGAGGCCGAAAATGAAGTGGGGATGTTTGGAAGAGTTTGGGAAGACGCGGCCACAAAATCGAAAGAATCCGAGACACTGCCCGAAATGAGTCCCGGACGGCCGAAATCGTAGTGTATAATACACGTTTTTCCGAGAATCGGGACCCCGGAACAAAACTCGTCGAAAATTGACTGGCCTATTCCTCGGGTCAGACAAAGAATCCTCCCCAAAATTTTGGGACCAACGGAGGAGATTTGGGAAGCGATAAATTAAACTATCGTCGACGAATACAATATAACAACTCCAAGGGGACGTGTACTCGATATTTGAGGCCGAAATTGAAGTGGGGATGTTTGGAAGAGTCCGGGAAGACGTGGCCACAAAATCGGAAGAATCCGAGACACTGCCCGAAATGAGCCCCGGACGGCAGAAATCGTAGTGTATAATACACGTTTTTCGGAGAATCGGGTCCCCGGAACAAAGCTCGTCGAAAATTGACTGGCCTATTCCTCGGGTCAGATAGAGCGTCCAACCAAAATATTGGGACAACCGGAGATGATTTGAGAGCATCGGGAAGCGTTAAACTATCGTCGACGAATACACGATAACAACTCCAAGGGGGACGTGTACTCGATATTTGAGGCCGAAACTGAAGTGAGGATGTTTGGAAGAGTATGGGAAGACGTGGCCACAAAATCGAAAGAATCCGAGACACTGCCTGAAATGAGTCCCGGACGGCCGAAATCGTAGTGTATAATACACGTTTTTCCGAGAATCGGGACCTCGGAACAAAACTCGTCGAAAATTGACTGGCCTATTCCTCGGGTCAGACAGAGAATCCTCCCCAAAATTTTGGGACCAATAGAGAAGATTTGAGAGCATTGAGAAGCGATAAACTATCGTTGACGAATACACGATAACAACTCCAAGGGGACGTGTACTCGATATTTGAGGCCGAAACTGAAGTGGGGATGTTTGGAAGAGTCCGGAAAGACGTGGCCACAAAATTGGAAGAATCCGAAACACTGCCCGAAATGAGCCCCGGACGACCGAAATCGTAGTGTATAATACACGTTTTTCGGAGAATCGGGTCCCTGAAACAAAGCTCGTCGAAAATTGACTGGCCTATTCCTCGGATCAGATAGAGCATCCACCCAAAATATTGGGACCAACGAAGGAGATTTGAGAGCATCAGGAAGCGTTAAACTATCATCGACGAATACACGAGAACAACTCCAAGGGGGACGTGTACTCGATATTTGAGGCCGAAACTGAAGTAGGGATGTTTGGAAGAGTTTGGGAAGACGCGGCCACAAAATCGAAAGAGTCCGAGACACTGCCCGAAATGAGTCCCGGACGGCCGAAATCGTAGTGTATAATACACGTTTTTCCGAGAATCGGGACCCCGGAACAAAACTCGTCGAAAATTGACTGGCCTATTTCTCGGGTCAGATAGAGCGTCCATCCAAAATTTTGGAACCAACGGAGGAGATTTGAAAGCATCGGGAAGCGTTAAACTATCGTCGACGAATACACGAGAACAACTTCAAGGGGGGCATGTACTCGATATTTGAGGCCGAAACTGAAGTGGGGTTGTTTGGAAGAGTACGGGAAGACGTGGCCACAAAATCGGAAGAATCCAAGACACTGCCCGAAATGAGTCCTAGACGGCTGATATCGTAGTGTATAATACACGTTTTCCCGAGAATCGGGACCCCAGAACAAAACTTGTCGAAAATTGACTGGCCTATTCCTCGGGTCAGATAGAGCATCCTCCCAAAATTTTGGGAACAACGGAGTAGATTTGAGAGCATCGGGAAGCGATAAAGTAACGTCGACAAATACACGATAACAACTCCAAGGGGGACGTGTACTCGATATTTGAGGCCGAAACTGAAGTAAGGATGTTTGGAAGAGTCCGGGAAGAGGTGGCCACTAAATCGGAAGAATCCAAGACACTGCCCAAAATGAGCCCCGGACTGCCGAAATCGTAGTATATAATACACGTTTTTCGGAGAATCGGGACCCCGGAACAAAACTTGTCGAAATTGACTGGCCTATTCCTCGGGTCAGACAGAGAATCCTCCCCAAAATTTTGGGACCAACGGAGGAGATTTGAGAGCATGGGGAAGCGATAAACTATCGTCGACGAATACACGATAACAACTCCAAGGGGACGTGTACTCGATATGTGAGGCCGAAACTGAAGTGGGGATGTTTGGAAGAGTCCGGGAAGACGTGGCCACAAAATCGGAAGAATCCGAGACACTGCCCGAAATGACCCCCGGACGGCCGAAATCGTAGTGTATAATACACGTTTCTCAGAGAATCGGGTCCCCGGAACAAAGCTCGTCGAAAATTGACTGGGCTATTCCTCGGGTCAGATAGAGCGTCCAACCAAAATATTGGGACCAATGGAGGAGATTTGAGAGGATCGGGAAGCGTTAAACTATCATCGACGAATACACGAGAACAACTCCAAGGGGGACGTGTACTCGATATTTGAGGCCGAAACTGAAGTGGGGATGTTTGGAAGAGTCCGGGAAGACGTGGCCAAAAAATCGGAAGAATCCAAGACACTGCCCGAATTGACCCGGACGGCCAAAATCGTAGTGTATAATGCACGTTTTTCCGAGAATCGGGACCCCGGAACAAAACTCGTCGAAAATTGACTGGCCTATTCCTCGGGTCAGATAGTGTGTCCAGTATACGACTATATGTCTATATGAGGCAATAATGTCATGTTGTGTCATTAATTATCCAATTATTAGTTATTATTATTGTAATTATTAAGGCATAAACACAAACAATTCATGTGATATATACGGGGGTCTCTCCTTTTTGATAGGTGAGTTATTTTGGACTTTTTGTTTACAATAATATAGGGAAAACACAAGATCCGTATATTGGAGACGGTATCACAGAAATTAAATTGTAATGTGAAATTTCTTATATTGGAGGTGATATGATTAATTATGAGACTGTTTTCCGGAAAATTTAGTGCAGTGTGAAAATTATGTAATTTTCCTTACGTTTAAATTTGTAGATAACATTATTTTGGATATAAAACACTTTTTTTTTTCGTTTTATATTAAAATTCGCTCTAGAAAAACTGGATATATGATCACAAGTTTATAACGATCTTAAATTAAAATTTATCAACTTCAAATAAACATTAAACAAGTCTAAGTGTTATAAATAAAGAGACAAATTTAATGGTATCATTTAAATCCTACCAAACACCTACTTTGAGGGCACAAAACAAGTAATTGTGTGATGATTTATTATTATATCATAATAATAATAATAATAATAATAATAATAATAATAACAAGTAAATATGATTTATTATTATATTATTAGCTTTGTAATCGCTAAGGGAGTGGGGGCCCATATAGTATCTCGGCTTCCCTCTAACTTCTTGTAATTTGTTCTGGTGTTTAATGCAAGTTCCGTTTAAAAAAAAAAAATAATAATAATAATTAAGACTTAGTTTCGCTATTGCTAAGGGAGTGGGTGCCCAGATAGTATCTCGGCTACCCACTAACTTTTTGTAATTTGTTTCGTTATTAATGCAAGCTCCGGTTTTAAAAAAAATAAAAAAATAATAATAATAATAATAATAATAATAATAATAATAATAATAATAATAATAATAATAATAATTGTTGTGTGAGATAGTCTCACATTATGTAATATAATTCCTTGAAATAAAATGATCACTCATTTAATAAGATATATTAATCATTTTTTTACTGAAATGAACATGTTTTTTCACATCCCTATAATAAAACCAAAATGAACGAATTAATTACTCGATAATTGATAAATAAAAATTCTTGTTTTATTTAACCATATAGTACATAATACAACTAACAACATGACACTAGTAAATAAAAGTACATAACTAAAACGTATACTTTCTCCGTTTTAGTTAATGGTTTTAAGTACATTCACTTTATTTTTCGCTTACTATGACCTCGCTTTAGGTCAACATTTACATTTTACATACGTTTACTTTATTTTCCTGTCACGATTAGGGCATCATGCACAAGTTGAACTAACACCCCAAAAGGTTCCACAAGTGTATATAGCCTTAGTATAACCCTCATATGCATAACCACATTCGCAACCCGAACAACATTCGGAGTCGGTCGTGCATTGATACCCGACCTCTTTACATGCATTCGGGTCGTGTGTGTAGGTATCACCGAGCATTATGTTCGAGAGGGGACGGTTATAATGACGAGTAGCCGTCACGGTTTTAGGGCCGGTCGTGGCTAACACCAAAATGGCTAGGAACGCAAACATAGTAACCACACTCGTAATCTTATTCATTTCCATGTTAATTAACCTAACACTTATATAGGGATTTTTTTTCTTTGTTTTGATTGATTTTTTTGGGTTGTGTGGTGTATGTGTATGGCAAGTTTGAGACCTTTTTATAGGCATGGATGCACACTTACTTGGGTTGGGGTTAGGGCCGTAATCGAGCTGAACCCTACTGAATAATAACGTTGTTTGGTTTGGCTTGAATTTTTTGATAACATAATTAAGTAAATTCACTATCTATTTTATACTCTCTCCGTTCTTCGTTGCAATTACTTTTTCACACTTGTCGATGCACGTTTTCTTTTGTCTTTGTCTTTAGTTAAATATTTTAAAAATTATAAAAAGTTGATATTTATAACGTACTCGACTAGACACCTCAGAATAGTGTCCAAAAAGCAAATGCAAAGAATCAAATGGAACGGAGGGAGTAGTATTACCTATTGCACGCAATTCGAATTCACACAAAAATTAAACAATCAAGTTTCCAAATCAAATCAAGTTTCAAGTTAGAGGACTGAATTAGGTTTAGGTACGAGCCGTGGATTAATTTGGGCCAAGTATTGGGTATTTGGGTAGGAAGCAAATCGAGTTGAATATTTGGCGTGATTTAGGTCAAACATTAAACAAACAACGTTTGATCCTATATTTGAAAACTTGAACCAAGCACAAATAATAAAGCTTTTACGAATCTAATCAAATAGTTTGACTAACGTTCAAACTGAAATTTTCGAGTTTAACCCATAATCTGAATTTATCAAACCTAATTACCTATATCAACTACCCAAATATTTATTGTAACATACGAACAAAATGCCTATTATTCTGACGTCTATGTTGTTAAACTTCCCTAACTCATAGGTCATTAATGCATTCTTGGCTCTTGTTTCAATTCACTCAAACACTTGTCACCTCCATGGCTCCACATGGCTTTATATATGTACAATTGTACATGCAACACTTCAATCATGCATGTATCATTGCATGAATCATGATGGTTAGATTAACCGTCAGTTCTTGTATGAGAAAGACTCATAATAATCGATTTGTAATTATAAGTAGCTACGTCGAATTAAATCTCTTATCGTGTTCGTATGATCGTATCAACCTACCTACATAAATAACTTACTCCCTTCGTTACAAAATATAGATAGTTTTAGGTTATTAAAAATTGGGTTATGTTAAATACAACCCTTATGGTTATATTTAAGTATCGAATAACTTTCATATTTGGTATTAACTTGGAAAATAAATAAAAAAATTACACAAAAATCAATGTAATTAATGTATGTATTGAGAATTCTTTCCTTTTTTAGTCTTTTAAATACAGCCCTAAGGGCTGTATTTATCAATTTCCTTAAAAATTTTACTTTTTATAAGTTGCTTTACATTTTTCGATGTACTAAAACTCCTTTAATTGGTCAATAAAGGTTTTTTCAATTTCCAAAGCAGCTTAATATCCACTTCAAATACTTTCTTAATAATTGTGCATTTGTTTAAAACTACCTATATTTTATAACGGAGGGAGTATTAAACTTCAATTAAAACTCGTTATTTTTGTATCGTGTTGAATTTTCATGTTATGTCATAGTTTGCTGGCACCAGATGACCCTATATATATATATATACAATAATAATGCAAAAATAATGTAATAAGATTTTCACATTCTGTCGACGGTCTCACAATAAGAATATTGCAAGATTTCTTATATACTCTGTAAGAGTTGGTTATCACACATTTGCAACGATATCTTACGTAAGAGATCTTACAAATTCATAGTGTGAGACCGTCTCGCCTCAATCATTTACGAGTAATTATTGTGTACGACCGTTTACCATGCGACAATAGTAAAAAAAATTGTAATTTATGGTAAAAAGTAGTGATCATTTTAGGTTTGTAGTTACCACTTTCAGATAAATAGTTACCATATTTTCCGTATCAAAAAATGGTTACTATTTAACATAAGATGCTAATTTTTTAACATAAATTCCTAATTTTTAGATCTGTCGTACAATACAACCATTTTACATGGCTTAACAACGATTGTACGCTATAATTTGTAATGGCCTACCATGGCTACCAATCTAGCATGTTTTCTCCAAGTGTGCAATGTGCATGGCTTTAATGCATGGCTATAAAAATGGCTCAAACTTCCATATACAACAGTACAACACACCACACAAAAAAAGCCCTAAATCAAGGAAAAATAAAACTTATAATAATAATAATAATAATAATAATAATAATAATAATAATAATAATAATAAATATGGAGACGAAGAAGATTACGAGTGTGGTCAGTATGGTGGCGATCCTAGCCATTTTGGTGTTAACCACAAACCCTAAAATAACCGTTACTGGTGCTGTTCGTCAATTTAATCCCCTCTCGGACGTAATGCTTAGTAATATCGAGTACGTCCATGACCTCCGTAATTGTAAGGATCAAGGTATAAGATGCAAAAGCGATTCAGAGTGTTGTTCCGGTTGCACTTGCGACTTTGCGTACCATGGTTATTACGATGAAATAAATACGTGCCAAACCTATTGGGGTATCAGTCGAAGTTGTGCATAATCGATCGATCACATGAATAAATGAATGAATGAAGAAGAAGAAGAAGAAGTAGTGTTCTATGTTTGATCATAGTGAAATAATGTTCTACTTATGTTTGTTGTTAATGTGTGAATAATAATAATAATAATAATAATAATAATAATAATAATAATAATAATAATAATAATAATAATAATAATAATAATAATAATAATAATAATAATAATAATAATGTATGTTACTATGGTTGAATAATAAAACAAAAGTAATTACTCGAACGAATAATAAAAATGTTCTACTTACTATGGTTGAATAATAAAATTCCGAAAGACAAAAAAATAATTTAAGATAAACTAATTGAACGAAACAACCATATATAATAAAACCAAAATGAACGAATTTAATTACTCGGTAATTGATTAATAAAAACTTTTGCTTTATTTAACCACATATATAGCAGATGATCTGATACAACAACATGACACTAGTAAAACCATTAAACCAAAACGTAATTTTTTATTTTTTTCGTTTCAGTCAATAGTTACATACATTCATTCACTTTATTTTTCCCTTACTATGACTTGATTTCAGTCAACATTTACATTTTAGGTTTACTTTATTTTCCCGTCACAATTAGGGCATCATGCACAAGTACGACTAATACCCCAAAAGGTTCCACAAGTGTATACAGCCTTAGGTAAAGCTTCATATGCATATTCACATTCGCAACCCGAACAACATTCGGAGTCGTTTGTGCATTGATACCCGACCTCCTTACATGTATTCGGGTCGTGTGTGTACGTATCACCGAGCATTATGTTCGAGAGGGCACGATTATAATGACGAGTAGCCGTGATGGTTTTAGGTCCGGTCGTGGCTAACACCAAAATGGCTAGGAACGCGAACATAGTAACCACGCTCGTAATCTTATTCATTTCCATATTAATTAAATTAACACTTAGGTTTTTTTTTTCTATGATTTGTTTGATTTTTTTTGCTTGTGTGGTGTATGTATATGGCAAGTTTGAGACCTTTTTATAGGCATGAATGCACACTTACTTGAGTTAGGGCTGTAATCAAGCCGAACTCCTATCAAATAGGGCTGTAATCGAGCCGAATCTTACTGAATAATAACGTTCAAACAAAAATTTTCGAGTTTAATTCATAATCTGAATTTATCCAACCTAATTACTGTATATATCACCCAAATATTTATTGTCCCATACGAATCGACAAGACTATTATTACTTCACTAACTCTCATAGGTCATCAATGCATTCTTGGCTCTTGTTTCAATTCACTCAACCATTTGTCACCTCCATGGCTCCACATGGCTTTATATATGTACAATTTCACATGCAACACTTCAATCATGCATGAATCATTGCATGAGTAGAATAACCTTAATTCAATTCTTGTATGAAACGGACTCATAATCATTGATTTGTAAACTATAAAGGGTTATTTCATAAGAATAATACCAACTATGCGTGTGCTTCTTAACTTAATACAAACTATACGCAATCTCATTTTAATACGAACTATGTCTTCATTAACCTCGCTTTGCTATGAGTGACCGGCTACCTGTTGAGCATCCCTTATTCAACTCTTTCTCTAACTTTTCTTCTTCTGATTTACATTTTGTGTTCATTTTCGGCCATTGAAAAAAAAAATTCCAAAAATCCATCTTCCATTTCTTTATCATTTAGTCTTATAGAAGCTATGAAAAAAAATGTTTTTATTGTTATTTTGGCTTTCAGGATGACTGTAACGGACCTAGTATAACCCTAGAAAGTTACAACAAGTCACTATGACCTGTAATAGCAAGTCAAAATTTCATACATAACAAAACGAGATTAATGAATGCGTAGTTCATATTAAAATGAGATTACGTATAGTTTAGATTAATTTAAGAAGCACACCCATAATTGGTATTATTCCCATGAAATTACCCAACTATAAATAGTTACATATTTACGTCCAATTATTAAATCGTTTGTAGTGTTCGTATGATCGTATCAACCTACCTACATATTTTCATGTCAATTAAACTTCAACCTACCTACAATTGTACACATTATTAAACTTCAATTAAAACTCGTTAGTTTTGTATCGTATCATATTTTCATGTTATGTCGTAGTTTGCCGACACTAGATCACCCTATATATATACAATAATAATGCAAAACGTAATGTAATAATATTTTCACCTTCTGTCGACGGTCTTACAATAAAAATATTACAATATTTTTTATATAAAACGGACTCATGATCATTGATTTGTAAACTATAAATAATTACGTATTTACGTCCAATTATTAAATCGTTTGTCATGTTCGTATGATCGTATCAACCTACCTACATATTTTCATGTCAATTAAACTTCAACCTACCTACAATTGTACATATTATTAAACTTCAATTAAAACTCGTTAGTTTTGTATTGTGTGATATTTTCATGTTATGTCATAGTTTGCCAACACTAGATGACCTTGTATATATACAATAATAATGAAAACGTAATGTAATAATATTTTCACCTTCTGTCGACGGTCTTACAATAAAAATATTGCAAGATTTCTTATATACTCCGTAAAAGTTGGTTACACATTTGTAACAATATCGATCTGAGGTCTTACAAATTCATAGTGTAAGGCCATCTCACATCAATATTTACGAGTAATTATTGTGTACAACCATCTACCATGCGATAATAGTAAAAAAAAAAATCAATTTATGTTAAAAATTTAATATTTTCGGTTAGTTAGTTAACACTTTCGTTTAGATAAATAATTACCAGTTTTTCATATTATAAAGTGGTCATTATTTAATCTAAAGTGGTCACTAAATAACATAAAATACGAACTTTTTAACATAAATTCATAATTTTAAAATTTGTCGTACGATACAACTTCATATTTGTGGTGACCTACCCATCTACCATTGTGGTGACCTACCCATCTACCATGTTGTCTCCAAGTGTACTGTGCAATGTGCATGGCTATAAAAATGGCTCAAACTTCCATATACAACACACTACAAAAAAAGCCCTAAATCAAGGAAAAATAAAACTAATAATAATAATAATAATAATATATATGGAGACGAAGAAGATTACGAGTGTGGTCAGTATGGTGACGATCCTTGCCATTTTGGTGTTAGCCACGAACCCTAAAACCGTCACTGGTTTTGTTCGTCACTTTAATCCCCTCTCGAACATAATGCTTAGTAATGTTGAGTACGTCCACGACCCCCGTAATTGTAAGGATAAAGGTTTAACATGCAAAAGCGATTCAGAGTGTTGTTCCGGTTGTGTTTGCGCTTTTTCATACCATGGTTATTACGATGAAATAAATACTTGCCAAACCTTTTGGGGTATCAGTCGAACTTGTGCATGATCGATCACATGAATGAATGAATGACTAAATGAATGAATGAATGAAGAAGAAAGTGTTCTATGTTTGAACTTGTAAAATTCTACTTATGTGTGTTGTTAATGTGTTAATAATGCACTACTCCCTCCGATTCATTGGATTCGCAACGTATTCCGTTTTTGGCAAATTCATCAGCTTTGCAACATTTTCATTTTGGGCCATATTTTTCTTATGAAATGATTAACCTACCCTTAACTTTTCATTATTATATTCCAAAATATTCAATCTAATATTATTATATTACTTAATCTTACATGACATCACTATTGTGGTCCACCAATTCACTTTCCTTATTTTTTTTTGTGAATAGTAAATGTTGCGATTCCAATGAATCGGAGGGAGTATGTTACTATGGTTGAATAAAACAAAAGTTACCCTGGTGTGTTTTTACTTTTTTTTTTCATCGGTGCAAAAACTTCTACTAGACGATCTCATGTTACTACGGTTGAATAAAACAAAGTTACTGTGGACATGACATAGGTCCACCCCGACGCGGCCACGCGCGGGTTTGGGGAGGCGAATGAATCTCCATATGAGATGGTCAAACTGAAATTTAAATCGAAGTAGGAGTCGCCACCAAATTTTATGGTTATTCGGAACCGTTCGAGCCCACTCTATGTCGTAGTGGGCCGTATACAAAATACGGCCCATTTCCGATGTCAGAGTTTATTGGGCTCGTCCCTTTGCATATCGATACCGATGCCGACTGGGCGGTTAATCGTATATTGAATGACTCTCGTAGCCAATGGATTCGGACATCCGGAAACCATGGTTCTGAGTAAGGGGTGAGGGTACGTGTTGGGAAGTTCACTAAGAACACCCAACCCCGCCCGCACTTAGCGGCCTTTACTAAGATATCGTTCGTTTTTTATGTACACGGGTTAGTTCGACGGTTGAATGATATGCAAACATTATTTTCCTAAGCATGTGATAGAAAAATAAAATGGGTTGCTAAGTTGTTTAATGCATATTAAACTAATAACGTCAAAGTTATTTTAGCATGTGAGTTCGTTTTAGTCTAATAAAACGATAAAAACAAATAAAAAGCTACAAACACGAGAAAACGAGTTAGTAACGATGAATAAATCGAATAAAGATATGAATAAATAATATGCATGACTCGAAAAAGTTTTAATGTCACGTGATGGATTAACACGTGTTGACCGAGGTCGAAAAAAAAATATTTATTAAAATATGTCGCGAAAGTCGCATTTTAATATAAGGTTCGAAAGGAATTAAAAATAGAAAAGCGAAGAAACGAGAAAAAGGAGGGCGGGCGAACCAGGCCGCCGCGCGGGTCGCCTGACAGGCGTGCGACCCGCGTGGTGGTCTGCCGGGTTTCTTTTTTTTTGTTCGAAAACCGTTAATTCCTATAAATCGCGTACAAATATGGATTAATTTATACTCGACTTATATTTCCGATATTCGTCGTATTCGATATTCGATTATGAAATCGATATCGAATACTCGGAATGACTTTAGAAAAAGTTTTGAAAAAAAGTTCGTTTTGAACGAAAAAAATAAAAAAAGAATTTTGAACGAAAAAGATGTTAATTCTCTCCGCGTTAAAAATCGTCGAATTTTGTTTAAAAAGATGTAACGATTTTATTTAGCATCAACGAGAATAAATTAATTTAGTTCTTGTAGATACGATATTCGATTAGAGAATCGGTATCGTATTTTAAGAACGTTATTCGAAAATAGTTTTACTATCGAAAATAAATAAAAATATGATGCGATGAATGACCCATTTTAATAATCAGACGACCGACGAAAAAAATAAATAAAACGACGGATGAAAGAAGAAAAAAACGTGAGATTAGAGAGAGAGGAAGGAGAAAAGACGGGTTTGATTTGCACCCTCAACCTACATGCTTTGTTTACTCGGAATAAGGCTCGTCGGACGGTGGCTTGGGCACGTGAGCGTCGAGATGATGTGGGTGAGTTAAGGTGTCGGTTTTTGGGACGTTTTTGTGTGTTTATGTGGGGCGCGGATCGGTCGGATTGGACGGGATGGATTCGTTGGTTTTTTGGTTGCTATTTCGGTATTCCTTCGGACGTGGATTTCTAGACTTATTTTTTAGATACGAGTTCTGAAAAATTATTGTGTGTCGGGATTATTGTGTTGATATTTCATGTGTATTTTGTGTTGAATATGAGGTCCTATTTATAGGAATCGAGGTGGTCTTGTTTGTGTGACAAGAAACACCGGTTTGGATAGGAAATACGAGAGTTCGTAAGGAAATAAACTTCTCGTTTCTTGGTGAAGAAGCCAAGAATCTCGGCTGGTGGGGAGGTATCTCGGCTGTTTCAGCCGAGTATCTGAGCTCGGGTGATACTTTGTTTCGGTTTCCGGATAGAATTCCTACTTGAGATCGAATTCCATCCTTAAACGGATTTGTTTAATATTATTTGAAGGCTGATTTTTGTAGTGTTTCAATCCGAATTGGACGTGTAATGACACGGCCAGATCGTGTGACTCGGGAAAAAATATCTTTGACCGGGTTTGACTCGGTTGCTAAAAGACGGTTTTACCCCCGGTGTCGGAATCGACCCAAATTAGTCTTATTTGACTCGAAACGACCCACTGGGCCTGGATTTGAGGTCTGTTCTGCGAGATTTGTACTCCGTAATAAGCCTAAACCAAATGTCCATGATTTCGAGCCCATATCCGAGCCCATTAAAGCACGTTCGCGTCCTATCATCATTGGGTGTTTGGTGGGACCTACTATAGACACCTGGCGGTCAAAATGTGGGTGTCTACAGAGCCCCCACTCTGACTGAGGCTTGGACAAGGCGAAAGTCAGAGTAGCTACCAGGCCAATCGAGGATTAAGACCTGGCAGACTTCCGACCGGGTCGTTTAGAGTCCATTAGACTTGCGTGAAGGGCTCGCCAGCCATAGGATAGAAATCATACCTGGATAGATGTTGATAATGGCGCGGGGACTTTCTACTAAAAAAGTCTTGGATTTGTCTGGTTGCAGACAATTTCCATTTTGAAATTGCGCGGGAGCTCCTATTAGAAGCTGCGGATGTACCTCTTACTGATACATCCGATTCCTTAGCGAAAATGTTGCTTGAATTTTCACTGAGAACTTTGAGAATTCTCCAGGAGTCTTGGGATACCTGTCTGCTTTGCATGCAACATACAGATAAAACATCGACTCGTGCTGGGGGAGAAAAAATGATTTTTGGTTGATTTTTTTTTGGAAAAAACCGAAAATTTTTTTTTTGAAAATGGCGGAAATTTTTTTTTGAAAAATTTGGAAGAAAAGGAATGTTTGGGATGACTTGATTTCTGATCAGATTCTGACACGGACTCCTAGAATCCTCTGATTAGGCCTGTATGCCTAGATGAAGAGGGAGATATATCGACAGACCCGACTGGACTCTCTAAGGGTTGGACCGTGACTCGGTAGGGGATGGGCCACCTAAGACGACAAGACTCTTAAGTTGCGCTATTCCGTAGCCTAGGCGAGTGGCATCATGGTCGAATCCTCAGAGTGAGATTGTTTCCGTACGACAGGGCTTTGTGGTAGCAATGCCGTAGACTGGTGTTCTTTTGAATTTTTTGGTTTCGGGGTATGTTCCCGGAGTAGGTATTGCTTCGAGTCTCTGACAGATTCTTGTCTTTGACTGGACCGAGTACTAGGACACACTATAGAAAGAAGGCTAGATTTGAAAGTTATTTGGATTATGTGAGTGGATGGAAAACTTCTGCCTAAGAGAAGCCCCCCAGAATGACAAAGCTAACTCTTGAGAACATGACAGTGTCGTGACCGGAATGATGGCGCTTTTTTGAATTCGTGTCAATGTGGGTGGTTGTGCCTCTTTTGAAAGGCTGCCTACGTATTCACGTGTTGTGAAATCAAACCAAGCCGTAGTTCAGTGTTGAAAAATGTATTATGGTGCCTAGTTTATTAGGGTTTTGTGTGTAACTAGCCATAGCAATGGTGTAGGCTAGGTGCATTCCCAATGATGTCTTGACCAAAGGGCTAGAATAGTTAGGATGTTGATCCTGTGACTGTGAGCATTTTCCGGGGTAGCCCCCAGGGGTGGTGTGAACTATTAGGGCATGTTCTATGCTGACGGCAAGTTGAATTCCCGTGTTTGGGGTTGGTAACTGGTTTAGATGTTTTTGGAAATGTGGTGCTAGGAAGTAAGTGGCTTCGATGATTCGAAATCTGGAGCTCGATTTTGTGGAGCTAAGGCTTCGAGGGTAAGGTATTGTAATGTGGTAGGAAAGGGGGAAGTCGAGTAATAATGACTCGAACTTCGATCGAGGTAGGTTTGATAATGCGGGATCTGATTTCCATGTCTGACCTTAATGGTTAGGGTATCCTATGGAGCTTGAATCCTCGAAATTTCGGGCTGTCTCTAGCCTAGGTCTCGAGAAGGTCTTGAGGGTTGTAATGTGGGAAGACTAAATGTGGTGTTAGCTGACCAGCTTGATTGTCACTCCCCTATTGGATGGTATTGATAATTTTGAATTTGACCGTACCCGGTCAAAGGATTTTCACTTGAGTTGACCGTTGACCACGGTCATGGGTTTTTTGAATTTTTGCTGGTTGACCTCTCAGCCCCGGTCATGGTTTTTTTTTTTTTTGAATGTTGGTTGACCTCTCAGCCCCGGTCATGGGTTTTTTTTTTTGAATGTTGGTTGACCTCTCAGCCCCGGTCATGGGTTTCTTGAATTTTGGTTTACCTCTCAGTTTTTTGAATGTTGGTTGACCTCTCAGCCCCGGTCATGGGTTTTTTGAATTTTGGTTGGACTAACACCAAAGGTAAGGATCGGTTGATCTTATTGGATGGGTGTTTGTTGTGGGAAATGGGCTTGCCTCCCGTCTTGGACCCAAACTAGGAGAATTCTCAGATTTGTCATAGGATTCGATATGCTCCTGCTAAAGGTAGTTATGTGGCTTTCTATGTCAGACATGGAATAGGTAAAGGAAAACACGGGTCTCAGTTTCCTGCAGTCATTATAGATGTGCCCATAATAGTCACGTGCATGTGCTCACAGTGTATGATGGTGTTCATCATGTTCTCGGAAACACATAGGGAAAGTATATATGAGGAATAGAAAAGCTGATTTTATTGAATTTGAAAAGAGGACAAAATGCAAATGACTCTGACTCTGATTTGGAAATGAGGATGTAGGGTATCCTAGACTCGGACTCAGACTTAAACTCGAATCAGATCCGGACTCGGATGCTCGGTTGGTTGTTCTTTTTTGGTAAGGTCTTCGACAGGTGCCACGACTCGCCTAAACTCGGCTTTGCGCAAATGCAAGAGAGGGAGTCAAACTAGACATAGCCCGGGGTGACGGGAATGACTAAAATCCTCGGATCGGGAAACCCGGACGTTGACCTAGACAAAGTAACGACCGTGAATTAGACTCGAGCTGTACAAGGATGAGTCCGAAAATGGGGCGACCGTCTTTGACCGCGACGCGTGCTCGGACCAACCGTGGTGACCTAACCCTAGGTGACTCGAGTGTTCGTAGCATAGGTACGACTCGAAGAAGGTATCATAAGGACGCCGGTGTAGGATGGACGTAAGGTACTCCTTAAGGTGACTGTGGTCGAATGCTCGGGTGGAGGACAGCCCCCGAATGAGACTAAAGACTCAGATAGGACTCAGATGGTGTGACATCTAAGTGTCTCAAAAGTGGGGTAGGTGAGACACGTGTAAGACATGACCCTTAGAGCAACTGTGACTGATCGCTCTGCTGAAGGGTAGCCCCCGAGTGGGGCTGAAGACCGACTCCTAGACGGGTGACTCGTGGATGGTGGGCTTTCTTTAGGATTTTGGCAGAATGGGCTTAGTCCCGTGTGAAGAAAGACCTACGTGTGAGCTAAACCCAGACTTTGGACTCGATTGTGTAAGTGGGCTTCCCTTTGTAGGAGTTTGTCCTACGTAGGTGGGCCGTGCCTTGACTTATAAGGCGGACTTGGGATGGGGTGGAAACCCGTGATGTAAGATCGACGGAGTTTCGACGCTATAGACTCTTGCTACTTATGACAAGACCCGACACTGCTAAATACGGGAAGTCCTAAGAAGAAGAAGGTTTGAAAAGAGGATTTGGATTTTGAAAACCGAGCAAAGTCGGGTTGGACGGCCCAATCTTTTTTTGAAAATCGGAAAAAAGGTTTATCGGGCCGAGTTTTGAATTTTTGAAAAGGTTTGGACAGCATACCGGCTAAAAATAGGCTATTTTGAGTCAAAATCATAAGTCCTAAATTCGGTAGCTTTCCGGGTTTTGAAAAATGGATGGTTTTCGAAAAAAGACGCAAGTTTTTTTTTGAAAACACGGTTTTTTTTTTGAAAAAAAGGATGAGACACGGACCAAGTAGCATGTAGTCACGGAAACAGTATAACGACGCCATGTATGCTCTTAGTCTAAGTCTCGGTCGGTCTAATAGGGTCTATACCAACAACGATGGCTTTCTCGTACTGAGGACGGACTCCCTAAGCCGAGTGGGTCTTAGGACATGCCGCAAAACCTAAACGAGTTCCACCATCGATGTCTTTAGTGGGTCCAAGTGGGAACGCACCGTGGTATAGTGGGACGTCGGTCACAAGTAACCGGCCCGGGAAAGATTGGGTTATGCATGGCCCATTGAACTAAAACGTGTACATTACTAATCGAACGATTTCTTTTCGAGTCTCACCCTAGGGATGCCGATGGTAAGTGACTCATCAGTTGATCCCCAGCGGAGTCGCCAAATTGTGGACATGACATAGGTCCACCCCGACGCGGCCACGCGCGGGTTTGGGGAGGCGAATGAATCTCCATATGAGATGGTCAAATTGAAATTTAAATCGAAGTAGGAGTCGCCACCGAATTTTATGGTTATTCGGAACCGTTCGAGCCCACTCTATGTCGTAGTGGGCCGTATACAAAATACGGCCCATTTCCGATGTCAGAGTTTATTGGGCTCGTCCCTTTGCATATCGATACCGATGCCGACTGGGCGGTTAATCGTATATTGAATGACTCTCGTAGCCAATGGATTCGGACATCCGGAAACCATGGTTCTGAGTAAAGGGTGAGGGTACGTGTTGGGAAGTTCACTAAGAACACCCAACCCCGCCCGCACTTAGCGGCCTTTACTAAGATATCGTTCGTTTTTTATGTACACGGGTTAGTTCGACGGTTGAATGATATGCAAACATTATTTTCCTAAGCATGTGATAGAAAAATAAAATGGGTTGCTAAGTTGTTTAATGCATATTAAACTAATAACGTCAAAGTTATTTTAGCATGTGAGTTCGTTTTAGTCTAATAAAACGATAAAAACAAATAAAAAGCTACAAACACGAGAAAACGAGTTAGTAACGATGAATAAATCGAATAAAGATATGAATAAATAATATGCATGACTCGAAAAAGTTTTAATGTCACGTGATGGATTAACACGTGTTGACCGAGGTCGAAAAAAAAGTATTTATTAAAATATGTCGCGAAAGTCGCATTTTAATATAAGGTTCGAAAGGAATTAAAAATAGAAAAGCGAAGAAACGAGAAAAAGGAGGCCGGGCGAACCAGGCCGCCGCGCGGGTCGCCTGACAGGCGTGCGACCCGCGTGGTGGTCTGCCGGGTTTCTTTTTTTTTGTTCGAAAATCGTTAATTCCTATAAATCGCGTACAAATATGGATTAATTTATACTCGACTTATATTTCCGATATTCGTCGTATTCGATATTCGATTATGAAATCGATATCGAATACTCGGAATGACTTTAGAAAAAGTTTTGAAAAAAAGTTCGTTTTGAACGAAAAAAATAAAAAAAGAATTTTGAACGAAAAAGATGTTAATTCTCTCCGCGTTAAAAATCGTCGAATTTTGTTTAAAAAGATGTAACGATTTTATTTAGCATCAACGAGAATAAATTAATTTAGTTCTTGTAGATACGATATTCGATTAGAGAATCGGTATCGTATTTTAAGAACGTTATTCGAAAATAGTTTTACTATCGAAAATAAATAAAAATATGATGCGATGAATGACCCATGTTAATAATCAGACGACCGACGAAAAAAATAAATAAAACGACGGATGAAAGAAGAAAAAAACGTGAGATTAGAGAGAGAGGAAGGAGAAAAGACGGGTTTGATTTGCACCCTCAACCTACATGCTTTGTTTACTCGGAATAAGGCTCGTCGGACGGTGGCTTGGGCACGTGAGCGTCGAGATGATGTGGGTGAGTTAAGGTGTCGGTTTTTGGGACGTTTTTGTGTGTTTATGTGGGGCGCGGATCGGCCGGATTGGACGGGATGGATTCGTTGGTTTTTTGGTTGCTATTTCGGTATTCCTTCGGACGTGGATTTCGAGACTTATTTTTTAGATACGAGTTCTGAAAAATTATTGTGTGTCGGGATTATTGTGTTGATATTTCATGTGTATTTTGTGTTGAATATGAGGTCCTATTTATAGGAATCGAGGTGGTCTTGTTTGTGTGACAAGAAACACCGGTTTGGATAGGAAATACGAGAGTTCGTAAGGAAATAAACTTCTCGTTTCTTGGTGAAGAAGCCAAGAATCTCGGCTGGTGGGGAGGTATCTCGGCTGTTTCAGCCGAGTATCTGAGCTCGGGTGATACTTTGTTTCGGTTTCCGGATAGAATTCCTACTTGAGATCGAATTCCATCCTTAATAAACGGATTTGTTTAATATTATTTGAAGGCTGATTTTTGTAGTGTTTCAATCCGAATTGGACGTGTAATGACACGGCCAGATCGTGTGACTCGGGAAAAAATATCTTTGACCGGGTTTGACTCGGTTGCTAAAAGACGGTTTTACCCCCGGTGTCGGAATCGACCCAAATTAGTCTTATTTGACTCGAAACGACCCACTGGGCCTGGATTTGAGGTCTGTTCTGCGAGATTTGTACTCCGTAATAAGCCTAAACCAAATGTCCATGATTTCGAGCCCATATCCGAGCCCATTAAAACACGTTCGCGTCCTATCATCATTGGGTGTTTGGTGGGACCTACTATAGACACCTGGCGGTCAAAATGTGGGTGTCTACAGTTACCCTTGTGTGTTTTTACTTTTTCATCAGTGCAAAAACTTCTACTAAACGATCTTATGTTACTATGGTTGAATAAAACAAAGTTACCCTAGCTTGTGTGTTTTTACTTTTTATCAGCGCAAAAACTTCTATTTTTAGACAATCTCATGTTACTATGGTTGGATAAAATAAAGTTACCCTTGTGTGTTTTTATTTTTTTATCAGCGCAAAAACTTCTATTAGGTGATCTCATGTTACTATGGTTGAATAAAACAAAGTTACCCTTGTACGTTTCTACCCTTTTTATCAGCGTAAAAACATTTATTATTAGACGATCTCATGTTACTGTGGTTGAATAAAACAAAGTTACCCTCATGTGTTTTTACTTATTTATCAGTGTAAAAACTTTTATAATCAGATGATCTTACGGTAATTTTACATGAATGCATGAAGAATAAATGTTTGCCTAATCCTAATTTCTAAATATTAAACAAGCAATAATTATTGTGTATAACACGTAGCATGCATAATTAAGTAAAATCACTATTTTGTAGTACTACCTATTGAAATTCAAATTCACATAAAAACAATCAAGTTTCCAAAATCAAATCAAGTTTCGAGTTAGAGGATTGAATTAGGTTTGGTACGAGTCGTGGATTAATTCAGGGCGGGTATTGGGTATTTAGATGGAGAGCAAATCGAGCCGAATATTTGGCTTGATCATTTAGGTCAAACATTAAACAAATCATGTTTTTATGAATCGAATCAAATAGTTTGACTAACTCGCAACACTACTAGCTTGGATGTTATCATCAATAACGTTAAAACTGAATTTTTTTAATTTAACTCGTAATCTGAATTTATCTAGCCTAATAACCTATATCGACTACATGCCCAAATATTTATTGTCGCATACGAATCGATAAGACTATTATAGGGCATTAATGCATTCTTGGCTTTTGTTTCAATTCACTCAAACACTTGTCACCTCGATCCACATAGCTTTATATATGTACAATTGTACATGCAACCCTTCAATCATGCATGAATCATTGCATGCATGAGTAGAATAACTTTCATTCTTGTATGAAACAGACTCATAATAATCATTTTGTTAATTATATTGTGAGACTGTCTCACATCAATAATTTACGAGTAATCATTGTACTGTGTATGTATAATCGTTGTATCATGCGACAATAGTAGAAGAAATTACTATAATTTAAGGTAAAAAGTTACTCTCTTCGTTCAAATCCAACCTTCCCTTTTGCTTTTTCACGTTTGTCAACAGGCATTTCCGTCGTTAATATCTTTCGTAAGTGAAAAAGATAGAAATTTGATATTAGTAATTTACTTGTAAAGACGAATCAAATATGATACCACATGGATTTATATTTTCTCTAATAGATTGTCGTGAATATCAAAAGTTCTCTTTAATTATGAATAGTGTCGAAAAGAGAAAGGGCCGGCGGGGAAGATTGGACTTGAACTGAGGGAGTATCATTTTAGTTTAGTTAGTTATCATTCTCGTTCTGGATAATAGTTACCACTTTGTCGTATTACAAAGTGAAATGATCACTATTTAACCTAAAGTAGTCACTAAATAATTTAAAGTGTTAAATTATTAACATAAATCCATCATTCTAAGGTCTGTCGTTTAATACAACGATTTTATACTATAATTTGTGGCGAAATACCAATATACCATGTTGTCTCCAAGTTTGCATGGCTTAATTAATGCATGGCTATAAAAAGTTCTCAAACTTCCATATACAAGCACGAAAAAAAAAACCCTAAATCAAGGAAAAATAAAACTAAAAATAATATGGAGACGAAGAAGATTACGAGTGTGGTCAGTATGGTGGCGATCCTAGCCATATTGGTGTTAGCCACAAACCCTAAAATAATTGTCACTGCTGTTGTTCGTCAATTTAATCCCCTCTCGGACATAATGCTTAGTTATGTCGAGTACGTCCACGACCCCAATAATTGTAAGGATCAAGGTATAAGATGCAAAAGCGATTCGGAGTGTTGTTCCGGTTGTACTTGCGATTTTGCGCATCATGGTCAATACGATGATGTAAATACATGCCAAACCTATTGGGGTCTCAGTCGAACTTGTGCATGATCGATCGATCACATGAATGAATGAATGAATGAATGAATGAAGAAGAAGAAAGTGTTCTATGTTTGAACTTGTAATATTCTACTTATATATGTGTGTTGTTAATGTGTGTTAATAATGTACTATGTTACTATGGTTGAATAAAACAAAAATTATCCTGGTGTGTTTTTACTTTTTCGTCGGTGCAAAAACTTCTATTAAACGATCTCATGTTACTATGCATGGTTGAATAAAACAAAAGTTATCCTGGTGTATTTTTACTTTTTTATCGGTGCAAAAACTTCTATTAAACGATCTCATGTTACTATGCATGGTTGAATAAAACAAAGTTATCCTTGTGTATGTACGTGTTTTTACTTTTTTATATTATCAGTGCAAAAAATTCTATAATTAGACTATCTCACGACAATTTTTCATGAATGAATGAAGAAGAAGTGTTCTTATATGTTTGAAGCTGTGAAATTCTACTTATGTGTGTTGTTAATGTGTGAATAATGTATGTTACTATCATACTATGGTTGAAAACTTGAATCATGTGTGTTAGGTCATATATATGCTAACAGTAATTATTGTGTACAACCGTTGTACCATGTGACAGTAGTAAAAGTTTTCAACTTATGATAAAAAGTAATTATTTTAAGTTAGTTAGTTACCACTTTCAGATAAATAGTTACCACTTTTTTCATATTAAAACGTGGTCACTATTTAATTTAAAGTGATCACTAAATAACTTAAAATAGTAACTTTTTACCATAAATTAGGTCCGTCGTACGGTACAACGGTTGTATAGTATAATTTGTGATATGCTAAGCATGAATCATGTTATATGACTATATGTCTATATGAGGCAATAATTTCATGTTGTGTCATTAATTATCCAATTATTAATTATTATTAGTCAATTAAGGCATAAACACACAATTCATGTGATATAGGAGTATATTAGGGGTTATTTCATGTGAATAATATCAATTATGACCACCCTTCTTAAATTAATACATATTTTATGTAATCTCAAAATAATATGAAATTTGACTAACTCCCTCTCAAAACGAGCTGGATTACCGGCTACCTGAAGTATAGGTCATTTTCACCATTTTCACAATCAAATAAGTACATCATCATTAATCATCTCCATCTTCACATTATCATCCTTCCCTTCATCTTCATCAATCATCCATATCAATCTTGAGATGAAAACTACCATTTTCAATGAAATTGAGATGAAAATCAAATTCAAACCTAGAAATTGAAATCAACGAAATTGAGAAATCAAAAACCGTCATTCTTGCCCAGATCTGAAGGATGACGCAGTAAACTCCACAAGCACCACCACACTCCGACAAGCTACTTCGTCGCAGTCATACACATTGGAGCATAAGTAGTTGTTAGGCTGGTGATTAGAGATCTAGGAAAGAATGACGGAGGAGATGAAGATGGTTCACGGCGGCCAAAATCTAGGAAAATAGTCGATAATGTGTTAGTTGTTATGGTGGCTGCCCTCGCCTGAGACTCGGTGGTACAACGCCGGAGAAGGTGGGTCCTCACTGGTGGTCGTGTCTCGTGTGGTGGCTGCCCACGTGGTTGCCTGGTAAGCTGGAGGCGTACAGTGGAGGCATCGTGGGTGGAAAGTGGTGGTTATTTTGGTGGTCGATGTGTCAATGGTGAATAATGTGAATGGGTATGGAGATTGAAGAGAGGAAGAAGATGAAGGTATAAAGGGGGAAAACAACCGGTTAGAGTGACTGGTAACAACCGGTCATTTTTTTATCCATACTAAAATGAGATCAATGAAGACAATGATCATATTAAATTGGGATTACGCAAAGTTTGTATTAATTTAAGAAGGGTGGTCATAGTTGGTATTATTCCCATGAAATAACCCTATATCATATATATATATATATATATATATGGGGTCTCACCTTTTTTATAGGTGAGTTTTGGATTTTTTTGTTTACAATAATATAGGGAAAACACAAAATCCGCGTGATGAGACGGTATCCCAAAAATTATAATGCAAAATTTCTTATATTGGAGGTGATATGTATGGTTAAGAGCTCAAACCGTCCTATAGTAGATTTAGTGCAGTGAGAAGATTATGTAATATTCCTTCCGTTTAAATTTGTAAAAATTTCGGATAAAATATACATAGTATTAATTATTATTACATTATAAAACACTTTTTTTCATTTTATATTAAAAGTCATTTTAAAAAAATTGGATATACGATCACAAATTTATAACGATCTTAAATGAAAATTTGCGGACTTCAAATTAAATAAACATTAAACAAGTCTAAGTGTAGCAACACGTAGTATAAACAAAAAGACAAATATAATGGTATCATTTAAATCTTACCAAATACCTACTTTGGGGCTTGAAACAAGTAATTGTGTGATGATTTATTATTATACTTCGTATCATAATAATCTTCGTGCGAGATGGTCTCACATTGAGTAAAATAATTCCTTGAAATAAAATAATTAATTATTTAATAATAAATTAATCATTTTTTTTACAGAAATGAATGTGTTTTTATATAATTAAATTCTTTCTGAAAAACTCTTTTATCAAAATATATTTTCGAGAAAAAATAACTATGTATAGTTATGATAAACCTTGACCAAAATACTACCTAGAAAACTAGAAAAAAAAAACAAAGGAAAAGAACACTCCGATTCAGATAAAATATTATTGTCGAACGAATAAATAAACTAGCAATTTGGCATGCATGCATGGCTATAAAAAGGGTCTCAAACTTGCCATGGATAACACATAACATTTAAAACATCAATCAAACTACGAAAAAAATAAAAAACTTCGAAAAATAAATAAAAATTTCCTGAGTTATTTTGATATGGAGACGAAGAAGATTATGAGTGTGGTTACTATGCTGGCACTCCTGACCATTTTAATTTGGTGTTAGCCACCACTCCTGAACCCGTCATTGCTGCTCGTTTCTGTAATCCCTTCTTAAACATAATGCGTGAGGACGCGCACATCCAGCGCGCCCTCACCTGCGTTCCTGCAGGTGAGGAATGCGAGGCGGCCACGACAGACTGTTGCGGTGTCTGCTTCTTGGCTACATGCATAGAGTGAATGATCAAAGTAATAACGAAGAAATATTTTACGGTTGGTCCTTCTTGAGACAGTTATATGTTTATATATGTCGTATGTTAAAACTTTTTTTTTTAATGATGGATATATATCTGTCTTGAACAAAAATTTGTATTATTATTTTTATGTCATACTTGTGTATTGGTGTTGCATTGTGTTGTATGTTCGTTACTACTTTTGAATAATAATAAACAAGTTATTGTTGTGTGTTTTAATCAAAGGTGAAATTACAATTTACTCCCTCCGTCTATATTTATATTCCTCATATATTTATACAATATATCATTTACTCCCTCCGTGTTGATCAATCATTTGTTTATCTTTAGTTACTGACGTACTGCAATATATTACTCACAAGACAGAAGTTAAATAAATCAACGAGACAAAAAGAGTGATCTATCTCTCTTTGACATATCTGACATCGATCTTGATAATCAAAAGTCGGATTGGAATTACTCAAGGCTCGATCTATATCTTTAATTTAATTTTACTTCATTTTTTTACCGTTCTATTATCTATCAACAATATTTCAATTAAAAGTAAACAAATGATTGTTGAGTATTGTTTTTTATTTAGTAATTTGTTTTTACCATTTACTTTTTTGTGTAATATTGTTTGTGGATCATATTTTAATCAGCGATAAACAAATGATTGATAAATACAGAGTACGTTATTTGTGTTACTTAACTATTTTTTATTCTTTATGAGTGACATTTTACTTAAAGCTAAACAACTGATCGCACCAGTTCCAGTCATTTGTTTAATTATTCCATATCGAGGTATGTATCTGAATATCAATCATTCATGAATATCACTATCATTACATTATCATTTAAGAGGATTTCGTTGGATATTATTTTATTTTATTTTAAAAATCGATTTTTGTAGATTTTTTTGTTTTAAAAAAAAAATCTAACAAAATCCGCCTACTAAAACAAAAGAGCATGTACATCACCATCACATTAAGGGCTCATTGTATCTTATAAAGTTATATCTCAAATTCTAGATAATTATATTCTAAAATACGGAGTAATATTATTTCATATTAATATTATTTTTTACTTTTATTATATTAATATCATAGGGTGATACAAAATATTTTTCGGTATATAATTTCGTTATTTATTTATTTATCTTTCTTCCAAAAATAAAAGAATAAAATAATATTTTGGCCTATCAACTTTATGACTATAAAAAGGCTCTCAAACTTGCAAAATGTCATACATATACACAACTCACACATACACATTGTAACCAATATGAATATAAAGGTGGTTAGTATGGTGGCATTATTGGCCATTATTGTGGTGTTATTCACCACATTGGAACCAGTTATTGCTGCTCGTCAATTTAATCCCGTCTTAAGCAAAATGCTTAATGATACGTACACCCAAGCCCTTGCTTCATGCAAGGGACCGGGGACAGTTTGCGCAAGCACCAGTGAGTGTTGCGGCAGTTGTACTTGCCAATATCTTTATGGGATCGGTGGGGCTAGGTGCGCCCCAACCGGGTTTTTAAGTACTACTTGCTGAATGAATGAATAATCAACGAAAATCAAGACATGGTTTTGATTATACGAGTAATATTAATTATCACAAATTATTGTTTGTGATTGATCACATGTGGATTGATCGCATGTATGGTGTGACACACAGAGTGATTGAATAAAATCCAAGTTATCATTTTATGTTTTTACCATTACTTAACTTTTGTGTATTTTGTTGTATAATACTCCCTACGTTCAAGTCCAAGCTTCCCTTTTCTCTTTTCGACACTATTCACAATCAAGGAGAACTTTCGATATTCACGACAATCTATTAAAGAAAATATATTCATGTGGGATCTTGTTTGATTCGTCTTTAAAAGTACATTATTAATATCCAATTTTCATAATTTTTACGAAAGATATTAACGATGCAAAATGCGCGTTGGCAAACGTGAAAAAGCAAAAGGGAAGCTTGGACTTGAACGGAGGGAGTAGTAATTTATAGTTGTTACTCCCTCCAATTCTTACGATTCGCAACATATTCCATATTTGGCAAATTCATTAGGTTTGCTACATTTCTATAATAGGTAGGATAAGTTTTTGTTTGCGTTAATTTTTTTTTTTTTTTTACTTTATTGGTGAGACTCATCATCCTCACTCCCAACCTTATTATTTGTGCAAATAGTAAACGTTGCAAATCGTAAGATTCGGAGGGAGTAATTTTTATCATCAATCATATTTAAAATAATAGATCTGATCTGATCACCTAGGATCGTGATCGTTCACAATATGATCTCGATTGGATATTTATTACGGAATAACATTTATAATTTTATATATGGTTGTACTTCCCTTTCTATCTTGAATCAATAATTGATGCACAATAATTAACAATTGTACCAATTGATGTGTCATCCAGTGTATGGTATGACACACAAAGTGGGACACAAAATGGGACTGGAGATCCGCACTGTGTAACCTTGTGACTCTACCCATCCACGCCTATAAAAAGGGCCTCACAATTATTAAAGATATACAAAACACAAAGTCACAAACATACAAAAAAAAAATTCCTAAGTTTCAAAAAACCTAAGTTGTTGATATGGAAACGAAGAAGATTATGAGTGTGGTTACTGTGACGGCGTTCCTAGCCATTTTAATGTTAGCTACCACCAGCCCTAAACCTGTTACTGCTGCTCGTCATTTTGATCCCCTCTTTAGCATAATGCTCGAGGGGGATGATGCTGCGTACATCCAGCGCCCTCTCACCTGTTCACCGAAGGGCACTAGGTGCTCGTCGGCCAAAGAATGTTGTGGAAAATGTGGTTGCGAATTTGGGTATGGCATAACTATAGGGGGTATATGCACACCTCCCTTCTTTTCTTGGGATTGTTGAATGCATGCATATTTCCTAAGTCTCGATCATTTGATTATATTTATCTTTAATTAAAATAATCTTTACAGAGGATATAAAAAAGGTGAACGAATGGTCGAGACAGAGGGAGTATATATGCTTATTATTACGGAGTATATATATATGTTCTATGCTATACATATATGATATATGGATATATATGTATCCCCTCGCTAGACATATTCCGATTATATGTCTTAATAATAATGTTGTCTTATTGTTATTATGTACGGAGTATGACTGAATATAAAAATAAATAAATCGTATATTATATGTCTTTATTTTAATCACCAAGTTAAAAATTTATGACAAATACATACGAGTATGTTACAATCACTAAATTCTACTCTGTATTGTTAACAAACCAACTCAACCAAAACCTTAAGGCAATGGTTGAGGCCCGTTTATATTCTATTACGCCCCCTCACTCGAATGCCCTTTGGGCTTGAAGAGTGGTTGGTTGAGGTCCGTTTATATTCTATTACGCCCCCTCACTCGAATGCCCTTTGGGCTTGAAGAGTGGTTAGTGCGCACCGGTGCCCTTTGGGCTTGAAGAGTGGTTAGTGCGCACCGGCTCCCCTGTACCGTGTGCTGAGATTCCACTTGAGAGTTCGAGATATTGGGGGCTGCCAGGGTTCGAACTCGTGACCTCTGTCTCTGATACCATGTTAACGAACCAACTCAACCAAAACCTTAAGGTTTTGGTTAAGGCCCGTTTATATTCTATTATGTATGACGTACAAACCTTGAATATCTTTAATTTCACCGTTCAAAATTGCTATTTTAGACATTCTTATTCCTGATTTATGATTCGATCCTCGAAGTGCCACAACGATTACTCGTACGCCCAAATAACATAATGTTAAACTTGTACTTGATCTTAATTAAATATATTAACTATGTGTATATGATCGTTATTTTATCGTTTCATGTTATGCCCTACCCAATTTCACATCTAAACAACAAATATACTATTTCGGATAAAATATAATCATTGGGGTTATTTCATGACAATAATCCCAACTATAAGGGGACTTCTTAGATTAATCTCAACTATACGTAATCTCGTTTTAATATGAACTATACCTTCATTAGTCCCTCATTGACATAGGTGATTGGTTACCTAGAAAACCGGTTCATATTTTATATCTTCCCAAAATTCATCTTCCATTTTTTTTCCGATTAGTATTATAGAAGCCATGAAAAAAATGCTTTAATTTTCTTGTTGTTTTGGCTTTCATGAACGACGACGGAACACTCAAGGACCCTAGAAAGTCACAATCGGTCACTATTACTGGTAATAACAGGTCATAATTTTGTCCATAGCGAAGCGAGATTAATTAACGAAGACATAGTTCATATCAAAACGAGATTACGTATAGTTGAGATTAATCTAAAAATCTCCCTTATAGTTGAGATTATCGTCATGAAATAACCCTAATCATAGTTATTACTCCGTACCTACTTATTGGTAAAATGGGCCCTTAATTAATTGGGTTATTTCATGAGAATAATATCAACTATACTTGTAAATCTTAAATTAATTTAAACTATATATAATCTCATTTTAATACGAACTACACCTTCATTAACCTCATTTTGCTATGGGTGACCGACTACCTGTTGAACCTCCCCTATTCAACTCTTCCTCTGACTCTTTTTCATCTGATTCACATTTCGTGTTCATTTTCGGTCATTGATAAAAAAAATTAAAATTTCCAAAAACTCATCTTCCATTTCATTTTCAATTAGTCTTATAGAAACTATGAAAAAATATATTTTCATTGTAATTTTGGCTTTCACGATGACTGCAACTAGGGGTGTTCACCGGTCCAAACCCGGACCGGACCGGTTTGACCCACGGACCGGAAACCCAAAAAACCCAAACCCGCGGACCGGACTGGTTAACAAAGAAACCCGGACCGGACCGGACCGGACCGTAAAAATACACTAAATTTGATATTTTTTTAAAGTGTGGACCGGACCGGACCGGGGACCTGTTACCAACTTTTTTGGGACCCGGAGACTGGCCCGGTACGTGCCCCGGTCTGGACCGACCCGGACCTTACATTCCGGTCCGGTCCGGTTTGCCGGTCCGGGTCAATTTTTGAACACCCCTAACTGCAACGGACCTAATAAAACCCTAGAAAGTTACAACAAGTCACTGTGACCGATAATAGGAAATCATAATTTCATACATAGCAAAGCGAGATTAATGAATGCGTAGTTCATATTAAAATGAGATTACGTATAGTTTATATTATTTTAAGAAACACACATAGTTGGGATTATTCCTATAAAATAACCCTAATTAATTTTGTTTTGAAAGGTGTGTTTTTGACTTTCCTTTTACAATAGTCTCTCCATTCAAATTTAATTATCACTTGCTTTTTCACATTTATTGAATCACGTTTTACACGATCAATATTTTGAACAAATCTAAGTGTAGCAACACGTAGTATAAACAAAGAGACAAATTTAATGGTATCATTTAAATCCTACCAAACACCTACTTTGGGGCACAAAACAAATAATTGTGTGATAATTTATTATTATATCATAATAATAATTGTTGCGTGAGACGGTCTCACTCTACGTAAAATAAATCCTTGAAATAAAATGATCACTCATTTAATAAAATAAATGAATCATTTTTTTTACTGAAATGAACGTGTTTTTCACATAATTAGACTTTTTTTATCAAAAATATATTTTCAAAAATAAAATAAAATATATAACTATGATAACCATTCGATCAAAATACTACCTCGAAAACTGTTAAAAAAATAGGGAGGAAAGAACACTCCGACTAAGATAAAATATTATTGTCGAACGACCAAGCTTGCAATTTGGCATGCATGCATACATGGCTATAAAAAGGGTCTCAAACTTGTCATGCATAACACATAATAATTAAAACATCAATCAAACTACGAAAAATAAATAATAAAAAAAACTTCGAAAAATAAATAAAAATTTCCTTGGTTATTTTGATATGGAGATGAAGAAGATTATGAGTGTGGTTATTATATATGCCGGCATTCTTAGCCATTTTGATGTTAGCCACCACTCCTGAACACATCATTGCTGCTCGTTTCTTTAATCCCCTTTTAAACATAGTGCGCGAGGGCGCGCACATCCAGCGCGCCCTCACCTGTGTGCCCGCAGGTGAGATATGCGAGGCGGCCACGACAAACTGCTGCGGCGTCTGCTTCTTGGCTACATGCATAGAGTGAATCATATATCAAAGCAATAACAGAGAAATATGTTACTGTTGATCTCCCTTGAGACAGTTATGTATATGTTTATATATGTTGTTGTATGTGTACTCGTGTGTGTTTAAACCTGGTTCTTATTTACAATGGGGAATATCTGTCTTGAACGATAATTTGTATTATTACTTCTATGTCGTACTTGTGTCTTGGTGTCGTGTTGTGTTGTATGTTCGTTACTGCTTTTGAATAATACTCCGTAATAAAAAGGTTATCATTGTGTGTTTTAATCTAAGGAGAAATTACCATATATATTTACTTCTTTTTACTATATTTCTGCCTTGTTATTTTCAGTCATTTGTTTACCATTTTTTTTTATATTATTTGTGGATTACATTTTAATTAGAGATAAAACAAATGATCGATGAATATTGTTTTACTCCCTTTATTTGTTTTAATTAATTACCTATTTATTTTATTACTCTTTATGAGACATTTCACTTAAAGCTAAACAAATGATTGTACCAGTTCCGATCATTTGTTTAGTTATCCATTTCAAGATATATACCTGAATCATTCGTTCAAATTTCTATTTTGCAACTTATATCGATAAAAAAACACATTTGATCGAGTTTTATTGACTATGTGACATTGACACAAACACGATATCAAACGACAAACTAAACACCAGTAGTTCAGATGTGATGATATATAATTACTCGATAATACATAATTAAGAAGTACTTAATTAACATCTTTTCTTGATTGTGATTTGAAACCCATTTCAAGGTATCTCAGTCATTTGTTCAAATTTCTATATTGCAACATACATGGATAAAAAACACATTTGATCGAGTTTTATTGAATGCAACAACATTGACACAAACACGATATCAACGATACATATATGATGATCGATACATAATTACTCGATAATACATAATTAAGAAGTAATTAACATCTTAATTAATTAAACATTTTTTCTTGATTGTGATTTGAAACTCATTTCAATGTATCTCGGTCATTTGTTCAAATTTCTATATTGCAACATACATCAATGAAAAACACATTTAATTAATCGAGTTTTATTGAATGCAACAACATTGACACAAACACGATATCAACGATACATATATGATGACCGATACATAATTACTCGATAATACATAATTAAGAAGTAATTAACATCTTAATTAATTAAACATTTTTTCTTGATTGTGATTTGAAACTCATTTCAATGTATCTCGGTCATTTGTTCAAATTTCTATATTGCAACATACATCAATGAAAAACACATTTAATTAATCGAGTTTTATTGAATGCAACAACATTGACACAAACACGATATCAACGATACATATATGATGACCGATACATAATTACTCGATAATACATAATTAAGAAGTAATTAACATCTTAATTAATTAAACATTTTTTCTTGATTGTGATTTGAAACTCATTTCAATGTATCTCGGTCATTTGTTCAAATTTCTATATTGCAACATACATCAATGAAAAACACATTTAATTAATCGAGTTTTATTGAATGCAACAACATTGACACAAACACGATATCAACGATACATATATGATGACCGATACATAATTACTCGATAATACATAATTAAGAAGTAATTAACATCTTAATTAATTAAACATTTTTTCTTGATTGTGATTTGAAACTCATTTCAATGTATCTCGGTCATTTGTTCAAATTTCTATATTGCAACATACATCAATGAAAAACACATTTAATTAATCGAGTTTTATTGAATGCAACAACATTGACACAAACACGATATCAACGATACATATATGATGACCGATACATAATTACTCGATAATACATAATTAAGAAGTAATTAACATCTTAATTAATTAAACATTTTTTCTTGATTGTGATTTGAAACTCATTTCAATGTATCTCGGTCATTTGTTCAAATTTCTATATTGCAACATACATCAATGAAAAACACATTTAATTAATCGAGTTTTATTGAATGCAACAACATTGACACAAACACGATATCAACGATACATATATGATGACCGATACATAATTACTCGATAATACATAATTAAGAAGTAATTAACATCTTAATTAATTAAACATTTTTTCTTGATTGTGATTTGAAACTCATTTCAATGTATCTCGGTCATTTGTTCAAATTTCTATATTGCAACATACATCAATGAAAAACACATTTAATTAATCGAGTTTTATTGAATGCAACAACATTGACACAAACACGATATCAACGATACATATATGATGACCGATACATAATTACTCGATAATACATAATTAAGAAGTAATTAACATCTTAATTAATTAAACATTTTTTCTTGATTGTGATTTGAAACTCATTTCAATGTATCTCGGTCATTTGTTCAAATTTCTATATTGCAACATACATCAATGAAAAACACATTTAATTAATCGAGTTTTATTGAATGCAACAACATTGACACAAACACGATATCAACGATACATATATGATGACCGATACATAATTACTCGATAATACATAATTAAGAAGTAATTAACATCTTAATTAATTAAACATTTTTTCTTGATTGTGATTTGAAACTCATTTCAATGTATCTCGGTCATTTGTTCAAATTTCTATATTGCAACATACATCAATGAAAAACACATTTAATTAATCGAGTTTTATTGAATGCAACAACATTGACACAAACACGATATCAACGATACATATATGATGACCGATACATAATTACTCGATAATACATAATTAAGAAGTAATTAACATCTTAATTAATTAAACATTTTTTCTTGATTGTGATTTGAAACTCATTTCAATGTATCTCGGTCATTTGTTCAAATTTCTATATTGCAACATACATCAATGAAAAACACATTTAATTAATCGAGTTTTATTGAATGCAACAACATTGACACAAACACGATATCAACGATACATATATGATGACCGATACATAATTACTCGATAATACATAATTAAGAAGTAATTAACATCTTAATTAATTAAACATTTTTTCTTGATTGTGATTTGAAACTCATTTCAATGTATCTCGGTCATTTGTTCAAATTTCTATATTGCAACATACATCAATGAAAAACACATTTAATTAATCGAGTTTTATTGAATGCAACAACATTGACACAAACACGATATCAACGATACATATATGATGACCGATACATAATTACTCGATAATACATAATTAAGAAGTAATTAACATCTTAATTAATTAAACATTTTTTCTTGATTGTGATTTGAAACTCATTTCAATGTATCTCGGTCATTTGTTCAAATTTCTATATTGCAACATACATCAATGAAAAACACATTTAATTAATCGAGTTTTATTGAATGCAACAACATTGACACAAACACGATATCAACGATACATATATGATGACCGATACATAATTACTCGATAATACATAATTAAGAAGTAATTAACATCTTAATTAATTAAACATTTTTTCTTGATTGTGATTTGAAACTCATTTCAATGTATCTCGGTCATTTGTTCAAATTTCTATATTGCAACATACATCAATGAAAAACACATTTAATTAATCGAGTTTTATTGAATGCAACAACATTGACACAAACACGATATCAACGATACATATATGATGACCGATACATAATTACTCGATAATACATAATTAAGAAGTAATTAACATCTTAATTAATTAAACATTTTTTCTTGATTGTGATTTGAAACTCATTTCAATGTATCTCGGTCATTTGTTCAAATTTCTATATTGCAACATACATCAATGAAAAACACATTTAATTAATCGAGTTTTATTGAATGCAACAACATTGACACAAACACGATATCAACGATACATATATGATGACCGATACATAATTACTCGATAATACATAATTAAGAAGTAATTAACATCTTAATTAATTAAACATTTTTTCTTGATTGTGATTTGAAACTCATTTCAATGTATCTCGGTCATTTGTTCAAATTTCTATATTGCAACATACATCAATGAAAAACACATTTAATTAATCGAGTTTTATTGAATGCAACAACATTGACACAAACACGATATCAACGATACATATATGATGACCGATACATAATTACTCGATAATACATAATTAAGAAGTAATTAACATCTTAATTAATTAAACATTTTTTCTTGATTGTGATTTGAAACTCATTTCAATGTATCTCGGTCATTTGTTCAAATTTCTATATTGCAACATACATCAATGAAAAACACATTTAATTAATCGAGTTTTATTGAATGCAACAACATTGACACAAACACGATATCAACGATACATATATGATGACCGATACATAATTACTCGATAATACATAATTAAGAAGTAATTAACATCTTAATTAATTAAACATTTTTTCTTGATTGTGATTTGAAACTCATTTCAATGTATCTCGGTCATTTGTTCAAATTTCTATATTGCAACATACATCAATGAAAAACACATTTAATTAATCGAGTTTTATTGAATGCAACAACATTGACACAAACACGATATCAACGATACATATATGATGACCGATACATAATTACTCGATAATACATAATTAAGAAGTAATTAACATCTTAATTAATTAAACATTTTTTCTTGATTGTGATTTGAAACTCATTTCAATGTATCTCGGTCATTTGTTCAAATTTCTATATTGCAACATACATCAATGAAAAACACATTTAATTAATCGAGTTTTATTGAATGCAACAACATTGACACAAACACGATATCAACGATACATATATGATGACCGATACATAATTACTCGATAATACATAATTAAGAAGTAATTAACATCTTAATTAATTAAACATTTTTTCTTGATTGTGATTTGAAACTCATTTCAATGTATCTCGGTCATTTGTTCAAATTTCTATATTGCAACATACATCAATGAAAAACACATTTAATTAATCGAGTTTTATTGAATGCAACAACATTGACACAAACACGATATCAACGATACATATATGATGACCGATACATAATTACTCGATAATACATAATTAAGAAGTAATTAACATCTTAATTAATTAAACATTTTTTCTTGATTGTGATTTGAAACTCATTTCAATGTATCTCGGTCATTTGTTCAAATTTCTATATTGCAACATACATCAATGAAAAACACATTTAATTAATCGAGTTTTATTGAATGCAACAACATTGACACAAACACGATATCAACGATACATATATGATGACCGATACATAATTACTCGATAATACATAATTAAGAAGTAATTAACATCTTAATTAATTAAACATTTTTTCTTGATTGTGATTTGAAACTCATTTCAATGTATCTCGGTCATTTGTTCAAATTTCTATATTGCAACATACATCAATGAAAAACACATTTAATTAATCGAGTTTTATTGAATGCAACAACATTGACACAAACACGATATCAACGATACATATATGATGACCGATACATAATTACTCGATAATACATAATTAAGAAGTAATTAACATCTTAATTAATTAAACATTTTTTCTTGATTGTGATTTGAAACTCATTTCAATGTATCTCGGTCATTTGTTCAAATTTCTATATTGCAACATACATCAATGAAAAACACATTTAATTAATCGAGTTTTATTGAATGCAACAACATTGACACAAACACGATATCAACGATACATATATGATGACCGATACATAATTACTCGATAATACATAATTAAGAAGTAATTAACATCTTAATTAATTAAACATTTTTTCTTGATTGTGATTTGAAACTCATTTCATGGAATCTCAGTCATTTGTTCAAATTTCTATATTGCAACATATATACATCAATGAAAAACACATTTAATTAATCGAGTTTTATTGAATGCAACAACATTGACACAAACATGATATCAACGATACATATATGATGAACGATACATAATTACTCGATAATACATAATTAAGAAGTAATTAACATCTTAATCAAACATCTTTTCTTGATTATTGTGATTTGAAACCCTAGGAGGTCATGCACATACAGCTATTCCAGGGTAGGCAATCATAAGGCAATAAGCATTTCCACAACATGATAATGGATGACCTATGTCACATAATTCACCTACAGGGTTGCAAGTAAGGGGTTGAACATAATACCCTTTGTTCTTAAGTATTATGTTCGAGACGGGATTAAACTGACGAACAGCAGTAACAGGTTCGACGACTGTGGTGACTAACACCACCACAATGGTCACCACTAATACAACCATACTAACCACCTTCATATATTTTTTTTTTTCGGAGTTTTATTCGATGTTTCTTTGTTGTGTTGTGTTTTGTGTTGTGTTGTATATTGAAAATTTGAAGCCCCTTTATAGGCAACTATATATAGCCGGCCGGACGAGAATTTTGTATAATACGGAGTATATGTTCGTGTGGTGTAACACGTCATCCTACATCCTTACTAATAATTAAGAATTATACAGTTACTCATGTATGCGTCCGCAAGGGTGAAGTCTAGTGGTTAAAACTCACATAATCGATGTATGACTTATTGATCCGAGATTATGCCTTCTAGACTTCGAGCATGTTGCCCTAGAGTGATCGATCTTGTGGGAGTTGTATGACTAGACTTAAACCTATGCCTTCTGGACTTCGAGCATGCGTCCTTACTAATAATTAAGAATTGTACAGTTACTCCTGCATGCGTCCGCAAGGGTGAAGTCTAGTGGTTAAAACTCACATAATCGATGTATGTATGACTTATTGATCCAAGATTATATATGCCTTCTAGACTTCGAGCATGTTGCCCTAGAGTGATCTTGTGGGAGTTGTATGATATGACTAGACTTAAGCCTATGCCTTCTGGACTTCGAGCATGTCGCTATAAATCATACTCGTGGCGGCCTTACACACATTAATTATTTGGTGTAACCCATCTGATTTAGTTTGAGGCGGGTAAAACTCTCGGTCACGAGATTTAATTAATACTATTGCATTCACTCGTACAGTAAATATAGTGTACCTTTAGAGAGACGGTTTTTCAATATGATTATTGACGATTTTTCTGTAAACCTACTAGGTTAATTAAGACATTAAGAGACAACTCAAGATCACATGAAATGCGTGCTATGCCTCATTTGTCAATACCAAGAGCATTATTAATGCCATGCATGCATATATACACACATGATTCACGTAATTAATCACATTATTGATTTCAAATGAAATAATTGAAGAGTAAATAATTGAAATAGTTGAGGATATTGACAAATTAAATACTCATAGCATTATTATTATATTGCTTCCACAATAATCTTCATAAAGGGCCCATCTATTGTGTAGGTATATGCATGGCCAAAAATGTCAAATTATAGGTAAGATAAGACGATTTTATAACGTCTTATTATAACGTGAAACTGTTTATTTCTATAAAGATTACTCATTTTTAATAAATAAATGGTCTATTTTATTCGATGAATTTATTATATTATATACTAGATTAAAGCCCGTGCGTTGCACGGGTTAGTTGGCTTTGGGTTAATTGACTTAATTACATTGATGATGTATATTCGTTAAATATTGTTGGTTGATATTTAAAAACAATGATTACTCTTATTTAGTAGAAATTCATAATCTCATCATAAATTTTCGATGTGGGAGAATTACTTAAATTGGTTGATGTCTAACGAAAAAATTATAATTAGTCTTTTGTGCATAGTCTTAAGAGTTTTTTTAAGACTCAAAAGATTTTGATTGATGTCTAAGAACAAATAATTAGTCTTATTATAATATAGAAATCAATCACCTTATTATAATATAGAAATTAATATTGTCACATTATGTAGGATAATTACTTAAGTTTATAGTCTTAGAAACTCTTTTTGAGATTCAAAAGACTTTTGGTAGATATCGAAGAACGAATTATTACTCTTTATTTATAATATAGAATTTCATTATCATATTGTAATTTGTCGATGTGGGATAATTTTAAAACTGTTATATGTTATAAATTCATCACATAATGTGAAACAAATGATATGAAATTTATACTCTAATAAAAGCATTTTTTAACACGAATTTAATTATTTCATTTTTATAATTTATTTTACGATAATGTTTTAAAAAAATAAACTCCAAAGGTTTTCACGTCAAAAATTATAATAAATTAAATATATATTATAATAATCAAAAGATTCTCTAATTGATTTTTTTTATTATTTATGATACTTTCCTAATTTGAGGTTTGATTGAACGGACCAATGAGATCGCTCGAAAAAAGCCTAAAATATATATATATTGATTGATAGAGTACACCCGGTGAGTCATGGCGATGCAAAATAGTCTTCGATATAAGTATTATTATTCCCTCCAATTTTTTGAAATTACAGCATATGTTGAATATATCTGGGTAGTATTTTAATAAAATATTGCAATTCCAAAAAATCAGATGGACAGTACGTGCAAGATTTAGATTTTTAATAAAATATTGCAATTACAAAATATTTTAATTTTTTAATAATATTTTTTGAAATTACATCATATGTTGAATATATCTGGGTAGTATTTTAATAAAATATTGCAATTCCAAAAAATCAGATGGACAGTACGTGCAAGATTTAGATTTTTAATAAAATATTGCAATTACAAAATATTTTAATTTTTTAATAATATTTTATTCGATGAAATTATTATTATTATTATTATTATAATAATATATATATATTATATATATATTATATTATAATATATATATATATATATAATAATTTCATCGAATAAAAAATATATATAGAAGACACCAGGTGAGTCATTGCGACGCAAAATACTTTTCCATAAGCAATAAACCCCTTTGTTTAATTTCCTTGAAATTGCAACATACGTTGAATATATCTGAATAATATTTTAATAAACTATTATATTTCCAAAAAAAAAAAAAAATTTAAACATTTTCAAAGAATATTTTCCTATAAAACCCCTCTCTACTCCTTCCCAATTATTATCACACCATAAACAACCAAACTAAACCCTAATTAAAAAAATGTCTTCTTCACTCTTCTCCTTTACTACTTCACTAATAATAACTCTTACCATTCTCTCAATCCTCCCAATTTCCACACCTTTCGAGCTTCGAGACACCGACAATGATGTCATAACCACCGGCGGACGATATTACCTAAAATTCATACCATTGTACTATAGAGACACTTGGGGTGGTTCCTTAACCTACACAAAAAACAAGGGTTGTCCACTTCACATAACCGTAAATAATACAGAAAATTCACCTGGTACCCCTGTCAGGATATCGAGCATGAGCATGTCTTTCTACATTATTGAAGAGGATAGGGTTAGCCTATCCTTTGTCGTCGACGACGACAAAATCACTAGTAATCCACCGTGCCAAGACTACGCCCAAGCGTGGACCGTTCATGACAATCCACCGGTCGAGGGATCGTACGTGACCACGGGCACCCGTGTACTAGACGTGTCGTTCTCGATTACGAGGAATGATGGTGATGATATTGCATCAGTTTATAAACTCTATCAATTGAATTATCACTTTGGAAATGACTATGCTCATGTAGGGTTACTTAAAGAAGATGGACTTTTAGGGCTTACTATGTACCCTAGTGGTGTGACCTTTGTTAAAGCTAACAAAGACAAATTATCTACCTCTTGAATTAAACCTATAATTCGAGGAGTAAATATTATGAAATGTATCGATAATAAAGTAATTAGGGTACTACTTACGTGTACCTTGTATTATTAATTATCGACTGTTAAGTTTCATGTTCGAATAATAATTACAAAAATGCTCAATTATCTACCTCTTGAATTAAACCAATAATTCGATGATTAAATATTATGAAATGTATTTCGATAAAGTAATTAGGGTACTACTTATGTGTACCTTGTATTGTTATCGACTGTTAGGTTTCATGTTTGAATAATAATTACTTTTGTTCTTGTGTAAAACTCCCTCTATCTCATTTTATTATTCACAAGTGTATATACATTATTGTTGTCACATGACTAGCTGATTTTTTACCGACGTTAACTGGTTTAATTTAACAAAAATTACGTATAATTATGATAAAACTTGGCAAAAATACCCCTTGAAAACTATGAAAAATAAAATAAAAATTGAGGGAAAGAACACTTAGACTCGGAGAGAGTATGATCATTGTCGAACAGCTAAGCTGACAATCGGGCATGCATGCATGACACATAGTCATATATATATATGCATGGATATAAAAAGGGTCTCAAACTTGCCCTAAATAACCCATAACAATTAAAACATCAATCAAACTACAAAAAAAATAAAAAAAAAATCCTTAGATATTTCGAAATGGAAATGAAGAAGATTATGAGTGTGGTTATTACGCTGGTAATCCTAACCATTTTGGTGTTAGCCAAAACTCCTGAACCTGTCATTGCTGCTCGTCAATTTAATCCCTTTTTTAACATAATGCGTGAGGATGCATACATCCATCGCGCACTCACCTGTAAAAAGCCAGGTGAGGTTTGCGCGATCAATTCAGACTGTTGTGAAAGTTTGAGTGTTTGCTATCGGAGTAAATGCTACAGAACTGAATGATCATATCAGAACTCTCTGTCTCGTCTCGTTCATTTGTTTGTCTTTGATTAAAATACTTTTCACACTGAATATAAAAGACAAACAAAAGAATAAAATAGAGGGAATAAAATATATATATCTGTGTGTGTTGTATGAATAAAATTGGTCAGATAGACGAGAGACGAGTTTTTTTTGCTGATCTCTAAGCATTAAACTTAGTTGTTTCTTGTTTACGATAGATATATCGTCTTAAACAATAATTTGTATTATTACTTCAATATGTCAATTGTGACTTGGTGTTGTGTGTCCAAGACAGATTTACCTTTAATTTAAAAACTCATTACAAATAATATAAAAATAAATAAATGATTGAACAGATCGAAAAAAGAAATATATAGGGTATTTTTTTTTTTATGTCAGACGATCGTACAGTCTAAGACAGTATATTTCTATAAAAATCTGATTGATCACTTATTTATATATGGCTTTATTTACATCGTAATTAGATACATAATTTCCGTAAAAAGACCATAACTTTATACATAACTGAGTAATCTTTATAGAAATGAACAATTTCACGTTATAAAATCGTCTTATATTCTTCCCCTACGATTAGAAATATTTGACCATCCTATGCAATATATAGATGGGACCTCAAAAAAAGATGGGACATTATTAATGAAGATTGTGGAAGCAATAATAATAATAATAATAATAATAATAAGAAGGGAAAATTGATAACTTATACCTCCAATAACTTCATTTTTCAAACTTTATACCTTAGATAATTTTTTTTCAAAACTTATACCTACTTATCCAATTTATTACCTAATACATACCTTACTCCAAATTCCATCAAAAAACTAACGAATTCCGTCATACTTTAGTTTTAAGTTGCAAAATTTGTTTATCCTTTTACAATTATATCCGCAATTTAAAGTTACCCCGTACTTACTTATGTTTAGGGGTGAGCAAAAAAAATCGAAACCGAACCGAAATCCGGTTTTTTGAAATTGAAAACCGCTTCGGGTACCCGTACTGGTTTTGTAGTGAAAAATTGGGTTGGGTTTGGTTCACAATTTTAAAAACCGGGTATGTACCCGATTTTGAACCGGTTTACACTTTTAAACGAAAATAAAATAAAACTGATATGCAGATTAGTGAAACCGGGTCAAAAATATGTTCGGAAACCGGTTCAAAAAATCGAAAATAACCATATTTTGAAAAAACCGGGTCATAAAAACTGTATCGATTTACAATATGGAATAAAAATCGGGTACCCGATTCAAACCGGGTTGATTTCGGTTCGGGTATCCGGTTTTGCTCACCCCTACTTATGTTATAGTAGTCGTCCAATGTTACTAAAACAAGGGTAAAATGGTCAATTAGTAATGGTCCGTTAGTTTTGTGACGAGATTTGGATTAAGGTATGTATTGTGAAATAAATTAGATAAGTAGGTATAAGTTTTGAAAAAAATTATCTAAGGTATAAAATTTGAAAAATGAGGTTATTGAAGGTATAAGTTATCAATTTTTCCTAATAATAATAATGCTATAAGTATTTAATTTGACCTTATCCTCTTCTCTCAACCATTTCAATTATTATTTACTTTTCAATTGTTTCTTTTGGAAGCAATACTAGTAGTGCACCCTCCGTTTCATTCATTTATATACGAGTACATTTTAATTATTGTTCTTATAATTACTTATTAAAAAATTGGATCGCGCACTGTCTTTTTAATAGATCCACCAAAATTATCTAATTCTTAAAGATGTACTCCCTCCCATCCAAACAATCCTTTACATGGGGAGTTTCACAACTTTTAAGAAAAGTGGTAAAAGTAAGGGTATTATTGGTAAATCAAATGATTTTATGGGTCCACCAAATTTAAAGTAAGGAAAAAGTTGTTGTATTTTGTGTAAATAGAGGAAATATATGAGGGTTATATGGTAAAGTCTTTTGCCAAAAAAAGAATGTAAAGAATTGATTGTATTGTCCATTTATAGTAAGTGTAAAGAATTGAATGGATAGGAGGGCGTAAGATACTGTAACCGTAACCGAGCAATGAGAAGATTATACAACCAGTTGTACATAGCTCTACGTACAACTGGTTTTGTGATTTTGAGCTTTATCACAAAGGTTTCGAGTTTTGCTGTAAACTTTCTGAACTTTAGTGTAAAGTTGTCGAGTTAAATCACATAAATGTTTAAGCTCAAAAACTTACAATTTAGCTTAGAAACTTTTTGGGTTATTTCATAACAATAATACCAACTATGGGGGTGCTTCTTATATTAATACAAACTATACGTAATCCCGTTTTAATATGAACTATCCTCTCATTAATCTCTCTTTATAACCAATGCCTTTTTTTACCTGTAAAACCGGTAATTGTGACTTGCTAGGTTTTGGTGCACCTCTTCTTCTTCTTCCCCTTTATATTCATCAAATTAAAAGTCATGCATCATTCATTATCGACCTTCAAAACCCTCATTGACACAATGAGATGTGGTTATTCATCTGGATCCTCCTCTAATTCGTATCCTTCAAATGTCAGATTTTTTTTGCAAACATCAGATGCTCCAATTTATTTACCACAATTTCAAAAAATTTAAGAAAAGCAAAGGCGAGAGGAGATGTCGAGTTCAACAATGGCGAGAGAAGAGTACGTAGTAACGAGAAAGGGAGTGTATAGAGTATGGTGGGAGGAGGACTTTAATTCAAAAAGAAATTAAAAGGAAAAGAAAACCGGCTCAGGTAGCCGGTAACTTGTTCTAAAGAGAGATTAATGAGGGAATAGTTCATATTAAAACGGGATTACGTATAGTTGGTATCAATATAAGAAGCACCCCCATAGTTGGTATTATTGTTATGAAATAACCCAAACTTTTTTATAAGTTCAGTAAATATATACAAACGTTCAACTTTGCTATGATTGTACAATACTATCGTACAATCAGGTGTATAATCATATTTTTCCTAACCACACCACCACTTTTGTGACTTGCCACTATGACTATAAAAAGGCTCACAAACTTGACAATAATAAACACAAACTCACATAAATCAAATTAAAGTACATAGTAGTATTTGTTGATTAGGAGATGGACAAGAATATGAAGGTGATTAGTTTGGTGGCATTGTTAGCCATTGTGGTGTTATCCACCACCACACTGGAACATGTCACTGCTGCTCGTCAATTTAATCCCCTCTTAAACATAATAATGCTTAATGAGGCGTACACCCACGCCGCTCTTACTTGCAAGAGCCCCAGAATACTTTGCTCGAACTCCGGTGAGTGTTGTGGAACTTGTACTTGTCAATTGGTTTATGGAATAGGTGGGACCAGGTGCGCCCTCAGCGGGTTTTTCAGTACCAGTTGCTGAATGAATGAATGAATGAATGAATGAAAATCAAGAAATGGTGTTCGACTGTACGAATAATAATTATCACAAATTCTTGTTTGTGATTGATCACGTGTGAATCTTGTTGTCCTATTGTACTTTTGATTAAGTCGATCTCAATGTTGGTGTCCTAGTGTATGATCGAATAATAAAAATTCAAGTTATTATTTCGTGTTTTTATCATGTCTAAATAATCACGTCCTCCTTCAAATTGAAAGTATACTCATCGATTATATCAATAATGTGCACGTACTTTCTACTCTGTTTATTTATGCAAAATAATTCTACAGTTAATCGTGTCTGGCTGAAAATTAACAATCTTAAAATAAGACTTTAGACTTTAGGAAATTTTCTTAAGAATAATGCGTAAGAGTAAGGTACACAGCCTGACGAGCTACCGTTTTTTTTTTTCAAGATTTTGCTATTAGGGCAAAGATTTGTTCTTATCTAAAGTGTCAACCACTTCAATCAATTCCTAAAACTTCTATTATTAGAAAGCATGAATCATGTTGTTCATCTATTTGTGGCTCTTGTTTCCCAATATGTCTTTTCTCCAATAATTATTAACATAAAAGACCTAACACACAATTAATGTAATATGAATTTACGTTAGATTTCGATCTATTATTTGTCAAAATAAAAAAAGTTTATTCTTTTGAAGACAATATCATCAGATTCATAGATTTTATCGTGAAAGGCTTTGTTAATAAACAATGTACGATGAATGAAGGCTATGCATGCATGCGGAAACATGTTAATAACGATCTTTGTTTCAAGAAAGATTTTCTTCATGTATTTCTTACAAAATTAATTCCATTCAATTTGATATCATTTGTAAATGTCGTATAATTTTTTTATTAATGAAATTAGTTTTCGCTTCAAAATAAATTTCCCTCTCAAAAGTCTCAATAATTTCCTTGAACTTCTATTATTAGCAAATCGTGAATCATGTTATTCATGTATATGTGGCCCTCCTTTCCCTTATCTTTTTGTCCCATAATTATTGACATAGTATAAGATATAACAAGATCAATCCAATCAACATCCGAATTGAAAATCTGAACATGACCAACAAATTAAATTTGACCTAAATTATTAACTCGACCCGACTTGAATGTTTCTTGACGCGTATATAGTACCAAATGATCAATATCCATAACAAAGTTAATAACAATGTCGTAAATAAAATATGTGACAAATATCATAATTTGCTGTCATGATATATATATGGAAAAAGTGGAACAGAGAATCCTTACTGATAGCTTGCTTGCCTTAGCTTATATTACATACATGCAATGGATATAAAAAGGTGCTCAAACTTTGCTAATATATCAAAACTCATACAAACAAACATCAAACAAAATCAATTTTATCAAACCCTAAGTAAAAAAAAAAATCCTTATAAGTGTGTAATTAAGCAAAAATGAAGATTACGAGTGTGGTTAATATGGTGACGGTGTTAGCCATCTTGGTGTTAGCCACCACAACACTTAAACCTGTCATTGCTGCTCGTCAATTTAATCCCCTCTCGAACATAATGCTCGACGATGTTGAGTACACCCCTCACTCCATTACATGTAAGCAAGTTCACCAAGCTTGTACTAGTAGCAAAGAGTGTTGTGGAAATTGTGGTTGTGCAATTAATATCCAACCACCTTGGGCTATTCCATATATGTGCACCGGTACCGGATGGGGTGTAACCTGTTGAACACAGATTGTAGCGTAAGACAGTCTCACGAGTGAAACAGTTCATTTATGTGATAAATGAATGAACTTTTTATACAAAAGAATCTTTGTACGATACCAGACCGTCTTAAAAGTGTTTTAATTAATGTATGTTTGTTATTGTTCATGTGTTATGCTTTGTTGTTATTATGATTGAATAAAACTTGGTTTTGTTGACTATCATTATGAATTGCATAATTTTCATATACATACCATAGACTATTTATGAGTCAGGAATTTATTCTCATCTGCGACTGAGTGTGTACTTCTTAATACAAAGGAAAAATATAATAAGACTATTTATATGAATTACAAGGATGAGTATTTAGGGAAAACCCTAGTTATAGATAATTAGGTTACACCGAACGAATTTTCAAAATACACGATAAATGAAAATATTACTTGTATGATATTATTCTAGAGTATTCTCAATAATATTGTGATATTTCTTACACTTTTTAGAAATAATATTAAATCAATTAAATAAATGAATATGACAAAAGAAATAGTGTCACATGAATACATAATTATTATTATTACAAATTAAAACACAAGTTCCAACAGTCGATATATAATACTAGTACGAGGTACCATATAAGTAATACTCTCATTATTTTACATAAAATATCAAATTATCGATACATTTCATAATATTTATTCAGTCGTTAAATTCAAGAGGTAGATAATTTATTTTTGTTGGCCTTAACAAAGGAAATAGTGGAAGTAATATACTTGGTGAGACCTAAGATCTCATCACTCCCTAGTAACCCTACATTAGAGCTTCTTGATTCTTCCTTAATGTAATAATTTAATTGATAGATATTCAGAGCTTGGGCTAAGGCATCTTCGACCTTTGTAATTACAAAAAAGTAGTCTAACATACTACCACCAGTAGCGACGTAAGCTGACCCCACGATCTGGGTCGTGGGGTTAGGAACTGTCCAGACTAGGGAGTAGTCTTCGCACGGGTTAGTGATACCCGTGAAGGCTATGCTAACCCTTTCGTTGAGAGAAATATAGAGCGATCTGCTCATGCTGGATATCTTTACAGGGGTACCACGTGAATTTTCTGCTGTTTGATTTCTGGTCATGTGGAGTGGACACCCCTTGTCTTGGGTGTAAACTAGACCACCCGGCTCGCCCCCGTAAAATGTTGGGACAAAGTTAATGAGATATTTACCGCCGTTGACTATGTAGTCGTTGTCAGTGTCGCGAAGCTCGAAAGGTGTGGAGAAGGTGAGGATTGAGAGAAGGGTTAGAGTCATTGAAGCAAAGGAGAAGAGGAAGGAAGACATTATTTGAGGTGTTATTAGTTGGTAGTTTAGGTTTTGGGATGTTATAATATAATGGGAATGAAGGAGTATGTAGGAATTGTTTTTATAGTGCAGTTACACCTTAAATAATTAGTTGTGCATGGGTCTATGTACAGCTGGTTTTATGATTTTGTGTTTTTATCACAAAGGTTTCGAGTTTTGCTGTAAACTTTCTGAGCTTTAGTGTAAAGTTGTCAAGTTAAATCACATAAATGTTTAAGTTCAAAAACTTGCAACTTAGCTCAAAAACTTGTTTAATTAAGTTCAGTAAATATATATACAAAAACTCAACAACTTTGTCTTGGTTATTGTACAATAGCATTGTATAACCAGATGTATAATCTTATTTTCCTCAAACCATAATTGATGCTTTTATTTTAAAAGTTGAACCTTTGTAAATTTATGTGATTAGCTTTAGGCCGACTGGAAAAGAAACCTAAATACAAATTGTCGTCACCGCTAAACGATGATCAGCCTTATTAAGAGCCCTAGGGATAAAACTTATTTAAAAAAACTGTGAAAATATGGAAGAGCACAAGCAAAACCGTTCAAAATCGCAGTTACTTGATGGTGAACATCAACGACATCAACTGCTTGAACGCAAAAAAAAGTTTCACTTTAGATGACTTTACTAACTAAACCAATTAACAACGTACAACAAGAAAGTTATGTTGCATTGCTTCATCATTTACTTATCAATTATCAAAACACACAGTTAGTCTTCATTTTTTTTTGATGAACGAGGGAACCTGCAGCCGCTACCTTTTTTGTGTGCATTGGGTAAACCCTCGGGTGTACGCATAGTCTGCAAACCACGCACACCAAGGTAAACCGCCCGTGGGCGACAGGCTCGAAGTCTAGAGGCATAGTCTCAAGCCATACAACTCCCACAAGTTCGCGCTTGCAGAGGCTTGAACCTGAGACCCTTGGGCCAATGACCACAAGTTTTAACCACTAGGCAACACTCTTATGGGCCAGTTAGTCTTCATTGTGATGGATAAATCTGCCACAATATTACATCATCCTAACGGATCAAATATTAATCATTAAGGTAGATAAAGACAAAGTATCGATGTTTCCAAAGTTATCTATCTTTGTTACGCTCTATTATTTCATATGTTATAACCATAAAACAACAGATACACGCATCTGTCGCAAATCTAGCAAAGTCTAGTGAAAAAGGTTCAACGCATATGATTAGAGTTTTCTTATTCCGATTAAGAAATCAAAAGTTCGATTCTCATTTGCATATAACATCACATTATTAATTAAGTGTTAGATCTTATATGGTCAAAATTATTGGAGAAAAAAGATATTTTGGGAAACAAGAGCTACAAATAGATGAATAACATGATTCACGCTTACTAATAATAGAAGTTTGAGGAATTGATTGAAGTGGTTGAGATAATAAAAACAAATATTTGCCCAAATAATGTGATTAACAATAATTATTGTGTACAATTGTACCGTGCAACAATAATAAAAATTTGTAATTTATGATAAAAAGTAATCATTTTAGGTTAGTTAATTTACCACCTTCAGATAAATATTTATCACGTTTGATTTTCATATCAAAAAGTGGTCACACTATTTAACTAAAGTGGTCACTAAATAACCTAAACTGGTAACATTTTACCGTAAATTCCTAGGTTTAAGGCTCGTCGTACAGTACAACGGTTGTATACTATAATTATGTGTGATTAATTAGTAAATGCTCGACTCGACAATCTAATGAATAATCAAGCTGAACAATCATTGACCCGACTCGAATTTTCTTAAACTCAAGTTCGATTCGAATTCAAAATTTGATTAACGAGTACAGATTAAGCAAGATTAAGCTCGTACTCGACTCGAGTCGTTATTATCATCCATAATCACATCACATCACATCAAGTGCTTTTTATTTAGGTCTTATATGTCAACAATTATTGGAGAAAAAGTTATTTTGGGAAACAAGGGATATAGAGACAAGGAGATAAGATCAAATCTTTGCCCAAAATAGCAAATCTTGAACACTGTTTTTTCCCTACATACTGACACCAACTAGGGCACAAGTACCCAATCTCAACATTATTATTTGAATTTATTACGATTTTTCTAACATATTTCCAGTAAATATACGTTAATATGTTAATTAAAAAAATTGACAGAAAAAATTGTCTAAGTATCATAAGTAAACATTTCAAAATCTCAGGGTAATATAATTAATTATAGTTTTTGAATCTTGCTGTATTTGACGTATTAATAAGTGATAATCGATCAATTGATATAAGTCAAAAAAAATCATTATTATTAAGTATTATAGAGACAAAAAAGAACACCCTAGAAACTAAAGGAGAAATAATTGAATAAAAAGTCACATGAAGTTCGTGTTATGCCTACTTATATTGGTAAAAAGTTGTTGAAATAGGATAATTATTAATGATTGAAGAAAAATAGTTATTATTATTTAATAATAATAATAATAATAATAATAATAATAATAATAATAATAATAATAATAATAATAATAATAATAATAATAATAATTGCTTTGAATTAACGACAACAACATCAGAGTCATAGTCCCAAAAAATATTTGAGAATGGAATTTATTAATACGAATAATAATTAGGAGAATTGCTTTGGATTAATAATAATCCCAATAACGAGTCATAATTTAAGCATACCCTTACATAAAATAACCTAGTCGAAATTTTGGTCAAATAAATTATCTGGATTGGCTTGATTATAAATCAAGTTGAATAAACCGTAAATATATTTATCCCTTAAAGTTATATTTAGGGTTTTTCTACGTTGTACCCTTCTGTTTTTCCGTTTTCTATCATATACCCTTCCTATTTTCTAAATCCCCATTTATACCCATGTAGTTGATTAATTTCATTAAATGTGACCTAATTACAATTATTCAACTCAAAAACCCTAATTAATTTCCATCTCCGTCTCCTATGTTTTCCCTAATTCTAATTTTACATGCATAATTTCTGATTTGTTTTCTTCATTTTATCATAATTCCCTCACTTTTTATTTTAAGTGCAACCCCAATGCTTTGTTTGTTAATGTGATTAAATTAATTTTGTTAAAAATCAGTAAAATATCATTATTTTAAGCTAAAAAATAAGTTGAGGAGAAAGTGGAGGAAAATCAATAAGGTAAAAAAAATAAGAAGTTCGTGTATAAAATGAGCACAATGAGGAATATTAATGAAATGCAGGAAAAGTTTGGGAAAATGGAGAAAATACAAGTCAACGTCATCAAAACTGGTTATATCATAGCCTAGAATCACTGTCATGTCATCTAATTAACGAAGCATTAGACGGATAATTGTGATTAGGTCACGTGTCATGAAGTTAATCAACTACAGGGGTATTAGTTGGGGTTTTCAAAATAGGAGGGATACATGGTAGAAAACTGAAAACAGGAGGGTAAAACGTAGAAAAACCCTTATATTTAAGTATTTAATAACTTCCAGATTTTATACTTCGTATTAACTTATGAAATAAAAACTAAATTACACATAAATTGATATAATTAATACATAATATATTAATAAACTGATTTCTCAGTTTCTTAAATACAGTCCTTAGAATTATATTTATGATTTTCTGTATAGAACTTAATCAAATAATTGCATTCCATTCCATGCATGCAATGGCTATAAATAGGTTCTCAAACTTGCCATTATACAACAACTTACAAAAAAAACATCCAAAAAAAAAAAAAAAAAAAAAAAAAAAAAAAAAACTTTTTTTAAGTTTGTAGCTAGAAAACATGAAGATTACAAGTGTGGTTAATATGGTGACGGTGTTGGTCATTTTGGTGTTAGCCACCACAACACTGACACATGTCAGTGCTGTTCGTCAATTTAATCCCCTCTCAAACATAATGCTGAACGATGTTGCCAACATTGGTCACCCGCTTACATGTAAGCAAGCTTTCCAAGAATGCAGTAGTAACGCAGAGTGTTGCGGAAGTTGTGATTGTATCGTTAATATCCAACCGGGCTTTCCTATTTATATGTGCACCCTTTCGGCTTGGAGTTGGAGTTGTTGAACTAAAAATATATGATCGAGAAATTCTTAGGTACGTCTGGTGTGTGTATCGTGTCATTGTACATTTTTCTCGACGAATTATTACTATAAATCAGCTTGTAAAGGTGTACAATGACGTGGTATATATATATATCTGGTGGACATAAGGATTTTTCTATATGATCTTAAATATATATGTGTGTGAGATAAGGAAAATGCATGGTCTGTTGTTTAAAAAAATCTACTATGAGACGGTCTCACGATAATTTTATTATATGATACAGTATCTTATAATAAAATTATTGTACTGTGAGATCATCTTTCAGGAGATTTACCGTAGTTTCTATTATGTATGCCCTATTATTGTACTTGAGTTATTGTCTTTGTTTTCTTGTGATAATTGTGATTGAATAAAACTATGTTATCATTGTGTGTTTTTATCGAGTTTTAAGGGACCTAGGGTACGGTGTTACTGTAAGCCTGTAATATATACATTTGATTAAAATATTACTTACAAATAATATTAAATGGTAAATACATGATCGAGATAGAAAGAGTATATATCCAAGTAAATCTACGTTGTTTATTTACTGATTCGATATAGTCATATAGATCATTCATTCAATTCAACAAGTATTACCCAAAAAACCTTTGCCCTTGCAAACACCAATCGGAGACGGAAAAAGGTAAACGCATTTACAATCTCCGCAACACTCTGAACGATCTTTATTACACGGTGAACGCACCGGCTTAGAAGTTAGCTAGGGATTCGAGGTATACATCATTATGCAAGTTTTCGAGGGGATCAAACTAACGAACAGCAGTGACAAGCTCAGTGTAACACCTCAGCCACCATTTGTGGACTATGGTATCACCTATGGCGCTCAACAGGCTGTGTACTGGCCTTGCATATACAGACCAACACGGGTCATTTCTAACACATTTTGACCTCACTCATCCCGGAAACCTTTCAATGAGGTCACTCATCCTTAGACTACTCCCAGCCATGCAAGCACGCTTAACTGCGGTGTTCTTTTGCATGGACAACCAGAAAAGAAAGTGCACTTTGTTGATATGAGTAGTACTATCAAACCCTTTAAGCACTCATCTGAGCACCTTACACAATATCCATTATACACTCCTCTGAGCAACATAAACCATATTCAATCTCTTTAAACTCGGGTATGTATTACACTCGGGGATGCTGGCTAACACCAACAAATTGGCTCGGAAAGTAGGAATGCCACCATGGCACCACCCTCATACTCTTCCTCATATCCATATTCCTCCCCCTGTTCGTATCCAAAGGATACATATTCCTTTTTGGGTCGATTAAATCCAATTGATCTCTTTCCTTTTTAATCCATTTTTTGGACCATACGGCGCCACCGGATGACGCTCAATCTTGGCGCCACCCCCTCACATGCACCTTTTATGATAAGGGGGACCCCGATGCGTGTGAGTGGGTGGCGCCGAGTTTGGGCGCCACCCGGTGGCGCTAACTCATTTTCCAACTATATATCCCTAACTTACTAACATATTTACATTTTATGTCATTGTAATATTACACTTTGGATAATTAAATATTAATTTGCCCCAAATTATTGTACCTTTAATGGTATTTTAGGTTTTTCTTAATCCATGTGCATAAGTGAAAGTGTGAATGTACCCTTTTTATAGTCATCCATACATGCATGTTGCCCTACTTAGGTTTCACACAATCAAATATCAGATTCTCTCGTTCAACTCGAACCTTCCATTATGCTTTATGCACAACTTTTAAGAAACCTACTCCCTCTGTTCAAGTCGAACCTACATACCATGTCACTTTATGCACAAGTTTTAAGAATGTAATTGTTTATTATTAAAATGTACAAATAAGTATTTGCTTAATATTAAATGTAGGGTTGATAGTAAATATGTAAGGTTTAAAGTATTTGTTTAATATTAAAACAATGACTAAAATAGAAATGAGAATGTTCGACTTGAACGGATGGAATATTTTTTTTGGTAAAAGGTAAGTATATATTAAAAAATAATGTTTCTGTACAAATAAATGGCTACATCAAATTATGCAGCCATCTCGCATCTCTAGCTCGTAAAGGGTATTTAATCTTAGCCAAAATTCTATTTCTAACATCCATCTTAATCATCTTAACAACAATACTAGGCCTCTGGACCGCACCATCAACTCGACATAGGTTGCGTTGCCTCCAAATGTGATAAATCATGGCGTTGATCAGAACCCGAATAACATTGCATTGCAATTTAGTACCGCGAACCTTACACGCCCAGCTTAGAGCCCCAGAATACGGGATCATCTTCTTCGTCCATTCACGCATGCTTCCCACAATTCTGGCACTCCATTCACAATCAAAGAATAGGTGCTCCAAACTTTCTTCATGTAACTCACAAATAATACAACGGTCAGACTTAGCAACCCCAAATCTAGCCAGATTAATCCTAGTGTTTAAAGCCCTCCTAAAAACAAGCCACGAAATGAAGCTATGTTTAGGGGAGCTCCAACCACTCCAGACAAGACGGGCCCAAGGCATTTTCGGCTTGTGAGACCGGATACCATCGTAGCCCTCCGAGATCATGTAATAGGGTCGCGATCCATGCCACAGACCATTCACAAACATATGTTTAATTTTTTCCTTAGCCTGACAGATTTTTCTCCAAGCCCAAGTGACATCGGTGTTAGGCTGATACTCTCTCCAGTCCCTCCCTTTCAAGTAGACTGAATTCACCCATCTCACCTACAGCCTATCCGGTTGATCGAATACCCAAGAGGCTAACTTAGCCACCGCAGCCTGATTCCAAACAGTCAGATCACGGAGGCCCAACCCTCCTTCCAATTTAGGACAGCAGATCTTCTCTCAACTTACCAACGCCCTATTATTTCCCTCCACTCCGCCATTCCAAAGGAAATTGCGACACACAGAGATAATTCTAGACATAACATAGGACGGGATAATAAAAACCATCGCCCAGTAATTGTGAAGTTGAGACAACACAGTCTGAACCAAAGTCAGTCTACCTGCATAGGAAAGCTTCCGCGCCCCAATACTCGATATACGCGCAACGATGCGTGCTACTAAACATTCACACTCAATTTTCCCAATTCGGGTACTTTGGATTGGAAGGCCTAAGTAACGAAAAGGGAACGTACCTTCAACACAGCCTGAAAAGAGAAGGATAGCCTCTTTCGTTCCCTCATCTACTCCTGCGAAGTAAGCTTGGGATTTACCTGCACTAATAATCAAGCCTGAGGCATTGCTAAAAGTAGCGAAGGCCCTCCACAAAAATTCCATCGAGTTAGAATCTCCTTTGCAAAAGAGCAGGAGATCATCAGCAAACATGAGATGAGTCAGCTTCATCTGGCCACACTTCGGGTGATATCTGAATTTCTTGTCAACCTTCCCATGAATAAGGATGCGCGAGAAATACTCCATACAAATAGTGAACAGCAAAGGAGACATGGGGTCACCCTGCCGAAGGCCTCTCTTCCCCGGGAAAAAACCGAACAAGTCACCATTAACACTGAGCGAATATGACACAGTGGAGACACATTCCATGATTAGACGACGGAAATGGTCCGGGAAATCCAACGCCCGTAGCATTTGATCAACAAAATCCCATTCAACACTATCATAAGCCTTGTGTAAGTCGACCTTGAATAAACATCGCGGAGACACACGCCCTCTACCATACATTTTAACAAGATCCTGACAGATCAAAATATTCTCCACAATACTCCGTCCCTCAATAAAACCACCCTGCGTAGGCGAAATTATCTGAGGAAGAACCTTGGCCAAATGCGAACGTACCTTCGCAATACATTTATACACAACATTGCAGCACGCAATAGGCCTAAATTCTTTCATAGACCGAGGCTTGCTCACTTTGGGAATTAAGGTAATAATAGCACAGTTCAGCTGTTTCAGCAGCTTACCTGAAACGAAGAAGTCTTGGATCGCGCTAACAAAATCTCCTCCAACAATCTCCCACGCGTCAATAAAAAACTGACTCGTGAACCCATCCGGACCCGGGGCCTTATCCCGATGGATATCGTGAAGGGCTTTCTTGATTTCAGTTTCAGACACACCTGCTAAAAGAGAATTTTTATGCTCTGTCGAACAAATCTTCCCCATTCGCACCGTATCCACACAAACCTGCTCAACCGGTTTAGAATCACCCAACAGTGATCGATAATACCTCAAAAACGCAGCTTCGATCTCATGTTTACTCGAGCATTCCACTCCCTCGGCATCAACAAGCTTGACAACAGCGTTATGAGCCCGACGAGCTCTCAAAACGCCATGAAAATAAGCGGAATTAATATCTCCATCCTTAACCCATTTCTGTTTCGATTTTTGGGCCCAAAAATCTGCTGCGCAGCTTGGAGCACCCGGACCGCCTCATTCGCGACCGATTCTGCCTGCAGTAGCGCAGCAGTACGGTCAATCCTCAATCGGACTTGCAGATCATTTAGCTCCAACTCAGCGACACAACATCGGGTCTCTATGTCGGCAAAAGAAGAAGCATTCAGGCTTTTCAAGGGCCCTTTGAGCCTCCTCAAGTTAGTAGCCAAACGATACATCTTAGTACCTGCAACATCACTATCCCAATATGTCTCAACACATTTACGAAAATCAGGAGAACGGCTCCACATATTCATATACTTGAAAGACCGATTCTTCCTACTCGGAGGATTCCCAAGTTGGACGATACACGGGCAATGGTCGAAAGTCCCCTCAGGAAGGAAATTAGCAAACCCATCCGGATATAACCTGACCATGTCATCGTTCACTAAACATCTATCAATTCGACTAAAAACTCTCGTCTCCACCACCTTATGCTTGTTATTCCAAGTGAACCAAGAGCCACTCGCTCGAAAATCACCAATCTCACAGTTCGCAATGCAATCTCGAAATTGAGTCATTTCTTCATCCGACGAATTTCCCCCAAGTCTTTCCCGGGCATCAATAACGCAATTAAAGTCACCCATGACCATCCAAGGCCCCTGCAGTGCATATGATTCCATCTTACGCCAAAGAGTACTCCGTTCCGAAAGAGAATTATAAGCGTACACTAGGGTCAACAAATAATTCTTGCCCGAAGAAGTTGTAACCTTGACGTGAATACTTTGAGCAGTGTACTCCAGTATCAACAAGTCAACCTTGTCATGCTTCCAAAGAAGCCAAACACGGCCCCCCTCAACACAATGACTGTTAGTAGTAATACTCCAGTCAGAGAACACATTATGGTGTACCTTGGCATAAGCCTTATTCTTTATTTTAGTTTCTAGTAATCCAAAAACATCTACCTGTTGCTTCCTAATAAACTCACTTATAGAACGCTGCTTATTTATATTACACATGCCGCGAACATTCCAGAACCCGATATTATGTATCTCCATGGACAACTAATTCCAAACCTCCCCCCCTTCATTTCTCACTGTCTCTTCTTTTCTAGGCGAACCCAACACCATGTCCATGAAAGACACCCCTTCTACTATTTCCCGAGCAGGCTTCGACACCCTATTAACCGGTCCACCTGGTCTTAGTGTGATCTGTGAAGGTACAGCAGCAGCCGAGCTGCCCACGACACCCGGCCTAGCCTTGGACGCCACAATAGCTCTCACAGTCTGCATTTTCGACCCGGCCCCCCCTCCACTATTCTTTTGCTTCAATTCATGCCTAGCCTTTCTCAACTCATCCTTCCTACAATCTACATTCTCATGGCCATACCCTTTGCACTTCGTGCACCACGTAGGTTTCCATTCATATTTGACACGAATCTCAATCACATTCTCCTTCTCATCTAGTATTTTAAGTTCATTCTTAAATTTTTGGCCAACCTTCGCCATGACCATGATTCTAGCATACCCAAGCCTCGTACGTTCCTCCGTTGCCAAGTCAGACTTGACATACGGACCCACAAGCGAAGCAATCCTAGGCAAACATCTACCCCAAAATTTCAAGGGCAAATCATGTAATTGTATCCATATTGGCACTTCAAGAACATCACTTTTATCTAGAATGGCATCCGGGGTCCATTCTTTCACAATGAGAGGTTTGTTATCAAACATATATAATCCATGGTCAAGAACTTTTACCTTAGCAGCTTTGTCCTTAAACCGGACTAAGAAGATACCATTCGGGAGGAAGGATATCTTGTCAATTCCAAGGTCTTTCCAAATCCGTCTCACAAACCCTTCAATCACCTCCCAAGGCGGGTTAGCACCCATGATGAAGCAGTAAACAGCGGTACTCCAGTATTCAATCTCATCATCCACATCCTCCTCTGAGAATCGTAGCAGGTCATCATCGTCATCCTCCATGTCGACCACTTGCTTCCCCTGCCTTTGTTTCCAACCCCTTGCAACCTCTGTTTGTTCGAGCCCTGTTTCCGGGACAAAATCGGGCACCTCCTCTTCTTCCAAGTCAGAGACATAGTTCAATCCCGGAATTTCAATTACCGAATTATTCAGCCTGGACGAAGGGCCGTCATCCAGATTCGAATTTTTCACAACCTTCCGAAGCAATTCCTCTTTTGCCTTTTTGGTAACGGGCTTCATAGCCCTAGCACCCCTAGGACCAGCCGAGACTTTCTGTTTCATTCTCGTTTCACGCAGATTATGGCGCTCGCCAGCCTGGTCGGCGACAGGGCCGGAAAGCGTCGAAGAGCAGCACCGCCGGAGTTCGCAGGAAAGGCGTCGGGAATCTCCAGAGAATTCAGAGGGTTTTACCGATTTTGAAGGTTATTATCCACAACGGATGGAATATTATTTATTATTAAAGATACAAATGTGTAAGTATTCAATATTTGTTTGATATTAAATGCATGATAAATAGTGACATTTTTTGTAAATATATATACTCTCTTCATCTCAATGAATTCATGAGGTGAAATAATCTCCAATATAATTTCTAATATATAGTAACATTATTAAAACACAGTGATGTGAGATATTTTTTGAATTGTCCTAATAAATACATTAAGGTTATCAAACTTTTAGAATTGTCTTATTTTATACTTGCCAATTTAGTTTTTCATCTTATACTATAAAACTGTCCAAAAATGTCGTTACTGGATTTGTGCATGATGTACGAATTCTTGTTTATGATGATATTATCTATCGCAAACTACAAGACAAGTCAAATATATACACAATCATACCAAATCAAATATCTCCCGAGTGAAATTTCACGAAAAGTCTACATTTACGCGCGGTGTATGGAATTTTCATACACAGGGAATCATGCATATCGCGCCACGTGTCAAACCTAAGTTGATTAATTTAGGGTTAAGTTAGTAATTTTGCATCTTTGGTTAATTATTAACCTTAGTCTAATTAACCCGCTTTTGGAAACTTTTTGTTTTTGTTTTTTTCATTTTCTTGAAAATATTTATATAATATTGTTAATATATTTTCGATTAATTTGAAATGTACAATTATTTAATATGATTACATTTTTGTGATTTTTTTAAAATTTTAATCTATTACGGAGTATTATTATTATTATTATTACAAATGGGCGAATTTTATTGAAGAATTAAAACACAGTTTAAAAAAAAAATCAAAAATATATATAACGTAAATATATTATTATTATTATTATTATTATTATTATTATTATTATTATTATTGTTGTTGTTGTTGTTGTTGTTATTGTTATCAAAAATTTCAGAAATTTATAACGTAAATATACAGTACAAGTGTATCATCTTCAGAAATTTCAGCACATAATAAAACGCGCAGGAGATCGAATCAAATTAGTACACTAACCACTCTTGAAGCTAAATTCATCTAACCTCTTCAAAAAAAAATTATTATTTTTTTTCTTGTTTTTTTGCTGCATAATTTTTTTAATTTTTTGGAAGTTAGTTGTCCATACTTAATGAAGAAAAGGACCATTTTAATTTTTAGTACCACTTTAAGATGACAACACAATTGTCACACTGATAATGTTAGAGAGGATGTGGCCCAAGGTAATTAATACTCGTCTGTCTCGATCATTTGTTATCCTTTTATATAATTGTGATGAATATTTTAGTCAAATAACAACGAATAAACAAGATGAAAAGAGTAATTCTTTCACTTTTGTGAGAATAATTGGATGACATGGACACATATAATTTGCATATGGTCTATGACTCTATGTGTCATAAAGATAAAAATAAAGAGTACTTTATGATGCCCTAGTTGTTGTTAAGAGTGAATAAAAATAAACCGCGATAAAGATAAATAAATGATTGAGAGTCTAAGACACCTTAATATAGAGATGAATAAATGATCGGTTTGAAAAGCTACGATGATGTTCCCATCCAACAAAGTTTTTTAACGGGTATACTCGTTTTATTCAAGTTAAAGACATACAGAGTATAAATCGAAAAGAAGACTTTTAAAGGTCCTAAGATCAGATCGTTTGTTGAGACGTTACGAAATCAATCGAAACTAGTTGTGTAACTTGTGTGCTCCATTTTATATTGTGTCTGAGGGTACTAATAATCATTATTAGGCATTCTAAGATAATAGTCGTCAAGTTTATGTCAAAAAAAATCACATTTTAAAACAACTTTTCAACGCGTTTGAAAATAGTAAAAAACGATCGATTTTGAAGGTTATTATCCACGTTTTTTTTCGTATTTTTGGGTCCTGAATTAAAATAGGTTAGTTCTTATTCGTCACGCTGAACAAACTCCTCGCCAAATAAAACGCATCGATGTATTATGGGTGTCATTTGATTTTCAATCGAGACTTTTAATTTAAAGGCCCTAACATTATCGCTTTTTGAGACGTTACCGAATCAATTGAAACTAGTTGTGTGCTCCATTTTATATTGTGTCTGAGGGTACTAATGATAATTATTAGGCATTCTAAGACTGTCGTCAGGTTTTTGTGAAAAAAAAAATCACATTTTAATACAACTTTTCAACGCGTTCAAAAATAGCCAAAAACGACAGATTTTGAAGATAATTTTCCACGTTTTTTTCGCATTTTTTGGTCCCGAAATAAAATAGGTTCTTATTCGCGCTGAACAAACTCCTCGCCAAATAAAACGCATCGATGTATTTGGGTGTCATTTGGTTTTCAATGAGACTTTTAAAGGCCCTAAGATCACTTTTTGAGACGTTATGTTACTGAATCAATTGAAACTAGTTGTGTACTCTATTTTATATCATGTCTGAGAGTTCTAATAATGATTACTAGGCATTTAAAGAAAATCGTCAAGTTTTTGTCAAAAAAAATCGCATTTTAAAACAATTTTTCAACGCGTTCGAAAATAGCCAAAAACGACAGATTTTGAAGGTTATTATCCACGTTTTTTCGCATTGTTAGATCCCGAGATAAAATAGTCTCTTATTCGCGCTGAACAAACTCCTCACCAAATAAAACGCATCGATGTATTATGGCTATCATTTGGTTTTCAATCGAGACTTTTAAAGGCCCTAAGATCGCTTTTTGAGACGTGTCTGAATCAATCGAAACTAGTCGTGTCTGACGCTTCGATTTTTTTTTTTAAAAATTTTTTTTGTAAATTAGTTGTCCATACTTAATGAAGAAAAGGACCATTTTTAATTTTTAGTACCACATTAAAATGACACAATTGTCAGACAGATAATGTTACATTTTTCTAGAACCCTAATTTCTTAACCCCTATATCTACTATGCATTGCGCATGGCCACACATATTTTTTCAATTTGCATGGACGGTCCCAAATAGGATGAGAGGTGCATAAATAAATACAATGTCGATATTTTTAGGACCGTTCTATAATATATGATGAATTATTACAAAAAAAAATTAAAGGGATGATTTACGAAGTATTTTTTTTTCCGAACAATATTAATGACGAACTATTAGACCGTCTCATGTTATTTCATACGGGGTATATATATTATGTTAAATTTCTTACTTTCTCGAGTGTAAAACACAAATTTGTCATAATAAAACCGTCAAACCAAATTAATAACCGATAAAAAAAATAGATGCAATATTACGAAGTACAATTGATCTACACGCGTCAATGCTTACGAGCCTTTATGTAAAAGAACCGCCGTGTTAAGAAATATTAAAAATAGTTGAACCTCAACAACAGGTTTATCGATCAATTTAAAATTTTGACTGATATGATTCATCTGATTAATAAGAGTAGTACTCGTATTATTTATTGATACGTACGGACCACAATGAAGATTTGCCAAATCTTTACGTAAAAGGTTAGTTGCCAAATTGCCATGCATACGGCCATGCACCCCATGCTATAAAAATAACGTGCCAAATCGGTACAATTATTATTTGTTCGTCGATTAAAATACGTCTCACAAATAATAATAACAAAAAAAAAATTGTATTATGATTCGTATTTAATTTGTTCGTACAGTTAATGTTTCATATTTATGCCCTAGCTAGGTGATGCCTTGAAGAGGAGGAAACTAGCTATGTCCCATTTATTGCGCCGATAATGTCCGATTTCTTGAGAGTTCGAGATATTGGAGGCAGTCAGGATTAGAATACGTGACCTCCAGCTCTGATATATACCATGTTAATTTGTTGAATTATCTCAACCAAAAACCTTAAGGCGATGGTTGAAATTCAACTATTATATTTATATATTCCATTAATATTGGATAACAAAACTTCAAGCAATATTTGGCCTGGATCAGAATTTCAAGTGATTGGTCTCTCAAATTCTCAAGTTTGTGTTGACGTACATATGTGTATAAAACAAACGTAAATAATTAAATTGACAAAATAAACAGTATTTATTTATTAGTCACAAACTCACAAAAATGGGTAGAAATTTATAACCTTAACTACCCCCAAATTGGGACAATAATGGGCATGGGAACATGCCTATAAAAAGGCCACAAACTTGCCATACATAACACCACACAAAATCAAACTAAACTCAAAAAAAAAAAAAAATTTCTTAGTATAATAACCTTAAAAAAAGTGATTATTATGGAGGCGAAAAAGATTATGAGTGTGGTGGCTTTCCTAGCCATTCTGGCATTAGCCACCACCCCTGAACCCGTCACTGCTGGGTTTGCTGTTCGTCAATTTGAACCCCTCTTAGGTCTGATGCTCGTGAATGATGATAATGTTGAATTTGTCCAGCAGCAACCTCTTACTTGTAAGAAGAGAATGTACAGTTGTAAGAGTGACGGAGAGTGTTGCACAGGATGTAAATGCCTCAGAATAACTACGTTTTCTGATATAAGTGTGTGTAATAACGCTAGTATCTTCAAAAAAACTTGTTCATATTAATCCATGGGATATATATATATATAACGTATAATCCCTCTGTTTCTGATTAAAATAATGCTCACAAATAATATAAAAAATAAATAAATAAATGAGTGAGAGGGAAAAAGTAATGAATAATATGTTTCTATGTGTTATAAAGAAAAAGGGTACTATATGATGCCCTATTGTCGTAAGTGTGTTTGTTGTTGTTGTTGTTGTTATTATGAATAAATAAATAAATAAATAAACAAGTTATAATTGTGTGTACTTTATCGAGTATTGTAATAAAAAAATTTCAGTTTTATTGTGGTCGTCCATTTTCTAATTTTATTTAACTTTATTAATTAATTAGTTATGCAGATGAGTAGATGAAATTATGTCGGGATTGAAACAAGGATTTTAATTTGAAATCAAATTTTTTTTGATTATATTTTATTTATTTTTATTGTTCGTATATAAACAAAAACCAAAACGGCACGTTATAATATTATAAAATAATATTGAGTATAACATGTTATATTTAAGTTCAAAATGTAATATAATAATCGTTGAGATGATCATTTAATATGGCGTTAGATATATACAATCAATGTACACGTAACCAGAACTCACATTTTCGAATCCTGGTAACTAACCCTAATCGCCACAAAGTTGATAATAATGTACTTTCATCATGCGTTTTTCCACGTTTGACGCCTACAAATAAACCTCTATGCATACAGACGAATATCTACACGTCAACACTGATGAACCTCCACGTAAAAGAACGTGTTAAGAAATATTAAAAATAGTTAAGAACACTAATGAATGAATCATCAACTTTATTTATCGATCATTTCAAAGTTTTGGTTTATATGATTCATCTACTCGATCCGAGTAGTTCTAATTTCTAAAGATACGTACGGACCACAATGAAGATTTGACCTAATCACTAGGGTTGTGATCGAGCCGAACTATACCGAATAATGCCATTATTTGGTTTGATTTGAAAATTTTTCGAGCCGACGTTTGATTTGGTTTGATACCGTCGAATAATGAAAATCATTATTTGATTTGGTATTTGATTTTTCGAATCGAATAATCGTAATAATATTTGATTTGATCCGACAAAAAAAATTAAATAAACGCACAAAATGAATCGACCTTAAGTATAAGTACTATACTTACTAGAGTGGCGGCAACCATCTAATTCAACAAGTGATCTCAAAAACACAAAACATTTTGGAAAATAAAATAAATCTACATAACCTTACGGACATTACAGTAACTTAGTTTAGAGTTATGGCCTAACTCCTCTGGCAAGCTAACCACCAATTAAGTCCCTACTTTAGTATCTATTACAATATAAATTCATCCAAAAATAATAAGTTTCCCAATCAAATCTAGTTTCAAGTTCTTTTTTAGGTAAGTTTAAAAAAATTGGACCGTATATTTAAGTAAAATGGACCGTGAAGGCGTGAAAATCAACTTTTAGGTAAAAATTTAGAATAAATTTTTGGGTTATTTCATAACAATAATACCAACTATGGGGGTGTTTCTTATATTAATACCAACTATACGTAATCCCGTTTTAATATGAACTATCCCCTTATTAATATCTCTTTAGAACAAGTTACCGGCTACCTGATAAACCGGTTTCCTTTTCCTTTTAATTTCTTTTTGAATTAAAGTCCCCCTCCCACCATACTCTGTACACTTCCTCTCTCGTTACTACGTACTCTTCTCTCGCCATTGTTGAACTCGACATCTCCTCTCGCCATTGCTTTTCTTAAATTTTTGTGATAAATAGATTGGAGCATCTGACGTTTGCAAAAAAATTCTGACATTTGAAGGATACGAATTAGAGAAGGATCCCGATGAATAACCACATCTCATTGTGTCAATGAGGGTTTTGAAGGTCGATAATGAATGACGACTTTTAATTTGATGAATATATGAAGGGGAAGAAGAAGAAGAGGCGCACCAAAACCTAGCAGGTCACAATTACCGGTTTTACAGGTAAAAAAAGGCATTGGTTATAAAGAGAGATTAATGAGGGGATAGTTCATATTAAAACGGGATTACGTATAGTTGGTATTAATATAAGAAGCACCCCCATAGTTGGTATTATTGTTATGAAATAACCCTAAATTTTTTAAATGAGCCATGAATTTAGATGGACCGAAAAAAAATGGAACGAGTAATGGATTGAAACAAATCGAGCCGAATATTATTCTTGATTTGGTTCGAATACCAAATTATGATTTGACCCTATATTTGATCGCCCGAATCGAATACGAATCGAGCTTTTTTTGAGCCGAACTTTACGAATCGGATCGAATAGTTCGGCTCACTCACTCACACCCCTACTAACGTAAAAGGTTAGTTGCCAAATTGCCATGCATATGGCCATGCACCCCATGCTATAAAAAGGACGTGCCAAATCGGCTCAATTATTATTTGTACTTCTTCCGTTCATTATTTTTTGCTCAATTTCATGAATATTTGTGACGAATATTTTAATGAAATTTGGGCAAAACTAATTAGAAATTAAAGATTAAATTAGACACACGTCGATCCAATTAATACATATATTAAAAAATTATTTTCATTTTTAATCTTTTGAATTAAATATCATCCTTATAATTATACTCGTATTTTATCCTATTTTTTGTAACAATATTCACGACAAACTACTTTCCTTCTCGTGACTTTTGTCTCATGTTGTACTATACTAAATTCTCTTGCTTTTCTCGAGGACAACCCGATTTTTATATATATAATAAATAAATAAATAATTATCAATAAAAAAAGTGCAATATAATTTCATGCTTTTACTCCCAATTTTATTCTAGTTTATTTTTCATTATATGTTTCCCCACCAAGTAAATACGATATTAAAAATCAACTCGGGAATAGGGCATTGAATCATTAATCAAATCTGCAAATTAATCACATTATAATATCTTCGTCTTAAGTCTTAACCACTGCACGATAAATTATAAATTTTCTCTATGTTATCGTCGTTGTAACGAAGGGGAATACAAACCAAACAAATGATGGACGGACCACTTCAATCACTTTGCTCTAACGTGCGTTATTTATGTGGTGTTAAGTTGAGGTTCGATCTGCACCGTTTATTCAGCTGGTCTCTCTTAAAATAAATATGAGTACTACATATATCACATTGTGCTATCGGATGTATTATGAATGTCAAACTTTTTTCATTCGTAATGATACACAACTAAAGATATGAATAAGAGAAACAAGCATTGATGCACGTACGTACGTGTATAAAACAAACATATAGAATTAAGTTGAACAAAGGTAGTAGTATCTAGTTATTCAGTGCAGATCTCCCGTCCCATTTTTGTGTCTCACTCGTGTGCCAGACCATACATGAGATGACACATCAACAAGTTATAATATTTGTTGCGTATTTTATTTATACAATAGCTAAGCAAAGTATCATCCCGTGTATGGCGTGCCACACAGAATGGGACAAAAAAATAGGACAAGAGATCTGCACTGTTAGTTATTAGTCGCAAAAATGGGTACAAATTTACAACCCTAACTACACCTATATGTAACACCCCGACCCAATCCTAGGATCGGAAATGGTAACCGCAGTAGCCCGGCAGACTTTGTACTGGTCCCACAGACCAACACGAGTTCAACAATTCTTATAAGTTCATAAGTTCCAGTGTTAAAGTTACACAAAAAGTGCTTAAATTAAAGTTACACGAAATGAGTGATAAAGTTGCACCTTATCATTTGAGGTGATAACAGTGCTGAATGTTATAGTTACATATCAATTTTGAACAAATACAACTTTATCGTATGCATCTGTAACTTTAATATAGACTTAATTACATATGGTGAACTTATTTGATCTCTTCTATATATATATATATATATATATATATATTGATTTTCTGTACGACAAAACATGCATTTAATCGTATAATCGTATCACTTCAGTTTGAAAAAACGTGTGTAATTTATGTGGTATATATATAATACAAACGTAAATAGGTCATGTATGTGTTGTATAGAGGCTAATGGCTAATAATACTTATCGAGTTAGGTTAAACATGTACGATATAGCCCATTATGCATTTATGCCCTAGGTGATGATATATGTCTCATTTATTGTGGAGATAATGTTCGATTTTGACAGAGGATACCGTAGTATTATAGTATCAAAATTGAGAATATCGTATTACGGTATCTTAGTAACTCTTAGGTGAAGCAGACTCCTCAGAATCGTTCTTCTGATCAATGCTGATCACATATTTGATAGCAAATATCGTTCTTCCTCTGTTCCATTTATTTCTTTACGTGTGATTTTTGGGTACTATTTATAAGTGATGAGAATCATCAATTTAATTTCTAATCACTTTCACATCTCGTCGTCTATAATTTTACTTAATGTTGTCCGTATTTTAACTGATATACTCATTTTACCCATCGCTTTATTTAACTCTTTTACCCACCCTCCTATCTTTATTCGTTCAATTACATTCAACCTCCATACTACACTCGACTTCCATATATTTTTTTATAAAATTGAAAACCGGTTTCCAGCAATTCGACTCATAAATAACCATATAAATTTGCGTAGCTTAACACTAGTTAGAGTGTTCCTTATTACGTTTAAAAAGAGGATATAACTAATAAACAATGTTACGTGCCTACATTATTGTAAACAACACGACATGTAATAATTACAATATATAACTATTACTAACACAATTAACTTGCGTGCCAAACCATAATACCGATTATAATTCCTAACAAGCAAGCATGCAATATAATGTTCGACAAAGTAATCCAATATGATGACGGAAAATATTACTCCAATGAACATACAGAAATACACATAAAATATGAGGAAAAAAATAGAAATTGTCCAGGCATGGGTGTTCTGCTCCCAGATGTAGGTCGGGGCGTGGGAGTTCTGCGCCTGAACCCACACCGGGCGTAGATCTTCTGGGAAGTGTGAGTTCTATGCCTAAACCCACGCCTGATCGTAGATCTTCAACTGATGTTCCTAGACAGGGGCGTGGGAGTTCTATACCTGATCCTGTAGAACTTCAATATCTGTGCCCAGGCCACGTCTATGGTTTGTTTCGTTTTTGTATCGCGAGTACAATGACAACAACAAAAACTAACCAACTAAGCTCGATAATGCCGTCATCGTCCGAATTGTTTTTAATTTGTTATAGGGAAAATTCAAATCAAAAAGAAAATTATTTTCCGCATCCGACATGTTTCAATTAATCGTCGAATATTTTAGTCCAATTTTTGACCAAACTATCCTTAACTTACTAACATATTTACATCATATGTCGTTGTAATACTACACTTTAGATAATTAAATACTCCCTCCGTTTCAATGAAAGATTCCACCTAAAAAAGGGTCCATTTTTTAAGGATAATAATAAAATATTCAAAAGTAGAGAGGGGTAAAGTAGATGGGCCTACCTAGAAGAGAGAAAGAGTTATACCAAAAAAGAAAGTGGAAACTATCAAAGAAATTTACGAAAAAGGAAAAGTGGAAGCTTTCAATGAAACGGAGGGAGTATTAATTTGTCCCAAATTCTTGTACCTTTAATAGTATTTTAAGTTTTTTTCTTAATCTTTATGCAAAAGTGAAATGTACTCTTTGGATACGAATAAAGGGAGTATAACATAAAAGATAGTCAGGTACTTATGTGAGATCTTGCATTGTTTAAATTGTGTTCTCGAGCGCATTATGAATGTCAAACTTTTTTCATTCGTAATGATACGCAACTAAAGATATGAATATGAGAAACAAGCATTGACGTAATTACGTGTATAAAGCTAATGTATTAGTAGCACCTACACAAATTTAATTACAACTAACCCTACCCATTAATTGGGACATTGGGCATGGGAACATGTCTATAAATAGGGCTCAAACTTGCCATACACAACACCACACAAATCAAACTAAACACACAAAAAAAATTCTAAGTATAACATCCTTAAAAAAAAAAAAGTGATTATTATGGAAGCAAAAAAGATTATGAGTGTGGTGGCTTTCCTAGTCATTCTGGCATTAGCCACCACCCCTGAACCCGTCACTGCTGGGTTTGCTCTTCGTCAGTTTGAACCTCTCTTAGGGGTGATGCTCGTGAATGATAATGCTGAGTTCGTCCAGCAGCAACCTCTTACTTGTACTAAGAAATGGCAGGAATGTAAGACTGACGCAGAGTGTTGCGACGGATGTAAATGCTATCCACATACTATGTTTATTGACTTCTTACAGTGTGGTAAAGCTGATATCTTTGATCAAAATACTTGTAAAGGTGCTCCATGGGAATGATGATATGGGACGCAAATAACATGTAATCCCTCCGTTTTTGATAAAAGTAATTCTCACAAATAATATAAAATACTGTATAAATAAATGAGTGAGTCAGAGGGAAAAAGTAATGAATAATATGGAGTTGGTTACTCCCTAGTATGTATGTTTCTATGTGTTATAAAGATAAAGGGTACTATATGATGCCCTATTATCGTAAGTGTCTTGTTGTTGTTGTCGTTATTGTTATTATGAATAAATAAAATACACGAGTTATAATTGTGTGTACTTTATCAAGTAATAAATTTCTTTCGGTTTTATTGAAGTAGTCCTTTTTCTAATTTTATTTAACTTTATTAATTAGTTATGCATATGAGTAGATGAAACTGTGTCGGGTTGAAACAAGGATTTTAATTTGAAATCAAAATTTCTTTAATTATTTTTATTATTATCAGCGTGTTCGTATATAAACAAAAGCCAAAACGACACATTATCATATTATAAGATCATATGAGTATAAAATAGTATGTATTATTCACAGATTTATTAAAATTGGTATTATTTTGGTAAGACGCCCTATAGTTGGTATTATTGTCGTTAAATAACCCCAAACTATATGTAATCTCATTTTAATATGAACTACACATTCATTAATCTCGCTTTGTTATGTATGAAATTATGACTTGTTATTACAGGTCATAGTGACATGTTGTAACTTTCTAGGGTTTTATTAGGTCCGTTGCAGTCATCGTGAAAGCCAAAATAACAATAAAAACTTTTTTTTTATAGCTTCTATTAGACTAAATGAAGAAGAAATGGAAGATGAATTTTCGGAAAATTTAAAAAAAAAAATTCAATGGCCGAAAACGAACACGAAATGTGAATCAGAAGAAGAGTTAGAGAAAAAGTTGAATAAGAGAGGTTCAACAGGTAGCCGGTCACTCATAACAAAACGAAGTTAATGAATACATAGTTCGTATTAAAATGAGATTACGTATAGTTTATATTAATTTAAGAAGCACACACATAGTTGGTATTATTCCCATGAAATAACCGTACCCTTATTTTTATTATTATCATCGTTCGTATATAAACTAAAGCCAAAACGGCACATTATAATATTATTATAAAATCATATGAGTATAACGTTTTATATTTAAGTTCAACATTTTGTTTTCATTTTCGGCCATTGATAAAAAAATCAAATTCTCCAAAAATTCATCTTCCCTTTTTTTTTTTCAATTAGTCTTATAGAAGTTGTGAAAAAAATGTTTTTATTTTAATTTTGGCTTTCACGATAACTGCAACGGACCTAATAAAACTCTTGAAAGTTACAACAAGTCAATATGACTGGTAATAGCAAGTTATCATTTCATACATAGCAACTCGAGATTAATGAATGAGTAATTTATATTAAAATGATATTATGTATAGTTTGGATTATTTTAAGAAGTACCGCATAGTTGAGATTATTCCCATGAAATAACCCTAATATTTTTCAGATTTGTTGTAAAATTAAGGATTAAATTACACGCATGTCGATCCAATTAATTAATACATATATTAAAAAATTATTTCTATTTTTAATCTTTTGATTTAAATACAGTTTTTAAAAGGGTTATTTCATGGGAATAATATCAACCATGCGTGTGTTTCTTAAATTAATCCAAACTATACGTAATCTCATTTTAATACGAACTACGCCTTCATTAACCTTGTTTTGCTATGGGTGACCGGCTACCTGTTGAACCTTCTTTATTCAACTTTTTCTCTAACTCTTCTTCATCTGATTCACATTTCGTGTTCATTTTCGGTTATTGAATTTTTTTTAAATTTTTTTTTTTCCAAAAATTCATCTTCCATTTCCTTTTCAATTAGTCATATAGAAGCTATGAAAAAAAAATTATTGTAATTTTGGCTTTCACGATGACTACAACTGACCTAATACCACTCTTGAAAGTTACAACAAGTCACTGTGACCGGCAATAGCAAGTCATAATTTCATACATAGCAATGCGAAATTAGTGAATGCGTAGTTCATATTAAAATGAGATTACGTATAATTTGAATTATTTTAAGAAGCACACGCATAGTTGGTATTATTCCTATGAAATAACCTTTTTTAAAATTATACTCTTAATTTATCTTACTTTTTGTAACAATATAAATGACAAACTACTTTCCTTCACGTGACTTCTGTGTCACGCACGTTGTAGTATGATAAATGATTAAATTCCCATGCTTTACTCAAGGGTAACTCGATTTTCATATATATATATATATATATATATATATATATATATATATATAATCAAATTATCAATTAAAAAAGTGTGATATAATTTCATGCTTTTATTCCCCATTTAATTTTGTTCATTCCTTACGTTTAATTACATTTTTAAGTTATAAAAGGATATGCCCTAATTATATACGGAGTAACTATTACTCCATATTATGTTATTTATGTATAATTGGGTTATTTCATGGAAATAATACCAATTACGCGTGTGCTTCTTAAATTAATACAAACTATACGTAATCTCATTTTAATGCAAACTATGTCTTCATTAACCTCGCTTTGCTATGAGTGACCGACTACCTGTTGAACCTCCATTATTTCACTCTTTCTCTAACTCTTCTTCTTCTGATTCACATTTCGCGTTCATTTTCGACCATTGAAAAAAAAATCTGAAAATTCATCTTCCATTTTTTTTTCATTTAGTTTTGTAGAAGCTACGAAAAAAAAGTTTTTATTGTTATTTTGACTTTCACGATGACTGCAACGGAACTAATAAAATCCTAGAAAGTTACAACAAGTCACTACGACCTGTAATAGCAAGTCATAATTTCATACCTAACAAAGCAAGATTAATGAATGCGTTGTTCATATTAAAATGAGATTACGTATAGTTTGGATTATTTTAAGAAATACATAAATAGTTGGTATTATTCGTATGAAATAACCCTATATAATTCCCTATATAATTTGTGTTATAACTATTACTCCATATTATGTTATAACTATTACTCCATATAATTCCCTATATAGTTTGGAGTATTATTTATATATAATTTGCTATGGGTGACCGGCTACCTGTTAAACCTCCCTTGTTCAACTCTTCATCTAACCCTTCTTCATTTGATTCACATTTCGTGTTCATTTTCGACCATTGATAAAATAAATTAAATTTTCCGAAAATTCATCTTCCTTTTCTTTTTCAATTAGTCTTATATAAAAGTTATGAAAAAAATGTTTTTCTTATAATTATGGGTTTTCACGGTGCCTGCAATAACGGATCTAATAAAACTCTAGAAAGTTAAAACAAGACACTGTGACCGGTAATAGCAATTCATAATTTCATACATAGCAAATCGAGAATAATGAATGCGTAGTTCATATTAAAATAAGATTACGTATACTTTGAATTATTTTAACAACCACACGTATAGTTGAGATTATTCCCATGAAATAACCCTAATATATATAATCGTAAACCTTCTTACTCTATAACTAATATCGTCAATTTTTTTTGTCTAGTTTATTATATTTATTAGGTGTACGATTTACGTACAAGATTAAGACCACTCGATGATGTTTTCGTACCAAAATTCAATAAAAACCATGTACTATTCCTCAAAAAAAGCTACCAAATAGTTACCGAGTACAATTATTTGGCCAATTGTGGCGCCACGACCCATGTGTTACACATTGGCTTTTCTTATTGACATTGATTATACATAGTCATTGAAAAAAAAAACAATTAATTAATATAAAGAAATTTTTTTCGAGCGACGTGATTAAGTCCAAATTTTTGTGAAAAATCGTCAATTAAATAAAATTAAAATAAATGGAGTATATCCTAATATCCTTATACATAATAAAATAATATTCTATTTTTTATAAGTTATTCTCATTTTTCGAGGTATCTTTTTCTTCGGTATGTATCAGAATATTGTAAAAATAAATATTATGAAATGTATATTCATTTGAAGCTCTTTTCCTAAGAAATTTTATGGTGTAATTTTTAAAAACATTTGGAGTAATATATTTACATAAAAATTAAAGTCAGAGACTCACTTCCAAACTGATACGAGGAAGTATTTTTTTTGTAATATATAATCAATTAATGATTTTTTTGTTTTTTATTTGAAATTGTATTATTTAGTGCATTATGAATTCAAAGTTTTCAAATTTTCAATGATACGCAATTAAAGATATGATCGAATTAAAGAAACGAACATTGATGTACGTACTTGTATGAAAAAAAATGTAAAGAATTAAATTGAAACAAAAGTAGTACTCTCTCCGTTCATAATTTTTTGTCTCATTTCATCATTATTTGTGAAAAGTATTTTAATGAAACGAACAAAAAATAGTGAATGGAGGGAGTACCTATTTATTAGGTCCATCGTATTTATACGTTTGTTCACTTTATTTAATATATATGAGAAATATTATTAAACTGAAAGTAGACGAACATATATATACCGAAAGAGTAATTATTAATTACAAAAATAGATACAAATTTAATTACTTTGTACAAGTTTATCACTAACCATACCCTTAATATAAGTGGGACATAGGTCATGGGATCATGCCTATAAATAGACCTCAAACTTGCCATACATAACACCACACAAATCAAACTAAACAACAAATAAAACCAAAGTATAAAACCCTAAAAAAAAGTGATTATTATGAAGGCCAAGAAAATTATGAGTGTGGTGGCTTTCCTAGTCATTTTGGCATTAGCCACCACCCCTGAACCCGTCATTGCTGGGTTTGCTGTTCGTCAATTTGAACCCCTTTTAGGCATGATGCTCGTGAATGATAATATTGAGTCCGTCCAACAGAAACCTCTTACTTGTACTAAGAAATGGAGGCTATGTAAGACCAACGAAGAGTGTTGCGATGGATGTGTATGCACCGCAGTGGATCCTACTGAGGAAACAGTATGTTCTAAACAAGTTCCGTTCGACAAAAGATGTAAGGGTTATCCATGGGATTAAATATAACATATAATCCCTCCGTTTCTGATTAAAATGAATCTCACAAATAATATAAAATATAATTAAATGAGTGAATGAGACGGAAAGAGTAATGACTAATATGAATTGGTTACTCCCTAGTATGTTTCCATGTGTTATGAAGATAAAGGGTACTATATGATGCCCTATTGTCCTAAGTGTCTTATTGTTGTCGTTGTCGTCGTTGTTGTTGCCGTTGCTGCTATTTCTGTTGTTATTATGAATAAATAAAATATGTAAGTTATAATTGTGTGTACTTCATCAAGAATTACTCTAATTATATTCCGTATGTTTTTATCATGGTTCGTATATATAAACTAAAACCAACGACACATTATAATATTATAAAATCATATATATGAGTGTAACATTTTATATCTAAAGTTCAAAAATGTAATACTTCAAATAATCATTGAGATAATTCATCTAATATGGTATTAAAATCAGCGTACGCGTAACAAGAACTCACATATTCGAATCCTGATATCTGATAATTAACCCTCATCGCGACAAAGTTGATATGAAATATCTATACGTTTTTCCACGTTTATTTGACGCCTACAAGCCTCCGTGTAGCTAGACACATATCTACATGCCAATGCTTATGAGTCTTCGCGTAACAGAACGTGTTAAGAAATATTAAAAATAGTTAAGTACGCTAATTAACGAATCATCAAATTTAATTTATCGATCATTTTGAAATTTTGGCTAATATGATTCATCTATTACGAGTAGTTCTAATGATACGTGCGGACCACAACGGAGATTTGCCTACTCAATACATTAAAAGGTGTTACGAGAGACTGTTATAGGACCGTTCTATAGTATAAGATAAACAATTACAAAAAAATTCAAATCAAAATTAAAGATTATAATTAAAAAAAGAGGGAGTTAATTATCAAGTTAACAACCGTATTTCGAGATTTTAGTTCATTTTATGGAGATGATTTGACAATTTCAGATAATAATTCATGTTATTAGCAGATACTAAATACTTTTGGGATTAAGGTTATGATGTTAATGTTTTTTTTTTTTGGTAAAAGGTAAGTATGTATTAAGAAATAACGTTCACTGTACAAATAAATGGCTACATCAAATTATGCAGCCATCTCGCATCTCTAGTTCGTATTGGGTATTTAATCTTAGCCAAAATTCTATTTCTAACATCCAACTTAATCATCTTAACAACATGTATGGGACGTTGGACCGCACCATCAACTTGACACAAGTTGCGCTGCCTCCAAATGTGATAAATCATGGCGTTGATCAGAACCCGAATAATATTGCATTGCAATTTAGTACCGCGAACCTTACACGCCCAGCTTAACGCCCCAGAATACGGGATCAATTTCTTCGTCCACTCACGCATGCTTTCCACAATCCTGGCACTCCACTCACAATCAAAGAATAGGTGCTCCAAACTTTCTTCATGTAAATCACATATAACACAGCGGTCAGAGTCAGCAACCCCAAACCTAGCCAGATTAATCCTAGTGTTTAAAGCCCTCCTAAAAACAAGCCACGAAATGAAGCTATGTTTAGGAATGCTCCAACCACTCCAGACAAGGCGGGCCCAAGGCATTTTCGGCTTGAGAATCCGAATATCTTCGTAACCCTCCGAGATCATGTAACAGGATCGCGACCCATGCCACAGACCATTCACATACATGTGTTTAATTTTTTCCTTAGCCTGACAGATCTTTCTCCAAGCCCAAGTGACATCGGTGTTAGGTAGATACTCTCGCCAATCCCGCCCTTTCAAGTAGACTGTATTCACCCATCTCACCCAAAGCCGATCCGGTTGATCAAATACCCAAGAAGCTAACTTAGCCACCGCAGCCTGATTCCACGCAGTCAGGTCCCGTAGGCCCAAACCTCCTTCCAATTTAGGACAGCAAATCTTCTCCCAACTTACCAGCGCCCTATTATTACCCTCCACTCCGCCATTCCAAAGGAAATTGCGACAAACAGAAATAATTCTGGACATAACATAGGACGGGATAATAAACACCATCGCCCAATAATTGTGAAGTTGAGACAGCACAGTCTAAACTATGATGTTAATGTTGTATTATCTTTTTTATCGTTGAATAATATTCATGACTAATTACTAAATTGTCTCATTTTACGACATGTTAAGTGCAGAAGTGAGTACCTCGTGTTAGTGTCCACGATCTATAATAGTATGGAGCCCTCACAGATTTAATCTTGGACTCTTTCCAAAGGCGGTCTCATACTATTATTGTTGGTGAAACTTATAAAGATCATCGTTCATCCTTACAATAATGATTCAGCTAACGTTTTTTAACATGCATATATCTGTTTTAATAAGATTCAAATGGATCGGGTAACACAATTTGATAGTTGAGATCGATATACTATTTATCAGTTTTCTACTTATTCTATGTGTTTGCCCTACCTATCGTATTCGCCCAATCACTCTATTCAAATCCAAAGTACATTTATACTTTTGACAAAGTTGTCCTCAAACATCCCACATTGATTGAAGATGTCATATTTATGAGCTTAAATGAGTATTGCTTAATGAAGGGATTGAAAGTACTACTCATGTCAACAAAGTACACTTTCTTTTCTGAACATCCATGTAAAAGAACTCCGCAATTAACCGTACGTGTCAGGATTCGTGTTGGTCTGTGGGACCAGTACAGAGCCTGACGAGCTACCGCGACAAACATTTTTTGGTCCTAGTTTGGGCCGGGGTGTTACATGTCCCGCCGCAATAATTTTACCTCATTATTATATTTCATTTTGCATAAGTAAATTTTTTTAAAAAAATATTATTTTGAATATATTCATAAAGATTAATCTAACCAGATTCAACGTGAATACATTTTCTTTTATATAAACCAAATCCGGAACAAACCGTAGTCCTTATTAATGCAACTAATATTATTAATTATCCCCAAACCAATTGATATTCTCCGTACAATAATTCATGTTTTTTGGGCAACGTTAAATACAATTGTAAGAGTTCTATTTAAGTGTTTAATAACTTTTAGATTTGTTATAAATTAGAAATTAAAGTTTAAATTACACAAACATCAATCAAATTAATACATATATTAAAAAATTATTTTCACTTTTAATCTTTTAAATTAAATACCGTCCTTAAAATTACACTCGTATGTTATCTTACTTTTTGTAACAATATGGAGGCGAAGAAGATTATGAGTGTGGTGACGATGTTAGTCATTTTGGTGTTAGCCACCACCTCTGAAACCGTCATTGCTGGTTATGCTGCTCAATCGTCAATTTAATCCCCTCTTAAATATAATGCTCGAAAATGATGTTGTTAGCGAGTTATAGTTTCGATATCACCTGTTGTTAATTACAGGAATAATTAAAATAAAACAAATCAGAAGAAAGAATGGTGTTGAGAAAAAGATAAAAAGGATATGCCTTAATTATATAATTAGGGCATATTATGTGCAGGGCTAAATACAATTGTAAGAGTTCGGGTTAAATGTTTAATATTTTGGGTTATTTTATGGGAATAATTCTAACTATGCGTGTGCTTCTTAAATTAATCCAAATTATACGTAATCTTATTTTAATATGAACCACGCCTTCATTAACCTCGCTTTGCTATGGGTGACTGACTACCTATTGAACCTCCCTTATTCAACTCTTTCTCTAACTCTTTTTCTTCTGATTCACATTTTGGGTTCATTTTCGGCCATTGATAAAAAAAATTAAATTCTCCGAAAATTCATCTTCTATTTATTTTTCAATTAGTCTTATAGAAGTTATGAAAAAAAATGTTTTTTATTGTAATTTTGGTTTTCACGATAACTGCAACCTAGGTTACACCAATACGGACACAGACACGTATCGGACACGTGACACGGCATTCCAAATTTTGTAGAACACGGACACGGCAGGAAAAAAATCAACATACATATTTAAACAAAGAGAATTTGAAGATTATTTTTATACCTAAGATATACGTTTGGTTACTTACCTGTCACAATTATCGTAAAATAATAAAACAATAATTAAAGTCTTATGAATTTGAAGTTAAAAATCAAATCTTAAAAATTCAAACAATTGTACCACTATAATATAATTATTAGTTATTAGTTATAATAAGTGTTTATAGCATCAATTAACCACCGTAAACTTACAATATTATCATTTATTAAATCTGGAACCCAATAAAACAAAGTTAGGTATGTCCGACGAGTCTCTAAATATTACGAACCGGGCCGGACACGTCTCCAAATATGACGAACCGTGTCCGAATAAATTTAAAAAATCGGACACGATTTTACAGGTGTCCGACATGTATCGTCGTGTGTCCGACGTGCGTCGGTGTCTGACACGTGTGTCTGACACGACACGTTGGTTTGGAGGAGTGTCCGTGCAACCTAGACTGCAACGGACCTAATAAAACCCTAGAAAGTTACAACAAGTCACCATCACCGGTAATAGCAAGTCATAATTTCATACATAGTAAAACGAGATTAATGAATGCGTAATTCATATTAAAATGAGATTACGTATAGTTTGGATTATTTTAAGGAGCACACACATAATTGGTATTATTTCCATGAAATAACCCTAATATTTTTCAGATTTGTTGTAAATTAGAAATTAAAGATTAAATTACACGCACATCGATCCAATTAATTAATATATATATTAAAAAATTATTTTTATTTTTAATCTTTTGATTTAAATACCGTTCTTAAAATTATACTCTTATTTTATCTTACTTTTTGTAACAATATAAATGACAAACTACTTTCCTTCACGTGACTTCTGTGTCACGTTGTACTATGATAAATGATTAAATTCCCATGCTTTACTCAAGAGTAACTCGATTTTCATGTATATATATAAAAAAAAAATCAAATTATCAATTAAAAAAGTGTGATATAATTTCATGCTTTTATTCCCCATTTTGTTCATTCCTTTCGTTTAATTACATTTTTAAGTTATAAAAGGATATGCCCTAATTATATAACTATTACTCCATATTATGTTATCTATATATCTATATCTATATATATATATAATAAAAAAGCAAACATTTTAATGTAACTTAGTAATGTGTAAAGCCATAAGATGACATGTGGCATAAGCTTAGAGTATTTTTTTTACTCTACATAATAATAGAAAAAAAGAGTGTATTCACTTAGGCACTTAATGATCATATTAAAGATAAGTCTTTTATTTACTTATCCTATTAAGTTTTCCCTTACTTAAATTTTTAACTTACGAGTATTAGTCATGACGAGTTCTAAGACACGCATACTTTTTCTGATTGTTTGTTTGCATTTGGACCGAAATAAATGATCTTTATTTACAAGCTACAAGTCCATATTTCTTGATTAACTTTATACATACAAAGTAATACTCCATACATTTATATGTATACTATATTATAAAAAGTCAATCTCTTTGCATCATCCTAACATATCTACAATCTACAATCACTAATCACTAATCACTAATTCTAACGACGCCACGTGTCCTATCTATGCTTCTACTATCCTAACTCTTCATCATCTATGCTGATTTTAATGCTAATAAATCTACCTACACTATAATAAAATCATTGGCCGTTACTATCAACACTAATTTATAACCCTCTTCATTGTCTTGCCCGTTGGGTTTCTCAAGCTCTCTGCATTCCGGTTTTAAATGGGATACAATCTAAGTCTTCTTCAGCTATTAATAGACAAATGGCTTCCTCCGTCTACCTGCACCCACACGTCGCCGGAGAGAACTTAGCTCAACGTAAGTGTATTCACCGACCATCATTCTCCACGGTATGTCTCCACTCTTTCGCTTTTATCTTCCAATGCGTCATCTATCTTTGCATTTTGAGGAAAAATTTGGGATAGTATAGATTACCATGATAAGAAATTGGTAGCCACTGATAATGAGCATGTAGAAGCATAGATAGGATATACGTACACTAACAAATTGGTAGGATATACGTGGGGGTAGGAAGTATGCCTTGGTAGAGGATGATGTGTCGTCATTGTACACCCCAAAAAAAAGATAAAAAAAAGCTTGTCCTAGAGTGAGTGCCACTATTGTTACACTCATAGCCACTACCGTTATATTATTACACAAAACACTAATACACCATACCAAATTGCCGAAATAAGCAGGGACTCCGACGCCGATAAATGCAATTGCTACAGATGAAATTACCGTCCAGAAGAGGCGAATCAAGAAAGTTGGGGAAAACACACAAGAATAAAAACGAAGGGTTTCATAAACAATGAGGGCAAGTTCAACTTCCTTAGATGAACAGTAGAACTACTTTAACAAATATCCAAAATAACATACGTGTACAAACAGAAAAACCACTAGACTACTTACGACGTAGACTAAACTACTATATTTATCCTGTCATTTGATTTCATAATTCTGCTACTTTTACTCTCTACCACAATTGCGTGACGACTCGAGTCTTCACACATAATTACGCAGATCCGTATTCGGTTGTTGGTTACTTCGTACATATATTATGTACTACACACACATGGAACGAGTTAAACAAATTCACGCAACTTACACTCCAAAGTATGGTAAAACGTTGACATACAATACTTTCTAATACGAAATATTATAGGCATCCCGTGCATTGCACGGGTCACAAAACTAGTTTATATATAATTTGTGTTATAACTATTACTCCATATTATGTTATAGTATTATTTATATATAATTTGCTATGGGTGACCGGCTACCTGTTGAACATCCTTTATTCAACTCTTCATATAACTCTTCTTCATTCTATTCACATTTCGTGTTCATTTTCGGCAATTGATAAAAAAAAGGGTTATTTAACCACAATAATACCAACTATAGGGCGTCTTCCCAGAATAATATCAATTTTAATAAATCTGAGAATAATACATATTATTGGAGTAGTTCAACCAGGGTAGTATAGGTGACCGGTTACCTGTAGAACCCTTCCACCTTCCTTTTTCTCTTTTAATTTTATTTAACGGCAATAATACCAATTATAGAGCATCTTCCGAAAATAATTCCAACTTTAATAAATAAGAGAATAATATGTATTTTTGGAGTAGTTAAACCATAATAGTATATAGATGACCAGTTAGCGGTAAAAACCCGTTCACCTTCCTTTTCTGTCTTTAATTTATTTCATATTACTTCACTTATTTTCACTTACTCAGTGTACGGGGCATTAAACGTCATTAATGTCCTCCATCTTTCTCTTCCTTCAAGTCTTCAACCTTACCAAATCTACCTACCAACACAATCCTACACCAAAATCAACACGTTAATCTAAACGAAACGTATAACAAAAAAAATTTTGACAAAGGATGAAGGGTAATGGAGAGAGAGGATGAAGGAGAGAACAAAGTAAGGAGGAGTAGATGTGGCAAAACTGACCCGACACCCGAATTGAAGACCTGATTTTGACCCGAGAGCTAACCGAAAACTGACCCGACTATTATTATGAGCGAGTCGATATCACAAAAAAAGTTGAAAATAGCAAACTCGAGAAGGACCCGAAGCCGAAATTATCCTACCCGACTCGAAGTCAATCCGATTATTATAACCCGAAAGTGGCCCGACCCGAAGCTGATCCGACACGGTTCACCCGTTATCCATGTCCAAGGAGGAGGATGGAGGATAAGTAGCAGGTTAAATATTAATTTAGTGACCTGATATAGCAGGTTATAAAATCATTTATACTACTTTTGTTTAACTACTCCAATAATATGCATTATTCACAGATTTATTGAAATTGGTATTATTTTGGGAAAATGCCCTATAGTTAGTATTATTGTCGTTAAATAGCCCAAATTTTTTTTTCGAAAATTCATCCTCCTTTTCTTTTTCAATTAGTTTTATAGAAGCTATGAAAAAAAATATTTTTTATTATAATTTTGGGTTTCACGGTGGCTGCAACGGATCTAATAAAACTCTAGGAGTTACAACAAGTCACTGTGACCGGTAATAGCAATTCATAATTTCATACATAGCAAATCGAGAATAATGAATGCGTAGTTCATATTAAAATGAGATTACGTATACTTTGAATTATTTTAACAAGCACACGCATAGTTGAAATTATTCTCATTAAATAACCCTAATATATATAATCGTAAACCTTCTTACTCTATAACTAATATCGTCAATTTTTTTTGTCTAGTTTATTATATTTATTAGGTGTACAATTTACGTACAAGATTAAGACCACTCGATGATGTTTTCGTACCAAAATTCAATAAAAACCATGTACTATTCCTCAAAAAAAGCTACCAAATAGTTACCGAGTACAATTATTTGGCCAATTGTGGCGCCACGACCCATGTGTTACACATTGGCTTTTCTTATTGACATTGACTATACATAGTCATTGAAAAAAAAAACAATTAATTAATTATAAAAGAAATTTTTTTTGGAGCGACGTGATTGAATTCAAACTTTTGCGAAAAATTGTCAATTAAATAAAATTAAAATAAATGGAGTATATCCTAATATCCTTATACATAATGAAATAATATTCTTTTTTTTATAAGTCATTCTTAATTTTCGAGGTATCTTTTTCTTCGGTATGTATCAGAATATTGTAAAAATAAATATTATGAAATGTATATTCATTTGAAGCTCTTTTCCTAAGAAATTTTATGGTGTAATTTTTAAAAACATTTGGAGTAATATATTTACATAAAAATTAAAGTAAGAGACTCACCTCGAAACTGATACGAGGAAGTATTTTTTTGTAATATATAATCAATTAATGTTTTTTTTTTATTTCAAATTGTATTATTTAGTGCATTATGAATTCAAAGTTTTCAAATTTTCAATGATACGCAATTAAAGATATGATCGAATTAAAGAAACGAACATTGATGTACTTACGTGTATGAAAAAAATGTAAAGAATTAAATTGAAACAAAAGTAGTACTCTCTCCGTTCATAATTTTTTGTCTCATTTCATCATTATTTGTGAGAAGTATTTTAATGAAACGAACAAAAAATAGTGAATGGAGGGAGTACCTATTTATTAGGTCCATCGTATTTATACGTTTGTTCACTTTATTTAATATATATGAGAAATATTATTAAACTGAAAGTAGACGAACATATATATACCGAAAGAGTAATTATTAATTACAAAAATAGATACAAATTTAATTACTTTGTACAAGTTTACCACTAACCATACCCTTAATATAAGTGGGACATAGGTCATGGGATCATGCCTATAAATAGACCTCAAACTTGCCATACATAACACCACACAAATCAAACTAAACAACAAATAAAATCAAGTATAAAACCCTAAAAAAAAGTGATTATTATGGAGGCCAAGAAAATTATGAGTGTGGTGGCCTTCCTAGCCATTCTGGCATTAGCCACCACCCCTGAACCCGTCATTGCTGGGTTTGCTGTTCGTCAGTTTGAACCCCTCTTAGGCATGATGCTCGTGAATGATAATGTTGAGTCCGTCCAGCAGCAACCTCTTACTTGTGTTAAGAAATATAAGTTATGTAACACCGACGAAGAGTGTTGCGATGGATGTATATGCACCATAGTGGATCGTACTGGGGAAACAGTATGTGCTAAACAAGTTCCGTTCGACAAAAGATGTAAGGGTTATCCATGGGATTAAATATAACATATAATCCCTCCGTTTCTGATTAAAATGAATCTCACAAATAATATAAAATATAATTAAATGAGTGAATGAGACGGAAAGAGTAATGACTAATATGAATTGGTTACTCCCTAGTATGTTTCCATGTGTTATGAAGATAAAGGGTACTATATGATGCCCTAAGTGTCTTATTGTTGTCGTTGTCGTTGTTGTTGTTGCCGTTGCTGCTATTTCTATTGTTATTATGAATAAATAAAATATGTAAGTTATAATTGTGTGTACTTTATCAAGAATTACTTTAATTATATTCCGTATGTTTTTATCATGGTTCGTATATAAACTAAAACCAAAATGACACATTATTATAATATTAAAAAATCATATGAGTGTAACATTTTATATCTAAAGTTCAAATGTAATACTTCATTGCGATAACTCATCTAATATGATATTAGAATCAGCGTACGTGCAAAAAGAACTCACATGTTTGAATCCTGGTATCTGGTAATTAACCCTCATCACGACAAAGTTGATATGAAATATCTATAAGTTTTTCCACGTTTGACGCCTACAAGCCTCCGTGTAGACACATATCTAGCTACACGCCAACGCTTATGAGTCTTCGCGTAACAGAACATGTTAAGAAATATTAAAAATAGTTAAGTACTCTAACGAATCATCAAATTTATCGATTATTTTTAAATTTTGGCTAATATGATTCATTATCTATTACGAGTAGTTCTAATGATACGTGCGTACCACAACGAAGATTTGCCTAATCAATACATTAAAAGGTGTCATGAGAGGTTTTTATAGGACCGTTCTATAGTATAAGATGAACGATTACAAAACATTCAAATCAAAATTGAAGATTATTATTAAAAAAAAGAGGGAGTTAATTATCAAGTTAACAATCGTATTTCGAGATTTTACTTCATTATTATGGAGATGATTTGACAATTTCAGATAATAATTCATGTTATTAGCAGATACTAAATACTTCTGGGATTAAGGCTATGATGTTAATGGAAAAATAGGATTATACACTGGGTTGTACAATAGCATTGTACAACCAGGACAAAATTATTGAGCTTTTATATATATCCATTGATGTTAATGTTGTATTATCTTTTTTATCGTTGAACAATATTCATGACTAATTACTAAATTGTCTCATTTTACGACATGTTAAGTGTAGAAGTCTATATCTCGTGTTAGTGTCCACGGTTTATAATAGTATGGAGCCCTCATAGATTTATTCTTGGACTCTTTCCAAAGACAATCTCGTACTCTTATTGTTGGTGAATACTTGTAAAGATCGAAATGGATCGGGTAACACACTTTGATAGTTAAGATCGATATACTATTTATCAGTTTTCTACTTATTCTATGTGCTTGCCCTACCTATCGTATTAGCTCGATCATTCTATTCAAATCCAAAGTACATTTATGCTTTTGACAAAGTTGTACTCAAACACCCAACATTGATTGAAGATGTCTTATTTATGAGCTTAAATGAGTAGTGCTTAGTACTACTTATATCAACAAAGTGCACTTTCTTTTCTGGTCATCCATGTAAAAGAACTCCGCAATTAAGCGTGCTTGGCTGAGAGTAGTCTCAGAATGGGTGACCTTTTCAGGATGCATGAGTGAGGTCAAAATGTGATGGATAAGATGGATTCGTGTTGGTCTGTGGGACCAGTACAGAGCCTGGCGAGCTACCGTGACAAACATTTTCGGTCCTGGTTTGGACCGTGATGTTACATGTCCCGCCGCAATAATTTTACTTCATTATTATATTTCATTTTGCATAAGTAATTTTTTTTTTTAAAAATGTTATTCTGAATATATTCATAAAGATTAATCTAACCAGATTCAACGTGACTACGTTTTCTTTTATATAAACCAAATCCAGGACAAACCTAGTCCTTATTAATGCAACTAGTATTATTAATTATCCCCAAACCTATTGATATTCTCTGTTCTTTCGGCAACGTTAAATATAGTTGTAAGAATTCTATTTAAGTGTTTAATATCTTTCAAATTTATTATACATTAGAAATTAAAGATTAAATTATGCATACATCGGTCCAATTAATACATATATTAAAAAATTATTTTCGTTTTTAATCTTTTGAAATAAATACCATCCTTAAAATTGTACTCGTATTTTATCTTGCTTTTTGTAATAACAATATTCATGACAAACTACTTTCCTTATCATGACTATTGTCTCATGTTGTACTATACTAATTTCCCTTGCTCTTCTCGAGGGTAACCCGATTTTCATATACTCCAGAAATACCAAATTATCAATAAAAAAACCCTACTGTGACATCGGGCATGGGAGCATACATATGTCTATAAAAAGGCCTCAAACTTGCCATACATAACACTACACAAATCAAACTAAACAACATATAAAATCTAAGTACTTCAAAACCCTAAAAAAAGTGATTATTATGAAGGCGAAGAAGATTATGCGTGTAGTGGTTTTCCTAGCCATTTTGGCATTAGCCACCACTCCTGAACCCGTCACTATTGGGTTTGCTGTTCGTCAATTTGAACCCCTCTTAGGCATGATGCTTGTGAATGATAATGTTAAGTCCGTCCAGCAGCAACCTCTTACTTGTACGTACTAAGAAATGGGGTGAATGTACGACCAACGAAGAGTGTTGCGAAGATTGTAAATGCTCTATCTGGGATGACTTTGAACGCAAAAGTTATTGTGGTAAAGAATATGCCTTCGCGAAAACTTGTCCGGGTTATGCATGGGAATGATGATATCGGACGCAAATAACATGTAATCCCTCCGTTTCTGATAAAAATGAGGAAAATAATTCTCACAAATAATATAAAAAATAAATAAATAAATGAGTGAGTGTGACGGAAAGAGTAATGAATAATACTCCCTCCGATTCTTTAGATTCGCAACATTTACTATTTGCACAAATAATAAGGTTGTGAGTGTAGATGATGAGTCTCACCAATAAAGTAAAAAGTTTACCCAAACAAAAATCTACCTATTATAGAAATGTTGCAAACCGAATGAATTTGCCAAATAAGAAATATGTTGCGAATCTAAAGAATCGGAGGGAGTATGAATTGGTTACTCCCTAGTACTCCCTCCCCTTCACTAAGAGCATCCTCATCCATGAATGAAAATTTCATTCTTGGATGGGACCCAACTCATCCACCTCATCACTTTTATCATACTTTTTCCATCATAAAAGAATTGCTTCATAGAATGAAATTTTTATTCTTCCGTGGGTCCCAACACATTTCATTACTCCATTCATTCATTTACACATCACTTTAATTTATTTTAATATTAATATTTTTGTCATGGGGACCCACGATTTTCATTCTCCACTCCATTCGTTTGAAAGAATGAATATCTTCTATTCTCCGTGAAGAATGATTTCTCCATGGATAAAGGAAGTATTTTTCTCCATTCTCCTCCGAGAATGGAGAATGAAGGATGGATGGGGATGCTCTAAGATCTTCCACATTTTCTTTTTAGGAAACTTCACTAAGATGTTTCACTTTCCTTTTTAGTAAATATTTTGTGGTTCTTATCGCTTGTGACCCCACTTCCTTTTCTCTATCTTCATTCTCCTCGACATATATTCATTTTTTTAATTTCTTCCCACAATCAACTGTGGAACATCATAGAGAAGCGGACGGAGTATATATTTCTATGTGTTATAAAGATAAAGGGTACTATATGATGCCCTATTGTCCTAAGTGTCTTATGGTTGTCCTTGTTGTTATTATATTATGAATAAATAAAACACATAAATTATAATTGTGTGGATTTTATCAAGAATTTCTTTAATTATATTCCGTATATTTTTATCATGGTTCGTATATAAACTAAAACCAAAATGACACATTATAATATTATAAAATCATATGAGTATAACATTTTATAAAATGAGTGTAACATTTTATATCATAATATTTTGACTCGACCCACTTGACCCATATTTTTTTATCCATTGCCCATTTAACCCGATCTTGAGATGACTCATTTGAGACTTGACCCGTTAATTTATTTTATTTAAAATAATGATTAAAAAGTTATTAACAATAACCTGATAAATTATAAAAATAATTAAAAATAAAATGTATATTACTTTTGTTATCATTTAGCAATAAAATAATTATAAAATATTATAATTTTTTTTTTACAATTTTTAAATTTTAAATACGGTGTAATTAATATAATAGCAGCATACTCAATAGGAAAAAAAATTCCAACTTTTTAATTGGTAAAAAGAAAGGCGTCGGAAATTATTTTTTAACCACAACCCGAATCATGACCCATATAACTCGACCAAATTTTGACTCAACTCGTATCCATATCCGACCTGTAGTTGTTTCTGATTCCCTTACCTTTTGTAAACAAACAACAAGTAACATCAAAGGATAACCTTTTTCTTTCCTTTCCATACCCTTTGTTGATTTCATTCCCTTTCCGCCTCACCAACCAAACGCCCGTGATTGATATGGAAGCGAAGAAGATTATGAGTGTGGTGACGATGTTAGTCATTTTGGTGTTAGCCACCACCTCTGAAACCGTCATTGTTGAATTTGCTGCTCGTCAATTTAATCCCCTTTTAAGCATAATGATTGAGGATGCTGCTCGCCAGCAGCAACCTCTTACCTGTGCTGGGATAGCTGAAAAATGTAAGGTCATCAATTTAGACTGTTGCGGAAAATGTCTCTGCAGATCATTAGACATTCCTTTGACTGACCTTAAATTATGTTGTACGACGCGGTTTTTCGATAAAGGGCATTATGTGATGCCCTAATTCTTCCCTACTATGTTAAATTCCCTTGCTTTTCTCGAGGGTAACCAGATTTTCCTATACTCCGTGTAAAAGAAATACCAAATCATCAATTAAAAATATTCTTATGTTTTTCTATTTTTCATAGTATACCCTTGTTTATTTATTAAAATAATCTTAATTTGACTGTCGATAAGTCATCATGGTTATGAATTCAGAATAAGTCGTTGATTGTTTGCACACTAACACTTTTCTTTTTATCTCGTTATATTCTGCGATACGTACTTACTTACATAGTATACATTACTTATCCATTTTTTCAAAATATATGCTCCATAAATTATTTGTCCGTTATCTTATCGTTATCTTGCTATGCATGCATGTCTCATCATTCGTACGAGGAAACATGCATTTAATCGTATTATCGTTATCTTATCGTTATCTTGCTATGCATGTCTCATCATTCGTACGAGGAAACATGCATTTCGTTATCACTACAATTTTTGTAGAAATGTGTGTAATTTATGTGGTATATATAACACAAACGTCAATAGGTCATGTATGTGTTGTAATGAGACTAATGGCTAATACTTATCGAGTTAGGTTAAACATGTACGATAACCCATTATGCATTTATGCCCTAGGTACCTTCAAGTGGTGGATAAACCGTCTCATTTATCGCGGAAAATAATATTATACCACCAGTTATATGTACAATCACTTTAAAGTACTTGATCATGTATGTATGTATGTATGTACTTTCTCCGTTCCAATAGGTTCTTTACCTTTACTTTTTGGACACTATTCATAAGTGAAGAAAATTATCGATATAACTTCTAATATATAAGATAAAATATAGTTATGTGAGATCTTGTTTAAATTGTCTAATCAATGAGTGCGTTACAAATATCAAGTTTTTATAATATTTAGAAATATGTAGCTAACGATATGAACATAAGAAAACGTGCATTGGCTAATGTGAAAAAACAAACGTAAAGAATCAAATGGAACGGAGGAAGTATGTATGTATGTATGTATGTATGTATGTATACTTTCTGAACTTATATACAAGTTTCGGTTTTTGCATGAAGATCAGATCAACTGGTAACGTGTCTATCGTGAGCTAGGCTAACCGTGTTGAAAATCAACAGGTTAATTAGCTAATCACATCAGAAAGTGTACGTCTCCATAAATATTATCACCTTCGAATTGAAGAACAATAACCTATCGGACTCTAAACCATCCTCTCTGAGAGCGAGGATGTTTTACGAGTTGCTCTCCCCGTGTAGTCCCGACCAAATTCAAGCTTTGCCCTCTATTGTTCCAAAAAAAAATTACAGCACTATTCATAAGTGAAAAGATTCATTAATATAACTTCTAAGTATAACATGTAAAAGATAATCAGGTACTCAATCACGTGAAATTTTGGTTAGATTTTATGTTATTGAGTGTATTATTATGAATTCAAATTTTTTGAAATTTTAATTATACGTAACTATACGAATAAATTAGAAACAAATTAAATATTGATATACGTATATAAAACAAAAGTATATGAATTTATTACAACCCTAACTACCCTAAGTGGGACATAGGGCATGTGATCATGCCTATAAATAGGCCTCAAACTTGCCATACATAACACCACACAAATCAAACTAAACAACAAATAAAATCAAGTATAAAACCCTAAAAAAGTGATTATTATGGAGGCGAAAAAGATTATGAGTGTGGTGGCGTTCCTAGCCATTCTGGCATTAGCCATCACTCCTGAACCCGTTACTGCTGGGTTTGCTGGTCGTCAGTTTGATCCCCTCTTAAGTACTATGCTCGTGAATGATAATGCTGAGTTCGTCCAGCAGCAACCTCTTACTTGTACTAAGAAATGGCAGCAATGTAAGACTAGCGAAGAGTGTTGCGATGGATGTAAATGCTTTGCACACACTATATTTACTTCCATTTTACAGTGTGGTAAAGCTAGTATCTTTGATGAAAATTGTGAAGGTGCTCCATGGGACTGATGATACGGGACGCAAATAACGTGTAATTCCTCCGTTTCTGATAAAAATAATTCTCACAAATAATATAAAAAATAGATAAGTGAGACCGAAAAAGTAATGAATAGTATGGAGTTGGTTACTCCCTAGTATGTATGTTTCTATGTATTATAAAGATAAAGGGTACTATATGATGCCCTATTGTCCTAAGTGTCATATTATGTTAAATATATATATATGTATGTGTTATTGTTGTTGTTATTGTTAATGAATAAAACACATAAGTTATAAATTGTGTGGACTTCTATTAAATACTCATAATTGATCAATTTTAGTTTTATATATTGATCATTATCCTCTTTTTATTACTTGTTTTTTAACTTTAATTTGTCACGCATTTCATTTACTTATATTTGATTAAAATATTTCTCACAAATAATAAAAAAGTAAGTAAAAGATCATCGAGACAGAATAATTTCAATTTGTTATGCATGCATAGTGGATGACGGATTGACGGTTAACTTAATCGGTAATTAAAGTCACGAGAATTGATATATATGAGCTTAACAGTACTCGATCTGTCAGTATTATCGTAATTGTCCTTATGAGTTATGACTCCATTAAAAGACTATTGTTTTCGTCTCATGATCATTTGCGTAACTTTGCTTTGCCAAAACCGAGGAGGACATGGGGAGATACTATAATACCCGAGTTTAAAGAGATTGGATATAGTTATGGTACTCAGATAAGTGTATATTGGATATGGTTTGAGGTGTTCAGATGACTGCTTAAAGAGATTGATAGTACTAGTAGTTACTCATATCAACAAAGTGCATTTTTGTTCTAGTTGTCCATGCAAAAGAACTCCGCAGTTAAGCGTGCTTGACTGAGAGTAGTCTAAGGATGGGTGACCTTCTGGGAAGGTTCCGGGATTCACATGAGTGAGGTTAAAATGCGTTGAAAAAGACTTGTGCTGATTTGTGGGACTAGTACACAGTATGTTGAGCGTCATAAGTGATACCACTGTCTACAGATACCATTTGTTTTCCTTTTTTTGTTGCAATCAACCAATTTAGTTTGAGTTAGAGTTGGACAAGATTAATTAAGTGATAATTAAAATTCAACAATAAATATTACTCCAATATTTGTCCATAAGGGTGTTGTCTAGTGGTTAAAACTTGTGGTCATCGGTCCAAGGGAGTTGTATGGCTTGAGACTATGTCTCTAGACTTCGAGCATGTCGCCCACGGACGGTTTACCTTGGCGGTTGCGGGTTTCCTTGTTCATCAAAAAAAAAAAAAAAATATTCACGAATTCCCATAACTCAAACTCAGAATTACGGATTAAACTAGAATATTACTCCGTATAATTCTTTACCAACTAATTTAAATTTGAGATATTTTATGGTCTACGTACTCTCACGTTTTTCTATTTTCCATAGTATATATACCATTGTTTTTTTATTAATAAAATAACTTTAATTTGACTGTCGATAAGTCATGGTTATGAGTTCAGAATAAGACGTTGATGGTTTGCACACTAACATTTTTCTTTTTATCTCGTTCTATTATGCGTTATGTACTTACGTATGGTATACATTACTTATCCTTTTTTTTTCAAAATATATACTCCATGTGTTGCTACTCTGTATGATGAAACATGCATTTAATCGTATTACCGTTATCGTTATCTTGTTATGAATGTCTCATCATTCGTACGAGGAAACATGCATTTCGTTATCATCGTTATCACTTCAAATTTTTTTTTTTTTTTTTTTTTTTTTTTTTTTTTTTGTAGAAACGTGTGTAATTTATGTGGTATATATAATACAAACGTCAATAGGTCATGTATGTGTTGTATAGAGGCCAATGGCTAATACTTTATCGAGTTAGGTTAAACATGTACGATAACCCATTATTATTTATGCCCTAGGTGCCTTCAAAATTCAAATTTATTACAACCCTAACTACCCCTAAGTGGGACATAGGGCATGGGATCATGCCTATAAATAGGCCTCAAACTTGCCATACATAACACCACACAAATCAAACTAAACCACAAATAAAATCAAGTATAAAACCCTAAAAAAAAGTGATTATTATGGAGGCGAAAAAGATTATGAGTGTGGTGGCTTTCCTAGTCATTCTGGCATTAGCCACCACTCCTGAACCCGTCACTGCTGGGTTTGCTGGTCGTCAGTTTGAACCCCTCTTAGAGGTGATGCTCGTGAATGATAATGTTGAGTTCGTCCAGCAGCAACCTCTTACTTGTAAGAAGAGAATGTACAGTTGTAAGAGTGACGGAGATTGTTGCACAGGATGTAAATGCCTCAGAATAACTACGTTTTCTGATATAAGTGTGTGTAATAACGCTAGTATCTTCAAAAAAACTTGTTCATATTAATCCATGGGATAAATATAAACATATAAATATATAATCCCTCTATTTCTGATTAAAATAATGCTCATAAATAATATAAAAAATAAATAAATGAGTGAGTGAGAGGGAAAAAGTAATGAATAATATGTTTCTATGTGTTATAAAGATAAAGGGTATTACTATAATACTATATGATGCCCTATTGTCGTAAGTGTCTTATTGTCGTTGTTGTTATTATTATGAATAAATAAATAAACAAGTTATAATTGTCTGTACTTTATCGAGTATTGTAATAAATTTCTTTCAGTTTTATTGCGGTTGTCCATTTTCTAGTTTTATTTAACTTTATTGATTAGTTATGCAATGAGTAGATGAAATTATGCCTAGATTAAAACAAGGATTTTAATTTGAAATCAATTTTTTTTTTTACTTATATTTTATTTATTATTGTTCGTATATAAACAAAAACCAAAACGGCACGTTATAATATTATAAAATAATATTAAGTATAACATGTTATATTTAAGTTCAAAATGTAATATAATAATTAATCGTTGAGATGGTCATTCAATATGGTGTTAGATTTATACAATCACGTAACCAGATTTTACATGTTCGAATCCTGGTAACTAACCCTCATTGCCACAAAGTTGATAATAATGTACTTTCATCACACGTATTTCCACGTTTGACGCCTACAAACCTCTATGCATACAGACGAATATCTACACGTCAACACTAATGAGCCTTCGCGTAATAGAACGTGTTAAGAAATATTAAAAATAGTTAAGAACGCAAATAGTTAAGAAATATTCATCAACTTTATCGATCATTTCAAAGTTTTGATTTATATGATTCATCTACTCGATCCGAGTAGTTTTAATTTCTAAAGATACGTACGGACCACAATGAAGATTTGCCCTAATCACTACGTAAAAGGTTAGTTGCCAAATTGCCATGCATACGGCCATGCACACCATGCTATAAAAAGGACGTGCCAAATCGGCTCAATTATTATTTGTACTATTTCCGTTCAATATTTTTCGCGCCCTATTTCATGAATATTTGTGACGAATATTTTAATGAAATTTGGGCAAAATTAGTTAGAAATTAAAGATTAAATTAGACACACGTCGATCCAATTAATACATATATTAAAAAATTATTTTCATTTTTAATCTTTTGAATTAAATACCGTCCTTAAAATTGTGCTTGTATTTTAACTTACTTTTTGTAACAATATTCATGACAAACTACTTTCCTTCTCGTGACTTTTGTCTCATGTTATACTATGACAAATTCCCTTGCTTTTCTGGAGGGTAACTCGATTTTCATATATAAAAAAAACCAAATTATCAATTAAAAAAGTGCAATATAATTTCATGTTTTTATTCCCAATTTTGTTTATACTTTACGTTTAATTACATTTTGACATTATTCATAAAATCATAAGTAGAGGGAATATCTTATGTACCTCTATATATAACTGGTTTTATAATTTTGAGCTTTATCACAAAGTTTTCGAGTTTTGTTGTAAACTTTACGAGCTTTAGCGTAAATCAAGTTGTCGAGCTAAATCACATCAATGTTTAAGCTTAAAAACTTACAACTTAGGTCAGAAACTTGTATAAGCTCGGTAAGTATATACAAAAGCTCAACAACTTTGAACTTGATTGTATAATAGTTTGTATAACCAGGTATATATAATCCTATTTTCCATTTGACTGTCGATAAGTCATCATGGTTATAAGCTCAGAATAAGTCGTTGATTGTTTCCACACTAACACTTTTCTTTTTATCTCGTTGTATTCTGCGTGTACTTACTTACGTGTGGTATACATTACTTATCCTTTTTTTTCCAAACTATACACTCCATATATTATTTTTTCCGTACGTCTGTACGAGGAAACATGCATTTAATCGTATTATCATTATCGTTATCTTGCTATGCATGTCTCATCATTCGTATGAGGAAACATGCATTTCGTTATCATCGTTATCACTTCAATTTTGTAGAAACGTGTGTAATTTTTGTGGTATATAAAACACAAACGTCAATAGGTCATGTATGTGTTGTAAAGAGGCCAATGGCTAATTATACTTATCGAGTTAGGTTAAACATCAAAACATGTCGGATAACCCATCATGCATTTATGCCCTAGGTGATGCCTTCAAGAGCAGGAAACGGTCTCATTTATTGCGGAAAATAGTATTATACCAACAGTTGCATGTACAACCGTCTCAAAGTGCTTGATCATGTATGTGTGTATGTAATTATGTATGTATGTACTTTGTCCGTTCCAATAGGTTCTGTACCTTTACTTTTGGGACACTATTCATATATAAGTGAGGAAAAATATAGTCATGTGAGATCTTGTTTAAATTGTCTAATCGAGTGCGTTATTATAAAAATCAAAATTTTAAAATATTTAGAAATATGTAACTAATGATATGGACAAAAGAAAAAGTGCATTGGCAAGTGTAAAAAACAAACGTAAAGAATCAAATGGAACATGGGAGTATGTATGTATGTATGTATGTATACTTTCTGAACTTATACAAGTTTCAGTTTTTGCATGAAGATCAACTGCTTAGTAACGGCTTACGGTTCCTTATCCAACATCGAAAGAAATTGATTGGGAGACCAAATTGGGTTGTGAAGCTCGTACATACATGTCTATCGTGAGGATAACCATGTTGACAATCAACGGGTTAATTAGCTAATTAATCACATCAGGAAGTGTACGCCTCCATAAATATTATTATCACCCTCGAAGAACAACCTAGCTATCGAACTCTGAACCATCCTCTGAGAGCGAGGACGTTTTACGAGTTGTTGATCCCCCTGTGTAGTCCCGACGAAATTCAAGCTTTGCCCTCTATTGTTCCAAAAAAAAATATGGCACTATTCATAAGTGAAGATAATCTTTAATATAACTTCTATGAATAGCATAAACGATAGTCGTGTACTCAATCACGTGGGATCTTGGTTAAATTTTATGTTATTGAGTGCATTATTATGAATTCAAACTTTTTAAAATTTTAATCATCATACTTCAAATTACACATTGATGCACGTGTATAAAGAAAAGTATATACAAATTTATTACAACCCTAACTACCTCTAAGTGTGACATAGGGCATGTGATCATGCCTATAAATAGGCCTCAAACTTGCCATACATAGCACCACACAAATCAAACTAAACAACAAATAAAATCAAATATAAAACCCTAAAAGAGTGATTATTATGGAGGCCAAGAAGATTATGAGTGTGGTGGCTTTCCTATCCATTCTGGCATTAGCCACCACTCCTGAGCACGTCAGTGCTGGGTTTGCTGTTCGTCAATTTGAACCCCTCGTAGGCAGAATGATTGTGGATACTATAGAGGTTGTCCTCGATCAAGCTGTTACTTGTGTTAAGAAATATGACGATTGCAAGGTTGACACAGACTGTTGCGGAGGGTGTAAATGCGTAGCTCAAATTCCGTTTTCTTCTGAATTAACATGTGGTAAAAAGGGTATCTTCGATAAAAATTGCAGTGATTAGTCCCAGTCATGAGGCATATAACATATGATTCGTCTGTCTCTGATTAAAATAATTTCAATAAATAATATAAAAAATAAATAAATGAGTGAGTAAGACCGAAAAAGTAATGAGTAATTAATATGAGTTGGTTACTCCCTAATATGTTCCATGTGTGATAAAGAAAAGGGTAATATATGATGCCCTATTATTGTCGGTGTCTTATTGTTGTCGTTGTAGTTGTTGTTGATGTTGTTATTACTATGAATAAATAAAATACATAAGTTATAATTGTTCGTATATATTTTTTTCTCTTGAATTATATAGGTTATTACTCCGTATTATTTCTGGAATCATATATATTTTTGGATTATTTCATGGGAATAATACCGATTATGCGTGTGCTTCTTAAATTAATACAAACTATACGTAATTTCATTTTAACATGTACACATTCATTAATCTCGCTTTGCTATGTATGAAATTATGACTTGCTATTACCGGTCACAGTGACTTGTTGTAACTTTCTAGGGTTTTATTAGGTCCGTTGCAGTTATCGTGCAAGCAAAAATTACAATAAAAACATTTTTTTCATAGCTTCTATAAGGCTAATTGAAAAACAAATGGAAGATGAATTTTCGGAATTTTTTTTTTTTTTTTTTTTTTTATCAATGGCCGAAAATGAACACGAAATGTAAATTAGAAGAAGAAAAGTTAGAGGAAGAGTTGAAAAAGAAAGGTTTAACAGGTAGCCGGTCACCCATAACAAAACGAGATTAATGAATGCGTAGTTCGTATTAAAATGAGATTACGTATAGTTTGTATTAATTTAAGAAGTACACGTATAGTTGGTATTATTCCCATGAAATAACCCTATATATATTTTTATTATTATTGTTCATATATAAACTAAAACCAAAACGGCTTATTATAATATTATAAAATCATATAACTTAACATTTCATATCTCTAAGTTCAAAATGTAATATAATCATGCATTGAGATGATTCATTTAATATGATATTAGAATCAGGCAATCAATCAGCATATGTGTAACCAGAACTCATCATCACAAAGTTGATAATGTCATCATGAGTTTGTCCACGTTTCACGCCTACAAACCTCTGTATATATGGACGAATATCTACACGTCAACGCTAACGAGCTTCCACATCAAGAAACGTGTTAAGAAATATCAAAAAAAAATAGTTCAACCTCGGTCATTAAGTTTATTGATCACTTTAAAGTTTAATTTTGACCTAATATATATGATTCATCTACTACGAGTAGTATGGAGTAGTTCTTATATATTCGTTTCAAGATTGAAATAGATCGACATCATATTTGATACAATAATTTACAATAATTCATGTTTATTTTTTTGGGTAACGTTAATCGTTAAATACAGTCGCAAATGTCGTATTTATGTATTTAATAAGTTTTAGATTTGTTATAAACTTAGAAATTAAAGATTAAATTACACACATAAATACAATTAATATCTATTATATTAAAAATTCATTTCCACTTTTAATCTCTTAAATTAAATACCATCCTATAAAATTATATGTTATCTTATTTTTTGTAAGAATATTCGTGACAAACTACTATCTAGCTTCTCGTGACCTTTGTCTCACATTGTACTATTTTTAATTCCCTTGCTTTTCTCGAGGGTAACCCGATTTTCATATACTCCGTATAAAAATAAACTAACAAATCATCAATTAAAAAAGTGCAATATAATTTCATATATGTTCATAAATTTTTATATAAGACGGTCTAACAATAATGTTACTATGAGACCTCTCAAATGAGGTTGAGTGGGTGACTACTTTTAATTTGTTTTAGTTTTTGTTGATTATTAATGTGTTTTATTCACTATTTTTTTAATCTTTACGTTTAATTTTTTGACACTATTCATGAGTATAGAAAATCTCTAATGTAATTTCTAATGTACTGAGAGTAACATTAAACTTACTCCTGTAATTTTATTTTATTTTAAAAAAAATTGTTTTAGTGAGTACATTAAGAATATCAAATTTTTACAATTTTAAATAATGAGTATGTAAATAAACACATAAACAAAATAAAATGTGCATTGACAACTGTGATAAAACAAATTAGAGCTGATCATGGGCCGTACCGTCCGAATAGCCCGACCCGTCCGACCCGAAATTTTAGCGGGTTTGGACAGGGAATCTCGGCCCGAATTGTTAAATGGGTCGGACAAGCCCGGCCCGATACAACAAACGGGCCGGACATGGACACTAATATTTTTAAACGGGCCAACCCGCCCAGCCCGCTAAAATATTATATACTTCTTACAACTTATAATTATATAGGAAATGAAAAATGTATATTCATTATAATACAAAAGAAAATAATTATTCTATGCTCTAATCAAGACACATACACCTGATAATAGTATGATATAGCGAAAATATCTTTGAATTCTCAAGAAAAATTAGGCAACTCTCGCTATTCTCAAATTCTCATAATAATCTATTAATAGTATGATCTTATCACCAATTTTTGTTCATTTATCAAATACTTTTTTTTTCTTGTATTTTGATATGTAACAAACAATTCAACTATGTTGTAATTTTTTTAAATGTTTACGTAATTACCGCCTATCTTTATTTTTTTGATAGTTTTTTCATTCACTCAATAATTGGCCCGATAGCCCGCGGGCCGCCCGATTTTGCATAAACGGGCGGGTAAGGGCAAGTAATCTAGGCCCGTTAGTTGAGCCCGACCCGCCCGCTTTGATGTTAAAGGACAACTTTTTATCTTTTAGCCCGGCCCGTGTCCGGCCCAAGCCCGCATTTGAGCAGGTCTAAAACAAACCTAAAGAATCGATAAATTGAAGAGTCTCGAAGATAGAAAGAGTATATATATATATATTTTATTCACAAAATGGATGATGAAATTTACAATCCTACCCCTAAGTAGGGCATTATTGGGCATGAGAGCATGTCTATAAAAACCCTAACTTGAATTATCCATACATAACACACACAAAAACCAAAAAAAAAATTATATAACCCTTAAAAAACTAAAGTGATTATGTGATTTATATGGAGGCGAATAAGATTATGAGTGTGGTGACGATGTTAACCATTTTGGTGTTAGCCACCACTCCTGAAACCGTCATTGCTGGATTTGTTGCTCGTCAGTTTAATCCCCTCTTAAGCATAATGCTCGAGGATGATGCTGCTGGTGATCAGTACATCCAGCAGCACCCTCTTACCTGTGCTAAGCAAGGTAATGATTGTAAGGTCGACTCAGACTGTTGCGGAAATTGTGTTTGTCGTACAATAACAGAGGCTTCCTTTTCCCTTACATTGTGTACTACTACGATTCCTTTTAAGTACGATGTCACTTGTTGGAGGAATTAATTAAAACAAATGATCGAGAAAGAAAGAATATAATGGTGTTGAAGAAGATAATTAAAGGGTACTATGTGATGCCCTAGTTGTTGTTGTTGTTGAAGATAAATAAAGGGTAATATGTGATGCCCTAGTTGTTGTTGTCGTTAAATAAAACACACAAATTATAAATTGTGTGTATGTATTTAATTTTATTAAATAATTGATCGATTTCAGTTTAATTTATATATATCGATCGTCCTCTTTTTACTCATATTTTTAATTTTAATTTTTTTTCGTTATGCAATTTATGACGGTTACATTAATTGGTAATTAAAGGCACGAGATGAGCTGAGCTGAACTCTGATAGTATCATAATTGGATGATATAATTTTTTTGGTTCAACGAAGAGCGCACTTAGTCGCATTACAATATAGGGGGAGGGGGGATTCGAACCTAAGACCTATTGTCCCAGAATACCTAGTCCTAACCACTAGGCTAAGACATCTTCGGTATAATTGGATGATATATATGGACACACATACGGTATATAGTATCATTTGGGCGACAAAAAAAATTATAAAATCAGCCAACGTACCAAAAAAAAATTACTATTACGATAATAGATCAGATTAATTTATTGACTTTCGTTAAAAAAATCATCACATACATATTTAAAATTATTATGATACTCCGAAAATTATTACGATATTAATATATATAATCATAGATTCATAAGCTATAATATCTTCAAATTTTTATTACTCAAAATGAAAATAAATTTATACCCTATTTGTTTCTTATGTAAATGAGTTTTTACCATTTGAATTAACCCGTAGTTTCGATTTCTTAGTTAATTACCGAGTACAAAGTATTATTTACAAGATTGAGTCTAGTGATTTTGATGCTAGTGATTCTAAAATATCAATAATATTTACTTTATAAATTAAGTAAATTAATTTGAATATTTGAAATGGATCCAATCCTTCCACTAATTTTTTCGTTAGACGTTTTCACATTGTAAAATTATAAAAAGGTTAACTCACTTATCAGCGACAACTGAATTATTCTTTTACAGAATTGAGTCTGGCCTCTTATGTGTGAAACCGTCTTACTGCATAATTTATGTTTCTCTACATCAATTTTCTTTCTATCTCATCGTAGTTATGAGGTGTACGATTTATGTACAAGATTAAGACCCGTTGTTATTGTTGTCCTAACGAAATTCAATAAAAACCAAGGACCGCAAAAAAGGCTACCTAATAATTACAATTATTTGGCCCATTATTGGTACTCTTCATTTGTACTACCCATGTGTGTTATTAATGGGAATTTGCGTTATTTATCAGCGATAATGATTACATTTACTATTTGAAATCAACTTTACAAAATATTAACATCGGTTATCATACATAATCAATTTGAAAAAAAAAAAAATTATATATAACATCAACATATTTAGATTTATGGTAACAAAAAGTTTTACAAATATAATATTGTCATCACTAATTTTTCAATATTGAAAAATATTCATCATGACAAATGCTATTATCATTTATCAACATGTGTACAAATGACTTTTGTCTCACGTTGTACTATGTTAAATTCCCTTGTTTTTCTCGAGGGAACCCTAATTTTGTTATTATGAAAAAAACAATTACGAAGTATTTCTGTTTCAGTCTTTTGTTTAAATTTATATTATTTGTGATGATTATTATGTTACAATTAAAAGTACCAAATGATTGAGACAGAAAGTACCAAATTACCAATAAAAAAGTACGGAGTACTCCGTAAGTCTTTAAAGAGATAATTTTATGTTAAATTAATGGAAGACTTAGTAAAAATAAAAATTAAATAACCGTCACGTTATAACGGAAAATAGGATTATACACCTGTACAATAGCATTGTACAACCAAGACAAAGTTTTTGAGCATTTGTGTATATTTATTGAGCTTATAAAAGTTTCTGAGCTGAGTCGTAAGTTTTTGAGCTTAAACATTTATGTGATTTAAATCGACAACTTTACACTAAAGCTCAGAAAGTTTATAGCAAAACTCAAAATCTTTGTGATAAAGCTCAAAATCTTAAAATCAGTTGTACATAGAGTTATGTACAACTGGTTGTATAATCCTCTAATTGCGTTATAATGATATTAAAAATATCGCCTCTTTAAAAATTATGTGAATAAAATTTTAGGCCCAACTATAAAGTTATTTGGTCCTGCATGTACGATTCCTCGCATCTACCACGTACCTCCAACACTTTATGTCGGAGTATAATTTTTTCTGATTAAAAGTGATTCGTATAAAAAATAATTTCTTATATATTAGGATAGGATATAGTCTTCGTATTTGTATTAAAATGATTTATAAAATAAATAAATAGTTTATAAATAAAGTCCTAACTTGAAATGTATATATTCGTTTTAACAGGATTGAAATTTACTTTCACTTTTAATCTAATAAATTAAATACCGTGCTTATAATTTTATTTTATCTTATTTTTGTAACAATATTCATGACAAAACTACTTAGCTTCTCGTGACTTTTGTCTCACGTTATTGTACTCACCTCGAAAAACCAAAACGTCATATATATACTGATACGCCGGGAGTTTATATATAATCAATCATTATTTTTTTGGTTTTTTTTGTTTAAAATTGTATTATTCGGTGCATTATGAATTCGAAGTTTTCAAAATTTTCAATGAACGCAATTAAAGGTATAATCAAATGAAGGAAACAAACATTGATGTACACGTACGTGTATGAAACAAATGTAAAGAATTAAATTCAAATAAAAGAAATAGTACCTATTTATTAGTCACAAAATTAGATAGTACAAATTTACAACTAACCCTACTCCAAAGTGGGACATTGGGCATGGGAGCATGCCTATAAAAAGGCCTCAAACTTACCATACATAACACCATACAAATCAAACTAAACAACATATAAAATCAAGTACTTCAAAACCCGAAAAAAAAAGTGATTATTATGAAGGCGAAAAAGATTATGAGTGTGGTGGCTTTTCTAGCCATTCTGGCATTAGTCACCACTCCTGAACCCGTAACTGCTGGGTCTGTTGTTCGTCAATTTGAACCCCTCTTAAGCATGATGCTCGTGAATGATAATGTTGAGTCTGTCCAACAACAACCTCTTACTTGTACTAAGAAACGGGGTGAATGTACGACCGACGAAGAGTGTTGCGGAGATTGTGCATGCTCTGTCTGGGATGACTTTGAACGCATAAGTTATTGTGGTAAACCATATGCCTTCGCGAAAGCTTGTCCTTAACCATGGGAATGATGATATGGGACGCAAATAACATGTAATCCCTCCGTTTCTGATAAAAATAATTCCCACAAATAATATGTGAGAATAAAGATATAAGGGTACTAAATGATGCCCTAGTTATGTTGTTATGATAAAAGGGTACTATGTGATGCCCTAATTATATAATAATTACTCCCTATTATATTTGTTATAATATGTGTTATAAAGATAGAAGGGTACTAAATGATGCCCTAGTTGTTGTTGTTGAATAAAACACACAAGTTATAAATTGTGTGTACTTTATTAAGTAAATGATCGATTTACGTTTTATATATATTCGCTCGTATATTAATCGTCCTCTTTTTACTTGCATTTTTAACTTTAATTTGTTATGCAGTTGATAACACCTACTTTAATTGGTAATTAAAGTCACGAGATCAGCTGGCACTCTGACAGAACTCCGATACTGGAGTATCATAATTGGATGACATGGTCACATAGACACACTTATATAATTATATAGTACCATTTGTGCGACAAAAAATTACAAAAATCAGCTTATCAAAAAAAAATTATTAAGTTATTCTGATCTAAAATTTATTCTCATCAATTACCGATCATATAACGTCATAACCACGCCCCTTATAAAAATTGTACATTCGCATACTTGTCCTAAGCTAGCTAGCGAAAGAATAATCGCGTTGAATAAGGTAAATCAGATGACAATTACTTGAATTGGCAAATTATATATAGGATTGATATTCGTATCTTAGCCGAATCATGTTAGCATTATAGCTGTACTTATGACTCTTTTTGCACTAGTATAAAAATTATTTTTTCTGTCCCGATTCTTTGTTTACCTTTTCCTTTGAAACAAAAACCAGGAAAAAAAGGAGTAGATCATTTGTTGGTCTACGGTCTTATTGGATGACTTGTAAACCAAAATTTAGGTAAATTATTGAATTAAAGAACTGCATGCATAACCACCTCAAAAAAATTAGGTAAAGAAATTACCGAGATAGAGGAAGTAGTTATATATTACTCCAACCATGTTAAGTTGTAATTAATTTTTTTTATTATTGTTCGTATATAAAACAAAACGGCACATTACGATAATATAAAATCATATGAGTATACACGTAACCAGAGTCCCGTGTTCGAATCTAAGTTCAAAATGTAATCGTTGAGATGGTTCATCTAATATAATGTCAGAATCAGCATACACGTAACCAGAAGTCTCGTGTTCGAATCATGGTAACCTTCAAAGCCACAATGTTTTTTTTAGTGTAATGTAAGTATATTATATAAAAAAAATCACAGATTTACAAGAAGAGTAAAAGGCAGTTACAGCAATGTATGTAACCATCTATCATCTTTAGTCGGAACTGGATAATGTATAACTAACTAAATTCTACTCATGATTTCAATCTTAATCACTGCACTAACCACCTGGGGGCGCTTAAGGACCCCATCTGATCTACTCTAATTGCGCTGCCTCCAAACATGATAGAAGCAAGCATTCACCACCGCCCTCTCTATCCTGCACTGGAGTTTCGATCCTCTGAGCCTGAATTCCCCAGTCAAATGATGATGCAAAACTAACTTAAGCCAGCTGTGCATCTCCCGTAAAACCTGCGAACTAAAGGAACACCCAAAGAAATGAATCGTTGTTGAGGAATACTCCAGGAGCTCCACACCTTATCCTTCTTATCGCGTCGGAGATCATAACCAGCAGACATTGTATACCCACTACCCTTCCGCATCTAGACCCCATTAACATAAGAGGCCTTGATAAGCTCCTTAGCCTTACAAATTATACGCCATGACCAGGAGACGTCATTTGGGGGCACATACTCCGCCCAATCAGCGTCCTTCACATACACGCTACTGACCCACCTAACTCACAGTCGCTCCGGTTGTTCGAACACCCAGGACGTCTGCTAGCTCCGCCACAGCAGCAGCCTCATTCCAAGCCTACAAATTACGTAAACCCAGCGCATCTTTAACTAACCTTAGGGCAACACACCACGACACCAAAGCTATGCGAGAACTCTCTACATCGTTATCCCACAAGAAATTCCTACAAATGGCATCAACTCTAGCTAAAATCCCCTTAGACAAAATGAACACCATAGCCTAGTAATTATGCACCAGGGAAAGCACAAATTGGACTAGGGTCAATCTCCCTGCTAGAAGAGCTTCCTAGCACCCAAGCTCGAAATTCTAGCAGTGATACGAGATAACATAACAAAACATTTAATCTTACCTAACCTGGTGGTCTGGATGGGAATTCCTGAGTAGGTGAAGGGAAGGGACCCCATAATACACTCCGAGAACTGGAGGATATACCCTCCTTCAAGTCCTGTTGTATTCTTGCAAAAAATGCATGCGATTTCCCAACACTGATAGTCACACCAGAGGCCCTACTAAAGGAAGCAAAAGCTCTCCAAAGCAGCTGAACAGATGTCAATTCTCCTTTGTAGAAAAATAATAAATCGTCCGCAAACAGATGATGGCAAAGCCTCAACGACCCACATTTAGGGTGAAACTAAAACTCGTACTCATCAGTTGCATACCTTAAGATTCTCGAGAAGTATTCCATGCAAAAGGTAAACAGCAAAGGGGATATGAGGTCCCTCTGCCTTGAAAGAACCCCCTCTTACCCTGAAAGAACCCAAAATTCTCCAATGAAAAGGACACTGTGCGCACACATTCCTATAATCATCTCCCGAAAATGCGTAAAGAAATCCAACGTCACAAGCATCTAAATAAGAAACTCTCACTCGACGTTGTAATACGCTTTTTGGATATCAATCTTAAACAGGCACCAAGACAAGACATGTCATTCCTCTAGCGTCTAGCTATTGTATAGTATGAATGTATCTTGTCTATTCTTTTAAGGTAATCACCTACCTAGCTCACATGTATTTAAACTCATGTGTAAACTAATGATAATTATCTTCTCCCATATAATAATTGTAAATCTTCTTACTCTATAACTCGTGTCGTCAATTTTATTTCTATCTCATCGTAGTTATGAAGTGTACAATTTATGAAGCAAGGACCACAAAGAAGGCTACCGAATAAATACAATTATTTGACCCATTGATGCCTCTTAATTTGTACTCTCTCCTAGTTTTTTTAATCTTCCCTCTATCTTTTTTGGTACTAGTTGAACTATCTTCCCTCTTTCCATTTTTGGGTTGTACTTTAATCCATTTTTTATTCTTTTTTCAATTCTTTATTATTTACTTTACTCAGAAACCCCACCATATTTCTACTTTATACTCCACATTTTCTTACTTTAATCAATTCTTTATTTTCTTTTTAATATTTGTGGCAAAAAAAGAGGGAAGATATAAACAACTAGGAGAGAATACTATCCATGTGCGTTATTTATCAGTGATAATGATTACATTCACCATTTAAAGTTAACTTTACAGAAATACTGACATCTATTATAAATAATCAAATTAAAAAAAATATATACTCCTTGTGTAATAGTAACATGTTTAAATTTGTCATAAGAAGAAGTTTCACAAAATAATATTTTCCACACTAATGTTTCTATTGTTCAACAATATTCATGACAAATGAGTAAACCGTCTCATCTTATTTTGTTACATGTAAAGCCGTTAAACCAAATTATTTATCGATAAAAATGGATGCAATATTACCGAGTATTATTAACCAAATTATTATCACAAATGTCATCAATAATTATTTGTTGAATAACACACTTCTTTTTATTACGCAAAAACTTCATCGAAACAATCTCTCAATACATACATTTCGTTTTGTTAATTATCTCGTTGTATTCTGCGTTGAGTGTGGTTTATCGCTTATCAAATTGTTTTAAATACGAAGTAGTATATTTTTTTTGTACAAAGAAGCATGCATTTAATCATATTACGAAACGAAAAATTATCTCACCTTGTATGTCTAGTCATTCGTATATATATTTTTTGGTTTTTCTATGTTGTACCCTCATGTTTTTCCGTTTTCTACCATGTACCCCTCCTATTTTCAAAACCGCCTCCTCTAATACCCCATGTAGTTGATTAACTTTATAAAACGTGACTTGATCACAATTATCCGTCTAATGCTCCGTTAATTAGATGACATGACCAGGGCCGTCAAATGATATTTGGTGGCCCTGTGCCAAATATTTTTTAGAGGCCCTTTACCGAACATCGTCTCCCATATTTTCATGTTATTTTGAAAAATATTACGTATTATCATTGATCTCAAATTGAAATCAAGTGCCGATTTTTTTAATATTCCGTATAATAGAGTGTCATGATACACAATATAATAAAATAGTTTATGTGGGTCGTAAATGTCGTAGTATGGTACTCTGTGTTTGTTACAAAGATTATTTCGTTTTTATAAAACAACTAGTATAACTTAATAAATCACCCACAAATTATAATTAAAAAAAGATATCTATATTAAATGCCATATATTATGTATTTTTTATACTCTAAGAAAGCGGAAAGTACGTCAAAAGCTAAAAAGAAACTAAAATACGGAGTAACAAAAAAAGAGAAAAAAAAATTAAAAACTTTGCACATATAGGGATTCGAACCCAGTCCTCAGGCAAAACAAGGCCTTATGCATCAATATGTTACCACCGGGTCACTGTCATTACTAACAACTTTCTAATTGCCATTAACATTATATACTAAGTGAAGCCCAATGCGGCCCCCTTCCATTATGGGCTCCGGTTCCAAGAACCGGGTCAACCTGCTTTCCGACGGGCCTGGACATGACAGTGATTCTAGGTTATGACATAACCTCTAATTCGTTATTTTCCTAATTTTCCTCATTTTTTACATCAACTTCTTACTCTTTTTAAACTTAATGATTTTCCTCCACTTTCTCCCCAACTTATTCTTTAGCTTAAAATAATGATATTTTACTAATTTCTAACGAAATTAATTCAATCACATTAACAAACAAAACATTGATATTTCACTTAAAATAAAGAGTGAATGTATTATGATAAAATGAAGAAAAAAATCAGAAATTATGCATGCAAAATTAGAATTAGAGAAAACATAGAAGACGGAGATGAAAATTAATTAGGGTTTTTGAGTAGAATAATTGTAATTAGATCACATTTAATGAAATTAATAAACTACAGGGGGTATGAGTGGGAGTTTAGAAAATAGGAGGGGTATATGGTAGAAAACGAAAAAAAAAACCATTTTTTTGTTCAACGAAGTGCGTGCTTAGTCGCATTACAATACAAGGAAGGGGGAGATTTGAACCTGGACCTATCGTTCACAATACCTGATCTGAACCACTAGGTTAAGACATTTTCGATTAATCATTTGTATATAGTAGTACTACTTCAATAGTTCAATCACTTTCTCTAATATATGTAACAATAAAACGTGTGTTATTTATGTGGTATATATATATAATAGTACAAATTTCAATAGGTCAATTTAATTCGTTGGTCCCCGTTAAGATAACATATTAAGTAGTACGAGATTTTTCATTAGTTTCTATATACACTTGCATTCATTTTGAGTTTGTCCTTTTTCTCATACCATGAGTCGTTGTGATAGAGTATATCGTAGTATTAATTATGGTATTACGATATAGAGAATATCATGTTGTTACTGTATTTTTGTAAGTTAGGAAGCATAATACGATACTATTGTAGTGTGAATAAGTATAAAAGAGACTTTTTTCGAGCGACGTAGTTAAACCTCGACTTTTTACGAAACACTGTCAATTAAATAAAATTAAAATATACAAAGTATATCCTAATATCTTTATACATAATAAAATAATACTAGTCCATTTGGTTTTTTTATAAGTCATTCTCACTTTTCGAGACATCTACTTCTCAACCTCTTCAGTATCTCTTACAAGTAGTATATAACAAAAAATATTATGAAATGTATACTCATTTGAAAGTTCTTTTCATAAAGAATTTTATGGTGTACGAGTAATTTTTAAAAAATTTGGAGTAATATATTTACATAAAAATTAAAAACAAATGCTCACCTCGAAAAATCAAACGTCGTATTTACTGATACGGAGAGAATGTATATATATATATATATATATATATATATAACCAATCAATATTTTTTTTGTTTATTGTTTAAAATTGTGTTATTCAGTGCATTATGAATTCAAAGTTTTCAAATTTTCAATGATACGCAATTAAAGGTATGATCGAATAAAGGAAACAAACATTGATATGCGTATGTGTATGAAACAAATGTAAGAATTAAATTGAAACAAAAGTAGTACCTATTTATTAGTCACAAAATTAGATACAAATTTAATTACTTCGTACAAGTTTACAACCAATCCTACCCCAAAGTGGGACGTTGGGCATGGGAGCATGCCTATAAAAAGGCCTCAAACTTGCCATACATAACACCACACAAATCAAACTAAACAACATATAAAATCTAAGTACTTCAAAACCCTAAAAAAAGTGATTATTATGAAGGCGAAGAAGATTATGAGTGTGGTGGCTTTCCTAGCCATTCTGGCATTAGCCACCACTCCTGAACACGTCACTGCTGGGTTTGCTGTTCGTCAGTTTGAACCCCTCCTAGGTCAGATGCTCGTGAATGATAATGTTGAGTCCGTCGAGCAACAACCTCTTACTTGTGTTAAGAAATGGAAGGATTGTACGACCGATGAAGAGTGTTGCGGAGGATGTAAATGCGTCTTCACGAGTTATTCTAGACAAAAACAATGTGCTAAAAAAGAGCTCTTCGTGAAAGATTGTAAAGGTTATCCATGGAGTCCCTCCGTTTCCAATTAAAAAAAATTCACAAATAATATAAAATATAAATAAATGAGTGAGTGAAACGGAAAGAGTAATGAATAATATGAATTGGTCACTCCCTAGTATGTATGTTTCTATGTGTTATAAAGATAAAGGGTACTATATGATGCCCTATTATCGTAAGTGTCTTATTGTTGTCGTCGTCGTTGTTGTCACTGTTGCTATTTCTGTTGTTATTATGAATCAATAAAATATAAGTTATAATTGTGTGTACTTTATCAAGAATTTCTTTAATTATATTCCGTATATTTTTATCATGGTTCGTATGTGAACTAAAACCAAAATGACACATTATTATAATACTATAAAATCATATGAATGTAACATTTTATATCTAAAGTTCAAAGTGTAATCATTATAGGAGGTGATATTCGTAATCTGAGTCGAATCATGTTAGCATTATAGTTGTCGTTGTGACTCTTTTTAATTTGCAATAGTATAAAATTTATTTTTTATCTCCCGATTCTTTGTTTATCTTTTCTTTTGAAACAAAAATCAGGAAAAAGAGTAGATCATTTGTTGGTCTAAGGTCTTATTGGATGACTTGTGAACCAAAATTTAGGTAAATTATTGAATTGTGTGTAAAGAACTGCATGGATAAACACCTCAAAATGAATTAGGTAAAGAAATTACCGAGATTAAGGAAGTAGTTATATACTTCCTCCGAGTTCCTAACATGTACACCTTTAGATTTGGGGTGAAAATAAGAGAAAAAGAGTGACTAAAAAAAGAGAAAGAGAGATAAATGGATAAAAGATCAAACTCAGCCCAAAAACGAATACGTGTCAATGATAAGAACTCGAGGGAGTATTACTCCAACCGTGTTAATTCGTAATTTTTTTTATCGTTCATATAAAATAGAACGACACATTATGTTATTATAAAAATCATATGAGTATACACGTAACCAGAGTCCCGTGTTTGAATCTAAGTTCAAAATGTAATCGTTAAGATGGTTCATCTAATATGATGTTAGCATACACGTAACCAGAAGCGCCGTGTTCGAATCCCGATAACCTTCAACGCTACAATGTTTTTTTGGTGTAATGTAAGTATATTATATCAAAAAAAAAATAACAGATTTACAGGAAGAGTACTAGTCAGTTACATACGTACAGCAATGCCTGTAACCATCTAGCATCTTTAGCCGGAACTAGATAATGTATCGATGACTGAATTCTACTCGTTATCTCAATTTTAATCACTGCACTAACCACATGGACCACTTAAGGACCCTATCTAATCTACTCTGATTACACTGCCTCCAAACATGATAGAAACAAGAACTCACCACCGCCCTCCCTATTCTGCACTGGAACTTCGAACCTGTGAGCCTGAATTCCCCAGTCAAATGCTGATGCAAGACTGGGTGAAGCTAGCTTCGCACCTCCCTTAACACCTGCGAACTAAAGGAGTACCCAAAAAACAAGTATTCCTTAGTTTGCGGATGCGCCTCACATAAACATTATAAATCACTCTCAACAATTCCAAACTGCTGCAATCTCACTCTAGTATTGAGCTCATTCATTTGAACCGGCCATGAAATAAACCTATGTCAAGGAATAATCCAGGAGCTCCACATAAGTCTCCACCAACTCACCTTATCCTTCTTATCGCGTTAAAGATCATAACCAGCAGACATTGTTGTGGACATGACATAGGTCCACCCCGACGCGGCCACGTGCGGGTTTGGGGAGGCGAATGAATCTTTATATGAGATGGTCAAATTGAAATTTAAATCGAAGTAGGAGTCGCCACCGAATTTTGTGGTTATTCGGAACCATTCGAGCCCACTCTATGTCGTAGTGGGCCGTATACAAAATACGGCCCATTTCCGATGTCAGAGTTTATTGGGCTCGTCCCTTTGCATTACGATACCGATACCGACATTATCGGATACCGTGTATTGAATGTCTCTCGTTGCCAATAGATTCGGACATCCGGAAACCATGGTTCTGAGTAAGGGGTGAGGATACGTGTTGGGAAGTTCACTAAGAACACCCAACCACGCCCGCACTTAGCGGCCTTTACTAAGATATCTTTCTTTTTTTGTGTACACGGGTTAGTTCGACGGTTGAATGATATGCAAAGATTATTTTCCCTAGACATGTGAGAGAAAAATAAATGGGTTGCTAAGTCGTTTAATGCATGTTAAACTAATAACGTCAAAGTTATTTTTAGCATGTGAAGTTCGTTTTAGTCTAATAAAACAATAAAAAATAAATTGCTACAAACACGAGAAAACGAGTTAGTAACAGTTGAATAATTTGAACAAATATGTAAATAAATAATATGCATGACTCGAAAAAAAAGATTTAGATGACACGTGATTGATTAGCACGTGTTGACCGAGGTCGAAAAAAGTGTTTATCGAAATATGTCGCGAAAGTCGCTTTTTATGTAAGGTTCGAAAAGAATAAAAAAAATAGAAAAGCGAGGAAACAAAAAAAATTGGACCCGGCGGACCAGGCTGTTGCGCGAGTCGCCTGACAGGCGTGCGACTCGCGTGGCAGCCTGTTCGGTTTTTTTTTATTTTGTCGAAAGTCATCAATTTTTATAAATCGCGTATAAATATGGATTAATTTATACTCGATTTATATTTTCGATATTCGTCGTACTCGATATTCGATTATGAAATCGATATCGAATAGTCGGAATGATTTTAGATCAGAAAAGGTTTTGAAAAAAGTTTGTTTTGAACGAAAAGTAAAAAAAAGAATTTTGAGCGAAAAAGATGTTAATTCTCTCCGCGTATAAAATCGTTGAATTTTGTTTAAAAAGATGTAACAATTTTATTAGCATCAACGAGGATTAATTAATTTAGTTCTCGTTTAGATACGATATTCGATTAGAGAATCGATATCATATTTTAAGAACATTATGAAAATAGTTTTTTTTAGTATCGATTATTAGAAATAATGAAAAATATGCGACGAACGACCGATATTAAAATACGACCGACGACACGACCGAAACAACGAAAGAAAAAAAAAACGTGAGAAAGAGGGAGAGAAAAGAGAAGAATCGGGTTTGATTTACACCCTCAACCTACATGCTTTAGTTTCTCGGTATAGAGCTCGTCGGACGGTGGCTTAGGCACAGGAGCGTCGAGATGATGCGGGACGAGTTAAGGTGTCGGTTTGGTATGTTTTTTTATGTGTGTGAGGCGTCGGGTTTGGCCGGACGGTGGGGGTGGTTTCGTCGATATTTCGAGGCTTCTTCGGAAATATGTCGGGATTTGCTTTGAACTATTTTTACTAGATATCGAGGATGTATGATATGTGTGATGGATGTCTAAAAATCTGTTTTTTGTGTTGAACGGGAGGTCCAATTTATAAGAGTAGAGGTAGCCTTGTTTGTATGACAAGAAATACCGGCTTGGATAGGAAACGCGAGAGTTCGGAAGGGAACAAAAGTCTCGTTTCTTGGTGGAGAAGCCAAGTATCTCAGCTGTCATGAAGAGTTGGCCGAGTATTTCGGCTGTTTGGGATGTCTTGGCCGAGTATTTGGAGCTCGGTTGGTGTCTGATTCGGTTTTCGGATAGAATTCCTACTTGAGATCGAATTCTATCCCTAAACGGATTTGTTTAATATTTATTGAAGCTGATTTTTTGTGGTGTTTGAGACTGAATCAGCCGTGTGAGGTGTCACGGCTGACTCGTGTGTCTCGAGAATATTTTTGACCGGGTTTTGACTCGGTCGTAAAAAGACGGTTTTACCCCTGGTGTCGGAATCGACCCAAATTAGTGTTATTTGACTCGAAACTACCCACTGGGCCTGGATTTGAGGTTGGTTTTGTAAGATTTGTACTCCGTAATAAGCCTAAACCAAATGTCCATGATTTCGAGCCCATATCCGAGTCCATTAAAGTATGTTCGCGTCCGATCATCCTCGGGTGTTTGGTGGGACCTACTATAGCACCTGGCGGTCAAAATGTGGGTGTCTACAACTGTATACCCATTACCCCTCCTCATCCAGACCTCATTAACATGCATAAGAGACCTTGATAAGCTCTTTAGCCTTACAAATTCTAGGCAATGACAACGAGACGTCATTTGGGGGCACATACTCCGCTCAGTCAGCGCCCTTCACATACACGCTACGTACTGACCCACCTAACCCACACCACTTCGATTGTTCGAACATCCAGGACCCCAACTTCGCCACAGCAGCCTCATTCCAGGCTTGCAAATTACGCAGACCCAACCCACCTTCAACCTTAGGGAAACACATTATCTTTCCCCCACAACACCAAAGACCTGCAAGAACTCTCCACACCGCCATCCCACAAGAAATTCCTACAAATGGCATCAACTATAGCTAAAATCCTCTTGGGCAAAATAAACACCATAGTCCAGTAATTATGCAGCTAAGAAAGCACAAATTGGACTAGGGTCAATCTCCCTGCATAGGAGAGCTTCCTAGCACCCAAGCTCAAAATTCTAGCAGTCGTATCAGAACAAAACATTCAATCTTACTTAATCTGGTAGTCTAGATGGGAATTCCTAAGTTGGTGAAGGGAAGGGACCCCTCAATACACCCAGAGAACTGGAGGATCCCCTCCTTCAAGTCTTGTTGTATTCCTGCAAAAAATGCATGCATTTTCCCAACACTGGTAGTCAGATCGGAGGCCCTACTAAAGGTAGCAAAATTTCTCCAAAGCAGCTGAACAAAAGTCAAATCTCCTTTGCGGAAAAATAATAAATCATCCGCAAATAGAAGATGGTAAAGCCTGAACGACCCACATTTAGGGTGAAACTTAAACTCGTACTCATCAGTTGCATACCTTAAGATTCTCGAGAAGTATTCCATGCAAAAGGTAAACAACAAAGGGGATATGGGGTCCCCCTGCCTCAACCCCCTCTTACCCTGAAAGAATCCAAAATTCTCCTCATTCACACAAAAGGAAAAGAACACCGTGTGCACACATTCCTATAATCATCTCCCGAAAATGCGTAGGGATATCCAACGTCACAAGCATCTGATTAAGAAACTCCCACTCGACGCTGCCATATGCTATGTGGATATCAATCTTAAACAGGCACGCCTAGGCGAGACATGCCATTCCTCTAACGTCTAGCTATTATATAGTATGACACTCTAGTCTATTTTTAAGGTAATCACCTAGCTAGCTCACATGTATTTAAACTCTTGTGTAAACTAATGATAATTATCTTCTCCCATATAATAATACTTATACTCGCTTTAATTAAAATAATACTTATACTCGCTTTAATTAAACCACAATTGTTGACAGCATAATACTTCAGATATTATTACGATATTAATTAATTACGAATAATATATATAATCGTAAACCTTCTTACTCTATAACTTGTGTCGTCAATATTCTTTCCATCTCATCGTAGTTATGAGGTGTACAATTTATGTACAAGATTGAGACTCGTTGTTATTGTTATCGTAACAAAAACCAAGGACTGCAAAGAAGGCTACCGAATAAATATAATTATTCGGCCCATTGATGCCTCTTCATTTGTTGGATCCATCACTACAAGGTAAAGTCACTTTAGAGTCGGAGGTTTTAGTAGCAAATCTTCAATATTCAGTAGCTAATTAGCTTAGAGACCGAATTTACGACTAAATTTCATTAGTAGCTAAACGCCTTGTCGCTAATTTAGATACTGAATTAGCGACCAAAATTAGCTACCAATTTAGCGACGAAAGCGTGGTAGCAAAGTTTGAGACAATAATAGAGACGAAAATTCGAGTAGCTACATTAGCGACCGTAGATTGTATAGTAGCTAATTTAGGGACGAACTTAGAGACTGATTCAGTTGTAGCAAAATTAGCGACGCAATTTTTTGGTATCTAAAATGACCGCGAAAAAAACAAGAAATACACATCATACACCCCTCCTACCCCGCCCATCACCCTAGCTAGCCCACCATACCACATTGAATATCGAACACAACACGTAAAGCTACCATGTAGGTCCACGCACCACACCACCGTCTCTTGTATAGAAATTGATGATTTATGTTCGCAAGAGGAATCGAACCCATAACCTTCAAACACTTGACCAACATTCAAACCATTGGGCCACTTGATGATTTATCTTTATTTCCATCTTTTTCATTTGTTTTGACTATTATATGCTAATTGATATTTTTTTCATCATGTTTTTGAATTTCAATTAATATAGTATATGTTATTCAATTAATAATTGCAGATTTTTGATGAAGATGAATAATTAAAAATGGAGATGAAGACGAAGAGGAAGAATTAAAAATGGAGATGAAGGTCGGACGAGTTTTGTAAATGAGTTGCTTTTTATAGATATTTGTAATTTCAGTTCACATATTTTGTAACTTCAATTCACATATTTTATAACTTCAGTTCGTATATTGTAACTTCAAGTCCATATATTTGTAACTTCAGTTCACATATTTTGTAACTTTAGTTCACATATTTTGTAACTTCAGATCGTATATTGTAACTTCAATTCTAATCAGTTCATATATTTTTGTAATTTTACTTCATATATTTTGTAACTTCAGTTCACATATTTTGTAACTTCAGTTCACATATTTTGTAACTTCAGATCGTATGTTGTAACTCAAATCCATTTTTGTAACTTCAATTCTAATCATTTCATATATTTTTGTAACTTCAGTTTATATATCACGTAACTTCAGATCATATATATTGTAACTCCAATCATGTTCGTATATCATGCAAAAAAAACTCCTACTAATCAACAAAATGGACGGTGGTGAAGATAAAACGAAAATAATACAAGAAGAGAGAAATTATAATAATTAAAGAAATCTGATTTTTTTTAAAAAAAAAATTAAATTTGTGTGGAAGTTGATTAATGTGGTGGAAGGAGAGAGAAATGATTTGAGAGGGTAGTAATTGCTACATAGGAAGTGTGAATTAGGGTGGAAATTTATGTATTTAGGTCAAATCTCAACCATACATCCTCACCTCATCCTATGGTCCAAAATAAGCCTTATGTACTTATAGGGAGGGATGTCCTTATGTGAACCCCTATATATATATATATATATATATATATATATATATATATATATATATATATATATATAGAGTAAGGCTCTTATGAGTCTCTTACTCTTTGTGAGTCCATAAGTCCTCATCCCATCCATTGGATGGGATGGGGATGGATGGACAAGATGCATCCAATTAAAAAAAAAAAAAAAAAAGAGATTTACGTTCCTAAAATAACTCACAGGAATTTAGGAAACAAATAACTTCCTATCATTCACGTTCATTTTCATTCACCTTCATTTCCATTCCACGTTCATTCACACCTAAAAACCAAAAAACCCTTTCTTCATTCACGCTAATTCATCATTTTTGATCTCGAAATTCTGCTACAATGGATTCAATGACCGCATCATCGTCTTCAACGGTTGATAAACAACTAATCGATTATAACAATGGTGAGTTTCAGTGATTCATTCACGTTTTTATTCGTTTTTTCTTCATGGATTTCAATAGTAATATTGCTTTCAATCTGCGTTTTCATATCAATGTTTTATCGCGTCAAATTGCGTTTTTTTTACGTCGATCTTCATGTTTATAGTGCTTTCATTGACATTTCGACTTTATTTGCGTCAAATTTGCGTCTTTTTGATGTCATTGCGTTTTGATTCATAGTTTCGTATCAATGGTATTTTGATAACTCGATCTCCATAGATTACAGGTCTCTATGATTTTTTTCAAGATTTTCCCTGATATCCATTGATACTATTTTTTTTATATCAATTAACGCAGATTCGTCGTTGAAGTAACATGCCTTCTGAATTAAAGTAACACTTAATTGTAATTACAGTAACATAAATGAACGTTCAAGAAAAGGGTTTTGATGATATGCTGGAGTAACGTATTGTACACGTTAGAGTAACACAACTTATCAATTATAGTAACACAGTATTTGCATTGATGTAACGCTGTTTGATTCTGTGCAGGTAGCTGCGCCACAGATGCGAACGCACAAGACAACACTGGAAAAGGTGAAATTTAATTCGTTTGATTAATAATGGATTAATATTATGGTTCATTGATATTATTGTTTCACCGATATTATTGTTTTGCTTTATGTTGAAGCATACATGGCATTGAAGTAACACAAGTAATGAATTAAAGTAATACCTAACTGTAATTAGAGTAACACAAACATGTAACACTAAAAAAGGGTTTTTAGCGTTGTCGTTGGAGTAACATCCTCTTAGAGTTAAAGTAACGCAACTTATGAGTTACAGTAACACTTATGCCCATTGGCGTGACTTTTCTTACTTTTTGGCAGGAAGCATTGGTAAAGAGCCGAATGCACAGGAATGGTGCAGAGATGTGGGTGAGGTTTTCACTCCATACATGGAGCAGGTATTCGGGACAATTGATGAGGCAGTGAAATTTTACAAAATCTACGCGCTGGCTTGCGGTTTTGATGTGAGGAAGTATACTAAGCCAACCAAACGAAACTGTCCAAATCCGTACGCAGCACGACCGCCTAAATAGCCTACTAAGCCAACCAATGATGAGGATGACGAGGATGAAGTAAATGAAGACATCGAAGGAGAGAAAACTGAAGAAGACACCGAGGAAGACGAGGAGGATGAACAAGTGTTTTGAGAATACTCGTGTTTTTTGTCATTATAAGAAAAAAAAAAAAAATTTCTGGTTTACACGAAAAACTAATTCTGTACAATTTTTTTTACACATAGCGCTGTGTTATGGTGCATTTAACACTATATTTATTTAATACATGTGTTTTTTGTTAGAGTAACATCTCATGTGTGTCAGAGTAACATTATTCGTCTGTTACAGTAACAGAAACAATGCATTGAAGTAATTGAAGATAACAGCGTTGTTTAGACAAAATCATCGCCAAAATAACTGGAGATAACTTGGATTGGTTCCATTCATTGACAAAGTACCAACATTTGTTCTTCAAAAAACAATATATAATGCGTCAGAGGAATTGATTGCAATATCATTGTACAAACACCATTAATAACTTAAAGTAACATAAATTGTTCATTAAAGTAACATTTACAATGCTTTGGTGTAACACACAGATTGGGAGACCAAAGAAAATTTGGTTAACTTCAGTAATCCCCATAGTAACACCAACAATAAATTAGGGTAACAGGTACAACTAGTCAGTGTAACAGAGTTTAACAGCTTCAATGCATTGGTGATAGTCAAAATACTAATGTAGTTAGACAGGTAACTAAAGAATACAAACCATTAATTCGTAGTTAGAAAAGAGATGACATGATTCAGTAAACACGTTATTTTTTTCGGCCCTTTGTTGGCTTGCTCTTGGGAGCGTCGATGATCTTTTGTCTAGCGTCCGCATACTTGTCTACGTTTTCCAACAATCGCGATCGCACCTTGTTCATTATGTTTGCTAAAGTTAGAAAGCTGCTTCAATATAATCTTGCTCGAGTTGAAGGTGAGCGATTGAGTTGAGTTGAGCGATTGAGTGCTCGGGTGTGCTTGAGTTGAGTGAAAAAATTGAATGAGATGAGAGATGATGAAGGTGAAGGATTTTTGTGTTAGGCGGGTGTTTGAATGAAAAAAAAATGAATGAGATGAGAGAGAAGAAGATATCAGTTGGCAGTAATTTAGGGAGGAGAGAGGATTTTCTCATATTATTTCCAAAATATGGTAGTTACTACCTTAATTACTACATGCAATCTCAATCATTCATCCTCTTTAGATCAATGGCTAAGATTAGGACTCATGGACTCAAAAAAGAAAAAGGGACTCACTTGATCTTCACTATATATATATATATATATATATATATATATATATATATATATATATATATATATATATATATATATATAGAGAGAGAGAGAGAGAGAGAGAGAGAGAGAGAGAGAGAGAGAGGTTCTAATGAGTCCTATATAAGTGTTGAGTCCCTAAGTCCTCATCCCATCCGTTGGATGGGAGATGGATGAAGGAACGAGATTAATCACTATATTATTAAAAAAAAAAAAAAGATATTGCTTCCAACAAAATAGGAAGGAGAATATCATTCACATTCATTAAATCATTCATTCATCAGTAACGTATCATTCACATTCATTCAATCATTCACTCTCTCGTTCATCATCGTTCTCTCGTTCAAAAAAAAAAAAGATACTGCTTCATCGTTCTCTCGTTCATCAATTCAGTTTCCATTACTTTCTTCATCGTTCTTCATCGTTTTCTCGCTCATTCAATCATTCATTCTTCCTTCAAAATCACACAATCAAGACCACATTCAATCAGTAATCGTCTTCATCGCGCTGCATTATATGTTCGATCAATTCGTCTTCTACTTTTCATTCAGTGGCTGATATGCAAATCGTAGTAAACATAAACGGTGAGTATATACATTGTAGTTTATACTGGATTGTATATGAGAGTCATTGAGATGATATTAGATTATTAGTTTCTACTTTTCTACGTTGAACTGCATATTCATCTGCGCACACGAAAATATATTGGTTTATTTTAGTTCACATACTGTGTTACTTTAGTGTGGAGTGTCTGTTACTTTAGTGACAAACATCTATTACCTTTATGGTCAGTTACTTTAATTCATCGAAGATGTTACTTTGGTTAATAATGTCTGTTATTGTAACGCATTAAAGAGTCATGAGGATATATTAAACCGCCATATTAAAATAATAATAAAAAAAGATTTTGTTTCCTATAATAGTGGGACGTGATTGCCAATAAAGTAGGAAAAAGATATTGGTTTATTTTCTAATTTTCTACGTTGAACTGAATATTCATCCTATGAAATTTGCGCGCACACAATATATTGAGTTATTGTAGTTCATATACTGCGTTACTTTAGTGTATAACATCTGTTACTTTAATGTCTATCATCTGTTACTTTATATGTCGTGTTACTTTAATACACTCTAGTCGTTACTTTAGTGTTTTTCATCTGTTATTGTAGTGCATGGTAGTGTCGTAAGGATAAAAGAAACCGCCATATTAAAAAAAATATAAAAATAAAATAAAAGATATTGTTTCCTATAATAATGGGACGTGATTGCCACCAAAATAAGAAACAATATCAAAGAGTAACGCCATATAAAAAAAAAGAAAAAAAAAAGATATTGCATCCTATAATTATGGGATGTGATAGACTTCAAAATAGGAAACAATATCAAAGAGTAAGATACTGCGTCATACTCTTATTTCTGATCATTATATGAATTTTTTGCACTAACCTATACCTGGTGTTATTTTGATAAGCATTATCTGTTACTTTAATTCACAGTATCTGTTACTTTAATGTCTGACCTCTGTTACTTTATACTATAAGATTCTCTGTTAATTTAATCCAATGTTACTTTAATGCACTTCATCTGTTACTTTAATTCTTCTTATCTGTTACTTTAATCCATATTTCAAGTTTTAATTGTTTTTTTTTCCCGTCACGTTTATTGGCACTGTTATTGTTTTTCAGTTGACGCAAAACCACATGAATGATGTAGGGATGTGGGTGAGAGTTTCCTCCATTGTACGGTGGTGAGATTAAATCAAAGCTTCTGAGATGATGATGAAGAAGAAAAAGAAGAAGACGGAGAGGACGAGAAGGATGAAGAAGCAGAATTATAAGTAGAACATTATGAGTAACAAGTGTGAAACATTGAAATTGTAATGGAGTTGATTTAGTTGGAATCTTGTACCACTTTTTGTTTTGGAGTATCTTAATAAAAACAAGCATTGTTTTTTTGTTAATTGGAACTCCTGTTTTTGCAAGAGACTACTATGCAACGTAACAGATTTTATGAGTTAAAGTAAAACAGTTCATGAATTAAAGTAACCCATGGTATGAGTTAGAGTAACAGTTTTTGCAAGAGACTATGCAACGTAATAGATTTTATGAGTTAAAGTAACACAGTTCATGAATTAGAGTAACACAACGTATGAGTTACAGTAACATAGTTTATGGATTATGGCAGTAACATGGTAACATACGTACAATGACAGTAGGGAACGAATGATTTTTTGTTGAAAATGAAAAAAACTTAATTTTAAATAAACTTGTGTGAGAAAAAGAGGCAATTAAAAAATTGATAGGGAGAGAGAATTTGTACTGAGATAATTAAGGAAGAGAGAGAAAGAAAATATATTTTAATAGATATTATAGTTATTTCCTTAATTATGAGATCAAATCTTGTCCATTAATCTAACATTGAATCAAGGGCTAAGATGGGGACTCACGGACTCAACATATATAAGTGAACTCACCTGATCTCACCTATATATATATATATATATATATATATATATATATATATATATATATATATATATATATATATATATATATATATATATATATATAGAGAGAGAGAGAGAGAGAGAGAGAGAGAGAGAGAGAGAGGTGGGATCAGGTGAGTCCACCTATATATGTTGAGTCCGTGAGTCCCCATCTTAGCCCTTGATTCAAGGTTAGATTAATGGACAAGATTTAATCTCATAATTAAGGAAATAACTAACAAATTTGGTAAATATATCATTTCTCTCTCTCCTCCTTAATTATCTCAATCCAAATCTTTTATCTCTCTTATCAATCTTTTTAAATGTTTTTTCTCTCACACAACAAGTTTTTTCAAAATTAAGTTTTTTTCATTTTCACCAAAAAATCATTATTTTCTTACTGCCATTGTACGTATATTACTATGTTACTGCCATAATCCATAAACTATGTTACTTTAACTCATATAACGTGTTACTTTAATTCATGAACTGCGTTACTTTAACTCATAAAATCTGTTACGTTGTTTAATATATTCTCTTGAAAAAACTATTACTCTAACCCATACAATGTGTTACTCTAATTCATGAACTGTGTTACTTTAACTCATAAAATCTTTTACGTTACATAATCTCTTGCAAAAACTGTTACTCTAACTCATACAATGTGTTACTTTAATTCATGAATTGTGTTACTTTAACTCATAAAATCAGTTACGTTGCATAGTAGTTTCTTGCAAAAACAGGAGTTCCAATTAACAAAAAGAACAATGTTTGTTTTTATTAAGATACTCCAAAACAAAAAGTGGTACAAGGTTCCAACTAAATCAACTCCATTACAATTCCAATGTTTCAAACTTGTTACTCATAATGTCCTACTTATAATTCTGCTTCTTCTTCATCCTTCTCGTTCTCTCCGTCTTCTTCTTTTTCATCTTTGTCATCATCATCTCAGAAGCTTTGATTTAATCTCATCACCGCACAATGGAGGAAACTCTCACCCACATCCCTACATCATTCATGTGGATTAAAGTAACAGATAACAAGAGTTAAAGTAACAGATGAAGTGCATTGAATTAAATTAACAGAGTATGCTTATACACCAGATATAAAGTAACAGAGGTCAGACATTAAAGTAACAGATAGTATGAATTAAAGTAACAGATAATGTTCATTAAAATAACACCAGATATAAGTTAGTGCAAAAAATTCATATAATGATAAAAATGAGAGCATGACGAAGTATCTTACTATTTGATATTGTTTCCTATTTTGAAGTCATCACGTCCCATAATTATAGGAAGTAATATTTTTTTTTTTAATATGATGTTACTCTTTGATATTGTTTCCTATTTTGGTGGCAATCACGTCCCATTATTATAGGAAACAATATCTTTTTTTTATTATTTTTTTAATATGGCAGTTTCCTAAACTCTTAGGACATTACAATGCACTACAATAACAGATGAAAAACACTAAAGTAACAACTGGAGTGTATTAAAGTAACACGACATATAAAGTAACAGATGGTAGACATTAAAATAACAGATGCTCTACACTAAAGTAACGCAGTATATGAACTAAAGTAACGCAATATATTGTAAACGTAAAAACTAATAATTGAGTAGCATCTCAACGACTTCCATGGCGATTCCAGTATAAATTACAAAACATATATACTCACCGTTTGTGTGTTCTACGATTTGCATATGAATCTATGATGAATAACACGACCATGAAAACAATATCAACATGAAAATTGACGCAAAACATGAACACAAATTGACGCAAATTAATCAAGATAATGATAAAAATTGACGCAAAACATGAAAGCAATATCGAAACTCACCATTGTTATACTCGATGAATTGCTTATCAACGGTTAATGAAGATGTCGCGATCATTGAATTCACAGTAACGGAATTTCGAGCATAGATTTGATTGAATGAATGAATGAACGTGATGATCGATGGGAGCGTTTTTTTTTTAAGGTTTTGATGAACCTGTAACGTGAATGAATGAATGAGGAATGATTGTGATTATGGGAGTTATTGTTTCCTAAAATCATGGGAGTTATTTAGTATCATCTTTAATGGCTCCTACTATTATAGGAAACATAACTTTTTTAGTATCATCTTTAATGACTCCCACTATTATAGGAAACAATATCTTTTTTTTATTATTATTTAGCAATGGCGGTTTCAAATATCCCCATGACTCACTAACGCGTTACAATAACAGACTTTAAGAATTAAAGTAACGTCTTCGATAAACTAAAGTAACATATCATAAAAGTAATAAAAGTTTGTCATTAAAATAACGGACATTCTACACTAAAGTAACACAGTATCTGAACTAAAATAACCCAATACCTTTTCTGTGCGCAGACATCATGTGATTAAAATGCAACATTACTATAGTTCAACGTAGAAAAGTAGAAACTAAAAATTTAGTATCATCTTAATGACTTTCATATCCTTTCAAGTATAAACTACAGTATATACTCACAGTTTGTTTTTTCCACGATTTGCATATCAGCCATTGAATGAAAAGTAGAAGCCGGATTGAATGAAAAGCAGCGCGATGAAGACGATTATTGACTGAATGTGTTATTGATTGTGTCGTATTGAAATAAATGGCAGCGGCGCGTTGAAGATGATGAATGATTGAATGTAATTTTGAAGAATGAATGATTGAATGAGCGAGAGAACGATGAAGAAGGTGGTTGAAACGGAATTGATGAAAGAGAGAATGAATGATTGAATGAATGAGAATGTTACTTTACTGAAATATTCACCTTCCTATTTTGGTGGATTCAGTATCTTTTTTTTTTTTTTTTATTAAAACAGTGATTTTATCTCGTCCCTTGATCCATCTCCCATCCAACGGATGGGATAAGGACTCAACACATATATAGGGACTCATTAGAACCCACCTCTATATATATATATATATATATATATATATATATATATATATATATATATATATATATATATATATATATATATATATATATATATATATATAGAATTAGGATCCCGTCCGAACCACAACTTCGGTGCGAACCGTCCGAACCAACTAGTTACACTTTTAAGGACCCCACTTACACTTTTAAAGTTTAACTAGTTACACTTTTAGTGACCTTAGTTACACTTTTGAGAAAAAACAAAAAATAAGAGGGTAATGAGATCATTAAAGAATGTAATTTCTAACTACTTAAAAATTATTCAAAAATTAAGGGAATAATGGGACACCAAATACTCTTATGTTTGTTTTAATCTTAAAAGTGTAATTGGGATCCTTAAAAGTGTAACCGGAGTGTTTAAAGGTTAGTTCGGACGGTTCGTACCGAAGTAAGGTTCGGATGGGATCCCATCCCTATATATATATATATATATATATATATATATATATATATATATATATATATATATATATATATATATATATATATATATATATATAACACCCTTAACAAAAACCAAATTTATTAAGTGACCGGTATGGAGGCGAAGAAGATTACAAGTGTGGTGACGGTGTTAGCAATTTTGGTCTTAGCCACCATCCTTGAAATCGTCGTTGCTGGATTTCCTGCTCGTCAATTTAATCCCCTCTTAGGCATAATGCTCGAGGATGCTGCTGGCAAGTACATCCAGCAGCAACCTCTTACTTGTGCTTATCCACCTTCCGAATGCAACGTCGACTCAGACTGTTGCGGAAAATGTGAGTGCATAGACTACGGGATTTCTTTAAAATACATAAAATTATGTACTCGAACAAGTTTTTTCGAAATTTGTTGAATGAATCAAAACAAATAATGAGAAGAAAGAATGGTGTTGAAGAAGATAAAAGGGTAATATGTGATGCCCTAATTACTCCCTATTATGTTAGTCATATGATGCCCTAGTTGTCTACTCATTGACATTATTGAGCATGACCACTTGAGATCATGTCTATAAAAAGCCCTTACACTTGAACTTTCAATACATAACACACAAAACCTAAAAAAATATAACACACCCTTACAAAAAAACAAAGTAATTAAGTGATTGATATGGAGGTGAAGAGGATTATGAGTGTGGTGACGATGTTAGTCATTTTGGTGTTAGTCACCACCCCTGAAACCGTCACTGCTGCTCGTCAGTTTAATCCCCTCCTAAGCATATTAATGAGTGAGGATTCTGCTGGCGAGTACATCCAGCAGCAACCTCTTACTTGTACTAAGCGAGATAAACATTGCGACGACAGCTCTGAGTGTTGCGGAGATTGTGTCTGTCGTCAGGTCTATAAACCTTGGGCTACCTTACAACTATGTGGTCAGAATCGTTTGACAAAGAATTGTTAATGAATGAATCAAAACAAATGATCGAGAAGAAAGAATGATGTTATAGAAGATAAAAGGGTACTATATGATGCCCTAATTATATAATAATTACTCCCTATTATGTTGGTTATAATTATGTGTTGTTAAAAATATAAGGGTACTAAATGATGCCCTAGTTGTTGTTGTTGTTGAATAAAACACACAAGTTATAAATTGTGTGTAATTTATTAAGTAATTGATCGATTTATGTTTTATATATACTCGCTCGTATATTAATCGTCCTCTTTTTACTTGTATTTTTAACTTTAATTTGATATGCAGTTGATGACAACTACTTTAATTGGTAATTAAAGTCACAAGATCAGTTGACACTCTGATAGAACTCCGATATATAGTATCATAATTGGGTGACATACTCACATGGACACACTTATATAGTTATATATATATATAGTATCATTCGCGCGACAAAAAAAATTTAAAAAATCAACTTACCAAAAAAATTATTACTATAATTGATTAATTTATTATTAATAATAGAAATCGGTAATGTTATTCTAAAATTTATTTTCATCAATTACCGATCATGTAACATCATAACCGGGCCACGCCATTATGGCACTATAAAAATTGTACATTATAATTGTGGTTATGACTTTTTGGACTAGTATAAAAATTACTTTTTTTTTGTTCCGATTTTTTTGTTTATCTTTTCTTTTGAAACAAAAAAATAGGAAAAAAGGAGTAGATCATTTGTTGGTCTATGGTCTTAGGATGACTTATGAACCAAAATTTAGGTAAATTATTGAATTATGTGTAAAGAATTGCATGGATAAACTTCTCAAAATGAATTAAGTAAAGAAATTACCGAGATAGAGGAAGTTGTTATATATTACTCCAACTGTGTTAAGTTGTAATTAATTTTTTTTTTTATTATCGTTCGTATATAAAACAAAACGGCACCTTATGATATTATAAAATCATATGAGTATACACGTAACCAGAGTCCCGTGTTCGAATCTAAGTTCAAAATGTAATCGTTAAGATGGTTCATCTAGTATGATGGCATAATCAGCATACACGTAACTAGAAGTCCCGTGTTCAGATCTTGGTAACCTTCAACGCCATAATGTTTTTTTTTGGTGTAATATAAGTATCATTGTTGAATAATAACACGGTTTTTTTATTACACGAAAACTTCATCAAGACAATCTCTCAATAGAAACATTTCATTTTCTTATTATGATTTATCACTTTTCCCATTATTGTTTCAAATATTTTTTTTCGTACAAAGAAACGTGTATTTAATTATATTACAATTATCTTGCATGCAATTATACACGTCTAGTCATTCGTACAATTCCTCACATATAGTACTACTTCAATAGTTCAATCATCTTCTCTAATACGCAGAGGGAAATCTAGATAGTAGCAAAGGGTAGCATTCGCTACCCCAAATTTGAAAAAAATTGTTAACATTGACTTTTGCTACTCCAAACTTCGTAATAATGATACATTTTCATATGAAGTAAGCAAATATGATGAAATTGCTACCTAAAATTTGAACTCTGGATTCGCCCCTGCTAATACGTACAAACGTGTGTTATTTATGTGGTATTTATATAATACGTACAAACGTCAATATCAATTTAATTACTTGGTCTCCCTCCATTTCAATCAATTCCATACATTTATTACTTTATCGAACTTGTCAATGGACGTTTTCTTTTATCATATCTTTGGTTACATATTTCTAAAAAATTTAAAAATTTGATATTTTTATAATGTATTCGATTAGATAATTTAAATAAGATCTCACATGACTATATTTTATCATGTTAAAAGTTGCATCGAAAATTCTTCTTACTTATGAATATTGTTCAAAACCCAAATATATGGAATTGATTGGAACGGGAGAGTACTAAATAGCTGGTTGTACAACCACCTCAAAATTGTTGAACTTTTGTGTTTACTTACTGAGCTTATGCAAGTTTCTGAGCTGAGTTGTAAGCTTTTTTGAGCTCAAACATTTATGTGATTTACCTCGATAACTTTACACTAAACTCAAAAAGTTTACAGCAAAACTCGAAAATTTTGTGATAACACTCAAAATCATAAAATCAATTGTACATAGAGTTATTTATAATTGATTATTGTACTCCCTTCGTTCCAACCATTTGTATACGTTTGCTTTATGCACGTACGTCGATACTCGTTTTCTTTTATCTATATCTTTAGTTACGTGTTACTAAAAATTATAAAAATTTGAAATTAATAACGTATTTTATTAGACGATTTAAACAAGATCTCACATGACTATCTTTTATCTTATATATTAGAAGTTACTTTGAAAATTCTCATTACTTATAAATAGTGTTAAAAAATCAAATGTATATAAATGGTTGGAACGGAGGGAGTATTATCTACTCATTGACATTATTGAGCATGACCACTTGAGATCATGTCTATAAAAAGCCCTTACACTTGAACTTTCAATACATAACACACAAAACCTAAAAAAAATATATAACACACCCTTACAAAAAACAAAGTAATTAAGTGATTGATATGGAGGCGAAAAAGATTATGAGTGTGGTGACGATGTTAGCCATTTTGGTGTTAGTCACCACCCCTGAAACCGTCATTGCTGCTCGTCAGTTTAATCCCCTCTTAAGCATAATAATGAATGAGGTTTCTGCTGGCGAGTACATCCAGCAGCAACCTCTTACTTGTCTTAAGCGAGGTGAAAATTGCAAAGATGACTCTGAGTGTTGCGGAGATTGTGCCTGTCGTCATGTCTTTAAACCTTGGGGTACCTTCCAGATGTGTGTTAAACCTCGTTCATATAAAAATTGTAAATGAATGAATCAAAACAAATGATCGAGAAGAAAGAATGTTGTTGAAGAAGATAAAAGGGTACTATGTGATGCCCTAATTATATAATAATTACTTCCTATTATGTTTGTTATAATTATGTGTTGTTAAAGATATAAGGGTACTAAATGATGCCCTAGTTGTTGTTGTTGTTGAATAAAACACACAAGTTATAAATTGTGTGTACTTTATTAAGTAAATGATCGATTTAATTATGTTTTATATATATATACTCGCTCGTATATTAATCGTACTTTTTTTACTTGCATTTTTAACTTTAAATTGTTATGCAGTTAATGACAGTTACTTTAATTGGTAATTAAAGTCACGAGATAAGTTGAACCGAACTCTGATACTATTATAATTGGATGATGTGGCTGAGCACATATATACAGTATATAGTATGATTTGGACAACAAAAAATTATTTCGTAAGACAGTTTCACTCTGAAAAACCTTCTCTTTGTATAAAAAGGTTAACACATTTATCAGTGATAACTGAATTATTCTTTTTACATAACTAAACATCTTATATATGCGAAACTGTCTTACTCTATAATTTGTGTTTCTCTACGTCAATTTTCTTTCTACCTCACTGTATTTATTATTAGGTGTACGATTTATGTACAAGATTAAGACTTGTCCTTATTATTGTCGTAACGAAATCCAATAAAAACAAGGATCGCAAAAAAAGGTACCTAATAATTAAGTACAATTATTGATGCCTCTTCATTTGTGCTACGACGACCCATGTGTGTTATTTATGGCGAATTTTGCGGAAACTTGTGTGACTTATCACAAAATATGAAAAATAGGATTATACACTTGGTTGTACAATAACATTGTACAACTAACGCAAAATTGTTGAGCTTTTGTATATATTAACTGAGTTTATATAAGTTTCTGAGTTGAGTTGTAAGTTTTTGAGCTTAAACATTTATGTGATTTAACTCGACAATTTTATACTAAAGCTCAGAAAGTTTACAGCAAAACTCGAAACCTTTGTGATAAAGCTCAAAATCATAAAACCAGTTGTACGTGGAGCTATATATGTACAACTGGTTGTATAATCTTCTTATTGACTCTTGAGTGGGAAAAATAGGATTATACACCTAATTGTACAATAACATTGTACAACCAGGTGTAAGTTTTTGAGCTTTTGTGTATATTTATTGAGCTTAAAAAAGTTTTGTTGGAGTTTTAAATACCTCGCAAGCGTACGATGTAATCGTAGCACAATAGAGGGTCGATCCCACAAGGAGCAAAGTGATGCCTAGTTGTATTTACCCTAAATGTTTATCTAAGTCGATAGAAGTGATTGATGGTAGACTAAAACTAGATTAATAAGTGATAACTAATATGGAGAATGACTAAAAGAAAATTAAAGCTAAAATAAACTAAGATGACTAAAGTAGTAACGATTGATCAAGAATAAAAAGGACTAGGGAACGATGTCGCTTCAATTCACCTAAATCGTACCAAGGTATATCAAGTATCGACGGAATTGGGATCAAGGGCGAAGTTGTATGCGTTTAGGTCGGCCACCTCCCTCCCGGGTTCGTGTCCGGCTTAATTTCCCGTTTACCTCCCTCCCGGGTTCGTAAGACGGAATCCCTAAGTCAAATCCGAGGGTCACTCCCGTGATAAACCCCAAACCGACTCAAGTCAAAAAGGTACGTATACTAGTGTGAAGGATACCACGCTAGACACCACTCCCGTGTTCGATCTAGTACGGTAAGGCAAGATAGAGGGGTCAAACCGGTTACCCATCCTAATCGACTCCCATCGATGACCAAGGGATTAGGACCGTCTCAAACCCCTAAACCAAGATAATCCAAAATCCCTAACACCACTTCACCCAATTACCCAATTCAATCAATACAAAACATACAAGGGGCACAATTTAGGCGAATTTAGGCTTCATCGACCCCTAGTGGGTGACCACTCACTAATCATGACTAAATTGATGGAATTAAGTATAAAGGTGGAGTCTTTAACTATGAACATTGTTGTAAATTGAATTATACTACCAATTATAATAAAGAGGTCAAATTGGAATAATCTAATTGAGGGTTCCTAATACTAACATGAAATTCATAAACATGAACCAAGTGAGAGAAACTAAATTAATATCAAACTATAGTAATAAACAAAGAAAAGGGAAGACTAAGATGAACTAACAACAATTTAACAAGAAAAACTAGAAATTAACTAGTAAAGCTAAGATCTTGAAGAAACAAAGAAAAATCAAAACTAGAGTAACAAAAATGAGAAGATAACAAAATTAAAGCAAGGAGAAGTAAAAATTACCCACTTAAAGAGGATGGAGAGATTAAGAAGAAGAAATGATAATAATCATAAAAAACTTGAATCTTTGACAATGAGGAAGATGAAGATCTTCAAAGCTACAAACCCTCTCTAAAACCCCAAATAATTCAAATGTATGACTTGTGTAATAGAAATTTTCAGCTGCCTAAAGAAAATGATAAAATCGGATATTTATAGTTCTAATTAGGTTACACAAAACCGGGCCAAAAACAGGGGAAAAAACAGAGCCGGACTTGCGCACGGTCGGACCGTTACGCACGGTCCGATACGCACGGTCCCTTCTTCCTGCTTGGGTTACGCACGGTGGATCGTGCGTAACTCGATCTTCCGTTATTTTCCCTTTTTGGTCCTCTATGCGCTTGTCTAGGCTCGAACTCGGGTCACTTGCTCCCTTTTACTCGGGCGTGCTCGATTTCATCGTTTTTGACACGAAAATGCCTAAAAACAAGTGACAAACACAAGAAAACCGAGTAATACAAAATATAGCCAAAACGAGCCAAAATGCCTAAGAAAACACGATTAATCGAGGCTAAATAAACGTCAAAGTAGTGTGAAAATACGGTCAATAACGGAGTTATCAACCTCCCCACACTAGACATTTACTCGTCCTCGAGTAAACGCGACAAAGGCAAAGACAAACACCTAGGACAAAAAGGAGTGAATGCACAATATAAGCATCCCTCAATCACTAAAATATCACTAACCGCATGAGTATTAGCGCACTCAACGCCCCTTCAACTCACAACGATATACCATGAGGATAAGCATGCCGTTGCAAGGCAAGTTGGGTCTTGCACAAAATTTTTGACACAAACAATCAATTAAGCACACAAATACATGACATGTTTGCATCACAAAAAGGAGAACACCGTCACCCTCATCAAGACGGCGGGGAAAAACACTAATCATCCACCTATTATGAAAACTAACATTCTCAAACTAGTTAACCTACAAGACATGGGCAAAAATCTAATACTATAGCTATAAATTACTATGAATATCGATAATCTAGCGAATTTCCTCCCAACCTTCCAAATAAACTACAAGAGGGCGTAAGATGGCGTGGAAAGGTAGAACCGTGGCGTTATAAAACACTGTAGGTAAGTGTGCCTCGACCTCTTTATAAAATAAAGAGAAGGGTCGTCCCAAAACTCACTATGACCAAATAATCCAAGTAGAAAGGAGATAGAAAAATAATAGTTCCAATGACCGGTTCACCACTGCTATCTTCCTTCCTTAGGAACTCGGTCCCTCGATAGGCCCTTCACGATGGCTCCCCAAATCAACGGAAAATTTATTTATTTTGATGTGTGGTGATCTTTCTTCGATTTTCATAGTTTTTCATTTCTTTCTTTCTCCCCCTTGTTTTCTTTTCAATTTCTTCTTTTTCTTTGTTTCTTTTTCGATTTTTTTTCTTCTTTTTTCTATTTTTCTTTTCTTTTCTCTTTTTTTTTTCTTTTTTTTTTTCTTTTTTTTTCGAAGTGGGGAGAACATTACACATTAGAATCACCAATAAGCAAAAAGCAAAAATTATTGTGGAAAGTATTTGTGATTTTTGATAGATAATCTTGGATTATAAAAGCGGTCACAATGAATAATGGTCACCTAGGGACACGAGGCACGGTAACCAAGGAGTTTTCACACCACGGGGGATCAAAATGGTCAAGTGCAAACCCCCGAGTAATCTATTTGGTAGGAAGGGTGGACCTAAGCTAGAATGTCGATAAACCAAGTATTTTAAAGCTATTCTACTAGATTCGAGTCCTACATCAAGGTAAGTAAAACTAATAAGAAAATGTAGGCTTCCAACATAAGCTTCAAGACTAGGTTTTCGAAAATATTTACACTACCCTAAGGCACACTAAACTAGACCCTAAACACACGAAAATAAAGAAAACAAATAAAACAAAACACGAATGAGTCAATTTCCACAAGTAAGCAAACAACCAACAACCCAAATGTTCATCCAAGAACCTCCAATACAATCAAAATCCCATCCTCCTTCAACAAATACAAGGAAAAAGGAATAAGGTGGAAAGAATATACTGGAGCGGTCTTCATCCATCTACCTCGAATTTTGATTTTTTAGCGTCCGGCGGGTTATTTACCTACACAAGGGAAAAAGAGGAAACAACACAAAAACAAATATATGTACACAAGCTACAGTAAATTAAACTAGGCACACTAAAAAACTAGAAACAAAATCTTTTTGGATTTTTGAGATTTTTGAAATTTTTATGGTTTTTAAATTTTTGAAGAGAACTAAGCTAAGACTCCTCCCCACACTTGAACCTTGCATTGTCCTCAATGCAAAATGCAAGATGGAAAGTAGTAGGAAAATAGAAAGAGTTAGGGAAAAGACTAAGGGAAAATAAAATTAAAAAAAAAATAAAAAAAAAAAAAAAAAACTAAGAAAATCTAAGAGAAAATGAAAGAAAATAAAGTAAATAATTAAAAATTTGGATTTTCAAGTGGTGCTTTAGTGTAATCAAATCACTAAAGCACCGGGAGCAAACATTTGGATTTTTCAAAAATGGATTTTTGGTGTAATCACGTCACCAAAAATCCGGGAGCAAACATTTGGATTTTTCAAATGGATCTTTGGTGTAATCACGTCACCAAAAATCCGGGAGCAAACATTTGGATTTTTCAAAAATGGATTTTTGGTGTAATCACGTCACTAAAAATCCGGGAGCAATATCTTACTCTCATCATTCCTCACTAACAACATACCAAGGTTTCACCACACAAAATTTTACCACCCGAAATTTTTCCACACAAAAATCTACCACATCCTCTAGCATAAACCTTTTCCCAACATCACTACACTCACCTTCCCATGCACATCACCGCTCTCACCCACATCACCACTCTCACCCACCTCTTATCTTTCAAAAACGACCACTCTACTCCTCAACGATCACTGACACAACCTAAAGCCACCTCCCCACACTAAAACCTTATCATGAAGTTCATTGGGGAGGGGGGTAACGAGAAAAGAAGCTATCGAAAAAGGAATTTACCGAATTCTCAATTCGGTTAATCGATCCCATTGCTTCCTCATGTTGTTGTCGGGACGTTGTACGGAGTTCCTCGATGGACCTACGGTTCTCCTCATGGTTTGAGGTCACGAGGTCCGAAAGTGAGGAGATTTGGGCACTAAAGGCGGACATGTCCCAAGGGGCATAACCCGGTTGTTGGTAACCTTGCCCAAATCCAAATGGTGGTGGTTGGCCATAGCCGAATTTTTGACCGGCATTCGACGAAGATGGGCCGGGTTGATGGAAAGATGGGCGAGGTGGCTCTAGGATTCGACCCTCCTCTTCCTCCTCAATGTCCTCGATCTCGTAAATAGTGCGGGAGGGGTCGTGGCCGTAGTTGGCCGGGTGCCAATTGGCATTAATGTTCCCACGAGTGTATTCATTCATTCGAAGAGGCATTCCCCAATTTTCCCGTCTATGGATTGTGACATGAGGTGGATCCGGGAGTAAGATGGATCGGAGAGGGGTTATGAAGAATCGAATTCGGGTTATCCCTTCAATTGAGACGGTTTTGATGGTGGCCCAAAGATAATCAAGGTCAATATAGGTTCCACCTAAGGCTCGAGGCTCCGGTACTCGGTTCATGCCTAATCCTTGGGCTATCAAGGTCACTAGGCCACCACCCACCACCGTTGGAGGGTTGCTAAGGTTCATGGAGTAGAGGTGCATGATGACGGCCTTAGTAAAATCCACGGATAGGGGCCGATGGGTCAAGACCTCCATAAGCGATTGACACGCTATAGCACTAACCCGGTGGTGGGATTCATACGGGCCTATGAGGATATTCGAGAAAAGGCGCAATACGTAACGAAGAACGGGATTCTTCACCTCACTAAGGGTTGTAGCCCTAGCCTCATAAGCTTTACCGCTCCTAGATATCTCCTCCCAAAACTCTTCCCTTTCTTTAAGCACGGCGGATTTTCGGGAGGCCTTTCCCGGGGCAAGGTGGATGAAATTAATGCCGAGCATTCGGGCCAATTGGTCCAAACTCAAGGTAATTTCGTTACCTAAGATTTGGAATGTTATGGTAGGATTTGGACCCGAGGTCTCGGTCGAGAGTGTAGCAATGAATTCACATGTCAAGGATTGGTAGGAATAGGCATGCATAAATCCAATCGGACAATTAAACCTAGTGAGCAAAACTTCTAATTCACTATCAATTCCCATAGCCATGGTGGTTTCTCGGTGAAAAAACCGAGTTGGGTCAAATGGTAATTTTAGAAGTGCCTTGTATTTAGCCCGTTGTTTTTCGGTGCGGAAACTCACATTTTCATGCTTATATTTGTGTTGATTCACAGGTTGTCGAATTAGGACGGGATTTGAAGAAGAAGAGGGAGCATCCATACCTGATGAAAACGGTCTTTTTGGGGCCATTGATGGATGCTAGCTTGATGATCAGACGAATAAATTCGCTTCTAGCCCGTCTTCAATCCGTGTCCAACCCAAAAAGTGCCCGGAATCAATCGATGAGGGTCTCAAAATGTTTAGCACGGTTAAAATAGCCGTTCTTCAAAAGATGGGTTCAATTGAAGGTGTAAAAATGGCTAAAATAACAGATCTAGGAATTCGGTGTGGTGAACTTTTGATGTTTATTCTTGGTTTTGCATGTTATGGAGTGAAGAGGAAGTGATAAGGGAGAGAATGGTGCAAAAATTGGGAGATTTGGCTTGATTTTGAAGGATTTATGAGAAAATTTGGGTGAAGGTATAATGGGGGTTTAATGGAGGTGGTTGAAGGTATGAAGATGTGAATTGGGGAAGATGAAGATTGGTTTAAAGGGGAGGTGTTTGTTGTGGGAGGTATGAAGGTGTTTGTTGTGCAAAATGTTTTTGTTTTTTTTTAAAAAAAATTACGCACGGTCATTGGGTTACGCACGGTGAGTTGCGCACGGTGCCTCCTTCCTGTAAGAGTTGCGCACGGTGCATCGTGCGTAACTCATTTTCCCCTTGTTTTCTCATTTTTCCGATTTTTGGCCCTCCAAATCCATCCCAAGCTGCACCAAACCCTTAATCAGGCTCCAAAGACGATGTACTTCGTCTCAAAAGTGCTCCTTCAAGAAAACCCAAAAAGGAAGGAAAATGTCAAGTATCGGGGTTGCCTCCCTCGAAGCGCCTTTGTTTAAGGTCGTTGGCTCGACCGAATGAAGTAGATAAGAATATACAACAACAATGTCTTTATGAATGAGATTAGTTGAACTTGAGCGAAGCGATTTCTCTTTGGATCGGTTGGCCGACGAAATAGTGCTTGAGTCGGCTACCATTGACTTTGAACGTTTCCTCGTTCCCCTTGATCTCCACTGAGCCATAAGGGAATACTTTCATGACCTTGAACGGTCCCGACCATCTCGACTTTAGCTTCCCCGGGAATAGCCTCAATCTTGAATTGAAGAGGAGAACTAACTCGCCTTCTTTGAATTCCCTTCGTACCAAGTTCTTGTCATGGAACTTTTTGGTCTTCTCTTTGTAGATCTTTGCATTCTCATATGCATGGAGGCGGAATTCATCGAGCTCATTTAGGTCGAGTAATCTCTTCTCGCCCGCTTTCTTCATATCCAAGTTTAGGTGCTTGATAGCCCAATATGCTTTGTGTTCCATCTCGACGGGAAGATGACAAGTTTTCCCGTATATGAGACGGAAAGGGGAAGTTCCGATAGGAGTCTTGAAGGCCGTGCGATAGGCCCATAGAGCTTCATCAATTCTTAACGCCCAATCTTTCCTAGACCGGTTGACCGTTTTTTCGAGAATCGCCTTGATTTCGCGATTTGAAATTTCCGCTTGTCCATTTGTTTGCGGATGATATGCAAGGCTCTTCTTGTGTTGGATTCCATACTTCTTTAGAACGGTGGCCAATGTCTTCTCAAGAAAATGTGTGCCCCTATCGCTAATTAAGACCCTCGGGACTCCAAATCTCGGAAATATCGTCTTAATCAAAAGCTTCATTACCGATTTTGCATCACATGTCTTCGTGGGGATTGCCTCCACCCACTTACTCACATAATCCACCGCCACAAGGATATACTCGTTTCCACAAGAGGAGGGGAAAGGACCTTGATAATCTATTCCCCACACATCGAAGATCTCGACCTCGAGCATATATTGTAGCGGCATCTCATGTCGCCTTGATATGTTCCCGCTCCTTTGACATTTGTCACAACTCTTGACGTAGTCGGCTACGTCATGGTAGATGGTGGGCCAATAAAATCCACATTGTAGGATCTTGGCGGAAGTTTTCATCGAGCTCGCGTGGCCGCCATAAGGCATGTCGTGACAATGCATTATAATGGACTTAGTTTCTTCGTAGGGTACACATCTTCGGATTAGACCATCGGCGCATGTTTTGTATAAATTGGGATCATCCCAATGGAAATGCTTCACATCATGGAAGAACTTCTTCTTCTTGTGAGAGTCGTAGTCTTGGGGCACAATTCCCGACACAATATAGTTCACGTAATCGGCATACCATGGAAATTCCACCATTGAAAGAGCTAGTAGGTGGTCATCTCGAAGAGAATCGTCAATGGGAATGTCCGGATCACGGTCATCGATCACTAAACGAGATAAATGGTCGGCGACCACGTTTTCCGTTCCTTTCTTGTCCCGGACCTCAATATCGAACTCTTGGAGTAGTAGAACCCACCGGAGCAAGCGAGCTTTAGAATCCTTCTTCGCCATGAGATACTTCAAGGCCGAATGGTCGGTGTGGACAATAACTTTTGATCCCACAAGGTAGGATCGAAACTTCTCCATTGAATATACCACCGCCAAAAGCTCTTTTTCCGTTGTGGTGTAGTTTGCTTGGGCGGAGTCGAGCGTCTTACTTGCATAATGGATCGCATGGAGTTTTCCTTCTTTTCTTTGACCTAAGACCGCCCCAATGGCGAAATCACTTGCGTCACACATGAGCTCGAATGGGATATTCCAATCCGGTGCTTGGATAATGGGGGCCGAAATGAGGACATTCTTCAACCTATTGAAAGCATCAAGGCAAGCATTAGACATGATAAAGGGAACATCTTTGGCAAGAAGCTCCGTCAAAGGTCTAGCTACCTTGGAAAAATCTTTAATGAAACGGCGGTAAAATCCCGCGTGACCAAGGAAGCTACGTACCCCTTTGACATTGCTAGGTGGAGGCAATTTCTCAATTGCCTCAACCTTCGCCCTATCAACTTCTATTCCCCGGTTAGACACTACGTGTCCTAGAACTACCCCTTCCGTCACCATGAAGTGACATTTCTCCCAATTTAAAGTTAGGCCGGTTTCTTTGCACCTTTGTAGGATCTTGTCAAGGTTTTCTAAACAATTTTCGAATGAAAACCCTACAACGGAGAAATCGTCCATGAAAACTTCAAGGGTCTTTTCTACAAATTCGGAGAAAATAGACATCATGCAACGTTGGAACGTACTTGGCGCATTACATAACCCAAAGGGCATACGACGGTAGGCGTATACTCCATAGGTACAAGTGAATGTTGTCTTCTCTTGATCATCGGGATGGATCGGGATTTGGAAAAATCCCGAAAATCCATCCAAATAACAAAAGTAAGAATGTTTGGCCAAGCGTTCCAACATTTGGTCTATGAAAGGGAGGGGAAAATGGTCTTTCCGGGTGGCTTTGTTAAGTTGACGATAGTCTATGACCATGCGCCACCCGGTAACCGGTCTAGTAGACACTAACTCACCCTTATCATTTTTAACAACCGTCGTCCCACCTTTCTTAGGGACGACATGAACGGGACTTACCCACTTACTATCCGAAATTGGATAAATGATATTAGCATCAAGGAGTTTTAGCACCTCCTTCCTTACCACCTCGGCCATAGCCGGATTGAGACGTCTTTGACGCTCAATAGAAGAGGTGTTCTCATCTTCCAAGAGTATACGATGAGAGCATAAGGCAGGACTAATACCGCGAATATCATCAATAGTGTACCCAATGACTTCTCTATATTTTCTCAAAACTTCCAACAAGTCATGTACTTGATGGTCATTGAGTGCACTATTGACAATAACGGGGTATGACTCATTAGGACCTAAGAAAGCATATTTAAGAGATGAGGGAAGAGGTTTCAACTCCACTTGAGGAGGCGTAGGTCTCTCCTCATATAACCCTTCTTTGGCCAAGCTTTCTAGTGACCTTGTGGTGCATTGCTTCAAAATTGAGTCCATAGCTAGAGCATATTCCATAGTATCCGTTTCCGAATTCCCGACAATGGACTCTTCAAGGACATAATGAGCGTCTTGTTCCATGGTAGACTCTTCAAGCCTTTGCACTTGGTAGCACGATCCAACATCTAAAGGCTCCTTCATGGCCTTCTCAAGAGAAAATTCCATCTTGTCGTCCCCGACTTGAAGTGAGAGCTTACCATTCTTGACATCTATAAGAGCTCCCCCGGTGGCTAGGCATGGACGACCAAGTATAATGGGAATCTTGGTGTCTTCGGGGATGTCCATAATATAGAAGTCACACGGGATGATTAAGTTCCCGACCTTGATTGGCACATCCTCGGCTACCCCCATTGGATACTTAACGGAACGATCCGCTAATTGAAGAGATACTCTAGTGGGGGCTAGCTCAAAACCTTCAAGCTTGTTAAAGATGGAGAGGGGCATAAGGCTTACACTTGCCCCTAGATCACAAAATGCCTTCTCAATATTGATAGAACCAATTGAGCAAGGAATAGTAAAGCTCCCGGGATCTTCCAACTTTTGTGGCAACTTGTTTAAGAGAACGGCACTACACTCCTTTGAAAGACTTACCGACAATTGCTCACCATATGACTTCTTTGAAATGATATCTTTCAAGAACTTGCCATAGGAGGGGATGTCCTTAATGACCTCAAGAAAAGGGAGTGTGATATGCATGCTCTTCATCATCTCCAAGAACTTACCATATTTTTGCTCAACCTTGATTCTAGCTAATCTTTGAGGGAATGGTATTGGTGGCACATATGCTTTGACTTCACTAGTTGCCTTTGGGGTTTCTTTTGCAATATGGTCTTTAACAATAGGTGATTTGTCAACAACCACTTCATTTGAACTCTCTTTTTCACCATTCGCTTCTTCACTTACTTCATCTTCAACATTGGTCTTTCTCTTCTTGCTAACCACAACTTCATCTAATATGCGCTCATTCCTTAATTGAATAGCATTCAATTCGCCTTTACCTTTAGGATTTGCCTTAATGCCTCCCGGAAATGTCCCACTTGACATGGTCAACTCGTTGACTTGATTCGCGAGTTGTTGTATTTGATGATTGGTGATTCTTTGGGCATTTTGGACTTGACTCTTCAATTGAGAAATAGAAGATGTAGTCTCCTCATGGCGTTGGTCTTGGCGTTGAATGAAACTATTTTGAGTGCTCATCATTTGCTCCATAAGTATCTCCAAATTGGATTTTGGTGGTGGAGCTTGTTGTTGTGGGACTTGTGCAAGTTGTTGTTGTGGGACTTGTGGTATAGGAGAAATGAAGGGTGTAGGAGTTTGAAATGGGACTTGAAATTGATTTTGGAGAGGAGTTTGAAATGGAGTGGTGTTGAATGTTGGTCTTGCTTGGAAATTTCTTGCTTGAAAACCCGATGTATCTTGTGCTTGGAAGTTGAACCCTTGATTAAAGCCTTGATTTGGCCTTTGGAAATTTTGATTGAATGTCGTCTTTTGTTGATTGAATGGAGTTTGGAAGTTCTTGTTCCCATAAGGTGAGAATGCTCTTTGACCTTGGTGATATTGATTGTTATTGTTGTTGTATGCTTGCCTTTGGTTAGATTCCCATATACCATTGGCTTGCTCCATTGTAGTAACAACACAACACTCCGCGGCATCATGACTTGGACTTCCACACAACTCACAAGAGAACTCATTGATCTCCTTAGAAGAACTTGATCCCCCTTGCTTGAATTGAGAAAGTTGCTTTGTCAAATTATCTATCTTTGCATTAAGAGCATTCAAGGTCTCACTATTATCTTGCTTCTTCAACTTCCTCCTATCCCCACCCCAATGATGATTATTGGAGGCCATCTTCTCAATGATACCCATATCCGCGGTGTGGTGTACTAGATCAATAGCACCACCGGCCGCCGCATCCAATCCCACTTGATATTCGGGACGCACACCATTGTAGAATGTGAGGATGACCACATGAGGGGCTATGCCATGATGAGGGCATTGTCTTAGCAATTCCTTGAACCTCTCCCATGCATCATAGAGGGATTTATGGTCTTCTTGGGCAAAATTGGTTATATCATTTCGGTACTTCGCCGTCTTGCCCGGTGGAAAGAACTTCAACAAGAAAGCCTTGGATAATTTGTCCCAAGTATCAAAAGAACCGGCCGGTTGACTTCTTAGCCACTCCTTAGCTCTCCCATTCAATGAATACGGGAAAAGTCTCAAGCGAATAGCTTCATCCGAGGCTCCATTGATCTTGACATTATCGCAAGCTTCCAAGAATACATTAATATGCTCATTGGGATTATCAAGAGGTAACCCGGAGAATTGATTTTGTTGCACGAATTGAATAAGAGTAGTCTTGATCTCAAAATTGTTTGCTCCAATTGCGGGCCTTGTAATACTTGATTGCGACACCACTTGGGGTGTCGATTCCTCTCGTATAGACGCCATAATAGGAGGAGAAGGAGGTCTCGGAGAATTAACTTCTTCTTCGGACTCAATTGTTCCTTCGGATCTAACTTCTTCTTCGGACTCAATTGTTTCTTCGGATTCGGAGATGATGGGAGGTGAAGGTGGTTGCCCTTGATTTCTTCTTCTCTCGGCGTTGTATCGCCTTGCCGTAGCTTCAATCTCGGGATTCAACAAATGAATTGGTGAGAGCCCAAGAATCCGCCTACTCATGCAAAACAATACACAAACTAGAAAGTAGGAGTTAGATCACGAGCAAAGGCACACCGGAGTGTGCAAAGTAACCAATAACTTAGTCTAAACGCAAGAATAAAAACTACTAGTACCGCTAACACTCCCCGGCAACGGCGCCAAAAACTTGTTGGAGTTTTAAATACCTCGCAAGCGTACGATGTAATCGTAGCACAATAGAGGGTCGATCCCACAAGGAGCAAAGTGATGCCTAGTTGTATTTACCCTAAATGTTTATCTAAGTCGATAGAAGTGATTGATGGTAGACTAAAACTAGATTAATAAGTGATAACTAATATGGAGAATGACTAAAAGAAAATTAAAGCTAAAATAAACTAAGATGACTAAAGTAGTAACGATTGATCAAGAATAAAAAGGACTAGGGAACGATGTCGCTTCAATTCACCTAAATCGTACCAAGGTATATCAAGTATCGACGGAATTGGGATCAAGGGCGAAGTTGTATGCGTTTAGGTCGGCCACCTCCCTCCCGGGTTCGTGTCCGGCTTAATTTCCCGTTTACCTCCCTCCCGGGTTCGTAAGACGGAATCCCTAAGTCAAATCCGAGGGTCACTCCCGTGATAAACCCCAAACCGACTCAAGTCAAAAAGGTACGTATACTAGTGTGAAGGATACCACGCTAGACACCACTCCCGTGTTCGATCTAGTACGGTAAGGCAAGATAGAGGGGTCAAACCGGTTACCCATCCTAATCGACTCCCATCGATGACCAAGTGATTAGGACCGTCTCAAACCCCTAAACCAAGATAATCCAAAATCCCTAACACCACTTCACCCAATTACCCAATTCAATCAATACAAAACATACAAGGGGCACAATTTAGGCGAATTTAGGCTTCATCGACCCCTAGTGGGTGACTACTCACTAATCATGACTAAATTGATGGAATTAAGTATAAAGGTGGAGTCTTTAACTATGAACATTGTTGTAAATTGAATTATACTACCAATTATAATAAAGAGGTCAAATTGGAATAATCTAATTGAGGGTTCCTAATACTAACATGAAATTCATAAACATGAACCAAGTGAGAGAAACTAAATTAATATCAAACTATAGTAATAAACAAAGAAAAGGGAAGACTAAGATGAACTAACAACAATTTAACAAGAAAAACTAGAAATTAACTAGTAAAGCTAAGATCTTGAAGAAACAAAGAAAAATCAAAACTAGAGTAATAAAAATGAGAAGATAACAAAATTAAAGCAAGGAGAAGTAAAAATTACCCACTTAAAGAGGATGGAGAGATTAAGAAGAAGAAATGATAATAATCATAAAAAACTTGAATCTTTGACAATGAGGAAGATGAAGATCTTCAAAGCTACAAACCCTCTCTAAAACCCCAAATAATTCAAATGTATGACTTGTGTAATAGAAATTTTCAGCTGCCTAAAGAAAATGATAAAATCGGATATTTATAGTTCTAATTAGGTTACACAAAACCGGGCCAAAAACAGGGGAAAAAACAGAGCCGGACTTGCGCACGGTCGGACCGTTACGCACGGTCCGATACGCACGGTCCTTTCTTCCTGCTTGGGTTACGCACGGTGGATCGTGCGTAACTCGATCTTCCGTTATTTTCCCTTTTTGGTCCTCTATGCGCTTGTCTAGGCTCGAACTCGGGTCACTTGCTCCCTTTTACTCGGGCGTGCTCGATTTCATCGTTTTTGACACGAAAATGCCTAAAAACAAGTGACAAACACAAGAAAACCGAGTAATACAAAATATAGCCAAAACGAGCCAAAATGCCTAAGAAAACACGATTAATCCAGGCTAAATAAACGTCAAAGTAGTGTGAAAATACGGTCAATAACGGAGTTATCAAGTTTCTGAGCTGAGTTGTAAGTTTTTGAGCTTGAACATTTATGTGATTTAACTCGACAACTTTACACTAAAGCACAGAAATTTTACAGCAAAAGTCGAAATCTTTGTGATAAAGTTCAAGATATTAAAACCAGTTGTACATAGAATTATGTACAACTGGCTGTATAATCCTCTAACTGTCTAAGCGGGGCATTATTGAGCATGTCTATAAAAAGCCCTAACTTGATCTTTCCCTACATAAAACACACAAAACCTAAAACAAATATATATATACACACCCTTTACAAAAACCAAATTTATTAAGTGACCGGTATGGAGGCGAAGAAGATTACAAGTGTGGTGACGGTGTTAGCAATTTTGGTGTTAGCCACCACCCTTGAAATCATCGTTGCTGGATTTGCTGCTCGTCAATTTTATCCCCTCTTAGGCATAATGCTCGAGGATGCTGCTGGCAAGTACATCCAGCAGCAACCTCTTACTTGTGCTTATCCACCTTCCGAATGCAACATCGACTCAGACTGTTGCGGAAAATGTGTTTGCATAAATTACGGGATTTCTTTAAAATACATAAAATTATGTACTCGAACAAGTTTTTTCGAAATTTGTTGAATGAATCAAAACAAATAATGAGAAGAAAGAATGGTGTTGAAGAAGATAAAAGGGTAATATGTGATGCCCTAATTACTCCCTATTAGTCATATGATGCCCTAGTTGTTGTTGAATAAAACACACAAATTATAAATTGTGTATGCATGTACTTTATTATGTAATTGATCGATTATTAGTATAGGCTCCGTGCATATTTGAAATAGTTTTTTTCCTTCCCGTAATTATCTCAGGAGATGGTTTCACACGGTAAAATATTCACTTTGTACAAAAAGATTAACTCATTTATCAGTGATAACTTAATTTTTCTTTTTACAGAACTGTACCTCTTATATGCGCAATCAATTTTCTTTCTACCTCATTGTATTTATTAGGTGTACGATTTATGTACAAGATTAAGACTCGTCGTTATTGTTGCCGTAACAAAATTCAATAAAAACAAAGGACGGCAAAAAAGACTACATACCAAATAATTACAATTATTGATGCCTCTTCATTTGTACGACGACGACTCCATGTGTGTTATCTATGGCGATTTTTGCGGAAACTTATTGTGACTTATCAGCGATGATGGTTACGTTCACTATTTGTAATTAACTCTAGGAAATATTAACATCGACTATATATAATCAAATTGAAAACAATGAATACTCAAATTTACAATCCTACCCCTAAGTGGGGCATTAATGGGCATGAGAGCACATGACCACATGTCTATAAAAAGCCCTAATTCTTGAACTTTCCATACAAAACACACAAACCCTAAAAAAAAAATATAACACACCCTTACAAAAATCAAAGTTATTAGATGATGGATATGGAGGCAAAGAAGATTATGGGTGTGGTGACAATGTTAGCCATCTTGGTGTTAGCCATCACCCCTAATATCGTCATTGCTGGATCTGCTACTCGTCAATTTAATCCTCTTCTAAGTATAATGGTTAATAAGGATGATGTTGGTGAGTACACCCGGCAGCAACCTCTTACTTGTGGTAACATAGCTTCAGAATGCAACGTAGACTCAGACTGTTGCGGAGAATGTGTTTGCATACAATTAAGGGTTTTACAAAACCGAAAATTATGTGCTAAAACAAGTTTTTTCGGAACTTGTTGAATGAATCAAAACAAATGAGAAGAAAGTATGGTGTTGAAGAAGATAAAAGGGTACTATATGATGCCCTAATTATGTTACTTATAATATGTGTTATTATAAAGATATAAGGGTACCATATGGTACCCTAGTTGTTGTTGAATAAAACACACAAATTATAAATTGTGTGTATATGTAATTTATTATTAAGTAATTGATCGATTTCAGTTTTAAATATTCATCGTCCTCTTTTTACTTACAGAGTATGATCGACAAAAAACTTATAAAATCAACCCACCAGTAAAATTACTATTACAATTAATTATAGAATTTTTTGTTGAATAATTTTGTTAAATATATCATCACACACATATTTAAAATTTGAAAATATGTTTTGATAATAAAAAAAAATCAGTAATGTTTTATTCTCATTAATTACTGATACATAACCACGCCCCTATATAAATTAATACAAAACCTTGGAAGAGACGGGTAGATGACAATTACTTGAGGTTGCGTTTGGGTACTCGGAATTGATTTGAATATCAAGAATTCAATTCCTATATTTGAATTTCTAGAATTCAAATCCAAATCCAAAATGGTGTTTGGGCACCCTTGGATTTGGATTTGGATTTGGATTTCGGGCGGGTGGAGTCGGGTCAAGGTCACCAATTTTTTTTTAAAAAAATTTATCATTAGAAAAATGTAAATGTTCAATTATAGGGAAAAAATAAAGAAAAACAAATACTACGACAAGATTATGCAAAAAAATAAAGAAACGACAAGTGACGGATTTGAAATGACTATCCATATACTAGGAATTTGAGAAAACCAAATTTAAACTAGGTTGGATTTGATCAAAATTTCAAATCCAAATCCCAAGGTTTCCAAACGCTCTAAATATTTCAAATCCGAAATTCAAATCCAAATCCATGTTCCCAAACAAGCCATGATAGAATTGGTACTTTTTTTTTGTAAGAATTAACTCTTTATTCATCCAAAAGGGAGGAAAAAGATGGACTTAATTACAAAAACAACCGCCTACAGACTAGAGATCGATCTGATAAACTTGTTAGATTAGGAATCATGTCTTCTATATCTATGCTAGATCTATACAAAAGTTTGATGGTAACATAATATTATTTGATGGTATAAATAAGTTGCTCTTCGCTACTCTTTATGCCTCCAAATATCCTTCTGTTCCTTTCCTGTCCGATCATGTAAATACAAGCCACCACACTACTAGTATATTGTCGATTCCTCTCCTTCCTACGCACACCATGTCGATAAAGCTTCTTAACTTCATAATTAAGGCTCCTAAGTGCTTGAGAGATCCCCACCCAGGTAAAAAGCCCTTGCAGAACCCGAGACGAGAAGGGACAAGATAAGTATAGGTGCTCTATACTTTCCTCATGACGGTTAGAAATAATGCAAAGTGGAATTGTTGACCATTCTTGCATAGTAAGAGCATCTCCCATTAGTAGCATATTAAATCTAATTTATTAGTATGGTTTTGAATGTCATTATATTTAGAATAATGACAATTCATTTTCCATCATAAAGTGACTTTGGATACCTTTTGAGGCTAGTCTCATATGACACTTATTATATAAGTATGAGAATGATAAGGCATATGAGCAAATACATCAAATGTCTTCATCCAAATCTCTTTGATAAATTCTGAGTATACCATCGAGTTCCAACTCCTAATGGTTGAGTACACAACCTTTCAGGAGTGTTGTGTGACCTTGGGGGACGACGCCCATTCCGATTTGTACCGTAGTCGGGACGATTTCGTTTCTCATTCAGTGGCCTCCATACCACGACACAACAGCGTATATTCTCTCGTTATATATCGCCCCTATAGTGACCCAATATTTCCAACAATGACGACTCTGATCTTAGAGAGAGCACACCTGTTAGCAAGGGTAAAAGCTCAAATTTTCAAAGTATCGACCGTTAGCAACTTTCTTTATTTGGACAACAAGGGCAGCAGCAAAGCTAGCTATACCTGGTGTAAGAGTATATAAACATTTCTGGACCTCTAATCATCGCCTTAAGATTTTGGTTGAGTTGGTTCCATAACATGGTATAAGAGTTAGCGTGACAAAAGGTGTCAGGTATGATGAGGCCAAGGTTTTGGTTGATTTAGTTCCATAACACCTGGGGATAATATCAGCATGCCAAATGGCCGTTTATAAGTCATTCTCACTTTTCGAGACACCTTTTTCTCTCTTCAATATTATCTCTCACAACATAAGAATAAATGTTATGATATGTGTACTCAGATCATTTGAAAGCTTATTTCGTAAGGAATTTTATGGTGCAACTTTTAAAACATTTGGATTAATATATTTACATAAAAATTAAAGTCAAAACCTCACCTCGAAAAAACCAAAACGTCATGTATACTGAAACGGAGGGAGAGAGTAGATATTCGTAACCTGAGGCGTCATCTTAACATTTAATGCATTCCAATTTTGTCTTATCGATACATAACTTTGTGACGAATAATACCCGTTACAAGGGAGACTAACCGAACTTTAACAAGTGGATACTATTGTGAAATATGAGCATGTGGAGTATAATAAAGCAACAACAATAATGTCCTAGGTTCTTAAGGTAGGGCTCATGAAAGAGGTCATTTCTAGACCATCTTAAATTAAATTATTGACAATTATTGTATTATCAATAGGTCTTACTTGTGACGAACATAATTTATATGTTAAAAACGTTTATAAATTTTGGTGTAACTATATTCATTTATTTATTTATTTAAATCATACAAATTTCGAATGGGTTAATGCTAGTAAGAATTACGTACATAACTTACTCGGTACTCCCTTATTATGTCAGATTTATCTCAATAACGATATTAATAGACCGTCTTTTTTAAAATTTTGTGCAGAATTTAAGGCCAACTATAAGTGTCGAATCAGTACACCTATATGTACGATTGGCTAAGTTTTTATAGTAATTGCCTAACTGGTACGATTCCTAGCTTTTACAATTCTACCAAACTACCATACACCTCCATCAACTCCTTTAATTTATGTCGAAATATAATCGTTTTCAGATTAAAACGGGTTCGTATATAACAAACACTTTCATATTAAGATTGGTTTTATAGTTGTCCGTATTTCGTTATTTGTAAGTTATAGTATTATAATTGTAATAATATGATACGTAATTAGGGTTTTTATTGAAATAATTGAAATTAAGTCACGTTTAATGAAATTAATCAACTACAGCTGTATGATCAAAACGTTCTTAGGGTTGAGGTCAAATATTGTCATTGAATACCAAGATCAAAAGGTTCTTAGATCAAAACGTTATGTTGCGCAAGCTAACTTTTTTTGTAGGGTTAGTGTTATGATATTACTTCTTACGGAGTATTATATATTGCGCGGTATAAACCATAATACAATACTCCCTCTGTCTTGTTCATTTTTTATTTGTCTTTGATTCAAATAAATACATCTCACAATGAATATAAAATGCAAACAAATGAACAAGACGGGGGAGTATGGCTTGCCTGTGACGTGCAGTGTATATTCATCATGAACCTGTAACGGATCAAATACGACTCACATAGATCAGATAGATCAAATACGAGTACCAAATAATGTTTCTTTTCATCTACCTGAGTGAGATATAGTTATTAACCCGTCGGAAACAAGAATTCTCAATAACATATTGAGAGACGGTCTCTCCTATAATTTTTGTGATTTATTTATTTCTCAATGAAGTGCACATATAGTACACTTAATCGCATTCACAGGAGACGAGAATAATCAAACCTATGAACATGTTGTCCACACTCCATAGTACATACATGTGACCATAAAAGTGATAAATTTTCCAAAACTAATTAGAAGATTATACAACCAGTTGTACGTAATTCTATGTAGAACTGATTTTCTGATTTTGAACTTTATCACAAAAGTTTCGAGTTTTGGTGTAAACCTTTTGAGCTTTATTGTAAAGTTGTCGAGTTAAAACACATAAATGTTTAAGTTCAAAAAACTTACAACTCAGCTCAGAAACTTTTATAAGCTCGATACATATATATACAAAAACTCAGTAACTTTACATTGGTTATACAATGTTATTGTACAACCAGGTGTATAATCCTATTTTTCAAAACGGATACAAATGTACAACCCGACACCTAAATGGCTAAATGGATCATGCACCTCTATAAAAAGGACTCAAACTTCTCATACATAGCACCACAAAATAAAATCAAACAAAAAAATCAACTCTAGTGATAATAGTTATGGAAGCGAAGAAGATTATGAGTGTGGTTAATATGATGGCGTTCTTAGCCATTCTGCTGGTGTTATCCACAACTCCTGAACCTGTCATTGCTGTTCGTCAGCTTAATCCCCTCTCAAACATACTGCTTGATGACAATAATGCTGCGTTCATCCAGCGCCCCCTTACCTGTAAATCAAAACATGAAAGGTGTGAGGACGACTCAGAATGTTGCGGAAAATGTACTTGTGGATCGGGGTTTGTTATTGCTTTAGAGACAATATGCTATGTTGATGAATTTTCTGTTTGGAAGGATTGTTGAATGAATCATAACAAAATAACAATGAAAAAAATGGTGTAAGAAGATGCTATTATGTTCTACTATATGTGTTATGAACTAGGGCATGTGTGCTTAAGTGTTGTCGTTGTTGTTGTCGTCGTCATCGTTGTTTTGAATAAAACACACAAGTTATAATTGTGTGTACTTGATTAAGTAATGGATCGATTTCAATTTCATTATCGTTTTACATTACTTTCTATTTTCGGTCTAAAGGACAAGTAGAAAAATTCATTAAATAGATCATATAGAAGATAGATTTGCTACACTTTCGAAATAATCGAAACCAATCTAATAAAAACCTAAGAAAACGAAATCTTTTGTAAACTACGATTTCAAATTCAAATCTAACAATTCAGGTGTTGGACCAGACATTTCGAACCATTTTTCATTAGGTCTCGGATGAATCAGCCCTAACAGTGTTTACGGACGAGGCAGACTACGCGGCAGCCGCAGGAGACTAAGCCATCTCAGCTGAAGCCCAATCATCACATCAATTTGAAGTTTGAAGGTTGTAGCTTTACTCAGATTTCGCTTAGCTGGTCTTTTCGGATGATCAGCCACGCTGGGACTGAAACACGGCCTGGACTCCCACGAGGGGCAGCAGTGGAGAATCTTGGACAATGGGCGAAAGCCCGATCCAGCAATAATTTAAGTCGGATCCGTTTTAACCATGACCTTATCACGAGTTAGGCCTTGAGCACTAGACCCTCAAACAGTTCTGGATCGACTCATAGCCGACTCGAACCCCTTCCAAGACGAAAATAGAATTACACACCTGATTATACAATGCTATTGTACAACCAGGGCAGAGTTGTTAAGCTTTTTGTATATATTTACTGAGCTTATAAAAGTTTCTGAGCTGAGTTGTAAGTTTTTGAGCTTAAACATTTATGTGATTTAACTCGACAACTTTAAACTAAAGCTCAGAAAATTTACAGCAAAACTCGAAATCTTTGTAATAAAACTCAAAATCTTAAAACCAGTTGTACATAGAGATATGTATAATCTTCTCATTGCCAGTAACTCTCCTATGAGACCGTCTGTGGACATGACATAGGTCCACCCCGACGCGGCCACGCGCGGGTTTGGGGAGGCGAATGAATCTCCATGAGATGGTCAAATGGAAATTTAAATCGAAGTCGGAGTCGCCACCGAATTTTATGGTTATTCGGAACCGTTCGAGCCCACTCTATGTCGTAGTGGGCCGTATACAAAATACGGCCCATTTCCGATGTCAGAGTTTATTGGGCTCGTCCCTTTGCATATCGATACAGATGCCGACTTGAGCGGTTAATCGTATATTGAATGACTCTCGTTGCCAATGGTTTCGGACATCCGGAAACCACGGTTCTGAGTAAGGGGTGAGGGTACGTGTTGGAAAGTTCACTAAGAACACCCAACCCCGCCCGCACATTAGCGGCCTCTACTAGGATATCGAATGATGTTTTTAATACGCGCGTTAGTAATACGATGAATGATATGCAAACATTGTTTTCCTAAACATGCGAGGAATTGAATGGGTTGCTAAGTCGATTTAATGCATGAAAAATTATTAACGTCGAAGTTGAATTTAGCATGTGAAGTTCGTTTTAGTATAATAAAACAAAAGATGAAAATAATGAATTTGCTACAAAAGATGAACAAGCGAGTTAGTATCGATTTGTAAATAATAATATAGCAAATAAAATAAATATACGAGATCGAGAAAATAAATATTAATCGAAATCTGAAAAATATCGTTAAAACGCTGTTTTGTATAAAAAAACGAAGTTCGAAAAATTATAAAAAGCGGAAAAAGGGGCAGCCGGCCGCGCGGCTCGCCCGGGTCACCGGCGGGTCGCGTGGTGGCTTGCTTTGAAATCGTTTTTTGAAAACTCGATGTTTTTATTAAACCGCGCACGAATATTGCATAATTCGTACTCGACTTAATATTTTCGACATTCATTATATTCGATAATTGACTATGAAATCAATATCAAATACTTCGAATAGTTTTAGAAAAGATATAAATTTTGAAATCATTTCGTAGAATAAATAATAAAACGAACGAAAAATCTAAAAAAACGTCTCGGATTTCAGGCCCGTGCACGAGTCGCCTGGGTATGGCGCGACTCGCGTGCGGGTCCGTCCGTTTTTTATTTTTTGTTCGAAATTGCTAATTTTGATAAATCGCGTACAAAATATGAATTAATTTATACTCGATTTATGTTTTCGATATTCGTCGTACCCGATATTCGATTATGAAATCGATATCGAATATTTAGAATGAATAAAAAAGTTTTGTAAAAAAAAAAGGGATTTGAAAAAAGATGTGACGATTTTTAATATCGTCGAAATTTTAATATAATTCTTTTAATACGATATTCAACCAAGAAGTTGATATCATATTTTAAGAATGTTCGTTAATATGAAAATAATTTTTGATATTATCGATATTAGAAATAATAAAAGACTCGACGAACGACTTAAAAAAAAGACACGACCCGTATGTAAAAGACGAGAAGGAGAAGAGAAGAAGAAAGAGAAATCGGGTTTTGTGCACCCTCAACCTACATGTTTTAGTCTACTCGGATCAGGGCTCGTTGAAACGTGGCTTGGGCACTTGGAGCGTTGAGTGTATGTTGATGAGGTGACGGTGATGCGGCTCGGTTTGGGCGAGTTTCGGGTGAAGGGTTTCGGGTTTAAATGGACCGGTTTTCCTTCGAGAATATTATCGCTTTGTCGACGTTAAGTTTTGGTGCTTATGTGTGATGTGAATAATTCTGAATTTTGATGATATATGACGATAATTTCTGAATATTTATGAATGTTAATTGATGTTGTAAAAGTGTGTGTGCAAGGGGCTATTTATAGGGAATTCCCGACCTTGGCTAGGAGAGTTTGAACTACCGCTAGAGATAGGAAATATAGGAAGTTGTAAGGCATGAGAATTCCGCTTTCTTGTCAAGGAAGAAAGGGGACACGGCTGGTTTGTGCTGCCCGGCCGAGTAGTTGCACTCGGTTGGGTGTCTTAATCGGTTTTCGGATAGGATTCCTACTTGAGATCGAATTCTATCCTTAAACGGATTTGTTTAATATTTTGTAAAGCTGATTTCCCGTAGGATTGCAGCTTGAATCAGCCGTGTGAGGTGTCACGGCTGACTCACGTGTCTCGGAAATAATTTTGACGGGTTTTGACTCGGTCGTAAAAAGACGGTTTTACCCCTGGTGTCGGAATCGACCCAAATTAGTCTTATTTGACTCGAAACGACCCACTGGGCCTGATTTTGAGGTTGGTTTTGTGAGATATGTACTCCGTAAAAAGCCCAAGTGATAGTCGGGATTTGTCGCCAATCTAACCACCAAATAAACCAACTAACCTAAACTAAAATAGCAAGGGTAAGTCGGGTCGAATCCTCAGAGAGATCGGGAATGAGTACTAGTTCGGTCTCGGATTACAAATTAGCTACGCGAATCGATTGATGAGAGTGACTAAACTAATTGAACTAACTAACAAAAGCATAATAAAGAAATAATAAAGACAAGAACTTTAACTAAGGAAATAAAATTAAACTAATCTAACCTAACACATATGGTAATTACTCAAGATAAATATAAAATACAAACCTACAATCATATTACTAAACACAATCAACAATAAAGAAATGAACTTTATACTAATTGATAACTAAATTAAACATAAACATAAACATAAACATGAAACTTAAAAGAATAAACAATAAATGAGAAAAAGATGAGAATCATACCAAAGGAGATGAAATTAAAAGATCTAGAATGTTGAAGGATGGAAGATTACAATCTAAAACTAATTAATTAAAGGATTAATAAAATAAAATAAAAAGAAAGGATGAGAATTGAAAAAGAGAGAAGATGAAAAACAGAGGAAGGGCTGCTGCAGTGCTGCTGCGTGCTACTTCTACTGCTACTCCTGCCCTCTTTTTCTAATCTTCCTCTGCAATTTTCTATGTAAGAGCCTTTTTTTTCTTTTCTTCCTTTTGGTGGGCTGTCTCAAGCCCGATATAATAACCCGGCTCGTATTCTCTTTTTGTCTTGATCCGTCTTGATTTGTCTCGGTTATAAGTCGACTCGATCCTTCCGGTACCTACAATATTAAATGACTCGAGCAGTACCAAAATCCCGAGAAATAACATAATTTGACATTAATTATACAAGACTCGACTAATAATCTAATTAAACGTAAAATGACTAATTACTAACAAATCGGGTTATAAAATTGATCGAATAAGAGTAGAAATATGGGGCAAAAACGAGTAAAATTACGAGTTATCAAACTCCCCACACTTAACTCTTACTCGTCCTCGAGTAAGCTCAAAAAACAACTACGACCCGTAAATAAAATCATGAAAATTAAAAACACAATATATACAAAAATGAAAATAAGCAAATATAAACAAACGAGTCACAAGTTTCCCAAATCAAAAGTCACGATTCTAAAATTCAACTAAAATATAGAATATGAATGTCAAGATTACTAAATCGGTTGCAAAAATTATTATTACATATCTCTTGGCCTCGGTCCATGCTATGTCGGGATGTGAGGCGGAAATGGAAGGAGTTCTCCCATGAGGTTATCGACAAATGTATACAAGTCTCGACCCCTTGAATAAACAAAGGGCTAGGGTCGTCCTAATCACCCAAGTGACACATGAAACGATCCAAAATGAGAAATATGGATAAACAAAAATACTCGGGGAGGAATCGTCTTTCTTTTCTTTTCTTTTCTTTTCTTTTTTCATTTTTTGTTTTTCATTTTTCATTTTTTTCTTTTTCTCATTTTTTTTCTTTTCTTCTCCCCCTTATTCTCTTCTTTTTGAGTTTTCGAAGATTTTTCTTTGCTTGCTTGTATTTGATGTTTTGAGCTCTTTTTGATGGAAAATGAATACAAACTCAATATCAACACTTATTTTGTGGAGTATTTTTTTGTGAGATATAGATCGAAAAAAATGATAGATCGTCACTTGGGTAAATAGTCACCTAGACAAATATACAAAGCCAAAATCACAACACGGGAGGTGGAAGGTGAAAACAAGTGAAGTACACATCCCGAGCGACTTATAGTAGGAGGACAATTAATATATAATACTAATAAACAACCAATAAGTAATAGAATATTCATACTCTTTAAAGAAGTTGAGAATTAGAAAAATAACTTTATCAAGGAAAACAAGTGAACCGAAAAACAAAAATCTTTTTGGAATTTTTCATTTTTTTCACTTTTTAGGATTTTTTCAAAATTTTCAATTTTTACAAAAGAAAAAGACAAAAACGAAACAAAACACAAAAACGAGAAACCAAAAACAACAAGACAATCCACACAAAGCTACAATCCCAAAACAACACATATTTACAACAAATAACGCCTCCAAGAAATCTCCAACAAGAGTATCGACCACAAATCCTCAAGCACAACAAACTATCAATCAAGAATCTACCTCCCCACACTTGAAACGAACATTGTCCTCAATGTTCAAAACTAGGGAGGGAAAGGGAGGGTAAGAGAATACCTTTTAGAGTATAAGTCTTCCCCACACTTGATCGATTTCATGTCACTAAGTCATTATCCTCCCATGTGGTTTCATTCTTGCTATAGATACCTACAAACAAAAACACAAACAAACAAAAACATAAATATGTACAAGAAACTTGGGGTGCCTCCCAAGAAGCGCGGTTTTAAGGACCGCCAAACCTACAAAATCACTCTTATCTACTTAGTGCCCACCAAGGATCTCATTAATTTGTCAAATGAGATAGACCAATCCTCATTATAGTGGTCATAAGGCATCATAGTGGATAGGCATGACCAAAGATGATAGAAAGGAAAGGTGGAAGGATGAATGAGATACTTAAGAGAAAAAGTATGAAACCCAAAAATCTCAAATTCATCAAAATACTCGACACTTGCTTTGAAAGTGTCAAAAGGCTTGCTCAAGCCAAACTCAAGTGTCAAGCATAAAGGAACCTCGACCTCAAATATAGGATTGTAAAAATCCTCGTCAACATACATGATCTCGAACAACGGGGTAAGAGAAACAAGGTCTACATAATCAATGGATGAAATAAATTCATCCTCAAAGTAAGCAAGAGACTCAAATTTCTCCAAAATGGGCTCCTCAAAGAAATCTAACTCAACATCCCATTTATCCCCAACTACTCCCATGCTCTCAACTATTCCTACAACACTCTCACCACAAGTCTCAACATCATCGACAACCTTATCAAGAGAGTAAGAAATCTCTTCATTGCAAGGATTATACACTAAATCATCAACATCCATAAAGTGAGGCAAGCAAGCATCCTTAAGACTAGGGGAAGGGATTTGAATCTCCATAAGAACACAATTTTCATCCCTCTCCATATCAAAAGCATCATTAAACACACCCATGCACTCATCATATGGCTCATCAAAAATCTCAAAAACCTCAAGAAGAGTCTCTTTAATAATATCATTACCAACACATCTCTTATCCTCAAGATTATCATCAAATGAAGGATTGATATCATCAATAAGAACACAAGACCCAACATAAACACTACCATAATCATCACATCCCTTAAGGAAGGGAGAACTAATCAAATCAAAAATGGTAGGCAAAGTGGTCATGTTAACAAGAGGCTCATCATCCAACTTAGAGTCTAAGTCATCAACTAAAGTGGTAGCATCCACATGGAGAGGTAAATAAGTATTCTTATAACTAGTGCTCTCCGATTGCCTAGAATCATTAACCAACTTATTAAGAAGGTCCCATCTTTCACAATATGGCATCGATGTAAACCTACCTTGACAACTCTCTTCAATCATGCCTCTAATGTTATCATGAACACCATCATACACCATACGACAAAATTCCCACATCTCAACATCGAATTCAAGAGTGCAATTCTTAAGTCTATCCCAATAATCATGCAATGTCTCTTTACGTTGTGGAATGTGGTAAATCGTCATAGGAACAAGCACAAGTAACAAGTAACAAGCGTAGTCTAATAAATCTAAAACAAAACTAATATCAATCCAATGATCTCCCCGGCAACGGCGCCATTTTGATAGTCGGGATTTGTCGCCAATCTAACCACCAAATAAACCAACTAACCTAAACTAAAATAGCAAGGGTAAGTCGGGTCGAATCCTCAGAGAGATCGGGAATGAGTACTAGTTCGGTCTCGGATTACAAATTAGCTACGCGAATCGATTGATGAGAGTGACTAAACTAATTGAACTAACTAACAAAAGCATAATAAAGAAATAATAAAGACAAGAACTTTAACTAAGGAAATAAAATTAAACTAATCTAACCTAACACATATGGTAATTACTCAAGATAAATATAAAATACAAACCTACAATCATATTACTAAACACAATCAACAATAAAGAAATGAACTTTATACTAATTGATAACTAAATTAAACATAAACATAAACATAAACATGAAACTTAAAAGAATAAACAATAAATGAGAAAAAGATGAGAATCATACCAAAGGAGATGAAATTAAAAGATCTAGAATGTTGAAGGATGGAAGATTACAATCTAAAACTAATTAATTAAAGGATTAATAAAATAAAATAAAAAGAAAGGATGAGAATTGAAAAAGAGAGAAGATGAAAAACAGAGGAAGGGCTGCTGCAGTGCTGCTGCGTGCTACTTCTACTGCTACTCCTGCCCTCTTTTTCTAATCTTCCTCTGCAATTTTCTATGTAAGAGCCTTTTTTTTCTTTTCTTCCTTTTGGTGGGCTGTCTCAAGCCCGATATAATAACCCGGCTCGTATTCTCTTTTTGTCTTGATCCGTCTTGATTTGTCTCGGTTATAAGTCGACTCGATCCTTCCGGTACCTACAATATTAAATGACTCGAGCAGTACCAAAATCCCGAGAAATAACATAATTTGACATTAATTATACAAGACTCGACTAATAATCTAATTAAACGTAAAATGACTAATTACTAACAAATCGGGTTATAAAATTGATCGAATAAGAGTAGAAATATGGGGCAAAAACGAGTAAAATCACGAGTTATCACCAAGCCAAATGCCAATGATTTTGAGCCCGTTTCTGAGTATTTAAAGCACGTTTGCGTCCGATCATCATCGGGTGTTTGTCGGAAACTGCTATATACACCTGGCAGTCAAAATGTGGGTGTCTACAGAGCCCCCACTCTGACTGAGGCTTGGACAAGGCGAAAGTCAGAGTAGCTACCAGGCCAATCAAAGATTAAGACCTGGCAGACTTTCGGTCGGGTCGTTTAAGGTCCATTAGACCTGCGTAAAGGGCCCGCCGGCCGGAGACTAGAAATGTACCTGAGTTGATGATGATAACTCCGTGGGGAATCGGACTTGTCGTATAAGTCTATGCCGCTGGGGAGTTATGTGAATTGCGCGGTCTTGAATTGTACCTGTATAAGTTACATAAAATTTTGCATGCAACATGTAGGTGAAACAAATATGACTCGTGCTGGGGAATAAAAAAAATGATTTTTGCTTAGTTTTGAAATCGAGGTCCTGAAAGCAGCTCACGTGCTAGGAAATAGGTTTTCAAAACTGAAATGGGTAGAAAAGAAATTTGCAATTTAAATAGACCAAAATTTGACCTTGTCGAAAAGGGTTTTCTCAAATGGCTAAGTTTTGCAGATTTTAAAAAAATGAGAATTGAAGGGAGAGACCTATCGACAGACTCGACGCTGGGCGTGACCGGATGAGTTGACAGACACGACTGGACTCTCGAGGGGTTGGACCGTGACTCGGTAGGGGGGTGGGCCACCTAACAAGACTCTTAAGTTGCGCTATTCTGTAGTCTAGGCGAGTGGCAACATGGTCGAATATCGAAGTGGGATAGATATGCTATACGGGGTTGCAGTAGTCTGTAATGAGACTGCTGTAGTCTAGTGCTCTCCTGAATTTTTGATGTTAGGGTACATTTCCAAAGTGGGTATTGTCTCGAGTCCTGACAGATTCTTGTCTTCGACTGAGCCGAAGTACTAGGACACACTATAGAAAGGAGGCTAGATTTTTTGAATTTTATCTGGATTTTGTGAGTGGATGGAGTCTTTCTGCCTAAGAGAAGCCCCCAGGACGACAAAGCTAGCTGCTGAGAACATGACGGTGTCGTGACCGGAATGATGGCGCTTTTTGAATGTGTGTCAATGTGGGTGGTTGTGCCTCTGTTGAAAGGCTGCCTACGTATTCACGTATAGTGAAATCAAACCATGCCGTAGTTCAGTGGATTGGAAGATATATTATGGTGCCTAGTCTAATAGGACTTTGTGTGTAACTAGCCATAACAATGGTGTAGGCTAGGTGCATTCCCAATGATGTCTTGATCAAAGGGCTAGAATGATTAGGATATTGATCCTGTGACCGTGAGCATTTTCCGGGGTAGCCCCCAGAGGTGGTGTGAACTATTTAGGCATGTTCTATGCCGACTGCAAGTTGAGTTCCCGTGTTTGGGGTTGGTAACTGGTTTGGATGAGAGGAATTGGGATGGGATTTTAACGAGTTTTGCTCTCGGGGATTTTAACGAGTTTTGCTCTCGGGGGTTTTAACGAGTTCTGCTCTTAGGGATTTGATGAGTTTTGCTCTCAGGGATTTTAACGAGTTTTGCTCTCGGGGATTTTAACGAGTTTTGCTCTCGGGATTGTGTATGATTAGGTAAGGGATTTGACGAGTTTTGCTCTCGGGTCTTTGACGAGTTTTGCTCTCGGGTTTGCATATGGTGATTGTGAATTTTGTTATATAAAGGGGAAGCCGAGTAAAATGGCTCGAACTTTGATCGGGATATGTTTGATGATGCGGGATCTGGTTTCCATGTCTGGCCCTAATGGTTAGGGGTATCCTATGGAGCTTGAATCCTCCAAATTCCGGGCTGCCTTTAGCCTGGGTCTCGGGAAGGTCTTGAGGGTTGTAATGTGGGAAGGCTAAATGTGGTGTTAGTTGACCAGCTTGATTGTTTCTCCCTTATTTGATGGTATGAGTATTGATCTTGAGTGGACCGTTGACCACGGTCATGGGCACTTGAATATTTATTGTTGGTTGACCTCTTAGCCCCGGTCATGGGATCTTCATTTGTGTTGACCGTTTTGGTCGTGGATGCCCTTTTTTTTTATGATGACCTGCTTTTTTGTTTTGGCCTTTAGCTTTTTTCTTTGGACTTTTGATTTTTTTTTGTCCAATTTTTTGTCTTTTTTTTTTGTTGGTCAGACTAACACCGTAGATAGGTATGGTTGATCTTGTCGGAAGGGTGTTTATTGTGGGAAATGGGCTTGCCTCCCGTCTTGAACCCAAACTAGGAGACTACCTAGATTTGTCATAGGATTCGATACCGCTCCTACTAAGGGTAGTTTTGTGGCTTCCTATGTCAGACATGGAACAGGTAAAGGAAAACACGGGTCTCGATTTCCTGCAGTCATTATAGATGTGCCTGTAATAGTCATGTGCATGTGCTCACAGTGTATGACAGTGTTTATCATGTTCTCGGAAACACATAAGGAAAGTATATATGAGCAATAGAAAAGCTGATTTTATTGAATTTTGAAAAGAGGAAAGAATGCAAAAGACTCTGACTCTGATTTGGAAATGAGGATGTAGGGTATCCTAGACTCGGACTCAGACTTAGACTCGAATCAGATCCGGACTCGGATGCTTGGTTGGTTGTTATTTTTTGTAAGGTTTTCGACAGGTGTCACGGCTCGCCTAAACTCGGTTTTGCGCAAATGCAAGAGAGGGAGTCAAACTAGACACGGCCCGGGGTGACGGGAATGACTAAGATTCATGGACCGGGATACTCGAACGTTGACCTGGACGAGGTAACGACCCTGGCTTGGACTTGACGATGAGACTCAAGCTGCATGAGGGTGAGTCCGAAAATGGGGCGACCATGTTTGACTCGGGTTAGACTCTTCTAAGACAAATGTGTAGGGTACGATCCTCGGAGTGATCGTGATTAATCGCTCCGTCGGAGAATAGCCCCCAAGTGAGGCTAAGGACTCAGATGGTGTGGCATCTAAGTGGCTCGAAAGTGGGGTATGTGAGACACGTGTAAGACATGACCCTTAGAGCAACCGTGATTGACCGCTCTGATGAAGGGTAGCCCCCAAGTGGGATCGAAAATTTGTTAAGACTCGAGTGTTGGACGAGTGACCCTTAGACGTAAGGGTCACAGACCTTTTGTTATAGGGCTATGCCTTGTAAAAGGTTGACTCGGAAAAGACTCCTAGACGGGTGACTTGTGAAAGGTGGGCCTCCTTTAGGATCCAGCCGAGTGGGCCGAGCCCTGTTCGAAAGGAGGTCCACGTGAGACATTCCCCAGACTTTGGACTCGATTGTGTAGACGGGCCAACCCTTGTAGGAGTATGTCCGACGTAGGTGGGCCTGGCCTTAGTCTAATAAGACGGCCTGGGATAGGGAGGAAATCCGTGATATAAGATCGACGGAGTTTCGACGCTAGAAGACCTTGACGATTTATGACACGACCCGACACTGCTAAATACGGGAAGTCCTAAAAAGAGGAAGGTTTTGAAATTGACTTTTGAAAGCCCGAGTAAAATCGGGGAGAGGAGTCCGGCCCTTTTTTTCGAAAAATAAAACGGAAAAGCGGACCGGGTTACGGTTTTGAAAGTTCGAAAATATTTTCGAGTTTTGAAATGGGCATAATACCGGCTAGAAATAGGCTATTTTGAGTAAAATCGTGGATCCTAAATTCGGTATATGTCCCGGGTTTTGAAATTGGATATTTTGAAAAGGATGCAATTTTGAAAATGACGGTTTTTGAAAAAAAAAAACTTGTAAATCAGGTAGCACGTAGTCATGGAAACAGTATAACGACGCCATGTATGCTCTAATTCTAAGTCTCGGTCAGTCTGAAAGGGTCTATACCAGTGTACACAGCCTATCGAGAATCGGGGCGGACTTCCTAAGTCGAGTTGAGCTTAGAACATGCCGTAAAACCCATACGAATCGGCTAATGGACACCTTCGACATATCCAATTTGGACTACATCGATAGTATAGTGGGACGTCGGTCACCAGTACCGGCCCGGGAAAATATGGGGTTATGCATGAACCGTAAAACTAAAACGCATATTGTACTAGTCAAACGATTTCTATTCGAGTCTCACCCTGAGGATGCTGAAGGTCAGTAACGTATCAGCTAATCCCCAGCGGAGTCGCCAAATTGTGGACATGACATAGGTCCACCCCGACGCGGCCACGCGCGGGTTTGGGGAGGCGAATGAATCTCCATGAGATGGTCAAATGGAAATTTAAATCGAAGTCGGAGTCGCCACCGAATTTTATGGTTATTCGGAACCGTTCGAGCCCACTCTATGTCGTAGTGGGCCGTATACAAAATAAGGCCCATTTCCGATGTCAGAGTTTATTGGGCTCGTCCCTTTGCATATCGATACAGATGCCGACTTGAGCGGTTAATCGTATATTGAATGACTCTCGTTGCCAATGGTTTCGGACATCCGGAAACCACGGTTCTGAGTAAGGGGTGAGGGTACGTGTTGGGAAGTTCACTAAGAACACCCAACCCCGCCCGCACATTAGCGGCCTCTACTAGGATATCGAATGATGTTTTAATACGCGCGTTAGTAATACGATGAATGATATGCAAACATTGTTTTCCTAAACATGCGAGGAATTGAATGGGTTGCTAAGTCGATTTAATGCATGAAAAATTATTAACGTCGAAGTTGAATTTAGCATGTGAAGTTCGTTTTAGTATAATAAAACAAAAGATGAAAATAATGAATTTGCTACAAAAGATGAACAAGCGAGTTAGTATCGATTTGTAAATAATAATATAGCAAATAAAATAAATATACGAGATCGAGAAAATAAATATTAATCGAAATCTGAAAAATATCGTTAAAACGCTGTTTTGTATAAAAAAACGAAGTTCGAAAAATTATAAAAAGCGGAAAAAGGGGCAGCCGGCCGCGCGGCTCGCCCGGGTCACCGGCGGGTCGCGTGGTGGCTTGCTTTGAAATCGTTTTTTGAAAACTCGATGTTTTTATTAAACCGCGCACGAATATTGCATAATTCGTACTCGACTTAATATTTTCGACATTCATTATATTCGATAATTGACTATGAAATCAATATCAAATACTTCGAATAGTTTTAGAAAAGATATAAATTTTGAAATCATTTCGTAGAATAAATAATAAAACGAACGAAAAATCTAAAAAAACGTCTCGGATTTCAGGCCCGTGCGCGAGTCGCCTGGGTATGGCGCGACTCGCGTGCGGGTCCGTCCGTTTTTTATTTTTTGTTCGAAATTGCTAATTTTGATAAATCGCGTACAAAATATGAATTAATTTATACTCGATTTATGTTTTCGATATTCGTCGTACCCGATATTCGATTATGAAATCGATATCGAATATTTAGAATGAATAAAAAAGTTTTGTAAAAAAAAAGGGATTTGAAAAAAGATGTGACGATTTTTAATATCGTCGAAATTTTAATATAATTCTTTTAATACGATATTCAACCAAGAAGTTGATATCATATTTTAAGAATGTTCGTTAATATGAAAATAATTTTTGATATTATCGATATTAGAAATAATAAAAGACTCGACGAACGACTTAAAAAAAAGACACGACCCGTATGTAAAAGACGAGAAGGAGAAGAGAAGAAGAAAGAGAAATCGGGTTTTGTGCACCCTCAACCTACATGTTTTAGTCTACTCGGATCAGGGCTCGTTGAAACGTGGCTTGGGCACTTGGAGCGTTGAGTGTATGTTGATGAGGTGACGGTGATGCGGCTCGGTTTGGGCGAGTTTCGGGTGAAGGGTTTCGGGTTTAAATGGACCGGTTTTCCTTCGAGAATATTATCGCTTTGTCGACGTTAAGTTTTGGTGCTTATGTGTGATGTGAATAATTCTGAATTTTGATGATATATGACGATAATTTCTGAATATTTATGAATGTTAATTGATGTTGTAAAAGTGTGTGTGCAAGGGGCTATTTATAGGGAATTCCCGACCTTGGCTAGGAGAGTTTGAACTACCGCTAGAGATAGGAAATATAGGAAGTTGTAAGGCATGAGAATTCCGCTTTCTTGTCAAGGAAGAAAGGGGACACGGCTGGTTTGTGCTGCCCGGCCGAGTAGTTGCACTCGGTTGGGTGTCTGAATCGGTTTTCGGATAGGATTCCTACTTGAGATCGAATTCTATCCTTAAACGGATTTGTTTAATATTTTGTAAAGCTGATTTCCCGTAGGATTGCAGCTTGAATCAGCCGTGTGAGGTGTCACGGCTGACTCACGTGTCTCGGAAATAATTTTGACGGGTTTTGACTCGGTCGTAAAAAGACGGTTTTACCCCTGGTGTCGGAATCGACCCAAATTAGTCTTATTTGACTCGAAACGACCCACTGGGCCTGATTTTGAGGTTGGTTTTGTGAGATATGTACTCCGTAAAAAGCCCAAGCCAAATGCCAAAGATTTTGAGCCCGTTTCTGAGTATTTAAAGCACGTTTGCGTCCGATCATCATCGGGTGTTTGTCGGAAACTGCTATAGACACCTGGCAGTCAAAATGTGGGTGTCTACACCGTCTCACGGTAATCATATCGTGAGACCTCTTATATGGAAAGTGGTTACAAATTTAGTAACCACCTCTTATGTGAAAGGTCTCACGGTAAATTACTGTGAGACGGTCTCATATGAGTTTTTGTGTCTCATTGCAAAGTTAATCGATGAGCCAACTTTATTGAGCCCAGGTCCATCCCGGGTCAACGGACAAACAATTGCAGGATACCGGGATGGTGGCGGGTAAGTCCGACTACCAAAGGTTGTTCCACTAGCCAAGCTGAGTCGAGTCGAGTCGAGTCGAGCCTATCCATTATCTTGAGACCATGTCTACGTACAGTGTCACAAGTCGTTAACAACCTTATAAAACAAACCACATCATCATCACTCTCCGAAACCTCACACAAAATCAAAATCGAAATCTAACGAACTTTTCTGCAGAATTGCTTCGATCCGAAATTCATGCATCAGAGAGGAAAAACCTCAAACTCCAGATCTAGAACCTTCTCTCGTTCTCGTCTCGCCATTGAAGGATCTTAATCTACTCATCTTTTCATCTTTCGTTTTTTCTTTTTTGGATTAATCTCAATTTTCGATCGGATTACCAGTTAATTTAAGGTACATTTCGCTTGTTTAATTGATTCAATCGTTTCGATTTGATTTATTTTTTTGTGATTATAGTTTTGTGATGATTATAAACACGATGAAATGTAATGTGATTTGATTTTTGAATGATTCATTTTCGATCAGTTTATCAATCATTTGAGGTAAATGCAGTTTGATCGATTGATTCAATCGTTTTGATTTGTTTTTTTTTTGTGTGTGATGATTATAAAGCTTGATGAAATGTGATGCGATTTGATTTGATTGTTGTATAATTTCAGTTTTTGATCAGTTTATCAATGATTGGAGGTAAATGTCGTTTGATCTATTGATTCAATCGTTTCGATTTGATTATTTTTGTGAAGATTGTAACGCTTGATGAAATGTGATGCGATTTGATTTGATTGTTGTATAATCTCTGTTTTGGATCAGTTTATCAATGATTTGAGGTAAAATATCGTTTGTTCTACTGATTCGATCGTTTCGAATTGATTTTTGTGTGATTTGATACCTTTTCGATCTGATTATCAATCATTTGAGGTAAATGCAGTTTGTTCTATTGATACAGTCGTTTTGATTTGTTTTGTTGTGATGATTATAAAGCTTGATGAAATGTAATGTAATGTGATTTGATTTGATTTGATTTGATTGTCCTCTAATCTCGGTTTTGGATCAGTTTATCGATCATTTGAGGTAAATGTGGTTTATTCTATTGATTCAATCGTTTCGATTCGATCATAGCATTGTGATGATTATAAAACGTGATGAAATGTAATGTGATTTGAATTTTTGCAAAATCTCACTTTTCAATCAGTTTATAAATCATTCGAGATAAATGTAGCTCTCTATTGATTCAATCGATTGAATCGATTTGTTTTTGTTTTTTTGAGAAATTTTGTGATGATTATAATGAAATGTAATGTGATTTGAATTGTTGCATCATAATCTCACTTTTCGATCCGTTTATAGAATCATTCAAAGGTGAATGAGATTTTCTATTGATTTGTTCATTTCGATCTGATTTTTGTGATGAAAATCGTCTGATGATTATAAACTTGATACTCCAATGTAATGTATGTGATTTGATTTGATTTGATTTGAAGGATGATGCAAGAAAGAGAAACGATGAAGAAGTACTGGATTGAGCATTCGACTGATTTGACAGTCGAATCCATGATGCTTGATTCGCAAGCTGCTGATCTTGATAAACAAGAACGTCCCGAGGTATCAGTTCGCGATTACTTTTGTTCGAATTATCGCAAAGTAACGTCTATATTGATCGATTAATATCTTGTTTTTTTCACTCTTTTGATGAACAGATACTTTCCCTCCTTCCATCCTATGAAGGGAAGTCGCTCCTCGAACTTGGTGCTGGTATTGGTCGATTCACTGGTGAATTGGCCATGAAAGCTGAACAGGTTATAGCTTTGGATTTCATTGACAGTGTCATCAAAGAGGTGATTTGCCTTTTCATGTCTCTTCCTTGATCTCCAGTCGGGGCGTTCAAAAAAGACTAGGTCACGTACCGGTCCGGTCTCCAGGTCGCAAAAAAATTGGTGACCGGTCCGCGGTTTGGTCTGGTCCGGTCCACACTTTAAAAAAATATCAAATTTAGTGTATTTTTACGGTCTGATGTGGTCCGGTCCGGGTTTCTTTGTTAACCGGTCCGGTCCACGGTTTTGGATTTTTGAGGTTGTCGGTCCGCGGGTCAATTTGGTCCGGGTTTCTTTGTAACCGGTCCAGTCCGGTCTCCGGGTCGCAAAAAACTTGTTGACCGGTCCGCGGTCTGGTCCGGTCTATAATTTTAAAAAATATCAAATCTAGTGTATTTTTACGGTCCAGTTTGGGTTTCTTTGTTAACGGTCCGGTCCGCGGGTCGATCCGGTCCGGTTTGGGTTTGGACCGGTGACCTCCCCTAATAGTATTCTCCTGTTACGAAGGGTGTATATGTTCTTCTACAGTGTCGGTTACAAATAATTTTCTACGTTGGTTGCAGAATGAAAGGATAAACGGACATCACAAAAACGTGAAGTTTATGTGCGCTGATGTTACATCGCCCAACCTCAACATCTCACCAAACTCTATCGATATAATATTCTCGAACTGGTTACTCATGTATCTTTCTGACAATGAGGTATATCACTTTCGTCTTGCTTAGTGTTTGGAACTGTATGTTGTCTTTCTTCATAACATACTCGATCTCTTAAAGCATTTCTTTCCTGAATGGTTTCTTCTCGTCGTCTGGGATTGCAGGTTGAAAAGCTGGTTGAACGGATGTTGAGCTGGTTGAAACCAGGAGGATTCATTTTCTTCAGGGAATCGTGCTTTCATCAGTCTGGTGACCACAAGCGTAAAAACAATCCAACTCACTACCGTGAACCCCGGTTCTACACAAAGGTTGTCCTTCAATGCTTTACGAACACATTAACATGTTTTTGGTTCAAGATCTTGCTTACGTTGATACGAGTATTTCATTAAATGATGCAGGTGTTCAAAGAATGTCACCAAAAAGATGTCTCGGAAAACTTTTACGAGCTTTCCCTAATTGGTTGCAAATGCATTGGAGCGTATGTCAGAAACAAGAAGAATCAAAATCAGGTCTCGATATATAATAATCCCTTGTGCTTGTTTCCAGTTCGGTAATTTTCTGATCACGACCTCAAACCAGAATCCAGAATTTCTGACACTGGTGCTGTCTGTGTATTGTGACTGCAGATTTGCTGGTTGTGGCAAAAAGTCGACTCCGAGGGTGATAAGGGGTTTCAGCAGTTCTTGGATACTAGCCAGTACAAGTGCAGTAGCATTCTGCGGTACGAGCGTGTATTTGGCTCTGGCTATGTGAGCACTGGAGGACTCGGTAGGGCTTTTGATCTTTGTTTTATATTTTTATGCGAAGTTGCCTTAACATTTTCATAGAATTCAGTTTTTCTAACGTGTGCCCAGACGCCTAGTGGTTTGAATATATAACATAATGAGCACTAGTTACCAAATATCGTAACTAACGAGCTTCATGTTCAAAAACCACTTTAATCAAGTTTGAAATATGCTTACTTTTGAGATATAGCTCCCAAAATAATCTCGACTGAAATCTCCCAAAATTATTGACAGCTAGACATGGTAAACAGGTCAACCGGGTCGGGGTCGGGTCCGGTCAGCTGTGGGTCGCGCCACTTTCGGGTTATTGAAATTGTGTTAGCTTGGGGTCGGGCTGGATCATTTTGGATTCAAGTCATTTTCGAGTTTGTTATTTTTTAACTTTTTTGGGATAACTACTCATTTGTTATAATAACATTCATGCCACTTCCGTGTTGAGCCGGGTCATTTCGAGTTATGGGTCAAACTCGGGTCTTCAGTGTGTGTCGGGTCATGTTAGTTTTGCCAGGACTATATTTTTTTGTTGATTCAACGAAAAGCGCACTTAGTCGCAATACAATGTAGGGGAGGGGGAGAGAGGATTCGAACCTGAGACCTACTATCCCAGAGGTCAGAGCACGTAGTCTTAACCAGAGCACCTAGTCTTAACCACTAGGCTGAGACGTCTTCGTTTATGCCAGGTCTATATGACAGTTATAGTGTATGAGTCTCTGATAGCAACCACGACCACTACATTTTCTTGTGTGCAGAAACAACTAAAGAGTTTGTCTCGAAACTTGACTTGAAACCGGGCCAGAAAGTCCTGGACGTAGGTTGTGGGATAGGTGGGGGCGATTTCTACATGGCCGAGAACTTCGACGTTCACGTCGTTGGCATTGATCTCTCCATAAACATGATTTCGTTTGCCCTTGAGCGCGCTATCGGTCTCAAATGTGAGGTCGAGTTTGAAGTGGCAGATTGTACCACGAAAACTTACCCTACAAACTCCTTCGATGTAATTTACAGCCGTGATACCATTCTCCATATCCAGGTAACGTTCCCGAGTCTAAAATCTCAAGATGAATGCCATCATATTCTGCAATTCAGATGAAATTAATGATGTTCGTTCTCGTTTCAGGATAAACCGGCTTTATTTAAGTCGTTTTACGACTGGTTGAAGCCTGGAGGCAAGCTTCTGATTAGCGACTACTGCAAGAACAGTGAACAACCTACTCCTGAGTTTGCAATGTATATCAAACAAAGGGGTTACGATCTCCATGATGTGCAAGCGTATGGCAAGGTAAATGGTCGAGCAATCACTTTATATATCGTCGTTCTGAATCCCGACTTTTTGATTTAATAAACAAAGTTGCCATTGTTTGACCAGATGCTTAGAGATGCGGGTTTCGATGATGTTCTTGCTGAGGACCGTACCGATCAGGTAAATATTTCACTTTGTTCAAACTCCTATAAGTATCGCTTATCTCATTTCAGCTTCTTTAAGGTCAACTAAGCTCCTATAAGTCGGTTGCTATAAGTTCATCCCAACTCCTATAAGTTCAGCACAGTTCAGCTCATCTCAGCTTCAGCTAGGGGTGTTCACCGGTGACCGGAGTAACCCGCGGACCGGCAACCCAAAAAAATCCAAACCCGTGGACCGCACCGGTTAACAAAGAAACCCGGACCGGACCGGACCGGACCGCAAAAATATATTAAATTTGATTATTTTTTTAAGTGTGGACCGGACCGAACCGGACCGCGGACCGGCAACCAAGTTTTTTGAGACTCACGGACCGGACCGGTATGTGGCCCAGTCCGGACCGGACTGGAACGTACGGTCCGGGTCAGTCGGGTTTGCCGGTCTGGGTCACCTTTTGAACACCCCTAGCTTCGGCTTCTTTAAGTTCAACTAAGCTTGTGGAATAAGTTCAGCTTAGCTGGGCTAAGTCCGTTGCTATAAGTTCATCTCAACTTATTTCGGTTGCTTTTAAGTTCAGCTCAATTCTTATAAGTTCATGTTCATCCCAGCCTCTATAATTTCACTCATCTCAGCTTAGCTTCTGCTTCTATCAGTTGAGCGCAACTCCTATAAATTCAGCTTAGCCAGTTGAGCGCAACTCCTATAAATTCAGCTCAGCCAGCTGAGCTCAGCTCAACTCCTATAAATTCAGCTCAGCCAGCTGAGCTCAACTCCTATAAATCCAGCTCAGCGGACCTCCTATATGTTTAGATCGCTCTTATAAATTCGGCGCCCGTCGACTGCATTGTTGGCGAGAAGAACAAGGTTAGTCTCCTCGAAGGGGTCTTAAGCGCCGAATTTCATCACCACCCACCACCCTTGTGTACCCACTAAGGCCCTGTTATTTTCAGCTTATTTTACCTTCACTTCAGTTCAGTTCACTCCAATGCAGCAGTTAAGTTTACTCCACTCCAGTTCAGCCTCATTTAATTCACTTTTCTAATTATATATATGTTGCTCCATGTAGTTCATCCGAGTTCTTGAAAAAGAACTCGACACAGTGGAGAAGGACAAAGATGGCTTCGTCAAAGAATTCTCCGAGGTCTGAACTGAACTTTACTTAACCTACTATTATTTTCCTCATCGTACCCTAATTTTCAACCATTTGATACCATTAATGACATTTTTTTCGATCTGTTTTTAATTTTATTATCCTTAGAATGATTACCACGACATCGTTGGTGGATGGAAGTCGAAGCTGGTGAGGAGTGTCTCAGGCGAGCAACGATGGGGTCTTTTCATCGCTCAGAAGAAGTGAAAACTCGAACTCATCGATCAAATGCTCTCGTCGAAGGATGATTATATTACCTTCAACTCAATGAATTAAAACTCTTGCTTTAATTTGATTCTTCCCCTAAAAATTGAACTTTCATTTTATCTTTTGTTTTATTTCTTATTATTCTAAAAATAATGTATGATTACAATACCAAACAAACTATATCCCTCTTGATTCAATAGTCAACAATTTCTCGCCGAACCAGCGTGAACGAAGATCGTGTGTTTGAATCTTACTATCCTCAATAGGAGGAATTGTTTTTATCTCTTTACGTAAATGATTTTTCTAACGTGTGTTCACTGGGCACACGTTAGGATGTTAATTAAGGAAGAAATCATAATTATATTATCATGAGAAAATCAACATAATAACCCATAATTACTATATTTAAATAACATCATTGTGATTTTTAATTTAATTAACATCTTAATGTGGGTCCAACTTCATTGTGATTTTTAATTTAATTAACATCTTAATGTGTATCCAGTAGGCATACATTATTACAACTGCGTATGGAATATTGCCTAAAATTGTAGTAATAAAAAGAACTTACAATTATTAAATCACAAATTGTGCACTCTTAAAGTTGTAATCAAAACTTACAATTGTCAAATTGTGCACTTTTAAAGATTAATTAAAAATACAATAATATCTTCATCTTTTTTTAAAAAAAAAAAATACATTATATCTTCTAATACATTATGAAAACACATAATTTTTTTTTGTGATTCAATATAATATAAATAATATAGATAGCATACAATTAATTTTTGTATAATATAACCAAATATATATCCAAAAATTATGATCCAGCTTCCCATATTGAACTCTCGATCGACTTTGTATCCATTGGGCTTAATTCACCTACAATTAAAATTAAACAATTCTCGTGTAAGACCGTCTTAACACAGTTTCAACAAAAGCCGTCTTATCTAAATTACCCTTGAATTTACACAACTTTATATTTATTTATTTTTGAAAGAAACTTTATATTTTATTTTTGACAACTTTATTTTGTAATAACAACTCGCTTAATGAAATATATGAATTCTCACCGAAAATTAACATAAAATCAAAATAAAACTAAAAACGATTTATTATTATTATTATTATTATTATTATTATTATTATTATTTGTGCTTGTTATAATTAGGTTAATCTCATGGTGAACCAACATGTTAACTATTCAACTACAATTATTTTGCAAATATATTGTTGACGGGATTTAGATGATTAATTAAAACTGTCTTATTAGATAATTAATTAAACAGTAATTATTGTGTACAACCGTTGTGCGACAATAGTAAAAATTTACTCGTATAATTTATGATAAAAAGTGATCATTTTAAATTAATTATTTATTACTTTTAGATAAATAATTACCACTTTTTCATATTAAAATCTGGTCACTATTTAACTTAAAGTGGTATAATTTGTGTTAATTAAAATCGTCTTATTAGATCAATACAAAAAAAACCGTCTTATTATTTTATTTTTTATTTTTTTGGGATGAAAAAAAAACCGTCTTATTAGATAATTAGTGTTTAAGTTATTCACCTGGAAGATAATAATGTTGATTAAAACCATTAATCAAATGTTGTTGTGGAGAAATAATTAACGTTCCATCACGTGCATCTCTATCTTCCCTTAATTTATTTGCTCCATGCAAATCATTTGTTGGCCCATAATTACCAAATAAACCCGAATCCACAATCGGGCCACATTGAGCCCGAATACAATTCACTAATGCAACACTTGCATCAATACCTCCATTATTATAGTTCACCTTATTGTTATTATTATTATTGTTATTGTTATTTGGGCCCGACCCGTTACCATTTACGTTCCAACCGATTAACCCTGAACCCGATTTGTAACCCGTCCCGTTACTGTGCCCATTTTGGGCCAGTATCGGGACGGGTTGGTTGTTGTTGTTGTTAGTAAGTTGTGATTGGACTCGGGTTTGGTATAACTTGAGTTCATCATATAATTTCCGGTACTCGCCAAACGGGCCTAGGATCGGGTCCTTTTGACGGCACAAGGCCTCCCAAACAAGGGAGTCGGCGGCCCGTCTTCGGTCCTCGTCCGTATGGAGGCTACGGACGATTTTCTGGACGTTGCTGACGCCGAAAACTTTGTGAACTGCTTGGAATTCACGTGCTTTTTCAGCTGGAAAGAACGGGGCCAGTACACACTTTTCCGTGCACCTTTTCCTTTGGTGTTTGCATGCGGCACATGCTTGGTGCGCACCCGAAATCCCGTTGTTAGTTCTATGCATGATTGCACAGAAACCCGTTAAAAAAAAATAAGATTTTCTAAAAGAAAATTATATGAAAAATAAAAATAAAAATTTAAGATTGGAAAAGGGTAATTAAAAGGAAAGAAAATATACTAGTAAAGTGAACAAGTTGTATATATAATGTTGTTTACAATAATTAACATAAAATTGGGAGAGTTATTAGTCTATGGATATAATTAATTAAGGTTAAATGACAAGAAAACTATCATTAGAAGTTGATGAACTATGATGTTTTTTGATGCATGGAAAGATAGTTTATTATAATTAAACAATAATTATTGTTTTATTGTTTAATTATTGTTATTATAAGGTTTTTGTGAGAGGTTGATTTGAGATTTAGGTTGCTCACAAGAAGATTAAGGACTAAAAATTAAGTAGTTTATGAACTAGTGAAATTAAACAACAACATTAACTAACTTTAAGGAATAGATAATATGGGTTTTTTCCATTATTAATTAAAAACTTTTTATGATAAATAATATTTTGGAATTTTTGTAATTTGCATGCAAATTTTAGGGTTATTACAAGGGGATACCAATCTCCTTAAATTTTTCTATTTCATTCCTTGATATTATAAGAGTATTTTGTTTTTTCTTGTCGGATGTATTATATTCAAAATTAAATAAATAGCTTGGTTTGTAAAAAACAAAACGCTTTTTGAACAAAGAATATACGGACACATTTCGGAGCAAAGGAGAACTTTTTAGAATATAAGACAATATTTTAACTTTTCATTGATTTTCTCGCGTAAATTAGAGTTTTTTTTAGTTATGAAATTGTATGATATTTTCAAAATTTCACAACATTTGGAGTATGGATGAGTGTGGTGACCGGTGAGGTTAAGTGTTGTCACCTACACGACATGATCGTTTAATCGACCATGTTATTATGTATATCATGTTGTAGGGTTGAGTCTCGACCACAAGCCAATACAACATGCAGACAAAGTAAATTAAAATGACGAATAATATGAATTAATTTAATCCCGACTATTAATAGACTTATTAAATTATAGTTCATAGATAATTATTCCTTTATTTTTGCCCTACCTTCCCTCTTTTTTCTCTCTTGTAAGATTGTTATCCCTTGTTTCTCTCTACCTCATTTGTCTTGAGAAAACACATTTGTAGGAGTACATGGATTTTTGAGAAGGGAAAATAAAATAATTCAAAAAAAAAAAAACACAAAAAAAAAACATTTTTTCTTGTAAATTAACACAATTGAATCGATCTAGGGCCGAATTAAGGAGGGGGAGAGAAAGCAAAATCTTCGAAAACAAAAATTTTGAAAAAAAAAAATTTCAAAAAAATCATATTTGTTTCACAAGTGCTCTCCCCCTAACCCTTTTAAAGCTAACCTAAGGCTCATTTTATTGTAATTTTTTTAGGGTTATTAGTTAGTTTAGACGTTAATACTCGAGGTTGTGTATATCTGAACCCCTTGAATAATAAAATTTTAAATTAGTATTAGGATACACTTTTTTTTTGTTTTTGTTTTTTTTGGTGACGTGAAAAAAATGGCAAAGTTACCCCCAAAAATCCCAAACATTATGATATCTCATGACCACCAAAGTCAAAGTCAAAGTCAATGTCAATGGTTAGACGTACCCCACGACGCGCCACCAATCCAAGACACACAACCGTGGGTGGACGAGTTTATGGAGTTTTCGGCTGCCAAGAGAAACGCTCACAGAAGATCTGTGAGCGATTCCTCAGTGGCGTTCATTGAGGCAGGAACGGTCCCTTTTTTGGGACCATTCCGTGGACTGGACACGGGAAATGAAGTAACATTACTAAACAACAAGGGTGACCAATTTGACAAGTTTGATGATGAACAATTTATGTGTATGTTTAGTAATAATGACCTTGGTGGGTCCTCCTCGAACCCGTCATCCACTTCGGACCATAATAGTACGAATGAGGATCGGAAAAAGAAGGCGGGTGTGGCGGGTGGGGAGGGCGGCGAGAGGGTGGTTGATGGGGAGGAAGAGGTTAAAATGGCGGCCGTGACGGTGAAGAATGAAGTTGAGGAGGTGCAGAGTTCTATGGTTGAGAAACAAGGTGATTCAAGAGAGTCTAAAGATAATGGTAGTAATTTAGGTGGCGGCGGTGGTGGCGACGGTGGCGGTGAAACTAGGGTTTTTATAGACAATAATGCAAGTGATTGTGGAGGTGGTGATCAACAACAAATTGTTGATCCTAAGAGGTTCAAGAGGTAACTAATCTCATAAAGGCGACGTCAGTAAAATCGTTTTATATAAGAAGTTTCGATGTTTTTTCTAGTTTTAATAATTTAGGGTTGTATACTATGTTCAGAATATTGGCTAACAGACAATCAGCCCAACGATCAAGGGTGAGGAAGTTACAATACATATCCGAGCTTGAACGAAGTGTTACTGCACTACAAGTGAGTATCTCTTTTAAGTTTTCTAGAGTCCTCTACAATGGGTTTATAGATTTTATAACGATTTTTCTAACATATGTCCACTGTGCGTATGTTAACATGCTAATCAAAGCAAGATTCACCAGAATAATATCATGAGAAATTGAAATATTCTCTCATATTTGCCATAAAATCTGACTGCGATTAGCATGTTAAAAAAACTGATACCTCAAATGTCACACTCCCATAATTCTTATTATGAAATATGAATTATACAGAGTAATATGCGATTTAATTTTTATATACAGAATGAGGTGTCGGTACTGTCTCCGAGAGTGGCATTTCTCGATCACCAACGTATGATCCTTGGCGTCGACAATAGTGCTCTTAAATCCAAAATCGCAGCTCTTGCTCAAGATAAAATCTTCAAAGACGGTAAGCGCAGCTAAGCTCGAGTTTTAACGGATCTGATTTGATAAATATCATATCAGGTTGCATTTTCGAATCCTGAAAGAACCTGATCAATCACATAATTAGTTACTGTAGTTAACAATGTCTTGTGTTTATCAACGTAGCATTTTGGCATTGACATCCTTTTACTAATTTGAAGCTCACCAAGAAGCATTGAAGAGGGAAATAGAGAGACTAAGGCAAGTTTACTATCAACAAAGCTTAAACAATTCGGAGGACCCATCGTCGACTACATTGCCGCCATTAACGGCCGTTCAACACCATCAACAACAACCGGACACCATAGCCAACGAAAACGAACAATTTACCAATAATTAACATAACCAGGTTTTTCCCTCGAGGAAAATGATTTAGCTCCACTCGATGATATACACACTTCCTGTACTTTAGAGAACTAACTTTTGCTAGATGAAAACTAAATGGTTCTTGTTTGTAATGTACAATTGTACATACCTCTCACGATCGAATTTTTCACGTAAATGCATTTTTCGACACAATTTTCAGAATACGCGTAAGCTCATACTCCCTCCGTGCCTCTCAGCGTGCCGGACCGAGCTGTACCCATGCCAGACACGGACTTCTCACCCACTTCGCCACCGAGGTCCGACCCGAGACACAACAAGTCGTGCCCGTGCCAGGCACAATTTTTCACTCGGGTCAGGCCGATCGTGCCCAAAAACCGACGCCCGGCCTGGATTGCCTGGTCTAATTGTACTCCATTACTCCATAAGACAATAACTATAACTATCATGGTTTATAAATTATCACAAATTTTTCTTTGTGACGGAAACGTATAACGGGTTAAATAACTACCAAATAGCTAGATAAGACAAAAGTATAATTGCTAGGACCATTATCCTTCTCTCCTCATATATCACATACTTTGACCCGTTTTAACCTCAGACGGATATAGGGAGACCAACTGATAAATTATAACCCTAACCCTACGACTCTATGGGCAGAGTAGTGTTACATCTTTCATCTAACTCCTAAAATTGAAAGGGAAAATTGAAATCGAATTGGGGAAAATTGAAAAATCGAAAAAATTGGGGAAAATTGAAATCGAATTGGGGAAAAATTGAAATCAACCTATTCCTCCTCCTAATACATCATCTGTATTTCCTCCTCGCCTATCATCCTCATTCCTCATCTCTCATCTTCCTCGAAAAAATTGAAAAGTTTCGTGGTGTTCGAAAGTGGAAAGTCGAAACTCTGAAGATTTTTCATTCAAGGGAGTCAAGGTAATAGTATTTGTTCCGGATTGATTTTTGTTGTTTGATTGAGCAATTTCTATTTCAAAATTCAGTTCGTTGGTGATGGTGATGGTGATGGTGATGGTGATGGTGAATTAGTTAGCGAACGAACTAGGGTTTAGGTTTCGCGAACGAAGTGATTCGTAAATCGGGCGAACTAGTACGGAAATCGTGCCGGCGAACTGCGAATCTGGTAACACTATTAGGGACAATCCCACTCGGGGAACAGATCTAGGGTTTAGAAGTACCTTAGGACTAAAATTGAAATTCATCGAAAGTCGATTTCAAATTATCGCCTCATCGATCTCCATAGTTTCTAAGCCCTTTCTTGTAGAAACAACTGAAATCGAGATTTGTCGCACAAATGCCCATTTTATGCAAATGCTTGTGTACTGTTGTATCGATTTTTGATGTGATTATTGATTGACGTAATTATTCATTGATGAGATGAGGTTTATTTTAATCAATACTCGAGGGAGGGTAACTGTGATGTGATGAGATCAGATGACGGAATTGTGCCAATGATACCAGAGATGTTTGATAGTATAATCTACTCCGTATTATATTCTTACACTCAATATTCTTGGCGATACAAATAATTTAGCGATACTCACATTGGCAATATACTTAATTCTTGTAATTCATTAAGCGGATGACGTATATTTGTTATAATCATTAAGCAGATTAGATGAAGTCGACTTTTGTCATTCATGTACATATTTGTCGCCTTGTGCCCTTGTTGATCACAAATGCCCATTTTGTCGCCTTGTCGGTCACATATTTGTCATATTGTCGGTCACAAATGGCCATCATGAGCTGAAATCGAGATTTGTCGCCTTGTCGGTCACAAATGCCCATTTTATGCAAATGCTTGTGTACAGCGGTGTTACACGAAAATTTGTGTTAAGTCTAAAATATGATAGTTGTTAAACATAGACAGGGAAAGCTGTATGGTGTATGCTGTGTTACATAAACGACGTGTGGCCATTCTGTCATAGGGAGTATGATTTTAATTTTTAAGTAACATTAATGTTGTATGATAATCTGCCGATGGTGTATATTTGTTATAATCATTAAGCAGATTAGATGAAGTCGACTTTTGTCATTCATGAGTTAACAATATGTTTGTGTTCATACAAGATAGCTCATATACGGAGTACGTCCCAACGTAATTGTGCCAATGATACTAGAGCTGTTTGATAGTATAATCTATTATATTCTTACACTCAATATTCTTGGCGATACAAATAATTTAGCGATATTCAAATTGGCAATATACTTATTCTTAGTTTATCTCTTGCAATTCAGAGTTTTCGTCTTCCACCAAAGTTCACGCTGTCCAAAAACAAGTGTAACCAGAAAATGGCGTTCCCCGGTAGTCTCAGTCCTGAACAAATCGAGTTCTACAAAGCACAAGGTTAGTCACCCACACATACGGAGTACTATTTTTTCTTTATCCCCATTCCATGTAAAAAGTCTATAATGCTTGTTTTGAATCATATTTTTGGCAGGATATTTGGTTTTAGAGTCGTTTTCAAGTGCAGAAGAGATTGTTGAAATGAGGAGTAGAATGAAGCAATTGCTTGATGAATTCGATTGTTCAACTTCTGTTATATTTTCGACTACAAACTACGTTAGTTTTTTTATCTAACTTTTTTAGTTTTTTTTTGCAATTGTATTTTTTCCCATGATTTAATTTAATCTTCTTATTATTTGGTGTTTATGTCTTGTTTTGTGGTCAGTCTCATGCAAAGGACCAGTACTTCTTCGATAGTGCGGAGAAGATTTCGTTTTTCTTTGAAGGTATTATGAGCTTATTCTCTTAAACTTGTAGGAGATGATAGCACATCAACATTTGCTACCTAATTGTGTACCACCATTTCGCATGCTTGTTTTTAGAGTTTAATCATGAAATTCAAGATAACTAAGTAATTAAAGATGGTCAATTCAAGACGACATTCGTTGTGTATGATGTGCATAGCTAGGCTAAGTTTGAAAGAAAGTTAGACTGGACTCATTTGATCACTCATTGATCTATGTCATCATATGTCATCGTTTGATCACTCATTGATCTATGTTACTTGGACTTGTTTAGAAGTATATAACACGGGATTCAGCTGTTTATGAAAATTTGGCATATTTTGGTATAAAATGAAGAGTCCAAATGTCATAACCATGTCCGAGTGTCAAGTGTCGGAGACGGTCTGACGGGTAAGCGTGGTAATTAGAAAAGTCGGTGTAACCTAGCGCTCTTCAGGAATCCGTTTAGTTTGTTGGTTATCTAGATTGATTATCCATAACGATAGTTTCGGATTCATTGCTCTTTATTCGATTCAGGGCTGTGTGATAAAATTTGACTTGTTCATGGTTCTAGTAATGCTCAATTTTCACTCTTATATGAGTTATATCATCATATGTTTCTTATATATGCTAAAACTGAAATTTATTTAAGATTATGTCGTTAAATATTGATTATTTGATTTCTTTTTAGAGAAAGCATTCGATGAAGATGGTAAGCTAAAGCAGCCCAAGCAACTCTCTATCAACAAAGTTGGCCATGGTATGTCAACATTTTAAGAATTACTACTGTATTTGTCAGCCGAATCTCCAGTTTTCTCTTCCCCTCTTTGTCTCCCCCCCGTCTCAAGGTGGAGTGGAGGTCATTGTAAGAACGATATTTGAAGAATTACTATTCATTTAGGTTGCTTGGACTTGTGTCCAAGTGTCCGACACAGTTAATTTATGAAAATTTTTGCATATTTTGGCTTAAAATGAAGAGTCAAGTGTCATAACCACATCCGAGTGTCAAGTGTTGGACACAGGTACGTTAGTTAATTAGAAGAGTCGGAGTAAGATATATAGCTATTCATTGCTTAATTTTGAGGTTGTTGTGTTTGTAATGTTTGTGCAGCGCTGCACGAGCTGGATCCTGTCTTCAAAAGATTCTCCAATTCAGAAACTTTCGCAAAAATGCTGTCGAGTTTGAATTACAAGAGACCTGCCGTTGTGCAGTCTATGTATATCTTTAAGGTAAAGCGACAGTGCTTTTACTGTCTTAATAGTTGCCTTCTGTTCATTTGGCAGGGATCTTTAGTCGAGTACTCAAGCAAATAATCCGTTTCCAAAAATAGCAGTTTTCTAAACATAACGACAGTGCCTAAAAGTCTGCAACTAATGATTTGAGTCGAAAATTACATTGATTATTATACTACATAATACAAAATCAGTGTTACCTCGACACTTCACTTGGGTGCCGTGTCCGACACCGAGATGGTACTTCGATACTTCAATTTAAACTAAAAATAAAGTACTGTCCGACACTTCGACAGTTTCGAATTGGAACAATTGGACATCTTATAAAACGCCGGATATTTTACTGTTCAGTTTTTTCCGTCTATGATTTACAAACTTTTGATATCATATGAATTCCTTTTCCAGCAACCAGGCATTGGCGGGGAAGTGGTGCCGCACCAAGACAATTCGTTTCTCTACACGGATCCGCAAACTTGTACAGGGCTATGGCTTGCATTAGAAGACGCCACTACTGTGAATGGTTGCCTTTGGGCTATTCCTGGATCCCACAAAAGTAAATAAGTTACTTACTCTTGCGTGAAATATAATCCTGGCAGAATTGACCCGACCCGACTCCACTTAGAATGACCTGACCCGTATCCGACTCGACCCCCGACCTGAAGATTTGAGTCAGGACTCGTACCCGGACCTAACTTGAATGTTTTTATTGCCACATACAAACTGATGACCTTTTCAAATTTGATAATAACGCACCTGAAAAAAAAACCTCCCGACTATATCTAACCCGAATTAGTACAGCAAATGACTTGTTCCGAACCCGACTTAATTGACTTGTTAAAATAAAACGCCTAACGTTCTTACCAATGTGTTACAGATGGCCTTGTGAGAAGGTTTATCAGAGATGATGCAGGTGTCCATTTTGACAATCCATCCCCGTCCTACGACTCAAAAGATTTCGTTCCAATCGAAGTGAAAGCCGGGTCCTTGGTTATCCTCCACGGCGATCTTATTCATCAAAGGTCGGTCATCGTTTTTACTTTTACCTTTGAATATTTATTAATGTGCAGAATGTTTAAAATTTTGAATTTTGCATTTCGACTTTGTAGCTTTGAGAATCAGTCGCCAAGTTCGAGGCATGCTTACAGCTTACATGTTGTGGATACTGAAGGCTGTAACTGGGCTGCAGATAACTGGTGAGTCCATAGTTTTCGTTTTAGTTTCTCTTGCACCTTATGCTACTCGGACTCGTTTAGAATTGTCCAACACGGGCGTATGTCCAACTGTCATACCCATGTCCGAATATCAAGTATCGGTATATGTGAGAAATATTTTACTGAAAGGGAAAAAACATTAAGAATCGGAAACGGTACAGAGTAATTGATACTCCCTCCCATTCTTTGGATTCCTACCATTTGATTAAAATATTACTCACATATAATCAACTTATGGTAGGAATCCAAAGAATGAGGGAGTATTAAGGAAACCTTTGATCACATACTTTTCGTCATTATCCCCACTAAATGATTACATTTTTGTCATTATTTTTAAAACTAATGCCATAACGGCAGCGACCAGAACAATAACTAAGCATTTGCATCATTTTTAGAAGCTTATCGTTCGAACTTCTGTCATCATATGCCTTCTTGATAATTGCATTAGTGTTCACTCGGTATTATAATAAGCATTTTGTTATGTTTTCAGGATCCAAAGAAAAACCGAGCCAGAACCTATATATGTTTCTTAATCTTGCTGCTCGGCATTTCTTTCCAGTGAGTAAGACTCTTGTTCTCCTTCATCCTTCATCTTCGTACTAAATTAATCGTGCAAAGGCCACTATGCTTATCTTTTGGGGTCAAAATTGGAAAGGGTACATCCTAGAGCGACCCCAAACAAGTGGTACAAAAATCGGGAGAAAATAAAACGTGATCCAGGTCGACCCCCCCGAACGTCCGAAATCGTAGTGTATAATACACATTTTTCGGCAAATCGGGGGTCCGTAAAAAAAATGGCCGAAAATCATACTGGATGTTTAATGGGTCTCATAGAGTAAGCAGACAAAGTTTTAGCAGAAATAGAGAAGGTTTGAGGTCCCCGGCAGACCATAAACAGTGTTCAGTCGAAAAAACAATTAGTCGTGCAAATGACACTCTGCTTGTCTTTTGGGCTCGAAATTGGAGAGGGTACATCCTAAAGTGACCCCAACCACGTGGTACAAAAATTGAGAGAAAATAAAACTCGACCCCGTTTGACCCCCCGAACGTCCGAAATCGTAGTGTATAATACATGTTATTCGGCGAATCGGGGGTCCGAAAAAAAAATGATCGAAAATCGTACTGGATGTTTAATGGGTCTCATAGAGTAGGCGCACAAAGTTTTAGCAGAAATAGAGAAGGTTTGAGGTCCCCGGTAGACGATCACCAATGTTCGGTCGAAAAAACAATTAGTCGTGCAAATGACACTTTGCTTGTCTTTTGGGCTCGAAATTGGAAAGTGTACATCCTAAAGCGACCCCAAACACGTGGTACAAAAATAGGGAGAAAATAAAACCCGACCTAGTTCGCCCCCCCGAACGTCGGAAATCGTAGTGTATAATACACGTTTTTTGGAGAATTGGGGGTCGGAAAAAAAATGGCCGAAAATCGTACTGATGGTCTCATAGAGTAAGTACACAAAGTTTTAGCTGAAACATAGAAGGTTTGAGCTTACAAATATGTTCTCATGAGCTTAAAATGCGAGTTTGTGCCTAACTTGAGCCTATCTATAATTGTACGTATTAAATTTACATATTTTTCGCCGATATGTTTTAATAACTTGAGGTTCGTAAATATATTCAGTAAATCAAATATCAACTACTCCGTATATGACAATTATTATAATTGTTACTATTTTAGTAAGAACAGAATATCGGAATATATACAAAAATTATTAGATAAATCAAATATTAACTACTCCGTATATAATGATTATTACTCCCTCCGTTTCATTGGAAGCTTCCACTTTTCTTTTTTCGTAAATTTCTTTGATAACTTCCACTTTCTTTTTTAGTATAAATATTTACTCTTACCTAGGTGGCCCACCTACTTTACCCTCTCTCTACTTTAGAATATTTTATTAATATCCTTAAAAAATGTGCCATTTTGTATGTGGAATCTTTCAATGAAACGTAGGGAGTATTATTTTAGTCAGAACAAAATATTAACTAATCACATTATTTGAAGTTGCTCGACTTGACTTGTTAAGTTGTCAAGCCGAGGCCGAGCTTTAATCGAGCTTTGACCGAGTGGAACTCGAGGTTCTCGCGAGCTATCTCGTCTCATTTCCACGCCTAACTTCATGTGATTTCGACAGGAGCCTGCGAAAGAAAGTAAACAAGAAAGAAAAAGAAGAACCGAAGTTAAGGGGTTGATTCTGATCGTTCCGACTGCACCAACACTATCGACGACGACTGTATTTTGGGCATCCGAACCCTTGTCGGAAATAGCAGAGCTGTTTCTTAATTTAAATCTGCAGGTTAAAAAATGAAGGACTAACACAATCCCCGTCTATATTTCACTCTGCTCTATCTCTATGTATTTACCGTGTTTTATTTACTGTGTTGTATTTACGGTGGCTTTATGTTTTTCGTCATGTCGTTAACCCAGAGTACTCTTGTGATTTGGAACTGTTGTTTTTTTTTTCACCGTGTCCTAAGAAATACTCGTTTTAATACACTTCCCGTCTCAATCATTTGTTTATTTTTTGTACTCATAAATAATACATATGAAAAATTAACAAATGATTGAGACAGAGGGAGTATTTAAAACGGGACAAATAACGTCTTACGTTGAAGATTTTATAAATTAATTTATAACGGGATTGCCTCGTTATTCAAACAAGTCCTCCGTCTTTTTTTTACTCCGATTTTTAATGTTTGCCCCATTTGTAATTATGTTATATTGAAAGGGGGCGAACATAAAAATTTGGAGGGAATAAAACTTACTAGATATAGTGGATTATGAAAGCAAATTTATACATCAAAAGTATTTCGTTACGAAAGTATTAAAAGAATCGGTCGCATTGTAGTTCTTGAAATATTTTAAAATCCGTCGCAGAATCAATAAAAAAAATTAGTATTACGTTGCAAAAACAGAAAGTTTGATGCAAAATAATTTTTAAAACGTGAAAGTCCATTGTATGTATACTAAAAAATAATTTGAAAAATAATTGAAATTCACCGCAGAATGCCTGTAAAAAATAATAATAAATGGTCTCGAAAGCATTAAAAAAACAATTGAAATTCAGTCTCAAAATTTGAAAAAACTGTTACAGAAATATATTTTTTTTGAAATCCGTCGCAAATATAGAAATTATATAAAAAAATCGGTTCCAAAAAAGTAGAAACCGGTCGTAAAAAAACTGATTTTTTTTAAAAAAAAATATCGGTCCAGAAAATTTAGAATTAGTCGCAAAAAACTGAATATTTTTGAAAAAAATTGGTCCCTAAAATATAAAATCCGTCACAAAAACAGTTTTTTTCAAAAAATAAGTCGCAAAAAGTGAATTTTTTTTAAAAAAATTGGACCCAAAAATGTAATGTTGGTCGCAAAAAAATTGGTTGCAAAAAACTGATTTTTTTTTTGAAAAGTCGGTCCCAAAAATATAAAATCAGTCGCAAAAAAATTGTTTTTTTTGAAAAAAAACGTCCCAAAAAATATAAATTCGGGCGCCAAAAAACTGATGTTTTATTTAAAAAGAGGTCCCAAAAGCATACGTGAATACATCCACACATATAATATACGTGAATACCTATGTATAATATATGTACAAGCATACGTATTTTATACGTACAAGAATACGTAATTACGTATAATATACGTACACGAATATGTATTTTATACGTACAAGAATACGTATATACTTATAGTACACGTACATAAATACGTATAATATGCGTACAATAATACGTATATACGTACATAAATAAGTATAATATACGTACACGAATACGTATATTATACATAAAGAATACGTATAATCGTACATAAATACGTATATTATACATAAAGAATACGTATAATCGTACATAAATACGTATATTATACGTACACGAATACGTATTTTATACATATATTATACGTACACGAAAACGTATATACTTATAGTACACGTACATAAATACGTATAATATGCGTACAAAAATACGTATATACGTACATAAATAAGTATAATATACGTACACGAATACGTATATTATACATAAAGAATACGTATAATTGTACATAAATACGTATATTATACGTACACGAATACGTATTTTATACGTATATTATACGTACACGAAATACGTATTTTATACGTAGAATATACGTACATCAATACGTATATTATACGTAAGAGAACACATAAATACGTATAAATCTACGTACGAGAATAAATAAATATGTATAATATACGTACGAGAATACGTATATACGTATATTTTACGTACAAAAAATACGTATAATATACGTCTGAGAATACGTATACACGTACATTCATACGTACAATATACGTACATGAATACGTATATACGAATAATATACGTACATTCAAACGTATAATATACGTTACGTACATACATAAAGTATACTTACATGAATACGTATATATGTACGTAAAATATACGCATAATAATACGTATATGTACGTATAACATACGCATATATGTACGTAAAATATACATATGAGTGTACGTATATATGTACGTATAAAATACGTATGAATGTACGTATAAAATAATATATGTAACATACATACGTATATACGTATAATATATGTGCATACATACGTATAATATATGTGCATACATACGTATAATATATGTGCATACATACATAAGTATAATGTACGTACATACATAAGTATATTGTACGTACAATGTACGTACATGCATGAATTGTACATATAATGTACATGCATGAATGTAAATGGGGCTTGATTTTTTTTAAAGTAAATCATTCGCATTTTTTCATAAAAAAAAACTAAAATCCATTTTGACAGTCTATTCGTTTTCACAGACTAATACTAAAACCCAGTCCATTTTCTATATACTCAGCATTGGCGTGATTTGGAACATCGGTCTGGCACCATGATTGCTTGCTTCAAATTGCGGAAATTCGGTCTGTCCCCTGATTCTAGCGGTCGTCACCAACCGTAACAAAAAAATCCATAGAGCCGTGCTAGCTGACTTCGTCTCAGAAGCGTTTTTGACTACAAGAAATGATACATGTAAGTGAATAAAAAGTTATAGAACAAGTACTGAATGTTATTAATTTAATCACTAATATTGTCCTGTCCGGACGGCCGAAATCATAGTTTTCGGAGAAACAGGACCTCTAATCAAAACTCATCGAAAATTGACTGACCTATTCCTCGGGTCAGATAATGCGTCCTCCCAGAATTCTGGGGCCAACGGAGGAGATTTGAGAGCATCGGAAAGCGATAAACTATCGTCGACGAATACACGAAAATAACTCCAAAGGGGACGTGTACTCAATATTTGAGGCCGAACCTGAAGTGGGGATGTATGAAAGAGTCCGGGAAGACGTGGCCACAAAATCGGAAGAATCCGAGAAACTGCCCGAAATGAGCCCCGGACGGCCAAAATCCACGTTTTTCGGAGATTCGGGACCCGGGAACAAAACTCATCGAAAATTGACTGGCCTATTCCTCGGGTCAGATAACGCGTCCACCCAGAATTTTGGGGCCAACGGAGGAGATTTGAGAGCATCGGGAAGCGATAAACTATCTTCGATGAATACACGAAAACAACACCAAAGGGGACGTGTACTAGATATTTGAGGCCGAAACCGGAGTGGGGATGTACGGAAGAGTCCGGGAAGACGTGACCACAAAAACGGAAGAATCCGAGACACTGCCCGAAATGAGCCCCGGACGGCCGAAATCGTAGTGTATAATCCACGTTTTTCGGAGAATCCGGACCCCGGAACAAAACTCGTCGAAAATGGACTAGCCTATTCCTCGGGTCAGATAGAGCGTCCTCCCAAAATTTTGGGGCCAACAGAGGAGATTTGAGAGCATCGGGAAGCGATAAACTATCAGCGACGAATACACGAAAACAACACCAAAGGAGACTTGTACTCAATATTTGAGGCCGAACCTGAAGTGGGGATGTATGGAAGAGTCCGGGAAGACGTGGCCACAAAATCGCATGAATCCGAGACACTGCCCGAAATGAGCCCCGGACGGCCGAAATCGTAGTGTATAATCCACGTTTTTCGGAGAATCGGGACCCCGGAACAAAGCTCGTCGAAAATGGACTGGCCTACTCCTCGGGTCAGATAACGCGTCCACCCAGAATTTTGGGGCCAACGGAGGAGATTTGAGAGCATCGGGAAGCGATAAACTATCTTCGACGAATACACGAAAACAACACCAAAGGGGACGTGTACTAGATATTTGAGGCCGAACCTGAAGTGGGGATGTATGGAAGAGTTCGGGAAGACGTGGCCACAAAATCGGAAGAATCCGAGAAACTGCCGAAATGAGCCCCAGACGGCCGAAATCGTAGTGTATAATCCACGTTTTTCGGAGATTCGGGACCCGGGAACAAAACTCATCGAAAATTGACTGGCCTATTCCTCGGGTCAGATAACGCGTCCACCCAGAATTTTGGGGCCAACGGAGGAGATTTGAGAGCATCGGGAAGCGATAAACTATCTTCGATGAATACACGAAAACAACACCAAAGGGGACGTGTACTAGATATTTGAGGCCGAAACCGGAGTGGGGATGTACGGAAGAGTCCGGGAAGACGTGACCACAAAAACGAAAGAATCCGAGACACTGCCCGAAATGAGCCCCGACGGCCGAAATCGTAGTGTATAATCCACGTTTTTCGGAGAATCCGGACCCCGGAACAAAACTCGTCGAAAATGGACTAGCCTATTCCTCGGGTCAGATAGAGCGTCCTCCCAAAATTTTGGGGCCAACAGAGGAGATTTGAGAGCATCGGGAAGCGATCAAGTCACGTCGACGAATACACGAAAACAACTCCGAAGGGGACGTGTACTCGATATTTGAGGTCGAACCTGAAGTGGGGATGTATGGAAGAGTTCGGGAAGACGTGGCCAATATATCGGAAGAATCCGAGACACTGCCCGAAATGAGTCCCCGGACGGCCGAAATCGTAGTGTATAATCCACGTTTTTCGGAGAATCGTTACCCCGGAACAAAACTCGTCAAAAATGGACTGGCCTATTCCTCATATCAGATAACGCGTCCTCCCAGAATTTTGGGGCCAACGGAGGAGATTTGAGAGCATCGGGAAGCGATAAACTATCGTCGGCGAATACACGAAAATAACTCCTAAGCGGACGGCCGAAATCGTAGTGTATAATCCACGTTTTTCGGAGAATCGGGACCCCGGAACAAAACTCGTCAAAAATGGACTGGCCTATTCCTCGGGTCAGATAACGCGTCCTCCCACAATTTTGGGGCCAACGGAGGAGATTTGAGAGCATCGGAAAGCGATAAACTATCGTCGACGAATAAACGAAAACAACTCCTAAGGGGACGTGTACTCGATAGTTGAGGCTGAAACTGAAGTGGGGATGTATGGAAGAGTCCGGGAAGACGTGGCCACAAAATCGGAAGAATCCGAGACACTGCCCGAAATGAGTCCCCGGACGGCCGAAATCGTAGTGTATAATCTACGTTTTTTTACGGATAATCGGGACCCGGGAACAAAACTCATCGAAAATTCACTGGCCTATTCCTCGGGTCAGATAACGCGTCCACCCAGAATTTTGGGGCCAACGGAGGAGATTTGAGAGCATCGGGAAGCGATAAACTATCTTCGACGAATACACGAAAACAATACCAAAGGGGACGTGTACTAGATATTTGAGGCCGAAATTGAAGTGGGGATGTATGGAAGAGTCCGGGAAGACGTGGCCACAAAATCGCATGAATCCGAGACACTGCCCGAAATGAGCCCCGGACGGCTGAAATTGTAGTGTATAATCCACGTTTTTCGGAGAATCGGGACCCCGGAACAAAGCTCGTCGAAAATGGACTGGCCTACTCCTCGGGTCAGATAACGCGTCCACCCAGAATTTTGGGGCCAACGGAGGAGATTTGAGAGCATCGGGAAGCGATAAACTATCTTCGACGAATACACGAAAACAACACCAAAGGGGACGTGTACTAGATATTTGAGGCTGAACCTGAAGTGGGGATGTATGGAAGAGTCATGGAAGAATCGGAAATCAGAAGAATCCGAGACGATGCCCGAAATAAGCCCCGGACGGCGGAAATCATAGTGTATAATACACGTTTTTCGGAGAATCGGAGATCCGAAAAAAAAAAATGGCCCAAAATCATACTGATTGTTTAATGGGTCTCATAGATTAAGCACTCGAAGTTTTATAAGAAACAGAGAAGGTTTGAGGTCCCGGCAGACAATAAATAGTGTTCGATCGAAAAAACGATTAGTATGCTCGTCTCTTGGGCTCGAAATTGGAAAGGGTACATCCAAAAGCGACCCAGACACGTGGTACAAATATCGGGAGAACATAAAACTCAACCATGTTCGCCCCCCGAACGTCCGAAATTGTAGTGTATAATACACGTTTTTCGGAGAATCTAGGGTCCAGAAAAAAAATGTCTGAAAATAGTAATGGACGTTTAATGGGTCTCGTAGAGTAAGCATACAAAATTTTAGCAGAAATAGAGAAGGTTTGAGGTTCCCGGCATACAAAACGGTTAATCGTGCAAAGGTAATGTCCGCTTGTCTTTTATGCTCGAAATTGGAAAGGGTACATCCTAAAGCGACCAAAGACACGTGGTACAAAAATCAGGAGAATAAAACCCGGTCCGGTTCGACCCAAGAACGTCCAAAATCGTAGTGCATAATACACATTTTTCGGAGAATCGAGGGCCCGAAAAAAAAGAAGGTCGTAAATCATACGAGATGTTTAATGGGTCTCCTAGAGTAAGCACACAAAGTTTTAGCAAAAACAGAGAAGGTTTGAGGTTCCCTGTAGACAGTAAACAGTGTTCGGTTAACAAAATGGTTAATCGTGCAAAGTTCACGTTTGCTTGTCTTTTGGGCTCGAGATTGAAAAGGGTACATCCTAAAGCAACTCAAGACACGTGGCCTTTGCACGATTTACCGTTTTGTTCAACGACACTAGTTTATCGTCAGCCGGGACCATCAAACGTTCTTCGTTGCTGCTATAAATTTGTGTGGTTGCAATATGAAACCTATCGAACATCTAGGACGATTTTCGGCAGTTTTTTTTTCGGACCCCCGATTCTCCAGAAAACGTGTATTATAAACTACGATTTCGACCTTTCCGGACATCCGACGGGGTCGGGTTTTGTTTTCTCCCGATTTGTGTACCACGTGTCTGGAATCGCTTTAAGATGTACCCTGCGCAATTTCAAGCCAAAACGACGCGCAGACGTGGCCCCTGCACGATTTACTGTTTTGTTGACCAACAATAGTTTATCGTCTGCCGGGACCATCAAACGTTCTTTGTTGATGCTATAAATTTGTGTGGTTACATTATGAAACGTATTGAACATCTCGTGCGATTTTCGGTAGTTTTATTTTTGAACCACCGATTCTCCGAAAAACATGTATTATACACTACAATTTCGACCGTTCCGGAGGTCCGACAGGGTCTGGTTTAGTTTTCTCATGATTTCTGTACCACGTGTCTGGGGCCGCTTTAGGATGTACCCTGCGCGATTTCTAGCCCAAACGAGGGGCAAACGTGGTCTTTGCACGATTTACCGTTTTGTTGACAAACACTAGTTTATCGTCTGCACGGACCATCAAACGTGCTCTGTTGGTGCTATAAATTTGTGAGGTTACATTATGAAACCTATTGAACATCTTGAGCGAGTTTCGACAGTTTTTATTTCGGACCCCTGACTCTTCGAAAAACGTGTATTATATACTACGATTTCGACTGTTCCGGAGGTCCGACGGGGTCGGGTTTTGTTTTCTCCCGATTTATGTACCACGTGTTTGGGGCCGCTTTAGGATGTACTCTGCAAGATTCCAAGCCCAAACGACGAGTAAACGTGGCCTTTGCCCAATTTACCGTTTTGTTGACCGACGCTAGTTTATCGTCCGTCGGGACCACAACTGCTAGGCCAAACAACGTCGGGATCTATTAAACATCTCGTGCAATTTTCGACAAAAAAAATTTCGGACCCCGATTCTCCGAAAAACGTGTATTATACACCACGATTTCGACTGTTCCGGAAGACCGACGGGGTCGGGTTTCGTTTTCTCCCGATTTGTGTACCACATGTCTGGGATCGCTTTAAGATGTACCCCGCGCAATTTCGAGCCCAAACGACGCGCAGACGTGGCCCCTGCACGATTTACCGTTTTGTTGACCGACAATAGTTTATCATCCGTCGAGACCATCAAACGTTCTTTGTTGATGCTATAAATTTGTGGTTACATTAAGAAACGTATTGAACATCTCGTGCGATTTTCGGCAGTTTTATTTTTGGACCACCGATTCTCCGAAAAACATGTATTATACACTACAATTTCGACCGTTCCGGAGGTCAGGGTCGGGTTTAGTTTTCTCCCGATTTCTGTACCACGTGTCTGGGTCACTTTAGGATGTACCCCGCGCGATTTCAAGCCCAAACGATGGGCAAACGTGGCCCTGCACGATTTACGTTTTGTTCATCGACACTAGTTTATCGTCCGCCGAGACCATCAACCGTTCTCTGTTGATGCTATAAATTTGTGTGGTTACATTATGAAACCTATTGAATATCTCGTGCGATTTTCGGCAGTTTCCTTTCCGCACCCCAATTCTCCGAAAAACGTGTATTATACACTACGATTTTGCCCGTTCTGGAGGTCCGACGGGGTCGGGTTTTGTTTTCTCCCGATTTGTGTACCACATGTTTGGGGTCGCTTTAGGATGTACCCTGCGCGATTTCTAGCCCAAACGAGGGGCAAACTTGGTCACTGCATGATTTACCGTTTTGTTGACCGACACTAGTTTATCGTGTGCAGGGACCATCATCAAACGTGCTGTGTTGGTGCTATAAATTTGTGAGGTTACATTATGAAACCTATCGAACATCTCGTGCGATTTTCGATAGAGAGAGAAATAGGTAGTTAAATATAAACCACATATTTATGGTCTAAAATGGAAAGTGGATAAAAGATCAAACTCAGTCCAAAAAGTAATACGTGTCAATGATAGAAACTCGGAGGAAGTACATACTTAAGTGTTATTTCACATGGTTGAGTTATTGTAGAGTGTTTGTTTCATCTATAGGTGAGAGTTTGGAGAGGGAATCACGGGGTGATATGAAGTTAAAACTATCCGCTTTAGTACAAAGAAAATCACCCTGTGATTCAAAAATAGGTAAAATCCTGATTTTTAATTGTATTATGACTATTTATTTATGTATTTTTGGCTAAGTTGCTAACATAAAAAAAATCACTATAAATCAATTTAGAAATGACGGCCAGAAAAAGAAAAGAAAAACAGAACGGAGAACATGAAAGAGAGCTTACTTGGAGAGCTTGGAGTAGAAGCGAGTCGCTGCACCATCGTCGTATAGACGTCTTCAGTGACATCAACGGCCATTCAACGCCATTAACCCAACACCATAGCTCATGAAAATGAACAAGTTAACAACGTAAGTAACTGAGTTTCGCCAGAGTCAAGACACATTGTACTATAAAGAACTAACTTCTTCGAAATGAAAACGATTTTTCGTTTTTACAAAACTTCATGAACAAACTTTTCCGCAACTTCTTAACTATGTTACTCCGACAATTCTAATTAGCACTTACCCCGCGTACCCGTGTCTGGACATTTGACACTTGGGACATTGGATGTGACACTTGGATAGTTGGACTCTTCGTTTTAAACCAAAATATGCCAAATTTTCGCAAAAATAACTTAGTGCGACACTTGGTTATGCACTCGTGTCAGATACATCTAAACAAGTCCGAGCAACATAGCTTCTTACATACATGCAACATCATAGAAGCACAGTAGTTGAGTATTATTCCTATATTTAAAGATCTATAGAATCATATATTCATATCCCTCTATTTCAGCCTAATTTACTAACCAACCAACTCGATTGTCTTTCCCACCAAACAACTTGATTCTCGGTCAAGCTCGTTTATTCATTCAAACTAATTTACTAACGAGACACCGACAATGTTCTTCAACCTAATCTACAAACCAAACAACTTGATTCTTCTTCAAACTCATTTACTAGCCAAACAATTGAAATCCATTCAACCTCTTTACTAGCCAAACAACATCCACTTCCTTCGACCTAATCTACTACCCAAACAACTTAATCTCCGTCAACCTCCTTTACTAGCCATCAAGTGAAGCACAATCAACCATCTTTACTAGCCAAATAACATCAAATTCCTTCGACCTAATCTACTAACCATAACAACTCGAATCTTCGTCAACCTCGTTTACTAACAAATCAAGTGAAACCCATTTAACCTTCTTTACTAGCCAAACAACATCAAATTCCTTCACCTAATCTACTAACCAAACAATTCAACTCTTCGTCAACCTCGTTTACTAGCCAATCAAGTGAAACCCATTTAACCTCTTTACTAGCCAATCAAGTGAAATCTATTGAACCTACTTTACTAACCAAACCACATCAATTTTTTTCCCTAACCAAACAACTCGAATCATCGTCAACCTCATTCCTAGCCAAACAAGTGAAATTCATTCAGCCTAATTTACTAACCAAACAACATAAATTTCCATCGACCTAATCTGCTACCCAAACAACTTAAATCTACGTCCACATGTACAATTTCATTCAACCCACTTTACTAGCCAAACATCATCGATATCCTTTGACCTAATCTACTAACCAAACAACTTGAATCTCCGTCAACCACGTTTACTAGCCAATCAAGTGAAACCTAATTAACCTTCTTTACTAGCCAAGCAACATCAAATTTCTTTAACCTAATCTACTAACTGAACCACTCGAATCTCCGTCAACCTCATTTACTAACCAAACAAGTGAAATTTATTCAATCTAATTTACTAGCCAAACAACATCGATTTACTTCAGACTAATCTACCAACCAAACAACTCCAATCTCCGTCAACCTAAATTACTAGTCAGACAAGTAAAACTCATTCAACCTTCTTTGCTAACCAAACCACATCAAATTCCTTTGACCTAATCTACTAACCATGACAACTCGAATCTTCGTTAACCTCGTTTACTAGCAAATTAAATGAAACCAATTAAACCTTCTTTACTAGCCAAAACAACATCAAATTCCTTCACCTAATCTACTAACCAAACAATTCAACTCTTCGTCAACCTCGTTTAATAGCCAATCAAGTGAAACCCATTTAACCTTTTGTCCTTCTTTACTTGCCAAACAACATCAGATTCATTTGACCTAATCTACTAACCAAACAACTCGAATCTTCGTCAACCACGTTTACTAGCCAATCAAGTGAAACCCAATTAACCTTCTTTACTAGTCAATCAAGTGAAATCTTTTCAACCTACTTTACTAACCAAACCACATCAATTTTCTACCCTAACCAAACAACTCGAATCATAGTCAACCTCATTTAGTAGCCAAACAAGTGAAATCCATTCAGCCTAATTTACTAACCAAACAACAACAATTTCCATCGACCTAATCTGCTACCCAAACAACTTAAATCTCCGTCCACATTTACAAATTCATTCCTACTTTACTAGCCAAAAATCATCGATTTCCTTCAACCTAGTCTACTAACCAACAACTGTCATTACTAGCAGCCAAGCAACATCAAATTCCTTTAACCTAATCTTCATTAACATTATTTACTAGCCAAACAAGTGAAATCCATTCGGCCTAATTTACTAACCAAACAACATCAATTTCCATCGACCTAATCTGCTACCCAAACAACTTTGATCTCCGTCGACCACATTTACAAATCCATTCAACCCACTTTACTAATCGATTTCATTCGACCTAATCCAGTAACCAAACAACTTGAATCTCCGTCAACCTCATTACTAGCCAAAATAGTGAAACTACTCACTCAACCTTCTTTAGTAGCCAAACAACATCAAATTCCTTTAACCTAATCTATTAACCGAACCACTCGAATCTTCGTCAACCTCATTTACAAGACAACCGAAAGAAATTCATTCAACCTAATTTACTAGCCAAAGAACATTGATTTCCAATATGCCTAATCTACCAACCAAACAACTTCAATCTCCATCAACCTAAATTACTAGCCAAACAAGTGAAACTCATCCAACCTTATTTGCTAACCAAACCACATCAAATTCCTTCGACCTAATCTACAAAGCCAAACAACTCGAATCTTCGTCAACCTCGTTTACTAGCCAATCAAGTGAAACCCATTTAACCTTCTTTACTAGCCAAACAAAATCAGATTCATTTGACCTAATCTACTAACCAAACAACTCGAATCTTCGTCAACCACGTTTACTACCAATCAAGTGAAACCCATTTAACCTTCTTTACTAGGCAATCAAGTGAAATCTATTCAATCTACTTTATTAAACAAACCACATCTATTTCCTTCACTAACCAAACAACTCGAATCTTCGACAACCTCATTTAACCTAATCTACTACCCAAGCAACTTAAATCTACGTCCACATTTACAATTTCATTCAACCTAGTTTACTAGCCAAACATCATCGGTTTCCTTCGACCAAATATACAAACCAAACAACTTGAATCTCGGTCAACCTCATTACTAGCCAAACAAGTGAAACTCATTCAACCTTCTTTACTAGCCAAACAACATAAAATTCCTTTACCTAATCTACTAACTGAACCACTCGAATATCCGTCAACCTCCTTTACTAACCAAACAAGGGGAATTTTTATTCAATCTAATTTACTAGCCAAACAACATCGATTTATTTCTGCCTAATCCACTAACCAAACAACTCCAATCTCCGTCAACCTAAATTTCTAGCCAAAAAAGTGAAACTCATTCAACCTTCTTTACTAACCAAACCACATCAAATTCCTTCGACCTAATCTACTAACCATAAAAACTCAAATCTTCGTTAACCTTGTTTACTAGCAAATCAAGTGAAACCAATTTAACCTTCTTTACTAGCCAAAACAACATCAAATTCCTCCACCTAATCTAATAACCATACAATTTAACTCTTCGTCAACCTCGTTTACTAGCCAAACAAGTGAAACCCATTTAACCTTTTTTATTGGCCAAACATCAGATTCATTTGACCTAATCTACTAACCAAACAACTCGAATCTTCGTCAACCTCATTCACTAGCCAATCAAGTGAAATCTAATCAACCTACTTTACTACCCAAACCACATCAATTTCCTTCACTAACCAAACAACTTGAATCTTCGTCAACACAAATGAAATCCATTCAGCCAAAGTTACTAACCAAACAGCATCAATTTCCATCGACCTAATCTGTTACCCAAACAACTTAAATCTTCGTCCACATTTACAAATTCATTCAACCTACTTTACTAGCCAAATATCATCGATTTCATTCGACCTAATCAACTAACCATAACAACTCCAATCTCCATCAACCTAAATTACAAGCCAAACAAGTGCTACTCGTCCAACCTTCTTTGCTAACCAAACCACATCAAATTCCTTTGACCTAATCTACTAACCATGACAACTCGAATCTTCGTTAACCTTGTTTACTAGCAAATTAAATGAAACCAATTTAACCTTCTTTACTAGCCAAAACAACATCAAATTCCTTCACCTAATCTACTAAACATACAATTCAAATCTTCGTCAACCTCGTTTACTAGCCAATCAAGTGAAACCCATTTAACCTTTTTCACTAGCCAAACATCAGATTCATTTGACCTAATCTACTGACCAAACAACTCGAATCTTCGTCAACCTTGTTTACTAGCCAATCAAGTGAAACCCATTGAACTTCTTTACTAGCCAAACAACATCAGATTCATTTGACATAATCTACTAACCAAACAACTCGAATCTTCGCCAACCTCGTTTACGCCAATCAAGTGAAACCCATTTAACCTTCTTTACGAGCCAATCAAGTGAAATCTATTCAACCTACTTTACTAACCAAACCACATTAATTTCCTTCACTAACAAAACAACACGAATCTTCGTCTAGCCAAACAAGTGAAATCCATTCAGCCTAATTTATTAACCAAACAACATCAATTTCCATCGATTTAATTTGCTACCCAAACAACTTAATCTCCGTACACATTTACAAATTCATTCAACCTACTTTACTAACCAAACATCATCGATTTCCTTCAACCTAATCAACTAACAAAACAACTCGAATCTCTGACAACCTCATTACTAGCCAAACAAGTGAAACTTATTCAACCTTCTTTACTAGCCAAGCAATATCAAACTCCTTTAACCTAATCTACTAACTGAACCACTTGAATCTCCGTCAACCTCATTTACTAGCCAACCATGTGAAATTTATTCAATCTAATTTACTATCCAAACAACATTGATTTACTTCTGCCCAATCTACCAACCAAACAACTCCAATCTCCGTCAACCTAAATTACTAACCAAACAAGTGAAACTCATTCAACCGCTAACCAAACCACATCAAATTCATTCGACCTAATCTACAAACCATAACAACTCGAATCTTCGTTAGCCTCGTTTACTAGCAAATCAAGTGAAACCCATTTAACCTTCAATCAAGTGTTACCCATTTAACCTTCTTTACTAGCCAATCAAGTGAAATCTATTCAACCTTCTTTAATAACCAAACCACATCAATTTCCTTCACTAACCAAACAACTCAAATTTCGTCAACCTCATTTACTAGCCAAACAAGTGAAATCCATTCAGCCTAATTTACTAACCAAACAACATCAATTTCCATCGACCTAATCTGCTACCCAAACAACTATGATCTCCGTCGACCACATTTACAAATCCATTCAACCCACTTTACTAGCCAAACAACATTGATTTCCTTCGACCTAATCTACTAACCAAACAACTTGAATCTCAGTCAACCTCATTTACTAGCCAAACAAGTGAAACCCATTCAACCTTCTTTACTAGCCAAACATGTGAAATCCATTCAACCTTCCTTACTACCCAAACAACATCAAAGTCCTTTAACCTAATCTACTAACCAAGCCACTCGAATCTCCGTCAACCTCATTTACAAGACAACCAAGATAAATTCGTTCAACCTAATTTACTAGCCAAACAACATCAACTTCCTTTGACGTGATCTACTAACCAAACACTTAAACCTCCGTCAGCCTCATTTACTAACCCATTCAACCTTCTTTACTAGCCAAACATGTGAAACTCATTCAACCTTCTTTACTACCCAAACAACATCAAAGTCCTTTAACCTAATCTACTAACCGAACCACTCGAATCTCCGTCAACCTCATTTACAAGACAACCAAGAGAAATTCATTCAACCTAATTTAATAGCCAAACAATATCAATTTCCTCTAAACTGATCCACTAACCAAACAACTTAAACCTCCGTCAACCTCATTTACTAGCCCAACAAGTGAATTTATTTAATCTAATTTACTAGCCAAATAACATCGATTTCCTTCAGCCCAATCTACTAACCAAACAACTTCAATCCCCATCAACCTAAATTACTAGCCAAACAAGTGAAATTCATTCAACGTTCTTTGCTAACCAAACCACATCATATTCCTTCGACCCAATCTACAAAGCCAAACAACTCGAATCTTCGTCAACCTCGTTTACTAGTCAATCAAGTGAAACAACGTCAAAGTCCTTCAACCTAATCTACAAAACAAACAACTCAAATCGTTGTCAACCTCGTTTACTAGCCAATCAAGTGAATTTCATTTAACCTTCTTTGTTAGCCAAACAACGTCGAATTCCTTCGAACTAATCCACTAACCAAACAACACAAATCTTCATCAACCTAATTTCCTGGCCAATCAACAACCTACTTCACTAGTCAAACAATATCGATTTCCTCCAACCTAATTAACTAACCAAACAACTCGAATCTCCGTCAACCTCGTTTACTAGCCAAACAAGTGAAACTCATTCAACCCTTCTTTGATAACCAAACCACATTGATTTCCTTCAACCTAATCTATCAACCAAACAACTCGAATCTCTATCTAGCCAAACAAGTGAAACTCATACAACCTTATCTACTAACCAACCCACATCAATTTCCTTCGACCTAATCTACTAACCAAACAACTCCATCATGTTTGAAAACTTTATGAAATAGGTATGTTTGTGTCTATTAGTTGGTCATTACTTTTTACCGTATCGGCATGCCACTTAAACATTAAAATGGAATGAGTATCAAACACTATCATCGTGTCAGCAAGTTTGAGTAACATAGGTAGATACTATGGATCACAAAATTCTCATAAACTAAGAAACATATGTAAACAGATAGTAATGGTGCACCAACAAGGCAATAATTTAAAGCTTACGTTGTTACCAATGACACGGCCAAATCCACACGGTCCTGTTGGTGCTTCAATATCCCCGATCCCTGACATAAGCTTGAAGGTTAATTCTCACCCTTTTACATGGCACAGAAAGTCAAGACAACTATGAGCATAAACTTAAGAGGTAGTTTGGTTCCAAAAGTGGAGAGGAAAAGGGACAACAAAAAGGGAATTCAAGGGAGAGTTGTTCCAGCATTGGCTCAATGTTATTGGCGTTCTTACTGAGTTGTATACTTAACCAACTAAAAACCACAAAATAAAACTGTCCACTTACCAAACACAAATCAGCAATCAGCAAACCTCCCATTTGTCTAGATCCAACGCACTGAAAAGTACAGCCTTCGTCCAAAATATTTCCTATAGACTCAATCCACCACTGTCCGTCAGAGTGGCCCTCCAGTCCCACCTGAGATGGTACAAAGAATATTTTTCATTCGTATGACATGTTATAAATTAGATCAAGAGAAGTGATCAAACTCTTGACATCAATCTTGATTAACGTAATGGCTGATTAAAAGGACAAAACATGTAAGATACTTTGCGTTCATAAATAAGAAAACGGCACTCTAGTCCCTAGAGCAAGGGACTGGAACTTCGAAGGTCGTGATTTGCCTAGATCTCACTTATATTGGTTGCACCAAATTGGGTTGATGTGAAATAAATAAAAGCTACAGAAATACGGAAAGGAGTTACAGTTGATAGAAACTTGGCACAGAATTGTCCCAAAAAAATATAAATTGAGGGAGATGATTCATAAAGAGAGATTCAAGTACCACTTGATTAATGGTTAGCTGAAGTCACAATCAACAGAGATAAGCGAAAAGGGGAAATGCAAGAATTTCGAGGAAAAAACTCTGCACAAAGAGGCTTACAGTTCCATTGCAAAAATTATTCACCATCTCGATTTTGTACTTCTCAACTGCTTCTTCGCCATTTGAGGATCCAAATGCTACATCAGAATCACTGTAAATATGTCCAGTAAAGAACTATCAAGATCTTCGGGTGCGCAAGGTAAGTAATTCAATACTCAGAGAGGCAATCAATTTGAATTGTTGGCAGTATCATCTCATATTATACTGTGAACCATTCAAATTAAGTACATTGTGACAGAATAATGTATTCCAACACAGTTTACACAACTATCTATCGAAAGAGCATTCTATTTGATTCTTTAAATAACTGACAGAAGGGCAGAAGCATATTAATAACTCGTCATTGACAATTTGTCCCCAAATTACATGTTTACTTGAACAGATCAATACATGATGATTAATTTCTATCTACAATGTACACACTGCGTAAATTAGCTGCTGTTGATATACATCAGAATTCCACAACTGCAACAATAACGTCAGAGACTAAGTCTCGAAAAGATTTTCTGTCGACCGAACATGAACTATTATCCGAAATCGTCGAATTCATCTCCTATAAAACAATCGCCCTAAATAATTCAAAAAAAAAAAAAATCGCTCATAACAGATTCGTATTGTATCTACAATGGAGATAATTGAATCTAGTACTTCGCATAAGTTACTCACAAAATTGAACTGAGTCTACAATTAAGCTAATTTGACCTAAACTATAATTGAATCAATCGCGAAAACAGGCATTACAAGAGAATGCAGAAACAAACAAATCATCGAATTACAAAAAAATCTAGAAAGTAAATCGCAGATTCAAGAGAAATCGAATAACTTACAATTAATAGCGAATGTGTGCTGCTACTCCAATGGTGAAGAATGATGGGAGGTTGATTTAGGGTTTCTGTGAGATTTAGGGCTAATGGCGTAATGGTAGGAAATGAGTCTGTATGTCAGATACTCGTATAAATTACAATGTATACCCTACGATTTTTCGTTATTGGACTGAAACACATTTTCTTCTTTATTTCTATTTTGGACCATCAACATGTGGTCTAGAATTACCTTTACATTTCTCTATCGTCCTTCTTCTCTTTTGAACCACGTATTCCTACACTTATTTTTCACCAAAAGTGAAATGGAAAGATAAATAAAAATCGGGAGTACAAGGATTAAGAAAGTACTCGTAATAAAGTAATACGCAGTACGAATTACTAAAAATATAATAATTACTCCCTCCAATTTACTAAAAATATACTCCTCTGAGTTTCTAACATTGCCTCATTTACTTTTGGGGTGAAAAATAAAGAAGCGGAAATGAGTGGTTAAAAAAAAGGAGGAAGAGAGATAAATGAGTGGATGAATGTGAACCACACATTTATGACCGAAAGTAAAAAATGGGTAAAAGATCAAACTCATCCCAAAAAGGAAAATGAAGCAATGTTAGAAACTCGGAGGGAGTAATAATTACTCTCTCCGGTTTTTATTGCTTTTGGGTGGAAAAATAAGGGTGTAGGAATGTGTTGCTTAAAAGAGAAGAAAGAAAAGAGAGAAATGTAAGGTAATTTTAGACCACATGTTGATGACCCAAAATATAAATAGGAAAAAAATGGTGTTTCAGTCCAATAAGGGAACAGAAAGATAAATAAAAAGCGGAGGGAGTATAAATTAATAATTAATTATCCAAAATGTCATTTCACAATGTCACATGGTGCAAATCTAGTAGACTAAAGGTAGTTTGATCCAAAAAAATGTCCTGAAAAAATGGGTCGATTGAATTTGAACGTTCCAAAAGAATACGAATGGAGGGAGTATATATATATTGATTAAGGCATTAATCAAAAGAACTTGTGATTTGGTTAGAACTTGTAGTCCGGTCTCGGGTTCAGGCTCTTGTAATAGTAATTTTGTGGGAGTTGTTTGGCTTGAGATTATGTCTTGACTTCGAGTCTATGGGTAGGTTTACTGTTATTAGAGTAGGATACTCTTTCGGCCAAATTAATACACCAACTTTCGGTTCTCTCGTCATAAAAATATTTATAATCAAAGAGAGTATTATCTGAAAAATACTACTCCGTACGAGTTACTATTTCAATTTCTCGTGATAATATTTCCATAATTCTTACCTTAATCAACATCCTAGCATAACACCTCGTAAATAAATTTAGCTTATTACTTTTAATAGATGAAACATCTATAATTATCGATAATAAATTCGGTATTATTAGTATATGTTTTTTTATTTCGCGAAAGTGGTGATTAGCCCCTTAACTTTCAATGATAGTAACTAAGCCGCATTGCACACTATTGCTAGCTTAATTAGTTGAGACATTATATGTAAGCAAAAAGAGGTTTCGCCCATTAGGGTGTTGCCTAGTGGTTAAAACTTGTGGTCATCGACTCAAGGGTCTCAGGTTCAAGCCCCTGCAAGCGCGAACTTGTGGGAGTTGTATGGCTTGAGACTATGCCTCTAGATTTCGAGTCTGCCGCCCAACTTATTTTATGTATAATTGAAGGTTCGAGCTCAGATATGTCCGATTATATACTACTTAGACAAGTCCTACTCTATAAATCTTTCACAAATCCTAATAAGAAAAAGTTTCTCGTTAGCAACTTTGATTATAAAGGGTTCGAACTTCAAATCATGAGTACCAATTCTCATGACCTAACCAACTAAAACATTTGACCTCAGTTTACTTAGTTAAAAAAATCCTATTTGGCTCGATAAACACCCCTATTTATCACATAGATTATTACATTATTAATTAAACAAAACAAAAGTGAAAACAACTTTGTCTTGAAAATAACATGATTTATTTAATCCTTTGGCTTTTTATACAAGAATGGTTTCAATTAAATTCCTAAATATTCTTAACCTAATGTCTTAGCTTGATGCATGTAGGGTAGTTATGATTCTCAAGCTTAATTATATATAATCATCACAATTATAATTATTGTACAAGACGATCTTAATTATATTGTACAACGATAATTTAATATACAGTTTCACACTCATTTATAAATAACAAATAAAAATTGTCATTTCACAGAAATGAACCGTCTCACATATGAGATCAATCAATTAATTATTATTACACCACAATTTACCAGATAATTATTATGTAAAACAACCTCACATTGTACAATGATCCTTTTATATAAAAAAAGTTTCTTTATTTTTTAATAATAAATTAAATTATTAACGTTATTATCTTTTCACAGTAATGAAAATCATCTCACTCGTAAAACCGTCTTAAAATATAATTTGTATAATTTGTGTTACCCTAATTTATACATGTCCCCACTTACAAGTGAAGAGGCAAGATTAAGCTTAAGCTTAAGCTAGCTAGCTAAGATTGATTAGAGACAATAATTAATTATCTTATAACTTTAATAATAATTAATAATTAATGCTTTTGTTTTGTTTGACTCATTAATATTTTTTTAATAATATTGTTATATGCTATATGTCAGTTTATTAGATAAGGTATCTAACATATTAATGCTAGAATGATGTCTACTAATATAAAGTTGAGATTCTTTTTCATAACTTTATTTAATTAATTAATTAATTAATTAATTTTAATTATTAATTAAATTTTGTTAATTATTTATTAAATATAAAGTGTATATTACCAATATTGTTGCGGCTAAAAGTTGTTGACATATTATGCTCCAGCAAATGGTCAGCATTTCACCTGAATTTCGTATGTATTTGTTCTTGCTTGCGTGTTTTTATTCTAAGGCTAATATCCTTTTTCCAGAAATTAATTAATTAATAATAATAATAATAATATTGCAAATTATGGGTATACTTTAAAACAAATACTATATCGATTAAACGTTAAAAAAAAGGGTTAAATACATACGAGTATCGCGTTAACTTTTATTGCATGTTATAATTTTAGGGCAAAATATTCTTTCTAACGCTATTATTCATCATAAATTATCTAAAAAATGTTGCGTATTTTGTCTATATTATCATCATATGTTAATATTTAACCCGTTTCAAATTTAACGCGTATACATATATAATATATACTCTGTCTTAAGCAAGATTAACGATAATTTTAGATATAATTAAAGATAATATCATAGATGCATGAACGCATGCATGCTTACATATTTGGTCGTCCATATGCCTTTTGTTGAAGTGACAAGAGAGTGTAAGAGACACATGGTTGCTATGTAGGATCATGTGCAATTGAACCCAATTTAGGTTATGTTCTTTTCGATTTATAATTTTTACGTTAATTCAGATCAGGGTTTCTACTATTATTATGTCTAGGGTTTTTTTAAGCTTCTAGGTTATACTCCTTCCGTTCAAGTTCAAGCTTCCATTTTGCTTTTTCACGTTTGCCAACGCGCATTTTGCATCGTTAATATCTTTCGTAACATATTAGTAAAAATTATGGAAATTGGATATTAATAATCTACTTTTAAAGACGAATCAAACAAGATCCCACATGGATATATTTTCTCTGATAGATTGTCGTGAATATCGAAAGTTATCCGTGATTGCAAATAGTGTCAAGACAAGGAAGGGGAAGGTTGGAATTGAACGGAGGGAGTACGAAGTATATGAATACGGTTTTAAATAGTGTTATATATAAACTCTTTGGACCAAATATGTTGCCTAATAAGTATAGTGGTTAAGACTAGGTAACCTGAATAATAGGTTTCAGGTTCAAATTTCCCATCCACAGCCTCCACATATATTATAATGCGACTAAGTGTGCTCTTAATTGAACCCAAAAAATGCGAGTATAGTCTTTGATTAAGTCTCACCTTAGCAGTCATGCTATGATCACAATTTTGAATCTGTAATCTATAATCGATCATCAAATTAATGTAATTCTCCTTTTAATTTGTACGTAGACGTAGCTGACACGCTGTTAATCATGAAACACATACATAAATCTATTTGTCTTTTAATTTTGCATTTTTATTTTTATTTTCAATTTTAGCAAAGTAGGGTTGTTATAATTATTCCAAGAATAATAAATCCTATAATTTCCTAATAACACTTGAAGTAAGACTTTATTCATGTGTTTATTCATGTTCTCACATTGGGAATAAGTAACCGAAGATGTCTTGGCCTAGTGGTTAAGACTAGGTGCTCTGGGATAGTAGGTTCCAGGTTCGAATCCCCCCTCTCCTATATTGTAATGCGACTAAGTACGCTCTTCGATGAACCAAAAAAAAAAAAACATTGGGAATACCTAAAAGAAAGGTACCACATATATCTACTAGTAATATTCATATTCATGTTCTTTATTTGGAAGGTCAACACCTTCTTATGTTTATAGAGTATTTGTGATGAATATATTCACTTTAATCTGTGTTATTCAGACTTTTCTATCAGATGTCGTGTCTGATGCACAATATCGAAGTATCAGACACGATTATTTTGGACAAATTTAACAGATTAAATGACCTAACTAGACACAGAAGATTGGTTTTATCGAAACTATTTGATCTGTCATAAGGTTAATAGCGATATGCCCACTTGTTGAATCATACATGAACCCTATAAAGTTCAAGATGACTCACCAACAAAAAGGGCAAACAACTTAGCCTTGAGATTCTAAGTATACGTGGAATGTGCTACTTTTCGTATCATCTTAACCACAAACCACAAATCAATCAATAATTATTATTTTTTATTTAATTTACAAAGCATAATTATGAAATTAAATGCTTATAGTTATTATAAAATAATCAACAACTTGTTTGTTTTTAGTTACCGTCTCATACAATTATTCCGGTATAACGTGAATAATAAATGAGATTTTTGAGGTGTCAAACATAAATAAACACGGTATATATTGACAATTGTGTGGTTAGAGAGACTCAAGAGAATCGAACTTGAAACTCCCCATATTAATTGCAGATGTCGATCATATTTATTTGATCTGATCTTTCTTTACTGGTTAATCATGTTAAATGTACTTTCTTTACTGGTTAACCATGCAAAAGAATTATGTGGTTAAGCGTGCTCGACTGAGAGTAGTATGTAGTTGATGGATAACCTCCTAGAAAAGTTTCTGATTATAAGCACATGAGTAAGAACAAACTAATGCACTGGAAATGACTCGTGATGATAAAACCCATGACCTCAATCAAGGTCATAAATGGATGTAGTGCAGGTCGTGCAGCCATGCAGGTTCCCCATACTTGGTGCTAAATATGAGAGTCATCTCAACCAAAAGCCTGAACTGATGGTTTGACGTCTCAACAGATTTTTATACTCTAACAGTCATGTCAGATAATCATCTGAACATGAACCTTATCACCACGTTAACAAACAAAAACATTTCTGATCTATACTCTAACAGCCATATCGTTAGATAATCATCTGAACAGGAACCTTACAATGATCACTCCAATCGATCTAAGAATTGATTATGATCTTATACGTTAACAAACACAAACATTTCTTTCATGCTGACAAAGAGTTCATTCGAAATACTAAAGGGTACTTTACAAGTAGATCAGACTCTCTTTATATTTAATTTTTCCATGCGTGCACAAAAACCATGACTTAAACTCGTTATCAGTTATTTCAGATGCGACAGCGCTTACCGCTCATACCAACCAAATTTAGTTTTAGTTAGTTATAACTTTAGTTGATAATACAACTTATGATAAATAAATACAATCAATCATATTATAGTTAAGTGGATAAAATAAAATTGGCCGCCACCAACATTAGTGGAATAATAAAAATTGAGTTTAACCTAAGACATTCTCATTCAACCTCATTGGTTCATTTTATTTAATTTATTCTCTAGTAGCCAATTAAATTACATAGAGAAATTTTATATAAATATATCCACATTTATACTTTGGAATAAATTATATATTAATTAATTAATTAATTAGGTAATTAATTTAAGTACATATTGACACATAGGTATTTGACCTAGTAGGGTATATCACTATATCATCCAAAACTTAAAAAGATTGATTGACTTTAATTTCATATACCAATTAATTTAATTTAAAAACAGGTTGAATAAATGTCGTTTTGATAAGCTGAATTAAATCGTTCAAGGATTAAGAAAGGAATTTTGTGCAATATTTGAATTTATTTTGGTGGTAAAATGAATATTATCACCCTAAGAGAAATTAAACTAATTAAAAAAATCAGGATGAATAAATGATTGTTTTAATAAAGATAAATTAAATTGTCTAGGGAATAACAAATTAAAGCATTTTGTACTCCGAGTATACCATCATTAATTTTTATTTTATGAATATATTTTTAATTTTTTTATGGGATTTTCTACGTGATATCCCTGAATTTTTTACTTTTCTACCTTGTACCCCTACAATTTTTACATGTATACATGGTACCCTTGTACTTTACTAAAAGTTTTTTTGGTACCCCTAAACTTTTTTTCCCGTCAAATTTTGGCAACAAATTACCTTTTTATGTTCAAAATTAAAAGTTAAACGTCATTTAACATACCTAATTAACCGATAATTGAACTTAAACTAACAATTTTGTACGTATTTGCAATTATACTCCGAATCTAAACATATTATATTTTTGACATTATATTGTCAAATCAAATGATAGCACTTAAACTAAGCTCAATTACTTGTAATTCTAAGCTAAAAACATAATGTAACGACAAAACTTGATGGAAAAAAACATTTAGGGCGCTAGTTAAACTATAAACTTCAAGGGTACCATGTATAGACATAAAAAAGGTAGGGGTAACCTGTAGAAAAGTGAAAAATATAGGAATACCGCGTAAAAAATCCCTTTTTTTATTTTTTTTCGTAGAATCGATATCTTTATTATTGTTATTATTATTAGATTAAAATGGCTTTTTTTTAACTATCAACTCTTGAGCTAATTAAAGATGTACAACAAGTAGCACAAGTTGGACGGTAAAAAGTCGTTAATAAAGGTAATTTGTATGCATGGACGACAGTTGGAAGGTGGCAAACTAGCATTGGCGGCTAGCCGCATTTTATTCCTTTTTTTATGATAAAAAAAAAATCCGGTAAAATATACGAGTAAATCAGTATAAAATCGTTGTTTCATACGATAAAATAATGCGGTAAAAACTTTTTTACTCTAATGATAAAGTTAGCGCTCGGTCATTATATTATGGGAACGGTAATTCTAGTTAACAAAATGTGTGAATTAGGATCCCTAGAGACACAAGAAAACGAATTTTATTCATATATTTTTACGTAAAATTAGCATTAAGATTTTCGTTGAATTCCAAAAAAAAAAAAAATTATGTTTGTTACTCCGTACTAAATACGAGTAGTAGCCAAATGTTATCACGTTAATCAAGTATGTAACCGTGTTTTAGGAGATTCATGATTTGATGTGTGCCCTAATTATAACGGTTTTTCTAACATGATATGAACACTTATAAATTAAGTCATAACTTTAATAACTTTAATATTTTCATTGAAATCTCGAAATTCTTTTTATATTTAGCTTGATCTGTTACAAAGCAGTAGTTAAATGTAATCACGCTAATAATCAAGTACTCTGTATATATTATATACATATAAGTAACGATGTTTTAGGAGATTTGTAATTTGTATACCTTAATTATAACGATTTTTCTAACACGATATATGCCCTTATTATTAAGCTACATACATGTTATAATGAGATTTCAACAGAATAAATCGCGAGAAATTAAAATACTAACCGTCAAATTCCATTGTTTAATTAATCAATAAATCAATCCTTAATTATAACGATTTGTATGTAATTTGTATACCTTAATTATAACGATTTTTCTAACACGATATATGCCCTTATTATTAAGCTACATACATATATGTTATAATGAGATTTCAACAGAATAAATCGCGAGAAATTAAAATATGCCCTTATTATTAAACTACATACATGTTATAATGAGATTTCAACAGAATAAATCGCGAGAAATTAAAATATGCCCTTATTTTTAAGCTACATACATGTTATAATGAGATTTCAACAGAATTAATTACGAGAAATTAAAATATTAACCGTCAAATTTTATTAATTAATTAATTAATCAATCAATCAATTAATTAGAGAAATTGTAAGTATGTGGTTCCACCAACTTGCATGTGATAAAATACAAGTAACATGCATTTATGTATGAACTAATTCAGCATTACTCATCCTTACATGTTCTCTACTTATTTAGAAACCCCCGACATAAGAATCTAACACCATACTATATTTGTTGCCTTTTTTTTAATTAATTAGTCGGTCACAATTCCTTAAAAAAACATAAACGGTTTTTCTAACGTGTATCCACTGGACATACGATAATATATACTCCCTCCGATTCATTGGAATCGCAACATTTACTGTTCACACAAAAAATAAGGAAAGTGAATTGGTGGACCACAATAATGATGTCAGGTAAGATTAAGTAATATAATAATATTAGATTGAATATTTTGGAATATGTAATGAAAAGTGAAGGGTAGGTTAGTCATTTCATAAGAAAAATATGACCCAAAATAGAAATGTTGCAAAGCTGATGAATTTGCCAAAAATGGAACACGTTGCGAATCCAATGAATCGGAGGGAGTATTAATTAAGGAATGAATTATGTTGTCTAAGTATGGTAATAAATTAAAGAGTTGGTATTTTAATTTATCATGATAATATCATTTTGATTTCTTTTTTAATTAACATATTAACGTGTGTCCAGTGGACTGACATTAGAAAAAAAGAATTGAATCACAAAATATAAAGTAAGACGGTCTGATTTTATAAAATCGATAATTTATTTAGATTATTCTAAATATTACAGAGTATGTAGTAGTTAATTAATGTTCCAATTTTTCATGATAATATCCTTATAAATTTTGTTTTAATTAAAATGTTAACACGTGGTCGGTAACACTGATTAACATTTAAATAACGTTGATCGTCAAAATAAACCTACTTTAAATTATCATGATTTAAAATTAACATTTAAATTAATTAATCATCGAAATAAATAACACTAATTTTTTCCAATAAAATGTTAACAGCAGTCTTATAATAAGTTTATTACTGTATGATACATCTGACATAATTAATGACGATTACTTTTCTAGTTTCTAAGGCAATTTAGTGTATGTATTAATCTCGCGCGTGCTAATTAGCTTAAATGAGACGATCTTACAGAAGATTATCGTGCTTTTAACCTATGTACTTTCTTAACCAACAACTAACACAAACTTTTTATCATGCTTTTAAAACCCTATATATAAGACTCAAATATTTGATCCAATCCTTCACTTATCACAATAATCTCATCTTATCTATCTATCTATCTATCTATCTATCTATTTTTCTTCAACAAAAAATAACAAAAAATATTAACAACATAATTAAATCAAAATAAATTCCATGGCTTCATCATCATCTAATTATGCAAAGTTAATTACATTTTTATTCCTAATAATATGTTTATCCTTTTTTTTCTTAGGCACTAGCCATGCACGTATACTTCATAACAACAAAATTATTGCTAATAATAATAATAATAATAATAATAATAATAATAATAATAATAATAATTCTCCTATTTATAATAATAATAATAATAATAATAATAATAATAATAATAATAATATTGATAGTAATCAAATATTGCATGACCTTGGCTTTCATGAAGTACTCAAATTTCAAAAGAATCCACCTATATGGGTGGTTCAAGCCGGTATCGGGTCAGAACGGGTTTCTCCCGGTGGACCCGACTCACAACATCATGTCGAGGCACCGGCGTTTCTGCACTAAACCATAGCATATACTACCAGACGAGCTGACTGCTATCTCATTTTCCTTCAACACATATTAGCACCAGCAGATCAACAGATGAGATGCTGGTGATCTGTTGGTGCTGCTATCTCATTTTCCTTTAACACATATTAGCACCAGCAGATGAGATGCTGGTGATCTGTTGGTGCTGTTATCTCATTTTTCTTTTATTTTAAAATTATCTGCTTGGTTCGCTAATTGTTTGCAGCGAAGTGAATATAGAAGAAGGTCGAGAGATTAAATACAGTCGACGATGTATGCTTTTATTTTTGCTCTTTATTAATTACTTATATTATCCATCTATATACCCTAAAAATTAAACCATATTTTTCTTTTGGTTTAATTTGGGTGTAGGATTAAAAAACAAGTTACTTCTAATTATTAAGGCATATACCCTAGAAAATTAGGGTATGTTGTTATATTATTACTCTATACACATCTATTTAAAATTATTGTCATTATATTTTTATTATTTGTATTGTAATGCATGCATGTAATGAGTTATTTATTACTAATATAATCCAAATCATTTTGGAACTAAGACTTTTAATTAACAAGTTACGATTTGTATTATCGATATTAAATTCTTAACGCACCTCATTTTCAAAATAACCTCGTTATTTCAATATCATCTCATTATCCATATCCAGTTATTTGTAAATTATACACGTAATTCTGACTTGATTTTCAACCCTGATCATGATTATATTATCATCTCTTGTGACTTTTGAGGTTATTTTAACCCATTTTCCGTACACCGTTATTTATGACTATAAATGTAATATAATACTGACGAGATTTTTAACCCTAATCATGATTATACCTCGTTATTTCAATATCACCTCATTTTCCATATTCCTTTATTCGTAATTATATAAATATGATACTGACGAAATTTAAAACCCTAATCATGATTATTATTAACGTATGTATCGTCTCGTTATTTCAATATCATATCATTTTCCACACTATCCCAACCCGTTATTAATAATTATAAACATAATAATACTACTAACGAAATTCGTAACCCTAATCATGATTATCACCTTTCACGACTTTATATCATATCATTTTCAATATCATATCATTTTCTACATTATCCCAACCCGTTATTAATAATTATAAACATAATATTAACGAGATTCGTAACCCTAATCATGATTATCACCTTTCACGACTTTATAATCTCGATACGATATTATTTTTGTTGTGGCCGACGTTAGGGTGATAATATGGATAACTATGGACGTGTGTTTGTTAACTTTTTATTATGCCTAGACTAGATTAACTTTTCTTTTGACCTATAAATAAAATAAAATATTAAGTAATTAGATACTAATTAAAATTAAATTAAATTAATTGTTCTGATTGTCTGGAAAGAGAATATGCCACATCCACGACATGTAAAGTGTTCTATCTTAGATCGATCATAGTCACACTGATGTGTATAATATCTTATGTTTTTTTTTTCTTTTTTTTCAAATTTGATTCCGAGACCGTCTAACAATAAATTTAGTGGAGTATAAATTTAGTATGAGACACGTATTATATTACAATAAAATATAAGAAAATAACCGTCATTGTGTAAGAGCTAGGTCTTATAATAAACTTATTATGAGACCGCCTCATTAGACAATTAGTGATACTTTTAATGATTTTTCTAACGTATGTACACTAATCACGCATTAACATGCTAATTAAATATAAAATTTACAAAGATCGATATTGTCTAAATATGATTTAATATTTCAATTTTTTTCTCGATATTCTTATGAATCTTGTTTGAACTGGTTAACCGTAAAATAAAGTGTGGCGAGTGGAGATACATTTACTTTTTATTTGTACACTTTGTTGTTAGTTTTTACAAGTTCAATAATTTTACTTTTATGTAACTTTAGTTTGCAAAGAAAGGTCAATTTTATGGTCATAATACAATCAATAATAATAGCGAGTTTTGTATAAAACTGTCTAACGTTAAGATAACGTCCTGTAATAGAAATTGTATACTATCCCACACAACAACTTTTTAACTTAAAACGAGTATTTCGCACTGATAATTTCTTAATTATCAATTGATTTCTTGTCTACATATAACCAATTATAAAAGTATTCAGATCAGAATGTGATTATTTCATGATAAAATGTTGTCATTTTATGATAGTATGATACTTCGAATTTCTATATAAAAAAAAAACAAATAATTACGAGTATTTTTTTTTCAAGTGTCGTGACTTAAACTCGTCACGAGTATTATTTGAAACAAGCCCAAATTGATTAAATAATAGAAGCCCAAATGTACAAAAATAATTAGGCCCAAAAAAATAAGTAAAAAAAAGCCCAAAATAAATATTTAAACCCTTTTTTTTCAACTAATTCCTTTGCAATTTTCAATGAAATTCATCAGCAAAAACTATAATTAGACAATTAGTCAAATAATCTTTAAAAATTCAACTCTTAATATTAATAATTAAGAACGTGAATATTACGTTTTATATACTTTTATCACCTAAAAGTCCAATTTTCTAGCTTATTCAATGGTCACCAAATCATCAATCATTCAAACTCTTTCTTCTTCGGATCGTCTCTCTCAAAACCGACATATTCATTTTAAGATTAAAACGAGTCAAATAACACATTATTAGACAAATTAAGAAGTTTTTTCTTCGATCTCCAGGATCATCGAGTATTATGTTTGTTCGATATTCATCTTAAAATTAAAACGAGTCAAATAACACTTTATTTAGACAGATCGACACGTTTTTTCTTCGATAATTTTGTATAATTATTTCAGTACCGTCTTTCCTATTTACCCGACTTTAAATCTTAATACAGATATATCTGTCTGATGCCAGAATATTTGATTCCTTTTACATTTCAATTCTCAAGTCTCAAGTCCTCTTTCCTTATATCTATACTACAATCACTACATAAACACATTTACACATCTCAAAAACACAAACACTAACACACACAAAATTAATTAATTAATTAACAATTGTTAATTAATTACAATGACTTTAGATCATTATGATCATAATAATCACAATTATAATTATAATTATTATTATAATTCCCCTACAATTAACACTAACACAACCAAAATTATGCTAAGTGCTATATTTTCCCTATCATTTGTCATAATCCTTGTAATAATCCTCTATATATATGTCCGGTACGCCCTCCGGCCACCTCGCCGCCCACCCACCACCCCATCGGCCGCCGCCTTCATCTATAGCCACCATATCCGACACGTGGACCCCACGCCAACGAAATCTGGCCTCGATCCAACTGTCATTAATTCACTAATTCCCTCGTTTTTAATTAATAATAATAATAAATCAGACGGGGTTCAGGCTGAAGAAATACTAGAGTGTACGATATGCCTAGGCATGTTACAAAATGATGACGTGGCAAGACAATTACCTAATTGTAACCACATTTTCCACGTGGAATGTATCGACACGTGGCTAGTGAGTCAGTCCACGTGTCCTGTTTGTCGGTCCGATGCCACACCTAGGCTTGAACCACTTGACCGTGAGCCACCCAAGGTCAATGATCAAGCTGTTTCAAGTCTGGTTAGTTCAACTGGTAAAGTCAGCAACAGCGACAGTGGACCGTCCACGTCGTCAACAAGTTTTAGATTAAGTTCATTTAGGAAAATTATTGGGAGAGAGAGATCTTCATCATCTTCAAGGAGAAATAATCAAGTCAATGTTGAGATTGTTGTTGACCTTGAGAGACAAGGGCAAACAATAATGTAATATTTTTTTAATTTTTTTTTGAAAAAATAATATAATTATTCTTGGTAAATAAATATTTTTGTTAGTGGGTTTTAATTTATATTATAAAATCATTAATTATTTATAATTAATAGGAGTTTTTATTTAATTAAAAGCCACAATTTACGATATAAATGATATTTTTGTGTGCATTTATATCGACGTTCACTATATACAGAATATTTTACTTTATTTGGTGACACGTCAACATAACTGTACAATAAAATATTACTCCGTACTATTTCATATGTTTTTTTTAATATTCCATTTTTTTTAATAATAGTTTTGGAAGTCCAACTTATGATAAATCTTTTCATGTATTTGGTGAACTAATTTAACGTTATTGTTACATTTTTCAAAGAGTTAGTGTAAAGGTAGACAGCTTCTCGAATCCCATTTGCGTAATATATATAAATAATTACTCGGTTTTACACTATAAAATCGTACTCGTATAGTAGAACGAGCCCAAACGATTAATTATCCAACATAAAAACGGGTCAACATTTTGATTCATCGCAAGGAAAACTATGCAGATGTCAACGAATTTACACGACGGGTGATACTTATGACGTGGATTTAACTCTAATCAACACGAAAACTGCCCTTTTGGGAAAAAATAAACAACGATTAAACCATACGAGGTCAGCAGACGGGTAAAATTCGGTCACAGAACACGAGAAACAGCAATGTCCGAAGAGACGATATAGTACAAACGATTACAAATTACAACATGCTTTCTTCACCTTAAAAATACAACGGAAACAGCCTGAATCATTTACGGTTTTTTCAGACCGTGTCGAATAAATACATCTATCTTTCACTTTCACATACCTAAACACGGAATTAAACAAACCGGTTAATCCGGCCAATTTATACACAATGCAATTTGATGCAAAGCTAGCCTAATCTAAAACCCTGAACAGTCGTCTAAACCCGAGAAAATACAAACTAGCTACAGGCACGGCTAAGGCTTTTCCCCTCACCGTTATGCACATAAACACGTTGCAGAAATCGGACGGTTTGGATGGAAAATGTATTTTTTTTTTATGACGAGTAAGTACGAGTACTACAGTTGCAGGGCGGAACTCAAGAATGGTCAGAACTGTACAACCACCACCAGTCAACACCACCTCGGGATGATATATGACGATCTAGATGTCGGAATAAGGTTTACACTATACCATCAACAGTCACCGATACATTACATTTCCATCTTGAGACCAACGAAAAAAACCTGCCAAAACGAGAATCATGAGTCGTGACTGATACAGTTTGTGCAGAAAATCAAAGCATTAATATTGCACAATCTTAACAACAAGAAGAGAGCCTTAGTCCGGAAAAAAAATTGGGGTAGGCTAACGTGAATCATTATCCGAAAATTTAGAGATGATTATGGGCGGGTTTGGGCCGGTAACGGGTCGGGCTAAGTGTGAAAGTTTTGCCCGCGAACAAGCGGGTTTTGGACGGGTTTGCGGGTCGGGATTTTGTATATTTTTGAAAATGTTGTGTTAGTAACAATTTTGGCCACACCAGATTTCGTAACAGTCATTTAGAAAAAAAGTTTTGTTAGTCCGACTCTTCAGATTACCTCGCGTACTTCTGTCCAGAGACATTCAGACATGGGTATGACACTCGGACACGTCCTTTTAAGCCAAAATATGCAGAATTTACATAAAATTAGCCGTGCCAGACACTTCTTAAACAAGTCGGAGCAGCATAGGAGGAAAAAAGAGCACTCTTTAGGTAATAACTATAGCCATATGCCAGATTTGGAAAAAAAAAAATCTGTAAATTTTGGTAAAATTTACTGATTCTCTTAAACAGTAGGAAACTGGTAAATTTTGGTACTCGATACGTATCCGATGTATTAATTTTTCCCTAATGCTAAACATTATCCAATTAGACTCTTTTCAAACATTAACCAAAGAAAATGAAACACGAAAACCAATTTCCATAGAAAGACCCGGCAGCCGAGGTTCACAGATGGAAGAACATTCATGCCAATAATGAAATGAAACACATACTCCGTATATCGCAAGATAAAGTATCGCATTTTTACCTGTAAAAAGAGTTGCCGACACATGAGCTACAGTACACGCGAATGTTATGCAGTTGAACTATCACTATCAGATCCTGCAGTGTAAAGATCATACGAATGAGCAAAATATGAGTGAGAATAAGCAAAATCCGCAGTTGCGAAAGCTGAATCCGCCAATATCATTAAAAAACAGCACTTATAAGGAGTATAGTATAATATACCGCTTGAAGAAGAACCGGAATTGCTGCTTGAGCTTCTTGAACTATTGGATTTACTAGCACTCCCAGCAACCTTTTGTTGCTGAACCGGAGGCGACATACGGGCATCCTTCTCTACTGCTTATATCGACAAATAGTTATTGCAAGGAGATTAAAAAAAAAAAAACGAAGAACGATTATATATTAAAAATTTATTGATCGAAAAAAGCATACCCGTTTCATTTTCTTTTGACTCAACAAGCACAGATGGAGCTTGCTCCTGTATTCAAATTCAAATATCGTCATAAATCGTAATATTTCTTAAAAAAAGTCATCCGGTAAGAAAATATAGGCATTGGCCTAGAACGATGTGTTAGAATAACTTAATCGAAGTGAAATATGGAAGAAATTAAATTATATACCTTGTCTGTTATTGGTTCATCGCCGGGAACCGGGTCAACCTCGACTTTTTTCTTGATCTTGTTGATGTTCTTTTTATAGTTCATAACGAACCTATCTAACTCCCAAAGAGTTTCATTATCGACACTATCAATGTCGACTTCAATTTCATCATCATTTTGGCAGAGTGACGGATTCCTCTTCCGTATGATCTGGACAACATTGTCCAACTTTTCCGAAGGCAAATTTTGAAGTTCGGTACTAAGCTTCTGTTTCTCCAAATACGTCATATCCCGCTTATTTGCCTCCTTCGCTTTTGGCTTCTTTAGGCCGGGTTTCCTGCCTCGAGTAGAATGAGGAACTTTGGGTTTTTCTGGTTTTTCTCCAACTGGATTCGTCATTGATTCTGCTTTATCCAGTGTCTTTGGCACGTCAACCTGAGGCGCAGGCGGTGGAGCAGGCAAAGACGTCTTTTTCGATGTAGGGGTTGTAAGAGTGGCTTCATGACTTGCAGACGCTCTCAAATCCTGTACATAGTCTGACTCGATACTGCCCCACTTCTCCTCAAATACGGTCAGTAATATTTCCGCCATAATATGAACATCATGTCCTTTCGGATTATATTTCATGGCATTTTGAAATGTGAGTCTTACATCCTCCGCAAATTCCTTAGGAGACTTGTACCAATTGGTATTTAGCCTCGATTTGACCGTACCCAAATCCATCGGATGTTTAATTATCGTAAAGTAATCATGCAACCCGAGCGCCTTCACGTCAACAGGGCTATTAAATACCCATCCATGCTTGTGCTTCATCAGTTTATCAAGCAACAAACTACAACTCTTAAATACTTTACTCGACTGATTCCCCATCCCAATTCCCGATCCCGACTCCCCGTTCTTCTTCCCCGAGATTTTCGGCTTTTTGTTCTGTTCAGAACCCGGAATTCTCTCCTTGCCTAAAATAAAGTCGGAACTCTGATAAAACTGATTCACTTTCGGAGTCCGCTTTTCTTTCTCGACATTATCACTCGCACCTTGACTAAGTTCAGGAACCGTCACCCTAAGCTGCTCTACTGGCCTACCTTCTTGCCAACCCACCGAACCGACCTCAGAGTGAACTCTCTTTAATTTCCCGGAACCATTTTTACCGTCATTCCCGAAAGGCCTTACGTTATTACCACAACGTTCAAGCTTCTTAACCAACCCCCTTACCATATTAAGCTCGCCTTCTAATCTCCTCCTTAACTCCACCCTTTCCTTCTTTGTCTTATACCCAAGACTAACTAAAACACGGTTCTCCAGAAAACCCGACCCGCTAATTCCGTTCTCCATATGCATATTATCACAATGATTCAAGGTTGTCTTGGTGCCCTGGTGAGATCGTTTAAGAGAAGAGGAATCGTCAGATGCAACCTCGGATCGGCTAAAACCACGCTCCCTCCTAGAATTCTGATGTAACTGCGGTGGAAGATTTCGTAAATCTTCTTGAGGTAGTATGTCGGTTTTAAGCCCCTTGAAAGATTTCCTACTGTAAACTTTACTATCAGCAAACTTTTGTCGATCCTTTGAGTTAGCTACACCACCGTCACACCCTCCAAAGCCTGTTGCCATAACACTCACCAGGACCCTCGGATCAGAAGCCCAGCCACCCGTCACAAACCATCTTTGCCATGCTCGATCATCTAAAATAAGCAATAAAAAATTACTCGTATCAATTAATGACACAAACAATAAAATAACGAGATCAAAGATCTCGCTCAAACCCGAATATATGCTCCCTCCATTTCATTGAACGAGACTCGTTGACCCATTTTACCCATCACGAAAAGTGGTGAAAGGACGCTAATCAAATAAGATAACGGGAACATCGTTAAGATTATTAATCCTAGTCACAAAATAAATGTATCGAGTGAATCTCCAAAACTTGACTAAAAACTTTGTTAGAAACACGATAACCTTCCTATCTTACTCGAACACTTCACTTCGGCGTGACATTTCGACTTTTCATTTTAGATCAACGAAAGTGAAATTCACACAAAAATAACCGTTTCCGACACTTGCATCCTTCACAGGCCTAAAATGTCGACAAATCGCATTAAATCCATCTTCAGCCACAGAAATTGTAAGCAGAATTCACCAAAAAAAGTAAGTATACCAGTCATACCACACAAATCAGCTCCATTTCCGCTAAAGTATACTCCGAACATCAGATTTTCGGAAACAACACAATCAATCATCTAAATCGACACATTCAATTCAATACCAAATCAAGTCAAACGAAACCTTGATTCAGTTCAACACAGCAAAAATTGAAGCAGCAAAAAAATCGAATCACGGACAAACTTGAGCTCACACTAAAGCTCAGAATCCCAATCATACCATGCAAATCAGCTCGTCCCTCTTTAGAATACCGAGAAGATCAGATACATGCAAACAACACAATCAATGATCTACGAAAACCACACATTCAACTCAATTCAATACCAAATCAAATCAAACCAAGCCCAACGAAACCTTGATTCAGCTCAAAAACAGTGAAAATTTAAGCAGCAAAAACGAAAATAACACAACTAAGCAGAAAATTAGTACAAAAAAACAAGTGAATCTTTGATGAAATCAGGCAATCAGCTGACTAACACTCAGAATCACAATCATATCACAGAAATCAGCTCAATTCTCACTATATAAAACCTAGAACATCAGATTTACGCAAACAACAAAATGAATCCCCTAAAAATCGATACACTCAGTTCAATCCAATACCAAACCCTAATTCAGCTAAAAATCAGCAAAAATTAACAAAAAAATAATCAAAAAAGCACAATTAAACAGCACAATTAGCACAAAATAGTGAATTAATGAACGAATACCTAAAAAATCAAGGGAATCTTTGATGAAATCAGCTTACTAACACTCAAAATCAGCTCAATTTAAAACCGAAAACATCAGATTTACGCAAAATACCAAATCAATCCCCTAAAAATCGATGCATTCAGGTCAATTCAATACCAAACCCTAATTCAGCAAAAAACCAGCAAAAATTAACAAAAAAAATCAAATAAAGCACAATTAAACACAAAAATTAGCACAAATGAGTGAATTAATGAATGAATTACCAGAAAAATCAAGCGAATCTTTGATTAAATCAGCTCACTAACACTCAAAATCAGCTCAATTCTTACTATTTAAAACCGAAAACATCAGATTTACGCAAACAACACAATCAATCCCCTAAAAATCAATACATTCAGTTCAATCCAATACCAAACCCAAATTCAGCTAAAAACCAGCAAAAATTAGCAAAAAAATAAAAAAAATCCCAATTAAACAGCACAATTACCACAAAAGAGTGAATTAATGACCGAATACCTAAAAAATCAAGAGAATCTTTGATGAAATCAGCTCACTAACACTCAAATCAGCTCAATTCTCACTAGAACATCAGATTTACGCAAACAACCAAATCAATCCCCTAAAAATCGATACATTCAGTTCAATTCAATACCAAACCCTAATTCAGCTCAAAAATAGCAAAAATTAACGCAAAAAAAATCGAAATCAGAACAACTAAACAGCACAATTAGCACAACAGAGTGAATTAATGAACGAATTACCAGAAAAATCAATGGAATCTTTGATGAAATTCGATCTATAATCCTCGAAGTGTTCGTAGTTCGAGCTTTCTCTCTCTTCGAAAAATCGAGCTGGATTTTGTGGGTGGACTTATTGTGCTGCTTATCGTAGTGTACACCATTTGGCTCTGAAAATCACGTGCATGACATCCTGCGTGATTTACACGCGTCAATGTAGGACCCTGATTCACTCTTGACCCGGTTTGGTTACCGTTACTTAAGAAAACGAGTCAATCGAGACGGATCGGGTCAACTTCGGATCGGACTGGATCATTACGGGATCGGACTGGATCATTTCGGGTTGGAGTTTTTTCGGGTTTGTTTTTTTTTCACTTTTTTAGGGAAGTCGACTCATTTATTGCAGTTGGGTCAAACTCGGGTGTTCAACTCAGATGACGGGTCAGGTTTGAGTCAGGTTATTGGGATCGGAGGATTTTTGTTAGATCTAGTTACGGTTGATTGTCGAGCAAACTCGGGTGTTCAACTCAGATGACGGGTCAGGTTTGAGTCAGGTTATTGGGATCGGAGGATTTTTGTTAGATCTAGTTACGGTTGATTGTCGAGGAGTCGGGACTAGTATTGGGTGATATGGTCGGATCTAGCTAGGCAGGTTAGGGTCGTCCGTGTAGGAAGACCGATGATCATGAAGGGTGAGTCCCTCGTTACACTTTATGTTATGTCGGGTTATTATCAAGTGATACGGTCGAGCACTCGAGCTTGAGCAGGTACCGGGTGGATGAAGGTAGAATAATGATCGGGTTGATAAGTGACCAAGTCTATTCACATTGGGCCTATAAAATTTTGGATTCATCGGGTTGGATCGTGTGTTATTACTTGAGATAAACTTGGCCCATTCTATATGAGGGGCGATAATGAAGTACTCCGTGTAAACTTTAAACTCGAGATAAAACAAAAAACGATCTAAGCAAATGATTATGACGAAAGTAGTATTAATAAAACCGCGACTACTAGGAAACGATACAAAATACGTAGGCTAGACACAACCGACATTATTTATTCTTTAAATAAAACCTTCCAAAACCCGAAATATAGCCCGAACTATTTACACAAAGTACACTACTTAAAATCCAGCCGGTGTCGATCTCAAAAACCGTCTCGAAAACCGTCCAAGTCTAACTACGTCGATGCTGCTGCTCCTCTTCCGTCTCCACCACACCGGCACCACCAACGAGATCGGTCGTATGTTGAGCTATCTCGACCAACGTCTCTCCTATCGCACCCAATACCCCTTGACCCGACTCCTCCTTGGTTGTCACACGGACTCCTCCCTCACTTGCTTCTTGCCCGGTTTTCTGTCTCACCGTCTCAGTCGCTTCCTCGAACAACTTGTGTCCCGTCCCACCACCCGAGGTTGGATACCTCGGCTGCTCCTCGAGCATCTGCAAGTACGTCAAAAACATTACATTTGATCATATTTGACCCGTTTTGCAGGAATACAACCCATTATGGACCCATTTTGAGGGAAAAAGACTATATATCATACTTGACCCATTTTGGGCCCGTTTTGCGGGAATATGACCCGTTATGTACGGGTCCATTTTGGGGGAAAAAGACGATATATCATATTTGACCCGTTTTGGAGGAATATGACCCGTTTCATTTGGTCGGACGAGTATCATATTTGACCCATTTGGACCCGTTTTGTGGGAAGACAACCCGTTATGGACCCATTTTGAGGGAAAAAGACGATATATCATATTTGACCCATTTTGGGCCGTTTTGTGGGAATAAGCCGTCATGTACCCGTTTTGCGGGAAAAAATAGTTAGATGAGAAATTAACCTGATCATACTGATATTGTCTCTCGTTTTTATACTGCTCGGCCTCGATTTTCTTCCTAGCTGTATAATCGGCAAACGTCTCACCCGTCTCCACAACAGTATCCTTCGCCATGACGACTGGCGTCTGCGCAAGCTCGGCCGCTTTCTGAGCGGCACTAACAACCACATCTTTAGCCTTCCCGACCACCCCGCCGGCCATCTTAGTAGCCTCCACCGCCAACTCGGTGGTTTTGTGGGCCGCACTCCACCCCGTCACCACCGCTTGGTCCTTCACCCCCTCCGCCACCTTCCCCACGTACCCGGCCGCGGTCTTCCCCGTTTCCACGGTCACATCCTTCGCCGCCACCGCCTTCTCGCCCATGTACCCGGCCACGTTCTTCGTTGTGTCCACCGTCGTGTCTTTGGCTTGGACCGCCTTCTCGCCCTATCACGACATTAGAGCACGTTTAGGCAACAAAATACGATAATATTTATATCTTGATAAATAGTTGAGTTAGACTATAACCATATATCCGGCGACGTTCATAGTCGTGTCAACCGTCGTGTCCTTGGCCCGAGCCGCCTTCTCGCCTACGTACCCGGCCACATTCTTAGTCGTGTCAACCGTCGTGTCCTTAGCCCGAGCCGCCTTCTCACCCACGTACCCGGCCACATTCTTCGTTGTATCCACCGTCGTGTCCTTGGCCTGAGCCGCCTTCTCACCCACGTACCCGGCCACATTCTTAGTCGTGTCAACCGTCGTGTCCTTGGCTTGGGCCGCCTTCTCGCCGGCATACTCAGTAGCACGGTAGGTTCCGGCTTTGATGTCTTCGGCCTTCTGAGCCGCATACTCCTTGGCCTGTTGCGCCTTCTCGGCCGCTGTTTGTTTGACTGGCACTGTTTTTTCGGAAATGTACTGCGTCGTTGCTGTAACACCTTGTTGGGTTTTCGCAGCAGCTGCCCCGAGTCCATGTTTCGCTGATTCTTTAGCTTTGTATGCAGCATTCGCGGCCTCTTCCCTCGCCTTCGCATACCTACAAAATTAAAATTCAGAGTTCGACTGTCAAATTTTCATTTTTTCGAAATAGCGTGAAATTTAATGTAAACACGATTTGAAGACTACCTTTCCTCGGCCGCTTCCTCATTCGACTTCTGCTGAGTAGTACGAGTAACATCAGTCTGAGAACGCGTCTGCTGCTCTTTCTGATGCTCACCTGCTTTCTGCTGTTGTTGCTGTCTAGCACCCGTGTCCGTGCCTATACCTCGCTGTCTATCACCCGTCTCACCTCCTGCCTCATACTGTCTCCCACCCATCTGCCCACCATGGTGTTTACGTTCCGTCTCAATGACAGTTTCAGTTTTAACACGACCCGTTCCTGCATCTGCACCTGCACCACCATGCTGTGCACCACCCGTTCCTTGCTGCTGCTGCTGCTGTCTACTGCCAGTTTCTGAATGCACGCGACCTGTATCAGTCCCGATTCCTTGCTGATGCTGCTGGTGCTGATGCTGCTGTCTACTGCCAGTTTCTGAATGCACGCGACCTGTTTCAGTCCCGATTCCCTGCTGATGCTGATGCTGATGCTGTCTACTGCCAGTCTCTGAATGCACGCGACCTGCTTCAGTTCCGACACGTACACCCTGCTGCTGTCTACCACCTGTCTCAGAATGCACGCGGCCTGTTTCAGTTCCGACACCCTGATGCTTACCCTGCTGCTGCTGTATGCCCTGCTGTTGTCTACTGCCAGTCTCAGAATGGGCAGTACCTGCCCCTGCCCCTGCCCCGTGTTGCTGTGCTTGGCCGTATCTACATATTTCATTACACAATACACGGTCAATATCGACAATATGTTATACATATAATTACGATCCAGCGATTTGCTTTATTCGTTTCTTAATATAATTATTTCACGAATTCGACTGAAGAAATTGTGCCACGTAAAAATGCTGCTACAGTTAGTCGATTACGATGATTAGAATTGATGAGTACTAGTAGTAGTTTATAAGTAACCGATTAGTGATTACTGATTAGTAACCTATCAGTATAATCGGTTTTGCCTAAATTAATTTCGTGTTCATATTTTAATTGTGTTCAAATACTTGATTTCTAAATTTATTTTAGACTCGAATGGGGGAAGCTCATTTTAATTAATCATCGTCAAAACATTAATTATTTCCCTTCGAAAAATCATTTTATTAAACTTTCGTCGCATAATTATTAATTAATTTTCCTTGAGAGATCAATTTAATTTATTTTGATCAAAAATTCATATTTATTGAGCTCAAGCTCGTTTTAATTAATCCGAGTCATAACATTTTTTTTTCCCCTCGAGAAATCGTTTTATTAAACTTTTCGTTTTATTAAACTTTTATGGCATAATTATTAGTTTTTCCCGAGAAATCAATTTAATTTATCAAACCTTTGAGACAAAACATTTATCATTTTTTCCTCGGGACATCATTTTGTTGAACTTTTCGTCGCATAGTTACTAATTTTTCTCGTTTACAAAACATTTATTATTTTTTCCTCGAGGAATCATTTTGTTAAACTTTCGTCACATAATTACTAATTTTTCTCGTTTCCTCGAGTTAATTTATCGACATTTATTATTTTTTCCTCGAGGAATCATTTTGTTAAACTTTCGTCACATAATTACTAATTTTTCTCGTTTCCTCGAGTTAATTTATCGACAATTTATCGGGCCCTCGAGACAAAACATTTATTATTTTTTCCTCGAGGAATCATTTTGTTAAACTTTCGTCACATAATTACTAATTTTTCTCGTTTCCTCGAGAGAGGAATTTAATTCAGTTTCATGAAATATTTTTATTAATTTTCTCGTGAAACTTTAAATTACTTTAATCACAAACATTTATTTTACTCTTGAGATCCACTTTATTATTCCTCTCGAACTAATTAATGATTTATCTAAACTTCATTTTTGTCTCAAATTGAGCTCGAGAGATATATATATCTTATTTACACATTATTTTTACGTTCGTTCTAAACTTATTTCTTTCGTGGACTGACTTAGACTAATTGGTCGTATGAAGACATTTTCACCTATCTTAACTACCACTAGTGACATCTTCCGGGATTTCGAAGATGTAACCTATATATATGGTCCACAACCAGACTAAGACATCTTCGATAATGAAGAGAAAATAATGACGGAACTAAACTGACTGAACTTAACTTAAGTGAAGTTAATTTAAGTAAAACTGACTAAAATATAGAGACAAAATATGCCTCCTGAAGCTGAACTGAATTGAAACCGACTGAATATAAATTGATAATGACGAGAAAATAAAAGTCGAGAGTACCTTTGCTGAGCTCCTCCTCCTCCTACTCCTCCTTTCGCGGCCCCAAAACCCGTCTCCTTATCCTTATCATCACCAACATTGATATCCAATCCACTCACTTTATCATGTATCGACTCGAAATGAGTCTTATCCTCTACTTTCCCTTCACCACCACCACCGCCACGACTCACACCCACCGCCACCACGGTGGTCCCTTTCCCTGTTTCCGCCGTGGAGGCGGCGGCCGCCGCCTTTGTTGCCTTAGCCAACTCCTCATACTTGTTATCCCTTCTTTGTTGTTGTGATGCCATTTTTTTTCTTCTTCTTACACTTAAAACTCTAGGGTTTTGATCTCTTTAACCTAAAAAAAAAAAAAAACCAAGATTATTTTCACTTAAAACACAAAAAAAAGACTCAAAATTTAGGATTATTTTCACTTAAAAACACAAAAAAAAGACTCAAAAATTTAGGATTATTTTCACTTAAAAACACTAAAAAAAATAACTCAAAAATTTAGGATTATTTTCACTTAAAAACACTAAAAAAATAACTCAAAAATTTAGGATTATTTTCACTTAAAAACACTAAAAAAACTCAAAAATTTAGGATTATTTTCACTTAAAAACACTAAAAAAAAACTCAAAATTTAGGATTATTTTCACTTATTATAACACTAAAAAAAAACTCAAAATTTAGGATTATTTTCACTTATTATAACACTAAATAAAAACTAAAAAATTTAGGATTATTATTTAGGATTACTTTCACTTAAAACACTAAAAAAAAACTCAAAAATTAGGATAATTTTCACTTAAAACACAAAAAAATATTTAGGGTTTTCACCTTAAAACTTAAGATTTTTTTCTTAGGGTTTTTACTTAGATTTTGTGTGTTTTCTTTGTTGAAAAAACTTTTTATATATTTTTTTTCTTAAAGTGTGAGAATGTTAAGGTGTATATATATGTAAGGGTGTAGAGCGGTGTGAGGTGATGAACATGAAGTGTGGGGTGACATGTGGTGAAGTAAGGAGAGTTTGAGGTGGTGACTAAGGAGAGTAAATATGGTTACACGTGGCCAGTGTAAAAATGTTACAAGATCTATGAAAAAAATAATTTGTCATTGAGAAAAAAATTATAGAGAAAGACGGTTTTATATTAGAAGATCGTTCAATTTTTTAAATATTTAAATATTTATATTCATTATTTAAGGAATTTTGTCCAACGAAACGCGTACGTAGTTATATTACAATACTTATAAGTCATTGTTAATTACTTTCAAAATGATAAAGTAATTAACTTTTAAATTTTTTGGATGATTAAAATGTTAATAATATGTTGTTGTATTAAAGAAGAAAAAATAAATTAAACAAAACATAGAAAATTGATTATATTATTTGAGTTTCATCATAATCCAATAACATGGATTATCATTATAATAATATTAATCGAGTTTCTACATTGGAATAACTACGAAAATCAGAAAACTAGCATTATTATCGGTAAACAAATAAAGTAACCATTATTATACAATAAACATTATTCTTTGATTTCTAAAAATACAAACAAAACAAAACAAAACGAACACAGTAGTATTTTATTTCTTTGAACGGTCAAACAATACATTTGAACGCGACGTAATTAATACTTTGTCTTTATCTTTCTAAATAATTAATATTAGAAATCATGATATATATATATATATATATATAATCTGTTACAAGGAAGTTTAACGGTTTACTAAAATGTAGATAACTCATCATCAAGAACATTAAAAGCTTTCACGAAGGACACGCGAATCGCATCATGAGCATGGTTGATATCGAGAATTATAAGTCCCAACTCCCATGCAAGATTGTTATTATCACCAGTACCAAGGGAATACTTTATTATATAGGCCGGTCCAGTCGATAAATTACTATTACTATTACTATTACTATTATTAGCGGTGGTGGTGGTGTGACTGGTAGCGATAATGAAAGGATAATAATCATCGGACCCGCCCGTGAAAATGTACTTGTTATTGGTCGACGGCTCATCATAGGCCCATTTCCAAATTAGGGATCCGTTACTGCACGGTGTGGGCGCGGTAAACCTTAAATTGACGTGTTGATTGACGCTGATGTGCGTGGTTTGACGGTTTGACTTGAATCTAATAGGGTTGCCTGGCTGAGTACCGCCATTGTGTAAAGTGGTTACGTAGAGTGGACATGGGTTAACGCCTCTTCTGGCGTAGGTGAAATCGCCCACGGAGTGTGTTGGGCGAATGTAATAGTTCCTTCCACTTAGTAACTGGTCCCCGTCTGTGTCGAGGACGTAGGACGGGGTGGAGAGTGGAAGGAAAGAGAGGAGAAGGAGAAGAAGAGTGGTTGAAGAAAGTTGGATGACTAAGGAAGGCATTTTGGAGATTGTGTGGATTGGGAGGGTGTAGGAGGGTTTATATATAGTCAAGTGATTATGGTCCAAAATGAACTTTTTTTTTTGATGAACGAGGGAACCCGTAGTCGCTACCTTTTGGTGCGCTTTGGGTAAACCCCCAGGTGTACGCATAGCCTGCAAACCACGCACACCAAGGTAAACCGCCTGGGCTTGAACTTGAGACCCTTGGGCCGATGACCACAAGTTTTAACCACTAGGCAACACCCTTATGGGCCCAAAATGAACTTTAAATACAGTTTTAATTTAATGATTGTTTTTGACCGTTCATAATACTTAAATTATAGTATACAACCGTTACCGTGCGACAGACCTAATTTATGGTAAAAAGTTATCACATAATGCTATTTAGTGACCACTTTAAATTAAACAGTGATCACGTTTTAATATGAAAAAGTGGTGACTATATATTTACCTGAAAGTGGTAACTAATTAACCTAAAGTGATCACTTTTTATCATAAATTGCAAATTTTTACTATTGTCGTATAGTACAACGATTGTACACAATAACTACTGTTCATAATATTATTTTGGAAGCGTTAAAGACGAAAAATAAGCGCGCAAAAATAAAAGACACATACATAAAGTTACATGGTTCATTAACGTTTATATATTGTACTCCGTATTAGTTACATACGTCCACAGACATAATAATTAACGAGAGTGAACAAAGTTTATTAACTTGAGAAAAGACTATAGAGAACGGATTTTCAGAATCAGAGTTATGCTATATGCATAACTACCGTTAATCTGTTAATTATATAATACTCTCAAAATCCTAGCACAGAAAACCTAGATAACCCTAATCCAAACAGATTAATTAACACATTCAAGTCATAAAATGACGTAATACTTTATATGTACCTTCTATATGTGATACTGACTTAAAAATTGAGGACTAAATTAAATATAAATCGATTTAATTAATACAGGTATTACGAATTTATTGTCCATTTTATTAGTTCCTTAAATACAACTTTGATTAGGATTATTATATTGTTGAATATAATAATTGGGGGGCTAATTATAGTTGTACAATAATTGGCTAGTTTAGTACTTCCTCCGTTCCAATAGGTTCTTTACGTTTGCTTTTTGGACATTATTCATAAGTGGAGAGGATTGTCGATATAATTTCTAATATATAAGATAAAATATAGTCATGTGAGATCTTGTTTAAATTGTTTAATCGAGTATGTTATAAATATTAAATTTTTAATTTTTTTAGAAATATGTAACTAAAGATATGGATAAAAGAAAACGTGCATTGGCAAGTGTGAAAAAGCAAACGTAAAGAATCAAATGGAACGGATGAGAGTAAGCCTTAGCTTTGGTCCTAGATTGGTGCATACATCCACATGAGGCATGTTACTAGTCTTAAATGTACTACTTTGTGTTTAATTATGTTAAGATATCTCGAGAAATCAATTCAACAAAAAATATCTTAAGATAAATATTATTTATTTTTCTTTAGATTATAAAACTGTTTGATTGAGACCGTTTTTTAAGAGACTTTTGAGCAACCTCACAAATTTGTCTTCACCTTATATATACTCCCTCAAATTTTTTATTATCTTCCTATTTGACTTTTGAATGAAAAATAAGGGCGTAGAAATGTGTGATTCAAAAGAGAAGAAGGATGAGAGAGAAATATAAGGGTAATTCTAGACCACATGTTAATGGCCCAAAATAGAAATAGAGAAGAAAGGGTGTTTCAATCCAATAAGAAAATAGGGAAGATAAATAAAAATCAAAGGGAGTATTATTGATACAAAGGATAATCACTTCATATTCAAATTTCAAATAACACCATGCATACATAGGAACGTACGTACTCGTACAGATTTTACACATTCTTGTTTAAAACGAATATAAAACCCGTTTCAAACATAAAATGTCCAATTTATTTATTTAGAATAGTACTTAACATGCATGTTAAAGACTTAAACATAAAAGCAGGTAGATATGATCGTCATAAGGAAGACGAACTGGAAAACAACGACTCATGGATCGAAGTTCAACTTAAGAGGTAGACAACTCAAGAACATCGAAAGCTTTCTTGAACGACACAGTATCAGAATACTCAGTCACCCCTAAAAGTCCATTCTCATATAATCCAACATTACTAGAACTACTATCTTCCTCATTGGAAACCCAATACTTCAATTCATAGGTAGGTTTCAAAGACTTATCCCTCTTAGTAATAGAGAAGGACCGGGCCCCAGTATCGCCACCAGTGGTGACGTACACAGCCCTGGCCAACGGGTCTATAGTCAGTGTCCACACCCTGGACTCGTCACAGGGCGTGGACCCATCGAATTCTAGGGTTACACGCTCGTCTACAGAGATATACAGGGTTCTGGCAGGGCTGGAGATCCTGACAGGGGTACCAGATGAGTTTTCTGATTTCTCTGGAGTTATGTAGAGTGGACACGCGTGTTTTTTCTGGGTGTATGTTAGACCACCAGTCTCGGAGCCTACCGGGACAATGTAGTAGGTTTTACCATTTGCAATTGGGTCATTGTCGGTGTCGACGAGGAAGGAGGTGGAGATGGAGAGGAATGGGAGGAGGAGAAGGGTTATTGAAGTTGCTTGGAAGAGTAATGAAGCCATTTTTTTAGGGTTTTAGGTTATGTTTGAGTGTTGTTGAATGTTGAAGATGTGTGAAATGAAGAGTAGTAAGAGGGTTTATTTATATAGTGAAGGAAGTGCATAATGTCTATATATGGCCTTTGGATTATAGTCTAATAATACACCAATTTTAGTAAAAGTAAAATGGTTTTATGCAATTATTATTGTGGAGTCATGAATAGTCCCACTAAAAACCAATTTTGTCATAATTAATGATATTAGTCTGGTCTGGCAAACGTGAAAATTGTTATTTTTGATGATTTTATTGCAATGATATAATCCCGGTTTGGGGTTAGCTTCAAAAAAAAATGATATTAGTCTGATCGAAAATGTTATAGTCTAGTGGTTAAAATTGAGATACTCTGAATAATATGTAATTAATACGATTAATTACGCGTTTATTAGTTGAAAAAGTAATTGATATTTATTGTACATATGAAATATGAGTATGTAGGTCTATGGAGAGGCTGTCTTTCGTTAAGTTATTTAGTGAAAGAATATTGTACGAACGCAAAAGACAAAAAAAAAATAATAGCAGACCCACTATCATGTGAAAGGTTTCTCGTTACGTTAATGAGATAACGTTTTTTCTTAGTTTTCGAGATAAAATATAAGTCATTAATTATTTTACTTGAATATATAATCAACTAATTAACGATTTTGTTATATTATTTTATATGTTTAAGAGAAAAAAGTATTTACAAGAAATTATTGTTGAAAATATCGAGTCATAACTTATGTTACTTGAATAATCCGACTGAGATCGAAACAATTTAATTTGTCACAATAATAATGCGTGGCATCATATTATTGACTGAAATATTGAGTGATTAATTATATATTTTATTCGAATAATGTCACTAATATTGTCTGAAATATAAAAAATTTACAAAGATATCAATATTTAATGTCATTTTCTGACTTTATTTTATAAATATGGTCGGTCATAAAATCCAAAAAATAAAACAAAAATGTGAGTAAATATGTGGTGGTAGATATAATACTCCACTAATTATTAATAGCCTTTCAACCTCGATATGTTACATGCATTCACGTGCATGAGCCATGTAACGTCACGTAATTGACCTATTTTGTGACGGATATATTTGTTTTTTTATTATGATTATAAACGATTTATTTAAATGCTTTGTGACAGATATACTTGTTTTATTATGATTATAGACGGTCCATTTAGAAAGTTAAGCGAAATATTTGTCTCATTTTACGATTATAGACGGTCCATTTATTATTATAGACGGTCCTATTTAATTATAATATATCTGATCACCCTAAAAGACGGTCCTACTCTTAAATAAAAATTTATAATAATTCAAGTGGATTTTTCAAAGTATTTCGAATATTCGAAAAATCATTCGTTTGTTAATTTGTCTCTATTAGTTATTCAATAAGTTATTATGTAACACGGTCTCACATCGTATAACAGTCCTTTTATAAATATATACTCCCTCCGATTCTTTAGATTCGCAACGTTTACTATTTGCACAAATAATAAGGTTGTGAGTGGAGATGATGGGTCTCACCAATAAAGTAAAAAACTTACACAAACAAAAACTTACCTATTATAGAAATGTTGCAAACCTAATGAATTTGCCAAATATGGAATATGTTGCGAATCTAAAGAATCGGAGGGAGTAATAAATAAAATTATCTCACGTATAAATTGTCTTACACTATAATTTGTGTTTTTTTCATTTACGAATTGTATATTGGAACCATAACCGTCTTTGCTTTATCGAACGGTTTCGGGTCTGTGTATCTTGTCATGATGGATTTGGGTGGCTGTCGTGTGTGGTTGGATGCTCGGTGGCTTTCTCTAATTATGATCTCTTGTGTAGCTACCCTTATTAGTTTCTTTTTTATACGCTTAAGTTTAATGTCTCTTAAGAATAAAGGCCTCCCTATGGCGGCTTGTATGCGTCTGGAGTGGGTTGATCTGACCATAGATTGGTCTTGGATTGGTTCTTCTGTTAGGGGTTTGATTTTGGGGAGATCCTTATCCTCAACTCTTTGCATGTTGCTCGTTTCGTTGATCCGTTCGACATATGGTTGTATGGTTCGACATTCAAGATGTAGGAGTATTTACTCCATTAGAGGCAAGCTTAATCGCTTTGCTCTCCCCCGTTTCTTTCTACGCCTTCTTTGTAAGTGCGTAAGTTCATCTTGGTCTCGTCTTTGTTCAACTCATTTGTGTGGATGGTATTTGGGAATCAGCAGCTGTATGGATTACGTGGATGACGACGCTCAGATTCATGTTCCCGTGCGCCAACAACTCACTACTTTTACCAGACGTCTCTGTTTTATCGTTATAGTTTTAGTTAATGCTTGTAATGTTAATTTTATGTTCATTAGAGGATGTACTATGGGTTCTGAGAACCCAATCAGCATGTAATCCAGTGCACTTTCTTCGTTGGCAAAAAAAAAAAGAATTGTATATTGGAAATAACCAATAAACTAGTTCCATGTACGAAATATATATATTACGAGTAATATAAATATATAATATAGTATCACGATATCTGTATATGTTTAGGAAACACGGATTTATTTCCAACTTATCTTATAAATATTACTCGTACTATTCCTTTGTAGCTAGTAAAACGTGGGAATTAGAAGTTGTGGTGCAAGTGGCCAAGTTGGCTACGATAATATGATATTATATCTCTCATCAATTATTTTTATATTTTTGTTTTTAACATAAAATCCAAGAAATAATGAAAATAAGAAAATTAATATTTGGAAAGCATGTGGATATTAATTAATTGAGTAAATTTACTGAAATATCATCTTTTATTACGTTAATGATAAAGAATAACAAAAAAAACAAAATAATAGGGTTGGACGTACCATGAATCATATGAGAGACGTATTTCATTAACGTTAATGAGAAATCGTCTTATCTAATTTTTGTGTAATTATATCTCTCATCAATTATTTGTATTTTTTTAAATACCGAGTAATGTCTAGAGAGAACGCACTAAGGCACAAAAAATCGTCCACTAAAATACAAAATTATAATTCTCTTTTCATTCGGTCAATTGTTTAGTTGGATTCAATTCGTTCGATTCAAATATATATTGAATTTAATTTAATTTCGATTCTAACAAAGTAAATTCGGGTTTCAATTACCACTAGCTAGGTTACTCATGTCGAGTATATATATTCATCGATCGAACTCAATTTAAATAACAAGGTCAGTTTGGAAATAACTTTTTTAGGACAAAAATATCTGTCTCGAAATTAAAATGAGTTAAATAATATGCATTTTCACCTAATTAACCCGTATATACAACTTATATATTGATTTGTTTTACAATATGTGCCGATTTAATTTGTAACGTATTTGCCCAATTATTATTATTTATTTTTTCCGTCTCCATCCCTTATTTATTTTTTATTATTATTTGCCATGGTAATTAATAATCAAACTAACACTTATACAAACTAACAAAATACATATTTTATTATTAAAAGGTAACAAATGAACTTGTTGATACAAATGATAATCACTTAAACCCTACAAATTCAAATGTCACCAACATAAGAACAAATACAAGATTCTTATTTAATACGGACATATCCGTTTTTGATAATTAAACGCAAAACTATCACGTTTATTTATTTAGAATAGTACTACTACTACTCCGTTATTAACATAATTTTAACTTAAAACAGATCAGATATGATCTGTTTAAGAGGTAGTAGTAGATGGTAACTCGAGAACATCGAAAGCTTTCTTGAAGGACACAGTACTAGAATACTCAGTCAACCCTAAAAGTCCATCGTTCTCATATAATCCAACATTACTTGACACTTCATCACTAGGCCAATACCTCAGTTCATAGGTAGGCAACAAAGTCCTATCAATCTTAGTAATAGAGAAGGACCGGGCCCCCTTGTCGCCCCCAGTGGTGATGTAAGCCTTCCTGGCCCACGCGTCTATGGTGGGGCTCCACACCAGGGATTCATCATCGCAGGGTGTGGACCCCTCGAAGGCTAGGGTAACCCTCTCATCCTGGCGGATGTACATGGTTCTGAAAATGCTGGAGATTCTGATAGGGGTACCAGGTGAATTGTCTGTTTTCTCTGGGGTTATGTAGAGTGGACACGTGTGTTTCTTCTGGGTGTATGTCAGACCAGTCTTTGACTCTACTGGGATGATGTAGTAGGTCCCACCGTTCAGTATTGGGTCATTATCGAGGTCGACGAGGGTGGAGGTGGAGAAGGTGAGGAATGGGAGGAGGAGAAGGGTGATTGAGGTTGCTTGGAAGAGTAATGAAGGCATTTTTAGGGTTTTTAGGTTATTTTTTAGTGTTGAATGTCTAAGGATGTGTGAAATTGGGAAGCCCTTAGGGTTTATATATACATACATACATGTAGTGAAGTACTCTATTGATGATGATGTTTTTGTTCATTGGTTAACGTTAGTTATCCTGAACAATAATAAATCTCAATTTCGAATTCCCCTACCTCTATTATTACTCTATATTATTGTAATGCGATTAATTATATAAGTGCGTTCTTTGTTGAATAAAAAAAACATAGTGAAATGGTCTGGGCTCGTTCAGTCGTTCTGTATATATATTACGAGTAAACGAGAAACCTCTATGTACAAAATTGACATCTGTAACGTTTATATATCGGAAAAACCCGATTAATACTTTTCACTTAGGATAACTAAAATCTCGTGAACTGAACCCAAAAAGAAATTTCGCCCTCATTCGATACTTTTAGTAACTCATGTACTATATATACCTACGTCCATCTTAGCCTGCTGGTTAAGATTCTTATATTCTGATGCGATTAACTTCGTTCTTGGTTGAATTTTTATTTTTAATTGATATCAAGAAACTCTTGATGACTCTTTGAAATTTTTGTATTCATTATAATAGAACGATAAATAAAAGACAATAATATATGTGATATTAAAAATGTGCATTATCTACATATATCGATCGAAAAATTATATATATGTGGACTGGTTAAGATTTTTATATTGTGATGCGATTAATTACGTTATTTGTTGAATTTTTATTTTTAATAGATATCAAGAAACTCTTTGAACCTTTTGTATTTATTATAATAGAACGATAAATAAAAGACGATAATATATGTGGTATTAATTAAAAACGTGCATTATCTACATATATCTAGGGATAATATATACTCCCTCCGTCCCATTTGATTCTTTACGTTTGCTTTTTCACACTTGCCAATGCATGTTTTCTTTTATCCATATCTTTAGATACATATTTCTAAAAAATTTAAAAAATTGATATTTATAACGTACTCGATTAGACAATTTAAACAAGATCTCACATGACTATATTTTATCTCATATATTAGAAGTTATATCGACAATCTCCTCCACTTAGAAATAGTGCCCAAAAAGCAAACGTAAATAACCTATTGGAACGGAGGAAGTATGGATGGGGTTATGTATACGGTCTTACACTGCTAGAATCTCTGAATCTAGATTACTTCTTGGACGATATGCTGCATGCATGCATGCATCCACGTGATTATATACGTCTACGTTAAGCTAAATTAATACGTCTCTCCCTTCGACCGCATAAATTCTTGATTAAGACGAATATATTAACTATAAATTTACAATGGATTAATTAAATCAAATAAGATGTTAAATGTGCCCTTTATTCGTCACAAATTGTGTCGAATATAATAAAATTGGAGTCACAATAATACTATTAATGAAATAATTTTAAATAAAATGTACTTCCAAGTTTAATTATCGACCAAAACTAAACTTAAAAGTAATTATTTATGAAAAAGTTGAAATTGTGGATAAGTATATAATAGGTATAATTCGATAGACTTGTTGCGTTAGGATTTCTAACTGATCCGTCACTATATTTCTCTCAAAATTCATATTCGTATTATTTTACATTGTTTTAAGACCCTCAAAAATGGAGGTTCGATTTATTAATCGATTTTAAATTTTATAACGAATATAATCCTCTCACTGATTAAATAATTAACTGGTCATAAATTCATAGCATTAATTGGTGCATAATGTAGACGTACGAATTAGGTTCACGTAGACGTAGGGGTGTTAATGAGACGAGACAGCTCGCGAGCAGCTCGAGCTCGACTCGGTCAAAGCTCGGTCAAAGCTCGGCTCGTGTGAGCTCGACTCGAGTTCGGGTTCGGCTCGACAACTTAATGAGTCGAGCTGAGCAAGGCGTGGCTCGGCTCGAAAAACTCGCGAGCAGCTCGATTTGATGTAATTAGTTAATATTTTGTTCTTGTTTATTAAAAAAATACTAATAGTTACACATTTTTTTCACCATATAAAATGTTCTTATTGATTTGCCTAATACGTTTGAATATGTTTTTTGGATCCCAATTTATTAAACACATCGCTGCGAAAAAACATAAATTTTAATAATCATATATAGGCTCGAGTTAGGCTCGAACTCGGCTCGAACTCGCATTTTAGCTCGTGAACTTAGTTCCGAGCTCAATTTTTTCAAGCTCGGGTAAGCTCGAGATCGGCTCGAGTTCGAGTTTTGCTTAACGAGCACCAGTCGAGCAAGGCCAAGCTCGTGCTCGACTCGCCTCGTTTACACCCCTAGGTAGACGTATATATAAATCACGTGGATGCATGAATGCATGCAGCAGATCGAGGACAAAATAATTAGGGCCTACATATATTAACACGTAACCCTTTGATTTCGATATTTAGAGTTTTAGACCCACGTTTTAAATACTCAATAAAAAAATCGATTATCGTAAATGTTTTAATCTAGTAAGTATACGAAAGTTTCTTGGACAATAAATCTCGATCTCACTTCTCCACTATTCCCATCTATTTTATTAAACTTCTTTTTCGAGGATATCAATTTAAATGCCACGATAAGTATATGAGCCGAGTTAGATCAGGTAGGTTAATTCGAATCATATTACTACTTGTTAAACTCAATTCTTTAGTACGAATATCGAGTCATAACATACAAAGATCAAATTAATCAGATCGGTCAATATTAACATACCATTTCGAGTTTCGATCATTTCCAAGTTTTCAGCTCGCTTATCATTATCAATTTTTGTTCAAAGATATTGATTTGTATATAACAATAACCATAAAAAATACTCGTATGCCTGATTAGATAAACTGATTCGGATTACATGTTAAACTCAATTTTGAATACAAATATCGAATCAAATATATATCGAATTATTCAGATCGATCAGTTTTGTCATATTAAACTAAAGACATGCATGATAGTATGACTTATGTGGACGCAACCACGTAGTACTAGTTCATCAATGTACGTGTACGACTACATGTAGCACACAAGCATGCACCACACAATAATCACGATAATTGCCTTACATTTTTGTTTTCTTGCCTTACATTTTATAAACCCCACCTTCTCTATAGATTAACACAAGTTCACGGGATTGACAATTTGACATCGAGTAATATTTAATTTACGGTTTTTTCAACGTGTGTCCAGTGAGCACATGTTAATAAGTTATTTACGGTAAGAATCACATTAATAATATCACGAGAAATTGATATATTAATTCATAATTATCATACTTAAGACAACATCAATGTGATTCTTACCGTAAATGGCTTATTAACGTGTGCCCAGTGGGCACACGTTAGAAAAACCGATTTAAATACGAGTAGATTTTTAGTGAGACGGTTTCACAATAATTATAATATATACGGAGTATGTTTGATGATATAATTATCGTGACGCTGTCTAATTTTTTTTTTTTTGAATATTTAATTAGTGAATGTTTGTTAGAAGTTTAATTCAATTAATTAAACCAAAATATTTTACCAAAAAATCGAGTCATAATATTCACGAATCTTTAATGAAATGATTTTATAATAAAATATTATACGAATAGTTATTTATTGAAGTATATTAGTAATACGGAGTAATACTTTTCTACATCGTTTATTTATTTATTTTTATATTATTTAGAATTTTTTTTATTCAAAAAACTGAATAAATAATTGTAACGATAAATAATATTCTCTCTGTCTCGTTCATTTTTTTGTATTTATATTTATTGTAAGCAGTATTTTAATCAAAGACAAATGAACGAGAGAGTTTTACCACCACTATACGGAGAATAGGATTATACACCTAATTGTACATTGCTATTGTACAACCAAGGCAAAGTTGTTGAGATTTTGTATATATTTACCGAGATTATACAAGTTTTTGAGTTTAAACATTTATGTGATTTAACTCAACAACTTTACACTAAAGTTCAGAAAGTGTACATCAAAACTCGAAACCTTTGTAATAAAACTCAAAATCATAAAATCAGTTGTATATAAAGCTATGTTCAACTGGTTGTATTGTAACACCCCAGCCACCACTTGTGGACTGTATGTGGTATTACTTATGGCACTCAACATGTCATGTATAGTCCCCACAAATCAACATGAGTCTTTTCCAGCACATTTTGACCTCACTCATGCGCATCCCGGAACCTTCTCAGGAGGTCACCCATCCTTAGACTACTCTCAACCAAGCACGCTTAACTGCGGAGTTTTTTAGCATGGACAACCAGAAAAGAAAGTGCACTTTGTTGACATGAGTAGTACCATCAATCCCTACATACAAACACTCATTTGAGCCTATCAAACCATATCCAATACACGCTTCTCTGAGCACCATATTCAATATATACTCTTTAAACTCAGGGTATTACATGTATAATCTTCTCATTGACTATACGAAGAATAGGATTATAAACATTTATGTGAATTAACTCGACAACTTTACATTAAAGTTCAGAGAAAGTGTACATCAAAACTCGAAACCTTTGTAATAAAGCTCAAAATCATAAAACCAGTTGTACAACTATGTACAACTAGTTGTACTGTATAATCTTCTCATTGCTATATAAACCCCCCAACTCTTTCCCATTTCAAGCATACATCCTTCAACAATCAAACATAGTTACTACATAGCTAATTAAAAATGGCTTCCTTACTCTTCCAAGCAACTTCAATCACCCTTCTCCTCCTCCCATTCCTCACCCTCTCCACCTCCTTCCTCGTCGACACCGACAATGACCCAATAATGAACGGTCGAGCCTACTACATTGTCCCACAGGGCTCCAGTGGTGGTTTAACATACACCCAGAAAAAACACACCTGTCCACTTTACATAACTCCAGAGAAATCAGATTCACCCGGTACCCCTGTCAGGATCTCTAGCCCTCTCAGGATCCTGTACATCAACGAGAACATGCGCGTAACCCTAGAATTCCAGGGCGACACGCCCTGCGATGATGAGTCCTTAGTATGGAAACAAACCATAAACCCATCGGACCGGGCCGCGTACATCACCACAGGTGGTGACGTGTTCGAACGGTCCTTCTCTATTACTAAGAGGGATAAGTCTTTGAAGCCGACCTATGAATTGAGGTATTGGCCTAGAAATGATGAATTGGAGAGTTCTAAGGTTGGATTGCATGAGAGGGATCAACTTTTAGGGTTAACTGAGTATTCTACTACCGTGTCGTTCAAGAAAGCTTTCGATAATGTTATCGAGTTACCGTCTACCTCTTAAAATTTGAACGTGGAGTTTTAGGGTTAACAGTCGGTTTCAGTTTGTTTTTCTTAAGGCAGATGTATTTCTGAATAAATAAATCGTGTTCAGTAATATCTTGAATAATAAATGGACAATTTCATATTTAAAATGGATATATCCGTTTTAATCAATAAGATATGTGTGTTTCTAAGCTTATATTAGGGCAACTAATTACTTCTTGTTTAGTCTGGATTTAAGTTGGGTAAAACCTTACGGACAATGTAACCCTCTTTTCTGAATTAGTACGAGAATATCGTGTTATTAAAAAGCTGATTCGAGTCTAGAGAATATATATCGTATTATTATGGTATCATGACAGTATTATCAGGATATCATCCAGATACGGTATTGTCACGGTCATGCTATTGTTATAATACGATATTCTCTATTATTACATCCACTCTCTCTTCGACATATTGGCATCCCATTCCCGTCCCAACCATCCTCACATATTCTCTCTTCGACAGAGTGGCATCACCGTCTCGATCATCCATCCACTAAAATTGTACAATAGTTGAAAATGAAGAATCCCACGAGGTTAGCGTGTACAAACCTAATAACAACTCGACAAATTTTATGACGGATCAAATAATATCCACGTAGATAGATAAAAACACAAACAATTATTATCTACTCATAGGTTTATTATTATTTGACATGTCACTGATTTATGACGATTATATCCGTTATAAAAAAGACTTACACTAACGATTAACAAGGACAAATACTCACATGTGGATGCAGCAAATCGATTTTTCTAAACTATGCCGACTAAGCAAATAACATGATAACTAGGGCAATGTAAGATTCACAAGAAATATATATCATGAAAAGTTGAAATATTAACTCATACTCCGTATTAGCATACTTATCAGATAACATCCCTGTAAATCTTGTTCTAATTAACATGGTAATGTGTGTCCAGTTGACACATATTAGAAAAATCGATTTTTGATTAAGATTAGTTACCATCTGAGCTTTAAATTGTACTCCCTCCGATTCTTTAGATTCGCAAAGTTTACTATTTGCACAAATAATAAGGTTGTGAGTGGAGATGGTGGGTCTCACCAATAAAGTAAAAAGTTAACCCAAACAAAAACCTACCTATTATAAAAATGTTGCAAACCTAATGAATTTGCCAAATATGAAATACGTTGCGAATCTAAAGAATCGAAGGAAGTAATTTGATAAGTTAATTCAGAATTTCAGATTACATGTTTAACTTGGATCTTTATTAGTTCAAATATCGGGTCAAATACATTTATACTTATTAATAAATAAATACTCCATAATAAATATTATATCTCATAATATTCCGTCATTAGTATATAGCTTTACGTACTTATTCAATCAATCAATTATTACAAATGTCTCATCATTTAATTACATTATACATATCGAATTATTCATCAATTTTGTCAGATTAAAGTAGACACATGCATGATGTGAGTCATGTGGACGCAGCATATCGAGGATGCATGAAACCACGTAGTACTAGTTCATCATGTACGTGTACGACGACATGCATGCACTACGTTATTCCCTCCGTTCCATTTGATTCTTTACGTTTGCTTTTTCACACTTGCCAATGCACGTTTTTTTCTATCCATATCTTTAGATACATATTTCTAAAAAATTTAAAAAATTGATATTTATAACGTACTCGATTAGACAATTTAAACAAGAACTCACGTGACTATATTTTATCTCATATATTAGAAGTTATATCGACAATCTCCTCCACTTAGAAATAGTGCCCAAAAAGCAAACGTAAAGAACCTATTGGAACGGAGGAAGTATATTGTAACGTAGGATCACGAGATTCACATCTAGTAATAATAATATAATATATCAGTACATTTTGGGTGAAACGGTTTCACAATAATTATATTATAATATAATAGTCATATTATACGGAGTATGTAGATTTTATATGTCTGCCGCATTTAGGTAATACTTCCTCCGTTCATAATTTTTCGCCCCGTTTTATCATTATTTGTGAAGGTATTTTAATGAAACGGAACAAAAGATAGTGAACGGATGTAGTATATGCGAGGAGTATTATAATGAAATAAGACAATCATATAAAACCCGATGTAGTATTTATATATATACGGAGTACTCCTTATAACTATATAACAGGTGGTTATAAATTAAATTAGTCACTAATTAACTCACTATCTCTTATGTGTAGGTTCATAATATAATTATTATGAAACCGTCTAATAATTTTTTTGGATGTTTGTTAGAAGTTTAATCCGAACTAAATCATATTCCGTACTTTTTACGCATAGTTTGTTTATTTTTATATTTTGAGTATTTTCTGATTAAAAATTGAGTAAATAATTATGACGATAAATATACTAGTATAAAAATGTGACAATTCTCGTGAAATTACCCTAAAATAAATAAATTATAATAATTCCAAAAAATGAGATGAAGTATTTAGATAAAACTATTTATTTTACCACCACTATATATATAAACCCTCCTACTCCTTCACATTTCATACATCCCTAAACAATAACCTAAAACCCTAAAAATGGCTTCCTTACTCTTCCAAGCAACTTCAATCACCCTTCTCCTCCTCCCATTCCTCACCCTCTCCACCTCCTTCCTCGTCGACACCGACAATGACCCAATAATGAACGGTCGATCCTACTACATTGTCCCACAGGGCTCCGGATCCAATGGCGGTTTAACATACACCCAGAAAAAACACACCTGTCCACTTTACATAACTCCAGACAAATCAGATTCACCTGGTACTCCTGTCAGGATCTCCAGCCCTCTCAGAATCCTGACCGTCAGTGAGAACATGCGCGTAACCCTAGAATTCCAGGGCTCCACGCCCTGCGATGATGAGTCCTTGGTATGGAAACCAACCATAGACCCATTGGATCGGGCCGTGTACCTCACCACTGGTGGTGATGAGGGGGCCCGGTCCTTCTCTATTATTAAGAAGGATAAGTCTTTGAAACCTACCTTTGAATTGAGGTATTGGCCTAGTGATGATGAATTGGGTAGTTCTAAGGTTGGATTGCATGAGCATGATGGACTTTTAGGGTTGACTCAGTATCCTACTACCGTGTCGTTCAAGAAAGCTTTCGATAATGTTATTGAGTTATCGTCTACCTCTTAAAATTTAAACGCGGACTTATAGGGTTAACAGCACTGGGTTGATCAGTTGGTTTTTCCTAAGACAGATGTATATTTCAGTACTATCTTGAATAAATAAAGGACAACTTCATATTTAAAACGGATATATCCGTTTTAATCCTATATAAGCTTATATTAGGACAACTAATTATTACTTCTTATTTACTCTGGATTTAAGTCGTGTAAAATCTTAAGGACGGTATAAGTATAACCCTCTTTTCTGAATTAGTACGAGATCAGAGTATCGTATTATTAACAAGTTGATTCAAGTCTAGACATCGAATATATCGTATTATTATGGTATCATGACATTATTATCACGATATCATCCTGATACAGTGTTGTTACGGTCATGCTACTGTTATAATACGGTATTCTCTATTACATCCCCTCTCTCTTCGACAGATTGACATCCCCCACCGCCACTGTCTCGATCACCCATCCATTAAAATTGTACAATAATTATAAATGAAGAATCCCACGAGGTTGGCGTGTACAAACCTAATAACAACTCGACAAATATTTGTGTGTGTGACAAGTATATCGATCATAAATTTTGCGACGGGTCAAATAATATCCACATAGATAGATAAAGACAAACATTTTTCTACTCATAAATTTATTATTATTTGACATGTCACCGATTTATGACGATTATATCCGTTATAAAATAGACTTACAACTTACGATTAACATGGACAAATACTCACATGTAGATGCAGCAAATCGAGGACGAACGGACCACTTCGTACCTTAAAATAAACCCCACCACCTTACTTAATATTTTAAACATCGGTTTTTCTAAAGTATGTGGACTGAGCAAACGTTAACATGATAATTAGGAAAAACAAATTTTCATAAGAATATGTATCATAAAAAGTTGAAATATTAACTCATACCGAGTATTTAGCATATATACTTAGACAACATCCTTGTAAATCTTACTCTAATTAATATGTTAAGTTTGTTAACGCGTATCCAGTTGTTGGTACATGTTAGAAAAACCGATTTTTGATTAATATTAGTTACCATCTCAGCTTTCGAACGATGAGATATTATTAGAATTTTGCTATCACGATTTTTGCGATATAAAAGTGTTTAAAATGTAATTAGATATTTTGGAATTTTTGTTGAATCTACTTTTAACTTGTAAGATACATGTAATAATAAATCAAAAGACCTATCTAGCTAATTAAGAGTAATAATAACCAATTAAGAACTAACAACTAATGACAACGACTAAGGACTTGTTCTTTTGAACTGAACTAAACTAAACTTAATTGAACTGATGAATTAGTTTAGACGAAATGAACTTTATTATAGGGCTAAATAAACTAAGTGAATTGAAGAATTGAACTATATTGAGTTGAACTGAAACGAAATGATGAATTCAGATTGAAAGAAGTTCAAAAGAACATGACCTAATTAGTACTCCCTAAGATTCTTTAGATTCGGAACATATTTAATTTGGCAAATTCATTAGGTTTGCAACATTTCTATAATAAGTAGGTTTTCATTTGTGTTAGCTTTTTACTTTATTGGTGAGACCCACCATCTCCACTCACAACTTAATTATTTGTGCAAATAGTAAACGTTGCGAATCTAAAGAATCGGAGGGAGTACCTAACTAGGGCAAATCAAGCCAAACATGACTGGTGTGTCATGTGGATATATACAACACATCGAGGACGAAAGGACTTCTAATAAGTTAGTTAATCAGTGTACGACGATATCTACCACGAGGTAACACATACTCCCTCCTATCCATTCAATTCTTTACACTTACTATAAATGGACAATCCAATCAATTCTTTACATTCCCCTTTTGGCAAAAGACTTTACCATATAACCCCATATCTTTCCTCTATTTATACAAAATACCACTACTTTTTCTTTACTTTAAATTTAGTGGACCCATAAAACCATTTGATTTACCAATAATACCCTTACTTTTACCACTTTTCTTAAAATTTGTGAAACTCCCATGTAAAGCATTGATTGGATGGGAGGGAGTACTAACACTGCTGCGTTCCCAAAACACGAGGCAGTTCACAATCAGGGGCGAATCTGATTGGTAGCAAGGGGTAGCGGGCGCTACCCCAAGCCCGGAAAATTCGATGAAGAAGATGAGTTTGTGCTACCCCAAAATATAACTAAGTATATAATAAAATAATAACATGCACAAAACTAACAATGAAAGGCTTTGGCTTGGTGGTAAGATGGTGGGTAAATGTATGGAAGGTCAAGGGTTCAAACCTCAATGAGGCTTGTTTTATTACTTGTATTTTTTAATGTGTGCTATGGATTATAAGTTATAACTAATAAAAATTTACTCTTTACACTCCATACTAACATATTGTAATTATTTCATATCATTTTATTCTTAACTTTTTACTTCCTCCGTCTTTTATGTTCTACCCCTTCCTCCGTCTTTCTATGTTATACCCATTTGATTAAAATATATACTCCCTCCCCACCACTAAGATTTTCCCACTTTCCTTAAAAGAAAACTCCACTAAGATTTTCCCACTTCAAAATTTTTCATATTCATCCATTATACTCTCTTTCTATTGGTTACTTTTTGTGATTTGACATCTTGAACCCCACCCAACAATTTACCACCTTTCATTACCCATTTCTTAATCCATGTTCCATTATAAAGTGGGAAGATCATTGTGGTGGGGAGGGAGTACCATCTAAAAAAATATATAATGGGTAGATCATTATAAGATGAAAGATGCATTATTTTTTGAGAGAAAAATTGACAGAAATGTTATACTCCGTATTATTTAATACAGAATATAACATTTTCTTTATTTATGGAAAATTTTCATTTTTTTACGAAGACACGTGAATTTATTTAATTTATATGCTAATTCGTACTATATATTACTCCGTACTAGGAATACCATATATATTGGAGTACATAATTTTGTTATTTAGATAAAATAGTTACGAGTACTAAAATTCTTCACATAAAAGTAAATGTTCGGTATAATACTAATTATTTAATTACCATTCTAGGATATGAGATTTAAGTCTCAGTAACCACATCAATCATTAGTCGTTTGTTTTACAAAATTGAGTTTTTATTTAAAAAATTTCTCTAAAAGAGAAAAGAAGAGTCTTACGAAAATTTCGCTACCCCATGTTTTGAATCCTAGATTCGCCCCTGTTCACAATCCACTCTATATAAACCCTACTACAACTACTCAACATTTCCCACATCCTCAACATTCAATAATCAAAACATATATAACCAAAAAACCCTAAAAATGACTTCCTTACTCTTCCAAGCCACTTCACTCACCCTTCTCCTCCTCTCATTCCTCTCCTTCTCCACCTCCATCCCCATCTTCGACACAGACGGTCAGCCAGTACAGAACGGCAAGACCTACTACATTTCAACCTTGGAGGGTGATCTAAGATTCTCCATCGGACTGCTACCACCTTGTCCACTCCGCATAACTTCCGAAAAAATATTAGGTTTTCCACTTCCTACTCCTGTCAAGATCTCCAGCCCTCTCAAAACCTTCTACATTTCCCTCGAAGAGCGTGTTACCTTAGCCTTCGAGAGCTTACTCACACCATGTCTGGGCCAGTCCCTAGTATGGACACAGACCTTTGACCCGTGGGACCGCAAGGCCTACATCACCACCGGTGGGGATGAGGGTGCCCGGTCCTTCTCCATTACTAACTCGAGTTCGGAGTCCTATTCATTGAGAAGCTATGAATTGAAGTATTGGCCTTCAAGTGATGAAGATGTCATTAGTTCAAATGTTGGATTATATGAGAATGACAAACTTTTAGGTATAACTAAGGTTTCTAGTGTCGTGCAGTTCAAGAAAGCTTTCGATGATGTTGAGTTATCTTCTACCTCTTAAGTTGAACGTGCATGCATGCATGCATTATCGAGTCGATGTCTCAGTACGTCTTCCTTCAGACAATCATATATATAAATAAATATATGGATCTGTCTCAAAGTTTAATCGTTTTTATTAGTACGGTCTTCAATAATGAATAAATGAGACATTTTATGTTTAAAATTGTTATTATGTCCGTCATAAACGAGAATCTGTATGTGTGATCTATGTATGGATGATGTTATTTATATTCGAAGTGTTTATTAAGTGATTATTATTTGGATCAAGAATAATACTCCGTACTTCGTACTCCGTAATTATATTAGGGCCATTACTCCCTCTTTAATTAGTCCGGATTTAATAAGTCGTGTAAAACCTCGCTCAAGACCTCTGATTAAAATATAAACAATTTATCATCAACTGATCTAAGTACTTATAAATTTATTAGCAAGTTGTTATTCTCCTCGTAGATAGGAGGATTATAACAAGTCTGATTTGAGTCTAAATTGATTATTAAATGGATCCATGATTAACAACTTTGACTTGTCAAACAGGTATACAAATTAAAGTTAGTATTTGCAAGTAAAATCATGATTTTTTTTTTACAAAAATTAGTTTACTTATTATCATAAACTAGGACAAATTTCGATCCAAACATGACTAGTACGTGTGTCATGTGGATATAACGTACACATTAAGGACGAAAGGACTTCTAATAATTATATGTTAGTTAATCAGTACGTGTACGACGATATCTAGCACCACATACTACTAAAAGAATTGAAGTAGCACATTAACACAGTAACACTGTTGCGCTCCCAAAACACGAGTTCGCTCACAATAATCCACTTATATAAACCCTTCTACTACTCTTCATTTTACATACCCTCAACATTCAATAATCAAATAAACATAACCTAATAAAACCCTAAAAATGCCTTTCTTACTCTTCCAAGCCACTTCACTCACTCTTCTCCTCCTCTCATTCTTCTCCTTCTCCACCTCCACCCTCATCTTTGACACAGACGGTGAGTCAATACAGAACGGTAAGACCTACTATCTTTTAACCTTCGAGGGTGGTCTAACATTTTCTCTGGGATTGGGACCAAATATTTGTCCACTCCACGTAACTTCCCAGACGTCAGATTTTTTATCTGGTACCCCTGTCAAGATCTCCAGCCCTCTCAAAACCCTCAACATTTCCCTCGAAGAGCGTGTTACTCTAGCCTTCGAGGGCTTCTTACCCTGTCAGGACCGGTCCCTAGTATGGAGACAGACCTTGGACCCGTGGGCCCGGAAGGTCTACATCACCACCGGTGGTGACGAGGGAGCCCGGTCCTTCTCCATTACTAACTCGGATTTGTATACTTTCGCAAGCTATGAATTAAAGTATTGGACTTCAAGTGCCGAGGATGCGATTAGTTCAAGTGTAGGATTATATGACGATGACAAACTTTTAGGTCTAACTGATGTTACTACTGCTGTGAGATTCAAGAAAGCTTTCGATGTTCTTGAGTTACCTTCTACTTCTTAAACTGAATGTGCAAGAGTCGATGTCTCAATTCGTCTTCCTTAAGACAGTAGTCATATACACACCTGTTTTAAATTAAAGTTTAAAGTTTAATCGTGTTTAGTACTGTCTTAAATTAATAAATGAGACATTTTATGTGTAAAACGATTATCATTTCCATCTTAAACGAGAATTTGTACGTGTGGTCCTATATATTCCTATGTATGCAGCGCCATGCACGGTGGTTATAATTAAGACGGTTTAGGTCATATCAAATCATGGCGGTTATAATTTACTCATGATCACTACGGAAATATTCTCATAGATATTTTTGAAGTACGATATATATGAATTAATACAATATATCAATTTCTAATGATAATATCATTGTTATCTTTCAGTAATTAAACTATTAACATGTAACACATTACTATATGTTTATTATTAAATAATTCCAACCATAATATAAACATTAAGTAATGTTTAATTACTATAATGTTTAATTAAGTAATTAACCATAAAAATTAAGTAATTAAGTAATTAAACATAATATAATTACTATAATGTTTAATTAAGTAATTAAACATTACTTAATTATCATAAAAATGCCAACCATATTTAAGCTACTTAGACTACCTTAGGGTACCAATAGTATAATTTTTAAGTGTATTTTAGATAATATTTTATCTTATCCAAACAATATTATCATATTTCGCTTCCTTAAACCTAGTAAGTACCCTAATAATACTGTATTCTCTATCAGTTCCCCTACCGTCCCTACCGTGCTCACATGCATCCACTCTTTTCGACAGATTGACATCACCATCTCGATCACCCATCCACCAAAATTGTACAATAATTAAAAATGAAGAATTTCCACGAGGTTGGCGTGTACAAACCTAATAACATGACAAATTCTCGGTTGTTATCAATATATCCGTCACAAATTTATAACGACTCAGATAATAGTAATACTCACCTGGACAGATTAAAATAAATAATTTCCTATTCCCTTAGGTTTGTCTATTCTCCAATCATGTAATACAGTATTATTTTACCTGTCATCAGTTTGTAACGATTATATATTATTATTCTAAAGGACTAGCTAGTTAGCTAGGGCAGATTTTCACATGGCTATTATATATGCCATGTGGACGCAGCAAATGGAGGACGAAAGAACCACCTAGTACATTATCGTTGCTTTCTTGCGTTAGGTTTTAAAACCCCACTTTATTTATACTTTTATATATTCCGTCCGTTTCAATAAATTGTTTGTCTTTATTTTTGGCATCAAGGGCAAGAGATCCTATGAGGAATTGACATGTGGGGTCAAACTCATGAAAAAGGTCAAATTACTTGTAAAAAACATTCCTAAAAATAGAAAGGCAAACAATTCAGTGAGACGTCTCAATATGGAATAGGCAAACAATTCATTGGGACAGAGGGAGTATCGATTTTCCTTAACGTGTACATTACACGTTAATATGATAATTAAAGCAAGATTTATGAAGATATTATCTTAGGCCTCGTTTGGTTGCCCACTCACTTCCCGGGAATTGCAACATCCCATGAATTGCAGTTACCCCAAATGTATAAAAATGGGGGAACTCAAACTTACCCCATGAGTTGCAATTCCTGCATGGTGCGGGAACTTGCTCACCGACCCCCCCGGTGAGTTGCACTTCCCACATCTCATTTCATTCAAATGACTTTTTTACCCTTATATACATATTTATTTCTCACTTTATAACTCTAATTTTCCATCTACGGTTTCTTTTCAACTCTTCTTTATAGACTTCTTCTATAAAAAAAATACCTTTAATAATGTTCGTAATTTTTAAAAAATATGTATATAATTCTTCATCTATTTCTATTTTTTTTAAAATAATGTTCGTTATTTTTTACGTTGATAATTAATTTGGTTACGACTGCATATTATAGGGAAGATAATTTCAAATTTTTCATAAGTTGCCGGAAAAAAATATATTTCATAAGTTTTTATACCCTCGATTAATAAAGGGCATAATAGTCATTACAATTAAAATCATGAGAATTAGATCGAGCCAACCAAACAAGAGGCAGGAATTCAATTCCCGGGAACTGTGAATTCCAGGATGTCAACCAAACAAATTTTGCAAATTCCCGGGAAGTTAATGTGGGAATTAACTTCCAGGGAAATGAAACTCCCTCCGGGAAATGAGTTCCCGGATGAACCAAACGAGGCCTTATATAGGAGTATATTTTATCTTATATACATACTCCCTCCGTATAAATCCAATAGGCCCCCTTGTGCCCTTTGTTGCACATTATCTGTCGAGAACTGCTTTAAACATCAACATATATCTTTCACTTTACATTAATAAAAATTATAAAATTTAATATATTATTCTTAATCTATTCATAAAGACGAATGAAACAAAATCCAATATGACTATAGTTTCAATCATAGATTGTCGATATTCGATAATAATGTTGAACATCCTCTTTATAGTTGTGAATGATGTTCAAAAAGCAAAAAATGTTTATTGGATTCGAACGAAGAAGGGATTATCAGAAGTTATATTGAACATTATTCTTAACTTGCGAATAGTGTCCAAAAAGTAATTGTAAAGAATAAAATGAAACAGTGAAAATAACACACTAACACTGTGATGATTCGAACTAAACTGATAAACTGAATTGAAGAATTATTGAACTAAAGTAGGTTGAATTGAAACGAAATGAATTCAAATTAAAAGAAGTTCAAAAGAACATGACCTAAGTACCTAACTAGGGCAAATCGAGCCAAACATTATGACTAGTGTGTCATGTGGATACAACACATCGAGGACGAAAGGACTATTAATAAGTTAGTTAATCAGTGTACGACGATATTTAACACCACATACTACTAACAGAATTGAAGTAACACAATAATATACACTAACATTGTTACGTTCCCAGAACACGAGGTATGTAGTTCACAATCCACTCTATATAAACCCTTCTACTACTCATCATTTCACACATCCTCAACATTCAATAATCAAAACATAACCTAATTAAAACCCTAAAATATGCCTTCATTAATCACTCTTATCCTTCTCCTCTCATTCCTCTCCTTCTCCACCTCCTCCCTCGTCGACTATTGTTACGTTTTATTTTGTAGTACTGCAAGCGTACGGGTATTGTAGCATACGGGTCGATCTCAGGGAGGTGAATGACTAAGTACTAGCTAATTTTTGACTCAAGTTATCTACGTAGACGGAATCGAAATGATGATTGTCTAACTAATTTTTAACAAACTAGTACGGAATGTAATATATTAAGATGAAATCAATAATAGAAAGACCTAGGGCAATGGTTCACCATTAACATGGATCATCAATGCAATCAAATGTGACACAACTTTGTCAAATTACCGTCTTGGGTGAGACTAGCATTCCAATTTTAATCAATACTTTAAATTCTCCGTCGAGACATAAAAAGCCTATCTAGCATGTTATAAATCCTATTTTCATGGCACGAATAACAAAACTAGATGCATTAAGAACCGATACTAACATGTCCCAATTATTCCAATTCACTATTCTCATGTGAAAATTCAAATCTTATTTCGGTTCTCTAAATTAAAACCCGACTCTCGTCGTAATTAAAATTGAGTAGAAATTAATCGATAAAGATACAAACTTTTAGGCATGATTCATATGAAAACATTCAACTCTCGTTGTAATGATAATCTAGACTCAAACCTAGCAATTCAAACAAATCGATCAATTATTAAGCACAACCGAAACAAACCCAATTCAATAATTCAACAAAGCGCGATTAAAATCAAAGCATCAATAACGCATATTATCGGCTCACCGAGCCCTAGATAAAAGAACTACTCACAATTCATAATCAAAATAACAATCAACAAATAAGATAAATAGTAGAGAATTAGAGAAACTTAGTCTTGATTGATGAACAAAATGATGAACGATCGTTTCTTCAAGGTCTTGGAATAATAAAACTAAAATGCATAAAACTAATAAAATTGCATAGGTATTGTGTTTCTAGTCTAGGAATAATCAGGTTCTTCTAATAAAAATAAGCATCACATATAAGTAGGATAGAATAGAGGGAGATCAAGAGTCATGGACGGGTAGTTATTCGCTAGTAGCGGCACATTTCGCTACTAGCGGCACTCTGAAAGCTCCACAAATTGGTAAAATTCTGATTATGCCTCTACTAGCGGCAGTTTTGCCCTTCGTCATCCGCTAGTAGCGGCACTTAAAAACTCTCAATTCTTCCTTCTTTGCTTTCCTTTGATTTTCTTCTTTTCTTTTCTTCATGTGATCTTCGATCTAACCCGGCATTCGATACATAACACCAATATAACCCGGGCATAATACAAGAATTTCTCGGCTCTTCAAAATAGCTAGAACCGTCATCAAAAATCACATATTCACTCAAACCATGTGAGATCATCGGAAATCACTCAAATATCACTATATCGCCCCAACATTGACTCTCAACACCAAAAATCCGACGATATATACTCACAATTAGTGCTAAAAATAGCACTTAACAAATTCCCCCATGCTAAACCTTTACTCGTCCTCGAGTAAACTCAAAAGGCATAAGACGATACCAATGCAAGGTCTAGCGAACTCCCTCACTCACAAAAAGTTAGCTCACAACTTCCTTCTTATATCGCCCTCACTACCTACTCCGAAATCGTCTAGCTTAGCATGGTCAACACCAAAAGATAAATCAAAGAGTCAAGTCAGTGTATGACTCCCCCATGCTAGCTCAAAAACACTCTCTAACCACAAGCCAATAATATCAACATTAATAAACATCAATTCACAAGCATATCCAAAAACGGGATCACAGCAACCAACGATCCCTACACACAATCCAATTCCAACACAAAATTACGACGCCAAAAAATGATCCTAATCCTAACCCTTACCTCCAAACGCCGTCTTCTTATGTCGCCGACCGCCATGATGTTTACTATTTGCCCATAGTACGGGATATTATGGCCCCTTTTCTTTCTTGCGGCTCTTTTTTTTCCTCTTTTTTTTTTCTTTATTCTTTTTTTTCATTTTTCACTTTTTTTTTTCATTTTTTCTTAATCCCTCATTTTGCCTAGGCCGCCCTTTCGGGTTTTCAACCTAGCTTTTTCTTCTTATTTTTTTTATGTACTCACTTTTTCCACTCTCAACCTCAATGTTGCCTAGAACGTCTGCCCTTGCAGATTTTCATTCTAGCGAGGCCTCCCATTTTTTTTTTTTGCCTAAGCCGCCCTTTCAGGTTTTCGACTTAGCGGGATTTTTTTTTTCTTTATTCTTTCTTTTTTTTTTAATTTTTTTTTGAAAATAAATATATACAAAAGTGAAATATCCCTCCCCCATGCTTGAATCGAGCAATGTCCTCAATGCGACAAAGACAAAAATAGGAAAGAGGGGACAAATCACCTATCATGAAGAATCAGAGGAGTCTCCAGAAGGTTGACGAGAGCCACTACGTGCCTCCCGACGACTGTTAATAGCGCTCCTCTCGGCCGCCAACTCTGCATAAAATTGCTCCGAAGGGGAAGTGTATGTGTTAGGATGTCTAGCCGATAAAAACTTGTCGAAACCTCGACACAACTCTAGCACTTCCCGCATAGCTAACCCTTGTTCCGCCCGCCAATCATCGACCTCTAATCTCCACATGTCGGACTCCCTAGAAGATGAAGCATGTGTGAATGAGGGAGAGGGTCTCTCGGTCGCAATTTCATCATCACTGCCATCCATAGCATCATCATCATTTTCTAGAACACGCTTCGCTACCCTTTTGTCACCCGGCTCCAAGAGAGTAAGTGGGTCACGTGGTATATATAAATCGATGGTCCTTGGCCCGGTAGGAATAGATTGCTCCGTAGAACGAGGCAATCGTAAGTAAGGTGAAGCTTTCGGACCACGTCTCCATAAAAAATAACCACGGGCCACCGAATCTTGAAGCATAAATGTACGCTCCAATGTATCAAAATCGAGCAAATGACCTCCCGTCACCGGTGTAACTGTGCTAGGAATAGTGACTCCCAAATGGGTAAGTATTAATGTAACCATGCCGCCCATGCTAATTTTTCCTTTAACGTTCTTCCTACACTTAAGGCAGCTAGATACAAACAGGTCAACCCAATCAGGCACCATCGAAGATTCGGGCATCAATGCCCACAAGTAACCCATTTCATTTTGACTAATCTTCGATGGTTCCCCTTGACAGAAAATCGCCATAGACCAAAATCGGTGAATCATACGGAGACATGGGTGAGGAATACTAGAGCTGACATCCCCCTTTCTCTTAATAGCTTGCCCCGTAATAGATGCCCAAAATATGCCCGAATCTCCACCTTTGAACGGACTCCACTCTTTTGTACACTCTCCAACAAATCCAAAAATCTCTCGAAGCTTAGAATAGGAGAGTTGATGGGAAGTTCCACCAAGTTTAAAATCAATAACTGGGCCCTCGGTTCTTTTTGAAGTTTTCAAGGTCGCCAAAAATTCCAAAGTATACCTAGTATACGTTGGTGCTTGTCGTTCCAACAACCCTTCCATCCCCACTCTTTTCAACAACACCGACATAGGCTCTAGTAATCCTAACCGTGACAAAGTGTCTCGATCAAAGAATTTAGTAGGTAGGACATGACGGTTTGCTTGTCTCAAATTGGTGAGATAGACGAGCTCATCACCATTTATATGTGAAAGACCCGGTGGAACCGAAAGATGCATCGTGAGAGTAGAGACGGTCTTAGACTTCGACTTAGACACAGGACCCTTGCCTTTTTTTACACTCTGTCCCATTTTTTCACTCCTTTTTTTTTCTCTTTTTTTCTTTTCAACTCACTCACTCACAATCAACCAAACTCCCTCAAATATCCTCACAGAACACTCACAAACAGGACTCGATAAGGCTCACACAACACTCACGGACACACACTAACACGGACTAATTCAAATTCCGTCGCAAGATGACAATCAACTCACAAGAAAATTCCAAAAATTCCAAAGTACGTGTCGAAATGAGGAAAATTCACAGCCCACCACCAACACAATTCATATTCAACGGACACTATGTTTTTTTTAGACAAAATCAATAACTCAGAGTAATTTGAAATTAGTAACTTCAAATAATTGAAATTAGTAACTTCAAAAGAATTCAAATTATTTATATAAATAAGTTACTAATTGAAATTGACACAAATAGGTAAAGAATAATCAAACCTTCAATTGAGAGAAGAAAGCAAAGAATGCAGCCACAATCGACGAAAAACCAACGCCAAACGCACGTACGGACAGCAGTAGCTTGATTCCGATTCCAATTTTGCCCCAAATTGCTCTTGATAGTAAAACCCCAAAAGTTAGGGTTTTTGTTTTCTTCTTCTTTTGGGTTCAATAGAGAGAGAGGGAGGTGGTGGTAGAGGGCGGTGGTGGTGGTGAGTGGCGGCAGAGATGGTGGATGACGGTGATTGTTTTTTTTTTTTTTCAATGTACGTAATGTACGTACTATTGTGTCTCTTTTTTTTATTTTTCTTTTTCCTTTTTTTTTTTTTGTCTTTTTTTTGTTTGAGTAGGAAGGAGGAAATAGGAAATATACATGATGGAATAGAAATTAGGGCCGCTAGTAGCGAATTAGGCCGCTAGTAGCGAACAAAAATCGACTTTTAGCATGAAACTTAGGGGGAAGTGCTGAAAACGCAGCTAGTAGCGGCTCAAATAGCCTTCCGTGGCCGCTACTAGCGGCCTTGTACTTGGAAATTGGAATTCCCGCTTCTTCGATCTGCAAAAATGAGTCAAATTAGCTATCTCGGACTCATTATAACACCGTATCACTCGTATTTTTGGGTTTTTCAATTTTTTAGTTTTTTTTTTTTTTTTTTAGTCATAAAAATAAAAATAAAATTACAATAAAATAAAAGTATGTACAACACGGGTTGCCTCCCGAGAAGCGCTTGTTTAGAGTCACGAGCTTGACTTCCTGTTTTTTTTTTTCAATTGGGGGTGGGAATGACGGAAAGTGTATAAATCACTTTCTCCGGAATCGGATCACCTGCAATATAGTGCTTGAGACGCGCACCATTGACCTTGAAACTCCCATTTTCATCACTAGAAACCTCGACCGATCCATATGGGAATACTTTGGTGACTCGGAATGGTCCGGACCACCTCGAGCGCAACTTGCCCGGAAATAGTTTAAGTCGTGAGTTAAATAGAAGAACTAAATCCCCTTCATGAAATTCACGCCTCAAAATTCTATTGTCGTGCCATCTTTTTGTCCTCTCCTTATAAATTCGAGCGTTCTCGTAAGATTCAAGGCGAATCTCATCGAGTTCATTCAATTGCAAAAGACGGCGTTCTCCCGCACTCTTGTAGTCGTAATTAAGAGCTTTGATGGCCCAAAATGCACGATGTTCTAATTCGACCGGGAGATGACAAGATTTCCCATACACCAATCGAAATGGTGAAGTACCAATTGGTGTCTTGAATGCGGTGCGATAAGCCCATAATGCATCGTCAAGTTTCATTGACCAATCTTTTCTCGAGCTTGCGACCGTCTTTTCTAAGATAGTTTTAATCTCGCGATTGGAGATTTCAACTTGTCCACTTGTTTGTGGATGATACGGGAGCCCAAATCGGTGTTGAACACCATATTTCCTCAACAATGCTTCTAGCTTCTTCTCAATAAAATGAGTCCCATTATCACTTATCAACACTCTAGGGACACCAAATCGGGGAAATATAACCTTTTTGAAAAATTTGGCCACGACTTTGCCATCATTAGTAGGTGTAGCGATGGCTTCCACCCACTTAGAAACGTAGTCGACCGCGACAAGGATATATTTATTCCCATAAGAGGAGGGATAAGGGCCTTGAAAATCGATTCCCCACACATCAAATAATTCAACCTCCAATATAAAATTAAGAGGCATCTCGTTCCGCCTTGAGATATTCCCGGCCCGTTGACAACGATCACATGACTTTACAAATTGTGCAACGTCCTTGAATAAAGAGGGCCAATAAAAACCACATTGAAGAATCTTCGCGGAGGTTTTCGTTGTACTAGCATGCCCTCCAGTTGGCATATCATGACAATGAGAAATAATCGATGTCATTTCCTCCTTGGGTACACACCTACGAATAATTCCATCGGCACACGACTTGTACAGATGTGGGTCATCCCAATAATAGTGCTTAGCATCGTGATGGAATTTCTTGCGTTGGTATGAACTTAAACCTTTAGGAAGAATCCCACAAGATAAGTGGTTCACAATATCGGCATACCATGGCAAATCGGACTCGAGAGCAGCAATAGAATAAAGGTGATCGTCCGGGAAGGAATCATCAATGGGTAATTTATCGTCATCTTCTAACAATAGGCGAGATAGGTGGTCAGCTACCACATTCTCGGCGCCTTTCTTGTCTTTGATCTCTATATCGAACTCTTGAAGCAATAGAATCCAACGAATCAAGCGGGGTTTAGCACCTTTCTTTTGCAACAAATACTTAAGTGCCGCATGATCCATATGAACAATAACTTTCGAACCTACAAGGTAGGACCGAAACTTTTCAATGGAGAACACAATAGCTAACAACTCCTTCTCAGTTGTGGTGTAATTAGCTTGAGCAGGATCAAGAGTTCTACTAACATAGTAAATGGCATGGAGTTTGCCATCTTTCCTTTGACCAAGCACGGACCCAACAGCGTGATCACTAGCATCACACATCAACTCAAAGGGAATAGTCCAATCCGGTGGTTGGATAATAGGTGCTGATGTGAGAGCCTTCTTCAACCTGTCAAAAGCCTCAAGACACGCATTAGAAAACACAAAAGGGGTGTCCTTGGCTAATAGTTCCGTTAGTGGGCGGGCAATTTTTGAAAAATCTTTTATGAATCGACGGTAAAACCCCGCATGACGGAGAAAACTTCGCACCCCTTTCACATTAGTAGGGGGTGGGAGTCCCTCGATGACTTCCACTTTGGCTCTATCGACCTCGATACCCCGATTAGATATAATGTGTCCTAAGACTACACCCTCTTGCACCATAAAATGGCACTTTTCCCAATTCAAAATAAGATGAGTTTCTTTGCATCTATGAAGCACTCTAGTCAAATTTTGTAAACAAGTGTCAAAGTTAGTGTCATAGACCGAGAAATCATCCATGAAAACTTCCATGATGCGCTCTACGAGATCAGAAAAGATAGCCATCATGCACCGTTGAAAGGTAGCGGGAGCATTGCACAATCCAAACGGCATTCTACGATAAGCAAACGTGCCATATGGACATGTGAATGTCGTTTTCTCTTGGTCACTTGGATGGATGGGGATTTGGAAAAAACCAGAATAACCATCCAAGTAACAAAAGAATGAGTGTTTTGCCAACCTTTCAAGCATTTGATCTATGAATGGGAGGGGGAAGTGATCTTTTCGGGTGGCTTTATTCAATTTCCTATAATCGATACACATGCGCCAACCCGTCACCGTTCTAGTAGAAATCAATTCATCTTTATCGTTCTTAACAACGGTCATGCCACCCTTTTTTGGAACCACTTGAACCGGGCTCACCCATGCACTATCGGAAATAGGATAGATGATGCCCGCGTCAAGCAATTTCAAAACCTCTTTCTTGACAACCTCTTTCATGTTAGGATTAAGGCGTCGTTGCGATTCAATAGAGGTGACATGATCGTCTTCAAGCAAAATACGATGCATACAAAAAGATGGATTGATTCCTTTGATATCATCAATGGTATACCCAATAACACTCTTGTATTTACGAAGAACATCAAGCAATTTCTCAAGTTGAGTGTCATTAAGGTTAGCATTGACAATAACCGGATAAGTAGAATTAGCACCCAAAAAAGCATGTTTCAAATTTGGGGGAAGGGGTTTTAATTCTACTATAGGAGGATTAGGACGTACCTCGGGTGTAGACTCCAACGATAATACCTTAAAAGAAGGACCATGATCATAATAAGAGGGAGAGGAATCAAGGAGTTGAGTATATGAAAGCACCTCTATGTCATCGGTATTATTGTCCTCAACTAAGCAACTTTGGAGTGGGTCAGTAGATGCATCACCCAAAGCTCTTTCTTCAACTAGTTTGTCGATAACATCAACACGGTAACATACCTCTTTCAATGTTGGTTGCCCCATAGATTTGTGGAGTTCGAATTCCACCTTTTCATTGCCAACACACATTGAAAGTTTACCACCCTTCACATCGATAAGTGTACCGGCGGTGGCTAAGAATGGTCTTCCAAGTATAATTGGAATTTGGATATCCTCCTCCATATCCATGACAACAAAATCACAAGGAAGCACCAATTTCCCAACTTGAATGGGAACATCCTCAATAATACCAAGAGGGTATCTTACCGATCTATCGGCCAATTGAAGAGATATCAAAGTGGGTTTCAATTCACCCATATGGAGTTTCTCACAAATAGACAATGGCATTAGACTCACACTAGCTCCAAGATCACACAATGCCTTTTGGATAGCCACATTACCAACCGAGCATGGAATAGAAAAACTACCCGGGTCTTGCATCTTCTTTGGTAACTTGTTTTGCAATATGGCACTACATTCCTCCGATAGAGCAACAACATTATGCTCTACTAGTCTCCTCTTGTTTGATAGAAGGTCTTTGAGAAACTTGGCGTAAGAAGGTATCTCGGATATAGCTTCCAAAAATGGGATATTAATATGAAGCTTTTTCAAAATTTCAATGAACTTACCATACCTTTGCTCTAGCTTCTCTCGTGCCAACCTTTGTGGAAAGGGAATATGAGGATAATGTACCCTTGCGGGTGTAGATGTGTCGTCGGCTTGCTTATCCTTTTCCACTTTCTCAATTGCAGCATCTTCAATAATTTGCTCTACCTCGGTCTCATCCACTACCACAATCTCCGGCTTGCTTACTTTAATTGGTCGCACCGGATCTTCAAGTTGCTTCCCACTTCTCAAAGTAACCGCATTTATCTGTCCCTTGGGATTTACTTCAGTGTTCCCCGGGAATTGTCCACCCGACTTAGACAAAAGATTGATTTGTTGAGCCATTTGGGCCATTTGAGTTTCGGTCATTTTTTGAGAAGCCTTAATTTGAGAAATTGAAGTCGAGAACTCATCATTCTTCTTGTCTTGATTTTGCATATATTGAGTTTGTTGAGCAAGGACTTGCTCTAACATCAACTCCATATTAGACTTTGGTGTAGCTTGTTGTGGAATCGGTTGAACTTGTTGAATCGGTGGAGTTTGTTGTGGTCGGAACATAGGCTTTTGCCCATAGCCCGGAGGTTGGTTGAAAGGCCTAGAAGATTGTTGGTGGTGTGACAAAGGTCCTTGAGCATTGTTGTTTTTCCAAGAGAAATTTGGATGATGGGCCCAACCGGGATTGTATGTATTCGAATATGGATCAAATTGTTGCTTTTGATAAAGAGCATTAGCTTGTTCCACCATTGACACATTTCCACAATCAGTTGAATCATGACCCCGAATACCACACAAATGACACGTAGAAATCGATGAACTCGAACCACCTAGGCTAATCTTGGAAATTTGTTGAGATAAATCATCAAGCCTTGTATGCACCATGTTCAAGTCATTGTTTTCTACCTTCCTTCCTCGCACTTGACGGTCACTACCCCAATGATATGTATTTGCGGCCATTTCCTCAATTAGTTCTTTAGCCTTATTCCATGGTAGACTATCTAAGCTACCTCCAGCAGCAGCATTAAGACTCATCTGAGATTCCGGCTTCACACCATTATAGAATGTAAGGACAAGAAGGTAATTAGGAATACCATGATGTGGACATTGACGTTGGAGTTCCTTAAACCGTTCCCAAGCTTCATATAATGATTCATTCTCATGTTGAATGAATGAGCTAATATCATTGCGTAGCTTTGCAGTCTTACCCGGTGGAAAGAACTTGTGAAGGAACGCGGTGGAGAGCTTGTCCCATGTATCAAAAGAGCCGGCATCACAATTTCGCAACCATTCTCTAGCCCTATCTCGTAATGAATATGGAAACAACCGCAATCGAATAGCATCATTGGAGACCCCATTAATCTTCACATTGTCGCAATTTTCAAGGAAAGTATTGATGTGCTCATTAGGATTTTCCGTTAGTGACCCACTAAATTGATTTTGTTGAACAAATGAAATCAATGAAGTCTTCAGCTCAAAATTGTTTGCTTCCACAGTGGGTCTCGTAATGCTCGAATTGAGCACAACTTTAGGAGCACTTTCATCCTTAATAGACGTCATAGTAATTTCTACCTCGGTATCAGTGACTACTTCCTCGATATTAAGAACTACTTCTTCGGGTTCTGGCTCACGTTGAGCCTGCTTCTTCTTTCTCTCTGCGTTTCGTCTTCTAGCGGTGGCTTCGATCTCGGGGTCAAATTCGTATAAACCCTTCGATTTACTCCTGCGCATAAAGATCACAATACGTAACTAGAGAAATATTAGTAACAAAGAAAGCGTACCAATGTACGCGGAAAAAGACGTAATCTAACAAATCAAAAATCTAAGCTAATATTAATCCGTTACCTCCCCGGCAACGGCGCCAAAAACTTGTTACGTTTTATTTTGTAGTACCGCAAGCGTACGGGTATTGTAGCATACGGGTCGATCTCAGGGAGGTGAATGACTAAGTACTAGCTAATTTTTGACTCAAGTTATCTACGTAGACGGAATCGAAATGATGATTGTCTAACTAATTTTTAACAAACTAGTACGGAATGTAATATATTAAGATGAAATCAATAATAGAAAGACCTAGGGCAATGGTTCACCATTAACATGGATCATCAATGCAATCAAATGTGACACAACTTTGTCAAATTACCGTCTTGGGTGAGACTAGCATTCCAATTTTAATCAATACTTTAAATTCTCCGTCGAGACATAAAAAGCCTATCTAGCATGTTATAAATCCTATTTTCATGGCACGAATAACAAAACTAGATGCATTAAGAACCGATACTAACATGTCCCAATTATTCCAATTCACTATTCTCATGTGAAAATTCAAATCTTATTTCGGTTCTCTAAATTAAAACCCGACTCTCGTCGTAATTAAAATTGAGTAGAAATTAATCGATAAAGATACAAACTTTTAGGCATGATTCATATGAAAACATTCAACTCTCGTTGTAATGATAATCTAGACTCAAACCTAGCAATTCAAACAAATCGATCAATTATTAAGCACAACCGAAACAAACCCAATTCAATAATTCAACAAAGCGCGATTAAAATCAAAGCATCAATAACGCATATTATCGGCTCACCGAGCCCTAGATAAAAGAACTACTCACAATTCATAATCAAAATAACAATCAACAAATAAGATAAATAGTAGAGAATTAGAGAAACTTAGTCTTGATTGATGAACAAAATGATGAACGATCGTTTCTTCAAGGTCTTGGAATAATAAAACTAAAATGCATAAAACTAATAAAATTGCATAGGTATTGTGTTTCTAGTCTAGGAATAATCAGGTTCTTCTAATAAAAATAAGCATCACATATAAGTAGGATAGAATAGAGGGAGATCAAGAGTCATGGACGGGTAGTTATTCGCTAGTAGCGGCACATTTCGCTACTAGCGGCACTCTGAAAGCTCCACAAATTGGTAAAATTCTGATTATGCCTCTACTAGCGGCAGTTTTGCCCTTCGTCATCCGCTAGTAGCGGCACTTAAAAACTCTCAATTCTTCCTTCTTTGCTTTCCTTTGATTTTCTTCTTTTCTTTTCTTCATGTGATCTTCGATCTAACCCGGCATTCGATACATAACACCAATATAACCCGGGCATAATACAAGAATTTCTCGGCTCTTCAAAATAGCTAGAACCGTCATCAAAAATCACATATTCACTCAAACCATGTGAGATCATCGGAAATCACTCAAATATCACTATATCGCCCCAACATTGACTCTCAACACCAAAAATCCGACGATATATACTCACAATTAGTGCTAAAAATAGCACTTAACAACTATGACGGTGATCCAATACAGAACGGTAAGACCTACTACATTACAACCCCCGAGGGTGGTCTAACATACTTGATGTCATCATCGGGACCACTTTGTCCACTCGCCATAACTCCTGAGCCAGATGGTCTGTTATATGGTACCCCTGTCAGGATCTCTAGCCCTCTGAAAACCCTCAACATTGCCCCTGAAGAGCGTGTTACCCTAGCCTTCGACATCAGCCTCTGTGACGACAAATCAACCACCGTATGGAAAAAGAACTTTCTCTCGTGGACCGGGAAGAAGCCCATCATCACCACCGGTGGTGAAAAGGGGGCCCGATCCTTCTCCTTCATTGAGTCGAAGACAAAATCTTCGTTCAAACAATATGAATTGAAGTATTGGCCTTCAAATGACGAGGGAGCGACTAGTTCAAATGTTGGATTAGATTACGGACTTTTAGGTCTAACTGCGACTCCTACTCCTGTGTATTTCGTGAAAACTTTCAAGGAGAATGCTTTCGATAATGTTCTTGAGTTACCTTCTTTTACTTCTTAATAAGTTCAACGAGCATGCATGATCGAGTCGATGTCTCAGTTCGTCTTCCTTTATTAAGACAGTCATATATATAATTAAATATAAATATATAGATCTGTCTTATAGTTTAATCGTGTTTATTGGTACTGTATTAAATGAATAAATGAGACATTTTATGTTTAAAATGGTTATCATGTCCATATTAAATGAGAATCTGGGCATGTGTGATCCTATGTGTGTATATATGCATGGTGTTACTTAAATTTGAAGTGTTTATAAAGTGACTATTATTATTCGTAAAAAGAACAATATATACATTGTATTAAGTTCATCCTAAGTTGAAGTTGGAGTAGGTCTCCTGAGAGACGGTCTCATATTGACTTTACTGAGAGACTAAGTACAAATGGAAGTAACAGTCGCACGAAACCTAATAGAAGTAGGTACGATTAACATAAAAAAGTATACAAATATAAAGAAGGTATGCTTCTTATAAAAACAGGTACAAAACAAAGTTTGCATTTAAGGGTAAGAATAGAAGATAGGGTGGTAGTGAAGAGTGGTCTCTCAATAAATTATTGACAGACCATCTTTTCCAAGATTTTGTGAAGTTGATAAGAGGAACACCGATACAATAAATATATTCTTACATTTTAACATATTCTCACATGCTATAATATGTCTTGGGGATGAGGCAAATTGAAGACGAAAGGACCACTTCGTTTAAACCCCACCTTATTTATGTGCACCGAAAAAAGATCACCTTATTTATTCGATATTTTTAATGTATTTATAAAGACGAATCAAACAAAATATAATATGATTATATTTTTTTTTTTTTGGTGATGGTCTTACGATTTCACTTGAGTGTTCGAGATATTGGGGGCTGCTAGGGTTCGAACTCGTGAGCTCTGGCTCTGACACCATGTTACGGAACCAATTAATTCAACCAAAACCTTAAAATGATGGTTAAGGTCTATTTATATTCTATTACTTCTAGAAGCAATCGTAACACACTAACACTGTTGTGTTCCCACAACACAATGCAACTTAGCTCACAATCCACTATATATAAACCCTTGTACTACTCCCCATTTCACACATACATCCTCAGCATTCAATAATAATCAAAACATAACCTACAAAGTACAAACCCTAAAAATGCCTTCCTTAATCACCCTTCTCCTCCTCCTCTCATTCCTCTCCTTCTCCACCTCCTCCACCCTCGTCGACACAGACGGTGACCCAATACAGAACGGTAAGACCTACTACATTTTAACCCCCAAGGGTGGTCTAAAATACTACGCGACATCGACAGGACCACGTTGTCCAGTCGCCATAACTTATGAGAAAAAAAGTCAATCATCTGGTACACCAATCAGGATCTCCAGCCCTCTCAGAACCCTCAACATTGCCCTCGAAGAGCGTGTTACCCTAGCCTTTGATAGCGACCTCTGTCAAGAAAAATCATTGGTATGGAAAGTTAAGTCCTTTGCGACCGGCCGGAAGGCCTTCATCACCACCGGTGGTGATGTAGGAGACCGGTCCTTCTCCATTAGTGAGTCGAATACGCCCTCTTCGTTCACACGCTATGAATTGAAGTATTGGCCTTCAAGTGATGATGGAGTGACTAGTTCAAATGTCGGATTTTTTAGTTTATTTTTAGGTCTAACTGAGATTTCTACTCCCGTGTGGTTTGAGAAAGCTTTCGAGAAGAAAGCTTTCGATAATGTTCTTGAGTTACCTTCTACATCGATCTTAAGTTGAACGTGCATGAACGTCTTCCTTTAAGACAGTCATATTTATAACTATATAGATTTGTCTTAAAGTTTGATTGTGTTTATTAGTATTGTCTTAAATGAATAAATGAGATATTTTATGTTTAAAATAGATATCAAATTCGTCTTAAACGAGAATCTGTATGTGTGATCCTATGTATGCATGATGTTATTTAAATTTGAAGTGGTTATAATTAAAGTGATTAATATTTGCAACAAGAATATTAAGTTCATGCCTGCAAGGATTTAACTTAATGGTTAAAACATGTGGTCATAATTTCATGGGTCTCAGGTTCAAACCCCTGCAAAAGCATTCTTGTGAGAGTTGTATGACTACTTATCCGTATATATAAAGTTGAAAGTTAAATTTTATATATGATTAAATGGATTATAAGATGATTTTTTTGGGTGAAGTATTTCTAAGAAAAAAGAGATTTATAAGTTTTAGTTTCACTTTTGGTTGAAATTATAGGGGTAAATTATATTGCTATAAACAAAAAGATAAGTGACCTAATTTCACAATTGAACAAAATTAAGAGGTTGAATCACCACTTTCGCATATGAAATTTAAGTGAAGGCGAGTTCAAAAGTAAAACACAGCACACATCAGATTTATCGGTTACAATACGTTCCATAATCCTGTGCAGATCTTATGTCTCACTTTTATGTCTCATCTCGTGTCCCGATGTTTCTCCTTGTGACACATAATGTAAGTGCGTTCTTGGTTTGAAAACATAAATAAATTTTTAAAACAACTCAACCTATATGAACTCGATCTATCAAAGGTTACATAGAACAACTTGTCGTCCCCGGAAAAGTCATGGACTCCGAGGATATTACCAACAAGGTTCTCAAAGGACTCGATTATGACTTTTCATGCCCTTACGACGAGAGTACTCGTGATGAATAATTGTTCATTGGTGACGGTTCAATATTACCATTATTACCCACATAGGTTCTTTCACTATATCCTCGTTGTTTGCAACGTGGCCTTATAATAATAGAGTTAATTAATCATTATGAATATGGAAGGTTGGGTGGTTGAAATACATAAATCATGATACTGTAATACTACTGTATATTCTCTATCAGTTCTGCTAACGTCCCTACCGTACTAATCACATCCACTCTTTTCGACAAATTGGCGTTATCATCGTCTCGATCACCTATCCACCAAAGTTATTGTACATTAATTAAAAATGAAGAATCTCCACGAGGTTGGCTTATACAACCCTAATAACAACCACACATACATATTATTCTTGTTTGTTACGAATCAATTAGAGGATTATATCACCAGTTGTACATAGCTCTATGTACAACTGATTTTAAGATTTTGAGCTTTATCACAAAAAATTTGAGTTTTGTTGTAAACTTTCAGAACTTTAATGTAAAGTTGTCGAATTAAATCACATAAATGTTCAAGCTCAAAAACTTACAACTCAGCTCGGAAACTTTTATAAGTTCAATTATATACACAAAAGCTCAACAAATTTGTCTTGGTTGTACAATGGTATTGTACAACCAGGTGTATAATCCTATTTTCCGTTACGAATATATTCGTCAAAAACATAGAACAGTTCGAATAATAATAATAATACTCATCTAGGCAGATAAAAACAAATAATTTAATTTCATACAGTGTTCCTTAAGTTTATCTGATCTGATCTTATCCAATTATATAATATTATTGGACTCGTCACCAATTTATGACAATTATATATCCATCAAAAGGGAGACTTATCCTGCCCACCAATTTATGTATACCTTGTGGATGAGGCAAATCGAGGGCAAAAGGACCACTTCGTACGTTGTTGCTTTGTTGGGGTTACTATTAGGTTTAAAACCCTACCTTATTTATTGTTTTATAAATTGAATAATATTCTCCTCGTTTTTTTAATGTATGTCGTTTGAAAAATATATGTAAGGAATATTCTATTGAAATGGGGTAAACATAAAAAAAAAAAAAAAAAAAAAAAAAAAAGAAAGAAAGAAGGGGGCGGGGGGGAGGGGGGGTTTCTACGTTGTATCCTCCTGTTTTCCGTTTTCTACCATATACCCCTCCTGTTTTTAAACCCTCACTTACACCCTGTAGTTGACTAATTTCATTAAACGTGACCTAATTACAATTATTCTACTCAAAATCCCTAATTAATTTATATCTCCGTCTCCTATGTTTTCTCTAATTCTAATTTTAATTTTGCATGCATAATTTCTGATTTTTTTCTTCATTTTATCATAATTCTTTCACTCTTTATTTTAAGTGCAACATTAATGTTTTGTTTGTTAATGTGATTAAATTAATTTTGTTAGAAATCAGTAAAATATCATTATTTTAAGCTAAAGAATAAGTTAGGGTGAAAGTGGAGAAAAATCAATTAGGTAAAAAAGAATAAGTTCATGTATAAAATGAGAAAAATTAATGAAATGGAAGAAACGTTCGGGAAAATTGAAGGAATACAAGCCAAGGTCGTCAAAACTGGTTATGTCATAGCCTAGAATTACTGTCACGTCATTTAATTAACGGACTAGTAGACAGATAATTAAATGAGGGTAGATACTCTCATTTACTCACATGGCTATTATATATGTCACGTGGATTATTAAGAACGGACCACTTCGTACATTGTTGCTTACTTGAGTTATTAGGTTTTAAAACCCTACCTTAGTACCTTAATATTTTACAAATCGATTTTTATAAAGTATGTCGACTGAGCAAACGTTAACATGATAATAATTAGGGCAATAAGCTAAGATTTATAAGTATATGTATCATGAGAAGTTGAAATATTAACTCATATTTAATATACTTAGCTTATTAAACAACATTATCGCGAATCTTGTTCTAATTAACATGTTAACGTGTATCTTGCACATGTTAGAAAAACCAATTTTTGATTAAGATTAGTTACCATCTCAACTTTCGCACGATGAGTTATTAGAATTTTAACGATATAAAAGTGTTTAAATTGTAATTTGAAATTTTGGAATTTTCGTTGAATCTACTTTTAACTTTTAAGATACATGTAATAATAAATCAAACAAACCTATCTAGTAAGTAGTAACAACCAATTAAGAACTAACAACAACCTAATAACATGTAAACTAAACTGAATTGAACTGAATTAGGTTAGACAAAATGAACTTTATGAGGCTGAACTATTAAACTAAATTGAATTAAAAAAATAATTGAACTAAAGTGGGTTGAATTAAAACAAAATGATGAATTCAAATTGAAAGAAATTCAAAAGAACATGCCTTAATTAATTAGGGCAAAACGATCCACGCATGACTAGTGTGTCATGTGGATACAACACATCGAGGACGAAAGGATCGGACTACTAATTAATAAGTTAGTTAATTAGTGTACGACGATATATCTAGCACCACATACTACTAAAAAAATTGAAATATGTAACACACTAACACTGTTGCATTCCCAAAATACGAGGTAGAATAGTTCACAATCCACTCTATATAAACCCTTCTACTACTCATCATTTCCCACATCCTCAACATTCAATAATCAAAACATAACCTAAAAACCCTAAAAATGTCTTCCTTACTCTTCCAAGCCACTTCACTCACCCTTCTCCTCCTCTCATTCCTCTCCTTCTCCACCTCCATCCCCATCTTCGACACAACCGGTCATCCATTATAGAACGGTAAGACCTACTACCTTTCAACCTTCGAGGGTGATTTAACATTCTCCCTCGCACTGGGACCACCTTGTCCACTCCGCATAACTTCCCAAATATCGGGTTTTCCACCTCCTAATCCTGTCAAGATCTCCAGCCCTCTCAAAACCCCCTACATTTCTCTCGAAGACCGTGTTACCCTAGCCTTCGAGGGCTTCACACCCTGTCTGGGCCAGTCCCTAGTATGGACACAGACCATAGACCCGTGGGCCCGCAAGGCCTACATCACCACCGGTGGGGACGAGGGATCCCGATCCTTTTCCATTACTCCGGATATGCACTCTCCATTCGGAAGCTATGAATTGAAGTATTGGCCTTCAAGTGATGAAGATGCCATTAGTTCAAATGTTGGATTATATGAGGATGACAAACTTTTAGGTATAACTGAGGTTCCTAGTACCGTGCGGTTCAAGAAAGCTTTCGATAATGTTCTTGAGTTACCTTCCGCTACCTCTTAAGTTGAATGTGCATGCATGCATGATCGAGTTGATGTCTCAGTTTGTCTTCCTTTATTAAGACAGTCATATATATAAATATAAATATAAATATATGGATCTGTCTTAAAGTTTAATCGTGTTTATTAGTACTGTATTAAATGAATAAATGAGACATTTTATGTTTAAAATGATTATCATGTCCATCTTAAACGAGAATCTGTGCATGTGTGATCCTATGTCTATATATGCATGGTGCTATTTAAAATTGAACTACGATATATATACTCCGTATTAAGTTCATCCTAAGTTGTTAAGAGGAACACCAATACAACTATACAAGAAATATATTCTTACATTTTAACGTATACTACTCTGTACTACTCTGTATATTCTCACATGGTATTATATATGTCATGTGTATGAGGCAAATTGAGGACGAAATAAAGGACCAAAAAAACCCCACCTTATTTATGTGCACCAAAAAAATCAGCTTATTTATTCATACTTTTAATGTATTTATAAAGACGAATCTAACAAAATATAATACTCCGTATGATTATATTTTCTCTTATAGATTGTCAAGAATATTGAAGATTCTCTTTAGTTGTGAATTGTATCAGAAAAACTAAAACTAACTATTGGATTTGAACAGATAGAGTATTAGAAGTTATATTTAAGATTTTTCGTTCTTACTTATGAATATCAGTATTATAAAAGCAACTGTAACACATTAACACTGTTGCGTTCCCACGACACAATACAAGCTATAGCTCACAATCCACTATATATATATAGACCCTTCTACTACTCCCCATTTCACACATCCTCAACATTCAATAATCAAAACATAACCTAAAAACCCTAAAAATGCCTTCCTTAATCACCTTTCTCCTTCTCCTCTCATTCCTCACCTTCTCCACCTCCTCCCTCGTCGACACAGACGGTGATCCAATACAGAACGGTAAGACCTACTACATTTTAACCCCCAAGGGTCGTATAGCATACTACACGACATCGACAGGACCAAAGTGTCCACTCGCCATAACTTATGAGAAAAAAGGTAAATTATATCGTCGTACCCCTGTCAGGATCTCCAGCCCTCTCAGAACCCTCAACATTGCCCTCGAAGAGCGTGTTACCCTAGCCTTTGATACAGACGTCTGTCAGGAAGAATCCTTGGTATGGAAAGTTAAGTCCTATGTCCCGGCGAGTGGCCGGAAGAGCTACATCATCACCGGTGGTGACGAGGGGGCCCGGTCCTTCTCCATTACTGAGTCGAAGGCGAACTCTTCGTCCACACGATATGAATTGAAGTATTGGGTTTCAAGTGATGATGGATCGAGTGGTTTAAATGTTGGATTTTATACGTTATTTTTAGGTCTAACTAAGATTTCTACTCCCGTGTGGTTCGAGAAAGCTTTCGAGGAAAGTTTCAATAATGTTCTTGAGTTACCGTCTACCTCGATCTGATCTTAAGTTGAACGTGCATGATCGAGTCGATGTCTCAGTTCGTCTTTCTTAAGACAGTCATATATAGATTTGTCTAAAGTGTAATCGTGTTTATTAGTATGCCTTAAATGAATAAATGAGACATTTTATGTTTAAAACGGTTATTCTGTATAAAGTTGAAAATTAAATTTTATTATATGATTAATTGGATTAATTATAATAAGATGATTTTTTTTGTGAAATATTACTAGGAATTAAACAATAAGTTTTAATTTCACTTTTGGTTGAATTTATGAGGGAGATTGCTACAAACAAAAAAATAAGGACCTAATTTCACACTTGAACAAAATTAAGGGACTTAATCAGCACTTTCGCATATGAAATTTAAGTGAATAAGTACACACTACCCATCAGATTTATCGGTTATTATTACGTCCCATAATCCAAATCTTATGTCTCACTTTAATTTCTTATATCTCGTGTCACTTTAATCCAAATCTTGTGGCTTATAAAAAGCGGCGGACTGGTTAGCCAATATGGGAATTCACTCGTACCCATCCATTACTGTGTTTGATTCTCCGCCTGATAATCTTCCCTCCATCCGGCCTGCGTGAAAACTTATTAGCTAGGAGTTGTGTTTCCTCGTTTAGTTCTTCATTAATTTTGAGACTTCACCCAATCACCCCTCTTGTGCACCAAAAAAACAGAAATTATATCATCGCGGTTTAATTTAACTCTCCATATATTTTCAATGTTCTGGTTAAATTATAAAAGTTTGTATTATTTGATAAGTCATATTTACACTATGGGGTCGTTTGGTTACTCATTCAATTACCGAGAAGTGCAAGTTCCCAGGAAGTGCATTTTCAGGGAGTTGTTTGGTTGCCCACTTCCCGGGAATTGCCACTTCCTCCGCAATGGGGGAAGTTACTCACCAAGCCCCCCCTTGGTGTGTAGAACTTCCCGCATGAAGTCATTTCCCATATGGCAACCAAACAATATTTTTTAATTCCCATGAAATACAAATTCACGTGAAATTAAAGTTCCCGGTAACTTCATCTTCTCATCGTGAACCAAACGAGCCCTATATATAGTAAAGAAACCATATCATGTCTGCTGAGATAATATCTTAGCTTATTCACACTGTTCCATGAATCTACTTAGATATCACAATAATACGGTATTACTATCATGATACCGTAATATATAATATCATATTCTCTATCAGTTTCCCTACTGTATGTTAATCACATCCACCCTGTCTTCGACAGATTGACGTCCCCCACTGTCCCTAGTGTAGTGCTCACATTCACTCTTTTTTTCACATATTGGCATCACCGTCTCGATCACCCATCCACCAAAATTGTACAACAATTAAAATTGAAGAATCCCAACGAGGTTGGCGTGTACAAACTTAATAATAACCCGAAAAACTTGTAACGACTCAAATAATAATAATGCTGACTACTTGGACAGATAAAAACAAATAATTTCATATTCCCTAGGCTTCTCTTATCCAGACATATGATATTAATAGATCTGTCATCAATTTGTGACGTTATATATCTGTTACAAGATAGACTTACTATGTCGACTTATATATGTCTTGTGGATGAGGCAAATGGAGGACCAAAGGACCACTTCGTACGTTGTTGGTTTGATGAATTATTAGGTTTAAAACCCCACCTTATTTATTAGGTTTACGATAAATTAATATTTCTCTCATTTTTTTTTTAATATTTATCTCATTTGAAGAATATATATTTGTTAGAAATATTATATTAAAATGAGAAAAATATTAAAAAAAAATGGAGGCAGTATTAGTTAACATCTCGACTTTTACACAATTAGATTTTAAAATTGTGTTATCATAACATTACGATATAAAAGTATTTAAATTGTAATTTGATATTTTGGATATTCCAGGATATAAATCTACTTTTAACTTTTAAATACACGCGATATTAGATCGAAGAAATCAATTTAAAAGTAGTAATAATAAATAGTGTACGAGGATATCTCTTTTTTCGGTTCAACGAAGAGCGAACTTAGTCGCATTACAATATAGGGAGAGGGGGATTCGAACCTGAGACCTACTGTCCCTGAACACCTAGTCCTAACCACTGGGCTAAGACATCTTCGGTTGTACGAGGATATCTCTAGCACCACATATTGTGTTAAGTTTTAAGCCCCCACCTCGCCTATAGAATAAGATAAAGATCACGAGATGACATCGAGTCATAATAATTCTCATCAATGTTCATTTCCTTTTGTCAAATATCCATAGATTTTAGTTACATATTGCTAAAAATGATATAAAAAAGGAAAATATTTATAATGCACGCATTTAGTTAAACAATTTAAATAAGAACTTACTGTATTTTATCTTATAGACTCCCTTAGTTTAAATCAAATTAGGCCCTTATGCCCTTTGCACATTTGTCGAGATGCATTTTAACCATCATCAATATATTTCATTTTATATTAACAAAAATTATAAAAATTCGATATTCTTAATCTATATACACGAATCAAACAAACTCCAACATGAATCTACTTTCTCTTATAAATTGTCGAAAATATTGAAGATATACTCCCTCCGTCCCAATGAATTGTTTGCCTATTCCATGGGGCGTCTCAATAAATTGTTTGTCTTTCTATTTTATGAATGTTTTTTATACTCGCTCCGTATCTATATGTTTGTCCACTTTTAATATAATACTCCACCCATATATTAAACTTTGTGGACGAACATATAGATACGGAGGGAGTATGTAATTTGACCCTTCTCATCATGAGTTTGGCTCCCCATGTCACATCCTCATTAGATCTCTTGCCATTGGTGCCAAAAGTAAAGGCAAACAATTCATTGTAACGGAGGGAGCACGTTTCTTTTAGTTGTGAATAGTGTTCAAAAGCGAAAAAAAATACATGTCGGCCTATTGAATTTGAACGAACGGAGTATCAGAAGTTTTTTTTTTTTTTGCCAACGAAGAAAGTGCATCGGATTACATGCTATTTTGGTTCTCGGAACCCATATTAGATCCTTTATTGAACATAAAAAAGACATCACACACTATTACTAAAACAAAAACAATAAAATAAAGGCGTCGGGTGATTGTAGTGAGTATCAGAAGTTATATTGAACGTTATTCTACTAACAACACTATTACGTTCCCAAGACACTAGCTCACAATCCACTATATATATAAATTCTTCTACTACTCCTCAATTCACACATCCTCAACATTCAATAATAATCAAAACATAACCTTAAAAACCCAAAAAATGCACTCCTTAATCACCCTTCTCCTCCTCTCATTCCTCTCCTTGTCCACCTCCTTCTCCCTCGTCGACACAGACAATGATCCAATACAGAACGGTAAGACCTACTACATTAACACCGAAGATGGTCCTCTAACATACATAGTGGCAACAGTGTCTGAATCACAATGTCCACTCGTCGTAACTTTAGAAAGAGACGGTTATTTACCTGGTACCCCTGTCAAGATCTCCAGCCCTGTGAAAACCCAGAAGAAGATTGCCCTCGAAGAACGTGTTAACCTAGCCTTCGATAACTCCGTCTGTAAGGAAGAATCCACGGTATGGAAACAGGGTTTTATCGCTTTTGCCGACAAGGAACACGTCATCTTGACCGGTGGTGACGAGGGGGCCCGGTCCTTCTCCATTAGTGAGTCGGAAGCCGGGAACTCTACGTTCCCACTCTTTAAATTGAAGTATTGGTCTTCAAGTGAAGAAGATGCATTTACTTCAAATGTTGGATTATATAGGACATTGTTAGAACTAACTGAGATTTCTACTCCAGTGTGGTTCGATAAAGCTTTCGATGTTCCCGAGTTAGCTTCGGCTACCTCTTAAGTTGAATTTACGTATGATCGAGTTGGTGTCTCAGTTCGTCTTCCTTAAGACAGTCATATAAAAGTATATAGACCGGTCTTAAAGTTTAAAGTGGGTTTATTTGTACTGTATTAAATGAATAAATGAGACATTTTATGTATAAAACGATTATTATTATTATGTCCATCTTAAACGAGAATCTATGCATGTGTGATCCTATGTATATATATATATATATGCATGGAGTTATTTAAAATTGAAGTGTTTATAAAGTGATTATTATTTGTAACAAGAACGATATGTTGGAAGAGGATGTGCAGAAACGGAGATCAAAATCATAGTGAGAGATCTTTGTTTTGACGACAATTTATTTTACTCAAATTTTATAGTATTGTATCCGTTCAATTTCGATATAAATTGTAGATGTCGTATGACTTTTTATTAATGAAATGATTTATTCGTTAAAAAAAAAGTTCATCTTAAATTGTTAAGAGGAACATCAATACAAGAAATATATTCTTACATTTTAACGTATACTCCGTACTACTCTGTATATTCTCACATGGTATAATATATGTCGAGTGGATGAGGTAAACTGAGGGCGAAATAAAGGACCAATATAATAAAACTCCACCTTATTTATGTGCACAAAAAAAACCACTTTATTTATTCGATATTTTTAATGTATTTATAAACGAATTAAACAAAATATAGTATGATTATATTTTCTCTTATATATTGTCGAGAATATTAAAGATTTTCTTTAGTCGTGAATAGTATCTAAAAAAAGCTAAAGTTATATTTAAGATTATTCTTACTTGATTATTAAACTAGTATAGACCCCGTGCAATGCACGGTATTTATATTATATTTATCTTACGTAGAATATTTCATTTAAGATTTAAAATAAAAAATTTATTATTTTATTTTTACTATTTATCGACGGTATAATATAGAAATAGGGAAATATTTTTTAAATCGCAAAACTAATCAAAATATTTGAGTAATGTCTACAAATGCACGGAGTATTAAATACGGAGTAACGTGTAATTAATGAAAATATTGTTTATACTCCCTTCGTTTTATTGAAAGCTTTCACTTTTCTTTTTTCTTAAATTTCTTCACTTTCTTTTTTGGTATTACTCTTCACTCTTACCTAGGTGACCCTCTCTACTTTTGAATATTTTATTATTATCCTTAAAAAATGTTTTATTTTTTTAGGTGGAAGCTTTCATTGAAACAGAGGGAGTATTTTTTATATACTCGGTTTATATCATCTCACATCTCGAGATACACACTTCTCTCTTTAACATACCATAAAATACATAAATATTTAATATGGAATAGACGAAGAATTCATTGGGACGGGAGAGTATATCTTTGTAAAAGTTAAAGTAAATAACTCATTTCAAAAATAAATTTTTCAGATAACTGATTTTTTCTCAAGGTTAATGATATCATATCTTATAATTTATCTAATTATTTTCATAAAAAGAAGTTTTTTTTGTCAATTTCTTTAACATTAATGAAAATGAATAGTTTGCGAATTTATTAGTGAAATGTTCTTTTACTTCTCAATTTAAATTAGTGTATTTTTGAGGAAAATGTTAGTAATTGTTATTGTCTTAGAGTAGTATATAGAGAATTTTCGGTGAGTTTTTACTATGTATCAGGACTTGTAGGGCAATCGGAATATATATTCTATTTTTATATAGTTACTAAATTTTATATCGATGTTAAGAATATGATTTTCGAATATGATCAGAAAGATATACAATAATAATCATAACTATTTTATATTCTATTTAAAATATTGTACGGGATAGTGCAATCTTCTATTAACAAAATAATGCAACTATTTGGTTAAAACGGAATACAATATGTTTATACTTTTTTTTAAAATTTGAGCATACATTCCATATTAAATATTGTACTCCGTATGTGATATCTTCCATTTAAAACATGTGATTTTCGTAATCAATGTAATCAATCAAATTTCCTTAATTACATACTTTCTGTGGTGTATAACATTATGTGTGATGTAGTGATATTTAAATCAGTAAGATGTTAGAGTGTAGTTGGAGAGGAGAAGGGTGACAAACATGAGGTCAACAAGGGTTCGATTCGCACAAAGCTCATTTGGTCTATTTTTTTAATTTTTGTTGTGGATAGCTTTAGACGGGAAAATATATGAGTTGAGTTATTTGGTTAGTGGAAAGGGGGATGGATCCACAATTGACAACTTAGACTCGTCAAACAAGTATACAAAGTTATTATTTGCAAGTAAAATAATGATTTGTTTACAAAAATCAGTTTACTTATAATCATAATCATGAACAAATAATAATGTTTTCAAACAAATCATTTTATTTACTTGGATTACAATAAATAAGTACTCCCTCCGATTCTTTAGATTCGCAACATATTCCATATTTGGCAAATTCATTAGGTTTGCAACATTTCTATAATAGGTAGGTTTTTGTTTGTGTTACCTTTTTACTTTATTGGTGAGACCCACCATCTTCACTCACAACCTTATTATTTGTGCAAATAGTAAACGTTGCGAATCTAAAGAATCGGAGGGAGTATAAAATTGGCTGGTTTTTGTCTGTGGCAAGTATATCGATCGGAATTTTTATGATGGGTCAAATAATATCCACGTACATAGATAAAGACAAACAATTTTTGTCTGTGACAAGTATATCGATGTCAAATTTTATACTCTCATATACTCACGTGGATATTATATATGTCACGTGGATTATTACGATCGGAACACTTCGTACATTGTTGCTTTCTTGCTTTATTAGGTTTTAAAATAAACCCCACCTTAGTACCTTAATATTTTACAAATTGATTTTTATAAAGTATGTCGATAGAGCAAACGTTAACATGATAATTAGGGCAAACTAACATTCACAAGAATATATATCATGAGAAGTTGAAATATTAACTCATATTTAGCATATTTATTAGACAACATCATTGTGAATCTTGCTCTAATTAACATGTTAATGTGTATCCAGTTAAGAACTAACGTCAAGCTAGTAGCAACTAACAACGACTAAGGTCCCGTTCTTTGAACTGAACTAAAGTAAACTAAATTGAATTGGACTGAATTAGGTTAGACAAAATGTAACTTTATGAGGTTGAACTACTAAACTAAATTGAATTGAAGAATAATTGAACTAAGGTGGGTTGAATTAAAACAAATAAAATGATGAATTCAAATTGAAAGAAGTTCAAAAGAACATGGCCTAACTAATTAGGACAAAACGATCCACACATGATGATGACTAGTATGTCATGTGGATACAACACATCGAGGACGACAGGACTGCTAATTAATAAGTTGGTTAATCAGTGTACGACGATATCTATCACCACATACCACTAAAAGAATTGAAGTAATTAACACATTAACACTGTTACGTTCCCAAAACACGAGGTAGTTCAGTTCACAATCCACTCTATATAAAGTATAAACCCTTCTACTACTCATCATTTCCCACATCCTCAACATTCAATAATCAAAACATAACCTAAAAACCCTAAAAATGTCTTCCTTACTCTTCCAAGCCACTTCACTCACCCTTCTCCTCCTCTCATTCCTCTCCTTCTCCACCTCCATCCCCATCTTCGACACAAACGGTCATCCATTACAGAACGGTAAGACCTACTACCTTTTAACCTATAAGGGTGGTCTAACATTCTCCATCGGACTGGAATCAATTTGTCCACTCCACATAACTCCCCAGAGAATATTAGGTTTTTCATTTGGTACTCCTGTCAAGATCTCCAGCCCTCTCAGAACCCGCTACATTTCCAGTGAAGACCGTGTTACCCTAGCCTTCGAGAGCTTACTCACACCTTGTCCGGACCAGTCCCTAGTATGGACACGGACCTTTGAACCGGAGGCCCAGAAGGCCTACATCACCACCGGTGGGGATGGGAGAGCCCGGTCCTTCTCCATTACTAATTCGCGCTCAATCGGAAGCTACTATGAATTGAAGTATTGGTCTTCAAGTGGTGAATATGCCACTAGTTCAAATGTTGGATTATATGCCAATGACAAACTTTTAGGTATAACTGAGGTTCCTATTGTCGTGCGGTTTAAGAAAGCTTTCGATGATGATGTTCTTGAGTTATCTTCTACCTCTTAAGTTGAACGTGCATGCACGCATGCAGGACCGAGTCAATGTCTCAGTTCGTCTTCCTTCAGACAACCATATATATAAATAAATATATGGATCTGTCTCAAAGTATAGTCGTTTTTATTAGTATGATCTTGAATGAATAAATGAGACATTTTATGTTTAATTGAAATGATTATTATGTCTTTCATTATTAGACGATAATTACTATCATATTAACTATGATATACTTATGTGGTCGTCATACTAATTATTGACTCATAATGACGGTAAATGAAGAGACTATACTAATTACTATCATATTAACGATGATATACTAATTATCGTCTAATAATTAGGTTTTAAATTGTCCATAAGGGTGTTGCGTAGTGGTTAAAACTTGTGATCATTGGTCCAAGGGTCTCGGGTTCAAGCCCCTGCAAGCGTGAACTTGTGGGAGTTGTATGGTTTGAGACTATCCCTTCTAGGGAGTATTAGTTAATATATATCACGACTTGTGTGAATATTGAAAATATTGAATGTCCTTTTTAATTGTTAATAAATAGTGTCGAAAAAACAAAAAAATGCTTATTGAATTTGAACGACGGAAATATTAAAAGTTATATCGAAAATTCTTCTCACATATGAATAATTATTTTCAAAAAACAATTATATTTACAGTAAGACTGTTGCGTTCTCAGAACAGAAAGAAACTAGCTCACAATCCACTATATATAAACCTTTGTACTACATACTTCCCATTTCACACATCCTCACCATTCAATAATCAAAACATATCCTAAAAACCCTAAAAATGCCTTCAATAATCACCTTTCTCCTCCTCCTCTCATTCCTCACCTTCTCCACCTCCTCCCTGGTCGACACAGACGGTGACCCAATACAGAACGGTAAGACCTACTACATCTTAACCCCCAAGGGTGGTATAGCATACTACACGACATCGACAGGACCAGTTTGTCCACTCGCCATAACTTATGAGAAAAAAGGTAAACCATATCGTCGTACCCCTGTTAGGATCTCCAGTCCTCTCAGAACCCTCAACATTGCCCTCGAAGAACGTGTTACCCTAGCCTTTGATTAATTGAATTAATTGGATTAATTATAATAAGATGATTTTTTTTTTGTGAAATACTAGGAACTAAACAATAAGTTTTCGTTTCACTTTTCGTTGAAGTTATGGAGGCAGATTGCTACAAACAAAAAGATAAGGGACTTAACTTCACACTTGAACAAAATTAAGGGACTTAATCACCACTTTCGCATATGAAATTTAAGTGAATAAAGTCGAGTTCAGAAGAAGAACACGCTACACATCAGATTTATCGGTTACTATACGTCCCATAATCCAAATCTTATTATGTCTCACTTTAAAATCTTGTGGCTTATAAAAAGCTACGGAGTAATTGTTATGCATATAGAAAGCCAGGTCGTTCAAATTAATCATGTATTATATTATGAGATTTTAATCCAGCGGCGGACTGGTTAGCCAACATGGGAATTCACTCGTCTCCATCCATTATATACTGTGTTTGATTCTCTGCCTGATGATCTTCGCTCCATCCTTCGTGAAGACTTAATAACTAGGATTTGTGTTTCCTAAATTAGGATACTAATAATATAATTTCCTAGGTATATCTTAGATTATATCATATCTTATTCAACAATATTAGTGTTTTCCTAAATCTAGTTAGATATCATAATAATAATAATAATACGGTATTTCTACCATGATACCGTAATAATATCATATTCTCTATCAGTTTCCCTGGCCTACTGTGTTAATCAGATCCACCCGGTCTTCGACAGATTGATGACGTCCCCCATCGTCCCTCGTGTGCTCACATCCACTCTTTTTTTAACATATTGGCATTACTGTCTCGATCACCCATCTACCAAAATTGTACAATAATTAAAATTGAAGAATCCCAACGAGGTTGGCGTGTACAAACTTAATAACAAATAGACAAATTCTTGTCTGTGAGGATTATATATCCGTTACATATTTGTAACGACTCAAATAATAATGCTCACTACTTAGACAAAAAAAAACAAATAATTTCATATTCTCTAGGCTTATTTTATCAACCATATAATATTATTAGACCTGTCATCAATTTAGGACGCTATATTATATTTATATATATATATATATATGTCACAAGAGAGACTTGTTATATCGACTTGCTAGGGCCAAATTCTCACATGGGTATTATATATGTCCAGTGGATGAGGCAAATGTAGGACGAAAGGAACACTTCGTACGTTGTTGCTTTGATGGATTATTAGGTTTTAAAACCCCACCTTATTTATTAATTTTATGATAAGTTAATTTTTTTTTTAATGTTTGTTCCATTTGAAGAATATATACTGTATTTGTTAGAAATATTATATTAAAATGAGGAAAATATTATAAAAAAAAACCGAGGGTGTATTAGTTAGCTAGCATCTCGATTTTCGCACCATTAGATTTTAAAAGTTTTGTTATCCTAACATTACGATATAAAAGTATTAAATTATAATTTGATATTTTGGATTTTCTATGAATCTACTTTGAACTTTTAAAATACACGTGATAATAAAACGAAAAAATCTATTTAAGAGTAGTAATAATAAATGGTGTACGAGGATAATACTATCTAGCACCACATATTGTGTTAAGTTTTATGCCCCACATCGAGTCATAATAATTCTCATCAATGTTTGTGGATTACTTTGTAACGAAAATTATAAAAAAATTGGGATTTTCTACATGGTATCTTATATTTTTAGTTTTTCTACCTGGTATCCCTGTACTTTTATAATCTTACATGATAGTATATATGATACCCCTCACTTTTAGTGTATTATGTCTCTATATCCTTAATGACGTTTTCCGTCTTTTTTTTACTTCATTTTTCCGTTAATAATTGTGTTGCTTATACAAAAAAAAAAACGGGGGGTTTTAGGATTAACATAAACTACCAATTAAGTATAATTAAAACAACACAACTAACGGAAAGAGGAAGTCAAAGAAGAAGGAAAACGTAAAGGCATAATACCCTAAAAGTCATGGGTATCATGTGTGACTATAAAAGTGCAATGGTACCATATAGAAAAGCTAAAAATACAGAATACCATGTAGAAAATCCCTAAATATTTTATCTTATAGATTGTCGAGAATATTGAAGATATTCTCTAGTTGTAAGTAGTGTCCAGAAAGCCAAAATGTCTATTGAATTTGGGAAATTGATAAAGGATAACAAAACCCCCAAATTTCCATTAGGTGTTTCTCTCTCCTCCCTTTCTCTCTCCTTTCTTTAGGGTTTGGTAAACCCCAATTTCCTCTCAAAAAAATTTCTCCCAAAAATTGATCATATCTTTCAAATTGAAATGCCTAATTAAACAAAAAATTGCTCAATCGTATGTTCCTATTGCTCAATCGTAAGATTTGATTATATATTACTTCATTCAATTCATTCAATTTTCGGAAATTCGTTCAATTCATTCAAATTTCCAGAAATTTTATACGAAATTCGTTTTTGATGAGCATGAATTTCACTAAGCATGAACCTATTGTTGATGAACATGAAGGTAATATCGTTATACTTCAATACATATTTGTTTTTGAACGCCTATTCGTTTTTTAAGGTAATTTATCACGACATATATTCGTTTTTGAATTGCTATTCGTTTTTGAATTCTTCCATAATTCTTTATGATGAATATCGATTTCAACATAGAAGACATGAATCAACTTGAAGGTAATCTCAAAATTTTTAGAGTACTTGAATATATATGTTGGAATACTTGAATATGTATGCTGGAATACTTGAATATATATGTTGGAGTAACTGAGTATATATGTTGGAGTAACTGGAGTACTTGAATATATATGTTGGAATACTTGAACATATATGTTGGAATACTTGAATATATGTGTTGGAATAACTGAATATATGTCTTAAAGTAGTTGGAGTACTTGAGTATATGAATCTCAAAATTTAAAGTAGTTGGAGTACTTGAGTATATGTCTTAAACTGAATAACGTTCTTCCTACACTTAAGGCAGCTAGATACAAACAGGTCAACCCAATCAGGCACCATCGAAGATTCGGGCATCAATGCCCACAAGTAACCCATTTCATTTTGACTAATCTTCGATGGTTCCCCTTGACAGAAAATCGCCATAGACCAAAATCGGTGAATCATACGGAGACATGGGTGAGGAATACTAGAGCTGACATCCCCCTTTCTCTTAATAGCTTGCCCCGTAATAGATGCCCAAAATATGCCCGAATCTCCACCTTTGAACGGACTCCACTCTTTTGTACACTCTCCAACAAATCCAAAAATCTCTCGAAGCTTAGAATAGGAGAGTTGATGGGAAGTTCCACCAAGTTTAAAATCAATAACTGGGCCCTCGGTTCTTTTTGAAGTTTTCAAGGTCGCCAAAAATTCCAAAGTATACCTAGTATACGTTGGTGCTTGTCGTTCCAACAACCCTTCCATCCCCACTCTTTTCAACAACACCGACATAGGCTCTAGTAATCCTAACCGTGACAAAGTGTCTCGATCAAAGAATTTAGTAGGTAGGACATGACGGTTTGCTTGTCTCAAATTGGTGAGATAGACGAGCTCATCACCATTTATATGTGAAAGACCCGGTGGAACCGAAAGATGCATCGTGAGAGTAGAGACGGTCTTAGACTTCGACTTAGACACAGGACCCTTGCCTTTTTTTACACTCTGTCCCATTTTTTCACTCCTTTTTTTTTCTCTTTTTTTCTTTTCAACTCACTCACTCACAATCAACCAAACTCCCTCAAATATCCTCACAGAACACTCACAAACAGGACTCGATAAGGCTCACACAACACTCACGGACACACACTAACACGGACTAATTCAAATTCCGTCGCAAGATGACAATCAACTCACAAGAAAATTCCAAAAATTCCAAAGTACGTGTCGAAATGAGGAAAATTCACAGCCCACCACCAACACAATTCATATTCAACGGACACTATGTTTTTTTTAGACAAAATCAATAACTCAGAGTAATTTGAAATTAGTAACTTCAAATAATTGAAATTAGTAACTTCAAAAGAATTCAAATTATTTATATAAATAAGTTACTAATTGAAATTGACACAAATAGGTAAAGAATAATCAAACCTTCAATTGAGAGAAGAAAGCAAAGAATGCAGCCACAATCGACGAAAAACCAACGCCAAACGCACGTACGGACAGCAGTAGCTTGATTCCGATTCCAATTTTGCCCCAAATTGCTCTTGATAGTAAAACCCCAAAAGTTAGGGTTTTTGTTTTCTTCTTCTTTTGGGTTCAATAGAGAGAGAGGGAGGTGGTGGTAGAGGGCGGTGGTGGTGGTGAGTGGCGGCAGAGATGGTGGATGACGGTGATTGTTTTTTTTTTTTTTTCAATGTACGTAATGTACGTACTATTGTGTCTCTTTTTTTTATTTTTCTTTTTCCTTTTTTTTTTTTTTGTCTTTTTTTTGTTTGAGTAGGAAGGAGGAAATAGGAAATATACATGATGGAATAGAAATTAGGGCCGCTAGTAGCGAATTAGGCCGCTAGTAGCGAACAAAAATCGACTTTTAGCATGAAACTTAGGGGGAAGTGCTGAAAACGCAGCTAGTAGCGGCTCAAATAGCCTTCCGTGGCCGCTACTAGCGGCCTTGTACTTGGAAATTGGAATTCCCGCTTCTTCGATCTGCAAAAATGAGTCAAATTAGCTATCTCGGACTCATTATAACACCGTATCACTCGTATTTTTGGGTTTTTCAATTTTTTAGTTTTTTTTTTTTTTTTTTAGTCATAAAAATAAAAATAAAATTACAATAAAATAAAAGTATGTACAACACGGGTTGCCTCCCGAGAAGCGCTTGTTTAGAGTCACGAGCTTGACTTCCTGTTTTTTTTTTTCAATTGGGGGTGGGAATGACGGAAAGTGTATAAATCACTTTCTCCGGAATCGGATCACCTGCAATATAGTGCTTGAGACGCGCACCATTGACCTTGAAACTCCCATTTTCATCACTAGAAACCTCGACCGATCCATATGGGAATACTTTGGTGACTCGGAATGGTCCGGACCACCTCGAGCGCAACTTGCCCGGAAATAGTTTAAGTCGTGAGTTAAATAGAAGAACTAAATCCCCTTCATGAAATTCACGCCTCAAAATTCTATTGTCGTGCCATCTTTTTGTCCTCTCCTTATAAATTCGAGCGTTCTCGTAAGATTCAAGGCGAATCTCATCGAGTTCATTCAATTGCAAAAGACGGCGTTCTCCCGCACTCTTGTAGTCGTAATTAAGAGCTTTGATGGCCCAAAATGCACGATGTTCTAATTCGACCGGGAGATGACAAGATTTCCCATACACCAATCGAAATGGTGAAGTACCAATTGGTGTCTTGAATGCGGTGCGATAAGCCCATAATGCATCGTCAAGTTTCATTGACCAATCTTTTCTCGAGCTTGCGACCGTCTTTTCTAAGATAGTTTTAATCTCGCGATTGGAGATTTCAACTTGTCCACTTGTTTGTGGATGATACGGGAGCCCAAATCGGTGTTGAACACCATATTTCCTCAACAATGCTTCTAGCTTCTTCTCAATAAAATGAGTCCCATTATCACTTATCAACACTCTAGGGACACCAAATCGGGGAAATATAACCTTTTTGAAAAATTTGGCCACGACTTTGCCATCATTAGTAGGTGTAGCGATGGCTTCCACCCACTTAGAAACGTAGTCGACCGCGACAAGGATATATTTATTCCCATAAGAGGAGGGATAAGGGCCTTGAAAATCGATTCCCCACACATCAAATAATTCAACCTCCAATATAAAATTAAGAGGCATCTCGTTCCGCCTTGAGATATTCCCGGCCCGTTGACAACGATCACATGACTTTACAAATTGTGCAACGTCCTTGAATAAAGAGGGCCAATAAAAACCACATTGAAGAATCTTCGCGGAGGTTTTCGTTGTACTAGCATGCCCTCCAGTTGGCATATCATGACAATGAGAAATAATCGATGTCATTTCCTCCTTGGGTACACACCTACGAATAATTCCATCGGCACACGACTTGTACAGATGTGGGTCATCCCAATAATAGTGCTTAGCATCGTGATGGAATTTCTTGCGTTGGTATGAACTTAAACCTTTAGGAAGAATCCCACAAGATAAGTGGTTCACAATATCGGCATACCATGGCAAATCGGACTCGAGAGCAGCAATAGAATAAAGGTGATCGTCCGGGAAGGAATCATCAATGGGTAATTTATCGTCATCTTCTAACAATAGGCGAGATAGGTGGTCAGCTACCACATTCTCGGCGCCTTTCTTGTCTTTGATCTCTATATCGAACTCTTGAAGCAATAGAATCCAACGAATCAAGCGGGGTTTAGCACCTTTCTTTTGCAACAAATACTTAAGTGCCGCATGATCCATATGAACAATAACTTTCGAACCTACAAGGTAGGACCGAAACTTTTCAATGGAGAACACAATAGCTAACAACTCCTTCTCAGTTGTGGTGTAATTAGCTTGAGCAGGATCAAGAGTTCTACTAACATAGTAAATGGCATGGAGTTTGCCATCTTTCCTTTGACCAAGCACGGACCCAACAGCGTGATCACTAGCATCACACATCAACTCAAAGGGAATAGTCCAATCCGGTGGTTGGATAATAGGTGCTGATGTGAGAGCCTTCTTCAACCTGTCAAAAGCCTCAAGACACGCATTAGAAAACACAAAAGGGGTGTCCTTGGCTAATAGTTCCGTTAGTGGGCGGGCAATTTTTGAAAAATCTTTTATGAATCGACGGTAAAACCCCGCATGACGGAGAAAACTTCGCACCCCTTTCACATTAGTAGGGGGTGGGAGTCCCTCGATGACTTCCACTTTGGCTCTATCGACCTCGATACCCCGATTAGATATAATGTGTCCTAAGACTACACCCTCTTGCACCATAAAATGGCACTTTTCCCAATTCAAAATAAGATGAGTTTCTTTGCATCTATGAAGCACTCTAGTCAAATTTTGTAAACAAGTGTCAAAGTTAGTGTCATAGACCGAGAAATCATCCATGAAAACTTCCATGATGCGCTCTACGAGATCAGAAAAGATAGCCATCATGCACCGTTGAAAGGTAGCGGGAGCATTGCACAATCCAAACGGCATTCTACGATAAGCAAACGTGCCATATGGACATGTGAATGTCGTTTTCTCTTGGTCACTTGGATGGATGGGGATTTGGAAAAAACCAGAATAACCATCCAAGTAACAAAAGAATGAGTGTTTTGCCAACCTTTCAAGCATTTGATCTATGAATGGGAGGGGGAAGTGATCTTTTCGGGTGGCTTTATTCAATTTCCTATAATCGATACACATGCGCCAACCCGTCACCGTTCTAGTAGAAATCAATTCATCTTTATCGTTCTTAACAACGGTCATGCCACCCTTTTTTGGAACCACTTGAACCGGGCTCACCCATGCACTATCGGAAATAGGATAGATGATGCCCGCGTCAAGCAATTTCAAAACCTCTTTCTTGACAACCTCTTTCATGTTAGGATTAAGGCGTCGTTGCGATTCAATAGAGGTGACATGATCGTCTTCAAGCAAAATACGATGCATACAAAAAGATGGATTGATTCCTTTGATATCATCAATGGTATACCCAATAACACTCTTGTATTTACGAAGAACATCAAGCAATTTCTCAAGTTGAGTGTCATTAAGGTTAGCATTGACAATAACCGGATAAGTAGAATTAGCACCCAAAAAAGCATGTTTCAAATTTGGGGGAAGGGGTTTTAATTCTACTATAGGAGGATTAGGACGTACCTCGGGTGTAGACTCCAACGATAATACCTTAAAAGAAGGACCATGATCATAATAAGAGGGAGAGGAATCAAGGAGTTGAGTATATGAAAGCACCTCTATGTCATCGGTATTATTGTCCTCAACTAAGCAACTTTGGAGTGGGTCAGTAGATGCATCACCCAAAGCTCTTTCTTCAACTAGTTTGTCGATAACATCAACACGGTAACATACCTCTTTCAATGTTGGTTGCCCCATAGATTTGTGGAGTTCGAATTCCACCTTTTCATTGCCAACACACATTGAAAGTTTACCACCCTTCACATCGATAAGTGTACCGGCGGTGGCTAAGAATGGTCTTCCAAGTATAATTGGAATTTGGATATCCTCCTCCATATCCATGACAACAAAATCACAAGGAAGCACCAATTTCCCAACTTGAATGGGAACATCCTCAATAATACCAAGAGGGTATCTTACCGATCTATCGGCCAATTGAAGAGATATCAAAGTGGGTTTCAATTCACCCATATGGAGTTTCTCACAAATAGACAATGGCATTAGACTCACACTAGCTCCAAGATCACACAATGCCTTTTGGATAGCCACATTACCAACCGAGCATGGAATAGAAAAACTACCCGGGTCTTGCATCTTCTTTGGTAACTTGTTTTGCAATATGGCACTACATTCCTCCGATAGAGCAACAACATTATGCTCTACTAGTCTCCTCTTGTTTGATAGAAGGTCTTTGAGAAACTTGGCGTAAGAAGGTATCTCGGATATAGCTTCCAAAAATGGGATATTAATATGAAGCTTTTTCAAAATTTCAATGAACTTACCATACCTTTGCTCTAGCTTCTCTCGTGCCAACCTTTGTGGAAAGGGAATATGAGGATAATGTACCCTTGCGGGTGTAGATGTGTCGTCGGCTTGCTTATCCTTTTCCACTTTCTCAATTGCAGCATCTTCAATAATTTGCTCTACCTCGGTCTCATCCACTACCACAATCTCCGGCTTGCTTACTTTAATTGGTCGCACCGGATCTTCAAGTTGCTTCCCACTTCTCAAAGTAACCGCATTTATCTGTCCCTTGGGATTTACTTCAGTGTTCCCCGGGAATTGTCCACCCGACTTAGACAAAAGATTGATTTGTTGAGCCATTTGGGCCATTTGAGTTTCGGTCATTTTTTGAGAAGCCTTAATTTGAGAAATTGAAGTCGAGAACTCATCATTCTTCTTGTCTTGATTTTGCATATATTGAGTTTGTTGAGCAAGGACTTGCTCTAACATCAACTCCATATTAGACTTTGGTGTAGCTTGTTGTGGAATCGGTTGAACTTGTTGAATCGGTGGAGTTTGTTGTGGTCGGAACATAGGCTTTTGCCCATAGCCCGGAGGTTGGTTGAAAGGCCTAGAAGATTGTTGGTGGTGTGACAAAGGTCCTTGAGCATTGTTGTTTTTCCAAGAGAAATTTGGATGATGGGCCCAACCGGGATTGTATGTATTCGAATATGGATCAAATTGTTGCTTTTGATAAAGAGCATTAGCTTGTTCCACCATTGACACATTTCCACAATCAGTTGAATCATGACCCCGAATACCACACAAATGACACGTAGAAATCGATGAACTCGAACCACCTAGGCTAATCTTGGAAATTTGTTGAGATAAATCATCAAGCCTTGTATGCACCATGTTCAAGTCATTGTTTTCTACCTTCCTTCCTCGCACTTGACGGTCACTACCCCAATGATATGTATTTGCGGCCATTTCCTCAATTAGTTCTTTAGCCTTATTCCATGGTAGACTATCTAAGCTACCTCCAGCAGCAGCATTAAGACTCATCTGAGATTCCGGCTTCACACCATTATAGAATGTAAGGACAAGAAGGTAATTAGGAATACCATGATGTGGACATTGACGTTGGAGTTCCTTAAACCGTTCCCAAGCTTCATATAATGATTCATTCTCATGTTGAATGAATGAGCTAATATCATTGCGTAGCTTTGCAGTCTTACCCGGTGGAAAGAACTTGTGAAGGAACGCGGTGGAGAGCTTGTCCCATGTATCAAAAGAGCCGGCATCACAATTTCGCAACCATTCTCTAGCCCTATCTCGTAATGAATATGGAAACAACCGCAATCGAATAGCATCATTGGAGACCCCATTAATCTTCACATTGTCGCAATTTTCAAGGAAAGTATTGATGTGCTCATTAGGATTTTCCGTTAGTGACCCACTAAATTGATTTTGTTGAACAAATGAAATCAATGAAGTCTTCAGCTCAAAATTGTTTGCTTCCACAGTGGGTCTCGTAATGCTCGAATTGAGCACAACTTTAGGAGCACTTTCATCCTTAATAGACGTCATAGTAATTTCTACCTCGGTATCAGTGACTACTTCCTCGATATTAAGAACTACTTCTTCGGGTTCTGGCTCACGTTGAGCCTGCTTCTTCTTTCTCTCTGCGTTTCGTCTTCTAGCGGTGGCTTCGATCTCGGGGTCAAATTCGTATAAACCCTTCGATTTACTCCTGCGCATAAAGATCACAATACGTAACTAGAGAAATATTAGTAACAAAGAAAGCGTACCAATGTACGCGGAAAAAGACGTAATCTAACAAATCAAAAATCTAAGCTAATATTAATCCGTTACCTCCCCGGCAACGGCGCCAAAAACTTGTTACGTTTTATTTTGTAGTACCGCAAGCGTACGGGTATTGTAGCATACGGGTCGATCTCAGGGAGGTGAATGACTAAGTACTAGCTAATTTTTGACTCAAGTTATCTACGTAGACGGAATCGAAATGATGATTGTCTAACTAATTTTTAACAAACTAGTACGGAATGTAATATATTAAGATGAAATCAATAATAGAAAGACCTAGGGCAATGGTTCACCATTAACATGGATCATCAATGCAATCAAATGTGACACAACTTTGTCAAATTACCGTCTTGGGTGAGACTAGCATTCCAATTTTAATCAATACTTTAAATTCTCCGTCGAGACATAAAAAGCCTATCTAGCATGTTATAAATCCTATTTTCATGGCACGAATAACAAAACTAGATGCATTAAGAACCGATACTAACATGTCCCAATTATTCCAATTCACTATTCTCATGTGAAAATTCAAATCTTATTTCGGTTCTCTAAATTAAAACCCGACTCTCGTCGTAATTAAAATTGAGTAGAAATTAATCGATAAAGATACAAACTTTTAGGCATGATTCATATGAAAACATTCAACTCTCGTTGTAATGATAATCTAGACTCAAACCTAGCAATTCAAACAAATCGATCAATTATTAAGCACAACCGAAACAAACCCAATTCAATAATTCAACAAAGCGCGATTAAAATCAAAGCATCAATAACGCATATTATCGGCTCACCGAGCCCTAGATAAAAGAACTACTCACAATTCATAATCAAAATAACAATCAACAAATAAGATAAATAGTAGAGAATTAGAGAAACTTAGTCTTGATTGATGAACAAAATGATGAACGATCGTTTCTTCAAGGTCTTGGAATAATAAAACTAAAATGCATAAAACTAATAAAATTGCATAGGTATTGTGTTTCTAGTCTAGGAATAATCAGGTTCTTCTAATAAAAATAAGCATCACATATAAGTAGGATAGAATAGAGGGAGATCAAGAGTCATGGACGGGTAGTTATTCGCTAGTAGCGGCACATTTCGCTACTAGCGGCACTCTGAAAGCTCCACAAATTGGTAAAATTCTGATTATGCCTCTACTAGCGGCAGTTTTGCCCTTCGTCATCCGCTAGTAGCGGCACTTAAAAACTCTCAATTCTTCCTTCTTTGCTTTCCTTTGATTTTCTTCTTTTCTTTTCTTCATGTGATCTTCGATCTAACCCGGCATTCGATACATAACACCAATATAACCCGGGCATAATACAAGAATTTCTCGGCTCTTCAAAATAGCTAGAATCGTCATCAAAAATCACATATTCACTCAAACCATGTGAGATCATCGGAAATCACTCAAATATCACTATATCGCCCCAACATTGACTCTCAACACCAAAAATCCGACGATATATACTCACAATTAGTGCTAAAAATAGCACTTAACAACTATGACGGTGATCCAATACAGAACGGTAAGACCTACTACATTACAACCCCCGAGGGTGGTCTAACATACTTGATGTCATCATCGGGACCACTTTGTCCACTCGCCATAACTCCTGAGCCAGATGGTCTGTTATATGGTACCCCTGTCAGGATCTCTAGCCCTCTGAAAACCCTCAACATTGCCCCTGAAGAGCGTGTTACCCTAGCCTTCGACATCAGCCTCTGTGACGACAAATCAACCACCGTATGGAAAAAGAACTTTCTCTCGTGGACCGGGAAGAAGCCCATCATCACCACCGGTGGTGAAAAGGGGGCCCGATCCTTCTCCTTCATTGAGTCGAAGACAAAATCTTCGTTCAAACAATATGAATTGAAGTATTGGCCTTCAAATGACGAGGGAGCGACTAGTTCAAATGTTGGATTAGATTACGGACTTTTAGGTCTAACTGCGACTCCTACTCCTGTGTATTTCGTGAAAACTTTCAAGGAGAATGCTTTCGATAATGTTCTTGAGTTACCTTCTTTTACTTCTTAATAAGTTCAACGAGCATGCATGATCGAGTCGATGTCTCAGTTCGTCTTCCTTTATTAAGACAGTCATATATATAATTAAATATAAATATATAGATCTGTCTTATAGTTTAATCGTGTTTATTGGTACTGTATTAAATGAATAAATGAGACATTTTATGTTTAAAATGGTTATCATGTCCATATTAAATGAGAATCTGGGCATGTGTGATCCTATGTGTGTATATATGCATGGTGTTACTTAAATTTGAAGTGTTTATAAAGTGACTATTATTATTCGTAAAAAGAACAATATATACATTGTATTAAGTTCATCCTAAGTTGAAGTTGGAGTAGGTCTCCTGAGAGACGGTCTCATATTGACTTTACTGAGAGACTAAGTACAAATGGAAGTAACAGTCGCACGAAACCTAATAGAAGTAGGTACGATTAACATAAAAAAGTATACAAATATAAAGAAGGTATGCTTCTTATAAAAACAGGTACAAAACAAAGTTTGCATTTAAGGGTAAGAATAGAAGATAGGGTGGTAGTGAAGAGTGGTCTCTCAATAAATTATTGACAGACCATCTTTTCCAAGATTTTGTGAAGTTGATAAGAGGAACACCGATACAATAAATATATTCTTACATTTTAACATATTCTCACATGCTATAATATGTCTTGGGGATGAGGCAAATTGAAGACGAAAGGACCACTTCGTTTAAACCCCACCTTATTTATGTGCACCGAAAAAAGATCACCTTATTTATTCGATATTTTTAATGTATTTATAAAGACGAATCAAACAAAATATAATATGATTATATTTTTTTTTTTTTGGTGATGGTCTTACGATTTCACTTGAGTGTTCGAGATATTGGGGGCTGCTAGGGTTCGAACTCGTGAGCTCTGGCTCTGACACCATGTTACGGAACCAATTAATTCAACCAAAACCTTAAAATGATGGTTAAGGTCTATTTATATTCTATTACTTCTAGAAGCAATCGTAACACACTAACACTGTTGTGTTCCCACAACACAATGCAACTTAGCTCACAATCCACTATATATAAACCCTTGTACTACTCCCCATTTCACACATACATCCTCAGCATTCAATAATAATCAAAACATAACCTACAAAGTACAAACCCTAAAAATGCCTTCCTTAATCACCCTTCTCCTCCTCCTCTCATTCCTCTCCTTCTCCACCTCCTCCACCCTCGTCGACACAGACGGTGACCCAATACAGAACGGTAAGACCTACTACATTTTAACCCCCAAGGGTGGTCTAAAATACTACGCGACATCGACAGGACCACGTTGTCCAGTCGCCATAACTTATGAGAAAAAAAGTCAATCATCTGGTACACCAATCAGGATCTCCAGCCCTCTCAGAACCCTCAACATTGCCCTCGAAGAGCGTGTTACCCTAGCCTTTGATAGCGACCTCTGTCAAGAAAAATCATTGGTATGGAAAGTTAAGTCCTTTGCGACCGGCCGGAAGGCCTTCATCACCACCGGTGGTGATGTAGGAGACCGGTCCTTCTCCATTAGTGAGTCGAATACGCCCTCTTCGTTCACACGCTATGAATTGAAGTATTGGCCTTCAAGTGATGATGGAGTGACTAGTTCAAATGTCGGATTTTTTAGTTTATTTTTAGGTCTAACTGAGATTTCTACTCCCGTGTGGTTTGAGAAAGCTTTCGAGAAGAAAGCTTTCGATAATGTTCTTGAGTTACCTTCTACATCGATCTTAAGTTGAACGTGCATGAACGTCTTCCTTTAAGACAGTCATATTTATAACTATATAGATTTGTCTTAAAGTTTGATTGTGTTTATTAGTATTGTCTTAAATGAATAAATGAGATATTTTATGTTTAAAATAGATATCAAATTCGTCTTAAACGAGAATCTGTATGTGTGATCCTATGTATGCATGATGTTATTTAAATTTGAAGTGGTTATAATTAAAGTGATTAATATTTGCAACAAGAATATTAAGTTCATGCCTGCAAGGATTTAACTTAATGGTTAAAACATGTGGTCATAATTTCATGGGTCTCAGGTTCAAACCCCTGCAAAAGCATTCTTGTGAGAGTTGTATGACTACTTATCCGTATATATAAAGTTGAAAGTTAAATTTTATATATGATTAAATGGATTATAAGATGATTTTTTTGGGTGAAGTATTTCTAAGAAAAAAGAGATTTATAAGTTTTAGTTTCACTTTTGGTTGAAATTATAGGGGTAAATTATATTGCTATAAACAAAAAGATAAGTGACCTAATTTCACAATTGAACAAAATTAAGAGGTTGAATCACCACTTTCGCATATGAAATTTAAGTGAAGGCGAGTTCAAAAGTAAAACACAGCACACATCAGATTTATCGGTTACAATACGTTCCATAATCCTGTGCAGATCTTATGTCTCACTTTTATGTCTCATCTCGTGTCCCGATGTTTCTCCTTGTGACACATAATGTAAGTGCGTTCTTGGTTTGAAAACATAAATAAATTTTTAAAACAACTCAACCTATATGAACTCGATCTATCAAAGGTTACATAGAACAACTTGTCGTCCCCGGAAAAGTCATGGACTCCGAGGATATTACCAACAAGGTTCTCAAAGGACTCGATTATGACTTTTCATGCCCTTACGACGAGAGTACTCGTGATGAATAATTGTTCATTGGTGACGGTTCAATATTACCATTATTACCCACATAGGTTCTTTCACTATATCCTCGTTGTTTGCAACGTGGCCTTATAATAATAGAGTTAATTAATCAGTATGAATATGGAAGGTTGGGTGGTTGAAATACATAAATCATGATACTGTAATACTACTGTATATTCTCTATCAGTTCTGCTAACGTCCCTACCGTACTAATCACATCCACTCTTTTCGACAAATTGGCGTTATCATCGTCTCGATCACCTATCCACCAAAGTTATTGTACATTAATTAAAAATGAAGAATCTCCACGAGGTTGGCTTATACAACCCTAATAACAACCACACATACATATTATTCTTGTTTGTTACGAATCAATTAGAGGATTATATCACCAGTTGTACATAGCTCTATGTACAACTGATTTTAAGATTTTGAGCTTTATCACAAAAAATTTGAGTTTTGTTGTAAACTTTCAGAACTTTAATGTAAAGTTGTCGAATTAAATCACATAAATGTTCAAGCTCAAAAACTTACAACTCAGCTCGGAAACTTTTATAAGTTCAATTATATACACAAAAGCTCAACAAATTTGTCTTGGTTGTACAATGGTATTGTACAACCAGGTGTATAATCCTATTTTCCGTTACGAATATATTCGTCAAAAACATAGAACAGTTCGAATAATAATAATAATACTCATCTAGGCAGATAAAAACAAATAATTTAATTTCATACAGTGTTCCTTAAGTTTATCTGATCTGATCTTATCCAATTATATAATATTATTGGACTCGTCACCAATTTATGACAATTATATATCCATCAAAAGGGAGACTTATCCTGCCCACCAATTTATGTATACCTTGTGGATGAGGCAAATCGAGGGCAAAAGGACCACTTCGTACGTTGTTGCTTTGTTGGGGTTACTATTAGGTTTAAAACCCTACCTTATTTATTGTTTTATAAATTGAATAATATTCTCCTCGTTTTTTTAATGTATGTCGTTTGAAAAATATATGTAAGGAATATTCTATTGAAATGGGGTAAACATAAAAAAAAAAAAAAAAAAAAAAAAAAGAAAGAAAGAAGGGGGCGGGGGGGAGGGGGGGTTTCTACGTTGTATCCTCCTGTTTTCCGTTTTCTACCATATACCCCTCCTGTTTTTAAACCCTCACTTACACCCTGTAGTTGACTAATTTCATTAAACGTGACCTAATTACAATTATTCTACTCAAAATCCCTAATTAATTTATATCTCCGTCTCCTATGTTTTCTCTAATTCTAATTTTAATTTTGCATGCATAATTTCTGATTTTTTTCTTCATTTTATCATAATTCTTTCACTCTTTATTTTAAGTGCAACATTAATGTTTTGTTTGTTAATGTGATTAAATTAATTTTGTTAGAAATCAGTAAAATATCATTATTTTAAGCTAAAGAATAAGTTAGGGTGAAAGTGGAGAAAAATCAATTAGGTAAAAAAGAATAAGTTCATGTATAAAATGAGAAAAATTAATGAAATGGAAGAAACGTTCGGGAAAATTGAAGGAATACAAGCCAAGGTCGTCAAAACTGGTTATGTCATAGCCTAGAATTACTGTCACGTCATTTAATTAACGGACTAGTAGACAGATAATTAAATGAGGGTAGATACTCTCATTTACTCACATGGCTATTATATATGTCACGTGGATTATTAAGAACGGACCACTTCGTACATTGTTGCTTACTTGAGTTATTAGGTTTTAAAACCCTACCTTAGTACCTTAATATTTTACAAATCGATTTTTATAAAGTATGTCGACTGAGCAAACGTTAACATGATAATAATTAGGGCAATAAGCTAAGATTTATAAGTATATGTATCATGAGAAGTTGAAATATTAACTCATATTTAATATACTTAGCTTATTAAACAACATTATCGCGAATCTTGTTCTAATTAACATGTTAACGTGTATCTTGCACATGTTAGAAAAACCAATTTTTGATTAAGATTAGTTACCATCTCAACTTTCGCACGATGAGTTATTAGAATTTTAACGATATAAAAGTGTTTAAATTGTAATTTGAAATTTTGGAATTTTCGTTGAATCTACTTTTAACTTTTAAGATACATGTAATAATAAATCAAACAAACCTATCTAGTAAGTAGTAACAACCAATTAAGAACTAACAACAACCTAATAACATGTAAACTAAACTGAATTGAACTGAATTAGGTTAGACAAAATGAACTTTATGAGGCTGAACTATTAAACTAAATTGAATTAAAAAAATAATTGAACTAAAGTGGGTTGAATTAAAACAAAATGATGAATTCAAATTGAAAGAAATTCAAAAGAACATGCCTTAATTAATTAGGGCAAAACGATCCACGCATGACTAGTGTGTCATGTGGATACAACACATCGAGGACGAAAGGATCGGACTACTAATTAATAAGTTAGTTAATTAGTGTACGACGATATATCTAGCACCACATACTACTAAAAAAATTGAAATATGTAACACACTAACACTGTTGCATTCCCAAAATACGAGGTAGAATAGTTCACAATCCACTCTATATAAACCCTTCTACTACTCATCATTTCCCACATCCTCAACATTCAATAATCAAAACATAACCTAAAAACCCTAAAAATGTCTTCCTTACTCTTCCAAGCCACTTCACTCACCCTTCTCCTCCTCTCATTCCTCTCCTTCTCCACCTCCATCCCCATCTTCGACACAACCGGTCATCCATTATAGAACGGTAAGACCTACTACCTTTCAACCTTCGAGGGTGATTTAACATTCTCCCTCGCACTGGGACCACCTTGTCCACTCCGCATAACTTCCCAAATATCGGGTTTTCCACCTCCTACTCCTGTCAAGATCTCCAGCCCTCTCAAAACCCCCTACATTTCTCTCGAAGACCGTGTTACCCTAGCCTTCGAGGGCTTCACACCCTGTCTGGGCCAGTCCCTAGTATGGACACAGACCATAGACCCGTGGGCCCGCAAGGCCTACATCACCACCGGTGGGGACGAGGGATCCCGATCCTTTTCCATTACTCCGGATATGCACTCTCCATTCGGAAGCTATGAATTGAAGTATTGGCCTTCAAGTGATGAAGATGCCATTAGTTCAAATGTTGGATTATATGAGGATGACAAACTTTTAGGTATAACTGAGGTTCCTAGTACCGTGCGGTTCAAGAAAGCTTTCGATAATGTTCTTGAGTTACCTTCCGCTACCTCTTAAGTTGAATGTGCATGCATGCATGATCGAGTTGATGTCTCAGTTTGTCTTCCTTTATTAAGACAGTCATATATATAAATATAAATATAAATATATGGATCTGTCTTAAAGTTTAATCGTGTTTATTAGTACTGTATTAAATGAATAAATGAGACATTTTATGTTTAAAATGATTATCATGTCCATCTTAAACGAGAATCTGTGCATGTGTGATCCTATGTCTATATATGCATGGTGCTATTTAAAATTGAACTACGATATATATACTCCGTATTAAGTTCATCCTAAGTTGTTAAGAGGAACACCAATACAACTATACAAGAAATATATTCTTACATTTTAACGTATACTACTCTGTACTACTCTGTATATTCTCACATGGTATTATATATGTCATGTGTATGAGGCAAATTGAGGACGAAATAAAGGACCAAAAAAACCCCACCTTATTTATGTGCACCAAAAAAATCAGCTTATTTATTCATACTTTTAATGTATTTATAAAGACGAATCTAACAAAATATAATACTCCGTATGATTATATTTTCTCTTATAGATTGTCAAGAATATTGAAGATTCTCTTTAGTTGTGAATTGTATCAGAAAAACTAAAACTAACTATTGGATTTGAACAGATAGAGTATTAGAAGTTATATTTAAGATTTTTCGTTCTTACTTATGAATATCAGTATTATAAAAGCAACTGTAACACATTAACACTGTTGCGTTCCCACGACACAATACAAGCTATAGCTCACAATCCACTATATATATATAGACCCTTCTACTACTCCCCATTTCACACATCCTCAACATTCAATAATCAAAACATAACCTAAAAACCCTAAAAATGCCTTCCTTAATCACCTTTCTCCTTCTCCTCTCATTCCTCACCTTCTCCACCTCCTCCCTCGTCGACACAGACGGTGATCCAATACAGAACGGTAAGACCTACTACATTTTAACCCCCAAGGGTCGTATAGCATACTACACGACATCGACAGGACCAAAGTGTCCACTCGCCATAACTTATGAGAAAAAAGGTAAATTATATCGTCGTACCCCTGTCAGGATCTCCAGCCCTCTCAGAACCCTCAACATTGCCCTCGAAGAGCGTGTTACCCTAGCCTTTGATACAGACGTCTGTCAGGAAGAATCCTTGGTATGGAAAGTTAAGTCCTATGTCCCGGCGAGTGGCCGGAAGAGCTACATCATCACCGGTGGTGACGAGGGGGCCCGGTCCTTCTCCATTACTGAGTCGAAGGCGAACTCTTCGTCCACACGATATGAATTGAAGTATTGGGTTTCAAGTGATGATGGATCGAGTGGTTTAAATGTTGGATTTTATACGTTATTTTTAGGTCTAACTAAGATTTCTACTCCCGTGTGGTTCGAGAAAGCTTTCGAGGAAAGTTTCAATAATGTTCTTGAGTTACCGTCTACCTCGATCTGATCTTAAGTTGAACGTGCATGATCGAGTCGATGTCTCAGTTCGTCTTTCTTAAGACAGTCATATATAGATTTGTCTAAAGTGTAATCGTGTTTATTAGTATGCCTTAAATGAATAAATGAGACATTTTATGTTTAAAACGGTTATTCTGTATAAAGTTGAAAATTAAATTTTATTATATGATTAATTGGATTAATTATAATAAGATGATTTTTTTTGTGAAATATTACTAGGAATTAAACAATAAGTTTTAATTTCACTTTTGGTTGAATTTATGAGGGAGATTGCTACAAACAAAAAAATAAGGACCTAATTTCACACTTGAACAAAATTAAGGGACTTAATCAGCACTTTCGCATATGAAATTTAAGTGAATAAGTACACACTACCCATCAGATTTATCGGTTATTATTACGTCCCATAATCCAAATCTTATGTCTCACTTTAATTTCTTATATCTCGTGTCACTTTAATCCAAATCTTGTGGCTTATAAAAAGCGGCGGACTGGTTAGCCAATATGGGAATTCACTCGTACCCATCCATTACTGTGTTTGATTCTCCGCCTGATAATCTTCCCTCCATCCGGCCTGCGTGAAAACTTATTAGCTAGGAGTTGTGTTTCCTCGTTTAGTTCTTCATTAATTTTGAGACTTCACCCAATCACCCCTCTTGTGCACCAAAAAAACAGAAATTATATCATCGCGGTTTAATTTAACTCTCCATATATTTTCAATGTTCTGGTTAAATTATAAAAGTTTGTATTATTTGATAAGTCATATTTACACTATGGGGTCGTTTGGTTACTCATTCAATTACCGAGAAGTGCAAGTTCCCAGGAAGTGCATTTTCAGGGAGTTGTTTGGTTGCCCACTTCCCGGGAATTGCCACTTCCTCCGCAATGGGGGAAGTTACTCACCAAGCCCCCCCTTGGTGTGTAGAACTTCCCGCATGAAGTCATTTCCCATATGGCAACCAAACAATATTTTTTAATTCCCATGAAATACAAATTCACGTGAAATTAAAGTTCCCGGTAACTTCATCTTCTCATCGTGAACCAAACGAGCCCTATATATAGTAAAGAAACCATATCATGTCTGCTGAGATAATATCTTAGCTTATTCACACTGTTCCATGAATCTACTTAGATATCACAATAATACGGTATTACTATCATGATACCGTAATATATAATATCATATTCTCTATCAGTTTCCCTACTGTATGTTAATCACATCCACCCTGTCTTCGACAGATTGACGTCCCCCACTGTCCCTAGTGTAGTGCTCACATTCACTCTTTTTTTCACATATTGGCATCACCGTCTCGATCACCCATCCACCAAAATTGTACAACAATTAAAATTGAAGAATCCCAACGAGGTTGGCGTGTACAAACTTAATAATAACCCGAAAAACTTGTAACGACTCAAATAATAATAATGCTGACTACTTGGACAGATAAAAACAAATAATTTCATATTCCCTAGGCTTCTCTTATCCAGACATATGATATTAATAGATCTGTCATCAATTTGTGACGTTATATATCTGTTACAAGATAGACTTACTATGTCGACTTATATATGTCTTGTGGATGAGGCAAATGGAGGACCAAAGGACCACTTCGTACGTTGTTGGTTTGATGAATTATTAGGTTTAAAACCCCACCTTATTTATTAGGTTTACGATAAATTAATATTTCTCTCATTTTTTTTTTAATATTTATCTCATTTGAAGAATATATATTTGTTAGAAATATTATATTAAAATGAGAAAAATATTAAAAAAAAATGGAGGCAGTATTAGTTAACATCTCGACTTTTACACAATTAGATTTTAAAATTGTGTTATCATAACATTACGATATAAAAGTATTTAAATTGTAATTTGATATTTTGGATATTCCAGGATATAAATCTACTTTTAACTTTTAAATACACGCGATATTAGATCGAAGAAATCAATTTAAAAGTAGTAATAATAAATAGTGTACGAGGATATCTCTTTTTTCGGTTCAACGAAGAGCGAACTTAGTCGCATTACAATATAGGGAGAGGGGGATTCGAACCTGAGACCTACTGTCCCTGAACACCTAGTCCTAACCACTGGGTTAAGACATCTTCGGTTGTACGAGGATATCTCTAGCACCACATATTGTGTTAAGTTTTAAGCCCCCACCTCGCCTATAGAATAAGATAAAGATCACGAGATGACATCGAGTCATAATAATTCTCATCAATGTTCATTTCCTTTTGTCAAATATCCATAGATTTTAGTTACATATTGCTAAAAATGATATAAAAAAGGAAAATATTTATAATGCACGCATTTAGTTAAACAATTTAAATAAGAACTTACTGTATTTTATCTTATAGACTCCCTTAGTTTAAATCAAATTAGGCCCTTATGCCCTTTGCACATTTGTCGAGATGCATTTTAACCATCATCAATATATTTCATTTTATATTAACAAAAATTATAAAAATTCGATATTCTTAATCTATATACACGAATCAAACAAACTCCAACATGAATCTACTTTCTCTTATAAATTGTCGAAAATATTGAAGATATACTCCCTCCGTCCCAATGAATTGTTTGCCTATTCCATGGGGCGTCTCAATAAATTGTTTGTCTTTCTATTTTATGAATGTTTTTTATACTCGCTCCGTATCTATATGTTTGTCCACTTTTAATATAATACTCCACCCATATATTAAACTTTGTGGACGAACATATAGATACGGAGGGAGTATGTAATTTGACCCTTCTCATCATGAGTTTGGCTCCCCATGTCACATCCTCATTAGATCTCTTGCCATTGGTGCCAAAAGTAAAGGCAAACAATTCATTGTAACGGAGGGAGCACGTTTCTTTTAGTTGTGAATAGTGTTCAAAAGCGAAAAAAAATACATGTCGGCCTATTGAATTTGAACGAACGGAGTATCAGAAGTTTTTTTTTTTTTTGCCAACGAAGAAAGTGCATCGGATTACATGCTATTTTGGTTCTCGGAACCCATATTAGATCCTTTATTGAACATAAAAAAGACATCACACACTATTACTAAAACAAAAACAATAAAATAAAGGCGTCGGGTGATTGTAGTGAGTATCAGAAGTTATATTGAACGTTATTCTACTAACAACACTATTACGTTCCCAAGACACTAGCTCACAATCCACTATATATATAAATTCTTCTACTACTCCTCAATTCACACATCCTCAACATTCAATAATAATCAAAACATAACCTTAAAAACCCAAAAAATGCACTCCTTAATCACCCTTCTCCTCCTCTCATTCCTCTCCTTGTCCACCTCCTTCTCCCTCGTCGACACAGACAATGATCCAATACAGAACGGTAAGACCTACTACATTAACACCGAAGATGGTCCTCTAACATACATAGTGGCAACAGTGTCTGAATCACAATGTCCACTCGTCGTAACTTTAGAAAGAGACGGTTATTTACCTGGTACCCCTGTCAAGATCTCCAGCCCTGTGAAAACCCAGAAGAAGATTGCCCTCGAAGAACGTGTTAACCTAGCCTTCGATAACTCCGTCTGTAAGGAAGAATCCACGGTATGGAAACAGGGTTTTATCGCTTTTGCCGACAAGGAACACGTCATCTTGACCGGTGGTGACGAGGGGGCCCGGTCCTTCTCCATTAGTGAGTCGGAAGCCGGGAACTCTACGTTCCCACTCTTTAAATTGAAGTATTGGTCTTCAAGTGAAGAAGATGCATTTACTTCAAATGTTGGATTATATAGGACATTGTTAGAACTAACTGAGATTTCTACTCCAGTGTGGTTCGATAAAGCTTTCGATGTTCCCGAGTTAGCTTCGGCTACCTCTTAAGTTGAATTTACGTATGATCGAGTTGGTGTCTCAGTTCGTCTTCCTTAAGACAGTCATATAAAAGTATATAGACCGGTCTTAAAGTTTAAAGTGGGTTTATTTGTACTGTATTAAATGAATAAATGAGACATTTTATGTATAAAACGATTATTATTATTATGTCCATCTTAAACGAGAATCTATGCATGTGTGATCCTATGTATATATATATATATATGCATGGAGTTATTTAAAATTGAAGTGTTTATAAAGTGATTATTATTTGTAACAAGAACGATATGTTGGAAGAGGATGTGCAGAAACGGAGATCAAAATCATAGTGAGAGATCTTTGTTTTGACGACAATTTATTTTACTCAAATTTTATAGTATTGTATCCGTTCAATTTCGATATAAATTGTAGATGTCGTATGACTTTTTATTAATGAAATGATTTATTCGTTAAAAAAAAAGTTCATCTTAAATTGTTAAGAGGAACATCAATACAAGAAATATATTCTTACATTTTAACGTATACTCCGTACTACTCTGTATATTCTCACATGGTATAATATATGTCGAGTGGATGAGGTAAACTGAGGGCGAAATAAAGGACCAATATAATAAAACTCCACCTTATTTATGTGCACAAAAAAAACCACTTTATTTATTCGATATTTTTAATGTATTTATAAACGAATTAAACAAAATATAGTATGATTATATTTTCTCTTATATATTGTCGAGAATATTAAAGATTTTCTTTAGTCGTGAATAGTATCTAAAAAAAGCTAAAGTTATATTTAAGATTATTCTTACTTGATTATTAAACTAGTATAGACCCCGTGCAATGCACGGTATTTATATTATATTTATCTTACGTAGAATATTTCATTTAAGATTTAAAATAAAAAATTTATTATTTTATTTTTACTATTTATCGACGGTATAATATAGAAATAGGGAAATATTTTTTAAATCGCAAAACTAATCAAAATATTTGAGTAATGTCTACAAATGCACGGAGTATTAAATACGGAGTAACGTGTAATTAATGAAAATATTGTTTATACTCCCTTCGTTTTATTGAAAGCTTTCACTTTTCTTTTTTCTTAAATTTCTTCACTTTCTTTTTTGGTATTACTCTTCACTCTTACCTAGGTGACCCTCTCTACTTTTGAATATTTTATTATTATCCTTAAAAAATGTTTTATTTTTTTAGGTGGAAGCTTTCATTGAAACAGAGGGAGTATTTTTTATATACTCGGTTTATATCATCTCACATCTCGAGATACACACTTCTCTCTTTAACATACCATAAAATACATAAATATTTAATATGGAATAGACGAAGAATTCATTGGGACGGGAGAGTATATCTTTGTAAAAGTTAAAGTAAATAACTCATTTCAAAAATAAATTTTTCAGATAACTGATTTTTTCTCAAGGTTAATGATATCATATCTTATAATTTATCTAATTATTTTCATAAAAAGAAGTTTTTTTTGTCAATTTCTTTAACATTAATGAAAATGAATAGTTTGCGAATTTATTAGTGAAATGTTCTTTTACTTCTCAATTTAAATTAGTGTATTTTTGAGGAAAATGTTAGTAATTGTTATTGTCTTAGAGTAGTATATAGAGAATTTTCGGTGAGTTTTTACTATGTATCAGGACTTGTAGGGCAATCGGAATATATATTCTATTTTTATATAGTTACTAAATTTTATATCGATGTTAAGAATATGATTTTCGAATATGATCAGAAAGATATACAATAATAATCATAACTATTTTATATTCTATTTAAAATATTGTACGGGATAGTGCAATCTTCTATTAACAAAATAATGCAACTATTTGGTTAAAACGGAATACAATATGTTTATACTTTTTTTTAAAATTTGAGCATACATTCCATATTAAATATTGTACTCCGTATGTGATATCTTCCATTTAAAACATGTGATTTTCGTAATCAATGTAATCAATCAAATTTCCTTAATTACATACTTTCTGTGGTGTATAACATTATGTGTGATGTAGTGATATTTAAATCAGTAAGATGTTAGAGTGTAGTTGGAGAGGAGAAGGGTGACAAACATGAGGTCAACAAGGGTTCGATTCGCACAAAGCTCATTTGGTCTATTTTTTTAATTTTTGTTGTGGATAGCTTTAGACGGGAAAATATATGAGTTGAGTTATTTGGTTAGTGGAAAGGGGGATGGATCCACAATTGACAACTTAGACTCGTCAAACAAGTATACAAAGTTATTATTTGCAAGTAAAATAATGATTTGTTTACAAAAATCAGTTTACTTATAATCATAATCATGAACAAATAATAATGTTTTCAAACAAATCATTTTATTTACTTGGATTACAATAAATAAGTACTCCCTCCGATTCTTTAGATTCGCAACATATTCCATATTTGGCAAATTCATTAGGTTTGCAACATTTCTATAATAGGTAGGTTTTTGTTTGTGTTACCTTTTTACTTTATTGGTGAGACCCACCATCTTCACTCACAACCTTATTATTTGTGCAAATAGTAAACGTTGCGAATCTAAAGAATCGGAGGGAGTATAAAATTGGCTGGTTTTTGTCTGTGGCAAGTATATCGATCGGAATTTTTATGATGGGTCAAATAATATCCACGTACATAGATAAAGACAAACAATTTTTGTCTGTGACAAGTATATCGATGTCAAATTTTATACTCTCATATACTCACGTGGATATTATATATGTCACGTGGATTATTACGATCGGAACACTTCGTACATTGTTGCTTTCTTGCTTTATTAGGTTTTAAAATAAACCCCACCTTAGTACCTTAATATTTTACAAATTGATTTTTATAAAGTATGTCGATAGAGCAAACGTTAACATGATAATTAGGGCAAACTAACATTCACAAGAATATATATCATGAGAAGTTGAAATATTAACTCATATTTAGCATATTTATTAGACAACATCATTGTGAATCTTGCTCTAATTAACATGTTAATGTGTATCCAGTTAAGAACTAACGTCAAGCTAGTAGCAACTAACAACGACTAAGGTCCCGTTCTTTGAACTGAACTAAAGTAAACTAAATTGAATTGGACTGAATTAGGTTAGACAAAATGTAACTTTATGAGGTTGAACTACTAAACTAAATTGAATTGAAGAATAATTGAACTAAGGTGGGTTGAATTAAAACAAATAAAATGATGAATTCAAATTGAAAGAAGTTCAAAAGAACATGGCCTAACTAATTAGGACAAAACGATCCACACATGATGATGACTAGTATGTCATGTGGATACAACACATCGAGGACGACAGGACTGCTAATTAATAAGTTGGTTAATCAGTGTACGACGATATCTATCACCACATACCACTAAAAGAATTGAAGTAATTAACACATTAACACTGTTACGTTCCCAAAACACGAGGTAGTTCAGTTCACAATCCACTCTATATAAAGTATAAACCCTTCTACTACTCATCATTTCCCACATCCTCAACATTCAATAATCAAAACATAACCTAAAAACCCTAAAAATGTCTTCCTTACTCTTCCAAGCCACTTCACTCACCCTTCTCCTCCTCTCATTCCTCTCCTTCTCCACCTCCATCCCCATCTTCGACACAAACGGTCATCCATTACAGAACGGTAAGACCTACTACCTTTTAACCTATAAGGGTGGTCTAACATTCTCCATCGGACTGGAATCAATTTGTCCACTCCACATAACTCCCCAGAGAATATTAGGTTTTTCATTTGGTACTCCTGTCAAGATCTCCAGCCCTCTCAGAACCCGCTACATTTCCAGTGAAGACCGTGTTACCCTAGCCTTCGAGAGCTTACTCACACCTTGTCCGGACCAGTCCCTAGTATGGACACGGACCTTTGAACCGGAGGCCCAGAAGGCCTACATCACCACCGGTGGGGATGGGAGAGCCCGGTCCTTCTCCATTACTAATTCGCGCTCAATCGGAAGCTACTATGAATTGAAGTATTGGTCTTCAAGTGGTGAATATGCCACTAGTTCAAATGTTGGATTATATGCCAATGACAAACTTTTAGGTATAACTGAGGTTCCTATTGTCGTGCGGTTTAAGAAAGCTTTCGATGATGATGTTCTTGAGTTATCTTCTACCTCTTAAGTTGAACGTGCATGCACGCATGCAGGACCGAGTCAATGTCTCAGTTCGTCTTCCTTCAGACAACCATATATATAAATAAATATATGGATCTGTCTCAAAGTATAGTCGTTTTTATTAGTATGATCTTGAATGAATAAATGAGACATTTTATGTTTAATTGAAATGATTATTATGTCTTTCATTATTAGACGATAATTACTATCATATTAACTATGATATACTTATGTGGTCGTCATACTAATTATTGACTCATAATGACGGTAAATGAAGAGACTATACTAATTACTATCATATTAACGATGATATACTAATTATCGTCTAATAATTAGGTTTTAAATTGTCCATAAGGGTGTTGCGTAGTGGTTAAAACTTGTGATCATTGGTCCAAGGGTCTCGGGTTCAAGCCCCTGCAAGCGTGAACTTGTGGAAGTTGTATGGTTTGAGACTATCCCTTCTAGGGAGTATTAGTTAATATATATCACGACTTGTGTGAATATTGAAAATATTGAATGTCCTTTTTAATTGTTAATAAATAGTGTCGAAAAAACAAAAAAATGCTTATTGAATTTGAACGACGGAAATATTAAAAGTTATATCGAAAATTCTTCTCACATATGAATAATTATTTTCAAAAAACAATTATATTTACAGTAACACTGTTGCGTTCTCAGAACAGAAAGAAACTAGCTCACAATCCACTATATATAAACCTTTGTACTACATACTTCCCATTTCACACATCCTCACCATTCAATAATCAAAACATATCCTAAAAACCCTAAAAATGCCTTCAATAATCACCTTTCTCCTCCTCCTCTCATTCCTCACCTTCTCCACCTCCTCCCTGGTCGACACAGACGGTGACCCAATACAGAACGGTAAGACCTACTACATCTTAACCCCCAAGGGTGGTATAGCATACTACACGACATCGACAGGACCAGTTTGTCCACTCGCCATAACTTATGAGAAAAAAGGTAAACCATATCGTCGTACCCCTGTTAGGATCTCCAGTCCTCTCAGAACCCTCAACATTGCCCTCGAAGAACGTGTTACCCTAGCCTTTGATTAATTGAATTAATTGGATTAATTATAATAAGATGATTTTTTTTTTGTGAAATACTAGGAACTAAACAATAAGTTTTCGTTTCACTTTTCGTTGAAGTTATGGAGGCAGATTGCTACAAACAAAAAGATAAGGGACTTAACTTCACACTTGAACAAAATTAAGGGACTTAATCACCACTTTCGCATATGAAATTTAAGTGAATAAAGTCGAGTTCAGAAGAAGAACACGCTACACATCAGATTTATCGGTTACTATACGTCCCATAATCCAAATCTTATTATGTCTCACTTTAAAATCTTGTGGCTTATAAAAAGCTACGGAGTAATTGTTATGCATATAGAAAGCCAGGTCGTTCAAATTAATCATGTATTATATTATGAGATTTTAATCCAGCGGCGGACTGGTTAGCCAACATGGGAATTCACTCGTCTCCATCCATTATATACTGTGTTTGATTCTCTGCCTGATGATCTTCGCTCCATCCTTCGTGAAGACTTAATAACTAGGATTTGTGTTTCCTAAATTAGGATACTAATAATATAATTTCCTAGGTATATCTTAGATTATATCATATCTTATTCAACAATATTAGTGTTTTCCTAAATCTAGTTAGATATCATAATAATAATAATAATACGGTATTTCTACCATGATACCGTAATAATATCATATTCTCTATCAGTTTCCCTGGCCTACTGTGTTAATCAGATCCACCCGGTCTTCGACAGATTGATGACGTCCCCCATCGTCCCTCGTGTGCTCACATCCACTCTTTTTTTAACATATTGGCATTACTGTCTCGATCACCCATCTACCAAAATTGTACAATAATTAAAATTGAAGAATCCCAACGAGGTTGGCGTGTACAAACTTAATAACAAATAGACAAATTCTTGTCTGTGAGGATTATATATCCGTTACATATTTGTAACGACTCAAATAATAATGCTCACTACTTAGACAAAAAAAAACAAATAATTTCATATTCTCTAGGCTTATTTTATCAACCATATAATATTATTAGACCTGTCATCAATTTAGGACGCTATATTATATTTATATATATATATATATATGTCACAAGAGAGACTTGTTATATCGACTTGCTAGGGCCAAATTCTCACATGGGTATTATATATGTCCAGTGGATGAGGCAAATGTAGGACGAAAGGAACACTTCGTACGTTGTTGCTTTGATGGATTATTAGGTTTTAAAACCCCACCTTATTTATTAATTTTATGATAAGTTAATTTTTTTTTTAATGTTTGTTCCATTTGAAGAATATATACTGTATTTGTTAGAAATATTATATTAAAATGAGGAAAATATTATAAAAAAAAACCGAGGGTGTATTAGTTAGCTAGCATCTCGATTTTCGCACCATTAGATTTTAAAAGTTTTGTTATCCTAACATTACGATATAAAAGTATTAAATTATAATTTGATATTTTGGATTTTCTATGAATCTACTTTGAACTTTTAAAATACACGTGATAATAAAACGAAAAAATCTATTTAAGAGTAGTAATAATAAATGGTGTACGAGGATAATACTATCTAGCACCACATATTGTGTTAAGTTTTATGCCCCACATCGAGTCATAATAATTCTCATCAATGTTTGTGGATTACTTTGTAACGAAAATTATAAAAAAATTGGGATTTTCTACATGGTATCTTATATTTTTAGTTTTTCTACCTGGTATCCCTGTACTTTTATAATCTTACATGATAGTATATATGATACCCCTCACTTTTAGTGTATTATGTCTCTATATCCTTAATGACGTTTTCCGTCTTTTTTTTACTTCATTTTTCCGTTAATAATTGTGTTGCTTATACAAAAAAAAAACGGGGGGTTTTAGGATTAACATAAACTACCAATTAAGTATAATTAAAACAACACAACTAACGGAAAGAGGAAGTCAAAGAAGAAGGAAAACGTAAAGGCATAATACCCTAAAAGTCATGGGTATCATGTGTGACTATAAAAGTGCAATGGTACCATATAGAAAAGCTAAAAATACAGAATACCATGTAGAAAATCCCTAAATATTTTATCTTATAGATTGTCGAGAATATTGAAGATATTCTCTAGTTGTAAGTAGTGTCCAGAAAGCCAAAATGTCTATTGAATTTGGGAAATTGATAAAGGATAACAAAACCCCCAAATTTCCATTAGGTGTTTCTCTCTCCTCCCTTTCTCTCTCCTTTCTTTAGGGTTTGGTAAACCCCAATTTCCTCTCAAAAAAATTTCTCCCAAAAATTGATCATATCTTTCAAATTGAAATGCCTAATTAAACAAAAAATTGCTCAATCGTATGTTCCTATTGCTCAATCGTAAGATTTGATTATATATTACTTCATTCAATTCATTCAATTTTCGGAAATTCGTTCAATTCATTCAAATTTCCAGAAATTTTATACGAAATTCGTTTTTGATGAGCATGAATTTCACTAAGCATGAACCTATTGTTGATGAACATGAAGGTAATATCGTTATACTTCAATACATATTTGTTTTTGAACGCCTATTCGTTTTTTAAGGTAATTTATCACGACATATATTCGTTTTTGAATTGCTATTCGTTTTTGAATTCTTCCATAATTCTTTATGATGAATATCGATTTCAACATAGAAGACATGAATCAACTTGAAGGTAATCTCAAAATTTTTAGAGTACTTGAATATATATGTTGGAATACTTGAATATGTATGCTGGAATACTTGAATATATATGTTGGAGTAACTGAGTATATATGTTGGAGTAACTGGAGTACTTGAATATATATGTTGGAATACTTGAACATATATGTTGGAATACTTGAATATATGTGTTGGAATAACTGAATATATGTCTTAAAGTAGTTGGAGTACTTGAGTATATGAATCTCAAAATTTAATAGAGTACTTAAATATATGTGTTGGAATACTTGAATATTTATGTTGGAGTAACTGAGTATATATGTCTTGGAGTAACTGAAATACTTGAGTATACGTATACATTGGAGTACTTGACTATATGTTTTAGAATAATTTAATTTATATATGTTGGAGTACTTAAACATGCATGTATGTTGGAATAACTGAATTGGAAGGTTAAAATAGGTATTTGAATAATCTACGAAATTTTAGAGTGCTTGAATGTATATTTTTGCATAATCTTGAATATATGTATTAGAGTACTTGAGAATATGCATTAGTGTACTTGAATTTGAATATTGGAGTACCTGTATATGTTTGCAGACATTCAATCAGTTGATAGCAACAATACAAAGTTCACAACAATGCTCAACACCAACTATTGAAAATAACACGAATTCTCTAAGCTTGACTTGGACTCCGGGTGCCAACGACAATTGGATAATGACGGTAGAAGATGAGCTCATGCCTAAGATAGAGAGATGTTTCAAAACTCATGAAGAATAGAATAGTTTTTATAAGATGTATTTCTTTACATGTGGTTTCAATCAACAATTAATGTTGGAGTAGTTGTTGTCGAACATAGGAATAACTGCTTATATGCATTAGAATAACAACGACATTAGAGTAATTGAAGATTAAAAATTTATTGATTCAATCAACTAGTAAAATGTTAAAGTAACTATCGTCGAACATAGGAATAACTGCTTGTAAGCATTGGAATAACGACGACATTAGAGTAATTGAAGATTTAAAAATTGATTGATTCCATCAGCAATTGGTAAATGTTTGAATACCTATTGTCGAACATAGGAATAACTGCTTGTAACATTGAAATAACGACATTAAAGTAATTGAGGATGAATAATTGATTGATTCAATAAATAATTTGAATGATTGTTGGAATAATCAACAAAACATGTTGGAGTAACTGCTTAATTCTATACGTGTAATTACATATGGGATACGACAATTAAAATACGGCAAGTTCGACCATTTTGAAATGCGTCTTTCTGATATTCCGACACGGTAGATGTTTTGATATCTCTGAACTTATGTTCTTGCATTGTTTCTTCATCATCGACTGATGTAAAACAATATTAGTCGGTGAAAAAAATTGAATATGTATGTTGGAATACTTGAATATATGTGTTGGAGTAACTGAGTTTATATGTTAGAGTAATTGAATATATATGTTGGAATACTTGAATATATGTGTTGGAATAACTGAGTACATATTCAAGTATTCCAGCGTATATATATTCAAGTATTCCAAGACATATATTCAAGTATTCTAATGAACGCATATATTTTGCATAAAATTGAACGAATTTCTGGAAAATTAAAACGAATTCAATGAAGTAATCTACAATCTAATCTTACGATTAAGCAACAAGAACTTATAATTGAGCAATTTTTCGAAAATCGAGCAATAGGAACGAATTTTCTACAAAAATTGCAATTTTAATCAAAAAATTGAATGAATTGAATAAATTTCTGGAAAATTATAACGAATTAATTGAACTTATTATAACGAATTAATTTCTCTACAATCTAAGATTACGATTAGCAATAAGAACTTATAATTGAGCATTTTTCCGGAAAAATAAAGCATTTCAATTTTGAGAGCAAAATTTGTAGAGAAAATTTGGTTACATGAGTATCAAAGAAAGAGAGGAGAGAAAAAAGAGAGGTAAGGGAGTGCCTTTGTGAAGGTTTTGTTCTCTTTTGAAGATTAAATCTAAGTCATTGATCAAGTATTAGATCAACGGTCCAGATTGTTAGGATGTTTACACCAAGTTGGTGTGTTTACACCAGATCCTATTTATATATATATATATATATATATATATATATATATATATATATATATATATATATATATATATATATATAGAGAGAGAGAGAGAGAGAGAGAGAGAGAGTAAGGCTCTTATGAGTCCTTCTCTATATATGAGTCCATAAGTCCTCATCTCATCCATTGGATGGATTGAGGATGGATGGACAAGATGCATCCTAATATTTGTATTTAAAAAAAAAAAAAAAAAAAAAAGATTTAGTATCCTAAAATAACTCCCATGATTTTAGGAAACAGTAACTCCAATAATCAGCTCCCATCATCACGTTCATTCATTCATTCAATCAAATTTGTGCTCGAAATCCCGTTACTATGAATTCAATGATCGCGATCTTCATCAACTATTGATAAGCAATTCATCGAGTATAACAATGGTGAGTTTCGATATTGCTTTCATGTTTTGCATTAATTTTTATTCACCATCTTGATTAATTTGCGTCAATTTGCGTTCATGTTTTGCGTCAATTTTCATGTTGATATTACTTTCATGGTCGTTTCATTCATCATAGATTCATATCAATGGTTAATTGGTCTATTGTTAGTATAGATTCCAGAGTTTTATGTTTGTTATTTAGGTTTTCCGTAATCTCCACTAATATTATTGTTTTGTTGTCTATTGAAGCAGACACGGCGTTGAAGTAACATACATTCTAAGTTACAGTAACACTTAATTTTAGTTAGAGTAACACACACTGAACGTTGAGAAAAGGTTTTTGACGATGATGTTAGAGTAACGTACTGTACGAGTTAAAGTAACTCAACTTATGAGTTAAAGTAACACATTGGTTGCATGGGCGTAACGTTGTTTAATTTTGTGCAGGTGGAATTGGCAAAGACGCGAATGCACAGGACATCACTGAAAAAGGTGGAATTTTATTCATTTGATTAATCATAGATTCATATCAATGGTTTTTGGATTTGATTAATCATAGATTAAGTAGACAAGGCGTTGAAGTAACATACGTTCTAAGTTACAGTAACACCTTATTTTAATTAAAGTGACACACACTGAACATTAAAAAAGGTTTTTGGCGCTGATGTTGAAGTAACTTGCTTTACGAGTTAAAGTAACACAACTTATGAGTTAAAGTAACACATATATCCCATGGGTGTAATGTTGTTTAATTTTTTGCAGGTAGCATTGGCGACAAAGAAGCGAATGCACAAGAATGGTGCAGAGATGTGGGTGAGGCATTCACTCCGTACATGGGCAAGTATTCGAGGAAATAGATGAGGCGGTGGAATTTTATAAAATCTACACGCTGGCTTGCGGATTCGAAGTTGTTTTTTTTTGTGGGTTTACAAGAATAACTGATTTTTTACATATTTTTTACACATAATGATGTGCAACGTTGTAGTTAACTCTATATTTATTTAATACATGTGTTGTTGGTTAGAGTAACATCTCAGATGTATTGTAGTAACACCATTCGTTCCTTGAAGTAACAGATATAACGCATAAAAGTAACTGAGGATATTAGCGTTGTTTACTATTCATTACCAATCATTCCTTATAGTAACATGATTTGTTCGTTAAAGTAACAGCTACACTGCGTTGGAGTAACACATATTTTTGCTAGGGTACGAACCCCAATCCCTGGTGATGAAACCAATTTTGTAATGCGGGTTAACAACCTTCTTTCTTAGGTTATAACCATTCATTACCAAAGTAACAACATTCGTTCCTTGAAGTAACATATATATTGCGTCAAAGTAACTGATGCAAACAACGTTATTTAACCACCATTATGAAAATACCACCATTCATCACTTAGAATAACATCATTTAATCGTTAAAGTAACAGCTACAATGTGTCGCTGTAACACACTAATCGTTAAAGTATTTTGATTAATCCATGTCACGCAAGATGACGATTGAAAATTATGAAGAGAAATAATTATGAAGATGAAAAGAAGGATTTTTGAATTTGATTAATTATGAGGATATTGTGGTTTTGTGCGTGAGTAAGAGAGAATTTGAGGAGAGAGAGGTTAATAGTTATTATTGGGTAGAGGGAAATAAAGAGTTTTGATAGTAGTTGGAGAGAATTAAGGAAAGAGAGAGGAATTTAATATATTTTTACCAAATATGTTAATTATTTCCTTTATTGCTCAAATCAATCACCACCATTCATCTCCCTCTAGATCAACGGATGTAATTGGGACTTATGGACTCAAAAATGAAAAAAGAACTCACTTGATCCTTCCTCATATATATATATATATATATATATATATATATATATATATATATATATATCATTTCGGGTTTCAAAAATACGGATTTTATACGGGTCTCAGGTCAAATATGGGTTATTAACGCACTTTGAAAAAACTAATTTTCTTTATTTTTTTTAATCATAAATACAATTTTATTCTTAACTTTCTTAATAATCATCTCATTTAATATATGATATTATTGTGAATAAACATGTTTGATTTAATACTGTATATTTTTTAATATACATTGATATTTTATTTGTATAGGAAGTTCGAATATATATGACGAACTTTGATTCGATTTATGATTTTTTTTTTCTCATTATAATAATCATGTGATAAAGATATGATTTTAAAGATATATATAAATATTACTCCGTATTTCTTAAAATTTTGAAAATAAAAAAATATTTTTTAGTGTTTTTGAAAAACTTTAGTGTATGATAGCAATATTTTTTTAATTTATCTATTTTCGGGCGGGTAACGAGTTCTGACTTTTGACCCAATATATTCTGGTTATTATCGGGTCGGATCACTTTCGGATTTCGGTCATTTTTGAGCGGATTTTTCGGGTTTTTTCCAATCGATTTTGGGTTGGGTCAGTTTTTGACAAGCCTAGGTATGACCCAACCTGAATTCAACTCACTCGCACGATTGTCACCTCTAGGTACGCGATCCATGTATATCTTCAATATATGACTAGTATAGTTATCAACACATCCCCCCGATACTAAGACAATATGAAAAGGTAAAAATATGTCTAGCTGCTAATAAATGGGACCTAAGTTTTGGAGATCCTATCGGCTTTCATCCTGTTAATCCGGATATTATCTATGTGTTGTGTCGAAGTTGGTTGGTTTTGCTCAAACTTTCCACAAAGGAGATAAAGAAAGTGGGTAAACTACCTAAATGCATGCCGTCCTTGTATCCTTTAAGCTTATCGTTTCAAATTACGCTTCCGGTGTGGCCAAGTCCAATACCCACCTTCGTACGGAGTGACAATATGGTTACAACTTTTTTTACTTGAAAATGAATGTAAAGTTTGGAATAGTTGATTCTTTTATTATAAAAAACATTGATTTTACATGATTTTCTTTCTTAGCCATCGATATATATTCATTGAACTACACGGCTGACGATGAATTAGAGTATATCAATATGAATCTGTTTTTTTTTTCTTTTTTTTTTCTTTCATTTACCACGAGACCAATCATATAAAAGACGTGGTTACTAAATTTGTAACTACCTCATTCGTGAGAGGTCTCACGTTAAAATTAACGCGAGACAGTTTCACTATAGCTAAGATTCCGTCCCAACTCCGCCGAATCAAAAGTCGTGTTAGGGAAATATCTCGCTCTCGTCACTAGCCTTGACAATTTTGACCCGACCCAAACAATCCGACTCGACACCCGAACAGGAGATCTGAATAGACCCGGGTTGACCCAAATATTATCTCGAAAATGATCAAATCCGGAATCAAACCGATTTTAATAAGTGGTCCGACCCGACCTCGATCGGTTGACCCGTTTCTACTTTGTTACCCTACCAACCATTCAACCATCTTGCCGTCCACACAATACAACGTTCCTTTAGATATTTTTATTTTTTTCACTTTCAATTAAATTTTTATTAAAATAAATTCCAACTGCAACGAAGATCCGTTCATGTCGCCGAATGCGAGCTTCTCCTGACGAATTTCCATGGCGAAACTTCCCCAGATCCGACCTGTTTCTTCCAATTCTAAGGTTTGGATATCGGTTGAATTTTGTACTGTATGTTTTGATTTTGATTTTTTGGAATTAGACGGTATAATATTAACAAAGTGTCAATTGCGAGATTCTTCTCATCAATAATCAATCAGTAGATGATCTAATCAACTGTGAAATTAGGTTATATGTGATGGAATCGGCGTCGAGGTCTGATTGCTAAGCAAAATCGAATAGAGGGAGAAAGATGGTGATGACACTATTGAATGAAACTCTGATCTCGTCACAGTGATGTACTGTAGGTCTGTAGCATCCGCCATGGCCGTTCCTCTGTTCTCGTCACAGTGATGTACTGTTGCATGTAATGTCTCCGACTGTACTGAGGGACTCAAGGTATGTATAACAAATGAATTGAATTAAACGAGGCAGATGGAGGGAATACAGACATGATTAACTGCTTACTTAATTGCTTGTTATTGTGTTGTTTGTGAATTGAAGTGTTGCTTGATCTTGTCAACAATGAACCCTGAAATTGTTGGAGAAAAGATGGATCCTGAGCTGCTCTTTAATTCGATTTAGTCGTCTTTGATTACATACCTCGATTAACATTATAAAATTGCAGAGTGAAAATGGAGGAGTATCTGCGTGGGAGCCGGCGGGAGCAGAAGCATGGTTGGAGGTAACGAACTCACCTAAGACGATCTACACTGTACAACGACCTGGTCGCAGCCAACTCAAATATACATCATATATGTGTGTGTCCACTTAATGTTAGTAATGTAACTAGACATTGTGATCGAGCATGAGTAAGTGATTTCAACTACCACTCGTCACGACTGTGTATGAATTGCGTTTAATTACTTCGAAATTGAACTTATTATTATTATTGTTGTTGTTGTAGGTATGTGGAATGCAGTGGTTCAGCAATTCAGGCATTGGTATTGTTCAAAAAACTGTACCCTGGTCATAGGAAGAAAGAAGTCGATAGTTTCACTGCGAAAGCGTGTGGATTCATCGAGGACACTCAGTATCCTAATGGTTCATGGTACGCTGCTCACGGTCTTCACTTACTGATCATTAATTAGCTAGTATTTCAACTTCCTAGATATATCGACTAATTGAAATGCGTGCAGGTACGGAAATTGGGGAGTATGCTTTACATATGGGACGTGGTTCGCGTTAGGACTGACAGCAGCCGGACAATCATACTCAAACAGTGCTGCAATTAGGAAGGGAGTTGATTTTCTGCTAACATCTCAAAAGGAGGATGGTGGTTGGGGAGAGAGCTACCTTTCATGCCCTACAAAGGTACGTACGTAGCTCCACTCTCTTCTTTGTTAGAAGAAGTTGTACAATGGAGTATTTTCAATTGTGATTAGTCAGAGGTCACGAGTTCGAATCCTGGGCTCCTGGCAGCCCTCAATATCTCGAACTCTCAAGTGGAATCTCAGCCGGCATGGGCGTTAATGGGTCTCATTTGTGGCGATGGTTGAGGTCCGTTTATATTCTATTAGTTGTTAAACGTACTACTTACAGGAATTTGTGGCATTAGAGGGAGCATTGAACTTAACTCAGACGTCATGGGCGTTAATGGATCTCATTTATACAAGACAGGTACACTAACGTACAATTTATATACATACTACTTATGGTAGTAGACGGTCCAATTTTATTATAAAGAGATCTATCGTTCCACATAATAACTATGGAGGAATGTATTCAGATGGAGAGGGATCCGACTCCACTACACCGTGCAGCAAAACTTTTAATCAACTCCCAACTTGAAAATGGGGATTTTCCCCAACAGGTAAATTAATACAATTAATCTAGGTATTAATTTAACCATGTTTATAATTTTGATTATTATTTGTTATATTCTATGTTACCCAGACTCACGGACACGTGTCGACGTGTCGGACACATAATTTCTAAAATTTGAAGATACGTAGACACGGTCAACGGTGTGTCTCTACCAAGTTGGTAGACACGACACGGACACGGCACTACTAAAATAATTTAATTTTGTTCATCAATATTAGTGGGTGTTTGGCCTAGCTTTTTTATTAGCTTCTCCTTCTAAAAAACTTCAACATGGCCAAACACAATTTAATTGTATCGGAAAAACTACTTTTTAGAAGCTCAAAAGAAGTTTTTTGCCCTCAAAAGTAGAAGCATCAAATTGATGCTTCTACTTCTACTTTTTTTGTTTCAAAATCATTTATGCATAAATAACAAATTTACATGTAAATTTTTTAATAAAAATAATATAAATAGTTATGCATTCACATTTTTGCATTCTCTACAAATAAAGATCCATCTTGATATACTTTTGAAACATAATTTTTCATCTTTTCATTTTGTTAAGTAAAAAAACTCTTTTAAAAAAACTATTCCGTAAATCGATAACCAAACGGATACAGATTTTTGGAGAAGTAGCTTATTAATAAACTCCTTTTAAAAAGAAAAAACACTTTCACATGAGCAAGGCCAAACATGACCCTAATATTATACTCCGTGCCATTATAATGAAAAATTTAAACTGTCATTGGAATTTGGAAGGATTGTAACTTGCAATGTCGTGGGAAAATAAGTGAAATGGAAAATAGTGAAGAATAAATAAATATTAAAATTAAAACTCATCCATCTACCCATTAAAACCGCACCTACCCCATTAACTCCACCAAACCTATCTAAAGATGGATATTCTAACCAGCCGCCGGCGCCACCCCAACCAGCACACACCAGCCGCCGTCGCCACCACCACAACCATCATACGTCAGCCGCCGTCATCCACCCAACCGTCGTTTTCTGATGAGTTTTTTTACCCTTTATCTTCACTTATCTCTCTCTTCACCCTTCTTCTTCTCAATCTGCACACTGCAGTCACGGCGTGTCTGTGTCGTGTCTATGATAGGCGTGTCTGACACGTGTCCCGTGTCGTGTCGACACGAGACACGGCCGCCGGCCGCCGTGTCGGAGTAACGTAGGTTATATTAATAAGTCGAGTATTATAAATGACGTAGGAAATAACGGGACAATTAATCTAGGTACAGTATTAATTTAGCAATGTTTATAATTTTGATTATTATTTGTTATATTAATAAGTCGATTCGAGCATATATTTGATGTTGGTAAAAGCGAAAGAACTAAAGATATTCCAGTTTACTACCTAACTGGAAATCATGACATTGGTTATGCATGGCATGCTAACTATAAGCCAGAGGTATATCAGTTTGGTGTCTTTGTGATTTTGGGATAAGATGATCATGTTACGAGATTTAATCTTACTCGACTGTGCTGTTTTCCCTTTTGATTTCAGGTTATCAAGCGTTATGAAAGCAAATTTGGACAAAGAAACCATAAGTTCACTATTGGAGAGGTCGATTTTGTTGCTATTGATGCCCAAGTCGTCGATGGTAAATAAAATTCATTTACCTACAACCCTACGTCAAAGTTTTCAATCTTAAGAATTTTTTCTTTTTGGAATTACTGAAGGTATCTCAAATGACGATCTAACTTCTCGGACATGGGAATTTGTAAAGAACGTCACCACGGGTAAGTTTGGTTAAACCGTTTGTGTTCCTCTATACCATCACATTGGCCACATCTAAAATGTGGTTTAATGTAAGAAATTCCTATACTTTGATCAATAATTTCTTCAAGTAGATGTAGATATACAATGTAAGGTATGTCACACGTGATTATTATATACCTCTATACGGATCAGATGAGACTAATTTCTTTCGCTTGCAAAATTAATATTCTGTCTTCAGATGTCGGAGCAAGATCAAGGGTGTTGTTGACAAATATACCTCTATACCGGCCAGATGGGACAAATTGTGGCCCGCACCGCTCATCAACAATCATCAATCAGGTACCGCAGCTCTTTCTTCTAGTTACTTGCCTTAAGACTCGGCTTACAATGGTCAGCTGATATAATTTTGCTGCCATAAACTTACAGACCTTTTTTCCTTTGCGTCCAGAGCATTTCACATTCCCCTTATGATCAACGGATACTGTAAGCTCAAATCCCGACTCTTTACATTTCAGCATGTCGACTTTTTTCCCTATTCAATTGTTCATAAATAGACATGCAAACGTGTTTTTGATGCTTTCTCAGGTGTTTATGACGAGTGTTCACTTAATGTTGCAGATACCAGAACTATGTCTCTGAGAAATCATCGGGCCGTTTGTTGGACGTACTTCAGCCTGTATGTTCACAAACCTCTTAGTTTCCGCTCATTAATCAGAACAAATGAATGAACCCTTTTCTTCGTAGGCTGAATAGTGATGAAATTACTGACTTCCCTCGTTTTTTTTTCCTGAATCCTAAGGCACTTGTTCTATCTGGTCTAGCACAACCTGAGATTGAAGAGAAGGCTGGTAAAAGCTGTTATTTCTGCACAATTTGGGGTTGAGAGAGGGCAATGAAAGGGTGGAAGGGAAACAAGGAGGTTCAGTTAAGATGGGTATCCTTAAATGATTGTTAGGAGGTTGAATGAAGAGGGAAAAATGGGTTAGATGGGTAGTTTTATGGTGGGATTTTGAAGGTTTTCTCCTCCAATGGTTATGGACTTGAATACGGGGAATTGGTGAGAATGGAGTTGGAAGCGGAGGCGGACGGCCGAGGTTGAATTTGCGGCCTAGAACACTGCCTGTCGTCGGAAGTGGGAGCGGGAGTGGGAGTGAGGGGGAGGCGGCGGCAGTGTTAGAAGGAGTAGGAGTAGAAAGAGTGAAAGCCAGGGGATCGAATCCGTTTGGAGCAGCGAGGCCCAGGGAGGAGGTGCTGAAGGAAAAGGAACAGGATTGGAAGGAGATTGAGGAGAAGTTGCAGGCAGTGAAGATGAAGGAGGCGGAGAAGGCTTTGATAGTATTGGTAGGGGAAGAGGATATGGACTTGCTGCTGGTAGTAGTAGGCCTGCTGATACCACTACTGTTGGCGCTTGGAGGAAGCCTAATTCACTCTCCAATGCTCCTCCTCCTACTGCTTCTCCCAGGTTTGGTTTACTTTACTCCGAATGTTGTCAATTTGATCAGTCATTTAGGAGTATGTCTTTTGCGATTTTGTGTGCTTGTGTTTGGATAGTTTGCAATTGATTGTTATCCTGCTGTAGTGACTGGTGATGGTGTGACATTATGATTATGATTCATAGGGAAATTGGAGCCTGCTATTAGTTGAATCTTGTAATCACCCTTTACGTTTCCGTATTCATCAGATGATGTCTTGAATCAGTTTTGCTCAAACACTCGTTACATTGAATTAGCATAAGCTTCAACCTTTTCAGACATGTCAATGGTTGTGTGTATTGTGATGATGACGACGAAAACGTAGGTGATGATAAGACGTGAATAAAAAAAGGTGGTTTGTGAAAGGGGCCGTTTGGTTCGCAAAAAGGTATCGGTATGGAATAAGGAATCATATCAGAGTGGTATGGGTTTGGAATATCATTCTTGATACCTTGCGTTTGGTTAATTTCTGGATTGAGTAATCTCGGGAAAAAAATGTTTGTATTCTTATAGGAAAAAAGGTTTTTAATTAAAAAAAATCTATTATTATTGTATGAAAGAAATATTTTTAGACATTTTTAACTGACTGAATAATAATGATTTTCTAAAATTTTGTTATCTTCCGAAAAAAAATATTTTTAACCAAAAAAATCATTATTATTAATGACCAAAATTATTTTATTCATATTTTCATTATTGGAAGAAAAGTGTCTGAATAACAATAAAAACATACAAATTTCGGAAAAAAAAAACCAAAGAAGAAGTTATTAATTTGATACCAAGGTATCAAATCTCATACCCACCTCCACCCTTGGGTATGAGAAACTCATACCTCATGGGTTTGAGGTATGAGTATGAAAATAAAAAAAATGCAAAACAAACGCAAGGTATGGGGTTTGGTCATTCCAAACCCATACCTTATTCCTAAATAAGGCGAACCAAACGGCCCCTAAGTGTTATGAACTTAGTAATGACAGAATCAAGCCTGCTTATTTGGTGCATACAAACTCATCACTTGTTATTTTGTCTGTATGATTAAATTGTTTCTATACGAGAACATCCAATACAATGGACTTTGTGATCATGTTTGATATCATTGTTTCTTGTAAATAGCTTAAGACGTGGTTTAAGAGGGTGGTTGAAAGATTACAATCATGCATTAATGTTGATTTTTAAACAACATGCCCTTTTCGGGATGGTTTTCAGATTTAAAGGTACTCCGTATGACTCAGGAATGGTCCTTTGTTTATGCGGCCAATAGTCAGTCGTAAACCATAATTCATTGATGGAGTTGTGCTTTTATAAATATAAAGACAACCAATTATTGCTGTCATCCTTCATTTTGTCTGTGACTATTGGATTAGAAACTCATCAGAATCTCAATTCCACCCGTATCTCTTAACTTATCTCCCCTAATGACTCGATCTTTCTCCTCTTCGAATTGTCGTGTGTACATTTTTGTCCAAAACCCTTGTTCAAATTCACCTTATGAACCTCCCCCCTCCAAAATTTAGCTATTAAGCTTCTTATGAGTTACAACCTTGTCTTAAATGTTATACAAACTAAATTTCATCACACATCTCTTGTTTTCTTTGAAGACGCAAACTTTCCCCTCTCAAAAGTGAAGAAGAGGGGACCTTTTTATTCAATCCCCCTGCCCAAAATTCATCAATGGAGTCGTCCTTCATTCTTTTGTGTACCTACTGCATCAGAACTCATCTCACCACTTAGCCTCAGAGACTAAGTTTCCCCCCTCTTAAATCTGAAGATTCCACTTTTTTCGTCTAAACCCTTGTTTGTATACACACTATTAACCTTGCAAACTGAAGATAAATCCAGGGATCAAGAGTATTTTTTTTCTTGTGTATTGGGGAATAGATGGAGGAAGCAGATGAAGGTGAAATATGATGAATGAAATGGAGGGCTAGGTAAAAGTGGGTGCAAAACAACTACGTGGAAATCGTCGTTGTTGTAGCAATCAATAAAGAAAAAAAATCACTAAAAGCAGTATGTGTCTATGTTTTATGAGGCTATAATTTCTAAAAATAGGTACTTAAGAGGTACAAATACAATGTGCCAATTTAGCCGTGATTTAATTGTACTTAAGGGTTGGGGTGGTGGAAATAGTAGATGCCCGTCGTTGCTTGGGCATCCAATTTAGCCTCCTAAAGTTGTGCTTAAAGACGCAAATTCTCATAGTACGTATAAGACAATCTTGTGATACTATTATCATTTTCCATCAACTTAGAGGATTGCATTCATGGTTTTATGGTTTATAGTTACGTGGCTCTAAACGAGTAAGTTTCAACTTAAAGGATAGAAATGCATAATACGGAGTATTACAAGTATGATTTTCAAGCACATATCTAGTTCACTTTAGTAATTCATGTTTGTTCATTTACATCTCGAGTCGGTTCCCCTCTAATGAATTTAACCTAATCTGGTTTTCCTTTGTCTACTTTGCCTCCCCTGTCTCTTTATTGAATCTGGTTTTCCTTTGTCTACTTTGCCTCCCCTGTCTCTTTGTTGAATATAGCGCGGAGACAACAGAGAAGACAATTGGAGAGAGGGTTGGAGAGAGAGAGGGATGATCATGGGTGAGGTGGCAGGTAGGGTATTAAGCCCCACCTCCAGTCGAAGTAGTCTCCACCGCGTATCTGAATCTCAACCAGGTCACTCCTCATCACTTCCCACGAATCTGCTTCCGCGAGAAGTACGCGATGTTGTGCCCGGTAGATGATCTGTCTGCCTGGCCATGCGGTATATGGCCCGAGGGGGCGAGACGACTGCGGCACAATTCCCCCGTTATACGCCAGGTATATCTGGCGTATATCGGAGGCAAGTCCCAACACTCCGCCCGTCAAAGTCACCGCACCTAACCAAAATCGGTGCCGAGGAAAGAGTGTGCTAAGCGACTCTAGTGGTACCCTCCGGAACCTCCGAGGAATATGATGCAACTCGACGTACTCAACTACTGGATAGAGTAGTTCGGCTGCGTCTGATGGCGAGGGTGGACGTCGAGGTGGGAAACCGATTAATGCCGACAGTGGGATGTGTGGGTTGCAAATTCCCCCAGGTGTATTGGCTCGAAGTTCAATGAACGCTGCTGGTGGCCGGCGCCGGGGTTGGCGAGCCTGAGCCTGCCCTGCATAGTCTGCAAGATATGAAATAAAGTAAGGACCCTGGTCTGTTTGGAATGAGGGTTACATGCTTACATTACTACTGCTGCTAATATCCCTCACACTTTCTCCCTCTCCATTCACAGTCACAGTCACAATCACAATCACAATCATATTTTTTCTTAATCCATCCTTCTCCACTATTCTTTCATTCAATCGTGTCTATTTGTCCTAAATCTTTACTTGGCATCCTAGTAGCACTTCTCGAGGGTCCTGTTAAATCTAACGTAAGGGTTTCATGTTTCAGGGATGAAATCGGAAAAACTGAAAGCGATTACAGTTGTCGTGGAAAAATCAGGGCTGAAAGTAAATAATCTTCAATTTGGGTCGTCAGTTGTCAGATTTGGAGGATGACATTCTATGCATATTTCTTTTTACACATCTTGAAGGATAAACCCATTAACTAATGCAAAACCCACGGGAATGAAGGATCAAGAATAATTACCATTTACCATTAGCGTGAGCCAATAATTAATTAAATCTTTGAATGCAAAACCCATTAATTAATGCAAAATCTTCTGTTAATCAATGCAAAACCCATTAATTAATGCAAAACCCACATGAATGAAGGATCAAGAATGATTACCATTTACCATTAGCGTGAGCCAATAATTAATTAAATCATTGAATGCAAAATCCATTAATTAATTAATGCAAAACCCACGTAAACGAAGGATCAAGAATTTACCATTAGCCTGAGATAAAAAGTAGATGGTTTCCTGACCGTGGAATTGATTGTACCCCAAGAAATTTACTGTTTCTTCAGAGAATAGTATTGCGAGAGAAATGATTGAAATGAGGACCATAATCCATGGTGAGGTGGGTTCCCTGAGTAAGTTGAGTTGAACTTCCGCCATTGTTGAGTGATAAGAGTCGTGGGTTTTTCCTTTTTTTTTCTTTTTTTTTTTTGAAGGTTGGGGATAGGAGGGAAAAGTTTAATGCTGGTTAGTTAGTTACAACAGTTGGTATATTAAACCGAATTTTTTTTTGTCCAAAGTAAATTGTAACTCAGATAACGAGCTTGTTGGATTTGTGGACTGTGAATTTTCGTAATGGAATTTGGACTCGAGTCGGTCTCTAGTTTATCCGAACTTCAAAAAAATTGAGCAGAGTTCGAACCTAACTCGAGCCTATATATAAGTATATAACTATTAAAATTTACGTTTTTTTTCATCGTTGTGTTTAATTACTTGGGATTCAAAAACATTTACAAAATGTATTATGCAAATTAATAAAAACGTTTTAAGTTGTGAAAAAATTACTCGTATGTAATTATTACTCCGTATTATTATTATTATTATTATTATTATTATTTTGAATAAGAGCAAAATACGTAGTAACTAATCACAAAATGTCGAGCCGAGTCACGCCTTACTCAACTTGACTCGTTAAGTTTTCGAGCTGAACTTTGACCGAGCCGAATTCGAACGACTCTGGAATTGTCTTGTCTCATTGACCCACCTAGTTTCTATTACTATAATGTCATCTCATTTACTTGACATAATAAAACAATATAAATATTTAGTAAAGAACCAAATTCTTATGTAAATGACACGATAAAATAATTAGAAAAATAAATTGGATATTAAATGGATGGTATAAAACTAAACCTAACAGACGGGTTAATCGGGTCGGGTCAGTTTCGGGTCATTCCACTTCGGGTTATTAGAATTGGGTTGACTTTGCGTCGGGTCCGATCATTTCATGTTAGAGTCATTTTCGGGCTTGCTATTTTCAATATTTTTAGGAATATTGACTTGTTATCTATAATAATAGTCGGGTTAGGTCAATTTGGGTTACGGGTCTTCAGTTTGGGTGTCGGATCGGGTTCGGGTTGACGGACTGTGTCCGTTTTGCTAGGTCTAGACTGGATAAAACCAAACCTCGTCCAACTCGAACTTGAACACAGTTTTTCTTAAGGCGCCATGTCTTACGCATATAGCTAGTCCAACCCGGAAATGACCTGAACCCGACCTATTGACCCGACAACTCAACCTGAATGACCAACCAAAAGTAACCCGAACCCGATACAAACGTAATCCGACCCTACAACATGTATGACTAGACTTGTCGAACGGGTCGGGCGGTCGGGTTTCGGGTTCGGGTAAAATATGAGTCGGGTGTAATTCGGGTTTCAAAAATACGGATTTTATACGGGTTGGGTTTATACGGATCTCGGGTCAAATACGGGTTATTAACGCACTTTGAAAAAATAATTTTTTTTTTTTTTTAATCATAAATACAATTTTATTCTTAACTTTCTTAATCATCTCATTTAATATATGATATTAGTGTGAATAAACATGTTTTATTTAATACTGTATATTTTTTAATATACATTGATATTTTATTTCTATAGGAAGTTCGAATATATATGACGAACTTTGATTCGATTTATGATTATTTTTTTCTCATTATAATAATCACGTGATAAAAATATGATTTTAAAAATATATATAAATATTATTTCGTAAAATTTTGAAAATAAAAAAATATTTCTTAGTGTTTTTGAAAAACTTTAGTGTATGATAGCAATATTTTTTAAATTTATCTATTTTTGGGCGGGTAACGGGTTCTAACTTTTGACCCAATATATTCGGGTTATTATCGGGTCGGATCACTTTCGGGTTTCGGTCATTTTTGAGCGGATTTTTCGGATTTTTTTCGATCGATTTTGGGTCGGGTCAGTTTTTGACAAGCCTAGGTATGACCCAACCTGAATTCGGCTCACTCGCACGATTGCCACCTCTAGGTACACGATCCATGTATATCTTCAATATATGACTAGTATAGTTATCAACACATCCCCCGATACTAAGACAATATGAAAAGGTAAAAATATGTCTACGTGTCAGCACGAGAGTAAAAGTTTTCCCGTTAAAAAAAAAATCATATAATCGTATCACTTGTATGTGTATATATTGATGCATGGCCAGCGAAGAAACTTATTATGAATGTAAAATCAATCAATCTTCTATTATAAACAAAGTACTTACTCCAAACTCTACATTTATTTTTTTGGTAAAAATATCCTACATGCTTTGATCTCTTGGACTTCGCCTTATAAAGGTAGGTACTGGACTTGGCCACACTGGAAGCGTAATTTGAAACGAAAAGGATGATGTGTGTTTAGGTAGCTTACACACTCTCTTTGTCTCCCTTGTGGAAAGATTCAACAGGACAATCCAACGTTGACATAACACATAGATAACATCTGGATTAACAGGATGGAAGCCGATAGGATTTCCAAAATCTTGGCACTGTATTTTAGCTGGCCAATGATCACGAGGGATCATCGAATCATGCACCATCATACTGTGCCTTAACGTCCACTCTTGAGTTTCATAGTTTTCAAGGATCCAAACTCTATACGTTCCATCATCTTGACGGTAACACAAATGTAGTTGCTCATGAAACACGCCAGTAATAAAGGAAATCGTAGGTTTCAAGGATGGAGGTGTACGGATAGAGTGACACTCGATAACACCATCCTTCACATCAACAAACGGATCAAAGCCAATAAAGCATCCAAGACAGATGAAGTACATGTTTCTGCCGATCCAAAACACATGGCCATGGAGGAGTAGAATACACCTCAAAGGCAAAGCCAGGATTACATTGCACCACGTGTTCCTAGTAGTAGGAGGCGAAAGAATGTATGCAGGGAACTCAGTAACTGCTTCCGCCGTGTAAGGGATAACAACGACACATGCACGATATGCTTCGTTTGGGGTCAGATTGCTACTAACGTGACTGGTGTCACTCGCATAGTTAGAATCACAGACAAATCCATTATTAAATCCAACTATTTTAGGATGACGTAGTGAAGGTAACACAAAACATTGTTTATTTTGCACGTTGTAGAGATGGAAGCTAAACGTCTTATACTCCTTTTCTATTCGATACAACAACCAGTCATTGCACGCTCCAACAATGTGAAGGCGAGACGGTATACCTTTATTCGCCAACATAGGGAGACGAGAATAGGACACGTCACAGGGATTGTTGATTGGATCGTTGAAACGAATCAACAAACGTTTCCAACTGTATTCAGGATCCGATTGACGGGCGGCTACAAGATCAAATGTGTGGAGTACAAGACCAAATGTTCGATCATTCGTCATTTTCATCCTAATTTCATCGTACTTGGAGACCTCGTTTTCAATAGCAACTCGAGTGATCTTTCTAGTTGCCTTATAAGCAACAAAACGATTAACAAACAACGGGTGGGAGACGGTTTGAGCCCAATGCTTGCACACAGACTTGCACATAACCACCGTTTTGCAACACGGGAGTCGACATAAAATTTCAACTAATAGCTCATCCGATAAATCATCAAGTCGAATGTTATTGTGTTTTCTTCGTTTTGCATTATCATCCACCATTGTGTCACCCTAATAATCAAGAGTATGTTTACTGAGAGACGGTCTTTTGTTAGAGTATATCTCTCATTAACTCTACTGAGAGACTAAGTACAAATGGAAAGAATAGTGGTACTAAACCTAATAAAAGTGAAGTAGGTACGATTAACATAAAAGAGTATACAAATATAAAGAGGGTTCGCTTCTTATAAAAAGAAGTACAAACTAAAATTGTCATTTAAGGATACGAATATGACATAGAGTGGTACTAAAGTTATTGAGAGCCGTCTTTTACAAGATTTTGTGCTTTTGTTAAGAGTATACAAATATAAATGGGGTACCGGATACGCTTATACAAACAAATGTGTCATTTAGAAATACATCTAATCGTAATACTGTGTGAATAATCAAACATGGCAACAAATTAATCATCTAAACTCATTTGACATTCTTAAATCATAGAATTAAACATAAAGACATGCAAAAGTATAACCTAAACGACCTAACAACGTGGGTTTAAATCAACCATGCACGATATTAATTAGGGCTGGACATATAAACACGAGTTTTCTAACATGTGACTGGTTAAGATTCTAATTAATTAATTAATGAAAAAAATTATAATATTATTATTCAAGTATAATAAATAAAAATTAATATTTCAAATTTTCACCGTGATATAATTGTGATTATTTCTTTAATTAGCATCTTAACATTAGAAAAAACCGTAAACAAAAAAATCGAGGAGGAGGAGGAGGAGGAAACACTGACCTGGGAATTGAATGTGAAACGGATGGATTAAAGATGAAGAATATAATATATGTATGTTTATATATATAGATGTAATTAACAATGTAAACAGTTTCCTAATTGCATTAGGATTAAGTTCAAGTTTCCTAATTTTCGTATGATTTGTTTCCTAAACCGAGTTGATGAACAGTGTCATGGGACGTACATATTGTAACTGAATCCGTGTTTGTCCAGTAGACACACGTTAATATGCTAATTAAGGAAGAAATCATTACATAATATTATCACGATAAATTAAAATATCAACTCTTAATTATCATACTTAGACTACATAATTGTGATATTATCGTGTGCCTAGTGAGGTCAGTGGGCACACGTTAAAAAACCCGTTAAAAAATTATGCGAAAGTGATATTACATCCGTTTGTACTGTGAAATTAATTGTAAAATTAGCCTCTTATATACGGAGCATTTGTTTAGTTTCTAGAAATATTTCACAATAAAATCATCTTATAATCCAATTAATTTGGTATAAAATTTAATTTTCGACTTTATAAAGGATACTATAAGTTAAAATGTAAGAATATTTTTATTAATTTTTAATTAATTACGAAGTATTAAACAATTTAGCATACGATATTTCATTAAATGTATTTGTTTTTTTTATTTACACAAATGTTCATATGAGAATGTCAAAATCCGGTGATCAATTCTTCATAGAATAACCAAGTCAACTCATGTTTGACCCTTTGAACCAAGTCGGTCTCGTGTCTAGAGGTGACAGTTCGTTCGTGCTGGACAATGCCTCGTGCCGGCCCGATCGTGCCCGACACCAACCAAGCCCGAAGTTGGGCTGTAAGTCTGTGACATAAATTCGAAGAAAAGTCTGTGCTTAGGCATCACGGGCTTGACACGACCCTTACTCAAAAAAATTGTAATTTTTGTTTGGCGCGATTAGGGGTGTTCAAAAAGTGACCCGGACCGGCAAACCCGACCGTCTCGGACCCTACGGTCCGGTCCGGTCTGAACCGACTACATACTGGTCCGGTCCGCGGGTCTCCGAAAAATTGGTTGCCGATCCGCGGTCCGGTCCACACTTAAAAAAATTAATCAAATTTAGTGTATTTTGTCGGTCCGGTCCGGGTTTTTTGTTAACCGGTCCGGTCCGCGGGTTTGGATTTTTTGGCTTGCCGGTCCGCGGGTCAAGCCGGTTCGGTCCGGGTTTGGACCGGTGAACACCCCTAAGCACGATAGGCTGGCCCGACCCGACACCACGGAGTCCGTGCCTATCCCGTGCTTCGGCTAGGATATGGGGATCGGGTTGGGCCCAGCATCAGTCGTGTCAATTCTTTTTCGTAAAATAACCAAGTAAGTCTCCTTTGTAACGGATACATCGTTCACATTTTTTTTTTTCCATGAAGAGCGCACTTAGTCGCATTACAATATAGGGGGAGGGGATTCGAACCTGAGACCTACTGTCCCAGAGCATCTAGTCGTAACCACTGGGCTAAGACATCTTCGATTACGTCCTTCACAAATTGGTAACGGGTAAAATATTTCCACTTGAATAATTTTAGACCCGTATTATTTGACCCGGTTTACATTTTGATTTTCATCTCGCATTGATGATAACAGGTGCCCTTCTATTTTCATCGATTTTTACCCTTTTTGTTCAATTTCACCGTTCATCGACATTTTTCGATTTCATTGATTTGATTGTGATTGTGAAATTTTGAATCGAATTCATGTTCATTGTTGCCTAATCCCTAATTGTTTGATTGCTTGTACTTAGAATAGTTCGATCAAATCCCAGTACTTGACCTAGAAGTAGTAATTAAGTTGTTATATTCATGTTAATCGTTACCTAATCGATTGATTGATTGATTGTTTGATTGTTTGATGAAATTGTTAAATTCGAATAAGAATTTGATAACAATCGATTTCTTATGGCGAATCAAACTTTTTTCACCATGGAAGGCCAGGTCTAACCAACATTCATATATCTGAAAATCATGTCATGAAGAATTTGTCGGAAGTCGGAACTCGATGTAATAGATATGTAAATATCGTAATATTCTGTTACCTACAGAGCCTGACGATTACGGATTTTGATTCGCCACAATTACAGTCACTACCCAGTTTGAAATTCTCAGTAACAACAAAAGAAGAAGATGGTAATGGTGATGGGATGCCATGGGGATCACTAGAATTCTCGGGGTTGGAGATGGCCGGAGAGGCGGAGACTATCCACAGAAGATCTAACTGGCATTCATATATCTGAAAGTCATATTAATACATAGTGGTAATTATACACGCTTTTTACTAAGTTGTGCACGTTTTGGCATTAAATTTTCCAATATTGTCAAAAACTCTCTATTCATCTCCCTCAAACTATACACAATTTCGTTGAAAATTAACAATTATGGATCATAATTCCGACATGGAACTAGGAATTTTTCCGTTTCATTAATTATTTCAATAATTTATGGTTAACAATTGAATTAATTGTTCTCTATTGCTTCATATAAAAAAAAATCACGATTAGGGTTTGGATGATTTAGGTTTGGGGTTTTCGGTATGGTGGTCATTGGTAGGGCGGCAGTGAATAAGGTCGATTATGGGGGGTTGTCGGAGGGCTGACGGTGGAAATAGTGGCTGGTCGGCGGCAAGGGTAGGGTGGTTGTGGTAGGGCCGTAGGGAAGGGTGGGTGGGGGTGGAGTTTTGTGCATAATTTTTTTTTCTTTTCTTCCTATTGAAGTATGAAGGGGATGAAATGGGAGGGGTAGAAACGGAATTTGTGTGTACAACGTAGTAATTTGCGTGTATGATTTAGCACGTCCCTTATTTAACAGCACCATTGCTTGATCTTTGCTGAAATTTTCTGAATCGTAAAATATATCAGGAATGTGCAAATGGCAGTATTTAATGTGCTCGGTTTACCAGGTCTTTCAGGACGATGATGCCTTATCATTTTTGCACCTCGACTTTTACAGCTGGATATGCGGAAGATGGGGGTAAGTCTATTCACATCCGACTTTCTTACTGCATTATATTACATACAGTATATTGGGAATAGATCAGAGCTAGGTGTCTCGGATCTTTAATTTCCCGGTTTTAGAAATTCTGTGAGAAAGTAATCGCCTGCATTGTACTGGTTCCTTTTACCGTTCTATCTATGACTGCTAGTCTGCTAATGGCTGTTATTGAAACACTGCGAATCATTGCTTGAGAAGTCGATGAGCGACTCCAGTCTCATGTACTTCACCAAAGTTAATTTCTATGGCTAAAATAAAATTGATGCAAAAGTTAATCTATCGTTGTCGATTTTCTTTAGGTGAATAGTAAGTATATTTAGCTAATATGGATTACAATGTCAATGGTTAGATGCATACAGTCATTTAATTCCTTTACGTCATTGTTGAATATAATACTCCGCAGTAGTTATCTAAATGTTACAGTACATTAGAATTTTTCTTTTTTCTTTTTTTAGTTTGTCCTATGTTATGTTTTCCATCATATTAACGTGACACGGTTTCTCAAGAGACTTATTCTGCAATCGAATGAGTCGTGATTTTCACATTCTCCCAAATGCTTGTCTCTTACCCAACTCCTATATTGTTTCAAGAGATTACGATATACTCCGTATCTTTTATTATAATAGAGATATCACTTCGTATGTGAAAATTAACATCCCAGTCGAGTTGGATTATATCGAATCTATTTGGATCACATGTCCAATTATTAAGTTAAGTTGTGGGTTCGATTCTTAACCCGACTTTAACAAATTAGGAAATCCGGCATACATGGGTAATTAACTATGATCAATATGATTCCACTTCAATTTGTTGCCAGAAATCACCGAATTCTATCAAGAACAAAAGAGAGATGCATCAAATTGTGATTTCCTGAATTTCATTTCGCATCGATGATACCAGGTGATTTCTGATTATATTTTTAACTCATTTTTTACTCTTTTTGTTCAATTTTACTGTTCACAAATTTCATCGATCTTTTGATGATTGGATAAGCGAATTGACATGCGTGTTAAATCTAGCTAGAAATTTCTGTGATTTGATTATGCAGTTTTGGATTTTAACTCTTGTTTAATTGTTGCCTGATTGTTTTGTTTAATTGTTTGTACTAAGAATAGTTCAATCAATATATTGAAGATGTAGCCATTCTATTCAGTAAATGTTCGAAGGATTAAATTTTTGATGTTTATAGTTTTCTGTAGTGTAACCCTAATTTTGAAAAAAAAAAGGTGTTTTGTTAATTGATTATCTGTACCAGATATTCAATTTTAGGAGAAAAATCGTCACGGTCTGAACTTGAGGGTCGGGGCAAGTGTTAGGGTGAGAAAAAACCTTCATTTCGCCGAATGAACAGAGGCCATATATTTATTTTGGTGGCGAGCTCGGAGTTCTGAATGTGATCATTCTTTCTTCTTTTTTTCCCGCAAATTGAGGATAATGTCACTACTCCATCTAGAGTAGAAGACGAAAATTGAGGGTTACCACTCAGAGTTGTGAAAGTGATAATTCTTTCTTCTTTTATTTTTCGTAAATTGAGGATGATGTCGAGAATTGAGCGGTCGGTAGTACTCCATCTTGAGTTTAGAGAAGATGAAAACTAAGGGGTACCACTGTATAAGTGGGGGTAAGGACCTTGGTTTTATATGGGATTTTCTATGGGACTGATTTTTCTTTGTGTAGTTTAGGAGAAGGGAAAGACTTTTCAATGAAGCATTATTGCACCAATGCAGTGAAATGAAATAAATGTAGAGGCTGCATTTTTAAGATCGACTTCCCATTTTCCACCGTGAACTGAAGATGGAATCTTAGACCTTTGTTACTACGACACTTCACTTGGGTGCCGTGTCCCACACCGACACGACACCTCGATACTTCAATTTACACAAATTTTTTTTGAACTTTTTTTGCCCAAAATAGCTATGTCCGACACTTCGACACCATGTCCAAAATTTTAAAAATGACTACTGTATTATTTTTTTCCAAACTGACGATAATGTTGAGAATTGAGCTGTATCAATTGAAATGTACTGTATCCTTCGTTTTATTCTGAGTTTTCTACAAGGCAAAGACTTTTCCTTGGATAGTTTTGGAGTGGGCTTTCTACTATATTTAGAGATCAGAAAACATGAAAAGTGAGAGGTACTAGTGGGGCAGTGGGGCTTTCAATGAAGAATTATTGCTCAATAAATTTGTACAGGCAGCTGTACTGATACATCACTGTTTTGGAAAATACCATGAAATATCACACTATTAAATGCTCTTCATTCACTACTCAGTAGTACACTAAAGCTTAAATCTCCATCTCTTCTTTCAGTAGTCTTTTGAGTAGTGTTTTGGTTTAAGAGGTAGCAAATCATTAGTGAGTCACACATAAGTACTCAAATCTCACTGTCCGTGTCTTACTTTGCTCCCACAAAATCACAATTACTTTAAAAAAACAATGGCCGATATAGGAATCAGTCTCGTAGAAAAACTTATTGAAGCGGTGGGGTCCGCGGCCGTCAAAGAGATTTGCACAATCTGGGGCTACAAGTCTGAGCTTGACGACCTCAAAGAGACCATCACCACCATCAAGAAAGTTTTCGTTGATGCCGAGTCTAAGGATCAACTTTCCCACGAAGCACAACACTATATCCAAAAGCTAAAGGATGTTGTTTATGATGCTGATGATTTGTTCGACGAGTTTCTAACTCTGGCGAAGGTTAAGCAACATAATAAGGATGGGAAACTATCTGAAAAGGTACGGGACTTCTTTTCTTCTAAGAAAAATACCCTCAGTGTCGCGTATTCTATGTCTAGAAGTGTTAAGAAAATTAGGAAGAAACTGGATAGTATTGCTAGTAATCATAACACTTTTGGATTTAGGGTTGACTCCCAATCTATAAGGAAGAGAAGGGAGGAGACTTGTTCTTATGTGTATTCGGACGAGGTTGTCGGGAGGGAGTCTGATCTTAGTAACGTTGTCCATATGCTTTTAGATTTTGGTTCGCAAGATAGAGTTTCGTTCCTCTCTATAGTTGGGGTCGGAGGGTTGGGAAAAACTACGCTAGCTCAAATTGTGTTTAATGATGATAGAGTTAAGAGCGAGTTTCCCTTGAGGTTATGGACATGTGTATCTGATGATAATGGGGCTGAATTTGACGTAAAAACAATCCTTGCAAAGATTCTAGAATCGGCGTCTAATGACAAACATGATGGTTTTACATTAGATTTGGTTCAGAGGAAACTTCTAGGTTTTCTTGGAGGGAAGAAGTACTTGATAGTGTTGGATGATGTATGGAATGAGGATCTTGAGAAGTGGCTTGATTTAAGAAAATTCTTGATGGCGGGTGGAGCAGGAAGCAAGGTTTTGGTAACCACTCGTTCTGGAAGGACGGCAATGGTTGTAAATGAGGAATATAAATACGAGTTAAAAGGATTGTCTCTTGAAAATTCATGGCATTTGTTTGAGATGACAGCATTTGGGGAAAAGGGGAGACAATACGTGAATTATTCTGAATTGAATAAGCTTGGTGAAAAGATTGTTGAACAATGTTGTAATGTTCCACTGGCTATTAAAGTTGTGGGAACACTTTTATATGGTCAGAGTGTAAGTAAGTGGAAATTGTTTCAAGAATGCGGATTAGCGAAGCTTAATGATGGAGATAATAAGATTATGTCCATTTTGAAACTTAGCTATGATAATCTCGAATCTTCATTAAAGACATGCTTTTCCTATTGTGCAATTTTCCCCAAGGATTTTAGAATAAACAAAGAAAAGTTGATTAGACTTTGGATGGCACAAGGATACATAGTTCCATTTGTTTTAGGCCAGAGCCTGGAAGATGCTGGGGAGGAGTATATTTCAATATTGCTACGGAGATGTTTTTATCAAGACGTAGAAAAGAATAAATTTGGAGGGGTTGAATCGTTTAAAATCCATGACTTGATTCACGATGTTGCTCAGAATTTAGTTGGAAAGGGTGTTGTGGCAGGACGTTCTATCGAAACTAATTTAGGAGATGAAGCACATCACTTCTTTCACGTCGGTAGTAAATGTGAAGGGGGTATTTTCTCGAAGTGTAGGATCCGCTCTTATGTTCGAGATGGATATGTGATGAACTTTCCGGTAGCTAAATTGGTAGAAAATTGGAAGTTTCTTAGGACATTAGATTTGCATGACCTAGACATCCGGACTTTACCAAACTCAATTGGTAAACTATTGCATTTAAGGTATCTTGATCTATCTAAGAATAGGTGGCTAAAAGTGCTTCCGGATTCAGTTACAAATCTGTTTAATCTGGAGTCATTAGTGCTAAGAGGGTGTAATTTGATTGAGTTGCCAAAAGGTTTGGCCAAATTGGCAAATCTGAGGCACTTGGATATATCTTGTTGTTATGAGTTGAGTCGCATGCCTTTTGGTCTAGACAAATTGAGTTGCCTATGTGTTCTTACAAGGTATGTAGTGGACGGAGCAAGTTCCCTGGTGGATTTAGAAAATCTACTAGCATTGAACAATTTAAGAGGAAGATTTGAAATTTGTATAGAGCATATCTTCATGGGTGCAGTGGAATGTAAGGGGGGATATTTGAGAAGCATGAATCATCTTGAGGTATTAGAAATAAGGCTGAATGATGGTGGAAACCATGAAAGTTTACTCGAAAAACTCGACCCGCCTCCTTCAAAGCAACTCAATTTGTCTGGTTACAATGGTACTGAATTTCCGTTAAGGTGGTGTGTAGCAGGGGAAGTAGGTAATTGGGCAACCTTTCTTCCCAATCTTGTCCACTTTCAGCTTTACAATTTTCCTAACTTATTGTGCTTGCCTTCATTGAGCAAATTAGTACATCTCAAGTCACTATCACTTGAATATTTGTATAAATTGGATTTCATAGAGGATTCTACCCTCAATGACATTAATGGAGAGGTGTTTTTTCCTTCCCTCGAGAAACTCCAAATTTCAAGAATGAGGGAGTTGAGAGGATGGTGGAGAGGGGAAGATTTAGACTGCAACAACTGTTCACAGTCCTGTTTTTCTCGGCTCTCTGAATTGGTGATCTACGAGTGTGAAAAACTGACGTCGTTTCCTGCTTTTATAAGCCTAGAAAAGTTTACTTTGCTAGGTGTGAACAAAGAATTATTGATCACGAGTTTGGGAAAGGAAAACAATTCAACCAAATTAAGGGAGGTGCGAGTAGACAACCTTGATTACTTGAAAGTCTTCAACACGGAAGGTCTAACTAACATTTGTATGGAAAGAAATAATGAGATAGAGAATCTATCAGAACTTGAGGAGACATTCAAGAGGTGTTGTTCCCTACGGAGCCTTAAAATTGATGGTTGTGTTAGGTTGAGGTCTCTTGAAGGAGCGGGGTGGGAACATCTAACAGCTTTAGATTCACTAGAATTAAGTTGGCTCGACATTTTGACATTCTCAGGAAGAACAAAAGACGAAGAAGATGGAATGCCATGGAGAGTTATTGGGGGAAGACTCCGATCCCTGGAATTATCAGACTTGGAGATGGAAACGATTCCTAAAGGGATGAGACATCTGACTTCCCTCAAAAACTTAACAATTGAAAACTGCGGGTGTTTCACATCCCTCCCCGAATGGATAAGCTGCTTGTCTTCTCTTCGATCCCTTCGTATTTATTGCTGTGACAAGTCCGAGTTGAATGCAGCTATAATGCTGGACCTTACCTCGTTGCAACTGCTAGAGGTGAAGGCTTGTCCGCTTGTAACCGAAAGATTCAATGATCCAGATGGAGAGGACTGGTCCCCTCTCCGACATATACCCTCCGTTGACATACGTGCAATTTATGATTATTATTATCATTATGGTGATTAGAAGAGTCAGAGTAAGGTTATTCCTCACTGCACACTCTACTTTCCTTCTGGTCATCAGTTTTGATGCATTGTGAAGTCTGCCACGCACATCTGACTTAATGCATCGTATTTATTTGTTTGATGAATGTGCCGGTGTCACATGTAAGACGGTTTTGTACAAAAAAATTCTTTCCATTCTTTAGCCATGGATAGTAATGTAATATATGTTATCTCGTATTGGTTGATCGTGTGCCGATGTCATCATCCTTATTAATGTAATGCTGCAGTTGTTTCTGTTTAATAGATTTTAATTTTTTTTTCCAGCACTGTTTAATAAATATGAATGAATGACTGTTGTGATTTGTGATCAGTAATTATATTCCTGCATTAAGTCAGTAGGTGACTTTTCTGATGGAGGGAACGGTCTCTGGTAAACACTATTAAGATACCGTCTTTTACAAGTTTATAGGTTTTCGGAAATGTAATCGATTAGGATGAGTGCTCGACGTTTGAGTTGAATTCAGGTATAATGAGGGACCTCACCTCCTTGCAGCACCCGGAAGTAAGGGATTGTCTGCTTGTAACCGAAAGATTCAAAGATCCGGAAGGAGAGGACTGGGCCCATCTCCGACATATACCCTCTGTTGACATCCGGCAAATTTATTTATCCTGTTGACATCCTTGCAGATTTAATCAAAATTAAGGCATTTCAGTTTTCTGGGTCATCTGTTATGTAGGTTAGTATTCTCTATTTGTGTTGAACTTGTATTTATTTGTATGATGAACTAGTCTATGCTGGTACAATGTATTCACGATATTTATAGAGATTTTTTTTTTCCGGATATTTCTTTTAGAAATTCAATTGACAATACATAAATCGACTTGTAAAGAAATTAAGATTGCAAAAATGATCCAGTGAAATAGGTAATTTCATGAAGTGTCTATATTCATGGAAGTATTATTTCTATTTATCACGGAGTTAAATATATCACCTTTATAATTTTTTCAACTTATTTTAATGTAAGATTTTTAGTAGTTATGGTTGCAGTAACAGATTAGTTGCCTGTCTTCTCTTCGCGTAATTTCCTGCGTGAATATCCAGTTGAATGCAGGTATAATGCAGGACATCACCTCGTTGCAGCTGCTAGAGTGAAGGGTTGTCCGCTTCCAGCCAAAAAGTTCCGAGATCCGGATGGGGAGGACTTAGCCGAACTCAGTGGGCACGTACATACCCTCCGTTGACGACATCCGGCCATATTAAGTCACTAGTTGCAGCTGAACCTTGCTGCACACTTCACTTCTTTTTCATCTTCATTTTGGATGCTTCGATAGGTTTGCTAAGCATATATGAACCGTCTCATATGCGAGACAAACGTAGATACTGGTTTATATTCTCTATGTACTTGTATGATGAATGTTTCAGTCTCATATGTAAAACGGTACTTTGGAATGATTATATAACTGAAATTTGTTATCTTCATTTTCCTGTACTTCGCTAACGTCCTGCAGGGGAAATCCACAATCTACATCCTACAGGCGGTCAAAATTTGTAAAGCCTGCAAATCTCCCTATAGTAGGGAGTATCTATCTTATGTTTTTAATGACTTTGCTTAAAGTTGGATTATCCTCCAGAAAAAAAGATTTACTCTTTATTCTGATGTCGCTGGAGTTTGAGGTGCGGATGAAGAAGATGACGATCCATGATACTGAAGGCATTCGAGAGGTAAGAGGTATACGGTTAGCTGTAGTCTTTAAGTTTTCCTTGCTTTAATTTCGAGCATATTTTGCACAGTGATTTCAATCTCACCTCCCTGCAGTTGCTGCTGGAGGTCAGGAAATGTCCGCTTGTAGCTGAACCTGAAAGATTCCGAGATTCAGATGGGGAAGACTGCATCGAGCTTCGTCATATACCCTCTGTTGACATTCGAGCAGATTAAGTAATTATTCTTTCTCCTATAATTCTTTGTTAAGATATGTTTACTGGGTGTTTTGCTCATTCAGTTGCATTAGTTTCCCAGGTCATTGGTGAATTTTGCTCAACACATCTGATGGACTCCGTTCATTAATGTTTTCCTTTTGTTCCCTTATTTTATAGTTGTATACTTCTCTTTAATGAGAAACGATCTCATGTGAGATCAACCTAAATACTTGTATATTTTTCGTTAACTATATCATGTGTTGGTCTCACATGTAAGACCGTTTCATGTTCAATTTTCGCTTATTTTTTGAGTTTATTTCAGTGTTTTTGTGTGTGTTTAATCTTGTAAATTGTCGACCATAGACCTTCGTCCCTAAATAGCAATTCTGTAGTGTTCTCTGTAGTATAAAAATGATTTTTCTAACGTATGTTCACTAGACACATGTTAACATGCTAATTTCAGCAAGATTCATAAGAAATTGAAATATTAACTCATATTTACCATACTTTGACAATATACTTATGAATCTGGCTCTAATTAACATGTTAACGTGTATTCAGTAAACGTACGTTAGCAAAACCGTTATAAAAAAATCATCAATGTAGGTGACAGTTTGAGATGTTATTCTAACCAGTAGTTTCCTTATATAATTGGCCCTATGTTTAGGAAATTGGTGCACTAGTGGTGGTAGTAAATAAAAGGATACATGAGAATTTGTGTTAGTAGTTAGACCATCTCCAACCATGCTCCAATATCATTCATCATTCTTCCATCTCTCTTCTTTCTCACTCATCCAACTCATAAAAAAAAAAACACTCCTCCATCCATACTCATCTCTTCTCATCATCTTTTACTCTCTCTCGTCATTTATCTCTCCTACTTTTTAATACCCCACCATTCCACTCCTCCACTATTTTTTATTAATTATGAAAATAATTGGTTAACTAATGTAATTAACAAAATCGAGTACGATAATTTAATTTGATAGTTCAACTCGGTTTTTAAATTTCATACTCGGCGGTTGTCTCGGACTTTTTAATAAAACACAACAACTGGTTTAAAACTTTTTTGTTTGAGGTAATTAATTTGATAATTATTTTGGTCATAACCTGCATAATTAGGTCGGGCTTGATAATTATTTGGATTATACTGTGAGTTTTGATAACTGCCGGAGTTACCGATATTTGTTTGAGGACCCATAAAACTTTCGTCTCTCATTTTTCGAAAAACTTCTAACATTTGTTGTTCTAAATTATTATCACCACTACTATTATTATTATTCGGATTATTATAATTATCCATAACTAATATTATAAATAAATAAGTTTAATTTTGATTTGTATTAAATGTGATTAACAAAATAAAATAGAGAGATGAAGAAGTAGTGTGACAATATCACTCAATATTATACTCTATTTATAGAGAAAAAAATTTCCAATCTAGATATTTAATTTTTTTTTTTAAAAAAAAATTAAAATAAAGTTTTTCATCAAAAACATAAAACATATACAAAAAGATAAGGAATTAAAGGGAATGAACTTGGTCATGCCACATGTCACTACTTGATTGGCTAATAGAACTAATAAAAAAAAAAAAAAAAAAAAAAAAAAAAAAAAAAACTACACAACTCAGCGTAACATTCAGCATATTGTTGATGAGTGGAGTGTTCATCATCATTTTGATGAAGCCTCATCACCGTTGGAGAGGTTTGGTGAAGGCATCATCAAAATTTTGATGAGTTCACAATGACCCGTTGGAGATGCTCTTAGGACCACAAGTCCATTACAGTAGTTCTTTTCAGTTTTAAATGGAGCACAACAATAGTCATAAGGCTGCATTGTAGAATTACCAAAAATCCATCCACTAAGGTACACACTACTTATTAGATCGTCTGTTATGTCTCGGATTTCAGCTTGAACCGTTACCAAAAATCCGTCCACTAAGGCACTCATTACTTATTACTTTTATTAGATCGTCTGTTATGTCTCGGACTCGGACATTAGTTGAGCTTTTAGTTGAGATGGTATTAGATCATTTCTTACGAAATTTTGTCATACTTTTAAACTGTTGCACCACCAATGTACTGTAGTATCGTATAGTAAATCGTCTCGCTGGAATGATTCTTCATCAAAAAAGGAACTCGAGATAGGGAAAATCGATCTCTCCATTTCTTAGTTTGTACTCCAATACTCTTATACACTCGAGATGATGTCGATATGATGTCGGGTGTTATTTGTTGATTTCATGCATACCAAACACTAAGGAAGGACACTGTTACAGTGTTACATTACATGTTACATTCTTTCCTTTTCAATGTTGATGACACAATTCATTAACAAATTTCTGAGAAAGACATCTTCACTACCCAGTTATTTGCGAGTAAGTCTTCCCTGTAATAGATATATCCGTCACAAATAACGGATCAAATAATAATAATACCATTTGCTTAGAAAAAATTCCGTACAGAAATAGCACATGTATCTGTCTTTTCTATCCAAACGAGTATTATTATTTGACCCTGTGACGGATATTTCCGTCAGAAACAAGAATTTGGCCTTATTTGTGCACTTCCAAATCTCCAAACTTGCTGTTTACAAAAAATTCCACAATATTCTTGTCAGTTTATCTCTTTTATTATCTACCCATCAAATGAACCTGGTATTCACAAAGTTTCCACTTTTATCACTGTAGCAGCTTCCTAAATTGATTCATAACCCTGAAAAAAGTTCACTTTTTTTGATCTTGAATGGTGGGTTCTTGCCTCCCTTGCAAGTTTTGAGCTTTTCTCTCTTGTAAGTCTTCCACTTCTTTTTTTTCTTTTTTTTTTTTTTTTTTTTTTTTTAATTTCAACATTTACTATTGTCTCTGTAATTATTCAATCATGTGATTCTTGCTCTCATTTGCAACTCACTTAGGCCATGTTCTTTCTAGTTGTAAGGGGCTGGTTAAAACGGTTTGAACTGAATTTAGTTGAATTGACTAAGATAAGTTAAAATTAACGAGGCTAGACTTAACTTAACTCTACCGAGTAAGGATTAAACATTATTGGTTATTTGAGCTGAAAATAAGCCGGAAAGTAACATGACCTTACTACAATTATGTATTGGATCATTAACGGTTTTAAAGGATGATTTTTATTAGCCGACCCCAAATTATTTATGGGATTAGTTTTTCAGTTGGTCTCTCTTGCGACAGATATATCCAATTTTATGTAACATAAGGTGTTACTATGTTACTATGTAATGTAAGGTGTTACTTGGTTTTGCAAAGGGTGTAGGAAAACTAAAGCTTTCATCCAATTTTATTTTTATTATTAGTATATTATTTGTTCATGTATTAAAGGTCTTCAAAGGTCTTTTTTTATGGGATTAATCATGTAAGGTTGTATGTCAATTTCATGAGACTTTATATTTAATGTATGATCATATATCTTGGTGGTGAAGATCAAGCATATTTAATGTTCAATGGGAAATACATGACACATTATAGTATAATAAAGTTAAATTTATCTTTTTATAAAGTATTTCATGATTTATTTTATATAAATTCTCTTTAATGTTGCCTTACTTTAAGGTGGAAACTTGTTGAGTTGTTGCCTCTTTGTTTCTGATCTGTTGTTATGCTTTTTTGGTTGCCTTAGTTTTGACCTTTCACTAGAGTAAATCTCCCTTGTGACGGGTATATCCATCATAAGGTTATAAATTTATAACGGGTCAAATATCATCCACTTGGATGAATAACGACAACTCATTCACTACCCACTTGCCACCATACTTTTTGTCTTATCCACACTACTCGACCCATTACAAGTTTGTGACGGGTTTAGAATTTGTGTTCACTCGATTCCGTTACCTTTGGAGCATAGTTTTTCCTATAACAATGTAATTTATTTTCTTTTTGCTATAATTTATAGATTTCGAGTTACTGATGGAAGAAGAAAGAAAGCTGATTCTTATGAACATAGTTTACTTTATCTGAGGATTCTTCCTTGAACTGTAGTCTGTAGCATGCCAATTGATTCAATTCCGACACTGTGGCTAGTTTCATAAACCCATTTCGACTATGAAACTTGTTCATATTGTGCCGTGGATCGGACTTGTTTATATCGTGTTCTATGTGGGGGAAACATCGGAATTGGAGAATGTGAACATTGGTGCTATATTCTCCTTGAATTCAATCCATGGCAAGGTTTCCGAGATTGCTATGAGGGCTGCTGTGAATGATATAAATTCTGATGCCAGCGTACTTCGTGGTTATAACCTGTCTCTCCATATTCATGATTCTATGTATAGTGGGTTTATCAGCATCATGGGAGGTAATATAACTTCCTACGATTTCTTCGTCTTTATATATAGACACTCTTTCTTTGATCGTGTTGTTTGCTTATTTAAAGTGTTTTGTTTTGTTTCGTTCTACCTACATATATTCCGGTTCATCTTCTATAGTGAATTCGGAGTTTTAGAGTTTTTTTTTGTGTAATCTCGAGTATTCTATGATGCAAGGGCGTTTCTTTGGGGATATTTTTTGTGTATTCTCGAGTATTCTATGATGCAGGGGTTTTTTGGATTTTTTTTTCGTGTATTCTCGAGTATTCTATGATGCAAGGGTGTTTTTTGGGGAGTTTTGGAGTTTTTTCGTGTATTCTTGAGTATTCAATGATGCAAAAGCGTTTCTTTGGGGAGTTTTGGAGTTTTTTCGTGTATTCTCGAGTATTCGATGATGCAATGGAGTTTTTTTGGTGTAATCTCAAGTATTCTATGATGCAAGGGCGTTTCTTTGTGGAGTTTTGGAGTTTTTTTTTGTGTAATCTCGAGTATTCTATGATGCAAGGGCGTTTCTTTGGGGAATTTTGGAGTTTTTTTTGTGTATTCTCGAGTATTCTATAATGCAAAGGCATTTCTTTGGGGAGTTTTGGAGCTTTTTTGTGTAATCTCGAGTATTCTATGATGCAAGAACTTTTCTGAGGCGTTTTGTTTTATTGAATCATTATTGAACTTCTTCGTCTATAAAATGTTGTAATGTGGTCTGTTGATTGCAGCATTGCAGTTCATGGAGACGGATACAGTTGCTGTCATTGGTCCTCAGACGTCGACAATGGCAAACGTTCTTTCACACTTAGCTAACGAACTCCACGTTCCGTTTTTGTCATTCACCGCACTTGATCCTACACTTTCTCCTATCCAATACCCGTACTTCTTCCAAACAGCGCCCACCGATCTATTCCAGATGACTGCCATTGCCGAAATGATTAGCTACTTCCAGTGGTCTCAAGTCATTGCTATTTATACTGACGAAGAACAAAGCCGAAATGGGATAACAGTTTTGAGTGATAAGCTTGCAGAAAAGCGGTGCAAGATATCTTACAAGGCGGTACTCCCTCCGAACATCACTAAAATGGATAATGTTGTCGAAGAAGAACTGAAAAAGGTGAAGTTGATGGAATCTCGAGTTTTTGTTCTTCAATCGTATTCTTTGTATGGGCCGGTTATTCTCAAAGCAGCTCAAAAACTTGGAATGCTTGGAGACGGGTATGTTTGGATAGCGGCTTCATGGCTAACCTCAATCTTGGATTCTGAACCAACCCCGGAAATTTTTGAAATGACTCAAGGGTTACTCACGCTTCGGCTCCATACACCTGATTCGGTTAGAAAACGGGCGTTTGTTGCTAGGTGGAAGAACTTGAGGGGCAATAATTCAATAGGGTTGAATGTATATGGTTTGTACGCCTATGACACGGTTTGGGTAACTGCTCGTGCAATTGCTTCGTTTCTGAATCGTGGCAACAAAATTTCGTTTTCCAACAATCCGACTTTGAATGAGATTGGAGGAGGGAAGATGAATATGAGCGCTCTAAGCGTATTCAACGGTGGAAACCAATTGCTTAAGGATATACTGCAAACAAATATGACGGGTGTAACCGGTCCATTATGGTTTACTCCTGAGAGATACATAGTCAATCCGTCGTATGAAATCGTGAACATAGTTGGTCACCAAATGAAGCTTACAGGGTACTGGTCGAACTACTCTGGCTTATCTGTCGTGGCCCCGGAGACTCTTCGTAGTAGACCGCAGAACCGGTCAAGTGCTAGTCAGCAGCTTGGTAGTGTGGTTTGGCCCGGAGGGTCTAAGGAGCGGCCGCGTGGATGGGTTTTCCCACGTGATGGGAGGAAACTGAAGATTGGAGTTCCTCGAAGGGTTAGCTTTCCGTTTTTTGTGTATCAAGATAATCATACGCATGATGTCGTTGGATATTGCATCGATGTTTTCAAAGCATCCGTTAACTTGCTTCCCTATGGATTTCCTTATGAGTTCGTATTATTTGGAGACGGTCATCAAAATCCTAACTACTCTGACCTCGTGCGCAGAGTCTCAACGGGTGTAAGTAAACGTCTCTATTTTGTATATTTTGTTCTAGAGATTGCATGGCTCAACCCAAACTAATGTGACTATAAACCTGAATTGACCCAATTTGACCTATAGCTTGGCCGAAGTTAACAGAACTCGACAACCATATGATACAAAGATGATTGAATCCAAAATGTCTAGTTTGAAACTACATCTTATGTCTGTAGGAATTTGATGCTGCGGTTGGTGATATCGCAATTGTAACTGAACGGACAAGGATTGCAGACTTCACACAACCATTTACTGATTCAGGCCTTGTTGTCGTAGCCCCGGTTAAAAAGATGAGCTCTAGTGCTTGGGCTTTTTTGAAACCGTTTACGCCCCTCATGTGGGGTGTCACAGCGGTATTTTTTATCATTGTTGGTTCTGTTATTTGGATATTAGAACATAGGAGAAACGATGAATTCCGTGGCCCTCCTAGAAACCAATTGATCACCATTATTTGGTATGTTTTTTTGTCTAGCATGTGCTTGATGATCATCAATAATCTGCCTGTTTGCTACCTTTCTGATATATTTTCTTCCAAATTTTCAGGTTCAGCTTCTCAACCCTGTTTTTTGCCCATAGTAAGTTTGCTTGACCGGTTATTTAGTACTCGTATCATGATCTAGTAATAAGACTGTATTATACAACAAGCATTTAAATTGCTTTGTTCCTTCGAACTGTAGGAGAAAATACCGTGAGCACACTTGGTCGGGTGGTACTAGTCATATGGTTGTTTGTAGTGTTGATCATTCAGTCAAGCTACACGGCTAGCCTGACTTCGTTTCTCACGGTTCAGCAGCTATCCTCCTCAATAAAAGGAATCGACTCGTTGCTTACAAGCAATGTACCTATAGGATACCAAGTAGGCTCTTTTGCAGAAGGCTATTTGCATGATGAGCTAAACATTCCGAAATCACGGCTTAGACCTCTGAAGTCACCAGAAGAGTACGCCGATGCCCTTCAGAGCCGAAGAGTCGGTGCTGTGGTTGATGAACAACCGTATGTAGATATGTTCCTTTCGCACCACTGTGAGTTTGCTATTGCCGGTCAGGAGTTCACCAAGAGCGGCTGGGGCTTTGTGAGTATCTCTCTCGTCTCTACTTTATTACTCTAAGTCTCTAACCTAGACCGGGTGAGGTTCAAGTGCCTTAAGGTTTTGGTTGAATTGGTTTAATTACATGGTATCAGAGTCAGAGGTCACGAGTTCGAACCCTACAGCCCCCAATATCTCGCACCTTAAGGTTTTGGTTGAATGCGATGGTTGAGGCTCATTTATATTCCATTTTTCTTTTCGTTTCTGTACAATAACTTTGATCCTGGCATGGGCTTCGATTGTTTTGCAGGCGTTTAAGAGAGACTCTCCATTAGCATTAGACATGTCAACCGCCTTATTAGAGTTGTCGGAGGATGGCAAGCTACAAAATATCACCGATTACTGGCTCAATAGAAAGCAGTCCTGTAGCTCAAGGATCGATACAAATGATTCAGACCAGCTTAAGTTAGACAACTTCATCGGCTTATTTCTCATCTCTGGGATCGCCTGTATCCTTGCTCTTATCATATACTTCTCCGTGATGCTCTACCAGTTCCAAAAACATCTGCCTCAACAAACGGAGTCAGCAATGAGTAGTACCGCCCATTCTGTCCGTCTGAAGACGTTTTTGTCGTTTGTTGATAAGAAGGAAGATCTCTCACAGAGACGGCTGAAGAGGAAACGGTACCCAGAGTCAGAGTCAGTGTCAGTGTCGGCCAATGGTAGTAATACACGTTGAAGTTCAGAACACCGTAACAAACTATGACAGTATTTGGAAATCCTAGTACTGTAGTATATGATACAAGCATGTAGAATTTGCTCTACACATATAGAAGGTATCAAACCAAGATATCGATGTTATATAATAGTCGAGCCCAAAATATTTTTGGGACTAAGGCTTCGTTCGTGTTTCCATAGTACTCGTATTTAGTACTCGTAGGAAGTGGCATGGGGATGCAGTTGTGACATGACGTGAATCGCATGCACAAACTAGACCTTGTAAATGACAGAACTGTATTCGGAATAAAATAAAACTGAAAGTTTTGATCTTCGTTTTTCTTTTACTTCGCTATTGCCTCCTGGTAGACATGAACTACTACAGGGTCGTCATCATAAAGCCTGAAAATCCCTTATCCAGACTCTTTTTTCTGATGTCGCTGGAGTTTGAGGTGTCGATGATGAAGATGACAGCAAGTTATAGAGAAGGCTTGCAGAAGGTGGGAGGTATTGCTAATGCTAACTGTAGCCTGTAAGTTTTCCTTTCATTATTAATTTTTCCGAGTTAAGATGTTTAAATGATTCGAGTGTTGATGTGTTATTTCTGAATTCTGAGCATATTGACTCGATACAGACTGTAGAAACTTGAAACATAGCAAAATAATTTGGTTTAATTAAACGTAGCCTAACGAAATATTGATGCAGACACACCGATCACTGATTTTCTCGACTTTTTCTTTACGAAAATCATTTTCTAGAAAAGATTACTGTATATAACACTGATATAATAAAGTCATTCAAAAGCTGTTGGAATGTTACTGTCTAGGGTCTTAGCATCACTTCTTTTGTGGATTCATGTTTCTGTCAGAAGATCGATGTTGTGTTCAGTTGTCTGTAATTATTGCAGTACGAGATGCGGCTACTAGATGTCTAGAGTAATATACTGAGAAGATGCCATCTCTTCTGATGCTGAACTCTCTGCTGCTGTAACTCTCAGGAAAATACAGTTTTCTTTTGCTGTTTCCTTTATATATCTGATTACAGATATTTTCGTAAGCTTGATCTAACCCGTTAATCTTTGCAGTAAATTGCAGGGAAAAAGTCGCTTTATCGGATTCTCTCTTACATAGCTTGATGCAGAAGGAAGGCCTCTCTCAATGATCCGCGGTAATGCTGTTTTTTTTTCCAGTCGACTTTTATCAGCGCTTTTGTTTCTTTTCACTATTTGCTTATTCTATAGTCGTATAGTCGTATTATTTCTGAAAAAATAAAACTATCCCGAAAAATATAGAATACCATACGGGAACAACACAAGCTCAGTGCCTTTAGAGCTCCCACAAATAGCAAGAGTTAAGAGAATCTGAAACTTTGATGTATATAAATCTTCACGCTTGTGTTAGCGACGTATATGTGTTGTTATAAGATTCCCCATGATGAAAAAATTGTTACTACAACGTTTTCTTTTTCGGGTTTGTATAGGGAACCACAAGGGCAAATATGTTGCTGAAGGGATTCGAATCCTAATCCAGGTCATGTGTATCACCTCTCACGACTTAGCGAGTCATTTTACTTTATTCTATCATACTCGGTATCTATGTTCCTTGACACTCCATTTGGATGCCTTGTCGCGTGTCCGACACCGACACTGACACCGACACCGACACGATACTTTGATACTTCATTTTTAGACGAAAAAAATGAAAAATTGCCTCAAAAGCCGTGTCCGATATTCCTGTGTCGGACAAGACACCTCATAGGAGAGTCTGAGTAACACAGCTCGATATTTTTACTCTATATGAAGTGAAAACTCTAGCTTAGCATCAATACCAGTGAATATTCTTTTGTACTTTGGAAAAAGGGATGGTGTTCAGCAGAGAACAAACTACATGTGTAAAGCATGAATTAGATTCTTTTATTATTTATCATCATCTTTTAGTAGAACTACTTTTCTGATTAGGTTATCCCACTACTACTAAAAAGAGTGCAAAAAAAAAGGTTTGCCCACTTCAAAAGTTTTACTCTAGCTTTTGTAAATCTTCGTATGTCGCTCAGACTCGTTTAGAAGTGTTTGACACGCATATTTTGGCTTAAAATGAGTGTCGAGTGTCGGACACAGGCACGTGAGGTAACGTACATGGAAATCTTCTTCCTTGGAAAAGTTTACTACTCGTATAAGCAAAAATGTTGAGTCTCTCTTAAGACCGTTGAAATAGATTCGAAAAGATTCCTCGAGCACTAATTAAAGTTCATTACTTACTGGGTACATGAATTGTTTTAGATGTGTCGTTTCACTCCTAAATGCAATACCGTCTTAAATAAGAAAAAGTTCACTATAAGCAAAAATATCTATCAGAATTCAGAAATATGACGGAGTATATAGTAGGTCTCCCTTGTGAGTTGTGACAGTTATGTGAGCGAGATATTTGGACTGTCACAGATATGCCGGTCACAGACGAGAATTCGTGGAACATTTATGCTAATGCTTCTGTATACTGTACTAATCCACTGACAAGTGCTAAACCAATCAAAGGTTTGATCAGCATCAGCTGTTATGGACTTCAGGCTTATTTTTATTTACTTCTAATCATGTGATTAAGGTCAATTAATTTATTTTTATTTTTTTGAGGTTTTGGCCTTTCAAATCATGAAACTGTAAATATAAGATAACTGGCAATGCTGCGTCGTGCATGATCGTTTTGAAGGTATAACCAGGGCTGCATCTCGGGGATGTGTCGGCTGCAGTAACTGCGCTATGTATGTGTTCAGGTTCGACTGCCTCGTGAAACTCCTCATGCTTCTTTCATGACTGTTATTTTAATTTCCGATGCTGATTTACTCGTTTACTTACTGTCACGTTCCTGCGCGCAGCATAACGTCGTCTAACTGTATTTTTATTACAGTATCATTTCATTGTACTGTCCGTCTTCCATTTTTTTATGACGACTTTAGATAATTATTCATGTTAGCCGACCCCAAATCTTTTTGCGACTAAGAGAACCTTTCTTTACTACTGTCCTGTGATTGGCTGACAGCATCTTTTTCCTATACTTATGTTACTATAAAAGCTTGAACAATCAACACAAACCTCAGATTTCAACTAATTATCACCTACACCTCCACCAACAAAATCGAAAATCTCCGTCTCTTCCTTCCCTACACCATACTAAAAACTGTCCTCGCTCGTCCCCTGAACCCTGAGTGTTAGTTACATGAAGTAATGAGTATTACCCTTAGGATTTTGACAGTAGTTAATACATCAATGTCGACAGATACCTCAGATCTTACTTCTGCACAATCCGACTACATTGTCATCCTAGCAGCACTTTTCTGTGGTCTTATTTGTGCAATAGGCCTAGCAATGGCCGCTCGTTGTGTCTGCATCCACCGACATCTTAATATATTCTCAACACCTCCGACACTTCCCGTCTCACTGCCTCCTCCACCAGGTCTCAACAAAAAGATCCTGGATTTAATCCCGACAACCAAGTACGTTCCTGAAAAAGGTGACAGTAGTAGGGAACAGGAACAGATAGAATGCGCCATTTGTTTGTCGGATTTTACTGATGGAGACCTTATGAGAGTCCTTCCTCACTGTAATCATGTCTTTCACGTTTCCTGTATCGATAAATGGCTTCAGACCAACTCTTCTTGTCCCTCGTGTCGACAGTTGATTCTTCTGGTTTCTAGGTGTCATCACTGTGGCGGGTTTTCTGCCAGTCAGGGCTCCTGTGGGGTTGATGTCGATGTTTTAGAGATTGATGTTCAGTCTACCCGAGATTGTTCTCATGGGTTTTTACCATAGATGTTTTTTTAGAGGTCGATGTTTTTTTTACCAGTTCTTTTTACTGATGCCTTGTTCCTTCTGAACCCTGATAGAATGCATATCTTAGACAGCTTGATGCGCTGTAATTCTGTAAATATGAATAAAATTTACGATAATCCGTTGAATTTTCAGATACAGTTGAATATCTTTTAGAGATTGATGTTCAGTCTGCCCGAGATTGTTCTCATGGGTTTTTACCATAGAGTTTACCCCCTTTTTTTACCAGTTCTTTTTACTGATCCTTCTGAACTCTGATAGAATGCAACTCTTAGACAGCTTGATCCACTGTAATTCTGTAAATATGAATAAAATTTACGATAATCCGTTGAATTTTCAGATACAGTTGAATATCTTTGGTAAATCTCTTCGAATGAGCAGTTTTTGTTAGAAATTTTCGCATCTACACCGTGATAATTTCCGTTTTCAGGGAATGAATAATCATCGGAATAAAGTAAATCGTCCCCATTAAGTTATTTGCAGGCTCCAATTATTGCGCAGTCGCAGTGCGTGACAGTGTCGACACAAATATAGGCTCCTGCCATATATTCGACATAAGGGTAAGACTGCGTACATTCCGTAACCAGTAACAGGTTAATGAGCCTTTTAGAAAAACAAAAGTAATGCGCAGTCGCAGTGCATGACAGTGTCGACACAAATATAGGCTCCTGCATATATTCGACATATGGGTAAGATTGCGTACATTCCGTAACGAGTAACAGGTTAATGAACCTTTTAGAAAAAAAAAACAAAAGTAATGCTAAATAATTTGAAATATTCTTTTATATTTATTATATTTGCTACTATATGAATGAAACTTGACTGTCTTTTAGGTCCAAATGCTGTAGACCCTGAAGTATACTTTTCCAAAAAAAATTGGGAATTTTCTGGTCAGTCCACTTCCAGGGATTTAGGGTTTAAAATATGTTATCAGATCAGATTCTTGGTAATACTTGGTATATAAGTCAGAGATTCTTCCACATTTCCCACTGATATTTTTCTTTTCCCTTCATTATTCTTCCGATTAGTGTCCCTTATGACGAAAATATCCGTCTTTAGCTTGGAACAGGTCGTACACGACCTGATATAGACACACGATATAGATTTGTTGTATTCCCAAGATATTCTGAAACTCGTTCCATGTTTCGAATTTATGACGACCTTAAGAAGGGTATGTTCGTCTTAAGCTTAAAATCACGTCAAACTGCAACCTATTTAGGTAACTTGAGAAAAAAGTGCTTTTATTACATTTACTGATTTTAACCCGTTTTTTAATTTAAGACGGATATACCCATTTCAAACGAGAATTTGGTTTATGATTTTGTTTTCCTGTTTACTCTGTAGTGCAGCTTTATTATTAATTAATTAATTAATGATTGATTAATGAGTTTTAGTCTGAATGTTGCAGGTAATGCTGACTCCAGTTACCAGTATGCATTCTGTCAGGATTGGCACAGTGGACACTGATAATTGTGACAGTCAGTGTTTCCATTCTTAACATAACAATTGATTTTTTTTTTAAACTATAGTATTATCCTTCATGAATACTAAACACTTAGATCAACGGGTAAAGACTAATCTAATTCAATCCAGATTAATATTAATTTAATCAAAAGATCTCGAGTTTGACTCATATAAAATATAAAACTAACTATTAAATGATTACCCTTGCACTTGCCCTAAGAGAACGGTCCCTTTATGCACATTCATATCTATGTTATTCCGATACTTCACTTGGATGACACGATACTTCGATACTTCAATTTTGACCGAAAAAAATAAAATTTTGTCCAAAATAACTATGTCAGACACGACACTTCGTAGAAAAGTATGAGTAACATTATGTCTGGTGAATTAAATGTCTTCTTCTCGATTCCCACTATCAAGTGAGTGGACTGACACTCTCACACTCTCACATTATGACCATGTTCTTTTACTTCTTTTCGGTTTACTTCAGTTAACCTCGTTTCAGTTCAACTCGACTCACTAATTACTCCATTACCCTACTACTACCAGTCTTACCACTGTCAAAAAAAAATGGAGATAAGTTCCTCCATTACCAAACAATGGAGATCTATAACAATACCAAGCTTAATCTGCTGCATTATTCTCATTTACTTTATCCACAGTAACCCTCAAAGTTCCAACCTTTTTACCTCCAAAACTACTGTCCTTTCACTCAGAATGCAACAAAATTTTACTGTCACCTCAACTGACAGTAAAACCATAATAGTAGAACAAATAGAAATAACCCAGAAATCATGTGACATTAATGTTGGGAAATGGGTTTATATGCCAGCTGGGATGAAATCTAGCTATAATCATAGTAATTGTCCATTTTTGGAAGAGAAGATGAACTGCAGAGGTAATGGGAGGCCAGATTTTGAGTATGAGAATTGGGTTTGGCAGCCTAAAGATTGTGACTTTGTTGAGTAAGCTCTTTGCAGTTTTGTGTTTGTTGAAGTTTTGTTATTATTATTACGGTTTTTCTAACGTGTGCCCACTGGTGAGGTTTTGGTTGAGATCGTCTTTTGATAATGGTATTAGAGCTCGATTAGCCGAGTTTCTAAGTTCGATTTATGGGAGCCCTTTGCCACATAATTGACATTATATTGTATTAGGTTCGGGTTTTTAAGAGTTCGTGTCAGATTGCTTCCAGTCGGATCATTTCGGGTTCAGGTCATTTTTGAGTTTATAAAGCTGGTCGAGTTAGGTTCGGATCATTTTCCTTTATGCCATTATCAGGTTATTTAAGGATAATGGTTCATATGTGGGAATAAACATTCGAGTTGGGTTAAGGTCAAAACAACTAGGGTTATGGGTGAAGCTCAGGTCTTCACTTGGGGCGTCAGGTCGCGTCAGTTTTGTCGGGTCTCAACCTTTAAGGTTTTGTAAGGCTGTGAAAATGTGATCTCCAAAACCCAAAGATTGTGACTTTATTCAGTAAGCATTACCCACTGTCATGTTTATTAAAGGGTTGATATAGTTTTCGGAAAGACTGCGTACATCTGACCTCCCCCAAAACCCGTGTTGCAGGTTTAATGGGACTGACATGTTGGAAAGGCTAAGAGGGAAGAGAATGATAATAGTAGGAGACTCGATGAATAGAAATCAATGGGAATCTTTAGCTTGTTTACTGTATTCTTCTGTTGATCCTGCACAAGTCGAAGGTGTCGAGTTAAAGAGTAAATGCAGCAAGATCTTTCGGTCTAAGGTATGAACTTTTCGCTTGTGAATCTTATGTGCGACGACTTATGATTATGTGTGTACTACTCTGATGAATAATACTACACGGTTAAATGACTGGCTTGTTGCAGGAGTATGATTTCACATTGGAGTTCGACTTCAGTCCGTTCCTCGTGAAACTTGATGTGAACCATGAGAGTGGCAGCAAGGTTCTTAAGCTAGATGAAATCTCGGCCTCGTCTGGCGTTTGGGCTGGCGCTGATATCATGTTATTCAATACAGGCCATTGGTGGGTGCATTTAGGCAAGTATAAGACGTAAGCGACGTTCCATTTTGCTTGTCCATAACTTTACAGATGTAGTGTTTCATATAGTCCCCTGAATTTTTTAGATCTGACAAACGGGTGAACTGGGTCGGATCAGTATGAACCGGGTCATTTTTGGGTCGGGCCAGGTTGCCAGGTCTAGTTTTGAGCGAATTATAATTTGCTGGCGATGTATGACATTCGTTTACAGATGGGACTTATTTGAGCACAAAGGAGAGCTAACGGAAGACCTGAAAGTCGAGGTAGCATTCAGTTTGGCAATGAAAACATGGTCGAGATGGATAGACCGAAACGTGAACCAAAGCAAGACAACAGTCATTTTCAGAAGCATCTCACCAGAACACCACGGGGATTACTGGTGCTACAACGTGACTCAACCGATCACAGACGGTTCTTATGCATCATCGTTTCCCAAGTCTCTCTCGACCATTGTTCGAGATACAATCAGGAGAACTAAAACACCAGTGAGTTATTTGAATATCAGTCGTCTGTCTAGGCCTAGAAGGGATGCGCATCCTGGTCTGTACAGGAGCGGTAGGTGGAATGTGATCATGGAGAGGTATAAAAGCCGTGTAGCGTCTTTTGTTGATTGTAGTCACTGGTGCCTTCCTGGTGTTCCTGATACCTGGAATCGGCTGCTGTATTCACTTTTGTCCAATCACAAATTAGAGTAAGACGGTCTCAAACTCCTGATGTTCAGTACTCCAGAGTTGTTTTGAATGTAAAGAAAATCAGTTTCGTGCACTGAAGTGACAGTCGAGATGTTACTGAACTACTGTCAATGCAATTTTATTGATGAACGGCTTTTACAAATAGAAATTCGCTTCTGAAATCATTTTTTAAAAAAATAAAATTATTGTACAGGTGCAGAAAATGATCAGCAGAGGGTAACTGTCACATGTTGAGAAGCCTTTGGGAATGTAGGCAAGTTGGTTGAAAACTCTGTCCACTGTTCTGATGACAGTACGCTCTCGTACGGTGATTTCTCACCGTGTTTGTAATGAATTGCTAGTGCAGCAAGGGTGGTAGCATTCTTGAGAAGGCTGCAGATCAGATGAACTAAGCAGGTGTAGGAGCACATTGAGGCGTTGTAGATGACTATGGTTTTGAGAGAGGTAGAATGACGGTCTTCTTTGTTATCCATGCTGCAGGTACTGAGTTTTGATTCAATTGGCTGCAGGATCACAGTCGACAAAATATGACCTCGGGTTAGTATAATGCTCCAGGATCACACGTAAGTCGAGTTTTTTCCAGCTTATTTTCTGCTCACTCACAGAGTCACAGCTCGGTTAAGTTTTATTACACTGAAAATATTGGAGTATGATTTTTGTGAAGAAGTGTCTTTAGTGATGTGCAGTGTTTAAACATGGCATAGACGTACCTCGAGAAAATGTCTGTGCCAGTGTGCGATATTGATCACAAGTTCTTCGAGGTAAGGTGAATTTTTCAGCATTCGACTTAGTCCAGGGACATGTTTTTCCGTCAACCACAAACTAAGCTCAGCTCGCTTCCAGTTCATTGATATTTCAGGAAGATGCTTTTCCGCGCAGTAAAACAACACCTGCAGAAGAACAATGTATATGCACAGTTAAAGCACTGCATGCAATGCTACTGCTGTACTGTACTCAAAACGTGACTGAAATGCAGGAAGAACGTCTTACAGTGACGAATTCACAGGAAAATGAGACGAACTTGGCATTCAAAACCGGTTTCAAAACCATCATAAACTGTTCAAATGCATTGAACTCCATGAAATGGGAACCAAGATCAAATCTAACATCGACAAGCGACGAAAGATCCCGAACTGTAATACAGTCAACAAACCCGGTGAACCAAAACGACCTCAGATTCGGACAATGAACAATCGGCCCAAAACCGTAATGTTCAGAAGTATCAAGTATCAGCTTTTCAACATTAGCAGCATCAATCCTAACTTCCCCCAATGAAAAACAGTTATAAATCTCCAGTTCCTGCAACAAAGGACACCCTTCAGTAATTCCATGTAACACAGAATCACTGATCTCGACCCGTATCAGCCTCAAAACCCGTAACAGACCCATCTGAAACCGGGTCTGCAGCTTTATCTCGAGAAACTCCAGTTTCAATTCAGTAACTGAATCACTGACGAATTCAGTATAAGGTAACTTGTACAGCAGTTCATCAGGCTCCACCATACCGACATTAAACTCAAGAATTTCGACATTTTTTCTTAGGGCAAAATCTACCCAAGAGTCTAGCTCATGAGTTAGGTTAGCCTGTTCTATATCATTATAGTAGGCCTCACTGATATTGACCCGGAAACGTGTCAGTTTCGGTCTGCTGTGGCGTGACAGGATGTTCTGCACAAAGTTGAAGAATGCTCGATTCACAGTCGAGCATTCTTCAGCATCAGCAACAGCATCAACAACAGAAACAGTATCAGCATCAGCATCAGCAACAGCAGTTTCAGGGGTGGTGTAGTAACAGTAGAAAACCGAGTCATCGAAGTCGAGATTAGGGAGTAGGGTCCACAGGGTGCCAAAGGGCTTGAGTAGCATTGTTCTTACAGCAACAGAGGTGGGTAGAAATGAGAGGATGTGTAAGAGTATTGTGTCAGGTAATTCAGCTAGCCTATCACCTAGTATTTCAACCTTAGAATCCATATATCAAGTATAGATATTGATAAGTCGATAACCAAAGGTCTCGAGCTCAAACCTCTGAACCCGAGAGGTTAAATAAGAATGACTAGCTAACAAAATGACACAAAATTATAGAGTAGATTAGTAGTAATGATGTAGAAGTGTTAGAGAAGATAATAGGATTAGTGAATGAATGATGATGATATGGAATATTACTCGACTATACTACTATATATAGACCATAGTAGGATACTAATATGTCATGAAACTTCCATGGCAATCTTTGTACTTTCATCATCTGCTCTCTGGTGTCGGATATATCTGTCGCAACTTTGTAACAAATCATATACTTCCTACTATCATACTATACAAAGTACTCTGTATACGGGTGAATAAAGAAAAATCAGGATATTTAGACAGTGTTGTACTCCCTCCGTTTCTATGATTTCTTTCACCTTAAAAGTGACACATTTCTTAAGAAAAACAATAAAATAAGTAAAAGTAGGGAGGGAGTAAAGTAAGTGGGCCACCTAGGTAAGAGAGAAGTGTGATAGAAAAAAGAAAACTGAAATAAATCAAAGAAATTGTTGAAAAAGAAAATGTGGAAGATATCAAAGAAACAGAGGGAGTAGTAAATAATCTGTCTTTATTTACCAAATAGGTAAATATTTAACTATTATAAATTTGTAACGGATACTAGAATTTGGGTAAGGACTTTAGAGGACAACTTGTGCTAGAATTCATGTGATGATAGTAATATAATAAGATGATAGAATCAATTTATATTGACTTGGTCATGCAACATGCCAACATTACATTGGAGTAGTATTGTAGTGTAGTAAACTACTCCTAGTTTAGTGTACTAAGGAAGGAATATACTCCAATAGTTGCACCCACTTCATTTGGACTTTCTTGCTCTTCAATATTTGTCATTTGTGAGTTGTGACGAGTATATATCCGTTATATATCTAGTATGACTCAAATATTATTGATATTGATAGGTAGATAAGTAAAAATCACGATGTCTAGGAGTATCAAATACCGTAACTTACTTTTATACCGTAGATGTCTTTAGTATAGTTGTAAAAAACGGAGGTACCTTGGAATCTTGGATGATAGGTCTCAGATTTTCGATCCCCTTCTCGTTATTGTAATGCGACTATGTACGCTCCATATGGGTTGTATTTTGACCGGTCACAACTCACAAGTTTGTGACAGATATATATACTCGTCACAGACCAGAATTTACGGTTGCTTTTATGGGAAAAAATCAGTGTTATCTTACTCGGTCGGTTTAATCTGACCCGACCCAAATGAAAATTTTACGTAAAGTCGATTAGATAGATTGAATTAACTCGAGCTAAATACCAAACTCGGATCTTCACTTTAAATATCCTAATGATTTGAGTGAACCAAGTCGGATCAGGTTGAGTCGTGTCAGTCTTGTAATAAGATAAAAGGGAGTAATATGATGAGGCCACGCGACAAGCAAGTGTGAATAAACTTGGTACACGCAACTTTATCCTTCCACTACTATAACTCCACACAACACAACTCCCTCTATATTCCCCAATCCCCAATTCCAAATCCCTAATTCACACAAATCCTAATTAATTGTCCTTGTTTTCTCCCCCAATTTGTTCGCAACTCAGGTGATTCAATCGTCTCTATGTTCGTTCTTGTTTAATCGCGTTTTTTTTGTCGTCGATTTGATTGATTTTTGTGTATGATTGTGGTTTCATTGATTATTGATCGTTTTCCGTTGATCATTGATTGTTGAATTTTAGGGTTTAGATATGATTATTATTATTATTATTATTATTATTATTATTATTATTATTATTATTATTATTATTATTATTATTATTATTATTATTATTATTATTATTATTATTATTATTATTATTATTATTATTATTATTATTATTATTATTATTATTATTATTATTATTATTATTATTATTATTATTATTATTATTATTATTATTATTATTATAGTGAAAATTTAGGTTAAAATTTCTGAATTTGTTTGTTTGAATTGATCGTATTTCACTGACCCAGTTTGATTCTCCTCAATCTGTTCACTACTCAGGTCATTCATTCATCTCTATGTTAGTTCTTGTTTAATCGCGTTTTTTTTGTCGTTGATTTGATTGATTTTTGTGTATGATTGTAGTTTCATTGATTAATCGTTGTTCGTTGATCACTGATGGTTGAATTTTAGGGTTTAGATATTATTATTATTATTATTGTGAAAATTTAGGTTAAAATTTCCGAATTTGTATGTTTGAATTGATCGTATTTGACTGAAATCCGGACATCGTAACTACGAATCGTAGTTTTGCCACATGTTTAATTCTCCTTGATCGTTGTTCGATGACTATTGATTGTTGATTGTTGAATCTTAGGGTATAGATATGATTGTTATTTCTATTTTTGGAAATTTAGGATAAAATTTTCCGAGTTTATGCGTTCGTATTTGATCGAAATCTGGACCTCGTAACGACGAATCCTATTTTCGCCACTTGTTTAATTCTCCTTGATCATTGTTCGTTGATTGTTGACTTATATCATGAGTAACTACATTATTTGTTTTATATCATGCGTAATTCGATTTCTAGGGTTTAATAGAATTAGTATTTCGATTTCTAGGGTTTGATAGAATTTGTAATTCGATTTCTAGGGTTTAATTCCAAGAATAGTTCCTATATTTTAGGGGGTAATTTTAGATATTATGTGGCTATGTGCTAATCATTTCTTCAATTGAGAAATAGACAGACATTATGGTAGGTGTATAACAGGAGGTAATGACAAATTGACGACGATGACTGCAAATCTACTTTTAACAATATATATATTTCGTCTTAAAAGTCGATCATGGATGTTGATATATAACCTGTTCTTTAACTTTTGGGTGACGATTCAATAGTCTTATGATGATTTGCAGGATGGGTACCATATTTCGAGTCATCATACCATGTTTTCTACTCGCGCTCCTTGTATCGCCACTTGAACTATCAGCATCAGATGATGGCTTGTTCAGAGTCAATTTGAAAAAGAAGAAGCTAGATCAAGTCAACCGATTCGCCACCAAATACAGTTCAAAGGGCGAGAAGTTGACCTCGATGTTACAGAGGAGATATGGTGCTGGAAACACTGTAAGCGGCAGTGTTGATTTTGACATTGTTGAACTGAAGAACTATATGGATGCTCAGTACTTCGGTGAGATCGGTGTCGGCACCCCTCCTCAAAAGTTCACCGTCATATTTGATACAGGAAGCTCCAATCTCTGGGTCCCTTCCTCGAAATGTTACCTTTCCGTGAGTGCCAGACCAATTGTTTCTAATTGTTTGATGTCGAATTATATTATCATCATCTTTTGTTTTGGTCGCTGATGTATTTTGACCTGTTCTCTTACAGATAGCTTGCCTTCTACATCACAAGTACAATGCAAGACGGTCGTCCACTTATACTAAGGATGGTTCGTCTCTGCTCCCTAGTAACGGTCTTTTATGTCTATTTTCATGGCCATTACACTTTTAATTGCTGGGTTTTTCTTTTGTATGTGGTAATCATCCTTTGATGTTTTTTGCTGTCTTTTTGCAACATTATACTCAATCCATTCTGTTTTACAAGCTGTTATAGGAACAATATATTTTTTCCTTTTAGATGTTTTATACTTGCAAACTATGAATTTCCCTCTCTTCTTGCAAACTACCCAACTCTATTTTACAAAGTAAAGTCGTAAAAATAAGTGTTAGATACAAAGATTTAGGTTTCTTTATCAACTCTTTAGGGTTATTAATTACGGAGCACTTAACTAACATAATAATATTTCCAATGAGTCTTTTTGGTTCTTGATTTCTGGAAACGACTTAGATGATTTCGGATAATGATTCATGTTAGATGACCCCGAATATTTTTGGGACTAAGGCTTTGATGTTTGTTATTGTTGTAGTCTTCTTGGTTTTTATCAAAAATCTTAAGGACCATAGAACGAAACAGAAGGTGTAGTTGTGAAGTGAAAAAAAACACAATTACTAGACATTTTAACCATGTAGTAGTTTTTTAGCTCATGTAACGGTTGCATTTATTTCTATCCTGGTTGTGTGATGATTGATTTTTATCACATATGTGCCCTTTTATTCACTCTGTTCTCGAACCCCATACTTTTGTGCAGGAAAGAAGGCGGCTATTCGTTACGGAACTGGGTCCATTTCAGGGTACTTCAGTCAAGATCATGTTACAGTGGGAGATCTTGTTGTTGAGGATCAGGTAACTATAACCAGATCTTATGATATCGCTGTTTTGTGCGTCCTTCAATACCTTACCATACACATGTATGTATCTTTCAGGGCTTTATTGAAGCAACAAGGGAGCCTAGTATCACATTTGTGGCTGCAAAGTTTGACGGCATACTCGGGCTTGGATTCCAAGAAATTTCTGTTGGCAACGCTGTTCCCGTCTGGTATGCTATACTGTAAATGTTTTGTCTTTCCAATTGGTCCTTTCTGTGGGATTTTACAATGTAGTAATAGCGTAGACATGGTTCAAAATATTGCGGTATAATCGGTCCCTTGGCCGCCACTACACCTGTCAAACGGGTCGGGTTGGGTCGGGTTAGAATACAGATCGAGTCTTATATGGGTCGGGTTGGGTCGGGTCGGGGTCAAAAAGTTCCAAACCAAAAAATGGGTCGGGTGGATCGGGTTTGCGGGTCGGTCGGGTTGAGTTTTGACAGGTCTAGCCGCCACAGATGGATCACAGTGGTTTCTCGGGCCATATCTTGTATCGGGTGTGTGAAATACCACCGAGTTGGCCGAGATTTCAAACCATGATCTCAGAATGTATCAAACCCACCGAACTCTATGGTTTCTGAAAATTAATAAATACATTCTTCTTTTGCTACATGTCCTAACAAGAGTTTGCGTGTTTTATCTAGGTACAATATGGTGAAGCAAGGTCTTGTCAAAGAACCTGTATTTTCCTTTTGGCTAAGCCGTGATGCTGATCAGGAAATGGGCGGTGAAATCGTCTTCGGTGGGATGGATCCTAAACATTACAAGGGGCAACACACATGGGTCCCGGTGTCTCACAAGGGGTATTGGCAGGTACTCTCCTCAGCCGTTTCCTATTTTATAACAGTAGGCATCATTGGTATTGGTAGTTTGTTCGAAGCTTGTTGACATGTCGATTTTAACAATGCAGTTTGACGTGGATGATGTCTTGGTTGGCGGTCAAACAACTGGTATGTCATTGTTTCAAAGGCGTTCATAACTCCATATCGTCTTTCTTATGTGTTGATTAATTTACATATTGTCCTTAAAAACTTTTATTTTAAAACACTAGTTTTATTTTATTTCAGGCTTCTGTGAGGATGGCTGTTCCGCAATAGCTGATTCTGGGACTTCTTTGTTGGCTGGCCCAACGGTACACCTTTGTCTACTTCTAAATGCTTTACATTCTTAAATGTGTGCATAATTGTCTTTATATTATTTATATAATCGAAAGTCAAAAGGTTTATCTAGTTAAACAAAAACTGCTTATATTTAATAATGGAGGGGGTATATAAATTACGTATAATTTTTGATTTTTTATCTCCGATAATTTGTGATTAGTTAAAATAAGCCACCAGAATTGTCAGGCTATTGAATTTTCTATATAATTTGATTTTTTATATCTGATGACTATTTCTGTTTCTATCAGGCTGTCGTTGCTCAAATTAATCATGCTATTGGTGCTACTGGAATTGTCAGTTTGGAATGTAAGACAGTTGTCACAGAATACGGGGAACAAATCCTGGAGTTGCTCGTATCAGGGGTATGTCTCGGGGCGGTCACTGTTCAATATTAATTCTCCAACATTTTCTATAGTTATTTAACCACATTAGTTAATTTTTTGTTATTAATTCTATCGATGGATGTCATCATGTAGGCTCGACCACAAAAGATTTGCTCCCAAATCGGTCTATGTACCTTTGACGGCGAGCGAGACGTCAGGTCAGTTTTTTGTGTATTTACCATATTAATCATCATCGTCAAAAGTAAAAAAAAAAATAGTCACGAATCGGGAAATGGTGATTTTTTTTACAGTTTGTCACTAAGTTTGACGATGCCTCGTGTTTCTTTACAGTATGGGTATTGAAACTGTGGTCGATTCAAGTGCTGACAAGCTATCTGGTGGTGGTCTCCGTGATGCGATGTGCACTGCCTGTGAAATGTCGGTGGTTTGGATGCAGAATCAGTTGAGACAGAATGACACCGTCGATCGCATTCTGGATTATGCCAATCAGGTATTTTACAGACCATTTTACAAGACCGACCTCAGTTAATTTGACTAATAATCGGTTTTGTTTGGAGCTAACAGAAGTGATTTTCGTTGCAGCTATGTGATCGGCTACCTAGTCCAATGGGGGCTTCTGCTATTGACTGTGACACAATTTCTTCATTGCCATCTATTTCCTTCACTATTGCTGGAAAAACATTTGACCTCGAACCCAAACACGTAAGTATATGACATTCCACGTCATTCTTTCAAATGCATAAAACTAGCATATTCGATGAAGAGTAAATTTCCCGTAAGACGGTCTTACACATTTGTAAAACACTAAAACCGGAGTTTACAACGCACTAAGGCCCTTTTGGACTGAAACTGACTGAACTTAACTTAATTTAACTGAAACTGACTGAAATATAATGACTTAATATGCCTCCTGGAGCGGAGTTCCGGAACTGAACTGAAACTGACTGAATATAAGTCCAAAAGAACATGGCCTATATGTAGGAAAAAGAAAAGAAAAAACATAAAACTAAAACAATTCATGATGAAAACACATCTTCGTAATCTTGTTGTGAATTCGACCATGTCAGTAGTTCTTTCCATTTGTCTTCGTACTATATTTAACTTTTAAGCTTGTGATCTTTGACAGTACGTCCTCAAAGTGGGCGAGGGAGATGCTGCACAGTGCATCAGTGGCTTTTCTGCTTTGGACGTGGCTCCTCCTCGTGGACCCCTCTGGTAAAATTTTTATGTCCTCTCGGCTTTTATTTCTCTGCGTTTGATTACATTGCTTTGATTCTTGCTTCGTTTTTTGTACATTGATTTCCGGGATTCTGGTTATTCAGATATTCCCAGAGCTTGTACAGCATGTACAGCGACGAACTTACTGTGTTTTCTCCTTTTGTGCATTTTGCCTAGTTCATGTCTAACCTGGCAAAAACTGGTCGAGTCGGGTCAAGTTCGGGTTCAAGTTTGCTTTTCCACTTTAAATAAATATTTGGGTCATGTCGGGTCAATTTGGGTCAGATCATTCGGGATATGGGTCACCCGGGTTGGGTATCTAGTTCACGGCCTACATGTAACTATAACCCAGAATACTAGGCGTGACGATTTCAGTATGAGACGAGTACTAATCCCATCACTCAAATTGCGGTGCAGGATTCTGGGAGACATATTTATGGGAAAATACCACACGGTCTTTGACTCGGGAAAGGTTAGAGTTGGATTTGCAGAAGCCGCTTAAGCCAGGAAGTGGAAGTGTCTACTAACCTATGTCAGTATTCTCTTGTCGATATGTTAAGACGGTTTTACTGCTTCAACCAAATTTCTGTACATATGGGACTGTATCGCCCTCATATACCGTAGGTATATATACTACGGTATATGAGTTTATGGTGGTCTTGTTGTATCTTTAAGGACTACGGAGAAAAACTCGAACTTTTATGACCTTTCTTTGGTGTTTGTGTGCTTACTCTCCGAAAAACATTTGAGCTTTCGAACCACTTTCACTGCTTTTGAAAAATAGCAAAAAAAAAACGATCGTTTTTTAAGATTATTATCCACGTTTTTTCGGTCTTTTGGGTTCCGAAATAAAGAGAGTCCAAATTCGTGTTGGACAAAGTCCACACCAATCACAATGCCCAGATTCATTTTGAAGTATTCCGGCCGTAATATTTAGAGAGGCGACGACCTTTTATTCTTCCATAGTTAAAATTAAGCAGTAAATTATTGTGTACTTATAACCGTTGTTCCATGCGACGATAATAAAAATTTGTAATTTATACTGTAATAAAAAGTCATCATTTCAGGTTAATTAGTTACCATTTTCTGATAAATAATACCACTTTTTCCTAATAAATAGGAATACTTGGGAAGGTTGTCGATATAAAATTTAACCTATAAGATAAAATATAGTCACGTGAGATCTTATTTAAATGGTTTAATCGAGTGTGTCATGAATCAAATAAAATGGAGGAAGTATAAAGCGATAACCTTTTTCAAGTTTCGAACAAACTCGAGATCGACTCAAGTTCAAATTTTAAGTAACGTGGATAAGAAGGTCGAACTCTTACTCGCTTATCAAACCCTAGAAAAATAAAATCAATTAAATAACTAAACAGATTACCTTTTCCCCCCAATTTCATTCGATTCCACCTTCCTCTCCCTCCCTCTCCTCTTCATCTTTCCTCCATTGTTGATCTGCTCGCTGATCTTGCGTTATCTCCACAGGTTCGATGATCTTTCCTCATTTGTTTCCTTTCATTAGAAGATTTATGCGTGTGTGTGATCTACGGAGTATTGTTTTTGCTGATTTAATCGCTCCAATTCGATTGAATTTGTGCGTGTTTTATTGTTCGATTGGTTTCATTGTTTGATTTAGCATTTTCTTGGAGATTTTGATTTAATGCGTGGGGAATATGTTCGCGTTCCGTTGTTTTATTGATTTATGTGGTTGTTCTATTGATATTATTGTTTAATTTAGCAATTTTGTGGAATTTGTGTGTGTTCTACTGTTTTGCTGATTTAATCGCTCGAATTCGATTGAATTTGTGCGTGTTCTGTCGTTTCGCTGATTTAATCTCTCCAGTTCGATTGAATTTGTGCGTGTTCTGTCGTTTTGCTGATTTGTATGGTTGTTCGATTGGTTTCGTTGTTTGATATAGCATTTTCTTGGAGATTTTGATCTAATGCGTGTGTAATTTGTTCGCGTTCCGTTATTTTACTGATTTATGTGGTTGTTCGATTGAAGATTTATGTGTGTGTGAGATCTACGGAGTATTGTTTTGCCGATTTAATCGCTCCAATTCAATTGAATTTGTGCGTGTTCTATCGTTTTTCTGATTTGTATGGTTGTTCGATTGATTTCGTTGTTTGATTTAGCATTTTCTTGGAGATTTTGATCTAATCGCTGCAATTCGGTTGAATTTGTATGTTCGCGTTCCGTTGTTTCACCGATTTATGTCGTTGATCGATTGATTTTATTGTTTAATTTAGAACTTTTGTGGAATTTGTGTGTGTTCTACTGTTTTGCTGCTTGTTCGATTGGTTTCAGTGCTTGATTTCGCAATTTTCTTGGAGATTTTGATCTAATGCGTGGGGAATATGTCCGTGTTCCGTTGTTTTTACTGATTTATGCGGTTGTTCGATTGATTTAATTGTTTAATTTACCAATTTTGTGGAATTTGTGTGTGTTCTACTGTTTTGCTGCTTGTTCGATTGGTTTCAGTGCTTGATTTCGCAATTTTCTTGGAGATTTTGATCTAATGCGTGGGGAATATGTCCGTGTTCCGTTGTTTTTACTGATTTATGCGGTTGTTCGATTGATTTAATTGTTTAATTTACCAATTTTGTGGAATTTGTGTGTGTTCTACTGTTTTGCTGCTTGTTCGATTGGTTTCATTGTTTGATTTCGCAATTTTCTTGGAGATTTTGACCTAATGCGTGGGGAATATGTTCGTGTTCCGTTGTTTCACCGATTTATGTCGTTGATCGATTGATTTTATTGTTTAATTTAGCGATTTTGTGGAATTTGTGTGTGTTCTACTGTTTTGCTGCTTGTTCGATTGGTTTCATTGTTTGATTTCGCAATTTTTTTTGGAGATTTTGATCTAATGCGTGGGTAATATGTTCGTGTTCCGTTTTACTGATTTATGTGGTTGTTCGATTGTAGATTTATGTGTGTGTGATCTACGGAGTTATAAAAAAAAATTAATTTTCACTCCTGGCGCCCATCTACGGAGCCCAACTCGTTATAAAAAATGTGATTTTTTTGCGACCAACATTTAAAAAAAAAATTCAATTTTTTGCGACTGATTTAATGTTTTTGTGACTGACATTTGTTAAAAAAAATTCAGTTTTTTTGCAACAGATATAATATTTTTGAGTACGATTTTTTAAAAAAAAATTCATTTTTTTGCGACTGATTTAATATTTTTGTGACTGACATTTGTTAAAAAAAATTCAGTTTTTTTGCAACAGATATAATATTTTTGAGTACGATTTTTTTTAAAAAAATTTCATTTTTTTGCGACTGATTTAATATTTTTGTGACTGACATTTGTTAAAAAAAATTCAGTTTTTTTGCAACAGATAATATTTTTGAGTACGATTTTTTAAAAAAAAATTTCATTTTTTTGCGACTGATTTAATATTTTTGACTGACATTTGTTTTAAAAAATTCAGTTTTTTTGCAACAGATATAATATTTTTGAGTACGATTTAAAAAAAAAAAAATCATTTTTTGCGATTGACATTTGTTAAAAAAAATTCAGTTTTTTTGCGACAGATATAATGTTTTTGAGTACGATTTTTTTAAAAAAATTTCAATTTTTTGCGACCGATTTATAATTTTGGGACCGATTTTTTTTTATAAAAAAAAACAGTTTTTTTGCGACCAATTTTTTAAAAGACTGAATTTATGAATATTTGTGGCCGATTTTTCAAAAAAATCTATAAAAAAAGTGTAGGATTTGTGACTGCATTTTCTAAAAATTCTAAAAAAATTACACAATTTGCCACCGATTTATTAAAAAGAATGCAATATTTGCGACAGTTTTTTTTTGAAAATTGCAAATTAGAGACTGATTTAAAAAAAAAAAAAAACAAATGCAATACGTCATAAGTACGTACAATATGTACATATATTCGTAAATGTACACTTTTGTATACGTACATACATGCATTATACGTACGTACATATATATAAATAATACATACGTACATTTATACGGACAATACGTACATTTATACGGACAATACGTACATTTATACGAACAATACGTAAATATGTACACATGTTATATACGAACAATACGTACATTTATACGAACAATATGTACATATATACGTACATATATATACGTATAAATACGTACATTTTGTACATATATACGCATAATATATACGTACAATTCGTACATACATACGTACATATATACGTATACGCCCGTACATAAATACGTATATGTCCGTACATATATACGTATTAAATACGTACTATATATGTATAAAACGTGCATATATAGACGTACAATACATACATACATATATACGCATAATACATATTTCAGTTTTTTTGCGACCAATTTTATATTTTTGGGACCAATTTTTTTAAAAAAAAATCAGTTTTTATCCCACCGATTTTTATTTTTGCAACCGATTTTAAAATTTTTCACCCGGTATTTTTAAAAAAAATATACTTTTTGTGATGGATCTCAATAAAATTAGACTTTTGCGACCGACTTTCATATTTTTGGGACCGATATTTTTATAAAATTGCAATTTTTGCGACCGAATTTCAGTATTTGCGACCGATTTTAAAATGATTATATGTGTTCGACTGATTTTTCAAATTTTGAGACGGAATTTCACGAATTAAAATTTTTTTGGCGTCAAACTTCCTGTTTTCATGACGTAATACTATTTTTTTTATTGATTCTGCGACGGTGCAGCCGATTCTTTTAATTTCGTAAAGAAATACTTTTGATGTATAAATTTGCTTTCATAATCCATCATATCTCTTAAGTTTTACTCCCTCCGAATTAATTTTTACGTTCGTCCTTTTTCAATATATACACTTTACACATAATTATTAATGGGACGAACATTAAAAATCGGAGGGAATATTTCTTTATTATATTCCTTCCGTCTCAATCATTGTTTATTTTTTATACTCACAAATAATACATACAAAAATAAACAAATGATTGAAACGGGAAGAGTATTGCAACGGGTATTTCTTAGGACGAAACAATGACCAAACAAGAGAGTACCAACCCGTTACTCTGGGATAACGATATGATGAAATACTTTAGGACAGACGAAAAACATAAAGCCACGGTAAATACAACACAGTAAATAAAGCCGTGGTAAATACATGGAGATAGAGCAGAGAGAAATATAGACGGGGATTGCGTTAGTTCTTCATTTTTTTTACCTGCATACTTAAATTAAGAAACAGTTCTACTATTTCCGACACGGGTTCGGATGAAAATGCCTAACCACCATGCCCAAAATACAGTTGTCGATAGTGTTGGTGCAGCCAGAACGATCGGAATCAACCCCTGAGAACGCCTTAAACTTGGGTTCCTCTTTCTCTTGTTTACTTTCTTTCGCAGGTTCCTGTTGGAATCACATGAAGTTAGGCGTGGAAATGAGACGAGATAGCTCGCGAGAACCTCGAGTTCCACTCGGTTAAAGCTCGGCCTCGGCTCGACAACTTAACGAGTCAAGCCGAGCAACTTGAAATAATGTGATTAGTTAATATTTTGTTCTTGACTAAAATAATAACAATAATAATAATAATCATCATATTATTGATTTATCTAATACTTTTTTTGTATGTATCCCGATATTTTGTTCTTATTAAATAGTACTCCCTCCGATTTTTATCTATCTTCCCTATTTCTTTATTGGGCTGAAACACCCTTTCTTCCCTAGTTCTATTTTGGGCCATCAACATGTGGTCTAGAATCACCCTTACATTTCTCTCTCTTCTTTCTTTTATTTTGAACCACACATTTCTACACCCTTATTTTCTTCCCCAAAACCAAAGGGGAAGATAGATAAAAATCGGAGGGAGTAACAATTATAATAATTGTCATATACGGAGTAGTTGATATTGGACGTTGGAGGGGTCGATTTGGGTCGACCGAACACTGTTTATCGTCTGCCGGGGACCTCAAACCTTCTCCGTTTATGATAAATCTTGGTGTGCTTACTCTATGAAACCCAATAAACAAACAGTACAATTTTCGACGATTTTTTTTTTTCCGGACCCCCGATTCTCCGAAAAACGTGTATTATACACTATGATTTCGGACGATCGGGGTCGATTTGGGTCGGATTTTATTTTCTCCCGATTGTTGTACCACGTGTTTGGGGTCGCTTTAGGATGTACCCTTTCCAATTTCGAGCCCAAAAGACAAGTAGAGTGGCCTTTGCACGATCAATCGTTTCGTCGACGGAACACTGTTTATCGTCTGCCGGGGACCTCAAACCTTCTCTGTTTTTGCTAAAACTTGGTGTGCTTACTCTATGAGATTCAGAAAACAACCAGTACAATTTTCGGCGATTTTTTTTCGGACCCTCGATTCTTCTAAAAACGTGTATTATACACTACGATTTCGGACGTTCGGGGGATCGATTTGGGTCGGGTTTTATTTTTTCCCGATTTTTGTACCACGTGTTTGGGGTCGCTTTAGGATATACCCTTTCCAATTTCGAGCCCTAAAGATAAGCAGAGTGGCCTTTGCACGATCAATTGTTTAGTCGACCGAACACTGTTTATCGTCTGCCGGGGACCTCAAATCTTCTCTGTTTCTGCTAAAACTTTGTGCGCTTACTCTATGAGACCCAGTAAACAACCAATACAATTTTCGGCCATTTTTTTTTCGGACCCCCGATTTTCCGAAAAACGTGTATAATACACTACGATTTCGGACGATCGGGGGTCTAACTGGGTCGGGTTTTATTTTCTCCCGATTTCTGTACCACGTGTTTGGGTCGCTTTAGGATGTACCCTTTCCAATTTCGAGCCCAAAAGACAAGCAGAGTGGCATTTGCACGATCAATCGTTTCGTCGACCGAACACTGTTTATCGTTTGCCGGGGACCTCAAACCTTCTCTGTTTCTGCTAAAACTTGGTGTGCTTACTCTATGAGATTCAATAAACAACCAGTACAATTTTCGACGATTTTTTTTCCGGACCCCCGATTCTCCTAAAAACGTGTATTATACACTACGATTTCGGACGTTCGGGGAATCGATTTGGGTCGGGTTTTATTTTCTCCCGATTTTTGTACAACGTGTTTGGGGTCGCTTTAGAATATACCCATTCCAATTTCGAGCCCTAAAGATAAGCAGAGTGGCCTTTGCACGATCAATTGTGTAGTCGACCGAACACTGTTTATCGTCTGCCGGGGACCTTAAACCTTCTCTATTTCTGCTAAAACTTTGTGTGCTTACTCTATGAGACCCAGTAAACAACCAATACAATTTTCGGCCATTTTTTTTCCGGACCCCCGATTCTCCGAAAAACGTGTATTATACACTACGATTTCGGACGATCGGGGGTCGAACTGGGTCGGGTTTTATTTTCTCCCGATTTCTGTACCACGTGTTTGGGGTCGCTTTAGGATATACCCTTTCCAATTTCGAGCCCTAAAGACAAGCAGAGTGGCCTTTGCACGATCAATTGTTTAGTCGACCGAACACTGTTTATCGTCTGTCGGGGACCTCAAACCTTCTCTGTTTCTGCTAAAACTTTGTGTGCTTACTCTATGAGACCCAGTAAACAACCAGTACAATTTTCGACGATTTTTTTTCCGGACCCCCGATTCTCCGAAAAACGTGTATTATACACTACGATTTCGGACGATCGGGGGTCGAACTGGGTCGGGTTTTATTTTCTCCCGATTTCTGTACCACGTGTTTGGGGTCGCTTTAGGATATACCCTTTCCAATTTCGAGCCCTAAAGACAAGCAGAGTGGTCTTTGCACGATCAATTGTTTAGTCGACCGAACACTGTTTATCGTTTGCCGGGGACCTCAAACCTTCTCTGTTTCTGCTAAAACTTGGTGTGCTTACTCTATGAGATTCAATAAACAACCAGTACAATTTTCGACGATTTTTTTTCCGGACCCCCGATTCTCCTAAAAACGTGTATTATACACTACGATTTCGGACGTTCGGGGAATCGATTTGGGTCGGGTTTTATTTTCTCCCGATTTTTGTACAACGTGTTTGGGGTCGCTTTAGAATATACCCATTCCAATTTCGAGCCCTAAAGATAAGCAGAGTGGCCTTTGCACGATCAATTGTGTAGTCGACCGAACACTGTTTATCGTCTGCCGGGGACCTTAAACCTTCTCTATTTCTGCTAAAACTTTGTGTGCTTACTCTATGAGACCCAGTATACAACCAATACAATTTTCGGCCATTTTTTTTTCGGACCCCCGATTCTCCGAAAAACGTGTATTATACACTACGATTTCGGACGATCGGGGGTCGAACTGGGTCGGGTTTTATTTTCTCCCGATTTCTGTACCACGTGTTTGGGGTCGCTTTAGGATATACCCTTTCCAATTTCGAGCCCTAAAGACAAGCAAAGTGGCCTTTGCACGATCAATTGTTTAGTCGACCGAACACTGTTTATCGTCTGTCGGGGACCTCAAACCTTCTCTGTTTCTGCTAAAACTTTGTGTGCTTACTCTATGAGACCCAGTAAACAACCAGTACAATTTTTGACGATTTTTTTTCCGGACCCCCGATTCTCCGAAAAACGTGTATCTACGATTTCGGACGATCGGGGGGTCGAACTGGGTCGGGTTTTATTTTCTCCCAATTGTTGTACCACGTGTTTGGGGACGCTTTAGGATGTACCCTTTCCAATTTCGAGCCAAAAAGACAAGTAGAGTGGCCTTTGCACGATCAATCGTTTCGTCGACGGAACACTGTTTATCGTCTGCTGGGGACCTCAAACCTTATCTGTTTTTGCTAAAACTTGGTGTGCTTACTCTATGAGATTCAGTAAACAACCAGTACAATTTTCGGCGATTTTTTTTCGGACCCTCGATTCTTCTAAAAACGTGTATTATACACTACGATTTCGGACGTTCGGGGGATCGATTTGGGTCGGGTTTTATTTTCTCCCGATTTTTGTACCACGTGTTTGGGGTCGCTTTAGGATATACCCTTTCCAATTTCGAGCCCTAAAGATAAGCAGAGTGGCCTTTGCACGATCAATTGTTTAGTCGACCGAACACTGTTTATCGTCTGCCGGGGACCTCAAACCTTCTCTGTTTCTGCTAAAACTTTGTGTGCTTACTCTATGAGACCCAGTAAACAACCAATACAATTTTCGGCCATTTTTTTTTCGGACCCCCGATTTTCCGAAAAACGTGTATATACACTACGATTTCGGACGATCGGGGGTCTAACTGGGTCGGGTTTTATTTTCTCCCGATTTCTGTACCACGTGTTTGGGTCGCTTTAGGATGTACCCTTTCCAATTTCGAGCCCAAAAGACAAGCAGAGTGGCATTTGCACGATCAATCGTTTCGTCGACCGAACACTGTTTATCGTCTGCCGGGGACCTCAAACCTTCTCTGTTTCTGCTAAAACTTGGTGTGCTTACTCTATGAGATTCAATAAACAACCAGAATTTTCGACGATTTTTTTTCCGGGCCCCCGATTCTCCTAAAAACGTGTATTATACACTACGATTTCAGACGTTCGGGGAATCGATTTGGGTCGGGTTTTATTTTCTCCCGATTTTTGTACAACGTGTTTGGGGTTGCTTTAGGATATACCCTTTCCAATTTCGAGCCCTAAAGATAAGCAGAGTGGCCTTTGCACGATCAATTGTGTAGTCGACCGAACACTGTTTATCGTCTGCCGGGAACCTTAAACCTTCTCTATTTCTGCTAAAACTTTGTGTGCTTACTCTATGAGACCCAGTAAACAACCAATACAATTTTCGGCCATTTTTTTTTCGGACCCCCGATTCTCCGAAAAACGTGTATTATATACACTATGATTTCGGACGATCGGGGGTCGAACTGGGTCGGTTTTATTTTCTCCCGATTTCTGTACCACGTGTTTGGGGTCGCTTTAGGATATACCCTTTCCAATTTCGAGCCCTAAAGACAAGCAGAGTGGCCTTTGCACGATCAATTGTTTAGTCGACCGAACACTGTTTATCGTCTGTCGGGGACCTCAAACCTTCTCTGTTTCTGCTAAAACTTTGTGTGCTTACTCTATGAGACCCAGCAAACAACCAGTACAATTTTCGACGATTTTTTTTCCGGACCCCCGATTCTCCGAAAAACGTGTATTATACACTACGATTTCGGACGATCAGGGGGTCGAACTGGGTCGGGTTTTATTTTCTCCCAATTGTTGTACCACGTGTTTGGGGACGCTTTAGGATGTACCCTTTCCAATTTCGAGCCAAAAAGACAAGTAGAGTGGCCTTTGCGCGATCAATCGTTTCGTCGACCGAACACTGTTTATCGTCTGCCGGGGACCTCAAACCTTCTCTGTTTCTGCTAAAACTTGGTGTGCTTACTCTATGAGATGCAATAAACAACCAGTACAATTTTCGACGATTTTTTTTTCCGGACCCTCGATTCTCCTAAAAACGTGTATTATACACTACGATTTCGGACGTTCGGGGGATCGATTTGGGTCGGGTTTTATTTTCTCCCGATTTTTGTACCACGTGTTTGGGGTCCCTTTAGGATATACCCTTTCCAATTTCGAGCCCTAAAGATAAGCAGAGTGGCCTTTGCACGATCAATTGTTTAGTCGACCGAACACTGTTTATCGTCTGCCGGGGACCTCAAACCTTCTATGTTTCTGCTAAAACTTTGTGTGCTTACTCTATGAGACCCAGTAAACAACCAATACAATTTTCGGCCATTTTTTTTTCGGACCCCCGATTCTCCGAAAAACGTGTATATACACTACGATTTCGGACGATCGGGGGTCTAACTGGGTCGGGTTTTATTTTCTACCGATTGTTGTACCACGTGTTTGGGTCGCTTTAGGATGTACCCTTTCCAATTTCGAGCCCAAAAGACAAGCAGAGTGGCCTTTGCACGATCAATCGTTTCGTCGACCGAACACTGTTTATCGTCTGCCGGGGACCTCAAACCTTCTTTGTTTCTACTAAAACTTGGTGTGCTTACTCTATGAGATTCAATAAACAACCAGTACAATTTTCGACGATTTTTTTTTCCGGACCCCCGATTCTCCTAAAAACGTGTATTATACACTACGATTTCGAACGTTCGGGGGATCGATTTGGGTCGGGTTTTATTTTCTCCCGATTTTTGTACCACGTGTTTGGGGTCCCTTTAGGATATACCCTTTCCAATTTCGAGCCCTAAAGAAAACCAGAGTGGCCTTTGCACGATCAATTGTTTGTCGACCGAACACTGTTTATCGTTTGCCGGGGACCGCAAACGTTCTCTGTTTCTGCTAAAACTTTGTGTGCTTACTCTATGAGACCAGTAAACAACCAATACAATTTTCGGCCATTTTTTTTTCGGACCCCCGATTCTCCGAAAAACGTGTATTATACACTACGATTTCGGACGATCGGGGGTCGAACTGGGTCGGGTTTTATTTTCTCCCGATTTCTGTACCACGTGTCTGGGGTCGCTTTAGGATATACCCTTTCCAATTTCGAGCCAAAAAGACAAGTAGAGTGGCCTTTGCACGATCAATCGTTTCGTCGACCGAACACTGTTTATCGTCTGCCGGGGACCTCAAACCTTCTCTGTTTTTGCTAAAACTTGGTGTGCTTACTCTATGAGATGCAATAAACAACCAGTACAATTTTCGACGATTTTTTTTCCGGACCCCCGATTCTCCTAAAAACGTGTATTATACACTACGATTTCGGACGTTCGGGGGATCGATTTGGGTCGGGTTTTATTTTCTCCCGATTTGTGTACCACGTGTTTGGGGTCGCTTTAGGATATACCCTTTCCAATTTCGAGCCCTAAAGATAAGCAGAGTGGCCTTTGCACGATAAATTGTTTAGTCGACCGAACACTGTTTATCGTCTGCCGGGGACCTCAAACCTTCTCTGTTTCTGCTAAAACTTTGTGTGCTTACTCTATGAGATGCAATAAACAACCAGTACAATTTTCGACGATTTTTTTTTCGGACCCCCGATTCTCCGAAAAACGTGTATTATACACTACGATTTCGGACGATCGGGGGTCGAACTAGGTCGGGTTTTATTTTCTCCCGATTGTTGTACCACGTGTTTGGGGTCGCTTTATGATGTACCCTTTCCTATTTCGAGCCAAAAAGACAAGTAGAGTGGCCTTTGCACGATCAATCGTTTCGTCGACCGAACACAGTTTATCGTTTGCCGGAGACCTCAAACCTTCTCTGTTTCTGCTAAAACTTGGTGTGCTTACTCTATGAGATGCAATAAACAACCAGTACAATTTTCGACGATTTTTTTTCCGGACCCCCGATTCTCCTAAAAACGTGTATTATACACTACGATTTCGGACGTTCGGGGGATCGATTTGGGTCGGGTTTTATTTTCTCCCGATTTTTGTACCACGTGTTTGGGGTCCCTTTAGGATATACCCTTTCCAATTTCGAGCCCTAAAGATAAGCAGAGTGGCCTTTGCACGATCAATTGTTTAGTCGACCGAACACTGTTTATCGTCTGCCGGGGACCTCAAACCTTCTCTGTTTCTGCTAAAACTTGGTGTGCTTACTCTATGAGATTCAATAAACAACCAGTACAATTTTCGACGATTTTTATACCACGTGTTTGGGGTTGCTTAAGTATGTACACTTTCCAATTTCGACCCCAAAAGACAAGCAGGGGGCCTTAGCACGATTAATCGTTTCGTCAAGCGAACACTGCTTATCGTCTGCACGTTACCTCAAACCTTCTCTGTTTCTGCTAAAACTTTGTGTGCATATTCTATGAGACCCAGCAAACAACCAGTACGATTTTCGGCCATTTTTTTTTCGGACCCCGATTCTCCAAAAAAAACGTGTATTATACACTACGATTTCGGACTTTCGGGGGGTCGAACAGGGTCAGGTTTTATTTTATCCCGATTTTAAAACCATTATTGTTTTATTTACATTTAACCTATAACTATAGACATCAAACCGGGGTGTTAAACGGGTCGCGTGAAGCTTATAAAACATTTAAGAGAGTACACATAATATTGGTAAAAAAGGCATTAACACGTCATTTATGCGTGAAACTGCTTAAAAATAAAAGAAATTGCGGGTCACTTTCACGCGACGGTTCGTTCATCACCCTTCTAAAAAATTTTTTTGGAAGTTTTTGGTCAAATACGACCTTTAATAAAAACATTTTGGGAAACAGCATCTTAAATAAAAAGAAATGTCATTGTACATTACAACATTTTGGTTGGATTTTTGCAATTTAAACAAATTCGGCAAGTGAATAGTGTCGTGCATACTTTGTTAGCTTAACTTTTCTATTTGCATTTTCCCCAGAAAGCTAACAAGGCATGTACAACACTATTCACTTGTGAGAATTACTTTAAATTGCTAGAATTCTGCCAAAAATGTCATGTTTCGTAAACAATTTTTTTTATCAACGGTTTTGTTTGACAAATAACTTTTGTTTTCAAAACTATGATTGAATTTTTCGATTCCTCATTCAAGTTTACCTTATTCTACCTACAGATTTCTAACGACGAACAAGAAATCGCTAACAATTTTGAATTAACAGAAGAATTGCGAAAGAGGGAAAGATGGAGTGAAAAAAATTTACCTGGAGCTATCGGCGTGTTCTTGTGAAATTCATGAATTTGACCAATAGATATACGAAGTATGTCATTTCCTAGTCGTGATACTGCACACGAAGTATGTCATTTCCTAGTCGTGATACTGCACAACAGATAGATGTTATCAGAACAATATCTTACTGATCATAAATTACAGCAGGTGCAAATTGTATGATACAGTAAACTACATCTATAGATGTCTTCATAAACAGAGTATTTAACATGTAGCATGTACTCTATCTATCTCGGTCATTTATTTACCTTTTATATTATTTGTGAGACAAAGAGAGTATACAATTATTCAACCATGACACAACGGAACTCTTGTATGCATCTAACCATAAACTTTGTAATCCTTGGGGGACGTCACGAAGAAGTGGTTTATAACTATCAAACTAACTCGGGTAATTAAAATCGAATTCATAAAACTATTTACAATGAGAATATTGGGGAATGATGCATCCGGTGTACACGATCCTACCTATGCGCTGAAAACACGACAGTTTAAAAAAATAGTGCACTAGTTGCATCAACCAGTAGACTGGTAATGCAGAATAAAATGCGTAGATGTAACAAAAAGACGAGTCTCAAAACTGATTGGCATCTTCCCCAAAAGACCTGATATACTCAGCACATAAGTGCTGGCTGCTATTTACAAATTATTGATGAGTATTTCACAAATCAGACGATTTCAGCAAGTATCAACCAACAGCGCTATTAAATCACTCATTGTTCAGCAAGGACAGTCTACCAAATGACTCAAAAAGTTGCATCAATCGGATCGTACAGCAAATTTAAATGCGTACCTGTTCGGCTGTTCCCTGCTTCCCGCCTATATAGTTAAGATAAAAGAAAGATTTGAATTGAAATATGGATAAGCGTCTTCCCGAAAGACCTGGTATATATACCTAGCACATTAAGTAATGCAATTAGCACAATTGCGTGTTACTGACGAATATTTTACGAATTGGAGACTTCAGAAAACATCAAGCAATCAAGGAGTGAAGAAGTGAAGGGCCAGTCAGTAATTAAAATCGAATACACAAAACTATTTACACTGAGAATATTGGGGAATGATGTGCAAACATATGATCCGTACTTCTTGTCCTGCATAAACAGTTTTAAAAATGACTCGATAGTTGGTTCAACCAGTCGACTGGTAATGCAAAATCAAATGCGTACATGTTCCTACCGATTGTTAAGATAGTTACCATGCGTACATGGTAATGTAACAAAAAGTCGACTCGCAAAACTGATGAGCATCTTCCCAAAAGAAAACTAATACGGAGTACATCTTAACACACACAAACGAAGAAAAATTGCATAATCACATAGGTAAAATTGTGAACTAAATCAACAATGTAGGTCAATTAACTCGTTAACAATTGTAAATTACTAACAGAAGAATCGCAAATTCGTTAACGACTTTGAATTATTAACAGAAGAATCGCAAAAGAGGGGAAATTAGGTTTAAGGAAGAAAAAGAACCTGTAGTGAAAGCAGCTCTATGATTTCTTCCAGTTGAATCGCCAATTTTAGCCAATTAACAGAAGAATCCCCAATTTTCGTTCCTGATCCATATTTAATCATTTTTAGGTTAAAATAGATGTCAAAAACTGCGAAGTATACAACCGAGTTCGCAGAACAATTTCTCGTAAAAAACAATCAATTTGGGGGTTGCTGGTGAATTTTGTTCCTCCGATTCTCAGAAAAACATCAGAAAATTGCATTCAGTTAACGATTTCCGGTAAGAACAATCAATTTGGGGGTTTCTGGTGAATTTTATTCCTCCAATTCTCAGAAAATTGCAGTGAGTCAACAAATTAGGGCAAACAAACAATCAATTACGCAACAATTAACAGATATGTATTCAAAATTGCATGAATACATGATCAAATCACTGAAAATGAATTTTCAATCACCTGATCGCAACAATTAACAGAGATGTAATTCATCTCGTTTTTTTTCTGGATCGAATTCCCAATCAAAATCGTGGTGGAATCGTATATACTGATCATCTTCAATAACTCTCAACTCTCGACTCTCGACTCTCGTAAGCTTGATTTCTCGATTTGTGAGTTAAAATTTTTTCCCTCTCGATTATTTATTTAAGTCTATTCAAATGGTTTGTTTAGGATATATAAAGACGGGCATGGAGGAGAGGACACGTGGGTCATTTTCGAGTTTGACCGTATTATTTATGGATTTAATTTAACATTTAAACACGGTCGTGCCTAAAACCGTCTTAATCTGATTTTAAAAACCTACTTAAATTAAGACATCTCACGTACTTTGAAATTCCACATACAAAAGAATGATATCGCCATCGAAGGCTTATGACAAATTGAGAATCTGGCGGTAGTAATCGTTTTTTTATAGGTATAAGTTGAGGTAGTAATGAGACAAGACAGCTCACGAGCAGCTCGAGTTTGACTCGGTCAAAGCTCAATGTCTTCATTTTCAAGGTCAAAGCTCGACTCGATGTGGTAATACCGTATCATAAGTTAATAACGATGTTTTTAAGAGTTGCCTCAATGTCGGACGGAAAGTGGTGCTTTCAGGGACGGACGGGTATGGTGAAATCATTTTTCAATGTAGTTATAAAACAGATGGCAAAAATTAACCGCGTTTGTAGAACAAGTTCCGGTTTTCTTGTCCAAATTCGCGTCCATAAAGCATAAACAAGTGCAGCATTACATCAACAAGGAAAACGACATTGGCACGCGATCAATTGATACAAGGTTACTTTTACTAAAGAAAGAACGAAATCAAAAACTTTATAGAACCGTCTTACACGTGAGTCCGTGAACTGACACAATCAATCAAACGACTAAAAAAAGGAAAAATCCTTCCATGAACTGCATTAAGTCATATGACATCGGTCGACAGAATGCTCATGGCATTTAAAGTGTCGCAAGACTGAACCGAGTAAATCAGCAAGAGTATTGATGCCGACATGGGTCAAAAGGGAGCATTGGCTGAGGTTTAAAGATCTTAGTACAGGGGCAGCAGAAACAATAACTTACAATCCAGCATTCTGAGATACGGCAAGCACCCTTTCGACGCTAAGGCCTTAAGCAAAGAAGCATCTGATATGCAGTGTCGAGATAAGTCAAGCCGAAGAACCTGAACAGAGAAGAGATTACATGTAAAAATTTAGTCAAGGTTAAACACAAACACCATCACCAGTCCCCTTTGGTCTTTCAGTTATAGCCTACTTCTCTAGCGACTTTCCTTACTGATTCTGACTACTGTCTTGCTCGGACTGACTGGAATGAGCGTTGGTGAAAGCAGCATTTGATACCAACCATATTATCCAAAAGAATGCAATAAGATAGGAGCATATGTCGAAATTATTGTGCTTGAAATGATAACTACGAAAGATCTTCCACATCTCCAAAGGACAGGAAACGGAATGCCTCAAGCCTTGAGAGAAAGAATAACTGCTACTCCACAAAGTACTAAATAAGGAAAAATAGGATTATACACCTGGTTATACAGTAGTATTGTACAACCAAAGCAAAGTTATTGAGCTTTTGAATATATCACACAAGTTTTTGAGCGAAGTTGTAAGTTTTTGAGCTTAAAAATTTATGTGATTTAACTCGACAACTTTAAACTAAAGCTCAAAAAATGTATAGCAAAACTCGAAAACTTTGTGATAAAGCTCAAAAACATAAAACCAGTTGTATATAGAGCTACGTACAACTAGTACTATAATCTTCTCATTGATAAGTAAGGAAAAATAGGCCTCATATAGCATGACTTAACGGACTCCCCAAATCGCAATGGTAGGTGCTTTTTATGAGATCCTACCATTAACACATCATTCGACATCATATAAAAACTAATTCACCTGAAACCGACACATATCTATAGAAAACATCAAATGACTAAAAGGGTCTAACATTCTCGATGATTCTCCACTCCAAAACCAAAGAAGCGATTTCATAAGAAAGGACATACTCCTAAAGAAGAAGGGTTCACCAAAAAATTTCCCAAGGAGCTCCATAATAAGGATCAGTTGATGTTACAGTCAAACATTATGCACTACAGAAGACAGTAATCATGCTATGACATCATTAAGTGGAAGAAATTCACATCAAAAAGATAAAAAGCTTGCAGTCTCACAATGAAAATTGCATATTCACAGAGGAAAAAAGGCGGGAAATTGGGTACGTTGAAGAACTTGAAACTTTACTATGGAAGTATTTTACTATAAAGACATCATTTCCAATAACAGTATAACAGGGTACGATTCCAGCAGTATTACCGTTAGGTTGCTTGTGTCACAGGCCTTGATTGAACTCTCAAAATCTTCCTCTTCAAGCCACGAACAATCAGCAACGCGAACTTCTGAAGGGGAACCTTGAAGAAGAAGGCTGAAGAAATGTGCATTCATCCTCCTAGAATCGCAAAGCATCTGACAAAGTCTATGTCTCAAAACATCAGGCACATAATTAAGGGAACCAATAGCATCGACATTCTCAGCGAGACCTTTCATACATATGCTCCGTAACGAAGGAACACATGGCCTTTTCAAGTCAGCATCTCTTTCATTTCTAAGAGTCCAAGAAATTAACGGCATCCCTCCTTTTTCTAAATTTGATTTCTGAGCTTGCTTTCCCAAGTTCTTTTCCCTATCTCTTATGATCTTCATAGCAGTCGAAAATGGTCCAGGCCAATCTTCAACATTAGTACCTGTATCCTCAAAATCTTGACCTCCACCTTCAGCACCTTGCCCGTTGACTTGGTCACGTGAGTAACAAGGTTTAGCAACTATTAATAATCATCTGCACGTATGTCAACGGAGGGTATATGTCGGAGGTGGGCCCAATCCTCTCCATCGGGATGATGGAATCTTTCGGCTGCAAGTGGAGAGCCCTTCACCTCAAGGAGCTTCAAAGAGGCGAGGTCGCGAAATATACCTGCATTTAATTGGAAATTGACACAGAAATTTATGCAAAGGGATCGAAGAGAAGACAAGCTTCCTACCCATTCAGGGAGATGTGTAAAATACTTGCAGCTTAGAATTTCTAAGTTTTCGAGGGAAGTCAGATGTCTCATCCCTTTAGGGATGGTTTCTATATTCAACCCTGATAATTGAAGGAATCGAAGTCTTCCCCCAATGACTCTCCATGGCATCTCATCATCATCGCCACCAACTTCTTTTGGTATTCCCGAGAATGTCAAACTGGGGAGTAAATGTAATCTCAGTGAATCCAAAGCTGTTAGATGCTCCCACCCTGCTCCTTCAATAGACGTCAACCTATCACAGCCCGTAATTGCCAGCGTCCGTACTGAACGACAATCCTTGAATGTTGCCTCAAGTTCTGACAAACTCTTTATCTCAACATTTACAAATATGTGAATGCTATTTAAACCTTCCGTGGCCAACGCTTTCAGGTAATCAAGGTTATCTACTATTACCTCCCTTAAGTTCATTAAATTGTTCTCCTGACCCAAATTCATGATCCATAATTCTTTGTTCACATCATACAATTTCAGCTTTTCTAGGCTTATACAAGCAGGAAATGACATCAGTTTTGCACACTCATAGATCTCCAACTTCGAGAGGCGGGAAAAGCAGGGTTGTGAACAATTGTTGCAGTCTATATCTTCTCCTCCCCACCAACCTCTCAGTTCACTCATAAAACTAATAGAAAGTTCCTCGAGAGAAGGAAAAAACACTTCTATTACCGCCATTTTGGGTTGAATCCTCTATGTACTCCAACTTAAACAAATTGGCTAGTGTGAGCGACTTGAGATGTAGTAGTTTGCTCAATGACGGCAAACCCAACAAGTTGGGAAAATTGTGCAACTCAAAGTAGACAAGATTGGGAAGAAAGGTGGCCCAATTACCGACTTTTCCCGCTCCCCACCACCTTGATGGATGTATAACTCCTTCGCTATGCCACAAACCTAGTCGCTTTAACGAAGGTGGCGGCTCTAGATTTTCGAGCAAAGTATCATAACTTCCGGTGGAACCTTGCATCCATATCTCTAGGGTCTCAAGACAGTTCATGATTCTCAAGCATCCTCCCCTACATTCCAAGCTACCCATGAATTCATCACTGACTATAATTTGGAAGATTCCTCTTAGGTTCTTCAATGCTAGTATATTTTCTAGCTCCCTAACGGAACTTGCTTCGCGAACCACAAAACTGGTGAGAACACATAGGCAACTCAATTTATCTAGACCTGAAGGCAAGTGACTCAACATTAAACATCCCGATACATCCAAGTGCCTCAGATTTGCCAATTTGGCCAAACCCCTTGGCAACTCTTTCAACTCTCCACACGAGTTTAGATCTAAGGTTCGTAGATTATACAGATTTGTAAGTGAATCAGGAAGCGCTATTAGATGGCTATTATGAGATAGATCTAGATACCTTAAATGCAATAGTTTACCAATGGAATTAGGTAATGTCCGGATGTCTAGGTCATGCAAATCTAATGTCCTGAGAAACTTCAATTTTTCAACCAGTTCGGCTACCGGAAAGTTGAACTCAAAACCATCTCGAACATAAGAGCGGATCCTACACTTTGGGAAAATATTTCCTTTGCATTTACTTCCTATGTGAAATAAGTGATGAGCATCATCTCCTAAATCAGTTTGGATAGAATTTACAGCCACAATACCCTTTCCTGCTACCTTTTGAGCAACATCGTGAATCAAGTCATGGATTTTAAACGATTCAACCCCTCCAATTTCATTCTTTTCTACATCTTGAAAAAAACATCTTCTTAGCAGGATTGACAAATACTCCTCCCCGGCATCTTCTAAGCTCTGACCTACTACAAATGGAACTATGTATCCTTGTGCCATCCAAAGCCTAATCAATTTTTCCTTGTTTATTCTAAAATCCTTGGGGAAAATTGCACAATAGGAAAAACAAGTTTTTAATGGAGATTCAAGGTTATCATAGCTAAATTTCAGGATAGACATAATCTTATTATCTCCATCATTAAGCTTTGCTAACCCACATTCCTGAAACAATTTCCACTTACTTACACTCTGACCATATAAAAGTGTTCCTACAACTTTAATAGCGAGTGGAACATTACAACATTGTTCAACAATCTTCTCACCCAATTTAATCAATTCAGAAAAATTCACATCTTGTCTCCCCTTTTCCACAAATGCTGTCATCTCAAACAAACGCCATGAGTTTTCAGGAGACAATCCTTTTAACTCATATTTATGTTCCTCATCAACCACCATTGCGGTCCTTTCAGAACGTGTAGTTACTAAAACTCTACTTCCTCCTCCACCACTCATTAAGAACTTTTTTAAACCAAGCCACTTCTCAAGATCTTCATTCCATACGTCATCTAAAACTATCAGGTACTTTTTCCCTCCAAGAAATCCTAGAAGTTTCCTTTGTATTAAATCCATCGTAAAACCATCATGCTTGTCACTAGACGCAGATTCTAGAATCCTAGCAAGAATTGATTTCACATCAAATTCCCCCCCATTTTCATCAGATACACAAGTCCATAACCTCAAAGGAAACTCACTCTTAACTCTCTCATCATTAAAGACAAGTTGAGCAAGCGTCGTTTTCCCCAATCCTCCGACTCCCACTATAGAGAGAAAAGAAACTCTATCTAGTTTACCAGAGTCTAAAAGCATGCGGACAACCTCACTAAGATCGCATTCTCTCCCAATAACCTCATCCGAATACACATAGGAGCAAGTCTCCTCTCTTCTCTCCTTAATAGGTTGGGAGTCGACACTAAATCCAAATGTGTGATGATTACTAGCAATAGCATTCAATAGCTTCCTAATTTTCTTTACTCCTCGCGACATAGAGTAGGCAACACTGAGGCTATTTTTCTTAGAAGAAAAGAAGTCTCTTACCTTTTTAGAGAGTTTAGCATCCTTGTTGTGCTGCTTAAGCTTAGCTAGAGTAAGAAACTCATCAAACAAATCATCAGCCTCATAAACAGCATCGTTGAGCTTTTGGATATAGTGTTGTGCTTCATGGGAGAGTTGATCTTTAAACGCGGCATCAAGGAGGACTTTCCTGACGGTGGTGATGGTGTCTTTGAGGTCATCAAGCTCAGATTTGTATCCCCACATGGAGCAAATCTTCCTGATGGCCTCAGACCCCACCACTTCAAGCAGTCTTCCTGCAAGAGTGATCCCGATTTCAGCCATTCTTTTTCAAAGTATCGAAGGTTGTGTTGAAGCAATGTAAGACAGTGGAGAGAAGATTTAAACTGCTAATGTATTTCTGAGTAGTGACTTGTTACCTCTTAACCCAAAATACTTCTTTAATACTTTCTGAAATAAGAAGCAGTAGTTAAAGCATGTGATCCGATAAAGGAGTACAGTGTAATCCTTACAAAATACAAATACAGCACTTTAAACTGTGAAACTTCAAGGCATCTTCATGGACATCGAGGTATTATTATTTAACTGATTCCACCCAAAAAGAGGGGGAACAAAGACCTCAAAGAGAGGGCAAAAGCTACCGAAAACAGACAAAAAAAATTGCTCGGAAATTGAATTAGTACAAAATGGGAGTAGTGGAGTTATATAAATGAGTCACTTGCAGTTAAACAAGTTGAAAATTCAGGGCATCTTTCCAAAAACGAAGTATCAGTACAGGTAAAGTAGAGAACTGTATTATAAACAGGAGGAAAAAATAGAGAGCTGTATTACCAGTATGACCATTACGGTATTCAAACAAGGGGTGCAGATTAGATAAATTAGTCTCCGACTCACTTAGTAGATCATCGTTAATCTATTGCTCAGAATTACAAATTTTTATAACCAATTTTTCGTCCAAATATTTGTGCATTAGTCTTTAAATAGTAACCCAAAGTGCCTCATTTCTACGGCTGGTCAACAAATGAGAAATTTTGCTCCGAGCCTAGACAAATAATTTAATATAGTCCTCAATTGATAATTTCTTAATCTTCAGCGGTGAAACAAAAATGGTTCACTCTTGATTCATGAAAGCGTATGAACTGCAGTAGTATCAGGTAAATCCAACGAGAGTATTTATACGAGTAGTAATTTTTCAGAAAGACATACCAAACCAAATCCTACGTGAAAACTTTATCTTCATCGAATTAGAAGACCAAAACGGAATGATTAAACTTGTAGAATAAAACGACCGCCTTCATATCACCTGCTGTTCCCTTTGCTTCGCCTGCATTCACCAATATCACCAAATAACCAGTCTGAAAAATTAGCTCAAAAGTGAGAATACAGGTATTAGTCCTGCATAACCAGTTTCAAAAAATGACTCGATAGTTGCATCAACCAGTCGACTGCTAATGCAAATTTAAATGCTTACATGTTCCCACATATTTTTCAGATAAACATAACAAAAAGTTGACTCGCAAAACTGATAAGCATCTTCACAAAAGGCCTGGTGTACATAGCATATCAGAAGATTCAGAAATATCAAGCAATAATGCAATTAAATAGTTTTACCAGTTTCACCACATGAATAACCATTGTGTTATAAAAACACATTAGTTTTGCATAACCTGTTATACCAAGTGACTCAAACGTCGCGTCAATTGAATGCTACAGCAGATTTAAATACCTACCTGTTAGGCTGTACCCACATATTGTTAAGATAAAAGAAATGACAAAAGAGTCGACTCGCAAAGCAGATAGGTATCTTCCCAAAGGACCCTTATGTTATAAAAACACATTACTTTCCAAAGTCACACTACACCATTACATTCATTATTCGCCCCAAATATTTTTCTATCTACATGTAACCCTTAACTATAGATATCAAACAGGAGAAAGTCGGGTGTTAAACGGGGCCAATCATAAAGAGTATAGAACATTTGACAATACACATGCGAGTAAGAAGTAACAAGGTTTAGCAACTACTAATCATACTCATGATCATAATGATAATCTGCACGTATATCGACGGAGGGTATATGTCGGAGGTGGGCCCAATCCTCGAAATCCGGATCTTGGAATCTTTCGGCTGTAAGCGGAGAACCCTTCACCTCCAGGAGCAGCAACGAGGTAAGGTCCCGCATTACACCTGTGTTTAACTGGAGCTTCTCACAGGATGTTATGCGAAGGGATCGAAGAGAAGACATGCGACTTATCCATTCGGGAAGGGATGTAAGATCATCACAGGCGAAAATTGTTAAGTTTTCAAGGGAAGTCAAATGTCTAATCCCTTTAGGGATGGTTTGCATCTTCAACAGTGATAAGCCCAAGGATCGGAGACTTCTCCCAATGGATTTCCATGGCATCCCATCATCATCGTCACCACCACCACCGTCTTCCATTTCTGTCCCAAAGGAAGTCAACTCGGGGAGTTCTACTAATTGTAGTGATTCCAAAGCAGTTAGATGTTCCCACCCTGCTCCTTCAAGAGATTTCAACCTATAACATCTACCAATTCTAAGGCTCCGTAGGAAACGACAACCCTTTAATGTCGGCTCAAGTTTTGACATACTCTCTATCCCATCTTCTCCGGTTATATCAATGCCAGTTAGATTTTCCGTGGCTAACGATTTCAGGTATTCAATGTTGTCAACGCCGACCTCCCTTAATTTGGTTGAATTGTTCTCCTGGCCTAAGGTCGTGATCCGTAACTCATCGTTCACACATTCCAAATTAAGCTTCTCTAGGCTTATACAGACAGGAAATGATGTCAGTTTTTCAGAGAATTCGATAAACAGGTCGGAAAGCCGAGGAAAACAGGGTCGTGGACGATGGTTGCAGTCTATATCTTCCCCTCTCCACCATCCTCTCAACTCACTCATGCCTGAAATTAAAAGTCTCTTGAGGGAAGGAAAAAACACTTCTCCGTTACTGCAATAATCATGGGTTGAATCCTCCATGTACTCCAAACTATACAAACAATAAAGTGACATTGACTTGAGATGTAGTAGTTTGCTCAATGACGGCAACCGCAGCAATTCAGGATGATTGCAAAGGTCGATGTGGACAAGATTGGGAAGAAAGACGGCCAGATTACCTAAATCTCTCGCTCCACACCACCTTAACGGAAGTTCAGCTCCATTGTAAGCCATCAAAATGAGACGCTTTAAAGAAGAAGGTGGTTCAAGTTTTTCGAGCAAACTTTCATGGTTTGCATCACCTTCCATTGATATAGTTAAAGACTCGAGATTGTTCATGCTTCTCAAATATCCTCCCCTACATTCGACGGTATCCGTGAAGTTATGAGTGATTAAAATTTCAAAGCTTCCTCTAAGCTTCTTTAATGCTAGTAGATTTTCTAACTCCACTATGGAACTTCCTCCGTCCACCACAAACTTGGTAAGAACACATAAGCCACTCAATTTGTCGAAGCCTGAAGGCATATGACTCAATTCACGACAATCATATATATCCAAATGCCTAAGATTTGCCAATCTAGCCAAATCTTTTGGCAACTCTTTCAAATCTGAGCACCCCTTTAGATCTAAGGTTTGCAGATTGCGTAGCTTTGTAACTGAATCAGGAAGAGCCTTTAGCTGACGATTGTAAGATAGATCAAGATACCTTAAATGCAATAGTTTACCGATTCCATCCGGTAGAGTCTGGATATCTAGGTCATGCAGATCTAATGTCCTAAGAAACTTCCAGTTTTGTAGCAGCTTAGCAACCGGAAAGTTGATGTCAAACCCATCTCGAACATGAGAGCGGATCGAACACTCTGAGAAAATACTTTCTCTGCATTTACTTCCTAAGTGAAATAAGTGACGAGCATCATCTCCTACATTGCTGTGGATAGAATCTACTACCACGACCCCCTTTCCAGCAACCTTTTGAGCAACGTCGTGAATCAAGTCGTGAATTTTAAATGACTTAACCCCTCCAATTAAATTTTTTTCTACATCTTGGAAAAAGCATCTTCGTAGCAGCATTGAGAAATACTCCTCCCCAGCATCTTCTAGACTCTGACCGACATCAAATGGAACTATGTATCCTTGTGCCATCCAAAGCCTAATCAACTTTTCTTTGTTTATTCTAAAATCCTTTGGAAACAATGCGCAATAGGAAAAGCAAGTCTTCAACAGAGATTCAAGATTTTCATAGCTAAGTTTCAGAATGGACATAATCTTATTATCTCCATCATTAAGCTTAGCTAATCCGCATTCTTGAAACGATCTCCATTTACTTACATTTTGACCATATAGTAGTGTTCCCACGACTTTAATAGCGTATGGAACATTACTGCATTGTTCAACAATCTTCCGACCAAGCTTAATTAATTCAGAACAATCCACATCTTGTCTCCCTTTTTCCTCAAATGCTATCATCTCAAATAAACGCCATGAGTTTTCAGGAGACAGTCCTTTTAACTCATATTTATGTTCCTCATCAACCACCATCGCAGTCCTTTCAGATCGTGTTGTTACCAAAACCTTACTTCCTCCTCCGCAACTCATTAATAATTTTCTTAAACTAAGCCACTTCTCACGATCTTCATTCCATACATCATCTAGAACTATCAAATACTTCTTCCCTCCAAGGAAACCTTGAAGTTTCCTCTGTAACAAATCCATTGAAATACCATCGTGTTTGTCATCAGACGTTGATTCTAGAATCTTAGTTAGAATCATTTTCACGTCAAATTCCGTCCCATTTTCATCAGATACGCATGTCCACAACCTTAAAGGAAACTCGATCTTAATTTTATCATCATTAAACACGAGTTGGGCTAGCGTAGTTTTACCCAACCCTCCGGCTCCCACTATAGATAGAAATGAAACTCTATCATGTGAACTAGAATCTAAAAGCATACGGACAACGTTATTAAGATCACATTCTCTCCCGACAACCTCGTCCGAATACACATAAGAACAAGTATCCTCCCTTCTTTCCCTAAGAGGTCGGGAGTCAACACTAAACCCAAATGTCTGATGATTACTAGCAATACCATCAAGTTTCTTCCGTATATTTTTAACCGCATGGGACATTGAAATAGCGACACTAAGGGTATTTTTCTTAGAAGAAAAGAAATCGTGTACCTTTTCAGATAGTTTATCATCCTCATCCTCGTCCTCATTGTGTTGCTTAAACTGAGCTAGAGTAAGAAACTCATCAAACAAATCATCAGCATCATAAACAGCGTCCTGGAGCTTCTGAATATATTGTTGTGCTTCATGAGAGAGTTGTTCCTTAGACTCGGCATCAAGGAGGACTTTCCTGATGGTGGTGATGGTCTCTTTGAGGTCGTCAAGCTCAGATTCATATCCTGATATGGAGCAAATCTCTTTGACGGCCTCAGACCCCACCACTTCAATCAGTTTTCCTGCAAGACTGATCGCCATATGTGCCATTATTTTCAAAAAAATGGAGGTTGTGATAGTGTGTGCGAAATGTAAGACAAAGATGGAGAGATTCGAAAGCTAAAATGCAGAAAAATCAATAGATTTCTTAAATTTCTGTTCACTAAGACTTTTTATGCACAAATAAGGAACTAATAATGGAGTATTAAAATAAGTTGATGCAAGTATGCAACAACATGCTGTGCAACCAGACTCTCATATGGTCTGCAACTTCAAGTGGCTATAAAAAAATGGAAAAAATGATTATAATAAATGCAAGTCATCATCATCCACTCTTCCAGGACTTTCGGAATAATGCGTATATTATATACTTCAATTTGAGTGCTCGCATGTAAACTACACCTATAAAAGTCTTCATAAACACATACGGAGTATATTTAAGTCTGTAATATTAGTTATATTAATGATTCACTTAAACATCGTGCTGAAGTGCTAAGCTGTACTTGATACCAACATGTAACATGCATACAATTACTCAAAAATGACCCAAAGGAATCCAATGGCTGTGTATGAATAAACCATTGACTTTGTAATCCTCAGTGACCAAACAGTGGCTTATGGATATCAAAGTGACTCGGTAAGTAAAATCGAATTTACAAAATATTTACACAGAGAATAGTCGGGTCTCGGGTGTACATAAGCATAACCAGTTTTTTATAAAAAAACGACTCAATAGTTGCATCAATCGATCGACTGCTAATGCAGATTTTAATGCATAGCTAAATAAGCACCAAAAATACGAAGTACCTTCCTACAAGGTGGTATAAATGTTACTGTAGTACATACTGTGAGAAAGAAAGGAAATTGCATGCATCAGAAATTTTAGAATATTATCCGACAGTGTGTGTGGCAAAGAATAAAATAAATTTACAATCGACTTATTTATCAAATAATTAAATGACAAGACGGAATAATAAAAATATTATTTACGGAGTAGTACAATAATCCTAACAGACTCGATTTTAAAATAAAAAATGAAATTGCATACATCAGAATATCAGATGCAGTGAGCACAGAAATGAAGAGGATGTTAAGCTGAAAGAAGAAGATAAGAGTTACTTGACTTACTTCAGCAGTGAAGTACTTAAACTGCCCTTATTTCGACAGGTGGTGTGCTTTGGATCTCTGAATTTCGTAATCCTTAGATTTCCAGGCTCCGTAGGGAAAGACAGCCACCCTTGAATGTTTCGCTGTAACCTGTACGACTGGAAATGAGATCCAAAAATGGAGTACGGTTTAATGCTTATGCATTCATGTGAATCATGTATATTAAACAGCGACAAGTGCAGCATTACATTGACAAGAAGATAACATCAGCACGCGATCAACTGATACAAGATTACTTGCATTGCAATCAGTATAGAAAGGAAAAAACATACAGCAAGAATTTATAGACAACCGTCTTACTCGTATTTTACAAAACCAAAACCGTCTTGCATGTGAGACCTACACAATTCATTCATCATACAAGCAAAGACAGAGTACTTGAATACACAAATACACGTACATTTGTAACTTTTGATCTTTCGATGATTGACTGAGTGAAAAATCATCACACGAGCTATATATGGTAGATTCGCTTTGAATCTATTAGAAACGGATGTCAACAGAGGGTATATGTCGGAGATAGGCCCAGTCCTCTCCTTCCGGATCTTTGAATCTTTCAGTTGTAAGGGGACAACCCCTCACTTCCAGGTGCTGCAATGAGGTGAGGTCCCGCATTACACCTGCATTCAACGCAAACTTCTCGCAGTATCTTATGCTAAGGGATCGAAGAGAAGACAAGCAGCTTATCCATTCAGGGAGAGATGTTAAACACTCGCAATGGCGAATTGTTAAGTTTTCAAGGGAAGTCAAGTGTCTCATCCCTTTAGGGATGGTTTCCATCATCAACAATGATAATTCAAGGGATCGGAGTCTTCCCCCGATATATGTCCATGGCATCCGATCTTCTTCGTCTTTTGTTCTTCCCAAGAATCTCAAACTGTGGAGCCCTCTTAATTGTAGTGAATCCAAAGTTGTTAGATGTTCCCATCCTGCTCCTTCAAGAGACCTCAACCTCCTACAGTCAATAATTATAAGGCTCTGTAGGGAACGACACCCCTTGAATGTCTCCTCAAGTTCCGATACATTCTCTATCTCGTTATTTCTTTGTATACAAATGCTAGTTAGACCTTCCGTGTTGAACGTTTTCAGGTAATCAAGGTTGTCCACTCGCACCTCCCTTAATTTGGTTGAAGAGTTCTCCTGGCCCAAACTCGTGATCCATAACTCTTTGTTCACTTTGTCCAAGGTAAGCTTTTCTAAGCCTATACCTATACAGGCAGGAAATGCCGTCAGCTTTTCACACTTGTAGATCTCCAATTCAGAGAGCCGAGAAAAACAGGGCTCTATACGATTGTTACAGTCTATATCTTCCCCTTTCCACCATCCTCTCAGCTCCGTCATATTTATAATTTTGAGTTTCTCGAGGGAAGGAAAAAACATTTCTCTATTAATGTCGTTGTGGGTGAAGTCCTCTATGTACTCCAGTTTATACATTAACTTAAGAACCAGTGATTTGAGATGTACTAGTTTGCTCAACGACGGCAAGCACGACACATTTGGACAACTGCAAAGCATAAGGTGGACAAGATTGGGAAGAAAGGTGGCCGAATTACCTACCTCTCCCGCTCCACGCCACCTTAACGGAAATTCAGTACCTTTGTAACCAGAAAAATTGAGTTGCTTTAAAGAAGGAGGTGGCTCAAGTTTTTCGAGCAAACTTTCATGGTTTCCATCACCAGACATCGCTATATCAAATACCTCAAGATGATTCATGTTTCTCAAATATCCACCCCTACATACCACGGTACCCATGGTGTCCTGCACTATAAGAATTTGAATGCTTCCTCTTAGGTTCTTCAATGCTAATAACTTTTCTAGCTCCCCAACGGAACTTCCTCCGTCCACCACAAACTTAGTAAGTACACATAGGCAACTCAACTTGTCTAGACCCCAAGGCATATACCTCAAGTTATAACAACCAGTTATATCCAAGTGTCTCAGATTTGCCAATTTGGCCAAACAATTTGGCCATGCTTCCAAACCATAGCACCTCCTTAGATCTAATGACTTCAGATTAAACAGATTTGTAACTGAATCAGGAAGCGCACTTAGACGCCTATTGTCAGATAGATCGAGATACCTTAAATGTAATAGTTTACCAATTGAATTTGGTAGAGTCCGGATGTCTAGGTCATGCAAATCTAATGTCCTAAGAAACTTCCAGTTTTTTACCAGTTTGTCTACTGGAAAATTCATCTCAAACCCATCTCGAACATATGATCGGATCTTACACTTTGAAAAAACAGTTTCATTACATTTACTTCCCATGTGAAATAAGTGATGAGTTGCATCCCCCGAATTGGTTTGGATAAAACTTACCGCCACAACACCCTTACCTGTTACCTTTTGAGCAACGTCGTGCATCAAGTCGTGGATTTTAAATGATTCAACCCCTCCGATTTCATTCTTTTCTACATCTTGAAAAAAACATCTTCGTAGTAGGACTAACAAATACTCCTCCCCAGCATCTTCCAGGCTCTGACCTACATCAAATGGAACTATGTACCCTTGTGCCATCCAAAGCCTAATCAACTTTTCTTTATTTATTCTGAAATCCTTCGGGAAAATTGCACAATAGGAAAAGCAAGTCTTTAACGGAGATTCAAGGTTATCATAGCTAAGTTTCAGGACAGACATAATCTTATTATCTCCATCATTCACCTTGGCTAATCCGCATTCTTGAAACGATCTCCACTTACTTACACTCTGGCCATATAAAAGTGTTCCCACAACTTTAATAGCGAGTGGAACATTACGACATTGTTCAACAATCTTCTCACCAAGCTTTCTCAATTCAGAATAATTCTCATCTTGTACACCATTTTCCCCAAATGCTGTCATCTCAAATAAACGCCATGAATTTTCAGAAGATAAACCTTTTAGCTCATATTTATATTTCTCATCCATAACCATTACAGTCCTTTCAGAACGGGTAGTTATCAAAACCCTGCTTCCTGCTCCACACCCAATCAAGTATTTTCTTAAACCAAGCCACTTCTCACGACTTTCATTCCATACGTCATCTAGCACTATCAAGTATTTCCTCCCTCCAAGAAAACCTAAAAGTTTCTTTTGTACAATATCCAATGTAAAACCATCTTGCTTCTCGTGAGACAATGACTCTAAAATCCTAGCAAGAATTGTTTTCACGTCAAAATCCGCCTCATTTTCATCAGACACACATGTCCATAACCTCAAGGGAAATTCTGTCTTAACTTTATCACAATTAAATACGAGTTGGGCTAGTGTAGTCTTACCCAGCCCTCCCATCCCCACTATAGAGAGGAAAGAAACTCCATCTTGCGAACCAGAATCTAGAAGCATATCGACCACCTTATCAAGATCAAATTCTCTCCCGACAACCTCATCACAATACACATAAGAACAAGTCTCCTCCCTTCTCTCCCGAATAGGTTTGGAGTCAGCATTGAACCCAAATGGCTTATGATCACCAAATGTGTTATGATTACTAGCAATACCCTCAAGTTTCTTTCTAATTTTCTTAACCTCCCGAGACATCAAGTAGGCGACACTGAGCGTATTTTTGGTAGAAAAGAAGTGGCGTACCTTTTCAAAAAGTTTATTATTCTTATTGTGCTGCTTAATTTCAGCTAGAGTACGAAACTCATCAAACAGATCATCAGCCTCATAAACAACATCCTTGAGCTTTTGAACATAGTCTTGTTCTTCGTGGGAGAGTTGATCCTTGTACTCGGCATCAAGTAGGAAGTTCCTAATAGTGGTGAAGGTGTCTTTGAGGTCGTCAAGCTCAGAGCCATATCCCCATATTGAGCAAATCTCTTTGATGGCCTCAGACCCCATCACTTTGATCAGTTTTCCAGCGAGACTGATACCAATTTCCGCCATTGTTTATTAAAGAAATGGAGGTTGTGATTGTGCAGTTGCCTATGCCTATGTTACTCTGAAATGTCCGCAAGTTTTGGATGCAATATGTATAGGAGTATTGGATACAACTATTTTATACGGAAATTTCGATACTATGGTTCAAAATGAAGTGTTTAAGTGTCGTGTCGTATCCGACAAGATACGTATCAGATACGTGATATGGGATACGGTAGCTAAGTGAAGTATCAGAATGGTGGTAGTTAGGAATGTAAGACAGTGCTGATAGGAAGATTTGGTTGGATAATATAGTTTTGAGTAGTAATTTGCTACCTCTTAACCCAAATGACTTCTTAAATAGTCGTTGAGATAAGAGTGGAGGAAATAGATATACAGAAGTAGGATGATGGCTGGATTGCAGGAATGAGGGATTATTGTTTGTTTTCTCACTTTATGCTCCCTTAAGCTATATGTACACAACATGGAGGAGGACTCAAATAAGTTGACATCACACCATGTAGTTTACAATTTCAAGTGGCTTAAAATATCAGTATATCATAAAAATGAATGCAATGCATCATTATCATCAGAATGTAAAAGTCGGAATGTAACATTATCATCAGAGTGCTTCTAAGTCTCCCGACTAGAATGCAGTAAATAATCAGAGATACATTAACTTACCAACGTTTTCCGCATAACCCGCTGTAGAAGTCGAGGTCCAAAAACGATAAGCATCATCGTCCTGAAAGACCTGGTAAACCGAGCACATTAAATACTGCCATTTGCACATTCCTAATATATTTTACGATTCAGAAAACTTCAGCAAAGATCAAGCAATGGTGCTATTAAATAATCACCACTATGTATTAAAATGACTTTGAATGGGTATTTAACAACTGCAGTTCGATATTTTAAAGTTACGAAAGAAATATTCTTAAGGCAGGAGCCAATGACTTCCTGATTCTGAAAGATTTGAATACATATCAAAACATATCTGAATTTAGCATGAATGAACAAGGTAATGCAAATGCAAATTTAAATGCTTACATCAGTTACATGTTCCCACCTACTTGCCTAGCATATCAGAGAGTTGACTAGCAAAACTGATAGGCATCTTCACAAAAGTCCTGGTATACCTGCTTACCTAGCATATGAGAAGTCTCAGAAAAATATGAAGCAATAGTGCAATTAAATAGTTTTACCAGTTTTATAACCCTTGTGGCCTTGTGTTATAAAAACACATAAGTTCTGCATAACCTGTTATACCGAATGACTCAAAAGTTGCATCAATCGACTGCTACAGCAGATTTAAATACATACCTGTTAGGCTGCCCACATGTTGCTGAGATAAGAGAAATGACAAAAGAGTTGTATAGGTATCTTCCCAAAAGACCCTTGTGTTATAAAAACACTTTACTTTCCCAAGTTACACTACAGTGACTACACCATTACATTCATAATTCGCCCCAGATATTTTTCTATCTACATTTAACCCTTAACTATAGATATCAAACAGGAGAAAGTCGGGTGTCAAACGGGTCCACGCACAGAGTATAGAACATTATGACAATACACATACGAGTATAATAGTGGTAGAAAAAGGCTGATTTGATAGAAATATATTGGTAAATTTAAGATGTTTACACTGTGAAACCGCTTTGAAAAGTATTTGGGGTCATTTTCACATGATAATCAATCCATTACCCTTCTAAGCAAAATGGAAATTTCCATAATAAAACTCGTATTTAGGTTTCGAGATGTGCTCACTCATCCTCTATTGCTTTTGCGCTCCACTCACATCTCCTGGTTTAATCTAACTCTGGGAAGTAGCACTAGCATATGAAGAGGTACCGGGGGCAAGAGTAGAAGTAGCCGAGGCATAGCTAGTCTGCTCTGTCGATGGCTGGTCGGACGACAATTCCGAGAAAAACATAATACTTTCGCCATTACCAACAAACACTTGGAGAGACCGAGGAATGGGAGGCATATCCACGTCCAAAAATCCTTCGAGAATTTGAACGATTTGACCCGTTGATGGCCTATGATCTTCCTCATCTTGAATACACCAACATGCTAGTTTACATACTCTACTTATTTGATCTATTTCGCCATCACCTTCGAGTATCGGGTCTAGTATAGTTAAGACGTCTTCTCCTTGGGTTAACTTGCTCATAGCCCAAGTTGGGAAGAATTCAAACTCTGCTGAACTAGCATTTCTTCGACCAGAAACTAGCTCGAAAAGCAACATTCCGTAGCTATACACATCTGCTTTTGCTGTGATTGCCATCCCTGAAATCCATTCCGGGGCTAGATATCCTCGTGTGCCTCTAATGGTTGTTAAGACTCGACTAAAATCCCTTCCAACAAGCTTAGCTAAACCAAAATCTGCCACCTTTGCGCAAAACTCGGAATCCAGAAGAATGTTTTCTGGCTTAATGTCACAGTGTATGATACAATCTCTGCATTTTTCATGTAGGTACGTCAGTCCCCTTGCTATTCCAATAGCGATTTGATACCGAAGACTCCAACTTAGGATTTGAGAATTCCTTTTCATAAAGAGATGGGTGTTCAAAGACCCATTTGGCATGTACTCGTACACCAACATTCGTTTTGTTCCCTCTGAGCAAAACCCATGAAGGCGTACAAGATTAACATGCTGTACATTCCCAATCGCACTTACTTCTGTTCTAAATTGCTTCTCCCCATGGGCTACACTAATACACTCAAGTTTCTTCACTGCAATGCCAGTTGAATCTGGCAACGTTCCTTTGAAAACAGATCCAAACCCGCCTCCCCCTAACTTCTGTGAGAAATTCTTAGTCGATGACTGCAGATCTCGATATCCAAATCTCGTTAATGAGCTCCCCATTGATTTTGCAGCCATGACCAACCGCCTCTTTTGTCTCCAGTTGACAAAACATCCAAGAACTAACAGGACTACCAAACCCGTTACCAGACCCGACACAATACCAATAACCAATCTCTTATACCCAGTACTTGTCGGAATTTCTGATGCTGCCATTCTAACATACAGAGTCTTCCCATTCGGATCACTGTCAGCAAGCTGCCTCATATTTAGTAGCTCTCCAAACCATAAAAAACATCCGTCGGTATCATAAGCATAGGCAGTACAAGAACAATTTCTGAGACAAGTCGATTCACATTCTTGTAAATTTGAAGCAGAGACAAATTCCTGATGTTCTAGCGAAACCTTGCTAGGACTCATCAGAAACTTGTCATTGTTATAAAAATCGCATGACAGCTGGGTTTGTCTTGAACACCCTCCTGCGTAATCATTCAAACTCCAATCCACGGTAAATTTCGGGTCAAACCCTTGTAAGCAATGACAATACGGAAGAGAGGTCTGGTTGCAGTATCCAAAAGCCCCGCAGTAGGAGAAAACGTCACATTGCTGACCTGGCTGTGACCAAAACAAGACCCACTGCTGAACACTTTCAACCCATGTTAATTGCTTAAGCTGCCCCGAAATATCCATAACTAGCCTTGTTTTGAACGAAGGGTTAACAATCCAATACGTGATATAGCTCTCGTTCTCATTATCAATATAGTCGAAGCTATAAAGCTGTGATTTTAGAAACTTTAGCTCAGGAATCAGGCTGAAAATCCTTTGATCTGGAAGCCACACACCACTTTTCCAGTACAACTTAGATTGGTTCCACAGCATGATAAACTGACTAGCTTTCGGGTCACGTTCTATGGTGAAAAGACCCGTTGCAGGGTCCTCTGAGTTCGTCCAAGATGTTAGACTACTCATCCACTGGTTTTTCTTGTTCAAACCCAACTTGCCTTTTGGCATAAGTGTATCAGTTGGGTGGTCGAAGCTCTCCCAAAGAGGAGTACTTGAATTCCAATTTGAGCTGGAGCTTGAATTTTTCACGTATCTTAAAACAAGATTGCCGTCATCTTCAAGGACTGATACTATAGAATTATTGGAGGTATTGAAGTTCAAGTTTGTAGACCAAATAACAGATTTGGACTCACCAGAAACAAGCGCTAAATTTCCATAACTGGAGATTTTCAGCGAAGATGAATACTTATCAGAAACCGGGTTGTTTCGATTTGCTACCCATATGACAGTTTTGACAGGGATGTTCTTATACCATATCCCAATGTAGTAGTTTGAAGCATTACCTGGTTTGAAGAAGCCTAGTTCAAACGAGCCATTTGCCGAAATTATCGTTTGGTCACCTGAGATATACTTAGTTGCTGTGATGGTGTCGTCTCCATGGCAGCAAACTGATGTTACAACCAAGACAATTAACAGCTGAGTTACACATATAGCTTGAAAACTACTTCTCATATTTATGACTCTAAAACAACTTACACAACATATTTCTGGTTTCAACATGAAATTATATCAATGGCTAATTAAATAACCTCACACATAAAGCAAGAAAATTCTGTGTAATATTTTATTTGGCTGTTGGACAAAAGTAGGGCAAGAGCTCTCTTATTCCAACCGTGCAAGGTTGGGGTCCGATTCCTACTCACAATATAGTGCGCTCAAGTGAGCCAAAAGAAAAACAAATGGATTTAGTTTCTAGATGATTTGCGTCTGCTAATATAAACTTCTTCATTGAACCTGAAACCTTAAGAAAAAATCCGAGTGAGAGGTCTCACCGTACCCTAAAGTTATTATGAGACCGTCTCATTAGAGAATTATTGTGCTTATTAATACTCCCTCCGTTCAAGTCAAACCTTCCCTTGTTCCTTTTTGTGACGTTCAAGTCTAACCTACTCATTTTCATTTTAGTAAATGTTTTAATATTAAAAAATACTTTAAACCTTACATATTAACATAAATATCCCTATCTACCCTACATTTAATATCAAACAAATATTTCACTTTTAACCATTTGTACCTTTAATAATAAACAATCGATTTCTTAGAATTTATGCAAAAGGCAAAAGGGAAGGTTCGACTTGAACGGAGTGAGTATCTTGATCTTAACACAGGTTTAATGAGTCATGAAAAATCACTATAGTTTGCTTTATCATTTTGTATTCATATTACTTTAACTAGGTAATCTAAAGTATAAGTAAAGCAGTTTGATTTCTATGCTCAACCTACCTAATCCTCCACACATTGGACTCTAAGTTGACTAGAAGGAAATTTAAAGCTGGAAAGAATAAAAAAAAGGGTCACTTTTGATTCAAGGGTGTATGGACTCAAGTTACATTGTTACAGCATATGTTTAGAAAAATGGGTATTGGGTAGGTACGAAAATTTCCCCAACTACTTCAAATAATCGACTTTTTTTTCGTGTTTTTTTTTTTTTTTTGCAGTTTCGCCCCTCCATCCTATTTACTTTATAACCTAACTCTCAACTAAATTTTAAACTCGTAATTTATAACGTGTTCTAGAAATTCTTTCTATTTCAATATCCCCTCCTTTACGATAACCACAATGCAGTAAGTACGTAAATGGTGACAAAACCATATATAATCGACTACTTCAAATAATCGACTTTTTTTTGTGTTTTTTTTTGCAGTTTCGCCTCTCCATCCTATTTACTTTATAACCTAACTCTCAACTAAATTTTAAACTCGTATGAGTAATTGATAACGTGTTTTAAAAAACCGTGTTCTAGAAATTCTTTCTATTTCAATCTCCCCTCCTTTACGATAAACACAATGCAGTAAGTACGTGAATGGTGACTAAACCATTATAAGTGTACTCAAGGAGTCAAGGCCATAGTGGTGGCGTAACCTGGAAACTGGCGGACAAATGTCAAGCGATGATTTTAGATTACCCAGAGCTCTACGCTCCACCCTGTCATGTCCGCTGCTCTCTACGCACGCCAACAAATGTCCCTGAAAATCCTCGCGTAGTCGCGTACCACAGATCACACCTTGCAACACAGTACACATCAGGTCATTCAGAATTTGGGGATCGATTCCAGAAAATGCTACAAAATGAAACATCAACACAGGAATTCCCAAGGTCAAGAAGAAGAATTCAGATGAACATCAATGCTTATTAGCTTCAAATCACCATTTTTGTCAATTGTGAATTCGTCAATTTCACCGAATTGACTCGTGTGAATTTTGATGTTTCACTTGATGGAAACTCAAAAGGAGATATTGCAGCTTTCTCAGCTGCGGGAATTAAACGAGAATTTGTGTTCGAAATCAAATTAACATGCAGTAATAAACAATTTACAGTAATCAAATTACTGTAAATTAACAAGATCAAATTAATACTCGTGATTGTATAAACACCCATGCGAATTCGTTCGATAACATCAAAATCGAAATTTAAATCAAAATTTGTGTAATCACTCATGAGAATTCGTTCAAGAACAGTAACAAATTCGTCTACACCTCTACAATTACTGGAAATCAACAAGATCATATGAATAAGTGTATAATCACCGATGCGAATCCGTTTAACAGCATCAAAATTGAAATTAAAATTGTATAATCACTGAATCACAGATCACTCAAGAATTCGTTAACTAGCACTAAAACACGGATGATAATCCACAATTTGATCACAAAATTCAAGGATTAGTGAAAAAAGACCTGTAATTGAGTAGGAATTCATGATCTGAGTACAAATAATTCTTGAACTAGGGTTTGAAATCACAATCTGTTGAATGTTGATCATGTTCGTCGATTATCGTCGTTCAAATTTTTACAGTGGTAATATACTTGATTGTATAGCTGGTCATGGGACGTACCGCCCGATTGGCCCGTTTTGTCCGGCCCAAATTTTTAGCGGGCTTGGACACAATTTTTTTAAAAATATACAAAGGCCCGGCCCGTAAATCCGTCCCAAACCCGCTAACCCGTCCCGAACCCGCTTGTCCGTGGACCAAAATTTCACAATTAGCCCGGCCCGTGTCCGACCCGAACCCGTATATGATCACCTCTACTTGATTGTTACTGCCGGATATGTGGTCACGTGGAGTTAATTTTTTTTTTTTTTTTTTTCGGAACTCCAGACCGATAGACCAATAGAGATGGAAGTGCTTGTGTTGAGTTGTACCTCGTGTCGGCTTACCAAGCCGGGATGAGAAAATTGAACGGTTCACGTACGGAAAGGTGAGTTTTGTGGAGTGTCCGTCCGATTCTCGTGTTTGGGCGGTCAAGTGTGTCCGTGTATTATGCTTCGGGGGAGCGTGTCATGACTAGGATAAACATAATCGTCTTTCTCGACCCACATGGTAATGACGTAGTGGTGTTGGGTCGTATCAAAGTAAGCTCGTACCGTATTGGGATGTAGGTTGCGCTGTCCATCGATCTGGGTGTCCATTTCCATCTCTACCAAATATCAATCGATATGTGCCTTTTTTATCGTATCGAAAACATTTTTTACCCTATTCGAAGTCTAAAACGGAGATTTTGTGTTCATCACAATTCAAAACCCATATGTTACCTCTGAATAAAGTCGAGTTAGAAAATCGTCAACCTACAACGACTAAACAAAATATTTTCAACGCCCGTTAAACAATGAAAACATTTCATTTCAAAGGTTTATTTTATCGACTCCAATTACGGCAATTCAAGATCACGACAGAAACCGATATGTTATTTCCGAGCAAAGTAGAGATATTTCACAGAACTCGACGTAAGAGCAACGAAGCCGATATGTTACTTCCGAGCAAAGTAACGAAATTTCACATAACTCGACTTAAGAGCGACAAAGCCGATATGTTACTTCCGAGCAAAGTAAAGCCGATATGTTACTTCCGAGCAAAGTAGAGAAATTTAACAGAACTCGACTTAAGAGCGACGAAGCCGTATGTTACTTCCGAGCAAAGTAAAGAAATTTCAAAGAACTCGACTTACGACTTACAAGCATTATGTCGCCGCAGACGAATATAACAAATGTCCCATAGACTGGGCTTCACTTCTTTACATTAGCCATGAAAACATCTCAAAGTTTTTTCAGCAAAATGTACAAAATCATAGGGCACAAGCCCAAGATTAATTGCCACACAAAAGTCCTCAACTTTCATGACCAATTAATATTAACATCGGAGCCCGAGTTTAGAAAAAACTCGGAAAAGCCCATTTAAACTACCCAAGTAAAGTATCGACCGACCCCTCATTATTACAACGGAAAATGAGGAGGATGATGATGATGATTATGATTATGATCTCTTACCCAAGCATGAGAGTAATTCATCGGAGTATCGCCACCATAGAGAGAAAACCCGACACTCGGTTCATAGACTCGGCCCGGTGGTGGTGGTGGTGGTACGAACCTCGCCAAGCTTCTTTGAGGTAAGCCCGGTGGTGGCGGCGGTGGTGGTAGAGGGTGGTGGGGTTGAAACGGAGTGTGGTGGAATTGGAGCCACCCGTGTGGGTGTGGGTGTGGCCCGCTACCCCCGGGATGTTGAGGGTTCACCATTGGGGTCATTGTGCTCATCATTCCTAGGCTTGCCCTACATCATTAGATCGAGTGAGTGATTAACATGGATAAATTGTCGATATAGAAGATCCGCAAAAAAAATATAATACTCGGACTCTAAAAAAAAATTTGGAAATTTTGTCCAAACTAGTCGCGTCCGACACTCCGACACCTCATAAAGAGACCAAGTAACACAGAAACATACGGAGTACTAGTACTAAATTAATTTCCGAGGTGTATCATCAAAAAAAATTAACGAGACTGTGTCGCTGTGAGACAAACATAGATAATCATTAATTTTAGATATTTCACAATAATACTTATCCGAGTAATTAGGACTGTCCCACTCGGAAATGGTTTCATACAAGAATTTAAGAGAAAACGACGAACATAACATTTTGTAAGGTCACGTGCCAAACCTATTCTTTACCTCCGCTCCTTGCCCTTCGTCTGTCCAAACACAGACTTGGGACAGTAGTAAGTAGTTGGGCAGTTTAGTATATCGTTACTTTACGGTGAAGAAAGCTTCACAACAAAGCTGAAGTACTCATATCGGAAAGGGATAGGGAAAACAAAAGTAAGCACGGAGAAAAGTAACAGTTACTGAATCACGTGCTCGCGTGACTGCGTGAGTGTGGTTTTCAGTTTTCACTACACACAGCAAAAGTAGTCACAGTTTCAGCATCAAACTTGATTCTTAGGTAAAGAATACATTACCACATGCATAATACAGCATACTAAAAAGAGCACGTTTCAGTTTTTTTTTTTTTTTTTTTTAAGACCATGTTTTATTGGCGTGTTTTTACTATATAGCGTAAATATTCAGTTTCGAGATCAAACTTGATTCTTAGGTGAGGAATACATTATGACATGCCTAGTACGGCATAGTGGCATACCAAAAAGAGCACGTTTTTCTGTATAATGGTTTTACACTAAATTTTTGTCCGGGTCACTTAACGTTCACAATACCGTCACCCTATCCCAACCTTATGCAACCAACCCCTATTCCAATTTGTGTAGGATGGTTTTACACTAAATTTGTGTTAAGACGGTTAGGTCACTTGGCTTTTCATATTATAGTCATCTCGGCTTACCGTCACCCTATCCCAATATTATGTAACCCCTACAGCGTAGTTACGAGAGCAAACTATATGTGTAAGATCATTTCACCCTAAATTAGTGTCATGTTATAGTCACCCTATTCCAACCTTATGTAATCTCACGTTACTTCCCTCATTTTTCCACTCAATCACCAACACCATATGCCACCTCAACCATCACAAATTCACAACTAGACTTGACTGTCTCGATGCTAACATACCTTATATTACCCAAGCTATTGATTAAAAAAGTTGGCGTGAGTAAGAAAAGTGATTCATACGGAGTAGTATTTTTAAAACCACGAAAATGTATATTTCTTTTCAGAAGATATAAATCCACAGTTGCGCAGCCATGCTAGCTGGTGAGTGGTTTTTGAATGGCTACGTCATGTGTCGAGTTGTGTACAAGTGAGGCCAGTGTGTTCAACGTGACTAATCTTGGTACTTCTTTAGTTTTTCTATGGAGGCTGTACATGGTTTGGCGAGCCACCTCTCTACCATGACATCAGAAACTTCTAAAGGAAGACAAAAAGGAACAAGACTACCATCGTAATCACTGTTGAGAAGGCAGCGATATTGCTTTACGTGGAGACGAGAACAACGCCAGAGGGTGTCAAAAGCCATAAAATACAGTATTTCAAAATAGTATCGCAATCAAATTTTTGTGTTGGTGCGGATACTTACTCTGGAGATGGATGCACTTGGGTTAAGCCGCGAAATGGACAGATGTGAGCTCTGTAGGGCTGCAAAAACAAGGCAGAAAAAAGAAATCAAGAGTGATGAATATGAGAGTCGGTTTAGAAGGAAATGTTATCGTCAGCGCACATCGAATCAACAAAAATAACTCCGACAGAACAAAAAGCATGTTGTCTCGCGTCAAAGAAAGCAAATCCGGTGGAGCAAGATAAATTAGGAATCCGATTCAAACTAATGGAGGTAACTAATAAGAAATAATTGCATGGGAGACGTATATGATAACGAAATCAGAAGACTAAAAAGGTAATAAATGTACCAACGGTATACGTATAAAGCGAGGGCATCTTATTTAAGGAGGTATTAGCATGTAAAACATCACGAGGAGTATGTAACCATGATAAATGAAAAACAAGTAAACGAGCAAAAAATGAATGTCACGGACTAATTGAACTAGAAGTACTAGTTTCACGAACATAGTTACTAAGATGCAAATAACACATAGTATCGTTAAATAACCCGTAAGTTTTATACAAAGTACAAAATTTCCAATTACACACATTTAAAAGTGTTGCAATGCTAATTTGTCGTGTGTCAAGTTCATTACTCTCCTTGCAAATAACACAAACGAGAAAAAATAACACGACTAGCTTTTGAATGGGAAAGGCGACAAAAGCCCGTGACAGAGATACAAGGCAAAGGCAGGGGTGGAGCCGAACGACTAGGGGGTCATTATTTTACAAAAGTTGTAGGTTCAACTGTAATAGGCAAAGATGTGTGCCACATGCACAGGAGGCACCCTGTTTTTTGAAAACAAACTTGTATCTTCAAAAGATTAATTCATAACAATACCATTTTCGGAATTTCGAAGAAGACAAGAAGGCTAACAATTTAGGAAGTAAAGCTCAGGAGTCGGGATAAGTTAAGGAAAAAAGAACAAGGAGAAAAATGTCTCTTGTGCCTCTTAAGAGCAAGAAGGGCCTAAAGTCCCAACACGTTTAATGTCTTGCGCCATAGCGCACTTGAGACGTGATTTTCTAAACTACAGTCCATGTCCAAGTTGTAGGGTTAAAAGCGTGAAAATAGAAGATGGAAGACACGAAACAACTTTCTTATTCATAATTCCTATGTCGTGCTAATACTGTAAATCCATACGGAGTACTTACTATTTATCTTAAGATCTCTTATGAAAATATAGCCTTTATTTGCTGCTTTGATGTCGTTTACACTTGATACGCCTAATGTATCCTAGGTATTTATAAATCTAGGGTGGGCTTTTTTATGTGAGCGGACTAAATAAGTGTCGCTTCTATAGTTAGAATGTAATTACTTAACAGGCACGGAATGAAAGGGAAAAGGTTAGTATTAGTATTTCATAGGAGAAATAGTATGTCATTCTTTCCTGATAAAGTTATAACATCTCTTAACACAACTAAAGTCATACTATCAAACACTCTTGTGACGACAGCCACTATTGTCGACTTTTAACAAGGATTTGCATCTTTATTTTATTTACGAAAGATGATATCTACATAAATACAACTTGCGGTATTTGGTCCTTGAAAGGATGACTTCTTGGTAAGGTACTTCTTCCAACAGTATCTTCATCGAAGATGGCAACTAATACGTAAGCATATAGAATACATCAACGAAACACACGAAAAGAAGCATCTGCAGTTACCATTTCAGTAAAACTGAAGAAAAAGGGGAATGCATCGCTGCTCCCATCATCCATGCTTAACTCGGGAGGTGCATTAGTTGAACCATTTGCAAATAACCATTGACCTTTCTCAATTTTGCGGCAATTTGGGCATTGCATTGTTCCCTTCATGTTGAACGCAGAACCGATGCAGTCTGTCATCGATAATGACACTCGTCAGAAATTCAGAGAATCGGCAAAAAATTGTTGAATGATGCAGTTATACAAGCTATAAAACGAAACAAAAATTTCATTGTATAATCTTCAGAAACTTACGGAACCACTACCAGGAAGAGAACTAGGGCAAAGGAATTGGTTGGATTTACTTAATTAATGCCTCCTTAAGTCAACAAATATGTCCCTCAGGGATTAACATATACGCAAAACATATGAAAGAAGAAAAATAATTATCATGTTACGTACTTATATGGTACTACTCGTATATGGTATCATCGGCAGCACTAATTTAAGCATAAGATCTAACGAATAGTCGAATACAGAGTAAATTCATTATTACTCCGTATATCACGAGAAGATTTACTAAGATCTTCCAGAGCAGAGAAACAAATTAAATTCGGAGAAACAACTAAGAATAGTCACAAGTACATATCAAAATTTACGTATCATTACGTCAAACACTTCAAAGTTCATCATTTTGGGGTTTTACTCAGTTCTAGCAGAAAATATCAGACACGAGTGCATGTTACAGCATCATGCAAAGCCTATCACTGTTTTTTTTTTTCAAATTTCCTCGTCTTGAAATGTGATGCCTTGTTGTTTTTGTCATGTGACAAGCTATGTATATGGCATGTTGAAGAAATAAGAACCATCGAGTTTAGGATATGTGATATTAGACATTCATAAGCCAACACACGGTAGCCTTCGACTTCAAAGCCTCTCAATCAGCAATGTACAAACTGAAATCACACCCGATGCAGTTTTCGCTACAGATAAGAAGATGGTGTTCACACATGCAAGTATGCAACCACAAGGAGTACCGCAAATCATCTTTCTTCAACATTATAATCAAAAACATGGTAGATAAGCAAAATCAAGATTAATTGAGATAAATCAACCACAAAATCAAGCAAAGCAAAACAAAACAAAACAAAACAAAGCAAGCAATCCTTGAATTCCAATTTCCTAAATTTCAATTTCAAGCTACCCTAAAATACAACACATTAATTGTTCATCATCATCATCATCATCATCACCATCAAAAATCAGAACTTTCCAAACAATTTGCACAACTAAAAAAAACATGATCACATGCCAAAACCAACTTCAACAACATCAGAGCCTATCCCAAAACGATTTGGGGTCGACTAACATGAATCATTATCCGAAATCGTCATGGCCAAAAACAACTTCAAATTATGCAAAATCAAAAATCAAAAACAAAAAAAAAACAAGGGAGCATGAAAATTTACCAAGATGAAATTCATGGCCACATTGCAACTTAGCCAAAGATCTTTGGCCACCAAATATCACCAGATCAAGACAAATAGAGCAAGCTACACCTGACTCAACTTCACCATTCAAATTAATCCCTTTATCACTTTCTTCTATCTTCTCCATTAAAACCAACTTCTTCTTCTTTTTCAATCAATTTCAACACAATCAACAACCAAAGTTCCTCTCTTTTATCAATTTATCTTCTTCTAATCTCAAAGAACCAGCAAATTCAAGACAACCCCAGAAAAACCCACCTCTAGAATCAATCAAAAATCAATTAAAATTGGATTAAAATCCCAGCTGTGGATCAAAATTCTGGGTTATCTACCCAGAAATGTGATCACACAGAAGACAATCAATTATTACACTTAACTCTTTGTTTTTTTTTTAATGGGATTTTCTCTCCTCCTAATAACTCTCTCAATTCTGAAATTGGGTATGTATATTGTACTATTATTGTTTATGTAAATTAATTAATTTGCCAAAAACTATCTTTTATCTAGCTTTTGCGTTTTTCTGGGTTATAGATAGCTAACTGTAATCTCTATCTAACCCACGAGTAACGTTACGTGGTGCGTACATTGCGTGGTGTTGCCTCTCAAAGTTCCCTATATTGTGGCTTTTTTAGTTGTCCAAACTCCAAACAAGATGACATTCAAGTTAAGGTAGCTGAGCCCACCTGAGCTCGGAATCAGATCGGAATTTTTCAAACTTTACACGCTAAGACATTCAATTTAAGGTAACCGAGCCCATCTGAGCTCGGAATCAGATAGGAATTTTCTGAACTTTACACGCGAAAGTTTGGAATCAGTTTGGAAGCGGTTTGAGCTCGGTTCCAACTCAATTCGAACCTGTTTATTTTTTTTAAAAAAAAATATATATTTTTTCACTTAAAAACACGTATTGCACGAGTAACGTGTGAAATAAATCCGATAATATAAATAGATCGGTACGCTTCAACAAAAAAAAAGCTGTAATAATTTGATTATAAGCATTCATGCATAAAATCGTTTTACACAATATGAGGATTTGTGATATATAGGTTGCTTTGTATAGGTGAAGAGAACTTCAAGATCGTGATTTCACGAAATATTAATGTAAAAACTTTGTTTTAGATTATGATTTTTGGAAACATACAAAGAGTGATTCTCAACTTCTAAATTTGTTCGTTACTCAGACTAAAACACCCAAAATAATTATTTGACGAGCTCAAAAAATGTTCGCCATTTTTTCACACTAGGGATCGACCCATTACACGAAAATGTAGCAAAGACGAATGACAGACAAAATTTCATCTTACCCAGTTACCCCCGAAAACGCCAGTTTTGTAAATTATATTTGATACTGATATTTTTTTTTATAATATATGGAGTACTATTTAAAGTAGGTAGTCCAAGAGACGGTCTTCACAGATCTCAGGGTGATATCACAGGTTTGCCAAGTTGAGCAAATTTAATGATAGACTTAACAAATTGCTAATCTCAAATCAAGTGGTAGCCTAAATTTGTGTATTGTGCAAGTAGCTAGCAGTAACGAATATCTTTTAATTCACGAATTCTTGTTTGTAACGGGCATATCCGTTACAAACTCGTGAATTTCAACACAACATTGATCGGTACCAAAGGTGTATCGGCTCGAAAAAGAATGCAGCTTTTTAAGAACGATAAAATTCGTGTTTAAGACGTCATCTTAAACACGAAACAAATCTGATAAAAAATGAGACAAAAAAACAGCTAACTAGAGAAAATGGACAAAAAAACTATGTCCCGTCTATCTACCTCGGATAATGCTTAGCCCGTTTGTTTAAAACGGATACTAACCGACCACCTTAGAGCATAATGAAGACCAAATCGTTTCAAGAATGGGTGTCTACTGTCTACACTTCGACCAAAGTGTTACCGGAAAAGAGTATTTGACAATGAAACTTTTCATAAGAAAAAATCGAGAAATAAACCGTCATCAATAACACAATTTTGACATTAACTCGGTGTTCGAAAACTAGATGGAAAGGATGAATGCATTCCAAAGCTAGTACGAAGTATTAGTGACCTAAAAATCAACCCGGTCATAAATTTTAGTTTTTGTTTTCTATCGTGTTCTCCTTAGCTTCGACGCCACAAATGGCTCCAAGTTTTTACTACTTTGTATGCAGTAAAAAATGGACATGGATGTAAAATTACCTCAGCGCGGCCGATAATGAAGATAGCATCAAACATTACTTTGGCCGGTGACGGTGAGAGTAAACCATCAACATCTTTAACTCTTGGAACAAAATTCCATCTAGATTGATTTTGAGAAAGAAATAAATATATAGTGATTAAAAAGTCGATACATATATTTTTCTCCTTCCGATTCTTTGGAATCGCCCCATTTTTACAGATTTTGTGAGGACTCGTTTTAGTATTTTTAAACAAATGGGGCATTTTCTAAGAATCTGAAAGAGTTCGTTTCTCGAACAGGAGGCAACATGTTTTACGCAACCTTTGCTTCATCGTAGTTGAAGGTCCAACCAGGAAAATCAGACTCGGAGAACAGAGCGGTGGGTGTTGCTTTATAGAATGCAAGAGGAACTTGCTTTACTCTTCGTCTCATCTGCATTCACAGTATTTTAACAATCAACTCGTGTAAATATAATATCAGGGTCACCAAAAAAACATCTCATTAACCCTTGTGACGAGGTAACATCAGACATTCAGATGTCTCGTAATCTAAAAGGTTATTTCAGCTCAATTTTTTGAGGAGCATAGCTCACCCGTCTCGTGCATTAGGTGTTTTTACTTGTATGATCAAAATTACGGAGTATTTTTTATGATATTTGGTGTCTACCATACTCTTTTGGTAATGGCTTTTTCTAGCTTAACAAGAAGCCTCGAGTTCGAATCCGGGAAAGGAAATCGTGTTAAAACTCGTGAGGGATCCCTTATGGTCCATTGGTCCTACCCGACTCAAATCCCGATTTACGCCATAAACTAAAAAAGAATCAAAGGGGAAAAAACCCGGCAGTGTCTGATTTCACGTGGTTGTACACGGATCTCACATAAATTTTTATGTTGCTATGTTTGCTATGAAACGAGAGATAAAACGTTCCCAAGGGTTTGGTAAAGTCTTTGGGCCCCGTTCTTTCCGGCTTATTTTTTGTTCAATTCAACCCACTTCATTTCAATTCAGGCCCATTAAGTTCATTCTGTCCGAGCCTATTCAACCTACGTCAATTCACTTCAGTTAAGGCTAGTTCACTTCACTATAGTTCAGCCCTCTTCGGTCGAAAAGAATAGGGCCATAAACAAAAAAACGAAGTCTAGATAGTGTTTTAGAAGAGTAGATTACCTCTTCCCTGAAAATGGTAGAATATGAACCAGAACTGAAATCACTGACTGTCACTTCTGTAGTTTTCGATCTTACAGTCAAATCATTTTCCAGTGACAGAACAAATCTATACAACAAAGGCAATGCAGTAAGTAGGTAGTTTCACGTGGAACAATAGAAATTTACTTAAGGCGGTGGTTGCATATACCTCGAAACTGGCGGACAATAATGGTGACGAAGAGTATCGATTTCCCAAAGTGAACTCCCTGTTTCAAGAGTGTCGTCAGATGCATTCTTAGAGGTAAAGGGAGACAGAGAGACCGTGAATGATATTTTCTGAGGACAACTACAGTCTACACTTGACCAAGAAGGGAAGTGTCCTCAACAACGAGATAAAAAGCGATTAAGTATCAAAATGTAATGCGCGTAGATAAGCTGACAGTGTCCTGACATGACATGTATGGTCCCTTACACATCAGACAGAATTCAAGTCGTGTCCTACAACTTGACTAGCAAGTAAAAAAAAAGGTTGAAGAAGCATACTCATGGCATTCGACTTTTGAAGATCACTTTCCTCATTGAAAAGATCAATGCCTTGTTTTTCTCTTTCAGACACAACAGCAGCATCCACGTCAGCTGTAACAGGCTCTTCTGCAGACGTTGTGTCGTGTACCTTGTTCCCTTCGCTAGTTTCCTGTGGAAAGGGCGGAGATAAATATGTGATGCATTAGAAATTTGAGAGATTTGTTCACATCTCAAGGATCCACAAACATAAGATAACAGCAGGTCGTTCAAAAATTACGGTGCAGAATAATTTAAAACCGAACTCCATCTAGAGTATTAGGAAACCCCACCAATAACCATGGAGTACAAACCCGGGTGTCTAGAACCGACCATTAAGATTATTCCTAGTCAGAAAATAGTAGCGGAATCCTAGTTCCCACTTCCTAATATCTGCATTTTCTTTTATGAAAAATAACAGAAGCCAAGCGCAGAGAATAAAGGCAATGAAATGTCTTAAAGACTCCAACAAATGTCTTCCTAGTGCATACCCTGCTTCCAAGTTGTACTATTTCATCGCATTCATATCAGCAAAATGAGAGGCTCAAAAACAAGTAAACAAGGTCTAATAGCTAATCATTGAAAGGCCTAATTGCACAGAGACCCACCTGATGAACCAAACAGTTGACTGATGGATGCCTTCGAAGGAGATTGTGGACCAAAGCTATTATAACCAGTGCTCCTGAAGGAGGCACTTGAAGAGACAGCCTGCTCAACTTCTTTGTGAATGCAGCAGCCAAATATGCTGGAAGAAGAGGGGATTTCAAGCAGGCATCCAATAACTGCACGTGTAGATTCAATAATTAAAAGAAGTCGGAAGATAATTGGTTGTGAGGGCAAATGCAAGTTCCAGAAATTACTTAGCCTCACCTCAAAGAATTTTGCACGATGTTTTGCCATAAATATAGAAGGTATCAGTAGCGCATAAAGCTTTTCATAAAAGTTAGGATATTCCAGACCGTACTTCGTCATGAGGATAAAGAGCCCACTCAGAGCCATAACACTAACAACTCCTCCAATATCATATGATCTTGTCAAGAAGTCACTGCAAATGCCAGGCAACAAATTGAAATTTTATTGTAGAAGTTTTCGGGAAGGACAATGATATACGGTACTCACCATAACATTGCAGGATTTGACATAAAGGGAATGACGGCTTGATGCAGAGTAACTAGCACCTGAATATCACGGGATGTAAAAGAGGAAGTCGGAATGAGAACATACACTTTTTTTCTTCGAAAAAATCCCCTCCATGAAAACAGTAATGCAAATTTGTGTGAAAAAACACCACTACATGAAGTTAGCCCGACATAAGCAAGCCTAAGTCAAGACTCAAGAGATCAATGTACTCTACAGCTTTGGCTTGGGAAAGAAGAGGTACAGACTGGTTACACATCAGAGGATAACGTAACAGCATCAAAAAGTTAACTCAAGTATTTTTCTGGGGATGTTACTCTCTAGTTATGTATAAAAGCAGGCATTAGGAACATAACATCTTATATAAATAGTGCGTAGCTCTTGGGCCAATATATTAGATGCGTATTGCATAGCTGTGTACATGTTCTGAGGTGGTCCAATAATAGTTTTTTTTCTTTCTAAGAGGAACGAAAAATACAACAAAATATACAATCAGAAATAACAGACGAGTAACAAGAACACAAAGAAGGTATAACCAAAGAGAAGTTGATCTTACTTCCTTGTAGACTTCAAGCGGAAGTGGCAACTTAAGAAATGCCATCCATGCCTTGGTAAACTTGAGTTTCATCTTCTTAGAAATACGGCTTGAAGAAAGTTCCTGACAAACAAAACAGATTAGAACATAACGATAAGCATGGTAAAAAGTAAGTCTAATGTCCTCGAGTAAAGCCTTTTTCGTTCACACAAGTGATGCAAAGGAATTTGTGAGAAAAGTCTCAATATCATAAACGAAGCAAAGCAATGAGAGAGGTATAATGTTAACTAGGGCAAGACACCATCGTACATATCAGTAGAGAATGAAGTTATGGAACCAAAGAAATAAATATACAAAAAAAAAATCTAATTAGCTATTTAGTGGGGAGCCCCAAATAAGTAACTGAGTCAGACCAATACTCTGTATCATCAAATATATATACGAAGCTAAATTGTTACATTCAAACTTGACTACAGCTCAGCACCACACAACTGAATGTATGTCAACCACTTGGCATGATGCAAATATCAGCAAAATAAATAGTACGATGTCACTGGTGAAAGAGTGTATCTTACATTTTTGGTAGAATCATCGCTTTGTTTCACATCTTTAGGCTTGCCTTCCTCCTGGTTATCATTGTCTTTTGATAAGAATCCTGATCAACCACGAACAGAAACAATAGATTTTATATGCCAACGTAAGTCCTGGCAGAAATATCACATGGACAAAATCCAGACACGTTATACAAGTAATTCCATTTAAAGAGTTACTATCGAGAAGGGGTGACAGATCTGCTAATATAAACTTCCCAAGACCAGGATTCCAAATCCTAAATATTTTTTATAATAAATGGCTGGATTTATAACCCTAGATGATTGTGATGTATTGCTGGAATGATTATTTGGCCTACAGATTTCCTAGAAAAATCTACATGATGGTATAAGTGTATAACCATTAGCAATATTGAACACTCAACACAATGAGGAGCAAGACTATGCTGAGGCAGCAGGAAGCATTGCACCAGAGAGAACCATATAGTGGAAAAAATACGCAAATGATGATTAAGTTGGGATTAACCTGAGCTCCACGTCTCAACAGAAGTCAAGTTTGCGTAAGACGGAATATGTGACAGGATGAAATGGACCTTCTTTATCGAACCTTCTAGGCTGTATTAGACGCATAAACAAGAGATCAGGAAACTATCATACCTACCTTGTGTGCTTTATATAGCACAAATTACAGTATAAAAGCAAGAGATTTCATCTTGTACAAAAGTCGCATGAACCAACTAAATCCAAACTGCAACAAGATTTATACATTAATACATTTGACTCAAGTATATCTGATTTCTTGGTAACCACCGCATTGGTGTTGAGGAACTTATAGAAGCATAGCCACGCCGCCTTTAAACATGAGAAAGGTCCAAAGTACAACGTAAGATGGATACTTAAGTGGCCATAAGCCACATAGCAGAGTCAAGGAATAAGACCATGATTGCGTGATATAGTTTACATATGATAAATCATTACTCAAAACTATGTATTAGCCAACTAGTAAACTATACCAATGAACCAAACCTCAATAACAGATTACTGACTCGAAAGTCAAACTGCAAGAGTAAGTACATTTGGGTTTTTAGCCTCACTGTTTGTTTAGGCTTATACTGGTATTCAGATATAAAACAAAGACAGCACAAATATAGGTCAGGATAGAACCAAATATGGGTAAGCATGATGAGGGCGGAAAGAAACCGACCTTGTCTTTGAGTCATCTGCTTTACTAACATTTTTTTCTCCTGTAACAGATAAGAAATAAAGAGGTCCCAATAAATATTGCTTTCGCCAAAGTTTACAGATGAAAATAAATACAAGCAGCAGTAGTTAGAACATAAATGACAATGCATTGAGAGATTTTTCTACCTGAAACATTTTTGGCCACCAGTATCGTACACAATTTCTCCGCAGTGATGAAGGTAAAATAACTGCAGCGGGAATAAGTATATGTGAGACAAAAGAGTACAATGTATCTGAAACCATAACAGCTTAGATAGGGTATTACAAAAACATCCAGATTTGCAATTCTTTAAGGTTTCAGCTCTCACCCAGACGTCAAATGACAACAGCTTCAGATTTATTTGCCATAAACCGATTTCACAGAAAATACACTAACGCATTTGAAAACATACTCCATACAAAGATAACACCTTACCTAACATCAATGTACTTAAAGTATGATGATGCTAAGGATTCAAGTAAAAAATCAACTTCTACTGATGAGAAAACCTGCAAACAAAAGTGAGGATACATTAGACCTACAACTGCTTTGCAAATCATCTTCAATCTTTCATACATTCATTATAATGTATTGGGATATACGGAATACAAAAAACTCCAATTATAATATCACTCACAATAGCCTGTATAAGCTTGTTGTATAGAGATGAATTAAACTTTCCGCCGTTCCCAAGCTTTACAAACTCCATTAACGTGTCCAACACAACGTCCTACAAACACAAACACCAATTACAAACCGTAAGAATATCTATATAGAGATGGATAACCGTCCTGAAAAGCCACAGCAATAGTCATACACTCATACAGATGAAACCGCAACTTAAAAGCTGAAAAAATCTCGATATGATAAACAATATTGAGTTCAATATCAAACACGAACATCTTTAACTCAAATTCAGACATCAATTTAACATACAAGCTAAAAAGATAGAAACCAAGTACCTCCACGGCCCCACATAACGCACATGTCAACTAACACTAATGATTAATCAAGCTAATCCTAAAATATTACCAACAATATTTCAACAAGAAACTCACTCTAAGAGACAATATCCATAGGCAACAGAACGCGGCGCGAAGCCATGTGTTGAGCTCACTATCAATCATCACTTTAACAGGCAAGCTAAACACGATGAAGAAATCCAGCAATCCATTCATATGATTTATAAAATTAACCCGCAAATTATTAGCTGATTAACAAAACCTAAGCAACTAATAATAATACACACATTTCGCAAAAAAGCTCACTCTAAGAGTCCTCAAAAACCGAGAACAAACAACAATCTCCATTAGACACCCATGACCCAACATAAAGAGCTCATCGAAGTTGAGCTCAGTATCAAAGTCTAACATACAAGCCACGACCATAGATACAACCTTTTAATCAAGACAACTACATTCCGCGCTAATCAACAATTTACTCTCCGCCATTTGATTGTATACATTTCGTCAACATATACGAAACACGATTTCGAGAAAACGCTTCTCTAATAGTCTCCTCCCACCGAGAATAAACAACAATTTCCATTAGTGATGCATATACCAAGCGAAAACTCTCATGACTGCTCAAACTACATGAGAATTTTCAGCTGAATAACAAAACCTAACAAAATTATCGCCAACATCCTCCATTAACGACGCAACAAGCTCACTGAACCTGGCGCAATGCCTCGCCTTCAGCTCAATATCAGACATCAATTCAATATACTAGCTAAATTGAATATCAGACATCAGAATTGAATTATCTCCGGATAATGCACATCTCAAGCAAACATTCTCATAATCCAACAAATTAACAATGATTAACTGATTAGCAAAACCTAATAAATAATTAACGAAATTTAGAGAAAAAATAGCTCACTCTTAGAGTTTCCTCGCACTGCGAAGATACGACGATCTCCATTAACGACGCAACAAGCTCATCGAACTTCGCACGAAGCCACGTCCGATAGATTACCTCAGCGTCCGCCGCATCGGCGTCAGCGGCGGCGGAGGCGGGAAGAGAAGGGATGAGAGGAACGAGAAACGACTGAAGAGAGAGAAGAGCTTCGAGAAGGTAATTAGGAGGAGACGAAGGTGAGATGTACGAGAGAAGGAGAGGAAGGTTGTTGATGTGCTCGCGCGAGGATAGAAGTTCCGTGCCTAATTTTTTGAGGTCGGAGAGAGAGTGTTCATGGCGCCTGGTTATCTTCTTCTTCTTCTTGCTGGTGGTTGTTGCGGCGGCGGACATGGCGGCGGCGGCGGCGGAGTTGGATCTTTTGGTCGCCATTGATGGAGGTGGCGGGAGGAGGAAGAAGAAGAAGAAGAATTGGGGGTTTAGGGTTTAAGAATGAATGTTCGAACTTTTCTGTTGAATTTCGCGCATTGAAAAACGACCCGACCCGAATAGTTAAACTGGTACGAGACTCGGGATTTGATATCTGAATTGAAGATTCGAGCCAAACTCCTAAACATGACTCGTGGATTGACGCATTAACGATCACACAAGTTGAACTTGAACTGAATTAAACACAGACCCGACCCGAATACTCAAACCGGTACGAGACTCGGGATACTTCGATATCCGAATAGAAATTCCGAACTCAACTCCTCAATCGAATCGACTTGACCCGACTCAAATATTTATTATTATGGCATCTTAAAAGACCTTGACACCAACATACACGAAAATGGACTAAAACTCGAATGACATGCACGACCGATCATTTAAACTCATAAATGACCCAACATGAATTGCGTTGACCCAAACACGAACTGATAGATTCGTTTACCGCCCAAGTCGAACTGAAATTGGCAAGACATCAACTAAATTGATACAAACCGATACGATGCAACATCAATATATTCCCCTCGTCTTTTTCAATAGCATAAAAATGTAATAGATAACTATTGAGAAAGACGCAGGGACAAGCTAAGAAATTGCTACACAAACAACATTTTGTTCATACACAAATCAAGACATTTGCATTCCACCATTTGATAGTATATATTTCCTCGAAGCAAACGAAATACAATTCTGAGAAAGAGATCGGCATGGCTAAGAACTTGAGATTTCGGAAAAAATAGCGTCTAGAAGTACCATTGTAATCTTCTTCTTCTTCTTCTATGTATATATATAACTTGCATGTCCAAACTCGGAGACGATTTGGTTAACCCTTCTTGGATAAAGAGAGAACAAGCTCTCGACATAACTAAAATTAGAATAAAAGCTAAATCCCAAATTTTTGAATGCGTGTGTAGCAGGATCGTAGAGTCCGTAGTCTCTATCTTCCATGGAGGAATCTCCACGTTGAATCAGAAGGAGTACATCACCGCATTCTCGAATTCTGCGTATGCGCAAACTAATATACGATATGTTAAGAGAAAGGGATACTTTGACAACAAGTTGCCAAGACAAGGGAACTCCATAATCGTCTTCTCGAAATCTGCTCGCCGCCCATAATTCGAGGTTAGAATCTGATTTTTCTACAAAAAGTGCAAGGGTCTCCTTGTACTTTCCGATTGCAAGTTCGAAAGGAAGGCTCCACTCCGGTAGTTCTGATTCCTTGAAAAGTTCCGTACTAAAGTTGAAAGATAAAATAACATCACGCTTATCAGTGGCCTTCGACTCCGAGGGGAAAACGTTGGACTGGTCCACTCCAACCCAATAATATAGACCGTTATTCAAGTAACCGTCTGTGGTCGAACACACAAGGTAATAACTTGGATTTTCTTTAAGAGTCTTCCATGAGTTCGCCTTTAGTGAGTACAAATGGTATTCATAGACCTCTCTATATTGTACTCCCGAATCGTTACAAACCCTTTTTTGAATCAAAATCTTAAAATCTTTCGACTGTATATCAAATCCCAACCCAAGAATAAAGCCACCAAAGTCCTCCGACATAACTGGCCAACGGGGAACCTCCTTGAATTCTCGAGTGGCCGGATTCCACAAAGCCGAAGTAATGCCTCCAAAGCAACCCCATTCAAGGCAAATAACACCATTCACAATGCCCATGAGACTGAGACTACGTCGTTTAGAATCATTGGTAAAAAAATCGGGTGGACAATCGCGCACAAAATCATTAGTAACATTCAAAACAACATCATCCTGACCATCTCCGTGTTTGGACATAACATAGAACCGAGTCAGCTGATTTGGGTTCTCGTCCGACCGACTCCGGTCATTCAAAAACAGAGGTACGGTGCCGTGATCAGCTAGGTAATGCTGAGCATATTGAAAATGGTAATGCTTCTTGACGAAGTCGTAGTCCTGAATGAGAGCGTACCAGTGTTTACAAACACATTTCCAGCGTAGCAAGTATTTGACCGGAATCCTTACAAGTATTTCTTCTAATATATCATCGGGAAGAAGGATGCTCGTTGTTGCTTCCATGGATTCCATCACCACTTTTATCGAGAATCTCGTGCCTAAATCAATATCATATCATATCAAATGACATAACAAATCCTCTTTTATATGAAATGGATTTGGATCCCAAACCTCTATGGATTCATTTTCCAATCCAAATAATTTTTTTTGTTGAAAAAAATAAAAGGGGTGCAACACGAGGCCTTCCAAGTAGGTCACCCATCCTAATACTAGGATCGCCCAAGCACGCTTAACTGCGGAGTACTGCGGAGTTCTGATGGGATCCGGTGCTGTTGATATGATCGCACCCATTTTCCAATCCAAATAATTGAACACATAAACATTCTAATTCAGAATTTCCAATTAAACAAGATCGCTATATTTTTTTTCCTTCTCAATTCATCTTCCTCAATCCAATCATAAATCAAATTTACAATCGAATCATCAACAATAATTCCAAACCCATCAAACAAAATCATCAATTAACAAAAAAAAAAAAAACAATTCCTAATAAAAATTTAAATTCCCAAATGAACATACATAACAGTTTTTTTTGTTCAACTAAGTGTGCACCTAGTCGCATTACAATATAGGGGAGGGGGATTCGAACCTGAGAACTACTGTCCCAGAGCACCTAGACCTAACCACTAGGCTAAGACATCATCGGAATGAACATACATAACAGTTGATAACCCTTGATTAAAGAAATAGGTTGTTCAACCTTACTTACGTAGATGCTGTAGTAGAGATACCTGAACCTGATGAAGCTCACCGTTCCAACCGGTTCTTTACGTTTATTTTTTTATATGGTTCAACGAATAGCGCACCTAGTCGCATTACAATATAGGGGGAGGGGGATTCGAACCTGAGACATACTGTCCCAGAGCACCTAGTCCTAACCACTAGGCTAAGACATCTTCGGTATATAACTTCTAATATATAACATAAAATAAAATATAGTCACGTGAAATCTTGTTTAAATAGTCTAATCGACTACATTATAAATATCAAATTTTTAAATTTTTTTAGAAAGATTTAACTAAAGATGGACAAAAGAAAACGTGCATTGATACATATGAAAAAGCAAACGTAAACAAGCAAATGGAACGGGGAGGGCCCGGTCCGGCATGATTTTTTGGCCCGCCCAACACGGCCCGAGGCCAAAATCGTGCCTGGAGTCGGGCCTCGGCTATGATTTTGGGTTGAGGCCATGCCTGGCACGGGCCCGACACGGGAACGGGTAGCCCGGCCCGCTGTCGGGCCTCGGCTATTATCTTCAACGTGAATTGAAGATTCGAGCCCAACTCCTAAACATGACTCGAGGATTCGTACATTAACGACCCGAATCGGGATTCGTGCATTAACGACCACACGAGTTGAACTGAATTAAACACAGACCCGACTCAAATAGTCAAACCGGTATGAGACTCAGGATTTGATATCTGAATTGAACATTTGAGCTCAAACTCATATACATGACTCGAGGATTGGCGCATTAACGACCCGAATCGGGATTCACGCATTAACGACCACACGAGTTGAACTGAATTAAACACAGATCCGACTCAAATAGTCAAACCGATATGAGACTCAGGATTTGATATCCGAATTGAAGATTTGAGCTCAAACTCATATACATGACTCGATGATTCGCGCACCAACGAATCACATGAGTTGAACTGAATTAAACACTGACCGGAATAAGCCGATCGATACTAGACTCGAGATTTGACATCCGACTTCTAGGCTCAAATATGGAGGTCCTTTAGGTATTTTAGGAATTTTGGGCTCCTTCTTTTCGTAGTCGGTCGCTCGTTCGTTATTTTATTTTTTGAATCCCTCTCGGAAAAATTAATTTAATGCTCGTACGAAGTAAATCAAAATCACACGGCCAAGTGGCCACTTTCGAGAGATTATAACCCCAATCAGTCTTATTAGCGCCTAAAAAAGTAGTATGTGCGAGTTCATGGACAACACCATTACAAGGACGTTTAACAAATAGCCAAATAATCGAATTAAAATGAGCACTATGGTCTTCTTCGCATTAATAACATCGATAATAACTTGTTGAGCATCGCTTTCGATGATAATATTAATATGTGCATGTTGTCTCGCCTGTTCGTTCACTCTTGTTTATGCGTCTAAACAACATAGAAGGTTCGATAAAGAAGGTCAGGTCCACTTTGTGTGTTACTCTGTACTTGTTTTTTTTTTTTTTGCCAGCTAAGACATAATTAAACACGTTTGAGACCCATACGAGCTAGCGCATGGGCATCAGTGTTACAGTTTCTAGATACATACGAGATAGAAAAACAATGAAAAGATAAGGCGAGGCGTTATATGCTATCCAAAATTCTTTTGACAGTCGGCCTGGCAGGGTTAACATCTCCGATCATCAAGATAATCAGCTGACAATCAGAGTGAATCGCAATATGTAAGAAACCCATCTTAATAGCCCAATCCATTGCAGCAAGAATAGTCAGGGCTTCAGCTTGGATAGGTGAGGAAGCCAAGAGTCGTGTGTTCATACGACCAACAATTTGGCCCAAAGAGTCTCGCGCCATCCATCCCCCAGAAGCATGGGAGCTACTGATCCAGGCAGCATCAACATGAATTTTTACCTGAGAGCATAGATATTTCCTACCAATAAGAAAAATAGGTTTACCCATTTTAATATTGTAGTCAGTCTTCTGCTGGTTGATAAGAGGTAAACCGACATCCTCCGTCGTCGAGAGTCCTGCAAATTGAGAGCGTAGAAGGGCGGTGGCCAGTTTAGCACTAGGGCTTTTATTTTGAAATTTAACCATGTTTCTCAAAACCCATAAAACCCAGAGGACATTTACAAAAGTCAGGACGCCATAATAGCCTTGATCAAGGGAAGATAGATAATTGAGCCAATCAATAATCCATAGCTTGATATCAATATGTGAGCTAACCTTAGCTCGAATACCTAAGATGCAACCGGACTAGAGTCTTTCAGAGAAACAACAATCCCTGAAGAGATGTCCCAGGGATTCCATCATATTAGTATGAGTGCAAAGGCAGCAGGCGGAGTCAACATTCAGAGATCGCCTGTAAAATTTAAATCAGTAAGATGTTAGAGTGTAGTTGGAGAGGAGAAGGGTCATACACATGAGGTCAAGGGTTCGATTTGCACGTAGTTGTTCTATTTTTTTTATTTTTGTTGTGGATAGCTTTAGGCGGGAAAATATATGAGTTGTGTTATTTGGTTAGTGGAAAAGAGGATTCTGTCTCTCCACCAGAGTTCCTGCTATATGGGTCGCCCCTTATATTAACCAAAATTTCAAAAATATGCCCATAAGGACCATGGTGGCGGTTAAGCTGTCTAAACTCCGCAGCATTTGACGATTCCGGGATATCCATAGGAGCAGTCCCTGCAAAATTAGCATTACCAGCAGGCGGAGGATGGAGGATCGGGGCTCCAAAGGGTTGAGCATTCACTAAAAATCGCATACCAGGTTGAACCCGCCCTCCCGGGACAATTAGGTTGAACCCGCCCTCCCGGGAGAATTCCCAGATGAAAGTTGACAATTCGGTCAGTAAAAAAATCAGCAGGAACATTCTGGTTTGCATTGCTACCCATACGAATATCAGAATTTAAAAACCTGGTTGAAGCCGGTGTTGCCCGGAGGTCTAGGTTAAACATAGTGTGGGTGCTAGTAGATTCAAATATAGTGAAACCACGATCCGAGGCACGATCAAGGGCCGCATTGATTCCAGCAATTATACTCGACTGTAACTCTTTGCATTGAGTAGCTTTGTGTCCTACTTTTCCACATCGGACACAACATTTAAAGATATCTTCATATTTAAATTGTATCCATATAAGATATCTACCACTACAAGAAAGAAAGAATCCAGGATTGAGGGACTCGCTCAAGTTGATGCGTAATTTTGGTAAGTACATGTAATTTTGTTATTCATCTTTTGATTTACGTGATTTCTATAGATTTAATCTATCGTATTTCAGAGTAAAAAGAAAAATATATCTGACTATATGCGTAACTGAGAGAATATCGTAAATATTACCTATAAGGTTAACTCAATATATATTTGTACTAGGCTTAATGTATTTTTGTACTGCGATTAATATATTTTTGTATTACGTTTTTAAAATTACAAAATACAGAGTAACAAACTTTACAAATGCTCGATAAAAAGAGAAAATAATAATTAAAAGTTTCAATATCTTGCTCCTATGGTGGACTATGGTGCATTCCGCACCAATTCCACCTATAGCCCCAGCACAGGAAGTTCGTCATTCAAAATTAGCTTTACAGTGGCTGGTGACGGTATGCACTAAATCCAGTGATCTTAAATATCCTCCAAAAACCTTGCAAGAAGGGTGTGCTTCCACCGGAGCGTTTCACCCTACATGGCATATGGCCAACCGATAATAATTGGATTAATAGCATAGAGTCCTGTCCTAATTCAGAAAAATTCAGCAGCGGTCAAGTTAAGGTAAGTGCCGTAAGTCTATTCCCCTTGTCAATTAAGCACCTCTTGTCTACATTTATTATCTTTTATTGTTTCATGTAAATACTCTTGGAAAACGATTTAGGGTATTAGGAACGACCTACTAAGCTGTTGGCCAAGTTACATTGAACCGGAGAACAAGTTTTGGGGTAAAGAATGGGATAAGCACGGGACATGCTCGGGCCGTAAGCTCGTGGATTATTTTGCAGCAGGCGTGAGATTGACGAGAAGACATGCGGGACTGGTTATGGATGCGCTAAGAGTAGCAGGTTTACTAGTTTACATTCATTAAATAAGAAACTTAATAAAACTATGTCATTACAATAAATAAAATGATCACATGATAATAGCAATCAAACTTAATTTGAGTTGAGTTTATAGTCTTGAAGGCTCATTTTAGAACTAAAAAGAATACTTTATTGCGCTTATTTATAATATAAAGTTTCATCACCTTATTATAATTTTTCAATGTGTCTAATTGATATCTAAGAACGAATGAATTTTTTGATTGATATCTAAGAACGAAAGATAATCTTATTTATAATATAAGATTCTATTGACGTACTCTTCTTAATTTTTCGATATAGGATAATTTACTCAAAGTTTATAGTTTTAAGATCTGCTTTTAAGATCGCTCAAAAAAAAAATATGCTTTTAAGATCCAGAAAAATGCATGATTACTCTTACTTATAATATAGAATCATCACCTTATTTTAATTTTTTTCTTCGATGTGGGATAATTTTAGGTTTGTAGTTGTTTTAAAAGCTTTTTAAGAGATATTTAAAACCGAAAGATTACTCATGTGGTAATTTACTTAATTAAGTTTATAGTTTATAGAGCTATTTTTAAGATTAAAAGAATTTGTTTTTATACCTAAGTTAAAGAATAGACAATTACTCTTTATTTATATAATCGAATTTGATCATCTTATTGGATTATATATTTTTGATGAATGATTACTCTTATTTATATAATAAAAAAATTCACCTTATTATAATTCACCTTATGTGGATAATTTTATTTAAGTTTATATATAGTCTAATTAAGAACTTTTATTTATAGGCGAATGATTACTCTTATTTATAATATATAGATTTTCATCATCCCATCTTAATTTTTCGATGCGCAATAATTATACTTTAACTATATATATAGTCTTAGTCTTAGTCTTAGGAACTTTTTTTTAAATCTCAAAAGATTGTTGGTTAATATCTAAGAACGAAAGATTACTTAGAATTCTATCACCACATTATAATTTTTTGATATGTGATAATTTTAATTTAACTTTATTTGTAATCTTATTAAAAACTTTTTTTAAGACTAAAGTTTTTTGTTGGATGAATGATTAGTTTTATTTATAATATACTGTGGAATTTCATCACCTCATCATATTTTGGAGAAATGATTACTTTTACTTATAATAGAATTCTATTGTCTTAATATGGTCTTAAGAGTTTTTTAAGACTCAAAAAAGAGGGAGTATAATTTTTCGATTTGCGATAATTTTTTTAAGTATATAGTCTTAAGAGTTTTTTAAGACTCAAAAGATTTTGATTGATATCATATCTAAGAACAAATAATTAGTCTTATTTATAATATAGAAATCCATCACGTTATTATAATTTGTCGATGTGGGATAGTTTAACTAAAATTTGTAGTCTTATTTATAATATAGAAACATCATTGGAACTTATTTTAATTGTTCCAATGTGGGATAATTTTAACTTTGTAGTCTTATTAAGACTTTTTTTAAACTCAAAATATTGTTCATTGAACAATGATTACTCTTATTTAGTAGAAATTCATAACCGTCATAATTTTTCGATGTGTGAGAATTACTTAAGTTAGTTGATGTGTAGAAGAATTATTATTAGTCTTATTTACAATATAAAATTTCATCACCTTTTTGTAATTTTTTACTTAAGTGTATAGTCTTAAAAACTTTTTTAGGACTCAAAAGATTTTTGTTTGATGAAACTTTATAATTTTTCGAATGTGGGATAGTTTTACGTTTATAGTCTTAATATATTATTAAGATTCAAAAGATTTTTGGTTAATATCTGAGAGCACATGATTATTATCTTATTTATAATATAAAGTTTCATAACCTTATTATAATTTTTCGATATTATAAGATTGATATCCATTGTCTTAATATTTGTAAGTAATATTTTAATGAAATGAGACAAAAAAATATAATTTTTTTGATGTGGGATAATTTACTTAAGTTTATAGCCGTTTTAAGACTCAAAAGAAAGGGTATAATTTTTCGATGTGGGATAATTTACTTAAATTTATATTCTTAAGAGTTTTTTAAGACTCAAAAGATTTTGATTGATATCTGAGAACAAATAATTAGTCTTATTTATAATATAGAATTCAATCACCTTATTATAATTTGTCGATGTAGGATAACTTAACTGTAGTCTTATTAAGACCTTTTTTTAAACTACCTCATCATAATTTTTCAATGTAGTAGAATTACTTAAGTTGGTTAATGTCTAAGGAATTTTTTTTATTAATTTTATTTATAATATAAAATTTTATCACCTTATTATAATTTTTTATTTAAGCGTTATAATTTTTTTTAAAAGTGTATAGTCTTTGGGATAATTTTACTTAACTTTATAGTCTTACTACGGAGTATATTTTAAGACTTAAAAGATTTTTGATTAATATCTAAAAACACATTATTACTATGAAGTATCATATATCATATATAAATATATATTTGAAGTTTTTCTTGAGCGACGTGAGAGAATTTCAACTTTTTAAAAACACTCTATGGAAAAAGTAATTAAATATCTATTCAATTTTAACAGGAATAAAAAAAGTATATTAAATCAAGCAATATTTAATACAATAAAGTTTCATCCCCTTATTATAAATTTTCGATGTAAAATTATTTTTTCTTAAATTTGTAATCTTATTAAGAGAATTTTTAAGACTTAAAAGTTTTTTTTATTGATATTTAAAAACGAATGATTAGTCTTATTTATAATATAGAATTCATCAATTTATCATAATTTTTTGATGTGGGCTAATTTATTTGACTTTATAGTCTTCCATCAGCTCTTTTTAAGACTAAAAAAAATGCATCATTACTCATATTTATAATATAGAATTTCATCACCTCACCAATATGGGATGATTTTAAATTTGTAGTCTTATGCATTAAATTAAATTTGTAGTCTTATACATTAAAAGTTTTTTAAGACTCAAAAGTTTTTTGGTCGATATTTAAAACCGAATGATGAATAATATTTATAATATAGAATTCCATCATCCCATCGATAATTTAAAAGTTTTTCTTGGTCGATATTTATAACCGAATGATTACTCTTATTTATAATCTAAAATTTCTATCACATCATCATAATCATAATCATAATTTTTAATATAGGATAATGAATTGAGGTTTATAGTCTTTAAGGTCTCTTTTTGAATGATTACTAGTATTATTTATAATATAGAATTTCATCATCATATTAAAATTTGTCGATGTGGGATAATTTCACAACTGTTATAGATAATAAATTCATCACATAATGTGAAACAAATAATATGAAATTTATACTCTTATGAAAGCATTTTTTACCACGAATCTAATTATTTTATTTTTATAATTTATTTTACGATAATATTTTTAAAAAATGAACTCTAAAGTTTTTACCTTAACATTGTAAAAGATCGCATTAATATAATAAAGTAAATATATATTATAATAATTAAAAGATTCTCTAATTGATTTTTTTTATTATTTATTATACTTTCCTAATCTGAGGTTTTATAAAACGGACCAATGAGATCGCTCAAAAAAAGCCTAAAATATATTGATATATATATATATATATATATATATATATATATATATATATATATATATATATATATATATATATATATTGATTGATTGATTTTATTTCTTCCAACGAGTTTGATCATCTATATCCCTTGGATACCATTTGTGCTCACTGAATGCAAACTCTTGGAAGACTCTTAAAGAAGGTCCAAGTTATTTGCTTGTGTGTTCCACCATAGACGGTTACTTGAATAACGGTCTATATTATTGGGTTGGAGTGGACAATCCAACGTTTTCCCCTCGGACCCGAAGGCCACCGATAAGCATGATATTATTTTATCTTTCGACTTTAGTACGGAACTTTTCACGGAATCAGAACTACCAGAGTGGACCCTTCCTCTCGGACTTGTAATCAAAATGTTGTTTGTGTAACCAAGAGTCATAGTTTGGATAACCAAATAATGGTTGATGGAGATGTCCATCCATTTTAGCTTGTCCATCGTCTTTCTCAATAGTTATCTACTGCCTTATTATGCTTTTTAGAAAGACGAAGGAAGTATATTGATGTTTGAATGTTTGATATTGAACTCAACGTTGTGCTTGTGCATCACGTATGAGCATAAGACGTTTGTAAAAAAAACATTCTGTAGTCATCCGATTTGCTGAAATCGTCGGTTTAAGTTCATTTAATGGAATTTTGATGCAATGGAGGATTTTTTTGCCCAAAAGATCAAAACTACCCCCATTACATATCAAGAGCAAACCCTAAAGGGCGTCATCTTTTGCACATGGATCGAGGTAAAACATAATACAACACAGAAAAACGAAAACTTAAGATAAGACTAAACTAAACGATAACACATTGTCCGAGAGCCAAAGCGTATTGGTGGAGAGCCGTGGAAAGGGCACAGACTTTAGCATTCACCGCATCATCTTCCAGGCTGAGAACTCCAACCGATCACTGAAAGCATGACTGAGCCAAACAAAATGCACTTACGCCATAAAGACGTAGAAAGAAACGGAAAAGGACAAATCCAGAGGACTTGTCTCCAAGGGAAATTAAACTCCTGCATTTTGATGATCGAGCACGCCTAAGACTAGGCCAGCAAACCGAGAGGCAAACCCAATTGACGAGAATGAGAAAGTGAGGTCTCTCTACCAATCCCTGGATCACCACCACCATAGACAAAGACTCTAGAGTAGAACCAAGCACACACATGAGGCCAGGACAAAATAATCACCCCTATGAAGGAGATTATTATTATGACTAACGGAAAAAGCATAAATTTTTTAGGGATTTTCTATGGGGTGCCCCTCAACTATTCACTTTTCCAGCTTGTACCCTCGCGTTTTCCATATTATCACTAATAGCCCTTAACTTTGTTATTAACCAATCGGCGTGCCCATTAGCTGTTAAGCCGTCAGTTTAGGCGTTAATTGTTGACGTGGCAGTGCTTATGTGGAATTTCTTTAATGACTATATCCTCCTACATGGTTGACTGTGTTTCCCTTCTCCAACACTCTTTCATTCAAAATCTTCTCCATTCACTAACTGATCATCTTCCATTACATTCATCTCTCTCCGCCTCTTCTTCCATCTTGCATGCCTTCACCATCATCTTCCATTTTCGCACTTCCTCCGCGCGTTGATACTGTTGATTTTCTACACATTACTGCACATTCAAGTAAGGTATATATAAACTGAATTTTTGCTTCAAATTTATCAAACATTAGAGTCTATACTTCACTTATTTGTGTGCCGTTTGTGCCTTCTAGGTTTCTTTGATGTTTAGTTTGCTGACAACGAAAGTATAAAAATTAGGGTTCTAATCAAATCTATCGGTAATTAGGGTTTTGATCCATCATGTTCTGATTGATGATGTATTTGGTGATAATGTTACTAAACATGAAAATTTACCGAACATGAAAGTTGTGTGTTCTTCAATTCATTTGGTATTATTCCAGTCTGATAACTAAAGCATTCTTCAATGGGTTATTGTTAATTCATTTTGCAGTGTTCTTCAATGCATTCTTCAATTCAGTGTACTAGTGAAATAACATTACGATGTGTTATTCAATTCATTTGCATGATGTAGAATGTTGTGTTGAACATGACTTATAGGGGGTAGTCACTGAGATTACAATAGACGATACTGATAAGGTGTTGCTAATTGACGTCATAAATGACTTGATTGATGAAGCTGAAAAGCATAACCACCCATTACCTATTAATCCTACTCTAACATACTCTTATTTGAGGAAAAAATGTGAGATAAAAGATGATAGGGGGCTTATGGAAATGTTCAGTAGGTGGAAGGAAAGAAGGTTGTTTGATATTTCAATTGGTGAATGACTGTTGCCATCGTATCCCCTTACATTGGCCAGGAACTTGAGGCTAACTAGAGCACTATCCGAGAGTAAATCCACCCAGGCTAGTGTGGTGACACCAATGACAGTGGATGAATCTACCAAAACTGCTAAAAAACCAGTGAGGAAGAGTACACGACTTGGTTCATCCCAAACTACTGAGGAGGATGAACCACAGTTTTTGGAAGAAAACCCTAAGGAGCTGCTGCAAAAATCAAAGTCGTCACTCAACACTCCTTCAAAGACTTTGTTTGTCACAAACTCTGCTGCAAAAATCACACCTAGGAGAAGTAGTCGCCTTGTTTCATCTCAAACCACTGAGGGTACTGCATATGAAGCAGAACCACACCCACTTGACACTCCCTCAGTGGCTGTAGAGGACACAAACCCTCATACAAAAGAGACATCCAGGCGTACTAGAGTGAACTTCTTCACTGGCAACACTTCAAAATCTGCAGTGAACATAAGAACTAGAAGAAGTGCAAGGCTGAACTTCACTTCTGACATTGATACACAATGTACAGAACCCACTGACATTAATACGCAGCCTTCACAGGAGAGGGTAGCCATTGAGAGCTGATTTAAAATGCCCAAAACAACTGCTAAGAAAAGAAATTTGTTCATTGCAAAACCAAGAGGAGCAAGGGATGGGAGAGGGTTGGGAGTTGAGTATGAAGACAACGATGGTAGTGACTCTGATAGTGAAGGGGACTACATACCATCTGAGGAAGAGGAGGGTAATGATGTCGATATTACTCAAATGAGTGATTTAGAGGATGAGGATACCTTGATGTTAGCTAACCTCAACTTTATTGATGATGGATATGTCCCTTTTGATGAGAATGTGTGGTTTGATGAAGAAGATGGTATTTCTTCTCACTTGTTAAGGAATGGAGAAGTTTATGATGACAAAGAATTTGGATCAATTAAATTAAGGCGGTGGATGTTATTTATGGACAAAGACCACTTCAAGGAAGTTTTGAGAGATTTCTGCATTCAAGAAGGATTCTATCTAATTGTAGTGAAGGCTGATAACAGGAGGTACACCGCGGAGTGTGCCACTGCCGGTTGTGCTTGGAGGATCCATGCGAGTGTGCTTCCTAATAGCACAACATGGGCTATTAAATCCATTGTCAATCCAACACATGGGTGCGTAGGTGTTAAAAGTCACAACCCAATGGCTAACTCCGTGTGGGCGGCTAGAAAGCTTTTAGAGGATATAAGAGCCAACCCAGAAATACCAGGAAAGGTAATTCAGGCATTGTTACAAGAGAGATATGGTATTCAAATGAAGACTTCAACGCTTTATGTAGCAAAGGACACAACAATGAAGGAGATTAATGCAGGACATGATGAGTCTTACAAAAGACTTCCGGCATACTGTGAAATGATAAAGCAAACCAATCGTGGCAGCTTTGCTAATTGTGCTTGGCAAGAGACGGGGAGTCCTGAAAGACCTCTTCAATTCAAAAGTATTTACATATCGTTCCATGCTCAGTTTCAGGGACTATTGCAAGGATGTAAAAGCTTGATTGGAGTTGATGGAACTCATCTAAAGGGAAATCATGGAGGTGTGTTACTGTCTGCGGTGGCATTAGATGGAAATAACGAATTATTTCCTATTGCTGTCTCAGTTGTTGAGTCTGAGACTAAGGATAGTTGGTCCAATTTCTTCTGGCACCTAAAGCATTCCTTATAGAAGTTTGATAGGCCAAACTGGACAATCATTTGCGACAGGCAGAAGGTATGGTCAAACAATGTCTTCATTTTGTATAATATTTAAGATATGGTAATAGTATTGCTTAAATGATGCTTTGTTCAATGTGTATGCAGGGTGTAAAGCCAGCTATGCAGAATGTATGGCCTGAGGCATCGAGGAGATTTTGTGCTAGACACCTTTGTGCGAATTTCAAGAAAGAGTACCCAGGTATACTCCTGTACAAGCTGTTTTGGCAGGTCGTGAATGCCACTTCAGAGTTCAGCTTCAAGAAGGCACTTGAGACAATTATTCACCATGGTGGCAAGGGATGTGCAAGGTGGTTGCTAGACCTGGGTGATAAAGAACTTTGGGCAAAGTACAAATTTGACACAAGTCTTTCTTGTGATGAAAACACATCGAACTTCGTAGAGAGCTTCAATGCCACGTTAGGAGCTCAGAGGTGCCTACCAATTTTATCTCTTCTCGAAGGTTAGTACTCAAACTCCATTCTCATTTCACGAACTCATAGCTTGGGAACTTCCATAAACCAGGTTGTCTACGTGCACAGGTGTTAGGAGGATAGTTATGGTCAGACATGCCACAAGAGGGCATATTCCTGAGTCCTAGCCTAACGACGGCATATGTCCTAACATATTGAATAAGTTGAGGGTGCTAAGACAGGATTCAAGAACATGCCAAGCCTATCTTTCACGCAGGGGACTGTATGAGGTAAAAGATGGTAGATCACACCTACGAGTTTCGTTGGATGAACGCACGTGTGCCTGCGGTCTCTGACAGATAAGTGGGATCCCTTGCAAGCACGCTATTAGAGCAATTCTGGAAGCTAATCAGGATCCGGTGAACTATGTGAGTGAATGCTTCTCTGTGGCGATATACAAGGACGCCTACGGGTTACCAATCAACCCAATTCCCGACCCCCAACAATGGCCTGAATTCGACGTTCCTACCATAGAACCCCTTGATCTAGATAGATCAATTGGAAGACCCGCTAGGAACAGAAGAAGGGAGGCATGAGAGAAAAGAAAGGGCAAGAGAACAGTGGAAGTAAGGTATAAGAAATGTAGCTGCTATGGACACAACTCGAAAATATGCAGGGGAGGTTACACAATTAAGGAGAAAAACGCAATGCAAGGAAAGGTTGCCAAGACTAGAAGGCAAGGTCTTACATTACCATCCGATGTTCCACAGTTTGAAACTCTTCAAGATTTGGAAAGGTCGGTTATGGAGGTCGGAGAGAGTTCAAGCCAGGTTCAATCTAGCAACGGGAAGAAGAGAAAGACCCGCCGATGAAGTCGTTTCCGATGACATATTTTGCCTTTTGTAACTAATATAACCTAGAGGTGATCAAACAGCCCAGGCCCATAAGCCCAACCCGGCCCAGCCCTATATTTAAGAGGGCTTGGGCTATGATTTTAGGCCCATAAAAGCCCAAAGCCCGACCCCAAAGGCCCATGCTAAAAATTGGGCTGGATATGGGCCGTGTTTAAGGCCCTAAGGCCCATCCGAGATTCATATTTTATTATTATAACGTATTGAAATTTGGTAAGGATAAGTCAAATAGCTACTTTACTTGTTAGTTTTTCAAATAACTTGTTACTCTATTCATTTGTATGGTACCGAGAGTGAGAAGTAAAATTGCTACTTTACCGGTGGGCACACGTTAATAAGCTAATTAAAGCAACATTAACATAGATATCGTCTAAATATGGTAAATAGAACTTAATATTTCAATTTATCATGATAATATCCATGTAATGTTGCTTTAATTAGCTTATTAACGTGTGTCAAGTGGGTACACGTTAGAAAAACCGTATTATAAATTTGTATATTTGGTAAAAACTAACAATATACTTATGCAAATAACATGGCCCAAAAAGCCCATTTGGCCCAGAAGCCCATTAAAAGCCCTATAGGGCCGGGTATGGGCTCCTTAAGAAGGCCCAATCAAATGGGCCGGCCCAGTCCAGCCCATGTGCTTGGGCTGTTTTTTTACTTCAAGCCCGGCCCAGCCCAGCCCATGATCACCTCTAATATAACCTGATGCATTTTGTTGCTTTGAAAACTGATGCTTTATAAACAATTGTTGTAACTACTGAAACTGATGATGCTGCATTTCTGTGACAGCATTAGTATGCTTTGAACTACTGAAACCGATGTCAGACCTCGTATTTTGGTTAGTGTTTGCGTTTCTGTATCCAAGAACTCGTATTTTCCGCTACTGCTATGTCATACGTGCTGTATTACATTTACTGATGCACTGTGTAACTCGTTTTTGTGAACTGTTAATGACGGAAAGACGACATTTGTGAAATGTTAATGATTCTATTCGTAAATGTTTTCCATTACATTGACAACTAAATGACGAGATTCTACAATTTAAAGATAACAACAAGTGCAGTAACTACTAACATAAATATATTAAACTTCATCCAAAATTTCAAGTTTGCAACGTTTCCAAAAATCTTCCTGCACAGCCCATTTATTTCACCATTAATAATGTCCTTGCTTGAGACTTCATCTTCTTCAAATGCATTTTCTAATTTCAAGGGTCTTGTTACAATTACATGCTCTTTCCCACCCACATAACAAAGTACTCACATTCAAGGCACTTGAAATAGGCTTTTCGTGGGTTCCTCGTAGACCCAGAAATCTTGATGACTGCATTTCGACCACACTTTGTGCACGCCAGATTCCGAAATTCAAGACCCGCTACTGGGTTGTTCCTATAGAATGAGGATGTCGACATAAGTACGATTTGGTATTTGAAGATTGAAGGAAGAAAATAAGGTGATAATGGATTAATGAAAAGTAAATGATGTAATGAGGGAAAATGGGAGATGAATAATATATAGAGAGAAGTTGGAGGGAAAATATGTGAAAAATGGAGGGAAAATATGTGAAAATGGGGGGAAAACATAGTCAGGCAAGTGGGAGGATGTAGTCATTAAGGAAAGTCCACATAAACACTATCACGTCATCAATTAACGCCTAAACTGACGGCTTAACAGCTAATGGGCACGCCGATTGGTTAATAACAAAGTTAAGGGCTATTAGTGATAATATGGAAAACGCGAGGGTACAAGCTGGAAAAGTGAATAGTTGGGGGACACCCATAGAAAATCCCAATTTTTTATTAGCGAGCAACATACAAATATTCATAAAAAGTTGGCGGAATCCACCACGGCCAAGCCGACCAAACACCACCATCCAAACCCAAAACAATCACAGCACCAAAAGAACGATCCCAAACCGATTAACACCAAGCCATCCACACACGCCCTATGAAACCATCCTGGATAAACAAATATCCCCCACCAAAACCTACATGCAAACCAACAAAAGAGAAGAACTAACAACCAAAACAAGCAACACGAGCCAGGCCAACACAAAAAGATGCCACAAAGAAACCCGGTAGGACCAAACACCCACACCAAAAACGGAGAAGAAACAAGGGGGAAGGCACTCCTAAACCAACAAAATGTGCAAGAATCGATAGATAAGGGAGGGGGGAACACCTATACGAATTCAAGCACACAAGCTCAAAAAGAGCTTAAACATAAGGAGAAAAAAAATAATTAAGATTTTTTAATTTAAAAGATTTCTTTTTTAGAATTTTGTTGCTTTTTAAAAGTTTTAAATAACTTACGGTCCTTTTAAACGATAAAATGACAAAAGCAAAACATAAACTTTCCCGACACACTAAACTCGAACGTACCGTATCAAACAAAGCCAAGCCTGGGACACCGAGGAGGTAGGGGAGGGGAGGGGGGAACACCTCCCCGGTGAACCACACCGGTAACAACAAGACGACACGGCCTAAAGGGGTCCAAGAGACGATCTTTCTCGGCGGCCAGAGCAAACACGGGCTGCACAACGACCAACAAACAGGACAAACAAAGACGGATCTACATAAAAGGTTTCAAAACGTGGGAAGATGCCAACCATTCCGGAAAAACATAGGGCTGGAGACAAGAAAGAAATGGGCTAATCTAGCAAAGTATTGTGATTGTTAAGGAAGGAAGGGGGTTTGGGTGGCCGCGGCAGAAGGCTGTTAGGTTTGCTTTTTTTTTTTGCTTTGTGAAGTTTAGAGGGGGTGGGTTATAGAGAGAAATTTTTAGTAATCTTTGATTATTTTCTTCTTTGTTGTGATCATACAAAACAATAGATGTGGTACTAACTAACCTGTTTGCATTACGATTTCTCCAGTCCGAGTTGCTTCAATGAATCCGGGCCAACAAGGTAGACACGCTTAGTGGTACGGTATCTGAAAACTACAACTCCTTTGTACGCTGCTCTCGGGATTCCATCCTGATCAAACAAAGAAATTATGCATATAAGACGTTTTCCAATTTCAAGAGATGATTAATACGGATATTTTGTGCAAAATTCCGAAAATTTTGGTATAAAATGAGGCATCAGGGTGTCAGTGAAAAAATAAGATACCTTCCATTCTTCGAAAATACCGAACTGGCGTGCAATGCTTTCAAAGTCTGACTGGCCGTGATATTGAATGCGAACATCACCGTCAACATTATTCGCCTTCAGAACGTAGTCGTTCCCGTATAACGGAGTAGCCTTTTGCACAAGACTCGCAAAATATTTCAAGTAGTTGTCCTGAACACAACACGAGAACTAAATTAACTGATATCCCACCTCCTTCCATATATTTTTTGAATTAGAAATTGAGGATGCCTCTGAGAATTTCGAACATACAACACTTGGACAACCATGGTTTAATTTTATTTTATTTTTAAAAAAAAATCAATATCATCATCAGTCATTGGAAAGACATGAATCATAATTTGAAAAAAAAAAAAATACTCCGTAAATCGAAATGCAGGTTACCTCCATCAAATAGCTGAGATCCATGGACTTCCAATTAACCTAGGAAAAGCAGAAGACAACAAGGGATAAACTCGGAGAAGGAGCGAAATCCTTAGAATACAAACCACGTGTACGGTGTACGAACTACGAAGGATAAAGTTTGACGCTCACATTCACATCGTTGAGCTTAATAGGCTCGAGATATTGACTGAAAAACTGCCCTAGACTGGAACCCTGTGAAAGAGCCGAAAGAGCGAAAAGTTTAATAGAATGCAAGGATGGAAGAAGACGATAAGTCGATAACTGATTTTTTTTGGTAAAAGGACAACTTACATGCTCGCCGAAGTTGTAAGTTCTGCAGACTTCAGGTCGAATGAACTGCCGTCCCTTGTGGTTTTCTTTTAACCTCAACCAATCATCCCAGTAAGTAAGAAATAGTCAAGGCAAAACATTTACTTCGTATTATTCAACATAGATCAAACTTGTGTACTCAGTGTACGACACGGCTATATTAGGCAAAAAAATTAATTTGTTGGTCTAAATTGATGTATCAAAGTGTCGTGCACGTAACACGGCACCCAAGTGAAGTGACGGAGTAACATAGGATCAAACAGCAACGATAAAGTCACCGACAAAAAAGAAGGATATGCCTTTGGCCATTTCGGAGATAATTCATCCCATGTAGTTCTCGACAGCATCCACCCAAGTCCAGGAAAGAAATCAGACCGGTAAAGCACATCTGCATGAGAAAAGGTAGGAAAGATATTAGTATTTAGACACTTTGGATTGCCATAAAAAATATATAATACTTTGTACAAAATAATTAGCTCCTTTTAAAGAAATACGGAGTATAATAATTCTGCATGCTTCAAGATGCACAAAAGTGTAAGGAAATAACAATAAAGTTGATAAACCTTGTGGAAAAGAGTTAAGAAGAGATGGAAACATGGTTCAAAATCTCGGTATCAGTCATAGTGGCAGTAGCGGTATAATCAGCTCTTAATCGGCCGTCACGTTGGATCACGGTGATTTCTCGGATAATATCTGGTATCGATAAAGTGAAAAACTAAACTGGTACACCCGGCCGAAATTTTGAACCATGGATGGAAACGGTAGTAAAAAATAAACAAAGGATTTTGCATCCTTCAAAACTTAGAGGAGAAGAAAAGAGTATGAAAACTTACAAGGGTCATGCACAAACTGCTTCTGCCCATTGTCATTCCAAGAGGAAACTGCCATTATTGACCTGCCATGGTCACCTCAAAGAATAAGACGATGATACACAAGGTTGACGTTTTTTCGGAAACAGTCAAAAATATACTAATCGGTACTTGGTAGAGGCTTATTTCACGTATTAGACCGTCAGTTGACGTTTCATGTAAATAGGGTGAGTAGTGTCAAATTTAGTGAAATGATGGAAAGAGGCATGCCTGTCTTTGTCTAGTAAACTTGCAGCAGCCTCAAAATACTCGAAAAAATCAGGGGCAATCTCCATATCATCTGTGTAAAACCACAAATGTCAATCCAACAACGACTACAAAAATAAAACACGAGGTATAGATCGAGTATTGCTTTTGAAAGCAAGTAGTGTCCACCTTCAAGAATTACCACTTTGCTGAAATTGTGTTTGTAGAATAATTCATCCAGTGCCCACTTGTAATGACCTAAGAATTAAAAAAAATGTCAAGCTTGATAAAGCGGTTTTTCTAACGTGTGCCCACTGGGCATACGTTAACATGCTAATTAGAGCAAGATTATCATGAGAAATTGAAGTATTAGCTCATATTCAACATGCATGCTTAGACAATATTATTGTGAATCTTGCTGTAATTAGCAAGTTAAAAACCGAATAGTATTATTAAAACAATAACAAAAAGAAAGAACAAACCTACTTGCAATTTTATAGTATGCAATCAATTCCCCAGGCCTCTCTGTGCGAATAGTTCCTTGATCCAAATGCTGTAATAATTTAAGATCGTATTCACAATAAACACTATTATTTACCCATGCAAAATTGCATGGTTTGAATTTTAAAAAATTGTTTCGACAAAAATTATAAATAATTGGTGATAATTATTCAGTTTGCTAAAAACAAAGTTAGTTACTCGTATAGTCGTATCCAATGATTTATTTTTTACAAATGACAATAAATTTGATAAATTACTTTATAAACGGTATCCCGGTCTTATAATTATAGATTTTTATTTTAGTGAAGTTTCTCATTTTTTACTCTTTTTAAAATTAGTGGAAAGTTATTTCTTTTTAGTGTAACATAGTTATTGGCAAATCAATATTTTAATCTCCAAAAAATTGTGGTGTTTACACGTCATCAATTTGTATTAAAAATTAGTCAATGTTTCAAAAGACATTGTCTCAAACTCTCAATAATATACAAAGGATTGCAATTGGTGATACTATGGAGTATGGATGAAACTTTCAAAAAAATTCAGGCAAAAAAATCACTAAGCAGAGTCTCCTACCTGCATGTAAGTTATCTGGTCGAAAGTAAGTGCTTTGTTTTTAACTTTCGAATCTGATCCATCCTGCAACATCAGCAGACGATAAATATCCGACAAGGCGTGAATAATGTAACACGTACTTCTTTGTTCCTAGAGATCATTAATTCATTATCGAAAATTTATACCTGAGATATAAATATTGGATACTTTGACGCAACATTGCTGTGATATCTGGAGAAGAACGGTACGTTAATCAGAATGTAGAATTAAAGTCACTAAAGTCTTTTAACACATATGATAGGACTATGAACCGTGGTAAATGAATATGGAAGCTAAGCTTGAAACAAGTTACATACTTCAAAATCGATTTGATAGTTCTTTCCAAATAATCAGCACGATTGCAGGCCATGACTACGACAGCTGCCACCGGTACCTAATGGTTTCAGCATATTAGACAGTTATAGCGTCAGGTATGCTCGATTTTTTACTCCTGAAAATGGGAACAAGGGAGTAAATCAAATGAGTTGAACCTCTATTTTCTCCGTCAATTGCTGATGGTCTTTCCCTACAAGACAAAACAGAATAATCGAACATAAAGCTTCGGAAAAATATCAAGTTATAATTAAGAACTACACCCAAGCGAAGTGTCCAGGTAACATAGGTGGCCAAGGGAAAGGTTTTGAACGACATGTAATTATCTAGTAAAAAAGAACACGAACTAGAGAGGAGGATAGAAAGGTATGATCATGAACTATATTACTCCAACATTTCACTTACTCCCACATTTCACTTTCACTTTGCTTGTCTGTTGCATGTCCGATAATCGGAGTGTACGGAGACGACATTTCAATACTTCAATTTAGCCCCCAAATATTGAAAATTCGAACAAATTGAGTCGAATTAAACAGAAAATATCTTTGATTTTCAAGAAACAAACCATTTATGAAAGTAGAAAATTTTGCAAATATCATCAGTAATTACTTACCATCAAGGTTTTGAACAATCGCTCTTAGTTGTGCAACTTCTTCTTCTCTCCGCTTCTTTTCATCTGAAATTTGAAGCACTCAGAGAAAATCGTGCATTTACAACCACGTAATCTATAGTCTTCAAATAACAGAAAACTTTGTAATCGACAAGAATGCTGAGCCTTCAGATGAAGGCCAACACAAACCAGGGCTACCAGATACGTGATTCGCTCAATTCGCAATTCGCTAAAGATAGAACATAATTCCGTATAATACCTCATGGACACCTGACATTCGGCCATGGGTATGACACTTAGACTCTTCATTTTAAGTGAAAATATGCAGAATTTTTATAAAATTAGCCTTTTCGGACACTTGGACATGCACCCGTGTCAGACACTTCTAAACGAGTCTGACCAACACAGCTCAAGCAAAGTGTCAGGATGAGGTCACCCTAGAATCCTAGACAGTCTTATGCACAAACGGAAACAAGAAATACAAGTGACTGCAATCCAAATAACAGACCTTCTAATGCCACGATCTGTCCTTGCAGCATACTTATTTGATCAATAAACGATCTGGTCTGTTTTGAGCACTGAAGCTCTGCTTCCACCTGAAAAGCAACCAAGTACACAGAAAGAGGTAACAATGAAGCAACGAACAACAATTGAACACCAATGTATGTCGCCAGGGAGGATCTTTCACATATTCGGAGCTAGAAGATATCCAAGAACGTCAACACATAGAACCCAAAACAAGGTTTATCACTCATGAGTCGTGATTTTAGGCAAACATATGAAATTTTAGGCAAAAAAGAATGAGACTCCAGTAATGACACTCCATTACACTCAAGAGATGCACATACCGCGGCAGCAAGGCGATCAGCATAGTTTGACTGTGAAGAAAACAGTCGCATCTAGGGAAGAAAAACACCAAAGAATGACAAAAATTAGCACTTTAAGCACAAGACAACACCATAAAGCAATCGCTAAAAAATATAAATGGGAGGCTAGATGATGAGTAGTAATTACACGTTTCACAAGATTTTTCTCTGGTTAATCCTACCAAATATACTATACGTAGAGTAATTCTTAGTGCCACTAAACTCTCGAGCCTAAAATCCTATGTTACTCCAACACTTCATATAGGTGTCGTGTCGTAAGTCTGGCATGTATCATATTCGACAAGATACGACACTTTGACACTTCACTTTACATCCCAAGAAGATTTTCTAGGAAGAGCAAGCAAAAGAGGTCAAAATCAGAGAATCAAATGAAACGAGCTATTGAGCTGATTAGATCACTAAGATGAACAAACATCAGGCTATTGATGGTATACAGGATTATGGGGTTTTCAGCAACACAACATCATAATTCATTGCGCTAAAATCAGTGAATTATACGAATTCAGCTAACTAGATCATTAAGATGAACAAGCATTGAGCTAGTGAATACGAATTCTAGGTTTTTCAGCAACATAACATCAGATGATCAGAATCATTCAACTAAAATCGGTGAATTAACTCAAACGAGCTATTGAGCTAATTAGATCACTAAGACGAACAAACATCGAGCTATTGATAATACAAGATTCCGAGTTCTTCAGCAATACAATATTATAATTCATTGTGCTAAAATCAGTGAATTATACGAATTCAGCTAACTAGATCACTAAGACGAACAAACATCGAGCTATTGATAATCAAAATTCTGAGTTCTTCAGCAATATAACATCATAATCGTAATTGCTTGCGCTAACATCAGTGAATTATACGAATTGAGCTCATTAAATCACTAAGACGAACAAACATCGAGCTATTGATGATACAAAATTCCGAGTTCTTCACCAATATAACATCAAAATTCATTGCGCTAAAATCAGTGAATTATACGAATTCAGCTAACTAGATCACTAAGACGAACAAACATCAAGCTATTGATAATCAAAATTCTGAGTTCTTCAGCAATATAACATCATAACCGTAATTGATTGCGCTAACATCAGTGAATGATACGAATTGAGCTCATTAAATCACTAAGACGAACAAACATCGAGCTATTGATGATACAAAATTCCGAGTTCTTCACCAATATAACATCATAATTCATTGCGCTAAAATCAGTGAATTATACGAATTCAGCTAACTAGATCACTAAGACGAACAAACATCAAGCTATTGATAATCAAAATTCTGAGTTCTTCAGCAATATAACATCATAACCGTAATTGATTGCGCTAACATCAGTGAATGATACGAATTGAGCTCATTAAATCACTAAGACGAACAAACATCGAGCTATTGATGATACAAAATTCCGAGTTCTTCACCAATATAACATCATAATTCATTGCGCTAAAATCAGTGAATTATACGAATTCAGCTAACTAGATCACTAAGACGAACAAACATCAAGCTATTGATAATCAAAATTCTGAGTTCTTCAGCAATATAACATCATAACCGTAATTGATTGCGCTAACATCAGTGAATGATACGAATTGAGCTCATTAAATCACTAAGACGAACAAACATCGAGCTATTGATGATACAAAATTCCGAGTTCTTCACCAATATAACATCATAATTCATTGCGCTAAAATCAGTGAATTATACGAATTCAGCTAACTAGATCACTAAGACGAACAAACATCAAGCTATTGATAATCGAAATTCCGAGTTCTTCAGCAATGTAACATCATAATTCATTGAGCAAAAATCAGTGAATTATACGAATTGAGCTAATTAGATCACTATAACGAAGCTATAATTTGACAATACCAGATTCTAGGTTTTACAACAATGTAAAATTAGAAAACAATTGAATTAAAATCAGAGAATCAAATTGAAATGGGGATTGAATTTAACCTGTATATAGATGAATGCAGCAGCTGCAATAAGAAGCAACCATCGAAAATCGCACGAAACCCTCGACATTTTCCCTGAATTTTCTAGGGTTTTTTTTTTTCCCTGAATCGAATTTGTAGATTGGAATCGTGATTTCCTCAGTTTGCAGCAAGGAAGAACTGGTTTTGAATTTTGGTACAATCTCCCAATCGGGTCAACTGGACCGGACTCGGATTTGGATTCGGGTTCAAGTTCCGGATTTGAGGTCAAATTTGAGATCGGTTTATTTTTGGATGATCGATATCCGGCGGACCGGCCCAACATTATTGGTTCGACACTTCTGCAGATGATCTGTACCACTTTTGTGTCTCATTCTGTAGGTCACTCTATACACCAGATCGAAAAAATGGACCAAATTGTATGAAATTTTTTATTATTGTATAAAATATTTTAATCAAAGACAACCAAATGACTGAGACGGATGGATGATTGTCAGTCTGTTACGGGGCGTCCCACACCTAGCTCGTGATAAAAAAATAGGGATTTAACTTAAGTTCGAGTCAATCATTAAACAACTGCGCTTCCCGCGGGTGGTTTTTAGGTTAGGGAGTTAGGGCTCGATCGACGCTTCCCTAGGCTAGCCGCCCTGCTCAGGCCAAACCTGGTTGGATGGCTCGTGATTAAAGATTAGATCGGGGTGGTTAGTCAGCCCGGTCCATCCCACGGGTTGATCTTACGTCAGGGAGTTAGACGTGAGCTCCTTCAGTTATAAATTTATGACAAATATTTTTGTACATTTGAATCTTGACATAGTACAGATGTACAGGTGTACTTATTGTACACAAATTCTTATTTGTAACGGTCATATCTACGAGAAATAGTGATATTTGTCCCGTTGTAAACTTGTGACGGATATACTCTTCACAGGGGAGAACTTGGACAGAACTGCTACGAGACCAACAGCTCCACTCGATTCTACCTCAACCTTAGTGATGCAAAGCTTCGTCGCTTTAACGATATATTTCTCTGTCTTCCATCGAGATTACTGCGTCTACAAGATCTCGTACTATCGGCCTGTTTTTACATCCTCAACCTGCATTTCGGAGCATTGTTCAGAATCACTATGTACGCCGAGATTCCTCTTATCTTGGCGGTCAACGCCAACGCCAATATATATCATGATTCCGAACAATGCTCCGCAATGCAAGGTAGAGAATGTAAAATAGGCCGATTGTACGAGATCTTGTAGACGCAACAATCAAAATGGATATTTCCGTTGAAATTATCAAAGCGACAACGCTTCGCTACCAGATTCTAAAGGTTATAGTCGAACCGAGAGAAGCTATTGGGCTCGCGTCAGTTCTATCTAAAAGTTTACGACAAAATCCACTCTGGAACGATTGCCATAAAATGACAATTGTAATCTCGTGAACTAATTAAGAATTTTTCATCGATTTTTGTTTGTTTTAAAAATGAAAATTGAATCAATCTTTTAATAATTATCATATAATATCGAACAATAAAAACAATAATAATATCGAAAAATTCACAAATATAGATCAATTCACAATAATAGAAGTACTACATTTTCTATTGAATTGTGAATGATAATATTTGCAAATTTCCATTAGATTTATAGCCCCATACAAGCATTGATGGATGCTAAAGACAAATACCTAACAATTAGGCACATGTCTTTTCAATACCATCAATCTAGTTACATCACGTACCTGTGTCTACACTAAAAATAAGATTATATATCTGATTTTACAACAACAGATAAAATTGTTGAATTTTTTTTTTTTTGAGCAAGAAGAATCTTCTTTATATAAAAGAAGACACCAAGTTGAGTGACGTGGCTCAACCTCAATGCTCAAATATGAAATAAGTCCAAAATTTTAGTGTTTTAGAATAGTTAAGTAAAATAGGTTATAGAATGGAAATGAGGTTGTTTAGGGGAGAAGTAATCTCTACCCTCATTTAGTGCTATGTATTGAAAACAACAAATGTATTGGAGAATGAATGAATAATGAATAGTGGAGTAATTACTATTGTACTGGAAATCGCTTTGTTTTTCCATTTTTTTTTAAAATTCGATTCTTAAGTTGATGCTACCCATTTAGAAATCGTCTTTATCGTTTAAGAGTTGTTTTTTAAAATATCATCTTTCTTATTACGAGTATGTTTTAGTAAATCGTCTTAAAATATTACTCTGTATTATTTTTAGATCGTACTTAAGTATTCGATCAAATGTTACAATTTAATTACGGAAATTGTTACTTTTCATCACGTTAAACGGTAAAACGATAGTACGGAGTACAATTTAAAAATTATAATGACCAAGATCTATAAAATCTGAACATATTATAAATTTATGAAAAATACAAGAATACGGTTTTCATACAAATATCAATATGAAAAAATATCTTAGATTAGTTGCATTATTGACCGCGTGAGTCGTGTTCACCTGCATTACTCTTTGGATTTATGATTGTACAATTTATCGACCGCGTGAGTCAAACCATTATCGGGTCAGCTATTTATGATTGTACAATGTGTTAATTTGGATTTGTTTTAATTTCTCCTCGATTATAGAGTTTGTTACTTCCTCCATTTGTTTTTATCTTCCAATTTTAATATAATACTTCACTCATATATTGAGGAATAAAAAGATAAAAAAAAATGGAAGGACTAAGCTGTAGTATTTAAATTTAAAATCAATTTATCATCAACTTCTTTCCATATAATGCAAGAAAAATAGCATGTACTTAGCGGATAATAATATTATGTCCAATTACTCAGAAATTCCTATGAGACGGTCTCACGATAAATTTATCATGAGGCCTACCGTGTGACCTCTTGCATAGGAGGTTATTATTAAATTAATAACTAACTCTATGTGGGAGGTCTCACAGTAATTTTACCGTGAAACCGTCTCAGAAGAGATTTATTGGTCCAATTAATCATATCCACAAACATAACATCAATTGTTTAAAATATACTCCGTATCGCCAAGCATATTATCAACATATCAACAAATTTAAGCATTTGTAACGCGTTTGACAAAAGTTAATAAAACCGTTAAAAAATGTCGGACTCGGGTTAAAAACCATTAAAAAATGACGGGCTTCGGGTAAAAAGTGGTTAAAAAATGTCGTGTTTCGGGCTAAAAAATTAGAGGGAGGGGTAAAACTTCAACTTCGTCTTTACTTTTTTTTTTTTTAAATGTAAATACAATTTCATTCTTAGTTTCAATTCTTAATCATTTATTTCCCTTTTATTTAATATTGCATTTATATTAGAATGTCGTATATAGATTTTTTTTACACGTAACAAACTTTGACTCAATTCATTAAATTTTTTATCATTACAGTAATCATGTGATAAAAATATGATTTAAAATATACTACTCCGTATTTTTTGTATAATAATATTATACCGAAGAAATTTTGAAAATAAATAATAAATAGTCCCTCCCCTTCTTTTATATGATCCACATTATTTTTGGGAAGAAAATTAATAAGAGTGGACCGGAATATGGATGAAAATGAGGGTGGAAGAAGAAAGTGGGGTCACAAATAATAGGAACCACAAAAGACGTACTAAAAAAGAAAGTGGATAAATAATAAAGAATTACCGAAATAGGAAATGGGTAAGATTATAGAGAAGGGGATGAAGTATTCCTCCGTACTATTTTGGGAAACTTTAGTTTAAAATATGAAGTAATATTTTTTAATTACCTAATTTCGGCTCGGGTGGGTTCCGCTCTAAAAAATATTTGCGTTTTAGAAGTCATAACGTATATTATAGACCTTCTTTTTGTATGAATGACTTCGATATTGAACTCACTATAATAATTATATGCCTCAATATTCATTTTGTATGAATGACTTCGATATTGAACCCACTATAATAATTATATGCGTCAATATTCATTTCATTTACGTTATTTTAAGCCAATATATATGATCTATCCGTTCACACTCATATGGATTATTTTTTTTGATGAACGAGGGAAACTGCAGCCGCTAACTATTTGTTGCGCACTGGGTAAACCCTCGGGTGTACGCATAGCCTGCAAACCACGCACACCAAGGTAAACCATAGTCTCAAGCCATACAACTCTCACAAGTTCGCGCTTGCCCTGAGACCCTTGGGCCGATGACCACAAGTTTTAACCACTAGGCAACACCCTTATGGATTGTTATTTGTCTTTTTGATGCAAAAAAACGTTTCAACCCTGTGAATTTCCACGAGTATTACACTTTATGTCTAACTATTATTATTTTCAAAAAATATTCAGAAACCCCGTGACGTGTCACGGGTATTACACTAGTAATTCATTAATAGAAAGCCAAACGGCACTTACAACGTATCCCTATAATTGCAAACAAATCCAATAAAAACCAAAGAAAGTAATTTCTCTTATAAACTAAGGATCTCAAGACATGATCTGACAATTCGGCGTGACCTCGTATCGCTATCTTTTTGCAGCTTTTGTTGAGGGGATCCTTCGTTTGATTCAAAACTTGAGAAAACTTACTTTCTATTGGCCTCAAAGATCGTTGACAAATTACTTGTAGACATTGAATAGACGTGCGACAAACCATCAAACTACCCTTGTCAATAAGAATAAAACTACGCCCCATAACAACGTAAGGGACCGAAGCCTTAAACAGAAGGACAAGAACCTTGAAATAAAGGACGAAACTCCCATAAAAAGAGAGACTTATATTGAATAACATATTGATTATCAAACTAGGAAGTAAAAACTAATCAGTTTTTGGGGCTTACCATCGATTAATTATCGATGGAAGCCCCGGATGAAAGATGAAGGCTAGGATCTGAGCATATACAAGTTTAGGATCTGAGTTGTAAGTTTTTCACCTTAAATATTTATTTGATTTAACTCGACAACTTTATACTAAAATTCAGAAAATTTACAGTAAAACACGAAACCTATGTGATAAAACTCAAAATCATAGAACAGATGGTCGGACTCAAACTGTGACGAATATCCTAACAAACCGTGACGAAACCCTATATTTTATTGGCGTAGCAATATATATATATATATATATATATATATATATATATATATATATATATATATATATATATATATATATATATATATATACTCCCTCTGAGTTCTTATTATTATCCCACTTTTCTTTTTGGGCTGGGTTTGATTTTTGTCCCACTTATTTTTTTAGACCATCAATTTGTGGTTCACAATTACTCCCACATTTCTCTCTCTTCCTTCTTCTTTTTTTCAACCACTCATTATTTCTTCCTTATTTTTCACCCAAAAACCTTTTGGACAATAATAGTAACTGGAGTATATTTTTTTTATTGGCGTAGCAACATATATATATATATATTTTTTTTGGGCAATGGACATTAGCTATGTGGTGATGGACAACCTCCATCCAAATCGACATTACCACCCGAGATTACAATCGCTATGTTACGACAATCATTCCAGTGCGGATTCTGTCGAAAGTTGTCGGACAGAACTGCCGCGAGACCAATAGCTCCACTAGATTCTACAGTAACCTTCAGAATCTTATAACAAAGTTTCATCGCCTCGACAATTTCACTGTCTTCCACTGTGATTACTGCGTCTACAAGATCTCGTACTATCGGCCAGGTTAGATCGCCAAGGGAAGCCCGAAGTCCGTCAGCAACCGTGTTTGTTTCCGACAATGTTACTAATTTGCCAGACGCTTTAGATAATGCAGCATCATTCGCGCCAGTAGGCTCGGCTGCAAATACTTTGATAGACGGATTGATAGATTTGTCCGCGATAGTCACGCCTGATATCAGGCCTCCCCCTAACATAACATTTTTTCAGTTTCAATGTCCAAAAAAAACGAATTTGTGACAGTAAAAACGAATTTTTTCACGAATTTGTGATGGTAAAAACGAATTTGTGACAGTAAAAAACGAATTTGTGACAGTAAAAGCGATTTTTTTCATGAATTTGTGACATTAAAAAAAAACTAATTTGTGACAGTAAAAAACGAATTTGTGACAGTAAAAACGAATTTGTGACAGTAAAAACGGATTTTTTCACGAATTTATGACAGTAAAAAAAACGAATTTGTGACAGTTTCAATTTCCATAACGAATTTACGAGTTTTAATTGGTTACCGCTTATTGGAGCTATGATCGTGTCGATTTCTGGGAACTTCTCTAAAAGCTCCAGCGAAATCGTCCCTTGTCCACTGTATGTTATGTATATCAGAATTCAGAATGCATAATAATTGCAGTATTTTGAAAATGGTGTAAAATGGGCTCGACTCGAAGACAGTCGACAGTCGACAGTCAGCAGTCGACAGTCAACAGTCGATAATAATGTAGGATACCTTATGATACGGGGATCGTTGGAAGAATGTATTTGAAATGCACCCGTTTCCTGGGACACTTTAGCAGCAGCATTCTTCCTCGACTCCATTGTCGGGTCACATAATATAACCTGACCACCGTATCGTTTTATATTCTCGACCTTGCATTGCGGAGCATTGTTCGGAACCACTATGTATGCCGGGATTCCTCTTTTCTTCGCAGCCAACGCCAATGCTGCAGCATGGTTTCCACTGCAACAAAAAAAAATAAAAGTTACAGTATTTTACACAGTTTTTTTTTTTTTTTTTTTTTTTTTTTTTTTTTGCGCGTAAAACCTGACAAAAAAATGACAGTAAGAGATCGAGATTGAGATCGAAGAAGGTATAATTCAGGTACCTGCTATGAGCTACTACTCCTTTAGCAGCTTGATCGTCGTCAAGCGAACTGACAGCATTGGAAGCACCCCTGTACTTGAAAGCCCCTCTACGATATGTAAGACGAAAAAAAAATCAGGGATATCTCGTGGTCACGAGCTTAGAATGCGTCGATTATTTTTCAACGAGAATTCCAAAAAAAATCGTCATTTTCGAAATATGTGGTGAAAGTTATGGAGGTTACCCTTTCTGAAAGCATTCACACTTGAAGAACAGTTTCTTGTCAGCCATAGCATTGAGCGTCTCCGAGGTTAAGACAGGAGTATTGCGGATGAACGAGCCTATACGTTCACGTGCCTCCTTGATCGAAGAAAGATCGACAGCGTATTGGCTTGTTTGACTCATATCGTTATTGTTCCTATACGAAACAGAGAAAGGTTATTCGTGTCTGGTTCATGTTAACGACAGTCGATAACATTTATATATACAGCGTAACTAAACTAGAATCTACGGAGAAGGAAACTACGAGCATTAAAGATTATATTTGTCGACTCATCGTACATATCCATATCCCTTAGTCAGTCTAAGCCTAATTCTTTTTTTTTGTTCAACGAAGAGCGCACTTAGTCGCATTACAATATAGGGGGAGGGGGATTCGAACCTGAGACCTACTGTCTCAGAACACCTAGCCTTAACCACTAGGCTAAGACATCTTCGGTCGTCTAAGCCTAATTCTTTGTGTTAGCTTTAAATTTCATTTAGGAAGAAATAATACTGTCATTACTGAAAATGTCTTGGCTTAAGACTAGGTAACAGTAGGTCTGAGGTTCGAATCCCCCTCCCCTTGTATTGTAATGCGACTAAGTACGCTCGTCGTTGAACCAAAAAAATTAATGCGACTAAGTACGTTTTTCGTTAAACCAAAAAAATAATAATACTGTCATTAGATATGTATGAATAGTTAATGAATCGGCAAGGAGTTACCTTCCAATAATTACGGAGTATATACCAAAACAAGGTCGGAAAGTGATCTTGAGGATCATATCGACACATATCTTGATTTTCTGAAGATATCGGAGATGGAATAATGCTATGTTGCGAGTAAATTATACTGTATGACAGTCGATAATCCATGTGAACAGACAACTTCATTTATTATTAATAAATGAGACCGTCTGGCAATACAGCTAGTCCGTCTCCTTAACCACTCGTCATAATCATAAAAAACCGTAATAGCAAACCGTTTTTTATTTTATTTTATTTTATTTCGAATAAATCCTGAGTCGATGGACATTAGCTAAACATTTGATCTGAATAGGCCTCCGTCCAAATCCGCATTGCCACCTGAAATTATAATCGCCACGTTGTGGCAATTGTTCCAGTGAGTATTTTCTCGGAAGTTTTGAGATAGAACGGCTGCGAGGCCAATAGCTCCTCTAAGTTCTACAGCAATCTTGAGAATCTTGTAGCAATAATTGATCGCTTCCAGAATTTCACTGTCTTCCACCGTGATTACCGCGTCCACCAGGTCCCTCACTATCGGCCTGTACAAGTTAACATTTCAATTTCTCTATAAAAACCGTTCAAAAAAATAACATAAATAGTATAAGAGACGGGCATAGTTACTTACGTTCATCCGCAATACTCCTGTCCTAACCTCGGAGACACTCGATGGTAAGGCCAACAAGCGACTGCTCTTCAAGTGCGAATGCTTTCAAAAAGGGTAAGCCCCCCGTACTCTTCTACTACAAATTATTGTTATTTTGACAAACAGACAGTAAGACATCGAGATCAAGATCGAGATTGAGAATGAACTAGGCCTTGTAGCCATTGTAGGTACATAAAGCCTTACCTGCTATGAGTTACAACTCCTCTAGCAGCTTGTTCGTCGTCAAGCGAATGAACAGCATTTGAGCCACCTCTGCACTTGAATGCTCCTCTAAAATATTTACAACGAAAACGAATAAGATTCATTTGTATTGAAAATCAAAGCGGATTTTTACAGGAATACTATGATACTCCGACATTTTACTTGGGCTTACCCTTTTTGAAAGCATTCGCACTTGAAGAGCAGTCGCTTGTTGGCCTTACCATCGAGTGTCTCAGAGGTTAGGACAGGAGTATTGCGGATGAACCTAACTATGCCCGTCTCTTATACTGTTTGTGTTATTTTTTTAACGGTTTTTCTAGAGAAATTGAAATGTTAACTTGTACAGGCCGATAGTGAGGGACCTGGTGGACGCGGTAATCACGGTGGATGACAGTGAGATTCTGGAAGCGTTGAATTATTGCTACAAGATTCTCAAGATTGTTGTCGAACCTAGTGGAGCTATTGGCCTCGCAGCCGTTCTATCTCAAAACTTCCGAGAAAATCCTCACTGGAACAATTGCCACAACGTGGCGATTATAATTTCAGGTGGCAATGCGGATTTGGACGGAGGCCCATTCAGATCAAATGTTTAGCTAATGTCCATCAACTCAGGATTTACTTGAAATAAAATAAAATAAAATAAAAAAACGATTTGGTATTACGGCTTTTTATGATTATGACGTGTGGTTAAGAAGACGGACTTGAAATCTGTTGGGCTTCGCCTGCGCAGGTTTAAGAAGAAAGATCTGCAGCATACTGGTTTGTTACTTTGTTTGACTCATATTGTTGGGATGTAGAATTTTGGGCTGGGGTTGGGATATAGAAGAGTATGTAATTTATAAGACTCGAATGTTATTTAAGCAAATTGTGCTGAAAACTTCAGAAATTTGCATTGGATTTATAGCCAAAAAAGCAATAATGATAAGGGACAAATGCCCTAAAAACTAGGCACATGTCTTGTTCAAAGGACTATATTTGTGTAGAGACATAGCCATTGATGCTGAATACCCATACCCTAATGTACTTTCCCGATTCGACTCTATTTTCCCATACCCCTATCTGATATTCACCAAACCTAATGTCCTCGAGACTCAAAACATCGCATGTGATTTTACTGTAAGTAAGATGCTCGTACGTGCAGGAAGGCTCGTGTAATAATGCAGCTTTCCTGTCTGTATTTGCAGGAAAGTTTAATTGCAGGAAAACTCATGTGATGTTATAGTTCTATACTTCTATACCCTGTCATTTGTAATAGGCTGTGTACTGTTATGTACTGTCTTATTGGCTTCGACATTTTATTACCGAGTATCTGTGATTTACTGTAAGTAAGATGCTCATTCGTGCAGGAAGACTCGCGGAATGCAGTTTTCCTGTAAATTGTTCTGTATTTGCAGGAAAGTTAAATTGCAGGAAAACTCATGTAATGCTATAGTTCTATAGACTATACTTCTATACCCTGTCATTTGGTCCGGACCTGGAACCGGTTTGGACCGGACCAAAATCTTAAAAAAAACCGGGAACCAAACCGGATCCAAATCTAGTAAATATTGACCGAGACCGGACTGGTTGGACTGGAGTTTGCAATTTTTTTGAAAAAATTCCGGTTCAAAATTCCGGTCTTTTGGACCAGTTAGACCGAAATTTTTAGCAAATAAATATAATTTCGGTCTTTCCAGTCTAAACCGCTCCGGACCGGAAACTTAAAAAAAACCTGGAGCCAAACCGGACTAGGAAATATGGACGGGATCGGATTGGTTGGACCGGAGTTTGCAATTTTTTTTAAAAATTTCCAGTCCAAAGACCGGAATTTTTAGCAAATAAATATAATTCCGATTTTTCCAGCTCAAACCGCTTCGGATCGGAAAAAACCGAGTTAGAACCGGACCGGACCGGAACCTCCCAAATTGATGGACCGGAGACCAGATCAGAATTTTTTTATTCCGGTTCATGGTCCGATAGATTTCGGTCCGGACCGGTCAATTTTTTCGGCCGGGCCGTGTGGTTAACTCAAAAGCCCATTTTTATTTGTTGTTCTTCAAAAATCAAAATCAAAAGCCCAATTTTTTTTTGCAAAAAACGTACTGATTTCACTTTTCACCGAATCACAGTGAATCACCTGAAAAAGAAAAAATCACACTTAACTGACCAAACTCCACTCCACATTCCACAACAATGGCGGAACCTAACGGAAACCATGACGTTGACATGGCGGCCTCCGATGATGTCACCGACGCCGATGCATCAACGGTATATTTCGATTAACTCTCTTCTTCGTCTTCGTTTTTCTCTCTCTTAGGTTGATTTCGATTGCTGTTTGTTGTTGTTGTTGTTGTTGATGATGATGACGATGATTGATGATGATGAAATTGAAACCCTAGCTTGAGCGATTGAAATTCGTAATTCGATTGTGTAATCGATGTTGATTGATGTAGGAAGTGGAAAATATGAGGAAGAGGTTGAAGGAGATGGAGGATGAAGCGGCTGCGCTTCGTGAGATGCAATCGAAAGTCGAGAAAGATATGGCGGCTACTGTTCAAGGTTCAATTACTTCGTTCAGATTTTTTGATCATTTACATATTGATGCAGATTTTTGATAATTTTATGTATTCATGCAGATTTTGAGAATTTGAGTGGTTTTTTCTGATCACAGTTGAATGCGAACTTGCGAAGCGTAAATTTGATCACCTATGTATTTGATAGTGTTAATCCGTGTATATTCATGCAGATTTTGATGATATTATGATGTGATCATGAATTCGTTTGGTTTTGTTTGATCATGAGATCGTGTGTTGTTTAATTAGAAGTTGTATATTCTTATTCTGTTAATGTTTTGCGTTTGTATGCGAAGCGTAATTTTCGATCATTTGTTCATTGAAATTTTGTTAGTTTTATGTATTCATGCAGATTTCGATGATTTAATAATGTGATCATGAACTCGATTGCTTTTGTTTTGATGACTTGATCATGAGATCGTCTGTTGTTCAATTAGAAGCTGTTTAATCGGATTTTGTTTGTGTGATTCGTTTTGCATTTGAATGCGAAGCGTAGATTTTGTTAGTTCTATCACTCTATGTGATCATGAATTCATTTTGTTTAATCGTCTGTTAGTTCAATTAGAACTTGTTTAATCGAATTGTGTTTAGAGATGTGTTTTGCATTTGAATGTGGAACTAAGACATTACTGTTTTCATTGGCTTCGGAAATTATTAGGCAACATTAGTATAATTACTCTACAAAATCAAAGACGTGTTTTGTAGTATTTGATTAATAATCATACATTTGCTACGAGAAGTTGTTTTAGTACGATTATTAATCAAAGACACATTCTGTATTTGAGTGATCTGAATTCCGAAATACTTCATCTGTTGTTCGTGTAGAAGTTTTTCCGTTAATGTTAAGAAAAAAGTTACTCTATATGGAGCTCGATGTATGAGATTTTTTTCGTATTCGTGATTGAGTAATGCAGCAAAAGTTGTGTTACGATGAGTATGATTTGATAGCTGCATTTGCAATAGGCATTTAAGTCAGTGTTTGTATTTCGCGAACACAACATGTTCACATCGAGAGATCTCAGTCCGTATGGCTGAAACGGGAGCGTTTTTAACTGTTATTTGGAGAGTTACGTAATAGCTGTGGTGATGGTTTTCGTGAAATGCAGATCCTGGTGCTGCAACTGCTGACCAAGCTAACAAGGAAGAAGTCGATTCTCGATCAGTTTTTGTGGGTAATGTGAGTCTGAACTCTCATGTACACTACAAATTCTTCTTCTGTACAGCATTGCGTAGATGCATCATGCACGGGTTATAGTTTTTCATTGTTTGTTTGTTGCTTTGCTCGTTAGCTTATAATGATGACGACCTTTCTAAATATGGAATTATATAGTTTATGTAGTGGATCAAACATGTCGAAATTCACATTGTTTCTCTGCATATATGATATATTTAGAAAGTTTTTCGGTTAAATTTGATAATCAATTGCTATGTCACTCTAACCCGTCTCCAAGTATCGAACATGATATATTTTGTGCAGAATTTTCAATATTATGGCTTAAAATGAAATTTCCAAGTATCGTATCGTATCGTATATGACTGGTAAAAGTTGCAGGCAACATTTATTGACGGAAAAAAATGATATAGTAGTAAAATTTCATGCAGAGCGGTATTAAATAATTTCTGGTAACTGGGATCACATACTCGAGTGAAGAGTCGGAGTAACATAGCTAATCACTGTAGAATTATGCAGGTGGATTATGCTTGCACGCCTGAAGAGGTTCAGCAGCATTTCCAATCTTGCGGAACTGTAAATAGAGTGACAATCCGGACTAATAAATTTGGACAACCAAAGGGTTATGCTTATATCGAATTCTTGGAGACGGAAGGTGTTCAAGAAGCACTTCGCTTGAATGAATCGGTTCTTCATGGCCGCCAGTTGAAGGTCAACTCAAGACTCACTTATGGAGTCCTCAAGCATTTTAGCATCATAAATTACTTTTTTTTTTTGTTAATTTGATTTCATTTTTTACTGACTGAAGGTGACAGCAAAGAGAACAAATGTCCCGGGAATGAAGCAGTTTCGTGCTAGGCGCCCCAATCCGTATATTGGCTATGGTTTCAGAGGAGCGTATCTGCCGCCTCATTTTTATAACCCGTATGGCTATGGGTAAGAAAATGCTATTCATAATTTTATATTCCCGCCCTACACACACCATTGATGATTTGATATACAACTACCTGCTAGACTTGGCAAAACTGACCCGACCCCTATTATCGGACTTGATCCTTGAACCTGACCCGATACCTCAGGAGTCAGGACTTGACCGAAACCTGAATATACCGGACTTGGTCTGATCCGAACCCAAATTGACTGTTGTCCCTAATTAACCTCGTAATAACACAAATTCAAAAAATGACCGAGGCACGAGCTGACCCGACCCAGTTAGACCCGTTTGCCATGTCTACTGTCACCCCACATAAGTCCCATTTGACTTTGATGGTCAACGATACCAAATGTAAGTAAAAATAATTATGTTTGAGGTGTCGGGGCATGGCTATTTTGGACACGACACATGTCGGACACGTGACACGGCACCCAAGTGAAGTGTCGCCTAAAAGAATTATACGTAGTCTCGAGTATGAGAAAATATCGGTCAAATAATGAGACAATTACTTGATCACTAAAGTCGATTTGGGACAATTTAAATGAGAGTTTGCTTAGTATACAACCCATTCTTGTTGCAGGAAAGTCCCAAGGTTCCGAATGTCAATGCGGTATGGCCCTTATTAGTAAATAAACACCGGAGAGCTGTTCTAAACGTTGATTGTTTGAGAAAATAGTAACTAGTATTTGGAGGATATACTCCGTTACTTTCCGAAACCTTCTCATCAACGGGGTCTGTGATTCTTTCGCGAATTCTATGACAGCATCGTTTTAATGATCAAATATGTAATTAGCTGGTTTTTGCGATCCGAGAAAATGAATTAGGCGTCAATGCGTCATTATCCTTTCTTGCGCCTTTTTTTCCGTGTTTTTTTTTTTGCTACTGTAATTTTGTTGAAGTTGTAGCGGTGCCGTTGTGATGGTGGTGGTCGTGGAAGTGGGTTGGGGAGGGGAGGGACGAACTATTCTTCCTTGTTTGGGAATGACTGTTATCCTCGTTTTCTTTTCCGACTTCATTCTCAAACCGTCGAGATATCGTTGTTATGGACCTATGGGAGGTAAAAAAACCGTCGAGGTAAAAAAAATATAGCTACTAGCCTTGAAAATTTGGAATATTATTACTCCGTATTAGACAACTTGCTTCGTTTTTTTTTTTACTTTGTTAAAATTATGATCACCTTATGTAGTAACCAATTTGACATCTTTGATGGTATTTTTGTAATACCATCTTGAGAATAATCGTATTACGAGACCATCTCACAGGAGTAACAAGTTTGAATACAAATTGTTCTCCCATCTAAAATCTAATGGATAAAAGTTTCTACTACAAATACTACGTAGTGTTTATGTGAAGACTTTTATGCTCTTTTGAATACATTATATGTCTCATGAAACACTGCAATAAAAGAGTTGCCGAAACACGTTACTCCTATTTATTATTTATTGTAAGACCGTCTTTTAGAAGATTAATAATACCTTTGGAAATTTCGTGACTTGCGTTTTACAAAATGAGCTGATGACTGTTTACAATTTCCCGGCGCATTTATAGAGTATAAATGTTTAATTATACTCTGTAAATGTTACATTTCGAAAATTCCGACGTACCTTGGAGATACTCAGTAATATATACAACTGGTTCGGTTATTGAGTTGGATTATTTAATCACTCGACTCGTATACGTATGATTGTATCTCTCCTTCCGCGCCACCATCAAACATACACCCATCGAACTAGCTTAATTGGTAAAGACGTAGAGTGACGTGCAGATGTCAACTAGCAACACAAAACTATGTCGAAATCGCTTTAAACCAAAAAAAAACTGTGTTTGAGGTAATTGAAGATGTGCAACATTCTTCATCCATAATGGTATTATTTATTCTTTTACCTCTTTTAATTTTATGCAATAATAGTTTTTTTTTTTTTTTTTCCAATTTACCTGTTTTCTGTTTAGTTACAGCTGCAATTCCATGGATTATTTTGCTGCATGAACCCAGTTTCACAATTCAGGTAACTCACTGTTTACTATTTTATTTGTTTACCATTGATTAAAATATCGTCATTAAAAATAGAAAATTAAACAAATGATTAGGACGGTGTCATTAGGTCTCCTGTGAGATGGTGTCACGGTGATCGTAGTGGGAAAGGTCTCATAGTACGGTTACCGTGAGATCGTCTCATAGGAGACTTTGTGAACAAGCCATCAAGGCGGCCTTATTTGTTTACGTTTGGTTAAAATTGCAAGCCAAAGAATCGAAAAGTGAATAAATGATTAGGAAGTTGGGAGGAACATGTATTTTGTGTGACACTTCTTATGCAACTTTTTCTAGCTAATATGATATCTTATTTATCTTGGATTCTTGGGTCATTTGAAAACCGCCTAAGGTTTTTTCTTGAAACAAGTGTTACTATGTCGTGGGTAAGAATTGAACCTTGACCTCGTAGTACTTGAGCTAACTTTTCTTCTTAATATAGGAGCTTTCGTAAATCGGGGATGGCGGGCATATGTGCATACTAAATTTGAAACAATTTGATGTGTTTTATACTCTCTCCGTACCAATTTTATTGTCACTTCAAGAGTTCGAGTAAGAAACAAATGATCAGGGCGAAGGGATTAACATTTTAGTTGTGCATGTTCTTTGTGTGACACTGCTTGTAAGTACAGTCAATGACGGAAAAGGGAACGACAGCGAATGCCATCCCTTTTTCCGTCATTGATTATCCCAGAATAGAAAGTAATAAAAATGGGGTGATTGGATTGTTATACCAAATTTAGCGTGTTTTCGTGTTGCGTAATTATTTTGGCATGGGTTTGAATATTTGATTAGGCAATATATAGCTAGTGATGATTGTTGTGCTCTGATTGGTATGTGAGGTAGCCATTTTGGTACAATATCCCAGCCGTGGTATGTTCTTTCACGTTCATTCTTTCATCTTGTTGCATTTCACGTTTCATTTTCCGATCCCCTAATGCTTCTTCTTCTCATGAAATAGATCAACCTGTTCTGTTGCTTATATTTGAACGTTTGTTTCAGGACAATGAGATAAATTCTCATGAGGTTGTTTGCTTTGTTTCGAGTGGCATAAGCAGCCGGTCTAGTTGCAGCGACAATGTTAGGTAAATCTACTCCATTAGCTATATTTACATCTTACTGCAGTATAAATACTCGATTGCTCAGATATGCGAGTCACATAAGGTAAGGTTAGTTGTTCGATCTCACTTCTATGACCGTTTCATATAAGGTTTTCGGTCTTACTCTTTGCAATTAATTTACTAAATTTGGAAGGCATTCGCGTCTCTTAATTAATCCATATTTGGAAGGCCTTCGTGTCTCTAGATTAGTTGTCAAACTAGCTATATATCGGCTGATCTACGGCTTTTGAGCTACTTTCGGAAAATGATATAGGTTTCCCTCAGCGTAGATTGTGTGTCGGCTACGTTTACTTTATTACAGTGATGGTTTCCTTTTGAAAGTTCGAGTGCAAATTTATTTAGACGTGTATTTTGCATGGCACCTACGCTTACCTTATTTACGTTAGTTATGGTTACCTTCGAAAGTGACAGTGTCTCATTGGAGTTGATAGAAGTTTTTGTTTCCTTTAAAACATTTATGCTCGTAATTTTTGAAAATATATTTCTTTTAACTGATTATTTCACTCTGCTATTTTTTATTTTATTTTATTTTAAGCATTTTTACAATTTTTCTTCAATTTAGTTCATGAGTTTGATCAGTGTTTGACTCATTTTTGCACATTTTATTTAGATTCTGAATACATGATTATATAATAAAAACTTATTTGTTCATTTTTGTTCTACTGTATAGAAATACCCCGTTCGTTACATGAATGAAAACTTAAACGACAACAACTCAAAATAAAAACAGACTCTAAAACGAACATAACTTAGAAAAACTGACAAAACAAGGGAAAAAGAACTACGATGACAACAACATGAGGGTATTTCATTCGATCCATCAAACTAGGGGTTCGCCTGACCAAAACACGACCCACCTCCAGCATTCAGAGAGGCAAGTAAAGCTTCATCGGTGTCCTTATCATCTTCCAACAACAGAGAAGTGAAGCTTTGGAATGGATGTGGATTAGCATCCGTTCCCACGCCGGGTGGCATCTCCCGACCTGCACCAAACTGCCCTTCAATGGAAGGAGCATCCCCTTGAGCTTGTTGTTGAGTCATGTGCGCCGGATCAAATTGCCCTTCAGTGGGAGGATCATCCCCTTGAGTCATGCTCGCCGGGCCAAACTGCCCTTCAGTGGGAGGAGCATCCTCTTGAACATGTTCTCGAGTCATGCTCGGATGAGAAGAAGTTTCACCCAAGAATGATCCGAAATTAAGATCATAAATTGACAACCCTCCTATGCCACGCGGCGGTAACCCCATTGATTGGTTCCCGGAGATCTTTGGATCATGAAATGACCCTCCTATGTCACTCGGCGTTATCGCTGATGATGGTTCCCCAACGATCCTTGAATCATTGAGTGACCCTCCTATCCCCATTGATTGGTTCCCAAAGATCCCATGACCATGAAACGACCCGTCCATGCCACCTGGCGTTCTCGCCGGCGACGATGGTTCCCCAAAAACCCTTGGATCATGAAAAAACCCTTGGTTCCCATACATTTCTGGACCGTAAAATGTCCCTCCTATTCTCGGCCTCACCGCCATTGACGGATCCATAAATGGAGGTGGACCCATCATCGTTTGGCTTGGATCACCAAACATCCGAGGGACGGTACTTGGATTTGGGATTGCATTTGGGTAAAAATGGGATTGTCCTTGTCCCATCAGGTTTTGCCCGTGAAATAACATAGGCATTGTATTCAAATGCCCTTGTGGATCAAAGTTATCCATCTGCAATGGAGACAGCAATAGACTCTGATGAGCGCCAACAATGATTTGTAACTGTAGTAGCGTTTGATGTGCATGTTGCAGGTCAAGGTCGCTAAGTTCCTCCACCGGACCCACAAACTTCAGAAGTCCTTCACTAAAGGATTTCCTGTCGTCCAAGAGTCGCTCGGTACGTCTCCTTTCCGCCTCTAGCTTATTTTTCAGTAATGTGAGTTGCAAATTGTATCTGATGACAACCTCATCTTCGGTAATATTCCGATTTGGGACACCACAGCGATGCCTCAAATTCGGATTAGTACCGTCACCTGTCATAAAGCGGTCGAGTATTGCATCGACACTAGGGTTACCATAAGAGAAGGGTTTTTTCGAAGGAGAAGGGGAAAGAACAACGACAGCAATCTCTGCACCACAAAGGGTACAAAGCTCACTTGCTTTGTTAAATAACCCACCACGACGTTTTGAAAACGTCACTTGGCGGTTACTTACATTGTCCATGAGCCTCATTGCTATTCGTTGTCGTCCCCTACCCCTTCTCAATGGAATGGTGGCCATGGAAATGAAAGCTTTTTGAAAATAAAATATTTGATGAAAATATTATTTTTATAAAATAAAAACAACTTAGAATTTTTGTGCATGAAAAATAAAGGGTCATCGACCTTAATTATATAGGACTCCTTGTCTGAAGAGTATCCTCAGATATTTCAATTTCTCCTAATACTTTGCACTTATTTCTTCCTGCATTGTTTCCTTATTTTGCCTATTAGAAGTTTATTAGTCATTTCCACCTACCACGGGCTATGTTACTCGACTCTTGTAATTACACGTGTCCAACACTTGACACTCAAGCATGGGTATGACGCTTGGACTCTTCATTTTAAACCAAAATATGCCGAATTTTCATAAAAATAGTCGAGTCCGAGCAACATAGACCAGACCATAGGTTTGGGTGGTGTCGCTAGTAAAAACTTATCTTATCCACTATTCTTTTCAGCTCACTTCAGTTCACTTCAGATGAGCTAGGAAGTTCATTTCGTCAACACTACAGTCCACTTCAGCTCAGCTCAGTTCAACCTACTTCAGTCCTTATATTACCATAAACTGTGTGAGAATATAGAAGATGAGTCAATAATCACAGAAGTCGTATGTTTTAAGGGTAAACGATAATTAATTAGGAGGAAAAGTTAGCAAGTAATTAACTATTTATGGATTACGAATTTACGATACAAATCTATTACCGAGTGTTCGATTTTTAGATACGGAGCATCTTTTTTCGGTTCTATGTATTTACGTAACGATTCTTTAATTATGACTTGTTAACAGGGAACTACTATATGAACGAACTACAATGTACGTAATTACGTATCGTCACTTTTTGGTGCGGGGATAATTTGTCCCAGGTTCGAATTCTCTATCCCTTTTTGCTGTACTATCACAGTAAATTATTTCAGATTTTATTGAGATACCGTCTCTCTAAAAATTTTGTGCTTTTTTTGAAATATTTTTGTTTCTGATAAGAATTAAAATTGCATTCTGATTTTGGTTCACCACCCTTAAGTACATTATAGGTAACATGTCAGGCCGATGATTTTGTTCCCTTAATATCGTAATTATCCCATATACTTCGTATTTAACTTTGCCAGCTAATAATTTCGGTTTTCCTTATCTGCATTAGTTGCTGGCTGACAAGATAAAATTGTAAGGTAAGTAATACGAGTAAGATATACGAGTAAATATAATAGTTGGATTTAACCATAACCTCAAGGTTTTGATTGAGATAACATGAAGGTTATATATATACTATATATATTTGAAGTTTTTTTCGAGCGATCTCATTGGTTCGTTTCTTCAAAACTCAAATTAGAAAAGTATCATAAATAATAAAAAAAATCAACTAGAAAATCTTTTAATTATTATAATACATATTTAATCTATTATATTAATATTAATGTGATGTTTTACAATTTTTAGGTAAAAACCTCTAAAGTTCATTTTTTTAAAAAAAAAATTATCATAAAAAAATTATAAAAATGAAATAAGTAGATTCGTGGTAGAAAATGCTTTCATTAGAGTACAAAATTTCATATTATTTGTTCGAAAAAAAAATGTGATGAATTTATTACATATAACAGTTGTAAAATTCGACAATTTATAATATTTGACGATTAATTAAACACCCTCTTAGGCCGTTAGGCGTTAACTATGCTAATTACGGATTTACGGAGAAATTTGAGAGGGTTTGTATGAAGCTTGCACTAAATAATGCTTAGATATTTGGTTATTTACGTGGTCGTGCTCAAATCGTCCTAGAAATGCAAGTTATTTATGTTCTGTTTCCGACAATTATATGACAAATTAGCCTTGGATTCGATTAGTTTAGATAATTTGGTTATGGCTACCGAAACATATAATTGGAAAATCAACGGATTTACTTGTTTTAGAAAAAATAAATCTCGTTGTTGTCGATCCAGCTTTATTCCGACACAAGTAATTCACACATACATTTACTGTCCGTCTGCCTGTCCGGCTCGAAGTAGCTAATGTACAATCTGTTTATGGCAAGTAAACTTATGCATTGTTTGTTCAACCAAATGTTTCGATGTATAATACTCCATAGTTCGTGTTATTAAATCGTAACACAAGCGAATCAAACAAAAAACGACTGAAGCGAGAACTACTTTCGAAATTCGAATATATTTACGAAGCTTACTTTTTTTTGTAACCACATGTTTATTTGCATTTGTATATGATTTACGTTCATTACTATGAGATATTGGAAGCTGTCATGATTCGTCTGATCACGTGACTCACTCAGATACCATGTTAGATGAACAATTTCAAAAAACAACCGTAAAGTATGATTGAGGACTTGAGGCACGACTAATATGTTTATATCCTACTACGTATTATATACCTATATATTTCTTGATTTTAGCGTCTACTCATTTCGTTTGTCTTGACATTACTAAAATGGGTAGTTGTTTGAATTTCAACAGGGTTTCTATTTTCGAGTAAAGATTTTGTGGAATGTTGAGCTACCATGGCTTTGTATCTCTTCAGCTTGCATCGTCCTTTGAGTTCTCGACTGTTATCTTTGATTACCGTCCTGGATTCCGTTACTACTTTCAGCTCACCTCAGCTCAATTCAGTTCGGTGCAGTTCAACTCAACCCGTCTCTATACTTCAGCACAACCATTCAGTTCAGTCGAGTTCCGTTCTGTCCACTATCTAGCTCAATTCAACACGGTTAAGCTCAACTCGGTCCAGTTCAACTCAATTAGCTCAGCTTATTCTTAAATTCGGTTCAGGTCCGGTCCATTCAGGTTAGTCGGACTCGGTTGTAAAGGGTCCAATGGAGCAGTCTGTTCTTTGATCCAACTGAAGGTTTCAACACTGAACCCTTCACCGTCTCGGGTTTGTTCAAATTTTGATATATTTAGGGTGGTTATTTTAGCTAAGGCGGTCGCGCTGGTGAACATCTTAAAAACCAAAAGTGTTTTTGTTACGAGTATATAAGTTACGTAAAATTTTGGATTCATCTCTAAATTCTAATGTACATTATACAGCGCGTGTGCAGGTGAGCTGACGCGGTCTAGCACGACCCACGACACAACACAACATGATCCTACTTTGGCACAATTCAGCGCGACACGACATGCTGTCAGCCGGAGTTTGAGAAAGAACCTCGTGCCTAGGCACGACAGCACACACTTTGGTACGCTAAAAATTGTAAAGAAATAAGCCTAAATGTGAAGGATTGGTTGGATACTCCTAAGCACGACACGTCATGGATAGTACCACAGCCACCCTTTTCAGTTTGCATTCACCGACACGACACGTCACCCGAAACCCACTTCTTCACGCTTGGACCGTGCCATTTTTATCTTTAGACACGGTGAACCGACACGACACGACACCCGAAACCCACTTCCCCGCGCTTGGACCGTGCCATTTTTATCTTTAGACACGGTGAACCGCCATGACACGACACCCGCAACCCACTTCCCCGCGCTTGGACCATGCTATTTTTATCTTTAGACACGGTGAACCGACATGACACGGCCACTTCCATCTCTACATCCGAATCAATAGTAAAAAAAAAAGTTCATAGTAACCGAACCAAAATTAAAGCCCAAACCGAATCCGGCCCAATTCTTACAAACCCGAAAATAACTCGAAAGTCCAAACCCGCGCTTGGACCGTGCCATTTTCATTTTTAGACACGGTGAACCGCCATGACACGGTCACTTCCATCTCTACATACGAACCAATATTAAAAACTACATAAAAAAGTTGATAATAACCGAACCAAAATTAGAGCCCAAACCGACTCCGTCCCAATTCTTACAAACCCGAAAATGACTCGAAAGTCCAAACCAAGTGGATCCTATTCTCCTATATATAGAAGGGAGGAGAAAATTGGAGTCAAAATTTCCCGCCCAATTTCACAAATTTCCCACCAAAAATTTCGACGATGTTCTTACTGGAGAATTCAAACTCCGACGATGAATTTCACACAAAAATGGTGTCATTTTTAGCTGAAAATTACTCCGATCAACTTCGATCAATCGTCATTTCTTCAGATTCTCGACTTCATTATCCTCTTTTCCTCGAGTAATTCTCCGTCATTACGATGAATTTGCAGTATTTTGTTTGATTTTACGGCGAATTGTTATCGATTTCGATTTTGATTTCTAGGGTTTTGAGTTTTTGATTGAATAACGATGTTGTTTTCCTCGAGTAATCCTCCTTCGTTACCAAGAATTTGCAGTTTTTTTGATTAATGTTTCGGTGAATTGTTATCGATTTCAATTTCTAGGGTTTTGATTGAAAAACGATGTTAACCATTTTTGATTGTGTGTGTGATTTTGTTCAGGTTTGCAGAGCTTATGGATGATCATCCTGATGTTGCTATGCTTGTTTACTCAAATCCGACTTATTATTTGCCTAAATTGGATTATGCTGCTGTTTCTGCTCAGGTATTGTTCTTGATTCAATTCGATTCGATTCGATTCAATTAGTTGTTTTAATTGAGTACTCGTACGTTATTAGTAATAAAATTCGTCTAATCGTGGAGTTCAATTTCTCAGAATCGAGACGTTGTAATGAATAATGGACATTTGAATGATTGAAATCGCATGTTTGGATCTTAGATTACGTATTATTTGAACATGATTCTCGGTTTTAGGCATGGTTTTTAGTTTATCTGAGAATGTAATTAGTGAATTAAAGTATCTGAAAATCCGTAATTGAGTGTATGCTATTAGTAATAAAATTTGTCTAATCGTAGAGTTCAACAAGATTCTCAGAATCGAGACATTGTTATGAATATCGGAGATTCGAATGAATTGAAAGTGCATGTTCGAATCTTAGATTACGTATTATTTCTACATAATTATCGATTTTAGGCCTAATTTTTAGTTTATCTGAGACTGCAATTAGTGAATTGAAGTATCTGAGTATGCAACTGAAACCCCTTAATTGAGTATTGAGTATGTTATTATTAATCAAATTCGTCTAATCGTGGAGTTCAACAAGATTCTCAGAATCGAGACATAGTTATTAATATCGGAGATCTAAATGAATTGAAAGCGCGTGTTTGAATCTTAGATTATGTATTGTTTCAACATAATTGTCGGTTTTATGCCTGAGTTTTAGTTATCTGATAATACAATCAGTGAATTGAAGTATCTGAGTATGTAATTGGGGATGTTTTTTAGTTTTTAGGCCTGATTTTTGTTGGTTTTGTGTATAGAACTTGATTCTGAAGGAATGTGAGGGTGGTTCGGATTATTTTATCAAGGACAATGTTAATGTTCGCGTTAATATATTGGGTTCTCCCCTCGAATCTCCTGGTATGTTTTCATTATCCCGAGTTTCTCTAAATTTTGTACAGGTGACGATTTTCTTGCAACTTATTCTGATTCATTTCGTGTCATGATGATTGAAAATATCAACGGTGTGTTAATTATAGACCATTTTCATTGAATCGGAATTGTGATGCTTTTGTGATTGTAGATGGAAATTGCTTTGTGTTAACTGTCGCGATTTGAGAGTGGAGTAATGCATGATGGATGTTTAATTGAACTATTCTGATTCATCTCGTGTTGTGGTTATTGAATATCGAAGGTGTTTTGTGTTGTGTTATTGATCAGTTTTATTGAATCGGAACTGTGATGCTTGTTGTGATTGTAAATCGTGTTTCTTCGAGTTATCTTTCCTGGTTTGAGTGAAGTAATGCATGATGTTTAACTGAACTATTCTGTTAAACTGATAAAATGGTTTCTGAAACGAGGGTCTGCAGCCGGTGGCTGACCCTGAATTCCTGAAACTTCTATTCCCGAGATTATCCCACTGATAATTTCGAACGAAGTTAAACCAGAAATTCACTATATATTTATTTTCCAAAATAATGCACAAAACTAGCCAAAATATATACGAAGTACTAAAAATAAATAAAAAAATTACAGTGTCCCGGGATCCCGGGTGCTATAATTTGAACTGTTCAAGTGGTTCATTATTTAGCTTGGTGTATGTAGAATCTTATCCTAGCATTGGGAGGGTGAGGGTGAAGCATAGAAACATTCTTCTAACCCTCAAAGGAACCGTCATTAGATCGGGTGCAATCAAAACCATTGAAGGTGAAAGGAAATACGAGTGTAAAAAATGCAAAACCGTATTTCCTGTCTACCCTGAACTAGAAACCGGAAACATGATAAAACCACCATTAGCTTGCGTATCGGACCGGTCACAAGAATGTGAAGGCAACAAATTCACCCCGGTTGAAAACAGCACAAAATACCATGATTACCAAGACATCAAGATCCAAGAGAGTGCTCAACTTCTTGGTGTTGGAGCGATCCCTCGTTCTATTCGAGTCATCTTGCAGAATGACCTAGTTGACACCGTTAAGGCCGGGGATGATGTCATTATTACCGGTGTTTTGACTGCAAAATGGTCACCGGATTTGAAAGATGTCAGGTGCGATCTCGAGCCTGTTCTCGTTGCCAATCACGTGAGGTGGACAAACGAGCTAAAATCCAACCTCCACATCCCCGACAACATTGTCATCAAATTCAAGAAATTTTGGGAGAAATTCAAGGATACTCCCTTAGAAGGGAGGAACATGATTCTGAAAGGCATATGCCCTCAAGTATTTGGTCTTTTCACTGTTAAACTCGCAGTAGCATTAACCCTAATTGGCGGTGTACAGCATGTCGACAATTCAGGGACGAAGATAAGGGGAGAATCCCATTTACTCCTGGTGGGTGATCCCGGTACAGGAAAGTCTCAATTCCTGAAGTTTTCCGCGAAGTTGAGTAATAGAGCGGTAATTACAACTGGACTGGGGTCCACAAGTGCCGGTTTGACTGTCACTGCAGTTAAAGACTCTGGTGACTGGATGTTGGAAGCCGGTGCCTTAGTTTTAGCTGACGGTGGTCTTTGTTGCATTGATGAGTTCGATAGCATGAGGGAACATGACCGGGCTACCATTCACGAAGCCATGGAGCAACAAACAATTAGCGTTGCAAAAGCCGGTCTTGTGACTACTCTTAGTACAAGGACCATAGTCTTTGGAGCTACAAATCCTAAAGGACAATATGATCCTAGCCAACCTCTCTCGGTGAACACAACCCTTTCAGGTTAGAGATGGCAAAACTTAACCTGACCCGATCAACCCGAAACTAACATGACCCCTTATATCGTGTTATAATCAGTGACCCGAACCCAACCCAACTTTGCCTGACCCGACAAATCAATCGACCCAAAACTTGACTCAACCAAAAGGGTATGATGTCTCAATCTGACCCGACCCGACTGACACGATTGACATCTCTATTTCAGGTCCCTTACTAAGCCGATTCGATATAGTTCTCGTCTTGCTGGACACAAAAAATCCCGAGTGGGATAAAGTGGTATCGTCCCATATTCTTGCGGAGGAGGAGCCCCCACAAAGAGAGAATGTCGAAGATCTAACAAAGTCTTGGTCACTTACTTTGTTGAAGCAGTATATAGATTACGTAAAAGGGTATTTTAAACCGGTGTTAACAAAGGATGCTGAAAGAGTGATTTCGAGTTACTACCAGCTGCAACGAAGATGTGGGACACAGAATGCTGCGAGAATTACAGTAAGAATGCTGGAAAGTTTGATCCGGTTAGCTCAAGCTCATGCGAGACTCATGTTTAGGAACGAGGTGACTCGGTTAGATGCTATCACGGCTATATTGTGCATCGAGTCATCCATGACTACTTCAGCCATCGTCGACAGTGCAGGGAATGCACTGCATTCCAATTTTTCAGCAAATCCCGATGTCGAATATGCAAAGCAAGAGAAGTTTCTTCTTGAAAAACTGAGGCTGGTGGATGAATTGGTCCAATAGATTTAGCATAAATGGACAAGAGCCTTTTTTTTTTTTCTAGTTTATTTTCGGCCCGGATTAATTACATCTATCCTTGTTCACTTTACTCGAGTTTTAGTTTAACCCTATTTTCAACCCCATCAAAAATAAGTTAAGTTCCGTTAAGTCCCTTTCACTTAAATTCAGTTCAACACTTCATCCTCTTTTAGCTAGAATTTACAGTTGATTACGGAGAAGACGACCCTGCCTAAAAGTCTCAGTCCCAGGCTAGGAGTGGCCGAAAGATGAATTCAGTTTAGCCTCTTTCAGCTAGAATTTATAGCCAATTATGAAGAAGACAACCTACAACCTTGCCTAGTCTAGAGTCCGGGGTCGAACTGACAAATTTAGTTCAGCCTCTTTCAGCTAGAATTTATAGCTAGATTCTAGCCAATTATGGAGAAGACGACCCTGCCTAGAGCCTTGGTCAAAGGCTAGCAGTGACCAAAAGATGAATTCAGTTCGGCCTCTTTCAGCTAGTATGTGTAGCCAATTACGGAGAAGACGACCTTGCCTTGAGTCTTGGTCAAAGGCGCTAGCAGTGACCAAAAGACGAATTCAGTTCTGCCTCTTTCAGCTAGTATTTATAGCCAATTACGGAGAAGACGGCTCTGCCTAGAGTCTCAGTCCAGGCTAGCAGAGTAGTAGTGGACGAAACACGGGGATTTAAGGATCGAAACTACATCTGAGCTCTGAAGTGATGATGATGATGATGACACAACGTAGAAAAAAAAGGCAGAATGCTAGAATCTCTATTCACTTAGCAAAAAGCCAGAACAACTGATCATGTTCCTCAGCAATTCACTGAAAAACTCTCTTCTGTTGCCAGAAAGAATGTAAGAATTCCATCTTGACTGAATTGGGCAAATTACACAAAAATATTGCTCCTTCAGTAAAGACCTAAGATCTTCCACCAAACCCCTCCTACAACGGTCCAAATAATGGCGTTTATGATTGCCATCACGAACCCCATTTTAAATACGTCGGGTAGGTCCACGTAGCCAGCTGTTCAAATCAAAACCGTCACCACAAGTCAGCACCTAAAACAAAAGAACGAGACGAGACAAGACGGTCTCACTCTATCACATGTGAGACCGTCTCATACATCAAAAACTGGCAAAATTGGAGATGCTTGGTTAAAAAAAAGCATACGAACCTCCGTAATAGACAGCAGCTTGGCCACTGCTATAATGTGTAAGTGCTCCGAATAAGTTAGTGTTGTAAGCGAGGGATAATGCGGCTAACACTCCGGGAACTCCTGAAGCCAAGTTCATGGCCAAAAAGGCCGAGTATAGAGCTCCTACATGACCGGTTTGGCTAGCAAAGAGGTAATGCACGAAAAAGTAAGCTGCCTGAAGAATAGCGAATGCAGCAGGCCAGCTTAAGTGCATTGATTTGAGACCTTCAGCGACGCAACTAGACATCCATGATACTATTCCGAGGTTGGTCAGTTGACCGGCCATTCCAACTAGTACTGCGAACCATGCAAGTGTGTCCCATGCTGATTTCTCGTTCAGACAGTCGTTCCAGTCGAGTACTCCTAGCAACAGGAGTAGTGACAGACCGAGCATGGCTGCAACAACACTTGAAACTCCGATTTTCTCCCTGTAATAAGATAAGAAAAGAAAACGATGCAAGAATAATGAAGAGATCGGTAGGGAATTAGATCTAGACAAGCAATGGTATGGAATCCAAAGCATGAATACCGTCTATCCTACAATTACACCCTAAACCCGACCCGACCCAGTTGACCCGCTTACAAGGTCTACCACCAACTGGCTACGAGCACGCTCATGATTCATGCATGCCTGAAAAATGAAGAATAAACAATAGAAAGGAACTTGGAACACAAAGGAAAGGCAGAACAACGCAGAACACGGAATTGATGCAAGTTCTACAACACAGAACATAGAATTGATGCAATTTCTAACATGGTGTGTATTCAGTGATTGAACCGTCTTCAGAAGATAATACGGAGTAGGAATCTAAAGGGAGTATGTAATCGGGAAAAAGAAAAAAGGGGGAAATGTACATACCCAAATACCCACAACGAGACAGCGAGAAGCATAGTAGCAACCATGACCCATTCATTCCTCGTGACGGGTCCCATATTCTTGAGCTTTTCCGCAGCCATAGCAGGGGCATCAGGGGTATCCTTGATTTCGGGCGGATATAACTTATAAAGGATAATAGGCGTGAGTAAGAGCGCGAAAAATGCTGGTACACAAGCCGTCTTGAGCCACGTCACCCATGGTGATGCGATTTTTACACCGAGTTCTTCAGCTAATTTCAGACACAGCAGATTTTGAGCAGCAGCCGTCAGGAAAAGAGCACTCGAGTTACCGGCAGACTGTCATGCACACAAGAAATCAAACCGTTACAACCGAATACCAATTCACCATTACCACAAACAACCCAAAAAAAATTCAAACTTGAAAGTCAGAATTTCCGATCTTTTTCCGATCATTACTTCAATACCAATCCAATTATCACCAACATTGCAAAAAGTTCACACCTTTAAAGTCAAAATTTCCGATCTTTTTTCGATCATTACCTGACTACCAATCCAATTACCACCAACATTGCTCTAATTCTACAAATTCTAAGTCAAAATTTCCGATCTTTTCCCCCATCATTACCTCATTACCAATCCAATTTTTGCCTACATTACAAAATTTTCTTACCTCATTACCAATCCAATTATCACCAACATTGCAAATATTACAACATTTAAGTCAAAATTTCCGATCTTTTTCCGATCATTAGCTCAAACACCAATCCAATCACACCAACATCGCAAAAATTACAGCATTAAGTCAAAATTTCCGATCTTTTTCAGATCATTAGCTCAAACACCAATCCAATCACCACCAACATTGCACAATCATACAACTTTCAAGTCAAAATTTCCGATCATAACCTCATTACCAATCCAATTACCACCAACATTTACAAAAAAAAATCGAAACTTTTACCCAAATATTCCAAACTGCATTACTAACAACAAATCCAATTAATCCAATTACCTGAAATTGAGTCATAACAAGGTACGACCCGAGCCGTTTCCGACTCACATCACCAGGATTACTCCCAGACGAAATCGAAAGCGATTTAATAATCGGCAAAAATATCCCACCAGCCCTCGCAGTTGTACTCGGCATAGCCGGCGCAACAAGCGCCTCACTAATCGTCAACCCGTATGACAACCCGAGAGTAGACCGGCCCAGCCACTTCACAAAGTAAGTCGCAATCCGGTCCCCTAACCCGGTTTTCACAAACCCTCGCGCAAAAAAGAAGGAAATCACAATCAACCAGATAACCTCCGACGTGAAGGCGGAGAACGCGGCGGAGAAGGTGAGTGTTTTCGTCAGTACGGCGGCGGTGACGGAGAGGAACGCCCATGCTCCGACGGGGAGAGGCGACAGAATCAATCCCGCGATTGTCGATAGAAAGATCGACAGAAGCGACCATGATTGTAGAGTTAGGGTTTCCGGTTTCGGAATCAAAAATCGAAGAATCAATCCTACCGCGATCGAAATTATCAACGGAATCGGTTTCGCCCCGGTCGACGCAACCGCCGCCGCCGCCGCCTCCGGCGGCGGCGGCGGGGATTTGGTGGAGTTGAGAGGGGTGAGGGAGAGAAGACGGTGGTGGTTGTTACGGTTGGTATGGTGGCGGAGAGGGGTGAGGTGAAGTGGAGGTGAGGAGGAGAATGAGACCGTACGGCGGTGGCGGAGGGTGGCGGCAGGGAGAGGGAGGCGGAGGAGTTTGGCGGTGGTGGAAGTGGTGGTTGTTGGGGTGGAGAGAGAGTGGAGAGCGGCGAGGCTCTCCATTGTTAATGGCGGAGAATGCGATGTGATGATGATATGGGGTTAGTGGAAGTAAGGAAGAAGGGAGTGGTAGTGTTGTTTTTATTTCTTTCTTCTTCGAATGAAAGGGAGTGGACATTGTGTTATATGACTCATATGGACGTCTTAGATCATGTTTGAGTCCATCTACTGTCCCAGAGCACCTAGTCTTAACCACTAGGTCAAGTTTTTTTTATTGGATAAATCATTTCATTAATAAAAAGTTATACTCCCTCCGATTTTTTATTATCTTCCCCTTTGGTTTTGGGAAGAAAATAAGGGTGTAGTAATGTGTGGTTCAAAATAAAAGAAGGAAGTGAGAGAAATGTAAGGGTGATTCTAGACCACATATTGATGGCCTAAAATGGAAATAGGGAAGAAAGGGTGTTTCAGCCCAATAAGTAAATAGGGAAGATAATAAAAAATCGGAGGGAGTACAATATCTAGAATTTATATTGAAATCGATATTTTCTTAAATAAGTTTGAATTAGCACGACTATAGTGTAGTGTATGCGAGTATTAGAAGTATGTTCTAATCTGTCTAATTTATTTGATTCTTTACGTGTTTGCTATGAGTTGAGAGAATCTCTGATATAATTTCTGATATACAAACATTTTTAGTTATGTGAGATTTTTTTGTGAATTATTTTAAGTAGGAGTACATTATTAAGAATATTAAAATTTTACGGAATATAATTCTAACATGTGTTCAGTTGTTATATGTTTATACTCCATATATGTTAGTTAAGGTAAGAATCACAATGATATTAGAGTAGGTCTCCTGAGAGACGATCTCTCATTAACTTTATTGAGAGACTAAGTACAAATGGAGATAACATTGATATCAAACCTAATAGAAATAGATACGATTAACATAAAAGAGTATACAAATATAAAGATGGTACCCTTGTTATAAAAACAAGTACAAAATAAAGTTGTCATTTAAGGGTACGAATATGACATAAAGTGGTACTGAAGAGTGGTCTCTCAATAAGTTATTGAGAGACTGTCTTTCCCAAGAATTTGTGTTTTAATAAAGACAATATATCATTGTTATTCTTATTTTAATTAGAAAAATTATATTGTAAATAAAGATATGAACCCAAAAAATGAATCATAAATTTTGTCATGGTGGTGAAATTTAGTTTGAATACTCCATCCGTTCCAATCAATTCCATGCATATGGTAATTGTGCACTATTCACTGATGAGAAGAATCATCGATATAACTTTTAATATATACGATAAAATATAGTTATGTGAGATCTGATTTAAATTGTCTAATCGAATACATTATTAATATCAAATTTTTATAATTTTTTTAAATATGTAACTAAAGATATAGATAAAAGAAAACAAACCTCGACAAGTGTGAAAAAGCAAATGTATGGAATTGATTGGAACGGAGGGAATAAAATGTAGGAGGAGTTTTTGTTGACTCTTGAGTTGGATGAAAAGGAAGAATTAGATTGATTTGTTTGGAACTTTGGATGCATTTAAGGGCCTAAGGGGTGTCTTTTGGTCCTAACTCTCATCTTGGTATCATCATGTTGTGGTTGGTAGGACTTAGGAGCACTTTATTTATTGTAAGGTCCTTAAGTATTTGGTAAAGGATCCCTTATTTTGAAGTGACAGTTTTTTTTTTTTTTTTGCCAGCAAAGACAGAAACCATCCTACAATGCTGAAAAGTGTTTTCTATTGTTAAGGGATTGAGAGAAACATAATACATTAAGAACAACATAAAAACTTAAAGAACGCCTAAAAACGAGAAAGCTACGATGTTGATATGAGTTGAAGTGAAAGTGATTGAGATAATTAGACTTGGACGTGTTCTTTTTTATTGATATGAGTTGAACTGAATTGAACTGAATTGAACTGAACTGAACTAGGTTGTAGTATACTAAAACAAGCTGAATTGAATGAGTTCTACTACTACTACTAAAACGAGTTTTAATTTCCATACCCGTCATAAGTTTAACAGTTAAGATGGATATTTCGTCACAGACAAAATTCAATGGGAAGATTATACAATCAGTTGAACCTAGCTCTATGTACAACTGATTTTATGATTCTGAGCTTTATCACAAAGGTTTCGAGTTTTGCTATAAACTTTCTGACCTTTACTGTAAAGTTGTCGAATTAAATCACATAAATGTTTAAGTTCAAAAACTTACAACTTAATTCCAAAACTTGTATAAGCTCAGAAAATATATATATACAAAAAGCTCAAAAAAGTTTGCTTTGGTTGTACATACTATTGTACAATCTGGTGTATAATCTTTTTTTTCCGACAAAATTTGCCGTGAAATGATTACCATTATCCAAAACAATCATTGGATAAGGAATTTCATTAAAAGATTCCAATTATGAAGCCATAATATACGTCTAATCATCAGAATCAACATTGATTCTATTACCATAAAAAAGAATACACACTATATAACCTCAAACAAAAACGAAAAGGTAAACGATCCTAATATTACGTAATTAAAACCCTCAAATTTAAAAAAAAACTGTAAACAAATTATCGAAATCGATATTTTTCTAACCAAATTTTATTTATCATATACTTAAGATAATAAACAAGTAAAGAAATTATAATATACGAGTAACATGTAAAGAAATAATCGGGACAATACTAACCTAAAAATATAGCATAACAAAATAAAACACGAGTTTTCTAACCGATTTGTTATCATATAGTGTCCGTTTTCCGTGCATAACACAACTTGTATACACATACTCCGTAATTAACAACTTGTTTGTACTGAAATGATCGGGATAACACTGACCTAAAAATGTACTACCTTCGGATACTATTTTTTGTCTTATTTCATTAAAATATTCATCGCAGATATTCATGAAATGAGCAAAAAATAATGACCGAAGAAAGTAACATAATGGGAAAAAAACTCGAGTTTTCTAACCGGTTTCTTATCATATAATTGTACTTAATATATAACATAGCTCATTTACCTACATAATTTAGTGCGCAATTAATCACATTACAATATAGAGGAGAGGATTTCGAACCTGAGACCTATCGTCCCAAACCACCTAATCCTAGTCACTAGTTAGACTAAGACATGTTATTAGGTCGTATACACACATAATTGGCAACAAATATATAAGAAAAACGTAAAGAAATGACTAGTCGATACTGACCTGAAGTTGTGACATAACAAGATAAGACCCGAGTTTCCGACTCGATTTCTTATCATAGGGCAAACTCCCGACGCTAACCGAAACCGACCTAATTATAGGGCTAAACACGCCCCCGGCTCGAGCCGTTGAGCTCGGAATAGCCGGACAAACCAAACCCTCACTCAAAACCAACCCGTAAGCCAACCCGACCGTTTTCCGGCCCAACCACTTAATAAAATAAAGTGCAACCCGGTCTCCTAAACCGGTCTTAACAAACCCACGTGAAAAAAAGAAAGCCACAACAATCAACCATATCACTTCATTAGTCATTGCTACTAAACCCTCCTGAAACGACAGCGTTTTGGTCAGTAATGTTACCGTTATGCAAATAAAAGCCCATGCCCCGACCGGGAGTGGGGCCAGAACCAGACCGGAAATTGTGGTTATGAAGAGTGCTAGGAGTTGCCATGCTTGGTGGGTTACTTTGGCCGGTTTAGGGACGGCGAACCGGATTAGTAGGCCGATGGTGATTGAGATTAGTAGGGGGATGGGTCTTGCGCCGGTCCAGTGGAGGGCGGCGAACCGGGCCTTGAACCGGGAAGTTAGTGTGGGTTGGGTTTGGGGTTGGACCGGGTTTATTGGGATGTATATCGCATTTTGGGGACGGGAATCTTGAGGGGATATTTCCATAAGTGGAATATTGGTGTACTTGGTAGTGTGAGATTGACAATTCCAAGGGACAATAATAATTCTTTCATAGGAGAAACAATTCCGATATGAGACGGTTTTATATATTAAAAAAATTCGATTATTATTGCTGTAAGGCTGAGCAAATTATCCGATTATCTGAATCCGATTCGTATTTGATCCGAAAATTTTGGATATCGGATCGGATTCGGATATCCAAAATAATTTTTTCGGATATCCGATCCGATCCGAACAATTACAGTAGTTATTTTTGTAATTTTTATATTGGGTTAGGTTATTCTAAGGTAAGTAGGTTATAATTTAATTCATTTTTTTTTACATTAAGGCCTTAGTGACATTTTTGTATTGTCTTAAAATATAAAATAGTATACTCCGTATAATACTAGATTAAGTAAGATTAGGATTTTTCTAGTTGAATTGAACTTCAATTAGAATTTTGTTTGACCAAAAATCTCAACCAAATCGGATATTGGATATTTCGGATATCAAAAATCGGATATCTGGAGTGATTCGGATCGGATATTGGATATTAAAATTTTCGGATTTTCGGATTGAATATCCGATTCGAAAATTTGATTCGGATCAAATATCCGATCCGTGCTCTGCCGCCCTTAATTAGTAGATTATATAGAGAATATTAGTTTTTTTTTAGCGAAAAGATTATTTCATTAATAAATAAATAATAATCATACGACATCTATCACTTATATTGAAATTGAACGGATACAATACTTTAAAATTTGAGTAAAATAATTTTTTGTTAAAACAAAGATCTTTCATTATGATTTTGATCTCCGCTTCTGCACATTCTCTTTCAAGATAGTGCTGTTTAATTATACAGCTTTTCACATGAGGGTTTTCGGATTTTCCAAAGTTTTAAGGAGAGTCAATTTCATCTAAACTGATAGATTGTAATCGATTGCAGTCTAACATAAATTGAGATATCATATAATGAACGATTGTGGTAGTGATCTTCCGCGTCCTTTCCGCTATCATAGATTCAATATCTCTCCTAAAAGAGAGAGCGAAACCATCGATTGACGGGGGCGAAACCGGAAACTCTCTGAAAGAAGAGAACTTATTATAACTAGAATAATAATAACGATACTTATACTAAAACGATACTAATATCAGTTTTAAATATATTTAATTTTGCAATCAACAACACTATCATAGTTTGATTTGATCATGGTTGGATACTCGAAGTGTTCGATTGGGCTAGCCAATGGGCCTAGCGTTAGTAGGTTTGGACAACGAAAATACTGTGAAGACAACAAAATGATTTTCATTCTTGGATTAGAACAACAATTATCGTGATTGGGCTAACCAAATGGAGGGGATTAGAACCGAACATTCTCATCGAAGAATGATTTTCATTCTTGGATGGACCCACCTCATACACCCCATTACTTTTATCATACTTTTTTCATCCTAAAAGAATTGTCACATCCAAAAATGAAATTTCTATTCTACAGTGGATCCCAACACATTTCATTACTCTCCTCATTCATTTACCAATCTCTTAGATTTATTTTAATATTAATATTTTTATTATGGGGATCCACGATTTTCATTCTCCACTCCATTCGTTTGAAAAAATGGATATCTTCTATTCTCCCTGAAGAATGGTTTCTCCATGGATAAAGAACCATTTTTCTCTATTCTTCTCCAAGAATGGAGAATGGAGAATGGATGGCGATGCTCTAAGAGCATCCTCATCCAAGAATGATTTTTTCATTCTTGGATGGGACCCACCTCATTACGTTTATCCTACTTTTTCCATCATAAAAGAATTGCTCCATCCAAAAATGAAGTTTTCATTCTCTCGTGGTTCCCAACATATTTCATTACTCCATTCATTCATTTACACATCACTTTAATTTATTTTAATATTAATATTTTTATCATGGGGACCCACAATTTTCATTCTCCATTTCATTCGTTTGAAAGAATGAATATCTTCTGTTCTCCATGAAGAATGGTTTCTCCATGAATGAAGGAACCATTTTTCTCCATTCTTCTCCAAGAATGGAGAATGGATGGCGATGCTCTAAGTTGATAGTCATAACCAAGGGATAAGTCAAAATCGTCCTAATCGTGTCACAATGGACCCTCGTTTAATTCGGTCTACAAAGGTGTACTCAACCGTACGTACTACCTACCATTCAATATTGCATTGTCTCATGCTCATGCATCCTACATTATTCCTTAAAGGTTACGGTGTACGGAGTATAAGTTTATAATCAACGAGTAAATCTTCTTTGTGATGGCGTATGACGTACTAAAAATAAAAGATTGATGATATAAAATGTATTTTAAGGGTTCGTTTGGTTACTCATCTAAGTTCCGAGAAGTGTAAGATCCCATGAATCGCATTTTCAGGGAGTGGTTTGGTTGCTCATTTAATCAGAATTGTCACTTCCTCAGGAATTTTAATTCCTCCATAATGGGGAAGTTACTCACCAAACCCCCTTTTGGTGTGTGTACAACTTATCCCATGAAGTCATTTCTCACCTGACAACCAAACAATATTTTTTATAATGTTCATGAAATATAAATTCATGTGAATTTAAGTTTCGGTAACTTCATATATTTCCATAGTGAACCAAACGAGTTCTAAGATTCTCAATATATAAATCAATAAGTGTTTATTGAATTTGAACGAAGAAAATACATTATAAACTTCCAATCATACTGTTACGAGATCAGAATCCTCGAAAGTTTAAACTCAGACTAGACAACATCAACACGAAGACTAACACGCAGACAAACAAAAAAAAATACGGGAAAATAAAAGAAAACTGAACAAAGTATTACTCCCTCCGATTATTTAGATTCGCAACATATTCTATATTTGACAAATTCATTAGATTTGCAACATTTCTATAATAGGTAGGTTTTTGTTTGTGTAAGCCTTTTACTTTATTGGTGAGACCCACCATCTCCACTCACAACCTTATTATTTGTGCAAATAATAAACGTTACGAATTTAAAGAATCGGATGTAATATTATCATTATTATACATTTCATTAGAACACATTTTTTTTACATTTACACATAGCAACAACTTGTGCACTATTATCCAAACCCAAAAGATAGAATATATACAATCACAACTAAACGACAAACACCTTACTCCACCACTAAAATATCACCAATTTCTTACACTTTAAACATTTTTTTTTTGGTACTACCAAATTCTTCATTAAAGGACACACACAATATAATATGAGTACAAAAGAGACCCCACACTATTTACACCTTCCATATTCAAACTTATCTTCAACAAGTACTACTAGTGGAGTATTTAGTACTACCATTCCATGCTTCCTTGCTTCTCTTCTCATCGGTAATTATTGTGTACAATCGTTGTCATCGTGAACTAATCTTCATTCATAAAGATGATACGGAGTAATATCCATTTTAACGTTAAAACCGATTCAAACACCACCAACCACCATATATACTCCTACCACCCATTTGAACGTTTTGTTATTATTGTGTACAACCGTTATCATATTAGTACTAATCTTAGTTAAGACGATAATATCCATTTTAACGTCAAAACGGATCCAAATATATTAAAACGAATATAACCATCTTAAACAAGTATCGAGCAAGCCGAATACATGCTTAAGACGATACTATCCATTTTAACATTTAAAACTACGTATTCTCTCCTGAGACTATGTTTTTTTTTTTGCCTTATTTCATTAAAATACTCCTCATAAGTATTAAGGAAATGAGACAAAAAATAGTACCCGGAGGAAACAGTAGGTACATGTACCCATTTGAAAACCGTTTTAACGATAAAATGAATAAATATATATCCGTTTTAAACGAGAGTGGAGCAAGCGGAAGTCTTAGGGTCCCACATTGCAGGAAGCAAGAACTTCCTCCCATTAACCCCATACGCATTAAAACTCGACCCGGTTGTTTTATCCACCAACACATTACCCGGATAACCCGGATACGCACCCGACCCGAACATCCCAGTACAAGCCGACACAGCCTCTAACGGCGCCGTCGCCGGACCCTGAAAATACCCGTTTTTAAACGGGTTCGTCACGGTTCCCGCCAAAAGAGTAGCAAGATTGATTATCATTCCGTCAACTCCGACGTCGCCGTTAGGCGCCGTTAACGGCGGCGTTTGCGGCCCGTAAATCGGTTGATGAAACGGCCAAGCACACTGACCCGCACACTGAGTCGCCGAGTTACCAACCCATATATACGGAACCCGACCCGACGACCCGTGTGACCCACACCTCATGCAAAACCCCTCCACCGCCACGTCATTAGCCGTTAACACAATATTAATCGAGTTAATCGGGTTGACCCGGGTTTTATCGGGTCGGGCTCTCGAGCCCAATCCGATAATATGTGAGTTTTTCCAGTTCTTACCAAATGGGTAGTTTTCTAACAAGACCTGGTTGGATAATACAAGGGAGGCGACGTCGACGCCGCCTCCCTTGTACTTCTCCGTCGTCCTCCACCACGAAGCCGCCGAAGGCGTCTTCGTGGTCGAGGACGACGGAGATAATCCAGTCCCGAGGGACTGGATGAAGTCCACGACGATAGAACGTTGGACCGGGGTAAATTTCCCGTACCAAATGAGGTTAATACCGATTTTACCCTTGAGGAGGGCGCCGTTGTGGTACTTGAGGATCATGGGTTGTTGTTTGACTAAAGCAGCTGAGGTGAGTGTGAGAAAGAGGGACAAGAGGGAAAGTGTGAGAGTGGCATTAGTGTAATTTGTTGCCATTGTGAGGGGTAGTTTGGGGATAAGAGGAAAGTTGGAGTGGAAGAAGTGGAAGTGAGTGTGGAAGTAGAGTGTGGTGGAAGAGTGAGAAGGGTGTGGGGGGAGTATTTATAGTAGGTTGGGGGGAGTGATGACATGGAGGATGACAGCTGTATTTAGGAGAGATGTCTGCATTTTAGATGTCCACGTGGGATTTTAGAAATTTGGTACAATTCAAAGTGCTCGTACTCCTTTCATCTATTTAATCCTTTACATACGATTTTTCATTATTTTTAAGAAATGTGGTAAAAGTAAGGGCATTATTGGTAAATCAAATGGTATTATGAATTCAGCAAACTTAAAATAAGGAAAAAGTAATATTTTTTCTGTTTTATTGATTTCTTCCACCTTAAAAATGACACAGTTTTTAAGAAAAATAATAAAATAACAAAAGTAGAAAAAGGGTAGGTAGGTGGGTCATCTAGGTAAGAGAAAAGTGTAATATCAAAAAAAAAAAGTGAAAGAAATCAAAGAAATTAGCGAAAAAGGAAACGTGAAATATATGAATAAAATGGAGAGAATAACATTTTGTGTAAATAGATGAAAAATATTAGGATTATAAAGTACGGAGTAACATCTTTTGACAAAAAAAGAGAAACATAATGAATTGATTAGGTTATCCGTTTATAATAAGTGTAAAGAATTGAATGTCTGAGAGTACATGATACTCTTAGAGCAACCACAATGGAAAAATTCATATATAAGGAATGGTTCATTTTAAGCAATGGTTCATTTTAAGGAGTTCCATAGCATATAAGAAGCTCTTTAACCATTGTGATAGAAAATAAGGAGCTCCTTATATGAAACCGGTTTTTAAAGTAAGAAACCGGTTTCATACATTAAAAAGAGAGAAAAAAAGGGACCCGCAATGAATATATGAAACTTTTACCATTGAGGGAGATTAAAAAGTTCTTTATATGATTATATGTGCTTTGGTGGCAATTGGATTATGTGTATGAAACTACAACCATTACTATTGCCCTAAAGTTCTTTCTATGACCACCTCATTTTACACCATATTTTAATTGTAAGAACTTTATGTCTCAATGGAAGAACTTTGAATAAAGTTCTTAAATAATGTTTCTTCATTAATTTAAATTAAGAAAAATTATTTGATTGGTCTCTGTACCTTGTTTTGAGGATAAACTTGGTTCTTAAATAAGAACCAATTTCTTAAAAATAGTACAAACTTTTGTCCACAATGGACAAACTTTATCAAATAAAGTTCTTTTATCTCAAGGGTAAGAACTACCCATTGTGATTGCTCTTATACCACAATCTCTAGAGTTTTTGTACATGATACTCCTATACTCCGAAGTACTTACCTTGTACTCCTTCCACTTCTTTTATATCTTCCACATTAGGTTTGGGGAGATATTTAAGAAGGGTGGAATATGTGAATGAAAATGAAGGTGGGGTCACAAATAATAAAAAAAAACCACAAAAGATGCACTAAAAAGGAAAGTGAAAGATAATAGAAAAGTTACCCAAATAGGAAATGTGAAAGATTATAGAGAAGTAGAGAGAGTATATTACTCAGACTAAAGTAAATACTCGTAATGTTAAACTGAACGAAATTGAACTAGATTCTCGATAATACATAGTTTTAGGATTTTAGGATAAAATAAAAGAATAATTTTACTCCCTTCGAATTTCTATTATTGTCTCACTTTCCTTTTTGGACTGAGTTTGATTTTTGTCCCATTTTTCCTTTTAGGCAATCAATATGTGGTCCACAATTACTCTTCTATTTCTCTTTCTTTCTCCTTCTTTTTTCAACCACTCATTTCCCCTTCCTTATTTTTTACCCAAAAACCTTTTGGGACAATAATAGGAACTCGGAGGGAGTAAGATATACATACTCCCTCCGATTTTTTATTATCTTTCCTATTTCCTTATTGGGCTGAAACACTCTTTCTTCCCTATTTTCATTTTGGCCATCAACATGTGGTCTAGGATCACTCTTACATTTCTCTCTCTTTCTTCTTTTATTTTGAACCACACATTCCCACACCCTTATTTTCTTCCCCAAAATCAAAGGAGAAGATAATAAAAAATTGGAGGGAGTAAGTATAAATTTTTTTTCAAAAAAAAAAAAAGATGACAGGCTGTAAGTAAGTAGAGGGGTGAGGTGGAAGTATTGTATGGGAGTTTGGTGGAAGGACAGTGACTTATGAATGAAGGGAAAGAGAGTGACGTGTGTAGGCAAGTGTGTCATAGATGAGGATAGGAGTAGTACAGAGTTGTAAAATTAAGACCAAAGTCCATGAATGTTGAAATTTGTACTCTACACTCATGCTCAAACACACTCCATGCATTATTGTCCTCCTCTTAGGGGTCGTTTGGTTACTCATGTAATTATCGGGAAGTACAATTTTCCAGGAAGTGTATTTTCAGGCAGTTGTTTGGTTACCCACTTCCCGGGAACTGTCACTTCCCAGGAACTGCCACTTCCTCCACAATGGGGGAAGTTGCTCACCAAGCCCCCTTGGTGTGTAGAACTTCCCGCATGAATTCATTTCCCACATGACAACCAAACAATATTTTGTAATTCCCATGAAATACAAATTCACGTGAATTTAAAGTTCCCGGTAACTTCATCTTCCCATGGTGAACCAAACGAGCCCTTATTATCAAGATCAATCCTCTCCAAACCCGTTCGATCTCTCTTAAAACAGATATATCGATACTTCCTATTAAAAGTATACTAATATCGTATATTTGTAAGGTTAAATATATAACATACATACGAACATACGATTAGATGATTATTCATTATGCACTCAGTTTAATTTGGGTACGGTTAAATAATTCGTGTTATCCGATCGTTATGATGACAAATATTGGGTGTTTCGGTATAGTGGGTCTTCTTTGTAATATCATCGACATGGGTAGATAAGACCAAGTCAGAATAATCAAGGACTCAAATAGTTGATTATGAAAAATATTACTCTGTATTCCAGTAAGTCTCTCTTATACGGAGTAATATCAACGAGATTAGTAGATAATATTAAATCAAAATGTTTAGAGACCGTAATTTTTTTATTTTTATCTACCAATGTGATATGAGAAATTTGAAGTATTATAAATTTATGATGAATATACTGATCAAAGATAAGATTCCGTGATGTTATTTGTGTTAAACAATAATTTGTGATTGATTAGATTTATAGTTAAATGTTAGTATGGCCCCTAATCCCTATGGTTACATCATGGAGGATAGGAGTATAGGACATTGGAGTATGGTTGATGAATTGATAATAATATGAGATTACTTTGGATTAGAGTTGTTGCCCATACATAACAATTAGCAAACCAATAATAATTTTAAAAAATCGTGTCACATTCGAAACTATATTTTAGTTCGCAACGCGAGCTTGTTTGGAAGTTCAATTTTTCAAGCACGGATGAATTCGAGATCGATTCAAGTTTGGATTTTGCCTAACGAGCACTAGTCTTCTAATCCCTGCTAAAATCAAACTGGTTCATTAGAGCGTTTTAAACCAAACTCATTCATTCAACTACGTTGAATGATTTATTTACATTATCTCGATCCTTAACCTGCATTTAGATTCAAAATCGTTAACTATCAAATAAAAAATGTTTTATGCCCGTAAGAGTGTTGCCTAGTGGTTAAAACTTGTGGTCATCAGTTCAAGGGTTTCAGGTTCAAGCCCCTGCAAGCACGAACTTGGAACTTGTGGGAGTTGTATGGCTTGAGACTATGCCTTCTAGATATCGAGCCTGTCGTCCACGGGCGGTTTACCCTGGTGTGCAGGCTATGCGTACATCCGAGGTTTACCCAGAGCGCACCTAAAAAGGTAGCGACTGCGGGTTCCCTCGTTCATAAAAAAAAAAGAAATGCTTTATTTTAAACTATAGACCATTTTAAAACCGTACAGTATTAAATTAAAATCTTTCACAATCGTCCTTTACTTTCGCCTTTTATATTTCTCCAAATTTAAGACGGTTTTAAACGAGTAATTTGGGAATAGAAGTGGTGTGTGGTCCAAAAAGAGTCAGAGTGTTTGCGTATAAGTTGGTAAAGGGGTAGCTGCCTGCCTACAGCAGCACTAGATGGTCTGAACCGGGCGTGTTTAATTCACTGCTTAATCATTGCATCAAACCTAACCCGGCCCCAGAGCAGATCTCCCGTCTCATTTTTGTGTCCCACACCATACATCGGATGACACGTCGTCTATTAAATAAATAAAATATGCAAGATTTATCATAACTAGTTGACGTGTCATCTAGTATGTGGTGTGGTACACAGAGTGGGATACAAAATGAAACGAGAGATCCGCACTAACTCAGCCCCCCTCTACTCCTTGGGTCACTTTGGTACTGTGACTTAAATATTTTTACATTTAAGGAGTAGCTAGTGACTAGTGCTGCATTATTATTCACCCAATTTTTTATTTTTATTTTTTATTTTTTCAACAATTTGTTTGTGATAAAAATATCCGTCATAAATTTGTCCTTATTTCGTTTATATTCAAAGGGTACGTTTTGATTTTGTACAAGGATTAAGAAATTAATAAAGTAATACTAAAAGTACAATAAGGGCTTGTTTGATTCACCATGGGAAGATTGAGTTACCGGGACCTTAAATTCACGTGAATTTGTATTTCATGGGAATTACAAAAAAATTATTTGGTTGTCATGTGAGAAATGATTTAATGCGGGAAGTTCTACACATCAAGGGGGACTTGGTGAGTAACTTCCCCCATTGTGGAGGAAGTGGCAATTCCCGGGAAGTGGGCAACCAAACATCTCAATTTATCAATTCATGGGAAATTCTACTTTTCATGATTTAAGAGGGCAACCAAACGACCCCTAATTATGGACAAATTAGTACTATTTAATTATCCAAAATGACATATAGTGTAAATATGTTATTAGAATAATGATAGTTTGATCCAAAAAATGTCCTAAGAAGAAAATGAATTAATTGGATTTGAACGTCCTAAAAAGAAATATGTATCCTTTGGATATGAACGAATGGAGTAATATGTAGTTCAAATATTATCTATATGAGTTGACAAAGACAAAACATCTGTTATTCCTGATACATTCAGATTTTGTGTTATTTAACCTTGTGTGTGTTATTTGATCTGTTATAGATTTGTGGGTGGACCAAATTTTTTCTACTCATTTTAAATGGACACAAGAATTTATTGCAACAATATAAAATAGAGAAATTTAAGTAAATATGGAGTAGTGACTTAGAGCATGTACAATGGAGAGGATTTACCCTCTTCTTAGTACTCTCTTTCTTCTAAGAGGATGTCCTCTCCATTGTGGGATCAATAGGGAAGATCCTCTTGTTTAGAGGAAGATGAGTACTTCCTCTAAATTTAGAGGATTTGTAACCTTGGCCCTTGTGCATGCTATCTCATGCTATTGGTTATGTAAGTTATCAAGTTAAATAAAAAAAATATTAATCATTAAATAATTAAAATAAATAATAAGAAAGGTAATTAAGAGGATCCTCTCTATTGTGGAATAAAATTGGAGAAGGAAAAATGAAGATGATGAAGATAGTGGAAAATGAGATGGATGAAAGAGGGGATGATGTGTCAAAAATATAGAATGAAAGAGAAAAAATAAGAGGAAAGAATTGTCCTCTCTAATGTACATGGTCTTAGTGAGGGTAGAATAATAGGTGGATAAATATGACAAAATAATTGTGTAAATGTGTTGGAAAGTATTGTAAATATGAGTAAGGGCTCGTTTGGTTCACCATGGGAAGATGAAATTACCGGAAACTTTAAATTCACGTGAATTTGTATTTCATGGGAATTAAAAAATATTGTTTGGTTGCCATGTGAGAAATGAATTCATGCGGGAAGTTTTACACACCAAGGGGAGCTTGGTGAGTAACTTCCCCCATTGTGGAGGAAGTGGCAATTCCCGGGAAGTGACAATTCCCGGGAAGTGTGCAACCAAATAACTCCCTAAAATGCACTTCCTGGGAACTTGCACTTCCGGTAATTGAATGAGTAACCAAACGATTCCTAAATATTTAGCGTAATATCGCAAAAAAATATGGTCATCAAGATGGTAATACACAATACAAAGATGTCATGTAAAATCGTTTAAAATACCGTTTTTATGAAACATATTTACCACAAATTTGTAATCGTCTCCTGTGCTAAAGGTTTTAAAATAATAATAATAAAGTTATTACAAAATTGTTTCGTATGAAAATTAAATTTGTGTACTCTGTAGTATGTACGCGATAACATATATACTCGTCGAATTCGATTACGAAATCTAAACTACTATTGTGATTATCCTCACCAAACTACTTAGGATTGGTATAGTTACTAGTATTGGGGGACCTAGGTTGTGATTTTAGGTGCTCATAAATATAGCAAAAGAAAGTGATAACTAGCTACTTCATATTAATATCATGTACTCCTTCCGTTCAAGTCCAAGCTTCCCTTTTCTCGTTTTGATACTATTTACAATTAAGGATAACTTTCGATATTCACGATAATCTATTAGAAAAAATATATTCATGTGAGATATTGTTTGATTCGTCTTTAAAAGTACAATATTAATATCCAATTTTCATAATTTTTACTAATATGTTACGAAAGATATTAACGATGTAAAATGCGCGTTGGCAAACGTGAAAAAGCAAAAGGAAAGTTTGGACTTGAACGGAGGGAGTACTAGTAACACTTTGTTGATTAGAGGATAGAAAACTTTGATTTGAGCTAGCCATGAAAAGGTTTATTTCAAAACTACTTTCAAGTTTAAGTTGTTTTTTATATAACAATTGAATTGAATTGAATTGAACTGAACTGAATCGAACGAAGTTTATCAAAATTCACCAGCTAAAATGAACAATAACATAAAACTACAAGGACAAGTGGATCGAGTAAAACTAGCTGGGTTAAGCTAGCTTAACCGGATGAAGTTTTAACAGAATTCAACGGTTAAACCAAACTGAACTAGATAGACAAGTGGAGTAAAACTAGGTTAAATTAGGACTAATGTGTACGTACTGAGGTGAGTGTCACTAAACTAAATCGAAATGATCGATCGAGCTCAAATTGATCTAGCAGATAAAGAACATGACCTAAGTCCTAGGGTATATACCAACCAAATGTGAGGTCATTTAACTAAATTCATCAACTGAGTTACATTGATGGTGAATTTCATTGAACTAAATCGAAATTAGCTCAATAACCGAAAAAGAACATGACCTAAGGTATTAACCAAATAGAGCAACCGAACTCATTAACATGGTCATACTAAGAAGAAATTCAGATCACTTTATTGACTAAATCGAAATGAACTCAAATCTAACCAAAAAAACATGATCTAAAGAATCAACTACTTATATTAAATGAGTATATATAGCATTTAAAATTGATAAAATTCCACAAGTGGGCATTGAGAATAACTTTAACAAAGATAGTATATATAGTACCATAGTATACTAATACTAATGACAAGAACTTGTGAATTGAAAGAACTAACCTAAGGATTAGACTTATGTAATAGTTGTAATTCCTCCGTTCCAATAGGTTCTTTATGTTTGCTTTTTGGACACTATTCATAAGTGGAGAGGATTGTCGATATAATTTCTAATATATAAGATAAAATATAGTCATGTGAGATCTTGTTTAAATTGTCTAATCGAGTATGTTATAAATATCAATTTTTTAATTTTTTTAGAAATATATAACTAAAGATATGGATAAAAGAAAACGTACATTGGCAAATGTGAAAAAGTAAACGTAAAGAATCAAATGGAAAGGAGGGAGTATAAAGTTAGTCTAAGCATCAATTTTTTAGATTCTCATCTTGTGAAGCAAAATGCAACAACTCTCACACCTCTCAAGTCTCAACTACCAAGTCACTCTTGTCTATTAATCATAATATAATTATTATTTTATTTAATGTAACCTAATCCACCCATAATCATAACATAATTAATTATGTATGCATGCATGTTTGGATAGAAGATGTTTATTTAGTGAAATTATTATAAACTATTAATAATAAATTCCACGCTGAATTATTATCGAGATACCGTCACTCTAAAGTATTCGTATTATATATATATATATATATATATATATATATATATATATATATATATACTTTGAATGAATAAAATAAGACATATAGAGTCTGCTACATTAGGTCGTCAACATTTCAGCCGGATCGTCAAGGTTTTATACGTTATTTAGGGAATGATAATTAAGAATGTCGACAATCAAGAATGTCACTCGAGTATTTGATGAAGAAGACATGAAACGTAAACCTAATACGAGTAGTTCATAACTACTAAAGTATCATGCCTCACAAATGATTTTATTAATTAAACTAATTACGTAATATTTTCAATATCGATAAATGAATAGAGTAGATGTTCTACTATTTGTCAAAATAGAGAAAGTTCATCATCATGAAGGCTATTTCATCAGATCTATAGATTCCTTCGCGAAAGGCTGTGTCAATAAACAGCGATATATAGAAGGCTATGCAGAAGCGCATTATTCTAACAGTAATCTTTGTCTCAATGATGTTCTTTATTTATTTTTCACAAATTTGTATTCGGTTCAATTTGACATCGTTTGTAGATGCCGGATGGCTTATTATTAATGATATTGATCTTTCACTTCAAAAAAAAAAATGTTCTATATAAGATATTTCACGATAATATTACCGTGAAATTGTCAAGTAATAAATTTTATGAAATAAATATCTAAATTAAAGTTGCAAATGTCTAGTGGTGAGGATTTTGTCTTGAAAATCAACAAAGGCAATTTTGCCATGCACAAACAAAGTACGAATTTGTACAATATATAACGTCGACCACAATTCTTTTATTATTATATATGAAATATTTTTCCCACTTTTTCATTGCACTTTAATTTTGTCTATGCATGGGTCATTTTAAAAGTAATGGATCACTTTTTTATATTTTGTAATTAGATTTAATTTATTATTATTTTTGGTATACTTTATATAAATAGAGTCGTTTAATTTGATAGAAAATGGGCGTTTATGTGTTACTAAAATAACGCAGGATGTGATTTATTCGAATTTTGAATGTCGTTTTTATTAATTCTAATATAACATTAATTATAATATAAAAAACTACTAGTAATCAATTTAAAAAAAGTTTTAATTAATAAATATTGGCATCATATAAGAAGTCTTTTATAAAGAATTCGAGAGAGACCGACTTAGGCGATTTTTATTTATTTTCATTACTAGTAATTATCTTTAGTTTACAAAAATAAATTAAAGAAAATGATAAATACAGCTCTTATTGGAAGTTTATTTCTAATAAATATTCCATAAATAATAAATAATAATCGATCTTAGTTTATTGGCACATAAACCTACAAATTTGTGAACTAATAATACTCTTATTTTATTGCAAATTTTAGGTAAAATTAATTTAGCAATAATAAATCAATCATTTGTGTGAAAAGAGAGAAAATTCCATAACCAAATTTGGGACCCTTGTTTTAATTATTAGGACATCAATCATTTCAAGTCACCAAGATCACAAGATATTAGCCACTAATATTGAAACTTATCCTACCAAATATTTGTTCCATTATTATTATTATTATTATTATTATTATTATTATTTTATAAAAATAGAGCAATTTTATTGATAACTCAAAATGCAGTTTATAAAAAATGGAGCAATATTATTATTATTATTATTATTATTATTTTTTTTTTTTTTTTTTTGCAAGGAAGTTATGACTCTTTTCATTAATAAGAGACTTGACTTACAAAAAACATATAACCTCTAATATGTACGATGACATATCGGATTCTCTACCTTAATATGATCCCCCTACTTCGTAATCTAGCAAAAACATCGAATTTAATCTGATTTATAACAACTTTACAATTTTTGTAGCTATCTTTGAAAATCCTATCATTCCTTTCATTCCAGATATAATAAACCGTAGCTGCAATGGCACTTATGAACCAATAATGCTTCCAATGTTTCTTATTTCCTCTTGCTGCCGCCCATTTGAGTTCATTAGTCAACCTGCAACTTTGCCCAGCAATTTGAATCCAACCCAGAATATTCTCCCACACTTGCCTAGAGTAATGACACCTGAAAAAGAGGTGCTCACTACTCTCCAGTTCCATTTGACAAAGAATACATCTGTTCGCAAGCTGTATTCCTCTTCCTTGTATGTTATCTAATGTTGGCAACTTCCCTTGAGCCGCCCTAGATGTAATCACCCCATGCTTAGGGACTACATACATACCTCTTAGACTTGCTAACCACCTTTTTAGGCCTGGTTTGGGGCGAAACCAATTATAAGCCTTAGTGATACAATAGTTTGCATTTGTTGTCCAACTCCGTATAATCTGCTCAGCCGCATCAGCAGATCCAGCAGCCTGCAATAATTCATCTTTGATGTGGATAATGCTCTTAAAGGTAGCTGTATACCTTTCTTTCACCTGCAATTCCCAAATATTCTGTCCACCCAACACATAGTATTTATGCCAGTTACTCCACACATCAGCCTGATTAGTTACCAATTTCCATAACCATTTGCTCACTAATGCTTTATTCCATGACTCAATATGTCTGATTCCATACCCTCCTTCCTCCCACGATGAACAAATACTCTTCCAGCTCTGAAAAATCATCGCCCTTCCTTCAACTTGCCAAAAGAAATTCTTACAATCTCTGGTGATACTCTTTACAATATTGACGGGTAATATCACATTTGCACACCAATAACTTAGAATACCAAACACAACCGTCCCTAAGAGTTGAATCCGTCCTGCATATGTCAAACATTGTGCAGACCAGCTCATAATATGTGCCTTGATTTTCATTATTAGATCAGTGTAATTTTCTTTATTATTGGTGACTGTATTCAACGGCAAACCTAAGTACCGACAAGGGAATGACCCCTGCTGGAATGTAGTATCCCTAAGAATCCTCTCCTGAATATGAGCTGAAACCCCTCCAAAGTAAATAGTAGTCTTCTCACAGTTAGCCTGAAGGCCAGAATCCTTAGCGAAGCACTTCAAAACATCAGTTGCAGCTTGGACTGAAGGCACATCTCCTCTAATAAAAACCATAAGATCATCTGCAAATACAAGATGGTTGAGTTTAATTCCACAACACTTAGGGTGGTATGACACCTGTGGTTGTGTATTCATAGCTCGAAACCTCCGTGATAAGACTTCCATACTCAATACAAACAAATAAGGAGATAAGGGGTCCCCTTGCCGTATTATTATTATTATTATTATTATTATTATTATTATTATTATTATTATTATTTGACTAGTCCTTATATTTGTTTTTTTATTAAAACATACCCCGTACTTTATATCAAATAAATATCACTTGCTAAAATAAATTATTGACGAACTAATAAAAGTTTAATTTTCCCTACTAATATACAATAAAGTACATCATAATAATATTATAATCTGTGTTAAAAATCAAATCGACATGTTTGTTCTAAGTAATTAAGATTAACATTTAACAATAATTGGTAGTATCAAATAGATACCATTTGATAAAATAATTTTCTTTGGACTCGTAAATCTTTTTAATTTATCTCTGTTAATATATTATAGAGTATCGACTTATACGTACGTAAATATATCGTAATAATATTATAATCTATATCAAAAATTAAAATCTATGTGTCCGTTTCTTTTTTTTGGTTCAACGAAGAGCGCACTTAGTCGTATTAGTACAATATAGAGGGAGTGGAGATTCAAACCTGGGTCCTAATGTCCCAGAACACCTAGTCCTAACCACTAGGCTAAAACATCTTCGATTATAGGTCCGTTTCTAAGTAATTAAGACTAAGAATTGACATGGAATTTATTTAGTCGGCAAAGGACAATGCAACACAATAATGGTGCACAAAATAGTAATTGTACTACACTTAAGTAAGTACCCCAATAATCGTAGGTTACCCTATCCCATCACATTATTTATATGGTCGCAAGGGTGGAGCCTAGTGGTTAAAATATGTGGCCACAACCCCATGGATCTTAGGTTCAAGCCCCTGCAAGAGCGTTCTTGTGGGAGTTGTATGGCCTGAGGCTATGTCATCTAGGCTTCGAGCCTGTCGTCCAAAGGACGGCTTACATGGTGTGCGTGGTTTGCAGGCTATTGCGTACACTCGAGGGTTTACCCAGAGCGCACCAAAAGTAGCGACTGCGGGTTCCCTCGTCAAAAAAAAAAAAAAATCAAATCAAATCAAATCAAATTATATGAATGAAAAACTTTCAAAGGCGTCTCCACTATATATCCTATACCCTACATAATAAGGGCACACTTAATCTGCCCGTGTGCCTAAGTGCTTTAATGAATTTTGTCATTTTCCTTCCACAAAAATAATTATAGACCTTAGGTTTGACTTTTAAAAGACGATATCACTATTCATCAATAATGTAACAATATAGTACTAATTCAAATGATTTTACGATAGATTTATTGTAAAAAAATTCGTAAAAATGTGGTTAATTTTTGGTTTTTAGCGTATCTTTTTTTTTACGATTTTATGAATTACATACATCAATAAACAATTTAAACATTTTAACTGAGATTTTTCGTTTAATATAAGCATATAAAATACAATATACGTTTATTTTTATTAGTTATTACAATAGTAGTTATTTATTTATTTATTTATTTTTAAAGTAGTTTCTCGATCACCTGTTCCATTTCTGATTTGTTTTAAGTACTTGTAGAATATATAAGTAATACTCCATCCGATTTTTTATTATCTTCCCCTTTGGTTTTGGGGAAGAAAATAAAAGTGTAGGAATGTGTGGTTCAAAATAAAAGAAGGAAGAGAGAGAAATGTAAGGGTGATTCTAGATCACATGTTGATGGCCCAAATTGGAAATAGGGAAGAAAGGGTGTTTCAGTCCAATAAGGAAATAAGGAAGATAATAAAAAATCGGAGGGAGTATAACTCAGTGTATGTTAACAACCAATCTTGCTGTATTTAATTTATTTGAGTCCTAAGACTATATAGTACATACATAGGGGTCGTTTCTCGTTTGATTGCCCTCTTAAATCATGAGAAGTATAACTTCCCGTGAATTGATAAATTGAGATGATGTTTGGTTGTGCACTTTCCGGGAATTGTCACTTCCTGCAAATGGGGGAAGTTACTCACCAAACCCCCCTTGGTGTGTAAAACTTCCCGCATGAAGTTATTTTCCACGTGACAACCAAACAATATTTTTGTAATTCCCATGAAATACAAATTCACGTGAATTTAAGTTCCCGGTAACTTTTTTCAAAAAAAAAAAAAAAAATTCCGGTAACTCCATCTTCCCATGGTGAACCAAACGAGCCCATACTCGCTATAAATCTCGAGTTTTATGCCATTATTATCCATAATAATTTTAATAAATAATTATATTTATCCCAAATAATTATTTTATATATCAATTTTTTATATATATAATTATCAATTTAATATTTTTTTTTTTTGCCAACGAAGAAAGAACATCGGATTACATGCTGTTCGGTTCTCGGAACCCATATTAGGGTTGGCAATTTGGCATGATGAACCGACTACAGAGAGTACCCATAATTTGACGACCCTTTTTTTTTTTGCCTATAATTTTTTTCTTTGACTTTAATGATTTCATGTCCAAATTCCTGAAAAAGCAGCAAATTGGCTTTAAATGGTCCTCAATGTACATTGGCCATACGTACATATACATCCCAATTATTGTGTCCTTTCGTGGATAGAGTAGAGGTGTTCAAAATCCGAACCACGTGTCGTAAATGTATAAGTTCGATCCAACCTTCTACACTCGAGAAATACTCAAAAATATCCTTATATGTACTCGGCTCGGTCTTGTTCATACTCGAAATCAGACGTTGTGTATGTGTTCGGTCTGAATTTGATTTCATGCACGGATTTGTTAGTCTACCTTACGGTAAGACGGTCTTAAAGAAAAGTTAGACGATGATTTGCATTAGTATAGACCAATGTAAGGTTACAAATATGGGCTATTACCAATAATGTTGATCATGGACCGTATTGTCCGATTGGTCCATCCCATTTGGCCCAAAATTTTAGCGGGTTTGAACACAAAATTTTCCAAAATATACAAAGGCCCGATCCATAAACCCGTCCCAAACCCGCTTGTATGGGTTCAAAATTTTACACTTAACCCGACCCATGTCCGATCTGAACCAGCATATGATCATCTCTAATTACCAAACATGAATCATAAATATCGGCCCAGTCACTAAACCGTAAAAAAAAAAAAATTTAACCCGTTATAAATTCGTGATTGTTCGTTACAAACAAGAATTTGTCGATAATCAGTGAAGAGGAAAAAGCCAAGATGAACAGTCACCTTCACTTGCTCACGTCTTGGCTTACGTTTCTCATTCTAATCCAAAAAAAAAAATATTATAATAATGCAACTTGGTGTATATAACACTTACCCATAGAACGTGACCACAATATCTTCAAAGTTTTCACCCAGGGTAACTCTTCCGTGAAACCGTTTGATTCGTGAATAATATTTACTCACTGTAAAACCGTTCGATTTGTGGATAAAAAATGGGGTGGAAGGGGATACTCGGGTTTGAATACGGAATAGTACAGGCCCCACTCGGGCCCGACATTTCCGGGCCCGAACTCGTTGCTGCTGTCGCTAATTCCGGTGCTTTGGGCCTTCTTCGTGCCCCCGATTGGGTACGTCTTTTTTTTATCTCTACAAATTCTTATTCAAGACGATTATAGGTGTGTGAAAGAGACAAATTCTAGGCATGATTTTTTATATTTGGAAGTCAATTATTGATGCTATTGATTTGGGTGACGACTGACGAGTATATATATATGTCACGAATTTGTAAAAGAATTTTTTTTTTACTGATAATTCGAGATTATTTGTGCCATGTAACGGGTCATACGACTCATACCCCATACGATTATTGAATTTTAATGAATAGATGACACAAATTCTTGTTTAATAAATACAGTATACGTCCAATTTAAAGTAAAACCGGTCAAATTAATAGACGTGACGAAGTGAAAAATCGATACTGTACATGTTTAGTTTACGCGTTTATAGTGTCGTCGTGGAGACTGTAAACGCGTAAAGTTATGTATTTGCGGTCCTCAAGAGTTTTTTTTTTTTTGATTTGGAGTAGCGAGTGTTATTCTGCAGGCTCGTAATAATGTTGAGTTTACGTGTGTCAGGAATGTCCGGAATACGTTAGGGATATGATAAGGAAGACTCGGAATTTAACTAACAAACCCTTTGGAATCGGACTCGTTCTGGCATTTCCTCATGACGAGAATTTGGAAGCTATACTAGACGAAAAGGTCGCCGTGCTTCAGGTGTATTGGGGCGAGGTTTCGGAAGAGCTTCTACTTAGGGCTCATAATGCCGGTATCAAAGTCGTTCCCCAAGTAAGGCCAATCATATTACATTCAGAGTTCAGTTCAGCCTCGTTCAGTTTATTGTCCGACTTATCTGTTACATGTTTGATGCGCAGTTGCATTAGGCTTATAGTCAGTTCAGCATCATTCTGACTTATCTGCTGCATGTATGATGCGCGGTTGCATTAGGCTTATAGTCAGTTCAGTTCAGTTCGGCATCATTCAGTTTATTGTCTGACTTATCTATCTGTTGCATGTTTGATGCGCGGTTGCATTAGGCTAGTAGTCGGTCCAGTTCAGTTCAGCATCATTCAGTTTATTGTCTAATTTATCTGCTGCATGTGCATGTATGATGCGCGGTTGCATTAGACTGGTAGTCAGTTCAGTTCACTTCAGCATCATTCAATTTATTGTCCGACTTATCGGTCGCATTGGTTTGGGAGTCAGTTGAGTTCAGTCTCAATCAGTTTACTGTCTGACTTTTTTGCGACGTGTACAATGCGCGATCGCATTGGGTTGTGAGACAGTTTAGTTCAGTTCAGCGTCATTCAGTTTATTGTCTGATGACTTATCTGCTGCACGTATGATGCGCAGTCGCATTAAGTTTGGAGTCATTTCGATCAGTTCAGTGCAGTCTCATTCAGTTTATTGTCTGACTTATCTGCTGCATGAATGATGCGCGGTGACATTAATTAGGTTGGGAGTGTCGAAGCTGCGAAGAAAGCAATCGATGTAGGAGTTGATGCTATCATTGTACAGGGTCGTGAAGCCGGTGGACATGTAATCGGTCAGGTCAGTCAACTAATCTTCCATGAAGACGTAAACATAATATACTCCAGCTTACGATGTTCAATCACGTGAATTGCATTCTGTTTTTCTGCAGGAAGGTCTAATTGCATTATTGCCTAAGATAGTCGACCTAGTAGGAGATCGAAATATTCCTGTAATTGCAGCAGGTGGCATAGTAGACGCGCGTGGCTACGTTGCTGCTTTGGCACTCGGCGCCCAGGGTGCTGCCCTCGGCACTAGGTACGCTGTATGGCCTGTATGCTGTTTCCACCCTCGTATTCTGACCCGACCCACCTGACGACCCGTTTGACAAATCAATCTACTCTGTCGTCATAGGTTTCTGGCTACAGAAGAAAGCTATGCGCACCCGAAATATAAGGAGAAGCTGATAGAATACTCGGAGACAGAGCACACTAATATATTTGGTCGCGCTAGGTGGCCTGGCGCACCACAACGTGTACTGCAGACGCCTTTTTATCGTCAATGGAAAACTCTTCCTGAGAATGAAAACGAGACAGATCAGCCGGTTATTGGCCGGTCTATAATTCACGGACAGGTACGTCAATTAAATCATTTCCTGCAATTTTCCTGCAATTTGATTTGATGTTTATTTTCCTGCAATTTTCGTGTCGAATATTTCCTGCAGAAATTTATTTTCCTCTGCAATGCAGTTCTATACACACTTGACTCTCGGACACCTCATTTTAAGCCAAAAAATGCATAATTTTTCCTAAAAATTAGTCGATTCCAACACTAAAAACCGACTCAAATGAGTCTGGATGATCTGTTTGTCAGGTCTACTAAAAACTGACTTTTTTTTTGTCGTTGTTATTACGTTTTTGTAGGAAAAAGAGATAAGACGGTTTGCAGGAACCGTGCCCAACAGAACGACAACAGGTGATATCGAAAGTATGGCAATGTACGCAGGGCAAGGTGTCGGGCTCATAACCGAGATACTACCCGCTGCTGAAGTTGTGAAGACGATCGTTTCAGAAGCTCGGGTTTTAATCCAACAAAAGTTCAATTGAAGACACACGTATACGTATACATATACGTATACTATACGTATATGTATACGTATATGTATGCGTATATGTATGCGTTTAGTGAGGAGTCGAAATCGATCAAAGATTGGGGTGACATCAGAATAGTTGATTATGAATTTATGATGTTGTTAGTAAACATTGTTGTTCTAAGATTGAAATTGGTGACGGAATTGGAAATCCGAGTTTGACTTTATTAATATAGGATAGGATTTCAATAAGTTTTTTTGAGTCTGTTTTTCACGTTGTTAGTTCTTTGTTGATGTGCGTCCTTCAATTATTGTAGACTATATCGTTGGCAAAAAAAAAAAAAAAAAAAAAAATAAATAAAAAATAAAATTGTAGACTATATATGATCGGTCTTCTGTCGTTACATTGTAATAATCGGTCTCTTTCACTGGATTTTTTTTTGTGATTTGAATAAAATATTCTTCACATATATTCAATGTACGGAAAATAAATTTAGATAATGCCAACGACGATTTTATTTGATCACTTCTGTTTAGTTCTGTTCCAATGTCGTAGCTCATTTTATCCCATTTAAGTTCAGCTCGGCTAATCCTTATTAATTAAGGGCTTAAGGCAATTATGTGTTCACTTTTATATAGAAAGTTTTAGTTAACCGAAATATTTAAGCCGGAAAAACTTCGATCAAAGCTTGTCACTCTTGTTATTTTTTTTATTGGTATCTGATTTAGTATATTATTACTCCCTCTGTTCCAATGAGTTGTTTGCCTTTCTTTTTGGCAAGGATGAGGGATCCAATGAAGAAGTGACATTTGGAGCCAAACTCATGAGGAAGCTCAAATTGCATACAAAAAACATTCCTAAAATAGAAAGACAAACAATTCATTGAGACGTCCCAATATGGAATAGACAAACAATTCATTGGACGGAGGGAGTATTATTATTATCTAATTAATTTAGGCACACCTCAGCTCGATAATTCTGCTGAATTTAACTTAATTTCTTTGCTTCAATTCAACACGTTTCAGTTCAGTACAACTACGTTTTGAGTTTTGACCGAATTTATTTGGTCTAAGAAGTCCTTATTTTACAGTACAAAAGTTTCTCAAAAGCCAAAAGTATATTTTTGTTGGGTCATTAATTAACCTACCAAAAGTCCAAAATGATTGATTTGCCCTATAATTTTGAACAAATGTATAGTGGTGCTCATAAGGGTGTTGCCTAGTGGTAAAAACTTGTAGTCATCAGCCCAAGGGTATTAGGTTCAAGTCCCTGCAAGCGCGAACTTGTGGGAGTTGTATGGCTTGAGACTATGCCTCTAGACTTCGAGCCTGTCGCCCACGAGCGGTTTACCTTGGTGTGCGTGGTTTGCAGGCTATGCTAACACCCGAGGGTTTACCCAGAGCGAGACTATGTTTCTAGACTTCGAGCCTGTCGCCCACGGGCGGTTTACCTTGGTGTGCGTGGTTTGCAGGCTATGCGTACACCCGAGGGTTTACCCAGAGCGCACCAAAAAGGTAGCGGCTGCGGGTTTCCTCGTCCATAAAAAAAAAAAAAAATGTATAGTGGTCAATATTATGAGGAAGACTTAAGGGTCGGTCAGTCGTCGGTCACAACTCACAGTACGTAATGAAAAACTCCTTCTCTTCCTTAATAGAGTTTATATTGCTGCCCTAATACATGCATGCACGGTCAAATTACGAGTATGTTGTTCAATATATAGCCACCCAATTTGAATATAATTAATAAAATTGACATAATTAATTCTTGCTCAAATAATTATTATATGTTACATCGATCACGACACGATAATGTTAAAGTGTCAGATACAATTATTTTCATTTTTTTACGAAGTTTTTAAATATTAGGATGAAAGAAATAAAACACGATGTCAAAGTATCGGACACATTAAATTTCCATTATGACTTATAATATAAAGTTGTTAACTTATATTTCATACATTAAATTAAAATAATGTTAAATATATTTCTTAGGATTGTATTTAAATTTTTTAAAATATTTCGAATTTGGTAGAAAATTTAAAATTATTGGACACTACTACTATACATGCATGCATTATATATATACGTACTAAAATTTTATTTTATTTTTTAATATCTTAAATACAGTCCGATTATTAATAATTATATTTATCGTTACGTACACATACATATATACACACAAATACAATACGTACGTAGGAGTTTAGTACGAGTACTTATTTTCCTAGGTGCTACCTCGTACGACATTTAATTTATTCATTTATTATACTTATCGTATTCGACATCGTATTTATTACGAGTATCTATCGTAATAAGTTTAGAATTTGGCAATTTCGTCGTTATATATGGAGTACGATTGATAATTGAATAGAAGAAAATATATACAAAGCATTAACCCGAAACATGTTACGATCGAGGATGTCGACTAAGATTTTGTCCTGTTTATTTTGATTTTTGAAGACGCATATATGTAAAGTCTAAACAGTCTAAAATATGAATTCGCTAGAACATATATTACGATCACGTTTATATAATATATGTCATAGAATAAGACGATATATATCGTCACTAATAAGACGATTCTTTTGTTTATTACTAAATGAACTTTTTTTGCTAAAAGTTTTGAATCCAATCAGTGGCGGACCTAGGATTTTCCCTCTAGGGGGGCACAAAAAAAAATTCCGACATTTTTTAAGCTTATAAATTACTCCACATTTTACGCTATTATTTTCTCTATAAATTAATCCATATTTTACGCTATTATTTTCTTTATAATACTTGAAAGTTTTGAAAAATAGTTTAGATATAATACAAATCTTCCAATGATATATAACATGAAGTAGAAGGTGATAAAGTTGGTTGCATTGACAATATTTCATGCAAGTGACTCGGGTTCAAATCCCTTTATCTACACATTTATCTTTTGAAAAGTTACAAAATAATTTAACAAATGAAATGCCATTAACATGACTCGAGCTCTTGACCTATTGATCAGGGGGCAAATGATCAAACCAACTCATCAACCCCCATCAAACTGATATTGCAAATGGTTTAAATCTATTTGTTTCAAAAATTGTCGGGGGGGCCCGGGACCCCCCGGGCCCCCCCTAGGTCCGCCCCTGAATCCAATAATAACGTACACCAAATTTCCTACAAAGTAGTACGATAATGTAGGCAGAGGGGAATCTAGCTAGTAGTAAAGGGTAGTATTCGCTACCCCAAATTTGAAAAATATTGTTAAGATTATTTACTTTTGCTACTCCAAACTTCGTAAAAATGACACATTTTTATATGAAGTAAGCAAATATAATGAAATCGTTACCCCAAAATTTGAACTCTGGATTCGCCCGGGCAAAAGAAAGATGACATTTGTACATATCCCTTGACTAAGGTTATTTAAGGGCGGCCTTTAGAGTTGAGGGTCGCAAATTGCATCATTAATTACGTAATATTTATCGTATTTAATTAACTAGTACGTTTCTTATAAAATCGTCTCACGTAAAAATAATATATATGACTCGACGAAAATACATCAAAAATTAAATAAATAAAAACTAAAGTCATTAAATAACTACCGTCATGTAAAAAGTCTCACGTACGATAAATTTATTACGATCAGACCGTCTTACATGAGATTAACGTTAATTAAATAAATTATATTGTTACGTTCAAACATGCATATAGTGCACTACTTGCATGTCTCTTGCCCTATAAAAAGGGCAAACATTTTACGTACTTAGTATACTAACCATATCTCAATAATAATCATATTAATTTGAGATCAAACCCTAAAATTATTATTTTGATTACGATAATTAATTATATTTATTTACGATCAAATAATAATAATTATGACGGTTCAAGATGATAATAATCATACCGATGCTGCTTATGAAGCATCGGTAAAATTCATTGATGAGGTGACTAGGAACTGCGATGAAATGCAAACAAATGTTTTGAACGAGATCTTAACTCAAAACACGGAGACCGAGTACTTGAAACGACATGGTATGGTGCATGGCGGAGGTGTTTTTGATCGTGAGAGGTTCAAGAAATATGTGCCAATTATTACGTATGAGGATGTAAAGTCGGATATTATGCGTATATATAATGGGGATTATTCTCCGATTTTGTGTGCTAAACCGATTTCTGAATTATGGATCAGGTAAGTTTATATATATATAATTTTTCTACGGAGTATTTTTTTTCCGAATAATTATGGATTTTAGTTAGTTTCGCACATGGAAAATATTGTCACTTCGTATTTCATTAGTTCTTAAAAGGTTAAAAAAGACGGTCTATTAATACTGTCTACCGAAGAAACTATTAACTAGTCTTTCTAAAACTGAAATAAAATCGTTCTACGATATATAACGATCATATTCTCCGTAATTTTTGATAATCATAATAGTAATAGTAATACTATATATTAATGACGATAATAATAAACGTAATACTACTATTATTATTATTATTATAGATTTTTTGTGTTTATTTCTCTTTGAGGATGTTGGAATACAATTTAATGTATGATAAATTTTTAATAATCATAATAGTAATAGTAATACTATATTAATGACGATAATAATAACGTATTATTATTATTATTATTATTATTATTATTATTATTATTATTATTATTATTATTATTATTATTATTAATTTTTCTTACAAAAAGAAAAAAAATACTATTCCTACATATGTGATATGTTACGTAATTATTATGTGTAACACTAAATTTTTTAATAAGACGGTCTCATATATCGTGATAATTCACTAATTTAATATATAATAAATTACGTCTCATATTTTATATTTTATCAATCTTAATATGATGAGATGGGTTTCGCAACAACGTTAAACATATAATTCGATCAAAAACATAGAATACAATTGTAAAATTCTGTATTAATTAATTAATGAACGACAAAATCATGCACGTACGTACGTAGTTAAGTCGATGTCTAATTGTCATTTTCCATAAATTAATTAATTAATTGTTGTTTTTATTTAGTCTTCATAAATTAATTAAATAATTCAAAGTCATAAGACATCAGCGGTCAATTCCTGATGCTTTGACTAACTCAAGAAACACGAAATATTAGAACATCCTAGTACGAGTATATACATACAAAAACTTATAAGAGACGTGTTTTTTCAAGCAACGTAAATATGTAAATATTACATGCAAATATGCAATAATACGTTAAAAATCCTGCTTAATATGTGATTAAATGTTTTCACTATTTTTGATTTTACGCTATTTTCTAGTTGAATTGACAAGGTAACCATGATTTTTTTACGTTATTTATAATATGCAGATTGTACGATTTATAACATAATTAATTAAACTAAATATAAAAAATGCAAATGCTTTTTTAAAATAATAATTACGTTATATTATACTCCGTATTTATTTATTTAATTATTTATTTACGATCAAAGTTTGTAAATACGTAGCACGGGAACGTCCGAGGGTCAAGAGAAGCTATTACCCGCAACTGATGAAGAAAAAGTGAGACGTGCTAATTTGTTCACTAATGTCTTGCCTTATCTCAAAAGGTAATTAATTAATAATTAAGCGTTAATTAATTGAATAATGAGAGACGGTTTCTTTAAAGTTTTTGTGTTATCTATGTGACAGACGCATTGACGGTCCAGGGGCAACCAAAGGAAAGGGGTTCAGTCTCCTAATAACTCGAGAAGAAACCCGAACACCAAACGGGTTACTACTATGTTCGGGTCTAACAAGTGTATTCAAAAACCCGAGATTCTACCATGACCAACCGTACCCTAACAACACCAACACTAGCCCGATGGAGGCGATCCATTGCCCGGACCACTTCCAGTCGGTCTACACCCAGTTACTATGCGGGTTTTACCAGCGTCATGACGTGTCACATGCAAAAGCTGTGTTTGGATCAAGTATTATCTGGGCGATCCACTTTCTGAAGCGACATTACAACGAACTTTGTGATGATATAGAGTCAGGAATCTTAGGGCCGAAGATCAGGGATCCTGATCTTCGAGCCTGTATGGTTAAGACCTTTATGAGGCAGCCAGAGCCAGAGTTGGCTAGGGTTATTAGAGAGGCTTGCATGTGTGACAATTGGGAGGGTATTTTTGGTAAGATTTGGCCTAATATTAGGTATGTTGAGACTGTTGTGACCGGGTCCATGTCACAATATATACCGATGTTGAATTATTATAGTGGCGGGTTGCCATTGGTGTGTGTTAAGTATTCTTCTTCGGAATGTGACTTGGGTTTTAATTTAGATCCGATGTGTGATCCTCGTGATGTCTCTTACACTTTGATGCCGAATATGGCTTATTATGAGTTTATTCCTCTTGAGTTATCGGATTATGGATCTTCTGGTAAACCACCTCAGACGGTTGATTTGGCGAGTGTTGAGGTGGGTAAAGAGTACGAGCTTTTGATCACCACCTACTGTGGTCTATACAGGTAATTATCCATAAATAGCTTTTTTTTTACGACGAGGGAACCTGCAGCCGCTATCTTTGGTGCGCTCTGGGTAAACCCTCGGGTGTACGCATAGCCTGCAAACCACGCACGCGCTTGCAGGGGCTTGAACCTAAACCTGCTAGAAGGCATAGTACAGTCTCAAACCTTACAACTCCCACAAGTTCGCGCTTGCAGGGGTTTGAACCTAAACCTAGAAGGCATAGTCTCAAACCTTACAACTCCCACAAGTTCGCGCTTGCAGGGGCTACTTGAACCTAAACCTAGAAGGCATAGTCTCAAACCTTACAACTCCCACAAGTTCGCACTTGCAGGGGCTTGAACCTAAATCTAGAAGGCATAGTCTCAAGCTATACAACTCCCACAAGTTCGCGCTTGCAGGGGCTTGAACTAAGACCCTTGGATTGATGACCACAAGTTTTAACCACTAGGCAACACCCTTGCGTGCTGTATGTAACGTGTTGGTCGAGTACGACCCAAAAACTAATGTTTCCATATATGCTTGTGCATTTTAGGTACAAGGTAGGAGATGTGCTTTCTCCGACAGGGTTTTACAATTCAACCCCCCAATTCAAGTTCGTGAGGAGGAAAAACGTGTTACTAAGCATGGATCTAGCCAAAACAACAGAAATCGAGTTACAAACCGCAATTGAGAAGGCATCATCTATACTCGCATCCTTTAACACACAAATAATCGACTACACGAGTTGTGCCGAAGTTAAAAACACCCCGGGCCACTACGTCGTCTACTTGGAACTCATGTCCACGTCGTCCGACCCAAATAATAATAATGGGCCGACGTCTAAAGCACTGGAGCAATGTTGTTCTGCAATGGAGGGCGCCCTAGGGGTTTATTATAGGTGGTGTCGGGCCGATGAATCTATAGGCCCACTTGAGATACGGGTCGTGAAAAACGGGACTTTCGAACGGGTTAGGGATTATGCGATTTCCAAGGGATCGTCTTTTACTCAGTTTAAGATGCCTAGGTGTGTCAAACATGGGCCTATATTGGAGTTGCTCAACCTTGGTGTGAGATCGACACATTTCAGTCCTTCGGTACCACGTACACCTACTGGTGCATGACGTGTTTTTAATTAAACGTTTAAATTTATTGAAATGGAGGAAGTTGTTTAATAATTGTGAATGTGTGGTTTGTAATAATTGTTTGTACGATATTATTTTGTAAGAACGTAGTCTTCGAGGATGATTCATGGTGATTTCATGAGTCAGGATTCGTGAATAAATCGGGGTACAGGGGTTAAATAAGATTGAAATAAAGGGGCACTTTTTTTATATGTTATGTTCCACAGAAATGAATTTTTGTGGTGATATATGTAATAGATTTATACTTGAAAATATGAAATAAAATTTGTATCAAGAATTGTAAATAAGTCGACCGTTATTAAGCAATGAATATATACCATATAACTCTTTTATGAGAGGTTTCACCCATCTGATATTTTATTTTTCGTCGGCCGGATATTTTTTTAAATTGGACTTTTTTATGAGGCCATATAATTTCTATCCAAAATAACATTCGACAAGTAAAACGTTTATTTATTCTAATTCCAATGAATTCAATAGTCTCACTAAAAATATAGTACGGAGTACGTAGTAGTAATTTTATTACTATAATCATTTTTACTACAAAATATCAAATTTAAAAAATTACTATAGCTTCAACAAATTTAAAAATATCAAATTTGTAGCTCTTTGATATCAACAAAGTTTTAAATCTCTTCAAAATCAGAAAGATAATTAAAATGTATAAAAAAAATTACAATTTGATGATAACGATTTTTCTAACACGTGCGATGTTATAATTATGGTTGTAAATATAATATAATTTTAAAAACGAATGTAGATATATTCAATAACCTCCATAATATTTAACTGTTTATTGAGTATATATAAGAACTAAGGAGATAAACATACTTAAAGTATCGTCTTTTAAACCGTTAGAAATAGTACTTCCCCTAATTTTTTAAGATCTTTCACTTTATTATTTTATTCTCACTCAAATGAATATATGGTGAGAAGATCATAGAAAGTTAGAGCAAGTATCGTAGTTAAGAAATTATCTCATATTCTCATGGTCAATATTTGTAGTAGTAGTACTTAGTTGATTATTTTACAAGGAGTACAGTACAATCCTAATTGTACATTTTACGTCACTAATTATCTCATTTTCTGTCGCAAATTATACTGTACGATGATGGTTTCACGTATGAGATATCCGCTTCTATAAAAAGACACTTTATTTATTATTGATAGATAATGAATGAATTTATTTGTATATGTTATACGATAACTACTAATATATTTTCCATAAAGAACTATTCCTATATATACACATTTGTTTAATTTTATATTATTTGTATGAAGTATTTTAATCAAAGTAAAACAAATAATCTACGATAAATTTATTATTTTTAATAAATAATAAATTTGTGTAGAGTATATTATTTTTAATTATGGCATATCGACTTTGAATTGACCGGTTGACATTTACGGTTGATTATCTATGATAAATTTATTATTTATTATTAATTATTAATACTAACAATATTATTAATCAACAATGGAGGCTGCCCTTACGTATACGTCAATTTTGATTGCCATGCAAACCTTATAAATCCCAAATTAGAGCAATGTATATATCATAAAAATATCACTATTATTATTATTATTATTATTATTATTATTATTATTATTATTATTATTATTATTATTATTATCAAATTACAAAATTTACGTGAAATGCATACAAATAATTACGAAAATAATAATAATGGTGATCGAGAGGAAGAGATCAAGGCTTTCGACAGATCAAAAGCCGGTACCAAAGGGTTAGTAGACTCCGACATCAAAACTATCCCTAAGATATTCGTCCGACCTCAGGACGAAATCTTAGAAAACACTAGCATCGAGGGTGAAAAACTCGGGATTCCCGTTATCAGTTTAGAGGGCAGTAATAATAATACAGAACGTGAAAGGATAGTTGACGAGATTAGGGCTGCAACCGAGAAATGGGGATTTTTTCAAGTGGTAAATCACGGGATACCCTTGGAGGTTTTGGGTAAAACGATTGAAGGGGTAAAAAAGTTTCATGAGTTAGATGTTGAGGTAAAAAAAGAGTATTATAGTACGGATAGTAGGCAAGTTGTGTATACGGGTGAATATGAACTTGATAAGACTAAGGCCGTTGATTGGAGGGATTCTTTGACTATTAATAAAGCTTTGGTTGAACATTTTGATCCTCAATTGTTACCTCCTATTTGCAGGTAATTTTTCCGTTTGATTTTTTACGGTCTTTTAGGTAACAATGTTTTTACTAGATTTGAAGGTTATTACCTGATCTAGAGCTGGCAAACCGGACGTGTCGTACCGTGCTTTGTGTCCGTCCGGCTCGGCTCAGTCGCGCCTGATAGGACCGTCGTGTCGTGACGGACTGTGCCTGACTCTGAGAACACGCGCTGAGGCACTGTACCCAGCTCGGGTCGGTCGTGCCGGACCAAATTTTCAGGATTTTTTTTATTTTTTTGAGGATTTATAGTCGTGTCGGACCTACCGTGCCTCGTGCGGGGTCGTGCCTAGGCACCAACTTTTCTTCAAATTGGTGCTTTGGCCCAACTTGGGGCCGGTCGTGCCGTGCTCGTGCTTTTAGCCACGTCATCACCATGCCGGGCCGGGTCGTACTTATTTTCGTGCCGAGTCATACCGCCGAGATGGACCCAACCCGATTTGCCAGCTGTGGCTGATCCGTATAATCTGATCTAAACAACACGACCCTATATACGACTTGACACTTGAACTAAGTACATGAACACAAGTTGACTCTAATGTTTGTTGTTGTATATGAATCGATATCCTTACAAAAGATGACCAAAGCACGAAATCAGCACCTTAATCCTGAAATTGATATGCGTCTTACAAACACGAAATCTATATTTATTTTGATTGAATATTGTTTTTTTTTTTCTACGCAGGGATGAGATAGTCGACCATATCGACCATGTTTTAAAGCTCGGTAACAAAATCCTCGAGTTATTACTCGAAGCACTCGGGATAATAAAACCTGAGTCGATTATGAAAGAATTGGAATGTGACAAGGGTTGGGCATGTAGATATCACTACTATCCTCCATGCCCACAACCCGAATTGGCTTTAGGTATTCTTAAGCACACGGACGGGTCTTTCTTGACTGTGCTTCTTCAAGATGAAGTTGGTGGGCTTCAAGTACTTTATGATGATCAATGGGTCGATGTTCGACCCGTTCCCGGTGCTTTGATTATTAACATCGGTGACCTATTTCAGGTCTGTTCTACTGCATAACATTCTGTCAAACTATATATTATACTCCGTATTATTTAACTAAATTAAGGAAATAGATCGTATTATGATTCTGTCATTACTTTCTTTATTAAAATTAAAAAAAAAAATGTCTAGGGCTGAAATCCAATCCAATCTGTTCGACCCATTGGCTCAATAAAAATTTATTAAAATTAATAAAATATACTTTTAACATTTGTTTATTTTCTTACCATTTGCTTTTTGAGGGTCAAGTCGGCAAACTTTGACTATGAATATATTGGAAAATAAAAACGATTTATATATAATACTCAAAAGTTCATATTTATTATCAAATTATCTTTCATAAAATATAAATTTCATCAAGAAAAAGTTTCATTACATATCGAAAATACGGTAAAGTCTCATCTTGGAGACCGTGAAAAAGCAAATGGGAAGAAAATTAAAAAAAAACTTATATTAAACTATTTTTTTGTCCTAAAAAGCGATAGAAAAGTTAGCACTCAAAACTATTTCTGACTCGTATTATGGAATAAATTGCAGATAATATCGAATGACAAGTTCAAGAGCGTGTGCCATAGGGTGAAATCCAAACTGGTTGGGCCGAGAATATCTGCGGGCTTTTTCTTAACGGGCCATACCACATCCCCAAAGATTTACGGCCCAATAAAAGAGTTACTGTCCGAGGAAAACCGGCCCATTTACCGAGAATTTACCTTGGGTGAATTTGCTGCAAATTACTTCTCTAGGCCTCCTGAAGAGCCTAGTTACAAGCCCTTCATGATCCAGTAAAAAAACGTATAAATTACCGTATGCAACCGTTGTACTGTACGACATCGCTAAAAATTAGAAATTTATCGTGAAAAGTGTCGATTTTGGGTGAATTAGTCATTACTTTCAGTTAAATAGTGACAACTTTTTGCTGAAAGTGATCACTCGTTTACATAAAATGATTACTTTTTACCATGAATTACAAGTTTTTATTGAAGTTGGCATGATACTACGGTTGCACGTTATAATTATAAAAAACAGGATATACTAATCCTTGGTAAAAAGATTTGTAACTATGATAAATAAAGGACACGTCAGATATCGACTAATTTAGCTGGCGAAGCAACGTGGGCGATACTTACGATCTGAATTCTATTACACCGAAAGAAATTAATAAATGATTTGATAAGTAGACGATATGTTTAGGTGTTTGAACTTATTTCGACCAGGTTATTGCATCATGTTTCTTTATATTCGCCGTCTTAAAAATTAAATACTTTGTTAATGTACATGGACGTGATTGAATCGTTGAATAAATTGTAATAACTCGAGTTCATTCTAAATAAACTTCAATTTTTATCACAGTAATCGACTTGATTATATTCAGCTCTAACTATTTTTAACATTTCAGAGGTGATTTGTCGCATAATAAAAACTACTGTATGTGATACTAGATGAGATATAAAAGTGAAACAAACGTTCTCAACTGATATAATGATTGATGACAAACTTGCCTACACGCATTAAAAACATGCCAAACTTTGAACGACAATAATTGACATTAATAAATACGAGGAGTCTTACAACAATAATACAGTATAAAACCGTTTCATATGATAATTACTGGTTGAGTAACATGCATGCATGTGTATATATACATGGCAAAACACAACACTTAAGGCAAAATAAAATAAACCAACCAAGGCTACATTTTTTTTTTATTTTTTTTTTAAATTATAGCGTCACCGGGTGATACTGAAATTATGAATTACAAAGGGCATGTATTATGCATCCCGTATCCGGCACAAGGCCACATAACACCAATGCTACAATTTGCGAAACTACTCTACGCGAAAGGCTTCTGTGTCACCTTCGTCAACACGGTTTACAACCACAATCGATACCTTAACTCCCTTGGCCCCGACTCACTCACCGGCCTCCCAGGGTTCCGGTTTGAGTCCATCCCGGACGGCCTTCCTTCGTCCCCCAATGACAACTCGAACGCAACGCAGGTAATATAATTTGTTTATATTACATTATAATACGCTTTCTGTCTGAATCATTTGTTTATTTTTATATTATTTGCAAGAGAATTATTTTAATTAATGTTAAACAAATGATTGAGACATAGAAAAACCATTAATTTTGATATTTGTTTTTCTAATGACTGGGCATACGTTAATAAACTAATTAAAGCAAGATTATTATGGATATTGTCTAAGTATGGTAATTAGAACTTAACATTTCAATTTATCATAATAATATCTATGTTAATTTTACTTTAATTAGATTATTTGGAATTGTTGTATTTGATTAAGATAATACGTGTAACGTGTGTCTACTGAGTATACGTTAACATGCTAAAGAAAGTACGTTTTACAATGATATTGTCCAAGTATGGTAAATCTGAGTTAATAATTCAATTTCTCATGATAATATGACGATAACATTTCTTTATTTAGCATGTTAATGTATGCTCACTGGAACTGGACATACGTTAGAAAAACCGTTGCCATAGCTGATTAAAATACATCTAATAAATCTTAAAAAGTGTAGCAATTTCAAAGAATTAGAGGTAATATGGAGTATCATACTACTATAAGATATTTTCTTATATATCTCTAATAATAACAGGATATTCCTACATTGTGTCGATCCGTTAATGAGACGGGCCATGGACCGTTACGTGAGGTTATTGCTAGGGTTAGTGAAGAGGGGCCGAGGGTTACGTGTATTGTGTCAGACGGGGCAATGTATTTCACGGTGGAGGTGGCGGCGGCCGAGGTTGGGGTAAAGGTGGTGGTGTTTTGGAGTATGAGTGGGTGTGGGTTATTAGGGTATGTTCATTATACAACACTTGTCGATAAAGGACTTCTTCCGCTACCAGGTCAGTATTCATTTGTTTATTTTTTAATTTAGAAAAACCAGTCATTCAGAAAATAAATAAATAAATAAAAGTAAATAAATGACTAAGAATTTGAAATGGAGAGCGAGGTTATTCAGTTCTATTTTATATGGAGTAGATTTTACTACAAAGAAAACGATTCTTTTGATAAATTTGTTTAGATTTTGTAACAAGTAGACAAATAACTGAGACGATAATGCTGATATTCAATAAGTTACATTAGAAATTCGATAAAAGTATAAAACACTACTAGAAATTAAACAATATAATAACCTCCTAAGTATCAAAATTACTCTAAAGAAGGTAATTAAATTTACCATCTCATAATCTAAACACTTTTCATTATTATACTTCCTCCAGTTATGATTGTCCTGTTTCGATATACATAATAATCTTTGTATATATTCATAAAACGTGATAATTATCGTTTAAATTAAAACTCGGATAGGTGACGACGCTTCCTACATATATATACCAATAAGAGGATTATACCACCAGTTGTACATAGCTCTATGTACAACTGATTTTAAGATTTTGAGCTTTATTACAAAGATTTCAAGTTTTGCTGTAAACTTTCTGAGCTTTAATGTAAAATTGTCGAGTTAAATCACATAAATGTTCAAGTTCATCAAAAACTTACAACTCAGCTCAGAAATTTTTATAAGCTCAATAAATATACACAAAAGCTCGACAAATTTACCTTGATTGTACAAATGCTATTATACGACCAGGTATATAATCCTATTTTTCTATATATACAGTAATACTCCCTCCGGTTATTATTTATTGCCCCGCTTAGTTTTGCACATAAAATAAGGAATTGATATAGAATAATAAAGAAATGATGGTGAGGTAGTGAAAAATGAATATAAAATGGTAAAGAAATGAATGGTGGGCCTTAAAGTGTAAAATTCAATGACATTTCTTGTAAATAAAGGATAAAAAAAGGATAATATGGTAAAAATGTAAGATATAAAAGGAAAGTATAGAAGTGAGACAAAAAATAAAAACCTTCCAAATAAGGAAAGTGGGGCGAAAAATAGTGATCGGAGGGAGTAATCGTTTTTTTGGTGTGATTTGGGATGGTAGGCTCAGTCGCACCTAATTATTTTTTACGTGGAATAAATGCATGCATGCATGATTGGGTGTACGTTGTACATGATGGTAAAATGTCCTTTAATAACAACAACAAAAACAAAAAAGGTGGTTGTTCCTAGTCCTACAAATAAAGGTTAGCCCTACAAATAAAGGTAGCCCTACAATAATTCAAGTCTTTCAAAAGTAGTTTCGTTTGTTTTACATATCTTTCAAAAATATTTTCAACGTTTTTAAAATGTGTTTGAATTATTGTCTTGGAAAATAACAAATTTATCAAATTTATCATTATTATTGTTCATAAGAAATAAATCACTAAATATAAAAATAATATTCTGCGGCACAGAAATAAATTACTCCGTACTAATTTATCAAATTTATCATCGTTTATAAGAAATAAATCACTAAATACATATAAAAATAAAAATTAACAAAGAAGATTATCTCTAATTAATTTTGTTTTTATTTTTATCGTCATGAATATTTTTTAATTAATACGGAGTATGAAACATGCAATTTTGCATAATTAACTCTACTAAATAAATCACTAAATATATATTAAAAAAGATATTCTGCAAACTGCAGCAGATAAATAAATTACTAATTTATCAAATTTATCATTGTTTATAAGAAATAAATCACTAAATACATATAAAATAATACTCGTAATAAAGAAGATTATCACTAATTATTTTTATTTTTATTGTCATGAATAGTTTTTAATTAATATAATGAACCATGTAATTTTGCATAATTAGCTCTACTAATTAAATTATTTTTATTATTATTGATATTGTCTCTAGATTTAACCTACTTAACAAATGGCTACTTGGACACCAAAGTAGCCCTACATGGCCTAAGCAACGTTCGATTAAAGGATCTTCCATCATTCATAAGAACAACAAATCCTCATGAATTCATGAACATATACATGGAAAGGGCAATCCAAGTATCCACCAAGGCTACCGCGATTTTCATAAACACGTTTGAAGCCCTAGAAGACGACGCTTTACGTGCCCTATCGACCATGCAACAATTTCCGCCACTGTATTCTGTTGGATCCATGGATCTCCTCGTAGATCAATTGATCCCGGACATTAATGAAAATTCCGGGATTAGGTCAATTTGTTCGAGTTTGTGGAAGGAACAACCCGAATGTTTAAAATGGTTGGATTCCAAAGAGGAGGATTCAGTTATTTACGTGAATTTTGGGAGTATTACTGTTATGACACAGGAACAGGTCGTTGCAATTGCGTGGGGCCTTGCGAATAGTAAACAAAGTTTTTTATGGGTGGTTAGGCCAGATATTGTTGAAGGAAATAACAATAACGATAACAATAACAATAACAATAACAATAATGCTTCATTAAATTTGCCTAAGGCATTTTATGAAGAGATAAAGGGTAGGGGGATGTTGGCTAGTTGGTGCCCTCAAAAGGAAGTCCTTAGACACGTGTCAATAGGCGGGTTTCTGACTCACAGTGGATGGAACTCGACTCTGGAGAGCATATCTGGAGGGGTGCCGGTTCTGTGTTGGCCCTTTTTCGCAGATCAGCAAATGAATTGTCGATACAGCTGTGTGAACTGGGCGATAGGGATGGAGATCGAGGGCGGGGTGACGAGAGAGGTGGTGGAGAAGATGGTTAGGGAATTGATGGAGGGGGGTAAGGGGATGGAGATGAGGATTAGGGCAAAAGAGTTGAAGTTTAAGGCTCAAGAAGCTACTAAACTTGGAGGTTCCTCTTACAAGAATTTCAATAAATTGGTTGATGAAATAATTGCTCTTTAATTATGCATACTTGGAACTTATATTAGAGTTATATTTATGTCTTTGAATGTAATAAGATATCTTATTGGAACAATTTTTTAAGTTTACACGTCACGATGAAGACTTAATAACACGATTAATTAATACATACAGAGTAAGATTTAAACATTCGAATATGTATATCAGTATATGTATGATGTGTATTGTGTGTATTACTACTTTCTATGTTCTCTTATTGAATTCTTTTTATATTTACCTTTTGGACAATATTTGTAAATAGAGTATGCGTCTCGTCAGATAGGGTCGAGGTTCGTGCCAATCCGTTGTGCCAAAACCACCAGCTTGCACAGTTGCACGGCTCTGGGCAGTCAGTCAATCATGCTGTGCTTGGGCCTAACCCGACCCCGGTTAGGCGGCATTGCCCCCGGCCGTGTTGTGCCGGGGTCCCAACCAGGTCGTGCCTTTCAACCAAGGTCGGGATTTATCAGGTTTATTCATAAGTGAAAAGAATTCCCAATACAGCTAATACATAACACAAAGAAAATGACCAAAACGGGGAGAATGTTTTATACACAAAAACTCACGTGAGACGGTTTTATGGTAAAGCGGAGTTGACTAGATTGTCTATAATATATATAATAGTACAAGGGAAGAAGTGAAGAGTGGAGTCGGTATGTCCGAGTGGTTAAGGAGACAGACTTGAAATCTGTTGGGTTTCGCCCGCGCAGGTTCAAGTCCTGCTGCCGACGATTTTTTAGCAATTGGATTGATCGCAAATTGCGCCCAAATTCGTTTGAATTTAGGTATTTATTCTATCGTATTTTTAGCAATTGAATTGATTGCATTTTGCGCCTAAATTTGTTATTCTATCGTATTTTTAGCCATTGAATTGATTGCATTTTGCGCCCAAATTTGTTTGAATTTAGGGTTTTTCGAATTTCATTGATTGTTTATTCAATTGCATTTTACGCCCAAATTTGTTTGAATTTAGTCCTGCTGATGACGATTTCTTTATTGTATCGTATTTTTAGCAATTGAATTGATTGCATTTTACGCCCAAATTTGTTTGAATTGAGGGTTTTTTCAAATTTTCGTTGTTTGTTTATTCAATTGCATTTTACGCCCAAATTTGTTTGAATTTAGAATTTAGGGTTTTCCAAATTTCATTGATTGTTTTTTGGGATTGTGTATTGTATACTCCGTATTTAGCAATTGAATTGATTGGATTTCACGCCTAAATCGGTTTGAATTTGGCGTGATAATTAGGGGGGTTTTTCGATCAATGTAAGATCTGATGTTCATGATTCATGACGATTGTTCAGTTTTCATTGTTTCTAATTTCTTTAGGGATTACGTATCATTACATTTAACAATTGATTGGATTCGATTACAAACCTAACTTCGATTGAATTATCTGGGCGAAATTATTGGGATTTTCGAGGGGGCAATTGTTTACGGTTGATTCCTTGTTAATGGCTTGCAGGAAGCATCAAAGTACATGTATGATTGTTTGAATAATGTTATGCAGTAAAGGCAAAAGAAAAAAAAATCAATTGATTCTTTTATTCCGATTTTTAGGTTGGAAATCTGTATCTTTTCAGTTTGCTTTTTACTTGATATAGTACTGTATTTGTTTAGCTAATTTTAGTTTGCAATGGCTTTGATTCTGTGGGTCTAATTGTGTAATTAGATCATATTTTTCTGATTTTTACGACAGTTTACCTTGATCGAAAACAAAAGGGTTTCAGTTGGGAAAGAAAACGATTCGATCACTGTGATGGGTTTTCTGATTCATCGTTGTAGGAATGTTGCGCAGATGTTCGTATTTAATTTAGAGCAGTTTAGGCCATTCCCTCTTGCCAGACGATGAGTTTATCGCTTAATAACTAGGATTTTGATTGGCGGTTTGAAAACCATGCTAGGATTTATCGCTATAATGATAATGTCGGTTTTCTGGTGGTGGACCGGTTTTTTTACAGTGTTGTACAATGTACTGAACTACTGTACCCTGAATTCTGTGAATGACAGCTGATTTTACCCAATATCATGTTTTTTTTTCTACCTTAGGTAGAAAGAAAGAAAGAGCACGCCTGCGCATAGAAGACCTAAAACGCCTAATTGCTGTAAATCGGATCACCTAAACTGTCGGTTTTATGAAATGATTGTATTATCATCGTTCAACTGATTTGATCGTCGTTCATGGCAGGTTAGTTAACGGCTTCACTATGATTGTGTTCAACATTCACGGCTTTTTTTTTCTCGTAACATGGCATGTGAATGTGCTGTAAATCTGTGGTGTTTAAGTTGCTTTGAATCTGCTCAGCTTGTCTTTAATAATTTGTGTCCTTTTGTTTTCTGGCACAGGTATTATATATACTTAGTAAGTGGGCATCAAAGACCTTAAATACACAAAGGAAAACCCGTGATGGCGTACAAGCTAATGGAGCATCTGATTCGAGAGACTTCTTAAACGATTCTACTTCGAAAAGTATTCCTTCCTCCCTCCCTTCTGTCTCATTTTTGTTGTCCTCATTTGACTTGGATGGTTGAACGATATCGATCTGTGACTCGACATTTGCTCATAATATACAACTTACGAAGTTACAATGTCTAAAGTACATAAGCAATGTGATTAATTTTGACATGGAAGTTGGAAGGTTGAATGATATCGGTCCTTGGCCGACATTTTCTCACAATCATTTGGAATCGGAGTAGTATGCCTTAAAACGAATGGAAGAATCATCTGAAACGATGTTGGATCGAGCCTATGGCTTCTGTCGGTCTATATATTTCCTCCGTATTATATAACACCAAAGTCAAATAAAAGATATATTTTGGAATCGGGATAGTATTACGAAAATACTGTCGTTTTCCATGCGAATTTTTTAGTATAAAGCAAAAGGGGGGAAAAAGCACTTGAGCATATGATGTAATTGCATAATATCTTGAGTTTTCGACACCCTGGATTGTCTTAACTTTTGAGTGATTAAGATAGTAGTACAACAGTGAGCTACGAGATATGATCGAGTTTTATATTTTCTGATATTCGATCAAAGATTTCCCGTAAAATGTTTTTTGGGTCTTGGGTGAAAAAATAAGAATGGGTGGAAATCGCGGAATAGTAATCCAATGTGGAAATTGCAGGCTAGAGCACTCTGCTATCAGGAAAACCGATATATTCTGCTGCTCGAGATGTCGTTCTTTGATTCCCATACAAACACAAGAAGAAGAACAAAACCGTACTACATTTGTTACGAACAGAAGCGTGAAAGCCTCTCCGTTGCAGAAGATACAAAGCTCGAGTGTTGAAAATCTGCAGTTCAGCAATGGCAGTAGTCTTAGACGGATTTCAGCATCGTCTGGGCTGAAGTACCTGGCATTTGAAAGGCCGAAAGCTTCGTTTTCTATGTTTAATGCGTGTCCTCGAGTTCTGTGTGAAGCGAGGTTGGGAAAGCGAGCTCTTATCTGTGGTGTTAGCTATAAGAAGCAGAAATACAAGCTGAAAGGAACTCTTACTGATGTCTACAATATAAAGCATTTGCTGATGTACAAGTATCATTTTCCCGAGCATGTGATTCGTGTCCTTACCGGTAAGTTCTATATCATTCTAAATGCACGGTATATATAAAATGTCAAGCATACTAATTGAAGATTTATTAATTTTTACGAGAAAATAATTTGAAATTTTACTAAACTTGTACATATGTCAACAATTGTTCGGCCAAGTTTAATTATGTCAAATTTAATGTTACATTAATGCTCATATGTTCTGAACAACCTGAAACAGAAGAGGACGATCTTGATCGAATTCCCACGAAAGCAAACATGGAAGAAGGATTAAGATGGCTAGTAGAGGGATGCAAACCAGGAGATTCCCTGGTGTTTTATTTCTCAGGGCACGGCCTACGTCAACCTGACTTTGAAGAGGATGAGATTGACGGATTTGATGAGACGCTTTGCCCCGTTGATTTCAAGTTAAATGGAATGATCTTCGACAATGATCTCAATGACATGATTGTGAAGCCTCTAATCAAAGGAGTAACTCTTCATGCAATCATCGATGCTTGTCACAGCGGAACCATCCTTGATCTCGAATATCTGTACAGTCTGAAAGGGTCAGTAGCCTTCAACGCAAACTCGATCCAATAAATAAATTATGTAAACATCACTGATCTTTTTTCGTGCACATTGTCAGGAGGAAATGGCTTGACAACAGACCTCCATCTGGTGCAAAAAAATGCACCAATGGTGGTCGCGCAATCTGTTTTAGCGCCTGCCGTGATGACGAGATGGCGACTGACAGCAATGTGAGTGTTATTTTCCTTATATTGTCTATATTTTCAGCTATATATCATCAGGTTTCGCATATATATATTTTTTCATGAATTATTATATGTGACTACATATTCGTTGTAAGATTACAACGAATCAAATAAAATAAAAATAAAAACAAAAGCAAAATCCATAGCGAATAGAAAAATCCTTATCCCATTTCAACGGATAGTTTAAATTGTTTCGTTATTGTTAGGAAATAAGTGTCTAACAATTGTCCTTTCGGATCTCAAATTAGTTTCTGATATGAATCTGTTTAATTAGGAAGGTTTCCTAATTAATATCGGATTGATTAGAGATTTCTAATCAATCTCTGAGTATCTGATCGGGGTTTCCTATTATATAGAATTTCCTAATCTATTTAGGATTTCTATTTAGGTTGAGAGTATTATATAAACTCTCATACTTCTATCCTAAAAACTATGATATCACTCTGGAATCTTTAACTCTCCTCAAATTAATAAAATTATCCCCTTCTTCTGTCCGTGGATGTAGCTAACAGGTTGTTAGTGAACCACGTAAATCTGTCTGTCTCTCGATGTTACGTTCTTATTTTACGTGATGAGCTTTAAAATCGAGATATTTAATGGGAGAGATAGCTCTTGTCTGTGGCAAATCAAGATGCGGACGTTGTTAACACAACAAAGACGGTGGGCGCCATTCGTGAAGAAAGATGACACAGTCACCGCTGAGATGGCCGTTCTGTAGGAGAGTACAGTCTGTCTGTCTGATGATATCATCACTGAAATCGGAGGAAGATATAAGTAGTAGTGGTAGTACTGATAAACAGGTGGAGCAGCAAGTAACTCTTGATGAGAGTAAAACAAAGCTTAAAGATCAACCACTGCAATCTGAATCTAAATCCGAATATGAATCTGAACCATAAGGATCTTCATTACCAGTTCAGAAGCAGCAGAGTTTGGCCCGTGAGAGGCCAATCAAGCTTCGAACAGGTATGGTAATGATGATGAGGTGAGTTTGTCTAATCTGGTTTCGAATAGCAAGTTCCAACATGTTTTGGACTTGCTAAAATTTGGAAGTATAAGATTCTCCTTTATTGGGCAACGTTTGGGGTTCCGGTGTGTGTTAATCAACCTCAACCTGAAAACACGTTTATCAAGTAAAAGCGACTTATACTAGTCGTTTGGTCGTGAAATCGGGCAGGCAGCATCCTGAAGACACCCCAGTCACGTGGTATCAAAATCAGGTTGATTCGAGACAGGACCCGACATGACCTCCCGAGCTGCCCATTTTGTAGTGTATAATACACGTTTTTCTGAGGTTTCGGGGTCCGAAATGAAAATGGCTGAAAATTGTACGAATTATTCATCGAGTATGTAGGAATGTCCACACAAAATATGAAGGGTAACGGACAACGTTTGGGGGCTCCGGTGCGTGTTAATCAACCCCAACCTGAAAACACGTTTATCAAGTAAAAGCGACTTATACTAGTTGTTTGGCCGTGAAATCGGGCAGGCAGCATCCTGAAGACACCCCAGTCACGTGGTATCAAAATCAGGTTGATTCGAGACGGGACCCGACATTACCTCCCGAGCAGCCCGTTTTATAGTGTATAATACACGTTTTTCTGAGGTTTCGGGGTCCGAAATGAAAATGGCTGAAAATTGTACGAAGTATTCATCGGGTCTGTAGGAATGTCCACACAAAATATGAGGAGCAACGGACAACGTTTGGGGGCTCCGGTGTGTGTTAATCAACCCCAACCTGAAAACATGTTTATCAAGTTAAAGCGACTTATACTAGTCGTTTGGTCGTGAAATCGGGCAGGCAGCATCCTGAAGACACCCCAGTCACGTGGTATCAAAATCTCGTTGACTCGAGACAGGACCCGACATGACCTCCCGAGACGCCCGTTTTGTAGTGTATAATACACGTTTTTCTGAGGTTTCGGGGTTCGAAATGAAAATGGTTGAAAATTGTACGAAGGATTCATCGGGTCTGTAGGAATGTCCACACAAAATATGAGGTGCAACGGACAACGTTTGGGGGCTCCGTTGTGTGTTAATCAACCCCAACTTGAAAACACGTTTATCAAGTAAAAGCGACTTATACTACTCGTTTGGCCGTAAAATCGGGCAGGCAGCATCCTGAAGACTCCCCAGTCACGTGGTATCAAAATCAGGTTGATTCGAGACAGGACCCGACATGACATCCCGAGCCGCCCGTTTTGAAGTGTATAATACACAGTTTTTTCTGAGGTTTCGGGGTCCGAGATGAAAATGGCTGAAAATTGTACGAAGGATTCATCGGGTCTGTAGGAATGTCCACACAAAATATGAGGTGCAACGGACAACGTTTGGGGGCTCCGTTGTGTGTTATTCAACCCCAACCTGAAAACACGTTTATCAAGTTAAAGCGACTTATACTAGTTGTTTGGCCGTGAAATCGGGCAGGCAGCATCCCGAAGACACCCCAGTCACGTGGTATCAAAATCAGGTTGATTCGAGACGGGACCCGACATTCCCTCCCGAGCAGCCCGTTTTATAGTGTATAATACACGTTTTTCTGAGGTTTCGAGGTCCGAAATGAAAATGGCTGAAAATTGTACGAATTATTCATCGGGTCTTTAGGAATGTCCACACAAAATATGAGGAGCAACGGACAACGTTTGGGGGCTCCGGTGTGTGTTAATCAACCCCAACCTGAAAACACGTTTATCAAGTTAAAGCGACTTATACAGGTCGTTTGGTCGTGAAATCGGGCAGGCAACATCCTGAAGACATCCCAATCACGTGGTATCAAAATCAGGTTGATTCGTGACAGGACCCGACATGACCTCCCGAGTAGCCCGTTTTGTAGTGTTTAATACACGTTTTTCTGAGGTTTCGGGGCCCGAAATGAAAATGGCTGAAAATTGTACGAAGGATTCATCGGGTCTGTAGGAATGTCCACACAAAATATAAGGTGCAACGGACAACGTTTGGGGGCTCCGTTGCGTGTTATTCAACCCCAACCTGAAAACACGTTTATCAAGTTAAAGCGACTTATACTAGTTGTTTGGCCGTGAAATCAGGCAGGCAGCATCCCGAAGACACCCCAGTCACGTGGTATCAAAATCAGGTTGATTCGAGACGGGACCCGACATTCCCTCCCGAGCAGCCCGTTTTATAGTGTATAATACACGTTTTTCTGAGGTTTCGAGGTCCGAAATGAAAATGGCTGAAAATTGTACGAATTATTCATCGGGTCTTTTGGAATGTCCACACAAAATATGAGGAGCAGCGGACAACGTTTGGGGGCTCCGGTGTGTGTTAATCAACCCGAACCTGAAAACACGTTTATCAAGTTAAAGCGACTTATACTAGTCGTTTGGCCGTGAAATCGGGCAGGCAGCATCCCGAAGACACCCCAGTCACGTGGTATCAAAATCAGGTTGATTCGAGACGGGACCCGACATTCCGTCCCGAGCAGCCCGTTTTATAGTGTATAATTCACGTTTTTCTGAGGTTTCGGGGTCCGAAATGAAAATGGCTGAAAATTGTACGAAGGATTCATCGGGTCTGTAGGAATGTCCACACAAAATATGAGGTGCAACGGACAACGTTTGGGGGCTCCGTTGCGTGTTATTCAACCCCAACCTGAAAACACGGTTTTTAAGTAAAAGCGACTTATACTAGTCGTTTGGCCGTAAAATCGGGCAGACAGCATCCTGAAGACACCCTAGTCACGTGGTATCAAAATCAGGTTGATTCGAGACGGGACCCGACATTACCTCCCGGGCAGCCCGTTTTATAGTGTATAATACACGTTTTTCTGAGGTTTCGGGGTCCGAAATGAAAATGGCTGAAAATTGTACGAAGTATTCATCGGGTCTGTAGGAATGTCCACACAAAATATGAGGAGCAACAGACAACGTTTGCGGGCTCCGGTGTGTGTTAATCAACCCCAACCTGAAAACACGTTTATCAAGTAAAAGCGACTTATACTAGTTGTTTGGTCGTGAAATCGGGCAGGCATCATCCTGAAGACACCCCAGTCACGTGGTATCAAAATCAGGTTGATTCGAGACGGGACCCGACATTACCTCTTGAGCAGCCCGTTTTATAGTGTATAATACACGTTTTTCTGAGGTTTCGGGGTCCTAAATGAAAATGGCTGAAAATTGTACGAAGTATTCATCGGGTCTGTAGGAATGTCCACACAAAATATGAGGAACAACAGACAACGTTTGCGGGCACCGGTGTGTGTTAATCAACCCCAACATGAAAACAGTTTATCAAGTTAAAGCGACTTATACTAGTCGTTTGGCCGTGAAATCGGGCAGGCAGCATCCTGAAGACACCCCAGTCACGTGGTATCAAAATCAGGTTGATTCGTGACAGGACCCGACATGACCTCCCGAGCAGTCCGTTTTGTAGTGTATAAATACACGTTTTTCTGAGGTTTCGGGGCCCGAAATGAAAATGGCTGAAAATTGTACGAAGGATTCATCGGGTCTGTAGGAATGTCCACACAAAATATGAGGTGCAACAGACAACGTTTGGGGGCTCCGGTGTGTGTTAATCAACCCCAACCTGAAAACACGTTTATCAAGTTAAAGAGACTTATACTAGTCGTTTGGCCGTGAAATCGGGCAGGCAGCATCCTGAAGACACCCCAGTCACGTGGTATCAAAATCAGGTTGATTCATGACCGGACCCGACATGACCTCCCGAGCAGTCCGTTTTGTAGTGTATAATACACGTTTTTCTGAGGTTTCGGGGCCCAAAATGAAAATGGCTGAAAATTGTACGAAGGATTCATCGGGTCTGTAGGAATGTTCACACAAAATATGAGGTGCAACGGACAACGTTTGGGGGCTCCGGTATGTGTTAATCAACCCCAACCTGAAAACACGTTTATCAAGTAAAAGCGACTTATACTAGTTGTTTGGCCGTGAAATCGGGCAGGCAGCATCCTGAAGACACCCTAGTCACGTGGTATCAAAATCAGGTTGATTCGAGACGGGACCCGACATTACCTCCTGAGCAGCCCGTTTATAGTGTATAATATACGTTTTTCTGAGGTTTCGGGGTCCGAAATGAAAATGGCTGAAAATTGTACGAAGTATTCATCGGGTCTGTAGGAATGTCCACACAAAATATGAGGAACAACAGACAACGTTTGCGGGCACCGGTGTGTGTTAATCAACCCCAACCTGAAAACAGTTTATCAAGTTAAAGCGACTTATACTAGTCGTTTGGCCGTGAAATCGGGCAGGCAGCATCCTGAAGACACCCCAGTCACGTGGTATCAAAATCAGGTTGATTCGTGACAGGACCCGACATGACCTCCCGAGCGGTCCGTTTTGTAGTGTATAATACACGTTTTTCTGAGGTTTCGGGGCTCGAAATGAAAATGGCTGAAAATTGTACGAAGGATTCATCGGGTTTGTAGGAATGTCCACACAAAATATGAGGAGCAACAGACAACGTTTGCGGGCTCCGGTGTGTGTTAATCAACCCCAACCTTAAAACACGTTTATCAAGTAAAAGCGACTTATACTAGTTGTTTGGCCGTGAAATCGGGCAACCAGCATCCTGAAGACACCCCAGTCACGTGGTATCAAAATCAGGTTGATTCGAGACGGGACCCGACATTCCCTCCCGAGCAGCCCGTTTTATAGTGTATAATACACGTTTTTCTGAGGTTTCGGGGTCCGAAATGAAAATGGCTGAAAATTGTACGAAGTATTCATCGGGTCTGTAGGAATGTCCACACAAAATATGAGGAACAACAGACAACGTTTGCGGGCTCCGGTGTGTGTTAATCAACCCCAACCTTAAAACACGTTTATCAAGTAAAAGCGACTTATACTAGTTGTTTGGTCGTGAAATCGGGCAGGCATCATCCTGAAGACACCCCAGTCACGTGGTATCAAAATCAGGTTGATTCGTGACAGGACCCGACATGACCTCCCGAGCAGTCCGTTTTGTAGTGTATAATACACGTTTTTCTGAGGTTTCGGGGCCCGAAATGAAAATGGCTGAAAATTGTACGAAGGATTCATCGGGTCTGTAGGAATGTCCACACAAAATATGAGGTGCAACGGACAACGTTTGGGGGCTCCGGTGTGTGTTAATCAACCCCAACCTGAAAACACGTTTATCAAGTAAAAGCGACTTATACTAGTTGTTTGGTCGTGAAATCGGGCAGGCATCATCCTGAAGACACCCCAGTCACGTGGTATCAAAATCAGGTTGATTCGTGACAGGACCCGACATGACCTCCCGAGCAGTCCGTTTTGTAGTGTATAATACACGTTTTTCTGAGGTTTCGGGGCCCGAAATGAAAATGGCTGAAAATTGTACGAAGGATTCATCGGGTCTGTAGGAATGTCCACACAAAATATGAGGTGCAACGGACAACGTTTGGGGGCTCCGGTGTGTGTTAATCAACCCCAACCTGAAAACACGTTTATCAAGTTAAAGCGACTTATACTAGTCGTTTGGCCGTGAAATCGGGCAGGCAGTATCCTGAAGACACCCCAGTCACGTGGTATCAAAATCAGGTTGATTCGTGACAGGACCCGACATGACCTCCCGAGCAGTCCGTTTTGTAGTGTAATACACGTTTTTCTGAGGTTTCGGGGTCCAAAATGAAAATGGCTGAAAATTGTACGGAGTATTCGTCGAGTCTGTAGGAATGTCCACACAAAATATGAGGTGCAACGGACAACGTTTGGGGTCACCGGTGTGTGTTAATCAACCCCAACCTGAAAACATGTTTATCAAGTAAAAGCGACTTATACTAGTCATTTGGCCGTGAAATCAGGCAAGCAGCATCTTGAAGACACTACAGTCACGTGGAATTAAAATCAAGTTGATTCGAGACAGGACCCGACATGACCTCCCGAGCCGCTTGTTTTGTAGTGTATAATACACGTTTTTCTGAGGTTTCGGGGTCCTAAATGAAAATGGCTGAAAATTGTACGGAGTATTCATCGGGTCAGTAGGTATGTCCATACAAAATATGATGAGCAACGGACAACGTTTGAGGGCTCTGGTGTGTGTTAATCAACCCCAACCAGAAAACACGTTTATCAAGTAAAAGCGACTTATACTAGTCGTTTGGCCGTAAAATCGGGCAGGCAACATCCTGAAGACATCCCAGTCACGTGGTATTAAAATCAAGTTGATTTTAGACGGGACCCGACATGACCTCCCGACCAGCCCGTTTTGTAGTGTATAATACACGTTTTTCTGAGATTTTAGGGTCCAAAATGAAAATGGCTGAAAATTGTACGGAGTATTCATCGGGTCTGTAGGAATGTCTACACAAAATATAAGAACGAACGGACAATGTTTGAGTGTTCCGATGTGTCTCTACTTCAACCTCGATGCGTCTTTTAATACGCTGACTCATTTTTACATGGTAGAAAGTTATTATCGTGCAAGCGTAGATTGATTTCACTCTGGGACAGGGGATAATAATCTTCAAAATCAACAAATTTCAACTATGGATAATAATCTTCAAAATCAACAAATTTTAGCTATTTTCGTAGCTTTACCACATGTTAGATTTTTCTTCAAAACGGTAGAGAACGAAGACTTTTATCGATAAACTTTTTCGCATATGGTACTGTATCATTTAGCCCTGAACTTCTTTTGTTTCAGCATACAATTATTCATATTATTGCCATGTAAGTGCAGGCTTTCACAAAAAAGGCAATGAGTGGTGTCATGACCCATTGTTTCATTCAAACCATCCTGACTAAACCGAAGCTGACATACACCGAACTTTTAAGTTCGGTTAGAGATATCATTATCGAGACCTTTGCATCTCGATGTTTCAGTTCAAAGCTCATCGATAAGCTGCTGCATCGCAGGATATCACAGGCAAATTCCCTCTCTAGTCACTAGTTTTGAAAGAAAAAAAAAATGACTCAAAAACTAAACAATCCTTTCGTGTTTCTTTCTTGCAGGAGCCACAACTATCATCATCTGAAGTTTTCGACGTTGATAATACACAGTTCGTGCTGTGATCGGCTTGATGATAGTGTAAAGCTCTGTTCTAACTAATGAACTATGCATGTTACCCTTCATTTTTATTTCATTTTTGCATAACTACTCGGTAACTGTAATATGGTATCGTTTGTTCGAATCCAATTATTCTTTTATGTAACATTTCATTTACGAATATGTTTGGATCGAACCTGATACCTATTGTCTAGGGATCGATTTTGAAGGGAGGAAAGGGTACAATTGAGTGGGAGGGAATTAATGGTTAAGGGCACTTATGGTGAATTTGGTGAGCATGAAAATGAAAAGGATTAAAAGAGGGAAATGGAGAAAAAAGAGGGAAGCAAATCAAGGCTTTTATTCACTTATATTGTACAGTTTGTACTTCATGAAAAGGAAAGGAGTTTAAAAATTAAATAAAAAAAAAAATAAAAAAAATAAAAAAAGAAAAGGAAAGGAGTATGTACCTCATTTTACGATAAATAGGAAAATAGGATTATATACTTGATTGTACAATGTTATTGTACGACAAAATTGTTGAACTTTTGTATATATTTACTGAGTTTATACAAATTTCTGAGTTAAGTTATAAATTTTTGAGCTTAAACATTTATGTGATTTAACTTGACAACTTTACATTAAAGTTCAGAAAGTTTACAACAAAACTCTAAATCTTTGTGATAAATTTCAAAATCATAAAACCAGTTGTACATAAAGTTGTGTATAACTGGTTATATAATCTTCTAATTGCGATAAATATACTACATCGATTTACATAGGAGTATAATAATACTACTCATACTCCATAGTGTTTATTTCCGAAGTTAATATCAAATCTGAAAATTGTTTAAATACTTAAATACATGCAACTTTTACCTTTAAGAATTGTACAAATTATTTAACGTAACCAATTTATTAAAACTAAAATTAATACGAGTAGTTTGTGTCAAGTCATTAATTATTAAAATTTCCAAATCTTCAAGACTTTAAGTGTATCGAATCCACAATTCAATTCAAATTAGTTCAATAATTTCGGTCCAAAAAACAAGCTTAATACTTCTCCGCCCCGTTCAATAGTGAATACCATATCGGCCTATCAGGTATGACAGTCGGCTCACAGAAGTCGGTCTTAACTGTGCTACTACCAGAATCCAGATTATGCAGCATAACATAAAAACAGTTTCAACAAAAATTACTCAACATCAAATTTGCTGAAACCGGAGAATCTGTAGCTACATTTAAGTACAAATTGGAAAAGGGTTGAGGCACTAACAAACGGTTTTACCTCTATCTAACTATCTTAAGACGGTCGTGTCCTAATAGGACCGTCTTAAGAGACAGCAAATGGTTTCTTCTTAGGGAGTAAAAGTTGAAATTCTACCCAAATCCACAAGATCGAACTTCACAATCATGGAATTTAACCAATTTTTACTATACTATTGAGCAAGGGATAAAATGATGCACCCATCTTTTGCCAATTTCCACGAAGTACAAAAAATGTCTCTGGTCACTCTCGTGACTAATTCAGAGAAGGTAAGATAATCGTGTAGCTCGATTCCAATCGGCCACAAAAAAACGAGGTCCAAAATTTCAAGTCAATGTTGCATGATAATTTAAGACAAATTGCAGTTCTATGCACAGATAACAAAATGGGGGAAAAGTAAATGCAGAGAGTGCAGAGCACCACTTACTCGATTCATGTCTCAATCATTAGTTGGTCTCGGAAAAATGACTCCTGGTTTTCAAGTACGGCTTCAGCTCAAGAGCTTCTTCAATCTCTTTTCTCCAATACTGGCCACCTTGTTCTGTGGTTCAAGAACAAGAGCATGCCTGAAATCTGCATATACAATAACCATCGTAAGAATTCAGGTCTAGAACACTACATTCTGAAGCATATCTTCAGACGTTATCGATATAGGACAGCTAGTGAAGCCTCTTGCATTTAGAGCTTATTTCATCTATTTCTGACCCGATTTCTAAAGTAGTGCAACAACCTTGACATATTTTATTTCGATCCCGATGTCTCTTTGAATACCCTGACACAGTTATGTATAATAGAAAATTATTATGGTGCGAGTTTGGATCTATTTTATCACGGAGTCCAATCGGCCCAAAAAAACATGGATAATAACCTTCAAAATCAACAAATTTTGGTTATTTAACAAACTTCAACACCGTTAAGATATTTGGTCGGCAAGTTTCTATAGGACTAATTTGCCTTAAAACCAATTGCAAAATACTATGAAACGACATAGAATTGAGGTATGTTTCTTCTATTTTAGACACGACTTCTAAGGTAGTCCAACGGCTTTTACATGTCTCTATTACATCAGGAATGCCTCTTCTAATACCCTTGGACTATTTTATAAGGTAGAAAGTTAGCATGGTGTGAATTTGGATTGATTTTATTCCGGGGTCCAGTCGACCCGAAAAATGTGGATAATAGCCTTCAAAATCAGTCGATTTCGGTTATTTTACAAACTTTAACATTGATGAGCTTTTTGGTCGGCAAGTTTCTATAGGACTAGTTTGCCTTAAAACCAATTGCAAAATACTATGAAACGACAAAGAAATGTGGTACGTTTCTTCTATTCTAGACACGACTTCTAAAGTAGTCTAACGGTCTTTACATGTCTCTATATCATTCGGGATTCCTCTTTTAATACCCTTGGACTGTTTTATAAGGTAGAAAGTTAGTATGGTGCGAATTTGGATTGATTTTATTCCGGGGTCCAGTCGACCCGAAAAACGTGGATAATAACCTTCAAAATCAGTCGATTTCGGTTATTTTACAAACTTTAACATTGATGAGATTTTTGGTCGGCAAGTTTCTATAGGACTAGTTTGCATTAAAACCAATTGCAAAATACTATGAAACGACAAAGAATTGTGGTATGTTTCTTCTATTTTAGACACGGCTTCTAAAGTAGTCTTAACGGCCTTTACATGTTTCTATTTCACCCCGGATGCCTCTTCTAATACCCTTGGACTGTTTCATAAGGTAGAAAGCTATTATGGTGCGAATTTGGATTGATTTTATTCCGGGGTCCAGTCGACCCGAAAAACGTGGATAATAACCTTCAAAATCAGTCAATTTCGGTTATTTTACAAACTTTAACATTGATGAGATTTTTGGTCGGCAAGTTTCTATAGGACTAGTTTGCCTTAAAACCAATTGCAAAATACTATGAAACGACAAAGAATTGTGGTATGTTTCTTCTAATTTAGACACGGCTTCTAAAGTAGTCTAACGGCCTTTACATGTTTCTATTTCATCCCGGATGCCTCTTCTAATACCCTTGGACTGTTTTATAAGGTAGAAAGCTATTATGGTGCAAATTTGGATTGATTTTATTCCGGGGTCCAGTCGACCCGTAAAACGTGGATAATAACCTTCAAAGTCGATTTCGGTTATTTTACAAACTTTAACATTGATGAGATTTTTGGTTGGCAAGTTTCTATAGGACTAGTTTGCCTTAAAACCAATTGCAAAATACTATGAAACGACAAAGAATTGTGGTATGTTTCTTCTATTTTAGACACGACTTCTAAAGTAGTCTAACGGCCTTTACATGTCTCCATATCATTCGGGATTCCTCTTTTAATACCCTTGGACTGTTTTATAAAGTACAAAGTTATTATTGTGCGAATTTGGATCGAGTTTCTTCCGGGGTCCCTCGGCTCCAAGAACATGGATAATAAATAGCCTTCAAAATAAGCGGATTTCAGTAGTTTTTTTAAAAAAGTTCTTTGAGATTTTTTGTTGACATGTTTCTAACTTTCTATAGTATACGTTCACCTTAAAAGCAATGATAGAATACTCTGAAACGACATAGAATGGAGGTTACTACTTATTTCTCCTAATTCAGACACGACTTCTAAAGTAGTACCAACGGCATTTACATGTCTATATTTCATCCCGGATGCCTCTTCTAATATCCTTAGACTATTTTATAAGGTACAAAGTTATTATGGTGCGAGTTTGGAACAATTTTATTTCGGGGTCCACTCGGCTAAAAAGAACATGGATAATAACATTGAAAATCAACGCTATAGTTTATGGCTTTATGCTTTAGATTAGGGTATTTTTCGAATATCGTTCTTGCTTTATTTCATCTATTTCAAGTATTTTATTGTAGGTAATCTCACTTCTTCTCCCTCAAATCCATTATAGCAATTCCTTCGTTTATCTGGTTAGTATGCTATTGTTTACAGTATGTTTGTTAGTTTAGTTTTAATTATGTGTAAGTAGTTAGTTTTTTTTTGGTTCAACGGAGCGCGCACTAAGTCGCATTACAATAATAAGGGGAAGGGAAATCGAACCTGAGAGGTACCCAGTCTTAACCACTACGCTAAGACATCTTCGGTTTGTGATGGTTGATATTTGTCTCTATTTCATGCTTGATTATAATTGATTAGTTCTATATTGATGGCCGCAATTCTTGACTAATTTTGTAAATCCCAACTCCGGTTTCTATCAAAAAATAAAAGGGATAATGGGTAGGAGTTATCACCTTGAGCTGCCTCCTTGTAACGAAGAAGTGATTCTCTAGAGGTCCCTCGACGTAAATATGCTTTCACATTCTGCACAGAACATCAATACTTTAGTATCGACCAGAGATGAACACGAATAAGAGCAAGATTCAAAAAAACTAAAAAAATATGACGATCTCGAGCTTTACATAATGGTATTATTAGCACAATCTGCATACAGCTTTACCAATAGGTAAAAGCAAAGATCAACTACTCCTATACCAGGTCCTCGTTTCAGAGAAAGGGGAGAGAACAAAAGCATTGAAGCATCATTGAAAGATTATGAATAAAATGACAAAACATACTGACACCAAGATAAAGAGATAAGTCACCTTTTTATCAAGTGATATGGCTTTTGAGCAATCCTCCTCCGCTTTTTGAAAACTACACAGAGCGGAAACATAAGTCAAAACACCAATAAGCTTAACTCAAGGCAACTGACTTGGGGCACGGGATAACGGAATCGGCAATAACTCTTAAGCACAATATATTCTGATCATGTACTTCTTTATGTTACCAAATTTTATTGAGGGGAGCAAAGATTAATGAGGGAACTATAGTGAGCAGACTTTATTTGCAAAATGACAAAGGCATAAGATAACAAGTCTAGTTCTTTAATGCGAAATTATATAACGTTCATCTTATTAAGTTGACATATTTGTACAAAAGAATCGAGCCTGACATGTTCTGTAATACTGAACATAGATTACCTTGCGAGTTCCAAATATGCAGCTGCTCGGTTGCTATAGTAAGTTGCATTTTTGGCATTCAGCTTGATAGCTTCAGTGTAATAATTGACAGCCTTGTTCCACTGTTTTCCCTTGTAAGCACTATTACCCTACCATCAGAAATTGAGCAAATAAAGGTTGATAATTTACCGAATTACTAGCACATAATCAACATATATTTACATGGTGAAGACGAAGAGTGAAGATTTGTAAGCGGTAAAGCTGAAGTTGCAAGGAAAGTAGCTAGAAGTGTATTTAACAGCAACACAGCCACCAGTAGTCAACTGGTAAGTCCATCGTCACAGAGAAGAGTTCACAAAATACGAGTATTATCTTACACCTTTTTTCACAAATATGGTGCATTGTTGAAACACCCACCTTTTCTTTCAGCAGTTCCGCAGCGTCTATCTCATCGTTAGTATCAGTCATTGGAGAGGACTGAGAAGAAAGACTTGCTTGTTCCCGGAGTGACGAGTAACAGTCCACTATTGTATCAAGCAAAAATTTATCAGCTCCATGAGATGCAATAAATGACACTGAAATTGGAAAACCGTCATGCTCGCCCAGTGGAACAGCAACCTGGGAACCAGAGAAAGTGCATAGGTTACCACATCATAAGCTGACAGAGAATCAAACCATACAAGAACAGAAGAAGGTAATTAAATACCTGACAGCACCCTGACATGCTTGATAGGCTGGATAACACTAATGTTCTATCATAAAACTCGATAGGTGGACCTTTTCTTGAGTTATATTTAAGAGGAGGATCAGCTACCGTTGGAAGGACAAGTATTCCATCTTCCTGCAAGAAGAGTATTGTCAACCCCGAGTTTATCTCATAAAAAGCACACTTACAACTAGATAGAGTCAACCACTAACACAAAGTGAAGTGTTTCTCTTAAGTCAATCCCACAAGGGCACTCAAGAAAGGCACTTCACCATTCAGGAGCAAGGTTCCAAATCATTCAGCTAAATAGACATTAATTAGTAATACATGTGTTTTGCGTGGTCCCATTACTCGATTACTTCCAACTACCCAAGTCCAAGTTAGTAGACTCACTGGCTACATGATCAGTTAATAGAAGTCATAAGCCTTATAGTGAATATATGCTACAATGCAAACAATAAGCTTGCCTAACCACTAATTTAGTGAGGTAGTAGTTGTCTGGTCCCATCATGGTTCAAACTCTCGGCCATGTTGTATCTTGTCGGCCGAGTTGTATCGGTTTTTTACTCTACCAATACGAGATATCGCCCGAGAAATCACCGCGATCCATCCGTGACAGCCTGAGTAAGGACCAATTATACCAATAACGCAACTATGACGGATGCCAAGATTTTGAACCATGAGTCCCATAGAATATTAGCCTGTATGGAGCCTTTCAACATGTGTTCCATTGAAGGCTAGCTGGGCTCCATTAAAGAAATCTGTTTCGCACTGATAGGCAAGCTATACTGGCCGCTTATAGAATTTGGATCCATACTACAGTATTATCCTCAACAAACGTTCAATTTTATGAAATTCACTCACTGCTGTCGCAAACCTATGTTTGTCCCTAGAGAAATCCTCATGCATAAGCTTCTGTGTGGAAAGTTCCTTCTACGACCGAGAAACTACAAGCAAACAACAATCCAACAAAACATGAAAGACGCAACCCATCTTTGCCTCCACGTTGCAGTGTGAAAAAACACAGCACATAATAAGGGATAGTTAAGAACCTTTAAAAGGTTCTGTAGTGCCGAGTTTACTTCAGACTTCACTCTATAAATATTTTTTAACTTCTCAGGTTTTGAATCAGATGCTTCGCGAACAACTCCTGGCAGAGGTGGCAACTTCAGTTTCACGGATGCAAACCATTCTTCATGATTTGTTTTGAACTCATATCTGAGAGACATTATATGCTGATCAGAACAAAACAGACATTAAAACCACACAACGCTAGTTGCAACTATAAGCCACAAGAACAATAAATAAATAAATAAAAAGTCAACAAAATTTCAAAAATAAAAAGCACAATAAAGAATAAACAACACCAACCACTACAACAAACTAAAACAACACATGCCTAAAATATTTTCTTTTGTTTCATTTGTAAACAATATCTAGATAAAATATTTTCCTTTTTACAAAGTGAAATTTCTGTATTTTAAGATTGTGTAGGGTGTTTGAGAAAACGATAACAAATTTTAAAGAAGCTCAATTGATGTAAGATATAAAAATATTCCCTAGCACTGAGAATATCTAGAACGATGAATAAGAAGTTTCATAGATGTAAAAAACTTTCAAGTATAAAAAGCCGAATTTTTGATCACGACAGTTAAAAGATGAAATTTTGGTAGCATAGATGTATACACGTATACATAGAGGTTTAAAAGAATATACCTGTTAAGAATATTCATTACAGATGCAAGTGCTTTCAGAACAGCAACATCATTTTTCACATTTGAGGACTCCTCCAAAAACCCTGTTAGACTTGGAACATTTGAAGCAATAAACTGGCCGATGTTCATGTGCCTGGGACTCTGGTCTGTATGAATTTAAAGCTTGATTACATTACAAATCCTGATACCTTTCCACATAAGTAAGAGAACCCTGCAAACTAACGGAACAGTCAACTTACATCCAGATAGACTTTCTGTTGCTTTGCTCACCACATACAAAGACTTCTGCTTTGGAACTTTTGAAAGCTCGAAGAGATCATCCGCAAATATGAATCTCCTTGACCTTCTAGATTGAGTACTACTTGGTAGCAAAACATGTCCAACACGATGTAAAATGGAGGGATCCCTTGCAAACCATCCTGTATGAAAGTACTTTGTGAAAAAAAAACTACAACCAATATTAAGGTTTACAACCATGACATGCTCAAGAGGTCACTGAAAAGCTATAGGTGAAGACAGCTGATGGGATTCGTAAAGTTCCTCAACTCATAAGAACTTGATGTCATTTTGTTGCCATTAGCAATCTTACTTGCGTAACGTAAGAGTTAATAGAACATTTGGTTTGATATAATATGGAAATTGGGTAGGATTAGTGAGAAAGAATGACAGCAGAAGATCTAGATTGGTTTATTAACAAAATTATCAGTCAAAGTGCAGCACTGACCTCTGGCTATGGCCACTTACGGGCTTCTACTAAAGAAAGGTTTCTACCAGATAGAGTTCAGGACCACATTCACGAGCTCAGTTAGCTATTACACAGACTAAAATCTGACTCATAGTGATCGTTTATTAAAGAATGACTCTGGTTATCAAATGATTGAACAACCGGGAGCAATTTACTTACGATACTTATTCCATTCATGCAAGTGAGAAATAATGTAGGGTGGCGAAGGCAAAAAAAGAGAAATGGTTAAAGCGGAAAGTTACCAACAGTGTCGAGACTTTGTGAATTTGGCAGGACACCAATCATGGATATAGCTCTATGAGACGGACGGAACCCAAATACACCACAAAAGGCCGCAGGAATTCTCACACCACCAATTGTATCAATACCTGCACTTAGAAAAACACAATCAAATTAATCATCAAGAAGATCTTCACCTCGAATAAAATACTGTAACTAACAACTTTTTACACAAGATCCAACCAAAACAATCTTCATTTAGTTGTTTCCAAGAAAGTAGGTTAGATCAATAATAAGCATGCACCACACCTACATGTGCCAACAGCCAAACCGTGGAGGAGTGAAACCGCAGAGAAGGAAATAACAAATAAAGAACGAATGTGTACGCAGACAAAAAGGTTCTCGCATCACGTGTGCTTTCTTTACTTTTACTACCATCAGTTTATACTGTTTAGTGTTTACAAAATACAGAAGCTTTAGAAAAAATCACATACCAAGAGCGAATTCAGCAAGCTGAGCAGCTACTGCAACAGCGGAGCCACTGGCAGATCCCCCCGGAATATATTGTGGTGTCAGCGGATTGATAGGAGTTCCATAATGCGCATTTTCTCCAGTGATCCTAAAACACAATACTGCTTTACCTCAACATGCTTTTCTATGATTTAAAAATAAAACAAAGAAAGAAAATTTACTAAAACAAGTGAACACATCAGTCCGGAAAACATGAAAAAGCTTTGAAAATTTCTATTCTAAATCGAGACCCTCGGCCTTGCCTCTAACTTAGTCAGGATTCAGAACGCGTGAGGCTGTGCTTGAGAGACCCAAAAAAACAGCCCTTGGAGTCTAAACATCTGTGAATTATCAATTGGCAACAATCATGGATTCAATTGTTTAACGCGAATCTGTGATAAGTCTCAAATATTCTACAACTTAGTTAATCATGTGACCATCTTGCCTATGCAGTGCAATTTTCTAATGGGATGCACAATTACAAACATAACCATATTATCCTTTTTCACTTTGGTTAAACAATTAACATGCATCTATAATCAAATAGCATGGAATCCTCATATGACAACGAGATAGCACCATAGTAACTCGTTAAAGTCAATCCATGATTGGATAATTACATATGAGCTATTGGTGAACGACATCCCATTTACGATTAGGTTTCAAGAATCAATCGACGCCAATCATTTAAGGCTGAACAGGCAACCAGTAATCTCTAAACTTATTCGGATAAAATTTCAAACCTGGAGCTAGTCTAGCTTAAGACCATTTCTAGTGTACAGCAGAGTCATTTATCATTAACAGAAGCACATCATGGAAAGATACAGTCTCGAGCTCAAACCGGCCTCAAATCATATTTTATACTTCTAGAAGCTATTCACATACACAGAAGAGAGTAGAAGAAAAGAGGAGGGGGGAAAAGTATACCCAAAGGAAAACTGGTCCAGGACAGTTGAGCCAACACAAGTAGCACCCTTCCTCAACAAAGTCGTTATTGCCACCGCTGTCGTCCCTCCTTCTTCATGCGTCTTCTTCCACTCTTTACTTCCAAACCCTGTCACCCTTTCCTTTATCTCGAATCTGCACCAATCAAACCCTTAATCAACTTATTCATGACGACTTCAACAGCATATCTTGATCAACGTTGATGCCAATATACACAAAATCTATAGCCTTTCAAAAAGGCTGATATAAATCGCGGGCAGTTCTTTTGATATACTCCTATCAAACATGACAACTTCTACATTATATTTTGATGGATGTTGACCCCAATATACACAACTACACAAGCTATAACCTTTCAAAACCAATGATACAATTACACGGACGAATTGTTTCGATGAACCCAACCTGACAACTTCTACATCATATCTTGATCAGTGTTCACACCAATATACACAAGCAATAACCTTCCAAACCCGATGATATATACAAACAGAGAAATTGTTTCGATAAATCAAACATTGCCACTTGTATATTATACCTTGACTAATCTCGACACCCAATATATCTATAACCTTTAAAAACCCATAAATTAATGGATGAATTGTTTCGACAAATCAAACTCGACGATTTCTACATTATGTCTTGATCATGTTGACACCAACATACACAAGCTATAAGCCTATAACATTTCAAAACCGACGCGGTAAATAAATAAAGCATAGTTTTTTCCCTTGATAAATCGTATCAAAATCAATAAAATGGGGGTAAAGCAAATACTAGATGAACGTACTACAGAATATTTGTTATTCAGACATTCCTAATCAGAGGCAAACAAATGATCGGAGTGGAAAGCCCCAAAATTCACATGATCAGATCATTTACAAACCCTAAATAATCGGAGACCAAGAAAACCCAGTAATAATAAATACTCGTAATAATAAAGGGGGAAAAGACGAACATGTCTTCAATGGCGAAAGTAAGACCGTTGAGAGGAAGAGGAGCGGCAGGCGGTGGCGGAGGCGGAAACGGTAAAAGAACAAAACGATCAACAAACGCGCCGTAATCGCCGCCTTCTATAACCCTCACATTCTCTCTCCGCCGCTTGATTTCTCTAGAACCGACAACAGCGACGGCGACGACACCAACAACTCCGACGCCGGCGATCAAAACCCACGTCTTAGGGTTTTCCGACACGCTCAATCTCAGCTTTTCCGTCAATTTCATTCCCGCAAATGAATTAATTGACCTTTAATTGAATCGATGGATGAATTTGATCAGGAAATGGGAGTGAATTGGGGATTAATTTTTTTAGGGGAAGGGGATTAGGGTTTTGATTTAATTTGGGGGTTGGATTGTTGTGCAAGGTTTAACGTGGGGTTTAAGGAGAGAGAATGCGACGGTGAATTCCAGCCGTTGGATTGACTCATCGTTGTGATCTGCGGTGGATATTCTTGATTTGTTGCCACAACGGATAGTTCCTCCTCCGTCTCAATTAATTGTTTGTCCGATGTTAAAATAATATATATATATATGGATTTAGATTACGTTCTATTACATGAGAGGTAAGTTTCATCTTTTTCCGAAAAAAAAAAATACTCTAATTAATATTAGACCAGTGACATATTCATTAAAAAAACAGAATATAATTATGAATTCTCGGAAAAAAAATTCAATCTATTTTTATAGGAAAATATTTGGGCGTGTTCAGTGTCAGGGTCGATTTTGGGCAGCGTCACTAAAAATTTCGGTCATTTTTTAACCATTGTATCGGCTACGCTTTATTACCAATCCGTCATTAGAATATCGCTCTTTCATCAATCTGACGCATGTCATGTTTTTTTTTTACCAATTCACCATTTAGGTGCCGATATTTTTTTACCCATTGGACGACTTGGTTTCGGATTTCAAGACCCTACACGAAAACACAAACCTCAAAGGCTCAAAATCTTGGGATACCACGTGAATTATTGCATACTCCGTATATTATTTAGGGCTCGTTTGGTTCACCATGAAAAAGATGAAGTTAGCGGGAACTTTAATTTCACGTTAATTTGTATTTCATGGGAATTAAAAAATATTGTTTGGTTGCCATATGGGAAATGACTTCATGCGGGAAGTTCTACACACCAAGGGGGCTTGGTGGATAACTTCCCCCCATTGTGGAGGAAGTGGCAATTCCCGGGGAGTGGGCAACCAAACAACTCCCTGAAAATGTACTTCCTGGGAACTTGCACTTCCCGGTAATTGAATGAGCACCCAAACGACTCCTTACTTTTTACGAAAATAATGTGCGGGGTTGTTTGGTTGGGTCAAACTCGAGTCTGCAGCTTGTAGGCCGTGTCGGGGTTTGGGTCGGACCACTAAAATTTGTGTCGATTTTTAACCAATTTGGTACCAATTCATGAAAAGACGAACGTAAAAACGTCGGGGATACCGCGTGAATTATCGGTTTCATTATGGCAATGGAGGAGTACAAGACTTCTCACAAGTCACAACAAAGTCAACACGCTCTGTTTTTTTCCCCAAAAAACTAATCAAACAAACAAATCATGGAATCAAAAATCAAATACCATACTACAAATTCATTGAACTATATTCCAGAAATAATTAAAATTTACTTCATGTAGTACATGATTGAAGAATTTGAATCTTTCTGAAAATTACTAGTAGTATGAAATTATGAAAAAGTCAAAGTTTTTTGGCATATACATGATATGATATACCTGTCATTAAAAAAAATAAATCAATTTTCTTATATTCCAATCTTTCTCTCTCATCAAGAACCCTAAAAACTGCAAATTTCAGCTAAACCCAACAAAAATTTAGAGAAAAAATAGGTTTTTCAGCTCAATTGAGTGTAAAGTTGTGATCTTTGATTAAATTTATTTGTTAGAATTGGTGGGTAAGTTGTTAATTTATTAATTATTTGCTTTGAGTCGAAGTGTTCTTCCCCTTTGCTTTATTGAGGTACAAAAGTAGACTTTTTATCGAATATGTTTGTCGAAAATTGGTTATGTATAGCTATGACAAAACTCGGTAAAAGGTAATGCTTGAAGACCGTGAAAAGGCAAAAGGGAAGAAAATTCCGACTCGAAAAGGAGTAATTTTTATGGGTTTTTTTAATCAGATTATTGTTTATTTATTGAGTAATTTTTTTGGGTTTAGGAAAAGGTGGAGCACAGAGTATAAAATGGAACATTTATGCTGTTTTAATCCAGGTTCTCAGGTATATTATGAGCTACTTGTTCTATTTACTGTACTGCTGTATTTGCTGCATTACTGTGATTGCATTGGTTGTATTTCTTCTTTTCGTGTAAAGGGAGTCACAAGTGCGATTAGTATGGAGACGGGTTTGAACCTTGAGTACCCGTCTTATGACTTAACCGGTTAAGCTAGTTGGAGACGGGTTCAAACCATGATGAGTAGCACGTCATATGACTTAACCAGCTAAGCTAGTTGTCATACTGGAAGCTTTCAAATATGTTTTTGATGTTTTTTCCCTGAATGGATTGGATTGGATTGCTTTTTGGAGAACGACTTCACGATTTCAGATAATGATTCATGTTAGCCGATCCCAAATCTTTTTGTACCTCGATTGGTAGTTTGTCCATGACTTCACGACATGCTAGTTTTGCCTGTAGATTGGAGGACGGTCGTCAGGTGGTTCAGGAAAGGGAAGAAGTCACCAAAGTGCGGTAAAGTACGGATTTCATTTAGTGAAAGGAAAGGCAAATCATCCCATGGAGGATTACCATGTTGCTAAATTTGTTCATGTCCATGGACACGAGCTCGGCCTTTTTGCCATCTTTGATGGCCATTTGGGTGATACCGTCCCTGGTTACCTACAAAAGCATCTGTTCCCCAATATTCTAAAAGAGGTCGCTTCCCGTTCTTCACTGATTTACTATTTCATAAAGCTTCGGCCTTTAGAGTTTAGCCTTATGATGCTGTGTTGTTGCAGGAAGATTTCTGGTCGGATCCAAACAAGTCAATCTCGAATGCCTACGAGAGAACAGATCAAGCTATTCTGAACCACAATCCCGACTTGGGACGAGGTGGTTCAACTGCTGTTACTGCTATTCTTGTGGACGGGCAGAAGTTATGGGTAGCCAATGTCGGAGACTCACGTGCTGTTCTTTCGAGAAAAGGTGTAGCATCACAGATGTCTACTGACCATGAACCCAACACTGAACGGGGTAGCATCGAGGATCGAGGTGGCTTTGTTTCTAATATGCCAGGTATTTTAGGCGTCAAATCCGTCACCAAAATAACGTCTTTTTAACGCAGATAACATTCCATATATGCTAAAAACATTCCATACGTAACTTTTGTATATTTTCTTTGATCTTTGATTAGGAGATGTTGCGAGGGTGAACGGGCAACTTGCAGTTTCTAGAGCGTTCGGAGATAAGAACCTGAAGTTACATTTACGATCTGATCCAGACGTAGAATCTGCTGATATTAATGCTGATACCGATGTTCTAATCCTAGCTAGCGACGGTCTATGGAAGGTCCTTAATCCGATTCTCATCTTTCACATATGGAGTAACTAACTTTGCTCAAATTCTAATATGAAACGGTTTCATGGATTTGCAGGTAATGTCGAATCAAGAGGCAGTTGATATTGTGAAGAAGATCAAAGACCCTGTTAAGGCAGCCAAGCAGTTATCCACAGAAGCCTTGAATCGTGACAGTAAAGACGACATCTCCTGTATTGTAGTTCGTTTCTGAGTTTAAAAAAAACACGTATTTTGTGTGGATTGTCGGGACTATCGGTTTGACATAGTTGTATAGATTCCTTGTATGTATATGTGTGCAGATTCATGGTAGCAAATTTCTCCAAGTTCCGTCTCTTGATTTGAATCCAATCCATGTGCTCTCGGAACTCACCGGTATACATTATACATCAAAATTTTCGCAAATTCTCTTGTGAGACTGTTTCACGTGAGATATACCCTCGAGTTTTTGACAAAAGGAAAATAGGAAATGTTGATAGAATTGTGAGCTATGCAATTGTGCGTCATTCATAGTCATTGATAGATATGACTCATAGGAGTAGAATAGTTCATGTTCACGTTGCTTGAATAGTTCTAGACTCTAGAGTACAACTTCTTATTTGGCTCATTGCCTATTTGATGAGCCATTTATGAATATTCGGACCGAAAGTGACTAAACTGAACGGGATAGAATCGAACTGAATTGACTGAAACAAACCGAACTTTAGTAGTAAATCTGGATTGAAGTGAATCGAACTAAATGAAGTCTGCATTTACGATCACTCATCCCTGTCTTAGAAGTCGTTGAACTGAATGTCACTTGTACCGAATGAGGTTGAAGTGTCGAATATGGATAAAAAAAATAAGTCGAGAAGAACGGAACTTAATAGAGAGATGATTGAATTGAACTGAGTGAACTGAGAAGAGCGGAAAGAGAAACACAAAAATTTATAAGAGACGGTTTTTCAAGTGGAAATAGGAGATGAGTCGATGAGTATGAAGTAGCAAGTATCTCCTCCACTAAACACCTCCACTATCATCATCATCAACACCTTCAAAAATTCATCATAATAATACAATAAATTCAATTCAATTGGATTGGATTCGATTCAATCGACATAGGTCAAGATAATCTGCACGAAATTGAATAATTGGAAGAAGAAGATCATAAGAAAAATCGGCGAAAATTCGAGGAATTTTAAAGGAGAAGAACAGCAGCAACAACAAAAAAAGTCAAAATTCGAGAGAAGGGTTTCGAAAAAGCTTGCTGAAAATGGGGGCAGCAGGTTCCAAACTTGAGAAAGCTCTCGGCGATCAGTTTCCTGAAGGTGAAAGATACTTCGGACTCGAGAATTTCGGCAATACTTGCTATTGCAACAGTGTTTTGCAGGTTTTCTAATTAATTTTACTTAAATTAATGTTGATTGTTTTCGTAAATTAGGTTTCTTTTGTGAATTTGATTGCGGATTTTGATACCTGATTGATGATTTGATGATTATATTGATGATAATTAGGTATTATCTGAATTGTGATTGTTTTTGATTGATTGTATTGGTTTGATTAGCTGAATTATCGAGCTTTGTTGATTTGATTGCATATTCTGGTAGTTAATTGCTGATTATAATGATGAATTGATGATGATGATGATGATGATTAGGTATTTTCTGCATTTTGATTGATTTTGATCAACTATATTGGTTTAATTAGCTAATTTCCCCAGTTCCGTTAATTCGATTCCATATTTTCGATTAGTTAATTTGATCGTATTTTGAATCAACGAAACGTAACGAATTATATGATTTCAATTGGTTGATTGATGATCATGAACAATTTCCATTGTTTGTTAGGTAATTAATCGGTTTTAGTTAGTTACTTTGATTTGATTGATCGTATCTCGAGGTATCGCTTGAGTGGAAAGATTGAAGCTTTTGATTCGAGGATATTCTCTTGTTATACCTAGTTCACCATTGAAGCATAGATCTTCAAGTGAAGGAACTGAGCTGAGTGATGAATCATGAATGTCGGAAACCGAGTTTTGCTTTAGAATTAAGACCGTCTTCATTGAATGAACAACTTCGCGTGGAAAGATCCTGTCTTTCGCGCCTTTTTTTTCTCTATTTAATTTTTCTTTGTGTGTGAATTGTGCTAGGCTCTGTACTTCTGTGTGCCGTTTCGTGAGAAGTTACTTGAGTATTATGAGAAGAACAAAAATCCTGCTGATCCGGAAGAAAATCTGCTAACGTGTTTGGCAGATTTATTCACACAGGTACTACTACATTTTACGCATTTGTGGATTTGTTTGTCGTTTCCTTCTATATATCTAGATTACGTTGATGTACCTGTGTTTTTTTATCTGTAGATAAGTATACAAAAAAAGAAAACCGGTGTAATTGCTCCCAAACGATTTGTACAGCGAGTGCGGAAAGAAAATGAGCTGTTTCGCGGCTATATGCATCAGGTATGCTGAATTCCCGTGTTAAATTTCTGAATGAACTATGCTGGATATTTATAGTCTTTTCATGATGTTCTGAAACAGGATGCGCATGAGTTTCTGAACTTTTTGCTGAACGAACTGGTCGACATCTTGGAGAAAGAATCTTCCGCAGCAGCTAAAGACACTACAGACGGTTCGTCTGCTGAAAAACTTTCAAACGGGCCAAGCAATGGCAACACTAACGGTTCTACTACTGCTCAGGAGCCCCTCGTCACCTGGGTTCACAAAAACTTTCAGGTCACCCTCATATATTTACGTGCTTCGGTTTTGTTCCTTTTAGGTTTCCTCGTGGTGCTTAAGTTTGTGTGCGCTTTGGGCAGGGGATACTGACGAATGAAACAAAGTGCCTGAGGTGTGAAACTGTAACAGCCAGGGATGAGACGTTCTTCGATTTAAGCCTTGATATTGAACAGAACAGCTCTATTACTAGCTGCCTTAAGAATTTCAGCTCTACCGAAACCCTAAATGCTGAAGATAAGTTCTTCTGTGATAAGTGTTGCAGGTACGTTTTCATCTTCTTCTCGTATGGACCTTCTTCTATGAATTCCAACTAAATTACTTTATTTCTGTCACGTGTCAGCTTGCAAGAAGCACAAAAGAGGATGAAGATCAGAAAGCCGCCTCACATCCTCGTGATCCACTTAAAACGGTTCAAGTACATCGAGAACTTAGGCAGATACAAGAAGCTCTCATATCGAGTTGTCTTCCCTCTCGAGCTCAAACTAAGCAACACAATGGAAGACGCCGACTCAGAGTACTCATTGTTTGCTGTCGTTGTACACGTGGGAACCGGTCCGAACCATGGGCACTATGTTAGCCTGGTGAAAAGCCATAACCATTGGCTGTTCTTTGACGATGAGAATGTCGATATAATTGATGAGTCGGCTGTTCAGACGTTCTTTGGATCCGCACAGGAGTATTCTAGCAACTCGGAGCATGGATATATCTTGCTCTACGAAAGGGTTACTACAACCAATTAACACCAAATTAGCCAAAATTTTGATTATATACTTCGATCTCTTGTATGTGTCGAGTTCTCGTGGCTTGTTTTTATGTGTTGTTGTTGTACTTGAATCGATCTCTGAAACCTCGATCCGTTTTGATGTACATTGATATATCTGTCTTAAAAGAATCCGATGAATGAATCGTACAGACTTGTCAACTTTTTGCTACAGACCTACAGCCCACTCAGCTGCCCAAAATTATTAAGCGAATTGGGGTATGAGATCGTTCTATATGATAAAGCATACCCTTAGAACAAGCATACCCTAAAACTTGGAGGCACGTTTTCGGAAGGGCCGAAAATTACAATAATTTAGTGGGGAGATTTGTGGCTACAAGTACAACAACGTTTTCTTTACACATCATGGACTGGACCATACAAAAAAGAGGGTCGGGTCCAATTCAATATATTAAAATTTTAAGATGGTGGTTTCATCAACGAGAACTGACGGGATTCGAATCCAAGTTATGGGTAATATCGTAATATCCTTCACGACTTTACCGATTAATTTGTAGGATGAATTTGGATTCGTAAATGTAAGAAGATTAAAGGAGAACTATTGGAGTAATTTTGGTGTAAATGGAGGCACAAGTACGATTTCGATGACAACAATGTTCGAAACCATGTCATGCATATGCATAACATCTCTTATAACTTTACCGACTAAGTTAATTGACATCTGCTTAGATACAACCGTAAAGTCGTTTTAATCATTAGTTTATCTTTTATTACGAGTATTTATTTTTAGGCAGATTTTAATTAAATTATTAACAATAATTGAGGGGGGAAATTATTATTTGCTACTGTACTAAATGTTGATTTTTTTTTTCAAGAACTTATCGTGAATCATGTGACCCTCTTGCCTATAAATAATGCAACGTTTGTTGGTGCAATAAACACAAGAGCAAGTTAAAAAAAACAAAATAAAAAAAACAATGTCTTTGCCTGAGCTAGTAGTTTTTTCGGTGAGGGACTCGAGTAACGAGGACCGATACTTGAGTTTTACGGGTCCTCAACGACAACTCCGATTTGGTGTTGGAGAAACTGTCTATAGCGACATTGCTAGATTCGCTGTCGAGCCAGCCGGAAGCGGCCTCGTTCACATTAGATCCACCTATGAGAACCACTATTGGGCTAGGTAAATCGAGTTTTATTTTATTTTTTTAGTCGAAAATGTAAAAAAAAAAAACGGTTTAAATTCAATATGTCAATCAGATAAGTATAATCAATTATTAATCATTACAAACGCGTTACTCTCTTAAAATAAGCGTTTTTTGCACGATACATTATTGTTCTTACTTAGACGTACGATGAGTTACACAGTATTTACTCAGACGACGGACGGTATAATCAATAATGTTCTATCCATATATTTTGGATACATTATTGTATGGCAGCGAGGGTAGTATAGTAAAAAAGATGGACAAAAAATTAATTATGATATAAATGAGTTGGTAAATGTTGCAGTTATAATAAGTAAATAGTTAGGTTATTATAGTAAAAAAGATGGACCAAAAAGTAAATAATTAGAATGGGAAGAAATAATAAAAAGACAAACAAAAATAGTAAATGGGAAGATCATTCAGGAAATACGTAATAGTTTTTGGTATCTGAAAATCTCTTATGGTTCGTTTGGTTCACCATGGGAAGATGAAGTTACCGAGATCTTAAATTCACGTGAATTTGTATTTCATGAGAATTATAAAATTATTGTTTGGTTGCCACGTGGGAAATGACTTCATGCGAGAAATTCTACACATCAAGGAGAACTTGGTGGGTAACTTCCCCCATTAGGGAGGAAGTGACAATTCCTAGGAAGTCACAATTCCCATAAAATGGGAAACCAAACAACTCCTTGAAAATACACTTCCCGAGATCTTGCACTTCCTAGTAATTAGATGAATAAACAAACGAGCCCTTAAAACGATGCCTTAGTAATACAAATTTTTTCACTGTCTGTGTCTTAAACATAAAACGTGTAAATTAAAAAATGTCGCAGGGCATCAAGATTCGAATCATGGTTGATGGCCTCGTCCCAGGAGAAAGAGGAGGACATGTCGAAAGAGGAGTGCACGCTCTTCCGCCCTATTATCAGCGCAGGAAACGTCTTCGTATCATTCACACACGCGTCAAGCGGGCTGAACGTCGTGATGCGTCCACCCACCGACGCGCACGCCTACAACTTATCCGTGGAGCAAACCGCGGCAACTGAGTTCAGCCTCATCGATTTCGCCCCCTTAAGTCAGACAAGGCTGCCTAAATACGTAATGTTCATAGGCGACAATGACAAGTATTTGAGCCCGAAAAGCACCCGAGAAGATTGGGCGTTTTTACATTTCGGAGAATACGATAAGCCCACGGCCCGAGCCGTGGGGTTCGAAACGTTTTACCATAGAAACGGCGATTTCGTGAGGTTTAAGTCGATGAGTCTCGACTACTTTTGGCAAATTATGTTGCCCGGGAGCGAGACGGATTGTGATAACCCCGTCCCCTCCGGCGGACATGTTTTTCGATGTGGTGGTGTCGTCCCGGCCTAACCTGAGCGAGAACGGGATCGCCATCCGTTCGCAGTCGTTGAAGCAGTATTGTCAACGAGTCAACAACGCCGATCAAGAGTTTTCCGTGGGGTCGAACACGCCCAACACGCTCAACGCGTGGCTTAGGCCTACGTACGTCGCGACCCCTAACAAAGGCCGTGTTAATATTGAGAGTTTTCGACATGCCTGGACCGGGCCCAAGACGACCCGGGCTTTGAAACAAAAAGTCGCTTCAAACGCCGGCTCAAAGGAAGTTGAGTTGATTATACCTATGGAGTATCAGGCTCGTACGACGACCACATTTGGTAATAGTTTTTCATTAGTGAGAGGGCATCAGACCGTGTTCAACGGTCAGATGCCCTCAGTTCTCTCCTCAGGAGAACTCAACATCCCCGATGCGGCCACAAATGTTAATGCCGCTTGGGGGGTCCCTAACACAAATGACAACGGGCCTACGGCTGAGGACATAAAACTTGTGTTACCACCAATGTCGATCGTACGAGCTACCCTGTCTGTGAATATAGCCATTTATGAGGTGCCCTTCTCATATGAACAAATCGATGAGTTTCCGTTTGGTGGTACTGAACGTCAGCATCTCCATGATGGTGTTTATAAGATTGAAGCCGAGTATGGTGTCGACGTTAGCTATAACATCCAACCTTTGACGTCCAAGGTACACTATAACACCCCGCAATTTCTACCCTTTGAACTAATTTTCAGACGTAGTAGTTCCTCTTCGCAATATGCATATTAAGTAAAAATGCGTACTGTGAAAAACAACGTCCTCGTTTGAAAGTTAAAGACTTATTCTCGAAAATATAAAATTGACTATGTATATGTTGCGATATTGGGATTATTATTAAAGTTGATCTTGTTGAACCGTGCAGGAAGGCGATCTAGAAGACGACATCGAACCGAATGCATCCCTTGAGGTTAATAACCAAGACTAGTACTTAAGGGATGTTACCCTTCTTTGCCAAGGAAAAAAAAACAAACTCGAAACGAGTCTACCTTTAAGTTGTCTTTAAAGTATCCTATGAATGTTAAATAAAGCACAAAAACTTGTAAGAGACGGTATCTCAATAATGTTTATGAGATACTACGTCTCAGACATAGTTAGTTCGGTGTTGTGATATGGAGGTTATTTGAAGTTGTTGTTGTTACTATTACTGTTATTTATTGTTATTGTTATTGTTATTGTTACGACGTGTTACGTTTAATAAAGTCTCATTATTATTTACAAGTAATTATCTTGTAGACTATTTTAATTATACTCTTTTCGTATCTTAATGTTCTTCTTTAGGGTGAGATCAATTTAACATAACTTTTTTGCTTTTGAGGTGAAATGTCTAAACGAGGTCCGTTTCTTGTTAATTACTCTGTAAGTGCACTAAGAAAATAGTTTGCACTACCAGTTGTATGTACAACCGTTTCAAAGTAGTTGAACTTATATGTGTACTGTCTAAGCTTATACAAATTTCTGAATTGAGTTTTAAGTTTTTTTTGAGCAAAACATTAATGTGATTTAGCTCGAAAATGTACATTCAAGCTCAGAAAATTTAATTTATTGATGGTAGTTGATGAGTAATAACTAGAAAACTTTGATTCGGTAGATTCGAAGAGGAATAATGTATGCAAATTAAGTTGATCGAACTAAGTACTTCATTAATTAAGGTTTTCCGGCGTCATAGAGATCGTCAATCAATCATGTTATCATCTTATTTGACAATCGATGAAGGTATGACAAATAAAACTTGGGATTTTCTACGTGGTACCCCTGAACTTTTTACTTTTCTACCTTATACCCTATACTTTTTACATTAATACATGGTACCTTACTTGTACTTTAATAAAAGTTTCTTTGGTACCACTAAATTTTATTATTATCTTTATTGGTACCCCTAAACTTTTTTCCCGTCAAGTTTTGGAAACAAATTACCTTTTAAAAGTTAAACATCATTTAACATATCTAATTAACCGATAATTGAACTTAAACTAACAATTTTGTACGTGTTTGCAATTATACTCCGAATCTAACCGGATTATATTTTTGACGTTATATTGTCAAATCAAATGATAACACTTAAATTAAGCTCAATTACTTGTTAATTATCTAAGTTAAATGATATTGAAGTCTTAATCCTAAGCTAAAAACATAATTTAACGACAAAACTTGATGGAAAAAAACTTTCGGGGCGCTAGTTAAATTAATACTCCGTAGTAAACTTCAAGGTATCATGTATAGACATAGAAAAGGTAGGGGTACCAGGTAGAAAAGTAAAAAACATAGGGGTACCGCGTAGAAAATCCCATAAAACTTAATGTTATTCAATATTTTTAGTAAATTTGGTATAAACTTGTTTGTGCTCATTCGAAAATTATGCACATTTACACTCCGTACTTCTTTTGATTAGATCGATATCTTGGTGATACTGGTTGGGATACTTATATTGAGATCTACTAAGGGCAAACAAACATTTTATCTGTCGTTATTTATATTAATTTGAAAAAAAAAAAATCTATATATAGGAGGACTAAAGAAGTAATTAAAGAGGTTATGATTCACTTTTTTTTTCAATAAGTAGTTTTTATTTAGATCAAAGTACAACAACTTAAACCAGATCAAAGTACACAACAACTTAAACCAAATCAAAGTACAACAATTGACGATTCAAAGAAAAAAAAAGCATGAAAAAACATACAACACAATATAACCGTAGTCTCGCACAGTACACAATAAGTGTTTATTTAGTTGCATAACAAACAAGAACATAATTGAAAGTTGGGAGTACGGAGTGCACACTAGCTTCCCCAGTGCTTCAACATTTGCGGATGCAATCAATGTCTGATTAAATTAAAGGCAAACAAATGATTAGGTCAAGTAATAAACGTGATAATAATCATAGTATATTAAACGGTTTTAAGCATGATTTAATTAAATTACGGAGTAATTACCAACATCAAACATCAATTTTTCTTCAAGTATATCTTCTCCCTGCATTATGACAACAAGACTACAATAAGCCCTAATTCCCAAAATGATTCAAGAAACCGACTAACACAACTGATAAACAACCAGCTTAATTGGTAAAGTTCGACAGGTGTACCATGAGTCCATGACCATGTTTCAAACCTCCTCAATAATCACTCTGGTGACTCCTTTTACGCACGAAATAAAAACAGACACGAATAAAATCGAATAATCTACTCACCTTGCCAAAGGATCGGGCAAGGAACGGGTGGCAACAGGTTCATCAAATATAACTGTATCCGGTTTATCCGGGTCGAAGACTTGGACATGGAACTCGTACCCGTTCATACCCCTAAAAACACCGTCTTGAAGGTTTGTCCTAACGATTTCACCGTTAGCTTGAACATCGGTTTGCACATATGAAAACGGAACATCACATTTAGCCTCGAGTGCCAAAACCTTAGCCCTTCTCTTTTCACGCGGAGGCACGGTAACAGTACAACTAAACATGTAGCTCTCACTTTTGTCTTCGGTTTCCTCGAACCCCTTCGCCGTCTCGCTCCCTGATGATATCTCGATGGTTTGCGAAGCGCTGGCTATTAGAGGGACCCCTGCCTCGATTGTTGTGATCGAGGTCACGTTGGTGGAGACGGTTTTCGTGGTGCTGAACGTGTAGCTTTGAGATTCGGTGTATGTGATGGTTAAGGTCGTTTCCAAGTCGCCCTCTTCAGCGCTGTTGAAGGCTACTTGCGAAAGCCACGACCGGGGTTGCTCACCGTAGATCCTAGCGTCGTCAAGCCTATACTCAACCTCGATACTCCTGTCGATCCATCAACAAGAGTTATTAGAAATATATCATATATGTCAGCAAAAATATATTGTACTGCCACTAAATGCGCGCTTCATTCGTCAGACAAAAAAAATATATTACCTCTCGATGATGGGCTCCTCGACCACAAGACGAGCTTCCCTAACCCCACTGTCGATATTAGCCCTAAACCGATTATTGTTCGAGGGTATTCGTTGGCAAAACAGAGTATTATTATTATTATTACCACCTCGGTTAATCAACGCAATGGCGTTGTCGCTGAGCCGAGCAATCTGAAACACGGTATTCGCATTGCTCGTCCCCGTATCAGTCGAGTTAGCAGTGATCCACCCTTCGCCGTCCCGAATCAAAAACCGGCTATTTTTAACCGACCTGTTATATATATATATATATATTTTTTTTATTTAAGAATTGCATGATTATTATTGATGAACGAAAATAATCTTAAAAATAATAATATTTTAATACTAAAAAAAAAATGTAGCAATTCCAAAGAATCAGAAGAAATAACACGAAATTATTAGCAACCTGAATCGAACATCCCCGTTATTAACGGGGAATGTCTGGAACCACGAGTCTTTGCGGTGTCGGTCCACACCAAGGAACGCATTCAGGTCATTCTCGGACCCGAGGTAGTTACCGTTGTCGCCCTTGAACACTACGATTTTGGGGAGTTTGATGATTCGTTCGACGTCGATCGGGGTGCATTGGACTTCGTCACGGTTGGTGGTTCTTACGGTTAGAAAGAACCCCTCAATCGGGTCGCTTGATCGAACTATGGATACGTTTTGACGGGAGTTGACGTGATACCATTTGATTGAGGTGTTTATTATGTCGATTCTGAATAGAGTACAGTCTCGTCGATTCGTGTCCTCCACCGGCTCCGGAGCGCTTGCCTTTATCCAGTCACTGTTTGTTTCCCTGTAATGTATAATAATAATAATACAGTAAAACGGTTTTACAATAAAATACGAGAAGATCGAGTACGTATTGATGTTTACGTATAATCATATTAATTATATCGTTGCCTTGCAAGTTACAATGTAGATATTACTATTTTTTTTTTTTCTGGTGACAAGAGAACCCGCAGCCGCTACCTTTAAACACGATCTAAATTTAAAAAAAAAAAAAATAACCGACATGATTAAAATTAATTAATAAAAATTAAGGCAGACGTACTAACAAAAAGATCGAGTGGGTACATAAGTACGTACCGAACCAAGTATTTGTTATTGTGAATACAGCGAAAGTGGACTCCACGGCCGAGGCTGGTTCGAGCCTCCTCGTAAGCGAACTTGGCCGTGGAGTTATACACTTCAACTTCATCATATTTCAAGAAACCTCCTGGTATCAGATTTAAGTTTCGAATCGGACCGTTGTAGTTCAATGAAAATGCAGTTATATCGTACAACGACATTTTTTTCTTACTCACTTATAATTCTATAAATAATTTGATTTTTTTTGTTGGTGTGTATTTTGAGCTGCTTCGATGAGCTATTTATAGGGCTATATGACCTACAAGTTAAGGGCTTCTATATCCCATGCATATCATGCATGCATTATTATGAATATAAAGTAGTAAATCAATCCTTAATTCATCACCGGCCAAAATCGATCACCATTAAGTAAAGTTAAAGTATTACGATAATTTGTACAGATTTACGTGATTCAACAATAACTGTGTGATAGTTTGCGTCAAATCATGTACCGTTTATTTAATTAGAGAGCAAAGTTTCAGTATTACGGTAATTTGTATAGATTTACGTGGTTCAATAACAGTCGAGACCACCTTCTACAAATTAAAGAAAGAAGAGTTTAATTATTGATATATTGAAGAAATTACAGATTACAGAATTCATATTATTATAATTATGTGTGGAAAGTTTACATTGTACTCGAAACCCTAATTAAAATGCCCAATAATAGTAAACTCGATCTACCTCAAACACATTATTTGAAAATATAAACCAGATATCGTTTAGGTTTTGGGGGTTTCCTCTCCAAGCCCCCGCCATGCATAGATCGAACCAATATTTTAAAACATATTCAAGACATAAATCTAACTACTTAGGAGTACTTAGTATTAGGGTTTTCATTATTTGATTAAACCTATTCATTTCCTTGTGTTTAATCTTGTTATTGTATTTTTTTTTTTTACTTCCCTTAACTTAATCTAGTACTCTTTTTGTCTCAGTTAATTATTTAAATTATTGAGACGGATTGTGGAAGTAATAATTGTATTTTTACTACTAAGATAACAATATTCGCCGTACAGATTTTAGAGTTTAGATATTACTCGATCTTTCTACGTCTAGGTCATTTCTTTACATTTTATGTTAAACAAATGATCGATATGAAGGGATAATTTTACCGTATATATGATTATTGCGAGAATGTTATGCATTATTTCTTAGCATGCATTGGAAAAATCTAGCAATCAAAGGCCTATCTTATAATCATAAAAAAGGGTGAAATGCACCTTACTATATATGGATCATCATCCTAATATCTATATCTATCTATCTACCTTTTAGACTTTTAGATTGAATGATTGCAATGTCATTATTGCACATCATGTATTAATTTTATAAAATTGAGTAAGTCGACCACATGAAACACGCCATAATAATAGAAAAAAGCAAATAAATAAATAAATAAATAAATAAATAAAGGGATTTTCTACGCACTACCCCTATATTTTTCACTTTTCTACCTGGTACCCTACTTTTTCTATGTCTATACACGGTATCCTTGAAGTTTGCTATTAATTTAACTAGCGCCCTGAATTTTTTTTTCTATCAAGTTTTGTCGTTAAATTATGTTTTTAGCGTAGGATTAAGACTTCAATATCATTTAACTTAGATAATTAACAAGTTGAGCTTAATTTAAGTGTTATCAGTTGATTAGACAATATAACGTCAAAAATGTAATCCGTTTAGATTCGGAGTATAACTACATACACGTACAAAATTGTTAGTTTAAGCTCAATTATCGGTTAATTAGGTACGTTAAATGACGTTTAACTTTTAATCTTGAACATAAAAAAGTAATTTGTTGTCAAAACTTGACAGGAACAAAAGTTTAGGGGTACCAATAAAGATAATAATAAAGTTTAGGGGTACGAATGAAACTTTTAGTAAAGTAAAGGGTACCATGTATACATATAAAAATGGTAGGGATATCAGGTAGAAAAGTAAAAAGTTCATGGGTACCACGTAGAAAATCCCATAAATAAATAAAGAGAGGCTCTAAATAAAAAAGAAAAAGAAAGAGAGATAATAAAGAAAAAATAATTAAAAAAGGCACGAGATTTGCACCAGTTAATAACCAACCATTTACAATAAACTTATGAGAGAGATCAAAGATGACTTAGTCTAATCATTCTGGCCGAAATTAATATCATGGACAATGTATAGGTCATCACCGACTCTCGGGTTTGATACTGTTGTCCCTGATCTCTATTACAATGTGATGTGATTGAGTGTGCATTTTTTGACCGTACAAACCTAACTACAATAATGTAAATAGGGACTACAACAACATTTATGATCAAATAATTAAAATTTTGTTTGGGTCCAAACTACAGAAATAATTAAATTATTGGAGATAACAATAATTTAAAAATAATGGAGTAATTTAATAAATTTCTCAATAATGTGTTTATACGTGTGAGGACGATATACAATTTCAAAAAAGTGGTAAATTAATTATTGATTGAAGAAAGAAAAGTTTAATTATTGATTGAAGAAATTACAGATTACAGATTACAGAATTCATATTATTATTATTATTATTATTATTATTATTATTATTATTATTATTGTGTGGAAAGTTTACATAGTACTCGAAACCCTAATTAATATGCCCAATAATAGTAAACTCGATCTAGCTCAAACACATTATTTGAAAATCTAAACTAGATATCGTTTAGGTTTCGGGGGTTTCCTCTCCAAGCCCCCGACATGCATAGATAGAACCAATATTTTAAAACATATTCAAGACATAAATCTAACTTATGTAGTATTATTAGGGTTTTCATTATTTTGATTAAACCTATTCATTCCCTTGTGTTTAATCTAGTTATTGCTTTTTTTTTACATCCCCTAGCTTAATCTAGTACTCAATCAAAGATGAATAAATGATTGAGACAGATCGAGGAATTAATTGCATTTTTACTACTTCGACCTTCAAAGAGTGCAACAATTCTCGTTCACTCGCGTGGTTAATTATACGTACAAACATCAAATATTACTCTTTCTGTCAAGGTCATTTATTTATTTACATTTTATATTAAACAGATGATCAATACGAAGGGATAATTTTACTGTATATATGATTATCGTGAGACTGTTTTGCATTGGAAAAATCTAGCAAAGGCCTATCTTAATCATAAAAAAAGTTGAAGGGCACCATACTATATATGGCCTATCTACCTTTTAGAGTTTTAGATTGAATTATTTCAATGTCATTATTTCACATCATATATTATATTAATTTTTGTAAAATTAAGTCGACCACATGAAACATGCCACAATAATAGAAAAAAAGCAAATAAATAGTACTTCCTCCGATTTTTTATTATCTTCCCCTTTGATTTTGGGGAAGAAAATAAGGGTATAGGAAGGTGTGGTTCAAAATAAAAGAAGGAAGAGAGAGAAATGTAAGGGTGATTCTAGACCACATGTTGATGGCCCAAAATGAAAATAGGGAAGAAAAAGTGTTTCAATCCAATAAGGAAATAGGGAAGATAATAAAAATCCGGAGGGAGTAATTAAATAAAGGGTCTAAAGAAAAAAATGGGAGATAATAATTAAATAAAAAATAATTAAAAGGGCACGAGACTAATACTAGTAACAAGCGACCAACCATTTACAATAAATATGTGAGACAGGTCAAAGATGATTTAGTCTAATAATTCTGACTGAGATATTATGGACATTATTGGACAATATAGGTCGTCCCATGCTCTAGGGTTTGAAACTCTTGCCACCGATCTCTATTATAATGCTATTATGCCCTATTTGGCAAATAATAGTAGCAGATTCGTTCGTAATAGCGTATAACAATAACAGAATACGGTTAGCAGATTGTATTAGTAGGGTTGCGTGTTTGACTATCAAATAAACATAGTAGAATTAAGAAAAGTGATTGGTAATTAGCAGTTTAGAGGAGAATTAAGTTGTTTTCATGTATAAATTGAATATGATGTTATTTCAATATGCTCCTATTAGTAGCATATTCGAAAACAATAGATTCCAGCCCATATGCTATCGCAAATTCACAATAAATACCGTTTACCAAACACATGAAATTAATAGTTTGATGGTCAATCTATTATTTAGGGCGGAATCTGTTAATTTCCCTCCAATATACTCTGTATTATTTATCAAATGGGGTCTAAGTACGCGTTTTTCGACCGTTCAAACCTACAATAATGTAAATGATGAGGACTATACAACATTTATTATGATCAATAATTAAATTTGTTTGGATCTAAACTACAGAAATAATTAAATTATTGGAGATAACAATAATTTATAAATAATGGAGTAATTTAATTATTTCTCAATAGTGTGTTTATATGTGTGAGGACGATATACAATTTCAAAAATAGTGGTAAATAATAAATTGCGCCTTGTTCCTTTCCATGAGATCGACCTAATCTAAGGAGGGCCCACAACATGAGGCTTGTTTTCCGATTAGGGCTTATAACGAGTCAGACTGAATACGAGCTAGCTTAATTAACCAGCTTGCTTAATTATTTGACTTACGTATGTTCTAAAAGTAAAATTTGAACTACTCGGACCGACCTCTAAGCTAGCTAAGTTGATAATCAAGGTTGAAAGTTTAAGATCGAGTTCGAGTGTAATTACTCGAGCCTATGTTTAAATTTTAGATTTGTTTCCTTCCTCTCGATATTTTTAATAGTTTGTGATTTAATATAGAGACTTACGTATAAAATAAAATATTTAAAATAGACACATTATCGTGATTTTTTTTTAATGAAACAATAGAAGACATTATCACCGAATCACACAGGCATGTTCGAACTGCTAGTAAGCTTTTTGAGCCATACCAACGATAACTTAGCTTAACTCATTAATAAGTTCTCAATCAAGCAAATTAAAGCTTTCACCGAGCCGAGTTTACTCCAATAAGGGTATGGAAAATAGGATTATATATACACCCGGTTGTATACAATCAAGACAAAATTGTTGAGCTTTTGTGTATATTTCCTGAGCTTATACAAGTTTCTAAGCTAAGTTGTAAGTTTTTTTTTTTTTTGAAGTGAAGATCAATTTCATTAATAGTAGGCCATACGACATCTACAAATGATATCAAATTGAACCGAATACAAATTTGTAAGTTTTTGATCTAAAACATTTATGAGATTATTTAACTCGACAACTTTACACCAAAGCTCAGAACGAAAGTTTACAGCAAAACTCAAAATAAAGCCCAAAATCGTCATAAAATCAGTTATACATAGAATTATTTACAACTGATTGTATAATCTTCTCATTGCTCTAGAAATTGTTATTATAATCTCGATTTTCTCAGATTTTAGCTCGAGTTACTCACGATTTGCAAAAACAACCCTACACCAAATTACTATCAACATCACATATTTCAGTAGTGGTCGGTGGTTTTCATTTGTCATAATCCTTGAAATATTGTTTTTTTTTTTTGTACACGTTTATAATAATTCTCAATTATTAGTCTAATAATTTGAGGTGGCTGGGGAGACAATAATGGTATGTAGTGAACTTTATTAGAAATAAAAGCGAGATGCCATTATAGGCAATAATCCATGCATGATCAATAATTCAATTTTGTCGGTCCAAAATTGCAGAATTTTTTTTTTTTTTGAAGTGAAGATCAATTTCATTAATAATTAGCCATCCGGTATCTACAAACGGGGTCAAATTGAACTGAATACAGATTTGTAAAAAATAAATAAAGAACACCTTTGAGACAAAGATCGTTATTAGAGTAATGCGCTTCTGCATAGCCTTCTATATATCGCTGTTTATTGACACAGCCTCTCGCGAAGGAATCTATAGATCTGATTAAATAGTCTTCAAAGGGATGAACTTTCTCTATTTCGACAAATAGTAGACCGAGATCTGACCTCAACTGTATCACCGAACGTAGAAATTTCATTGCTCTCTTGATCTTGCACATAAATCTTGTACCTCTCCCAAAGAGGGAGCAAACCCACCGAAAACATAGGAGCAAACCCATCAATTGATGGGGGCAGAACCTCACAAGGAGGAGGCAAGAGTTATTCATAATTATCTAAAAAACTAAATAAGATTAATAATAATACTGTAATAGAGATTAAAATTTGGGGCTTACCACTACCGAAATTGGTAGATGGCAGCCCCGAACGAAGAATTTTTTCTTTTTCTTTTTCTTTTTTAGGGTTTTGGGGAGGAAGAGGAGGCAGATTTTTTAATGGCTTACACTTTTTAGCTTTTTCTCCAGATCTAAGTGTAAATTGCAGAAATATTTAAATATAGGAGATTACAACAATAATTTAAGCTACATTATTGGCAATGTCCGGTAAATGAGGAAAATAGGATTATATATCTGGTTGTACAATAGCTTTTGTACCATATCTGACAAAATTGTTGAACTTTTGTATATATTTACTGAGATTATAAAAGTTTCTGAGGTGAGTTGTAAGTTTTTGAGCTTAAACATTTATGTGATTCAACTCAATAACGACTTTACACTAAAACTCAGAAAGTTTATAGCAAAACTCAGCGATGTACAACGGCTTGTATAATTCTCTAATTGGGTAAATGACAGTAACAACAGATTTGTAATAACTTGTAACATTAACAGTTAATAGTTAGTAGATTTTAGTACCAGATTTGACTAAAAAAATTAAAATAATTAATAGAATTAAGAAAGAATATTTGATAATTAACAGATTATGTGTGACAATTCATGATACCTGATACCGTATTCTCTATTGATATCCCTATCGTCATCTTGTGCCTACAAATAACGGAACGTTACTTGGTTCAAAAAACACAAGAACAAATAAAGCTACAAAAAAAACCCTAGCTAGATAGATAAAGTAAGTGTTATAGTCTAAGGCAATAATAACGATATTAATATGTCTTTGCCAGCATTAGTTGTTTTCTCAGTGAGCGACTCGAATAAAGAGGAACGATACTTGAGTTTTACGGGTCCTCAACGACAGCTCCGATGTAGTCTCGAAGAAGGTGTCTTCAACGACAACGTACGGTTCGCTGTTGAGCCAGCCGGAGATGGCCTCGTTCACATTAGATCTACCTACGAGAATTGCTATTGGTCGAGGTAATTTCGAAAATCAAGACTCAAGAGTATAACTAAATTATTGTTAGTTTAAAACAATGAATTTACCGTAAAATGTTACCACTTTAGGTTATTTAGTGATCTGACCACGTTAGGTTAAATATTGACAACTTTTTGATATGAAAACGTGGTAACTATTTATATGAAAGCGGTAATTAACTAACTTAAAATCATCGCTTTTTACCATAAATTACAAATTTTTACTATTGTCACATTGTACAACAATTGTACACAATAATTACTGTTGATTTGGTAGCTGAATTTTTGATAATTTAAGCTCCTAAAACCATGTATTAACTAGATATACAAACGTTAATTTGTTAATCAACTAACTAGTGTGGACCCATGCAATTGCATGATTTTGTAAGGGATATATAAATAAGTATAAAATTAAAGTAATTTTATCAAATTTGATTTTTTTTTGTGTTGAATCTTAGATCATGTTATTAATATTATTAATAAATGAATACTTTAAAAAGGAAAAACAAAATGACAGTTTTTAAGTTGAAATTAAAAAAATGACATTTATATTTAGTATAATTAATTGACTCTTTTAATCAAAGTTGATAAAAAAATATGTATAAAAACTTGTGAATATTTTTGGTTATATTTTTCTATTTTTTATTTATCATAAATAATTTTATTGATATGAGTTTCATAATTACAGGAAATTAATTGTTATTTGTTTCTTTAATTAGTGTTTCTTTAATTGTAAAGATGATATTTTGGAGGGAAAAATTGGTTAGAAAGTTAATCTCCTAGTGAAAAGGGGATTAAATCTATCATTTACTCCGTACTAAAAATGTATTTTTAGTTTCTTTAATTACTTAAACTAACGCATCATCCAACAAAATAAAATAAAATTGTCGATAATTTTTATTAAAGTAACGAAGTATCACGAGGAAATATTAGTATATATTAGAGTGATGATAATTTGACGTACTTACGTGTGAGTGTATGTAATGGCATGCAGGCCGTCGAGAGTTGAACCGTGGTTGACGGCATCAGCACGGGAGAAAGTGGAGGACATGTCGAAGGACGAGTGTACGTTGTTCCGGCCTCGTATGAGTCAAGGAAACGTGTTTGTAGGTTTCGTACATGCGCAAAGCGGGCTGAACGTCGTGATGCTTCCATCCACTGATGCGCACGCCTACAACTTGAGTGCGCAGGCGACTACACCAACCGATTTCAGCTTCATCAATTTCGCCCCCTTGGCTCAGACCAAGCTTCCTAGATATGTTATGTTTCTAGGTGAAAACGACAAGTATTTGAGCCCTTCGTCGCAACGTCCGTTAGCGATCATAAACTGTGCAGAATTCGGTAATCCAACGAGCCGAGCTGTAGGGTTTGAGCTGATATACAACAAAAGTGGAGACTTTCGAATCAAATCGATGAGCCTTGACGGGTTTTGGACTGTGATACCGTCTTCACCACGGCATGTTGCAATCGACACTGCGAGCCAACCTGGCCCAAATGACCCGAACACGATATTTAAGTCGGACTTGTCTACTCAGATTGGGTCAGGACGAGCGGTAGGCATGGCCTTGCTCAACCGCGGCCATAACTCGTATTGCCGGAGTTGGACATCGTTCCAGTATGTCGTTGGGGCAAACACGCCTCATCTATCATTCGCTTGGCTACGGCCTAGGCACGCGGTCGCCCAAGACAAACGCCGTGTCAATATCGATAATTTCCGCCACGCTTGGGTCGCCCCTAGGTCAACCCGATCGTTGAGGAGAAGGGAGTTTAATAACTCGCGTCACGACGAGGAATGGGTGAGTCCCGTATATACAGAAATGTATCAGACGCACAGGAGAGTTACGATTAGTAATGATATTCGGACCTTCAGGGGGCCTTCGGCCGTGTTCAACGGCCGAATGCCCTATGTTCGTGCTGACGGGGAACTCGATTTTCACGATGTGGCCTCGGATGTTAATGCTACTTGGGGGACAACCATACACACTTTGGGCGATGGTCTTGAACAATACGACTACACCGTCAGAGTACCGCCTCGGTCGAGGATCACGGTTACCGTGTTGTTGAAAATAGCCACTTACGAAGTACCCTTTTCGTACCAACAAATCGATGAGCTTCCATTTGGTGGTACGATAACTCAAGATCTCTATGACGGTGTTTATAGGATCCAAGATGAATATGAGGTCAGTGCCGAGATCACCGAGATCCGGCCTTTTGTCGCTTCGGAGGTACGATACACTATCACAAATTACACCCTCGTAATTAAAAAATATATATATTTCCTCTGTTTTAATCATTTATTTATTAATTTGCAGTTGCAGGTGAATGATGGGGAAATCGAGGTCGATCCTGAGTCACAAAACACTGAACATGAGGTCATAAGATCGAATACATGTCACTTATTTATCATATATTTCATCCGTTTAAATCATTTACGGATTATTATTTATTGATTTTGCAGGAAGTCAATACACAAGATGACAACAAAGTGACCCAACCAGAACTAGAACCAGAACCAGAACCACGTGTAGAGGTTAACCAAGAATAATATGAAATGATGCAAGCCGGATATCTACTGTGAACGAGCATGCAATGCTATTTGGTTCTACGCGTATTTTAAATCGAGTAATTGTCGATCCAAAATGATTTCAAATCCGATTACATATCATGTCCTTCTTTATAATAAGCTCTTGTTTTCGAATTAATCCCTCGTTAAATTAAACCGTCTTTATTACATCTCATTTTGGAACAATCGATGACTTTTGTATTTACCTTTCTCATTTGTATCCCTGTGTATGAGCAAAGCCAAATCATCATACTCCTAAACTCCTTAGTAATTCTCAACCGTGATCTATTTACTCAAAATTGTTAGTTTTTCCCAATTCTCCAAGAACCCTAATCTTAGCTTGTCACATCAATTTTTACCAATCAATGGTCTCTATCACCTTCAATCTGCCTTAGTTGAAAACCCCCTAATTGCAAATCAAACTAAAACGACGCAACAACAATCAAACCGTTACAATCTTAGTTTTTCTCCATGCATCATGGTGTTGTTCATTCAAAGCCCATCAAAATCCCAAGAATATAATACTCCGTACTTAATTTCTCTGTCGTATATGAATACTGAACTGTAACGGCCAGGGATGAGACGTTCTTCGGTTTAAGCCTTGATATCGAACAGAACAGCTCGAGTACGAGCTGCCTTAAGAATTTCAGCTCTACCGAAACCCTAAATGCTGAAGATAAATTCTCCTCGTATGGACCGTCTTCTATGAATTCAAACTAAACAACTACTTTATATATGTCACGTGACAGCTTGCAGGAAGCACAAAAGAGGATGAAGATCAGAAAACCGCCTCACATCCTCGTGATCCACCTGAAACGGTTCAAGTACATCGAGAACTTAGGCCGATACAAGAAGCTCTCATACCGAGTTGTCTTCCCTCTCGAGCTCAAACTAAGCAACACAATGGAAGACGCCGACTCAGAGTACTCATTGTTTGATGTCGTTGTACACGTGGGAACCGGTCCGAACCATGGGCACTATGTTAGCCTGGTGAAAAGCCATAACCATTGGTTGTTCTTCGATGATGAGAATGTCGATATAATTGATGAGTCGGCTGTTCAGACGTTCTTTGGATCGGCACAGGAGTATTCTAGCAACTCGGAGCATGGATATATCTTGCTCTACGAAAGGGTTACTACAACCAATTAACACCAAATTAGCCAAAATTTTGATTATATACTTCGTTGTCTTGTATGTGTCGAGTTCTCGTGGCTTGGTTTTGTGTGTTGCTGTTGTACTTGAATCGATCTCTGAAACCTCGAACCGTTTTGATGTACATTGATATATCTGTCTTAAAAGAATCCGATGAATGAATCGTACAGACTTGTCAACTTTTTTGCTACAGGCCTACAACCCACTCAGCCAGCCAAAATTATTAGGCGAATTGGGGTATGAGACTGTCCTATATGATAAAGCATACCCTAAAACTTGGAGGCACGTTTTCGGAAGGGTTGAAAATTACAATAATTTAGTGGGGAGATTTGTGGCTGCAAGTACGACAACGTTTTCTTTACACATCATGGACTGGACCATACAAAAAAGAGGGTCCAATTCAATCAATTAAAATTTTAAGATAGTGGTTTCATCAACGAGAATTGACAGGATTCGAATCCAAGTTATGGGTAATACCTTAATATCCTTCACGATTTTACCGACTAATTTTAGGATGAATTCGGTTTCGTAAATTTAAGAAGATTAAATGAGAACTATTGGAGTAATTTTGGTGTAAATGGAGGCCCAAGAACGATAATTTCGATGCCAACAATGTTCGAAACCATGTCATGCGTATGCATAACACTTCTTATGACTTTAGTGACTAAGTTAATTGACATCTGCTTAGATACAACGTCGGTTGTTTTAATCATTAGTTTATCTTTTATTACGAGTATTTATTTTTCGGCAGATTTTAATTAAATTATTAACAATAATTGAGGGGGAGAAATTATTATCTGCTACAAAATGTTGATTTTTTTTCAAGAACTTAGCGTGAATCATGTGACCCTCTTGCCTATAAATAATGCAACGTTTGTTGGTGCAAGAAACACAAGAGCAAAAACAAAAACTATTTCACAAAAAAAAAACAAAAAAAACTCTTAGTTTTTTTTGGTAGTAGGTGGTTAAGGTTACAATGTCTTTGCCTGAGCTAGTAGTTTTTTCAGTGAGGGACTCGAGTAACGAGGACCGATACTTGAGTTTTACAGGTCCTCAACGACAACTCCGATTTGGTGTCGGAGAAACTGTCTATAGCGACATCGCTAGATTCGCTGTCGAGCCAGCCGGAAGCGGCCTCGTTCACATTAGATCCACCTTTGAGAACCGCTATTGGGCTAGGTAAATCGAGTTTTACTTTGGTCAAAAATGTAAAAAAAAAAAAAAAACGGGTTTAAATTCAATATGTCAATCAGATAAGTATAATCATTACAAACGTGTTATTCTCTTTAATATAAGTGCTTTTGCACGATACATTATTCTTACTTAGACGTACGATGAGTTACACAGTATTTACTCAGACGATGGACGGTATAATCAATGTTCTATCCATTTTGGATACATTATTGTTTGGTAGCGACGGTATTACCGTAAAAAAGATGGACAAAAAATTAATTCTAATGTAAATGGGTTGGTAAGTGTTGAAGTTGTAAGTAAATAGTAAGGTTATTATAGTAAAAAAAGATGGAGCAAAAAGTAAATAATTAGAATGAGAAGAAGATAATAAAAAGACAGACAAAAATAGTACGAGTAAATGGGAAGAACATAGAATGAGGAAATACGTAATAGTTTTTTGGTATCTGAAAACCTCTTAATACGATGCCTGAGTAACACAGATTTTTTCAATGTCTGTCTTAAACATAAAACGTGTAAATTAAAAAATGTGGCAGGGCATCAAGATTCGATTCGTGGTTGATGGCCTCGTCCCAGGAGAAAGAGGAGGACATGTCGAAAGACGAGTGCACGCTCTTCCGCCCTATTATCAGCGCAGGAAACGTCTTCGTATCATTCACACACGCGTCAAGCGGGCTGAACGTCGTGATGCGTCCACCCACCGACGCGCACGCCTACAACTTATCCGTGGAGCAAACCGCGGCAACTGAGTTCAGCCTCATCGATTTCGCCCCCTTAGGCAAGACAAGGCTGCCTAAATACGTAATGTTCATAGGCGACAACGGTAGGTATTTGAGCCCGAGAAGCACCCGAGAAGATTGGGCCTTCTTACATTTCGGAGAATACGATAACCCCACGGCCCGAGCCGTGGGGTTCGAAACGTTTTACCATAGAAACGGCGATTTCGTGAGGTTTAAGTCAATGAGTCTTGACTACTTTTGGCAAATTATGTTGCCCGGGAGACGGATTTTGGTAAACCCGTTCTCTCCGTCGGACATGTTTTTCGACGTCGCCGTGTCGTCCCCGCCTAACGCGAGCGAGGACGGGGTGGCCATCCGTTCGCAGTCGTTTAACCAGTATTGCCACCGAGTCCACAATGCCGACCAAGAGTTTTCCGTGGGGTCGAACACGCCACACACGCTCAACGCGTGGCTTCGGCCTAGGTACGTCGGGAGCCCTAACAAAGGCCGTGTTAATATTGAGAGTTTTCGACATGCCTGGACCGGGCCCACCGCGACCCGGTTTTTGAAAGAAGAGGTCTTTTCGAACTCGGAGTCCCAGGAAAGTGAGAGGGTTTTACCTACGGAGTATCGTGCCCGTAGGACGACCACATTTGGTAATAGTTTTTCTGTGGTGAAAGGGCATCTGACCGTGTTCAACGGTCAGATACCCTCAGTTCTCCCCTCTGGAGAACTAAACATCCCCGACGGGGCCACAAATGTTAATGCTGCTTGGGGGGCTGCGAATACGAGTGAGGTGCCTACGAAAGAGGACGTAAAAATCGTGTTACCACCAAAGTCGACCATTCGTGCTACTCTGTCTGTGAATAGAGCCATTTATGAGGTGCCCTTCTCATATGAACAAATCGACGAGTTTCCGTTTGGTGGTACTGAACGTCAGCATCTCCATGATGGTGTTTATAAGATTGAAGCCGAGTATGGTGTCGGGGTTAGCTATAACATCCAACCTTTGACGTCCAAGGTACACTATAACACCCCGTAATTTCTACCCTTTGAACTAATTTTCAGACGTAGTTCCTCTTCGAAATATGCATACTAAGTAAAAATGCGTACTGTGAAAAACAACGTCCTCGTTTAAAAGCGTTAAAGCCTTATCTCGAAAATATAAAACTGACTAGGTATATGTTGCGATATTGGGACTATTATTAAAGTTGATCTTGTTGAATCGTGCAGGAAGGCGATCTAGAAGAGGACATCGTACCAAATGCATCCCTTGAGGTTAATAACCAAGACTAGTACTTAAGGGATGTTACCCTTCTTTGGCAAGGAAAAAAAACTCGAAACGAGCCTACCTTTAAGTTGTCTTTAAAGTATCCTACGAATGTTAAATAAAGCAAAAAAAAAATTGTAAGAGATGATCTCTCAATAATGTTTATGAGATACTACGTCTCAAAGTTAGTTCGGTGTTGTGATATGATGGAGGTTATTAGAACTTGTTGTTACTATTATTATTGTTATTGTTATGATGGGTTACATTAAATTAATAAAGTTTCATTATTATGTATGGATAATTATCTTGTAGAAGTCTTCAAGGGTGGAGCTTAGTGGTTAAAATATGTGATCATTATCCTATGGTCTCAGGTTCAAGTCCTGCAAGAACGATCTTGTGGGAGTTGTATGGCTTGAGGCTAGCTTGCCTTAAGGCCAATGGTGGCTCACATGGTGCGAGAGGTTCAAGTTGTGGGAGTTGTATGGCTTGAGGCTATGCCGTCCCTTGTAGACAAGGTTACGGTCGCTTACATGGTGTGAGATCAAGTTGTGGGAGTTGTATGGCTTGAGGCTATGCCGTCCCTTCTAGACAAGGGTACGGTCGCTTACATGGTGTGAGTTGTATGACTTAAGGCTATGTCTTCTAGACTTCTATGTATACTTTCTGAGTTATATTTCTGAATTGAGTTTTAAGTTTTTTTTACTAGTATCGAAAATGAACATTCAAGCTCAGAAATTTAATTTATTGATGGTAGTTGAGTAATAACCTGAAAACTTTAATTTGATTTAGTAGATTAGAAAAGGAATAATTTATGCGAATTGAGTTGATCAAACTAAGTACTTAATTAATTAAGGTTTTCTGGCGTCATAGAGATTGTCAATCAATCATGTCATCATCTTATTTGACAATCGATGAAGATATGACAAACAAAATTTAACGTTATTCACTATTTTTAGCGAAGTTGGTATAAACTTGTTTGTGTTCATTCTAAAATTACTTCTTTTGATTAGATCGATATTTAGGTGATACTGGTTGGGATACGTACTTGCATTATTGAGATCTACTAAAGGCAAACAAACATTTTATCCGTCGTTTATATTAATTTGAAAAAAAAAAATCTTATATATATAGGAGGGCTAAAGAAGTAATTAAAGAGGTTATGATTCACTTTTTTTATTCCAATAAGTAGTTTTTATTTAGATCAAGTACAACAACTGAAACCAAATCAAAGTACAACAACTGAAATCAAATCAAAGTACAACGATTGACGATTCAAAGAAAAAAAAAACATGAAAAAAACACACGACACATAATATAACCGTAGCCTCACACAGTACACAATAAGTGTTTATTTAGTTGCATAACGAACAAGAACATAATCGAAAGTTGGGAGTACGGAGTGCACATGCATCACTTCCCCGATCCTTTAACATTTGTGCATGCAATCAATGTCCTGGTTAAATTAAAGGCAAACAAATGATTAGGTAAAGTGATAAGGGTGATAATTAATCATGCATTTTTGGCTTAATTAGAAACGGTTTTAAGCGTAATTTAATTAAATTACGGAGTACTTACCAACATCAAATTAAACATCAATTTTTCTTCAAGTATATCTTTTCCCTGCATTATGACAACAAGACTACAGTAAGCCCTAATTCCCAAAAAGATTCGAGAAACCGACTAACAACCAGCTTAGTTGGTAAAGTTTGACATGTGTACCAATACCATGAGTCCATAACCAAGTTTCAAACCTTCTCAGTAATCGCCCTGGTGACTCCCTTAGTCCCTTTACACAATAAAAACAGACACGAATAAATCGAATAATCTACTCACCTTGCCAAAGGATCGGGCAAGGAATGGGTGGCAACAGGTTCGTCAAATATAACTGTAGTCGGTTGATCCGGGTCGAAGACTTGGACATGGAACTCATACCCGTTCATACCCCTAAAAACACCGTCTTGAAGGTTTGTCCTAATGATTTCACCGTTAGCTTGAACATCAGTTTGCACATAGGAAAACGGAACATCACATTTAGCCTCGAGTGCCAAAACCTTAGCCCTTCTCTTTCCACCAGGAGGCACGGTAACGGTACAACTAAACGCGTAGCTCTCACTTTTGTCTTCGGTTTCCTCGAACCCCTTCGCCGTCTCGCTCCCTGACGATATCTCGATGGCTTGGGTAGCACTGGCTATTAGAGGGACCGATGCCTCGATTGTGGTCGTCGAGGTCACGTTGGTGGAGACGGTTTTCGTGGTGCTGAACGTGTAGCTTTGAGACTCAGTGTATTCGATGGTCAAGGTTGTTTCCAAGTCGCCCTCCTTAGCGCCGTTGAAGGCTACTTGCGAAAGCCACGACCTAGGTTGCTCACCGTAGATCCTAGCGTCGTCAAGCCTATACTCAACCTCGATACTCCTGTCTCGATCAACCCGATTTATTAGAAAGAAAATATATTGTACTGCATGCAATTAAATGCGTGTTTCGTTCATCAGACAAAAAAACTTACCTTTCGATGATGGGCTCCTCGACCAAAAGACGAGCTTCCTTAACCCCACTGTCGATATTAGCCCTAAACTGACTCGTACTCGAGGGTATTCGTTGGCAAAACATGTTATTACCTCGGTTAATCAAAGCAATGCCGTTGTCGCTGAGCCGAGCAATCTGAAACACGGTATTCGCATTGCCCGTCCCCGTATCATTTGAGTTAGCAGTGATCCACCCCTGGCTGTCCCGAACCAAAAACCGGCCATTTTTAACCGACCTGTTATATATTTTTTATTTATTTAAGAATTGCATGATTATTATCGATGAACAAAAATAATCCTAAGAATAATAATATACTCCGTATTAAATAATGCTGCCCTGATTGGTCAGCAATATTTTAATACTAAAAAAAATGTAGCAATTCCAAAGAATCAGAAGAAATAACATGAAATTATTAACAACCTGAACCGAACATCCCCGTTATTAACGGGGAATGTCTGGAACCACGAGTCTTTGCGGTGTCGGTCCACACCGAGGAACGCATTCAGGTTACTCTCGGACCCGAGGCAGTTACCGTTGTCGCCCTTGAAGACAACGGTTTTGGGGAGTTTGATGATTCGTTCGACGTCGATCGGGGTGCATTGGACTTCGTCACGGTTGGTGGTTCTTACGGTTAGAAAGAACCCCTCAATCTGGTCGCTTGATCGAACCATGGATACGTTTTGACGGGCGTTGACGTGATACCATTTCATTCCGGTGTTTGTTATATCGATTCTGAATAGAGTACAGTCTCGTCGTTCCGGGTCCTCCACCGGCTCCGGAGCGCTTGCCATTATCCAGTCACTGCCTTTTTCCCTAAAACCGTTTTACAATAAAACACGGTCATATATATATATACACAGTTAGTCTCCTGTGAGACGGTCTCACAATACGATTATTATGAGACCTCTCACATAGGAATATTTTATTATTTTAATCTCACAATAATCGTATTGTGAGACCGTCTCATATGAGAATTTGTGATATACCAGTTAGAGTACGCGCGTGTATTGATCAATAATTAATACTCCGTACAATATTATTTTATTTCACGAGGGTACGTATAATAATATTTTAATTTCAACGTGGTAATTGATCATTCACTTGCATTATTTTGGTCCGATATCATGCATGGCTCGTCCCATTAACGTCAATAATCACAATTAATTCGACCCCAAAATTATTGACAGTACTATTTATGTTACTAGTATTAATTATTACGTAACTAAACTTATCGATCATAGAATCTTCTAAACTTGCTAATCAACTGTTTTTTTAGTATTACATGTAGTCGACCATATTATATCGTTGTTTTGCAAGTTACACGACCTAAATTAAAAAAAAAACGACATATCAAAATAAAAGATCGAGTACGTATGTACGTAAGTACCTAACCAAGTATTTGTTATTGTGAATACAGCGAAAGTGGACTCCACGGCCGACGCTGGTTCGAGCCTCCTCAAAAGCGAACTTGGCCGTGGAGTTATACACTTCAACTTCATCATATTTCAAGTAACCTCCTGGTATCAGATTTAAGTTTCGAATCGGACCGTTGTAGTTCAATGAAAATGCAGTTATATCGTACAACGACATTTTTTTTTCTTACTCACTTATAATTCTATAAATAATTTGTTTTTTTTTTTGGTGTGTATTTTGAGCTACTTCGATGCCCTATTTATAGGGCTATATGACCTACAAGTTAAGGGCTTCTATATCCCATGCATCATGCATGCATTATTATGAATATAGACTTATAGAGTAAATCAATCACCGGCCAAAATCACCATTTATTAATTAGAGAGTAAAGTTTTAGTAGTATTACGATAATTTGTATAGATTTACGTGATTCAACAACAGTATGTCAGTTTGCATCAAATAACATACCGTTTATTAATTAGAGAGTAAAGTTTCAGTATTACGATAATTATTTGTACAAATTTACGTGGTTCAATAACAGTGTGTCGACTATGTCTTGGCCACCTCCTAGGCTCCTACAAAGCGAAAATTATTATACGTTACAACCTTATAAAAATAATTTTTTTTCAATTACAGACTTATAAAAAAAATCAACAATTACTGCCTAATAAAACACTTTCTATTTACTTTTGCTACCTTAAGTGGGCTTCGGTGGATTATTAAGTTGATTTCCGTCCAAAATTACATTTTGTCTAATTACGTGACCATTTTGCCCCTGCATCTATTTACCGAGTCTATTCACCCTTTCATCAACTTTATCACTCTTATTGTTTTTCAATTTCTATCTTGATGTTCTCCAATTTCTACACTCTCCATCTTTACTGTTTCTACCCTCCATTATTTTTGATCTAGTTAGCTAACATTTAATCTAATTAAAACAAATTGAAGAAACCCTAAATTGCAATTACAATAAACAATAGACTTAATTCATGTAAGAAAAATTAAATTTAAATGCAAATCTGGGTTTTATTGTAAGAATCGATTGAAAACCCTAAATTAACGATTGAATCGATTGAAAGCTTACTTGTAGATTTGTTGTTTTCTTCAATTGCAAATCTGGGTTTCAATTTTGTACGGAATATTGTTGGATTTGTCAGATTAATTAGGGTTAGAGGATGATTTGGTGGGGGAGACGTACAGAGTGGGTAAGAGCTTAAGGGGTTTAATGAGGGTCAATGATGAAGTGAAAATGGTTTTTTTAACTGAGGGGTATTTTGGTCTGTTCATGACTTTCGAAACACAATCAGCTTAATTAATAATCCACCGAAGTTCATTTAAGGTAGCAAAAACAAATGAAAAGTGATTTATTAGGTAGTTATTGTTGATTTTTTTTTATAAGTCTGTAATTGAAAAAAAATGATTTTTATAAGGCTGTAATGAGTAATTTTCGCTCCTACAAATTAAAGAAAGAAAAGTTTCATTATTGATCGAAGAAATTACAGATTACAGATTACAGAATTCATATTATTATCATGTGTGGAAAGTTTACCTTGTACATTTGTACTCGAAACCCTAATTAATATGCCCAATAATAGTACACTCGATCTACCTCAAACACATTATTTTAAAATCTAAACCAGATATCGTTTAGGTTTTGGGTGGTTTCCTCTCCAAGCCCCCCGCCATGTCATAGATCGAACCAGTATTTTAAAACATATTCAAGACATAAATCTAACCACGTATGTAGTATAGTATTATTAGGGTTTTCATTATTTTGATTAAACCTAACCTATTCATTTCATTGTGTTTAATCTTGTTATTGCATTTTTTTTAACTTCCCCTAGCTTAATCTAGTATTCAATCAAAGATAGAATATTGAGACGGATCGAGGAATTAATTGCATTTTTACTACTTCGACCTTCAAAGAGTGCAACAATTCACGTTCACTCACGTAGTCGCGTGGTTAATTATACGTGCAAACTCTAGATATTACTCTTTCTGTCAAGGTCATTTATTTATATTTTATATTAAACAAATGATCAATACGAAGGAATAATTTCACTGTATATATGATTATCGTGAGACTGTTTTGCATTTAAATTTTTATTGGTATGCATTGGAAAAATCTAGCAAAGGCCTATCTTAAGCATAAAAAAAGTTGAAGGGCACCATACTATATATGGACCATTATCCTAATATTATCTATCTACCTTTTAGACTTTTAGATAGAATTATTTCAATGTCATTATTTCACATCATATATTATATTAATTTTTATAAAATTGGGTAAGTCGGCCACATGAAACATGCCACAATAATAGAAAAAAAAAAGCAAATAAATAATTAAAGAGATGGCTAAAGAAAAAAAAAAAGGAAGATAATAATAAAATAATAATCAAAAGGGCACGAGACTTGTACTAGTAAGTAGTAACAAGCGACGAACCATTTACAATAAATATAAATTCAGACAGAGATATTATGGACAATATAACCAATTACAATCTAGGGTTTGAAACTCTTGTTCTGGTCTCTATTATAATGTGATTATGCACTGTTTGGCAAAAAGCAGTAGCTGATCGATGGATTCGTACTTCGTTCTTAATAACGAATAATAATAGCAGAGTACGGTTTGTATTAACAGGTTTAACTATCAAATAAAATTAGTAGAATTAAGAAATAAAAGTGATCGGTAATTAGTCGTTTATTTAGAGGAGATTCAAGTTGTTTAATGTATAAATTGAATATTATGTTTCAGTATGATCCTATTAGTAGCATATTCGAAAACAATAGATTCCAGCCCATATGCTATCGCAAATTCGTAATAAATACCGTTTACCAAACACATGAAATTAGTAGTTTGATGATCAATCTATTATTTAGGTCAGAATATGTTAATTTCCCTCCAATATACTTTCTATTATTTATCAAATGGGGCCTAAGCACGCGTTTTTCGAACCGTCCAAACCTACAATAATGTAAATGATGAGGACCATATATACAACATTTATTATGATCAATAATTAAATTTGTTTGGGTCCAAAAACTACAGAGACAATTAAATTGAAGATAACAATAATTTATAAATTCCTTATATACTAAGAGGATAACACATGCTTATGTGTCATCTTCTCATGATTTTTTTTCCCTCCAAAAACCAAAACACAATTTCAATAACGAAAAGCAATATAAATACAATCACAAGATTTTTTCAATAAATACAATCGAATTAAAGTGTTGACGTAATTAAACCAATATAAAATATTTGATCATCAGAAAATCTATACGAAAAATCCAATACACAACAATAAAACCCTTTCAAAAATTTTAATATATAAATAAAATAATTTTTTATATAATAATATTTGGAATATATGATGTTATCTTATAATTTGTTAAACAATTTTAGTGATCTGAACATATATGCGAATGTATTTTGATTTGTGACTATTGATTTTGTGATAAAATAAATTATAAAATATTATTATTACGGTTTAAAAAAAAATGTTCATTAAAATATTAGAATATACGTTAAATCAGATTGTCTGATTATCTTGATTATCATTAGAATTTTAATTTTCTTTTCTCAAATCAAAATGAAAATAAGATAAAAATGAATAAAAAAACTACTCCGTAATAGGTTACTAAGTAGTATATACTTATAAATAATCACTAAATATAAAATGATAAATGTAACGCGTATTATTGCGCGGGATCTATACTAGTAATGGAGTAATTTAATTAATTTCTCAATAATGTGTTTATACGTGCGAGGACGATATACAATTTCCAAAAAGTGGTAAATAATAAAGTTCGACTTGTCCCTTTCCATGAGATCGACCTAATCTAAGGAGGGCCACAGCACGAACTCCGTTTTCCAATTAGGGTTTATAACGAGTCAGATTGAATACGAGCTTAATTAACCAGCTTGCTTATTTGACTTGCGTACGTTCTCAAAGTAAAATTTGAACTCGGACCGACCTCTAAGTTAAGTTGATCATCAAGGTTTAAAGCTTAAGATCGAGTTCGAGCTGAGTGTAACTTGAGCCTATGTTTAAATTTTAGATTTATTTCCTTCCCCTCGATATTTCTAATAGTTTGTGATTTAATTTAGAGACTTACGTATAAAAATATTAAAAATAGACACGTCGTGATTTTTTTTAATGAAACAATAGAAGACATTATTATTGAATCACACATGCATGATGCATGTTCGAACTGCTTGCGAGCTTTTCGAGCCTAACCAACAATAACTTAGGATATAACTTGATTCATTAAGTTCTCAAACAAAGCTTTCACTGAACCGAGTTTGAGTAGTTATTCATTAAGACTAGGTGCCCTGGACAATGGATCTCGGTTTCGAACCTCCCTCCCCTACATTGTAATGCGATTAAGTGCGCTTTTCGTTGAACCAAAAAAAATCAACCCTACCACTCCAATAAAGTGCTATGATAATCTCGATTTTCTCATATTTTAGCTCGAGTTACTCACGAGTCACTATCGATCCAGCTTGCAAAAACGACCCTAGCTACACCAAATTAACTACTATCAACATCACATATTTCATATTTCAGTAGTGGACGGTGGTTTTCATTTGTCATAGAATCTATGACAAAAGCGACATGCCATTATAGGCCATAATCCATGATATCAATAATTCAATTTTGTCAGTCCAAAATTAAATATAGGAGATTACAACAATAAATGACAGTAACAGTAGATTCGTAATAACTTATAACATTAACGGTTAATAGTTAGAAGATTTTAGTACCAGATTTAACTATAAAAAAAATATAATTAATAAAATTAAGAAAGAATGTTTAGTAATTAACCGATTAAAATTATATCGTTTTTCATGATACCTGATACCGTATTATTCTCTACTGATATCTTTGTTGTCATCTTGGGCCTATAAATAATGCAAAGTTACTTGATTGGTTTGAAAAACGCAAGAACAAATAAAGCTACGTACAAAAAAAACCTAGATAGATAAATTAGTGTTAGAGTATGTCTTTGCCAGCATTAGTTGTTTTCTCAGTGAGCGACTCGAATAAAGAGGAACGATACTTGAGTTTTACGGGTCCTCAACGACAACTCCGATGTAGTGTCGAAGAAGGTGTCTTCAACGACAATGTACGGTTTGCTGTTGAGCCGGCCGGAGATGGCCTTGTTCACATTAGATCTACTTACGAGAACGGCTACTGGGCAAGGTAATTAACTTCGAAACTCAAGAGTATAACTAAACTATTGTTTTTAGTTTTTCTACGTGGTATCCTTGTATAACTAATCATTATTTGTTACTCCCTCCCCACCACAATGATGTTCCCATTTATAAATGGCACATGGATTAAGAAATGGGTAATGAAAGGTGGTAAATTGTTGGGTGGGGTTCAAGATGTCAAATCACAAAAAGTAACCAATAGAAAGAGAGTATAATGGATGAATAAGAAAAGTTTTGAAGTGGAAAATCTTAGTGGAGTTTCCTTTTAAGGAAAGTGGGAAAATCTTAGTGGGGGGAGGGAGTAATAATGATTGATTTGGTAGCTGATTTTTCTTGAAAATTTAAGCTCCTAGCTAGCTAATATCATGTATTAGTACCGGATGAGAATTTATTTTGACGTACGTATGAGTGTAATGGGATGCAGGCGATCGAGATTTGAACCGTGGTTGACGGCATCAACACCAGAGAAAGTGGAGGACATGTCGAAGGACGAGTGTACGTTGTTCCGGCCTCGTATGAGTCAAGGAAACGTGTTTGTAGGTTTTGTGCACGCACAAAGTGGGTTGAATGTCGTGATGCTTCCACCCACCGATGCGCACGCCTATAACTTGAGTGCGCAAGCGGCTCCACCAACCGATTTCAGCTTCATCGATTTCTCCCCCTTGACTCAAATCAAGCTTCCTAGATACGTAATGTTTCTAGGTGAAAACGGCAAGTATTTGAGCCCTTCGGCGCAACGTCCGGAAGCGCTCATACAAGCTGCGGAATTCAATAATCCAACGAGCCGAGCCGTGGGGTTCGAGGTCGTATACACCAAAAACGGAGACATTCGACTCAAATCGATGAGCCTTGACGAGTTTGTGACCGTGATACCGTTTATACGTGTACCATGGCCGGTTGCAATTGACACTGCAACGAAACCTGCACCGAATGATCCGAACACGATATTTAAGCCGGACATGTCCGTCCAGCTTACGCCGGCACGAGAGACAGGCATTGCCTTGCTCAGCCGCAGCCACGAGTCGTATATCCACACTTGGCGAGCCTTTGAGTACGTCGTTGGGGAGGACTCGCCTCATGTATCAGCCGCTTGGCTACGGCCTAGGCACGCGGCCGTCCAAGACAAACGACGTGTCAATATCAATAGTTTCCGCCGCGCTTGGGTCGCCCCTAGGTCGACCCGATTATTGAGGACAAGGGAGCTTTATAACACGACAGACGTCGAAAAGGAGAGTATGGTATACACGGAAACGTATCGGAAGAACACAAGAACTACGATTAGTAATGATATTTCATTCTTCACGGGGCCTTCGGCCGTGTTCAACGGCCAAATGCCCTATGTTCGTCCAAACGGTGAACTCGAGTTTGAAGATGTGGCCTCGGATGTTAGTGCTTCTTGGGGGAAAACTAGACACACTATGGCGGATGATAATAAACATGACTACACCGTCACATTACCGCCCCGGTCGAGGGTCACGGTTTCCGTGTTGATAAAAATAGTCACCTACGAAATACCATTTTCGTACCAACAAATCGACGAGTTGCCATTTGGTAGTACAATACCTCAAGATCTCGACGACGGTGTTTTTAAGATCGAAGATGAATATGAGGTCTACGCCGAGATCACTGAGGTCCAACCTTATGTCGCTTCGGAGGTACATTATTACAATTTACATCCTCCTAACACTTGATCTAGCTATACTCTTTCAAATAAAATCGAAATATATGTTTAAAAAGTATTTCCTCTGTCTCAATCATTTATTCATCAATTTGCAGGAGAATGTAGGGGAAACCGGCGTCGATCATGACTCCACAAAACATTGAATAATATGACGAGGTTATACGAATACACATCACTTAATTATTATTCCCTCCGGACACTATTTTTCGCCCCATTACCCCATTATTTGTGAGGAGTATTTTAATGAAGTGGGGCAAAAAATAGTGTCCGGAGGGAGTATTACTCTGTATATATTATTTCCTCCGTTTTAATTATTTATTTTTCTATTTTAGCAGGAAGTGATGCATGCACAAGATGACATCGAAGTGACTGAACTGAACCACAATCCGATTACATCTCACATCGTTCGTTAATAAACTCTTGTTTTCGAATAAATCCTTCGCTCGTTAAATTAATTACATCTCATACCGGAACGATCAATGCCATTTGTATTCGTTTTTTTTTACGTGGTTCAATAATAGTGTGTCAGCTACGTCCAGGCCACCCCTAGAAATTATAGAAAGAAGAGTTTAATTATTGTTGACGAGATTACAAATTACAGAATTCAGATTGTTTAAACCTATTCATTTCCTAGTACTGTAGTTATTATTGCATTTTTTTTCCTACTCTTTTCGTCTCAGTTAATTATTTACATTTTATATTATAAATGAAAAATATTTTAATCGAAGACGAATAAATTATTGAGATGGATCGTGGACGAAGTAATTGCATTTTTAGTTTTTTACTACTTGTTCACTTGCATGGTTAATTATAATTATACTCCGTATGTAAATGATAACAATAATCGACGTACAAATTTTAGATATTACTCTTTCCGTTTAGGTCATTTGTTTGCAATTTATATTAAACAAATGATCGATACGCATGAACAGTTTCACTGTATGATTATTGTGAGAGTTTTGCATTTTTACTTAATATGCATTGGAAAAATCTAGCAATCAAAGGCCTATCTTAATCATAAAAAAAAAGTGCACCTTACTATATATGGACCATCACCCTAATAATATCTATATCTATCTACCTTTTAGACTTTTAGATTGAATTATTTCAAATCATATATTAATTTTATAAAATTGAGTAAGTCGACCACATGAAACACGCCATAATAATAGAAAAAAAAACAAATAAATAAATAAAGAGAGGATCTAAAGAAAAAAAAGGAGATAATTAAATAAAGGAAAAATAGTTAAAAGGGCACGAGATTTGCACTAGTAACAAGCGACCAATCATTTACAATAAACCTACGAGAGAGATCAAAGATGACTTAGTCTAATTATTATGACCGATATATTATGGACAATGTATAGGTCATCATCGACTCTCGGGTTTGAAACTCTTATCCCTGATGTCTGTTATAATGTGACGTGATTAAGTATGCATTTTTCGACCGTCCAAACCTAATTAACTAGTACAATAATGTAAATGGGGACTACAACAACATTTATGATATCAAATAATTTAAATTTTGTTTGGGTCCAAACTACAGAAAAATAATTAAATTGGAGATAACAATAATTTATAAATAATGGAGTAATTTAATTAATTTCTCAATAATGTGTTGATATGTGTGAGGACGATATACAACTTGAAAAAAGTGGTAAATAATAAAGTGCGACTTGTCCCTTTCCATGAGATTGACCTAATCTAAGGAGGGCCACAAGAATATATACTAGGGTTTTGTTTTTTCGATTAGGGTTTATAACGAGTCGGATTGAATGCGAGCTGATTGACCAGCTTATTTATTTTACTTGCATTCACAAAGTAAAATTTGAACTCGGACCGACCTCTATCTCGTCATCTTGATTGAAAAGTTAAGTTGAAAATCAAGGTTGAAAGCTTAAGATCGAGTTCGAGCTAATAACTTGTGAATCAGTGACTTCAGTATAAAAATATTTAAAAATTACCGAATCACACATGCATGTTCGAACTGTACTGTTTGCAAGTTTTTAGAGCTGAGCCAACAATAACGTAACTTTGCTTGCTTGACTCGTCAAGTTCTCAAGCCAAGCTTTCACTGCGCGAGCCGAGCTTGAGTTATTCACGAGCTTTAATTTAATTTCGTCTTGTCTCCTTATTACCAGTCCTACTCCGATGAATTATTAGGTTAATATATAATCTCGATCAATCATCTCATATTTTATCTCGAGTTACTCTCAATCCAGTTCAAATCTTTATTTATTTTTTTTTGCGGTACACGTTTATAATAATTCTCAATTATTAGTACAATAATAAATTGAGGTGGCCTGGGGAGACAAGTGACAAGTGAACTTTAATAAAATAAAAATAAAACAAAATAAAAAGTAGCAAGCGACATATCATTATAGGCATTATAATTAAGATCAAAAATTCACGTGGAATGGGGGGACTAGATACTACGTACAACATTGAACATCTATCGCCAATAATTCAATTTTGTTGGTCCAAAATTACATCCCCTTTCCACTAACCAAATAACAATAAAAAATAAAAAAATATATCAAATGAGTTAGGTGAGAATCGAACCCTTAACCTCATGAGTAGTATAATCTTCTCCTCTCCAACTACACCCTAACATCTTACTAATGTAAATATCACTACATCACACATAAGGCTATACACCACATAAAGTATGTAATGAAGGAAATTTGATTGATTACATTGATTACGAAAATCAAATGTTATCACATACAATATTTAATATGGAATGTACGATCAAATCCCCTTTCCACTAACCAAATAATAAATCTCCAAATTTCCCCGCCTACCATATGAGCCAACTTTTGGATTATTTAATATATATTGATTGAACTTATATCTAAATTACCTAATCAATAGCTATAGGTTTAAAAGATACTACCATAAAATCCCCTTTCCACTAACCAAATAACTCAACTCATGTATTTTTCCGCCTAAAGTTATCCACCAACAAACATTAAAAAACAGATCAAATGAGCAATGTGTAAATCGAACACTTGACCTCATGTGTATCACTCTTCTCCTCTCGAACTACACTCTAACATCTTACTGATTAAAATATCACTACATCACACATAAAGCTATGCACCACAGAAAGTATGTAATTAAGGAAATTTGATTGATTACATTGATTACGAAAATCATCACATGTTTTACATACAAGATATCACATACAATATTTAATATGGAATGTATGTATGTATGATCAATTTTTTTTTTAAAGTATAAACATATTGTATTTCGTTTTAACGAAATAGTTGCATTATTTTTGTTAATAAGAGATTGCACTCCCGTACAATATTTTTCATAAAATATAAAATAGTTATGATTATTATGGTATATCTCTCTGATATATTCGAAAATCATATTCTTAACATCGACATAAAATTTAGTAACTATATAAAAATGGAATATATATTTCGATTACTCTTACAAAGCCTAATACATAGTAAAAACTCACCGAAAATTCTCTATATACTACTCTAAGACAATAACAGTTATTAATATTTTCCTCTAAAATATACTAATTTAAATTGAGAAGTAAAAGAACATTAATTTCAGTAATAAATTCGCAAACTATTCATTAATGTTAAAGAAATTGACAAAAAAAAACTTCTTTTTATGAAAATAATTAGATAAATTTTAAGATATGATGTCATTAACCTTGAGAAAAAAAATCAGTTATCTACAAAATTTATTTTTGAAATGAGGTATTTACTTTAACTTTTACAAAGATATACTCTCCCCGTCTCAATGAATTCTTTGTCTATTCTATATTGGTGCGTCTCAATGAATTCCTTGTATTTCTATTTTAGGAATATTTTTTTATATATAAATTTGACCTCTCATGAATTTGGCTTCACATGTCACTTCATCATTGAACATTTTTCCCTTTGTGCCAAAAGCAAAGTCAAACAATTCATCAGGACGGAAAGAGTATATACTGACTCGATACCACTAAGATCTTTTTATTTATTCAAATGTGAGGATTATAATTATTATATAGAAAGATTATTTTGGTACGGGAGAGTACAAAATACGGAATATACTATTAAAATCCATATAAAAAAAGTTTCACAAATTACATAATATAAGTCTAACACCTGAAACAGTTCATTTTTAATTTTTTTTAAAAATTTTCTAATGAAAAACTGAATAGTTTTTTTTACACAAAGAGAATATATCACGGCGTGCTAACCATTAAAAAAAGTTCATTATTATACAAGTTTTGATAAATATTTATGTATTTTACGGTATGTTAAAGAGAGGAGTGGGTATCTCGAAATGTGAGATGAAATAATCGAGTATATAAAAAATATAAACAATATTTCCATTAATTACACGTTATTTAATACTCCGTACATTTCAAGACATTACTCAAATATTTTAATTAGTTTTGCGATTTAAAAAATATTTTCCTATTTCTAAAGTACACCGTCGATAAATAGTAAAAATAAAATAATAAATTTTTTATTTTAAATCTTAAATGAAATATTCTATAAGATAAATATATTATAAATACCGTGCATTGCACGGGGCTATACTAGTTAATAACTTAAACTATATACATGGTTCTGTTTGGTAAATGTCGGTAACAGATTTGTAATAACTGATAATATTAACAGAATACATTCAGTTACATGTTTACAGATGGTAGTAGCTGATTTCGATTAAAAAATAAATAAATTACAATATTATTACGGCATCATGATACGGTATTCTCCCTGAGACCTACTGTCCCAGAGCAACTAGTTTTAACCAATAGACTAAGACTTCGGTCCTAGTCATCTTGTGCCTACAAATAATGCAAAGTTACTTAGTTGGTTCAAAAAACACAACAACAAATAAAGCTACAAAAAAAACCTAGATAGATAAATTAGTGTTACAGTATGTCTTTGCCAGCCTTAGTTGTTTTCTCAGTGAGCGACTCGAATAAAGAGGTACGATACTTGAGTTTTACGGGTCCTCAACGACAGCTCCGATGTAGTCTTGAAGAAGGTGTTTTCAACGACAACGTACGGTTTGCTGTTGAGCCGGCCGGAGATGGCCTCGTTCATATTAGATCTACCTACGAGAATTGCTATTGGACAAGGTAATTATAATTTCGAAACTCAATCAAGAGTATAACTAATTAATTATTGTTTTTGGTTTTCACAAAATTAATTAATTATTGTTCTTAGATTTTTCTACGTGGTATCCCTATTTATTTTTTATTTTTATGTGTTACCCTTAGGAGACGTTTTTGTTCACCCTATCCTATCATGATTTTTTTTTTTCCAAAGAAATTATATCGTGAAAACTTTCTATATTTTGATTTCATTCATAGTTGTTTTTCCAATAAAAAAAGAGGGAAATGATCGCAAAATTGATGATAATATTGCAAAAAAAATTGACGCAATTAATGACAATATTAAATATTAATTTTCTTTTTAACTCCTTAAATAGACCGGAAAATAGTATTATACCATGCACCAGTGGTATGTACAATCGTCTCGTTGAGCTTGTATGTATACTTTCCTATACAAGTCTTTTTGAGCAAAACATTTAGGGGGCGTTTGGTTCGCCAAAAAGAGGTACTCCCTCCGAGTTCCTATTATTGTCCCACTTTCCTTTTTGGGCTGAGTTTGATTTTTGTCCCACTTTCCTTTTGAGGCCATCAATATGTGGTTCACAATTACTCTCCAATTTCTCTCTCTTCCTCCTCCTTTTTTTCAACCACTCATTTTCCCTTACTTATTTTTCACCCAAAAACCTTTTGGAACAATAATAGAAACTCGTATAAGGTATGAGTTTAGAATCAACCAAACTTATCCCTCTTGTTTGGTTGGCAAACTTAAGGGTTTGATACTCATACCTCAAACCTCCAAGGTATGGATTTCTCATACCCAAGGGAGGAGGTGGGTATGAGACTCATACCTTGGAATCAAAGTCCTTATATTCATATTTGATTTTTTCGATTTTTTTTTTGTAAAACGTCTTAATTAAAATATTTTATTGGGAAAACTAATAAAAAATATAAAAAAATTATCTTAAAAATTAATATTAAATATATTTGAGGTTTCATATTCCCAATAACTAGTTTTTTAATTAAATTTATTTTACTTTTTTTAGCTGATTTTTATTTTATTTTGTAGTACTCCATATAACATTACCGTATAAACCTGTATATATTTAAAATTAGATTATTAAATACGGAGTACTTTACAAAACTATAATTTATAATTTGATTCCTAATCATTTAAAAAACAAACCAAACACGAGGTATGAGGAATCAAGTTCCAACCCCATACCACCCTGGTTTGATTCCGGATTTCATTCCTATACCTTCTCGCGAACCAAACGCCCCCTTAAGTGCTTTAACTCAAAAACTTTTCATTTAAGTTCAAAAAATTTTGCCACAAAACTCAAAAAAATTGCGGTACACTCAAAATCACAAAAAAAATTGTATATAATCTGCTCATTGAAATACATACAACTTTTGATTTCTCTCACAAAAATAATGATTTATTTGATTGCTGCTGATTTCTTGATAATCTAAGCTACTAAAACCATGTATTACTAGATACATTAGTTATTACTCCTTATTTGTTAATCAACTAATTAAACATATCATTCACTAAATACTAAAAACATATTTTTAATCTATTTTGTAGTCCGAATCTACCACATTAGAATATATACATTCTGTTCTTCAAAAATATAATATATATATATATATATATATATATATATATATATATATATCCAACAAAAGATAAAATTGTGGATATTTTTTATTAAAGTAATGACGTGTGACGAGGAAAATAATCAAATACAGTAGAGGAGAATTTATTTTGACGTTGGTACGTGTGAGTGTAATGGGATGCAGGCCATCGAGATTTGAACCGTGGTTGACGGCATCAGCACGGGAGAAAGTGGAGGACATGTCGAAGGAGGAGTGTACGTTGTTCCGGCCTCGTATGAGTCAAGGAAATGTGTTTGTAAGTTTCGTGCATGCGCAAAGCAACCTGAACGTCGTGATGCTTCCATCTACTGATGCGCACGCCTACAACTTGAGTGCGCAGGCGACTACAGCCACCGATTTCAGCTTCATCAATTTCTCCCCCTTGCTTCAAACCAAGCTTCCTAGATATGTTATGTTTCTAGAAGAAAACGGCAGGTATTTGAGCCCTTCGTCGCAACGTCCAATAGCGATTATAAACGCTGCAGAATTCCATAATCCAACGAGCCGAGCCGTAGGGTTTGAGGTCATATACAACAAAAATGGAGACTTTCGAATCAAATCTATGAGCCTTGACGGGTTTTGGACTGTGATGTCGTCTACACCACGGTATGTTGTAATCGACACTGCGAACCAACCTGACCCGAATGACCCGAACACGATATTTAAGTCGGACTTGTCTGTCCAGATTGGGTCGGGACGAGAGGTAGGCATGGCCTTGCTCAACCGCGGCCATAACTTGTATTGTCACAGGTGGACGTCGTGGCAGTACACCGTTGGGTCGAACACGCCTCATCTATCGGCCTCTTGGCTACGGCCTAGGCACGTGGTCGCCCAGGACAAACGTCGTGTCAATATCGATAGTTTCCGCCACGCTTGGGTCGCCCCTAGGTCGACCCGATTGTTGAGGACAAGGCAGTTTAATAACTCACGTCACGACGAGGAATGGGTGAGTCCCGTATATACGGAAATGCATCAGAAGCGCCGGAGAGTTACGATTAGTAATGATATTGGCTTCTTCAGGGGGCCTTCGGCCGTGTTCAACGGCCGGATGCCCTATGTTCGTTCTGACGGGGAACTCGATTTTGACGATGTGGCCTCGGATGTTACTGCTGCTTGGGGGACAACCATACACACTTCGGGCGATGGTCTTGAACAATACGACTACACCGTCAGAGTACCACCTCGGTCGAGGATCACGGTTTCCGTGGTGTTGAAAGTAGCCACCTACGGAGTACCCTTTTCGTACCAACAAATCGATGAGTCCCCATTTGGTGGTACGATAACTCAAGATCTCTATGACGGTGTTTATAGGATCGAAGATGAATATGAGGCCAGCGCCGAGACCACCGAGATCCGGCCTTTTGTCGCTTCGGAGGTACGATACACTATCACAATTTACACCCTCGTAATTAAAATATATGCGTATGTATTTCCTCTGTCTTAATCATTTATTTATTGATCTGTAGTTGCAGGTGAACGATGGGGAAATCGAGGTCGATCCTGACACACAAAACACTGAACATGAGGTTATAAGATCGGATACATGTCACTTATTTATCATATATTTCATCCGTTTTAATCATTTACGGATTATTATTTATCGATTTTGCAGGAAGTCAATGCACAAGATGACACCAAAGTGACCGAACCAGAACCAGAACCAGAGGTTAACCAAGAATAATATGAAATGATGCAAGCCCGATATTTACTGTGTGAATGTTATTTGGTTCTAGACGTATTTTAAATTGAGTAATCGTCGATCCAAAATGATTGGTTCAGATCCATTTACATATATGTCCTTCATTATAATAAGCTCTTGTTTTCGAATTAATCATATCTCTCGTAAAATTAAACCGTCTTTATTATATCTCATTTTGGAACAATCGATGACTTCTGCATTTACTTGTTTTTTAATTTCAATAATTAGATTTTGGGAAATTCTGTCTTGTACCCCTGGCCTCAAGTTTTCACCTTTTCTCATTTGTACCTTGCGTATGAGCAAACCCTAATTATACTTTTAAACTCCATAGTAATTCTCAACCGTGATCAATTTACTCAAAACCGTTAGTTTTGCTGTTAGTTTTCCCCAATTCTCCAAGAACCCTAATCTCGTCGCATCAAATTTTTCCAATCAATGGTCTCATCACCTTCAATCTCCCATAATTGAAACCCCCTAATTGCAAATCAAACTAAAACGCAACAAAAATCAAACCCTCACAATCTTGTTCTTCTTCATGCATCATGGTGTTGTTCATTCAAAGTCCATCAAAATCACAAGAATATAATACTTAATTTCTCTGTCGTATGAATACCGAACTTTGAATTACAAACTCACTATTTATATATTGCCTTGGAAAATGTAGTGAAATTGGGGGTTAGTTCCGCGCCGATCACGAGCTCACCCATGAACTCGAAAGTCGGGTTAAGTTTAGTGGGTCGGATTGACCCACGTATATATAACGAGGTGGGTCCCATGAAAAAAGTGATTTAGTAGAAGAAGATATATCTTTTAATTCCAATGGAAATAAATGAGTAAATCAATTCAAATTCAAAAGACGAGACTGGTTGATGCATTGAAAGGGATTTTCGAAGTTGAAGATGAAGAAATTAAAGGAAATAGCCATGTCAATACCATAAATTAGCATGTCATTAGATGAGTTATTGTGCCATAGTTAACGGCAAAACTAACGGCCACTAAGTATATTGATCACGGTTGAGAATAACTAATGGAGTTTACGGGTATAATTGGGATTTGCTCATATACAGAGCTACGAAAAATGAAAACTTGAGAGGTATAAGAGAGAATTTCCCTTAGATTTTATTAAGATCGAAGTACAATAACCAAAACCAAACCAAGTACAACAATTGACAATGCAAATAAATAACATCAAAGCAGGAAAAAAAACACACACAACGAGTATTTATTTTTGGTACATAATTTTGTGCTCGTTGCATAACAAATACAAATAATACTATCGAGATTTGGGAGTGTCGAGTGCACGCTTCCCCGTACTTCAACACTTGCGCATGTAGCAAAGTCCTGGTTAAATTAAAGGTAAACAAATAATTAGTTCAAGTGATAAACTTGTAACTTAATCATAGTGTATTGCCTTAATTAGAGACGGTTTTAAAGTCGTTTTGATCATATATGAGATTTATGGATTACTTACCAATATAATTTATTCGCTCCGACTTTAACAAGCTCTACTCGTCCATCAATTTTTCAATAAGTATATCTTTTCCCTGCATTGAGATCGATAACACATGTCACTTAGCTTAGCTAATAAAGTGCAGAGAGGCAGCCATGAACTAAGTTCAAAGTCTGTCAGCATCATAATTGTCTTAGCTCACTACAAAAAATCATCACTTGCGCCACGAAAATTTTACCGTGGCAAATAGTCTAGCCACGGGAATTTGACACTTGCGCCACGAAAATAAACGTGGCTACCGTAACCACGTTTTTTTTCGTGACGCAAGTGTCAAATTCCCGTGGCTAGACTATCTATTTGCCACGGTAAAATTTTCGTGGCGCAAGTAGCGGTGGCAACAAAATTTCCGTGGCGCAAGAATTTGTTGTAGTGGCTTTTTTCACACAAAAAAAAGAAATGGATGAATCGAATTCAGTACTCACCTTGCCAAAGGATCGGGCAAGGAATGGGTGGCGACAGGTTCGTCAAATATAAGTGTAGTCGGTTTATCCGGGTCGAAGACTTGGACATGGAACTCGAACCCGTTCATACCCCGAAAAACACCGTCTTGAAGGTTTGTCCTAATGATTTCACCGTTAGCTTGAACATCGGTTTGCACATACGAAAACGGAACATCACATTTAGCCTCGAGTGCCAAAACCTTAGCCCTTCTCTTTCCACCCGGAGGCACAGTAACCTTACAGCTAAACTCGTAGCTCTCGCTTTTGTCTTCAGTTTCCTCGAATCCCTTCGCTGTCTCGTTCCCTGACGATATCTCGATGGTTTGCGAAGCGCTGGCTATTAGAGGGACCCCTGCCTCGATTGTGGTCGTCGAGGTCAGGTTTGTGGAGACGGTTCTTGTGGTGCTGAATGTGTAGCTTTGAGACTCGGTGTATGTGATGGTTAAGGTCGTTTCCAAGTCGCCCTCCTTAGCGCCGTTGAAGGCTACTTGTGACAGCCACGACCGAGGCGTCTCACCGTAGATCCTAGCGTCGTTTAGCCTATACTCCACCTGGATATTCCTGTCAACAATATGATCATAATATCTCACATCTCAGGAATATCGGAGTATTTTTTTTATGTTTATTACATTTAGGTTGGACAGACATGTAAAATTGTCTCATATTAAGAAAAAAAAAGTTAAAATAAATACGAGTATTTATCGTATGTTAATTACCTCTCGATGATAGGCTCCTCGACCGTAAGTTGAGCTTCCTTAACCCCGCTATCGATATCAGCCCTAAACTGATTATTTGAAGGAACACGTTGGCAAAACCGATTGTTACCTCGACAAATCAACGCAATTGCGTTGTCATTAAGCCGAGCAATCTGAAATACGGTATTCGCATTGCCCGTACTCGTGTCGTTCGAGTTGGCTGTGACCCACCCGTTATTGTCCCGAATCAAGAACCGACTGTTCTGAACCGACCTGAACCGAACATCAAAAACCAACCAACCGTTTTGAATTAAAAAATGCAGCAATTCCAAAGAATCAGAGAAAAAATAACATGAGACGATTATAATTATAATTAACAACCTGAACCGAACGTCCCCGTTATTGACGGGGAACGTCTCGAACCACGAATCTTTACGGTGTCGGTCCACACCGAGGAATGCATTGAGATTAGTCGGCGCCCCGAGGTAGTTACCGTTGTCGCCCTTGAAAACGACAGTTTTGGGGAGTTTGATGATTCGTTCGACGTCGATGGGGGTGCATTGGACATTGGTGATGTTGTTGGTTCTTATGGTTAGGTAAAAGCCGTAAATTGGGTCGGTTTGGTTCGCTATGGATACGGTTCGACTGGTGTTGACGTGAACCCATGAGATCGCGGTGTTGCTTAGTATGTTGACTCGGAATAGAGTGCAGTCGCGTCGTGCCGTGTCCTCCACCGGCTCGCTCGCCGTTGCCACTATCCAGTCAGTGTTCGCTTGCCTACATACCATGTAGTAAATTTTATGAAAAAACGATTTTACGATAAAATACTATAAATTAAAACAACGTGCAAACGAAATTACAGTCGATAAAATAAAGTTACTTCATCTTTTATTAATGACACATTATTTATTTATTACAAATATGTATTAAGTTCAATTTGATATCGTTTGTAGATATCGTATGATTTCTTATTAATGAAATTGATCTGCAATTCAAAAAAATAAATGACACATAGTTCATCGTCCGATGATTTATAAATATGTTGAATTCCCGAATAAAATTTATTAACATTCGTTCTCCAGATCATTTGTTTAATTTCTATTTTGATAGTGTTTTTAACGTGTCTATTGGTTGTCGTCCATCCGTTCATCCAATTGATTTCGTCCATTTGTCGTCCAATGTTTCATTTTTCCTTTGTTTATTTTTACGTAATATATTACGCACATTTGATAAAAATAACAACAATTGTATGTCCAATTTGTCCTTGATCTTGAAACAATACTACTCATTGTTAATCTTTACATAATTAACCTATTAACGTGCGTGTATATATATATATGATGTGTCCATTAAAATAAATATTCGTTAACAAAATCGTAAATTAAAAGAATAATGAGTAAAATAACGATATGGAATATTATTAGGAAGGATCGAGGATGTACCTAACCAAGTACTTGTTATTGTGGATACATCGGAAGTGGACTCCACGGCCGAGACCAGAACGAGCCTCCTCGTAACCGAACTTGGCCGTGGAGCTATACACTTCACGTTCTTCATATCTCAAGAAACCCGTGGTTATCAGACTCAAGTTTCTAATCGGACCGTTGTGGTTCAATGAAAATGCTGTTATTTCATACAATGACATTCTTTTTTTGTTATTATTATTATTACTTCTCTTTCTATGAATATTTTTTGTGTTACTACTTTGGGCTATCATCTATGACCTATTTATAACCATACATTATGATTAAATTACGATAAAAACAAATTAAATTAAATCTATATTTAATTCACCAAAAATATCATCATCATCATTATCGAAGAGTGAACAAATTACAATTACTTAAGACGGTTTTTTTAAACTTGTTATCACGTTCAGATACGGAGTATATGTTACTCGTAATAACTTAATTAGAGAAAAAAATTACAATGATATTCTAAATATGTTATTATCAACATGTATTCTTTTAGGGTATGTACATGTGTTAGAAAAATCGGTAATCAAATTAGGATTACAACTATGATCTTAGTTGATCATTAGGGTAATGGATTTCTAATCGTTTGTCATATTTTAATCCACGTGTCAAGCTAAACCTAACACATCATACTCATATTTATCATACTTATAGAATACTTTTTTCATTTGATCAGTTATTTGTTCAACTTTTATATTATTTGTGAAAAATTTTATAACGGAAGAAAAACAAATGATTGAAATATTAATGTGCCCTAACTCATATATATGCAATGTATATGTACCCTTACTTCTAAGAGCACATGCGTGGAAAAAAAAAAGGCAATCAATTAATTACTCCTTATTATATCGATCTTTATGGCATTATCGTTACGTGAAATGGTCTTATAAACGACGTACTCAAATTTAAAATATAGACATCAATTTAATACGTTTTTAGAAAGTCGGTTTAATTAGACAAATATCTATTATTAGTTTTGAAAACAAGTATGCAATTTAAAATAGAATCACGTGAATTATATACTCAATAAATAAAGTGACAAGTGACTAAGTGACAAACCATTTACTTCAATAATTCATGTACAATATTTCTTTTAAAAGGTCCCAAGATTATTCACTTTTACTTTATATAATATGCATGTCCAATTACAATATGTTTTTGAAAAAAAATCGTATATCAATATGTGATCCAAATAAACAGAAACGTAATATCCTCATATCCAATCAAAAATAATTTTCAATTTCGATATCCAGCATTTCAGAGCAGATATCGGATCAAATATAAGATTTATTTGTTGTAGCGAGCCCCAGCTAGAATGTAACTACAACAACATTATTGATCTACGATAGATCAATAATTTAGTTTTGAGATGGTCCTAATCTATTAAGTGGGCATACAAAGAGATAAAGCGTAACAAAAAGCGAGAGTGACTTCAAAATTTTAAATAAATAATTCCTAGATTTTGAAAGGGACTATTCACAATAATTTAAAAATAAAGTGATAATGAAATCCTACAAAAAAATGTTAAAACTCGAAAAAATCTTAACAATTATAAGGTCACAAATATTCACGTGAAACTAACATTCTCACAAGGATTTGATATTTAATTATTTGATTTTAAAATTGAATTATCTTTAGTATTAAGCTTGAGTTGTGTATATATTGTACTCATGTTTTTCTTCATTCTTTTAAATCTTTCGTTAACATTGATGAGATACCGTCTCTTCTATGTTTTGGTGTTATTAAATAAAAAGTAATATAGTACTCGTAGTGATTAATATTAGTAGAAATAGATTGCGAAAAGTGGAAAATGATTGATAATAATTTTTTACTCCGTATATAATAATTTTATACTCTACCTTAAAGTGGCACATTTCTTAAGAAAAACAATAAAATAAGTAAAAGTAGAGAGGGAGTAAAGTAAGTGGACCACCTTGGTAAGAGAGAAGTGTGATAGAAAAAAAAGAAAAGTGGAAGAAATCAAAGAAATGGTTGAAAAAGGAAATGTGGAAGATATCAAAGAAATCGATGGAGTATGTCATTAGCCGAGAAAAGAAAATTCTAACCACGTGAGCTGGACCAAGTTACTCTTTTTGTTGCTCTATAATAAATACGAGTAATAATAATTTATATCAGACATATACCCTCGATAATTTTTACCAAAAATTTAATTAAATACTTTTAAATTAAAATAGGGTTATTTAACGAGAATAATATCAACTTTGGCGGTATTCCATCAATAAAACCAACTTTAATTAATATAGGAATAAAACCAAGTATGAGACATATTATACAAGAATGAAATACGCTTACCTGCTACCGCCTACACCCGTCAATATTACCACTAATACAAGGTTTACTGACTCTGACAGTAAAGTATGTAACCGATTCACTTTTAGTTTCATTAATTCCCAAACTTCAAAACTTCATCTTCATCACCCCACCGTCAATTCATCACTTCATCATTCACTTCGTCGAAGGTAATTTTTTACGAAACTTTTGTTTGTTTATCTTTCTCCGACTTTTCTACGTCTGTGTTTATAATTGATTATCATTAATTTTGTCGAAAATCAATTTTCAGGGATATTGTCAAGTTCATTCCTCAATCTTGTGGCTGACAATATAATGTCAACGGTGAGTTTTCTTTTCATTTCCCAAAATCGATTTTTCTGGGTTTAACTTTGTTTTCGATTTTTCTTGGTAAACTTAGTGTTTTCTTATTGGTTTAATTTGGGTTTAAGTGTCCAATTAGTGTTCTTTTTTAATTGGTTTGATTGAAAACGTAGGTTGATCCAACCCTAAGTTAAAACGTAGGTTTAGGAGAGAGAATTTGATTTAGGGGAATGAAGAAGATAAAGATGGTGTTTATTAATAGTATGGGACCCACAAAAACCGACTTCATCCGGTCATTTAAGAGACAATTTCATTCTCGTATAATATGTCGCATACTTGTTTTATTCTCATATTAATTAAAGTTGGTTTTATTGATAAAATACCATCCAAAGTTGGTATTATTCCTGTTAAATAACTCATTAAAATACAGTAGTTATAGAGCATTTATTCAATTTATTAAGACTTGCTACGTAGTAGTCCGATCCGTAATTCCGTACTACATCTCTTCAGCCTACAAATACTCAACGTTGGTTCGTTATTGCTAACACGTTCAAAATCAAAAAAAAAGTCATACACGAAGCTAGAAAATGTCATTGCCTGAGCTAGTGATTTTCTCGGTAAGGGACGAAAATAAAGAGGTACGGTACTTGAGTATTACGGGTCCTCAACGACAACTCCGGTATGGTCAGGAAGAAGGGGTGTTTAGCGACACGATTAAGTTTGGTGTCGAGCCAGCTGGAGACGGTCTTGTTCACATTAGATCCTGCTATGTGAACCATTACTGGGCTAGGTATGGTAACGTACCTATCTCGAACTAGGAGGGAGTATAATTAATTAAGACAACGATTTAATTAACAATTTATATGTTTTTTTTTTCTTTTTCCGTGATATATAAGACAAATACTTTAAATAATAACTAATCCGAGTTGGTATAATGAACGTAAATAGAATAGGGTATGTTTAAGTTTATAAATTTGACTAAATATAATCGAGGTTAATATTTTCACAACTTCAATCTACTTAGGGAAAAAGTACGAACGACTTAGTGATCTTGATTTGAATGATAATTGTTGATATCTCGGTTTGGGAATTAAAAAAAAGAAAATGATATACATACAACCCTTAGGTTGTATTTAAGAGGCCAAATGAGGAAATAATTTTTTAATAAATGTACAGTATTAATTATTGTCTTAGGCCTCGTTTGGTTGCCCACTTACTTTCCGGGAATTGTAACATCTCATGAATTGCATTCCTGGAGAGTTGTTTGGTTATCCAAAAGTACACAAAATGAGGAACTCAAACTTACCCCCATCAGTTGCAATTCCCGCATGATGCAGGAAGTTGCTCACCGACCCCCGGTGAGTTGCACTTCTCACATCCCAATTCCTTCAAATGACTTTTTTTACCTTCTCTACTCATCTTCTCACTTTATAAACCCTAATTTCTCATTCAATTCTTCGTCTACTGTTTTCTCTCAACTCTTGTTCGTTGCCTTCTTTTAAAAAAAAACATTTTACCGCCAAAATCATTCATGGTAAATTACTTTCTTCGATCTTGTTATATAGTATATTTTTGGGTTATTTCATGACAATAATACCAACTATAAGGGGCTTCTTAGAATAATCCCAACTATACGTAATCTCGTTTTAATATGAACTATGCCTTCATTAATCTCATTTCGCTATGGACAAAATTATGACCTGCTATTACCGGTAATAGTGACCGGTTGTGACTTTCTAGGGTTCTTGAGTGTTCCGTCGTCGTTCATGAAAGCCAAAACAACAAGAAAATTAAAGCATTTTTTTCATGCCTTCTACAATACTAATCCGAAGAAAAAAATGCAAGATGAATTTTGGGAAGAATCAAATTTTTTTAACCAATAACCGAAACTGAAGAGGAAGATTCAACCGGTTTTCCAGGTAACCGGTCACCTATATCAATGAGAGATTAATGAAGGCATAGTTCATAATAAAATGAGATTACGTATAGTTGGGATTAATCTAAGAAGCCCCCTTATAGTTGGTATTATTGTCATGAAATAACCCTATATTTTTTTGTCATTCTTTTTCGTTAATGTAATTTGGTTACGACTGCATATTATAGGGAAGACAATTTTAGATATTTCATAAGTTGCTGGAAAAAAAATTCATAAGTTTTTATACCCTTGATTAATAAAGGGTATAATAGTCATTGTAATCAAAATCATGAGAATTAGGCCGAGTCAACCAAACAAGATGCAGTAATTCAATTCCCGGGAAGTGTGAATTCCAGGATGTTAACCAAACAAATATTGCAAATTCCCGGAAAGTTGATGTGAGAAGTAACTTCCTGGGAATTGCAACTTCCTCCAGGAAATAAGTTCCCGGATGAACCAAACGAGGCCTTAATGTATGTGTAATTTGTGTTCAAATTCATATGTTTCTACTCCCTCCGTTTCTATGATTTCTTCCACCTTAAAAGTGACACATTTCTTAAGAAAAACAATAAAATAAGTAAAAGTAGGGAGGGAGTAAAGTAAGTGTGCCACCTAGATAAGAGAGAAGTGTGATAGAAAAAAAGAAAAATAGAAGAAATCAAAGATATGGTTGAAAAAGGAAATGTGGAAGATATCAAAGAAACAAAGGAAGTACTAAATTTGAAAGATTTTTAATGTTTAAATACAATCCTTAGGACTGTATTTAACATTACCCTTAAAAAAACAGGGAAAGTAATACAAGAAATATTAAGATCAGATATGACGGTGTACAATTGCAGGGCATCAAGATTTGAGCCGTGGTTGTTGGCCTCAGTCCCAGAAAAGGTGGAGGACATGTCGAAGGACGAGTGCACGTTGTTCCGACCACGTATGGGGGCCGGAAATGTGTTTGTAGGATTCGTGCATGCGCAAAGTGGGTTGAACGTCGTGATGCGTCCAGCCACCGATGCACATGCCTACAACTTGTGCGTGGAGCATGGAGCCCCAACCGATTTCAACTTCCAAGATTTCGCCTCCTTAACCCGGACCAAGCTCAAGCTTCCTAGATACATGATGTTCGTAGGCGACAGTAACAATTATTTGAGCACGGATAATTATAACGGCATTCTTGGTCCGCCACCAAGGCCGATCCTAAACTTTTTCATATATACTAAGCCCATGAACCGATCCGTGGGGTTTGAGGTCGAGTACACCAAAAGCGGAGACTTTCGGTTGAAGTCAATGAGTCGTCACGGCTTTTGTAGAGTGGTGTCGGATGTGAGGGTTGTGATTGAAACCTCCAACACCCTTGACCCGCTTGACCCAAACACATTATTTGACGCGGCCGTGTCTTCCCCACCTAACACGCCCGAAGAGGGCATCGCGTTGCTAAGTCGCGGATACAAGTCGTATTGCCAAAGAAATCATAATAACACGTCAGATTTAATCGTGGGAGCGAACAGACCTCACCTTTTGAGTGCTTGGCTGCGACCTAGAGTCGCAGCCGTCGAAGGCAAACGCCATGTCACTATTGATAGTTTTCGCCATGCATGGCGCGGCCCTGACACGACCTGGGTGATAATGAATAGAATCTATTACAACAGAACAAGTGTTGATCGCGAGAGTGAGGAACAAAATTTTGTCTACAACGAGACTGCAGAAACCATAATTAGTAATAGTAACTCCCTCTTAACAGTAGGGCCTGCAGCCGTTTTCAACGGCTGCATGCCCTCAGTTACTTCCAAAGGGGACCTCGTGTTTGACGATATGGCGACACGTCTTAATGCTACTTGGGGAAAAACTATATATACCACGAGGGACGAGACCAAGAGGCATTACTATACTGTCCATTTACCGGCCAATTCAGCGGTCGTTGTTACCCTCGTCATGAAAGTAGCCACCTATGAGGTGCCTTTCTCGTACCAACAAATCGACGACTTTCCCTTTAGTGGTGGTCCGGTAACTCAGGATCTATACGACGGTGTTTTCAGAATTCAAAGTCGGTATCATCCTGATGTAAAACTCCATGATATCCGACCCTTATCAGCCGAGGTACCTACACTTGGAACTGTTCATTTCATTCTGTTAAGTACTCCCTCTGTCTCAATCATTAGTCTGAAGTATTCTTGTCAGCAAGAATAATATAGATAAATTAATGATTATGACGACCATTATATTATTTTATATATTATGCAGGAGCTGAACGGAAAAATCGACATGGATTCACGAAATCTTGAAGATGAGTTTGTAATTGACCCCCCTAAATATGAAGTACCGGAAGCCCCCGAGCAGGTTAGTCAATTCTCAATAGTCATCACAGAACTACACTGATCAAGATCAGATATGATGTGCGCCACTGTGCGTGCGTTATGTCGTGTCGTGTCGTGTCTTGACTTCATATTTTTGTCAATTTGTAGGAAGTTAGGGCAGAAGATGAAATCGAAGTGACTGAACCAAACGCAGATACTTGATCAAGCTAGCCAAGACTAGCTAGTATGAAATGTAGCTTAGGCTACAATGGAAAAATGTTACTCGTACTCCATATTTTTAGCTTCGTGGGAGAAAAAATATTTTCTTTGGTGTGACTTTTCGTGATTCTCTTTTTGTAGTTCCTATTGTAATGTAATGCATGTAACAGATTATCAAATTTATCTCTGTATTTGTATGAACATTATAATCAATATTTTTTTTTGTTTTTTTTTTTTGCAGTAAAACGGGCTCTTATATTAGGTCAATCTCCGTCAAGTTTTGAATGACTTGCGGGAAATCGGAACTGATTACAACATCGTCCCCTATAGAAGGACAGAACCGTGCCATGAAGTGGGCAACAGTATCCCCCCCCCCCCCCCCACCCCCGTTTCACGTGGACACATTTACTACGAGAAAAAGAAAGTAATAAGGAGGAAATAAAATCAAAACACAGACCCAACGGGCTACGAAACGTGGAACTCGAGTTGATAGCGCGGGTCACTGTAAACGCGTCACTCTCCAGTATGATGCTCTCCTCCCTTGCGTCCCGTAGATGTTGCAGTCCAAAAATCATAGCCTGAGCTTCGGCCATCTCCACGTCCCATCTTGCCTCGATGCGTTTACAGCCCGCCTTCACCACACCACCTGTCGAGTTCCTGCACACAAAGCCCAGCCCCACACTATCGTCTCCAAACATAGTTGCGTCGACATTTAATTTGAGCCATCCCTCCATCGGTCTGCACCACCGATCCATCCCTATCCCCACAGGTGGTTGATCGACTAAATTCACGCTCCCATTGTAACGCGTGTAGTCACATACCAACCTTGATAAACCCATTTGCACAACCTCAAGAGGCGGTGGTCTGTCATCAAACAAAACGAGGTTCCGCCAACTCCAAGCCGACCATGCTATAGTAAACAACTGGGTTGCTTCCTCCTTATTGACCCTGACAAGTAGCCATTTAATGGCCTCGCTGCAGCTAGCACCCAGAACGTGAGCACTCAGCTCACTGAAATCACTGTTCTCCCAAAGGCTTCGGATTGACCGGCATCGAAACAGGGCATGCACTTCGGTTTCTTCCTCTGTATTACAAAGCCTACACACCGCATCCTCCAAAATATGCCGTTTCTGCAAAGTCAAACGAACAGGGAGCATCCCAGAGCATGCTCTCCACATGAAGTGCGCAAGTTTTGGTGGAGTTGCAAGGTTCCAAATCTTCTTCCATAATTCGGCTGCCCCGTTATCCACCTCCACAGTCGGTCGACTCCCGTATCCACCAGACGCGAGCCTGTATACAGACTTTACAGAGAAACCCCGTCTCGATTCGGCCACCAATAGAGGATATCTTCATGGAGTCCCTCGTGGAGAGGGATAGACAGAGCATCCCTGACGTCATCTTCCCGGAGAACATCGCTCATCACGTCCAGCTTCCAGCATCCTCGCTCTTGGTCAATAAGCTCGGAAAGACGCATATTGTGGTCCGCTTCCAGGTTAGGAGCGGGAATTCTGCTCGAACTCATCCCCGGAAGCCAAGCATCATTCCACACATTAATTTTCGCGCCATTTCCCACGCGCCACTTCAGTCCATCGAGTAAAAGAGCCTTCGCGCCCCACAAACTTCGCCAAACGAAGCTCGGATCATACCCTCTCCGGGCCTCCAGCACATCGTCATTCTTGTAGTAACGAGCCTTTAAGACCCGCGCCACGAGAGACGTCGGATACACCAGGAGGCGCCACATTTGTTTAGCTAACAAAGCCTGGTTGAAGAGCCGCAAATTCCGGAAACCCAATCCACCCTCTTCCTTGGAAACACAGAGCTTTTCCCAAGCTCGCCAATGAATACGCCGAAGCGAGTCAGAAGACCCCCACCAAAAACGTGCTAGGACTGCATTTAGATCATTAATCACACCTTCCGGGATTGCGAAAATGCTCATCATATAGGTTGGTATTGATTGAGCCACCGCCTTAATAAGGACCTCTTTTCCTGGTTTTGACAACAGTTTTTCCTTCCACCCCTGTACCTTCTGCCAAATACGCTCCTTAAGACAAGTGAAGACCGCTTTTTTCGAGCGGCCAATGATAGTTGGTAAACCGAGGTATTTCTCATGTCTATCGACCTCCCGAATCCCCATGATATTTTTAATATCCTCCCTATTCCGTGCTGAGACTTTCTTGCTAAAAACAACTTCCGTCTTAGAATAATTTCCACATTATACAATAATTAGACATTTCAAATGTAATTAATTAAGTGAATTGTACATCATACAATAATAATGTACATTATCTAATAAGAAAACTATCAGGGTAGTACTTGGCCTTATTCGGACAAACTAAACACAATACACCTAATAAAACTGACTAATTCGAATGACATAACTTTGATTATCCGACATTGGAAATGAAGATTTGAATTTATCCCTAACTTAGATGGACCATACATACGTCCATACCTAATCCGACCTAGTCCAAATGTTATCTTACCCGAAGAATTTTTCTTTAATAATTTATTTAACCGATAATCTAAAATGATTATCACCCTCTATATACACTTTAAAATAAAATAAAATAAAAATTGATTGTAACATACAATTTTTTTTATAAAATAAAAGAAAAAAAAATGAATTCGGATGAATCAGATAGGATATCCAAATGTTTTAAAACAAAACATTGTATCCGATGATCTGATATCCGATCCAAACATAACTTTCAAATCGAATATCCAATATTTCGGATCGAATTCAGAACGGATATTTTGCTCAAACCCTACCACGATATTAGTTTTGAGATGGTCCTAATCTATCAAGTAGGGATTACGAAAAGATCAAGAGTAACAAAAAGTGAGAGTGACTATACACAATAATTTAATTAAGATGGGGAACACGTGCATTTCTAAACACAAAAGTATGAATTAATATTAAAGTTGCGAATCGTAAGAATCAGAGGGAGTACAATTTTACATGCATGAGTTAACACTAATTATTTATTACTCGTATAATCTGATGAGTGGGGTATTAGGTTTAGATATATGTAATAATACTCCGTACTACGGAGTAATATACTATTGATAAAACCCGTTATATCTTTAAAAATAATCACGTGAGCTAAACGACTCGTAAATGGACAATAGCACATGTATATAGCCCCAGTAAACATAAGATATCGACGCATGATATTCTATCTACTTCGGTTTGATTCAGTTTAGGGTTTAACCGTAAACCCTAATGTATATATTCTAGTTCATTTTAACAAAATTTCAATTCATTTCGATTCAAGTTAGTTAAATTCAACGTACTTTAATTAAAAAGAAGAAGACATTATTACCTCAATAATTACTTATATTTCCCTTTACTAATTTAAACTAAGAGGACCATAGTGTAAAGGTGGCATGACCATATAAAACGATAGGGATTGAGTGATTGTGATCTATTATATGCATGGACCAAACATCCTAAAACGATTAATAATAAGAGATTAGGTTAAGAAGAATTTGATTGTTTGGAAAATCGTGGGATGATTTATATTAGTAGAAGCAGATTACAAAAAGTCGGAAACAGTCGATAAAATGATCATCCTTTATTTATTAAAAGAACAACCACATAATTGTAGGATGACATCAGCCACTAGAGTAATTTGAGGTTGAGTGACATCATGATGACTTCACCATCAAAAAAACTGATTTGCAATACATTTATCTATTTATTTCCCTCAATTTTCTTATTAACAATAACTTATATAAAGTACATTTAATTATAATAATTACATACACCAAATTTGAACATTAATGTTAAATATCAACAAATTAATTAAACTATACATATAGGTCGAGAGTTTAAAAAATTAATGTAACCTAATTTCAATTTCAAATACAATAAAATTACAAAGGTAAATAAAAATAAAAATAAAAATAAAATTATTAAAGAGAACGTAAATGCGTAAATTTTGATTCTCTCAGATCTGGAAAGATATCAATCATCACCGAGAAATTCAAAATTGTTAACTTATAACTCGGCAACAATTACGGCTGCCACGCCTTCGGATATTTTAGGGTGGCAACATATAAGCTACCAGACGCCATAGATTAACAATTTTTTTCGCTTCCGAGTTGCCGCCGTTCCGAATTATTAGGGAGGCATAAAGGTAACTCAACTATTATTTACAGATGATGATTACACTAAATGCCGCCAAACTAATAACGTCGGGGTGGCAAAACGTAAGTACAAAGTAATTCTGTGTCATATTGTATAATTTGATATTCATATTTATCATCATCAATCCGAATCCACATCTGCATGAAAAAAAACATTTAACAACACAAACATTATTAAAACAAACATAAAACAATAATATAATAATAATAATAATATTTAAAAAAAAAAAAAAAAAAAAAAAAAAAAAACTAACTCCATTGGTTATCAGCAACTCCCCACTAAACCCACCCATGACCCAAGAACCCTACAAATGTCAATAACTTTCCAAAAGAACTAACATCAACTACCCATGTTCCCTACTCAAAAAAACTCACATTTTTAGCTTATAAATAGGAGATTTTACAGCAGTAAATCTCACTCGAATTACCAAGAAATTAGTAACAAAATGTTTCCGAAAACCAAAAAAATACTAATTAGTAAACTGAAAAGAGGAATCTTTGGAGTCCACGTGAAAGGAAGAGTCGTTCGGAAATGGAAGAGGGAGAACTCAAGCAATAAGGGAGTAGATGACTACATATCTCTCGAGATATTATTTGTTGACGAAGAGGTATTACATAAATTTATATAATTGATTTTATTTTACATGCTTTTCATTTTTTATATATCACAACAAAGAATAATAAAATTGATTACCATAAAATTTTCGCAGGGAGACGTTCAAATCACGGCAACAAAAGCGATGGTTAAAGTCTTTGACGGAAAAATTGATGAAGGCAAATGCTACAACATAGGCAGATTTCAAATCACACTCAATAATGGATATGATATTGCAACACCACATGAATATCGTTTGAGATTAGGATCAACATCAATTATCGAAGAGATTAAGGATGATGGCTTGCCACAACAAGGATTCAATTTAGTGAGTTTCGATGACATCGTAACCAATCAACTCGGCGGCAGATTTTTAATAGGTATACCACGAACAAATGCATCAAATTTGCAAGTTTTACGTACAATAAAGTTATGTGTATCCACATTAAATTGTAGATGTCATATCGGAAGTTGAGAGTAATGACTTAATATATGAAGGTAAAAATGTCAAGAATAGTTAAAATTGGATATGTAATCTATTGTATATACCAGATGCGGATGATATTTATCGTGATGAGAAGAGTCTTAAATAGTGGTACATAAAAATATTTACTACGTAACCATTATATTTACTACGTGATATGATCCCTTATAGTCCGTACTCACTGATATATACTATGTATGTACATTTGTAGAAAATAATGGGGACACAGCCGAAATTTTAGGGACAAGGTGTCAACAGTCTCATGAGAACCGTGTGCCGCTTTCGAATGTCACAAATGGTATTAGTCAATCAATTATCATTGTTGATTTTAATAAATAAAGCATATTTTTGTGCAAGGTTGTTTATTTTTTCTCATGCTTGAAATATTTGACCGTTTAATTCTTGACACATTTGACCTGTCTAATGTTTGACATGTGTGACCTGTTTAAACGTTGGCACATTTTGAAATGTTTGACATGTTTAATGGTTTGATACGGTTGACCCGCTTCACATGTTTGGCCTGTTTAACATTTGTCACATTTAAAACGTTTGAAACCTTTGACCCGTTTAATGTTTGAAATGATTGAACCGTTTAACCATTAACACGTTTAATTATTGATACATTTGAAACATTTTGGTGACATTGTCATGCTATTTCATTATATATTTTATCGAACTGTCGAAATACTACACGTCGATGTGTTTTGTGACAGTGACGGCTTCTAGGATTGCAAGACCATGTTATGATCGTAATAGTAATTCTAATGTGAATACGCCAAACCCACGCTCAACTACGTCAAAGTTGTCAGCAATAACACGTACGGGAAGTGGAAGCCCGTTTGCGTCTTTTAGTTCTATTAGTCACGGTACTTCACGAACTTATTACTTTCACGATGTCAACAAAAAAATGTACACAATACGTAGTAATATATCGTGAGTTTTGGATTTTCTCAACTTTCAGGAAATACTACGGAGACAAGTTCTTCGAATTGGTCACCGAATGACCCTACACCGAACATGGTTAATGACCTTATAACAAATTTAAGAGCATCGTATAAAACATCGTACGCCCGAACCACCATGGAAGAAGGTCCCTACTCATGTTCACCATTCCTTTTAAGAGTATTTTTCTCTACTTTCGACGATTAATTATATATCATGTACATATGTGGATCTCCAGGTAGTACCAGTTATGCAACACCGCCACCATCTACTTACGAGACAACATTGATTGAGGACTTAATTACAAATTTAAGTTCATCTATTGAAGGGTCGTCACATTGTGCACCTACACATCCAGGTTTTATAAGATTATTTTTTAAATGCACTTTACAAGCATTGTTTTTATAACGTAATAGTTGTCCACAATATTATTGTTGTCGATGGTTGGAAGTGAAAAAAACTTACGTATTCTATTTTTGCTCCAGAACTCGACTTATATTGGGATGTAGGTGACCCCGATTGTACGTGTGGTAAATGTGGAGCGCAAATGTGGTACCAAGAAAGAGTTCGAAAGGATAGGAATACATCCAACCCATCATTCTCTATGTGTTGTTCTGATGGGAAAATTGTACTACCTTTCCTGAAAAAACCGCCTCAACTGATCAGTGATTTTCTAAGTGGTCGACATCCATCAAGCAACCACTACACTGAAAATATTCGGGTTTATAACGACATGTATTCATTTACATCCACAGGAGAAAAAATTGACAAATCTATAAATCAAGGTCGTGCTCCGTACACATTTAGAAAATGGGTGGCCAAAACGTACATCGTATAGGAAGTTTGTTGCCACCCACTGGTGCCATGCCAAAGTTTTGCCAATTATATATATACGACACACAACAAGAGATTGAACATCGTAAAAATGCACTCAGGTGTGCATCACTATCTTTTCTAATTTCGTTAACGTCAGTATTATTCCTACTCTATCTTTTAACTATTTCATCTGTATAATGTTAACATTTGTTTTTGCAGCTCAAATAGGCCCGCCCGGTTTAATGATGCCCTTATTGAATCACTCAAGACAATGATTGATCACAATAATCCATTAGCAAAAATTTTTAGGATGGCCAGAGATCGCCTATCAAATGATATCGACGGGGATGTATCTATGAGGTTAGTGGCAAAACGAGATGTGGATGGAAGAATGTATAATCTCCCGACGGCTTCCGAGGTAGCCATCTTAATTGAGGGAGACATTGAAAACGCTGCCGAGCCTAGGGATATTATTATTCAGAAACAATCGGGTGCACTTCAGCGCATATCTGAGTTACATCCTTCATATCTTGCCGATCAAGTTGGACGAGGAGAAACAGAGGCCTCATCTGCTGGGAGTCGTATTATTGTGTCGCCGTCATACACCGCAGGTGATGGTACAAGTTGGTGAACTTTTTAGATACGATGACGATTTGCAAATATGTTGGATATCCAGATTTGTTCATTACATTTACGTGTAACCCAAAATGGCCAGAAATTACACGCTTTGTAAAAAAGAGGGGATTGCGTCCTGAAGATCGGCCGGATATTCTCTGTCGCGTTTTTAAGATGAAACTCGATGAGTTAATGAGAGACTTGAAGGATCAACATATTTTTGGACGGGTGAATGCAGGTACAAAATAAATTACGTATATAATGTTTTGTATGTTACAAACCATATTGTTTATTTGTATGTGAGAGAAGGAGAAGTATGTGACATGTCTTTGTAACCATTGCAGCTGTCTATACGATTGAATTTCAAAAGCGTGGATTACCGCATGCTCATATTTTGATATTTCTACATCGAGATGATAAGTTCCCAGAAGCTTCTGATGTCGACAAAATCATTAGTGCTGAGATCCCTAATTCAATTGATAATCCATCACTATATGCAGCTGTGAAAGAGTTGATGATTCACGGCCCCTGTGGTGTTGCTAACCCAAAGTCACCGTGTATGATTGACCGTGCATGTTCTAAACACTTTCCAAAGAGATTTAATGAAGCTACGAGAGTTGATGATGAAGGGTATCCTGTGTATCGAAGGTGTGACGATGGATCTACGGTGAATAAGAATGGGGTCATCCTTGATAATCGTTTTGTTGTCCCATATAATCCACAGCTCCTACACAAATATCATGCTCATATTAATGTCGAGTGGTGCAACCAAGCTCGATCAATCAAGTATTTATTCAAGTATATAAATAAAGGTAATGATCGGGCGACGATGCAATCTTCATATAAGCGACGAAACGATCAAAATCCCAATCAGATAGACGAAATTCAAAAATTATATGATTGTCGGTATATATCAGCTTGTGAGGCCGTGTGGAGAATTTTTGGGTTTCCAATTCATTTTAGGACGCCTCCCGTTGAAAGGTTGCGTTTTCACCTTCCCGATGAACAGAATGTCATTTTCAATGATGAAGACCCCATTGACGCAGTAATTGACAACCCCACAGTTGGTATGTCAAAGTTTTTAGCTTGGATGGATTGTAACAACTCAAACGAAGAAGCTAAAATTTTTTTGTATACTCAGTTTCCAACCAAGTTTGTTTGGAAACAACCTAAACGAGCTTGGTCTCCAAGAGAACGTGGGTTTGCTATTGGCAGAATGCATCATGTCTCACCAAGTTGTGGTAAACTATATTACATGAGGACATTGCTCAACTTTGTTAAAGGACCCAAAGATTACGAGGATATAAGGACGGTTAACGGGGTTGTGTACGCCACTTTTAGAGAAGCATGTTATGCTCTAGGTTTGCTTGGAGATGACAATGAGTACATAGACGCTATACGAGAAGCAAGTGAATGGGGATCTGGGTTTTACGTACGAAATCTATTCGTAACATTGTTGTTATCTAACACCATTTCGATGCCAACCAGGGTGTGGAACGAAACGTGGATGTTGCTTGGAGATGACATCCTTTATAGACAACGAAGATTACTGAGAAACCAAGGTAAGTGCATACTCTACATATTTTGTTACAATGCGTTCACTTGAATCACATTTTGTAATATAGCTCATATTAATCTAAAATGGCCTACGCGAACAATAACTTTAGTTTATATATTACAGATTTGCAACTCACTGACGATGAACTTAAGAACTACACATTGTTAGAGATTGAAGCATCTCTTCAGCGTAATGGTAGCAGCTTAAGCAAGTTTGAAGGTATGCCGCTACCGAGTTCTTCCCCATCTTATCGTTCTAATACCTTACTGTTAGATGAACTATCCTACGACAAAGCTTCTTTACGAGAAGAACATCTCCGATTGTTAGCCACAATGACTCAAGAACAACAATCAGTATACAACGAGATAATGGAGGCAGTTAATGAATGTCGGGGAGGTGTTTTCTTTTTATATGGATATGGAGGTACAGGCAAGACATTTATTTGGAGGACCTTATGTGCTGCCATACGGAGCGTTGGAGATATTGTCCTTCCTGTAGCGTCTAGCGGCATTGCGTCCACATTACTTCCTGGTGGTCGAACAACACACTCGAGATTTGGTATTCCACTTAATGTTTCAGAGAACTCTACATGCTCTGGGATTAAACCAGGTACTGATTTGACAGAGCTTTTGATTCGCACTAAACTTATCATATGGGATGAAGCACCGATGACCCACAAGCATGCCTTTGAGGCCCTTGATAGAAGTTTAAGAGACGTCATGCGTGGTTCGAACGCGAACCATGCTAATACGCCATTTGGTGGTAAGGTCATTGTTTTCGGTGGTGATTTTCAACAAATTCTTCCCGTTGTCCCAAAAGGTAGTAGATCGGACATTGTGCATGCGTCTTTGTGTTCATCAGATCTTTGGTCTTCATGCAAGGTACATTGCATGTCTGTTATTTTTTTTTTTTTACAAAGACTGTGACATATAACTAATACTGTTAGAATATTAAATTTAATTGAACATTACACACTAACGTTATTTTCAGGTGCTAACATTGACAAAAAACATGCGTCTACAAGTTGGTAGCTCACCTTCTGCTATTGCCGAGGTTCGTGAGTTCTCTGAATGGATTTTAAAAATTGGAGATGGTTTAGCTGGAGGCCCAAATGATGGGGAAGTTGATGTTGAGTTGCCGTCTGATATATTAATTGATCGCGGGATAAATCCGATTGTTTCCATTGTTGAGAGTACATACCCATCGCTTGATATCGGACTACGAAACCCGGAGTATCTTCAAGAGAGGGCCGTCCTTGCACCAACCCACGAGATTGTTGAATTGGTTAATGAATATGTTTTGTCTCTTATTCCTGCGCCAGAAAAAATTTACTTTAGTTCTGATGAGGTCAGCAAAGATGAGGGCAATTTTGCGGCACGTAATCTATACTCCACAGAATTTCTTAATGGTATTAAGTGTTCTGGCCTTCCAAATCATGAGCTTAAGTTAAAGGTTAGTGCTATGGTTATGCTCCTGAGAAACATTGATCAATCACGTGGATTGTGTAATGGCACAAGATTATTGGTAACTGATTTAGGTACTCGTGTGATTAGGGCCACGGTGTTGTCAGGTAGTAACAAGGGTGATAGGGTTCATATTGCCCGTTTAACCCTTACCCCATCAGACACCACCAAATTTCCTGTACGTTAATTTCGATAGAAGACAGTTCCCGATAACTGTATGCTTTGCGATGACTATCAATAAGAGCCAAGGGCAGTCTTTAGCTCACGTGGGCTTATATCTTCCACGTCCTGTATTTACACACGGACAACTTTATGTGGCTTTATCGAGGATCACTAGCAAAAAGGGGCTGAAGATACTCATACATGACAAGGACAAATTGTTATCCAATAGTACAAAAAATGTAGTCTACAAAGAAGTCTTCGAGCATGTTTAAGTCAAATAAATTGGAGTTGGAGTTGTAATTATCTTTTTTTATTACAGATTATATTTTTTACATATGTTTATTACGGAGTATATTAGTTGCTTTGCAACATTTCAATTTATTCCAATGAAAGACAGTTATATAAGGTATTGTACCATATATGTTATAATAATAAATATATTCTATTTCGATGTTAGTAAAATATTAATTTGTCGGTATAAACTCGATTTAAAAACATTCCGTGCAAATGTGCACGGGTCAACACTAGTATCAATAATAATAATACCGTAGCTAAAACTAAAAGAAACCCTAGTTTAAAGTAAATGCTTTTAGTAGTAATAAATAAAGTTAGCCATATTTATCCCTCCAGAGCTAGCCTACATATACGTCAACGTTGGTTCGTTATTGCACAAAAAAAAAAAAAGCACAAGATCATCCGAAGCTAGAAAATGTCATTGCCTGAGCTAGTGATTTTTTCGGTGAGGGACGCGAATAACGAGGTGAGATACTTGAGTTTTACGGGTCCTCAACGACAACTCCGATGCGGATCGGAAGAAGGCAAATTCAGTGACACCGTTAAGTTTGGTGTTGAGTCTGCCGGAGACGGTCTCGTTCACATTAGATCTTGCTATGAAAACCATTACTGGGCTAGGTATGGTAACTCGATCGAACTCACTGCATGTTTTTATAAAGAGCCTTGGATTATATGTTTTTTTGAGTACAGTTCTCGGAATTTATATACATCATATCCTAGGCTAAATTGAACATAATAAAAATCAATATAAAAGACTATTATTACTACGGTTTTTCAATTTCAATTTCTCATGATATATACTCCGTAATATCCAGGTTAATGTTGCTTTAATGTTAATATTACTTTAATTAATTAACTGAAAAGGTAATTGAAAAATTAATTAGCTGAAAATTAAGAGCTGATATGGAATAGTTAATTAAGCTGGGGGAGTAGCAATTTGACTCATATCACATGCATTAATATATACTCCCTCCCCACCACTAAGATTTTCCCACTTTCCTTAAAAGGAAACTCCACTAAGATTTTCCCACTTCAAAACTTTCCTTATTCATCCATTATACTCTCCTTCTATTGGTTACTTTTTATGATTTGACATCTTGAACCCCACCCAACAATTTACCACCTTTCATTACCCATTTCTTAATCCATGTGCCATTTATAAATGGGAACATCATTGTGGTGGGGAGGGAGTACACAAATTTGGGTTTGTTGTAACGGAGGTATCCCGTTATCAATTGTTTTGTTATAACGGGGGCGTCTCGTTACCAACGGTAGATTTATGTGTTTCACCAGCAAAATCACTGATCAAGTCCACACCGAGAAGGAGACAAAATTCACTATTGTGGATATAATAGTATACCAGTAGACCGTAATACACGCGCTTAATAGCTACTACCAATTCTACCAACCAGATAGTAATCTCAAACAAGAAAGAGACCACACCCAGATTGAGTTCGACCTGCGACGAACTCGCTGACGAGACGAAGGACAGACGATCTTGCGGCCAACCAAGATCCGAACAAACTCCAACGGTCTCCAACGAAGACGAGATCGATATAAGCACCAAATAATAGGGACTCGGAATAAATTAAGTTTTCCCTTCAAGAAAACCTCACAAATCAACCCTCCATATTTGTGCTCGATCTCAAAATCATCTCTATAGTATTATTCAACCCAAACTAGTTACCTAAACAAATTACGAAACAAAGACTAATCTTTCCTAAAACCAAACAATCTTATGTAACAATATTGTTACCAAAACAAGAAGATCAACTTTAGGAAAGATATCCATGGACAAAACAATTCGAGACCCAAAAGGACAATTGCTATACACTTATTTTCTAACAGGTTTGTTGATTATGCGAGAAAAACAAAACAATAGCAAACAATAGTAAAACTGACACACAAATTTACGTGGTTGACTAGCAAAATCACTTGCTACGTCCACACCGACAAGGAGAGTTCACTATTGTGGAGATATATAATAGTACAACAGTAGACCGTGATTGTTATTAGATTGTTTCTCCCCATCTTTTTCAATAGTTACATATGTCTTTAAACGTGAGGTAGGGGGATTTCGAACATATGTAATTATTGAGAAAGATGGAGTTGACGTTGTACAATTGCATGCAGGGCATCAAGATTTGAGCCGTGGTTGTTGGTCTCGGCCCCAGAAAAAGTGGAGGACATGTCGAAGGACGAGTGCACGTTGTTCCGGCCGCGTATGAGTGCTGGGAATGTGTTTGTAGGATTCGTGCATGTGCAAAGTGGGCTGAACGTCGTGATGCGTTCAGCCACTGATGCACATGCCTACAACCTGTGTGTGGAGCATGAACCCCCAACCGATTTCAACCTCCAAGATTTCGCCTCCTTGACTAGAACCAAGTTTCCTAGATACATGATGTTCCTAGGTGACAATAACATGTATCTGAGCCCCGATAGTTTTAACGGCATTCTTGGCCCACCACCAAAGCCGATTCTACACTTTTTAGTATATAATAACCCTATAAACCAATCTGTGGGGTTCGAGGTCGAGTACACCAAAAGCGGAGACTTTCGATTGAAGTCAATGAGTCGTAATGGCTTTTGTAGAGTAGTATCAAATGCATTAGTTGTGATTGAAACCTCAAACACGCTTGACCCGCTTGACCCAAACACATTATTTGACGCGACCTTGTCTTCACCGCCTAACGCCCCTGAACAGGGCATTGCCTTGCTCAGTCGCGGATATAAGTCGTATTGCCAAAGAAAACAACCCTTGACAGATTTAATTGTGGGAGCGAACAGACCTCACCTTTTGAGTGCTTGGCTGCGACCTAGGATCGCAGCCGTCCAAGGCAAACGTCGTGTCAATATTGATAGTTTTCGCCGTGCTTGGCGCGGCCCTGAGACGACTCAGGCGAAACTGAATAGAATCTATTACAACACAACAAGTGTTGATCAAGAGAGTGAGGTAAAATCGGTTGCCTATCAAGAGTTTACGGAAACCATAATTAGTAATAGTATCTCCTCCTTAACTGCAGGGCCTGCAGCTGTCTTCAACAGCTGCATGCCCTCAGTTACTTCCAAAGGAGAGCTCGTGTTTGACGATGTGGCGACACGTCTTAATGCTACTTGGGGAACACCTATATACACTACGGGAGACGAGACTAAGAGACATTACTATACAGTCCATTTGCCGGCCAATTCACAGGTCATTGTTACCATCGTCATGAAAGTGGTCACGTATGAGGTGCCTTTCTCATACCAACAAATCGACGAGTTTCCGTTTGGTGGTACGGCAACCCAGGATCTGTACGACGGTGTTCTTTGGATCAAATGTGAGTATCAACCCGATGTAAAGATCCATGAGATCCGACCTTTATCAGCCGAGGTACATACACTTCTGCTCATTTTATTCTGTTAAGTATTCCCTCTGTTTCAATCATTAGTGTGGACTGTGAGTAATACTCCGCACTCTCTTTGTCTGTTAGTTAACGATCATTTTATATATTACGCAGGAGCTTAATGGGAAAATCGACATGGATTCACAAAATCTCGAAGATGAGTCAGTAATTGATCCCCCTAAATACGAAGTACCACCGGAAGTCCCCAAGCAGGTTAGTCAATTCTCAATAGCCATGACACATTTGTGTTTTGTGTCGTGTCTTGTCGAGTGAGTGAGCGCTTAGTCGCTTACACTTTATACTTTTGTCGATTTGCAGGAAGTTAATGCACAAGATGACATCGAAGTGACTGAACCAAACACAGATGCTCATCAAGCCGACCATGAATAGTACGAGTAGTATGAAATAATGTAGCTTAGGCTACAATCGAAAAAATGTTGTCGTCAGCTCAAAAAAAAAAAACTTTTATTATTCGTGGCTTTTCATGATTATCTTTTTAGTTCCTATCGTAATATAAGGAGGTTATTGAACTTATCTATGTATTTTTATAAGCATACAATTAATAATTAATTTCGATTTCTACGTTGTACATCTAAGACATCTACAAGGGTATTGGGCCTTATTAGGGCAAATCAAACACAATAAAACTGGCCGACTTGAATGACCAAACACGTATAACTTCAATCTGACCCAACATCGGAAATGAAGATCCGAGTTTACTCCCTAACTTAAATGGGCCAGACCTAATCCAACCCGGTCCAAATGTTACCTTACCCGTCTGACCGAGAAACGGTTCGAGAAATTACGTCCAAGGCTCATATAAGTACGGAGTATATAACATCTTCAACCAACGGAAAATCCCCATTTGAATCGGAAATCCCCAGAAAAACCCTAATTTCCCCAATTTCTTCATCATCAAACCCTAGAAATCGTCGGAAAATCGGAATAACGATGTCTCACATCGGAAGAGCTGGTCCTCCTGACATCACCGACACTTACTCTCTTCTCGTTCTCAACATCAGCTTCCGTATACTATCTATCTCTCTCCTTTGTCTTCTCGTTTTCGATTTTTTCGATTTTTCGATTTTGAAGTGTTTTTGATGAATCGTTAGTGATTTTATGTGTTTTTAATCGAGCAGGAACTACTGTAGATGATTTGTTTCCGTTGTTCGATAAGTACGGCAAAGTTGTCGACATTCATATCCCTAGGGATCGAAGGTTTACCCCGTTTCTTTTTGATTGATTAATTTTCTAAAAAATGAAGTAATTCGATGTGAATAATTCGCTCTGATTCAGCTAATTCTTCGCGTTTTTGTTGTTTTTGTGAAGTATTTTGATCAATTGTGAAGAATCAGTTTAGTTGGAGTGAGTATTGAGTATTAGGGTATGCATGTTTGGGGAACGATTTTCGGAGTAAAATTGTTTGTCTGTGGAATACTGTAGGACTGGCGAGTCGCGTGGTTTTGCATTTGTGAGGTACAAGTATGGTGATGAGGCACAGAAGGCTGTTGATAGGCTTGATGGTATTTTCCGATTATCCGACCCTTATTCTACTTTGTACTCAGCTTGTTTAGCTTATTAAAATATCGAAGAACTCTAAGATGGAAACAATTGACTGATATGGAGAGTGTTTTGCAAACTAGTAATGCTGTAGGTATATTTTATTGGATGTGGTTTTTACTTGTATCATTTGCTGTTTATTCTGATATAGGGAGGCAGGTGGATGGTAGAGAAATCGCTGTTCAGTTCGCAAAGTATGGTCCAAATGCTGAGAGAATGTGAGTACCAATTATATTGTTGATTGTGCCTAATTTTTCCGTTGCCTTTTTGTTTGTTTGTTTTGTTCGTTGTTTGCGATTCCTTGTAGTTGGCAATAGTAGCTTGTTGATCGACCATCGAAAGTAAAGTTAAGGGAACTTTTCTGCATGTTCAATTGTCAACCAACTTGTATATGCTTCTGTTGCTATGCAATCTGTATGAGCAATATGTGATCTATTAGATTGAAATTAAGTCATGCTTGTCCTCTGGTAGTTTATGCCTGCTATGAACGTAGACACTCAGGATTTGTTTTTGTCTAGCCGCTCCTCGATTCCTTGTTTATATCTGTGATGTAGATGAGCAGATCTGAATATTTAGAATTTGTTTTTTTTGTTGCATGACTGTCATAGTGTCATACTGTCATGTACTGTTTTCGCTGTTACTGTGTGTATTTTTGTGAATTTTTTTAGCCTTATCCTAATATGGGTTGTGACAATTTATTGATTGTTTCCAGCCACAAGGGAAGGATCCTGGAACCGATTGCCAAGGTTAGAAGCCCAAGACCAAGGTAAGTATTGATAAGTATAATTGACCTAGCTCACTACCTGTGGTTGTTTCGTTGCCTGTTCAACTCAGCAGCTGATATTTGTGTCTTTCCTCCCCATCTCTCTTTCCACCCGCTTTTCTCTGGAGTTGGATTATCAGTACGTCAGTACTGATATGGTTCTAGCTTGTGCAGTCTGTGTTTTTTGTTGTTAAAATTATGATGCAGTATGCATGTGATTTGTCTATACAATTGAAGGGCTGTCAATACTGTTTTCTTCAGGCACCATGATGACTATCGTGAGAGGGACCACTACAGAAGTCGTAGTAGAAGCGTAGACAGGTATGATCGTGACAGATACCGGGAAAGAGAGCGAAGTTCCCGACGTCGCAGCAGGAGTCGCAGTTACAGTCCTGGCTACTCAAGAGGTCGTGGTCGAGATCACTATGATGATGAGAGGAGCTATGGAAGCAGATCTCCTAAAAGGTATCTTCTCGCAGGTTATAGGTTTTCTGGAAGTCTTATGCATCGGCAGTTTGTCTGATGGTTTTGTTTTTGCTCGTGTCAGTCCTACTCCTCCTAGACGAAGTCGGAGTTCACGTCGAAGTCCTTCTCCTCGTCGAGTTACATCTCGCAGTCCTGCTTCTAGGAGCCGCTCTCCAGTTGGGCACAGTCCTAAAGAACCTTCTGTTTCTCCCCGTCCTTCTTTGTCCCCTCGTGTTTCGCGCAGTCCTTCTCCTCGTCACTCAGATTAGGTAAGGGTATATTGTTTTATTGTTTATTTTAATTGTCTTCCTTTTAATTTGGGTAGTGTTAGCGCCACTCGGAAATCCCTTCTATCACACCCTTCTTTAAGTGCAAATTAAATCATGTAAACATATTATCTCACAAAATTGTGCGGAAGGAGTGATTTTCGAGTGACATTATCATTACCTTTCATCTTCACCCTTTGACCAACTCATGTCTCTTTGCTTGCAGATATCGATGGAGTCAAGATCTTATATCGTAATGTGATGATGTTGATGATTGCAGTATCACCTGTGAATCAGTAATTTGCAGTGTTGAGTTAGCTTTTATAATTAGATTGAACTCAGTAGCTTTTATGAACTAATATTTGTGGGTATGTTGACTTTACTCAGTACTTCATGGATTGCGGTAGATGTTGAATGTTGAATTTTTCTGCTGGCTCTGCGGAGGCGTAGCTATGGTTTGTCCTTCATTTCTATCTGGGTCATATGTGATCGTTTGTTCAGTGTATTACCTTCAATGTTTTAATGTTAACTCTATGTCGTCTACGTTAACTCTGTGTTAGTCTGGTCTGCTGCTACCTTAGATTGAGAAGAGTTGAGGAAGGTTGATAGGCAGATTGATGAGATGCAAAGTCGGTGATTCAAGTGCTGTTTGTGTTTGGTATTGTCATCAATAGCAAATTGGTGAGATTAATTATAAACTCACTTATACTATCTGTTTGAAACTTCTTGTCTTCTAAGATCTTAATATGCCCCGACTGACCTTTTCTGGTGGCTAATTCTAAAAATCTATGTTGCCGCGGATTCATAGTGGCGCCATTGCTACTCTTTTACTCCGCTTATATTATCCCTATTTGCTAATGGGGGCAACTTTATGTTACGGGTCAATCATCTTGTGAATATGACTATAACTTTTATAACCAAGAATTGGTATGACCATATACTTTGGAAAATTTTTGATCGAATTTGAGAATGGTTGTCTCATTCACAAAAGTCAAATGGGCAAATTTAATTTTGAGATGGATTTGATGTTAAGGGGAGTCGAGGAAGGTTGATGTGGTCATTGGTTTGGTTCCATGTATTGCTTCAAATTTTAATGTCGATTGTATGTCGTGATTCGTGAACGTTGACTCTGTGTTTGTGTTAGTCTCGTCTGCTATCTTAGATTGAGAAGAGTTGAGGAAGGTTGATAGGCGGATTGTTGAGAGAGGCAGAGTTGGTGGTGAATGATGCTGATGCTGTTTGTATTTTTCCTTGATGATTTCACACTTCTGATTGTTCAGCTCGCCCATCCCGACCCAACACTGGAGAATAACCGTTTTCTGCAAAAATTAGTGTTATCGTTACTTCCCTTGAAGATGCCTTTCAAATATTAGGTTTCCTGGATGTTAGTTCCTGCTGCCTTGATTGATCTTAGCCGATTTCTGGAGGATTTACTGTTGAAATGGGTTTGGCTATCAATAGTTTTCTTCGCTTGCTTGCTATGAATAGCACGATAGGACTCCGTATTTGTGTTACTAGTTATTACCAAGCACCGGCATCAGTAACAGTGAAGCTCGGCTGTTGAAGAGTTTTGCAATACTATTTGCAAAGTGTCCTCTAAGCGTCCACTCGAGACTAACAACACGAAAGATGATTGGACTCGGTGATTTGGAATGACTGATTAGATTGTAACCCATCTGAAAACTAATCCTGATACACAATGACATAATATTAATCGTTGTCATTTTACGATCTACGTGATATTTGGCTGTGAAAAAAATTGATTGGAGTTTAACCGGTTGAGTTGAAACTATCCATGCTAAAACGAGTCGAGTTAAATTACTGTCGAGTTTAAGTTGCACTTTATTTCAACGGAGCTTAATGGAACTGAAGTTACCTACGAATAACTCTTGATCCGAATACACAATATTCATCGTTGTAGTTGTCATGGTACAATTTACGTGATATTTGGTCAAGACAAATTTAATGAATTTATCCGACTGAGTCGAAACTATCCAATTTAAAATGAATCGAGTTTAATTTGATCCTTATGTAATGAAGCTGAACGGAATTGAACTTATAGTGTAAAGATACGGTTTTACGTGTGAGGCGATATCCCTAACGGCAAAATTAGCGATAATCACACACACTAATTAACTCAGTGGGACCATCGTCTAAAACTCCAACATCAAACACAACAATGGCGCCCTCTTCGATTTCTCTCTCCTCCTTCTCCGCCATTTCTCCAAGCTTTCTCTGTCTTCAACCTCTTCCCTCATCTCTCTTTCACAGCCTTCCTCCTTCGAATTTCGCCTCATTTTCTCTTTCTGCACCGTCTCGACGTCTCTGTTCTTCCGTTGTTTCCGCTTCTCGCAGCTCAATTGAGGCCTCCACCCCGATTGAAAAGCGTCGGTACTCTTTAATTCAATCAATTTTCTTTTATCTCTTTTTATTCTAAATTGTTGGTAATTGTGTTGCTCAACAAACATGCAGGAATTGCGGCGTATCCTACGGTGTTGGACATTGAACAAATTCGCGATATTTTACCTCATAGGTTAGTATAATTGCTCAAGTTGGGGGAATTAGGGTTTATATATGAGGGGAAATCGTTCAAAGTTGCGAATTGATTATTGGCGACGTTAGAACTAGGGGGACTAACAGGGGAAACGATGAAAAAATCGAAACTTTTAGGTAAAATTTGCGACATAAACTCAATTTCGCGATATTTTACTCAATTACTACTGTAATTGCTCAATTCGGCTGAAATTAGGGTTTAGATATGTCGGAACTACGGAAAATTGCAAATTGATTATTTTCGTTGCATAACTGAGGATCTAACAGGGGGCAATGATGAAAAATGTGAAACTTTTATGCGAAACTTACGACGTAAAGAAGTATCATTGCTGAATTTGGGAAATTAGGCTTTAGATATGGTGGAATTGTATAAAATTTCGAGGAATGGGGGTTTATGTGTAGGCGAATTGTTCAAAGTCGTAAATTGATCATCGTTGTGGTGGAACTAAGGGGTCTAACAGCGGCCGCATCTCATGAAAAATGAAAATTTTGAAACTTTTTAGTTAAATTTCCAAAATGATACCTCTTTAGTAAGTATAACCGCTCAATTTGGGGGAATTATAGTGTAACTATAGGCAATTGTTCCAAATCCTGGTTTTGTCGCTGATTGTCGAGAGTTTATTGTTTAAAATGTGTAGGTATCCGTTTCTGTTAGTGGATAGAGTGGTGGAGTATACCCCTGGAGTGACGGCAGTGGCGATCAAAAACGTGACGATTAATGATAATTTCTTTCCTGGACATTTTCCTCAGAGGCCTATCATGCCTGGTGTTCTTATGGTCGAGGTAAGAGCTTGACGTTTTTCATGATAATTTCGATGCATTCCTGATAAATATGTTCATTGTTATACTTACGCGGTTACAGCATCCATAGAAGTAGAATGATCAGTGAGAATTGAGTGAATTAGAGAATTGACCGAATATTAGACATAACGAACACTTAGGCGAGTGAATATTAGTGACATAGTTACTTGCATTCAGGCAATGGCACAAGTAGGTGGATTGGTCATGCTGCAACCAGAAGACGGACTATCTAGGGAACGTTTCGTGTTTGCTGGTGTCGACAAAGTAAGATTTAGGAAGCCAATTATTGCAGGGGATACTTTGGTTATGCGGACGACACTAGTCAAGTTACAAAAACGGTTTGGTATTGCGAAAATGGAAAGCAAGGCTTACGTTGGTGGTGAACTTGTGTGTGAAGGGGAGTTTTTGATGGCCATGGATAAAAATTCTAGTGAGTAAATAATTCTAGTAGGAGTAAGTACTAACCTACAAGAAAACTGTTACTGTACTAGATTTACCTTATTAGGAATCGTTAGATGTAAAAAAAAAACGCACAAATTATATTAAGCATTATTTACCATACTCGGGTTTTTGTGTTTATTTATCTTGCTTTTCTTAGTTACTGTATATTCCTTTGATCTGAGCTTGATAATAATAGACCTGAACCAAACCCAACCCGACCTGACTGACCTCATCCGACCCAGTTGGCCTGTTTGCCATGTCTAGTAATGACCGCTTTGCTACGTTGTTGCGGTTAGCAGTTAGCACGCCATTACTGTTCTTTTGAAATAATCCAGTGTATGTACTGGAAGGTTGGTGGAGATGGAAAAAAGAGAGGTGAAGTATTAGAAATTTAGAACATTTGGAAGAAGAGAAGATGGAATTTGACTATGTCTTGGATGTTGAATTGAATTAATTCCTCTTCCACCTAATATAATCTAATCATTATTTATAGACAAATTACAGAGACTTATTGAGAGACGGACTCTCGTTTAAGATGTTAAGAGATCACTTTTTCTGTACTTATGCATATATTGGTCGTGAGTCCCGTGACTCAAAGTCACTCTTACATTTAGTACTACTCTGATTCTTCTGTCTTGATCATTTATTTACCTTTTATATTATTCGTGAGTAAGCGTCCCTATTCATATTTAGTCAATTATTGGTTGTACTGTGAGTCAAATTTTCCAAATAAATAATTCTTCCCAGACAATAAGTTGCCAAAGTTGTGGACTTCATTGGTTTAATACTTTAATGTAATGAGTAGTCTGATTATATTTTTTTCGATTAAAATACTCCTGATAAGAAATTAAGAAAGATAAAGAAATGACTGAGATGAATAGACGGTATATATTAGAAAAAGGAGTAATGTATTACGGAGTATTAATATGGATCTGCGTTGTCACGAAAAGAAAAAAAACGAGTAATAAAGATGAGACACGAATTTAGGATACATGATCCGTTTCGAGTACATTAATTGAGGGTAACAGAACTTAAAGAACAAGTCATGAACTTGGATGTTTTCAAAAGGAGACATTGCAGGGCCTTCTCATAGACCAATTGACTTCAAAGTTTGATGTATAAAGAACTCAGTGGTCTTAGCTCAGCTGATAGAGAAAGCCACTTGTCTTTTTTTTTTTTTAACATATGTAAACAGAAAGCAAATTGACAGTAAGAGCAACAGAATGCTACTGCAACCTGTTTTTCCATTTTCTTTGCTTCACCTGTTCTTTCTCATAAACCTGTTTTTCTTGCTCCATCCTAACTCGACTCGAGCATTTCCTCAAGAAGCCGAGGCCCTCATTCGATGGAAACAAACCCTTCATACCGAAAACCAATCTTTTCTTTCGTCTTGGTTGTTTCCGAGTGTAGGTACTGTCACACCGTGCTCTTGGCTTGGGGTCGGATGTGTTGATGGTAGTGTAACAAGCTTGAACTTGACTATTGTGGGATTAACAGGTACTTTGTATTCCTTCAATTTCTTGGCTTTGCTTAATCTTTCGAGTCTTGATCTTCATGGGAATAATCTCTTTGGGAAAATCCCGTCTTCAATCGCTAATCTTACTAAGCTCACTAGTCTTTACTTAGGAGATAACCATTTCTCAGGGGAAATACCCTCGGAAATTGGGACAATGACTGCACTAAGAAACTTGAACTTTAACAGTAATTCTCTTTCGGGTCATATTCCACCTTCTTTAGGCAATTTATCCGGCCTTTCTTCTCTTATGCTTGGGAATAATTGGTTGGTTGGTCGAATCCCTTCTGAGATTGGAAAAATTGAATCTTTGACCGAGTTTAGGGTCAATTTTAACAACCTTACAGGATCGTTACCTCCTGCAATCGGCAATTTGGTTAATTTGAAGGTTTTATCAGTGTATGGGAACCAATTGTCGGGCCCATTGCCGGAAACAATTGGTAATTTAACTAACTTGGCCTTATGTTTGGTGTCCCGAAACAAGTTCACTGGATCATTGCCTGAGAATCTTTGCCAAAGTGGAACACTTAAAGACTTGTGTGCAAATGATAATATGTTCACAGGAAATGTCCCGAAATCTTTGAGAAATTGCACCAGTTTAACCCGACTGAGGATTGAAAACAACCATTTTGTGGGTAACATTACTGAAGATTTTGGGGTGTACCCGGTTATTAGTTATGTCGATTTGAGCTATAACCATTTTGAAGGGGAAATTTCACCTAATTGGGGAAAATGCAAAAATCTGACTAGTCTGAAGATTTCTAACAATAATATTAGCGGTATAATACCGCCTGAGATACGAGAGGCAGTTCAGTTGCAGTATCTTGATTTGTCATCAAACCGATTGGTTGGTGCCATTCCGAAAGAATTGGGTAGTTTGAAGTCATTGTTCGATCTCTCATTGAGCAGTAACAGGCTTTCCGGGATCATTCCCGAAGAACTTGGTGATTTAAGTGATTTAGCCTTGCTTGATCTAGGCATGAACAGTTTGACAGGGTCAATCCCTGAAGAAATCGGAAACTGCCTGAAAATAATCGAGTTGAATCTCAGTAGAAACAACTTGAATGGCAACATCCCTTGGCAAATTGGCAATCTTGTGAACTTGCAGGTATTACTTGATCTGAGTAAAAACTTCTTATCTGGTGAAATTCCGTTACAGCTTGGAAATTTAGTCGATTTGGAGATACTGGATCTTTCTCATAACAATCTTTCTGGTGAAATCCCGGTTACATTTGATCAACTCCAGAGCTTGCAGCTCATTAATGTCTCCTACAACCACCTTGACGGTCCTCTTCCTGGCAACAACGTGTTTCAGAAATCACCCTTGACATCATTCATAGGGAATCAAGCCTTATGTGGGAAAATACCCGGTTTAATCCCTTGCCCTAAAACCTCTAAAACACCCAAAACAAAGCACAAATACACAACAACTCTTATACTTTCACCTGTTTTTTCCGTTGCCCTCTTTATGTGTCTCATTTTCGCACTTATCTACTACACACGGAAAACTGGGAGTAAAGAAGATTCCTTAGAACCCGAGTTCTTCTCCATCCGGAAATTCAATGGAAAGTTGACGTATGGAGACGTAAGAAAAGCTACAGAGGGATTTGCTGACGAGTATTGTATTGGTGTCGGTGGATATGGTCAGGTCTATAAAGCTGTACTATCCACAGGCCAAGCTGTTGCTGTCAAAAAGCTCAGATCAGTACTAACCTCGGGTTTTGAAGACAAGAAGAACTTCGAGACAGAAATCGAGGTGTTGACCAAGATTAGGCATCGGAACATTGTTAAGCTCTACGGGTTTTTCTCTAACAATGATTACTCTGTGTTGGTTTACGAGTTTTTGGAGAGGGGTAGTTTGGGGAAACTGCTCAAGGACGATAAGGAGTGCAGAGAATTTGACTGGAAGGAAAGGGTGAAAGTCGTCCAGGGGATAGCCTTTGCGCTTTCTTACATGCACCATGATTGTTCTCCTCCAATAATTCATCGAGATCTTTCTTCTAATAATGTTCTGCTTGACACGGATTTTGAGGCTAGAGTTTCCGACTTTGGCACAGCCAAGCAGCTACTGACCCTGGACTCGTGTCACTCGTCCCACCTTACTGAGGTCGCTGGAACGTATGGCTACATTGCTCCAGGTAATTTCTTGGTTCATTACTCTAATTTCATTAATAGTAATAGTACCTCAACATTGATCTTTATGTGTTGCAGAGCTTGCATACATGCTGAATCCAACCAGCAAATGCGATGTATACAGTTTCGGAGTTCTGTCACTAGAAATCATAATGGGAAGCCACCCCGGGAACTTGATCTCTCCTTATTCGAGTTCATCTGTGAATTCTTCGACATCTCCTGATCAGCCTTCATTATCTTTCATCTCTAAGCTCCCGAATCATCCTGAAACCTACAAAGATCTCCTAGACCCTCGAATACCAGAGCCGCCTTCCCCTGAAATCGCTGCTGAAATAGCAGTGATTATCACGCTTGCTGCTGAATGCACAAAATCTAATCCAGACCAAAGACCAACAATGCGAAATGTGTGCCAGCGTTTGTCACCAACGCGAAAGCAGGTTGGTGTTTACGAGTCCTTGTTGGAGAGGAATATGTCGGTCCACTTGTCCGGGAGTCAGTGGGAAAGTGCAAGCTACACAAGATCACATAGCGCGTTCTTTTGAGTCAGCAGAGTCGGAGTTCATTGAATTTGATGGGTTTATTAGGTTGATACTCCGTAGTTCGCTAATTTTAGCTAGCGACACCAATGTTGAGCTCGAGTTGAACATGTCTCGGAGCTCAAGCTAATCAGGTATGGGCTCGTGCTTAGCTCGACTTGTTATCCCTCTGAAGTTTTACATTACTAAGTACTAACATCATCTATTCTTAACATTTACTCCCTCCGGACACTATTTTTTGCCCCACTCCATTAAAATACTCCTCACATATATTGAGATAGTGGGGCGAAAAATAGTGTCCGGATGGAGTATATCTGTAATAACACGATTTGTTGTTCATGACGAGCATATCCGTCACTTTTAATTACTTTTAGTTGAGGTTATGATTGTAATAATGGATTCATTTGGGTTATGATTGCACTTTTAATTAGTAAAATGCTGACAACAATGATGGGCTGCTAAATGATGAGAGTTAAGGCCTCAATCAAGCTCCTCATTTAGGTCGTTGGCGTTTCAGCTGGATCGTCGGCGCTTTAATACGTGAATTTACCTTATTGCCCTTGTATAATAATTCTTAATATAATTAATTGGTTTGGTTTATAAATCTAATCTTACGTTTTGGAGTATTAATTTGACACGTAAATTGAACGGTTTATGTGACACGTTTCTCCATGGACCTCGGAAATATTTTTGTAATAAACATGGTGTTTTATAAAAATTATAAAAATTATAAAAATTATTAACGTGACATTATAAAAATTAATAACGTGACATTATAAAAATTAATAACGTGTTTTATACTTAAATCAAACGTATTCTCAAAAATAGGAAATATTACGAACACATTAAAAAAACGCCAAAACGTGAAAATACCACGTTTTACCGATCAGTAAAACGTGAAAATGTCACGTTCTACCGATCGGTAAAACGTGAAAATGTCACGTTTTACCGATCGGTAAAACGTGAAAAACTCACGTTTTACCGATCGGTAAAACGTGGCATTTTCACGTTTTGCCGATCGGTAAAACGTGAGTTTTTCACGTTTTATCGATCGGTAAAACGTGAAAATGCCACGTTTTGCCGACGGTTCACGCATATTATTTTCGAGATTTTTGGTTAATTATTTTTGTAATAAAGAATAATTGATTAATTGATTAATTGATTAAGTCGATTAATTGATTAAGTCGGAAATATATCTAGTAATTGATTAATTGATTAAGTCGATTTATAATTTTGTAATTAGTTTGTTTATGTCGTACTCGTGTAATTAGTTTGTTTATAATTGATTAAGTCGATTAATTGATGCAATTAGTTTGTAATTGTTTAAGTCGATTTATATCTCGTAATTGATTAAAAAATCCAAAAATCTCGAAAATAATATGCGTGAACCGTCGGCAAAACGTGGCATTTTCACGTTTTACCGATCGGTAAAACGTGAAAAACTCACGTTTTACCGATCGGCAAAACGTGAAAATGCCACGTTTTACCGATCGGTAAAACGTGAAAATGCCACGTTTTGGCATTTTTTTAATGTGTTCGTAATATTTCCTATTTTTGAGAATACGTTTGATTTAAGTATAAAACACGTTATTAATTTTTATAATGTCACGTTAATAATTTTTATAATGTCACGTTAATAATTATTATATTAAAGAAAACACGTAATTAATTATAATAGGACAAAAAGTTGCGGAGAGGACGGTTTTAGAAAAAACAAAAAACCGTCACATTATCGAGTAATTATTAATGTTAGTATAATTAGTAAAATAATTCTAAATGTAATTATTAATGTTAATGAGTTAAGTTAAAGAAAGGGCAAATGCGTCAATTCACGTTATAAAGCGCCGACGATCCAGCTGAAACGCCGACGACAAGGAATAGCTCTTCTCAATCAATAGGAAAAACACATGCATGCACAGGTGAACTTAGGTGAAGACTATTGAATAACATGATTATTTAATAATACAAAATACAAGTACTTGAATTGTATGCATTTATTTTTAAAGTTTTTTTTTTTTTTTTTTTTTTTTTTTTTTTTTTTTTTAATATTTCATAAATATACAATTCAGTGAAACGCAACACGTACGAAGTTCTATTGCGTATGAAAAGCGCAGATACGATTATTCCACATCGTTATAAAATCACAAAAAAATGTGTTTTATTTTTATTTTTTAATTCCGTCGTAAAATTAGAGAATTTTGGATAATAAGTTAAAGGTTCCAAAGCTAGAGCACCCACTCATTTTCAGGATTAATATTCTGATGATTATAATAATAAAATTAAGGTAGTAGATTGATATTCCTATCCAGAACACATTAAATTACTGATTTTGTGTAGGCAAACTTAAACGATTGATCTTTCTTATGACGGTATCCATATTAAAAATATAACAGGTCAAGTAACATCGGGTTATATTTAGATTTACTAGCATTTTTGTTATTCTCAACACAATTTTTGACCTTTGTCATATTTATGATTATTAAATTGAGACTAATATCTGTTTTAAAGTCTGGAACCAAACTTTGAAACCTAAAAGTGACAATAATTTCATGGACCCAAGACTGTTGGTAGACCATGGCCATGTGCAGCCTTACCTGTTGTGAGAACTACACAACACAAAATTCCAATTAAAAAATTAACTTCATCAATAAACTTTACTCCAATACATCACTTTGATAAAAGCTGGCATCAAACCAAACCCAAAAATCTCAATTTTTAAGCTAAAATATTCAACAATATTCTATCCTTTGAGTTGGCGTTGCTTACGACGGGTATGTCCGTTATAAAATTATAATGATTCTGATTTGATGATATAAAATCGGAATATTTCGGTGATAGCAAATGCTTTCTTTTGGTTGATAAATTTGGATAATTTTAACTTATCCGAGTTTGTGATAGATATGTTGGTCTTAACTTGTCCGAGTTTGTGATAGATATGCTGGTAGGAAAATGAGGATTGATGCTATTCTTTTGGCTTCACATTACAGCATTACTCACTTCCTGTACTTTCCAGTTCTTTGACAGCCCAGATATATCTATGTGCTTTACCCAAATAAAAAAAAGCCTGCAAAAATCTCATTTTCACTTCAGTTTTCTCTCAAAGTTTTGAACTTTACTCACAAAAATGGAAGAAAGATACAATCTTTTACACATTTGCTTCTTCATTTTAGCAGCTTGCTCATGTTTCTGCTCTTCTACTGATAAAACTTCAGTTTCTGCAGCAACACCAGCTGCTGCAGCTGCTGCAGCTGCTGATGGAGATGATGTTTCTGTAATGCTATCTCTGAAGAAAAGCTTGAACCCACCTGAATCTCTTGGGTGGGTTGACCCAGATCCATGTAAGTGGGCCCATGTGGGTTGTTCAGATGGAAAACGGGTGACCCGGATTCAGATAGGTCATCAGAATCTTGAAGGTACACTTCCTTCAGATCTTTCTGTATTAACTTCACTTGAAAGGTTAGAACTTCAATGGAATAAGCTCTCAGGTCCTCTTCCTAGCTTAAGTGGGTTGAATTCATTGCAAGTTATAATGTTGAGTAGCAATAATTTCAGTTCAGTTCCTGCTGATTTCTTTACTGGTTTATCTTCACTTCAATCTGTTGATATGGATAATAACCCCTTTGATGCTTGGGAAATCCCTGAATCTTTGAAAGATGCTTCTGCTCTTAAGAATTTTTCTGCTAATTCTGCTAATATTATTGGGAAAATCCCTGATTTTTTCGGGTCGGATTCGTTTCCGGGTTTGGTTAACTTGCATTTGTCATTCAATAGTTTGGAAGGTGAGTTGCCAAGAAGTTTTGATGGGTCTGGAATTCAGTCATTGTGGGTTAATGGACAGAAAAGTGATGCACTTGGTGGAAGGATTGATGTGCTGCAAAACATGACTTCATTGAAAGAAGTTTGGTTGCATCATAATGCATTTTCTGGTCCTTTGCCCGATTTCTCGGGTTTAAATGATCTTCAAGTGTTGAGTATTAGGGATAACTTGATAACTGGTGTTGTACCATTGTCTCTAATGAAATCGGATTCGTTGACTGTCGTGAATTTGACTAACAACTTGCTTCAAGGGCCTGAACCCGTGTTTAAAAGCTCGGTTATGGTTGATTCAGCTGCTGATACTAATAGTTTCTGTTTGCCTAAACCCGGCGATTGTAGCCCTCAAGTGAATATCCTACTGTCAGTAGCGAAATCCATGGGTTATCCTGCACGGTTTGCTCAAAACTGGAAGGGAAACGACCCGTGTGCTGATTGGCTTGGTATTACTTGCACTAATGGCAACATTACTATAGTTAATTTGGAGAAATTAGACTTGAATGGAACTATTTCTCCTGATTTCGCGAACCTGAAGTCGTTGCAGAAACTAATTCTCGCAAATAATAATCTCACTGGCACTATTCCTCAGGAGCTTACCACGTTGTCGTCACTTACTGAACTAGATGTGTCGCATAATCAGTTGTATGGAAAGCTCCCGTCTTTTAAGAAGAACTTGAATATAAAGACAGATGGGAATCCCGATATTGGTAAGGAGTTGAGCCAGATAACACATGGTCCGAACGCTTCTGTTCCCGGAGCCTCATCTGGCGAGAAAAGTGGGGTCACTGGCAAGAAATCTAAGCGTTCGAGCGCTGTAATTATCATTTTATGTGTGATTGGGGGTGTTCTATTGTTGAGTATATGTGGCTTTATTGGATTTTGTCTTTACAAAAAGAAGCAACAGAAGTTCAGTAGAGTGCAGAGTCCGAATGCAATGGTAATCCATCCACAGCATTCAGGATCGGACAATGACAGTGTTAAAATCACGGTTGCAGGTTCGAGTGTCAGTGTTGTGACTCCAACCGAGAGCCATACCTTTCACGGAAGTGAAACCGGTGACGTCCAAATGTCTGAAAACGGAAACATGGTAATCTCGATCCAAGTTCTGAAAAACGTCACCAACAATTTCAGCGAAGACAATATTTTAGGAAGAGGGGGGTTTGGAACGGTATACAAAGGAGAACTGCACGATGGCACAAAGATCGCTGTGAAAAGAATGGAGTGTGGAGTAATAACAGGAAAAGGGTTGAACGAGTTCAAGTCTGAAATCGCTGTGTTGACCAAGGTTCGACACAGGCATTTGGTTGCACTCCTTGGGTACTGTTTGGACGAGAATGAGAAGCTGCTGGTATACGAGTACATGCCCCAAGGAACGTTGAGTAGTCATATCTTTGACTGGGCCGAGGAAGGGTTGAAGCCTTTGGAATGGACGAGGAGGCTGAGCATTGCATTGGATGTTGCGAGAGGGGTTGAGTATCTCCATACTTTGGCTCATCAAAGCTTTATACATCGAGACCTGAAACCTTCTAATATCTTACTTGGAGATGATATGAGGGCAAAGGTCGCTGATTTTGGTCTCGTGCGCTTAGCTCCGGAAGGAAAAGCCTCCATCGAAACTAGGATTGCTGGAACCTTCGGCTACTTGGCACCGGAATATGCAGGTATATTACACGACCCAACACTTGCATACTCAAATTTGACCCAATCCGACTCCAATGTTTGGTACAGCCCAACCCCAAAATTGACCCGATCCTTATTGATGTGAAATGGCCCGACATGAACCTGGTATAGTTAACCCATTTGGCAGGTCTAACCCTAAGTGCATAGAGCCATAGATATACCCGAATTCAGAATGACCCTGCTAAGTTTTAATACGTGTATTAATTACATCAATGTTGGTGTAATTAGGTCTTCGATTTCAAAGTTTATACCAATTTCATCATCTTATGAAACATGATTGGAACAGTGACAGGACGAGTAACCACAAAGGTCGACATCTTCAGCTTCGGAGTGATCCTCATGGAGTTGATAACAGGAAGAAAAGCCCTAGACGAGACACAGCCCGAGGAAAGCATGCACCTTGTGACATGGTTCAAGAGGATGCACCTCAACAAGGAAACATTCCGTAAGGCCATCGACCCAACCATCGACCTCAACGAGGAGACCCTCGCCAGCATCAGCACAGTCGCCGAGCTGGCAGGCCACTGCTGCGCGAGGGAACCGTATCAAAGACCCGACATGGGCCACATCGTCAACGTGTTGTCTTCCCTAGTAGAGCAATGGAAACCGGCAGAGTCAAACTTCGACGACTGCTATGGAATCGATCTTGACATGTCACTGCCTCAAGCGCTTAAACGATGGAAGGATTCAGAGGGAAGTAGCCAGGTGGACTCCACGGCATCGTCCTTCGTGGCAGATAATACTCAGAGTAGTATGGTTGCTCGTCCTTACGGGTTTGCTGACTCGTTTACTTCAGCAGATGGAAGATGATCTGAGAAAAGGTAAAAACTAACTAGCAATTTGGTGGTGCTGTTTTTTTTTTCCTGTTTTAGATGTACATCTGATAGTTTTTATCGGTTTCTTTCTGTTTTGGGGTGTTTAGTTCAATTCAAACTATTTGCACTGTATTTTTCGGGTGTTTACTGTTTATTACTGATGTAGAGTAGGAACCGAGGAGGGGGAAAACACTTGTTTTCACCGGATTTGTGTATTCCGAAATCAACATTGTACCTGAAAGTGTGATTTTACGATTCTTTCTTTCGCAATACTAAACCATCAACCTGAATTTCCGAGTTTGGCGATTCTTCAGTCTGAATTCTGATACAGGAAAATTGCAGGTTATCAACACTAACCCGAGTCACAAAACACGAATATACAGTCAACCCGATATGCCCTACTTGATGTCAATCCGGCCCAATAGTGACCCGACCTACCAAAGCCAAGCCCGGCCCACCACGACCAAACATACCTTCTACTTGCCAGCTTTAGTCATCACTCATCAGTGGACTGTATGGTGTTGCCCATACCATTTGATCTTTTGCTGAGTTTATCCTTTTGTCAGTTCATCATCTGTTATCTCTCTCGAAACTGTCATATTCGTTTCAAGTTCAAAACAGGTCGAGTAAAACCTCACATAAACATGCAAGACACGGTTTTTTTGTTATTATTCTCTCGACATTCTACTTTTTTTTTTGTTTACTAATTTATCCGTTTGACATCGTCTTAATCAAGAATTTGCATTATATCATTGATTCATTGTATCTGGACCAAACTAAACCCGACTTGAATACATCAACCTTAAAATAATTTAAAATAAGAAAGATTCGGCATGGTAGGCGGCTGTCCTTTAGTAGGAGCAAATGAGGATTCGACACGTGTCCCACTGAGTAAAGAAAAGTAACACGTGGACCAATATAATGACGAAAAATGATCGCATCATCTTCTGTTCTGTTTTACTTTAATCCTCGTTCGTTCTTTTGATCTTCTCTCCACTTGTCGCTCTCCTAATTAATTTAATTTAATTTAATTAATTTGGTACGGAGTATTAAATTTAACTTCTGAAGCTAATTTCTCCTGCTTAATCGCAGTTTAGAAGCCTATTATTTGAGGTAAAGTTTCTTAATTCATTTTTTAATTGTTTTTTGAATTGTGTATTAGAGATTCAATTAATTAATTAATTTGTGTGATTAAACTGTGATTTTACTTGGAGGTGATTTCAAATATCGACATTAATGCCTAATTGTGTAATGCTACCAAGTGCGCTTAAAAGTCGTAACTTTTTATTGAAAAGTTCCAATTTTTTTTGTCGCTTCAGTTTTGTCTGAAATTTATAAGTTAAACAAATGATCGAGATGGAAGAGACAAACTTCCTGCTATGTTTCAGGCAACTTGTTTTGTTATATGGTGTGTATTTGACCCGTTTTTAAGTTAAAACGGATTTATCTGTATTAAACACGAATTTGTGAAGCCGGAAATTAAGGAGTTTTTTTTGGATTTTGTTGCTTTGGGTAATTTTTAGGCGACTTGTCTTATGATATGGTGTCTATTTGACCCGTTTTGAGTTAAAACGGATTTATCTGTATACGGAAATGGAGTTGCGTCAAGTAATTGAGCATCATTTTGTTAGTGCCGGAAGGGATTTCGTTGCAGTAATTAGACGATATAATGATGTTAACTGGTTTGGATGCAGTTGAGACTTGAGAGGGGGACTGTTAGAAGAGGTCCGAGACTGAACTGAAATTCGCTGAAAGTAATGCAGACGGCAGAAATGCTTCACACGTCTTTACTAGACGAAAAGCAGAAGCTTTGTACCGATGTTCCTGTCCTCAGTGACGAAACTTTCTCTTTGGAAAACAGCCTAAAAGGGTATCAATTGAATGACTCCTGTCTAACTGAAGGTGGTCTCGTTGATTTTGGAAACGGTCTTGAAGTCAAGGGCAGCAATGATGTGTTCAGTTACGGGTGGCCTGAGCTGCAGAATTTCGAGGATGTTGATGACATGTTAAGGTAGAAAGGTTCTTCCTTTTGTGTCCAAGCTTGCACAGGAAAAAGTATGAGTATGAGAACGAGTAATTTCATGTTGCTTTTTATTTTGCAGAAACTGTGACTCCACTTTTGGTCTTGATCTAGATAACAGTGATGACTTCAGCTGGTCGTTTCCTTCCGCGCCAGGAATCGTTGGATCGTCTACTGATATTCTAACATCAAGTTTTGACTTCCCTAGCTATAATAATAATAGTGGCATGGGGTTGAATGACAGTCCTAAGGAGCTTATACTATCCAGCTGCAAGCGAGATCCGCAGCAAAGTTTCTCACCCGAAAATAACCAACAACCTGAAATCAGTTATCCTTCGGATCAAGTTTTGCCAGGATCGGGATTGGTAAATAAGTCTGAAGTTGATGTCTTTCCAACAAAATCCCGAAGTGAAACATCACGTGCGTCCAACCAAGCGCAATCCTGTGTGAGCTCTCGTGATATTTCTTTCGAAAATCCTGTGTGTTCAGAGAACAGGAAGAAAGGCAAATCACAGCATCGTCATCATCTTCATAGATCATCTAGGTACACTAAAAAATCCAACCTGTTGGTTCAAAGAGCTGATTCCGATACACTTTGTGCTAAAACTTCAATTCATAGAAGAGAAAATGATGCCAAAGATCGAAGTGAAGTAGTTCGTGGTAGTGATGTTGGCTTTTCGGGAGAGATGGGTTCTTCTAATAAACAGGGTAGTTCATCCGCGAGTTCTGTCTCAGATGAAACCGCTACTGATGCTTGCAGCTTGAACCAACTTCAACATCTCATGGTGCAGGTATTAATAATGGCTTTCGAGTTTCGATGTTGTTTTTTACCCTCTCCATCTAAGATCATATATAGTGAAACAAACATTGGTTTCAGCTGTGTCCTAGGACCAAGTTGTGTATTCGAGACAGTCTATACCGGCTAGCAAGGAGTGCAGCGCAGAGGCATAATTGCGTCAACAAAAGTAGAGCTGAAGGAGACGATAAAGATGCTGTAGGGGCTTTGTTACCAAATGGAACCGATAAGTACGCGTTTTTGTCATTACTCTTCTGAATTCTGCTCATTTTTTTGTTAACCGATTTTCTTTGAGTATTATTACCAAGGCTAGTGTCTATTGTTCTTATATAGTCCATGGTGTGTGTAGGTGCGCTCGGCTTATTGATATTGAGACGGACACCAATCCCATTGATTGCTCCATAGCACACTTGTTGTTCCACAGGCCATCAGACCCTTTGACAGCTTCTGCTCCTAATCCATTGAGAGCTTGACGAAGTAGTTTGCAGGGAAATCTTGAATGTTACACTGACTCGTACAGTCGTACCTTTGTTATCCTCGATCCTTGATCCTCGCATGTACATGGAAAATAACCAAATAAGACACTTGGGGTCAGATACTGGGGTAACATGGCTCTTTCGTCGATGAATGGCAGTCTTTTTTTCATGATAAGTCATTCAACTTGGCAATTTCTCCATGGCTAGTGTTTTTATACAGTTCTTCGGTGAAAGGTGTCTAATTTATGCAGTTTATTATACAGTTCCTTGTTGAGTTCGGCCGTGAAAGCTGTCAACTTTTAACTTTTATGTTTACCAGCAGTAGGACAGGTGCAGCTGGTAAAAATTGATCATATGTAAACAAATAGATATAACAGATATCCTAAACAGTATGCTGTCAAACATTTCGTGGAAGAACCTGTCTCAGTACACATTCACACAAGTAAACAGTCATCTATTACAGCATGCCAGTGTTTAACCAGTTCATCATCTTCTACTGTACCGTCTTCATGCCAGTGATTTCAACTTCTCTGTCGGCTTTCGCTGCCTTTTTGGACGTATCTCAATTGTGACATTTGCTGCTGAGCTGTAACAATCACCGATACCTGCATAGGAACAGTTTATCACATTAATTAGTTTTATGCTATACAGAAACAGCTCCGTGTTGAACACGGGGAGGGGACTAGGTTGCGTATATTTAATCCTCCGTAACACTGTCATCAGTGCAGTCCGTCACTCAAATCTAATCACTGACATTTAAAAAATGACTACTTGAGCATTCACCTTTCGTTGGATTCAAGTCATTCAACTCATGATTCCCGTCTTGTTGCTCGAAAGAATAAGGACAAGGAACTGACTGTAAGAAACAAAGTTCTCCCTCAAACGTCTCTGAATCGCTGAACATCGAATCATTCTCTATTGTAACAACATCAACCTCTACATCATCGTCAAAATTCGACTTTTCCACCTGCAAGAAGTTCAGGTCAGCAAAAACAAAAACAACACATTTTAAATCAGACAGGATTTTTCTACCTTTCTTATTGCAGGCAGAACTTGAGCCACTACATCGAATTCATCCTCCTTTTCCACATACTCGACGATATCATCAAGCTCTTTAAAACCAGGATAAAATGCACTCCATTTCTCGGCATAGTCTTTGGCCCATATGTACACCAAACCAGTCGTAGATAACGAGACAATAATAGGGTGAACAGGATGCCAACCCAAATTAACCAAGCCATCTTTCGGAGGACCCTTAAGAATTTTCACAAGGCGGCCATTCCGATCCCAGATGTGTATCTTGTGCTCTTGTTCATCAGCGGACCCACAAATTATAAACTTGCTGTTCGAACTGAAGCACGGACCCTTCCAATGGTCACTAGAAACCAAGTTGTGAAATTTGTGACACAACCGTAGGCTCTTTGTTCCTATGGCCATTAGCTTCTCATTTGCTCCAAGATTGTTTAACATCTCACCCATTTCACAAAGAGCTTTCAGACCGTCTTTCAAAGGAAGCGTATTCTCATAAACCCTAATTGTTCCGACATTCGAATTTGTAATAAGGTACTTACCATTTCTACTAAAGACAATGTTCTTTATCCCGACACCCCTAGCAGAAGAACAAACTACTGCGTGTAATTGGATGCTATGATGCGCAATAATGAGTATCTCGCCTTTGGAATTACCCAAGTAAACCAGATCACCATGGTTATTAAAACAAGAGGGAATATGAGAAGCGGAATCTTGTAGCGAGACTGAAGTAGGCAAGACAGTGGATTTTCCGGTGTTTAGGTCAACGAAGAATGGGGCGGAATATACAGGATTTACCAAGCATAGAGACGGAATAGAACAGCCAGAGCCAGGATGTAGTTGAGCATTCAAACAGAGTATTTTTATCGTTGTTTCCGCTACCTTTTCACCAGAAGCTACATCCCAAAGGATCAATTTCTTGTTGGAATTCGAAACTACGATGCAGTGACCGTGTTTCGACCAACAGACACTGGTTACAGCAGCAGTACAGTCTTCATCCTTGAGTTCCTTTGCAATCACTCTTGTCTCAAAATCCCAGATCACACAACTTCCATTAGAGCATCCAGCTAGTAGAACATAAAACAGTGTTTTACAGCATTAACCTGGGATTCTAACTCTGTACAGGATACAGTAAACCACAGCAAAAATTCGACAGTCGACCGAAGATTAATGGCACCATCAAAAACGGTTAAAGCTTGCATCTTTCTTATGCAAACATCCAATTACAGGCAGAATTTGGTGCAAAAGATAACATATGATAGAAAAAGGTTTGTTCTTTTCTTCTTCTTTTTTCTGCTCAAAAACTATCAAAGTTTCCATCTTTCTAATGCCAACTTATGTTTTCAAAACCGAAGAAGTCTTAGCCTAGTGTCTTCATCCCATGATGCGACTAAGTACATGTTTCGTTAAAAAAAAAAAAAAAAACTAAATTTCAGATGAAATTATGTCAAAAAACACAATCTTTTTTCATGCAACATATATTTCAGACCCATGATTATGATTTATGAAGATAGTACAGTAACAATTTGAAGGCAAAAGTATACCAGCAAGAAGGGTGCCCCTACGATTAAAGGACATGCATTTCATGGAAGCATGATGTTCCAAGTACTCTTCTATCACCTCAGGAATCTTCTCCTCTTGCAGTAAGTCATCTTCTTCACATAAATACAATGGCATCCACATAAGATAGATTCAAAGCTTGAAACTTTCAGTATTGTAAGAAAAAAAAGATGGTGTTAGTACCTTTGAATGGAGGAGTGTCCATGATTTATTGCTTGAAATGCCAAAAACTTGGAGAAGTAAAAGTTGGACTACACATTTATTTGGGGTAAATGGGTATTGGGTCAATAAAAATTCATATGAATGGGTAAAAACAAATTATTTATTATTATCTCAGTATTGTGTTTTCGTCTTATCTACCTCGTATGGCCGTATATGATAGTACTTGACTCGTCACATTAAGAATACATGCTAATATGGTTATACGCTTACAGGTTTGAATTATCGAGAAAAATCATGAGAAACCTACTAATTAACCTTTTAAGGACCATACACGACCTTTTGGATAAACAATTTAGCATATTTAATTACCCGGATAGGTGAAAAGGGCCTGTATGCCATAAAATCACTCTCGGTTGTTAAAAAAATCACTTAAAGCATTCAGATTCGAGTATATATATGAAAAACATTCATCGCTATAAAAAATAGCTGAAAATGACCGATTTGCAAATTTGGAGTCCAAAAAAAATATGGGCAAAAATATTACGAGGTGTTACCGAGGCCATATATTACGCCCAACAAATTTTTTAGCTCCAACAGAGAACATTAGATGATGTTTTTACGCGATAAACTAATGTCGGTCGAAAACGCTTCAAATTGAAGTGTATTATCCACATTTTTTGCAAATTTGGAGTCCAAAAAAAATATGACCGAAAATTTTACGAGGTGTTACCTAGGCCATATATTACGTCCACAAAGTTTTTTAGCTGCAACAGAGAACATTTGATGGTGTTTTTACGTGATAAACTAATATCGGTCGAAAACGCTTCAAATAGAAGTGTATTACCAACGTTTTTTCAAAATTTTGAGTCCAAAAAAAATATGGCCGAAAATTTTACGAGGTGTTACCAAGGCCATATTTTACGTTCATAATTTTTTTTTATCTACAACAGAGAACATTTGATGGAGTTTTTTACACGATAAACTAATATCGGTCGAAAACGCCTCAAATTGAAGTTTATTATACACATTTTTGCAAATTTGGAGTCCAAACAAAATATGACCGAAAATTTTACGAGGTTTTACCTAGGCCATATATTACGCACACAATTTTTTTTAGCTCAAACAGAGAACATTTAATGGTGTTCTTACGCGAAAAACTAATATCGGTAAAAAACGCCTCAAATTGAAGTGTATTATACACATTTTTGCAAATTTGGAGTCCAAAAAATATATGACCAAAAATTTTACGAGGTGTTACCTTGGCCACATATTAGGCCCACAAAAATTTTTAGCTCCAACAGAGAACAATTGATAGTGTCATAACGCGATAAACTAATATCGGTCGAAAACGTCTCAAATTGAAGTGTATTATACACATTTTTGCAAATTTGGAGTCCAAACAAAATATGGCAGAAAATTTTACGAGGTGTTACCTTGGCCATATATTACGCCCACAAAAAATTTTAGCTCCAACAGAGAACATTAGATGATGTTTTTACGCGATAAACTAATATCGGTCGAAAACGTCTCAAATTGAAGTGTATTATACACATTTTTGCAAATTTGGAGTCCAAACAAAATATGGCCGAAATTTTTTCGAGGTGTTACCTTGGCCATATATTACGCCCACAAAATTTTTTAGCTCCAACATAGAAAATTTGATGGTGTTTTTACGCGATACACAAATATCGGTCGAAAACGCCTCAAATTGAAGGGTATTATACACATTTTTGCAAATTTCGAGTCCAAACAAAATATTGCCAAAAAATTTACGAGGTGTTACCTTGGCAATATATTACGCCCACAAAAAATTTTAGCTCCAACATAGAACATTTGATTGTGTTTTTACGCGATAAACTAATATCGGTCGAAAACGCCTCAAATTGAAGTGTATTATACACATTTTTGCAAATTTGGAGTCCAAACAAAATATGGCCGAAAATTTTAAGAGGTGTTACCGTGGCCATATATTATGCCCACAAAATTTTTTAGCTCAAACAGAGAACATTTAATGGTGTTTTTAGGCAATAAACTAATATCGGTCGAAAACGCCTCAAATTGTAGTGTATTATACACATTTTTGCAAATTTTGAGTCCAAACAAAATATGGCCGAAAAATTTACGAGGTGTTACCTTGGCCATATATTACGCCCACAAAAATTTTTAGCTCCAACATAGAACATTTGATGGTGTTTTTACGCGATAAACTTATATCGGTCAAAAATGCCTCAAATTGAAGTGTTATACACATTTTTGCAAATTTGGAGTCCAAATAAAATATGACCAAAATTTTTACGAGGTGTTACCTTGGCCATATATTAGGCTCACAAAATTTTTTAGCTCCAACATAGAACATTTGATGGAGTTTTTACGCGATAAACTAATATCGGTAAAAAATGCCTCAAATTGAAGTGTATTATACACATTTTTGAAAATTTGGAGTCCAAACAAAATATGACAGAAAATTTTACGAGGTGTTACCTTGGCCATATATTACGACCACAAAATTTTTTAGCTCCAACAGAGAACAATTGAGAGTGTCATAACGCGATAAACTAATATCGGTCGAAAACGCCTCAAATTGAAGTGTATTATATACATTTTTGAAAATTTGGAGTTGAATATTTTACGAGGTGTTACCTTGGCCATATATTACGCCCACAAAAATTTTTAGCTCCAACAGAGAACAATTGATAGTGTCATAACGCGATAAACTAATATCGGTCGAAAACGTCTCAAATTGAAGTGTATTATCCACATTTTTGCAAATTTGGAGTCCAAACAAAATATGGCCGAAATTTTTTCGAGGTGTTACCTTGGCCATATATTCCGCCCACAAAATTTTTTAGCTCCAACATAGAAAATTTGATAGTGTTTTTACGCGATACACTAATATCGGTCGAAAACGCCTCAAATTGAAGGGTATTATACATATTTTTGCAAATTTCGAGTCCAAACAAAATATGGCCGAAAAATTTACGAGGTGTTACCTTGGCTATATATTACGCCCGCAAAAAATTTTAGCTCCAACATAGAACATTTGATAGTAATTTTACGCGATAAACTAATATCGGTCGAAAACGCCTCAAATTGAAGTGTATTATACACATTTTTGCAAATTTGGAGTCCAAACAAAATATGGCCGAAATTTTTACGAGGTGTTACCTTGGCCATATATTACGCCCACAAAAAATTTAGCTCTAACAGAGAACATTTGATGGAGTTTTTTACAAGATAAACTAATATCGGTCGAAAACGCCTCAAATTGAAGTTTATTATACACATTTTTGCAAATTTGGAGTCCAAACAAAATATGGCCGAAAATTTTACGAGGTGTTACCTTGGCCATATATTACGCCCACAAAAAATTTAGCTCCAACATAGAACATTTGATGATGTTTTTATGCGATAAACTAATATCGGTCGAAAACGCCTCAAATTGAAGTGTATTATACACGTTTTTGAAAATTTGGAGTCCAAACAAAATATGGCCGAAAATTTTACGAGGTTTTACCTAGGCCATATATTACGCACACAATTTTTTTTAGCTCAAACAGAGAACATTTAATGGTGTTCTTACGCGAAAAACTAATATCGGTAAAAAACGCCTCAAATTGAAGTGTATTATACACATTTTTGCAAATTTGGAGTCCAAAAAATATATGACCAAAAATTTTACGAGGTGTTACCTTGGCCATATATTAGGCCCACAAAAATTTTTAGCTCCAACAGAGAACAATTGATAGTGTCATAACGCGATAAACTAATATCGTTCGAAAATGTCTCAAATTGAAGTGTATTATACACCTTTTTGCAAATTCGGAGTCCAAATAAAATATGACCGAAAATTTACGAGGTGTTACCTTGGTCATATATTAGGCCCACAAAATTTTTTAGCTCCAACATAGAACATTTGATGGAGTTTTTACGTGATAAACTAATATCGGTCAAAAACGCCTCAAATTGAAGTGTATTATACACATTTTTGAAAATTTGGAGTCCAAACAAAATATGACCGAAAATTTTACGAGGTGTTACCTTGGCCATATATTACGCCCACAAAAAATTTTAGCTCCAACAGAGAACAATTGATAGTGTCATAACGCGATAAACTAATATCGGTCGAAAACGCCTCAAATTGAAGTGTATTATACACATTTTTGGAAATTTGGAGTCCAAACAAAATATGGTCGAAAATTTTTCGACGTGTTATCTTGGCCATATATTACGCACAATTTTTTTTTAGCTCAAACAGAGAACATTTGATAGTGTTCTTACGCGATAAACTAATATCGGTCAAAAACGCCTCCAATTGAAGTGTATCATACACATTTTTGCAAATTAAGAGTCTAAACAAAATATGGCCGTAACTTTTACGAGGTGTTTCCTTGGCCATATATTACGCCCACAAATTTTTTTAGCTCCAACAGAGAACATTTGATGGTGTTTTTACGCGATAAACTAATATCGGTCGAAAACGTCTCAAATTGAAGTGTATTATACACATTTTTGCAAATTTGGAGTCCATACAAAATATGGTCGAAAACTTTATGAGGTGTTACCTTGGCCATATATTACGCCCAGAAATTTTTTTAGCACCAACATAGAACATTTGATGGTGTTTTTACGCGATAAACTAATATTGGTCGAAAACGCCTCAAATTGAATTGTATTATACACATTTTTGCAAATTTGGAGTCCAAAAAAAATATGGCCGTAAATTTTACGAGGTGTTACCTTGGCCATATATTACGCCCACAAAAAGTTTTAGCTCAAACATAGAACATTTGATGGTGTTTTTACGCGATAATCTAATATCGGTCGAAAACGCCTCAAATCGAAGTGTATTATACACATTTTTGCAAATTTGGAGTCCAAACAAAATACGGCCAAAAAATTTACGAGGCGTTACCTTGTCCATATATTATGCCCACAAAAGTTTTTAGCTCAAACAGAGAACATTTGATGGTGTTTTTACGCGATAAACTATTATCGGTCGAAAACGCCTCAAATTGAAGTGTTTATACACATTTTTGCAAATTTGGAGTCCAAACAAATTATGGCCGAAACTTTTACGACGTGTTACCTTGGCCATATATTACGCCCAGAAAACTTTTTAGCTCCAACATAGAACATTTGATGGTGTTTTTTACGCGATAAACTAATATCGGTCGAAAACGCCTCAAATTGAAGTGTATTATACACATTTTTGAAAATTTGGAGTCCAAACAAAATATGGCTGAAAACTTTACGAGGTGTTACCTTGGCCATATATTACGCCCATAAAAATTTTTAGCTCCAACAGAGAACAATTGATACTGTCATAACGCGATAAACTATTATCGGTCGAAAACGCCTCAAATTGAAGTGTATGATACACATTTTTGAAAATTTGGAGTCCAAAAAAAATATGGACGAAAAGTTTAAGAGGTGTTACCTTGGTCATATATTACGCCCACGAAAAATTTTAGCTCAAACAGAGAACATTTGATGGTGTTTTTAGGCGATAAACTAATATCGGTCGAAAACGCCTCAAATTGAAGTGTATTATACACATTTTTGCAAATTTTGAGTCCAAACAAAATATGGCCGAAAAATTTACGAGGTGTTACGTTGGCAATATATTACGCCCACAAAAAATTTTAGCTCCAACATAGATCATTTGATAGTGTTTTTACGCGATAACCTAATATCGGTCGAAAACGTCTCAAATTGAAGTGTATTATACACATTTTTGCAAATTTGGAGTCCAAACAAAATATGGCCGAAACTTTTACGAGGTGTTACCTTGGCTATATATTACGCCCACAAAAAATTTTAGCTCCAACATAGATCATTTGATAGTGTTTTTACGCGATAAACTAATATCGGTCGAAAACGCCTCAAATTGAAGTGTAACATACACATTTTTGCGAATTACGAGTCTAAACAAAATATGGCCGAAACTTTTACGAGATGTTACCTTGGCTATATATTACGCCCACAAAAAATTTTAGCTCCAACATAGAACATTTGATAGTGTTTTTACGCGATAAACTAATATCGGTCGAAAACGTCTCAAATTGAAGTGTATTATATACATTTTTGCAAATTTGGAGTCAAAACAAAATATGGACGAAACTTTTACGAGTTGTTACCTTGGCAATATATTACGCCCACAAAAAATTTTAGCTCCAACATAGATCATTTGATAGTGTTTTTACGCGATAACCTAATATCGGTCGAAAACGTCTCAAATTGAAGTGTATTATACTCATTTTTGCAAATTTGGAGTCCAAACAAAATATGGCCGAAACTTTTACGACGTGTTACCTTGGCCATATATTATGCCCAGATTTTTTTTTAGCTCCAACATAGAACATTTCATGGTGTTTTTACGCGATAAACTAATATCGGTCGAAAACGCCTCAAATTGAAGTATATTATACACATTTTTGCAAATTTTGAGTCCAAACAAAATATGGCCGAAACTTTTACGAGGTGTTACCTTGGCTATATATTACGCCCACAAAAAGTTTTAGCTCCAACATAGATAATTTGATAGTGTTTTTACGCGATAACCTAATATCGGTCGAAAATGTCTCAAATTGAAGTGTATTATACACATTTTTGCAAATTTGGAGTCCAAACAAAATATGGCCGAAACTTTTACGAGGTGTTACCTTGGCTATATATTACGCCCACAAAAAATTTTAGCTCCAACATAGATCATTTGATAGTGTTTTTACGCGATAAACTAATATCGGTCGAAAACGCCTCAAATTGAAGTGTATCATACACATTTTTTCAAATTACGAGTCTAAACAAAATATGGCCGAAAATTTTACGAGGTGTTACCTTGGCAATATATTATGCCCAAAAAATTTTTTAGCTCCAACATAGAACATTTGATAGTGTTTTTACGCGATAAACTTATATCGGTCGAAAACGTCTCAAATTGAAGTGTATTATTCACATTTTTGCAAATTTGGAGTCCAAACAAAATATGGCCGAAACTTTTACGACGTGTTACCTTGGCCATATATTACGCCGACAAAAAATTTTAGCTCCAACATAAAACATTTGATGGTGTTTTTACACGATAAACTAATATCGGTCGAAAAAGCCTCAAATTGAAGTGTATTATACACATTTTTTAAAATTTGGAGTCCAAACAAAATATGGCCGTAAATTTTACGAGGTGTTACCTTGGCCATATATTACGCCCACAAAAAAATTTAGCTCAAACATAGAACATTTGATGATGGTTTTACGCGATAAACTAATATCGGTCGAAAACGCCTCAAATTGAAGTGTATTATACCCATTTTTGCAAATTTGGAGTCCAAACAAAATATGGCCGAAAATTTTAAAAGGTGTTACCTTGGCCATATATTACGCCCACAAAATTTTTTAGCTCAAACAGAGAACATTTAATGGTGTTTTTAGGCAATAAACTAATATCGGTCGAAAACGCCTCAAATTGAAGTGTATTATACACATTTTTGCAAATTTTGAGTCCAAACAATATATGGCCGAAAAATTTACGAGGTGTTACCTTGGCAATATATTACGCCCACAAAAAATTTTAGCTCCAACATAGATCATTTGATAGTGTTTTTACGCGATAAACTAATATCGGTCGAAAACGCCTCAAATTGAAGTGTATCATACACATTTTTGCAAATTACGAGTCTAAACATAATATGGCCGAAACTTTTACGAGGTGTTACCTTGTCTATATATTACGCCCACAAAAAATTTTAGCTCCAACATAGAACATTTGATAGTGTTTTTACGCGATAAACTAATATCGGTCGAAAACGCCTCAAATTGAAGTGTATTATACACATTTTTGCAAATTTGGAGTCCAAACAAAATATGGCCGAAACTTTTACGAGGTGTTACCTTGGCTATATATTACGCCCACAAAAATTTGTAGCTCCAACATAGATCATTTGGTAGTGTTTTTACGCGATAAACTAATATCGGTCGAAAATGCCTCAAATCGAAGTGTATTACACACATTTTTGCAAATTTGGAGTCCAAACAAAATACGGCCAAAAATTTTACGAGGCGTTACCTTGTCCATATATTATGCCCACAAAAATTTTTAGCTCAAACAGAGAACATTTGATGGTGTTTTTACGCGATAAACTATTATCGGTCGAAAACGCCTCAAATTGAAGTGTATTATACACATTTTTGCAAATTTGGAGTCCAAACAAAATATGGCCGAAACTTTTACGACGTGTTACCTTGGCCATATATTATGCCCAGAATTATTTTTAGCTCCAACATAGAACATTTGATGGTGTTTTTACGCGATAAACTAATATCGGTCGAATACGCCTCAAATTGAAGTGTATTATACACATTTTTGCAAATTTTGAGTCCAAACAAAATATGGCCGAAAAATTTACGAGGTATTACCTTCGCAATATATTACGCCCACAAAAAAATTTAGCTCCAACATAGATCATTTGATAGTGTTTTTACGCGATAACCTAATATCGGTCGAAAACGTCTCAAATTGAAGTGTATTATACACATTTTTGCAAATTTGGAGTCCAAACAAAATATGGCCGAAACTTTTACGAGGTGTTACCTTGGCTATATATTACGCCCACAAAAAAGTTTAGCTCCAACATAGATCATTTGATAGTGTTTTTACGCGATAAACTAATATCGGTCGAAAACGCCTCAAATTGAAGTGTATCATACACATTTTTGCAAATTACGAGTCTAAACATTATATGGCCGAAACTTTTACGAGGTGTTACCTTGGCTATATATTACGCCCACAAAAAATTTTAGCTCCAACATAGAACATTTGATAGTGTTTTTACGTGATAAACTAATATCGGTCGAAAACGTCTCAAATTGAAGTGTATTATACACATTTTTGCAAATTTGGAGTCCAAACAAAATATGGCGGAAAATTTTAAGAGGTGTTACCTTGGCCATATATTACGTCCACAAAAATATTTAGCTCAAACAGAGAACATTTAATGGTGTTTTAAGGCAATAAACTAATATCGGTCGAAAACGCCTCAAATTGAAGTGTATTATACACATTTTTGCAAATTTTGAGTCCAAACAAAATATGGCCGAAAAATTTACGAGGTGTTACCTTGGCTATATATTACGCCCACAAAAAATTTTAGCTCCAACATAGATCATTTGATAGTGTTTTTATGCGATAAACTAATATCGGTCGAAAACGTCTCAAATTGAAGTGTATTATACACATTTTTGCAAATTTGGAGTCCAAACAAAATATGGCCGAAACTTTTACGAGGTGTTACCTTGGCTATATATTACGCCCACAAAAAATTTTAGCTCCAACATAGATCATTTGATAGTGTTTTTACGCGATAAACTAATATCGGTCGAAAACGCCTCAAATTGAAGTGTATCATACACATTTTTTCAAATTACGAGTCTAAACAAAATATGGACTAAAATTTTACGAGGTGTTACCTTGGCAATATATTACGCCCAATAAAATTTTTAGCTCCAACATAGAACATTTGATAGTGTTTTTACGCGATAAACTAATATCGGTCGAAAATGTCTCAAATTGAAGTGTATTATACACATTTTTGCAAATTTGGAGTCCAAACAAAATATGGCCGGAACTTTTACGACGTGTTACCTTGGCCATATATTACGCCGACAAAAATTTTTAGCTCCAACATAGAACATTTGATGGTGTTTTTACGCGATAAACTAATATCGGTCGAAAACGCCTCAAATTGAAGTGTATTATACACATTTTTGAAAATTTGGAGTCCAAACAAAATATGGCCTTAAATTTTACGAGGTGTTACCTTGGCCATATATTACGCCCTCAAAAAGTTTTAGCTCAAACATAGAACATTTGATGGTGGTTTTACGCGATAAACTAATATCGGTCGAAAACGCCTCAAATTGAAGTGTATTATACCCATTTTTGCAAATTTGGAGTCCAAACAAAATATGGCCGAAAATTTTAAAAGGTGTTACCTTGGCCATATATTACGCCCACAAAATTTTTTAGCTCAAACAGAGAACATTTAATGGTGTTTTTAGGCAATAAACTAATATCGGTCGAAAACGCCTCAAATTGAAGTGTATTATACACATTTTTGCAAATTTTGAGTCCAAACAAAATATGGCCGAAAAATTTACGAGGTGTTACCTTGGCAATATATTACGCCCACAAAAAATTTTAGCTCCAACATAGATCATTTGATAGTGTTTTTACGCGATAACCTAATATCGGTCGAATACGTCTCAAATTAAAGTGTATTATACACATTTTTGCAAATTTGGAGTCCAAACAAAATATGGCCGAAACTTTTACGACGTGTTACCTTGGCCATATATTACGCCGACAAAATTTTTTAGCTCCAACATAGAACATTTGATGGTGTTTTTACGCGATAAACTAATATCGTTCGAAAACGCCTCAAATTAAAGGGTATTATACACATTTTTGCAAATTTCGAGTCCAAACAAAATATGGCCGAAAAATTTACGAGGTGTTACCTTGGCTATATATTACGCCCAGAAATAATTTTAGCTCCAACATAGAACATTTGATAGTAATTTCACGCGATAAACTAATATCGGTCGAAAACGTCTCAAATTGAATTGTATTATACACATTTTTTGCAAATTTGGAGTCCAAACAAAATATGGCCGTAAATTTTACGAGGTGTTACCTTGACCATATATTACGCCCACAAAAAGTTTTAGCTCGAACATAGAACATTAGATGGTGTTTTTACGCGATAATCTAATATCGGTCGAAAACGCCTCAAATCGAAGTGTATTATACACATTTATGCAAATTTGGAGTCCAAACAAAATACGGCCAAAAATTTTACGAGGCGTTACCTTGTCCATATATTATGCCCACAAAAAATTTTAGCTCAAACAGAGAACATTTGATGGTGTTTTTACGCGATAAACTATTATCGGTCGAAAATGCCTCAAATTGAAGTGTATTATACACATTTTTGCAAATTTGGAGTGCAAACAAAATATGGCCGAAACTTTTACGACGTGTTACCTTGGCCATATATTATGCCCAGAATTTTTTTAGCTCCAACATAGAACATTTCATGGTGTTTTTTACGCGATAAACTAATATCGGTCGAAAACGCCTCAAATTGAAGTATATTATACACATTTTTGCAAATTTTGAGTCCAAACAAAATATGGCCGAAACTTTTACGACGTGTTACCTTGGCTATATATTACGCCCACAAAAAATTTTAGCTCCAACATAGATAATTTGATAGTGTTTTTACGCGATAAACTAATATCGGTCGAAAACGCCTCAAATTGAAGTGTATCATACACATTTTTGCAAATTACGAGTCTAAACATAATATGGCCGAAACTTTTACGAGGTGTTACCTTGTCTATATATTACGCCCACAAAAAATTTTAGCTCCAACATAGAACATTTGATAGTGTTTTTACGCGATAAACTAATATCGGTCGAAAACGTCTCAGATTGAAGTGTATTATACACATTTTTGCAAATTTGGAGTCCAAACAAAATATGGCGGAAAAATTTAAGAGGTGTTACCTTGGCCATATATTACGTCCACAAAAATTTTTAGCTCAAACAGAGAACATTTAATGGTGTTTTAAGGCAATAAACTAATATCGGTCGAAAACGCCTCAAATTGAAGTGTATTATACACATTTTTGCAAATTTTGAGTCCAAACAAAATATGGCCGAAAAATTTACGAGGTGTTACCTTGGCTATATATTACGCCCACAAAAGATTTTAGCTCCAACATAGATCATTTGATAGTGTTTTTATGCGATAAACTAATATCGGTCGAAAACGTCCCAAATTGAAGTGTATTATACACGTTTTTGTAAATTTGGAGTCCAAACAAAATATGGCCGAAAATTTTACGAGGTGTTACCTTGGCTATATATTACGCCCACAAAAAATTTTAGCTCCAACATAGATCATTTGATAGTGTTTTTACGCGATAAACTAATATCGGTCGAAAACGCCTCAAATTGAAGTGTATCATACACATTTTTTCAAATTACGAGTCTAAACAAAATATGGCCGAAAATTTTACGACGTGTTACCTTGGCAATATATTACGCCCAAAAAATTTTTTAGCTCCAACATAGAACATTTGATAGTGTTTTTACGCGATAAACTAATATCGGTCAAAAACGTCTCAAATTGAAGTGTATTATACACATTTTTGCAAATTTGGAGTCCAAACAAAATATGGCCGAAACTTTTACAACGTGTTACCTTGGCCATATATTACGCCGACAAAATTTTTTAGCTCCAACATAGAACATTTGATGGTGTTTTTACGCGTTAAACTAATATCGGTCGAAAACGCCTCAAATTGAAGTGTATTATACACATTTTTGAAAATTTGGAGTCCAAACAAAATATGGCCGTAAATTTTACGAGGTGTTACCTTGGCCATATATTACGCCCACAAAAAGTTTTAGCTGAAACATAGAACATTTGATGGTGGTTTTACGCGATAAACTAATATCGGTCGAAAATGTCTCAAATTGAAGTGTATTATACCCATTTTTGCAAATTTGGAGTCCAAACAAAATATGGCCGAAAATTTTAAAAGGTGTTACCTTGGCCATATATTACGCCCACAAATTTTTTTGCTCAAACAGAGAACATTTAATGGTGTTTTTAGGCAATAAACTAATATCGGTCGAAAACGCCTCAAATTGAAGTGTATTATACACATTTTTGCAAATTTTGAGTCCAAACAAAATATGGCCGAAAAATTTACGAGGTGTTACCTTGGCTATATATTACGCCCACAAAAATTTTTAGCTCCAACATAGATCATTTGATAGTGTTTTTACGCGATAACCTAATATCGGTCGAAAACGTCTCAAATTAAAGTGTATTATACACATTTTAGCAAATTTGGAGTCCAAACAAAATATGGCCGAAACTTTTACGACGTGTTACCTTGGCCATATATTACGCCGACAAAAATTTTTAGCTCTAACATAGAACATTTGATGGTGTTTTTACGCGATAAACTAATATCGTTCGAAAACGCCTCAAATTGAAGGGTATTATACACATTTTTGCAAATTTCGAGTCCAAACAAAATATGGCCGAAAAATTTACGAGGTGTTACCTTGGCTATATATTACGCCCACAAAAAATTTTAGCTCCAACATAGAACATTTGATAGTGTTTTTACGCGATAAACTAATATAGGTCGAAAACGTCTCAAATTGAAGTGTATTATACACATTTTTGCAAATTTGGAGTCCAAACAAAATATGGCCGAAACTTTTACGACGTGTTACCTTGGCCATATATTACGCCCACAAAAATTTTTAGCTCAAACATAGAACATTTGATGGTGCTTTTACGCGATAAACTAATATCGGTCGAAAACGCCTCAACTTGAAGTGTATTATACACATTTTTGAAAATTTGGAGTCCAAACAAAATATGGCCGTAAATTTTACGAGGTGTTACCTTGGCCATATATTACGCCCACAAAAAGTTTTAGCTCAAACATAGAACATTTGATGGTGGTTTTACGCGATAAACTAATATCGGTCGAAAACGCCTCAAGTTGAAGGGTATTATACACATTTTTGCAAATTTCGAGTCCAAACAAAATATGGCCGAAAAATTTACGAGGTGTTACCTTGGCTATATATTACGCCCAGACATAATTTTAGCTCCAACATAGAACATTTGATAGTAATTTTACGTGATAAACTAATATCGGTCGAAAACGTCCCAAATTGAAGTGTATTATACACATTTTTGCAAATTTGGATTCCAAACAAAATATGGCCGTAAATTTTACGAGGTGTTACCTTGGCCATATATTACGCCCACAAAAAGTTTTAGCTCAAACATAGAACATTTGATGGTGTTTTTACGCGATAAACTGATATCGGCGAAAACGCGTCAAATTGAAGTGTTTTATACACATTTTTGCAACTTTGGAGTCCAAATAAAATATGACCGACAATTTTACGAGGTGTTACCTTGGACATATATTACGCCCACAAATAATTTTAACTCCAACAGAGAACATTTGATGGTGTTTTTACGCGATAAACTAATATCGGTCGAAAATGCCTCAAATTGAAGTGTATTATACACATTTTTGCAAATTCGGAGTCCAAACAAAATATGGCCTAAAATTTTACGAGGTGTTACCTAGGCCATATATTACGCCCACAAAATTTTTTAGCTCCATCATAGAACATTTGATGGTGTTTTTACGCGATAAACTAATATCGGTCGAAAACGCCTCAAATTGAAGAGTATTATACACATTTTTGCAAATTTGGAGTCCAAACAAAATATGGCCAAAAATTTAACGAGGTGTTACCTTGGCCATATATTACGCCCACAAAAAAAATTAGCACCAACACAGAACAATTGATAGTGTCATAACTCGATAAACTAATATCGGTCGAAAATATCTCAAATTGAAGTGTATTATACACATTTTTGCAAATTTGGAGTTCAAACAAAATATGGCCGAAAATTTTTCGAGGTGTTACCTTGGCCATATATTACGCCCACAAAAAATTTTAGCTCCAACATAGAAAATTTGATGGTATTTCTACGCAATACACTAATATCGGTCGAAAACGCCTCAAATTAAAGGGTATTATACACATTTTTGCAAATTTCGAGTCCAAACAAAATATGGCCGAAAATTTTACGAGGTGTTACCTTGGCTATATATTACGCCCACAAAAAATTTTAGCTCCAACATAGAACATTTGATGGTGTTTTTACACGATAAACTAATATCGGTCGAAAACGCCTCAAATTGAAGTGTATTATACACATTTTTGCAAATTTGGAGTCCAAACAAAATATGGCCAAAAAATTTACGAGGCGTTACCTTGGCCATATATTACGCCCACAAAAGTTTTTAGCTCAAACAGAGAACATTAGATGGTGTTTTTACGCAATAAACTAATATCGGTCGAAAACGCCTCAAATTGAAGTGTATTATACACATTTTTGCAAATTCGGAGTCCAAACAATATACGGCCAAAAATTTTACGAGGTGTTACCTTGGCAATATATTACGCCCAAAAAAATTTTTAGCTCCAACATAGAACATTTGATGGTGTTTTTACGCGATAAACTAATATCGGTCGAAAACGCCTCAAATTGAAGTGTATTATACACATTTTTGAAAATTTGGAGTTCAAACAAAATATGGCCGTAAATTTTACGAGGTGTTACCTTGGCCATATATTACGCCCACAAAAAGTTTTAGATCAAACATAGAACATTTGATGGTGTTTTTACGCGATAATCTAATATCGGTCGAAAACGCCACAAATCGAAGTGTATTATACACATTTATGCAAATTTGGAGTCCAAACAAAATACGGCCAATAATTTTACGAGGCGTTACCTTGTCCATATATTATGCCCACAAAAAATTTTAGCTCAAACAGAGAACATTTGATGGTGTTTTTACGCGATAAACTAATATCGGTCGAAAACGCCTCAAATTTAAGTGTATCATACACATTTTAGCAAATTACGAGTCTAAACAAAATATGGCCGAAACTTTTACGAGGTGTTACCTTGGCTATATATTACGCCCAAAAAAATTTTTAGCTCCAACATAGAACATTTGATAGTGTTTTTACGCGATAAACTAATATCGGTCGAAAACGTCTCAAATTGAAGTGTATTATACACATTTTTGCAAATTTGGATTCCAAACAAAATATGACCGAAACTTTTACGACGTGTTACCTTGGCCATATATTACGCCCACAAAAATTTTTAGCTCCAACATAGAACATTTGATGGTGTTTTTACGCGATAAACTAATATCGTTCGAAAACGCCTCAAATTGAAGGGTATTATACACATTTTTGCAAATTTCGAGTCCAAACAAAATATGGCCGAAAAATTTACGAGGTGTTACCTTGGCTATATATTACGCCCAGAAATAATTTTAGCTCCAACATAGAACATTTGATAGTAATTTTACGCGATAAACTAATATCGGTCGAAAACGCCTCAAATTGAATTGTATTATACACATTTTTTGCAAATTTGGAGTCCAAACAAAATACGGCCAATAATTTTACGAGGCGTTACCTTGTCCATATATTATGCCCACAAAAAATTTTAGCTCAAACAGAGAACATTTGATGGTGTTTTTACGCGATAAACTAATATCGGTCGAAAACGCCTCAAATTTAAGTGTATCATACACATTTTAGCAAATTACGAGTCTAAACAAAATATGGCCGAAACTTTTACGAGGTGTTACCTTGGCTATATATTACGCCCAAAAAAATTTTTAGCTCCAACATAGAACATTTGATAGTGTTTTTACGCGATAAACTAATATCGGTCGAAAACGTCTCAAATTGAAGTGTATTATACACATTTTTGCAAATTTGGATTCCAAACAAAATATGACCGAAACTTTTACGACGTGTTACCTTGGCCATATATTACGCCCACAAAAATTTTTAGCTCAAACATAGAACATTTGATGGTGTTTTTACGCGATAATCTAATATCGGTCGAAAACGCCTCAAATCGAAGTGTATTATACACATTTATGCAAATTTGGAGTCCAAACAAAATACGGCCAAAAATTTTACGAGGCGTTATCTTGTCCATATATTATGCCCACAAATTTTTTTAGCTCAAACAGAGAACATTTGATGGTGTTTTTACGCGATAAACTATTACCGGTCGAAAATGCCTCAAATTGAAGTGTATTATACACATTTTTGCAAATTTGGAGTCCAAACATAATATGGCCGAAACTTTTACGACGTGTTACCTTGAAAATATATTACGCCCACAAAATTTTTTAGCACCAACATAGAACATTTGATGGTGGTTTTACGCGATAAACTAATATCGGTCGAAAACGCCTCAAATTGAAGTGTATTATACCCATTTTTGCAAATTTGGAGTCCAAACAAAATATGGCCGAAAATTTAAAAGGAGTTACCTTGGCCATATATTACGCCCACAAAATATTTTAGCTCAAACAGAGAACATTTAATGGTGTTTTTAGGCAATAAACAAATATCGGTCGAAAACGCCTCAAATTAAAGGGTATTATACACATTTTTGCAAAAATCGAGTCCAAACAAAATATGGCCAAAAAATTTACGAGGTGTTACCTTGGCTATATATTACGCCCACAAAAAATTTTAGCTCCAACATAGATCATTTGATAGTGTTTTTACGCGATAAACTAATATCGGTCGAAAACGCCTCAAATTTAAGTGTATCATACACATTTTAGCAAATTACGAGTCTAAACAAAATATGGCCGAAACTTTTACGAGGTGTTACCTTGGCTATATATTACGCCCAAAAAAATTTTTAGCTCCAACATAGAACATTTGATAGTGTTTTTACGCGATAAACTAATATCGGTCGAAAACGTCTCAAATTGAAGTGTATTATACACATTTTTTCAAATTTGGATTCCAAACAAAATATGACCGAAACTTTTACAACGTGTTACCTTGGCCATATATTACGCCCACAAAAATTTTTAGCTCAAACATAGAACATTTGATGGTGTTTTTACGCGATAATCTAATATCGGTCGAAAACGCCTCAAATCGAAGTGTATTATACACATTTATACAAATTTGGAGTCCAAACAAAATACGGCCAAAAATTTTACGAGGCGTTATCTTGTCCATATATTATGCCCACAAAAAGTTTTAGCTCAAACAGAGAACATTTGATGGTGTTTTTACGCGATAAACTATTACCGGTCGAAAATGCCTCAAATTGAAGTGTATTATACACATTTTTGCAAATTTGGAGTCCAAACAAAATATGGCCGAAACTTTTACGACGTGTTACCTTGGCCATATATTACGCCCACAAATTATTTTAGCACCAACATAGATCATTTGATAGTGTTTTTACGCGATAAACTAATATCGGTCGAAAACGCCTCAAATTTAAGTGTATCATACACATTTTAGCAAATTACGAGTCTAAACATAATATGGCCGAAACTTTTACGAGGTGTTACCTTGGCTATATATTACGTTCACAAAAAATTTTAGCTCCAACATAGAACATTTGATAGTGTTTTTACGCGATAAACTAATATCGGTCGAAAACGTCTCAAATTGAAGTGTATTATACACATTTTTGCAAATTTGGAGTCAAAACAAAATATGGACGAAACTTTTACGAGTTGTTACCTTGGCTATATATTACGCCCACAAAAATTTTTAGCACCAACATAGATCATTTGATAGTGTTTTTACGCGATAAACTAATATCGGTCGAAAACGCCTCAAATTTAAGTGTATCATACACATTTTAGCAAATTACGAGTCTAAACAAAATATGGCCGAAACTTTTACGAGGTGTTACCTTGGCTATATATTACGCCCAAAAAAAATTTTAGCTCCAACATAGAACATTTGATAGTGTTTTTACGTGATAAACTAATATCGGTCGAAAACGTCTCAAATTGAAGTGTATTATACACATTTTTGCAAATTTGGATTCCAAACAAAATATGACCGAAACTTTTACGACGTGTTACCTTGGCCATATATTACGCTCACAAAAATTTTAAGCTCAAACATAGAACATTTGATGGTGATTTTACGCGATAATCTAATATCGGTCGAAAACGCCTCAAATCGAAGTGTATTATACACATTTTTGCAAATTTGGAGTCCAAACAAAATATGGCCGAAACTTTTACGACGTGTTACCTTGGCCATATATTACGCCCAGAAAAGTTTTTAGCTCAAACAGAGAACATTTGATGGTGTTTTTACGCGATAAACTATTATCGGTCGAAAATGCCTCAAATTGAAGTGTATTATACACATTTTTGCAAATTTGGAGTCCAAACAAAATATGGCCGAAACTTTTACGACGTGTTACCTTGGCCATATATTACGCCCACAAAATTTTTTAGCACCAACATAGAACATTTGATGGTGGTTTTACGCGATAAACTAATATCGGTCGAAAACGCCTCAAATTGAAGTGTATTATACCCATTTTTGCAAATTTGGAGTCCAAACAAAATATGGCCGAAAATTTTAAAAGGTGTTACCTTGGCCATATATTACGCCCACAAATTTTTTTAGCTCAAACAGAGAACATTTAATGGTGTTTTTAGGCAATAAACAAATATCGGTCGAAAATGCCTCAAATTGAAGTGTATTATACACATTTTTGCAAATTTGGAGTCCAAACAAAATATGGCCGAAACTTTTACGACGTGTTACCTTGGCCATATATTACGCCCAGAAAAGTTTTTAGCTCCAACATAAAATATTTGATGGTGTTTTTACGCGATAAACTAATATCGTTCGAAAACGCCTCAAATTGAAGGGTACTATACACATTTTTGCAAATTTCGAGTCCAAACAAAATATGGCCGAAAAATTTACGAGGTGTTACCTTGGCTATATATTACGCCCAGAAATAATTTTAGCTCCAACATAGAACATTTGATAGTAATTTTACGCGATAAACTAATATCGGTCGAAAACGCCTCAAATTGAATTGTATTATACACATTTTTTGCAAATTTGGAGTCCAAACAAAATATGGCCGTAAATTTTACGAGGTGTTACCTTGGCCATATATTACGCCCACAAAAAGTTTTAGCTCAAACATAGAACATTTGATGGTGTTTTTACGCGATAATCTAATATCGGTCGAAAACGCCTCAAATCGAAGTGTATTATACACATTTATGCAAATTTAGAGTCCAAACAAAATATGGCCAAAAATTTTACGAGGCGTTACCTTGCCCATATATTACGCCCACAAAATTTTTTAGCTCAAACAGAGAACATTTGATGGTGTTTTTACGCGATAAACTATTATCGGTCGAAAACGCCTCAAATTGAAGTGTATTATACACATTTTTGCAAATTTGGAGTCCAAACAAAATATGGCCGAAACTTTTACGACGTGTTACCTTGGCCATATATTATGCCCAGAAATTTTTTTAGCTCCAACATAGAACATTTGATGGTGTTTTTACGCGATAAACTAATATCGGTCGAAAACGCCTCAAACTGAAGTGTATTATACACATTTTTGCAAATTTTGAGTCCAAACAAAATATGGCCGAAAAATTTACGAGGTGTTACCTTGGCAATATATTACGCCCACAAAAAATTTTAGCTCCAACATAGATCATTTGATAGTGTTTTTACGCGATAACCTAATATCGGTCGAAAACGTCTCAAATTGAAGTGTATTATACACATTTTTGCAAATTTGGAGTCCAAACAAAATATGTCCGAAACTCTTACGAGGTGTTACCTTGGCTATATATTACGCCCACAAAAAATTTGAGCTCCAACATAGATCATTTGATAGTGTTTTTACGCGATAAACTAATATCGGTCGAAAATGCCTCAAATTGAAGTGTATCATACACATTTTTGCAAATTACGAGTCTAAACATAATATGGCCGAAACTTTTACGACGTGTTACCTTGACAATATATTACGCCCACAAAAAATTTTCGCTCCAACATAGAACATTTGATAGTGTTTTTACGCGATAAACTAATATCGGTCGAAAACGTCTCAAATTGAAGTGTATTATACACATTTTTGCAAATTTGGAGTCCAAACAAAATATGGCCGAAACTTTTACGACGTGTTACCTTGGCCATATATTACGCCCACAAATTTTTTTAGTACCAACATAGAACATTTGATGGTGTTTTTACGCGATAAACTAATATCGGTCGAAAACGCCTCAAATTGAAGTGTATTATACACATTTTTGAAAATTTGGAGTCCAAACAAAATATGGCCGTAAATTTTACGAGGTGTTACCTTGGCCATATATTACGCCCACAAAAAGTTTTAGCTCAAACATAGAACATTTGATGGTGGTTTTACGCGATAAACTAATATCGGTCGAAAACGCCTCAAATTGAAGTGTATTATACACATTTTTGCAAATTTGGAGTCCAAACAAAATATGGCCGAAACTTTTACGACGTGTTACCTTGGCCATATATTACGCCCAGGAAAGTTTTTAGCTCCAACATAGAATATTTGATGGTGTTTTTACGCGATAAACTAATATCGTTCGAAAACGCCTCAAATTGAAGTGTATTATACACATTTTTGCAAATTTTGAGTCCAAACAAAATATGACCGAAAAATTTACGTGGTGTTACCTTGGCTATATATTACGCCTACAAAAAATTTTAGCTCCAACATAGATCATTTGATAGTGTTTTTACGCGATAAACTAATATCGGTCGAAAACGCCTCAAATTGAAGTGTATCATACACATTTTTGCAAATTTAGAGTCCAAACAAAATATGGCCGAAAAATTTACGAGGTGTTACCTTGGCTATATTTTACTCCCACAAAAAAATTTTAGCTCCAACATAGATCATTTGATAGTGTTTTTACGCGATAAACTAATGTCGGTCGAAAACGTCTCAAATTGAAGTGTATTATACACATTTTTACAAATTTGGAGTCCAAACAAAATATGGCCGTATATTTTACGAGGTGTTACCTTGGCCATATATTACGCCCACAAAAAGTTTAGCTCAAACATAGAACATTTGATGGTGTTTTTACGCGATAATCTAATATCGGTCGAAAACGCCTCAAATCGAAGTGTATTATACACATTTATGCAAATTTGGAGTCCAAACAAAATACGGCCAAAAAATTTACGAGGCGTTACCTTGTCCATATATTACGCCCACAAAATTTTTTAGCTCAAACAGAGAACATTTGATGGTGTTTTTACGCGATAAACTATTATCGGTCGAAAACGCCTCAAATTGAAGTGTATTATACACATTTTTGCAAATTTGGAGTCCAAACAAAATATGGCCGAAACTTTTACGACGTGTTACCTTGGCCATATATTATGCCCAGAAATTTTTTTAGCTCCAACATAGAACATTTGATGGTGTTTTTACGCGATAAACTAACATCGGTCGAAAACGCCTCAAATTGAATTGTATTATACACATTTTTTCAAATTACGAGTCTAAACAAAATATGGCCGAAAATTTTACGAGGTGTTACCTTGGCTATATATTACGCCCAAAAAAAATTTTTGCTCCAACATAGAACATTTGATAGTGTTTTTACGCGATAAACTAATATCGGTCGAAAACGTCTCAAATTGAAATGTATTATACACATTTTTGCAAATTTGGAGTCCAAACAAAATATGGCCGAAACTTTTACGAGGTGTTACCTTGGCTATATATTACGCCCACAAAAAATTTTAGCTCCAACATAGATCATTTGATAGTGTTTTTACGCGATAAACTAATATCGGTCGAAAACGCCTCAAATTGAAGTGTATCATACACATTTTTGAAAATTACGAGTCTAAACATAATATGGCCGAAACTTTTACGAGCAGTTACCTTGGCTATATATTACGCCCACAAAAAACTTTAGCTCCAACATAGCACATTTGATAGTGTTTTTACGCGATAAACTAATATCGGTCGAAAACGTCTCAAATTGAAGTGTATTATACACATTTTTGCAAATTTGGAGTCCTTACAAAATATGGCGGAAAATTTTAAGAGGTGTTACCTTGGCCATATATTACGTCCACAAAAAGTTTTAGCTCAAACAGAGAACATTTAATGGTGTTTTAAGGCAATAAACTAATATCGGTCGAAAACGCCTCAAATTGAAGTGTACTATACACATTTTTGCAAATTTTGAGACCAAACAAAATATGGTCGAAAAATTTACGAGGTGTTACCTTGGCTATATATTACGCCCACAAAAAATTTTAGCTCCAACATAGATCATTTGATAGTGTTTTTATGCGATAAACTAATATCGGTCGAAAACGTCCCAAATTGAAGTGTATTATACACATTTTTGCAAATTTGGATTCCAAACAAAATATGGCCGAAACTTTTACGAGGTGTTACCTTGGCTATATATTACGCCCACAAAAAATTTTAGCTCCAACATAGAACATTTGATAGTGTTTTTACGCGATAAACTAATATCGGTCGAAAACGCCTCAAATTGAAGTGTATCATACACATTTTTTCAAATTACGAGTCTAAACAAAATATGGCCGAAAATTTTACGAGGTGTTACCTTGGCCATATATTACGCCCACAAAAAGTTTTAGCTCAAACATAGAACATTTGATGGTGGCTTTACGCGATAAACTAATATCGGTCGAAAACGCCTCAAATTGAAGTGTATTATACACATTTTTGCAAATTTGGAGTCCAAACAAAATATGGCCGAAACTTTTACGACGTGTTACCTTGGCCATATATTACGCCCAGAAAATGTTTTAGCTCCAACATAGAACATTTGATGGTGTTTTTACGCGATAAACTAATATCGTTCGAAAACGCCTCAAATTGAAGGGTATTATACACATTTTTGCAAATTTCGAGTCCAAACAAAATATGGCCGAAAAATTTACGAGGTGTTACCTTGGCTATATATTACGCCCAGAAATAATTTTAGCTCCAACATAGAACATTTGATAGTAATTTTACGCGATAAACTAATATCGGTCGAAAACGCCTCAAATTGAATTGTATTATACACATTTTTTGCAAATTTGGAGTCCAAACAAAATATGGCCGTAAATTTTACGAGGTGTTACCTTGGCCATATATTACGCCCACAAAAAGTTTTAGCTCAAACATAGAACATTTGATGGTGTTTTTACGCGATAATCTAATATCGGTCGAAAACGCCTCAAATCGAAGTGTATTATACACATTTATGCAAATTTAGAGTCCAAACAAAATATGGCCAAAAATTTTACGAGGCGTTACCTTGCCCATATATTACGCCCACAAAATTTTTTAGCTCAAACAGAGAACATTTGATGGTGTTTTTACGCGATAAACTATTATCGTTCGAAAACGCCTCAACTTGAAGTGTATTATACACATTTTTGCAAATTTGGAGTCCAAACAAAATATGGCCGAAACTTTTACGACGTGTTACCTTGGCCATATATTATGCCCAGAAATTTTTTTAGCTCCAACATAGAACATTTGATGGTGTTTTTACGCGATAAACTAATATCGGTCGAAAACGCCTCAAATTGAAGTGTATTATACACATTTTTGCAAATTTGGAGTCCAAACAAAATATGGCCGAAAAATTTACGAGGTGTTACCTTTGCAATATGTTACGCCCACAAAAAATTTTAGCTCCAACATAGATCATTTGATAGTGTTTTTATGCGATAAACTAATATCGGTCGAAAACGTCCCAAATTGAAGTGTATTATACACATTTTTGCAAATTTGGATTCCAAACAAAATATGGCCGAAACTTTTACGAGGTGTTACCTTGTCTATATATTACGCCCACAAAAAATTTTAGCTCCAACATAGAACATTTGATAGTGTTTTTACGCGATAAACTAATATCGGTCGAAAACGCCTCAAATTGAAGTGTATCATACACATTTTTTCAAATTACGAGTCTAAACAAAATATGGCCGAAAATTTACGAGGTGTTACCTTGGCAATATATTACGCCCAAAAAAAATTTTAGCTCCAACATAGAACATTTGATAGTGTTTTTACGCGATAAACTAATATCGGTTGAAAACATCTCAAATTGAAGTGTATTATACACATTTTTGCAAATTTGGAGTCCAAACAAAATATGGCGGAAAATTTTAAGAGGTGTTACCTTGGCCATATATTACGTCCACAAAAAGTTTTAGCTCAAACAGAGAACATTTAATGGTGTTTTAAGGCAATAAACTAATATCGGTCGAAAACGCCTCAAATTGAAGTGTATTATACACATTTTTGCAAATTTTGAGTCCAAACAAAATATGGTCGAAAAATTTACGAGGTGTTACCTTGGCTATATATTACGCCCACAAACAATTTTAGCTCCAACATAGATCATTTGATAGTGTTTTTATGCGATAAACTAATATCGGTCGAAAACGTCCCAAATTGAAGTGTATTATACACATTTTTGCAAATTTGGATTCCAAACAAAATATGACCGAAACTTTTACGAGGTGTTACCTTGGCTATATATTACGCCCACAAAAAATTTTAGCTCCAACATAGATCATTTGATAGTGTTTTTACGCGATAAACTAATATCGGTTGAAAACATCTCAAATTGAAGTGTATTATACACATTTTTGCAAATTTGGAGTCCAAACAAAATATGGCCGAAACTTTTACGACGTGTTACCTTGGCCATATATTATGCCCAGAAATTTTTTTAGCTCCAACATAGAACATTTGATGGTGTTTTTACGCGATAAACTAATATCGGTCGAAAACGCCTCAAATTGAAGTGTATTATACACATTTTTGCAAATTTGGAGTCCAAACAAAATATGGCCGAAAAATTTACGAGGTGTTACCTTTGCAATATGTTACGCCCACAAAAAATTTTAGCTCCAACATAGATCATTTGATAGTGTTTTTATGCGATAAACTAATATCGGTCGAAAACGTCCCAAATTGAAGTGTATTATACACATTTTTGCAAATTTGGATTCCAAACAAAATATGGCCGAAACTTTTACGAGGTGTTACCTTGTCTATATATTACGCCCACAAAAAATTTTAGCTCCAACATAGAACATTTGATAGTGTTTTTACGCGATAAACTAATATCGGTCGAAAACGCCTCAAATTGAAGTGTATCATACACATTTTTTCAAATTACGAGTCTAAACAAAATATGGCCGAAAATTTACGAGGTGTTACCTTGGCAATATATTACGCCCAAAAAAAATTTTAGCTCCAACATAGAACATTTGATAGTGTTTTTACGCGATAAACTAATATCGGTTGAAAACATCTCAAATTGAAGTGTATTATACACATTTTTGCAAATTTGGAGTCCAAACAAAATATGGCGGAAAATTTTAAGAGGTGTTACCTTGGCCATATATTACGTCCACAAAAAGTTTTAGCTCAAACAGAGAACATTTAATGGTGTTTTAAGGCAATAAACTAATATCGGTCGAAAACGCCTCAAATTGAAGTGTATTATACACATTTTTGCAAATTTTGAGTCCAAACAAAATATGGTCGAAAAATTTACGAGGTGTTACCTTGGCTATATATTACGCCCACAAACAATTTTAGCTCCAACATAGATCATTTGATAGTGTTTTTATGCGATAAACTAATATCGGTCGAAAACGTCCCAAATTGAAGTGTATTATACACATTTTTGCAAATTTGGATTCCAAACAAAATATGACCGAAACTTTTACGAGGTGTTACCTTGGCTATATATTACGCCCACAAAAAATTTTAGCTCCAACATAGATCATTTGATAGTGTTTTTACGCGATAAACTAATATCGGTCGAAAACGCCTCAAATTGAAGTGTATCATACACATTTTTTCAAATTACGAGTCTAAACAAAATATGGCCGAAAATTTTACGAGGTGTTACCTTGGCCATATATTACGCCCACAAAAAGTTTTAGCTCAAACATAGAACATTTGATGGTGGCTTTACGCGATAAACTAATATCGGTCGAAAACGCCTCAAATTGAAGTGTATTATACACATTTTTGCAAATTTGGAGTCCAAACAAAATATGGCCGAAACTTTTACGACGTGTTACCTTGGCCATATATTACGCCCAGAAAATTTTTTAGCTCCAACATAGAACATTTGATGGTGTTTTTACGCGATAAACTAATATCGTTCGAAAACGCCTCAAATTGAAGGGTATTATACACATTTTTGCAAATTTCGAGTCCAAACAAAATATGGCCGAAAAATTTACGAGGTGTTACCTTGGCTATATATTACGCCCAGAAATAATTTTAGCTCCAACATAGAACATTTGATAGTAATTTTACGCGATAAACTAATATCGGTCGAAAACGCCTCAAATTGAATTGTATTATACACATTTTTTGCAAATTTGGAGTCCAAACAAAATATGGCCGTAAATTTTACGAGGTGTTACCTTGGCCATATATTACGCCCACAAAAAGTTTTAGCTCAAACATAGAACATTTGATGGTGTTTTTACGCGATAATCTAATATCGGTCGAAAACGCCTCAAATCGAAGTGTATTATACACATTTATGCAAATTTGGAGTCCAAACAAAATATGGCCAAAATTTTTACGAGGCGTTACCTTGCCCATATATTACGCCCACAAAATTTTTTAGCTCAAACAGAGAACATTTGATGGTGTTTTTACGCGATAAACTATTATCGTTCGAAAACGCCTCAACTTGAAGTGTATTATACACATTTTTGCAAATTTGGAGTCCAAACAAAATATGGCCGAAACTTTTACGACGTGTTACCTTGGCCATATATTATGCCCAGAAATTTTTTTAGCTCCAACATAGAACATTTGATGGTGTTTTTACGCGATAAACTAATATCGGTCGAAAACGCCTCAAATTGAAGTGTATTATACACATTTTTGCAAATTTTGAGTCCAAACAAAATATGGCCGAAAAATTTACGAGGTGTTACCTTTGCAATATATTACGCCCACAAAAAATTTTAGCTCCAACATAGATCATTTGATAGTGTTTTTACGCGATAACCTAATATCGGTCGAAAACGTCTCAAATTGAAGTGTATTATACACATTTTTGCAAATTTGGAGTCCAAACAAAATATGGCCGAAACTTTTACGAGGTGTTACCTTGGCTATATATCACGCCCACAAAAATTTTAGCTCCAACATAGATCATTTGATAGTGTTTTTACGCGATAAACTAATATCGTTCGAAAACGCCTCAAATTGAAGTGTATCATACACATTTTTTCAAATTACGAGTCTAAACAAAATATGGCCGAAAAATTTACGAGGTGTTACCTTGGCAATATATTACGCCCACAAAAAATTTTAGCTCCAACATAGATCATTTGATAGTGTTTTTACGCGATAACCTAATATCGGTCGAAAACGTCTCAAATTGAAGTGTATTATACACATTTTTGCAAATTTGGAGTCCAAACAAAATATGGCCGAAACTTTTACGAGGTGTTACCTTGGCTATATATTACGCCCACAAAAAATTTTAGCTCCAACATAGATCATTTGATAGTGTTTTTACGCGATAAACTAATATCGGTCGAAAACGCCTCAAATTGAAGTGTATCATAAACATTTTTGCAAATTACGAGTCTAAACATAATATGGCCGAAACTTTTACGAGGTGTTACCTTGGCAATATATTACGTTCACAAAAAAATTTAGCTCCAACATAGAACATTTGATAGTGTTTTTACGCGATAAACTAATATCGGTCGAAAACGTCTCAAATTGAAGTGTATTATACACATTTTTGCAAATTTGGAGTCAAAACAAAATATGGACGAAACTTTTTCGAGTTGTTACCTTGGCAATATATTACGCCCACAAAAATTTGTAGCACCAACATAAATCATTTGATAGTGTTTTTACGCGATAAACTAATATCGGTCGAAAACGCCTCAAATTGAAGTGTATCATAAACATTTTAGCAAATTACGAGTCTAAACAAAATATGGCCGAAACTTTTACGAGGTGTTACCTTGGCTATATATTACGCCCAAAAAAAATTTTAGCTCCAACATAGAACATTTGATAGTGTTTTTACGCGATAAACTAATATCGGTCGAAAACGTCTCTAATTGAAGTGTATTATACACATTTTTTGCTAATTTGGAGTCCATACAAAATATGGCCGAAACTTTTACGACGTGTTACCTTGGCCATATATTACGCCCACAAAAAAAATTTTAGCACCAACATAGAACATTTGATGGCGTTTTTACGCGATAAACTAATATCGGTCGAAAACGCCTCAAATTGAAGTGTATTATACACATTTTTGAAAATTTGGAGTCCAAACAAAATATGGCCGTAAATTTTACGAGGTGTTACCTTGGCCATATATTACGCCCACAAAAAGTTTTAGCTCAAACATAGAACATTTGATGGTGGCTTTACGCGATAAACTAATATCGGTCGAAAACGCCTCAAATTGAAGTGTATTATACACATTTTTGCAAATTTGGAGTCCAAACAAAATATGGCCGAAACTTTTACGACGTGTTACCTTGGCCATATATTACGCCCACAAAATTTTTTAGCTCCAACATAGAACATTTGATGGTGTTTTTACGCGATAAACTAATATCGTTCGAAAACGCCTCAAATTGAAGGGTATTATACACATTTTTGCAAATTTCGAGTCCAAAAAAAATATGGCCGAAAAATTTACGAGGTGTTACCTTGGCTATATATTACGCCCAGAAATAATGTTAGCTCCAACATAGAACATTTGATAGTAATTTTACGCGATAAACTAATATCGGTCGAAAACGCCTCAAATTGAATTGTATTATACACATTTTTTGCAAATTTGGAGTCCAAACAAAATATGGCCGTAAATTTTACGAGGTGTTACCTTGGCCATATATTACGCCCACAAAAAGTTTTAGCTCAAACATAGAACATTTGATGGTGTTTTTACGCGATAATCTAATATCGGTCGAAAACGCCTCAAATCGAAGTGTATTATACACATTTATGCAAATTTGGAGTCCAAACAAAATATGGCCAAAAATTTTACGAGGCGTTACCTTGTCCATATATTACGCCCACAAAATTTTTTAGCTCAAACAGAGAACATTTGATGGTGTTTTTACGCGATAAACTATTATCGTTCGAAAACGCCTCAACTTGAAGTGTATTATACACATTTTTGCAAATTTGGAGTCCAAACAAAATATGGCCGAAACTTTTACGACGTGTTACCTTGGCCATATATTATGCCCAGAAATTTTTTTAGCTCCAACATAGAACATTTGATGGTGTTTTTACGCGATAAACTAATATCGGTCGAAAACGCCTCAAATTGAAGTGTATTATACACATTTTTGCAAATTTTGAGTCCAAACAAAATATAGCCGAAAAATTTACGAGGTGTTACCTTGGCAATATATTACGCCCACAAAAAATTTTAGCTCCAACATAGATCATTTGATAGTGTTTTTACGCGATAACCTAATATCGGTCGAAAACGTCTCAAATTGAAGTATATTATACACATTTTTGCAAATTTGGAGTCCAAACAAAATATGGACGAAACTTTTACGACGTTTTACCTTGGCCATATATTACGCCCACAAAAAATTTTAGCTCCAACATAGAACATTTGATAGTGTTTTTACGCGATAAACTAATATTGGTCGAAAACGTCTCAAATTGAAGTGTATCATACACATTTTTGCAAATTTTGAGTCCAAACAAAATATGGCCGAAACTTTTACGACGTGTTACCTTGGCCATATATTATGCCCAGAAATTTTTTTAGCTCAAACATAGAACATTTGATGGTGTTTTTACGCGATAATCTAATATCGGTCGAAAACGCCTCAAATCGAAGTGTATTATACACATTTATGCAAATTTGGAGTCCAAACAAAATATGGCCAAAAATTTTACGAGGCGTTACCTTGTCCATATATTACGCCCACAAAATTTTTTAGCTCAAACAGAGAACATTTGATGGTGTTTTTACGCGATAAACTATTATCGTTCGAAAACGCCTCAACTTGAAGTGTATTATACACATTTTTGCAAATTTGGAGTCCAAACAAAATATGGCCGAAACTTTTACGACGTGTTACCTTGGCCATATATTATGCCCAGAAATTTTTTTAGCTCCAACATAGAATATTTGATGGTGTTTTTACGCGATAAACTAATATCGTTCGAAAACGACTCAAATTGAAGGGTATTATACACATTTTTGCAAATTTTGAGTCCAAACAAAATATGGCCGAAAAATTTACGAGGTGTTACCTTGGCTATATATTACGCCCACAAAAAATTTTAGCTCCAACATAGATCATTTGATAGTGTTTTTACGCGATAACCTAATACCGGTCGAAAACGTCTCAAATTGAAGTGTATTATACACATTTTTGCAAATTTGGAGTCCAAACAAAATATGGCCGAAACTTTTACGAGGTGTTACCTTGGCTATATATTACGCCCACAAAAAATTTTAGCTCCAACATAGATCATTTGATAGTGTTTTTACGCGATTAACTAATATCGGTCGAAAACGCCTCAAATTGAAGTGTATCATACATATTTTTTCAAATTACGAGTCTAAACATAATATGGCCGAAACTTTTACGAGGTGTTACCTTGACAATATATTTCGCCCACAAAAAATTTTAGCTCCAACATAGAACATTTGATAGTGTTTTTACGCGATAAACTAATATCGGTCGAAAACGTCTCTAATTGAAGTGTATTATACACATTTTTGCAAATTTGGAGTCCAAACAGAATATGGCTGAAACTTTTACGACGTGTTACCTTGGCCATATATTATGCCCAGAAATTGTTTTAGCACCAACATAGAACATTTGATGGTGTTTTTACGCGATAAACTAATATCGGTCGAAAACGCCTCAAATTGAAGTGTATTATACACATTTTTGAAAATTTGGAGTCGAAACAAAATATGGCCGAAAAATTTACGAGGTGTTACATTGGCAATATATTACGCCCACAAAAAAATTTTAGCTCCAACATAGATCATTTGATAGTGTTTTTACGCGATAACCTAATATCGGTCGAAATGTCTCAAATTGAAGTATATTATACACATTTTTGCAAATTTGGAGTCCAAACAAAATATGGACGAAACTTTTACGACGTGTTACCTTGGCCATATATTACGCCCACAAAAAATTTTAGCTCCAACATAGAACATTTGATAGTGTTTTTACGCGATAAACTAATATTGGTCGAAAACGTCTCAAATTGAAATGTATTATACACATTTTTGCAAATTTGGAGTCCAAACAAAATATGGCCGAAACTTTTACGACGTGTTACCTTGGCCATATATTATGCCCAGAAATTTTTTTAGCTCCAACATAGAACATTTGATGGTGTTTTTACGCGATAAACTAGTATCGGTCGAAAACGCCTCAAATTGAAGTGTATTATACACAATTTTGCAAATTTTGAGTCCAAACAAAATATGGCCGAAAAATTTACGAGGTGTTACCTTGGCAATATATTACGCCCACAAAAATTTTTAGCTCCAACATAGAACATTTGATAGTGTTTTTACGCGATAAACTAATATCGGTCGAAAACGCCTCAAATTGAAGTGTATCATACACATTTTTGCAAATTACGAGTCTAAACATAATATGGCCAAAACTTTTACGAGGTGTTACCTTGGCTATATATTACGCCCACAAAAATTTTTAGCTCCAACATAGAACATTTGATAGTGTTTTTACGCGATAAACTAATATCGGTCGAAAACGTCTCAAATTGAAGCGTATTATACACATTTTTGCAAATTTGGAGTCCAAACAAAATATGGCCGAAACTTTTACAATGTGTTACCTTGGCAATATATTACGCCCACAAAAAATTTCAGCTCCAATATAGATCATTTGATAGTGTTTTTACGCGATAAACTAATATCGGTCGAAAACGCCTCAAATTGAAGTGTATCATACACATTTTTGAAAATTTGGAGTCCAAACAAAATATGGCCGTAAATTTTACGAGGTGTTACCTTGGCCATATATTACGCCCACAAAAAGTTTTAGCTCCAACATAGAAAATTTGATGGTGTTTTTACGCGATAAACTAATATCGGTCGAAAACGCCTCAAATTGAAGTGTATTATACACATTTTTGAAAATTTGGAGTCCAAACAAAATATGGCCGAAAAATTTACGAGGTGTTACATTGGCAATATATTACGCCCACAAAAAAATTTTAGCTCCAACATAGATCATTTGATAGTGTTTTTACGCGATAACCTAATATCGGTCGAAAATGTCTCAAATTGAAGTGTATTATACACATTTTTGCAAATTTGGAGTCCAAACAAAATATGGCCGAAACTTTTACGAGGTGTTACCTTGGCTATATATTACGCCCACAAAAAATTTTAGCTCCAACATAGATCATTTGATAGTGTTTTTACGCGATAAACTAATATCGGTCGAAAACGCCTCAAATTGAAGTGTATCATACACATTTTTGCAAATTACGAGTCTAAACATAATATGGCCAAAACTTTTACGAGGTGTTACCTTGGCTATATATTACGCCCACAAAAATTTTTAGCTCCAACATAGAACATTTGATAGTGTTTTTACGCGATAAACTAATATCGGTCGAAAACGTCTCAAATTGAAGCGTATTATACACATTTTTGTAAATTTGGAGTCCAAACAAAATATGGCCGAAACTTTTACAATGTGTTACCTTGGCAATATATTACGCCCACAAAAAATTTCAACTCCAATATAGATCATTTGATAGTGTTTTTACGCGATAAACTAATATCGGTCGAAAACGCCTCAAATTGAAGTGTATCATACACATTATTGAAAATTTGGAGTCCAAACAAAATATGGCCGTAAATTTTACGAGGTGTTACCTTGGCCATATATTACGCCCACAAAAAGTTTTAGCTCCAACATAGAAAATTTGATGGTGTTTTTACGCGATAAACTAATATCGGTCGAAAACGCCTCAAATTGAAGTGTATTATACACATTTTTGAAAATTTGGAGTCCAAACAAAATATGGCCGAAAAATTTACGAGGTGTTACATTGGCAATATATTACGCCCACAAAAAAATTTTAGCTCCAACATAGATCATTTGATAGTGTTTTTACGCGATAACCTAATATCGGTCGAAAATGTCTCAAATTGAAGTGTATTATACACATTTTTGCAAATTTGGAGTCCAAACAAAATATGGCCGAAACTTTTACGAGGTGTTACCTTGGCTATATATTACGCCCACAAAAAATTTTAGCTCCAACATAGATCATTTGATAGTGTTTTTACGCGATAAACTAATATCGGTCGAAAACGCCTCAAATTGAAGTGTATCATACACATTTTTGCAAATTACGAGTCTAAACATAATATGGCCGAAACTTTTACGAGGTGTTACCTTGGCCATATATTACGCCCACAAAAAATTTTAGCTCCAACATAGAACATTTGATAGTGTTTTTACGCGATAAACTAATATCGGTCGAAAACGTCTCAAATTGAAGTGTATTATACACATTTTTGCAAATTTGGAGTCAAAACAAAATATGGACCAAACTTTTACGAGTTGTTACCTTGGCTATATATTACACTCACAAAAATTTTTAGCTCCAACATAGATCATTTGATAGTGTTTTTACGCGATAAACTAATATCGGTCGAAAACGCCTCAAATTGAAGTGTATCATACACATTTTTGCAAATTACGAGTCTAAACATAATATGGCTGAAACTTTTACGAGGTGTTACCTTGGCCATATATTACGCCGACAAAAATTTTTAGCTCCAACATAGAACATTTGATGGTGTTTTTACGCGATAAACTAATATCGGTCGAAAACGCCTCAAATTGAAGTATATTATACACATTTTTGCAAATTTTGAGTCCAAACAAAATATGGCCGAAAAATTTACGAGGTGTTACCTTGGCAATATGTTACGCCCACAAAAATTTTTAGCTCCAACATAGATCATTTGATAGTGTTTTTACGCGATAAACTAATATCGGTCGAAAACGCCTCAAATTGAAGTGTATCATACACATTTTTTCAAATTACGAGTCTAAACAAAATATGGCCGAAAATTTTACGAGGTGTTGCCTTGGCAATATATTACACCCAAAAAAATTTTTAGCTCCAACATAGAACATTTGATAGTGTTTTTATGCGATAAACTAATATCGGTCGAAAACGTCTCAAATTGAAGTGTATTATACACATTTTTGCAAATTTGGAGTCCAAACAAAATATGGCCGAAACATTTACGACGTGTTACCTGAGCCAAATATTACGCCGACAAAAATTTTTAGATCCAACATAGAACATTTGATGGTGTTTTTACGCGATAAACTAATATCGGTCGAAAACGCCTCAAATTGAAGTGTATTATACACATTTTTGAAAATTTGGAGTCCAAACAAAATATGGCCGTAAATTTTACGAGGTGTTACCTTGGCCATATATTACGCCCACAAAAAGTTTTAGCTCAAACATAGAACATTTGATGGTGGTTTTACGCGATAAACTAATATCGGTCGAAAACGCCTCAAATTGAAGTGTGTTATACCCATTTTTGCAAATTTGGAGTCCAAACAAAATATGGCCGAAAATTTTAAAAGGTGTTACCTTGGCCATATATTACGCCCACAAAATTTTTTAGCTCAAACAGAGAACATTTAATGGTGTTTTTAGGCAATAAACTAATATCGGTCGAAAACGCCTCAAATTGAAGTGTATTATACACATTTTTGCAAATTTTGAGTCCAAAAAAAATATGGCCGAAAAATTTACGAGGTGTCACCTTGGCAATATATTACGCCCACAAAAAATTTTAGCTCCAACATAGATCATTTGATAGTGTTTTTACGCGATAACCTAATATCGGTCGAAAACGTCTCAAATTGAAATGTATTATACACATTTTTGCAAATTTGGAGTCCAAACAAAATATGGCCAAAACTTTTACGAGGTGTTACCTTGGCTATATATTATGCCCACAAAAATTTTAGCTCCAACATAGATCATTTGATAGTGTTTTTACGCGATAAACTAATATCGGTCGAAAACGCCTCAAATTGAAGTGTATCATACACATTTTTGCAAATTACGAGTCTAAACATAATATGGCCAAAACTTTTACGAGGTGTTACCTTGGCTATATATTACGTTCACAAAAAATTTTAGCTCCAACATAGAACATTTGATAGTGTTTTTACGCGATAAACTAATATCGGTCAAAAACGTCTCAAATTGAAGTGTATTATACACATTTTTGCAAATTTGGAGTCAAAACAAAATACGGACGAAACTTTTACGAGTTGTTACCTTGCCTATATATTACGCCCACAAAAATTTGTAGCACCAACATAGATCATTTGATAGTGTTTTTACGCGATAAACTAATATCGGTCGAAAACGCCTCAAATTGAAGTGTATCATACACATTTTAGCAAATTACGAGTCTAAACAAAATATGGCCGAAACTTTTACGAGGTGTTACCTTGGCTATATATTACGCCCAAAAAAAATTTTAGCTCCAACATAGAACATTTGATAGTGTTTTTTACGCTATAAACTAATATCGGTCGAAAACGTCTCAAATTGAAGTGTATTATACACATTTTTGCAAATTTGGAGTCCAAACAAAATATGGCCGAAACTTTTACGACGTGTTACCTTGGACATATATTACGCCCACAAAATTTTTTAGCACCAACATAGAACATTTGATGGTGTTTTTACGCGATAAACTAATATCGGTCGAAAACGCCTCAAATTGAAGTGTATTATACACATTTTTGAAAATTTTGAGTCGAAACAAAATATGGCCGAAAAATTTACGAGGTGTTACATTGGCAATATATTACGCCCACAAAAAAATTTTAGCTCCAACATAGATCATTTGATAGTGTTTTTACGCGATAACCTAATATCGGTCGAAAATGTCTCAAATTGAAGTATATTATACACATTTTTGCAAATTTGGAGTCCAAACAAAATATGGACGAAACTTTTACGACGTGTTACCTTGGCCATATATTACGCCCACAAAAAATTTTAGCTCCAACATAGAACATTTGATAGTGTTTTTACGCGATAAACTAATATTGGTCGAAAACGTCTCAAATTGAAGTGTATCATACACATTTTTGCAAATTTGGAGTCCAAACAAAATATGGCCGAAACTTTTACGACGTGTTACCTTGGCCATATATTATGCCCAGAAATTTTTTTAGCTCCAACATAGAACATTTGATGGTGTTTTTACGCGATAAACTAGTATCGGTCGAAAACGCCTCAAATTGAAGTGTATTATACACATTTTTGCAAATTTTGAGTCCAAACAAAATATGGCCGAAAAATTTACGAGGTGTTACCTTGGCAATATATTACGCCCACAAAAATTTTTAGCTCCAACATAGATCATTTGATAGTGTTTTTACGCGATAAACTAATATCGGTCGAAAACGCCTCAAATTGAAGTGTATCATACACATTTTTGCAAATTACGAGTCTAAACATAATATGGCCAAAACTTTTACGAGGTGTTACCTTGGCTATATATTACGCCCACCAAAATTTTTAGCTCCAACATAGAACATTTGATAGTGTTTTTACGCGATAAACTAATATCGGTCGAAAACGTCTCAAATTGAAGCGTATTATACACATTTTTGCAAATTTGGAGTCCAAACAAAATATGGCCGAAACTTTTACAATGTGTTACCTTGGCAATATATTACGCCCACAAAAAATTTCAGCTCCAATATAGATCATTTGATAGTGTTTTTACGCGATAAACTAATATCGGTCGAAAACGCCTCAAATTGAAGTGTATCATACACATTTTTGAAAATTTGGAGTCCAAACAAAATATGGCCGTAAATTTTACGAGGTGTTACCTTGGCCATATATTACGCCCACAAAAAGTTTTAGCTCCAACATAGAACATTTGATGGTGGTTTTACGCGATAAACTAATATCGGTCGAAAACGCCTCAAATTGAAGTGTGTTATACCCATTTTTGCAAATTTGGAGTCCAAACAAAATATGGCCGAAAATTTTAAAAGGTGTTACCTTGGCCATATATTACGCCCACAAAATTTTTTAGCTCAAACAGAGAACATTTAATGGTGTTTTTAGGCAATAAACTAATATCGGTCGAAAACGCCTCAAATTGAAGTGTATTATACACATTTTTGCAAATTTTGAGTCCAAACAAAATATGGCCGAAAAATTTACGAGGTGTCACCTTGGCAATATATTACGCCCACAAAAAATTTTAGCTCCAACATAGATCATTTAATGGTGTTTTAAGGCAATAAACTAATATCGGTCGAAAACGCCTCAAATTGAAGTGTATTATACACATTTTTGCAAATTTTGAGTCCAAACAAAATATGGCTTAAAAATTTACGAGGTGTTACCTTGGCTATATATTACGCCCACAAAAACTTTTAGCTCCAACATAGATCATTAGATAGTGTTTTTATGCGATAAACTAATATCGGTCGAAAACGTCCCAAATTGAAGTGTATTATACACATTTTTGCAAATTTGGAGTCCAAACAAAATATGGCTGAAACTTTTACGAGGTGTTACCTTGGCTATATATTACACCCACAAAAACTTTTAGCTCCAACATAGATCATTAGATAGTGTTTTTATGCGATAAACTAATATCGGTCGAAAACGTCCCAAATTGAAGTGTATTATACACATTTTTGCAAATTTGGAGTCCAAACAAAATATGGCTGAAACTTTTATGAGGTGTTACCTTGGCTATATATTACGCCCACAAAAACTTTTAGCTCCAACATAGATCATTTGATAGTGTTTTTACGCGATAAATTAATATCGGTCGAAAACGCCTCAAATTGAAGTGTATCATACACATTTTTGCAAATTACGAGTCTAAACATAATATAGCCGAAACTTTTACGACGTGTTACCTTGGCCATATATTACGCCCACAAAATTTTTTAGCACCAACATAGAACATTTGATGGTGTTTTTACGCGATAAACTAATATCGGTCGAAAACGCCTCAAATTGAAGTGTATTATACACATTTTTGAAAATTTGGAGTCGAAACAAAATATGGCCGAAAAATTTACGAGGTGTAACATTGGCAATATATTACCCTCACAAAAAAATTTTAGCTCCAACATAGATCATTTGATAGTGTTTTTACGCGATAACCTAATATCGGTCAAAAATGTCTCAAATTGAAGTGTATTATACACATTTTTGCAAATTTGGAGTCCAAACAAAATATGGCCGAAACTTTTAGGAGGTGTTACCTTGGCTATATATTACGCTCACAAAAATTTTTAGCTCCAACATAGATCATTTGATAGTGTTTTTACGCGATAAACTAATATCGGTCGAAAACGCCTCAAATTGAAGTATATCATACACATTTTTGCAAATTACGAGTCTAAACATAATATGGCCGAAACTTTTACGAGGTGTTACCTTGGCCATATATTACGCCCACAAAAAATTTTAGCTCCAACATAGAACATTTGATAGTGTTTTTACGCGATAAACTAATATTGGTCGAAAACGTCTCAAATTGAAGTGTATCATACACATTTTTGCAAATTTGGAGTCCAAACAAAATATGGCCGAAACTTTTACGACGTGTTACCTTGGCCATATATTATGCCCAGAAATTTTTTTAGCTCCAACATAGAACATTTGATGGTGTTTTTACGCGATAAACTAATATCGGTCGAAAACGCCTCAAATTGAAGTGTATTATACACATTTTTGCAAATTTTGAGTCCAAACAAAATATGGCCGAAAAATTTACGAGGTGATACCTTGGCAATATATTACGCCCACAAAAATTTTTAGCTCCAACATAGATCATTTGATAGTGTTTTTACGCGACAAACTAATATCGGTCGAAAACGCCTCAAATTGAAGTGTATCACACACATTTTTGCAAATTACGAGTCTAAACATAATATGGCCGAAACTTTTACGAGGTGTTACCTTGGCTATATATTACGCCCACAAAAATTTTTAGCTCCAACATAGAACATTTGATAGTGTTTTTACGCGATAAACTAATATCGGTCAAAAAACGTCTCAAATTGAAGCGTATTATACACATTTTTGCAAATTTGGAGTCCAAACAAAATATGGCTGAAACTTTTACAATGTGTTACCTTGGCAATATATTACGCCCACAAAAATTTTTAGCTCCAACATAGATCATTTGATAGTGTTTTTACGCGATAAACTAATATCGGTCGAAAACGCCTCAAATTGAAGTGTATCATACACATTTTTAAAAATTTGGAGTCCAAACAAAATATGGCCGTAAATTTTACGAGGTGTTACCTTGGCCATATATTACGCCCACAAAAAGTTTTAGCTCCAACATAGAACATTTGATGGTGGTTTTACGCGATAAACTAATATCGGTCGAAAACGCCTCAAATTGAAGTGTGTTATACCCATTTTTGCAAATTTTGAGTCCAAACAAAATATGGCCGAAAAATTTACGAGGTGTCACCTTGGCAATATATTACGCCCACAAAAAATTTTAGCTCCAACATAGATCATTTAATGGTGTTTTAAGGCAATAAACTAATATCGGTCGAAAACGCCTCAAATTGAAGTGTATTATACACATTTTTGCAGATTTTGAGTCCAAACAAAATATGGCCGAAAATTTTACGAGGTGTTACCTTGGCCACATATTAGGCCCACAAAAATTTTTAGCTCCAACAGAGAACAATTGATAGTGTCATAACGCGATAAACTAATATCGGTCGAAAACGTCTCAAATTGAAGTGTATTATACACATTTTTGCAAATTTGGAGTCCAAACAAAATATGGCTGAAACTTTTACGAGGTGTTACCTTGGCTATATATTACGCCCACAAAAACATTTAGCTCCAACATAGATCACTTGATAGTGTTTTTACGCGATAAACTAATATCGGTCGAAAACGCCTCAAATTGAAGTGTATCACACACATTTTTGCAAATTTAGAGTTCAAACAAAATATGGCCGAAAAATTAACGAGGTGTTACCTTGGCTATATTTTACGCCCACAAAAATTTTTAGCTCAAACATAGAACATTTGATGGTGTTTTTAGGCGATAAACTAATATCGGTCGAAAACGCCTCAAATTGAAGTGTATCATACACATTTTTTCAAATTACGAGTCTAAACAAATTATGGCCGAAAATTTTACGAGGTGTTACCTTGGCTATATATTACGCCCAAAAAAAATTTTAGCTCCAACATAGAACATTTGATAGTGTTTTTACGCGATAAACTAATATCGGTCGAAAACGTCTCAAATTGAAGTGTATTATACACATTTTTGTAAAATTGGAGTCCAAACAAAATATGGCCGAAACTTTTACGACGTGTTACCTTGGCCATATATTACGCCGACAAAAGATTTTAGCTCCAACATAGAACATTTGATGGTGTTTTTACGCGATAAACTAATATCGGTCGAAAACGCCTCAAATTGAAGTGTATTATACACATTTTTGAAAATTTGGAGTCCAAACAAAATATGGCCGTAAATTTTACGAGGTGTTACCTTGGCCATATATTACGCCCACAAAAAGTTTTAGCTCAAACATAGAACATTTGATGGTGGTTTTACGCGATAAACTAATATCGGTCGAAAACGCCTCAAATTGAAGTGTATTATACACATTTTTGCAAATTTGGAGTCCAAACAAAATATGGCCGAAAATTTTAAGAGGTGTTACCTTGGCCATATATTACGCCCACAAAAAATTTTAGCTCAAACAGAGAACATTTAATGGTGTTTTTAGGCAATAAACTAATATCGGTCGAAAACGCCTCAAATTGAAGTATTATACACATTTTTGCAAATTTGAGTCCAAACAAAATATGGCCGAAAAATTTACGAGGTGTTACCTTGGCAATATATTACGCCCACAAAAAAATTTTACCTCCAACATAGATCATTTGATAGTCTTTTTACGCGATAAACTAATATCGGTCGAAAACGTCTCAAATTGAAGTATATTATACACATTTTTGCAAATTTGGAGTCCAAACAAAATATGGACGAAACTTTTACGACGTGTTACCTTGGCCATATATTACGCCCACAAAAAGTTTTAGCTCAAACATAGAACATTTGATGGTGTTTTTAGGCGATAAACTAATATCGGTCGAAAACGCCTTAAATTGAAGTGTATTATACACATTTTTGCAAATTTGGAGTCCAAACAAAATATGGCCGAAAAATTTACGAGGTGTTACCTTGGCTATATATTACGCCCACAAAAAATTTTAGCTCCAACATAGATCATTTGATAGTGTTTTTACGCGATAAATTAATATCGGTCGAAAACGCCTCAAATTGAAGTGTATCATACACATTTTTGCAAATTACGAGTCTAAACATAATATGGCCGAAACTTTTACGAGGTGTTACCTTGGCTATATATTACGCCCACAAAAAATTTTAGCTCCAACATAGAACATTTGATAGTGTTTTTACGCGATAAACTAATATCGGTCGAAAACGTCTCAAATTGAAGTGTATTATACACATTTTTGCAAATTTGGAGTCAAAACAAAATATGGACCAAACTTTTACGAGTTGTTACCTTGGCTATATATTACACTCACAAAAATTTTTAGCTCCAACATAGATCATTTGATAGTGTTTTTACGCGATAAACTAATATCGGTCGAAAACGCCTCAAATTGAAGTGTATCATACACATTTTAGCAAATTACGAGTCTAAACAAAATATGGCCGAAACTTTTACGAGGTGTTACCTTGGCTATATATTACGCCCAAAAAAAAATTTAGCTCCAACATAGAAAATTTGATAGTATTTTTACGCGATAAACTAATATCGGTCGAAAACGTCTCAAATTGAAGTGTATTATACACATTTTTGCAAATTTGGAGTCCAAACAAAATATGGCCGAAACTTTTACGACGTGTTACCTTGGCCATATATTACGCCCACAAAAATTTTTAGCTCCAACATAGAACATTTGATGGTGTTTTTACGCGATAAATTAATATCGGTCGAAAACGCCTCAAATTGAAGTGTATTATACACATTTTTGAAAATTTGGAGTCCAAACAAAATATGGCCGTAAATTTTACGAGGTGTTACCTTGGCCATATATTACGCCCACAAAAAGTTTTAGCTCAAACATAGAATATTTGATGGTGTTTTTAGGAGATAAACTAATATCGGTCGAAAACGCCTTAAATTGAAGTGTATTATACACATTTTTGCAAATTTGGAGTTCAAACAAAATATGGCCGAAAATTTTAAGAGGTGTTACCTTGACCATATATTACACCCACAAAAAATTTTAGCTCAAACAGAGAACATTTGATGGTGGTTTTACGCGATAAATTAATATCGGTCGAAAACGCCTCAAATTGAAGTGTATTATACACATTTTTGCAAATTTGGAGTCCAAACAAAATATGGCCGAAACTTTTACGACGTGTTACCTTGGCCTTATATTACGCCCAGAAAAGTTTTTAGCTCAAACATAGAATATTTGATGGTGTTTTTACGCGATAAACTAATATCGTTCGAAAACGCCTCAAATTGAAGGGTATTATACACATTTTTGCAAATTTCGAGTCCAAACAAAATATGGCCGAAAAATTTACGAGGTGTTACCTTGGCTATATATTACGCCCAGAAATAATTTTAGCTCCAACATAGAACATTTGATAGTAATTTTACGCGATAAACTAATATCAGTCGAAAACGCCTCAAATTGAATTGTATTATACACATTTTTGCAAATTTGGAGTCCAAACAAAATATGGCCGTAAATTTTACGAGGTGTTACCTTGGCCATATATTACGCCCACAAAAAGTTTTAGCTCAAACATAGAACATTTGATGGTGTTTTTAGGCGATAAACTAATATCGGTCGAAAACGCCTTAAATTGAAGTGTATTATACACATTTTTGCAAATTTGGAGTTCAATCAAAATATGGCCAAAAATTTTAAGAGGTGTTACCTTGACCATATATTACGCCCACAAAAAATTTTAGCTCAAACAGAGAACATTTGATGGTGTTTTTAGGCGATAAACTAATATCGGTCGAAAACACCTCAAATTGAAGTTTATTATACACATTTTTGCAAATTTTGAGTCCAAAAAAAATATGACCGGAAAATTTACGTGGTGTTACCTTGGCTATATATTACGCCCACAAAAAATTTTAGCTCCAACATAGATCATTTGATAGTGTTTTTACGCGATAAACTAATATCGGTCGAAAACATCTCAAATTGAAGTGTATTATACACATTTTTGCAAATTCGGAGTCCAAACAAAATATGGCCGAAAATTTTACGAGGTGTTACCTAGGCCATATATTACGCCCACAAAAATTTTTAGCTCCATCATTGAACATTTGATGGTGTTTTTACGCGATAAACTAATATCGGTCGAAAACGCCTCAAATTGAAGAGTATTATACACATTTTTGCAAATTTGGGGTCCAAACAAAATATGGCCGAAAATTTAACGAGGTGTTACCTTGGCCATATATTACGCCCACAAAAAAAATTAGCTCCAACAGAGAACAATTGATAGTGTCATAACTCGATAAACTAATATCGGTCGAAAACGTCTCAAATTGAAGTGTATTATACACATTTTTGCAAATTTGGAGTCCAAGCAAAATATGACCGAAAATTTTTCGAGGTGTTACCTTGGCCATATATTACGCCCACAAAAATTTTTAGCTCCAACATAGAAAATTTGATGGTATTTCTACGCAATACACTAATATCGGTCGAAAACGCCTCAAATTAAAGGGTATTATACACATTTTTGCAAATTTCGAGTCCAAACAAAATATGGCCGAAAATTTTACGAGGTGTTACCTTGGCTATATATTACGCCCAGAAATAATTTTGGCTCCAACATAGAACATTTGATGGTGTTTTTACGCGATAAACTAATATCGTTCAAAAACGCCTCAAATTGAAGTGTATTATACACATTTTTGCAAATTTGGAGTCCAAACAAAATATGGCCAAAAAATTTACGAGGCGTTACCTTGGCCATATATTACGCCCACAAAAAATTTTAGCTCAAACAGAGAACATTAGATGGTGTTTTTACGCAATAAACTAATATCGGTCGAAAACGCCTCAAATTGAAGTGTATTATACACATTTTTGCAAATTTGGAGTCCAAACAAAATATGGCCGAAAATTTTACGAGGTGTTACCTTGGCCATATATTACGCCCACAAAAAGTTTTATATCCAACATAGAACATTTGATGTATTTTTACGCGATAAACTAATATCGGTCGAAAACGCCTCAAATTGAAGTGTATTATACACATATTTGCAAATTTGGAGTCCAAACAAAATATGGCCGAAAATTTTAAGAGGTGTTACCTTGGCCATATATTACGCCCACATAAATTTTTAGCTCAAACAGAGAACATTTGATGGTGTTTTTAGGCGATAAACTAATATCGGTCGAAAACGCCTCAAATTGAAATATATTATACACATTTTTGCAAATTTTGAGTCCAAACAAAAGATGGCCGAAAAAATTACGAGGTGTTACCTTGGCTATATATTACGCCCACAAATAATTTTAGCTCCAACATAGAACATTTGATAGTGTTTTTACGCGATAAACTAATATCGGTCGAAAACGCCTCAAATTGAAGGGTATTATACACATTTTTGCAAATTTCGAGTCCAAACAAAATATGGCCAAAAAATTTACGAGGTGTTACCTTGGCTATATATTACGCCCACAAAATTTTTTAGCTCCAACGTAGAACATTTGATGGTGTCTTTACGCGATAAACTAATATCGGTCGAAAACGCCTCAAATTGAAGTGTATTATACACATTTTTGCAAATTTGGAGTCCAAACAAAATACGACCAAAAACTTTACGAGGCGTTACCTTGTCCATATATTATGCCCACAAAAAATTTTAGCTCAAACAGAGAATATTAGATGGTGTTTTTACGCGATAAACTTATATCGGTCGAAAACGCCTCAAATTGAAGTGATTATACACATTTTTGCAAATTTGGAGTCCAAACGAAATATGGCCGAAAATTTTACGAGGTGTTACCTTGGCCATATATTACGCCCACAAATAATTTTAGCTCCAACATAGAAAATTTGATGGTATTTTTACGCAATAAACTAATATCGGTCAAAAACCCTCAAATTGAAGTGTATTATACACATTTTTGCAACCAAACAAAATATGACCGAAAATTTTAAGAGGTGTTACCTTGGACATATATTACGCCCACAAAAAAATTTAGCTCAAACAGAGAACATTTGATGGTGTTTTTAGGCGATAAACTAATATCGGTCGAAAACGCCTCAAATTGAAGTGTATTGTATACATTTTTGGCAAAATTGGAGTCCAAAAAAAATATGGCCGAAAATTTTACGAGGTCTTACCTAGGCCATATATTACGCCCACAAAAAAGTTTAGCTCCAACAGATAACAATTGATAGTGTCATAACGCGATAAACTAATATCGGTCGAAAACGTCTCAAATTAAAGTGTATTATACACATTTTTGTAAATTTGGAGTCCAAACAAAATATGGCCAAAAAATTTTCGAGGTGTTACCTTGGCCATATATTACGCCCACAAATTTTTTTAGCTCCAACATAGAAAATTTGATGGTGTTTTTACGCGATACACTAATATCGGTCGAAAACGCCTCAAATTGAAGGGTATTATTCACATTTTTGCAAATTTCGATTCCAAACAAAATATGACCGAAAATTTTACGAGGTGTTACCTTGGCTATATATTACGCCCACAAAAAATTTTAGCTCCAATCTAAAACATTTGATGGTGTTTTTACGCGATAAACTAATATCGGTCGAAAACGCCTCAAATTGAAGGGTATTATACACATTTTTGCAAATTTTGAGTCCAAACAAAATATGGCCGAAAAATTTACGAGGTGTTACCTTGGCTATATATTACGCCCACAAAAATTTTTAGCTCCAACGTAGAAAATTTGATAGTGTTTTTACGCGATAAACTAATATCGGTCGAAAACGTCTCAAATTGAAGTGTATTATACACATTTTTGCAAATTTGGAGTCCAAACAAAATATGGCCGAAAATTTTTCGAGGTGTTACCTTGGCCATATATTACGCTCACAAAAAGTTTTAGCTCCAACATAGAAAATTTGATGGTGTTTTTACGCGATATACTAATATCGGTTGAAAACGCCTCAAATTGAAGGGTATTATACACATTTTTGCAAATTTTGAGTCCAAACGAAATATGGCCGATAATTTTACGAGGTGGATAATAAATCACCTTCAAAATCGACCGTTTGAGATGATTTTTCGTAAATAGTGAGATATTTTACTTGATATTTGAATAGGGCATGTATGCGATAAAATCACTGTCGGTTGTTAAAAAACTAGTTAAAGCATTCAGATTCGAGTATATATTGAAGTTTTCGCGCAATTACAACGTGACTATATATGAAGATTGTCGAATGACTTATAAATATATTTATTTCGAACCGTATCCACTTTTCGTCACTGTAGGATATTCTACAATGTATGGAGTAATGCAAAATTTATCGAAAACCTACATATTTGAATAAATAAATTTTAATGTTGTTCTTTCATTTATCGCTAATCGATTTTTTGAGCGGACTTTCTCGAATGAATTGGGCCATAGAATAGAATAGAATAGATATAAAATATGTCACGTTCTTTTAACGATGAAGCTCAAGATGGTAAGAATAATGAGCTAAAGATATGAACTTTTTTTCCTTCTTAATCTTCTGTCTTCATTCATCTTCTCCTTAATTAACTACTACCCATAATTGATTGATACGTTTCCCAGATTCCTTCACCTTCAAACAAAAATTGACCGATTTATTTGTGGGATTTGCAGTTGATCGAATTGGGTTGAAAAATGGAGAGTTTTTATCAAAAGCTTCGAGATTTGGATGCGTACCCTAAGATCAATGAAGATTTCTATAAGAGAACTTTTTCAGGTGGTATTATCACCATTTTTTCTGCCTTAATCATGTCCCTGCTCTTCTTCGCTGAGCTCAGTATGTTTCTTCTTTAATTCAAAGTTCTTTGCTTTTTTATGAATTCGTAGTTGTTTGATTGGTTCGATACTTTGATGTGATGATATGCCTCAAAAGTTGTTTACTTTCATTTAAGCCATCATAATTTGGGCATTTGGTTTGTCTCATTTCTGAAAAACCGCTCCCAGAGGCGAAATTGAGCTATAAATTGGGTATGTCATGTGTTTGATGTAAGAGTTGGGAGTAGTTTAGTTCTAGCTACTTGGTAATCCTCAAAAGGCGCAATTGAGCCCTAAATTGGGCATGTCATGTGTTTGCTAGCGACTTGGGAATTCTTCAAAGCTGAAATTGAGCTATACATTGGGTATGTGGTGTGTTTGATGTAAGAGTTGGTAGCGGTTTAGTTCTAGCAACTTGCGAATCCTATGTCATGTGTTTAGTTCAACTTGGCAATCGTTGAAAGGCGAAATCAAGCTATAAATTTGGTATGTTGGGTGTTTGATGTAAGAGTTGGTAGTATTTTAGTTCTAGCAACTTGGTAATTGTCAAAAGGTGACATCTTTGACCCCTTTGGCAGCTTTGGTTATTGGCAATCTACTAACTTATGAGAAAGGTCATTTCTTTTTGTACATCAGAATGAAAAAGATAAGAAGACGGCTCAATTGCCTCTGTCGAGGGTCAAGTTATTGTCCTTGAGTCTTGTTTATATTTTTGATTTCAAGCTTGGTACACGTATATAACAACTTGCCTAGCTCATCGTCCTTTCATTTTTAGGTTTGCATTTCGATAATATCCACTTACGTTGTGTGACATTTGTTGTAATGCATGCAGAATCATATCTCCACATTAACAAGGAGACTAAACTTGTCGTCGACACATCTAGAGGCGGAACTCTTCGCATCAATGTAAGTTTTTTATGTTTGCTTTCCTATCCAATTTGCTACCACTAGTTTTTTTGGATTGGACTTTCGCTGTTGCATATTCCATCCCATAGTATCATTGAATCCTTGTACAGAGTATTACTATATCTCATAGTATCATCGAATTCATCTTCACTGTGTTCTTTTGGAAAACCGATCGTTTATTGATATGTGCTGCTTGCTTGTTAATTGCAGTTCGATATTACTTTTCCCGCAGTCCCTTGCACAATTCTCAGTATCGATGCTGAAGATATCAGTGGAGAGAGGCATGTTGACGTAGTATGTGACTTACAATCTTACATAGACCCGTCTCTCAAGCATGCCGCTCATTTCTTTCTTCTGATTGTATTACCTCTTCTGCTCACTTTGTAGAGACACGATATAATGAAAAAGCGAATCGATGTCCATGGGAATGAAATCGAAGCTAGACAGGATAGCATTGGAGCCCCAAAGGTTAGATACGAGATCACCCTCGTCCTCCTCCTAATATCATGAAATGTCTGGATTAAATGTTTCTTCATTAAATTAATTCAGCTAATTTTCTCGTAGATTGAGAAGCCTTTACAGAAACATGGTGGCAGGCTCGAGCACAACGAGACATACTGTGGTTCATGCTATGGAGCAGAAACGGTAGGTTCCTCATATCCATGAAATGCATACGATGATTCATATTTCTGCACCGTAATTTCCAATAGAATCTCGGATTTAAAGACCTTCAAACTCTGTGGTTCGTTCGAAGTTACGGAACTTTATTATGTTTTTCTGAAGTTTCCAAATTTTCCCTTTGCTTGGCAGGGCGATGAGCATTGTTGCAACTCATGTGAAGAAGTTCGTGAAGCATACCGTAAAAAGGGTTGGGCATTACATAATTTGGATATGATTGATCAGGTTTCGCTTCCTTACTAGTCATACTCCCTCCGACTCTATGAAAGTTTCTACTTTCTTGAATATATGTGAGAAATATTTCAATAAAGTGGAGTCTTATCTTGAATTACGGTGATTATTGATGATTTTGTGATCTCGGTTGAGCAGTGTGTGAGGGAAGGTTTCTTCCAAAAGATCCACGAGGAAAAGGGTGAAGGTTGCAATGTTAATGGATTTCTTGAAGTTAACAAAGTGGCCGGGACTTTCCATTTTGTACCTGGAAAGGCCTTTCATTTGTCAGATTTCCATCCCGAGGATCTGATTGCTGTTCAAAAGGACAACTACAATGTATGTTCTGCAATTGTGCAATCATTTTAACCGCTTATTTCGCTGTTTTCCTTGTTTAAGTTCTGAGACAGTTTGGTTCATCGTATCTCTGACAGATAAGTCACAAGATCAACAAGTTAGCTTTTGGAGAGTATTTTCCCGGTGTTGTGAATCCTCTGGATGGGTAATGTTTCGTTACAATTCTTTCACTTGAATAAAGCGGTGCAATTTTGTTTGAAAATCAGAAGCCCCCCCCCCAATCAAAACTTCGACATTTCTGTTATCTCTGACAAGGATAACATCATTGTTCTTGCATAATAATTCAATTCATCCAAGTTCAGTAAGGCTAACAATGTTGTTGCTGGTAAAATTAATCAGGGTAGAGTGGCGGCAAGACACAACTAGCGGAATGTACCAGTATTTTGTCAAGGTTTGCTTATCAATTGTCGGATTAAGAAATTTCGTGGATCTTTTTTTTTTTTTAATCTGTCATTTAAAAAAAATCCTGCAAAATATTTCAGGTTGTCCCGACTGTATACACCGATAAGAAAGGACATGCTATCCAATCAAATCAGGTTTATAGTCGACTTATGGATAATTGCATCGATGCCATTTACTTGAAAAGTAATACTTCTAACATCCACGTGAATGTGTTTTTGTTCAGTTCTCTGTGACAGAGCACTTGAGGAATTTAGACTCGGGTCATTATCAGGCTGTTCCTGGGGTTTTCTTCTTTTACGATCTTTCTCCTGTTAAGGTTGGCTCCTCATCCCTGTCGATTTCCTGATGCATATTTCTGATGGGTTTTTATTTCATTTTCCTTCAGACACCGTTCCCATTAACATTGCTAGTTTTTCTTTCGTTTTTTAGGTGACGTTCATGGAGAAAGGCATGTCGTTTTTACACTTCTTGACTAACGTCTGCGCTATAGTCGGAGGTAAAACCACTCTTCCCAACAAGCTCATGTCTTCCCTAAAATTTACATTCTTATACTCGATAGAAAAATGCGTAACGTTACACTCCTTTTCTCGATTTTACGCAGGTACTTTCACAGTTGCAGGTATAACAGACTCCTTTGTATTTCACGGTAGAAAGGTTGTGAAAAAGAAGCTATTAAAGAAAATCGGCTGACCGTGGTGGCTAAACACTGATAGAGCTAGACATTGAAAGATTAGTTGAAAGATTTTGGTTTTTTGCTCTTGTTCTCTTGATGTTTGTAACATTGATTCATGTGTTCACTTTTGTAGCTGCTATTGTAAATACTGAGCACTAGTCTTACCACACAAATCATCATTCGTACATTAAACCGACTGAATTCTTTTCTATGGAAAGAGATTTGGTATTCTCGTCGTCTTTATAAGCTGTTATGAAAAAAACAGGTAACAGGAGAACTGGAAGAAATAATTGATCTGTGTTGTCCCCCCAACAATTTCAAAATCCTTGATTTTTTTACTGATGTTATACTTCTACACATAAAAATAGTCTATAACTGAGATGAAAGCCATGCCGGGTAAAAAAAGGTTTTCAGAAGTTGCACAGATACTTCCTATAAATTGACTGTAATCTCAGAAAGCTTCAGCAATGTGGTCTGGAATTCGATGTGCTGCATCTCTTCTCTTGTTAGCCATGATGACAAATAACGATTTATCCTGTCCTTATTATCACAATCTCTATTACTTGCCGTTGTTGAGGCCGAGGCAAATCTGGTGATATGCTGAAGGTTGAGATCAGAAGGGTCTCTAATATACTGTTCCACAGTGTTTCTTATGGCATCTCGCCAGATCGGACGGGCTAGCTTGAGGAAGTCACGGACAGCCAAGACCGGGATGCTGACGCTTCCGAGAGGGGACTCTGTGGGTCCACCTCTTGCATGGTAATCCGATCCTCCGAGCTTCAAGAGGCCGTATGTGTCAGCTAGATCACTGTATACTGTAAGAAGAGGAATTCAACATTTATCAGCGAAAACTGAACCAAGAAACCTACAATAAGCAAGGCTTGAAGATGGATGAAGTACCTGCGAGTTTCCCGTCACTTCTATAAGTTTCAATTCCATGGAGACCTGCCTTGCTTAATCTCCTTACAACCGGGACCAGATTCTTCAATGCCCATGGATGGGCTAAGACAGAAACTCCTCCGGTTTTATGTATGAACTGAACAGCTTCTTCAGCACAAGGCTCACTTCCCCTGAAACCAAAATAATCAAATGCTTAATAAGTTTGTACTTTTAACTCGGCTTCAAAAGTGATAATCTTCAACAAAATATGAACTTGGATATAGTGGAGTATTACTTAGAGTAAGCGGGCCCGTCGTCATAAAGATATCGAGAAAATGCTTGCTTAAGATCTTCAACATGACCTGCTTCCACCATCGCACGAGCTACATGCAGTCTTCCTGGAGCAACTCCACTGCCTGCAATTCTAGTGACATGCTCCCACTTAACCGGCATCTTGAGCTTATTCAATTTTGAGAGCATGTTTTTGGCACGAATGTAACGGCCTTCTCTTATGTCAGACAGAAACTTATCAAACTCATCGAAGTTAGATGGTCCGCAGCTGCTGTAATATGCAAGGATATGGACGGGCTCTTCATCCGAATTACCCCTGTTCATCCATTCAATGTATAAGTATAACATTTTCGAAATCTTTCACATTTTTGATATAGGCTTTCACGATATTAAGTACTCCGTATAACATTGATTGTGATAAGGAAGAAGCAGAAAAGTCTTACCTTGCAGAGAAAAGGGTGCTGATCTCAACACCGGGAATAATCTTGATGCCACACTTGCGAGCAGCAACCAGGGCCTCGGGGATGCCAGCCATTGTATCGTGATCAGTGAGAGCAAGAACTTTCACCTGTTCTGAAGACACCACAGAAACATACATCACACATCGTATCAACTGTTCTGCAGGAATGTCCAGCACATAAACACAGAGAAACAAAATCAAACATCATCAGGGCCATCACAGAAGAAAGAGCAAGAATGCAAATTAAACCCAACAAATCCCCACGTTGTAGCTCATCAAATGAATGTGCAAGCAACACAAGAGTCAGCAGAAATCAAAGCTCTGAACTTTGTACTCAACACACGACACAAAACAGGCAAGTCTCTTGTGAAACCGTGTCACCTCCTCAAGATGATGTGACACGTAACTTATCATACACCAAATAACAAAAGTAACCAAACCAATGTGCGAGAGGTCTCACAATAAACATATCGACCATAAACACAGATTAACAAGCTCAATAATGAACATTCATTCAATGCATGCTTAAGAAAATTGAGATGAAAAGAAAAGAAGGGAAGATAAACAAGAGAATAGTTAGTATAAATCAAAGCTCTAAACTTTGTATTCAACACATGACACAAAAGAAGCACTAGGTCTATTCTAAGACCGTCTCACGTCAAGATAGCAATAAACTTATCACGAGACCGTCTCATTAAAGACACAGACTAAGAAGCTGAATAATGAAGATTAATTGAATGAAGGAATCACCCCATTTTGATGAGCTCTGTCAACAAGAGCAGAAGGAGATAAATAGCCATCACTGCAAATAGAATGAGAATGCAACTCAAACACAATTTTATCAGAAAAACAAGCAGGATTCAGTAGCAAATCAGGTAGAAAATCAGCATCCTTGATGATTTCTTCAGCATTATTATTATTATCAGCACACAAATGAACCCATTCATGAATAGATTTCAAAGCCAAGGTCTGTTCAACAGTCATCTTTCTCTTAGCACCACCTCTCTTCTTCTTCTTCTTGTTCTTCCTCCCTTCCACCATTGTTGTATGAAATTCAAAGATTCGATCTTTTTTGTTTTGTTTTGTTTTCTATTTTGGGTGTGTTTTGTTTGAATTAAGAGGCCATGGGAAAACTAGGTTTCTGGAATGGATAAAAGGGGTACCCCCTGCCCCTCTTCTTCTGATGAATCTATGATGGGTCACAATCGGTGAGTCATTGCACACGAGCGAACAGCTTTTACCGGTCAAATGTTGTTTACATAACGTATTTACTGTTGATACCGCCTTATGTACCTTTCATCCCCTACTCTAATTTCAACTTTCAACCTCCTTTTCTCCGCTTATATATCACACATAGTAACTTTCATCTATCAAAGTTTCACGCTTTTTAAGGTAAATGTGATTAAGGTTTTCGAAGTTTGTCCTTCAAAAAACAAATACGGAGTAGGTGGAATTGTTTGGCTGAGGGAGGTACTATATATTGTGCATGAGATCGATAAAAGCTACTCGTACTTGGTATTCGCTTGGGCTGGTCTCTCAAAAAATTGTCTAATAAATCATTCCGTCTTAAATAGATCTTACCGTAAAGAGCACTAACTTGGGGTGATTGGTGACTAATCAACCACTTTATCTATCTAATAAGCCTTAGTGCCTTACTAAATGCCTAATCATTGATTCAAGAGTATTTTTTCTTCTATTTAACAAAACCTAGACTAAGACTTTGAAAGATCGATTTTTTTTTTAAGAATCGGTGTATATGTTAGTTGGGTCTATCTATCGCCCGACCTCTTCCTAATCTGGTGAGAAGAACAAAGACAAAAGAAAAACAGGGGTTGAAGTTGATAAGGCTCTTTGTATTTCACAAAGCCAGTAAACATCACAAGGGTTTTATCAAACCCTTCTTCTTCTCCTTTCAACAACACCAACAACCTCTCTGGTTAGTTTTTTCCACTGTTTTACCTCTTATTGTGTTTACGATTTCTCTCAATTTACCTTCAGTATCTTGAATTTTACTCTATATGTGCTAGTAAAGATAAGTTTTTATTTGCTCAAGATTGTTTTTTTTTTTTTGTATGTGGATTTATTGAATTTCATATGGGTTTATACATTTCACCCCTAATTTGGATTGAAATGGGTTGCTTAGGTTGATTAGGGTTCTAAAGTTTACACCTTTAGAGCTCTCTGGGTATCAAGTTGTGTGTTTTTGTAGTGAATTTGGCTGAAATTGGTCAAAGATTATAACTTTAGGGAGGTTTAGGGTATGTACTATCTCAAATGCTTGTAAACACGAGTTCTTTTTGCTCAAGATTTGGTATTTGTGTATTGGTTTATTGAATTTCACATGGGTTTGCGCATTAGGGTTCTAAAGTTTAAACCTTTAGGGCTCTTTTTTTTTATCAAATAGTGTTTTTTTTAATGAATTTGGCTGAAAATGGTCAAAGTTTACAACTTTAGGGAGGTTTAGGGTATATGCTAGCTCATTTATGAATTTGTTCAATGTTATTGGTGAATGATCTAGATGGCTGCACAAATGGCTCGCGAATGGGTTGGAATTCAACAATTCCCCGCTGCTACTCAGAACAAGCTGTTTGAATTGTTGGGGAAATTGAAACAAGAGGTTGGTTGATCTTCGTTGCCGTTTTTGTTTAGGATCTGAATTTTGTTGCTGATATCTTTGTGTGTTTTGTGTGTTTTAGAATGTCGATTCCTTGACCATCCTCGTTTTGGGGAAAGGTGGTGTTGGTAAATCTTCGACTGTGAACTCGGTTATTGGTGAAAGAGTGGTTGCCGTCAGTGCTTTTCAGGTATACCGTCCTTAAATTATTCCTGTTCACAAAATAGCATTACTACTTCGTATTATATTCAGCTGAAACAAGAAGTGTATAGAATCACACAATAGAATGTGTTTTAATTGACAGTCTGAAGGACCAAGGCCAGTCATAGTTTCTCGCTCAAGAGCCGGATTTACCTTGAACATTATTGACACACCAGGTCTCGTTGAAGGAGGATATGTCAACGATCGTGCTCTTCATACAATTAAAAGGTTTGCTCATGAAACCGTTCAAATCGTTGCAGGTTTATTCTTGCATAGTTTGAACTCAAACTGCGCTGCATGCATCAAAATCTTAAATGAAGTTTCTGATAGTTCGGAGTCTGATATTCTTCCTTTTGTTTAAATGGATCAGCTTTCTACTGAATAGGACAGTCGACATTTTGCTGTATGTGGACCGCCTGGATGCCTACAGAGTTGATACCTTAGATAGACAGATAATCAAAGCTATAACAGATGGTTTTGGCAAAGCAATATGGAACCGTGCTGCTGTTGTGCTCTCTCATGCCCAGCTATCACCCCCAGATGGATTAAGCTATGACGATTTTGTTACTAAAAGATCCGAAGCTCTTCTGAAAGTCGTTCGTCAGGGTGCTCGTATAAGGAAGCAAGATGCCCTTGTATGACACCTCTCCCTTGGATCAATTCAAGCCCCTCTCTACTTTTCCACTAAATTTTACAAAGTAAATTTTAATTCGGTTTGTTATCTTATCTTCATCAGGCATCCTCCATTCCCATAGTTTTGGTTGAGAACAGTGGGAGATGTACCAAGAATGACGATGGTGAAAAGGTTAGTACATGCATTCCTATCGCAAAACACACTTTAAATTACGAGTATATTTTCTATGATTATTGATTAATATTATCATTGCAGGTACTTCCTGATGTAGTAGCATGGATTCCAAACTTGGTAAAAGTCATCATCGATGTTGTTTCAAATGGAAGCAAGGGTATCCTCGTCGATGAGAGATTGATCGAGGGACCTAATCCCAATGAGCGCGGAAAGTACCTGATGCCTCTCATTTGGGCAGCTCAAGTAAAGTTTCAAATCATTTGCCTCTCGTTACTTAATTTGACGTTTTTTTTTATTACATATGATGGACTTTGGCTTGTGCAACTGCAGTTTTTGTTGTGGAAGCAACTCAAGAGTTCAATCAGGCAAGATATCGCCAGCGAAATTAAACCGGCTTGGGAACTCCGAGACAAAGTCGTGAACCCCCGCAAGCTCTCGTAAGATCCCCACCGCATCTCTTTTCTGTCAGTCACCAAGCAACTTATGAGTATCAGTAAGATCGGGAGTTTTATTTTTATTTTCCTTTTTTCTTTACCGCTTTCAGTTTTTTTTCCAAGGAACAATAGTTTCATATAAACCTCTGAATCTGCTATGAGTACTGCTATTGTATTGTATATCTTCTTATGTTTAACGATGTTTTCAAGCATTTTGGTTGCTCATGTCATGTGATACTGGAGTACTACCCAATATTTGCCTGTCTTTCCGACTTTCTTCATATCATCCTGTTTGACATAACACAAGCAATCAAAGGCACAACCCGATATACCCAGTGACTGGTCCGAAGATGACCTCCCCTCACAATTGCTGGCCCTATACACAGAGTCGGATTCTTTCTGGCTCCCGAGTGGCCTTTCCTGGTTGTAATCGTGGTTGACACAAACACCAATGATTGAGCACAGCACAGCAAGAGGGTGGTCAAACCCGTTCCACAGCGGGAATAGAAACATGAAGGCCCAAATGAATTAGTTGGGGCCATTTGGGCCTGGTGCAACAACTTTGAGGGCCAATGAAAAATCACATGTTATGGACTTGCTGACCACACCCTCAAGAGCTAAGGCCCCAAAAACAGCACCGATGCATTGATCGAGCCACCGGGAGGATGACGGCAGGGTCGAGTATGACTTATCTTATGTAAGAGTTGTCACGATTTGATTTTTGTGTCGTGAACCGTGTCATGTGAGATTTACTGTACTATAATTGAGTGTGAGTGTGGGCTTCACGTTTATCACGTTTTTATGAGCATCAGCTGAGAGTTTTAGGAGACAACATTTGATGGGTCTCAACTCTCAAACATGAACAACAACACTTTGCACTGGCAAACAGTAAATAAAGTACTCCTCCACTCGATTAAAGAGAGAGATTCCCCCCATCAATTTTTGAGCAGCTTTAACTAACTTCCCCCCATGCACATTCTTCCCAGCTAATTGCTCTGTAAATCATCACACTTTGCAGCAGACGTCGATTAACTTAGTTAGTTATTGATTTATGATCTGTCGTTCAAATTCCGTCTTTCTTTATAGTTCCCTGTTCTATGTAGTATTATTGTCCCGCTAGTGGGATTTGAGATGTAGGTGATGGGAGTGGAGTGGTTGAGCAGTTGTCCTCGATGAAGAATGAATATTTTGGAGTTTTTAGGGAAATTTTACATCAAAAGGACACAGTTTATTAACTTGCATGATCGTTAATTAAACTCTATAATACATGTTGCATTATGCGAAATTAAATGAAATACGGAGGACAACAAATACTACTAGCTTAGTGTATTACATTTATAAAGAAAAGCGAAAAGGAAGGTTGGTTGGTTGGTTGGTTTTTGTTGGTGGCGAAGGAAGGATGGCCTGGGATGAATTAAGGGCATTTGGGCTTGTTGTAGCGGGTGGTCAGGGCAGCGTAACAAGGGCAGACGTCGTAGTTGCCGCTGGTCCCTGGTGGCACGCAACTGCAGCGGCCACAGCAACTGCCGCACGCCCTTTGGCATAGGTTTGGCCTGCTTGACTTGCAACACCTTGATACACATGCTAATCCACAGTCTGCATGGATGCATGAGTACCAATAATTATAATTTCATCTCTATGTATGTATATTGAAATTGAATGAATAATATAAACATGATCAATACTGGAGTAGTATTTTCGTTCTTACCGATTTTCCCACTTGCTGGAAGAACGTAGGCAGTACAGTTGCTTCCCACTGTGGGCTGCATCCATGATCATCAAATTAATCACAACTAACACACACTAGAATGATCGATATTACAAGCATGTTAAACATATTGTGAGACCGTCTTGATTTTTTTTTTTTTTTTTTTTTTTTTTTTTTGTAAAACATACTCAACATCTTATGTACAGTAATCAACTTCTTCAGATCAATGGGTGTTATAATACGTGTATACTTGAAGTGTGTAGTTGAAATAAATAGAGAGTTATATTATATATTAGTCATATTATCAATGACATACTTATGTAAATCACTAAAAAAACTAGCCCGTAAATATTAAGTTGTGACACAAAATAAAAATGGGACGGATGGATATAGGACGAGAAAAGGTAACCTTGCTTGTCCTATACATGTAAGATTTTTTCTTCTATCGTACTTACTAATTAATTCGCTTCTTAAGTATTTTAAGATTGATAGGGTTTAATGGGAGATCAGTAGTTTGTGTTATCGAAAAAGACTTACATATTGGGATGGGATAGCTTGGACAAGTTGAAGTACAAGAGTCGAAATGAGAATAGAAGCGATTAGAAACTTAGAGGTAGACATTATTATTATTATTATTGAGAGAGTATGTATGTATGTATGTATGTAGGTTGTGTGAGTGTTAGTGTAGTAGAGTAGTAAAGTGAGGATGATGTGGTGCTTATTTATAGGGCATTTCAAGGGCCAAAATTACATGTAATAATCGTACTAATTGAAGTAGTTTCACTAGGTTACGTTGCTGACGTCTCAATTATGTGAGTATATCAAAGTGATTTATTTATTTATTTGGTCAAGTATAAATTAATTCATTAAACTTACAATGTTACTTATTTGTTTTATTAATTGATGTACGTGAATACCTAGACTTGGCTTTTCACACCATACTCTACTTTCCACCAACCTTTTGCCCACTTGACTTATAAAATATAAAATGCTAGCTTTGTATTTAAAGTGTATATATATATGTTTATTTATTTATTTATTCATTACTCCATACTAATATGTTTATATCTAATTTAGATCTAATGTACTGTTTGGCTGCTTATCAATTTCGGTTTTGCATCTTTGGGTTTAAGGCTTCTTTAGCCAGGTTTATACCTATATCGTTTCGTGCAAATGTCAACTAGTTTAGTTGGTAAGATCTTGATACTTATATTTGGAGTTCGAACGATTCTATCAACATCATAATCTATCTCGTGACTCTTAGACATTCATATACTTCAGATAGTTTAGTTAGTAATTGTATTCCTATCAATTACGATTACTTCCTATTAGTTTATCTTTAATTGAAAGAATCGGTATTCTATAAGACTATCTCGGGTATGAATTGAGCTGAATTTATTACTATAAGTATATATACAACAAGTATATCTCAGTTGAGATTCTGTAGGCAACCAGACAAAAAAGAGAAGATAGAATAGAAAACAAGTAGGGAGAGGGATGGAGCAGATAAATGAAGGCATAGTGGCATACACATAACACATACACTTGTTGAAGTCAAGGAAGTTGGACTAGTACTAGTACTACTCCAGCCAGCTAATATGTCTTTGGAACGCACACAAAATCATACTCCGCACTTGCATTCTAATGCATGCAACTTGACTTGTACATTCTGCTTCTCACTGCAAACGTATCTTCTACTTCATCCCTTGCAATTTTTAACGAGTGTACAAATTTACTTGCTTCATCAACGATGTATTAAATATTTAAGATATGTTTATAGGTCGAAGAAAGAAAGAGTTTTACTAGTATATGAAGAGCTAGAGATTATTATTACATATACAAACTCAAAGTTAATTCTGATAACATCTAATTAAGCTAGGGCACGGTGAGGCTTACATAGTACATAAACCAACCCTACAAGATCGAGTCGAATAGGAAACCCTAGCTAGCTAGCTCAAACGCTAATCCAAACAGATTGACGACGGATATATAGTTTAGATTTTGGCCAGGGGATTGTCGTTCGAAGTGAGAATCAAATATTTATGGATGAATGGAGTTTAATTAGAATTGAAAAATGGAAATAGAGGGGACTTTCCAGAATGAAAGGAAGCAAGCTGGCAATAAATTAAAGAAGATGGAGCTGGAGCATAGCTGGAAATTGTTAGTACCAAACAACCTAGAATTCCAGTATTATTTCACGACTTTCATGCAAACAGCCCCACTGCTTCACTCACTCCACTACACACTACACATACATTCATACATGCATTGCATACCAGTCCCCATCATCAATATCAATATCAATATCAATATCAATATCAATTACTACTTCCCAACTCACAACCTCCCCACCTCTTTTATTACCTCTACGCTCTCTACTAATCATGGATCCATACGTAATTAAGCAAATGATTGAGACAGATGGTATTACCTACATACGAGCTGAGTGTTTGATTAGATAGTTTAGGAGCGAGTATGAAACTATGAATGCATGCACGCTCGAGCCAGCCAATAATATTACATTGACGAAAATCGATAAAACTATCATTACTTAAACATACTCGCTATATAACATTCTTATGTCGATTTATTAGAATATCAGATGACGACTTAGTACCGCTAATTACGTACTACTCGTAGTGTTTAAAGTTTAAACCACCGCATTACCCATTGGACTATATATTATATATCCCAAGTGATCAACGATAATGGGCCAATGTTACAAGTTGACACCGACGCTAATTTTTCTCACTCAATTCAACGTTTATATCACGGGTAACTCTCCTATAAGACCGTCGAAAAGAAAACTTTACTGGTGTAGCCATAAATTTTACCGCAGTTGAGTCTTTAAATACACCTAAAGTCCTACCTATCACTTACACTTACATAGTAGCTAGAAAAAAGAATGGCTATTCCTAGAGCTCTAATTGCTGCATTCCTCTATTCTCTCCTTCTTCTTCATCTTGTTCAAGCATCTCAATCAAATCCTAGCCAAGTGGTATGTAAAAGTAAAAGTGTAACTTATATTTACCTAACTTGATTACTTGAACTACTAGCTTACTTGTACTATACTGTAACACATTGTATAAAATAATCTTGAATTATTGCAGGGTAGCAACACTGTAACTACTACAGCTGCTGCTGGAGATGCGGCCGTCCCGGGTGCTTCAATCGGTAAGTTATTACCCACTTAAAACTACTAGACACGTAAACTACTGTATGTATTATGTATAAAAATCGACATTGCCAGCCTCTAACAAGGCGTATCGACTACACAAGTAACATACATACATACTCCAGCTGATTTAGTTAGTATAGTAGGACAATATAATGACCATAATAAAGTGACATGATGAGCCCATTTAAGACTATGTGAGCGACTACACACAGACGACTCTAGCAGGCAAGGTTTAAATAATTAATGCGATTTTGTGTGTAGATTGCACGGCGGCGTGTGGCGTAAGGTGTAGCGCAACGAAAAGGCCGAATCTATGCAAAAGGGCATGTGGGAGTTGTTGTAAGGAGTGTAGTTGCGTGCCACCGGGCACCTCCGGCAACTATGAGGCATGCCCGTGTTATGCCAACAAGTTGACCCACGGCAATGTTCGCAAGTGTCCTTAGACCGTCGACAGACTATCAATCAATAATGTTACCCTTACATTATTATTGTGATGTATCAGCTGTCATTTTCAGGTGTTATTGAAATTCAATGAACTTTGCAGTGGGTCGGGTCGGGTCTGATCTCTTTATTGTTAGTAATTGTATGTGTCATGTCACTCATGTGTGTATGTGTACCTTATAGTAGTGTAATTATCATTAATGTATGTGTAATATGTCCCACTTCTGTTGTTAGTTTGTTGCTCTTGAATGCTACTGCCTACTGTACTGTCTATTTTTAAGGGATGCTACTATTTGAATATGACTCATGAATAATGGTACGTCTCGCATTGACGGTTCTCACACGATCCTAATTACCAAGTATTAAGTTCCGAGACAGGTGTACAGTGTCGATAACGTTTCAAATGTCATCACATTTGTGACAAAAGTACAACTTCACTGCAAAACTTCAATGTTTAACATTCTTCAATTCACTCCTCTGATAATTGCTTGCTAATTTTGACATGAATCACCCTAAGCAAATACTAGTAATAGAAGTATATATACAAAGAGTCTCTTTGTTCTTTGTTCAGAGTTGGAGTAGTGACTGAGTGAGTGAGTACGTGAGTGAATCAGGTTGTCCACGAGGCAGATCGTTTCATGACAGGCTTCGTCTCCTTCTCTTCCTCGAGAGCAATCATGCCTAAATGGGTAGGATCCTCTACCATCATCTTCGCCACCAGATAACCTGCAACAGACCAAGTCTGACACTTTCTAGCCTGTTTTCCGATGAATCGTCCTGCTTTTCCATCATAGTACTCTGGCCAGTTGTCCTTTGGCAGTCGCGATTCTGCCACCTCTATTGCTCGTCTTGCCATCAGCCGTCTCCCTGTCTTAATGCTCGCCGCTGTTAACAGCCACAGCAGTACTGCACCCATGACGATCACAGTTTGTTTACATCATCCACTCTTGGTACAGTCAAATTCTTAACTGAACTGAACTAGATTGAATTGTATATATGAGGCTGAACTGAGGTATACCTGGCCATGATCCGCCGTTATGATAGCTCCATCTAGTATTCTTGGGATCACAACCTGTGGTGATGCGCCATTCGTGACTTTCAATGGCAGGATAGCATACTTTGAGAGGCATCTCACCAACCAACTCTTCCCATCTAGCTTCAATAAGGTCCATGATGGCAGTGGACTGCTCGGCCGTGGCCAAGGACGAAAGAATAGCGATACAGTTGCCAAGACTAAACCAACGGATATCCATTTTCGCAGGGCTGACATTACCAATGAAATAGCCGCCACGGTTTGGCATGAAATCAAAGACCCATTCAGGAAGGGAATCAGGCATCACATTGAATTTGTTAACCGCGGTATGAGAGTATTCTTCTGTCTTGTATCGGTATATGTCATTTAGCTGCTTCAGATCCATCCAGTAATAGCTTCTCATGTGGTAGCTTAATGCACGAAGACGTTTCACAATCTTCTCGATGAATTCCTTCCCTTCGTCGTCTTCCTTTAGCAGAAGTTTCGCGCACCTCAAGGCCATGAAAAACAAGGCTTGGATTTCGAGTGGATACCCATAAACACCCTGTTCATATATGGAGTTCACAGGTATAATAAGTGACTGACTGGCAGAAAATAAGTCAAAAAAACAGTGTGCGGCTAGCTTACCATTCGGCGATCAATCATGCAGCAGCCATCAGCACAGAGGAGAGTAGGGAAAGTGTCGAAACCCTCAGACAGGCACAGACTGAGGATTAGCCTCATGCCCTTCTGGCACTCTGGCAAGTCAGCTAAAGATGTGTCTCCGGTACATCTAGTGTATGCTCGAAGTAAAATGATCCACCAGAAACCCGAATCAACAGGTGCAACTCTTCCTATGGCACTTTCACCAAAGTCTGCGATTATAGTCTCGTGGTTTCTGACTGGATCATGGAAAACTTTAAAGCTAGCTGGCATCACACCCTCTGCGAGTTGGAATTGATCAATCTTTTTCTCCCATGATTGAAGCCGGAGCGTTTTCAGAAGAAAATTTCTCACGATTTCAGGCTCCCCTTTCATCAGAAATGCCAGCGCACTCGGGACAAAATCTCTGACAAAGACCTATTTATATATTACAGTGAAAGCAGCAGTTGAGCATGAAGAACTCTGACATTCAGTTTAATGACTCAGAATGATGAGTTAAGAGAGATGGAGTAACCTGATCATAATTGCATTTTTCTTCAGAATTATCTAAAGCTGCAATAGTTCCAACAGGTAGGCCACGGAAATAAACCAAAGAACGCCTCAAAGCGTCCCATGCTTCAGCGACAATTGGATGAGATTCCTGAGAGTCAAAGGGATGATGAAGTGCAGGGGTAAAGCTGGGAGGGTCGAGAGCAGATTGAGATTCCTGAGTGGATATGACGAGGTGTGTGAATTCACTGAGTGTCCTTTCATCAAGGGATTTTTGCCTGGCGTCAGCGGTTATGGTGCGAGGCCTGCTTACAAAGTTTTCTAGATCAGGTTCTTGAATTTCATCGAATGTATCAGCAGGCGGTGCTACATTTCCGTTGTGCATCACTTTTACAGGCAGATCCAGCATTCTGAATGCTTAGACAGAGATAAAACTTTCTGACGGCCTGCATGTATGCATTTCCAGGCATCAGATTATTATAATATTCAAAAATCGATACCATAACCATATATATCATCGTACTCGTAGGTAGGGAGGGAGCATGAGCATGGCATGAAATCAGTGATTTAAGTAAGTGAAAACTCCAAGCTACATTTTAATGCAGACTTAATTACATCATTGAAGTAGGAGCCAGGTGAATTTTGTTTGGATAATGAAATGCGAAAACAGGGTATGATCATGATCATGATCATGGTAAAATTGTTCAAGAAAATGATATGAATGGCGGATTGATTCATTTTCAGAATACTTAGGGAAATGAGTAGGAAATGAATGAATGATGTGGAAATTAAAATGCAGAAAGTAGAGGAGAGTGAAGAATTTATTAATAGTAATATATCTATCATACTCATACTCATACTCATACTCATACTCATACTCATACATGGGTTGGGTAATTAAAGTCAAGAATGATAAATGAATGAAGTTGGATAGGATAGAACCTGAAGAAAAATGTGATGGAGTTGAATTGCAATTGCAGGAAGAATGAAGAATGAAGAATCTTGATCGAGTTGAGGAGGAGGACGAAAGTAGAATGTGAGAGTGGTAATTAAAAATAGAAGAAACGTACGTACAAGACTCCTGTAAAATTTGCTTGGTAATACTCACAAGAAATGATGAAGCAATTAAGAAATGATGATGATGATGATGATGATGATGTGGGGTGGTAAATGGTAATGCAAGCATAAGTAGTAGGGAGAGTAACCGTAGCGTAATGGTGGAATCTGTTATGTTCTGTTCTGTGGATGTAACTGAAATAATATTCTACAGTAACTGACTTTGGAGTCTCAGATTCTTTCTTGTTCTTGGGTTAAAATTGGTAGTTTAATGATTGGAAAATGATGAGCGTTGTGTTGACCAACCGGGTGGACTCCTTAAAATGGGGCTCCACTCCAATCATGAATCATGTTTGGTTTGGGGCCGGATGGATGGATGGATGAGGCTGAATTTTGGTCCACGGGTTACGGCTATGCTTTCACCTGGGCTGGGCTGGGCTGGGCTATATAGTAAGTACCTATGTTTTCCAATTCAAATTAAGGAGGACATTCCACTATATCCTCCTCGCCAAACCCATCTCTGTGTGAGATTCACCCCAAAATGTTATACTCTTTTTTTTATAATCCTCATATTTTTGTCATGGCTACCCCATTATGTCTTGTCTACACTCATGTGCGTAACCCGATTCTGAGCCCATGCCCATGCTCTCATACCCATCTTGCCTCGCCTTTCTCATTACATTACACCCAGTAAGTAAGTATTTCCATTTTAAATATCTCGGAAATAAATAAAAGATAATACCAACATCCTACGCGATTATGAATCATTCGTTAATGGAGCTACCAAAATCTCACTCTCACTCTCACTCGGGTATATGTATATTTCACTAGCCCTACCAAATTCACCTCTTTCACTACAACCACCTTCTCCATTCTTCAAATCTCAATTCATTACTGCCACTCATATCATTCATTCATTCGTCATCTAAAAAAAAAAGAAAAAGAAACATCATGGTACATTACTGCTACTATGAATCAAACCCATGTTACATCAGAAGAGACCCTTCCATATTTGATGCTTTCACACTCACACCACTTCCATACCCTGTTTTACTCATCCTTGCACTCATCTCTCTCTTCTTAGCCATGAAATTCCAGGTTTCCTACGAACAAGTTGCTGAAACCACCGAGTCTCAGCTTAATTGGCTCTTATTAGCCACCCCATTACTCCTTATTTTCGCTGTTAAGCTCCTTTCGTCTCGTCAAATGGGCTACTCTGCTGAAAACATGTGTTACTGCTGCGGTCAAAATATGGGTTACTGCAGCGCTCACAAAATGGGAGGAAGAGGAAGTGCATCTCCATGGGGTGTTGCTGCTTTGATTGTGGTGTTGCTTGTTTTAGTCCAATTTCAATCTACTTTGTTTGGTTGAGGACGTAATACTGTTTTCGTCTCAATCGTTTGCACATTAATCATATGTTTTTATCATCGTATATTTTGATACAAGGATGGGTAATCTTGAATAAATGTAAGTTTGATACGGTAATTTTTTTGTAAAAGCTCCTAAACTGTGTAATAGTATATGAGTATAGAGGTTTATATGAGGATTTTAAAGTCGGATAATTGAGTAATATATATCACTCGATTAATCATTCTATCCATGGTATTAATGCGTACACATCTTATGTTTTGAGTGATGTTTTGTTCTAAATTGTTATTCAAATAGGTGATTATGATCCCATTTATCTTCGGAAATGACTAGCAAATGACAAAGATGGAAAGAGTATATCATTATCATCATCAAATTCAACCTATCATGTTGGCAGAAGTTGGAGGATTGAATTGATGATGGGAAATGGGGACCCTTCTAATTAGTATTTGTTGGAAAGTGGAACACAAAGATAAGATCTTCTATCTCCAATAGCTTGCTTCAAATTGCAATCACATAATAATTGAATTACATCAAGCTTTTTATTTGAGTGCCTTTGTATTGTAGAAGATAATGGACCTATTAAAACATACTGCACTTAAATGGTGACTATCCACTAAGCAAATTGGGTAATTAATCATAATCAATTCAATAATATTTTTTGAAAAACTCGCGTACAATATCATAAAAATTTAACTGAAAATACCGCAATGGGGAAATTCATATGAACGTGGAAGGGTGTAAGATCACTCGATCAATAAATCCTGGATTCCGACCTAAGTTTCTTCCAAGGAGAGATCAAATGAATGATGTTGTACAATCCTCCATTCATAAGTAGGAATCCTATTGCGAAAATCGCAACCAAAGGAATGAAGAGCATCCCAAATTGAACGTTGCGTTCGAGATGATCGTTCCTATTATAGTCGGCATGGTGTGAGAACGCCAATAAAAAGAGAACAATAGAAAATATTACAAGTAAATGAATGGGTGGGGTGGACATTGATGAAATTGCTTGACCTCTTCTTCTTATCTCCTTACATGATGATGATTCCATTGATTTTTTCTTAAATTCTTACTACTGTACTATTATTTGTACATTCATTCAAGCTATATATAACATACATTGATGCATATATGCCTTGAGTAAGGAAATCTTGGGTCAGCTTTTATTTATATGCTTGAATTTGTGTGCACTCCAAGCATCCTTTTTATAACTACTCTAGCATAGTCGGAGAAGGCATGAAAGGTGGTTGTCGTAACCTGAGGTTAGAATCCTGTCAACATCAATATCATGACATATTCACTTAACCCGATTCTCAGGGAAGTACATGTGTTCCATCTCGTTTTACTTAAACACGTGAGCTTACCTTACTGGACCATACAGGATAAATACAGAGAGCATGAACAGTCAGTCTCTTCTAACAAGAGAAATCGATTCTAGAAATGAATAAAAGAATCAAATTAACATGCTTGGACTGAGTTAATACCGATTTGGAGTGTGCCTAGATGTTAGCATTGACACCATACGGTCCACGTCACTGATTGGTGTGACAAATAGGCCTGCTGCGCTGTCATCTTCTGCAAAGGCTTTTCCATGCACGTTAATTATTAGCCTTGCCACCACCAACTACGCTATATGACGAGCTATCCTCTATACTTTGAGACGAGCATCTACTCGAAGAGCTCCCTTCTGTGGTACCGTCTTTGTTTTGGAGAGGTTTTCTACTTTCTGGTTCATCAGGTGCTAAGCCTTCCTGTACAAATAAGGGTAAACTTAGCAAGTGAGATTAACAATGCCAAATCATGGAAATAGAAAATGTGAAAAAAAAATATCAAAGTGCAAGGTGAAACCTCATCAGTGGTTGATCCTGGAGTTTTCAGCACCAAATTAGTAGCAACAACGTCGGAACCCTCATTTTTGTCGACTAACTCTCCTGTATCTCCAGTGGATGAGTTTCTGACAGCTTGTCGATCCGAAACTTCAGTCCTACTACCTGGCTGTGAGGAAGGAGAAACATGTTGGGTAGAAAGCTGTTGAGCTGGAGGATTAGGTGTCATGTATGGAATGTAAGGACACGGATTCTGAAACATGCCCGGGTGTGGGCTACTGAAATACGGGTATGGGTGCATGGATGGATGCATAGGCATTGGAGTTGGAGGAAAGGCGACCGGCATCGGATATGGATATGTAGGTGGATGTGAAAGAAGAGAATCTGGAGCGACCCATGGGAAAGTAGACCCAAGTCTCTGTTGAGATTGTGCGTTGAGCCTTTCAATATCCGATTTTAAGGTCGCCTTCTCTTCCCTCAGGTCATTCTTCTCCTGAACTAACTGAGTTCAAGAAACAAGAAATAAGAAATCTTTTCACAAATATATGTATAATAATATATATCCTTCTTAAGTCCGTATTAGCTAGCAAAAATAGTACCTCGAGAGATTCTTCGCTTAATGCAACATGTTCAGCTTTAAGTTTGTCAACTTCAGCAGTTAACTCTCTCAGAAGCTGGATTGTATCATTAAGTATGGTTGTTTTGTCATTCTTCGGCTTCTCAGCGTCTGTGTATGACAATTAACATTCATTATACCAATTTACCGACTAAAAATACTGCTGGTATAAATCAGGTTTTTTTTGGAGTGTTTGGTGGTAGGCTAAAGTAAAAGGAACAAAAGAAAATCAAAGCTTTACCAAGTGTAGTTCCAAGCTGAGAGAACTGCTCATTCAGCTGATCTCTTCTTTTCTTCTCACGGCCAGCCTTCTGTCGTTTTCTTACAGCAGCTGGATCCTCGAAGCCCTTTGATGATAGTTTATCTAACTGAAACTCTGAGTTCTCCATGACCAAAAACCAGCAAATTAGATCTGCAAGTGCAAGGGAATAGAACATGCTAGTAATGGTTTCATAACAAAAGCACACACATAGAATTTCGACCTAGTTTAATCAGGGAGTAGTCCCTCAATGTGAAATCAAAATCCGTCAAATAGTGAAAAAAGTTTGTCTTTTTCCATTCAATAAGCAACTGGTAGATCATTCAGACACTTAGTATCATCCCTCTTGCGACGAGGGTACAAGTAAATACAGCAAACAAGAGCTCAAAGTTTGAGTCTTTCAAGAGTATTATCCATCCAATTCGATGTTTCATAATGATCCAGCAATCAAATGAAAGCGAAGTCCAAAGCAATGCAGATCAGTAGGCAACTGGTAATCATTCAGACATTCTCATCATTTTTGCATTCCAGCAGTAGCTAGTGATCATTCATTCAGACACTTGGCAATTAGCATCACCCCCCTCGCGTCGAGCACACCGTAAATCCAGCAAACAAAAAGAGCTCAAAGTTTGAGTCTTTCAAGAGTATTATCCATCAAAGGTGATGTTTTTCATGATGAACAATCGATTACAAGCAAAACCCCAATCAATCAATCAATCAATCAATCTAAAATCAAGCTAACCCCAATTAATTTCACCTTCCAGCTTGATTAGTGATTAGAGTGTCCGAAAATTCATTCTTTTGGGTCTGAATTATCATACTATTTTAAAATCACAGCAAAATTCACAAATTGAGTAGAAAAAAGAAAACAAACCTGATGATGATAGAGTAGAAAGAGGGATGAAATGAGAATGTGTGTTAATCCAGTGTAGTTAGTACTATAAATTGAGAGTTGAGATAGATGTTCAAAGGGGGAAGAGAAAGAAGAAGAAGAAGAAGAAGAAGAAGAAGATAGAGATGGATTTTGTATTGCGTTTGCGTAACCCCCTGTCTCTGTCTGTCCTGTTACACTTTTCCCGTCCACGCAAACCATGAGACGAGAAAAGGTGAAAACGGGTCACTTCTATGATACACCCTTTTATATTCGGTGAAATTAGTACAGTAGATTATCACTTGCGGAATCTCTACCATATTCAATTTTCAACCATTTTTATTTCGGAATCTCAAATCTCGAAAAATCGGGTTCAATTTGAGGGACGGGGTCAGCAGCGATTCTAAAACATTTCCATTCTCCAAATATCGACAACAATGGACGTCGCCGGTATCAGTCTAGCAGCTCCGACGATCTTCGTCTTCGTTGTGCTTCTCCAATTCCTTCCTTCTTACTTCGACCGTCAATTCAAGGTACTTCTATCTTATTTTCCGATAACTTTGCCTTTGATTTCCTCTCTGAATCTTACTTTTTTCTGCTTCGAACTCTACTTTCGATTGAAATCTAGGGTTTTTATACCGATTGTGTTATCGTTTGAGGAATTTTAGGGGTTTTTATTTTGTTCTACTTCATTTGTCAATTACTCCGTAGTTTCCATCTCGAAAGGTTGAAATACTGGGATTAGAGAATTGAGAACGGATGTTTTCGTTGCATCTGATGTAAAATTGATTCGATCAAGTAGAGGAGGATACACTACACTATTTCGAATTTGAACAATAGTCAACTGGTAATAACAGCTCATGTATAGAGCTCCTTAGTTTGATCGATTTTCGAGTTTCAACTCAAAAAAGGTTGACATTTGTTGATTTTGCGTTTTCCAGAGCGTGGGAGCTGCAAGCGAGGAGGAAAACAAGTTACGCGCTGAAATAAAGCAGCTCTTGAAAGAAGCCAATTCCTTTTCTCAGTGAGTATTTTAGGTTGTTTTTTGTCTGTTTAGGATCACCAATCAATTTTGAAATATGAAATCGATATGAAGATAGACGTAGATGGTCGGTCATGTAGGTTTAGGATGTTTTAATTGTTGTACTCCCTCCGAGTTGGAAAAAGCTTCCACTTTTATTAGAATAATCCTCCTATATGAATAAAAAGGTGGAGGCTTTCAGAGAATACGAGGGAGAGATCACTGGTGCTTGTGTCTCTATGCGATGGTGGACTGAGGGTTGCTGCGAAATTGTGACCTGTCAATCAATGTGATCGTACATTTCTTGATTTGTCTGTTTTATTGGTAGTTTTATGGATGATTTTCAATGGTTGACTGTTTCATCTCTGAATTGCTTGGTTTTGATCTAAGTTATGTGGTTGTAGCATAGTTATAATGACGGAAGATTTACGCTTTTTGGGTTGCTTTATATTAACTGAACCGTTTTATGCCTTATTTGACCCTAGACCGTCAACATTTGCTCAATCCGCAAAGCTCAGGAGAACAGCAGCAGCTAAAGAGAAAGAGCTAGCAAAATGTAAGTGGTAAATCAAGTATTTCGGTTTGTCTTCGAATTTTCTTCAGCTGATAAGACCTGCATGACTACTTCAATAGTATTAGCTTATTACTGTGGTGATGCACATCAAGGGTCATGCCTTCAGATTTATGCTAGTTCTATTGACCAGTTTTCAGAAGCTGACAGCATTTAGTTTGTTTGATATTATGTCTCATGTAGCATATTTGAGTTTGTAGTGTAAAGTGCATATATGGGGATTTGTCATTGTAATTGCCTTTTAAGCATCTTTGCAAATGTTCCACCTTAGTTTATGGTGGCCTTAGATTCTTAAGATTTCCGAAAAGTATCACATATGGATACCATTTTACCAACTTATATCAACCGATTTATCAAATATCGAAACTTTATGCAGATCTTGAACAACAAATTCAGGAGAGGAAGGCATCGTATGATCCATATATGAAGTATGTAACTCCTGTTAAGGTGTGTATTGTCATTCTGTATTGGCTATACCTGAGTTCCTTGAAGATTGCTCGTGCTATATCAGCTTGTTTGTTTTGCAGGCATTAACTTATCTTTTGCTGGCATTTTGGTTTTGGAAGGCTCCTATTGCAGCAATATCCAGAGAACTTGTTCAGCCCTTTGGTGAGGGACATTTACTTCCTTTTCATTCTCAAAAGGATAGGGCAGTCATGGTACTAAATATTTTGCTTTAGACTTGATTTGGAAAAGGTTAATGTGGCCATCTCGGTCTTTTTCCTGTACATACAGCCAATGCCGTCTCAAAATATGCCCTTAATAGCTCAATAACTCAGTCATATTCAGTATTGCTAATTGTGTTTCTAAACCTTTTGGGAATATCTGCCGTACGGTTCCATTTTATGTTACCTCATCTGTCTTCCTTGGTGCAGGAAATGTGTTGTCTTGGAAATCTGGCAGTGGTTCGGCGGATAAAGTGACGGTATGTGTCCTATTCTCGTAAAAACTTCAATCCCCTAGTTAGATGATGGGCAAGATTTGGCCCTCAATTTGGGGTTATACACTTGTACTAACCTTAAATGCATAACCCGAAGGATGCCATATACTCACGGCCCACCCAATAAACTTGAATAAACATCCTTGGATGAGTTTATCATTGGTCAACTCCTTAAGGTTAGGAGTGCAGGAGTGCGGGACACTCCTAGGTTATCTTCCGTACTGTATATATTTTCAGTTTTAGATGGAAATGTACTTATACAAGTACAAATGCAGGTTGGAATCATACCATGGCTAATATTGTGCACTCGAGTGAGCAAGCTCATCTGTCGGAAGGTCATTACATAAGACTACAAGAGCAGCACTTTTTTTGTGCTGACACCTCCGACTAGTGCAAACTGTCTTGAAATCAAGCCCTGCATGTTCGGACAAGATCGATCTGTTCACCCTTCTGTTTATAGAAGTATCATCTGATTTTCCTGCTGGTTTCCTTTAACATTTCTTCTTGCCCATGCCCATACAAGAATCATCTGTTTCATATCCACCCCCCAAGATTGTCCAGTTATGTAGTAATAGAAACTGCGAGTTATGATTTCCGAACTCAAAGCTGGCAATTTTTTTTTTTTGATTTTCGGTCTCTTAGCCTGTACCACTAGGTGGCTACTTTATTACAAATTACTGAAGAATATTACTCCCTCTGTTTCTTTGATATCTTCCACATTTCCTTTTTCAACCATTTCTTTGATTTCTTCCACTTTCCTTTTTTCTATCACACTTCTCTCTTACCTGGGTGGTCCACTTACTTTATTCTCTCTCTACTTTTACTTATTTTATTATTTTTCTTAAAAAATGTGTCACTTTTAAGGTGGAAGATATCATAGAAACGGAGGGAGTATTATTATTTGACCAAATATGTGTAATAATACACAGGATTATAGTTATTAAATGATAACAGTATTTCTTTTTGGTGCTGATAGTTGCTGAATGATTAAGATGTATATTCCCGCCTTCCTGGTGTCAGAATAAAACAGCTGTTGCAGAAACAGCTTGAAGCCGAGCCTCGGAAAATCGAAGAACTAAAGTCTAAGAATAACTAACATGTTTTTCCTGCTTTAGGTACTTTCTGTGTTCGACTCCTTCAACATGTTGACCAATCTCACCAACTCCTTTGAAGAGCTCCCAGTCTCACTTACTGCTTCTAAACAGCTTGCATGCAGTTTTCCAATTCTTTGTCTATCTAATATATCCCCATTCACAGATTGTGCCAGCGTTTGCGCCAAAACACACGGATCAGGAACGGCCTGCGGTCCCTCGCAAATCCTTACACCGACCTTGAACTCATCCACAAGCAGTGTCGCATTGGTGAACTGATCCGCTCCCATTGGCCACGCGAGCATTCCCACCCCGGCCATGAGCCCCTCAAGGACTGAGTTCCAACCACAATGCGTCAAAAACGTGCCTACAGCCCGATGCCTTAGTAGGGACACTTGAGGAGCCCACCCCTTAACAACTATCCCTCGGCTCCCTACTCGGTCCTCAAACCCTTTAAAAACCGCGTCATGGTCATGACCCCTCTTCTCCTTGTCCATCTCACTTGTCAAGGTCGGGTCCCTAACAACCCATATAAACCGTACCCTGCTATTTTCGAGGGCCTCGGCTAAGACCTCAATTTGACGAGTAGTTAGCAACGCTTGCGTCCCAAACGAGATGTAAACAACCTCATTGTCCTGACACGAGTCCAGCCAAGACAGGATGGAATCCGGATCGATGGAGCTGGACCCGCCTCGGTCATTGAGACCGTGAGGAGGGAACAAGGGACCGACAGCCCAAACTCGACGATGACCGAGCACAGTTGTTAAATGATCCAAATAAACCCGCTCCAAATCGTCAAAGGTGTTGATGACAAGGCCCCAGCTATCGATATCGGCCCTGAACCCGTCTTTGATTATCTCGGAATTCTGGTCCCCCTCCACGTAGGACCGGAAAATAGGGGAGAGCTGCCACCAAGGGTACTTGGGGGAATTGGGCAATCCTGGAAAGGAGACGTCGCCTCCCGGCGCGGCTGTAGGCATGTCCTTCCAGAGAGCGTAGATGACGGACAATGCCATGGCGCCAGAGGGGGAGAAAACGAGGCGGGGAATGCCCAGCTGCTGAGCAAAAGGGTGGGTCCAGCCGAGGAAAAAGTCTGAAATGAGGGCGACAGGAGGGGAAGGGTGGGAGTTGAACCAGTCGCGGAGGGGATCGTGGAGGCGGGAAAGGGCGGGCATGAGGAGGCGGAAAGAGGCGGGAGGAAGGTCCTTGGTGTTTTCAGCAGGGAGGTCGGGGGTGGCGGGGAAAGGGAGGACGAGAGGGGTGATGGTGTTGGCGGGGGAGGAGGAGAGGAGGGGGGTTAGGATGGGCAGGTTCTTAGGGGTGGTGAGGATGGTGATGTGTATATGGGGTTGGGTGGCGAGGTGGTGGGTAAGGTCGAGGAGGGGGATCATGTGGCCTTGTGCCGGGTATGGGATCACCAGAACGTGGGTGCTTCTGGTTGGGCCTGGGGTGGTCATGCTGGTGGCTGATCAGGGGAATTAGGATGGTTGATATGATATGGGTGGGTGGATTAGGGAGTGGAGAATCCTGATCATATAGTATCCGATATTACTCCGTAAAAGGGATGGGTTGATATGATTAATAAAGGCAGGCAGGCAGGCAGTCAGTCAGTCAAATATGGATGGTGATAAATCAGAGATATGCAAAGTAGCAATCCAATCGTCTGTTATTTTTGTCATGCTTCACCAACCACTCACATTTACATTTACATTTTCATTTCCGCGTATCTTCCATCAACTTTATACTCCTACACTCCTACCTTTCCTTTTCTTTCTAAAATATAAGTGCTGCATGATGCAGTTCCATAACATTCAGTTACGTAACTGTCTGTGGTGTCAGAAGTTGAGTTCCAGTTCAGATGGATGCTCTCTTGTACTCTCACTCTCGCAGTGGCAGGTCATAATCATACAGATACACTACAGTTTTACAAGTATGAATACAGTGTGAATACTGGTTGGCATCACATCATGGCTAATGTTGTGCACTCGAGAAAGACGAAAGGTCATTACATAAGACTACTGACTACAGGAAGTGTGTATTTTTGTATGCTGACAGTGACACCCCTGCCCTGGCTAGTGGGAATCTACATCTACTGTCGCCTGTTCTGGCCAGACCCTTGTGTTTACGAATCACAGCCTCTACTGCACTACATTATTATTAGTGTTAAACATACAAATGATGCAAGTCATCTTAATCCAGGTGATCTTAATCCGTGGCTAATGTCAATCATATATCGTACTGACTCCACCTGCCTAGAGTTGGCAAAAGCTGACTCGACCCACCCGAAACCTGACCTGATAGAACCCGAACTTTTGATGAACCAAAACCGACCCGACTCGACCCAATGACAAACCGATAACCGATACAACCCGAAATATTATGAACCGAACCTGACCTGACCCAACCCGATGGTTAACATCGAACCCGATAGGACCCGAAATGACATGACCCGAACCGACTTGTGACCCGACCCGACTTGACCCGTAACCCGATTCATGTACTATTTTGAGTTCGTATCTAACTTTCTAAAGTAAAAATTGTTAGTGACTCAATTTGAATCCAACACGTTGACATGTTCGTTATTTTTACCCGAATTGACTCGATTGATTGTCTAACCCGAATTAATCCAATTTGTTGTCTGACCTTAACTGACCCGATTTATTGTATTACCCAAATTGACCCGATTATTTTCAAAACTAGACCAAAAATACATTAAAATAACTCAACTAACCCATGGAATACCCGATGATTGAACCGGATAGACCCGATTAGATAACTGACCCGAACCAGAACCGACCATTAACCCGATATAACCTGATTTATTAGATAACTGACCCGTTACGATTTTTAACCCGAGTAAACCCGACCCGTAAGAGACTCGACTCAAATCTGAGCTGACCCGTCTCAGTTTAACGACCCGTTAAAACCAGAACCCGAGATGACCTGACGTGTCTTAACCCGACCCATAACCGACCCGATTGCCACCTCTGCACCCTGCCTTTCAAAGTTGAAACAAGTACTGTAATTATATGGAGTATACTATTTTCCGAGAAAACAACGACAGAGTAGTCTTCTGTTTTGTTGTTTCAGGGAAGCTCGCTTATTATATTGGAGGAGCAACAAAAGTCCTCCAAAACCCCGAGCTTCTCCTCCAACGCCGCCCGTCTCCGGCGACTCTAATCCCCAATCAAATCCAAACTGTAACCCTAATTTGATTTACTCTATGGCGGGAATGGGGGATGGATACGTGGGAACAGCGCAAGACGCGGTGAGAATACGGCGGTTGCAGAAGCAACGTGATGCCGAGCGTCGCAAAATCGAAGAACTCAAATCTAAGTCCGCCTCCATTAAAGGCCAAACTGGCCTCCTTCAATTCGGCTCCGGCACTTCCGAGGTTTTTCTCAATTCCTCTCGTTATACTTTCTTCTTCGATTATTATTATTATTATTGTTTCAGCTGATTGATTCATTACGAGTTTCATGTTGCTCAATTCTAGAATCTTGCATTTCTAGAGTTTTGCTCAATTCCTTCATCACCTCTATTCGATTTACCAAAAATCTCATCTTTTCAGTTTGATTTTTTATTTTTCTTTACCTAATTTACTCTTTTGCATTTCTAAATCCCAAAATATCATCTTTTCAGTTAAATTTTTTATTTTTCTTTACCTAATTTCCTCCTTTGCATTGCTAAATCGCCAAAATCTCATCTTTTCAGTTAAATTTTTTATTTTTCTTTGCCTAATTTACTCTTTCGCATTGCTAAATCGCTCCTTCCGAAATTTCCGCTCCGCCCTTTGATTTCGAATCCTAACCGAGCCAATAGCCTGACGATTCACTTCAGGCACCCCAATGTCAATTTGGAGCTGCAGCTAATCAGTTTCGAGCTTGGAATTGTTAATTACTCTAGGCTGTCATGTATAAGATTGCCAAGGATGAGACTGAGTCATATACATATTACTTTAGGCTGTCATGTATAAGATTGCCAAGGATGAGACTGAGTCATGTACATATTTGTGCGGCTGACTGATGTATCTTTCATGATGCGGCAAGAAAAGTCATATACTGATGTGTCGCTGCTGTGCTTGGAATAGTTACTTAATGTATCTTCCGAACTACTCGTTACAGATTTTGGAGACTGCATTTAAGAAAGAAACTATTGGCCTTGTGACAAGGGAGGAATACGTTGAGAAGGTACTTGTTTCAGGGTTTTCTGCACGGCTCTTCTAAATTTCATGCGCTGGGAGTTTTAGATTTAATCAGTGTTTTGGTGTTTTGTTTATTAGAGGGTCACCATTAAGACTAAGATAGAGGAGGAAGAGAAAGAAAAGCTGCAGAAGCTTCAGGAAGAGTGAGTTCAATACTTATATTGTGTACTGCATTACTCGGTGGTGCTCTTACACAAGCGTTTTTGTGATGTCTTTTACTCACGGGTTTTCGCTTGTTTGTCCTTTTGTCTTCTCACCCAGGGAAGCTCGGCTTGAGTTAGAGAAGCGCCAAAAGAAGAAAAGAAAAACAAATTTCAGGTTGTCATTTTCCGAAGGCCTTGATGGAACTGAGGAAGAAGATGAAGAGAGTAGTAAGCACTCATTTGATTGACTTGGACCTCTAATAGCTTACTTTTTATATGATTGAGATTCGTTTTACTTTCTTTCTCTTTTTTATAACTCTAGTGAAACATGTCCATTGTTGCTGCATAATTATTTAGTTTTTCCATGGCAGAAAGTGAGAAGCTTGTTAAACAAAAATGCGGGAAACTTGGGAAGGATCCCACTGTTGAAACCAGCTTCTTGCCAGACAGGTATCGCATCTTCACTTTAAATGTATATCTGTGCTTGTCGTATGTATAAACGCGCGACATTTGAGTTTCTAATGATGTACAGCGAAAGAGAAGCTGAGGAACAGGAAGAAAGGGAGAGGCTGAAGAGACAATGGGTTATCGAGCAAGAAATGATTAAAAGTAAATACAAACCTGTATACCGTGATTTCAAATTCAACAACCCTATTTCTTGTTCTCTTCAAATTCAACAACCCTATTTCTTGTTCTCATTGCTTTTCTAACTTGGTGTTTCAGATGAGCCTCTGCAAATTACATACAGTTACTGGGACGGAAGAGGTCATCGGCGAGTGATCCAGGCTAGTGAATTTCCAGTTTCCTGTTACCTACATTTTGTGATATGTGTATTGCCCCCTCCCCCCCAAATTTCTCAAACACTATCCCGCTTCTTCAGGTGCGAAAAGGAGATACCATTGGGGCATTTCTGAGGGCAGTGCAGCAGCAACTTTCCCCTGAGTTCCGTGAAGTCCGAACTACTTCTGTGGAAAATCTTCTTTATGTCAAAGAAGATCTCATCATACCTCATGTACTTCACTTTTCTTTTAATTTTCAAATAGTATGTTTTTTTTTTCTTTTTTTCCCACGCTTTATGGCTCACTAGTTAGTGTTTTTCATTCTGCAGCAACACAGTTTTTATGAGTTGATTATAAACAAGGCAAGAGGCAAAAGTGGACCGGTGAGTGTTTGATGATTGTGAAATTTTTAATCTTGATGGCACTGGGTGGAATAACATTTTTTTGTTATTATTTGGTTTCTTTCAAATTTATTGATGTTTTCCGTTTACTCTGTATCCGACAGCTTTTCCATTTTGATGTACACGAGGATGTGCGAACAATTGCTGATGCAACTATTGAAAAAGACGAGGTATGATTCTGCTTAATCGCAACTTCCTGCATCTTACGTTGATATTTGTGTGGCTCTGCTGTATAATTATGTTGATCCTGGTACACATTGTGTATTGATAGTTCCAAGTCTTCAGTTTGAGGGATATTTTGATACAAAATGTAGTCTTTTTCCTTGTGATCTTTCTTTTAAGTCTCTTTCAAAAGGTTCCTATTTTTTATATCTTATTGTTTTCCATGCTTATTTTGTCCTCCTATCTTGCTGCGTTTCACTTTTGTGTTTTCCTTTTCTCCACTCTCTCTTTTCCCCACGTCATTTTGTTATGATGATACATATTAACTGATCCCGTATCATTGTGATGTGGTATGTGTGTGATAACTGATCAGTGGCTTTGAGTTTAATAAGATGCTCTGGAATCATATGATCTAAAAAATGAGTCCATGTATCTTAAATGTCTGAATTCTATAGCTTGCAAATTTTGTAATATGTAGAAGGATTAAGTTGCATGTTGCGACAAAGTGACCCAACATATTTCTTCATACTTTTGCAGTCGCACGCCGGTAAAGTTGTAGAAAGACATTGGTATGAAAAGAACAAACACATTTTCCCTGCGTCAAGATGGGAGGTATCTTATCTTTCATCGCTTTTCACATTATGTCACTGATTTTTTACTTGGGACCAAGCTAAAATAATTATTGCTGGATCTTAGAGGAGGTGTTGCTAGAGCAAAGAAAATCTAATCCTACAACGTTTACAGTTTAAGGACATAATTTTGTATTATTAGTGCTATCCATGGTATTGAAAATCATTCAGGATATAGATTGTTAGAGCTCTCTATCAAGTTTTTTTGGCTTTAGATAAAATAGTGGTTGATGAATCACTTTACTGTAGGATGAACTAAAAACTTCCGTATACTTGCTGATGAAGTGACATGGTTTCCCTTGCAGATATATGATGCAACCAAAAAATGGGATCGGTACACTATTCATGGAGAATGATTGGCTGATGAAGAAGATCGATCGATCAACCAAGAACCAACCAACCGCTTGTAAAATGGATCTCACTTTTCTTCCTTCTGAAACGTGATTCTATACTCTTACTTCCTAAGAAAACAACTTGGTTTTGTAGTCAGTTGTCTTTAAGTATCCATTTTGTCTTTGCAGTACGATAAGTTTAATTACAATGCATGTAGCTTCAGTCACCCGTTTGAAAAAAAAATCTCTTTTGTCTTTCTTTTCAACATATTACATCCGTCGGTCAACCTCCTAGTATGAGTCATTCCCTCTAACCTGAACCTTTTGTTATGGTAAATGTTGTTTCATATTTGTACATGGTCCCCTGTCATGAATTGGGATTGTTTGGGAAAAGATGGACTCTCTAGAAGGACTACAACTAAAGTAAGTTCTCTCATTGTCTCATTGCTTAATTTTTTTCCTTCAATCCACTTGATGTTACTCCTAAAGTTAAACCCAATAACTTATAAACATAATCCACCTACCAAATTGCCTTTCATTTATGATTTTGAGACTGCCACAGTACTTACAGCTCACTGATTGATGAATATGCACATTCATGAGCTATTATCATAGCTATAGGGTTATGAATTTGTCTTTATAATTCTCTTAGTATCCTTAGGAGGCAGATAATGTAACCTGCTTTATTATTAGGGGCATTCGTATTTGTATTTTCGGATTAGGTATAGTACTGATAATTTCACATCAATGGGTGCTATTTTGCTATGGGGTTTCAAAGGCGGTCTGCATCTCATGTCAACACGAGGTTAAGGGTGCATACATTTGAGTTTTTTTTGGTGTTTTTTACCTGCAAATATAGTTGTTAGTTGTTACCTGTCCTGTCTGCATCCTAGTTCCAGGTCTGCGATTTGAACGTGATCATTATTTTTTTAAGCTGTATAAAATGACTCTGTGGTAATCGAGTTGTTATGAAACGGTTTTAGGATGAGCTTTCGAGCTTCTCTTACATCACTGCATTAGGATTTAAGACCGTAATTATTGATGTTTGATCAGGTAATCAATAGAAGTTAGAGTATGCAGTTTGGTTACCCCATTACTTGTGCGATTCTTTATAATATTTGCTTCATAGAAATCTATAACCTACAGCATTCATGAATCCTGTACTTTCGTACCATCATATGGATGCATTATTAGGAAGATTCCCTTCGTCAGAGTCAAGTACATGGGAGTATAGTATACGTAGTAGCATTTAGTACTCATCTACTGCAGCTGTACTAGGATGTTACTCCATCCACAGGTGCATGCAACTAAGAGTGTTCATTCATTCACCGAGGAGTAGATATCTACTTTAATGACGATTCTGCATCCTTAATTAGCTGACCTTTTCATGTAGGGTAATCAAATATGCTGACTTCCTTTATGAATGTTGGTTGCATGACTTCATAATCACTGCTATAAATGCACTCGACCTCTTCCCTTATATCATCAAACGCTAGACATCGGAGTATCAGTCTAAGCAAGCCTTTTAATTTCAATGTGGATATCACCATTCTATTGTAAGACAATACCAGTTGTCTTAGCACTGTTGATCAGTGCACCTGTCTCATATGGCGTGCCGAATACAGTAGATGTCACAGGGTTTGGTGAATGTACCAACTGTCAGCAGAACAACATTCAGCACAACCATGCTCTTAGAGGTAATGCAACACCATACAGAGTCCATCTTTGATGTTTTAATGCAAGTTTCAAGTCTATGATGTTGTCATCTCAAAATTGCAGGTCTAAAGGCTACTATTGACTGGAAGCTTGCAAATGGTGAAGTTGAAAACAAGAGGATCAGGGGAGCTTGACAAAGAAGGGAAATTCCGTGTCGATTTCTCCAATGATTTAGTTAAAGATGGAAAATTGAAGGAAGAATGTTATGCTCAACTCCATGGTGCATCGAACACTCCATGTTCAACTGATAATGGGATTGAGTCTTCGAAACTGGGCTCTTTATCCCAGACCACTGATGGAAAACACACGTTCAGCCCTGTAGGAAAGCTGAAGTTTTCTTCAGCTTTTTTATGGCCAAAGAAATCCTTCCCCAAAATACCCGTTCCACACTTTAAGAAACCCTTTACACTCCCTCCTATTTGGAAGAAACCATGCCCTCCAACTCCAATTGTGCCCATTTACAAGAAGCCAGTCCCAACACCCGTGTCAGTATACACTATACAGGAAGCCACCCGTGGCTGTATACTATAAGCTGCTTCCTCCGGAAATTAAGAAGCCGTATCCTCCAGTATTTAAGAAGAAGCCATGCCATGCCCTCCTCTTCCTGATCTCCCCTTTCCTAAGTTCCCCAAATACCCTCCACATCATCAATAAGATTTCCTTCGTTTGCTCTTTTCGTGCATCCCTATTCCCTATAACTAATTAACTATAGTACATATACTCCACTATATATAAGGCTGCAGTACTAAAATATCCTTTTCCTCCCAACTACTACAGTAGTATTTGTTTACCTTGTACACTATACGTATCTAAAAAGTATTTTAATAAAAGTTAAACAAATGATTGAAACAAGAGATAATTTCATGTTGTTGTAGCAGTTATGTTAACTTTGTAGGTCGCTTCTTAGAAACACCATTTTATTTCAGTACGTGTTAATACCACAGACACGTTCCATTTTCTTTCATTTTTTTTCTTATTTGTTTGTTGTCATCACAGACACACAGCTATGTATTCCGTCATATATTTAAGTACAAGTACCACCTGTTGACGTTATCTTTTGTTTTTGTTTTGTTTGGGTGCTGAGCGAGGTCTCTGTACATTATTTGTGTTTCAGCATGCATGGGAGGCAGGGCAGCCCAATACGGGAGGGATTTCTGCACGATTTAGTGGTGGGCTGGTCTTTTAAATTTCAATTAGATTAGATTAGAAACTGAGAGGCCTGAAATGAGTGAGCTGAGCTGGGCTTTTCAATTTCAGTTAGATTAGGTTAAAAACTAAGAGGCCTGAAATCAGTGGGCTGGGCTGGGCTTTTCAACCCATGAGGATGAGGAAAAGGGAAAAGTCAAAGGAAAGAAAAGGTTAAAAGACAGGCAGCCCAAAGGAAGAATAATAAAAATAAAAAGCGTGTAAATAACGCAGAAACGGATCTCCGCTTAAACTAGGAGAGGAGTGGAGAGAAGAAAATATCCTCCCGTTAACCCCAAACCCTAGTTAAATCCCAACCACAGTAACAGTCACCCCCTCTCCACGACCACACACGTGTCCTCATCCAACGTCCCCAGATCACCCCACCCATTTAAAATTACTAACCTACCCTCATCCTTGTACTATATAACTCACCTCCTCACCGCCTCCACCTCCTCCTCATCCTCATCCTCATCTCACTCTCTCTCCCTCCCTATTATACCCTAACAACCCTAAATCCCTCAATCAATCCCTCGAGAATGGTTAACCCTAAGGTATTCTTCGACATGACCGTCGGCGGAGCCCCTGCCGGCCGTATCGTCATGGAGCTCTACGCCGACACCACCCCCAAGACCGCCGAGAACTTCCGCGCCCTCTGCACCGGCGAGAAGGGGAAGGGCAAATCCGGCAAGGACCTCCACTTCAAGGGATCCTCGTTCCACCGTGTCATCCCGGGGTTCATGTGCCAGGGAGGCGACTTCACCGCCGGAAACGGCACCGGGGGTGAGAGCATCTACGGCGCCAAGTTCGCCGACGAGAACTTCGTGAGGAAGCACACGGGACCCGGGATCCTGTCGATGGCGAACGCCGGACCGAACACGAACGGATCTCAGTTCTTCATCTGCACCGCGAAGACGGAGTGGTTGGATGGGAAGCACTGTGTGTTCGGGCAGGTGGTTGAGGGGATGGATATAGTGAAGGCGATTGAGAAGGTTGGGTCGAGCAGTGGGAGGACCTCGAAGCCTGTGGTTATTGCCGATTGTGGGCAGATATAATCAATCAATAATTGAAGAAGAGTTGATCAGCCTTTAAATCTATCATCGCATCTTATTTTAATGTTATGTTGTTTGATTTCGATTTGGATTTGGATTTGGCCTATGTTTTAGTAGGTTGTAGTGGCGGCGGCGTTGGTGGTGGTGGAGGGTTTTAGTGTGTGGTGGTGTCTGTCGTTTGTCGAAGGAGGTTTTGTTATGTTATGTTGTGGGCATTGGAATAAATATCTCGTTTGTTTTTTTATTACTCCACTATGTTACTATGGCAGTGAGCCGGTCATTGTTAATTTGATTAATGTGAGTTATGACAAATTCTAGAGTTGGATCTGATCTGATCTAGTAGGAGTGGTTAGTTAGTGGGAGGCCTTGATGATATAATACTTCATTCATGAATTGAATTGAATTGGATTGGATTGATGAAAATCCCAAGTCTCAAGTGATAACAGCTAGCCAGATGAAGATGAAGATGAAGATGATGATTTAAAATACCCACTGTACGTACATTAATTAAAAAAAAAACAAAATGAAAAGGGAGAAACAGATAGAGATAAATAGTGAGCGGGTTGGGGTTGGGGTTGGATGTGGACAAAATTGGTTACTAGAGTAGTACGGAGTAGTAGTATTAATTTCAGGAGACTTGTTCTTAATCCTCCTCCTCCTCCTCATATCACGTGATTCCTTTGTTTTCTACTCAATTTGTTGTTAATATTAATAATATTATTATTATTATTATTATTTATTATATGCATCGGATGTGATGTGATGGGAAGGGGTTGGGGTTGTTGTTGTTTGTTGGGTGGTGATGAATTTGGGTTGGGGTTGGGTTTTGTAATCCATTATTGATTGATTGATTGAGGATGGGCTTTGTCATTTTGTGTATGTTGAGTGGGCTGGGCTGGGCCCTTCCCTTCCCTTTGACTAGCTAGTACTGTAATGACTTTTCAATGTTCAACTGTTGTTTTGTTTGCAGATGCAGATGCTTAAGGGAAGGAAGGAAGGAAGGTTGGATCCATATGAATGACTCCTCCTCCTCCTCCTCCTTCTCCTCCTCGGCAAGCACCATTATATTTATATGGTGGGTGGGTGGGAGGGATAACACAGCACCAAAGGGTTAAGGGTATCCATTCATATCTTATACAGCAGTGTGCAGTGTGTGTTTGAGTTTGAGACTGAGACTGAGACTGCAAGGTTGGAGTGGAGTGGAGTGTATCACTGGAATTTCAGCTCCAACCAATCAACTCTTGCTGTTGCTGTTGCTGTTGCATCTTTACAACTAATAACTCAGCCTTAAACAAGCATTATCTATGATTGGGATTATACTACTACTACTACCACTATTCATGTCACACCACCCATCTAATCTTAATCTTAATCTTAATCTTGGATTATGCACTGCACTGCCCTGCCCTGCCATTAGCAGCAGCAGCCTGCAAAGTGGAAATCCAGCATTATTATCCATCTTCATTACTCCTCCACTCTACTATGTTCTGGATTCATTCTTATTAGTATATTATAACAAACACCACCACCACCTTCTACTTTGGAAATTAACATCCCCCCACTGCAGCATAACCATAAGCATAAGCATGACATACACATTATCTCAACTTCCATCATCTCTGCTCTCTCTATATAACACTTCATTTCTCCACACATACTTCACATCATCCACTATGAGTTTCTACACATTCAAACCCTTGTCATTCCTTTTGCTTCTCACTGCTTCCTTCACCTTGGCTACCCCTACGCCTACACCCCACTCTCCCCAGGACACCTTTCTTCAATGTCTAGATCGGAACATAGCATTGTCTCATGCTGCTCTGTTCCCCCCTTCCTCCTACTCTCCTGCCAACTCATCCTTCTCTATAGTCCTTCACTCCACAGCCCTTAACCTTAGGTATCTCATGCCTTCTGTAAAAAAGCCCGCCTTGATTCTCATGCCCACCCATGAATCGCATGTACAGGCTGCTGTCACATGTGCCACAAAGCTCCACCTTCAGCTTAGGCTTCGCAGTGGGGGCCATGACTATGAAGGCCTCTCCTATGCCTCTCAGATGGACCCTGATTTTGTTATACTTGACCTGGCCAAGCTTAGGACGGTCACCGTTGATATAGAAGATAACACTGCCTGGGTCGAGGCTGGGGCCACCATAGGCGAGCTCTACTACAGGATTTCTCTCGAGAGCAGCACCCATGCTTTCCCTGCAGGCTTGTGCACTAGCTTGGGTGTCGGAGGCCATATTACTGGAGGAGCGTATGGCTCCATGATGAGGAAGTACGGTCTTGGAGCCGATAACGTGATTGATGTAACAATGGTTGATGCTAATGCTCAACTGCTTGACAGAGAGGCGATGGGGGAGGATCTCTTTTGGGCGATTAGAGGAGGTGGCGGCGGTACCTTTGGGGTAATCTTGGCTTGGAAGATTAGGTTAGTCCCCGTCCCGGAGAAAGTGACGGTTTTTACTGTCGTAAAAACCTTGGAGCAAGGTTTGACAGGGACCTTGTTCAAATGGCAGCAAGTTGCTCCCAAGATTGATGAAAATCTCTTCATTAGAGTCATCCTGCGGCCTACCATAAACCAACAAGGTGGTAAAACTGTCATGGGTATATTCCAGGCCTTGTTTCTCGGACAAGGTAACGAGCTACTGACTATCACTCAACGTGATTTTCCCGAGTTGGGATTACAGCAAAAGGATCTCTCTGAAGTGAGTTGGATAGAATCAGTCCTTTACATCGCCAACAACCCACCTGGCACAAAACCCGAGATACTACTCCGAGCGAAGCCTGCCTTCATAAACTACTTCAAGGCGAAATCGGACTTTCTAACAGAACCCGTCCCGGAATCTGGCCTCGAAGGTCTGTGGAAGAGGTTCGTGCAGGACGATGGGTCGCTGATGATTTGGAACCCGTATGGTGGGATGATGAGTAAGATACCGGAATCTGCAATCCCTTTTCCTCACAGAAACGGGACCATTTGTATGATCCAATATGTGGTATCATGGCAAGATGGGAGTGCTAGTGAGAGTAGGCATATGGAGTGGATTAGGCAGGTGCATGACTATATGACCCCGTATGTGTCCTCGTTCCCTAGACAGGCGTATGTGAACTATCGGGATCTCGACTTGGGTATGGACAAAAAGGGTAATGCGAGTTTTATACAAGCGAGTCCATGGGGGTCAATGTACTTCAAGGGAAATTACGATAGGTTGGTTCAGATTAAGACGAAGGTTGATCCACTCAACTTCTTTATGCATGAGCAGAGCATCCCACCTCTCCCTGTTATGGATACATCCGATGGTTAGCTAGTTAAATTGCTTGATGTACGTATTATAAGTCGAATAAGCAGACAAACAATATTCTGAAGAAAACATTCGAATGTGTATGTTGTAAAACTCCGATCCTCAAGCTGGTGTATTTATATACAAAATGTTGCAGCAACTTCACCACATTCATTGATTTGTTTTGGAAGCAATGAAACATACTCATCGTGGAAAAATGAGGGCATTACATCATTAAGATATACAGTGACTAGTTTCATAACAAAAAAGACACCAATGAAATTGTAATAGTAGTTTCATAAGAAATAGTAGTAGTAACTACTAAGCCCAACCCTCCTTATACTTGCGGAAAAGATCCTCAGTCTGCGCATTCCTGAACGCACTGCAGGCGATGACATATACAAAGATGAGGACAACGACTGTAATAATGAGGATAATGTTGAGCTTCCTCCATTCAGTTGTGAGGCTTCCTAAAAGGCCTGCCCTGCAGGAGGTGCAGTTATAGCATAGCGTGGTTGGGTCGGAGGTCCATAGGGAGCAATCGGGATCAGCTGTTGGGTTTGCCGGGTTGATCCAATTTGTTGGGCTTACATAGCGGTATCCACATGCTGTTGGGGGTTTACAGCATCCTGACTGTAACAACAAGCATTGAGCAGCCAGCTTAATTACTGTAATATATGTATTCAGCACGCCATTTTGCATCATGCATGTACATATGTCCAGAATAAGACATGACATGCTGATCCACTACTGCTGTCTGCATGCTGACTACCATCTATCTAGTGGACTACCTTTGATTCAATCAACTACCATATTGCTAATTTGGTATGCATCATATCATATCATATCATATCATATCGTATCGTATCGTAGGGCCGGCCAATCACTTCAATTCATTCCTGACCATTATTAATCACTTTAAAATAAATGATTAAGGAGTAGGAGTAGGAGTACATACGTGTTAGTCGTGACTTGCTTGTGACATATACATACTACTTATATATATATATATTCTAGTATGTCAGAAGAAGAGCAGGATAGTAGTACTGAATTGAATTGAATTGAAGTAGAGACATGAAGGAAGAAAGAAGATCTAATAAAGTCATTGCAGTAGCAGCCTTAATTGCCACATATATACAAACATACATACTCCCACGACACTGATGATCTGCTAGAAAGTAGAAACTGGGTAGTCCTAATGATATGATTATCTATCTATCTAATCAAATAAACAAGATTTAGTACTGGTATTAATTACCTGAAGAGGAGATATATGAGGCAGGAAATAATACTGATCAGGCGTAGGAATATGATTAAGCTTAGCACAAATATTAGTATGAGTCAAGCAATTCCGAATGTTAGGCCAATAATCATCGGTGGTAAGATGAGCCCTGAGCCAGGAAGAAAACCCCTGGAGACGATACTCCTTGTAAGCGGGATGAGAGGGGAGCCAGTAGGATCCGTCAGGTCGGGTGACGACGAAGGCGAAGATGAGCAGCACAAGGAGTAAAGTGATGAGGATGGCCATACAGCAGAGGTACACACCCAGCAGACCTTCCTTGTAGCAGTAGGCACCCAGGAAGCCTATCAATGAGATGAGCATGAGGAGGAAGCCCAGCACGAGGAGCGGCCACCGGAACAGGTGGACGCACTCGTTGTCTGCCTTGGAGGCTAGCCATAGTCCAGATGCTATTATTGGAATTGAGCAGAGGAGTGCTATCAAGTTCAGTATTGCTGTTATGTTGTTGCTGAGTCCCATACTCGATCCTGTTTCCTGTTATGGGAGGGAGGGAGGAAGTGGAGTGAGTGGAAGGTGGGTGGGTGGGTGCTAACTTTGTTGATAAAAAAGACGACTCGTCACTAGTCACTAGTCACTAGTCACTAGTCACTAGTCACACGCACCGACGTTTGTTTTGGATTGGATTCTATTGGATTCAGAGTGTGGGCTGATTGATTCCATAACATGGAAATTGGTGAGAAAGCCCAACCCAGCCCAGCCCAGCCCATTAAGAATGCGGATGGATACCTACCTAACCTTCCTTCCTTCCTTTAGTTGGCTGGAGACTCACGCAACTTCCTTTCCCTTATTACCCCCTCCCCTTCATCATCTATTCCTCTCTTCTTTTGTAACAGAACACACCCACACAAATCTCAAACTAAGAGACAGATACAGAAAGAGAGAGAGAATCAGAATCATGGCTGCGACAGTGTCTTCAGTCTGGGCCAAGCCCGGTGCATGGGCCCTTGATTCCGAGCAGCACGAAGATGAACTCAACACCCAACACCAACTCGATCTCTCCGCCGCCAATAAGCTTCCATCACCCCCTGCCACCGACTTTCCTTCTTTATCCGCCGCTGTCACCAACGCCAAGCCTAAGAAGAAGTCCAAGCAGACACTCTCTTTGGCCGAGTTTTCCAATTACAAGCCTCCCTCCTCCTCCTCCGCCTCCGCCGCCGATATTGTCCTGCCTACTGGCCCTCGTGAGCGCACCGCCGAGGAGATCGCTGACTCTCGCCGCGGTGGATTCCGCAACTACGGCGCCGACAGGGATACTAGGCCTAGGGTTTCGCGGGAGGATAGGGACATGGGCTCCTCAAGGGCTGACGATGCTGATGACTGGTCCAAGGCTAAAAAGTTCCCGTCTTTCGGGTCGGCTGGCTCTGAAAGGGATGCGGGCTTCTCTAGGGCGGATGAGGTTGATGACTGGTCCAAGGGCAAGAAGTTTGGTGGTGGGGCTGAGAGAGGTGAGAGGAGGGAGAAGATGGGCTTCTTTAATTCCAGCAGAGCTGATGACGTGGATAACTGGGCCACCACAAAGAGAGCCACTCCCGGTGCCGAGGTGGACAGCTGGGCCGCAACCAGGAGGGATAGGAAGGTGGGATTCGAGGCGACTGGACCCGGTGCTGATGTGGACAATTGGGTGAAGAACAAGGATGTCGGAAGCGGACGGCCGAGGTTGAACTTGCAGCCTAGAACACTGCCTGTGGTCGGAAGCGGGAGCGGGAGCGGGAGTGAGGGCGAGGCGGCAGCAGTGGTGGTGGAAGGAGTGAAAGCCAAGGGATCGAATCCGTTTGGGGCAGCGAGGCCGAGGGAGGAGGTGCTCAAGGAAAAGGGGCAGGATTGGAAGGAGATAGAGGAGAAGTTGGAGGCAGTGAAGATGAAGGAGGCAGAGAGGGAGAGGGAGAGGGAGAGAAGTAGCTTTGATAGTATTGGTAGGAGAAGAGGGTATGGACTTGCTGCTGGTAGTAGTAGGCCTGCTGATACCACTAGTGTTGGCGCTTGGAGGAAGCCTAACTCACTCTCCAATGCTACTCCTCCTCCTCCTCCTCCTACTGCTTCTCCCAGGTTTGGTTTACTTTGAATATTGTCAATTTGATCAGTAATTCAGTATGTCGTTTCCGATTTTGTGTGCTTGTGTTTGGATAGTTTGCAATTGATTGTTATCTTGCCGTGCTGACTGGTGATCATGATTTTATAGGGAAATTGGAGTCCGCTATTAGTTGAATCTTGTAATCACCTTTCACGTGTTTCCGTATTCATCAGATGATGTTTTGAATCAGTTTTGCTCAAACACTCGTTACATTGAATTAGCAAAGCTTCAACCTTTTCAGACATGTCAATGGTTGTGTGTATTGTGATGATGATGATGATGATGACAAAAAATGTAGGTGATGATAAGATGTGAATAAAGAAAGGGGGTTTGTGAACCCTTTAAGTGTTATGAACTTAGTAATGACAGACGAGAAAAACAAATAATCAAGCCTGCTTATTTGGTGCATACAAACTCATCACTTGTTATTTTGTCTGTATGATTAAATTGTTCTATACATCCAATATAATGGACTTTGTAATCATGTTTGATATCAGTGTTTCTTGTACATAGCTTAAGAGGCGGTTTTCGATAAATTGTCTCATTGAGGGTGGTTGAAAGATTAAAATCATTCATTAATGTTGATTTTTAAACAACATTCCCTTTTCGGGATGGTTTTCAGATTTAAAGGTACTCCGTATGACTCAGGACTCAGGAGTGCTCCTTCGCAATTACTTCTTGAATTTACGGAGCTTAGTTAGAGTCTTGATTTTGTTTCAATGATTTTGCGTTGTGAATGAAGAATGCTATGTTATGATCACTCCTACTGAAACATATTGACTTTAGGACTCTCTTCGCTGTTAGGGCATTCTAACTGAAGTAGGTCTTTTCTGCTACATGCCTTTTTTCTTGGGGAAAAAGGAATTTTCTTTTGCATTCTAACCAAAGCATTTTGAACTTCACATTCGCATTATGCACTACATTTGTTTATGCGGCCAATAGACATAAATCATAATTCATCAATGGAGTTGTGCTTTTATAAATATAAAGACAGCCAGTTGTTGCTGTCATCCTTCATTTGTCTGTAACTATTGGATTAGAAACTCATCAGAATCTCAATTTCACCCTTACCTCTTTAACTTATCTCCCCCAATGACTCGGTCTTTCCCCCTCTTCGAATTTTAGTGTCTACATTTTTGTCCAAAACCCTTGTTCAAATTCACCTTATGAACCTCCCCCCTTCAAAATTTAGCTATTGAGCTTCTTATGAGTTACAACCTCCCTTCAATTTTATACAAACTCAATTTCATCACACATCTCTTGTTATCTTCAAAGATGCAAACTTTCCCCTCTCAAAAATGAAGAAGATGGCATTTTTTTATTCAATCCCCCTGCCCAAAATTCATCAATGGAGTCGTCCTTCATTCTTTTGTGTACCTATTGCATCAGAACTCTTCTCACCACTTAGCCTCAAAGACTAAATTCCCCCCCTCTTAAATCTGAAGATTCCACTTTCTCATCTAAACCTTTGTTTGTATACACACTATTAACCTTGCAAACTGAAGATGAATCCCAGGGATCAAAAGTATTTTTTTTTCTTGTGTATTGGGGAATAGATGGAGTAAGCAGATGAAGGTGAAATATGATGAATGAAATGGAGGGCTGGGAAAAAGTGGCAAGAGAAGTGCAAAACAACTATGTGGAAATCGGTTTTGTTGTAACAATCAGTAAAGAAGAAAAATCACTAAGCCAGCAGTATGCATCTATGTTTTATGAGGCTATAATTTCTAAAAATAGGTACTTAAGAGGTACAAATACAATGTGCCAATTTAGCCGTCATTTAATTGTACTTCAGGGTTGGGGTGGTTGAAATAGTAGATGCTTGTCGTTGCTTGGGCATTTGGTGCCTTTATTTTGCATCCAATTGGTCCTCTCCTGCAGCCTCCTAAAGTTGTGCTTAAAGACGCAAATTCTCATATAAGACAATCTTGTGATACTATTGTCATTTTCCATGAACTTAGAGGATTGCATTCATGGTTTATGGTTTATAGTTACGTGGCTCTAAACGAGTAAGTTTCAACTTAGGGATAGAAATGCATAATATTACAAGCATGATTTTCAAGCACATATCTAGTTCACTTTAATAATTCCTGTTTGGTCATTTACATCTTGAGTCGGATCCCCCTCAAATGAGCTTAATCTAATCTGGTTTTCCTTTGTCTACTTTGCTTCCCTTGTCTCTTTGTTGAATATAGCGCGGAGACAACAGAGAAGAGTGAGGAGATAAGTGAGAGCAGCGAGAAGGCCCCTGAAGACAATTGAATTGAAGACGAGGCATACACAGAAGGATGACGACAGAGTTGAGGATTTATATGGCATTGGTTGTGTTGTGATGATGAGTTTCATTTTTGTTAGATGACATTAGAAAGGGGCAAGCTCTCTGTTTAGGCCCCGAAAGGGTGTAGTAGTGTTAATTTCTTTTATTTTGCGACCAACAACAACATTCCCTTGGCACTTGTCTTAACTTATCATTATCGTCACTTATTTGAAGATGTGTGTTTCCTTATTCCTTTAACAAATCACAAATACACTTTGAATGCTACAGGGTGTAAAGATAAGAGATGAATGATGGAGAAAATGAGTTCAATTCTAGTTGTTGAATTCACATGACTTGTTAATATGTGAAGCATGATCACCATCAATGTTTCCAGTAATCCCTACCTGCAACCTAATGCTTTCTTATGATCTCAGAACCGCTTTTTGTTACTTTACTAATTTACGCTTTTCCTTTGCTTCGACAATCGTCCATTAATGAGAGTTAGAAAAACAGTTGATTGTTGCTGCCTGCACTTTTCCGTACTAATTAAACTAGTCACTACCTAGCTAGCAACGCAGTTATTGCATGCAATGCCACAGCCACTTCTATGTATGTACGAGTATAAAAAGCTTGGAACTCCTTCATTACTTTCTTCAGTCATCTAACCATTTTTACCTTTACATATGTATATGTATGTACTCCTAATATGTTGATACATTATCTAATCATCATCATCATATCTTTATTCCTTGTTGGTGTGGCCATCCATGGAGTTGAAGGAGGTATAATGGTGAGTGGCACCGTTTTCTGTGATCAGTGCAAAGACGGTCAAGTCTCCATATTCGATTACCCTCTCTCAGGTAGGTACATACGTTTCCAAATGTCACGGCTGGCTGTATTTCGCTTCCATCAATTTCACCGTGATATTATTATTATTAATATTATTAATATTATTATTATTATTATTATTATTATTATTATTATGTTGATGTGTGGAGAGACATGCATGCATCACGTTATTAATGTTAATTATGCAGGGATGAGGGTGGCGATGGTTTGTCCATCAGGGAGTGACGGCCAAATGATAATGGTGGAAGAAAGTAGGACGAATATGTTAGGAAATTACTGGATGAGTTTTCCGGGTACACCTGACATAAGTAGATGTTACACTCAAATTATATTGGGTAACAACAACAGTACTAGTACTAGTAGTAATGGGACATCGGGTTGTGAGGCGGTTACAGGGCCGCCTAAAAGCGCTAGGCTGATGTTTAGCATGTTTGATATGGTGATGTATACTGTCGACCCTTTGATTTCTCAACCTGCTCAGCCTATGTCCTATTGTTCAACATCATCATCACCCACTACTACATCACGTTCACCTCCTCCTCCGCCTCCGTCGTCACCCTCCATGCCGCCTAGGGAGTTTGCTCCGTTCTTCAGGCTACCACCAATGCCAGGTGGATGGCCTTCATTTCCTCCATTACCCTTGCTACAAAAAACAAAAACCGCGTGTTCATATCAGTAAGTTGTTGGCCTTTATTTGTTTGTACTGACTACTGTACTGTTTAAAATGAAGCTCTTGACGATATATATATACAGTGAGATAATGTATGTGTGTATGTATCTGTATGTATGTATGTATGTATCAGAAAGTGGATGATGGGGAAGTACAGATGCAAATGGGGAGCGATGAAAGCGGAAATGAAGGTGGGATTAGTGTTTGGGGCGTTGGCAGGGAGCAAGTACGGGAAAGACATGACATTGTACAGAGGGCTACAGGGCAGAGGAGGCCCTTACAAGACCCTATTAAGGGAAGCTATAACCTCGCTGCTCAACTCCTACAACTTTCATTTCACATACAAATACAATGCCTTTCAAGTCCTGACCCACTTCAACGCCGCCTTGGCTGCAGCTTCCAACCGCACCGTCTTGGCGACTGCCCTTAGGTTCAAGAGGGCTAATAATGCTGCTCAAGCCCCCTGCAAGCTCACCTCTTGTCGCACTCGCACATGATCCATATCCTCTACAACTAATTACTCATTAATTAACTACTATCTCATTTTATATTTACAGTATGTAGTACTCCGTATGTTTTATTCATGACTCATGTCGCATCCTTAATTAATACTCTACTCCCTAATCCCTATTTTATCTACTGTAAATTATATTGTTATGTTCATTGTTGTTCTGTTGGTGGGCTTATTAATATTATGTTACTTGTAACAAATAAGCTGATAATGTGGGCTTATTTCTTAGAGATTAATAATAATTAATTATGAAATTCATAACAGATCTGGATTATATCGAAGAATCGAAAATGGACCATAAGGGAGTAGTCCGTATAATATAATTAGGAGCTAGCTGATGTTAATTTAAACACGAGCGAGCTTTAATTTGAAAGAGCGAAAGTAGCAGTAGGAGCAGCAGTAGTAGTATAATAATGAAGTGGTCAGTGGTATGTAGACTAGCATTGAGACATGATTAGAGTTTACAGAGAAAAAGATAAAGCTAATACCCATATACATATACTGATATACATATACGTATGTATAACATTGTCGGTACTAATACTATTCGCCCACCATTGATACTTCTCTTTTCCTTAAGTATTAATTAGCTAGGATTATATATGATTAATTAAGAGTTAGTTAGATTAACCTAAGCTAGTTATTGATGATGGCAAAGAATGTCTTTTAAGTGGGGAGGGATAGTTGTTTAAGGGCAGACAAAATAAATAAAGCAGCTAGCTACGGAACCTTCTTATCCTTCCTAATTAATGGGTTTTCACACACAAGACACAACCAACCAACGTCCTCCCTCAACCAAACACTTATACTGTTTCGATACTTAGCTAGCTTATTTGTGAAATAAATTACTTATTTTTCAAATCGATTAAAATAATATAGCTTGAATTTTGTTTAAATAAGCTAACTAGCAAGCTAAAATATTGTTGTATGTGCCAAACACGTATAGCTTTAATTTAGATCCAAGTCTCTAACACTTAATTAATTAATTAATCATATTCACGTCATTTGTTTAATTATTCCATATTTAGGTGAATAAGGTAGAAAAAGGAATGGTCGATATTATATAACAATAGAACACTATTTACGAGAGAAACCCTAGCTAGCTCCCATTCAAACTTTCTACTCGTAGCTTTGAAGTGAATTAATATCATCATTATTATATTCTTCAATTAGAATGTTACTTAATAGACATACATACAAATGGAGTTTAGGGAGGGATTGTATTAATTAATTAATTAATTAAGAGTTAAGAGGTGAATGTGGGTGGATCAATTATTATTATTATTATTATTATTATTATTATTATTATTATTATTATTATTATTAATTGGACGAGATGCATGCATACGTAGACGTAGTACTCAGCTCCATCCATCACTCGTCCGTAGGTAGTAGAGATGGAGATGAATCGGTTAGACGACTTACTTTAGAGTGAGATCGAGCAGTGTGTAGTAATGTAGAATATATGTAGCTAGGAGGTAGTATGTAATGGAGTATTATCTTTTGGTGATCATCCATCCATCCATCCAGAATCATACTTATGAGAGTATATTAGCTACACTTTTGGCTTTTTGGTTCTTAGCTTAGCTTGTATGTTCCAGTTTTGTCTTGCCTTACTATACACCCTTCTTTCTTTCTTTCTTTCTTTCTGATCTTAATTCAACCCCACCGCTACCTCCTACTCCTTTTTCATTTTCTTATAGAGTAGCTTCCCGGCCACAATTCCACAGCACGCAGTCCATCAATTCCGATCCTAACATATATAGTTAATACTCCATAATAGGAGTAATAATAATTATAATAATCGTTGGATCCTCAGTTCGGAGTATTAGCTAGTTAATATATACAAGTAAAGAGTAGTTATATAATTAATGTCGGGTTGAGTGATGTTTAATTTTAATACGTACATGTGGATATATAGGAGTAGTATTATTTTATTTTATGAGTGTATAATTGTGGCATATATAGAGTACTGTATATAACATTGATGTGTTAATTAAATGTTGATGTCCTACTGGATATGGAGATGTAAGGTAATAGATCCATGGAGTACTCCGAATAATTAAGTGATATACAATCAAATTGTACCTATAGAGTACTCCATAAATTAATTAATTATGCATAAAACAATTAAGCATGAGATGATATTATAAAAACAGCAAGAAAAAAAAGTAGAGAGTAATCGGCAGTATAACTAGATATAGCTAGCTAGCTTGATGTAAATATTACTAGCTCACTCCATTATTAATTAAGAATATATAATATCAAATTAAAAAAGAAAAGGGTATTCTATACAGAGAATAGTGGGGGAAGCAACTTTAGGCTTTAAGGATGATCCCAACAACATACATACATACATACAGTAGCTCTATATATATATATATATATATATATATATATTTCAGCTCCCATATGAAAGATACATACATACAGTGTACAAGCTCTCTCTATCAACTTCTTCATACTTGACACATACTCACTCACTCTCACTTTAACTCTATTTATCTATATAGGAGTATGATATATCACACATACATTATCGCCTTTCCTTTTCCCCCAAAAAGAATAAAAACTTGCTACTAATCCACACCCCAGCTGCCCAGCCAGGCCATCGCTTCTCTTCTTTTATTTTCAGTAGTATCTTTCTCTACACTACAAACTACAAAGTAGATAATTATTCATCATAAACTAACAAAGTAGAGGATTGGTGGGAATTAATTGAATGGCACCAGTGAGTTTACCGCCAGGGTTTAGGTTTCACCCCACTGATGAAGAGCTTGTTGCTTACTACCTTCAAAGGAAGATCACCGGTCGTAAAATCGAGCTTGAGATCATCCCTGAGATTGATCTCTACAAGTCCGAACCATGGGATTTACCAGGTTCTATTCAATTCCTTACTTACCACATCCATCTATTAACTAATAAATAAAGTTGTGTTTTTCAAAATAATGCTTTTATTTATTTTTAACAATGACAGTAGTTGAATGAACCATGCATTTGCTATATATGTAATGAGTATGTATATGTGTTACGGAGTACTCCATAGGAGTATTAATTTAGTGTACGTGCTGTAGACAAATCATACTTGCCCGGAAAGGACATGGAGTGGTATTTTTTCAGCCCAAGAGACAGGAAGTATCCGAATGGATCGAGAACGAACCGAGCAACAAAAGCCGGGTATTGGAAGGCCACCGGGAAGGACCGGCCGGTTCACTCACAAAAGAGAGCCGTGGGTATGAAGAAGACGTTGGTGTATTATAAAGGAAGAGCACCCCATGGTATTCGTACTAATTGGGTTATGCATGAATATCGCCTTCTTGACTCTCCCTCCGCCTCCGCCTCCACTCCCTCCCTCAAGGTACATTCATTCGCATCCATCCTCTTCAATTAAGTACTCCCTATGTACCGTTTTAATTTGTTTCCCATGGATCACTATTGTTTAAACTTGGGTTATTAGACGGTTATACTACATAAATATAACACAACTTCTAGGAGCGTCTCACAAGAGACTTATTATAGTACAATAAATAGTTGACTAAGATAGTAGGAACGAATACTTATATAAGGGCCGGGTAATTTTTAAAGTCAGTTAGTTGCTTACTAGGTTTAATTTGGTAGTGTTAGGGTTTGCATTTTGGAGTAAAGTAAACAAAGGGATTAGAGGGAGGAAAATAGGGAATCAAAGCAAAGCAGGCGAAAAGAAATATGCTAATTAAGTTTCCGAGGAAAATAATACTTGTAGTAATGATTATGTGCATGATAGATGAACAAACGTACTCGTAGTTGGATTCTCCTTACTCGACAGCCATCATGCATGTAATCATCATTTTTCATCCTTCTTTAACTCATTTGGCATCCATAATATAGCACCGTTACTTCTAACCTAGCAGATCTATTTAATTAATTAGAGTAGTTAATTAATTAATTAATTAATTTGCCTTTTTATCAGATCATTCCTAAATTACGATTCTTAATCTCTTTTCTTTAACCCTTCTTTTCATGCACGTTTCTTAGCTCATTTTTTCAATAATTTAACTTAATTTCGCAATTCATTATGCCTTAAACCATCCATTCTCTTGATAATTTACATTAGTTATTTTACTCGTATCATACAAGCAATCAATACATACCCTGTATGTTTTGATAAGATGGATTAAGATGGTTCGATTGGATGAGTTTTTTTTTTTTTTTTTTTTTAATTACTAATCTAGCTCATCTATTTGGTTTAACTCGTTTTAAGTTTATGACAAATATGAACGTCTTTCAAAAAGAAATGTGACTAGTGTGTACATGTATGCATATGTATAAGCTTAATTGTTGTCCTATTAATAAATTTCCATTTTGGTAAATAGGAGTCGTATGCATTATGCCGTGTATTCAAAAAGACGATTCAAATAACTCCAAGGATTAGAGAGGATAATAATAGAGGAGGCATGGATGAAGCAAGAGATCGAGAGGTGTATGAAGATGAAGAGAACGGGGGCGTGTGTGGTACTGGTGGGGAAGACGGTTTTTGTAATAAGTTGGCTTCGGAAACATCATCGGAGCAGAGTAATCAAGAAGGAGTAACACCAACAGGAAGTGCAGTAAGTAACGATCAGACTCCCATCTTCACCACTGATAATGAAGCTAACAGCTCCTCTAATTTCGATCCTTTTGCTGCCTTTGATTGCCCCTCCAATTTTATCCAGGTATATATTAGAAGTATATGTTTCCTTTAGATCAAGCAAGCAGCTTTTGATTATTAAAAACAAAAGGGAAGGAGATTGAGGAAGCTAATGGTTTGTTCACATATATAACACAAAAAAGTAAAAGACTGGTCCAATAACAAAGCCCTTTGAGTATCTCTTTTAATCCTAAAGGTAAGAAAGTAGTGTAGTGTGATTAAACTTCCCTTAGCTTCTTCTCCTATCCTCCTTTTGATAAAGCTAGCTCTCAAATGCTTGTTTGAGATCTCTGTTGGACTCATAAACTAGCTTTCTTCACCAACTTCTATAATTTCTTTTGACTGATCATCTCACTCCAAACTGAACATCTTCGATCTACGCTCTACTTTTCCCCTTGAATTTCATTCTTCTCTAATTTCACTACAACATGCCTCTTTACTCCACTATACTTTCACCCAAACGTACACTTGGCTGGGTACCCTTAGCTTGTACTAGGACTGGGGTAATATATACTCACTATAGTTTAGCATTTTATACTTTGAGTATGTAAAATAGCTAGTTTAACTCTGATCTAGCTAACTAGCAAGCAAGCTAGGCATGGGCCGGGTAACTACTAGGAATTACGCGTAATTAATTAATAATAGGATATGATTGTGACATGCAGGATATGCAGATGGCAAGTAATTACTTGAACTTGCCTCCCTTAGGGGTGGAGGACTTCCCACAAATAAACATAAACATATCAAGCACAACAATATTCAAGCCCATTGATCATGATCATGATCATGATCATGAGACTATTGGATGTGACAAATTCAAGGAATATATGAAAGGATCGCTCATGTTTGAAGACATCTTTGATCTTTAATTCCATCCCTCTACCTTTGGAAGACTCATCCATGCACTAATGCACTACTGGATCGGATCGAGTACCATATTTACGTACTCACTCACTCTAACAAGTACACCCACCAAATTCATTTTATTTTAATCTATGCTACTAGTCGATCATAATACTCCCAAAAACAAAAAAAAAGGTGGATTATTTTTGTTATCCATCATCCTCCACAGTACACATACCGGCCAGCTAGGTTGGCCTCGCCTGGTACGGTGCGTGGGATCGAGTCGAATGCCCTTCGTTCCTTCACAATAATTAAGGGTATGCTTAGCTTGTTTGTTTGTTGTTATTTTAAATTTGTTGAGTACTTATTGTACTGATTCCATAATTGGATAGCTAGATAGGAAAGCCAGGTACGGTGGTCTTGACCATTCAATTCGATGGGCAATGCATGCATGCTCTGCTCCCATAGAGCACATACGGAGGGAGGGAGTATATGATATTACTACTACTTATACTTATACGGTAACTAGTTTCATAATGATGCATATTTCCTAGGAGGACTAGGACTAGGTATTACGGAGTATATGACTACTACTTTCCAGCATCTATAATTACAACTAGGGTTTTTTTGGCTCATAATCGATACTTACTCCTATTATTGTATTTTTCATTTATTTCGCATGTTATAAAATGGTCTACGAGCTGAGTATTATATATTTAATGAGTACGGAGTACAAGTTATTAATGAAATGCATGGTGTCGTCGTCTAAGATTATTTCATTTAATTAGCTTGTGACGTTAGTTAATTGGTGAATGAACGAGTTTAGCTAGGTTTTGTGCAGGTTATGTGTCCTTCTTCAAGTCGATATCTCTTCATTTGTGTTCTGATCCATCTCCATCCTGTTGTAGACAAAGTCTACTCTATATATACGCTCGCCTGATTTTTGGAAGAAAATTAAATTTCGACCACATCTTTAATCTAGACTTTAGAGTTAGTTGTGTCATTGTGTGTTCTTAAGTCACCTTCGTTCAATGGTCGCACCTCATCGTCTGCATATGTATGCCATCTAGTTGTGTACTTGTGTGCTCATCATTGACTGGTTGGTGAGTAACCCACTAACCCCAATTCTCATATTACGGTTGTTACGCTTTTACGCCAACATATATCTCCTATTTATATAATAAAAAAAAAATAGAAAATAATAATACAATTATATATGATATTCCAAGTCCTATAAATAAATAAACACGAACCGGAGATCAGACTTATTAATTAGAGTAGGAAGGAAGGGGTATTCACATTAAGTTTCCATCATCAGAGTACAGCCTAGCTAGCAATCATCCCAAATAAAAGTAAACTAAATACGTGAATGATAATGCAATAAACCGGTCTGCCTATCATATACGAATATAAGGATCTATTATTTATATCGAATATGAGTATCTCGTAATCTTCTTAATAATGTTTGATTAGATTAGATTTACCAACTTATAATCACACCTATGGAATACAGAATATATAATAAAGGTAATTCATAGTTCATATTATTTCGTAATATCTTATACAATTTTTTTTTTTTTTTGAGCGAACGTAATTTCTTATATCTAATATAAGATCAACCTGTAATCATGCCTCCGATCCGTATCTAATATCTTATTTCGTAATATCATAATAAAGGTAATTAATTCATAGTACATACGGAGTATTATTTTGATACGATATTATTATAATATAGCGTATCCTTATCATATAAGCTAAGCAATCACAATAGAATGGTCATTTTAATTGTTTATTAATATTGTTTTGTGCTCAAAATAATTCCACGGCGGAGTAATATTATATTACTAGCTACTGTTGGACCTTATTGAGTACAGTAATATAGTAATAAAAGGGTATACGTAACTGCTCCCTTCTGCCTTTGCACTCGAGGGCCAATCTCCGTCCGACCCGAGGAAACCTTTGCACGCCTCCGTTACCTTTTGGGAGGCCTACGCCCCATAGAAACTGTCTACCTGAGACTGTCCCTTGGCCCGTACGTCCTGACACAAGGTTAGAATTCTAGCTCTTCCAGAGTGGTATCTCACTGATGGCTCGGGCCCCCCCGGAAGGGGGCCTTCTTCGCCTTCCACCTAAGCGACTCCGTATAAAATACGTGGGGGTTGCGACTATATATGATCTCAAGGATATACATATAAATAATGAAAGGGCCTTGGATCAAGCGGGGTATGTAACTCACATAATAATAATAATACTACAACTATTATTATTAATATATGGCAAAGCTAATTAGTCTTGTTATTCCAATAATATTAGTGTTAACAAGTGGGGCGTGGGCTGAAGCGTCGGAGTCGAAATGGGGGAAAACCGTTGGGCATGGGCATGGGCAGGGGCAGAAAACCATCCTGCAGTTCTACTTCCATGACAACATCACGGGAGAGATTCTGACTGCTGTGAAGATAGCGGAGCCGGAAGACGCTGCACCAGGCGTGAGCGGCTTTGGAAAGCTGTTCATGGCGGACGAGCCCCTGACCCTGGATCCCAACCCGGGCTCCAAGCTGGTGGGGCGGGCCCAGGGGATGTGGGGCCGATCCTCCATGACCGATCGTAGCCTCCACATGTCCTTCACCTATTTCTTCTTAGAGGGCGCCTACAACGGCAGCTCCGTCAGCATTTTGGGCCGCAACTTGGTGACTCTACCCGTTCGAGAGATGCCTGTGGTGGGTGGCACTGGACTCTTTAGAATGGCCCGTGGCTACGCTTTCGCCCAAACTTATTTTATTAACACTACTACTTTGAATGCCGTTGTAGGCTACAATCTCACTATTTTCCATTAACCCACCCATTTTCTGCATGCTTCTAATGTCTGTCTGTCTTTCCTATTACTCCATGCCAATTTCAATTTCTCTCTTGATCTTGCTTTTGCAAATAAAATTGTGTGTTGGCGTGAATGTCTGATACTCTGATCCTATATTACTATTGGTTGTTTACGCATATCAAAAAGTCAACTTTACAAATTGATTATTGCTCTATAGTTTTCTTATCCTTATAACCTCGAAAATAACTACTATGTTGAAATGCGTAAAATAATTAATTAACTCTCCAAAGTATGATTATAGTATGAGTACCCCGTATCGTATCATTTACGAGGAATGCACCAAAATAGGTGCCCCTAAGAATAGATCGGGAACAATCGACCTAATAATTTAAATGCAATACAAGTAAATTGATGATTCACACACCTCCGATCCCCCTCCTATATTTTAGTAGAAGATTGATTTTTTTGGATTTTTTAAATATAGAAATGATTCTTGTAAAATTAGATGATTGGAAACTAAAAATAGTGTCAGCCAACCAAAGAACAAGTTATAAGTTAAGGCAAGCCTATTTCTAAATTCTAATGTTCTAAATCCAACAATCCCTTCATATATATAGAGTACATACTCCAATTATTAAGACACGGGAAATGCTAATTATATTTATCAACCAACATTCAAATTAAAGTCAGCAATTGTTTGTTTAACAACTACTCTACCTATTTTTCAAAATGTTGGTAGTAAAATACTACGTCATCTTAATCGTCCTTGTGGCAAATAAAGCTTGGGTGTCAGCCGAAGGTCAATCTTGGGCTAAAACAGTAGAATCCGGGACACAACGTACAACTACCCTACAGTTCTACTTCCATGACACCTTAAGCGGCAATACCCCGACCGCTATCCAGGTGGCCCAACCCCTTAAACCGCACTCGTCCGAAACCCGATTCGGGATGATCATGATGGCTGATGACCCGCTCACAGTTACACCCGATCCAAAATCGAAGATGGTGGGGCGGGCCCAAGGACTATACGCGTCAGCTAGTCAGAGCGACATAGGGCTACTTATGGCCTTGAGCTACTCCTTCTCAGATGGACAATACAATGACAGCTCTATCAGTATAATTGGGCGAAACCCGGTGATGCATGATGTAAGGGAATTGCCTGTTGTTGGAGGTACTGGATTTTTCAGGATGGCCCGTGGGTATGCTTTGGCCCATACTAACATGATTGACTTTAAAACCGGAGATGCCATCGTTGGCTACAATGTCACTATTTTTCACTAGATTAATTAGTACGTAGTACATAATTAATTAATTAATTGTTGATGAATTCATAATTATTTTTATTATATTACTCGTAATCATTCGTGAATAAATGGTTTAATTTCTTTATATAGTTTTTGAAACCAAATCGCGTACGTCCTTAGACTTGGACTAAGATCATATGATAGCATGCAATTCAACTCAACTTTCATATGATCACTGACGGAGCCACGTTATTATAGGCTAAGGGGTCGCCGACACCACTACCTTTTTAATAAGTATTGTGCAATCAAATTTGCAATGGTGTAGTGAGCGGAATGCAAACTCTTCAATTTCCCATTAGGACCCGAGTTCGTCTACCATGCAATACATTTTACTCGGGGGTCCCTAACAGAGGTGAGCGGGGAATTAGACCTTCAAAATCATTGAGTCTCGTGATCCTTTTTCTGCGGAACTACTCTATATACAAAAGTATGAACTATCACACACATGTGGCTTGTAGTGCAGTAATTTCAGTGTGCTTCTTTTCCTTGCCGAGAGATCGTGGGTTTGAACCATGTTGGATGTAATTCTATTTTTTTAATATTAAGTCTCTTTTTATTTTGTACGACTAATGTGTTGATATATTGAAAAAAAATAGTAACAATTGAAAAAAAAAATTATATTCCACTTATTCTCCCTTGTCCGTCACAAAGGAATAACGAGTCAAATAATACCATTGAATTAGAAAAGATAAGATTAGTAGGTAACACATGACTTTATCTTATTTACCGAAGTTGATATTATTTGACATCCCCATTTATGATAGATAATTCCTTCACAAGCAAAAATTAATCTAAATTTATTCCGACATTGACTAGTCAAAATGAGCTAGTGATAAAAAAAATGAATAAGGTAAAATTGAATGAAACCAACAACTTGGTAATAATGAATGGAAGTAGGAGTAAAAAAATATTGTGAAGCCCGAAATCTCAACTGCCCCTTCCCCCGAATCCATTAAAATCCAAATCCAAGGGCGGAGAAGGGGTGAAGCGGGTGTAGGGACCAAAACAAACCGTCAGATGGGCATGCAAATTAAATGAAGCGGAAGAAGATGCCAGGTGGCGTAGACGAGAAGGAAACCCTTGTAACATCAGTCCCCCTTCTCCCCACTATATATGGGGCCTCACTCTGCTACTGCCTCTATATTACCTTCCTCCTCCTCATATCTCTCTCTCTCTCACTAAAATACATCATTTCAAACCCATAAGAAGCAACCAAAAAAATGGAGGGAGAAGGCGAAAGGATGAAGGGGACTGTGAAGTGGTTCAACGACACCAAGGGGTTCGGTTTCATCACCCCCTCCGACGGCGGCGAAGATCTCTTCGTCCACCAGTCCTCCATCCGTACGGACGGCTTCCGCAGCCTGGGAGACGGCGAGGATGTGGAGTTCCAGATCTCCACTGACGACGGTGGCCGCACTAAGGCCGTCGACGTGACTGGCCCCGGGGAGGGCCCTGTTCAGGGGAGCAAGCGCGGCGGAGGCGGGGGTGGTGGGTATGAGCGTGGGAGCGGGGGATACGACCGCGGGAATGGAGGAGGTGGAGGTGGTAGGTACGGGGGAGGCGGAGGCGGGGGGTATGGAGGAGGGGGCGGGGGATATGGGGGCAGTGGAGGGGGTGGGTCCGGAGGGTGCTATTCATGTGGACAGGAGGGGCATATGGCGAGGGAGTGTCCAAGCGGGGGAAGCAGGGGTGGTAGCGGAGGAGGAGGAGGGGGAGGCAGGTACGGTGGAGGTGGCGGAGGCGGTGGAGGGGGAGGTGGGTGCTACTCGTGTGGTGGACAAGGACACTTTGCTAGGGACTGTCCCAACCCGCGTTGATTACTGGACATCTGAAGCAGCAGGAGCAGGAGCAGGTGGGGATGGGGTGCGCTTTCTATCATCAATCAATATGATAATGATAATGATAATTTAGGGAGTCAGTCAAGTCAGTCTTTGATTAAGAATATTATTTCTATTATTATGATGAATTAATGTTAATGTTAATTAAAATGCGGATTGTGGGCGTGTTAGGAGGGGTTAAGGTGGGCGAGGAGGAGACTTGTTTTGGGGCGAGGGGGTATTATGTATGGTACTCCTCCTCCTCCTTCTCCTGGGTTGGGTTTGGTTGGGGTTGTAGGAGTGTTAGTTGCAGTAATAGTATTATCGGCTATGGCGGGTTTCTTATTATGTTTTAATTTCTAGGGTTATGTTCACTGTCCGGACTAGACTAGACTAGAGTAGGCTAGATGATCTGATGATGGAATTATTAATGAAGTAAGCAGATGGTGTTTGTTTTATTATGACTGGCAATTTGAGCGATTCCCTTGTCCAGATGTTAATGCACTGCTGCTGCTGCTGCTACTACAGTACTACTACTATGTCTTTCTCTTCAATTCAATATTCGTACAGTACTTGTTTGCATTGTTATGTTTGTGGGTTAATGATCTCCAATTTATTGGAATTAGAGTAGATAATTAATTACTCCTTACTCCCTGTACGTACTCCCCACCCCCAATGCATTCATATTCATATAAATATTCATAATCATAATGAAGGAAGGGGTATGGTAATGGTATGGTATGGTGTGGTCGCTGTGGGTAAACGCAAAGTAGGGAGTAATGAAAAGAGGAAGTGAGTGAGTGGTCCAATTATAATTCACTCACCCTTCTCTCCTCCTCGTTTGTCGCCTTCTGCCTTAAAAGTACGAGCGTATGTAGATTCCCAATCGTCTCTCTCTTTGGCCTCTCCTCACCAACCAGTGAGTCGAGTATATTTTATTTTACGGGGATATCATCGTATTATTGACTTAGTACCTCACCACCACCAGTCAATACCCCAATTCGTAGTATAGATTTGTTTTTAGTAACTGCGACGGATCAAGTTCAAATATGACACGACACACCACACCACACCTCACCTTCAATATGCACTACTCTTTTAACTCTGTTACTTTTCCCATAAACAATGTGTCACGTCTCTGGAATGATTTACGATTAACTTACTGCCTCATTAACATAATACCCTTAATGCGTTGCAGTCTGTCCGGTAGCCTAAGGCATCACGCACCAGGCCTCTACTACTACGATAAATCCAATGCTCCATACAACACTGAATTCAGGTAATATTAAATCAATCATAAGTATTCAAATTATACTCCATATGTTTGATTTTGATTTATACATGTATATTAAATGCATGTTTTTATTTGTTTATATCTTTATTTAATTTCATATTCTAAGAATGCGACAAGTAGAGTAAAATTTTGGTAAGGCAAAAAGTGACGCAGGGATGTAGGTTAAAAATAGGCGAGGGATGATGCGGGAGGGAGTTGGATGGGCCAGCATGATATAAAGGGTTTTAGGGCCCAAGTTGTAGAGGTGAGGTGAGCCTCACCTGTTTGTTTTGGTTCTCGCTTCAGCTTCTCAACACTCTCTTAGAGTTATCTGTTACCAGTATTTGGGCAAACAAAGCCCATGGATTCAAATTTAGTACAGTAGCCTACCAGCCCACCATTCTATTCCAACCAACCCATTGCTAAAAGATTATCATTTCATTCAACCAACCAGTACGTACGGACTACCTGTCCGTCTGTCAGTAAAAGAAAGAGAAGTGAGGAGGATCATACAGTAATTCATACGGAAATGATGGAGAGAACAAGCTAGTTGAATGTATCCATGTAGATTACCTTGGTGAAGGAGACCAAGGGATAAACATAGTTACGTATCTAATGAGAAGAAGACATTTATTAAAGCAGCTAAGCTAGCAGGGCCATTCATTTTTTTTTTTTTTTGCTAGCTGGATAAAACAAATCTTAACAGTTTTTCCGTGCTTTAATGGCTAGTCCATGTGCACGTTTATTGAATATTCTAGGGATAAACTTAATAGAGATACAGTGGAAGTAAGCGGTTATCTCTAAAATGTCGCCCAACAGTTGTCTTAGTTCGTTTCTGTAGTTGGAAGGCACACTCAAGGCTCCAATAAGTTTCAGACAATCGCCGGCAATATTGAGGTGGAGTATCTTACGTCTTCGAGCCCAGTTGCAAGCGTTCAGACCTCAGCGTACAAGGGTGAGGCAGTTCTAAAGGTACAAGTAACTTCACCAAGGATACATTCATTTGAATCAAAAAGGACCAAGTCACCCACAACCTTGTAATCCGGAGTTCAGGAGGCGTCCACATTGATGTTGAGAGCCACATAGCATGGGAAATTCCCAACCCAAGGTAAGGGAGAGCCATACTGGAGATTAAGGTTAGAGGCTTAGAGCAGTGAGATTGTGAGTCTTGGTCTTCGGTAGAGTCCCTGTTAGTTCTAGATGTTGGTTGAAAATTATTGATTTCATCCAGAGCTATAGACAAGGGTAAGAGGGATCCTTTAAAAACAAGATTATTCCTGCAAACCCAGAGAATCTACATAGTGCCCAGAAATTTGCATAGGAGCCGGTCTCCATCACTCTTGGTCTTCGGATAAAGAATCCACTTGATAATCCACGAATTTATGTCTATAGTGTTGGCAGGCTCACAATTTATACCTAGAGGGTCACATAACCAAAATATGGACGCAAGTGGGCAGTCTCTGAAGAGATGCGCCAAAGATTCAACTTCATATGTTCCATTCGCATCACAATAAACGTAACAATAACGAAAGGGGATGCTACGTCTCAAGAAGGCAGCCCCAATAGGGAGGCAATTGTGGAGGATTTTCCATAGTAGTATTTTACATTTCTGAGGACATCGTATCTTCCACAATGTCAATTTGCAGAAACTCCTTAAGTCCTGTGGAGGCTTCATTCTGCTAGATTTAGCACGATCCTCCAAGTGAAGACTTAGGGCCAACTTGCATTGTACCCAGTTTTGACAGTGTAGTTTCCGTCTATTGAGTTGTAGCAGTAGATCTTGTCTTGCTTTTAGTGTGGGAGATGTAAATTCCTTGAATGCTTTTGACCCAGAAAGGAGAGAAGAAAGTGTTCAGTTTTTCAGAGTTCCACATCCCTGCAGTAGTAAGGAGGTCCGAAATGTGGATAGGAACATTATCTTCGTTTATGATGTTAACTCCAGTTTTAGCCATAGGTATCATGCCCTCGACCCATTTAGCATTCCAGATATTAATCTTGTTGTTTGGATTCAAGTTGGTTTTGCAGTAGACTAAGTTCCCATTTAATGCTTCTCCATCCCCAAGAGCATCCATAATTGGCCCTCGTAAGACAATCAGGAATGGTTCTGCAGTTAAGTTTATATTTTGCAGCGAAAATCTTGCTAATGAGGGATTCCGTATTGAAGAGCCTGATTAAGACACACAGTGTTTCTAATTCCAATCTCACCTTCAGATTTTGGAAGACTAATAAAGTCGAAGCTTCTCCGGTGCACCGTACGGGCGCCTTTTGTTCCTGCCTACCAGAAATGCGATAAGAGGGTATTGATCCTCTTGGTCACACTTATCGGTATGCGAAATGCCGATAGAAAATAAATTGAAAGTGAAGTAAGAACATAGGAGATAAGGGTAAGTCTGCCAGCTGGTGAGAGTGTGGAACCACTCCAAGAGCAAATTCGTTTTTTGACTCTTCCAATGAGATCATTGTAGAAAGTTTTTTTGTCGTCTTCTATTAAGATAGGGACCCCCAGATAGTTACCCATCGAGTTACAATTTTTGATGCGGAGAGTACGCAGATAGTATTTGGCATTAACAAGGGAAGTCGAAGTACTGAAGTGGACAACCGATTTGTTATAGTTAATGAGTTGACCTGATAATGGATTGGTCATCACACTGAGCGAAGAAAATAACATCATCAGCGAAGAAGAGATGGCTAATATTTGGTGCAAGACGACTAATTTTAATGCCATTAATTAAGCCGTATATCTTGTTGAGCCTTAAGGAGATTTGTTGAAAGTACCTCCATTGATAGGATGAAGAGATAGGGCGACATAGGATCACCTTGACGAAGCTCTCTCCTAGGGTAGAATTTCCTAGTAGGGGAGTCATTCACAAGAACTTCATAAGAGACAGTAGTGATGCAATTCATAACCAGGTTTATGAATTTTTCCGGGAAAAGCAGGGAGATGAGAACATGCCTTAGAAAAGACCAATCGATTCTGTCAAATGCTTTACTCATGTCAACCTTGAAGGCCATGAGGCCCGATTTGTGTTTTTTGCTTTTATTAATGTGATGCATTATTTCATGGGCAAGCAAGATATTATCACTGCAGGACCGTCCCAGCATAAAGCCACTTTGGTAGGGGCCAACAACGTTGGTAATAACTCTTTTGAGCCGGTTAGCAATACACTTAGTGATAATCTTCATAATAGTGTTACACAGGCCGATCGGTCTGTAATTTTCCACACTCTGGGGTGATATGTTTTTGGAACCAAGGTAATGAATGTGCGATTGAATTCTTTCAAGATATTACCACAACCATTGTGACGTCCTCTTTGATAAGGAACCAAAGTCGTTGGAAAAGATAGGAGGGATTCCATCAGGTCCATGAGACTTAAGGGACCCCAATTGGAAGACAACAGTCCGAACTTCCTTTGGAGTGAACGGAGCGCTGAGATAAGCAATATTACCCTCTTTAAGCTTATTTTTGATATTGTTGAAATAATGTTGTTGGTCTTCATAATCCAGTAGCAATGAAGGGGTGGGCATATTGCTGGAGTCAGAATTATATGATGAGCCATAGTGTCTTGGAAAGAAATCCACAAAGGTTCTACTGATATCCTCCTGGCTGTAAGTCCATTTATCGTTGGCAATTTTGATTCCAGCAATAAAGTTTTTGCTAGTCCTCCCTTTGACCCAGTAGAAGAAGAACTTAGTGCAAGTATCTCCATTAACATCCCAGTTAACCTTTGATCTTTGTTTCCAATATTTGGCAGCAACAATACTAAACTCCATTAATTTGTTGTGGTGACTGTTATAGGAGGAAGCATCTTGGCCTCTGAAAATGGCGTCAAGATCCGTGCAAAGCATGTCATCGAAATCCGACCATTTTTCGCCTCATTCGAGATGTTTATCAAGTGACCACTTCTTCATGGTTATCCTGGACATAGCCAATTTCCTAGCTAAAACATAAGAGGGGAGCCTTTTAATCCTCGGAAGGAGTGATGATTATTCCAAGCTTCAGACACCCTGACTTTACAATCTTCATAGTCTAAATTCCAGGCTTCAATTTTGTAAGGTCGAAGCTTATAATCGCAACACAGTTGTAAGTTAATTTCAATCATGGCATGGTCGCTAATCTGTATAGGGTAATGCTTGATAGCAGTATTTGGGAAGATGTTCAACCATGAGGACGAGGCGAAGGCTTTATCCAGTCGCTCATAAACTCTGTCAGTACCTTCTCTGTTATTGCACCATGTAAATCGAGGGCCTTTGAAAGGAATATCAATAATGTTACAATCAAGTTTCCATCTTGTGAAGGAGTCTGCCCCTCTTAGAATGTTATTATTGTAGCTAAGTTTATCTTCAGGGTACTCAACTTGGTTGAAGTCTCCTATAAGGACGGGTAGTTCCAGGGAGTTAAGCTGCTCACCCAAGTTATTCCAAACAGTTTGTCGTTCAGTCAGATAGGGACCACCATAAACGAACACGAGATAGCAAAATGTTCCATTTATTAGGGCTCTCATGATAATGAAGTTGTTATAACTGTAAATTAAGTGCATAGAAAGGAAACTTTTCCATCCTACCCATAGGCCACCACTAGTGCCTAGGGCGTCCACACCCACGAAATGAAGAAAGCCTAGAGATTTGCCCAAATGACCAACACGGTCAACATTGCATTTAGTTTCGCTAATGAAAAGGACTTCATAGTTCTTATTTGTGACCATCGCTCTCAGTTTTGGAATTGTAGGTGTGAGCGGGTCATTTAGCCCCCCTGCAATTCCATAGAAGGCCTCTCATGGTTGCGTTGGAGACTGTTGTGGGACAGTCTCCACAGCCTTGGGGAAGCTGTTGACTTCATTGGCAAGATCATCAAAGTCTGCATCTGAAAGCCGATTTGTATGGTTCATCGAACTTGAGTTTCTTACCAAGAGATAACAGGTATGATTTGGCAGTATCCTTATCAGCAAATGTGTTTACTTCTAATAGCACCCTAAATCAGGGTCGGAGTTGGACTTGCGCTTAGCACTTGAATTCTTTCGGGTACCAAAGAAGAGAGGCTTCTTAGCTTGAGACCCGTGAAGATGGTGTGGATAGGGTTTGTTAGAAGGCTTTTCCTGAGAGCGAAGAAGAAGATCCGCTTCAAGGCGGCCAAACAGGTCAGATAGGACTACCGGAGTAGTAACACTAGCAGCAAAACGGGGAGTCACCTGGTTGACCGAGTCTTCAAATATAGGTTCGGACACGAATGAGTTTGAGTTACTGCGAACTACTGGCAATTTTGCAGGTGGAGTGTTCATGGAACCAGAAATGGGGACCAAAGCCTGTTGGGGAGAGGAGTCATCACAAGCATCTACAAAAGCCTGCTCAGAGGACTCAGAGTCTGAAGAGATTTAGATGACTTTATCATAGTTATTGTGTTCGTCCGAGCTATACTTGGGCTATTCAGGGGTAGATCTTGGGGTGAAACTGTCCCCACTCCAATTTTCTTCATCATCAGGATTACTATTATCTTATCGCTGGTTGTCTTGGTGCCCCTCTTGATCAGCATCGTGATCAGCATCATTCATAGTTGGTTCATTGTACTGGAGATGAAGACTAGGCGGTATCTAAAAAGTCTAAGCCCAACCTCTTGCATCATCAATTGCAAATGCAATCTTGTAGTCTCCTTCCAATCTGTAGCTCATCGCTTCATGCCTCATAACATCTTCATCCCTGGAATAGCACCAATCCATTTCATTGGTGAATGGGGCTATGAGAGGGTCCTCCGGATAACAGTAAGGTTGGAGATATTTGCTAGTATAGATAGAGGGTTTCAAAAGGAACCCCACGCTATTCTCTACTGCCATTTCTAGTAGACAGTTTCTAGTAGACAGGGGGTCAGTAGACTGATCATCGTGCTCAAACTCAAAAACGCGCCCACGGGCAGTAGAAACATTGACTCTGAGGTGATTGTTGCGAATAGCAGGATCTTTAAAAGGCTGAAAAGTAACAAGGAATTTCATGCCTGGAAAAACTTTACCCCTAGGGGAAAGGCCGAGATTGAAATCAACATAATTTTCCATAAATTTATCAGATGGTACAATTCGGTTGGCAAAGCTCCCAACACAAAATTTTGATGTTAAACACTTGGAAGTGGAGGGTCGAGGATAACCTTAAGATCAAGATTGAACATCGTGTGTCTTCCACACGCTTCAAGAATAATGAAGCCCTTATTATGAATGGATTTCATCGCTTGATCCAAGTTTGTGGAAATGCTAGTAGCAAGTTCCTTACAATGTAGTGCCTTATGCCCAACTCTTCCACACTTATGCAGTACTTGAAGACCTCTTCATACTACTGGAATTGAATCCAAATAAGATATTCATTGTTGCAGACCAAAAAGAAACCTGGGTTAAGAGGATCACCAAGCTAGACGCGAGCCCTTATGCGTAAATAGTCATTTGGGGGAATGACATTGAAAGGTTCCACTTCGAAGTCATTGTTGAGAAGCGGGCCAATAGTGTTAGCCGTCCCCATATTGAGGAATTCAAAGGGCAGACCGCAAACTCTGACCCATAGGTAGGTAGCAAACGAACTGTATGTGGCACCGACTCTGAAGTCCATTTAGCGAGGACAATGATAGCACCATGGATGGAAATGATCAATGAGCGCTCAAGGAGGTCTTCCCGGTCGAGGAAATCCGCACAGTGGAAAATGAAGAGGTCTCCCATCTTATGGACCTGGATAGGACCTCAAGGGACCCAATGGTCCTCAATAACAAAGTTGATAAGCTCAACACTGAAACTTCTGTAATCTACCATATACCCCAGGAGGTAGCGATTCTAGAAGGCAAAGGAATCCCCCAAGAAGTCCGGGTTCATGTTGATAATGGGACCCGTGCGAGGATACCTCCAGGTAGAAGTCTATTTCAAAGCCAATGTGTTCACCAGCGGGTATATCGGCTACTCGTGGGATACTAGGGCCAGCTTCAGCAAAGAAGTTATTTGTAAAGCTAATGGAAGTGGGTGAGTTATTTGGTGTAGGCCTGTAAGGTTTGAGCCCATGTTTGGTAGATATTAGGAAGTTTTGGAGATAGTTGTTATGGATGGATTCAATTGCTGGTGGAGAAAGACGATCAAGCAGGCGGGTATAAATAGTTTCTATGTCAAGGTAATTTCTATTGAACAGTCATTCAAAGTGAGCATGGTAGATGCAGGAGATTGGGCAAAAAAGCGGTAGATACTGCGAGGAGGGGAATTACAATGATTTGGTAAGGTTTAGAAGTCTAAGAGTTCACATAGGCTAGGAAATAGAAGAATGTCTTTCTTGGGGAGGAAGAAGAAGATGGTGTAGTTAGGCTTCAAGCATAAAGGACAAAAACGAGGTAGGTAGACGCTGAGGAGTAATGAATGTTACTGGGAATAACTAACTGGCTGTTAGGATATTCGTTGGCTCAATGTAAATAGCTGGGGAAAGGAAGATTTGTATTTTGAGTGCCAATTCTGGAAAATCCAACAACAGGTTAGGGGAAAAATAGATAATAACCTATAAAAGTTGAGATGATTTCATTGATGTGTTTTGAATTGGGAATAGGTAAAGATTAAGGTAAAGATAATGGATAAGTGAAGGATAATTAATAAGTAAATTGAATTTGGATATTTTGCCGTTAGGGTTAAGATTAGGGATGAGTTGATTTGGGGATTTTCCACTTATTAGAGAGAGAAAGTCTTTAGCTTGTAACTTAGCAGGGCCATTTATTGATTATGAGTAGCAGCGCATTTGTAAGCATGCATATTTAGAAAATGAGGGGGCTAGGCTAGGTGATAAGATATAGTATGGTCACTAAAGACTTTGTCTCGAAGAATCTCGATCATGGTCCGTCGATAAATAATCCGTAACAAGTTTAAAACTTACCGTATCTTTTACGTTATCTTAGCCAATCTCGTTCATCAAGTTATAGGTCTAACTTGGTGTCTGCCTATCCTTTTTATTTATTTCCGCTGCGTATTCGCATCATATGGTATCAGAGTTTCGGATCTTGGTTTTTCTTAAAATCGAGACGGTCCTAAGGCGTGTCAAGACCAAGGTTTAGGTTGAATCTTCGGTTGCGATTGGAATTCCTTTTTATTTATTTCCGCTGCATATTCGCATCACTAGGCTAGACTAATATAACGATTAGTTAGTCTCCCTTGTGACGGAGCTTTCCGTCACTTTCCTATAGATCGTATTTGACCCGTTATAAGAAAATGACGGATAATTCCGTCACAAACAAGAATTTGCGTATAACAATGAATCAGAGATTGATTCATGCGTCCTGTTCATTCATTCACAGTACAGGATTGTTTGCTGTTGAATTGTTTGCTGGTAATACCAGTACCATTAGCATGGAGTAGCGCGCACACACACATATATATCGTCTCAGAATGCATGATAAGATTGTTGTAAGATAAAGTCAGACACCATGAGTTCACTCACTTTGAGCATCAATTCAACTACATACGGCCTGCCTGCCTGTCTGTCTGTCTCTCACTCAACTCGATCAGACGATGATAACAGCCTTTTAATCATTTAAAAATAAAAGGAAAAAGGACTGTGTCTGTCTGTGTATAAGATTCCTCCTCCTCCTCAGTCAGTCCTCACAACTTTTTACTTGCATTTTTCACAGTCACAGATCCAACAGTCGTAGTAGTAAAATAAAATCTGTTTTTGATGCTGCTAGCTTATCATTGTGACCTCTCACTTTCAGGGCTCAAATGCCCAAACCCACGCTTCCTCAGATCACTTAATTGTTTTTAATTTCCCAACCAATTCACCAAAACCTACGCCTCCTCCCCTTAGCTTATTCATCTATCCCTATCCTATTACAGTACTCGGTACTACTTAACTTACTACCCTAGCCACCCAATTTGTTTTGCACTTCTGTATTAAAAATAAAGATCAAGTTGATTAGTAGAAGAAAATAAAGAGTCCCAAGAGAGATCGATCGATCGATGGAGTTATGTTGTTGTTGTCGTTGTATGTATACGACTAAGGAAGGAAGATACATAACAAATTAAGTAGTAATTCTGGAGGAGGCTGGAGTCCATGGATACAATACTCATATTCCTTACTGAATTACAAGCACTTCATTCTAGCTCTCTCATATACTCATGATCCATATTTAGTACTCGATCCCTATTACAAAGTGTCATATCCGATCCCGGCAGCTGGAGTCTGAAAACTCCTCTTTAATTACCACCAAATGTCTTAGACGACACGTACTCTAAAAGCTAGCTACCTTGTAACAACATGCCTCCATGCACAGTACGATACAACGGGCATGCATATTCAATAACTAACTAGATCATCGATCAAATTAATTAAAGGTGGTGGCGAGTGTTGTTGAGGCCGATCTGAGGAGCGGTGGCGTTGAGGGGGGGCTTAGGGACAGGGCATTGGTAACATTTGGTAAACAGGCCAAAAGTGTCAATTTGGTGTACAAAATTAACCATGCTAGCCCAACCTCCAAACCCAAAGCCAACCACTAGCACCCATACCACCACGAATGCATTGATTACAAATGATCCCGTCCATCTTCCTACAAACTTGGGGGGTTGCTCAACTGCCGCCTGTAGGTTTTTCAAAAGAGTATTATTACTCCATTATCCATGGATAAAATGTTAGTTAGTTAGTTAGTTAGTTAATACCTGACGCGCAGCAGGAGAACGGAAGGTGAACATATGAGCGAGGGCAGGGATGATGTAGACAGTGAAGCTGACTAGAAGGGATCCAACAGAAGAGTTGATAGGGCCGAAGAAGGGGAAGACGATGGCTAAGAACCATATTGGAATGACGACGGGGAGTCTGGCAGCTGCCCGTTTACACATGCTCTTGCAGTCGTGGAGTCCAATAGCCTTCTCCCATACAAAATATAAGGGGGTGCACGCAAAGCCAAATGTTATAAACTGGTGAATGAGCATGAGGATGACAGCAATGTCGCGGAAAGGAGAGCGAGGGAGAAGAGCGAATGCGTTGGAATGATCAAGAAGTAAGTCTCCAAAAGCCCAATACACAGCTGAAGCTGAGGGAAGGGTGAGGGTAAGGACATAGAGTGTTGCGAGTAGATATATGGCCTTGAACTTTTGTGGCTTCCACATTGCATGCATTATCTCCCTGATATAGTCATACATACCAGCCCATTTTTAAATTTGTTACTCATGACTTAATTACAACAGTAGTATATTAAACTTATTAATTAGCTTAATTGCATATATACGAGTACAATTTAATTATTAGGTCGGAAACAAACTCATCACTTAAATGAATAATTACTGTATCTGAAAAAAGGACATGGATCTTTAATTTTACTCCGTTTATGAGTTGTTAAGAATGGGCCGGGGTGGGTGGAAACATAGAATAGAAGAAAAAAGACAAGATTATTATTAGTACAGTACTCGTCGTATTATAAATGTAAAGACAGAATCAGAGAATGGAGTCAGCACAGTGAGTACAGCTAGCATGCAGGCTTCATTCATTCCCTGGGCTGGCCGACAGGAGAAAGAGAAAAAAGGAGGGAATCCTTGGCTTGTGTTGAGCTAGCTAGCTAGCTAGCCAGACTAAATGTATGCTTGTTATTGACGTAAGAGATCATCATCTACTCATATTCATATATGCTACTCCATACTACTCCGTATTTATGCATGCATAAGCTAATATTCCAGTAGTTATGAATGGGGAATTTAATTACTCGTAGTAATTACCAGCAGGGAGTATAATTAAGACAGTGACAGGGATAATAGAGAATGAAGATTGTTAGATAGATAGATAGTCTTACACAGTAACAGCATGGCCTCCAAATGTGTAGAGAATGTTTGTGGCCCCTGTGAAGTATAGCACCACCTTTGTGGGTCCTGAGTGCTTCACACCCTCCACCTATTATTAATATTAATTAAAAAAAAAAAAAGGATAATTAATTTACAAAGATTATTACTCCATTATTATTATTATTATTATTATTATTATTATTGAATTGATGGTTTCTAGCTAGCTAGTGTATATTGGTAAGGTTGGGAGTTTGCATTTGGTGTACGTAACAGGTTTAGGGAGATTATACTCTTATGTAGTCGTCGTCGTAGCTAAGAATAGGATGAATAAGACAGTGCTGTTTAGGGCACGTGAGCCGCCGAGCCCACATGACTAGCTATTTCAATTCTACTTAGCTTAATTGTTTGCCAAATTAAACGCATGCAATAACAATAACAATAATAATAATAATAATAATAATAATAATAATAATTAATATTTAATTACTGATGATAAAGATACCAACCTGGCCATGAAGGATGGAGGCGATGGTAAGATACCAAGCAGTGTAGGTAGTCATAACCAAGCCAAGGAAGGACCATATTCTATAGTTGTGAAAGGATGGAATAAAGACGGTGGTCGCACAGCATGCCCCGAATATGTAAGTCCATGTCCTCTTGTCCAAATTATCATTTATATAATATATGTTGCTGCATGCATTTTCATTATTATTATTATTATTATTATTACTCGGATTATTAAGAAAGAATAATTAAGTAGAGTAATTACCTTGCACAAGCAATGAGTTGGATGACCGATCCAAAGAGAAGAAAGGTGCAGTTAAATGCCAAGCCCACGTTCCTCCAATGCTTGCCTAGTAATCCATCAAGCACCTCAAACCACTGAATCACATGATTCCTGAAATCAACCTTTTCTCGTTCCTTCCTTGTTCTATACTCAACGTATAGAATGCTGATCAGATAAGCTGTCCAACTCCCTAATATCCCGTAAAACAGCTGAAACAATACTCCTGATAGTAACCCTAGCTGTGAGAACGAATACGGCAGTGTCAGCAGCACTTGTGCCACCTACAATCAATCAATCAATCATCCTACTTTTAACCACAATATATATATATATATATATATATATAAAACAAATAATACAAAAAAATAATGTAATACTGTAACCTGCAGCTAGCTAGATAGGTGAAGGTGGGTACATACCTGATTAGAGGCACAGCTAAACCAAGCATCATAAGCAGAGCCACCGTGCCAAAGGAGGTTAGAAAGTGCAGTTTTGAAACTAGTTGCGGTGGCATTACTATTATTCTTCTCTCCACCCACCTCGTCGTCTTTCTCCATTTCAACATAGTTTCCTATTATAACCGTCTCCGTCTCCACCTCCATCTCTGACCCAACTCCCATCCTTCCTTCCTTCTCTCTATTTTACCTCCTCGACCTCGCTCTTCTTTCACTTTACTGATCCACTCACTTCCTTATAATCTAGTACGGAGTAGTAATTAGCTTATTGAGAAACAATAATAGGGTGGTATACGAACGAGTATGTATTTGTTGGTTTTAAAATAGGAAATCTTATGCTAGCTGCTAGTTTTGGCCTGGGAGAATAAACGTACGTACGTACGCGAAATGGAGGGAAGTGGGTGAGGGTGAGGGTGAGTTTAAGGAACCTAGGCTTCACATATCTCCTATTTATACACGACAACCCAACTTATAAAAAGTAGTAAAGTTTTTGTCTTTGCCCAAATATATTAACCCAATAAAAGGCTAGAAATCATATCTAAAAATTAAACAATACCACTACTACTACTGCTGCTGTAAAGGTGTTGCTGCTTTGACTATACAGTCTTCGAGTAATTTTTGTTGTTGTTGTTGGAGTAGTTTCAGATTTGTAATTTTGTCTCCTTGCATTATCTTACTCCTAGTTTATGATAATCATGAGAATAATTCCATTACTCGATAATTACAGTAGGTACGTAATAAGTAGGCGTGAGTGGCTGTGGCTCCATCCTACGCATGCACGAGCTGAGCGCCTCTCCACCCTATGAGTATGTTTCCAATTTGCTCACAACCATGATTCAAATCATCGATCTTACCATTTCCATCACTGTTAGTTAGACGATAGATGTGAGATCGAGTTCATTTGGAATGTAGTTTATACATGGAGATTGGAGGTTAATGGTAGGTGATAGTTAAGTATTTACCCGGCCCCCGCCCCCGCCCCCTTATGAGCTAGCTAGGGTAATGCATTATAGAAGCCAGGCCATATATATCATCCTCATTTTCATCTACCATCATCACTAGCTACTCTCATCCTCCATTTTCTAGTTAAGATATTCCAAGCTATTTCCTCAAACTAGCACGCACAAATCTGATCTTCACCATATGGGATGGGAGTGAGGACTAATCATCTCCTGGCCTGTTTAAGTAGATGAACCGAGTCTATTTGGATGACGTTGATGGAGCACATCAGGCCGGCCTATTTTCAGGGGCATTAGAATTTACAAAGTACTAGTAACGTTGGAGTGGTAGGCAGGCAAGATAAAACGGTAAAGGAGTAGGTGATGAAAGGAAATAATAACAAAGTAGACCAAATGATTGCAAGCAAGCAAACGGGCGTGGTCTCTTTACAATCAAGAAGGACAAACATGCTTTTAACCACATGCCCCCCACCCACTCTAGTATTTTCTTTGGATTCGATTAACTGACATAAACCCAATTCTCCCCCTTCATATCGGAATCACCCCCTTATATCAACTACCTATACGGAGTACTTTTATATATACGGAGTGGTAGCAATTATATCTGGTCTAGGCTTTAAAAAATATATCTGGGCTGAGGCCTGTACATTCATTTAAAGCCCAAGAACTTCCTTTTGTTGGTTGACTTGCTAAAATCTGGGCTTCTACTGCATACAAATCACAAATGGAACTTCAACTACATCAGAGTCTATCAAATAGGAGTAGGAGGATTACAACAACTTGATTTATTCATCTCTTCACCAAAAATACTTAAGCATTTTATTACATCCATTCTGATTTCAGAAATACGAATCCCATACAAGTTTTCTAACCCTCCTTCATTGATCCCATTTTACAAGATTACAACAAATCTGGATTCCAGGCATGCGTATGCCATTTCTGCACATCTACAGATTTTCAATAATCAGACGAATTCATTCACTGGAAACGAAACAGTCATCATCGTCCGATGACTCGAGATTTTGATCTTTTGCTGGCGCAGATGTTTCTGTAAAGATCCTTGGTCCTAATACCCATCAAGACATCGAGGGCACACCCAAAAAGACAAGCAGCGGCCATGACAAGGAAGCAAAGTCGATAACAATGTGGGCCATAGCACTCATTCCCCCCACTAGGTGTGACGGTAGCCTCTGCATCATAGAGCAAACCGGCTAGAAGGCCTGAGAAAAGGAAGGAGCCCAGAGGTAGGTTTAGGATGAGAATGTTGTATATCAGCCCGTAATACTTGAGCCCGAATAGTTCAGAGGCTGTAGGAACCGTGATGGCTAGGCGAACACCATAGCATAGGCCGACCACAACTGATCCAATGTATAGGCTACCAGGTACTGCCATTGCCATTGCAATGTAGCCTATAGCTATTAATATTTGAGAGGCTGCATTGAAGAAAGGTCTTGGAATTGCAGCTCTCCTGCACAGTTAGAACAACAGTTACACAATTACTTCCTTCCTGGCTGCGGTGAAGTTGAATTTGGAAAGACGCCAAAAAAATAACAACTCCCTTTTGTCGAAAGTCAAAGTGACACCCCCAGACAGACTTGGAAAGTCTTGGGGAGTGTTGAGGGAAAACCAACCCCGGTAATAAAGATAAACAAGCTAAATGCGGATCAAACCTACTACAGTACGTAGTACTCCGTACTAGTTGTTTTTATTGTCAGTCAGAGAAGGCATCCAGGATGCAGCCCTCACGTTTCACTTAGAGAGTATTTAATTAGTAGAGTATTTCCTTGGAACTTTCCAGAAATCAACGCAATGAAGGAAATGGTGGCCTTAAAATAATACGGATCCAGGTACTCCTTGAAAATCATGTTTTGCTGTTTTTATGTTATGTTATGTGAAAAAGTCAAATAAAGTTGACAAGGCCGCCATCGCATGAAACGCATGTTGCTTGCAGTAATAACAAAAGGAGAACATGGTGGGTAGTTAGCTTGCTTTGCTTAATCAAGTAAACAAAACAACTGTGACGTCCACTGCAAATCAGGCATGCTAATGGAGTTAACATTCATCCTACTCTGTACCTATTCCAAATTTCCAAGCAATGATTTTGAAGCTAATGAAGTAGCTAGATCGTTGATGCTGAATAACTAACTAACTAACTAACTAACTAACTAACTAACGGTGAATTAAAAGGATTATAGATGGATGGAAGGAAGTGGAGTACTTACTTAATGCAATACTCAGAAACGGTCCCGGAAATGATTCTGCCAAAAAAACCCATGATGCTAAGAAGCGACACAAAAATAGAGACATCGGAGTAGCCAAGAGCTGCCCCCATCTGTCCCATGTTGTTCATCACAGTCAGACCCGTCCCAACACCACACAAGAACGACACGAACAGCACCCAGAAATCAACTGTCCTCAATGCCTCAATGATCGTGTGCTCTTCTCCCAGAACAGGCACCTCTGAATCTGATTTCACGACATTATCATCCTCAGCGCCCACTTGTACTTCCTCAGGACCTCCTACTAGTAGCGGCTGCTCCTCCTCCTTGTCTTCATCATCCTGTTTAGAGTCTGCCCGGGATTTGAGGGCAACGTAGGCGGGAATGAGCAAAGGGGTGGCCAAGAGAGCCAAGAGAATGACGGAGAAGGCGATGTCGAAAGCATGGCCTTTGGAGCCAATGAAATCGTAGGCGAGGAGATAAAGAGCGACGATGACAGCCACAATGTTGAAGCAGCCGAAGTACTTGGACTCTTGGGATATCTGAGAGGGGGTGGAGGAGGGGGGGTGCTGGCGGAGGAAGAGCATGGCGGCGAGGCAGACAGCAAAAGGGATGAGGGAGAGCATCATGAGGAATTCGGCAGGGCGGTTGGAGAAGAGGGCGTTGCAGAGGTCGGTGAAAATAGCGGTGCTGAGGCCCACATAACCCTTGAGAATCCCGGAAACAGGACCCCGGTTCTTCCTGAAGTTTCGGATGCATGTGACTAGGATGGCAGTGTTCATCCAAGTCGTGCTGTTGCCTCCCATACACATGAAGATACACATCTGTAGACACCATATATACAAAAGAAAGAAAGAATGAATGAATGAAATCAAAGAATGGAATGGAATGGAAATTAGTGTATTACGTACGAGCCAATAGGGGAAAGGGGGGAGGGTTTTGCTAACAACGAGCCACTGAGCACCATAAGCAAGAAAGCCCTCAAGAGAGCCGATGAGGAGGAGGAGCCAAGTAGGGAAGGCGTCGGAAGCAAGACCAGCAAGAAGCCCAAAAGCCTTGCCCACATCCTTGGCAACAGACAGATTGTTGAGCTGAAGCTGGGTCAGATTCATGAGCGTCTTCAGCGCGTCCGAGTAGTTGGAAAACGTGTAATTGTTCCCTGATATGGCCTGCACCCACACCGCCGTCACAAACCCCAACCATTTCAGGGCCCCATTCCCATTCCCATTTTCCATGCTTGCCGCCCCCATTTTTACCCCAAATATAATATATCAATTACTGTAGTAAAATCAACTTCAACGGAGACAAGGAAGGACTCAAGGAAGAAAGGAGGTACTGAGATGAGTACTCCGTACTACTGAGACTCTGAGAGGCAGGTACGAATTAGTAGGTAAACACTAGCGACTTGTCTCACACGGATTATTTAATGCCTCATTTTTGGTGGGCGCACTCCATTATTTTACTTGGACACACACAGACCGCGCCTACAATCCTTTTACCCTGGCCCCACCCCCTCAAATCACTAATTCCCACCTCATTTGTAGCACATGTTCAATAACCCTGGTCCCTGGACACACACAGACCGCGCCTACGATTGCACTTTGTTCTAACCTAACCATGATCACAAATTTTTGTTTATTAACCTTAAGACGATCATATTTGTCACAAACTTGTAATAATAGTTCAAATATTATCAGGTGAATAAAGACAATATATTGTTCTTCTAGATGTAATTTAATTTTGTCTTTTCTAACCCTATAGATTATATTTAACCGAGTTATAACTTTGTGATCCGTTACGAGAGAGACCAACTGAAGCATGCATGACACACGTCAACCTACCAAAAATGTATATAAATAAGGTAATACTACTATTAGAGAAAGGGCTTAAATACGTTCAACAATAAAAGCACATCATGCACGGCATGGTATATTGGTATGCTATCCACTGTACACAAAAAAATACTCGTATATAGTGTACCCATTTTAAAGAAATAAATACTTCATATAAAGAACTAAAGTAAATCAAAGTTGTGAATATATTTGCTGCCAAAAAAATTGTTGCTAATATACTTATATACGAATATACAATAAGTTGATGCGAGCTGATGATAGTTGACAAATTTTGTATAGCTAGCTGTATTGATGGGCCTCATGGCCATAGCAGGAGGTGTACGCGACATCGTAGCCGACTAGGCCCGCATATGAACAAAATGATAAGTCCATTTTCTTACATTAAGCCAACAAGCAAGGTTCTAAATGTTGTTACGTATTCAAACACAACTTCCCACCAAATATAAACATTAATATGTCCCAAATAATAATTTTTTATCGTTTAAATGTTTTTTATTAAACTATTTATTCATTTGGCGTTCATTTGAAATTATTTCTTCCTAATGGTTCCACGTCATCATTTTTGTTTTCTTTTTTACCTCAGTCACACCGCCGCTACTTGAAGTAGCGGCTCACCCTACTGTCGGCGCGGCAAAACAGAGCACTAAATCAGGACTTCAACACTTATGCCAATGAAAAAGAAACAAAGAACCATACAAACTGGAAATCGACGCCAATCAATTAATCAAACATGAAAAACCCAGATTTTGCCTGACCCTAACTTACAAAAATCGTCAAATTCACTCTTATACTCTACAAAAGCTCAATTAATGATAAGTCGTTAACTTTACTGAATTTTTTGTCCCACATTTTTCTCTTATTTAGTCAATTTAATAACCCGTTTTGCTATATATAGTATTATTTGGTCGCTTGCATTGTGTCTAATTAGTTTAATAGTCGAGTTTAAGATAATTACTGTCAAATCATGCTATTTCTCAGAATTTCGGTATTGCGCATCGATATTTTGTTTGTAGGCCAGGTCCCGACTCGGGAAGAATCGATACAAGAAAGACGGGTCAAAATATGGAAAGTCTATAAGTTAAGGATAAGCTAAATAAAATGAAGAATGTTGAACAAGGAGGAAGGACCCCGACTCACCAATGCACCATTTCTCCATTTCAATTTTGCCACACAAAACATCGAGTCCTGGAAGGCTGCATTACTGCATTAGGCAAGCCGATAGTAGCGGTTATGAGTGAACTAGCGGTTAGTAGCGGTTATGGGTCACTTTTGCCACACAAAACAGAGTAAGTGGCTCCCCTGTTTTTTTTGTATAGGAAGAGGAGCTGGAGTGCGTTGCTCTGTTTTGCCGCGCCGATATTAGGGTGAGCCGCTACTTCAAGTAGCGGCAGTGTGAGTGAGGTAAAAAAGAAAACAAAAGTGATGACGTGTAACCATTGGGAAGAAATAGTTTCAAACAACGCCAAATGAATAAATAGTTTAATAAAAAACATTGGGAAATTCCCACTTGTACCCTCTAAGTTTTCAGTTTTCCCAATTGTACCCCTGCGTATAAGCAATTCTCAGCTATACCCCTGAACTCTATTAATTACTCTCAACCGCGACTAAACTAGAATTTGCCGTTAAGTATGGGGGTTAAGTGCCACCTTGCAGCCCTAATCTAATGACATGGCTAGTGACATGTCAATTTACTTGGCTTTTGTCCTCATTAATCCCTAATTCACCATTTTCCCCCAATTTTTTCCTCCTTTTTTTTCCCTCCTATTCTCAATCTTTTACCTCCCAATTTTTTTTCCTATTTATTCTTACTTATTTACCTCTAAAAACACTTCTATTTCTTTCTCTCTCTCACTCTCTCATTTTTTCTCTCTTATTTTGCATTATGTCATCTTCATCTACAAGTTGGGTAAAAAATAACCACATTGAAGGACTTGAATTTCGAAATCAAATTTGCAATATTTGTTGGAGAAATGCGGTACTAAAGCAAGTACTACAACAAATATGAGTAATGCAACATTAAAGTACTTCAAACCTTTCATAGTTGACACCAATTCTTTTAAGTGCATCTTCAATCCTAAAAATTCATCACTAATAGCTTCAAGACTTGCTAAAATGTCTTCATCTTCATAGTTAGCGTGAGAGAGAGAGAGAGGAAGAAAGAGAAGTGTTTGTAGAGGTAAATAAGTAAAAGTAAGAAGATGATAAATAGAAAACAAATTGGGAGGAAAAAGATTGAGAATTGGAGGGAAAGAATTGGAGGGAAATGGTGAATTAGGGATTAATGAGGACAAAAGCCAAGTAGACCGACATGTCACTAGCCATGTCATTAGATTAGGGCTATAAGGTTGCACTTAACAACCATACTTAACGGCAAATTCTAGTTTAGTCACGGTTGAGAGTAATTAATAGAGTTCGGGGGTACAGTTGGGAATTGCTTATACGCAGGGGTACAACTGGGAAAAGTGAAAACTTAGAGGGTACAAGTGGGAATTTCCCAAAAACATTTAAATGATAAAAAATTCCCCAAATAACAAAAGGAAAAGAAGACCTGAATTCCAGCACTCTCAAAGGTGTTCTGTTGTTCATATTTCGTGTGGTCATTTAATTTGACCCGAGAAATACGTTTTGACATTTTCGAGTCATTTGTTCTGAATCCTCAATCCCTGAATGTACCCTTTAATTTGAACCGTTCGAGAGATTTGACATTAACAACATTTCATTTTCTTCCAAAATTTGTACCATTGTCTAGAGGTGCTTCACGAGTTACCATGTCCCCCCTCTACTCCAGAAAGAGACAACTCTTCAGAATCCTCTGAATCATCAGATGATACAGGAGGAGGTCTTTGTTGAACAACCACATGGGTTCCTCAAAGAAGGAGAATAAGGGAAAGTTTGCAAGCTAAACAAAGTCCTAGCTATATGGTCTGAAACAGGCCAATTCTTATCTAAAGATGGCTTTGAGAGAAGTGAGAGAATGAGCCAACATTATATGTCACGATGGATAACGAAGAGGGAATACTGTAGTGGTGGACTGGTGGTATGTTTCTATGTGAATGACATCATTTATTTCGGTACATCTCAAAGGTTGCTAGATGAGTTCAAGATAACAATGATGAATGAATTTGAGATGACTGATCTAGGGTTGCTGCAGTATTTCTTAGGATTGGAGCTAACTCAAAGCAAAGATGGCATATTCCTATGTCAAAAGAAGTATGCATCTGATCTACTAAAGAAATTTAAGCTAGAATGATGTAAAGCAGCAACAACACCCATGAATACAAATGAAAAACTTCAGAAAGATGATAGTACTTCAACCTCCAATGAAAGGGTATACAGAAGTCTTGTTGGTGGTCTGAACTATCTTACACACACAAGACCTGATATATATAACCTATTGTGTGAGTGTGGTATCAAGTAGAGGTGATCATGGGCTGGGCTGGGCCGGGCTTGGGCCGGGCTTGAAGTGAAAAAACAGCCCAAGCACATGGGCTGGGCTGGGCCGGCCCATTTGATTGGGCCTTCTTAAGAAGCCCATACCCGGCCCTATAGGGCTTTTGATGGGCCTCTGGGCCAAATGGGCTTTTTGGGCCATGTTATTTGCATTGAATATTGTTAGTTTTTTTTACCAAACATACCAATTTATAATACGGTTTTTCTAACGAATGCCCACTGGACACACGTTAATAAGCTAATTAAAGCAACATTTACATGGATATTATCATGATTAATTGAAATATTAAGTTCTATTTACCATACTTAGACATATCTATGTTAATCTTGCTTTAATTAGCTTATTAACGTGTGCCCACTGATAGAGTAGCAATTTGACTTCTCGTCTATCACTCTCGGTACCATACAAATTAATAGAGTATCAAGTATTAACAAGTTATTTGAAAAACAAACAAGTAAAGTAACAATTTGACTTCTCCTTACCATATTTCAATACATTATAATAATATAATATAAATCTCGGATGGGCCTTAGGGCCGGGCTTTAGGGCCTTAAACACGGCCCATATCCAGCCCAATTTTTAACATGGGCCTTTGGGGCTGGGCTTTGGGCTTTTATGGGCCTAAAATCATAGCCCAAGCCCTCTTAAATATAGGGCTGGGCCGGGTTGGGCTTAAGGGCCTGGGCTGTTTGATCACCTCTAGTATCAAGGTAGTTATTACACAGTCCAACCAAGCAACAAACGGGAGTAACAATGAGAATTCTGAAGTATACTCCGAGAACTAAAGGGTATGGTATATGGTATGCAAAGTCTGGGAAGTTCAAGTTGGTTGGCCACAAGCACAGTGATTGGGCTGGGTGTATTGACGATAGAAAAGGCACAACTGACCAGTGTTTACACCACACGGACAGTGATTGGGCTGGGTGTATTGACGACAGAAAAAGCATAACTGGATAAGTGTTTACACTAGGTTCAGGAGCAATCACTTGGAGCTCAGATCAAAGAAACAGTAGCATTGTCCTCTTCAGAAGCAGAGTATATATATAGCAGCAGGCTCTGCAGGCAGACAAGTAGTATGGTTGGGGAAACTACTGAAAGATCTGGGGTATGCTTAAGGAGAAGCAATAGAGTTGTGGTGTGATAACAAGTCAACAATTGCTATGACAAAGAACCTTGCATTTCATACAAGGACTAAGCACATTGAAAAGTGCAACACCATTATATCAGTAAGCTAGTGGCAGAAGATCAAGTTGAACTCAAGTTCTGTGGAACAAACAGTGAGGATGCTGACATGTTCACAAAAGCATTGACCAAAGCAAAGCACCAATTCTTCATAGATCGAGTTGGAATTAAGGTGTTTGAGTTAAGGGATGGTGTTGGAATATAACTTAAACACCAAGTCAAAGCACTAGCTACAAACTAGTCAATGAATATATACTAATCATCTTCTTTTCTTAATTATTTTGTTTTAATCTTGCATTTCTAATGTATATCATAACTTAAAGTGAGTTGATTGAATTATTGGTTCGATCGAGCGCATGCAACCAAATTAGAGTCGGCGTTGTGTAATGCTGGTGGTAGGCCTGATGTACCCCCGACAAAGGAGGGGAGTCCATGAATTAGTTTAATAAATTAGTCACTGATCAGATCAGATCATCACTATATATCTATCTATCTATCTACCTCAAATGATGGGATAGTATGTATTAGCTTCGTTCCAATCACAAGGAGCTGGAAACTAGCGGCGAATTCCATGGGGCCACGCACCTTTAATCTCATTCGCATGCATATTGAACTACATACATACTACGATTCATATATATATTGCTTCGAAGTATGAATGATTGAAAATGGAGGTACGTACTCCCATCATATCAATGCATGCATGAATGTCCCCGTCGCGTCAGACACGTTCACTCTCTTTACATTACCCTTATTTGGATTTTACTCCTACAAGTTTGTGCTTGTCATTTTAATCAACTAATAAATAATTTCATTCATTCCCAAGTTTCTATCCAATCCCTTCTCTTCTCTTCTCTTCTCTTCTTCCTTTTGCAAATAGCAAATAGCAAATAGCAAATACCAGCGCTGGGTGCACACATACATACTGATGTACAGTAACAAATATTCCTTGACTTGACTTAGCTTCTACGTAAAGGGGATGGATAGATATATAGATAGATAGATAATGAATCATCATGGATGCCATGCATCTAAATGATGGAATGTATATGTGTGATCCAAGATATGTGTCCCCTTGCACCAAAATCTAAGATAATACACAAACACGCAAAACAAACAAATATAAAATAAATAAATAAATAATTGAACTACGTACTGTATCTGTATGTAGTTTTCAAGGATATATGTGCTTAATTAATTGTACCAGCCTAGGCCTAGCTAGCAAAAGGAATTGAAAATGGTTGTACATGTAAATATAGTGGAGTTTGAGTGGCAATTAAATGGAAAGCCTCCTATATAAATAAACTCCACATCACTAATCACTTCCATCTCAATAGGGAACGTACAAAATACTACTACTCCTACTCCTACTCCTACTCCGTACTAAGCTAGTGACTAGTGAGAGGCCAGCAGCGATCAGTATTCAGGACATACAATACACAATACAATGGCAATGGCATTGAAGATGGTAAGATATTAAATTTCCAATAATGTTTGATTTAATTTATAAAACCCTCCTAGTAGCTAGCTAGGTGCTAAAAGAAAAAAAAGTGACATACATACATACATGCAGGCGACGATAGGGATGAGGGTGACAGAGGAGTGCAAGAAATCGTTCATGGAGATGAAGTGGAAGAAAGTGCACCGCTACATCGTGTTTAAGATAGAGGAGAAGTCCGGGAGAGTGGCGGTGGATAAGGTGGGTGCAGCCGGAGAGAGTTACGATGATCTGGCGGCTGCCCTCCCAGACGATGATTGTCGATATGCTGTTTTTGATTTCGATTTTGTGACAGTAGATAACTGCCGCAAGAGCAAGATCTTCTTCATTGCGTGGTAGGTATTCAGTTCAGTTGTTCACAAATCCCTTTACAATTTTGAATGAATGAACTGATAGATGGGAATTAACATTGGATGGATAATGATGGATGTTTCATTCAGGGCACCAACAGCATCGAGGATCAGGGCAAAGATGTTATACGCGACTTCAAAGGATGGAATAAGGAGGGCACTTGACGGTATTCACTATGAAGTTCAGGCAACTGATCCCACTGAGATGGGATTTGATATCATCCAGGACCGTGCTAAGTAGTAGTAGTAGTGATCCGGGTCAGCACCCAGCTAGCAGCTATGCCCTCTACTTTCTAATTAATATTGTTAGGCCAAACATCATATCATCAAATTGCTTCATGCAATCTTTCATCTTTCTTTCCATCTTCTCTGTTTTTCCTTTCCGGGAGTATGTAGTCACGCTGATTCTGTACTCGTATCAATCTTGTAATTCCAATTAATCACTAATCAGCCCAACCCCATTATTAGGATCGGAGCTGCCAATTAAAATGACTAATGATTAGCGAGGGTAAGCATCTTCGTTCATTACACTTCTTCAACTTTGTACTCCTGCTCTATTTTCTGAATTAACTTTGTTTCAAATGGAAGATACGGAGTAAAATGATGCTCTATATATGCAACTTTTTTTTACTTTCCACAAAGGGCTAGTAAAATGATACTGAGTATACAGCTATACATGATTCAGTGCTCAAAGGGCACGCTGGTTGGTGGGCTAGCTACAATATCACAAATTGTAATTGACCGTATAAGTTAATGTAATCCCCTGGATTGGATGATTGGTATTACATTCAATATATAGAGTTTACAGAGATTACAAGAATCATATCGATACAGCATATTCACAGAATAAGGCATCTAATCCTAATATCGAGGTAACAGTATAACTAACGTATATACAATCTACTGTAAACTAGGCAACAATATAATTACGATATCTTCGATATCTATTATGCCTCCACATTCGGAGCGGGAGGAGGACGGACGCTCAAGCTGATCCTGAACCGATCAAATAGGTACCGGGGTAGACCTTTCGTAAAAATATCGGCATATTAATATTCAGATGGAACATGTAAAACACGGACAAGGCCAACCCGAACTTTTTCGCGCACAAAATAAATATCGAGTTCGATGTGTTTAGTGCGCTGGTGTTGAACCGGATTATCAGAAAGATATACAGCCGAAATATTGTCACAGTAGATGAGAGTAGCACGCCGCATTGGGAGATGCAGCTCCAGTAGGAGATTACGAAGCTAGCTAGTCTCGGCAACTGCATTGGCAACGCCTTTGTACTCGGACTCAGCGGTGGAGCGAGAGACAATTAACTGTCGTTTGGACGACCATGAAATAAGGTTGTCCCCAAGAAATACACAATATCCGGATGTCGAGCGACGGGAATCAGGGCAACCGGCCCAGTCAGCGTCGGAGTAGGCAGTAAGATGAAATGACTTCGAGATGCCTATATGAAGACCATGCATGATCAAGCGTACCTTTTACGTATCGGAGAACACATTTAAGGAAGGCTAGATGTGGCTCTCGAGGGTCATGCATAAATAAACATACCTGCTGTACTGCATACGAGATGTCAGGCCGAGTAAAAGTTAAGTACTGTAGGACACCATCAAGACTACAATAAAGGGAGGCATCAGTCACAACGGGGCCAGACAACGGACTCAATTTAGATCCAGGCTCGACAGGAGTGGTAGTCGGGTTACAGTCAGACATGGAAGTACGGACAAGTATATCCAAGGCATATTGACGCTGACATAAAAATAAACCATTGCTGTTACGGGTCACTGTAATGCCAAGGAACTGATGTAACGCTCCAAGATCAGACATAGCAAATTCATGCGAGAGCGTTGATATAATAGACCGGAGAAGGGTCGTAGAGGAAGCCGTGAGAATAATATCATCAACATATAGTAACAAATAAGCAGTTTGAGATCCCTGCTGATGAATAAATAAGGACGGATCACAAATACTACCTCGAAATCCCTTTGATAAATTGTACGACGTAAATTGCTGATACCAAGCACGAAGTGCTTGCTTTAAACCATAGAGCGACTTACAGAGCCGACAAACATAACCCCGGTTTTTGTGGATCACGGAAGCCCGGAGGTTGATGCATATAGACTGTTTCAGCTAAATCACCATGAAGGAAGGTATTTTTCACATCAAGTTGGTGAATAGGCCATTGTCGGGAGACAGCAATACTGAGGACAGTGCGAATCGTGGTTGGCTTCAAAACAGGACTAAAGGTTTCATCACAGTTAATACCAACCTGTTGAGAGTTACCATTGGCCACTAATCGAGCCTTATATCGCTGCAAAGAACCGTCAGAATGAAACTTGTGGCGAAAGAGCCACATACGCCGAACAATAGATTGGTCAGTTGGTCGAGGTACTAGTTCCCAAGTATTATTATTATTAATCAAAGCTCGGTACTCATCAACCATGGCGGCTTTCCAATTCGAATCCCGTAAGGCAGTCAGGTGAGATTTAGGAAGAGGCCAGGTGAAATGGGTGAGGTGGTGGTGTGAAGGTTCATGTGGATTTTGGGCTTGAAGATACCGTGTTGGGCTCGGGTGGTCATGCGGTGAGACGATGGTATAGGTGGAGGTGGGGGTGTTGTTCTGGGGGTGAGAGATGGGGAGTCGGGACCGGTCGAGGAGGTCGGGGGCATGGATGGGGTGGGGGTGGTGGGTTCGGTGGGTGTAGGTGGTTCGGGGGACGGGAATAAGACGGATAGGAGGGGATCAGGATCGAGGAACGAGTAGTCAGGGGAGGTGGATGTGGACGGGGATGGGGAAGACGCGAAGGGGAAGAATGACTCGTCAAACGTGACATGACGGGAAATAATGAGTTTTCCCGTAGTGAGATCAAGACACCAATACCCACGATGATTTGGTGGATAGCCAAGGAAGACACACCTAGTGGACCGAGTTTGGAGTTTATGAGTGCGGTTGGCGGATAGATTTGGGAAGCAGAGACATCCGAACACTCGTAAGTGTCCATAAGATGGATGCCGGAGGAAGATAATCGATGTAGGAGTATGATTTTGTATAGAGTTGGACGGAAGTATATTATGAAGATAAGCGGAAGCATGAAGGGCGTCGACCCAGAAGGAAGGTGGGAAGACCCGTGACACAGAAGGACAAGAACAATTTCATTTAGTCGTCGTAGCATTCTCTCGGCTTTACCATTTTGTTGTGACGTTTTGGGACACGAGAAGCGAAACACAAGGCCATTTTGGGACACGACCGCGGTGCCTATGTTATCTATTGTTTGCACGGGACCCAGATCTGGGCCCAGAGGGACGCGTCGGTGGCAGAGCGTCGTTTGGGTCGCCGTTGTCAGCAGCCGGAGTCGCCAAGGCTGTCGCCGGCGACGCGTCAGATCTGACGTTCTGGCGTTGTTGTTCCAATTGTAGCATACTACGGGCCGTCTCGAAATCAGGAAGAGTCTGATTGATGTACGCACCGACGGTGTCGTATGCGGTCGTAGTCCTCGAACGAGTTGGAGAACGAGCCTTTGATCGTCGACCTTGCCTCTGACGTTGGTCAGTTGAGCAGCCACATCCTTCAGTTTCTGAAAGTATTCTTCGAGGGAAGGAACGGATTCCAAGGTCAGGTTCACGAATTCGTGTTCCAGCACAGCGGCTCGAGAACCCTTGTTGTTCAAGAAGTGATTCTTGAGACGGTTCCACACTTTGTAAGCCGTGGTTGGCTCCTTAAGGATGCGCATGAGTAGGTCCTCGGAGGTGGTGCCGTAGATCCATTGGACCACAACCGCATCGATTTCGAGCCAATTTCCGTAAGACGGATCGGTTTTCGCAGGTGTAGCCGTTCCATCGATATGTTTGAGAACTTGGTACGCTCGTGCGTGTAGTGTGATGAATAATTTAACCCAGTGGTTATAGGTTATCTTCGTGCCGTCAAGAACACAAACTTTGTGTTGAATATTTGTGATGCTGTAAACAGGGTGAAGGCTGTTTTTCGAGTTTTTCGAGTCATCTCCTGCCATTGGCACACGTGGGAGATGAGTGTTTTTGGGATTTTTGTGCTCAGTTCGAAAACCAAGGCTCTTATACCATGTAAGTTAATGTAATCCCCTGGATTGGGTGATTGGTATTGCATTCAGTCCCATTCCGGTGGATGCGTTCATGCCGCCCCCTTTTAGCGGAACGATAACCGATCTACATGAGACGGCGGGTCAGCTTGAGGCTTCCGGGGATTGGGCTACCATGCATGACGTTGTTGCCGCTGTGGATATGTCCCTCCCTTCTCTGTCAGACCTTGATCTCTTCAGGATGTTGGAGGGGGATGTTTCAACTATTGAGCGACCTCGGACCCCGACCCAGTTGGAGACTTTCTTTCGTAGCAAGGGGAGGGTCTCGTCAGGTCTGTCCAGTCCATAATTGTGATCAAGAAGGTGGCGGAGGAAAGCATGACGTTGAGGTCCCAGCTGCAGGAGGTGGAGCTGAGGGTGGAGGCGAAAAAACAACTAAGGCAGGAGGCTGAAGAGAAGATGACGGCTAGTCGGGCGGAGCTAGAGGCTCTTCATGGCGTCCATTCTTCGTGCGAGGTGTCCAAGAAAGTTTTGTTCGGGTCCATATAAAGTAATAAAGTAAAATTTAGATCCTTAACAATAAATAAAGTGAAGATTAAGTCATAACGATAAATTAGACCCTTCAAAATAAATGTGTAGACCCTTAAAAATAAATAAGGTAAAGTATATGTAAAGAAAAATAAATAAAGTAAAGTTTAGATCCTTAAATATAAATAAAGTAAAATTAAGATTCTCATTTATAAATAAATTAAAGTTTAAGCCCTTCATTATAAATAATAATGTAAACTTTAATGTTCAGGGTTTAGGGTTTAGTGTCTACATTGTACTTTATTTATTTAGGGTTTTTAGGGTTTAGGGTTTACAGCATACATTTTACTTTAATTATTTAGGGTTTTAAGGGTTTAGGGTTTAAGGTCTACATTTTACTTAATTTATTTAGGGTTTTTAGGGTTTAGGGTTTTTAGGG